>OZ004342.1:11179906-20923906 GCA_963924445.1 Philereme transversata
GATACAAATACGATGCAAATACGATACAAATACGATACAAATACAATACAAATACGATACAAATACGATACAAATACGATACAAATACGATACAAATACGATACAAATACGCTACAAATACGATACAAACACGATACAAATACGATACAAATACGATACAAATACGATGCAAATACGATACAAATACGATACAAATACGATACAAATACGATACAAATACGAAACAAATACGATACAAATACAATACAAATACGATACAAATACGATGCAAATACGATACAAATACGATACAAATACGATACAAATACGATACAGATACGAAACAAATACGATACAAATACGATACAAATACGATACAAATAACGATACATATACGATACAAATACGCTACAAATACGATACAAATACGATACAAATACGATACAAATACGATGCAAATACGATACAAATACGATACAAATACAATACAAATACGATACAAATACAATCCAAATACGATACAAATACGATACAAATACGATACAAATACGATACAAATACGATACAAATACGATACAAATACGATACAAATACGATACAAATACGATACAAATACGATGCAAATACGATGCAAATACGATACAAATACGATACAAATACGATACAAATACGATACAAATACGAAACAAATACGATGCAAATACGATACAAATACGATACAAATACGATACAAATACGATACAAATACAATACAAATACGATACAAATACGCTACAAATAACGATACAAATACGATACAAATACGATACAAATACGATACAAATACGATGCAAGTACGATACAAATACGATGCAAATACGATACAAATACGATACAAATACGATACAAATACGATACAAATACGATACAAATACGAAACAAATACGATACAAATACGATACAAATACGATACAAATAACGATACAAATACGATACAAATACGATACAAATACGATACAAATACGATACAAATACGATACAAATACGATACAAATACGATACAAATACGATACAAATACGATACAAATACGATACAAATACGATACAAATACGATACAAATACGATACAAATACGATACAAATTGGATACAAATACGATACAAATACGATACAAATACGATACAAATACGATACAAATACGATACAAATTGGATACAAATACGATACAAATACGACACAAATACGATACAAATACGATACAAATACGATACAAATACGATACAAATACGATACAAATTGGATACAAATACGATACAAATTGGATACAAATACGATACAAATACGATACAAATACGATACAAATTGGATACAAATACGATACAAATTGGATACAAATACGATACATATACGATACAAATACGATACAAATTGGATACAAATACGATACAAATTGGATACAAATACGATACAAATTGGATACAAATACGATACAAATACGATACAAATACGATACAAATACGATACAAATACGATGCAAATACGATACAAATTGGATACAAATACGATACAAATTGGATACAAATACGATACAAATACGATACAAATACGATACAAATTGGATACAAATACGATACAAATTGGATACAAATACGATACAAATACGATACAAATACGATACAAATACGATACAAATACGATACAAATACGATACAAATACGATACAAATTGGATACAAATACGATACAAATTGGATACAAATACGATACAAATTGGATACAAATACGATACAAATACGATACAAATACGATACAAATACGATACAAATTGGATACAAATACGATACAAATTGGATACAAATACGATACAAATACGATACAAATACGATACATATACGATACAAATACGATACAAATTGGATACAAATACGATACAAATACGATACAAATACGATGCAAATACGATACAAATACGATACAAATACGATACAAAAACGATACAAATTGGATACAAATACGATACAAATACGATACAAATACGATACAAATACGATACAAATACGATACAAATACGATACAAATACGATACAAATACGATACAAATACGATGCAAATACGATACAAATACGATACAAATACGATACAAAAACGATACAAATTGGATACAAATACGATACAAATTGGATACAAATACGATACAAATACGATACAAATACGATACAAATACGATACAAATACGATACAAATTGGATACAAATACGATACAAATTGGATACAAATACGATACAAATACGATACAAATACGATACAAATACGACACAAATACGATACAAATTGGATACAAATACGATACAAATTGGATACAAATACGATACAAATACGATACAAATACGATACAAATTGGATACAAATACGATACAAATTGGATACAAATACGATACAAATTGGATACAAATACGATACAAATACGATACAAATACGATACAAATTGGATACAAATACGATACAAATTGGATACAAATACGATACAAATACGATACAAATTGGATACAAATACGATACAAATTGGATACAAATACGATACAAATTGGATACAAATACGATACAAATTGGATACAAATACGATACAAATTGGATACAAATACGATACAAATACGATGCAAATACGATGCAAATACTATGCAAATACAATGCAAATACGATGCAAATACGATGCAAGTATGATACAAATACGATACAAATACGATACAAATTGGATACAAATACGATACAAATACGATACAAATACGATACAAATACGATACAAATACGATACAAATACGATACAAATACGATACAAATACGATACAAATTGGATACAAATACGATACAAATTGGATACAAATACGATACAAATACGATACAATTACGATACAAATTGGATACAAATACGATACAAATTGGATACAAATACGATACAAATTGGATACAAATACGATACAAATACGATACAAATACGATACAAATACGATACAAATACGATACAAATACGATACAAATACGATACAAATTGGATACAAATACGATACAAATTGGATACAAATACGATACAAATTGGATACAAATTGGATACAAATACGATACAAATTGGATACAAATACGATACAAATTGGATACAAATACGAAGCAAATACGATACAAATACGATACAAATACGATACAAATACGATACAAATACGATACAAATACGATACAAATACGATACAAATACGATACAAATTGGATATAAAAAACGATACAAATACGATGCAAATACGATACAAATACGATACAAATACGATACAAATACGATACAAATACGATACAAATACGATACAAATACGATACAAATACGATACAAATACGATACAAATGGGATACAAATACGATACAAATTGGATACAAATACGATACAAATACGATACAAATACGATACAAATACGATACAAATACGATACAAATTGGATACAAATACGATACAAATACGACACAAATACGATACAAATACGATACAAATACGATACAAATACGATACAAATACGATACAAATACGATATAAATACGATACAAATTGGATACAAATACGATACAAATTGGATACAAATACGATACAAATTGGATACAAATACGATACAAATACGATACAAATACGATACAAATACGATACAAATACGATACAAATACGATACAAATACGATACAAATTGGATACAAATACGATACAAATACGATACAAATACGATACAAATACGATACAAATACGATACAAATACGATACAAATACGATACAAATACGATACAAATACGATGCAAATACGATACAAATACGATACAAATACGATACAAATACGATACAAATTGGATACAAATACGATACAAATTGGATACAAATACGATACAAATACGATACAAATACGATACAAATTGGATACAAATACGATACAAATTGGATACAAATACGATACAAATACGATACAAATACGATACATATACGATACAAATACGATACAAATTGGATACAAATACGATACAAATTGGATACAAATACGATACAAATACGATACAAATACGATACAAATACGATACAAATTGGATACAAATACGATACAAATTGGATACAAATACGATACAAATTGGATACAAATACGATACAAATTGGATACAAATACGATACAAATACGATACAAATACGATACAAATACGATGCAAATACGATACAAATACGATACAAATACGATACAAATACGATACAAATACGATACAAATTGGATACAAATACGATACAAATTGGATACAAATACGATACAAATACGATACAAATACGATACAAATACGATACAAATACGATACAAATTGGATACAAATACGATACAAATTGGATACAAATACGATACAAATACGATACAAATACGATACAAATACGATACAAATTGGATACAAATACGATACAAATTGGATACAAATACGATACAAATTGGATACAAATACGATACAAATACGATCCAAATACGATACAAATACGATACAAATACGATACAAATTGCATACAAATACGATACAAATTGGATACAAATACGATACAAATTGGATACAAATACGATACAAATTGGATACAAATACGATACAAATACGATACAAATACGATACAAATACGATACAAATATGATACAAATACGATACAAATTGGATACAAATACGATACAAATTGGATACAAATACGATACAAATACGATCCAAATACGATACAAATACGATACAAATACGATACAAATTGGATACAAATACGATACAAATTGGATACAAATACGATACAAATTGGATACAAATACGATACAAATACGATACAAATACGATACAAAAACGATACAAATTGGATACAAATACGATACAAATTGGATACAAATACGATACAAATACGATACAAATATGATACAAATACGATACAAATTGGATACAAATACGATACAAATTGGATACAAATACGATACAAATACGATACAAATACGATACAAATTGGATACAAATACGATACAAATTGGATACAAATACGATACAAATTGGATACAAATACGATACAAATTGGATACAAATACGATACAAATACGATGCAAATACGATGCAAATACTATGCAAATACGATACAAATACGATACAAATACGATACAAATACGATACAAATACGATACAAATTGGATACAAATACGATACAAATTGGATACAAATACGATACAAATTGGATGCAAATACGATACAAATTGGATACAAATACGATACAAATACGATACAAATACGATACAAATACGATGCAAATACGATACAAATACGATACAAATACGATACAAATACGATACAAATACGATACAAATTGGATTCAAATACGATACAAATTGGATACAAATACGATACAAATACGATACAAATACGATACAAATACGATACAAATACGATACAAATACGATACAAATACGATACAAATTGGATACAAATACGATACAAATACGATACAAATACGATACAAATACGATACAAATACGATACAAATACGATACAAATACGATACAAATACGATACAAATACGATATAAATACGATGCAAATACGATACAAATACGATACAAATACGATACAAATACGATACAAATACGATACAAATACGATACAAATACGATAAAAATACGATACAAATACGATACAAATACGAAACAAATACGATACAAATACAATACAAATACGATACAAATAGAATACCAATACGATACAAATACAATACAAATATAATACAAATACGATACAAATACGATACAAATACGACACAAATACGAGACAAATACGATACAAATACGATACAAATACAATACAAAAACAATACAAATACAAATATATTTGTTTCAGTAAACTTAATCAAATATATTTACATTTCATGGGTTTGGGACCCTCTTTTAAGTATAAAACACCTGTGTTAGAGGGTCTCTAACCTTGTCTAATCTCTCATCTAATAGTGTTCAAACTATTGTTAAGCCGTTTTAACACTTGACAGCGGATCATGAACCTGAGTCGTGGACATATTCTAAAATATACAAAAAAAAAACTAAAGGCTAATAACTATTATATTTCAATTCTTTTTACTCAGAATTTACAAAAATGCCACATACTTTAGGCGTTCAAGCGCGGTAAAATATGATGGGCTGTGAAAGTGTTATTAACTTCAAATAAATAAAGCTTACTTAAACTATATGCATCGCTTGTTGTCTAAAATAAATGCAAATTTAAAATAATTAACTGATTTTAAAAAACCATTTAGTATCGTATTTGTATCGTATTTGCATCGTATTTGCATCGTATTTGCATCGTATTTGCATCGTATTTGCATCAACAAATATCTGTAGACCATGCAAACATTTGTCCCGGAAATCGAACCCGTTTGATAGTACAAATACAATGCAAATACGATGCAAATACGATGCAAATACGATGCAAATACGATGCAAATACGATGCAAATACGATGCAAATACGATGCAAATACGATGCAAATACGATACAAATACGATGCAAGTATGATGCAAATACGATACAAATACGATACAAATACTATACAAATACGATACAAATACGATACAAATACGATACAAATACGCTACAAATACGATACAAATACGATACAAATACGATACAAATACGATGCAAATACGATACAAATACGATACAAATACAATACAAATACGATACAAATACGATACAAATACGATACAAATACGATACAAATACGATACAAATACGCTACAAATACGATACAAACACGATACAAATACGATACAAATACGATACAAATACGATGCAAATACGATACAAATACGATACAAATACGATACAAATACGATACAAATACGAAACAAATACGATACAAATACAATACAAATACGATACAAATACGATGCAAATACGATACAAATACGATACAAATACGATACAAATACGATACAGATACGAAACAAATACGATACAAATACGATACAAATACGATACAAATAACGATACATATACGATACAAATACGCTACAAATACGATACAAATACGATACAAATACGATACAAATACGATGCAAATACGATACAAATACGATACAAATACAATACAAATACGATACAAATACAATCCAAATACGATACAAATACGATACAAATACGATACAAATACGATACAAATACGATACAAATACGATACAAATACGATACAAATACGATACAAATACGATACAAATACGATGCAAATACGATGCAAATACGATACAAATACGATACAAATACGATACAAATACGATACAAATACGAAACAAATACGATGCAAATACGATACAAATACGATACAAATACGATACAAATACGATACAAATACAATACAAATACGATACAAATACGCTACAAATAACGATACAAATACGATACAAATACGATACAAATACGATACAAATACGATGCAAGTACGATACAAATACGATGCAAATACGATACAAATACGATACAAATACGATACAAATACGATACAAATACGATACAAATACGAAACAAATACGATACAAATACGATACAAATACGATACAAATAACGATACAAATACGATACAAATACGATACAAATACGATACAAATACGATACAAATACGATACAAATACGATACAAATACAATACAAATACGATACAAATACGATACAAATACGATACAAATACGATACAAATACGAAACAAATACGATACAAATACAATACAAATACGATACAAATACAATACAAATACGATACAAATACGCTACAAATAACGATACAAATACGATACAAATACGATACAAATACGATACAAATACGATACAAATACGATACAAATACGATGCAAATACGATACAAATACGATACAAATACGATACAAATACGATGCAAATACGATGCAAATACTATGCAAATACAATGCAAATACGATGCAAATACGATGCAAATACGATGCAAGTATGATGCAAATACGATACAAATACGATACAAATACGATACAAATACGATACAAATACGATACAAATACGATACAAATACGCTACAAATACGATACAAATACGATACAAATACGATACAAATACGATGCAAATACGATACAAATACGATACAAATACGATACAAATACGATACAGATACGATACAAATACGATACAAATACGATACAAATACGATACAAATAACGATACAAATACGATACAAATACGATACAAATACGATACAAATACGATACAAATACGATACAAATACGATACAAATACGATACAAATACAATACAAATACGATACAAATACGATACAAATACGATACAAATACGATACAAATACGATACAAATACGAAACAAATACGATACAAATACAATACAAATACGATACAAATACAATACAAATACGATACAAATACGCTACAAATAACGATACAAATACGAAACAAATACGATACAAATACGATACAAATACGATACAAATACGATACAAATACGATACAAATACGATACAAATACGATACAAATTGGATACAAATACGATACAAATACGATACAAATACGATACAAATACGATACAAATACGATACAAATACGATATAAATACGATGCAAATACGATACAAATACGATACAAATACGATACAAATACGATACAAATACGATACAAATACGATAAAAATACGATACAAATACGATACAAATACGAAACAAATACGATACAAATACGATACAAATTGGATACAAATACGATACAAATTGGATACAAATACGATACAAATACGATACAAATATGATACAAATACGATACAAATTGGATACAAATACGATACAAATTGGATACAAATACGATACAAATACGATACAAATTGGATACAAATACGATACAAATTGGATACAAATACGATACAAATTGGATACAAATACGATACAAATTGGATACAAATACGATACAAATACGATGCAAATACGATGCAAATACTATGCAAATACGATACAAATACGATACAAATACGATACAAATACGATACAAATACGATACAAATTGGATACAAATACGATACAAATTGGATACAAATACGATACAAATTGGATGCAAATACGATACAAATTGGATACAAATACGATACAAATACGATACAAATACGATACAAATACGATGCAAATACGATACAAATACGATACAAATACGATACAAATACGATACAAATACGATACAAATTGGATTCAAATACGATACAAATTGGATACAAATACGATACAAATACGATACAAATACGATACAAATACGATACAAATACGATACAAATACGATACAAATACGATACAAATTGGATACAAATACGATACAAATACGATACAAATACGATACAAATACGATACAAATACGATACAAATACGATACAAATACGATACAAATACGATACAAATACGATACAAATACGATATAAATACGATGCAAATACGATACAAATACGATACAAATACGATACAAATACGATACAAATACGATACAAATACGATAAAAATACGATACAAATACGATACAAATACGAAACAAATACGATACAAATACAATACAAATACGATACAAATAGAATACCAATACGATACAAATACAATACAAATATAATACAAATACGATACAAATACGATACAAATACGACACAAATACGAGACAAATACGATACAAATACGATACAAATACAATACAAAAACAATACAAATACAAATATATTTGTTTCAGTAAACTTAATCAAATATATTTACATTTCATGGGTTTGGGACCCTCTTTTAAGTATAAAACACCTGTGTTAGAGGGTCTCTAACCTTGTCTAATCTCTCATCTAATAGTGTTCAAACTATTGTTAAGCCGTTTTAACACTTGACAGCGGATCATGAACCTGAGTCGTGGACATATTCTAAAATATACAAAAAAAAAACTAAAGGCTAATAACTATTATATTTCAATTCTTTTTACTCAGAATTTACAAAAATGCCACATACTTTAGGCGTTCAAGCGCGTTAAAATATGATGGGCTGTGAAAGTGTTATTAACTTCAAATAAATAAAGCTTACTTAAACTATATGCATCGCTTGTTGTCTAAAATAAATGCAAATTTAAAATAATTAACTGATTTTAAAAAACCATTTAGTATCGTATTTGTATCGTATTTGCATCGTATTTGCATCGTATTTGCATCGTATTTGCATCGTATTTGCATCGTATTTGCATTGTATTTGCATTGTATTTGTACTATCAAACGCGTTCGATTTCCGGGACAAATGTTTGCATGGTCTACAGATATTTGTTGATGATTGATTGATTTGTTTTACTTGTAGTAGATAATATATTTTTTTTAAATATTTAAACTTAATGTTAAAAACAGTTGTTAAAAAAGCTGTAAGTAGCAATTCGTTATTGAAGTAACTAATTGGTTAACTGAGCCCACACATGGACAACTGGACAATCATTCATCAATCATTTTACTTCTATCAAGGAATTTTATTACCCATATTCTTTTCTTTTGTCAGATCATTGTCTGTGGCATACCCGGAACAAATATCTGTAGACCATGCAAACATTTGTCCGGGAAATCGAACCCGTTTGATAGTACAAATACAATGCAAATACGATGCAAATACGATACAAATACGATACAAATACGATACAAATACGATACAAATACGATACCAATACGATACAAATACGATACAAATACGATACAAATACGATACAAATACGATACAAATACGATACAAATACGATATAAATACGATACAAATACGATACAAATACGATACAAATACGATACAAATACGATACAAATTGGATACAAATACGATACAAATACGATACAAATACGATACAAATTGGATACAAATACGATACAAATTGGATACAAATACGATACAAATACGATACATATACGATACAAATACGATACAAATTGGATACAAATACGATACAAATTGGATACAAATACGATACAAATACGATACAAATACGATAAAAATACGATACAAATACGATACAAATTGGATACAAATACGATACAAATTGGATACAAATCCATACAAATTGGATACAAATACGATACAAATTGGATACAAATACGATACAAATACGATACAAATACGATACAAATACGATACAAATACGATACAAATACGATGCAAATACGATACAAATACGATACAAATACGATACAAATACGATACAAATTGGATACAAATACGATACAAATTGGATACAAATACGATACAAATACGATACAAATACGATACAAATACGATACAAATTGGATACAAATACGATACAAATTGGATACAAATACGATACAAATACGATACAAATACGATACAAATACGATACAAAGAAACAAATTGGATACAAATACGATACAAATTGGATACAAATACGATATAAATACGATACAAATACGATACAAATACGATACAAATACGATACAAATACGATACAAATACGATACAAATTGGATACAAATACGATACAAATTGGATACAAATACGATACAAATTGGATACAAATACGATACAAATACGATACAAATTGGATACAAATACGATACAAATTGGATACAAATACGATACAAATACGATACAAATAAGATACAAATACGATACAAATTGGATACAAATACGATACAAATACGATACAAATACGATACAAATTGGATACAAATACGATACAAATTGGATACAAATACGATACAAATTGGATACAAATACGATACAAATTGGATACAAATACGATACAAATACGATGCAAATACGATGCAAATACTATGCAAATACAATGCAAATACGATGCAAATACGATGCAAGTATGATGCAAATACGATACAAATACGATACAAATACGATACAAATACGATACAAATACGATACAAATACGATACAAATACGATACAAATACGATACAAATACGATACAAATACGATACAAATTGGATACAAATACGATACAAATTGGATACAAATACGATACAAATACGATACAATTACGATACAAATTGGATACAAATACGATACAAATTGGATACAAATACGATACAAATTGGATACAAATACGATACAAATACGATACAAATACGATACAAATACGATACAAATACGATACAAATACGATACAAATTGGATACAAATACGATACAAATTGGATACAAATACGATACAAATTGGATACAAATTGGATACAAATACGATACAAATTGGATACAAATACGATACAAATTGGATACAAATACGAAGCAAATACGATACAAATACGATACAAATACGATACAAATACGATACAAATACGATACAAATACGATACAAATACGATACAAATACGATACAAATACGATACAAATTGGATACAAATACGATACAAATACGATGCAAATACGATACAAATACGATACAAATACGATACAAATACGATACAAATTGGATACAAATACGATACAAATACGATACAAATACGATACAAATACGATACAAATACGATACAAATACGATACAAATACGATGCAAATACGATGCAAATACTATGCAAATACAATGCAAATACGATGCAAATACGATGCAAGTATGATGCAAATACGATACAAATACGATACAAATACGATACAAATACGATACAAATACGATACAAATACGATACAAATACGATACAAATACGATACAAATACGATACAAATACGATACAAATACGATACAAATTGGATACAAATACGATACAAATTGGATACAAATACGATACAAATTGAATACAAATACGATACAAATTGGATACAAATACGATACAAATACGATACAAATACGATACAAATACGATGCAAATACGATACAAATACGATACAAATACGATACAAATACGATACAAATACGATAAAAATACGATACAAATACGATACAAATTGGATACAAATACGATACAAATACGATACAAATACGATACAAATACGATACAAATACAATACAAATACGATACAAATACGATAAAAATACGATACAAATACGATACAAATACGAAACAAATACGATACAAATACTATACAAATACGATACAAATAGAATACCAATACGATACAAATACAATACAAATATAATACAAATACGATACAAATACGATACAAATACGACACAAATACGAGACAAATACGATACAAATACGATACAAATACAATACAAATACAAATATATTTGTTTCAGTAAACTTAATCAAATATATTTACATTTCATGGGTTTAGGACCCTCTTTTAAGTATAAAACACCTGTGTTAGAGGGTCTCTAACCTTGTCTAATCTCTCATCTAATAGTGTTCAAACTATTGTTAAGCCGTTTTAACACTTGACAGCGGATCATGAACCTGAGTCGTGGACATATTCTAAAATATACAAAAAAAAAACTAAAGGCTAATAACTATTATATTTCAATTCTTTTTACAAGAAGCAAATACGATACAAATATCATACAAATACGATACAAATACGATACAAATACGATACAAATACGATACAAATACGATACAAAAACGATACAAATTGGATACAAATACGATACAAATACGATGCAAATACGATACAAATACGATACAAATACGATACAAATTGGATACAAATACGATACAAATACGATACAAATACGATACAAATACGATACAAATACGATACAAATACGATACAAATACGATACAAATACGATACAAATACGATACAAATACGATACAAATACGATACAAATTGGATACAAATACGATACAAATTGGATACAAATACGATACAAATACGATACAAATACGATACAAATACGATACAAATACGATACAAATTGGATACAAATACGATACAAATACGATACAAATACGATACAAATACGATACAAATACGATACAAATACGATACAAATACGATACAAATACGATACAAATACGATACAAATACGATACAAATACGATACAAATACGATACAAATACGATACAAATTAGATACAAATACGATACAAATTGGATACAAATACGATACAAATACGATACAAATACGATACAAATACGATACAAATTGGATACAAATACGATACAAATTGGATACAAATACGATACAAATACGATACATATACGATACAAATACGATACAAATACGATACAAATACGATACAAATACGATACAAATTGGATACAAATACGATACAAATTGGATACAAACACGATACAAATACGATACAAATACGATACAAATACGAAACAAATTGGATACAAATACGATACAAATACGATACAAATACGATACAAATACGATACAAATACGATACAAATTGGATACAAATACGATACAAATACGATACAAATACGATACAAATACGATACAAATACGATACAAATACGATACAAATACGATACAAATACGATACAAATACGATACAAATACGATGCAAATACGATACAAATACGA
Source organism: Philereme transversata (assembly GCA_963924445.1). Lineage (NCBI taxonomy): Eukaryota > Metazoa > Arthropoda > Insecta > Lepidoptera > Geometridae > Philereme > Philereme transversata. The sequence continues at coordinate 11,194,362 of OZ004342.1, forward strand.
TACAAATACGATACAAATACGATACAAATACGATACAAATTGGATACAAATACGATACAAATTGGATACAAATACGATACAAATACGATACAAATACGATACAAATACGATACAAATTGGATACAAATACGATACAAATTGGATACAAATACGATACAAATACGATACATATACGATACAAATACGATACAAATTGGATACAAATACGATACAAATTGGATACAAATACGATACAAATACGATACAAATACGATACAAATACGATACAAATACGATACAAATACGATACAAATACGATACAAATTGGATACAAATACGATACAAATTGGATACAAATACGATACAAATTGGATACAAATACGATACAAATTGGATACAAATACGATACAAATACGATACAAATACGATACAAATACGATGCAAATACGATACAAATACGATACAAATACGATACAAATACGATACAAATTGGATACAAATACGATACAAATTGGATACAAATACGATACAAATACGATACAAATACGATACAAATACGATACAAATTGGATACAAATACGATACAAATTGGATACAAATACGATACAAATACGATACAAATACGATACAAATACGATACAAATTGGATACAAATACGATACAAATTGGATACAAATACGATACAAATACGATACAAATACGATACAAATACGATACAAATTGGATACAAATACTATACAAATTGGATACAAATACGATACAAATTGGATACAAATACGATACAAATACGATACAAATACGATACAAATACGATACAAATTGGATACAAATACGATACAAATTGGATACAAATACGATACAAATACGATACAAATACGATACAAATACGATACATATACGATACAAATACGATACAAATTGGATACAAATACGATACAAATTGGATACAAATACGATACAAATACGATACAAATACGATACAAATTGGATACAAAAACGATACAAATTGGATACAAATACGATACAAATTGGATACAAATACGATACAAATTGGATACAAATACGATACAAATACGATACAAATACGATACAAATACGATACAAATACGATACAAATACGATACAAATACGATACAAATACGATACAAATACGATACAAATTGGATACAAATACGATACAAATACGATACAAATACGATACAAATTGGATACAAATACGATACAAATACGATACAAATACGATACAAATACGATACAAATACGATACAAATACGATACAAATACGATACAAATACGATACAAATTGGATACAAATACGATACAAATTGGATACAAATACGATACAAATACGAAACAAATTGGATACAAATACGATACAAATACGATACAAATACGATACATATTGGATACAAATACGATACAAATACGATACAAATACGATACAAATACGATACAAATACGATACAAATACGATACAAATACGATGCAAATACGATACAAATACGATACAAATACGATACAAATTGGATACAAATACGATACAAATTGGATACAAATACGATACAAATACGATACAAATTGGATACAAATACGATACAAATTGGATACAAATACGATACATATACGATACAAATACGATACAAATTGGATACAAATACGATACAAATTGGATACAAATACGATACAAATTGGATACAAATACAATACAAATACGATACAAATACGATACAAATACGATACAAATACGATGCAAATACGATACAAATTGGATACAAATACGATACAAATTGGATACAAATACGATACAAATACGATACAAATACGATACAAATACGATACAAATTGGATACAAATACGATACAAATTGGATACAAATACGATACAAATACGATACAAATACGATACAAATACGATACAAATACGATACAAATTGGATACAAATACGATACAAATTGGATACAAATACGATACAAATTGGATACAAATACGATACAAATACGATACAAATACGATACAAATTGGATACAAATACGATGCAAATTGGATACAAATACGATACAAATACGATACAAATACGATACATATACGATACAAATACGATACAAATTGGATACAAATACGATACAAATACGATACAAATACGATGCAAATACGATACAAATACGATACAAATACGATACAAAAACGATACAAATTGGATACAAATACGATACAAATACGATACAAATACGATACAAATACGATACAAATACGATACAAATACGATACAAATACGATACAAATACGATACAAATACGATGCAAATACGATACAAATACGATACAAATACGATACAAAAACGATACAAATTGGATACAAATACGATACAAATTGGATACAAATACGATACAAATACGATACAAATACGATACAAATACGATACAAATACGATACAAATTGGATACAAATACGATACAAATTGGATACAAATACGATACAAATACGATACAAATACGATACAAATACGACACAAATACGATACAAATTGGATACAAATACGATACAAATTGGATACAAATACGATACAAATACGATACAAATACGATACAAATTGGATACAAATACGATACAAATTGGATACAAATACGATACAAATTGGATACAAATACGATACAAATACGATACAAATTGGATACAAATACGATACAAATTGGATACAAATACGATACAAATACGATACAAATACGATACAAATTGGATACAAATACGATACAAATTGGATACAAATACGATACAAATTGGATACAAATACGATACAAATTGGATACAAATACGATACAAATTGGATACAAATACGATACAAATACGATGCAAATACGATGCAAATACTATGCAAATACAATGCAAATACGATGCAAATACGATGCAAGTATGATACAAATACGATACAAATACGATACAAATTGGATACAAATACGATACAAATACGATACAAATACGATACAAATACGATACAAATACGATACAAATACGATACAAATACGATACAAATTGGATACAAATACGATACAAATTGGATACAAATACGATACAAATACGATACAATTACGATACAAATTGGATACAAATACGATACAAATTGGATACAAATACGATACAAATTGGATACAAATACGATACAAATACGATACAAATACGATACAAATACGATACAAATACGATACAAATACGATACAAATACGATACAAATACGATACAAATACGATACAAATACGATACAAATTGGATACAAATACGATACAAATTGGATACAAATACGATACAAATACGATACAAATACGATACAAATTGGATACAAATACGATACAAATTGGATACAAATACGATACAAATTGGATACAAATACGATACAAATTGGATACAAATACGATACAAATTGGATACAAATACGATACAAATACGATGCAAATACGATGCAAATACTATGCAAATACAATGCAAATACGATGCAAATACGATGCAAGTATGATACAAATACGATACAAATACGATACAAATTGGATACAAATACGATACAAATACGATACAAATACGATACAAATACGATACAAATACGATACAAATACGATACAAATACGATACAAATTGGATACAAATACGATACAAATTGGATACAAATACGATACAAATACGATACAATTACGATACAAATTGGATACAAATACGATACAAATTGGATACAAATACGATACAAATTGGATACAAATACGATACAAATACGATACAAATACGATACAAATACGATACAAATACGATACAAATACGATACAAATACGATACAAATTGGATACAAATACGATACAAATTGGATACAAATACGATACAAATTGGATACAAATTGGATACAAATACGATACAAATTGGATACAAATACGATACAAATTGGATACAAATACGAAGCAAATACGATACAAATACGATACAAATACGATACAAATACGATACAAATACGATACAAATACGATACAAATACGATACAAATTGGATATAAAAAACGATACAAATACGATGCAAATACGATACAAATACGATACAAATACGATACAAATACGATACAAATACGATACAAATACGATACAAATACGATACAAATACGATACAAATACGATACAAATACGATACAAATACGATACAAATACGATACAAATGGGATACAAATACGATACAAATTGGATACAAATACGATACAAATACGATACAAATACGATACAAATACGATACAAATTGGATACAAATACGATACAAATTGGATACAAATACGATACATATACGATACAAATACGATACAAATACGATACAAATACGATATAAATACGATACAAATTGGATACAAATACGATACAAATTGGATACAAATACGATACAAATTGGATACAAATACGATACAAATACGATACAAATACGATACAAATACGATACAAATACGATACAAATTGGATACAAATACGATACAAATACGATACAAATACGATACAAATACGATACAAATACGATACAAATACGATACAAATACGATACAAATACGATACAAATACGATGCAAATACGATACAAATACGATACAAATACGATACAAATACGATACAAATTGGATACAAATACGATACAAATTGGATACAAATACGATACAAATACGATACAAATTGGATACAAATACGATACAAATTGGATACAAATACGATACAAATACGATACAAATACGATACATATACGATACAAATACGATACAAATTGGATACAAATACGATACAAATTGGATACAAATACGATACAAATACGATACAAATACGATACAAATACGATACAAATACGATACAAATTGGATACAAATACGATACAAATTGGATACAAATACGATACAAATTGGATACAAATACGATACAAATTGGATACAAATACGATACAAATACGATACAAATACGATACAAATACGATGCAAATACGATACAAATACGATACAAATACGATACAAATACGATACAAATACGATACAAATTGGATACAAATACGATACAAATTGGATACAAATACGATACAAATACGATACAAATACGATACAAATACGATACAAATTGGATACAAATACGATACAAATTGGATACAAATACGATACAAATACGATACAAATACGATACAAATTGGATACAAATACGATACAAATTGGATACAAATACGATACAAATTGGATACAAATACGATACAAATACGATACAAATTGGATACAAATACGATACAAATTGGATACAAATACGATACAAATACGATACAAATACGATACAAATTGGATACAAATACGATACAAATTGGATACAAATACGATACAAATTGGATACAAATACGATACAAATTGGATACAAATACGATACAAATTGGATACAAATACGATACAAATACGATGCAAATACGATGCAAATACTATGCAAATACAATGCAAATACGATGCAAATACGATGCAAGTATGATACAAATACGATACAAATACGATACAAATTGGATACAAATACGATACAAATACGATACAAATACGATACAAATACGATACAAATACGATACAAATACGATACAAATACGATACAAATTGGATACAAATACGATACAAATTGGATACAAATACGATACAAATACGATACAATTACGATACAAATTGGATACAAATACGATACAAATTGGATACAAATACGATACAAATTGGATACAAATACGATATAAATACGATACAAATACGATACAAATACGATACAAATACGATACAAATACGATACAAATTGGATACAAATACGATACAAATTGGATACAAATACGATACAAATTGGATACAAATTGGATACAAATACGATACAAATTGGATACAAATACGATACAAATTGGATACAAATACGAAGCAAATACGATACAAATACGATACAAATACGATACAAATACGATACAAATACGATACAAATACGATAAACATATGGGTATAAAAAACGATACAAATACGATGCAAATACGATACAAATACGATACAAATACGATACAAATACGATACAAATACGATACAAATACGATACAAATACGATACAAATACGATACAAATACGATACAAATACGATACAAATACGATACAAATGGGATACAAATACGATACAAATTGGATACAAATACGATACAAATACGATACAAATACGATACAAATACGATACAAATTGGATACAAATACGATACAAATACGATACAAATACGACACAAATACGATACAAATACGATACAAATACGATACAAATACGATACAAATACGATATAAATACGTGTCAAATTGGATACAAATACGATACAAATTGGATACAAATACGATACAAATTGGATACAAATACGATACAAATACGATACAAATACGATACAAATACGATACAAATACGATACAAATACGATACAAATACGATACAAATTGGATACAAATACGATACAAATACGATACAAATACGATACAAATACGATACAAATACGATACAAATACGATACAAATACGATACAAATACGATACAAATACGATGCAAATACGATACAAATACGATACAAATACGATACAAATACGATACAAATTGGATACAAATACGATACAAATTGGATACAAATACGATACAAATACGATACAAATACGATACAAATTGGATACAAATACGATACAAATTGGATACAAATACGATACAAATACGATACAAATACGATACATATACGATACAAATACGATACAAATTGGATACAAATACGATACAAATTGGATACAAATACGATACAAATACGATACAAATACGATACAAATACGATACAAATTGGATACAAATACGATACAAATTGGATACAAATACGATACAAATTGGATACAAATACGATACAAATTGGATACAAATACGATACAAATACGATACAAATACGATACAAATACGATGCAAATACGATACAAATACGATACAAATACGATACAAATACGATACAAATACGATACAAATTGGATACAAATACGATACAAATTGGATACAAATACGATACAAATACGATACAAATACGATACAAATTGGATACAAATACGATACAAATTGGATACAAATACGATACAAATACGATACAAATACGATACAAATACGATACAAATTGGATACAAATACGATACAAATTGGATACAAATACGATACAAATTGGATACAAATACGATACAAATACGATCCAAATACGATACAAATACGATACAAATACGATACAAATTGGATACAAATACGATACAAATTGGATACAAATACGATACAAATTGGATACAAATACGATACAAATTGGATACAAATACGATACAAATACGATACAAATACGATACAAATACGATACAAATATGATACAAATACGATACAAATTGGATACAAATACGATACAAATTGGATACAAATACGATACAAATACGATCCAAATACGATACAAATACGATACAAATACGATACAAATTGGATACAAATACGATACAAATTGGATACAAATACGATACAAATTGGATACAAATACGATACAAATACGATACAAATACGATACAAAAACGATACAAATTGGATACAAATACGATACAAATTGGATACAAATACGATACAAATACGATACAAATATGATACAAATACGATACAAATTGGATACAAATACGATACAAATTGGATACAAATACGATACAAATACGATACAAATACGATACAAATACGATACAAATACGATAAAAATACGATACAAATACGATACAAATACGAAACAAATACGATACAAATACAATACAAATACGATACAAATAGAATACCAATACGATACAAATACAATACAAATATAATACAAATACGATACAAATACGATACAAATACGACACAAATACGAGACAAATACGATACAAATACGATACAAATACAATACAAAAACAATACAAATACAAATATATTTGTTTCAGTAAACTTAATCAAATATATTTACATTTCATGGGTTTGGGACCCTCTTTTAAGTATAAAACACCTGTGTTAGAGGGTCTCTAACCTTGTCTAATCTCTCATCTAATAGTGTTCAAACTATTGTTAAGCCGTTTTAACACTTGACAGCGGATCATGAACCTGAGTCGTGGACATATTCTAAAATATACAAAAAAAAAACTAAAGGCTAATAACTATTATATTTCAATTCTTTTTACTCAGAATTTACAAAAATGCCACATACTTTAGGCGTTCAAGCGCGTTAAAATATGATGGGCTGTGAAAGTGTTATTAACTTCAAATAAATAAAGCTTACTTAAACTATATGCATCGCTTGTTGTCTAAAATAAATGCAAATTTAAAATAATTAACTGATTTTAATAAACCATTTAGTATCGTATTTGTATCGTATTTGCATCGTATTTGCATCGTATTTGCATCGTATTTGCATCGTATTTGCATTAACAAATATCTGTAGACCATGCAAACATTTGTCCCGGAAATCGAACCCGTTTGATAGTACAAATACAATGCAAATACGATGCAAATACGATGCAAATACGATGCAAATACGATGCAAATACGATGCAAATACGATGCAAATACGATGCAAATACGATACAAATACGATGCAAGTATGATGCAAATACGATACAAATACGATACAAATACTATACAAATACGATACAAATACGATACAAATACGATACAAATACGCTACAAATACGATACAAATACGATACAAATACGATACAAATACGATGCAAATACGATACAAATACGATACAAATACAATACAAATACGATACAAATACGATACAAATACGATACAAATACGATACAAATACGATACAAATACGCTACAAATACGATACAAACACGATACAAATACGATACAAATACGATGCAAATACGATGCAAATACGATGCAAATACGATACAAATACGATACAAATTGGATACAAATACGATACAAATTGGATACAAATACGATACAAATACGATACAAATACGATACAAATACGATACAAATTGGATACAAATACGATACAAATTGGATACAAATACGATACAAATTGGATACAAATACGATACAAATACGATACAAATACGATACAAATACGATACAAATACGATACAAATACGATACAAATACGATACAAATACGATACAAATACGATACAAATTGGATACAAATACGATACAAATTGGATACAAATACGATACAAATACGATACAATTACGATACAAATTGGATACAAATACGATACAAATTGGATACAAATACGATACAAATTGGATACAAATACGATACAAATACGATACAAATACGATACAAATACGATACAAATACGATACAAATACGATACAAATACGATACAAATTGGATACAAATACGATACAAATTGGATACAAATACGATACAAATTGGATACAAATTGGATACAAATACGATACAAATTGGATACAAATACGATACAAATTGGATACAAATACGAAGCAAATACGATACAAATACGATACAAATACGATACAAATACGATACAAATACGATACAAATACGATACAAATTGGATATAAAAAACGATACAAATACGATGCAAATACGATACAAATACGATACAAATACGATACAAATACGATACAAATACGATACAAATACGATACAAATACGATACAAATACGATACAAATACGATACAAATACGATACAAATACGATACAAATACGATACAAATGGGATACAAATACGATACAAATTGGATACAAATACGATACAAATACGATACAAATACGATACAAATACGATACAAATACGATACAAATTGGATACAAATACGATACAAATACGACACAAATACGATACAAATACGATACAAATACGATACAAATACGATACAAATACGATACAAATACGATACAAATTGGATACAAATACGATACAAATTGGATACAAATACGATACAAATACGATACAAATACGATACAAATTGGATACAAATACGATACAAATTGGATACAAATACGATACATATACGATACAAATACGATACAAATTGGATACAAATACGATACAAATTGGATACAAATACGATACAAATTGGATACAAATACGATACAAATACGATACAAATACGATACAAATACGATGCAAATACGATACAAATTGGATACAAATACGATACAAATTGGATACAAATACGATACAAATACGATACAAATACGATACAAATTGGATACAAATACGATACAAATTGGATACAAATACGATACAAATACGATACAAATACGATACAAATACGATACAAATACGATACAAATACGATACAAATACGATACAAATTGGATACAAATACGATACAAATTGGATACAAATACGATACAAATTGGATACAAATACGATACAAATACGATACAAATACGATACAAATACGATACAAATTGGATACAAATACGATACAAATTGGATACAAATACGATACAAATACGATACAAATACGATACATATACGATACAAATACGATACAAATTGGATACAAATACGATACAAATACGATACAAATACGATGCAAATACGATACAAATACGATACAAATACGATACAAAAACGATACAAATTGGATACAAATACGATACAAATACGATACAAATACGATACAAATACGATACAAATACGATACAAATACGATACAAATACGATACAAATACGATACAAATACGATGCAAATACGATACAAATACGATACAAATACGATACAAAAACGATACAAATTGGATACAAATACGATACAAATTGGATACAAATACGATACAAATACGATACAAATACGATACAAATACGATACAAATACGATACAAATTGGATACAAATACGATACAAATTGGATACAAATACGATACAAATACGATACAAATACGATACAAATACGACACAAATACGATACAAATTGGATACAAATACGATACAAATTGGATACAAATACGATACAAATACGATACAAATACGATACAAATTGGATACAAATACGATACAAATTGGATACAAATACGATACAAATTGGATACAAATACGATACAAATACGATACAAATTGGATACAAATACGATACAAATTGGATACAAATACGATACAAATACGATACAAATTGGATACAAATACGATACAAATTGGATACAAATACGATACAAATTGGATACAAATACGATACAAATTGGATACAAATACGATACAAATTGGATACAAATACGATACAAATACGATGCAAATACGATGCAAATACTATGCAAATACAATGCAAATACGATGCAAATACGATGCAAGTATGATACAAATACGATACAAATACGATACAAATTGGATACAAATACGATACAAATACGATACAAATACGATACAAATACGATACAAATACGATACAAATACGATACAAATACGATACAAATACGATACAAATACGATACAAATACGATACAAATTGGATACAAATACGATACAAATTGGATACAAATACGATACAAATACGATACAATTACGATACAAATTGGATACAAATACGATACAAATTGGATACAAATACGATACAAATTGGATACAAATACGATACAAATACGATACAAATACGATACAAATACGATACAAATACGATACAAATACGATACAAATACGATACAAATTGGATACAAATACGATACAAATTGGATACAAATACGATACAAATTGGATACAAATTGGATACAAATACGATACAAATTGGATACAAATACGATACAAATTGGATACAAATACGAAGCAAATACGATACAAATACGATACAAATACGATACAAATACGATACAAATACGATACAAATACGATACAAATACGATACAAATTGGATATAAAAAACGATACAAATACGATGCAAATACGATACAAATACGATACAAATACGATACAAATACGATACAAATACGATACAAATACGATACAAATACGATACAAATACGATACAAATACGATACAAATGGGATACAAATACGATACAAATTGGATACAAATACGATACAAATACGATACAAATACGATACAAATACGATACAAATACGATACAAATTGGATACAAATACGATACAAATACGACACAAATACGATACAAATACGATACAAATACGATACAAATACGATACAAATACGATATAAATACGATACAAATTGGATACAAATACGATACAAATTGGATACAAATACGATACAAATTGGATACAAATACGATACAAATACGATACAAATACGATACAAATACGATACAAATACGATACAAATACGATACAAATACGATACAAATACGATACAAATTGGATACAAATACGATACAAATACGATACAAATACGATACAAATACGATACAAATACGATACAAATACGATACAAATACGATACAAATACGATACAAATACGATGCAAATACGATACAAATACGATACAAATACGATACAAATACGATACAAATTGGATACAAATACGATACAAATTGGATACAAATACGATACAAATACGATACAAATACGATACAAATTGGATACAAATACGATACAAATTGGATACAAATACGATACAAATACGATACAAATACGATACATATACGATACAAATACGATACAAATTGGATACAAATACGATACAAATTGGATACAAATACGATACAAATACGATACAAATACGATACAAATACGATACAAATACGATACAAATTGGATACAAATACGATACAAATTGGATACAAATACGATACAAATTGGATACAAATACGATACAAATTGGATACAAATACGATACAAATACGATACAAATACGATACAAATACGATGCAAATACGATACAAATACGATACAAATACGATACAAATACGATACAAATACGATACAAATTGGATACAAATACGATACAAATTGGATACAAATACGATACAAATACGATACAAATACGATACAAATACGATACAAATACGATACAAATTGGATACAAATACGATACAAATTGGATACAAATACGATACAAATACGATACAAATACGATACAAATACGATACAAATTGGATACAAATACGATACAAATTGGATACAAATACGATACAAATTGGATACAAATACGATACAAATACGATCCAAATACGATACCAAATACGATACAAATACGATACAAATACGATACAAATTGCATACAAATACGATACAAATTGGATACAAATACGATACAAATTGGATACAAATACGATACAAATTGGATACAAATACGATACAAATACGATACAAATACGATACAAATATGATACAAATACGATACAAATTGGATACAAATACGATACAAATTGGATACAAATACGATACAAATACGATCCAAATACGATACAAATACGATACAAATACGATACAAATTGGATACAAATACGATACAAATTGGATACAAATACGATACAAATTGGATACAAATACGATACAAATACGATACAAATACGATACAAAAACGATACAAATTGGATACAAATACGATACAAATTGGATACAAATACGATACAAATACGATACAAATATGATACAAATACGATACAAATTGGATACAAATACGATACAAATTGGATACAAATACGATACAAATACGATACAAATACGATACAAATTGGATACAAATACGATACAAATTGGATACAAATACGATACAAATTGGATACAAATACGATACAAATTGGATACAAATACGATACAAATACGATGCAAATACGATGCAAATACTATGCAAATACGATACAAATACGATACAAATACGATACAAATACGATACAAATACGATACAAATTGGATACAAATACGATACAAATTGGATACAAATACGATACAAATTGGATGCAAATACGATACAAATTGGATACAAATACGATACAAATACGATACAAATACGATACAAATACGATGCAAATACGATACAAATACGATACAAATACGATACAAATACGATACAAATACGATACAAATTGGATTCAAATACGATACAAATTGGATACAAATACGATACAAATACGATACAAATACGATACAAATACGATACAAATACGATACAAATACGATACAAATTGGATACAAATACGATACAAATACGATACAAATACGATACAAATACGATACAAATACGATACAAATACGATACAAATACGATACAAATACGATACAAATACGATATAAATACGATGCAAATACGATACAAATACGATACAAATACGATACAAATACGATACAAATACGATACAAATACGATACAAATACGATACAAATACGATAAAAATACGATACAAATACGATACAAATACGAAACAAATACGATACAAATACAATACAAATACGATACAAATAGAATACCAATACGATACAAATACAATACAAATATAATACAAATACGATACAAATACGATACAAATACGACACAAATACGAGACAAATACGATACAAATACGATACAAATACAATACAAAAACAATACAAATACAAATATATTTGTTTCAGTAAACTTAATCAAATATATTTACATTTCATGGGTTTGGGACCCTCTTTTAAGTATAAAACACCTGTGTTAGAGGGTCTCTAACCTTGTCTAATCTCTCATCTAATAGTGTTCAAACTATTGTTAAGCCGTTTTAACACTTGACAGCGGATCATGAACCTGAGTCGTGGACATATTCTAAAATATACAAAAAAAAAACTAAAGGCTAATAACTATTATATTTCAATTCTTTTTACTCAGAATTTACAAAAATGCCACATACTTTAGGCGTTCAAGCGCGGTAAAATATGATGGGCTGTGAAAGTGTTATTAACTTCAAATAAATAAAGCTTACTTAAACTATATGCATCGCTTGTTGTCTAAAATAAATGCAAATTTAAAATAATTAACTGATTTTAAAAAACCATTTAGTATCGTATTTGTATCGTATTTGCATCGTATTTGCATCGTATTTGCATCGTATTTGCATCGTATTTGCATCAACAAATATCTGTAGACCATGCAAACATTTGTCCCGGAAATCGAACCCGTTTGATAGTACAAATACAATGCAAATACGATGCAAATACGATGCAAATACGATGCAAATACGATGCAAATACGATGCAAATACGATGCAAATACGATGCAAATACGATGCAAATACGATACAAATACGATGCAAGTATGATGCAAATACGATACAAATACGATACAAATACTATACAAATACGATACAAATACGATACAAATACGATACAAATACGCTACAAATACGATACAAATACGATACAAATACGATACAAATACGATGCAAATACGATACAAATACGATACAAATACAATACAAATACGATACAAATACGATACAAATACGATACAAATACGATACAAATACGATACAAATACGCTACAAATACGATACAAACACGATACAAATACGATACAAATACGATACAAATACGATGCAAATACGATACAAATACGATACAAATACGATACAAATACGATACAAATACGAAACAAATACGATACAAATACAATACAAATACGATACAAATACGATGCAAATACGATACAAATACGATACAAATACGATACAAATACGATACAGATACGAAACAAATACGATACAAATACGATACAAATACGATACAAATAACGATACATATACGATACAAATACGCTACAAATACGATACAAATACGATACAAATACGATACAAATACGATGCAAATACGATACAAATACGATACAAATACAATACAAATACGATACAAATACAATCCAAATACGATACAAATACGATACAAATACGATACAAATACGATACAAATACGATACAAATACGATACAAATACGATACAAATACGATACAAATACGATACAAATACGATGCAAATACGATGCAAATACGATACAAATACGATACAAATACGATACAAATACGATACAAATACGAAACAAATACGATGCAAATACGATACAAATACGATACAAATACGATACAAATACGATACAAATACAATACAAATACGATACAAATACGCTACAAATAACGATACAAATACGATACAAATACGATACAAATACGATACAAATACGATGCAAGTACGATACAAATACGATGCAAATACGATACAAATACGATACAAATACGATACAAATACGATACAAATACGATACAAATACGAAACAAATACGATACAAATACGATACAAATACGATACAAATAACGATACAAATACGATACAAATACGATACAAATACGATACAAATACGATACAAATACGATACAAATACGATACAAATACAATACAAATACGATACAAATACGATACAAATACGATACAAATACGATACAAATACGAAACAAATACGATACAAATACAATACAAATACGATACAAATACAATACAAATACGATACAAATACGCTACAAATAACGATACAAATACGATACAAATACGATACAAATACGATACAAATACGATACAAATACGATACAAATACGATGCAAATACGATACAAATACGATACAAATACGATACAAATACGATGCAAATACGATGCAAATACTATGCAAATACAATGCAAATACGATGCAAATACGATGCAAATACGATGCAAGTATGATGCAAATACGATACAAATACGATACAAATACGATACAAATACGATACAAATACGATACAAATACGATACAAATACGCTACAAATACGATACAAATACGATACAAATACGATACAAATACGATGCAAATACGATACAAATACGATACAAATACGATACAAATACGATACAGATACGATACAAATACGATACAAATACGATACAAATACGATACAAATAACGATACAAATACGATACAAATACGATACAAATACGATACAAATACGATACAAATACGATACAAATACGATACAAATACGATACAAATACAATACAAATACGATACAAATACGATACAAATACGATACAAATACGATACAAATACGATACAAATACGAAACAAATACGATACAAATACAATACAAATACGATACAAATACAATACAAATACGATACAAATACGCTACAAATAACGATACAAATACGAAACAAATACGATACAAATACGATACAAATACGATACAAATACGATACAAATACGATACAAATACGATACAAATACGATACAAATTGGATACAAATACGATACAAATACGATACAAATACGATACAAATACGATACAAATACGATACAAATACGATACAAATACGATATAAATACGATGCAAATACGATACAAATACGATACAAATACGATACAAATACGATACAAATACGATACAAATACGATAAAAATACGATACAAATACGATACAAATACGAAACAAATACGATACAAATACGATACAAATAGAATACCAATACGATACAAATACAATACAAATATAATACAAATACGATACAAATACGATACAAATACGACACAAATACAAGACAAATACGATACAAATACGATACAAATACAATACAAATACAATACAAAAACAATACAAATACAAATATATTTGTTTCAGTAAACCTAATCAAATATATTTACATTTCATGGGTTTGGGACCCTCTTTTAAGTATAAAACACCTGTGTTAGAGGGTCTCTAACCTTGTCTAATCTCTCATCTAATAGTGTTCAAACTATTGTTAAGCCGTTTTAACACTTGACAGCGGATCATGAACCTGAGTCGTGGACATATTCTAAAATATACAAAAAAAAAACTAAAGGCTAATAACTATTATATTTCAATTCTTTTTACTCAGAATTTACAAAAATGCCACATACTTTAGGCGTTCAAGCGCGGTAAAATATGATGGGCTGTGAAAGTGTTATTAACTTCAAATAAATAAAGCTTACTTAAACTATATGCATCGCTTGTTGTCTAAAATAAATGCAAATTTAAAATAATTAACTGATTTTAAAAAACCATTTAGTATCGTATTTGTATCGTATTTGCATCGTATTTGCATCGTATTTGCATCGTATTTGCATCGTATTTGCATCGTATTTGCATTGTATTTGCATTGTATTTGTACTATCAAACGCGTTCGATTTCCGGGACAAATGTTTGCATGGTCTACAGATATTTGTTGATGATTGATTGATTTGTTTTACTTGTAGTAGATAATATATTTTTTTTAAATATTTAAACTTAATGTTAAAAACAGTTGTTAAAAAAGCTGTAAGTAGCAATTCGTTATTGAAGTAACTAATTGGTTAACTGAGCCCACACATGGACAACTGGACAATCATTCATCAATCATTTTACTTCTATCAAGGAATTTTATTACCCATATTCTTTTCTTTTGTCAGATCATTGTCTGTGGCATACCCGGAACAAATATCTGTAGACCATGCAAACATTTGTCCGGGAAATCGAACCCGTTTGATAGTACAAATACAATGCAAATACGATGCAAATACGATACAAATACGATACAAATACGATACAAATACGATACAAATACGATACAAATACGATACCAATACGATACAAATACGATACAAATACGATACAAATACGATACAAATACGATACAAATACGATACAAATACGATATAAATACGATACAAATACGATACAAATACGATACAAATACGATACAAATTGGATACAAATACGATACAAATTGGATACAAATACGATACAAATTGGATACAAATACGATACAAATACGATATAAATACGATACAAATACGATACAAATTGGATACAAATACGATACAAATTGGATACAAATACGATACAAATACGATACAAATACGATACAAATAAGATACAAATACGATACAAATTGGATACAAATACGATACAAATACGA
This sequence comes from Philereme transversata, assembly GCA_963924445.1. Classification (NCBI taxonomy): domain Eukaryota; kingdom Metazoa; phylum Arthropoda; class Insecta; order Lepidoptera; family Geometridae; genus Philereme; species Philereme transversata. The sequence continues at coordinate 11,213,222 of OZ004342.1, forward strand.
TACAAATACGATACAAATTGGATACAAATACGATACAAATTGGATACAAATACGATACAAATTGGATACAAATACGATACAAATTGGATACAAATACGATACAAATACGATGCAAATACGATGCAAATACTATGCAAATACAATGCAAATACGATGCAAATACGATGCAAGTATGATGCAAATACGATACAAATACGATACAAATACGATACAAATACGATACAAATACGATACAAATACGATACAAATACGATACAAATACGATACAAATTGGATACAAATACGATACAAATTGGATACAAATACGATACAAATTGGATACAAATACGATACAAATTGGATACAAATACGATACAAATACGATACAAATACGATACAAATACGATGCAAATACGATACAAATACGATACAAATACGATACAAATACGATACAAATACGATAAAAATACGATACAAATACGATACAAATACGATACAAATTGGATACAAATACGATACAAATACGATACAAATACGATACAAATACGATACAAATACGATACAAATACGATACAAATACGATACAAATACGATACAAATTGGATACAAATACGATACAAATACGATACAAATACGATACAAATACGATACAAATACGATACAAATACGATACAAATACGATACAAATACGATATAAATACGATGCAAATACGATACAAATACGATACAAATACGATACAAATACGATACAAATACGATACAAATACGATACAAATACGATAAAAATACGATACAAATACGATACAAATACGAAACAAATACGATACAAATACAATACAAATACGATACAAATAGAATACCAATACGATACAAATACAATACAAATATAATACAAATACGATACAAATACGATACAAATACGACACAAATACGAGACAAATACGATACAAATACGATACAAATACAATACAAATACAAATATATTTGTTTCAGTAAACTTAATCAAATATATTTACATTTCATGGGTTTGGGACCCTCTTTTAAGCATAAAACACCTGTGTTAGAGGGTCTCTAACCTTGTCTAATCTCTCATCTAATAGTGTTCAAACTATTGTTAAGCCGTTTTAACACTTGACAGCGGATCATGAACCTGAGTCGTGGACATATTCTAAAATATACAAAAAAAAAACTAAAGGCTAATAACTATTATATTTCAATTCTTTTTACTCAGAATTTACAAAAATGCCACATACTTTAGGCGTTCAAGCGCGTTAAAATATGATGGGCTGTGAAAGTTTTATTAACTTCAAATAAATAAAGCTTACTTAAACTATATGCATCGCTTGTTGTCTAAAATAAATGCAAATTTAAAATAATTAACTGATTTTAAAAAACTATTTAGTATCGTATTTGTATCGTATTTGTAGCGTATTTGTATCGTATTTGTATCGTTATTTGTATCGTATTTGTATCGTATTTGTATCGTATTTGTATCGTATCTGTATCGTATTTGTATCGTATTTGTATCGTATTGGTATCGTATTTGCATCGTATTTGTATCGTATTTGTATTGTATTTGTATCGTATTTGTTTCGTATTTGTATCGTATTTGTATCGTATTTGTATCGTATTTGTATCGTATTTGCATCGTATTTGTATCGTATTTGCATCGTATTTGTATCGTATTTGTATCGTATTTGTATCGTATTTGTATCGTTATTTGTAGCGTATTTGTATCGTATTTGTATTGTATTTGTATCGTATTTGTATCGTATTTGCATCGTATTTGTATCGTATTTGTATCGTATTTGTATCGTATTTGTATCGTATTTGTATCGTATTTGCATCGTATTTGTTTCGTATTTGTATCGTATTTGTATCGTATTTGTATCGTATTTGTATCGTATTTGTATCGTATTTGTATCGTATTTGTATCGTATTTGTATCGTATTTGTATCGTATTTGCATCATACTTGCATCGTATTTGCATCGTATTTGCATCGTATTTGCATAGTATTTGCATCGTATTTGCATCGTATTTGTATCGTATTTGTATCGTGTTTGTATAGTATTTGTAGCGTATTTGTATCGTATTTGTATCGTATTTGTATCGTATTTGTATCGTATTTGTATCGTATTTGTATCGTATTTGTATCGTATTTGTATTGTATTTGTATCGTATTTGTATTGTATTTGTATCGTATTTGTATCGTATTTGCATCGTATTTGTATCGTATTTGTATCGTATTTGTATCGTATTTGTAGCGTATTTGTATCGTATTTGTATCGTATTTGTATCGTATTTGTATAGTATTTGTATCGTATTTGTATCGTATTTGCATCATACTTGCATCGTATTTGTATCGTATTTGCATCGTATTTGCATCGTATTTGCATCGTATTTGCATCGTATTTGCATCGTATTTGCATCGTATTTGCATCGTATTTGCATTGTATTTGTACTATCAAACGGGTTCGATTTCCGGGACAAATGTTTGCATGGTCTACAGATATTTGTTCCGGGTATGCCACAGACAATGATCTGACAGTAGAAAAGAATATGGGTAATTAAATTCCTTGATAGAAGTAAAATGATTGATGAATGATTGTCCAATTGTCCATGTGTGGGCTCAGTTAACCAATTAGTTACTTCAATAACGAATTGCTACTTACAGCTTTTTTAACAACTGTTTTTAACATTAAGTTTAAATATTTAAAAAAAATATATTATCTACTACAAGTAAAACAAATCAATCAATCATCAACAAATATCTGTAGACCATGCAAACATTTGTCCCGGAAATCGAACGCGTTTGATAGTACAAATACAATGCAAATACAATGCAAATACGATGCAAATACGATGCAAATACGATGCAAATACGATGCAAATACGATGCAAATACGATACAAATACGATACAAATACGATACAAATACGATGCAAATACGATGCAAATACGATACAAATACGATACAAATACGATACAAATACGATACAAATACGATACAAATACGATGCAAATACGATACAAATACGATGCAAATACGATACAAATACGATACAAATACGATACAAATACGATACAAATACGATACAAATACGAAACAAATACGATACAAATACAATACAAATACGATACAAATACGATGCAAATACGATACAAATACGATACAAATACGATACAAATACGATACAGATACGATACAAATACGATACAAATACGATACAAATACGATACAAATAACGATACAAATACGATACAAATACGATACAAATACGATACAAATACGATACAAATACGATACAAATACGATACAAATACGATACAAATACAATACAAATACGATACAAATACGATACAAATACGATACAAATACGATACAAATACGATACAAATACGAAACAAATACGATACAAATACAATACAAATACGATACAAATACAATACAAATACGATACAAATACGCTACAAATAACGATACAAATACGATACAAATACGATACAAATACGATACAAATACGATACAAATACGATACAAATACGATGCAAATACGATACAAATACGATACAAATACGATACAAATACGATGCAAATACGATGCAAATACTATGCAAATACAATGCAAATACGATGCAAATACGATGCAAATACGATGCAAGTATGATGCAAATACGATACAAATACGATACAAATACGATACAAATACGATACAAATACGATACAAATACGATACAAATACGCTACAAATACGATACAAATACGATACAAATACGATACAAATACGATGCAAATACGATACAAATACGATACAAATACAATACAAATACGATACAAATACAATCCAAATACGATACAAATACGATACAAATACGATACAAATACGATACAAATACGATACAAATACGATACAAATACGATACAAATACGCTACAAATACGATACAAACACGATACAAATACGATACAAATACGATGCAAATACGATGCGAATACTATGCAAATACGATGCAAATACGATGCAAGTATGATGCAAATACGATACAAATACGATACAAATACGATACAAATACGATACAAATACGATACAAATACGATACAAATACGAAACAAATACGATGCAAATACGATACAAATACGATACAAATACGATACAAATACGATACAAATACGATACAAATACGATACAAATACGATACAAATACGATGCAAATACGATACAAATACGATACAAATACAATACAAATACGATACAAATACGCTACAAATAACGATACCAATACGATACAAATACAATACAAATATAATACAAATACGATACAAATACGATACAAATACAAATATATTTGTTTCAGTAAACTTAATCAAATATATTTACATTTCATGGGTTTGGCACCCTCTTTTAAGTATAAAACACCTGTGTTAGAGGGTCTCTAACCTTGTCTAATCTCTCATCTAATAGTGTTCAAACTATTGTTAAGCCGTTTTAACACTTGACAGCGGATCATGAACCTGAGTCGTGGACATATTCTAAAATATACAAAAAAAAAACTAAAGGCTAATAACTATTATATTTCAATTCTTTTTACTCAGAATTTACAAAAATGCCAAATACTTTAGGCGTTCAAGCGCGTTAAAATATGATGGGCTGTGAAAGTGTTATTAACTTCAAATAAATAAAGCTTACTTAAACTATATGCATCGCTTGTTGTCTAAAATAAATGCAAATTTAAAATAATTAACTGATTTTAAAAACCATTTTGTATCGTATTTGTATCGTATTTGCATCGTATTTGCATCGTATTTGCATCGTATTTGCATCGTATTTGCATTGTATTTGCATTGTATTTGTACTATCAAACGGGTTCGATTTCCGGGACAAATGTTTGCATGGTCTACAGATATTTGTTGATGATTGATTGATTTGTTTTACTTGTAGTAGATAATATATTTTTTTAAAATATTTAAACTTAATGTTAAAAACAGTTGTTAAAAAAGCTGTAAGTAGCAATTCGTTATTGAAGTAACTAATTGGTTAACTGAGCCCACACATGGACAATTGGACAATCATTCATCAATCGTTTTACTTCTATCGAGGAATTTAATTACCCATATTCTTTTCTACTGTCAGATCATTGTCTGTGGCATACCCGGAACAAATATCTGTAGACCATGCAAACATTTGTCCCGGAAATCGAACCCGTTTGATAGTACAAATACAATGCAAATACGATGCAAATACGATGCAAATACGATGCAAATACGATACAAATACGATACAAATACGATACAAATACGATACCAATACGATACAAATACGCTACAAATACGATACAAATACGATACAAATACGATACAAATACGATACAAATACGATACAAATACGCTACAAATACGATGCAAATACGATACAAATACGATACAAAATGGTTTTTTAAAAACAGTTAATTATTTTAAATTTGCATTTATTTTAGACAACAAGCGATGCATATAGTTTAAGTAAGCTTTATTTATTTGAAGTTAATAACACTTTCACAGCCCATCATATTTTAACGCGCTTGAACGCCTAAAGTATTTGGCATTTTTGTAAATTCTGAGTAAAAAGAATTGAAATATAATAGTTATTAGCCTTTAGTTTTTTTTTTGTATATTTTAGAATATGTCCACGACTCAGGTTCATGATCCGCTGTCAAGTGTTAAAACGGCTTAACAATAGTTTGAACACTATTAGATGAGAGATTAGACAAGGTTAGAGACCCTCTAACACAGGTGTTTTATACTTAAAAGAGGGTCCCAAACCCATGAAATGTAAATATATTAGATTAAGTTTACTGAAACAAATATATTTGTATTTGTATTGTATTTGTATTGTATTTGTATCGTATTTGTATCGTATTTGTATCGTGTTTGTATCGTATTTGTATCGTATTTGTATCGTATTTGTATCGTGTTTGTATCGTATTTGTATCGTATTTGTATCGTATTTGTATCGTATTTGTATCGTATTTGTATCGTATTTGTATCGTATTTGTATTGTATTTGTATCGTTATTTGTAGCGTATTTGTATCGTATTTGTATCGTATTTGTATCGTATTTGTATCGTATTTGTATCGTATTTGTATCGTATTTGTATTGTATTTGTATTGTATTTGTATCGTATTTGTATTGTATTTGTATCGTATTTATATTGTATTTGTATCGTATTTGTTTCGTATTTATATCGTATTTGTATCGTATTTGTATCGTATTTGTATCGTATTTGTATCGTATTTTTATCGTATTTGTATCGTATTTGCATCGTATTTGTATCGTATTTGTATCGTATTTGTATCGTATTTGTATCGTTATTTGTAGCGTATTTGTATCGTATTTGTATCGTATTTGTATCGTATTTGTTTCGTATTTGTATCGTATTTGTATCGTATTTGTATCGTATTTGTATCGTATTTGTATCGTATTTGTATCGTATTTGTATCGTATTTGTAGCGTATTTGTATCGTATTTGTATCGTATTTGTATCGTATTTGTATCGTATTTGCATCGTTTTTGTATCGTATTTGTATCGTATTTGTATCGTTATTTGTAGCGTATTTGTATCGTATTTGTATCGTATTTGTATCGTATTTGTTTCGTATTTGTATCGTATTTGTATCGTATTTGTATCGTATTTGTATCGTATTTGTATCGTATTTGTATCGTATTTGCATCGTATTTGTATCGTATTGTATTTGTATCGTATTTGTTTCGTATTTGTATCGTATTTGTATCGTATTTGTATCGTATTTGTATCGTATTTGTATCGTATTTGTATCGTATTTGTATCGTATTTGCATCGTATTTGTATCGTATTTGTATCGTATTTGTATCGTATTTGTATCGTATTTGTATCGTATTTGCATCGTATTTGTATCGTATTTGTATCGTATTTGTATCGTATTTTTAGCGTATTTGTATCGTATTTGTATCGTATTTGTATCGTATTTGTATCGTATTTGCATCGTATTTGTAGCGTATTTGTATCGTATTTGTATCGTATTTGTATCGTATTTGTATCGTATTTGTATCGTATTTGTATCGTATTTGTATCGTATTTGCATCGTATTTGTATCGTATTTGTATCGTATTTGTATCGTATTTGTATCGTATTTGCAGCGTATTTGTAGCGTATTTGTATCGTATTTGTATCGTATTTGTATCGTATTTGCATCATATTACAAGACCTGCTTAGTTTGGGGCTAAATAGCGCAGTGTGAAATGTGTGAAGCTACGAGAGCTGGGTGTAAAGACGATTATAGATCAGACTGTACGATGTTAAATTGAAATATACATCCGGAATCGTATTTACAGATTTTAAAGGTTGGTTTAATACCGGTAGCTTGAATATTTATCCAGTAATCGATAAGTTTCCAATAAAAAAATAAAATATTTTAAACATTAAAGGCGACTTGCGCAACTATACCTTAACGTTTTTAGTGAATATGATTTAGAGAGTTGTCAAATCACACATATACCTACGTCAAATCTAAACATGATTAGTCGCTAATTACGTTTAGGGCGATCCCTAGTGCAAGCCGGGCTAAATCGGCGGCGCCTGTACAACGATGCCGCTAAGTCAGTTTAATAGGTACCTACCTACTTACATGATGAATAAATGACTATGATTTGTTTAACTATTTTATACAGGATATATAATTGATATTTTTTGAACTTGTTATTCAGTTTATTAGGAAATTATAATTAAAATTATAGTTAAAATCAGCCCTACCCGTGTTTTCATTTAATTTCGTACATAACTTAACACATATAACATTTTATCGTTGTATAACATAATATCCGTCACATTTAGGCAAATGTTATCGTGTTATATAACATTGTATAACAGACGGTACGTGATAAATCCCGTATTTATATTAATGATTATATTAACAGCTGTCTGGGAGCACCATTACTAACAAGAGAGCTTGTATTTTTAAGAGCTTGTACTTCTAATGATTGTTAGCGATTATTTGTACTAAATATATAATTTAATGAATACTTCAGCAATATTTACTATTTTGTTATTCATTTTATAAAACAGAAGTTGCCTTTTATTGACCAACTGCCGTGATCGAGTTGTTTGCGCTTGCGGTCACTCACGCCAACATGGCGCGACGATTAGTATATACATAAGTCGATGACGGCTGTCGGTCAGGGCTCAGAAAAAAAAGATTATTCGCTCGCCGGTCCTCGCACCGGCAACACGTCTGCTCCGCTCCGCTCGTGCGCTCCCGCCGGCCCACGTGCCGCCCCGCGCCCCGCGCCTTGCGCCCCGCGCCGCGCGCCCCGCGCCCCGCGCCCCGCGCCGCACTTGGCATGCGCCATTTGCTCTGTTGTGTGCGCTCGCTTGCGAGTACACCTCAGAAGAGTCCTTTATTGGACTTTGTCCTTTTCAGGGCAAACTCTTGTTTCTTCTCATTAAGCGACCAAATCCACGTTTAGTGGTCGGTCTGGTGGATACCTTGCGGTGTTAACACAAACCAGACTGGGCGTGGACCCGGAACGCCAGCTTTCCTCTCCTGAGGAACGCTACATCCGGCTGGGCTTGGTACCACCGGCCTTGGGGGCTTCCCTCGCCGACACCAAGTATCGGTTAGGACACACCCCTCATACCCCGTAAGAGCGGTAAAGGGACACACTTTAGGTAGGACACTTAGGCCTCACCCCTCCTGTCTATCCCGACGGGAGGATCACGCACCCCCTCACCTCTCCGGGTGTTCCCCCCCGGAGAGTTATGATGGACATCGCCGGGGACGACCTCGTTGAGGTACCGGGTTCTTTTATCCGGTTACTTTACGAGAACATTCCCGTCGATATTCGTCAACGTATTATGAGGGAGCAACAATCGGTTGCCTCCCTCCCGCGTCTAATGGACGTCGTCACGTCCACTCCGGCCCCTCTGGCCAAAAATGTGGCTCGGAAGCCCGTGCCGGCCCCTCTGGCCTCCCCAGCGGCTCGAAAGCCATCCCCGGCCCCTCAGGCCACTAACGAGGCCCGGAAGCCTCTGAAAGCCCCTCTGGCACCCCCGGCGGCCCGCATGCCTGCCCTGGCCCCTCAGGCCACTAACGAGGTTCGGAAGCCTCAACAAGCCCCTCAGGCACCACCGGCGGCTCGTAAGCCTGCCCTCTCCCCTCAACCTCCTGCCTCAGCGCCTCCTTCGTCATCGAAAAAGCCCGACTCTCGAGAGGCCTCACCTCGCAGAGTCTTTTTAGACTCTCCGGAATCTCCGGACCCACCCTCCCCCGAGGACGATATGGAAATCGACCTCCTTCTACGCCCCGCGTCTTCCGCAGAGGCATCAAACTCCTCTTCCTCCGACTCGGAGGAAGAATTCACCCTCGTCACGGGTGGTAAGAGGAAGAAGCCCTCTTCGAAGAAGACCTCTTCGTCGAAGAAGGTTTCCTCCGTTTCCCCCCCAGCCAAAAAGGCAACCCCTCCCTCGGCCTCGCAGCCTGCCCGCCCCGCCTTGCCTCCCACGGCTTCCACTGCCGCGAGGAAGGAAAGGCCTCCCCCGCCTCTTTTCATCCGCGAAAAAGGCAAGTGGGATAGAGTTTCGTATCTGTGTAATGAGCATAAGATCTCATTCACAAACGCCCGCAATACTAAGGACGCTATTAAAGTCCTACTCCCCACTTCTGACGACCATCGTCGCCTCACGTCCCTCCTTCGTCAAGAGCACATAGGCTATCACACCTATGCTCTCGAAGACGAAAGGCTTCTTCGAGTTGTGATCCGCGGCCTCCCTGCGGAGCACTCCACTGACTCCATAAAGTCAGATTTACTGGCTCAGTCCTTCCCGGTCAAGGAGGTCCACCGTATGCATAACGGTAAGACCACCTATAACCTAGTACTTGTAGTACTAGAGCTGTCACCGGCAGGGAAGGCCATCTTCAACCTGAAGATGGTCAACAACCTCTCCGGCCTCCGGGTAGAACCCCCCCACCGAAATGGCACTCCCAGCCAGTGTCACAGGTGTCAGTTATACGGCCACTCGGCCAAAAACTGCCACGCCCGCCCCCGTTGCGTGAAGTGCCTGGGTGACCATGGCACCTCTGACTGCAACCGCACAAAGGACACCATAGAGCCGCCAAGCTGCGTGCTTTGTGGTGCCGTGGGACACACCGCAAATTATCGTGGTTGTCCTTCGGCGCCCAAAGTCAGCAGGGTGGTGGCTCGTAGGAGTCAACCCTGACCTTCCCCGCAGTATACCAAGTCAACCCCAAAGTTGACCATGGTACCCTCGCAGGAGGCGCAACCTCCCAAAGGCTCAGCATGGGCCAAGCCCTTGCCATACTCGAGCCTAGCCCTTAAGGCAACGGCCCCCCCTTCGCGCTCTTCTGAGCTAGCCCCCCCTTCTAAAATGGGCAAGTCGGACTTTGCTGCCGACTTGGCTCTCATCATGGAGTTCTCCTCCATCGACCTTGCCGAGGTTCGCGTGCTTGCACAAAAACTTAGGCAAGTGAACTCCACCCTCGAAAAGCTGATTGCCCTCGAGGCGCACTCAGCTCTTCTCGCCGCCGTTAAGGCAGCTTCGTCCTCCTCCAAACCCTTTTAGGCCCCAAAATGGTTGTACAAAAGGAAAGGAAAAAACCGCGTTCGTTATCACTAGCGTTCTTCAACGCTGACGGTCTTTCAAGGCAGCGTTCTATTATCCAAGATTTCCTGAATAGGCACCAACTTGACATCTTGCTAGTGCAAGAGACTAATTTAAAGCCCGGTCATCGGGACCCTAAAATCCCTAACTATCAAATTGTTCGCAATGACAGACTGCTAGCTCAAAAGGGCGGCACTGTCATTTACTACAAGAAGGCTCTACATTGCATGCCTCTTGATCCCCCTTCTCTGTCTTACATAGAAGCCTCCGTCTGCAGGCTAGCAATGACCGGGCATTCCTCGGTCATTATTGCATCCTGCTATGTCCCTCCCGGCAAGCCTCGCTCACCTCAATTCGAGAGTGACCTACAAGGCCTTTTCAGTCTAGGAAGCTCCGTCATATTGGCGGGTGACTTCAATTCCAAAAACGTCATGTGGAATAGCACCACGACGAACTCTAAAGGCAAACAACTAGAAAGCCTAGTTGAACCCCTTAATTTCGACATCATTGCCCCTAGGGGCATGACTCGCTTCCCTACTTCCACTCCCCCCGAGCTCCTTGACATTGCACTTCTCAAAAACGTAGACCTTCGGCTACGCTTAATCGAAGTCATTCATGAGCTCGATTCCGATCATCGTCCGGTAATGCTCTTACTCGGCCCTCCCACTGACCAGCCCCCTGCCACCAAGACTGTGGTAGAGTGGCATAAACTTGAGAAAGCCCTCAAGTCTGCGCACTCGACTGACCTAGATAGGACCCCTTCTGTCATTCGGACATCTGGTGATATTACGGTAGCGGTTGACGCCCTTACCACACATATCACAAACTCAGTCAGAGACTCATCAAAGCAGGTGCCCGTAGTGGATGACCACCGGGGCCCCCTGCCAGATGATATCAGACGGCTGATGACTGAAGCTAACGCCGCAGTTAGACTTCATAGTCGCTGCCCCACTAACGACAATCGAGTCTTGATACGTTCCCTGCACCGTGAGGTGAGAGAGCGCATCAAAGAACATCGCAATCGTGAGTGGGAGAGCCTGCTCTCGGGGATCGAGCCTAGCCATCTGGCCTACTGGAGGTTAGCTCGCTCCATGAAAGCGGACGCTCTCGCTCCGATGCCTCCCCTTATCCGACCCAATCACCCTCCAGCATTCGAAGACGAGGAAAAAGCCGATTTCCTGGCTGAAACCCTCGAATCTCAATGCTCGCCCAGTCTCGAACCCGTCGACCCTGTTCACCTCCATACGGTGAACAGCGAGGTTGACCGCTTAGCCTCCCGACCCCCTACTTCCCCACTTGATCCGATTGAGCCCTCTGAAGTCTTTGACACTATCAAGGCCCTACACCCAAAGAAAGCCTCCGGCCCCGACGGCATTTCCAACAGAGTACTCAAACAGTTCTCTGTTCCCCTTATCCATATCCTAGTCTGCATCTTCAATGCGGCTATGGAAACTTGCACCTTCCCTGATGCTTGGAAGGAAGCCAACGTCATTGGCATCCGAAAACCCAGCAAACAGGCAAACGATTCAACTAGTTATCGTCCCATTAGTCTACTTAATAGTCTAGGCAAGATATATGAGCGTCTTCTAATGAAGCGCCTCTGGGCTCATGTCAATGAGCTCAAACTCCTTCCCGACGAGCAGTTTGGCTTTCGAGCCCAACATTCATGCCCACAACAGGTGCTCCGCATAACGGAGCATGTCCTCTCCAACTGGCAAAGTACCTGGCCTTCAGATACTGGTGCCGTCTTCCTCGACGTAGCGAAAGCTTTCGACAAAGTCTGGCACAACGGCTTGATCTACAAGCTATTCAAACTCGGAGTCCCAGACAGACTCGTGCTCATCATACGAGACTACCTACAAGGTCACAGCTTTCGCTACACCGTGGAAGGCACTCTCTCTAATCCTAGACCAGTCAGAGCAGGAGTCCCTCAAGGCTCCGTTCTCGGCCCCCTCCTGTTCACGCTGTACACCAGCGATATCCCCCGCACTCCTCAAGTGGAAATAGCCCTATACGCAGACGACACAGCCTTGTACACATCCAATCGGAATCCTGATCGGGTGGGTATAAGGCTGCAGGCTGCCCTTCATTCACTAGCCATTTGGTTCCGCAAGTGGCGGATCGAGGTAAACCCGTCGAAAAGTACAGCAGTGTACTTCTCACGGAGAAACCTCACTCCCAAACCGATCTCTCTATTTGGCCAGCCCATTCGCTGGGCCCCATCAGCCAAATATCTGGGTGTCATCCTCGATAGGCGTCTTTCCTTTAGGTTGCACATCACTAAGAGGTGCAACCAAGCAAAGTTCACCCTAGGACGATTGTCCTCACTTCTAGGCGCGAAAAGTAAAATGTCCCTTAAAAATAAGGTGACCCTTTACAAAGCGTGCATTCGCCCCATTATGACATACTCATCTGTAGTATTTGCCCACTCTCCTAAAGTTGGTGCCATTCAGGTTATCCAAAATCGCTTCTTGCGAAAAGCCTCAGGCTCGCCCTGGTACTTTCGCAATAACGATCTACATCGCGATATGAAATTAGAATCAATAGCCAGGTTCATGAAGCTTGCTTCCAAGCGGTTTTATGAACTTGCCTCTAATCATCCGAACCCTTTGGTACACACCATTCCGGTCTACCCGTTGGATCCGCCCGCCAACAAAATCCTCCGTCGTCCGAGACACGTTCTCGGAGACCCGGATGACGAAATCACCTCCGCTAATGCGGAAGGTGAGTCATCTATTTCAGACAGAGCAAACACTTCACAGACACACCGACTTCGCCGGCGAGGTCGACGAGTCCCTTCAGTCGCCGCCTATACGAGGTACAGACATGTACCCGGGCGTTTCTCTTCTATCCCCACCCCGGCAACAGCTCAAGCCGAGGCTCGTACCTTAGTGGTGCCCTTGCGCTAGTTGCCTAAAAAACTTACTGGGCTGAGCGCCATCTGCGCTCGCCAAAAGTTCGGTTAAGCTGTCACGGCCTCAGAGGCCAACAGCGAGATTAGTCCATTCGAAAAAAAAAAAGGTCAGGGCTCAGTATATTAGAGTCAATAGCCAAGTTCATGAAACTCGCTTCCAAGCGGTATTATGAAATTGCCTCCCATCACTCGAACCCTTTGGTACACACCATTCCGGTCTACCCGTTGGACCCGCCCGCCAACAAAATCCTCCGTCATCCGAGACACGTTCTCGGAGACCCGGATGACGAAATCACCTCCGCTAACGCGGAAGCGATATCTGAGTCATCTACATCAGACAGAGCAAACACTTCACAGAAACACCGACCTCGCCGGCGAGGTCGACGAGTCCCTTCAGTCGCCGCCTATACGAGGTACAGACATGTGCCCGGGCGTCTCTCTCCTATCCCCACCCCGGCAACAGCCCAAGCCGAGGCTGGTACCTAAGTGGTGCCCTTGCGCTAGTTGCCTCTTCAAACAACTTACTGGGCTGAGCGCCATCTGCGCTCGCCAAAAGTTCGATTAAACTGCAACGGCCTTAGAGGCCAACAGCGAGATTAGTCCATTCGAAAAAAAAAAGGTCAGGGCTCAGTCGTTTTCCGGCAGTTAGGGTGTACATATGTAAGTACGTTGGTACTAAATTCAATAACTACTATCTAACAGAAGTAGGTAGGTTTAACAAGTACTAAATAAAGCTAGGTAAGTATAATAATAGGCCTAAATTTAAGAAATATAAGTACATTATTGTAGGTAGCACTAAGGTGGTGGTAAATAGGTCGAGGGCTCAGCTACGCTGGTTTTCAGCCTCGCCTTGGCAGAAACATCTGCTGCTGCTGTCGCCACAGATTACAAGTACACAGAATTAACAAGTAGTGATTGAAGAAAGAACTAGACTATTACCAAAAACCCATCGCGTAAATACTTAAATCAGAGAAATTCCACACACACAATACATAGGCAAACTAGCATAAGCAAAATAGCATAGGCTATTTAGCATTTTATTTCAGCTAACCTTAGTGCAGTGTAGATTAACCAGTTTATACACTTATGTATTTATTCTAATAAATAATAGCTAGTAACTAAAACAAGAGTAGGTATATAAACTTAAAACGTGTTTTGTCGATATGGAGATTAACACTGTTTAAGTAGGTAGTAACAAATAAAAAGAGATAGGTAGATATACGTAAACATTAAAATCTGAGCAAACAACTATTCAATTTCAAAATAGGTGTACAATTTAGTCTAACACAATCAATGACCCGTATCAAGGATCGTTCCACTACCATATTTCTGATTGCGAGAAACCGTCTCTCGTAGACTGTGACCCGGCACAACTATTCACCCAACTTACTTTTTTCTGCATAATTAACCTTAAAGAGCAACTCAACATCCACACGACAACGCTCAAATAACTCGTGTAACTCTTTCCGTTGCGGAGTTATGACTATAGTACAGTAATGTTACATGTACAATCAGATAAATACAAGTTCGCTCAACAACATCCAAAAAAAAAGGACAAACAAAGCGGACAACGTTTCACTTAGCGATAGAATTTCGATTTAAGGTAAAGCGAGCAAATAGAGCCTCCTTTTTCTTCTACTTTCGTTGTAAAGTAAGTGAGGGATTCTCGAGATGAACAAAGATAAAGATTTAAGAATAACAACGCTGGGATCTTAGAATAACTACACATAGATCAGAAGTTTCGAACAAATTTACAAACGTAGGCCACAAAACATTGATTGTGTGCGTGTGTGCAATGCTTTAAATTAGCAGCCACACACATAAGCGCACGATTGCCGCATACAGATGCAGCAAATACAGCAAATGGATGGAAATTACACCGCACAAGCCGTCATAATATTTTTTTTTAGCCGAGTACCGCACTCGGCTACGCCACCGGCCGCACTACCTTGGACATAAAACTCACAGCGCGGACGTCGTTAAGAGCTTTATATGGCTCCAATTTAAAAGTCTATTTTTCGCGTGTTGTTTTGTTTCTAATGAAAGGTAACACTTAAGTATCAGTCTTACTACCATACTACCAAGTTGTACCAGGTCTGTCTGCATAATCATTTTGATGCCGTTTACACTAGGTACAGCGTAAAATATTTTTTTTATATCGCTAAGGTTGCAAACAAGCATACAGCCCACCTGATGGTAAGCGGTTACCGTAGCCTATGGATGTTTGTAACACCAACGATAAGTATAACTCGCGCGTTGCCAACCCTTTAAAATTTTCAAAACGCCCTTATTGAAGAACTGCTGGATTAAGAATGGTTTCGAATTTTCTTGACACTGAAAGATTCCTTCAGGTGAGTGAAATACTCCTATTTATAATTTAAATTCCTATTTATCCAAATTACATTTGATTTTTCTTGATGGGTGTAATTTGGTAAATAAGTAAAGTGTGAATAGATGCATTTAGCGTAGCTTGCCTTAGGCGGGCCCTGTACCTATCAAAATTTGTTAGGGGGGCCAAATTACTAACTGTAGGGAGACGTTAGGGGCCATTACTCATGTATGATTTTATTGATCAAGTATGAGAATGAATCCACACATGATTTGTATGATAAAATATTTTTTTTTTCCGGAAAGTACAGTTTAAGTGAGATAACATTTTACGAATTTTTGCTTATAACGTTCGGGGCTCTTGTAGCCCGGGGGCCCGTATCATTGACACGGCTGATACGGCGGTAGCTACGCCCCTGCATTTAGGCCATCATGTGTCAGCAAGAGACAGTATAAGGTCTTTTTGTTTAATGTTTGTTACATAAATTATGTTTACTTGCGTTAGCTGTGGCTGCCTTCACAGAGTGAGCACAGGTAGCGCTTCAATTGTAATTTTAATTTAAGTCTGTGTATTACTCATTGGAAATCCCTAATAAATAAATTAAATTATCGAAACATGGTTTCGGCACAAGTTGCAAAAAGAATCCTACAAATTCAGAACATTCTATGCCACCATAATTCAGACAATTACATAAAACAACGTCGAAAACAAATGTGCCATAATTCGTAGGAGCCCTAAAACAGTATTAGAAAGCATGAGACAGCTTCAGCGATAAGACCGCCAATGTACATCATGAATTAATTTATCACACTAATGTTATAAATATGAAAGTTTGGATGTTGGTTTATCTGTTTGTTTGTTACTCAATGACGTCGTAACGGCTGAACCGATTTAGATGAAATTTGGTGTGTTGATAGATTATGTCATGGATTCAAACATATGATACTTTTTACTGACAAACAACGCGTGTGAAGCCGCTGGCGGAAGCTAGTTTCTAATATTTGTTTTTCTAAAAAATAATGACGACAAAATAATAAATCAATAAATATTGCTGGACATTTTACACAGCGCTATCTAGCCCAAAGCAGAGTTTGTGCTATGGGAACCAGATAACTGATAGAATACTTATATACTTCTTTTTTTTGTAAATACATACTTATAATATATAGAAAACCATCCAGACCCCGAACAAATATCTGTAGATCATGCAAACATTTGTTCCACGGCGGGAATCGAACCCGCTACCTCCTGGGTCTCAGCCAGCTATTCGCCCACTGCGCCACGGAGGTAAATAATAAACTAAAATAACAGAAAATGCAATTTCCGATGCATTACATATGCGAGGCCCAACTGCAGATTATAAATTCAAAAACCCATCGGACGCGGAGCATTGATCTGTACCGAATTCAGATTCCATAATGCATTCTGTCAGTGCATTACAAATTAGCACTCGCCATCCCTAAGCCAACTGGTAGACAGGGAGCTACTGTTAGTTGTCTTACTTCATAGAGATGAGGAGGCAGCCCCGGATCTAGGGTGGGGGAAAACCTGGGCACCTGTCCCGGGTGGCAATATCAGGGACCGCCTAATTCTTCAATATAGAATATATTTTAAAAAACTTTCAGTAAACGCTTGGCATCCAGCGCACGTCGTACTATCGATTATTCCACTTCCTGCCCGTGGTCCACCTGCCTATTTCACCTGGCTGTTCATTTGATTTGGAACACTTGAAACTTTTGGAATTGGAGGAGAAGGGGCGCCACATCAAGTTTCTGCCCCGGTTGGAAAATTCTAGATCCGGGGCTGTGAGGACTTTCTGTGGTTTGAAGTGCGGCATAGTCAATAATTTACGCAAACTTTTTTGCAGGAAAACTTATTATTTCAATTGGAGATACAGTTTTTATGAAGATCTCAAATTCTCTCTCTGCTATCGCTGTGCTATCGTAAGGTGTTATGTGTACAGAATGATATGCAATGATAATTAAGCTGTTGGCATCGCTATTTAAATAAAAAAATACATCTAGCTATTCTACCTTCTAAGGTACATGAAGCCTGAACGGGGCTGCAATTGTAGTCGATTTCGGTATTTTAGCTATAATAAAAGTATGTTAATGTCAAGCGTTTAATAGTGGAATTCCTTGTGAAAGGGCTCGCCCAGGGAAGTACTACCTATTTCTGCCGCCAAGCAGCATTGCTGTTTCGATTTGAAGGTTACGGTTCCCGGTGAACTTACAGGCACATGAGGCTTTACCCTTACCCTAACATCAGGTGGATATGGCCCACCTGATGTTTGTTGCTGAGCTTGTTTCATCTAAATGTAGCATAAAAAATACGAGTCTTAAAGTAGTCGCGCATGATGTGTAACATCATTTTTTATTGAACACCATATAAACAAAAAATTACAAACAAAATAGAAAACACAAAGCAAATCTTAATCTTATCTACCGAATTCATCACTCTGAAAGTTGGTCATTAGAAACTCGATAAGGGCTCCGTAAATGCGATTAACCGTAAGTAAATTTAAAAATAGATAGAGGCTCATTGTATTCTTAATATGCTATGATGAAATACAACCTCTATGACAAATCCTTCTTTCTATTAAATGAAAGAGGCCATAATATAGTCTCGTAGTGAAAAACATCTGACCACCGCGCGCGCTCATTGCTCAAATCAAATAGCGCGCTAACTGGTCAAAGCGCTTCCCCAGTTTCCGCATTTCCGTGCTTTTTGCCAAAATCACTCCCTTAAACCGAGAAGAAAGATGATACACATTAAAAGCGCGTCACAAACGATGAAGATGCCATAATATTTTACATTATGATAAAATATCGCTTTCCATACAATCCAATATATTATCTTCGCCGTGTGTGATGGTCCATTGGATTGCATGGCGAGCGATATTTTATGTTATCATAAAATATTATAGCATCTTAATTGTGTGTGACGCGCTTTATTTTTATAAAGTTGATACAGACATGATACAGACATTATAATAAATATTCATTATATAATAATAAAAAGTCATGGTCTAATACCCGAGTTGAGAAGTAAACAAAACAACAACATTTTATTAATAAGAAATCCAAACGGAATTTTTAGCAAAACAATATCTACAAAAATCAACTATTGTAACCAATGCATCGATTCACAATTAAACTAAATAATGTGTGCAACAATGTAAACAATAATTCTAGAATGTCAGAAAAACAGTAAGTCAATCGCTAAGATTTGTCAAAGCTTACCAATTACAATAACACACAAAAAAACCTAAACTGATTCGCGTATCTATCAAAATGTACTAAAACTATTTAGTTTAGATCTGCAATTGAATTGCATTATGACTTTATGGTAACCCACAAGACACAATCTAACCTGATACTTGTGGCGCAAAATAAATATTTTCTATCCTATTCTATTCTAAGCAAATATTTGCAAATCATGCTAACATTGATAACAATATTCATCTCATCAACCTACATGCCTTAATAATTGTCTTTACAGGTGTTGATCCTATTATAAATATTTCACTATACCATAGTAATGTTGAAATGAGCATTAGCTCTCGATCTGCGAGGGTGGAATTTCCTGCGTGTTTGTAGTGATTACTTTCACAACTGCCACACGCCGGAGGCTGCGTGAATTATGGCCGCACCTACGTTTACGTTTTCAAATAATCCTCTGTGCTCGGGAATTATAACCCGTGAATAAACACAAAAGCGATCGCAGTATGGCATTATCAGTAGCGCATTTTGATATTTATCACTTACCGATCCTATCGCAAAAAAAATACTATGTTTGTATGTACTAAAGTTTATAGCGTTTTCGTAGGACCGGGTGTAGCACTCGTAGCGTGTGATGTAGAGGGTCTACGCTGCAACCGTTTTATAAAAAGTACGAATAAATTCGGCAGCCTGTTCTCTCTTCTCGTTTGTCTGGGTACAACTTCATTAAACGCGCTTTGTTTTGCAAACCAGACTCTAGTACTAGATAATTGTTCTCACAAATTGTGACGAGAGCGCAGTCCGGCTCGTTTCGTAGTGAAATCACTGATATTCATCACACTGTGTCAGCGCGGCAGGCTGTAATTCCGCAGTGGAAACGTCGTAAATAATTGTCGTGGCTTTCCCGCTAATTCTTGCGAAGAGTGAATTCTATGCGATCGCTGCGTTGGCGTGGGTGTGCACACTTATGAAGAATTGCTCGCGTGACCTGTTGAATACGAGCTAGGAATTTATATTCCACAATAAAATATTAGATAGCTTATCGAATTATGCAAGTTCAGAATCATCATCTCAGCCCAGTATAACCCGTTTTATTTTCTACCACCGTATTTCTATCTACCGGTCTACTTACTGTATTATAATATATATACTTATATATATATACTTACTAGTGGTTCGCCCCGAATTGAGATCTCGCAAGTCTCCCATAAAAACAAAAAAATATTATTTGTAATCTTTGACTATCAAAATAGTGACACAAAATAAATAACCATTGACCTACAGTTTCATTCAAACTACAGATAACGGAAGTTCATGTAATTTGGTTACACTTTTTTGGGGTACAAATTGCAGTTATTCTGGATTTCAGACTTTTGCCTATATTTGTGCCACTTAAGCTACACGCATACCAAATTACAGCACTGTGGAGTCACTGGTGTACTCTGTAAATTTTGTCTAAGTTCAGTTTTTATTATGGCTAATAACTCAAACACTATAAAGACTTAACTAAAAATAAAAACGCAGACTAAATATACTAATGAAGACCTTTCATTTGACGTCCCACTTGACCTAATAGTCTCATTTTAATTTTTTTACCCCTATTGAACCCCATTATCTCAACAGCCCCCCAACATTTTCAGCTCATTTAGATAACCAAAATTGTGCTATCACTACTACCTACCTATGTATCAAATTTCACGATGATCGGATCAACGCTTCGAAAGTTATCCTCGGACAAACAAACATATATATATATATACATACATACATACAACGCCGATTTGCCCAAGTTGATTTAGAGATCTCGTTTCGCTCGATCAATTATTTAGACATAGCTGTCCCCCTGCAGGGCAAAAACCTCCCTTCTGTTCTTTCACTCTTCATGATTCAACCCTGAAACGAGGACGAGGATGAGAGAACGAGGGATATTAACTTACTCAACAAAATAAAATATTCGTCGCCAATGAAAGCTGTTTTTAAAAACTCATTGTCATACCTACAAACAAATAAATTCAAGCAACAAAAGAAAGAATTCGCTCCGAAGAATCCCTATGAGTTTCCGAAAAGATATAGCTATCCAAACAAATTACACGAACTTACATAAGTTAGTAATTACAGGGGCAAGAAAGCGTAGGCATGTGGCGGGATGGCAGTCTCGTCTCTGGATGTCACAGCGGTGATTAAACATTCCTCCTTTCCTCCCCTTGATATTAACCCGTTTGAAAATTCTAACAATGTCGTGTACTAGCGCTTTCTATGAAAACGTTTACGTGCACGTAGCAACGTATTGCTGTGTTATAGGCATCCGAAGCACGCCAATGTTTGAACATTAAATTCCTTTCCTTCGTCCTCGTAGGCAGTTGGAAATTAATAAAAATATATACGGGAGATTGTTTTTCTTTAGTTTCGCTTACGGGTTGTGAGGTGGGCCGTGTTTCACGAGACTTAATTCACAACTTAATCCACCACAAACTTGGTAGAGTAGCCAGTCGAACACAATGCTTAGCAACGCAATGATAATGACGACGTAACGTACATTGACGTAACCTTTAGGCTAATTGTACACCCTAAGAAAAGTCACCGGGTCTACGCAAGAATTCGTGTCGTTTCTACACACGAACTGTGTAAGCTGTAAACTCTAAGTGTAAGCTCCGGCGCTGACCAAGAAAAAAATCTTGTCTGCGCTAGACACGACGCGCTCTGTGTTGCGGTGAAGGGTGGGGCGGAGTAGTTGAGGTGTAGTAATGTGTTATGTTGTCAATGTTGACTACTGCACCCTACCATATTCTACGCACGACTGCCCGAAAAAAATCTTATCGTCGCAGACACGGTGAAATGTCTTAGTGTGTACAAGGGCCCTTAAGATACCTATAGGCAGTGGTAACAATTAAATATTAGGTGAACCATGGCTTTGAGACATAATCTTTTATACAACCTGTTTTGTTATGTACAGCATTAATTTAAAACACACATCCGGAATCGTAATAACTAATTTTAGAAGTGGGTTTAATACCGGTAGCTTGAATATTTATACAGTAATCGATATATCATGCTAAAATGCGAAAGTTTGGATGTTTGTTTATTTATTTGTTTGTTTGTTACTCATTCACTTCGTAATGGCTAAACCGATTTCGATCAAATTTGGTGTTTTGATAGACCTGGAATCAAACATAGGCTACTTTTTGTTGACAATCAACGAGTGCGAAGCAGCTGGCGGAAGCTATTTCCAATAAAAAAAATATATAATTCGCCAGCGCCTTTTCGACGATGCCGTTTAGTCAGTTTAACAGGTACCTACTTACATGATAAATGAATATGATTTGTTTACCTAATTTATACAGGCTGTTTTATTAATATATTTTAAGACTTGATCATAAGGATATCATAAATCATAATCATTTATCGCCAGAATATAGGTTAATGTTTGCATGATCTACAGATATTTGTTCCAGGTCAGGTTGTTTCTCTATATATTATTATAAGTATGTATTTACCAAAAAAAATGTATATAAGTATTCTATCTGGTTCCCATAGTACAAGTTCTGCTTAGTTTGGGGCTAGGTAATTTAAATTAGTTTCACTATACTCTACCCCAGTCAGGGCGTGCAATAAGCTTGTAAAACATTCATTATTGTTCTCTTATATGATAATATTATTAGTAACATTACACTATTTATGTCAAACATTTAGTATTCAATTATAATTATTCTCTGTCAAATTAATCATGTCATTATTTATTAAAGTATTCTTCTAATGTTTAAAGGGTTTTATCCGGTTGACTGCCTCCGTGGCGCAGTGGGCGTATAGCCGGCTGAGACGCAGGAGGTAGAGGGTTAAATTCCCGCCGCGGAACAAATGTTTGCATGATCTACAGATATTTGTTTCGTGTTTGGGTGTTTTTCTATATATTATAAGTATGTATTTACAAAAAAAAGAAGTATATAAGTATTCTATCAGTTATCTGGTTCCCATAGTACAAGCCCTGCTTAGTTGGGGCTAGATAGCGCTGTGTGAAATGTCCTGCAATATTTATTTATTTATTTATCTAAAAGCCATAATTTTAATTTGTGGCTAAATTTAAAAAGTGGCAGGTCTTGAATGCCCTTTGGTAAATTATTAAATATTATATTTTTACAGCATATACATTCTTTTTATAAATATCAAGTTTGCAATGTGGTAGATAAAGTCTATTATGATGCATATTATGTTTGAAATTAAAAAAAATCTTTGGTAATGGATTTTAAAACAACCTATTTTACAACAAGGCATTCCTAGATGGGCGTTTGGCAGCACGATCGTCAACGTGACCGAGCCAGCGTAATCGATGAGATTGTATTTCGCCTATGATGTTGGACTCGGCCGCCTCCCGATTCTTCCTCACTCTCAGAGTGCCATCTTCTCGCCGCACCAGGCTTAGGATATTTGGTTATA
Organism: Philereme transversata; assembly: GCA_963924445.1. Taxonomy (NCBI): domain Eukaryota; kingdom Metazoa; phylum Arthropoda; class Insecta; order Lepidoptera; family Geometridae; genus Philereme; species Philereme transversata. The sequence continues at coordinate 11,236,728 of OZ004342.1, forward strand.
GTAAGAAAGTAATATTATTTATTACATAATCCTTCTTCCTTTTAAGGTGGAGTCACCTACGTCGAGTAGGTATAAAATAAACTTAATGGGACTTACCACAAAAGAGTTAAACACAGTTAAAATTCTTGAAAAACAAATCAATGTTCGAAAATGGTAAAAATTGCGCATAATATCGGATGATATTACATATCTCATTAATCAGATTATAATTTTCAAACAGTTTTCATCCACTGTGTTTAATATTCATTTAAATTATCTGCAGAAATTTGTATTGGCCCTTAACATACATGTCATAACTTTGCATGTATTAGGTATATGCATATTTTATTTTACCATCGGTAATTTTACACAGAAAAACTAATTGTATTATAAAATTATAATTACAATAAGTTTTTCTGTGTAGCTGTAAGTTTCCCGAAAAAAGAAACATATTCATAGTTTTCAACTAAAACACTAGAGACTAGCCTAGCCGGAAGCAAGTTCAAGACCGTAATGTGAGTTAGTTTCCTCTGAGGACCAGCTTACAAAAGACAAAGAAATTTTAAATTCTCATTACAGCAACATGCTAACGGTAAACAAGACTCGAGTGACCGTAATTTTGGCATTCATGAATAAATATGGCACTTGGCTGCGGTGGGTTAAATATTTTTCGCGTAAAAGACAAAATTTTGTTTATTCGGAGGCTAGCCAACTGAACTTGTAAAAATGTAACGTAGGTAGTTAGGATAAATGGTTCGCAAAGCCGTTGCCAGATTCACCTAATAGTGACCAAAATTGGATAATCCGAAAATAAAAGCTGTAGATAGAATATTTAGAATATTTATTTATTTTGACACAATACAATACATAATTATTAGGTAGGTACATGTAACAAAATAATGTCCTTATCCTTGCCTTATCTCTGGCCCGTCTGGTCCTCTATTTAATCTAGTCATGTACTTATATAATACAATTTATGAACAACTATAGACACGCTAAGAAGATTTTGTCTTACCATTATGTAGATGTAGTCGGTTGGGGCCAGGTCCAGCGAGTACGGAGGATGACGGATGGTTTCTAACTGCAGGGCCTGTAGTGCTAAAACGGTTTCTCGAGCAGTGTGAGGTCTTGCGTTATCATGGAGCAATGGTGGTGAAGATCGGTTGTCGAGTTGGGGCTGTCTTGCTGCTAGTTTCGCCATTATTGTTTGAAGTTCTGTACAGTAGACATCTACTGTGTATTGATTGACCGGATCTAAGGAAGTGTAGTGAATTACACCATGAAGTGACCACCAAACAGTTACCATCATTTTTCTATGGATAATCTTCGCTTTAGGGCATTGTTGCGGCGTTTGACCTGGAGTCACCCATTGCGTTCTTCGCTTACGATTATCGTTAAAAATCCCTTCATTTATGTACCGGTTTAACAAGGTAAGACAAGCTTCAACTCGTGCTTTTTTTCTGCAGATCAGTTAAATCATGGGGCACCCATTTTTCAAGTTTTTTTTATCTTACCTATTTGATGCATATAGGTCAATATTGTGGGTATGCTAACATCAAATCACGCTGCTAATCCATTGGTAGTTTGATACGAATCGGCTTCCACCATCACATTCAATTCATTGTTGTTTACCTTAGTGGCGGGTCTTCTTCGGGGTTAATTTTTCAAGTTGATGTTTCCACTACGAAAGTAATTAAACCAAAAACGCACAGTGCGTTCATTTACCGTACCTCTCCAAATACAGCATTGATATTGCGAGCTGTTTCTGCTGCGTTAGTTCCACGTCGGAACTCGTATTCAAAAATTACTCTAATTTTCGATGTATCCATCTTTAATCATCATGTATCATCAATTGAAAGGAAAACAATCAAATGTTGTACTTTTTTTAAATTTAGAATGATATAGGTAGTTATCCTGTGAAAAAAGTTTCACTTTGGAATCTCACACCATGCAGGTTTAATTTTAATTCAAAGTGGCCACTATGTTAAACCGGCAATTTCATATTTAAACCCCTAATATTTGATGAAAACCATCGTGAATAAACAGTCACTTTATTTATGAACCTCGGGCAAAGACACATCAATAGACTGTTTTAAATCGTCTGAGGGGACGTGGAAATAATGAATAGAAGCTTTCAGCTATATTACCCGCGGAGCAAGCGACTGTTATGACAAAATTAATGTTTGGCGTATAAGTAAGTGCTCATATGGTTCACCTCAGTCTTGACGACGAGGGGAAGCCATATGCGACTCCGAAGTTATGTATTCATCAGATAAACGGGTCATAAAAGAGGAAGTAAGTAATGGGCCCGGTTTTTATTAGAAAAAGTGCTATCTGCATGCTGTCGCGTTATGAGTATTTTAAGTTAGGTATGCTACGAAATATGATGGCATTGATTTATTTGATTTTACGGAAACTTCTTCAATTTGAGAAGTCTTCTAACAAATTTCTATTGCTACTATTAAACATACGTAGTGAATGAGTGGTCACTAGCGCATACGAACTTATCTAAAAAACTTGTAAACTCTTGTGACATTGACCACCTTTGTGGTGAGGTGGGGTGGCAGCCGACTAACACGACCAAGGTAGAGGGGTCAATTTCTGCCATGGAACAAATGTTTGCATGGTCTGTGAATATTTGCTCCAGGTCTGGTTTTCACTATGTACTTGTATCTATTTATTTATAGCCTTAGTAATTGTAGTCTCTAGTCACCCGATTGTTGAATAACATTGTTAACGTAGCTGGATGCCAATCGATGAAACTCGCTACGGACCGAAAAGAATAGCGTAAAAAAGAGGAGAAATAATTAAAAGCCCTAGATGAATTTACTCTTGCAAGGAACTCTAGTAGAGTTCCTTGCGAAAGGGCTCGCCCGGGAATGTATTAGGTACGACCATACCAATTTCTGCCGCCAAGCAGCTATATTGGTTTGAAGGGTACAGTCAGTGATGGGCACTTGTAAGTAAAATAGGTGATTGAAATACAAATACGTATTTTGTATTTGTAATTCAATTACTTCGTAAAAATGTAATTTGTAATTGGTATTTCCAATACTGTTGAGGTATTTTGTAATTAGTATTTCAAATATCTACTTATGGCTTCAAAATACATCTCAACAGAAATACATTTAGCAATCTTATTAATGGTGCGTTCTACATGAAATAGCACTCGATAGTTTTCGTAACTGTTTGTAAACAAAATGGCTAAATATGTCAATCTTTAAAGTTGGCAACACTGCACCTGTACCTACTGTACGTCAAATTGTTCAGTACCAAACACCTGACTGTATTTTTTAATTTGTTTTTTGTATTTTAAACAAAAATAGTTATAATACTGCGTTTCGTATTTAAAATACACGACCTAAAAATATTTTGTATTTTAAATACGTGTGAGATAGTATTTTGTAATTTGTATTTTTATCAACGCAAAGCATGTATTTTGCCCAGCTCTGGGTGTGGTTGCCGGTAAAACTCCTGGCACATGAGACTTTACACCTGTAACAGCCCTCCCCCACGGCAACATGCCGTTTTTTGCAGGATCCCGTTTAGTAGTGTATTTGCTTCAGTACCAGTATTCACACGAGTATCCTATTTTCTGTTTTTTTGGATACTGCAAACAGGATACTCGTGTAAATACTAATGTTGAAGCACGTACACTACTAAACGGGATCCTGCAAAAAACTGTACGTGCAAAAAACGGGATGTTGCCGTGGGAAAAGGCTGTAAGTTGATGAACGCAGAGCTGCATCGTAGGGCACGTATCTAAGGTGCGTGACCTACGAGGCAATACTTTTTTATAAGCCATGGTTATTACTTAACATCTACATCAGGTGGGCCATAAGCTTGTTCCATCTCCATAAAAAAGGCCTATAGCACCAATGGCTGCAGACGCTCTGAAATGATGATGACGGTAGTAAGGAGTAATGTTATCAGACTTGCAAACAGCCATTAAAACTCCTATTTGAAAATACTTTTAGATCATGTTTTATTTATCTTCTAAGTAAACATTAAATGTAATTTATTAGCAAACTTATTGTTCTCTGATGGAAATGCTATGTAAAGTTATATTGCTCTTCAAAAACAGTAAAATACACAGCTTTTCTCGTAATAAAACTAGGAAACTGATAATTTGTGCTATATTATCGATATGAAGGGTATAAAAGTTTTTACGAGATTCTTTCAGTTTTGTCCGCTTTGAATGGAGTCAGGGTCGTTAATAAAGTGGAAACTGATAACGCAGATTATAAAAGGAATTGGGGTGAATTGTGATAAGAGAATAATGGCTCGTGCTGAAACTGAGGATAATTACCGCAATTAAAGATCTTGAAAAAGGTTCTATTCAAACTCAAATTTGTTTAAATTTCTAGGCTTTTGCAAGGTTTGCGCAAAGCTAGCGGAAACTTCTGCGGGAAGAATTTATTCAAATTCCTAGTCTTGCGAAACCTTCGGGATATTCCAATCTATAATTAAGCGTCCATCCACCGCGTACCTACCTACTTATAGAGGGTGCTTCAGGTTATATGCGTTAACGAAAACATAAAGAAAAAACTTTATTTCATGAACAGTTATTTAGTGTCATGAAACTTTAATTTTAAGTAAAACGATCCTGTTTGTAGCTAAATAAATAATGCTGGACATTTCACTCAAAGCTAACCCTTAATTAAGCAAAGCTACAGCTTTTTATATGTTGTTTGGTACCCATAGTACACTATGTGTACCAGACAACTGATACAATAGGTAGGTACCTACTTATAAACATTTTTTATGTAAATACATACTTATAATATTTAGGGAAACACTCAGACCCAAAACAAATATCTCTAGATCATACAAACATTTGTTCCGCGGCGGGAATCGAACCCGCATCCTCCTACATCTGGTTTAAATCAACTGTTATACAGAAAGACGTTTAAAAATATCCTTGTACTGAAACCAACTGAAAGGAAAGCAAATATAATGAAGAGACCCACTCGTTTCTTTCACACACCTGCAAGAACAACGGAGGTTTTCACGGTGGCCTTCATGAGAGGTGTAAAAAGGCAACATGTCTGCAATACCACGAGAGCTTGTGTGCTTACAAATTTAATATTAAAAAAGATAAATTTACAATTTAAAAAACCCTAATCTTTTTGCCTCGTGGGATAAAAACTAACATAGGTAAGACACCACACCAGTTATACCAGAATTCTATTAAAAATTACCGCGTCCGAATCCGAACAACCGTTTGGGAATAGCCACAGACAGAAAGACTCACAGTCATAAGCGCCAAACTTATATGTTATTTTTGCAATGTAGTGGGGCGCGCAATTTGGAGTTTGAAGATCTCTACTATTGGTAAATTCATCTGATAATGATTCATAGAAGTACCTGCATAGAAAGCAGTCATGAATATAGTAAAAGCACTTACCAAAAATCAGCTAACCAGCGGTCAACGCCTTGTACTCCATAAAGGTAAAACACTTATCACTGTTTTATTTCACGTTCATTCACAGCCTGTTGCAGCTTATATTAGTACTTATACATATTATTGATCGAGCGAAGCGAGATCTCCAAATCAACTTGGAAAAATTGGCGTTGTATGTATGTATGTTTGTTTGTCCGAGGATAACTTTCGAAGCGTTTATCCGATCATTATGAAATTTTATACAGAGGTAGGTAGTAACGGCACAATTTTAGTGTGACTAAATGAGCTAAAAATATTGTACCTGCAAAAAACGGGATATTGCCGTAGGAAAGGGCTGTCACAGAACATCTGACCACCGCGCGCGCTCATTGGTCAAATCAAAAAGCGCGCGCTTCCCCGGTTTCCTGTTACACATTTCCGTCCCTATTGCCAAAATCTCTCCCACAAACCGAGAGGAAAGATGTTACACATCAAAAAATCCATTTTACAGCTGAGATCCCTTCACGCAAAAGGAAAAATGCTGATCGGCTGACCTCATCACACAAGCCACCCCAACTGGCTTTCTATTAAAAATAAACCACGCCTGAATTGTTTCATCCGTTTGGCAACTACGATGCCACAGACAGACAGACACACAAATATACATAGGCGTCAAACTTAAACCCATTTTTTTGCGTCTGAGGTAAAAAAATAAATGTTTAACATAATTATTGCAACACACAGATCCTATATGCAACCAAACATTTTTATCTAGCAGAATTCCCTCAGTGGCCGAACTCGCTGAGGCGTAAAGTTATACTAAGGTGATTTAAATGCTAAGTTAAATGTACTATTACTAAATTAAAATCAAACAATATTATTTTCACAACGGTATAATAAGATAATTTATTACAAAATGCGTAGATATAGATATGTAATATTATAGAAAGAAGATTGAGTTATACAAATATCACATTTTGTAGGAGAAGGTCCATAACGAGGAATTAATACTTTTTACTTTTAGTAAAGAATAGAATACATTTAAGACAGATACTATTTTCCAAGCGCGTCAAATACGATTCGCCATGCAATCCAATTGCCCATCACACACGGCGATGATAATATATGTATATTTTTATCTTACATGTATGTATGGCGAGCGATATTTTTATCAACATAAAATGTTATAGCATCTTAATTTTTGTAACCCGTTTTACGCTGATTAAGTCATTTAAAACTATGAATACCAAATCCATTGCACAAACTCAATAAGTATTTAAATGAACTTGTTTTTAAATACGAATAACATCGCTTCTTTGTTATCGCAGCCTTCAGTCGATTAAACTATTCAATAGGATTAATTTCCTATATTGAAAAACAAAATTGAGATTGCTTTTTTGGCACATTTGGACAATCAATTTCGCATGGTGGTTCTATAACTTGGCATCAGCATTGTCAACAAGTCAACCCACGCATAGATTTTTATGATGAGCACATCCCAACGTCAATATTTTAGCGATTTTACGAAGTGTAAAATTAATTCAGCAAGTTCCGATAAAAACCATATAATTTTAGGAGTATCTTCTTAAACTTTCACAATCAGCCACCCTATTCTTTATCTTCCAAGTCACATAGCGAGAGTTGGTCCTTTCTAAGGACAACTCGAGTGAATTAGTAACACGTGTGTGTAGCCAAGTATTTAAGGGCAGACCAGTTTAGCGATATTATAAGGCGTGCACGCGCGTACGCCTTGAGAGGATATAGTGAAGCCTCGCGCTGGCGGGATGAGGTCGCGGCCGCTGATGCGCAGGCGATGCACGCAGCCTACGAAACCTGCTATTGACCTGGCTCCTGACAACCTGTACAACAATATTTCATGTCAGAATCTAATGGAATGAATTGTTTATCGATAACAGCGTAGGAATGTTTAACAGTTATTTGGCTTCACCATCATCTGATGAGGCCAGAGACTGCTTAAAATATACCTTTCTTCGTTGGAAGGGAATAGTATATTACTAATTAAAACGGGTATTAATCGCGTATGTACCTTTTTTGTATATATATAATAGTTAGGGAATGGTTAGGTAGGTTAATTATAAGTTTTTCTGTTTGTTAAAGTAGTCATAAAATTTATCAGTTTCCTGACGACATTTTCTTCACTAAGAATAGAATTATCGAATGCGTGTTTAACGTACCTTGTAACATTCTCAGGAGGCAGACCGACGTATATGAACGGGTCGACGTCCAGCGACGTCATACGACCCTTTGCGGTGCCACTAGCCGTTGAGGACCCCAGCTTCAAAACCCCATCTTTCTTGTATCTTCTTGCAGAAATCTTCGACTTTCCATCAACTTTTATTTTCCCAGTGTGTAGTTCAAATGGTCCGCTTCCTGCGTCCCAACGTAATACAGCCTTGTTTTGCACAAATCCCAGCCAGAAATGGTCCCTAGTCCCCGCTCCGCTGACTAACGCTCCTTTACCACAAACGGGCGATACTTCAGCCCATATATCGAATTTCTTTGCTGGTAATGTGACTCGAGCCTTCATAAACGCTTCGCCATCGAATAACGGGACCTCGTAACCAACGTCGATATGTTCCTCCAAATACTCATACGTGTAATAATCCTCGTTCAATTCGTTAACAAAATCGTCAAAGTCGTCCTCGATGGCAGGTTTTTCTTTTGTGGTTTTCGTAGCGCAATCAGATTTATCGTAGAGATTTTCTGCGAACGTTGAAGATGTAGTAGATAATATGAATACAAATTCACAATTTGTTTCCCCAAGGTATTTTAATAGGACATTCTACGAAGGGGCATCACATTGTTTTCGCTTAGTAGTTGGGTTGCATTAGAATACCAACCGAACTCCATTCTCACCAAATCCATTCCAAAGTGTAAGATAGAAGGAAATAACTACAGCACTACAGAATAGCATACAAATCTAGCGATATCCAACCGGGGGGAGTATATCAATGCAAGTTAGGTCCGGCTCCGGGCTGTCTGGCTTGCCGCTATCACTCGTATCTACAGAGACATCTGTGTGTAGCATTTCAGCTGGGATGTAATTAGTTAGCGATGTGTCTGACTGTGAGTTGTGTGTTTTCAGTGATGATCTAGCAACGCGGCTACCTCGCCTGACGTGGGGTTCTTCGCAGGGTCCGAAGGCTTGTACGACTACGTCTGATTGTGTTCTGCATGCGTGGTTCCGCAGATGGCAGGCGGAGAGATAGGTGCGTCCGTCGCTGGCGCAGACGGAGGGTGCGTCGGGTTTGGCGCATTCGATGGCGCTGCAGTCGCAGGCGACGAGGCCTCCGCGGACGATACAATAGGCGCCGAAGTAGCATGTCATTCGGTCGCAGCTTGTTGCTGGCAGTTGTGTTGATTCAGCTGTAAATTAAATGTTTTAGTCATTAATAGAGATAGGTCAGACAATATTAACGAGGTACTTATAATATTTTTTTATTTACGTACCCTTCGTGTGGGGTGTCATTGATATTTTTTGACGTAAAGTAAAAATTCATTTATTTGTAAGTAATAATCTAATTCTAAACCTAGGGTGGGAGGAATAAGATTTGCGCTGACGTCCCGCGTTGGGATGTATTGTGCTAAACCCCCCTTGTATGCTTGTAAGTAATTAATATTTCGTAGGTTTTAGGAGTAAGGTACACATTTCGCCCAGATTTGTGAGACGTAGGTATGTTTTGTGTGTATTTGAGAGTATTCACAGCAGTAGCACATATTAGGTATACTGAAATTATAAGAACAATTTATATCATACGAGCAGAGATAGCAAGAGTAGCAATTGCTACGGGCCCCGTGCAAAAGGGGGCCCCGCGTATCCAAATCCACTCACCTTCACCACGTTATACTTAAAAACCCATAGCAGATCAAGGGCCCCTCGATAGAATTTGCTACGGACCCCGCACTTGCTTAAGCCGGCGCTGCATACAAGCATATTATTAACTACGGAATACGGCAGAATTTACTCAGCGTGCTTTATCATACAGGCAGGAAAAAACTATCATAGTTGCCACAAAAAATTAAACACTGTTTAACACGTGTTTAAAAAGTTCCTTGCCAATTTTTATTTAGGATTTGTTATAAACAATGTTTAGAGGGTATTTAACTTTTTTGTAGTAGGACCCTATGTATTTCGAATACTTACGATCGAAGCACCCATTCGGTCCAAGCGTGTGTTCATGGTCAGCACAAACGGTGCACTTCTGTCCTTGTATCCCAGGCTTGCAGACGCAGCGACCGGTCATTTGCTCGCAGTCTTCACGTACTGAACCGAAGGCTGAACAACCGCAGGCTGCAAAAATACGTTAACACTATAAGTAGAATATTATTTTCCTGAGGGCAGAGTAAACAGAGCAAAGCAGATGTGTTGTTGTTAAAACTTATTGCTCAAATTGAATGCGCTCTTACATTTGGTAAAAGTGCCTTGACGCATATCGCTATACGCATCTTTGGAATAAAACACTTTTGTTTTATTCCAAAGATGCGTATATGTCGGTTCAAAACTACTGTTGCATTATGATGAGCCTGATCACAATGCTAACTAGCATTAAGTTCACCTATGTATTATTTTATAAGTGCAATAAAGAATTTTCTAATCCAATCTAATCACAATGCAAAGCGAGCAAATATGAACATACTTAGAGTTTATGAGTCAATGGATGGAGTTGGCTCAAGATATATACTTTTTTTTCATTAAATATTATGTGTTGCAATTTAAACTAATCACATTGAAGGGACGGTTTCAACACAAAAAATAACAAATAAATGTATTTATAAAAATGTTCTTGTTTTATTATCAAAAACTCAAGAAAAATCAATAAAATGCTGCTCGACGTAATGTTAGAGAACTAGGGTAATGTAAGATACCACAGATTACTAAAAAGTTACTACGAACCGTCCAACGACCCCGTTAGTTCAATGACCTCGCCCAGTCAATGCAGTCAATGAACTGGGTCGGTCAATGGACCCAACCGGTCAATAGAGCGCGTATATTGCTTACGGCAGGACGGTAAGTACCTAAATGTTAGGCAGAAAAATAAAGTTTATTGGATTAAAAAAACATTTATGGTCTCAAAAATATACTCCGTCATTATTTGTAGGTTAAATTACAACGTCTTATATATATTTAAGTGGCCTTCAATGGAAGGTCCATCAGCAAATGTCTCGCAATGATATTTTGAAATCTTGAATTTGAATTTGAAAGCAATGAATCTGAAACGTCGCAATAATGCTCAAAAAAAAGCCAGACGCTTACATCCACGATAATCCTCATTGATGATGGATTGTTTGAGCTACTTTTGAATGCACCCAGTATGCCCAGTCGTGATTTTCGGCAGCCCCCAGTACCCTGTTTCACATCTATCACACTTCAGCCCGGCGGCACTGACACTGGCCTATCTCGTCCGTCACACTACTCAGTGACCGAGTGAAACTCCTAACATTCATATAGATGTATATTTTTGACTACTTACGAATTCATGTATGCACAGTCCCAATCCTCAGCTGCTCCCAGTACCCGGGTGCACATCTATCGCACTTTATCGCACAGTCCGTCGACAACCCGGGCAGGCGCTGACCTATCTCGTCACACCGCTCAGTGACCGAGCTAAAACCCTAACATCCACATAGATGATGTGTATTCGTAGCTACTTACGTATGCACCCAGCATGCACAGTCCCGATCCTCGGCAGCCCCCAGTACCCGGGTTCACATCTATCGCACTTCAGCCCGCCGACGCCGGGCCGGCACTGACACTGTCCGGTCTCGTCACACCGCTCAGTGACGGATCCGAGACGATGACATCCACACTGTGAAGGACACCCGACTCCACCGGGACCCCGGGCTGACGTTAGGCCGTCAGCGCAACAGCCGTGCCATGAGTCTTGACAGATTTTCTTCTCGATTATTGCTTTATCTGTGAAAGTAAAACAATGGTATGAAACAGCTGCAGCGGTCGTAGCGAACTGCAGTTTTAGTAACTAATGTGGAGTTTGTCGCATAGTGTGGTCGCATTTGGAATCGCAACTTAATGATACTGAACTCAGACCCAGAAACTATTCCACTGCAAAATCGGAAACAAAATTTACTTGTGGAATCACATCGATATCTGTCACACGCGAAACCATTCCATGATGCAAAGTTCCAGATAAAGCACTAGAGTAGGGATAAATCTGGATTTAAGGTGTGAATTTACAGATGATTACGAATAGGATTAACAAGTTACCTTTTCGACAGCAACTAGCAGCTTTGGCAGTGTGGTGACAATAACTTCCAACAGGGCAGTCCTTTCGATGAGGGCCGCTGCCGCAGTCCATCGGTCTTCCGTCAGTGTCGGTTACCGTTTCGTCATCTCCGCACGGTTTGAACTACAAATATCAATCACGGTTTCCTCTTATTAGAAATATGTGCACTTTACTATTTAGAATTTGTCAAAACTTAACATGATTGTTTACTGTAGAGGTAAACCGTCGCAGAATCGTTAAAAAATACATAGATTGATTTGTATTGGATGCCGTGAACTACATAAGACCCGCGTTGGGCGCCAGTTTATCGATGTCAAAGTCAAAGTCATATATTTTTGTTCATTAAAATCACAAGGATCACTTTGAAACGTCAATTTTACTACCTGTTCCTTCCGACCAAGCCAGGAAAGAAAGTCAAAAAACAAGGCTGGTGGTTTTCTTTTTAATGATCCTCTTAGAATACATAACAATACAGAAAATAAATTACGTCTAAATTGTAACATTTTGAACGAGTTGGAGCAATTTCAATCCCAAGTTTCTCTATCATCTATCATCTAAATAATCCGATATTTTATAGTAGGCTTTTTTATAAAGATTTTGTTTAATTACGTTTTTAAATTTGTTAATTGTCAATTTTTGTACATCCTTTGGGAGTTTGTTATAAAAGCGTACACCTTGCCCTTTAAACGATTTACAAACTTTATGGAGTCTACAAGTGGCAACAGCGAGTTTATCTTTGTTTGTAGTTTTTGTGCTGCAACTAGTTTCTACTAGTAAAAGAGATTTATTTAGGACAACAATACAGCACAGACAAAACAGAAGATAATAAATTGACACATACATTGAAAAAGGACATTTAAAAAACCGGGCAAGTGCGAGTCGGACTCGGGCGAGTCGAGGGTTCCGTACAAATTTGTACCGACATTTTCGATGATTGATTACGTACTTTAAATAAAGGCTATATTTTTACCATGATTTGTGAGTTTTGGAGTATCCCGATATTTCGATGCAGTTGCTTGCGCCTAATAATGTTCAGAACCATGATAGTTTCAAAAGTTATAATGACTATATTTTTTATGATTTCATTACAAATATATAGTTTTCAGACTTTTCTCTTTACTTGTAGTATAAGACGATATTACTTGTCAAATTTCATAGTTCTAGGTCAACGAAAAGTACCCTATAAATTTTGATTCCCTTGAGAGTGTCGAAATGTACGTTCTTTGCGGCATAAACAGCCGTATATTTTTTTTACGTTAAATTAGAAGTTTGATTTTTTTACAGCTTCAAGGGACTGTAGACTTGACTATATGGTTTTAATTTTAACTCAATACCTCCACGCGTTCCCGAGATAAAGGGTATCGACAGACAGACAGACGGACAACAAAGTTATCCTAAAAGGGGTCTGTTTTTTTTCTTTTGAGGCACGAAACCCTAAAAACAACACTGAGTATGAAAATGGTAGGTACCTAACCTACAAAAAGATTGGTTTCGTTATGCCTTCTTGGTTTTAGATCAAGTCGATTTTAATCAATACCGTTAAAATCTCAAGTGGCGCCCAAGCGGGTGCCCCAAGTTGGGCGCCAAAGAATTAATTAAGGTGTATTGTTGAAACAAATCATTAAAGCTAAATTCTAGCTTTCAGCTTTAAACAGTCGTATAAAACGTAAATCTAAAAAAAATTCATCTAACATAGGAAACCTAAAATCTTAAATTAAAACGCATGTACCTCTAGACCCCTACAAAGAGGTAATGGGCGAAGTCTCAAGTCCTCCTGTCTTCGGCAAGCTTCCAGTTTCATATGACACAGTGTTGGATACAGTCGAAGATCCGACGCGCAGACAGGATTGGACGATGTAGCCGCGGCGGCGGCGGCTGCGCAGTCGAAGAGACAGGCACATCTGTTGACATATGAGAATATTTTTATCACCCACAGGATCAGGTTCAAGATACTTTTTAAACATCTGATTACCGCTGGATACCGATTATTGTTGGATATTTCACGCAGCGCTATCTAGCCCCAAACTAAGCAGAGCTTGTATTATGGGAGAACTAGATAACTGATAGAATACTTATATACTTTTTTTGTAAATACCTGCTTATAATATATAGAAAAATATCCAGACCCGGAACAAATATTTGTAGATCATTCAAATATTTGTTCTGCGGCGGGAATCGAACCCTACCTCCGCCTCAGCCGGCTATTGACCCACTGCGCCACAGAGGACCTCAAATTACAGAGATGCGCAAAATACTTCTATTTAGAATTCAGAGCACGCTTCAATTGTGCACAAACTGCATTGCCCTACACCAGCCATTTCCCTTGAATTCTGTTTCATTTCCAGTTCGAATTTAATTATAATATTCAACCTTATGGCTTGTGAACAAGGTTCATATCTCCACCCACCTAGGTTGCCCATTGGAGTCAACTGCACAAGTTGCTTCATACGCACACTGGACGCGAGCACAAACCGCGGTTCCCGCGCCCGGTTCACTCGAACTCTCAGTTTCATCTCCTGTTCTGATTTCGTTGCCGATATCTGTTAGTTTTGCCGATTTATTTCCACCTGAAAAGTCAAAGAATGACAAGTGTGAAAACTCAGGTTTCTCTGTTTTTCTTTCTCTGTTTCTCTTGTTATAAGTTTTTTTTGGAATTAACTAACCAGACCGAAAGGATAACAGGTAGAATCCTTTGCAGAAATATAAATAACTTGCTTCCACCAGCGGCTTCGCACGCGTGGTTTATCAATATAAAGTAGCCTATGTCTCAATCCAGGTCATAATCTATGTATATACACAATTGTGTCAAAATTTTACCATCCTTGCAATGTAATTTTAATCGTGAAAACTAAACAAACAGACAGTTACTTTCGAGTCTATAATTTAGGTGGGATTTACATTATAAAGCCGTTCCCGGCTAGTTAATGTTTTTACGCCATAATTATCGAAAGGCCACTATTCTCTTTTTCTTATAGGATGGTGGCTTTACTTCTGATTATTCGCTTAACTAGTAACTCAAAATCGTCAATAAACGGTTAGATTTTTTCTTTACCACATCCCTAGAACGGTAAAATCCCAAGTTTCCCCGTACCCATTCTAATTGGAAAAGGCAAACTTACCTGTAGTACCATTTTCCTCATCTTCCGTGCACTCTCCATAATAGGCGACTCTTATAGGCTGTTCGCCGCGCATTCGTGCTTCACACGCTGCCTTTTGCAACGCACACTCGTGCAGATAAGTGTGGCCGGTGTTGGAACACACCGGTTCTCGTTCCGAGTCGGCGCAAGGGTTCGCGCAGGCGCAAGATCCGCGCGCGCACCAAGTGCCGGCCGGGCATTGAACGCTTAGGCAGGATTCTGATGCCAGATAAATTAATTGCAAATTATTTATTAGCTACTGATGGTTATAATCGTTTTTTAACTACTACTGCCTGTCTGAGTTGACAAGGCAATCGGTTTAGTTGGCATTGTTTAAAAACCCATCATTCTGATCAAAATTCAAACTAGTAAATTAAGCTCTAATCCCGAGTCTGGTAACATATTTTTACCAATGGCTTACATTGCTACATCTTAAAGAATCAATAAAGAAATCATAAATAAAGAATTATGAAACAGATACGACTTAGAATTAGAAGCAAAGTATTTAACGTCTGCGTATTGTATGGCAAATAGGCCACGCTTTTGTCATAATCATCATCATATCATCATCCAAAGGTTGTCTGGAAAAGATCACTTTGTTAAGCGATAAGACCGCCCATTATGCTTACATTTGTGATTTGTCCAAGGCATTTGATTGCGTAGACCATGACACATTGATCAGGAAACTACACCATTATGGCATTAGCAGCGTTGCTCTAGACTTTCAGACTTTCTCACTTCTTATTTAAGTGGCAGAGTGCAAAGAGTTGACGTGAATGGGAAGCGTTCTCCGGGGTCTCTGGTTGAAATGAGTATACCACAGAGATCAATTCTGGGACCATTTTTGTTTTTAGTATATATTAATGATCTTCCCCATCTTGTAAGGGATGATCATGAGGTTGTATTGTTTGCAGATGACACGTCACTTTTATTTAAATTAAAGCGACGACAAACCGATTCTGACGATGTAAACAATGCAATCTCTAAGGTGGTAAAATGGTGCAATGTAAACAATCTACTTCTAAATGAAAAGAAAACAAAATGTATTAGATTTATACCACCTAATGTTACACAAGTTAAAGCACATATAAAAATCAAAGACGAGGGGTTGCTTCTTGTAGACACCACCGTATTCTTAGGTATAACCCTAGATCATAAGCTTCAATTGGGTCCTCACATTGATAGGTTGTCGAAGAGACTTAGTTCTGTGGCATACATAGTCAAAAAGATCCGTCTTTTTACAGACGTAGACATAATTAGACTAGTTTACTTCAGCTACTTCCACAGCATTATGTCATATGGTATACTGCTGTGGGGGAGTGCTGCAGATATAAACACCGTTTTTGTGCGGCAGAAGATGGCTGTTCGTGTAATTTATAATATGGGCCCTAGAGAATCATTACGCAATAAGTTTAAAGAAATAAATATTATGACATTCCCTTGTCAATACATCTATGAAAATCTGATGTAAGTATGTTCACAAAAATATTAATTTGTTTAAGAAAAATAGTGATAATCATAATTTTAATACTAGAAATAAAGATAAACTCGCTGTTGCCACTTGTAGACTCCATAAAGTTAGTAAATGGTTTAAAGGGCAAGGTGTACGCTTTTATAACAAACTCTCAAGGGATGTACAAAAATTGACAATTAACAAATTAAAAAACGTAATTAAACAAAATCTTTATAAAAAAGCCTACTATAAAATATCGGATTATTTAGATGATAGAGAAACTTGGGATTGAAATTTCTCCAACTCGTTCAAAATGTTACAATTTAGACATAATTTATTTTCTGTATTGTTATGTATTCTAAAAGGATCATTAAAAAAACCAACCAGCCTTGTTTCTTGCCTTTTTTTCCTGGCTTGGTCGCGAAGGAACAGACAGTAAAATTGACGTTTCAAAGTGATCCTTGTGATTTATATAAATATGTAAAAATATTTGACTTTGACTTTTGACTTTATTTATTTGTTTTATTTTTATTCTTTATATCTGTTGTGTCTAGCTTGTAAGGTATAATAAAGAATTTTCATTCATTCATTCATTCAGCCACTGGACGTCCACTGTTGAACACCGTTGGACCGATCTTGTGCCGTCTGCACCCAACGGCTCCTAGCAACCTTTATCACTCGCTTTTGTTAATTTGTCAGAAAATTCGTATAGACTATGAACTTCGCTGTGTCAATTCTTATCAGACAGAGAAGTTTTTTAAATGATAGTGTTGATTGATTCGTGATAAAGAAAGATAGCTCACCACAAGAACCCATGTGCTTGATGTACAGTCTCTTCTTCTCCCGGCAAGCTACGTCACGTAACGAACACACACTGCTGTACGTTCTGTTGTTGTTGCCGCAAACTTCTTCTGTCTCCTACAAAAGAAAGAAATGTGCCTGAGCATGTCACAGTACGGTTATCTACTTCGTCAAGCCGTGACTCAGAATAAGGTCCGGTTTCCGCCAAAGTGGAGCGGCGAGATGAAATCAACCAATAGTAACGCCACGTGGTTGACGTAATACGATTATGACGTGATTAGATTGGCAATTTACACAACTCTTCTTTCCACTTTGGTGGAAATCGGTCCTAATCAATACCTACTAGCCAGCCGCATTGTAAACAACTCGCGCCGACTCAGCGGTACGAACGCTTACTAGAATATTCCATGTATTTCCATGACTTTTTAGTGGTTTTATTTTGAACGACTGTGTGATTTAAATTTGTGTTACATATTCTGATTTAAGTGTTTAATAAATGCGTTATTTTGAGTTAATTAGTTTTAATTATTTTATCCCGAATTTCCAGCTCGTAACAATACTGATATTATTATTTGCTTGTAGTATGTTACCACATATAATAAGAAAAATAACTTACAGTTCCGTCTTCACAATGCTTAGGACAGACACAGCTTGCTTCGGACACCCCGTCGCTTTCACACACAGCGTAATATTCACACTTTTTGTTTTCACATCCATCTGTAAATAAAATGATACCGTTAATTATTGTTTAGGTATTCTTAGAATGAAAGTTGGAGCATAATGATTCTTATTACAACTCAGTAGAGCCACTCACTGCAGGGTCCGTCGTACAGCACACGCACGTCGCGTCTGTGTCTGCAAGCCTCCAGCTGCAGCTTGCAGCGGTTGCCATAGGATATGCCGTCGGATCCACACACGGGCGCGAACTCGTTGGAACAGCGTGGACAGCGGCACACACCGCGTCCACCGGTCGCTACGCACTCGCCGCCGTGTGGACACGTTCGATCCGCACACACACCGTTTGAACCTGTGAAACATGCATTTCATGGGGTTAACTGAGGATACTTGCACATCCAAAAATAACTTTCATAAGTAGAAGTATCTGTGCGTTTCTGTTGATCAATAAGGAATGGGTTCTTGACCCTTTGTGATGACGGCACTCTCTACAAGAGTCTTTATTGGAGCGTTAACAGCCAAGCCTCCGCAGTCTATCTGTCAAGTTATAAAGAATTCACCAGTGAATTCAAATCGCCCAGTGCTCTCACAGGGAGAGTTTCAAGATAGGCAGATAGGCGTGCGTTCCTCTAAAAAATGGGGTGTGGCTGTGTCATGGATACGGCTGTATCCATGACACATATATATATATATATATAAAAATATAAAATATTTTATGTATGTTATAATCATTTGAAAAATGTTTGAAGTTCTTCGGGTCACATACTACTACAATGGAAATCTCAAAACGCAGCAAAATGGCCTCAAAATGGCAGCGCTTCCCCTCCGCCACGTGCGATGCGTAACAGTCCTCACTTAGCGTAACGAATTCTTTGATCCTTTAGCTATCCAGTGGTGTAATTAAATGTTGAATGGAGATGATAGATATTATGTAGCTGCAGCCTGCAACACCAAACTGTATCCCCCGATTTTGTTATCATCTGTTTTTTGAATTGCCTCCCACTATAGAAGCAATGGCGCACCCTGGGAGAGGCCTACGTCCAGCAGTGGACTGTTATAAGATGATGATGATAGAAGCAATTATAAAAACGTATTCACGTCAAAACTAAGTTTTAGTCGCCAGTAACTTGACTTACCACAAGCCCCAGAATGTAGCACTTTCAGCTCGCGGCCTAACAGACACGCAGCCCGTCGTAATTCACACTCGCTATCATGAGTTCTCGTGTCAGAGCCACACACTGGTCGTAGAACAGGCTCACAGGGAGGTGGGCAAGCACACACTGCGCCCCCGCCTTCCACCCTGCACTCAGCGCCGTGACGACACTCTACTTCTGCGCAGGGGTTGACACCTGGGTAAAAAAGGTTGTTTAGCGCCTTGCTTATCTACTTTGTAAGCTTTACAGAGGCTCACTTTGCTTGTCAATATCTGCATTGTAAGTTGAATTGTATAGGCTCGTACCTTTAGTTGCACATTCTTGAACCTAGGATATTTACGAGAAACGAGGTATTTGTTGGTATATAAGTACGTTCTGTTCAATTACTTTGATCCTTTTGAGGTGATAATTTCTGTTTCCTCCATAAAGATACGTTGATAGAAGTGGATGGATATTAAGTCTCGCTGTCGAAAACTTTAAAGAAACTAGTGGCGCCACCTGTCCAAGATAGTTAAGTAAATTAAATCAAAATAATCAAAATTTATTTTGAAATAAAAACATGGTACGACAATACTATAGTGTATAGTATTTGCTGAAGTTATAAACTAAACACTAACGCTCCGAGTTTATTATTTCCGATGTTTTAACAATTAAAGTTAAGCATGCATAATTATATGTGCATATGTGTGTGTGAGTTTGTGTACGTGTTATGTATGAGAGGGTGTATGTGAGGGAGTATGTAAATGATGTGAGTGTGTGTGTGAAAATTAAACATTATACTACGTGTTTTGTAATGTACGACAGTAAATAATAACACGGGTATGGCTAGTATTGTCGTAAATACATTTTTTCAAATTAATTACCTTAAAAACCTGAATATCAAGGCCTAAAATATCAATGAAACAGCCTATATAAAAAAAAGACGTGTGGCACTCGGAGACTGCCGCGGTAAAGCTATTGCATAGCTGTTTTTATCAACTTATGCAATTATAATTATTTATTTATTTTATTTATGCAGTATTTTTTTACCTTTGTTTTTTTTATATTAATTCAAGTTACACTTTTTGAGCGTGGTGACTGATAAGAAAACATTTTTTTTTCTTTTATTAAATAAATGAGAAGTTAATATTGTTCAAAATAAGGGGGATTACGCATGCGCAGTAACGCCGATACAACCAATGCCACCTTGAGGCGAGTTGCTGAACTAAAGAGACAAGCGTGATATTTCAAAAAGTCATTAAAAGTTCTGCTATTCATCGATAGATGGCAAACTAAAAAGTATCACCGCTGTGCCGGTCGGAGTGGGGGGTGTTAGGTTATTTTCGTTACGGAATTTCTGGATTCGGTCTCCACGCTCAAGGCCCGCGATAGAAGCTATGCAATAGCTTAATAGGTAAACCAATCATATTCATTCATCATGTAAGTAGGTATAGATACCTGTTAAACTGACTAAGCGGCGACTAATGCACCGCCGATTTACGTTAAAAATTGTTTATTGGAACTGTATCGATCACTGGACAAATATTCAAGCTATCGGTATTAAACATACCTCTAAACTCAATAAATACGATTCCGGATGTGTGTTTTAAATTAATGTCGTACATAACAAAACAGGTTGTAAAATTAATTAAACCGGTATAACGAAACTTTGGTTACCAAGGCAACCTTTAACATGCTTTTATACCTGAACTACACTGTCCTTTGAAAATGATTTTCAGCTGTTTCCTGGCACGACACGATTCGCGATGCATTTGGCACTCGTTGGAGTATGTCTTGCCGTCAGACGCGCAAACTGGTGAGAATTCCAACGGACAAGGTTCGGCGCAGCGACACGAGGGCGAGCGGCGATCGTCCAGCTGACACACTTCAGGGTCTGGACAGGTTACGCCAGCGCAAGGATCTACAAAACATACGTGATAAAATTACCTACCAAGATTTTAAATTTCGGCGTCACATAATACCAGCGCTACATTACAGTGGCACACCGCTGAATGATTTTGTGTTGTCTTGTATATTAATAGAATTTAAAAATGGACACAAAATAAATATTTTTGTATCTGTATGTGCCAGTGGCCTAGCTACCGGAGGGCTAGACGGGGCACTGCCCCACGGCTCTCAATCTCAGGGGGCCCCTCGAACTCTGACTTACGAACTATAAACTGAACTAGTGAAAATGTATCCCACATTCGAAATATAAACGTATAAGTCGGTCAAGAAAGTGGTATTATTGGTTTAAAAATCTCTTAATTAGGATTCCGTACCCAAAGGCTGCTCAACGGGACCCTATTAACGTGCCTCCGCTGTCTGTGTGTCTGTCACAGGACTGTATTTTTTGAACGGTAACAGGTAGATATTTTGTTAAAATAGTTTTAATTTGTTCATTAAAATAAGTTACAATTTGTATTTGGTTTTTATTTTTATTAAGGAGTCGACTGTATTACGACGAATCTGGATTACGACAAATCTGGGGTACGTCGAATTCGGAACACGATGAATACGGAGCAAACGATTTTATATATTGTTTAGTTGGGGCCCTAGTTTATTTCTTGCCCCCAGGCCTTTGGTTACCTAGCTACGCCACTGGTATGTGCCCTTAGTTTTTTGAGGATTTTGGAATGAAAAGACAATTTCCGTAAAATTACGGGAGTGTTTGATCGTGATCCGATAACTAGAAGAACAATGCACCTTGCTCAGCATTAAGTGGCTTTTGTTGAGCTAGATGCTAGATCATTGACCTTTTTTAATATTAAACTGGGTATTGATAATTATTGTGTGGGGGATTCGAATCCACTTCATTCATTGATTTAATTGAGGTTAGTCTAGTGGGGTACTAAGACCGACCTAAGTTAGTCGAATTTAGGCCGTAACTGAATTATCATCTACGAGCAGAATCTTGAAAACTTACCGCATTTACCGTAATACTTAAAAGTAATATTCGTATTGGCTTCGCAGGCAGCCCTTCGCATTTCACAGTCACCGGAGTAGTCGTGAGCGTCGCTGGCACAAAGTGGTTGCGAGCCTTCGTGGTCTCCGTAGTTAGGGCAGGAGGTGGGGCATTCGCAGTCGTAGGACCGGCCATCAGGAGTGGGCCGGCAAAGCGCGCCGGGGCCACAGGTTACTCCGTGACACGGGTCCGGTACGTCTATATGTAGCCAAGAAAAAAAATTGTTTCAAGATTAAGACAGGTGCAGCACTACGCACACAAGCAAACAGAAATCGCTTCAAAGCGATAAGATCGCCTATTGTACCATTTACTTTGACTTCTATTTTGTCTGTAATTTTTGTTTTTATGATTTTCCGTAGTGTTTTCATTAATTCATTCACTATGCAACTAGCATTAAGAGGTTGTGGATAATTTATCTCGGTCGTAGAAATCTATGGCTCTAAACCCTATGAGAAATAAATTTGTATAAAATTTGAAGATCGCCTGAAGGCCACTTTATAGCTAACACTTTATAGGAGTCCAGTAACAACTCTTGGTCGGGCAGAATCGTGATGCATTATGTAGTTAGCTTTAGTATTGGTCGGCATGTCTGACGCTATTATGGACATACTACGCATCTATCCAACACACCGGCAATAACTGACAACTGCCTAGGTAGGTACTTACTAAGTAATTACAGATCGAACCGATTAGGTCCCTATAACTGAAATAATTGTAAAAATATACTTACCACTTGGAAACAGGTAGCAGCACTCAGCCGCTACAACTAATACTGACAACAGTGACCAGCTGATCATTTTTCGACACCCAAGCCGCGCTTGGCCTTGCTTGCGACCATCACACATTGTATTCTATCTCTGCACATAAAAGCTAAAACAAACAGTAGTTACACAAACATTGGCCCATTCAACAGATTGCATTATTTTCCCATAACGAAAACCTTCTAATTAAATTAAATTCGTAGACAAAACTCGCATTTTATATATAGTTTATTCAATTTAAGGACTTTATGGCAAGTCCTAAAAGTGGCGATCAATATATCAGAGATTTAGGTGTAACTATAAACATAATTACATTAGAATGCTACTCGTACGAATGAATCACTTAGCAATCTAAACTTACCATTGATTCTTGATTACAGAAGGATGATGGATGACTTATTTAATAGGCACGGACGACGTCTTTTTAAAAATAAAATCGCATGTGAACATTTTCGCGACCCCAGACGGGGAAAGACTGACGTAAAGGTCGGCTGAATGGAGCCACGAGCATGCGCTGTCTAGGTTTTTCGTCAGTGGCTTTGAAAATGCAAAGATAGTTAAAAGGATCAGTTACTGGTATTCTGGGTAAAAATATTTTAATGATTTTGGATTATAAAATAGTTGTGTATTGGAAATTAAATTGAACAATACCCATCTAGTTTTAGGTATACAATAATATTAGGTTGTATATACTGGTACCTATCTATCTACGTAATTTAATATTAGCTACCAGTTGCTATTTCTATATGCCCTATCTCTCTTCTGTGAGTTTAGGAAAGGTTATGGAAGTCAGGAAGTGGTGAAAGACAAACAATGTTTTCAACTTTAATATGTTTATTTAATAATGGTACTTAACCATTTAAGATGCTTTGACTCTTGTTACATTCCCTTTTTAAGTTATGGAGAATAGGAATTTACATAATGTATAAAAATAGGACTGTATGAGTCCTAAGACTCTAGAAATGCACATAGAATGAGAAACGAACGTACGAATCAAACACTCGATACACTGCTAAAATGCAATGACAAAGAATAATATGTGCCCTTCTCCATCAAGCTATACAAGTTTCTGGAATTGCACATGATTTAGAAAATTACGCGCAAATCTACTAACAATTTCTGGTTTTGTACATTATCTATCCACTACTATATCACTTGTATCTCATTCATTACACACATTTTTAAGTGATGATGGCGCATCAAATAATATTAAACAGATCAAGTTTAATAAAAATATATATATATATAATTAAGACCGATAAAATGAGCGGCGAAATTGATTGAATACAAAAAATTATTCATGTAAAATCTGTACATCAACAAACAATAGAACAGATTCGGCAATAAATAAATTCACTATACATACATGCAGACTCACAAACGGGCGACTCGAGAGGGATCGATTCTCGCGTATCACTTAAGGCGGGTACAGACTGCTGTAACGTAACATGCAATGTAACACGCAATGAAAGAATTTGCCGTCCATATTGTCGCAATGTATCATGCAATGTAACATAATTCCCTTAGTCTAGACGCCTTGCGCGCACGAACCGTGCACACTACGCGCACGAACAGAGCATTTCAACACGTGAGCGCCGCGATCCACCATTTGTCGGTTTTTTCGCCGAACTCAAAGGGGCGCGCAGTGTGCACGGAGCGTCAGTGAGGACGGGTTGTCTGTGTCTGTACTGTGGTACGCGCGCGAACCATGGAAGAAAACACAGCTTCGGCAGAGCCTACACATGAATTATGGAGTGAAGAGAAAGTATTGCAGTTAATTGAGGCGTATAGAACAAGAGACATTTTGTGGAATCCACAAAATGAATCTTTTTACAAAAAACATCTGAAACTGGACGCTTGGTTAGAAATTGCCAACTTGATGGAAACAACGCAAGAAAAATGTAACAACAAAATTATTAGTCTCCTATCATCCTACCGTCGTGAAAAACTGAGGGAAAAAAAATCGAAAGGAACAGGAAAAGGTAAGAAAACACTTAATTATTATTTATTCATAATATTATTCTAATCACACGTTATTTTTGTTCGTGTTCGATGTTCGAATAGTCACCTAGTGTCAAAATAGTGTGATATAGAAAACAATAATACTATCTACCTACGGCAGTAAAAAAATACTTATTTATTTTATTTATTACTAAAAATTACTGAGCTGTACCTCTTTATTTTTAGTTATTGTGTTTTTACAGGAAGATAATGATTGTGTTTTTTATGTTTAAAATCAATTTTATCTTTTTTATTTACAGGTGCTTCGGAGAGATACACAAGCAGATGGTTTGCTTATGAAGCGTTAAAGTTCTTAGACGACCGTAACAAACCGAGAAAGAGAATGAACTCGGTAAGTAAAGACTGGTTTGATTTTTTTTTCTTATTAATATCTGTCTTGCCAAGAAATCTTCCCTTCTTTTATAAAATAATCAGAGAGTTCATCTCTCAATGCATTTAAATGTGCAGGTGATCGTCGAGGAATATTTCTTAAAGGTAGTAGTGATCTCAGGTCTTCATTACTTTGCCTCCATGTTTCTTCATTCATACCTTCTTCAGTTTCAATTAATTCTTGATTAAAGTATGTAGTTCTAGAGTGACGTCTCAAATAATTATGTAAAAGAACAATTGTCATAACTACTAGCTCAGCTTTATCAGGCTGTAAAAGCATTGGTTTCCTTAGAACTCTAAAGACAGACGATATGATACCAAATGCATTTTCAACTGTTCTTCTAGCTCTGCTTAGTCTGTGATTAAATACTCTCTTTGAAGTTCCTTTTGGATGTGTCCCAGCATATGGTTTCATCAGATTTTCACTTAAAGCAAAGGCACTATCCCCCACAAAGAAGTAGGGTATTGGGATATGTCTTTCTGGGAGTGGATGAGGTGATGGAAAGTTTATTAAACGATTTTCTATCAAATCATAAAGTTTTGTATCCCTAAAGACACCCCCGTCTGAGATCCTCCCTTGGCATCCCACATCTACAAATAAAAAATTGTAATCGGCGTCAACCAAAGCAAAAAGCACGATGCTAAAAAAGTTTTTATAGTTGTAGAATTCGGTTCCACTTTTGATAGGTGCTTCAAGCACAACGTGTTTTCCGTCCAATGCCCCTAAACAGTGTGGGAAATTCCATTTCTCTTCAAATTGGTTGCTTATATTTAACCAAGATTCTTCTGTCGTTGGAATCTAAAACAAAAACGATTATTAATAGATAGATACGAGGATGTGATTATACTTAGTAGCCCTTAAAGTTACATCCTCCTGTCTAGTAGTTTATATCAAAAGTTAGTCCTTACAGTCTACAGTTATAAATTATTTTTATGTTTTTCAGGTGGCGGTTCAACAACCAATTGCCCAAGAAAATCCACTGAACGAATTTATTGCTCCACCTCAACGGAATGATTATATACCTACGCGAGCTAAGCAAGCCAAAAAGGATGACAACAGTGTACTTTCAGAAGTTGTGGGCATATTACAAACTACTGCTAATAAGTTAGGAAGTTCAAGCGCTGTAGATTTAACTACTACTTTCGCGTCATATGTAGCAGCTAAAATGAAAACTTATTCTACTCAAACTAGAAATTCTGTGGAACACGCAATTTTTGACATCCTAATGAAAGCTGACAAAGGCTTCTACGAAGGCTCATATCGTCAGCAGGATAACTATCCGACTTCATACCAAGAATCCTACTGTGCACCACCGAAGACAAGACAAGATTATGTCGATTTGACCGGCTATGGGAATCGTCCTGGAACTTCCGCATTTCGTCAGTCGACTTCCGCACTGCCTCCAGACACAAATCAACAAGCACACTATGGCTATACCACTGCAAGGAATGAAGAATACGATACTGATCAACAGCCATCGTCTGTTACTTCACTTGAATCTCAGCAATCCTTAGACGATTATAATGATTTGGGCCTGATGAAGGGTTTGTGATTTTACCACTTAAAATTTTGTTTAAAACTTGATTATAAATAAAACTTACCTTGATATATTCTTTTAATTCCTCAATTATAGCGGAGCAAACTTCTGGAATAATACCACTTATGGCTTGTTTCGATACCCTGAAGGTATATTGTAAACTTGTGTAAGAGTCACCACTAGCTAAAAAACGAAGTGTTATTGCCAGTCGGTCTTGGATTGAAATTGAAGCCCTTAAATGTGTGCAATTCCGATAAATTCTTGGTCCGACCAATCTGAGCAGATTTTCGAATGTCGTTGGAGTCATCCTTGTGAAATTTTGAAATTGTCCGGTTAATCTCATGTCGGCCATTAATTGTGCACCAGCTCTCTGACTGTACAACTCTGTACGCCACCATCGTCGAGGTCTTCGGCGTTTTTTTATCACATGGTTGGTGATAATTAATGAAGCACCGACAATCATCGTAGCTAGTAATAATTGGTCGTCACGATCCATTCTCTTTGCGTGTTCTCGGCAGACTGAGCTATATTCGCCGCGCGCATGCCGGAAAAGATGCGAGTCCGTACATGCTCGGTTTGTGCGCGCGCTGCGTCCACATTTATGAAATGCTCCTTTCATATTACATTGCATGTTACGTTACAGCAGTCTGTACCCGCCTTTAGATAATAGCCACAGCACTGAATTGTCACTTACACTTTACAATCGGTCAGACCAGCAACATCCACAGAAACGTAACACTAAACACTATTTACATAAATTACAGCTATATTTACAATTGAGTAAATGTTCATGTTAGAGTTCATGGCATTCGGTTAGCGAGGCTCAAGTGGGCGGGGCGCGTCGGTCATAGTCCCGCCTGTACACTTCCCGCTCATAGTCTCGCTCGTCGTAAGGGTACGCCTCGGGCTGCGCGTACCCGCGCCACTCCTCGGGATAGGGCCGCGCCGGCGGGAACGCCATGCCGCTCGCCATGGCCGCCGGATTGTCGTAGTACGCAGCGTACTGGCCCTGCTGCAACGCCGCCGTCGCGTACGCGGCTGCACCGTATCTACTGCGAAACAATAACTGTGTCATTTATAAACATAACATTCAAGCGGCACATACCACCTATGGTTCAGGCTTGCTCACAATTATTTTACTGACTGGTAAGAAAGTATGTGCCCACTGATAAACCTAAGGAAAATTATTTTCCTGTTTTCTATTAATAATTATGCAAGTGTAACGATGTTTTCCTTAGCAGACTTTATCATCATCAACTAGATACATCGAGAACATATATAAGTCCTGTGAAATTGCGATTAGCTGGTATACGGCCGTTGTTATAGCTAATTAGCAGTTGGACTGCACAGTGGATTTTCTAAGAACTACATAGATTGTTTATCACCGCGCTGCTATGCGGGTAACTTTAGAGCGGCCTAGCCATATCATCAATTTAAATGAGCACAACAAAACAAACCTTCTCTTATCGTGTTGCCGCGAAGCGCGGTCGCCGCGGTACTGCCTCGGGCCGGGATAGGCGGGCGGCGTCCAGGCGGGGTGCGTCGGGTGGTCAGGATGCGGATGCGTCGCGCCGTACGCAGTCCGCGAGCGCGGCGTGCCCAGCCCGCCACTGTCCCGCCGCGTGCGCGACCGCTCTCGATCCCGGTCCCTGTCCCGCTTTTGATCCCGGTCTCGGTCTCTCTCGCGATCCCGCTCCCGGTCGCGGTCCCGGTCCCGCTCTCGGTCCCGCTCCCGCTCCGACCGGCTCCGCTCTCTGTACATCAAATCGTCCGTCTTCAGGCTCTTTTCCCTATCCTTCCGATCCTTATGCTTGTGTTTACGTCTGCAGGGATGGACAAGCGGTATGGTCGTGAGCTTACTAGCAGATTAGCTAAATGATAAAAGTTAGTAGAAGCATGCGAGCAAATGAAATGTGTAGGTCTGTACCAGTGTTGCACAGGGTTAGTGATGTGATGATACCTTCCATGTATGAATAAAAACTTACCGCTCGTGGCGTTTATTTTCAGTTGGTTCAGGATCGCATTCCCCATCCTCTAACTTTCTTTTTACACCCGATGTTTGTGGAGGTTTATCATTATTCGTTTTAACCGATTTGTCCTTCTTTACTTTCTTTTCATCATCACGCTTTACTTTTTTCGATGTCTTCACGTGATTATTTGTTTCGTCGTGGTTATTTTTATTGTTCTGCAAAAAAAAGTAAGTTATGTATACCTCGATATCACTATTTCGTGAATAAAAAAAACCAGTCAAGTGCGAGTCGAACTCGTTCCCCGAGGGTTCCGTACCTACCCATTATACCGCCATAAAATTGGTATCATTTTTATTGGTGGCTAAGTTTTAAATGTTTGTGTGTTGGTTGAGTTGCTAACGTGTGGTAGCGCAACAGGGCGTGGAGGAAGTGCATAGTGTAACGATCACTTTAGTCTTTGCTGTAAAATGTTCTGCGCACATGAGCATAATATTGCAATAAATATTATCTTTTATTTTCTTTCACACAATAGCACAATTTTATTCATTTACCTTTTTTGAGGTTGGTGCCGCTTAATCTAGTCCTCTAAAATGTATGAGCGCCCATACAACTCAAAGGACTATCTTAATTGGCGTCAACTATGTATGTATGGGGACACCCTTTAATTTTCAACTTTTTTATTGTTTGAAATTTTCCTTTATCTGTGCTGTAGACATTGCTTTTTGCCAAATTTCGTGATTCTAGGTCAACTAGAACTATCATATAGGTTTTCGACCCAAAACCTATAGTACTTCTGGTTGACCTTGAATTGTCAATTTTGGTTAAAAGCAAGGTCAACACAAGTAGAGGGAAAATACGAAAAATAGAAAAAGTTGAAAATAAGTAAATTTTGGTACTCACAAGTTTTCGCGAAAATCTAAATTTGCCCACATTTTTTTATAGTGTTGACTCGGGACCTTGATTTTTATACACCTAATATGGACTACAGACCTCAGTATCTGGTATAAATTACAACTTGCTAGGTCCACCCGTTCCTGAGAAAATCGGTGGTGAGAGTGATCTTCTAAGGGTTCCTTTTTTACCTTTTGAGGTACGGAACCCTAAAAACGAATAAGAATATGCTGTACCTTTAAATTTTCCTTTTTGTGTTTTCCAGATTTCTTAGGTCCATCAGGTTTCTTGAGACCATATTTGTACAACCTATACAACTGTTTTGCGTCGAAATTCGTGAATTTTGATACAAAATACCAGAGATTACTTCTCCATTCTGCTTTTTTGTCGGAATCGGGGTATACTTCCAAACAGATATCGATCTGAGCCCCGATTTGTGCGAGACAAGCTCGTGTTTTCGCGACTTGTTCAATTTCAGAGAGTGTTTGATCAGGGTTATCCAGTGCTCTCAAAGCTTTCTTCACTGGTCTCATTTTTTCCTTACACTGTAAGAGAAAGGCATACACACAAAATGAATAGATAGAACTGAGTTAGACGTGTATATAAAATTTGGTATGAAAGTAGTTTTATTTGTACCTCTTCAAAGACCGAGGGGTCCAGGTCGCCCAACACTTCCAAAGCTCGTGGTTCATTGTTGGCTGTGAAGTGCATCGGCCCCGCGGGCTTTTTCCGTCCTTTCGTTTTTTCTCCCTTGGTCCTTTCTTTACCCTCTTTCCTTGTTCGCTTCTTGTCTTTCACTGTTTTATCATTTGATGTCTCGTCATGCGTTGAGATGTCTTCTGGCTTTAATTTACCCTATAACGATAAACAAATAAATAAGGACGACCTCCGTGGCGCAGTGGGCGAACAGCTAGCTGAGACGCAGGAGGTAGCGGGTTCAATTCCCGCCGCGGAACAAATGTTTGCATGATCTACTGATATTTGTTCCGGGTCTGGATGTTATTCTATGTATTATAATAAATGTATATTTTAAAAAAAGTATATAAGAATTGTATCAGTATCTGGTTCCCATAGTAGTAGTTTCCATATACTGGCAAACAAAAATACCTAGATTAGTTGTAGTTTTTTAGATATACCTACTAACATTAGTTTTTTTAAGGAATTTTAATTATACTAACACAATTGTACCTATGATCCTAATAATAAGTTGATCGAAATAAATGATGAATTAATTATTAGTACAAGTTTAGTTTGGGGCTAGATAGCGCTGAGTTAAATGTCCAGAAATATTTATTTATTTAACTACAATATTAAACAGGGTTAAAAGATTATTAAATCAAATAAAACAAACCTTTTCCGGTTTATCATTCTTGGGAGTTTTATTTTTTTTGTCATCTGCAGAGCTGACTTCATCCTCGACAATGTCTTTAGTGACTGGTTCTTTGTTGGCGCGTTTGTTCCGCGGCTTCCGTTGCTTCTGTTTGCCGTTCTTCTGGTCGAGTAGTTTTTTTATTACTTTTAAGAGGTACTCGGCGCGAGATTGTAAATGCTTGGCTTGAGGCTTTTTCTCTTCGTTGGTCAGAATTTTATCGCTGATTTCAAAAGACGAGTCCATTTTTATCGCTTCCCAGGATCCCATTCCATATTGGTATATGCCAGCTAGTAATTTTGAATCATCCGGTACTCCCCATTCGACATCGAAATTTGCCGGTCGCGTCCTATGCAAATAAAAATATATTGTCAGTCTTTGCTGAAAATATAATGTATATAAAACTAGCTGCCGACCGGGACTTATCACGCGTTCTTTGTCAATAAAAACATTACCCTCCTGCGTAGTCGGGTAAAAAGCAGACTTCATCCAAATTCCAGTCATAATCTATTTGAATACTACATTTCATCAAAATCGGTTCAGCCATGCAGTCGTGAAAAATAACAAACAGACAAACAGTTACTTCCGAATTTATAATATTAGTATAGATTGACAAAAAAGTTAAACAACTATTAAACGCGTGTTTAAAAAATTCCATACCAATTTTGTACAGTATGTTTTTAAACACTCGCTAAATAGTGTTTAATTTTTTTTGTGGTAAGGGCCAAAATTTTATTATTTTACCTGAA
This sequence comes from Philereme transversata, assembly GCA_963924445.1. NCBI lineage: Eukaryota > Metazoa > Arthropoda > Insecta > Lepidoptera > Geometridae > Philereme > Philereme transversata. The sequence continues at coordinate 11,268,186 of OZ004342.1, forward strand.
GTCTAACTGCCATTTCAATCTGTCTTCTTTAGTATCGGGTAAGAAATTGTCTAACGGGGCCAGCTCTGCCAGAGCTGCTGAAAATGTCTTAGCATTCACTGGTACACCGCCTAGTTTGAATTTTTTTACAGTGTTTTTGCGACCAGTCTCGTTTGGTTCATCTGGAAGAGTTATAAAAATATAAATAAAATAGCTAAAATTAAAAATAACTATAAAATAACAATTATTAGATTTGCATTGGTTTGTCAATCATAATTTATGACCAAATAAAGTAAGATAGAATAGAATAGAATAGAATAGAAAAACGTTTATTTTGCATCACAAGTGTACAATGGCTTAGAAAAATGGGTATAAATTAATTAACAAATTTGTGAGCAAAAACGGTCACCACTCAGCATTGTGCTATAGTAGCATATTTATACTACTATAGCGCTGGTCTTCCGTGGTGCCATTTTTGTGTGTGCAGGGCAGCAACTGTGTTTACAATTACCTATCGATACACATTGCCAGTACATATAACCTTTCGGACTCGTTTAGGTACCTCCCTACTTACGAACTATTAAAACATACAAAACATGAAAATACACAATCATAAACAGTTAACAGACATAATTAAAATTGTTTTGAAAAATTAACAATTAAAAAAAAAAAAAAAAAATATATAATACAGTAAACAGGCATAATAAAGAGAGCTTTGAAAATTATTATTAAATAATTAGAATTATATTGCTAGAAACCAGGCCCAGAACAACCACCTACGTGTGAAAACTTTTGAAAACTCAACAAGTACTTTTTTAAAGATTTTTTGAAAGACCAAACAGTATTTACAAACAGATAAATAATACTTACTTGCAGTTTCTGATGTATCATTCAATATTTGTTTGCAGCGTTCTTCTAAGACCTCTCCCAATTTCTTAAGTTCAGCCAAAGGTTTCTCTTGAAGCTCTGCGTCACACGCTATACTGTCGAGGTGCTTCAAAGGCGCCGAGAACTTCTTGTAACTCTTTACGAATCTTCGAATCTGCAAGTAATCAATTTGTTTTAATGTTTTATTTTAACCTACTTACAGAAAATATTTAAGACATCGGAATTTATGAACAAAATAACTGACCCGCCCGCGGCTTTGCACGCGTAGTTTGTGAATAAAAACATTGCCCTCCTACGCAGTCGAGTCAAAAGTAGCCTATCATAATTTAGGTATAAGTATACCAAATTTGTTCGAAACTGTCCAGCCGTTTAGTCGTGAACACGTAACAAACAGACAGACAGAGTTAATTTATAATTAAATTATTCCCATCTGTCACCTTGCTCTGTCCCCTTAGGGGGACGGTTGGGAGAAAAAAGTTCGATCTGTCCCTCGTTGCAAAAAGGGGGTCAGATCGATTAATTGAAAAAGTTTTATTTGTCTCCTCATCACTAACAGAGGGACAGACAGAACAAATTATTCCTGCTTGTCCTCCAAAAAAAAAAAATAGATACGCTACGTGCTGAAAGCTGTATATATATACAGCCTGTTTAGGTATTACAATGATAAAGTGACATATGTCAAGCCATCAGTTACTACAGTTACTATACTAATTTTGCTTCCAAATAAGTTCTTTGAGAGTCAAGGCTATATAGGAGGAGCAGTAGCAATAGTAAGGATAGTAAGGATTCAGATTCAGATCATTAACAGCAAAACCCGATCGAAGTTACTGCATATTCATAAAAAGGCTGCGACGTAACGTTCTACGTAACGGCTGATTCTACCAGTGCCATATAAACAAGTTTTTTTTTTCTTATATACTTACATGGAGATGGAACATGGCCCACCTGATGTTAAGCGGTAACCATCGCCTATAACAGAGAATTACCTCGTAGGGTCATGCATCTTAGAAATGTGCCCTATAATGCACTACTATAACTGGAGGCATACTGGTGTAAAGCCTCATGTGCCTGTAATTTCACCCTTCAAACCGAAACACAGCAATACTGCTTGGCGGCAGAAATAGGTATGATGGTAGTACTTCCCTGTGCAAGCACTTTCACAAGAAACTCTACTACTCTTAGGGTCTAGACAGACGGACTGCATCATAACTGCACTGCATCGGAACTACCAACCGTATGTAAGAACTGTTCGCCAACTACACGCCAACTGCAAACGGACTGCATAGATTGTTGGCAGCGTGCAGTTATGATGCAGTCCGTCTGTATAGACCCTTAGCGTTAATAGGAAAACATTTCTATAAATCCGCGGGCTTACCTCTTGATCCGTGAAGCCCTTGATTTTCTCTCTGTGTGAGGCAGGTGGACGGCCTCGTTTCTTTGGTCTATCATCCCCTTCACTGCCGTCGCCTTCAGAGTAATCGCTGTCGGCTTCACCGTCGCCGTCTCCGCCGTCACCGTCCTGTCCGTCGGCGGAGTTGCGACCGCGGCGTCTGCGACCACTTTCTGCAATAATCAAAATTTATTAAAAACAAGCAAACTGACAAATATAAATAGGTAATAAACGCTTTACATATTACCTATTAATTTAAAATATTAATTTAAGTGTGGTATACACTTAAATTAACAAACAACATTTTAGAAGAGCGGGAATTAAAAAAAAAATGGTGACGCAGGAACGGGGCCGAAGGGCGGGCCAAGTAAGACGCATGCACCCGGGCAGATGACAGGCAACAATCGTCCCGCAGCGGCTGCTAGTGCTCGTGCGGGTGCAGACGGGCGACGGCGCCGAGGAAGGCCTAATAGACACTGGCGTGGTGATCTTGATGCCTTCGAGACAGGTTGCTGGGATTTGGCAAGCGAGCGAAAGTCCTGGAAGACAGTGGGGGAGACCTTTGCCCAGCAGTGGGATGAATAAAAAAACTAGAAACGCGGAAATAAAAGTGGACTCTTCCAGCTTTCTTTGAATGTACTGGATTTCACAAGAATTTTATAGGACAAGTTGTCAGAGATCGGTAAGTTTAACGTTAGTATTAACAAAATTTAATTGTTATCCAGTTGGAACCCAAACTTGGAACCAAGTGTGAACCATTTTCGAACTAATCGCTAAAAAGCATTTACGAATTATCCTTGGCCCTCTTGTCTATTTGAGCTAATTTTTTTACTAATAAATGGTTGCAGAAACTTACTGTCGTCATCATTCTGCTGTAAGTTTTTCCGTCTCGGTGGTAAATATAAGTCGTCCATCTCTTTGCTCTTCTCTTGTTCGGCGATCGTTTTCCGCACATTTTCTGGAATAATGTCATCCTACAACAGAAAAGAATTAGATAAAAATAGAATTACAAACTACACACTAAATAAAACCGTCAATGGAATGAACCATACAGAATAGAAGTGGAAATATGGTTGATCAACATCATGACAGCTTTATAAGAATAATCTTAAAAGGAAAATGAAGGCTACAAACAAGTAACTTTTTCACACAAATATAGCCAGCTTTAGAATAGTTTTTTTTTATAAAAAATATATAAAACATATTATGCGTCCCTTTAAAATTTGAGGGTTTCCCTCGATTTTTTTGGGATCTCATCATCAGATCCTGATTTGATGCTAATGGGACCACCTGATAATTTTACAAAAGTTTTAAACAAAAACTTTACAACTTAATCGGTACAGGAGTCTTCAAGTAATTGGGGAACATAAATTTAAAAAAAAAGTCCAACCAATTGAGAACCTCCTCCTTTATTTGAAGTCAGTTATTATGCTACATGCGCCAGTTAAAAGATAAGGTCGCAGTAGTATGGTAAAAGAGACTGCCTTAGAATGACACAAATAAAGGTCTCGGTTTTCATCTCTCACAATGACATTTAATGAATGTAAAGGAATACACACCCAATCTTTACTTTCTTCTTCAACATTTTCTTTCTTGACTTCCATGACAGCTTTGTCTTCATCAAAGGCGAAACTAGCTACTTTGAATGCTGATAAGAGCTCATCTCCCACCATCGTAGGTCCTTCATCGCGCGTCTCAGCACGTTGTAGGATTTCATCAATATCACACTGGAAATAATTTACAGGACTAAGTTATACGAAATAACACATGAAACACATGTAAAATTATAGAATTGTAAAAATACTTACGACAGGTTCCTCGTCATTCTCGTCGTCATCTTTAAACAATTCCTCAGCGCCAAATTTTAATATTGCATTCAGATCTTCTTTATTGAAGGGATTGTTTGCAGTTGTGCCCGACGTGCTGTCGCGTTTGTTGAGAACCGTCCGTCCTGTAGTGTCCATTCTCTGAATAACAAGATGGTCTAACACCATCTTCCTCTTAGCTCTTTCCACAATATCTTCCTCCACAGACCTGGCAGTAACCAATCTATAAATGTTGACCTGCGGATATTACTTGATTTACATCAAAAATTCAAACAAAAAGCATGCAAATTTAGATGTAAAAAGCAACATACCTGATTTTTCTGCCCAATACGATGAGCGCGCGCTTGAGCTTGCAAATCGTTTTGTGGATTCCAATCAGAGTCAAATATTATCACAGTATCTGCAGTAGCCAAATTAATTCCTAATCCACCCGCGCGGGTGGATAGCAAGAAACAGAAATCTGTTGAGCCGTCTGCATTGAAATGGTCAAGGGCCTGCTTCCTAATTTCTCCTTTTATGCTACCATCCAGCCGTTGGAATGGGAAATGCCTCCTTTGTAAATATTCTGCGAGAATGTCCAACATCCTGACCATTTGGGAGAATATTAGAACTCTATGACCAGTCTCTTTTAGCCGACATAACAATTTGTCCAGGAGAAGAAGTTTGCCAGAACCTCTTAATAATTTCTGAAAAACGTTATTTTAAATTAAATAACATAGTTTATTTTCAAAATATGATTAGTTCAATTAATAGATAACATAAAGTACCTCGACTGCATCTGTTGTGGCTAGTGAAGCTCTGGTTTCGTAGTCCTCTGGCTTTGTCAACAACGCGTGGTTGCAGCATTTCTTCAATTCAATTACTATATTGATAAACGTGTTTATAGATCCCTTTACGCCTTTCCGAAGGGCACTATAATTTTTCGTAAGAATCCACTTGTAGTATTGCTTTTGTATTGATGTCATTTCCACTCTCAAAATCTGTTCTACCTTCGCTGGTAGGGATTTTTCGACATCTTTTTTCTGCCGCCGCAGTATGAAAGGTTCTAATTGTTTATGTAGCTTTTCATATCCTTTCACGGCGGCATCCTCGTGGTCCTTTTCAAAGTCTTCCCAAGACTCAAACCTAAATAAATACTATTTTAGTATGTAATGTACCAAAGTATAAGTGACAAAAATTATACATTACTTGGGAGGAGAGTGACTTACTTGTAGGGCATAATAAAATGCAACAATGCCCAAAGCTCTTTCAGAGAATTTTGTAAAGGCGTGCCGGTTACAAGGAGCCTGTGGTTTGTGTCGAATTCTTTCAAAGCCTTGTACAACAGAGAATCATCATTTTTTAGCCTGTGCGCTTCATCAACCAGCAAACACGCCCAGCTAAATGATCTTAAAAATTGTCTGTCCTTTAATAAAATCTCATAAGTAGTTAGTATTGCGTTGAATTTCAGTCTTTTCGAGCTAGCAAAACTCCATTCGAATGATCTGATCTGAAAATAAAAACAAAGTTTTTTATTTTGAAAAATCATTGAAATAATATTTAATATTTTATAAAATGAGAAACTCACAATATCCCTACTAGAAACATCACCAAGATATGTAACTACATTGATATCTGGTGCCCACTGCACAAACTCTCTCTGCCATGCTGTCATCGTGCTCAGCGGCACTACGCACAGGAATGGTCCATACAGCTGTTGCGACTTGAACAGGTAGTATAAAAAACAAATTGTCTGAAAATAAAACGATACATTTTATTATCCCCAATCTATAAAAAAATATGTTAAATAGGGATTCACTAGTTTACATATACATTAAAAGATACCAAAATTATTGCCAAATTAAGATTTGGGTTATATACACAATTTTTAAAATTTTATTACAGATATGGACCTTTATTTATTATTACCTGTATAGTTTTACCTAAGCCCATTTCATCGGCAAGAATGACTGAGTTGTCTTTACACCAGGAATGTATCATCCAATTTAATCCATCCATTTGATAATCTCTGAGTACAAAAGTCTGAAATAAAAATCAAAAAGAATCTATTAATTACCTACATTGAAATAAACTAAACGATAACCAATATAAAAGTTGTTGACAATGTTTGCGTAAAAATATTTGTACAAGTTCTTCTAAGTCTTTTCATCTACCAAAATATCAATAATAAACACAGGTATATACAAATTTAAATAAAATTAAAATACTACAAGGTCAGTTCAGATAAAAAAACTCACGATCACGTTGCCTACTAGTAGCGACAGCTGTTATCTCCGCGCGAAAACGGCTAAGTCCGCGGCCGAAGCAAAACCGAGACAAAACCCACACTACAATCTATTTTGAGCTCGGACCACGAGATGGCGTTGTATCCAATTACATTACCAAAGCAAAATAATATTAAAAATTACCTTGAAAAGGAAAATAATATAACTTATCAGCAATAATCTCTTTTACAATTTTAAATATTATTTTCGTTTATCATGACTCTATACCAATGTGTAGAACAGTACAGTACGATCCTTAATTAAAATCTATTTTTAGAAATAGCTATCAAGCAAATTAGATCAACCAAATCAGAAATAAACTTTGGGAATCAAGATAAATATTGGTTTGCTTTGTAGGTATCCTACAGGTGTATCAGAAGTATTGTTTTAATAAATTCTTCAGTAGATAACAGTGTCTAACCTATAATGATTCATGGTATGCATTGCAGTAGTTTGTAGCACAAGATGGCGGCCGTGCCAAGCACAAATAATTTTCGTGCCTCGATTCAACAAACAAAGGAACGTTCAAGAAGATGATGTTATAATATTAATGAAAATTGAAAATAACGAAATTTTGCGCATAAAATATGATAGGAAAAATATGACGTCGAACTTTATTTTTTTATTTAATTATTATGGAAGTTGTATGAATAAAATCTAGCAATTGGGGAAAAAATTATAACTTGAAAACTAACGGTATCCACCCATTGTGAAAGACCGGAAATGTTACCGCCATTTTGATTGCAATGTTGATTACAAAATGGCGGCAGTGCTATTTTAACTAGTTTGAATTAATTTTAATCGGTCAGGCACCACAACGATACGATGTATTGGCGTGATCCTTAGCGGGTTAAGACAGAAATGTTATACCTGATCTTTTCCCATGTAGTCTGGTTGTTCTTTCAGCTGATGGAACTTTGGTCTCCGTCTAAGCACAGGACAATGTCTCGTAGGGGTTGTTTTAGCAGCTTCTCTGTGTTTAAAATGCTCTACTTGTTCTGGCCATCTCCTTTCTATTAAAACTGAGTCTTCCCATGTAGCATCAGCATAAGGTAGGGACTCCCATTTACAAAAATATTCTCTTACAGTTTCACCCCCTTCTAGTTCTCTTGTCTGCTCAGCTGGAGGAATAAATTTAAAGAAACTTATTTACTGATCCTTTATGGTAAACCATGATACTATATTATGCAATTTCAAACAAGTGATAAAATATTTACCTATTATCCTTTCTACAAAGTTGTATGTTTTGACCAGCTCCAGCTGTAGCTCAGATTGGCATTCATAGTAATCTATGTCTTCGGGGCCAGCTTGGTTCCTCCACCATGTTAATTCTGCTTCTTTCTTCATATAATTCTCTAATTTCTTAATTCCCTTAACTTTTTGTTCTGCAAGAGATCTTTCAGATTCCCATGTATTGTGAATATGTGACCAGCCTTTCCATTTAATCAGGTACTGAGGTTCAGTCGTTTCTTCATCATTTGGATCACAGCCTTCATTTAAATCTCCATTCTCTTCTATGTAATAGACTGTAGTCACATTGCCAGTGACTGCATAATGAGAAGAAGACATTAGCTAAAATTCATCATTGTAGTTGCACCAATATGCAAATTAAAAGTAAAGAAAAACACTTTTTGTGTTTGAATATATTAACTTGAGAGCTGATAATAGCCATAGTTTTAAAGTATATGTAAAAGAAATACCTCCTTTCTTGCCGCGTCGATTCCCAAGAACTCTTTCAATTGTTTCACTGTTGTCTTCTGGTTCAGGTTCCACTTCTGCTTCACCATCACCATCCACCTCCAAAAGATCAGAGGAATCGGTTTGTTCATCACTAGCTTCCTTATAACTAACTGCAGCACCCTTCGTTCGCCTTGTTGCTTGTCTATTGGAGAAAGACATTTATTAGAAACCAAATTACTCTTATTATACCACTAAGGACTCTCACAGAAACACGGCATTCCGCCAACCAGAGGTAACTGCTGCAGTCGTACGACGCCGTCGCGGTTACTGTCGACGCGATCGACGACTGCCGCCGACGATCCGGCAATTGCAGTCAATATACTGATGTAGGGGTTCTACCACAATCATCAGTTCTTACTTTACTACAGGAGACGGTAGCATAATAGATTCGAAGAAACTCTATTACTGTTTTTACTTTCTTGACGGCGGAAACGGAGAAAAAAACGTTCATTAAATTTTAGCACACATAGAAGGAATAAGAAAGTAATCTTAATACTCTCTATACATTTATATGAAGAAGACTGAAGTAGGATTCCAGTAGAACAAAGGATCCATAAAAATGAGTAACTTTTACAATTGGGAGTAATCTTACTACTTTACTAAAATTGACAATTGTAAGTCAGAAGCTGAAATTTTCAGCAAGGTGAGAAAAGAAATCCGGAAAACCAACCGAGATTTCAGATTATTCACCATCTCCAACGACAAGCATATGGCATGCAGTGATAGCCATTTGTCGGCGGCAGTTGCCGACGCGTTGACGGTAGCTGCCGTCTAGTAGCGGCAGTTGCCGACGCTTTGACGGCAGCCGCTGTCCAGTAGCGTCAACTGCAGTCGTCTCGTGTCATTGGTGGAGTGCCACTATTCTGTGTAAGACCTAACTAAACATTTTTAGTTTATGTTAATATCTCACCTTCTGCCATCATCATCTGAGCCTTCTGTGCTTTCATCATCATCACTTAAATATTTTCTTCTCCGAGCAGGTTTCTTTTTTCTGAGAGGTACATTTCTTTGGCCTGGTCGTTTTGAAGGAGGAGGTGGGGAACCTTTTGTATCACTATCGCTTTCTGACGAGTTTGAATTCCAAGAATCGCTAAAAAAATTAGATCCCATATAATATAAAATAAGTAAAAAAGATGTGCTTGATGAACACTTTTTATAGTTTACTGTGGGTTTATTGATTTAAGTGTCATTAATTACCTTCTTTTTCTATTTTTTCTACTGTGATTTCTTCCTCGTTCACTCGAGTCACTGTTTTCAGTAGCAATCCTCAATCTGTCTGGTTCTTTCCGAGATCGAGCTGAACGCCTTATACCATAAATATCTGGATTATCTTCCCATAGATCAGATTTTACCTTTCCATGATTATTTCTAGATTTTGACTTTGGTGAAAAATCATCTGATGAATTCCTGTCATTGAGAAGGTCCGATTTTGAAGAGTTAGCATTGCTATGTTTTGGTGATGACTTTGTGTCATCACTGTGGTTTGACCTGTCAGCACCTGATTTTGCAGAACCAGATCTTTCAGATCCTGATCCTGAGGAGCCACTAGTTCCACTTTCACTGTCAGATACAAAAATATACATTAACATAACAAATTATGAATTTAAATACTTTATTCATACACAAAAACTGAACATACCTTTCACTTCCTGATCCCGAGCCACTGGAGTCAGTCTTCCTTCCTTTCTCACTTGCAGATTCACTTCCAGATCCATTCATGGATCCCGTCTGTAAGGAACCCCAAGTCAAAATCAATCACACTTTGTTGTTATACTAAGCAAGAAGACCTGTACCAACATATACCATAGAACATAAGTCATACTCTTGAGGGTAAAACACACATTTTGATTAATGTTATACATTGAAAACAATCCTCATAACCAATCTAAGAAGCAACACAGTAAAGTTTGCTTTTCAAAACACTTACTCGAGTTTATATTATTTTTGAGTTCTTATAGGTCACATAAATTTGACATAAAATACAATAGATTTTTATTTGTTAAATTTGTTTTAATGATCTTTGAATAGGAGCTTTTACATAAAATCTATTGAGCTGCCCTTAATTATAAACAAAAATACTAAACATAACCTCAAATTACTTGAAAATAACATGAAAAAACCATCATTTATACCAAAAATTAAGAAAAAACAGCATCATAATGAAAGGAGCATAAAAGAGACTTCACTGGCAGATTTTAGGCTCATAAATGAGACAGATATTTTCAAAAATACTATAGGATAACCTCCAAAGCTTGTTTTTCATTCATTGCTCTGAGGAAGACTAATTTTCAAAGCTAAATTAGGGAAATAAGTACATTTCTAAAACAATTTTCACTGGCCAGTAATGAAAGATTACGTAACTGCAAATCTTTGGAATCACATTCTTTGGTCAGACAATAACATTTTCATACATAAATTCGCCAAAATGTATTGTAAACAATCACAAAACCCCTAAAATACAGAATTACGTCTTAGAATTTCACCAAGTTTCAGGGCCACACCCAACACTTCTAGAACATTCTATGTATATTTAATACACAGATATTATAAAAATATTGTAAAAAACACTAAAACAATAACAAAATAAGTAGAAATAACACTTACCAGAAGCATTTTGTAGCGAATTCGAGAAACACACGATTACTTGTAAAACTGACGAGCAAAATAAATGAAACTTGAATATTACATTGAGAAAGAACTAATGAAATCATTAGTAAACAAATAAATTATAACAATTTTATGTTAGGGAAATTAAATCCAAGAAATCCTTTTGCAGTAAAATCTCGCAAAGAGACGCCATTTTGTCGTCGAAAGAATTGATGACGACGGAAATGAAAAAACAGTATTTTTCCCACTCAAATTCAGTAAAAACAATGTAAACAGAAGCAAGTTTCACTAAAAAATTGAAAATGAAAACTTTACAGCCGTCAGAAATACTAGTCCTACACTGGAAATGATGCGAGCACCGCGCACTGCCAGCGAAACTCGAAAGCTACAGCCATATTGCCTGCCATCTGCCAGCCACCTAGTGAAAGAATCTATAGTGAAGTGACGGACGAGTCGAACAAAATTTGTACATATTAGTATTTAGTAGACTAGTATTTAGACACAGTTACATATAATGTTCCTAACTATTTCTAAATACTTAATCGTATGTATGTAAAAATAAAACTTATTATGTAATCTAATAATTAAGTTTTATTAGTGTGTCGTACTATGCTGGTCTTCTTAAATTAAAAAAAAAACTAAGACTTAAAGATAATAGGCGGCCTTATAGCTTATCAGCGTTTTTTATAGACAATGTTTAGATGGAGGTACATTTTGTAATGTTACTTTACTATTGCAGGCACATTTAAAAATAACATAATTTAAAATAAATGCAAGGCTAAATTAGATACAATATTAATCAGTCAGATACCACAACCATACAGGTATAAGTACTTCATTACATTAAAAGTAATACGTATTACCTATGTACCTAGTATAAATATTTATTCCTCGCGATTGAGCTTCGTTCTACTAATATTAAGTTATCACTATCAATTTACTGTGTATTGAGTTTGTATATCTGTCTTTGTTGAATATCGCTGTGACTCATACAGTATTACTAGATTTTTATGATTTTGAGTATCTAATAAATACAGGAAATTTCATCTAGCAAGAAGTAGATAATACCTAATTATTAAGCATATTTACCCCTCACTAGTTAGCTTCAAATCGATGTTGTCAGTAATCTGGTGACGTAACATCCGTCTTTATTTTGAAATGGCAAGAATTGAGTTACCTACGCGAAATTCCAATGCGTTCGGATACCAGGTACCTGATGATAGTGCTGAAAGTTGCCAAACTCAACTACTATTCCATATAATATTGCATGCTACGCACCTGGCCTCAGCTGAATATGATGCTCATCAACCAAGGCGCCATTTCACGTGAAGTGAAATGTCTACTATATTGAGCAACGCGGAACAGGCGCGACGCCGACCACGACACCAACTACAAATAGACGTTCCAACGATGCAGGATGGATACCGACGGACGATACATACTCCGTGGCGCGGCGGGACGGGCGGTTCAACAAGTGGTCTAAAACTAGCACTAAAACATCTTTACTGTTGTAGGTAATATCTGTTGCAGGAAGTAGTTGGGTGCAAGTCGCACAAGATCGGTGGCTCTGGAAATGTACCTATAGGGAGGCTAATGTTCAGCAGTGGACGTCTTACGGCCAATTATGAGGATGATGATTATGATGTAAGAAACTTATCGTCGTTGATATTGCAATACGTTTTATGTCAGTTTTGACAGACTTTACAGGAGAGGCAAAAAACACTTTTTTGTCGAAACTATCGGTTTACGGCAATAGTTGTTTTTTTAATTGTTAATTAATTACATTTACCATGACATGAGACTAGTAAACAATATTAATATTATATCTATCACAAGATAAGATGACGTTAAGACGATAAGATGAAGTTTTATGGTTCATATTGGTATAATTGGGATGACATAAAAAAATTCGCTTTTTACATTTTTACAAAAGAATAAACGAGCAGTTTTAATGATAGTCCATTAGAATGTTACTATTATTAACAAAAATCTAAGAGGATAATTATAATCTACCATGCAAATAATCTTCTAAATATAAGTAGGTATGTTTTTATAATAAAAAACGTCTTTATGAGAAGCAAAATGTATTCAAGCTTACTGCGTAATTATATTAATCTGCGTTATTATTTATATATTTTGGATGTGCGGGCAGTCCAAAGAAGATGAGGAACAGTTATGCTCCAGCAAATCGTTAAATGGATGGTAATCATTTGGAATCAAAGGTTTCATCTCTTGTAAGTGAATAAATTTTGCTAAGTCGATGGGCAAGTGCGATGTGTACAAAGAAGACGTATTCGTGCCGGTATTTGAAAGCCGTCTTGGCAAATACCTACTCATAAACATGCTTAAAATTGAGCTTGTATTTAATTTTACCTTCTGGTAAGTATTGCAGGGCACAAATATCAGTAAAAACAGGATCACCCTTTTTATTTCCTGGCCTAATGCTTGAATATTTGCCGCCATCATAGGTAAGGAAGAAATCACCGTAGTTTAAGAATATCACATTAAACGGATTTTTCCTGGCGCTTTTTATAATGTTAATATAATCACCTGGAATATAAATCTCATGATGTGGAGGCAGCAATCTTTCGATGGCACTGTGGATTGAGTCTACCTCCATTTGGGTATGGCCAACTTCTAGGTACTTCTGCTCTATCGTTACGTTCTTTTCAATTGCCAATTCGAGTAACGCGTTCGCCAATTTGGCCAAACGGTTTTGGTAGCAACACCCATCACTCCATAAAATAATTCTATTTGACTTCTCCAGCTCAGATCGTAGATGCTTGATTAAAATAGAAGCAAACACATTACTATCCAGACCACCATTGCCCTCATGCCACAGATAGCAGAACACCTCCTTTGTCTTCAAATTATAATGAGTGTAATTATGAACTTTTAGCTTGGTTTTATAATAAGTGACTGATGCTTGCATCCTTGGACACAAAAGCACAGCTTGCACATCCATAGTATACACTATTGTGTCGGCTTCAGAGTGTTCTTTATCATTTGCTTTCTCTTCCCTCGATTTTTCCTTCCTTTGTAAATGGTTAGCATATTCATCTGCAGCTAGGTTTCTATTTTTAAACGCAATACATTTATTGCATTGGTCTTTTCTGGGTTTGAAAATGTGCAATATTTCTTTTTGTTATTAGCGGAACAAAACTGTTGGTATTCAGTATACAAATCCCCTGTTACGCGATTCCAAATAGGCTCTAAATATTTCTTCGTAGTTGAGCACCGGCAATAATGCGATTCTACTTTCGGCAATTTATCGAAGAACGCAACAATACTGTTAACCTCTTCTGACTCATCATTTCCAGGCTGTGATGGGACTGGAGCAAGAACAAGATTCGTCACAACCGAAGGAGTTTCTGTAAGCCAGTCTCGCAGCTGTCTTCGAACTTCACACTTCGGTATATCAGTTTTCTGGCTTAAATTTTGATGACAGAATTTTTTCCTTTTGGAACAATGCAGAACAAACCTAGAACAAATCAGAACAACTGTCAAAAACTGGAAAATCGAAAAGTGCGGGGCTAACTTCACACTTCGGTATTTCAGTTTTCGGGCTTAAATTTTTATGACAGAATTTTTTCCTTTTGGAGCAATGCAGAACAAACCTAGAACAATTCAGAACAACTGTCAAAAACTGGAAAATCGAAAAGTGCGGGGCTAACTTCACACTTTGGTATTTCAGTTTTCTGGCTTAAATTTTGATGACAGATGTTTTTCCTTTTGGAACTATGCAGAACAAACTTAGAACAATTCAGAACAACTGTCAAAAACTGGAAAATCGAAAAGTGCGGGGCTAACTTCACACTTCGATATTTCAGTTTTCTGGCTTCAATTATGATGATAGATTTTTTCCTTTTGGAACAATGCAGAACTAACCTAGAACAATTCGGAACAACTGTCAAAACCTGAAAAATCAAGAACTGCGGTACCAATCCCGCACTTTTAAAACTTCGTTGGAAACAGTTTTTTGCGTTTTTTAAAGTCAATTTCGACTTCAGAATGCTGTTATTCTGGAACAATGTAGAACAATCCAGAACAATTTAAAAAAAACTAAAAAATCAACAAGTGCGGGACTAGGGTGCAATCAGGTTTTTGTGATTTCTGACTTCAATTTTAACTTTAGAATGCTGTTATTCTGAAACAATGTAGAACAAACCTAGAAAAATCCAGAACAGTCATCAAAATTTCAAAAATCCAAAAGTGCGGGGCTGGCTTTGAAAACCGGTATCTTAGTTTTCCAGCGGTATTATTGACTTTAGAGATGTAATATTCCAGAACAATGTAGAACAAACTTAGAACAATTCAGCACAACTGTCAGAATTCAGATTATCAAAAGTGCGGGGCTAACTTCACGCATTCACCAGTGACACGGTAATGATAACTATACAGTATTGTGACTCGGCCCTGTCCTTAACCCATTCACTGCCTTACTGAAAAGTAACGACATTACCCAGATGCCACCATACTGTGATATACAGCCCGCCTATCGGCGGTCCCGGCATCTTGATTAACTATCCTTGCCCGCCCATTGGCGTTTTCGGCATGAAGTTGCAGATTTTGACATGAACCGTTTGATATGTTCAGTTTACATATACTGTACCGTGTGTAAAGCGAGTATGTGTAGTTTTCTGCGATATTTGTGGCAAAATTGTGACAATTTTATTGGTTATTAGCTGAAATAGTAATGGAGCATGAAGGTAAGTCATAACTTTCAGTTAATTAATCTAAGATGAAGGAAAATAATATAAACCTGTGTATCAGATACAATTAAGCTAATAACTTTATGTAAAGAAATCTAAAATGTCTTTAAAAAGCCTATATTTATGGGCTTTTATAAAAGTCACGTGTCGTCAACCTTTTACCCCAACTGCATTAAATTAGTTAAAAATAGGTTCATTATGAAAATTTATTCAAAATTATTTTTTTAATAATATAATTTTTATTTTTTCAGACAGTAAAACTGAATTTAATAAAGACGATAATATGAAAGAAATTAAACGACTAATAAAAGCGAAGATGGAGAACATTAGCAGTAGACAAACAAAAGCTGCAAGTACCCAGACTAAAGAGGATATTGGGATGTCTCTATGCAATTGTAAAAAAAATGTGGTAGCTATTTCAATTAGACAATTAATAGAGACTGTGCCAGACAACCGTCTAATGGAATTTCTAAATGACGTCGAAATTCTTGTAAATAATTATAAAGAAAACTGAAATCAGTCATGTCATCAAACCTTTTACGCTCTTTTTTAAAATGAATATTAAAAATATAAAGTAAAATAAAACAAATTTAATTAATTCAATAAGTTTTATTTGACAATTAACAACTTAAGCACTTATACACTATTTTTATTACATCGTTAAAATCATACATTACGAGATATTTTCCCATATTTTGGGAAAAAAAATAAAAATATATAAAATATCTCGTTCACAATGTACATAATTAACATAGATCAGTACAGATGGTATGGCTTAAAACAATTTAAACAGAGTCCTGGTTTATCATGGCAATTAGGGCAGTAAAATACCGTGTCTACACGTTTTTTTTCCTTCGCACATTGTCGGCACTGTTTCCTTTTTGCGCGCCGACTATTAGGTTCTTTAATAATTTGTCGAGGAAAATGTATTGGACAAATCGCCAAAGGTATTTCCTCATCGGGAAATGCAGGTGGCAACAATCTTTCCAAAATGTTTAGTCGAAAGTCATATAAACTAATATTTCGATTTTTTTCTGATTTAAATAATTGATAAGAATTAATTAAACACATTTCAATCAAGTGAATAATAACTTTCTTATACCACCGTATTGACTTATGTTCACCTGTATAATAAGACAGCATTTGGTCATGTTTGTCCACATTTCGCATATGTTTATTATATTTAATTATAGCACCTGGTTTCAATGAGGTGCTGTTTCTAGTACGATTTCTTACTTCTTCTAAGATACTACTGTGCTTGCTTGAAAGAAACAGCACCTCCCGTTTGTCCATCCATTTTGCCAAAGTTATATTATTGCTGTCATGCAGTATTATACATTCTCCTTTTTTAATTTTCGTTGTTAATAATTCTTTCGGATTCCCTTCTCTATTGATTTTAAGTGTCCCTGTACAAAATGTACCGCTATTTAATAAATCTCTTGTAAGAGGGATGCTACAGTAAAAATTATCTACATAAAGCGAGTGGCCCATATTTTTAAGGCCATCCATTAGTAAATGGACAACTTTATTTGTATGCCCGCGTCCAGAAACTAAAGGATCTTTTGATCCAGCATATAAATGTGTCTTAAAAATTATGCCTGTATTATCGGCTAAATTATAAAATTTGAGTCCATATCCACTGGCTTTGGATTTCATGTACTGGCGGAAACTAAGTCTTCCTCGCCATAACATCAATGACTCATCAATTGTTATTTCTCTAGTTGGATGATAAATATTTTTCATATTTTTATTTATTTCGTCAATTAAAGATTTAATTTTATTTAAGCTTGCATTTCCTACTATGTTTTGGACGTTCAAAGCTCTCATTATATTTAAAAACTTGTTTCTAGACATGTATTTTCTAAAAACATTATTATTATATAAATAATGCGTTTTCCAGTAGTCAGATATTCTGTTATATTTAATAGTCCCCATGTGAATGACCAACCCAATAAAAGTTTTTAACGTCTCCATATCTATTGGCCGCCACTCTTTCAATCTACCTTGCGGAGCAGAAGCCGTCTTATGTAATTCCTCGCCATATCTGTTGGTGCATGTCATAATCAAATTTAAAATTGAAGGACATAAAATCAACCAAAAAAAATCTAACGGCTCTTTCTCCCTCATGTTGACTTTCAGTCCAGTAGTCGCCGTAAATTCCAAATTATTGCCGTTTGGCGCATTTCCATAATGCCATTCATGGGTGGTTACGTTCTCCTCAGTTTCGTCATCGCATAAAGGGTCTTGAGACAAATAATGTGCTTCTGTTTCGATGCCCTGACTGTCATTCTCTAGCATATCATCGACATTATCCGCCAATATTCCATAAAGTTCGTCGTACGATAAACCCTCATTATGTAAAACTTCCTCATTAGCGATGTAGGCAGAATCCCAAGTAGCCAAGGTATCATAAATTTCATCGCGAATGGCAGCTGACTGAGAGGTAGATGGCTGAGGATTCATTATTATCCTAAAATAGAATAAAAATGTTATCCTAGTTTGGAGAATAATTGTAGGTTAATAACGTAATTTAAATAATATATGTAATTTTGCTCTTGATTAACTCGTTGGTAGGTATCTACTGTTGTGAGTTTGTAAAGCACTAAAGTTTTAGACAAAGAAGTTTTTTTTAGATATCGATTTAGGGTCCAAATATACCGATTTTACTCGGCAAATCTACCGATTTCGCATTTAAACTTTCGAGACCATTATTTTGATCTATCTCATATAGTTTAACCTGCGGTTACAATGGAAGCGCACAAAAATATGTTTTTTTACGATATCACATAACAAATAATAATAATAATGTTTTATGCTATGTAAAGATAAAGATCAAAAACTTACCTATAAGCCACAGCAACTCAAGATATCTCGGAGTCCAGGTATACAGGCCACAGTCACCATAAATTCAAGATTAGATCAGAGTCCAGGTACAAAAGCGAATATCGTCGGAAGAGCAAACAGGAACGGAATACACGTCTGATTATTAAGATTAGAAAAACAGAAGTGAAGTGATTTTTAAAGAAAAACGCAAAGAACGAGATGCGCCGGCGCATCCTATTGTTATTTTTTATCTAGCCAGAAAGATACTTACAAAGTACCTTATGTCCTTGTACGTAAGGTTCATTTGGCTTAAAATAGCACGGACTCATAAAAAAAGCCGCCCTTTGTTTACTGGCCGGGCCGGCCAGGACTTTTTGCAATACCGCGTCCGGGACGTTTTAGGCAAAAATAAACTCTATGTCGAAGGCATTAAAAGAAACGTTCAAGAAAGTTGTTCACAATTTATGTAGGTACATATTGCATTTTTGACAATAATTTAAATATACCTACTTTCAGAGACACTATCTATGACAACGTCTAAATGAGTTTTGTTGTATTTTACGAATTTGTAGGTAGACATCTTAAAAAACATTACTGGTTATTATGACTACCTATTTGTTTTTAAGACCAAATATTAGTGGATGTTGTTATAACTTATAAGATATTTTGATTGTAATATGTAACTGAATAGGCTATTTAAAAACGTATACAAAATATATTTTAGGGTTTTTAGGAAGAAATATAACAAACGAGAGAGACTAGATAGGTTTTTACAGAATGATCGGTTGGGATCTTATATTTTTCTGAAACCGATTATTAATAAATTATTAAATCAAAATTTCGCAAAAGGTTTGTGAATTCTGAACAAGCGTATTGCCCGCCCATGGGCTGGCTCGGCATGAAAGATCGGAATTGACTTTTTCCAAAACCTTAGATATCTGCAGGCCGTTTTGGTTACGAATCAATTTTAGTAAAACGAATCATTTCACAAAATCTTCCTTTTTTCAAAAGGTATTTGGCTTAGATATCGGAGTTTGAAATCCAACCGCCCATGGGCGGGCTTGGCGTGTCAGTTAAAAAGTTTCACCCGCCGATGGGCGGGCACGGCACTGAATGGGTTAAATTATTTACCTACACCCGCATGGTACGTAAACACGCGATAGGGCTGCCCGCCTGCAGTATTTTAATTTCGTCTACCTACTTGAATTTCTTTATAATTGTGTGATTGTATAGGTAATCATACTCATTTATTTAAACCGTAGGGACACAGTAATACACTTGGTTTCGTCAATCATAGTACTTAATTAATTAAATGTGATTAAAAATTAAAAATTAAATTTATCTAAGTGCCTAGTTCATTGGACCATAATGTTGGAGGTGCCAGAAACAGACAAGCATTTCGTTTAAATTTCATTTACATAGGTATATGCATCTAAATACTGATTAATAACCTCAGATTATAGCTGCTGTAGAGGGGCATTGTCAAAGAATTGATTATAATACTTAAATTGAATTCTAAATTGCTGTGTATGTCAGTAACAATAATTATAAATATTGAATTGCATTACATAGTCATTGATTATATTTTATGGAATGTCAAGATATGCATAAAATAATGTCAAATCGTAGCTGCTGTAAAAGGGCATTGTCATCTTACATATTATAATACACAACAGAGAAAAAAATATGTACCTATATATTTAATACTGTTACGCCGAGGCTGTTTAACAATGAGTAATAATCGAAGTTTCTCGAGCGCTTTTGTCTTGCTGTGCTATTGTTCCTATTGTTTGTGGTTTCGCAGAATGGGGAGTGGCCATTGTGTCGAGGGACCGACCCTTTCCTGGAAGGATCGACATCGTTCTCGAACAATCGAAATGTGTGCGATATAAATAGGCCGGAGAGATGGCCGGACAACCAGTCTCAGTCAGTCTGAGTGAGTTAGTCTCAGCGAGGCCCTGGAGGACTGACGTGGAGCAGGGTCTCGCGTGAACAGTAGTTGCTCGCGAGTCAGTCTGGATTTAGCTATACGTGTGAACATTTCGGTGACTTTAAGTGCTGCAACAGTGGTGTGAATTATTGTGTTGTGATACGTGTGACCAAGTTCGTGTATTCATTGTCATCGTGTTGAATAAACGTGTTATTTTGGTTGGATCGATTCCCATTATTTTATCCCGAACCCTCAGCTCGTAACAATACTAACAGAACAGAAACAACATAAAAACAAATAACAAATCAATAATTTAAATTTATTTAAAAAAAGTATATGTTATATATAAAAAAAAAATTCGTTGTGTATGAAATAGGAAGTTTTCAATAAAATATACATGTGTGTTTTTTTAATTAGTAGTAATAAAAAATCCACCCTTAAAAATTTGATACAGAAAAATATTTGCACCTCGACTGAGACATACGAAAAGCGTTATTGTTAAATTTAATAGTATAATAAATCTGCATTACAAAACAACAAAAAACAGCAGAATATAGTCTATTCGTGCTCTTTGCCATATTAAGTTAGTACTTGTACTTGTTTCATTAAAATATTCACAAATCGCACGCTTACCTACTGCTTACAAAACAAACCACACCGTTCGTCACTGCGGCAACGACATTACCCGTGCTGCGGGGCATTCGCGACTGGTTGGGTACCGAGTGGGTACCGAACACGAGAAGCGTAGTTAGAACTCAGGTTCCGGCCGTTTGTATGAAGACAGAATACTGTATTACATTACCGTGCCAGTGATGCCAGACCGTCCTTTTTTCCGTCCTACATAATCAAGTACGGTCTGGCCTCAGACACAGGTGTCCGTGGCATCCATCGTAGTTCTCAAACCAATGGACCGATTTTTACGCAGTTGTTTTAGAACTAAATGAATAAATTATTAGAGTTTTTTTGTGGTTTGTTACGGGATTTTAAATGTCGGGGGGTTTTTATTATATTTTTCTTTTTCACAGTGATTTGTGATCCACACTTAACTTCAGCGCCGATTTCACTTTTGACATTATTTTTATTGCAAGCAATAGGTATCAATAAAATAATATAACCATTATATATTTCTAAGTAAAACCATTACATAGTATAAATGGATTAAATAATTTTATTTTCGGGTTTTTGATATAAAAATTACCTGCGTTGGGCATGATTTTAAGCGCTGTAAAATTTGAAAGCTGCCAACCTTACCTGCCGGCGAGGCTCATTAATTTAACTTTTAACTTTTGTAAAACCGTCTCCTGTGTTATAAAATCGACCCTTTTCAAACAACCCACTGTCCGAAAGTTATTATCCGAGCTGGCAGCACTTGCAGGAAAGACAGAGGAGGGAGAGAGACTAGAAAGAGAGACAGACAGTGTGGCACTGAAAAATTAGTATTGATTGATCTGAGTTTTTTTACGACTTTCGCCATTGATGTAATGAGAATTGATTGGATGTGCCTCGTTGTGAAATAAAAAATTAAATACATTATAAATAAAGGTAAACTAGAACTAAATAGAAACTACTAACTGGCGCCAGACGAAAAGGTCGCTGTTAAATAATAATACCTTATTCCAAAAAATCAGCTGTCCTATCCAAAAAGTGAGTAAATACAATCTGTCTGTATCTTTTATAATGTAAACAAAGCCGAAAAGAAATTTTTAAATAGTAATTAGTTTAGACCAAGATAATGAATTAACCTTTAATTTATTGGCTCTTCACTTTCCAGGTGACTTTACAAGGCATTGGGTCAGATCCATCTTTAGCTGTGATACTATTACCAAAGCAGATCTATAGTCAGGAACAATGTAAGTGCATAGCGCAAGAAAATATTTTTTTATCACTCATGCTCTGATAGTTGGTCATTGTAAACTCGATAACGGCTCCGTAAATGCGATTTACGACCCTAGGGCCGTAATAAATCTCCATGACAAATCCTTATTTCTATTTAAAAATTAAATAGGCCACATTTATATTATGTTCCAATTAAATACAACCTACATGACAAATCCTTACTTCTATTTAAAATTTTAAAAGGCCATGGTTTAGTAGTGAAAAAAAACTATGGAATTATTACTGGTAAACACAAATTTTCTTTTTAGCAACCGTTATAAAAACACTTTTTTAATTTTCTGTTGTTCGTGATGAAAAGTAATGTGTTATACTCGGGTGTAAGTGATCAATAACACCCTCGATTAGCATCCACGCTCGCGTTCACTCGCACACCAAAATTTATCTTGTGTACAATAGATTGCTTGCAGCCCTTGTCTATCAATGTACTATGAATAAATAAAATACATATTTACAAATTAAGATCATATAATATAAATTAGGGGTAGTACTGGGATGAGAATATCCTGTAGTGATTTCACTATTCTATTCATGTACGTATAGCTAAACTGCTGTAGACTATTTTATCTAAAAAGTATAATTCCACAGAAGCAGTTCCCAATAATTTAAATTCAATTGATGATTTGATGATGTAAAATAAGAACTGTCAATAAAAAACTGTAATTTCTGTTTCAGCATGAACTTCACAGAGCTCCCATTAGAAATAATGATCATTATTATTCAAAAATTGGATACACCATCTATTTATAGCCTGTACTACACTTGTAGACAATTTAGAAATGTAGTCACAATGCAAGGTGTGGTGAAGAAATGCTGTTTTTCTAAAAACACACTGGCCGCAGTTTACACTTTCAAAACAAAATTTTTCAAAGACATTGCCCATCAGTTACAAGAACTCAATTTATGTGGAGCACCCGACGTACGGAAGACTATACTTATATCAGGAATGAGTAAGCTAAAAAACTTACAAACTTTGGACATTTCATACACAAATCTGAATCTGAATGATTTTTTATCAATTTACAAAGTGTGTCCCACAATAATAGACATCACATTAAACTTTATGATTAAAAAACATGGGATAGCAAAACTGAGTGATGAAGCCATAACAGAGTGCCAGACTGCATTTAAAAATTGTAAAAATATCCATTTGGTTGGTTCGGCTACCAACCTTTTGTATGGCAAACTTTCATTGCTTCTATTGCAAGACGTTGACTTGTCCACATTGAAGTACTCCATTGCGGAGAGTGATCGTTTGCATACAGTCTATGTGCCAGAAAAAGCAAGCCATGCCCCAATGGCCATATTCAAAGAATTTTTCTTGTATTTCCTAGACTGGACGACAGTTTATGCATTTTTCGGTTCATTTTTTATGCTGCCCGTTCTCGCTATGATAGATTTAGAGACAGTAGAAGTTATTATCATTATAAGACAGAACTTAAAGAGTTGTAAGATCCATTCCACACCATTGTTCAAGAAATATTTTCAAGACACATTTAATGTGGAAACCGAAAAGGTCTACATTTCAGAATATGAGGATGCCATAATGGGTAATGCTGCAATTATGATTTGGGATAAAGAATCTCATACATTCGACGAAGACTTTTTCAGTCAATTGACAATAAAATTAAGACCATACTTCCCCTGGGACTGCCTGCAGAGCGGCGAAGCTCCAGTGCCAATAACACATGACTGGTTTTATTTAACCCCAACCGTGCCTGATGGTAAATTAGAGAAACCTTCTAAGGGGACTGGCAAGCGCAAGCCGCCGCCGGATGTCGCCTTACATTATGATAAACTCTTTGAATCCAAGGAAAGATTAGAACTATCCTTAATATGCGATGAGTTTATCATAAATCCTGTGACACTCTCAGCAGAGTCTAATTATCTTGGGAAACTGACTTACTTGAGTTTGACCGGCTCTGTGCGCTACACATCAGAGTTCTTTAAAGTTCTTTTTAAGTGCTGTACAAATCTGAGTACACTTAACATTGAATCTCCTGCCGTATCTCCTTGCTGCCAGCCGATTTCTAATTATGTACATTACAGTCAAACTTTGAAAAATTTGCGTCTCACTGACAGGAGAATAAATTTTGGGTTATTATTTCCCGCTCTTGCCAAATGTACAACACTAGAAAGTGTTTATCTGATAGAAGAGAGTGATGCTGAAGACACTAACATCGGTTGTCCAGAAGTGCTTATCGGAGCGTGCCCTAATCTGTACAACTTGTATATCCAGGCACATATGAGCAATGCTGCCTACTTGCTGCAGGAAAGGGTACTGAAAAGGATAAAGTCGCAATATAATAAGTATTATCTTAATTTAATATTACATGTACAGGATGAATACGATAGAAAATTTTATAGTTATGATCAATATATCAGTGTTTTTAACTTGAATCCTATTAAGCAAATTCAAACATGTTATTAAATTATTATATAAATAAGAATGTATTTATATAGATATAAGTAGGTATCTCTATTGTAGTGGTCTTAATGTGCTTGTAGCATTCCAGTCATTTTATAATAATAAAGTAGTATTTTTTGTCTTGTACTACAAAATACTTATTTGTCTTAGCCTGGCTTGCATAACGATCCCTGAACGTATTAGTGATTAAACATGTATTTGACAACTAATTTTATATTCATATCATATTTAACCACTAAATACGTTTAGGCATCGTTACGCAAATCGGCCTTAATCAATTCAAGTTAACTCAATAAATGTTTAATTGAACATATTATTCACTACTAATCCTGATATAGCCCATTTCATTTGATTATCCTTCAACTCCTTGGCATTTTTGTTACTTGACTTACAGAAACGCCTGTAAATAATTATAATTATTCTAGCAAACATCCTGTCGATCCAAAGGTTGCCTGGAAGAGATCGCTTTAAGCGATAAGGCCGCCCATTGTACCAATGATTTATTAGTGTATTTTCTTTTATTTGTTTATGTTAATGGTGTGCAATATAGACATTATATAATATAGCAAGGAACATTTTTTTTTTCATACAAAACACTGTTTAGTTAAAGACTATGGCGTCCTAAGTTTTTAAAACTCTTCCAAGAGTAGCGATTCTTAATCGAAAAGTGAACCTTAATAACAGATTTGTCTAAGACTAAAGTGGTTTTTGTTGAAAATAAATACTAAGTTGGGATAAACACTTGCAATAGTATCTACCTGATTAAAATAATGACACAAAGTGAGCCCGGCTTGCACAACGATCCTTAAACGTATTTAGCGACTAAACATGTTTAAATGTTGAAGGACGCTGCTTTAAAACATTTTAGCCTCTAAATACGTTTAGGCATCGTTGCGCAAGTCGCCCTTAGTCACATATTCTAATGCTGATCCTCTACTTATTTTTTTTTTCATACTCCATGGAGCTGGAACAAGCTTATGGCCCACCTGATGTGGTAGCCATCGCCTATAACAGAGAACTGCCTCGTAGGTCAATGTGCCCTACGATGCACTGCCCTGCGTCCATCAAGGCATACAGGTGTAAAGCCTTATGTGCCTGTAATTTCACCGGCGACCATACCCTTCAAACCGAAACAGTAATGCTGTTTGGCGGCAGAATTAGGTATGATGGTAGTACTTACCCGGACGAGCCCTTTCACAAGGAACTATATACTACACTCTTTTTGCTTTATCCTATATCTACTAGCTGACCCGGCGAACTTCGTACCGCCTTAGAATCATGCGTTCATGTTCTTTTTTGTCCATGTTTTGTTTGTGCATGTATCAAAGATGTAAGAAAATGATTTTTTTACATTATTATTTTTTATCGTGACTTTTTTCGTGGAGACAAATCCATCAAATCAAATATCTCGCCGTTTTTGAGTTATAAATGGTGTAACTAACCGTTTTATATTATCCTATATTTCCTGTATCTATATGTATAGTCGGTATCGGTCTAGTACAAGGTTTCTCAAACTTTCGGTTCCAAGAACCCCTGTTAAAGTTTCCAGGTGACAACGAACTAATTAATTAAATCCCCCCCCCCTAAAGAAAATAATAAAATGGGCTGTTGAAGAAAATAAGGCTTTTATTTCAATAAAAGGTAACAAATAAAGTGCCAAAAGAAATATCTTTTTGATATTAATGTGATGGGTGTGCTTGTTTCTTGACGCAAATGGAGTAAATTTTAGGAGTAATTTTAGACAATTTTAACTTTAATTCTGACTCGGTATCAAGTCGATTTCTGTATTTAGTTTTTATCATGCCCAGGTTTGAAAACCCACTCTCACAAACGTAGGTAGGTATGTTGTAGCAAAGGGTAAAAGGAAATTCACCGTTTTGCGTGAGAGTTCGGGATACTCTTCCTGTCTAGCTGACCAAAAATCTGTCAAAGACATCCTTTTTACATGCCACCATGTGTGCCGCACGTGCCTGCCAGTCATCAAGCTACCATTACGTAAATCTTGTCGCGAACCCCCTGACGTCGAATGGTGAACCCCTAGGGGTTCGCGTACCCCACTTTGAGAAACTCTGGTCTAGTATGACCGCATGACTCCAAATAGAACGTAGACAGTAGAAACATTTTGTACGGTAGTGTTTCTCTACGCTAAAATGTCATTTAACTCTATTCTTCCACGGAGAGACGTTTTATTGTGGTTATGATAATAGGGTAGGACCAACGATTCATCAACATAATATAAGCCATAGGACGTCCACTGCTGAAAATAAGCCTCCTCAAACATTTCCACAGCGACTGATCTTGTACGGCTTGCAACCAATGGGTCCCAGGAACCGTGTGGGGGGCCGTCCTGCCTTGAAATGTGACCTATGACGCGTAAAATATTATTTTTATTAATAAATTCTTGTATTCTTAGAATTTTTCTGCAAAACAACTGAACAAATATTTGGAGATCTTATAATTTATGTCCGGGAATCCACCCCGCAACATCTTGAGTCTCAGCCAATACACAGCGCTTTGGACAATAATGTTTTTCTCTAATAACCCATACTCGGGTTAACATAATATACATAGGTAGGTAGCATTCTGTTTATCAAGTAACTTTTAATAAAAAATTTAACCGACTTCTGGTGAAAAGTTACAGGAAAGCAAAATATCTACGCAATTTCGTTTATGTACGTGATTGTCAAACTTTTTTTAGTTAGGTATTTTGATTAAAAACCAAACTACTAAACCGATTTTGATTAAATTTCTATGGGACTAATCTGAAAGAATATCCTTTCAATTAAATAAATTTTCAAAATAGAATTTTCTAAATCGGTTGACACCTATTAAATGTCGGAGATATGAGGTAATAAACATAAAAAGTTGCACAAAAAAAAACAACCGAATTGAGAAGCTCCTCCTTTTTTTAAGTCGGTCAAAAAACGAAGTAGGTACCTATCTACCTATATAGCTACAATAACAAAACCGATTGATTATAAAGAAGTATCTATATAGCTACAATAACAAAACCGATTGATTATAAAGAAGTATCTATATAGCTACAATAACAAAACCGATTGATTATAAAGGAGTATCTATATAGCTACAATAACAAAACCGATTGATTATAAAGGAGTATCTATATAGCTACAATAACAAAACCGATTGATTATAAAGGAGTATCTTTATTGTGTTTTCCTGATTTGTTTTTGGATCCCAGCTTGGTGACGGATAATGACAGGATGCCCAATATTGCGCTTCCTCCGCACGCGTACGTCAGCACTCCTCGGTAGTACTGCGGGCAGTCTAGCACGTCTTCACATTTACTGAAAAGGAGAAAATTATATGTAATTTTTTACTTAATACTGTTAATAATAATAATTTAATACTTATCTATTATGTATATGAGATTATGTTACCCGGGGGTGAAACTTTCGACATTCCTTAACTACCTAGATTGGAAATGCGAAATAAATCGTTTAACTGACAATAAAAATCGATAGCTTTGACAGAATCGATAGAATGTACCTACATAGAATGTTGAGAATACTCTTTATCACATTTTCATTCAACATGAATGTTTAATTTGAATCGAATTATATAAGATCTTAACTATGTCT
Organism: Philereme transversata; assembly: GCA_963924445.1. Taxonomy (NCBI): domain Eukaryota; kingdom Metazoa; phylum Arthropoda; class Insecta; order Lepidoptera; family Geometridae; genus Philereme; species Philereme transversata. Next base: position 11,296,268 of record OZ004342.1, read on the forward strand.
ATATGTGTTGTAGAACAATTATGGACTAAGTTGTCTGAAATAAATGAATTTACCTATATATGTATATACAGGGTTACAGGAAAAATCGTGCTAGATCCGTTAAGGGCGTGGAGTACCCATCATTTCTGACTTATTTCACTATGAAACACCCTACCCTAAACTTAACCCTTTTCGAGATATTCGACTTTTAATTTTTTTATTGAAAATTGCCGATTTTTAGGCTACTAAATTTATTTTTGTTTATTTTGTGTATCTTATTATTATTATTATTGCATTTTTACATGTGTAATAAGATGCTTTAGGACGTCAATCATTAAAATAGTGCATAAGTTAATTGAATAGACCGTAGTAGACAAGTGAAAGTTAAGAAATAAAAAAAAATATTAGAAAGTTTATTTTTCTCTAAGGGATATCTAAAAAAAATATTATGGCAATAGTTCGGCAGATATTTTTTAAAATATCTACGTTTCATCAGCTATCTAACGAGGTATAACAATCTAGGGTTTGTATTACATTTCGTGGAAAAAAAGTAGTTGGGACGGGCATTATCTCCAATCATTTGATTGGACCTTACTTTCTCCCGGATAATCTAAATGGGGAAAGCTACGAAAATTTCCTGAGAGCAGACTTAAGTGATTTGCTGGATGATCTGCCACTCAACCTGATCAGGGACATGTGGTTCCAACACGATGGCTGCCCTGCCCATTTCAGGAGAAGTGTCAGAGACTGGCTGGACACAAATTATCCAAACAAATGGATAGGACGAGGTGGACCGTTGCCATGGCCAGCAAGAAGTCCGGACCTAACCCCCATGGATTTTCATGTGTGGGGGTGCATGAAAAGTCTTGTGTACAGCGAGCCGAATCCAGTTTCTTCTGTGGAAGACTTACGAGAAAGGATTGTGGATGCAGCCAATAAAATGAGGACCACGTTAACCACTAGAGTAGTAAAGACTGGTCTCCGTAGAAGGATGCGACAATGTATCAGAAATAGAGGCGGCCATGTTGAACATGAACTGTAGAATAAGAAAAAGTTGTGTGAAAATCTTTAATAAATGACATTTCATGCTTACCTATTATTTTATTTTACTTTTTAGGGCTAAGTATAAATTTTCTTCTCCACTGTCGCCTATAAAACTAAATTTTTTTCAATGCATTTGAATAAAACCCTAGCTAGATTATTATACCTCGTTAGATAGCTGATGAAACGTAGATATTTTAAAAAACATCTGCCGAACAATTGCCATAATATTTTTTTTAGATATCCCTTAGAGAAAAATAAACTTTCTAATATTTTTTTTATTTCTTAACTTTCACTTGTCTACTACGGTCTATTCAATTAACTTATGCACTATTTTAATGATAGACGTCCTAAAGCATCTTATTACACATGTAAAAATGCAATAATAATAATAATAAGATACACAAAATAAACAAAAATAAATTTAGTAGCCTAAAAATCGGCAATTTTCAATAAAAAAATTAAAAGTCGAATATCTCGAAAAGGGTTAAGTTTAGGGTAGGGTGTTTCATAGTGAAATAAGTCAGAAATGATGGGTACTCCACGCCCTTAACGGATCTAGCACGATTTTTCCTGTAACCCTGTATATTATTACTAGCTGACCCGCCCGCGGCTTCGCACGCGTGGTTTTTCAATAAAAAGATTACCCTCTTTTTGTGCAGTAGGGGAAAAGTAGCCTATGTTCCAATCTTGGTCATAATCTATCTATGTACCAAATTTCATCGAAATTGGTCTAGCGGTTTAGTTGTTAAAACGTAACAAACAGCCCTTAAGTCCCAGGAGAGATTTTGATTTGATTTTGACATGGTGCCTGCAGGTTCCTTTTATCATCGCCCCGCTCGCCATCTTCAGGGAATCCATCCACACACTTCGGAGACGATGTGGTCGCGCACCATGAAGTTCCAGAGGAATTTCTTCTCGCGAATACTTCGCTTGTGGAATTGTCTCCCTGCCGGGGTTTTCCCCAGGGACTACAGTAGGTATGAGGTTCTTGAAAAAGGGCATTTTAATTATTTTAAAGGATCGGCAACGCGCCAGTGAATCTTTTGGTGTTAAGTACAAGCGTCCATACACTACTGTAACCTCTTACCATCAGGTGGGCCGTATGCTTGTGACCTTAGTAGAAAAAAAAACTTGAAATAAAAAAAAACGATAACAAAAACTATTGTTTGTTTTTTTTATTTAACTGACAAAGTGTGATTGTTTTAGACAAATTTTGATATTGTGTCTTTGTGATTTTGGCAAAATGAGAAGCCCTCATTACCCTGAGAACTACTGACAGCACAAACTGCGACTTTTCACGTCATGGTAGAAGAATGTGACAGAGAGTGACAAAAATACAATGTCAAGAGCCTTTCATGAATGCTGATTTAAATTCCTGTTGTTGGTATAAATACACTTTCTTCTTTGAAATGTGCGAATGTGTGTTGTGTAAGAGTAAGGCTAGTATAACCTCCTTGGTCTACAGGCTCGTATTGCAGTGTGTGTGTGAGTGCGTGGCTATTCGCCTACCGTAGGTACCCAGAGGATTTATAAGACTTATAGCGACCTCTGTGGTACGGTCGTACGGAGACTTATAATAAGTGTCAGTACTCACATACGGTATTACTCGATAGTTTTACTCGAAGTCGAGTAAAAATCAACGTGTGGACCGCAAAACTCACGGCTCGCACCGAGCCGGCTCGATGGAATTAAATGAAAGTAATTTCCTTCGAACCTACTCGAAGCGAGCCGTCAATCTTGACTCGAACGTGTGTACGTTACTGCGAGTGGCGCGAGGCGAGCGTCAGTCTGGTATTGTTTATCGTGATTGAAACACGTGTTTTTAAGAGAAATGGATTTGCGAGTTTATTCCAAAAGCGCTATATATTCAGGACATACTCGTAGCTCTTCAATCAAGTTCACGTGGCTGTAATCAGAACGGCGATCTAACCTATGTTTAACCCAGTACCTCCTTTTACGTTTTTTCTTTTCATTTTCTTTGATTTTCTTATAAAGCACTGTGAGACTTGCTAAATAGGTACAGCCACCGTATCCTTTGTTGCACAGACATCCTTTGGCTCGACGGTTCGGTGAATACTGAACGGCGCGCCTCACTCGATAGATCAATGCTCAATGTGTGGACGAAAGTCCATGCCATGGGTTTTACTCGACAGTTTAGCTCGATCGAGTAATACCGTATGTGAGTACTGACCTTAAGTGAACAGACAGCAGGTACCTAAGTAAATTAATAAGAATAGAATAACTTTTTTTTATCATCTTACAAAAAGAAGCAAACAAAAAGACAATCTCAAAATGTTAATACATTCTCTATCTTATTATGTTCTTTGCTACTATTTCATCGGTCAAGGTAAAAGCTATCTTATATCGGTACTCACTAGTTCTCAATTGCCACAACAGCTATCCCGGTGACTAGTTTGTCCGCGAATGTCACGATCGAGTAGATAGCAGCACCTTGGTGCGAGTGTGGACCGATTAGGTCAGCGGTCACACAGAGGCTGGAGACAAGAGTGATTGAACTACCCGCCCCTGGAATTAAAATTAAATAATGGTAGGTACAAAATACTAATAAGGATTCCAAAAACTTTTTTTTACCCAACTTGGAGATTGTACAAGCTATTAGCCCATCGTGAAGTAGCCATTTTTTTTCTCCATCTAATTCTTATCGAGACAATCAAAATTGACACAATAAATATTTTTTGTATTTGTATTTGTAGATATGTCACTAAGCCCGGCTTGCATAACGATCCCTAAACGTAATAAGCGACTAAACATGTTTGAATTTGACGTATTTGTATGATTTGACACCTCTCTTAATCATGTTTAGGCACTAATTACCTACGATTAGGCATCGTTGCGCAAGTCGACCTAGGTCTTGGCAGTGGCATAACATATCTCGGTGACGAAGAAATCGTTAATCTTAGATATCATCTAATGCTATGAAAAAATATTTTCTAGTTATCCTTTGTGTAGAAATTTAGGTAGTAGGTACGTAAAATAAGTACCACCAAATAAGTAGTGCACATTATGTAGTTGGAGAAAAGATAAATCTAATTTTCTTTTAAGTTACAACTATAAAAAATAACTAGTTGGGACGAGAAAAACTTACCTATTAAAGTCGCCACCATGTAGATCTGCACTATGTTGGCGTCAGGGTCTATTGCCAGTGCTATCCATAGGCAGCTTACTAAGCTTAAACAGCTTCCAACCAAGTAGCACACCTGAAAATAACAACATTCCTTTATTTATCTGAAACACATACACACATACAACTAATTAGTCGAGAGGTGTGTTTGGTGGCATAGAAACAAATGTTACGTATTTCATGTCTAACAAGAAATTATCAGCTTTTTCTCTGGTCGACAATTGCGGTTTTGGGTCCAATTTAAAATGTCCCGTTCCATGAAATTCTACTGAATTTTCCGGTTCCCATGAGGTTTGATGTACTGCAATTCACCAGGATCCCTATCTAAAGAGTAAGTTGATGTTTTCCCAGTTCACGCAATACTTGTTTAAACTATATTTGTCAAGTTTGTTTCGCAAGTTGTTGTAACAAGATAATCTCACTTACCTCATTTCCCATGGTATTCATCTTGCTCTTGAACATCAACGAGAAGAAAAACGAGGAGATATACAGCACTAACGGTACACTGGCAACCAGCTCCGACCCAGCGCTCGGATTTACGGAAAGACGCTCTTCAAGAAAGAGGGGCACGTACACCAGACTCAGCGCCCAGTACAGACGGGAGAACACGTATCTGAAATGAGGTGAAAAGAAAATTTTAATAACAAAAAGATGTTATAATGTTCATATCATCTGTCTGTTTGTTATGTTTTCACGACTAAACGGCAGACCGATTTCGATGACATTTGGTACACAGATAGATTATGATCAGGATTGTGGGACATTGGCATTGATGCATGGATACTTACTCATTAAATCTGCCTCCAACGAGTCGATAATTAACGAGAAAATCACCGATGGAGGAAGACTCGACCCTCAACATTGAGTAAAACGATTAGAGAGAGATTAAAAAAAGAGATATTGTCAAAAATATATCCAAGATCCACTTTATGGCCCATGTTTTAGAGAACTAGGAAAACGTGAATAAAGATTCGATTTAATTTAATCAAGAAAACTGTCCTGACTAAATCTCAATGATAGTTTCAAAGAAAATGTATTAAAATCTATGCTTTTGGGATTTATTTTAGTTCAAGTTTACTTCTGGGATATGGGCATTAGATTCTCTACATAATATAGAGCACTTGTTCTTAAGTTCAGTCTACACTAACAAAAAACACCCACATTATGGCAATCCCACGCTAATTCCTACCTTATTCTCAACTTAATACGACACTCACAATAAGCTGGTCTGGTACAACAGTGGCATTTGCAGGAAGTGCATAATTTTCGATTTGGCGAACTTAACAGGCTCGCCCTCCTCTCCCCCAGTCGCGGCAGACGTTCCATTGCTCACTTGTTGCCCGTTGCCTTTTTGTTCTTTAGGATCTTTAAGCTTGAATAACCCTTGGAATAATGCGAACGAGAGGATACCTATGACGGTTATTATAACGGACACATTCTGAAAAAAAAAATGCTCTTTAGATGTTGTTAGTTAGTAAAGAGAACCGTGAGCTCTTGCTTTAACAGTCAGGCTCCAATTATCCATCACAAAGTCCAGCTTCTTCCGTCTTCATAATAAGATCAGATTGGTTTGCTATCACAATAAATTGCTTTATCATCTGAACTTCACTGCTATGCTAATAATTATATTATAATATTAACAATTAACACTAATATTCTAATAAGCAAAACTCGATCGGATGTTTTTATCATAATGATATTGTTCTTTAACATTAGTGCGTGTCTAAATGGATAATAGGCCTAGATTTCTAAGAAAACAATTATTTACTGTCATTAACAGCTGCAAGACTTGTGCATGGAAAAATGAGTGAAAGTTAATAAACAACCGTTTCGCTACGGACTCGTAAACAAATAGAAAAAACGGACAGAGTGATAATAATATTCAAGGTATCTCACCCTAAATTTAAAATCATCAGCGGGTCCAATGAAAGTACTGTAATTTGTTGCTCTCAAAACGACCCAAGTTATGAGGTAAACTGCCAAACTCGATATAACTGAAGCCATGTATCTGAAACGGTAACAATCACATATAGTAAAATTACTTTTATGCTAAAGGCAAGAAAATGAGATTTGCACAGTAGTCCTAAAATTCACATTTCACATCACACAACTGATAGCGTTGTAGAAATATAAAAAAAATATACCAGTTGACGTAGAAATACTCAGCCGTTGTGTTGCAGAGAAGAGTCTAGAAATTATTGAAGCTCTAGTGAAAATGAACAGACAATATCTCACCTTATCGACGTCAATTCAGATCGCACTTGCAAATCATCCGAGATATCCGGTATCATGGCCAGATGGGATATCTGCACGACCGCCCAGCCGATCTGGAAGAACGATATAAGGATAGCGTAGTAAAGCGGCATCCACCAGTCGAGATACTCTGCGGCGCCACCGACCCAGCAGCCCCAGCATCGCACGAAGAGAAGAGGGAACGTGCATGTGACTAGGACGCTACCTGAAATATGTGACGTCGTTGTATAATGACGAATGGGCAGATAGTCTCTCTGATAAAAGGGATCTTTGACTACTTATGCGGGTTGCAAACCAAGAGCTAAGCTAAGTTAGTTTAGCTTAGCTCGCGTAGCTGACGCAGTTTTCCATACTTGTGTGCAGACCGCAAACTATGTGAACTAAGCTATGTGAGCTAACTAAAATATGCGAAGCTAAGTTAGTTGTGTATGCCGATGCGCAGCTACGCGAGCTAAGCTATGTCCCTCCCGCCTTCCCCGCACGCCCTTCGCACATCCTTCGCCAGTGCTGTCCAGTGTCATTTGTCGTACGCACGGTCGTTTCGTAGCGAATATGGAGCAATTTATCGAAGTCGTTAAACAGTTTCCTGTGTTATGGAACACACAGTTAAAGGACTATCACAATTTAATTAAAAAGGATGTTGTATGGAAACAAATAGTGGAGGAAATAAGTAATCCAGACATACCAGACGGTGAGTTTAATTATTTTTTATTTCAAGTTTAATCTAATTTACATTATTAAAATAATTACAAAATAACTCTCTGACACGAAATGCTTCTCTAGTTGCTCGTAAGTTGTCGTATTGTACCGATCTTAAAGTTTGCTGTTCTTCAATATTGACGGTATTGGCGTTACTAGTTGTCGTTCTTGAAGACATTAAATAATTGTGCAAGACACAGGTAGTCTTTGTAATGACGTCCACTAGTTCCAATTGACATTCAAATGGTCGACGAAACACACGAAATCGCGCTGTTAATATGCCGAACGCATTTTCTACTACATTTCGTGCTCTACTGAGACGATAGTTAAAGGTGTTTTTTGCTCTGTTATCTAAACATGTACTCCGTGGGTACGGCCTCATAAAGTGTTTTTGTAATGGGAATGCTTGATCACCTATAAACACAAAAGGTGTTGGATCGCCATCAGGCGTTAAAGGTTTATGATTGGGCAAGTTTAATTGCCCGTTTTGTAATTTGTGGCCAAATGCACTATCTGCAAAAATACCTCCATCGCTAAATCGGCCCATTGAACCAACGTCTATTATAATAAATCTTTTGTGTGCATCAACGACTGCGAGAAGGACGACAGAATAAAATTTTTTATAATTAAAATAATTAGAACCCGACTGAGGAGGGCATTTTATTGAGATATGCTTCCCATCCACGGCACCAAGGCAGTTAGGGAATTGCCATTTATCATTAAAGTCTTCTGCAATAACTTCCCATTCACTTTCTGTCGGTAACTTCATATATATTGGTTGCAAATGAATCCAAAGTGCATTGCACACATCTTTAACAATCAAAGAAACTGTATTATTACCCACTCTGTAATTGTATCCAATTGTTCTAAAAGAGTCGCCAGTAGCTAAAAACCTGAAACACATAAATATTTATTACTAAGTTTGACTTGGTGTTTGTTACAGTGAAAACTGCGAAGAATGAGTGGAAAAAATTACGTGATAGTCATCGAGAGTCACTCAAAAGGATGAAAGCCAGTACAAGTGGTCAGGCTGCTTCTCCGGCAAATAACTGGAAATATGCCGAGTTACTCGAATTTCTTTTACCCCACATTAAAAACCGTAAGAGAACTGGTAACGTATCAATTAATGATAAAAATACTTTGGCCAGTACATCAACTCAAAGTCAAAATACTTTGCCCGGTACATCAACCGAATTGACTGAGATTTTCGAAGAAATTCCGAATGATGATTATGAAAATACTTCCGAACCACCAAGGAAAAAAAAAGAAAAGATGCCGATGAAGCATCATTAAACGACTTACTTCAGAAAGTCGATAACGATTTTATGAAGCGATGTGAGCAAAGAGAGCAACGGAAGGCTGAGGAGGCAAAAGAGGCGGAGAAACACAGACATCCGTTAAATTTATTTTTTGACAGTATGTGCGAGTCAACTAAAAAGCTTCCCGATTGGATACAAAGAGATGTAAAAAAAAAGCTTTTTCAAATTGTAAACGAAGCAGAGGAAAATTATGAAAGTTATTTGTCTAGGCAGACTTATCAATATGGGTACTCATCATCATCCACATTTTCGACGCCAACTCAAAACGATAACTTAGATAATTTGTAACCTTTTGGCATTTACCAATAACAAATATAAATATATTTTTTTAATTAAAATTGTTTTGCTTACCTTAAACAAATAGCTAATCTTTCTTCTGGGGTTATAGCCTTCCGATAGTTGGTATCTTGTTTAGTAATATCTCCGATAATCAATGATAACAAATCATAAAACTGAACTCTTGTAACACGATAATATAACTGAAAATGTTCATCATCTAATTCGTAAAATAAAGTTCTAAACTCTCCACTTGCGTGCCGAGATTCAATGTGTTGACATATCCAAGGTCTAGAATGTCGTTTTCTTATATAATAATAATAAGTCAGTATTAATCTTCTTTTTCTATGTGTAACGTATTCATCATCGGAACTTTCTTCATCGATTATATTCATAGCAATCGCCTGACGTCCGTCTAATTGAACTCTGCAACACTAACTGAGCTTTGGCTTAGCTCTTTGTGTGCACGCCATTTATTTCTATCTTAGCTTAGTTTGGCTTAGCCTAGCTTCCCTAGCTTAGCTTTGGAATAGCTTAGTTTTCGGTCTGCAACCGGCATTAGGCTGCCCACCAGAGATATGCGAAATGGTGAGCTAAGTCGAAGTCAAGCTACAAAATGATGTGTCTATTGCCACCAAAGCTAAGCTAAGTGGTGTAGTGATGTGCGATGCCACCTAAGTTAGTTCGCACCCTTAGCTTCAACGAGTATGTAAAAAACTTAGCTTTGTTATACCCCTTTCCACCAGGGCTAAGCTAAGTGGTGTAGTGATGTGCGATGCCACCTAAGTTAGTTCGCACCCTTAGCTTCAACGAGTATGTAAAAAACTTAGCTTTGTTATACCCCTTTCCACCAGGGCTAAGCTATGAAAATCAAGCGGTCTTATAGGTGGCACACCTTTGAACACACCCATAGCTTAGCAACGTAGCACATCTCTGGCAAAAAGGCAGCGTTAAACTGTGGCTAACATGACAGTTCAGACCTACGTTAGACTGAGGAGAAACTACCAAGGGAACAACCTGGAATTTATGATAAAATAAATAAAGCCTTACAACTTAATACTATTTATATTAATTTTAATCACTTTTGATATATTTAGAGTCCGTCTGATATAGGAAGAAACTTTGATCAATTAAATAATAAAACTAGTTAAAAGATAGATCACTAATTTCATCTGGCATTAGTTAGATTCTGGCGATTTTAGTTCAGTCGACAATCCTTTTAAACATGAACACAGTAATGCCCTTTTCAATTGGAGTAATAATAAGTAACGAAGGCGGATACGCAAAGTAGGTATGATTTCGCTGATTCCATAAGAATGCATATAAACTGGCTCAAAGATGGAACCCAACCCCCCACTAGTATGTTATAGTCCAGGTACTCATTACACCGTCGTACAGTATGGCAAATCCATGAACACTAATTTATTGCATGGAAAATAAGAGACCATGACAACGTAACGTAATCGAGGTTCCCTTGTCACAGAACAAAGGTTTGCTTAGCGACAGGTTACGTATCAGTTCCTTATTTGCGGAATTATCCCTTGCTGTAGCAATAGCACCCATAAAAAAATTTTGATGATTCTTGGAAGCATTCTTACATAAATAATGCAGTATAAAGGTACCTTTTCTATTTAGAATGATAATGATTATCAGCAGCGGAAATACTTAGGAGTCTAGTTTCATTCGAGTTAAAGTACGTTTTACGAAAATGTTTATCAGAATTTTTACGGAGAGAGTTTGACTTACCAGATAAGTGCCAAGCTTTTTTTGTGCCGTATTTGTCAGCTAGCACTCCTACCACTGGAGTGGCCAAAGCGTCTATCACTTGCCCTGAAAGTTGTATTTTAATTAAGAAAAGAACAAAGGCTAAAATCATTTGGGATCTTAGAACAGTCTTTTGCAGATCGCATTTCAGTGAAATTCGAACGTTCGAGAAAGCTCGAACGTTCGAATTTCACTGAAACTGTTACAGAGATAAGTATTATAATAATGTCATGTGTGTTTTGGCTAGATGCCAATCATGATCTAAATTTCGTAATGAGATATTTTCAAATATTATCGGCCCGGTTTAATCTCCCAGGCCCCAGTTTGGTAGCAGAATTTGTAAGAGCACTGTATTTAAGTTTTTAGGTAAGGGTTGGGGCACTCATACAGAAGACAAAACAACACTGAATTTCACCTAATAACAGCATAATGCCGGAAACAGCCGCCTTCATGCCCAACACCGCTTGGAAGAATAGCATCATGTAAGAGAACCACATGGCCGCACTGAGATCGTTGTACACGTGACCCAGGCCGTACAGCGTATTCTGTCCCATTCGCCACCATCTTCTTCTATATTGACCACTGGAAAGAACGAAATTCGATAATATTGTTACGCCGAGGCTGTTAAACAATGAGTAATAATCGTAACTTCTCGAACGCTTTTGTCTTGCTGCGTTATTGTTGTTATTGTCTGCGGTTGCGCACAATGGAGTGGCCATTGTGTCGAGGGACCGACCCTTTTCCTGGAACGATCGAGATCCTTCTCGAACAATCGAAATGTGTACGATATAAATAGGCCGGAGAGATGGCCGGACAGTCAGTCTCGAGTCTCGAGTCAGTCTCGAGTCAGTTTGAGTGAGTGAGTTAGTCTCAGCGAGGCCCTGGAGGACTGACGTGGGAAGGGTCTCGCGTGAACAGTAGTTGCTCCCGAGTCAGTCTGGATTCAGCTATACGTGTGAACATTTCGGTGACTTTAAGTGGTGCAACAGTGGTGTGAACTAGTGTGTTGTGATACGTGTGACCAAGTTCGTGTATTCATCGTTTAGTGCTGAATAAAAGTGTTATTTTGGTTAGACCGATTCCCATTATTTTATCCCGAACCCTCAGCTCGTAACAATTTGGTGTCAGAAGTGGGATAAAATAATGCCGGTTCTACCAAAGGATAACGTGGACGGTGTCAGGACGAGAGGTCAACGACAACAGGAAATGGATGAAAGGCGGTTTGAAGCTACAAATGGTTCAGTGGCGGCTGATTCCATCTCCATCGGCTGACGACTCTGCCGAGCTTCTTGAACCGGAGGGGGAGTCTCCGGTTCAAGAAGCTCGGCAGAGTCGTCAGCCGATGGAGATGGAATCAGCCGCCACTGAACCATTTGGAGCTTCATCATCATCACCCGTGGGCCAAGCTCCTGTGACAGGCGATCTTGATGCTATTATGGCAATGCTTTGTCGTCAAGAAGAACAGCGTCGACAGCATAAAGAAGAAAAGCATCGTCAACAGGAAGAACAGACTCGATTGCAGGAAGAACAGCGTCGTCAACAGGAAGAGCAGGCTCAGTTGCAGGAGGAACAACGCCGTCAGCATAAAGAAGAGAAGCGTCGTCACCAGGAAGAGCAGGCTCGGTTGCAGGAGGAACGACGCCGTCAGCATTAAGAAGAGAAGCGTCGTCAACAGGAAGAGCAGGCTCGGTTGCAGGAGGAACAACGCCGTCAGCATTAAGAAGAGAAGCGTCGTCAGCAGGAAGAGCAGGCTCGGTTGCAGAAGGAACAGCGACATGAACAGGTGGAGCAGACTCGGTTGCAAGAGGAACAGCGACGTCAGGATAAAGAAGAGCAGCGTCGTCAACAGGAAGATCAGCGACGTTGGCCATAAGAGCGTGCTCGACTGATGAGGGAATCGTTCGGTTCATCTGGAAAGGAATTCCAGGAAGTGAAAGAACAGATAGAAATCAAGAGAGCCGTGTTTTGGAGGCTGGAATTGGGCTCGACTGATGAGGGAATTGTTCGGTTTATCTGGAAAGTAATTCCAGGAAGTGAAAGAACAGATAGAAATCATGAGAGCCGTGTTTTGGAGGCTGGAATTGGTATCGCTGATGAGAAAGGGACTCTGGGTGTCCTGAAGTACTGGAGACGGCAATGTGGCTCCTCTAGTTGCTACATCTTCAGCGTGAGGTGCGCCTAAAATTGTTCATGTTGATCGGCTGCCGCGATATGGGGCTAAGAATGCTCGGGACGAGCATGTTTTAGGAGGGGGCAGTGTTACGCCGAGGCTGTTAAACAATGAGTAATAATCGTAACTTCTCGAACGCTTTTGTCTTGCTGCGTTATTGTTGTTATTGTCTGCGGTTGCGCACAATGGAGTGGCCATTGTGTCGAGGGACCGACCCTTTTCCTGGAACGATCGAGATCCTTCTCGAACAATCGAAATGTGTACGATATAAATAGGCCGGAGAGATGGCCGGACAGTCAGTCTCGAGTCTCGAGTCAGTCTCGAGTCAGTTTGAGTGAGTGAGTTAGTCTCAGCGAGGCCCTGGAGGACTGACGTGGGAAGGGTCTCGCGTGAACAGTAGTTGCTCCCGAGTCAGTCTGGATTCAGCTATACGTGTGAACATTTCGGTGACTTTAAGTGGTGCAACAGTGGTGTGAACTAGTGTGTTGTGATACGTGTGACCAAGATCGTGTATTCATCGTTTAGTGCTGAATAAAAGTGTTATTTTGGTTAGACCGATTCCCATTATTTTATCCCGAACCCTCAGCTCGTAACAATATTTTGGTAAATTTTCATAGATGACCTAATAAGGTTGCTGGGAGCCTTTTTGTGCCAACTGAATAAGATCGCCGCACAAGTCGCTCTTGAACTTTCAGGTTTAAGATTATTTATTTCTCTAAATAAGCTTCAATTAATTTCTAGGTTTCGTACACTTTACCCATAAAAATATACTAAAATATTTAATAAATTTATGGGGGTAGGATAAGGTTATTACAAATATCACTGATTTGGAATCTCAACTGTTGCGGATATCATTATAAAAAATGATAGGTCATATACACACGCCGGCAAAATTAGGGGAACAAAGGTAAAAAATCGAATTTCCCATTTTTTTTTAAATTCTTTTTTATTTGTTGTTTCTTTAATTAAAATTATGAATATGAGGTATAAAAAAAACATGATTTCAGATTGATTGTCCTTTAATTTAAGGAAAAATTTAATAAAATTAAAGAAATAACACATTTACGAAATTAGGCTTAACAAATTAAATGCAGTTTTTTTTTTCAAAAGTCGTCCATATAAAAAAAATTAATAGCGCGTATTGCTTCCACGGGCTCTTATGAGAGCCTGAATGCGTTTTCCCATTCCTCCAATGATGCCATCAATCATTTCTTGAGACAAATTCTCCCACTCTTCGACAAGGGCCAATTTGAGCTCTTCGACGTTCCTAGGAGCTGGGGTTCTTCCATGTACCCTTCTTCCGAGGACGTCCCAAACATGCTCTATGGGGTTCATGTCTGGAGAACGTGCTGGCCAGTTCATTTGGGTGATGGCAACCTCATTAAGATAATCGCGCACAACGCGCGCTGTGTGGGGCCGAGCGTTATCGTGCATAAACACGAAATTATCGCCAATAAATGGGGCAAATGGCATTACATGGGGCTCTAGGATCTCTGAGATGTAACGCAGTGCAGTTAGGGATCCATTTTCAATGACCACCAGCTCTGTACGGGCTCCAAAAGATATGCCACCCCACACCATAACGCAGCCCCCACCATAAGCCACTGTTTCGGTGAAACTCGTTGGATTATAGCGTTCTCCTCGATACCGCCACATCTTCTCCCTCCCATCAATGAAATTTACACAAAAACGGCTTTCGTCAGTAAATAAAACTCGCCTCCACTCGTCTGTCCAATCACGGTGCTGACGAGCAAATGCCAATCTGGCTACTCGATGGCTCACCTCGAGTTTTGGCGCTTTGGCGGGAACTCGTGACTGCAAACCAACTTCATTTAATCGTCTTCTCACTGTTCGTTCACTTACACGGGTGTTACGGACTTCTTCTAACAAATTTCGTGTCTGAACAGCAGTTTGACGACGGTTTCTCAGAGTTTGCACCCTTATAAAACGGTCATCTAATGCATCAGTTGCCCGATTTCTTCCTTGTCCACGCCGACGCACGTAAGACCCCGTTTGTCTGTACCGTTGAACATTGCGATAGACGACAGATACCGACACACCCAACACTCTACTCACTGAACGGTAGGTGTGACCTTCCTCGATCATTGTTACGGCTCTGGCAACTTCAGGTGCCGGCAAATCACTCATTTTGTATTCAATACAATGTATACTCTTCAAAGATTAACAGTAGAATGAGCTAAAATCAGTTTAAAACACGTTAGCATTTTTTTGATAAATAGCACTTATGACCGTAGAATTGTCAACAAACACTCAAGTGGGTATAATTTAAGTTTTAAACATCGAATAACAGGATTCTTTTTTTGTCCATCATTCCAAAGAGGTTAGGAATACAAAAAAATAATCCACTTACAAAAATACCCAAAAAGTTAAAAAAAAAATAAGGATTCTTGCCTGTTCCCCTAATTTTGCCGGTGTGTGTATTAATCTCTAGAGATAGCAAATTATAACAGTAAATATACAATTTTTCCCATAAATACGATTTTAGCATCGCATCGCAAGAATCGCGGAAAATGACAAAAAATGGGATCTGAGGCCGGCTTGCACAACAATCTCTAAACGTATTTGGCGACTAAACATGTTTAAATTTGACGTATTTGTATGAGTTGACAACTCCTATATACGTTTAGGCATCATTGCGCAAGTCGCTCTTAATAGGTACCACTAAATCCACGAAACTAGTTGACCAGGCGAACTTCGTACCGCCTTGACATGCATATGACGCGGGCTGTCAATGTATTAATAAGTTTGGGGTAGGGTATTAATAGTTGCCAAATTGAAGTCAAAAGGCAGAAAACTAGGGAGGCCTATACCCAGCAGTGGGTGAAAACTACTTTTTCAAAATAAGCTTTTATAAAATTCATAATCGGAACCACAAGCAGATTCAAATGAGCCCAAACACTAGTAGCCTACTATAATCCATTCAGAAGTTTCGTTGTCTAGCATCCGTCTCCATCATGAGACCACCTCCATGGTACCATATTATTGCATTGTCACCGAAGTTACATTATGTTTTCCAAATTTCAGCCCAATCGGTTGAGGGGAACGGGTTTAAAATTCAGTTGCAATATTCCTCCCGGACCAACATACATACATTGCAAGTTAATCAAAAACTTGTAAAATGAATGTGACTTGCCTTTCCAAAACACATCCAAAACATATGATATAAATTTTTCGGTAACGCATTATATTTTGGTCATTTTAAACAGGCTAAGTCAATAGATTATTTTGAGTTAGGCCAACAGGAAATTATATGGCTAACCAGTTAAGCAAATTAGTTAGGCCTCTAAAAACTATAAAAATTAATTAAACATTTCCATAGGCATTTGAATTTGAATTTTGAAGGTCATTTTACCATATAACTTTTGAAACTATCATGGTTATTAACACTATTTGTACTAAAAACGGGATATTTACCATGATTTGTTTACCCGTGATCATGGCGCATGCAACTGCGTCGAAATATCGGGACACTCAAGAACTCACAAATCATGGTAAATATCCCGTTTTTAGTACAAATAGTGTCATTTTACCATACCTATGTTCACTAACTAATAAGTTACAAAAACTAAAAGACAATTTTGACGTAAGTTTTGTCATGCTGCATCAACCTAGGTATTTCTTGCGAAAGTTCACCGTAATTGAGTTGAAAGTAATGCAATGTTCTAAAACCACAAAACACTGAAAGATCACGTTACATTATGATATGGTACACTTAGGGCAACTTGCAAAACGATGCATAAACGTATTTAGTGGCTAAATATGATTTGAGGAGTTGTCAAATCATACAAATACTTCAAAGTTAAACATGTTTAGTCGCTAAGTACGTTTAAGGATTGGTGCAAGCTAGCATTAGTTTACATCGAAAGCCTCTTATTGCTTGGTTTAAAAAACTTTGTTTAAAAAGAAAAAGCACAAAATGTTAATTTTTGTACGTACTTTAAAGATAAGAGAATTACGTTATTTTCTTTGTGGCTATCTACCTGGAGTCAGGTCACAAAGCAAATAAAAGTTATTGTTTTTGAGTCCTAAAAATGCATACAAATTGCCGGCCGGCTGGCAAAAGATAATATTAAAATACAAATGAACCAGAAGAAATCCCTAATCATTTTTCAGTCATTTGCTCAACGAGTCGGATAAGTGATTAATTTACCGAAGTTTTCCTCAATCCTACAGAAGATTAACTGAACAGCTTGAACGATTCCCCGTTTCATGTCCTAATTTGGAACAGCCGCTTGTTACCAATTGGACAAATTGCACGGAAGAGAATTCGCATTGAATTAGATAATGTTCCTAACTACGATCAGATAATAATGCCAGAAGAGTGGTAAGTACCTACCTTAGAATTTCCAATCCGTTGCAATCACTTTTTTTACTTTCCACAATTTGATCATTTGCATCAGTCGATCCATATTTCACACTCATCATAATAAAAATCAAACAGTCTATAGCACTTGCGCGGATAGAGTTGTGAAGCACCACAAAAAACAATTGATTTTATATTTGCAAAGTCGCTGTTATTTTCACAGTTGTGCAAATAGATAACATTCTAGGGGTCTCATTTTGTTGTGTATTTGCACTGTGACAAGGGACCGGCACCGACGTGTGTCATGGGTGGAGAACAACACATGTATGACTTCGCATTAGCCCCATCCAGGCGGCAATCTGAAACTCTATCTGCGGTACAAACATCAAACTTTAAGGAGAAGCATTTGTATTCTTACTATGATATCATTAGCCACCGTTTAAGTATTTTATCCACAAAATAAAAATACCTGCAAACTAAATGGCTAAACCCTAAATGCAAACTTATTTATTTTTACATTAAGTGCCCATTTGAGAAAACGCTGTAAGAAATTTTAATGCATTTCTAAATGTAAAACGAATTGTTTTATTTATGACTGTGTAATTATTTGAGTATACTTACAACTACACGTGTGATAGGTAAGTCTGTTACGATCGATGACCCCAAGTTCTAGCACTCTACCTTAGAATTGGCTTCCGTGGGTATTAGGTTTCCAACTCACAGTTTATGCCTCACTGCCTACAACCACGTATTTGATGTGACCTTAATAGGTGAAATGAAATTTTAAAGAAATTCTAATTACTTTCACCAAAATTGTAATTTAGGGGTATTCCCAGCTATTGATATTTTTGACTGCCTCTGTGGCGCAGTGAGCGTATAGCCGGCTGAGACGCAGGAGGAAGCGGGTTCGATTCCCGCCGCGGAACGAATATTTTCATGATCTACAGATATTTGTTCCCTGTCTGAGTGTTTTTCTATGTATTATAAGTATGTATTTACAAAAAAAAAGTATATACGTATTCTATCAGTTATCTGGTTCCCATAGTACAAGCTCTGCTTAGTTCGGGGCTAGTTAGCGCTGTGTGAAATGTCCAGCGATATTTATTTATTTATTATTGATTATTAAAGAATTGTGATTGATATCGTAAGGTTTTATATTGACTTCAAGACCGTTTATGACCCTTGACATTTCATTGCATGTAGGTAGGTAGAGTCTTCACAATGGTCCATTCAACGAATAAAATTATACTGCTCTACAATACCCAATTGTAAGCAAGTAAATCTGACCAGACTCAGTGTGGGATGCATTTAGTTTTCATTGATATACTTATTACAAGATGCGTCCCCCCACAGAAAATGGCCCTGAATCATAGGAAGTGCCTTTTTAGAGTTTCGTACCTCAAAAGAAGAACGAATTTAAATTATTACTATTGCATCTGACTGTCTATCCTAGGCGTTTTTCTTGTAAATGATGAGTCGCAGAATAATTTACGGGAAAAATGACCTTCATAACGCACACCCACTCGGTTTTCGGTAGTCAAAGATATTGTTTTTCGTCCACCGCTAAACATGGTCCATAGATTTCCAAAGCGACCGACGTTGTATGGCCTCCACCCAACGGCTAACCTGTCAGGTTTCATGGCTAGAGACAGACAAGGCCTCTTCAGGCATAATTTATTTTCTATAGGTAAGTGGCATGAAATGTGTTATATGTTGTTCAATAACAGCTCCAATTTAGTAAAATAAATTACAAGCATAATACGTGATGTTCTAAAGCATTCTAAAGTGTACGGGATGTTTTAAAGTAATATGTTAAAATTTTACTATGCATTGACAAACGGAAGCCCAGAAATAAAGCACTCTTCATATCTTTGATACTGTAGATTTTTATCAGTGCAATAATTTTCAGAATTCGTTAGTAATTTCTCAGATTACCCCATACATACAACAAACTTTATAATATAAGTATAGATTAAAATGCATAGGCATATGATGCCTATTATGGTAGTGATTTGGGTGCGTCTGAAGGTGTTTTATGTCTAGACACTACTTTCTGAGACACCCTATATAAGTCAATTTACTTGGAGGTAAACGGATTCCATAATAAACACCTTTGTCGCTCATCTCATTATGTTATAATATAATAGACACGTTACTCACCCTTCAAAACATAACAAAAGCATGAAACGATGACACAAGTAGAACTAATTTAATGACAATAACATATTACTACTACTAATCGAAGGTTCTATGAATATATATCTACTAATGGCGGATTCCTATATCCATCGGTAACCAGCTACGACTCGTTTCTCCTTGAAAACGTGTCAAAAGTTTGACACTAGTTTGACACTTTTTCAAGGTGATACAAGTCGTAGTCGATTACCGGCGGATATAGGAACCCGCCATAAATGAACAGTCTAGAAAAAGTACCCTAAAGTGTCACGTTTCCGAAATATACGGAGGTAAATATAACCATATGCGAACTCCGCCAATGTATGGGTATACATGACTACCACAAGGAACAAAATATTTCTACATTTATACCACAGTATAAAGAGACATGGATTTATAGACTGATTATTCGGTGAAATGTAATCTTACTCTATACTGTCGAAAAGAAAACTAAAAATTTGAATGCTGTTGCACCTTCCATAAATTAGACGCTATGGTTCCTTTGAACGGTTTTCTCTATTTCTCCACACTGACCCCGTGACCCGACTCAAATATTACATATCCGCTACTAGCTACCAATTTAACGTACTTTTCGATAAGCGCCATCTTTGAAATTATCTCTGAACTAAAGAAACAACGCGCTACGTAGGCTACGAGCTACGCTACGCTTGCATTTTGCCTCTGCTTTATTCGTAGCAACTGCTACGGATTAGTAACGACGACAGACCGTACCTAGACAGATGGCAGCACATATCATACCATGCTAAGATTTTAGATACTTCTCATAGATGGCAGCACGCGTCACAAGTAAAGTCAAGCTAAATGTAAATAATTGTAGAGTTCTGTTTATTGCCCGACTGCTGAGATAAGGTTAGTTATGTTTAAGTTTAAAAATAAGATAACAAACCAAGCCTAGTCTAGGATCTTCGCTTAAGCGAAACGAAACTAGTGAACATGATTATGCAGATTATAAAGCCATATATGTATATGATGTTCTAAGGTTTCAAATTAGAAAGACAACGAAAGAATCCACAATGATTGGGCGAACTCAATAGAAATTTCCGAAATGATAAATTATAAATCAGCCATTATAGTTTGTAGGTACAGTCAGCGACATAAGTTGACTAAGATTTTTTTAAATTTGATTTTGTTGACAATATAAGTAGATAAATTAAGTTTCTTATTTACTGAGGTATTAAAATCTCAGTCTTGTTAATCATCATCTGCCTCTGACTGTACGACCGCCTATTTCTGAAATTGATTAACACAACAAAACAATATTTTGAACAGCGGCTTCCATAAAAAATGTGATTGCGACGGGTCACATTCGATTGCACATCGGAATGGCTGGCGCAGGCTGTGCGGCGGATGTACAGTCGCTGATAAAATCGGTTCACATGCAGGCAAACTTTGCATTTATATATCATCATCATTATCATGTCAGCAATTGGAGGTCCGCTGCTGAACATAATGCCCCATAAAATCCTAAAGAGATCTTTTGAGGATTGCATTGCACCTCTTACATTTTGCATATGAATAAATAATTTCTTAAAACGAAATACAAGGAATAAGACTTTCCTGTGCGCTTGAAGAAGTAGAATACATGAACTATTTCCATATTCGTATCTCTAACTTTTATATTCGAAAGAAAACCAGAGCAAGCCTATTTTTAAGTAGATACAGACGCAAAAACAGGAGTATTTTTATGTTAGAGCCTTTGTCAGTGTGTGATGTTTTTTTAGAGAACCGGTGTTTGTGAGTTGGTTCTTATCTGTAATTTTGTATGCCTTTATTGGTAGAATTTCAGTAGATTTCTGTTTAAACCTTCAACCTCTCATGTAATTTTAATCTAAAATAATTATCTATGAGCTAGCTTGGAGGAATATGGAAGGACAGGAGACCATATAAAAGGACTAAGATAAGACTCATCCTCCATATCTTCTCAATCACACTTCACTCTAATATTATAAATGTATAAGTTTGGATGTTTGTTTATTTATTTGTTTGTTGGTTAGGCAATCACGTTGTAACAGCTGAATCGTTTTCGATGAAATTTAATATGTACGTAGATTATAACTTGGCTACAACACATAGGCTACTTTTTATCTCATAAATCAGGTCTCATGTGATAAAAATGGGGTGTCAAGTCAAGTTGCAACAGCTTTCTTTCAAGGTTACCTACACATGTAGTAGTGTTACGCGTACGAAGTCACGGGCAACAGCTAGTATTCCTATAAAATAAATAAAAATAAAATAAAAAATAACTCTTGCGATCAGGGGTTTATGATTTTGCTAAATTATACTTGACTTTGACGTTAATATTTTATCGGTGACCGTACCTATCTCCCTCTTGATTTATAGCTAGTGGCCGCCTCTGACGTGACTGTCGCGCTGCAGTAATTAAATCCTATATTAATTGATCTGGCGGCACTAATAGCAATTAATATTTATTGCTTAGGTGTAAATTGATCTAGCTAACTAACTAGACGCAGTGTCAATGTCAAAATACTTGCAGTAAGACTTTTCACTCTGAAAAAAATTTGTTGAGCACCTGCAAATCTTAATTTTGTGTTATATAGCTTTATTACCCCTTCTGCTAGGGTCGCGTAGATGCTAGGCAAACCAATGTTTCCTCAATCGCGTCCAAAGTGATGCGGTCTGTGAAGTTTCCCAACCAGACAGGTACCAGCCGTCTGCAACAGATGAACAGGCCAATGATGATGATGGTTACCCATTTTGATGACCTCCGTGTTGCAGTGGGCGTATAGCCGGCTGAGACGCAGGAAGTAGCGGGTTCGATTCCCGTCACGGAACAAATGTTTGCAATGATCTAGAGATATTTGTTCCGTCTCTGGGTGTTTTTCTATATATTATAAGTATGTATTTACAAAAAAAACTTATTTAAGTATTCTATCAGTTATCTTGTTCCCATAGTACAAGCTCTGCTTAGTTTGGGGCTAGATAGCGCTGTGTGAAATGTCCAGCAATATTTATTTATTAAGTCATGAAACTATGTAACTAGAGGCAGGTACTGTACTTATACTTAGGTAGTTGTATACCTACCTGCTTCGAGCGAGATACAGTTAGGTACATCATAATTATATGAGCCAGAGGGCGTCCACTGCTGTACATAGGCCTCCCCCATAGATTTCCAGAGCGAGCGATCTATCTAGTGGGGGGCCGTCCTAAACTGTGCTTTTATTTCTTTATGGTATGCAATAAAACCACTACATTACATCGGTATATTTAAAAGTTTCTGAGAACATTATTTTTATCTATTCTGACACCAAAATAAATATATTAGTTTTTCCAAGTATTTTTAACAAGTGATAATTTATTATCATTTAGCAAGCTCGTGCCGTTCATAATTCGTTGTCAACAGGAAAAAGCGTTCAAGGTTTTAAAAAGGAGACACAGTCGAGCCTAAAATGTCAATATGAGAACGGTCGATAAAGTTTTAACTGTTTCCAACAGTTCCAAGAAAGCTTTCGCACCCAGTCAGGGTAGAAGCTAGACTTTCATGCCCGGACCAAGAAAGCTTCTTACAAAAATAAATAATAAATTATTAGTATCACCGTCGTATATGAAATTGATTTAATAAAAACACCTAAATAATATTTATTTATTCACACTGTTTAATTGTACCCTTACGAAACACGTGTTCTACATATAAAAATACTAGAATATACAACTTGAACATAGTTATCAATTTTCATACCACCTAGAACTAACTTCATGCTGTTAAATTTAGGTGTCGGTGTGCGCGCGCATCGTAAAAATTCACTCTCATCATTTTTCTCCATCGCGCCAAAAGAAGTATAACTTCAAAAAGAACTAAACTTTATATTAAACACAATTCATCCGTTTATGAGGTACAGACGGACAGACTCACAGACAACCTCCCAAACAAAGGTTTTGAACTTACTCTCTAACCCTCTCTTTTTGCTGGTTATGGAAATTAAAAAAAATACAAGTACATAAAGTTGTACTAATAAATAACATGGTCAGCTATTCAAATCTGGCGTTGATTTTTATCTTAATAGCACTACGTTCGCACAAACATTGATAAACAATCAATATGATAATACTACGTGTTTTGTTATGTACGACATTAAATGAAAACACGGGAAGGGCTAATGGCTAATATTGTTGTAAAAAAGGCTTTTATTCAAATTAATTACCATGGAAAATTTTAATTTTTAAACAATCTTAAAATATCAAGTGCAAAAAATATTAATGAAACAGCCTAATAAAATCGGTAAACAAATAATATTCATTCATCATGTAGGTAAGGTACCTGTTAAACTGACTAAGCGACATCGTCGGAAAGGCGCCGCGCACCGCACCGATTTACGTTACAAATTGTTTATTGGAAGTGTATCGATTATGTAGTGGATAAATATTCAAGTTACTGGTATTGAACCCACCTCTAAAATCAGTTAATACAATTCCGGATGTGTGTTTTAACTAAATGTCGTAATAACAAATAAGTTGTATAATATACAGGGCGTTTGATTGATAATATACGCACAAAAATGAAAGGGGTTATTTTGATGAGCATAATAAATTAATTTGTGAAATGTTTACCATAGAAATGTGAAATTTATTTTGGCATGTAAAAACAAACACTTCATTAAACCCATGTTGTGCTATTGCATAATGCTTGACAGATACTGTATTGGTGACATGTCGAGATATCTCTTGTTGTCTCTTTCTAACCCAAACCCGCATTCATTTCCGAGAGAGATATCAAATCGGCCTTTATTTTTGGATTGTCGATTGCAAGAGTAGGCAGTAAGTTTTATATCGAATTAATCACCTAAACTTAGTCGATTTCTTTAAAATTTGATAATATAACTAGTAGTTTTTTTTCGAGAAGTCTTTTTTATATTTTGAGAAACCGTTACTTGAATATCGTCGGTACCAAACACCCTGTAAAGAATAAAAAAAAATATAGTTAAACTGGTAGGTATACGTTATTTTTTAAATCGCATTTTTCCCATACCTACCTATATGGACGAGTACGAATGCATCTAATAACGTTGTTGTTTTAACTCAGAGATCAGTAATGTGCACTCCATTGAAGGAAGACAGGAGTGCTTTAGTGTCTATTGGAATTTTTATAGCAAGGATCTATGAAAAAATACTTATCTACGAAAATGGTAGGAAATATGTTTGTAATTTATATTTTTTGTTGTAAGTACTTGGGTATGCGCCAGCTGTGAAGTATGTAATATAATAACGGCATAGTACGAACATCTGTCAATACTTTAGAAGTGAAAACTTCTTTAGGCGCGTTGGACATTTTTTGAGATGGGAAAAAACCATTGAACTCGCAACACTGTTACCGTTACCGATTCCGACACCTCTCCATATGAAGTGAAAACTTGTTGGCACGTTAGGCATTTTTGGAGATGGGAAAAAACCATTGAACTCGCGATACTGTTTCCGTTACCGACACCTCTATATTTAAGTATCTCGTAATTGTTCAAGTTTTCACTTCTGTCGGCACTCCCGGAGTGCCATTTTTTGTACCGGTTGTTTTCCATAATACGAATACTTATAAAAAAGGGATAATATTATTTGATCCTCAAGAATCTAATTGATCTATTGTAAACGTGTACCTACTTTGAAAAAAATATTTGGTATTCAACAATTATTTGATCCCCTTTTTTAACTATATCGTATTATGAGTGGGAGAACCGACACTGAGCACCCCCAACTCTAGGCAGTCTTGTGCGTGACACCCCTGGCGTGTTATAAAAAAGCGCGGAGCCAGAAGCTCGCGTGGAAGGTCCTGAGTGGAGCAAGCCCGCGAAGCCGAGCGGAGTGAAGGTAGAGTTGGTGAAGCGACACTCAGGGGCGACCACGCGAGAGTTCGGGCGAGAGCCCATCCCAAAAGACTACGATGTGATACGATACGAACAAAAAATAACACCACCGCAGCTACAGATTTAGCGGTTTTTAAGTGCCGCCAAAGTTAAAAATGTATCGAACTTTATTATTAAATGCTTATGTCTCTTAGTTTTGGGACCCAACATGGATCTGTCAATCATAATTTCTTAAATCTCAAACATTTTTTGCGTAGCTCCAAACATATTAAAGTATCGATTGTTTGATTTATTTTATGTCTCACTAAAAGAGGATCAATCATTAAAAAAGATGACATATTTTATTTTTATATGATATTTTTTTGCTTACTGTTTTTGCAAAATTAAAATGATCATATAAATAAATAAATAGTAGTGTAAATAGGTATACTTATGGTTATGGTTTAATTTTCAATCTCGCTTTCTATTATTTGAGGAAGGAAATGGATAAAGATTGTTGAATCCTTTTGACGACAATAAACTTTAAATTCAGGCCCATATTCGGGGGCACGGATTGAGCGGTATAACAACAAAAACCTACCAAAAATTCTTATTTGTATTAGTTTTATGAAAGCCCTAAAAATCAGGAAATTACACGTATGTACCTAACTAGGGCAGAAATAACAATTTATTTCAAAATTGTCGTAACCATATATCAATTCGTACCGTATCGTTTTGTAACATGTTTTGATAGAAGTGTGGGAGGACGTGCTGAATTATAGTACTTATTTGTCACAATTATGTATTTAGGTCTATTGTATTGAT
Organism: Philereme transversata; assembly: GCA_963924445.1. Classification (NCBI taxonomy): domain Eukaryota; kingdom Metazoa; phylum Arthropoda; class Insecta; order Lepidoptera; family Geometridae; genus Philereme; species Philereme transversata. Next base: position 11,322,048 of record OZ004342.1, read on the forward strand.
TTATTTGACGATACATCAAGCCCTTTGACAATGTAATAAGTAGTTTAGGCCTTTATAGAAACAAACACCTGTTTGACCGATGGTAATGAGTAGACACTCAACTTAACTTTGAAATGTTTGGTTTTAGGCTGTTTTTTTCATATTTAAGGTTAGAAGTGCGAACTAGATCAAAAATGGAAGACCTTCAGATATTTGATCTAAAAAATAACACAGGAAATTAAGCTTTTATCAGAACACATACATCATGGGCGATAAAGGGCATCGAGGTCTTTGAGAGTATTTGCGACACGGAGATGGATGGAGGGATTTGAAGACCTCTTCCCAGGAGAGGGACGGACGATATGTCCACAACACATTTGTAATTCAGAGTGTGCCAAAAATACTATAATCAGCTATTTCTATCTTCAAAGGTCTTTTGGAAGAAAACATTTATTAGGATTAAGCACGCCATGTACATTTCTTTTTTGTAAGCTTTTTTTGTTAATAATCTATTTATGCCATTGTGTTTTACTTCATTGCGCAGAAAAATAATATCTAGGTACAAAAACACCTTTCAAACTAAACCATTATTGTTAATATGGATATCAAACAACTATCCCTGTAAATAGGTAAAGTTTAACAAGAAAGTGTTACCAGCTTTCCACTTTAAGTCCTCGATAAAACAGTTTCAAAAGTGTTAGCGCATCCTGACTCTACCAGTTAAAAGTGTTTATGCTTGTAAACTGAAAAAGATTATATTTCTGTAAGTTTTCTAAAGATATCCTAAAGTACCTACTTTTATATAACTGGTATTTTTATAGTTTTAGGGTTAATAATTATAATTGATCACAGCGCTAACTAGTTTTTTATTGTCATGACAGAAATAATCATACTTCTCACTAAGAATATAAACGCGATGTAATCCCTATACGATTTGGATTGGCATTTAAATACAATTAATTAAATTATAATAAAAGACATCAATATAATGAAACAAACCTAATAATTAAGTTTATTTGCTTAGAACATAGTAAATACAACAAAAGGTAGGGTATATGTATAGGTAGGGCACATCACAAACGATGATAATGCGTTAATATTTTATGTTAAGACTAGCTGACCCGCCCGCGGCTTCGCACGGGTGGTTTTTCAATAAAACATTACCCTCATTTTGCGCAGTTGGCTAACAAGTAGTCTATGTCCTTTCCCAGGATATAATCTATCTCCTTCCAAAATTTCATTACGTTCAGCCGGTTAGTCGTGTTAAGGTAACAAACAAACAGATTTATGTATGTATTATACATATAAACCTTCCTTTTGAATCACTCTATCTATTGCTGAAAACTGCATTAGAATCCGTTGAGTAGTTTAAAAGATCTAAGGGAACAGGACAGCGGAAGCGACTTTATTTTATACTATGTAAAGAAGATAAAGATAAAATATCGCTCGCCATACAATCCAATGTAAGATGAAAATACATATATATTATCTTATCTTCGCCCTATGTGATGGTCCTGTGGATTGCATGGCGAGTGATATTTTATCATAGATAACATTAACATCCAAATGTTTAAATGAAATACAATACAATTAAATAAAAACAATTTAATACAGAATAAAATAGATAATATTAAAAAATGTTAAAATTACACTTACTGTACATAGTCAATTCCTGGTGGGATAACAATATTACCCAATCTGTATTCATACTAGGATAACATGTGTTATAGCATACCTACTTATGCCCATCTATCTAATTAGAAGTCTATGTACGTATAATTTGGTTATTAGTTTCGGGTGGTACTAATAACGGCGGCACATTACATTAATCATTAAAATTAACAATGTTTACTAGTTTATTCAATTCAGAAAGCTAATTATTTGTTTATATAGGGTGTTTGATAATATACGCACAAAAATGACAAGGGTTATTTTGATTAGCATAATAAAAAAAATTGTGAAAACAAAAACTTTATTAAACTTATGTTGTACTATTGCGTAATGCTTGCCATCTAACCACATATACTGTACTGGTGACGTCTCGAGATATCTTTTGTTGTCCCTATCTAACCCAAAACCCGCAGCCATTTCAGAAAGAGATATCAAATCGGCCTTTATTTCTGGATGTCGATTGCAAGAGTAGGCAGTAAGTTTTATATCGAATTAATCATCTAAACTTAGTCGATTTTCTTTAAAATTTGATAATATAACTAGTAGTTTTTTTTTCGAGAAGTCTTTTTTATATTTTGAGAAACCGTCACTTGAATATCGTCAGTATACAGTGTGTCCCTGGATAAAGTGCAACCCCGAAAGGGGGTGAAACTAGATCAAAAATTATCGACAAAAAAATAGAAAAAAAAAAATTAAAAAAATTTAGTATATACTTTATTGATGAATTAAAATTTTTATTGCTCACTAATGACTCTATTTAATAAAAAAATGATTTCTTCCAAAGTAGTAGGTCTATTTTGTTAAAATAAAAACCATAATCATGTCAGATATGTGACGATGACGATAAAATAACAAATAACTCACAAACAAGTGGCTATCGTGACTTAAAGTTTAATTTTTGTATTAAAATTACATTTTTTAGGCTGTTTTTTTCCAATAAACTCCTAAAATCTTAAAATTAAGCCTATAATACTAGAAATTTTTATGACTTTTTATTATTGTCTATCATAATAGCTTTTAAATAAAATAAAAACCTACGTTCTAACATAAAAAATGTGCTGGCTAGGAGCATTTAAAGTTGACCACTGATTACGTCACCACTCAGGTAGAGACCCTTTTTTAACTTATATTGTTGTAGATTATGGTCGCTGGGCCTGTTCTATGAAAGATGAAGGGTGGGGATCGAAACAGGACTCATAACAAGGCACGCCAGTCGCTCCGATATTCTCGCCGCTGCTACCGCCTACCGTACCTTACTGCGCCTTCAAGTTTTTGTTACGTTGTTTTGCTTTTGTTTTGTTTTTGACTTTTTGTTACGTTTTTGACTGTACTTTGTTGTGTTGTGGAGATGCCGCGATTGACTGAGTTCTCTCCGCGAGAAATCGCTGACATCCATTATTATTATGGTATGTCACGTGGACACACAACAGTCGCTCGTTCTGCATACATAAATGCGTTTCCGAGCAGACTTATACCGTCAGCACGAAATTTCCAAGAAGTTCACCGAAAGTTATCCAACATCGGACTTGGATTAGCAAGAGATCGCCGTGAGCAACAAGCTACCATTATTGACCATTCCATAGAAGAGGCCGTTTTAAACGATTTGTTTGCTGATCCCACAACCAGCATTAGACGCTTAGCTTTGCGTCACGGTATATCAAAAACATCCGTATGGCGAATTTTGAAAAAGAAGGGATTGCATCCATACCATTATCAGCGAGTACAGCATTTGCATAAAAATGTAGACAATCGTGCAAGATGCGTAATGTCTACGTGGATTCAACAAAAAATTAGAAATAATCCACAATTCCTAAAAAAAATTTTATGGATGGATGAAGCGAAATTCACCCGGAATGGAATCACAAATTGCAGAAACTTACATGTATGGTCCGAGGAAAATCCACACCTAAAGAGGGCGTCTACTTTTCAAGTGCAATTTTCAGTTAATGTATGGGCAGCTCTAATAGACGACACGCTGATTGGGCCAGTTATTTTACCCGCAACATTAAATGCCGAAAGTTTTTTAAACTTATTAAGAGACGATCTGCCACTACTGCTGGAAGATGTTCCGCTGGCTACAAGGCAACAGATGTATTTGCAGATGGACGGATGCCCTGCGCACTACGGGCGCAATGTGCGAAGTTTTTTAAACGAAAACTACGCTAATAGGTGGATCGGCCGGGATGGACCAGTCGGGTGGCCGGCACGTTCACCTGACCTGACACCCCTAGACTATTTTCTGTGGGGTGTTATGAAACAAAGAGTCTACAGAACGACCGTAGACACCGAGGCAGAGTTACAAGATCAAATCATGCGATGTGCCGATGAGATAAGATGTGACCCAGAGATGGTGCTTAGAGCCACACAACAAATCGCTCTTCGTGCGGCAATGTGCCTACAACAACAAGGAAGCCATTTTGAGCATTTAATGCATTAAACAAAACCCTTATTTCATACTTACATGTAATAAGTTAAATAAAAATGTTGTAACTAAAATTTGATTTTTAATACTACCTGAGCAGCAAAAAAAAACGTGTCTCTACCTGAGTGGTGACGTAATCAGTGGTCAACTTTAAAAGCTCCTAGCCAGCACATTTTTTATGTTAGAACGTAGGTTTTTTTTTATTTAAAAGCTATTATGATAGACAATAATAAAAAGTCATAAAAATTTCTAGTATTAAAGGCTTAATTTTAAGATTTTTGGAGTTTATTGGAAAAAAACAGCCTAAAAAATGTAATTTTAATACAAAAATTAAACTTTAAGTCACGATAGCCACTCGTTTGTGAGTTATTTGTTATTTTATCGTCATCGTCACATATCTGACATGATTATGGTTTTTATTTTAACAAAATAGACCTACTACTTTGGAAGAAATAATTTTTTTATTAAATAGAGTAATTAGTGAGTAATAAAAATTTTAATACATCAATAAAGTATATACGAATTTTTTTTTAATTTTTTTTTCTATTTTTTTGTCGATAATTTTTGATCTAGTTTCACCCCCTTTCGGGGTTACACTTTATCCAGGGACACACTGTATAACAAACCACTCTGTATAATGGATTAAGGTCAGATTTATTCGGAACTGGAAAGGCCTACAATCCGGATTAGGGGTAAAGCCCACCCGAAGCACGCAAAGTTTGTGGTCTCATTTTAGCTAAAATCCTGAACGAGCAGTAAACAATGAACCGTTCCTATTACAAGTTTTATCATTACGTTTGGTTACTTTTGACACAGCAAGCGCATACCATTTTTGACTCAGATGCTAGGCTTTATCTTATTAGTTATAAGCTTCCGCTCACGGTTTCGCACGCGTGGTTTATCAATGAAAATTAGCATTTTTTAATGTTATATGTGGGAAAACAGACCTACAGCCCACCTGATGGTAAGCGGTCACCGTCGCCAGTTGACACCGGCAACCCCCGGGGTATTGTCGATGCGTTCCCTACCCTGAAACCTCATTACATTTCTCTTGAAGCGTACCATGTCGTAGCCTAACGGGCAAACTTCAGATGTTAGCTCATTCAAGCAAGTATGGAGATGAAAAGATCGCGTGAAGCGTGTGGTGCGCGATACCCATTTGTCGTGTATCCAAATGTCAATTGTTGTGCCTACGTCTCCAATCGGATCATAATCTCTCTATATAACTTTCATCGAAATCGGTCCAGCCGGTTAGTCGTGAAAACACTGAGGTAATCTTAACAAATGGGCAGACAGAGAGAGCTTTAATAATCTTTTTTTTATTTTTTTTAAGAACGATATCGAATCACAAATGAGGAGGTTTGTAGACTACAGCTACTTAAATAACACTATTTAAATCCAAGTTATAGATATAAAAACATTTGTATGTACCTTCTATCAAACCTTAGTACATTGTTATACAAGGGCTTACAGCCGAGCATAACAAATAAATTTATATCACGAATGCGAGAGAATCAATAAAGTCTTATTATAACAGTTTGTTGTTAAAAAGAAAACGTTCCCGGTTTCCATTGATTTTTTTTTCAATACTAAATTATGGCCATTTTCTATTTTAAATAGAAATAAGAATGTGACATGGTGGTTGTATGTCATTATTGCATATATTATGAATGTGCCCTCTTTCCTTTTTCAATAAAAATAAGGATTTGTGATGAATATTGTATTTAATGTTAGCATTTATAAATAAATATAAATATTGCTGGACATTTCACACAGCGCTATCTAGCCCCAAACTAAGCATATTACTATGGGAACCAGATAACTGATAGAATACTTAAATGTTTTTTTTGTAAATACATACTTATAATATATTATATAGAGAAACAACCAGACCCGGAACAAATATCATCATGCAAACGTTTGTTCCGCGGCGGGAATCGAACCTGCTACCTCCTGCGTCTCAGCCGGTTATTCGCCCACTGCACCACGGAGGTCGTCTTTTTGATTTATTGATGTAACCTCTATTATTTTTAAATAGAAATAAGGATTTGTCATAGAGATTGTATTTTATTTTAGCTTATTGTGAATGCGATGAGCCTCATTCTATTTTCAAATTTACCTACGGCCCTAGGGTCGTAAATCGCATTTACGGAGCCGATATCGAGTTTATACCAACTTTCAGAGCATAAGGGATAAAAAATAATACACTACCAAACAAAAATAAGCGCATATTAAAATAATTTCTAAGTAGATTTACTAGTAATAGTTACTCGTAACTCAAACAAATCGCAATTTGATTTCATAAAAACTATCCAGCCGGTTTTGTTATATACGACATTAATTTAAAATACACATCCGAAATCTTATTTGCTGAATTTAAAGGTGGGTTTAATACCGGTAGCATGAATAATTATCCAGTAATTGATACATCTCCAATAAACAGTTTTTAATAACATCAAATCGACGGTGATACCGCTTAATCAGTTCAGGTACCTACCTATTTACATGATGAATGAATATGATTTGTTTGCCTATTTTATACAGGTTGTTTCATTAATAGTTTTAGGACGTGATATTAAATTAGTTAGAAAATGTAAAATTTTCTATTGCAACGAATTTGAAAAACTATACTAGCCATTACTACTCATGTTTTCATTTAATGTCGTACATAACGTGACATGACACGGTGTATGCGTTTAAACTAACCATTTCTAGCCAATTCGGGAAAACCGGTGACGAACGGAAGTCAACAAATAATTCCTTGAACACGTTTCGTGTTCCGCACGCAAAGTACATGTTCCAGTCGGGATAATCCATGACAATGGCTTGAATGTGATTCATTTAGGGTCCGTGGGCAGAGCTAACGATTTATGGTACACGTGTAAGGCCGTCAGTCTGTCCAGGACAATCTGCAAGCTTACCGCCTACCTTCGCAGTCATTGCATTGTATTCGTGATTTAACATGATTTTAGTAACAGAGTAGATGCGATACAGAGGTAAGAATTTAGCAGCAAATACAACAAAGTTTATTTGGGGGACAGTGGGAAAAATGCCTTTAATATCCGAAAGAATATACAATTACAATAAAATACAGAAAAAACAGTTGAATCATCTAAAGACCGTCGCAAACGATCTATAGATAGCTCAACTGCTCCAGATCACTACTAGGCGGAAGTGCCCCCAAGACACTGGCTGCATTGCCCCGCTGAATTGCAATGCTTATGCGTTGACCTAGGTAAGCCCCAGCTCTCAGATCACACGTCGCAACGACCGACGATGGGCCCCGGTACCCCATGGACCCCGAGTCTCGACCCCAAATGGGTCAAATACGTAAGCTCTGTTTATTTCATAAAGAGGCACAACGTATTCTGATGTGAAACATCTATGTGCGCGCCTTGGGGGTTAGACCGACTCGTAGGTATGTAACGCTCTGCGGCATGCGTCTAATAAGATAAGAGGTAGTATGTAAGTAAGATTAGGGGCAATATGTTGAGTATTTGTAATTATTTGGTAAAAGTGAAAAGTCAACTCAAAAGTCATGCGTCAATAATTGTCAAAATACAAAAGTAAAGTATAGTTTGCTGTCACGCGCATTTACATTGCGTAAGATAAGATGACTATAAATTCTTTCTCAATAACCATCAATTTAGATGTTTCACATGGTGATGGACAAATTTTTTTCAGAGGAAGTTCACCTTAAGTTACCATTGTTCTGCACCACTAGGTATGGATAGAACAATCAATTTTTACTGAGGACCCCCAGATTTTTAAGATTTTAGTTAAAATCTTGGGGCAATTCTGGCACAGACTAAACTATACTTAATTTTCGGTTCTTCGGCATGACCAGCCCACTACCACTTTAGTTTGCTGATCCTCTGGGCTATGTCGATGGCCTTGGTTCTCTATCGGATAATTTCATTGCGGATTTTAGCCTTCAGAGAAACTCCGAGCATATCCCGTTCCATAGTTCGCTGCGCAACCTTATTGGTGAACCAGCCCAATCGTCCCCTACGTCTCAGCTCCATAGGTCATCACGGGTCTTTTGAATATAAAGTACAGTTACTGTTTAAAGGCTCACCGAGAGAACAGTACGGCTACCACATCAAGCTATTTTTCTGAATGCTTAAAGCGTTCGATGTACTACCAAAAGTTCTGCACTATTGGGTACTTGTCAAAATAACGGATCTACGTTTTAATGGACGCCACTAAAAGGTCAGCAACTATCCAAAACCTTACTAGACTGCACGTGTCTTGGCATACAGGAGGCATTCATTAAACAAACGACCATCCAGTCTTGAGGTTGTGTGTTAACAATTTGATTATTCCGCGATTACCAGGCACTATTCTGTCAGAAATTTCAGATTTTATTCATGATGTTTTACTGCCGACAAATATAAAATTAGATCCGCATTGAAAAAACAAAAACAATTGTTGCATGTCGGGCAAGATCGGTCGCTTCGTAAATCTATGGGGGAGGCCTATGTTCAGCGGTGGACGTCTGTGGGTCAATGTGGATCATAAAAGCCCAGAAACGAAAAGTTTAATATATGTATGTACCTACACATTGATTTTTCTTTCACGCTTTTTCTTATCGTGTCACATAAGACGATTGATTGACAATTTTGTTTGATTTATAACGCTGTAGCAAGGTACTTTTTCCTTATGCATCCCATATTTGCAATTGAGACTTCAACTGAAATGACATTGAAGCTGTCTCAGAATCAGCCTGTCAGCAGGCTTTTGTATTTTACGGTAATCTTTGCTAATGATCCCAGCCTCACCTTTCACTAAAACAACATCGCACCCTAACAATTTGCAGGAAAATTAGTTTCCAGATTGGTAGTTAGGTACCTGCGATGTTTGATTACCTAGTAAACGGTAGGACGATACGGAGTGCTTGCGTAGACGATTTACGATAGTGGGGTAGTAACAAATTTTCTTTATGAAATTCTCATTCAATTTGCGCTGTTGTACAGAATAGGTACTTTCTCAAGCTTTGTAATTGCCATTATGTATCTAATAACGTAAGAAAATCGGAACTACATAAAATAAGAGACTAACTTGATCTACCCGCAAAAACATAACCGCACTAGGCACTTATTTGCACGATATAATTCGTGTAATATCTGCAAAAGAAGAAGTGACATAAACCAAGCCAGGCCATCTTCATCCACCCTTGCCATGTTAATAAAACATCAATGCTCGTTAAAATGGATGTTAGTACAAAATGTAGGTCATAATCCGGGGGAGGTAATATCGTCAACGTTGTTATTAAGCACCAACCACCGCGCGATCCGTGCAAAAACGCCATAGACCGGCGGATTAAAACAATTTTTATGTTTATTTTTAGTACAAGACTGACCCGGTTTATTCGTGGTAGGTCTATAAACCCGTTTAGTATCTGCTATATTTCATAAGTGCGGGAGACGTCCAGATGTTTTAGCGTAATGTAATGTTAGCAAGCGAAATTGCTGCTTGGAAATTAATAAAAAATATTCCAACCAAGCGCAAATCACGACGAATCCAACATTTCTGGCTTGAGTTTATTTTTAGTTTATTATTTTAATGTGAAGTACCTACTATTTACTGACTAAATATTATTAAAGAAAACTCATGCTTAGATGTACTGTTTCATACAGCTTTGCAAAAAACTAGCGCGGCATTAGTGTTTCCACAGCTGTGCCGTTGGTGACGAATTTGATTGGTTTTTATTTTTAGTACCTAGGTACTAGTTACATATAATATTGGTTTTGTGGCGAAAAATGAATATTTTTCTATTTCTTATACTAAGGTAATTTCTAAGGCAAGCATTGCATATCTTGCAGACATGTATACAAATAAAAAATAAACAGCAAGATAGGTCCTTCGATATCATCGCACCTATTAACAATCCTGTGACCTTCGCTCAAAATAAGACGAACATTTGTCAGCTGTTATCTTCAATTTGCAGATGACTGTTTACCAGAATACCAACCGTGTTTATTATGCAAAATAGCAATTGCCCTTTGAGGTTAGCCCTTTTGTAGACGCAATGTAGTCGGTGTCAGTAATAGGCATGTTGAGGACAGCTAGTAGAGGGACATCTTCCGAGGAATTCCTAAGAAATTCAAACAGAAAAAGATAATACTCTGGACAGTTTCTACCAGTCAGTACTACTGTTTGGTATGGCTAGATAAACAAGGCGAGATTAAAATTGAAACCCGACTGGGTGAAACATGCATGCCATAGAAAAATCTATGTTCTTTTCCGAGTAAGCTTCCAAATTTCAGTCAAAGTTTATTTCAGTTACGATAGAAGCATTGAGTTATAAGACCGGTAAAAACTAACTTACCAACTAGGTTTCATTAGTAACTTTTGTAATGTCACGCCTCTTGAAAAACTTCTGAGCCGGCTTGAACTTTGGCGCGGCTTGTTGATGTAAGCTTTTTATGCGCAAAACTATTTCTACACAAGCTTATTAGAGAAATATTGCTATTACACTATAAACGTTTCCGTCATAATAAAGGAGATATCAAAAAAGCCCGGCTAGCTGGTATATGAGGTATTAGTTAGATAAATCTTGAAAATGCAAATATACAGTAGACTAAAAATTACCGAATTCTAATTGGGTATTTTTGTACAGCGGAGCTTTTTACAGCGTAGCCTCAAGTGGATGTCTTTAAAACAATACTCTGTTCTACATTTGTTTTTTGCATATTTAATCATTTATGTATATATTATTTATACATTTATATATATATATAATACATATTTTTCAATAACATATACTGTCCCACTGCTGGGCAAAGGTCTCCCCCATTTCCTTCCGTTCCTTGCGTTCTCCAGAAATCTCCTGCCAGTCAGAGTGGAACCCATCTAGGTCGTCGCGCCAACGTTTTCGCGGTCTGCCTCGTTGCCGTCGTCCTGTAGGCTGCCAGTCGGTGGAGATCTTAGTCCACCTTTCAGGGTGCATTCGAGTGATTTAATCAATATCTAGTTTTAATATCCGTGTATCCATCATCATCATCATCTTAGCCCACATCCACCCACTGCTGGGTATAGGCCTCCTCGTTATCACGTCACTCTCTCCGGTCCTGTGCCAAGCGCACTCATTGCCTTCCCGCAACTCTCGCGATGTAGTCCGACCATCTAGCTGGTGGTCTGCCAACTGGTCTGCGCCCTTCTCGCGGCCACTCTCGGTTGCTGCCCTCGTCCATCTTATTACATCTTATTCGCTTATTACAATAACTAAGTAAAATTATTCTTCTTCTTCTTCGGGTTCCTCGCAGATTAGACAACATCATGGCTATTTTGGCTTTGGAAACTGCGGCTCTAAAAAGAGATGTGATAGCGGGGTTTTTTACCAAAAGTGACATCTCCTGACAACCCCCCTTTTCCCTTCCACCTTCCTTGGAATAATCATTTGCAGTATATGGTATTTGTCGTTTCTAAATATTTTGAACACTTGATTGAGTTTCTTGGCTTCACCCAAACCTGATGAGACCAAGAGACTGACATAGAATAAGTCTCTTTTCGTTGGAGGAATAATTAGGTAGATAACAACTAATTGGTAGTATTACTAATTATTAGGTAACTGTTTGTTTAAATAGAATTATACTTTGTTGATCTGACCTAAAAGAATAAAATAAAAATATGTTAAAAAATAAAATAAGTGAGGAACCTTTTTCATACATAACATTGGATTGTTAGTGATAAAGGCAGAAGGATCAATTGGAAACATAAAATATATTTCATAGTTACGTACGTTAAATACTCTTTGAAAATCCACTGTGAAAATTGGACAGCCAGATACCGGGTTTATTTTATAGGTTCCGCTTTACCGATTTGCGTACGGAACACTCATCATTATGATTTAAGACCTTACCATGTTTTTGCTCTGGTGAAGCTCTTTAATTAATTTGTACCTGCAACTCTTCCCACTTCATAAAACTTTGCTCTGAACGAAATATTTTAAAATACATCGTACATCGTTAGCGGTAATTTTCCCCTATTGTCTATAGTACCATTGATTTGTACCATCAATGGTGATAGTACTGTGCCCTTTTTTTTAACCTATACTTTCCCACTGCTGGGCAAAGGTCTCCCCATTTTCCTCCACATCTCACGATCACTCGCCACGTCCCACCAGCCATCTTGGAATGCATCGAGGTCGTCACGCGAACGCTTCCTCCGCCTGCCCCGGCTTCGACGCCCATCTGCAGGTACCCATTGTGTGACGACTCTTGCCAGTCCCACTTCAGCCTGGCAGTCTTGTCGCCAACATCTGCGATGCCCGTCTAAACTAGTATCTATTTTAATGGTACTAATGTGTCCTTAGTACCATTAAAATAGATACTAGTTTATACCGTGTATTTACTTCTTTTTTACCAAAAAAATTAACGACGCAAATTTTCTAAAAACAATGCGTCTGTAATGTCGTCTTGAATTAATTGCATTTGCACATATTGAATATAATTGTTGCGGTCTTAATTAGGTTCCGTTTCTGGGCTTTTCGCTACGGTCCCCTACGAAATATTAAAGTTTTTGGTTTTAAACATCTACTTACAAAATGATGTAAGTGGGATCACCATTTCCTCATTCAGCATTTATTTCTGTGATATCCCTGAGAAACGTTGACGATCATGCGATATAAATTCAAGGCTATATTGTTTTACCGTGTCGGCCCAATAGCTTTTCAGGTTTCTTTATTGAGCCAAGAGACACTAACGTTCAACCGTTTTATTGCTAGTTATATTTAAGGACTGCCAATAAAGAAAACGGTTTATATTTTGATAAAGGGTAGGTATAGATAGACAGACTGTGTGTAGAGTCTAAGAATTATATTGGCTGGTATAAGGATGTTACTTTAACTTAAATGAATTCATGTCTGATAAGGAAATTGGTAATTTTAAAATAATTAATTATTACCATACTCTCTATTCATTATCATTGACTTTCCATTATTATATTACCGCCGCAGTAGGAGACACAGATTTTTCTCGCAGTCATATTGCCGGACAATCGCGCGCGCTCAGTCGCCCATCCCGCGAACCCTTTCTGCGCACAATGCCCTCCTGAACGCAAGCCCTGAGTGTGATGTGTTTGTGGACGGATAGAAGATTATAATGTTGGAGTGCTTGAGGATTTGTGAGTGTTGAATGTTATTGCTTAATATTATTGTTTATTGTTTTAGTATTTTTTGTATTTTATTTTATTTTTTCGACATTTTATATAACATTGTCATTTATTAATTATTTTTGAAATTTCCTTGCTAATATTGTAATTAATATAATTGGCTATGGCCGTTCTAGTTCCATAAATAAATATTACGAATAACTCATGTGTACTCATGTGAACACCCATAGGGATAGGAGAAAATATTTTTTTCCAAACTCTTTAGTATTAACTATGACAAATTTCAACTCTGTAGCAGTAATAGTTTACGAGTAAAATAGCTTTACCTACGACGGACGGACAGACGGACATGAAGAAATTATAAGAGTTCCTTTCATAAACAGAAATAGTATTTACTTATCTCTTTAAAAACTAGTGGTTCGCCCTGAACTGAGATCTCGCGAGTCTGCAATAAAAAACAAAGAAAAAATAATTTTAATCTTTGATTATCAAAATAGTGCCCTGAAATATATAACCACATTACTTGATCTACAGTTTCATTTAAATTACAGGTAACGAGAGTTCATGTAAGTTGGTTATGCTGTTTTGGGGTACAAATTGCAGTTATTCTAGATTTCAGACTTTTGCCTATATTTATGACACTTTACCTATACGCATACCAAATTTCAGTAATGTGGGGTCACTGGTGTAACCTGTGAATTTTATCAGCTTTGTTTTTATTATGGCTAATAACTAAAAAACTACAAGAACTAATCTAATAATAAAAACAGGGTTGAAATGTAATAATAAAGACCTTTCATTTGACGTCCCATTTGACCAATAGTCTCATTTTCATTTTTTTTACCCCTCTTGAACCCCAATATCTCAACAACCCCCCCCCCCCCACACATTTTTAGCTCATTAAGTCACACCAAAATTGTGCCATCACTACCTACCTATGTATCAAATTTCACGATGATCAGATCAACGCTTCGAAAGTTATCCTCGGACAAACAAACATACATACATACATACAACGCCGATTTGCCCAAATTGATTTTTTTTTTATTCTTTATTATATTTAATGAGGGTTTAATCAGCATGATTATGACACCCTCGAAAATACACTCAAACCGAATCATCTTCTTCTTATACCTATTTTAACCACCTTAATTAACATCTTCGCTTGCTCCGATAAGGGGTAAGCCAAGATGTTATTACATAAACCAACAGAAAACAAATCAACATCGAGGAGGTTACAAAATATTATTCTTTCTGCTTCGTTCCGGACACATTCCACCATAATATGATAAGCATCTTCTATCACATCACACTCAGCACAGTTTGGAGAATTGGTCTTTCCCATTAGGTATCCAAAACTATTTAGAGGAATGTGTCCCGATCGAAGCCTCATTAACGTTACGATGTCAGTTCTGGTCATATCCGAATCATCAAACCACGGCGATCTAGCTAGGCCTGGTTGCACTGTCCTGTACCATACACCCTTACTCAGCGATCTCTCGTCAAAATATTCTTTCCAGTCTAGTATACATCTTGTTCTTATTACATATAAAAGATCGCTTTGATATGGTAAAAAGTTCATGACGATGCCGTCCACGATAGCTTCCTTAGCGAGACGATCGGCCTCCTCATTGCCGGACAAACCGACGTGTGATGGCACCCATTGCAACGTTACATGCTTGTTTTTATTCGACAACTTGTCAATGGACTCTAATATGTCGTACGCTATCGGTGCGCCACGAAAACTCGTGGTGCATCGGGCGAGATGATGGAGGGCACTTTTAGAGTCCGTCAAAATAACATAAAATCCATTTTCAAAGGAATCGATGTAAGATACCGCTTCTGCAATAGCAATGAGTTCCGTGTACATTATAGATATGTTTGACTTTATTTTAATTTTTATTGCACCGTTCGTTTGAGGATCGAATATGGCCAGCCCTGACATATCAGTCTCTTTGGAACCGTCCGTATATATTCTATGATAATTTTGATATTTAGCGGCCAAAAAATTATCACATAGTTTTCGTAAACAACCTGGATCGTAGTTTCGCTTAGATGAAGTAACAATATCAATATTAGGTTTTATATAGGAAACATCCACACTGCTCATCCACGTATCTAAAGAAAACATTGCATTTTTAGGACTTGAGTGAATAGGTAAATCTTTGTAACGGTCGTGAATCATGACTAATAAAGGCTTTGTCCTGGATCGCCATAAAATATTTTCGTTAAGAGAACTTAATTCATTAAATAAATAAATTGTTTCTCCGTCGGAAATTGACTTTCTTCGTAACCAGTATTTACCGGCAAGATAGTACCTACGCACGAACAAAGGTTGGAGATAAAGCTCAGACTCCATGACATGTATTGCTGTACTACGTATGAATCCACCTATTACACGCATGCATTGATTCTGTGTCCGATCTAACTTACTTAAATGTGTCTTACAGCTGTTCCCATAGATAAAGCTTGCGTAGTCTAATCTACTCCGTATGCTAGCTATATATAAACGTCTCAAATGACGTGGGTGCATCCCCCAACCTGACCCGGCAAGTACTTTAAAGACGTTCAAAAATTTTGCAGCTTTTTCTTTAATCTCATTGATGTGTTTGGCCCAACGTAATGATCTATCTAGCCATAGTCCCAAGTAGGACTTATAATTATCTACTAATTGTAAAGAGGAATTGTTTATTGTGAGATTAATTAAATCTCTCTTATAGTTGTTTCTAAAAATACAAACTTTGCTTTTGGATGGGGAAATGCTCAAACCTATCTTAGATAAAATAATTGATAAGTTATTTAAGGCCAGCTGTAAGTTTTGCGTACCTTCCTCTGTATTATTGCAACAAACATACAAGACAAAATCATCTGCATATTGTGATATATAAACATTAGAAATATCCTTGCACACATGATACGTTACGATATTAAAAAGAAGGGGGGATAATGGATCCCCTTGGGCTAGACCACGATCAGTACTACGACAAAAGGAAGAACTTTCAATGCGAATATTGAGATTTCTTTCTTTTAAGAAGTTCCAAATATATCGACACATTTGTGTACCTATACCTATTTCACCTAAAATATCTATCAAAGCCCTAAGATCGACATTATTGTATGCGTTGTCAATATCTATAAAACAAGCTATCGTACATTTTCTTTCTAAAAAGCCCAATTGTATACGCGTCACTAAGCTGGTTAGATTGTCCAAAGTTGAACGACCTTTTCTGAAGCCAATTGTGTTAGGAGACAAAAAGTTATTTTTCTCAACAAACCACTCTAATCTACTGATTAGTATGCAGTGAAAAATCTTACAAAGACAAGAAATCATAGATATCGGACGCAGGGCTGATAAGGATTGTGGGTCTCGACCTGGCTTCGGTATTGGGACAATAGTGATATCGCGCCACTGGCGGGGAACAAAACCGGTTTTATAGAACTCATTGCATAAAGACGTTAAAATATTTTTACCGTTTTCGGGGAGATTCGCTAACATCGAGTACGATATGTTATCGCACCCGGGGGAGGTGTCCTTATGTCGTAGACAATGGTCAAACTCTTGTCTCTGTATCGGGGTTTCTAAAGTACTGTTACAAGACGTGAAAATTGGATCTTCGGGCCGGACATAATCAGGTGTCAAACTTTGAAGTAACTGCTTAGCCCTATTTTCGTCAATATAAGATCGAGGTGCATTTAATCCCTTGAACCATTTCATCTTACGCCATAATTCACTTTGAGACGTGGAACCATCTATTGACGAACAGTACTAGTGCCAAGCCTTATCTTTCTCTTTGCGTATTAGTTTCTGTGCTTCACATACTTTTTCCTCCAATAAAGTTAAGTTGTTTGGGGTGGGATTACGTCGGAATTTAGAAAGCGCTAGGCGACGTTCTGCCACTATTTTAGTTATAGAAACATTCCAATAGGGTTTGGGAACAAATTTACCAACTGGGTTTGAGTTGATTTTAATAAAAGGAATGTGGTGATCGGCAGCTGTGTTTATGCATTCTACAAAACTATCATAAGACTGTTGAAGATCACTTGAAATAGAAAAATTGGCGAATAGCGTATCTAAACTACATTTATAATCGAACCAATTGGCTTTCTTCAGATTTCTTCGTAAAGCTATAACTGCAGAAGTATTTTTTAAATGAGTAGAAATTTCAATAAAAATGTGATCGCTTCCTAACGTTTCACTTAAGGTGGCCAATTTAATCTTAATGCGATATCAGAAGCCAGAGATATGTCGGGAGAAGATTTCTGCAATACATTATTCACCAATTTGACTCGTGTGTGTTGTCCATTGTTTAATGTTATAAATGAGTTATCGACAAGCGCGTCAAATATTTGTGAGCCTCTTTGATCCGTTTTGTATGACCATCTAGTATGGTGCCCGTTAAAGTCACCAAGAATTAACGTTTTGGAGCTCATAGATGAAAAAAGATGATCCCAGTCACGTTGGCTAGTTCGATGCGGCAAGGGAGCACAATATAATGATATCAAATTTTGAATTTGGTCGCAATTGTATATCCTAATTCCTAAAATTTCAACACCAGGGTTAAGACTATCTAATTGTAACTGTACAGATTTTATAGATTTGTGAACTAATATTGCAACGCCACCCCAACCTCCATCTCTATCTTTCCGATAAATATTGTAACCATTTACCTTAATACTACTATCAGGTACCAACCAAGTCTCATTAAGAGCAGCAATGTGGATATTTTCCTGGGACAAAAGTTGTTCCAAAGCAACTAATTTAGGCCTTAAACTTTGTGCGTTCCATTGGATAATATTTAATCTTAAAAGTTTCGACCGTGTGTTATCCATCTTGACTGAGAAAGTAAAAGATGAACTGAATTATTGGCCAGTCTGGAATAAAGTCAACCATCACTAACACAAAATACTCTATACAGCACTTGAACGCCATCTTAATTTTAGATTGAATTGTTGCACCTCTAAGAAACGAAATGTCCTTTAACTTCTTTATCAGCTCCTGAATATACGTGGTTCTCTCTTTGTTAACTTCATCACGGGGCGCATCCTTCGAGTCTTGTATTACTGGATCAGGAGTTATGTCGCATCCAATTTCATCTGCCCAGGTCAACGACGAAGTTTGTGATTTTTTAGCTGAACGGCGGAAAGAAGATGGCTTTTTATGTTCTTCGTGTACAACAGCTTTTGTTTTCACTACCTCCAGGTGGCTGCTCATAATACTCAGGAAATATATTCCTAAAGTACTCGGAACTCGATTCTGTCTCTTTGTAACGTTCCGGTTCTTTGGGGCGTATTGGTTCATACGGACTTGATGCAACATACATAGTCAGTGCCCTTCTGTAAGTACAGTTGAATTCTGCCATAATTTCCCTGAGCTTTTTCTCTTTCACAAAAGCTGGACAGAATTTCGTCATTGCCATATGTCTACCATCACAATTTACACATTTGAATTGTTTGGTCTCGCAATTCGCGTGGTAATCCCCGCATTTCGGACAGACAATTTTGTTCGACGGACATCTTTTTGTAACATGACCTAGCTTCCAGCATTTAGCACATTGTGAGACTGGAAACACGTAAGGGTCGACTCTGATCCGCAAACCATCTACGGAAATATAACTAGGGAGAAATGACCCCTTAAAGCAAAGACGAACTGATTCACTTGTCTTCCATCCATCTTCATCTTCTTTACAGCGTCGCTTGAGGCGGTATATAGATAACAATTCAGCATTTTCCGGGCTTGTTATGCTCTTAAAAATGTCTTCATCGGCCATATCTATGTCAACATTTTTAATGACGCCAAATGACAGGTTTTTCTCCATGGCCCGATTAATTCTCCATCCCATATCAAGCATATGCTGGCAAGTTTCTAACTTAGAAGCACAATCTTCGCTACTTACATCAATTCGCACTTTAAATTGATTTACAAATTTAACTTTGTCGATATCTACTAAACCACAGGTCTTGAAAATTTTTGCTAACGAAAACATTTTTGGCATTTTTTCGCTGCATGAAATATACATTTCTATAACATTTGATTTTAACTTTTTTTCCTTTGATTTTATGGTATTCCACTCGAGTTCATCTTCTTCTTCATCATCCTCTTCTCTTCCCCTCTTAAGACGATCCTTTTGACGTTCTTCCATATCTACTAAATTGTCTCTTTCTGGTTGTTGTTGCATCTCATTTTCGATCATTTCTTGTTCACTCAAAGAGCTGTCGCTATTTAGTACTGCAAAACGATTCGCATGCTCAATTTCCATCATATCATCCATCGCACCGTCGTCAGTAACCCGGCCGTTAGGTAGATACCTACCCGACGCACACAGGTGCACCGTACAACGGAATGCGGCGCGCGCGTGAACGTTAAAATAGTAATTGGGACACAATCACCTCGTTCGAGTGCCGCAACGAAACTCCAAATTGATTTGGAGATCTCGCTTCGCTCGATCAAATACAAAGGAAACAGTAGAATTACCTAAAGACCGTTGCACACGATTTATAGATAGCTCAACTGCGTGTGGTTAAACAAGTGATCTATAGATCACTAAACCAGGTGGAAGTGCCCCCAAGACTGCATTGCTCCGTTGAATTGCAACGCTTATGTTGAATTTGCCGCCACACCGGCAGCCCTAACTGCTGTGCCAGACATCGGAGATGGCGCAAGCGTGACATCCCACACCAAAGCCCTACCCTTCCCCAAGGTACAAGAGCCATACTGTCAGACCGGTTACCGTCATCGGGTAGGTACACTGAAAAAACGAATACGTTGAATTCCATAATGTTAATCGCCAAGTTGCGTAACTTAATATTATGTTTAATCAACTATTACATTTATTTTTACAAAAATTAAATTGTCAAAAATTAATAGGTTAAACCAACCACTAAAAGAGGTTATTACAACACAACATTTTTGGTATATTCGAATCTAAGTAAGTCTAACTGATAATTTAGTAAAAGTCAACATGTTAACGAAGTTGAGTCAACAAAATAACTAAGTTAAATATATATAATCAGGTCAAACCTTTATAGTTCAACTATGTTTATTTTGTTAATTCAACAAATCATGTCGGTAGGTGCAAAAATCAACCTAAAATATAGGTTGAAAAAATAATAATAAATAATAGTAAAAAGCATTTATTGAGGAACAACAGATATACACTCATGTGTACGGTTTCAAACGATGATGCCTGTATTAGTATGAAAACTGTGTTACAGACACCAACGCCCTCCTCCTATACATCAATGAGTTCCAACCAAGTAAATGGTACATTATCAAAAACTAAACTAAAAATTACAGTTATTTTCCAACAGGCCAGAAGGATTTGCGTGGGTGGATGTGTTTGTGAGTGTGTGTGTGTGCGTGTGTGTATGTATGTGAGTAATTGAGGAATCTTTAGGAGGTCAACTATTTTTATTTTGTTAATTCAACAAATCATGTCGGTAGGTGCAAAAATCCACCTAAAATATAGGTTGAAAAAAGGTTAAAATAACTTATTATTTCATTCAGTGTATCAGACCGTATGGTTCGGCGGAAAGCCCGGCGTATATCGTTACTACTAGGGTGACGGGAAAGGAATAGTGCACAATAATCCATTGTGACTATTGGTGACCAAGCTATTAAAAACACCCCTCTATTGGTGATGGAGAAAAAAATAACCTCGAATTAAATAATAACGAACGAAGACGATTACAGAGTGGTGGCCAAGGGATGCTCGTAGACCAAGAGGCAGACCACCCGCCCGATGGTCCAATGACGTTGTAAGCGTAGCTGGGTGTCAATGGATGAGACTTGCAATCGGAAAGAATGGCGTAGTAAAGAGGCCTATACCCAGCAGTGGGTGCAGACGGACTAAGATGATAAAATAATAATTATTCATAAAAGCTTTAGAATGTCACTAAACCCATACTTTCAAAGCCTCAATTTTCATCACGCGTCTGCACGTGATTTAAATTTTTGGGCCTGACAATTGTATTTTAATCATTTTATCAGACATGCTCGTACAATTTTAAATTAATCTAAGCGTGAATATGAATGTGTTTGACGCCATTCTTTTATAATGAAAATTCTCTATGTGGGTACTGTAGGTAGGCACTATTTGAGTAGAAATGCCTTAAAAATTTAAGGGAATGATGTTATGCTACGGTCTTTTACCTCAAGTCTGTGTATTTTAATGAAATATTTGGATGAGCGTAAGGATTGAAATAAATACAGATATGGTTTTGGAGCTCGGCTGTAAGTAGGAATATTATCAAACAGATCAACTTATGTCACTTTTCGATGTGCTCTTTCAGCCAGAGATATATGCGGGTGACACCGCGGGCGAACGCTAGTTTATTATAAACTAACTGTTGCTAGCGACTTCGTACGCATTACACTAATAAATGTGTAGGTAACCTAGAAATATAGTTAAACTCGCTGTTGCAACTTGACTTGACACCCCATTTTTATCCCATGGACTTGATGGGACCTTGTTTATGGCATAAAAGTAGCCTATGTGTTATTCCAGTTTATATTTTAATAATTCAATAATGTTTATTGGTAAAAAATATATAGGTCCATAGGACCATAACTTAATAAAAAAACTAAATAATAAAAAATAAAAAAAATAACTGCCAACATTAGGCAGACACAATAACAATAGCACTAGAAATAAACATGCATGCATATCTTAAAATAATAGTAATCCACGTACATACTAAATTTCATCGAAATCGGTAAAACCTTTACAAACAAACGAATAAATCAAATATTTTATATATTTGATTTATTCGTTATATGATAATTCAAACTTTCGCATATAATAGTAGTGTGATTAATAAAACATTTAATACAGCGAGCGTTATCATATCACAAACTAAGCAAAGGTTGAACTATTGGAACCAGTTGACTGACAAATACTTACCTACCTATATTTTTACCTACATATACCTACATTTCTTATTATTATTTATTTAACTGTAGAACGTGCAAACATTATAACAGAAGACAGAGAACTCTCTCTTCTTTGTTCCCATGTTTTATTTTTAATAAAAAGTTTTGATTTGATTTGATTATAAAGGTTACAGTTGGAAATTTTTAATTCAATACTTATTTTACTTAACTTAATTAACTTCGACTCTAATATACCAACGTAGGCCACGTTCTACACAAGGCATTTTGTAATTTTGCATATTTTTATGTAACATCAGGCACATCTGCCCATTCTTCACAATTCCAAAAACATCTAGTTTTATTTAGCCTTAGCAATTTATTCATTTCCCAAGTAGATACTTGCACGGTAAGGCAGGTGCATTGGACTGCATTCTCGTGCTAGAAAAACTGGATTCACAACTCTAGCGGAGACCGCTGTCGAGATTCGAGATTAGAATTGATAGAAAATTTATTTCATTATGGCTTCAACCATTTATAACGACATGGGAACAATTACGCGAACACGGAATGTGAGGTAGCTCTTGCATCACAAATTCACGAATGCTTGCATTTTAACGTTTGATTTTTTGTTTTTATAAATAAATATTGCTGGACATTTCACACAGCGCTATCTAGCCCCAAACTAAGCAGAGCTTGTACTATGGGAACCAAATAACTGATAGAATACTAATATACATTTTTTTTGTAAATATATTGAAATACCTTTTCTGTAAGTAGGTACTTATTTTTATTATACTAGGCTGTGGATTTTGTTTGAAATAAAAATAAAAATATTAAGTCAATATTGTATTTTTTTAAAGTAAATTTATATAATTTTTGAGAAATAAAAGTCTAAAGCACCGTAAAAAGTCAAACCGTACCTCTAACGGAAAAGTATATTTTCATCAAATAAAGTTTAGTTGTGTAAGCCGCATATACCTATCTAAAACTTTATTCTGAAACGAGCGTGCAAGCTAAAGTTACCCTAGGCTATTTTTGCTTTTATTTATTTTATTTATTAATACTTAGATTCACAGTAACATTACCGTATATTATAAACTAATTAACATAGTGCTGAACATAAACCAAGTTGAATCTACATTATGTACCTAATACTAAACTTTTATAAATTTGAAGTAGCTCGCCTGTTAACTTTAACATACTTATTTTAAACAAAACTTTTACAAGAAATAGTTTTTTTAGCTAATAGTATACTTAAGAATAAATATTTAAAAGTAGTTTTTATGCATCATGAATTGTATTCAGATTTTTAGCTTGTTACCACTCGATATTGGGTCAGTTTTGAGTCTTAATTGATATAATAAAGGGTGAGCTTTCGGGGAATGCATCAGTGAAAAGTGGGGCACTTCGGGGAATCGAGCACAGTTTTGCGGGGAATCAAAAAAAAATTGCACTGCGTAGGTAGTGGCACCCGACGTGTACATTATTAAGCCGCACTGTCATGATGAATTGTAATCTCATTATGTAAATGTACCTTAAGGCTGAGTTGAAGGTAGACACATGGCCTAGCTGCTTAGGCGCAAATCACAAAACTGAATAGCAGCCTCAGACCTAGAATTTTTCCAGCGCAGAAACTTGATGTGGCGCCCCGTCTTGTTTGAGAAGGGTGGGGTGGGGGTGGGGGGTGGGGGGGGGGGTTAAAGTTTGAAAGCGTTCTAAATCAAATGCACAGCCAGGTGAACTAAGTAGGTGGACCACGGACGTGGTATAATTGATAGTACGTTGTGCGCTTAAGTTGTGTGCCAAGCGCTTTTTGAAACAAGTTTTATTTCAAACATATTTTGTTGATGAATTTGGCACCTCCATAAATTGCCGCCCAGTGCAGGGTGCCCCGGTTTGCCCCCCCCCCCCCCTTACCCCTTAGATCCGGGGCACAAGAGAGGCACGGTCGTGGGCGCGGATGTCTTTCTTTATATTCTTGCCCCTCCACACCGTCTGCACCACCAACATTCTGTCACTTCAACTACACATGCGTCAAAATTTGTTTAAGGACTATGCATGCCTCTGATATTTACTGCCATAATATTAGCTTATAAAAGTAATTTATTGATTATAATCATTATACGTCAACCCTGCTTGCATCTTCAATCCTTACTTCAAATCTAAATCCTCCTAAAGTAAAAGTAAGTAAGTTCATATGAATTAGTGACCAATTCTAGAGTCGGAGTTTTAAGGCTGCCCGAATGCCTCCAAGATGCCTTCGAAATATCAAACTATTGTACATTATATCGAACTGTACATGTATTTTAATTCTTATTAAGGAAATAAAAAAAAATTGTAAATTTGTATTTATAAAAACGCATATTTTTGTTAGCATCAGTTTAATGCTTGCTAAGTAAAAGCAACGACTTTGTGGGCGTTAGTTTTCGTTATTATTCTATTCCTGATGTCAGCACCTAGCTACGGCTCTGCTTAATTGAATGGACTTCAGAAACGTAGCCTGATTGGTAAGGCTCAAGCAACCTGTCAAAATACAAATTCGGCTAGTGAGAATTAAAAGTAACTAGGACAGGATCTATTTTTAAGTCATAAGTCATTTATTCTTTGCTGATAATATGCAAAATGAGGTCTTAAAATTAAATATGATAATGTTTATAAATATTATCTGCCGTTTAGAGCTTGCAAAGTTATACAAATTCTTGTCAATATTAATTATTTTCAAAATAATATTAAATTAATCTTAAATTCAAAAATTCATTATCCGAGTAAAAGCAATGATTAAGTAGCCATGTGAATAATATATATTTAAATTGATTGAGTGGTAACTCCTTAATGCCATTAGGTAACTTATTATACATTCTTATACACATTTTTACTATAAATTACAAGTCTTATAACTTACTTTAACTTAAAGTCAGTAACTTTAATCGACTATACTTTACTAAATACGTGCTAGGTTCTTTTTACTTCGTAGGTATTTAAGATCTTTATAATCCTTTCTTGCTGACTCCTCATTTTGGAAGCGCTAAAGCGGACGATCTCTGGCAAAAATCTCTTTGAAGGGATTCTGAGCTTGTTATTGCAAATACTCGCGTAAATCATTTACGCCTTGGCCTTCTGCTCAACAATTACGGTAAATGTGACAGGCCAATTCACGTAACTTAAAATAGTAAAATTCAAGCTTCGATTTAGTCTCGTTATGTTAAATGTCATAAACGGTATTCACGTAACTGACAATACAATGGTACAGTCCGCGAGGTATAAGCTGAGCTTTGCATTTGTGTGAGTGTACATGGATAGTGTAGGTGTGACAACCGGCCTTAGGCGCGGCGCCATTTTCGCCCGGTAAAAACCGGTTTAAACTGATTTTGGGTAACCGGCCTGAGGCGCGGCGCCATTCTGTCTCTTGTGATTGGTGATCACTCACACTAATGCAAAGCTCAGCTTATACCTCGCGGACTGAGTTGACTGGCATGCGATTATAGGCTTTATTCATATGAAGCTAATATTTTTATATTAATGCAGCAGAATGGCAAAATATATTAAATTCATAATCCAGTAACGTTTGGGTCAACTGTCGTTATGTTTTGATGTGTAACATCTTTCCTCTCGGTTTGTGGGAGTGATTTTGGCAAAAGGGACGGAAATGTGTAACAGGAAACCGGAGAAGCGCGCGCTATTTGATTTAACCAATGAGCGCGCGCGGAGGTCAGATGTTACACATCATATGCGACTACTGTAAGGCTCGTAGTTTTTTTTAAATTGTATTATGTGAATTGGCCCCCTGACTGCTTGGTAGGTATTGTAAATGTTCAACATTTATTCTCATATCTTGCCGATTTTCATATTATGCAATATAATAAATATTATAAACAGGCAGTTTGTAGAGGTTAATCTTGAAACTACTGAACCGAGATAGAATAGAATAGAATAGAATACTCTTTATTGCACACCAACAAAATTAATAATACACAAAAATTAAGGTAAGTACAATGGGCGGTCTTATCGCTAAAAGCGATCTCTTCCAGACAACCTTTGGATGGACAGGACAAAACAAAATCAAAAAGACGGCGGTGTATCTACGAGTATGTTCATAAACCTACATAAACTACCTATACTTACTAATAAACTAAATATATATACATACTTACAAATATAATAATATATACTTATATATAAACTACAATAAAGGAGATAAACATAACGATAAAGTAGCGGATATAGATGATAGATTATATATTTAGAGAGATCTGAAAATTATTTCATATTATTGATAGAAAACTACACTATCACTGAGTGATATATACTATATTTTATATTGATAAATATTTAATAAGTCTAGAAATGTGTGCAAATTACCATATGCTCTATATGGTAATTTGCACAAAATAAATCGACCAACTAAGAAAGAAAGAAAAAACATTTATTCATACCACCACAAGAAACAAATGATACAAAAAAAACACTATTACTTATGTATGTACCAAAATTAACTGCTAAGTGTGGTGACGAAAGAGTCCTCAGCTCAACATTTGCTACAGCTTCTAACCTATGTATGGCGGAGACTAAGACCCAAAGTCTCGAACACCGCCGCAAAGTTGCAAGCCTTCTTATCTTTTACAAAATACATTTCGGGGAATGTGTCCAGGAACTTTACGATCTGATTCCACAATCTCCTTTCCACCAAAGGACAAGCAGATGCATGGCTCAGTACCATCCGTACCTAGTTGATATACCACCCATTCGCACACACCGTTTTGGTTCTACGTTCTTGATGCGCACAGCTAAGGTATGGAATACTTTGCCGTCGTCTGCTTTTCCTAAAGAATACAGTCCGGGCCTCTTTAAGGTAAGAGTGAATAGGTTTCTTCTAGATCTTCGTGCTTCATATTAGACCACATCATCGCTTACCATCAGGTGAGATTGTGGTCAAACGAAGATCTATAAAGTTTAAAATAAAAACCTATAGTTACCACATTATTTTAGAAGACAATTTTGCTGTCAATCAAGTTACGCGCTGCTGATTAAGTACTTTTACGTTGAGTCGCACCTGCAAAGTGAACTTGTCAGAGAAAGTCTTTCTGTTTTTTACAGGTATCTATCGTGTCTGGTGTCTATAATTCATACCGCCCGAGGACATTGTCACAGTTACGCCAACGCTGGCGTGCAAGTCTGCGGTCAAGCCAGACTTAAACTAAATAAATTCTTCAGGTGCGAATGTGCGTCACGATTTGGTCGCCTTCTAATTAATAGGAAAATAACATTGTTGAAAAACGATTATAAGATTCAGTCAGGTGTAGATAAACTTTACTTGGTGTGCTAACTTAGACTGTTAATAATTCTACGCCTAGGCCGTAGAATCTGTAGGCACCATTTGACCGACCCACAGAGATGGATGAAATAATAAGTCGCCGATAAAAGTCGCGACCAACAACAATTTCTGGATCAAAAGCCGAAACACCCGAATCAAAGCTAGCCTCATAATTCGAGCATTTAACATTAAAGGCTGGCCGTATAAATTAGAGCGCGGCGGGGCATAGCACTTTCATTACTGAAATTATTTGCTAATTTGCACCGAACACCACCGCAGGTACTTAACGGGGTAGCAGGGTGTAATCTACTTCATTACACGGGTTTAGGGATAATTAACAGGGATGCTACGAAACGAATGTTACCATTTACCATAGGTAAATGTGCAATTTATTCACCACGCATGTGTTGTTTACAGATAAATAATTTTGTCGTTTGAATTTGCCAGATGAGAGTTCAAACACTGGCTGAATTCTGAAATACCTTTTAGTAAATACTATAATCTCATTTTAATCTTTAATTGAAAATGGAATCTTTAGAGATTATTGTATGATAGTTCATAGGCCCCTTTAGGACGCCGTTACATCTACTAAAGCTTTTCAATACTTAAGGGTAGGTTCGTAGGCGGGCTCCAATTCATAAATTAATTTTAGTTCTCCAATTCTCTGTCTTTGATCTTTTGAATAGCACCATAACTTAGATATCAGACCGTCATTTTCGGTCATTACATAACTTCTAGTTTACTACCGCGATAATACTAATACACAGATTGCTAATCAGGCTTCTAGGCCGTTACTGCTAATTTCTCACAAATCAAATTCTATATTTGATATTTGCTAATATTTGCAACTGGCAATCTATATGCTAATCTGTTGCGAATACATGCTATCAAAATATTTGTCGTTAATGTTAACCATGGTAATTACAATCGGCCGTTGTTGACGATAGCCCGCACTTAGAAAAAGCGCTGGAGCAATAAATTCCAAGCCAAATATTATTTACTAATAAAATAAACAAATAAATTCCTAACCTAATCACTATTATAAAAAAAATCATTTATATAATAAATGATGTTACTACTATGATAATTATCATTAAATTATGTACTGTGTTGCAATTTAAACCATAAATAACGACTGCGTATAGTTTTGAGACCATAAATAGTAAATACTTATGTTTTTTTATCCACAAAATATTATTAATCAAGCGAAGCGAGATCTCCAAATCAACTTGGGCAAATCAGCGTTGTATGTAAAATTTTATGGATACATTTATTTTTTATTTATTATTTAGAAACAGTCCTTTTCAATATTAGTTTAAATTAAGTTTTAATTAAGTTTAAATTGTAACACATTATATATTATCTCACTTGGGCACTCAGAAATGAGTAGGTAGGTACCTAGGTACTCGTACACGCTTCGTCCATGCAGTTTCACGCACGGCGATCCTTGAGTGAGTCGTGTGACGGGTCCAGATCTGGGGGTTTCCCGCAACCTCTACCAAATCGTTGTAACATCGTTTTCGGTTGTATTTGAATTTATAACAAAACAAAATTATGAAACATAAATCTTCCCGCCTAAAATGTCGTGTAACTTACTCTTTCTCCGCATCTACATGAATGATTGAATGAAAATTATTTATTAAACCTTACAAGACAGACACAAAACAAGAACGACAAAAAAATATTATAAACAAATAAATGTAAGTATCATTATTGTTAAGGACGAGTTTACTCACAGTACAGCGTTTTAAATAAGCCCCAATGAAAAAAAAATCGACTTTGATGTATGTAATTTAATTTAATTTTAAAGTGGGCGAGTATTTTAAGGGTATTGTACTTAACAAATAATCTTGTGTCCAAGCCATAGGCAATGTTTATTTCAACAATTAGATTATTTTGGTCACATTACACTATTTGTACTAAAAACGGGATATTAACCATAATTTGTGAGTTTTTGAGTACTCCGATATTTCGACGCAGTTGCATGCGCCATGATCACGGGTAAACTGAAGTCTGCGAGTGGGTAGTTATTGGCAGATATAACGAACTACCCTCTTTCTTAGTTTCTTGCTAGGAATGAATTCACTAATACTATTACTACCACCGCGGCACCGGTTTCATTCTCGATCATAACTTGATTCCGACAATATACACATATACAATACAAACAGTACAAATAGTGTTTATAACCATGATAGCTTCAAAAGTTACATGTTATTACAAATTACCTTCAAGTAGCGTGTAATGTCACTTTATGTAGACTTCAAACGATTTTGCGAATTTGTAATTTTTGTTGACCGAAATGCACTTTTTGCAGTGCGGGTCTGTATTGGCACAGGAAAATGCATTTTCAAATGGCATTATGGGCTATAGTTACAAACATTATTATTTGTACAATTGAAGGGTAATCTTAAATGAAACCTTAGAAGCAGGTAGTTAGTAATACTTTAAATGTAAAACGTCGCCTTTACTTAGATATTTATCATAAGGTAATTTCAAAACTATTAGGTATTTACTAAGAAGTTGAATATTCTGATGAACATATAAATGATCTTGTTTTAGTATACTGTCATAGGTGTGAAAACTTGTTTATTCAATTAAATTTTAAATCAGAAAATATATATAAGATAAGTGTGTATTTTGTCTTGAACCCTTGACCAGCAGTTTTTAGCTCATTAACGATATAATTATAATTTTATTGACACCTTACTACAAGATTATTACGAAGATTACGATATATTTCATGTATTTAAATGCTAAAAAAGGCCGTTAATTATGTTAAGCAATATTAGGAGTATATACAGACTGGATATTTGAGATGGGGCCCAAGAAAATTTACTTCTGCGTTTACAGATTCATTGAAAATTTCTAGAATTGATCGAATACTACAATTTCGAATATTTGCAAACCCGATAAGATAAACGCTTAACTTCAGGTGGGCCCCACCTGATGTTAAGCGTTTATCGTGTATCGCCTATGGATGATTGTAACACCAAAGGTTAACATATTTAGCGTGTTGCCAACCCATTAAAATTTTTAAAATGCCTTTTTTGAGGAACTTGATACTTACAATCAGTCAATCAGAAAACCATAACTCCGACCATAAGTGCCGAGAAGTGGACAAACAATGCAAGGCAATACCGAACATATTTATATAAGTACCTAAGTATGTAGGTGGTAGACGAACGTAGAAAGTCATAATTCTTGCATTTACATCCAATTGTACGCGAGAAGATTAATGTTCAGGACCACTTTTCAAAATGGTGGAAAAACTCAAATAGAATATTAAAAGTCCTACGGTGTCTGTACTGTTGTCTGTACTACTAAGTATTCTGTAGCGGACAACAAATAAGCATCGAAAGCAATATGACCTTTGGAGTACAACCTCTTTTGAAGAATCAATGCCCCAGCGACCAATTTCTCTTTAAAGAGAGCTATTTGTTAATGTGTAACTTTGAAAGTATCTGGAATTTACTCATGAAAAACGTATTTAGACGAATAGGTGCGTGACCGTTTTTCAAAGGTTGACCTCGGAGTCTCTGGAGCGTTGGAGTAGGTAGAGGTACATTCTAAACAATGTGGCAAGGACGAGGACGTAGTGTGTATTCAGAATTCAAATTTTTTTGACACACAATTTAAACCCCTTTCTTAAGTCAAAAACACGTTTGTACTCAACCATTAACTGTGCTAAAAATAAAGTTCTTCGGATTCGGTTTATGTTAAATGGTATTAAAATGATTTAGAATTTCAAAGCTGAATCATATTTATTTAGTACCTATACACTTGTTTACTTATATAATATGGATCTTAACATCTGCTTGATCATTTAAAATAACTCAAATACAATTTTAATCGCCATACAATACTATTGAGTTTTATGTTTACTAGCAAAATAAGCAAAAAGTCATTCAATATACATTCGTACTATTATTGGAAACGATGCCATTATATTTAGTTTAGATTTGACTGTTCTTTAACCACTGATTGAAAAGCATTTGAACGAGCAACCAGAGAACATACACGAAGTATATAGGCGTCCTTTATAGTTTTCGATTTGCCCGAGTTGATATAAGTAATAAAAATATCATTTCCCAGAAACAGTAAATGCTGAGATGCTTATTTTATGGTTTGGGAAACAGAACCAGAAAACCGGTACTCGATAAAAGCTAAATGGAGTGCTTTTGCGTAATTTTAGGCAACGACCACCTCACTGCTTACGCTCGTCTTTCTCAAATAACAAGAAAATAAAGCAAGAATACATTTTGCATGAAATTTATCTAAAATATATCTTCTTGGCTATGGTAATTGCTTCGGTACAAACAAACGTACTGCCCCTATTTTAGCGCAACAGAATATCGGTCCATTTATTTTACCAGGAATGAACTTGATGCGAAATATTGCTGATAAAGTACAATAATTACTAATATGTAAAGTAACTCTGTCTCTCTGTTTGTCTGTTTGTTACGAAATTTGGTGTATAGATAGATTATGATTTGACGACCTCCGTGGCGCAGTGGGCGAATAGCCGGCTAAGACGCAGGAGGTAGCGGATTCGATTCCCACCGCGGAACAAATGTTTGTATGATTTACAGATATTTGTTCCGGGTCTGGATGTTTTTCTATATATTATAAGTGTGCATTTACAAAAAAATAATAATATAAGTATTCTAAATATCAGTTATCTGGTTCCCATAGTACAAGCTCTGCTTAGTTTGGGGCTAGATAGCGCTGTGTGAAATGTCCAATAATATTATTATTATTGTTATTATGATTGGGGTTGAGACATTAGCTACATTTTACCCGACTGCGCAGAAGGAGGGTAACGTTTTTTTGACAAACCACCCGTGCGAAGCCGCGGGCAGAGTAGCTAGTTCTGGATAAATATAAAAGTCCGATTACGAAATTTTATTTGTACTTAATCAACGTTACTAAGAACTGCAGTATTTACCATTTTATTTTTGCTGAAAATATTAACACAAATTCACCAGTTGCAAAATTTTACTGGGAAATTCAATCTATGGCATACTTAATGAGTCGTGAAATTTCAATTATTTCAATTTGTTTTGTTTCCAATTAGTACCAATTAATACAATTTTGTTTCCTAGGACAGCCAAGCATACTTCCAACCAACTTTTACTTCAACTTACTTGTTTTAATTGGAAACGTGTAGTTCAATCCTTGAATTTGTTACATAACTCGCGATTCAGTTATAATCTGGTCCAAACGTCTAGCACATTTGGGGAGCACAACGTATTTGAAATTATATACGATGATTATATTTAAGTGTCTGCGCAGAAGGTATGTTTTTTAACAGTATTTTGTATATTTTTTAGTTCTATCTGTAACCTACTGCGCTTTACGCTTTACAGGTAAGAGAAAAAAGATATGTAAGACGAGGACGGAGCAAAGACGTGACGCGTTACTCGCCGATACATAGAATTCCAGCATTTTTAAATACACAAGTAAGTAATCTGTAAATAAAAGATACGATGGCTCTGAAAAGGTGATTGTGATGATTGATGATAAATCATAGTGTGTCATAGTGTTAGGTATATTGGATACCTCAAAACCTTCCCAAGAGTTTCTCTGAAAATAGTACCTGACACCCTAATGGAGTTTCACGAATTGGACCGAAACATTGTCGGTCGAAACACCGATAAAACGGTACGTGATAAATCCTGTATTTATAATAATGATTGAAATGAATCACGAAATTTTTCTAAGTAAAACCGGACAAGTTCGAGTCCGACTTTCGGATTTTTTCCTTTACACCTTGCTTCTTGGTAAATTTCATGTGTCTAGGTCAACAAGTACCTTATAGGTTTTGATTTATTTGCGAGCAAAATATACGCCTTATATAGTCGTATTTTTTGATTGCTTTGACTTAGAACCCGGATTTTTTTACAGTTTTAACGTACCGTTGACCTTAGTATTTTGATATTCATTTGAGAATTGAACTCCTCCTCCACGCATTCTTGAGAAAAAGGGTCGTGACAGACGTACAAACAAACAGACGGACAACAAATTTAGAATAGAATAAAAATTTATTTGTAACGTTACAGTAAAAAAACACACAAAAAAAAGAATGAGGTATAAAATATAACTTAAAACTAGACAATCTACAATGAAATACATATAAGTTGCAAAAAGGACCCTAACTCAGCATAATGCGAGTATAACAACCCACGCTGGTCAAAGTCAAAGTCAAAGTCAAAGTCAAATATTTTTATTCATTAAAATCACAAGGATCACTTTGAAACGTCAATTTTACTGCCTGTTCCTTCGCGACCAAGCCAGGAAAGAAAGGCAAGAAAACCAGGCTGGTTGTTTTTTTTTTAATGATCCTTTTACAATAGGTACATAATACAGAAAAGAAATTACGTCTAAATTGTAACATTTTGAACGAGTTGGGGCAGTTTCAATCCCAAGCTTCTCTATCATCTAAATAATCCGATATTTTATAGTAGGCTCTTTTATAAAGATTTTGTTTAATTACGTTTTTAAATTTGTTAATTGTCAATTTTTGTACATCCCTTGGGAGTTTGTTATAAAAGCGCACACCTTGCCCTTTAAACGATTTACTAACTTTATGGAGTCTACATGTGGCAACAGCGAGTTTATCTTTATTTCTAGTATTAAAATTATGATTATCGCTATTTTTCTTAAACAAATTAATATTTTTGTGAACATACATTAGATTTTCATAGATGTATTGACAAGGGAATGTCATAATATCTATTTCTTTAAACTTATTGCGTAATGATTCTCTGGGGCCCATATTATAAATTGCACGAACAGCCCTCTTCTGCAGCACAAAAACGGTGTTTATATCTGCAGCACTCCCCCACAGCAGTATACCGTATGACATAATGCTGTGGAAGTAGCTGAAGTAAACTAGTCTAGCTGTGTCTACGTCTGTAAAAAGACGGATCTTTTTGACTGCGTATGCCGCAGAACTAAGTCTCTTCGACAACCCATCAATGTGAGGGCCCCATTGAAGCTTATTATCTAGGGTTATACCTAAGAATACGGTGGTGTCCACAAGAGCCAACTCCTCGTCTTTGATTTTTATGTCTGCTTTAACTTGTGTAACATTAGGTAGTATAAATCTAATACATTTTGTTTTCTTTTCATTTAGAAGTAGATTGTTTACATTGAACCATTTTACCACCTTAGAGATTGCATTGTTTACATCGTCAAAATCGGTTTGTCGTCGCTTTAATTTAAATAAAAGTGACGTGTCATCTGCAAACAATACAACCTCATGATCGTCCCGTACTAGATGGGGAAGATCATTAATATATACTAAAAACAAAAATGGTCCCAGAATTGATCCCTGTGGTACACCCATTTTAACCAGAGACCCCGGAGAACGCTTCCCATTCACGTCAACTCTTTGCACTCTGCCACTTAAATAAGAAGTGAGAAAGTCTAGAGCAACGCTCCTAATGCCATAATGGCGTAGTTTCCTGATTAATGTGTCATGGTCTACGCAATCAAATGCCTTGGACAAATCACAAAAAACACCTAAAGCGTCATGAGACTCCTCCCAGGCATCAAATATGTGCGATATTAACTCAATACCAGCATCAGTGGTTGAGCGACCCCTGGTAAATCCGAATTGTTTATGATGCAGTAAATTATGTGAATTGAAATATCTAAGCAGTTGATTTAAAATTAGTTTTTCAAATATTTTACTAAATGTCGGAAGTACTGAGATTGGTCTAAAATTACCAGGATCAGAACTAGTGCCTGATTTGAAAAGTGGAGTTATTTTACTGTGTTTCATTAAATCAGGGAATACACCACAGTCAATACACTCATTGAATATTAAAGCTAGTTCAGGAGCAATTATGTCAATCAATGTTTTTATGATGCTAACAGAGATGCCCCAGAGGTCCGTGGTTTTCTTAACATTTATCAGTTTGAAAGCTTTTATAATGTCATCACTATTTACATAATCAAATTTGAATTGTGATTTGCATTCCGTTAAGTTTGCTTTTAACAAAGACTCTGCGACTATGGGAGAGGAGTTTAAAGATTTTGTGGTAGAGACTGGAATATCGGTAAAAAAGTCTTCGAACGCATTAGCTACATCACCATCCTGATTGATCGTGGCATTGCCAATTTTCAAATTAAACTTATTGTTCTTAGTTGCGACTCTTCCAGTCTCGCTGTTGATTATTTTCCAAGTGGCTTTTACTTTGTTTTGACTAATTTTTATTTTTGAACTCAAATGACGCGCTTTTGCTTCACGACAAACATTTTTAAAAATCTTTGAATATTTTTTGACTTTTTCTTTAAACTCCTCATTAAAATTATATTGTTTTTCAGCATAAAGATCATACAATGTTTTTCTGCTTTTATGTATTCCCACTGTTGCCCAATCACAGAACTTTTGACCATCAGAGACCATGATCGATTTAGGTGTAAAAATTGAATTAAACACATCACAAAATTTCTTAAAAAACGTGTTGTATAAATTATTTGGATTATTATTATTATGTACACATGGAAGTACAGAAGTTAAGTTTAATTTAAGTTTGTCCAATCGATTAATGGTCATAGGTACACAAGTAATTTTACTTTTAACAAGATTTTTTGTTTGAATTTCTATTTTAATTATTTGACCAAGATGATCCGATTTAATATTACTAATTAAACTTCTATTTAAAATTTTTACATTGGCATAAATGTTGTCTATACATGTGGCTGAAGTGTCCGTTATTCGAGTAGGCTCCATAAATTGAGGCTTCAGATCAAATGATTGAAATAAACTAGTTATTCTAGTGTTTAATGAGTTATGTTCTAGCAAATTTATATTGAAGTCTCCGCATGCAATAATGTATTTATTTGATTTTGATAATTTAAACAAAATTTCTTCCATATTTTTTTCAAAAATGTCAAATGTGGCAGATGGTGGTCTGTAAACGCTTATAACTATGAAAATCTTCCGTTTATTTGGTCTTCCGTTAGGGCCGAATCTGATTTGCGGACTATAACAAACAATAAAATTAAATAAAATTAAAAAAATACTCTGAAAAGCGTGACATAAAATCCATATTAATAAATATGTTTTTTGAAAGGTTATATATATTATATTACTTATATTTTCATTTATATAGCACTTGTATCATGTAAGAGGCTTTCCTGCATTTTATGCCAGTCAAAAAGATATAATTTAAGTATTTTTCTAAATCCATAACTACTCTGCAGGTTCCTGATT
Source organism: Philereme transversata (assembly GCA_963924445.1). NCBI lineage: Eukaryota > Metazoa > Arthropoda > Insecta > Lepidoptera > Geometridae > Philereme > Philereme transversata. The sequence goes on from OZ004342.1 coordinate 11,358,640, forward strand.
TTTTCTATAAGGTTTCCTTTTGTGCGGGACAAATATCCTGTGTGGATTTTAGATACTTTCTTTTCTAACATTGTTATTTTGAGTTTTCTTAAGATTTCCAGGAATGCATTATGAGAGCTGTTCTGTGCGAGGCTAGGCAGATGATGCAATCCTATTATTGGTTGTTCTTTTCATTCATCGCTTAGCTTCCTCCACCACTGGAACTTCTTAATGTTTAATAGTACAAACTCTATCCTACCTTGAAAGTACTTCCCCTTTTATGGTCTTATCTGAATAAATATCATCATCATCAACCTATAACAGTCCAATGCTGGACGTAGGTCTCTCCCAGGGTGCGCCATTGAGCCCGATCCTCAGCTCTTCTCATCTAATCCTTGCCAGACACAGCGCGCAAATCGTCACTCCATCTATCCAGAGGGCGTCTTGCACTTCGCTTGCCTAGACGTGGTCTCCACTCCAGAACACGTTTACCCCAACGGTTATCGGTTCTGCGGCAGATATGACCGGCCCACTGCCACTTCAGCTTGCTGACCCTGTGAGCTATGTCGATCACCTTGGTTCTCTGTCGGATAACCTCGTTTCTGATTCTATCCTTCAGAGAAATTCCTTCTGAGAAAATAAATATGAATGTTTTAAAATTAGTCAATGTTACAAGAAGTTGCTCTAGATCATTATCAAAGTTTAATAGCGTGTAATACAGATAGTCAATCGCTTGAATAAGCGTTTGGCCAGGCAGAGTTTGGTACAGAGTGATCAAAATATAACGAGGGATAAGTTGTTCCTTTCATGTATATAGGGTGTTTGATAATGTACGCACAACAATGAAAGGGGTTATTTTGATGAGCATAATAAATAAATTTGTGAAATGTTTACCATAGAAATGCGAAATTTATTTTGGCATGTCAAAACAAACACTTTATTAAACTTATGTTGTGCTATTGCATAATGCTTGCCATCTAACCACAGATACTATATTGGTGACGGCTCGAGATATCTCTTGTTATCCCTTTCTAACCCAAAACCCGCAGCCATTTCCGAAAAAGATATCAAATCGGCCTTTCCTTTAGGATGTCGATTGCAAGAGTAGGCAGTAAGTTTTATATAGAATTAATCACTATAATAACTATAATTTTTTTTCGATATAACTTTTTATATGTTTTCAGAAACCGTCACTTGAATATCGTCAGTATATTACCAAACACCGGTAGGTATATTACCTGTAGACAGCGTTAAATAAATTGTTTTAATCTTGTTTATTCCGATAGAAGTTTACTTTTTGTGTTATCTTCTGCTATACATATAAATATCTATTGCTGTTCATTAGTCTCGCTAAACCTCAAAAACGGCTGAACCGATTTTGATGAATTTTTTTGTGTGAGTTTGATTGGGTAACCAGGATGGCTTAGATTCACAATTGGACCCGGTAAGTGGCGCTATTGTGAAGTTAGACGTAGCATAGGATAATGAAGTTTGAAATGGGTGGAAGATTTCCTTTGCCAAGCCGTGGGACAAAAATGGCTTAAAATATAAAGCCAAAATTTTTTGAAATTTGAAAAATGCATACAACAGCTTAGAAAAAGTATATTTCCAATTTTTTCATTATATACTATTAGGTACTCCACTCGTGGTACTGCAGATGCCGTGCCTTTACACTTCTCTTGAAAGCGTTCATGTAGTTTAAAGCTAATTCAATGCCAGTCATCCTGTAGAGAGTAGCGGCATAGATTGAAGGCAGGCAATTTATACAGAGCCGATACAATCTCATCTCATTATCAGTTGGGTTATAGTAGAGCTACCGAGCGCGGCCGCGCCACAGGCAATAATCAATTTGTTACGCCCTGACTGGGTGCTACCCAGAACAAATAAGGAAACCGTGAAGCGAAAATAAAAAATAATAATGCTGGATATTATACACAGCGCTATCTAGCCTCAAACTGGGCAACAGAACCAGATAACTGATAGAAAACTCCTTTTTTTCGTAAATACATTTATACTTTATAATATACATAGAAACACGTAGGCCCGGAACAAATATCTGTAGATCATGAAAACATTTGATACGCGGTGGGAATCGAACCCGCAATCTATGTCTAAACATTCGCCCTTTGCGCCACGGAAGTCGCCGATGGAAGTTCAGACAATTAGTTATCCTTTTTGCACATTATTATGATTTTCATGTGTGATGTAAACATATAGGTAGACATTCGATACATCCAGTCAGTGGGCCATAGGCTCGTTAAGTCAACTCCTCAATTTTTTTATTTGATGAGTTGACTTAACAAGCCTAAGTTTTTTGTTGATAAATTACTTTTTCAAAAGAAGCTTTTACAAAATTCATAATCGGAACCGCAAGCAGATTTAAATGAGACTAAACACTAGTAGCCTACTATAATCTATTCAGAAGTTCCATTATCCGTCTCCATCATGAGACCATCTTCATGGTACCATATTATTGCATTGTCACCATAGTTACATATGTATACCAAATTTCAGATCAATCGGTTGGGGGGAATTGGTTTAAAATTCAGTTGCAAGATTTGACATAAACAAATAAACACCTATTGGTTTGCTCCCCAAACCAAAAATACAACAATGCGCCCTCGAAACACTACATATCCATTTCGTTCCCTATCTATATTGCGTATAATCGTAGCGATAATTTGTTCGCGATAAATTGGAATATGTACCTATTCGTTAGGGATAATACACTGATCCTTAAATCCAAAAAGTATATTTTATATTAATTTAAGCATATACATGGATAGATAATAAGAAAACGAAAAACTAAAAGGTACTTACAATGTTGAATTCACAGTAAGAACCTCCTCAATCTCCGTAGAAAGTCCCAAACGGTTGTTCTGATCAAACATTGCGTTACGTAGAGCCACTTTCAAAGTGGGCCTCACATCAAAAAGTTATCACCTCCATTCCGTTACTTTGTCTATTGATAGCAAATAAACGTACAGTGTCCATCTTTTGTAATGCCACATTGTGGAGGAAAGAAATCATAGAAATTATTCTCGATTTTATCGACACGACAGCTGGTGCTGGCGGGGCATGGGCGGGCCTCGGCGTGTTCTATTGTGCTGAACTGTATTAGAGAATTCATACAGCAGCAGCGTCCCACCAACTCGTCCCGTGCCGCCTGCTGTGTACTGATGGTTTTAAACTCAAATATATACGATGATCTACTACAGTCATAGCGTAGGTGAAAACGCGTCAGCAATTTAAGTATTATTGATTACTTACCTCCGTGGCGCAGTGGGCGAATAGCCGGCTGAGACGCAGGAGGTAGTGGGTTCGATTCCCGCCGCGGAACAAATGTTTGCATAATCTACAGATATTAGTTCCGGATCTGGATGTTTTTCTATATATTATAAGTATGTATTTACAAAAAAAAAGTATATAAGTATTCTATTAGTTATCTGGTTCCCATGTTACAAGCTCTGCTTAGTTTGGGGCTAGATAGCGCTGTGTGAAATGTCCAGCAATATTTTTTTCATTTATTTTTTTATATTTATTATCATTCACAGCCCGACTTCACATACTGCTGGCTATAGGCAAAGAGTATTAAAATAAATAAGCCGTTTATTCGGATTTCTACATTTTTTAATTAGGTACTTAGGTAAGAGAATTAATTGTTGTCATCTGTGTGCCTTCTGGAATAAGCCTCAGGTAAAGAGTATCTACTAACAATGTTATAGGCCTCTCGTCGTTTGTGCCATTCCCACGAGCGATGCGAGCTTCATCTAGGTGATTCAGATGATTCATCTTATGATCTCTACCCATCTCACTGATGGACGGCAAAACAATCAACGAATACGAGATCTTGTCCACGATATGTTACACAAAAGCCAAGAACTGTACACATGTGAGCGTGCCTATAAAATGCCTTACGAGTACAGAATAACTACAATTAAATAATATTGGCCATAAAACGGTTCTGAATGGTGAAGTCATGCAAATAACAAAAATTATAGGGTTTTAACATGCCAGCGGAAATATGGATCATTCAATAATCGATGGGAATAAAATATTTGCGTCATCTCAAAATACCTACACGTAGAATCGACAATAAGAGCAGATCAGTACCTACACGACTTTATACCTACTTACTTATAATTTTGTCTTCGTGTAGCTACTCGTATATATTTCTTCCCATTAGGCTTACTTTGAGAATACTTTGTTGGAATCCAGATTTTCTAGAAGAGTTCTGATTTCAAGCATTCAAGCAACAAAAATAAACCAGCTTAGAAGTTGAGAAATATTTTCTACAATATTTTGGTATGTTGTGCCTCGGGGTATTGCCCCCAGAATCGAAGAATTTCATATGTAAAAAGAGCGCCAGAACAATGCGAATAAATTGAAAGACCTTTACAAACAAACCAGTCAATCGGCAATCGCTCAGTTAACCACTGCGTAAAGCTCAATCCGTTGGGCAGAATGCCGCAAGCAAATACAAACCGCTGCTGTCCGATTCTGTAAGAACGGACACTAAAACCCCACTCTGAGTGAACCATCATATGTTTCATCAGCTGAATTGTAAGTAGATCAAATTTTGTTCTTTTTTTATTCGTAACGCGCTCACACATTTTAGATGGATTATTGGAAAGCAATCATATGCATCAATATATCAATCATAGCAGCATTGCTGTGTTTCGGTTTGAAGGAATGGTTGCCGGTGAAATTACAGGCACATGAGGCTATACACCTGCATGCCGCAAGTTGATGGACCCAGGGGAGTGCAACGAAGGGCACATTTCGGCAATACTGACCTACGAGGCAGTTCTTTGTTATAGGCGATTATCCACTTAACATCAGGTGGGGCATAAGCTTGTTCCATCTCCATGTAGCATAAAAAATATTTTTAGAGAACTTTTGTTGCTAGACCAAAATAAGAATGTGCTCTATTGAAACTGAAATCCAATATGAAATGTTGAATTTACTATTTTACTAGACTTTTTACATAATTAATAGCACAATTTAATTATATAAATTAACGTTGGAAGGCACACTATTATTACATTATTTTTAAGTTTTCTCTTAAGTGAGTTACTAATTCTTAAGACAATTAAATATTTTCAACCGTAAACCCTAATAAGGATCCCCTGAGCATTTTAACGAAAAGAGTTTCTCAGTATAGAGGGTATTTTTGGCGGCATATAGCGGTTTTGTCTTTGAAGGGTAATGCAGACCGTGATCATTTTGAAATAAATCAATGACTGGACAGAAGGAATCCTGCCGGGTGGCAGAAAGATTCTGTAGGAAGAGTAGAATAAATGTGGACCCGGCTTCCTATAGGTACAAAGATATATTAGGTCTTTACCTATGAAATTTCCGTTTTGTATGGAATAAGTGAAAGTACTTATTTTTTTAAACTTTTTCATTTCTGTTATTCAAAGTATTCACCCATGCAATCGACGCATCTTTGCCAACGCATTGGCAGTTTATTGATGCCTTTCTTGTAAAAATCAGCTGGATGGGAGGCAACAAACTCTTCAAAGGCATTTTGTACTGTCTCTCGGGAATTAAATTTTTTACCCACTAAAAAGTTGTCTAAATTTTGGAAAAAGTAATAGTCGGTAAGTGCAAGGTCTGGTGAGTATGGCGGATGAGGGAGAGCTTCCAACCCCAGCTCTTGCAGCTTGGAGACTGTTTGTTGTGCAGTATGGGGTCGCGCGTTGTCGTAAGCAGCAGTGGGGACGACCGATTGACCAAACCTGGTTGCCGATGTGCAAGCTTCTCCATCATTGTCTCCAGTTCTTCACAGTACACATCTGCAGTAATGCTCATGTCGTTTTGTAAAAGGCTGTGGTTAATCACACCCGCACTAGACCACCAAATTGTGACCATCACCTTTTTAGGGGGCATTTTTGGTTTAGGGCATTGCTTTGGTGCTGAACCAGGATCTAACCAACTTGCTGAGCGCTTTCGATTGTCGAACAGAATCCATTTTTCATCGCATGTAACAATTCGGTTCAAAATTCCTTCATTTCTTTGCCTATTGAGCAGCGCAAGGCAGGTCTCGACGCGTACGTTGCGCTGGCGATCGTTAAGTTTGTGGAGCACCCATCTATCAAGTTTTTTTACCTTGCCTATTTGTCGCAAATGGATCAAAATTGTTTTGATGCCAACATCAAAAGCTGCTGCTAGCTCAGCTGTAAATTGAGTTTCGTCAGCTTCCACAATCGCCTTTAATTCATCATTGTTGACCAAAGTCTCCGGACGACCACGAGCTTCATTTTTCAAGTCAAAATTTCCAGAACGGAACCGGGAAAACCAATAACGGGTTGTGCGTTAGTTTGTACAGTTCCCTCCGTAAACGTTTTTGATGTTACGTGCCGTTTGTGTCGCGTTGGTGCCACGACGGAACTCATATTCCATAATTACACGAATTTTTAAAGTATCCATTATGACGAAAAATGTTCAAATCTAATGAAAATACAACGCTAATCATTAAACAAAAGACTGAGTTTGTAAAAAGAATGTCATGTTTTTAAAACAAAATTAATTTGAATTTAAAATACAAAGCCATTCCAAACTTTTTTTCTATTTGAAATGACCAGTACTGAAGAACGGCAATTTCATAGGTAAACCTATTACTTAACACAGAAGTTTTAACATTTTCAAAGAATGAGCACAAACTTTGAAGCGTCCTCTGCGCCATAGAATCCATATAAAGATGTATTGAAAATATCCACTTCTATTGCGTGTCAGTGGCTTGGTTTAGGTCATCCTTGGAGCAAGTGGTTGGGCCTAAAGATAAAAATAAAGGATAAAAGTTATCAATACGTTATGGTATTGTATTTGTCGCCCCCAATAACATAATCCTAATTAAGTACCAAAGTCACTTGCGCCTATAATTTTAACAAATTAGCAGAAAGCAATCCCTTTCGCCAACAGAGGGCTATTCAGCTGTTCACAGTACAAGGTACGCTACATATATATCTCATATCTATAGAGATTAAAACGTGCGTGTTATACGTAGAGATGTAGGGCTTAAACGCAATCAGCGCAGGGGTTAAGTATGAGGGCGTTTGGTTTAATTAATAAAGGGGCATAGTGATCAAGCGCTCTCTACCGATGATTGCGCGTTGAAACTTTAGCAAACCTACTTGAAACCACATTGCAGATCGTGAATAGATGTTACTTTTTTGGTTGTACAATCATCATCACCCGCAGCTTGACTTCATCCATTGTTAGGTATAGGCCTCCCCAAGTTTGTACATTAGAAGTTCTTAATTAGAAAGGTGAATAGGTAAGTTTAAGGTGAATAATTTGTTTGGCCACTCAAAGAGTTAATGGACCATCACCTTAGAAAGGAGATCAAATAAATAAAATATTCAGAATAAGCAAATTTAAAGGAGCAATCTACGTTGGCTTTGGAACCTCTATACATAATCACTGAATCAAACCATGAATAGAAGATGCGTCACAAATTACTTATTCATTCATAGTTAAAATTGTGAATTGCGCATATGAGACGAGTGCATGCAAATGACGCATTGTGCACGCTGAATCAGTTCCCGGTGCAGTGGAATAGTGACGTGCACCTACGTGCATCGACATTAAAAAAATAATTGTTTTAAATATCATATCATAATAATTATTCTCCAAAATTATAATACACGACGACACTATACTGGACAGATACTAAGCGACAGTGAATCTTTATGTGCAACTGGGTTTCGCTACGAGTACGGTGTAAAATATTGTACACACTTCAACATTCCGATTTCAGACTGAGTGTCTAGCGTCGTCATGTATGCTCCCTACACATATTTATTATGAATAAATGTGTAAAATATAACGAAACACAAAATAAAATCTAATAAATGCTAAGTCGACTTCACTGCACTGACATTGCAAGAAAGAACGAAGTCTTAATTTTGATTCGTTTCGAGGATTGAATAATAAAATGGAACGCTCCGAGGGAATTTTCTTTTATAGCCGTTTGGCATAAAGCCTCTGGCACACAGACACGACAAATATTTCAAGTGGCTATAAAGACAGAACTCCTAGGTGGAATCTAGTAGATTCCGCCATTACTGCTCATTGAATTGTTGAGGTGATCGATAGATGTTTCGATATGTCCACACTCCACACTAGGGCATTGCAACTCGCAATCAGCCGCATCGACATCCCGCTGCCCCGTCACGCCACCGCTGCCGCCACGCTGTCGCGACTCCATTTTTCATCCCCTGACATCCGCTCTGTTAGCGTGAGCGTACTAGGAAATGTATGCCACCACCGTATTGAAGTGCAGACCAACAACTGTAAATGCGTAGTGATAAATTGTCATGAATGAAACAATTTATTACAAGCTTATTGCCCTGCAGTGGCGACCATTACCAATACGCAGGTTGTAGATATTGTTACGCCGAGGCTGTTAAACAATGAGTAATAATCGTAACTTCTCGAACGCTTTTGTCTTGCTGCGTTATTGTTGTTATTGTCTGCGGTTGCGCACAATGGAGTGGCCATTGTGTCGAGGGACCGACCCTTTTCCTGGAACGATCGAGATCCTTCTCGAACAATAGAAATGTGTACGATATAAATTGGCCGGACAGTCTCGAGTCTCAGTCAGTCTCAGTTAGTGAGTGAGTCTCAGCGAGGCCCTGGAGGACTGACGTGGGAAGGGTCTCACGTGAACAGTAGTGGCTCCCGAGTCAGTCTGGATTAAGCTATACGTGCGATCATTTCGGTGACTTTAAGTGGTGCAACAGTGGTGTGAATTAGTGTGTTGTGATTACGTGTGACCAAGTTCGTGTATTCATCGTTTAGCGCTGAATAAAAGTGTTATTTTGGTCAGACCAATTCCCATTATTTTATCCCGAACCCTCAGCTCGTAACAATATTGTTACGAGCTGAGGGTTCGGGATAAAATAATGGGAATTAGTCTAACCAAAATAACACTTTTATTCAACACTAGAACGATTAATACACGAACTTGGTCACACGTAATCACAACACACTAAATCACACCACTGTTGCAGCACTTAAAGTCACCGAAATGTTCGCACGTATAGCAAAATCCAGACTGACTCGCGAGCAACTACTGTTCACGCGAGACCCTTCTCCACGTCAGTCCTCCAGGGCCTCGCTGAGACTGACTCGCGAGCAACTACTGTTCACGCGAGACCCTTCTCCACGTCAGTCCTCCAGGCCCTCGCTGAGACTAACTGTCCGGCCATCTCTCCGGCCTATTTATATCGCGCACATTTCGATTGTTCGAGAACGATCTCGATCGTTACAGGAAAGGGTCGGTGTTTCGACAGAATGGCCACTCCCCATTCTGCGAAACCGCAGACAATACCAACAATAACACAGCAAGACAAAAGCGTTCGAGAAGTTTCGATTATTACTCATTGTTTAACAGCCTCGGCGTAACAATATTTTGTCGCTGCGTAAACCCAACAACGTAATGTATTCGTAGAATAAAGCAAAATTTAGGTATGTACATACTTGCATGAGTAGTTGAGCGGAGGGAAAAATACCCTATTTAGCTAAACTGGCGACTAGCAATTGTTGGCTTTCACGCCTCATTATCACGTGCTCTAAACCCTCTTCCCGCTGCCGATTACCTACCGACTCCGTCCGGTAGAATGGTCTAGCCGACCGCAGCGGACACTGTAAATTACATACGATTGCAATTACATAGAGAGCCCCATTTATAGTTCGCTACGGACATTACAGTTGAGATAACGCGTTCAGCAAGTGGCGTTCAATGAGTTTGCGAGCGGAAATCGGCGCCCATCTAGGGTCTCCGTAATCACGAGCTCTCTTAAATATCAGACGCCAACCGCCGCCGCCGCCACCGCCGCTCGGATTCTAATGATGAATTACAAAGGCATTGCTTGCTTGCAAAATCTAGTCTGAGTGGTATCGGCAAGTAACGAGGTTAGCAGCTCTCCGGACGCCGAGCGGATCGCATCGTGACTCCCTGGATGCCTTCGGGAGCATTCATGGGCGAATTATCTTCCGAAATGGCCGATATAAATTATCGTTAATGGCTTTTATTGCTGTAAAATATCGATTTGATCCGGGATTTCGGAGTTATTGAAAGTTTGTTTAAAAAAAAATAATAACTTTTTGCGTTCAATAATAACATTTTGCATGGATTGGATTTCGGTAATCATGTTAGGATTAGGAACGTAGGGGAAAGGCATCGTTGGAGTGTGGACGCGATAAAAGCGCTTTTATCGTAAATTTTACGATTCTTTTCGTAGTATCCCAGCAATAAATGCCGAATCAGATGAAGTGAGAGACCGCGGGTGGCATAGCAAAAAATAACTCTATTTACTTCGCCCACATAAAGTATATAAACCTCTGATATTGCCCTCAGACACAAAATAAGTTTGATAGGTAATTTGATGGTTTCAATTTGAATACGATTATAGATATTTTTAGAAGTACATTAAAAAATTTATCATAACATGAAAGTATACTTAGTTAATGCTTTCAAAGAAGCTTTTTCAGCTTAGTGAACCCATAAATAAACAGATTTACGTTTAGTTCTTATTCTCATTTGTTTTTTCAAACTAAAAGTTGTAGGCTAAACAAGTACCTAGTTAGGTAATAAGGTTAGCAAAAAAAATCATTAATTGTCGACGATATTCACAAAGCACAATGGACAAGGAATACATTCTCTCTCTATTCAATCTAAAGCACAAAAATGTTAAAAGAGTCAAAAAACCACAGCAGCCTTTTTTGTACGAATAGCTTCCTTTTTCCTGCACTAAAAATGATGTCACACGTATTTGACCGAAAAGGTCAAGCTGGCTATAAAATGTGGAATTTACTGGACGACCGCAGGTTTGAGACCATCCGGGGCATTCCTTAAAACATGTGGCCGGGCACGAGGGTGGCTCTCAGTGCCACTGAATTACCCCTGATAGAGATTGTCTGCTACGGACACGCGAATTTATATTACCTATTTATCGGCGAAAATGCTCTGAAAAATTGAAATAGAGTTTTAATTTTATAGCCGAGCGAGGCGCTAGTCGGCGCTACTCGATCTAAACTGCTATTTTCATTGCTTTAGGAATTTATTAAACGATTTATAATTCAGCCGATTGCTTCTAGATGTCGATAACTCAAAAATTAGCTTGTTTGTAATGATAATGTTTGACTCTGCAAAATTCTCGGCTTTATTCTATTGGTTTAGCTATACCTGCCTGTAAAACTAGCATTTTAATAGATACCTAGGTCCAACAAATTCCACATCCAAATTCCCAACTAATTTATTTAAAATAATTATATATAATAAGTTTTATCTTTAACTCGCAGTTATCTTCATTCATAAAATCACAAAGTTCATAATATCAGATTCCAATAAGCTCTTTCTGTGAACTCAAGTATCGCGTAACAAGACCAACATTAACTCTGCTTTTGTAAACAAATCTTTCGTCTGCTCATTTACTATTTTATTATTTACTATCTATAGGGAAACTGGTACAGTCAGCGACATCTGTAAGTACTTTCTATTTTTTATTTTTAACTAACAGATCTTCTTTATAAAATATCGGATTATTTAGATGATAGAGAAGCTTGGGATTGAAATTGCTCCAACTCATTCAAAAATGTTACAATTTAGACGTAATTTATTTTCTTTATTGTTATGTATTCTAAAAGGATCATTAAAAAACAACCAGCCTTGTTTCTTGCCTTTCTTTTCTGGCTTGGTCACGAAGGAACAGGCAGTAAAATTGACGTTTCAAAGTGATCCTTGTGATTTTAATAAATAAAAGATTTTGACTTTGACTTTTCTGGTTTTTAGATTAACTTTATTGAACATAAGGATTTTTTAGATAATAATTATCCTAAAAATCCTTATGTTCAATGCACCCTTTTATTTTCAGTGTAGGACGGTCTCCCACTAGATGGAAATATGACCTGATAAAGGCTCCTGGGAGCCGTTGGATGCAAGCCGCACAAGATTGGTCATTCTGGAAATTTATGGGGAGGCATATGTTCAGCAGTGGTCTTATGGCTGATATGATAATGATGTACTAATATAAATTTATAGTGGATAGTTTGGTGGCAACAGATGATTATGATGGGCTAACATTGGCTATTAGTTACTCCTTTGATGCTGCCATATAATAACTATAGATATTTTAACCTTATAAAAATTGTAATTTTATTGTAACGTTAGTTTTCTTCAAACAACTATTAAATAAAGTAACTGGGTAGCTAAAGCCACAAAGTTTTCAAATCAAAATTTTGAACACTTAACATTTTTTTTATACATTTGGTATATTTATATTTCAAGAACTGTGGGTTACATGGGTTGGGATCTCCTCTGTTAAGTTGCAATAACCTGTAAGGAGTCCCTTCTTTCTTACGGTGATCTTTAGGTATAAACATTAAACTTAGGTATTCTAGTAATAATTATCAAATATTAATATACATAATTAGTTATAAATATAGAAGATATAAATAGATAAATAATAGAATACAAATATAAAAGATCAAAAATACATAAACAAACTTGTAATATATTAAGTATGTAGATTAGTTGTTAAGGCCTAGAAGAGTTCTTCTGTTTCTTGGTACGTTAAGGATTTTAGCCAAGAGGTTATTGTATTTTTGCATTGAAAGTAGGACATTGTATATATTTTAAATTTTCTATTAATTTTGTTATATAAATTGACAGATTGATTACTAAATTGTTTTGAAGCAAGTACAGTTTTGGTCACATGATGTTTTAATACAGATCGTTGATTTGTTTTACATTTAATATTTGGGTCAATCTTTAAGCTTTTGTGAGTTCTAAGGACGCATTGCTGTATGCACAATTGCTTGACCGTCAGCAAGACTGTTGACTGTTAGCTGTCTGGTAAGGTTTGACGGTGCTGAACCTTCTTTTCTTATGTAGCATTATTTTAAGGATCGTTCTTTGTGCACGTTCTATGCCGATAAAATTTGTTTTAAAGGTGCCACCCCAAACTGATATACAATATAACAAAATCGACTGACCAATGATGTATAGATGTAGGTTATAAGTTGCTTGTCAGTAACATTACGCAAGTATTTAAATATCCAGATTATTTTTCGAGATCTGTTGGAGACTAATTCTAGTTGGGATACCCCTAATATCTCGTAGCCAAATTACATTTTGTTGACGATATATCACGTGATATTTCCATAACATGTGTAAAATCCCATACATTTTTAGACTGTATTTTGGAATGTAACTTGGCTAAGCCCTCAGGAGAGGTTGTTGTGTATCTATGCAATCTATGGCTTTAATAATTGTACAATATTATAGATTTCATAGTAATCTTTTAATTCAGAATGTTCATGGGCGTCATGACTACATTGGCCATTTTCCAATTTATGTTGTAGATATGAGCCCACTCTCCGCGTGTTCTATTAGACCAAGCAAATTGTAACCTAATTAATACCACAGTCCAAAAATACAGCTGGTACAATTCAGCTTTTTATGTTTTCCTGTTTGTGTCTTTGTCCTAATGTGCCGTTACAAATTAAAACTTTATCTTTCATTCTATCGGTTAAAATTGACGTCGTTAGCTACTTTGGCGCTCGTTAGTAATATACATTTTTATTTAGTATATTCATAACAGTATATTTGTATTTTAATGATTACACTATTTTATTCTCTGGCTTTTAGATGTCCTACCTACGTGGTTTTTAGTTTCGCCTGGAGCATTCGTTTTTACCACGTAACCGGACCAAATTCCACGGCCACAAGTTGTACAAAAGAATCTCTGAATCAGTTATTCTGTAATCATCTGTACTGCCGTCAACAGCCAACATCAGTAGAGTAAAGCTCATAGTTCTGGCTGATGCCCAAATATTCGACCCAATGCTTTTTTGACCAGTTCGAGTGGCCCATTTGCCGCTTTTCATAGATTATTCTCGTTACAACTAAAAATTAAAAATGTGTGCTAGAAAAAGTGCAAATAAAATTATGTTAAATAAGCTTAATGCATAAAAAGAATCTTTACATAGTATAAAATGAAGTCGCTTGCGCTGTCTGTTCGCTTAGATCTTTAAAACTACTCAACGGATTTTAATACAGTGTTCAGCAATAGATAGAGTGATTCAAAAGGAAGGTATATATGTATAATACATACATAACTCTGGTTTCTTTGTTTGTTACCTTTACACAACTAAACGGCTGAACGGATCTGAGATAATTATACCCTGGGAAAGGACATAGGCTACTTTTTAGGCAACTGCGTAAAATGAGCGTAATGTTTTATTGAAAAACCACCCGTACGAAGCCGCGGGCGGGTCAGCTAGTTATACATAAATAAATAGTTGTAAATAACAATTTTGTTAAAATAATTTTAGAGGCGCTTCAACCTGTCGAGTCCGTGGATTATTAATTAAAATACCTAGATTGTGTTTAGCGATATTTTGTTACTTATGTATTTCTGTTAATAAAGACCTTTAAAAACAACAAGAAACAGATTAGTCTCATGAGTCAGTTGTTCTGTTATACTCTGTATCAATGCCCAATAGGTTTAGTTATCAGCTCGTGACCATTGGTTGCTTAATAATCCACCCCCACGACTATGGAAATCAATTTAGTTAACTCTTGTCTCACGAAGCCAGGCTAATTTGTCCACGTGCATACACAATAACTAAGTTTACTCGGTAACTACTAATTCCTCATTTTACAGAACATTTAACTTATAAGCTTGACTACTTAAATCACACTAATTCCACTAATATTATAAATGCGAAAGTTTGGATGTTTGTTTATTCATTTGTTTGTTACTTAATCACGTCATAACGGCTGTACCGATTTCGATGAAATTTGGTATGTACGTAGATTATAACCTGGATTAACACATAGGCTACTTTTATTGACAAACTACGCGTGCGAAGCCGCTGGCGGAAGCTAGTATTATATATATTCAAGCTTTTTTCTACAATATTTATTCTGCGTCAACCTTTACTTCGAGGTACGGCCCTAGAAAGTGTTATTATAATGGATATGAATCTTACGGAAAAACACCGTGCCCTGTGTCTGCGGATTTTTAAGTAAACATCCGGCTATATATTATCCGGAATTATAGCTAATAATGACAATAAAATAGACAGTCAAAGGTCGGCGTAGGTAGGTATGTGGGCGTTTCGAAATGGTCATTTCGATGATTAAAATTTCGTATTTTACATTCTTTTATAATAAAGTTGTATCATTGGGCGCCTATAAAATGCTGTTATCGCGGTTATTATTAGAATTGAACTTCCGTTTTTGTTGACTCTTTCATTTCATCGGTAAAAATTCATTGGTATTGTTTGCGCAGTTTTATACTATCTCAGTACAGTTATGAAGTAACAAAAGCTAGATTAATACATGCTTTCATCAAACTAGCTCTTAATACATTTTTCATCACTCATGCTCTGAAAGTTTGTCATTGTAAACTCGATATCGGCTCTAGTCTATCTATCAATGGATACCGGAAACGCAAATTTTCTTTTATCAACAAACTATCATAAGACTTTTTCACACCACCTGCTCGACAATGTCATATTACGAGTATATGTCATGTAAACCTCACCGAAAGCAGGTGATTAAATCCCTACGGCTGAGCCGGGAGTAAAGTTGTACTGAACATCGATATACATATATGTATTACGTCGGTAGATTATCCATTAGGGTGTTTCACTTTTGTATGGAGAAATGTTTTTTCTTTTTTGCTGACTTTGATTGATTTCCGAGTCTCTGTGATATAAAAGATACTTTAGTAAAATTTTAATAAGATTGGACAACGTTTAGAGGTCGCACACTTTGATGACTTAGATAAAAATACACAAAACTAAGAAGAACTTCCTCTTCTTGTCTCCATGATCAATTTAAATTACCTGTGGCAAATCAAAGAATACTTGTGAAACCAGTCAGTTTATTACACTATGAGGGTGGAAATGAAAAAGTTTGATAAAAGTGGTCAATCTGTGCAACCTCTAAACGTTGTCCGATTACCTCCAAATTTTGCATACATATCTTATAGATAAGGTAGACCAAGAAATCAGTCAAAGTGAATAAAAAATCAAAACTTTGGAAAAATGAAACACCCTAATGTCCATGGTACTGAATTTCATTATGTTCTCGCGGGTATAATGTGATTTGAATTTGGAACCTCATCTGTATTAACATTTGAACCAAAGAGACTCACGCTATAAGAATTTATTCGTAAATCGAACTAACCTCTGCACAGAATGCACCAACCTAGATTTGGTTTTTATTCTCTCGCAGAAAGTGTGAAAAGTAGAGTATTTTCCTCTTGGATCCAGCTGTCTGCATCTTGGGTGTGCTTATATCCCTCTCTGCACTCAGGATTCCAGTAACTTCCTCGCTCCGCTCGTGATTCAATACGTTCGGGATTCATATAACGCCCGTGACGCAAGACACTGCTTTATCCCTCCTAAATAATCTACTATTAACGACTGTAAGCGATCATTAACTAGGTGTTAATGATCGCTTACAGCCCTTGTATAACAATGTATTATTCAGGTTATACCTTCATAATATTTCAAATGAATTATAAAATGTCTTTGTTACAGCACACATCACCCATTTACATGTTATTACACAGTTCGAGCTTGTGCAAACAAAGTAGAATAAAGACAGCTAATAAAATAAAACATGTGTGAGTTTTTCGTAACATTACATTTCTGTTACGGCTATATTGCAGTTTATTTGAATATCGAGCTGGTTTGCTTTCACTTCATTGCAAAACTGAGTACTTCTATAAAACTTGGTAAGTAACTGTAGTTCTGTATACGTTATAATTTGAAATCCCTCGGTTAACTTTATATTATTATGTTAGAGTAGACTAAGAAAAATAGTTACGCTTTGTTAGCATAGCGTGAATATATAGCATATAGTGTGAAACTTCTAGCATTGTTTATTTATTTAATCACTTGTAAAAATAGTCCAGAGATTGAAGAAGTTTTTTAAGTCCAATTGTTTTGAAAAAACCGTTTGTAAATAATAAAAAATCTGACCCATAGGTTTTTATTTGTTGCCTGCTTCAAAATGATAAAACTTTACGTCGTTACAGTCAGGTTAAGTTAAGTCAGGTGCCTAAGGCTGCCTGTCCATTGACGCGGAGAGAGGCGGCGGAGCGGAGAAACGAGGAAATATTAACCAATAGGATTGCATGAATAGAATTTCATGCAGCCTAACACAACGCTCTTATTTTAAGACCAAACTTGAAATACCCGTTCCGAGTAATAAAAAAAATGTTATTGTATCACTTTACACTTCAAATCTGGTTTGAAAGCAATCTATTAAGTTATCTGCTCACTTGAAACTCCGCGTGAAGTGTTCACTACGAGAAGTGCTACAGATAACAGTTCCCGTAAAAAATAGTGTGGATCTCGGGCAAAGTTTTGATTGCGCACTTCGGTTAGATAAATTTATTCATGTATACAATTTGAGAAGTTGTTTTTAGATAGGAGATAAAAGTGGCCGTTCTTCTCTCATTATGAGACGTTCTCTGTAGTTGTAGGAGTAAATGCTTTTCTTTATTGCTTTTGTTTCGCGGTCTTGCTTCTTTATTTAAGATTTTAAAAGCAGAACAACCATTTTTATTTTTATACTATGGAGATGGAACAAGCCTATGGCCCACCTGATGTTAAGTAGTAACCATTGCCTATAATAAAGTTTGCCTCGTAGGTCGCGCTCCTTAGAAATGTACGATGCACTTCCCTGTGTTCATCAACTTGAGGCATACAGGTGTAAAGCCTCATGTGCCTGTAATTTCACCGGCAACCGTTCCCTTCAAACCGAAACACAGCAATGCTGCTTGGCGGTAGAAATAGCTATGGTGGTAGCACTTCCCCGGGCGAGCCCTTTCACAAAAAACTCTACTACTCTTAAACATATTGTATGTATTACTTCTATGTACAGTATTTGTGCAATTTTACTTATAAAACTTCCGTAATTTATTTCAATCATTATTATTTATCACGTACCGTTTTATAGAATAGAATAGAATAGAAAACGCTTTATTAATCACACTTAAAATAAAAAACAATACAAAAAATTTACAATACACGCAGAAATACAAGTGGCGGTCTTATCGCTAAAAGCGATCTCTTCCAGACAACCTTTGGATGGACTGGATTTCAGTTATATCGGTGTTACGTTTCGTATGACCGACAATATTTCGGTTCAATTTGTGAAACTTCATCCTTCATGAGTATGATTCGCTCCGCATTGCGTCTCACCTCGCACTACGCGCCGCAGCTCTCTGCTCGCGAGTATGTAGACGGGCGCGGTGGTGGGGGTTGGTGTTAGATTCCCTGCGTCAACGATCACCCATCGTTTTGAGAAGCTGTATCATCATCATCACTATCGTCTCTTCGGTAAGCCGTGGTAAAGGCAAACACGCAACGCTTACTATTAACTAAAGGGTACGTGATAAATCCCGTATTTATAATAATAAGCTTTTATTTTATATTTAATGTTGCTATTCAAAATCTTCTTAGAACTGTCTGCTTTATGCTTTTCTGACTACCCGCAAGAGTTATCCGTTGTTCAAAGTATAAGTACGACATCACTGGAATTAAAGTCCACTTTTCCATTTGGCACGTCGCCGATGCAGATGCGAGGCACAGTTTTAAGATAGAGACTAAGTTCGTAACTTTTCGCATTTCCTCGCAGCCCGTCCTGTGCTCGTCAGGCTCGAGCCAATCTCGACATTGTCGCATGTTGTGAATTTATTCTCAACATGCGATTAACGAGAAACATTTGCAACTTTCTCCGCAATCCAGAGGTAAACGTTTCACCCAGTTTTACGAGTTATTTACCTATCGACCTCGACTCGGCATTAAAATATTAAAAGCACGCGCCGATGCTTAACCGTTATTTCCCATGGTAATATAATTACCGCAGTCGTTACTTACGCTAAAAGCTATTTATTTAGCATAATGGTGTCTGGGTGAGCGCAACAATAGTGGTTCGCAATGCGGGAGATACGCGCGCTGCTCGCAAACATCCGAACTTGACCACGGCACTGCTTCGTCCGCTCAGTTTTGGCCGTACCCTTTGTTTATCCCCTCATTATGAGCATGCTGAATCGCCACCCATTAGTTATGCCCCATGCCCGGAGACAAATAGAAGCAGATTTACTTGTACTGAATAGCTGCATTCACTATTTGTTGAAACAATATATTCAATAAATATTTGCACTGCTAAAGCCTTTGTGCTCTGTATGGAGCGAGCGTTAAACTTATCTGTTCAGATAAATTGTTTCGCATTTATTTTCATATTGTAGTAATACATAGAGCCATATATAGGTATGTACGTATTATATCTTTTGTCGGTGTCGGTACGTTGTGAGATAATTTTAAATGTCACGTCATCGGAAGGGACCCATAGCTACGGGCGACCGGAACACTTCTTAGGTTCTGTGACGACATCATTTGCGGGAGAGCGCGCTATCTCCAGCCTCAAATCGGAACTGGGGACATCACCCAAAAGAGATAAAAATGTATTCCACTTTGTTAGCATTGACCTTTTTATTAGACCGCGACCTTTAGGTATATTCGACTGTAATACCAAAGTTATGGAACTAATGCTATTGGAATAATGAGAATTTAACGTACGACTGGGCTAACTAGTAAAGTTAATCCGATAAACCTAATAAACTTCACCTAATATTTCACCGGTTGTTTATTATGCAGCATGACTCGTTGGCTTACTGACCTCCGTATTCGATTTCAATTGAGCTTCTAATACTTACAGCTCCCGGCTGTTGCAATGGTACCTCATTATTTGATATAAAAAAACAGTCAAATTATAGAACCTAATTTTGGATCAGGTATGTCATTTTATCGGGTGAGGAAATTGTCATAATATTATTTGCTCCGCATCAGGAAATACTAAACTGCGGTTTTTAAGCGACTTCAATAAAATAACTTTTTTTGTACCAATATATTTTTAGCCATAATGTTTATGAAGCGATTTAAATGATTATTTTTGCATTGGGTTCAGAATAGCTCCAGCTATTAAAGTTTTATTAAGGTGAAATAATGTTAAACGTACTTTCCATAGAGGTAAAGAGGGGATGCAGAAATATTTTGCTTCCATCCCAGTGTGTGTGGTGCTGTTGGACAGATCTTTAAAAATTAAGCAGACGTTTATTAACCACTTCTCATTTTAGAGTTCCGTTTCCGATTTATTTTCGAAGTATGTTATGTTTTTTGTTAAAAAGTTTGTTTGTTAAAACTAGAGCCAGGAGCTGTATACATAAAAAAGAATATCGGCTTGCGTGTCAGATGCAAGATTACTAATATTGACCTCTAACGACCCGAAAGTCGATTTCTCCCGTTTTGCGTCTACATGTTGCCCTATTAATCACGCTAATGACGTCAAATTAATAAAACATTGCTATGTAGGCTTTACCATTACAAACACATTGACATGGAGTATACAATTACCTAGTTCGTGTAGCGGTGACAATTATTAATACATCGATAAGGCCATAACTCAATTATTTGTACTCGATAAAGGCACCTTTAAGAGTTTTACCTCAATAAAGGCAATAAGTAGATACGATAAAGGGTATAATGTAAAGAGAGAGAACTTGTTTATTTTATATATTTTTATTTTTAGAATTTTAGGAAAACTCACAGCTAGGTTACAGAAAAGGTATTTGAGTAGATAATAAACAAAGATAAACGGTACTTAATAAAGAAGGCCAATTAAAAGTTTCGGTTTTAAAAAATAATGAAAGAATAATAAAGAACTTTCTGACTTTTCATACCCTGAATGAATACAGATAGCTTTGGAACGTGTAAGTTAAAATAAATAAATAAATATAAATAAATAAATATTGCAGGACATTTCACACAGCGCTATCTAGCCCCAAACTAAGCAGAGCTTGTACTATGGGAACCAGATAACTGATAGAATACTTATATACTTTTTTTTTGTAAATACATACTTATAATATATATATATATAGAAAAACATCCAGACCCGAAACAAATATCTGTAGATCATGCAAACATTTGTTCCGCAGCGGGAATCGAACCCGCTACCTCCTGCGTCTCAGCCGGCTATTCGCCCACTGCGCCACGGAGTTCGTAAAGGTTGTGGTTGTACTGTTTTTTTTCAGGAAAACAGTTCCTTTGTCCCACTTTTGGTGGGACGCGACAGGTTGCGCCACGCACTGGACGGGCGGAGTTTGAAAAAGTGTACCAGGATTCTTCGGTATAAGATGTTTTAAACGTTAAAAAGCTCCAAACACCGAACTCGGTTAGGAGCAGATTGAGGCCGGTAAGGGGTAGCGGGGCCGCGGGGTGGCACGTCTGAGTTTTGTATGAGACAACGCACCGCGTTTAGTATTTATAAAAAGAAGACATTTATAATCTCTATCTTTTAGACTGCCTCCGTGGCGCAGTGGGCGTATAGCCGGCTGAGACGCAGAAGGTAGCGGGTTCGATTCCCGCCGCGGAACAAATGTTTGCATGATCTACAGATATTTGTTCCGTGTCTGGGTGTTTTTCTATATATTATAAGTATGTATTTACAAAAAAAAAAGTATGTAAGTATTCTATCAGTTATCTGGTTCCCATAGTACAAGCTCTGCTTAGTTTGGGGCTAGATAGCGCTGTGTGAAATGTTCAGCGATATTTATAAAAAAAACAAAAAATTTATAATCGACAGTTCCTAGCACAAATATGGTTCTCGTTAGTAAATATTCCCTTTTGGGTTAATATTACATAGCATTCTGTATAGGTCTGTCATTATCATCATATCATCCAAAGAACGTCCACTGCTGAATATAACACCCAACAGCTCCCAGCAATTTTTATCAGGTCGCCTTTCTGTCTAGTGTTGGGTCGTCCTACGCTGCGCTTTCCAGTGCGTGGTATTCACTCGAGATCCTTTCTACCCCAACGTGCGTCAGTTCTTCGAGCTATATGCCCACTGGCACTTCAGCTTGCTAATCCTTTGTGCTATGTTAGTGACTTTGGTTCGTATACGAATCTCCTCATTTCTGATTCGAATTCGTACAGAAACATCAATTATAGCCACAGCACGCTGAGCGACTTTCAGTAAAAGACCGCGAAAGACCATTAGTAAATCTGTACGGTGTCTTATCTGGTATTTGAGCGAGCAATGTTAGGTTTGTAATCAGTCTAATTTATGTTACCGCGCTACTCGGACATCCTCTTGAATAATTTTGTTCCTAGGACATTACGGTTTCTTCAGTATCGCAAAAAGCGGTGTAGTGCACGCCAACGGGGTTTAAACTCACTTTGGAATTAAGTCCTGTATGCATTAGGCGGCCTTTGTATCAAAACATCGCGCAAAATTATAATTGCACAAACTTTTACCTATAATTACTTTATTATACTTCCTGGAGTTTTAACAAACATATGGCCCACCTGATGTTAAGTGATAACCATCACCTATTGCAAAGAATTAGATGTAGGTCACGCACCTTAGAAACATGCCCTACGATGCACTGCCCTGCGTCCATCAACTTGAGGCGTAAAGCCTCATGTGCCTGTAATTGCACCGGCAACCATACCCTTCAAACCAAAACACAGCAATGATCTTTGGCGGTAGAAATAGGAATGGTGGTAGTACTTCCCCGGACGAGCCCTTTCACAAGGAACTCTTAAAATTATTTGTGTTGCCAAATATTGGGCGACGTCGCGCAAAACCTCATAGAGTAGATTCATCGCAGTTCATCGCAACACAACACAAAATAACTCTTTTATTATTTGTCTGGCTTTATTTTCATGGGACTGTTGCAGAACAAATGTCGCAGCAATGACACGGATCATTGGTTTTATACGTTGTAATTTTGCGGTGCCAGTATCATCTTGAACTTATTCGCAGTGATGCATCGTGTGGCAAGAAGCCTGCTTCAAATTGATGGATCGTGGATATCACTTGTTTAGAATCGAGCAATATTATGTATGCTAGTATCAAGTTTGTATAGTAAACAGATTTGGAGCTCTAAAGCTATTACAAGTAAAGTACTCTTCAGATTAATGCTCTACCTACATTAATAATATATACTAGCCTTTCTTGTTAATCGTCAAAGAGATCCAAATTCAATATTTATTTATTCATACAAATCACAAGGATCATTTTGAAACTTATAGTTTACCGCCTGTTCCTTTGCGACCATCCGACCATCATCATCATCATCATCATTGTCAGCTCGTGTCGACCCACTGCTGGGCATAGGCCTCTCCTTGTTTCTGCCACTCTTCCCGATCCTCTGCCAGTCTGAACCACGTACGACCCACGGTCTTATGGATGTCGTCGACCCATCTCGCTGGTGGACGTCCCCTATTTCGATGGCCAGTTCTCAGCCTCCACTCTGTTAGTGGCTTAGTCCACCTGTCGTCACTACGTCTGGCCAAGTGTCCTGCCTAACTCCACTTGAGCCCCAATATTCGCTTGCTCACGTCTTGTAGTCTGCTATTAGCTTATTTGCTTTAGTCTCTTTATCCGACCATCTAGCAATAAAATGTATGGTTAATTTTAATAATATTTCATCAATTTCAAACCGGTCTTGTTTTACAGGTTAATAATAATAAGCCTTTATTCTGACATTTTTCATTACGTAAATTTCAATTTAGATCATATAATAACTAGATAGATAGATAGATATAGACATTTATTTCGACACAAGTAACAAACACACAGAAACTACATACAGTGGATAAAGTAAAAAGTGGTAAAGACAGACAATTAAATAAAGACAATAAAATACAGACATTTAAAAACACGTTAGATTAGATTAGATTAGATTAGATAATACTTTATTGCACACCACGAAACAAATACATATAAAAAACAACTACGTAAATCTATGGATACAATCGGCGGTCTTATCGCTAATTAGCGGTCTCTACCAGACAACTTTTGGATGGAATGGACTGTGTAGACATTACCTGGGGTGTAATGGTGTACCTAACATATTACATGTATGTACATGCATACTAATTATATAAAAATAAAAGAAAATAAAACTTACATAAATGAAAATTACATTACGTTACTTAAACAAAAAATAATAAATAATACTAAAAATACGTACCCAGTCACTATGAGCCCTGTGCCGAAAAAGGGGAATGGCTCAGCATTATGCTGAACAATAAACTTATTGCTCAGCGCTGGTTTACAGCCATTAAACCTGCATTGGCGTCACGGACGTCAGTCAAAAGTTAAAACTTATAAGTGCCTCATTTGAAAAAGATACCAAAAAAAATTATTAGTAAAAGAATAATTACAAGTTGCCTGCCCAGCCAATTGTACCTACCTACCTAAGATATCTCTTAATTTTCAGAGTGGCCTCCTCTAGCTCTCTCCAATGAAGTCTGTCAGTAGCAGCTCTTCTCCAATGGGGAGCAGCAGTTAATTTTATTTCATTCTCCCATCTTTTGATTTGCCTTCTTTTTGATCTTTTTCCATCTTTGTACCAATTTGTTACTATTTTGCTCGATTTTTCATTTTTGCTACGGATCATATTATGTCCCGTCCAGCGTCATTTTTGTTGGTCTACATTGGTGAGTATATAAGTTAGTTTTGTTTTGGCTCTTATAGTTATACTATTTATCCGGTTTGTTTTACAGGTTACTTACTCGTAAATCTTACTCATAGGGTTTCTTCCTGTATGAGTAAAATGTACGAGTAAGTAACTTGTAAAACAAGACCGGTCAAGTAACTGAGGACGTAAGGACTCGCGCACTGAGGGTTCCAACCTAGCTAGATTTATGTTAATTTAACAGCGCCATATAGTTATGTGAGTGGTAAACCAAGAAAACTTTAAGAGCAGAAAACTCTAAAAACTGTTTCAGATAGAGACTTCGTTTTAATTTTCCTGTGATCTTTGCACATGCAACGATGGAATTTTTGAGCCTTACCTGGAGGGAAAGTCCTCTTAATAAAGAAGATAGTAAATTTTACTCAAAGGAAACATTCCTTTATATCAGGATAGTATTGTTACGAGCTGAGGGTTCGGGATAAAATAATAGGAATTGATCTAACCAAAATAACACTTTTATTCAACACTAAGACGATGAATACACATACACGAACTTGGTCACACGTAATCACAACACACTAATTCACACCACTGTTGCACCACTTAAAGTCACCGAAATGTTCGCACGTATAGCCAAATCCAGACTGACTCGCGAGCAACTACTGTTCACGCGAGACCCTTCTCCACGTCAGTCCTCCAGGGCCTCGCTGAGACTCACTGTCCGGCCATCTCTCCGGCCTATTTATATCGCGCACATTTCGATTGTTCGAGAACGATCTCGATCGTTCCAGGAAAGGGTCGGTGTTTCAACAGAATGGCCACTCCCCATTCTGCGAAACCGCAGATAATAACAACAATAACACAGCAAGACAAAAGCGTTCGAGAAATTTCGATTATTACTCATTGTTTAACAGCCTCGGCGTAATAGTATTTTGGGGTTAGATAGAACCCAATAGAGGTGTGTTAATATTATTTATATCTAAGCTAAATTTCAAGTTGATAGCTCCAGTAGTTGCTGAGATAATCAGTTGTGCAAGTCGGACAGACGGATAAAGTCGGACTATGTATAAGTTTTTATTTTTAAGATTTTGTTCAGGAACCCTCAAAGTTACTTTGACATACACAATACGGTCCTAACGAGATACTTGTAGTGACGCATGACGTCACGAGTAGGTACACGTCTCTATTAAAAACAAACAAGGCCCAAGCCCCCGCTATGTTAGAGAATTGAGCCTTTCAAAGGGTAGGTCGTTTGTAACGTAAAAATAAAGTCATGTTTCTAAGAATAGAATCGATTAATTATTTATTTGGTACACATCAAATGACTCAAGAAACAATTATAAAGAACAGTGTGGCGTTTAGCTCTAAGTGCATGTTGTATGGTTTGCACCCAACGCTAATTTTAAGAAAACTTCGTAAGAAATTATTATTGTAGGTAGGCAACTTTTCTGGCAAACATTCTTCATTGGCAACGGTATACCTACTGTCTACTAGGACAAGTGATACGGAAACTGCTCGTTATAAAAGAGAATAACCTCCGCGGAGTTCTTAAAAATAAAACAAAAAAATATGTTTGCCCTATATTTTTGTTACAACTTATGCAGGATTCGTGACTGTGGAAATTCCACAAAGGAAATTCCCCGTTTCATTTCAAGCTAAGCCGGCGCGGGTTCATCCATCTTCCCATTCTTTGTTGTTTGATTACAACCTTCTACTTCATCAATAACTTTCCAGAAAGTTCTTGATAGAACCCGCGAATTTGTATGCACGCTGTGTAACCACGGAAACTTATACAAAGTTTATCAATTTTATGAAACGTCGCAAAGTGTACAAGCTGTTTTCTGAAGTGCTTACGTCATTGTGTTCATGTTTCACATCGGAGAAGGTGACCTATATGCCGGAGCTGAGATCAGAAGGTTATTCTATTAAGTCATAGATATATTAAACTTGCAAGTAGACGGCTGATTATAATAATTTATCAAATGCTCGTGACTTGATTGATATTCGATTCGATTTAAATGTTTTCTGATGTATTACTCATAGCATGAACAGTTAACTACATTTTAATGTGGGTATACCTATGTGTAAAAAAAACAATGTAGTGTCATATCGCGTGTATCTAACCTACCATTGAAAATTCAATGTCCTTCAAGCACGTAAACTCAGGTTAGGCTACGGCGCGGCGGGCTCTTCGACCGAGCTGGGCGTATGCCAATTCTTAGTGATTTCCGTAAAAACACTTATGTACCTACAGGTGTGCAAGAAAGTACACGTTCACAATACCAATACATATTCATATTTAGTTGGTGTATTTACCGCAAGACGAATGTTAACTAATGTGTCTGATCTTTCGTAAAATAGAGGTAACAGATGGCTGGTGCTCTATGTTTTACTTTATAATTGATCGAGCGAAGCGAGATCTCTAAATCAACTTGGGCATATCGGCGTTGTATGTATGTATGTGTATTTGTCCAAGGATAACTTTTGAAGCGTTTATCCGATCGTTGTGAAATTTGGTATATAGGTGGCACAACTTATAGTGGTATAGTGATGGCACAATTTTGGTGTGACTAAATGAGCTAAAAATGTGGGGGGTTGTTAAGATATTGGGGTTCAAGAGGGGTAAAATACCAAAACAGGACTATCCGGTTCAGTGGCATGTCTAATAAAAGGTTTGTAATTACATTTCGACCCCATTTTTATTTTTAGTTTAGGCTTTGTAGTTTTTAAGTTAATAGCCATAATAAAAACTGAACTTTTACAAAATTCACAGGGTACACCAGTGATCCCACAAAGCTGAAATTTGGTATGATTGTAGCTTTAGTAACACAAATATAGGCAAAAGTCTGAAATCCAGAATAACTGTAATTTGTACCCCAAAAACCATAAACCAATTAACATGAACTCTCGTTAACTGTAACTTGAATGAAACTATGGGTCAAGTTGTTTGGATATCTATTTCGTGGCACTATTTTGATAGTCGAAGATTACGCGAGATCTCAGTTCGGGGCGAACCACTAGTTAGCATAATTCTGCATCTCGATAATGAGCAATAAGTATGCAGGAAGGCACATGCACGTGCATACTTGCAGACCGATAAGGACTAATGACACAATAACCCGCATTCGCGAAGACGTCACTTCAATCGTATAGCCTGAATATTTTGCGCACTTCCTTAGCTTAAACGGTAAGATCGCCATACAAAGATTCATCGATTGCTCGATTCGGCGGCACACAGATTGCTAATTTGTTCCACTCATATGCAAATAACAATACATATTCATACCGATACGAAACGTTCAACGAATTACAATATGAATTTATACATAGACTCATGCATTTTCTAGTAGCGTACGAGGAAAAATGCTTATTGTTGACATATAGTGGTCGTCAATATCTCCGCTTGATCACCTTGTAAATACATTTTCACGGGCAGCTTTTCTAAACTCAAGCTCGCACGGTCACTCATTTTTATTGCAATACTAGCTGACCCGCCGAACTTCGTACCGCCTTGACATGCATAAGCCAATGTAACGTACATTAGCCCCGGTAGAATTGTCAATCGGCAATCATTAGCTATGTTACATCTATGAGAGCCTACTATAAAATATCGGATTATTTAGATGATCTCTATCATAACTTGCTCTATCATAAGCTAGGGATTGAAATTGCTCCAACTCGTTCAAAATGTTACAATTTAGACGTAATTTATGTTCTGTATTATGTATTGTAAAAGGATCATTAAAAAAAAACAACCAGCCTTGTTTCTTGCCTTTCTTTCCTGGCTTGGTCGCGAAGGAACAGGCAGTAAAATTGACGTTTCAAAGTGATCCTTGTGATTTTAATGAATAAAAATATTTGAATTTGAATTTATGTGTGAGAAAATGAATTTACTTCATATTTTCTATTTGCGTGAATTTTTCCGATATTTTAATAGTTGTTTTGCTATTCGGGACGGAGACAAATATAACAAATCAAAAACCATGAAAATTGGTCCCGCCGTTCCTGAGTTATAAGTGTTCGAACAAACCTGACTTTGTTTTATATATCAAGACTAGCTGTTGCCCGCGACTTCGTGCGCGCATAAAGTAGGGGTTGGTGGTAGAAGGGTGAAAATTTATGGTTGTATGTATTTTTTAATGTCGAATCCTAAAAAAGATCAATACAAAATAACTGTTCAAAAAATAATAAATACAATTTTGGGGTGGAACACCTTTATCACATAGGGGTATGAAAATAGTTTACGTCCTATTCTCAGACTTACCGAATATAAACAAAAAATTTCATAAGAATCGGTCAAGCAGTTTCAGAGGAGTTTGTTACAAACACTGTGACACGAGAGTTTTATATATTAGAAGCTTATTATGGGTAGTAAGAAAAGTCGCCGCCCGAAGGTTCACGGAATAAACAAAAGTGGCCATACTTTTTTCTGATCGATGGTAGGTAGGGTCATAGCACATGCAAGTCGCATGGTTATTACCTCATTGAGCTGCATTATAATCATTCATTCAATTAGTCTCGACAGAGATATCTCGGATCCATGTTTGACGGGGGGATTCAAATCAGTGTATTACAAAGTAAATTGGCCAGTATCAAGATAAACTAACAATCATCTGCAGGTTAATTAAAACCAGAACCAGTAATAAAAATCATATTAGCCTTTTTCAATGTTTTTTGATTAAAGTATGATTTTACATAAATACTGCTCGAGTGGTGGTTCAAGAAGCTGTTGCGGCGCATCAGCTCGGTTGCCAACCACTGATATACACGATATAGAGGCCGCCGAGAAAGCGAGTAACACAGGAGTGGCGTTTAAGAAGTAGCCTTATACCCAGCAGTGGGCTATCATTTATGCCACCAATGATATTGATCCATACTTATTATAAATTCGAAAGAAACTGTCTCTCTGTCAGTCCGTCTGTTTGTTTGTTATGTTTTCACGACTAAAAGGCTAGATTGATTCCTATGAAATTTAGTATACAGAGAGATTATGACCGGGATTGAGACATATGGTACTTTTTATTTTTGCTCGACTGCGCAGATGGTGGTTAATGTTTTTAATGATAAACCACGCGTGCAAAGCCGCGGGTGGCAGCTAGTAATACATACACGAAGTCTATAAGGTATTTTTCTCAATTTTATTTATAATACGTATGTAGGCTATTTGTATTACTGCCTCTGGCAACGCTGATATTCTCTTACGACTTACAAGTACTTATGTAATCAAGAAATTAGTAACCAATTACTAAATTAAGCTCGCGCACCATAATTAGGAAATTGAAATAATAAGTTAGGCTAATGGACTAGGAAAGGTAATTTTGCTAACGGTTCTGCACTAAAACATTCTGTTCTAGACTCATCTCAGAGTAATATTAGCAAACTGCAGAGCGTGAACGAAATTCCTATTATGTTCAATAGCAAATATCATGTTGCCTTCAAAGGTCTATAGCAATGTTAAAGATCCTGTAATGTAATATATATTTATTGTAGCTACTGTTGTATTGGTATCTATATTACTAGTTATTTGGTTATATATTTCGTGGCACTATTTTTATAGTCGAAGATTACGAATAATATTTTTTTTGTTTTTATTGGAGGCTCGCGAGATATAGCTATATATATATATAGCTAGTGGTTCGGGGCGAACCACTAGTATTATTTGTTTAATTAAGTGTGGTGCATTATAGCGTTTTCTATACCTACGTTACCTAATGGTTGTTTATTGTTTAACAATAAATAAAATGTTATTCTCGGCATTGCAGCAAATATGAACTGATTAGCGACCGAAGCTCTCCGAGTTAAATGAGCCTGCGCCCCTATTCTGTATCTTGAGTCACCCAGCGAGTATCACAGAGCAGTTTGACAATTATTCTTCTGAGAATGTTTTATTTTTCAGGGTACAGAATAGGGGGTCTGACTCCGAGATTTCAGCGACGAATGCGATCGCACATAGATCATTCATGTTCCTACGTCGGCCTTTAATAGAACAGATGAGCTCTACCACCAATTATTTCTCTCTGTTTTAAGTCTCATCTCGGTCATCGCGCAATAATGCGCCCCAGTTACGTTGATTTGATGAAATTGGTCATACTTAACGAATTATTTGTTTGACCTAGTGCCTGCCTACGTAATTTGAACCTGTATCATGAATTTATAAGTACGGGATTTATCACGTAACGTTTTATCGGTGTTACGACCGACAATTGAGTGCGAGGCGAGACCCGTTTCGGAGCGGATCGCACTCACCCTGACGAACCTTCTCCGTCTTAACACCGGCAAAATAGCACGTGATAAATCCCGTATTTATAGTAATGATTTAAATAAATTACGAAAGATCTCTAAGTAAAACATGAGCTCGTAAGAGTTCAGTAGTGCAGTAATTTCTTAACTTACCTAGGAGTAGCTTTATATCGTTAACGTGGCCTTTGTATTTTACTCAAGATCTAAGTTAACGCGATGACTCACGTTTATTTATAAAAGAAGAAAATAATTGCTTATTTTGCAGTACTCGAGAACGGTAGAGCTTTCAGCATACATTGTAATGTGGGTGGACACGGCATAACCTATGGTCTGACAGAATTTATAGTGTCTTTGTCAATAAGAAACAATCTATGCTAGCTTCTATTTGATTGTATTAGCTGTACACTAGCTCAGTTTCAGATTATATCAGTAAAGGAATTTAACTGAAAAATCATGAACACGGCGCGGCGCGCTTACAAATTAATTATGCAGCATGAAAGCGTCCCAGGACTCATACTTACCACGATTCCTGTTTCCTTATATTTCAGAGCATTAGACTTACTCGTACCGTAGATGTGCGTTAGCCAGATGCATTATTGATCGAGCGAAGATCTCCAAATCAACTTGGGCAAATCGGCGTTGTATGTATGTATGTATGTATGTTTGTTTGTCCGAGGATAACTTTCGAATCGTTTATCCGATCGTCGTGAAATTTGGTATATAGGTAGGTAGTGATGGCATAATTTTGGTGTGACTCAATGAGCTAAAAATGTTGGGGGGTTGTTGAGATATTGGGGTTCAAGAGGGGTAAAAAAAAATTAAAATTAGACTATAAGGTCAAGTGAGACGTCAAATGAAAGGTCTTCATTAGTACATTTCAACCCTGTTTTTATTTTTAGTTTAATCCTTGTAGTTTTTGAGTTATTAGTCATAATAAAAACAAAACTTTGACAAAATTCACACGGTACACCAGTGACCCCACAATGCTGAAATTTGGTATTCGTGTAGCTTTAGTGACACAAATATAGGCAGAAGTCTGGAATCCAGAATAACTGCATTTTGTACCCGAAAACAGAGTAACCACTTTATATGAACTCCCGTTTGATTTGAATAATAATTAAAGTTAATTTCAATAAAACAGTAGGTCAAGTTATTTGGTTATTTATTTCGTGGCACAATTTTGATAGTCAAAGATTACAATTTTTTTTTGTTTTTATGGGAGACTCGCGAGAACTCAGTTCGGGGCGGACCACTAGTTAGACAAGGTCAATTAGACAACCTTTACAAAAATATTAGTACCTACGGATCTCTCTGTGCGTTATGTGTAGTATAATAGAATTGTAGTTCTTGATACTAATTTACTCATGGAATCCCCGTATGGGGTCAGACCTATGTACGTAACAATCATCATCATCGTCACTATCCACAGCCCGAATTCCCTCAAATCAAATCAAATTATTTATTGCGAATATGGGTTAGTAACAGGTGGTTAGTAATACAGTTTGAGTTCGTCCATAATCAGCGTTTATCGCATGCATTTTTAGTCAACCTTAAAAGTATCCACATACCACAAAGTATCAATATAGAAAAATCAAAATTTATGCTTAAAATATTTACAATACTTACTTCTGGGTATAGACCTCCCTAGTTTGTGGTATTTATCACGATCCTGCTCAAGTGACCATTGCGTATTATTCATTTACAAGCTTCCGTCAGCGACTTTGCACGCGTGGTTCGTCAATAAAAAGTCTAGGTCATATTCTACCTATTTAATAAAAAAAATTGCTAAGTATGTCTAAATCCAGGTCCATAATAGGTACCATAATAGGTATCAACATTGGTCTAGCCGAAACAGACAGAGAGACAGAGTTTTTCTTCGAATTTATAATATTAGTATGGACAGATATAATGCCAGGCGCGCTAGAAAAACGCGCTTCCAAACTCGCACAGTTCGACAATTAGCAAAAAGAAAATATTCCAAATATTATTTTAACAACCTTTCAAATTAAACTTCGATAAATTCATTAAAACCTAACTATATTAGATTTGAAATCCAATCTCAGCTGTCGTAGCGTTAACGGTATGATTAAACTGCTGCTGCGAGTAACAAATTGGACGTAAAATAATGAATCTATTTCACAGTAACGAGTACCCTGAGACAAATTAGGCAGATCATTTGTTACAGCTACTTTCATGTGAGATTGTTTGAAAAGTTTAGCTGAGTCAATAAACTTATTAAAAAGTGATTTGACTTTTTCTAGCAAAATCTTTAAACCGCCATACTAATAAACTCACATTATTCTTTATATAGTTATATTATCATCTTTTATCACTTTCCATCGGATCTGAAAGTGCTTCTTAATTCAAATAATTAAGCAGAGTGTAACTTTTCCAAATATACATCGAGCTTAATACTGACGAGTATATAGGTACCTACTTAACGGAAAATAAGTGAGCATTAAAGCTTATAAAAGCAAATGACAAAGAAACAACTCTAGAGCGGTTATTGTAGTCTAAAATTGACTTAGTCTAAAGAAATTAAAATAATTCTTTCTAATTAAAGATCAGTTTTAAGAATAAGTAAGACCCAAGTAGAATCTACAATCCATCCATTATTCATCATCTCTTCCATCAATTTTTACGCGGAAATATTTCAACGTTAAATACCTTCAGTATTGCTATTCATAGACCTGACTGCTATGAAATTAGTTAGAAATTTATTTTCTGGATTCAGCATGATATTGAATTAAGCGAACCTAATGGTTTCAGGTAGATACTGATATTATTCGTGCGAGCTAAATATTATTAATGGGGCTAATAAGTTTCGGGAAGACAATGGATTTAATAGGAGACCAATTATCGATCAATAAAAATGTTAGGTTGAATTAGAATATTGTCTATGGTGTAATAACACACAACATTCACATAAAAACAAAAACAAAAATATTAATATGTTTAAGAAAAATAGCGATAATCATAATTTTAATACTAGAAATAAAGATAAACTCGCTGTTGCCACTTGTAGACTCCATAAAGTTAGTAAATCGTTTAAAGGGCAAGGTGTACGCTTTTATAACAAACTCCCAAGGGATGTACAAAAATTGACAATTAACAAATTTAAAAACGTAATTAAACAAAATCTTTATAAAAGAGCCTACTATAAAATATCGGATTATTTAGATTATAGAGAAGCTTGGGATTGAAACTGCTCCAACTCGTTCAAAATGTTACAATTTAGACGTGATTTATTTTCTGTATTATGTACATATTGTAAAAGGATCATTAAAAAACAACCAGCCTTGTTTCTTGCCTTTCTTTCCTGGCTTGGACGCGAAGGAACAGGCAGTAAAATTGACGTTTCAAAGTGATCCTTGTGATTTTAATGAATAAAATATTTGACTTGACTTTGACTTTGACTTTGAATATAAATAATAGAATTACACCTAGCAGATGGTGATGATGATATAACAATGTGACGAATTTGCCAACTTACAGGTAATACAGATTCGTAATGACTCTAATTTACGCCCATTATCGATTTAATATTTGTTCGATTGTTTAATATGCCTCACTAGCTGACCGCCCCGGCTTCGCACTGATGTTTATCAATATTAAATATACCCTATAGCACTCAGGGATAGTTGAGCTTTCTATCAGTAAAATAATTATCAGTCAGTTTCAGTACTTTAGGAGATTACCCATTACATACAAATGAATTTTACTTCTTTATAATATTAGTAAAAATAAATATTAAAATATATTCGCTGTCTTTAAGTCATATAGTTGGTAAAGTCATAAAAAATTTAAGCTACCCCAGCATCGCCCCGCCCAATCTTTTAAAGATTTTATTACAAATAGGGTCGCAATGAGTTATAATAAATTTTCAACTATCGGGGCGTGCTTCAGCCCATTTTTTCTGGATCTCAAAATAAGCTGTATATAACTGTAACGCGGGTGAAGCCGCGGCTGGCCAGCTAGTTTTCGTATAGAGACTTTGATACCCGATTTTTATTCCATGGGAACTGATTTATGGGATAAATGGTAGCCTATGTGGTGATCCAGGGTTATAATACATAAATAAATAAATATTGCTGGACATTTCACACAGCGCTATCCAGCCCCAAACTAAGCAGAGCTTGCACTATGGGAACCAGATAACTGATAGAATACTTATATACGTTTTTATTTTGTACTTATAATAGGCATATAGAGAAACAACCAGACCCGGAACAAATATCTTAGATCATGCAAACATTTGTTCCGCGGTGGGAATCGAACCCGCTACCTTCTGCGTCTCAGCTGGCTATTCGCCCACTGCACCACGGAGGTCGTCAAATCTACGTATATACCAAATTTCATCGAAATCGGTTCAGCCGTTATGGCGTGATTGAATAACAAACAAACATCCAAACTTTCGCATTTATAATATTAAAATCTGATTGCTTGTAATTTAAGATGAAAAATCATTCATATTATGCATGTAGACACTTTTATGTTAAACCTTGCAGGTACTTGTAAGTCTGTCAACAGTGACTTTAATTTTATTCGTTTCAGCAGAATCGCTAACAAGTACCTACTTCTACGGATTATGAAAATAAATGTTTTATGTATCATTTTTCACAGTCACAACTCAATTTACAAGAAACATGTAGCCAGATTTGAAAACTGAATGATTAATTCAAACTTATCCCACTTAATGCGTTTAAAATGAGATCTAAGATAATTTATGTGACAAGTGAGATGGGTTTTTTCTTTATAAATAAGATGAATTTTGTAAAGATATCTAAAACATAATTACTCAACATTAAAATATTCAAAAGTAGTCACTATTAATTTCATGTTAAATTTCATGTCATTCATTAATTTTCATGTAGGTATACTTGAAAATTAATGGATGATGACTCTTTATCAACCTTGGAAACAATCTATATATTTTTAAACATTATTCAGTAGACTATATTAATTTGTGTTCTAATTACTTTTTAAAAACCAAAATACATAGGCAGCCATAATTTTTTATTAGCACCTTATTTAATTACATTCTGAAAATGATGCATAAAATATTAATTATAGAAATCTGGACAAAACAATGAATTCTGTCAACGTTTGCTTTTAAAAATTCTAATTTCAAATCAAAACCCTGGGTGACTATGAAATAGTCGAAAGTGTTAATTAGTCAAGTTAAATTAGTCTGTACCACTTGAGAACGAGCACAAAGGAGAAGCTTTTAAGAGACTTCGGAGTTTGACCTTAGGTTAGACCTACCGTACCGTATGCCTAAAGAGAGGAGAGTTTGAATGCGTAGCTAATAAACGTGAGAGCTCGGTCACCTGCACAGCTAAATTCAGGACAACAGTGGTGACACCTGTTGGTTATGACCACACCTGAGAAAGTTGCAACAGTAGCTAGTTTAATATTAAAAATCCAAAATTTATAAAAATGTTAATACTAATACTATTTGTGTCAAATTAAAATGTCTTAAATTCTTATAATAAAACTTTATTAAAAATAATCTTGATAACAAAACAGGTCGTCCCTCAGCGGTGTGCTAAAGGAACACAAGGATAGCTTTCTACGCTTAGATTCATTCTACGCTTTAAACTATACTATACATATAAATATGAGAGGCGCCATATTTTTGTTGGAACTAGCGGTAGTTATTTAGTGATTAAACTGGAGACTAACAGACTGTGACTATTACTGAATCATGAAAAGAAATTGCAGTAAAGAGTGGAAAAAACGCGGTTTTATACTTCTAACGCATGCAACTCAAAAACGTTGAAATAGCAACGAAATTGAATGAACATTCAAGGCTTGGAATTGCAAGGTTGCGATGGTGTCCCCAATCAGAATTTTAAAAAGCGTTGGACAATGAAAACTTTCCTAACCATTAGGTACTTTGATAAGTTCATTAGATTGGATCAACTTGTTACATTTGTTTAATTAGATACCCTATGTCTACGTGTTTTGATAAAATTAACGCGGGCCCGTGAACGCCGAGCGATGTAACATATGTTATACGGGTGAGTAGTTTAACACAACTCTAATTAATATTTGGACCTTACCTTAGTCATGTGTCGTCGGGACTAGAACCTTATTCGGCATAGTTGGAAAGGTGTAGGTCTAAATAACTACCGCGCCATATATTCCTTTAGATGGTAAACAAGTAAGACCTAGGACACCCTAAATTTATAGTCATTTATTTACCATCTGACAATCGGAATTAAAATGTATCTTCTGAATTCAGAAAAAGATAAATAATCATATTGACTGCCTCCGTGGCGCAGTGGGCGTATAACCGGCTGAGACGCAGGAGGTAGCGGGTTCGATTCCCGCCGCGGAACAAATGTTTACATGATCTACAGATATTTGTTCCGTGTCTGGGTGTTTTTCTATAATTATCAATAATATGTATTCACAAAAAAAAGTATATAGGTATTCTATCAGTTATCTGGTTCCCATAGCACAAGCTCTGCTTAGTTTGGGGCTAGATAGCGCTGTGTGAAATGTCCAGCGATATTTATTTATTTATTTAATCATAACGAAATCAGATGTGGGCATAAACCGAAATCACGTTCGTTATGACTCCTTAGAACTTCTGTATACCCAAAGCTGTGCTCAAAGTGTTCCTAAATCCTCTAATTAATCATAAAGCGGTCACACGATCTTCCACTCCCGATTAATACAGTTAATCTCAATAGTTTCCAACACAATGTAACTTCCTCGCCGCAAAGCCTCAGGCAGGAATAATGGACAACAAAGGTCAAGTTTGAAATCTGATTGTCGCTACAATGCACTAGGGACAATGCCACAAATAGTCCTCTATTATTTATTGCAGCCGTGGAGGGGAAGGAACCTTCCTGTGATGAAGCCAGTTGATAA
Organism: Philereme transversata; assembly: GCA_963924445.1. Classification (NCBI taxonomy): domain Eukaryota; kingdom Metazoa; phylum Arthropoda; class Insecta; order Lepidoptera; family Geometridae; genus Philereme; species Philereme transversata. Next base: position 11,396,265 of record OZ004342.1, read on the forward strand.
AGCTATCTTTTAGAAACAAACAACGGAGTTACTTCAAGTTGTCTGCTTTTTTTTAACTTCCCGCTACTTATAAAGATGGGGATGTTTAGAAAATAATTTTAGTCACCACGAACCATCCTATAGGGTAGTGTGAGTCGTTTTCAGAAGAATCATTTATAACGCAATGTTGAGAAAAGTGTATTAAAATCAAATCTTCTTTACCTCAGGCAGGATGGTCAAGAACCCAATCGTAGAGATCGATTTACTTTTTCGCTGTGGTTATATTTTCTTAGATGCTCAATATAGAATTTTGTTTCGTTTCAGTAAAGGGCTTTGATCAGACGAGACCGACCGTCAGAGACGTGTAAGTCGTTCATTAGCGGTCGTATGCTCCCTCACGCCAATTTCTTTCGTATAATGCAATGTCTATCAGGGGACTTAGCGAAAATGCCCCAGATAATTATCTAAATGTGAGAGCAATACAAAGTACTTTCGTATCAGTGCGAAAGTAGTAGAAGTTAAAGTGGTTTTTGGATCCATTACAAAGACATAAATTCCAGCAAGATTTCCCTACGGAGTAAGCAGAACCTTTGTTTACTAGTACTGGAATGTAATCTCATAGATAAAAACATACAATTACTAAGTATTTTTTAATTCCTAAAAATTGAATATATAAATTTTCGCTAAAAAAAAATCTTCAATCCGATGGATAAATCTAGGCTTATTCAATTTATTCTAGCACATATCATGTGGGTTCAATGTATTCCAGACATTCGCGTGCCAATGTCGCAGCATTTGAAAAGTTGCGTGTAAAATACACGATAAACTTTATTCACATGGTTATAATTTACTTCATCTACATATAAATTGTATGGCGAGGCATCTTCGCTTGGTTCCCACCCATACCTTTGGTTTTAGTAGCATGCAACATTTTTTATGGGAATTGTAGAGGCAACCTGCTAAGCAAGCATTTGTAATATGTGGTAAGTGGTAACCCAGACGAGGCAATTCCGATTTCTATAGAACACAACGATCAATAAAATACTAGATATACGATCGGCCCGTCAAGGATGTCCACGCTGGAGAGTGCTTAAACGCCGCTTAAGCACTCTCGGCTCTTAGTCGCGCGCTTGCCGTCGAAGTGACAACATGCCCAAGTGCTCCGTCAAAACTTGCAAAAACAACACTTTAACTACATTAAAAAAAGATGGAATTTCGTATTTCCGGTGAGTATTACCTTAAAGTTTGATAATTTGATGAATTTGATTTTGAATTAGTCTATAATATGCTTTAAAACAATATTTTACGGAAATATTTGTAACTACAGACACACGACTACGCTACGCTACTGTCCCTTTCCCTCGCGTTGCATCGTTCATTTATCTGTACGTGACCGAAGACCAATGAACCGGACTACATTAAATTTCGAATGAATGGAGTCGCATACTAAAAACATTTTAACAAGTTTAAAAAACAATTTTATTAGTAAGCATTATATACTAATCAGATGCGGCCAATTCTAAAACTACCTTCATGAAACAAACAACTCTCGTGTTTTATTTTTATCAAATTCATTAAAAAAACACGCGGTAGCCTACCCTACCGTTAAATTGTGGACAACGAGATAAATTTTCGGTACTAAAAATACAGGCATTTTTACCACCAGCGCCACCAAGCCCCTTTATCTGAAGTACAATAGCCTAATGTCAACTGCTCGTTATCTGTTACAAAATACACAATTAACAGCAAAAGAGAAATTGAAACTCTTAGCTAGGCTTACAGCACTCTATATCTTTGTCCTACTTCTTGCAATATTTACTTTTTGCTGATTTCTGCCTATACTGTTAAAGTTCTAGTACTAAACATGGTTCTGCAATATTGTATATAATACAAAATTCGATTTTATTCAAAACTAGAGGTTGCCCGGGAACTTCGTACGCGAGGATGAAAATGTTATGACCCTCCTTTTTGCATCATTGACCTCGGTCTCATACATTGAAGGGAGATTTACGATTTTATTATTGTAGAGAAGAGAATTCATCTAGGACCCGAGTAGCCGGCAAGACAAATTAATCGAGTCCAAAAACTCGATGAGGTGGCATCGTTTAATCACAGTTCCCATAGCCATCTTCTGTATCCATCATCAGACCCTGGATATCATCTAGGTAAAGAATACTCTTTAACACTAATCGAACGAGCCCACACTCGATGTAACTATGTCATTTTATTACAGAGTTCCCATAGCCTGGCTCCGTCATTAAACCCTGACCTGGATATCATTTAGGATCCGAATACTAGTTAAGACAGATCAAATGAACCTAAAGTCGATGTTGTTGTGTAGTTTAGTTTAAGCATCTGATGAGGCACCATCTTACTGCATCATGAGACCAGCTTCATGTCGCATATGCATGCAAAATTTCAACTCAAATCAGAAACCGGGCAGGTCTAATATCGCAATATTTTATTACCTATAAACGATAGACAAGACAACGAGGCATATTAAACTGAATAGGAGCCTGTAAAAATGAAAGATTTTATCAAACTATCCGATTATTAAAAAATCCGACTTTTGAATTTGGTTAACAAATGATTTATCCCTACGTAATAGATTCGAAATTTCATTTCTCTACAAAAAAATATTGTGTACGTTTCTACTCCTCCACACTTCTGTTCCGAACGGAGTAATTTTACGATCTTCGAACAGCACATTTTGAATCCGACCTTATTGCCATACCGTTAAAGTCAACAGTTTTTTAAAGGGCAAAAGAAGGCAATAAATTTTTACGACTTAACAGCTGCTTCATTTCATAACGTCATATCTCCAAAATGCGAATGCTTGAAATGAAACTTTTAATCTGCGGAATGAAGTCGAGTTTAGACTATTTAACTTTTGGTATTAATAATGTTAGGCATTTTCGGCACTCACACAAATGCAAGGTATCGCTCGCCGCTTTTCGGCGGTGAGTTTGTTAGGGACAGTGATTCCTGAGATTATAATTTCTTTGATAGAACAGGCAAATGACCCACGCATTTTCAGAAAGACACAATTGAACGAAAACGAAGCAGGAGGTAGCGGGTTTGATTCCCGCCGCGGAACAAATGTTTGCATGACCTACAGATCGTTCCGTTCCGGGTCTGGATGTTTTTATATATACATATTATAAGTACAAACTTTTCTGGTTCCCATATTACAAGAAGTGCTTAGTTTGGGGCTAGATGTGATAGAGAGCGCTGTGTGATTCGTTCAGTAATATTTATTATTATTATTTATTAAAGTGAAACTTTTATTACATCGTCTCAAACTTTTTCGTCTGTGTGTTGCATGTCGCGTGACGGCCGGCCACAGAGTAGGGATAAAGTGAAAGGCGCTCGTCAGAGCAGCCGAGGCCAATATGGAGGCGCCTCATTTGTGCCAACATAAATTTTTAGTTAAATGTCTATAATGTGAAACAATGTTTCACTTTTACCGTGGTTTCATAAAACCATACAATCCTTTTTTTATTAGAATATGAAAAGTACCCAGTTAGTTAGTTAGTAGAAAAGTACCAATGTTGCATATTCATTCGATCAAGGAAAGATATTACTCTCGAAGTAATGGAAGAAGATTATTATAATATGCATTGCGCATGTCACCATTGTGTGTGGTAGTACTACAGTCTACTATATCGACTGTAGTATGATCGAATTTTTTTTTTTATTTTTCTTTATGTATTTGTGGGGAAACAGGCTTACGGCCCACCTGATGGTAAGCGGTCACCGTCGCCTATTGACATCGGCAACACCCGGGGTATTGTCGATGCGTTCCCTACCCTGTAGAAACCTTTTAACATTTCTCTTGAAGCGTGCCATGTCGTAGCCTAACGGGGAAACCTCAGATGGTAGCTCATTCCACATCTTGCAAGTATGGGGTAGAAAAGATCGCGTGAAGCGTGTATTGCTACAATATGACACAACGCACCTACCTGCGCAACCTCTAACGAAGAACAATCCCAAATATTTTTACGAGAAGTTGAAGGGCTCGCTTTTATTACATTTTTTTAGTATTTGTTACGTGACACTCGACAATATTACAGGCATTACTTACGCAAGACGCAATAAAATTGGTGTCTACTACACCTGTTTTGGATTTAATGTTTAGTTAGCATAATGTAATGAACAGTCTAAATGTTGTTCTATATCAAATTAATATTTTTGTCAGGGGCAAACACAGATGGCACACTCGAGGCAAATGAAAACTTCGAAAGGTCAAAACTATTTATGACCATCGGCAAATATCTCAGGTATGCTACCACTTTTAAAATTGGGAAAATACTGAGAGCTCTTTTATAATGCTCTTTTATAATGATGATAGGTACTCGTACCTACTTTCGAAATTAGTATGGGGTGGGCGTTGTTGCCAAAGTATTCAAGTGTAGGCGTCAGAAAGAAAATTAAACCCCATTTTCATGAGTCTCATAAAAATACTCTACTTTCAATTTGGTAGCATTATTCAATTTGCGTGGAAATATTATTACTTATTGACATACACAGCAATTTAGAATTCGAATTAAGTATTATAATCAATTCTTTGACAATGCCCCTCTACAGCAGCTATAATCTTAAGTACCTACTTATTAATCAGTATTTAGATGCTTGTAAATGTATATGAATGCTTATCTTGTTTCTGGCACCTCCAAAATTATGGTGCAATGAGCTACTTAGATAAAGCCATGTAATTAATTAAGTACTATTATTGACGTAACCAAGTGTTAGATATACTGTCTCCCTACGGTTTCAATAAATGAGTATGAGTATTTAGAGTAGGGTTCCCAGATTAAAAAATCTAAATTCCGGAGTAAATTCCTGACATTTGATGAAACTGACTTTCTTGTAAATATAACATTAATGCCGTTAGCATCGTGCATGTGAATGAACGAAGCAAATTCTCAAATTTTGGGAGCAATAAATATCAGTAATGATCAAAATGACAAATAACTTATGTAACTTTGATTGTTAATTTATTTGTAATAAAAATATTTGGTTTATTTTATGTTTTATTTTACTCGTTTCCTACTTAAATTGTAGAAATTCCGGACGGTTTAGGATTCCCCCCGCATTCCGGACAAAGACTTATATTATCGGACATGTCCGAAAAATTCCGGACGTATGGCAAACCCAATTTAGAGGCGTAATATAAGCAATAAAAAATTGATGATTACGAGTACAAGCGACACAACATTGACCAAAGCCAAATGTAATTTAATTTCTTGTAGGTTCACAGAGCGTTTTACTTTCACATTCCATAATAGGTAATCTTTATCATTGCGTTGATCCAGCCATGCATAGACTTACTTTCCATTCAATGTATCGGTGCTTGAGCAGTGTCAATTTAAAATGAATGTTTACGAGTTTATTTACTTACAATCGCTTCAAGGGCCTCAATAACAGCATGTCATATTTCTCTGATAATTTGCCTGAAATATAAAATTGTAACTTAGTAAAGCCACGAGATGAAGCTAGCAGATAAGATGTATTTTTCAAGCTAGATAAATAAAATGCAATGATGTCTTTATGGATGAGTTTTAGTTCCCCGATGACTGCACACTTAGCGGTCCGTTACCGTTTCACTTTTAAACAGAATATCACTTTTGAATTTTGGACGTGTCATAAGCAACCTAAATAAATGAAAGTCGTTACACCGCACACATTACTTCAGTCAAATGTGGCGCCAGGCGATTGTGTTTCAAAATCGCACCATGTGTCACCAATGTGTATTTCCTATACAAATACTAAGCGTCTTAGTTCAAAATTGCTTACCCAATGGTTTAAAAATTAGTCACAACGAACGTCAATGAATCACACTGAAATTCGTGGGTTAACTAAACTAACAGATTCGGTCCGGCCTCGATACACCAGACCTACCAGTTTCTTAAACGTGACAACACGAACACTCGAGCTGACTCAGACTGACGAAGAAATTGTTTTATTGTTTTAGTTTGTAAAATGGCCGGTCTATGCGAACGATTGTTTAACGATAAGGAAAAAAATGCGGTTTAATTTGATAATTGCTTTCTATTAATTCAGTAGGCTTTTATTTGCTGTTAAGTGTTTTTGTACCCTTGACAAAAATATGGTGCTTAGGATATTGAGTTTAGGACGATAGGCTGATACAATTTTTCTTATTAAATATTTACGAATTTCTGCCTAACGCCCGTCCTCGGACATGTTTTGAAACACATTCAAAATATACGGCCCAGCCTTCATTTGAGGCATACCGCAGGTGTTAAAATATTCATGTGGTTTCAGTTAGGGTTTGACCTTTAGGTATTGCATGTGGGTATGTGGTCGTAAGCTAAGCTCGCGTACGCTTTGTATTAAAAAAAATCGATCCCTACCAACCCAGTTCACGAGCTCTATGAGTATATTAGGGGAAGGCTCGAAACTTTTAGTCACTCAAATAAGAACCATTGAGTAGGTGATGAGAACCTACGAAAAGGCGATTGTGATAGTTTTGCTACTATGTGACCACGAGGCACACCTTACTCACGTTTTCTAAGAGAATTAGGAAGGTTTACCTCAGGTTAAACGTTATTTCATTTAGCTGGTTGCAGTTCTATAGGGTGTCCTAACAAGAGCGACGGATTTAAATTTGCCGCCATTTTGTTAATACGAGTTGTGCGATGATTTTTTTTTGACAGTTTTCACGTACTAACCACACGATTTAAGAATATGGAGAAGTATTCAAACCAATAACGTTTAATTACTCGCGGTGGATGCATTGGTTGTTTGAGTATCACACGAGGTTTTTCAGCACCCCAAATCCGACAGATTTGCTTATTTACGTACCTATCCGTCGAGTTGAAAATGTGCCTCATCTGAAAAAATGATTTTCTTGGAAAAATCCGCATTAATTTGATGATGTTCCAACACCCAGCAAATTTACGGCGCTGCGCATGGTCCCTTGGCTTGATTTTTTTGCACCAATTGAACCTTGTACGCGTGCAAATGCATATCTTTTACCAAAATTCGTTGCATAGTTTTTCTGGAAATATTTATTTCTTGAATTGGCAAAACTTTCACCATTTTTTGTAAAGTGTTTTTACAATAATTTTTTGTTGGTTTGAATACTTCTCCATATTTTTAAATCGCGTGGTCTGTACGAGACAACTGTTAAAAAAATCACCGTACAACTCGTATTAACAAAATGGCGGCAAATTAAAATCCAACGCTCTTGTTGGGACACCCTATACTATACAATATACTGCGTAGGTGTTCTTATTATGTAGGTTCTTATAAGAACACCTACGCAGTATGTGTAATTTGCACAAGTTAGACCCAACCTTCGTAGGTATTAATAAAGTTTTTCGTTATTTTCTAAGTTTGTTCCATTTCCACAGAGCAAATATTCTGCATTTGTTCAAAGCATAGGTTAGGTACACAACTGTAACAGGTCACGGTTATTATAATTTAGGTCAACTATGTTTCACCGTATAACAGGAGACAGATTCTTACATTAAAATTAATTATATTATAAATCATAATCCAAAATTTCATAGTAAAAAAGCATGTGTGCAATTCACACGTGGTAGCAGTGAAACCTTCAAATACCACGCGCATGTGCTTGGGATCTACCGACTCACTCTCTTTCTCTCTCCTACTTTCTACCTTTGTGTATCTTTCTTTCTCACTCCCTCTTGCGTTGGAATATTGGACGCTACTAAAAAAAAATAAAATAAAAAAATAAAAGGGCATTTATTTACACACACACCTCTTATGCTAACAGAAGTTGGTAGGTACAATAAGTACTAAATAAAGCTAGGAAATTTAATAGTAGGCCTAATTATAAGTAACATTAGTACATTATCGTAGGTAGCACTAAGGTAGAGGGTGGTGGTAAATAGGTCGAGGGCTCAGCTACGCTGGTTTTCAGCCTCGTTGCTAACGCTCGCGCTGGCCTGTAACAGGTATACTACGCGCATGCGTTCGAGTGCCACGCATTCACTCTCGCTCTGTCTCTTTCTATTCCCCCTCCCCAAGAGCGTTGACGTTTAACGCAACGGTGCTTTCATACCCCCTCCATGGTAGCGTTAAACGTTTAACGCAACCTTGTTGGAAGTCGCATTAGAAGTTTCACTTCAAAAATAAATTATTTAAACAATGTCAAAAATCATACTTTTATAAGTAGATGCAAATTTTAGAGTAGGTATGTAAGGTATTTTTGCCGGGCAAGCATGACCGCCCTGGAAAAGTTTAGAGTAAAGTAACTCTACGCTAAAATGACATTTTACTCTATCCTTCAGTAAAGATAATATTTTCTGTGGCGTTCTGTCTAGCTATTAGGGCTGGATACTATACTGAATATGCTTTCTCTGTCAATAATTCGATTAACTTGCAACTTGCTTTAAATTAAATGAGGTTAGATTGTCCACTTCAGTTCTTTTGTCAGCTTTTCATAGATTATGCTTTTGTCCAATTTCTTATTTGTTAAGATACGGAATATGTTGTAAAAAATATCTTGTTTGGCCGGGCATGTTAGCCCAAATACATAAAATCATTATAACCTTAGTCCATTACAGTGGATTTTGTTATTGATTAAATCAACTGGCTTTCTATAAACCGTTATTTATCCCACACAACACGTCTAAAACTGAGGCTATTAAAAATAAACCAAATGGCAGGTCTTTTCTCCAAATGAATATAAAGAAAACCCCTTTGTATGTTAATAGGGTTCCTAATAACAAACTTTTCTGTAGCCTTCTTATCTCAAATTACCAGGGAGATTTGCACAAAAGGAACAAAGAGAGCAAGAGTGTACTGCCTCATCTCGTGAATAAACAAAAGAGCGTTACGTCCGAGTGTCCACGTGTATTGTAGAAGGACGAGTATAAAGTTACAACTCGTTACTCCTTACCAGGCGTTACTAAAGGTGTAGGGTGGCATTGACTGCCATAAGAAACCTTACCCTTCCTTTTTTCCTTCTACCTACTGGACCGCACTTTTTTCAAACCGGATTCCCGATCGAGCGTAGCACCTTTAACTAACTACACCGTCTTCTGTGACCCAGCTCCTGATATTGCTCCCTTCTTATAATTCTGACCCCGATCGATCGCTTCGGAAACTAATTGAAGATAACAAGCTTGTTTTTTCGCCTATCCACTTGTTCATTTTGGAATCGCGGCTGATAGAACGAACGATATTGTTTTCTTTTGACGTTTTTATGGAACTTTTGATAAAAGTTCGAGATGGAATGAATTTCAATCTGGGAATTACGTGATCTTTTTTGCGCTTGTAACGAGAGGTGAAGTTTCCTTAAAATTACACTAGCTGGGTAAAGGTTTTTACTCTTGAATTAAATATCTATTTGCATAGCTTAGAATCAGATAGCAATTAATTAAGATTTATATTATTATAACAGTTCTGTGAATCAATTGTCAGTCTCATCAAGTTAGGCTTTAGTCACGGAATCGGTACGAGTATAGTTAAGCATAGCGTCACAGCGCGTGACCGCATCAATGGACGACAAAGCTAATACACCCGATCACGGGGCCAATTCCCGTAACTTAAAATAGTAAAATTCGAGTATCGATCTAGTCTCGTTATATTACACGGCATTCACGTAACTGACAATACAATGGTATGAGCTGACTGGCATGCGATTATAGACTATTCATATAAAGCTAATATGGAGCACAATGCCAAACTATATCAAATTCATAATCCAATCTCATTTGGGTCAACTTGCATTACCTTTTTAAAACTGTATTACGTGATTTGGCCCCCAGCTCTTGAACACTGACACTCAAAATTTAAAAAATACTTTTTAAAGGGAAAAAAACTACGAGCCTTACAGTAGTCGCATATGATGTGTAACATCTGACCACCGCGCGCGCTTCCCCGGTTTCCTGTTACACATTTCCGTCCCTTTTACCAAAATCACTCCCACGAACCGAGAGGAAAGATGTTACCATTGTTGATGTCACCATTGGGAATTATTTCAATACGGATTATAATTACATTATGGTTACGATCACGTCAATGCACGCCCCTGAGTGGAGTAGAGTATAACTAATCTAAATTAAATGTTACATCTTTCTGTACGACGACGACCTCCGTGGTGCAGTGGGCGAATAGCCGGCTGAGACGCAGGAGGTAGCGGGTTCGATTCCCGCCGCGGAACAAATGTTTGCATGACCTACAGATATTTGTTCCTGGTCTGGTTGTTTCTCTATATATTATAAGTATAATTTACAAAACAAAATGTATATAAGTATTCTATCAGTTATCTGGTTCCCATAGTACCAGCTCTGCTTAATTTGGGGCTAGATAGTGCTGTGTGAAATGTCCAGCAATATTTATTAATTATGTTTATTTCTGTATAACCTATATTCTGGCAATAGACAAAAAAAATGATGACGTAACATCAATAATCATCACAACGATAATAATAAAAAAATGTAGCCTAAAAATGTAGTAAAACGCTGGCCAAGAAAAATGAACACACAAATAACGTAGGATGGCACACATTAATGTTACTACTATACTTGTAAACATAGTTGTAAATTCATAGCTTGTTCAGTCTAGACTAAATTTCAGTAAAGAAATAATGAAGCATGCCTACAGGGACGAATAATTTCACATAGATGATAACTAAGAAAACTTTCTTCAATTCTATTGGATCTTGAAATTATATACCGCAGAGAGTAAACTAAATTTAATATTACATGTTAAAAAAGGTCAACTACGAGAGTAATCGCATATTTGAATCCCCATAGATGTATTGTTGTTAAGTTTAGAAAATTTATTCAATCCAATAACAATTTAAAATCTTCTTCGGAGCAGACATCGCGTTTATTCAGATCGAAGTAAACAACCTAGTAAAACTTCTCAAACATTATTATTAAACTTATTCTGTAACCAGTTTACTTAATTTATACACAATGACCTGACAGGACCGAAAACTGCAAAGTTTATTGAAAGTTTTGGTTTATTTTAGAAGTTTTTGCGAAGTATTGAGCATTGCGAACGAAAAAATAACCAATAAGAGTTTGTTCGTGAGCGCCAGTCGTCGACCGTATAACTTTGGCGTGAATTATCGTCACGAAAACGTATTGGTTTTGGAAACCGCCGCAACCTTTGGTCAGCCACTTGGAACTTGAAAGGTAAAGTTTAGAATGGGTACCTACACGTATTTATCCAACTCCGTACATTCGCGGGCTTACCTTTATCTTGTCGAGACAGATCTAAAATTAATCTTATCTAACAAAACCTTGAATCGAATTCCAAAAGTAATACGTTGCACAAGAAATAAACAATCACTATTTATTGGTTTAATTAAAAACACTTGTAAACACACTGCTGATACAATATCTAGAACTGTGTACAGTTTGATTGGAAAATTGTTTATCTGAAGTGTGAAAACATTGCTATAGAAAATATTAACTATTTCTATAACACTTAACCAACAACCTATCTTGGTACTTTAGATACCCTTAAGTGTACTGTTATTAAAATGAATAATACCGTAGAGAAACTCGAAGGTGAACCAAAGATACATTTTTAATACTAGTCGAGTCAAAATGTAGTTCAGTGGAAGAATGCGCAGATTTTTGTGCAAAAAACTGAAACCACTTTTAAAACAGATACTATGTTTGCATGTAAGTACTCGTTTTGGAATAGTAAAGGAAATTCTGTGCTAGAATCCGGGGCGGGTATTCCGGGCGGTAAAGCCCTGCTTAATCGCGCCATTATCTGTCGACTCTGATTTCCTGCCTTGGGCTAACCGTTGCTCTTCAATACTCTCTCATTATTCGTTTGCTCTAAATACCTCACAAATTTAAAATACGGAATCGTTTTCCAAGATGTTTAGTCTCGAACAACGAAAGTATAGTCGCCGGAAAAGTGCGTACCTAATGCTACTTAAATAAATAAATAGTTAAATATTGCTGGACATTTCATACAGCGCTATCTAGCCCCAACTAAGCAGAGCTTGTACTATAAGAACCAGATAACTGATAGAATACTTATATACATTTTTTTTAGTAAATATATACTTATAATATATAGAGAAACAACCAGACTCGGAACAAATATCTGTAGATCATGCAAACATTTGTTCCGCGTCGGGAATCGAACCCGCTACCTCCTGCGTCTCAGCCGGCTATTAGCCCACCGCACCACGGAGGTCGACAGTTCTATGAACACTCTGTTTTAAAAACAAAAATTTAAAAGTCCATTGTTTTGGTATAGTGCCTTTATGGTTTAAAAATACCCTCATTTTATACTCTAAAGTAAAAGTAACCCAATATGAACAAAAATGAAAAAAAAAAATATTTACAGCTGAGTCACACATGATACATCTTATACTCTAATCTTATTAGCTATTTAACTAGTGTAGTGTACAACGCATACAAGTTATTTACAATTTTTATTATGTTGGATCAGTGATCCTCACACTAGGCCAAGCCTGTATCGTGAGGACCAAGCTAAACGATTTCCAAGATTATGCTTGCAATAAGGGAATAGTGAATGAAGTTTACAATAATGAAGTTTTTACGGTTAAAATAAGAAATTATAAAACAGCCTGATGAAGTCCCTAGTTAAAAATATAAAAGTAAAATTTGCCCATATGGACTTACCAATTCTGATAGGCCGCGATATGACGTTCTTACAAACATATATAGGTTTCCACTATTTCAATATACAATATAAACTTACAGAGCAACTGATTTTGTTCAACCTGCACCAAACGGCTTCCAGCAATCTTTTATTTTTTTTAACTGGACAGATCTTCGTTTGACCACAATCTCACCTGATGATAAGCGATGACGTGGTATAAGATGAAGCACGAAGATCTAGAAGAAACCTATTTACTCTTACCTTAAAGAGGCCCGGATAGTATTCTGTAAGAAAAACAGACGACGGTAAAGTATTCAATACTGCTGTACGCATCAAGAACGGAGAACCAAAACGGTGTGTGCGAATGGGTGGTATATCAAATAGGTACGGATGGTACTGAGCCGTGCGTCTGCTTGTCCTTAGATGGGAGGGAGATAGCGGGATCAGATCGTATAGTCAACCTTTGTTTGATTTGGTCTTACTTATGTAGACGACCTCCGTGGTGCAGTGGGCTGAGACGCAGGAGGTAGCTGGTTCGATCCCCGCCGCGGAACAAATCTTTGCATTATCTATAGATATTTGTTCCGGGTCTGGTTGTTTCTTTATATATTATATTATAAGTATGTATATACAAAAAAAAATGTATCTAAGTATTCTATCAGTTACCTGGTTCCCATAGTACAAGCTCTGCTTAGTTTGGGGCTAGATAGCGCTGTGTGAAATGTCTAGTAATATTTATATTTATTTATTTATATTTATGTCGCGTATTAGCTCACACTGACACGTTTTACCTTCTTCTTCTCAATCGTAACGCTCTTGACAGAGCAGAGCGCTCGTGGTCGTCATGTTGTATCTTCGTTGTTCGTACTTTTGGAGGCAGATGTTACACGCCTCACGATACCTCGACATTTGTCTCTCTTGGCCGACATTCTCGTGCTGAGATCTTTACTACCTTAATATCTGATTCCGCCATCTCCTTTCCACCAAAGGACAAGCAGACGCACGGCTCAGTACCATCCGTACCTAGTTGATATACCACCCATTCGCACACACTGTTTTGGTTCTACGTTCTTGATGCGCACAGCTAAGGTATGGAATACTTTGCCGTCGTCTGTTTTTCCTAAATAATACAATCCGGGCCTCTTTAAGGTAAGAGTAAATAGGTTTCTTATAGATCTTCGTGCTTCATCTTAGACCACATCATCGCTTACCATCAGGTGAGATTGTGATCAAACGAAGATCTATAAAGTTTTAAAAAAAAAGAAAAAAATAATAATTTAAAGTTATACTGCTCGTATATGGAAGACTGGACTACACAAGCGTATGATAGAGTGGAGTGGAAGGAAGAAAGGGAGGCCTTTGCCCTGCAGTGGGACAGTACAGGTTCCAAATAATAATAATATACTGCTAGTGCTGACGACTGTACCTTTGTTAAGTAGACGAGACTTCGAAACATGATATGGTTATGGAAAATGCCTTCTTAATTCGTTCTTCGATATTAGGTTTGTTATAAATTCAATAAACATTAAGTTATTGATAAACATTGACATTTAAAACGTAAAGTTTACTGTTGTCATCTGCGTATTATGATTTCTATGAGGATCAAGCAGTAAATATGAAGTTTAAAAAACCTCTTCTTACACGATCGGACATTATCAGCATGTATTAATAATTTAACTCATAATAATCTTTTTAACCAATAGATCAAATCGAAATAGTACACGATCTGATCATTATCGATAAATTAAAACTATTGTACCAACCTAACCGGAAGAGGCAGTCTAGGTTGACCCCTCACTCGATCGACCGATGACATTGTAACCATTGCAGGAAGTATCTAAGTGGATGGAGGCACAGAATAGCTACAGAAGTTAAGTTTAGAACAACGAGCGAAAAAAGCCACATGCACACATAGACTCGCGCGTACGAGGATATCGGGTCAATTTGTTCGAAGCTGCTACTGACTTGATCCGAGATCGCGCGCGTCTATGTGTGCTTGCAGATCTTTATGGGCGTTGTACTAAACATAACTTCGATTCCTATCTATTTTGTGTTGCTTGCAATAGTATTTTATGTCATAAATGGACGTCTATCGATCGTATCGACTGATAATTAGTATCTACCTACCTTATTGGAAAATACATCAAATTAAGATATTGTAAACATGGACGTAAAATGAACAGCACCAGAGAAACACAGTAATAAAATCATGCACACACAGTAAACAATGCGGTACCGCGGTGTCCGTTCGTCCATATTTTTTCTATACATCCATGTTGATAAAATAGAAACTCATAGACCATAAAACACTACTTAATTTTTAATTTCCGGTCATGTAAGGGTAGTGTGTTAAATAAAGAAAGAAATTATTTTATTCAAAACCACACAGGAATATATAAAAAGGAAAATAAAACACAACAACATATAACTTAAGCAATAACAAACTAACATAATGTAAATATAATTGAATATATAATAATGTTTTGTAATATAACAAATAATTTATTTCTTTTTCTCCTTTGCTTCAACGTAGTCAGATAAAACAAGCCATCCTTGCTTGATAGATCTACACAAACCCGCATTATTTCAATGGCATAGTAAATGCTCAAATCATTCGGCTGCCATTGGTATCTCTTATCGAACAGTTAATAAGTATCTAGTAACACGATCAAGATTGCGTATTTTATTGTCCATTATAAAGCGAGCGGTAGCTGCGCACTGTGTGGACTGATGGAGCTGATAAGCTATTCTAGACAAGTGGTTGTCGAAATCGCAAAATGCTAAGAAAGTTTATGAAGTTGACTAAACGCGATGGACTTAGTGACTAAAGAGATACACATGATTACGGTGCGGCATCGTGCGGTACCGCAACTTGGACGGCGATACCGCCAACGCGCCGTGACGCCGCCTACCGCGTCGGCCGCCCGCACCGTGGTGATGTGATCTGTATTCTAGTTGCGGCGACCAACGCGGGCACCTACTATCATTCTTTCGGTAATACTCCTAACTCACGTGCACATAGCGGCCATTCACTATAAAATTTTGGCCGTCGAATCGGTTAGGGTTCTAAATACCCAATTTTCGTCGATACAAGTTTAAAACGATTAGTTTTTTCGATGGACACTTATCTAGACAAGAACTGGCATCCAATTTGGGCAGCGCAAGTTATGAACAACGGTATTATTTAGAGATCACCAAGATAAAGGATTTATCAATTTAGTTACAAAGTAGGAGGTTCGTGCAAAGTATTACAATGGCCATACTTTTGTAACAGTATCTATATCACGATTCAGGCACTAGCTTAAATTGTAAAGTATAGTCTGTTTAACCACCATTCCAGATATCATTATTTAAGAAGTTTACTTGGTTAGAAATTATGCTGTCCTTTTCTCTCATATGACATCCGACACAGATGCTATTACTCGTAGTCTGCTATATGTTGTGCGTTGCTGCTGTTGTACGCTACATTTGAGCTCGCATTTCTCACGCGGTAGAGTTGGTAGTTCTTTTCTTATATATATATCACTTTAAGTAGAGCCTGCTAGTTGGGCATACTTCGCTGCCCTCGCACTTCAGTAATCAACTATTACCTTGGACCACACTCTGGTAGGAGTAACTATTCGTCGAGTCCAAGGTTCGGGCAGTTAAATCTGAACTCGTTGCAACGCATTGCACAACCCACGTCTTGTCGACTAGACCGACAGACCGCCAGCCAAAATAATTACTAACCGACGTTTTTAGACAGATCAAACTGATGAAACGAGTATTATGGTCTAAACTCCGATTTGAACTTTGGTCTTTTCGATTGAGCAACTGACAAAACATGAGTTGGCAATCATGAGCATTTTGGTAATGTACTTTTAATTGGAAATGAAGATTCACAATGTTGCGCATTACTTGGAGTCTGTAAAAATATGTTTCGTAGTAAAATTTACACGTTTCCACTGTCTAGTTAAATAAACTTTGGCATTCCACAAAGTTCACAAGAAAATCTTGACATTCTGGTGCAAACAAATTGAAAGGAGTCTATTCAGCGAAACGTGACAAATTCTGTTCTTCAGTATCTAGGTCTTCAAATTAGATTTTCAGGGTAGTAATGGGCCGTTTATGCAGATTTACTCGTAGTTTGTGAACGTTTCGCCTCGAGTTATGAATGAGCGTTGCAGATTTGCTTCTGTAATCGGTCTGCGACGCGCAGTGCGGGCCTCGAGCGGGCCGCGGCCCGCACGCCGCACGGAAGTACCCAACTGCCGCTAACGTCGCATCCATTCCTATGTAAATCCCGCTGCCGCATTCGACGACATTATAATACAGACAATTTGCATGCCCCCATGCCCTTTGTAGGAGTAACAACACTATCGATTCAATGAGACTGCAGCTACTACACTTGTGCACACGTTACACGAATATCGTGAGGCACCAGACGACGGCTTTAAATAGTCATTCATCGAATCCAAGTTCTAGGCCTTGGTGAATTTGTATGTAGCTCTATACCATTCATGTTACTCGTTAACCCGAGCTGGCCATTTTACCATAGGTAGTAATCACAGGTATTTAGGTACATATTATGTTCACTAATTTGGTAAAATGTCAAAGTTGCATATCGTAAAATTGATTAGTTTTATAGGCATTAAATTTTCATCTGTGTTCGTTAGTGATTACTTACGCCGATGTAGGAGAGTCGAGAATCATCTTTTATAGAGATGATACTAGTTATGTTGTGTCACGGGCGATGTAAAAGTCAGCGTGGCTTGAATAACTTATCCCACAAATAGCGAGAGACGCTTGTAAACTGATATCTTCCGTATTAATTAATTGAATTAAATTAAAATTCAATACGTGTCTCTAATACGCAGCGTAGTTAATTTTATGTAGATCGACCTTCCCTTGTTGAGCTTACGAAACTAGAAAACAGAGTCTACGTGCACAGTTGAGATAGTGTACGGAAATTAATATTTGCACCGTGTAAGAACTTGGAAGTGGGTCACACGCGTTGATAAATTGATGTTGGGTCGTACGTTATGTATGACCCGGTGAAATATGATTGCCTTTTTAATCCAATTATTATCATATTCTGGCCAACGTGCCCGTAGGAAAATAATATGTACTTATCTACTTAAAAATACATTTCAGTGCAGCTGAAGCTAATTGAACTAACGAATTTTTATTCCTGACGTAATAATATTTTTTAAATCCATAGTCGGTCTTTTATTAATTTATCGAACGACGTGAGGTTTTTAAATGCAAAATAAATTTAGTAATAGAAAGAATATTGGGACTATTAATTAAATCTCTTTCAAAAATGAATCTCATTTTTCTTAAAGTAGTTTAGTCTTGATGTACTTAGCCTGGCTTGCATAACAATCCCTAAAATAACGATTAGGCATCGTTGCGCAAGTCGCCCTTAGTTGCACTGCATTTCTTCTAGTGCGTCATTTGAAGCAGAAACTTGGAGAAGGTAACTACCAAAAACTATACTATAGCAAAGCTACGCCACGTTCATTGATTGAGCGAAGCGAGATCTCTAAATCAACTTGTGCAAATCGGCGTTGTATGTAGGTATGTTTGTTTGTCCAAGAATAAATTTCGAAGTATTTATCCGATCATCGTGAAATTTGGTATATAGGTAGGTAGTGATGGCACAATTTTGGTGTCAGTAAATGAGCTAAAAATGTGGAGAGATTGTTGAGATATTGGGGTTCAAGAGGGGTAAAAAAAAACAAAATGAGAGTATCCGGTCAAATGGCACGTCTAACAAAAGGTATTTGTGAGTACATTTCGACCCCGTTGTTTTTAAGTTATTAGCCATAATATAAACTGAACTTTGACAAAATTCACAGGGTACACCAGTGACTCCACAGTGCTGAAATTTGGTATGCGTGTAGACACAAATATAGGCAAAAGTCTAAAATCTAGAATAACTGCAATTTATACCCGAAAAAAGTCTAAATTATTAACATGAACTCACGTTACCTGTAATTTGAATGAAACTGTAGGTCAAGTAAGCTGGTTTCCATTTCATGGCGCTATTTTGATAGTCAAAGATTACAAATATTTTTTTTGTTTTTATGGGAGACTCGCGAGATCTCAGTTCGGGGCGAACCACTCGTTTATAAAACTACTGCCATATTTCAAGTAGTTAAGACATACGAGTGAAATCTAGGCGCAAGCGGTTCAACTGACAAATGTAAGTAGTTTGTGACTACACTTAAATAATACAGGGGCAGTAGTCAAACCGGACACGTATATCATCGCCACAATTTCTAAAGAAGTAGATACTAGATTGACCAGATTTGCGGGTAACTTGAACACCACTTCCTCTTAGGGCGGCCCGCGGCGGCGGCTCCTCACTTGGGTCCAGTAAACCATAGATTGGTATCAAGTTAGTAGCAAAACCTGCGATACGTAGAAGCTATTATGAGTTTTTTCCCTGAGGCGAGACGGCATCCGGTGCCTTCCACTGTAGATTGTTACATTTTGTAATTTGTCAAAGATTAGATTTCAGATTGCGGATCCACAATTTGTCAAATATCGGCAATGAAATGTTCTTATTTATACTCACGAGCAGTATCCAGTCAGCCATTGTATATCAGTCCCTCACACATCAAAGGCCTCTCTAAAATGCTCGCCGGCGGCGCCATATTTGATTTTGGTTGTCGATGTCATCTGTAAAAACATTTTTATGTAATTTAATAGCATAAATTATAGAATATTCTTCCTTTATTTACTGACATTATACCCTGGAGGTATAGTAAGGTTGCCCAGAGGATTGGTTGTATATTGATCTAAAAGGTCCAAAACCAATTTTGCGAAAGTACTCATGGCGTCTCAGCTTCTTTTATGCAGTCCTTAGCC
Source organism: Philereme transversata (assembly GCA_963924445.1). Classification (NCBI taxonomy): domain Eukaryota; kingdom Metazoa; phylum Arthropoda; class Insecta; order Lepidoptera; family Geometridae; genus Philereme; species Philereme transversata. The sequence continues at coordinate 11,415,693 of OZ004342.1, forward strand.
TTAGTAATTATAAAAATCAAAATGTTTTTATTCATTAAAATCACAATAACCATTTTAAAACGCCAATTTTACTGCCTGTTCCTTCGCGACCAAGCCAGGAAAGAAAGGCATGAAACAAGGTATAAATACCACCATACCTATTTCTACCCACCAGCATCATTGCTGTGTTTCGGTTTGAAGGATATGGTTGCCGGTGAAATTACAGGCACATGAGACTTTACACCTATATGCGCCAAGTTGATGGACGCAAGGCACTGCATCGTAGGGCACGTTTCTAAGAGAACGTACCCATACTATGGGTCACGCCCATATATATCTTTTTTTAATTGCTCCATATTTGAATATAGCACGAAAAAGCGCGTCATTTCCCTTGTGGATATTGTTGAGGATATTGACTACGTGACGAAAACCTAAGCCCCCTCCCCCACCCCTGTGACCAAGCGTAGTATTTTGAAGACCCCCTCCCACCTGAACGGGTCTCGTAGTATAGATACGTTCCCTAAGGTGCGTGACCTACGAGGCAATACTTTGTTATAGGCGATGGTTACCACTTAACCATCAGGTGGGCCACTTGCTTGATCCATCTCGAGCTATTGTAAAAAAAATGGTTATATGTTTTCTTATCTGTTTTAAGTTTAACTCATCTTTGCGGTTACATACCTACCATGCGTACTCGAGCACTCTCGGTGGAGTCTTGCAGTTAATATGGGGAGCATCATCGACATTAACAAGCGAGATTTCTACTTTTTATCGCATTAATTACGTAGTTCAAGCCAACATGTCCGGGTAGTTGTGGACAAAGTGACCCTTGCTTGACGGTTTCATAAACATTTAAAGAAAAAAAAAAGAGTGTGTGTACTTATGTACACGCGTTAGAAGTTATACTTCTTTGGCGTATGGAAAAAAATAACTAAAATGCAGTAGTGATTAACGATAAATATTAAAATTAATCAAAAAGATTTTATTTAAATAAATAATAAATTATTAGTATCACCGTCGTATATGAAATTGATTTAATAAAAACACCAAAATAATATTTATTTATTCACACTGTTTAATTGTACCCTTACGAAACACGTGTTCTACATATAAAAATACTAGAATATACAACTTGAACATAGTTATCAATTTTCATACCACCTAGAACTAACTTCATGCTGTTAAATTTAGGTGTCGGTGTGCGCGCGCATCGTAAAAATTCACTCTCATCATTTTTCTCCATCGCGCCAAAAGAAGTATAACTTCAAAAAACTTTTATTATGGCCGAACTAAAAAAAGTTCCAATATTTTAGGCTCGCTAGAATACTGAAATTGAGGCATTGAGGTTTGATCCCGTCAAACCCTGGTACGTTTGCTTTTTCAATACTCAACACTCAATCGTTTATTGTATTCCACAATGTAATAATAGGTGGTAAATAATAGGTACATGTTCATTATGGACCCTGTTGGGCGCAACAATATGATGGAGAGAGGAGGACGTTATTGTTCTTGTTAGGTTATATTTATTTTAAAAGAAAACATTCAAATCTAATGTCAAAGTAGATAGTAGGTAAGCATCTAAAATTTATCATTTTTCATTAAATTTGTTATTAAAATATTCGTCAATTGTATAGTAAGTTTTAGTAGTTAGTAAGTATTCTAATTGTTTTTAAATTTTATATTATTAGTCTCATTTTTCAACGCGTCAGGTAGTTTATTAAATATTTTGATCGACATTAGGTACGTAAGGGCTTGAAGAGTGTGGTTTGAGTCGGGAAGAAGCTTGTTTTGTTTAAAACTAAAGCGTTACAGGTGTACTCATAGCAACGCCATCTAGTTAGATGAGTGGTAAACTCAGCAAACTTTTAAAACTAAGTTTTAAAAAACTGATGTAGATAAAGACTTCGTTTTATTTATCCTACGACATAAAAAAGAAAAACAGTTTATAACCGTTTTATTTTGGGTAAATTAAACTATTTTTTATGACCCAGTTAGCAACCAAAATGAAAATATTTTTGAATTTTTGATGTGAAACATCTATTGGCGTGACTTGGCAGAAAAATCGACTCGTATGCCGATACGCTGCCGTGACGGCATGCGTCCAATAAGTGGTGTCTATTATATATAGGGGTAAGATGTCTCGGATGTTTCGGATTATTTTTCACAAGTCCCAAGTCCGTTGAACCGTCGTACTGTTGCGTTGGGCCGTTTTGCGTATACTATAATAAGATAAGATAAACGGGTTTCTTTTCTTGTAAATTATTTCAATAACCATCGATTTAGATGTTTCACATCTGCCGGGCGTCCCGTGACGGGTACATTTTTTTATAACGGGTCCAAATTTGATAAACAGACGGATAGACGGACAGGCGGACAGAGTCACACCATGAGGGTTCCGTGTTTACCATTTTGGACCTACAAGTTACCATTTAATAAATGTGTATTTTGTTTTGAAATAGATCTCCGAGGCCCTACTCTACAACAGGTTGACGAATAATGATAAAATATCCCCCATTGTAAAGCATGGTGTTACAAAACATCAAAATTCTAAATAGCTCATTACGAACACTTCCATCGATGTTACCGACGCATTTTTATTCTTTATTATGAAAAGCAATTTATTTTCGGCTTCCTCGGTAGCTTACAAAGGGCTTAGAAAGCAGGTTAAAGCAGGTATTGACTGTCTAGGAAAGTCCTACCAGCGCTTATAACGCACAAATCGCTACTGGTGTCTGTGTGGTACAAGATAAAATAAAAGAAAACAAGAGAATACAATATAAAATACTTTTAGTATGTATTTCATAATTCTATGAACTACAAATGTTTTACCTTTTTTTTACCACTAAGGTAGCAAACAAGCATACGGCCCACCTGATGGTAAGCGGTTACTGTAGCCTATGGACGTTTGTAACATCAAAGGTATACCTACCTTTTAGGAACATTTTGCAATAAACTTATAAAACTAGGGATTAGTGCTGGCATTCCAAATTCAATTTAGTAAATATTGCAACAAACCCAACGATCGAAACATTTATATTGATATCGAGTTTGTGAAAGCACCAGCCTACAAATGATTACTGCGATGTCGGTAAACGCTGTTAGACAAACGCGGGCAATCTTTCTACGTGAATGAGGCGATAGATTATAATCACGCCAGGAATGTCGAAACGACTTATCAATTCGATACGTTAATTTTTTTAACGCATACCAGACTGCTTTATACCTCCTAATGAAGGCAAGATACATTACACTTTGGGACCCGGAGGGCACGCAGACGGAGCGACCATAAGTCAATATTTTAACTACAAATACGCGTTGACTCATGTTACGGTAGGTACTTACAGTCCGCGAGGTATAAGCTGAGCTTTGCATTTGTGTGAGTGTACATGGATAGTGTAGGTGTGACAACCGGCCTTAGGCGCGGCGCCATTTTCGCCCGGTAAAAACCGGTTTAAACTGATTTTGGGTAACCGGCCTGAGGCGCGGCGCCATTCTGTCTCTTGTGATTGGTGATCACTCACACTAATGCAAAGCTCAGCTTATACCTCGCGGACTGTACCGGTACATTCTAGACCAGAGTTCCCCAAACTTTTTTGTCTCGTAGACCACTTGCCACGTTTTGTGTTTTGGGAAAACTCCCTGCTATCCTAATATACAATTTTTGCAAATTCATCGACTTCAAATGTGTTTGTGACGACCTCCGTGGTGCAGCGGGCGAATAGGCGGCTAAGACGCAGGAGGTAGCGAGTTTGATTCCCGCCGCGGAACAAATTTTTGCATGATCTACAAATATTTATTCCGGGTCTGGTTGTTTCTCTATATATTATAAGTATGTATTTACAAAAAAAAATTGTATATAACTATTCTATCAGTTATCTGGTTCTTATAGTACAAGCTCTGTTCAGTTTGGGGCTAGATAGCGCTGTGTGAAATGTCCAGCAATATATTTTTTTAAAGTAGGCATATCTTCTACTCATCTTGAAAGATGTGAATTTAACTGTAGTGTGAAAAACCCTACGGGTTGTGCGTTCGTTTGTACAGTTCTCTCCGTAAACGTTTTTGATATTACGTGCTGTTTGTGTCGCGTTGGTGCCACGACGGAACTCATATTCCATAATTACACGAATTTTTAAAGTATCCATTATGACGATAAATTCAAATATAATGAAAATACAACGCTAATCAATAAACAAAAGACTGAGTTTGTAAAAAGAATGTCATGTTTTTAAAACAAAATTAATTTGAATTTAGAATACAAAGCCATTCCAAACTTTTTTTCTGTTTGAAATGACCAGGACTGAAGAACGGCAATTTCATAGGTAAAGACCTATTATCATTTTCCATTGGATATTTAGATTAATGACTTGTTTATTGCATCACGATCCGTTATGATTCAGTTCATTCTTGCTGAAAATTTTAAGAAAAAGTATTGCAAATTATACAAAAATACAATTATACAAAAAAACCAAACATGGCTTCTCTTTTCATGTGCTGCAAACAGCTCCTGTTGTATGTTGGGCCGATAGTAGATACGACTTATAAATATTTTCCATACATAACCCTCTGCGTGTTTTCTCATCCTCATAATCAGAACAGCAAGCACATGTTTTCCAGAAGGAACATCATTTGTTACGGTTTAATTGGAGTTGGGTTTAAGGGTACCGAGGGAATACTTGAGTCGGCGCTAAAGCTTACAATCCTTAAAAAGGTACAACCAGCACACGGTGACCGTTATATCGGTGCCTATGATAATAATGAAACAAAAAATGTCTACTGCGTCTCAGAAAAATGGTTCTTGACTGGAAACCACGTAATGGAAAGCGCAGCGTAGGACGGGCCCTAACTAGATGGACAGATGACCTCAAGATGCAGGCCACACACGATCGGCAGCTCTAAAAAACTATGTGGAGATATCTATTTTCAGCAGTGGAAGTCTATCTATTTTACGATCGTGATATAACGTTAGCCACTTCTTCAGAAAGCTGTAGTCCTCATCTTAGCGTTCAACAATTCAGAACCGTTAAATTGGATAGGTATTAGGTTACTTTGTTTAAAGTAAGCCTAAAGAACAGGACGTCTTTTGGCGTTTTGTATTATAACTTTGATAATTAAGATGAGCTTTTATTGTAACATAGCGCCGATTTCCTTTAATGAAGTTCTCAATATTGGTTTAATGGGCTGGAAAGAATGGCGTAACAGAGGAGGCCTATACCCAACAGTGGGTGCAGATGGGTTGAGATGATGATGATGATCATTGGAGGCTGTTTTTACTCACAAGTTGAATGGTGCATTCTTGAATTTATTATTCTATGGTATATACAATACTTTCCAATTTCTCATATCTAATAATCATATTAGCAAACAATGATACACTGTACAATGTACATACACACTTTAGAAGTGATGTAACCATTTATTATACTGATCCATGACTCAATAATAGACAAAAAGCATTGTCAGTCGAAACAAGGCCACTAATCAAAATGGTATGAATGCCCAATATTCGTTCCTAGTACTCATAGGATCGTCATACCAGCCGTCAGAATCAGCGGCGTGGTTGTAAATCACAGTCAGCTTGGGTATCACTTTATAAGTTTGAAAGATATGCAGGGTATAATGAAACTGGTAGGTACTCAACGGAGGTATATATGTATGTATGTTCATTTAGCCCGGGTGTTTCTCTATACATTATCTGGCATAGTACATGGTATGCTAGTTTGGGGCTAGATAGTACTGTGTGAAATGTTCAGCATGATTTGTTTATTGTTATTATTATACATTACTGCCGCGAGGTAACGACAAAAGTCAGTTCGTATCAGCTAGTTTCCACCACTGATGTAAGAATGTCAGGCTGTCCAAAAGCTGAAAGGTCCAAAAATCCGAAGGTCATATTGTTGTAAGTACTCCTACCCCGAATGGCTCACAAAACTAGGGTCGACTTGAGTAAAAAAAAATATATTTAGTGCTCCATCTTTGACCACATCGTCGCTTACCATCAGGCGAGATTCTGGTTAAACGAAGATATATTCGTACCAGTTCCCCGTGCACAGTGGTCGAATTTCGACCGTATTTAATTCTATTCTTTTTTTTATTTTAGCATTCATTCCTTCTTCTTCATATAAACTTTAACTATGCTAAATCAAACACTTCTCCGTGCGCGCGATGAGCTTAAAAGGGGTAACAACGTTTTCTATTCACAGCGTAGGTTTAAATCTCACCTGAATCATTTATCGAATATTGTATGACAAGCTTTCTCGTATCTACCACTAGTTACTCATATACCATACTCAAGTTCGGTTTGATGAAATACCTAGTCAGGGGCGTAGCCATGGTCAGGCAGTGGTGGGCAGTTGCCCCCTTCCTCTAGCTCAGGGAACGAACTAAAAAACATTCATAATGGGTCTTGCCTTTAGTGTACACATCACTTTCGGCAACAAAGGGAATATGAACATACTTCTTAAGTTAAAACATAAATTGTGCCAAAACCCGCCTTCACCTAGTAGGTGTCTATCGTAAGCTCAATAAAGCTTCTATCACCCAACTGAGAAACAAACCATAAAATGCAGGTTATATTGCTTGTTCCGAGTATTGATTGACTGACGACACAGTTTTTTTTAAGACAATTTACGTGTTTATAAATTCGGGATAAAGTGATGCCTCATTTAGATTTATCGTATCAGTGCCCTTTTACCGAGTCATTTGAGCATAATGAGATTGCGGAGGCTTTTCTTGTACCATCAACTTTATATTTTCTCGTAACATGTAACCATCTGCGTGTCAATATGTCGTATCCCTCTTTACGTCTACTTATACAATATCGTCTCATAAATCCATATAGTATTATTGACAGAAATTCGTCCCGTACTCACATAAATCTCCAATTGTTACTGCAAATAAACGAATATAGAGAATTTTTACGTGTCGAAGTGTCACGTTCTTTGAAATGCAGCTTGAAGATGTAATATTATATCCATTATACTACTCAAGATCCAAATAGATAGCAAACCGCAAAACGTAAAATACAGTGTCTAAAGCCCAAAGATTTATAGTTTTCTACCTCTTTTTAGAGCTTTTAAATACATGTTTAAATTTATGATCTAGGTTCTCTAGAATGTGAAACGTAGTCTTCGTGGTTCAAGAATAAAGGGACACTGGTGACCTTATGAAGGGTACATTACTATTTATGCCCATGAGATTTATCTTTAAGTCATCTACTGCAGCACCCTACCATTAAAACAGTCTCTTAACAGGCTCAGTTCTATCACTGATTCTGTGCTTCAATATTAGTTCGTGATGATAAAATCCTCATAAAGAACCAAATCTACAAAATATGTGCAAAAATCGCATTCAAATCCCAAACCCTTCTTGTAACGGACGATCAAAGACGGGGAAGGATCGAATCTAGATTTGAAATGTATTAGGTAGTTATAAGATCGAATCAGATTCAAATGTTAACAGGTAGCTAAGATTGTAACAGTTTAAACTTGTAAAGGTCAAAAGAGTGAGATAGCTACATGTAAGTCCCCGTCTAACTTTGCTGGAAACTTCGATGTATTAAGAATTGTATAACATGATTTGTGAAAGCGTGAATTACGATCCCCGCACCATGGCTAGGGCGAGGAGTAGTTTTGTATAAAGATAGACCGTTTTCAAGCAGAAATTTGTATTTAATTTTTATAATAATAATAATTAAAATTTGGACCGGCTCATTCGCCTACCGCGTCCACACAGTTTTCGCGCGCGCACGGACCCTCCGCTCCGAACGATCTCGGCAGCGTTTTCTTCTGGAAACGTCTGCCGAGTCCGACCCGCTTTGTTAAGTGTGCGGGGACCGCCTTTCCCCACGAGTTCCGGACTGCGAGACAGCAGTACCCAGTGCCGCGAGCCGCTAAACCCGAACGGGATTACGGTTTCGAGGTGCTGGCGTCGTCTCGCTAGTCCCCGGTCGCGCGAAGGCGAGTGCCCAACTACGTGTTTTGTGTAGTTTTTGTGCCGTACTAACTCTGTCCAGTGTTCCGTGTTTGTGTGTTTACGCGCGATGTCGGACGCTGGCGCCCCTTCCGGTGGGCCCGCCCGTGAAGGTCGGAGCTCCCGAAAGGACTCCCTCCGCCCAGAGACCTCCGACACATCCCTGCCCTCGAGTCGCGCGTCCAGCTCGGGCCGCGACAGCTCGGCTTCGCGTTCGCGCTCGGAGATCGTAGGGCAGGTGATCGAACGCTTCCTAGAGAAGAAAAGGAAGAAGAAAACCAGCACCCCAACGCCGCGCCCAGTGCCGGTAGGAAACCCCCCCACCCCCGCGGACAAGATGCCTCCGCCAAACCCACCCAAGCCACAGATTGTGAAGCCTCTGTCGCCCAGATCTGAGATCGACAGGAGCTACATAATACTGGAAAGGCTAATAGAGGCGAAGTGCCTCCCCGCCAAATACCTCGGCGTACTGAGGAGCACCCTAGAGGAGGACGAGAGGAACCTCTCGGCCCCAGCGACGCCCACACCCGAGGAAGCCGCCGTAGTGGAGAGGCACAGAACAATGGAGATCCCGGATACCCCGACCCCAGGCCTGCGTAGGAAGCGGGCCGACGACAGCCCGTCGGAAGAGGAGGTGAAGCGCAGATGCGCCAAGCCGCACCTCACGCCACTCCCGCAACGCGCTCCCAGACCCGAACGCCCGCAACCATCTCCCCTGGACCAGCAGCAGCCTTCGACGTCCAAGGCTGTCTCCTACGCATCGGCGGCAGGAACTAAAAAGGTACCGTCCTCACCATTATTACCCGCATTATCTGCCACCACCCCCCCACCCCCTCAGCCCCCGAACCCGGAAGGCTTGTCAAATAACGACAAGCCGACCGCCGTAATTAAGCCGAGATACCCCCCGCTAATAGTGGAAGTGCTGCCCAATTGGGCTACACACTTCAAAACTCTTAGGGAACGCCTAGGCCATCCACCGAACGCCCGCCCATACGGAAAAGGAGTCCGCTTCTCACCAGCGACCGGAGAAGAATACCGCACCGTACAGGCATACTTGACGACGCTAGAGCGTACGGAAAAGGTTATTTGGTTTTCGTACGCTCTCCCCGAGGAGCTTAGCCTAAAGGTGGCTATACGCGGGCTCCCCGCAGACACACCCACGGAAGAAATAGAAGGCGACCTCCGCCGACTGGGGTTCGAACCGGAGGCCATCCGGGTCGTCCGCCCATCTAAAGGCCGGCCGGGGTGCATATTCTTTGCAAAGTTCAAGAGGACCCCTAACCTCACCCCGGACATATACAACGGAACCGAGCTATTATGTATGCCCGGGGTAGTCATAGAGAGTTGGAAGGGGAAAAAAGGCCCCGCCCAATGCCACCGCTGCCAAGCTTTTCGCCACAGCAGCCACAATTGTCACCGGCCCCTTGCCTGTGTACGGTGCGGAGGACCCCACTTCGCGGGGGAATGCCCCAGACCACGGGACATGCCTGCGACATGCGCAAACTGTGAGGGGGCACATACCGCAAACAGCAAAGCATGCCCTGTATACAAGAAGGAGGCCAGGAATAAGAGGGCTGGCACCTCGGCTTACACCGCCGCTTCAGCGGCCCCCCATCGTAGCGAGCGCCCCCGCTTGGCTGCAGTCGGGAGTACCAAAACCCCGGCCGCCCCACAGCCCCCTCACATAAACACGGTCCAGGAGTCCTCTGGACATTCGTTGATGGCCCCCGCAAATGCCCCACCTCTAGTGAGGGCAAAACCCCCCAAAAAGAAAAAGAGGAGAACCAAGCGGGTAAGAATGACAGAGGACCCATCTTCTTCTTCGGATTCGGATGCACCACCCTCGCGACCCCCGCAGCCCCCTCGGATCAGCAAACCAGCGGTGATCGGAAAAAGGGCTCCCAGGACAGGAGCACCCCCGATCCCCGCCCCCCAGGAGCAGGAGTCCAAGCAACTGAGCCAGCACTCCAACCCACAGCCACCACCACAACAACCCAAGCGCAAGGGGGGGAAACTGCACAGACCTGCACCCCCGCCACCCAAGACCACCCACCGCTACGACAGCGACCGGTTGGAGTTGCTGGACACGGCTCTGCAAATTTTACAGGAGGTCCTCCAAACCCTGCGAACGGGGGGAGACCCGATCCCAATTGTGCTCAGCGGGATCGGGAAGCTCTTCAAAGTAGGGAACTGAGAGTCATGTTCTGGAACGCTCGGGGCCTCACAAGTAAGAAGGGGAACAAAACACTACTTCTGAGGCCCCTACTCAAGGAGCAAAACATAGACGTGGCTCTCATCAACGAGACTATGCTAAAAAGCACCGATAAGCCTAAGTTCCCGGGCTACCAGGAATATCGAAAGGACGACCAAAGCGCGGAGGGAAGGTGCATCAGGGGTCTGATGGTCCTGGTCAGGAGACGGCTGGTCCACCAACCGCTTCCGGAGCTAGACTTGATGTCCATGAAGGCACTGGGGGTTGAGATCTGTATAGACGGCAACCCCATTCAAATCCACGCCATTTACCACCCCCCAGGAAGTACGCCGTTAGCACAAGCGGACCTCCGGAAGCTCCTACCCACACCTCCAACAGGCCAAATGATAGCGGCCGGGGACTGGAACTGCAAACACAGGAACTGGAACTCAAACCTGAGGAACAGGGACGGCGGTATCCTCCAGAAGTACGCGGAAACCCATGGCTACGAGGTCGCAGGCCCAGAGACGCCCACCCACTACCCTACCCAGGTGAACCAAACACCTGACGTCATCGACCTCGCAGTCCACACCAACCTACCAAACCACCCGAAGCTGGAGGTACTGCTCGACGAGCTACAGTCCGACCACCAACCAGTCCTGTTGACTCTGGAAACCAGCCCGGCTGCTCTCAAACCACCAAGACCAAGACCCGGAATCGACTGGACCTTGTTCTCGGAGACCCTACAGATCACAGCACCCACGCGACCAGTGGAAAACCCCGCAGAAGTGGACCAACTGGCCGCGGAGATTACGAGCGCAATCCAAGGGGCACTTTCCGAAGCCTCACTACCACCTCGCAACAACAGACTAGCGAGAGCACCAGCACACCTGACCAAACTCCTATCAGAGAAACGTAGGCTGAGGAAACAATGGCAGAGAACAAGAGATCCACGTCTAAAGACCAAGCTGAACGCCCTCTGCGACGAGGTGAAAGCAGAGATACAGGAGGACAACGCCAAGAAATGGGAGAGCAGGATAGAAGACGCCACAGAAGACTGGGCATCGCTCCACAAGCTCTGTCGACAGCTGAGGAACACCCCAACTCCTATTCGACCTCTCAAGCACCAAGATGGTAACCCAAGATACCGAGCTGAAGACAGAGCGGAGATCTTCGCAGACAGCCTTGAGGCTCAGTTCAAGAACAACCCAGACAAAGATCCGGTACACACAACAGAAGTGGAAACCTTTGTCGAAAACTACCTCAAGGCCGATACCCAGGAGGCAGACACCGCAGAAGGTATATTCTTCTCTCCCGGGCAAGTCCAACGGGCCATACGCCGGACAAAGCCAAGGAAGGCACCCGGTGAAGATAATATAACGAACGCTGCCATCCGCCACTTCCCCTACAAAATGATCGCCTCCGTGACCCGACTCTTCAACGGGATCATGAGAAGCGGTCACTTCCCCTCTCCCTGGAAGTCCGGCCGGGTTATCATGATACCGAAACCCGGCAAAAACATCCTGCTCCCAGAGAGCTACCGTCCAATTACCCTTCTTCCTAGCCTATCAAAATTATTTGAAAAGCTCCTCCTCACCCACATTAATCCCCACATCCCCCCGCGTCCAGAACAGTACGGATTCAGGTCGGAACACAGCACAACGCTACAACTGTGTAGGGTACTGCATCACCTCACCACCGCCTACAACAGGCGCGAACACTCAGTCGCAGTATTCCTGGATATGGAAAAAGCGTTCGACCGAGTCTGGCACGCGGGACTCCTCTACAAGATGGCTGCCTCACCAATACCGCAGAAGGTGGTGAAGGTAATAGCGTCGTTCCTACATGGCCGCAGCTTCTCAGTGCGCGTGGAGCAAGCGCTCTCCTCCAGACGACCCATCGAGGCGGGAGTACCGCAAGGCAGCTGCCTCTCCCCTGTGTGTTACTCACGATACACTGATGACATTCCCATCACCGAAGACGCTCTGTTGGCCCTTTACGCGGACGACGCAGCATACATCACCAAGTCGATGAACCTCAACCACGCCGCCACCAAAATGCAAAGGGTTCTAACAGAGCTCCCCGCCTGGCTTACTAAATGGAGACTGAGTGTCAACGTGAGTAAAACACAGGCGGTGGCATTCTCGAAGAGGCTCACACTACCGCCAAAACTCACCCTGGAGGAACAACCGGTGGCCTGGTCACACACGGCTAAGTACCTGGGGGTTACTTTAGACCGGAACCTCACGATGAGTAAACACGCCAGGAACGTCCGTGGCCTAGCGAGTACTACTAGAGCGCTACTGAAGCCCGTCCTCCGGTCCAACATTCCACTCAGAATGAAGGTTGGACTGTAAAAGACTTACGTCCGCCCGCGGCTCACATACGCGGCCCCCGCGTGGTATGCTTTGTTAGCCGAAGGCCACAGAAAGACACTGCGAAGTCAGCAAAGCCAATGCCTCCGGACGATCGTAGACGCACCACGGTACGTACGGAATGCCACCATTCAGCGAGACCTAGAAATTGAGAGCTTAGACCAATTTATAGGCCGCCTAGCAACCAGGATGTTTGCGCGCCTCGACACCTCCTCTTACAAACATCTAAGAGAACTAGCTCCTCTCACAGAAAGGCCCCCTAAGAGCAAGCCGTATCCGCGGGAGCTGGTCACAGAAACTGACGATGAGGACCAGGCATCGTCAGACGGGGACATCCCTCCCTCATCCCTTCCCCCTACCTTCCTTCCAACAAAGGTACCTGCGCGGCGACCGTCCGACGATCCTCCCTGCGGAGTGAGCATCGGGCGGCCAGTAACGCGTGAGTAACAAACCTGAGGCTCCGCGAGCCGACCCGATGACCCCCCCGTTGAAACGGGGGGCGGAAAGAACTCTGCAGGAAAGGGCCAAAAAGCCCGGCACTGCATCCCCCACACCGGCTTCGCCGGTGTGTGTGAGAAGAAGACACGTCAGAAATTTGTGATCATTCAAGAACGCGATTTATACCTTGTAAACTAGCAACTAAGAAGAAAAATAAATACAGTCCACTTTTGCACAGTACCGAGTCTATCAATGAAGCCTGGGTAGGACCTCTACAAGTTTTTGGTCCTCCGACCCGGATAAGCCGTTCCTGCGACGACCGGACCAGTTGTTCCTTCGGAGCCCACAAGACCCGCTCCACTGGATTTTGAAGAAATAGTTACATCGTATAACCACTGAAGAAACGGCGCGGGCTTGAAGATCACCCAACGGTGCGACGAGCATCGTTGTCAAGACCGGCGCAAGGGCACGGGGTGCCTGAAGATCACCCAACGGTGCGACGTGCGACGTTGTCAAGACCGGCGCAAGGGCACGGGGTGCCTGAAGATAAGCCCGCGTCCGTTGAAGACAACCGAACGAGGACGTCACCCGAAGAGGGAAGACCCCCCGCCCCCTCACGTGGCTGGTCCACGGCCCGTTTATTCCGGCCACCTAACGGTGCCAAACGGTCGGAATAGCGGGTAAACGCCTTAGGGCGGTTTTAGTGTTAGTGTTAGGGACCGCTAGGTAGGTAGGGGCATCAAGTGCTGAAGAAGATGACCACCAGGAGCCCACCAGTGACGAGGGGGAAGAAGGCTGCACTTCGCGTCTACGAAGACTACCCCGCGTCCCCGTCCGAACCCGCGCTTCCGAATGCTCCCGTTGAGCCGCGACCCGCCGAAGCGGGACCCTCCTCCGCTCGCGTAGCGTCAGAGACGACCGCGCCCGCGCCCGCGACCGAGGTAGCACCGCGAGTGACCGCACACGCCGAGCCCGAACGCCGGCGTGCTCCGTCCGTCCGCTCGCAACGCTCCAGCGCCAGCGCGATGGCAAGGATACGGCAAATTGAATTTGAAGCTGAAGAACGACTTGCCGAGATTAAGAGGCAAGAGCTCCATATTCAAGCGGAACTTATAAGGAAGAGGTTGATTGCCGAAGTCGCTACAATACGGGAAGAAGATGAACAAGAAAGCATCCAGGGCACGGGTGCAGGGAACGGGGCCCTAGACACAGAACACAGAATAGAAGACTGGCTCCAACGCCATCATAAACGGGGGGAGCCAGAACAACTGCGAGACAGATCACTCACGCCGGACCGAACGCGAGACAGAGGGATTGATCGGTTAACGGAAGCCATAGAGAAGATGGCTCACCGTAGACCACCTCCGAGACAGACGTACGACCTACTTGTATTCGGAGGTGCTGCGGGGGATTGGCTACCGTTCAAGGCAGCCATGAAGGAATCGACGACCATCCACAAGATCTCATCGGCTGAGAATCTAGCGAGGCTTAGAACATGCCTGAAAGGCGAAGCCCGTCAAGCAGTGTCGGCTTTATTATACACTGCAACCGAACCGGCAGTTATAATGAAGACTTTGGAGCAATGTTACGGTCGCCCAGAGATGATTATAGACAACGCGTTAGAAGAGATTAAGAAACTACCGCGACTGGGCGCGACCGCAGGCGAATTAAACGCTTTCGCCATCAAACTACAGAACGTAGTAACCGCCATCTCTTGTATGGACCAACGCGGCTACCTGCAGAACCCGATGTTTGCGCGACAGGTAGCCGAGAAGTTGACACCGCACATTCGATCAAAATGGTGCGACTATGCAGAGGAATTTGGCAGCCGAAATGAACCAGAAATATTGACGCTGTCCCAGTTCCTGATGAGAGAGGCAGATCGCGCAATGCGATACGCGTATACAGCTACGCCTTCGCAGAGCACCTCAAAGGCCCGACCTACAGAGCAGCGACCCAGGGTGAACGAACGAAATCGTGGGTCGGTGTACGCTACACAGAACGCGGCATTGGAGGAGGAAGCCTCAACGAGACGGAACGCAGCAACGGACAAGAACGAGTGCCGTTGCTGCGGGGGCGACCATAGAACCGTCGAGTGTAGAAAGCTCACGGCGATGCCAGTAGACAAGAGATGGGAATGGGCCAAAGAGACAGGCATATGTTTTCGCTGTCTGAACAGCAAGCATAGACGCTTTATGTGCAAGAGCAAGCGATGCGGAGTAGGTGAATGCACACGTCCGCATCACGCACTGTTACATGTGCCGAGAATAATGAACGAGGGTGCCAGTGAGCAGGGCCAGACCGAAGAATCAGCCATCACTGCATCTGCGTATGTAACGGTAAAGAATCAAGTCCTACTGAAGGTGTGTCCAGTCGTGATTAAGGGCAGTAACGGCATGGAAATGAATACGTATGCGTTACTGGACGAAGGATCAACGATAACTCTGATCGATGAAGAGATCGCCGCGATGATCGGAACGGAAGGCCCGACAAAAGCCTTGAACATCGTGGGGGCTACGACTAGTCAGAGGGAACCCGAGAGCCGGGTAGTGGATATCGTGATCCGAGGACACAAGTCGGACTCACATCGGATCACAGCGCGCACTGTGAAGAACCTGACCTTAGGAAATCAACTCGTCAGTACCGATGTGTTAAAATACGCGCACTTAAGGAAACTCCGTCCAGAAGCCGTGTGCTATGCGTCAGCGAAGCCACGCATACTCATCGGGGCCGACAACTGGCATCTTATTGTGACGAGGAAGCTTCTGACAGGGAAGAAAACCCAGCCAGCTGCATCACTAACGCAGCTGGGATGGGTTATCCATGGATCAATCCCCAGGAGCACAATAAGACAGCAGGAGACGGTACTACACGTCCATACGTGCCAAGGTGTCCAGAACGGACATACTTTGAACGACCAAGACGAGGAATTAAGCAAGCTCGTGAAAGCACACTTTGAGATAGATGCTTTGGGCGTTTCAATTAAAAGAAAGCCAAACGCAAAGGATGAGCGGGCTCAAAGCATTTTCGACAGAACAGCGAGACGAGTGAACGGTCGTTTTGAAGTGGGACTACCTTGGGCCAGCGATGAGGTGAAGATGCCGCCCAGCTACGACATGGCCATACGACGCTTACATGGGATCGAACGTAAGATGGACAGATCGCCGGAGTTTAGAAGTGCATACACCGCGCAAGTGGAGAAGCTGCTAGAAAAGGGATATGCAGTAAAAAGCGAGGAGGAACAGAGTCAGAACGAACGTCTCTGGTTTCTCCCTCACTTCGCGGTGACAAACCCCAACAAGCCGGGGAAGTTTAGAATGGTTTTCGATGCAGCCGCGTGCGCTAATGGAACATGTCTCAACGACGCGCTGCTGGACGGACCAGATCTACTACAGACATTACATGGCGTCTTGTTTCGCTTCAGAACGAAGCCGATCGCGGTCACTGCGGACATTCGGGACATGTTCCTGAGGGTGACCATAAGACAAGAGGACCGTACAGCCCAACACTTTCTATGGCGCGGCGACAACCGAACAGATCCACCGCAGAAGTACACGATGAAGTCCATGATATTCGGAGCGAGAAGTTCTCCATTTCTGGCTCATAGCGTCAGGAACAGGAACGCGAAAGATCACGAGCGGACACACCCGCTAGCGTTTGACGCTATAACTCGGAACCACTACATGGACGACTGGGTGGACAGCTTTGAAACGGAAGAGATAGCCGCCAGAGCTATAGAAGCAAGCAAGAGCAATATAGCAAGAGGTGCATCAACAAGCGGGTTTTGAACTTGCAAGCTGGAGCGCAAACCGTGAAGGCTTACTGGATAGTATTACCCCGGAGAACCAAGCGCATGCACCAAAAGAGCTAGCGGCCAATGCGCATGTATATGGAAATCATAAGGCTGAGCGGTAGGATCAACGCCGCTACAGTACCGGATCGCATGAAGGATCCACCCATTCTGGACGGAGTGCACCGCTTATCACGTCTACTGATCAGACGGGAACATGAGAAGAATAAGCACGCGGGCAGAGAACAGATCGTGAACAATCTGCGCCAGCGATTTTGGATACTGCGGTTGCGTCCGGCGGTCAGAACGGTTCTGAACGATTGTACGCTGTGTAAGATAAGGAGAGCGAACCCAAAGAAGCCAGTAAAGGGCGACTTGCCGAGGATGCGCCTAGAGATGAACACGAGGCCGTTCACTAACTGCGGCATCGATTGTTTCGGCCCTATGTGGGTGGCGATCGGGCGGCGCCGTGAGAAGCGATGGGGTATGCTCTTTACGTGTCTAGTAACGAGAGCTATACACGTGGAGCTTATAGCGAGTCTCAGCACCGACTCGGCTATTATGGCTATCAGGCGAATGGCTGCCCGACGGGGGACTCCTAGTGCAATCGTATCAGACAATGGAACGAACTTCCACGGATCGGAAGTGGAACTAAGAAAGGCGTACGATGAGTGGCTCCCAGGCCTAAAAGAGTACGCACTCAAAGAGCGGATCGAATGGCGGTACATCGACCCTGGTGCTCCAAACCAGGGGGGAGTCTGGGAGCGAATGATAAAAACGGTGAAGAGAGCCCTAGCCATCACCTTAAATGAACGTGCCCCACGAGAAGAGGTATTGAATACGCTAATGACAGAAATCGAGCACACCGTGAACTCGCGGCCTTTAACGCATGTACCCGTGGACCCAGAGGAAAAGGAAGCTTTAACGCCGAACCACTTTTTATTGGGGACGGCAGTAGGTTTGCCATATGTGGGAGACTGCGACGTAGCCGACAGAAGGACGTGGCGCGCCGCACAAGCTCTGGCAAACTCTTTTTGGAAGCGCTGGATCGACGAGTACTTGCCTACGTTGGCGCCGCGAGGCGACGTCAGAAGACAGCAAGAGAACATCAAAGAAGGGGACGTCGTCATAATCGCGGACGGTTTGCTACCTCGGAACGTATGGCCGCGGGGCCAGATCGAGCGCGTGATTACGGGTCCGGACGGAGTAGTTCGGAGCGCTGAGGTGCGGACGCGGGGAGGCGTTTTCCGGAGGCCAGTGAGAAGGTTGATCGTCCTCCCGATTGAATAAGAAGGCTGCGAGGATCTGCGCCGGGGGGAGACTGTAACGGACGATCAAAGACGGGGAAGGATCGAATCTAGATTTGAAATGTATTAGGTAGTTATAAGATCGAATCAGATTCAAATGTTAACAGGTAGCTAAGATTGTAACAGTTTAAACTTGTAAAGGTCAAAAGAGTGAGATAGCTACATGTAAGTCCCCGTCTAACTTTGCTGGAAACTTCGATGTATTAAGAATTGTATAACATGATTTGTGAAAGCGTGAATTACGATCCCCGCACCATGGCTAGGGCGAGGAGTAGTTTTGTATAAAGATAGACCGTTTTCAAGCAGAAATTTGTGATCATTCAAGAACGCGATTTATACCTTGTAAACTAGCAACTAAGAAGAAAAATAAATACAGTCCACTTTTGCACAGTACCGAGTCTATCAATGAAGCCTGGGTAGGACCTCTACACTTCTAAACTCAAACTCATGAATACATACAATCTCCGCTCCGTCGTTGGTAAAAAACCTAGATTGTATAAACAGAATCCAATCACTACCACAGAAAATTAATCCAATTCCATTTAGTATTCGTGTTCTGTAGTCTTTAGGTATTTTACGAGAACGTTTATTACAGTTGGTCTATTTAACTAGAGCCGTTCACCAGTGCAAGCATCTGTTGTTGCCAGTTTGGAATACCCAGTGGGCCCGATTAAGCTCTGTTTAAGCTGTATCTGCATACTATGAGGTTTACTGGCCATTGTCAAACGCTGCCGAAATTCAGCTGGAATGTCGACGATTGCCGAATAGCACAAATATCTTGTGTCGTGTCTTTGACTGAAAACTGGAACAGGGTCGATTTAACCACTTTCCGAGTACCTATGATACTTACCTCTCGAATACCTATGATACATACAACCACAGTCTAAAATTACATATTTGTACAATACGCCTCCACTTTGACAGCAGCATTTTTGTCTATTGATTTGAGGAAAAAATCATGCTCTCTAATTTTGTGTAAATATATTATTATGTTTGTACAAACATATCGTTCGGGTTTTCATAAAGAAATAACCGCAGTATTTATTCAGTAAACATCGAGCTCAATTGAAATGTAATAATGTCACTGAGCAGAAAGAAAGCGTTGCCGTGAACTTTCCGCAAGGGCGGGCGGTCGCGAATCTAAATCCGCCCGCCCAGTGTCGCGCGAGCCGCCCAACGCGACGAACGCGTGCTTGTCACTGAAAAACACATGTTTTTCGTAAATACTTTGCGAGATTTTGCACAGTGATTTATTTGAGTGTTAGAGATGACTGTTATTGAACAGAATGTGAACACTTATGATGAGGATTTTGAATTGGTTTAAATAACCAACCGGCTTAACTTTTGAAGTAATCTATAAATAAATATATTTATTTTAAATAGGTTTGATTTGTGCGCTAGAGCTTGTTTTCAAGTTATTAATTATTTAAAAAGATCTGAACTATTCAAAATAAGACGGTTAATAATAATTATGAACTTTTGATGAAATCTAAATAAAATCCCAGAACTCAGTGTAATTAATGAAAATTTTAACCTAAGTGACTGATGGCTTTCAGACAGAACATTTTATAAAAAAAATTGGGCTGGAAGCAAAAATCTAAGTGAATAAAAACTCTTCAACCTAATTTTACGGATTTCCCGAAAAGTTTCAGAGTGGACTTATACGTAAACTTACGGGGAGAAAAATACTTTTGGGACCAGCGGAGGTAAGTTCATACCTTGTTATGGAATTAATAATTAAAAAATATTGGAGGTTTCCGGGGTAAGGGAGTCAAAGGATGAGCGGTGGGTGTTTCTGGTTTCAGAAGCAAATATTGATAAGTAAACAGTCTGTTTTATAGTTCAGAATTATAAAACTAGAATTTAAAAAAACTTTATATATTTCAGGCAGTGTTTATTGACAATGGTGGCCGTAATCTGTAGATATTTGTTTCGGGTCTGGGTACTTTGTATATTATTGGTTGGTTCTCTATAATAAGTATATAAGTAATCTATCAGCTATCTGGTTCCCAATGTACGTAATGTAAGTTTATTGTTTTATGGTGTATTTAAGGTATTTATAGATATGGGCCTTGTAACTATTTTTATATTTTTTTTATAAACCACGTATTTAAAGTTCTTGGAATTGTATTTAAATTACCAAGTAGAACAGTGTAGAAACTCGTATGTTCAAGTGGTATCTTCAATCTAATAAGAACGATTTGATTATTTCCAATTTGCGATGATTTGCGAGGAAAAATTGTAGCGGACTCGGTACATACAAGTATAACTTGTATAACCTTATTTATTTTTTGTGTCAATTTTCTAATTTATGAATGTAACATAAAATGAATATTTATCTTATACGCACACAAGTATGCAAAGCTCGCTTGTAAAACCGGAGAGAGAAACTCGTAACAATAAAATAACAAAAATGTGCTAATGAGACCCATTGGCTATAAACATTTATAAACAGAATCCAATATGTATTATTTTTGACGAATTAAAACCCGAGCCACAAAATAGTTTTTTTTCATCAAAAGCTGCAAAAAACCGTTTTCTTGTTTTACGCTTGAGTTTAAGTTATACTAGCCTAGTTTTTATTTAGAAAATGATAATAACACCATGGGTGGATGTTATTAGCAACTGAATTCGGGCGTAAAGTCATAACGTACCATAGCATTGGCATTGTTAGAACTCTTAGAACTAAACAACCGATAAGTCATCGCTAAAAATATGAAGACTTTCTCCTAAGTATATGCTTTAAAATAAAATTAATTGAGAAAGCACGTGACAATTAAACTGTTACACTGTTTTAACCTTTTAAGGCTACCCCTACGTCAGAAAATGTCCCCCTTCATCAACCGTAAATGAAGTTGCAAAATAAATCAGATTGCAGGGACAGGGGTACAGAACGTGCGAGGGAGTACCTACGCACTGTATGATTGTACCACTGACCAAAGTGATTTGTTTTGTCTTAGTAGGTAATTGTTTATTTAGTCAACCTACATGCAACTCCCATCGTCAACGGTCGAATAGGTTTTATTGTAAGTCGGAAAATATGTTAAACTAGCTTCCACGCTCGGCTTCGCACGCGTGGTTTGTCAGTAAAAAGTAGCCTATGTGTAAACCCAGGTTATAATATACGTACATACCAAATTTCATCGAAATCGGTTCAGCCGTTATGACGTGATTGAGTAACAATTAAATAAATGATCAAACATCCAAACTTTCACATTTATAATATTAGTGTGATTAAGTTAGTGGTAAGTTAGTACTCAGTCATCAAAAAGTAGAATAACTTAAGAAAACCCGTGCAGTGGAAACAAGGTTATGTAAACAAAGTTCATTAAATTATTCTTAAGTGCAAAGCTGCATAAGGCGCAGCTGCTTAATCAACTAAGCATGCTCCAGTTTCTGAAAAAGCATGTCTAGTATAAATAAAGCTTAGAATGTACAGTTCGTTTTCATTTTGTATGAAATGTTATTTAGGAAACAATAAATGACTTCAATGTACCGATTACCGGAACCAAGAGGATTGTCAGCAGCCGCTGATCGACGATTCAGTCGCGGTTCCGGCTGATTGTCGCGTCGACGCTCAAGAGGCGTGGGAAAACAAACAACCGTTGTTCTCGTTAACGGCCTCTTGTATACTGGAAGTACTGGGACCATGGAAACACTGCAATTGTCACCGGAATCTACATCCCAATTTGGACTTTGTTCAGACGTAATAGCACTGTTATTACGGCGGGAGTGTTACTCGCAGCACAGAAGAAATAATACAACTATCTTACAGAAGTTCCACTCCGTGGCGGAAGTACAAGATGCTAAGAACAGATAATCTATGGCACGCACGCGGAGATATATTTAATCTTAGATTAAAAATGCTATAATTAATGTACACTAGGATTACTTATAGAACTATATTTTGCTTAGTATAGTAATAAATTCTTTCAGAACCTTAGGGTGGAAAGTAATATGCCAGATAAATAAGCGTTACATAGCTAGTTCAGGCGCGTCATTATCTAGTTCATGATTGTTTAAGGATTAAGTTTTATCTAAACCTCAACACAACAAGTACCTATCAGTTTAAATTCATTCGACAAAATTAGATGATCAAATATCTGCACACGTCCTGAGTTTTCAAATTCATAATATTGAATTTAGGCCACATTAAAAAATTTTGCACGGACTAAATTTTCTTTGAAAAAGTCAATTCGTAATTAAGACGACTTTTGTGAGTGATACAGGCCTCATAGTTTCGCTTGGACCCGCCCTGCAATATTTATTTGGGACTGTAAAATCTAGCGACAATCTGTTGTGTTACGACTCAAGAAAAACACTGGGAAATCTCTTCATTGTATGTATTTAGGACGGTCAACTCGAGTAATGTTCTCGTTTCTATTTGAGTCAAGAGGGCATCTCTTTACTATTTCGGGAATTTGTCACGTTGTTTGTAGACATCTTAGTAATTAAATTATTTACAACGTTTAAGGGTCTATAGGTTGTAATTACATTATACGTTTAAGTTATAAGGTTATTTAATTCAATTTTTCTATTTAACTTAATTAATTATTAATTTATCTTTTGACATTGTTAATATCTTGTATTTTAAATATCTAATTGTTTTTAACTAAATTATTTAATACAGGTTGTTTGGTAATATACTGACGATATTCAAGTGACGGTTTCTCAAAACATAAAAAAGACTATTCGAAAAAAACTACTAGTTATATTATCAAAGTTTAGGTATCGATTCGATATAAAACTTACTGCCTACTCTTGCAATCGACATCCATAAATAAAGGCCGATTTGATATCTCTGTCGAAAATGGCTACGGGTTTTGGGTTAGAAAGGGACAACAAGAGATATCTCGAGATGTCACCAATACAGTATCTGTGGTTAGATGGCAAGCAGCAATAGCACAAATAAGTTTAGTAAAGTGTTTGTTTTTACATGCCAAAATAAATTTCACATTTCTATGGTAAACGTTTCACAAATTTATTTATTAGGCTCATCAAAATAACCCCTTTCATTTTTGTGCATATATTATCAGAAACCCTATATATGTAACTACAATATAACATATTGACGATTAATATTTGTATGCCAACAATCGGGTAGGACATATAATGGACCTATAATTTATATAAGACCTAATATTATCACATTTATCACATATGTCCTAGCAAATAAATAAATTTCATATCATTATAGCAGATTGTAACTATTAGGGGTAGTTTTATTAGCGACTATAGTTCATTGTTTTGCTCGTTTTTTCTCAGTTAGCTGTATGAAGCCTGGGACTAACTTGAGGTCAGTTAAGTCTGTGATTAACTGGAGCCCTTTAAAACCTTTTAACCAGTGGTTAAATTAATTTATAATCAGTTTGCTAAGAGATTTCTCTGCCCATAATCCAGATACTGGATGAAATATACACATATCATTGTTCTCTTTTCACATACCAATAAGAAAGTTAAAAATCTACCATTCTATACAAACCTCAATGTGTAAAGACATAAGATATGAGTACATGAATTTTTAACTTCATCATTAAAATAAGTTCAGGCAGAACCATTATAGAATAATGGCTCTGCCTGAACTTATTTTGTAAACTGCTTCTAAACAGTCAGCAAATATAGATTTGCTGATTGTTTAGAATCAGTTTAACCAGTGTGGTAAAAAGTTTTAGTCAACCACTAGCTCATTTCATTATCATCATTACCTACGTGTATATTTCTAGAGCATCATGTGGACCTGATCCCAACGGCTCCCATAAACTTTCGCGATCACTGTACATAATTATTGATTAAAACGGGTATTTATCGTGTATGTATCTTTTTTTTTGAGAGTCAACCCGTGACCACGCCTTTTGCAACACAGCCGAAACATCGGGTTAACAAATAAAAAAGGTACATACGCGATAAATACCCGTTTTAATCAATAACAAGGCTCCCATCAATCTATAATAGGACAACTTTCAAAACAGTTTTTATACACAAGGACATTTTCCAGAGTGATAGATATTATATTTGAATTTAAATATTTTTTCAGCCCTATTTAAAAAGCTTTCCTTTCCCGGGTTTATTAAATTGTAATTCTATTTTAATGGGCCACCACCCGTGCCCATTTCCGCTCAGTAACAGTTTCCTTCCATGCATTGCCCGGGCCCTTACGTAAGATCGTTGCGAGAGCCGCGATTATCTATGCATGAGTTTTTATTTGTAAGGATAAAGTAATAATACGAACTGATGTTGCCAGTTTCGGTACATTTTAGATGAAATTATCAAGATTCGGACTGACGTTTATTTTACGGGATTCCCCTTGTTTTTTATATAAAATAGATTGACATCTGCTGTTATATTTTACTGGAATTTAAAATGCACTCAACATCACTGTTAAATTCCTGAAGTGTTAGTAAAATATTTGTTCAGCTACACAAAATTAGGGGTATGCCATAGAAATATTAGGATGCTTAGGTTCTTTCACGTTTTGCATCGAAATTGTAACAAATATTATAATTGTAGAAGTACTTTTATTTAAATAAAAATTTTGAAAATAAAGAAATTGAGATTATTTCATATTTAGATAGATAGACAGATAATTACTCTTTATTGAACATAACACCAATTATAAAAACCATAAATAAATAAATAAATATTGCTGGGCATTAACACAAAGAATAAAGAAAAATACTTCAAAACTAAAAACAATAGAAATGCACCATGGCCTTATCGCTTGGCGCGATTTCTTCCATTATCCAGTCGATAGTTGTTTTTTGCGTTAGACAAAAACATTGTGGTCACTTTTTTATAATGCTTTATAGGCGCGCCCGTTAAAAATAATGATTTTATATTTTGACCCCAAAATCCAGACATCAGTTGGCTACACTGTATAAAACCGGTTATACAACTATACCCGACCGGACGACAACGCTTTTTTTTTGGTTCAGTGATCTAAACATGTAGGAGTAATCCCCCGAGTGGGAGTGAGAAGGAAAGTGTACGTTTAACGTAACGCCGATGTTGACCGACGTTACGCGATGGTACCCGATGGTACCCGAAGCCTGTAAGTAAAGCTCCCGGAAAGCTCTTGCGCCGGCTGTCTTGCGTCTACGGACGCCTACGCTCATAGACGGTTATGTAATGGACCATGACGTGAATTCATTGAGTTTTGATAATGTACTCTTTTTACGTTTTCACGAAATAGTCTCATGGAAAAATATGCATAAAATAGATTTACCTTTTCTTAAATAAATAGTATCTAAAATTTGTTATCACACGGTGCTATAAGACCTTAAAAAACATAATTAACATATTTCAATATATTTTAAAAATAATGAGCCCTAAACTGTCTAGACTTTTCGGTAACTGCTTGTAAAAAATTATGAAAATTACCCCAATCGGATAATAGTCTCCTCATTACTCAATTATTTCTTTTGTATTTTACTTATACTTACTAGTAGAAAAATATTCATTTTTCTTATAGTAAATGCTTACTCATTGTCGTAATTTATACTAGTCTACTTAGGTATACGTATTACGGAGCTAGAAAGTAGGTGGATTATGAAGAAAAAAACGAGGTCGTTACTAGCTCTTGATAATAACTTGAATTATAAGTTAATTTATTATATAGAGCAAATGCAAAGACACAATCTTGAACTTTTAAAGCTTAGCAATGCAACTTTTCATACGGCTGTAGCAAGAATTGTCGCAAGAATTTGTGTAAACAGTGATTTAATTAAATATCAACGAGCCAATTGGTATATTTTGGCGCAATAACGTGTTCAGAAACAAGCTCTTTGTTCGAACCGGTTCGCATGATTGAAAGTGGGTGAGTGTCAGTACTGTCTGTATAAGTCACTCACAGCAAAAATAATACAGCTCTCTCACTTCACTACCTCAACCTCATGAATGGCATGATCCGCTTCCCCTAAAATAACACACTTAGGCTCGATGCCGTCCACTCTTAAGTCCCAGGCCCCTGACCACGTTTAGGATAGTGGAGTTCTGGGTGTTTAGATGAGAGCTATATAAGGCTGCGTTCTACACACAGTTCTACAGTTACACATGCTCATTACTAGCATGAAAGAATGCCACTATTGAGCAGTTGCTACTTAGTAGCATGTGTGTCGAAACATTGCTAATAATGAGCACGCTCATTTCGAGTTTGCTCAAAAATCAACAGTCGTGCGATTTTTGGGCATGCTGCAGAAAGAAAAATAACTATGCTTAAATGTATACATTTTTTGTAGCATATTCTAACTACCTAAATTAGTATAATTGTTGTCCTTTACTACAAGTTTATTTTTTTCTTTTCAGTTTATACGTAAGGCTGTATCTATTTCTACCGCACTTAGGAACCATCTCGTAAACACCAGCTTTCAAATTTAAAATTCGCATTATTATCAGGCTACTCTAGATGAAGAACTAGAACCAAAAATGGTTTAAACTTATGAAACTCCTCTATTTGTGCCAGAGTTTAAAAAGAATATTCAATGATCAGGCTTACGTTTTTATTTTAAAGTGTTAACTAACACTATAAAAAATAACAGACCACACTAAATACATGTATTTCTTTATACATATATGTTTTATTTTCTTATGCTACATGGATATTGAACAAGCTTATGGCCCACCTGATGTCGAGTAGTACCATCGCTTATAATAGAGAATCCTCGTAGGTCACGCACCTTAGAAATATGCCCTACGATGCACTACCCTGCGTCCATCAACGTGAGGCATACAGATGTAAAGCGTCATGTGCCTGTATTTTCACCGGTAACCATACCGTTCAAACCTAAACACAGCAATGCTGTTTTAAAGCAATTTTTGTCATTTGCGTAAAGTGAACCAGCCGTTCTCCCTCGTATGTGTTGGCAGTAAGAAGGTGAGTGAATGTAACCACGCTACAGTAACATTGAACATGAAGTTTCACCAATTAACTTAATAGTGCAAAGCTTTTATTGAAACTTCATAATTTGCAGAAACTACATTAATTAGGGCTATTAATGTTGGAAAGGTTAATTGCGGTGTGACGAATTACTACTTCCCATGTTTGTATGACGAATGGAAACCGTGTCGGGTCAGTCTCAGTCGACTGGCTGAAACTGAATTGAATAGCATTAAAACAATTGTTATTTTGCTATTCATCATCGATTCAAAATACTAACATTTAATCAGACCGTAATTAGCAACTGATAAACAAAATGGAATGATACCAAACTTTTCTTGTTATCCTAAAAATTAATCGTTTACTTATGAGCGATTGAAGTGATGGTTCGAGTTTCTTATAGTTTAAGCAGATGATGACACGGAACAGATAATAAAAGGTCAACATAATAATAGACAGAATAACCTGGATAGTCACTTTCAGAAAGTTCAGGTATCTACTTCGTGCTCGTTTATTTAATGTTTATGTTTTTGGTTTTTTTTTTAACTGGTTAGATCTTCGTTTGACCTCAATCTTATCTGATGGTAAGCGATGATGTGGTCTAAGATGAATCACGATGATCTAGAAGAAACCTATTTATTATTAATTATTATTATTAAGCCTTTTTATTTCCCAAAAATATGAATATGTTTATTTATATTTATGTTATATGTATAGAGATTTTTTTTTACTAAATAATGTTTGCCCATTTGTGGGCAAAGGCCTCATCCAACCGCTTCCAATCATCTCTTTGTTGGGCTAATCGGGTCCATGTCGCACCCACTACTCCCACGATGTCGTCGCGCCATCTTCGCCTCGGTCTTCCTCGGGGGCGGGTTGCACCTCGAGAGCACCAATGCAGTATTTTTTCACTCCATCTTCCATCGGCAGTTCGTGCTAAATGGCCAGCCCATCTCCACTTGAGCTTGCACGCAAGTTCTGCAGCATCAACTATTTGGGTTTTCCTTCTGATCTCGCTATTTTTTATTTTATCACTTAGTTTTAATCCCAGCATGCTTCTTTCTGTCACTCTTTGGAAGACCTATTTACTCTTACCTTTTGAGTCTTTTTTTTAGTTTGAGACAAAATTAGTTAACTCAGTTAAAGTTCTCTTCTATCGTTGTAATAAATTCCCCATTACCAATTTTAAGCTGCGACCAAAAGCATTCAGAAAAACAAGAGCCTGCCTCCTTTTAATCTCGCTATCAAATCCGCCCAAAAAAATCAAATCCAAAAACAATCACAGTACAGTTGCCCAAATCTATTAATTTTAAATCAGGCCTGCTTTCCCAACGAAGCCTCCGCGAACCTACTTGTATACCTATGTCTGTATATGTATATGATTGTTTTCTTTGTAAAAAATACGGGGATTCGTTTAATATGATACAATCTCGCTGTTTGCAAAGACGCGAAATTAAAATAGCGAGCCATCTGCCGTTGCCTAATTCGCATCACCCTATTAAAAATGTATCGTCCGTGTTTGCAATTACGTGATCGGGATTGGAACGAAGGTTATCTTGTTGTTTTTAATAAATATGGCTAGCGAGACCCTCTGGTACTCAGGGTACCGAAGCCCTTCGTGTTTTCAAAGTTATTTCAACAAACTGGTGCGGGCGGTTCATTGCTCAAGGTGTTACCGTGTCATGTAAACTTGCCACTTGCCACCATTATTAATTACTAAGTTTATTAACTAGACAAAGTTCTTGGCCCATATCGTCCCACTGCTGGAATATTCAAAATGTATGTTTTTAGGGTTCTGTAGTCGAACTTAGAATCCTTATAATTTCGTCAAGCTACATACATCTGTTTTTATCGTAGACTATTCGTGCTGTAAAGCTGAAATTTGGAATGATGATAGGTTTAAGTGACACTTTACCCTCCGTATATGGGAATTGGGGTTTGTTTTTTATAATGATACAAGATAACAAAATTGATTTTGTATTTAAAAGGACTAAGATACACCCGTCCTGGCTACGGAACCCTTCTCTGTGCGTGGTTAGACCACGCGCTTGTATAAATATTTAAGCTTTACGAATGCACTCTTCGGTGTTATTTCGCTCTGAAAGCGCTACCTCGATAACTTTTCTTAGTATATTGAATTATTAAATAGTAGATGGTAGAGTATCTTAATCACGCCTTATTAAGCTTTTTGCTAAAAAACAGCACAATAAAAATTAGGTACAAGGATCCCACGCAACATGCAGATGAGGTCGTCGTGATCCGCGACCCGTGACTTGTGCCAACCACACCATGACAGCACGATCCTGCTTTACTTCAAACGCGTATTAATTCACCATGGATTTTTACAAGCTTGAAGGACAAAAGTGACGATGGAATGACAGCTCTTTTTGTCATGCAAAAGAGACATAAGCAGTTTTATTGACAATAACGAAAATGTTAAAATGTCTAAATTGGGTAACATATCCTTGTGTTTTAACTACTCGTAGCCAGTACTAATTTGGCTAATCTCAGTATATAGGATGTTTGATAATATACGCACAAAAATGCTGATCAAAATGACCATTTTGATCAGCGTAATAAATAAATTTGTGAAATGTTTACGATAGAAATGTGAAATTTATTTTGGCATGTAAAAACAAACACTTTATAACTAATGTTGTGCTATATTGCATAATGCTTGCCATCTAACCACATAAACTGTATTGGTGACGTCTCGAGATATCTCTTGTTGTCCCTTTCTAACCCAAAACCCGCAGCCATTTCTGAAAGAGATATCAAATCGGCCTTTAGTTTTGGATGTCGATTGCAAGAGTAGGCAGTAAGTTTTATATCGAATTATTCACCTAAACTTCGATTTTCTTTAAAATTTGATAATACAACTAGTAGTTTTTTTTTCGAGAATTTTTATGTTTTGAGAGACCGTCACTTGAATATCGTCGGTATATTACCAAACATCCTGAACTGTTAGGTATACAAAGTGATGAAAAATTACATAATGCCTAAATTACCAACAACAGCGGCAGATAGCGTTATATATAGACAGATATTCGTTCAGCCTAACAGGTTTTTGAGATTTAAATGATATAACAATTTATAAGATCACATTTAAATGCTACAGTTTTCTCCATTAAAACAGTAATATATGTGTTTGTATTATGTAGGCACACACTCGTAAAAATAATAACAATTGAGCAACTTCTCCAGTAAACTTGGAATAAACTGCCTTATTTATTTGATCAAGGCTTTGTTCTCAGAAAGGGAGCAGGCAATCTTCGATCGGATTGTGCCTGCCCCGTTTGCAGTTCATTGTCTAACTAACGGCACCAAACCAATGGCCCATAACTGGATGTAGCTAGTGTCTTAAACCACGGCTGGGCAAATTGCTAACTGCTGACTGCAATTAATTTACGAAACGATACAAATCTAACAAAAAATTAACTACTCATAGAGTACAATAGGACAAGACGCATGCATGACGCATTGGAGGGGTCTAGTCTATTACTATAACTGTTATCTCTGGATTCTCGTTAATAATCTGGTTAGGTACTTACACGACAGCAGACTCGTAGCATAGAAAGCTATTGATTTGTTTTATTCGCCAATTTCAGAATCTGTAACAAATGATTCGATTCGATACTTGGATAGCTAGCATATTCTATACTTGCTTTGATACAAAACCTCAAATCGCACTTGACGACAAAATACATATCATAAGTCATAATAAAATCATTTGTTGTAATACATAGGTATTATAGATGTCAGGTACAGTTAAAAGTTCACTATGGTTACCAAATAATATTGGTGTATACACGAGAGGGTAATTCCGTACGTGCGCAACCTACAAAGGTGCGGTGCGCCTACTCAGTTAGACCAACTGTATGCTCTTGCGCATCATGCCAGATGCATTCGTTAGTATATTATGTGGCATTCACTGTATCAGATCAGGAAGCATCGTGACCTGCGATTCAGTGCCATATCGCACCAATCTGACCCAACACGATGGATGTGATTGTAAATAACAATACCATTTGTTTTGATGCGAGAATCGAGCGCATCGCTGGAAACTACACAAATCTTGGAACGAAATTTTCATCTTTGTTAGATTTTAGTTTCGTTTGATTTATTGTGGTGTTATAATGCGCTGTTCCTTTATCTTTCATTAATAAACAAACTGCGGCTGAATACAAAACAAACAATAAAAATTAATGACCCGTATTCGCATTACAATTAAAAGAATTAAAACTAAAATACACTCGGTAAAAGAATAAAAGATTAACGAAACGACAAGCAAATTGCACTGCAATGCAAATTGGCAATTTCAAAGTCTGTTAGTTGGTGCCTAATTTATTTCATACGCCGTTTTAAAACATTTTTCATGAATACGCACGCATGCTGAATTTAAATTTGATTCGTGTTTATTAAAGTTCTTCATAGCTTTAGCACATAAGTGTTTTATGAAAGGCCAATTCAATTTGAAAAATTTTGAGATTTGTTAATCACTGTTACGTTCCAAAATATTGTTTTCTCGTTTACTGAGAAGTGGTTGAACTTGGCCTGTGACCTTAGTGGAGCATACATAAGAACAACCAACTTATACTTAACATTTACGTATTAAGACCAAGCGTAATCCAATTCATTTATCTTAATTCAAAAAATCTGTTATTCACCTGCTCTACATAGCCAACACAATTAACTACTTTTCATAAACTTTTCTCACCTTTACCTAATAAATGATATCCACCAAAAAAGCTGAGAAGTAGAACCGAAACTTGAAAACTTTGCTAACTTTGGTTATTTCTTAGAATTCTCAGTAATGTGTACCTAACTCATAGGAGTTTACGTAAGTGGTAACTGGCAAACAATAGTGGCGCATGTAGAGCAAAGCAACGTTTGATTTAGTAAGTTTCAGTGTTAGTTCTAAGTAGGAGGCCTTAGAGGTGTAGTCGTGACATACAATAGAGTTTGGAAGTACTCGTACATTAGGCATTGGAAAATACTAAAATGTGTTGATTGGCTCAATCACTTTGGTAACAACATCACACAGTTAGTATACAATTTTACTTGTTTGGAATACAGAATACCAATATTCAAACTTCATCTAGAGTTCTAAAACTTTAGATTTGATTAGATGAGATAATTTTTTTAATGCACACCATTAAATATTTTAAATACATAAAAGAAAATACACTTTTAAATCATACGTACAATGGGCAGCCTTATCGCTAAAAGCGATCTTTTCCCGGCAACCTTTGGATGGACAAGATCTAAGTGTACAAATAAGGACGGTTTAATTTTAATTCCTTGAAACCAAAAATGTCTACTATTGTGGAGTCTTTCTAGGTAACCTACATTTAATAAATTCGTTGATACCGAGAAGGAATCGATATGTATTATAACTGAAGACTACTTCCTTGCACATCATGTACTCCTGAAATAGAATCATCTCCTAAGACCAATTCAAACCTCAGTAAAATACACATTAATCTTTCAATCAGTGCAGCAGCACTTAGTCTATCAATAAATATTGATGAGTTAGGTGGAATAGATGCTGATTGATACGATAGAGTAGACGGGACTTTGATGAGGATCAATTCCAAGCAATTACCGTAAGTCGGTCACGCCGCTGACTTTGCTTGGCCGACATTCGCGAAGGCATAGACAATTAAAGTGATTTTTCGAACGCTTCCATTCAATTCCATTTCATTCAGTCGTTCGTTTGCCTCGTTTGTTTAACTTACGTCAGTCTTGTCTATGGTGCTGAATACTTAGTGGTTATATTGTTTGTTCGTGCTTTGTGTATGTGGAATGGTAAATAGTGGGTCATTCCACCTTTCATTTTCAAATGGATTTTTGAATCTTTATGGCATTTTCGAATTCGTTTGGCTCGCTTATTAATTTAAGTAGGTACCTACCTCGCTTTTAGCCCGTCATTGATGTTTCACAATCCAATTAGCCTTATTAGGCAGAAAACCTATCTAATGAGTATACAGACCAGCCTAAAGATTAACCCTTAGCAGCTATGAAAATAGGGCGACTATCCAGCGTTATTTTTCCTTATTGCCAGTCATTATGCCTTTCTGTAAGTAGCCACTTTAGAGCAGAAAGACGGCTCTTTGTGCCTTAATAGATCGCCAGAGAAAAAGATTGAATTCATTGTTAAGTTCTTTTAAAGTGACTTAGACACTAAGCGAGTGAGAGTTAAATAAACTTTGAAAAGAAAAAGGGACAAAGCTCGGAGTAACGTCATAGACAACGCGCAAAACTTTTAATAAAATACCTCGGAATCTGTTTTATGACCACCGTTTTGGGTTCCGGACTCGGGGTGATTGTATTACCTACGCTATAAGAGCAGTTTTCGTTTAAAATTCATGAACAGCGGTACTCAATGGCTGCAAGTCTTTGGATCTACGCCACTCTCTTGAATTGTTTTACTGGAATGCAACTTGAAGTAAATAAACTAGTCGACTACTTGTTCGTTTGCTGAGATAATATTGGCTGAGCATTAATATTAAAAGTCTGTTATCTGGATGGTTGACCTAAGATAGTGTAATTTAAGTTGTATTTCTAGTTTATACTTACTTATGATAATATTATTATAGGTAAGTACCACAATCTCTAACTCCAAAACCAATTACCTACTTACTTGTCGCTTTGTAAAGACAAATAAATTTCCCACAAAAGATACGAATTGCAGCCAAACAAAACAAACAAGAACATTTCAAATTAATCTGGGAAATGTGAAGAGATAAGCCAGTATAAAAATAATGATTCGAGTGAAGTTTTTATTGTCAACGAGATCAGTCTGATGAAAGCTTACTCACGAACGAGAAATGAAGATGCGCCTAACAAAGTCTACTCACAGCTTTAGAACTGAGCGTCTTCAGTTCATCAACTTCAACTCTAATTGGCAGTTGTTTAGATTTTATTAAAAGACATTATTTTTAAACTTTGTTTAAGTTTAGACGCAGTAATAATATTTAGCTAGGAAACACCTGCGGACGGCGGGCGGCGGCAACGTGGCAATGACCTCTACGATCCTATTTTTGGATGGCGACCAACCAGTTACTGTCTACTGGAAGTAGGTAGATAGAATTAAAATTCAACCCTTGAATACGCGGTCTTTGTGTTTATGTAAATCTGATAAGGTTCCATATTAAATGAGGTAAAAAATACTAAGCCCGCATTAGGAATAGGCAAAATATTAAATTTAAATATTGAAATTGTAGTGTTGTGTTTTTTTAAACACCTTTTGGATTCAGACAGGCCATTAGTATGATAATGAGCTATTAAAGCATGATTTGTATGTTGTCTCCATCGTAAAATATGTATTTTGATAATGTAGTGACAATAAAGGATCAAGATCGTGAATTGAAATGTTCAAATTTCATGTTTGGGTGCGGTCTAATAACCAGTTCCCTTTATATCGAGTACTACTGCAACATTTGTTTACTATCATCTAGATTTATGTATTACGACATTTGTATCCCCACATAATTTAGTATCTTGTCTATTCATTTTGAATTTTACGATGTGTGCTTTAGACGTCACGTCTCGCTTGTATCGTGTCTGTGTCTAACATTGACCTCATTAATTTTCAGCTCACCGATTGCCTACATAAAGCAAGTTGTCATTTGACATTGTGGAGAACAATAGCAATAGGCAATAGGCCTAGTGACATGAATCTGCAAAAATATAACGCTTGAACCAGGCTTTATGTCAGTGAAGTTGCTATTTTATGAACTAGCGCTATTGTGAGCTTATTTCCCTGTAGGAATCATCTAAGTGCAGCATCTTTTAAATAAGTTCAGTTACAATAGAATAAACTAGAATTTTTCCAGAATCTTTTAGTGTTTGGCTGTTTCTTTCGGTTTCAGTTATGGCCGAACTTGCCGAAAATATATAGTCGGCTTTGCCAGAAAATATTCGGCATAGCTTTTATGTAAAGCATCTTTGGGCTGCCTTTCCACTAGAGATGTCCGAGGTAACTAAGTGGTAAGCGAGGAAAAAAATGACCAATAGTATTGCTTCATTTGCCTAGCCCTGCACAGCGCAGCCATCTATTTGGTGGAACGTTTCCTCCTCCACCGCTTAGCTTTCTCGCACAGCTCTGGTGAAAAGACACCCGTAAACTCCTCGGTTGGATACCACCACTATAAGACAGAATAAAAGGCAAGAGTGTCGGCCAAAACCGAATATTCATCCGAAGTCTGACACTAGTTTTGTTACTTGAATATGAAAAGCTAGGATAACCGTAGTCGGCGGCGCGCGGTGTCGTTTAGAGGAAGTGGTCTCATCCAATTAAGAGCATGCCCGCTGGATTGCTTCCCGTGTTTTTGTCGTTTTTGCAATTGTCTTCTCGCAATTTTTCCTTTTAGAATGTTAGTTCGGGAACACCTATCTCTGATTATTCTATTTATTAGCAAAGCTATTTATTTTAAAATTTAACGTGAAACAGTTATAGATAAAGTGGAAGATAAGAGTAATCTGACAATTACATATAATATCACAGCGGAACTAAAATCCATTTTATTATTTCCAATATTGTGTATTTATTTATTGCAAATGCATGTTATTGCATTCTATAATAGCTATTTTACTGGTCGATGCTTCATAATTATGTGATACCAATATTTTTTACACAACCCAAAAAGATTGAATAATTACTTGATTTTCGCCTAGAAATTGTACCATTCCTTCCAGATATAGTAAGTAATCCCTAGTCGAAGCATATAGGAGTAATATCGCGATGTTCACTTTTACAGTATCGACGCGTCTGAAAGCGGCATGTTAGGGCGGTAAAGACAAATACATATTAATCTCTGCATAGAACCGAAACTACTAGTTTAGGTCGTTTTTTCTTAGATGACGGAACGACCCGATGTCCCTGACGTTTACCTCTGCATATAACAATTGCATAAGCTCACAGGTTATGTCCAACTAAGACTTAGCCTACATGTATTTGTATTTGTAGTTGTTATACTGAGGCATACTGGCTTTTTATACAGATGAAACGTCTCATGCCCCTGTGGTTTCACCAGCAAGCTTTATCGAGCAAAGCGAGATCTCCAAATCAACTTGGGCAAATCGGCGTTGCATGTATGTGTGTTTGTCTGAGGATAACTTTCGAAGCGTTGATCCGATCATCGTTAAATTTGATAAACCTATAGGTAGTTAGTATTAGCACAATCCTAGTGTGACTAAATGAACTAAAAATGTTGGTTGTTTAGATATTGGGGTTAAAGAGGGGTCAAAATAAACAAAACGAGAATATTAGGTCAAATAGGACGTTTAGTGAAAGGTCTTCATTACTACATTTCAACACCGTTTTTGTTTCCAGTTTAATCATTGTAGTTTTTGAGTTATCAACCATAATAAAAATTTAACTATTAAGAAATTTACAGGGTACACCAGTATCCCCACAGTGCTGAAATATGATATGCGTGTAGCTTCAGTAACACAAATATAAGGAAAATTCTGAAATCCAGAATAACTGCAATTTATACCCCTACCAAGTAACATAAATTCCCGTTACTTGCAGTTTTAATGAAACTGTAGGTCAAGTAAGTTGGTTGTGCATTTCGTGGTACTATTTTATTAGTCAAAGATTATGAATAATAATTAATAATATTTGTTTTTGTTTTTTGGGAGACTCGCGAAATCTCAGTTCGGGGCGAACCACTAGTTAAACCGGAACACCGCAATATGAGAATTACTGCTTAGTGGCAGAAATAGTCACGGTGGAAGATCTTCACTGGACAATCTCTTTCACAAGAATGTTATAAAATAGATCAATCGCGATTTGCGATGGAAAAAATGAATATGAAGCATATATATGAAGGCGACAAGCATAAGGTTTTTGGCAGTTTTGTATCTATACCAGTCTTTAGTGTTTAGTCAATGGTGAAGGGTACGTCAGGAGTATGCAAATGAAGAATATTGGGAGTAGCGGTGACGGCGCTTGTGCTATTGTCATCGTACCCATTGTGTGGGCTCCGAAGGTCTGTTATGTGAGAAGGTACAGTGAGGCACTGCAGTATCTTAGAGCTTTTAAAAACCTGTACTTAAAATATTTCTTTCTCCATAAGCTAAATATATAAGGTAAATATATTTTTATAGTAGAGCCGTGGTGGCCTAGTGGGATTTACTATGGCTCTCGATGGGAAGGTTACGGGTTCAAATCCCGGCTGTGAACCAATGGAGTTTTCTACTCAAAAAATGTATGTGAGCATTTACCCATGCTCAATACGGTGAAGGATAGATAGATAGATAGATAATTCTTTATTGTTACACCAAATTACAATAACTTTACCTAGAAAACTTAAAGACTATTACCTGGTGGTACAATGGGCGGCCTTATCGCTCAAAGCGATCTCTTCCAGGCAACCTTTGGATGGACTGGATTGAAAAAACGTGTGAAGAGGAAAACATCGTGAGGAAACCGGCACGTCCTAGAACCAAAATATCGACGGCATGTGCCATCGCGTATTCTAATCTAAGCGGAGATAGGCTTGCAACCTGTCACGTGAATACTTAAATCCTATGCAAAAAATGGACATGTGTCAAACGTTATGTTTGGACTTGCCCCAGACTACCCCCTTGTGGGATATCTTCACGGGTCTGCGTACTGAGTAAGAGATACGAGGATATCCATCCTGGGGGTTATTAAAGTCGTAAGATATATTTTATTTATTTATTTTTATAGTTCTTCTATTTTGACCAAAGTTTAAAAATAATAATATATTAGTATTATATAAAATAAATATAAGGTAAAATAAATAAATAATGTTGGCAATTTCGTACAGCGCTTGTAACCCTAAACTAAGCAAAGCTTATAAATGGGAACCAGATAACTGATATAATTTACTTAGATATTTTTTATAAATGCCATCTTACTAACACACACAAACACCCATACCCGTAAACTACCATTCAGAACTTCTGTTTAGTTGTGTGTTAGTAGAGTGCTAGCCGGGCAATGAATATCAGGATAAAGTGGGTAGGTAAAAATTTGAATCAAAATAAGTATGTTTATTATTTTATACATTATAATAATAAGTACAGCATGCATACTAACATTTACCCTCATCATTGTACCGCAAAATGTGTGCGGTCCCGGCCGACAATCGTCCACATGACAAAACTGTACCACAGGCGTATTTCGAATCGTGATTGAAGCCGACGGGCTCCTACCACCACTGCGTCTGCTCTGTCGTGACGGCATTCGTGACCAATCCAAACGGATAATTTGACGAACCATCAGATGAAATGCACTCGAACAACATGAGTTACCGATTAATAAAAGCAAAAAAAGCTTAGGAATTCTTCTTTCGTGTCAAGCTTATAAAATATTTTAATTCGCATTTTTTGATCGAGCGAAGCGATATCTCCAAATCAACTTGGGCAAATCGGCGTTGTATGTATGTATATATTGTTACGAGCTGAGGGTTCGGGATAAAATAATGGGAATCGATCTAACCAAAATAACACTTTTATTCAGCACTAAACGATGAATACACGAACTTGGTCACACGTATCACAACACACTAATTCACACCACTGTTGCACCACTTAAAGTCACCGAAATGATCGCACGTATAGCTTAATCCAGACTGACTCGGGAGCAACAACTGTTCACGCGAGACCCTTCTCCACGTCAGTCCTCCAGGGCCTCGCTGAGACTCACTCACTAACTGACTCGAGACTGACTCACAACTGACTGTCCGGCCATCTCTCCGGCCTATTTATATCCACACATTTCGATTGTTCGAGAAGGATCTCGATCGTTCCAGGAAAAGGGTCGGTCCCTCGACACAATGGCCACTCCATTGTGCGCAACCGCAGACAATAACAACAATAACGCAGCAAGACAAAAGCGTTCGAGAAGTTACGATTATTACTCATTGTTTAACAGCCTCGGCGTAACACTGCCCCCTCCTAAAACATGCTCGTCCCGAGCATTCTTAGCCTCATATCGCGGCAGCCGATCAACACGAACAATTTTAGGCGCACCTCGCGCTGAAGATGTAGCAACTAGAGGAGCCACATTGCCGTCTCCAGTACTTCAGGACACCCAGAGTCCCTTTCTCATCAGCGATCCCAATTCCAGCCTCCAAAACACGGCTCTCATGATTTCTATCTGTTCTTTCACTTCCTGGAATTACTTTCCAGATAAACCGAACGATTCCCTCATCAGTCGAGCCCAATTCCAGCCTCCAAAACACGGCTCTCTTGATTTCTATCTGTTCTTTCACTTCCTGGAATTCCTTTCCAGATGAACCGAACGATTCCCTCATCAGTCGAGCACGCTCTTATGGCCAACGTCGCTGATCTTCCTGTTGACGACGCTGCTCTTCTTTATCCTGACGTCGCTGTTCCTCTTGCAACCGAGTCTGCTCTACCTGTTCATGTCGCTGTTCCTTCTGCAACCGAGCCTGCTCTTCCTGTTGACGACGCTTCTCTTCTTAATGCTGACGGCGTTGTTCCTCCTGCAACCGAGCCGGCTCTTCCTGTTGACGACGCTTCTCTTCTTTATGCTGACGGCATTCCTCCTCCTGCAACCGAGCCTGCTCTTCTTGCTGACGACGCTGCTCTTCTTTATCCTGACGACGCTGTTCTTCTTGACGACAAAGCATTGCCATAATAGCAGCAAGATCGCCTGTCACAGGAGCCTGGCCCACGGGTGATGATGATGAAGCTCCAAATGGTTCGGTGGCGGCTGATTCCATCTCCATCGGCTGACGACTCTGCCGAGCTTCTTGAACCGGAGACTCCCCAAACCGCCTTTCATCCAATTCCTGTTGTCGTTGACCTCTCGTCCTGACACCGTCCACGTTATCCTTTGGCAGAACCGACATTATTTTATCCCACTTCTGACACCAAATTGTTACGAGCTGAGGGTTCGGGATAAAATAATGGGAATCGATCTAACCAAAATAACACTTTTATTCAGCACTAAACGATGAATACACGAACTTGGTCACACGTATCACAACACACTAATTCACACCACTGTTGCACCACTTAAAGTCACCGAAATGATCGCACGTATAGCTTAATCCAGACTGACTCGGGAGCAACAACTGTTCACGCGAGACCCTTCTCCACGTCAGTCCTCCAGGGCCTCGCTGAGACTCACTCACTAACTGACTCGAGACTGACTCACAACTGACTGTCCGGCCATCTCTCCGGCCTATTTATATCCACACATTTCGATTGTTCGAGAAGGATCTCGATCGTTCCAGGAAAAGGGTCGGTCCCTCGACACAATGGCCACTCCATTGTGTGCAACCGCAGACAATAACAACAATAACGCAGCAAGACAAAAGCGTTCGAGAAGTTACGATTATTACTCATTGTTTAACAGCCTCGGCGTAACAATATGTATGTATGTTTGTTTATCCGAGGATAACGTTCGTGCACGTTTAAGCGTGGATCCGATCATCGTGAAATTTAATACATAGGTAGGTAGTGATGGCACAATGTTGGTGTGACTAAATGAGCTAAAAATGTGGGGAGGTTGTTGAGATATTGGGGCTCAAGAGGGGTAAAAAAAATTGAAATGAGACTATTAGGTCAAGTGGGACTTCAAATGAAAGGTCTTT
This sequence comes from Philereme transversata, assembly GCA_963924445.1. NCBI lineage: Eukaryota > Metazoa > Arthropoda > Insecta > Lepidoptera > Geometridae > Philereme > Philereme transversata. The sequence continues at coordinate 11,456,214 of OZ004342.1, forward strand.
ATTAGTACATTTCAACCCTGTTTTTAATTTATTTTTTAGTCTTTGTAGTTTTTGAGTTATTTGCCTTAATAAAAACAAAACTTTGACAAAATTCACAGGGTACCCCCCCCCCCCTCAGGGGGTTCTCAGGGTGTTTGGTTTGTATTTGTTTTTGGTTAAATTTGGTATTCGTGTTTAACATGAACTCCCGTTTTGTACGTTCTTCTTCTTAGCGTGTCAAGAGTTCTACGTTTCCAATCATAGTATGGTGGACAGGTGTTTGGCCACAGAAATGGCATCAGGCGAAGCGGCCATTAGGTCCTCCATCGTGCATGTGTTCGGACATAAAGGGCACATTAGCAAGTGCTGCATTGACTGCGTGGGATCACCGCAGTCACACTGCGTCAAGTTAGGGTCCCTGAATCCCCATTTGCACATACTAAGTCTGCAGCGGCCAACCTGGGTGCGGAGCCTGTTTAAGGACTTCCATGCTTGGGTGGTTTACTATTGAGTAAAAGCTGGTGGGCTACTTGATTAGCTGTAACATGTCCTTGGTTTGTAGCAGTGGGAGGGTTCCCTATGAGTTTTTGAATTGTCGTCCAGGCCTTTTTACTGTTATGGGTCATGTTGATGTTTGAGACTGTAGACATCCACGTTTCTCTTCGGTTTTCGCTAACCATGAGCATCAGCTCATTACCAGCATTTAATGTTTCCTCCGAAAAAGGGTCATTAGTATACAATTGCTCATAACTACGCAAAAGTGCCGCAGAGTCGTTCGTAAGGCCTGGGATGTATGAGCTACGGCAACCTCTCGGAATATTTTGTCTAGAAGCTTTTCTTATGACCTCAATAAACTTTTCATAGTTATCAGGCACGGGTTCTACCTTATCTAGTCTTGAATCTACGCACTTTGCAAAGCCTTCCCAGTTTGCCTTTGACAAGTTAAACCTGCGCATGAAAGGAACTTGCCTCGGTGTGATAGCCGCGTAGACTTGGCATTGGTCTGTGTTGTGTGTTGGGAATGGGAGTACAAGTTGATTTTGAGCAAAGAGAACTTATATTTGAGCTCACAAACGTTTTGTACGTTATGAACCTGTAATTTGAATGAAACTGTAGCTCAAGTTATGTGGTTGTTTATTTCGTAGCACTATTTTGATAGTCAAAGATTATTAATAATATATGTGACTTTTTTTCGCACTTTTTCGGAAATGTATGTGAGTAAATGACTATCATAGAATCACATCTAATTTTGTAAGTGTATAGCAGCTACAATTTTACAGAGTGTTCCTTAGGGAAAGTGAGAAACGCCACTCTGCCGTGATCTTACATGAATATCTGAGAGTACTAAGCTGGGAGAAAACCCGTAATTCCGTCGGTACCTTCATTCAACTACATATTCTTTAGCTGTGAAAAATCCAATTCCTACAAACTAAGGATTTTTTTTTTAGCTTATTTATTTTATGAGTAAGGATAAACTAAATTAACTCCAACAACTATTAGCATTTAATTTAAAATGTTAATATTAATCATAAATTTTGATAGGCTAATATGATAGAATCGTGTTTGTATAATTATCGTGTGTTACAAACGTATTTATCTCGGTGGAGCGACTGACACCGTTAATGCTCGTGCTTCGTGCCAAATCTCTTCATTAGACTGGTTGGGAGGCGGCCCGATAGCGGTACCTCATGTTTACGTACATGCACACGACTCTACACAAATACAAGCCATGAATAAGCACTTATGACGGCTTCCTATTGGCTGCTATTGGACACTATTACCACAAATGAACTGTAACTCCAATAATATTGAACAGTGGACCGCGGAAGCACTGCTACTTTGAAGACTTTACCACCTCACGATAAGGCTCATTTATCAAGCCAATGTACTTCAAAGCAATTCTTTGTTCGACCTTATGCTCAATTTATCAACAATTCAACACTTACTTTAATAATAAAAAACTTAACTTCGGAGTCGTAAAAATAATGTTCAAGGCACTTGCTTAGAATTCTAATATCCGTGAATGAATGAAAATGAGTAGTAGCCGATTGTGGACATTGTTTACCAGGCAATAAAATTGGCTATTCATTGCTATTGTTTTAAAACGCATTATCATCGAAAACATTAAATTAAATCGTCATTCGTAAGCCGGAGGAGCGCCGTGAGCTTATTTAGATGCGTGTGAGGTCGGCGTCAGTGCGCCCGGGGCGGACAGAATGCCAATGCTCCATTATATTTAGCCTCCTTGCAATTATTGCATGTTAGATTACCTTAAACTGTGTCAAAGCCCCGTAAATGCAAAGCACAGTGCGCCACCGTGTTATCTCGCCGCTAGAAGCAGTAATCAGCTTAGCGCGACAGCCGCATTCGTCTGTAAATGTGCCTATATAAATTACAGCCGCCTGCGACTGAATAATAAATTAGTGTTCAGCGAAACAAGTGCTAATCTGTGCTCATGATCTCTTCAAATCGGTGATCGTTGATAATGGGCGCAGCGGAGTGTTATTGGTGCGCTATCAGGTTAATTCGAATAGGTAATATCAGTGTTGAACAAATACTTAATCGTCTGTAAAAATAAAACTAATATCACAACATATAAGGTAAACATTTTGGCTTCAAAATATTGTTGTGGCGCTCGTAGTTTGCTGGCAGACGTCCATTAGTAACTATCGAAAGCCGACCGCAAGGAACGAACTCGCAAACAACGCGCCAACGCTGTGCTGATTGAAATTACTTGGAACTTTCTTCGATTTACAGTTCGGGAACAAATTAACATAAATCCAGACAAATTGAGTATCCAGACATATTTGTAGAGTTGACTTTACAAGCGTGCGATATTTTATTTAACTAAATACTTTCTGTATAAGTATCAACTTAACATGTTATGAATTCCATTATATTCTACACATGAGCTGCGCCACCGGCCGTCCATAGTCTTCCTCTTAATGCTTTTCAAATACTTGCTTTGCGATTTGAGCACACCCTCATTATGACACAAGTGCTAACTGTTTGTAAATAGGAAGGGTCTTGAAACACACTTTTACCGGTAAACTCAAAAAGAAAGTCTAAGACTAGACGATAGTATCTGTAGACACACGCTATGAATGCCAGAAATCAGCGTGTGCGCAGCATATTGATGCAAGTTAGAACCAATCCTGTCAGCACAGCATGTAGGATGCAAGATGGCACGTCTCTACTCTGGCAAGCTGGTAGCGACAACAAACTATCGTGTAAATACTAACAGCTCGAGGGCTCAACTGGGTTTAACGTCCCTGCGTGGAACACAGCCAACCAATAAAACTTGATGTTTATACAACGACTCCGCAACATGCTAGTTTATGGATCGGGCTTAGTTGGAACCGTATATTGGTATAGATACAGCTCAGAATACCATACTGTAATCTTAATTCTAGGTATTATAGCCACAGCTACACCAGCCGGACCGGTCAGGACAATGTCGCGTGCGTTGGACAAAGAGGGTCGAGTAAAGCTGCGTTCAAAGTGTTTGCAGATACAATGATATTTAGTACTAACAATACGTCACTAAGCTCTTAAAGTTAATATCGAAGTTCATTATTGTCTGTTTTTACTAAAATATGCTTTACTCATAATATATAAGTAGTTTTGTAGATTACTCTTGAAAATCCATTGTACAAAAGAGTCTAATTGGTGCTCCTGAGCAATTAAATAATTATGTCAATCTAAAGCAGGGGCATTGCCCTTTCTTAGAAGCTGTTCTGCAATGCGTGTAAATTCAATGTATTGCTTTGTAGAAAAGGTGTTAAGTTAGAAATTATTTTCCTAATACCTTACAATTTAAGGAAAATTTATTCAGTTGCATATGTAGGATCACCCTTTTTTGCGTTAACGCACATATTTCAAAATACCTTGATTAAGTCGGTAACTCTTGAAAATCCACGTTAACGTTTAGGTGGAAATTAAGGGTCAACATTTTTATAATTAAATCTTTGCTTTTCGACTGCCAGTGGCGTGCTTTTTGCTGCAAAAGTTCAGCCAGCGTGAGATTGCCTGTCATAATGAGAACGCATGAAATATTTTGTATCTCTCTAAATTCTAAATTCATTCAGTTTCTTTTTATTCGTAAGTTTCATTCAAATTTTCTTATAGTAAGTTTTTTTTGCCAAAAGAATTGCAGGGTGAGAGAGAACCTTACATAAATTATTATGATTATGAATCTGCCTGAAATAATATATTTTTAACCGCGGTATAATAGGACCGGAGTGGTCGACAGGTCAGCTGTTATTGTAGCTAACGAGACCATTGTTCGAGGGGGTGTCATCCGACCTGCATTGTCCTTCCGCAAAGTGTTTATCAACCTGACCATTGTTACACGAACTGTTTTTTAACCCTTCCCTTTCAATTTGAATTTTACGTAATAATTATTGGTTTATATTTTAAATGGATCCTAGACTTAAGTACCAGGAAGTATATTAAAGTTATCTTAAACTATTGTAAATCGTACAAACACTACGCAATAATCTCAGTTACAGGAACTCAATGTAACAAGCTGAGGGCTCTTACCGACCGGCGACCGGGAGAAAGTAAAATGGAGGATTGTATTCTCGGTCAGTGGCGTAGTCAGTGTGGCACAAAATAACGTTAGTCTGAGAGTACGTATATACATAGGTAGATAATACCTAAGATAGGCTCCGAATGGTACCTTGAAACCTGGGAAAGACTGGAAAAATTACCCCTCTAAGATCCGCCCCAGATGCTAGTAACAGCGCCCCTGTTCTCGGTAACTGCTATTGATTCCATAATTGGAGCAGAGAAACGGTATTAAGATACAAATTCCTAATGTAGAGCGCATTATCATAATGGAATAAAACGACCAACATGGCAATGTGATTCAAAAATATATTTCCATTCAACAATGCTGCATCCAAAAGTGAATTCTTACAAAAGCTTTTGGTCATACGTATGATGTAATTACTCAACTTTTACCAATTGTAAGACAGATAATTTTATTGTGCGTCCTTCTGCAAGGTTTTATGTAATTACAAAGGCTCGTATTATCCCATTCATATAAGACTGTAATTACTAGCTATAGGTACGAGGCAATGTTAGAAGCCAAACCACAATTAATCAGCGGAAACCTTGGAACTTCGTGCTCTACATCTTAAGACTAATATTAATTTTGATAGAGTACGTAGGTGCCATAATCCTAGTTATACTTACTGACGAGTTTCAAAATACCGTTGACGTTTACGAGTTGTTAGCTAAATCTAACGACTTTGGTACTTATCCACTTACGTCTCTTACAATCGAATGAAAGTTACTAGTTTCACGTGTTAATGAAGTTGACTTTTATTTTACTTAGAAAACTTTCGTGATTGGTTTCAATCATTATTATAAATACGGGATTGAAACATTATCGGTCGAAACACCGATAAGACGGTACGTGATAAATCTCGTATTTATAATGATTGATTTTGATTAGGGTTCCGTACCCAAAGGGTAAAACGGGACCCTATTACTAAGACTCCGTTGTCTGTCTGGCCTTCTGTCACCAGGCTGTATCTCATGAACCGTGATAGTTAGACAGTTGAAATGTTCACATATGATGTATTTCTGTTACCGCTATAACAACAAATACTAAAAACAGAATAAAATAAGTATTGAAGTGGGGCTCCCATACAACAGAGATGATTTTTTGCCCTTTTTATAGATACGGAACCCTTCGTGCGCGAGTCCGACTCGCACTTTTTATTAGTTTACTGGCCGGTTTTTTATTGAAGAGTTGCTTTGACTTTGATTTTTTGCGAAAATACAATAACCCAAGCGCCAACTACTTTCATAAGAATCGAAAGTGATTTAGCTTTATTAACAAGTTTTTTCATGGGAAATGCTAGACGTGACTAAATTTTTAATCGAGTAACTCGCCATGTTATGCTTAGTTACAACCAAATACCTACCTACAGCTACAAATTTAAAAGATCTGATTGCAGTAGTCCGTAAATTTCTATCTCCACAAATAGGAATAGAAAATGGGGATCCTATAAATTGTCCGGACAGTTACAACATAGTAATTCGAATGCTGCTCCATTTTATACATAGCCGCGCAAAATCCTTATAAGAGCATTTTATGTGAACCGTATTCAGCAGTCTGTAGGAAGGAATGTTTACAAACACACTACAAAAAACAAATCCTAGTTCTATGTGACAACGATACATTGCATAGTGGAACCATAGAGGTGTTAAATATAAACTGTATAATAGACTGGGGCTTTCAGCCCGATGTTTGAACAAGCGATTAGCTTCACTGCGTAGGTGGCCATTTGCTATAATTTGTTCCATTGGGACCGGCAACCGTATATTTGGAAATGAGATTAGATGCACCGAACGCAGCGGACATGACGTAACAGTGAATGTTATTCAGAAATAGGCACATTCCAATTTTATATTGGAGATTCATTCCAATAAAATCCAATTCAATCTCGCAGCGATACCGCAGAGTAACTTGTAGTAATAGCAATCATTCTTCTAGATCTAGAAGTGAAAAAGAGGTCAAATTCGTATCGGACCTCGCGAAATTATTGTTCTAATTTATTATTATTGTAACTAGATTAATACTAAAACTAAAGATTTTCATTATTTTAACTTATTATTTTGTAGGATCGGATTAAAAATGCCACAGATTATCACACTTTTATCATTTTCAGTTTAACATGCTATTGGTTTTGACAAACTGCAGATATAGCACCGGAGTTTAATCAAAACAAATGGTCCGTTTTTCGAATCGTTACTAAATAATACCGAACAGTAAAATAATATTGCGTAGTAGCAGAGTTGCCGTAGAATATAAAAACCAGCAGAACAAAATATTAACTCGATATTGGTAATCGTTTACCAATCGTAGCATTAGCGGTGTCAATTTACCTTTACATCGATTCGTCTCAGTTCAGGACAATCTCTAGTTTCTCAAAGAAAATTGGCTAACAAAAAGCCCCGAAATTGTTTCCTGATACTGTCTTTGAATAATTATAATTCAACGTCAAAATATCAATCAAGTTAATTGAATAGCAAATCTAATGATGCGGTAACGTTATTTTTAGTCTGAACAAAAAAGGTCGCTGAGCATCGTCGTAAAAACTTGGAGCGTCTCGTCTCTATTGTTATTTGAAACGCAATTCGTTGGTACCTTACATAATGTATGGAGGGAAATATGATACGAACGTGCTATTTATATTAGACACATCTGCGTATGTCATCGGTGCTCGCTTGGAGGCACGCAGTCTGCCATTCCAAGGCTAAAGTCGCGAAGTATAAATCTTATCTACCCACTACACAAACACTGGGTACCTACATTGGTATTTCGTACAATTACTGGGGAACTTGAAACCCACTTATCGTGCCTGCCTACTGGTCTAGGGACCATTTAAATCTAGGCAAGTTTTAATGCTTTGATATAAACGAGCAAACGCTTTTGATAATATGTTCCAATTTAAAAGTTACCGTCGAGAGTTTAATTAAAAACCAGAAACTCTCAGAGGTCCACACCTTACAAGGAAATAATATAAACCGGTCAAATAAGTCTTCAAACGCGTTTAAACTTTTTCGTAAGCGCTGCATTGGAACACATTTTTATTTTTATAATTAACTTTAGACTACTGAAATTTTTGCTTCAAAAGAATTGTTATATTTATGTACCAGCTTACTCAAATATATCAATTCTGACGGCAATTTAGGTCATCTACTAACTAAAAGTTATGTAATCTTTAGAAAGGTACCTTCACTAAGAAACTACAAAATGGGAAGGTATTGGTCTGATTATTCCATTCATCAATGGTAATCACAAAATTTAAAGGTCCTTACAAACTCAGCTTAGAAATTAATCTTGCCTGACACGCATGCCTACCCAACAAAGGTGCGAAATGGCACCTTTTAAGTAAAACCACCGACAGGTAGGCAATAAACTAAGTAACTACTTAAGCACGTAAATAACTTAATCTTAAAAGGCACAAAGTGTTTAGTACCTCCAGACGTTTTAGCAGTCTTGTTTCCATAGTGAGATTATCATATACTTTAGCATAAATGCCTTTGATCGTTTAGGCGAGCCTTCTAATAGATGTGGTTTTATGTATTCAGCCGTCAGCTCACTCATTATAATTTATATATATCGGAATGGGATATTCATGGTAAAATATAGAGTGAAGCAGATATCGAGAAGAATGTGGGACTGATGCAATAGAGCCCACCTGCGTTCGCGCCGTCAAGCAGTCTTCAAGGCGGTATTTAAGACGTTTCAACAGATTCCTATGATATTACACACAGGCATTCTTTGAATGCTACAATAATGATTTAATTACACATAATCAAGGAATAATATTGCTCAAGTGAGTTGTTCTTTATAAGCTTATGTTGCGAGTTCTATTAACAGTGCAATTGTTGATCTAAAGATCTTCTGTCGTAACATTTGGATTGGAAACAGGAAAAAGGAAACATTGTACGTTGCTGTGAGAAGTTATTTTGCAGGTTCTTTGAGTACACGCAAAGTCATACGTCGATTGATACATATGATATACATGTATATAATTAAATAATTTAAGTATGCGTAGCTGTAACAAAATGAAGCTTTTCCTGAACTTAGTTAATTTAATATTCTGAAAGTTGGGAATTCGTTTAGTAAATTCTACTTCTCGTGCTCTAGGTACATTTACAAAAAAATCTGCCCATTATAAGTGGGATTTGGCCAGTCATGTCTACCACAATGTCTATGATGTAGCAATGACTGGATAAGTATATTCTAGACTGGTCCACTTAACCAGGAGGTAGATAAGGGAAGGAGGTATTTGCCCTGTAATGGGATAATACATGCTACAAATAAATAAAAAATCATAAGTCTAGCTAAAGGTACCTATGTAAAATACACATTTCGTCATTAACGAAGATGTTTTATAATTTCAGTACAAGATTAAAATAAATATGACTTGTGGATTAGCCACTTAACAATTGCGAAAGTCCTTAAATAAGAATATCATAAGATAACTACTGATCTGCAATAAAACCACGGAAGGGTTACTGGCAAAACATGTAAGTACTCAGTTATCTAATCATTTATTTAATATAGACGTAAAAGAGACCCATATATCTTAATGAAAGGCCTAGCACGCCTGTAGTTACCACATTAATCTCTGACAGACATAGTATAAACAGCCAGGTAACACAGTAAATACTTACAAGCAGTAGAGACACAATGAACACACGCCAACTATGATACTGATACCGTCCATATACGGATCGTATAAAAAGAACGTAGAGCTATGGGAGCACCCTGCAATCGCGGGCCATAACTTGAATATTTCAAGCCATGCATCTCCCTGTTCACCTACTGTTGTAAAGCCTGACTATACTGTGAATAGGTAGGTACTTATTGCACAGACATTAAACTTTATCGGCCATTGAGTGGATATTATCGATATCCAGTGATTTAATGGTGTTTACTGAAATATACAATTAGAATGGTCTCTGACAGGCCGCCATTTAGTTTTAAACTATTTTCAACCCTATTATTTATCGCAATTGCTAGAATCATTAGGAGTAAGCAGGATCATAACAGAATATCAAAACAAAAATAAACGTACGAAAAAAGCAACTTGCCTCTAACTACCTAGTCTGTTGTGAAAATTCCTGTAAACAGCAAACAAGTCTAAGAAAGCTGGTTTAGAATCATTTTAAACAGATACATTTAGGTATTTCCCGGAATCAGTTCTATCATCAAGCAATTCCTAGAACCTTTCACTGAGAGAGGTTTGTGTATTTATTATTCCAGCGTACACAAGCCACGGTGTAAACAAAGCAATGTGATAATGTTCTTGTGTAAACGCAGATAGGTAGATCTTGGAAGTATAGTTCGCAGAAAGTACGTAGAACATATTGTTTATTGAAGAAATCTTGAATATATAATATGTACTTCTAGATATAGGGAAGGCTTGCGACAGATGCAGATGTTGGCATTGCCTACATTAGCACGGTTGCGTGCGTAATACAGGTATCGGTAGCTTAGCTAGGCAACTATTGTACTTATAGCACGAAGAGCCTAACTATCTTTCTATTAAAAAATCACGTTCGAATCGGTCCATCCGTCTGGGAACTTCGGTGCCACAGACACACATACAGACACAGAGACATAGGCGTCTAACGTATACCACTCCTCTTTTTGCGTCGGGGGATAAAAAGAGGAGCTGATTTTTTTTATCTTAAGAGAGATTACTAAATTATTTGAGACTTTAAATACAAACAGCTGTGAGTAAAGTTATTACAACAAAATGTTATTAAAATTTTAACAAGGCCTTAATGGAACATAAAGGCCCGGATATCTTGAAGCAGTCCATTCATTTTTACTGCTGATTGGGCGGCCGCACACCTGAGCAAATTGAGCGTGGAACTATGAACAATGCACTCTTAAGCAGCCCAAAGCGTCAGAAAGTCAAACTTATGAAAAAAATCGTTATACAGAATAATACACAAAATGAATCAATCAATCGTCTCCGTCCTGCTATTTTGAATTTATGTCGTAGAAACTAATTTGTTATGATATTCTAATCTTTTACGACCTCCGCGGTGCAGTGGGCGAGTAGCCGGCTGAGACGCAGGAGGTAGCGGGTTCGATCCCCGCCGCGGAACAAATGTTTGCATAATCTACAGATATTTGTTCCGGGTCTGGTTGTTTCTCTATATATTATAAGTATGTATTTACAAAAAAAAAAGTGTGTGTGTACTTATGTACACGCGTTAGAAGTTATACTTCTTTGGCGTATGGAAAAAAAATAACTAAAATGCAGTAGTGATTAACGATAAATATTAAAATTAATCAAAAAGCTTTTATTTAAATAAATTATTAGTATCACCGTCGTATATGAAATTGATTTAATAAAAACACCAAAATAATATTTATTTATTCACACTGTTTAATTGTACCCTTACGAAACACGTGTTCTACATATAAAAATACTAGAATATACAAATTGAACATAGTTATCAATTTTCATACCACCTAGAACTAACTTCATGCTGTTAAATTTAGGTGTCGGTGTGCGCGCGCGCATCGTAAAAATTCACTCTCATCATTTTTCTCCATCGCGCCAAAAGAAGTATTAGTCTAAGAGCCCATGGCCGGCTACCTGTATGTATTTGACCAGACCTGAGTTTTTGTACATTAAGGCCCCTATACCTACCACACATAAGTAGGGGACTCACTAAGCTCAAAGTGGTGGACGCGTCGAGCGCTCAGGTAAGACAGGTATCGATTTTTGACTAATTTTAAATCCATTTGATCACGTCTGCCGTTTTAAAATTTGAAAATATATTATTATTATTATTATCGGAAAATAAGAATGGCAGACCATTATCGCGCATTTTATTTTGTGGCAGACAATTTTGAAAATGCTAAAAAAAAATATTTTTGAAATTATTTGACCAAATCTGCCATTGATATATTTTATTTATTATAGTCTTAAAAACTTATATTGAACACGGCAGACGTCTACATTGCGTACACACATCAACAAATAATAAAATCTTAGCTACTATCCGGCCAGATGTACGGCCAGATGTATATCCGGCCATGGGCTCTTAGACTATTTATTTTAAAATGTAGGTAATACTGACACTTTAGAGGCACTTATTTAGATTATATTTACCATTCCACTTTGCGTTAAAATTAATAAAATGTCAAACTATTGAGGTTGCTAACAAAATGCTTTGACATTTACAAAACTAATGATGATGGACCATAATCTTGATCGATGCCTCATCTTACTAAATTTGAAACTCCGAGATGTAAAAGCATTACGTTAATTACCGAGAATAAAGTCGGAACTCTGACCAAAGGTAGAAAGAAGTAATTATGTTATTACAGGGGGTTTGAATTTTAATCGTTTGCGTGTGCTGGAGCGAGGTACTGTGACAAGTCCTAAGTTTGAGAGGATAATCGATGTTATTTACTAGACGCTTTCGCGTAAAACCTACCTAGATGACACCCTACTATCGTAATTTACTCTTCTAATAATAAAATATATATTAGTGTTTTGCGCAATAGCATTTTTATTTTTTATGGTGTTTAATAAAGTGTTTCGATTCATTCATACATTGTCTAAGGCGCTATAGCCGCGAGTGGGACAGACAAAACATTTTTCAAGCCGGGACTATACCTTGGGCTTTTTTCTAGCCTCAAATTCCAAAAGCCTATCCTATGCCATCTAGCCACCTTAGTTTAGGCCTGCCACGGGATCTTTAGCCATCTGCTTTGCTAGTATCGCAAACAACATCCTATTTTATCGTATGTGTGATGTGATCATCGCATCTCATCGCTTTGCAGCTCACTTAGGATGGTTATTAGTTGTTTAATCTGTGGTAGAACTGGAGCACCTCCGTAAGTAAATTACTAAACTATTCTATTTCTAATTATTTTGGTAACAAACAATTGATTCACGCTTACCTACTATTTTTTTCATATAATATTTGCATTGACCCGATTCTTAAGTCAGCAATACCGGTACAATTACGCCGGTCAGCAATACCGGCGTACCTAATTTTAGAACCATCTAAATAAAATAAAGTTCATCCTCTGTTTGCGATGAGAAAATACTGTTTCAATGGTGTGACTCGTCTATAAATAATAACATAGCTACATGGGTATTGAGTACTGCGTATTTCCCGTATCTTGTTTGCCACGAGTGCAAGAAATTGCGAAGACTAGATCCCACGAACACAAAACTAAAGGTTTGACAATAACATTATATAATCGTCACGTAATGTACTAGTTCTGATCTAAAGTTCAGTTGCACCAACAACGCAACAGGCTTCATTAGAGCTTCCTTTAACGGCAGGTGCATTTGTTACATTGCTATTGGACGGGATGGGATGCGCAGGCGCTGATTTATACCGTTTTACAACAAGCAGATGCTAAAGACAGACAGGCCTGAGTTAGGAAGTCAATGTTTAGACACGACATATGAAGGAAGTTGCGAAACCAGATATCTAACTCTATCTGAATGGTACCATTATTCTATTTAATTGGTCATAATATTTGAGAACGAGTTTCAACCCAATTCTATAATTTTATAACTGGTTTTAAAGTTAGTAGCTCTGCACGTACTAACCATAGGTATCATATTTGGGGATCACGCTGACTGAGAGGATATAACTGCTGGGAAACCCTACTCCATCTATAAACCTGTCCTAAGGTATTTATCGGGGAAACGTCTCGGGATAACAAATAAAAAAGGTACATACGCGATAAATACCCGTTTAAATCAGTAATTAAAAACATGAATAGAATTGTCGTGTGAAAAAAAAACTAATTATTGAAAACATTAATAAGGCTGATTTTAAATCTATAAATCATTTTCAATTAAAGGCAGGTTTTTAAACAGTTTTTTTCATTAAGTACTAGAAATAATTATTCCTTGATGCGAAAAGTAAAAAGCGTTATGTAAACAGCTAACTAAAATAATATATGTAGATCTATACCTATATCTACCAGGGAATTTACAATGGAGTTGCGTCTAGTGCTCTAAGTATTATGGTTTAACTATCGTTTTATTACGTAGTTAGGACAGGAATGTGATTTAATTTCCACACCGCTTATTATCAAGTTTCATAATTGAATCATTGATAATTTGAATTTAGCTTTAATTGTATCCATAGTTGGCTACTGAATGAATAGAGCCATTCATTTTAGAATGCCACTTGTCTATTTGCGAAACATGAATATCATTTCAAGATTTGATTGTATATGCAACCAAAAATGTATCTTTTAAGGTACGTTTTTGGTACATTCTCGGTGAGGCAATCCCAACTCTACCTAATTTTCCGTGCTGATTAAGGGACCGATGCGCTATGTGACTTTATTCTTTGCATAAAGCTCGCTCTCGTTCAAAATATTATGGCTTCATGAGTGTTTGGTTTCACCGTTTGTTGACAAATGACAGAAACTGTCGCATTGTACTATATTTTTTCAATAAGTGTTCACATATCTTTACCGCGCATTGATCTGAACTTCATTAGTATCAAAGTATTATTGCTTAAACATTTTAAAGCAAATTACAAAAACACCTTGCCATTTCGTTTTTCTACAAACTATTCGTTCTTCAGTGGTAGAAACTAGACAGTTTTTAGTGTTGTTCGTACCTTCCGCAGTCTAGAGTGGCGTGACTAGGGACCTGACAGCGGCGACGGGCGCGGAGCCAGGTACGGCCTTCCCCGCACGCGATATCACCACAAAATTTAGAAAAAACTCATATTATATCAAAATTATGGCCAAACTACGAGTTGGGTTTTCTGTTCCTTACGGCAAACTTACCTAGAACTTTTTATTCTAGGTTTGTTGAATTGAACTGAAAATTGGGGTTAAAACGAATTCTGTGTGATGCTGTTCGATCAATTTTATAGCTTTGCAGTCATTTTATTGATTGCAGTTGACTTAGATTTTTGCGCATGAAATATTCGCAGTTTTCAGGAAATAGGCCGTATTCTTTTAAGCACGTTGACACCCGTGTCCGTGCACATGAGCGCTAATTAACCCACAGAGATAAAAGGTTATGGAGCCTTTGCTAAGCATCCAGTGGCTATTAGTCAGCGTCATCTGCACCAGGTTTCTTTTGTCACAGCGTTATTCATAACCGCGGGTCGACTCGAGGCACATAACGCATAGTAGTTGTGAAGCTAGTGTTTCTGTCCTTACGACATGAGTTCTAAAGCGAGGTCTTAGGTGAGAACGGAAGTTATTCAACTTTGAATAGTTCGGCTCTAAGATTTGATTATAATAGACAGTTATTCGCCCGCACTTAGCACTTTTCAAGTCGCAAAAAGCATTTGTGTGGCCCTGTCAGAAAACTAGCGCTGCATCGTATCCACCGTGGTACGAAACAGCTTATGCTGAGACAGGGACCATTTTGTCCCCACGCAACACCATCATTTTCTGTCAGTGTGAAACTTGTTTTTACTGTGTTTTTATGTCTTTTCCTTTGTTGTTATTGTGTGTGATGGCATGTGGGTTCAAATAAATGTATTTTCTTTCTTTCTTTCTTTCTTTCTTTCATGTGGTAGAGATGGGATAATGGACTTGAATATGACAGAATGGCGCGGCTACGGCGCCGGCGTGCAATTGAGGAGGCCTATACTTAGAAGTGGGTGGATGTGGGCTGATTATTTACGGCATTGCCAGGGTCTGACCAACTGACCAGAGCGTATTGTGTACTTCTATGACCGAAGCTGTGGGTGCCTCTATAGTACCGGAAAATCAAGAGAATCATCACAGCTACCACGGGCTCCTTAGCTATCACGCCAGAGCAAACCGGAATCATCCAGGAGTGATGATCTCGATTACTCCTCGGATCCCACATCGCTATGATTAATGTTAATTACCCACACCTCGATTTTCTCGCGGTTAGCGATTAAGAAGACCATTAGACTATCTCCCGAGGCGGCCATTACCCGTACTTTTCAAATATCGGAACGTTTTCTCGATGCTTGATAACGTCGCGTCGGTGGAAGATTGCAACTCTAGTAATGACGACCTTTGTGGCGTAGCGGCAGAGTAGCGAATGTAAAATGAGAGGTGTGGGATCGATTTCAAAGTTGTTATGTTTGATATGTAAAATATAAATACCATTTTATGCCAGTTGTAATCGTAGATTTTGTTGATAAACCTTAGTAGGCACACTAGGTAGGTACCTTACCTAATGTAAGAATTATGACCATGTTTTACATCAGTATCAAAATAGAGACTAAAACATATTAGTTCATGCACAAAATGACACATTTAAGCCACATTTGGGGTTTTTATTCGAAATACCTAGTGACAAATGGATAAGTCACATTCAGTTAGGTATTTTAACTGCCAGCGAGTCATTGGGATTTTCAGTCACAGCGGATTTTATACTTCCTGAACAGGCTTATCGACTTTGCTGTCAGAATACATCAGTCAAGATAAAATGCTAATGAGAGAAAAATACAAGTAATTTTTTTCAAAATTTTAGTAATCCTGATGCCCTCTTTTTGTCAGGCAGAAGTTAAAAACTGAGATAGCTAAGAACCAGCTTTTTATTAAAAGTCCGCGTCCGAATCGGTGCATCCGTTTGAGAATTATTACGATGACACACACGAAAGACCAGTAGACAGACATAGGCGACAAACTTATAACATCCCTCTTTTTGCACCAGGGGTTAAAATAATAAAGTACAGGATAAGTACGAGAACATAATAAGAACCTTTAAAAATTCGATGATAAAAGTGGTCATCAATTTGAGAAATTTTCACACTTGCTATTGAACTTTTACATGGAACTGATTTTTTGACCCTAGTAGGTATTTAGTACATAAAGGTCCCTACATGTAGGCAAGGTTGACAACCGAGCAATAATTATTCCTCATTCCAACGATAAACTTGGGACATCTTTTTCTTGAAACGCACATTTCCCGAAACATGGCTCTTTGCAATCAATATCTTCGAATTATATCAACTGATCAGATCAACTGAATCAGGTCCCATAATAATACCTACCTACCACGTAGTACGTTCTCCAATCATCATCACACTTCTTGCAACCGTTAAGTACCACCTGCTGTGACAACGGTCCACCAGTTGTAAGGACGCCCTCACTCCACAGTAACTACATAGATTTAAAATAATCTAGTTTCATTAGTTAGTAAGAGTCTATTGGTAGTGTTTCAAACGAGGAAGCTTACCAATCACAGTTCTACTTTTAGACAGGTTATGTTAATCAAAATTCAGTGATGCAATCAGAAGTTACGGGTTGCAGGCGCGGAAATCATTGAAAAATATTTTTCATCATCGTTTCATAACCGAATCTTTTTGCAATCCAAATCTGTGATTTATGGACTCAAAACTGAGCGGCCAGGCTCAGACAAGCGTCCGTGATACGAACCGAGCGTTATCGTAGAAGGTAGGAAAGTGCTAAAGAAAGAGTAGGCATTAAATAATTTCGAAAAAGAGTTAATGCGAACCACAAACGCCGATGAATGCAACGACGCTGCTGGTCTGCGCTCTAGATCACAAAAAAGACCCTTTTCAGGGCCAAACATGTTTCGAAATTGATGAAAATGTTTCTTTGACAATAGATACATTTGTAACTAGCATCCAGCAAGAAAGTAGGTACACCTTCTTGCTTGATAGATAAATGAGGTCTAGATAAAGTTATTTCCGTATATTTAGCCTTTCCATTTTCGTACTACGCTAACGCTAGGATAGTCGTTCGTCTAAATGTATGGGATTGACACATGCTATGGAAATATCACGTGATCTATCGACAACAAACCTACGTAGAAAATGAATCGATTCGATGCGAATGTAACTTGGCTAAGCCCTCTGGTTTCGGTTCAGCAGTTCGTCACAGGCCAACAGCGCGGCCGATAGTTACTATGTCCACTTTTTATCGCCTCCGATAACCGTTAAATTCGATTACTACGTGTATCCAGATGAAAACGACAGTTACCTAATAATATTATGCAGTAGTAGGTACTTTAAGCACGAATAATTTGCGCAATAGAAGTCACTAAATGTAAAATGCCCATGAACTCTTGCTTTTTGTTAGCATTGGCGATTGGCACCAACATTGGCGACGACGTATTTGCAATGAATTCGATAACGATATAAACTCATGGCGGCTCTCACTCTTCCATGGTAAATATTGACCTCAGACGATACTTTTCTTATAAACAGCTCAAAGGTAAACCTACCTTCTTATTTTGTTACGTAACTGTACTCAGTCACTCATACTTACTAGTTATTTTCCATTTTTATCGTCCATTGTAATTATAACGGCACGAACGTATTTTAAACAACTGATACTTAATTGAATTTCTGGCAATTACACTTCCAAGAATTGCTGAATAATGGTCTCGAATATTCATCACTTTGAATGGAATATCTATTTGTAAGAATCACGAGGGTTTCAAATGATGCTCGAACGTGGGTAAAGGAATACGATGATTACGGTATCGATCGAGTTTTAATTTTGAATCGAGAGAAAATATGGTATTTTAATACAATTTCAGTTATACAAATTGGTTGTTGTTATAGTATATAATATATCTACCTGCCGCACCCAATTTAATGGTTCCGCATGTAAAAATGAATCAATTTCCAGAGATCAGTTCTTGGCCTATGTAGTAAACGGTTATAAATGGTTGAGCGCCTGGAAGACCTTTGTAAAGCAAGGTCCTCCCATGCTGCAGGGTCAATAGCACAGGCATTCAAATGTCTCTTGAACACATCCTTATAGCGCAGATGCTGACCGCCGTGCTTCCGCTTACCCTCTGCCATCTCAGAGTAAAACACAGCTTTGGGTAAACGGAGCCATATTATGGCTCACGCTAGAATGTAAATACTCGTAGTAATAATAATTTAGGTTAATCAAATTAATATTTGGTTAAGATTTTATTTTAGTTTCATTTAGTTTAATTTAATTATGTTACATATTAATTTTAAAAACATTTATAGTTAGGGTTGCCGTCGTCGAAACCGATGAGGAGGACTATATATAGTATACGGTGGACGTCAGGTTATGATCATGAGGAAGTTAATAAGTTACAGACACAAAATCCCTTCTTTAAAAATATCAATTTTATTTACGTAATAGTCATTTCATTTCCATTAATATGAGTGGCTCTGATTATGGTCACTACATGAATATTCATAAAGGCTGGGTGCGGCGTGTTTGTAGTGTGACTTATTAGGCACGTTGCACAACGCAGCGGTGTTAGCTCATCAGTGACCCTACGACATCGCCCTATTAGCACCCACGGCACTCGGTGCCACAGATAGGTGCTAATAGCTGCATTGCATAGTTTAATGTATTTAAAACTATAAATGTGTCAAGTTGATTAACAATCCAATTAATTTCATTTATACAAAATATGAATGGAAGTTATTTGCTCGCGTAACTCCATAGACGGTATAGTATGTACTTCAGACAACTTAAATACACGTGAGATTTAAATCAAGTTCTATCAAACATAGCTCAGATTAATTTCGCAAAAACTAGTTTTTCAACAAAAATTGCCGCATTAAAATCGGTCCATCCGTTTGGGAGCTACGATACCAAAGCCAGATGTATATAATATATATTATTGATCGAGCGAAGCGAGATCTCCAAATCAACTTGGGCAAATCGGCGTTGTATGTATATATGTTTCTTTGTCCTTCGATAACTTTCGAAGCGTTGACCCGATTATCGTAAAATTTGATAAATAGGCACAATTTTGGTGTGACTAAATGAGCTAAAACTGTTGGGGGGTTGTTGAGGTTCAAGTGGGGTAAAAAAATGAAAATGAGACTATTAGGTCAAATGGCGCATCAAATGAAAGGTATTTGTAAGTACATTTCGACCCCGTTTTTACTTTTAGTTTAAACCTTGGAATTTTTGAGTTATTAGCCATAATAAAAACTGAACTTTGTCAAAATTTACAGGGTACACCAGTGACCCCACAGTGCTGAAATTTGGTATGCGTGTAGCTTTAGTGACACAAATGTAGGCAAAAGTCTGAAATCCAGAATAACTGCAATTTGTACCCCAAAAAATAGTAACCAATCTACATGAACTCCCGTTACCTGTAATTTCTCAAAAATCGTCAAAGAGTACGAATAATATTTTTTTTTTTGTTTATAGGGTAGACTCGCGAGATCTCAGTTCGGGGCGAACCACTAGTATAATAGGTTAGTTCATGGATAACATAAAAACTTCTTCCTAGCTTCTCTAGCAAAGCCGTAGACAAAAACTAGTTTAAAATATAGTAGAACTGGCCTAGAACCAACATTAAATGGATATGTTCAATATTGCAATATAACAGACGCAATATTCCCTGTCAAAGGACATATCTCGCAAAGACCTAGTTAAGCGGAATATTTCATAATCGCATCACGAAAATTGTACAACATTTATTTTAGAAATGCTGAAAAGCGTGATGGCAGATTTAACACGCAGATTATCCACGACATGCTCGTCGCGTCAGTTTGTCAATGTCAACGCAAGCGCAACACTGGAGCTGTTTCCTCTGAGAATGTAAACCTAATGCCGGTTTATGACGTTCTTTTTACAGCAATTATCTTCGGCTTAGCTCTTTTGATTAATTTATCTTGTGAATTAAACTTATCCCCTTCCTTTTACTTACAAACAATAGGTAAACAGTTCGACCCGAACAGTTTTTTAGCCTTTTGACTTTTAATAATTCAGATCTATAAAATCAGTAGTAAAAGTCAGTTCTTCAGTGTGGAATTATGTAAAAGTAATCACTTTTCTGAATATAAGGCCTTTCTTATCGTTTTTTTTTTAAATAATTATAGGCTAGCGTTTG
This sequence comes from Philereme transversata, assembly GCA_963924445.1. Lineage (NCBI taxonomy): Eukaryota > Metazoa > Arthropoda > Insecta > Lepidoptera > Geometridae > Philereme > Philereme transversata. The sequence goes on from OZ004342.1 coordinate 11,476,532, forward strand.
ACCACTATCTCGCCTGATGGTAAGCGATGATGCAGTCTACAATGGTACACGCTTGCCTAGAAGAAACCCACTCACTCGCGACTTGAAGATCCCTAGGTTGTAGTTATTAGGAAACACAGACTCAGGCAAGGCGTTCCACTCCTTGGCGGTGCGCATAATAAAGGTAGAAGAGTACCGCTTTGCGCGTATGGGAGGTATGTCTACCATGTAGCAGTGGCGCATCGCGGAACGTCTAGTTGTCCGAAGATAGAATGAGGATGGTGGGATCAGGTTGAAAAGCTCCGCAGCACACTCTCCGAAATGTATCCGATAAAAAACCGAGAGGCTTGCAACCTTTCGACGATGCTCGAGGCTGTGGAGCCTTGCATTTGCTAACTCGTCATTGTCTTGTTGTTACAGATTAGCTGTGATAGCTGTTTCGTTTGAAGTTCTGATGGGTAAGTTTGCTTGTATCACATATCAAAGTTTTTCTTTATCGTCTATACCTGGTATAAAGATTTTTGGTAAGCTTAAAGATAATAATAGATACCAAAATAACATTGATAAGACTAAATATTTAATACTATATACGGCTAAATAGGAGTGTACCTACTCATTCAAACTCACGCATTCATTGTCACACTAAATTAAGATCCATCCATTCAATGCAAAAGTTCAAACGAATGCCAAGGTGAGGCTATATAGAACAAAACGTAAAATAAACACGTAGAACTTATCAATTGTCCTGGTTACGACAGTTCAGCGGGAAATAATAAAGTGGTGTCGATAAGCATCGCAGTCTGAGATAAATTAATAACCGCGTGGGAGGAGAAGGCACCTGTTCATTCATAAGGAGGTAATCTAGAGGGGGGTGACGCCTACGCTAACCTGCCGTCCTATGTGAGATGCGACACTATGCAGCACAAGGAGAAATAGTCACCGGTTTCCTAAAAGGTGATCAGGTCTGCATTAATTTTAGTTTTGCCCTGAACGTGATTTATCTAATCAAGCGCGTTGTACAGAATTTATGTTTCCTATAGTTTTTTAATGTGGTTCACTGTCCTCTGACTGTCTGTCATATCATTTAATCGTAAGGCTTATCGATTCGTTTATATAAATAAACCTTTAAATAATGTAGCTTCAATCGCATCGCGACGTTATCGTTGTCCACCATGGCCATAGGGCACCAACCACTGAGCTTCAAAATTGACAATAGGATTATCTATACGGATAGAACAAAGTTTGGATTGTTTAGGATGATGTGTAGTGACAGTATGTGCTGACTACGTGTCAAAACTTGCCAAACTTTCTAGTATAAAATTATATAAGCGTTACAAAATCATGCAAAGGCAAGCGAACCAATAACCTAAGCAGATACTGAGACCATATTGTTTTCTACTTTTCAATAAATTAAATAAAAGCAAACAAGGTACAAAAGCCTTTGAAATGCCCAATCAAGTGAAAACATTTTCGGTTCATTCCACCGTGCTTGTATAAAGAGAACAACGTTACCTTATCAATTTATGATTGAATTTCGGCATATTTTTCAGACTAATAGTCCTTCAAAGCCCTAAGTGATGTTCACTTTTCAATAACACTCAACAACTATTCAAGTTAAACAAAACCTAAATATCTAAAATAAACTTGCCGTTATCGTCAACTTGAATAACTTTGTGTAAATAAATGATTGGCAAGTAAACCTTTCTAGGTTCAAGTATTTGTACCTGTCTAAAGTCACTTATTCTTAGAATTTATCGAGTATAACATTCGTTTACATTGTTTACAAGATTATAAGCCTTCGCGAGAAACATCTCTCGACTGGCAGCGGACGGATTAGTAATCTGACGATATACTCGTACATGTTTGGTAATATACTGACGATATTCAAGTGACGGTTTCTCAAAACATAAGCGCGTAGAGAGGACATAAGTAGCAAATCTACGCTTTTGTGGATTACAGCCTTTATTTTTGGATGTCGATTGCAAGAGTAGGCAGTAAGCTTTATATTGAATTAATCACCTGAACTTAGTCGATTTTCTTTAAAAATTGACATTATAACTACTAGTTTTTTTTTCGAAAAGTCTTTTTTTAAGTTTTGAGAAACCTTTACTTGAATATCGTCAGTATACTACTAAACACTATGTATAACAAAACTTAGAACAAGAAGTAACAATACCTTTAAATATTTCTTCTATTAATTTAGCAAAAGAGACAAAAAGACAAGACGAGTGCACTGCAAACGTGTCCACAGCGTTGGGTAGATACTAATCAAGTCTATTGACGCATGTTCAATTGCTGCAAATTGCACGTATAATTATTGGCTAGAATGTTTCCACGTGCTATGAATTGTAGAGGAATGAAGAATGCTGAGCTCAAGGCAAGCTGCTGACATCATTGCTTAGGAAAACTTAAAGAAAACCCATAGAATTTAATCATAGTCGTATATAGCAGACTATCCGGCGGCAAAACAGATTTATTGACTTATAAAACTAGCCGTAAATTATTTACTTATTTATATTCCGATACGAATAGAATAATGTTTATAAATCGGAATAAATTCAAATCTAGTTCGCTAATTGCGAAATCGTGTCGTGTCAGAGAAACTTTAAATCGGAGGACTTAAGATTAGAAATTAAAAGTGGAGGTCGCGCCAAAATGTCAGAATTAGCATTCGTTCTCTTATTGTTGCGTGCTTCAAGAGCCGAGCCACGGCCTTCTTTCACTCATGCTAAAATACAAAAATACGTCTCCGCTGATCAAATATATTTAACTTTCTTATGTAACTAGAAATCCCTGGCGCAGCCAATCAGTGTCAAAATATAACAAGTATAAGTCATACCCATAACTTGTGCCAAGAAATTGTTAACTATTTTTCACAGAAGACAGCCGGTAATCCACGTGGCTAGTTAGTTTCGTTCAACTGTAAAAATGAACCGTTTCTAAGTTCCGCAGAAGGTAGAAGCAGCACACAATAGCCGACATTTATCAGGCTTTAATTAAATTGAATTTATGATGGTAAGTTTCCGATTCTCCGTAATTTTTACCTATCAGGCACCTTCAAATTATCGCCATTGTTTATGACGTTAATGTACGGATTAATAACATTGACCGCCCATAAATCGAGGATTACGTGAAAGCATCGATTTATATTATTATGTTTTCTTCAGATATTCTATATTGGGAAAGCTTTCGGAGCGTGTGAAATGGGAGCTCGTATGAGCCGATATATGGATTTAAGATGATTGATGATAGAAGACTGAAAGTTCTGTGAGTGCCGCCGCCGCACCGTCCCTCTTAGTTGGAAGTTGCGTAATCCACTATGTCCTAATCTTCAATTGAATTGCTAACCCAGTTGCCTTAGAAAACAACTCGTTGGAATTCTGATTAGTAGTATATAACAAGTTACTTGCGTTGCGGTAGACTCTACCAGTACTCGTAGTAAGATTGAATATACATTTTAGAGACACAGTTGAAGGACTCACCGCAACGGAAACCGCTGTGTAGGCTACTTGACTTGATGATGAATGCTCCTCTCCTCCCCAATTTCCTGTAAAAAATATACACTATAATTCTACACACACAAGCATTACTAGAACCAATTATGAAAGTTTTAGTTTGTGCGTCGCAGATAAGTTTAAGCTGGTTTCAAAGGCTGCCAGCTATGGCAATTTATCTTTTTGTATCATTTATTATTTTTCCAATTATTTCTAATTATAGGCGCGTGCCAGGGCCCAGCTGTGTCAGGGCACCTGCCTTGTTACGTGCCACTGAAATTATTCAACCTTTTCACAAGCTATATTTGAAGCTCAGAAGATACCTACCCACTTTATAGAAGGTTCACTCCGGAGGACGATGGTGTAGTGTAACACAGACAACAAAACAGAACTTACGGGTACGAGTAAGTAGGTATATAAATCACGCACACAATGCGATATTGAACTTTAAATTCAACGAACGACTCAGTTATTTATTTTTGGCTAAACCTGATGATAACCATATGCAGATAAGTAATTTCTATCAGATTGAAAACTATAAAATATAATATATATATATTATAACAAATCTAAAACAAACACGCTTAAACTCAGTTTATATTGAAATACTATTTGGAGTGACACAGCTTGGCTGTAGAGAACACCTGACACTGTATTAAAGAAACTCCAACGGCAGATGTCTGCCCTTGCTGTGGCAAAAAATACGATAAGACCCACCTTTTATTTGTCATTCGTGATCAGGTAGAAATAATACGGTGCGCGTGGATTTTGTTTCTGCAAAGCTTTGCAAGTTTTATCCTCTAATTTTGAGAAAATACCTACATCGATACCGTGTTTGACCACAAGCTTAGAATATGAACTTATTATTATTTTTATTGAGCTGGAATTAGTCGAATCGTAAATATATCCATAAACACATTCGAAGACATAACTTTAGACCTTACAAAATAAATATGTTCCGCTACGCAGGTCCCACTATGGTTCCATTACGGAGACACTCTCAGCATTTGCTATTTGTCCTTTCCCGTTACATGTAATGGATGAATACGTTTACCATACTTGCTGGCTTCTTGTTGTCGCTGTAATGCTAGAAATGTCACTGTGAAGTAACCGTCAGATGCTTATAGTTAATTCATCGCGAGCAAGTCCACTGCTAGACACCGGCTTCTCCATAGAATGGAATGCCATGATGAACGTTCGTGAGCCGCCCTTGCATCGATTTCCCGTTACAATGTCATCGGTGTCTGTGTCCAACGGTTGAAAAGTCAACATTGCAATATTGATCTTGGAGGTATTTTGGTAATATTCGGCCAACGATCAATAAAATACTAGATATACGATCGGCCCGTCAAGGACGTCCACGCTGGAGAGTGCTTAAACGCCGCTTAAGCACTCTCGGCTCTTAGTCGCGCGCTTGCCGTCTAAGTGACAACATGCCCAAGTGCTCCGTCAAAAGTTGCAAAAACAACACTTTAACTACATTAAAAAAAGATGGAATTTCGTATTTCCGGTGAGTATTACCTTAAAGTTTGATAATTTGATTTTGAATTAGTCTATAATATGCTTTAAAACAATATTTTACGGAAATATTTGTAACTACAGACACACGACTACGCTACGCTACTGTCCCTTTCCCTCGCGTTGCATCGTTCATTTATCTGTACGTGACCGAAGACCAATGAACCGGACTACATTAAATTTCGAATGAATGGAGTCGCATACTAAAAACATTTTAACAAGTTTAAAAAACAATTTTATTAGTAAGCATTATATACTAATCAGATGCGGCCAATTCTAAAACTACCTTCATGAAACAAACAACTCTCGTGTTTTATTTTTATCAAATTCATTAAAAAAACACGCGGTAGCCTACCCTACCGTTAAATTGTGGGCAACGAGATAAATTTTCGGTACTAAAAATACAGGCATTTTTACCACCAGCGCCACCAAGCCCCTTTATCTGAAGTACAATAGCCTAATGTCAACTGCTCGTTATCTGTTACAAAATACACAATTAACAGCAAAAGAGAAATTGAAACTCTTAGCTAGGCTTACAGCACTCTATATCTTTGTCCTACTTCTTGCAATATTTACTTTTTGCTGATTTCTGCCTATACTGTTAAAGTTCTAGTACTAAACATGGTTCTGCAATATTGTATACAATACAAAATTCGATTTTATTCAAAACTAGAGGTTGCCCGGGAACTTCGTACGCGAGGATGAAAATGTTATGACCCTCCTTTTTGCATCATTGACCTCGGTCTCATACATTGAAGGGAGATTTACGATTTTACTATTGTAGAGAAGAGAATTCATCTAGGACCCGAGTAGTCGGCAAGACAAATTAATCGAGCCCAAAAACTCGATGAGGTGGCATCGTTTAATCACAGTTCCCATAGCCATCTTCTGGCTCCATCATCAGACCCTGGATATCATCTAGGTAAAGAATACTCTTTAACACTAATCGAACGAGCCCACACTCGATGTAACTATGTCATTTTATAACAGAGTTCCCTTAGCCTGGCTCCGTCATTAAACCCTGACCTGGATATCATTTAGGATCCGAATACTAGTTAAGACAGATCAAATGAACCTAAAGTCGATGTTGTTGTGTAGTTTAGTTTAAGCATCTGATGATGCACCATCTTACCGCATCATGAGATCAGCTTCATGTCGCATATGCATGCAAAATTTCAACTCAAATCAGAAACCGGGCAGGTCTAATATCGCAATATTTTATTACCTATAAACGATAGACAAGACAACGAGGCACATTAAACTGAATAGGAGCCTGTAAAAATGAAAGATTTTATCAAACTATCCGATTATTAAAAAATCCGACTTTTGAATTTGGTTAACAAATGATTTATCCCTACGTAATAGATTCGAAATTTCATTTCTCAACAAAAAAATATTGTGTACGTTTCTACTCCTCCACACTTCTGTTCCGAATGGAGTAATTTTACGATCTTCGAACAGCACATTTTGAATCCGACCTTATTGCCATACCGTTAAAGTCAACAGTTTTTTAAAGTACAAAAGAAGGCAATAAATTTTTACGATTTAACAGCTGCTTCATTTCATAACGTCATATCTCCAAAATGCGAATGCTTGAAATGAAACTTTTAATCTGCGAAATAAAGTCGAGTTTAGACTATTTCACTTTTGGTATTAATAATGTTAGGCATTTTCGGCACTCACACAAATGCAAAGTATCGCTCGCCGCTTTTCGGTGGTGAGTTTGTTAGGGACAGTGATTCCTGAGATTATAATTTCTTTGTATTCGGCGCATTACATTAAATGATGCATTGCCCATACATGTGAATTTCAGGTTAATTTCTGTATAATTTCATAATGCTTACAAACATTTACCAATTTGCAAAATTTGTACAGAGATAAGTAAGTATAGGTAAGATTTGTGATATCATGTTTATTGATATTGCTTGAAATACATAATAATATATGTTTGGGCACGTGCCACACGTACCTTTTGACGACTTTCTCAGATATAAGTAGTGATATGACAGATCTATCACTATCTTCCCACAGGGAATAACGTACGCGATTCTACGACTATGTTCCGCACATATAATACTTACCTATGTACCTCCCGGGCATCATTACCAGGGTTTTTCAAAACGCGTAATTGCGTGTGCGTTTAGGGGCGGTGTTTAAAGCGTGCATCCTGTGGGGTGGAACGTGCAACGGTGATTCGACCGTTAAAGTTACTGTAGTTGACGTAATCAAAGGTGCATTGAGCACGTAATTATTATGGTTGCGTGTTCCTGGGAGCTCTACTTAAAGCAAGCCTTATTAATGCCTAGTCTGTGTGCCAACGTAAACTAAATATCGGTATCAAATACTTAGAAGCAAAGGACTTTATGGTGCTATTAATGTTTATTCATTGAATTCTGGTATGAAGGCTGAAGGCTTTCGATTAGATTAGGCAGAAAATTATTTTCTATTTATACATTGAAACAGAACTATTCTTTTGCAACCAATTTTCTACCTTATTGATCGAGCGAAGCGAGATCTCCAAATCAACTTGGGCAAATCGACGTTGTATGTATGCATGTACGTTTGTTTGTCCGATGATAACTTTCGAAGCGTTCATCCGATCATCGTGAAATTTAACTTTTATTACTTGTTTATTACTATATTACTTAATTTAGGTAGGTAGTGATGGCACAATTTTGGTGTGATTAAATGAGCTAAAAATGTGTGGGGGTTGTTGAGATATTGGGGTTCAAGAGGGGTAAAAAAAACAAAATTGGACTATCCGATCAAATGGCACGTTTAATAAAAGGTATTTGTGACTACATTTCGACCCCTTTTTATTTTAGTTTAAACCTTGTAGTCTTTTTTTTGTTATTAGCCATAATAAAAACTGAACTTAGAAAAAATTCACAGGGTACACCAGTGACCCCACAGTGCTGAAATTTGGTATGCGTGTAGCTTTAGTGACACAAATATAGGCAAAAGTCTGAAATCCAGAATAATTGCAATTTCTATCCCAAAAAAGTATAACCAATAAACATGAACTCCTATTACCTGTAATTTGGATGAAACTGTAAGTCAAGTTATTTGGTTATGTATTTCGTGGTAATATTTTGATAGTCAAAGATTACAATTGCAATACATTTTTTACCTTGCCGTAACACAGTTTACAACTAGCGCGGGAGGTAATGGTTTTCGTACGTAATGCAAATCTACCCTCAACAAATCGTATGTTTATTATTTAAAAACTTAGCACTTGCGTAGAACTGTTTTTTAAGTTCTGGCATATAAAAATTATTCTTGTTCTTATTTTTTGTTTTTATGAGAGACTCGCGAGATCTCAGTTCGGTGCGAACCACTAGTTTATATAAGAATCAAGAATAGAAATACAACAACAGTTATTACAGAGTACCTAACCAAACTGAAATGAAGGGCGCCGAAAACGCACATCAGCCGCTTGCGCCCACAAACTATTGTTACGAGCTGAGGGTTCGGGATAAAATAATGGGAATCGATTTAACCAAAATAACACTTTTATTCAGCACTAAACGATGAATACACGAACTTGGTCACACGTAATCACAACACACCAATTCACACCACTGGTGCATCACTTAAAGTCACCGAAATGTTCGCACGTATAGCTAAATCCAGACTGACTGTCCGGCCATCTCTCCGGCCTATTTATATCGCGCATATTTCGATTGTTCGAGAACGATCTCGATCGCTCCAGGAAAGGGTCGGTCCCTCGACACAATGGCCACTCTCCATTCTGCGAAACCACAAACAATAACAGACAAAAGCGCTCGAGAAACCTCGATTACCATTCATTGTTTAACAGTCTCGGCGTAACACTGCCCCCTCCTAAAACATGCTCGTCCCGAGCATTGTTAGCCCCGTAATATCGCGCCAGCCGATCAACATGAACAGTTTTAGACGCTCCTCGCGTTCCCTTCTGAATTCGGTATGTGACGTCATTGATCCTGGTCAACACACGGTATGGTCCATCCCATTTTGCTTGTAGTTTAGGGGATTTTCCCTTTTTCCGTATCGGATTGTGCAACCAGACCTGTGACCCCTCATCAAATCGCAAGTTGTTTGAATTTCGGTCATAACGGGTCTTCATTTTCTCAGACATTTGTTGACCAGTTAGTCGAATGTGTTCATTTATGTCGTTCATTTTATTGCGCAGGTCGTTTGCATAATCTGTGATGGCACGCGGAGAATCTGGAGGAATGCCAGTTATCAGGTCTGCAGGCAACCGCAGTTCTCTTCCAAAATTTGCCAACGCAGGAGTGGCACCTGTACTCTCATGGACTGCACTTCTGTATGACAGTAAAAACGGCTGTATGTGTTGGTCCCAATCGTTTTGCTTATTTTCGACCACTTTGGCCAGATATCTCTCCAATGTCTGATTGAATCTTTCCACCATTCCATCAGACTGAGGATGATAAGAAGTGGTTCTTGTTTTATGAGTCCCCATTATTCGGCATGTCTCCTGAAATACTTGTGATTCAAAATTCCTTCCTTGATCACTGTGAATTTCCAGGGGAACTCCAAAACGACAGAAAACTTCGTGGACTAGTTTATCTGCTACCGTCGAAGCTTCTTGATTAGGAATGGCGAAAACTTCGGGCCATTTCGTGAAGTAGTCCATAACGACCATGAAGTACTTATTTCCATTTTTACTTACAGGGAATGGTCCTGCAATATCCAGGGCTATACGCTCCCATGGGGCTCCAACGTTATACAGTTTTAGTGCTCCTCTGCTGCGTGTATGGGGTCCTTTCACTGCCGCACAGGTAGTGCATTTTCGGCACCAGTCTTCAACATCTTCTCTACAATGTATCCAGTAAAACCGCTCCCTTATTTTTAACAGTGTCCTTTTTACTCCCATGTGGCCTCCCGAACATCCTTCATGGTAGAGTTGTAGCACGTTAGGGACCTTGGCTTTGGGAACCACCATTTGCAGATGACAGTGATCTCCACGAGCGTTTTCCCATTTGCGACACAGCACCCCGTCGTGGATAACCAGGCTCTCCCACTGTGCCCAATAACTCTTCGTTGTTGAACTCAGAGCAGCAATGTCACTCCACAAAGGCTTAGTGCTACCCGCTGTGATCCTTTCAATGATGGGTTTAAGGTCTTTGTCATCCTGTTGTGCCTGCTGCAAAGTTTCTTTCCATTCGTCACTTAGATCCGTTCTCAAACTTCTCAACAGCCTGACGGGCACCGCTTCTTTAGGCTTCTCTTCGGCACAATGTTTCCAGTTTTCAGGGCATGGTCGTCGTGATAACTCATCCATGCTCTCTTCTCTTTTTGGGCAATTTGACTTCAGATGACCTTTCTCTCCACACCCGTAGCATCTAGGACTAAATTTTGGACGATTGTACCCAGTATAAGAGTCCTTCACTTCTCTGATGTGGTGAGCTCGGTGGTCCTGACGCACGGCCTCCACCTTCTTTGGGCAGCTTGACCTCAGATGTCTTCTTTCTCCACACCCACAGCATCTAGGGCTAAACTTCGGACGACTGTCGTGAGTGTAAGAGTCCTTTACTTCTCTGATGCGGTGAGCTCGGTGGTCCTGACGTACAGCCTCCACCTCCAATGCATGGGCCAAGGCATTTTTCAAAGAATCAGGATGTCCAAGCCTTACAGCAGCTCTCACTTCCAAATCACGTATTCCGTCTACGAATGCCTGAACCAAATAACTGTCAAGGGGTGCTGGAGAGGTTTGGTATGCCTTTCGAACCAGCTTTTCTATCTCAAGAGCCCACTGCTGTAAATTCTCCGAGTTACGCTGGCTCCGGTCCTTTAACTGCGCTCGAAAAACATGTTCCAGATGTGCGTCACCATAGCGTGACTCCAGTGCCTCCAATAGCTGTTCATAGGTGAAATCCTTTCCAAGAGCCTCTAAAACCGTAAGTGCCTTATCACGAAGGCCCAGTGTTAAAGCCGTCATGGCCTGTACCGTTGTCCATCCGTTGGCCTTGACCACAGCCTCAAACTGAATCTTGTAGGCTGACCACGAAGAACTTCCATCATATGGTGGCATTTTAAAATCTCGCGCTGAAGGTGTACCAATTGTAGGAGCCACATTGCTGTCTCCAGAACTCAGGGCATCCAGAGCTTTTTTTATCTTGGCGATCTGAATTTCAACTTCCGACATACGGCTCTCATGATGTTCTATCTGTTCTTTCACTTCCTGGAATTCCTTTCCAATTGAACCGAACAATTCTTTCATCAGCCTTGCCTGCTCTTCTTTGTCCTGACGGCGCTGTTCTTCCTGTTGACGGCGCTGTTCTTCCTGTTGACGACGCTGTTCCTCCTGCCAACGTCGCTGCTCTTCCTGATGACGACGCTGCTCTTCTTTTTCCTGACGGCGCTGCTCCTCCTGCAACCGAGCCTGCTCTTCCTGATGACGACGCTGCTCTTCTTTTTCCTGACGGCGCTGCTCCTCCTGCAACCGAGCCTGCATTCTTGATGACAAAGCATGGCCATAATAGCAGCAAGATCGCCTGTCACAGGAGCTTGGCCCACGGATGATGATGATGAAGCTCCAATTGATTCGGGGGCGGCTGATTCCATCTGTATCGGCTGACGACTCTGTTGATCTTCTTGAACCGGGGAATCTCCAAACCGCCTTTCATGGACTTCCTGTTGTCGTTGACCTCTCGTCCTTACACCGTCCACGTTATCCTTTGGCAGAACCGGCATTATTTTATCCCACTTCTGACACCAAATTGTTACGAGCTGAGGGTTCGGGATAAAATAATGGGAATCGATTTAACCAAAATAACACTTTTATTCAGCACTAAACGATGAATACACGAACTTGGTCACACGTAATCACAACACACCAATTCACACCACTGGTGCATCACTTAAAGTCACCGAAATGTTCGCACGTATAGCTAAATCCAGACTGACTGTCCGGCCATCTCTCCGGCCTATTTATATCGCGCATATTTCGATTGTTCGAGAACGATCTCGATCGCTCCAGGAAAGGGTCGGTCCCTCGACACAATGGCCACTCTCCATTCTGCGAAACCACAAACAATAACAGACAAAAGCGCTCGAGAAACCTCGATTACCATTCATTGTTTAACAGTCTCGGCGTAACACTATTTAGCATCGGTTAAAATAACAGTGGCTATTTTCCGACTGTTCTTATAAACATTCTGTTCTATAGGTATGTAATGCTGGCTTTTGATATAAGAAATAGGAATCTTTATTACAATTACTTCGGTTAGTACCTGAATGCGAATCACTGATCTGTAAGCCTAGCACAGTAACTGTAGTGAAGGGTTTAGTCTTGAGTCATTGTTTGGAAGAAAAATGACACTTGTGGATCGTCTCGAGCACGGCGATTGCGGGAGTGAACAGGAAGAAACGTTGTCGACACTTCCTCAACAATAGTCTACAACGCTGAGCACGATAGTCATCGTTTTCTCTATTTTTGACATTTAAGGATAGACAACTTTCTTCTGAAATTGTCTAGGTCTTGCGATGCCTAGACAATACTATCTTGTCAAGTTGTCTCTTTCGCACTCTTCTTAATCGCGCGCTTGCCATCAATTTTTGGTTAGAATTATATACAACATACGTTGCTATAGCAGATTGAGTCTGCTTGGGGCAATGACAATTTCTGGAGAATCGACAGAAAAAAGAATAGAATAACGCTTTATTATACATCACACTTCACTTGGTCTTTATTTTGTAATTATTGTACAATACCGTACAATAATTACAGTCACATATTAACTTTCGCCCGCGGCTTCGCAAACGTGGTTTGTCTATAAAAAGTAACCTATCTCTCAATCTACGAGTATACGAGTATAACAAATTTCATGAAAAATCGTTTTAGCCACTACGACGTGAATGCAACATGCAATCTCACTTTTGCATTTATAATAATTAGTTTATAAGCTTTTGATTATGAAGTAGGTATTTCTCATTTGTAACTTTTATTAACACTACAGTAAAGTTCTTTATCATTCTAGTATATTTCAGTTCATTCAATTATTTGCTTTCAGCAATAAGACTTCCACTTGCATTTCTGCGTATATTGTTTATTCTATAAGTATATGGTTTTCCACGTATGTATTCGTTCCCATAGTTGTTTGATTTTTTAATTCATAGACTAATGAATTTTGCACACCTCAGCTGTGGTTTGCTACTTTATCTTACCTTTTGGAGCAGAGGTACTTGCGTATTTTACAAACTTTTTATTAACTTGCAATGTATGTGTGTTTGTCCGGGTGGAATCTTGCAACTGAATTTTAAATCCGTTCCCCTCAACCGATTGAGCTGAAATTTGGAATACGTATGTAACTTCGGTGACAATGCAATAATATGGTACCATGGAAGGTGGTCTCATGATGGAGACGGATGCTAGACAACGGAACTTCTGAATGGATTATAGTAGGCTACTAGTGTTTCGGTTCATTTGAATCTGCTTGCGGTTCCGATTATGAATTTTATAAAAGCTTGTTTTGAAAAAGTAATTTTTCAACAAAAAACTTATTCAATATAGGTAACATTTTATATAATAAAAATACAAGGTCCATATTAATATAATTTTGAAAACTACCATTCTTATTAATTTACTTAAAATCGAACACATATCTACGATAGAGCCGACCTGTAACTTTAACACTGTCTACAACTCCAAACTAAACTCAATTTATTTGGTCTTGACAGGGTAACCAAACAGTGACAAGATAAAAATAAACATTATTTATAAATTGTGTTCAACAAACTGAAAAATTCTTGAAGAATCATCTCGAATATTTTGTATTCATTCGGGTTTACAGAGCGGTACAACAATTGACTTGTCTGAAAGATGTGACTTTTTATGTTTGCAGCTAGAGTAAATATCCATTAGGGTAGGCGAGTAATGGGTCGGGTACATTAGGTGCCCGAGGTCGACTCTAATATACCACCGCTTTTTTCTCTGCGATACTAGAGTGACAATATCAAAGCTTTTACAGCTGTATTCTAGAACCACGTTCCTTATCTAACTGTTAACTGTCAAATGGACAAAATAATTAAGTGTAAATGAAGTGTTGCTCATAACCAAGGTCCTATTGGATCTAGCTGCCAGTGTTCATAGGTCAAACGAAAACTTTCGGCTGTGTCAGATAAGAAAACAGAAGCATGAAAAGCTCGGAAACGCTAAGATGTAATGTCACTAACGAGCATCTGTCTAAATCTTACCGGACGTGCTTTTAGGAGAGCGACTCTACAATATACTTGTGCCGATGACAATTAAGATTTGAAGGAACATTGTATGAGATAGTTTGTTCGCGCAAACAGTTGGTAGGTACGTTAACGTATAGTAACCTAGTGTAGAATGTAAATGAAGCCGCATGTAGCGCGAATGTCTCGGGCGATAAATCGACTCGCGACGACGACGCCTCGGTGCTCTTTATAACGCTATATTTAGACTACACGATTAATTTTTATGTTCACACTGTCTCCTTGACTATATGAATATAGTACGTACTTATATGAAATGCCAAGGGCTCTGATACTTACCCGATCGTATCTAATCGTCTGAAAGTTTAAAATTTAATGTTTTGTCTTACTAGAGAAATATGCCCTATTATTATTTAAATATTGAGGTACCTACTTTGGTATAAAGTTAATTCTAACTTTCTAAACTAACAACATGTATAGCTAGGCATGAAACTACAGATCTTTGCTCCAGACTGGACTATAACTGACTAAACGCTCCTTAGGCTATTTTCACCAAGGTTTACCTCGGGCATCGAACTCAGAGAAAGTTATACGATAGACTTTACAAGAGCTAACCAAACAGCTACGAGCCTTACCTAGGTTCACTTTACATAACAATCAGTCGCAGCTGTACCCCTACAATACGAATATGTAAGTGTACTAAGATCAAAAAGTGTTTTGTTTGTTGGAAGAGTCATAGATGGAGAACAATATTTCTTTACCATCTTTACGAAATCTCCCAAATAAACAAAAGTGTTAGATTTTAAGTTTATTGTTTCATGTATGTTAAGTCTTTAAGGTTTTTATAGATATCATCATCTACAGCCCATAAGTACCCACTGCTGGGTGTAGACCTCTCTTTGTAAACGCCACCCTTCCCGGTCCTGTGCTTTGCGCATCCAGGAGTTGCCCGCGAGTTTCTTTATACCTATCGTCGACCCACCGCGCCGTCGGACGTCCTGGACTTCTTAGGTCTGTTCTTGGCCACCATTCGGTCAAAGATTTACTCCACCTGCCATCACCTCGTCTAGCCAAGTGTCCTCCCCAGTTCCACTTGAGTTCCACCACCCTTGTTCCGACGTCTTTGACCTTCGTCTGGCGTCAGATTTCGGTATTGGGAACTCGATCCAGCAGGTTAATGCCAAGCATGGCGCGCTCCATGGCTCTCTGTGCAACTCGTACTTTGTACAGAGTTTTCTTAGTGAGTGTCCATGTTTCGGCACCGTAAGTCATTGTTGGCAGGACACATTGGTTATACAGACGGGTTTTCAAGCATTGTGGGATCTTCTTTGACCGAAAAACATCTTCAAGCTTTCCAAATGCAGCCCACCCGAGTTGTATTCGTCTAGAGACCTCCTTGTTCTAATTTTCTTTACCAAAAGAAAAAATATGTCCAAGATAAAGGTATTTGTCGACTACTTTATAGATATGGGTTTTGTTATCATATTTTGTTTGTGCATTATTGTTGCCTAAAATAAACGTTATATTATTATAAAACTATAGGCGCCGCCATATTGGCCTCGGCTGCTCTGACGAGCGCCTTTAACTTTATCCCTACTCCGCGGCCGACCGTCACGCGACATGCAACACACAGACGAAAAAGTTTGAGACGATGTAATAAAAGTTTCACTTTAATTACCTATAGTTATAGTAACTGCCTGGAGAAGATACTGGTCGATGAAACAATTAATGAAAGGCGAACTACCACTCTGCCTTAAACGCAAACTCATGGACATGTGTGTTCTCCCCATCCTCACCTATGGTGCACAGACTTGGTCTTTGACTGTTCAACAAAGGTCCAAACTCGAGGTATGTCAGCGGGCTATGGAGCGCAGTATTTTAGGTGTCCGGATATCAGACCGAATACGGAACTCCGTACTACGCTCGCAAACAAAGATTATGGATGTCACAAAAAAATCAGCGCAGCTCAAGTGGGATTGAGCCGGCCACGTCTGCCGCATGCCCGAAGATCTATGGGCAAAGATCACAACTGATTGGGTTCCTAACGCAACACGCCCACGCGGCAGACCACCACGGAGATGGCGTGACGACTTAGATGTGCATTTACCAGACTGGTCCACTACAGCAAAGGACAGAAAAAACTGGAAAGAGGGAAGGGAGGCCTTTGCCCTGCAGTGGGACAACACAGGTTAAAAATAATAATAAATAATATAGTAACTACTTAGATGGGATAAGTCAAAACTATCTTTGGCAATAAAAAAAAACTAAGCAGAGAAAACCAAAATGGAATTTTCAACAAAACAGAACCACTTTCAATTTGAACATCGAAGTTTTGTTCGCGACAGACACCAGCAGGCTAGACTGATCCCAGCACAAAAGAAAAAGTACCTACCTTCTGAATATGTAGCAACAATAGTTTTATTCTGACACTGTAGCGAATCGCCACACAATATGATACCTACTAACTTATGAAGGATGCCAACAGAATTGTGAAGTGACCCAGTCATCTAAGCCGTATAGAATGTCATAACGCAAGGGACTAAAGCTCATTTTACAATGAAACCCGATTTGAAGTGACGGTCTTATCCTGGTTTATTCGCCGGCGCCTTCTATAAAAAGATCGCACACGCCACACACACCCGTCTGCCAGGTCGTCTCCCCCCAGCTGAACTGAAACTCAGATATTATTCATTTTAATTCTGAACATCTGTATTTTTACATAAATTACCACAATTTATAAATATATATAGCTGAAGTAGTTTGAGCGGAACCAATGTGTTCGGCGTTTACTATCGTAGATGTTTTCAATAGCAAACAAATTTCAGCAGCAAAATTTGCACATTTCAAATATCTTGAGCATGACCAATTTCCATCCAACGTTAAATATAAACGTGATTTCAACTCGTGCGTATGGCAGACTCCTCCAAATTACGGATTTGTTATTGTATATATATTTGAATTCAAATCCCAATGTCAATACAGTTAGGTACATATCTCCTGTCATGCTGTTTTCAATAGACAGATTGTCAGAACAATAGGCACTCAGGGATAATAGCCGTACCAACATATATGGAACAGCTAAAACAAGATGATTTCGACGTCGCATCACGGTACCAGAGCCAAACCACAAGGCGGCCTCAACTGTATCTCATAATATTATCTTGATAGGAGTGCGGTCACACCCGGTGCCCGGCACATAGGCCCGCTGCTTGCCAATCTCACGGATGGAGCTAACCCACAGCATAGATACAGGAACGGAATGTTTTGCAATATCAGATTATAAACAAAATGTTTGCATGTAGTCGTTTCAGATATGGTTTTTCGAGCTGGATAAAATTTAGAACAGATCAAAACTAAGTCTTATCTGAAATAAACTCACAATTAGTGAATATGAAGCTGTTATTAAAAATACATAGCATCTAAGAACCAATATAACAGCAAACCGTTACCATGTCGCTAGACTTGCGTAAACTATTAAATATTTATCGAAAGCAGACATCAATGAAACCCTTTATATGCTAAACAGACTTCCGTCGGCAAAATAATAATTTCTCGTGTTATTGCAGTGACGACGGTACCTAGTACAATTTTAAAGAGGGTGAAGACAGTGCGTGTTTGGTAGCTCCCCGTAGCAAACTTGTATCACTCCAAGCTGGCTCTCAATATAAAAGGAGCTTTTTAGCGGCGATTTTAAATTTGGGGTACAGCAAAGTTTAATAAGTGTCAAATGGAATTGATCTGTCTGTCACGGACTGACAGGCTTACATTTTCGATGCCGAATGAATCGAACAGTTTGAATTGCATGTGCAGTGTCTGCTGAGTTGCCGTCGTGAGTCGTTTGGAGTGAAACTTCTATGCTTAGGTACTACAACAGTGCTATTGTTTCTTCTGTGCCCATAGTACCCATAGGCGCCGTCTGGTCGAGCCGGATGACTCACTGGGCTCTCCATGCTTTTACGTACCTACTCCCCTTTCATCGACTACCATTTTACCTCATAATTGATGCGATATACTCCCCAGCTCATGGGTTTTACTTAGATAATTAAAAATATTAATTGCGGTGTTCATTAAATACACGTCATCGCATATTATGACCATTAGGTAGGATTATTATAGTGTCAATTAAATATTTTATATGCGAAGGTACTATAATTTTATGTGTTTGTTATGTAATTACACAAAACTTTATCGTATTTTAAGCGTCACAATTAAGTAAGTGGTTTATTAAACAGCGAAACCTGTTACACCGGAAGGCATTGAGACGAGATCTCAATTAAAGGAAGAATCAAGTTTACGTAGATCAAACTATATCACATCTGAATAATCAGCTATATATTCCGGCGAAATCATGGTTACACTAAATTCAGACTATGAATATGTAAAAGCGGGTGTCAGGGGCAGTCGCGTGACTTGCGCCCTTGCATCCCTTCCCGCATAGGAAACTAATTTAGCGTACCCCGCTTATTAAAACGTCAGCATCTACTGCGGACTTTGGATATGTTCACCCTTCCCGTACTGGAACTATAAAAACCTCTAATATGGGAGACTTCAACTCTTTACCGAATAGAAAAACATACTAAAACTTCTAATCAGGCGGTGTGCTTAGATTTACATAAATAATTGATCGAGCGAAGCGAGATCTCCAAATCAACTTGGGCAAATCGGCGTTGTATGTATGTATGTATGTTTGTTTGTCCGAGGATAACTTTCGAAGCGTTTATCCGATCATCGTGTTTGGTATATAGGTATATAATGATGGCAAAATTTTGGTGTGACTCAATGAGCTAAAAATTTTGGGGGGGTGTTGAAATATTGGGGTTCAAGAGGGGTAAAAAAAATGAAAATGAGACTATTAGGTCAAGTGAGACGTCAAATGAAAGGTCTTCATTAGTACATTTCGACCCCTTTTTTACTTTTAGTAAAGTTTTTGAGTTATTAGCCATAATAAAAACTAAACTTTGACAAAATTCACACGTACACCAGTGACCCCACAGTGCTGTAATTTGGTATGCGTGTAGCTTATGTATCACAAATATAGGGAAAAGTCTGAAATCTAGAATAACTGCAACTTGTACCCCAAAAAAGAGTAACCAATTTATATAAACTCCCGTTACCTGTAATTTGAATGAAACTATAGGTCAATTTATTTAGTTTTTATTTCGTGGCACTATTTTGATAGTCAAAGATTACGAATAATATTTTTTTTGTTTTTATGGTAGGCTCGCGAGATCTCAGTTCGGGGCGAACCACTAGTTATGTTTCAATTTATTTCATTGCATAAAAGCGTTTCAATAATCAATTAACAGATTGATGTGCGTAACAAAAACATTTTTATCAAATGCTGATTATGTTTTAAAATACCTTTGTAAACTTTTAAAATCATTATTATAAATACGGGATTTATCAAGTATCGTCTTATCGGTGTTTCAACCGACAATGTAACCGATATATGCAAATGAACCGATAAGACGGTATGTGATAAATCCCGTATTTTTAATAATAATTGAAACCAATCACGAAAGTTTTCTAAGTAAAACTTTTAAAATGTCATGTAAGCTTTGATCGTGAAACATTTTCACTTTTTTCACAAATCTTTTGTAATTTTTGTCCAAACGATTTTTCCTTGAGGGCCATAAAAAGCTCATTCAGTCTCAAGGAAAAGTTCGAATAGTAACGGATACCAAATAATCTTCTCCAAACGCGTCAGTAACTCACGAAAAAACGGTTTCCGTTCTTGTGATATTTCCTTGGAGATGCAAAGCAATTTTCTGCAAGAGATAAGCTCTCTAAACGAGTTTTCCTACACGCAATATTTATTTGGAAAACAAATCCCATCGCTGGGTTTTTACAGATCGTTTTCTTTTGAAACAAAGCTTTGAGCATCGAAGTTGGTGAAACGTTTTTCGCAGACGCCTTAGCTAATGATTTATGTAAACAATAGAATGAGCATTCAAAGAGATTCTGAACTGAGCATCTGGCGTAAGAATGTAATCAAATGATCTTGGAGAAGAGATTTCTACGGTATGGTGTAAGATTTTGTAACAATCCAGTTAGATCTTCGTACTGTCGCTTACTGAAACTTTTGTAGCATTGATAGAGCTGTTGTTAAAGCCTAACATATCGTTACTTACATAGCCAGTTTTTTATGTTTGTTTCTATAAAGTTTATTTACCTAGCAAGTAAAATAATTCAAATGCACAAGCGTTAAAATTGAATCCGTTGCGTTACTTTACCCCCTTATGGAACGGGTAGTATTAATAGCAGTTACAAAATAAGGAACGGTGCTAGCGAAAGTCCCGTTCGCTCGGTGCACTTTCCAACTCGATTTGCCACTATCCATGTTTCAATTTGAATGTAGTGGCATACTTAACGGGGACTTTAGTAAGTATATTTTTAACCTGTCAAGGATCACGCCGATACATTTTTGTATGGTTGTGCTGCCAGACCCATAATAGGTACAGGTGCCTACTGTACTTACAAACCCTAAATTAGGATTAGATGTAAAGTTAATCTACCTATAAAATAGTTCCCTTCCTTGTAATTAAATAGTCCAATCAATTTATATCATAATAACTAATGGTCCGCCCCGAACTGAGATCTCGCGAATCCCCCAAAATAAATATTATTCTTAGGGCGACTTGCACAACGATGCCTAAACGTATTTAGTGGCTAAATATGATTTAAGGAGTTGTCAAATCATACAAATACTTTAAATTTAAACATGTTTAGTCGCTAAATACGTTTAGTAATCTTTGTGCATGCCGGCTTTAATCTTTGACCAATAAATTGGTACCACGAAATGCATAACTAACCTACTTGACCTATAGTTTCATTCAAATTAGATGTAACGGGGGTTCTTGTTAGTTAATTATGTTTTTTGGGGTACAAATGTCAGTTATTCTGGATTTCAGACTTTTGCCTATATTTGTGTCACTAAAGCTACACGAATACGAAATTTTAGCATTGTGGGGTCATTGGTGTACCCTGTGAATTTTGTCAAAGTTTTGTTTTTATTATGGCTAATAACTCAAAAACTACAAAAATTAAACTAAAAATAAAAACGGGGTTCAAATTAACTAATAAAGACCTTTCATTTGACGTCCCATTTGACCTAATAGGCTAACCATCCGTTGGCACCTAATACTAATATCTCAACAACCCCCCAATATTTTTAGCTCATTGAGGCACACCAAAATTGTGCCATCACTAGCTACCTATGTACCAATTTTCATGATGATCGGATAAACGCTACGAAAGTTATCCTCGGACAAACAAACAAACATACATACATACATACAACGCCGATTTGCTCAAGTTGATTTGGAGATCTCGCTTCGCTCGATCAATAAATAAGTATTATAAATAATAAATCAATTTATAATACTTTCTGACAAATAGTTAAAGATCAAGGGATCAATGCAAATTTATGAATAATGCTTCTATGAGTATGTTTCTTGCCTCATACATTCAGGGCATAATTTATATTTCTGCCCAGTAGGTATAGGTATTTCTTAATAGCAATCATAAAGCAGAGCGTGCGTAATAGTTTCTGACATTGTTACAAACTTCTTCAAAAGAAACAAGAGCCTTTATCACAAGGCGCATTTTATACGCGCCAACGACGCGCAGTAGACGCGGTCTGACGCGCTGCAAACGCCATTCTTAACTTAGAGCCGCTCACACTAGCATTTGTCCCGCGTAGGCGTTCGATGCGCAGCGCAGACGCCGCGACACGCATCGCGTGCGTCATACACGTTTTCCCGGCGTCTGCATTCACAAACGGTGTGAACGCTAGTGTGAAGGGGCTCCTTATTAACTATGATTTTTTAGAAATCTACGGCCCTGTAAACGCGCGTCGTAGAATGCGCGTCGTCTGCGCGTTTAAAACACGCCGTGTGCATCGGTCCTAAGGTTAACTTTTGTTTCATACTGTAAGTCAGTTTTTCTCGTAAACAAGTAGGAACTTTAGTGCGGCGAGTGAGTGTCGTGATAGAGATTTGCATGTCGATGTAAAGTCGCGATAAAAGTGAAGATTGCACGATACCACTTTGCTTCTGGACATAGCAGTCAAGCGAGCGAAGCAATTAACTCGTGTATTTCTAAGTAAATACTTGGTTTTTTGTCAGCATTTCAAACACGATTACTATTTACGAGTCGGACGTGTCTAACGACTTTGTTTTATAAACTAAAGAGTACACAATATGTTTAGAAATGTTTTAAAGCAATCTAATAATACTCCCAGCGTTAAGTAGGTAGCTGAAGTGAATGAATAATTCAAATGACAAATCGCTTTCACAAAAAGATGTTTAGGCACAGCATTAGGGGAGTATCTCGAAGTCGGTTAACCACAGGCTCGAGTCGAGAGTGAGATTATCCGAATTAAGGTATTACGCCCGCATCGACACCGACAGACGGCATCCGAAGGATTTCCCAGAAGACGGATAAATCACGCTTTTCATGGTTACAGTTTCGGCTTATTCCTATGCTTCGGGAAAATATTTGTATCGTACAAATTGCGAGCGCAGAAAGCACAGGTGATGTTAATATGGAGAATTTACGCATCATGATATTCTCGGGAACGTAGTAAATGAAATCTGCTTTCCACCGAGCGTCTACTTACTAAATGTAAATACAAATCGTACCTCTTCGCATTTAATAACAGCCACTCATATGCGGACGTTTATAAACATTGTTCTAATTCTGAAAATGACTTTTCTTATATCGTATGCCTACCTAATATAAAACCTAATATAAAAATCACTTTAATATTTTCAATTTCAATCTTTGAAACTTTTTTAACATAACCCAGCTATATATATATATAATATGATTATTTATGTAGGTATAAACTTTTTATAGATCCTTGGTAAGAGGCAAGCAAAAACATCGCACACCTGTGTTCGAGTAGGCACCAGTAAAATTTTGACCGTAAGCTATAAAACAACTGCGCGTGTGTGATGAAGGACGAATTCGAACATTCGGGGGTCATTCCCAGGGGTTGGGAGCGTCTAAAATCTTGTATTACGTGCCACATCAGCGGCCACTACTGGATTACGAGCGAGCCGCCTTTACGTGAGTTATGATTTCATTTATGACTATAGAACCTGGGAAATCTAAGAGGGCAACTCCAATAAATAAAAAATGTATAAATCATATTTTCGAAATCAACGGCCTCCAACAAGTTACACGACCAACCTCGAAACTTTTGAGCAAGATAAGATTGCAAGTGTATTTTTTGCAGAAATGTCTGGAACTTTATGGCTGGTCAACAAAAAATCTAAAAGGGAAATGCGATAAAAGAATGCTTTAAGCATGGCTAATTTAGATTTAGCTCGATAGTCAAGTTCACAAACTTCAACATGAATCACGATTTATGAATCTAATTATTCTTGAACTTTTGCCGAGAGAGACATAAAAGTAAGAAGTATCACAACTAGAATCTTGAATAAATCTACGATTTCAAACAAGTACCATTCATTACGGCATGTAAATTAATACCGTTGTGAGGCTAAAGCCGTTTATTAAAATTAAACTCAGCCTGGCGTGGAACTAGGAAGATTAATGATCCCTTGAATACTGAGTTATGTAAAGAGCAAATGGAGTGGGGCTAGACGGGCCACGTCCTGGCATCAGTCCAAAATCACTTATCTCGCTTTATTGTTAACAGGAACTGCAATACGTATAGAGAAGTCTGTACCGTTACTGCCGATGCGATTTATCGTTTGAGCACGATGAGTTTATCTGTTCCAGGACTGCTGTTTTTATTTCACGGATTTTATGTTCCCCGACTAGCGAATAAGGCGCGTTCGTTTTGTCTTCTAATTTTCAGTTCAGTTTACCGTTTACGACCTCAGTCAGCGTTTTATATCGCATGCTGTGATTAAGATTCTTGAACGACAATGTAATCTCACGAGCCCTGCAGGAAACAAAAAGAAAACACGACATTTAGCAACGTCACACCCTCATGCAGTCTACGTGCAATTCACAATACACTTGTTCTTAGACAAGTTGGTTAGAGTTCGCGAGCTTCGAGTTATATTGTTCCCGGTGGTGAAAATAGGAAACAAGTAATAAAAATAGTTGAGAGACGGAAGGGGACGGATTCCGGGGGAATTACGTGAGCAAATTAGACATTCCGGGACATAGCCGGTGGAATAATTGAGAGCGACGCTCGTTTGTACAGGACAGGAATGTATTCATAACATGCGCCCGCACATTTATCTATCAATGCTTTTATTGCTGGCCAGATATTTTATAATTTTGTCGCACTTTTACGCCTTTAGTATTAAAATCAAACAGGTAAGGAACACGCCTTAAAATACAACTATGCTGCAGGGTCTATGAATATCGTAACTATACTACAAGTAAACAACTTGATATTAAATTTCCCTCCCAAAATGTACCTATAGTAATTAGTGCTTCTGCCACCTTTAACTAGGTTAAACCAACTTTCTTCGCGTCTTACAAATGAAAACAAACGAAGCTTTTTATGATTAAAATAACTCTCGTTTTAAAAGGTAACCTTTTCTTATCTCGATAATAAACTATAGCGCATGTATAGAACGGCTTCTGCCACTAATTTCGGTACCGTCAACTCATAGGAGCAGCCGAGGAAATATCGTGTAAAAGCGTTGATTAACTCGCTAGAAGCAGAGAGGGATATTTCGGGACGGAAACTCAATACCGTGTCCAATACGACTGGATTTGCGGCAATTCATACACGTTAAGTCGGACATCCAGGGCGATATTTCACGATTTTTCCGCTTCGGACGCAACGGATCCTGCACGCATGATCGCCCATAATGAAGCCTATCAGATAGTCCGGACCGCCGCCCGCTCCGCACATCAATAACAATCCTCGAAGATCCTCCGCGCTCCGCAAAAGCAACGACGACAATTTGTCCCGGATTTTACTCAACTGGTATATCTCACAGTTTTCTGCAACTTTTAAACGTTTCCGTTGTAAATCGCACTCTCTCACAATTTCTTTTCTTATATGCAAATCGCAAGAACGTTCCATAAATTAACCGAGGAATTGAGGTGGAGCTTTTTCGCAAAGCTAATTGCAGATGAATAATAATTGCTCTATAAAAGTGAACATATTTACGATTAAGTAGGTGGAACAGGAAGTTGGTGTTGCCGTGCCGCTATGTAAGCCCACTTCTGTATTAGTAGCTACATACGGAAAATAATTAAGACATTAAAATGAGAAATGGAATTAAAAATTGTTATGGTTTCCTAACCTCGAAAAGATACGTTTTGGTAGTTGCGAAACATCAGTTGATTACTCTTGGATCAAAGCACTCTTTGTTATGGATTAGTCTTTTCTCGTCACACTAAGCCATCACGTCACAAAACCATAGCTGTGCAACCGTCATACACTATTTCCGCGGAAGCCCGCCGCCGGGCGCATACACTCAGGTCACGACTTCACTCCAAATCAAAAAATGACTAACAACAAAATAGGCACGGACAGGTCGGCCTCGTCACGCTAAAAAATTGATGTAGTTTGCCATTAAACGAAATTATTCATGTTTTATTATTCAGTCTACAAAGATTTCAATAGAACGAATGAAAAAATTTACTGCGTCGAGTCGAAATCTCAGCAAATGTGAATTGTTAATTGTGGATCCAATAAGAGTATAATAAAATTAATCTAGTTTAGTTTTTGAGTCCATTAACGTCTCGTAGATGTTAAACTTAACTTTTCCTGAATAATAAAAACTTACCTAGATAAAATGTAAATTTTTTGCTTGGGATTACTATCTAGCTAATATTTTAAAGAGGTATTTGTATGAAATTTTCTATGTAATGATTAACCTCCAAAACTTCGAAACTGATTTTGAAACTAATTTCAATGTTACAAAGCTACACTATCCCTGAGTGCCTGGCCTTTATTTTGATAACAATCTGTACGAAGCCGGGCGGATCAAGTAGAGGCTAATAATGGTATTGAAGATTGAACTAGTATATGAAGTCTAGTAACTAGAACTATTTAAAGTGGTTTAGGGTAATTTAATACCACTAGTAATACAAGAGCTTTGTCAAGTAAGATAGCACTCAGCATGCGGTCGAAAGCGCCCACAAGAATACTCCTGGCGTCAGGATAACGGTATCTTGCTGTCTTCCGCATTTGCGGTGGAATGCCAGCATTAGCGTAAACAAACCGCAACAAAAACATGACAACAAGATATCGAAATAACAAATCCCATTACAGCGTTAAATTAACTTGAAATTGTTAGTACCTTATAAACATAACACAACGCTACGTGATTTTACGGTAATTTATACAACAGTTAGTTAGAAAATTGTAATTCTGATGTTTGTTATCATATTGCAATGAAAACTGGGATTTACAGCTCAGCAAAACTATTAGTAATTTAGCAAAATGTTTCTCTAGCAAACAACTGCGGAGCTAAATGTTTTTTGATACGCACTGAATCAGTAATTGTGAGATAAGTTAAGACGCAATCATCATTATTCTCAAAGCATCACGCCCCTAATAGTTGGTCGGTTTAGTCATTTGAGTCGCATCTCTTGCGAGCATCGTGAGACTAATGTAATTAGTTCATTACTTTGTCCCGGGACGCTCCTCGCTTTGTATGTCTCCGCAGATTTATGTGAGCCTCCGTGTTTTGCTGTGGGCCGGAATACGAAATTGCGTTTTTTACTCCTCGTATAAATTGCTGAAATACGGACGCGGTAATAGGCCCCAATGAATAAGGATAAAATTAGGTTTTAAAAGAAAATTAAAATACTGAACTGCGTAATTGAAATCTGTGCTCTGCTTAAATTTAAATAACAAAATATGTCCACTTTGAAATCTGAAGCGAAGAATATATTTTTTGTCATTTTTTGTTTTCCATGATTTTGACTAGACCTTGGCAAATGGAACCGCTGGACCTTGAATTTATTAAAACGATCTTACAACATCTGATAAAAACAAATAACTACAAAAAGTCTCATCTCGTCTCGCTCGTCTGGTTCTCGTATTTTCGGATGAATAACTTTGTATTTGTCGTGATAAATGTTGGGTTCAAGTTTAGTGGGTAAATACATGTTTTATGAGCTGGTTCTGAGCTGGTGTATACCGTTAATGAGTGTATAATGCTAATGAAGGCACACCTGCCGGCCGTGGCGGCCGTGGCTCGAGAGACGAGTCGTCCGGTAGCCTGGCAATGCATCATTTCCGTCTTAACTTTATCGCACTAAACATGAGTGAACACGAAGCTTAAACTAAACTTGAGAGCAAAAAAATCGCACATTCATGATTTTTTGACATAACTAAAAAAAAAACAAAAAATATTATGTTTCTGTAATGCAGATTCATAGTCTATTTTAATACCTATCCAGTGGTATCTGATTTGTCTTTCAATCATTACATAAAAATGCTTTTGTGGATCAATAACAAAAATGCATGTTTAGTAAAAAATTCTTTATTCAAGTATTGGTGTCAAAGTTATGAAATTAAAAGATAAAATTAATTAAAAGTTTGTTATTAATACCGAGTGTTCCCTCCCCTAGCCTGAATCACTGACTCCATCCGTGTTTTCATTGATGTTACTAGACTTTTGATAAAGTCTTGAGGAATAGCCTCCCATTCCTCTGCGATCGCCTGTTGCAGCTCCTGTAGAGTCGATGGAGGAGCATCTCGACCTCGAACTCTTCTTTTCAGCTCGTCCCATAGATGTTCGATGGGATTGAGGTCTGGGCTTCGAGCTGGCCACTCCATAACGGTCACATCCACCTCTTGAAGGTACTCGATCACTATGCCAGCAGTATGCGGTCTTGCATTATCTTGCATAAACAGAAAGTTTTCGCCGATAAACCCAGCAAAAGGTACGACGTGGCTCTCGAGTACTTCCTCAATGTATCGTATGGAAGTCAATCCTCTTGATTGGCGACCAGTATTCGGTCCGGTGATGAAGGCAAGCTCGGTTTTTGCTTCCATAGACATGCCTCCCCAAAACATGATTGATCCACCGCCATAGGCGACACGTTCTGTTATGCAGCATTGGGCAAATCGCTCTCCCGATCTTCTATACACCTTCCCCCGTCCGTCGTTGCCATGCAAGCACATCCTGCACTCATCAGAGAACAGGACTGCACTCCACTGCTCTTCGGTCCAATTCAAATGGTCTCGAGCGAACTGAAGGCGGGCTTCTCGGTGGGCTGGGGTCAATTTCGGCCCGTTTGCTGGCCTGTGTGCAGTCAGGCCACCTTCTCTCAATCGTCTTCTGACTGTCCACCGGCTAACTTCTACTTCACGAACTTCTTGAAGTCGTTGGCCCAGTTGAACTGCGTTCAAACGACGATTTCTTAAAGATGTCGTTATAAGAAAGCGGTTATCACGCTCTGTTGTAGCACGGGGACGGCCCGATCCTTGTCGCCGTTGGTAGCCACCAGTCTCTTGATACCTCTGGTATACACGCCGAACGGTAAATCTGCTCAAACTCAATTGTCGAGCCACTTGACTTTGCTTAAGCCCCGATTCAACAAGGACAACCACTTGAGCGGCTACTTCTGGTGTAGTATCCATTTTCGTGTTCCGTTTGAAGCCAATATCAATAGAGAACCTTTCACACTGTACGTTGGTATGCAAATGATGACCATTTTTTTTTTTTTTTTTTTTTCGGATGGACTAATCTCGCTGTTGGCCTCTGAGGCCGTGACAGCTTAACCGAAAACCAAATGATGACCATTCCCTCAATATGCACTCTTTTATACCTGCGATAAATCCCGCCGCCGGTCTTACCTGGATCGAGCGACATAAGGGGGTCTATTGTTTTGTTGCTAATGAGTTGTTTTTAAAGGTAAATGTCAACCCTTTATCAGTTCTGCGAATGCCTAGATTATGCACTTTAATTTAATTTGATTTTAATTTGCTGTAAGCTCCAAATAAAAAAAAATTTAACTGTTAAGTAAAAATGTGCGGATGTGCGATTTTATTGCTCTCAAGTGTATGTTAGCACTTAGCTTGGAAGTTGGTCTTATTAGCTATTCTATTGTATTACCTACCTAAGCAAATAAATGATTATGATTAAGGATAGGTAGGTAAAACATTGGGACATAATAAAGACTAAGTATCAACTGACGCTATTACATAATTGTGTCACAATTATAATTTTTTTTAAATGTACCTACCTAATAATTGTTATGTATTGTTTTTTTTTTATATTTGTATATTTTGTCAAATAAATATTCTAACTATAAAAAATATATAAAAATTTACAATAGTCGACGAATGCCTGCAAAATTGTTATAATCTTATCGTTTACATATAATGAGGACTCGTACAAGTTATATGAAAAATTGCTTAAATTATTTGTTTATCTTTTGACTCTACACAAATTATCTCTTGGATTTATCAGTTATTCCATCAAAGTTCTCTGACTAAATTGATAGTATTAATTAATTTCAAATCGTAGCTAATTTAATCGTATTAATTTAACAGTATTTAATTGTAATAACACCATCATTGGTCCTCTCATATTTATCTCATTTTTCATACTCTCTAATAACAGGATTTTATTAATTACTTTCGCCATACTTTTTTTTTTAATATAAATTATAGGCTAGCGTTTGACCACTATCTAGCCTGATGGTAAGCGATTATGCAGTCTACGATGGTACACGCTTGCCTAGAAGAAACCTATTCACTCGTGACTTGAAGATCCCTAGGTTGTAGTTATCAGGAAACACAGACTCAGGCAAGGCGTTCCACTCCTTGGCGGTGCGCATAATAAAGGTGGAAGAGTACCGCTTTGTGCGTATGGGAGGTATGTCTACCATTTAGCGGTGGCGCATCGCGGAGCGTCTGGTTGTCCGATCATAGAATGGGGATGGTGGGATCAGGTTGAAAAGCTCCGCAGCACACTCTCCGAAATGTATCCGATAAAAAACCGAGAGGCTTGCAACCTTTCGACGATGCTCGAGGCTGTGGAGCCTTGCATTTGCTAACTCGTCATTGCAAATGAGCTTCTTGGCTCTTCTCTCAATTGAATCTAGAGCATCTAGCTGGTACTTCGCTGATCCGTCCCAGAGGTGAGAACAGTACTCCAGACATAATCGGACTTGTGCTTGGTATAAGTTGAGCAACTGTCCCGGTGTGAAGTATTGCCTCACCTTTGCAAGTATTCCAAGCTTCTTAGCGGCCAGCTGGGCTTTCGACTCAATATATGAGCCGAAATTGAGAGTGGGTGTTAATGAGATACCAAGAAGCTCGAGGTACTTTTAGAGTACGTCTCTTACACCACTTCTGAACTTATGGCACGCTCAATTATTTTTCCCAGTAAGTCACACTGCAGCCTGAAGCCTCCGTCTTCTGTATGTCATCGGTTGAACAGCTCAGTCAATGACCACGAGTTTCACCTGACGTTTTGATTATTAATTGGTTTAAAACCTAGTTACTTCGAGTGATTAGATCAGTGTTTCTCTATGTAAATTATACACAAGCAGTCGCGTCTACATGCCCATCTAGATTGTACGTTATACCTCTGTGATTCAATACTCCCTAGCCAATCAAGCGTCATTGTTTTGTTTGGAAGGCACATGTCGAGGGCTGCCCTCCGGGCGTCAGCATCAGCACACGTCAGTAAGCCGTCTATACCAGTCGCGTGACAAACTCGAGTACAGCCGGACTCAACGCTGACAACCAATTAGCCCCGTGCCCCCGTGCCCCGACTGTTAGGCTCCACATCCCTCTAACAAACAATAGGGATGTTACATCCCTATTGTTTGTTGACTGGAGACTGGGCTTGACTCTAAGAGAGGCCTAGGATTTTCGGACGAGAATAAGAGCATCAGCTTGAAACCGCACAAAGTGATGAGTATAAAGTCAGTGGATGTTAGGATTGGTTGGTACAGCAAAAATCAAAATGGATTTATTCATTAAAATCACAAGGATCAGTTTGCAACGTCAATTTTACTGCATGTTCCTTCGCGACCAAACCAGGAAAGAAACACAAGAACCTAGGCTTCTTTTTAATGGTCCTTCTTTATTCTATATTGCTCACAAAAAATATAATCAAAAATACAGAGATAGATGACATGTACAAAGGCGAGTTTAACTTAGGGTTAAGAGGGAAGAGTTTTCTTCCAGCAAACGTTTGAGGCTAGAGAAAGATGATTTTAAACACTTATTATCCTTTTAGAATACATAACAATAAAAAAATGACGTCCAAATTGTAACATTTTTGACCGAGTTGGAGCAATTTCCATCCCAAGCTTCTCTATCATCTAAATAATATTATAAGTAGGCTTTTTACAAAGATTTGATTAATTACGTTGCTCAATTTGTTTTTGTACATCACTTGAGAGTTTGTTCTAAAAGCAATCGATCTATCATGTGAAATATCGCCTATTTTTATAGTTTACTACAAATGGAAATTGAAACGGAAGACCTTTCACAGGATTTGAAAACAGCTTAGTCCAGAATCCTTACCAGTACTTCGTACTCCGATATGACACCAGCTCCGAGGCCGATAAAACAATCACACGGCCATTTACTGACTTCAACCCCGGTTACAACCCTGACATACACCCATTTATCTTTATTCGATAGAATCGCACGACGGACGCACTCGATCCCTGCGAACGTCGATACGAAACCAATTCCGATTGGGGCTTCCTTACAAAGCTCAAAACTTTCCCAACTCGGCCGTGCCTGTGACACACGTACAATGACCGGAAAAATTTATTGCTTTTTAAATAAATGGTCCTCGTCAAAGTCAGAGGAGTATCATAAAATTCACGTTTAATAAGAATTCAAGATAAAGATACGATTTCCTGTTTGCAGATGAGATAATATTTCAGATATAAGAAAGTAGCAATCTTGGAATTAGGTTTGTTTGTTTGTTTTTATTTTTTATTGCACAAACAGAAATAATGTACCAATGGAGGACTTAATGCCAAAAGCATTTTCTACCAGTCAACCGTGACAGTTAAAAAACTAGGTCCCATGGCAATAAAAACATAATACCTAACGATACCTGGCTCTTATGAAAAATAACATATAAGCACCCAAGCTCGCTATACTAACAATAATAGACACAACACTGCACCGTTGTTGTAACTATTGCATTTTTCAGTCCACCCGTGACCACGGCTGTTGTAACACAGCCGAAACGTCAGGATAACAAATAAAAAAGGTGTATACGCAATAAATACCCGTTTGAATCAGTAATTATTGATCGAGCGAAGCGAGATCTCTAAATCAACTTGGGCAAATCGGCGTTGTTGTATGTATGTTTGTTTGTCCGAGGATAACTTTCGAAACGTTTATCCGATCATCATGAAATTTGGTATATAGAATAGAATAGGGAATACTTAAAAAAATTAATTTATGCTAAATAATGTACAATGGGTGGCCTATTCGCTGAAAGCAATTTCTTCCAGTTCTTCCAATTTCGTCCATTACTGCTTCGCTCATTTTTTTCCATCCAAAGGAAAGAAATGAGCTACGCAGTAATGGACAGCGGTGCACAGAGTATATTTACAAATGAAAGAAATAAAAAAATTTAAAATTATATCTAATAAAAACTGTACTTATAATCCTAATACATAAATAAATACCTAAAGATAAACTAATATATACTCAACTAATAACCTAAATCTTACAGATATTCTAAAATGAGGACAATAAAATAAAATTAAATAATAAATAAATAAATAGGTAACACAAATGACAAGAAAGCTAGTCATTAAGGTAATGCTGCTTTAATCTCAGCTTAAAAGAGTGTTGTGAAGGAGCCCGTCTCATTTCCACAGGCAAAGCATTCCACAAGCGCACTGCTTCGACAGTGAATGATTTTCTGTAGAAGCAACTAGAGTGTAGGTACGGGTGTTTTGAGGGATAAGTTTTCCGATGACCTGAGAGAAAAAGTATTGGAAGAATAGAGATAAGCAAACCTCTCTTTAAGATAGCAAGGGGAGAAGGGATTGAATAGAATAGAATAGAGAAGAGACAGAATATGAGAATCACGGCGAAGGCGAATAAGGAGCCACTTGAGAATGATGCGATAAGGGGAAACATAATCATATTTGCGCAACCCAAATATAAACCTGATGCAGAAGTTCTGGAGACGCTCAAGCTTATCTAGCTGTTCTTCTGTCAGATCTAGGTAGCAAGCATCCGCGTAATCCAACACAGCTAGGAGAAGGGATTGTGCAAGTGCAATTTTGGTGGTAGTTGGGAGAAAGTTCCACAGTCGTCTCAGAGAGCCTGCTGAGGCAAAAAGTTTTTGAAAGGTGACTTTAAGTTGATTTCCCCAAGACAAGTTACGATCTATCATTAACCCCAGATTTTTAACAGTCTCACTGTATGGAATGTGCATCCCGTCAAAAATAACTTGAGGAATGAGTAATGACAGACCAATCCAAATGGCACATTATTCTTGAGCTGCCAACGTTTGTTGAAAAAGTTTGGGTTTTGATAGGTAGGTAGTGATGGGACAATATTGGTGTAACTAAATGAGCTAAAAATATGTGGGGGTTGTTGAGATATAGGGGTTCAAGAGGGGTAAAAAAAACAAAATGGTACTATCTGGTCAAATGGCTCGTCTAATTAAAGGTCTTTATAAGTATATTTTGACCCCGTTTTTATTTTTAGTTTAAACGTTGTGGTTTTTAAGTTATTAGCCATAATAAAAACGGAACTTTGACAAAAGTCACAGGGTACACCAGTGATCCCACAATGCTGAAATTTGGTAAACGTATAGCTTAAGTGTCACAAATATAGGCAAACGTCTGAAAACCAGAAAAACTGCAATTTGTACCCCAAAAAAGAGTAACCATAAACATGAACTCCCGTTACCTGTAATTTTAATGAAACTGTAGGTCAAATTAGTTAGTTGAGCATTTCGTGGCACTATTTTATTAGTCAAAGATAAAGGCCGGCTTGCACAACGATCCCTAAATGTATTTAGCTACTAAACATGTTTAATTTTTACGTACATATTTTTATGACTTGACAACTCCTTAAATCATATTTAGCCACTAAATACGGTTAGGCATCGTTGCGCGAGTCGCCCTAAGAATATTTTTTTTTTGTGTTTTGGAAGACTCGTGAGATCTCAGTTCGGGGCGAACCACTAATAGTACTTTTTGTTTTGACAGACACATTCTGCTCAAACATGGACTAAGAAAGCGAATTCAAGTAATGTCAAGGCTACTTTGCTATTCTCAGAATAGTCTGTTAGCTGTCCATGAGTCAGTACCATGAGCTCGTGAGTCACTGTCTTCACATCACTCTTCGATTGTTCCCGATAATTTGCTCTATTTCTTATCCATTTGCATCTATTCACATAGGTGTGCAATTCTTTTGTTTCGTGATCTGGGTCTATCAGTGTAATAATAGGCCCTAAACCAAATGTGAGACAGGCATTTAAAGTTTCTTGAAGGTACTCTAATTGTATTTCATTTTCGATTGTTTTTCGTGTAGACACGCAGATATTTCAGAGATAATAATATCGAAACGATTGGATAACATAATCTAGATATTTTATATTTAAACAGAGTTCAAAATTAGTTTCCGAGCTAAGCCTCGGGGAATAATTACCTAAAATCAGCGACAGCAATGCGACAGCTATCCGTCGCGAAACGACAATTTGCACATATAAACAAGCACCACCAGCAAAAGACGGTAACAGATAGAACTATTTATTTGTTCGCGTGTCGCGACCGATCGCTGTCGTATTGCTGTCGCTGATTTTACGTAATTAGGTGACCAGCCGTTCGCCTTCGGCATAAAATCTGTAAAGCTTCACAGCAAAAAAGTTCCGGAAACTACCAGACCGTTTAGACCGCTTATTTTCTCTTTTGCCTTAACTCGTAACAAGGACCAATTTATAAACTTTAAACTCAATACCTACATATACTTCTATACATTACATTCTACTTTTATTTCAAAGAGCTAGATAAGTTAAGTGTGTCGATACCGGTTGCTTTTATTCATTGGGGAATATGACCTCGTGGTTGGCATTCAGGTTTAATAAAACAGATAT
Source organism: Philereme transversata (assembly GCA_963924445.1). Classification (NCBI taxonomy): domain Eukaryota; kingdom Metazoa; phylum Arthropoda; class Insecta; order Lepidoptera; family Geometridae; genus Philereme; species Philereme transversata. Next base: position 11,511,705 of record OZ004342.1, read on the forward strand.
TATGTACAACTCTGGGTGATGCAACCATGTCAAAGCACTGGATGGATGGAGCCTCTTCATTGGTGATTGTTGAGTGAGCTAGTGTAGCCTCAGCTTTAACATGCCATTCACGTTCGGAACATAGCCTTTGGCACATGCTCCAAAAAACTAGAATAGGGTTGCTGCAGTGTCGATTCATCGTGATTTGCATATTGGACAATTTTACCAACAAAAACTTGACGAAATAAAAGCAATTCTGACCGGCACAATACTGCATACTTTTTGTTTCGCCGTTATTGAATGGTAGTTTAATATTTCAGAAAAAAGATTTGCAAAAAGAAAATAATGCTTGGCAACCTTAGAGGGGTAAACAGATACCGGAGATTGGGTAAACGAAAATAGACCAACCAACATGTTTGTGTTTGATGAATACATATCGTGTTTCTTTGGCTTTCTGAATTTTATATGAAAATGCACACGACTCCTCATCACCGCACAGCGCTGAAGGCCGAAAAATTGGTATAACCAATTAAGTAGGAAAAGGGAATTAATTTTCAAATAAAGACAAACAATTTAAATTGAGGGACAGATACAGTTTCAAAGATGGTGTTCAAAGATAAAGAAAAATAGCGATAATCATAATTTTAATACTAGAAATAAAGATAAACTCGCTGTTGCCACTTGTAGACTCCATAAAGTTAGTAAATCGTTTAAAGGGCAAGGTGTACGCTTTTATAACAAACTCCCAAGGGATGTACAAAAATTGAAAATTACGTAATCAAACAAAATCTTTATAAAAAAGCCTACTATAAAATATCAGATTATTTAGATGATAGAGAAGCTTGGGATTGAAATTGCTCCAACTCGTTCAAAATATTACAATTTAGACGTAATTTCTTTTCTGTATTGTTATGTATGCTAAAAGGATCATTAAAAAAACAACCAGCCTTGTTTCTTGCCTTTCTTTCCTGGCTTGGTCGCGAAGGAACAGGCAGTAAAATTGACGTTTCAAAGTGATCCTTGTGATTTTAATGAATAAAAATATTTGACTTTGACTTTAAATTAATCTTTAACTACTAAATAATCTAGTATTGTGCGTTTATTTTGGATACCTAACAATAAATCCCGAATAAAACGGTGCATTGTTCGCCGGAATGTTAGTGCGTGCAACAAAATAAATGGAGTGCGTTCCCGAGGGACCGCACTCCAGCCGGCGAATCGCATTTTGGACCATCATTAATCTAATGATTGTATCTAGATGTCACGTGCTGCTGTCTAGCCTAACTGTTGATGGTCAGCGTAGAATATATATTTACATGTTAGCTGTTAGAAAAACAACACTTCGATCAGTATAAATATCTGACAGCACATAAATCAAAAGCAGTAGAGTACTGAAGAATTATATACTATTGATTTTTTTATCAAATGGGCCCACGGAACTTAAATTCAAATATTACTTTTTATCACCAGAATTATTATTAAAATCAAACATAAATAGGAATAAAATATGATTGACGGAACAACCAGACTGCTCTTATCTTTAGGTACATGGAAATCTCAAATAACTCTGGGGAGAGTTTGTTCAAGTCATACAGTGATTCATAATTATCACATAATTTTATGATTCATTTTCATTATTACTACATATGAAAGTCCACAAGTAACAAAAGTCATCGTGGCTAATATAAATGTACATTGTTAGAATACGAGTATGACTCTTCGGTAGCAAAAACATTAGCAAAATTATTGGGTTTGAGAACTATACAATACATACATATATTACCTACTAGTGGTTCGGCCCGAACTGAGATCTCGCGAGTCTCCCATAAAAACAAAAAGATATTATTCGTAATCTTTGACTATCAAAATAGTGCCACGAAATGCATAACCATATAACTTGACCTACAGTTTCATTCAAATTACAGATAACGGGAGTTCATGTCTCCCATAAAAACAAAAAGTTAGAACAAGAATAATTTTTATATGCCAGAACTTAAAAAACAGTTGTGCGCAAGTGCTAAGTTTTTAAATAATAAACATACGATTTGTTGAGGGTAGATTTGCATTACGTATGAAAACCATTACCTCCCGCGCTAGTTGTAAACTGTGTTACGGCAAGGTAAAAAATGTATTGCAATTGTAATCTTTGACTATCAAAATAGTACCACGAAATACATAACTAAATAACTTGACCTACAGTTTCATCCAAATTACAGATAACGAGAGTTCATGTAATTTGGTTACTCTTTTTTGGGGTGCAAATTGCAGTTATTCTGGATTTAAGACTTTTGCCTATATTTGTGTCACTAAAGCTACTCGCATACCAAATTTCAGAACTGTGGGGTTACTGGTGTACCATGTGAATTTTGTCAAAGTTCACTTCATTTAATTTAACTAAAAATAAAAACGGGGTCGAAATGTATTTACAAAGGCCTTTTATTACATGTGCCGTTTGACCGGATAGTCCCATGTTGGTTTTTTTTTACCCCTCTTGAACCCCAATATCTCAACAACCCCCACAACATTTTTAGCTCATTGAGTCACACCAAAATTGTGCCATCACTACCTACCTATACACCCAATTTCACGATGATCGGATAAACGCTTCGAAAGTTATCCTCGGACAAACAAACAAACATACATACATACAACGCCGATTTGCCCGAGTTGATTTGGAAATTAACTTAAGAAACTATCATGGCTATAAACAGTATTTTTACTAAAAACGGGACCATGATAAATATCTATTATTATGTAATTCCAAGTTCATCCTATTGTTTCTGAGGTTTACAACCTACGAGTATGGGTGTAAAAAACTTTATTTATTTACATAGGTAAGTAACACATAGCTAGGTACTTATACGTTTATCTAAATGGAATTGCCGTCCGTTGAGTGTACAAGTGCTTATTTATTCCGATCACATTTCCCACGTGCAGTAGCACAGTATACAGTATATGCAGATATTACTGGCAGTACTGCGAACTATCACGTCGGTTGTATGATAAATTTGATACACACAAACACACACGATATCACTCACATGTTTACTACTAATAAATGCATAACCTTGATGGCTTCTCTTAACACCTATTTATTCAAGTACTTATTATTATTACGTGTAGATATGAGAAGCGTAGAACTCCTTCATACTTAATTTTGGCAGTAATTTTAAGCCTGCAGCATTGATTGCAATGATACATAAGTTTGCGATGTTGCAATTGCAATACCTAAACGTGAGAGTCAAAAAAACTAGCGTAATTCTACACCCAAACACGAAGCTAACATTGCCAATGGCAAGCACGAAGTAAAAACCAGTATCTTTACTTGAACCCTTAAAAAGTATCGTACCGTCCACGACTACTCGCTTGACCATAATCTATAAGATCAAATCAAGTGCTCTTTAGGAGCTTTCAAGCAAAAAATAGACAATTATACTTCCCGTTTATTTTATTTTTCAAACAACTCTGTTATATTTCAATTATTCATGTCAGCGTCGAAGAAAATATTTCATTTTTTATAAAGTTCGCTGGAGATGTTGTCTCCCAACTCCCTCGCGGATTATTTCTTTTGCGGGGCTTGATTGATGACTCTTACATTGTGAGTCGTGACACTTCTTAAAGCCTTTTCGACGAAGCCTGTCCTCTAAATCCATCAAGGAAGAAAGAGTCAATTACAGTTAACAACCACTTTACCAGTTGATATCGGCTGCCGTCGTAAAATCAATAAAATGCGAGTGCCTATAAACCCGATTCTTCGGGTATGTAAACAACTATTGATGTTACTTCTCGGTACCTTAAACTTTGGCTTTGACCTTCTAGAGAATCCGATTTATTGATCGCGCGAAGCGAGATCTCCAAATCAACTTGGGCAAATCGGCGTTGCATGTATGTATGAATGTATGTATGTATATTTGTTTGTCCAAGGATAACTTTCGAAGCGTTGATCCATCATCGTGAAATTTGATACATAGGTAGTGATGGCACAATTTTGATGTGACTACCATCGGACAACCAGACGCTCTGCGGTGCGCCACCGCTATATGGTAGAAATACCTCCCATTCGCAAAAAGCGGCTCTCTTTGACCTATATGGCGCACCGCCAAAGAGTGGAACGCCTTGCCAGAGTCTGTGTTTCCTGATAGCTACAACCTGGGTATCTTTAAGTCGCGAGTGAATAGGTTTCATCTAGGCAAGCGTGTGCCATCGTAGACTGCATCATCAGGCGAGATCCAACCAATCCACACAAACAATCCACGCAAGCCGCGTTTGACCACGATCTCGCCTGATGGTCGCTATAATGTATAAAAAAAAGACTAAAAGAGCTAAAAATGTTGAGAGGTTGTTGAGATATTGGGGTCAAAGGGGGGTAAAAAAAATCAAAATGAGGCTATTAGATCAAATGAGACGTCAAATGAAAGGTCTTCGTTTGTAAATTTTAACCTCATTTTTATGTTTAGTTTATTCCGTGGAGTTTTTGAGTTATTAGCCATAATAAAAACAAAACTTTGACAAAATTCACAGGGTACACCCCACAATGCTGAAATTTGGTATACGTGTAGCTTTAGTGACACAAATATAGGGAAAGTCTGAAGCGTAGAATAACAGCTATTCTACCCCTAAAAAGAGTAACCAATTAACATGAACCCCCGTTACCTCTACTTTGAATAAACCTGTAGGTCAAGGAAGATGGTTATGCATTTCATGGCACTAATTTATTAGTCAAAGATTAAGGCCATCATGCACAAAGATCACTAACCGTATTTAGCGACTAAAAATGTTTAAATTTGACGTATTTGTATGATTTGACAACTCCTATCATCTTAACATTCACTATGTTAATTAGTTTATAATATACGGCAATGTAACTGTGAATCTAAGTATTAATAAATAAAATAAATAAATATTTAGCCCCTAAATACGTTTAGGCATCATAGTTGTGCAAGTTGCCCTAAGAATAATATTTATTTTGTTATTTGGGAGAACCGTGAGATCTCAGTTCGGGGCGAACCACTAGTAATAACTTGATTAAATTGAAGGGGTTATCATATTGTCGGTGACAGCTATCGGTCTGTTATATTTGTGGATTTGCAGTCGATTAGATAGTTATGCACTATCAAATCGACAATTAAATATTCTAAGAGCTAAATATTCTAATAGTGACTTCTGCTAAGAGCAATGGTGACCTCGAGTCAAGCGTTACTAATTAATATTTCCATTCTAAAATGTATTTGTCCGTCTGCCCGTCTGACTATCTAGTATTGACTAGAAATTTGGAACAGCTATAAATAATATGCCCGCCTTTATTGAAATAATAATCTATCTCTAAAATATACTAAATCAAATGGGGTATCATATAAAAGAGCTTTACTTGGACACACTAAAATGAGTTTTTTTGATGACGTATTAAAACGATATCAGTATGTAGTATCTGCAATAGTTTGTAAGACATTTGCCTAAAAAGTTAACATAAATCTTGGTGGTACGGAACCCCTCAGAGCGCGAGTCTTGCTCGCACTTTACCAGTCTTGTTTGAATACTGGCTAAACTCATCAAGTAATTCTTTTTAAACAACTAATTGTAAGTATTTATGAGCAACGTCACAATATTCCGAATGATAAATTACTACAATTTACGCAAATCTTCTTCTATGAAGAAAGCCGTCGTGAGCCGCCTGACCTCACGCATCTTTACAAAATCCCAAGCCCAATTTCGTTGTGGAGTCACAACTATTTCCTCATAAGTAGATGGTGCACCTTATCATTGTGCTCATAAAGGTCACATTAAAGTCTACCTACGAGTTGATAGACGTGCGTGAAGTGGGCAGCGTACATTAATATTATTTCCCGAGAGGACTGATTACGTAACGGATTCATTGGAGCCGTATGTTATGACCATCGCTTACTAATACTACAAGTATTACATACAACAACCCAAATATGTGTGAGAACATGACGCTCGTGTCCTTGGACCGAATTGTATGGTTATTTTAAAATTTCATAAGCATTCGATGTTTTGCCGGCAACTACACTACATATTTACGTACGTAAGTAACTACAAGTGGGCATCTTTAGTATTAAATCTAGGTTCTTTATATTAGGTCTCTGCTCATGCACACGGCGTATTTTAAACGCGTAGACGACTCGCGTTATAGACTCCGCGCGAGGGCGCCGGCCGGTGCCATAGAGGCCCAAAAAGCAGATTATAGCATTTTTTTATCGATTCAAACTCACGTACAAACTTTACGCGCGTTTGAATCGATTCAGGCGCCAAAAACAATAAGCAACTTTGATTGCACTATTGATTAACACACGTTTTCAATGTATGAATTTGAATCAACGCTCAAAGTTCATTAATAATAAATATTGCTAGACATTTCACACAGCGCTATCTAGCCCCAAACTAAGCAGAGCTTGTACTATGGGAACCAGATAACTGATAAAATACTGTTACGAGCTGAGGGTTCGGGATAAAATAATGGGAATCGATTTAACCAAAATAACACTTTTATTCAACACTAAACGATGAATACACGAACTTGGTCTCACGTAATCACAACACACTAATTCACACCACAGTTGCACCACTTAAAGTCTCCGAAATGTTCACACGTATAGCTGAATCCAGACTGACTCGGGAGCAACTACTGTTCACGCGAGACCCTTCCCACGTCAGTCCTCCAGGGCCTCGCTGAGACTAACTCACTAAGACTAACTCCGACTAACTCACAACTGACTGTCCGGCCATCTCTCCGGCCTATTTATATCCACACATTTCGATTGTTCGAGAAGGATCTCGATCGTTCCAGGAAAAGGGTCGGTCCCTCGACACAATGGCCACTCCATTGTGCGCAACCGCAGACAATAACAACAATAACGCAGCAAGACAAAAGCGTTCGAGAAGTTACGATTATTACTCATTGTTTAACAGCCTCGGCGTAACACTGCCCCCTCCTAAAACATGCTCGTCCCGAGCATTCTTAGCCTCATACTCGTATCGCGGCAGCCGATCAACACGAACAATTTTAGGCGCACCTCGCGCTGAAGATGTAGCAACTAGAGGAGCCACATTGCCGTCTCCAGTACTTCAGGACACCCAGAGTCCCTTTCTCATCAGCGATCCCAATTCCAGCCTCCAAAACACGGCTCTCATGATTTCTATCTGTTCTTTCACTTCCTGGAATTACTTTCCAGATAAACCGAACGATTCCCTCATCAGTCGAGCCCAATTCCAGCCTCCAAAACACGGCTTTCTTGATTTCTATCTGTTCTTTCACTTCCTGGAATTCCTTTCCAGATGAACCGAACGATTCCCTCATCAGTCGAGCACGCTCTTATGGCCAACGTCGCTGATCTTCCTGTTGACGACGCTGCTCTTCTTTATCCTGACGTCGCTGTTCCTCTTGCAACCGAGTCTGCTCTACCTATTCATGTCGCTGTTCCTTCTGCAACCGAGCCTGCTCTTCCTGTTGACGACGCTTCTCTTCTTAATGCTGACGGCGTTGTTCCTCCTGCAACCGAGCCGGCTCTTCCTGTTGACGACGCTTCTCTTCTTTATGCTGACGGCGTTCCTCCTCCTGCAACCGAGCCTGCTCTTCTTGCTGACGACGCTGCTCTTCTTTATCCTGACGACGCTGTTCTTCTTGACGACAAAGCATTGCCATAATAGCAGCAAGATCGCCTGTCACAGGAGCTTCGGGTGATGATGATGAAGCTCCAAATGGTTCGGTGGCGGCTGATTCCATCTCCATCGGCTGACGACTCTGCCGAGCTTCTTGAACCGGAGACTCCCCAAACCGCCTTTCATCCATTATCTGTTGTCGTTGACCTCTCGTCCTGACACCGTCCACGTTATCCTTTGGTAGAACCGGCATTATTTTATCCCACTTCTGACACCAAATTGTTACGAGCTGAGGGTTCGGGATAAAATAATGGGAATCGATCCAACCAAAATAACACTTTTATTTTACACTAGAACGATGAATACACGAACTTAGTCACACGTATCACAACACACTAATTCACACCACAGTTGCACCACTTAAAGTCTCCGAAATGTTCACACGTATAGCTGAATCCAGACTGACTCGGGAGCAACTACTGTTCACGCGAGACCCTTCCCACGTCAGTCCTCCAGGGCCTCGCTGAGACTAACTCACTAAGACTAACTCCGACTAACTCACAACTGACTGTCCGGCCATCTCTCCGGCCTATTTATATCCACACATTTCGATTGTTCGAGAAGGATCTCGATCGTTCCAGGAAAAGGGTCGGTCCCTCGACACAATGGCCACTCCATTGTGCGCAACCGCAGACAATAACAACAATAACGCAGCAAGACAAAAGCGTTCGAGAAGTTACGATTATTACTCATTGTTTAACAGCCTCGGCGTAACAATACTTATATAATTTTTTTTGTAAATATATACTTATAATATACAGAAAAACATCCAGACCCGGAATAAATATCTGTAGATCAGGCAAACATTTGTTCCGCGGCGGGAATCGAACCCGCTACCTCCTGGGGCTCAGCCGGCTATTCGCCCACTGCGCCACGGAGGTTGTTAAAAGATATTATAAGTAGTCCATGCGAGAAGCGACAACGGACCTCGTATTTCACCATTGAAGCCTGAAAACATGCTACACTGCTATTAATTACAAAATTAATATTCTTATTAATTTAACTATAAAGGTCCTCGATTCTTCGAAGTACTTTTATGAAAAATATCCATGGTAATTAATAATTAGACAGTCACGTAAGTACATATTCATTTCGAGTAATCTATTTATTTTGACCGAATTCGTCTCGTCAGCTACAAATGCTAAATGATTGCTTACACAATTAAATATTAAGGAAAAATCTAATCGAAATAGTACTTATAACGATACGCTCCATTTACCAGCGCAGCTCGGTGCGACCGTTAGTTCTGTGCGACCGACCACTTGTAAAATTAATTGGTTGATTTTTTAGAACGTAATAATTATATTCTCGACAGCAAATCACGGTTAACTGCAAATGTATGTCGCTCTACCGGCAATACCGGTAAGGAAACGAACCATGTATAAAACCGTATTTGATCTGTTGTGAACTAAAATGCGACGTCGTCGGGCGGCAGACAAGGATAAACCATTTATTACAAGGCATACAGCACTAAATCTGCAAGGGCAACATTCCAGCACGCATTTATATACCGTAAGCCATCAATTATTATTAAGCTTAGAAAAGTACGGTTTTTACACCATAGAAATTCCCATAATGCGGTAGGTTCCGTTCTAGCGAATGCAGTCATGGATATACATAGCTATTTAAGCAATAGCTTAGGGCGTCCAGTCTGTGGAGACACCAGAAACGACCGAGAAAAAAAACAACGAGCACACGAAAGTTAAAGCAATTTCAAAGTCCGCGTTATAAATTTTATTGTCCCCCCTCCCCCCCCCCCCCAAAGTTACCTTAATCCGGCACTGAGCTAATACAAAGGTTTTTAGTTTTAGTTTTTCATGGAGACACGTGCTTGTGCTAACTTCGTTTCTCAAATAAAGCCATCTTGATATACGAATTACTACTGATTATTATTATCTGCGCAGCTTACTGCTGTTTTTCCACGTTTCCCAGTTTATTGTCTTGGAACTAGCAAAGATATTTTAGCTGACGACAACAGCGATTGCGATCTGTCTGACTCGCTGCACTCTATCATAACTAATTATCATTTTACCTGAGCCTGAATGTTGAGTTTCACGCTTTGATAAGAAATCCTAAAGAGCATAAAGCTAAATAAAAATGTATGATCCCTGTAGATAACATTTTTGAGAACTAAGAAATAAAAATATAGTATTTAAAGAGTAGGTAACTACATAGTTTTTGTCATTGCAATAAAACGTAAATGCCAACTTGATTGATGTAGAGCCCCGGCGAGTGTATGGCAGCAACCGCCTATTAAGTTTAAAATGTTTTTGAACTTGACTGGGGCCATTAAAGTGTTATTAAGACCGGGACGTAGCTCCGAGGTTATGGTGTTGGCTACGGGGGGGAGGGTGTCGGAACGCGTTTGATGCATAAGTGATCAAATGGACTTCACTAGCCGTGGGTCGATGTTCCATTGCGCAACAAACCGTTACCTATTTAAATTAGGCTTGGATTGATTTGATGAAGCACCGCTGGAATGGGCCGAGCTCTCATGCGGCAAGATATTCGGTTGGCTCCACAATAACTGACAGATTACGCAGCAGTACGTGACTTCAGATCGCTCTTGCAATTATGTCACCCGGTGCTACAGCATTTGATGGTATCATAGAGGTGCATTTAAAAAGGCTAAATTTTATACAGTGGGTAGCACGAATTACCTATTCTGTTTGAGCTCTAAATAAAGTTAAAATTGTGTTCAGGCAATTGGACGCGTTCTTGGAAATGGGATTTAAGAATAAGGTAGAGAGCAGGAAGGAAATCAGAGGCCAGTGAATCATTCATTGATGCCACCTATATCTTACTTAACCATCTGAATCATAATCTAAACGTGTAACCTAACCTACTCAGAAGTAGGTATACTATGGGAATGGGTTTGATAAAAACCAAAATGAAATTTAGGAATGTAGTTATATGTTCTGTATTAACTAATAAGGCATGGCAGGATTTTTTCTTAGTGTGGGGTTCAATATGCAAATTCGAAAAAGTTTAACTATCCGCAGTAACCTTCGATGGTGAATTTAAAATAACCGTAAAAGATACCACATACGGTTTCTAATAAATAACATATGGAGCGTAATTAACTAGGTGTCTGACACCAGCAAAGTAACATCGGCATGATATTCAATATTAATGTAGCGTGAAATAATTTAAAACATTTTCCAGGGGCTATCAATCTGGCGTTAATGAGATTCGTCCGGTGCCGGCGCGATTGCGTCCACCAAATTGTGCCACGTTGCAAGTGTTGCAACTCGCTAATGAAATACATACCTAAGTACAAGCAACAAATGCCTCATAAAACTGATCTAGTCTGAAGCATCATCATCATTATCCATACAAAAACTAATGCATCATGCATACATACACCTCCGGGAATACATCGGCTGAGACCACTGATTTTACTACTTGCTAAGATTCCAAAATTATCCCTCGGCTTAATCAACCTCATCACATTTTTCATACACGACCGTTTAGGACACCTATTTATCTATATAGTTAACGCTGTCAATCAAATAAATCTAGCAAATTAAAGGCTCACATCCTTACATTACAAATAACTTGTTACATGGCTCGTAGTCGTAGTGCGAAAAATTCATGTCCTTCGAAACCTTTTTAAGATCTTTGTCTTTACCGAGACAATCGTAAAACCAAGGGACGTAGTCACCATGAATTGCTGACAACGGGATATCAACTTTTATTGTTAGCCAAACCTTTGTTTACTTTATGGTCAACGGAATAAAATTTATTCAGTCGATTCGAACGTGTCACTGAGATAGTTCACATTGTGTACATTTCCGTTTAGAGAACCAAGGCCTAGTCCTGCATAATTGTGTTTTAGACACCTGTCTAGCTAGAGCAATATCTACTAACTTATTTATTGGTTAAGGGCCACCAAAAATATTGAGCATCATCAATAGTGATCGTAATGTAACCAACCAGATGACACAGTCCCTGAGGCTACGGCCACGACCTACGACCACGCTTTCACCGTCTGCTTTACCCACAGGCTCATCGCTTTCCAATTCATTTATTCTTTCAAGCCTTTCGATCTTTACCTTCCCTGTTAGAAGTACATCAATGCAAAACATTCATTAAAGAACAATAGTTTACGACTCATTTGCAAACAATAGCTAACCGGAAACGATGTGTACTAAGACCTCGTAAGTAGATGTAACTTTCTCTGCAGATTACATGATTGATATCATCGTTAGTTAAAAATGCTTATTTGATAATACTTTCAGTCGTTTATCCCCCGTACGTGACAGTCATATCTAAGTAGATATTCTTACCTCATCCATTGAGTTATTTCTCGTGAAGGAGATAAATAAGGATGAATTATGGGTGTTAAACAATGTACACTAGATGAGCTGAGATTGTGAGATGCAGACATGATTTTCAATCAGTACGTTTCCTGCGTAAGTGACGTCTCAATTGCTGCTCTTTTGTAATCAACAATTTGTGTCGGCACTCAGCGAGAAGCTACCGTTGTCATTCAATAACGAGAACAAACTCCAGGTTATATCAGTTCCCTCGTTATGATTATACATCTAGTTGAGGCATGCCAGTTTACGCATTGTACTTGAAAAAGTTATCCTCATAAATCTCTATATCACGCGAGCGGATCATCGTGACGGCCCAATATAGTAGGCATACTTACCTATTTCTTCATACCTGCTTGGTAAGCTAGGCACTTACAAGCTTAATCGGTACTCGGTACATAATTATTCCTTTACATTGTATTCTTTCTAGCGTACAACTCTAGTTTTGTAACATACAATTTGCTAAGTATGAAATGTAAATATCTAATGGTACAGGCAATAGTAATCGATATACTTTGATATCTGTTCACTATAATCTAAAAGAATGCACTTACTCTACATTGCTTCAAATTGTCTTTATTGGATTGTTGTGCAACATCTTTTGCAACATAAATAGCATCATTAACTACCCCATTATCGTGGTGTAGCAATATATTTGCCCTACATAAAAATAAGCATTACATTTGAGATATTTTTGCTCGTTTGGAAGCAGACGCGATTCCATTGTCTCTACTAACTATTTATATCGCAATACGAGCAACACGCAACCATTTGTGCCTATGTACAAAGTTACGGCTAATCGGCTTTCCGCTTCACAACAAACATTAAAACTGCATTAAATTCTATTTAACGCTGGATAAACCATGCCTGGTTAAGTAATTGAAAAATGACCGTGATTCATTCAACGAAAAAGCTCTATCTAGCAGGTAATCATAAATTTAATACGACGAATTTTTATATTTGAAATATGAATGGAACTGCATAAAGTCATATCCAATCACTTTCTCTCAAATTATAAATGTCACGGTATCGGGACGTGGCCAGATGGGTCACATAATGGCGAGGGAACCTAATAATCTCGAACACTCGTCTTAAAATCTGTTCCATATCTCCGGCACTCCGGTATGGCGATCGATGGACATCCGTTTTAAAAGAGCTTTTACACGATCGATGTCTAACTTAATGAGATTTTAAAATTGTACGATGGCATCAGTTCAGCGCTATGAATCCTAATCAGGAGCACCCCAGGAATTGGTAAGTTCGTACCTACCAATATAAAATGCAACTTGCCCATTCCAGGCGCGGTAATTTCCAGTACCTACTTAATCTTCATTGAATGAGGGATAGTTTTTCTCATCTGCCTCTTTATATGTTAATGGATGCAGAGAAATAGTCAGTCTGTTGGAAGGATTTATAGGAATGTGCGGAACCGGTCGGACTTCCGACGGTGCCGCGCGTCTTCGGCATGACTCCAAGAGAAACGTAAATCGTGCGCCCTGAGCAGCGCAAAATGTGCCGACAGTTCATTTGCGTTCATTCTGCGGTCTATTTTACTAAATTTCTCAAATTGCTTTACTTTAATTTTATTCAGGAAAATAATTTAAACCTGAAAGTTAAATGAATTAATTAATCTCCCAACTCAAGTATAATTTCAACGAAATAAGAGCACAAAAGCAATTAAGTTCAATTTGTTACACAGACTTGTTAACCAGTTTGCAAACACCTGCTTTACAGAAACATTCCTGAACGTGGTACTGTCGAGGTAACGCCCAATCTAATACTGCGCATCGATGTAATATAATCGAGTGCCTAGCCTACGTCAATATGAACGATATTTTTGAAACGTATTGCTCCATCATAAAATCTGCATGCCTGCGTAGTTGCGGCTATACCTAACGGATGCTGTTGATTGTAGAGTATTTCGGTCTCGGGAAGCATAAACTGACGAAGCCAAGTGGCACCAAACCACGCACTGCCCACAGTAACTGTTCATAAGGAAACGACACGATTTAGCTACATACATTGGCTTGTTTTAGTTTATTTACGACGATTCTACTTGATAAGTTTGGGGCTTTAAGGCAAAAAATGAGCACACGTCGATTCTTTATTATTTTAATACCAAAACTTGCGCGAGTCGTAGATGATTGTGCTTGACGCTTGAACCGCGTTTAACAAATCATAAATTACATAAGCGCATGCAAAATTCACAGCTTTGTTTTATAACTGGTCGACAGTTAGGTAAATCCTCATTAAATAATCCCCGGGTGGTGTCGTTCGCCGAATTCGCTTATGCAAATAAGTCGTTTGTTTGTGAAGCTTTTCGACTCGAGGTTAGACAAACAAAACGTTTAAAGATTAATTTTCCGAGAAACGATCTACTCAAATAATTACGATTGTATTAAAGTTAAGTTATGGCAGAGGTGAGTTATGCCTGTTTTTTATTGACAACGAGCTTAAAAGCTTCTTCGTTGAAATTAAAAGTTGAGAATCATACGATTTTCTTAGATGGTGATAAAATTGGGATAAGCTAGTAAATTTGTGTAGAGTACTTATTGAGTATCTGGTAAATAGATGCAACAAAAACGTTACCTTTTTGGGGTAATGCTCCTAGGTATTTTACTTATTCAACGACATAAGACATTTTAATACCCATTCAATATCTTATACCAAGTGGGTGTTCATGAAACATGGACAGTTCAATAAACATCACAGTGCTCGTACCTTGTGGAAAACGGTCGTGTGACGGACGCATTGCCGACATCTCTAGGGGCCACCGGACAGGAGTGAAGGGCAATCAAACAATTCGGGTTAAACGTCTTGCTCATTCAATCTGTCTCGATACCGCTGTTTCTCAATACGCAACTAGACTATCTCAGATTAAAAATCAGCGTCCTATGATTGGTACTTACCCAAAAAATTTTTCACAAGTTGCGTCATTAAGCTTCTCTAACATTATATGTACCTATTTTCAAATTACCCACTGATAGAAAATTAATGCGTTAATTAATTATTTAATGCGCTTTTAATTAGGACAGGTAAGGCAGCGTTATTTTATCTAATTAGAATTTAATATTAATGATGGAAGTAATGAGATATTAATGAAAATAACTTATCTTTAACGGCACCTTTTTGCCCGCCTAATGCTTGACTTATTGCATAACCTTCAAGTTCTACGGCAAAAAAATGTGCTACCGGCCGATGTTACGGATTTACTTACATCGGATCTGTACAGAATATTTACACAGAAATACTGCTAAGAAAAAGGCACAATTCTCTCTATTGGTGCTCTTAATTGTAGAATTTGGAGTAACTGAAACGGAGAGGATATGATACTTATTTTCCATTTCGCAATAAGAATCTATTACGGCTTACGATTTCACACAAATATAAATCAACAAAAAACTAAACAAAACACTGAGTAAGTAACAAGATTTACCTATAGGGTAGACCGAGGCGAATTGGATCACAGCGCGAAAGAAATATTGATTATAATTGTGATTTATGTGCTTTCATATGTGAGGACTGCAATTATTTCAATAAATATAGTATTATAAGCAAAACAATGCAGTTCGTACGAACTGAGGTATTATTGATCGCGCGAAGCGAGATCTCCAAATCAACTTGGGCAAATCGGCGTTGTATGTATGTATGTTTGTTTGTCCGAGGATAACTTTCGAATCGTTTATCCGATCATCGTGAAATTTGGTATATAGGTAGGTAGTGATGGCATAATTTTGGTGTGACTCGATGAACTAAAAATCTTGGGGGGTTGTTGAGATATTGGGGTTCAAGAGGGGTAAAAAAAAATGGGACTATCTGGTCAAGTCGCATGTCTATTAAAAGGTCTTTGTGAGTAAACTTCGACCCCGTTTTTAGTTTTAGTTTAAACTTAATAGTTTTTAAGTTATTAGCCATACTAAAAACTGAACTTTGACAAAATTCACAGGGTACACCAGTGACCCCACAATGCCGAAATTTGGTATGCGTGTAGCTTTAGTAACACAAATATAGGCAAAAGTCTGAAATCCAGAATAACTGCAATTTCTACCCCACAAACAAGGAACCAATTAACATGAGCTCCCGTTACCTGTAAATTGAATGAAACTGTAGGTCAAGTTAGTGGTTAGCATTTAGTGGCACTATTTTATTAGTCAAGATTACGAATATTTTTTTTTTGTATTTATTGGATACTCGCGAGATCTCAGTTTGGGGCGAACCACTACTACGTAGAACCTCAGTGTTCCTACTACTATGTATATTTAAAAAAAAACGATCGTTTCGGTTTACTCTAAAAGTTTAGGTAAGTAAGTACATAGTCGTAAGTAGGTGAGCTTACTTGGAACAGTCGGCAAGTGTTGAATTTCGCACACACAAGTAACACCTATGTTAGCGCTTAAACAAGCAAGATATTGAATTCTGAACCTGTGATTTACATATTCAATGAAAATGTTTTCAGTGTGATGCGAACTGAATCTCCTATTTCTGAACTGTGTGATGTGAAGTGTGACATGACATGCTAAAAGCTAAGTAAGAGAGACGATGTATTTCGTCCAGCCTCTATGTAGAGTTGGTCTCGATAAAACACTTAATAAACACAATAAAATCCATATTAGAATAGAACGAATGAACAAAAGCTATGCCATCTATGATAATTATGATTGCACTGTCATTAATCACAATTTAGATATGTAATATTAGTTCACAATATACCATAAGGACAAAAAAAGTACGGGAAAAATATTTGAGATTTTGCTCCCTGAAAAATCAACCAAAACCAGCAACTGATTGGTAGGTTCTTTTTGACACGATTGGAGAGCGGCTGAGATTGCCGCGACGTGCCTCATCGATCTTTTTGAAAAAATCAAGCAAGCAGAAGTCAGTGTCGTCAATAATCCACTATACATCATAGATATTTACGTACATATGCAGGTTCAATATTGTTGAGCTAAGATTTACACTTATTATGTTGTTGCTGCCGAAATAACCCCATTTGCGCTATATCCGTAAAATAAAACCCTGTGTTCTTTTATGAATCGCGAATTCTTTAGCAAAAACAAATCGAGTCGCTGACTGATGATTGTCGTAATTGGAACCTGGCATTAGTAGCGTACTTAGTAGAGACCCAGTGCCCTATTTTTCAAGATAAAACGTGCACTGTGGAGTGGAGTCGTTTACGCCGCGTGTAGTATGTAGCTCATGTCGCATCTCGCAACGTTCCGGAAGTCCGGTGTCCGGCGCCGCGCACAAAACATCGCAAAACCCCGCACAAAAAGGGCCACTCGCGCAGGATGTTAAACATTACAACAAAACATGACAAATGAGGTTTTGTCACATAAAACCGCGTAGCTTTATTGCAGACTGTCTGCGCTATATTTAAACACAGCCTCGGCGGACGCAGATCCTAAAACTAACCAAAGCGTCCGGCCGACACGCCTAGGTACTAATTAATGACTTACAAGTTTGCATTATTCATTTGCTAAGATAATTTTCTTTAAACATGTTTTCATATCCAGAATTTTTAGTATTCAATTAAATTAAATATTCGTGCATGTTACGAGTTCATTGAGTTCAATGTTTACAATGTCAACTCAAAATATATCAACCAAGAAAGCTATTATAGGCGATAATAGCTTATTAAACGGAACAAAAAATGGGTCCGTTATACTTTCCAATCGGGAGTAAAATAAAACGAATAAGTCCATCGCTTTCGTCCAGTCGTACTACATGCATGTTTGCATGCAATATTATAATGGTTCCCAAAATTCCGATAGAGCGTACAAATGGTTCATTCTCAAAACTTAGGAAATAATTACCCCGCGTACATATCAGAAATAACTGTAATAAAAAAAATACTAAGAACTTGTTATCCTAGTACAAATCGGTTAATAGTAGCTGTTGTATTGACTATTAGAAACTTTGGATTGAACGCTAATTCTTGGTAATATTGGCAATATTCTTAGGGTTTATGCTCGTTTTATGTGTTTTAGCGCAGTGTTAAATGCTATGAGTAAGCTTACAATGTACTGCTATTTCTGAGGTTGCTACTCTAGGAATAGCAATAAAAATTAGAGCTCCGTTTCGCCAACACAAAACATGTAAATGATAAGTACCTACTTATACTTAGGTAGGTACACATAAAAACTCCTTTAGGATCAAAACATCAAACGGACCATCTTCTCCTACCTTTTTTGAAATACGATTTATTTCATGAAAAGGTTAAGATCATTTAAACCACATTTGGGTGTGGAGAATTACGAGTCGTTTGCTTTCGCTAGTCAAAAGAAATCTTAGACGTTGTATCGACCGAGTAAAAGCCGAGAGAAAACAATAAATAGGATGACATCGATAATAAGGGTTCATGACCCCTCATGAATCTTAAAAAAACCCCATAATGACTACAATAATTTGGAATTTTGGACTCTAACGCAATTATTATTAGTGTGATATGGAATGTGCAAGTTCGCCTGTAGCGCAATAATTTTCATAATAATGAGTAGCTCAGTACAATCCATAACTGAATTGACAAATTTGTTACATGATATTCGATGTCCAATGATTTTGATATTATTAAGTATAATGTGAGTATAATGTATGCTATTATATCACTCAAGTAGGTATTTATTAAAATTAATGAGGGATTCGGCAATTTTATTTTTTGTTGTAGGTACTTACCTAACTGTTGTATTGTATTTATCTGAAGACAGAATGTGACAAAAATTAGCAACTGTAATTTGTTAGAGAATAGAATATATAGCTATTAAAGTAGCTAATATTGTCAAGTCTACAAACTTATCGTTATTCGATCGATCGGAAAAAGTGCCATCCTCAGCTCACGCTTCGTAGACATGCTCCTCTTAAGTACACAAACACAGTGTTGGTTCGTACAACCAAGGAGTTAAGAATGTATTACGAAGTTGCTCTCGTCTGTAACAATGTAACTAAATTTTCTTGTTTGCAACTCCTTTAGCTGAGCTAAAACAACCCTGAGTGTGAACCCTGTGTACGATTACGAGTATATGTGTATAGTACTCGTAGATATTCCATGCGCACAATGCATGCCGTGCGAAATTTTACTTTATTATGCACATTCGCCTTCGCTCATTGCGGTGCTTTGGGAACGTTTGAACAAAATTGCCCATTGTCCTTATCTCATTCTTGTCCTCACTGATTAGTAAGTAGCACCGTGTTTTTATCTTTGACACAAAGCAATTCCCAACAAAAATATATTGCCAGTTGTGAGAAATCGCTTTATGCGAGCGACACCCCGCGCCCGCAGTCGCGACTTTTGTTTCCCCTCGATCTCACGACTGTCTTATTTAACTTCATTTTCTCACACTCAATACTCACTACGGATTAATTAAGTACATACGTTTTGTTCCTAAACCAGCGGCTGAATACAAAAGATACTATTGTTGTTCTGGTAAATAGATACGGAAGCTGAGCCTTAATTAGACGCGAAAACACTTCCGTTCAGTCAATTTATCACACTAGATTTAATCAGTTTGTGATTTGCAATCAAACGTGTTGCTAACAATGTTATGAGATTTGGAACTTATTATTTCCTGGATTATATGATATGCACAAAAATGAGTAAAGTCAGTTTGAATTGAGTTTGCAAGTTGTGATAACGCTACTCGTGTGAAACTTAATTTCATTGAGTGAGACATCGCGAAGCAGGGTTCAGCTGCAGCGGGTCAGTACGATTTAATTGTCGTGCTAGAGGGTATTCGAGTGGGATTCAAGTGGCAATATGTGACGTCACATTGAGTAATTATGTCTTGCATGCATCCGCACAGACATTCAGTCTAACGACTATATGAATGACAGTTTAGTCATCATAGATTATTATGAAAAACGGTTACAACTGTTAAAATACACTCCGAATAATCCGATGACCCAGTTATCAGTATATCAGATGGAGTCTAGCTAGCTAGGGTACATATTTCTATTGTTTTGAATTATGTGACAGTTATCAGAGCAAGCGCAATTATGGATCAGTCAGTATCAACTCTTGACAGTAGGTAGGTACGGACAGACGGTGGACGCAGTGGACACGGGTCACCGCTACGCCAATGAGGCACTTCCTGCGGCCAGCGGTCGAACAAGGACAAGCCCGCTAACACGCGAGACCACTCACTTATCTCGCAATCGCTAAGCTTCATTTTAAACCTTATTACATAAAACACATCCCAAATTCTAGTATACATCATCAGTCGAATCCCAAAGCTTACGTGATCGGCAGCTTGAAGTAAGCTCAATCTTTTTACTTCAAGTAGGTATCCAACGGTACCTATATTTTAGTTTTAAAAATAACTTTCAATAAAATTGTGTAAACGAGCTTAACTGTTATGAAATTCAACTTTCGATTGGGTTTAATTACTAGTGTAATTAAATTTACGGTTGAAAAACGTTTCGGTCGGAGTCATCGGGCGTAGAGCAGCTACCTGCAAGGATGCGGTAGACACGGGCGGCATCCAGGTGGCTGATGGCACCGAGCTGGTCGGTGGCTGACCGCAGCTGACCTCGTGCCAATTACTCGCCCATTAGCGCAGCGAGCACAATACGCCGCCATTATGCGGATGTCCACTTCTGCCTACCCGCGCCCGCTCAATTTGCATTTGTTTAGAATTAGATGACCATAGCGCGTCCGTGAGCTTTGTACCACCTGCTGGTAATCCCTGTTCGAAGTGTCGAGCTTGTTTTAATAACCTTATACATGTAACTGAATTCGTGCGGACCATGCGGTTTACCTAATCGTCCATTGTTCGCGGATTCAAGTCATGAATTATTGAACATGCTGTATCCAAAATATTATTTATGGCGTACGTACGACATAATAAAGAGGGCATCCAAAGTTATTTTCTGAGCTATAAAAGCTTGTTAAGCGTTTGCGTCCGTTCCATTAAATAAACACTCAATTGTACCCACACCAATGTGCCGTTATTATAAAAGCATGCGGTATGGACAATATTGATTTCATTTTATTACCTAACTGGGTATGTCGGTCAGCATCGCAAACAATCAAGATATAATAATAATAATAAATATTGCTGGACATTTCACACAGCGATAACTAGCCCCAAACTAAGCAGAGCTTGTACTATGGAAACCAGATAACTGATAGAATACTTATATACTTTTTTTTTGTAAATACATACTTATAATATATAGAAAAACGCCCAGACACGGAACAAATATCTGTAGATCATGCAAACATTTGTTCCGTGGCGGGAATTGAACCCGCTACCTCCTGCGTCTCAGCCGGCTATACGCCCACTGCGCCATGGAGGTCGTCATTATTACCTATATTATTATATACCTATATATATATTGCGATATTTACTACCTATGTTGACAATTATATTGTAAGGATTATGATTCGTACGTAACAGCCACTGTTTACTTTAAAATACCGTTCGGTATGATTACATGTCATCATTAGGTATGATTAAAATGACGAGGCTAGTTTTGGTGAAGTAGAGTATGATTGTTAGCAGGTATTTCGGGATTGTTACGCAACTAACATTACCATACCATAACATTTTAATTCCAAAGTCACGCAACTCGCATTATAGGCATTATAATAACAAAAGAGGCACACACGCGTTCCTTTGCTCTAATTTTATCGTCTCGTGGACGTTCGAGACGAATTTAGAAATTCAAGTGGATTAGACGGTTCGACGTAAAATTTTTAAGCGGGTTGTTTCGACTCGCTCTACTCATGTTTCTTATTTCACGGACCAACTTCAGCAAAAGTAGGGCATATATAGACTGAATACCAGCTTACTAATAGATCTCTATGTAGCGCTATAAGGGAATTCCGGAAGTAGCCGTAGACATAAATAACAGTAATTTTTAGTATTTTTTTTTTCAACTAATTAAGTGCCTTTACCTACTCAAAATCAATCAATACTTAAAACTGCAGTTGATCTTACATAATAATGCAAGCAACAGTCCAATGGCGGTTTAAGATCAAACTGAAATCGCACGATTCTATCGTGGAAAAGGCAATGCAAAATCAGCGAATAAACAGACAAGAAATGGTAATGACAAATGGCGTATTATGTGCCTTATCAGAGCGGCCTGGGGAGGAAAGATGTAGCCGTTTTGTCGGCGAAGTGAAATGACAGCAGCGATGTCGTTAGCGAAGCCTCATCTTACTGCTAGGGCTCTCAACCTCTCACCTCGCAGAACACCCCTGGTAACTATTTTTGCGTTGATATTGTTAACTTTATTTCGTAGCCGAACTAGTAAAGGTAACTCAGCAAATACTTGGCATACATTTAATTTCTACAGGAAGCAGCGAAGTGCTTGTTATTATTGACGACCCCCGTGGCGCAGTGGGCGAACAGCCGGCTGAGATGCAGGAGATAGTGGGTTCGATTCCCGCCGCGGAACAAATGTTTGCATGATCTACAGATATTTGTTCCGGGTCTGGTTGTTTTTCTATGTATTATAAGTATGTATTTACAAAAAAGTATATAAGTATTCGATCAGTTATCTGGTTCCCATAGTACAAGCTCTGCTTAGTTTGGGGCTAGATAGCGCTGTGTGAAATGTCCTGCCATATTTATTTATTTATTATTTAGATGTGAGTATCTTAGAAAACTTCGCTTTCACTTGCATTACGAAATGTAAGAATGAAACTGAACCTAGAGACTTTTGTTTGCTTGTGGCAAAACGCCAGTTGCAAAGGCACCTTTCTTGCTGTTTCGTACAATAGGCAGAGATAGCGATGTCGTCTTTTGCTGAAACATATTGTTTCCAGCTTGCAGCACACGCGGCACACACCCGCAACCTCGAACTATATGCAAATATATGCAAATAGGTTCCAGAGAGATCGTAAACCGTTTTATATCAGATAACATAATTCGAAGCAAAGAACTCGTATATTAGCAAAAATAATGTCACAGCGATAAATTACCTTGTTAATTTGACGCTGTTATAACCTAGTACTTTGTTTAATAATGTCTTGAGATTATCTCAGTCAGATATAAGTTCAGAAATAGGATGTTTAAAGGAAGTTACTTTTATACTTTTCTATACAGCAACTTTAGATAGCGTTTTATCATAAAATTGAATAGCCCAAGCCTGCTACAAATGTTCACGATAACCTACCGCGTTTGTACCCGAGCTCTACTACCTGTGCGTATCGGAAGACAGAGATCTCGGTCCTCTTCGTATTTATCTAATATCTTCCGTAATATGTTATTCTGGAGAAAGTTGGACATTATGTTGCCATAGGTAATCAGTTGTTTATTTCTTTTATATTTAAATCATGTAAAAAGCTTTTCGGGAGCTTTGTTTTGGAGATTTGGGTAGATAGGGTTAGTTTAAGGGCATCATTGATTCTAATACACCTACCTACTTTTCTTTAAGTCGATTTTGAACATTTACCGGTATATTACTTTTGATAGAAGTCAGTATGTATATTGTAGGCGTTTAAGATGGATAGTACATTTAAAACCACACCAACACATTTCAAGCCTGGTGACTAGCGTTTTAGGTCTACGGACGGTTTGACAGAAAGTTATGGCTGCATAATAGCATTACCGCAGGTACTCAACCAGGTAGCACCTGACACGTACAAATACTCCCACAATAAATGCACGTTCCGTGGCCATTTCTCATGGATAAATACCAGTGAGCAGACATCCTTGGATGAACCTTTGTCTTGGTGTGAAAAGATAAAATATGTACCTTCTCCGT
The DNA here is from genome assembly GCA_963924445.1 of Philereme transversata. NCBI lineage: Eukaryota > Metazoa > Arthropoda > Insecta > Lepidoptera > Geometridae > Philereme > Philereme transversata. The sequence goes on from OZ004342.1 coordinate 11,535,389, forward strand.
ATGCAACTTTTCTTCTGAAACATTTAACGGTTATTTTGATAAAGTTACTTCAACCCCGCTCTTTTAACCTTAATTAGGTATTTTTATTTCCTCGCAAGCACCTTACATTAGTTGACGTCAAACTTTACAATTTTACTCAATCCGTAATTTCTTTAAAATATTTTTTACAATCGGCTCGGCCATCGCTCCCTACCTGGCACTCAGCGAGGGGTGTATGTGGTGTGGAGTAATAATGAAAATAAACTAGCATCGCCACATGTGGCTGTTGCCATTTGATGCATACCTAGCCACATTTTGCATTTCAATTCAATGACAATAACAATTTTACATGCAACTTTAAATCTTCATGCTGGTAGAGTCACTACTGTTTAGTTTTTTGCCTACTTTAAAGTATATGTATTCTTTAAATAGGTAGGTAGGTAGGTACCTACTTAATGTTAACATTTTTACAGAGAATCGGTAGACCAATGATAGAAATAATAAAGAGATACAGGACATTATTACCTATAAACACCACAATTCTTATGCTAGCAGCATCATAATATTCTTCTACTTATCTGTTTCTTTACTTTTTCTATTCATCGAAATACGTTTCTATTTTATGACCCCTCATTTAGAAGCATCAACACAAAATCAAAAAAACATAGAGCTGGCGACGCTTTGCATCGAGCGAGGAGTTGAAAACGTGGCAACGGCGCACACGCATATCGAGGTGGCGAAGCCTGTTGGGTGAGTTCGGGCGGCGCGGCGGTGGAGGGGCGCCCGCCGCACCAGTGTTCCTGCCGAGTGCGTCGCGACACCACGCGACATCGGTACTTCACCCGCAACAACTTCTCCGCCAACGCGCCGCAGTAAACACAACTTACATTCTCCTACTTAACAACCGGTTCGTGCTGTGATACCAGTGTCTTCGATTGTGTATCTCGTGATTCCTGTGTACTACCTCTACCGGTCGGATAAGCGCTGTTGGATTGTGTTTGTGTTCACCAAAATTGGATTTTCTGTCCCCATGACCCGGGAGTTGGAAACGCACCGTAATTGGATTACCAAGCGGAGGATACTTTCGACTGGTGAGTGGCTACTGTTAATTCCGATGAATAATACTATGAAGCAAACCGTTATGGCGCGCTCGAATAGACTGTCGCGGGATTCATGCGTTGTGGAGGCGGCGGCGGTACAAACAAAACCGAATAGGGGAGCGAGAGAGAGCGTGTATTGTTGATACTAGGCAAGGAACTACCAACGAATGTACTGAACTTGAACGACCAACCAACGCTACAGACAGACCCAACACTACGGTGTAAATTGGTCAGCACAAAGCGTACTATTATGGCCCTCCTTTGTAACGAATCAAACGCCTGTAGCTTATTCCTAGTTCGATATAGCGGTATCTGCTAATTGTTCTAACTGAAAAAACAGCAAGTTATTTCAACGGACAAATTCTTGGGCCAAATACAGAAACCCTATTATACTGTTAGCGTACCAGTTAATGAGGACTCCGTATCTTTACGGGTGATTTCTTGATAAGGCGAGTAATTAGATACGAGTATCATGCTCTTGGAAGTGATCATAGAGACCACACACAATTTCATTTGGTCAATGAAACTATTAAGGACAAGAATATTAAGTTGTTCCCGTTCTTATTACTACTTAAACATTATCTAACAATATACCTACCTACGTGTTATCATAACACATTAAAATTTTCATTTTAAATTAACAATGTGTAAGAAAATATTTAACAAGTTCAGTACCTACCGCATTAACTCAAACTCAAAAAACTGAACAATGTTTAAAAAAATGTAACTCTACCTCTTCCCAATAATTAAAACTTCGTTTCTTTATAAATGAACACTGTCATTCTGTTTCTTTGTCTCATTTATCTAATCACATGATAATGTAATCAGTCGTAAAGTGCTCGTAAACAATATCAAATCTACAATGTAGGACGTAGTCTGAAGTCAGCACGCTATATTCTACTACGTTAATGTCTCGCATAGCAATACCAAGACAAAAGCAACACCGTAAGGAACGTACTACATAGGTACCTACCTACAACTAAATATTTATGAGTTCCTGATTCGACTATAATCTCAGTTTCTTCAAATATGTTTATAAATAGTAAGAGCACTATTATAGTAGATTATATTACAATAGCAATGAATGAAGGCATTATCAACATCCTGGGCGTAATAACGTATGCGTCATCTGCCGCGATAATTAATAGATGAAAATACCAGATGTGACATCGTTCATCAAATGTTCACTAGTATTTACAAAGGCTAATAGGCCAGTAACTTCAAATTAATCTAGAAACTAGTTATTCGTACATTTGGTAAAGGATTAATGAACAAGTTGAAGACAAGCCTGATCACAATAGTTGATTATATATTATTTTATTATTTCTACTAAAAACGGGATATTTACCAGGACTTGTGAGTTTTTGAGTATCCCGTTTTTAGTACAAATAGAGTTCATAACCATGATAGTTTCAAAAGTTATATTATTTTATTGTTTATGACTTTAATTTGACGTACAAGTATACAACGCTGATATAATAATCATAAAAATCATACAGCAAATAGATAGTATAAATAAAAAAAATAAAAATGCCCGATCAATAAAAACCCGCAATAAATTTCCATTTTAGAGCTGAGCTCTCTGGCGACTTAACACCATAACATACCACCTATCTTATAACCATCGCTGATGAACCACAAACCTTTTACAGAAAACCGTATCTAAAACGATCTTTTTGGCGATAAATGGGAACATTCGTTTTTTGCACACACAGAACAAACAACCTACTCTCCTAATCTACAACTCTACTAAACGCATACACCACCGTTCCGTCGTGGGTAAAAATACTTGATTCTAAACAAAAACATGATCGATAGAAGCCTATAACCAACCGAAGGTAATTTTTACCCTCCCTCCTTTAATAATTTGAATAATATATTATGTCTTCGAAGAATTGCCTATAACTTGATCTTCTAACCAGATTTTTTGATATGGCACAGAAACCATATTAAAAATCAATTACTCCAGCGAAATCGTGTAATTTTATTATGAATTGGCTCACCCGCCCCGGCTTCGCAAAGATTTATTAGAATAAAATATTGCCTATATAGCACTCAGGGATAGTGTTTCTTATAGATATTTATATATTAGGATAGCTTTCTATTAGTGAAATAATTTACAAAATCGGTTTATTAGTTCCAGAGTTAAAAAAACATACAAACTTACAAGTAAATTTCCCCTCTTTATAATATTACCTAGTTCAAAGTTAAAAGATCAAAGTTTTTCAGAAGATTTTTTAATCTTATATTTATTTATAGCACATAAGGTGCCAAATTAATTGATATGGCCTACGTTAGCAATAATAATTGTTCGTTGCATATAAGATTCGAATATATATTCTCTATAAGACATTAAAAAACATACTTACTTAAAACATATTAAGTACATGCTTATAAAGGACCATTTATAGCAAAGAATACCCTTATCTGGTATACAACATGATACCATTATCCTTAATAATATAAATATTGCTGGGCATTTCACACAGCGCTATCTAGTCCCAAACTAAGCAGAGCTAGTACTATTGGAACCAGATAACTGGTAGAAAACTTATATACTTTTTGTAAATACATAACTTATAATATATTAATTAAATTAATGAATTATTTTAACTACGTGAGGTATCAAAAGTATAAAGTGGATGAATGAGTAAAATAAGTGACATAACATACCTAATAAACTGGTAGGTTAAGCACCTAAGTGGTAAATACGTAGAGACCAATATAAATAAAACATTTTCTAAATCCTTTCTAACTATATGCCTACATATGTAACGTCATTATAAAAGAAGAAAATTAGAAGATGTGTTTACTTACTATTAGTAAGAGTAGGTTCATGTTTGGGGGTTTGGACCATGACCAAACTCAAGGTTTGCCTAAGAGCCATGGAACGCAGCGTGTTAGGGGTAAAGAGAATCGACGGGATCCGCAATACCACACTGCGCGCGAAGACTGGCATCGCAGATGATGGCGACAAGACTACCAGGCTGAAGTGGGACTGGGCGGGTCACGTCAGTCGTATGGTCACAGAATCATGGGCAACATTCGTCACACAATGGGTACCTGCAGATGGGCGTCGAAGCCAGGGGGCAGGCCGAGGAAGCGTTGGCGTGACGACCTCGATGCATTCCAGGATGGCTGGTGGGGCGTGGCGAGTGATCGTGAGATGTGGAAGATGGGGGAGACCTTTACCCAGCAGTGGGAAAGTATAGGTTAAAATAATAGTAAGAGTAGGAGGTTACATTTATTTTCCTGGATAAATGTTATAAGTGTTTATTTACAACGTAGGTAATATGGAATTCCAAACATAACACTTCTGACATAGCTATCAAAAACACTCTTGTGGTTTACCTAGTATGTGTACCAACTACGTACTAGTATTAAATGTAATTGTTCACTGAGGAAAATTCAACCTAGCTCACTTTCAATAAGTCAAAAATAAGAACTGAACATTATTAAAGTTACCCAGCCAAACAACCTTAAAACAACTAAATTCGATCACAAATTCACAACATAAAATAATCAATACAGCATCTATACCAAAATAAGTAAGTAAGGAGCTTCATAACAGGAAGGTAGATAATTATAATTGTTATCAACTCATCATCATCATTGTCAGCCTGTGTCGACCCACTGCTGGGCATAGGCCTCTCCTTGTTTCTGCCACTCTTCTTTACTCGTCTTATGGATGTCGTCGACCCATCTCGCTGGTGGACGTCCCCTATTTCGATGGCCAGTTCTCGGCCTCCACTCTGTTACCTCACTAGGCGTGTTCAACTTGAATGGGCAGCTTTCGGCAAACTAGATGATATACTAAAATCCACGCATATTCCACAATATCTTAAAACACGTCTCTATAATCAATGTGTCTTGCCAACTATGACTTATGGTGCCGAGACATGGAGGCTCACGAAGGAGGCTGTGTACAAAATAAGTGTAGCACAGAAAGCCATGGAGCGCGCCATGCTCGGCATCACACTCTCAGAGCGAGTTCCCAATACCGAAATTCGCAAGCAGACTAAAGTACAAGACGTCAGCAAGCGAATATTGGGGCTCAAGTGGAGTTGGGCAGGACACTTGGCCAGACGTAGTGACGACAGGTGGACTAAGGCACTAACAGAGTTATCAACTAATAAAAATTAATTCCAATATTGAAGTAGGTATTCTATGGTAACGGTTGTAAAGCTAGGTCTATGCATGATGACAATAAATTAGCAAATGAGAAAAAAATTACGAACAGTATATACGCTAAAGAGTCTTAGAAAAAATATCACCTCATAAAATACATAAACGTATCCAAGTCCTTATTATTCACTAGAGTATTTTAAGCAGCGTCTGGTTAATTCTCATAATATCAGATTTTCATCAGTTTATAGTATAAAAAAATTTGCTAACGTATTTCGAAAAGTCTCTTTGGTTGATTGTTAGATGCTTAACCCAGTAATTTAGATTCATCTGCCATTAAAGGAACCCAAATGAGCTAAAAACTTGGGTTGATGAATGAAACAAGCTTATTTGACCCATTGGATGCCCTTGCATTGACTTTATTGAATTAACTAAACTAGTTAGTAGGTAGTTGGCGTAAGATGTGACGTGATCAGTGTATGTATAATAATCTCTATAGACTTAGGAATATAGTTGTAGCAAGTGCATTTTTTACGAGTAACACTGACTCATAGGATTATTTACAATGCAGAAAATATTTATTCTTCCCGTCACGTTTAAGCCCCTCTATCTCTATCGTTCCAGTTAAAGACGTACACATTTCAGGCGTGACATCGCCGGAAGCGACTATAAATCGTGCGTTGATATGGAAAAATTTCGCGAAAACTGTCTTTTATCGTCTCAGAAAATCCCGTTGTGTGCCAACGTGCTTTTTGCGGGAACAACCCCTTTCGACAAAGGGCTCAACACTAGTCTTCTTTACCCTGCAGTCTTATTTCTTGTATGGTTTGCACGGCTTTTAAGCTTCATGGATCAACCTTAGCAATAGACAATTCATTTCTAAAAATACAATAAAAACAAAACTATGACGAAGCCGAAATTAGGCCTCAAAGTCGAGTCAACGAGGAGTCAACTGTCGAGTTGAAATTCTTTTCGAATATTATATGCACATATACATATATGTATTCATCGCGCCAGAAAGAACCGCAGCTTCCCGAAGTGTGGGATCATGTAGGTCTTCGTCAAGTCACGAGCGGCTCGAATGTCAACCGCGACTGCGTAATTACTGGTTTATCATGCCTATGCCACAGATATTCCCGCCATCTCCGAAAGCTGAGATGCCGTAAAAACAGATTTTATTCGAAACTTATTATTAGGATATCAGGTAAGATGGATCCTGACATCGCCATAGATAGATTGGTATAACTAATTAAAGTAAGCTCGATAACATAACGGACGTCCAAAAACAAGACAATGCCAACCAAGATAGAAATAGCAAAAGGTACAATTCCAGCTACCTACCATTATTTTGCGTATATTTTAGTAGGGAGGGTTCGTCAGGGTTCGATTTTTATACATATTTGATGAAGGTTCCATTGTAGTCAAGGTTGTTTAAGCTTTAGGAGTGTCTGTATATTTTATTTGGCAAGCGATAAATTGACGAGGTATTGCATTGCATGTGGATGTACACACACAGCCATTGTCCAATACCGATTGTTCTGGCGAGCAATGGTTCACCGGTGGTCGTATCAGCGATAAATTGCAAGTTCAAAGCTTAATATAAGGCCGCGGTGAAATTCACTGCGCAACAATGAAATGCACATTTGTCCATGCAGTCTAATGCCAAAACAGCAACGCAACATGGCATGGGTAAAGGAAAGTATGATATTAGTTCAAACCCCTCACGGTCCTTTGTGGAACATCTGTCTGTACTGTACATTTGTGCAACGAACAACGCGCCTCCTGTTACATGCATGCAACTCTCAACCCTTTGAGCAATAATGCTGCTTAGCGTCAGATGCAAATGCAGCACAACATCTGTGTCTGTTGCATTAAAATTGATGTTGTTAATGGATTTTTAAGTCGTTAAATGAGCGAATTTTATCCAGATTTATTCAAGCCTGTTGTAATTGGAGTTATTCAAAATTGATGACTCGGCCAGTGTATTTTGTTACAAATACATACAACAATTGTTTAAATAACTCTTACCTTTGCAACTAGGGTTGAATATTATAAGAACACATAAAATTAAATTTTATGTATGTATCATCTTCATAATAGAATTGAATAATAGGACGTGCTAACGATTTTAGGACAGTTGTATTGCAGACACTGCAATAAGCATGATTTGCCAATAGGTTACGAAGCTTAAGAAATTCTTGGATAATAAAACCTTACAAGTTTACAACATGCCAGAATGAACCGAGCGCATCCGGGATTATATTACAAACTTATATTAATAGAATAATTATATTACACAACTTATATAAATGTACCCTGTTACGAGAGTCCAATAAATATTTATAGCTCTATATAATACTAGATACCTCAATACCTACTCAATTTACGATACATAGTTAAACGTCTTAATAAAAACGTGATCGTCTCACAATAAACAATTCAACCAAGATGTAAAAAAATATATTGAAATGAGATCGCAATTGAGCGGATGGCATAAGATCACGGACTGGACAAGTCGATCGAGCTCTGCTTCTCACGATTATAGTTAAAAAAATGTATAAAAAAACAAATTCGAAGGACCAATACGAAGCTGGGAGATACATAGTGCGTGTTGAGCATCCCGTGTGACCGAGAACCGACCATACAAGTATCTGATGCCTATTTGCCCGCTGCGTGCAGTAAACAACATCCACTCTGTCATTTTCATTTATTATCAGTTTCAAGTAAGCTGTTTTTTATGTGAATGAGGTTCAGTCTTGAGAAAATAATGATTACATATAAGTGAAACAGCGTAGGTGGGATTCGAGAGGAAACTGGGATTTTGTTGTATGAGTGCGATCCTTTGCCTTTTATTCACGGTTCTTAACTTAATCTTCGTAGATTTATTAGCAGTTCTTAATTTTGTTTACAAATCGACTTATCGTTATAATTGGTGTACTAATGAGAATTGCTTATTATGTTATACATTAAACCAAGTAAACAAAATACAACTTGATTACAAAATACTTTAGTAAAATGATACAAGATCAATTTTGAATAGGGTTCAAATCAACAAAGACATTTAACTTATTGAACAGGATTTTTAGGCTACCTAATTTTCACGTGACTGTTTATTAATTTGGCATCCTGTAGGTAGACAATATACCTGTAAGGCTGGACAGGTTTTGACTAATCAGGTTTTTGCGAATAAATATTAAAATTTAATAAACAATAAATACCCAACTGAAAAGAAGTCAACAACGTGGGATAAAACTAAAGACACCGCCTTTTAATTTTTACTTCACTTACCTATACCAAACCAACTTAACATGCGAGTACTAAGGTTGTAGTAGGTTTGTTAGCGAGTGAGCTCAATAAGTCCAGCACTATGTGAAGAGTTATAGCCAGAAGATTTATTTTTTGTAAAGTGTAAGTTATATCGTGTTAGTCTGTTCTGTAATAATCCACTGATGGTTATCATTCAATTTGTTACAGAAAGCAGAGAAAGGTGCGGGAAGATGGCGGGCGTGGAAAGGAGAAGGCACTAAAACAAAATGGCCGTCGCTCGAGCGGTCCTCTTGTTCCTTGCATCCACGGCGCACGCCTGGATGCCGGACGCAAACGCACGAATCTATATCAAAAATGGTAAATAAAATTATAATAATGATGTGGTTCAAGATAGTAAGGTTCCTACTCTTCTACATGGTTTATGGTTCGGAGAAAATGCACTTCATATTGATTTTGTGACTGTTAGGCGCATAGATAGAGAGACTGTTAGATACCTACCTACGCTCTCTACTACATTAGTAAAATTTCAAGGTAATTATAATTTATTCGAATCCTAAAAGATTTAGAAATACGATAACAAGAATAATAAAACAGAAGAGGAGTACTTGTTCAAAGAATGAATCACCATTCCCAAAACCTTCCTATCTCATGCCAACCAACACTGCAGGCAGGTGCGAGAAACTGCGATTTCGGTGGACTAACACGTGAGAATTTCTCATTTCTCAACGAATTGTTATGAAATCGCAAACGTTTATTGTTGTTTAATGGCTCTACAATAGTGCATTGTTCCTTTGATCGACACAAAAAGAGATTTCTATGGATTGGGGCTAGCTAATATACTTCTGTGTAAAATATAGGTCCAAGTCCTAAGTTGTTCAATCTAAGTTGAAAGATATAATACCACATTTTCAAATTACTAGTTAAAACATCGTTCAGTACTCTGAGTAATTAACGAACTAATCGATAATTAGGTCATACCATGTACCCGTAAAATTCAAGATTATCAAGTCACAGCAGAAAACTTTTAATGAATTGGTGGTTTGTTACAGGCGATGAAACTTCGGAACAGTTCGTGGGCAACGCGACGGCGCCAGACTACTTCCGTATTTTAGACAAAGATGACTTCTCCATAATAGTTGGTGGCAGGTGAGATCAATTGGTCATTTGTTTGAATTGAAAGTAACATACTGACCAGAATTCAAATATTAATCGCGTTTGATATCAACTTTGTTTTACGTTTAAATTATTTTTTTTTTGCAAAAACAAAGTCTGAATTTGCTCTACCGCGCCTCATATTGGTTAAGGATTACTGCTTTTAGTTTTGTTGGATACACCTTTAATCTTTCGTTTTATTCAATTAAGTATCTAAAGGTACAATTTATACTTAAGACTGTTTTTTTTTTCAGAAATACTGTCTACAACCTCAGCCTGTACGACTTATCAGAAAATATAGATCAGGTATGTGAAAATATTAATTGGGTACCTATACCAAACAAAGTTTCTTTTTACTGTTGAATGTACACATGAACATGACTACACGAATAGGTTGAAAACACACTATCCGCCTATGTTTGCCGTTTTATTTATTTAGTATTTCGACGTAGCCGAGTAAAATATTACTTTTAATCACGCATTGCAGGTCCAAACCTAGTCCTGTTAACATTCAGTATTTTGCACCTATCTATAACGAACTGGGTTAAACCAACTTGTAAAGGTTAACACCGGGAGTCACGATATCAAAAGAAGTCGAAAATCTAATCACACATTTGATAAAAATGTGGAGCGCGTTCACACAGATAGTGTTTGAGTAAACTGTAACTGTATAGTCGAGATTGATACGATACGATTATAAATTTCGCTATTATCCAATCGGCTTGATTGCTACCGTCTAGCCGTTCGGCGACCCAGTCCAGACGCATACAAGGAAATCCTTAATAGGTATAACACTCGAGTACAGGTTTATGTATCTAATCTTGCGCAAACAACTGCACAACCCCGTTGCCTCCTGCACTTACTGTTTATTCTTACTTACGTTACGACCCCATTTCGCCAGGCAGTGCACTGTGTGTTTTCTAAATCTTGTTCATTTTGTTTACAATAATATCTGCAACACACACCGCATTAACATTTTAAATCCCTCATGAGCTTTTAACGTGAATAACAAGCGAGGTGTTACAGAGACTACCCATTACATAAGACATTATTCAAAGAGCATTATGGAAGCACGTAGGCTCCTGATGTCATCTTATTATGCAATTATTGTAATTTTATCTATAGGACATAAAAGCTTTAAGTTGGTAAGCATATTTGATCGAGCGAAGCGAGATCTCTAAATCAACTTGGACACATCGGTGTTGTATGTATGTATGTTTGTTTGACCGAAGATAACTTTCGAAGTGTTGATCCGATCATCGTGAAATTACATACATACATAGGTAGGAAATGATGGCATAATTTTGGTGTGACTAAATGAGCTAAAAATGTTGGGGGGTTGTTGAGATATTGGGGTTCCAGAGGGGTAAAAAAATGAAAATGAGGCTAGTAGGTCAAATGAGACGTCAAATAAAAGGTTCATTAGTACATTTCGACACCGTTTTAATTTTTATTAAAATTTTTGTACTTTTTGAGCCATGATAAAAACGAAACTTTGACAAAATTCACAGGGTACACCAGTGACCCCACAATGCTGAAATTTGGTATGCGTGTAGCTTTAGTGACACAAATATAGGCAAAAGTCTAAAATCCAGAATAACTACAATTTCTACTCCAAAAAAGAGTAACCAATTAACATGAACTCCCGTTACCTGTAATTTGAATGAAAATGTAGGTCAAGTCATTTGGTTATTTATTTCGTGGCACTATTTTGATAGTCAAAGATTACGAATAATATTTTTTTTAGTTTAATGGTAGACTCGCGAGATCTCAGTTCCGGACGAACCACTAGTACAATTAGCTTTAGTTCGCACCTTTACTACCTGAACAATGGAACTTAACGTCAATGCCAATCTATTCCTGTAAACATGAGAATAAAATAAACAAAACAATCTAAAATGATAATGGACATAGTAGTAAAACATTTTGCTCGTTTACATTGAAACTTCAATCTGGCTCCTGTGAGAGCAAAAATATATAATTCATTCGAGGCTACGATTAATGGCATCACAATCTGCGCATAAAATAAAAATACGAGACGGACGGACATAGGGCCTGACTAGCGTTGGCAGTGTTGGCACTCAGCCAGATATCGCTAACGTTTCTCATCAAAAAATGCTTACTTACTATAGGTACATTTTTATACCAGGCATGTAACTTCTCCAAAGTTATTTAATATCTACGTCCAATGTCCTCTTATTTACCTACACAAACGCAAATTATGAGCACGTTAAACTGAGTGTGTTTCATAATTGTTTAAATGTTTTACCTAAAGTTAGGTTGGTTTTGATAGATAACTTTGGTTGGTTTCAATCATTACTACAGATACGAGACGTTTTTATCACAAGCTGTTACAATTTTATAGACTTTTTAAAACACCTAACAGATGCATGATCCCCATTACGATTCCCTACGTTATCGTTGGTATCAGACACAACTAAAACTAGGAACAAATATTCCATGACAGAGTAACTTATATTGAGACAACTCTATCTCTAGAATACACCAAAAAGTGTTTTTATGAAGAAGTTGATGTTTAAAATTACACATCACATATTAGGGCTGGCCAGTGGGTTGAATAATTCACGGACTGCGAACGGGGCGGCGGCGGCGGCCGGCGTCCACTCAGCCTCGCCAGAATACTAATACGCTATACATGCTTACTTTTCTTCAGCCCGTCCGCCATTTACGGCTTTTTGTTACTGACACCATTACACATTCAATTCTCAAATCTGTTTTCTACAAACGTAGGAACACACTTATGTAGGAACTGTTTTTTTTTTACTCTTTATCGTAACCACATGAATACCACGTGAATACGAAAATTAAATAGACAATGCATGTAGCGTGGCAGGAATATAAAAAGATCTATATAACAATAGCTTTCAATGTAAAACAATGTACCTAATTTTCTCTATATATATATTTTTTCTCTATATATAGATATTTGTTCCGTGTCTGGGTGTTTTTCTATATATTATGAGTATGTATTTACAAAAAAATATAAGTATACTATCAGTTATCTGGTTCCCATAGTACAAGCTCTGCTTAGTTTGGGGCTAGATAGCGCTGTGTGAAATGTCCAGCGATATTTATTTATTATAATTATGTTCTAATTTAACACTCTTGTAACGAGGTATAATCGTTAATGCAGCGTCATTAACAAGAATATTGTTCACAGCGTATAGAATGGCAGTCAACAGACGCTCATAGAGAGCTATGTCAGTTGAAAGGAAAATCGGCTGATGAGTGCCAGAATTACCCTCGCGTAGCAGCGAGATCCCAGGGGAGACTGTTGGTATGCGGAACAAATGCATTTAAACCCCTATGCAGGCGGTATGCGAGACACCCGCCGAACCACCACCTTGAAGAATCTGACGGATCCGGCCGCTGCCCATACGATCCTCAACATAATTCTACAGCCATTTTTGCCGGTAAGTACCACACTTTCACATTTCCCCTTTAACCTTATAGATATGACCTTTATTTCGATGCTTCCTGGTAATGTCGTGAACACATTACCAGGTGATGATCTGGAAACAAGGCACGATGCTGCGCCCGTTTTGCTGGTGGAGAGGTTGCACGAAACACGACCGCGATTACACGATACTGGTCGATTTATTACCTTCACAGTTAGATACAATGGGGAAGAGTAAAAAACAATCTTAAATATTACAGCTAGAATATGACAATTACGTCCATGTGGTAATTAGCCATGCACGAATGAACATCAAGAAACCGCATAATTGTCATCATCACGACTTCTTGATTTGTCTGCAATTCCCATGTTAATTGGTGCATCGTGAATATTCGTGAACCTTACTACACTCAAGTATAAGTCACGACGAATATTAGTATTTAATAACTAAGACGCTTGACTCTCATTCTAGATAAGACTTACTTATTATTCCATTATTTGCAGGTGGCCAGCTATTCACAGCAACGGCAGCGGACTTTTCTGGAACTGATCCTTTGATTTACCGAGATCCAGTGCGCACAGAACGATCAGACCTTAGATTATTAAATGACCCATCATTTGTTGGAGCAGTGGCTTCAACAAGCCATGTATATTTCTTCTACCGGGAAACAGCGGTGGAATATATGAACTGTGGAAAGGTATTTGTCATGAACTAAACGCATTTTTTGAATTGTTAGGTATCTAGGTACACACGGCTACACCTCAAGCTATACATTTCCAGTATAAGCTGACCTCGCATTGTGTAGGTTTTCCGTACAATGAGAGGTCAGCATAGACTGGAAATATATAGCTTGATGTGTAGCCGTGTGTACTAAAGAAATACCGTTGAATATGACGACCTCTGTGGCGCAGTGGGCGAATAGCCGGCTAAGACGCAGGAGGTAGCAGATTCGATTTCCGCCGCGGAAAAAATGTTTGCATGATCTACAGATACCTATTTATTCCGGGTCTGGATGTTTTTCTATATCATAGAAGAACATCCAGTATGTACCTATGTATGTAGTATTTACAAAAAAGTATTTATGTATTCTATCAGTTAGGTATCTGGTTCCCATAGTACAAGATTTGGTTAGTTTGGGGCTAGATAGCGCTGTGTGAAATGTCCAACAATATTTATTATTATTAATATCTAAAATCTTATCCCACAGGCTGTATATTCGAGAGTTGCAAGAATATGCTTGAACGATAAGGGTGGTCCTCATACGTTTGCTAGCGATCGATGGACATCGTTTTTGAAAACTCGACTCAATTGTTCCATGCCTGGAGAATATCCTTTCTATTTTGATGAAATACGTAAGTAAATAAATAAATAGAAATAAGACTATAATATAAGTATTTTCTTTATTATAATGTGCTTCTTTCCCATAGATGTGGCACAATACATTTCTTTATTTCAGTACACAATTAACATTATGTAGATACTTACCTTACTTAAATTTAATGTGTTTCAGAGGCTACAACAGACCTCATTAACGGTATTTATGGCAGTGGGGGAAGCAGAAACGACATAGTATACGCAGTTTTTACAACGCCGCAAAACGCTATAGGAGGCTCAGCAGTATGCGCATTTGCCATGAGAGATATATTAGATGCCTTCGAAGGAACGTTTAAAGGCCAAGAAAGCATGAACTCGAATTGGTTACCCCTTGAAAAAGAAAAAATCCCGACAGACAGACCAGGATCGTGCGTAGAAGACAGCAGAACTCTATCAGATTCAGCGGTTAACTTCGTAAAAACTCATCCGTTAATGGATAAAGCTGTTCCTTCGTTCTTAGCAAAACCTATTTTGATCAGAGTTAGTCTTCAGTACAGGTTTTCAGCTATCGCTGTACATCCTCAAGTGCAAGCAATGAATGGAAACAAATTCGACGTAATGTATATCGGGACCGACGATGGTAGAGTCATAAAGGCTGTTAACGTAGCGTCAAACGAAGGAGTGTTCGATGCCAGTGTAGAAGAGTACAGTAGGAACCCTGTGCGAACGGCTGTGATTTCAGAAGTGCAGGTCCTACCCCAAGGAGTGCCAATAAAACAGATGCATGTCGCCTTAACCACAGAAAAATTAATAGTAGCATCTGGTGATATAATAAAAGCAGTTACACTCTCTCACTGCGGGAACGTACAATCATGCAGGTATGTACCTACCGCGATTTTGCTCTTAATATGCCTTTCGTGCTATATTCGTTTGAAATACTGTTTTAAAACCACTCGTTTGTCTTTTAGGGAATGTGTAGCGTTACAAGATCCTCACTGCGCGTGGGACTCCAAGCAACAACAATGCTCTTGGGTTGGAAACAGGCAATTTCCGAATCCCGAGAGGTTTTTACAAAATGTAGAGTATGGAAAGACTGAAATATGTAACAAATTGCCAGCCCTTCTGCCGGGCGACCGGCATAGTAATAGAAATCCGGGGACAAAGAAACCCACACTATCTGAATCAGACCGACAGAAACCAGACGATATCCAAAATGAAATATTGATAGAAGTTGTCGAAACGAACGTTTTGTCCGAAGAAAAAAACACGAACCACAATAAACATGAAACCGGTGAGTGTTCAATTAAGAGTTTGTCAATGTTTGATAATTAAATGTGTGAACAATTTTATATTTACATTTTAATTGTTTAATAGATTCTCTAACGGTGGAAGCAGCTGAAGGCAATATATACAGCGCACAAGCACTTATGACAGCTGTAGTAGCATCATGCCTCGTAACCCTTATGGTTGGATTCGTCATTGGGTACCTGTTCTCTCGGCGATTTCGCCACCCCTTTCTTCAGGATACATCACCCTTTAATGAACAACACAATCAGTTAAACAGGTATGGTATGCAAAATTTTGTTAACAAATTATTTCTAATTTAACCGTAAATTATAGTGAAGGCAGTTATTGAAGATTCAGTTTTCCTTTGCAGTCCCATTTTTACGATTTCTGGAAGTGAGTCCAAACACTCGCATTATTTATCACTTTGTTAATTAAACACGTTGCACTGTGCCATTATTTGTTATCGTGATATGTGTTGTCTTGCTTACTCACAAATTGTTAATACAGGCACAAAGATCAATGTTTTAATATGTAAATAAATTAAATATCCAAGATGTCATTTTGCTACTTTAATATTGTAAAGCTAAGTTAACCTATTGCTATTCTTTACAGATTGGGTCCTTTAGAAACGCCCCTGAATGCCAATTCAGCATACATGCCGCCGCGGTCTAAGAATGTCAACATGGTTGCGAATGTGTGCTCTAAACCAGACAATTTGCATCTCGAGCTCGGGAAAGAGCGAACACTCGACCTACGAAATTCTACAGAATCGCTAGACAAAGATCTTAAATGCGGCACGTTACAAAAAGTGAAAAAGACTTACATTTGAGAATTACCTAAACAAACTTTGTACGGATCCATTTCTAAGTGATTGGAACGATCGATGTGACGCGTCGCGTGTGCCAAGTCTTCAGAGTGTATCGGCCGAGTAATTTTTTGTAAATGTGGAGTGTGGTGTGAGTGAACGCTAGTGCTGATTTCAATTGTTAATATCAGGTGATATAACTTCTGGAACTATCTTTTTGATGAGCATAATTTTCCCGTAATCTCGGCGCATGCAACTGTGCCGAATTTTGGGGAATATTTACAAGCAAAACTCATGTCTCAAATCATGGTGAATATCACGCGTCTTTAGTGAAATTATATCGCTAAGTGGCTGTACAGTTTAGATATCCTAGAAATTTTTAGGAGTTTTTAGCCAGTTTCAAGAAGGGAAGGTTATCGATGCGTTGGCTATGTAGGTATTTTTTACCAATTAGGTACTCCGTTATGGCAGGTGCGATTTGGATGATTATGATCTTAAAAATTGTTTTAATTTGTGTAGAGATCCAAATCGGATAAGGTTTTTACTTTGTTCGTAAATCTGAAATAATCTTTAATGATGAGTTTTGAAGTTGAATAGTTAAATATCATAGTAAACAAAGGACTCTGCATTTATACGTAGGATATCAATCAATACCTACCTACCACTGATATTATAACTTTACATTTTTACATACTTGTAAGTGACTGATACGTTTAGCGCTAAAACAGAACATATAAAATGTAGACATGCTCTTGAATCTTGAAAAAGTAGAATGTATTTCTTACAAAAATTTGGAACCAGGTAGATAATAGTTAGGTACCTAGGTAGACAGTAGTTAATCAACTGGAATTGCTGAATAGCAGTTATATCTACTTTGTAAAACGTATATTGTAACTACATATATATGTATATGCGGTGTAAATATTAGATAATGGTGTCATAAGTTCTGCTTTAGCATTAGACGCAAAAATTGAGGCGTAAATTTTGTAACATTCCATAGTTAGATTAATAACGCAGTGCAGCTATTTGTAAATATAATCGAATGTGTATATAAAGCTAGTTTAAACAGCCGAGGGGCTCAAGAAATTAGTTTGACGTAGTCAAACAAACTAGAAAATGGTCAGTTAACTATCATGACAAATTTAGTAATGTCTCCTTGTATCCATAGAAAATTATAATACTAATTTATCTTTGTTACAACTAACTTTAATTCTGTTTACGACGCACGATGATAGTTTAGTAATTATCTCGCCAGTTCCCAGAATTATAATGAAATTAAGATTGTCAACATGATCAGAATCACACACATCTTTATAGTATCTTTTTTGTCTATAGATTTACAGATTATTTTCGTCGTTATGTACGGGTGGCATTATAAAATTGAGAGGTTTATCATATATAGCATGTAATCAAAAAGTTATTAGATTTTGTTGAAAAGTGAAATTATTATAGTTACTTATAGCAAATATTGCTGTGCTAACGCATAGTGCCTTGTAGGTTGCCAATTTAGTGCCTAATGTTAGGACAGAGAATATAATATTTATAACCTACTGTATTAGATTCATTTCGGTAGAAAATAATAGATGATTTTTTTTTGCCATGCACAGCACTTTTCTAATATTTTTACTATTATATTGTTTGATATATACCTACCTAATTATCTCACATGATTAAGTAACTGTTTGTTTTATTATTCCTTTAAAATATTGGGCTGAATGATGTAACCACCAGAGAACTAAACATATACAAGTGTTCCCACCGTAAAAGAATCAAAGTATCTTTAATCTATTAAAAAATGTATCTCATTCTGTATATATTATTTCATAAGAAAATATTAAGTAGATATTAAATTAAGTTATTATTATATTCAAAAAGTTGCAAATGTTTCTAAACAATATGTTTTCTAGACTTATTATGAGCTGTAGTTTTTTTTCATATTGTATATTTTTTACACTCCTGGGAAAATATCATAAAAAGTTTTTATTTATATTTTTATATTATGAAGACTCCATTCAAATCTAGGGACATTATCGATTTCCATATTAGTGGAGAAAATATAAGTTATATGACATTATTTGGTATTTTATTTTTCCAAAAATAAATAGAAAATTCACATACCCTTACTCCTAGTCTTAATTTCTTCTATGATTCAGGTTTACATTATTATTTGTAGTGCTAAGTAGAAATTAAAGTGTCAGTATCAGAATCAATGTAGTTAATATAATTACAAAGAAACTGTCTCTTTTCCACTGCTGACATCGCTATATCAGTATTTAGAGCAATGCCATCATCACAAATGATAGCTTCTTCTTTAATCTCAGGACTACCTTCATGCATTAAAATAAAATTGTGCAAAACACATGCAGAGAGAATCAATATATTTATCAATTCTGGCTTGAAGATATCAATATGGTTTAGTTTTCTAAACTTTTCCTTGAGCAATTCAAATGCATGTCCAATGTAGGAGCGAGCCTTCCAATGTATCTCATTGAACTTCATTTCTTCACTTGTCAGAAGTTCTTCGCTAGTAAAAGGTGTAATCAAATTTATTTTCAATTTGTACTCTGAATCACCTATTATGTGATTATCAAAATCAATAAAGTTTTGCAACTCTAGTGCTAAAGGGCTGTCCTTGAATACTTTGTTTTTCTTTGTCTTTCCCAAGTCACCAATGTGGATGTCAATAAACATAAGAGATGCATCACACACTGCTTGTAAAAGTACAGTACCGTGTCTAGTCTTTCTTTGTCCAATTTTAAGTTGGCACGTATCAATAAACCCCACACAATTGGGAAATTTAAATCTGCTGTTAACTTTCATTCTGGTCACATGTTGCTCTTCTACTGATGGCCAGCTGATATAATTATATCGATTCTCAGCTAAAAGTAAGCCAATTTCTTGGAATATATGGCACACTGATGATTTGTGAAGACTGAAAAATTTCCCAATTTCACTGTAGGATAGATCACTCATAAGAAACATCAGAAATACATGGACTTTCTTATCTAATGGTATGTTTCCTGGTGGAACCAAGTCTCGTAAGATATTGATAAGTGCCTGAAATAAAAAATTCCTTAAAGGTACCTAATATTATAAATTCGAAAGTAACTCTATCTCTCTGTTTGTTACATTTTAATCTGTAAATATCTGTACCGATTTTGATGAAATTTGGTATACAAGTAGATTATGACCGGGATTTGGGCATAGACTACTTTTTTCTCAACTGCTCAAAAAGATGGTAATGTTTTTACTTGACAAACCACACATGAGAAGTCACTGGCGGCAACTAGTAAAAAATATAATGATTCATTATGTTACAGTTACAACTCTTAGGTACTGTATGAGCGGAGGATGGAGGATATGCCTTTACATGACTGGTTCAACATTATTGTCTATTATTTAGTGAACGTGAGGTACACACCACAACTGCTGATGGGAACTAAAACCTGTCCATTTAAGAATTTGTAGCATAACAAAATTGCCTACCTGCACTGTGGATTTCTTAGCTTTAAAGGTAGCTTCATAATCTTCGTCAGAAAAATTTACAACAGCTTGTTCATAATAATCTTTGAGTATCTGAGGAGACTCCACAACTGATGAATTATTTATATCAATTGGCCTTTCCATATTTATCGCTGCATTAAAAGCATCTAGATTCTCTACATTTTCTAATAGTAGGTTCGCCATTGCCATTACTGATCTGTTTACTGTAGATATATCATTGTCCAGGAAAAACCCCATCACAAACACTTTTTGAAAGTTATCCATTTTTGTTACAAAAGGCAACCGCTAGGTCATTGTAATTACTAGTTCCTTCGATGCCTGTCGAAGGTTTGAAAATTGTGAAGTTGTTACGATAATCAACAAATAAATACAAAAATAAAAACAAACAAAACAATCACAATCGACGGCTACTGTTGCCAACTGCCAACTGGGCTCTGACAAATGTAGCTAACTTCACCTCAAAAAGTTGGTAGTTGGTACACCCATATTTGATAACTTATTTGATTTGATTTATTAACATAAAACTTGGATTTTTTACAAGCCAAATTACTACAGTATCATTCAAAATAAAGTAGACCCGCGATAATCCGTTAAAGGTTTTGCAAGGTGGTGCCGGATTATCGAATTTGTCGGACTATAGAATACTAGATCCTTCTATCTTGTAATCTGACAAATAACTCATACCTACTCATTTATTAAAATCGTAGTAGGGGCACAATAGAACACTTGGTTGCGTCATTAATAGTACTTAACTAATTACATTGGCTTTAGATAAGTAGCTCATTGCACCATCATTTTGGAGGTGCTAGAAACAGACGAGCTTTTCAAATGCATTTACATGCATCTAAACA
This sequence comes from Philereme transversata, assembly GCA_963924445.1. NCBI lineage: Eukaryota > Metazoa > Arthropoda > Insecta > Lepidoptera > Geometridae > Philereme > Philereme transversata. Next base: position 11,556,192 of record OZ004342.1, read on the forward strand.
ATGATTAATAAGTACCTATGTACTTAAAATTACCACAAAAGCACTAAGAGCTTTACCACTTAATTTTGAAACAGAGCCGTTATTACTGCACCAATCTCCGCCATAAATTCAATTGTATCGCAGTTATAGCTAGGTTGGCATTGTCAAAGAATTTAATATAATACCTAATTTGAATTCTAAATTGGTAGGTAGGTATGTTTGTCAATAGGTAACAATTATAAATATTGAATTGCATTAGGAACCTACATAGATACTTATAAAAATGGTAATAAACCTTTGTATACACTGATAAAGGCATGTTGGATTATAGGGGGGCGGATAAGACAAGGGTCGGATTACCGGGTCAACTGTGATGGGAATCTAGCCACTTTTTGTGGTGAAGTTAATTTAGCTACATTAGTCAGAGCCCAGTTGGCAGCACTGCTCAAGTCAGTCGACGTGCTTTCCATTCAGTGCTGCCAACTTGGGGGCTTTTCCCCTAAATTTGGGAATAATTTAGATGAAAAGGGGTATTTTAGGGGTCATATTTTTTTAGGGACATATGTACACTAGAAGTACAATTTTTTTACGCATTTTTCAGGATTTTTTTAGGGGAATTTCCTATGGAAAATTCTTTTGTAGCGGTTTTTGTAACGTAAATTAGAAGATCATTAATTGGATTGATGAATTAAATTTTATGAAGGCGTGTAAACTCGTAGACATCAGCAGAAAAATGTTCTCTGTAAATTACTCGACTTTAAAAGTAAAGCGGAAGATGAGAGCCAAGTCGATGATTTCGGTAGAATCCTCGATAGTTTTCCTGACGTCGATGAAAGTTAAATAAAGTCATTTAAAATCAATAAAATAAAATACACAATTACGCAATGAAATGGGGGTTTAATTAGCGTTTCGATTTTACCTTGAAACAAGATGCCTATTTGGAATAAGAATTTTGTTCAAAATAGTCTAGGGCCTAGGGTGATCTTGAGTTAGTGTTTGGGGGAGAGAGTGGGATTTCGAGTTGACGCTTACTTAGTCGAGGTTGGCGGGCAACACTGGTTCTATTCTACCTTTTTTCTCTTCTCTCTCGGAATCTCGGAATTTCTGATTCCTTCCTGCAAGCTTTCATGTTTCTGAAATACTGGAATATAACCGTGTCTGGTAACTTCTAATATAACTAAAAGACTCAACTCAGCTCTGCAACAACACCTCGCGACAAAATTCATTTCGTTAGGGTTATAGCTTGCAGTCTTCTGAGAAGACCTATGTCAAAAATGCAAGATATCGCATGTGATTGTATTACAGGTGAAAGGTGAGTGTTTGAGGCATTCATACATGCTTATTTTCATTGAACAAAACCCATACCTTCAGTGATTTTCTCGTGCTTTCTTTGGAAAGATGACCTTTCCTTCATTCTTCAAAGGCCAAGTGGTGTTTTGTTTGTATTTTATTCTTCAATCTCGTTTAAGAAAGGGTAACTTTATAGGTACCACTATTTTTTCATTTAATTCAATTTATTACCTGTTAACTCATGCACCCATGCACATTCACAGTTAAGACTATATTATGCAGTATAAGTAAGCACAAAATACCTACCAATGTCTTCTCCATTCGGCAGAATTAGGTACCAACCTACCTTAATAAGAACTAATTTAATCAAACTTGGTTTCAGCATTAAAAATGAAAAACTCATCTACCCAGCTGCATCTAGAAATAAGGAACCTATATTACAAGTGTTGCAGAGGTTCATATTCTGTGAAGGTGAAAGCAATGAAGAAGAAAGTGCATTATTTCTGGAAGTAGCATCAGGTTCAGGGCAACATCTAGCCCATTTTGCTCCGCACTTCCCAAGTGTTCAATTCCAACCAACTGAAGTTGATGAAAACTTATTAGGAAGCATCAAATACTATGCTGAGAACTGCCCAACAAAAAACATGAACAAACCAATCTTACTAGATATCAGAAACAAATTATCACTCTACGGTATAAAAGAAAATAGCATAGACTACATTTATAATGCCAATATGATTCACATTAGTCCATATGAGTGTACTGTTGGACTTTTTGAAAATGCTGGCTACTACCTTAAACCAGATGCTCTTATGATCACCTATGGGCCTTATAGTAAAGATGGTGTTATTACACCAGAGAGTAATGTGCAATTTGATCTGTCGCTTAGAGCAAGAGACCCCTGCTGGGGTCTTCGTGACTTGACGGACCTTGCAAAATTAGCAGAGCAAAATAATTTAACCCTTATAGATACAATAGAAATGCCTGCTAATAATAAGACATTGATCTGGAAAAAGGATTAAATGGACTAATTTGTTTTATTTTCTATAAGTACATATTTACAAATCCTTTAACCAATTTATGTAGAAACTTGCACATGTACTTAGTCATTACTATATTGTATGGTTTTGCATTACTGATGGTTCCAAAATAATCCAAAACATACCCTACATACCTACCTATAATCATGATAATAAAATTTATTTCAAATATACTACTTTATTAATTTGACATAAACCAAGTGTGAGTATTTAGAATTTAGATGGTAGTTAGGTATACTTATATGCATTGTGTTTATTTATGTTAATTACAAAAATAGTATTTTATTTTGTAAATAACATCATCTCCTGGTTACCTACCTACTTTATCTTCCATAATGCTATTTACATTAATTATTTTTTAAGGCTGGTTTTACTCTAAAATATACCTACCCTGTCTAATTTCTTAGTATTTATTTATTAAGTACCTACTTATTTAAGTTCGGCTACTTACCTACTAAAATTTTTGTTTAGCTTTGATCAAGGACAACAGAATTGAAATGAAATTCCTGAAACTGGTATCCAGGTGGAATCAAGGGGGGAGTTTTTGAGTTACTTGGAAAAAAGTAGGTACTATAAATACGGAAAAATATTTTACTCAAAGGAAACATTCCTTTAATTTTAAATAGAAGCAAAACTACTTTCATCGATTTTAAAAAATACTCTTTCTGTTGGACAATGAAACAGCTTAGCATAACTCGACAGAGGGTTTTTTTACACTACGGTGATGGACAGCATAGGGCCCATCCGATGTTAAGTGGTAACTGATAACCATCGCCTGTAAACAAGGAATTACCTCATTTAACAGGCACCTTAGAAACGTGCCCTACAATGCACTGCCCTGTGTGTCCATCAACTTCAGGCATACCTACAGTTTGTAAAGCCTCATGTAGTCATGTGCCTGTAATTTCAATGGCAACCATAACCTTGACAGAAACACAGCAAAGCTGCTTTGTGACAGTATGGTGGTAGTACCTACTTCCCCGGGCGAACCCTTTTACAAATAAAAAAGGCAAAAAAATCAAACTTTGTGCACATCTGCGGCACAGGCTTTACATAATTTTTTTATTAATAGCAAGGTAGAGTCCGCGCCACGAGTAAAGTCTTACGGCAAAAGCGGGAACTAAATCTCGAATAACTTCTCCATTTCTGCGATAGCAGCGCCGCGTCTATCGGACTTCATTGGTGGCGCGAACTCTAGGTACTAGTAGGTACTCTTGTTTGACCTCAGAGGTCTTGACAAAGTCATTGGATATATTCTTATATGTCTGTCACTGTTAAAGTGACAAATAATAGATCTTATCATTTGGTTTTGAAGTCGAGCAGCGTGGGGATTTACATTCGCTCGCGGCTCACTTACGCAGCACCAGAGAGGTACGCACTATGTCCCGCCACCAACAAACAGACGATAAAAGCCCAGCAAAGCATAGCCCTACGTGTCTGTACAAGCCCTTCGTGTCGTCCGTGACGTGCAGATATCCAGCGTTGAGGACTTTGTGGTAATGTGAGCGCGTCGCATGTACGATCGCACCGACAATTTATTGACACCACGCTCACCTTAACGCCATTGCTCCACTGCACGGGCGGCTATCTGACATTCGAACTCCCTGGCGTCCATTACCGCGGAAGCCCCTGTGCTCACCATCTTCTCCAAAGCGCAGGCTACAAAAGGACGAACGTTATAATTCAATAATGTTTATTGGTAATAAATAGATAGTTACAAAGGAGTATAAATGCCAACATTAGGTAGACACAATAACAATTGCATTATAAATAAACATGCATGTACTGTTATATGATATAATAACGTTAGCAAAGACATCGGCCACGTAACGTCTTAGAGGCCAAACTGCAAGCCAGGGTGGTACTCCGTACATCACCCCGTGACTGAGAGTTAGTCGTCTCTGACGTTGAAGCCAGAAAGCACGAAAGTCCGACCCTTAGGCCGTTAGTCCACCGCCGCCGTCGCCGGGACTTCACCGAGAACGAGATTATTTCTGGCCGAGATGAAGATGACGTGACGGTGATCATTTGTCCACCGTGACGGTCTCAGTGGTTCACTTAGTTTGTTGTAACTATCGTGCGTGGTAGTACGTAGAAATAATACAAACTAATGAACGACAACTTCTCCTTAAGCTTTTGTATGCTATAAGGCGTAGGCGATGCAAAGAATTTAGAACTCATCCTTAGTTTTATTCCACATACATTCTTTACTTTCTATAAGTTCTATTAATTAATAAATGTCATATAGAAATTTCTTGGTCATTTTTATTTATTATATTATATTTTTGATATAGATAATCAAAGCTATTGCAATGCGACGTCACGGCGCTGGCACAGATGGACAAGTTCAAATGTGTTTTAATTGCCGGCACTTCGGCCCGTCACTATCTCGGGCCGAGTTCTAGCGGTAGAGCCGAACTATACGATACTTCGGTGGACGGGATGACAGCGCTCGGGGGACGGGGGCGTGCGGTGGACACATGGCCTATAGTAAATGTATATATCGCTAATTTGGCGCCGTCATCTCGTTCTCGGTGACGTCCCGGCCACGGCGGCGGTGGACAAACGGTCTTACACACAATTCCCAAACAACAATGATCGAAGTGTTGAAGACCCATGATGATCGAGCAGCGTGAGAGAGAGAGAGAGAATCAAACAATGCTGCCAACTTAGCGCGTTCAGTGCCAGATCTAGCGCTTTTTTTAGTACACAACTCGTTCTAGTGCCTAGAGCGGACTTTAGCGTATTTTTTATATTAAATCGTTTTCCTAAATCATATTTATGTAATTTTAGAAGGTTACCTTAAAATGTCACGTATTTGGTCGCAATCAAGAACCACTCGATATATTTTGTAACTTTTTGGGGTTGGCTTCGATCAACAATACACCTAGATAAAAGGTCGGCGCAAAAAATACGTCTCGGCAAGTAACAGCTCACTCGCGGCGTGAGCTCTTATTTTCATTAGTCTAGTTGAAACACAGCCAACGTCAACACGTACCTCAATGCCTCAATGCGCATTCAAAAGTTGTAAAAATAATGCCCGGAAAAGCAATTTCTCAGCCGGAATGTCTTACTTTCGGTATGGAATAAGTTATAAAGCTATAAACTGACGATTAATATAATTTTTTTACCAAAATTGCCGATTTAAACCGCCGCTAAGAATGTTTGGCCAACGTCAAACGTGTGATATAGCGTTGGGCCAATAGACGCGCAAACATAGTGTTCACAGAACAGCAAATAAATTAATAATTTTTAATACCTATCTTGTTATCAGAACATTACAATTGGTTATGCAACTTTTTTGTGGATTTGTTGGACTCTCATTAGATATTTACTTTTTGGCTTTCCTAATAACCCGTTCACGTGTTATTATTTCATTTACTTCTCCAAATAATTTACACAACATAGAATAAATTCGATTCTAGACGATCACACTTAGAATGGCCAAAATTATAGTTAGGTTTATTTAGGTTCAGTACGCAGAATGTAAAAATCTCTTCAATGTCGAATAGTTAGGAAACATTGAGATTTTTTATTTATTAATTGCACTGTATTTGTATACAAGAAATGTGAATATATTTTAGTAATAATATAATATAAAGACTAGAGGTTGCGTAGTGCGCGAGCTGCTCGCAGCTCGCGAGGGTAGTGTTGTTTGATGGAAATTCTCCCTTCGAAACTCTTACAAAATCAAATCATATCAGGCTAAAATTGTAGCTACCTACATGTATTTTAAGAAGGAACTTTAAAAATAAGTTGATTTTGAACTTTAAAAATAAGGGTATTTCAACATACAATTTTATAACTTACATAAACAATCAATAGTTTTGTATCATAATGAGCAAATTCGTGGATACTTACTTATATTTATTAATTCTTTAAATGATGCAATTAGGTATTAAAGTTTGTAGGTATGGAAGAATGGCGAGACGGGTTAGTTTAATAAATCCCACCAGCTTTAACCATTCCAAAAAGTCCAGTATGCCCGTATTAGCAGTAGGCCGTTAGGGTGTTTCCCGTAGAGGCGTACAAGGTCAGCTAATATTTATAAATTAAACAATTGAGAAGTTGGTATATATATTTTATTATTTTCTACATTGTGTATACCTTATGTACAATTTACATACATAATAAATTTGTTATAGAATAAAAAAAACCTTTATAAAGTTTGGATGTGTTTGTTTGTACTCAATCACGTCGTAACGGCTGAACAGATTTCGATAAAATTTGGTATGTACGTAGATTATAACCTGGATTACCACATAGGCTACCTTTTATATAAATCAGTTTCCATGAGATAAAAATGGGGTGTCAAGTCACGTTGCAACAACACATTCAGATCATAAATGTCATAATATTATAAATGTGAAAGTTTGCATGCTTGTTTGTTAATCAATTATGTTGTAATGGCTGAACCGATTTTGATGAAAGTCGGTGTGTTGATAGATTATGACCTGGATTCAAACATAGGCTACTTTTTATAACAAACAACTCGTGCGAAGCCGTTGGCAGAAGCTAATATATTAAATTTTAACAATAAAATAAATATATAATTAAATGTTGGAGCGGGGCGGTCTTTTTGGTCAATCTTGTTAATTATCTAATGCTTCTTCTTCTAATTTCTAGTGCTTGATAATCATTTGGCATACATCATCATATCAGCAGCCACAGGAAGTAGACTGCTGAACATAGCTATCCATATATATATATGAGGCACTATACTAATGTCAAGTAAAAAAGTAATATGAACGTATTATAATAATCCTTCTCATATATCTCTAGAGCAACCAATTTCATCTTTCTCAACAAACTAATGCTATTAGATTTGAATACTCATTGACAAATGAAATAGTTAGTAGATTTGAATCAGTTGATAATTTTCATATTATCTTTGCTTGACTCGACGTTCGCCACCATCTTCAATGAGCTGTAATGAGATGCCAGTCGCAGTCGTTCCAGTTGTTGTCTGTTCGAAAACAAAAAATATATGAGATGTGATTTTTAACAAAATATTTAACGCGAGATACTTATCAATAGGTATATAAGTTTTTAAATTTTCTTATTGAAGTTATACTTCTTATGGCGCGATGGAGAAAATTGAAGAGAGTGAATTTTTACGATGCGCGCGCACACCGACACCTAAATTTAACAGCATGAAGTTAGTTCTAGGTGGTATGAAAATTGATAACTATGTTCAAGTTGTATATTCTAGTATTTTTATATGTAGAACACGTGTTTCGTAAGGATACAATTAAACAGTGTGAATAAATAAATATTATTTTGGTGTTTTTATTAATACAATTTCATATACGACGGTGATACTAATAATTTATTTAAATAAAATCTTTTATATGTAGAACACGTGTTTCGTAAGAGTACAATTAATATGTGAAACAAACTATATACTACTTGTAGTAACTTTGTCACCATGTGAAAGCAACAAATGTATTGAGTAGTAGAGTTCCTTGTGAAAGGGCTCGCCCGGAAAGTACTACCATCATACCTATTTCTGCTGCCAAGCAGCATTACTGTGTTTCGGTATGAAGGTGATTGCTAGTGAAATTACTGGCATATGAGGCTTTACATCTGTATGTCTCAAGTTGATGGACGCAGGGTAGTGCAACGTAGAGATCCGTGACCTACGTTATAAGGCAGTTCTTTGTTAAAGGCGATGGTTACTACTTAACATCAGGTGGGCCATAAGCTTTTAGCATTAAAAAACCCCTGATTTTTTTATTACTTTAATGAAATTTGGTGTATATAGCATTTATGACTTGGATTTAAAAGTAGGCTACTTTTTAAAATCGACAGTGGAAGCTATTTTATAATATACATATTGTTGTTACCTGGTTTCACTTCGAATGGTGTCTTAAATAATGCGCGTCGGTCGGTGTCCTTATCCAGTAGCCACTACTGGACTAAGTGGTAAGTAGGTGTTAGCATAGTAATATTGTTTTCCAATGCTGGGTTAGGCTGGGTGTTCTTACATGCTTACCTAAAACATAAACACCGTAAGCTTAAGTATTGAATGATAATGACACAACCATTATATTTAAAATACATTATGGGTATGTATTATTATGATACATTTGTATAATAATGAATAGGTAATTGATCGAGCGAAGCGGGATCACCAAATCAACTTGGGTAAATCGACATTGTATATTGTATTTTTGTATGTCCGAGGATAACTTTCGAAGCGTAGATCCGATCATCGTGAAATTTGATACATAGGTAGGTAGAGATGGCATAATTTTGGTGTAACTAAATGAGCTAAACATGTATGGGTGGTGGGGTGGGGGGGTTGTTGAGATATTGGGGTTCAAAAGGGATAAAAAAAATTAAAATGAGACTATTACGTCAAATAGAAAGGTGAAAGATCTTCATTTCGACCCCGTTTTTATTTTTCGTTTAGTCATAGCAGTTTTTGAGTTATTAGCCATAATAAAATGTGAACTTTGACAAAATTCATAGGGCACACCAGTGACCCCACAGTGCTGTTATTTGATATGCGTGTAGCTTTAGTGACACAATTATAGGCAAAAGTTTGAAATCCAGAATCTCAAAATTCTCTGGAAAAAATCTCAAGAAAGTTTTCTACTTTTTTTTAAAGAATTTTTTAAGTTGATCAAGTCGAAAATTTTCAAAAATTCGGAAAAAATTCATAACACGAAAACTATAAAAAATCGCGGAACATTCATGGGGGTGATTCGGGTACTCTAAGGGTTGTTCTATCTCTGGACTTTCGCTTGACACTATTTTTTGGGACAGCCTGTATATAGGTATTTTTTTTAATGTTACTTATATGTAGGTACATATTTATAGTGTTAATGAAAGTTCCTGTTTTCGTATATAATTGATTATAAGGAAATGATTTCGATATTGTTAATTAGTATCTACTGTCAAATACTGGCAAGTTTAGAGATTGTGTAACATGTGCTCACCTCGAACTTAATACCGCATATTGGAGATTTTTTATGAACCTAAAGTTCACAGATATTGTCGATAATAACGCTTTGCTTGGCCACAAAGTAGTATGTTATCAAGAATTCACTCCTGGATTTTAAATTCTTGCTGTAATATAAAGTTTAAACCATGAAAATACTTTGATAACCGTAGAGCTAATAAACAGTCATTACTTTAATAATTAAATAAATTAATAATAAATAAATAAATATTGCTGGACATTTCACACAGCGCTATCTAGCCCCAAACTAAGCTGAGCTTGTACTATGGGAACCAGATAACTGATAGAATGCTTATATAATTTTTTTAAATAATTACATACTTATAATATATAGAGAAACAACAAGACCCGAAACAAATATCTGTAGATCATGCAAACATTTGTTCCGCGGCGGGAATCGAACCTGCTACCTCCTGCGTCTCAGCCGGCTATTCGTCCACTGCACCACGGAGGTCGTTTAAAAGTTCCGAAACAGGAATCAAAGTTTAGTTATATCTAGTAATATTTAGTAATATCTAGTAATATATATCTAGTAATGATTATTTAACTTTATTTTTAGTCGTTTTCCACACCACCCATGAGGTATGACTATAGGCGCGTTTTTTTTTATGGTGGTATCCCCCTAGTAGGCCTAATCCACACTTGCTAAATACATCTATCAGCTAAAAAGAAATTCCAATCTACTCACAAAGCTATACAAACTTACTAACTTTATTACTAACTTATATGAATAATATTACTACTACTTCGACTACTATTAGCCCATATAAATAAATATAAATAGATACAATACTGAGTGTGTGCGTCTGTGTGTGTGACTCTAATTAACTACGTTCAGGCACATTTATGTATTTACTAATCATAATAAGATCATGCTTAAGATAAGAAATGAGTATATTAGATGAAGTGCGAAAGTAGCGCCCGTGATAGAAAAGTTGAGGAGTAAAAGGATAGCGTGGTATGGGCATGTCATGCGGAGGGAAGACAATCATGTGACTAAAAGTGTGTGTGACATAAATGTGGATGGATATAAAAGTAGACGAAGACCGAAGAAGAGATGGATGGACTGTGTAAAGAATTATATGGGTACGAATGATGTTACAACGGAGATGACGGCTAATAGAGAAGTATGGAAGAAAAATACATGTTCCGTTCCCACGTAATGTGGGAAAAGGGCAGGAAGAAAAATAAGATTAACTACTCACTACTCATCTTTATCCACAGCTAAGCATACTCTTTCTTGCCTGGGTTTAAACTTTTTACCGAAGAAAGCTAATTACGAAAATACTAATTAGATAGGACCTATTTATAATACACAATGAAACCAATATATAAATATTTGAATATATACATATTGTGGTAAGTGTAATTGAATAAGTGTGATTTATATATTATAATATATTTAATATAATAACATACTAAGTACTACTATGTTCGTTTTATCATCCACAGCCTATAATTACGTGGTAAGTGCCTCCCTTTGTAAGTAAGATATATCGTGCGTGCGAGTGTATGTACGTGAAAATTATTTAAAATTTAAATTTGTGATCGTAACGCAATATGCTAGAATAATTAAGTCGAATAAAAAAATGTCTCTAAACTAAATACAACTACGAATAAATAAAACGTATCAGGCAATTTTTTTGTGAAATGAGTGTTAATATGAGATAATTATAGGACCATAATACTGATCAATAGCATTTCTTGCCTGATTATAAGATATTATAAATGACTTATCGTTAAGTTAATTATCCGATAAGCACGAGTCTGGATTGCACTCGATGTCAACTTTTCACCAAAACCAGAAACTGGTTTGTAGTGAAATCAGTGAAACTGAGTGTTAGTACGAATTCCTCACTGGGATAGGTTACCGCAATCACCGCAATAACCGGCAAGACACAGAAATCAATCGCCGCAATGAAAACGCTTGGAGGAGCTACTGGTCCATGAAGCAGCTTATGAAGGGTTCCCTTCCACTGACACTGAAGCGAAAACTCATCGACATGTGTATACTGCCCATATCGACCTACGGAACTCAGACTTGGTCATTGACAGAAGCACAAAAGTCTCAACTCAAGATTTGCCAGAGAGCGATGGAGAGAAGCATCATTAGATGAAGCGAATCGATTGAGTTAGAAATATCGACCTACGAGCCAAAATCGGCATAGCCGATGTAGGCATTAAGACGGCCCGCTTAAAATGGGATTGGGTAGGCAATGTGGTTCGAGTGCATCCAGAACGATGGGCGAATCTAGTCACCCAGTGGATACCGAACGGACGACGCAGCCGTGGTAGGCCCAGAAAAAGATGGAGACCTGGATGCATTCAAACCAGATTGGTCAGATTTGGCTGTGGACCGTGATGGATGAAGGGGAGATGGGGAGACCTTTGCCCAGCAGTGGGACAATATAGGTTAGTAAAAAAAAGGTATAAATTATGTAATAAAAATTTAGTCTATGTAAATATATTTATGTTATTTCCGAATGATAGACTTTTTTCCACTAATGATTATACTCGTGTCCGTTAAAAAATGAGTTATTGGAAATCATTAAACGACCTATTCTAAACCAAAGTAGGCAGAATGTTAAAACGGCAACATACCAAAAAGAACTTATATTCTCACTTAGGTGAGTAAATACTGTCCTAATGAAACAACTAATTTCGAAAAGTATTATTTAAATAATGAAATTCATTGATATTGGATTAAAATATTGTACGAGAGAATGTTATTGCGTGATTCAATAAACAAATAATTAGGTTCTTTTTAAAGTAACGAACGAAGTACTTTTAAATATTAATCCTAAACAACACTATGATGTCCAATAATAGTATTGTTAAATGTTTAGTTTGATTAAACAATTAAAATATTAGCCTTAAATGAGGCAAAACCGAATGTCAGAAATTATACGTGAAAATTTCAAGACGTAGTGTGTACAGTAAATGGAGGGAAACGTAAGTTGAGGATTTCGGATCAAAGATTTTGTTTAAACTTTGACCGAAACACTTTCTTTTGTACAATGAGTGAGTCGAGCACAGCCGTATGTACATATGTTTGTGTGTATTGGGTGCTAAATGTCTCAATCACTTTTTACAATTAGTAAAAAGTGTAGAGCCGAGCACAGCCGTATGTACATATACATATATAAATAAATAAATATGGCTGGACATTTCACACAGCGCTATCTAGCCCCAAACTAAGCAGAGCTTGTACTATAGGAACCAGATAACTGATAAAATACTTATATACTACTTTTTTTTTGTAAATACATACTTATAATACATAGAAAAACATCCAGACCTAGAACAAATATCTGTAAAATCATACAAACATTTGTTCCGCGGTAGGAATCGAACCCGCTACCTCCTGCGTCCCAGCCGGCTATTCGCCCACTGCGCCACAAAGTTGTGTGTATTGGGTGCTTAATGTCTCAATCACTTTTTGCATTTAGCAAAAAGTGTAGAGCCGAGTACAGCCGTATGCATGTTTGTGTGTATTGGGTGCTAAATGTCTCAATCACTTTTTGCATTTAGCAAAAAGTGTAGAGCCGAGCACAGCCGTATGTATGTTTGTGTGTATTGGGTGCTAAATGTCTCAATCACTTTTTGCATTTAGCAAAAAGTGTAGAGCCGAGCACAGCCGTATTTATGTTTGTGTGTATTGAGTGCTAAATGTCTCAATCACTTTTTGCATTTAGCAAAAAGTGTAGAGCCGAGCACAGCCGTATGTATGTTTGTGTGTATTGAGTGCTAAATGTCTCAATCAATTTTTGCATTTAGCAAAAAGTGTAGAGCCGAGCATAGCCGTATGTATGTTTGTGTGTATTGGGTGCTAAATGTCTCAATCACTTTTTGCATTTAGCAAAAAGTGTAGAGCCGAGCACAGCCGTATGTATGTTTGTGTGTATTGGGTGCTAAATGTCTCAATCACTTTTTGCATTTAGCAAAAAGTGTAGAGCCGAGCACAGCCGTATGTATGTTTGTGTGTATTGAGTGCTAAATGTCTCAATCAATTTTTGCATTTAGCAAAAAGTGTAGAGCCGAGCACAGCCGTATGTATGTTTGTGTGTATTGGGTGCTAAATGTCTCAATCACTTTTTGCATTTAGCAAAAAGTGTAGAGCCGAGCACAGCCGTATGTATGTTTGTGTGTATTGGGTGCTAAATGTCTCAATCACTTTTTGCATTTAGCAAAAAGTGTAGAGCCGAGCACAGCCGTATGTATGTTTGTGTGTATTGAGTGCTAAATGTCTCAATCACTTTTTGCATTTAGCAAAAAGTGTAGAGCCGAGCACAGCCGTATGAACATATATATAAATAAATAAATATGGCTGGACATTTCACACAGCGCTATCTAGCCCCAAACTAAGCAGAGCTTGTACTATAGGAACCAGATAACTGATAGAATACTTATATACTACTTTTTTTTTTATAAATACATACTTATAATACATAGAAAAACATCCAGACCTAGAACAAATATCTGTAAAATCATACAAACATTTGTTCCGCGGTAGGAATCGAACCCGCTACCTCCTGCGTCCCAGCCGGCTATTCGCCCACTGCGTCACAAAGTTGTGTGTATTGGGTGCTTAATGTCTCAATCACTTTTTGCATTTAGCAAAAAGTGTAGAGCCGAGCACAGCCGTATGCATGTTTGTGTGTATTGGGTGCTAAATGTCTCAATCACTTTTTGCATTTAGCAAAAAGTGTAGAGCCGAGCACAGCCGTATGTATGTTTGTGTGTATTGGGTGCTAAATGTCTCAATCACTTTTTGCATTTAGCAAAAAGTGTAGAGCCGAGCACAGCCGTATGTATGTTTGTGTGTATTGGGTGCTAAATGTCTCAATCACTTTTTGCATTTAGCAAAAAGTGTAGAGCCGAGCACAGCCGTATGTATGTTTGTGTGTATTGGGTGCTAAATGTATCAATCACTTTTTGCATTTAGCAAAAAGTGTAGAGCCGAGCACAGCCGTATGTATGTTTGTGTGTATTGAGTGCTAAATGTCTCAATCAATTTATGCATTTAGCAAAAAGTGTAGAGCCGAGCACAGCCGTATGTATGTTTGTGTGTATTGAGTGCTAAATGTCTCAATTACTTTTTGCATTTAGCAAAAAGTGTAGAGCCGAGCACAGCCGTGTGTATGTTTGTGTGTATTGGGTGCTAAATATCTCAATCACTTTTTGCATTTAGCAAAAAGTGTAGAGCCGAGCACAGCCGTATGTATGTTTGTGTGTATTGGGTGCTAAATGTCTCAATCACTTTTTGCATTTAGAAAAAAGTGTAGAGCCGAGCACAGCCGTATGTATGTTTGTGTGTATTGGGTGCTCAATGTCTCAATCACTTTTTGCATTCAGCAAAAAGTGTAGAGCCGAGCACAGCCGTATGTATGTTTGTGTGTATTGGGTGCTAAATGTCTCAATCACTTTTTGCATTTAGCAAAAAGTGTAGAGCCGAGCACAGCCGTATGTATGTTTGTGTGTATTCGGTGCTAAATGTCTCAATCACTTTTTGCATTTAGCAAAAAGTGTAGAGCCGAGCACAGCCGTATGTATGTTTGTGTGTATTGGGTGCTAAATGTCTCAATCACTTTTTGCATTTAGCAAAAAGTGTAGAGCCGAGCACTGCCGTATGTATAAAATAAAATAATAAATATCGCTGGACATTTTACACAGCGCCACCTAGCCCCAAACTAAGCAGAGTTTGTACTATGGGAACCAGATAACTGATAGAATACTTATATACTTTTTTTTGTAAATACATACTTATAATATATAGAAAAACACCCAGACACGGAACAAATATCTGCAAAATGTGTGTTGGGTGCCAAATGTCTCAATCATTATTGCTTATTGAAAAAAGAGTAGAGCCGAGGACAGCTGTATGTATGTGTAAATGTATATGTTGTATGCCCAATGTCTCAATCATTATTTTTATTGTTGAAAGAGTTTCACTTAGGTACTTGTTCCAAAGCAAACTTCTTTTTATTAATAATAATTCATTCCAACACCAATTTCGTATGTATAATTTACTCAAAGATAGTGTATTACTTCTTTTAATGTTGCCATGTTTATTATACTCTCCGAAAATTATTATACAAACACCATTCTAGAATAAGTTTATTCTTATTGTATTACTTATAATGATAATAAAATTTACAAAACATTTTCTGCTCAATATATCTTAATACATACAGTTGTTTCTAAAATTGTATTTACCTAAGCCTTTTAATTTGATTTACTATTTGTACAATTCATAACTATTATTCATTTCATATATTTTTTAGAGATGTCACGAATATTTAGCGAATATTTGGTATTCAATTTATTCGGCCATTTTTTTAATATTTGACCAAGTACCGCATACATTACGTAACATCTCTATTTTATTTATTATATTATATTTTTATTATTTAGAATGTAACTACTTCCTTAAAATTATAAGTTTTTTTTTTCATTTTGTATTGCATGTTCAAATTTTTTCATGCATTTTATTTAAGTATTTTTTTTAGTTTATTTCCTGCATGTACTTTTTTTCATGCTTTTATATAATATTTTTTTTTTTTTTTTATATTTTGTTTCTTATATTTTGCATGATCTTTTTTTAATCATTTATACAAATCTTCTTGCTTTCTCTGAAATACTCTTCTCTCTTCGATAACTCTTGTAAACTAAAATGTCATCGCCATATTAGTGTCAGTCTTAACAAAAGGTTACATTCTGTTTTGGAGCATTTTCTTTACCTGTGCACGTTCTGAAAGCAGTAATTTTTATATAATTATTTAAAAAAATACTCCATTATTTATATACAAATGCGCACGTGAATAATCTTGTAGGTTATTAAGGAAACAATGATTTATATCACCTGTTTTTAATGCACGCGATGCATGGGAAAAGTTGTGTAATGACAGGTTGTAGGCTGCCCAGGGATAAAATCAGCAACTGACGCCGAGCGGGAGTTTTTATTGTATTTTAGCAATATAGATCTGTAGTGTGACAGAGATGTCACCATAACTCGTAATGCTGCTGAAAGCATAACGTGGTTTGCTGCCCTTTTGGTGCTCTGGAAGATCTTTTCCGCCTTTGCGTACTCTGAAAACAGTAAATGCGTTAAAAAATAATTTATGATAGATATACATACGTCACAGTGTTCAAATCATTTTTGGTATAATCTTGTAGGTAACTAAGGGAATAAAACTTTTATCTCACCAGCTTTGTATGCACGTCTCGCATAGGAGTAGGTGATACAGTTGTGCATTGGAATGACAGCGATAGTAATATTACTTTAATCTCATTTTTCGGGTTAGGTGGTAGGTGTGATTATTTTTAGTATTTTTTTAGTTTGGTGCAGTGTATTTAATTTTCACTCTGCTATTTATTTTCTTCCCATTTTACACCATCATTATTACATGGTTACTCAATATAATGTTATCCACATCATGGCATAATCCCATCCCTTCACTTACCCTTCATGGGGTTATGAATAGGTAAACTTAACACAGTTCAGGCAAGGTTACTCTGAAGTAATGACAGGTTGCAGGCTGCCCAGGGATAAAATCAGCAACTGACGCCGAGCGGGAGTTTTTATTGTATTTTAGCAATATAGATTTAAAGTGTGACAAAGATAACACCATAACTCGTAATACTTCTGAAAGCATAACGTGGTTTGCTGCCCTTTTGGTGCTCTGGAAGATCTTTTCCGTCTTTGCGTGCTCTGAAAACAGTAAATCCGTTAAAAATAGTTTATGATAGATATACGCCACAGTGTTCAAATCATTTTTGGTATATCTTGTAGGTAACTAAGGGAATAAAACTTTTATCTCACCAGCTTTGTATGCACGTCTTGCATAGGAGTAGGTGATACAGTTGTGCACTGGAATGCCAGCGATAGTAATATTACTTTAATCTCATTTTTCGGGTTAGGTGGTAGGTGCGATTATTTTTGTATTTTTTTAGTTTGGTGCAGTGTATTTAATTTTCACTCTGGTACTTATTTTCTTCCTATTTTACACTACCAATAAATCGGTACTCAATATAATGTTTTCCACGTTATAGCATAAATCTAAAGCATTACGTGGTTTGCTGCTCTTTTGGTACTTTGGAAGATCTCCTTCGTTTTTGCGTGCTCTGAAAACAGTAAATACGTTTAGAAATAGATTATTATAGATAGATGTCACAGTGACAAAGATAATACAACTTTTCTATTAATTTTGTAAATAAAGAAATAAATCTTTTATCTCACCTGCTTTGTATGCACGACTTGCATAAGAATAGGTGATACAGTTGTACACTGGAGTATTAGTGTTAGAAATATTAATTTAACCTCATTTCTTCTCTCATTAGCTCAATGCATGATGCGTTGTATATAATTTACACTGTGCTACATATTTATTTTTCATTTCCCACCATCAGTATTATATTGGTATCCAATATCATAGCATAATGACGCAGTTTGTCGCCCTGTTGGTACTCTGGAAGATTTGCTTCTCTCTATGCGTGCGTGCTCTGAAAACAGTAAATGCTTTATCAAAAACATTGTCATCAAAGCGCAAAAAAGGTTTTATGAAACAAACTTGTAGGTAACTAATAAACCAAATCATTCTCTCACCTGTATTTTATGTGTGTGGACACTATCTTCTTTATACTATTCACCAGAAACAGGTCAATTAAATTTGTATTTCAGCTATATTATGTTTTTATGATTGTATATTGTGTAGATTATCTTAATACAATACAATGTTCGATAAAAACTAATCATAGAACATATTATTATAACTGCTGCTATTATGTCACTTGTTCAATCAAATCATGTTAAACTATTTAAACAATAGTTAGTATACAACTTTTTATACTTAGTTTAGCTATTACAAGTACTACATATCATACATTTTTACATGTTTGTTTTAATTACACATTTTGTTGTTTAATATAATTTCCTTTAATTATTGTCATTAAAGTAGGTGTAACAATTATAAGTTTTAGGTTCAAGATGGGATCACATTTCTGGAATGGTTATCAAATTCGAATAAAATGTCAAATGCAAGGCCTGGGTAGGTTGAATACATGGCAACACTAAAAGAAGAAATAGCATAGTGTGAATTACTCGTACTAAAAAATCTTCAATTCTTGTAGGTGCGTCACAGCTAAACATGACGGTTTTTTTTATTGTTTCTCACGAGGAAGCAAATATCAGAAAAGAAACATTAAAATTTCCATTTTACCCACACACAGGCCCCGATTTTCACAGGTGAGTAAGGTTTAAGACTTAGTCAATTGTTTATGAATTTAGGGTGAGTCAGTATATATATATATAAAGCAAATAAATATTGTTTTAAATTAATTATCTGATTCTTTAACATTCTCGCGTACAATATTAGACACCCTATATCAATTCTATTTTGGTAATTCATTTTCTTTTTTTGTTAATTGTCATTTTGATTCGATGTCAAAATGATTTAGGTATTTCCTTCTCAGTTTTCGAATTACCTATCGAACATAAACGTCGTGATAATGTTTGCGTACTGCTGGTGCTAGGCATACCGAAGTCTGCGCGTGCGCTAAGTACAAATATTAATTATATTAAATGTTTATCACACGTCATGATCAATTGATCACAAACTTTGTACGTACTCTGAGACGTACTGTGATAACCACCTAAAAGTAGGACTTCATGATTGTCTTGTTAATTCAAGTATTTGTCCTTGTTTGATTTTGTATAAGGAACTACATAATCACAATAAAAGATATTCCGCAATATCAAGAAATCCAATAACGCACCTATCTTAAGCTATAGTTATAGTAAGAGAGATCACCTCAAATAAGACAGCGCATCTCACCAACGATTTTACATCGACTTACAATTACAATGCGACTCATAATTTGAGAAGACGATGAATTTTACCCTTGTTGGTGGATATAGCCACATTGTATCACCGCCCAGTTGAAGGCGCACCTCTTCGATGACTCAACGTATTAATTAATTTAATATTAGTTGTTTTTTATGTAATGATGATATCCAAGTTCTGCCACCGATCCGTACTTAGAGCCACACAAAATCAAAACAGACGAAGCTCACCTCTTCGATGACTTGACATTGACTCCTGCCCAGACCAACATTTACCTATGTTCACGGACATAGCTCTATACCGATTGCGATCTTCACCACAGAAAACACGATGCATCTCAGTTGAGCGATACCAATCACACTCATACCAACCAACTATCGGTGCGATAACGTATCACAATGGCGAATTCGTACTGACAGTCAGATTCACTGACTCCACTTTGACCGTGTGATTGGCGACGAGCTGTCACCGACGTGAATCAGGAGTCGTACAGATCAAACAGTTAACCTGGCAATAAACCATTGCTAATAACGCATAATCGGACAAATTTACTACTAAACAGTTATATAGTACTATGATGATTTCAAATCAACAAATATTTCACCATAACTACCTTTTGATCCGTTTTACAAATTAATAGTTATAGTTGCCTTGATCCAAAATTTCATTAAACATAATGCTTCATGTATATTTTGTCACAAATCACATTGTCAAAATTGTCACACAATTTTGACAAAATTTAAATTATAAACAAAAAACCCGCCGAAAGTGTGATGTTTATATAAAATACAATAGTACAAACATAATAATAAATTAAATATACAACAAAAAATAAAAATAAACGCACGGAATAGCCATGTCGACATGATTAATTGATTTTTAAAATTTAACTATAAAATTGCCTATAGAGATACAGAGGTGAACCGCTTAAAACTTAATCAGGTTGCTCTAAATTTTAAATTGATTTTTAGTCACGAATGAAGACAACCGCATTAAAACAATAAAATTTTAATTATAGTAATTCTGGTATTGTTATGTTTTTCGCGTACGGTTTGCCATCTAAAATCCGATCTTTGTGAAGTAAAATTTTTATATGTTGTTTTTCTTTTACTCGACCTAGGGCGACGTATAATTGCCCGTGACTAAACATATCTGATCTTAGATCTATCCCTACGCGGTTTATTGTTTGACCTTGACTTTTATGAATAGTCATTGCGTAACATAGCTGTAAAGGAAATTGACGACGACACATTTCGAATGGACTTTTGGGATCAATGGGACTTTTGAACAAGATTCGTGGAATTAAATAGTTTTGAGTACTTCCGGATTTTTGAACAGTAATTATTCGTGGTGAAGTAGCTGTTACTATAACTTTCGTGCCGTTTACGAGTCCGTCAGCAAAGCTAAGATTACGCATGATCATGCAAACGCATCCTATTTTCAATTTAAGGTCGTGCTCTGGAATACCTCTCGGTTGCATGTGATTTAGTGCATCTGGCCCTAAAAACAATTCATCTGCATTATCATTTTCTACTTTATCAATGGAATAGAAGTGCAGGACTTCGCCTTCTAATCTTTCTAAAATTATGTTATTTATTTCTCTAACAGCATCGTTGCGTGTACATAAAATTGCTCTGTGTATGCAAACACAAGCCTCGTCAATAAAAGGGAAAACAAAGTCAATTAATTCGTCTAATTCTGAAACAATATCAATGCTGCTCAAATCTACAAAATTTTGAATGTTATTATTATTTTTTATTGCATATAAAGGTAATTTGTTTGAGCCTAAATTTAATAAGAATTCTGCAAATTCTACATCTTCGCTACACCTTTGCGATGTAGCTAATGAGAAAGTTTTTAAGTTTTGCCAAAGAAGTGATGTCTTAACTGATGCATTTAGAATATCTGAATTAGTTTTAGCATTTGTAACTACAGGAGGAATTTGTCTAAAATCTCCTGCAAATAGAATAATTTTGCCTCCAAAAATGTTGTTGTTTTGCATCAAATCACGCAATGATCTATCAAGCAGATGAATCAAATATTTATGGGCCATAGGTGCTTCATCGTATACAATTACGTTCGCGTGTGATATTAATTCAGCTCTTTGAGTACCGTTTGTAATGTTCCAGTAGCCAAGGTCATCTACAAGATCTAAAGGAAATTTAAACATGCTATGCGCGGTGGTTCCTCCCTTGTAATTTTGAGCAGCAATAGCAGAACTGGCAGTACACAAAACTACTCCTTTTAAATTACCGCGCACGTGAGCTGAAATTACATTTAATAATAACGTTTTGCCAGTTCCTGCGGGACCATCAATGAAAATGGCAGTATCGTTAATGTCGCGATAATTTTCATCGGTACAAAGTTTCGCGACGTAATCAAAAATTATTTGTTGTTCAAGGGATAGGCGAGGAACCCATTCATTTACAAAATTTATTAAAGTGCCGTGATTGCACTCTACGCGTTCCCTGCCTAACTCCGTAGTGTCATCAACGACTTCTGGCAAACCGTGTTGTGTAAGAGTTGATCCGTGTTTGCAAAGCATCCTATTGATTTGTATAAGACATAATGTATACACTTTATCGTTGTCTTAATTACCTAACCTGTGTGAAATATCTTCACTTAATTGATTTTTGAAAGTGTCCCAGAGAGACGCGACTGGGACACCGTTTACAGCCAAAAGTACGAAAAAGCTACGCAGACGTGGTCCTGTAAAAAAAGTTGAAGCTTCCAACATAGCTCTTTCGTATTCGACTTCGTCATCGGCAAGACCAACTATTTTAGCAGCTTCCTGAAAAGTTGTACAATTTGGACCACCAAGATGTTTGAGATCTGTGTAACTACGACACGGGTAAGATTTTAAAAGGATTCTAAGATAAAACTGTTCACCTCTGTTAGGTGCGACCCAAAAAAGACGCGCGACAAGCTCACCCCGTTGTCTTTTAGTTATAAATTTATGATTTGATGTTTCAAAAATGTTCGTATTTTTAATAGAGGGACGCTTAGAATGGACAATATACCGTTCGTAAAAATCTAGGTAAGTAAGGGTATCGAATTCCTCACCTACGGGGCGGTTAAAATACGTGATTAAATCGGATCCGGCTTTTTTCGCAGCTTCTACTTCAGTGCCTGGTTTAAAATAAACTGGTTGTTGGTTTTCGAGATGAACTGATAATTGTTTAACGTTGGGTTCGCGTGCGGTTACATCGAACTCTAACGTTCTCCAAGCAGCGTCGCTTGAACCTATATAGCGTTTTGTTACAAATTGTTCTATCTCGTTATTTTGATTTTCTTCAGACACTACAGCTACTCGGGATTCGTCAGGTCCCTTAGTTATATATTTAAACAAATATTTAACGATCGTGCGTTGTGAAGACACTTCTAAGTTAATATGAGCATCGTACTTTAGAAGAAGACCGGCATTATAAGGTACAACCCATGTATCATTTACAATGATATCCTGGCCACGATATTTAATTATAGCTTCATTTTTGCTATTTCTACATAAATTTATAAAACCTCTATCATCACAAAACGTGGTAGGTGTTTCTCGTTTTGGAAAAAATTTTGAACATTTATTTTTATCATGATCCCAACAAGGTAAATTAGTTCTATATGGAGGACCACAGGGGCCGTGAATCATGTGGTTTAAAACGGCCTTCTGTAGTCTACCCTCAGCCTCTAATGCATGAGGAATATCAGCTCTTACAAATTTATCAATATCTATATTTTGAACAGGGCCACCACCTTCAACCCTAAAACAAATGTGAGCGTGTGGTAAACCTCGCTTTTGAAATTCTATGACATGCATCATATAAATGCATTTGCCAAACCAACGACCAGATCTTATATCTCTTAATAATTCCGCTAACTTTAAATTAAAAACTCGAGCACAAACAAGGGGATTGATACTATTACTTGAAGAAGATTGTTGAATTTCGGGCCATTTAGGATTACACGTAAATGTTAAGAAAAATGATGGGTTACCTAATCTACTTACTAAAGCAATTGCATCGTTATATTTTCCTTTCATGTAACGCGGCCCACCCGTAAAAGTACTTGGCAAATAAACGCGACCTGGCACAAATCCCTCTCCCTGAATTGTTTCATCGTGATGAATCTGATGCGAGACTTCGATGCTCATTTCAACTTCTTGAAGTGGCGCAGACCTTAGGGCATTATTAGAATTATGTTTTTGTAAACTATTAAGGAAACGTAATCGTTCTTCAGAAATTCTACAGTACATATCAACTAACCATTCTTCTGAAAGTCTTCCAATGTCTGAAAATCGCGGTTCTGAGATTAGTAAACATCGAACATATTTTACTTGTGTTAGTTTATTTCCGTTATTATCTACTTTATTGGGGTACCAACCCGGACTGCCTTCGGGATAAAGCAGTGGATACTGAAAGCTTTCATATAATGGATGCATGATATCTACAGTGTGTGGTTTCTTATCACCGACTTTCCACACAGCTATGCAACGCGGTATAAAAGTTTCTCTTTCGGTACTAATGATAGCCGCTACTTCTTTACCAACAGGTACATCTCCTAAAATATTACCGTGGATTGAGCGAGACGTTTGTTGAAATTTAATAAAGGCCTGATCTGATGGCTCCTGACTTAAACGTTTAAAACATTCGATAAACGGATTTACATTGTACAAATAATTTTTAATGCAGCGAACTACCTGCATATCAAGATTATTTTCCGCAGCTAACTGTTCACGTTCGTTAGAATCGTTAATGTATAATCCTAAATTATTTACACTATCAGTGTAAGCTAAATCAAAAACTCTGTGATAAACACGCCCTTGAATTTTAAGAAAAGATAATCCAGCTGGTTGTTGGTACCCGTGAGAAACTCCTAAGGCACTGAAGGCAAATAGATTATTATACGCACGCGGCCTTTTAATAAATGACGCGTGAGAGTAAAACTCCTCGGTTAGTGGTGTAAAATTGTGAACGTTATAGGCTCCCGATCCACAACACCATTGTTTTCTAGATTTTTCTTCTTCAAAAAAACGGGCTTTACAGTTACTACATGTAAAGGTGTCAAGAGTAAGCAACGATGTTTTTTTTAAAGAATACAATTTTATTACATTAAGTTCAGCGTCCCTCTTATGACCTAATAAATTAGACGATTGACGTAGCGGTTCGTCTACATTGCGGCTTTTTTTATTGTATTTGTCTGATGAGGCCTTATTTACTTCGGGGTTTTGCTTAGTATAACGATTTACCGCATCTCGATTTATGTGTGGGTTTGCTTTGTTATATTTTGAAACAGCCGCGTGATGGATTTCTGGATTTGCAGTGTTATATTTTGAAACGGCCACGCGATGGATTTCTGGTTTTGCTGTGTTATATTTTGAAACGGCCGCGCGATGGATTTCTGGATTTGCAGTGTTATATTTTGAAACGGCATCGCGGTGTATTTGTAAATTTATTGCGGTATATTTTTTCACGGCATTTCTGTTGATTTGTGGATTTTTAATTTTGTATTTTGTAACAGCGTCAAGATGTGCATTAACTTTTTTACGTTTGTTGCCTCGTTTTATTTTTTTGGGTCGACCTCGTTTTGTTGAAGCCGCAGTGACTTCAACGTTATCCGCGTTTATTTCTGAACATATATTTTGTGGAACAACAACTGGTTTTTTTATTTCTTCCATATATTTTGTCACAACCACTGTTTTAGGACTCGATTTGGATTTGTTTTTTTTATTATCTGTTTGCGCGGTTTCTGATTTAGTCGTGGTTGAGAAAGGTGACGTTTTTCCTATCAAAGAATTGCTGTCAACGGGTGACAGCACGGCAGAGGTTAATTGAAATCCATGAAGTATGGATTGCGACTGTGGTGATTGACTATCGAAGTGCGATTGCATGGTTTGATTGTCGGAGGTGTTAATCGTTATATCAGATTCCGCACGTGTTAAATGAAATTCACTAAGTATGGATTGAGATAGCGGTGATTCTACTAACTGTATTCTATCAAGCAAAGATTGCGATTGTGTTGATGGAATGGAGACTAAATCCTCGGAATTAGAATTAATAACGCGTAACCTGTGTAATGAATATTGACCACAGAAACAATTTCGTGCTAAAAGTAACTTTGCTAAGTCCCGTAAAGAATTACATTTAAATAAACGTGCTACTCCGGATACTGGTTTAGGTATATTATTTTCATCGACCGCATGACTATTAAATAAATAGTAAGCGTTGTCAAAGCGCCAAAACGAAACCGTATAATCTTGCCCAGTAAATATAATACTATCCGAACTATCGTTATGCGCAGAGTTGAAAACCGATCTGCGTATCAGTACCTCTAAAGCTAATAATGATTGATTAATTTCTTGCGGATTATTGGGAAACAACCCATTATCGATCCAGTTGTCGTTCATGTTTTCAATTTTGGCCAAATTATTTCCGACGCAAATCTCTGCAGGCAACTCTTCTGGCGCAAGAAATTGTACGCCACTTGGTAAAAAAGGTTTTCTAGACATATAAAGCGCGTCTCCACTCTGGAGAATAATATTGATGTCATCACGAGTAAGTTCCCGATTTTTAATTATTGACAGAATAGATGCACATGCCGACATGGCTACACACTGTGCGTTATTACCTGCAAAGCGAGGATCACCTTGATGAGTGCTTCCTAAACATTATAAAAACAAGATTATCATGTACTCATAAAAACAAATTTGATTTGTATTAATTTTGTAGAAATAAAATACCTACCTAGGTGTTAGTGCAAATTTCAGAATTTGCGCATTTTATTTACTTAAGAATTCGAGTTTACAACCGTAAACAACGAAATCTCGCCAGTTTAAAGTTTCACACATTAAAATAAACTTCAGTTGGAAATTTAAATGATTTGAACGGAAAAGTAACAGGAGGACAGAAATTGTCAAGAAGTAGCACAGGATAATATTACTTTTGGTACAACTTAAAAGTTATTTATCGATTTTGATATAATCTTTAGTTTTACAGATCCGAAAACGAATCCGGTTTTATCTGAATAAACATTTAGCATTTAAACTGTTCATCTAGGTAGGTAATGTATTCTTAGAAATTAGTAAACAAGTGGTAGAATTATCTCTTTTATGATAAGTATTCGCTGAAAGAATATTATATTTAACATGCATCAAAGAAGTTGTTTAAAAATATATTTACTAAATTCTTGATGTTAAACACTTTCATTATTATAAATACGGGATTTATCACGTACTGTCTTATCGGTGTTTCGACCAATAAATACCGATTTGTTGATGATGATGCATCCTCTCAACGCGCTGGGGCATCGTTGATTCAATCACCACCACCGCGCCCGTCTACTCGTGCGTAGAGGGTTGTGGCGCGCAGTGCGAGGCGAGACATTATTCGGAGCGGATCGCACTCACCCTGATGAAGGTTCACGAATTGAACCGAAACATTGTCGGTCGAAACACCGATAAGACGGTACGTTATAAATCCCGTATTTATAATAATGATTAAAATAAATCACGAAAGTTTTTTAAATACTTTCATATTGAATTTACAAAATATTGAGGATAACCAAAAAAAAAACTAATATATAATTTATGTTGAAGTGCTTTAACTCGTCTAACATGGGCTAAGGACTCGTATCGTAGTCCTATATGCTACCTTTGAAGATTGTTGTTTTATTTTTATTATAATTAACTGACATTTAGCCACAGGTACCCTAGACTTAATAATTTGAATTTGACATTGGATTACACCATATTGATACTCTACGGTTAAAAAACAATATAAATTGTCGCGAGTAATTTAAAGTTACTAAATTCCTAATAACTTAAAAAAATATATATTTTGTATTTATTTTTTATTATTAATGATTTAGTATGCATTTACATTTAAAGTAATATTAGTAAAATACTGAAAAAGAAATAAACAACAAGTTTATTTAGGCACCATATAAAATAAACTTAAAATAAAAATAATTGCGTCACAAGCATCTGTTTATGCAGGATGATTCAAGCATCATGGTCCAAAATGAAAAGCGCGTTGGGGGACCCCGTGAGCGACTCAAGCCACCTTCTTGTTCTACGATTTTTTATTACGAGGAGTAATAGTATGTTTTAGTAATGTAATGTTTTAGTACGAGAAGCTAGAACTATTTGTGTGTCATGATTTCAACAATTTCCTAAGAAAAAAGGGTTTACGTAGAAATACTATTTTGTATTAACTTGATGAAAATTTCTGAACAATTAGTTTTTTAACTATTAAAGCTTATACTAAGAACAAAAAAACCTCTTTTTTTTTGGTAGTATGTCATCAAAACTTTTCATAAGTGACCTACAATAGGATGTTAAGACTGAAAAGTGGACAAAATTGTTTGATTGACATTTTACAAAAATAGTATATATACTACTTATTTTAAACTTTTCATGAAGTTATTTAAAAGGCTTCACCACGAAATCTTAATTCTAGGTAAAACTTTTTCCTTAGTAAAGTGTCGAAATCAGAACACAAAAATATCTCTAGCTCCTAAACCACAAAAAAATCACAAATACATAGCGATGAATCGAGACGGCGCCGGCGCCGGCGCCGGCGCCGGCGGCGGCCACAGGATCCCTTACCGTGCTGCACCATTTTGACCATGATGCCTGAATTACCCTGTATAAAATGAATAAATAAATTTTGCTGGACATTTCACACAGCGCCTTCTAGCCCCAAACTAAACAGAGCTTATATGCAACCAGATAACTGATGGAATACTTATATATTTTTTTTTTGTAAATACTTACTTTTATTAAAATATACAAAAACATTTAGACATGGAACAAATATCTGTAGATCAAGCAAACATTTGTTCCACGGCGGGAATTGAACCCGCTACCTACTGCGTTTCAGCCGGCTATTTGCCCACTGCGCTATGGAGGTCATAATCGTAGGTATATCTGAAAGGTTAATCTTTCATTCCCAACTTCTAAAAAAAAAAAAGTTGTGATCAAAACGACTGGTAGACAATGCTATTAGCATTAAGTCCTCCTAGCACTATTTTGTTTTGTATGAAAGTATTAAATAAATAAAACAAAGTAGTTTATTGGAGAAAATACACCAATCAATACAGAATGTATTTGTGAAAAAACAGTGAATCAATGTTGATAAACATCTGTGGCATTGTAGTTCTCGAATAGATGGACCGATCTAGGCAAAATTTTTTTATAGAAAACTAATTTAAGTGGGATGGTTCTTTACTTTTTCTTTTCATATTTTAATCTGTTTTACAAAGTGTTTTTTTTCATGGGGGTTTTTTAGATTTTACTTGTTCTTGGGAATGTGAGGCCACATTTATATAATATAGTATAGTATATTAATATAGTTAGATACATATTTGAACTGTAATAGTGATAAGGAAACAATCAGTTATAAATAAATATATAAATATAGGGATCAGTCCACAAATAAATAAAATAATTCTAACACTAAACAATTTAAAAATAATCCCAAAGTGAGCAGCTGGGCCAGCATGTTTCAATTATCTATGTTAAAATGTATTTTTACTCTATTCTTAGTAGAAATAACTTTTCTAGGGTGGTCATGCTAGCTGGGCTGGTGTCACGTAATTACTCACACCCAACCTACACCAAATCAGTACTTTAATCGCAGATGGACAAAGGACACTAAAAGTAAGAAGTAAAACAGACCAGATGTAGACCACACAAGATTGGTCACTCCGGAAATCTATTATGATTTGCATAAAATTTGTTGGAACAATGTTTTCTCTATAGATACATATTTTATTATTTCATCATTATCATCATATTAGCCATACGACATCCACTGCTAAATATAAATGGCCCTATAGATTTCCAGATCAACCGATCTTGACAAGATTGTTTGCTCTGAAAATCATACAATGTGTGGTTTGTATAAAGCAGCTTCAGGCAACTTTTATCAGGTCATCATTCTATCTAGTGGGAGACCATCCTACTCTGCACAGTCTCAACTCAACAACTTCTGCCCCAACAGGTATCAGTAACTGATAGACATTGGGGCAGAAAGGTTCACATAGACAAAGTATTATTTTATGAGCTATGTGCTCTGCCACTGCCACTTCAGCTTGGTTGACACTGACCATGGTTTGTATTTAACCTAACTTTCCTATCATGACATTATTTATTACAAATAAGTAACCAGACAATAGTTTTGAGTGGTTGGGACGATACTTAGTACTTATAGTTTATCTCACACCTGGAGGATTCATAAAATCTGGAAGTTTTCTATCATCAGTTAAGAAGTTAGGATCGTCTTAGCTTGAGTGGCTGTCACCGTAATATAGGTAAGATAAGACAAAGCCAATCGACGCGATGACGACACAAAAAATCGCGCCTCCACTACGTTGTGGCTTCCTTTGAGAGGACAAGTTTAAAAGGCATAGGCTGACCAACAGTGGGCTAGTGAGTGAAACAATCAATGCCCCGTTTGGTACATAACATTTTTATGCAAAGCACTCTATGTATTAGAATCTAGATCTTTCTTACCAGTCAGCACACACACAGAACTGCTCTCGACGACTGTGCGACGACGCGCCGCCAGAGGTGAAAATGGACCACTTTCAGTGTTAACTCGTTTCATTGTTCTAGAAAACATAACACTACACTTATTAATTGAATCTTATACATTTAAATCGCATATTTTACCAAGAAAACTTAAAGTTCAAAAGTTTCTTACTAACCTCGTGAAAATTTTCAAAAGAAGAGAAGTAATTTAGTGTTGCCACAGCAAAATTTACACATAAACCGTTTTTTCACAAATGCGTATTTTCGTAAAAAAAATATTTAATGATTGCATGTACATAGATACTTATAATAAAATAAAATATTATAATTAAATAGTGAATTATTTTTTATCAAACATACTAAGTAATATAATTTAATGATGTAAGTTAACGTAGGTTCAGTTATATTTTATTTGGAAAGATTGGCCACGCTAAAACCAGCGCTAAACTTAATTCAAATACTATAAAGTCAAGCACGAGAGTATCAGCTTTGTTTAAAACCAACATTGGTTAACAAAGTGCAAATTTTAATGTTTGTTCAAGCTTTGTAATCATATCTGGCCCTGCTTTAAATAGCTAATTTTAGAGAGAGAGTGTGATAGCAGAGTAAAGTAATGTGGTGCAAATGAAGACGTAATGTAAGAATTGAGAAAGGCATTCATAAATGGTTTGGGCATATCGAGCCAGAGGAAGGATAGAAAAAGATTAACGAAATTAAGCGTACGTGAATGGGATTTAAGGTTAATATCAGAGTGAAAAATAGAGCGATAATTCTTTATTGTTACATCAAATCACAATAATTTAACGTAGAAAATATCTGAAAAATACCTAGAAGTCAAGTGTACTCTTGCTATAACCAATCAAGTCAGTTGTCATAAGAATGTCATAAGACTGAAATTATAAACAATATCATGTAGAGCAGACTTGAGGCAAGCGTCTGTAACCCCAATATTACCTGAAGTTAAAAAACCTACACATACACATGCTTATGGAACAAATATATGTGTGGCGCTGACTTTAAAAAAAAGGTTTGCAATTTTTGAGATGGAGCAACATTATTCTGTGCCATAAAAGACATTAGAAGTTCCATAATCATGACACATGTGTCTGCTCTATGGATCAAAAACAAAATTTTGAACCTGTCATCAAATATTAAGATATTAGTAACCACTTATTTCTTTTAGTTTTTGATATGGCCGCGTCTTCTGCTCAAACCAAGCTGTATCTTCCTTTGTTTGAGAACAAGTTCATACAAAATTACTTTTACAATGGCATCTCGTCATTAGTCATTAGTTGTTTAGGTCATTTAGTTGTTGACTTGTCAGTCAGCACTCAATCAGTCAGGTTTTCTTCAAATGCTTCTCTTAGGAGGCATTTAGTTAGGGGTTCTGGGTTTTCCTCATTACTCTAGCCTCAACACGTTGAGGCAACTACCTCTGGGTCATTTGGTTGGAAGCTATGGTGTTATAAGCTTGTTGGATCGATTGGGCTGCATCTGGGGCTCCATTCCTATTAGTTTCGGTTGCCATAATAGACGTTGTAAATTGTTAGTAGCCGTCCATCGAGTGGCTTCGGTGACCAGCGTCTGCAAGCAAGAAGTGGCCAACGGACACCTCTTGGGTATAAGTGCGCACTATTGGTGCGGTAGGTTGGATATATACATATATATACACATTAGCATATATTTACTGAAATATGTACAGTATACATAGTTTAATATGACATACATATGCACACATACATACACATCCGCTTTTATTATGGTTGCGGTGAGCCTGATTCATCCTCTCATAGAAGTGCATACAGGAAGTCTCACATGGGAGCAATTTACGGGTGATGGCGGTCGTGTGTGTAGTGGGGCATGCCGTGTAGATCCGCAGCAGCTATGGAGACTCTCTCAGTCAGTATCACTGTCAAGTGTCAAGTATTACGGTTTTACATCAGCTTCATTTTTTGCGTTTGAAGTTTTGTAGGTACAGTGCGTTCAGCGTTATTTTGCCTCTGACAGCTGTTTCTGTTAGGTTGGCATTACCCGCCATTTTTGCTAGGAAGTCAACTATCGTAGTGTGAAGTTCCATGCGTTTTTCTTTAAAAAATAATAATTTTAAACGTGTTAATCATGCCAAAAAAGATTCAAAGTAGTGGCAGAAAAATTGTATCCTCAGTTCGTAATTTTTGTGAACGGGAAAAAGCTAATGGAGGACCAATAATACCATTTGAACATGTTCGTCAACGTGTAGCCGCCATGACTGGTAAGTAAATTAGTGTTACCTGCTATTCATAGTTTCCCGTTATTTAAGGATCGAAAGTTATTTGTTTTGCTAATAGATTATTGTTTGTATGTAGGCACGATGTTTTAATTGTATAATACATTCCGTACATACATATGTATACATATGTATTATTCAGATATTAGATATTTGTTATAAAAACATAGTATTTGATTGTTATTGTATATACTAGCTGCGCCCTGCGGTTTCACCTAAGCAAGTTCCGATCGATTTTTTTTCTTTAATACAAACCTTTGTTACATTATGTATTTTTTAATAAAAAGATAAATTTAAAAAATGTACCTACATATGCATGTAAGTAATGTAACGTTGTTGTGTATTTCAGGCGTTTCTGAGAGAACCGTCACCACTATTACCAAAGAGTGTGAGGTTGCTGCATCCACGTCTAAGAAAATATCTACTCCCAGGAAAAAACGCTGCCAATCGAATAAAATTCAGTTAGATGATTTTGACCTATGTGCAATCAGAACTAAAATTCATCAAATGTACGTAGTCAGAAAGGAGGTGCCTACTTTGGGCAAGCTTTTGGCTGAATTAAAAAATGAAATTAACTTCAATGGAGGTCGTACCACACTATGGAAAATAATTCGGCAAATTGGATTTAGATTTAAAAAACGTGGCTCTAAAAGAAAACTTTTAATGGAACGATATGACATTGTAGCCTGGAGGTACAGATACTTAAATATTTTAAGACAAAATCGAAATGAAGGCCGACCTATTGTATATCTTGATGAAACTTATATACACGCTTCATATTCTGTCAACAAATGTTGGCAGATGGAAAATGAACAAGGCGTTTTAAAAAGCGATTCAGTTGGTGCACGCTGGATCATCGTTCATGCAGGTGGCGAAATGGGGTTTATACCAAATGCACAGTTAATATTTAAATCGCAGTCGAAATCAGGAGATTACCATGATGACATGAACAGGACGAATTTCATGAAATGGCTAAAAGACAAACTCATCCCCAATTTACCGCCTAACAGTTTAATTGTTATGGATAATGCGCCCTATCACACTGTAAAGGTGAACAAGGCACCAACAATGAGCTCTACCAAAACTGATATGCAAAATTGGATCACAAATAAGGGGTTATCTTATCTTCCCACTATGGTGAAATCCCAATTATATGAAATAATAAAAGAGCATAAAGAAGCTCCAATATATGAAGCTGATCAACTACTTGAAGAGCATGGACACAAAGTGGCTAGGCTACCACCATACCACTGCGAACTTAATCCCATAGAATTTATGTGGAGCCTGTTGAAAAGGCGAGTAGCTGCTAAAAATGTTGGACAGGAAGCAGACAAGATACTACAATTAACAGAAGAAGCTTTCCAATCAATCAGTGCAGAAGACTGGCAGAAGCAGTGTCAACATGTGTGCCATATTGAACAACAGTTTATTAAAACAGATGGAATTATAGACTCCGAAATCGATAAATTTATTATAGAATTAAACGACGAGTCTGATACAGAATCGGACAGCAGCAGTTCCGACGATTCACGTTCATTAGCAGACAGTGACGAACCACTACCACTAGCGACCCGCTTAGATCACTCTTATTCAAAATAAATAAAACCTATAAAAATGTTGTTTTAATTTAGTCGTTTATTACCTATGTTTATAGATAAATGCAAACTTGAGGTACACAATACTAATTCAAATACCTATCCTAATTATTTTACCTAACTATCGGGGCCGGCGCCCTGCAGTTTTACCCGCTGATCCCGTACTTGTGAATGATGGGATAAAAAGAAACCCACATACCAAATCACATCAAAATTGGTTTAGTAGTTCTAAAGATTACAAACTTACATTCTAACATCCAAACTTACTTTAATTGAGAAATTTAACTACGAAAATATTTCGCAGTTTCATACTGGGTATCTTCAAAGCCTTAAGCGGCAACACAGAGCTCAGATTAGCCAACATGACAGCCAGAGGCAAAATAACGCTGAACGTACTATACATTGTTACTTGTTGTTAGTGTTTTGAAGTTAGTTAGTTAGTGCCTAGAAAACTTATAGATTTAGATAGATACTATACTAATTATGCGGTGGCCGGTACAAGGGTGACCGATTTTATGCGGCCTGCACTGGTTTGTGTGTGGTCGACACTCCTTCGCACGACACAGATTTGTATTGAACAAATTACGCCGGCTAGCCAGTAACATGTCAGCACAGCAGCATGGAGTAGCGACGCCGGCCGGCGGCGTCATGCCTTTGAACCAGCTGAGTGCGGTGTGTGAGCATCCCAACACTAAATTAATATTGTCGAGGCGTAGTATATAGTAGGTACAAAAATTTGGAACCCTTGGTTTTCATAAAAAATGACACACTTGCGTTCTTTAATCAATAAAAATTCGTGATTGTGTCTCAATGGCTGTTATGCTAGTGTCCTATCCGTCCACTTCTTCATCCCACTAATTCTCTGGGTTATTTTTTAGGTTTTACCAGAAGTTTATGGTGCCAAGAGTTTCAATTGGGAAAACGCATGTATGAAAATTGCCTTGGTAAAACACATATCATAAGGTTTCACTGCATAACACTAATTTAAAATGTTCACCCAGAGCACATGGAAAATATTATTAATTTTCACCTGCTGTTGCTAAGTTGGTAAGTATAATTATAAATAAAATAAACAATCGATGATGCAAGCCCATAGTAAATTTTTTGATACCACTACATAATAACATTTGTATTACCTCACAGATTATGTTTATGTAAGATGTGGCTTACGTAATAATGTATTGCATCAGTCATCCTGAAACATAGCTCAACATAGCATACATCCCTGATTGTTAACCATAATAATATTATAAATTTGAAAATAACTCGTTTTTCTGACTGTCAGTTATGTTTTTAGGAATAAACAGAATATGTTTTGGTAAAATTTGATATAAATTATAAACAGGATTAAGACACAGGCTTCTGTTTACCTGACTGTGCAGAAGGTGGGTAATGTTTTTATTGAGAAACAATGTGTGTGAGCCGTTGTCAAAAGTTTATAGACTTTATTTCGACAACAATTCATGCAAAGCCGGGGCAGGTCAGCTGGTTTCCTATAAAATTAATAATAACAATAGAGGTAACACTACAATTTTTAAATGTAGTACTTAGTTTGTAAAATTAAATCTTTTTGATGTGTGAAATTGATAAACTTTGCAACAGCAATTAAATAAGTTTGTACCTATTTAATTAATTTAATTTGGAATTGATACTTCATGTCCTGAAATAAATTTCAACAGAATAAAACTTGTACCTTGTATTGTAACAGTGAGCACTAATACATTAATTTCCACAGCCTGACTTCATCTACTTGTTAGTGTTAAAACTGTATACTGTGGGTGTCACAATTCTGTAACTGTGCGTAGGTCCACTAAAATAATTGTGACACCCACAAAATTAGCCACAAACAAAAAGTGAAGTAATGTAATGAATGACAAACTACATAACAATAAATTAATTTTTTCA
Organism: Philereme transversata; assembly: GCA_963924445.1. Classification (NCBI taxonomy): domain Eukaryota; kingdom Metazoa; phylum Arthropoda; class Insecta; order Lepidoptera; family Geometridae; genus Philereme; species Philereme transversata. The sequence continues at coordinate 11,591,598 of OZ004342.1, forward strand.
TTTGTAGGAGATACTGGATATAGTTAGCTGAGATATGTGCACAGAGATGTTGCACAGAGACATGGTGGCAGGCATGCAATGTTTCCAAAATGATATCAAGTATAGAGAGAAATTGCTGGATTGACCCCACCACCAATATGAATAGCCAGAAAGACAGAACAGGAGAAACTGGATATTCATTGTGAAATTATAATTATGATCATACAACAATAAAACTACCTTTTTAGGATTCCGTACCTCATAAGGTAAAAAAGGAACCCTTATAAGATCACTCTTTTGTCCGTCTGTCTGTCAGTGTGTCACCATCAGTTTTCTCCGAAACGGACAGACCAGGAACACCTAGGTGCACCTAGCATGTTGAAATTTATACCAGATACTGAGGTCTATAGTCCCTATTAGGTGTATAAAAATCAAGGTCCTCAGTCAACACGATAAAAAGATTGGGCAAATTTAGATTTTCGCGAAAACTTGTAAGTACCAAAATTTACCTTAATTTTCAACTTTTTTATGTTATGGAATTTTCCCTTTTTGTGCTGTAAGTCCTTGATTTTAACCAACACTGATAATTCTAGGTCAACCGGAAGTACCCTATAGGTTTTAGGTCGAAAACCTATATGGTAGTTCCCGTTGACCCTAGGATCACGAAAAAATCAAGGTCTTACAGTACAAATAAAGGAAAAATCCAGAAAATAAAATAAGTTTAAAATTAAAGGGTGTCCCCATATATACATAGTTGAAGCCAATTAAGATCTCTGAGTTGTATGGGAGCTCATATAATTTATTATAGATAATGGTACGAAACCCTTCGTGTGCGAGTACGACTCGCACTTGGCTGATTTTTATTTTTCAAGTGATTTATTGTTTTATTAATAATAAAGGTATTATGTAATGAATCCAACATTATCTTTCATTTTCTATCGTAACATAATTAACGTCTTCTAAAACATGATAATTATATGCCCTAGATATAGGGGTAATAGAAGACGTAAGATCACTACGAGATAAGCTTACATAATAAGAAATGAAGTAGGTAACTCCAAATCTATATTAATATCTATAGTTACTTACTACGAGTATCATACTAAAGGCGACTTGCGCAACGATGCCTAAATGTATTTAGTGGCTAAATATGATTTAAAGAGTTATCAAATCGTACAAATACGTTTATGGATCATTGTGCAAGCCGGGCTAAAAGTTCGTAAGTAATGGGTAATATACGGAACAATTCAACCAATTTTAAAATTCTTTTATTGATAAAATGCTGCACTAACCTTGAGTGCTAAAGATTATTTCATATTACATCTATCCATACTAACATGATGGATGTTCCAAAATGAACATGATGAATGTTGGATAATAAAAAAAAAAAATTGACTTTCCAAAATGATCATTGTGGAAGAGGCATAATTAAAAAAAATTGATTTTATAAAATGATCATTGTGGGTGAGGCATAAAAAAATGTGGATGTTCCAAAATGAACATGATGAACGTTGCATAATAAAAAAAAAATTGACGTTCCAAAATGATTATTGTGGATGAGGCATAATTTAATAAAAAATGATGTTCCAAAATGATCACAAAGGATGTTACATAATAAAAAAAAATGACATTCCAAAATGATCATTGTGAATGAGGCATAATTAAAAAAAATTGATTTTCCAAAATGATCACAAAGGATGTTGCATTATAAAAAAAAAATTGACGTTCCAAAATGATCATTGTGGATGAGGCATAATCAAAAAAAATGTGGATGTTCCAAAATGAACATGTTGAACATTACATAATAAAAAAAAAATTGCATGCTCCAAAATGATGATGATGAACTTTGCAAATTAAACTATGAAAGTTATCTCATGCCCCTCCACCACCATTATATAGAATCAAGCAAATTTACAGTAATTTTATAATACACACAAGCCGTGGGCTCCCTACAAAAACAGTATGAAAATTACGGTAAACGAAATATACGGTTTACGGTATTCATACAGAAATATTTTGTATGAGACAATTTTTTTTGAGAGATTTTTTTCTTCTAGAGGTTGCGTTGTGCGCGAGCTGCTCGCAGCTCGCGTGTTTTTCTTTTAGTCGAAGAAGTAATTAAAGAGGATATCGAGCTATTAAAAGCCATCAAAGAGGATATCCATGTGTAAGAAGCAGTCAAAGACGATATCGAAATGGAAGAAGCAATCAAATCAAAGAGGATTTCCAAGTGGAAGCAGCAATCAAAGATGATATCGAAGTGGAAGAAGCATTCAAAGAGGATGACAAAGTGAGAGAAGTATTCCAACAGGATGTCAAGGACGATAATAAAAAAACGATTCCAACAAAAATTGATACCAATATTTTGTACAAGTTTGCTAGGGCTATCACTTCCCGCTTAGAAAATACGAGCGATTGAAGTTTTGTATGAAACACCATAATTTTGTAGAGAGGGCAATGAAGTAACGGAAGCAATTAAAGAGTATATGAAATAGAAGAAGCAATTTAAAAGGATATCGAAGTGGAACATGCAAAAATAGAAGATGTTGAGGTGGAAGAAACAATCAAAGAGGATGCCGAAGTGGAACAAACAATCAAAAAGGATATCGAAGTGGAAGATGCAATCAAAGAGGAGTGGAAGATGCAATCAAAGAGAATATCGGAATAGTGAATGTTGCATAATAAAAAAAAATGATCATAGTGGATGTTGCGTAATAAAACAAAAGTGGAGTAAGAAATCAAAGAGGATACCGAGGTGGTAGTAATATTTAAAGAGGATGACGAAATGAAAGAAGCAAACAAAGACGATATCGAAGTGAAAGAAGCACTCTAAAAGGATATTGAAGTGTAAGAAGCAATCATACAAGATATCGAAGATGAAGAAGCAATCAAAGAAGAAAGAGAATTCCAAAGTGAAAAAAGGAATCAAACAGGGTTCAATATACTGTGGAACAGCATTAAAAGAGGATATCAAGGTGTTGGAAGTCTAAGAGGATGTCGGAAGTGAGAGAAGTATTTAAAAAGAATATCAAGGTTGTTGATGACAATAAAAAAACGATTCTACCAAACATTTGTACTACCATTTTGTAAAAGTTTACTATGCCTATGTGTTTCAGTATCAAAGTTGAAGACGCGCCCTAAGAGCATAGTGAGTTCGTAGAAGAATTAAAACAGGATGACGAAGTTACAGAAGCAATCAAATAGGATATCGAAGTTAAAGAAGCCATCAATGAGGATATCCCAGCAAAGGAAGCAATCAAAGACGATATCGAAGTAAAAGTAGCAATCAAATTGGATATCGAAGTTAAAGAAGCAATCAAAGACGATATCAAAGTGGAAGAAGCAATCAAAGAAGATATCGAGATGGAAGAAGCAAAAATAGAGGATATCGAGGTGGAAGAATCAATCAAAGAGGATGACGAAGGGAAAGAAGCATTCAAAGAGGAAGACGAAGTGAGAGAAGCATTCAAAAAGGACGTCGAGGACAATGATAAAAATAATATAACGGTTCCACCAAAAACTTATACCAATATTTTGTAAAAGTTTCCTAGCGCTATCTCTTTTCGTTTAGAAGATACGAGCGATTTAAGTTTTATATGAAAACCCATAATTTTGTAGAGTGGAAAATGAAGTAAAAGAAGCAATTAAAGATAATATATAAGTAGAATAAGCAATTAAAAAGGATATCAAAGTGGAAGAAGCATAAATAGAGGATATCGAGGTAAAAAAGCATTCAAAGAGGAAGAGGAAGTGAGAGAAGCATTCAAATAGGATGTAAAGGGCAATGTTGGTCTTAAGAAAACTATTCCACCAAAAATAAGTACCAATATTTTGTAAAAGTTTGCTAGGGGTAACCCTTCCCGTTTAGAAGATACGAGCGATTTAAGATTTGTATTAAAACCCATAATTTTGTAGAGTGGAAATTGAAGTAAAAGAAGCAATTGAAGAAAATATATATAAGTAGAAAAAGCAATTAAAAAGGATATTAAAGTGGAAGAAGCAAAAATAGAGGACATCGAGGTGAAAGAAGCATTCAAAGCGGAATACAAAGTAAGAGAAGCATTCAAAAAGGATGTCAAGGGCAATGTTGGTCTTAAGAAAACTATTCCACCAAAAATTAGTACCAATATTTTGTAAAAGTTTGCTGGGTGTAACTCTTCCCGTTTAGAAGATACGAGCGATTTAAGATTTGTATTAAAACCCATAATTTTGTAGAGTCGATATTGAAGTAAGAGAAGTAATTGAAGAAAATATAAAAATAGAAAAAGCAATTATAAAGGATATCAAAGTGGAAAAAGCAAAAATAGAGGATATCGAGGTGAAAGAAGCATTCAAAGCGGAAGACGAAGTAAGAGAAGCATTCAAAAAGGATGTCAAGGGCAATGATGGTATTAAAAAACTATTCCACCAAAAATTAGTACCAATATTTTGTAAAAGTTTGCTGGGTGTAACTCTTCCCGTTTAGAAGATACGAGCGATTTAAGATTTGTATTAAAACCCATAATTTTGTAGAGTCGATATTGAAGTAAGAGAAGTAATTAAAGAAAATATAAAAATAGAAAAAGCAATTTAAAAGATATCAAAGTGGAAGAAGCAAAAATAGAGGACATCGAGGTGAAAGAAGCATTCAAAGCGGAAGACGAAGTAAGAGAAGCATTCAAAAAGGATGTCAAGGGCAATGATGGTATTAAGAAAACTATTCCACCAAAAATTTGTACCAATATTTTATAAAAGTTTGCTAGGGGTAACCCTTCCCGTTTAGAAGATACGAGTGATTTAAGATTTGTATTAAAACTTATAATTTTGTAGAGTGGAAATTGAAGTAAAAAAAAGCAATTAAAGAAGATATAAAATTAGAAAAAGCAATTCAAAAATATATTGAAGTAAAAATGCCATCAAAGAGGATTTCGAAGTTATAGAAACAATCAAAGAGGATATCAAAGTGGAAGAAACATTCGAAGACGAAAAGTAAGTGAGAGAAGAATTCAAAATGATGTCAAGGGCGATGATGATCGTAAAATAACGATTCCACCAAAAATTTGTGCTACCAATTTATAAAAGTTTGTTATGTCTATCTCTTACCGTTTAAAAGATACGAACGATTAAAGTTTTTTAAGGAAAATCATAATTTTGATGAGAGGATATCGAAGTGCAAGAAGCAATCAAAAAAGATATCCAAGTAGAAGAAGCAATTAAAAAGTATATCGAAGTGGAAGAAGCCATCAAAGAAGATATCGAAGTGAGAGAAGCATGTAAAAAGACTGTCATGACAATGAAAAAACGATTTTACCCAAAATTTGTACTACCATTTTGTAAAAGTTTACTATGCCTATTTATTTTCGTTAAGACGATACGAGCGATTAAAGTTTTTAAGAAAAATCATAATTTTGTTGAGAAGATATGAAAGTGGAAGAAACATTCAAAGAGGATATCGAAGTGGAAGAAGAAATCAAAAAAGATATCCAAGTAGAAGAAGCAATTAAAAAGTATTTCGACGTTCCAAAATGATCATAGTGGATGTTACATTATATAAAAAAAAAATTGACGTTCCAAAATGATCACAGTGGATGTCACATAATATAAAAAAAAATTGACGTTCCAAAATGATCATTGTGGATGAGGCATAATTAAAAAAAAATTGACGTTCCAAAATGATCATTGTGGATGAGGCATAATTAAAAGAAAATGATTTTCCAAAATGATCACAAAGGATGTTGCATAATAAAAAAAAAAAAATTGACGTTCCAAAATGATCATTGTGGATGAGGCATAATTAAAAGAAAATGATTTTCCAAAATGATCACAAAGGATTTTGCATAATAAAAATAATTGACGTTCCAAAGTGATCATTGTGGAAGAGGCATAATTAAAAAAAAATGATGTACCAAAATATCACAGTAGATGTTGCATAATAAAAAAAAAAAAAAAAAATGACGTTTCAAAGTGATCATAGTGGATGAGGCATAATTGAAAAAAAAATGATGTTCCAAAATGATCACAGTGGATGATGCATAATAAAAAAATAAAAAATAATTGACGTTCCAAAGTGATCATTGTGGATGAGGCGTTATTAAAAAAATGATGTACCAAAATGATCATAGTGGATGTTGCATAATAAAAAAAAAAAAATTGACGTTCCAAAGTGATCATTGTGGATGAGGCATAATTAAAAAAATGATGTACCAAAATATCACAGTGGATGTTGCATAATAAAAAAAAAAAAATGACGTTTCAAAGTGATCATAGTGGATGAGGCATAATTGAAAAAAAAAATGATGTTCCAAAATGATCACAGTGGATGATGCATAATAAAAAAATAAAAAATAATTGACGTTCCAAAGTGATCATTGTGGATGAGGCGTAATTAAAAAAATGATGTACCAAAATGATCATAGTGGATGTTGCATAATAAAAAAAAAAAATAGACGTTCCAAAGTGATCATAGTGGATGAGGCATAATTGAAAAAAATGATGTTCCAAAATGATCACAGTGGATGATGCATAATAAAAAAATAAAAAATAATTGACGTTCCAAAGTGATCATTGTGGATGAGGCGTAATTAAAAAAATGATGTACCAAAATGATCATAGTGGATGTTGCATAATAAAAAAAAAATAGACGTTCCAAAGTGATCATAGTGGATGAGGCATAATTGAAAAAAAAATGATGTTCCAAAATGATCACAGTGGATGATGCATAATAAAAAAAAATAAAAAATAATTGACGTTCCAAAGTGATCATTGTGGATGAGGCGTAATTAAAAAAATGATGTACCAAAATGATCATAGTGGATGTTGCATAATAAAAAAAAAAAATAGACGTTCCAAAGTGATCATAGTGGATGAGGCATAATTGAAAAAAAATGATGTTCCAAAATGATCACAGTGGATGATGCATAATAAAAAAATAAAAAATAATTGACGTTTCAAAGTGATCATTGTGGATGAGGCGTAATTAAAAAAATGATGTACCAAAATGATCATAGTGGATGTTGCATAATAAAAAAAAATAATTATAATTGACGTTCCAAAGTGATCATTGTGGATGAGGCATAATTAAAAAAAATGATGTACCAAAATATCACAGTGGATGTTGCATAATAAAAAAAAAAAAATGACGTTTCAAAGTGATCATAGTGGATGAGGCATAATTGAAAAAAAAATGATGTTCCAAAATGATCACAGTGGATGATGCATAATAAAAAAATAAAAAATAATTGACGTTCCAAAGTGATCATTGTGGATGAGGCGTAATTAAAAAAATGATGTACCAAAATGATCATAGTGGATGTTGCATAATAAAAAAAAAATAGACGTTCCAAAGTGATCATAGTGGATGAGGCATAATTGAAAAAAAAATGATGTTCCAAAATGATCACAGTGGATGATGCATAATAAAAAAAAATAATTATAATTGACGTTCCAAAGTGATCATTGTGGATGAGGCATAATTTAAAAAATTATGTACCAAAATGATCACAGTGGATGTTGCATAATAAAAAAAATACTTGACGTTCCAAAGTGATCATTGTGGATGAGGCATAATTAAAAAAAATGATGTTCCAAAATGATCACAGTGGATGATGCATAATAAAAAAAAAATTGACGTTCCAAAGTGATCATTGTGGATGAGGCATAATTAAAAAAAATGATGTTCCAAAATGATCACAGTGGATGATGCATAATAAAAAAATAAAAAATAATTGACGTTCCAAAGTGATCATTGTGGATGAGGCGTAATTAAAAAAATGATGTACCAAAATGATCATAGTGGATGTTGCATAATAAAAAAAAAATAGACGTTCCAAAGTGATCATAGTGGATGAGGCATAATTGAAAAAAAAATGATGTTCCAAAATGATCACAGTGGATGATGCATAATAAAAAAAAATAATTATAATTGACGTTCCAAAGTGATCATTGTGGATGAGGCATAATTAAAAAAATTATGTACCAAAATGATCACAGTGGATGTTGCATAATAAAAAAAATACTTGACGTTCCAAAGTGATCATTGTGGATGAGGCATAATTAAAAAAAATGATGTTCCAAAATGATCACAGTGGATGATGCATAATAAAAAAAAAATTGACGTTCCAAAGTGATCATTGTGGATGAGGCATAATTAAAAAAAATGATGTTCCAAAATGATCACAGTGGATGATGCATAATAAAAAAACAAAAAATAATTGACGTTCCAAAGTGATCATTGTGGATGAGGCGTAATTAAAAAAATGATGTACCAAAATGATCACAGTGGATGATGCATAATAAAAAAAAAAATAATTGACGTTCCAAAGTGATCATTGTGGATGAGGCATAATTAAAAAAATGATGTACCAAAATTATCACAGTGGATGTTGCATAATAAAAAAAAATAATTGACGTTCCAAAGTGATCATTGTGGATGAGGCATAATTAAAAAAATGTGGATGTTCCAAAATAAACACGATGAACGTTGCATACAAAAAAAAAAAAAAAATTGGATGTTCCAAAATGATGATGATGACCTTTGCAAAAACTATGAAAGTTGTCTCATGCCCCTCCACCACCATTATATAGAATCAAGCAAATTTACAGTAATTTTATAGTACACACAAGCCATGGGCTCCCTACAAAAACAGTATGAAAATTACGGCAAACGAAATATACGGTTTACGGTATTCATACAGAAATATTTTGTATGGGACAATTTTTTTTTTGTATGAAAGACAATTTTTTTTTCATGGAACCGGATATAAAAAAATGTCCTCTGCAACATTAGTTTTTGCACCAACGCTCTAAGACCTATACTTTCCGAGATACGAGGTGGATGGGAGCGAATGGGGGACAAAAGGGGTACTTTAGGATTTATTCCCAACTCATTGGAACTCCCTCTATACGATCCTACCAAACATTTTCACCCTACGAGGTGGCATCTGGGAGAACAAACATGTCAATGAGTCAGTCAGTCAGTCAGTGAGTGGTAATCGAGCTTTATATAATATAACTAGAGGTTGCGTTGTGCGCGAGCTGCTCGCAGCTCGCGTGTTTTTCTTTTAGTCGAAAAAGTAATTAAAGAGGATATAGAGCTGTCAAAAGCCATCAAAGAGGATATCCATGTGTAAGAAACAGTCAAAGACGATATCGAAACGGAAGAAGCAATTAAATCAAAGAGGATTTCCAAGTGGACTCAGCAATCAAAGATGATATCGAAGTGGAAGAAGCAATCAAAGAAGATATTGAAGTGAAAGAAGCAATCAAATAGGATATCGAAGTATCAGAATCAAATAAAGAGGAAATTAAGGTTGAGTAAGCAATCAAAGAGGATACCGAGGTGGAAGAAGCATTCTAAGAGGATGACGAAGTGAAAAAAGCAATCAAAGACGATATCGAAGTGGAAGAAACAGTCAAAAACGATATCGAAGTGGAAGAAGCAATCAAATAGGATATTGAAGTAGCAGAAACAATCAAAGAGGAAATTAAAGTTCAGTAAGCAATCAAAGAGGATACCGAGGTGGTAGAAGCGTTCTAAGAGGATGACGAAGTGAAAAAAGCAATCAAAGACGATATCGAAGTGGAAGAAACAGTCAAAGACGATATCGAAGTGGAAGAAGTAATCAAAGAGGATATCAAAGTGGAAGAAGCAATCAAAAAGGATATCGAAGTGGAAGAACCAATCAAAGAGGGTATCGAAGTGGAAGAAGCCATCACAGAGGATATCGAAGTCAAAATGCTGTCAAAGCCGATAACGAAGACCAAGACGCAATCAAAGAGAATATTGCAGTGCAAGAAGCAATCAAAAGGAAATTAAAGATGACATCGAAGTGGAAGAAGCAATCAAATAGGATATCAAGCTGTTAAAAGCTATCAAAGAGGATATCTATGTGTAATAAGCAGCCAAAGACGATCGAAATGGAAGCAGCAATCAAATCAAAGAAGATATCCAAGTGGAAGCAGCAATCAAAGATGATATCGAAGTGGAAGAAGCAATCAAAGAGGATATTGAAGTGAAAGAAGCAATCAAATAGGATATCGAAGTAGCAGAAACAATTAAAGAGGAAATTGTAATTGAGTAAAAGACGTCGAGGACAATGATAAAAATAAAAAACGGTTTCACCAAAAACTTATACTAATATTTTGTAAAAGTTTCCTCGAGCTATCTCTTCCCGTTTAAAAGATACGAGCGATTTAAGTTTTGTATGAAAACCCATAATTTTGTAGTGTGGAAATTGAAGTAAATGAAGCAATTGAAGAAAACATATAAGTAGAAAAAGCAATTAAAAAGGATATCAAAGTGGAAGAAGCAAAAATAGAGGATATCGAGGTGAAAGAAGCATTCAAGGAGGAAGACGAAGTAAGCGAACCATTAAAAAAGGATGTCAAGGGCAATGATGGTATTAAAAAAACTATTCCACCAAAAAATTGTACCAAGATTTTGTAAAAGTTTGCCAGGCATAACTCTTCCCGTTTAGAAGATACGAGCGATTTAAGATTTGTATTAAAACCCATAATTTTGTAGAGTGGAACTTGAAGTAAAAGAAGCAATTGAAGAAAATATATAAGTAGAAAAAGCAATAAATAAGGATATCAAAGTGGAAGAAGCAAAAATAGAGGATATCGAGGTGAAAAAAGCATTCAAAGCGGAAGACGAAGTAAGAGAAGCATTCAAAAAGGATCTCAAGGGCAATGATGGTATTAAAAAAACTATTCCACCAAAAATTAGTACCAATATTTTGTAAAAGTTTGCTGGGGGTAACTCTTCCCGTTTAGAAGATACGAGCGATTTAAGATTTGTATTAAAACCCATAATTTTGTAGAGTGGAAATTGAAGTAAAAGAAGCAATTGAAGAAAATATATAAGTAGAAAAAGCAATTAAAAAGGATATCAAAGTGGAAGAAGCAAAAATAGAGGATATCGAGGTGAAAGAAGCATTCAAAGAGAAAGACAAAGTAAGAGAAGCATTCGAAAAGGATGTCAAGGGCAATGATGGTATTAAAAAAACTATTCCACCAAAAATTAGTACCAATATTTTGTAAAAGTTTGCTAGGGGTAACTCTTCCCGTTTAAAAGATACGAGCGATTTAAAATTTGTATTAAAACCCATAATTTTGTAGAGTGGAAATTGAAGTAAAAGAAGTAATTGAAGAAAATATAAAATTAGAAAAAGCAATTCAAAAGTATATTGAAGTAAAAATGCTATTAAAGAGGATTTCGAAGTTATAGAAACAATTAAAGAGGATATCAATGTGGAAGAAACATTCGAAAACGAAAAGGAAGTGAGAGAAGAATTCAAAATGATGGCAAGGGCGATGATAACCGTAAAATAACGATTCCACCAAAAATTTGTGCTAACATTTTATAAAAGTTTGTTATGTCTATCTCTTACCGTTTAAAAGATACGAACGATTAAAGTTTTTTAAGAAAAATCATAATTTTGATAAAAAGATATCGAAGTGCAAGAAGCAATCAAAAAGTATTTCGAAGTTCCAAAATGATCATTGTGGATGAGGCATAATTAAAAAAAATGATGTTCCAAATTGATCACAGTGGATGTTGCATAATAAAAAAAAATTGACGTTCCAAAAGTGATCATTGTGGATGAGGCATAATTAAAAAAAATGATGTACCAAAATGATCACAGTGGATGTTGCATAATAAAAAAAAAATAATTGACGTTCCAAAGTGATCATTGTGGATGAGGCATAATTAAAAAAAATGATGTACCAAAATGATCACAGTGGATGTTGCATAATACAAAAAAAATAATAATAATTGACGTTCCAAAGTGATCATTGTGGATGAGGCATAATTAAAAAAAATGATGTTCCAAAATGATCACAGTGGATGATGCATAATAAAAAAATAAAAAATAATTGACGTTCCAAAGTGATAATTGTGGATGAGGCATAATTAAAAAAAATGATGTACCAAAATATCACAGTGGATGTTGCATAATAAAAAAAAAATTGACGTTCCAAAGTGATCATAGTGGATGAGGCATAATTGAAAAAAAAAATGATGTTCAAAAATGATCACAGTGGATGATGCATAAAAAAAAAATTGACGTTCCAAAGTGATCATTGTGGATGAGGCATAATAAAAAAAATGATGTACCAAAATGATCACAGTGGATGTTGCATAATACAAAAAAAAATAATAATAATTGACGTTCCAAAGTGATCATTGTGGATGAGGCATAATTAAAAAAAATGATGTTCCAAAATGATCACAGTGGATGATGCATAATAAAAAAAAATAATTGACGTTCCAAAGTGATCATTGTGGATGAGGCATAATTAAAAAAAATTATGTGTTGCATAATAAAAAAAAATTGACGTTCCAAAGTGATCATTGTGGATGAGGCGTAATTAAAAAAATGATGTACCAAAATGATCACAGTGGATGTTGCATAATAAAAAAAAAATAATTGACGTTCCAAAGTGATCATTGTGGATGAGGCATAATTAAAAAAAATGATGTACCAAAATGATCACAGTGGATGTTGCATAATACAAAAAAAATAATAATTGACGTTCCAAAGTGATCATTGTGGATGAGGCATAATTAAAAAAAATGATGTTCCAAAATGATCACAGTGGATGATGCATAATAAAAAAAAAAAATTGACGTTCCAAAGTGATCATTGTGGATGAGGCATAATTAAAAAAAATGATGTACCAAAATGATCACAGTGGATGTTGCATAATACAAAAAAAAATAATAATAATTGACGTTCCAAAGTGATCATTGTGGATGAGGCATAATTAAAAAAAATGATGTTCCAAAATGATCACAGTGGATGATGCATAATAAAAAAATAAAAAATAATTGACGTTCCAAAGTGATAATTGTGGATGCGGCATAATTAAAAAAAATGATGTACCAAAATATCACAGTGGATGTTGCATAATAAAAAAAAAATTGACGTTCCAAAGTGATCATAGTGGATGAGGCATAATTGAAAAAAAAAATGATGTTCAAAAATGATCACAGTGGATGATGCATAAAAAAAAAATTGACGTTCCAAAGTGATCATTGTGGATGAGGCATAATAAAAAAAATGATGTACCAAAATGATCACAGTGGATGTTGCATAATACAAAAAAAAATAATAATAATTGACGTTCCAAAGTGATCATTGTGGATGAGGCATAATTAAAAAAAATGATGTTCCAAAATGATCACAGTGGATGATGCATAATAAAAAAAAATAATTGACGTTCCAAAGTGATCATTGTGGATGAGGCATAATTAAAAAAAATTATGTGTTGCATAATAAAAAAAAATTGACGTTCCAAAGTGATCATTGTGGATGAGGCGTAATTAAAAAAATGATGTACCAAAATGATCACAGTGGATGTTGCATAATAAAAAAAAAATAATTGACGTTCCAAAGTGATCATTGTGGATGAGGCATAATTAAAAAAAATGATGTACCAAAATGATCACAGTGGATGTTGCATAATACAAAAAAAATAATAATAATTGACGTTCCAAAGTGATCATTGTGGATGAGGCATAATTAAAAAAAATGATGTTCCAAAATGATCACAGTGGATGATGCATAATAAAAAAATAAAAAATAATTGACGTTCCAAAGTGATCATTGTGGATGAGGCGTAATTAAAAAAATGATGTACCAAAATGATTACAGTGGATGTTGCATAATAAAAAAAATAATAATAATTGACGTTCCAAAGTGATCATTGTGGATAAGGCATAATTAAAAAAAATGATGTACCAAAATGATCACAGTGGATGTTGCATAATAAAAAAAAATGACGTTCCAAAGTGATCATTGTGGATGAGGCATAATTAAAAATAAATGTGGATGTTCCAAAATAAACATGATGAACGTTGCATGCTAAAAAAAAAAAAAATTGGATGTTCCAAAATGATGATGATGACCTTTGCTAGAACTATGAAAGTTGTCTCATGCCCCTCCACAACCATTATATAGAATCAAGCAAATTTTACAGTAATTTTATAGTACACACAAGCCGTGGGCTCCCTACAAAAACAGTATGAAAATTACGGCAAACGAAATATACGGTTTACGGTATTCATACAGAAATATTTTGTATGGGACAATTTTTTTTTTGTATGAAAGACAATTTTTTTTTCATGGAACCGGATATAAAAAAATGTCCTCTGCAACATTAGTTTTTGCACCAGCGCTGTAAGACCTATACTTTCCGAGATACGAGGTGGATGGGAGCGAATGGGGGACAAAAGGGGTACTTTAGGATTTATTCCCAACTCATCGGAACTCCCTCTATACGATCCCACCAAACATTTTCACCCTACGAGGTGGCATCTGGGAGAACAAACATGTCAATGAGTCAGTCAGTCAGTGGTAATCGAGCTTTATATAATATAACTAGAGGTTGCGTTGTGCGCGAGCTGCTCGCAGCTCGCGTGTTTTTCTTTTAGTCGAAGAAGTAATTAAAGAGGATATCGAGCTGTTAAAAGCCATCAAACAGGATATCCATGTGTAAGAAGCAGTCAAAGACGATATCGAAATGGAAGAAGCAATCAAATAGGATATCGAAGCAGCAGAAACAATCAATGAGGAAATGAAAGTTGAGTAAGCAATCAAAGAGGATGACGAAGTAAAAAAAGCAATCAAAGACGATATCGAAGTGGAAGAAACAGTCAAAAACGATATCGAAGTGGAAGAAGCAATCAAAGAGGATATTGAAGTGAAAGAAGCAATCAAATAGGATATCGAAGTAGCAGAAACAATCAAAGAGGAAATTAAAGTTGAGTAAGCAATCAAAGAGGATACCGAGGTGGTAGAAGCGTTCTAAGAGGATGACGAAGTGAATAAAGCAATCAAAGACGATATCGAAGTGGAAGAAACAGTCAAAAACGATATCGAAGTGGAAGAAGCAATCAAAGAGGATATTGAAGTGAAAGAAGCAATCAAATAGGATATCGAAGTAGCAGAAACAATCAAAGAGGAAATTAAAGTTGAGTAAGCAATCAAAGAGGATACCGAGGTGGTAGAAGCGTTCTAAGAGGATGACGAAGTGAAAAAAGCAATCAAAGATGATATCGAAGTGGAAGAAACAGTCAAAGACGATATCGAAGTGGAAGAAGCAATCAAAGAGGATATCGAAGTGGAAGAAGCAATCAAAGAGGATATCGAAGTGGAAGAAGCAATCAAAGAGGGTATCGAAGTGGAAGAAGCCATCACAGAGGATATCGAAGTGAAAATGCTATCAAAAATGATATCGAAGATGAAGACGCAATCAAAGAGAATATTGCAGTGCAAGAAGCAATCAAAAGGAAATCGAAGATGATATCGAATTGGTAGAAACAATAAAAGAGGATATCAAAGTGGAAGAAGCAATCAAAGAGGATATCGAGCTGTTTAAAGTTATCGAAGAGGATATCCATGTGTAAGAAGCAGTCAAAGACGATCGAAATGGAAGAAGCAATCAAATCAAAGAGGATATCCAAGTGGAAGCAGCAATCAAAGATGATATCGAAGTGGAAGAAGCAATCAAAGAGGATATTGAAGTGAAAGAAGCAATCAAATAGGATATCGAAGTAGCAGAAACAATTAAAGAGGAAATTGAAATTGAGTAAAAGACGTCGAGGGCAATGATAAAAATAAAAAACAGTTTCATCAAAAACTTATACAAATATTTTGAAAAAGTTTCCTCGAGCTATCTCTTCCCGTTTAAAAGATACGAGCGATTTAAGTTTTGTATGAAAACCCATAATTTTGTGGAGTGGAAATTGAAGTAAAAGAAGCAATTGAAGAAGACATATAAGTAGTAAAAGACATTAAAAAGGATATCAAAGTGGAAGAAGCAAAAATAGAGGATATCGAGGTGAAAGAAGCATTCAAGGAGGGAGACCAAGTGAGAGAAGCATTCAAAAAGGATGTCAAGAGCAATGATGGTAATAAAAAAACTATTCCACCAAAAATTTGTACCAATATTTTGTAAAAGTTTGCTAGGCGTAACTGTTCCCGTTTAGAAGATACGAGCGATTTAAGGTTTGTATTAAAACCCATAATTTTGTAGAGTGGAAATTGTAGTAAAAGAAGCAAATGAAGAAAATATATAAGTAGAAAAAGCAATTAAAAAGGATATCAAAGTGGAAAAAGCAAAAATAGAGGATATCGAGGTGAAAGAAGCATTCAAAAAGGATGTCAAGAGCAATGATGGTAATAAAAAAACTATTCGACCTAAAATTTGTACCAATAATCTGTAAAAGTTTGCTAGGCGTAACTCTTCCCGTTTAGAAGATACGAGCGATTTAAGATTTGTATTAAAACCCATAATTTTGTAGAGTGGAAATTGTAGTAAAAGAAGCAATTGAAGAAAATATATATGTAGAAAAAGCAATTAAAAAGGATATCAAAGTGGAAGAAGCAAAAATAGAGGATATCGAGGTGAAAGAAGCATTCAAAGCGGAAGACGAAGTAAGAGAAGCATTCAAAAAGGATCTCAAGGGCAATGATGGTATTAAAAAAACTATTCCACCAAAAATTAGTACCAATATTTTGTAAAAGTTTGCTGGGGGTAACTCTTCCCGTTTAGAAGATACGAGCGATTTAAGATTTGTATTAAAACCCATAATTTTGTAGAGTCGATATTGAAGTAAGAGAAGTAATTGAAGAAAATAGAAAAATAGAAAAAACAATTCAAAAGTATATTGAAGTAAAAATGCCATCAAAGAGGATTTCGAAGTTATAGAAACAATTAAAGAGGATATCAATGTGGAAGAAACATTCGAAAACGAAAAGGAAGTGAGAGAAGAATTCAAAATGATGGCAAGGGCGATGATGACCGTAAAATAACGATTTCACCAAAAATTTGTGCTACAAAAAAAAATTGATTTTCCAAAATGATCACAGTGGATGTTGCATAATAAAAAAAAATTGACGTTCCAAAATGATCATGTGGATGAGGCATAATTAAAAAAAAAATGATGTTCCAAAATGATCACAGTGGATGATGCATAATAAAAAAAAATAATTGACGTTCCAAAGTGATCATTGTGGATGAGGCATAATTAAAAAAAAATTGATGTTCCAAAATGATGATGATGACCTTTGCAAAAACTATGAAAGTTGTCTCATGCCCCTCCACCAACATTATATAGAATCAAGCAAATTTACAGTAATTTTATAGTACACACAAGCCATGGGCTCCCTACAAAAACAGTATGAAAATTACGGCAAACGAAATATACGGTTTACGGTATTCATACAGAAATATTTTGTATGGGACAATTTTTTTTTTGTATGAAAGACAATTTTTTTTTCATGGAACCGGATATAAAAAAATGTCCTCTGCAACATTAGTTTTTGCACCAACGCTCTAAGACCTATACTTTCCGAGATACGAGGTCGATGGGAGCGAATGGGGGACAAAAGGGGTACTTTAGGATTTATTCCCAACTCATCGGAACTCCCTCTATACGATCTCACCAAACATTTTCACCCTACGAGGTGGCATCTGGGAGAACAAACATGTCAATGAGTCAGTCAGTCAGTGGTAATCGAGCTTTATATAATATAACTAGAGGTTGCGTTGTGCGCGAGCTGCTCGCAGCTCGCGTGTTTTTCTTTTAGTCGAAGAAGTAATTAAAGAGGATATCGAGCTGTTAAAAGCCATCAAAGAGGATATCCATGTGTAAGAAGCAGTCAAAGACGATATCGAAATGGAAGAAGCAATCAAATCAAAGAGGATTTCCAAGTGGAAGCAGCAATCAAAGATGATATCGAAGTGGAAGAAGCAATCAAAGAGGATATTGAAGTGAAAGAAGCAATCAAATAGGACATCGAAGTAGCAGAAACAATCAAAGAGGAAATTAAAGTTGAGGAGGAAATCAAAGAGGATACCAAGGTGGTAGAAGCATTCTAAGAGGATGACGAAGTAAAAAAAGCAATCAAAGACGATATCGAAGTGGAAGAAGCAATCCAATGGATATTGAAGATGAAGAAGGAATAAAAGAGGATATCGAAGCGGAACAAGCAATCGTAGAGGATATCAAAGTTAAAGAAGCAATCAAAGAGGATACCAATGTGGAAGAAGCAATCAAAGAGGATATCGAAGTGGAACAAGCAATCAAAGAGAAAAAAATTGGATGTTCCAAAATGATCATGATAATGGTTGTATAAAAAAAAATTGAACGTTCCAAAATGATCATGATTGACGTTGCATAATATAAATGTATGTTGCAAAACGATAATGATCAAAAATTTGTACTAATATTTTGTCAAAGTTTGCTAGTGCTATCTCTTCCCGTTTAGAAGATACGAGCGATTAAAGTTTTGTAAGAAAAATCATAAATTTGTTGATTGGATATCGAAGTGGAAGAAACTATCAAAGAGAATGTTGAAGTGGAAGAAGCAATCAAATAGGATATCGAAGTGGCAGAAACAATCAAAGAGGAAATTGAAGTTGAGTAAGCAATCAAAGAGGATACCGAGGCGATAGAAGCATTCAAAGAAGATGACGAAGTGAAAAAAGCAATCAAAGACGATATCGAAATGGAAGAAGCAGTCAAAGACGATATCGAAGAGGGAGAAACAATCAAAGAGGAAATTTAAGTTGAGTAAGCAATCAAAGAGGATACCGAGGTGGTAGAAGCATTCAAAGAAGATGACGAAGTGAAAAAAGCAATCAAAGACGATATCGAAATGGAAGAAGCAGTTAAAGACGATATCGAAGTGGGAGAAGCAATCAAAGAGGATATCGAAGTTAAAGAAGCAGTCAAAGATGATGTCGAAGTGGAAAAAACATTCAAAGAAGATGACGAAGTCACAGAAGCATTCAAAAAGGATGTCAAGGATGACAATAAAAAACAGTTGCACCAAAAATTTATACCAATATTTTGTACAAGTTTGCTAGGGCTATCTCTTCCCGTTTAGAAGATACGAGCGATTGAAGTTTTGTATGAAAGACCACAATTTTGTAGAGAGCATAATGAAGTAACTGAAGCAATTAAAGAGGATATGAAAGTAGAAGAAGCATTTTAAAGGGATAACGAAGTGGAACATGCAAAAATAGAAGATGTCGAGGCGGAAGAAACAATCAAAGAGGATATCGAAGTGGAAGAAGCAATCAAAGAGGGTATCGAAGTGGAAGAAGCCTTCACAGAGGATATCGAAGTGAAAATGCTATCAAAGACGATATCGAAGATGAAGACGCAATCAAAGAGAATAATGCAGTGCAAGAAGCAATCAAAAGGAAATCGAAGATGATATCGAAGTGGAAGGAGTAAACAAAGAGGATATCGAAGTAGCAAAAACAATCAAAGAGGAAATTGAAGTTGACTAAGGAATCAAAGAGGATACCGAGTTGGTAGAAGTATTCAAAGAGGATGACGAAGTGAAAAAAGCAATCAAAGACGATATCGAAGTGAAAGAAATAGTCAAAGACGATATCAAAATGGAACAAGCAATCAAAGCGGATATCGAAGTGGAAGAAGCAATCAAAGAGGATATCAAAGTGGAAGAAGCCATCACAGGATATCGAAGTAAAAATGCAATCAAAAACGATATCGAATATGAAGACGCAATCAAAGAAAATATTGCAGTGCAAGAAGCAATCAAACGGAAATCAAAGAGGAAGGAGCCCTTACACAGGATACCGAAGTGAAAAGGCCATCAAAGAGGATATCAAAGATGAAGAAGCAATCCAATGGATATTGAAGATGAAGAAGGAATAAAAGAGGATATCGAAGTGGAACAAGCAATCGTAGAGGATATCAAAGTTAAAGAAGCAATCAAATAGGATATCAATGTGGAAGAAGCAATCAAAGAGGATATCGAAGTGGAACAAGCAATCAAAGAGAAAAAAATTGGATGTTCCAAAATGATCATGATAATAGTTGTATAAAAAAAATTGAACATTGCAAAAAAGATCATGATGAACGTTGCATAAAAAAAATCTGGACGTTCCAAAATGATCAGGATTGACGTTGCATAATATAAATGTATGTTGTAAAATGATAATGATCAAAAATTTGTACTAATATTTTGTCAAAGTTTGCTAGTGCTATCTCTTCCCGTTTAGAAGATACGAGCGATTAAAGTTTTGTAAGAAAAATCATAAATTTGTTGATTGGATATCGAAGTGGAAGAAACTATCAAAGAGAATGTTGAAGTGGAAGAAGCAATCAAATAGGATATCGAAGTGGCAGAAACAATCAAAGAGGAAATTGAAGTTGAGTAAGCAATCAAAGAGGATACCAAGGTGGTAGAAGCATTCAAAGAAGATGACGAAGTGAAAAAGCAATCAAAGACGATATCGAAATGGAAGAAGCAGTCAAAGACGATATCGAAGTGGGAGAAGCAATCAAAGAGGATATCGAAGTTAAAGAAGCAGTCAAAGATGATGTCGAAGTGGAAAAAATATTCAAAGAAGATGACGAAGTGAGAGAAGCATTCAAAAAGGATGTCAAGGATGACAATAAAAAAACAGTTCCACCAAAAATTTATACCAATATTTTGTATAAGTTTGCTAGGGCTATCTCTTCCCGTTTAGAAGATATGAGCGATTGAAGTTTTGTATGAAACACCACAATTTTGTAGAGCGCATAATGAAGTAACTGAAGCAATTAAAGAGGATATGAAGTAGAAGAAGCATTTTAAAAGGATAACGAAGTGGAACATGCAAAAATAGAAGATGTGGAGGCGGAAGAAACAATAAAAGAGGATGACGAAGTGTAACAAGCAATCAAAGAGAATATTCGAACAGTGGATGTCGCATAATAAAAAAAAAATTGACGTTCCAAAATGATCATTGTGGATGAGGCATAATTTAAAAAAAATGATTTTCCAAAATGATCACAAAGGATTTTGCATAATAAAAAAAAATGACGTTCCAAAAGTGATCATTGTGGATGAGGCATAATTTAAAACAAAATGATGTTCCAAAATGATCACAAAGGATTTTGCATAGTAAAAAAAAAAATTGACGTTCCAAAAGTGATCATTGTGGATGAGGCATAATTAAAAAAAATTTATTTCCCAAAATGATCACAAAGGATTTTGCATAATAAAAAAAAAATTGACGTTCCAAAATGATCATTGTGGATGAGGCATAATTAAAAAAAATTGATTTTCCAAAATGATCACAAAGGATTTTGCATAATAAAAAAAAATTGACGTTCCAAAAGTGATCATTGTGGATGAGGCATAATTAAAAAAAAATGATGTTCCAAAATGATCACAGTGGATTTTGCATAATAAAAAAAAAATTGACGTTCCAAAATGATCATTGTGGATGAGGCATAATTTAAAAAAAATTGATTTTCCAAAATGATCACAAAATATTTTGCGTAATAAAAAAAAAAAAAATTGACGTTCCAAAAGTGATCATAGTGGATGAGGCATAATTGAAAAAAAAATGATGTTCCAAAATGATCACAGTGGATGATGCATAATAAAAAAAAAAAATTGACGTTCCAAAGTTATCATTGTGGATGAGGCATAATTTAAAAAAAATATGTACCAAAATGATCACAGTGGCTGTTGCATAATAAAAAAAAAATAATTGACGTTCCAAAGTGATCATTGTGGATGAGGCATAATTAAAAAAATGTGGATGTTCCAAAATAAACATGATGAACGTTGCATACTAAAAAAAAAAAAAAAAAAATTGGATGTTCCAAAATGATGATGATGACCTTTGCAAAAACTATGAAAGTTGTCTCATGCCCCTCCACCACCATTATATAGAATCAAGCAAATTTACAGTAATTTTATAGTACACACAAGCCATGGGCTCCCTGCAAAAACAGTATGAAAATTACGGCAAACGAAATATACGGTTTACGGTATTCATACAGAAATATTTTGTATGGGACAATTTTTTTTTTGTATGAAAGACAATTTTTTTTTCATGGAACCGGATATAAAAAAATGTCCTCTGCAACATTAGTTTTTGCACCAACGCTCTAAGACCTATACTTTCCGAGATACGAGGTCGATGGGAGCGAATGGGGGACAAAAGGGGTACTTTAGGATTTATTCCCAACTCATCGGAACTCCCTCTATACGATCCCACCAAACATTTTCACCCTACGAGGTGGCATCTGGGAGAACAAACATGTCAATGAGTCAGTCAGTCAGTCAGTGGTAATCGAGCTTTATATAATATAACTAGAGGTTGCGTTGTGCGCGAGCTGCTCGCAGCTCGCGTGTTTTTCTTTTAGTCGAAGAAGTAATAAAAGAGGATATCGAGCTGTTAAAAGCCATCAAAGAGGATATCCATGTGTAAGAAGCAGTCAAAGACGATATCGAACTGGAAGAAGCAATCAAATCAAAGAGGATTTCCAAGTGGGAGCAGCAATTAAAGAGGATATTGAAGTGAAAGGAGCAATCAAATAGGATATCGAAGTAGCAGAAACAATCAAAGAGGAAATTAAAAGTTGAGTAAGCAATCAAAGAGGATACCGAGGTGGTAAGAGCATTCTAAGAGGATGACGAAGTGAAAAAAAGCAATCAAAGACGATATCGAAGTGGAAGAAACAGTCAAAAACGATATCGAAGTGGAAGAAGCAATCAAAGAGGATATTGAAGTGTAAGAAGCAATCAAATAGGATATCGAAGTAGCAGAAACAATCAAAGAGGAAATTAAAGTTGAGTAAGCAATCAAAGAGGATACCGAGGTGGTAGAAGCGTTCTAAGAGGATGACGAAGTAAAAAAAGCAATCAAAGACGATATCGAAGTGGAAGAAGCAATCCAATGGATATTGAAGATGAAGAAGGAATAAAAGAGGATATCGAAGCGGAACAAGCAATCGTAGAGGATATCAAAGTTAAAGAAGCAATCAAAGAGGATACCAATGTGGAAGAAGCAATCAAAGAGGATATCGAAGTGGAACAAGCAATCAAAGAGAAAAAAATTGGATGTTCCAAAATGATCATGATAATGGTTGTATAAAAAAAAATTGAACGTTGCAAAAAAGATCATGATGAACGTTGCATAAAAAAAAATCTGGACGTTCCAAAATGATCATGATTGACGTTGCATAATATAAATGTATGTTGCAAAATGATAATGATCAAAAATTTGTACTAATATTTCGTCAAAGTTTGCTAGTGCTATCTCTTCCCGTTTAGAAGATACGAGCGATTAAAGTTTTGTAAGAAAAATCATAAATTTGTTGATTGGATATCGAAGTGGAAGAAACTATCAAAGAGAATGTTGAAGTGGAAGAAGCAATCAAATAGGATATCGAAGTGGCAGAAACAATCAAACAGGAAATTGAAGTTGAGTAAGCAATCAAAGAGGATACCGAGGCGGTAGAAGCATTCAAAGAAGATGACGAAGTGAAAAAAGCAATCAAAGACGATATCGAAATGGAAGAAGCAGTCAAAGACGATATCGAAGAGGGAGAAACAATCAAAAAGGAAATTGAAGTTGAGTAAGCAATCAAAGAGGATACCGAGGTGGTAGAAGCATTCAAAGAAGATGACGAAGTGAAAAAAGCAATCAAAGACGATATCGAAATGGAAGAAGCAGTCAAAGACGATATCGAAGTGGGAGAAGCAATCAAAGAGGATATCGAAGTTAAAGAAGCAGTCAAAGATGATGTCGAAGTGGAAAAAACATTCAAAGAAGATGACGAAGTGAGAGAAGCATTCAAAAAGGATGTCAAGGATGACAATAAAAAAACAGTTGCACCAAAAGTTTATACCAATATTTTGTACAAGTTTGCTAGGGCTATCTCTTCCCGTTTAGAAGATACGAGCGATTAAAGTTTTGTATGAAAGACCACAATTTTGTAGAGAGCATAATGAAGTAACTGAAGCAATTAAAGAGGATATGAAAGTAGAAGAAGCATTTTAAAGGGATAACGAAGTGGAACATGCAAAAATAGAAGATGTCGAGGCGGAAGAAACAATCAAAGAAGATATCGAAGTGGAAGAAGCAATCAAATAGGGTATCGAAGTGGAAGAAGCCATCACAGAGGATATCGAAGTGAAAATGCTATCAAAGACGATATCGAAGATGAAGACGCAATCAAAGAGAATAATGCAGTGCAAGAAGCAATCAAAAGGAAATCGAATATGATATCGAAGTGGAAGGAGTAAACAAAGAGGATATCGAAGTAGCAAAAACAATCAAAGAGGAAATTGAAGTTGACTAAGGAATCAAAGAGGATACCGAGTTGGTAGAAGTATTCAAAGAGGATGACGAAGTGAAAAAAGCAATCAAAGACGATATCGAAGTGAAAGAAATAGTCAAAGACGATATCAAAATGGAACAAGCAATCAAAGCGGATATCGAAGTGGAAGAAGCAATCAAAGAGGATATCAAAGTGGAAGAAGCCATCACAGGATATCGAAGTAAAAATGCAATCAAAAACGATATCGAATATGAAGACGCAATCAAAGAAAATATTGCAGTGCAAGAAGCAATCAAACGGAAATCAAAGAGGAAGGAGCCCTTACACAGGATACCGAAGTGAAAATGCCATCAAAGAGGATATCAAAGATGAAGAAGCAATCCAATGGATATTGAAGATGAAGAAGGAATAAAAGAGGATATCGAAGTGGAACAAGCAATCATAGAGGATATCAAAGTTAAAGAAGCAATCAAATAGGATATCAATGTGGAAGAAGCAATCAAAGAGGATATCGAAGTTAAAGAAGCAGTCAAAGATGATGTCGAAGTGGAAAAAACATTCAAAGAAGATGACGAAGTGAGAGAAGCATTCAAAAAGGATGTCAAGGATGACAATAAAAAAACAGTTCCACCAAAAATTTATACCAATATTTTGTAGAAGTTTGCTAGGGCTATCTCTTCCCGTTTAGAAGATATGAGCGATTGAAGTTTTGTATGAAACACCACAATTTGGTAGAGCGCATAATGAAGTAACTGAAGCAATTAAAGAGGATATGAAGTAGAAGAAGCATTTTAAAAGGATAACGAAGTGGAACATGCAAAAATAGAAGATGTGGAGGCGGAAGAAACAATAAAAGAGGATGACGAAGTGTAACAAGCAATCAAAGAGAATATTCGAATAGTGGATGTCGCATAATAAAAAAAAATTGACGTTCCAAAATGATCATTGTGGATGAGGCATAATTAAAAAAAATGATGTTCCAAAATGATCACAGTGGATGATGCATAATAAAAAAAATAAAATAATTGACGTTCCAAAGTGATCATTGTGGATGAGGCGTAATTAAAGAAATGATGTACCAAAATGATCACAGTGGATGTTGCATAATACAAAAAAATAATAATAATTGACGTTCCAAAGTGATCATTGTGGATGAAGCATAATTAAAAAAAATTATGTTCCAAAATGATCACAGTGGATGATGCATTATAAAAAAATAAAATAATTGACGTTCCAAAGTGATCATTGTGGATGAGGCATAATTAAAAAAAATGATGTACCAAAATGATCACAGTGGATGTTGCATACTAAAAAAAAAAATTGACGTTCCAAAGTGATCATTGTGGATGAGGCATAATTAAAAAAATGTGGATGTTCTAAAATAAACATGATGAACGTTGCATACTAAAAAAAAAAAATTGGATGTTCCAAAATGATGATGATGACCTTTGCAAAAACTATGAAAGTTATCTCATGTCCCTCCACCACCATTATATAGAATCAAGCAAATTTACAGTAATTTTATAGTACACACAAGCCGTGGGCTCCCTACAAAAACAGTATGAAAATGACGGCAAACGAAATATACGGTTTACGGTATTCATACAGAAATATTTTGTATGGGACAATTTTTTTTTTGTATGAAAGACAATTTTTTTTTCATGGAACCGGATATAAAAAAATGTCCTCTGCAACATTAGTTTTTGCACCAACTCTCTAAGACCTATACTTTCCGAGATACGAGGTCGATGTGAGCGAATGGGGGACAAAAGGGGTACTTTAGGATTTATTCCCAACTCATCGGAACTCCCTCTATACGATCCCACCAAACATTTTCACCCTACGAGGTGGCATCTGGGAGAACAAACATGTCAATGAGTCAGTCAGTCAGTCAGTCAGTGAGTGGTAATCGAGCTTTATATAATATAATAATGTAAAATTCAGTAATATTTTTACTATTTTATTTTGTGACATCTAGCGATAGACGCCCTAGTTGACCAGCCGCCGACATTACATACATTTGAAAAACAACAAGCGTAGGTACTTCCTTTTTTTTACGGATGTTACCTACGTTTTATATTTTTGTTTACGACACATAAACAAACATATATGCCTTAAACTTATATAATCTTTAAAACTTTTACGTACTTACTACTAGTGGTTCGCCCCGAACTGAGATCTCGCGAGTCTACCATAAAAACAAAAAAAAAATATTATAGAAAGAAAGAAAGAAGAAAGAAAGAAAAATATTTATTTTGTGTCCATTTTTACACTCTATGAATACAACAATTATACTAATACCTAATACAAGACTACAAAATAGGTCGTCACTCAGCGGTGTGCCACTGTAACATACATATAGCTACTGTAGCGCTGGTATTATGTGACGCCTTATACTTAAATTATTATATAAATTATACTATAATCTTTGACTATCAAAATAGTACCACGAAATAAAAACCATTTAACTTGACCTACAGTTATATTCAAATTACAGGTAACGGGAGTTTATGTGTTTGGTTACCCTTTTTGGGGTACAAATTGCTGTTATTCTAGATTTCAGACTTTTGCCTATATTTGTGATACATAAGCTAAACGCATAACAAATTACAGCACTGTAGGGTCACTGGTGTACCCTGTGAATTTTGTCAAAGTTTAGTTTTTGTTATGGCTAATAACTCAAAAACTACAAAAATTTTACTTTTAGTAAAAACGGGGTCGAAATGTACTAATGAAGACCTTTCATTTGACGTCTCACTTGACCTAATAGTCTCATTTTCATTTTTTTTTTACCCCTCTTGAACCCCAATATCTCAACAACCCCATAAATTTTTTAGCTCATTGAGTCACACCAAAATTGTGCCATCATTACCTACCTATATACCAAATTTCACGATGATGGGATAAACGCTTCGAAAGTTATTCTTGAACAAACAAACATACATACATATAACGCCGATTTGCCCAAGTTGATTTGGAGATATCGCTTCGCTTGTATAATTTCAATGAAAAATGGAAACAAAAATGCTTGTAATATTACAATCTATGATCTAGGAATTTTATGAAATTACGCTAAATGATGATGTTTCTTATTATGCGCCCTAAATTGAAGTATTTTTAAAATGTATTTAGGGTATCTGGATAATTCCATAAAAACTAGAGTAAACCCAAATTCGTAAGTGGAAACACTGGACACTGACGCCGCAGCCACCGTTCACGAATTTGATTAATTTATATTTTTACAAAAAAATACAAATAGATTGTTGACGGGCCCAAAGGAAGACCTGATATAACTGACGACATGGCTAAACGTCCAGCATCGGTAGCATTTGATGTTGACGAGGTCAAAGATAAAGTGCAGAAGAAAACAGAGGGCAAAAAGCACTCTTTAGATTCTGATGAAGAGGACAGCGGCGCAGAAGAGGAAAAACGCAATGTCCTCAACGTTGACGATATCGAGGGTGAAGAAGACGGGGATGGTGGAATGGAAGGTGAAGTAAGTGGATAGGAATAAACGGTTTCTTGCATTTAGATAAACTGTACATATACCAAGAAACATATTTTCTGACCTTGACAAGTTGAACCTTGCGAAAGACTATGAATATGAATACTTTGCTGTTTGTCTATCTTTTGTCACCATATTTACAATCAAACGCATCTTTATTATGACTTGTAGTCCCACTCACTGCACTGCAGTAGAACCACCATGTATACCTACCATACAGAGTACAACATCATTTACAACACAAGTACCTACTAGAACTATCTAGATTTGAAATTTGGAATAGCTTTAAATATAAATAATTTGGATTAGTTTTTTTTATTTTATATTAGGTTTTGGAGATATGATGAAATATTTCAAACTCTGAAACTCTAAGAAAAGGGATTTGAAAAATCTGAAATTAATGGTTGGTAAAAATATATTATTATTATTATCAGGCATTCGTGTCCCACTGCTGGGCAAAGGCCTCCCCCAATCTTTCTAGACTTAGCGGTCCTGAGCTGATTGTGGCCAACCCGTTAGGAATTTATCCAGCTCGTCCTGCCATCTACGTTTTGGTCTGCCGCATCACCTTCTCACTGGATCAAGACGCCACTCGGTGGCTATCCTTGCCCACAGCTCACTTGGCATGAGACATACATGCCAGCCCAGTTCATAAAATATATACTGTAGGAAAAATAAAACAAAGTCTGTCTATCTATAATAGATTTTTTAGAAACCAAGCTTAAGTTTTCTGAGTTTACTGCCCATATAACTAGATGCGCACTTGCACATTTTGCTCGTACTTGATCGGTCTTGTTTTTATACTTTTTCAGATTACAATCACTCCATTCAACATGAAAGAGGAGCTTGAAGAGGGTCATTTTGATGCTCAAGGGCATTATCACTGGAAAAAGGAGAAAGAGGTCCGGGATGGTTGGCTGGACAACATTGACTGGGTCAAAGTCAAAAGTAGACCACAAAATAAGAAAGTTCAGAAAGATGATGATATGAAAGGACTGGGTGATGAATCTAGCAGTGAAGATGAGGAGCCCGAAGAGAAATTTGAATTAATGGCCAATTATAAAGAAATCTTCCAACACATGAAGCCTAAAGAAACTATTGCTAAAACTCTACAGAGGATAGGTAATTATCCTAAATTCTACAATACTTTAATTCCTATTTATATATTACTAGCTTCTGCCCATAACTTTCATTGTGTAGTTCCTGGATAAAAAGTAGCCCATGCCGGAGAAGTTTTCGATACTAATTCTATAAGCTTTTAAGAAGCTATATCTAAAAGAATATGTTATTGGCAATATGCATTAGCTTAGTTTCGGTGATGAATATAAAAACTATTATCATAAAAATCAGTTCAGCCCTTTTGACGTTATTGAATAGCAAACAAATTGACAGACTTTTGAATTAATTGTTTATATTACAATAAGTATTATGATTCCTAAAAATATTCTTTTTTGACAGCATTTCGAAAATGTCTAAAACCTACTGTAGTACTGAAAATCTTTACTATGAGAATTATAGATTTATTATTAATTACTTGAAATTTTATTCAGGTGCTAGTACAAAAATCTCCAGTGTGGAGCGCTGGAAGCGCAAGAAAGCTGGAATTGTTGACGAAAGTGGTAAAATTGTAACCAGGATGACAGAACTTGCAAACCAAATCCTCACAAAGACCGGTAACATGGACATTTACCAAGAGTCTTATGAGAAAATACAGTCAATCCTAGCAAAAGATAAAAGCAAAAATAATGATGCTGATTTAGATATGTATGCTGATGACTTTGACCAGAAAGAGAAACAAACTTTAGGAGGAAGTAATGCTGAAAGTGCAGTCAATGAAGCTAAGAATGAGGAGGTAGAAGAGGCAAATCCTAATGATATAAAATGGGAGTTTAAATGGAGCCAGGAAGATAGTGCAGAGATATCTGGACCGCATCCCTCGGAGCAAATGCACAAGTGGATGACAGAAGGTTACTTTAAAACTGGAGTTTGGGTTAGAAAACATGGAGATGACACCCAATTCTATAGCTCAAACAGAATGGACTTTGAATTATATTTGTAGGCTAACAATCTGTTCCGTAGCTGCTGGCGGCATTTGCCTTACTATACTTAGCCAAATTTGATCAAAAATGTTTGTAAACTACGGGCCTCTTTCACGACCTCCGAGTAACTTTTTAATTGATGGGTAAAAATCATTCTCTCTTTATCTGTTTCCATGTGAAAACAAAAGATGTATATGTTTTTATTCGTTGGATAGCATTACTCAGAGGTGGTCAAATAAGCACTAAGCCTGAAATTTTGCTTAGCGTGGATGTTTTGACAGTATCTATTGATATAAGTTTAAAATACAGCATACCAGACTTGTCACAAACACTATATAATATGAAGCTGCAACGCGGGCCAAGTACCAGCAAACCAAGGGAGCACATATTGCCCAATCGCGTAGTGGACACTTGGAATCGGTTACCAGAGTCAGTGATTAGTGCCCCCTCAGTGAACGCTTTCAAAAACAGACTGGACAAATATTTAAAGCGCACTGACAATAAATAAGATATTCACGCATCAGCTCTAAGAGCTGCCTGTGTATTACAAATAATAATAATGGGCTAATTCTTCGTCTTTCGTCAAGTTTATAGCCATAATGAGCAAGTCATCAATTCAATGTACAGATGGCAGGACACAATGGGCATGTAAGGGCATGTGGCATCGTTTATAGCTGGGGTACCACATTCACATTGCACTGCAGATTTTTCTTTCATACCCGATGTACTAAGCTGATCACAAATCAACAATTAATAAATATTGCTGGACATTACATAGAGCGCTATCTAGCCCCAAACTAAGCAGAGCTTGTACTATGGGACCCAGATAACTAATAGAATACTTATCTAGTACAAGATTTTTAAAACCATCTCATAAATTTGTTCGTATCAAGAGGAAGGTTGGGTTCAAGTCCCGTATAGGCTTGAAATTTTCGAGATGGTTTTTAAAATCTTGGGATTTTCTGTATGTGTTCGCATAACACTATAAAAATACTACCTATACATATATTATTATTTTGTAAATGCATACAGAATGTTGAACTTACATTCTGGATGTTAGGATAAAATCCAGACCCGGAAGCAATATCTGTAGATCATGCAGTCATTGTTTCACGGTGGGAATCGAACCCTCTACCTCCTGCATCTCTGCCGGCTATTCGCCCACTGATCCGGAGGTCGTCAATAAAAGCAAATTTTGTATTAACATCAATAAAGCCAGCGAATTTTATATTATGTTTCTTTACGAACATTTCCTATGGTTATCGATTCATAATTTTTGGTTATATCATAAAATGTTGATCTTTAGCATGGGTTGTAAACACAAAAACAACATTAAAAAGTTAAAATCAATTTATAAATAAAGAATAAACTTGTTTATATTTAAACATATTTTTTTCTGCTTTTAAAAACTTTTCCAGCAACATTATGAATACATACATCAGTCAATAACTTAGCTACTT
The DNA here is from genome assembly GCA_963924445.1 of Philereme transversata. Classification (NCBI taxonomy): domain Eukaryota; kingdom Metazoa; phylum Arthropoda; class Insecta; order Lepidoptera; family Geometridae; genus Philereme; species Philereme transversata. The sequence continues at coordinate 11,622,669 of OZ004342.1, forward strand.
GATTTATCAAAACAATAAACAGAGTTATAACTTGGACTATAACAAATTGTGATATAGAAGTTCCGATTTCTAACCAGCTTCCTGTGTTTTTGACATTGAAGAGTAGAAGTACTCCCATTAGGTTTGAATAAATCAGAACAATTATATTCAGATATCCAAGTGGAGCCTGAAAAATAAAAAAATACCATTTTGCAGAGTTTGCAGTTTCGTCGCAGAAGTAATTGGACATAGAAAATAATAATGATAGAAATTAGAATATAACTTCGGTTAAATACTGATTTGAAAGGGTATTTATCGCGCGTACCATTTTTATTTGTTATCTCGACTCACTGTACATAATCAGTAATTATGTAGTGATGGCAAAAGTTTGAAAAATACTGTAACTTTGGTTGGAGACATAAAAGTCTGTCTTCAAAACGATCTTTACATTGAATTAAAGATTGGGACTTAATAGTCCCAAATCAAAAATAACCAACTCAAACCAATAGGACCGAATAGACGAAAATCATCATCATCACATTAGCCGTAGGTATCCATTGCTGAACATCGGTCTCCATACATTTCCAGAGCTATGGATCTTGTGCTCAGAGCAACCTTAATAGGTTTTTCCATTTAGTGGGGGGTCGTCCTAGACTGCGCTTTCCAGTGGTCCACTAAAAACCTTTGTCCCAACGGCCGTCAGATCTTCGAGCTATGTGCTCCGCCCACTGCCACGTTACTTGCTAATCCAGACTATATCGGTGAGTTTAGTTCAAATCAATCAAAATATTTTTATTGTATAAAGATACATTGTCTGTACACTTGGAAAGGTCATAAGATTAACAGAATATAATCTTAAATACGAAATACAAAAATTCACATTAAAACATTTAAGTACATACAAGTTTTAAGAATAGTAGAGTTCCTGGGAAAGTTCTACCGCCATACCTATTTCTGCCGCCATGCAGCGTTGCTGTGTTTCGGTTTGAAGGGTAGAGCTGCCGGTGAAATTACAGGCACATGAGGCGTTACACCTATATGCCTTAAGTTGATGGACGCAGGGCAGTCCATCGTAGGACACGTTTCTAAAGTGCGTGACCTACGAGGCAATACTTTGTTTTAGTTAGGCGATGGTTACCACTTAACATCAGGTGGGCCATAAGCTTTTCCATCCCAGGTAGTTTAAAAAAAACATAAGTACAGTCAGAAACATATGTCATAACAAAATAATTCAGGGTTGATTAATACAGTTATAATTAAATAGTACTAAGGTCATCAGCAAGAGCTTCGTCAAGGGTATAGTAAGACTTTTCCATCAACAACCTTCTGACATTATTGCTGAAATCTAAAGTGTTAAGTAAGTTACTTCAAAAAAAGTTTAAGAGTTACTTTTATTAAGACAAAGTTACCTTTGTGAAATGTTGCACAGCTCTAAAACTGCATGCCACACACAGGAACGGAGATAGGGTCTTCAACAATATCAAAAAGGTGATAACAAAAGGCTGGAATGATGTTATGAAGCATGTCACCCATCTGACTTCAAATGAGTTTAGTGATGCTATGTTTCCAGTGCCGAAAAATGCTAAAATTATGTACAATACCTGAATCAGTGCTAAGGAAATATATTGGTACGTAGGGCAGTATTCTTAATTATTCTGTGATAATGGTAAGTTTTATAAAGACAGGATTAAATATCAGTCACCTCTGTAGCTATCCCACCATACAATTCTCTGTATGGCAGTACCGTCAGCACCTTAAGCTGATTAAAAATTTGAGATTTAAAAATATTTGTTTCAAGTGTGTTATCAGAAAAAATGTGTTTTTACACGACATTATAGTAAAAGGCTAAGGTGAAAAAATGCCTTGCTCCAGATTTATTTCGATTTTAAAAACTAAAACTGTTAACCAACTTTTCTTGCTGACCTGTACCACAACACCCACAATTCTATTTCAAATATGTATAATAAAATATGCCCTGCACTGGCGTCTGGCATTGTCGCGTAAGAATTGTGAACTACCCCCCTTCCCTTCTAACCTGACCTCAACCATCCTAACCATATAAATTATAATAGAACCTGGTTATAAAATCAAAAATATATTTATTCATTAAAATCACAATGATCACTTTGAAACGTTAATTTTACAGCCTGTTCTTTCGCGACCAAGCCAGGAAAAAAAGGCAAGAAACAAGGCTGGTTGTTCTTTTTAATGATCCTTTTAGAATACATATTATTATTATTATTATCAGCCCGTAGTCTTCCACGAATCCCGGTTATTGGCTAATATGGGCCACTCTATGGTTTGCATCCAGTTCATCCCCTCACCCACCGCCTCGGTGTTTGACAACGAGCTATGGAGCGCAGCATCCTCGGAGTCAGGCTCACAGGCCGTAGAATACATAACAATAAAGAAGATTGCTCAGGAATCATTTAATAAATAGCGACTCTTGCTACAACAGTGAAATGCAATTCAGCTTGCTCAATGCTGCGTGCAAAAATTATATTCATAGACAAGGTGACTCTATCGCGTATCTCTTATCTGACGCGCGGAAACTCTATTGTAGTGTGTTCTTTCAATTGTTGTGTGATTAAATGTTACTTTTCTAATATGTTTTTACAAAAGGATACAAAGAAGAACGCTCTCCTAAAATCTTGGTTGCTTATACTCCTCTCATCAGACATCAAACTAACTTTGCCCTCATCAAAACTGCATTCAATTATCTGCAAAGAAATGAACAAAAAAATATGTTAAGGCCACCCACTTCATTCACATTTCATTAAATAAAGTCAATTCTTTATTTATTCCAATCAGGATCATTTTGAAACGTCTAGAAGACGCGGTGAAGGGTGTACTCAATTTTTGATTGGAATTTGTAATGTAGATATGTAGAAACAGAGGCGAATTACTTACAAAAAAAGACGCAAGCTTGCATTATTGCTAACTGAAACAACCTTTATAATAAACTAGCTGTTGCCCGCGACTTAGTACGAGTAGCCTATGTGTTAATCCAAGTTATAATCTAAGTACTTACATACTAAATTTCATCGAAATACGTTACGTTACGTACCGTACCGTTACGACGTGATTGAGTAACAAATAAATAAATAAATGAACAAACATCCAACTTTCGCATTTATAATATTAGTGTGACTAACCGATCCACCCGCGGCTTCGCGCGCGTGGTTTGACAATTAAAACATAACCCTCCTTCTGCGCAGTCGGGTAAAAGTAGCCTATGTCTTACCCCGGTCATAATCTGTCTATATACCAAATTACATCGAAATAGGTCCAGCCGGTTAGTCGTGAAAAAGTAACCATTTCAAAAAACAAGAGGGACAGAGTTACTTTCGAATTTAAAATTAATCGAGCGAAGCGAGATCTCCAAATCAACTTGGGCAAATCGGCGTTGTATGTATGTATGTATGTTTGTTTGTTTGTCCGAGGATAACTTTCGTAGCGTTTATCCGATCATCATGAAATTTGGTATATAGGTTAAAAATATTGGGGGGTTGTTGAGAGTTAAAGAGGGGTAAAAAAATGAAAAGGAGACTATTAGGTCAAATGGGACGTCCAATGAAAGGTCTTCATTACTACATTTGAACCCCGTTTTTATTTTTAGTTCTTTTTTTGTAGTTTTTGAGGTATTAGCCATAATAAAAACAAAACTTTGACAAAATTCACAGGGTACACCAGTGACACAATGCTGAAATTTGGTATTCGTGTAGCTTTGGTGACACAAATATAAGCAAAAGCCTAAAATCCAGAATAACTGCCATTTGTACCCCAAAAAAAATTAACCAATTAATAAGATCCCCCGTTACATCTAATTTGAATGAAACTGTGGGTCAAGTAGGTTGGTTATGCATTTCATGGCACCAATTTATTAGTCAAAGATTAAAGCCGGCATGCACAAAGATCACTAAACGTATTTAGCGACTAAACATGTTTAAATTTGAAGTATTTGTATGATTTGACAACTCCTTAAATCTTATTTAGCCACGAAATACGTTTAGACATCGTTGTGCAAGTCGCCTTACGAATAATATTTATTTTGGGAGATTCGCGAGATCTCAGTTCGGGGCGAACCACTAGTATTAGTAAGGATAACCATCGACATAGTCTGCCTGCGCAATGGCGGCCATGCGCCGATTGGTTGCGAGTTCGACACAGGCGTGACAAATGTGTGCGTGCGAACGAGTGACACGGCACACTTTGGGTGCTTCACTTTTAATTAAATGGCGTTCCGTGCTTTTTCATAATAGAACCCAATATAAAATAGTAACATAGATAGCTAGTTAGCAACTCTACCTTGATTTTATCCAAATGGCTAAGACGAAACTCAATGAATACCCAGCACATCAAGTTGAATATAAGGGCCACTATAAAAAGACCTTCGTGTGAAACTGACATCAATAAATAGAAATTTAATACAGATGTGTTGACAGCCACTAGACGGCATAGCATTCTTTTAGAAAACGCTAATGGTAAAATTGGTGAAAGCACTGAAAAAAGAATAAAAAACATTTGTTTACTTTTCATTCAAAGAAATCTCTCCAGTTGTAGAATAAAAAGAGCGCAGAAGCCTGGCTTTTGTATATTGTATTGCACTTTTTTGTCACACGATTTGACTCGACTTGATTTTCTTTTTATTGATGATAGTCAAGCGCTTGACCACTACCTCACCTGATAGTAAGTGATGGTGAGATTGAAGATGGAACACGCTTGCCTAAAAAGAACCTATTCACTCTGGACTTGATGACGCCGAGATTATATTAGTCCGGAAAAACATACGCCGGAAGTGAGTTCCACTCCTTACTTGTAGACATAGACATAGAAATCATTTATTCACTACATTAGTACACAATATACAATACAGTTACATTTTAAAACAGAGAAAATACAAAAAAAAAGAAACAATTAAATAGTACTTATAAACGTAAAATAAACAAAAACACAAGGGAGAACCTGGTAGATACTGTGTGCTACAGCAGTAAATGGGACTCGACTCAGCATTATGCCCGCCGTAAAGGAAAGCGCTGATATTCTGTCGAGACCGCTCCATTTAGCTTGTTGCTAACTAGAAAAGTAGTACTACGTAGTACTTGTGCTAACAAGAAAAGTAGTACTACGTAGTATTTCTGCTAACAAGTTTGAATTTAACAAAAATGAACTGGCACAGGCTGTAAATAAAATAAAAAATACCTGCAATAAGCGAAGCAGTAGCCTGATCAAAGTAGGATACTGGAGTTCCTCTTTCAAACCTTTTTGATTGCAAATAAATATTTCGTAAAGATACAACCAATAGAATAATTTGTGCACAACTTAAAATAACTTCTCTTCTGTTCTCTTCCTTATTATAATACAATGGTAGTAGCACCATCGTAATGTATATGACTAGGGCTAGTAACCATACGCCGCCTGCTATGAGCCTGAAAGTATACATACGTTTCGATAGTTTCATGAAATACCGTAGGTCATCATCATCATCGTCATATCAGCCAATGGACGTCCACTGCTGAACATAGACCTTCCTCATAGATTTCCAGAGCGCGATTTAATGCGGCCGGCACCCAGCGGCTCCCAGCAACAATTATCAGGTCGTCATTCCATCTATCTATTTATCTAAAGATTTTCGAATGGAGACCACACTACGAATAAAGTAGATACTTTATAAAAATTAAGTAAAATTTAGCCTGAACTGTATAGCTGTCTGGCCGAAAATTTAGTTCTTTCATAGGAAATCCATTGCTATAAATAATATTCAAAAATAAGACTGTTTTTCGAAAAGAACAGGTATCTCGGATTGCCACTTGCTAATTACAACTCTAAGCTCAGGAAACGAACCAAATAATTAGGTATTAGTGCCTATTACACCACCTTTGAGTAACTCTATCCAGCGGATAAAATATTAAATGTATGTAACATATAATATTTTATCAGTTGGATAGCAAATGGCAATTTTTTTCACATAAAAACAGATTAAGACGTTATTTATACGTCAATTAAAGTTACGGTCGTGAAATAAGCACTTAAAATACATCATACTTTCTCTCATCCTAAAAAATAAATTATGTCAGGTTTAGCTAGAACTATCCTATGCTAGTGTTGAAATATGATTTATTACAGAGATATTACGTTTTTTGCTTTTGCCCCATCACATCATCATCAACAACAGCTTTTACCCACTCTGGATATAAGACTTGCATGTGGCATTCTCTACGGTCCCGTGTCAACCTTATCCTAGTTTAGACCATGTTGCTTACTTGACTTAGGTTTGATCCTTTAGGGGTTTTGTTAGGATTAGGGATAAAGAATACTTACACTAACTCAATAAACACATCTTTTCCCACAACAGGCATAAAGGAAAATATACTCAGTGACAGACATCCCACGGACCATGCGATCAGAATAGTTTTGGGCATATGTTTCCTTTTTGTGGAGAAAAATGGCCACAAAGCCATGCCCAATAAGGGAACACTTAGCATCCACCTGTAGGTAAATGATAATGCCTGAAAAACAAACAAACAGCTTTATTACAGTTTCACTATACTAGACATCAACGCTCCTGGCAGACAGGGTCATGCAACATGGGACAAGCAAAGATGATATTGCTATCTCGCTCGCTCTTGCAGCCCTTACGGAGCCGCTAGTGATGCGCCGAGTATCTATCGATAACACTAATTACCAGTAATTGTAGTAAAATGAAATCAAACATGTTTTTTGGTTGGCCCCGTCTGCTAAGAGTCTTGGCGTCTCTTGGCTATAGAATTAATTCGAAGGACGCTATTATCGCTATATTACAGGACGTACCTATAGACGCTAGTTTGTTTACTTTTTGCATAACCTGCAACTGGTGAAAATGGCAGTAGGTACCAATTTCCAAACCGTACGAAGTTCGGTCCATCCGTTTACGAGCTATGATGCCACAGACAAACACGAAGGTTTCAAATTCAAATAAAACACTTCCGTTTTGCATTGAGGGCTAAAAATGTACCTAGTACGTGATTATTTAATCTGTCGCGTAGATATGGTTTTACTTACCATTGCAATGGATCCTAAAACATAGCATATAACTTGAATCCACAATGAACACAGCTTTTTACAACTTTGTATTTGTCTGAAGACATTGATCCATACTTCTACAGGTGATAAAGCATAACACCATAATACTATAGGCATTAGGAAATACAAGTAATACTGGAATGGAAGATTTTGTGCTGAAAAGAATTTTATAAATTACAAACATGTATACATACTAATGTTGCCTAATGATGGCCAAAGTACTGTGACATCCTAGCTTTGCAATTAAAAGGACGCCAGTTCAGTCTGAACAGATTTACATTCTTAATGCCAATTTAAAAGGAATGTATTCACTCTAGCCCAAGGAAGATGTCTAAATACCCTGGCTATGTATTTCAGCCCCGGATCTAGAGTGGGCAAACCGGAGCCTCTGCTCCGAGCGGTAAATTTCAGGGGGCACTCCTTGCCCGTGGTCCACCTGACTGTCTGCCTGTGGTCATCAACTTTCTGCCCCGGTTAGGAAAAAAATTTAGATCCGGGGTTGATGTAATTAAGTCCAGTCTGAGTAGATTTACCTCCTTAGTATCAATTAAAAAAGAATTAAGGAAGATGTATTAGGGCCAGCCTAAGGCAGACAACTAAACAATTAAACATCCTGGCAATGTCATAGTAGAGGCAGCTTGAACAGACACTTTATAAAGAGAAATTCAAATGAATTATCGTCTGACCTTCAATACTGCTGGGTAAAGGTCTCCCCCCAGTCCCTCCAAGCATTCCTATCCCTCGATATCTCCCACCATCCTCTTGGGAAGGTGTCGAAATCGTCCAGCCAACGGTTTCTCGGCCGACCCCAACATCGCCTTCCGTCTTCAGGCATCCATGGTGTTAAAATATGGGCCCATTACTCGGAGTGCATTCGGCCAACGTGGCCCGCCCAGTCCCACTTAGGTCCAGCTAATATTGAATTAATATTGTAGGTAAAAATCTTACCATAAACTAAATAGCATGCTATAGCACACATAAATATACACAAAGCTTGAACTAAAATACCGGAATGTGCCTCTCTGTTTAGACCACTACATGCTTCTGCATTAACTTTTTGTTTCGATAGCACCTTCAATAAAACTGCTATCCAACTCAAAAATGACAAAGTGACCAGGACCAACAACGGCCTCTGATAATAATCATGATAATATCTCAATCCTGTCAAACTCAGACTTATTATCTCTTTACTAAAAAGTATAACTTCATCATATTTTTGATCTTTTAGTAACTTCTCTGTAAAAATTATAATTTCGTCATATTTGTCCTTGGTAAATGGTTCATAGGGTTGGTATAAATATGCTATAGCATTTGTTTCTAAATCTTGCCTCTTCTTGTCATATTGTGAGGCTAGTTGTCGGCTGATACTGTAAATTGATTTGGCTCTGTTCGGTAATGTCATATCCAGCAGACCATGGATTGGCTGACCCTGAAATGAAGCATAAGGAAAATGATAAGGTGATAGGTAGTTTTACTTTATCTATATTTGCTATGGGGAAAAGTGTTGTTTTTTAGGTTTAACGCAAGGACACCTCGAACACCTCTCTGTATTTTGTTAAATATTTCACATATAAACCATCAGTTGGTTACAGAAGGTCTAGGATCTATTTCATACATCATTCAAACTGTACTGTCCTGCTGCTGGGTAAAGGTATCCCCCAATTCTTTTCCAATATCACTTTATATCCATAAATAATAAAGAGTTCTTCTTTTGGAAATATAAGATGATGGTAAACTATAAGTATATATTATATGTTATTAACTATATTAGTATGCATTTTTACCAAAAACAAAAGTATGTAAGTGTCCCATCAGTTATCTGGTTCTCATAGTACAACCTTTACTTAGTTTGGAACAAGATAGTGCTGTGAAATGTCCAGCATTATTTATTTAACTTACAATAGAATTAACTGGCACTGGAATAGACAGAATAGTGGTCATCAGAGGAGAGAGGTCCACTTGGTTAACATCCAGCCTGTGATCCTCAGACATGACAGTACTCTCAGGGTCTATTTGAGCTGGTTTAATCTGCTGCACTCCTGAGCCCCATATAACGTAGGGTGTCTGGGTCTCATGATCATCACCCGCACCATGTGACCCTGAAATTAGTAAACACTGAGACCTTTTACATTTATCAATGATTATTGGAGACAAATCGTCGCATCGCTGTATAGATCGCCGTCTTCAAGGACAGGTGTAGGAGGAGGGGGACGAAGCAGCCGGCCGCCGGCACCGGCGCGCACCGGCGTGACTCGACACCCATTCCAAAACCACGGACAAACTAGGCGCACATTTTTATCGTAATACAGATTTTATACAGTCCACTAGTTTCATTTACCAATTGAGAATCCCAACAATGATAATGATGATTTATAAAGGACTAGCTGTTGCCCGCGACTTCGTACGCGTTACACTACTAAATGTGTAGGTAACCTAGAAATAAAGCTAAACTCACTGCTGCAACTTGACACCCCATTTTTATCCCATGGGAACTGATTTATGGGATAAAAGGTAGCCTATGTAATCAAGGTTATAGTCTACGTATATACCAAATTTCTTCGAAATCGGTTCAGCCGTTACGACGTGATTGAGTAACAAACAAACAAATAAATAACCAAACATCCAAACTTTCACATATTTTATAATATTAGTGTGATGTCGTTGTTAAAGTTACTAGGACAATTTTTAATAATAATAATAAATATTGCTGGACATTTCACACAGCGCTATGTATCCCCAAACTAAGCAGAGCTTGTACTATGGGAACCAGATAACTTATAGAAGAATACTTATATACGATATTTTTTGTAAATACATACTTATGATAGAGAAACAAGCAGACCCGGAACAAATATCCGTAGATCATGCAAACATTTGTTCCATGGCGGGGATCGAACCCGCTACCTCCTGCGTCTCAGCCGGCTATTCGCCCACTGCGCTACGGAGGTCGTCAGTGGAGTGTTGAAGGTTGTAAGTAATTCCTAAATAAAATTTAAATAATTTAATTTATTTAATAATAAGAAAGGAATACAATTAAATTAATTTGAATGTTGAGCTGCTTACAAGCTATTCTTATTTGACTATTAGTACAGACAAGTTGATAATGCTCAAATAAAAAATACATTTTTGTTTGTGAAAGATACTTACCCTGTTAAGGATCATGCCAGTACATTTTTGTATGGTTGTGATGCCTGATTGATTACATAACTCTACCATTAACTGAATTTACTTCTTGTTTTTTAGTAGGTATAATTCATTTCTTATCATCAAACTCCTGCCAGGCTCAGTAATTCACTATAGCCTAAAGTATAATTTAACTTTCATGGTTTTAAATTAAAATAGATATCAATGATAGTTCTTACCCCAATCTGTCATCCCATGGTCCGAAGTCATAAGGAATGTGGTCTTTCCATCATCTGCATAATAATCTCTGATTAATCTTTCTATTTCTCTGATTCCTTGGTCAACATGTGTAATGGTATTCAAAAAATGTCTGCAAATAAACAAGATTAAATATCTGAACTAGATTTAAATACTGTTCATAATTGTTAAGTTAAAAATATTTACACTGTTTTTGGTTTGTGAGTATGCCCAGAAGTATCAGTCCCTAATAAATGCAAAAAGAAAATTATTTTCTTCTTCTGCAATTTTTCTTTCAATTCATCATCATATTTAGCACTTTGAAAGAATTGTTTCACTTTATCAAAGACCCATGAATCCAAATGTGTCGTGTTCTTATCAGTGCTGAAACTCTGATCATATGGATCAAACTCATCAACTACTATGTGGTCATCTGATAGTCCTTTAGTAAATATATTGACTATGTCATATGTTCCCCAGCACCAAGTATGTGCCGTCTGATTGAAGACTGAATCAAAGTCAACAGGATTCTCCTTCCATCCCTTAGCGATAGCTGAAGGGTCTTCGTAAAAGCCGGCAATGACGGCCACGTGGCCAGGGCGTGATTCAGTAGGTACTTGAGTGTTAGATATCCCCCACCTGCCATTTGTGTTAGCAATGGATCTGCAATATTAAAGTAATGTTTTAGTACCTAACTACATGGTCATTAAGATTGCCAGTTTCTGTTTGGGATTGATTGAATATTGAAGTTAAGGATCAATCGGGAGTAATTTTGACTCTTGAACTTACATTAGAACAAAAAAAATTATACTGTACTGACCTTAGGTATTTCATAGTGGTGTAGTTGACAAAAGACTCTGCTCGCAATCCATCCACAACAAAAAGAACAAGCCTGTCTGCCACTGCCTCATGCTGAGGTTGGTACGGTACTACATTTTTTACTATTGGAGATTTGAAGTAAATATCAAAGATGGAAAATAGGAATGTAAAGTGAATGAAAATCCCGACAATAAACATATCGCAGAACTTAGTTTGATATTAAGACCATGCTATTTTATAACGGCTATGCCCTTGCTTACATTACTCGAGAGCTTTGCGTTCAGTCAGGAGTTTTATAAATTTTTCCTTACATTACATTTTTATATAAGCGCCCACCGCCGTCGCTATCGCTATCAAATTGTTTTGTTGATTACTTTGACCAGTGTTGCCAGATGAACGGCTCACGTTCCTCCCATATCGTACCTCAAATCCCCTCAAAATTCAGGGTTTCAAGAAAAAAACCCCCATTAAGAGAACATTTTTATCTGTAAATAATTAAAATTTCAGCAATGGCTTCCATTACTAAATCAGCATCTGCACACTCTTCGCCCGCAGTTCCATACATTTTTTCGGAGCTGAATCTGCTGATCATTTTGAACATTGGTTTAAAATTTAGGCATCCTTCCGTCAACGAATATCTTCCAGCGCGTAATTCCAGTATAGTGCGGCGTGCACGGGCACGGGTGGACTCGAGCGAACCAACTTCCGAACCAGAGTTACTTCTTGAAGCGTTCAATTTTCGTAAAAATGAGATAATTTAATTAAATACCACGGCTTGTTCCAGACTTTCAGTAATTCCCCAATTCAATTTTTTATCTCTCCAAAAACTCCCCTAAACATCTTATCCCCCCAAATGTCCCTCATAGCTATAAAAACCCCTAAATTTGAGGGGTTCCCCCCAATCTGGCATCAGTGATTTTGACAACCGACGGACAGTGACATTCGCTTCACGTGACTGTTGACATTCACAGTTTATATTTCTAAAATAGTTCACACTACAACCTGGAGTTTTGGTAACCCACACCAGACAAACTACTAGAACTTCTATTCGTTAATCGTAAGCAAGATCATCCTTTGCTTACGAATAACGATTAGTAGTTGGCTGGTATGGGGGTGGGGGGACACTATTACTACGAAAGTGATCACTTCGTAGACGGTCACTTTGTATTTCATAAACGAACTCTTGTATCGAAAAAGTATCGACCTGTAGTTTAATTGGTACGTATTCAACATCAAGAGGTGAGTGGAGTGAGTAAAAAAGTTACCACCATCACACTAATATTATAAATGCGAAAGTTTAGATGTTTGTTTATTTATTTATTTGTTTGTTAGTCAATCAAGTCTTAACGGCTAAACCGATTTTGATGAACTTTATAGTATGCATGTTTAAAAAAGATCTAGATCTATCCATTAAAAAAAAGTACCCTGTATAACACAGCCTGTGTTATACAGGGTACATTTTTTAGGGGGGGTACTTTTATCCCATAAATCAGGTCCCATAGGATAAAAATGAGGTGTCAATTTGCAACGGCGAGTTGAGCAATATTTCTAGGTTTTAGTAGTGTAACGCGTACGAAGTTGCGGGCATCAGCTAGTCTTAAGGGAGTTACAATAAAAAAAAACATTTTTATTTCCTAACTTACCTACTAGGTATGGGTATTATCATGCAAATTTCACCGTTACAGCACCAATAGTTTACCACTAAAACGGCTGTAACTGGTCGGGCAGACAGACATGGCGAATCTATATGGGTTTATTTGAATATTGAACACTCAAAATGGGGTTGCAATGTAAATACTCCTATATCTCCCACATTTTATCTCATTTAGTTGTGCCATCACTACATACTTTTATACGAAATGTTATAAAGATTGGATCGCTTCGTCAGTCAAAAAGTCAAAAATTTTAACGATGACCTTAACGCGATCAATTGGAACAAAATAATATCTGATGATGTTAATAAAATGGTAGACGATTTTAGTTTCTATATATTTAATTTATTTGAAAAACACGCACCATATAAGAAAATGTTTATTAAAGATCATTCATATCCCTGGATAACATACAATATAAAAGAAATGATGAAGACTCGCGATCAAGCTCATGCTAGAAGCCGCCTAACTAATATTGAGTCGCATAAAAAGTATTATAAAGATTTAAAGCTTCTAGTAAACAGAGCTCTCTATGCTGAGAAAAAGGCTTACTTCGCTTACAACATCAATTTAAATTCAGGTAAACCACGTACTATGTGGAAAAATATCAAGCAAAACGTGTCTAACTTCAAACCGAAGATCTCAGACCTTCCATCGCATTTGCGGGATTCAGATTTAATAAATCAGCAATTTCTGTCGCTTCCTGGTGATAATAATATAAAAATCTCAGAATTAACTTATTATGAATATCATAGATATAGTCCTTCTGTTTTCAATCTTCACTCCGTTGACGAAGTTGCGGTAGGTAACATAATAAAATCTTTCTCCTCAAATGCGGTGGGTGCTGATGGTATTTCAATGGACATGATTTTGCTTACCCTACCTCAAACGCTTACTCTTATAACGGCTATTGTAAACCACGGTATGGAGAAGGGAGTTTTCCCTTCTTCATGGAAAACGGCAATAGTAAGACCAATTCCCAAAATTAATCACCCAACTGAATTCAAAGACTTACGGCCAATAAGTTTAGTATCTTACCGTTTTTATCTAAAATTATTGAGAAGGTTGTGTGTCTACAACTCTCCACCTACTTGGAGGTGAACAAAATCATTCCGAAGAGGCAATCCGGATTTAGAAAGGGGCACAGCACGGCAACGGCGCTGCTGGATGTTGTAGACGATGTTTTAGCTGCTCAAGATGTTGGCAAAGGAACCATCCTGACACTTCTAGATTTCTCGCGCGCGTTTGATACCATCAATACAACGCGTTTACTTTCCAAACTTACTTTTTACGGGTTTGATTCCGGAGTTACAAGATGGTTTGCGAGCTACCTTGGTGAACGTTCCCAATCGGTTGAACTTCGCAATGCAGATGGCTCAAGCTCTGTTTCAGCTGCCATGCCCGTTGCTCGTGCAGTTCCTCAGGGATCTATTCTTGGCCCAATTCTTTTTGTCCTATACTGTGCAGATATTACCTCAACTATTCTAAACTGTAAATACCACCTTTACGCTGACGACCTCCAGTTATATGTCTCGTTCAAGCCTGATGAGATGGAGGTGGCAATCAGTAGACTGGATGAGGATTTGGATCGTATTGTAGAATGGAGTGAGGTTAATGGCTTAGTATTAAATCCAACAAAATCAAAATTCCTTGTCCTTGGATCCAAACATAATATAGATAAAATCCATTCTCAGGACCCCAAGGTACATATCAAGGGAGATTTGATCGAACGCGTTACTGAAGCACGTAATCTGGGTCTTCTCATGGATGGCGAGCTACACTTTGAAAAATACATGCAGCAAACAGTTCGTAATTGTTTCTACAGGCTATCAGTTTTGTATAGAGTAGGTACGGGAGTTCCTGAGCACTGACCTTCGTATTTTATTGTGCGAGTCGCTCATTCTGTCCAAGCTGAATTATGTTGACAACGTATTCGGTGAGTGTCTGCTGGCCCGTACAAGAAAATTAGCACAGCGAATTCAAAACGCATGTGTGCGTTTTTGTTTTCCGGTTCCGCGGCGGGCTCACATATCGCCATACATATGTGCACACGGTATGATGAATATGTCATCACGACGTTATTTACACTTCGCGACTTTGCTTTTTGGTATTGTTATAAATCAGCAGCCTTCATACAAGCTATATATGACAAGCTTGAATTCTCTAACCGTCACGTACGGTTTGCCACTCGTTTAATCTGTCCACGCCACAGAACGACTGCTTTTCGTGGTAGCTTCCGATATGCTGCCACGAAATGCTGGAATAATCTACCACCACCAGTTCGAAACGCAAAATCGGTTCACTTTTTTAAAATTTCACTCAAGAAAATTCTACTGCTTTCACAAATTACTCCATCAACAGGTAGTCGTTCTGGGCCTACATTTAGTTTGATTTAGTTGCAAAGGTTACTTTTGTTCTGAATGTTAAATTAATAATTCCACAAAATATTTAATATTTTATTTATTTTATTATTTGCAGAAATTTGTTGTTTATTTTACTGTTATATTTATTGTTTAGTTTTGATCTCATAAACAGTCTTGTTTTATAAGTTAGGTATGTGCAATATTTAGTAGTTAATGTGTAAAAATATTTATTTAAATTTTTGTTTTTTGTGAATCTAGTATACTTTCATATGTTAATTAATATTGTAAACGCGTGTTTCTATTTTCTGCTGCTCACACGCACTAAAGGCGTCACATAATACCAGCACTAGAGTAACTATATGTTACAGTGGCACACCGCTGAGTGACGACCTATTTTGTAGTCTTGTATTAGGTATAAGTATAATTGTTGTATTCGTAGAGTGTAAAAATGGACACAAAATAAATATTTTTCTTTTCTTTTTCTTTTCTATTTGGTCGTTATGCTAACATACAGAGCGAGCATCAATATGACACACTATCCTAGACCACGCAAACGAAATAATCGGAGAATCTGAACATAAGTAATACTTCTCAGTAAGACCAATTGGTCTAAGACCCCGAGCCAGAAGTCGCTCGGTGGAAGATTCTCCAGTTTCGGTGGCGGAAGCCTGCCAACCTATCCTCTGCCAAAGACTTATTAAATAGGTAGGTACTTAGTTATGATTTAAATTCATGTGAGTCAATTCAAACAGCAGTTGTATTTCATGCTGAGCTGTTATCCGAGTTCAAGCCAGCAGCTATCAAATCGTACAGTTCACTTTCTTGAGCACTTATTAATTCATTCAGAGCTACATCAGTCGAAACTCTCTCATCCCTCGTGTCAGGCGATGTTAGACCAAGAGTTGTGTACGCACGACGCATTTGACCTGCACTAAGCCAGCCGCGTTGACCTGGATCAAAGCTCTTTATAACAGCTTTCAGATGTCTGTAAAATAAAGGTAAATTAACTTGTATGTCATTAAGTTTCTAGCTTTTTGTGTCCCTCTTCTGGGAAAAATCTCCTAGCATTATTTTAAGGCATCTCGTAGGTACTTGTGCTACATCCGCAAGCTCCCCGAAAGTCAAATTCATCCCGCAATCTCAGCTCACTTAGTTTATCGCGTGTAGATTGCCGTATCTCACTGTGACAATAAACCTTGTTTTTCAAACTACGGCCGCGATGCCGGCTCCCAGCTGGCTTCAGACTTCTTTTCATAACTTACTTGTCATCATACAAAACCGGAGCCAACCCATGACCTGCACGATACAACATACAGTCATTCAAAAGTTTCTCAAGAAATGCTATCGGCTTTTCAGAGCCATGAGCAATTACTTTAGTTAGGAGAAATCTTATTAGTTCAGGAATGCGACGCTCTCGCAAATATGATTCAGTTCTTTGTACCGTAGAAAGTATCTGCTGTTTACGAGCAGAAATTACAACTTTTTCCGAAGATTCATCGTCTCGTAAGCATTTACAAACAGGAATGGTTCGATCTCTCTCTGTTTCTTCTTCCATGTTGTAGAACCATTCGGCAATCCAATCTACGTTAGCACGTAATTTTTTTGTAATTTTCCTTCTTGCTGGAATAAAACCACCAGAAAACTATGCTGGGAAAATCAAACCAATCAAAAACAAATTCATTATCTTTCTTTTGTTTCTTTTTTTAGGACGTCACGAGTGGTATAGATATTTTTTCGTCTTGAGTTTTTTGAACTATGTTCCGAGTTTGATATGTTTACAGGACGTTTTTGATTGCGTTAGTTGAAGGGTCAATGCAGAGTTGCATGAACCTCGGTCGGTCGCAGTCAAAATAATAATAGCCTTTGTAGTGTGAATTTTACAAACTCATTCATCAGGGGGAAGCCCATAGAGTAAAGGAGAAGCCACCTGATTGGCCGGTTACTAACGAGCGCATTTTTATCTGTGTGTAATTTTAATCAAAGCAACGTCAAAACATTTCAAATGGCTAACCGGCAAACAATGTTTTGCTTTGCTTTGATGGGTGTGAATATTTAAGTGAGAGTTGAAACTTTAAATGGTAATATACAAAAATGGGGAACGACGATTCAGAAGAGACCCACATAGGCAGAATTGATGATTGTAAGTTTTATTTTGCTAATAATAATTGATGTTTCTTATATGAAGTTTAATGTACGTAATCAATATTTTTTTTGTAAAATGTACCTACCTACTAAGTATCAGCTGATTGCAAAAGGTTTTAGAGCTAATATTTTTTTATTTATTCTTATATCACTTCATTTCTAGGCGATTCAGATATTCGCAAGACAGGACAAGAAATGGATGTAATCAGACAAAGAACCATCGCTTACGAGTATTTATGCAGATTGGAGGAAGCTAAGACCTGGATGGAAGCATGCCTGAAGGAGAAACTCCCTCAGGCCACTGAGTTTGAGGAGAACCTAAGAAATGGGGTTTACTTGGCGAAGTTGGGGAATTTTATTTCTCCGGACATGCTTCCCCTGAAAAAGATCTATGATATTGATCAGAAGCGATATAACGTAAGTTTAAATCTCTTTGAATTGATAACTATACTAAACGCTATGTATGTACGACGGCCCCGAATAGTTGGAAAGACAGTTTGCTGGGACTGTTGGTTGGAGGCTGCAACAATATGGTCGCTCTGGAACCTATTTATGAGACATTTATACTAAATGTCTACTCAATAAAATACTAAATAAAATATTACATAATGAAATACTAAATAAAAATTTCTACTTTTGTCATCCATAACCCAACTTTAAAAAAGAAGAGGTTCTCAATTTGATGCCTACCTACGTATTTTTTTTTGTTTATCAAAGAAAATCAGATAAATTTGGGAAATATGAACTGATTTGGCTGAAAAGGTGTTAAGATCTTTGGATCAGGAGAAGCAATGAAATAGGATTGTTTGGTTTAATTATTACAATTTATAATTTTTGTGTAAATAACATAAAGTGAAAAAGACAGTTCATTAACTAAGCTGTTTATCTATTGCTGTTCCTACTGGCTATTATTATCCTATGTTATGCTTTTGTACATTATTTGCTAAATACATAATTTTGATTTATGCTCTAAAATAATAATCTAATAAGTAATAATTAAATATCTAATAAATTCTAATAAGTAATAAATATAAATTTTAAATACTAATAAGTTGTATCATATTTTATCTGTTTCTTTGTGTGTGATCTTGTAATTTGTTCTTATAGATCCTGTCCACCCAAAGTTTGCCAGGAAGAGATCGCTTTTAGTGATAAGGCCGCCTGTTGTACCAATGATATAAATTATTTTTTTCTTATTTTTAATGGTTTGCAATAAAGACATTATATATCTATCTTATCTTACTGAATAACTGATGGGAATATTTTTGGAATGTTTTCAGATAATGGGTCTCCAATTTAAGCACACTGACAACATAAACCAATTCTTGCAAATATTGAAGAAAACGGAACTTCCCATAGTATGTGCACCTACATATTTAAACAACTATTGTTACTCTTATCTAACACTTGCCAAAACAGTCTGAAAAAATGCTTTAGCCCTAAGAGGGAAATGGTTATTTCCTAATGCTCTTAAATATTCCCAGTTGCCAGTAGTGATGGGAACTGGGAAAGGATTTTTAACGTTCCTAGCCTTAGTCTGTCAAATGAGACTAAAAAAAATAACCGATAAAAGCTTTGTGGATTGTACCTAATTTTATTTTGTACGTTGTATCCAGAACATAATTTTGGTTCTGTTTTACAGACATTCCAGCCTGAAACTACAGATATCTATGACAAAAAGAATATGCCCAGGGTAATATATTGCATCCATGCATTGAGTTCCCACCTTTTCAAACTAGGCAAAGCTCCTCTGATACATGATGTCTTTGGTAAAGCTGTTTTTACTGGTAAGAGTTAATTTATCATATTATGGAATATACATAACTTTTTTGTATAACAATAAAACATCAACTATAGGCCATCCACTGTTGGACATAGGCATCTCCCATAGGTTTCCAGAGCAACCAGTCTTGTGCAGTCTGCACCCAACCGCTCCCAGAAAGCAATAAAAACATTATGCAATATAAGATAAGATATAGATAAGCTTCCACCAATTAAGTTTCCACAGAGTTAAACAGACTATTAACTTAATTGTTGTTGTGTGATGAACATAGAATGGTAATATAACATTGGGTGAGAAACTTGCTAATAGGCAAGAGGTATGGTCTAGATTCCCACTGTAGGATTAAGTAAGCTACGAGCTTCATTTTATCTAACTAGCATAAGTACATGTAAGTATTATTATTCAATACTTTAACATGAAACAGAATAGTGCTAGGTAGACTTAATGCTAATAGCATTATCTACCAGTCATCCTGGTCGTGCTAAAAGAAGGTAAGGTGTGTGACACAGGAAAAAGGGTATTTCAACACTAATATTAATTCCAGACTCTAAATGACTAAATATAAACATAATAATAAATACCTAACAAAATAATTGTAATAAATAGATATAGATATAATAGTAAATATATATAAATAAGTTGTAAGGTATTGAGGTAATTACATAATTATTTTGTGTTTTCAGATGCAGAATTGGATCTAGTATCAAAAGATTTGCAAAATTGTACCCACCCTCTTCCAATGTTCCAAAAGATTGGCGGCATCTTATCCAAAAGCAATGTTGATAATGGAGATAAATTACACAAAGCAATGGTAGAGTTGAACAAACTTTTAGACACAGAGAAGTCTATTACATCAGCCTTGCTTAATCCTCACTTAAAGTTAAAATATGTCCAGAATAGACTTATAGAAGAGTATAAAAAAATTTTGCAATATGCTAAACATGAGAAAGTACAAGCAGCCCACAATCATTCTCTCAATGATAGCTACGTACCAGACGAATATGACGAACTACTAACTGTAGTTGAAATACAAGGGCACATCACAGCAGTCAATTATAAGCACCTATGGAAAAACTTATGCATGGCAACCCAAAACACTGATATAAGTAATATACACAAAATATTCAATGAGGGTTGGGTCAAAATCAAAAACTATAACAGCAAAAATCTAGATTTTTACTGTGATGTTGTAAAAGAAATCATTGAATGTAATAAAGATATTGATGTGGAGAGTGTTACCAACTGGTACAAGATATTTCAGAATATCATCAATGAAGGGAATAGAAAATCTCTTGAACATTCAGATCACAAGATTGCCATAGCTAATGTGAACAAAGCCTTAGATGATGGGACGCCTGAAGACTTGTATAATGCCCTGACCAACCCCCATTTGGAATTGAATATAATGATAGAGAGATTTGCCGTGCCTTTATTGTATGAAGAGATGAAGTTGGAAAAGTGTGAGTTGGAGAAGAATCTAAATGAAAGCGAAATCGCTGCTTCTTTAGCGTATTTGACAGCAATCGCGGCTATATCTCTAGCCGTCGAAAGAGGTGATGATGCTGTTGTATGGAAATCATTAAATTCTCAGCAGTTACATCTCGAAGGGCTCAGGCCACATTGCCGTCGGCGGTACTTATCAGCGCTAGCCACAGCTTTGCAAGTCAAAAGTAGACAATGTGCTTGCCCATTGTTGACTTTAGAAGACATCCGGGACACGATCGACATGGTTAACCTAAGGGATGATGACAATGAAGAATGTAAGTATGCCTCAGAAAAAGATCAATTAAGCTTCTTCTGATCATAATTGGATATTGACAGGTACCTATTTACCCTTAAGTTATGAGCATACTTGAAGTAAATTTCAATTATTTTGTTTCAGTGGTTCAAATTATCAATGGCATCAACAAAGCCGTATCCGATGAAAATGTTGAATCTCTAATAGCTCTCTTGAAAAATCCAAATCTGAAACTATCTGCAACTGTACAAAAAGAGGAAAACCATCTTTATCTTCGAATGCTAAAAAAGGCTTTAGTAAAAAACGAATCACAGAATCTCTGGTACGACGATATTATACAAACAATAGACGACGTCAATGAGGAATCTTCAAGAGTAAAAGAACTTACAGAAGCTATTGTGCAGTTGAACTTAGCAGTGATCAATAACAGTACTGATGAGTTTTGGGATGCTCTCTCCAGTCCAGTACTCACCTCGTCCGATGTTATAGAAAGTTCTTGCAAGGACATGTACTTCCAAATGTTTTGTAAGGCATTGAAGAAGAGGGGACATCACAACTGCCCCTGGATTGTTTGTCATACCGACGCCGGTAACACGGTGTACATAGACGTGGAGTCATACACCTACTGTTGGACAACTCCGAAAGATTTCGTACCCTACGCGCGATATCTTACACGAAAAGATATCAACACGATAATAGAAAAGACTAATAAGCACCATGTGAATACGTATAAACAAATGGTTTTGGAAAAGTCGATTGTTATAATACAAGCTTATTGTCGTGGGTACCTACTGAGAGATCGCCTGATACGTAGACTGAAGTACTTCAAAGAGAATGAAGAGTATGTTGTGAAAATCCAAGCTTGGTGGAGAAGAGCAGTGATACAGAAGAAGTATGGAACTTTAATAAAAATGAAAGCTATAGAGGTTAAGCTAAAGCGCGAGAGGAAACAGAACCCTTGGGCGTGGTATAAGGTTCAGGTGAGCATACCCGCTGAAACATTTTTCAATTGTTAGACAACCTTGCGTTGCAGCTATCAGCTGAAGCGCCATATTGTTCTGATTATATTGTAACTTTAGATTTCTAATTTCAGGAGCACAATATAATAAAAATACAAGCTTTATGGCGGGGTCGTCGCGCTCGCAAGGCATTCATGTCCTTATTCCATTCACCGAACCCCCCTCTAAAGGTCATCAAGAAATTTGTACCGATGCTCGACTTTTCCACCGAAGACTATGATCGTGAAATAGAAGTGCAGACTTTAAAATCACAAGTCGTACAATCTATTAGAAAGAACCAGGAGTTATCGAAGCAGATTGATGACATGGATCTAAAAATTGGTCTGTTAGTACAAAATAGAATTGCACTGCAAGAAGTGGCAGCGCACGGTTTGAAGTTAAACAATCTTGTGAAGCATAACTCTATGACCAAATTGGTGTTCCAAAACCGAGCTGATGGTAAAAGTTTGATGACGATCACGACTGCAGTAAAAGGCTTGAAATCGCTAACAAGAGAGAGCAAACATTTATTAGACAGTTACCAGCACCTGTTTTACGAGTTGCAAACAAATCCTACATACCTTTCAAAGCTACTGTTTTGCATTCCGCAGAATAAGACCAACTTTTTCTTACAGAATGTTGTACTGAGTCTTTATAACTTCGGCGCTTACGCTAGGGACGAATACTTGCTTCTGAAACTATTCCGGTTTACGCTTGAAGAGGAAATCAGCTGCAAAGTGGTGAAACCTTTTGATATAATCGCGTCTACTCCATTGGTGCTAAAAATGGCGGTTAGTCTTTCGCGACAGTTGTCAGGTCTGAACAGCCTGCAGACTATAATTGGCCCTCTGGTTGAGATGATTTTGAAAGACAAGGATCTGAACATTGAGACAGGCCCAGTGGAAATTTATAAGGCTTGGAGAAATGATACTGAGATGAAGAGTGGACAAATATCGTAAGTAACGTTCGATACTATCATGGTTATAACCACAATTTTCACTAAAAAGGGAATATTTACTAGTAATAATATTAGTAAGTTCATTCCTAGCAAGAGACTGAGAAAGAGGGTAGATCGATATGTCGGCCAATAACCATCCACTTGCAAAAACTTCAGTTTACCCGTGTTCATGGCGCATGCAACTTCGGCGAAATATCGGGATGGGAAATATCATGTTTTTTGGAAAAATAACTATCGTGAGTACCTTTCTAGGACTCATCAATGTATTGCCCAAAAATTTTCTACCAATTCCATAGATTAGAATAGAAGTAACAGGAATAATTTGGAGGATAATGACGACATTGGTCAACATTTTATGAAGGAGCCCTATGACCATAAGTCAGTCTGATGCCTGGATGTATTCAATTTCGTATTCCCCTCCGTATGTGCAGACAAAGTGATAAGAAAATAAAATGTCGCTTAGTAAAATGGGTTTATGTAGTACTTAAGTGTATTAAACATTTTGCTTATAAATTTTAGGAAATTACCATACAATGTGACCCAAGAGGAAGCTCTCACATACTCAGAAGTAAAGTCGCGTCTAGAGACGGCTTTGCATCAGCTCAAAAGTATAGTCGTCATGTTTCTGGATAAAATCACCAGTTCAACCGAAATCCTTCCGTTCTGCATCACATACATGGCAAGGGTTTTACACCGATCTCTTACTTCTAAGTTCCCTCATACGCCTGAGAAAGATATCCTTAAGGTAAGTAAATTATTACATCTACCCTCTTTTTGGACGAATTTACTACCCGTTGTTTGTTTTGTGTCTTGTCTGTTGCAACTGACAATCAATTAAACAGTATTTTCAATCACACTTAATATTCTAAATGAGAAAGTTTGGGTGTTACTTTATTGCTTAATAATGTCGTAACGGCTCAACCGATTTCGATGAAATTTAGTAGGTATATAGATTATGACATGGATTGAAACAAAAGCGTCGTTTTGTTACACTACTTTTTGTTGTTTTGTTTGTTAAACAACGCGTGTAAAGCCGTAGGCGGAAGCTGGTGTGTTTTAAATTCCGTTTTTAAGGAAGATTGGTTGTGCAGTTTTTATAATTCCTCACCTGATAGTAAGTAATGGTCGAAGATGGAGCATGCTTGCTCTGAACTTGAAGACTCCGAGATTATTATAGACTTAAATATTTATAATAGACTTGAATATTATTAGCTATGGAATTTTTAAAATATTTATTTTACTGTAATTTCAGGTTATAGGAAACTTGGTCTACTATCAGTTCCTAAACGCTGCGATTGTGGCTCCGGATGCGTTCCATATCATTAATTTACCAAACGGTGGAGGTCTGACCACGGATCAGCGTAAAAATCTCGCTTCTGTCGCCAAAATTCTGCATTTTGCCGCTGCTAAAAAAGGAGTAAGTAATATTCGACTATAAAATCAACATTAATAATTTCGCAACTTTAGTATCAATCCCATCAATTATAGTCCCCGCCTGCGATTATTACAATTTTCAAGTTTGTTTACTTCTCTTCAGTTCGTTATGAAGTGGTCGGGGTTTTTCTTTTTTTTGTCAATCTACTAAAACATGTCTTCTGACTTAGGCTGCGTTCATACGAGCGCGATTTTTATCGGCGCGACACCGCGCGCGAGTCGCGTAAGCGATGCTTCCTCCTCAAAAATTTCTGAATTTACAGTTTATGTCATTCACATAAGTACATATTTTATCGATATTAATGTACGAGCGCTCGCTCAGCGCTGGAATAGAAACGCACACGAGTCGCACACGCGCATCGCCCGCGCCGCCTCCGCTCCCCCCGCGCCACTTAGGGTTTATGTGAATGACGCCGAAAAAATCGCGCTCGTGTGAACGCAGCGTAAGTCAGAAGACATGTTTTAGTAGATTGACAAAAAAAAAAGAAAAACCCCGACCACTTCATAATGTAACGTAATGATATGGTAGCGCGCTACAAACTTGTGAGGAAACGGCTTAGCTGCACGTATTGACCGTATAATATCTTTCCTGCCGAAAACTTAAAAGGTACAAGGCTATTCCATCAAAAGGCTGACTAAGTTACAAGCCTGTTCCATCAAAAATCGTTCCCCAGGCACGGCAGCGGCAGCATAAATCATCCATCTTTAATTGATACACCTGGACTCAGTAGTACATCTATGTATGCTCTTTCAGTTTGGT
This sequence comes from Philereme transversata, assembly GCA_963924445.1. NCBI lineage: Eukaryota > Metazoa > Arthropoda > Insecta > Lepidoptera > Geometridae > Philereme > Philereme transversata. The sequence continues at coordinate 11,647,717 of OZ004342.1, forward strand.
GAAGAATCCAGTCACCTCCGCTGTATGAACCCATTCATCATAGAGTGCCATGAGAGGATGAAGGAACTCTTCCGAAAGTGTTGCCGCGGGCCGACTCTTGAGGAGTACTTTGCAGTAGATGAATATACCGAAGCAACATTGTTGCACCATCCGCATATTTATATCACTGTCCAGGTTAGTGTCATACAGACATTTTCATCTACATATATTTAACGGCCGACGTAAACAGAGGAGTAGTGTTTTAAGTTTGTCTTGTGTAACCTGTCTGTGGCATCGTAGCTCCCAGCTCCCAAACAGATGAATTGATTTTGATTTCGTTTTATTTATGGCACGTTTAGTTTAGTTTTAGCCCCGGGCCTAGAACTTTTCCTAACCGGGGCAGAAACTTGATGCAACGCCCCCTCTCCTCCAGCGTTTGAGGGGGGGAGGGGTTAAAGTTTGAAGCGTTCTAAATCAAATTAACAGTCAGGTAAACTATGTAGATGGACCACGGGCAGGGAGTGGAATAATCGATGATACAACGTGCGCTGGATGCCAAACGCTAAAAACAAGTTTTTTTTTCAAAAATATTTTTATTGAAGAATTTGGCGCCCCCTGAAATTTGCCGCCCGGGGCAGGTGCCCTGGTTCAGCAGTTGACGTCCTGTAGCAGATATGATTACGATTGTGACTTACCTCTAAAAATAGGTAGCATTTCTAAAATGAACCAATGTTATAAAGTTACTAGTCGACCCGCCCGCGGCAGCTCACGCGTGGTTTTTCAAAACCAATCCTCACACATAATCTATTCATATACCAATTTTCATAGTAATCGGTTCAGCCGTTTAGTCGTGAAAACGTGACAATTAAGAACGCCCTGCTCTATAAAAATCCAACCATCCACAAAAGTTCTTAGTCATGAATGTAAATACGGAGTTTATCACGTACCGTTTAATCGGTGTTGCAACTTGATTGTGTTGATTTTTTGTAGGAAATTGTTGATACCCACGCCCTTCTGGTGGAATACCAGGACATAATAGCGCCAGATCTAAGAGATCGTCTCAACGAGCTCCTGGACGACTTGGGAGAGGTGCCGTCGGTCGCACAACTCGCATCAAGGGATGTTGATCCGGTAAGCTTAGGTTTTTAGTACATTCATTTTCAGAGACGACTTCCGTAGCGCAATGGGGGAATAGCCGCAGGAGGTAGCAAAGTCAAAGATTTTTATTTATTAAAATTACAAGGATCACTTTGAAACGTCAATTTTACTGCTTGTTCCTTCGTGACCTAGACCGGAAAGAAAGGCAAGAAACAAGGCTGGTTGTTTTTTTAATGATCCTTTTAGAATTCATAACAATAGAGAAAATAAATTAAGTACGTCTAAATTGTAACATTTTGAACGAGTTAGAGCAATTTCAATCCCAAATGCGTTCGCATATGTACAGATGTATTAATTTATGTGCATTAAAGAATTTTCAATGAATCAATGAATGTTTTGTTTAGCACATGGGTGAAAGTACCGAAGAGAACGCGCGCCTGGAAGTGTGTCTGGCGCTTGTGAATAAGTTCCAGACTCCTGCAGATGACATGACAGATCTCAACAAGCTCTTTATCAAAACCAAAGAGTTGTGTGTGGAGATTATACCATTTTTGAATGGTAAGTACCTAAGTAACCTATTTTATTTTATTTATTTGGGTCAAATAGTGACCCAATATCACACTAATATTATAAATGCGAAAGTTTGGATGTTTGTTTATTTATTTGTTTGTTACTGAATCACGTCGTAACCGCTGAACCGATTTCGATGAAATTTAGTGTGTACGTAGATTATAACCTAGATTAACACATAGGCAAATTTTATCTCATATGTCTCATGGGATAAAAATGGGGTGTCAAGTCAAGTTACAACAGCGAGTTTAGCTTATTTCTAGGTTACCTACACATTTAGTAGTATAACGCGTACGAAGTCGCGCGCAACAGCTAGTAAAATCTAAAGTATGCAGTATAAGAAGGATAATTGCGACACCAGCACCGTATGTAACCGGCTATGTAATGAAAAGTAGATACATAGTTATGTACTTATTTTCTACGCTAAAAGTTTCTAATTTATTAGATAAGATTAGATAAACTCTTTATTGTACTTTACAACAAATAAAATACGGAACATAATTTTATTACAAATTGATTTAGTACAATTTAGTATCTTTGGATAATTAGGATAATTGAAATGCGATCCTTATTCTTATCATAAATAAATTACATAATTCGTTTGGGGGGAATTGGAATGTTATTTTCCGGAACAATATGTAATTTGAATCTATTTATTTGTTACCATAGGAAATTCGGAATCCGACCAAAGTTGTAGTTTCATAACATAAAAACCCTTTATCTGTGCTAATATTATAAAGAGGAAAGATTTGCATTTTTGTATGTTTATAACGAATAAACTCAATCATTATTATAAACACGGGATTTATCACGTACCGTCTTATCGGTGTTTCGACCGACAATGTTTCGGTTCGGTTTCGTATTTATAATAATGATTGATATAAATCACGCAAGTTTTCTAAGCAGATTAAACTCAAATTTAAAAATTCTTACACCATTAGAATGCTACATTATCCCGGAGTAACATGGCTACTTTTTACCCAACTACGTAGAAGGAGGGTAATGCTTTTATTGAAAAACTACGCGCGCGAAGCTGCGGATTAGTCAGCTAGTTTCTTTATAAGGGCTTACAAGTGCTGTATTGAGTGATATTAATGTATTTTTATTAGGACAACATCATTGTGAATGTTTTATACTATAAAGGCTCTATAGTTATAACAGAAAGGTCTCGTCTGGTGAAGTCTAGAGGTCAAGAGGTTGCCTCTTACGTCACGGCCGGCTATTCGCCCACTGCGCCACAGAGGTCGTCATTCTATTCGGTTGGTGTTCTTGTAAGTAATAGGTTGGGGAAAAAGTCTTTTCGCTTTATAGTATGTATGAACTTGTAATAAAATCTCTTTGGCTATACTATTTGTATCTGGCTGGTTTTGGTATCATTCAAAGTTTAAATTTTGAAGAAGATAATTCCAAATTTTAATTAGGAAAATGTGTGATTTTCATTTGTTTTTAGTACTGTAAAGATGAGTGAATATAATGAAGAAATTCAATACATTTTAAAATTTTACTACAAAAAAGGTAAAAATGCAACGCAAGCCGCGAAAAAAATTTGCAATGTTTATGGACCTAGTGCAGTGTCTGTGAGAGTAGCACAAATTTGGTTTAAGCGTTTTCAATCCGGAAATTTTGATGTCAAAGATGCACGTCGCTCTGGTCGCCCTATTACAGATAAAATTGATGCCATTTTTTAAAAAGTGGAGCAAGATCGGCATATCAGTAGTTATGACGTAGCTGAAGAACTGGGAATTGACCACAAAACAGTTTTGGCGCATTTGAAAAAAAACTGGGTACACAAAAAGCTCTATATTTCGGTACCCCACGAGCTCACTGAAAGAAACCTAATGAACCGTGTACTCATTTGTGATTCTTTATTACGACGTAATGAAACCGAACCATTTTTGAAGAAGCTGATAACTGGTCATGAAAAGTGGATCACGTACGACAAGAACGTGCGAAAAAGGTCATGGTCAAAGGTCGGTCAGGCTTCACAGACTGTGGCGAAACTCGGGTTAACTAGCAACAAGGTGATGCTGTGTGTGTGGTGGGATTGGAAGGGCATTATTTATTATGAGCTGTTACCACCAGGCAGGACCATCGATTCTGAACTCTACTGCGAACAACTGATGAGATTAAAGCAAGAAGTTGAGAGAAAGCGGCCGGAATTAATCAACAGAAGGGGTGTGGTTTTTCATCATGATAACGCTAGACCTCACACATTTTTAGCCACTCAGCAAAAATTAAGAGAGTTTGGCTGGGAGGTGTTAATGCATCCGCCGTATAGTGCTGACCTTGCACCTTCAGATTTCCACCTGTTTCGGTCTCTTCAGAATTCTTTAGGCAGTGTCAGGTTAACATCACGAGAGGACTGCCAAAACCACTTGTCGCGGTATTTTGATCAGAAGCCCCAACATTTCTATAGCAATGGGATCATGTCCCTACCTACAAGATGGCAAAAAGTTATCGAACAAGATGGTACCTACATACTTGAGTTAAATGTAAATAAACTATATTAAAAAATGTTTTGAATTTTCTTAAAAAATGCGAAGAAACTTTTTCCCCAACCTAATATGACGACGCAGGAGAAATAAAGAGTTCTGGATACAAGTTCAAACCGACTTTATGAAGAAAAAAGTTTTCATAAGGCCGGTTCGAACTTGTATCCAATGACAATGACGGCTGCGGATCGGACGCAGTGGGCAAGCGTCAATACAACCTGGATACTATGGTTACTTCGGTCCGTAAATATTAAGTTTTGAATTGGAGATATTCTCGACTTCGGAAAACAGAATCTGGATATACAAATAGTATTACGGCTACTTCGGACCCACATTTCTCGGATTAGGATCGGATGTAGTGCGTAGCTTAAACGCTCTTATTATGGCTTATATTTAAATTTATTTGCAAGGGTTGTAAATGGGTTGTTAATAGAGTTATAGGTATAATAGTTTAGTTTTCAATTTTTTCCTTTGCCTATGACCAAATTCCGACTTCGACCATAAAATGTTGACTTTCTCGAATTCATATTATTGTTTTCTAGGTGAACACCTATTAGAAGCCTTGTGCATCGGTACAACTAAGGAGCAACAGGAGCAATACGCGAAAAAGATCCAAAGACGCATATACTCAGGCCAAGCGCGGCAAGACGAAGCAATGTCATTACGCGAACATATCGCCAAACTTCGCAAAAACCTCCAATTACTTGAAGACGAAGGGTACGTCACTCGGGAAGACGGCTACCAAGCGTTGATAACCTCTATAGCACTTGATCTATGCAATAAGGGAAAGTATAGACAGGCGCAGAGAAGAGCCTTAGCCACCCTCACGCGAACCAAACAGAGTCTAGTGGAGAAGACGAAATATTATGAGGACAAATGCAAATCTTATGATCAGTACATAAAGTCCTGTTTAGCAAATCTGCATGCTGGGAAAAGGTAAGAAAAGCATAGTCCGTTGTCGCTTCGAGCATTCGAGAGGAAACGCGGGCTGCAATAAATTTGTAAAATAGGTTTTTAACAGGACTATTCCTGTCGCGCTTCCTGAATAGAAAGCGATAGAGACAACTGCAGGTCGGACTGATTATACCTACCTATTTTATATAAAGGAAATCACTATTTCGTATTCCCCTGTTTCCTCCTTCAAAACTAAATAGATTTTAATATATTTTTCAAGAATAATAATAAGAAAAGCTTTGGCTAAGCCTCTATGTTTTCCTTTTATTTTTTATATTCGCTAAATTTGTTTGCTGGACGTCTAGTAAGGGCGGTAAAACGGAGCAATTTTTGTGAGGTTACTAGTTCTTATAATTATTAATTTATGGAGAAAAACAAAACATAGGGGCATGACAGTGGTACTTATAGATTGTATAGTCAATAAATATTTGCTGTGGTGCCACTATCCAGGGAGGAAATAGGGGACTACGTTTGTATGGACGACATGCAGCCTGCGTTTCCTCTTAACAGTTTTGAACCCCCGCTTAGTTTAATTTCTACCAATGGTTTTTAGTTTATGTGAATATATAGTTTAGTTTACCTATAACTTGGTTGTTTTAAGTTGCCAGTCTTTCTTTTGGTACAAATGTTTCAAAATCTTTCAGAAGCGTCCACGCGTGCCTTCGAAGATCCGGTAAAGACATGCAGAAACTAAAATCTAAGCTCACAGTAAAATACTCAGGTGCAAAGCTTTTAGAGAGAGGCGTGTTACTGGAAATAGATGGGCTGTCACCATCGCAGTTCAAGAATGTCCAATTCGACATCACACCGACCAACCACAATGGAGTCTTCACAATCAAAGGGAAGTTCATGGGAGTTGAAATGGAATCCATTGAAGTAGATATACAAGATCTGTTGCAGAAACAGTATGAGGGTTGTGCTATTATGGATATGTTTGGAAAGGCGAAAATTAACGTTAATCTTTTAATATTTTTACTAAACAGTAAGTTTTATGGTAAGTCGTAGACTTTGTCCACTTTCGACGAAGTAACTAGTTTGTCCGTCTATTTTCACAGTACAAAATTCACGTGATTAGGTGAAGTATTAAAATACCAAATATTTTTATCAGTATATATGTAACTAATGATTTATTATTATAATACTCGATTGATTTGAAAACAAAAAATATGTTACCTTAATCATCAGCATTTTAGCTTCATTGTGTTCTTTGTATTGTAATGAATTGGTAAAATTATGAATTAGTTGTATTTACGTAGAATTTAAGATAATTAACTAATTGACAGTGTATTTATAAATAACTAACATAAGTCCAGTATTTTGGACCATTGTGATTGACTAATAATTCTCGCTTTTATATAATAAATGAGGCTAATATTTTTTGGAAAATATTTTTACTGTAATACTAACTGTCTCACTCGAAATTTCTATCGTTATATCTAACGTTGAATTATCTAAGATTTTAAAACCATCACAAAAATTTCAAGCCTAGACGGGAGTTTGAAATTATTGTGATGGTTTTAAAAATCTTGGAATTTTTCGTGTGTGTTCGGATAACACTATAAAATAAAATATGTACTATTTGAATTATCTAGTAAGGATTTACCTCTAGAGCTATTTGAACTGTGCGAATCTCCATTTATACCCCATTTCAGTTTTGGGCTTCACCCTAAAACTTTTTTAACTTTCTAAATCTGTTTTTGTTTTCGAAAAGAAATTTATATCGTGATTCAAAGCAATCGCTCCGTGCGTTTAGATGTTTTTTTTTAAGTTTTCGTCTAAATTATGGTCTTATTTCCAAAATCCGTTTCTTAGCGGCACAATACGTATTAAAAGTAACGCAATAGGTATGTACTCCAAATTTTAATTTTGTACTTCTAGCAACTTAGGCGCTCTTTTTCTCTCTTTCTCCAATAACTTTAACGACAAGACCCTGGATGAGTCATTGGGTACCGGGGCCCTTCGAACTTTTGAAATTCTTTTTGTTAAAATACTTTCTCATTTATATACCTTAATATGTATTTTTTTATTTTCTTGTATTTATACGTTTATATTCTTTGTGTCTACAAACGCAACTAAATAAATGTATATTAAGACGATATACAAATTTAATTTCGGTGACAATTGGGCGGAGCATCCGGAAATGCAAAAAAGTGACAGTGCACTTGCCGGACCTAAGCAAGCAATGCATTTACTTGCTTAGGTGAAGAACGAGACAAACATATGTCATAGACGCGCCGCATTGCCGCAGGAGTAAATGACGTAAGCGACAAAAGATAAAATATCGAATTGCATGAGAACCAACAAATGAAAATAAAAATAATTGTATCGAGAAAAGTTTCACCAATTGAGTTTCTGACTTTCATTTAAGTAGTTTAAATCATAAGGTAAATATTGCTTAAATATGAAATCAGTACCATTTTTCGTTATTGAATGCGACAGTTACTTAGCGGCACAAATTTTTTTTACATATCGTCTTAAGCATGATTATTATAAGAAATGTTCGCAACTTTTACTTCGTGTTTAGATTAGTAATAGTTAGAAAAAACCGTAAATACATAGTTTTTTTGTAAATTTTATACTTGCAGACAACGTAGCGGCAAGGGTAAGGCCGCTGGGGGCAAGTTACCCTCTGAGAGTAGAACCATTATGGCCCTACTCTCCGCGCGCACATCCGCAACTTGAAGCCTTGGGTCTTTCCACACCCCCGACGTGATCGTGTTACGGTCTTAGGACGACAATCGCATTCGGAAACGTTATTTTAATAACGCGTAGACGACTTGAAGGAAACTTCAATGTGCCTCGCCCTCGGTGTGGTGTAAACTAAGCGAGCACTCCAACTTACCTTTTCATTCCGTCTTTCTAAAAATATTGGTAGGACAAATATTGTTCGACTGAGGACAATGAACTCCATTCGGGTAAACATGCATTCTACGAAGCATCCTATACTTATTTTTTTTATCGATATTATCTTTTAATTTATCGTCATTGATAGGTAAGTTAAAAAACCATATCTAATAGAATAGAAATAATATTTACACCAATACATAAGTTAACAAAAACGAATCTAAATACTAGTGGTGCTGTGAGAAAGTCCAATTTTAAATCAAATTTCAAGTGCTTGAATTTTCCAATAGGCTTGCCTATGTAGACTTTTGAGCAAGGTATAAGTTTAGTGATTACTCTCGTTACCTTTGTCCTACTAGGAGGTCGAATCTGGGTGTTCTACGGATTCGTCTCGTGAAGGCGGAGAGGACTGTGTAGTCTGATTGGTAAAAATAGGTAGGTATACAATTTATGAAAAAATTTAAATTGAAATTAAAAAAAAAAGCTATTTCTTGTGCTGAATTAAGTCCTTGTGCCTCTCAAAATTGATTAAGATTCGTCGATAAATAACGCTACAGCAAATTCCCCATTTTCCCCACAATCAAAAATAGCAATCGATTAAAAAGTTTAAATAAATCAAGGAACTTGTGTGCCAATTTTCGTTAAAATCGGTTGAAAAATGCGACCTGTAGGCGAGAACAGACAGACAGCCGGACAAAAGCATTTTTTTGCCAATCTCGAAAAATAGTTTTATTAAAATAATTTCGAAATAAAATTATCAAAAGAAGCTCCCGCTTAGGTTTTAGTAAGCCCCAAATAATACCATGACCAATTTGACCCAATTCGATGCATACCATTGGTATAAATCAGGTATGTACTCATCAAAGGTCACTTATTAATTTTACATTTTTATAATTTACCTATATATGTAGGTATGACAATATATATTGTATGTATTATAATAAACAAAAAAATAATATTTACGTAATTTTATGATTATATTATACATTATAATTATGCATTTTATTTTATATTATCTATATTTTTTATAAATATACGTGTACTATTAATATCGGATTTACGCCGTCCTTATTTTGTTCACATAGATCCTGTCCATCCAAAGGTTGCCTGGAAGAGATCGCTTTTAGCGATAAGGCCGCCCATTGTACCTATTGTTTATGAGTGTGTTTTCTTATAAATGATTGTATTTAAATGGTGTGCAATAAAGGAATTATCTATCTATCTATCAAAGGTACTCTTCAGAGAATACCTACGCGAAAACAGTACCTACCACCAATAGTAGAATTTTAAAAACCAAGTTGTCTCTGTTAACAAACTTAGTAGAAAGTGGAACATCATTGCTGGCAACACCAATTTCTTCTGTAATCTTCTCAGAGGAAGTTCCTCTGCTCTGAGGTAATCTTCGATATGTCTGTCATTATGATAAGCTTCACAATGATAACCATATCAAAAAATCCAAAATTCTTGACATGTATTAGCTCAAACCTCTTGAACGACGGAATATCAGTATTTTATCTGTGATACTTGGTATACCTGTACGCGTTTGGTAGAAATTATGGCGTTTCTTAATTTATCTTTTATATCTCCAAGACGTATTACAAAAAAACTGTTTTGGTTTGTTTTAGTTGTTTTGTTTACAGGTATTTTTTGCGAATTTTTGATATATTATGTAGTGATAGCACAGGTATGTAAACAATTGAATAACCTTTGTTTTTATAGAAATAAGGTTTGTCCTGGACATTGTAAATATTTAATTGAAGCATAAATAAGGCTATTTTTATTTCAAATTTACTTACGGCCCTCGGGCCGTAAATCCTATTTTCGGAACAGTTATCGAGTTATCAATCTGTAAAAATATATTATGTAATTGCACAGTTGTATTATACTTATTGATCGGGGGAAGCGAGATCTCCAAATCGGCGTTGTATGTATGTATGTATTTTTGTTTGTCCGAGGATAACTTTCGAAGCGTTTATCCGATCATCGTGAAATTTGGTATATATGTAGGTAGGTAGTGATGGCACAATTTTAGTGTGACTCAATGAGCTAAAAATGTTGGGGAGTTGTTGAGATATTGGGGTTCAAGCGGAGTAAAAAAAAACAAAAGGGACTATCCGGTCAAGTGGCAGGTCTAATAAAAGGTCTTTGTGAGTACATTTCGGCACCGTTTTTATTTTTAGTTTAAACCTTGAAGTTTTTCAGTTATTAGCCATAGTATAAACTGAACTTTGACAAAATTCACAGGCTACACCAGTGACCCCACAGTGCTGAAATTTGGTATGCGTGTAGCTTTAGTGACACAAATATAGGCAAAAGTCTGAAATTCAGAATAACTGCAATTTCTACCCCAAAAAAGTGTAAACATATAACATGAACTCCCGTTACCTGTAATTTGAATGAAACTGTAAGTCAAGTAAGTTGGTTATGTATTTCGTGGCACTATTTTGATAGTCAAATATTACGAATAATATTTTTTTGTTTTTATGGGAGACTCACGAGATCTCAGTTCGGGACAAACCACTAGTATTAATATAAGTATTTACAAAAAAAAGTATTCTATCAGTTGTCTGGTTTCATATAGTACCTACACGCTTTGTGTAGTTTGGGGATTAGATAGTGCTTTGTGAAATATCCAACATAATTTATTGAAATATATAATGTTAACTGTCTTTCAGTGTAGCTGGCCAGAACTAGCGTCGAATAGTAATAATGCTTTATACGCGTTGATATTGGCCGACACTCACCTATTGGGACCAAAGAAAGGTCACTGGCTTGACAAATGGCGGCGGGAGTGGCAAATGCACCGCAGTTTTCAAACTATTATCACTTTACATCAACCGGATGCTGTTTTTTTATTAGGTAAGTAAAACACCACCGCCCATAACACCCATCTAGATATCTTCCAGTGCGACGTTTTAAAATGATCCTTATAAACATTTTATCTATCTTACATATATTTAATACCTTTCATCATCAGTTCAGCCGTCGCGACGTGATTCAGTAACAAACAAGCATCCAAACTTTCGTATTATAGTAAGATGTCGCATTGATTTTGTTCCTGTTTTCATTTCAGGAGACGTATTTGATGAAGGGGAATGGAGCAATGAGAAGCAATTCAAAGACTATGTAGAGCGGTTCTACCGGCTGTTTGCAGTGCCGAGTGATATCAGCATGCACATTGTAGCAGGGAATCATGATATTGGATTCCATAATTAGTAAGCGTCTACTCACATACCTACTTACCTACTAGACTACTTTTTGAAAAGGTCAGCTCCAGAAAAACAAATGTTTATTTTTTATGTTTATTTTTTATGGAAGGAAAATGTGTATAAATTGTTAATCAATTTATGCTAATTTGAAGTTTATGAGGTATTTGGATTTTAAAATTAGAAAAAGCCGTACGTTTTCCTGGATAATAACAGAAAAGTGGTTTTGAAGATAAATAGAACCACTAGATTAGTCACACCAAAATTGTACCATCACTACCTATATACCAAATTTCAATATGATTGGGCCAACGCTTCGAAAGTTATCCTCGGGCTAACAAACATACATACACACAAAGCCAATTCGTCCAAGCTGATTTGGAGATATCGCTTCGCTCAATCAATGAGCTAAAACCGTGGGGGCGTTGCTGAGATACTGGGGTTCAAGAGGAGTAAATTCGATGGTTGTGCATTTCGAGGTATTAAATAAATAAATAAATATTGCTGGACATTTCACACAGCGCTATCTAGCCCCAAACTAAGCAGAGCTTGTACTATGGGAACCAGATAACTGATAGAATACTTATATACATTTTTTTAGTCAATACATACTTATAATATATAGAGAAACAATCAGACCCGGAACACAAATATCTGTAGATCGCGCAAACATTTGTTCCGCGGCGGGAATCGAACCCGCTACTTCCTGCGTCTCAGCCGGATTATTTTATATATTTATATAGCATTATTTTAATAGTCAAGGTTACAAATAATAGTGTTTTTGTTTTTATGGGAGACTCGCGCGATATCAGTTCGGGGCGAACCACTGATTTACTACAATATGTGATCATGTCGTTAAAATCTCTTCCAGCAAGGCAAGCACAGCGATTTTCTTGTCTATTCTTCGAAGAAACGACAAGGTTATTTTGATTCTTCCGAAATTGTCTTTCATGAGACGAACACGTTCTTATGATTTCTTCGTAGAATAGAAAAGATAACACTGTCTATTGCAACTTATAACAACGCTGCCGTTGATAGATAGACAAAGCCTTTCTATATCGTATAGAGTAGAGAGAAGTCAAAATATAGATAGACTTAAGCATAGAATTAAAATACAACCCGTAAGCCACTTATTCATACCAAAACGTTACTATGTAAATATTACTATCGGCAGACACCACCATACAAAAATGTATTGGCGTGATCCATGACGGGTTGAGAACACGAGGGTCATAATGTTCACTGTTAGAATGGAATAATGAGCGTTAGAAGTAATGTAAAACTCAATCGTGTCTAATTGTTTGTCAAAACAGCCTCCAGTACTCTCTTGGGTATTATAGGCCTCTTCTCTATTACGCCAATTAATTCTGGTCTTGAGCAAGTCATCATCGGGCCCGTGGTCTGCCCTGTGGCCGAGGTCCATTTCTTGGCCACCACTTTGTGCCACAACTGCCTTGGTCCACCTTTTGTCAGGAGTCTAGCCAAATTTTCCATCTCCACTTAAACCTCGCGATTAGTATTCCAGCATCTTCGACTTTAGTTCGACGGTAAACTATGGAGGTACCGACCAATGCTATTTTTTTTTAATTTTTGGAAAACTTACATCTAGGTTACAGAAAAGGTATTTGAGTAGGAAATAAACAACAGTAAATGCTAGTTATTACAAGAAGGCCAATTAAAAGTTTCCGCAAGTAAGGTAGAAGATGAATAGGCAATATATAAACAGGTAAGGTAGACGACACTTAAATTGAGAGAAAAAAAAATTAGATATAGGAAATATAGATACACACACACACATATAAGATAAGTGCTTAATCTATATATTAAAATAAATGTCACTAAGTAAGCGTTTAAGCTTACTAGTTTTTGTGTTAAACAGATCAATATCTTTATTTGCCTTAGCCAATGAATTATAGGAGTTACAAGCTCTCACTATAAAAGAATTTTGCCTATAATTAGTCCTAACTCTGGGAACATAAAGAAGGTTAGGATTTCTCAATGCAGCTTTAACAGTTCGCAGCCCTATTAGCTCCAGAAGCTCTGGGCAATCCACAGTATTGTTCGCTATGTTAAACAGGTAAGTCAAATCGGCTATTTCCCTTCGTTCGGATAGAGGAAGAAAATGAAACTTACGACATCGTGTATCATAGTCAGGTAGGAATATTCGGGCTCGGTATTGGAGATAACGTAAAAACCTTCTTTGTATACCTTCCAAACGTGAGGAATAAACTTTATAACACTAATTCCACACTTGCGAAGCGTATTCTAAATGACTACGTAGGTACGTATGCACAATAAAGTATTTTAAACGTTTTGATACTTGTAAACTCTGCTGACATTCTCATGACAAAACCAAGTGCGCGTGATGCCTTTTTAACTTTACTATTAATGTGTTCGTCAAACAACAACTTACTATCAAACGTCACTCCCAGGTCTTTTATTGTATTTACTCTATTTAGCTGTGAGTTATAAAAAATTTATTTGTTAATATATAGTTGGATGTATTCCCCCTTTGGGTTACTTTAAATGGCTTTTATCAGTCTCCTGTTTGTTTTCAGTATAAGAAATGGTGCAACTCAGAGATTCTCCAAAGCATTGAATTCATCTTCCGTCCAATTCCTGACACTGAAAGGGAATCACTTTGTGCTTCTGAATTCAATGGCGATGGAAGGCGACTCTTGCGCTTTGTGTACCGAGGCTAGAAGAAAGATAGATAATATTGCAAGTAAGTTGGCAACTATAATCTTAAGTCTATCGCCTCGTCACAGATTTGAATGAATATAATGAAATGTTTTCGAGATAAATTTGTTACATCGTAAAAGTTATTTCCTGTTCTCATCCCACATTTCGTGGGGTCGGCACACGGAGGGAGGTATTTAGGCTAATACTATTTGCCCATATTGTTATATATAAAGATAACATTCGTTACATACAAATTGTGAATCTTACTGTTTTCAGAAAAGCTGAACTGCTCCCAAAGTTCGGCCCCGTGCGAAGACAATATACAGAAAGTGAACTACAGTCGCCCGATACTTATGCAGGTAGCTAATTAATCCTAGAATTGTTTACTATAGCAATATAGATATAGCTATGTCCTATAAATGCGATTGATCTGCAAGTCGAGCGCAACGGAAACCGCCGTAAATACCTGTTAGGCCGATTTTCGAGCCTCTGTATCTTGGCACTAGGAACGATTAAAACGTTGAAAATATCGCTATCTAATAAGCTACGTGTACTCATGAGGACCCTAAAATTCCAAGGAAACTTAGATATTTCCTAAGATGGTAATATTAGCTAATTTGACGCGATCATCGAAATATAACTAGTACTTTAATAAAATAAAATAAATTTAGTAGGTATAGGTAGTAACTATCTCTGTAAAGAAAAACTTTCAAAATGAGGATTAGCCCCCATTTCACCCCTCTCTTTTATCTGATAAGGAACCATAGTGGGAACAGCTAAACTATTGTAGATACAGAAATGCCAACTTAGCAAAAGTAGTTCAGTATGATGGGCATTTTCTGTTGACGTATAAAAATATTTTTAAAAACGGACAAGTGCGAGTTTGACTCACACACTTATATGAATGAATGAATGAAAATTCTTTATTATACCTTACAAGCTAAACACAACAGATATAAAAATAAAATATAAACCAAATAAATGTAAGTATAATGGGCGGTCTTATCGCTTAACAAAGCGATCTCTTCCAGACAACCTTTGGATGGAGAGGATCATTGCTTAATGGAAGATTGGCTGAGGTGTAAAAAGAATAAACTTAATAATAGCAAAAGAACAATTACTTAACCTTAAATACATAAATAATAGGTACATAAATAATTATGTACCTAAGTATCATATATAAAATAAATAAATATGTACTTACATATATACATACATATATATATATATCAATAATATTATAGATCAGTTGAATAATCACGACTCTTCATGGAGGTAAAAGTTTTTGAGTCTAGCTTTAAATACGGAAGGTGAGGGGGATTTTCTAATGGAGACCGGCAAGGCATTCCATAATCGGACAGCTTGGACGGAAAAGGAGTTTGCATAGAAACTGGTTCTATGCATCGGTGTTTTGAGAAGGAGGTTTTCAGAGGATCGGAGTGTTCGGGAATTTGTGCAATGAAGGAACTCGAAGCGTTCCTTCAGATAACAAGGTATGGACGGATTACGAAGGATGTTAAAAAGGAGGGATAGGATGTGAGTATTCCGGCGAAGTCGAATGGGGAGCCATTTGAGTTTATTACGAAATTCGGAGATGTGGTCGTATTTCCGGAGTCCGAAAATAAACCTTATGCAAAAATTTTGAAGACGCTCAAGCTTATTGAGCTGTTCCTCCGTGAGGTCAAGATAGCAGGAATCAGCGTAATCTAAAATTGGGTGAAGAAGAGATTGTGCAAGCGCAATTTTAGTAGCTATCGGAAGAAAGTTTCTTATATGTTACTGGTTCTGTATATATTTTTTAATGTGGTATACAACTGTAAATTACAGCCTTCGCAAGTTCTAAAGCTGTAAGTTCTCATTTTATTCTTCCGAAAATTTGACTTGCTGGTAGAAACTAGCCATCGAACATAGGGCTCTTCCATGACTGTTTTAGTAGGTACTTAATAATAATTCGTATATGAGAACTGGCCAAGTCAGACTTTAGGCTTCAATATATTATCTTAATTTATAAGAAGAAATGATATTCTAAGTTGTTATAAAATATTTTATGTTGTTATAAATAAATTTTAGGACTGACCATTGAACTTGGCACCCATTTAGATCTCACTTCTTTTGTCGTTGAAGTCAGCAACCAAGGCATATATCATAATATTGAACTGGGCTCTCATTTCACATTTATGTTTTTGATAATATTTGATATTAATTTTAACTTGATAGCACGTTCCTGAGAAAAGGGGTCTTGACAGACGTACAGACACGACCTTTTGAGGTACGGAATCTTAAAAATGGTAATGTCTTTAAAAAAGAAGTGAAATTCCAACAAAAACATTCTATAAAAAAGTGTCAAGTCTCGATTAAGATTACTTGGCCATAAAAAGTAATGAGATCAAATAAAGAGCCAAGTCTATGAACAAATAACTTGGCCGTTCAAAAGCGTCCTCGCTCGGTAGTGCGATCAAATGAGAGATATTTTGACGAACTAACTCCAAAATATTTTGGGTGAAATTGATCGCTTACACCCCTTGTATAACAATGTACTATTTACCGTAGATTTAAATATGGCTAAGAATCGAACTTGCCGTATTGTTACCTACTGTTAATGCATTCCATAGACGTACTGCTCTGACGGTAAAAGAACTGTCATAGAAGCTAGTAGGTACTATGGACGGGCATATTAGCAAAAGATTTTCAGACAATCGGAGTTGATCGATTGTAGACAGCCATGCCCAATGTCCAATGATCTGAATCAACGTTTGCTTATCCATTTTTGCAACTAAAATGTTAGTTGTTTCAGCATTTTCCACTTTATAGAAAATCTGACTCAATCTGCACTGAACCCGACGCCCCGCCACTGCCCGAGCGAAATAAACTTTTCAGATTAAAAATTGACGCTCTTTCCAAACAAGCTACCGACTACCTGGCTACTAAGATACAACCTAGAGTGGTTTTCGGAGGGCACACGCATCACGGATGTTTGGTGCAACATTCCTATGGCTATATGGAGTTCGAGGAACAGACAGTACCTTCGTTTTCATGGAGGAATCGGCCAGATCCGAAGTATATGTTGGTAAGGGCACTTTATTTGAAAACCCTGGATCATAAATCCATAACCGCTACTTGATTTAAACCTACCGTTACGTGATAACATTAATAAATAATAATAAAATATAATATATATGGCGTAATAGAGGAAACCTATACCCAACAATGGTTGCAGATGGGCTGAGATGATGATGATCATGAATATAATATAAAAATATGCATGATAAATTCAAAGCGTTTGTTTGTTGTTTTTGGCCATTTCTTTTATTATGTAAATACGGAACCACCGTTTTATGTTTACTCCATGTTTTACATAAAATAGTGTAACTCTAGAATACCAAACCAATGTCTCAATCTCTCAATGTAAAAACTTATAGTTGACGACCTCCGTGGCTCAGTGGGCGTATAGCCGGCTGTGACGCAGGAGATTCCCGCCGCGGGACCAATGTTTGCATGATCCACAAATATTTGTTCCGTGTCTGGGCGTTTTTCTATATATTGAAATAATAATAATAAATATTGCTGGACATTTCACACAGCGCTATCTAGCCCCAAACTAAGCAGAGCTTGTACTATGGGAACCAGATAACTGATAGAATACTTATGTACTTTTTTGTTTTGTAAATACATACTTATAATATATTGAAAAACACCCAGACATGGAACAAATATCTGTAATCTTGCAAACATTTGTTCCGCTGCCGTTATTATTTGCTGCATTGTGCCGTTATTATATGTATGTATTTACAAAAAAAAAGTATATAAGTATTCTATCAGTTATCTGGTTCCCATAGTACAAGCTCTGCTTAGTTTGGGGCTAGATAGCGCTGTGAAATGTCCACCAATATTTATTATTTATTATAATATATAGAAAAACAACCAGACCCGGAACAAATATCTGTAGATCATGAAAACATTGTTCCGAGGCGGGAATCGAACCCACTATCCCTGCGACTCAGCCAGCCTTAATATTTAGATCGTACGCATAACACTAAATACGCATGCACATTTTGAACAGAGTTACAAAATATTAAAACAGATAATCTTACTTTTAGGTCACCATTACACCGGACGAATATGAGATCAATAAATGCGGGCTGCCTTTGGAATCAACGATAGCGTTATTAGCTGTTATATTACCTGGTGCCTTTATGTTCCTAGTAACAACGAGGGCTATTGAGAGATAATAATAGACAAGTGTAAATTAATCTCGAGATTATATTTGACAATAAATATATTTGACAAGATCGAGCGCTTTGTACAAATTCTAATATACACTTTAAAATAACAAATCGCAAGGAAATATTAAATGTCTTGATTTAAGTACATTTTAAACCAAATTGTAATCGTGATATCCTCACAACTTTAATTCATGTTTACGCTAATACATGTTACAAATTCATAAACAAAATTATCACAAAGTACCTAATCATACCAGCTTAAGTAAATTCTTACGAATGGGAATAAAAAATAAGTTACAATATACTACAAAGTAAAATAAGAGGTAGATACAATTATGTAAGAGATTCATTCATCGACCTTAATTATAAGTAAGGAATAAAGAATACTGATGTTGGTAATATTAAGTAAATTTGATACAGGGCTGAACAAACGAAATGCAAACAGATCCACATAAAATAATTCACCAAAATTAGATATTGAGCTATATAGGGTTGCCATCTCTAAATTTTGGAATCCAGGATTTTAAGGTAGAAATACCAGGACACTTCGGTTTAAAACCAGGACACACTCTTGTGTCCTGGTGCCTTATAGGTCAAAAAATACAAAATCGTTTTGCTGACAGGAAGCTATCCAAGTCATAAATCTGTTTTTAGTCTTTTAATTTACCAGTTATGATAATTTTAAAACACAAAACCCTTTAAAAACCCAGGACACCCCAAAAAGCAGGACATGTCCTGGGAAAACAGGACGGTTGGCAACTCCAAGCTATAACCTCAAACTATAACTTGTTAGCGAGCAAATTATGTTTAATTCCGTGATGTTTCATAATCCTCGATTGGAGAAGTGGAATTAAAACTCATACAAAAATCTAGGTAATTTTCGAATCGACCGAGCTTTTTGGTGATCATTTATAAGCATACCGAAGATCGTAACAACTATAAACTATTAACTGCGCAGCACTTAACACTTATATCTATAATCAGTCTGTTAACTCGAAAATGAGTTTACAAAGGTACTCACATAATACTACTGAGCATTCAGCATTACAAAGAAAGCAGATCTTAAACGCTTATTCTAGGCTGTCTAAATTTAACTTGAATGATGCCAGAATTGCCAAACATTTCAGTCAGTAAGCTTACGAAATAACACTACTTACAAATATTGAGATTTAAATTTTTGTTCATAATCTGCATAACGATGAATGTGCAGAACACTTTTTGAATTGAGATATTAGGTATACATATTTTAATTGACAAATGATAAAATAATCACCATCGCAGATCTTTGAGAATCAGATCTCCCCTACAATTCTGTTATTTTAGCAATCATTTATTGTTATATATATAAATATTGTTATATATATTTTATTATTATAGGGTACTGTAGTTTTTATGTACCCAGTAAAGGCACTCTGAAGTATCTAATACTATCCTATATGTTACCTTGCATATTCATATCCACCGAATTAGGTATTCAACACAACAAGCAATACTAACCAAAACCGTCAGTGTGGTATGTCCTTCAAAATATTGAGCAGCATAATACTTTCCCTAAGTTAACACACAATCTTAAACATAGAAATACAAATGCTTTGTCATCATAACAAGTTAAATTACCAACTTGTCATGGAATTTTCAATTATGTAACAGTACACTTGACACTGCAACTCGAATAAATACTGATTACTGACTAAGGTTACATAGTGCTAATAACTTCACTTGAGAATTCAGTCCCTAATATAAACTTCAGCACTTGGTAACTCAAAAAACATTCAGCAAGCCAATAGGACATAACCGTTAGAGATGTCCCATTGTAAGTTCTATAAGAATATTATTTGTAGTACTCTAGGCGGGGTTTGCACTGGCGCGGGCGTATCATGCGAACGGGATCTAGTGTGCTGATGATGGGGTCGAGTAGGCCGTGGCCGTGGAGTCTGCGTTTGCTTCTGATGGTAACCGCTGGTAGCATGCCTTGCCGATGAGCATATGACAGCATGGAGGTACCTATCATACCGACACAAGTGGGAATCTCCCCCGCTCGCTAAATCCAAGTAACCATTGCCGATGTTATCTGATTTGGTCTTGTGGAATGCGTTCACCGGTTTCTCGCTGACTGTGTGCGATCTGTTGCGATGTTTCTGGTATTTGTGATTGCTTTCTTCTTCGTAGACCACGGATTCACTGGGCTTTCTGAAAGAAACGGAAAACAATAATAAGTTTATGAGATAAGGAATGGGCTAAAAGTTTTTCAGAAAACTGTCAGCCGTGTTCATACTTGACTATTTTCTGTCTTTCCTCTACAATGCAATTTAAGAGATAGACAAGGTTATTTACATTTTACTACTGAATGATTATTTGAGAACAGAATGAAATTACCTTGATGCTTGAAAGCTCAGATGGTTCTTCTCCATATTGGCCTGAATGATTTCTAGCAGCTCACGTCTCTGCAAACTACCAGAGCGTTTCTTCATGTGTTTGCGTTCGCGCGGTTCCCTGCGCGGGTGACGGTGTGGTCTCGGATGGTTGTAGGAGGTATGTCTTTGTACCGGGCGCCTATCCTCTGAGCATGAGGATTTAGACGACGCGTCATCGTCTAGAGATAGTCGGTCCCTTTGTTCTTCATCGGTATGCTCGGCACAGTCTGGTGGTGGTGGTGCCACAGTAACCACAGGGCATTCCCGTCTTCGCCGTCTGCGACCATCGCGCCTTTCTCTCTGACTTCTTCCTTTACCATCTTCCGGCACTACTGTCAATCTCACTTGTATCGTCTTGGATCCATAATGGGGAACTGTGACTGATTTCCCTATTGACTCGTATATTGTTGAAACGATGCCCGCAATGTCCTGTAAGGTGAGGGATACAATTTATTTTCTGTGCAGCCGCATATTTATTCCGATGATAAAACTCTAAAGAATCTTGCATATCGGTATCCAAGTTTTATATAGGTACTCACATCCTTAGTCATACGACCGTGTCCATCGAGATCGTACAAAGTGAATGAGAACTGGAAGGGCTGTTGTTTAGAAGGTTTCGGATGTTGCAATTCTACGTCACAAGTCAGCTCCTGTAACAACAAAATAACAGTGAAATAATATTTAAAATATTTAAACTATTTGAAAACATTCTTCCAAAAATACTCTCTTACTGGTTACATGGCTAACGCTACCAATCTCTGACAATCTATAAATTATCATGCCAAGCATTCGCAGTTAATGACGCAATAGGAAGGGACAGAATCTGTCGTGGATCGTGAACCGGACCATAAAACAATGACCCTTATCCGCCTGTTTATATTCTCACGAATGAGGCCAGTTCGTATTAATATCACCAACGAGACTGATGATCACATAAAAAAATATTGGACTTCCTGTGGAACTTATGCCTATGCGCTATGTGCCTGTCTGAATCCAAAGTAATGGGTTTGTAAAACCAACTAAATACCCAACTAAACGCTAATGCCTATAATATTCTCCACAAAGTGATTCCCAGAGCAGTTAATACCTCTTTATAGCACTTTCTTGAGGTTAAGTTATAGTTGAGAATAGTGGGCATGCACATAAGTAGGAGATATCTGAGGCGCCGGACGCGACGCGCTTGGCGGCACCGAGGCGGCGTCCTCTTTATCTGAAGCTTTAAAAGGAAACTAGCAACGCCTTTACGATCCCTGAGATATGAGGCAAAGTGGTGCCGCTCGCATTGCGAAGTTATAGCCGTATAGATATACAATAGGTAGGAAGATAAATGTTGTTGATGTAATGGCTTCAAACTTTCTTTGAGCAAATACGAATGAAACTGACTCCACCTGAACCTATTCAGGTTCATGGTTCAGGTTTACCGGTGGTGTAGGAGGTATTATGAAGATAAAATCTATTTTTGTAACTTTGTATGTTTTGATATGATCTGAAGTCACGACTTGGATTCTCATAAACGGCCTTTCTAAATCATTTACATTTCAAGTACAGAAAGAAATTAAATTTAATTCACGACGAATTTAGGCATTTGAATAATAAGTAGGTAAGTCGCACATCGACGTCCGCAACCGTAACCTGCGTTATAAAACTTAAGAAGAAACGTATTCATGAATTCTGGGTGCTTATCATAAATTTGTACTATTGGATCTGATGGAAACATAAACATATCCAGTTGGTATTTTGGGATAAGCCTAATAAGTAGTAGTAGGCAGACTCTCACCTCAAAGCGCAATCTCGGCTTGTCATCAACTGGCGACGCGGGAGCCACAGCTGGCTTATACTGCGGTTCAGGTCTTGGCTTCGGTGCAGGTGGTGGTGTCTGCATCATCGCTCTCGCTTCGCTTGGCAACAAGTCTGGTGGGGCTGAGCATTGCGATGCCGCTCGACCGACTAGCTCTTCAGTATCCGTCCGATCGGTTTCTGTACCGACTGTAATGAAAAGAAAACTGGGTGAGTTGCTTGAAGGTTGAGGAACGAAGGTTTAAAGTACCAAATCATTCAACTACGTACTATATAAGTTTAAACTTAACTTAAAATTAGTAATGCTAATGACATCACTATGGTAAGAATACCATGAACTACTAATTTTATTACCATGAAATAAGATTTCTCGGTCAGTATGTGGTTAAAATTAGTTTACTATTTTTTTATCTATTTGTTTATCTAGCTACATTGGTCAATTTTACAGTATGGGGTAGTGGGGGGGGTTAAAGGAATTTTACGTTATGTTACGCTCTCAAATTCCAATTGGTAAGCATTAGGTGACCCCAAAGTGAATTTAACTTTTATTGTAAATTAGAGATCCATGCATCTATTGCCTTCATAAGTGGTTTCTTATGCCTTGATTATTTTTGTCTTTGTTTGTATATTAACTAACAGATCTAAATACATAATAATAATTTGAGTTCTCGATTACCAGGACCGATTTAAAAAAACTAACCAATAGCAGTACTTGGTTTCAGAACCCTGCGGCTACGGTTATAGTGAAACGAGGTTTGACTGCTCCGAGAAATTCAACCACAGAAAAAAAACTGGTAAATAAATTCAATTGATAACTCCTATTATGTTCGTATTTCACGCTATTCGGTTATTGTGATTACTCCGGGGATAATAACAAGCGTACACAATACCGAATGCCAAGTGAAATACGGCGAATGCCCCAAAACTATTTTGTCGGCGGAGCTCAAAAAGTTTTTCTGAATCGAGTCAGCCGACGACGCGCGGCGGCTGCGGCCGGGCGAGATGTACTCGTACGTACCTAAGCGAAGCGAGCGACACGGGCCCAGCAGAGATGTTTCCTGGAAGGCCTCGGGGCGAGACGGCCTGATCGTTTGGGATCTGCCGTGCCACATCTGCCACTACAAATCTGCGTGCCTTCGGCTGATTTCAACTACCGATTTTAGGTTTCGGAAACATCATTTGGCAAAAAAGTTAATCATCGGCTTCTAATTGTTTGCTAGAAATTATAACGTAAAATAACTATTTCTGGGTGAAATAATTTAATGCATATTTTTGAGGAGAGGTAGGTACCTAGTTCTTAACTTGACGGCACAAATGCCCCCATTGGTTTCTATTTTTTTCTCTTGTGCCTTTATTAGTTTTGTCATAGTAAGACCAATTTTAATATGAAATGGTATCTATATATTAATACGTGAAGAGAAAACTTTGTAACCCTCTAAGCTTATTGCGCGCACTGAGGAGTGTGAGATTTGGCATAGTAAAGTTTATATGGAGAAAGAGGAACGAGAGCCAAAAAAAATTTATGAATTACCTACAGTCAAATTTCGTCAACCACTGTGGTGCTGGGCCTAGTGCTTGTGTTAGATCAGGGGTCGGCAACCTTATGCTATAGCCGGGCCACATATGTTGCCAGAGTATCAGTGCGGGCCGCACTTATATTTATATGTTCGGGCATGTATTTTTAATATTTGAAATAAAACGCATATATATTCATACAATTATCTCTTTTTTAATTGAACTACTATACTAACATAAAAGTAAGAACTAGTGAGATTTTTGAGGCTGCATTTGACTTGCAAGTTTTTTAACGTCTGCTTTCATTTTAGTAGTAGACACGCGCAGTATCGCGTCTAAATGTTCATCCGTTAACCGCGAACAATTCTTATTTTTGCGGTAGTTGAGAATTGAAAAAGTCTGCTCACACAAATATGTACTACCAAACATAGTTATTATCTGCTGAGCAAACTTTTTCAATTCTTTGAAGTTTTCAGAACTCAAACCTCCGTAGAACTGTATCAAGTCAGTGCTTTCCTTAAATGCCGTTTTAAGTGTGCTATTACTTTGCAAATCTACTATGTTCATTTGCAAATTGCTTGGTATCTCACTAATATCAATTGCAAAAGGGTTTTGGAATATTTCCATGTTAAGGGAGCTCTTTTTAAAGTCGGTGAATCGATTTACAAACTCAGTTTGTAGTTGTGTTAACACGTTTCTCATTGTAATATTTTGCCACACAAAATTATCTCCAGCTTCTTCCACGGCTTTCTTGCAATTAGGAAAATGGTCAAGCTTTTTTTCATCAATATGCTTGATAAACAGTTTCAGTTTCATTTCAAATGACTTTACATCTGTATACATATCGCAAATCAATTTATTTTTTCCCTGCAAGCGTTTGTTGAGCTGATTCAGGTCCTTAGTCAAATCAGTCAAAAAACCAAGATCGATAATCCACTGTTTGTTAGTAAGCTCTTCTACTGGCTTTCCTTTCATCTCCATGAAGTTGCCAATTTCTTTCCTCAAATCAAAAAACCGTTCCAAAACGGCACCTCGACTGAGCCACCTCACTTCACAGTAGTAAACCACGTCACCATGTTCAGCTTCCAGATCTTCCAAAAACTTTTGGAACTGACGGTGTGTGAGCCCATTTCTTCTTATAAAATTAACAGTGGATGTTACAGTATCCATTATTTCTTTCCAGGATATAACTTTGGAGCACAATGCCTCTTGATGGACAATACAGTGAAAAATCAATGGCACAGTAGATCCAGAATCTTTCACTTTGCTGATGATTCTCCCAACAACACCTTTGTTTTGACCGCTCATGTTCTTGCCTCCATCGGTAGTGACACTTGTTAACTTTTCCCAGCTTAATTGCAATGAATCCAGAGCTTGTTCCACATGGTGAAATAAATCTTCTCCCGTAGTTGTACCTTTCAAACTGCACATTTTCACAAGCTCTTCGTAAACAGTAAAGTTTTCGTCAATGCCGCGTACAAATATGAGTAACTGTGATGTATCCGACACGTCCGTACTTTCATCCATCGCTAAAGAGAAGCAGTCGAAAGACTGCGCCTTATCCCTGAGTTGTTCACACAAATTAGCACCCAAGTCTTCAGTACGTCGGGTGCAAGTTCTTGCAGAGAGACTAAGACTTTCAAACATTTTTTTCTGCTCTGGGCATATTTTTTCTGCGATAGCTAAGACACACTCTTTTACTAATTCACTATCGGTAAACGGACGTCCACTTTTTGCAAGAATCTCTGCTACCCTGTAACTGGCCCGAACATTCGATTCGCTGTTGTCTGCCACAACCTTAAATATGTTTTGTTGATTTTGTAATGACGATTTCAAAGTGGAAATTTTCCTTTTCCGTATTTCTCCTTCAAGAGCGAGCTTTCAAGAATACTCTCATGGCCCAGCAGCATGGCCGTATAAATTCTAGTGAATTTATATGGCCTTTTGCTTCGGTATTTTTTTCTTACGGACCTCAGGGTTGCGGGCCGCACCGAGATAGTCTACGGGCCGCATGCGGCCCGCGGGCCGCCGGTTGCCGACCCCTGTGTTAGATTGTCACTTATTTTTCAATATTTCAAACTAAGTTAAATAATGATGAAATTTTGGGTGCGATGCAACTATTCTGATGGAACAGAATATGCAATTATGTAGTTGGTTTGCTAGTTCTAATAGCATTGGGGATTTATAGGTTTATTTGCTTTGATGTAGGAAATTAGTGGTGCACCTAATAACTTAGTGGTACTTATTTGGCCGTTTTGTTACCAATACCATACCAGCTATTCCTTATTTTAATGATTCATTTGGTTATTTTAATAGGTTGGGGAAAAAGTCTTTTCGCATTGTAGTATGTATGAACTTGTTATAAAATCTCTCTGGCTATACTATTTGTATCTGGCTGGTTTTGGTATCATTCAAAGTTTAAATTTTAAAGAAGATAATTCCAAATTCAAATTAGGAAAATGTGTGATTTTTATTTGTTTTTCGTACTGTAAAGATGAGTGAATCTAATGAAGAAATTCGATACATTTTAAAATTTTACTACAAAAAAGGTAAAATGCAACGCAAGCCGCGAAAAAAATTTGAGATGTTTATGGACCTAGTGCAGTGTCTGTGAGAGTAGCACAAATTTGGTTTAAGTGTTTTCAATCCCGAAATTATGATGTCAAAGATGCACGTCGCTCTGGTCGCCCTATTACAGATAAAATTGATGCCATTTTTTAAAAAGTGGAGCAAGATCGGCATATCAGTAGTTATGACGTAGCTGAAGAACTGGGAATTGACCACAAAACAGTTTTGGCGCATTTGAAAAAAACTGGGTACACAAAAAAGCTCGATATTTGGGTACCCCACGAGCTCACTGAAAGAAACCTAATGAACCGTGTACTCATTTGTGATTCTTTATTACGACGTAATGAAACCGAGCCATTTTTGAAGAAGCTGATAACTGGTGATGAAAAGTGGATCACGTACAAGAACGTGCGAAAAAGGTCGTGGTCAAAGGCCAGTCAGGCTTCACAGACTGTGGCGAAACCCGGGTTAACTTGCAACAAGGTGATGCTGTGTGTGTGGTGGGATTGGAAGGGCACAGATTTCGACCTGTTTCGGTCTCTTCAGAATTCTTTAGGCAGTGTCAGGTTAACATCACGAGAGGACTGCCAAAACCACTTGTCGCGGTATTTTTATCAGAAGCCCCAAAATTTCTATAGCAATGGGATCATGTCCCTACCTACAAGATGGCACAAAGTTATCTTACAAAATGGTACCTACATACTTTAGTTAAATGTAAATAAACTATATTAAAAAATGTTTTGAATTTTCTTAAAAAATGCGAAGAAACTTTTTCCCCAACCTAATATTAAAAACAATAACATTTTGAATTTTACCGTTACTTTATATTCCACCTACATTCTTATGTTTGTTCTCACAGATCCTATCATAGAGACATCATTCTCTCAAGTGGCAGCCCTAATTAATGGTTTTGTAGAAACATTGATGTCGGCGTTGACAGCAAACACCTACTTCCAATGGTATGTCAAGTTTTTATTGGTTAATTCCGTCATAAGTGTATATACTGATAGTAGACCAGAAATTTTTCGAGATCATTTTACAAAACTGTTGACGATTTCTGTTGAGATTTATGCCTATCAAGGATCACTCCAGTAAATTTTTGATCGAGCGAAGCAAGATCTCTAAATCAGCTTGGGCAAATCGGCCATGTATGTATGTTTGTTAGTCCAAGGATAACTTTCGAAGCGTTGATCTGATCATCATGAAATTTGATACATAGGTAGATAGTGATTGCACAATTTTGGGATACAATTGGGGTTCAAGAGGGGTAAAAAAAGAAGAAAATTAGACTATTAAGTCAAGTGGGACATCAAATGGAAGGTATTCATTAGTACATTTAGATTCCGTTTTCATTTATAGTAAAGTTTGTACAGTTTTTGATTTATTAGCCATAATGAAACTGAACTTTCCCAAAATTCACAGGGTACACCAGTGACCCCACAGTGCTGTAATTTGGTATGCGTGTAGCTTTAATGACACAAATATAGGCAAGTCTGGAATCCAAAATAACTGCAATTTGTACCCCAAAAAAGAATAACCACATAACATGAACTCCCGTTACTTGTATAATTTGAATGAAAGTGTAGGTTTAGTTAGTTGGTTATTTATTTCGTGCCACTATTTTAATAGTCAAAGATTACAAATAATATTTTTTTGTTTCAATCGGAGACTCGCGAGATCTCAGTTCGGGGCGAACCGCTAGTTATATGGTTGTGACTTGTGTGAGATCATGCCATCAAAGACATTGTAACAATTTTGTTGTTTTGTTTTTCCTTATCTACAACCATAATGATGGTTAAAGTAAATATTATAGTATCATTAACATAATTGTATACGAATGTCGGTGTTTCAAAGGGTGCAGAAAAAAGTATAAATCCACGGGGCGGGGATTTGTTTGATATTTAATAAAAGGTATCATTGTCTCCGCTTCGGCGGCAACGCGACGTACTTCAAAAGTTCCCTTTGAAGTCGATCAAATGAGCGACGTAGTTCCATTTGCATTAAAAACTTGATTAACAGACTTCGCTTCACAGATTTTAAATGTGTTCTCGTATGTGAGTTTCAAAATTGAAGCACCTTGTAAATTAAAGTATTCAGCGTTATTTCATCATTAAATAGAACGAGATCAAAGTAATATTTTGTTTGCTTTGATGTAGAATCAGTTTGTTAATACGTACTCTTATATCAAAGCTCCAACAGGCTTATTGATGATATAATACTTAGATGTGATTAAGATAATTGTTCTTAATTATAGGTACACGTATGTAACAATATCTTAGAATTAATATGTAATGCTTTTGATGTGGCGAACACTAGATAAACCCAGCTTGCAGTGTGCAATTTGTCTTGAATCATTAATCTATCTGTTTCTTCTCTCTGGTCTTTTAGTCATACTCATACATAGCCCTTGTTTCCTGTTTTGATCTTCATTCTCCTGTCTTCCAATATTTTTTTGGGTATCTTCTTTTTCTCCGTCAGACAGAATAGAGATAAGAGGTATCCTGATTTGATAGTAGAATCTATAAACGTTATACTTAGGTATTTATCTCAAATGCTTATTATTTGTTGATCATTACCATTCGAACCTAAACCACCACAAAAGTCACCTAAATCATCGTTCTTAGTTTGTTTTCAGCATTTATGAGTATATTATATTGTTTTTTCGCGGCATGTGAGCTGAACTGAGGAGCTAAAGCTATTTATCTGTCTTTATTCTTTTATTTTTTGGTTCTTGTCGTTGCCGCGTCGAGGTCGAGCGACGAGCCCAGCCGGCGCGGCGGGCGGCGCTTTTCATCTCGCCGACTTTTGATAACGTCGGACTGAGATCATAAAATCTTATAATCACATGTAGGTACGTACCTTACTTTACATCTTAAACAGGTATTTTGAATGGGATGTGGTAGATTTTAACGGGTATTTCAAATAAAATAAAATTAGGATAATTATCTTTAAAGTTTAAAAATTCTCTCGGTGTGATTTATGGAGTTATGCTGCGTGTATTTTATAGATAACAATTTTGATTAAACATTTTATAAGGCCTTCTAATATTCAGTGTTTGGTTCAAATCGCAACCTTGTTACAGAAATAGCGATAATAAAAGTTCACGGTTCAAGATTTAGAGTATCTTTCGTTTCCTTATTTGTCTGGATTAGTTTAGCTTGTCAGTATTCATTATGTCGTGACTCGACTAACATTCCTGATTTCCAATTCCCATGGTCCTTTCTAAGCCATAGCTAAGCTTGTCGTAAGCTTAAATTCCTATTTTCAAATGCTTAACATTTACGAATAATGATTTTTGAAAAGAATAATCCTGTAAGTAATGGATTTTTAATTATTATTATGCTGCCAGACCAGAGTAATGTCCTACCCCGTTTTATTACAATTAAATTGCAAATTTAAACTATGTACCTATTGGTTTAAGAATAGAATATACTACCTACATACATTTTGAAAACAGTTACAGCTTTAGCGAATATATTTCCAACTTCCTCTGTTAATTAAAATTTACAACTACCTAGTACCTACCTTAAAAAGTTTTTTGATTAATTTCAGTGTTTTTACAACAATTATAATGCCAGTGGCGATGCGTTTGTTGTGTTTTGTTGCCAACAATTTATTACGCTGTCAACAGATATAAACAAGAGTATTTGAAGGCTATCTAGTTTATTTCAAGCCAGAGACATTCGAATGAACTTACTGGTGAATTTCTTGTATCCATTTCTAAACTTGTTGCGCCACCACTTGACGAAGTGGTGCGCCATGGGGGCGTCTGCGGCCGGTGCCGGAGCTCTCAATGTTTCGTAGCACGTCATGCGCTGCGCTCACGCACGCATCTCATACACATCAAAAGAGCCGCGAGTTTCTAAGGTCACCGTGTAATAACTTGAACACTTCACTGAAATCAATCACAACACAAAACTCATCGGTTTCGGCTCACGTTGTTTGTGCGTAAACTGTGACCCAGTTGTCCGCGTGAGCTGGAGTTGGGGAAGAAAACGAGCGACCGTCCTTCTCGCGTAACGTCGAGTGACTGACTGATGGATGAAGAAGGGTGAAGCGAAGGGAGGGGCGGGTGAGGGTCGGCGCGGTGTGGCGCCCGTCTCTCGGGCTCGCCTCGCGCGGTCGTCGCTCGTCGTCGTCTCTTGCGTAGCGTGGCGTGCCGTACGGTCGGCGCCTTGATGTTTGGATACTTTTCATTCAAAATAAGGGGCGTACTACTTACACACGCACCATACCTACCTACTCTTACTACGCTATTCTAATATACTTACCTTAATCATAGATTTAATCGAAGTTGAGTGACTAAACTTTGCGTCACAATCTTTGAAATTGTTATGAAGAAAATTAAATTAATTAGATAAGTAGCTAAGTCCTCCTAGTGTATGTTTCACCTTTTGAATTTTCACTAAATGGTCCAGTTGTGCCTTGCCCTATCTTTTTTTTGCAGGAAAACCAATGAAAGTATATTTTTTCTGTGTTGGTACAAAATTTACCTACTTAACTGAAAATATCTAAGAAATCTTACTGTGGTAGGTACCTATGCCACTTTCAAAAAGAATTTCGTCTTGGATATGGCAAAGATGATGGAATTACCTACTTACAATGTAAAGTTTTTCGGTCCGATTTGAAATGAGATTTGCCATAGAAGCTTAGTGCTTTGCAAACATTGGGCCTTTCGTTTTGCACAACTCTTATGTTACACGGACTTAGGTTAGGCTTGTTATCTTTCTACTTTCTATCTCGAAAAAGTACTGCTTTTCACTTCTATGTAGGTAGTTACTATGAGTAGTTACGATTTATTCTATAGAAGTCCCATTCCATCTTTGCTCCTCAGACTTTAAAGGGAATTTAAGTGTTCTCTAGTCTAGTACCTAGGTTGATATAATTTTATCTATGTTCCTCACTGCGGGATGTTGATAGAACGGGCAACGTGACTTTAACGAGGTTTATGTGCAGCAATGGACGCTTGTAGACTGGTAATGATGGCGACAAAGACTCATTACGCATTATTGCAATTGAACCTTCAAATGCGACTTAATTACCAACGCCAATTTGCCTTTGTTTCAAGGGAATACGGTTCTGTCAGCACCGGCTGCTTTCCGTTTTCATTGGTCTGTAAATGAAAATGCCAACTTTTTCTGAACCAAGAAAGTATTCAATAAAAGTACAGGGCAGTAATAGAGAGAAAGGTGCCGCGCATCCGCTACGTTGGCAATGCCAGCTTCCATGCGGTCGACGACCCTGACTCAGCGATTACAAAAAAGATTATGGTAGGTAGATAGGTGGTACCTGGTAATGGAAAGCTGACGGTATCTTAACGAATTTAAACCATAAAGAAGTCCGCGTTATTTGCCGGCTATCGCGGATTACCTATGGCCTTAACGCTAATCTTATTGTTAGAACAAAACAACGAATTAATACCCCTTTGGAACTTGGATGTTACTGTTCTTAACTTTGGAATCGTTAAATGCATCTTTTCTTTGCGTAAAAGTTAAAAAGTTGGAAGCATCTTTAGAAATCGGCTTGTAAATAGGTTGCATTGTATTTAATAACGTATTGTTATTTTCTGAGAAGGTGAAGCTTTTCGTATGTTGGCCACGGCCCGTTGGACACTCGGTATCTTTCATATGCCAAGGGTGGGAGCGTGGGGTGCCTCGGTGCCAGCCGGCGACTATCAGGCGCTTCGAATTAGAATTTTACGACCTCTTCGTGTTAGGTTTATTGTCGGCGATTTATAGTCGACCGAGATGAGGTCGTATTCCAAAACTGACTTACAACAAACACTGTTTTATGCAAGTTTTATGTGCGTAATAAAGAAATCTTTACATCGAAAAATAGCGCGTACCATTACGTGCTAAGGTGAATTTGTTTACTCGATTCGGATAATTCGGAGGATAATTGCGCTCTTACTGTCTCTATAATTTTGTGTCATAAACTGTTAATGCATTAACCGAAATAGTGAAACAGCTTTATTTTTTAGGCTTCCATGGAAATAATCCCTGATGATGTCACAACAAAATGAGCATGCATAGCGGGCGGGAGGCTCCCGCACACGGGCTCTACGTGGGTGGCGACTTGTTCCACGAAATAGTGTTGATGGCCAGTCTTCAATATCATCGATCGATAAACGTTGGCACTCGATATTCAATAAAACAGACCGCGCCACATCCCTTTTATGGTAAAAGCCTTACCAAGGGCATTAATAAAACTGTGAAGTCATGTCCATCCGTAAAATTGATTGACCACCCTCATCGATTCGTGTCACAAAGTCCGTGTGTAAGATTTTCAATTTTCTTCGCTTCATGATTTTGTTCTATCAAATGGTTGAGCGAGCAAGTTTTACGCAATTCAGATTATTCACCCTCTAATCTCGAGATGATTATGATGAGTCCACATCCTATTATCCACATTGCACAAGTGAGCTAGAAAAAAATATGTCTTGCTGAAGCTAAATGTTGGATAGATTGACTTGGTAATCTTACCTACTCTTTGATATTTAAAACTTTTTAAACCGGAACATAATAGTTCATAACATACGAGTACGTCGAAGGTCCTCATTATATTTTACTAGGTAAATAATGAGGACCTTCGAAGAATTCCAAACCGAATAGCGAAATCTTAATTTCGCGAATTGTTATGAGCAGTTATTATTTAGGTTCATTCATGTAATTTTCATTTATGTAAGTTTTATATTTTTATTTTTATATAATTAGTATTAGTATGTATGTACATGTAGTATGTTAGGTACACCATTACACCCCAGGTAATGTCCACCCAGTCCATTCCATCCAAAGGTTGTCTGGTAGAGATCGCTATTTAGCGATAAGACCGCCAATTGTATCCATAGATTTCCGTAGTTGTTTTTTATATGTATGTATTTGTTTCATGGTGCGCAATAAAGTATTATCTAATCTAATCTAATCTAGCAAAATCTTAATGTTACTGATACATACTCAAGTCGCCGCCACTACCGAGCCAAGATGTGATGTTTTCCTCTTACCTTTACGTTTTTGATAATCAAGTACCAGCAATTCAATCCTCGAATAAAACATTACAATGCTGTTAATCCTAGGCTCAGCGATTTTGTGCTATTATATATTTATTTTAATTGCTCATAAGGAGCTCAAATCTTGTTATACAATCTTGTAATAAAAAGATAATCTTACGCAGTAGTGACCTGGAATGTTCATAGTGCCAGGACTGTTTCACTTCAAATCAGCTCTCGTAGTAAAATGAAATTGAAGAATGAACGCATCGCGCAGGTTCTATGACGCACGATATATGTAGGTAGGTACATTATAATAAATCCTTTTATTATATAAGGGTCTTGGAACCATGCTCAACGACCTGAACATCGCTAGCCTCGAGGTTGGGCTCAGCATGAACATGTCAAAGACAAAACTTATGACGACACACACACAACACAGGTTGGAGGTAAGTGGTGGGGAGATTGCATACGTCAGTGAGTATTTATACCTAGGCCAAATAGTATCCTTCCAGAGCAGGCAAGATGCTGAAGTTACAAGACGCACAGAAAACGCCTGGAAGGGCTATTCGGCCATGAAAAATATGATGAAGGGTAACCTTCCACTCACACTTAAACGCAAGCTCATGGACGTGTGCATTCTCCCCATCCTTACCTATGGCGCTCAAACCTGGTCTTTGACAGATCAACAAAAGTCTAAACTCGGGGTTTGTCAGCGAGCCATGGAGCGCAGTATCCTAGGAGTCAAACTAACAGACCGTATTAGAAACAGTGAACTGCGCTCCCAAACACTAATCGCGGACGTTGGGCACCAAGTAGGTGAGTTGAAGTGGGACTGGGCGGGACACGTCTACCGCATGTCGGAGGAGTTATGGGCAAAATCCACCACCGAGTGGATCCCAAAAGACAGAAAACGACAACGTGGCAGACCGCGACGCCGATGGGAAGACGAACTCGACTCGTATATGGAAGACTGGACTACACAAGCGTATGATAGAGTGGAGTGGAAGGAAGGAAGGGAGGCCTTTGCCCTGCAGTGGGACAGTACAGGCTCCAAATAATAATAAATAATATACAGGGTTACAGGAAAAATCGTGCTAGATCCGTTAAGGGCGTGGAGTACCCATCATTTCTGACTTATTTCACTATGAAACACCCTACCCTAAACTTAACCCTTTTCGAGATATTCGACTTTTAATTTTTTTATTGAAAATTACCGATTTTTAGGCTACTAAATTTATTTTTGTTTATTTTGTGTATCTTATTATTATTATTATTGCATTTTTACATGTGTAATAAGATGCTTTAGGACGTCTATCATTAAAATAGTGCATAAGTTAATTGAATAGACCGTAGTAGACAAGTGAAAGTTAAGAAATACAAAAAATATTAGAAAGTTTATTTTTCTCTAAGGGATATCTAAAAAAAATATTATGGCAATTGTTCGGCAGATGTTTTTTAAAATATCTACGTTTCATCAGCTATCTAACGAGGTATAATAATCTAGGGTTTTATTCAAATGCATTGAAAAAAATTTAGTTTTATAGGCGACAGTGGAGAAGAAAATTTATACTTAGCCCTAAAAAGTAAAATAAAATAATAGGTAAGCATGAAATGTCATTTATTAAAGATTTTCACACAACTTTTTCTTATTCTACAGTTCATGTTCAACATGGCCGCCTCTATTTCTGATACATTGTCGCATCCTTCTACGGAGACCAGTCTTTACTACTCCAGTGGTTAACGTGGTCCTCATTTTATTGGCTGCATCCACAATCCTTTCTCGTAAGTCTTCCACAGATGAAACTGGATTCGGCTCGCTGTACACAAGACTTTTCATGCACCCCTACACGTGAAAATCCATGGGGGTTAGGTCCGGACTTCTTGCTGGCCATGGCAACGGTCCACCTCGTCCTATCCATTTGTTTGGATAATTTGTGTCCAGCCAGTCTCTGACACTTCTCCTGAAATGGGCAGGGCAGCCATCGTGTTGGAACCACATGTCCCTGATCAGGTTGAGTGGCAGATCATCCAGCAAATCACTTAAGTCTGCTCTCAGGAAATTTTCGTAGCTTTCCCCATTTAGATTATCCGGGAGAAAGTAAGGTCCAATCAAATGATTGGAGATAATGCCCATCCACACATTCACGCTGAATCTTCGTTGGGACCCCTTCACTCTTTTCTTATTGGGATTCCTTAGCTCTTTTGGGGCCCAGTAATGGGCGTTGTGATAGTTAGTTATGCCATCTTTATCAAATTTGGACTCATCCGTCCACAAGATATTTCTTAGAAAATCTTAGAATTCTTAGAAAATGTAATACAAACCCTAGATTGTTATACCTCGTTAGATAGCTGATGAAACGTAGATATTTTAAAAAACATCTGCCGAACCATTGCCATAATATTTTTTTTAGATATCCCTTAGAGAAAAATAAACTTTCTAATATTTTTTTTTATTTCTTAACTTTCACTTGTCTACTACGGTCTATTCAATTAACTTATGCACTATTTTAATGATTGACGTCCTAAAGCATCTTATTACACATGTAAAAATGCAATAATAATAATAATAAGATACACAAAATAAACAAAAATAAATTTAGTAGCCTAAAAATCGGCAATTTTCAATAAAAAAATTAAAAGTCGAATATCTCGAAAAGGGTTAAGTTTAGGGTAGGGTGTTTCATAGTGAAATAAGTCAGAAATGATGGGTACTCCACGCCCTTAACGGATCTAGCACGATTTTTCCTGTAACCCTGTATAAGGGTTCGTGATTTGATGACTGATGAAAATTCGGGGGTTGTTCTGCGTTGATAAATTTTGATTAATAAGTGGTACCTATGTATATGTAATGTACCTATATGTATTTACCTACTGATACTGACTGATATAAGTTTCACTTGAAGTAAGTAGGTATGTGATTTAAACATGACATGGCAGTGGCATGAAGTGAATCTTCTGTACTAAACTAGTGTTATTTGATCTGTGATAGTGGCGTTATTTCTGCTATTTAGCTGGCTGGCACTTGGCCAGATGCGGTCGTTTCGACTATATCGCGTGGGCATTGCCCACTCGTGTATTTTCACCGCACTCGTCCAATTTCGAGTAGTCCATAATGTGCATGTAAATATTTTCGAATCAAGTTTCTCAATCCACCTGGGAATTGTAACTCATGATGGTTACTGGGTCTTCTTCAGTCTTCATTCTTCATTATACACCTACCGTAATAATAATTCGCCTTCGGTACTAATAAGGCCTTTTTCAACATTTTGTGTGACTAAATAAATGTGGTATTATCTTCTTTCATTGATAAATCGGGACTTCAGAATATCGATATATTCATGAATTCATTCACCTGTCCTGTCTATCCTGTTGCTACAGGCAAAATAAAAAAGCGTTTGTGTCTGTTATTGCAATATTTCGAGAGTCCTGTTAATGCAAAGTGGTGGAATAAAGTTTTACAACTATCTGAGAAAATGTAGAGGAGAGAACGATTCAATATAATTATAGAACAAAGCATAGTCAAAGCAAAATTATGCGATGGATAATGTAGAACTAGGAAAACAATAAATGTAAGTATGGAAAAAAGGACTTGTACAGCAATGCAAGTCCAGTAAACAAGATCTCACGCACGCACGCATCATTGTAAATAGGTTACCGTCAGCCGTCGGCGTGTTAACTACTAATTAATCTACCTTCATCGCCGGTGCTTCAAAGCAATAATAACCCACGATTATTGTATCCCTTATACGACGGCGAAACATTTCTTTCACCCATATCAAAACCTGTTTCACACTCAGTCTTTCTCATGGCAAACGGCGTAAAAAAATTCCCAACTTAATAGCTTCGAGGTGTGATTACCTACTACTCTATGCATTCTAATAAGATACAGTAGAGTTTTAATTTAAATAATGGAGAGCAATCATGCGATCGAGTCACGCCAAAGCTGGGAGCAAGATTAACAAATCACCTTTCAAAATAATAGTTCTGGTCTAATTATAGATTTATGAATTGGGTTTAATTGTGTTATTATCTTCGCTACCTTTCAAAATCTGGACTAGAACTCGTGCGCACGTTTTAAAAATAATAATAGTCCTTGAAATAATAAATGATGCAAGGACAAGGGTGGGACGCCCGGAACAATACAAAGCTAGACAATAGATCAAATATAAAAATCGCTCAACGATGTCAAACTCAACGAATTTGTTCCTATTTCACAGGGGATGAAACGAATCGGCGAAGATCAAAGGGATTAAAATGATATCAATACCTTTTGCTACCGCTGAGCCCTTTGTCGGCGTCGCGCGTCGGCGACATCAGAGGTGACAACTCTGCCCGCCGGCCAATCCATTACTTCACAAAGAGAACATCAAAAGAGCCGGCTATTGCGTCACGTGCCATCATTTGGCAGCCTTTGCGACATTTAGATAATGTCGCAAAAAGGGCTTTTGTATACTTCCCTTATCTTCCAGCGTTTATAATATTATTATGCTGTGAGAGCAGTCTTAATTCCATTGTATGCTTAATTCATCATTCGTTTAAAATATAACATTTATAAAAGCATCTAATAAAAGTTCGTATGAGCTAGTGGTTAGCTTTGGTGTCGAGGTTCAGGAACTAAATTAAAACAAATAACCACTTGGTCTATAATCTGGCTTCAAGGGTCAATGATTTGACTTTTTTTTTTAATTTGACGCTGTTTTTTTTATTTTCGGATAGTTTGGACATTATTGGAGACACTATGTGGGGCTCTGAAAAAGCTGCATGCTCAGCTGTGTGTCAGCTGAAAACACAATAAAGAAAATTGGTAAGTGTGTCACTTTCATTAATTTCGTTTAAGTAGAAAATAGTTCTTTAAAATAATGTCCCATAATCATATTAACATTAAGTTTCAACTTAGTCCGTATGCAAAATTGTTTGTTTTTACACTAATGTTGAAAAATGGAGGGTATTTGTACGCTTAAGTTTAAGTTGCTTTTTAGGTGTGTTTATTTAAGTAGTTTTTAACTAGCAATTCTTAAATTTTAATATTGAATAACAATATTAAGCGATAAGGTAGCCCATTATGATTTAAACATTACTTTTTTGTTCGTTATATTTTATTATATCACCATCATTAGAGCTCTTACACATAAACACGATACGATATCGCGTCATAGCACGACGGCGATGCGACGTCGTCGTGTCGTTAAAATCTACGACAACGTGCCACAATGCACGGATTGACGATGTCGATATTTTCTTATTTCTATCTTTGAATTCTTGTGATGTTTTGTCCCATAGAAGAGTACACCGTGAGTTTCTACGACGTCGTACCGTGCATCGTGGCACTTTGGGATGTATTAGATTTCCACGATACGACGTCGTATCGTGGAACGATGCCGCGTCGTAGCACGACGCGACATCGTATCGTGTTTATGTGTAAGAGCCCTTAAAAAAATTAATTAAAAAACCCGACTTCAAAACGAAATAAAAAGAAGTAAAAAAGTTTGCGATTTTGATAATCGCAGGCGAGTAGGTACTATGGTAATTGATGTGATGATACTAAAGTTGCGGTATTATTATTGTTGATTATAATATTTCCCGTATAATTTAATATACCTAGCCTATGTCACTCTCGTGATTCAGATGATTCTATTGATAGATAGGTACCTACCTCATTTGTCAAAACCGTCAAGCGTCAAGCCGTTTACCCTTCACCTCTGAGGCCTAACCGATGCCCCAAACGAACAGACATACATAAATACGTAACGTACATACACCCTAAAAACATTACCATCCTTCTCCACAGTCCGGTAAAAAAATAAATATCCATATAAAAAGATTATTAACAAAATATACCTAACCGTATTTTAAGTACCTATCAAATAAAAACTCATTTTAACCTGCTAGGAAACAAATAGCGCTGTAAAAGCTGCGCCGACAGCGTTCTCCTAAAAATTGTATAAAAAATCCGGCCCTCGGCCTGCGCAGGCGGCTGATAGCATTCAGCTTTGATGTAGCCGGGCCCCCGGGCTCGCCACGTACACACACTACACGCGCGTTAATTACATTCAATAATAACATTTGAATACTGAACTACATAAATGTTTAGCTTTTAAGAGCTGGCAATCTGGCTACATTATCTAAACTGTTGTCGTTTTCTTAAACAGACGGTCAAAAATTAACACTAGGACTGGGTAGATAGTTTTTCTCGCAGAAAGAAGAGTGAGTATGATTTTTCCGAACTTCTTGGTTTTACTCTGTTAAGTACAGTTCGATTTTGGTATAGCCTCGTTCGTGTTCAAGTTCTAAGAAGGAAATAGGCATGTGTTTTCGTATCTTGAACTGCAACAATACCAAATTTCTTATTTAGTTTATAACCAAAACCATTACCACAAATTGTAAGTAGTCAAATAATATTGAAGAATGTAGGTATATATTTTTTTCATCACTCATGCTCTGAAAGTTGTTAATTGTAAACTTGATAACGGCTCCGTAAATGCGATTTAAATAAACTAGTGGTTCGCCCCGAACTGAGATCTCGCGAGTCTCCCATAAAAACAAAAAAATATTATTCGTACTCTTTGACTATCAAAATAGTGCCACGCAATTCATAACCAACTTACTTGACCTACAGTTTCATTCAAATTACAGGTACGGGAGTTCATGTTATATGATTATACTTTTTTGGGATAGAAATTGCAGTTATTCTGGATTTCAGACTTTTGCCTATATTTGCGTCACTAAAGCTACACGCATACCAAATTTCAGCAGTGTGGGGTTACTGGTATATCCTGTGAATTTTGTCAAAGTTCAGTTTATACTATGGGTAATAACTTAAAAACTACAGAATTTAAACTAAAAATAAAAACGGGGTCGAAATGTACTTACAAAGACCTTTTATTAAACGTGCCACTTGACTGGATAGTCCCATTTTCGTATTTTTTTTTTTTTATAAATTATAGGCTAGCGTTTGACCACTATCTCGCATGATGGTAAGCGATGATGCAGTCTACGATGGTACACGCTTGCCTAGAAGAAACCTATTCACTCGTGACTTGAAGATCCCTAGGTTGTTTTTACCCCTCTTGAACCCCAATATCTCAACCACCCCCCAACATTTTAGCTCATTGAGTCACACCAAAATTGTGCCATTACTAACTACCTATGTACCTACCAAATTTCACGATGATCTGATAAACGCTTCGAAAGTTATCCTCAGGCAAGCAAACATACATACAACGCCGATTTGCCAAGTTGATTTGGAGTAAATAGTAAATAAATTTGAAAATAGCTAAAACAGAAATACAATCTCCATGACAAATCCTTATTCCTATATTAGAAATTAACACATTCTTAAATGCTAAAATGAAATACATTTACAGATTTATCTATTAAAAATAAAAGAGGCCATAGTTTACGGGTTAGGGGAAAAAAGACTATGGATGGTACTTATATCTACCTACCAGGAACGCAAATTTTATTTTTAGCAACAAACTGTTATAAAAATACTTTTATAATTTCCTCGCATTAAGGATGAAAAGTTATGTGATAAACTCGGGTGCAAGCGATCCCGAGATATTCTACGCTAATCGAGCGAGGGTGTTATTGCCCTTGTATAACAAACAATGTACTAGGTATCTCCCTCCACATCACGCGCGATGATGATATTATAAACAAATTACTAAATTATCAAATTCGAAGACTGTTCGTGGGCCAGTTCTTGCCTTTACTGGTTTGCCTATAAACTGTATTTACCACAACGAGGAAACCAATCTGACTGTCAACTAAACTGACTTGTAAACGCTGACCTCGTGATCAGAGTCCGGTAAGCTTTTGATCGGTTGGTCACTCACTAGAATACCTAAATATTTATTATTTTTCACCCACAAAAGATATGATCTGGATTGCATAAATCACCTTTTGGCCTACGTTTTGCTACGGTTTTCTCTCTTGCATCTAGCACCGAAATCCGACAAAATTTGGTTTGGTGTTGTCAAAATTCAAAACATCAAAGAAAGTTGCAATACAAAATCCAAGCTGTGTTTCTATTGGGGTAAGCCGGAAACAGCAGCTGTCGTTAACGAAACAGCTGTTAAAATCTGCCTGGGAGTATCAATTAAAATTAAAACACCGAGTTCCTATATCTAGATAATCTACAGTTGGTCCATTGTTTGTAACAACGGCCATATAATAGCTCAACTGTTTATTGTTATAATATTATGTAAATCATCATCATCATCATATCAGCTGTGAGACGTCAATTGCCGAACATAGGCCTCCCATTCCAGAGCAACGGATCTTGTGCGGGCTGCACTCAATAACTCCGAGCAACCTTTATCAGATCGTCTTTTCATGTGTGGGGGAGCGTCCTACGCTGCGCTTTCCATTGCGTTGTCTCCATTTTAAAACATTTCTGCCCCAACAGCCGTCAGTTCTTCGAGCTATATGCTCCGCTCACCGTCACTTCAGCATGCTAATCCTCTTGGCTATGTCTGTGCTCTTGTATTTTTATCCGGATCTCAGATTTCGCCGTGAGCTACGATGCAATACTTTGTTATAGGCGATGGTTAGGTTAGGTGCCACTTAACATCAGATGTGTCATATGCTTGTAGCATCTCCAGGTGGTATAAATTAAGTAAAAAAAATAAAATAACGGCCTTTGACATAGGTAATTTGACGATTGTAAGTAACAAAAATTAATTAAATGTTATGCTTAGAAAAATAGACGTTCGGAGGATCGAAGCAAGGAGGACCCAGAAGGGGGCGATAGGAAATTTATATTATTTCAATCAAGAGTTTTTTTTACTAAGTGAGAATGAATCTTTTTTTATTATTATTAGTCTATACCTACTACCTATGTAGGTATTAATAGTAGCAATTTGTAAACAAATTGTTATCATCAAAGCCATATCTTTACTAATGTATTTTTGGCAGATTAAAATGACTCACTGACTTTTAATAGATTTATAACTTCGTGTGTCGCCAACAATGTTAATATGCAAGTAAACTATTTACAATGTATTTACATCATCACACAAAGTACCGCCTATTTTTATGTGAATTTAACGATTAATTGCTAGATATTTTATTACTCGTGTTTCTTCGTTCTTCACTACTCGCGTCATGTCAATGTAAAAAAACCAGAGACAAATTGACTATTTCGAGGCGTGGCCAGCGGAGGCGGCGGCAGTCAAAGGCCCGCAATGATCAAAGGCGCCGCCAC
Source organism: Philereme transversata (assembly GCA_963924445.1). Taxonomy (NCBI): domain Eukaryota; kingdom Metazoa; phylum Arthropoda; class Insecta; order Lepidoptera; family Geometridae; genus Philereme; species Philereme transversata. The sequence goes on from OZ004342.1 coordinate 11,690,252, forward strand.
CGAACGGCCGGGCTTTGATCTCGCCGCACGAAGTGCAAATTATGTTATAAAAGACAGTGAGTGGCGCACCCGCCGACCGGTGCACGACTAATTAATTCAATCCGTTGCGTTGCCACGTTCGGCGCCCGTTCCTTGCTAGGTAGGTCTAGGTACCCTGTACCGTCGCGTCGCTCGCCAGCCGCCAGCTTTGATTATTTACCTGTCACCACCAGCTACGCGAGCTTTGATTTGATTACATCACTGCGCTGTAACTGTTGCTGGCAGTAGATTGCATCGCAACTACCTACTATAATGAGCTATTGATTGCGCATAAAGTGAATATTAAAATCTAATTATACCTACGTGGCGAGAATACATTTCGTGTTGGTTTGAATAAAATACCCTACATTGGTCGATGCAATTTATGGGCATTAAACATTGTTCGTCGGTAAACAACAACCGGTTCTAAGATGGTAGGTTTTGTTTGAGCGTTATTTTGCAGGCGAGTGCGGATAGTGCGGCATCGGAAGTCTAACAAACGAATTGAAGCCTAAGATAAGGAAATACAATGTGTAGACATAACAGAGATAATAATTTAAAAATATTTGTGAGTTACTCAATGAACTAAAAAAAATGAAAGCTAAAATAAACGTTATGAAGTAGGTAGGTAGTAATGTTGACAACTCGACCAACTAGGTATATTTATTGTGCCAGATCAAATGATAACATTATTGTGAAATTTCTGGTCCTTAGTAAAGTTGTTTACCTAAGTATGTAGGTACCTCTTTGAAGTCATCGGTTGCCAATGCTGCCTTAAAGTTACACAATCTCAACACGGCTTAAAGTTTTTTAGCAAAGTATAAAAACACAAATGATTCCATGTAAAGGCTTTCGTGCCGTTTCTAAGTATTCCATGGTCATGGTCGTTGCGCAGCCTACCTTATAGTTCCACCGAGGTTGGTTGTTGTTGTATGGAGGCGGCGGCGCGGGGGCGGGCGGGGGCGCGGGACGAGATCGGGACGATCGAGCCGCGTGCGTCGACCCACGGCGAGCTTTGATCATACCGCGCCGAGTCCGGATGACTCGGGCGCAACTGCCGATGCCGCCGTGCCGACAGACCCCAATGTCACTTTCCATCAACCTTCTCGTAAATCCTAAATACAATAATTTAAATTCGCTGCATCGACCTTTTATTATCGGTTGTATGTATTGCTTTTGTGCAAAAAGACATCCTAAAACCACGGTGAAGTATAATTTAATGATTAACTTTTTGCTTGCTGAGTTTTGGAAACAACTAGGTAGGTATGGCAAAAACAAACTTATCGCAACACTTTATAACACTGATTCAAATTAACTTGTTTGTTACGAATAAAGAAATATAAACTGTTAAACAATCATAATAATTTATTACCAGAATACCTACAGGTTATACAGAAAGATAAATAAATAATTTTAAATATTGCTGGACATTTCAAACAGCGCTATCTAGCCCCAAACTAAGCAGAGCTTGTACTATGGGAACCAAATAACTGATAGAATACTTATATACATTTTTTTTGTAAATACATACTTATAATATATAGAGAAACAACCAGACCCGGAACAAATATCTGTAAATCATGCAAACATTTTGTTCCGCGGTGGGTGGGAATCGAACCCGCTACCTCCTGCGTCTCAGCCGGCTATTCGCCCACTGCACCGCGCAGGTCGTCAAAAGATGTAACATTTAATTAAAAATATTTTCACTATACTCTACCCCACATAGGGGCGTGCAATAAGCTTGTAAAGGTTTCATATTTGTTTTCTTATAAAGATATTGTTAGTAACATTACACTATTTATGTCAAACATTTAGTATTCAATTATAATTATTCTCTGTCAAAATAATCATGTCATTATTTATTAAAGTATTCTTCTAATGTATAAAAGGTCTTATCTAAAAGCCATAATTTTAATTTGTGCCTAAATTGAAAAAGTGGCAGTTCTTGAATGTCCTTTGGTAAATTATTAAATATTTTTACAGCCATTACATATACATTCTTTTTATAAATATCAAGTTTGCAATGTGGTAGATAAAGTCTATTATGATGCCTTGTATGCCTTTGCATTTTGTCAGTGTTTTAGAAATCGTTCTGAATTTTCTTTTACTAAGTAACATATACCATTTATATACATACAGGCAATAGGCATGATTTTATGTTCCTTAAAAATAGGACGACAGCTTTCAGTAAACCAGGCTCCACATAATGCGCGAACACATTTTTTTTGTGCTATAAAAGCTTTATTAATGTATGTCGAGTTTCCCCATAGAATAAGACCTTAAGAGAGAATAAATAAATAAATATAATATATATAAATACTTTATAACACTGATTCAAATTAACTTGTTTGTTACGAATAAAGAAATATAAACTGTTAAACAATCATAATCATCTATTGCCAGAATACCTATAGGTTATACATATACAGAAAGATAAATAAATAAATAAATAATTTTAAATATTGCTGGACATTTCACACAGCGCTATCAAGCCCCAAACTAAGCAGAGCTTGTACTATGGGAACCAGATAACTGATAGAATACTTATATACTTTTTTTTGTAAATACATACTTATAATATATAGAGAAAAAATCAGACCCGGAACAAATATCTGTAGATCATGCAAACATTTGTTCCGCGGCGGGAATTGAACCCGCTACCTCCTGCGTCTCAGCCGGCTTTTCGCCCACTGCACCACGGAGGTCGTCAGAATGGAGGAAACATAGCCATGATAGGCACTTAGCACAACATTTAATAGAATTCAATAAGTAATTATAGTTTTCTTATAATTACTTATGTAGGTACTCGTTTTCAAAAACACTATCGATACCATAACCAACACATTTAAATTGAATTGAAAAGTTTATATAAATATGCAAATAGGCATTAGGTAACTAAGTATTATTTGAGTAATTTAACTAAAGAACAATAAGAACATGTACACTGCCGGCCAAAAGTTTGAGACCACTGTAAAAATCTTTGTCACCAACAAAATATTTCAAAGTACACATATGATAATGAGCTAATTTGAACACCTGCGTATTCTATTATTATTAAAGAATTTCTAAGAGTCATTATTTATGTTGTTGTTTAAGTTATCATCCTAAAAAGGTCTATTGTTTCAAAACATCAATGAGCGCCGCGCAAGGACCAGGTGGTAGAGTCATTGTAATATTTTTATGATCTGCTCATTACTTATTGTTTTGGGTTTGTTTCGCGTTAACCGATATCAGGGATTATGTTAGCTTCCTAAAACATATTTAGTACCTAAGTTTTTATGGAGTAAATTATTTTCTACCTTATTAGTCTGAGCTCGTCGTTGTTACAGTGAAGACATCTTAACCCTAGAGTGGTCGCGTGGATTACCTATGTAATCCACACTTACGGAATTGTAAAGTTCTCAAAAACCGCTAACGTAAATTACGAGCGCTTCTAGGTACTTTAAGTTAAATAATTGACAAACGCACTCAGTGCTGCGCGCGAGATTTTCTTGTAATTATCCAGAAACCACAGCGACAATGTCAGTACAGACACCAACTCGATCCATAGATCGCTGCCACGACTGCGGAAGATGCCGCAATAAAAGCACTCGAAAACTATGCAACACTTGCAAAAAGTTTATTTGTGGCGATCATTCGAAGGTTGTTTGTCTGTCTTGTTTAGAAAACATTAATTAGTATTTTTGATGTTTTGTACCATTTTAGAGGTTTTTTTTGTTTTGTTGATTTTTTTTATATTCAGAGGTTGTGATTCGTTTTTATTGATTGCTTTTAATACAACAATACTTAATAACACTATTACAATAAGAATTAAACATAGTTGAAGCTCAAATGTATTTTTATTTGAATTTATAAATGGTATACAATAGTACTCCACGCGACCAATCAGGTCAGGTTTTAGTACGCGACCACTGTAGGGTTAAAATGGGAAAAGTTCGCGAAATTAGCAGTGAAACTCGCTCTGCCATAGTTGTTTTATACGGCGAAGGTAAATCTGAACGTGCGATTGCCTCTCAACTTAAGTTGTCGAAGACTTGTGTTCATAACACAATAACCCGATACAAGGAGACTGGCAGTAATCAAGATCGTTCGCGTTCGGGAAGGCCGAGAACTACCACTTCTCGCGAGGATCACTTCAATGTCACTACCAGCAAGCGGAATAGACGCCTAACAGCACCAGAAATCCGCGTAGAAGTGAATAAATCCCGATCAGAACCTGTATCATTGACTACAGTAAAAAGACGTTTGAGAGATGCTAAGTTATTTGGTCGCGTCGCCGTTCGAAAACCACTACTAAGGCCACAAAACAAAAAGAAACGGATGCAGTGGGCCCTTACCCATCGAGACTGGACTGAAGAAGACTTTAAACAAGTTCTTTGGTCAGATGAATCCAAATTTGAAATATTTGGTTCAAAACGACGAATTTTTGTTCGACGTAACGTCGAGGAAAAGATGATGCCAGACTGTGTGGTGCCAACAGTCAAGCATGGTGGTGGTTCCATTATGGTCTGGGGATGCTTCTCGGGCCATGGAACCGGAGATTTGGTACGAGTCGAAGGAATCATGAAAAAGGAGCAATATAAACGAATACTACAGCAAAATGCCATTCCGTCTGGTTCAAGAATAATTGGAGATGGATTTTTTTTCCAACAAGATAATGACCCAAAACATAAACTTGAGAGCAAAAAAATCGCACATTCATGATTTTTTGACATAACTAAAAAAAAAACAAAAAATATTATGTTTCTGTAATGCAGATTCATAGTCTATTTTAATACCTATCCAGTGGTATCTGATTTGTCTTTCAATCATTACATAAAAATGCTTTTGTGGATCAATAACAAAAATACATGTTTAGTAAAAAATTCTTTATTCAAGTATTGGTGTCAAAGTTATGAAATTAAAAGATAAAATTAATTAAAAGTTTGTTATTAATACCGAGTGTTCCCTCCCCTAGCCTGAATCACTGACTCCATCCGTGTTTTCATTGATGTTACTAGACTTTTGATAAAGTCTTGAGGAATAGCCTCCCATTCCTCTGCGATCGCCTGTTGCAGCTCCTGTAGAGTCGATGGAGGAGCATCTCGGCCTCGAACTCTTCTTTTCAGCTCGACCCATAGATGTTCGATGGGATTGAGGTCTGGGCTTCGAGCTGGCCACTCCATAACGGTCACATCCACCTCTTGAAGGTACTCGATCACTATGCCAGCAGTATGCGGTCTTGCATTATCTTGCATAAACAGAAAGTTTTCGCCGATAAACCCAGCAAAAGGTACGACGTGGCTCTCGAGTACTTCCTCAATGTATCGTATGGAAGTCAATCCTCTTGATTGGCGACCAGTATTCGGTCCGGTGATGAAGGCAAGCTCGGTTTTTGCTTCCATAGACATGCCTCCCCAAAACATGATTGATCCACCGCCATAGGCGACACGTTCTGTTATGCAGCATTGGGCAAATCGCTCTCCCGATCTTCTATACACCTTCCCCCGTCCGTCGTTGCCATGCAAGCACATCCTGCACTCATCAGAGAACAGGACTGCACTCCACTGCTCTTCGGTCCAATTCAAATGGTCTCGAGCGAACTGAAGGCGGGCTTCTCGGTGGGCTGGGGTCAATTTCGGCCCGTTTGCTGGCCTGTGTGCAGTCAGGCCACCTTCTCTCAATCGTCTTCTGACTGTCCACCGGCTAACTTCTACTTCACGAACTTCTTGAAGTCGTTGGCCCAGTTGAACTGCGTTCAAACGACGATTTCTTAAAGATGTCGTTATAAGAAAGCGGTTATCACGCTCTGTTGTAGCACGGGGACGGCCCGATCCTTGTCGCCGTTGGTAGCCACCAGTCTCTTGATACCTCTGGTATACACGCCGAACGGTAAATCGGCTCAAACTCAATTGTCGAGCCACTTGACTTTGCTTAAGCCCCGATTCAACAAGGGCAACCACTTGAGCGGCTACTTCTGGTGTAGTATCCATTTTCGTGTTCCGTTTGAAGCCAATATCAATAGAGAACCTTTCACACTGTACGTTGGTATGCAAATGATGACCATTTTTTTTTTTTTTTTTTTTTTTCGAATGGACTAATCTCGCTGTTGGCCTCTGAGGCCGTGACAGCTTAACCGAACTTTTGGCGAGCGCAGATGGCGCTCAGCCCAGTAAGTTTTTTAGGCAACTAGCGCAAGGGCACCACTTAGGTACGAACCTCGGCTTGGGCTGTTGCCGGGATGGGGATAGGAGAGAAACGCCCGGGTACATGTCTGTACCTCGTATAAGCGGCGACTGAAGGGACTCGTCGACCTCGCCGGCGAGGTCGGTGTTTCTGTGAAGTGTTTGCTCTGTCTGATATAGATGACTCACCTTCCGCATTAGCAGAGGTGATTTCGTCATCCGGGTCTCCGAGAACGTGTCTCGGACGACGGAGGATTTTGTTGGCGGGCGGATCCAACGGGTAAACCGGAATGGTGTGTACCAAAGGGTTCGGATGATTAGAGGCAAGTTCATAAAACCGCTTGGAAGCGAGCTTCATGAACGTGGCTATTGATTCTAATTTCAAATCGCGATGTAGGTCGTTATTGCGAAAGTACCAGGGCGAGCCTGAGGCTTTTCGCAAGAAGCGATTTTGAATAACCTGAATGGCACCAACTTTAGGAGAGTGGGCAAATACTACAGATGAGTATGTCATAATGGGGCGAATGCACGCTTTGTAAAGAGTCACCTTATTTTTAAGGGACATTTTACTTTTCGCGCCTAGAAGTGAGGACAATCGTCCTAGGGTGAACTTTGCTTGGTTGCACCTCTTAGTGATGTGCAACTTAAAGGAAAGACGCCTATCGAGGATGACACCCAGATATTTGGCTGATGGGGCCCAGCGAATGGGCTGGCCAAATAGAGAGATCGGTTTGGGAGTGAGGTTTCTCCGTGAGAAGTACACTGCTGTACTTTTCGACGGGTTTACCTCGATCCGCCACTTGCGGAACCAAGTGGCTAATGAGTGAAGGGCAGCCTGCAGCCTTATACCCACCCGATCAGGATTCCGATTGGATGTGTACAAGGCTGTGTCGTCTGCGTATAGGGCTATTTCCACTTGAGGAGTGCGGGGGATATCGCTGGTGTACAGCGTGAACAGGAGGGGGCCGAGAACGGAGCCTTGAGGGACTCCTGCTCTGACTGGTCTAGGACTAGAGAGAGTGCCTTCCACGGTGTAGCGAAAGCTGCGACCTTGTAGGTAGTCTCGTATGATGAGCACGAGTCTGTCTGGGACTCCGAGTTTGAATAGCTTGTAGATCAAGCCGTTGTGACAGACTTTGTCGAAAGCTTTCGCTACGTCGAGGAAGACGGCACCAGTATCTGAAGGCCAGGTACTTTGCCAGTTGGAGAGGACATGCTCCGTTATGCGGAGCACCTGTTGTGGGCAAGAATGTTGGGCTCGAAAGCCAAACTGCTCGTCGGGAAGGAGTTTGAACTCATAAATGATGACCATTCCCTCAATATGCACTCTTTTATACCTGCGATAAATCCCGCCGCCGGCCTTACCTGGATCGAGCGACATAAGGGGGTCTATTGTTTTGTTGCTAATGAGTTGTTTTTAAAGGTAAATGTCAACCCTTTATCAGTTCTGCGAATGCCTAGATTATGCACTTTAATTTAATTTGATTTTAATTTGCTGTAAGGTCCAAATAAAAAAAAATTTAACTTTTAAGTAAAAATGTGCGGATGTGCGATTTTATTGCTCTCAAGTGTAGTTCAAAATTATGCAGGGGTTATTTAGAACACAAAGAAACAGAAGGGGTTTTAAAAAACATGGTGTGGCCCCCTCAGAGTCCGGATCTCAACCCGATTGAGCTTTTGTGGGAAGAGCTTGATAGAAATGTGCGCAGTTGTTGTCCCACTTCGCAAGAAGACATGTGGAAGGCTTTACAAGAAAGCTGGAACAATATATCACAAGATACAATCGACAAATTGATTGCTCGTATGCCAAGAATAGTGAAAGTAGTAATTAAATGCAAGGGAGGGTTTTTCGACGAAAAATCTGTATAAAATATGAGCGACATTTTTAAAGTAAATGGTTGATTTTTCTTGATTTTTTTGTTTTCTTCATAATGTATGTGTATTAGGAAATAAGTATTTTAAATCATAATTAAACCTCTTGCTTTGTATTTTGAGTTTTATTTCATTTTCCTACTTTGATGTAGGTGGTCTCAAACTTTTGGCCGGCAGTGTAGGTAGCTTTAATTAACACAGACAGCGCGTGTGAAAATCATTAGGCCTGCACTAACAATAACAACACAGTGTCTTACAATAATAATACAGAGATTATTCTAAACACCGGCATCGCTGAAAACGCTGTGAAACTACTCACTCGTAAAGCTGTCACCAACTAATAAAATCTGAGTTCCTAGTTCACTTTAATGTGTTTAACGATTGAAGGAACCATAATGATGATTACGCTCGTTGGAGAAAACAATATTTTTATTGCTCTCAGATACTTTGTACGTTTACTACGTACAAAGTACACTATTACCCACGTCTTTTCTACTAAATGCCTATGAAGACTTCGTACGTTCATCGCATCAGATCTGATTATGACAAAAATATTAACATTTAGCGCTATCAGATATGCAAAAGCTTTTAAAAAAACTTGTAAACTTTTGTTCGTTTCGTAATCGTTACATTTCTGAATGTCCTATTTGCGTACAAGGCGGTGGCGGTTGATTCTTTTGAAGATAAGGTTTTATATAACTCTGCGCGTGAGATTTTATCAAAGAGGAAGTGCGTGGTAATTATATCATACGGTTTTGAAGTCTATCTCTTGACACAACAAAAAGATTGACGATTAAAAGACGTTTATTTTGGGCGTGCGTGGCGGTTGCCCTCAGATTACACAAGGCGTAAATAAATATAGAGTTAGGGTTTCCTCAAAGTACTACTTTAATAAACGGGATCAAATGTAAACACAATGTCCTAATTATCCTCCTAATTCATCAACAAAGAGAAAGAAATAGGTCTAAACTACTTTTTTAAAAGAAAGACCAAGAAACTTACAAAATGGTCTGCAAAAACAACTTGACTTGAGTACGTTACAATATTTATATTCTTGTTACGATTATCTGGAATTCAATTACAAATAGCATGTGTTAAAATAGTTTGTATTGTATGCGTTTATGACAACCCTAATGTAGCAAGCGACAAGAGATCCGATACAAGTGGTTACTCGGAAGCGCTATTTCCGACGTTCTAGGAACATGTCCTCTTCACTTTGGAACACTGGAACACCAACGATTTGGTGACAGATAGGCAAGTACTTAACCTCTATCATACCGCTGCTGGTAGTACCAATTTATAAACATAGGTTCAAGTGGCTATAACTTATCAAGAATTTAAGCAACACGCCAAAAAAGTAGGTGCAAAATACAGAAATGCGAATCTCGCTAAATTTCCTTGTTTGGTAGGAAAATTATAGCTAAGACATAACAGAATAATTCTAAAATATTATAACCCCATAAATAATTCTTACTGCTTGCGAACCTGTAAATGCACCCAAATTAGGATGCAATTTTCAAGTGTTCTTACCAATATCCTCTAGTTGTGTGTGTTTTATCACAAACAAAGCCTTTGACAGAAATCACGAAGGTGCGATTTTTGATCGGAAATGTATTAATTTCGGGTAAAATCTATTTATTTTATTTATTCTCAACGCGAGTTGATTTAACAAACAAGTCCGAAGGTCCGAGGCAGCCGCACCGCCTTCCATATTCAAATTACAGGTTTGGTTTGTAGTAGTCGGCGCTTTTGCTGCCGGGTAACCACTTTCTATGAATTTTCTAATTCGTACATTGAAACGTGATATCTGTTTGTTTGTCCCAGTTCATAGTATTACACATCTAGTATCAGCTGTACTGTAAGTACCTACTTTAGTCGAGTTCCGACATTCATGCGTTTGTGCACCGAACGAAATTAAATCACTTACGATTGGATGGATAAGGATTAGTGGTGCCAAGAATGCTTTGACTAAATGTATTTCCTACTTTTAGGCAGCCTTTGATCTAGCTCGGTGAATGTGTAGCTTTACATTAATTAAAGCACAAAATATAACAAAAACAGTAGATCTAGCTAGTGATAAATGAGCTCAACACCTGAATTAAACTTGTAACTTTTAGTTAAACCCTAGATCTAAATTGGGAACATTAGCGTTGAATTCGTATCGTACCTACATACGTGTAGCATTCTAAAGCGTACCTACGTTTAATTTTTTTAATAAGTACAATAGAATATGACATAATACATGGGAAACCACTGCACCAAAGTGCAGCTATACTATATATACTCGTATCCTCTCTCTCTTGTACCTACAGTATTTTGTTAATTCCTTCTAGTCCTTCTTATCTCAGACGCTTTGATTATCTCCATCTATCTAATCCTCGTGCGTTGCGCTCTTCTAAGTACTACTTAATACTCCTATCCACTCTTCTAACTTCTATGACAACTCCTTTACTGTACAAGCTATCCGTTTATGGAACTCTCTTCCTTCTTTAATTATATCTGCCAAATCCCTTCCTATCTTTAAAACGCTATTGCTTAGCATTATTTGTCTGCATCAGAGAGCTGAGTCATCTTATATCTATCGTTGTTATTGTTTGTATTACAGCTGTTTCCTAATTGTATTTTTATTTCAGACTAGTTGACCCGCCCGCGGCTTCGCACGCTTGAAATTTCCCGTTCCCGCGGAACTTCGGGATAAAAACTATATAAAACACTCTTGTCAAAGTGACGCGACACTTCATGTAAATGAATTCACGTCAATGAACGACGGTTGAATTATATGGATACATAGTTTCCGCGCACTTCACGAAATCACAAACACAAATTATAAAGAAGATATTCAAGGCTTCACCAATATTTGACAACAAACATATTATTATATGTCACATTTGTCTGTGGTCAAATATTTATAGTGCGTTCAGAAATTAAATAATTAAAATAACGTTTTGATAACAAATGAAATAAACGCATCCAGTTTGACAGAGTACGAACAGTTTGTATGGGAAAATAAAATAGTTACTTACTACTTTTTTTACTACTTTCATTGCAATTTCTTTATTTTTTCTCACCTATTAAACCTTCCTTGGACTTCTACAAATATTTCAAAACCAAAATTAGGCAAATCGGTTCAGGCGTTTATGAGTTTTAGTGAGACTAACGAACAGCAATTGATTTTTATATATGTATATAGATTAATAGATTAATATTTTAATATTATAGAATGTTTATGTATTACATTTATATTAATATTACCTACCCTGGTATCTATTTATTTTGTTTTGCTTATATAAGCACACAGTTAAGTATATAAAAAGCTTAAGTTATAAGGCTTCCGTCCTTTAACGTTCTTGTAAAATCCAGTCCATCCAAAGGTTGTCTGGAAGAGATCGCTTTTAGCGATAAGACCGACAAGTGTACTATCGCGTGTCTAGTTTTAAGTGTTTTAAATATGATTTGTTAATTTAAGAGTGGTATACAATAAAGCGTTTTCTATTCTATTCTATTCTTACCTACAAAATCTCACTGCACAAAAAAGTTACTAAGTTATGAATGATGATAATATTTTTATTAATATCTTATTGTTGTTTGCGTTATCACATGAACCCCTGGTGTTACTCAGCCGGCTCAAGAGCAGGATTTCTTTATTTGTTTACTTTTCTTTCTCGCGACAAGACCGCCTTTCCTATCGCGCTTTATCTATCACCCTGTGTAAATAAGCCCAAAGCATTGCCTTAGTGTAAATAAAGAAGAATTATTATCAGTTTAAAGTAAACACCGCAGGAATTAAATCGTAAATAGAAAATATCGCGGTGAAACTAAGAGAGCTATGTTTACTGCTGTGTTTGTTAGGTAATGAAATTTTTATAACAATGAAGAGGCTATCCAGGACCTGTCACTGGAGCCAATGAAAAAATTAAGAGCTCTCACCCTCCCTCTTATTTAAAGGTAAAATAAACAATCACCGAGACATAAACAGGATGTCGGGAAAATACGTTATATCCGGCGCTAGAGCTGGAGCCCGAAAGTGTATTATCAAGATATCGTTACACGTTTTTTTCTAACTTGGAAAGTTAAGATAGCCTTGAGAAGAAGCCTTTTATTAAAAGTATAGAAAAACGCGATGTAGTGAAAAACGAAAAGGCAGTGAACTAAAAACATGCCTCTTAGAGAATGTTCTAAACCAATTGATTGAGCGAAGCGAGATCTCTAAATCAACTTAGGCAAATCGGCGTTGTATGTATGTATGTTTGTTTGTCCGAGGATAACTTTCAAAGCGTTCATCCGATCATCGTGAAATTTGGTACATAGGTAGCTAGTGATGGCACAATTTTGGTGTGAGTAAATGAGCTAAAAATGTGTGGGGGTTGTTGAGATATTGGGGTTCAAGAGGGGTAAAAAAACCCAAAATGGGACTATCCGATCAAATGGTATGCCTAATAAAAGGTATTTGTGGGTACATTTCGACCCCGTTTTTATTTTTAATTTAAACCTTGTAGTTTTTAAGTTATTAGCCATGATAAAAACTGAACATTGACTAAATTCACAGAGTACACCAGTGACCTCACAGTGCTGAAATTTGGTATGCCTGTAGCTTTAATGACACAAATATAGGGAAAGGTCTGAAATCCATAATAACTGCAATTTCTACCCCAAAAAAGAGTAACCAATTAACATCAACTCCCGTTACCTGTAATTTGATTGAAACTGTATGTCAAGTTATGTGGTTCTGCATTTCGTGGCACTATTTTGACAGTTAAAGATTACAAATATGTAATATTTTTTTGTTTTTATGGGGGACTCGCGAGATCTCAGTTCGGGGCAAACCACTAGTATTATAAATTCGAAAGTAGGTTACTCTGTCTCTGTCTGTCTGTTTGTTACGTTTTCACGGCTAAACGCCAGAACCGATATCTATGAAATTTGGTATACATATAGATTATGTCCGGGATTGGGACATAGGCTACTTTTTATCCGACTGCGCAAAAAGAGGGTTATGTGTTTATTAACAAACCACGCGTGTGAAGCCGCGGGCGGATCAGCTAGGTATATAGGTATATATAATTATTATACATTCGTTCAAGCAAGCCTATGGTTGTTTGGGGTTGTTGAGGTATTGGGGTTCAAGAAGGATAAAAAACCCCAAAATGGGACTATCCGATCAAATGGCACGTCTAATAAAAGGTATTTGTGGGTAGATTTCGACCACGTTTTTATTTTTAGTTTAAACCTTGTAGTTTTTAAGTTATTAGCCATAATAAAAACGGAATTTTGACAAAATTCACAGGGTACACCAGTGACCCCAAAGTGCTGAAATTTGGTATGCCTGTAGCTTTAGTAACACAAGTCACTCAAGCTACACAAGCAAAAGTCTGAAATCCAGAGTAACTACAATTTCTACCCCCAAAAAAGTGTAACCAATTGACATGAACTCCCATTACCTGTAATTTGGATGAAACTGTAGGTCAAGTTATATGGTTATGTATTTCGTGGCACTATTTTGATAGTCAAAGATTGTTTTTATGGGAGACTCGCGAGATCTCAGTTCGGGGCGAACTACTAGTATATAATAATCTTACTTAAGTACATACCTAGTTAAGTTTCGTTAAGTCCCCACAGACAATGCAATGTTGTTGTTTATTCGAAACCGGCTACCTCTAGCTCCTACTCTACATGGTTAATGTATATTGATTGAATTCTGACTGACTGGAGCCTCGGATAGCTGCGGTTGAAAGCCGCAATCCGAATTGGGGAGGCAAACCCTCAAGAAGCCTTAAAGTGTAATTGAATTTACCTACAACTTGCCAGAAAATTGCTTAGGTATTTGAGTTTCGAGAGCGAAGTAGTCCCGCAAGCGTGGCATTGGGAAAATCAGGTGAAACATTTTCCTGGACTTTACACGTGTCTTTCATAAAATAAATGTATTTTTTTTACATTTTACGCAAACAAACACGGGTTCGTGTTGAATAGATGGAGCGTCGGATTTAGTCGCGGAAATGCTGCTCTAAATCAATGCGAACTCCGACATTCAGCCGTCGTTGGGGCTCGATATCCGATTCAATTCACTGCATCCAACTAAAAAACCCGATCATTGTTGTGACAAGAGAACGTTGAGAACAGACGAGTTAACATGATTCCGTCGAAAATCGCATCCTGTTCTTACAATTTACTAGCGCCGGTGAGCATATTCGCGTCCGGTCGTAGTATGAGGGCTTCGTAATCATTTCTGTCCAAATATTGATCTTTTTTCGCTTCCGTTCAATTCGATCAACCGGAAAAGGGTGGATTTTAGTCGACAACCTAGTAATTAATACCATTATACACCCTATTATGAAGTGAATTTTGTGACTAGCGAACATGATAAAATATCTATGCACATACATTTGTTGTAAATTTGACATGCAATGGAAAAAGCAACCCCAGAATTACCTACTTAGGTACCTACCTATTCTTCGCTCAGGCCTCACACACAACCATACAAAAATGTATTGGTATGATCCTTGACGGGTTAAATCCAACTGTAGGTTAGGTATGGAAGATTGCATTATTATTTTGTCCTAGATGGAATTATTCAGGAACATCCACATCCATTCGTAGTTATTTTATAGAAATTTATATTTAAAAGCTAGTCGTAAAATATAAGTTTACGACGATTATAAATCACGGAATTCTATAGAAACCTTTGTTATAATCTCGGACCATAAAACAGAAAGCATTAAAATGGCGATTAGGGGTCGGAGTGTCTCATCGACGGCTTACTCATAAAATGACCGAATAAAAGATATGATATCAGCAATGTTATAACCTATAAATATCTTTTGTTTTACTCCCCAAAGCTCGTATTGTAGCCATAAACTTTACATCACGTATCACGTAGCGCAAAGGTCGTGATTAACTTAGAAACTTTACCACAGAATATCAACAGGCACTTTACTACTAACTTTGCACTCACGAATAATAGTGTACGCACTACGTAATGTCTTAATTAATTGTGGGGGATTACGGTAATAGGTAGTATCTCCAAAAGCAAGATGATATAGTTAGTTTAGCAACCATGGGAATATCGATTCACCCACGCTATTTAGGCAGCAAAATGAGGCATTTAATCTGGGCTTCAATAAATATTTCTTCGAAGAATGATGGTGGTGATCCAAATTCTAAGAATAGCTCCATCGTATAGAAATTTGATCTTCCTTGATCGGATCAAAAAAGTTAAACCAAAGACATTTTTTTAATCGCGACGAAGTCAATACTCAGCTAGGAATGTCCACAGTATCCACTACTTATAATAATCCTATTTAGGAATTCAGGTATTCCAGAGCACCTTGATTATATCAATTATAAGTGTAAATTATGCTGGAATTTTTGAAAAAATCGTACGGTGTATCAATGTGACGGTTGTTAGCGGCGACGTCAATGTCAAATGAAGCGGGCGGAGTGAGGCAGTGCGATGATAATGGAATTTCTGGGAACAACCCAGAGCAACCCTTGTGGGGTGTGCCGCGGGGGGTGGTGTGCGGGGCCGGTCCATCTATCACGCAGCGGGGGTGCAATTAGGCCGAAGTAGATGTGCTGACACGAACGCGGCCGATGCGTCGCCGCCAAGCCGCAGTCGAGCCTACTTGCTAATGTTCACTTGGACTTTACGTGCCATGCTTTTATAACACTATACTGTTAGAGATAATGAGCAGCATTACTGCATAATGAATGGTGCACAAAATCTCGATCGGGTTCTTCAATTTGCCTGGTAATAATGTCATTAGAACAGTCTGTTGAAGTTCTCAAATCGAATTTCTTGGTAAATTCTATAAATTTTATAGGGGTACTTCGCTCTATTGTTAATGACGTTCCAAAGTAGTATGGCTGACCGGCCTAACGGCAGAGATGCATTCCGAGCTCGGTCACGGACCACGGTATAAATGCATAAGCACATACCTATTCTATCTAGGTGGGCAGTTTAGTTCGGAGTCAATATCTGCTACTCTGAAACCCTTCCATTTAGCGGGTATCGGTAGAATCCGATAGCAACAAGTATCCACCTTAATTATTATAGGTTCGTTAAGTTTAATTCACATAAAATCCGACAAAAAAGTTAATGTCCATCCGGCGGCTTCATTGGAGTACGAGAGGGGTCAAGGGGGGGGGGGGGTAAAGCAGCGGGAACTCAGTAGCAGCCGCCGATTATCCGCCGATAAGACACAAAAACAACTTTTTGATTTATGAAGAAAGCCTCAGAGGCGGCTACCGGGCGCCGCGCCTCGCCGCGCCGGCCGCGCCCGCGCTGCTGGCTTGATTTTAGTGAAGTCACTTTTCAAGCGTATATTGCTTCTGCGATGACACAACATACGTTTTGATAATTTTAGATATTACTTATAGAATTAAAAATACCTAAGCTTTAAAATACCCTCCCTTGGAAGTAATTCTTCCACAACTCCATTTGAGAGAAGTTATAATTCATAATTCTTTATGGCTCGTGAACCTAGGTACATGATTAATGGTTGAACTTATAAATAGCACTTATAAATAGCAATAGAACTTATAGGTAAATAGCGCATAAATAGTCATGGTACCATTTACTATTAACTTTTTGTAGTACCTAGTCTAGAGATGCCGGCATTCTGCTATACCACATATCTTACACCGCCGTGTTTTGATTTTTGTTTATCCTGTCCATCCAAAGGTTGTCTGGAAGAGATCGCTTTTAGCGATAAGACCGCCCATTGTACCGTTATTTATTGTTTATTTCCTTTGTTACTGTATTTTTGTTTGGTGTGCAATAAAGAGTATTTCATTCATTAATTCATTCATTCAATGAGCTACCTATCTATCACATCACTGCAGCACTGGTGAATCATTGTTGCGTTCCGGTTATATGATAATGTGAAATAAGAAGCCCGTGTACTCGTGTAGATTTTTTTCAAGCACTTTCTAGCTCATCTGTTAAACTAGGATACGATAGAATTCGATTGCACATAAATATATCTAATCTGCAATTTTAGAAAACGCTAAGTTTATTGGAAATTTGTAAAATACTGTGTAGCTTACTCTTACTACGCTAAGATTTGGACGGATTATTCTAAAGATTGCAATATGTTATCAGATTTAGATGAATTGCTCTTGCTCAATATGCTTGTTTATTATTACGCTGCGAATAATGGAAATATTTTCCATCCAGTAATTTAATGTAAATTGTCGACAGGTGTGCTCAGACATCACTAGCCGAGACCACGAGAGTCGACAAGTCGTCCCGCGGCCAGATTTTGAAACATATGTAAATGAGGCGGGCGGTCGAGCTCAAAGAAGCCGCCTTTACCTCTCGCCCAAGCCTTTTATTAGCCACGGTTTAATTTTACATTTAAATAAAAAATGAATGAAATATTGCAGATTAAGATAAAACTATTGAATATTCGATATCTTTCGGCATGCGATATTTGACATTTGAATCAATAGCCAACAACAAAAAAAAACAAGTTTAAAATATATTCGGTTGGGAATATATGTAACCTAACATATTCCAAGTTCCATCCAAGGAAAGCTTGCCTGATTGATTTCCAAGCATAATTAGTGGGGCAGATGCATGGGCAGTATATTTTGTCCATCCATGCATGTCATTCATTATCCTGTGCGACCTATTCGGTAACTTACATACCTACTTGCGCGGTTTAAATTTGGTAATCCATTAACACAGCAAACTTTAAGAATGGGTAGGATGGGGTGGTGTTCAGTGGTTACTCTTCACAAAAGTAAACGAATAAAAGGGGGATTTCGCTGCAATTTACCGAAGTTAGTGGCGCCGGGTAGACGGAGAAATGTTTGCCCATCCAATTCTCTCCCTCCCTTCCAGTGTTTGAACAAGAACCAACTGAGCTTTACATCCTACTCAGTGAAGGAATTAACAATGGTAGTTAAGTTAGATCTTTTTATTTAAGTTATGAGAGAAAATAAAGGGCAAAAAGAAACTTTAAATTGATATATCAATAACGTGCCCATTTTTTTTTGGAGCGGGACGCTTGCGGAATTAAACAAAAATAAAGTATTTTACTAAGTAGGTAGTTATTTATTAAAAAAAGATAAGTACCTATATGAAAAACAATATATTATGTACTTATATTAATATGAAATTTAAACGTTACATTGCGGTTGGAGACGCATTTGTTTTGTATTTGCCGGTGGTAATAAGAAAATCCGTAACATTGTGTATGTACTTCTTCCCATATAGGTAGGTACTTTTGACAAATTTTCCCACTCAAACACTTCTAATTCTAAGTCCGCATTAAACTGACACCATCGAGCTGCACGTTTCGAATCTAATGAATATACTCGTAGGTAGGTAGGTAAGCGTACGTTTAATTAATTTAGCGTTAAGTCCCTTTGTAAAGGCCGGACATTTTTGCTCTGGTTGGGGACAACGGGACAGACAGCCTGAAAGTGGGACTGACCTGCCCAAAGCGGGACAAATGGTCACGTTATGTATCAATGATGGTCCGTAATAAATCTAACACGGGTAGTTAAGTTACAATGTCTTTGATATATATCTATTTTTAACTCTCGACGCAAAAAGAGGGGTGTTATGAGTTTGACGCCTATGTCTGTGTGTCTGTCTGTCTCTGGCATCGTAGCTTTTAAACGGATGATGGACCGATTCGTTAGCGTTGTTTTAAGGCCAGGCATTTGTGAGGTTTTGTGCGTGCGGGACGCGTCTATCCGAGGATAGAGGAAAACTAGGAAAAATCTAGTGGATTGGTTCTT
Source organism: Philereme transversata (assembly GCA_963924445.1). Lineage (NCBI taxonomy): Eukaryota > Metazoa > Arthropoda > Insecta > Lepidoptera > Geometridae > Philereme > Philereme transversata. The sequence goes on from OZ004342.1 coordinate 11,709,052, forward strand.
AGCTAATGTTTGATGAAGATCAGGTCAGTCGATCCGAAGATTATCAGCACTTTTCCTTTTTGGTGAAGGGATCTCAGCGGTAAAATAAAAAAAAATTACGGGTTTTTTTACATTTTTAATGTTGTTATTTAATAAGATTAATTAGGTAGACGAGTATGTAAGTAGGTACTTAATTAGTACTAGGTAACTACCTACCTAACGCTACCTACAAATACTTACCCTATGCGCTGCTAAATGCACTTAGTCTTACTAACGTCAAAACCTACTAGTAAAGTAATATAGTAAAGTATGTATGGAATCTTAATGGGTTCCGCAAGCAATGACTCATGCCATACTCCTAACTGAAGTTCCATAGCTGTCGCCACCCCCTGCTGGCCTAATCAATCAAATGGCTGACAGTAAGTGCTTACTTGCTTGGTTAAACTCTGTCGGTAGATGTGCCTACTTAGGTATGTAGTAAAGTTACAACTGACAACTAAAGTTGGAGTAATGGTTTTATCGTGTTTATCACAGGCGTGTTGGTTGGTTTTATTGTAGGCCCTAATCATTAACGGGGATCTTTTTGTGTAAACGGAAAAAACAAGGAAAGTTTCCTTGGCCGGTTTGTTTAGTTGCGATGAGAACGCACAGCGTTTTGAGCTCGTCGAGAAACTTTTAAAATAAGCGCCTTAAAACGGAAGTTACGTTTCGGAAGTGATTATCTCGATGATGTTACGTTATGCTTGCCCACTGACAATATCTACATTTTAACTTGTCAACAGTGTCAACTTTCTTTCCTTTTACGGTTGTCATTGTCATATCAGTGTCAAATGTCTAATCCAGTAATTTCACTTTGACAGCTTTGACTTGACATTTGCCGAGTGAACGTGTGTCGTTTGTGCCGTGTTTTTCTGTAATAGTACTGAAATAATGGGAAAAATAAGAAAACCAAGACCCGGGAGGGCTAAAAGAAATGAGCCGGTTGAAGATATTATACATGAAGAGGAAATTCCCATTGACAGCAAAGAAACTGCGATTCAAACTGTTATGGACCAGTTGCAGGTTAGGACATTGGTTTTAGATTATTTTTCATCGTTTATTTATATTAATCGAGTAGTTTTTCTAAGTTTTAAGCTCTCTTTCGTTCTATTTGCCAATTATATCCTTCATACAGTTGATTCTTGTTCTCAGGCGCCAAACGTTGAAGAGAAATACTGCGGGCTACAAACCTTGGCTCTCCTCATTGAAGAGCCAGGCAACGTGCCTCAGATCATTGATCTAGGGCTCGTCAAAGTCGCCGCACCATTGCTTCTTGACACCGCCAGCTCTGTGAGGAATGCTGCTGCAGGCATGCTCAGGAATATGTCTGCAGTCAGTATGGAGATCTGTGATTCTATGGTTGACCAGGATGTTATTACACCATTGACCTATTATTTCCATGAGGTAATTATTGATAGAGTGAAGCAAGATCTCTTAGTTCACTTGGGCAAATCGGCATTGTATGTTTGTTTGTCCGAGGATAACTTTTGAAGTGTTTATCCGATCACTGTGAAATTTGATATATAGGTAGGTAGTGATGGCACAATTTTGGTGTGACTCAATGAGCTAAAAATATTGGGGGGTTGTTGAGATATTGGGGTTCAAGAGGGGTAAAAAAAAATGAAAATTAGTATTAGGTAAAGTGGGACGTCAAATGAAAGGTCTTCATTAGTACATTTCGACCCCGTTTTAACTTTTAGTAAACCAGGGTACACCAGGGACCCCACAATGCTGAAATTTGGTATTTGTGTATCTTAGTGACACAAATATAGGCAAAAGTCTGAAATCCAGAATAACTGCCATTTCTACCCCAAAAGAATATAACCAATTAACAAGAACCCCCATTACATCTAATTTGAATGAAACTGTAGGTCAAGTAGGTTGGTTATGCATTTCGTGGCACCAATTTATTAGTCAAAGATTAAAGCTGGCATGCACAAAGATCAACTAAACGTATTTAGCGACTAAACATGTTTAAATTTGAAGTATTTGTATGATTTAGCCACTAAATACGTGTAGGTATTGTTGTGCAAGTCGCCCTAAGAAAAATATTTATTTTGGAAGATTCGCAAGATCTCAGTTCGGGGCGAACCACTAGTATAATCTAGAATAGTTTTTTAATTCAACCAATTCTCATATCAGCCACAGGTTCCAATGCTGAACATATTTCAATTAATCTATTACCTAGTAATCTATGTATTTTTTCACCATATAGTTTTTTCTAGTACAACATGAAACCAATTTTATGGAGGTTCCATTTAAATTATAAATTCATTAAAAATTCATTACCTATTTTTGGACAAGTTTTGCCTTACACAAAGTCTAGATTTAAAGTCAAAGTGCATCATAATTTGATATGTTTGCATCACATTTCAGCACACCGAAACATGGACTCCGGATTCCAGTTCCAAATCAAATACCGAAGATATTGACACTTTTGTGCAATGTATCAATTTGTTATTGAATGTCTGTGAAAGTTCAGGTAAGTTATTTTCTTAAATATTCAAACACAAAAGGTAATAGTTTTGTGAATAAATGAAATAAAATAAAAATGAAGCACTTCAGAATCAAAATAAGTGCTCAAACTCCCATTTATAACAACAAATTGTATTCTGTTCTTACAGAAATAGCAACAAAATATGTTGACCAGACAAGAATATTGGACATACTACCACGGTACCTTGATCTCTCTGTATTTGGAAAGGACATAGTAACTGCTGTTTTACAATGTCTGATTGTCGTCATTGAAGACAACCCAACTGCAATGGACAAGATAAAAACAAATGCAGAAAGGCAACTGACAGTTCTACTATCTTTGGAGGGAAATGAGCCATCTGTGTTGCTAGTAAAGACATTATCTGCTGGAGTGATTATAAATGCTTGTGGTGGTAATATAGCATTGCTACCCATAATTGTTATAAACCAGATTATCTCCATACTAGCTACTACTCTAGGTGTAGATCACCGACTTGCCTGCAATCAACTATCCAGTAATATTCCTTTGGCTAATGCTGCAGGAAATGTTGAACCTCCAACTGGGAAAGATGCTCAAGTCCTGGATTATCAAATAAAAGCTATTTTAGAAATTCTAGAAGCCCAACAAAGTGCCATTGAAATTATTGCTAACATTTGTTCTTGTGAAGGTGAGTTCCTATAAATTTATGAAATTGAACTAAGCTAAGCCTGAAAACAGAGTATAAGGCATACTTTTAGTACTAAATGATAATTCAATCCATTAATAAAATTAAAATTCCAGTTTTTCATACATTGCTGCATCTTAATTCAGTGCAATTTCTAAGGAATGTTGGATTTTAACTTCAATATTGGATTGAAATAATTACTGTTTATTGTTTGGTTTACGGTAAGAGCCATTCCTAAAATGACATTTTCAAATTCACTCTGTATCCCTTGAACTCATAGCTTCCTCGTTCGCACTCACTTGTACGCCCAAATATCTCGGATGTAATGTATTGTGGATTAGACCCTGACTCTCACTGTTGTTTCCAGACAATGATGCTGATGACAATGACAACACACAAGGAGATGAATCATCAGAAAGTGATGAAGTTGAAGATGATCAAAATCAATGTATGAATGAGAACAGTACAGTTTTGGCGGAAGACAGGCTGCCGTCACAAGTGCTGGAAGCTCTGATATCTCTGGAACTGTTTGAGAAGGTGTGGGCCAGGACTCAAGTGCCGGCACAAAATGTTCTGCTCATACTGAAGGAGTATGAGAGCTCACACTTGATACACAAAAAGTAAGTAGTCATTTGATCTCTATAAAACTAAGCCCATATCTGCATTGGTATTTGGAATAATAAGTTGTTGGTTTTAGGGTACCATAATCGAACAAAAAACCCTTATAGTTTCGCCATGTCTGTCTGTTTATCGGTCTGACCAGTGACAACTGTTTTATAAGTATACTATTAGTGCCGCAAAGCTGAAATTGGGCGTGATGAAAAATTACCAACAACCATTAGGTGTATCTTTTTTTATTAGATTTTGCGGCTTTTATATAACTATGGCCATTGAGGCCTATTGTGATCGCCACTTGTGTATAAACCGCACCTAGTTCATGGCGGCGTTCAGGTCTATCTTAGTAATTTTAAAATACATAGTTAATTTTTCTATTGATGTACCCGTACTGACTATGGACCCCTTCACTGTGCGTGATCCAACACGCGCTTGGCTAATTATTGCTAGATGGTTTATTTAAACTATATTAGGGTTAACTTGTCAATTGTTTAACCGAACTTTGGGCAAGCAGAAGATGTTCGTTGACACTTAAGTCGATCTTAGATCTTTAGCTGAATTGATCAAGGCATTACCGATTACAGGCCAATATGAGGGTTTTAGTCATATTTTAGTCCTGTTAGATTGTTTATTTAGATGACCAATTAAGATAAATACTCTTTTTAAATTATAATTTTCCTTTTTACCTGACTACAGCAAAGCGAAAAGGAAGGGTCATGTTTTTAGCAGTCTATGTATGTACGTATGTTCCACTGTAGCGCCTAAACTGCTCTAACTATGGTTCTGGTGACATAACAATTGTTTTTTCTTTTTGCTGTACGGAATGGAATAATACTCATTATTTGTATAGTCGGGTTCTTTAGTTTCTTTCGTAAACGAAATTCTTGTTAGTGACCTTATACTTGTGGCTTGTGCAGTTCTTTTTTTTGTATTATTTCAGACTACACACCTTACAAACAAGATCTCTCCTTTGCATAAACAACATGCTCTCGGCTCTACCTGTAGAGAACCTAGGCGGTTTAAGTGGACTCTATAAAATATGGACAGAATCAGGAAAGCTAGTTTTCAATCAGACAGAAAATAATGAAAACCTATCAGAGTCGGCAACTGCAGTTATGCGTGCAGCTTTAGATAAAATGAAAATTAATGAAAATGGGAACGCTAGTGATGGCAGCTTTTTTAAGGATCTACGTATTGAAGATATTGTGGTGAGTATAATATAAAAATGTTATAAAAATAGAAGTAGAAGTATAAAAATGGGTAAAATAGTAGAGAAACTACATCACAATCAGTTTAAAACAGAAAATATAGACAATCATAAACTTTTACAATATAAAACAAGGCTTTGCAGTATCTCTTAAATCACTGCATATCAGACAATATTTGAAAGTTCTGAGATAATAGTGATTTAATTAAATATAAAGTTTTGCTCAGAAATTGGATTAGTAAGCTCGTATTTAATACCGCGTTTACGCAGCGCGAATGTCCCTTTTGACGCGAGCATTTCGACTAACATTTGGAGGAACGACGACGCGGTTCACATCAGTCGACATGCTGAATTTAGCTCATCGAATCCTCATCCTCCACCAACACCGCTACTACATCAACACCCACGGGGACCCTGGAAAGCTGCTGCCACCAACCCAAAGTCCTACTCCGTTACTTCAATGAGTTAGGATGGCTGGGGTTAGGTTAGAAAGGGGGGGGGGGGGGGAAATGCACAATACAGCCCAATACGGGACGTCAGTGCAGGTCAATCAGATAACATTAGTTGTTTTTTTAATAAACACATACATATACTACAAAGTTTAAATAACAATAACACAAAACAAATAATACACTTAAAAAACCTTAGTAGGTATGTCCTAAGCACTACTCAAACATTCCTTTTTAGTAGATTAAAGCACTAAATATTGCAAAGTGTAAAGCTTGCTTCATCATGGCATCTCTTACAGACGATGATCACAGGCATCAGGGAATGTCAAGTGCCAGAAATAAGATCCAACCTTATCCGGATGATGGGAATACTGGCACTTCTACTCCTAGCCAACCTCAATGAAGCCAACACGGACACACTGCTGATACAAGTCATCACACAATTCATCTTAGAACAGGCACATAAAGAAATTGACGTATGGGTGTTGGCTGAGGCTTTAGATACCTTAATAGATCTGTATTCAGAAGATGAAACTGATGCGATTGCTGCTAAGGAGGATTTGGTACAGAAGTTGACTATTTTACTGCCTGTATTGAAGCTAAAGGTAAATTATCATTACCGTACATTATATATAACTCTTTGTAAATAACATCTATTTTAAAACAATATACAAAGATAAATACTTAATAAATATCGTAAGATGAATGTGAAATTAATCGATTTGGATAACCATAACCTTGAGTTATTAGTTATGTAGGTTAGGTATGCATAAATATTGATTTAGCAATTCTTTTTGTAGATGTTTCGTTTCTGCATTATAAATGCAACACAATTATGTCTTTGCCAGGGTGCACATATGTTTCATTACAAATCCTTATTTTTATGAAACTGTATGTAACTAATGTCGTGTTGCTATAAATAAATGAATACTGAATACCATCTGGTAAACCCCAAAATAAAATAATTCACTAGAGTTATAATTAAATTCACAAAAAAATAATAAGATAAATTATTTTTTTAGGTTTCTTTAATTTTTTATATTTTGTTACAGGCAAGGCAACAGAAGAAACTTCCTAAGAAGTATAAAGTTATTGTCAGTACCGCACTCACCAACTTACCGAGATTTATTAAGTACAAGAGGGATAGAGTAAGTAAAGTTACTTTAGCCTAAGTATTACATTATTGTATTCATTGTGTAATATAAAACATTTATTTAAATAAAATATATATTTTAGTAAGTTTTTTTAGCAGATGTTTTTTTAAAGAATAAAACCACGTTTTATTAAAATAGTTTATTGGACAACAATGATACGAAGGTATTAATTCGGTGCAGCATTATCTAACGTTGAACTGTAACTAGTTTTCAGGATATTGCTCTCTTTTTCTAATAGACTGAAATTAAAAAGGACCACGATAATTTAATTCCTGTTAAATCAAGTTTAGCTTTAGATAGTACTGCAAAGAACCGACACCTTTTTAATGCTAATAAAGTTTAATGTGAATAATAACTTACTAGGAATCTTGTTCTACAAATGCGTTTAATATTAAGCGCAGCTATGACGTACTGCTGCATAACATATATGAGCCAAAAACATGTTCATACTACAAATCAGCACATAGTAACGAACTACAAACAATTAATCTACCTTCATTTCAACCCATGACGTCAATAAAGATTTAATGTTAATCTAAACCATCGCAAAAGCGTGTGTTCAATCAAATATACATAAATATCTATTCATATACACTTAGCGGCACAATTAACCGCCCACCCTTTTAAAGTGGCAAATTTTGATGTTATCGCAGTTGTAAGTTATTGGGCATAAATAAGTCAAGTGTGAAAGAAATGTAGTGACGAAAAAATTACAAACTACCCACTTAACTTTGTTTTTTTTTTACGCATAAGTTGTGAATACGATAAATATCGAACTTCGTCTCATTATCGTTATCGTTGCCATACTGCTTACATTGCTTCAGTGGCATTAAAAGTAAACAATTTGAGTTTGATTTGGTTTCGTAACTTAAAGCTAGTGTTTGGAGATCACAAACATGCCATTTGATGCTAATTCAGTGGCGAGAGCCGTCGCTCTTATCGACGAAGGGTTTAGTCAGCGTTACGTGGCGCGGAAGCTTGGTGTCGCACGTACCACCTTAAGGGATGCAGTGAAACGGTTTCAGGAAACTGGCTCTTATGAGCGAAGACCAGGACAGGGCCGAAAAAGATGCACCTCCGCTCGTGACGACCCATTTCTTGTGACCAATGTTCTAAGAAATCGGTTCACTACAGCTGTTGAGGCACGAAACCAACTTCGTGAGGTTCGCAATGTTCAAGTGAGTGAAAGAACAGTGAGAAGAAGACTAGGAGAGAATGCCCTTGGAGCTTTTCGACCATCTCGAGTGCCACAATTGCTCGTAGGCCACCGGAGAGATAGACTTCGTTTTTCCCGAGTGCACGCCGAATGGAATATGGAACAATGGAAGAATGTTATGTTGACTGACGAGACAAGAATATGCTTGCACGGTCCTGACGGTCGCCAGCGTGTATACAGACGCAAGAATGAAAGGTTTGCACCATGTACTGTTGTGGAAACAGTAGGTTACCAAGGTGGCTCTATCATGATATGGGGCGGCATTACTTACGAAGCACGCACCGACTTGGTTATCTTCGAAAGAGGTGGAATAAATGCTCAGAGGTATGTAACAGAAGTGTTGGAACCTCATGTAATGCCATTTGCTCCATTTATTGGCGAAGATTTTTTATTAATGCAGGACAACGCTCGCCCCCATGTTGCTAGAGTTGTTACCGCGTACGTGGATACTGTCGGCATTCGAAAATTAACATGGCCATCCCGGAGCCCAGATTTAAATCCTATTGAACACATATGGGACAATTTAAAAAGACGTGTTCGAAGCCGCATACCAGCTCCAACCACCATAGATGAATTAAAACAATCCGTGATTGAGGAGTCGCAGAACATTCCACAACAACAGATCAAAGATGTCATCGACAGCATGCCAAACCGTTTGATGGAAGTCATGAGGGCTAGAGGTGGAAACACGCACTATTAGAATTCATTTATTCAGCAGATTTTTTATTTTTAAGCCATTTCATCACATTTGTTAATTTACGGTCAAAGTGTTTTTCAGACTTTTTTATAAATAAACGTAATAATTAAAAACAATATTATCTTTCATTTTACTTCAATATACCTACGTTATAAAATAACATTCACAAGTAAGGCCACAATTATTTTTTTTAACCAAAATCGTAAAAAATCAAGGTGGGCGGTTAATTGTGCCGCTGAGTGTATTATTATGCTTTTAAAGTAACTATCACATTGATGAAATCCTTAACAACCTACTAATGCGTTATTATGGCGAAAATATATTTATCTTCATTAATATTATCTTTTGAAGGCACTGCGTCGATATTCGGTAGGCACTGCAATGATAATAGATTCTTACATTAAATGTTCATTATTGCATCATGTTCCCTTCATTAATTTTAAACGAGATCCAATTACGCCTAAGGTCCATCACAATAATTACTACCACGAAAAGATCTAAAATATATCTATTTATTTGTGTACAATATATTAATTTCTCTGCTGGCTAAACAATTTAGGGGGAATTGGAATCTCCGTAGTGACTTCTCCTAGGCTTTGGTATGGGATTTGGCGACGAAGCGCCACTCTTATCAAATCTCTTTTTAATCTCTGACACAGAAAGGCGATCACCGGCCTCTGGAAGATCATCTTCATTCAAAGCAGAATTCAGTTTGCTTATTTCTCTCTCGAGTTCTCGTGTTGCTTTATCGATTTCCATGAATTCTCTCTCAGTGCTCGAGATAGTATCGATGCTCTGCTTCCTAGCTGCCTCGTCGTAAAGCTTGCACACGACTTTCTGTGGTTCCTCATTACCATTCGTGTCTTTCGTTGGGTTTTCATTGAGGTTGATGTCGTAAGTGACGTAGGTTGTGTCCAAGTTATTGTTCAAACTCTTGCTCCTCTTGTTGGATAGCGAATGGAAGTCTTCCAAGTTGCCTCGCCTTAATCGAATGTCGTCTTCGTTGACGCTGGAGTTTCGTCTGTACTGAACGATATTTACTTTAGGGAATGAAACGGAACTTAAAATGTCCTCTTCTGAACTGGCTGTCTTAACAGGATCTTCTTCTATTTGCACTGTTTCCTTTTGTCGTAATTCGACATCCGTGTCATTATTGTATTGAAGTTCAGCTGTAGTTTTTAAGACTTTTTCTTCGACGGATGCTTCCATTCTGTTCGTCTGTGCCTTGTTTTTATCATCTTCGTCCTCAATGATTTTGAGTTCAATGCTCAGGTTCATTTCTTCTAAATCTAAATCACCGTCGGCTTTGGTTTCATTTTTGTCTTTAACTTCGCTTATTCGCAATTCTGAAGTTTCACTGCTAATCTGTAAATAGAGATAGCCAGTAGGTAAGCCCAGAAATTATGTACGAATAGATTTGTACAGAACTCCGACAAAAGTCGGCAATTTGAATTTTATAAAAGATAAGATATTTAATATTTAATATAATTGACCGCTCCTTTAGGCGAGTAGATACGTGCTAGAAAACAAGGAAGCTCACGCGAGAGCGGTGAGCCACAACCAAGGCTCAGACTATCACAAACAAAGCTGTAGATTGTCAGTCAGTATTTGTAGTCTATACACACCAGAGAAAGTGGCGTTTTCTTTTGACTATCGTTTTAAGAATCTTACCGAGACATCAGCAGCTCCAGGCGGCGGTGGCGCGCGCTTTTTCTTTCGTCTTGAGCGCACCGGAGGCACCGGGTCCTCATCAAAAGGGTTGGTGCTCTCCACACTCAGTCGAGAGCCGGATACTTCACTGCGGGCCATCCGAGGTGACATACTATAGTAAAACAATAGTACCACTTTAGTATGGGCATCATGACAATGATCTAATCGTAGAAGGGCTCTGGTAGATGGACGTAGCCAGACCAATGTACAACGAATATGTTGATCACTGACGGTGCACATATTCTTGGCGTACCTAAACATATCAATATGCACTGTACTGAAGGAAGGTCATCAGTGTTCGTTTATGAGGCAATGTAATATTTTATGTCGGTTTTCTATGTTTTTCCTGAAACATGAGACTAAACAAGTCCGGCAGCAGTGTTGGTACTTGTGCAGTATTTATTGCAGTTTTAATTGCTAATTTATGGATGTCAGATATAGATACTATCCAAAGTTGCACTCTGGATTCAAATCTCATGAATAATCCAGGACAAGAGTTGTATGCGTGTCGCAGTTGTAAGGAAACACTAGCACTTAAATTAAACGAGATCCGTAAGGCCTTGTGTGGGTAGAAATTGTTGAAAATTACCTGAGTGAATTCGCTCTTGAACCATCTGTTCACGTTACCTTCTAGTGACTACTTACTTGAGTGAATTTCCGTCATACTGGCTGGCGCTACGCAGACGCTCCTGGAACCTGGACCGTGGTAGAGGTGTGATGGAGCCTCCATACACGTAGCGTTCCGGTGACCCCACTGTGCTCCTCTGGCCAAGAGATGAGGATGTTTGCGAGTCTGGAAAAAAAACAAAAGCCAGTTCATCACATTGTAGAGCAAAAAATAGTAGGAGGCAGCATTAGAAGGGCCTGAGGCTGAGGCCTCGTAGCCTCAGCTCGATATCCTGGGTAAACACACCATGTCTGAAGAGATCTACATACCAACAGTATTATTAAAATACGGAACAAGTTTGTTTGTCATGATGTAAATGTGATGCATAAATGCAAGTGTTTTGAACAAACAAGTTTATTTTTACCTGTAATGTGATTACGTATTCTGTGTGGGTGATTAACGTAGCTCGTTTCATAAATCTAAACCCACAAATCGAAGTTATATTGGGTATTTTGATCTACCTTGGTAAACGTTTTCGGCATCTAAAGGATGCACCTATTTCGGGATAAGGAAAATGGTCGGTGCTCGGGAGGAGGGGAAATGTAAAATATTTTATTATCTAATTTCCTGAGGCTGTTTGATAAAATACAGTACGTGACTTACTAAGCCACTCTTACCTAATTTATAAAAGTCACCGCGCATGCAACTCTAGGTATGTGCAATAAGTGTAGTTTACTTTGTTACAAAATGTTTTTTCTTACATTGTATCGCTCGCCTGTAGACGATAGGACTATTTTCTCCATTTTGACTAGAATTATCCTTCGACGACTTCTTCCCTTTCTTCATAAACGATCTGAAAGCCCTGGAATTAAAAAAAACTAGTTTAATAAGATCCTCGTCATTGCTTCGAATCACATCGGAACATGGCAGAAGTGAAAATGCAGAATTACTGGCACATGTGGTTTTGTAGTACCATAAACAATTTGAAAGAAATGTCTATGATTTTGCTATCCATACTCTCTGTTCGAGAAACAGAACTGTTTAGGTACTTGTATTCGTAAGTTTAGTGCACTTGATTCCACTTGAGCGGTCACAATTGCGCCGTGACGGACAAGCGTTCATCACACACCCACTGTGTACTAACTCTTCAGCAGTCTGTGGCTCTGGCCAGGGAACTAACTCTCGGGCCATTGTGCGATCGGACTTTCAATGACCATGAAGATGAAATTTAACAACCCTATTGACTGTAGACTGATTCTAGTCTCGTATTGTGGATTAATTGCTATATATTGAATGGGGCATTTGGAAGGTGTACTACAGATAATCCATAGTCATACTAATTGATCGAGCGAAGCGAGATCTCCAAATCAACTTGGGCAAATCGGCGTTGTACTCGTATATCGTCAAATGACTAATGCTTATATTTTTATTGATTATTGATTGACTTATGTAACTACTCTATTGTAATAAACTGTAGATAATAATAGATGTAATGTGTTAATAAATAAACAAACAAATACGACAACGTTTAAAGACGGTTTGACTAATTTAACTTAACCATATCTAAAACAATAGTAAAGTTATTGTGGCTTTTCAAGGTAAAGAAGTAAAATAGGTCGGAGTCCAGTATAACTAGTAAATCGTAATCCATCATAGCCGATTGCTTGTATAATGGACCTAAGGCGTCCGAGATTTTACAGCCTCGTAAACTTCTTAGTTTAGTTTCGCTTTGAGTCATGTGTTCGCCATTTCAGTATTGAGTTTACAAGCAAATATACATGACATTATACATCTTCTAGGTCAAACAGATAAGCCGAGATTTGCTTGACCTGCTCTTGAACCTTTACTTGTACTGATGTAGCTAATTGCAAAGTTATTATCATGCGCTTTTGTTACAAAGCCATTAAATGAATCCGGTTTCAAGGTTCAATAAGGTGATGTGTGCATTAAAAATGAGCATTCAACTTGGGTTGATGATTTTATTGCCATGTCCAAAATACCTCTGTCTGAGAGTGTGTGTTATCCATCAGTGATGGATGACATACGATGGATGCACAGAGAAGTGGGCCTCACAAGAAAGCCAAAGGTTATTATGCTTTGCGTTTATCTACAAGAGCGAAGCAGAAATGAAGAGATCCGCAGACAAATTGAAGTCGCTGATATAACCCAGAGGATTAGCAAGCTGATGTGGCTACGAACCATGTTTAGATATCTAAATGACTGGCAAGAAACGTTCCATTTGAAGGAAATGTCAGTTTCTTCTTTTTCATTCTTATGTCTCCTGGTCTGTGCCAGGTTGTAGGGTAGTAAACCTTACATACTCAAAATTAAACCTGGAATCATTTTGTCCCCTAGCTTGTGCCCAGTTACGGAACATTTTACCTCGTAGTCTAAAAATAAAAAGGAACTAAATCATTTATTGATCGAGCGAAGCGAGATCTCCAAATCAACTTGGGCAAATTGGCGTTGTATGTACTATGTAAGTATGTATGTATGTATGTTTGTTTGTCCGAGAATAACTTTCGAAGCGTTGATCCGATCATCGTGAAATTTAATACATAGGTAGGTAGTGATGGCACAATTTTGATGTGACTAAATGAGCTAAAAATGTTAGGGGGTTGTTGAGATATTGGGGTTCAAGAGGGGTAAAATAAAATGAAAATGAGATTATTAGGTCAAGTGGGACGTCAAATGAAAGGTTTAATCCTTGTAGTTTTTGAATTATTAGCCATAATAAAAACAAAACTGACAGATTCACAGGGTACACCAGTGACCCCACAATGCTGAAATTTGATATTCGTGTAGCTTTAGTGACACAAATATAGGCAAAAGTCTGAAATCCAGAATAACTGCATTTTGTACCCCAAAAAAGGATAACCAATAATATAATCATATGAACTCCTATTACTTGTAATTTGAATGAAACTGTAGGTCAAGTAAGGTGGTTGTGTATTTCGTGGAACAATTTTGATTGTCAAAGATTACGAATTATTGTTTTTATGGAAGACTCACGAGATCTCAGTTCGGGGCGAAGCACTAGTTATAAATACGGGATTTATCACTGAGTGGAACTAAATCATATTTGGGTAACAGTAACTGCCTCGTACTATTTTCAGCAGGTTGAAGGCTGCCGAGTGCTGACCTTCATACCATGGAATCATTAATCTTTAATTTACAGTATACGGCTCTAACTGACCCAGTTACGCTATGGTCACGAGCTCTACCATCGCATTCTCGTGTTTTATCATAAGATTGTTGACCGGATGATACAACATATCCACGTACAATGCCTACAGCAATGAAGTACTTATTCATAATCTTCCATGGACTTCATTAAACAACAGAGCATTATGCAAAGCCGATTATGTATTGTTAAGATGTAGAGTATTATTAAATTAACACTTTGTTTATCTATCTGTGGTGTGGTGTGGCTAATGCACAGTACAATAATACCTACTTACAGGGATGATCATTTTAATCACACTTCGTTGTTCACAGCTTTCTAGCTGTGAACAACGAAGGGTGGTCGAGTTGAGACAAGAGGTTACTTTAGTAACAATTATGACGATGCCTAGTGGAGGCCGAGAACTGGCCATCGAAATAGGGGACGTCCACCAGCGAGATGGGTCGACGACATCCATAAGACCGTGGGTTGTACGTGGTTCAGACTGGCACAGGATCGGGAAGAGTGGCAGAAACAAAGAGAGGCCTATGCCCAGCAGTGGGTCGACACGGGCTGAGAATGATGATGATGATGATGACGATGCCTAGCTTCTAGATATCTGAGTATTACCTACCTATTTCTGAGCTTAGATTAAAACTCATTTGCACAGCCCGGTTGAACCTATCGGCTTGAAATTTGGAATATTTATAAATAATACTGACCTTCCTCTATAGCAAGTAAACAATTCAAAAATATTTTCCGTTTGATGCCCAAAATAGCCAAAATGATGGGTCAAAATTTCAACATAGGGTTACTAAGTCAAGTGGTGTATCATATATTTTATTATATTATTATTAATATATATCTATATATTACAGGTTTTGGAGTTATGATGAAACATGTCGAATAAAATATAGTATAGAAAAAATTTAAAATTAATATGATTGATTGAGTTTATTGATACAGTTTATTTTATTTTTATTTTAGTATAGTAATTTTATTCGTATAATTGTGAGTTTTCCATGAAATTGAATAAGGTTCACAGTTCACAGTGAATTAACTTCAAGGTAAATAAATAATGGAAAAAAATATCGTGGATTTATGAATGATGTCGATGATAGATGTAAGAAAATCATTTAGAGATTTTTCATGATCACTTTTTACTTATCTGTTATTCAAAAAATTCAGCAACTTACACGTTTATGTAATAGTTTTACGCGTACGAAGTCGTAGTAATCTATAAAGTCAAACCACAATCCCACAACCTCAACTGACTGCTCTACCACGTCATCAAGCACAGTCAGCGTTAAAAATAGATGTACTATACATATTTGTAGTGGGTGAATAACAAATGCATCAAAACTTATTTATTTATGCTTATAACGTCGTTGTCGTACAAGATGGAAATTTATTGGCTAGGTATGTCGCGTGTATTGTGTTACAATTGCATGTGGCCAGTAAAATAAATTGTCAAGCATGCCACTGAGGCAATTATGAAGGTTAGTAGGTCGGCAGATAGTTGCTCATAAAATCATCTGATAAACATATTTTCAATATATTCATAATATCTACATAAAAGTTGATATAATTATGTCAGGTTACATAATTACAAAATTATTTTGAGAATATGAAAAAACGCGGAATGCATTTTTACTTAATCTCTACCATAATAACGATTATGATCAACTAGCTGTTGCTCGCAACTTCGTACGCGTTACACTACTAAATGGGTAGGTAACCTAGAAATAAAACTTAACTCGCTGTTGCAACTTGACACCCCATTTTTATCCCATGGGAACTGATTTATGGGATAAAAGGTAGCCAATGCGGTAATCCAGGTTATAATCTCCGTATATATCAAATTTTATCTAAATCGGTTCAGCGTCGTGATAGAGTAACAAACAAATAAATAAACAAACATCCAAACTTTCGCATTTATAATATTAGTTTGATAGTGTGATGGCTCTTTTCAGAACTTTGAAATCCTCCATCTTTCTTCTTTATACATCCCAGAAAGTATATTTATCTATGTCATATAAATTATCTATCCTAGAAACAGGCACACCAATTTGTGTCTATTGTAAAATCATTTTAGCTGACACCGACAACCTGGGCCCGAAAAATCTTAACAACTTCTGTACCTATTCGTTGAGTAACTTGAGAATTTTACTTGTTATATCTATGTCGATAATCTCAAGTGCTGCATCTATCTGTGTGTAACTACATCAAGTACTCTACACGGTTGCCGTTCGCCTAATAGCTGATCGAAGATCATAAAGCCATAATAGCAAATAATAAAACGAATCTTATTTTATTATTTCATTTTATTATTTATTCAGTAACAATCAGATAATCGTGTTTGAAATTACATCATAATTACAAATGCATATTTAAAATTATCACATACATGTTAAAAATAATAAAGTAAAACAAAATAATGGGCAAATGAAAAATAATCATCAAAGAATATAAAATATAAATGGTTTAGAGTAATACTTCTAAGGATAATATAGTACATGTCACAAATTAATTAAATTGAATATTAACTCAAATACATATGAAAAAATAATAATGACTATTCAGTAATAATACATGCCATAAAATCATTAACTGTATAGAAACACCCTTTCAACAAAAGCTCATTTGTATTCTAGTTAGAAATGAGGAAAGAATCTTTCCAATTTCTCAGCGTCTATAGATTTCTCTCTGTCCGACCACCTGAGAGGACTTTGACCAAGCAACAGAGAATTTAAGGGGTTTACACTTTAGCCATTGACACGAAAGAAAAGAGTGCCTGTTGACTACATTCTCTATCAGATTCTTTTATTTTTTTATGCCTTAATTAATTTTTAATTTGATTCACTTATAATTTCAATGTATATAATAAGTTCAAGAACCGCGTGTCATAATGTAGGGAATACCTCCAGTGATATCATTCAGTGGTATCTATTGAATCCGTGCCAAACGCCAGCGCAAACACGTTACAAGAAATGCATCACATTATTTTATTTTCTGCTCTATTCTGAGGGATATCGTTTCAGATGAAAGTGTAAGCTGGAGCTGACATACTTTTTGGTGGATATAAAAATAAACAACGGCATTCTCGTGTTGGTTTTTCATTAAACGAAATGAAGATTTTATTAGGTTTTTGGGTGTCAGCATGACTGGTGCAGAGAAATGCCTATCTACTACAAGCTCTCCTACCCATTTCTAGCAATTATCAACAAAATTCAAGTTGCCTACATAATTCTATAAGTAGTTTAAAGGGCAAGATTGATCGGTTTATTGTTAGTACGTTAGTATTGGATAGTTTCATAGAATGCATTCGTTGCGAATAATTTATTTAGACGTGAATCGGTATTTTAGATTTTGGAATAAAACCAACAACCTTGACCTGACCGTGAACTGGCAGCCTTCAAGAAAGCCCAGAGAAGTCTCTTCTTAGATAGGAAGTTATAACGTATATTATATTCTTTAGTACCTACCTTACATGCATGGTAGGGCATACCTTACATAGGCATAATTTAATTTACTAATCTTGTTGCGTATTTTTTCTAGGTTACCTATTTGTAAGTTATCATATCAAGTTATATAGATATTGCTTCTTTTGTACTTATATTTTGTGGTATTGCATCATTGGATTGTGACTTTCTTGGAATTATATGCCGTTGCGTGATAGTTTCACATTTGTAATACAATGTAACAGATCGATAAAATATCACTACCAATTCTGGTTGTTTACCTACCGTTGTTTTGTTTCTGTATTAATCGACTAACAAATTATCAGTTTAAAGATCTACACGATATACATGACTTGATATTAGGAAGGTACCTAATAAATAACCAAGCAGGGGTGGGCAGTATTTGTAATTCAATTACTTCGTAAAAATTTAATTTGTAATTGCTATTTCAAATGCCTGATGCTGAGGTATTTTGTAGTTAGTATTTCAAATACTTATGGCATCAAAATACATCTGAACATAAATACATTTAGCGATCTTAATAATGGTGCGTTCTTTAGGAAATAGCGCCTGATAGTATTCGTAGCTATTCGTAAGCAAAATGGCGACCGCTAAGTATGTCAATCTTTAAATTTGGCAGCACTGCACCTGTACGATAAATTGTCAAGTACCTAACACCTGACTGTATTTTGTAATTCGTATTTTAAATAAAAATAGTTAAAATACTGTATTTTATATTTAAAATACACGACTTAAAATATATTTTGTATTTTAAATACTTTCGAGATAGTATTTTAATTTACGTAAGTATAGCATGTATTTTGCCCAGCTCTGTAACCAAGTAACTTATATGTTTAGAGTAGTGGTATGGTAGTCAATAAGGTAAGCAAGCACGCAGCTCATGTTATCTCAATGACTAAAGTTTGATTTTTTTCAATGTTTAACCTTTTTCGGGAGCTAAACACCCACGGTTCCAATATCACAAGGTCTTCAACCCTAAGGTAGTTCACCTGACTCGCTAGCGGCTAGACTAATGAACTTCTAGAAGGTAAGAATATGAAAAAACCTTTCGTAGGCTACAGCTTTTAGGTTCAATCGCAGTTCCATGTCAATCACGTACATAATAATTAGTATGTATGCAAAATACCTATAGCGTGAGTGACAACAGTGACTTCAGTCCTATAAATAAGCAGTGACGATACATCCATTACTCGTTGATATCGATAAATAAACAATTGTCTAATGCTGCATCTGCGGATGGACCTACGACCCGTTTCTTATATCTATTTACCTAACTTCTAAAGTATTTTTTCAGGAAAGCATTGGTAGGTACCCTATAGTACATGCTGGGTTTAGATAATATCTTTATTACGTCATTCTTTCCGGTCTGCGAGTTTTCTCCGTTTGCATCCAGCTACGTTGGCAATGTCTTGCAGCTATCGAGCTAGTGGTCTGCCTCATGGTCGAAGCTCTTCAGTCTCGATTAGGACCAAAATTAGGTAAGTATTTAAAAATATTGTACATGAAAATCTCGCTCATGGGACACTAGCTAGAGCAGATGGTATTAGGATTATATTTTCTTGCCATAAAATGACTTGTGCTGTGAAAATGACGACCTCCGTGGCGCAGTGCGCGTATAACCGGCTGAGATGCAGGAGGTAGCGGGTTCGATTCCTGCTGCGGAACAAATGTTTGCATGATCTACAGATATTTGTTCCGTGTCTGGGTGTTTTTCTATATATTATAAGTATGTATTTAAAAAAAAGTATATAAGTATTCTATCAGTTATCTGGTAAATAAATTCCAATCAATTAGATAACTTTAAATTAAATATAAATTAGCAAAGTACTTGAGGTTTGCATTCTATTAGACTGCTGCTGCCTGTACTAACATGCACTGATTCTGTTTATTACTCAGAAGTGATATATAACGTACCTACCTAGACAGAACTAAAATAAATTAATCATCACAATGACTCATTCAGAGCCTTTTCTACAAATTTGATGTAAACTTCTTTCAACAATCGCTGTTGTTTTATACCACTAACGTTCTCTAAAATTATGTTAGGTAGGTACTCAATAACCTTGATAATAATAAGCATGCAAATTCTTTAATTATAAGTACCGATGTAAGTATGAACAAAAGGAATGCGAGACAACAAAACCTACCGACAGAAACCGCTAATATAGCGCCAGGTATCTAATTACTGCTTCGGGGTTAAAATATCTAGTGAAATCAACTGTTGAAGGCTACATTTTAGATAATATAGAACTGTAAAATAATGTATGTAGGTAAGTCTCTAGAACTTACCATGAGTTCTTCAGATCCTTGATTCCTGAGAAAGTGATGCTATTCGACCGCTGCAGCTTCTTCCCCAGAGTCCAGAACCGTATCTTATTGTGATTATCCTCCTCATGGAACGGGTTCAGGTGCTCCGGATAGTCGTGAACGGACACCGTCTTGCGGGAAGCGGCCATCGTGGCCATTATCCTGATCCTGGAAACTCACTTTTACATAATACACAGGCGTCGGCGTCGACGTCGTCCACTCTCGTTATCTTTTATCAAACTAAGTTATCACTGTGATAGGTTTATCGCGGAGAGATAATTTCGTGTTTGTTTTCGCGGTGTTGGGAGAACGCGGAGCGTCGGCGTCGAGGCGCTCGGCGTCGCGGATAAACTCATACTAGAGTCTAAGGCTCGCGGCTAGCGTCCGCAGTGAGTTGCCACCGGTCTTTATCACCTTATGCCGCATATCCACTGCATCAAGTTAGCTGCACGGCATGAGCTCTTTTGTGCATCCATGATGTGCGCTCGTGCATGCCATCACCTGCACTGCATTTCTCTTGATACCTAATTAATCTTCTGTTATAAGTACTAAGTAATTCTAAATGCATTGATTTAGGTAACACTGTGATTGTCTTTTCTACGGCGACACTATACATATGGAAACTAAATTTCCTTTGGTTTATGCAGACGTAGCATATATCAACACTCTAGACTTTATTTATATGCAAGTACTATGATTAGGGACCCTAGGTATAGTGAAAATTTCTAAGAACTGCTTGCTCTACAATTCGAAAGTAAGGGTGGAAAAGTTGGCACATATCTAGTGAGTAAAGATGCAAAACTGCATTCATCATACAATTTTTCCTGTCCTAGAGATTTAAAGTACCTACCTACATAGCTGTAAGTACCTAAGTATCCAATGAGAGACTAGGTAAGTACATAGGTAAAGTACTCGAGGAAACTTGGTAAAACAAAGTTTGATTGATGCAATGCAGTTAACGAATTCAAGTAGGTAGGTATTTGACAGAGTTGAGGAGGTTGCGGTTGGTAAGCTACCGCATATTTAGTAGTAGGTATATGTTTGTTTGGTAAAAACTGTAAAAAGATTTTATTTACTAAAGATGACGCCATACTCTTATGACGAGGCTGCGTCACCGGCAGATGGGCGAAGGTCGTGTAAACTTGGAAAACTCATCGCTTCGAAAGTCAACTATTTTGTATCATGAATACCTATTACAAGGGAAATTCATCTTGGTAAGTGAATCTTTTGATACTGGACGTTTTAGGAGCTGGACCTTGTGGGACTGGACTCTTTAGCACACTAGACTTTTTAGGAGACTAGTTATTGTCAGCCAGAACGTTTGACCTCTGTTTTGTCAGCTGTTTTATTTTGTCAAAAGTACCTACTATTTAGGTAGGTACTTACTTTACGTTTTATCATTGCACCACTCGTCATCGGCAGGGAATCCATCCACACACCTTGGAAACGATCTGGTCGCGTACCGTGAGGTTCCAGAGGAATTTCCTCCCGCGAACACTTCGCTTGTGGAATGGTCTCCCTGCCGAAGTTTTCCCTAGGGACTACAGTATGGGGTTCTTCAAAAAGGGTCGGTAACGTGCGAGTAATATACCTTTGGTGTCACAAACGTCCATAGGCTACGGTAACCGCTTACCATCAGGTGGACCGTATGCTTGTTTGCTACCTTAGTGGTATAAAAAAAAAATCTTATACATATTATGTTTATTTCTATGTGCGCTTTGCTAATTTATTTATATTTAGGTACTTGTGCTTCGTGCTTAGTAACGATCGCAAAATACAAAATAAAGTTGACAGGAAAATGGATATAAGAATATAATTCATAAGTAAACAGTACCTAAGTAGGTACATATTTCTGCCTAAACTGGTACGCGGATGGTTCCAAAATGGGATCGGATGTAGGCTGTGGAGTTTATGAAGGGCGACCCAAGTTCAAGAGTCCATATTCCAAGCAGAGGTAGGTATGATGTCATTCTAGAATGTGCAGAGACCAATCTGAAAAAGCGATACTCGAGGAAGGTCATCTCGTCCAGGCTGGTCGAGGACTGTCAGTCACGTATCTCTGGGTTATTCTTAGATGGGTTCCGGGGCTCACAGGAATCGATGGCGACGAATGTACATAATACAGACGAGGTTGCGTGAGCTGGGGCAAATGGAAGACAGATGGGCATCTATTGCTATGCGATACACTAACCTGCAGACTCCGCAATGAGGCGGTAGAACTTTTGAACATTCCGTATACTAGGAGCGACATAAACAAGTCCTTTGACCCAACGGTCTGCGCTGATGCCGTTACGGAGGTGATAAAAAAGGCAATGGAATATTTTATTCCATTCTCTGACGCTTCACCTTCAGGCAACGCTCGCCCATGGTTTAGTCCCGCATGTGCCAGCGCAGAAGCGCATAAACATGCGGCGTACCGTGCCTGGGTAGAAGCACGAAACAGTAAAGCCTCGGATGTGCGGTCAAAGAAGAAAGCCTTCAATAAAGCCGCCAAGTCTAGCAAGAAGGTGATACGGAAAGCTCGCTTCGATCGCCCCGCGCTTGCCGCGTACCCCGCGGGAAGTAAAGCTTTTTGGTCTCTGGCTAAATCGGTGGAAGCGAATTTCAACCGCCCTTCACTCCCCCCACTACTGAAACTGGATGGTTCCCTAGCCCACACTGCTATTGAGAAAGCAAATTTATTCGCAACTCAATTTGCGGAAGCTTCACGTCTTGACACCTCTGGCGAAACACCACCTAGCCTTCCTCGATGCGAAGTGTCTATGCAAGAAATTCGCATCCAGCAAAAAGAAGTGCTTAAAACGCTGCGTAGTCTTGACGTGAACAAAGCTAGTGGACCGGACGGAATATCAGCCGTAGTGTTAAAAACTTGTGCCCCTGAGTTGTCTCCAATACTGACAAGACTTTTTCGCCTGTCTCTGAAAACTGGTTTAGTGCCCAAGTCATGGAAGCTAGCTAACGTGCAGCCTGTGCCCAAAAAAGGTAGTCGTGCCGACCCGTCAAACTACCGCCCTATCTCGGTCACCTCCTTACTGTGTAAATGTATGGAGCGTGTGCTGAATAGGAAGCTCCTCGCATACCTTGAAGACAATGACCTCCTTAGTGACCGTCAATATGGGTTTCGCCAGAAACGGTCTACTGGGGATCTTCTTGCGTATACTACACACATCTGGAGTGAAGCCATCGAGAAGTATGGTGAAGCACTGGCTGTTTCACTAGATATCTCGAAGGTTTTTGACAGGGTTTGGCATGCCAGCCTTATTGGCAAGCTTCCTTCATACGGACTTCCAGCTCAGTTCTGCTCTTGGCTTGCAGACTTTCTGAGGGAACGATCCATTCGGGTAGTCATTGATGGCGCTCGTCTGATCAATTGGATATTAACGCCGGGGTACCTCAGGGGTCAGTACTCTCTGCCACGCTGTTTCTGCTGCGTATCAATGATCTGCTCATGCCCGGTATCATTGGGTACGCAGACGACAGTACAGTTGTGGAGAGGTACACTTCTAATGCTCGAGCCAGCAGAGCTGAAATTCAGAGGCAGAGAGACGAGATGTTGCAGCGTTTGAATTTGACACTCAAGGCCGTCTCTGACTGGGGCGATGCCAATCTTGTCAAATTCAATGCTTCAAAAACGCAAGCATGTCTCTTCTCGGCGAAAAAGAGTCAGTTTACCCAAGTTCCAATTTTCCAAAATGTACCGTTATCTGTAAAAGATCACCTCGAGCTCCTAGGGGTTTCGCTCACGCCTACTCTCAACTTTAGCTCATACATCGAGTCTAAGGCTAAAACAGCTGCCATGAAGCTGGGCATCCTCAACAAGGTCAGGAGATACTTCACACCAGGACAGCTTCTTAGTCTTTATAAAGCTCAAGTCCGGTCTGGTATGGAGTACTGCTGCCACCTTTGGGATGGTTCGGCCAAATACCAGCTCGCTACCTTAGACTCGATAGAACGTAGGGCTTTTAGGCTTATAGGTGAGCAATATATGGCGGTGACTAAGATCCAAAGTCTCGAACACCGCCGTAAAGTTGCAAGCCTATCTATCTTTTAGAGAATACATTTTGGGGAATGTGCCCAGGAACTATACGATCTGATCCCGCCATCTCCTTTCCATCAAAGGACAAGCAGGCGCATGGCTCAGTACCACCCGTACCTAGTCAATATACCACCCATTCGCACACACCGTTTTGGTTCTACGTTCTTGATGCGTACAGCTAAGGTATGGAACACTTTGCCGTCGTCTGTTTTTCCTAAAGAATACCATCCGGGCCTCTTTAACCCTTAATTTGACGGGTTTTTTTTATTAAAAAATATGTAAAATAGTTACAGATTTCGGTTCTTAGCTTAAATGGGACCCTAGGAAAAATACCTAAAAATATCTACTTCTTTCAGTTTCCTGAAAAACCTACGTCCATTATACTGGACATTGTCAAGTTCATAAGAAATTAATGGAACTCAACCATGTGCAGTATATTTCCCTCTGTCAAAGAGAAAGAATAAGAAACTAGTGATTTTGCTAAATTAGTCTCATAGTTACATTGGTTTACGCTTACAATACTAATAGTAACTCTGAAATCTTATAAGTACAAAAATCTCAGTTATGTTTTGAACATAATAATTAGTTAAGTATCTATAAAGTCTTCATAATAATCAACATTTAGCTTATTCAAAAATAGTGTTAAACTTTTTAAAAACGTCAAAGATATGAATGTGGATTGATGTATAAAATCTTTTATTGTTTTGGTCACTAGCCCTACTTACTTATTGTGGAAATTATAAAAGCAATTTCTTTTAGCCACTAAGCACAACCTCTGCTTGCATTTGGAACAATGTATGTTCGTTTTATTGTTCTTACAGAACTTGCAACGTCCATATGCCGTATATTCAGGCCAGTGGTTGTATCCATCATAGCGCACAGAAACTGGGGGCCTCGGTGCACTTGGGTTTTGGATCAGCGCTTTTTTCGGTACAGGATTTGGTGGTTCCGTTTCAATCGATCTTCCTTTTTGCCTCAATTCGACTGCCAACCTATGCCTAAACTTTTTCAGGCTTAGATTTTTCAGGCTCCTCATGTTGCATTTTCTCCTGTAGAGCAGCCAAGCATTGTTAACCGATATATCTAACATTTGGCCAAAGATGTTCATGTACCAACGACGGCTCTTGAAAGATGTTCTGTAGAGAGCTATCAACATGTCGCACAGGTCAACGCCTCCCATATGTTGATTATAGTGTCTAACTAACTGCGGACACGTGACACTAACTTTTCTTTTTTGTTCTTTGCTCCATCTCTTTATTTCTTCAACTGGATAAGCATCTGCATATGAACAGGCCAAAGTCACAACTTTATTGTCAAACCATTTGACAATGGCGATCTTTTTATCATTATCTACGACTTGGCTAAAAGAACCCCTGCCTCTTTTCTTTAGTTCTTTGTCACTTAACAGTCCCTTGATACAACCTTTCAATCTATTTTGCCGTATGGTTCCGAGACTAAAAATCCCTCGGTGTTCACGTAGATACCAGATCAAGTCGAGCGTTGTAAAATAATTATCGAAATAAACCGCACATCCTGCAGTCTGAATCGTCTTGCAAAGAGCTAATACCAATTTAGCACCTAGGGTCATCTGCTCTTCCTCCTCACTAAAATCGATATACCGGAATGTGTCATCGCCGCCGTACAATAGAAAATCATAGACGATTCCAGATGCACCAGCACGTACTACGTTCTTGAATCCCCATTTGTTAGGTTTCATTGGGTTATACTGTCTCCGGTTACCTGCTTTAGTCCCTTTATACGGTATTGTCATCTCATCGATGCTAAATTTCGTCTCTTCTTCCGTTGCGAGGCAGTTTCTCCTTATTTTTTCAATGAATGGTCGTATCTTGCAATATCTGTCCTCATCCGAATAGGCGTTGTCCACAAAGTGAATGTTGCGTCGAATCAGCTCGAATCGTTTCAATGGCATGACGTCAGCCACTTGAACATATCTGAACTCTCTAGACCAATAGTCTAGATAGGAAGGCATGTTTACTATACCCATGATAAGAAGAATCATGAGAAAGTCTTTCAACTCCTCGATTGTCATTTGGATGCATTTGCCCGTTCTTTGGGTTGAGTACAAGTTCGTGTTGTCGACGATATCGACGAGTATATCTGGGGAGAAGAACCGGTAAAAAAAGTCAATCGGAGAGTCAGTATCCGGTAAATCAAATACAAAGTCGTCTGACGGAATGTCAGCCTTATGTCTGAATTGTCCCTTTTTCCATTTATAGCTCACAATGAGTGTTTTCTTGCTCTTTTTTGCTCGGACATTTGGCACAGCTCGTATTGTTATTTTTCTTTTACGCCTGGTTGTTCTCGATGTTAATGGACTAGCAATAGACGAAGCATCTGATGACGGAACCGACAATAATGAAGCAAAACTTGGTATTGCATTGTAATTTACTTCGCCAGTAGGTGGTAGTACGTTGTTAATAATAGGGGTCAATGGAGTTCGCTCATCGTTCAAGTTGTCTTCGACTTCTAACACAGGGTTGTTTTCACTGCTACTGACGCTAGGATGGTCCTCTGTTTGAAGATTTTCGTTTCCTGTGACCATGAAAGTATCATCTTCAACGTTAGTCTTATCACTATCAGTTGAAATATTGTCTTGTGTATCATTTTCAGAGCTGTCTAATATATTCATGCGCTCTAGGCATGAATCGATGGAAGGGCAAGATGAGAAGAACTCTTCAGTTCTATTGACTGCAAATTCCTCTTCATTCTCAGGTTCAGAACATGTATCAATATCAGAAGGAGCATTTTCAGGCGGCACCAATGCTACTAAGCGTTGTCCTCTAGACTTGAAGTTCTGAAAAACGAAAAATAGTAAGGCACAAAACATTTTATTTGCGAATCCCTAAAATTATAAAAAAACAACAAAAGTTTTTTTTTATTTGAATACGGCAACGGGAAAAATACTAACCATGCTATTTTATATTTAGTTTTTGACTACTTTGGTAAGAGGAAGAATACTGGACATAGTATTTAACAGTTATATTAATAGTAAATCGACAAGGGGAAGAATGCTGGACATACTATTTAGCACTTATTTTACTAGTAATTCGACAACGGGAAGTATACTGGACATGCAAGTTGTAGGTATCGTAAAAACTTAACAAAACTCAGTAAGACAATCAAAACATCATAAGTAGCTTTCCGGGTATATTATCTGTAGTTTTCAATGATATTACAATAAAATAAGCCAAAAAACAATGAATAAAATGAAACTTACCGAGAGCCCGCGCAGCGCGTCCCTTCTCCCATCCCATCTCGCCAGCAACTGCTCGCGTCCCGTGAATGTGTGTGGGTTACCGATTGTTTGTAGTGTAGTTTAATAGTTCACGGTGCAATTATACACCTTGAACTAGATATATACGGTCTAATTTTTAATGTAGATTTTTTTAAATTCAACGGGAAGTATACTGCACGGCCTCGAATTAAGGGTTAAGGTGAGAGTAAATAGGTTTCTTCTAGATCTTCGTGCTACATCTTAGACCACATCATCACTTACCATCAGGTGAGATTGTGGTCAAACGAAGTTCTATCCAATTAAAAAAAAAAAAAAAAAAAGTGACGATCACAATTAGGTCTTATGGCCGCAGTGACAATAATTAAAGCCGCAGAAAGAAAAAAAAATTTACTTTGAGTTTTAAATGCCTTTCTTTGATACCCCAATGCCAGGAAAATACCGTGATTAGTTAAGATTACAATTTTTATTTATATCGTTTTGTTTGAAGTGCCACATGAATCAGTAAAACCACAGGTAAAACGTACTTCGACGATAAATCGTCGACCAAAAATAACAACACTAATGGACCGACTGCCTGAAAGTTATCGATCCACCACACCACAAACAACGTCTATTATGTAGACATACTTACATAGCAGCCAGTGTTAGCAGGATGGTAGGTTGTCTACAGGGTGCTAACGAATATGTATTATCAACCTAACCGTTATGATTTCATCCATCAAACCAAACTTTAATCTCAACTCTTTTATAAAAAAAGCATGTGTGGTATTCACACGTGGTAGAAGTGAAACTTTAAAAAATTTTGATTTCAAGATAATGAGACGAATGTAAAATTTCGGGAAGATAATAATTGTAGGTTTTAGTAATGATCATAGTGATGCAAAGTTAGATAATTATTAACACGAGTGGAGGGAGTACGAAGCAAAGCACAAAGAGAACCACGAACATAAGAAATACTGTATAATGCTTCCTATCTCATTTTCTCCCACGTTAAATCTTATGAATTTATGTGTCTGTCTCTTTTTCGTTTCATCGACTTTCAAATCACAATGATGCTAAAGAAGTTTTCACTTCAAAAATTACGTAGTAGGTACGTTAGTATGTAGTATGTTTTTTTAAATCACCCCTCAGATATTTTGAAAAAAAAAGTTATTTTTGCCTTAAAATTAAGTTATGTCTTACTTATCCTTACAAAAGAAGTCTTATTACGAATTTACGACGTACCTTGTACAACGTAACGTAAACAGAACTAAATTGACCTAACAGTGGTGGCGACCTGGGTCACGCAAAATGAATATTTTGATAGAAAAGTGGATCACGTAAATTTTTATTGAGGTGAAAGGCTCAAGACTTGGCATTGTGCCTGAATTCTTAGTCACTGTTCGCTTTGTTCTTTTAAATATCTATTATTAATACAAAGAAGGAACATGTTAAATATGCAGAATTCTTTTAATTATGTATTCATCTTTACGTAGCTCGGAGGTACCTACCTTAATGTGAGACGATACGATGCCACTCATTCACTCACCCACAAAGAACGTAGGTACGTCATCATAATAATGTAAGTACGTAGCTAATAAGTAAAGTTAGTAGGTAAACCTTCTACTTACCAGCTATGGTTTTACAGAAATCTGAACGTCTAACGAAACGTTACTAATCAATTCGAATTATTCTTAGAATAGTCAATAATACCGTTTAAATCCGATTTTATCAGAAGGCCTTTTAATCTATTTCTGTGGGTAACTTAGAGTTAGTGTCTACCTATATTAATTTAGTAGCATACAAAATTAATAGCAAAAGAAAGGCAGCGGTTGTTCGCACGAGGCCGGTGGGTGCACTAAACGAAACCCTCATCTTACCCGCTAATCAGGATGTGAGAAGCATTGTGTTCTCAATTCGAAAATTATTTCCATTGCATTGCACCATTCATTGTGGTCAGTATATCGCCGATTCATTGACTTGGGCCTACTAGATCATTCGTTACAGCTAGGTTTGTAGGTATACCTACATGAAATGTAAACAGATTTATCATTTTTGAAGTGAAAACTTCTTTAGCATCGTTGTGATTTGAAAGTCGATGAAACGAAAAAGCGACAGTAAAAAGAGACAGACACATAAATTCATAAGATTTAACGAGGGAGAAAATGAGATAGGAAGCATTATACAATGTTTCTTATGTTCGTGGTTCTCTTTTTTTGAAGGTTTCACTTCTACCACGTGTGAATTGCACACATGCTTTTTATTTGTTTGAAGTGAAAACTTCTTTAGCATCGTTGTGATTTAAAAGTCGGTGAAACGAAAAAGCGACAGTTTAGTTACCATAAGCCTCTTGTATCATTTATCACAAATGTAAGCTAAATCTATGTAATATATACGAATAAAATATAAAATAATTATCTAACTTTGCATCACTATGATCATTAATAAAACCTACAATTATCATTTTCCCGAAATTTTACATTCGTCTCATTATCTTGAAACCAAAATTTTTGAAGGTTTCACTGAGTGAATTGCACACTTTTTTATCTATGTAGGTAGATGATTTGATAGAGTAAGTTTTTATTCATGTTTATAAATTTTATAGTTACCTACTTATGTCTTGGTTAAGCGCCACGCACGTCTGACCACGCAAAGTGAAGGATTGCGTAGTCTACAGGCTGTAATTTGGTCATTTTAAAACGCAAAGTAAATTTACCGCCCCCTTCGGCAGTGTACGAAGCCAGAGGTTTGTAACAGGTCACGGTAGAAGTATATTTCACCCTTGTACGATACTAGTTGCTAAGTAATGCGTTTTTAGGGTGTTGATTTTGGCCAATATGTATGAACATTACTGTATTACTGTTTACAAACCAAAAGACAGACATAAGTTGGACGCCTACTGCTTGTGAAATGGAGAGTCTACTCAGCTTTGATAATTCTTCTTATGTCTACGGCAGGGGTTTCCAAACTTTTTCAGTTCGCGGCAAACTTACAGGTTTAGTATTTTGTCGCGGAGTCCTAGCTACAATGATACTAAGTAGATAGGTACAAAAATTAAAACATCCACAATATGAAGCTGAGTTTTTATATTTATATGCAAAATAGCATTTAATATTTAAGAAAAATAGGAAATAAAATACAATGGCAACTTAGTCAATGTGACGTGTGAGCTTGGTGATCTCCACACATTTTTTCAAAGCGTATAAGGCTTGACACCGCTACTCTAATTTCTTGCTCCATATTGATCTTTGATTGTTCATTTTGTAACCACGAATGCCTAAGTTTAGTTTCTGGAGAATGGTAAACAGGAGTGCCTCACAGCAGCGCCTCTCTTTACTCTCTACGGCGCACCAGGGCGCCGTGGCGCACACTTTGGGAACCCCTGGACTGTGCTACTATTGTGGATACTTTTTAGGTAGGTAGGTAGTTATTTTTCCATACACGATGACTTTCTTAAGTAAAAAAACGTAACATCATGCATGTTTAGCTTTAAAGCACTAAGTAGGTAATAGTCTACGAGTATAATAGTATTTATTTTTATAGTGTTAAACGGAAACTTATACCCTAAAACTTTCCCGTCCGGCTTGTAAATTTTTGAGATGGTTTTAAAAATATACGAGTAGAATGGTTGTAACTAAAAAGTTCTTAGTTCAACCGCCTTTTTGTACTACGAAAATGGAGTTTATTCGTGTATCGCATATTTTACATGCAGATTTATGAAATTACACTTAGTTACATAACAGATTAATACACATATTTACATAAGTATTTATTAGGATTCCTTGACTTTACTTACCCTTGACACAAATCCTAGATACGCAGTGCAATGTATTATCACATCACACTGATAATTTTGTTAAAACTCTAGTTACAATCTTACGAAATCTTTATTTTATCGAGGGAGAACCGAACTCTCTTCATCATCGTATTCAGTCCAGCCCTTACTGGGCATGCCCTTCTTTAATTTATACCGGGCCCGTAGCCAAATTACATTCGCCACGAATCTATTCGATTTCTACATACATTTGTTGTCGCTGAATCACGTGGTATTTCTATAGCATGTGTCAAATCCCATACATTTTCGGACGTATCGACTAGCGTCATCGCTTATCGACTGTAACTTGGCTAAGCCCTCAGTTCTTTACTCTGAGCGGATCGTAACCAGTTTTTCCTACAATCCGCTCTAGGTTGTCCTATGTCCATGCCACCGCGTTAGATTCCAAGTTTTCCGTAGTTCCAAGTTCAGTAGTGGATTGGTGTAAATATTATCTATATATGTCACCGGCCTATCAAGCCCCTATACATATATTATTAAACTCTCTAAATATGATATTTAAATATAAACAAAGTAGATAGTTAAGTGATATTAATTTCAAGTCCCTATTTATTTCGTTTTATAAAAACAAATTAAAGAGCTATAACTATCACTAATTGGAATAATTGATTGAGCGAAGCGAGATCTCCATTGTTGGTCCGAGGATAACTTTCAAAGCGTTGATCCGATCATCGTGAAATTTAGTATAAAGGTAGGTAGTGTGACTAAACGAGCTAAAAATGTGGGGCGGGGGGGGTTGTTGTATATTGGGGTTCAAGGGGGGTAAATAAAAACAAAATGGGAATATCCGGTCAAGTGGCAGTGACACGTTTAATGAAAGGTCTTTATGAGTAGGTATTTTTCGACCCCGTTTTTATTTTTTGTTTAAGCCTTGTAGTGTTGAGTTATTATCCATAATAAAAACTGAACTTTGACGAAATTCACAGGGAACACCAGTGACCCCACAATGCTGAAATTTGGTATGCGTGTAGCTTTAGTGACACAAATATAGGCAAAAGTCCAGAACAAACCAATTAAAGTGAACTCCCGTTACCTGTAATTTGAATGAAACTGTAGGTAGTTGGTTATTTATTTCGTGGCACTATTTATATAGTCAAAGATTACGTACGAATAATATTTTTTTGTTTTTATGGGAGACTCGCAAGATCACAGTTCGGGGCGAACCACTAGTAAGTTCAGACTTTACCTAGATGGAAATAAAACTTATTATTAGCAAGAGAAAGTGCTAACTCTAGTCAGATGAGTAAATAAAAAGTGAAGCGAAGCGGGGTAATTAGCGATGTGCCAAACAACCACTAACCACTGGGATTTAGCAGCAACTCAAAACGAGGTCGAATTCTTTTATGACGATTATGGTAGAATAGAACGACGTTGAGCAAAATAAATAGGTAGAGCCGCATATTAACCTGAATATTTTTTACAAAAAGGGATATCGCACGATATAGCGTGACACAGGGAGACTCAGCTTACGTCTCCTGGAAACATTGCGACATTATGTATTATAGCGTTTATTTATGATTGTTGATTGGTACCACGAACAAGTATTTTGAATTCTGAAAGGAAAGTTCCACACATCGCAATTTAAACGGTCAATTGGACGGTTGGACGATCGTATACCTACCATTATGTTTGTATAGTCCGGCATGGAAGTGTACCAGAATCGTCTGTTTTCTTTTCATGCAAATCATGTAAACGCATTTTAATTAGTGAAACTGCAGGTAAAAA
Source organism: Philereme transversata (assembly GCA_963924445.1). Classification (NCBI taxonomy): domain Eukaryota; kingdom Metazoa; phylum Arthropoda; class Insecta; order Lepidoptera; family Geometridae; genus Philereme; species Philereme transversata. The sequence goes on from OZ004342.1 coordinate 11,741,648, forward strand.
AGTATTCCGCAGTTTATGTTGTTGTGTAGATGCCGGAAGGTACGGTTTATCTTGGAGTCTCCGACGCTGCAGGGAGGATGCGTCGCACGCGGCCGCAACGGCATTGAGCATCAATCGTGGCTAAATGGCGCAGTCTTGCCATTTCTAGATGTCTTTCGAGGGGTGTGCAGTAATCTAAGTAATGAATGAATATGGTAGACTTTAACCGTTTTATAGATATGAGAAGCTCTACCAAACAGGACTTTACGATGCTCTACATACATATAAGGAGAGGTAACTAACCCAAAAATAGGGTGGTTTTAGAACAGTTTTAATGGGTGCATACATTTTTAGGAAATGTTTTATAAGGTTTTGGGAAATAATTTACATTGTCCTATCACATTAATATTATAAATGTGAAAGTTTGGATGTTTGTTTATTTATTTGTTTGTTACTTAATCACGTCGTAACGTCGTAATAACGATGAAATTTCGTATATACGCAGATTATAACCTGGATTACCACATAGGTTACCTTTTATCCTATAAATCAGTTCCCATAGGATAAAAATAGGGTGTCAAGTTAAGTTGCAACAGCGAGTTTAGCTTTATTTCTAGGTTATCTACACGTTCAGTGGTGTAACGCGTACGAAGTCGCGGGCACCAGCTAGTGTTAATATAAAACAAACAAAACACTGGCCCATTTAGACCTCTTTATTACATGTAGGTTTGTGAGATGTAGGTACCAGGGCCCGTAGCCAAATTGCATTCACTGCGAATCTATTCGATTTCTACATACATTTGTTGTCGCTGAATCACGTGGTATTTCTATAGCATGTGTCAAATCCCATATATTTTTGGACGTATCGACTTGCGTCATCGCTATTCGACTGTAACTTGGCTAAGCCCTCAGGGATGTTACGAATGTCATATTTTTCACATTCGCGAACGCGAATGCGAATGTATGGAATGGACAGTGCTCAAATGGGTTCGCAACGCAGAGGTATTGTCCGCGTCCAATTGTGGGATAACTTTCCTCACAAACATTGCATTTCGCGTGGTCTCGATCGATAGGCGTAAAAAATCGCCATATTTTACTTTTCTTTCCCGGTGACATGGGAAAAACTGTAAAAATAGCTCAACACAATCCTAAACTCACAAACTATGTACTTGTTTATTTACATAGTGATTAGTAACAACTGACTGACAACTAAAACAAAACAAGCAAGCAGCGAGAAAGAAACGCTTTTTATTGGTCGAATAAAACACGTAATGCCTGCCTGCGCCTTCTGCGCGTGCGAGAATTGACCAACCGCGCGGCCGCCATGTGCGAGACACGACACGACCTATACACATTTGCATTCGCAAAACATTCGCATCGCTTGATGCGAATGACGCGAATCGAAATGCGAATGCAAATATTAGTAACATCCCTAGTAGGTACACTATAAGGAAGGGTTGGGTAGGCGTTTGGTAGGCCTAAAGAAACGTCCACATTCCACACCTTATAAAAAAGGTGTATCGATTGTTCCATTCAACCTCCTTTGTTTATTTATTGACGCAGCAAAAATAGGTCAAATTTGTACCTAAACAGTTTCCATGACAACACGGTCAGGTCAACTCATGTCACTTCCAGTCGTTTGAAGACACGAGGCAGAAGTTTTTAAAAACATTTATGATATCATTTGTGTTAATTTAAGATTTTATATTATCAATAAACAACATGGCAACACCACCGAATATATCAGCACGGATATTTTATGGCCTTCGCACGGATATACAGTAAGTAAATAAAGCAGTGTACCTATGCAGAAATCTAATAGGTGATATTTTACGATATGTTATTGCAGCTAGAATAGAATGGTTCTTCCTTCGTTGGGGGTTCTTCTATAAAATATCGGATTATTTCGATGATAAAGAAGCTTGGGATTGAAATTGCTCCAACTCATTCAAAAATGTTACAATTTAGACGTAATTTATTTTCTTTATTGTTATGTATTTTAAGGATCATTAAAAAAAAACAACCAGACTTGTGTCTTGCCTTTCTTTCCTGGAAGGAACAGGCAGTAAATTAACGTTAATTAAGTGATCCTTGTGATTTTAATGAATAAAAGATTTTGACTTTGACTTTCAAGGTTTTGGCCAACTTGATACGGATAACTTAAACTACTATATTTATAACTACTAAAATTTCTTACCAATGCTAACCTATTTGCAATAATTCAGTTATGTTCGAGTAAACCATAACGCCTTCTGTATAAATTAGCAGTCGTTTGTCGCATTCTCATAAAATAAATCATACAGTACGACCGAGGTGTAGGTACATTTTATTAGTTCTTCCGCTCAATCTTGACCTAGAAACTTGCGTAGGTACAATGCCCACTACCTATCGGAGTCCGAGATCATCTACCCGGCCGGCGGAGTCATCGTTATTCATAACCATCTCCAGAAGAAGCAGAAGTTCATCAGACTTCAGGACAAACATAAGCCGATCAAGTCTTTGGTGCTGGCTCCGAATAGGTGAGACTATTTTACAGGAACTATATTGCGATTCTTTTTAATAGTTCCTGAGAGAAACTGGATAGTCCCAGTTTCTCTCATTGAAGACATTAACCTTAAAAGTAGGTAGGTGTAAATATATGCTCTGAAAAGACACTTGCTTGATTGGATGCCATTCTAAACATATAGCTTTTGCCTGACTAGCGGTCATGCTAGCGTGATCCATATTCTCTAACACAGTTGATCCCCAATAAAAGTGCTCAGAAGTTTTAGGCGATTTCGAGGAGAACTTATAAAAATTGCTAAATGAAATACTGCTCTTTCAGGCGATGGCTAGCCCTGAACGAGATTGCTGAAGAAGGCCAAAAGCCAATCATAACAATATACGATCTAACCACATACAAACGACGCAAAATCTTAACTGTTCCTTTCGAAAACTCGACCGCTAGAGAATTCGCTTGTGTACAGTTCACGTTTGATTCCAAGTATCTTGTCGCGATAACCGGAGAACCGGACTGGTTCTTGTACTATTATAATTGGGACAAAGGAAAGGTCGAAAGTCATGCCAAAGCTCAGAATCCAAGTGGCCAGGGAGTTGTGGCGGCAGTAAGTACCTACCTGTTGTTTTCGAATCAATTATTTAGCAACGTGGTCCAACGATCAATGCCGTCAATTTTTAGGTCCAATGTAATCCTTCAGACGCGACCCTGGTCGTTATAACTGGACCGTACACCTTCCGTATAATGAACGTCTCTGAAACTGTATGGCGTCAATGGGGATGGTGTAAAGCTGAAAACGTAAGTTGTACTTGTAAGTGGATATTATTAAGCGTCTTTATAAATTTAATCAACATAATTAATCGCTTACCCGCAGAAAGTGTGCTAGTGAGAGAAGTGAAGAGAGAGTCGTTGTTACACGCGAATTGTCTTATTTTTTTTTAATTCGTATTATTTGCAAAATGTTGTAGTTTAGATTTTACACTTACATTTATTTATCAAGCTACGTTGAGTTTAGCAGTCACCAAAATAGCTTTGTTTTTACAATGTCTATAAGAAATACTAATCAAGGCGTATAATACCGTGAATGGTCATCCCGACTACGGAGCCCTTCAATGTGCCGACACGCACTTTATGCATTTCTTTGAATTTCTCTTTCGCTTGACACCTTTTATACTCGTATATACGACGATCTCCGTGGTACAGTGGGCAAATAGCCGGTTGAGACGCAGGAGGTAGCCAGTTCGATTCCCGCCGCGGAACAAATGTTTGTATGATCTACAGATATTTGTTCCGTGTCTGGATGTTTTTCTATATATTATAAGTATCTATTTACAAAAAAAAAGTATATAAGTAATCTGTCAGCTATCTGGTTCCCATAGTACAAGCTCTGCTTAGTTTAGGGCTAGATAGCGCTGTGTGAAATGTCCAGCCATATTTATTTATTTATTTATCAGATAAACATAACCACATGCATGTGGTTGACTCCGGATCGCATCATGTTCGGTACAGCCACCGGCCTCATCATGATGTGTGAGAATGGAGAGCTGCGGCAGAACTGCGTGTTTAAAGCAACTGAGGTTCTAGAAATGTCACTGAAGAGAGTCGAAGCTGAGTAAGTTTCTATGACCTATAGCTACATACAACGTTATTCAAAGAAATTTGCGACTCTACCGGAGTTTGTATACTGTAGAGTCAACGGGAAACAAAGTTACCTAATTTATGTATTTTGGTGGTACAAAACATGAATAGTTTTCTGCCTAATAATTTATCTAGTCTTACGCAGGCAGCAGATACGTAAGGTAAACCCCCTAATAGACGTAGATAGAATTCCTACTTATACATATATATAGGTTACATAAGTAGAGTGATTCATTCAATAAACAAAGTGTGCAAAGTTTGAACAAACATTGGCACTTTGCCATCCATTGCCGGTTTTCAAAGGGAGTTTGATCTTTGTTTACTTCGAAAATCGACACTGGATAATTATCATCATACAGCCATAGGACGTCCACTGCTGAACGTATGAGGCCTAGAGGCCTCCCATATAGATTTCCAGAGCGACCGGTCTTGTGCGGCCTGCACACAACGGCTCCCAGCCACCTTTATCAGGGCGTTTTTCCATGGGGTCTCCACTCGAGGGGATTGGCAACTGCGGGTTGCAGCGCGGTCCATTCCCGTGTTTGTATTTGATTGAAGTAAACAACGAAAGTTTTCTAGTGATAGAGGCAACTTAAAATTTATAATGTGGATTAGAGTGAGTCTAAGATATTAATATAAACAATGTAATGCAACAGGGCAGAAGAGGGGGGCGACAAAGCAAGCACATCAAGCAAACAGGAAACGACTAGCGAAAGCGTCCTTTTAGAAGAAAGCTACCCTGTGACGTGTTTCTCAAACTTTGCCAAAGGTATGTTACATTTCCACCGACACTCGATTCGACTGAATTAAGACAGTACCTTACCTAACTACCGACCTAACATGTTTTTTATCAATGTATCACAGTAAAAGAAGTTTATGAAGTTAAATATATCTGTCGTACAGGATTCGTCTTTGCCTGCGGTCCAGGCTACGTCCATATGTTTGAAAAGGAAACTCCTCATCACTGGAGGAAAAGGAACGTATTCAGGATATCAAAGAAATCCTACAAGTATGTAAATCTAATCTTAATTTATTTTGATGTGAAACATCTATTGGCGTATCTTGGGGATAAGACCAATAAAAGATAAGAGGTATAAGATGTGGTGCATCAACAATAATAATAATTGTCAAAATTCATGTGTCAATAATTGTCAAGTGAAGAATTGTTTGCCGTCACGCGTATTTATATTGCTTATGATAAGATAAATTATTTCATTACTTAACCATAAATTTAGATGTTTCACATCTGCCGGGCGTCCCGTGACGGGCACTTTTTTATAAACTGTTTTTCGTTTTAACTGGGGAGTGTTTGATCCAGGCATACACGAGAATATCCTATGTGGTCGGAGCTCGACGCTATACAGCACATCACGATTGACCCAAATCAAGAAACTTTACTCATTACTACCTTGAGGAAGCAGCTCTACTACGTAAAGCTATTTGGACAGCACATGCTTCAGGTGACTTATCTTCTCATAATCAGTCTCATTCCAGCCGGTTTTCAAAGTAAACCATAATCAAACTCCCTTTGAAAACTGACACTGGATGTCAAAGTGCCTATGTTTGATCAAACTTTGCACGCTTGTGTTGCACCGACATAAGACATGATAGCGTATAATATCGCAGTTAGTTACATATACCTACCTACATCTTATACGGCGCATCCGCGGCAACAGCTAATTAACAGTCTTCGAAATTGCTCATAATTTCTAGAATCCGGAAATAACATTTACCGAGCTAGGTCCGGCGATGCACTACGGTCGCATCAACTCGCTATCAATGTGCGCTTGGAAGCCGATATTTATGACTTCAGGGGAACAGGACAAGAGCATTCGAATATGGAATTACATGACTGACGACGTGGAGATGATAAAATTGTATCAGGAAGAGATTCATTGCGTCTCTCTACATCCAACAGGTTCGTATCGGTATTGTAGTTTGACCTTGACTGACATGCTATAGACTTCTAATTTTAACTAATGGGTTTGATATCTTGCAGGCCTTTTCTCGATAGTGGGGTTTTCAGATAAGCTGCGTTTTATGGTTGTGTTGATAGATGATTTCGAAGTGATGAGAGAGTTTCCTATCCGAAACTGCAAGCAAGCTAAGTTTAGCACGAATGGTCATCTTTTTGCGGCTGTTAATGGCCAAGTGGTGCAAGTATTTTCGTCGACGTCTTTTCAAAATGTGTTCAATTTAAAAGGACATAATGGAAGGGTTAGAACTTTTTAACTTTCATACTTTTAGTATTTGAGAATTCTGACGCTAAGAAAAGCAATAATTTCAGATCACCTGTCTTGCGTGGTCAGCAAATGATCTGTCATTGGTATCATGTGGAACAGAAGGTGCTGTGTATGAATGGAGCATGTCAACTGGACAAAGAGTCGGCGAAGTCATACTAAAAACGAATCAGTTTAACGCTTGTGCTGTCAACAGGTGATATTTCTTGCATACATTGTATTGTATTCAAATAGATATCTTGAACTCGTGATAATAAAAGGTTACGGGCTATTCCAGTATCGGGAAAACGATTTATGGCGTTGGCACAGATGGCGAAGTGAAGGAAATAGGATCCAATACGATACGAAGGAACTTAGGATTGATCGGATGTGCTTTGAACACCATAGTTCTGTCTCGATCAGATATGATGCTTTTTATAACTGGTGGAGAAGGTGGAGTGACGACTGTTCAGTTGCCGCTCTTAGACAAGGCTATTTATAATGAATTCCACATGCACAATAAGAAAGTAACCTGCATAGCCTTGGCATATGACGATCAGATTCTGGTTTCGGTATCGGAAGACGCTTCGATTTGTCTCTGGAGATTGACAAATGCTGACGGTAGAGCCATCGCTCTGGATAAAGACTTCGCGTATTCAAAAGAAATATTAATTAGCAAAAAAGATCTGCAAGAGAAAATTAACAGTATCAACGTAAGTGGATTGTGCCTATTTAGACAGTTGTTTTTGATACCCTTGTAGTTCTACAAAAGTTTTGTTGACACAAATGGCACTTTACTTCCAGTATTCGTGACCCGTATTTTCGTACAAATAAACCTTGAAATAATTAGTTATTTGTTTAGTTGCTGAGCACGAGGATGAGCGAGTTAGAAACGGAGCACACGTACCAGCTGCGTCAGGCGGAGGCAACACAAGCTGAGAAACTAAAAGAGGTTCACGAAGGATACTGTGCTGCTATTGAAGAACTCAAGGAGAAAAACGAGGTGCTCTTTCAATAGCCAAGATCATTGATTTTAGAAATATTATGAACAGGTTACTAATGTAAAGGTTTATCTACCTTTACAGCAAATGGAAAATGAACATACACATGAAATAGGCATGATTCAACAAGACATTGCCAAACTACGATCGGGTCACGAGAGAACATTGCAAGCGCTAGAAGCCGACTTCAATGTCAGACTTATTAGCGAGTACGACAGATATCAAGTAAGGAATTGTTAAAACTTTATAGGTTACCTGCGATTTCGAACAATTATCAATCTTATGTCATTTTGTAGAGCCTTGAAGATAAAACGGCTAGAATGAGAAAAGATTATGAACAAAGATTGGAAGATTTGGCGGAAAGCAAGCGCCAAGCTTTGCGGGAAAATAATCGCGTGTTTGAGATTCAATTAGAACAGAAAGACCTCATTTTACAAGAGGTAAGTATGACTTATACATTTACTTACACAAAACATCGTAAATACATTGATAATAATAATGTAGACACGGATAGTCACGAGCTTTTACGATTTCTAGCTTCAAGAACAAGCAGATATGGAGACAAGAGAACATGAAACGATAAAAGCATCGATCGAGGAAGATGCAGATCGTGAGATCATAGAAATCAGAACAGCTTACGAAGTTCAACTGAAAGAAGAGAAGGATGCTAATGTTAGGCTGAAAGGAGAGACTGGGCTAATGAAGAAGAAATTAATCAGTGCCAATAAGGATATAGACGAATTTAAGCATCAAGTGATCCAGTTAAAAGGTAATAATCCTCTTCTTTTGATCATAAAACTTTCACAAACATTGACATTTCATAAAACTTTTATAGATTTTGTAATAAATGGTTCACTGTTTTGAATTTCAGCTGAACATAAGCAGTTCCAGAAAGTAATATCCACATTAGAACGAGATGTAGCAGACCTGAAAAAGGAAATATCAGAAAGAGATGGCACGATTCAGGACAAAGAAAAGCGTATCTATGAATTGAAAAGGAAAAAGCAAGAACTAGAAAAATACAAATTCGTCCTTAACTTTAAGATTACAGAGCTGAAAAATCAGGTAGATAGTTCACTATCTTATATTATATATAACAGATAAGATAGTGACGCATTAATATAATAATCGATGTATGTATGACTCGTAATTGAGGTAATCGTTCTGCGTATAGATTGAGCCAAAAGAAACAATGATTCGAGAGTTGAAGGTTCAGATTGACGATATGGAAAATGAGGAGTTGAAGCTGTTGAATGTAAAACATGACCTTGGTACGATGATGTAAAGGAGCACATTCTTTAGATAGCTATTTCATCCTAAATTAAAAATCATACGATAGACTTATATACCAAATTAAAAACTAAGTCATGTCAAAATAGCTGCTTATTTATAGACTTGGTACTGAAGTAAAAAAAAGCCGTGTTGGTGATAGCCTCATTTCTGTAGGTTTGTAGGTGTAGGAACTGGTGTAGTGGAATCAGCTAGTTCATTTAAGATTATTTAAAATTATCCTAATTTCAGTGTCAATATATCCACTAAGGGCGACTTACGCAACGATGCCTAAAGGTATTTAGTGGCTAAATATGATTTAAGGAATTGTCAAATCATACAATACGTCAAATTTAAACATGTTTAGTCGCTAAATACGTTTAAAGATCGTTATGCAAGCCGGCCTAAATATCGATTATGATTTTCATTCAGAACCAAGCAGCTTTTTTGACTAATAAAATCTTGAAAAAAGTTACAGCTGCAATATTTTAACACAATTTATGAATTCAACAGATCGATCCGTTAGAGCGCGATATAAAAGCGAAAAAAGTGCGTATACTCGAATTGGAAGTGTCGCTGGAAAACCTTCTAAAACAAAGAGCGTTCCGCGGTAAATTCTACGTTCAGTTGTAATTTTTTTCCAAAATCATGTAGAGCTTTAGCCACGTCACAACTTCATTTCATGTTGTGCAAATGTAAATAGTGTAGACTGCTTGTATTGATTTGCCTAGTCAATTACCTATTTATTTAGAGTACCTAATACATTTTATTTAGTAGGAAGGTATAATTCAACGGCATGTAAGTACTTATAGCTAATAAGGCATCTAATTTAATAGATTTGTATCAATCTGACAAAACATGTTTGAAGGTGATTCCGTTTCAGATTAGATCTGGTTTTTTAACATTAAATATACCCTTCATTTACAGAACTCAAGATCAGTCAGTTGAAAGAAAAGCTAACTTCGGCTAAGAAGGATTATCTGAACGAAGCCGAAAGGAATCTCACTCTGAAAAATACTCTAAAAAAAATCAAAATAGATTTGCACAATATGACCGCTAATTTCCAGGACCCGATGAAATTAAAATTGAACGTAAAAGTGAGTGTTTTAAAGTTTTGTGAACTTTCTTTCAAATTAGGTACATTCAATGCAGAAAGTATTCATATTTCATAATGTGCACTGAGTAGGTACCTGTTCTATATGGAGCGTCAGGTTTTCGCCAAAACCTGTTTAGTTATTTGTTAATTATTTTTTTTCAGTATTTTTTATAATAATATAACATATTGCAAGTATTCACTTTTTAGACTTTGTTCCACAAATACGTTGAAGATATTGATTTCGTGAGGAGTCGCGTAGCAGAGGACGAGGCGATACGCGAATTCAACCGACAGAGAGATCATCTCGAGAAGCAAGTGCAATCACTGAAACAGCAGCTGTCGAAGTCTCTAGGAGGATCGAAGAGTGATATTAACAAGATTATGGATGTAAGTCCTGTAGGGCTAACGTACACGCCGTAACAAGAAAATAGAATCGCTATTATCTTCGAAAAAAGGCAAACATTCAATACTGCTGACGATTTAAATCAGCCTGGTTTCTAAAGGTTTAGTAACTGACCAGTCAGTTGGCACATCCAGCGCATCTTATATTGTCTGTCAGCTTTGAAAACGAGATGTAACTAACCAGTTATAACCTGGTTCCTTGTTGTTCTCACCGAGCCAATAACCATCGGACAGTAACTGTACGTTGACTGATCAGTTACTTGGCTCTTGAAATCCCGGCTTGCATAACGAACACTAAACGTATTTATGACTAAACATGTTTAAATTTGATCTATTTGTATGATTTCACAACTCTCTTAATCATATTTAGGCACTAAATGAGATTATGCATCGATGCGCAAGTTGCCTTAAGTCTAAACTGACCTAACCCGGCAGATAAAATGTATGGCTGTCGTAGTGGGAAATATCTTCTCGCTGCCGAGCATAATTCAGGCTATGCTTAGCAGCGATAGAGCCTGGGATGCCGTAATCTCTTTCTGTGACGAAGTAATGTCTCAGAAGAAGGCTGCGGAGCGTATCAGAGAGGATGATCCTCTCGCTGAGCCGCTCCGCAGACGAAGGACCGGAAGGAGGCGAAGACAGTTTCTTCGCTTCTTCAGCTCGGTGGGGGCCAGCAGGGTTCGGGTGCGGGGAGCTCCGACTCAGCATCGCACAGGCCTCCTACGCTGAGGAATGTCTTCCATATTCCAGGACATTCCTCTCCTTGCCAGGAGGAGGACAGAGGGGTCCGTTTAAGGCGGACATTAACCAACAGGGCCGCGGTTGAATCCAACCGTGACCTTGTCAGGTGCTAGTGCAGCATCGACCCGCTCATCCGATGGGCGGTTTGATGATACACTGGCACTGAGGTGAATGAAGGAATATCGGTGGGTTTTTAGTCGGTATGCCGCTGGTTGACAGCCGACGGAGAGGCCGACAGACCCCTTCAGCTCTCCCCGGGTTGGAGGACATGCGTAAAGCATTTTCCCATCGTAAAAAAAAAGTGGGAAATATCTTCTGATAAAATAATCTACGAATAGCGACAAAACAATTGAAGATAGTTTAGTGAACCTAATTAAAAACCCGGAACTAATTTAAGCCGCGTCTAGGTTATGGATTGTAAGTATTTTGCAATCAAGTAATCCGTCGAAGTTACGGTGCTTAAATCACGATTTTCACGGAGTTAGATAATTCTAATTAACATAATTAAAATGAGGACATAGATTGTGTATCCGCGTTAAGTATTATCTGCGATCAGTTTTATAACTATGAGCAAATTGTTTCTGGGTTTTGTGTCGGGCAGAGTGCACTCCCATATCTCACTCTTCATTCTTTTCAGTCACCAAGTAGCATGACATCTTTTCTTTTCAGTCGCTTCTTATATGAAGGCTTTGTGAGTTGTTGTGCCAGCTTATTTGGGTGTATTTTCAGCTTTTTCTGGTAGATTTGAGCATTAGCTTTGATCTCATCATATCCGCGTTATTTGAATTAGATATATGGATTCAATTGTCCTATGTTATGAAACCCGATTTCAGTTGACGATAATGATTACCTATCTGATTATTCCTAGAGTGTAGCCCAGAGGTTAATGGTTTGTATTAAGGCACGCTAAGGAAGTGATAACTGTCCTAAGGCGACGGCTTAATCTCAACGCACTCAAATTTCTTTGATTTTGAGATTTGAACGGGACTGTGGAAAAGAGAAAATCATTTTGTGCCGATGGAGTCGGCACAAAAGTGGGATAGTGCAAGGTGCAATTATTGTGATGATATTTTCGTTTTACAGGAGAACTGCACACTTTTAGGAGAGATCAACAATCTCCGCATAGAGCTGAAGTCAACTAGATCCCGTTGCTTCCAAATGGAGTCTATTCTCGGCCTCTCGGCTCGCTACATCCCGCCTGCCACTGCGCGAGCAAAGCTCAAACACGTCACTGAAGACCGAGAGAAGTTGGACGAGAAATTCAAGCAGAAGATTGAGGTAGGAATCAATTGTGTGTTGAAATTATGATCAGAGTTATGTGCTACAACAAACAGCTTAAAGAACTGGCGTCCCTTGCGGTTGTACGGCAGATAGGTTCTCTAGTGGATATCACGTACTAACAAGCACAGCGTAGACCGGTCTACTAGATGGAAAGACTATGCAAGACTAGGCAGCTGTTAGGTACAGCCCGGATGAGTCCGATCGCCATAGATATCTTTCGATCGGTTAATTTAAATGAATTATCAATGTTGCCAAATGTTTAACGCACGACTGGAATAAAAGCTTATTTGGTAAAATGTTGCTGGAAAATATACCTACACTTGAGTGTTTCCATCCACTTTTAGCCCTCCTCAGGCGGAAGTTTAACATTTTTAAATTTTGGAAAGTAACTTGTCTAACGTTTGTTACCTTTTGAAGATAAATCATAACTTGCCGACCAACAAAAAAAGGTTTGAAATTAAAAGTAAAGGTTAATGTGTTTTCGCAGGAACGGGAAGAGATAATTTGCGCTCTCAAAGAAGAAAACGATCGTTTGCTGGGTAAAGTTCGATGTATCGAAGAAGTCGTCGAATTACCTTTAGAACCAGAGAATGATGAGCATTAAATAAGTTACTCAGCTAAATTAAAATGTTTTTTTCACTGTTTAGAAGTTCAGAGGGGTTAACCAAGTTACACTCGATTATCGATGACGTTAGTCGATAAGTCGGAAAATGTATTGGATTTGACACATACTATGGAAATATCACGTGATATATCGACAACAAACCTATGTAGAAATCGAATCGATTCGAAACGAATGTAACTTGGCTTTGCTTTGGCCCATATTATAAGATTCGAGTTACTTCCTAAACCAGAGAATGATAAGCGATAAATTAGTTTGCTCAATTAAAATGCGATTGTTCACTGTTTAGAAAGTTACGATTATAAGATTATTAGCATCCGCCCGCGTCTTCGCACGCGTGGTTTGGCAACAAAAGGTAGCTTGTCTCAATCCAGGCCATAATCTATCTGTATACCAAATTTTATCGTAATCCGTTTAGTCATGAAAACGTAATAAACAGGCTGAATTTCGAATTTACAATATTAGTGTGGAGAAACTTATAACTCCTTGTTGTTGGGGTGAAACATCACACAACTTGATGAAACCCTTCCATTCAGAATCTAAATCTGCTTTAGCTAAAGCAGTTTCAAAGCTATGGTTCTACGCCAAATTGGATACGATATTCAACTACCCGATAGTGTTAGTGAATTTTCAGGCAATAATTATTGAATTAAATCATACTAAGTAGTCCTACTTTAATATATATTAAAGTAGTATATATAGTATAATATATACCTACTTGGATAGAATTGTAAAGCTATTATAAATTGTGCGTTAGCGCTACTGTTTCAATAAAATATTTATTATATAAAAATGTTTATTCAAACATAAATGCCTCTTAACAATATTTTATAGAATTATGCATCTTATCAATTTCTATCCTAACTAATGGCTATAGATATTGCATTATGAAAATGGGATAATTCCCCATACAAACGTGCCTACTATACCCTCAATAAATATTACCATGTCCCAACAATAAATATCCGTTAACCGAATTTAATAATATGACCATTCTGCGTTACAAGACATTTTCTAAATGCTGGACTACACTTATCAGTACGGAACATCACCAAAAAAAGACTACAAAATAAACTGAGATGTTCTGTTTCAATGATTGCATACAAAACACGCTAACTAGAATATCCGCGGTGCTTTTCCGTGCTCATAAGTGGACCTACAAAGTTACATCGTTGCTTAAACACAATATAATTTATATATTGTGTCTGGAATCCAAGCTTTACATAACTTACAGTAACACACTAATATAATTTGCAGTGTCCCATAACGTTAAAATCCAGTAATAATTTACGTAAGACTAACGTCAACGTATTGCTATGTCATCTATGTTTTATAAAGCGGAATAAATTCTTTAAATCCCTATAAAAGTGGAAACAATTTAAAGAACAAAAGGTAAAATGGCTTTACGTCCCTTGGGGTAGTCTGGGAATTCCTTCTTGTAGTTACGGTGCTTGCCGATGGCCCATACTGCCATCTGGTAGAGTCCTGCAGCAGCGAAGATTCCCGCTGGAAATATAAAAATACATATTAAAAATAATCCTAACCGTCCTAACCTACGGTGCGCAAACATGGTCATTGAACGAGCTGTAGGAGTCCAAGATCCAGATTTCCCAAAGGGCGATGGAACGTAGCGTCCTAGGATTCCGGAGAACTGATCGGGTGCCGATGTGGGAGAGAAAAGCGCGAAGCTCAAGTGGGATTGGGTGGGGCACGTAAGTCGAATGCTTCCGGAGAAATGGACCAACATCGTAACACCCTGCCTGGGTACCGGAGGATGGACAGCGACGTCGGGGTCGGCCGCGAAAGCGTTGGCGCGATGACATTCAGTGGATTTGAGAGGGAATGGTGGGAATCTGCCAAGGATCGCGATAGGTGGAAGAAATTGGGGGAGGCCTTTGTCCAGCAGTGAGAAAATATAAAAAAAACTCCAAACCGAAACACAGCAATGCTGCTTGGCGACTGAAATAGGTATGATGGTAGTACTTCCCTTTCACAAGGAACTTGTACGTCAATTTATTATCATAATATCAGAAACGCGGGAAACTGTAGAAGAGGTATGATAATTTTTGTATGGAGCCTGGCATAGTCTGGATCGGCCACTGTTTTTTCTTTTTAAATCGCGTCGCTCAATGAATTTTATATATTTGGATTAGGGACATACAGACGAACAAAAATTGCATATTGCATCATGTCCTAAAGTATCACGTTATGGACATAATTGGACATAAAGATTGCAATGTGAAGATTTTGCAAGAATATGTTGTTCTTGCGATAGTTCTATCGTTCCCAACAGCATTTTACACACAAGGTGAAGGCTACCATTGCTCCTAATGCCGGCGTTACGCACATGTGTAGATGTGCGTAAACTTTGAACAAACATTCGCACTTTGCCATACAGTATAGGTTTTCAAAGTAAACAAAGTTCAAACTCCCATTGGAAACCGACATTGAACTGCAAAGTACAATTTTTTGTTCAAACTTTGCATGTTTGGCGCTGACACCACACGGAACGAGAAATATTCTTAATTTGTAATCATTACGTCATATATGTGAGACAATAAATAACCCAAACTGGTTTGTGATAAGGCATATATTTTTTGATAAATCATGACAAAGAACCACTAAAAACAGTTCAACACAAAGTCGCATCGTAATACCAGTGGTAATGTGAATAAATTAGCATAGGACAGGTGATAATGTTAATTACGTCGGCCAAGTCATGACGAGCTGGATATTTCGATTCAATTATAATTGTTTAATTAATTTTTGAATTCTTTTAATTCGGATATTGTTACACCCAAGGCACTCATTATATTATTTCAACGGATAGGGGGTCAAAGACGTTTTAGCGTATCAAAGTCTTTATAAATGTTTTATGGTTAATACATTGGGAAATACTGAATTGTTTTACTACTTGCTAGAGAAGTTTTGTTCAAGAGTCCAAAGTTCCAACCCCATGTGGGTTCCACAAATAAGCCATATAAAGATATGAGGATTTACATATCTAGTTAAAAATGTAACTTACCTGGAGCGCATTTAGTCATGATTGTGAAGAACATCCATGATCCGAACTCGTAAGTGTAGTTTGGACAGGAGACGAAGTTGAAGAGTTGAGAGAAGGGATTTCCATCAGGGACAGGCACGCGCCTCACTTTTGTGCCAGGCGGCCGCAGGTTCTTGAGTAGAATGTGAATGCTTAGATTGCCAAGTTCACAAAGCTAGAAAAAGAAATAATTTACAAGTTACATATAACATCAACCTGCCCTTTTGTCACTTTACATCCGTCTGGCATAAAAAAAAATCTTCATTACCCACTATCATCACTTACAGTAGGTTAGCCTACTGCGACGCCGACGCCCTTAGCTATTGCGGCTAACGCTTTTACATTTAATAACAATATGCTTGTGCAGACATCAGTTGTTATTTTAAAATGTGATTGAATTTTTGTGGCCCTTCTATTCATGTGTCAAACTCCTATTTATATGGTATAATAGACTAGCAAAGATGTAAGGCCACAACCTCAAATCCAATGACTTGGTCAAAATCCTAACATTATTTAGTAATATTTGTACATTTCAAGTACCCAAGTACTTTTTAAAATTCAATCATTCAATGACTTGTATTGCAATTTATATCAATAATATGTTTAGTTGATTTTCTATTGACAACACATCTAGACTGGATAACTCTTATCTCAACGACACAGTACTTACAGTACATTTAATTTATAATGAACAACTTACGTAAACAGTATAAAAACAAATGCTACCTAATAAGAAAACCAGTGTTACCATGCTGTTAGTATGTGAGGCTATTAGACTTCGAACAAGGTCATATTTGCTAAAGTAAATAATTAGTAATAAACAAATAGATTCAAGGTGGACAGGATTCAATAAAGATATTTGATGAATCATTGTAAATGGGTAGCAATTTTCACCTACCTGTAATTTAACTCCTTTGAGCCTGGAGCCTACTCTATTTATAAACCTGCCCCAAGCACTACAGAGGTTGAGTAACAGTATATGACTTGCCACCAGGTACTGTATAAATAACTATACCGTTTATTTTACTTATTGTAAAATCATTGATAAACCTGTTTTGTGAGACTGGTGCATGAGATAGGGTTGAAAACTAGTATTACAGGTCACTAGTGCCCTACTCCAAGGATACAACATAAACCATCTTCAATTGATAGCTGCTAAGGCCTTAGTGAGCACAAAATATTATAATGAGTGATAATAGTTGCACAAAGATGTAGGCATATGAGGATTACAGAATGATCTCAGGCATAATCAACGGAGATTGTTCTGCCTATAGGCTCCACATTGAGGTTAAGTGACATATTGAAACTAGTTTAATGTGATAATAATTTCTGCACTAAGACAAAGGTAAAAAGTTGATATTGAACCTTTGTCCTTCAGTTAAATATTATTGTAGAACACATTATCGTAAAAAAACATCTCTTTAGTAAACGCGATAGTGTGTTACTCATGCTTTCTACATTCCAATTCAATTCAAACATGCAACAATACAGCACTTTTCAAGGAAATAATTTCTTACAATGTACCTACTAGATAGAAAACAAATAACTAGAACTGGAATTATACAAATGTGGTGATCTCTTCTTGACAGTAGACACAACAAATATGTAAATTAGCTAGTAGGTGAAATAATTAATGTACTAGAAATAAATTCAATAGTAGTAGTTCCTTGTGAAAGGGCTCTCCCGGAAAAGCCCTTTCGGGATAGTACTTCCACGGGGAAGTACTACCACCATACCCAATTTTGCCACCAAGCAGCATTGCTGTGTTTCAGTTTGAAGAGTATGGTCGCAGGTGAAATTACAGACACAGGCTTTACACCTGTATGCCTCAAATTTATGGAATTTATTATAGAGCTTGTTTCTAAGGTGCATGAACTATGAAGCAATACTTTGTTATACTTGGTTACAGTCTCTTAACATCAGGTGGACCATATGCTTGATCCAAATTCAAATTCGTTTATTTACACTTAAATATAACTTTACAGAATTAATCTAATACCCTATATCTAAAACTACTACAAGAAAAAAAAATACAAATAATAATATACTTACCTACATTCATTACGAAACTTAGGTAGATATTATAGGTTAAAATGATCCAACTCCAAGAACAAATAAAAAATAAACTTTTACTATTACTAGATCTAAAATGGTACTTACAATAAATCCTCCAAGCCCCACATAGTAGCAGAGACTGCATGGAGCTGTGTACAGAGGATGATTGATGTGGTAGGCAACGTACAGAGTAAACAGCCAATAGTATGAGCAGTTCTTAAACAGGTTTCTCACTGGCATAGTGCCATGTGAGAACCGGTGAACGAACAATGTCTCCAGGATACGCTTTACGTAGTGTACTGACCAACAAACAGCAGCCACACTGAAAAATGTGTAATAAATGATTTTAGAACAGAAAAATTTATAGGTAGTTTTTGAAGATTGGGTGGCGTGTAATAGGTTTTGAAGCATCACAAGACAATTTTTACCAGCATATAAGCCATAACTTACATTATTACTTTCTGTGATTATCAGTATGAATAGGATAAGTAACTTAATTGCTTGTTTACAAAAACAATAAGAACTCACGTAACAACATCTTCTGGTGTTGAAGATTGCTCTCCATATAGAATCCAAGGTCTCTGGTATACCCACAAGTACACTAGCACAGGCCCAGCATATTCAGCCAGGAACACATTCTTCCAAGAAATCTGTGACCCAAGGTCTTTCACATAGAGTTTTGCACCATTCTCTAACTTTAGAGACTTCAGGGTATCTTCGTCCTTTACCGTTTTCCCCTTAGCTTCTAACTTGATTGCTTGACGGTCTGGGTACAAAGATTTTTTTACCTTATGAATTTTTTCTTTTACATTTTGTATTGTTGAATTTTCTGTGACTTGGATCTTGCATATGGATTTGGAGCCAGAGGTGCTCAAAATTTCGATCTGTAAAGATAACAATCAGGGTTCATTATCTAGGATGGTATTACTTTTAAGATTGAAGAAATAGCAAAATTACTACTTGCTTACATACCTCCATGGCTGATAATAATGCCGTAAATAAAAGTAATTCAGACGCGTTGGGAAGAACCGGTATATAACCGCACCACACACACGTAGCATATACGGCAGATACGCTACGCTACGGTACGGCGAGCAAATATAATTCGTCAAACAGAAACAGACAGCAGAACGAACGAACTAACCTATTTTTGGTGCACAGAGTACAGAAAACTAATACACAGACCACCTAAATGTACTACGCATATCAAATATTATGTACTGCTGCTATGAGGGGTTTTCACGGCCATGTTTTGAGAACTGCCAATAGATGGCGCTGCTGTAACAAGCACTAGGGATGAAACGTTTTACGAGTAGCATGTGAAAAATCATATGTCACACCTGTTATTTTCCTTCGCAAGTAGAGTCACTAACGGATCGCCTTCGTCAAGTCCCTAGGAAGCGTGGGAGGAACTTAAAGTAACGAGTTGTTTCATTCTCCAAAACCTAGTATACAGTCCACACACACCTGTTAAAACTCATTCAAATTAAATCACTTTCGGTATTCATCGAATATCGGTTATTTAGGAGATAATTCATCAAATCGGTGCACGTGATTTTTCACATGTGAAATAGCACTAGCCAGAATAGCGAGTGTGACATTACGGCATTATAATGAAAAATCATTGCCTGTGATTTTTCACATGTGAATCACCGTGATAAAAAATAATCATTTGATGTTATGAAAATGATGTGTAAATACAGTCCGTCTAAGAAGAGTAGAAATTAATGTTTAAGGAACTAACTATATTCTGTGGCTGGCAACACTTCATTAAAAGTCAATCTTGTCACTTGCTTGTCATTGTAATGTAAACATTGTTTGCTTTCATTTGAATTCTTGCTTCAATTCTAGTTTTTATCCAAAAACTTATTATAAACATTTGAAAAATGAATAAAACAATCCGCAGCGGCACTCGTGAAGTGATATACAAAGTGTTTATGCGATGTTTAGCCGAATTCCAAGCCGGCATATTGCCCACGCAGATGGAACACGTTTATAAACGAACAGCGGATCTCACTGGTAAGTTATGAATTAATGTAGTACTTTTAGTCACTTTACACTCCTTTAAATAGTAATGTCTTATCCAAGAGTGGTCTTATCATGAAATATTTGCTTTTATATGTACAGTTGAGGTTATGAAAATAAAACACATATTTATAGTGCGTGTGACTGGTTTTGATAGTTAACAATATAATTTATTATTTTCAGGTAAGTCCAAGAGTACAGTGCGACGAATAGTTTCGGAAGGATCCAAAACTAAAGGAAAATTCAGTACTCCTGCTAAACATAGAAAGGGGCGACCAAGAAAAGAATTAGACGATTTTGACCAGTGTGCAATCCGACAAAAAGTGCATTATTTCTATAGTGTAAAAAAAGAAGTCCCTACACTTAATAAAATACTAACCATGGTAAGGGAAGACCTTGGTTTCATTGGAAGTCGAGCCCATTTACACAAAATTTTATAATCTATTGGTTTTAAATACAAAAAATGTAAATCAAACAGAAAAGCTTTGATGGAAAATACTAATATGTATTTGTATTAAAAAGGAAAAACATTTAAAAGTTATTATGGACAACCGTAACTTACCTGAAGAGTTGCAAAAAGATATTATATATCTAGATGAAAGTTATATTCACTCATCATACAAATTAAAAAAAATGTTGGCAATCTATTGAAACCGAAGGAGTTATTCAAGATATCTCAAAAGGGAAAAGATGGATTCTCATCAATGCAGAAAGTGAAAAAGGATTTGTACCGAACTCTATTTTTAGTGGAAATAACAAACAGGAAGACTATCATTCTGAAATGAATAGAACAAACTTTAATAAGTGGGTAACCGAAAAGCTCATCCCAAACCTTGAATATCCTTCCATTATTGTAACGGACAATGCCCCATATCACTTGATTGTGAAAAATAAGGCTCCCACAACATCCAGCACGATTGCCAAAATCAAATTATGGCTCGAAGAGAATAATATTAATTTTGATCCGACCCTACGAAAACCTATGCTTTATGATTTGGTGAAAAAAAATAAACCAGCACCAGTTTATGAAATTGACGAGTTACTGAGCGAGCATGGACATACAGTCGTAAGGCTGCCACCCTATCACTGCGACCTGAACCCGATTGAACTTATATGGTCTTTGGCAAAAAGAAAAGTGGCAGCACAAAATGTTGGATCCAGAGATATAAAACAATTAACCGAAGAGGCTTTTGCTTCTACAGGGTTACAGGAAAAATCGTGCTAGATCCGTTAAGGGCGTGGAGTACCCATCATTTCTGACTTATTTCACTATGAAACACCCTACCCTAAACTTAACCCTTTTCGAGATATTCGACTTTTAATTTTTTTATTGAAAATTGCCGATTTTTAGGCTACTAAATTTATTTTTGTTTATTTTGTGTATCTTATTATTATTATTATTGCATTTTTACATGTGTAATAAGATGCTTTAGGACGTCAATCATTAAAATAGTGCATAAGTTAATTGAATAGACCGTAGTAGACAAGTGAAAGTTAAGAAATAAAAAAAAATATTAGAAAGTTTATTTTTCTCTAAGGGATATCTAAAAAAAATATTATGGCAATGGTTCGGCAGATGTTTTTTAAAATATCTACGTTTCATCAGCTATCTAACGAGGTATAACAGTCTAGGGTTTGTATTACATTTCGTGGAAAAAAAGTAAAAGCTCGCAACGAATACATAACTCGCTACCCCGGTCGTCGAGTGCCGGATGTGGCCGTTTTTGACAGAGTCTATCGAAGACTTCGAGAAACTGGCTCTGTTTTGAGACGAAATACAGACATGGGAAGACCACGAATTGATGACGAAGAACAGGACAATGAGATAGTGCAACGCTTTCGAGCGGATCCGACTACTTCCACTAATATTGTTGCCCGTGATCTGGGACTTTCGCAATGGAGAGTGTGGTTTACAGTGCATACTGCTGGCCTATACCCGTACCATTACACGCCGGTACACGTTATTGAAGAAGGAGACCCCGCGAGAAGATTGGACTTTTGCAGATTTATGCTAAATGCTGACGTAGAAGACCCAGATTTTCTAAGAAATATCTTGTGGACAGATGAGTCCAAATTTGATAAAGATGGCATAACTAACTATCACAACGCCCATTACTGGGCCCCAAAAGAGCTAAGGAATCCCAATAAGAAAAGAGTGAAGGGGTCCCAACGAAGATTCAGCGTGAATGTGTGGATGGGCATTATCTCCAATCATTTAATTGGACCTTACTTTCTCCCGGATAATCTAAATGGGGAAAGCTACGAAAATTTCCTGAGAGCAGACTTAAGTGATTTGCTGGATGATCTGCCACTCAACCTGATCAGGGACATGTGGTTCCAACACGATGGCTGCCCTGCCCATTTCAGGAGAAGTGTCAGAGACTGGCTGGACACAAATTATCCAAACAAATGGATAGGACGAGGTGGACCGTTGCCATGGCCAGCAAGAAGTCCGGACCTAACCCCCATGGATTTTCACGTGTGGGGGTGCATGAAAAGTCTTGTGTACAGCGAGCCGAATCCAGTTTCGTCTGTGGAAGACTTACGAGAAAGGATTGTGGATGCAGCCAATAAAATGAGGACCACGTTAACCACTGGAGTAGTAAAGACTGGTCTCCGTAGAAGGATGCGACAATGTATCAGAAATAGAGGCGGCCATGTTGAACATGAACTGTAGAATAAGAAAAAGTTGTGTGAAAATCTTTAATAAATGACATTTCATGCTTACCTATTATTTTATTTTACTTTTTAGGGCTAAGTATAAATTTTCTTCTCCACTGTCGCCTATAAAACTAAATTTTTTTCAATGCATTTGAATAAAACCCTAGATTATTATACCTCGTTAGATAGCTGATGAAACGTAGATATTTTAAAAAACATCTGCCGAACAATTGCCATAATATTTTTTTTAGATATCCCTTAGAGAAAAATAAACTTTCTAATATTTTTTTTTATTTCTTAACTTTCACTTGTCTACTACGGTCTATTCAATTAACTTATGCACTATTTTAATGATTGACGTCCTAAAGCATCTTATTACACATGTAAAAATGCAATAATAATAATAATAAGATACACAAAATAAACAAAAATAAATTTAGTAGCCTAAAAATCGGCAATTTTCAATAAAAAAATTAAAAGTCGAATATCTCGAAAAGGGTTAAGTTTAGGGTAGGGTGTTTCATAGTGAAATAAGTCAGAAATGATGGGTACTCCACGCCCTTAACGGATCTAGCACGATTTTTCCTGTAACTCTGTATAACTCCAGTAGATTGGAAATCATGTTGTGACCATGTCAAAAAAATTGAAATGGAGTACATTGAAGAGGCTGTATCAAAATATAGAAGAATTAATTATAAGAGTTGGTGAGGATAGCAGCAGCAGCAGTGAGTCTGAAGCAGAATCAGAAGATTCCTGTCTGCCTAGTACTTCTCGGCAAGATTCTCCTGGGGCAATAGATGACAACATGTCTGGTGTCGAATATTTAGATTTTGATATGTTGAACTACTAATTTTATGAATAAATATTTTATTAATAACACTTAACTCTTGTTTTATTATTTTACTAGCTGCGCCCTCTAGTTATTCCAGGTAATAATCTATTCCTGTGCCAAGTTCCATCCATCCTCCCAATCTTCCGTATTTATAATAATATGTATTAGTAGAATTTAACCACAACTTGTGATGTAAAGTGGTTATGTGAAGTACTAAGTTAGCTTAGAATCATAAAATATTAATGCCAATAATACAATAAATAATTAGCAAGTATCAAAACCAGTTATTGTATAGTATGGGGTATACCAGTTAAACGACAGTGGCGCCCTCATTTTTTGTCTACTCTTTTTAGACGGACTGTAGCAATCATCATGTACTTGTGTGTTTTGTCTGTGTCCAAAAGAAAGTGAATTGTCAATGTCGATTGCCGTATCAATCAAAACTTGATTAGAACAAAATCATTTAAGCTTACAAACCAGAAGGGTATGTTCATAAAAGATGACTAAACCGTGCGTTGTCTCCTATTGCGAAAACAACGGCAGACACCGTTTTCCTAAGGATGGAGTTCGCAGAACGAAATGATACAAGTAATAGTACAAACAACTATTTAAACTTCCATACACATGACATGACATTGACATTGCGGAATTGTGACACTCCCTAGTCACAGTAGCCACAAACAAGAACTGCTAGCTTACTCCCGACAGCTTCGAGTTCTGAATCAATCGAATTTGATTCGAAGCCTTTTCGTACTCTTGAAATCGACACGAGCGCACGATCGTGCTGTGGCTCAAATCGGAACTAACTTTGATCGTCTTCAGTCGCTAGGATTGAAAAATCCTTACTCCCCACTCTCGATGACAGCTATGTATCGAGTTGTAGGATCGAAGCTAGACGTCAAATGTTACGATAGCAAAATGGCTACTTTGTTTGGTTCGAGTGAGATTGTTTACTGTGATTTACTGTGATATTTCCTCAAATACGTCGTAATTATGGCTCGCATTGCGTTGTTTTTCAATGTTCTTGAAGAAGCGAACCGTATGAACATTCGGGTGAGAAGAAATAGGCAAAGAATGATTCGCTACAACACCCGGGCATTGGAAATGGATTCTGAAGAATTTCGGAGAAATTATCGTTTGTCAAAGGAGTTGTATGATGTGTTGGTAGAAGATTTAACACCGCTCATGAAGCAAACAACCAGACGAAGTGATATTTCTGTTAAATGCAAGGTGAGTTTCTAGGTTTTAAAAAATAAATCGTGTCTGTCTTCTATACTTCCAATTGATTTTAAAACAATTGATTATCCAGGATACGCCGAATAAATGTTCGTGTATTTTCTGTACAATCTTCATCTTCAAAATAATTGTCTTTACAGATTTTGGTTGCATTGTCATTCTACGGTACTGGCAGCTACCAAAGAATAGTAGGAAGAAGCAATGGTACGGTAATGTCTCAACAGTCCGTATCAAAAGCTATCAGAGAAGTCACAAAAGCATTGAACCACAGAGACATTTTAACAAAGTATATAAAGTTTCCCCAAACTGCTGAAGAAAGAAATGTTATTAAAAGAAAGTAAGTAGAAGACATTATTATTTATGTGTGACAGCATGATTGTAATAATTATTATTATATATTGTTCTTTTACAGATTTTATGAAAAATTTCATATTCCAAGTGTGGTAGGTTGCATTGATGGAACACATGTGGCTATCATTCGACCTACAGAGCATGAAGAACGATATTTTAACAGGAAACATTATCATTCCAGGAATGTACAAATTGTAAGCTTACATTACCATTTTAAGTCCATGTACCTATGTGTTCATATTTTCAGTATCTAATTGTAATTATTCTGTTTTATTTTCAGATTTGTGACAGCAACATGAATATTTTAAGTGTAGATGCTACATTTGGGGGTGCCACCCATGATTCTTTTATATGTAATCAGCACCCAGTAAAGGCACATTTATTAGAATTAAAAAGTCGGGGTGAAACTGTATATTTATTAGGTAAGTAAATTAAATTACAATAGATACTAAAATCAATTATTGACCTGATAAGGATCATACCAATTAATTTTTGTATGGTTGTGGTGCCTGACCAATTACAGAGGTTTTTTTTATTATAGGTGATTCCGGGTATGCTCAGAGAGCATATATGATGACACCTGTTTTAAATGCAGAAGCTGGATCTCCTGAGGAGCATTACACGCAGAGACACTGCTCCGCCAGGAACACAGTAGAGCGTACAATAGGGCTTTTGAAAGCTAGATGGAGGTGTTTATTGCGTCACCGGGTGTTACACTACGATCCACAGAATGCAGCCAAAATAATAAACGCATGTTGCGTGTTGCACAACTTGTGCAACTTAAATAATTGCCCTGTACCCGACACATTTGATGTAACCGATGATGGAGATGTTACAAACACCGCAGGCAGTGATGTTCAGCCTTCAACATCACAAACTGATGAGTTACTTCAGGGGCAAGTGGCACGCCAAAGTCTTATTGAAACTCTGTGGAGAAGTAGAAGGTAAAGATTATAGATTTAAATATTGCAGTTTTTGAGTGTTATTGTGATAGACTGGGAGATGGTGTGGTGACACAAAATGTCAGGTCATTTGTACCAGTATGGCGACCCTTAGTAAGTAACCAACAACTTAGTAAATAACAGTAACCTCAGTAAGTAAGTATAAATTTAAATTTTCATATTTGTTTATTACACTTAAATTATAACAATACAGACAAATTCTAATACACTACATTTAAAACAAACACAAGAAATAACAAAATTAAATCTAGAGAAAAATAAAGAATTTAAGTTACCTACAATTATATTCTGGAAGAAATAATTTTAAGCGATAAGATCACCCATTGTAGATTGCTTTTGTTTTGTACAATAAAGTGTTCATCTATCTATTATCTACACAAAAAAGACACCCTATGAAATATTATTTTTATAATTGACCAAAACTTAACAAAATATAAATGCATGACATTAATAAGTTGATGACAATTGAATCCCAACTTAACGAATATTATCATTATGATTACAGCCTCAAGACGTAGCCCACGCAGACCTAGGCGATTGCAGCAGAGCCAACTCCAAACAGAGCGACAACGGCTCATAACAATAGAGGAAAGGAGAGTGGAAGCTGAAGTGGCTAATGCTGCCAGTTGGGAAAGGCTTGTGCAGTCAGTCGATAATTTGGCTAATGCTATAATTGTATGCGGTGACAAGATCGCACAAGCATTAGAAAATAGAAATTAAACGAATAATATTAAATATATAATAAAATACATATTAGGTAGTAAATTAACACAACAAATTATATTTTAGTAAATTAAAGCAACACGCAACATGCGTTTATTATTTTGGCTGCATTCTGTGGATCGTAGTGTAACACCCGGTGACGCAATAAACACCTCCATCTAGCTTTCAAAAGCCCTATTGTACGCTCTACTGTGTTCCTGGCGGAGCAGTGTCTCTGCGTGTAATGCTCCTCAGGAGATCCAGCTTCTGCATTTAAAACAGGTGTCATCATATATGCTCTCTGAGCATACCCGGAATCACCTATAATAAAAAAAACCTCTGTAATTGGTCAGGCACCACAACCATACAAAAATGAATTGGTATGATCCTTATCGGGTCAATAATTGATTTTAGTATGCTATTGTAATTTAATTTACTTACCTAATAAATATACAGTTTCAGCCCGACTTTTTAATTCTAATAAATGTGCCTTTACTGGGTCCTGATTAAATATAAAAGAATCATGGGTGGCACCCCCAAATGTAGCATCTACACTTAAAATATTCATGTTGCTGTCAGAAATCTGAAAATAAAAGAGAATAATTACAATTAGATAATGAAAATATGTACACATAGGTACATGGATTTAAAATGGTAATGTAAGCTTACAATTTGTACATTCCTGGAATGATAATGTTTTCTGTTAAAATATCTTTCTTCATGCTCTGTAGGTCGAATGATGGCCACATGTGTTCCATCAATGCAACCTACCACACTTGGTATATGAAATTTTTCATAAAATCTGTAAAAGAAGAACAATATATAATAATAATTATTACAATCATGCTGTCACACACATAATAATGTCTTCTACTTACTTTCTTTTAATAACATTTCTTTCTTCAGCAGTTTGGGGAAACTTTATATACTTTGTTAAAATGTCTCTGTGGTTCAATGCTTTTGTGACTTCTCTTATAGCTTTTGATACGGACTGTTGACACATTACCATACCATTTCTTCTTACTACTATTCTTTGGTAGCTGCCAGTACCGTAGAATGACAATGCAACCAAAATCTGTAAAGCCAATTATTTTGTTAAATCAATTGAAGATGAAGATTGTATAGAAAATACGCGGACATTTATTCGGCGTATCCTGGATAATCAATTGTTTTAAAATCAATTAGATGTATAGAAGACAGACACTTACGATTTATTTTTAAAACCTAGAAGAAACTCACCTTGCAGAAGAACAGAAATATCACTTCGTCTGATTGTTTGCTTCATGAGCGGTGTTAAATCTTCTACCAACACATCATATAACTCCTTGGACAAACGATAATTTCTCCGAAATTCTTCAGAATCCATTTCCAATGCCCGGGTGTTGTAGCGAATCATTCTTTGCATATTTCTTCTCACCCGAATGTCCATACGGTTCGCTTCTTCAAGAACATTGAAAACCAACGCAACGCGAGCCATAATTACGACGAATTTGAGGAAATATCACAGTAAATCACAGTAAACAATCTCACTCGAACCAAACAAAGTAGCCATTTTGCTATCGTAACATTTGACGTCTAGCTTCGATCCTACAACTCGATACATAGCTGTCATCGAGAGTGGGGAGTAAGGATTTTTCGATCCTAGCGACTGAAGACGATCAAAGTTAGTTCCGATTTGAGCCACAGCACGATCGTGCGCTCGTGTCGATTTCAAGAGTACGAAAAGGCATTAGATTCGAATCAAATTCGATTGATTCAGAACTCGAAGCTGTCGGGAGTAAGCTAGCTGATCCCAATGCCTGTCATGAACGCTGATTTAGATTTCTTTTGTTGGTACAAAATACACCTTTGAAATGTGCGAGTGTGCTGTGCTAATATAGTTTTGTCTTGAGTTTTGTTTTGTGTATATGAATACGTCAACACGGTAATTTGTGCGTGTGTAGTGAAATAGTTTCTACGTGTGTGTGACTAAAATGGCGATTTGATTTGATTGAAAGATCAAAGTCTTGACTACACGTAAATATATTTTGGAAAATTATCTTCTTACATTGTTACTAGTAGTAACGAAAAGTGCACATAATAAAACAAAGATATTAAGGATGCGCTCCGTTGTAGAAATTGGGGCAAGTGTCCCAGCTTTTTTGGGAAAATTGTGGAAATTAGTGAACGACACTGAAACAAATCACTTGATTTCATGGAGTCCTGTAAGTAAATAACAATATATTTTGTTATATTATATATTTATCTTTAATTATTTTAATCTATGGGGTATAATTATGATAAATACAACATTGGAAAGAACTACGAAGACAACCTAAAATCTCGCAAGTTGTCAAACTGTCTGAGGAACTTGTATGATAAATAAAAAAGTATCACGTTTTATACCATGCGCTATTGCTCTGTAGGTATACAAAATCATGTTTCAAACTTTAGGTTTCAGAAGCAATTTTCCATTGCTCAATCAGACAATTAGAGGGTAACCTGGATTAGGTTTGTTTTTGAGAACAGCTGTTGTGGTGTCTTGCGTTAGCAATGGAAAATTTACGACAGTTTGGTGGCACATAGTGCCCATGGTGGTTATGTACCACTTCCAATGGGCACTGAAAATATGAACACTGGCACACACTAATGTGTTTGTTTACTTACAAAAAATTCTTGCTGATGACATGTATTTCTGATAATTTTTATCAGACAGAAAGATTTAAGAAAAAACTTCTGTTATAAATGTAGGCTCAAATTATAAAAGTAATGCCTTTAAATTATGATAATTATCTCTCTAAATATATTCATTGTTCATTCTAGGGAGGAAAAACATTTTTCATAAAAAACCAAGCAGACTTCGCAAGGGAGCTCCTCCCATTGTACTACAAACACAACAACATGGCTAGCTTTATCCGACAACTGAACATGTACGGTTTCCATAAGATCACATCTGTAGAAAATGGTGGTCTGAGATACGAAAAAGATGAGATTGAATTTTCCCATCCATGCTTCATGAAAGGCCATGCTTACCTATTGGAGCACATAAAGAGAAAAATTGCAAATCCAAAGTCTATTGTTACCAGCACTGAAGGTGGAGATAAACTGATCAAACCGGAACTGATGAATAAGGTTTTGTCTGATGTAAAATTAATGAAAGGGAAGCAGGAGAGTTTGGATGCTAAGTTCAGTGCTATAAAGCAGGAAAATGAGGCTCTATGGAGGGAAGTAGCTATCCTGAGGCAGAAACACATAAAACAACAGCAGATTGTTAACAATGTAAGAAAAAAGTGTTTAGAATGATGTTTTGTTATTATCAGGTTCACATTACTGTTTTACCATAATATTGTTTTGTCAAATTTGATAGAATCTGCATCAAAATCATTTTGCAAAGTTCGATGAAACTATTTAACCCATCAATGATCTTAATAACAATACATCTTTGTGTGGTGGTGGTACCTGACCAATTAGTTAAATTAATATATAAGGCAAGAGTGTTGTCAGATACCTAATAATTCATAGAATTGATGTGGTCATAGAAACAATTCAAAATTACTTAAAAAAGACTTGATTAAAGTTAGCCCTGATAGAAATCCTTAGCTAAATAATACACTTACTTGCAGCTTATTCAATTCTTATGCAACCTTGTGCAACCGACAAGAGGTACTAATCCCAATGGCAATAATGTAGGGGTCAAGAGACCGTATCAGCTCATGATCAACGATGCGGCCCACATCTCTGGCACTGATGGATCATATCCAGGCAAATTGAAGAATATTAAATTGGACAAGGATGCTTTATTAGAGGACATGAATGATGAGAATTTGGTAAGAAATACTAATATGTACATAATATGCATTTTTATATAAATATTTGTATCTTCTTTACATAGTATAAAATGAAGTCGCTTCTGCTATCTGTTACCTTAGATCTTTTAAATTTTAATGTAGTTTTCAGCAATAGATAGAGTGTTTCAAGAGGAAGGTTAATATGTATAACTAGCTTCCGCCAGCGGCTTAGCACGCGTTGTTTGTCAACAAAAAGTAGCCTATGTGTTAATCCAGGTTATAATCTACGTACATACCGATTTGAAAGTAACTCTGTCTCTCTGTCTGGTTGGTACCTTTTCACGACTTAACGCCTCGACCGATTTTGATGGAATTTGGTACCTATATACCTAGATAGATTATGAATGGACTTGAGACATAGGATACACTTTACGTGACTGCACAGAAGGAGGGTAATGTTTTATTGACAAACCACGCGTACGAAGCCGCGGGCGGGTCAGCTAGTACGTAATAACAAATGCTTAGTATCATTATGGAATTGTTAATTCCAGGAGGATGGACCAACTATCCATGAACTTGCACATGATGATATTGTACACAAGGATTTCTCCCAAGACATGATGGTTCCTTCAAACTATGTATCAATTCTAATACCAGCTGAAACCAAGACAGTTCCTGCTCAAAGTCCTACAGACCCCTGCTACCTTGTTACTATGGATGATAGTGATGATCATGATCTAGGTAATATCCCTATCTTCATTATTATCAACATGTTTGATTTATATATAAATGTCCATCAGGTAAATTAGTGTCTATTCATATTTATACACTAATAATTTTTTTTATAATTAATAGTGTACAATTCTATTAATACCCTAGTATTAGTATTACAATCCAGCCATGTATAGGATGATAATTAATTTAATTTTGACCTAGTTTTTTAGAGTTCCGTACCCAAAGGGTAAAACGGGACCCTATTAGTAAGACTCCGCTGTCTGACTGTCTGTCTGTCACCAGGCAGTTGAAATTTTCACATATGATGTATTTCTCTGTTGCCGCTATAACAACAAATACTAAAAACAGAATAAAGTAAATATTTTAGGGGGCTCCCATACAACAGACATGATTTTTTTTGCTGTTTTTATAGATAATGGTACGGAACCCTTTGTGCGCGAGTCCGACTCGCACTTGGCCGGTTTTTATGTAAAAATTATAAACTAAGAATGTTTCCGATAGCACTTTTCTAGTCTCTAGTTAAGGGAAATACACTTTGTTCATGTAATCTCATTAACATTTAGTGTGAATTTTTATAAAGTTTAATAAAATATTTTTTGCTCTGTCTAGCTTCAAGAATAGCATACCCAAGCAACAGAATAAACGCAACAAGGTCAAAGGAAGGGATCCCTATTGTAACAAAACCATCACCTTCCCAGATCCAGGCCACATCTCCCATGGACACCTCACCCAACAATATAAATATCATGCCTACAAACTCAAAAGTAAAATGCCGTAATCCCAGCAAAAATTCAGTTCTTTCAAGCAATGACTACCATTCAATGAACCCATCAGCGGATCTGAAACTACCAGCTGAAATATTTGCAAGCGATGATTCCATAAGCGATCCGGGGCTCTCGGGTAACGAAGATATTAACAATGTCTTCCAAGACCTAGCAGAAGAGTCATCTATCACCGACACAAAGGATAAAATGCTTGGAGGAATAAACATCAAGTTGGAGAAGCCTGAATATCCCAAACATAGGAAGTCAAAGAGAAGTAGGGATGGCAATGCTATGAATCTGAATTTGGCTGAGATCAAGACTGAGCTCCAGGATGATTTGGATTGGAACAACATGACTCTTGCCACAGTGAACCCTAACAACAGTGTTTCAAGGTTTCAAACTAGGTATGTATTCATTTCAATCTTTATCCATACTAATATTATAAATTGGAAAGTAACTTATCTATCTCTCGGTATCTCTCTGCCTGTCTATGTCTGTTTGTAACGTTTTCACTAAATGGCTGGACCAATTTCGATGAATTTTGGTATATAGATAGATTATGACCGGGATTAAGACAGGTTACTTTTTACCCGACTGTGCAAAAGGAGGGCAATGATTTTATTGACAAACCACATAGCTAGTTTCTAATAAACTGTTTAAAGAATTGTATAGATGCCATTTTCAGAGTAAGAAGAATTCACCCTTACTGTCCATTAGCTTTTTTAATATAATATACATTTGAATGTGTAATTTTTAAATTCAGGAATAGCAGAGATAACCTCAGCAAAAATCTGGAAGATTATTCTTCTCGCTGTGGAACAAATACAAACAAGTATGTGTAATATTCTATGATAATGATAAATATGAATAATAGAAACAACCTTGGAAAGTGGCCTACTATTAATATTTATTAAAAGTTATAACTTTTCATATACTCATTATTATCATAATAAACAGATATTTTACTGTATGTATGTATAATAGGACCCAGTTCTAACAATGCTTTGCCACTTTTTTGTGGTTTTGTTATTGGAAAGAATTGATAACATGTGTGTGAAAAGTTCTGTGTGTAAGTTGTATTCCTAAATTACCTATTCATAATATAAAAATGCAAATAATACTGGCTCATTTAAAAATCTGAAGGTTCGTTGACTTTAATAAGCAATTTAAAAGTTATATATTTGAGATGAATTAACATTTTTATTTAACTGTTTTTAAACTGTAAATTTTGCACTGCTAGTTTATCGTTATGTTTATCTCTTATTGTAGTTTATATATAAGTATATATTATTATACTTGTATATACAGTGTGTCCCTGGATAAAGTGCAACCCCGAAAGGGGGTGAAACTAGATCAAAAATTATCGACAAAAAAATAGAAAAAAAAAATTAAAAAAATTTAGTATATACTTTATTGATGAATTAAAATTTTTATTGCTCACTAATGACTCTATTTAATAAAAAAATGATTTCTTCCAAAGTAGTAGGTCTATTTTGTTAAAATAAAAACCATAATCATGTCAGATATGTGACGATGACGATAAAATAACAAATAACTCACAAACAAGTGGCTATCGTGACTTAAAGTTTAATTTTTGTATTAAAATTACATTTTTTAGGCTGTTTTTTTCCAATAAACTCCAAAAATCTTAAAATTAAGCCTATAATACTAGAATTTTTTATGACTTTTTATTATTGTCTATCATAATAGCTTTTAAATAAAATAAAAACCTACGTTCTAACATAAAAAATGTGCTGGCTAGGAGCATTTAAAGTTGACCACTGATTACGTCACCACTCAGGTAGAGACCCTTTTTTAACTTATATTGTTGTAGATTATGGTCGCTGGGCCTGTTCTATGAAAGATGAAGGGTGGGGATCGAAACAGGACTCACAACAAGGCACGCCAGTCGCTCCGATATTCTCGCCGCTGCTACCGCCTACCGTACCTTACTGCGCCTTCAAGTTTTTGTTACGTTGTTTTGCTTTTGTTTTGTTTTTGACTTTTTGTTACGTTTTTGACTGTACTTTGTTGTGTTGTGGAGATGCCGCGATTGACTGAGTTCTCTCCGCGAGAAATCTCTGACATCCATTATTATTATGGTATGTCACGTGGACACACAACAGTCGCTCGTTCTGCATACATAAATGCGTTTCCGAGCAGACTTATACCGTCAGCACGAAATTTCCAAGAAGTTCACCGAAAGTTATCCAACATCGGACTTGGATTAGCAAGAGATCGCCGTGAGCAACAAGCTACCATTATTGACCATTCCATAGAAGAGGCCGTTTTAAACGATTTGTTTGCTGATCCCACAACCAGCATTAGACGCTTAGCTTTGCGTCACGGTATATCAAAAACATCCGTATGGCGAATTTTGAAAAAGAAGGGATTGCATCCATACCATTATCAGCGAGTACAGCATTTGCATGAAAATGTAGACAATCGTGCAAGATGCGTAATGTCTACGTGGATTCAACAAAAAATTAGTAATAATCACAATTCCTAAAAAAAATTTTATGGATGGATGAAGCGAAATTCACCCGGAATGGAATCACAAATTGCAGAAACTTACATGTATGGTCCGAGGAAAATCCACACCTAAAGAGGGCGTCTACTTTTCAAGTGCAATTTTCAGTTAATGTATGGACAGCTCTAATAGACGACACGCTGATTGGGCCAGTTATTTTACCCGCAACATTAAATGCCGAAAGTTTTTTAAACTTATTAAGAGACGATCTGCCACTACTGCTGGAAGATGTTCCGCTGGCTACAAGGCAACAGATGTATTTGCAGATGGACGGATGCCCTGCGCACTACGGGCGCAATGTGCGAAGTTTTTTAAACGAAAACTACGCTAATAGGTGGATCGGCCGGGATGGACCAGTCGGGTGGCCGGCACGTTCACCTGACCTGACACCCCTAGACTATTTTCTGTGGGGTGTTATGAAACAAAGAGTCTACAGAACGACCGTAGACACCGAGGCAGAGTTACAAGATCAAATCATGCGATGTGCCGATGAGATAAGAAGTGACCCAGAGATGGTGCTTAGAGCCACACAACAAATCGCTCTTCGTGCGGCAATGTGCCTACAACAACAAGGAAGCCATTTTGAGCATTTAATGCATTAAACAAAACCCTTATTTCATACTTACATGTAATAAGTTAAATAAAAATGTTGTAACTAAAATTTGATTTTTAATACTACCTGAGCAGCAAAAAAAAACGTGTCTCTACCTGAGTGGTGACGTAATCAGTGGTCAACTTTAAAAGCTCCTAGCCAGCACATTTTTTATGTTAGAACGTAGGTTTTTTTTATTTAAAAGCTATTATGATAGACAATAATAAAAAGTCATAAAAATTTCTAGTATTATAGGCTTAATTTTAAGATTTTTGGAGTTTATTGGAAAAAAACAGCCTAAAAAATGTAATTTTAATACAAAAATTAAACTTTAAGTCACGATAGCCACTCGTTTGTGAGTTATTTGTTATTTTATCGTCATCGTCACATATCTGACATGATTATGGTTTTTATTTTAACAAAATAGACCTACTACTTTGGAAGAAATAATTTTTTTATTAAATAGAGTAATTAGTGAGTAATAAAAATTTTAATACATCAATAAAGTATATACGAATTTTTTTTTAATTTTTTTTTCTATTTTTTTGTCGATAATTATTGATCTAGTTTCACCCCCTTTCGGGGTTGCACTTTATCCAGGGACACACTGTATATTTAGTTTATTAGTAAGTATAGGTAGTTTATGTATGCTTATGTTTATAAACATAGATATACCGCCGTCCTTTTGATTTTGTTTTGTCCTGTCCATCCAAAGGTTCGCTTTTAGCGATAAGACCGCCCATTGTACTTACCTTAATTTTTGTGTATTTCCTTGTATGTATTTTTAATTTTGTTGGTGTGCAATAAAGAGTATTCTATTCTATTCTATGTCAAAAACTTGTGGTAAAAAACTGAATTTACCACAGTAGTTAACTTAAGTGTCTAAGTGACCTGTAATTTGTTATTAATAATAAATTAATAAACTATGTGTTTTCATACTATAATATTTAACATAAATAATTTTAAATGTTACAGGAATGATATTGATGATCACTTGGAAACAATGCAAACTGATTTGGAATCGCTAAGGGAAATACTCCGAAGCGACTCCTACTCCGTTGACACTAATACATTGATGGGGGTATGTAAATTATTCCATTTACCTACTACTCCTCTATAACTATTAAATAAGCATATATCACTAAGGGAATTACTCCGAAGCGATTTCTATTTATTTAACACTAATACATTGATGGGGGTATGTAAATTATTCCATTTACATACTACTCTTCTATATAAGCATATATCACCAAGGGAATTATTCCGAAGCAACTCCTACTCCTTTGACACTAGTACATTGATGGGGGTATGTAAATTATTCCATTTAATCTCTTTAACTATAAAATATGCATATTATAAAAAAATCTATAAAATAAATGCTTACAATAAAAACACATACATAATATCTCGAGGGTAATACACAGATACACAACAACGCACTCTTGAATGGATGTCAACATCAATATTGGGTCGGTCAGGTTGGTAGACGGGCGCGGGTCACGTTGCAATCAACGTGTGTCGACCGCGCGGGCTGCCATGTGCCTTACGCACACATACACTGGTATAATGTAGGCCGGCCGCCGCGCGCCGCCGGTTTATTGCACACAAGCCGGTACCGGCTCTGTGGTTGTGTAATTGTGTATATTGATAAAATGTTTACCTACCAACGACCGACGCGACGTATATGGGTTTTGGGTAAGAGGTTGTGTTTCTATGTTCAAAAACTGTTTACCGTTTTATGTGATTTTATTTTTGTATGCCTTTAGGTTGTAATGTAAGAGAATTCTTTACGCCCCAGATCTTTAACTGGGCGCTGTTATGATGTAATGCTTAAAATAACAGTCTACGCAAAACTTATTAATAGTTTGTTTATACGAGGCATGCCTTTTAAGTTTTGTCGTTTGAAGAAAAAAACACAACTAGAACCTTATAGTACTTTTTATTGTTTTTCAAAGTATTCACCGCGTAGCTTAATACACTTTTCCATTCGCTCAAACCAGTTATTATAACATTTATTCCACTCTAAAGTGGGGGTGTTCAAAATGGCTGACTTGAAAGCGTCGACTGCTTCTTCACCGGACTGGAACCTTTGACCACGAAGACTTTTCTTAATTTTAGGAAATGTAAAGAAATCGTTAGGGCTTAGGTCAGGACTGTATGGAGGATGGTCAAGAATTTCTACTTTTTCCTGCTTCAAATACTCAATCGTTTGACGAGCGCTGTGTGAGCTTGCGTTGTCGTGGTGCAGGATGATGCGTCGCTTTGAGTTAGATTTTCGAAGTTCGGCGATGACTTGTGGTAAACAAACTGTAGTATACCACTCTGCGTTAACCGTTCTACGATCTTCAAGTGCAATAGTCGCAACATGGCCGGTTTTTCCAACGAACGTGGCCACCATCTTCTTTGAAGTGCTTCGAGAACGAACAACTTTAGTCGGCTTTGGCTCGTCTTGAAAGACCCAGATTGTAGATTGTTGTTTGGAATCAGGATCGTAGGCATAGATCCAAGATTCGTCACCACTTATGATGTCGTAGACGTGATTTGACTCCCCTCGGTTGAACCTTTGCAGAGTTTTCTTACACCATCTGACGCGGGCCGCCTTGTGATCGTCGGAAAGCAGATGCGGTATCCAACGGCAAACTAGCTTTCTCACACCAAGCGCTTCATGCAAGATCTTCTGAATGGTTGTCCCTGAGATGCCTAATAGAGCCTCTATCTCTCGATACGTCACATGACGATCTTCGAGAATTAGTTGTCTCACAGCAATGATGTTATCTTCAGTGAAGGCGGATTTTGGGCGTCCTTCGCGAAATCTGTCACTAACACTAGTATGTCCACGCTGGAATTCTAAATACCAGCGTTCGACAGTCCGCAGACATGGGGCTACATCACTGAACACAGATGTTAGCTCTTCTAAACACTGAAGCCGTGTCAGGCCTCTTCTAAAGTTGTAGAAAATTATTGCACGAACATTTTCCTTAGAAAGATTCATTTTCGTACGTGACCTGACAGATTCAAATCGAAACTGTGACTAAACAATAGCATTAATCCTAATACTTTCAACTGTTTTGAGATTCAAAATGTAAACACATTCGAATATAGAACAGTTCCAAATTCAAAATTGCCGGAAAATATGGAAACGACAGAACTTAAAAGGCATGCCTCGTATCGCCACCTTTTTAGGACCTTCAGGACTGAAGTGTTTTTTTATTAAGGTAGGTGTATCTACTCGTGTTATTGTGTATCGCGCTGACTATGATGTTTGAATAAAATCTTATTACACTACATAGGTCAGGTACATTTCTAAGATACTTAGCCCGTCTTGCATAACGATCCCTAAACGTAATTAGCGACAAAACTTGTTTTTATTTGTATGATTTGTCAATTTAGGCACTAAATACGATTAGGCGTCGTCGTTGCGCAACTCGCCTTTAAAATGGAATAAACCTTGCTGTTACATACAGTGGTCATCTAATTAAAAACACCGTCCTGGATTTATATTTTCATTGCATAATACCTTTATTATCTAGTAGATAATAAAGTAGATTTATAACGTTTTTTTTGTGTTCCTTCCTACATATTGAAATCGATGTATCGGATATTATGTTGTATTGTTATACTATTATAATAATATGAAACAACAGTTGTTTTCCAAAACTGAAACTTTTTATTAACATCAAAATAAAATACGACAAACAAGCCGGACAACTAATTAGAAACACAAAAAGATCATTAATAAATCATTATTAAATTGAACCAAACCCTAATAGTTTTGAAAAATACTAAAATCACTATATCCTTAGACAATTAGTATTTGGTAGGGTTGTTGATTACAGCTTTGCAGTGACGCGGCAGGTTTCTAAAGGAATACTTCTCCAAGCGACTTCAAATGCACTGTAAAGTCTTTTAAATCCGGACTTATTGGCAGGCCACTCTAACACTGTCACCGATGGTTCTGTGAGAAACGCTTTAACACTGCGTGCTTGTGTGGTTTGGGTCATTATCGTGCTGAAATATCCAAGTTACTGGCAAATTTTCCTCGGAATATGGAATCATTGTCTCCACTAAGATATTTTTGTACTGATATTGATCCATCAATCTTTCTCACGGACCAATCCCGTA
This sequence comes from Philereme transversata, assembly GCA_963924445.1. NCBI lineage: Eukaryota > Metazoa > Arthropoda > Insecta > Lepidoptera > Geometridae > Philereme > Philereme transversata. The sequence continues at coordinate 11,780,770 of OZ004342.1, forward strand.
TCCTGAGAAACATCCCCACACCATAACATTCCACCACCGTGCTTAACTGTCTTTTTATTGTACTTGTTATTCAAAGCCTCGTTTATTTCATTTAATCAAATTAATTTGAGTTTCATCTGAAAACATAACGTTTTTGATTGATGAATAGTCCAACTGCCATATTTGCTAGCGAATGCTAGACGATTTTCTCTGTTGCCTGGTTAGTAGTAGTACTTTTCTAGCAATCCTTCATAAAAATTTTCCTTTAATCAACCTAGACGGTTGAACGAACTGGTTTAGTGGACACGTGTCGAGGATCGTCTTCTGAAAGTACCTCTTTTTTTTTAATAGCATTCGATCCTTTAGCTAATCGAATCTAGCCTGTCTTCTTGAACTGTGGTCTTCCTTTGCCGGAGTTTTATGGGCACGTTATCTGATGTCTCGCGTAGTTAAAATGTGCAAGGGCATTAAATATTAGGTCTTTGCCTATGAAATTGCCGTTTTGTATGGAATAAGTGAAAGTACTTATTTTTTTAAACTTTTTTATTTCTGTTATTCAAAGTAATCACCCATGCAATCGACGCATCTTTACCAACGAATTGGCAGTTTATTGATGCCTTTCTTGTAAAAATCTACTGGATGGGAGGCAACAAACTCTTCAAAGGCATTTTGTACTGCCTCTCGGGAATTGAATTATTTACCCACTAAAAAGTCGTCTAAATTTTGGAAGGAGCAGTGGGGACGACCGATTGACCAAAGCTGGTTGCCGATGTACAAGCTACTCCATCATTGTCTCCAGTTCTTCACAGTACACATCTGCAGTAATGCTCATGCCGTTTTGTAAAAAGCTATGGTGAATCACACCCGCACTAGACCACCAAATAGTGACCATCACCTTTTTAGGGGTCATTTTTGGTTTAGGGCATTGCTTTGGTGCTGAACCAGGATCTAACCAACTTGCTGAGCGCTTTCGATTGTCGAACAGAATCCATTTTTCATCGCACGTAACAATTCGGTTCAAAATTCCTTCATTTCTTTGCCTATTGAGCAGCGCGAGGCAGGTCTCGACGCGTACGTTGCGCTGGCGATCGTTAAGTTCGTGGGGCACCCATCTATCAAGTTTTTTTACCTTGCCTATTTGTCACAAATGGATCAAAATTGTTTTGATGCTATCATCAAAAGCTGCTGCTAGCTCAGCTGTAGATTGAGTTTCGTCAGCTTCCACAATCGCCTTTAATTCATAATTGTTGACCAAAGTCTCCGGACGACCACGAGCTTCATTTTCAAGTCAAAATTTCCAGAACGGAACCGGGAAAACCAATAACGGGTTGTGCGTTAGTTTGTACAGTTCTCTCCGTAAACAGTTTTGATGTTACGTGCCGTTTGTGTCGCGTTGGTGCCAAGACGGAACTCATATTCCTTAATTACACGAATTTTTAAAGTATCCATTATGACGAAAAATGTTCAAATGTAATGAAAATACATCGCTGATCAATAAACAAAATACTGAGTTTGTAAAAAGAATGTCATGTTTTTAAAACAAAATTAATTTGAATTTAGAATAAAAAGCCATTCCAAACTTTTTTTCTATTTGAAATGACCAGTACTGAAGAACGGCAATTTCATAGGTAAAGACCTATTATCATCTTTACGAAACATTCCAAATAATCGGTGATTATTCTGTACTCCATTTATGTTTTAAATTAAAATGCTCTATAACTTTTCTCGTTACTGCATCACAGCTCTTATTTTTACCAATTTTTAAAAATACAATAACAAATAGTAAGTAGTAACCTTAAGGAGCAAGAAACGGCGGCAAAATGAACAGTGTGATTGACATTTGTAAGAACTGTATTTTATTTTATAAATTCAAATTTCGAACCAAGTCATACTAATGTTTCTAATTAGTTATCCACTCTGCCAGACTTAACGATATCGATATTGATACTTTTTGTTTCACTGATATATCTTTTTAACTTCGTTTAGGTTGTCTAAATATTATTGCTTGTATTTAAACTAGAGATATTAAAGTACACTGTGAAATAGTAAAAAAAAATTACATATAAATGCTGTAATAATGTTATAGCGTACTTATAAAAATATCAAGTGACTAGGTGTTTCTAACTAGATAATCACCACAGTAACAGCATTTCAAAATAAATATTAAAACATCTTCTTGTTGTCCATAGAATGCTGATTCGAGTATAGAACCACAGATGTCTCTTCATGACCATCCACCATTAGATGTAATATTTATTGCTTTAGCGACATGACAATTTACCCAAATAATTATCCTAGCATTTTTTGTGAAATACTGAGTAGTTTCGTTGGTATTATTTAATGCTCATAAAGAGTTAATAAACGCCGATTATTCTAATTTTGCATCTTCTCTATTCCGCATTACTTAATGTAGTTCAATTCAAACTACGTATCACAATGAGTTTTAAGATATTCAATAAAACATGTCGTCTTAAATAGCGTCTTAATAGAAAGACAAATCAGTTGTAAAGAGTGTTTTGTTTGCTATTTTCAGCTATTTGGATCGGATGATCCTTTCTACGGGCTGTCATTCAATACCCCTGTGGATGAGCGAACTAATAAGTCTCCAAACAATGGTGAGTGGTCCTCTCTTTTCAGTTTTATGAGTGTTTTTTTCTTCCTATTGATAGGAACACTGCATATCTACAAAAGTAGCTATATTATCATAAATCATAATCATTTATTGCCAGAATATAGGTTATACAGAAAGACGTAACATTTAATTTAAATTACAGTCAAAATCTGTTATAACGACATCGAAGGGACTACTCACTTTGAGTCGTAAAAACCGATAGTTGTAACAACTGGTGACAGGTATTAATATGAAAGATAATACATAAGTATATAAGTATAAGTACATGTAGTAAATTAAACCGCATTTTGTTTACTTCAATACAAACGTATAATATAAAAGAACAATATCATTATTCCATCATTTTTGTATGCATAAAATCTGTAATTTTAGTTTGTTTGAAACACTTCTGTCGTGCATACACATTTTGTAATTCACGTTGGATTTTAATCAGCGTATCGTCACAATTTCCCTGCATGTGGAACTCTTCATTAAAAAGAACAATCTTTCGTAATACACTAACAGCATTGAGACCGTCAATCAAAGTTGGCACTGTAAATTGTTCTTCCGAGTCTTCCTGTTCATTTTCATTTTCCTCTTGAACTTCACGTACAATATCATCCTCCGTAGCTGGTGCACAAATTGCAATAGACTGATCTACATCAATGAACTCGTCTGTTTCAGTAGTAGATAAAGCAGGTCGTAAATTTTGGGCTAATTGAGCCAAAGAAATATTGTCCTCTTCATCATCGTAAATCACATCATCTGATGTTCTTTTTATAAGACTTGTAAGATCTTTAAAACCTGCATGCCCAAAGCAGTTAGCTATAGTTTTTTGTGAAACTTTTTCCCATGCTTCTGATATCATCAAGATGGCATCAAGAACCGTAAAGCTGTTCTGATTATTACTGTCAATGCTTTGTATTAACTTTAACACTTGCAGTCTTCTATAATGAGATTTTAAACATCTTATTACACCTTGGTCCATAGGTTGCAGTACAGATGTAACATTTGGTGGTAAGAACACGAGTTTAATACACTTCAGATTAGTAACAGCCGGATGAGCAGGACAATTATCAACTAAAAGAAGAACTTTCTTATTGTTTGCTTTTAATTCAGCGTCCCAGTTTCGTAACCATCTTTCAAAAATTTCCGATGTCATCCATGACTTCACATTGTTTTCATACGTTACCGGCAGTGAGCGTATGTTTTTAAAGCATCTTGATTTCTTAGATTTCCCAATAACTAAAAGCTTCCTTTTACAGGATCCTGTCATATTTGCTGCAACCATGATCGTTAGTCTCGTCTTGGACATTTTTCCTCCCGAACAATTATCTCCTTTGAATTTTAAAGTCCTGTCTGGTGTCATATTGTAAAAAAGTCCGGTTTCGTCTGCGTTATAAATGTCTTCTGGACTGTAGCCTTCGCATAATGTAGGCCACTTTTGCGTAATCCATTTGTCTACAGCATCTTTATCCGCACTGGCAGCTTCACCACTAATTTTCCCGCCGACAATGCCATGTCGAGCCCGGAAACGTTGAATCCAACTAGACGAGCAAACAAAATCTTCACAAAAACGTTGAGCAAAATCGTTTGCTTTTTGTTGAAGAATTGGTCCATTTATTGGCACATTATTTGTCCTTTGATATTTAAACCAATTTAACAAAGCTTCCTCAATCTTCGTATGCCGCGTTGTTCTGGCTCGTTTCGTTTTCAAAAAATTCTTGTCGTAAAGGATTTGAATTTTCTCCCTTTCTTTCCAAATGGTTGAAATTGTCGAGTGTGATACACCATATTCTTTTGCCAGGTCTTTGTTTGGAATTCCTTTCTCTAGCTTTGAAATAATACGCGATTTTTCTTCGATATTGATTTGTTTTCTTTTTTGCGACATGTTACAATTTTCACAGTTAACTCAACAATATGTTTTGGTGCGTCTTCTGTAAAGATAAGTAACAAACTGACTTAAGAGATATGACGAAGCGGGCCTTGAGGCTACGGCATGCATGTGCTTTGTTTCTAAGAATTACAAAAGACCCTGAACTTTGTTTACTTTTACGATAATAGCCATTGACTATTATACTGTGCCAGATGTGGATACAGTTACCTATTCAAATTGTTTACAATACAGCTGAGCCGGTCGTTCTACAGATATAATTCTCCGAAAACATTAACTAAATGTGGTCGCTTAATGCGGTATGGTAAACAATGTCGTAAAAACCAATGTTTTCGATAAGGCGGTCATATAACATTCAGCCAGGACCTTTGATTTTGGTCAATTTAACCGGTATGTTGTTCTAAACGATGTCGCCATAAACGGTTTTGACTGTAGTTTCACTATACTCTACCCCACTCAGGGGCGTGCAATAAGCTTGTGAAGCTTTCATATTTGTTTTCTTATAAAGATATGACTTTGTAACTTGTAGATGCGCAGTATTCCTCAGTAACCTAGTAACCTGGAATCGTACTGTCCCCGACGCTTTGTTTTTTTGATTGATTCCACATTTTGTCTTCCAATGTCGTAATAATTATCTACATGGGCAATATTCTAATAATATTTTATTTTATAAAGGACTAGTTATTTTCTAGAAATAGTATTCTTGAATCTAATTTTATTGTATTCGTTTACAAGTGTTCTTACAGACCACTGAATAAGAGGGGACTGTTCTAACACAGGGTTTTAACTTATAGTGGAGGAGCCCACGATGCTAAATGGGGATTTACTCGAGCGTCATAGAGACCTATTAGGTTGCAAAGCTTAGATGATAAGAAGAAAAAAATGTTATATAATATATACCTTTTCATCGGTGGGGTTATGTATATTAATATGTAAAAAAAAACTGTTGCATGGACATACTCGAGCGCGTCAGATATTGATAGCATCAATTTCCTACGTATTTTTAATAATGTACGTATGTTAATCTGATCGTTTGCATGATGCGGGTGGTTGTACGTAAGGGTAGAAAATGAAAAAAAAAATTTAATCGAGCGCGTCAGATTTTCTAAGGGAGTGTTCTGACGATTTCGATGTGACGCAAACTCGCGGCCATTATTATAATGTGTAAAAAATTCGCCATTTTGAAATACTCAAGCGCGTCAGATTAAGATATATATGGTTCATCTTTATGCTCTAGACGTGCTGTCCATAATCTAACGATTATCTAGAGGGATTCGCCTAATCTGACAAAATTTTTTTTTTTTAAATAATCAAACTTAATTCATTGAAAAGCTCAAGAAATAGCATGCAAATAAATAAGTGTATGTTTTTTCAAGTAGAATACTTGTATTTATAAGAATGTAATAAAAAAAAATGCTCAAAAGAATTAAATTTTTTATAATTAATTGATTAATTAATCATCGTCTTCTGTATATTCCTCGTAAGATTGAATGAGACGTTGTGTTTCTGCATGCTGAACTTGAGGAGAGACATCTTTATGAGCCAAAAATGTGGTGAGATATTCTAACATTCTTCTTCTATTCTTCCATACGCAGTATTGGAAACCTTTTTTTCCTTAGAAATTCGCTATTATCATCCTTATAAATTTCTCGTAAGTATTGATTCTTGCAATATTTATGGTAAGGAATTTTGGAATCATCAGAAAAAGAACTAAGCTGCTCCGACGATATTCTAAAATATTTATATTTTTTTTAATGTTTCTAATGTAAATTTAATTGTTTTTTGTAAAGTAGTTTCACTACAAAATACACACTTTAAATGAATATCACTCATATTCAATATTTATTAACTTTAATTCACATAACTAATATTAAAATAACAAAATAAGCCAAAACGTTGGAAACACATTGTAAATAATATCCCACGAACGAGTCTCTGTGATCAGCTGTAATGGCGTCATGGAACCAGAGTCCCCACTCTGGTTTCTTCTGGTTGCTATGACGCCATCACGGAGTGAGAGAGTAATAGATAGAGAAAGAGTGAGAGAGGAATAGAAACGCGGAGAGGGAAATATAGGCATCACGCAGCTGCACGCATTAAACTTTATCGACGAATTGTTGTTATTTCGGCTTGCGGAAATCGTCAGATTATATATTTTTTGTTATCCTTGAATTATTTCCTTCAAAATAAAAAAAAAAAAATTTAGCTACGCTTGAGAATGTCGAGATGATTTTGTTTTTACAACTTTGCTGCCCTCCCCTTTCTTTACGTCACTCTCAAATTGTCAGATTAGTGGAGTTACACTTTTTAGCATGTAATTAACTCACCCTACCTTAATCTGACGCGCTCGAGAATTTCTGATGATCATTTTTTTTTACTAATCTGATCCTTTATCCTTCACGGGCGGTCTTATATATGGGGCTCATATTTGGTGGAGGCCTTTATCCTTCACGGGCGGTCTTATATATGGGGCTCATATTTGGTGGAGGTACTTAACCGGGTACAAGGTATCCCCCTGTTATTAATCTACCGCGCTTTAGTAAATCCCGAAATCCCCGCTTGGGCTCCCCTACTATTAAAATGAGAGCTCCCAACCCTAGTATTTAAAAATGTAATTGTAACAAATACGTAAGTGTTTTTTTTAATTTAATTTGATTTGATCTAAAATTGTCATTCAAATGAAGTACTTATCTCTTCGGTCCTTCGGATATACTAAGAATGAATATTGTCCATGCGCGTCGTCCAGCTTCGTCGTATTTCCAATAAAAATAAAACAAAAATACGAGCTGAAAATAATTGACCCGTCGAGTCTACTCACTGTAGCAGGTCTGTTGTTGTATTTCACATTTATATTAATTGTAGATACAACCAAACAGTATCCGATGATTGACTTTGATTGGCTGATTGCTAACACTGAAGCACCCACAACACAGTAGCCTGTTCCTATTTCCTCAACAGGATCAGAGTTTTTTGCAATGCCGTGAGCATTGTGCATCGACGACGTTTGGTAAAGAGTTTATTGTAGTGTACGGTTCCGGTCTATGTTATTTTAGGTGAATCGATGTCGCACCAATTTATATTGTGTCAGTTTTTTACCTACTGAACTAATTGTTTAACATCTTCAAATTTCTCTTCTATGTTCTCGAAATAATAGTAAGACGAAAACGATGGAAATTTGAGAGGTATGCCAAAATTGTTATTTTGGTTTTGTAAATATTTCAACAAGTTTAAGTTTTATAAACTTTGTATAATTCTATCTTCGTTGCGACATTTATTGTTAGTAGTAGTCCCGCATTGGCGTATTCATTATGTGATATTGTTATGTAATATAATTCCACAGAAACCAAAATTAAAATCTAAATACTTACATGGTCGTTCTTGTCTAATCATCTGTCGACTAAACGTATTAGAGCTGATTGTTTTGGTAAAGATTGATCGATACTGTCCACATTAAACTGAAATGGTGTTTTGTATTGTAAATTAAAGCGAAGAAGCAGAAGGGTGGGTTTACGAATAGCAGCGGTGACGTCACGGCGCAGCAACTGTTTACTGAAAATGACGATGGTATTTCTTTACATTACAAGTGTTGCATCTCTTAGTAGCTTACCCTTAATTCAAGTTCAATTTTATTACAAATGCAGCAATGTTAAGTTGTCTACCAAACCAATCGATTGCATTAATTATTAAAGTCATTATAACGTATTCTTATATGTAGGTATTGTTTGTGATTTTATAAGTATGGCTTTTTAGTATGAATTTTGTTTTAGTATCTATTTTTTTTATACATATATGCTATCTTTGCAAGATGTATGCACATCAAATAGAAAAGCTTATTTTTGCGACAAGGAATTTATGTGCTTAAAGTAATTCCAATATGTTTATAGCGATTTTATTATTATGTACCTATATATGTTTTTATGTAGGTATTATGCGAATTTGGTTTCGATTTGTGTGGAATTTTAACTTTTAGAGTAGGTGTTCAGGGTAGTGTAAGCATTACTGCAAATAATAACGCATGTTTTACTATAAATGTGTTTTACTGTATAAATTACTATATTACTTGTAGTTTTATGTATGGTAATACATACCTAGTAATTTAAGGTACCTAGCGTGATATTAGTAACTTAATAATATCATAATTTATAACTGTGTGTTGGTAAAGTAGTTACCGTCGTGAACTAACCTTTAGTTGATTTAATATTTTATTTGGGCAAATTTCAGTGGAGGGGAATCAGCTAATCTCGTATACAGGGAATATTCCAGACTTTGAGGATATAAACATACCCGACTTGGAGTGCGATAATTCTCAGGATGGGTACATATCGCCTGTGCCCAGCGGCTCGGCGCTCAACACCCCTGTGGTTCATCTCAAATCGCCGGCTTACTCACTGAAGCAATGAGGAAAGCCATCGATTAAGCGACATCACAAAAAAAAACTCTTAACGAAATTAACGAAGAAACAGTGAGCGCATTAACTCTTAATTAACGACAAAATAGTGAGCGCATCGCACTCGTGAAGGGTCTACGAACGGGTTTGCACGCGTAACTCTTTAGTGTAAACTGACTCAAAATATAAGTGTAGTATCTAATGTATGTATTGTATTGTTATTTTTCTGTATATTCCTTGTATGAAGTATTTAATGTATATAATATTATATAAGTACTTAATAACCAAATGATTAATGATTAGAACAAAGGAGTTTTTTAATGCTATTTTAGGTTTGGATAATGAGAGTAATTTTTATTTAGAAAATAACACTTGAAAACTAAAAACAATTGTCCATTCAAGCTAACACAATATTTTTTTTGTAGAAATATAGGGTCTTACTCCTAATAAAATTAAATACGTGTTTAACAGTTGTTTAACTTTATTGTGGTAACAAGGATAAAATTAAAAATGTATGTATAAGTTTCTTGTGGTTATCACGAAAATATTCACTGTAACCATCATTCACTGTGCCTTAAAGAAACTGGTGATAGTATGTAAAAAGATATACATACACACAATCGTTAGTAAGTACGGAAAACTATTTATTCGCCAGTGGGACACACTTTTAAGATTTATAATATATTGTACACAAATAACCAGGTATAGTAAATAACTTCTTTACTATTTTTTTGTATACATGAACAATAAGTATTTGGAGCTCATTAGTGTTACTAACAATACTTGAGTTTTCGTGATATTGTCTAAATCGTGTGTAAATCAGCGTGTGATTCCTATTTTTTTTTAGAATAGTTTTGGTTTGTTTTGTTAGCTAAGTTTGATATTTATTTTGTGTATAAATATAGAGCCATAATTTTACTGTATGCAGTTTTGATCTTTACTTGTTTGTGTCGTTTAATTCGATTTAATGTTACACACGGATCAGTTAAACTTGTATTAATTTAGTTTTAAGGATGCTGCATTTTGTTAAAGTCGCTGATAAGTTGTTAGCGTTTATTATCTCTAAAAACATAACCGTTGATTGCATTCAGCTTATTGGGTAAAGAAGTGGTTATGAAGTTCATTAACTATTTTACAAAATTATTTCAAAACAATAAGTACTGTTCAGTTAGTCTTTGTAGTAGTTGAACCTACCTGATGCAAAAAATGGTTCGACTATGTTTCTTCAAGGCTATGTATATTTTTATCGCTATATAAGAGCAATTGTAATGTATATTACACGATGAGCAAAGTTTAGTGAGATATACATTTAACATACCTACCTACTTATTGTGTAAGAAGAATTATATTACATTCTAAGTTATTGTTAAATTCTATGTAATAAAATATTATAGTGAAAGATTGTTCTTTTATTTTTACAAAACTTAAAATTAATCTTATAGGTAGATTAGGTAGGGATAATAAATAATAGGTCAAGAAAATGTACTATGTTACTAAGCACTTTGTACTGAAATGAATAATGTTATCACAGTAATGGATGCTACTTAATCCTCAAAGGAATACTGAGATCTAAATTTAAACTGAATAACAAAATAAAATATAAAATATCTAACATTCTGTGTCTCACAATCACAACATGGTAATAAAAATTTACCCAAAAAGTTTTAATTCATGATAAATACAATTTATACAAACTCTTCATAATGATACACCTAAGTATTGGATAAATACTTAAATGTGCAACATACAAGATGTTGCACATTTAAGGTATGGCCTTTTAACCTTGTGGTCATCAAACATTAGTCGTAATCGCAGTCGCGAGAAATATTACATTCATGTTCCTACAGAGTTGCCTGGTAAGTTATATCTGTACCTAACAAGGATGTAAATAACTATATTCTTATAAAATTTGAACATTGAACACGCTTATTTATCGCTATTAGAAAGATTTTAAAATATGGATAAAATATAAACTCGACGGCGCCATAGGATCCAGTGTTTCGGAAAGCTAGCGTAAAGTTTTCATAATATGAAGTTGTTTAGTATTATCATTACATTAGTTATTTATAAATGAATAATGCAAATGATTAGAGCAGGTTACGGTCGTATATGATTATCCTATCTAAATAATATTATTGAAGATACATAAAATAATAATAAAACATATATCTAATTGTAAATCAGAACCATACCTAATTATCAAAGTAGTTTTTGTTAGGTAACTCTCGTTCTAATAATTAGTGCAAGCGTAACTTTCGCATCAATGCTGGGAGGAAGGCAGGGGCTGGGGATCTATTCTTTACACCTTCGGAAATGTAAGGACCTGGCTTGGACATCAGGACTGTGTGTAGTGTAGGCAGACTGCCAATAGAGCACGCAAGCTCAGGAGAAATATTACGACACCCTTGAACATCAAGATACTTCAGTTTCTGGCAATGAGACTTCACAGCTTCAATTGTATTGTCTGTGAGCTGGTTACAACCCTAAAAAAAGTAACATTTCAGTTTCTAGTTTTTAATCAAACCAAACTCGCAAAATATAACAAATGTCTTACCCTCAGTTCCAAATGTGTCAATCTCCTCAGATCTTGCACAATTTTTTCTATAGCATCATCTTTTAGGTTGTAGCAATCAATAAGATTCAGGTATTCAATGCTTGGACAGTTTTTGACAAGATACTCCACTCCTTCGTGAGTTATCTGTTGACATCTGCTCAGATTCAAATTGATAAGTTCATTAAAATTAAATGCATAGGTTAAGCTCACATCAGTTATTCTATTGCACCCACTGATGTCCAATTCTCGGAGGCCATTTAAGCGTGCTAATGAATATCCAGAATAAGTGTCCATGGATATTTTCTCACACATCAGCATCACGTCTCGCTTACGGCGCGCGTCGCGTACTATTTCTTCTTCAGCTCTGGATCCAAGGTGTATCTTTTGCTGCGTAGGAGCCTCATCAAATGCTGACATTACAGGACCTTCATCTCTTGCAGTTTCTACCTTTCCCATGCCAGTGAGTCCAGCATCTGACACTTTATCACAATGACTTATTCTCAATGTTTGAAGCTGCAATTGGTTTTTAAATACTACTTGAATTGATGTATCTGTAACTGCATTGAAGCAGTAACTGAGGTCTAAGAGATGAAGGTTTGGTAGTTTTTCTGAAATCATTATGACTCCTGTTTGATCCAAGTTCATGGAATGTATGTCCAATTCTTCAAGTGTATGGTTCTCTTTAGCACATATTCCCTTTTGCAAACCCTCTTTTGTGATCAGTTCACATTGTGATATATTAAGTGATTTCAATTTTTTAAGTTTGCCAATTTCAGCTATTCCTAAATCAGTGACAGCTCTACACCTTTGGATATTGAGGTATTCCAAATTTACTAGATTTTTGCAAATGTGTACAAGGGAGGAGTCTGTTACTCTGGAGCACAGGCCTATGTCCAGTTCCTTCAGATAAGTCTGATGGGTTGTTAATGCCGTGATGCCTGTGTTAGTAAGTTGATCACAAGAGTGTAAGGCTAGAGACTGCAATTTCAGATCTTTGGTTTCAGACAGTGATTTAAGAGCCGATCCATCAATCAGAGTGTTAGAAAATAAAAGATGTTTGATACTTTCAGCTCTAGATCTTATAAATTGCATGACAAAATAAAATGTGAGGACACTCTCTGACGGATTTTGGAAGATATCACAGTCTGGTGGGTAAAACTTTTTGACTAAACCCAGATGAAATTGTAGGGAGCATGCAGACAAATTAAGCTGCTCCAATGCAGGAGCAGCTGATATAAATCTATTGAAAAGAGCATCAGTCAGGTATTGGTTCCCTGATAGACTCAAGCTTCTCAGCTGCTCAAGACTATCAAGTAAGAGCCCTTCAGTTTTTCCTTCTAGCAGTCTTCCTGACATGAAAAGTTCTCTGCAACTTTGAATGTTCAAAATCTCTAGGTTTGTACATTTTTGGAGTATGAATGCAAATACTTTTTCACAAATATCACAGTTTCTGAGAGTAAGACTTCTGATATGCTCTCCCATTTGCTTCCAAAAGTCATTAAGTTTATTGGATATTTCAACTTCACTGAAATTGTAATTAAAGTGTGTCACAGAAGAATTTTCAAATATCTGGATGGGCGATGAATTCTCGTCGTTTAGAGGTGACTTATAAAATACAGCAACCTTATTTTTAAGAAAGCTTTGGTCGTTGGCTGCCATGTACCATGCCTGACAAGTTTCACTAGCAGCTTTTCTGTCCGAATTTGGTAAATATTTAAAGAGATACACTAATACCTGGAACAAGACGATTGTATTTTAACGAAGAATTTATACTTAGGTGGCTAGGTACCTTGAGTAATAGCTTCAAACTTTCTATAAATCTTGTTAAGTACTTAGGTACTTAATAAGAATATAGAAAAAATACTCTTACGAGAACAAAGGATAAAAATAGTTTCGATACATAATCACGTGAAAAAATCTAATCTAATGAAAATCGCAAACAACACCCTGCAAACAAAGAAAATAAATTCGCGAAAAAGTATGAAAGTTTTAGAAGGAGTAACAATAAAACAAGTGCTAAAACATACCTCATACGGCAGATCCATTATCCTTGCTCGGGATAGACCTTGTAGGGCAATTTAAGAGTTTTTAGATGGTTTTACCCAACAGAAAACTTCCGTATCGTTTTCCTTCCTACTTGCTCGCTCTAATAATTAAATCTAGTCTCATGACTGACTGACAGAGTACGCTGACAGTAACATTGACAGCGACACTGACAATTCGTAGAAAAGTGAGTGACGTATATACAAACGATAGACAATTGAAAACATTCCATTTGAAAAATGGTGCAAACATACAAAAAATTTTGAAATGCTTACTATGCTCTACATTGAAGTCGCCTCTTAAAGTAGAGCACAGTGATAGTGGTTGATAGTTAATAGATATGTCATAATTACACAATATATAGATAATGTCAATAATATTTCATTTGTTAAAATAAACAAATGAAATAAAATACTTTTATTGGCACAACTATATCAAAGGTACAATGAGCGGCCTTATCGCTAAAATTATCTCTTCCAGGCAACCTATGACATGACAGGCATGACAAGCCTTAACAAATAAGGACGTATGTGTAATTCAGATAATAATAGAACAAGTATAGATATTACAATTTTATATGAAATAGAGCTAATACAAAATAAAATGCATATAATATAATCTAATCATAAAATTAAATATTACGCCGCGCCAGTGAAAACAATTTTAAGTTGGTTTTATCTTTGTTGAATGAGGAACCTATGAAGATTAGAAACCCAACTACCTGCCGGTAACACGCGCGCTTCGTATGAGTTTGCGCGTAAGGTTACATTGTTATTGCCACTTGTTGGGCGCCAGTTAGCTCAGTAAGCACGGGGTGCGCCGCCGTAGCCACGTGCGTCCACCACGGAAATCTCCTGACTTTTACGATAACATAACTTTTTAATACTTCGCGGAACTCTGAAAATCGATAGAGTAAAAATGTTAGTGGGTGATTAGTTTCGAGTTCAAGTTTGTTGTTCTAAGTGTAAAGGATGTCTAGGAGAAAACAAGCGAAACCGAGATCTTTAAAACGTAAGTACTTACTTAATTTGATATACTTTGAAAGAAGAAAATTGACACTAAAGTACTTAATTTGTGATAAAAAATATTCAGTTAAGTCTATACGTAGGTTCTTATGTAACCATATAAGAACCTTGCTTAATGTTTTGATAATAAAGTAGGAGTAGGTAGGTATTTCGTTTTCCTAGCAGATAACGGTAGGTTCTGTAGTATTGTTCTGATATTCCTTCCTGAGTAAGCATTTGAATACTCGTATCTAACAATTATATTATTGTCCGTAATGACCGGCTTCAGTAGACCTGTAGTAGACACCTAATACTCCAGGATGCCGTTATTACACCGGCAGAACAGAACTGCAGACTAAGAGGGCTGCCAGGGCTAGGAAGATAATTATTTCATAGGTTATATCTATGTAATTACAGCAATAGTAGATTAATTATTTATTTGCTAGAAATATGGTACATAAGTTTCTATATAAAAATTTAAGGTCTCTCATAATTCACCAAACACATTGGCATGCAATTTTTTTAACTAAATTTAATACACAAATAACTACACTCAATCAAAATCTAATTATAATATTGCCAGACAAATGGCATTTTATAAGGCAAATCAGAACTGATTAACATTACTGCTAGTTACAGATTTATTGACTAAAATAAAACATTGTTTTTATTTGAAATGTTTAACTATACGTTAGGTATCTATTGAAAAACTACTTTCCATATGCCGTTACTCATATTGCAGCATATGATTAGCAATCGCTGGCGATAGCGGGTAAATGGGGTATCCTGCTATTTTTTTAACCGATTTCAAAAAAAGAAAGAGGTTCTCAATTTGATTTTTTATTTGTTTATTACTCATAACTCCGTCATTTATCAACCGATTTGGAAAATTCTTTTTTAATTTGATAGGATAATATTTTCAAATTCGTCTCATAGAAATTTCATCAAAATCGGTTCTGTAGTTTGGTTGTTAATATAATACTTGTACGCCGCAAGGCGAAATCTAATGCTTATATACAACACCTACCACCTAACGTTGTACCTAGATTTACAAGGAATAAACGAATTTGAATTTAAATCAAAATGTCTAGAAAAAATATGTCATCCAAGTAAACGAAATTGCGTATTTTATTATTTGTGACTTTTCATCTCAAGTCGGTTATATATGTTTTATATATGCAAAAGTATAATACAGCTCTCCAGATCAGTTACTAAAAATCTAGCAGCATCATACGAAAATAACAGCAATGATAATGATTAAATAATGGTATAGAACCATAATCGTTTTTCGTTTAAAATAGCAGAATTTCCCGTAGTACTATTTTAGGGTCGACTGAGATGAAGAGTTGAGTGGACTTTTAAGAAAGCCTAATTATTAAACTTGGATTCAAAAGTAGTCACTTTTGGTGTTTCATATTATATTTCAGTTTCAAAAGTTATCTCTATTCTGCGAGGTTACTACGTTGTCCGATTTCAGTGTTTTTAGGGGGTATCTCAGGGGTGGTGCCATATAAATTTGGTCAAGATCTGATGATTGGATTTATCAGAAAATCATCGAACTCCTAAATTTGCAAAGGTGTTTCTATCGTGTTTTGTTTCCTGAAGTTGGTTACATTTTTATTAAAAAGTTGTTTTTTATGATGTAGGTGATGTAGGATCTGATTTTAAGCGGTAACTTTTGCCTACAACAATAATTGCATTAACTCATAGGTTACGTCCTATCAAGACTTCGCGAGCTTGGTACTTACTTATAGGTGATAAGACTTGCGCCTGTAATCTCTCCGGTACCCATATCAAAGCGGAACACAGTAATGGGAATGTTACTGGATAGCAGCATAGTACATACGTATTTGTTTGTCATGGCAATAAACTTTTCTAAATGATTCAGATATGAATTTTCTTCCAATTCATCTAAAATGTTTGTCTACTTTACGAATAATCATACTAATACTTATTATCTGCGGAAGTTGGTTTGTTTATTTGATACGTGTTCACTTCGTAACGGCTGAACTGATTTCGATGAAATTTGGTATATAGATAGACTATGACCTGGATTGTGAATATGCTACGTTTATTGACAAAGCCCGCGTGCGAAGCCGCGAGCGAAACCTAGTAGAGAATATAAAAAAGCTGATGAAACGTATTATTAGTTTTTAGTAGTTTATGTCCGATTTGATTTCTCTAGTCATCCTGTATTTATAAGGAAGTACTGTTTTAAACAGTTTACAGGTACAGGGTGTTGCAATATTATGAGCCTGATGAACGTGCTGCATCAAGGTAATCCCATTTCTACCTACAATCCTGTTTGTTGAACCTTCTAACTAATAGAGGCATTTACTGCGCCATATTATAATCTCTATGCATCAGGTGCTTCAGAATATGTATGTCAAACTGCGAAAGGGGGTCATTGACGGCACTTATGAGAAAATAAAATGCTTAATGGTTAATTTTTGCGGGTAGTATGTTTTAACCCGTTTCGAAAGTAGGCGGATAGCTATAAAAGTAGAGGTGGTCAAAGAAAAGTGAATAAATTGTATGATATATGATGAGTAGTTAAATGAATTAGCGAATACTGAGACACCTCCACAGTCCACACATAACATAAAAAATAAAATAAAACTTAACGACTATCTAAAACAACAAATTATTACTTAAGTACAAAGGGCGGATTTAATGCTATGAGAGATCTCTTTCAGATCTGTTGTATGAAATAGATCGCTTAAAAATATATGAAAAGGAACGGGAGAATATAATTATAACAAATTTAAAAACGTAATTAAACAAAATCTTTATAAAAAAGCCTACTATAACATATCCGATTATTTAGTTGGATGATAGAGAAGCTTGCGATTAAAATTGCTCCAACTCAGTCAATAATATTACAATTTAGACGTAATTTATTTTCTTTATTGTCATGAATCGTAAAAGGATTAACCAGCCTTGTTTCTTGCCTTTCTCTCTTGGTTGTGGAGGAACAGGCAGTATAAATTGACGTTTCAAAGTGATCCTTGTGATTTTAATGAATAATAAATTTTTATTTTGATAAATATTCCGTAGCACGTTGTAGGTATACAGGGTGGTTGAGGTGGTTGACGGATGCGCTGCGTCATGGTACTGCGGCGCCCTAATATCAGCGTTTTATCAGTGACCAGTTGCGGTCGAGCGCATCGCGGTTTGGCTCGCCTGGCGCGGTGCTTGATAGGAAATTATCTGCCTCACTATTCATCGTCATCATCATCATTTCGACTGCCAACAAAGATGCAGAAGGTTGCGGGTTCAATTCCCGCTGCGGGACAAATGTTTGCATGGTCTACAGATATTTGTTCCAAGTCTGGGTATTTTTCTATACATATTTACCTATGTATATAATAAAATAATTAAGTATTGTATCAGTTATCTGGTTGCAAGTATAAGCTTTGCTTAGTTTGGAGCTCGATAGCGTTGGTTATATTAAAAGGTAGTAATTTCATAAGGTAACGTTACTTACATAAGGCACAATTTCTAATCAGAAGAAAAAAGGATTGTGTGGTTTTATGAAACCACGGTAAAAGTGAAACTATGTTTCACATTATAGACATTTAACTAAAAATTTTCGTTGGCACAAATGAGTAATAGTCTATACACTACACGGTCAGCTGATGCGAACTATAGGCGCCGCCATATTGGCCTCGGCTGCTCTGACGAGCGCCTTTCACTTTATCCCTACTCCGTGGCCGACCGTCATGCGACATGCAACACACAGACGAAAACGTTTGAGACGATGTAATAAAAGTTTCACTTTAAAATCTTAGAAATATGGACACCTAGACTAGACACATGGGTTTGGGTGTCATTTTTGTGCACTTATGTACTCTCCTCTATACCTACTTTTTCATAACGATAACGCTTGTAGATTTTGCATAAAAATTATTTAAAAGAATCCTTTCAATTTTCTTCTACAGACGAGTTAGGATACTTTAAGATTTGGAGGATGACAAAAGATCGGATAATCCCAATTGCATAAACTTCAATAAAAAAAATGAATTTCACATAACTTTTCATCACGTAGGTATGCGAGGAAATTAAAAAAATCTTTTTATTATCAGCTTGTTGCTAAAATGATTTGCGTTCCCGGTGTTCCTGGTTTTCACAACAGGCCTGTTCCATTTTCAATAGAGAATTTGTCATGGAGGTTGCATTACATAGCATAGGTTACGAATGCATTGAGCCTCGTTCTATTTTCAAATTTACTTGAACAAATGAATATCGGGTATTTAGGCAACGAAAATGATTATAGTTTGAGGCTGAAGGCACTACCTACGTTCACAGTGTATGCCGCAGCCTTCACACTAGGCAATCCTGCATCGTGAAGACCAGTCATGTGGTACTGAAGATGATACTTTCATATACTCAATGCTATAACCCAGCACAATGGTTTGTAAGCCATTGCACAACGAATGTCTATGTTGTAATGTTGTAAGTTTACGGTATCGATCTAGTGGCGTCTAAGCTACCTACTTTCGTAATGCGTCCCAGGGGGCGCGAGGATGCTGCGACTGGGCGGCTAGGGATACCTAATGCAATACTAGTTCTCTGGTTCTTACACTTTACGTTCTATATTTCAGTTGTATTGTGTATATATTCGGTTTATTTTGCTTTAGTTGCACACAGGTACCTACTTGTACATCTGAGTGCAAACCCCTTATGACCTTAAGACGCTACTTCCACTACTTACCCTATTCCTAGATAGGAGGAATAGTGAAAGATGAACGATTTAGCGTTTTTCTTAATTATGGATAGCTTTTTCTCCATTATTTCGTGATATTTTTTCCTTGTTGGTATTTTTTTTAAATTTCGTTATATATTCAAGATTTGACTCATTAAAAAATACCTTCCTAAGACAAAGACAAAGACAAATATTTTTATTCATTAAAATCACAAGGATCACTTTGAAACGTCAATTTTACTGCATGTTCCTTCGCGACCAAGCCAGGAAAGAAAGGCAAGAAACAAGGCTGGTTGTTTTTTTAATGATCCTTTTACAATACATAATACAGAAAATAAATTACGTCTAAATTGTAACATTTTGAACGATTTGGATCAATTTCAATCCCAAGCTTCTCAATCATCTAAATAATCCGATATTTTATAGTAGGCTTTTTTATAAAGATTTAGTTTATTTACGTTTTTAAATTTATTAATTGTCAATTTTTATACATACCTTGGGAGTTTGTTATAAAAGCCTTGCCCTTTAAACGATTTACTAACTTTATGGAGTCTACAAGTGGCAACAGCGAGTTTATCTTTATTTCTAGTATTATAATTATGATTATCGCTATTTTTCTTAAACAAATTAATATTCTTGTGAACATACATCAGATTTTCATAGATGTATTGACAAGGGAATGTCATAACATTTATTTCTTTAAACTTATTGCGTAATGATTCTCTGGGGCCCATATTATAAATTGCACGAGCAGTCCTCTTCTGCAGCACAAAAACGGTGTTTCTATCTGCAGCACTCCCCCACAGCAGTATACCGTATGACATAATGCTGTGGAAGTAGCTGAAGTAAACTAGTCTAGCTGTGTCTACGTCTGTAAAAAGACGGATCTTTTTGACTGCGTATGCCGCAGAGCTAAGTCTCCAATGTAAGGGCCCCATTGAAGCTTATTATCTAGGGTTATACCTAAGAATACGGTGGTGTCCACAAGAGCCAACTCCTCGTCTTTGATTTTTATATCTGCTTTAACTTGTGTTACATTAGGTAGTATAAATCTAATACATTTAGTTTTCTGTTCATTTAGAAGTAGATTGTTTACATTGAACCATTTACAACCTTAGAGATTGCATTGTATACAATATCATCAAAATCGGTTTGTCGTCGCTTTAATTTAAATAAAAGTGACGTGTCATCTGCAAACAATACAACCACATGATCGTCCCTTACAAGATGGGGAAGATCAATAATATATACTAGAAACAAAAATGGTCCCCGAATTGATCCCTGTGGTACACCCATTTTAACCAGACACCATTCCTATGTATACTACTTTACAAAATTGAATCCATTACATACTTGAACAGCAAATTTCTTTTAAAATATGGCTAATAATGATAATCTGTGTCAATATGATCAAAAGCAAATATATAAAGATTCCCACTAAACGTTATTGAAGTTATACTACTTTTTACTTCTTTTACTTACTGTTTTATTTAGCGCGTTTGGAAAAATATATTAGAATAAAAATTTTACGATGCGCGCGCACACCAACATCGACAGCCAAAAAGCGACACGATGAAGTTGGCTGATAACTGTCTCTCAAGTTTCCGTGAAAACTCATAACCATATTCAAAGTAATTGTTGTATTAATATAATATTCCTTTTACAGACAAAGAGTTGTGACATACGGGATGAAATCCTTAGTTATCTTTAGTATAACTTCTTACATAAGTACATAAGTACACACACAGGTTTTTTTTCTATGATACACATTAAATATAATTAACTATGTTAAATACATATATAAAATAATATATCTAACGTAGTTATATTTTATAAGTAAGCAACATACCTCTTAGGAATGTAATGAGCCTCATTTTTTTTTTCAAATTTATTTCGGCTTTTTCGAAGCAGTTTTCAAGTTAACAATGACCTACTTTCAGAGCAATGAGTAATGAAAAAATATTGCAAACATGTACGGAGGTGAGGGATATTTTTTTTATACCTATATTATATCACCTGTTATATGTTATATGTTTTGTATATATGTTTTTATATAACCTGTAACTTTTGGGGATCAGTCAACTTATGATGCCACTACCCTAACTCCGTAGCTTTATTGATCTCACTAAAAATAAGCAACTGTCATTGTCACCATTCCACTATTTTTTTTTAACTGGATAGATCTTCGTTTGACCACAATCTCGCCTGATGGTAAGCGAAATTGCACCTTTTAACCCGTTCTAGGATCACGCCAGTAAATTTTGTATGGTTCTGGTGTCTGACCGATTAATGAAAATACTAATCTAACATTACTTGCTTTTGATTTCATCCTCGTATATTACATCAGAGGGCCAGCCTCACTAGGGTCCAATAACACGTCAATTTCAGCTCGGGCCGGCCCTTATGCGGAGGAATTAAAATTTTACATCCAGTGAAAATGTTAATCCTTCCCGGTCCCAAGCAGACAATAAAAACGAATTGCCGTATCTTGAATTGTTTACTCTGACATCGTTGTACCTGAAGTAAGCCTGTTTCCGTGGATTGCTGAGGACTCGTGTGTGCCCCTTGTTGTGGAAGCTTAGTATTTCAGGGTCAAAGGGACATTTATTTAAAGGAGGCAATGAGCCAACATTTAACAGGCACATGTACTAATACTCTATTTGTTTAATTATTATTTAGCACTTTTTTGCTGAAGAGAACTCTACGCAGAACCCACACCAATGTTACTGTTGTGTACATACGTAATAGTCTCATCAAAACAATAACTCTACATTAGACCTGCCTAAAACAAAAAGCAAATGTCTCAGAACAATGGAAACATTCTATATTCTAAATAATTAATATGTAAATAAATTTGTACTAAACTGCAGCGACAGGGGGAGGTGTGAAGATCACAATAAACCGTATGAATGTTTTATTCGAGGTAAAAGCTCGGGATGGACGTATTTGTAAGCCTTTTGAAGAGGGTTAAGTCAATTTGGATTTGAACGTCAACTTTTTGCTGGACTCGTGTGTTCGGTGATTAGGCGCAGTTGGATGGTAGAAGAAGTGAGTGGGTATCTACTTATAGAGCATTCGGCATTAGTAGCTTCTGCCTTTGATGGAAATTATAGTATGGTAATGGCAATAGCCTGCGCCTTCTTAAGGTAAGCGTCCACAGTTCCGCATCGTACGAAATGCATACAACGCATTAGTTTATGGCAGTACGTTCACTGTATCCGCAGCAATCGATTGCCGATGCAACTGTAAGCAATGTAACTGTCATTCGGATTTACTTAGCGAGCGGAAACTGTGTAAGAGACAATGGAATGGTTTTCAGGGTGTGTCTACTGATCGGCCTCCCAGAAACGGCGTCGTCATTACCGACCGACGTTGCGCGGCGACGACCGACGGGCCGATGCGTGCGGTTCGTAAGATGCGAATCGGTGGACGCACTTGTACTACTTCCTCTTCAAAGAATCAAACATGCGTTTGATATGATCCGTCCAAAGCGTACGTTGCGGAACTGTGGAAGCTTACCCTTAAAGCCTTTAAACGACCAGCAAGTAAAACCGTTGGTTGGCGAGGCACATGCCGTGCTTTAGGTTATTTGCCTGTCAAACATTCGGCTCGTGGAAAAGTGTCTCGAGACTGTCAAAGACAAAAACTCTCGTTTGTTCTTCTTTCGATGTGCGTAAAGATAAAGGAGCCACATCTTAGCCACATTAGATTTTAAAAGAGAGTTCATAGGAACGCTTTTTTACCCAAGTTTATGGTTTAGCCAAACTGGTTTTTTTAGGGTACCCCCCCTATCTAAGTTAGTGGGTGTCAATCTATCTCGTAAAATGAAGTTTACCACGTGCTTGTACGAGTATATTATGTAGAGCACGCCTCGCAAACAAATTATTCTTCGTAGATACACTTTCCTCATAGCGCAACTTTTGAAAATAATGTTCTTTAATTTTCTTTGAAAAAGTTATTTTTTTTATGTGACAAAACTTCTAACTCTCTCTTTTACTATACTTACTATGCGAAAGTGAATCTATAGGGAACAGAAGCGAGCATTTTTCAAAAGTGTCTCTACGAGGAATAATTCTCGCGAACCTACTTAGTCAGTGTTCTGGTTGCTATTTTCCTCGCAGACACTAATTTAAAAATCAGTTGAAATTAATCTGTGAACTGTATGCGGCACTTATTACTGAGGCCCGTTATGTGTAACGATAAGAAGTTGATGGCCCTGAGAGGGTGAGCGGGGTGCGGATTCTAGGGCTGCTACCATTCTGAATCTCATCCTCCTGTTTGCGCCTTATGAAACATCCCCTAGCTAACTTTTCATACACACGGGAAAGCCTTATGTTGGTCGAGTACTTAAGTATGTGAACCTAAGTAGAACTCAACTACGAGTACATAAGCATTTAAACAAAAACCAACAAAGGTATTTAGTAAATGCTGTTTTAAACTTATAAAAAAGTTCAGAGCCAAAAAATATAAGTAGCAAGATTTTGCATCGGAGTTCATCGGACACATGTTTTAAAAATAATCGATGCTGCTCCAATTCAATCCGATAAGCCTAAAAAACTTATTCCATTAGTATTTCATGAATTCAACGAATGCTAAGGTAACTCTCATAGGCTATGCTGAAAGTTTATACCCATTTACGTTATCATCCTATCCATCTCAAAAGCAGCCTGTTTGTATCATTATCTTTTCAGTAGCATAATCTAAAATCGTCTGTGCAAAGGCTTTGCGAAAGCCCTGGGTGTTTCGCGTCCATAAAACTTGTAGAGGCCCCGGCGGAGTCGCCGGCAAATTTCCCCTGGGTGGCGCACCCCCGCCGAGCCTCTGGGAAATACGCTAAAGGCATATCATAACAGTTTTATGTTGATGTTGACCTCTCCGAGATACGGAGCTGCTTAATCGATGCAATTTGTTCAGCGGTGCATGAGATGGACTTAACGATTTTAAACGCGGAATTATTGACTCAATGTTCTATACTTACCAGAGGGAAAAATAGAGGGTCGGGAACACCTGCACCGTGATTCGATGTTATCACCTCTTGGATAAAAATAGTACCTAGTAAGTATTGGTTTGTATAAAAACCAACCAGTAAGTAATATTATATATATTAGGTTTTAAAATACCATGGACTCTTGAACTTGACGATTCGGTGTCATATAGAAGCTTTTTAGCGTTTCAGTTCAGTTCAGTACCATCTGGACTAGGTATATTTATTTCGGTAAGTATGTAATAAATACTTACTAAATTTTATCTAATCTTATTGATGCTGCTTTTCTTTTAATAATGTTTTTAAAAAAATCTTTATAGTTTGACCCTGAATATAGTTAAAGAATCTTTCAAAAAATTGCTATCAAATTGTTCTAGTACACAGATATACAGACAGACATCGAAGTGAAATCATTCAACTGTTTCATCAAATGTACGGAATACTAAAAACAACAATGTGAGATGATAAATTCTTATTCCCAATTGACTGCCATAAATCACTCATGAATTTTCACGCAAAAAATCCATCGCGATTCTTAACGCGTAAAATTCTTGTTTGTTTTTAAGTAGACACCTACTCCACCTACCAGCAACCGTTGAATACTTATATACACTTTTAATGAAAAATACTTATTTGCACTGTTTGAATGAATTTCTTATTGCAAATTTCATTAGGTATAGATATCAAAAATTACGAATTAGGTAATTCATAAGTTCTTATGAGTTTGTGGCTAACTCTGATGTCGGAGATTTTAGGTCACCGTCTGACGGTGATCCGACATTGCTTGATTGCTTGAATATCTACTGTAGACATCATTTGAATTCGAACAATTTAGAAAAAATTACAAAGTCATGTCAACCCCATTATGCTAAGCCATCCTAATTTCGTGTCGAAACCTCACCTGCATCTAACCTGTAACCACTGTATCTAAAAACAGTGATTTTCCCATCAGATTAGCTATAATTCAGCAATTTTCCATTCTCATACAACAGTGCTTAAAAACATCACGGGCGTCCTTGCCGTGGTGGTGGGTAGTGGAGGGTCCCAGTGGAAGCGAGTCCTCACCCGCCGCCCACGCGGCGTCCTCAGGGACCTGGCCCGGCTGCCGCGTGCCGCCTGCTCCCCTGGGACCCTCAGTCCCTCAGTCCCCCCTCCCACCTCATCACGCCCCTCTCAACTGTCTCTAAGGAAAACGCTGCTGAGACGTTCGACTTTTAATTGATAGGTAGATAGGGAGATGAAAATATCCTTTGAATTGAGAGTGTTTTGTAAACTTTTGATATTTAGAAGATAATGAACAAACTAATTGCTCATTAAATAGTTTCTTTATATTTTTCAATATCAATATTCCTAAATATTTACTTATTTAAAACAAGTAAGGCGAAATCACTAGGTACTCAACTTCAGCGTTTTTGATTTGGGTTAGTTGAAGATACGATGTAGTAGGATTTTCGAATATCACCGGCAGTTCTTGAATGATTCACGAATACCACATTTGAGGGATACCACCGCGCCGCCATGGAAGGCTCTATCGGCCGGCCTCGGACCCGAGCGCCGGCGGGACCCCACACTATTCCCCCACGGCATCCTAACACATTAAAATTACAGTTTCCAAGGATACAACAGAAACTACAATGACTTAGCTGAGATGGGGTTAGCATTATTATTCCTCTGCGCGTATCCGCTTGGTCCTTAATCAAAGTTATTACCTAGCGTTTAGTACTGCCAGAGGAATAGGTCGTTTCTAACGTATTATTGGCAACGATGGAACACCAACTAGGGTAGGGTTTAAGCATAAATAAAGCTCACTTTGGAAATGTTAGCGCAGACTCTACATTTTTCAAAGCAGTTTTACTATGTGAAGTTAGAATTTTGCCCAAATGATAGTCGCTTTGAGTTGGGAGTTATAAAAATATGAATTTGAACTAAATAAATAAAAGAACCCAACAGTGACATATGTAGTCCAGACCCACAATGAGATATCTCTGTCGTGGGTATCATGAAATACGAGTGTTGAGTATCAATGGTACCACCACATCTAGACCCAAAACCAATATTTGCTGATATATTTATCTTAGCTCACATCAACCCACTGTTGGGTTCCACTGTCCTCGTTATCTTGGCACTCTCAACCTGCTGTCCATTGCCTTACCACAACTCGTGCGATTTCGTTCGACCATATGCCTGGTGGTTTGCCAACTGGTCTGCGCCCTTCACACGGCAACCACTCGGTTGCTGCCCTCGTCCATCTTCCGTCTTTCTTCTTTGCTAAGTGTATTTGCAGTTAATGGATCCATTTGTCCCGCAGTGGAAATCGAATCCGCAGCATCTTGCGACTTAGTCCGTTACTTGCCCACCATACTGCATAATATTTTACAACCTACAACGAAATATATAAAATTCGTATATTAATAAAGTAACGAATTCATACCTTCGACAGAATATGAACGACCTTCGACAGTAGAACTTCATAGTAGGTAATCATATTACCCCAGTGCTAAGGTACCCAGTTTTCTCCTTACAATTTTACTGCAAACCTAAGCAGCCAATATGGTCAGTAAGAAAATTGAATTGGCAGCTTGGCAACAGTATTGTGAGCGGTTGGTGCTGAATGCGTCCCGCGCGGCACATTGCGGCCGCGAGTTATGATGGGCTATCTTGCGACGGTGCTGCCAATGGCTCTCAGTGGCCTTAAGACTACCCGCTTATTTTCATAGAAATTGCTGTTGCATTACTGTGTTTCCCTTGTGGGGAAACTACTTCTCTACGCTTACTTTTTGAACGAAATACGGGCAAATACCACGGCTACCTACCTTGTTAATTTTGAATAATAGATCATTTATTACGATGCTCTAATTGTAGGTTAACATCAAATAAAAGAACCTTTCTAAGTTAGTTATGATAAAACATTATTAAAAGAATTGCCTTCGTCTATAGCTCAAGATATAGTCTCAACTAAGCACTTTCGTACCCAATACTTTTTTTTGGTAGCAGTCAGGCGTTTGACCTGTATTTTTTTCACCTGGTGGTCAGTAAAGGTGTGATCGAAGAAGGAGCACTCTTACTTAGAAATAAACTATTCACACTATATAAAAAATTAACCATTATGGTATGTCCGAACTTGAAGATTCTGAGATCTGGAATTTTCAAGGGATCTGAAAAAACAGACGTTTCTGTGACAAATTTTGCGACTAATGCGAAAATACCAATTAAGTATTTTGTGCTTAAAATTTTTAAGAAAATGCCTCTATGTGTAGATGATAATTAAAAATGTAGTTTACGTAGAATCAGAAACATTTTCTTTGTCATTGAACAGAAGTTTTTAAAGTCACATAAACGGTGGATTGTTTAATTGTAGAATCCGTATTGTCGGCTGGGCGCGGCCCGGGGCGCAATCACGCCAACCGCACCCCCGCGTACTAATTAACTATGTCACACAACTATGTAGCTGATTTAAATGCACTACACTTGTATGTACTTTGTGAGGTACAGCGTCGTAAGTTGATTAACGCTAGGGTTTTAATTCCAATAGCAGCAGTAGGAGTAGCAGATTCAAAAAAAAAGTTTGTTAATTTAATTCGTGCCTTGATAAAGCGTAGTTATATAATAATACCACTTTTAACTATCAAAAATCGATTTATTAATATCATCTTATGTCGCGACTGTGACTGTACTGTCGATACTTGATAGATCAGTTATGTTTGACAATTATAATGAATATGAAAAATATTTTATTTAACAACAGGAACTACTTATAAATAACTAATACAGTTTCTCATAAAAGTGTAGAATGTCAAAGAGTTTTAAATTGATACATCAAATTAATATTGTATAATCATAAGTATCATAAAAATTAATACATTAATACATCAGACCAAGTTTTATTAGTTAAGGACTCTTACAAGATCCAATAATGTCCAAGTCGAATCCTTCCAGGGCTAGATTTCAATAGTATTTAGTCTTGTACTGTGTTAAGTTTTTTGTCTGTTACAAAACGTCCGCTGAAATCTAGGTGCTTTCTTGTTGAGCAACAAAGGTGCGAGCACACCTAAGGTGCATTCCGAAACACGACGTAATCGCTGCTAGCGTTAACGTAGCTATTTTGCGTACCGATTCAGTTATCGCGCTGATGACAGTTGAGTGCTGTCAAGGATTCGGAACGCTCATAAACGCACTCACAGTCATTTCATAACATTTTTGATTTAGGTAATTTAATTTAATTTCTATTTGTAAATGTATGGCTTGAAATAAACAATTTTTATTTGATTTTTTGTATAACAACAATAAAACCAGTACAATAAAAATTTGTAACGATCTTTAGATAATTCAACTGTTTCTTCTTTATTTTAGCCTTGTAAATATATATTGTATATTCTTTCTGTTATTAAAGGCACTTTGCCCAATTTTAGTATATAATCCACCAGCCGCAGAACACTATTACTCACAAGCAACCAACCAATCAGCTGTCACGTCATTTTTGATAGGGAGGCTCACGGTTATTTCGATTTGGAGCATGAACGTTGTTAGCGCAAAATAGCGGATTTAATGACGTCATCTATAATGATTCGCGGGACATTGTTGTCGCGCTAACTGTGATTCGGAACGCTTGTTAGCGCGATGATATCGATTAAAGCGTGATTCGGAATGCACCCATTGTAGTTTTCCGATAGTGAAATATATGGGTTATCTCTCCCGCTAGCCAGTTAAAGTTTTTATTTTACAGCCGACAAAGGTTCTATATCAAATGGAAAGTTTTATCTCTCATAACGAAATGCTTAAGCACAATTATTACAATTTAGACTAGGGAACCACTTATGCAGGGTGTGTAATGGGATGTCATTGTGCTCCTGTATAAGGGGTTGTGTGTTTGTGATGAAATTTTATTTTATTTTTTATTTATTTATCAACAAAATCCACAGCTTATAAAAACAAAGGTTTAAAATGCTTTGTCTATCCTACAGCCAAAAACGGATTTACAATTTATGGATTTACAATTTATAGATCTACAAATAACGACGACAATAATAAAAAATATGCCAGTAGAGTTTCATGTGGTGTTTCTTTGTAAATACATACTTATAATATATATAGGGTCTTTCAACAAGGACGGGCCGATGTTAAAATTGAATAAAACAAGATGTGTGTGAGATATTAACGAAATTTATTTTTTATTTAAAAGGCCTATTTATTCCATTATGGATGGAATATGACATCGTTCAAATGTCCGCCGCGGCTTCGTATGGTGGCGCGAATCCGAGAGGTCCAATTTTTAATGACTCTGCTGCATAGATCCGGCTGAATCCGAGCGATGGTCTGCGTTATGTTGGCTTTCAGGGCAACGGTCGAATGTGGTTTATTGGCATAGACCTGCGACTTCAGAAAACCCCACAAGAAAAAGTCTAGCGGAGTCAAATCACACGATCTTGGTGGCCAATTCACGTCACCTCTGCGAGAGATAACTCTACCCTCAAACCGTTCATGCAGAATGTCGATTGTGTCGTTCGCTGTGTGGCAAGTAGCGCCATCTTGCTGGAACCACATGTCGTTCACGTCCATATTGTTCAATTCAAGCCAAAAGAAATTGTTTATCATTGATCTGTAGGTCTGCGAAAGGCCGAGCTCTTGAGCACGGCGAGAAATCGACTGCCTCGGAGTCTCCTGAACACTCTCACGTACAGCGGCGATGTTCTCGGCCGATCTGGCGTTCCTTTGACGTAAAGGTGTTGGTTGGTTGTTTACCGAACCGGTCGTTTTAAATTTAGTCACCAATCGTTGGAGAGTGGACTTTGAAGGGCCACCGCGTCTGCCGTAAAATGGGCGCAATGCGCGCAACGTTTGCACTAACGAACACTCATTTTGATAATAAAGTTTTATCATTTGCACATGCTGCTCAACAGTGTAACTTGCCATGGTGATTTGGCATCAGTGACTGAATAAGAAAAAACAGATTTGACAGATGCCGCCAAAACAAAATGGCAGCCACAGATTATTAACATCGACCCGCTCTATTTGAAAGACCCTATAGAAAAACATCCAGACCCGAAACAAATATATGTAGATCATGAAAACATTTGTTCCGCAGCGGGAATCGAACCCGCTACCTCCTGCGTCTCAGCCGGCTGTTCGCCCACTGCGCCACGGAGGTCGTCAAGACATAAGATACCCACATTCTTCTACACTTTAGTAGTAGAAAGTGAGTAGGTTCGGTTTTCGTCTCTAGAATAATTATTGCCAATTTTTGAACATACTTAAAACGACCTTTGAACGTTTCTCGTCGAGGCGGTGTGTTTCAATAAATACCTATCTAAGTAGAATTACAACCAAAACAAATTCAGGATTTAATGACGGATTTGACTGCCTCCGTGGCGCAGTGGGCGTATAGCCGGCTGAGACGCAGGAGGTAGCGGGTTCAATTCCCGCCGCGGAACAAATGTTTGCATGATCTACAGATATTTGTTCCGTGTCTGGGTGTTTTTCTATATACTATAAGTATGTATTTACAAAAAAAAGTATATAAGTATTCTATCAGTTATCTGGTTCCCATAGTACAAGCTCTGCTTAGTTTGGGGCTAGATAGCGCTGTGTGAAATGTCCAGCGATATTTATTTATTTATTCTTAAAAAAAGATCCCCTAATCTACAAAGACAATTAAAAACACAAATGCCATGTGATTTGTAGCCGTACAGCTACTCTACATTATCCTAATTAGCTTAGAACACTTGTTCATTAACTTGATGTATTTACTTGTTGGAATGTTGGATTGCAATTAATTTACTATCAGTCCCTCCACGCATAGCATCGTAACTACTCCACTTATGTACTTCCTCGTGAGGTAGATTCTAGCAGCTAGGTTTGAGTTAATGTAACTTTGGTTACTACGTTTAACACAGTCTGGTTCCATGAAACGGATATCAAACTTACTGGTCAGTGGCAGTTAATACGAGTAGTATTGTTGTACATGAATAACACATAACTTTTAAACACCACAAATGCGAGCAAATTATAATATCACACTAATATTATAAATGCGAAAGTTTGGAAGTTTGTTTATTTATTTATTTGTTTGTTACTCAATCACGTCATAACGGCTTAACCGATTTCGATGAATTTTAGTATGTACATAGATTATAACCTGGATTAACACATAGGCTAATTTTATCTCATAAATCAGGTCCCATGGGATAAAAATGGGGTGTCAAGTCAAGTTGCAACAGCGAGTTTAGCTTTATTTCTAGGTTACTACACATTTAGTATTGTAACGCGTACGAAGTCATGGGAAACAGCTAGTTATAAAATAAATTTTCATTAGTTTAGTTTGATTTGGTCTGGTTTAGTATAGTTTGATTCTAAAAAGAAAAAATAGATTGATTTGTCATGGACATTGTATTTAATTGTAGCCTATCATGCATGTGATGAGGTTCGGTCTATATTAAATTTACTTACGGCCCTAGGGCCATTTAACGGATCTTCAGAGCAGTTATTGAGTAAACAATATCAAGTGGGCCATACGCTTGATCCTATTCTAGTTCGAATTACCAATTATTATTACTATTAACCCAGATTATCCCAAGGTTGGGCAAATGGCTCCCCGCATTTCCGCCACTCACAACGGTCCAGTGCCACCGAATGCCAGTCCCTCTCAAAGGCGTCCAGTTCGTCCCGCCACCTCCGGCGTGGTCTGCCGCGGCACCGCTTTGCTATCTCAGGGCTCCACTTTGTGGTAATTCGAATATACTAGGTAGGTACTCCAGTTCGAACAGAAAATGTAAAAAAAATCGAACGCATTACGATCTAAGGAGATCAGTTGCATTGCACAGGCATCGGTGAACGATTTGAGATCGAAACTTGAATTGACTACATTTCTTTGAAAACGTAGAATTTTCATTACAAAATAATAACATCATATGTTAATGGATCTACCAGTCAAAGACATAAACGTCAAAGACGATGTTAGATATTGTTTGGCCGGTATCCGGTATCCAGGTCTACGACCTTATCGGTTGCATCATTAAACTAAAGGCACCAACACTATTAACCAGTATAGAAAATGTAAATCTAACCGAAGCAGTTATTTTTTGTGACACATAAACACTCCGATTTAAATACGTCCAGCGGCACCTTTGTACGAACTGACTATTTAGAACATTGCTTAACTTCGGTGATTTATGCAAGCTGTTCATACGCTTAACCTTTGAGATGAAATTTAATGAGCATTAGCTTGTAATAAGTATATATTTTATATTAAACATTTACCATGGTAGTCCGGTGTATGCAAAGATTACAGAAAAAACTGTTCTTAAGCGCGGCTTGCATAAAGATCCCTAAACGTAACCCTTCTGACCCACCGTACCACCGACCATACACCCAGTGGTACGGTGGGTAATTATTTTTCCCTACGATACTACCGTAGTGCTGAGACACGGATTGTGATTACAATTTAAGTATCTTTAATTTATTATCAATTATTTTATCATAATACACTCATTATGGAGGGTATTCCTTTTTATCTCCATGAAGTGCATTAAAATATTATGATCAACATAGAGGACCTCTTTTCTAAATCCGTAATGTTGATTATAACTCCTTACTTGCATTTATAAGTATATAATAAGTCTTGTAATTTGACGTTGAAAATATACTGACAGAGAATTGTATTAATGTGAAAAATAATTTGAAATTGAAAATTATATAATATTTGTAATGGAGGCTGATGTGTTTAAGATACATATAAATATCACTATTAATTGGTGGTATTGTTTTTAAAATTTTTACCCACCGTACCACTGGGTGTATGGTCGGTGGTACGGTGGGTCAGAAGGATAAACGTAATTAGTGACTAAACATGTTTAAATTTCACGTAGGTATTTGTAAGACTCGACAGTTAGGCACTAAATACGATTAGGCATCGTTGCGCAAATCGCCCATACTAACCAAATCATAAAAATAAAGTTACAAATATTTTTCTTTTACCCAAGGAAGTTTTCTGAATTGAACATACAATAACATTACCATAATAGCACTGATATTTGTTGTTATGTTGGGGATGTTGGGGTAGCACGCTGCCAAATTTAAGGTAAATCCCGGTAGCACTCAAAATAACTACCCCGAAAATGAGGTTGGCCATTTTACAAAATGTGAGTTAATATGTACCAAATACACTTGAGAGCAATAAAATCGCACATCCGCACATTTTTACTTAAAAGTTAATTTTTTTTTTATTTGGAGCTTACAGCAAATTAAAATCAAATTAAATTAAAGTGCATAATCTAGGCATTCGCAGAACTGATAAAGGGTTGACATTTACCTTTAAAAACAACTCATTAGCAACAAAACAATAGACCCCCTTATGTCGCTCGATCCAGGTAAGGCCGGCGGCGGGATTTATCGCAGGTATAAAAGAGTGCATATTGAGGGAATGGTCATCATTTGCATACCAACGTACAGTGTGAAAGGTTCTCTATTGATATTGGCTTCAAACGGAACACGAAAATGGATACTACACAAGAAGTAGCCGCTCAAGTGGTTGCCCTTGTTGAATCGGGGCTTAAGCAAAGTCAAGTGGCTCGACAATTGAGTTTGAGCCGATTTACCGTTCGGCGTATATACCAGAGGTATCAAGAGACTGGTGGCTACCAACGGCGACAAGGATCGGGCCGTCCCCGTGCTACAACAGAGCGTGATAACCGCTTTCTTATAACGACATCTTTAAGAAATCGTCGTTTGAACGCAGTTCAACTGGGCCAACGACTTCAAGAAGTTCGTGAAGTAGAAGTTAGCCGGTGGACAGTCAGAAGACGATTGAGAGAAGGTGGCCTGACTGCACACAGGCCAGCAAACGGGCCGAAATTGACCCCAGCCCACCGAGAAGCCCGCCTTCAGTTCGCTCGAGACCATTTGAATTGGACCGAAGAGCGATTTGCCCAATGCTGCATAACAGAACGTGTCGCCTATGGCGGTGGATCAATCATGTTTTGGGGAGGCATGTCTATGGAAGCAAAAACCGAGCTTGCCTTCATCACCGGACCGAATACTGGTCGCCAATCAAGAGGATTGACTTCCATACGATACATTGAGGAAGTACTCGAGAGCCACGTCGTACCTTTTGCTGGGTTTATCGGCGAAAACTTTCTGTTTATGCAAGATAATGCAAGACCGCATACTGCTGGCATAGTGATCGAGTACCTTCAAGAGGTGGATGTGACCGTTATGGAGTGGCCAGCTCGAAGCCCAGACCTCAATCCCATCGAACATCTATGGGACGAGCTGAAAAGAAGAGTTCGAGGCCGAGATGCTCCTCCATCGACTCTACAGGAGCTGCAACAGGCGATCGCAGAGGAATGGGAGGCTATTCCTCAAGACTTTATCAAAAGTCTAGTAACATCAATGAAAACACGGATGGAGTCAGTGATTCAGGCTAGGGGAGGGAACACTCGGTATTAATAACAAACTTTAAATTAATTTTATCTTTTAATTTCATAACTTTGACACCAATACTTGAATAAAGAATTTTTTACTAAACATGCATTTTTGTTATTGATCCACAAAAGCATTTTTATGTAATGATTGAAAGACAAATCAGATACCACTGGATAGGTATTAAAATAGACTATGAATCTGCATTACAGAAACATAATATTTTTTATTTTTTTTTAGTTATGTCAAAAAATCATGAATGTGCGATTTTTTTGCTCTCAAGTTTAGTTCGGATATTTCGTTTCTTAATTCTTAGGTCTTACCAAAGAGTTCAGATTTTTTTCTACTAAACAAATGGTTAGAAAAAAAACAAGAATTCACCTAAGTCGTGAAGGCAAGGCCTAATAGCTAAATTAAAAATACTCATTAGTAAAATAAAAGCCATTAAAACAAAATAACTTAAAAAATAACATAATAAATAAGGTAAATAATACTTAAATGAATTAATTACTAACATTATAGCCGCCTGTTACTGTTTTGTCTGTATCTTTTATTTTTTATGGTGTACAATAAAGTGATTACATTAATTCATTAAAACTACGACACAATTCATTTGACTGATATTTAATTATTTGCGAATAATGGTCGGTCAAACTAGTTATAATTGTGCTCTCAGATTTAAGGATAGTGCCCCTAAATCTGGCAGCACGATGGCAGATCAGGAGCTTATAACAAACTCTTTAGATAGAATCTTAAATACTTATAGTTAAATAATTTTTTCCTACTTTACGTTACTGCTGCACGTCTAACGTAGCCATCTAAGAGTATTGTACCTACATGTAGGGGATTGTATACTCTTTGGAAATAAAAAAAAATACTAATAAATTTTCTAATGATATATTTATGTAGGCACATAATGTTTGTTTTCTGTGACATGTTCTAACTTTTACAGCTGAAGATGAGGAATGGAATGAAGAAAATGGAGAAAATGCTGCTGATGAAGATCGTGGTGATGAAGAATACGATGGCGCTGATGATGACGATGACTCAGAATCGAACGAGAGAGAACTCGAAGAGGCAGTGACTGACCGCAACGTTGAAGGTAAAAAAACAATGTACAACTGTAGAAAGAGTAGTACTTAGGATCTTCGCTTCATCACTTTATAACCTCAAAACCAAACAACATTTGCAATGTATGTTAGTTTTACATGTTTGAATATTGATGACATAAAAATGCCGTGAAAATATGATAAACACATACATACATTATTTCGTACCGTTTTATCGGTGTTTCCCCGACAATGTAGGAGGTAGCGGGTTCGATTCCCGCCGCGGAACAAATGTTTGCATGATCTACAGATATTTGTTCCAGGTCTGGTTGTTTCTCTATATATTATAAGTATGTATTTACAAAAAAAAAATGTATATAAGTATTCTATCAGTTATCTGGTTCCCATAGTACATGCTCTGCTTAATTTGGGGCTAGATAGCGCTGTGTGAAATGTCCAGCAATATTTATTTTTATTTTATTTTTTTATTAATGTTTCGGTTCAATTCGTGAATCTTCATCAGGGTAAGTGCACTCCGCTCCGAACAACGTCTCGCCTCGCACTACGCGCCGCAGTCCTCTGCGCGCGAGTAGAAGAGCGAACGTTCTCTACCGAAGAGAACAGCAGTGATGATAATGATGATGATGCAGCCTGTCAAGCCTGTCACGATGGGCCACCGTTGACGCAATCCCTACCACCGCACCCGTCTACTCGCGCGCAGAGGCTCTGCGGCGCGTAGTGCGAGGCGAGACGTAGTTAGAGCGGATCGCACTCACCCTGATGAAGGTTCACGAATTGAACCGAAACATTGATAAAACGGTACGTGTTAAATCCCGGATTTATAATAATGATTGAGATTAATCACGAAAGTTTTGTAAATAAAACATACATACTTTATTTCTTATCGGTATATAAGCACATGGCCGTAGGCTAGATTCCATATTTGGTTTTAGATTGTACACGTACAGAAATCTAAAACACAATACAAGCTATAAAACTGAGCATTTGCGTATTCGGCCAGCAATCCGACGCCAGACGGGCAGACGGGGTGCCTGACGCCTGACGCTGACACACGGCCGATGATAACGGATGACGTACGGCTCGAGTATCGCTCTATGCGACTCGATGGGTGCAGTGCGGTGCTGCGAACAGGCTAGGGATTGCCTCTGGCAATTATGAAGTGTGCTACGTAGCTCAGTTTATGTTTGGCTCTTTCACATATGACTTAACTAATTACTGGTGACAAACCTGGCTTGCTAACATGTTTAAATTTGACGTATTTATATGATTTGACAACTCTCTCGCATCGTTGCGCCAGTCGCTCTTAGGCATGAAACAGTTTCTGATGCCTAAATAGCTATTAATATTCAGCAGCAGCGTCAATCGTTGTATATTCGTAGCAATCGTAGCACCTGTAGCACTCGTAGCATATTGGTAGCGCTCTCGTAGCCGATGAGTGTTAATCTACATAATGACAAGTTTCTTTTTTTCATAATTTAGAAGCCTCCTTTTACTCTCAACACCATTTTCCTATTTCCTTTAAATAGAAAACAACTTTTTATTATGTAGCTTACCAGTGAAAGTTTGAAGCCTTGTCTGTATGTGTATCAACGTAGCCCTCAAACAGATGGACGCCGATACAATTACCAACATACACATACATATACACAAGGCTTCAACTTATAACAACCCTGTTTTTCATCGACGATTTAACAAAACATAGGCCTACGTATACATCATTTTGATCCATGGTACCCAATTTACGGTTGTTTTAGCTCTGCTACTAAACAGGCAAGAAAACACATAATATACCATTGAATGAATAATTATGACGGACATGTCTACCCATTTGTTAGCGCATGGCTTCGATGGGTGACCGGACGGGACCGCGGCATGTCTATTACGAATTCGGATGCCTCTGATTAGACACCTCTCCAAGCTTTGGCAGAAGTGTAGGGACTACAGAGTTCGTGAACTTTGTCAGAGAATACAAAACAGTTCGTAAAATATATGCGGTTGGTATTTTAACCGTCGGCGCAAAAAGGGGAGTTATAAGTTCGATGCCTATGTCTGGTTGTGTGTCTGTATATTTGTCTGTCTGTGGCATCGTAGTTTCCAAACGTTACTTCGCATTCTTTTTAACCGACTTCATAAAAGGAGAAGGTTCTCAATTTGTGGGAATCTTTTTTTATGTATGTTTCCGATTACTCGAAGACGCCTAGACCGTTTCGAGAAACTCTTTTTTTGTTGAGGTATACTTCTCAGGTGGTTCCATTGGCACCAAGTCAGGATCTGATGATGGGATCCCAAAACAATCGAGGGCAACCCTCAAATTTTATTGGGACGCATAATGTGTTTTATATATTTTATATTATTTAAAAGGATATACTTTTATACGATAGACGACCTCCGTGGTGCAGTGGGCGAATAGCCGGCTGAGATGCAGGAGGTAGTGGGTTCGATTCCCGCCGCGGAACAAATGTTTGCATGATCTACAGATATTTGTTCAGGGTCTGGTTGTTTCTCTATATATGATATGTATGTATTTACAAAAAAAATGTATATAAGTATTCTATCAGTTATCTGGTTCGCATAGTACAAGCTCTGCTTAGTTCGGGGCTAGATAGCGTTGTGTGAAATGTC
Source organism: Philereme transversata (assembly GCA_963924445.1). NCBI lineage: Eukaryota > Metazoa > Arthropoda > Insecta > Lepidoptera > Geometridae > Philereme > Philereme transversata. Next base: position 11,819,036 of record OZ004342.1, read on the forward strand.
CAGCAATATTTATTTATTTATTTATAGATTGGTCCTATAGAAGTTTCATCAAAAACGGTTCTGTAGTTTGGTTAGGTCAGTTATTTTTTTGTTTATACGTTGCTTGTTTAAATAAAAAGCTAGTGGTGTGGTTATTAGCTATGTTAGTTTTTAAGCCCAGATGCAAAAAGAGGGGGTCGGAGCTTTTATTAAATTAAGAGTAGAGAGTTCCTTGTGAAAGGGCTCGCCGGGAAGTACCACTACTAATCTGTTCCCAAGCAGCATTACTGTGTTTCGATTTGAATGGTATGGTTGCTGGTGATTTCACAAGCACATGAGCCTATACCCAGCAGTGGGAGTAGTCGGGCTGTGGATAATGATGCTGATGATGAGGCTTTACACCTTTATGCCACAAGTTGATGAACGTAGAATAGTGCATCGTAGGGCCCGTTTCTAAGGAACGTGACCTACAAGGCAATACTTTATTATAGGCGATGATTACCACTTAACACCAAGTGGGCCAAACGCTTGTTACATAAAAAAATGTCTGCCGAATAAAAAAAAATATAGGCGTGATTTTAGGTGCGAATATATCTAACCTGACTCAAGAAATATTGTAGACGATATTTACTTATAATTAAAAGGTGACTAGGCACGCTTTTCCCCCTTAGATTACGTAAGGAAGGAATTTACAGGAATATTTATGGTAACCTGAATGGAGGTCACTGCCCTTACTTAAAGTTTGTTATATGACTTTTAGAGACTCAATGTTATTCATCTAAAAAGAATACACGTGGTAAATAGCTGTTTTTAATGAATATTCAGTAAATAAGTGATTGGATGCAGACCCTGAAGTTGAACATACGTACATGTGTAAGTTAAGTCCTAAAGTAGACTCAAGGAATAGCTGATTGCAAATTTTATGTAGTAGATACATAGATGATAAAAATATTCACTTCGACACAAGTAAACAAACACATAAACATCCGTATTACAGGATATTACACAAAATTCGTAATCTAGTATTAAACAAATTTTTGTTCAGCGCTGAAAAAAAAAAACTGTTGAAATTATACTTTTTTTTAGAAAAAGTAACATATTTATTGTTATGTGCAGAATCACCCTGTATCGTGTACACATACGAGTACAAGCTCCGAAACGCCCTGTAAATACAGTGTACTGAGGCCCATATGCCAGAACCAAACTCAAATCTGAATCGATTTATGACTTTTGTTAGAAGTTGTCAAAAATTCTACACTTGAGTCCAGTTCTAAAATACTGATTCAATATCGCTTGTTTAGGGTTCAAATCAATGTCGTGTAACCAATGAAAATTGATATTCGCAGCGGGCAGTTTGTTATAATTTACGAGTGTGGTCTCATCCGCACCCAGCACTTAGTTACTGCCAGATGCATTGGACGCGGCACTATTCAGTGCCAGACTAGCTCACACCCATTTATTGTCAGATTAGCCACTTCGGACTAAATACCCTGCTACTATACTACAAGTTGGAATAAATATCGCTTTGGTTAAATACGCGATGGAAATATTTATTAGTGTTATCGGTTCTTGGTCTACATTTTCCACACAGATTAGAAAAATATGTTCTTCAAGATACTTCATTTTCGTATTGTCTGATTTAAGATCTAAGTGTTTTTTAGGGTTCCGTACCTCAAAACGTAAAAAAGGAACCCTTATGAGATCACTCTCTTGTCCGTCTGTCCGTCTGTCTGTCCGTGTGTCACCACCGATTTTCTCAGGAACGGGTGGACCTAGCAAGTTGAAATTTATACCAGATACTGAGGTCTATAGTCCCTATTAGGTTTATAAAAATCAAGGTCCTCAGTCAACACGATAAAAGATATGGGCAAATTTAGAGTTTTGCGAAAACTTGTAAGTACCAAAATTTACCTTAATATTCAACTTTATTGATTTTTCGGAATTTTCCCTTTACTAAAAAAATAAATAACTACAGAAAATACATTTACAAAAAAATAAAAAAGTTGAAAATTTAAGAGTGTACCCATACATGCATAGTTGACGCCAATTAAGATAGTCCTCTGAGTTGTATGGGCGCTCATACAATTTATTATAGATAATGGTACGGAACCCTTCGTGCGCGAGTCCGACTCGCACATGGCCGGTTTTTGATTGATTGTTTATTTTGTTCTAGACGCATACGACGATATCCCTGATCGTGCAAAACCAGAGCCTTACGAAGACATGGCCGGTAAGCCGACTCTACATTTAGTACAGTTGTTATATGAAGCGGGCTATATGATGTTATAAAGTTCTGAAAATTAACGAATTTAAATTCAGATTAAAGATTTAAACAATTTCGAGCCACTACTTAACACTGTTGAGAGCTAAAAGCGCGCTTATTACGTTGACGTCTTCATTGAAATTCATAAGGAGGCCACTAAAATAACGAGCAGTCTCTGGCCGATGCGTTTTTACTGCGGTTTAACGTTCTTTTTACAACTTCGTCAAAGGGTGTGCTTCGGAATGCCCTCAGCCGGCTGCGCCCGCTCCTGCTTTACGAGCCTGTCCTCGCTTATCTTCCGCCATTCGTGATAAATCTCCACCCGGCTCCTTGGACTTCAAATATTTACATGCTAATTCGTAGCCAATTCGGCACCCGAGATTATAAATAAATTGTCTGGCGTGCCCTATCATCGTCAACGTCACCGCTTTATCTTTCATGACTTTATAGAAGTTTTAAAACGGTCCATCCAAGGCCCATCTTGCAGAGTTGACGTTTTAATTTTATACCACCCAGATAATTTAGGTTGTACGTACCTAGCAGCGGAATCTTTATGGGAATTGCGAAGTTGTAAAATTGTAATTTATTAGCTACTTGTCTTACTCCTAGGAGTTTTTACTGGACGTTTTATTATCCCGGGGAATTTTACTATTGAGGAACTTGGCTATTGTCAAGACGAGACATGAATAGTGGTAAAATAATGAATAGGTACTACACGCACGTGAGATACGTAAATAAAACAAAGCACCCAGGATGTGTAAATTACATATTGTTTGGTAAGAATGAAACATCACTGTTTTGCTGTCAAAATATGCAAATTGCATTTAGGTGTCTTTATGAGATAATAATTACTTTTTAAAGTGTTTACCATTGTTGTACGTGCAAATAAGGTGTTGTATACAGCACATTTCGAATACATAGTTTGACGAACAGCGAAATACTTTAAATTTCTTTTAAAAGTCTCTTTAAGGAACTTGTCTCACCGCCGGCGAGTAAGCGATTAGCTATCAACTATTTTCTCGCTCAAGAAACGAACAAAGATATAGATTCCGTGTCAGTAAAAGAGACACGTATAGCTGATCGCTGGCCGTTCACACTGCCGGCGAGAACTCGCTCTCCACTATTTTGTCGCAGCGATACAACACTCGCTCAGTGATATTCACTCAGCGATACGCGCTCAGCGATGCTCGCTTGGCGGTCAGAACACACGCCGTGAGATGAACCAGCGGAACGGAACGCACGCGCCACGCGCTCAGCGAGTGGCGCGAGTATCGCCCGCCGCACTAGCTCACTCGCTTTATAGCCCAGCGAGACAACTATAGGAACTACACACTCGCTTCTAGCTGCGAGACAACTCTTTCTAGTTTTTAGCTCTACTCGCTTCTCGCTCATCACCGGGGGTGAGACAAGTGCCTAAACAAAAGATAGGGACTCTTTATATGCCTAGTTATATGACCTTTATAAAGCTCTATTCAAATACTGTTTGTTTGTTAACAAAATAACAATACTAACTTTCCACATTGTATCACAACACGTGTAAATCTCATTTATTTGTCGGAACATCATAACCTCATAAAAGTTCAGTTCACGGGCAATAATGACTTGTTATCACATAGCAGAAGTTTATTTTACTTTCTGTGTTATTGGTAGGTAGATGTAACATATCGTCGGCCTAATTATCAGAATTCTAAGTTACTATTACTTTAGGTATAAAATGAGAGTATTTTTATATCTTAAAGTAAGAGTGACTCAATAAAAATCTCTCAAACTTTGTGAGAAAATCAGATTCTTGTTGCTCCTGATAAATTTACCCATATGGACTTACGAATTCTGATAATTAGGCCGACGATATTGAAAGCTGGCGATTGGTATTTGTACGCAAGTTGCAACATAGGTGTTTATATGGGGGAAATTGTCACTACTGGTATACCTAATGCAAGGGTAAATTTATTATTATTTATTTTAAGTAAAACCAAAAGCTAAACTGAACAATTAAATAATACAAAACAGAAAGCCAATTACAGATTTTTACGTATAACAACTCTTTAGCAATTAGGCAAGAACATATTAGCCATCATTCGGTGAAACAATTATCAAAATTTTTATGTAATTATTCTAAATAATAAGTTAATCTATACTAACACTAGTAGTTCACCCCGAACTGAGATCTCGCGAATCTCCCAAAATAAAAACCTATTATTCTTAGGGCGACTTGCACAACGATGCCTAAAAGTATTTAGTGGCTAAATATGATTTAAGGAGTTGTCTAATCATACAAATACTTCAAACTTAAACATGTTTAGTCCTAAATACGGTTAGTGATCTTTGTGCATGCCGGCTTTAATCTTTGACTAATAAATTGGTGGCACGAAATGCATAACCAACTTACTTGACCTACAGTTTCATTTAAATTAGATGTAACGGGGGTTCTTTTTAATTGGTTATATTTTTTAGGGTACAAATGGCAGTTATTCTGGATTTCAGACTTTTGCCTATATTTGTGTCACTAAAGCTACACGAATACCAAATTTCAGCATTGTGGGGTCACTGGTGTACCCTGTGAATTTTGTCAAAGTTTTGTTTTTATTATAGCTAATAACTCAAAAACTACAGAAATTAAACTGAAAATAAAAACGGGGTTCAAATATACTAATGAAGACCTTTCATTTGACGTCCCATTTGACCTAATAGTCATTTTTTTTACCCCTCTTGAACACCAATATCTCAACAACCCCCCAATATTTTTAGCTCATTGAATCACACCAAAATTGTGCCATCACTACCTACCTATATACTAAATTTCATGATGATCGGATAAACGCTACGAAAGTTATCCTCGGACAAACAAACATACATACATACAAGGCCGATTTGCCCAGGTTGATTTGGAGATCTCGCTTCGCTCGATCAATTATCGCCAGCAAAAATGTATCTGCTCAATCGCTGTCTAGTTGAATAGATCGAAATCATTGATCTTGCACAATTTATTATAGTTGTCGCGTGCAGTTGCAATTATGTAGATAGTAGATAGGTAGATAGAAAGTATTGTATGCACATCATAAATAATTGCTCAAGCGACTGTCGAACCACGCACAGTGGAGAGTTCCGTAGCCAATACGGTTGTCTGCTTCTTCCTGCCCTTTTTCCACATTACGCATGGTCGGCACAACATGTATTTTCTTCCATATCTCTCCATCAGCCGTCATCTCCGTTGTCACTTCTTTCCTACCCATATCATTCTTCACACAGTCCATCCATCTCTTCTTCGGCCTTCCTCTACTTCTATATCCATCCACACTCTTTTAGTCACATGATTTTCTTCATCATGACATGACCTAGCCGCTAGCCTCTTACTCCTCAATTTTACTATCACTACTTTCAAACTTCCTCTAATACATTCGTTATCTTATCCATTCTCGATACCCCACGCATCAATCTCAACATTCGCATTTCCACCAATACGGTTGTATTTTAGTAATATAAAAAAATTTACATTCCGAAACAACGGAACCCTAAAAACATATCAATTAATTGACTTTGTAATAGTTGTGGGTCAGTCAGAGCTACGTGAACAGGCTAAAAAAAAAGTTACTTAAAAAGATCGGCTGATTCAATGGTGCTTAGGTTCATTTGATAGCTGACGATGTTCATATAAATATAAAACTATCGTAATCTAACTGAAAAGTGCTGCTTTTTGCTACCAGGCTAGTGCATGACCGCCCTAGGAAAGTTTATCTCTTAATTACATTTTAACGTAGAGAAAGAAACATTTGTATGATATTGTTACACTCTACGCTAAAATGACATTACATACATAGGCGAATAAAGTATTAATAAAAAATAGACCGCCACCTCAGATTGATACCAACTAATTATACATTCTAGGGTGTACCCGAACATTTTTGATGTGACTAAAATGTAGTGGAGCCTTTGGGAGGGTCGGCAATCAGTTGGGCTGCCCCTGGAGGCTGCATTAATCACAAGCACTGTTGCCAGCTGGTAGCCAGTTTTATGGGGTTATTCCCGCTGGTTCCCGCGCCCTGTTCACACTGGGGACCAGCGGGAAGGAATATTTCCGTTGGGTAGCATTTGTCCCCACTAAAATATTATGATTTAATTTTTAATAAAATCACAGCAGGTATTTGGTAAATAATATCAGGATTATTTACCAAGCAATAATGGGGTACGTATGAATGAGATCAATATTTGGGATAGCAGCTGTCAAATTTTAAATAGCCGTATCTCGAAAACAAGACGTTTTATGTGTCAATGAGATACATTTGGGATGGCTGTCAAACTTTAAATAGCAAAAATTAGGGAATTAGGGGTTTTTTCTTCCCACTAGTCTCCTGTAGGAACAGCGCGTGGAGACCAGCAGGAATAACCCGTTTTATAGGTACCTACATCAGGAAAAATCACCACCTTAAAATGGTAGAAATCATAAGTTTCGAAAGTGATCGTATTAAATTAAGCATTCTTTTGCCAATGAGAATTGCAAGAACATTAACATTTTCCAACTCACTCAATATTTTAACTAGAAATGTACCAATTTAGAGATATTAAAATCGTAAGCAATACAATTGAAAACCACGATCGAGCTTTCTATAATATACGCTGCCGAAGAGAAATATTTTAAACCATATTCTATAGAGCAAATTATATTTGAATGTTTAGTTTATCGCAATCTATTCTTATTACATACTTCATTCGTGTATCTTATTAGCACTAATTAATTGCTAATAGAGCAGCTTGTTAGAGCTGTCATAGAAGTGCCTACACGGAACCCTTTGCCCAACTAGACTTTCAGCCTGCCAGAAACGAGACAGCATACATACATATATTATACAGCAGGGTGTTACGATACGAAAAACTTTTTTTAAGAAAAAGCCGAATTAGATAATTCTTTACGGTTAAACTAAATGACAATTACTTAACCTAGAAAACTTAAAGAATAATACATGGTGGTACAACGGGCAGCCTTATCGTTTACAGCGATCTTTTCCAGGCAACCTTTGAATGGACTGGATAGAAAAAACGCGAGAGGAGGCGGTGTAGTGTTTCAATAAATATCTATCTAAGTGGAATTACAACCAAAACAAATTCAGGATTTAATGACGGATTTGACGACCTCCGTGGTGCAGTGGGCTAATAGCCGGCTGAGACGCAGGAGGTAGCGGGTTCGATTCCCGCCGCGGAACAAATGTTTGCATGATCTACATATATTTGTTTCCGGTCTTGTTGTTTTTCTATGTATTATAAGTATGTATTTACAAAAAAAAGTATATAAGTATTCTATCAGTTATCTGGTTCCCATAATACGAGCTTTGCTTAGTTTGGGGCTAGATAGCGCTGTGTGAAATGTCCAGCAATATTTATTTATTTTAAAACAAATTCCTTGGTTTCTTCCAATGATATTCTCACGAGTAATGTTTATACTACCACTCGATTATGTTATATTACAAGGAATAAGTTATACTTGACTTGGAAACATAGACAGATTCTCCTAACGAAATAACGATTTTTAGAATAATACAGCTAAAGGCAGACGTTGTCTGTGTGAGCTTTGAGAGTGGGAGTGCGCGGGTCGGGGATTCCCATGGGACGGAAGTGTGGCCGGAGTGACGCCACCTGGGACCGCGGGGAGAAGGGACGTGGAGGGAGGGCGGGGGGAGCAGCAGCGACCATTAGACAAGTAACAGACACAAGCGATGGACGAGGTTGATGGACATCGGCTAACTTCTATCTACGATGTTCACGGATTAAAATCGACTCCCTCGAGTGAGCAACGAACACTTTTAGTAATTAAGCTGCATTGAAACAACGGGGGCTCAGGTCGCGGGTGAGTCCCTCGCGACTGTTGATAATATCTAAATGCCTAATGGCTGCTGGGCTTGTGACGAATGTATCGAGCCGCCTCCCGCCGGCGCCGCCCGCTTCTCCACTATGTGATAATTCCAAACGCTGCGGCCGCGCCACCTGGGATCACACAGAGACGGACTACATTCGCTACTTTGTTGTTTACTTTACAATATATATTTTAGCGTCGGATCTTTTTAACGCTCCGTTACGGATATTATGATCTAGCAAGTAGAGCTCAAAGCCAAAAACTGAAAAAGTTTAGAACACAATGGTGACAGCTGTCGGTACTTTAAAGAAATCGACTTAAAAGCCTTATGCGAACAAGTACTTATCACAGAAGCCTTGCACATTCCAGGCTTGCACAAAGAAATCGTAGTCATGTGTGGGGCCCATTACAGTATTCAAACATTATTTATGTGTATTAGCGTATTCTTAGTATGAGTACATACAGAAACACGAGTGTCAGCCTTTAGGGTAAGTTCGGCAACAATTCGGCATTGTTGACGCGGATTGGCACGCGGCGGTGGCGGCGCGGCGGCACCGCCGTGCATTCCGCACCCGTGCCCGAACCGTCCAACCACTGTGCGACATTCCGCACCCGGCACCGTGCCGACCAACGCAGGCATTTAATTACCCAGCCAATACCCACGTGCCCGAGGCCCGAGACACGGTCGCACCGGCATCGCTCGCATTCTTCGTCAGAATAATTTACAAACAACCAATTGAGATATTCGCACTTGGGCCTTCATTAATTGAATATCTGAAGGAAGAATTCGCGTTTCTGAGATCTGCTACGCTGATGCTACGAAATCGCTGTTGTTTAAGTTAGTCATGGTTAAAATACTTTGTCAAAACGGTAATGTCATCCAAAGATTTGCGATCTTGGTCATCATTTGCCCGTATATCGTGTATAACTTTTGCAAACTTACAGGTAACAGGGGATTTGTTTGACTCAGCTCGTGCTATTCTTCCTTCGATATTTGTTCATTTGCCTAGATATATTTGAGAGTTATGTTTAATGAAGTTAGCGTCGAGTGCGGTCCCTGGTTCGGAGTCCCTCAGGACGCAGCCCGCGCGCCCAACTTCGGGCTCAGAGCCCCCCCTGCCCGTAGAGAATACATTTGCGCAACACTCGCGCTGGCCTAACAACGAGCGACAACGAACACTACGAAAAATTACTCATTTTCACATTGGTTTATGAAGAAAATTAAATTATTTTGCCGTTTGGGAATGTTGTCACAGCCACGTACTACGAATGTGTGAGAAAGATGAACATACAACCTAGATTTCTGTAGATAGTGACGGCTATAATATAGGCATAGACTAATCATTATTGCTCAACCTAACGAAATTCTGTTATTATTTTGTTATGATTTTGACAATGATTATTGTGACTTCACTTCCCTTCAGGGGCAGTGGTGAGTTCAAAATGGTGTGGAGTGATTTGCTATAAAGGGCATCCCTAGGTCTGCTTGCTAGCATTAAGTTTGCCTATGTACATATATGTTAATTTTAGTTGTTAAAAAAATACCAACTTGTGTTATAAGAATTTTATGTTCTCACGAGCCTTGTAGAGCGTTACGCATTTTTGCGTACTTGCCTCTAAGTGTGTTCGCTATTACATAAAAATACACAACCTATTAAAGCTCAATATCCCCAGTTCGCTCTCGGGTTTGTTATTTTACAACAGCCTGTTCCAACATCACAGGAAACAAAACTAAAAAGTGCTAAATCCTAGGGGTGTGTCGGCTTTCTGTTAGTCACAGAGCATGTTTCGTTATTTTTTTATCCAGTGAAAAAGTTTCCTCTTGAGAGGGCATATCGGCATCAGTCCGCGGGGCTGCCAGAATCACACCTTCAGAGTAACGGTTGCCAACTATACAAGGACTTCCTGGCTAGATTTATTTGAAAAGTACATTGATTTTAGAAAAGTGTACGGGAAACGAGGATACTATTTTTTTTTGGTTTTAATGATGGTTTGATTTCCGGATGTAATAATTGTACTTTAGTTCAGGGTTCAATGTTCAGCTAAGAAAACTAGAGACACAACACTTGGTTTAGTCAGTGTTTATGTTTAGGAAACTATTAGCTGTTGCCTGCGACTTCGTACGTGTTACACTACTAAATGTGTAGGTAACCTAAAAATAAAGCTAAACTCGCTGTTTCAACTTGACATTCAATTTTTATCCCATGAGACTCGAATGAATGAATGAATGAAAACACTTTATTGTACACTACAAAAGAAACAAACATAACAATAAAAATTCACAGAGCAACAAGTACAATAGGTGGTCTTATCGCTTAAAAGCGATTTCTTCAGAAGTAAATATACCTAAATTGACAATACCTTTTACCTACTACAAATTAAAAAAAATGTATACATAAACATACATACATATCTATAGCGATATTATGACGTTTCAAAGAGATAAATGCTTTTTACTCTTGTTTTAAATGATGTTTAAAAGATGGAGCTTGCCGTATTGAGACCGGTAATCTGTTCTGGAGACGTGTTGCTTTAATAGTACGAGTAATGGAATCATCATAGAAGCTAGTTCTTTCTGGAATTTTCAGACGATCGGAGCGAGCGAGAATAAGAGCAGTGAAGGAACTCAAATCGTTCCTTCAAGTAGGAAGGGGTTAAAAGGTTTCGGAGGATGTTGTACAGGAGGGAAAGGATATAAGCATTCCGGCGAAGAAGAATAGGTAACCACTTGAGCTTGAGACAAAATTCGGAGATGTGATCAAATATATGGAGTCCAAAAATAAAACGAATGCCGAAATTTTGCAGATACTCAAGCTTGTTAAGTTGGTCCTGATTTATGGAATAAAAAGTAGCTTATGTGTTAATCCAGGTTATAATCTACGTACATACCAAATTTCAACGAAATCGGTTCAGCGGTTACGACGTGATTGAGTAACAAACAAACAAACAAATAAATAAACAAATATCCAAACTTTCGCATTGATAATACTCGTATTAGTGTGATAGTGTGGAGTGTGATTTCGTGTTACAAATAGGCAGTCGTGAAGAGTGTTTTGTTGGGGTTCCGGACCAAAATAAGTAAAACTGAACACTTATGCTGCGACTTTGTCCATCTGTCTGTCACAGTTGATTATCTCAGCAACTACGGAAGCTATCGACTTGAAATTTGGAATAATTATATTATTTAGTAATTTCTGAGATATTCAGCTATGACAGATGAACAAACAGGGAGACGGACAAAGTCGCACCTTTGGGTTCCGTTTTTATAATTTTGGATCGAAAACCTATGCATACAATTATTACAAGGCGCGCTACTTTCCAGTCCATTGCAAGGTTGTCGGGAAGAGATCGCTTTTAGCGATAAGACCGCCAATTGTACTATGGCGTATCTAGTTATAAGTTTTAAATAAGATTTGATTAATTGATTTAATTGAAGTGTGGTATACAATAAAACGTTTTCTATTCTATTCTATTCTACTTATAATAGTGGATCAAAACAAGTAAAAGATCAACATATTCAAGAGAACTGGCTGAATCTAGCAAAAGGGCTAGCTGGCAAGCCTGTTTCTGAATGGGTTCGCGAAAGGTAGCGCGTCCCTTGGGAGCAGTATGCTCAAGGCGGCAGAAAATTAACGTGCCCCCCTGGGAAATCTACGGCAGCCTTAGAGCCTCGGCCGGCCGTGCCAGCTCGCCTGGGACGTATTTAATGTCCTCTCACTCGCGACACACCTGGACATGAGTTTACCTATTAGAGATATTACAAGCTAAGCCCCTCCACCGCGGCTACATAAACTCTTATAAAGTCATATCCTTATCATTGCAAATAAAGAAAATTTAGACAACCGTCATGGCGCAGTGGGCGAGTAGTCGGCTGAGACGCAGGAGGTTGCGAATTGGATTCCCACCGCGAAACTAACGCTTGGATGATCGACAGATATTTCTTCCAGGTTTGGGAGTTCTTCAATACAAATCTGTACATATTTAAAAAAATGTATTCACGTATTTTATCAGTTATATGGCTGGCTCACAAAGTACAAGCTTTGCTTAGTTTGGGGCTAGATATCGCTGTGTGAAATCATCATCATCATCATCTACAGCCCATAAGTACCTACCCACTGCTGGGTGTAGGCCTCCCTTTGTAAACGCCACCCTTCCCGGTCCTGTGCTGCGCGCATCCAGGAGTTGCCCGCGACTTTCTTTATTTCGTCGACCCACCGCGCCGTCGGACGTCCTGGACTGGATGGTGGCCAAGAACAGACCTAAGAAGGTCTGTTCTCGGTCAAAGATTTACTCCACCTGCCATCACCTCGTCTAGCCAAGTGTCCTGCCCAGTTCCACTTGAGTTCCACCACCCTTGTTCCGACGTCTTGGACTTTCGTCTGGCGACGGATTTCGGTATTGGGAACTCGATCCAGCAGGTTGATGCCAAGCATGGCGCGCTCCATGGCTCTCTGTGCAACTCGTACTTTGTAAACAGTTTTCTTAGTGAATGCCCATGTTTCGGCGCCGTAAGTCATTATTGGCAGGACACATTGGTTATACAGTGTGAAATGTCGATCATTATTTATTCTCCATTTTATTTATTTATTTAACATTGACGTAATGAAGTAGTGTTGCCAAAGAAAAGTTGTCTGTGCGGGCGGTACATGTCGGAGGATTTAATGTGAAATGTGAATATAATTATATTCATTGCAGCAAAACATAGATTAGGTACAGTAGCATACACAGTGGGCATTTAACATCCGTATTAGCATTTAACAAAATTCTATAGAACAACTTTAAACAGGATCCAACAACATTACAATAGGTTGACAGGACCTATTGTAATGTTGTATATATGTATGTATGTAATATAGCGAGCTATAGTTTGAATGTTATTGGCCGCTAAGATGTTAGATTTGTTCACTAGCATACTGCATTACGGTCCTCATAAGTTTAATATTCACCGCTATACTAAGAGCCCTAGCTAGCTTAACACTTTAATTTGACTAGGGTCAATCGATTTTGATTTATCAATTTTTACCCCATCCCTAAAATTATTTTCAAGTCTTGTTTACTTCCACCAATTTAAAACACATTTAAATTGGATGATTATGAACGGTTATTAATTGCTTGGGGCCAGTTTCGCCAATCTTCTTTTGCGCTTTTATTCAGTCTTGGAATATAATATGTTACCCAAGTAGGTACTCATGCTTTACCGTTGAAATGCTCATGGCATGTTCAAATACATTAAACGGCAAGAAATCCGTATTCAGTGGCAGTTACTAATTCAGTAATTCACCGGATCCAATCGGGTGTGAGCGGCGCCTAAGGTCGTTAATGATGCATGCGCCTTTGCCCATTAATAGCTGGTAATCCACTAGTCCCTTGCCTAACTTGAAGCTACTTGTGCTAATCGATGCATTCTTCCTTTTTTATAATTATTTTTAGTCCCGATACATAATATGTAGGAGTACATACATACATACATAGTATGTACGATGTACGTTTTTATTAGAATAGTTAGTTCACAAAAATATTAATTTGTTTAAGAAAAATAGCGATAATCATAATTTTGATACTAGAAATAAAGATAAACTCGCTGTTGCCACTTGTAGACTTCATAAAGTTAGTAAATCGTTTAAAGGGCAAGGTGTACGCTTTTACAACAAACTCACAAGTGATTTACAAAAATTGACAATTAATACACTTATAATCCGGCCAAGTGCGAGTCGGACTTGTGCACGAAAGGTTCCGTACGTATCTATAAAAATGGCATAAAAATCAGGTTTGTTGTATGAGAGCCCCCCTTAAATATTTGTTTTATTTTAAATAATTATTTATTTTTAAAGTGAATATATAACTAAATATTCTGTGGATATTTCAAGCGTCTACCTGTTGCCGTTATCAATATCGAGCAAAAACGAGCAAAAAAATCACGTTTCTTGTATGGGAGCCCCTTTAAATATTTATTTTATTCTGTTTTTAGTATTTGTTGTTATAGCGGCAACAGAAATACATCATCTGTGAAAATTTCAACTGTCTAACTACCACGGTTCATGAGATACAGCCTGGTGACAGACGGACAGATGGACAGATAGACAGCGGAGTCTTAGTAATAGAGTCCCGTTTTACCCTTTGGGTACGGAACCCTAAAAACGTAACCAAACAATATCTTTATAAAAAAGCCTACAATAAAATATCGGATTATTTAATTAGATGATAGAGAAGCTTGGGATTGAAATTGATCCAACTCGTTCAAAAATGTTACAATTTAGATGTAATTTATTTTCTTTATTGTTTCTGTGTTCTAAAAGGATCATTAAAAAAACAACCAGCCTTGTTTCTTGCCTTTCTTTCCTGGCTTGGTAGCGAAGGAACAGGCAGTAAAATTGACGTTTCAAAGTGCTCCTTGTGATTTTAATGAATAAAAGATTTTGACTTTGACTTGACTTTGATACAATAGAATAATATTTTACTTGGAACATCAATAAGTAAACACAACTACAACACACATTAAACCTTCTAAGTGTTTTTTTGTGTTTTTTATTTGTATGTGTTACTTATAATTAATAACAATAATTTAAAAATAACAAAATCAATTAGTAAGAAGCTGTATTAAAACCCGTCATCAATATAGTCATTAATACAACTGAAATAGGAGGCAATTCTGTTGATACAAACTAAACTAAAGTGCTGACAAATCTAAACTTATTTTAGTTTATGCCAACAGAATTCCCTTCATTGACCTGAATCTAGAGCTTACGTATTAAATAAAATAAAATAAATACTTATGTATGGTTGCAAAAAGGTCCTCTGCTCAGCATAACATGCTGGTTTCAACAACCAGCTGTGGTATAACCATGTAATTTATTGCATATTAAGTAGATTAGTATCAGTATAGGAAAAGCTAGGATACAAAACAGTAGGTACGGAATTCGGGTCTGTTCTCTAACTAGCCAGTGTGATGCCACTGCAGGACAAAGTCTTGTCTGTCTTACTCGTTTTTTTTTAATCGGAGGAAGCTGGTGTAGTAGCTGGTATAGATCCCTGACAACCTTGTCCGGATACCTACTTCATTGGTCCACTCCTTAGTGCGTTCTGGCGGGAGCCCTTGGGACATCGTTATCCATCGACCACACATGCAACTGAACTACGCTATCATCTTGTCCATATTTTACCATTCGCAATGTTCTGAAATCTATGCCCTGTGGGATTCTACGAGTAACCTGTTATGCAGTGAAGGTTTTATACAATAAAATACGTATCCAACAGAACTTCAAAATAATGGTGTAAGTGGCTTATTCGCCTCACACTAAAAGGAGCGGTATTTTAAAAATCTGTGAATATGTAGGTAATACCTAGATTTTAACAGATTTATGGGTTTTGGTTTAAAGTTTTAGTATGTCTGTTGTGAGTCTGTTGTAATTTGGGTCCGAAACAGATGGACCAAGTTTAATTCAAAAATTGTTTGTTTTTAAATTTTGAAAAAGTTTATCTAGGATAAAGGAAAGGGAAGGAAGGCCTTTGCCCCGCAGTGGAATCACACAGGCTAGCTATATTAGATCAGATTACCTAGGATTACAGTTATAAATTATTATTATCCTCTAATCTTATAAATTATTACAGTTGATGACCTCCGTGGTGCAGAGGGCGAATAACCGGATGAGACGCAGTAGGTAGCGGGTTCGATTCCCGCCGTGGAACAAATGTTTGCATGATCTACGGATATTTGTTTCGAGTCTGGTTGTTTCTCTATATATTATAAGTATGTACATATTTACAAAAAAAATGTATACTTATAAGTATTGTATCAGCTATCTGGTTCCCATAGTACAAGCTCTGCTTAGTTTGGGGCTAGATAGCGCTGTGTGAAATGTCCAGCAATATTTATTTATTTAAATACTGATGAAAAATAATTTCTGTAATTTATTAGTAAAAAAATTTTTTTTAACACTTATAGTGAGGCCTTAACTCATTATGCTTAGGTACACCTAATTCAATAAGGATAACTGATAACCCTCATCCTTCACGATAGACTTTGCAAATAGAAAGCACGTCTAAATCCATGTTAAAAAGTTCACAGTCCAATTTGATTCCACCTATTTATAAACACCATGGTAATGATTCGCTACACGGAAAAGGTTTTACCCCACCTAAATATTTAAGAGGACTTCCCAACTACTAAATTAGACTAAAAGTTTAAACTGGATCACCTATTCGGATCTAAAGCGGATGGAGAAGTAGGGTTCCATCGACGCGACGGGTCGAGGAAACGGATGGAAAAGTGAGGGGTTCCGTACGGTGGGTTGCATTTCAAGTACAAGTAGATTAAGGCACCTAACCGCAGCGGTGTCCCCGCCTCGGGCTGATAGGGCTTCGCAGACAGACTGCGGTCACTGACGGAAGAAAGGGTGATAACACTTTTTAAAACTTTTCACTTTGTAAATACAATTAGGAAGAGGGTGTTTTGTTGAAATGGTACGGTTGAAAACCTCCCTTTGACCGACTGCCGAACGAGGGTTGCTTTTATAATGTTAATGTAAGTTGCTATGCGGGATTCGATATTAAATTCTTGTGTAGGAATAAAACGTTTATTTTTTGACTTGGCTAAAACGTAGTTTTTTTTTATAAATTATAGGCTAGCGTTTGACCACAATCTCGCCTGATGGTAAGCGATGATGCAGTCTACGATGGTACACGCTTGCCTAGAAGAAACCTATTCACTCGCGACTTGAAGATCCCTAGGTTGTATAGTTATCAGGAAACACAGACTCAGGCAAGGCGTTCCACTCCTTGGCGGTGCGCATAATAAAGGTGGAAGAGTACCGCTTTGTGCGTATGGGAGGTATGTCTACCATGTAGCGGTGGCGCATCGCGGAGCGTCTGGTTGTCCGATGATAGAATGGGGATGGTGGGATCAGGTTGAAAAGCTCCGCAGCACACTCTCCGAAATGTATCCGATAAAAAACCGAGAGGCTTGTGAGACCTTTCGACGATGCTCGAGGCTGTGGAGCTCTTGGCCCCCGAGGCTTGGCTCTTTTCTCAATTGAATCTAGAGCCTCTAGCTGGTATTTCGCTGATCCGTCCTAGAGGTGAGAACAGTACTCCAGACATGATCGGACTTGTGCAGATGAAGACAGTGACAGATGAAATGGGCTCCGTTTCGCGGAAAACAGACACGCCTGGGTTTTATTTTTAATGATGTTAATTTCACTATAGTTGTAAACCGTCTCCATCTATTTGTACTAAAAACGGGATATTTACCATGATTTGTGAGTTTTTGAGTATATTCGACGCAGAGTTGCATGCGCCATCTTTTAAATCTTTTTAACAAAAATGAACCATGTTATTTTTAAGACCTTATATTTTAAACATATAATACATAATAGTGTATAATAATACACATCCCAGCCTATATTTTTCCATGACTCACAACTCATGATAAATATCCCGTTTTTAGGGAAAATAGTATCTCCATCTTAATAATAACATCATGTTCCAGAAGTAGGTAATGGAGTACGGGAGAAATGTTTGCTATGAATTCTTATGTAAAAACCTGCTTTTAAAGATCTCGCTTTCAATAATAACTACAGATGGTTTGAGACGTACAACTTCAGATAACTTGTAGCCATGGTACGTCTTGGGCATTCCCCCATTTTGCTTTCTGACGTCAATAAATATTTTAAGAGACTACATGTTCCGTCTACAAATACTCTCTACTGTTTCAGATATCGCAGATGTCAAATCAGAGAGCATGGACAGCTTCGAATCGGGTAAGTGGATAAACGAGTTTTCTATATGCAAAATAAAGGTAGCTTCCTAACGTAGCGGTAGCTGTCATTTGACGGTCATAACGAAGCAATTTAACGACAAAAAATAGTGTACCTAATTGTTCGTGCCTTTATCACGAAAGACGGGGTTGGGAAAACCCGCCCGCACAGCGAAAAAACACCTCGCCATTTTATTTTCCAAATTCTGTAACACTTGGAATCATATGTAATATAAAATCTGTGGTTTCATACAAAATACTCATTAGCTATATGCTTAGAAGAACATACATATACACAAATCCATGTGTGTACATTATATCCGAAAAATCTTGCATATTATTCTGACTATTTCGAACATAAATCTTAGCTACACCTCTATAATTTCCTTGGTTTCCCCTTATTTTGAAGTTTGTTTTTAACAGAAAACATTAAAAAACTACCATTTTGGTAGAATAAAAATTAAACTCCAACTAAGTACATTTCAAAAAAAAATTTTATGAAATAAATCCTTTGTTAAGGATATACAGGCTGGTGACGTAAACAGTGTCAGTTTTTAAGGAGGCGAATATATGCATGTGATAACACGAATCAATAAAAAAATATGGTACGAAATTTTTTAAAAGAAAAAGTACTTACCATGTTATAATTGGAATCAGTTTTATTGAATGTACTGTTTACTTACTTTCTTTTGATATCTACCTGACTTGTTTAACGCACGACTTGAGGACGAACGCAGTGCAGTAATGCACAGGGGGGTTTTCATCCATCTTCTCGTAATTACCTCAGAAAGAGTAATAACATTTTACTGTATGTTTTTAATTTATATGGATTTAGTTTACTTCCTATATGTTTTAAGAACCCAGTACCATTGTGTTCGAATATTGCCACTGTTCACGTCGCCACCATGTATATATATTATATATGACAGTTATTATTAGTCAATTCATTCACTTTGCTAAATATTCTGACACGTTTTATATTGGAAGATATTCGGTGCATATCAATTCCGGCCTGAAGTCGGAACTTCTATAAGCTGTCGTAGGACAATAGATTATTCCACGTCCAGTAAGTTGATACCATAAAAAACCTATCTAACATCGCATTCTTTCGCTTCTAAGCAAATTACGCGCCTAATCTTTAAAATACTTGTAACGCATTCTACAACCAACTACCTATTCAATCTGTCCAGCCCATCAAGGTTCAGCCAGACTAAATGAAAACGTCAGTCAGAAGAAACGTCAAACTAAGCTAACACAATGTTTTATATACATCATCATATCTAAAATCCTGGCGTGATTAATCTTATGCGTATTTAAAACGTATCATTTCTTTATTAGTATGCACTATTTCATATCTGTGTTCTTTCTTGGCCCAGCGCTAAGGACAAAATATAGATCTCCTTTGATGCGGATAAACCGCGAGAATAAAAATCGCGCTGTGAAATTTCGCTGCGGGCTAGGCCTAACTGTACCGTGAACCTTGACACCACCGTAAAATTCAACTTAAATGACAAGACAAAAAGAACACTCTTATTAATATTTGATAGTGGAAAGTGTAAAAAGTGCTCAAGTTGGAGGTGGTAGGGCCGCCCGTTAACGGAACCCTGGAGAGCCTTTGCCGAAGTCCCCGCTTCGCAATACAGCCGAAAAGATAAAATGAACATAAAGTTGAGGAGCGGATACTCCGCTCGGAGGAATCGTAGTTTCCCTCCAGACGGCACTAAACTGGCGACGAGTGTAGCGCGCACTTTGCGGATCGGAACAGCGTGTTTGCGCGTTTGGAAACATTTTGCCACACTTGATAGGCTATTGTAGTAAATATTAAACAGTTATTATGAGCTACTATGTTTTTTTATTTTTTATAAATTATAGGCTAGCGTTTGACCACGATCTCGCCTGATGGTAAGCGATGATGCAGTCTACGATGGTACATGCTTGCCTGGAAGAAACCTATCCACTCGCGACTTGAAAACACCTAGGTTGTAGTTATCAGGAAACACAGACTCAGGCAAGGCGTTCCACTCCTTGTCGGTGCGCATATTCAAGGTGGAAGAGTACCGCTTTGTATATAACATATATTTATTTTTATTGTATATAACATTTTAAAGGCTTCCTAATAAAACCTACGATTTTGCTCCGGCTTGCAGTGATAATATTAAATAGTCTAAAAAAAAGTGGCTACGCCGTTACTACTAAAATTTTTCCAAAAAACAAAGTAACAAAAACTGTAGCGTAACACTAATCGCAGCACCTTGAAATAGCAATATATAGTACCTACTATAGAACTTTCATCGGAACAAAATTAGGGGTAATTCAATACGCTCCCTACGTTTCTAAAGGCCGAAGTTACCGTAAACCGGGAAATGCGAAGGCTAAAATTGCATTGCGACGCCAACCACTTCGAACTTACAATTAAAACGGACGACCGAAATTGTTTACATCGTTCGTCACTTAGCTGGCTGGGCCCTGACCAGAAATTATTTCAGGAAGGTTAAGTTTATCATTTAAGAAAATTAAAATCAACAGAATCAATAGATTCAGAATCTGACTGGATCGAGACTATATTACTTATTTATAAAGTTCATAGTTAAATGAAAACATGTCAGATATATTCCTCTCATCGGAAAATATTCATAAAATATAAATAATTTAAAACTCACCCTTCATGCTGAATTGTCTCTGCAAAATGAATTCAAAGCTCATCCAGTCACTGAAACAATAATAGAATCCAAATGGAATAATAATTATTCCGATTGACGTCCACTAGGAGTTATAACCGGGAACTGTTCAATTGACTAAAATAAAGCGACAGCAGGACTTTTAGCTGCGGATAGTAACACGACTCTGCAATCAGGTGCAGTTTAAAATGTGCATTTGCGATGCGAAGTGGTGCGGGCTAGGGCGCGGACAGAGGGCACCTTTTCACTATACGAGACGACTACGACTCATTATGAACTTAATTTCTTCACATTAATATATGTATTTGTCTTCTTCAAATTCTTATTGATCTTTTGATACTTAGGTAGAACTCCGTGGCGCAGTGGGCGAACAGCCGGCTGAGACGCAGGAGGGTTCGATTCCCGCCGCGGAACAAATGTTTGCATGATCTACTAATATTTGTTACGGGTCTGGTTGTTTTTCTATATATATATTATAAGTATGTATTTACAAAAAAAAGTATATAAGTATTCTATCAGTTATCTGGTTCCCATAGTACAAGCTCTGCTTAGTTGGGGCTAGATAGCAATGTGTGAAATGTTCAGCAACATTTATATTTATTTATTTATTAACTGACGTGAAAAGCATCTTGACTAATAACAAAATAGCATTTCATCGATGTTTATATAGTTATATTGTCTTTTCAAAAAACGCAATACACTGCTGAGGTCAAATGAAGCTAGGACTCATAATAATAATTAGACTTAATTGTCGGGAAAACAATATTTACTAAAGACAATTCAGTGGTCATCCAAAGAAGCAATACCGGGCCATGTGTCAGTCACACGTATCGTCGTCCGTTAGAAAAGCATCCAAATGCATTTTCAATAATTGAGGGTCAGACAGGGAGGTAGGGGTGCATTAAAATTCTCGCGGATAAACTTTCCCATCGTCATCGGCGACACAAGGCCGCGATTCGCTAAATGGAGAACTAATGGAGACTGAAATATGCTAAATATACTGGTAACTAACTCATACTCGGATTTTCCTTTTGGAATATATTCAGCAAATTATTTGCTAAATATATTCTTTTAAGAAGGTTCTCTCTAAACTGTCACTTGACGGAGGTAAACAAAGATAATTAGCATTTAAACCAATCTAGTCGTGTGCCCAAAATAGAGATTTGTAGTCGTCTTGGTGCGATTGTTGCAAGACTTTAATTAACAATCTTAACTATGAAATAGACTGTTTCGTGTGCAGGTAATCTAGGCTCGTATTTGTATGATAAAGGCTCTTTGGGTTTATATCCTTCAATTTTTTTTAGGTCATTGGGCGTCGTGATGAATGCATTTTCTTTACGCCAAAGATATAATTGACATTGGTCACTCCGTTCTATTTAGCTATATGTATCTGATGGTCCCTACTTCTTAGAAAACAGGTCAGTTAAAGCTAATTTTTCTCATAACTAAAGAAGTTTAGATCATAGCTGTATCTTACTTGCCAAAAAAATAAAGGAGACAAACAAAAAGAGTTTTCCTTTTGGTTATTTTCTCGGGGAGATCACGTAGGCGCGCACCTCATCTACGGAGCTCCCTGTGCGGCGATAAAATTTAAAATTCAAGGCCGCGTTAACGAACCGGCCTCGCGAAGAAATAGATATTCAAATGTGAGAAGATCCCATATTAACATTTATGGCAAGTTTGCGGGGACGAGACAAAGGCGAGCCCCCGCGGAACGCCGCCGCGCCGCCACCGCGGTCGCGCTTCTCCTCACTACAATATGTGCCTCTACAATATGCAGTGACTGTTCCACTTCGCCTCTATCCATTTAATTCTTTTCATTCAATTCTTTTTGAACAAAAGCTTGAGAAAGTTACCACCTCTTTGCTAAAAAGGTGTTCGATTAATATTTCCGCTTCGGTAAATAATGCATTTTCAAAAGAAACTACAAAACTTCTGAAAGTAGAGCCTTTGTGTTCGCTCTCCATTTGCGATAAATAAAGATAAACAAAAGTTTGTAAACAAATCAAAATCCCAATTCTGGTGGCTGTATTATTTATGCGATATTGTCTGGTGACTAGCAAAGTTCCCCTTTTCTTTGCTATGAACTTGCGGTCTTTGTAATCGTTATTTCACAGCTTGCCTCAACGTAAAATATGACGGCCTGATTTATTTTGGTATGCTCAGACTTTACCATTATGTATTTATTATTTATTTTTGCTGGAAAATGCTTCCAGGAATTGCTATTTTTGATAATGAAAAGAGAGGCATTTTCATCGGTCGGAGGCTGTGAGCAGTGGCACACACGTTTCTTATTAATATCAGGCGCGGTCGAAATGGCCGAAGACGTCCCCAGCGCCCGCTCTCTCCCAAATAAAATTGCCGCTATCTAAACAAAGAGCCCTAATTATTCGGCCGTGGCGGGCGGGGTCGCTCTCTTATGGGTGTTCTGGGGCCCATTTCGCTTCACGTATAGGGCCCCGGGGAGCAGCGGGCGCCGCCTAGCCAATCGCCGGATGAAGAAGCGAGCGATCCGCAACCTTTTTATATGCGATATCGGCGCCAAAGCTGGACCCTCGCCCCCCTGCTGCGCCCCCCTCGGCTACTCGGGGAATTAAAAGTTGGAAGGCTCACATCTGATTACCCAAACACACACATTACACAGGATCGCCAATCTCGATAAGCCCACCACAATTTATTAGCGGTCGCTGACGAGTTGTTTTCGACTCTTATCTCATTAAATGAAGTAACAAAATGTTATGTTCGCGGAGAAGGCAACAAACTAATGCTGCTTTACGTCGTTTTACTTCATTCATCTGCAATCACATCCTTTTCTTTTGTACATCCGGCAGCAGTTTTACTTGTCTCTTGAAGCATCTTTCTTAAACTACTCTATCAATACAATATGGAATACAAAAGAGCCGTTTAAAACCTCCAGCGGTGGCACCGGTTTGGCTCAAATGGTTCCAATACATATTTTAATTTGCACCCGATTTCATTTTGAGACAATAAATTGAATATAAAGGGTTTCCGAGCGGTTTTTACCTCCGGGCGCATTGTCTTCACCCTACGCCTTTGCAGCGATTCCATTGTGTAGAAATTATGAAATAAAAAGGCGATATCGTATGTCGGCTGCGAGAGGTGCGGAGGCAGAGGCGGGCGCGGGTGACGCGACATACGAGCCCTAGGCCTCCGGGCTGCGACCGACCCTCGGCCATTGTACAGAGCCGTCGCGCGCCATTCACCCGCAACCACCGACTCATATTCGATTGCAATGTTTTAAGCATTCGATTGCCCTCGCTACTCATAAAGGGTTCCCAAGAAGTGCGTATAATACAAGTTGTTTTTTTCCTATTTTGTGCTCTTTCACCCGGGAGCGGCAAAGGGTACGCTTATTGTTTCTATGGAGAATTGCGTGTATGAATGGGTCCCGGGTATTCATGCGCTCGACACTTGGAGATCGTCGGAAGATAATACAACATAGGCGGGTTCGGGCGGTCCAGGGACGTCTGAGTTAGCAACAACAAACCGCCTATGACCGCAATCTAATTAATTTTTGGTATAAATGGGTCCTTTAAATGGTTTGGAAGAGTTAAAAGTACTTAACAAATTTTTCTTACACCATGTCTCGGATCTATTAAAACGAGTATCGTGACGGATCATTGTTTTAAACTGTGTCAAATTCTAGTTTCGATATTCCCTCGTTTCTGGACCAATCTAGGTGCCGTCCCGTCCCGGCTCGGTTCAATTAAACTTTAGCAGACCGTCCCACTCTGAGCCCACTTTGGCGATCGCACACCTTTCGAGAATAATAAGCGTGTCAAGTTTGTCGTATATACAGAAATACAATAGAGCAGGGGCTATCTTGTTTATTCGTAACTAAGCGAATTCTAATTACCTCTTAAAAAATCTTCAATACTCGATAATTTTTAGTCGAATAATGTACGCGTTACGAAAACCTGAAACTGTATCAAACGATGTCTTGTGGTTTTCGAGTAAAATGCCTTTCACGATCAACACTCGACTAACGTTAACTGAACTACCGCGTCTTTCAAAATACTATCGGACTGTACTAACTCTACTAACGGGCGCTTATGTTAGGGAACGTACCCATACTACATGCTACGACCCGTGTTTTTTTTTTTTTACAACCCCCCCCCCCTCCCTCCCCTCTCCCGGTGACCACCCGTAGTATATGCCAATGAGGGTATAGGCATATACCCCCCCCCCCCTCCCCCCACCCCAAACCCTCTGGTGTACGTGCAAACCTATAATTACAAGTTTAATAAGCGCTAAACACTGCGCGCTATATTTGAATATAGCTCAAAAAAAGCGCGATATTTCTCTAGAAGATATTGACTACGTGACAAGACAAAAACCTAAGCCCCCTCTCCGTCCCTGTGACCAAGCGTAGTATTTTGAAGAGAAAAAGACAAATATAGCAAATTTAAATACTGTGTTTCCCGTAAATTTCGACAAAATTCGACTTTTATTTTGGCTCAAAAGTAACAAGGCGTAAAGAAGAATTAACAGGGGTTAAAATGTATTTATAAATCATTTTAATAAGCTATCCCATATGCTCATTTAGTCACACCAGAATTGTACCATTACTACCATATACCCGAATGAAACGCCTTGCCGGTATTTTGTAGTATTATCATCGTTACAACTTGGGCGTCTTCAAGTCGCGAGTGAACAGGTTTCTTCTAGGCAAGCTTGGCAAGCGAGATCGTGGTCAAACGCGAGCCTTTTAAAATAAAAACCCTTTAAAGTTATCCTCGAACCAACAAACTTACTTATTATTATCTACTTACAAAAGCCAATTTATTGAAGAGATCTCGCTTCGCTCAAGACCTTTTTATTCCTAGACTATGCACGCAATTCGTCAAAGCGAAAACATATTTGCTCGTTTGTTTGGCTTTTCTTTCAGGCATCATTGTATTATAATGACATACAAACACAGACTTTTCAAAATATATCTTTGTAGCTCAAACCAGAGTTTGCAGGTCGGGTAGGTATATTATCACAATAACTAATTATTTCATAGAAACATGCACCAAATTCCTCAGATAAAACACGTCAGAGTCGCGAAGTCGGTAATATCTCAAGACGCGGCGGACCCCGGGGAGGGAATCCATACGCGACGCAGAAGCCTTTTTACCTATGCATGAACCGCAGCCTCTGGAAACTTAGGATATTGTCTAAATTGTTATAGCTGTAGTCAGTAAACAGGCGAGAATTACAAGTATCCTGAAGTTAAGTTTGTCCAGGCCGTGAATTTAGCGAAAGCAACTCTTCGAAAAGTAGTTTGTCTTGAATAGAGACGACGATAAGTGCAAAGTTTTGGAGAGTTTGAATCATGTAAACCCCACTTTCGAATATTCTTGAAAGAAATGTCACAAACGAATAATATTTATTTTTATACAAGAATATTTTTTATTCGTGATGAATCAAAGGCTGGATTTTGACTTCATAGTAAGTTCATCTCGTTATATTTCTATAGTATGACGGTTTTCAGCTTATTTGCTCACTGACCAGCCAAGGAGTGAATCCTACCTCCAGCCCCCAGGGAGCTGCCGATATTGCGTCGACATTTGACACAGATGCACTTAACTATGCATGGACAGAGATGCCGGTCTCCAAATACGAAGCTTGCCAAAGTTTCAGATAGACAATTTTAAAGTTAACGCGTATTAAACTTTAGCTCGGTTTTGTTTTCTTTACTCAGAATCTACGAGACTAATTTCACATCGTATATATTTTACTTACTTTCCGAGTGCGCGGCTGAATTTATCTAAGCGCACCTTTTAGGGGAGTCCTATAAGATAAAATAATAAATAATGAACTGTACGCCTGATGTTGATGGACGCAGAGCAGTGCATCGTATAGGGCACGTATCTAAGGTGCGTGACCTACGAGGCAATACTTTCTTATAGGCTATGGTTACCACTTCACATTAGGTGGGCCATAACTCCATAAGCTTGTTCAACCTACACGTCCATAAAAAAAAATGGAATGACCGATTGGATTCCATTAACATTCCCGAATATAAGACGTAAGAACAATTCTTGGTTCACTTCAAAGCAATGAACACCAGCTGCGTGAAATCAGATGATCATCGATTTTCACCTTCACTGACGATTCGTTTGCGTGCGGTGAATTATCATTGAACAGCGGAAAGACAGTGTCTGATAAAACCATCAAATTTCGCTTGACTGGCCACAGTAGTTGGTTCTTGGTACGCTAATATTCTACCAAAAGCGTAGCGGTGGAATGGCAACGGGGTCGCGAGCCTTTCCGTGGGAGCTACGTGATTATCAGTTTCGTAAATTAATGTTAAAGTAAACTAGGCATTCGCAGATGAAATGAAAGATGAGCGGTTATCAGTTATTTGATGCAAGGCGCGTGGCGACGGCGGCAAGTGTCGCAAAGAGGCTGATGGTATCTGGATCGCCTTCATCTCGCCGCAGCCTACCACCGGCAAATCTCGCCCCTTCAAACTGAAGCTACTTGATCATAATCGTTTTATTTAAATTGTATTGCTTTATCTTTATTGTTGTTTTATAGCTAGTTACTCGAACGGAATTTATAATTTGGCCTCGTGCAAATTGTGTGGACAAAGTTTCAGAGAAATACAATAGCTAAACCAATTTACTGAAACTCGCATAAATTACAAACGTCTTGTCATTTTTAAATCATTGTAATGTGTGAATAACGTAACCTTACTATGAGACATAGAGCGCACTCTATCGACGATCGCCGACAACCCCAATTTGAAGAGGTTCTCACTCTGAAACTTGTGCGCGGACTGACATCTATTGGAAAATTAAGGAATTAACATGGCAACGTGTATTCTTCAGTATGTAGGGCGAACTGTCGAGGTTTTTGTTGCGTGTAGTAGCCGAGCAGGTAGGACGGCTGCCATGCCACAGTACCAGCAGAATCCTTACG
Source organism: Philereme transversata (assembly GCA_963924445.1). Taxonomy (NCBI): domain Eukaryota; kingdom Metazoa; phylum Arthropoda; class Insecta; order Lepidoptera; family Geometridae; genus Philereme; species Philereme transversata. The sequence continues at coordinate 11,846,482 of OZ004342.1, forward strand.
TTATCGACGGAACCACTTGGCCGGCGTGTTCGGCTCCACAACACAATCGCTACTTTACGCTTGGCTGTGATTTTATGTAGTTTTTACTTTTGACGTTTTGGTTACATGGAAATAAATTCAAACTTTTTTGATTATTATTTAATTCTTCAATTCAAATGTTTATCTAAACTTGCTACCGATTCCGGTATATTTTTTTTAGTTACTTATAATTTATCATGTAGATATTTAAACGTTTTTAGAAGAAAAATACAAGATAATTAATTTAGGCCAAGTGCAACTATTGTCGACAAACTGTACTTAAGTTTTTTATTAATTCTTGTGCAAAAATAGAGAGGAGAAAAAATAATGTCACGTACAAAGGCGAGCTTAACCCTAACAAGAGTTTTCTTCCAGAATACGAATAATTTTTTTAATGATTGTTTTCCAGCAAACGAGGAAAACATTAATAACTTCCCTAAAATTACCATTTACTTTAATTTAATCATTTGTTTATTCAGATAACAATAGGTCCATTTTGTTAGTAAAAAGCTTAAGTCTAGGGGAGATAGCACCTAATTACTAATTGCGATTTAGTCCTCTGCGTGACCTTCCACATCAAAGCACAATCAAGTTTGTTCAAAAAACATTGAAATATAAATTCAACCTATCTAACATAGCCGACATTCTTGCTTTGTTTCTTTCCAAAAATGAACAGCACAAAAGTTTTCTAAAGTTTAAATTCAAGTGTTGACTGGGCGTGGTGAGGTGGGCGGCACAATGGGCGGAGTAAGCCACGCCCACAGCACCCACGTGGGCACCCAGCACCCATGCCCTGCGCCCACCCACGAGTTTAACTTACAACTTTCAATGGTATGGGGCTTTTTACTTTGTATGCCTCATACAGCTTGTTTCATAAAACAAAGATGAGACTTTTTTGTAGTATAAGTTCACAGACAATAATAAGCCCATGATGCGGTTACTACTGCCTATAGCAATTGTATTGCTTCATAGGTTACGTCCAACCAAAACTTGCCCAACATGGTATTGCATTGCACACATTATCACACAGATGGCTTTCACGACATCATGCGCAAAAAAACGGCATCGTTGATGCGCAGAGTTCGGGACAGTCGCAACAGCATCCTGAGGACGGTGGCTGAGTGCTGCACATCTCCGCTCTGGAGGTGCTTTGTGCGAAGGGTGATTAATGACGGAGGTAATTTCCTCAATTAGTCACCCTTGGCACAAAATGGCAGATACTATTTTCACCCAGTCCCTATTTTATACTTGTTTTATTTTCTGTGTGTATTATTTTATTTATTTATTTTATGTAATAGAAACCAACACAGATTTTTAAATTTAATTTTGATTTGATTTAATTTTGATGTAATTGCAATTTAATTTTAATTTAATTTTAATATCATTTTGATTTAATTTTAATATCATTATAATTTAATGTAATTTTAATACTATTAACATATGGATCATGGATATCTGAAATAAATGACTATTTAATTTAATTGCGCCTGAAACAAAAATATCTGTAATTTCACTACTATGATAAATCTCTACAAGTTAATTGTTAAATGAATTTCCACCAAACTTAGTTAAGTAACAGTTAATAGGTCCTTGTATGTATGTACCCCTTTTTATGCATATTGCGCGAACGGGTGGTGTTAGATTTGGCGTAGTTCAAATTTATATGGAGAAGAAGTGCAGAAATCTAAAAAAAAAAAAATTGTGGGCTACAGTCGAATTTCGACCACTGTAGGGGCAATTAGTTAAAATCAAACGGCATTAATCGTCATTACGGTATTATGATTGTGTTTACTCAGTTATAGTGTAATCACAGATTAAGTAGGAGTTTAAGAGATAGCTATCGGTGATGGATGATAAAATCCGTGAAATGAACCTGTCCGTCCACGACCACCCAAAATAAGGTACATCCTTATGCTGAATTATTGGATTTAGATTCATTATATTAGAACTTTATCAGTTCGTTTTGTAATACATAATCATACAAACATAAAGGTTGTCTGGAAGAGATCGCTTTGTTAAGCGATAAGACCGCCCATTATGCTGACATTTATTTGTTTTATTTTTTATTTTTACATCTGTTGTGTTTAGCTTGTAATAAAGAATTTTGATTGATTCATTCATTTTATAATCCGTACTAATATTATAAATGCGAAAGTAACTCTGTTTGTTACCCTTTTACGACTAACGGTTGGACCGATTTCGGTGAAATTTGGTACCCAAATAGATTATGACCAGGATTAGGATACTTTTTACTCAACTGCACGTAAGGAGGGTAATGTGTTTATTGAAACCCCACACGTGCGAAGCCGCGGGCGGGTCAACTAGTTTTTCTATAATTAGATAAACTATTATTGATGTGATGTGATATAGGCGTGATCTAGTGACAACTGGCCAAATAGGTAGTAGAAATTTAATTTGACTTTTACTATAGATTGAAAATAATAATAATAACCTATGAAATTGTCGTTCTTCAGTACTGGTCATTTGAAATAGAAAAAAAGTTTGGAATGGCTTTGTATTCTAAATTCAAATTAATTTTGTTTTAAAAACATGACATTCTTTTTACTTTCTTTTTTTCTTGTGTACATTAAACCTTACTGCCTACTCTTGCAATCGACATCCAAAAATAAAAGACGTAATCCATAATAAAGACGCTTTTGTGGATTATTTTTAGATGTCAATTGCAAGAGTAGGCAGTAAGTTTTATATCGAATTAATCACCTAAACTTAGTCGGTTTTCTTTAAAATTTGATAATATAACTAGTAGTTTTTTTATCGAGAAGTCATTTTTTATGTTTTGAGGAACCGTCACTTGAATATCGTCAGAATGGTTTAAGTTTGTATACCTACTCTTATTTTAGTTCCTAGCTATTATTTATTAGCATAAATACTTAAATATCTAAACTACTTAATCTACACCACACAAAGGTTAGCTGGGAGAAAATGTTAATAAGCATTAAGTTTGCCAATGTATTATTTTATTAGTTCAATAAATAATTTTCTAATCTAAATATTTACGCGATGTGTTTTCGGCAGTTGTCTTGTTTTTAGGGTTCCGTACCTCAAAAGGTAAAAAAAGGAACCCTTATAAGATCACTTTTCCGTCTGTCTGTGTGTCACCACCGATTTTCTCAGGAACGGGTGGATCTAGCAAGTTGAAATTTATACCATATACAGAAGTCTATAATCTCTATTAGGTGTATAAATATCAAGTTCCTGAGTTAACACGATAAAAAGATATGGGCAAATTTAGATTTTCGCGAAAACTTGTAAGTACCAAAGTTTACCTTAATTTTCAACTTGTTTTATTTTTCGGAATTTTCCCTTTACTTGTGCTGCTTTTAACCAAAATTGACAATTCTAGGTCAACCGGAAGTACCTTATAGGTTTTGGGTCGAAAACCTATATGGTAGTTCCCGTTGACCTAGAATCACGAAATTAGGCCAAAAGCAAGGCAGCAATAAAAGCAATAAAGGAAAAATTCCAAAAAATAAAAAAATTGATTATTAGAGGGTGTCCCTATACATACATAGTTGAAGCCAATTAAGATAGTCCTCTGAGTTGTATGGGCGCTCATACAATTTAGAGGACAATGGGTAGGTACGGAACCCTCGGCGCACGAGTTCGACGCGCACTTGACCGGTTTTTTTTTCTCAATGACTTCTCGTTTATTCAGCTGACGGTTCATGAGAACACTATCTGTAGCGGCGGTAGCAGCAGATGTTTCTGCCAAGGTGAGGCTGAAAACCAGCGGACTTGAGCCCTCGACCTATTTACCACCCCCTTCTGGCTAACACATAATATTTCAAAGCACCCACTTAACTTCGTAGTAAGTGGCAGTGAGTACTATTTCATGGTTACAATCAAATTTAATAGCATTTTCTCGCTTTAATCTCTTTGATTATTTTGAATTGTGAATTTGACACGCTCCAAAGCAACCGAACTAAAAAGAATCTGACAACAAACAGGGCTAGATCTTTTCCTTTTACTTTAAATGTATTGTCACACAAATTCAAACATTGTAGAGACTTAAAAATAACAGCAGTGAGTCACGCTCATTCCGTCTCGCGTAAATGATAATATCAGTTACAACCAGTTCTGTATTCTAAGAAATTTACTTCATTACACCATAATATTAAGACTGAATTATTTGGGCGACTCGAGAACTAACATGGGACACGTAATCGAAGTGTGCAGTGCTAACCAACTGATATGGCGTATAATACGCCATGAGTGATTGAGACGCAAGTGATTGTTGGTTCGATTCCCGCTGCGGGACAAATGTTTGCGTAGTCAAAAATATTCTCCCGATAGCTTCTGGTGTATAAGGAATCCTACAGAGGAGTCAGGACTATGTATCTATAGGCCTCCCTCATTGATTGCCAGAGCGAGCGATCTTGTGCGGCCTGTACCCAACGGCTCCCAGCAACCTTTATCAGGTCGTCTTTCCATCTAGTGGGGGGCCGTCCTACGTTGCGCTTTCCACTGCGTGGCATCCACGCTAGAACCTTTCTGCCCCAACGGCCGTCAGTTCTTCGAGTTATGCCCAGTAAACCAATGTCACAGATATAACCAAGAGGATTAGCAAGCTGAAGAAGCAGTGGGCAGGGCACGCAATGTGACGGATAATGTGTTTGGATTGGTATAGGACTTATAATTTCCTATTTTTGCGTGCTAATACGTTATGCATGTGGCATACATCTAATCTAATTTTAATTGTAGGGTGGGGGGAATAAGAGATCTGCACTGACGTCCCAGCATTGGGGTGTGTTGTGCATCACCCGCCTTCTCCCTATGTGGCACATACAGAGAACGAGAAAAGTTGGACAAAGAAAATGTACATAAGCTCTGCAAAGACTTTTGGCAAACATTTGGCCTATCCGCGAAGTTGGACAATCGAAAACTGTATCTGTAATTGGCAAGTAAGTTGGTTTATAAACTTATGACTCAATTTTGTTTCAAAAAAACCGACAAGATTTACATTATACTACGTATAATTGTATAAGCATAGCAATTTACCTACCTCCTTATATTTAATAATATATAAATAAATAAATATTGCTGGACATTTCACACAGCGCTATCTAGCTCCATACTAAGCAGAGCTTGTACTATGGGAACCAGATAACTGATATAATACTTATATACTTTTTTTTGTAAGTACATGTTATATATAGAAAAACACCCAGACACGGAACAAATATCTGTAGATCATGAAAACTTTTGTTCCGTGGCGGGAATCGAACCCGCTAGCTCCTGCGTCTCAGCCGGCTATCGCCCACTGTGCCACGGAGGTCGTCTCCTTATATTTAGTAATATAATTATAATTATAACGTCCGAACAAAATGCTAGCTTATTAGGATCTGATTCTTTGCAGACTGTACTACAAACCTAATGACTCAATCCGGGTGAGAATATTTCAAATCTAATAGTAGACGTAATCTCCACCACAATGAGAATAGTTGATGAGCAATCATAACGTGAATACGCTGATTTTCCAGTAGTGAGCGGGGAAACGTGACTTGAGCGTTTGGTGTCCCGCACTAACATTAATATCACAGGTGATACACTAATAATATTCTATAGAAAGGCAACTTATTTTCTTTTAACGAAAACAATAAATGTCGTAGATACCGGAAAAAATAAAAACATGATGCGGCCGACGACGATGGTTCAACGGAGGATGACGAAAGTTTGCCCAGAATAAATAAATATCAAGTTAAAAACATATTAGCATTAAGATTCTGACTGTAGATTTAGAGAAGAGACAATTTAAAAGACAATTTACAAAAGTAGACAATTTAGGTAATTTTTTAACATGATCTCTAGCTTTTTTTAATCTATTTATTCGACAAATAGTTAATAACTCAAACACTAGGTTTGTCTCGGTTCTTAGAGATGCTGCATATATTTATTCCGGGTCTGGGTGCTATGGGTACCGTGGTACTCGTAGTTCCAGATATTCACTATACAGGGAATAAAAGCCGGCTAGATCTTTTGATGGCTAGGACTGCAGTTTCTATTCTATACGATATTGTACACCAAATACCATAATGTGTTCCCATAAAATTGTTCAGAAATTACTTGATGATTTGTGTGTTGCAATCGCACCTCGTGTCACGTTCATTTACTCGCCTTTGGCCGAAACCGCAACATTACTCGGCGCTTTTAGCAACCTCCTAGCTAGGATATGCTCTGAATAATGATATTTCTGGCTATGCATTTACATATTTATTTTGGGTTAGACAGTTCCTCTTGCTCTTTCTTGTCGATGTCAACTTTCGTTGTGAGTAAGGCACGGAAGTCTGCTTTCATATAAAAATATAAATTATTGAGATACAGAAAGACAGGCGCTTATAAAAAAATAACAGTGTTCATGACTGATAGTTTAAAGCTTGATTGAATCCGGCCAAATCAATATTTTGGTAAAGGTATTGTGACCACAGTTCGCCAGGTGGATCCAGCGATTGACAGGTGATGGCGGTGACGTCTTCATCGACTCGTGCGCAACTAATCGCCTTTCAACCCCTTATTACTACTACTCAGGGGCTACAACTTGTCTAGACAAGGGTCAGTTGAAAGAACGAATCGCAAACATATGCCTTGCAACATATCTTCCGAGCAACATTTGGAGGAACAATGGTCCATCCAAATGTTGAATGCAAGAAATCGCCTTTATCGCCACTGTTGCCTAATTCTTATTCTAATTCTAGGGTGGGGGGAATAAGATCTGCAGTGACGTCCCGCATTGGGGTGTAAAAGTGGTAGAATGCTCGCCTGCCACGGTTGCCTATTGTAACTCTGATTTGTGACGTGTGTTTTTCTGATACGTTTTTTAATCGCGTGCAATAAGCAAATAGGGTATGCTTAACTATGTAATTTACAAAATATTACGCGTATTAACAATCTCGTCTCTCCATAAAACGAATTGCAAGCAAATGAATTCAAATAGACGATGTGTTCCTACGACGTATGTCGTATCATTAACAGCAATTTTCATGTTTTACCTATAGTTCTCAGGTGCCCTAGGAATAAAAGTTCGCAAAATTATTCACACACATTGTTTGCTTCTTTTTCTAAAATGTGAGTCAACTTCTTACAAAGTTGCGAACGAAACTTAGCGTTTTGTTTTATATCCATTTATCGACGGCCACTTGTTTAGCTAGAAGCAAAGATGTGGCTTTTATGCACTCTGTGTGGCAATCAAACCCTCTTCCGCACTTTTTTTGGTCAATTTAATGATCAACTAAATAGATGGTGTTAAATTGAGTATTTTGAGTCGGTGTTTTTTTAACCTTAATTTCATGAAGCGGAGCTGTTACAAATATCTCATTATTTTGAAGGTTGTTAGCAGTTGGATGGACAGTCCTATTCTAAACTACCTACACTATAATTCCATACCAGAAAACGATATGTAACACACACACACACACGCATACAATTCAACATTCTATTTTATTGATCGAGCGAAGCGAGATCTCCAAATCAACTTGAGCAAATCGGCGCTGTATGTATGTTTGTTTGTCCGAGGATAACTTTCGAAGCGTTGATCCGATCATCATGAAATTTGATACATAGCTAGGTAGTGATAGCACAATTTTGGTGTGACTAAATGAGCTAAAAATGTTGGGGGGTTGTTGAGATATTGGGGTTCAAAATGAGTAAAAAAAAAATGAAAATGAGATTGTTAGGTCAAATAGGACGTCAAATGAAAGGTCTTCATTAGGAAATTTCAACCCCGTTTTTATTTTTAGTTTACTTCATGTAGTTTTTGAGTTATTAGCCATAATAAAAACAAAACTTTGACAAAATTCAGAGTGCACCAGTGACTCCACAATGCTGAAATTTTGTATTCGTGTAGCTTTAGTAACACAAATATAGGCAAACGTCTGAAATCCAGAATAACTGCCATTTGTACCCAATAAAACAATAACCATATAACAAGAATCCCCGTTACCTGTAATTTGAATGAAACTGTAGGCTAAGTAGATTGGTTATGCATTTTGTGGCATTAATTTATTAGTTAAAGATTAAGGCCGGCAAGCACATAGATCACTAAACGTATTTAGCGACTAAACATGTTTAAATTTGACGTATTTGTATGATTTGACAACGCCTTAAATAATATTTAGCCACTAAATACGTTTAGGCATCGTTGTGTAAATCGCCCTAAGAATAATACTTATTTTGTGATATTCGCGAGATCTCAGTTCGGGGCGAATCTCTAGTATATTTTAGAAGTCTTTAACTTACAATGTTTGAATTTTAAACCAGTTCCCCCAAATCGATTGGGTAGAAACTAGGAATACTTACGTAACTTCGGTGACAATGCAACACTATGGTACCACTTAATATCATGTGGGCTAATTTCAAGTTCCATCTCCATGCTGTATAAAAAAATATATGCCGTTGTGGAAGAATCCCTAATCCACTTTAATTAATTAGTAGAAATACATATTTCCGTGGCCCATTTATAGCTTAATGATACTTAAGAAAAAAATCTTTATTGCATACCATTAAAAAAAACAGAAAAGTTGAACACTATTTAATCGAAAGTACAATGGTGGCCTTATTGCTAAAAGCGATCTCTTCCAAGCAACTTATTGCTGGATAAGATCTACGAGTATGTGAACAAATGAGGACGGCTGCATAAACTATTTAGTGATGTAAGACAGGGTTTAGCGTCTTCTGGAAGGGGCCAACATGTTTACAAATTGAATCTGAGAGACGTGTGCGTACGTCCTTTGTTTATTACAGCTATTGTGCGTGATTTAGCGGAGTGCGCCACATCTTTGGTATTTCCTGTCGATCCGGCCCTTCCATTGTTGTTATTGTTTGACTGTGCTTTGCTTAATCTTGGCCTGGTTTATAGTTGGTGGTTCCGAGAGCATCCTAAACAACGTCTTGCTCGTGTAAGCAAAACAATTATATCTACTCGTAGATTAATAGCGGGTTCCTATATCCGTCAGTAACCGACTACGACTCATATTCCCTTGAAAAAATGTCAAACTAGTGTCAAACTTTTGACACGTTTTCAAGGAGAAACGAGTCGTAGCTGGTTACCGACGGATATAGGAACCCGGCATAAGACATTTCAAACATAAGATATGAATATTTAATGGGTTTTTATCAATGAAATGTATTGATGAGCTTGCTAATTAAACCTTAATTAATTAATTAAACACTACGGCGCAAATTAAAAAACTTTTTATGTTATTGAAATCCAATTTTTTTTTTCTTATGCTGGGAAAAATATCAATTAAAAATATCTCTGTTCTGTTTGTTTCCTGTAAGGCGGGATTTGGCGCTGTCTTCTATGCTAATATTTTGAAGAGGAAAGGTTTTTATTTTGTATGTTTGTAAGGAATAAACTCAAAACTACGTCTCCAATTTCAAAAATTCTTTCACTAATAGAATTCTACATTATCCTTGAGTAACATAGGTTACATTTTATCCAACAGCGCAGAAAGAGGGTAATGTTTTTATTGAAAAACTACGAGTGCGAAGCTGCGCATTGGTCAGAAAGTAAAAAATATGAACACGAATATCTTGTACCTACATTGTAACCCAGATCCACAAATAATAAAGATTTATGAAATGCTTAAAAATAAATTGTATTGTTTACCAATACATACATACATACATATAAGAAATATAAAAGAAGTTGGAAAGAACAAGGTATGTCGTATTTCTGTGTGCTAGCAGCAAAAGCTAGTTCAGCATGGCAGGACAAAAAACGGTGCAGAACCCTTTGGGACACCTACTCGCAGTTGTCCGTTTTCTTTTTAATTAGTTTGCCCTGCCAATGGCAATAACGCCATGACGAGGCTTGTGTTACTTGTAATTGCTCATTAACTCTTGATCTACGAATAAACTGACCTTGTTGTAAAATGAGCCGTAAACCTTGGCTGCGGCAGCTTTACAAGTACGTAGACTATGTAGGTACATTCAGCAACAACGATGGCAAAATCACTGGTTAAAGGCTATTAAAAAAATAAATGATTGAACACCAGTAAATCTGTAACTTGTAGTTTAATTAATTAGATGTATACTGTATTTTATGATAGTTAAACGTTCTTCAGAATGGCACAGGTTAGGGACATATAACACAAACAAAGAGAGATGTATGCCAGTGGGTTGACATGGGCTGAAAATGATGAATGATGATGATGGAAACGTTTTTTTCGTGTCGGTCGTGTGAAAAACAATTTTTACATTATATTTTTAATCAGCTGGCTGATTGTACTCTATACGATTAATTAAAATACATGAAAATTCTGTATGCAACCCTTCAAGCTTCATTTTTCAAAATAAGAGATACTATTTTAATAAAATTTTCTATTCTAAAAGTTCAAGTCGTAAATAAATCAATGTAGGTAGAACTATCTTAGAACGGAAGTCCATCTAGCGAATGTAAAGTGCCGGGAGTGCGATCCGGACGTACGGGCCACTACCGGACACGCATGGGCCAGAACCGGACCCGAATGGACCACTGCCGGACAATTTGGAGGGCGGGCTTTCCTGTCCGTTATTTAAAGTTTCCCTCATGCAAATGCTTATAAGAAAATTGTCTGAGGGTTCCTTTTGTTTGAAAATTAATGCAAAGACAAACATTACTGACAATTATTTATCATTTAAAAACATTGTCACTTACAAGTACAATAAGAAAAAATTATAAACTTAGTATAATTTTATGTCGTCTCAAATTAACATTATATAAGTAGGTACATAAACAAATTAGGTTAGTTATAGCATTTAAGTAGGGGGTAGGTAGTTACCCTATGGACCCTACCCACCAAAAGAACTTTTAAAGTAGTATTCTACTGTTTTGTTTTTGCAAAAGTATCTTTGTTCTCACCTCTGGTACGGATCAGCGAAATACCAGCTAGAGGTTCTAGATTCAATTGAGAGAAGAGCCAAGCCTCGGGGGCCAAGAGCTCCACAGCCTCGATCATCGTCGAAAGGTTACAAGCCTCTCGGTTTTTTATCGGATACATTTCGGAGAGTGCTGCGGAGCTTTTCAACCTGATCCCACCATCCCCATTCTATCATCGGACAACCAGACGCTCCGCGATGCGCCACCGCTACATGGTAGACATACCTCCCATACGCACAAAATGGTACTCTTCCACACCTTTATTATGCGCACCGCCAAGGAGTGGAACGCCTTGCCTGAGTCTGTGTTTCCTGATAACTACAACCTAGGGATCTTCACGCGAGTGAATAGGTTTCTTCTAGGCAAGTGTGTACCATCGTAGACTGCATCATCGCTTACCATCAGGCGAGATCGTGGTCAAATTTATAAAAAAATTAAAAAATATTCCAGCTAAATTATAAAACGTTTACAATGTCGTAGCACAACTGCTACGCCTATTAATGTTTATCACGTACAAAAGATATCAACGCGTATCACTAGTTTTTTCTGTAGCATGAATGAATGATTCATTTCACTGCAAAAAACTAAGTCTAGCATATTTTCCCGAAGCATCGGTTTTTATTGGGTATCTATCGTAATTTTACAAAGAGAATAACCACGTTTGGCTATGTCTTTCCATCCTCAAACTACAGATTAGCCTGTTATTAAATCCAATCCCCGATACGACTGAGGTTGCGTCCTTCACTCAGCTTCATCTTGTCACCAGATCATAACATTACTGCATAACCCCCCTTACCTGCATTAGTAATTAATATTCATACTAATATTATAAATGCGAAAGTAAATGCGATCCCACCAGGAATCGTCTATGTGAATGATAATTATCTCTAGGATTGTTTCTGATAATTTGATGTCTAATTTAATAAATTTCTTAATCAATTTTAAATAAAAATTAATTAATATTAATTAATTTTTGTCATAAAATAATTAATAAATACATTGATAGATAAAATAATAATAATTTACACTGGCAAAGACATTTGAATAGAAATTTGAAATTATACATACAAATTACAAAATAATATTATGACATAAATATAATGGTGCTTAATCTAGGAGAGGGCGGCTAGAATAGTTTCTGTAGAAGCATGGTCTAGATTTAGTAGCCAGTCTCTGAATACTATTTTACATTTGAAGGATGTTAGACGACCGTTTAGGCTGAACGGATCGTAATTAAATTTGGCTGGTAATTAAATCTTTTATCTCAAAAAATCAATCTTGAAAGGGGTGAAATAGGGGTTGAAAGTTTGTATGGGCAATCCATGATAAACCACGCGTGCGAAGCTGCGGGCGGGTAATCTAGTGTTATAAATGCAAAGGGGTCTCTCTCTGTCAGTTTGTTACGTCTCGATGACTAAACTGCTTGACCGATTTTGATAAAATTTGGTATATAGATAGATTATAACCGGGATTGAGACATAAGCTACTTTTTACTTGACTATGCAATGATTGACAAACCACGAGTGCGAAGCCGGGGGCGGGTCAGCTAGTTATTTATATAAATAGTAAGTGAAGAGAAAACATTGCTTCCGCTTATTAAGCTTCGTGCGCGTACGGAGGATTGTGAAGTTTGATATACATAATGTTTATATGTAGAAGGGGGTGGGGGGGGGGGGGATGCTAAAATTAAGATGAAAAAATGTGTGCACTGGCAAAGTATATTTATATAAATCATCTTCAAATTAATACATGCCCCCGTATAACGAGCCTATCGTCACAATTTCCAAAACCATACTGAACTTTACCCAGATAGTAATATTAATAATAAATCTTTATTCACTGTCTTAGTGCTAAGATTAACATTAAGGTTTATTATCTAATTGTAAGTAACACTTTAAACTGAAGCGTTTCTTATACTGTCCTAGGTGTTCTGCTAGGTAGCCGGTAGGCCGGGCGATGAATATGAAACAGCAGTATGATTTACGGAGTTTAATGAGGATAGTAGATAGTTACAGACGTTAGAAGGAAGAATGAAACGATACAGTACAATACAAATTAAATGAAGTGATGCGATATGAATTATGCTTTAGAATTAGCGAGTAAAAGGCGCGAGCGGCTGAGCAAGAGCGGTACGTGTTCCCCGTCGCGAGGCGCTAGGTGAGTGTGACCGCGTCGCCGGCGCAAGTGCGCTCCGTAGATCTCCTCCGTCGCGTCCCGCGCCGAACCCCGCAGCGCAGGGTCGCACTAAGGGGACGGACTCGGTGTATCGAGGATGACGCCACAGTACTCCCCCGCCGAGATCGTAACTGTTACGATCGATAGTAGTCGGGAAATCTCACTGTCCTCCCGCTTTTCGTCCTCTTAGCGGGGCTTGTAGGTACGTCATCGGAACCTAGAACAGGAGTGGAAGTGGAAGTGGCAGTTGGCGTCGGTGTTGGTGTTGGCGTGAGCGTTGGTGATGGAGTGGAAGGTGGCGTTGGCGTTAAGTCGTCGTCTGCGCTGTACGCCGGCTTCAGTCGGTCTACGGTAACGGTAAGTACTTTGTCTTGTACCTTGATGTCGTATGTTTTAGATCCTCGGCGTACAACCTTGTATGGGCCGGAGTAAGGTGCTTGTAGCGAACGACGGACTGCACCTTGGCGTAGGAAGACATGCGTCGCGGTACCCAGGTCTTTTGGTATGTAGAAAGGACGATGTGAGTGCCACGAAGTTGGTTTTGGTGCCAGTTTGCTCATTCGGCTGCGGAGGCGATCGGCGAAGTTAGTGACATCGACTTCTTCTTCAAGGACGGTGTTGAAGAACTGTCCAGGCAAGCGGAGGGGCTCGCCGTAGACAAGTTCGGCTGCTGAAGATTGGATGTCGTCTTTCCACGCGCTACGGATACCCAGAAGCACCATCGGAAGCGCTTCGGTCCACTGTGATGACTCGTGGCAGGTAATAGCGGCCTTGAGTTGCCGGTGTAGGCGTTCCACCAGGCCATTGGCGGCCGGATGGTAAGCGGTCGTCGTGAGGTGAGTAGCCCCGATCAGAGCGGCGATGGACTTGAAAAGGCGTGACTCGAATTGGCGGCCACGATCGGTTGTGATACGCTCGGGGCAGCCAAACCGCGCAACCCAACCAGAGATGAAGGCTGAGGCACAGGTGTCGGCTGTGATGTCAGTGAGTGGGTACGCCTCGGGCCAACGTGTGAAGCGGTCGACTATCGTGAGGCAGTACCTGTGGGAAGCAGACAGAGGTAAAGGACCTATAATATCCATATGGACATGTTGAAAACGGGCTGAAGGTGGCTTGAATGCGGTGAACGGCGCAGTTGTATGTCTCGTTACTTTGCAGCGCTGACATTGATAACATTCCTTAGCCCATTGTCGACAGTCTCGCCTTATACCCGGCCAAACAAATCTAGAAGTTACTAGTTTTACTGTAGCTTTAGCGCCGGGATGACTTAAATTATGGAGTGATTCGAAAACTTGACGGCGGTATGCAGGAGTCACGTATGGTCGAGAATTCGGTGTAGAAGTATCGCAGTATACTTGCGTTTTAGCGTCGGGTAGGAAAACCTTTTGCAGCTGTAGACTGGATCCTTCCGTAAATAGCGTTCGTAGCTCGGTGTCTGTCTCCTGGGCTCGGGCAAGGCAGTGGTAATCTAGGGGCATTGAAAGTTCTTCGATGCGTGAAAGAGTATCAGCTACTATGTTGTCTTTGCCTGCGATGAATCTAATGTCTGTGGAGAATTGAGATATAAAATCTAAATATCTGAACTGGCGCGGCGAACATTTGTCTCTTCGAGTGGTGAAAGCAAATGTGATAGGTTTATGGTCGGTCAGTATGATGAACGGTTTCGCTTCTACCATAAAACGGAAGTATCGGATAGCTTCATAAATTGCCAGGAGCTCGCGGTCAAAGGTACTGTATTTTCGTTGGGCTTGATTCAATTTTCTTGAGAAAAATGCCATGGGTTGCCAATCGTTACCTTTTCGCTGCTGTAGCACGGCTCCGATAGCGACGTCGGAAGCGTCAGTCTGTATAGCAAGCTCAGCGTCGGGATCTGGGTGAGCTAGGAGAGTCGCGAGAGAAATACTGGACTTACAGTCGTTGAAGGCTTCCTGCTGTTCAGGTGTAAGAGCGATTGGTTTCGAACCTTTGCCTTGTTTGCCGACCAGTATCGTGTTCAGAGGTGCCTGCTTCTTAGCTGCTTCTGGAATGAAACGACGATAAAAGTTCAGGGTTCCTAAAAATCTCCTAAGCTCTTTCGTGTTTTTCGGCGTCGGAAAGTCAAGAATTGCTTGAGTTTTTGTTTCGAGAGGGCTGATTCCTTGAGCAGAGACTTTAAATCCAAGAAAAGTGACCTTGGATTCGCCAAAAATACATTTGGAAGTATTTATTAGTACGCCATATTCGTTCAAGCGTTTAAAGAGAATACGAAGATGCTCAAGATGTCGATCTCTATTTTCTGAAAAGATGAGTACGTCGTCTAAGTACCCAAATGTGAAATCTAGCCCGTTCAGGACCTCATCCATGAAGCGCTGAAAGGTTTGACCAGCGTTCCGTAAACCAAAGGACATATACGGAAACTCGTACATACCGAAAGGAGTAGTTATGGCACTTTTCGGTATGTCGTCAGCAAAGATTGGTATCTGATTGTATGCTCTAACTAAGTCAATTGTGGAAAATATTGTTTTACCAGTGAGCTGGTTCGTAAAATCGTGAATATGGCGCACAGGATACCGATCCGGAATCGTTCGGGCGTTCAGCGCTCTATAATCGCCGCAGGGTCTCCAACCGTTGTTTTTCTTTTTCGCTAAGTGAAGAGGGGATGACCAAGGACTCTCGGATCTTCGTGCTGTTCCGCATTGTAGCATTTCATCAAATTCCTGTTTCGCGATCTGTAACCTTTCAGGATCCAGACGTCGCGGGCGGCTTGATACAGGTGGTCCATCTGTCGTCCGGATGTGATGTACGGTACTGTGCTTGGGTGTTGTTGGCTTACCAGCTGGGCGAGTAATCTCGGGAAATTCTCGTAGCAGATTGTCGAAAATGGTGTCGTCTGATGTGGTACGTATTGATGAGATATCAGGAATACCTTCTTTAGGCTGCGGCGCGTTGATGCCGAGCATAGTGATTCCGTCGATTAGGCGTTGCTGTCTGCAGTCTACAAGGAGATGGTAAAAACTTAAAAAGTCTACTCCAATGATAGGCTTTGTGACGTCTGCTACGGTAAATCGCCAGCTGAATGGTCGTCGTAATCCAAAATCTAAGGTAAGTTGAATGTGGCCATATGTAGATATAAGTGTACCATTTGCAGCAAAAAGTTCATACTTCGTCTTCGCTCGAGGCTCCCGTACGGCTGACTTAGGAAAAACACATAGGTCTGAACCCGTGTCGATAAGGTATTGCGCCTTCGATTTCCGGTCAGTGATGAACAGGCGGCCAGATGATATCGGACAGTCAGCTACCGCCACTAGTGACTGCCGTTTGCATTTCCCGCCGACTTAAAAGTACACGGCGGCCTGCAGTTGTTTGCGCTAGCTCCGTAGATGAAATGATACCAGCAGTGCGGATGATCGTCGGGGCGTTCTCGTGACCTTGACCGGTACCTAGAGGTCGAGCGGCTACGGTAGTTGTGGTTCTTGTTGCTGGATCGGGAATTACGTGTAGATAGGTTTTGTACCTGTTTAGCGAGTTCGTCGACACGTTTCACCATCTGTTCCAAAGCCGAGACTGTACCTGCACTTGTACATACAGCAGATGTGCCAGCCGCTTGCTGCATAGGTGATGATATATCGTTAATTTTGTCCGCCAACTCAGCAACGGTCTGCAGCGAGCTTTCTGTCTGTGAAGCAATAATCGTTTGAATGTGGGTAGGTAACCTATTCGACCAAATCTGCCTAATTAAATGTTCTGGAACAGTCGGTCCCGCTAGATTCTGCAAATGTCGCATAAATTGTGTAGGTTTCCTATCGCCCAACTCCTCATGGGTTAGTAATTGCTGCAGTTTACGCTCTTGGGAAGCTGATAATCGTTTTATAAGCTCGGTTTTCAATTTGTCGTATTTACCGCTTTCCGGCGGGTTTAGAATTACATCTTTCACTTCCGCCGCATATTGAGGATCTAACTGACCAACGACGTAGTAAAACTTGGTCTGGTCAGAAGTAATATTTGAAATGGAGAACTGACCTTCAATCTGTGCAAACCAAACGGCCGGTTCCTCGGGCCAAAATGGGGGTACTCGCACGCCCACTCTCCATAGTCCCGATTGTTGTCCCGTAAGTGCGGCTTCTGAACGCCTAGGCTGTTCTTCGTCAGACTTCCTCATCTTCTTCGTTCGGGGTCACCAGTGAAGCGTTTCTTATACTGTCCTAGGTGTTCTGCTAGGTAGCCGGTAGGCCGGGCGATGAATATGAAACAGCAGTATGATTTACGGAGTTTAATGAGGATAGTAGATAGTTACAGACGTTAGAAGGAAGAATGAAACGATACAGTACAATACAAATTAAATGAAGTGATGCGATATGAATTATGCTTTAGAATTAGCGAGTAAAAGGCGCGAGCGGCTGAGCAAGAGCGGTACGTGTTCCCCGTCGCGAGGCGCTAGGTGAGTGTGACCGCGTCGCCGGCGCAAGTGCGCTCCGTAGATCTCCTCCGTCGCGTCCCGCGCCGAACCCCGCAGCGCAGGGTCGCACTAAGGGGACGGACTCGGTGTATCGAGGATGACGCCACAAAACTATTCCTGAACTAAGCAAACCTGTGTCTCAGGCTAAAAAGGCTAAACGGGGTACGTATGAATAATCAAATTAATAAACGTTAAATCTATTATCATAATGAAAATTGAACTAGTGTTAACTAGTTTACGTAACAGATCATTCGCCCGTGAAAATACAAAATGATGATGACCTCCAACGGTATAGCAAATCACATCATTAGGCAATTCGGCACCTGTTCAATAAAACAATTTGTAATAGATAGGTGTTGATCGGCTCAGCGCAGGCAGGTGGCGCGACCGCAGCATCACCTGCGCCGGAACTACGTGCCGATCCGCCTGACGCCTCGCCAGCCAGCTCAGTGCCTGAACAAATTGAGCTAATCTAACGACCTGATCTTATCTGTTGACCTCCGTGGCGCAGCGGGTGAACAGCCGACTGAGACGCTGGAGGTTGCGGTTTGATTCCCGCCGCGGAACAAATGTTTGCATGATCTACAGATATTTATTTAGGGTCTTGTAATTTACGTTTACGTAATACTACGTGTTTTGTTATGTGTGGCATTCAATGAAAACACGGGTAGGGTGAATGGCTAGTATTTTTGTGAAATAGGTTTTTTTTCAATTTCATTACCATAGAAAATTTTATGTTTTCACACAACCTTCATATCAATGAAACAGCCTGTTTAAAATAGGTAAACAAATCATATTCATTCATTTTGTAAATAGGTACCTGTTAAACTGACGAAGCGGCATCATCACAAAGGCGGCGCCGATTTACGTTAACAATTGTTTATTGCAACTGGATAAATATTCAAGCACTGCTATTAAACCCACCTCTAACCTCAGTTAATACGATTTCGGATGTGTGTTCTAATTTAATGTCGTACACACGGCTACACATCAAGCTATACATTTCCAGCTTATGCTGACCTCTCATTGTACGGAAACCCTAGACAATGCGAGGTCAGCTTATACTGGAAATGTGTAGCTTGAGGTGTAGCCGTGTGTACATAACAAAACAGGTTTATAAAGATAAAAAAATAACGACTTATGTTAGCAGAGTGGTACGGCACGGCACCAAGCGTGAGGCAGTCAGGGTCACGATAACTAGCATAGCTCTCACCAAGAGCTGGTAAAAAGCTGCGTGACGCGGGCGCTTGAATTGCGGATCACGAGCGCACCATGGCCAACCGGGACAGTTTTGTCGCAGATATTCTTACTGTGACAATGCTTTCGAAAGACATTTCTTTGGATGGTTGTGTTACTGATTCTTATGTTATATTATCTTAGACATAGACAATCATTTATTTGCGACTTAGCTCACATTATATTAGCAGCAGCTTTGCTGTGTTTAGGTTTGAAGGGTATGGTGAAACTACAGGCATACAGGTCTTTACACCTGTATGTTTCAAATTGATATACGCAGGGCAGTGCAACGTAGGGCACATTTCTAAGGTGCGTGAACTACGAGACAGTTCACTGATATAGGCGATGGTCACTTAACATCAGGTGGTCCATAAGCTTGTTCCATCTCCATGTAGCATAAAAAACATTTCCAACAGATGAGACATAAGAAGGAAAAGAAAAAAAGAAGATTACAATCATTCAAAAGAAAAAAAAATAGTACACACGGCTACACCTCAAGCTATACATTTCCAGTATAAGCTTACCTCGCATTGTGTAGGTTTTCCGTACAATGAGAGGTTAGCATAGACTGGAAATGTATAGTTTGATGTATAGCCGTGTATACATGCAAAAATAGGAACAAACATAGATCATAATTTTTATAATCAATTCACCTGGCATTATTATATTTTTATTTATCATACACATCACATAATTTCATCATTGACATCACACAATTATAATTTTGCGATCACAGGGTCTAGTGGGTGATTAAGCGGTCTCGGCAGAATAACAGCGTCAACTGCTAACCCAGTTGACATAATGCTGAGTCGAGGCCCTTTTACTGCAATAGCACACAGCATACCTATCTCATATTTAAAATTAATTATTTATTATACCTATTGTTTGTCTTACATGTTTTCATCTTTTAAATTTTAAATCATCTTTTGTAAATGTATTATGTGTGCTATTTAGCAAATAAATTACTGTCTTTGTCTATGTCTATAATTATTTTTAAACATGAGGTAGGTATGTTGTGGCCTCGACTCATTATATATATAATAATAATAATATTGCTGGGCATTTCACATAGCGCTATCTAGCCCCAAACTAAGCAGAGCTCGTACTATGGGAACCAGATAACTGATAGATTACTTACATACTTTTTTTTGTAAATACATACTTATAATATATAGAAAAACAACCAGACCCGGAACAAATATCTGTAGATCATGCAAACATTTGTCAATCATGTCAACTGGGTTAGCAGAAGACGCTGTTATTTTCCCGAGACCGCTCACTAGACCCTGTGAGAGCAAAATTATATTATGTGATGTGTTACATCATTTAAAACATATCTTTGTTATAATCTTGCGTTAGGTCGGTTGAGGGTTGGGTTACGATTTTCTTTGGTTTTGCATTAATATTTAACAAACGATTTTATCGTCATAATTACGCTGTTACTTTTTGAATCTGAATAAGCGATTAAAAATAATAAATAAATAATTATGCTAATATTATAAATATTAGCTAAAGTTGTTTTTTCTCTCTATTTTCTATTCTCTATCTTTATTTTATGGCACTACCACTTTCTCCACACTACACAAAGGTTAGCTGGTAGAAAATGTTAATTAGCATTAAGTTCGCCTATATTTTTTTTTAGTGCAATAAAGAATTTTCTAATCTAATCTAATTATGTCCAAATGCTAGAACCAAAACTAAAAACAGATTTCAACCACAACGACAATAATTATAAGTGTAGAGGTCCTACCCAGGCTTCATTGATAGACTCGGTGCAAAAGTGGACTGTATTTATTTTTCTTCTTAGTTGCTAGTTTACAAGGTATAAATCGCGTTCTTGAATGATCACAAATTTCTGCTTGAAAACGGTCTATCTTTATACAAATCTACTCCTCGCCCTAGCCATGGTGCGGGGATCGTAATTCACGCTTTCACAAATTATATTATATAAAGCTCGATTACCACTGACTGACTGACTGATTGACTCATTGACATGTTTGTTCTCCCAGATGCCACCTCGTAGGGTGAAAATGTTTGGTAGGATCGTATAGAGGGAGTTCCGATGAGTTGGGAATAAATCCTAAAGTACCCCTTTTGTCCCCCATTCGCTCCCATCGACCTCGTATCTCGGAAAGTATAGGTCTTACAGCGTTGGTGCAAAAACTAATGTTGCAGAGGACATTTTTTTATATCCGGTTCCATGAAAAAAAAATTGTCTTTCATACAAAAAAAAATTGTCCCATACAAAATATTTCTGTATGAATACCGTAAACCGTATATTTCGTTTACCGTAATGTTCATACTGTTTTTGTATGGAGCCCACGACTTGTGTGTACTATAAAATTACTGTAAATTTGCTTGATTCTATATAATGGTGGTGGAGGGACATGAGATAACTTTCATAGTTTTTGCAAAGGTCATCATCATCATTTTGGAACATCCAATTTTTTTTTTTTTTTAGTATGCAACGTTCATCATGTTTATTTTGGAACATCCACATTTTTTTAATTATGCCTCATCCACAATGATCACTTTGGAACGTCAATTTTTTTTTTTTTATTATGCAACATCCACTGTGTTCATTTTGGTACATCATTTTTTTTAATTATGCCTCATCCACAATGATCACTTTGGAACGTCAATTTTTTTTTATTATGCAACATCCTTTGTGATCATTATGGAACATCAATTTTTTTTTAATTATGCCTCATCCACAATGATCACTTTGGAACGTCAATTTTTTTTTTATTATGCAACATCCACTGTCATATTTTGGTACATCATTTTTTTTAATTATGCCTCATCCACAATGATCACTTTGGAACGTCAATTATTATTATTTTTTTTATTATGCAACATCCACTGTGATCATTTTGGTACATCATTTTTTTAATTACGCCTCATCCACAATGATCACTTTGGAACGTCAATTATTTTTTATTTTTTTATTATGCATCATCCACTGTGATCATTTTGGAACATCAATTTTTTTTAATTATGCCTCATCCACAATGATCACTTTGGAACGTCAATTTTTTTTTTTATTATGCATCATCCACTGTGAGCATTTTGGAACATAATTTTTTTTAATTATGCCTCATCCACAATGATCACTTTGGAACGTCAATTATTTTTTTTATTATGCGACATCCACTGTGATCATTTTGGTACATCATTTTTTTTAATTATGCCTCATCCACAATGATCACTTTGGAACGTCAATTTTTTTTTTATTATGCATCATCCACTGTGATCATTTTGGAACATCATTTTTTTTAATTATGCCTCATCCACAATGATTAATTTTGGAACGTCAATTATTTTTTTTGTATTATGCAACATCCACTGTGATCATTTTGGTACATCATTTTTTAATTACGCCTCATCCACAATGATCACTTTGGAACGTCAATTTTTTTTTATTATGCCTCATCCACAATGATCACTTTGGAACTTCAAGTATTTTTTTTATTATGCAACATCCACTGTGATCATTTTGGTACATATTTTTTTTAATTATGCCTCATCCACAATGATCACTTTGGAACGTCAATTTTTTTTTTTATTACTCAACAACCACTGTGATCATTTTGGTACATCATTTTTTTAATTACGCCTCATCCACAAAGATCACTTTGAAACGTCATTTATTATTATTTTTTTTATTATGCATCATCCACTGTGATCATTTTGGAACATCATTTTTTTTAAATTATGCCTCATCCACATGATCATTTTGGAACGTCAATTTTTTTTTATTATGCAACATCCACTGTGATCATTTTGGAAAATCAATGTTTTTTGTAGCACAAATTTTTGGTGGAATCGTTATTTTACGGTCATCATCGCCCTTGCCATCATTTTGAATTCTTCTCTCACTTCCTTTTCGTTTTCGAATGTTTCTTCCACATTGATATCCTCTTTAATTGTTTCTATAACTTCGAAATCCTCTTTGATGGCATTTTTACTTCAATATACTTTTGAATTATTATTGTTTTTTCTATTTTTCTATTTTCTTCAATTACTTCTCTTACTTCAATATCGACTCTACAAAATTATGGGTTTTAATACAAATCTTAAATCGCTCGTATCTTCTAAACGGGAAGAGTTACCCCCCCCCCAAACTTTTACAAAATATTGGTACTAATTTTTGGTGGATTAGTTTTTTTAATACCATCATTGCCCTTGAGATCCTTTTTGAATGCTTCTCTTACTTCGTCTTCCGCTTTGAATGCTTCTTTCACCTCGATATCCTCTATTTTTGCTTCTTCGACTTTGATATCCTTTTTAATTGCTTTTTCTACTTATATATTTTCTACAATTGCTTCTTTTACTACAATTTCCACTCTACAAAATTATGGGTTTTAATACAAATCTTAAATCGCTCGTATCTTCTAAACGGGAAGAGTTACGCCTAGCAAACTTTTACAGATTATTGGTACAAATTTTTGGTGCAATAGTTTTTTTAATACAATGATTGCTCTTGACATCCGTTTTGAATGCTTCTCTTACTTGGTCTTCCACTTTAAATGCATCTTTCACCTCGATATCCTCTATTTTTGCTTCTTCCGCTTTGATATCCTATTTAATTGCTTTATCTACTTATATATTTTCTTCAATTGCTTCTTTTACTTCAATTTCCACTCTACAAAATTTGGGTTTTAATACAAATCTTAAATTGCTCGTATCTTCTAAACGGGCAGGGTTACCCCTAGCAAACTTTTACAAAATATTGGTACAAATTTTTGGTCGAATATTTTTTGTATTACCATCATTGATCTTGAAATCCTTTTTGAATGCTTTTTTCACCTCGATATCCTCTATTTTTGCTTCTTCCTTTTGATATCCTTTTTAATTGCTTTTTCTACTTATATATTTTCTTCAATTGCTTCTTTTACTACAATTTCCACTCTACAAAATTATGGGTTTTAATACAAATCTTAAATCGCTCGTATCTTCTAAACGGGAACAGTTACGCCTAGCAAACTTTTACAAAATATTGGTACAAATTTTTGGTCGAATAGTTTTTTTATTACCGTCATTGCTCTTGACATCCTTTTTGAATGCTTCTCTCACTTGGTCTTCCTCCTTGAATGCTTCTTTCACCTCGATGGCCTCTATTTTTGCTTCTTTCACTTTGATATCCTTTTTAATGTCTTTTTCTACTTATATGTCTTCTTCAATTGCTTCTTTTACTTCAATTTCCACTCCACAAAATTATGGGTTTTCATACAAAACTTAAATCGCTCGTATCTTTTAAACGGGAAGAGATAGCTCGAAGAAACTTTTACAAAATATTGGTATAAGTTTTTGGTAAAACCGTTTTTTATTTTTATCATTGTCCTCGACGTCTTTTACTCAATTTCAATTTCCTCTTTAATTGTTTCTGCTACTTCGATATCCTATTTGATTGCTTCTTTCACTTCAATATCCTCTTTGATTGCTTCTTCCACTTCAATATCATTTTTGATTGCTGCTTCCACTTGGATATCCTCTTTAATTTAATTGCTTTTTCCATTTCGATCGTCTTTGATTGCTTCTTACACATGGATATCCTCTTCGATAACTTTAAACAGCTCGATATCCTCTTTGATTGCTTCTTCCACTTTGATATCCTCTTTTATTGCTTCTACCTATTCGATATCATCTTCGATTTCCTTTTGATTGCTTCTTGCACTGCAATATTCTCTTTGATTGCGTCTTCATCTTCGATATTGTTTTTGATAGCATTTTCACTTCGATATCCTCTGTGGTGGCTTCTTCCACTTCGATACCCTCTTTGATTGCTTCGTCTACTTCGATATCCTCTTTGATTGCTTCTTCCACTTCGATATCCTCTTTGATTGCTTCTTCCACTTCGATATCGTCTTTGACTGTTTCTTCCACTTCGATATCATCTTTGATTGCTTTTTTCACTTCGTCATCCTCTTAGAACGCTTCTACCACCTCGGTATTCTCTTTGATTGCTTACTCAACTTTAATTTCCTCTTTGATTGTTTCTGCTACTTCGATATTCTATTTGATTGCTTCTTTCACTTCAATATCCTCTTTGATTGCTTCTTCCACTTCGATATCGTTTTTGACTGTTTCTTCCACTTCGATATCGTTTTCGATTGCTTTTTTCACTTCGTCATCCTCTTAGAACGCTTCTACCACCTCGGTATCCTCTTTGATTGCTTACTCAACTTTAATTTCCTCTTTGATTGTTTCTGCTACTTCGATATCCTATTTGATTGCTTCTTTCCCTTCAATATCCTCTTTGATTGCTTCTTTCACTTCGATATCGTTTTTGACTGTTTCTTCCAGTTCGATATCGTCTTTGATTGCTTTTTTTACTTCGTCATCCTCTTAGAATGCTCTTACCACCTCGGTATCCTCTTTGATTGCTTACTCAACTTTAATTTCCTCATTGATTGTTTCTGCTGCTTCGATATTCTATTTGATTGCTTCTTTCACTTCAATATCCTCTTTGATTGCTGCTTCCACTTGGAAATCCTCTTTGATTTGATTGCTTCTTCCATTTCGATATCGTCTTTACTGCTTCTTACACATGGATATCCTCTTTGATGGCTTTTAACAGCTCGATATCCTCTTTAATTACTTCTTCGACTAAAAGAAAAACACGCGAGCTGCGAGCAGCTCGCGCACAACGCAACCTCTAGTCATGTTATACAATTCTTAATACATCGAAGTTTCCAGCAAAGTTAGACGGGGACTTACATGTAGCTATCTCACTCTTTTGACCTTTACAAGTTTAAACTGTTACAATCTTAGCTACCTGTTAACATTTGAATCTGATTCGATCTTATAACTACCTAATACATTTCAAATCTAGATTCGATCCTTCCCCGTCTTTGATCGTCCTTTACAGTCTCCCCCCGGCGCAGATCCTCGCAGCCTTCTTATTCAATCGGGAGGACGATCAACCTTCTCACTGGCCTCCGGAAAACGCCTCCCCGCGTCCGCACCTCAGCGCTCCGAACTACTCCGTCCGGACCCGTAATCACGCGCTCGATCTGGCCCCGCGGCCATACGTTCCGAGGTAGCAAACCGTCCGCGATTACGACGACGTCCCCTTCTTTGACGTTCTCTTGCTGTCTTCTGACGTCGCCTCGCGGCGCCAACGTAGGCAAGTACTCGTCGATCCAGCGCTTCCAAAAAGAGTTTGCCAGAGCTTGTGCGGCGCGCCACGTCCTTCTGTCGGCTACGTCGCAGTCTCCCACATATGGCAAACCTACTGCCGTCCCCAATAAAAAGTGGTTCGGCGTTAAAGCTTCCTTTTCCTCTGGGTCCACGGGTACATGCGTTAAAGGCCGCGAGTTTACGGTGTGCTCGATTTCTGTTATTAGCGTATTCAATACCTCCTCTCGCGGGGCACGTTCATTTAAGGTGATGGCTAGGGCTCTCTTCACCGTTTTTATCATTCGCTCCCAGGCTCCCCCCTGGTTTGGTGCACCAGGGTCGATGTACCGCCACTCGATCCGCTGTTTGAGTGCGTACTCTTTTAGGCCTGGGAGCCATTCTTCGTACGCCTTTCTTAGTTCCACTTCCGATCCGTGGAAGTTCGTTCCATTGTCTGACACGATTGTACGAGGAGTCCCCCGTCGGGCAGCCATTCGCCTGATAGCCATAATAGCCGAGTCGGTGCTGAGACTCGCTATAAGCTCCACGTGTATAGCTCTCGTTACCAGACACGTAAAGAGCATACCCCATCGCTTCTCTCGGCGCCGCCCGATCGCTACCCACATAGGGCCGAAACAATCGATGCCGCAGTTAGTGAACGGCCTCGTGTTCATATCTAGGCGCATCCTCGGCAAGTCACCCTTTACTGGCTTCTTTGGGTTCGCTCTCCTTATCTTACACAGCGTACAATCGCTCAGAACCGTTCTGACCGCCGGACGCAACCGCAGTATCCAAAATCGCTGGCGCAGATTATTCACGATCTGTTCTCTGCCCGCGTGCTTATTCTCCTCATGTTCCCGCCTGATCAGTAGACGTGATAAGCGGTGCGCTCCGTCCAGAATGGGTGGATCCTTCCGGTGATCCGGTACTGTAGCGGCGTTGATCCTACCGCTCAGCCTTATTAATTTCCATGTACATGTGCATTGGCCGCTAGCTCTTTTGGTGCATGCGCTCGGTTCTCCGGGGTAATACTATCTAGTAAGCCTTCACAGTTTGCGCTCCAGCTTGCAAGTTCAAAACCCGCTTGTTGATGCACCTCTCGCACTTGTGCTATAGCTCTGGCGGCTATCTCTTCCGTTTCAAAGCTGTCCACCCAGTCGTCCATGTAGTGGTTTCGAGTTATAGCGTCAAACGCTAGTGGGTGTGTCCGCTCGTGATCTTCCGCGTTTCTGTTCCTGACGCTATGAGCCAGAAATGGAGAACTTCTCGCTCCGAATATCATGGACTTCATCATGTACTTCTGTGGTGGATCTGTTCGGTTGTCGCCGCGCCATAGAAAGTGCTGAGCTGTACGGTCCTCTTGTCTTATGGTCACCCTCAGGAACATGTCCCGAATGTCCGCAGTGACCGCGATCGGCTTCGTTCTGAAGCGAAACAAGACGCCATGTAATGTCTGTAGTAGATCTGGTCCGTCCAGCAGCGCGTCATTGAGACATGTTCCATTAGCGCACGCGGCTGCATCGAAAACCATTCTAAACTTCCCCGGCTTGTTGGGGTTTGTCACTGCGAAGTGAGGGAGAAACCGGAGACGTTCGTTCTGACTCTGTTCCTCCTCGCTTTTTACTGCATATCCCTTTTCTAGCAGCTTCTCCACTTGCGCGGTGTATGCACTTCTAAACTCCGGCGATCTGTCCATCTTACGTTCGATCCCATGTAAGCGTCGTATGGCCATGTCGTAGCTGGGCGGCATCTTCACCTCATCGCTGGCCCAAGGTAGTCCCACTTCAAAACGACCGTTCACTCGTCTCGCTGTTCTGTCGAAAATGCTTTGAGCCCGCTCATCCTTTGCGTTTGGCTTTCTTTTAATTGAAACGCCCAAAGCATCTATCTCAAAGTGTGCTTTCACGAGCTTGCTTAATTCCTCGTCTTGGTCGTTCAAAGTATGTCCGTTCTGGACACCTTGGCACGTATGGACGTGTAGTACCGTCTCCTGCTGTCTTATTGTGCTCCTGGGGATTGATCCATGGATAACCCATCCCAGCTGCGTTAGTGATGCAGCTGGCTGGGTTCTCTTCCCTGTCAGAAGCTTCCTCGTCACAATAAGATGCCAGTTGTCGGCCCCGATGAGTATGCGTGGCTTCGCTGACGCATAGCACACGGCTTCTGGACGGAGTTTCCTTAAGTGCGCGTATTTTAACACATCGGTACTGACGAGTTGATTTCCTAAGGTCAGGTTCTTCACAGTGCGCGCTGTGATCCGATGTGCGTCCGACTTGTGTCCTCGGATCACGATATCCACTACCCGGCTCTCGGGTTCCCTCTGACTGGTCGTAGCCCCCACGATGTTCAAGGCTTTTGTCGGGCCTTCCGTTCCGATCATCGCGGCGATCTCTTCATCGATCAGAGTTATCGTTGATCCTTCGTCCAGTAACGCATACGTATTTATTTCCATGTCGTTACTGCCCTTAATCACGACTGGACACACCTTCAGTAGGACTTGATTCCTTGCTGTTACATGCGCAGATGCAGTGATGGCTGATTCTTCGGTCTGGCCCTGCTCACTGGCACCCTCGTTCCTTATTTTCGGCGCATGTAACAGTGCGTGATGCGGACGTGTGCATTCACCTACTCCGCATCGCTTGCTCTTGCACATAAAGCGTCTATGTTTGCTGCTCAGACAGCGAAAACATACGCCTGTCTCTTTGGCCCATTCCCATCTCTTGTCTACTGGCATCGCCGTGAGCTTTCTACACTCGACGGTTCTATGGTCGCCCCCGCAGCAACGGCACTCGTTCTTGTCCGTTGCTGTGTTCTGTCTCGTTGAGGCTTCCTCCTCCGATGCCGCGTTCTGTGTAGCGTACACCGACCCACGATTTCGTTCGTTCACCCTGGGTCGCTGCTCTGTAGGTCGGGCCTTTGAGGTGCTCTGCGAAGGCGTAGCTGTATACGCGTATCGCATTGCGCGATCTGCCTCTCTCATCAGGAACTGGGACAGCGTCAATATTTCTGGTTCATTTCGGCTGCCAAATTCCTCTGCATAGTCGCACCATTTTGATCGGATGTGCGGTGTCAACTTCTCGGCTACCTGTCGCGCAAACATCGGGTTCTGCAGGTAGCCGCGTTGGTCCATACAAGAGATGGCGGTTACTACGTTCTGTAGTTTGATGGCGAAAGCGTTTAACTCGCCTGCGGTCGCGCCCAGTCGCGGTAGCTTCTTAATCTCTTCTAACGCGTTGTCTATAATCATCTCTGGGCGACCGTAGCATTGCTCCAAAGTCTTCATTATAACTGCCGGTTCGGTTGCAGTGTATAACAAAGCCGACACTGCTTGACGGGCTTCGCCTTTCAGGCATGTTCTAAGCCTCGCTAGATTCTCAGCCGATGAGATCTTGTGGATGGTCGTCGATTCCTTCATGGCTGCCTTGAACGGTAGCCAATCCCCCGCAGCACCTCCGAATACAGGTAGGTCGTACGTCTGTCTCGGAGGTGGTCTACGGTGAGCCATCTTCTCTATGGCTTCCGTTAACCGATCAATCCCTCTGTCTCGCGTTCGGTCCGGCGTGAGTGATCTGTCTCGCAGTGTTCGTGGTTCAAAAGTGACCCGATTGTTCGTAATCGGAGGATACCGCTCCGTATTCTGTTCTCTCGTGGTCGATGAGAGATACCTGGTATCCTGATCCGTCACTTGTTCTGGCTCCCCCCGTTTATGATGGCGTTGGAGCCAGTCCTCTATTCTGTGTTCTGTGTCTAGGGCCCCGTTCCGTGCACCCGTGCCCTGGATGCTTTCTTGTTCATCTTCTTCCCGTATTGTAGCGACTTCGGCAATCAACCTCTTCCTTATAAGTTCCGCTTGAATATGGAGCTCTTGCCTCTTAATCTCGGCAAGTCGTTCTTCAGCTTCAAATTCAATTTGCCGTATCCTTGCCATCGCGCTGGCGCTGGAGCGTTGCGAGCGGACGGACGGGGCACGCCGGCGTTCGGGCTCGGCGTGTGCGGTCACTCGCGGTGCTACCTCGGTCGCGGGCGCGGGCGCGGTCGTCTCTGACGCTACGCGAGCGGAGGAGGGTCCCGCTTCAGCGGGTCGCGGCTCAACGGGAGCATTCGGAAGCGCGGGTTCGGACGGGGACGCGGGGTAGTCTTCGTAGACGCGAAGTGCAGCCTTCTTCCCCCTCGTCACTGGTGGGCTCCTGGTGGTCATCTTCTTCAGCACTTGATGCCCCTACCTACCTAGCGGTCCCTAACACTAACACTAAAACCGCCCTAAGGCGTTTACCCGCTATTCCGACCGTTTGGCACCGTTAGGTGGCCGGAATAAACGGGCCGTGGACCAGCCACGTGAGGGGGTGGGGGGTCTTCACTCTTCGGGTGACGTCCTCGTTCGGTTGTCTTCAACGGACGCGGGCTTATCTTCAGGCACCCCGTGCCCTTGCGCCGGTCTTGACAACGTCGCACGTCGCACCGTTGGGTGATCTTCAGGCACCCCGTGCCCTTGCGCCGGTCTTGACAACGATGCTCGTCGCACCGTTGGGTGATCTTCAAGCCCGCGCCGTCTCTTCAGTGGTTATACGATGTAACTGTTTCTTGAAACCCAGTGGAGCGGGTCTTGCCGGCTCCGCAGGAACAACTGGTCCGGTCGTCGCAGGAACGGCTTATCCGGCTCGAAGGACCAAAACTTGTAGAGGTCCTACCCAGGCTTCATTGATAGACTCGGTGCAAAAGTGGACTGTATTTATTTTTCTTCTTAGTTGCTAGTTTACAAGGTATAAATCGCGTTCTTGAATGATCACAAATTTCTGCTTGAAAACGGTCTATCTTTATACAAATCTACTCCTCGCCCTAGCCATGGTGCGGGGATCGTAATTCACGCTTTCACAAATCATGTTATACAATTCTTAATACATCGAAGTTTCCAGCAAAGTTAGACGGGGACTTACATGTAGCTATCTCACTCTTTTGACCTTTACAAGTTTAAACTGTTACAATCTTAGCTACCTGTTAACATTTGAATCTGATTCGATCTTATAACTACCTAATACATTTCAAATCTAGATTCGATCCTTCCCCGTCTTTGATCGTCCTTTACAATAAGTTTTTAGGCGTTAAATGCTTATCTTGCGGTATGCGATAGGTATGCGCCTACATAGGTACCTACGCAATACCGAAACGACGTCGAGAGCATTTCGAAGTGTTGGTCATCCTAGTCGGCAGCGCTAATCGACCTCGGCGTACTTGTTGTAGGCGCTCGTCGAAAGTGTCACCAAGCCGTGGCTCGTGGTTCGTTCCACCGAGCTCACGCTCATGCCTAGAGCTTTGATGCACCAATTCCCACGGACCATAGAGAAACACTTTCAAATATTTCAGTACTTCTACGAGTTTTATTTTGACTAAACTAGTGGAACTGAGGTCTCGCGAGTCTCCCATAAAAACGAAAGTATATTATTTGTAATCTTTGACTATGCCACGAAAACCAACTAATTAACTTGACCTAGGGTTTCATTCAAATAACAAGTAACGGGAGTTCATGTTAGATGGATAATTTTTTTGGGGTAGAAATTGCAGTAATTCTGGATTTCAGACTTTTCCCTATATTTGTGTACTTAACTAAAACTACATGCATACCAAATTATTTCAGCACTGTGGGGTCCCTGGCGTACCCTGTGAATTTAATCAAAGTTTTGATAACTCAAAAAGTACAAGGTTTAAACAAAATAATAAAAATGGTGTCGAAATGTACTTATCATTAGACGTCCCATTTGACCTTATTGTCTCAGTTTGATTTTTTTTACCCTATCTCAACAACCCCCCCCCCCCCTTGTAGCTCATTTAGTAACACCATAATTTTGCCAGCAGTACCTACATATGTATCATATTTCACAATGATCGGATCAAAACATCGAAACTTATCCTCGGACAAACATACATACATACAACGCCGATTTGCCCAGGTGATTTGGAGATCTCGCTTCGCTCGATTAATTAAATACCACCAGTTCATTCACTACATGAAATATTTAAGTGGAACGTATTCTTGGTATTGTTTCAAGGAAATTAAAAAAAATATGAAAAATGTATACTTAGTCTATTACATTCGTGAGTACTAATCAATGGAATTTAAACACCTTTAATTTCAATACTATGCTTCTATTAGACGCTGTTGTACAAGGAGGTCTCTTGATATTTGTAAATACAGTAAAGTCGCTATAGAACATAACGTTTAATTTCCACATAAAAGTTTGTTAATACTGGATGTAAGAAGAATGATTGATAATAATTGATTGTAAATGGGCAAACAGCCCGCCCAGACCTAAAGTTTCGTCGATAAAATAAATGGGATAAAACTCGTAAATTTAAACATCGTTGAAGTCCGGAAACCATTGAATACCTATTGTTTGCGAAGTGGAAGTCATTTGGTACTCACGCCCTATTTTATTGTCGAGGGGTGAATTGATTGTGGGCTCGCAATACAGACGCGAAGGACGATACCATCATTTGAACATGAAGAGTAAACCGCGTTTTTTCAGACATCTCGGAATAACATCTTGTAGACACAGCAGCCACGATCCCCGTGACATTAACGCATTAGATAGCAAAGGCGTGAAACGTAGCACCGCTGTATCTCGTCGGCATCGAGCGTTACGGTCACGTATGGCTCACTCCCACGTCTTAATTGACCCATTTCGTGTGAGAAGTCGCGCTCACAGGCCGCCGCGTCAGGGATACCATCGCCGCGATACGTGACCTCGCGTATCTATCCTCGACGCGCTTCATTTGACACTGGCAACCTGTCTAGTCCCCCGCACACGAACGGGCTTATTCGCACAAAAAACAGGTTGAAGCCGCTTACTAGCTCAAGTATTTCAGTGTGCTAGTTCACCAAGACCGGTTAACTGTGCCGGCAATCTGTATTCAACGTAAATGCTGCCAACGGACAAAAGCAACATACAATTTTAGAAGTATTCATATAATTCGTTTATCTTTAATGCTATTTTGTTCCAGCTTCTATCCAATTCCTTTGTCGAGGGTGAAACGGCGCGGGTAAAGTGCCACATAATCGTTTAACTAAATATGAGTTTACACTTACGGTTAAGTAGATGGTATCTAAAGCGCGGTCGCATTTTGTCGGGTAGTGTTTATTACTTAGATTTACGTGGCCGAGTTGGGATCTTGTGGTTATGGTTAAACATTAGTCAAAAACTGTGTAATGTAATGAAGTTATAACATTTTCGCGTTTGTAACACCTTTCCTTGTTCTCTTGCAACTTCAGTTTCCATCCTTTTCTTATTTTTTATAGTTTTTAAATTTTTGAAACAGATTTGCAACGATAATTTTACGATAAAAGGGTGAGGGTGAACTCGTCAGACCACCCTGCCTATCTCATGGCGCGATCTCACAAAAACGTCACCCCCATCGATTTGTTTGTCCTGTGTGGCCTTCATTTTACGCTCATCAGTGGCTGTGAATGTAGGGGAAGGTCAAAATGTTTAGCTTAGTAGCATGAGGTTGCAAGTGTTTTTCTACCCCTGTGAATGAGTGGACATGACAACAAGATAAAATAGCTTGGCTGGCTTTTGCCAGCTCTAATTTTACATAATTTAATGATATTGTAAGAAGAATTAATTAGTTTTAAATGTTATCTCAGTACGATTAAGGGTTATATAAAAAGTAGGTAATTATGTATGTATATAATGAATTATAAACACTTTCTAATAAACTAATCTCCAGTAGGTAGAATAGAGGACATACAAATACAAACACCTACTCAAAGAAAAATTAAAAATACGTCCCAAGATACATTTATAAAATACAAAATAAAAGTTAAATCCCTTGATAATGACATAGCAAGTACTTTTAAAATAAATGAATCCTGCCTGTCTGATTTATTGGGACAGACGTGAACAGTGAACGTGTGCCATCCCCCCCCCCCCCCCAAGACGCAGGTAGAATCAAAAAAAGTTAGGGTGTTTGTTGACAAAGCAACTCCGTCATGGTCGGAAACAAATATTTAAATTATAGCTGTTTTTTTTGTTATCAACAGATAAGATTATTATGTTTGTGGGTGAGGGACAGGGACTAAAAGGTGTCCCAAGATATGGTTGAAAATTTAAATAAGAGACCAAACACCATGAGTTTGACACAGGGTTGGAATGGTGGTGTACTCTAGCAATTTGTGAGTAGTCACTGAATAAACAATGAAAGCTCAACAAGAGCGTGTGTATCGTAAGTTGTCGTACTGTCCAAATCAAGGGTTGAACATTAGCGTCTTTACGTACCTGGGAGCCGTCAGTCTTGTCTCATCAAACATTCAGAGGATCCGTGTCGGAGCAATCGCAACGAAACTTGGGGATTTCGTAACAATTTGTATTGCCAATTTACACTATATTATCTATCAAGTATGTAACAGTGGTACAATTATGTAGTTATAGAGCATATAAATTTTGACTGTTTGAATATTTTAAATGACACCAATCCAAATCCAAATCTTTTAAAATGTGAAGTAAATTTTTAAGTCATGATAATCTAGTTGATAAGAATCAAAAAGAAAAGGTCAAATTTTTAAGGCAACACTAGTTGTGACGTAGACACTCTTTAGCTACATTTACACAAAAATATATAAACATGGCGACCTCCGTGGAGCAGTGGGCGAATAGCCGGCTGAGACGCAGGAGGTAGCGAGTTCGATTCCCGCCACGGAACAAATGTTTGCATGATCTACAGTTATTTTTTCCGAGTCTAGATGTTTTTCTATATATTATAAGTATGTATTTACAAAA
Organism: Philereme transversata; assembly: GCA_963924445.1. Classification (NCBI taxonomy): domain Eukaryota; kingdom Metazoa; phylum Arthropoda; class Insecta; order Lepidoptera; family Geometridae; genus Philereme; species Philereme transversata. Next base: position 11,881,115 of record OZ004342.1, read on the forward strand.
AAAAGATATATATAAGTATTCTATCAGTTATCTGGTTCCCATAGTACAAGCTCTGCTTAGTTTGGGGCTAGATAGCGATGCGTAAAATGTCCAGCAATATTTATTTATTATTTTATTTATATGTCACGACACGACAATTTGTGCGGCAGTTTTTGCTGAAATAGACCGAGTAAAGCCATTCGGACCCTCATCATGACGGACATAGCAGTGTCGCAAATGGAGATAAGAAGCACTTTTTCGTAATACTTTATTCATTCCGAGGTTTGGAGGTTGACAGACTAATCGGGCCCGTCAGGAGAGGTGCGTCCGATTAAGTATTAATGCTAACCCTTCTGTACCCGATGGGCGTTGGCACCCGAGACCCGACAGCGAGATGTCAATCCGCTTCGTGAAAGTATCTTGAATGTTTAATGTTCATTCATTTGTTTAATCGATGTACTCCCATTAGTTGAAGCCATAGCGATGACTAGATCATACTATTGCTTAAATGTAGATAACCCATCACATAGTACAGTGATTTCAGCAGCAGCTTCTCTAAGCGAATCTGGATATCATTGGCTGGTTCTTGTACTGAATATGTCTTATTTTTATCTCGATAAAATTTCAAATCACGTGGGAACACTTAATGCAGATACTTTCGAGTTTATCCTCGAAATTACAGCAGCCGGTGTCATTGGAGTAATCCCGCTAATATATTCACAACTAAAAGGTAGCGTCGCGCCGAACAGCCTCCATTGCCCCCAGAGGAGCGATCGCCGGACACCGGGTGACCGCAATACTACCAAATCATATTTTAATCCACCCAAATTTTCATAAAAAAATTGTCAAACCTGAGTTAAGAAAAAGAAAGAGAGACATAATTCACGTTTCAATTGCAATTGATTACGAAACAAAGTATCGTGATCATCAGACTGTGTAGAATTATGACGACGCTAACCTTTCTTTGTAATTTTAGAAAAAGACGAAAGATTAGTATAAAGGTTCGGTGCTGCATTGTATTTAGTGAAGCTTAGTGGAGCGCGGCGGAGTGCGGGATGCGGGAGGGAGCGCCGGCGCCCATTGGCCGCGCCCACGGCTGTGGGTGGAACGGGGAAAATCTAAACACAGTTTTCCACACGACGTTTTTGACAAGCTTTTAGCATCATCCACCTGTCATTCGATTCATTTATTCCTCGATATATTCCCGCACGCCGGGACCGACTCTCGGAATCTTTCGAATGGTAATTGACGAGTGATTACGCCGGGGATTTCATGAACCTAAAAAGTGTTGCCTTTTTCCATTCCATGCATCATTTAAAACGTACATAAAAGATTGATGGGAAGGTGTAGTCACAAAACGTAATGCTCGAATTTTCTAAATTTTATTATTTCGTGTTGGGATGATGACAGTAAAGCGAGTAAAGCTCGCATACTACAGTCTTGTTATTGCTAGAATTGCGAGGTTGTATGTAACGTCTGCTGAGATTAGTAAAAAACTCGTTAACTATCTGAGTCTAATTTCGAGGCTCGAGTCTAAATTGGTGAACTGAATATCGGTGGCTCTGAGGTTTGTTTCCTGAGTGGTGGTCTCAGGGCGTCTAACTCAGAGGTTAGTTAGTTTGGTAGTTGGTGTTTGGTGGTGGGTGCAGGTGGGAGGAGGTCGCGTGGGCGGGGCTGGCGGGCGGGGCAGGGTGCCGGGCGAGGTGCTAGGCGCGACTCGCCCACCGGAGGACCGCGCCGCAGCTCGCAGTCGAGACTCACTCGCCGCTGTCGGCGCACCGCTGCACTAACCCGTCCGACCACTACACCACCTGTGCCAAGGTGCGCGCGTATTCACATTAATTAAACAGATCGGCAGCAGGCACCCGAATAATTGCCGTGGAGGAAGCGCAGCCGCGACGGACGCCCCTTCAATTAGTGGCACCTGTCTGACATTCATTCGCACGCGCAATAAACCCGCAAAAAACTCCAAAATAAACTGGAACCGATGCACCTGCGGCAATCAGACGACGGTGTCAAAGTGCGAGTGGCAGCCGGCGAGTGCTCGCGTGCCCGCGTGCCAGCCCTGATCCAGTGCGGACATGATCATGCTATTTAAGGGAAACAGCAGTAGGCTGGAGCACCTCATAGAGAAGATACAAGCGAACAAAGAGAACCACGACGTCACCACAGAGGATATAAAAGGTACTTATTTCTCTTATTTATTGCAGATTTACTTACAGAGATAAACAATCTAAAGCGTTTGAATCATGGATCCAAACCAGTTAAATATAATAATTATACACGTTAGAATCAAATTTGTTTAAAAATTATTGATAGATTTGTGATAGATTGCACACCATAACACAAACAATTAAATAAGAACAACATAAATATAATGTGATACAATAGGCTTCTTATCTCTAAATAGCGATCACTACCAGCAAACCTTCAGAATCCTTGAATAGACTGAGTGAATGGGAGTTATAGTATACCTAATACATACATTACTAATGAAGTAATGATATAAGAATAGATATAAATGGATAGTAAATCTAAGTATGAATACAATAGTAGGTACATCAATCCAATCCTCGATCCTTGCGTTCATCTGACACACTCCAACTCAGGACACCTGTACACTCCTCCTCCTACTTTGATAAGTCTTTTACAGTGCAGGCTGTCCGGTTATGGAACGCGCTGCCGGTGGCTATCAGATGTGCCAAGTCACTTGCCATTTTTAAACGTATGCTTAGAGAACACTATCTGATTATTTGTCGCTAAATATATAAATGTATTTATTATTAATTATTTGTTTCTTAAATAAGTCTAAGTATGTATATATAAATTGTTATGAGTAGTTGTTATTTAGGTTCATGTAATTTTCATTTATGTAAGTTTTATATTTTATATTTTTATATAAATGGTATTAGTATGTATGTACATGTAGTATGTTACGTACACCATTACACCCCAGGTAATGTCCACACAGTCCATTCCATCCACAGGTTGTCTGGTAGAGATCGCTATTTAGCGATAAGACCGCCAATTATATCTATAGATTTACGTCGTTGTTTTTTATATGTATTTGTTTCGTGGTGTGCAATAAAGTATTATCTAATCTAATCTAATCTACATTGTTATACAACGTACTATTATATTCGGGGGCTGTAAGCGATCTGTTCGACGACGCTAATCGAGGGTGTTTTTAATCGCTTACACCCGAGTATAACACATAACTTTTCATCACGAATGCGAGGAAATTAAAAAAGTATTTTTATAACAGTTTAAATTTAAAAAGGTTTGCGTTCCCGGTCATTGGTTTTTTTCTTCACTATTAGACTATGCTTCTTTCATTTAATCAAATTAAAGATTTGTCATGGAGGTTGCATATAACTATATTGCTATAGCATACTATTAATGTTGCCTCGTTCATCCTCTTTATATAGTAACTAGTTTTTGCCTGCGACTTCGTACGCGTTACACTACTAAATGTGTGGGTAACCTAGAAATAAAGCTAAACTCGCTGTTGCAACTGGACTTGACACCCCATTTTTATCGCATGGGACCTGATTTATGGTATAAAAAGTAGCCTATGTCTTAATCAAGGTTATAATCTACGTACATACTGAATTTTACCGAAATTCAATCAAAGTGATTGAGTAACAAACAAATAAATAAATAAACAATTATCCAAATTTTCGCATTTATAATTTTAGTGTGATTGATTACTCAGTAACTGTTTTAGTAGATTGTGAATCGAGCACAATGTGTATGGGTGTAATTAATAAACTATTCAAGTTAATTTACGTTAAAGGGGGGCAAAATACCTTTAATAACAGAGAATATACACACTAGCATTCTCCAGCGGCTTCGCACGCGTGGTTTGTTAACTAAAAGAAGCCTCATCCGAAACGAGGTTATCCGACAGAGAACCAAGGTGATCGACATAGCTCAGAGGGTCAGCTAGCTGCATTGTCAGTGGAGCAGTAAGTTATATCTGCCGCAGAACCGATAACCGTTGGGGTAAACGTGTTCTGGAGTGGAGACCACATATAGGCAAGCGAAGTGTAGGCTAGATGGTGTGACGATTTGCGCGCTGTGGCTGGCAAAGGTTGGATGAGAAGAGCTGAGGATCGGGTTCAATGGCGCACCCTGGGAGAGACCTACGTCCAACAGTGGACTGTCTGTGTGACTTGTGATGATGATGATGTCTCATTTCAGGCATAAATCTATCTATATACCAATTTCATTGAAATTGGTTCTGTCGTTCATTCGTGAATACGTAAAAAACAGGCTTACCTTTGAATGTATAATATAAGTATGGATAATCATTATCTTAACAGTCAGAGGACGTCCACTGCTATACATTACGCTTCCCTCATAGATTTCCAGAGTGACCGATGATTTTGTGCGGCCTACACCCAACGGCTCCCAGTAATCTTTATTAGGTTGTCTTTCCAGCATTCTATATAGTTTTTAGTATGGTAACTTAAATATAATTAAGAAAAATAAATAACAAGATAATTACTGCGGCTTTGCTTGCGTGGTTTGTCAAAAAAGTAGCCTATGTCTCAATACAAGACATAATCTATCTATATACCAAATTTCATCGAAATCAGTTTAGCCGTTACGATGTGAAACCAAATAAACTCACTTTCAGATTTATATTAATAGTTTCATAAATACTTAAATATTTGGAGACAACTTTCCCTGTCCATAAGTTTAAAAAAAGTGAGTAGCTATAATTACTTGTGGTGTTATTAACGCGATCTATTTATTCCTTGAAAGAGCGACCGAAATATGTTATAAGTAACTACTTCGTTAAAAAATAATGTTAAAGGTGACACTAATTTCTTATTAATTAGTGCCTTTTCCACCACAAGTATCATCTTCACTAAGTTTTTCAAAAAGCCAAAGTGCATTGTATATTCACACCACCTGTAGGCAATTATCAATTAAACAGTAGGTACTCAGAAATTAACAGTAGGTAATATAATTATGTTGCATCAAGGTTTTTGGTAGGTACAGATATTATAAAAATATGACTGATAAAAAATTAATACGTAAATATTTTTTATAATTTTAATTACGTTATCTTTTTATCTGATATCGAGGTCAAAACGTATTTTTATTTTCATTTTTGTCTGTCCGTCCGGCTCTTTGTACGCGTAACACGCTGAAAGTACTAGATGGATTTTGATAAAACATATTAAAAAAAATACTATGGATTAACATTTAGTATATTTTCATCCTAAGAAACGGAAGGGCTTCTGTGGTAAAAGGGGGTTGTGGAATTTTCTCATTTATTTTCTCCAAAATACAACCCCCTTGTCCGCCGAAAAAAAAGCAACTCCCTCCATCGTCTGACTTTGACAGCCAGTAATACTTGACATTCATTTATATGGCTTGGGTATAAGCCGATTGGCGACAGGGGTTGAATTTGTATGAAAACCTAATTTTTTAATCAAATTGAAGTAAACTTTAAATTTATATAGTAAACAAATAATTAGATACGGGTCACAGCGTTTTTTTCAACATTATTGATGGAGATGAAAGTGGGGTAAGTTTGTATATAATGGGTAATGTCCGGAACCACTGAACCGATTTAAAAAATGATTTCCCTGATAGAAAGCGACACTATCCATAAATACTTTCTTCTTCCTGTCCTTTTCCCACATTATGCGGGGTCGGCACAACATGTATTCCTCCTCCACATCTATCAGAAGTCATCTTCGTTGTCACTTTCTTCCCATATAATTCTTCACACAGTCCATCCATCTCTTCTTCGGCCTTCCTCTACTTCTATATCCATCCACACTCATATCTCACACTCTTTAGTCACATGATTTTCTTCCCTCCGCATGACATGCCCATACCATATATTCCTATCACACTATCCTTAAATACTATAACAGAAGGAAATACAATTATTTACAGGACTTTATAATACTTATCAATAAATTGCTACATTACGTCGAGCTCCCGAGGTTGATTATACTGCAATCGTGTCAAAACTGGCAATCCAGTATTTAAAGTGCTGTCTAAAAATGAGCCTTGTCACCACAAAAAAGTTAAACAACTGTTCAAGGAAAAAAATTCCTCGCCAATTTTTGAATGGGATTTTTTTAAACACGTGTAGACAATGTTTAATTATTTTTGTGGTAACTCTTTAGTGCAATTTCTTTTATTTTTAGATATATTTTTTGTCTAGCCCACATAGTGTTTATTTTTTTTGTATCGGTGTCGTATCGACGGATATCTCAACAAAAATGATATGTATTGGTATCGCACGGGAACAGTAGGCGCAATCGACACTATTATTGTACAAAAAACAAGTAGGATAAATGCGTAAGTTTGGATATTTTATATTTGTTTGTTTGTTACTCAATCACGTAGTAATAGCTGAACCGATTTCGATGAAATTTGGTGTGTTGATAGATTATGACCTGGATTAACATATAGGGTACTTTTTGTTGACAAAAAACTCGTGCGAAGCCACTGACAGAAGCTAGTTTAAAATAAATATGACTAGGAATTGTTACGAAATATTAGGATTTCCGAGATTCAGAGTATTATATTTTCAGTTGCATACAATATATGATTACCTCAGTCCTGTCTATTAAATTGCTTCAACACGCAGTAGGCTGACTTAATATGTCAAGAAACTGCAAAAGAAAAAGGAGCTACATCAACGCATAACGTGAAAAATTGCTCGGAAGTGTGGAATAACGAGGCAATTTCTTACCCCGGCTAATATTAATAAGGATTAATGGGAAAACTGTGCATTACGATGTTTATAAAGTGGATTGTCGGTTCGGCGAGTTGATAGCGATTGGCGTTGATTGCCGAGGCGCCGGTTGAGGTGTCTCAGACGGCGCAATTAGGAAGTGGGCTTCCGCCGCCCACTGGCAGCGGCGCCAGCGTCACCCGAGGAATTGCCTGCAATCGCTGCTAATTACGACTATCCTACCAGGACGGGACGGTGCATCTTAGCGAAGGATACTGCTTAACGGGATAAACGTTGCCTACGCCAGTTTACCTCACCTACTTATCGCCTTTGACCAGAGATTCTATACCTATGTCTATACCTATGTCTTATTAATCCGCTGAATCCGAACCATATTTCGGACAATCATGGACTTCGCCAGTATACCTCACATAATTATCGTCTTTAGCCAATCTTTAGACGGAAAATTATGTATGGTAAAACGACAGGTTTGCAAGCGAAGTATTTATTCTAACGGTACGGTGCATCTTAGCTAAGTATACTGCTTAGAAGGCATAAAGATCCTGATGTATAAAGATTTAAATAAAAACTCGTAGAAGGAGGATTTCCAAAAAGTATTTGTTATACGTCATGTGTTCTATAATTTATTCTACATTCTATAATTTATTAAACAAACTTTTTGGAAATTATCCTTTTACATGTTTTTATTTCAATCTTTACACATGCCGGGGGTTACCAGTCATCTCGCCTACTTACACTCTCGAACAAATATCAGGATAAAAGATTCTGTTTGGCCTACATGAAGGTGAAAAGATCTTTTTTTTTCTTATTATTTCGCTGAATCCGTTGGTATTTACGGCGAGCATACCAGGAAGATTTTAGCGACGAAATAAACACTGCCTGAATGTTAATCTAACCTTATTAACATCTCTAATAACCCAATCTAGGAGCGGATTTGAAGTAGGCCGAATGCTTTATAATTTCGCTAACTTTGGACGGTATTTATCTACTTAGAAATGATTTATTATGGTATTTATTTATTTGATTAATGAAATGGTAAAACAAACAATAGATAAAGGCAACTTGTGCAGCGATGCAAGCCGCATTTAGAATTAAACAGGTGTTAAACGGTAGTTTAACTCTTGTGGTAACAAGGTAAATATTTATCTATAGATTAACAAAATACCAGCCAAAAATGAGTGAAGTACATCATGCGTTCACAGCCTATGTATACATAGTGTAACGCAACATGCAATGTGATATTTCTGAAACACTCCCGCAGACTCGTAAAGTCTATACTAACCTACACTAGTGGTTCGCCCCGAACTGATATCTCGCGAATCTCACATAAAAACAAAAAAATATTAATTGTACCTAATCTTTGACTATCAAAATAGTGCCACGAAATGCATAACCAACTTACTTGACCTACAGTTTCATTAAAATTACAGGTAACGGGAATTCATGTTAATTGGTTACTTTTTTGGGGTAGAGATGACAGTTATTCTAGATTTCAGACTTTTCCCTATATTTGTGTCGCTAAAGCTACACGCATACTAACTGTGGCACTGTGGGGTCACTGCTGTACCCTGTCAATTTTGTCAAAGTTTAGTTTTTATTATGGCTAATAACTTAAAAACTACAAGGTTCAAACGAAAAATAAAAACGGGGTTGAAATGTACTTTTTATTAAACGTGTCATTTGACCGGATAGTTCCATTTTGTTTTTTTTTACCCTATTTGAACCCCAATATCTCAACAACCCCCCCCCCCCCCCACGTTTTTAGTTCATTTAGTTACATCATAATTATGCTATCACTACCTACCTACGTACCAAATTTAACGATGATCGGATAAACGCTTCGAAAGTTATCCTCGGACAAACAAACATATATGCATTTCCAATCAGGAAGAGTCAAGGGGCTAAAGTGGCCACATCGGGTGTTATTTAGTGCATTTAGGTGATTAGTGTTTAAGTGTAAATAGAACCAGTGTCTTAAGTATTCTCGTAGTAGCGGTAATTCACAATCATCAAGTTTCACAATGGACTCCCATTTGTCTTGACACCTTTAAATTCAATTTTCGAGTAGATTCGCAACTGTCATTATTTTGGCCATTAGTTAAGGTTGTTACACACGTCCGGGGCGTGGAGGGAACCAGATTGATATAAATAGTGCCTTATTAGAGCAATGGGAGGGCAAGAAAAGAAAATTTTAACGTGCGAAAATATAAAATCAGAAGCAGAGCAGGAAGATTTTGGGAGTTTCGAACTTCGAAAGTTTACCGAGTGCCGTTCCTCAAAAGTTGACTGTTATCCAAACAGTCAACTGTTGAGGAACGGCTTTGCCCGTAATCCTAAACAATAATGTTCTTCGACTGAACACTGTCTGTGTTCAATTCAGTTAAATTCAATTGAAATTGAAAATCCACATTTCCACACATTACGGCGTCTTTAGACGGTCTGATTTGTATGAACAGTGGATTTTTAAGTTCAAAATTAGATTAAAATAAACATAGATTACCTGGCAGAGCTGTTTCCCAAATACTTTCAATTGTTTATGAATTCACCCTGTTGATAAGATTACTGGTTAATTAACACTGCAAGTATACTAATAATAATCTTCTTAGCCTTATATTATTATTTTACGAAGTTCGGCGTGACAGCTAGTAATGATAATTATATAGATGTTAGTAAAAAAGAACTTATGCTGACTGATAAAAATCTAAAGTTACCACTGCTGCTGTATTTTATTGTAAGCAACCTGTTTCAAGCATTAAATAAAAAAATACTGATAAAGTATTTTCCCTTTGAGTGCAAAATCTTCATTCCACTGTCTCTATTAGTCATCATTTGCGCTGATGGCACTCGTCATCGCGGCCATTCTATTTGTTTATATTTCACGCCACTCCGAGGTGCTCCCGGAGAAATATTACCCCTAACACCGAAATATGGGGCCTTACCGATATTTATGATGTCTTATCCCTGCCCCGGGCTCCGTCTGCCAACTCTAATGTACTTTATAATGCTTGTCAGGACTCTCAATTGTCATTTATTGAACCAACTACTATCTGATATGCCATTATAAGACGGATTTATTTATTTAAGCTAGATAAATAATAAAATAAATAAATATGGCTGGACATTACATACAGCGCTATCTAGCCCCAAACTAAGCAGAGCTTGTACCTACTATGGGAACTGGATAACTGATAGAATACTTATATATTTTTTTGTAAATACATACTTATAATATATAGAAAAACATCCAGACCCGGAACAAATATCTGTAGATCATACAAATATTGGTTTCGCAGCGGGAATCGAACCCGCTCCTGCGTCACAGCCGGTTATTTGCCCACTGTACTACGGAGGTCCTCAAAGATATAAGTACTTTACGCGAAAAAACTTGACATTTGCATATATTATTTAAATATAATGTGGTTGAATAGAAACCAATTGTTTTACTACTTCCGCTGCCTGCGAGGTGGCCTGCGGTGCAAGAGGCGTTGATACGATCTCGAAACGGTCAAAATGTTTACATAATTCGCAAGTAACTAACTAGTTACTTGGTTCAGGTCTGGTAGCATTTATAGTATACTCTTCGTTTTTGATACCCATGACACAGAATCCGGCATGATGGGCATAATTTTATCATCATTTAGTCGATCATTGCATGATCTACTAAAAATATTGTTTTTGGGTATTATACGGGTCCCCGTACCCGTATAATACCCAAAAACAATATTAGTGTGTACCATGACATTACAATCATACCAATTGTACTTGTAGTTCATGATACACACGATATAGTGAATCCTTGTGATTGTTGGGTGGTATGAGATGTGGTGTAGTTCTGATCGTCGAACCTCCTTGTGAACAGAGGCACTGGGCAGCGTGGGCAGCGCGGCGGGAAGCTCCTGGCCGTCGTCGACGCCGGAGCCGTCCCCGTCGCCCGCCTCCACCCCATCGGCCGACGCGGCCGACGCGGACGCCGAACCTCCCTTCACCCTCGGGGCTACTGAGCACACGCCTTACCAGTGCCAGTTCTGCGACAAGGCGTTCCCCAGGCTATCTTATCTGAAGAAACATGAACAGGTTAGTCAAATAGTCATGCAGTGGAGATTTGTCATCAACCGAATAGTTCGTCATGTTATGTATTCTTTTTTGGTCATGTTGCTTTAGATCTGTGACGAAGTTGAGAATTACTTATATATTGCAAGTATTTGGGAAGCTTCTTCCGTTAGACAAGTGATTTAGATCTTTTTTTACAAGATTCCAACTCCTTAGTTTAGAAGGTCGTTTCGACACAAATTCCCTTTAACGATCAGCGGAACTACATACCTATTAAGACTTTCTCTAAAGAAAAATAAGCAAGGTTAGAGTAAAAGCTGCTAAATCGATAATTTAATGCATCGGACGTGATGCTAAGATAGTTCCTTCCTCCGATGGCAGAAGAGTTCATCTTAAAATTTGCATCATTAAGCATCTTTAAATTTGTGGCTGTTAATCGGAATTGTATTTTTTGTAAAGTATTATTTTAAAAGTAGGTTATGATTTTCCTTCTAGTTTAGGATTTGAAATATCAACCCACAATAGCGCGATTAGAATCCACTCGTCGCGAACATCAACATAACTTTACAAAACCTCTGAACGAGCTTTCCCACTGTAATGCATCCAACGTCTACTCGTTACCATAAAACAACTCGGTTAACTGCACAGACAATGCGACTGTTATGGCCGTCATATCTGTGAATTCACAGTCCAGTTTCGCCATGCAGCCCCTCGCTTCATTAGCAAGTAGATACCCAAAACAGCCCATTTACAGAGCCGGTGCGTAGATATGCATCGCGTTCGCCTTGCACCGTGAGGGTTGTGACGTGCTCGGCCATTACGCCGGTCGTACATCTCGCCTCCTTTGTGTCGTGCCGATCTCGCCGCGTTACGATTACGACACATGCAGCGACAGATCTAGCTGAGATAGGACAAATAGAAACGTCACTTTGCATGCTGCCGCTGCTGGCTGGTGGCACGCCTCTGATTTAGATCGTCACGTGCCTACAGTGTGGCTAAATTGTCACCTTTGTGGCCGTCAAATTAGGACGCATTTCGATTCGAAATTCTTGAAATCAAAGGAAATCTTAAGTAATTCAAGATCATCGATAGTTACCCATGCAATTGCAGACCCTGTTGAGGCAGATATCGATCAATGCACACGCATCGGAGGCCGTCTCGGATAGCGGGTGTGCGCCGACAAATGTATCTAGCGATGATCGCGTCTCACTCGCGACAGAGCGGTGACGGCCGGAAATACGACTAGGCTCCGATAACAACTCCCTGGCCTAACCCGCTTTAGCCCGACACACCTTTATCATCACACCGGCTACCGCTCGCTTGGGAAAGGCGATCATTACAGGAATAAATCAATTACTGAATCCGCGAGAAGCAGATCCCGTCCAGCTTGTTTCGCCTCGAGAGAAATCGTAAAGCAATAAAGAATAGATTCTTCGGAAAGTATTGCCTCAATGCTGAAATTCAATTGATAGCATGTTAATTACGATTCGCGGCCGTCGGACTTAATTAAGCCGTTGGATATGTATTGTAGCCGATGGCGCTCAATCAGTGGGCAACAGAGGCGCAATCGCAATCGTAAAACTGTCGAGATGTCTTGCCAAGAATCGAGCCCAAGCTGTGCCTCACCCCGCACACGCACACCTGCTTGCAAATATTTTTGTAAACTAAGTACGTACTAAAAATACATACACGCTAACCACCAATAAATCTAAAGACTACTTTTTTGATATTTACTAAACATATAGGTACATCATGAACCCAAATGTACATTTGTGTTCCTTCCTACACAAAAAGTATATTATGATAAAAACACCCTAAAACTGTGCAGTAGGTAGGTGATTACTTATCTTTAATAAAATTTTGAGTCATTCCGGCCAGTAAGATCCACATCTTTATTACTTATCAGTACAAGCACCAACAACTTAGAGCTACTGTTTCGAGGAACTTGCCTTTCATGGGAATATTAAGATTATTCATCACATTATCAAGGAGACAAAACTTTTTGCATAACGAGCTGCACCAAGTCTGAATGTCCATCTAGCTAATAATAAAGCCTTTATTGCTGCCCACCGCCACTTAACATAATGTTGACACACGGCATGAATTCGTAATAATAGGGTAAATGATATGCGTCAGTGGAAAAGCGAGTGTCGTCGGTCGGGACCAGTAGTTGACCCCGGGTCTGCGCGGAGCACCTGGCTGTGTGACCGAGCCCGTCGCGGTTGTTATTGCACCTGGGAAAGTCGCTCGGCAGCCGGTCACTGCCCATTTTTGAGCTTTTATTGGCTATCACGTTCACCTTAAACTAGTTTGAAATGTCCCTTGGTGAGATTTATTCGGAAAACTCAACACCATTAGGCGTATAATGTCGCCGCTCTCACGGTGTTTGTATAAGGCTATTTTAATATTTAGAATGTTTATAATATTTGCGTGCTATTGTACAATAAGCCGAGTGCAGTGTCGTGGTGAGAGCGATCCGAGGCGGGTCAGCAGGGCTCCGCGCGCGGCGTGCACCCAGGGGCCGAGCTCCCGCAGAGTCAGGGCTCTTCTTGCTTATTGAATCCTCGCACGAAGCGCTGCGATGACATGAATCAATATTTTGCTAAATACATACACCGTTAATCTGTATAAACTATTTATATTCTCAGTGTGACATTGCAAAGCAAATATTGCGTTTTTATTACAAAAAAATATCAAACAACTTTATAATCCTTAAACAGAAGTTCCTAAATAAATGGTTTTACCAAGGCAGAAAATAATTTTATTTTATGTCAAAGGCTTGGGCGCTGCGAGTGGAGACAGAATTTATTGATTGCGGAGCTTGGAATTTATTAATTCCGTCGAGGTCCGATTGCTCCAATTAAGCGAGTAGTGTAAATATGCCATGTCAGTGTGTTTATACACATTGCTGGCGGCGGAGACGGTTACACTCTCGCACATAAGAACATGAGATTGATTACATATTGGAAAAGTAAAGCGTTTCTTTAGCTCCATTAGTTCAATCAATATTACTACTCATATTAGTACCCTCTAAGTTTAAAATGCCTCCTTCTATATCTCTATGTAAGCTAGGTAGCACTTTAGTATTTCAATGAGTTGTTTCTCATATTAGGAACTTATAATTTTGTTTCAGATGTCTGTTCATTTACTAACCTACCTGTACGTTAGTATTACGGTATCACATTATTAATAAGTATATGTATTATCGTTATACTTTTTAGTTGACGTAATTTTTAGTTATATTAATTATCTTGAATTGTACCTACCTTAATTAAATTATTATATTTCTTTATCAATGTAAAAATTTATGATAAATTGACATGCCTGCAACAACCAATGTTACAATTAAGGTGAAATAAATAAATCTGATATATGAAATCTCTACAACAGCAGCACAGCCAATATCAAACTAACAACAGATGGACCATATTTTACAATCGACAAAGGCGTTAAGCAAGGTGATTCGCTCTCCCCCAAACTCTTCACGAGTACTTTATAAGAAATTTTCAGAAAACTAGCAGTCTCTTGGAAACAAAAAGGTGTATCTATCGGAGATAAGAAGCTTACGAACCTGCGCTTCTCTGATGATATTGTTCTCTTTGCCTCCACAGCACAAGAACTCCAAAATATGCTCCAAGACCTGAGCACTGCAAGCCTTGAGGTTGGACTAATGATGAATCGGTCAAAGACACAACTAATGACTAACACCAACAAACAAAAAATTATGGTTGACGGGCAAGAATTATACTACGTCGATGAGTACATTTACTTGGGCCAGATTGTCTCCTTCGAAAACAGGCAAGATAAAGAGCTCGTCCGCCGCGTCGAAAATGCCTGGAGGAGCTTCTGGTACATGAAGACGCTAATGAAGGGAGACCTTCCATTTTTACTTAAGCGTAAACTCATCGACTTGTGTATTCTGCCCGTCCTTACCTATGGTGCCCAAACTTGGTCATTGACGGAATCTCAAAAGTCCAAACTCAAGGTTTGCCAAAGAGCCATGGAACGCAGCGTGTTAGGAGTAAAGAGAATCGACAGGATCCGCAATACCACACTGCGCGCGAAGACCGGCATCGCAGATGTTGGCGGCAAGACTGCCAGGCTGAAGTGGGACTGGGCGGGTCACGTCAGTCGTATGGTCACAGACAAATGGGCAACAGTCGTCACACAATGGGTGCCTGCAGATGGGCGTCGAAGCCGGGGCAGGCCGATGAAGCGTTGGCGTGACGACCTCGATGCATTCCAAGATGGCTGGTGGGACGTGGCGAGTGATCGTGAGATGTGGAGGAACATGGGGAGACCTTTGCCCAGCAGTGGGAAAGTATAGGTTAAAAAAAATGAAATCTATTCTCTTTATATACATTCTTATAGATCGTACCTACTTATATGCGCCTGGTGTCATATTATTAGACTATAGTACAAACTCACGCCTCCAGTTGAATTTAGAATACACTATACCGCAAAACTCGTCATCTCAAACAAAGTAGGTATTCCTAAATAAATAACCTCCGAAACTAAAGTGGTTTCATTTAAAAAATCTTTTGTTTGACCGAAAAACGATTACCATATTGCCTAAAGAGTTTTCGGAGCAAAGTCAATCATTTGTAACGTTTGTTTAGTGTCGTAATGAATGAATGTCGACGAGGTGGTCAATTAGTAAAAGCGTGAAGACGTTCATTTTGGGAGTCTATTATGCTGGTCTGTCTCCGGACCGCGATGGTGCGAAGGCCAACGCTTTGGACGAACTCTCATTATCTCGGTGCCAGTCGCTATTCATAAGCATTAACATTAACATCCTCATTATGCTCTTCTCATGAATAATTCTCTCATGTTACTGAATAGTCTTTTTTCAGTGTATTTGGTTTACCTATATAATAGTGGGCCAGCTTGTTCGAGAAAGATGCAGTACGATCGAAGATCGAAGGAACCAGGCCGACATAGAGATCAGTCTGGATACTCTGGATGCATTCAATGGAAATTTTTAAAATCGCACACAGCAAATTTTTCCTAACTGACATAATTGTGTAAAATTTGTTTTCATACTAGCTTCCGCAGATGGCTTTGCATGCGTGGTTTTTCTATAAAAATTACCTATGTTTGCAATCCAGGTCTATCTACAATACCAAATTTAATCGTCGCTCAGTTCGGCCGGTACGACCGACGTGATTGAGTAACAAACAAACATCCAAATTTTCGCATTTGTTATATAGTTTGATGTGATGAAAGTTATAATAATGCTTAATCTCAGAATCTACCCTTTGTATTCTAAATATTCGTTTGGCTCAAACTATTCGCAAAAGTTTATATCTAAATATGTAATATAGGTATCTATCATTTTCCGTCTGGGTGAAACTTGTTTTTATTGTGTTTTTATGTATTTCCTTTGTTTTTATTGTGTGTGATGTCATGTGGGTACAAATAAATGTTTTTTCTTTCTTTCTTTTTTTCTAAATATTTATTTTATTCATATCATATAAAATCTCATAGTTGTGTATGAACAAAGTTTCAACTCCATTTTATTGTAGATAAAATAGCAAACCGTTCAAAAACTTAAAG
Organism: Philereme transversata; assembly: GCA_963924445.1. NCBI lineage: Eukaryota > Metazoa > Arthropoda > Insecta > Lepidoptera > Geometridae > Philereme > Philereme transversata. The sequence goes on from OZ004342.1 coordinate 11,897,430, forward strand.
ATTCTTATTCTCGCATGACCAGTGAATATTACTGATCAGATGAATCCAAATTACAATTAGATACCTTAACCTAGAAAACTTTAAGACTGATTTGATGGTACAATGAGCGGTCTTATCGATTAAAGCGATCTCCTCCAGGCAATTTCTGGACGTCAAACTTTAGAAGTCATTTCAAAAACTGCATTATGAAAAAGACTGAATTGTTTCAAATGTAGCTAAACTGTGTTTAAGGCACATTTTATTCATACCATGTAAAACATCATTGTGTATTACCAAAATTTTAATTCCATTGTAGAGCCACCTTGATAAAACAGCAAACCGTTATAACAGCTTGTTATTCTCGTAAGGCCAGTGAACATTACCGATCAGATGAAGTCCATCTCCGCAGCCGATAAGCTGGGAGCTCCCGCGCAGGAATCTTATCAGGCGCACGTATCAATTCGTTACGCTCAATGACGTTTACAATAAGAAGGTATCGATCTGCCTTCAGAATGGAACCGCTCTATAAAATTGCATTATAAAGATTGTTAACTATCGAACTACTGCCATGGTAAGATGATTTATACATTTGTCAGGTCAATTAGTTTATCGGTATCGGTCGATCGGCTTTGGGACCTCGCCTGATGTCTCACTCGAGAGTCACGACGGGACGGGCTCCCTCTGGTTTTTACTCTATTGACAAATGCCGGCAGTTGTTAGTTGGGACACACGCGGCCGCGGTAGTCAACTTTTGTTCGAAGATAGTTCTCACGATGGTTTTTGTGAGCAATGCACCCGAAGTTATTTCGTTCCTATCATTTTATGACTTACATTTTAATCGTCATGCCATGACCGTAGATTGAACCGATGCCCCGTTTATTTATAAACTCGGTTTAGCTACGGTTTACCGTTCTTTCTTGACACTAAAATTATGTTTATGAGTAACCAGGCGATATTTTTCCTAGTTTTAACATGGTTTTTGTTAGGGTTCCGTAGTCGAACTCGGAATCCTTATAGCTTCGCCATGTCCGTCTATCTGGCTATCTGTGCAAACAGTTACAGTCGTTTTAATCGTAGACTACGGTAAACAGTACCCAAACCTAGTGCTGTAAAGCTGAAACTTGGCATGATGATACGTTTGGACAAATGTTTGATTGATTGGTTTTAGTGACATCTAGTAAGTTACCAGCCAATCCTACCTCCCTACCTTACTCATCATATGAACGTCGAGCCAATCCAGCTCCTCGACAACACAGATATAGTGAGAAGAGTGATAAGGACAAAACCTTTTGAGTTATTTTAGTGTACAATAGGTTAGCATAGTGTCAGTGTTAGTGCTATCCATAAAGAACACAAGAACAAAGTGTCTTTCTCTTAAATAAAGACTGAAGAAAAGTGCCATTGGACACATTCTTAATCATAATTCTATTATAAAACTATTGTTACGAGCTGAGGGTTCAGGATAAATAATGAAAATCAATCTAAGCAAAATAACACTTTTATTCAACATTGAAATGATAAATACACGATCATAATCACATGTAATCACAACACACTAATTCACACCACTGTTGCACAATAAACCACTAAAATTCACCGAAATGTTCGCACGTATAGCCAAAACTAGACTGACTCTCCGGTTTTTTTTTTTTTTTTTTTTCGAATGGACTAATCTCGCTGTTGGCCTTTGAGGCCATGTCTTAACCGAACTTTTGGCGAGCGCAGATGGCGCTCAGCCCAGTAAGTTTTTTTTTAGGTAACTAGCGCAAGGGCACCACTTAGATACGAACCTCGGCTTGGGCTGTTGCCGGGATGGGGATAGGAGAGAAACGCCCGGGTACATGTTTGTACCTCGTATAGGCGGCGACTGAAGGGATTCGTCGACCTCGCCGGCGAGATCGGTGTTTCTGTGAAGTGTTTGCTCTGTCTGATGTAGATGACTCACCTTCCGCATTAGCGGAGTTGATTTCGTCATCCGGGTCTCCGAGAACGTGTCTCGGACGACGGAGGATTTACTGACTCTCCGGGCGTCTCTACGGCCTATTTATGCCGGGCACAGTACATAGCTCTCGAACGTTCTCGATCTCTCTCTCGATCCACTGGTAACTAGAAATGTGTGGATATTACAGGATAACTATTTCTTATTCTGTGTAGCTGTAGGTAAAAACGTAGCATGTAAGTATATTCCATACCAAGTATTACCTATTCTGTGACACATTAGGTATAACTTCGAGAAATGCCGACTATTACTTATTATGTAACAGCCTCGGCGTAACACTATGATAGCATAAAATTGCTCATTAGCCTACTTTGCTAGATTGTAATAAAACTAGAGTACACTTACGATATAGGTAACTAATATAAAAAAATATACCTAACAAGCACAAAAAAAGCACACACAGGGTGTCCCAAAAAACTGTGTCAAGCGGAAGTCCAGAGGTAGAGCACCGCTCTAAGGCTATCCTAATCACCCCCATGTACTACAAATTTGAATAAACTATGGTTATTATAGCGCAAAAAAATGTTGGTGGTGCTTGACCGACTACGATATGGTAAATAGTCAACATTTTTGGGCTTGAATAAACTCAGTTTCTAAACTATTCAAATTGGTAGAACATACATGTGGGTGATTTAGATAGCCTACCTCTGGACTTCTGCTTTGACACAATTTTTTGGGACACCCTATATACTGCAGTTGTAAGAAGAATTATCAAAGCTGATTAAACTTTACTAGTTTACGAGCAGTAATGGACTATGTATGTATGAAGTTGAGTTTGTAAACGTTTCACAAATCTTTTTATAAAATAGTATCATTCATTTATTCTTTATTGTACACAAAAAGATTTACAGACAAAAACAGCTTACAAAATGGACATGTACAAAGGCGAGCTTAATCCTAAAAACCTCCAACCTCCATGGCGCAGTGGGCGTACAGCCGGCTGAGATGCAGGAGGTAGCGGGTTCGATTCCCGCCGCGGAACAAATGTTTGCACGATCTACAGATATTTGTTCCGGGTCTGGATGTTTTTCTATATATAATAAGTATGTATTTACAAAAAAAAATGTATATAAGTATTCTATCAGTTATCTGGTTCCCATAGTACAAATTCTGCTTAGTTTGGGGCTAGATAGCGCTGTGTGAAATGTCCAGCCACATTTATTATTTATTATTATTATAATAAGAGTTTTTTTCCAGCAAACCATCGAAGATTGGGATAGTTGATTATAGTGGTAGATACGTACACAGAAAAAGATATTACAGTAAAATCCGTTTATTATCCAATTAAAATGGAAAATTCTAAGATTTTTAAAAACTGTCAAGCCTAGACGGAAAGGCGCGACGGAACCCTTCTCTGTGCGTAGTCCGACACGCACTTGATAAATTATTTTATTTCCAGACGCATTCTGACCAAATGCCGTTCCGGTGTGAGTTCTGCTCTCGACTGTTCAAGCACAAGCGCTCTCGGGACAGACACGTGAAGCTGCATACTGGGGACAGGAAGTACCGATGTGCTCATTGCGAATCTGCTTTTTCAAGGAGGTAAGTTCAATAACAAGCCAGCTGTTATTGATGATTATTTGATTACTTTTTTAGTACAAGATACGGATTAAGAACATCATTTTACTTTCCGAGGTAAAATTATTTTTATCCATGAACATTTCTTTAGGTGCATTTATTCATGCATTATCTTCTTAACATATAACATTGAGTGGTCTTATCCATTAAAGCGATCTTTTCCAGGCAACTTAACTTCCAGGCGAGATAGTGGTCAAACGCTGGCCTTAATTTATAAAAAAAAACTTCTGGACGTCAAACTTTAGGAGTCATTCAAAAACTGCATATTGAAAAGGATTGAAGTATTTCAAATGTAGCCAAACTGTGTTTAAGACACATTTTTATTGGCTTTGCGTTGGTAATGTCCGATAGCATGGCATGGTTGGGGCGCCTGCTAGTAACTAAGAGCTACACTTTATGCTATTCAAAACGTAAATACAGCCTGCTGGTAGCTGCGAAGCAAGCAGCTATTTAATGAATATAATAAGCTTGTAAAAATTATATAATACAAAAGCGAAAAACTATTTATTAAAATACAAACATTAAAAGATTTGAATGGCCCGACACCTTAACAAATTAAGGTCTTAATCTTAATGTAAGTAGTGTGAAGAGTGACACATATCGTAGGTCATCGTCTTTATAACAATTAATCTCTCCTAAATGTATTTTTTTTATAAAATATTTGTGTCGTATAGAGGAATGCTAATACGCATAATCCGAAGCCATTAAATGGTCGGTATTAAGCGTGTACGGGTAGTAGAACCTGAAGAGGTGCGCACAGGACAATGGCCGCAGAGTTGCCTTGGAGCAAGATTGAGCACCATAAATCACGGACAAAGCTCGGCACGCTGAGGCGACACGTCACCTTTTTCGTCACCTCACTCCGTCCATGTGACTAATTTCCTACAATTTGTCGGCCCAACGAAACGCCCGTCGAGTGAAAAGAGATGATGCCCTGACAAATGGTGTCGAGGGTCTCACAAAAATTATATAATGGCCCGTACCTAAACCGGCGCGCGGCCATTACCAGAGGTGTTTGGGCGATGGACTCCATTCTGTGGCTCGTGTGAAAAGCCTCTTTGTCCGTTCTGTTTGGTCGGGCTTTATGTAAGTGCTTAAGTCGTATGACAAATTATAGTTTCTGGTCACAAAGGCGATTTTTGAGTACCACGACTTAAAATATGAAAAACTTTCTATGCAACGTTGCCATTACGTTTAAGCGGATTTTTTTATTATAAAATACGAAGGAATTCATTAATTTTAACTTGAATCCTATTTTTTCAGTGACCACCTGAAGATCCACATGAAGACTCACGACAACCAGAAGCCGTTCCAGTGCACGGTGTGCAATCGCGGGTATAACACAGCTGCAGCTCTGACGTCACACATGCAGGGACATAAGCGGGAGAGGGAGGGTCGAGAACCAGATCGCCGGCGTCCGATGCGTTGTCTGCGCTGTGGGGAAGCTTTTAGAAGACCTGACCTGTTACAGGTAAACCATGGCATAACATGTACAAAATCGATTCATCTTAAGATCAAAATAGAATTGGTGCAATACCAAACATAGACAGGCATTTAGTTGCACAGATAACACAAAAAACAAGACCGGGCAAGTACGAGTGAGATTTGAACACCGAGGGTTTCAAACCTACCTATTTCGATTCTAATTTACCAGCGCTATCTGTGTATGTGACATTTTTGGCAACATAAAAAAAAATATAGTTTGAAATGAGTAAATTAAACTCTTTTTCCATTAGTAAACTTAGGTATTTTGAAATTTTGATCCGACCGTTTTAAGCTCTTACTTAGATTACTACTCTACTCTTACTTAGATTACGACTGAATAAAAATATTATAAATCTATTAATATCGTATTATTTCTTGAGTTCGATCAGTGTTATAAGATTATGTGTATAAAACAAAAAAAGGAGAGATCACCAAAAAACAAGCACTCTTATTATCTGATTATTTCAGGCTCATATGGCGAGCGCACATGGAGTTGACACTGCAGGCCTGACACCCCCTCGTCGTGTGGCTTCGCAACCACCGCCAACTCTACTCGCCTGCATGTACTGCACTCGCGACACCTTCACAAGTATGGAACAGCTGCAGCTACATGTGCGAGCCGCGCACTCCGCATTGCTCAATGGAGAAGTCATGTCCGTTATCGATCAGCCAGCTCCCACTGATCTCAGCCGACGGGCTTCGGATGATGCACCACCAGCTAAACGTCCCCGTTCCGGTTCCGGAACCCCTCAGACTGCTTTATCGCCCAACACGCTGCTTTGTAATCAGTGCGACGCAGCACTGCCAGATTTTGAAGCATTCCGCGCCCATTTAAAAGGACATCTCGAAGAAGGTGGCGAGATGAGCAGAACAAGCCCAGCTCCTTGCGTCCACTGCGGGGCAACATTTGCAGATGCAGCGGCTTCCGAGCGCCATCTGACAGCTCACTACTTGGCTGTCTCCTGTGAATATACTTGCCACAGCTGCGCTAGAAGCTTTCCGACACCGGATGATCTTCAGAAGCACCTATTGGACCTTCACGCTCATCATCTTTACCGCTGTTCATTGTGCAAGGAGATCTTCGACTCTAAAGTTGCTATTCAGGTAAGTTTTCTAACACCAATACAGCTGTTGGACGTATTAACACATAACAACAGTGAATAAAAACGTTTTTCTCACTATTGCAGGTTCATTTCGCAGTGGCCCATAGTGGTGAAAGCAAGGTATGGGTGTGCCGAGGTTGCGGTAGCGGCGCTGGTGCTTTACGTACCGAGGCTGACGGCGTCGCTCACGTCAGAGCTAGACACGGAGGCGCTCGATGCTCCTGTGGCGCTTTACTCGGCGGCCCTAGGCTTCGTCCTAGGGCGTATAGATGCCCTGTTCCTACCTGTTCTGATGCTTTTGCAGTTCAGTATCTACTGGAGCGGCACATGCAAGTTCATCATGCCATGGCACAACAGGTAGACAAACGATCTAGAGAATTATTACTGAAATTTCTAGTTTTGAATGTATCTAACACAATGTTTTGCTCTGTAGGTTTTAAATGGCGAATTAACCCGACCAAAACGGATCGAAAACAACGGCACGGAAGCAGAAAGTGCATGTTCTCCATGTCCCACGGCTGAGCCGACTATACCTGGAACCGATGAACGCAGAAGGAAGAACGGTGCTGTAGCACTGCAGTGCGCTTATTGTGGTGAAAGGGCTCGAAGCCGTGCGGAACTAGAAGCCCATACGAGAGCTCATTCTGGCGCAGCAGCTGCAAGGCACAAGTGCCTGATTTGTGACGAGATTTTACCGTCCGCTGCCGTTTTGGCTGAACACAAACTGACACATTGCAAGGTAATTTCACATATTTTAAATATTGGGAGGTAAATAAATTGACTCTCGGATATACCGCAGACATATGTATCCACATAACAAACTAGGTTCTACATACTTCCAGAAATTACGCGATCAAGTTATTTATTGCTTTTTTTGTCATCAGGTGGTAGCAGGTGATACTTGCTCTAGATGCCGAGCTCGTCTCTTATCTGAGGAGTCGTTCCTCAATCACATGGCTCGGCACCACCCGGCACTGCCCGCGCCTTGCGTGGTTTGCCGTCAAACATTAGCGTCGGAAGCTGAAGCCAGACTGCATGCTCGCTTTCATCTCCGTCCTAATGAGGATGAACAGAGGTTAGAAGGAAATTCTGATAAAACACTTATTTCTGGGAAGGAGTCGACAATAATCAAGACCGTTAACAGTTTTTGCACTGCTCAAAGATCCCTGCGAGTAATTCTGTTATAAAACCTGAACCTTTGTATTAAACTTCCGTAGACAGGGGTCTTTTTCAGCGTCACTTTCTTACTTACCTATCCGCAACATCCTTGGTACCTAGACCAAGGATGTTGCGGATGCAGATTTTTGGACATCCGTGGATGCGGATGCGAATGTTTTAAGGCTCACATCCGCGAATGTGGATGCGGATGCGGATCTTAAGTTTTTATTGCATATTTTACAATGAGCCTTATCCTGGTCATGTTCAATTTGTTCAAAATAAGTTCAAATTTTACTTTGTGTCGGTGGTGACATTGTAAATTCACTTAATAAACTATTAACTGCAGAAAACTCTGCTTTTATTTTATTTTTTTAACGGGGTAGATTTTCGTTTGACCACAATTTCACCTGATGGTAAGCGATAATGAGGTCTAAGATGAAGCACATACATATATAATGAATATACAATACTCACAACAACACTCAAAAACTGCAATGTTCATACGATAAGTGCAAGTTAACACGTTATGATTGATTTACGAGACACAAATGATAAACAATAAAAAACTCGTCGGATCTTGTCACCTAAATCTTCGCTCCTATTGGTCGATCAACACGTGCCCACGGCACGCGCCACTCGTAAGCCCCACTTAATTTCTTGTCGCGACCTACGCTGCATCTGCATCCGCATGAAATCAATGTGGAGGCTCCGCATTTACGGATGTGGATGCGAATATCCACAACATCCCTGCTAGGTACTAATACTCACTTCTGCCATTGTTTGTTTTAATCAACATCATTCCTTCCAGATGTGCAATTTGTCTCCGAGCATTGCCCGAAGGTGAAGCTGGGGAAGGCGCGCGTGCCTGTTCCGCTTGTTATGCGCGCCACGCAACGCCGCGCCCCGCCCCGCCTGCAGACCACGACTGCCGTCTCTGCCGCCGGGCACTCGGCTCACCAACTAGACTGCAAGCCCATCTCATCGAGCACACCTTTGCTGGAATCGGAGCATTTACCTGCTACCTGTGCTCGGCGGTTTTTACCAGCGCAGCGGGTCTGCAACGTCACTTGCCCGAGCACGCGTCAGCTCCCAGGCCGTACGACTGCGCTCGTTGCGGTATGAAATTCTTTTTCCGCGCAGAACTCGACAACCATGCCTTTGTACATTTGGAAGAAGCAGAGATAGCTCAGAGAGCGTTCTACGAAGCTTACGCTCGTGGAGCGGCCAGTGCTTGGGCTGCGTTGGCTCCGCCTGAACCAGCTCACGTGGCCACTCCAGCACCAGAAGTTAAACAGGAGCCGGAGATAAAAGAGGAAAGGAACGATGAGTACATCGAAGTGGCCTCACCACCACCGTCCGTTCCCCCACAGCCCCCAGCAATACCAACTCCACCTCCAGTCGTGAAACAAGAGAAGCCCGATGAAGACTGAGAAGACTACCGCCAAATTAAACGACGGCAATTTGACTCGTTTTCAAACTTCTCTGCAGTAAGAGGTAATACAGCGGCCTACCTTATGAAAGACTTTACAACCCTTTAGTCTCCATTCTGAGGATTTTGTTAATGTCCACAGTATAAACAGAGTTGTTGAGTTTTTCTATGAATAGGGCCCAGACCTCCGCCTTGTGAACGATATCGTCCCTCAAGCGGTTGCTCGATCGCTCCGCGGCAATATTAGATTACGTCCGAACTCGCTATTGTATAGTTAAATTCTTAATGTTATGTTAATATTAATCGTTAAAATTTTGCGTTTAGAACGCCTTATTTCTTGTATGTAGTCTGTAAATTATGATTATCGTTTACGTTGGTTAGTAATCATGTTTTATAATGTTTACATGGCTATTTGTATAAATTGTTAAATTAATAAATTATTGCGTTAAGCTTCATTAATAATGTTTTTTTCAATAGCCTAGATATATGTATACCATATTGGTTCACGAGTCCATAAGACTCGTGAAGTTATCCCACTAGGTAGTTGGAAGCATGTGCAAACATTACGTTTGATGCCCTTTGCTTAGTAGCGTAATTAAATATACTCCTATTTTTCAACAAAATGATGCTTATTGGATTTTTTTATGAAATAAACGTTTACATGATCTGAAAATATATTTTCCGAGCATAGTACAACACAACACGGGGTATCCCAGTGTTGTGTCATTATGAAAACAAAGTTCGGCATAGGAATATATGAAATCTTTAATAATTTATCGAAGCGAATTTCACACAAATTACAAATACCTAAGTATTACTTATTACAGGTTCCTACTCTCAAAATAATTACTTTGAAAAATCTGTTTCCATATCGTTCAAAAATAGATTTGTTTCGATGAAGTTTCTTACAACTTGTGCAGTTTTAAATTTGAACTAGGCAGTAGCCACTTGCTGGGTTATCCACGGTAGCAAGGCAGCTACGTTGACGTAGGCAGCTGGCACGTTTGCATCCGCACACCCAAGGCCCCAGGAGACGAGGCCAACCACCACCCATTGACTACCCACTTGGCAAACCAATCCGGATCCTCCATCACCCTAAAAAAAATAAAAAATTAATGCTTTTATATATTAATAGCCGACCAGCCCGCGGCTTCGCACGCGTGACTTGTCAAAAACAAAACATTACCCTCCTTCTGCGCAGTCAGATAAAAGTAGCCTATGTCTCAATCCCGGTAAACTACACTAATAAACTATACTAGTGGTTCACCCCGAACTTAGTACTCGCGAGTCTACCTTAAACAAAAATGTTATTCGTAATCTTTGACTATCAAAATAGTGCCACGAAATACATAACCAACCAACTTGACCTACAGTTTCATTCAAATTACAGGTAACGGGAGTTCATGTATATTGGTTATCCTTTTTTGGGGTACAAATTGCAGTTATTCTAGATTTCAGACTTTTGCCTATATTTGTAATACTTAAGCTACACGCAAACCCAATTACAGCACTATGGGGTTACTGGTGTACCGTGTGAATTTTGTCAAAGTTTAAATAAATAAATAATAAGAAATATGGCTGGACATTTCACACAGCGCTATCTAGCATCAAACTAAGCAGAGCTTGTACTATGGGAACCAGATAACTGATAGAATACTTATATACTTCTATATTTTTTTGTAAATACATACTTATAATACATAGAAAAACATCCAGACCCAGAACAAATATCTGTAAATCATACAAACATTTGTTCCGCGGTGGGAATCGAACCCGCTACCTCCTGCGTCTCAGCCGGCTATTCGCCAACTGCGCCACAGAGGTTGTCATGTTTTTATCATGGCTAATAACTCAAAAATACAAAAATTTTACCAAAAATAAAAACGGGGTCGAAATGTACTAATAAAGACCTTTCATTTGACGTGTCAGTTGACCTACTAGTCTCATTTTCATTTTTTTTACCCCTCTTGAACCCAAATGTCTCAACAACCCCCCCAAATTTTTAGCTCCTTGAGTCACACCAAAATTGTGGCATAATTACCTACCTAAATACCAAATTTCACGATGATCAGATAAACGCTTCGAAAGTTATCCTCGGACAAACAAACATACATACATACATACATACAACGCCGATTTGCCCAAGTTGATTTGGAGATCTCGCTTCGCTCGATCAATAAATGGCCAGAGGGCTTAGCCAAGTTACAGTCGATTAGCGATGACGCTAGTCGATACGTCCGAAAATGTATGGGATTTGACACATGCTATAGAAATACCACGTGATTCAGCGACAACAAATGTATGTAGAAATCGAACAGATTCGTGGCGAATGTAATTTGTCTACGGGCCCAGGATTATACAAAATTTTGTCAAAATCGGTCCGTCCAGCCATTTAGTCGTGAAAACGTAAGAAACAGACAAAAAGCCAGAATTACTTTCAAATTTATAATATTTAGTATCATGGACTGTCCATGATTGGTATGGATGATTACAAAATTATCCGATGATTACGCACTCATTTTATATGCGTTCACACCACAAACCTGCTGTAAATGTATAAGTAAATGATCCCATTTTAATGATGATGACTTGATTTGGTGTCACAATGTAGTGATGCAATGTTTTCATAATAAAATGTACATTTTTCCCTCTACTTATGGGGGGTACAGTAGCGTCATAAATAACATAATGTATGCATAACATAACGAAACTGTTATTTATTACTCAACTATACTTAATTGCTGACACACTATATGGGAGCACTTTGATAGAACTGTTTTATTTTATTTTAAGAGATACTTACTGTACATGCATCTTTATTAACTTCACCGCCAGCGCAAATAAATGAGGTTGTGTCTAGCACGAATCCCGGACCCAGTCGAGCCGCTTGCATCTGGGTCTGACAAACCGCAGGAGCCACGATTGGAACGTCGACCATCTTCAAGATTTGCTGGTATAGCCCTGGTATGCCGAACATATTTTTACCCCATCCGGCAACTAAACATCTGAACACAATTATAACCAAGAATAAATAAGTCTAGTTACCGAAAATGCATGTATACTGTAGTCGTAGCAACCTCGTATCTGAGATTATTTTTATTTTAGCGGCAACTGATTTACCTTTGTCCATTGTAGACAGTAGTAGGAGATGGTGGCAAACAAGCCCTATTTATAGTCGGCACAGATCCACCCGTAGGAAAAAATGGCACCGGAGCAGCCAATCTCAGCACAGTAATGTCATATTGCAGAGTGTTAGGGACGTACGATGGATGAGTGAACACTTTCTGCACTGTGAACTCTTTGAATGGAATTGGTTCGTAGGTTGCAGCGACATCCCAGTCACCCAAGCGGACTTTTACGTTCGGAATTGTTCCTGCAACTCTGAAGACAAATATTCTATGTAAGTAATCGACATTATGAAAGAAAAAGAGATTTAAATACCCATGTGAGTAGGTAAATACTTACACATAATTTACAAGTCTGTGCGTGACCGTGATAACATTCAACGCATCGATCAAAACTCCTCCCGCTAGATAGTCGTTTTGTTTAGTCAATATTATGGCCTGAAAGAATACAAGAACATTAAATAAGCTCATACCTAGGATCTAAAAACTTTTAGTGAATAGACAAGAATGTTACCTGCCAAGGGAATGCTCCGTAAGATGCCTGTCCAGGACCTGGAGTAACACCTGTGGTCGGAACAGTCTGCAGCGCCCCACAAGCGATCGGCGGCGGAGGTGGCGGAGGTGGCGCCGCAGTCGTAGGTATAGTGCCAGTGCAGCAATATTCTTGTCCAGCAGGGCACGGGGCAGTCTACAAAAGATACTAGTGGTTACCAGGTCCATCAACGAAAACAAAAAAACTAGCTATAGTGTAAGTCTTACCGGGGTCACGATCCTAATATCGATCATACCAGCACCATTATTTGGTTTAATACACGTTCCTGCAGGTACACATTGGCAAGCTTGTCTCTTTTGAATGCGATGATCTTTTCTGTAACTTATCATCTTTATTAAAAGATTTTCAGAGGCACTCGGTTCAGCTCTGACACTTCTCTTATTCCTCGGAAATCTAACAGCAGAATCATAGGATGGCAACTGTGCACTGTAAGCAGTAATAGGCGGTAGTTGCAACGCAGCCGTAGTAGCGGGAGTGGTTCCGAGCCGAGGGTCGATTTGGAGCGAGCCTGCGACGATTTCATCGGGATTAAAAATACATACGACATCGGGGTTGTTACAAAGCATGAGATCAATCAGCTCCCCACCTGTTGTACCCGCGACAGCGGTGGTTGGTGCTGGCGTTGATGCTGGTGTTGGCGCTGGTGTTGGTGCTGGAGTGGGCGCTGGAGTAGGCGCTTGTGTCGGAGCTGCTGTTGGCGCTGGTGTCGGTGCTGGAGTGGGCGCTGGTGTCGGCGCTGGTGTCGGTGCTGGAGTGGGCGCTGGTGTCGGCGCTGGTGTCGGCGCTGGAGTTGGTGCTGGAGTGGGCACTGGAGTTGGCGCCTGTGTAGGCGCCGGTGTAGGCGCCGGTGTAGGCGCCGGTGTAGGCGCCGGTGTAGGCGCCGGTGTAGGCGCTGGTGTAGGCGCCTGTGTAGGCGCCTGTGTAGGCGCCGGTGTAGGCGCCGGTGTAGGCGCTGGTGTAGGCGCCGGTGTAGGCGCTGGTGTAGGCGCCGGTGTAGGTGCCGGTGTAGGTGCCGGTGTAGGCGCCGGTGTTGGTGCTGGTGTTGGTGCTGCAGTCGGTGCTGCAGTCGGCGCTGGAGTCATAACAGAAGCAGTTATTACGTGTACAGAATAGATAGTTTTTTAAACGTATAAATGATAATGTTTGTTAGACTCGTATTGTATTTATGTATATATGGATATGAAATGTAAATTTCTTATGATGTCTGAAATAAATGTCAGAATTATTTAATTCCACACATTTAGTTCTCAGGTATTAGGACTCAGGACCTTTAAATAGGCCGAGGCCGAAGCCAACGAATAAGAGGGCACCCCCTTGACATAACCCTTGGAGCATAGGGTTAGCCAAGGATTAGAGGTCTCTGTCGACCCCAGGGTTATTATTATTAATTGTATAATAACTAGTGGCATAGTCATATTACCTGGCATTGGAGCGCGGGTGGTTGTAGTGGGGGCGGCAGTTGGAACCAGTATTGGCGCCGGTGGCACACCAGGTACAACAATAAGAGGAGATGGGTTAGTTGGCAACATCCCCAAACAAGCAGTTAAAAGCCACAAACACATCGCGATGAAATAACCAAGTTGTTACTTCGAGAAATTCCAAAACCGTACTGCTCCAGCCTATGTCATTGTGGGTTTAGATCGAGGTGGTGGTGACCAAAGTATTAAATATGTCCATTGTATGATGGTATTCCCCTAAGCGTTTTAGCCTTCATGGTGTAATGCGCAACATCAAATGGCGACAAATTGTAGTAATCATCGAAAATATGGCTTACTAATCCGTTGTGTTGTAATTTTAGCCGCCATTTGAATGAGTGACATAATTTTATCTCGCCCTGACCTGATAATTATAGGAATATGTCCGGAAACTCTGCAATAAACTATTGAAGCTGATTCTGTGAACAAGATATATTTAAGCAAATTGTGTAACAGGCAAGTAGGTGCTTAGCTAAGTACTCTAAGTTATAAGTATAGGTAAGTTGATGGTAGGTATTACACCTTTACTAATATTATACTGAGAGATGGGAGATTGTTTGTTCGTTTGGATGTAGGGTGTAATCTCCTAAACTAGTGACTTAAAAAATTATTTCACTAATAGGAAGCTGAGTCCCTGAATGCTAGGTAGGGTTACTAACTTTTTTTCTATCAAATATAGTATCTTCGAAGCTGTTACCTCTAAAAACATAGTAGATGGCAAAAAATGAAAAAATATAGTAAGTATTCATATGCTTGATGGCAGTCCAAATTTAAGTTGAAAATCACCATTAATTCTGCTTTTATTAAATTCAAACTGGCCCTGTTACGCTTACGCTCATTTCTCCATTTCGTCTTCATGGCAGAAAATATGCGTTCTATGAATGCTGATGTTGCAGGAATTGAAAGAAGAAATGATACAATTTTTAAAATATTAGGTAAGTCTGAATTATTTAAGAGAAGAACTTCTTGCCTTATTTCAACAGTTGATTTAATAGAAAATGTTTGGTTAGAAAGTACAATGTTTAAAATTTTATTCATTTGTACTTTTCAAACTTTCGCGATCACTGTACTTATTTATTGATTAAAACGGGTATTTATCGCGACCGGTAGACTCGAGACCGAATCATTGGATTGCACTTCATGATCCTAAGGTTCTCTCTAGTTATCGCCATTATTACAAGAGGATGGTTCGTGAAGCGATTGAAATCAAGAAATTTCTAAATTTCAATCGGGAAGATGGCTATAGACTCTCTGCGTCCTGGACCCGGGTGATTGGTAGGTGTGCGCGTCGTGATCGGTCGTCTCAGTGCGTAGATACGGTTAGTGTAGTGTGTCGTAATATGAACGAGGACATAGGTAACTAATTCTAGCGAAGACCAAGTGAGGGTAGTTGCTGCAGCTACCCACACTTCTCGACGATAGCTCCAAGTACTCCAGTCAACCCGTGACTACGACTGTTATAACACAGCCGAAACGTCGGGATAACAAATAAAAAAGGTACATACGCGATAAATACCCGTTTTGTTCATTTGATTGATTTCTGAGTACAAATTGTTAAAATATTTCTAATGTTTCTAATAACATTTCAAATTTGGAAAATCTTTGTAGTAAGCCTGAAGTGTTTTAGAAAACTCAGCCAATTAGTTTAAGAATAATCAAACCAATTGTTTAAATAATTCTGACTTTTTGTCAAAAATAGTAACAAACTCCTCTTAGTCAGCATAAATATGTTCAGGGAAAGGTTGTTCTAATTTTTTAATCTTTTATTTGTTTAATACCCAAAAACATATTTTCATATTTCTTCTTTTAGCTTCTGAAGGATATTAAAAATATCAACAATTGTTACAGTATTACCCTCAAGCACCCTTAAATATTTTTAAAAATGTTTAGCATATGGCTAGTAAAATGTAAATAAATTTTCATTTTGATTTGTCCTTCTGGAACATTTAATATTAACAAATTTTGAAATATCTGTGGACATTCGTCACCCAGTACTGTAAAATAATTGTTAATTAAACGCTAGTGCGAATCGGCTTCACACCACACCGTTCTCGCCCCTTCACGGTTTTCGCGCGCGATCCGCGCGCTGTGTAGAGCGTAGCGGTTTTTTTTTATATATTTTTTTTAGAAATATAGTATTTGATGCCCTAATTTTTAATTTGATATTAGGGGATCAAATTAGGATACTATATTATTTACGAAAACTTACTCCACAGTCCCACCAGTATCACTAAACGGTAATGAGCTCAAGCGAGTGACGGAGTTAAAGTATCTGGGCCACTGGGTCACTGAGGCTCTTACAGATGAAGTCGACATGGAGAGGGAGCGTAGGGCGTTAACAGTCAGAGCTAATATGCTGGCCCGTAGGTTTGCACGGTGCAGTACGCAGGTAAAGACGATACTATTCAAAGCGTACTGTCAGTCGTTTTATACGTGCAGCTTATGGGTCAAGCATACGCAGAAGGTTCGCCTTGCGCGTAAAATATAATAATGCGTTCAGGGCGTTGTTGGGGCTGTTGTTGGGGTTTACAGCGATACTGCGCAAGAGAACGTCCATGATGTGCAGGGTGCGCGGCAGCCCTAACAGCTACCTGCAACTCATTGCAGGGAGGCTGGATTTCGACTGTCCCTTCATGGAACACTGGACGAGAGCGCACACTGCGCACGTACTAGACGTGCACAGTCTCCAGAGTCGAATGTCTATTATTCTATCTATTATTTTATGTGTCTGTCTATTATTTTTAAGTGTATTTTATGTTATTTTTGTTATTTATTTATTTCATTGTTTATTGTTGTTGTATTGTATTTCATATGGACTAGGGCTTGTATGTTAGTGCTAGTCTGATATAAATTAAATTGAATTATCATTGTTTTATTTATGCATTTTTCTCAATATTTCCTATATTGAGAAAAATGCCTACTGTGTACCTACGAGTATCTGGTAAAACATCAAAAAGATGGGGTTGATGATGACAGGTATCTAACATTAATTTTGTTATTATATTCGTAGGTACCAAACCTGTCCAAAATAGCATTGCTTTTTATTCATAACAATGTGTGATATCGCCTCAGATGCATAGTTAGGTTTAATATTTTTAGAGCTAGAATAATTTCCTATTTATGACAACGTGCCATCTACGAGAAGCACCTGGAACTAAAACATACAATATTTTTGTTTTTACCGTCCAAAATATATCGAAGGCACGAGCACACAGATGGCGTGGCACAAAACTATTTAGTTCCTCCATTCGCCGCTCGAGGGAGCAAAGATCGAGGGTACTTTTGCGCAAGCCTAACATACGTCAATAAGTACAAACAAGAAGACTATAGACTGCCGCTGCCGTATGATAGCGCCGGCCAGTGTAGTGTAGTGCTACGTTCGGTTTGCGCACACTGCTTGTGTAATTCGAGGCCAACTGTGAATGCAGTTAATAGTAAATCTGTATAACGATTACAGCGGATCTCGATCATAGTACGTTTGTGTGATTCGTATTTGAAGGTGCAGTTTTACACGAAGTTTAGTGAGTTCCGAGCATCCTATAGTTTGATAGATGTGCCTAACAAATTCATCGATTAGATATAAAAAGCTCAAGCAGATACCATCGGGCGTTGATAGTGTATCAATTTCAACTTATTGATAAAAATGTGCGGATATTTTGTTGTGTCATATTTTATTTTGAAAAGTATAAGAAACAGAGTTCGGACCCGGACGATAAGCAAAATCATATCCCATGCACCGCTTTAAATTTAACATTTGCTTTCGGACCCCCTGACTAGCTGCACTGCACTACACTTTTTAAGATCTTTTTAAGATGCCTTCATACAGTCAAGAAATAAATGTGGATCTCAATTCTAATGAGAGCGATACTACTAAAATGAACGATGATAAAAACAATGAGAATAGATATGTAGAAACTAATCAAGTCAATGCTCCAAAGGGACTTAATACAGACCAAAGATTAGCCTTTGCTCTGAGGGATTTCCTGAGCACTCCAAACGCTACAGGAGGAGAAAACCTGGATGCCATAGAGACGCTGCCTTTTATTGATGAACCTGAAGATGCGATCACACAGTCTGACGACGAGCAGCTGCAGTCCCGCGACACCGAGGAGGTGCTGAACAACGCCGCGTGCCGCCTGCGACGATGGCGTGCAGCTTCAAGAAAGCTTCGTCGCCCGCGAATCATCGACAACCTAAGCAAAAGTGAAGAAAAGGACGGGAACGTTCGTAAAGCTTGCAAAGGTGGACATACGGACCTGGCTGACCGGCTTCGAAGCTTGGCGGTGGCGGGCAGCATGTCGGCGTCGGCAGGCGAGCTGCTGTCACTAGCACCGCCACCACCAGCTGCCACAGCACCGCCCTCACCTGGCTGTCTGCTGTCTCCCTCGCTTGCAGATCAAAGCTCTGTCGATTATTTTGTGAGTTATTAATTTAAATTATTTATTGGAAAGGAAGATAATTAAAAAATACAATAGGTAATTATAAAATTCAACTTCCCAGTCTAACTGACATCTAACTAATGGCATCAAAAATTTGCATGGAGCAACAAAACAACTTGACATGTACAACTCTTTTGCCGAAGACAAATAACCAATTAATCTACACACTTATAAAATAGCTAAAGTCATTAGAGTATGTACCTACACTTATTTTATAATTGTACGATCTTGGTTAGCTGGTTACTATGAGGCCGTCTGCTAGTAAGATCGAGTGGTCCATTGTAAACAAAAAAATTTAGATCCTTTGGAGTCAAAACTTTAGAAGGTCGTTACCAAGGTGTTTTGCTGCATATCTAATCAATGAACACACAGATTTATTTACATTAACTACACAAACGTGTTGGAAGAGAACACATTATACCGTTTGATACCCGATCTTGTATCACGAGATACAGTTCGATGTACGCGGTTGGTTTATCACCACATTATAAAGTTACCTAAGTAGATACACGTTAGACAGCTACTGAAAACCAATAACCATCCACTCGCAAAGACTTCAGATTACCCGTGATCATGGCGCATGCAACTGTGCCGAAATATTGGAACACTCAAAAACTAACATATGGTAAATATCCCGTTATTCGTAAAAATAGTTGCAGTCCTAGGACTGATATGATGACGATGACCTCTTTAATACTAATATTGACGACAAACTTTCTTTGAAACGTCTTTTTTCATCTCTTACGGTTTAGCGGTTCCCCGACTGGCCTATCACAATTACATACCCATATATTGTGTCTACTTTCTACATATAACAGTTCCATATAGGATAAAACAGATGTTTATTCCAACATTACACAGATAATTTCCTAAATTTGTATCTTTTTAGCGAAATAGAATCACATCGCTCATCAAATTAGTCGAGTCTATTGTAACATGATTATAACTGAACAAATCAAGTTATTGACGTCAATGACGTGTCGTTGCTCGCTATATCTGGTTAATCTACTAAATATTTACCTTCGTATGTATACGTTTCGGAGTGCGAATGTTCGTTTATTGTTCATCTCTAAATATGATGTAAACGATCTGTGTGGCTGAAGCTGATTCTAATCTTCATGAACATGGTCAAACATGTGTTCATTTGTGATTTTACAGATGTAAGATTTTCAGGACCTCCGTATTTAATTAGACATTGATATTACACGGGACTTTAGCTTTACCCAATTCTACAACCAACTTAATATTTTCCTCAAAGCCATCATCTTTTTTCTTACTACGAAGCATTTTAAATGAGTTTCTGATAAGAACAATGTCTCTATGCGTTCATTGTTTGCTTTCTCCCTTTTGACACAACCTTCACTTATCCTGTCTGAACGTGTAGGCACATCTTCATGACGCACACAGTGATAACATCTGCACTGATGGACAGGGCCTGGAACATGCGGTCACAGCGTGGAACTCACGCGGTGTCGCTTGCGTGTCACATCGATTGATTTTAAGTACTTGGGAGTTACGTCAATGATTTCTTTAAAAAAGTATAAAGAGGCTGGAGATCTGACCCGATTGACCGACATTATTTATAGTCACAGGAAAAAGGCGGAAGAAGGCAGTTTTAGGCTGTTCATCGTGCATTTTTTTGGGGTAGGCTAGAATTGTGATAAAAATATAGGGTAGAGAAATAATAGGCGTATTATATTAATTTGTATTTGACTAACTGTTGTTCTTCATGTTAAACTGAGGCTTTCATGTTTAGCACTACAATTTGGATAAGAGCTTTGGAATAACCTAGGCACAATTAATGATATTTATTTTTACAATGTTATATTTTCAAACTTAAAAGGAAAAACGTTGTTTATTATAATTATGTATAGCAGAGGGCATGTAGCTAGTGGGTAGGTGTATTTATCATCGAAAGCTTTCGAATGTGTATAACATTTACGAAGTAAATAATACGAGGGTTGTGTAACTTCCCAAAGAGTCGAGGTTTCTCCGTTACTCATCATGTGGACAAAGCAATGTTTCACTCTGTTCTTATTCGGACGTAACTCAACTTTCCAATCGTGTTACTTTTAAAGGTACGACTTTGATGACCAACTGCTTAATGTTTACTAGTTCTAAAAAATATTTGGAATTTGGGCTCTTATTTTTGAAAAGACTGTCATTCATTATTTAAATGATGCGTCAAATATTATATCAAACTGCACGTCCTACTTTGTTTATACCATAAAGTTAGTAAACAAGCATACCTGGGCCTTTAGTACGAGTTTTCAAAAACGCTAACGAAAACTATTGACGTTTGCGTATTTGTCAACTCGTAAATTCGTTATACAAGCCCTGGAAAGCGGTTACCGTAGCATGAACGATTGTGACACCAAATCGCAATCTTTTGAAACATTTTACTGGAAGTAAATGACGCGATGAATAGACGGGCTATTTTAGCTTGGGATATCTCCACGTGAGGAAAATTGAAGAATCAAATAAAATAAATAAATAAATATCGCTGGACATTTCACACAGCGCTATCTAACCCCAAACTAAGCAGGGCTTGTACTATGGGAACCAGATAACTGATAGAATACTTATATACTTTTTTTTTGTAAATACATGCTTATAATATATAGAAAAACACCCAGACACGGAACAAATATCTGTAGATCATGCAAACATTTGTTCCGCGGCAGGAATCGAACCCGCTACCTCCTGCGTCTCAGCTGGCTATACGCCCACTGCGCCACGGAGGCAGTAAATGATAGTTTAATTCCCTGATATCCCGATTGCGAGTGGGAAGACGCGGGGAAGTCTCGATTCGCCGGTTATCCGGGTCGAGCTTCTCAGCTGGCATAGAGCACCTCGCGAACACGCCCTCGTGACCCAAATTTTCGCAATGACGTCATCGAACAACCACTATGTGGGTCATGCAGTTCAACAGTCGAATACGACCTGCTTCCTTTAGTGCAGATAAAATAAATGAAAGCGAACGTCTGACTTTACCGAATCAACAAACAATATAAGAATGTGCAAGGATACGAGGTATTAAATAAAAATAAAATAAAATAAACATATTTTATTTCAGACACCTTATTAGACATCTAAACAACTAACACGCAGAAAATAATTTTGTCTTTTACCCACTGCGTGACGATCGTTGCCCATCGGTCCGGGTGCATGCGTCTTACTTGGAATTAAACTATAAACTAAATAAATAAATATTGCTGGACATTTCACACAGAGCTATCTAGTCCCAAACTAAGCAGAGCTTGTACTATGGGAACCAGATACCTGATAGAATACTTATATACATTTTTTTTGTAAATACATACATATAATATATAGAAAAACATCCAGACACGGGAAAAATATCTATAGATCATGCAGACATTTTTTACGCGGCGGGAATCAAACCCGCTACCTCCTGCGTCTCAGCCGGCTATACACCCACTGCGCCACGGAGGCAGTCTTTTAATTTATTTGATCTAATTGATGACGCGTGATCTCCAATCAATTTGGACAAAAATCGTCTTTACATGTGAGAAACAATATCACAAACTACAAAACCTTGAACAGCAACAGGCATAAAGCCCATCTTCGAGCAATAATGTCTAAGACAGCTTTGTTTAATAAGAGTGTGTTTTGTATGGGAGTGAAGACATAATCTTCCTAATAATATAAAATCGATACACAGTATCCATCTATTTAAGATAAAACTAAAAAAGTACATGACTGAATATTTAAATGATACACAATGACATTTGAGACTAGTTTAAATTTTAATCTGAATATTTTATTATGTATGTTATGTACATTATTATTAGTTCTTAATTATTTATACATAATTTAATTTTTTATCACATATGTAATTTGCACGCCACTATGGCTGAAAATGGTGTGATACGATTTAATTTTGTAACATCTGTAATAATTCTACCCATGTTCTGGCAAATAAATAAATCTTTAAACTGTAATCAAATCGGAGTTAAAGAGAGTAGGTTTGTTTGTTCGAGAATGACTTTATAAAGCGTTGATCCGATATGCGTGAAATCCATACTATGTATATACAGGGTGTGGCGTAATGAGTGGATAATAGGGTACCTGCGGGTAGGGGCCATTGTGGCGGTTCAGAAAAATATTTGTTATGCTCAGTAAAAGTGCCTCGGTTTTCGAGATATTCGACATTTTCGAAATTTAAGAAATATTTCACCCTTCGTCACTATTTTTGGCGCCAAGACTGCAAATGAAAATTTTTTTCTATCTATTTTTTGGATAGTATTCTTGGATAGATGTGCTATCGAATGGAAACTATTATTTTTATAACACAAGCACAGTTATGTTTTTAAAATAAGATTTCACTAAAATTTTACTTGCTTTCGTTTGTTTTCCTGACCTTTACCCTTCTGTGGTGTAAAAAAAATGTATGGGCACTTGAATGCCAAATTTTTAAAAAATTAGCCTATTTCATCGAAATTCCGAAATGGTATATTACATGGTATTTCCACAAGTTGATTCAAAAGTAATTCCTATTAAAATGGGTAGAGCTAATTATTATAAAATTACAAATAGTACTAAAATTTACTTCATTACTTAAAATCACCTAAAAACGTTAGTTTAAAATTCGGTAATGAAATAAAACGAAACAATAAATTTTAAATGCATTTCATTTATTAAATTTACTATTACAAAAGGTGTTCGAAAAGGCCACCACGTGCTCTGTGCATGCTCTGCACCTTTTGATAAAAGATCTTTTAATACTGTTCGCAATTCTTTGCTCTGTGATTTTCTGAGCAGCTAATCGCACAAGCTCTCGTAGCTGGTCCACTGTATTGATTGGGTCTTTATAAACCTTTTCTTTAAGGCATCCCCAGTAAAAAAAGTCCAATGGGTTGAGGTCTGGTGAACGAGGTGGCCACAAAATTGTCCCCAAACGACCGATCCATCGTCGACGATATGTTTCATCGAGGTATTGTCGAACATTTCGGGCGTAATGAGCGGGGCGACCATCGTGCTGCAGCCACATTCTTCTTCTATCTTCTAATGAAACATCTTCTAATAAAAGTGGAAGTTCGTGCCGTAAAAAATGTAAATACGTTTCTGCAGTCAATGTTCCAGACAATTCGAATGGTCCGATGATTTTGCCATTTAGAATTCCAGTCCATAAATTAATTTTGAACTTGTACTGGGACCTGTCTTCTCTGGCCAAATGAGGGTTTGTACGCTGCCAACTGTGCAGATTGTGCATATTAAAATACCCATCTTTTTTGCACGTGGATTCGTCGCTCCACAAAATTTTATCGAAGAAATCGGGATCAGAGTTTATTTTTCTCAGCATTGTTTGGCAAAATGCAACTCGTGCAGGGTAATTAATCTCTTGGCTGCAAACATTGCACGCGCTGGTAGTGAAAAGGATGTAATTTTTCTCTTTTTAAAATTCGGTGCACTGTTCTTGCTGACATGCCAGTATTAGAGGCTATTACGCATACAGATGTGGTCGGATCAGCAGCAATTTCATCAAGTACGTCCTCTTCATTATGTACTTGTGGTCTCCCTGAACTCGTGCCACCGATGCCACTTCCAGGAATTCGACCTTCCATGTAAGCATTGTGTACGCGAATAAACACACGATAATCGGGATGGCGTGCATTGGGAAATCTTTCCCGATACAGTGCTGCTGCTCGATTGGCGTTACCACCACACTCGCCGTAGATTAAATGCATTTGCGCATATTCAAACGCAGTGTATAGCTGAGGCATTGCAATCAATATGCAATACCAAAAAATCCAAGTTACAAAGCAAATCAAGTCCGAGATCACAGCACAAAATCGTTAGGTTCACAAAATTAAGACGTCCAAATTGCTAATTGCAAAACAAAGTCCGAAATCACTGCACAAAATCGACGAGTATCAATCCAAAACAGGATAACATGTTGTTGTACGGGAGTAGTACGAGTATGATAGCACACTGACTCGAAAATCATAAAAATGCGTTACGCGAAACGATAGTTCTCTTTCACTCATAGCATGATAGACATAGTGTCGATTGCCGCTGGGCCGGGAACCAATCTGTTCCAAGAATTACTAGTAGTTCTGCGAACAGTAGACAATTATTGCTAATAATAGTTAAAAATATTTCTTTAAATTACGCCTTGATAAGTTTGGTAGGAATTAATTTTGAATCAAGTTGTGACAATGATATGTAATATACCATTTCGGAATCTCGATGAAATAGGCTAATTTTTTTAAAATTTGGCATTCAAGTGACCATACATTTTTTTACACCACAGAAGGGTAAAGGTCAGGAAAACAAACGAAAGCAAGTAAAATTTTAGTGAAATCTTATTTTAAAAACATAACTGTGCTTGTGTTATAAAAATAATAGTTTCCATTCGATAGCACATCTATCCAAGAATACTATCCAAAAAATAGATAGAAAAAAAATTTCATTTGCAGACTTGGCGCCAAAAATAGTGACGAAGGGTGAAATATTTCTTAAATTTCGAAAATGTCGAATATCTCGAAAACCGAGGCACTTTTACTGAGCATAACAAATATTTTTCTGAACCGCCACAATGGCCCCTACCCGCAGGTACCCTATTATCCACTCATTACGCCACACCCTGTATATGTATTATAATGTCATAAATACCTTTTCACGACTAAACGGCTGAACGGATCGTAATGAAATTTGGCAAGGAGATATGTTATATCCTGGAGAAAGATAAAGGCTAACTTTTGTCTCAAAAAATAATGTTGAAGGGGGTGCAATAGGGGTTGAAAGTTTGTATGGGCAATCCATAATTCCTCAAGTTAGGGATCTGAAAATTCATATTTAGGCCTTTGGTAAGAAATAACGAAATACGTCTTTTACATTTTTTTAAATCATTTTTAAAGGGGGGGGGGGTTGGATAAAGTAAGGGGTTGAGGTATTCTTTATTTAAATGCACTCCCTATGTACAGTTCAGTTATATAGATTGTGACCGAGATTGGGATATAGGCTACTTTTTAACTGACTGCGCAGGAGGGCCGGCAGGTTAGCCAGTTTGATATATATAGGTAGGAAGTTATGGTACACTCCTGGTGTGACTAGATAAGGTAAAAATGAGAAGGGGGATAAGATAAGGAGGTTCGGAGGAGTTAAAAATCTGATGAGACAATCCGTTCAAATGGAACATCTAATGTAAGGTCTTTGTCAGTTCATTTCAATACCATATTTATTTTTAGTTAAGGCACTGTATTTTTAATTAACAATGAGTATTTTATACTTAATTAATTATTTAGCGCCAAGTTTCACTTTATATTGAAAAATAACACTCAGAAACACTAGTTAATCAGGGATCAATATTTCATCAGAACGCTATTCCAATCGTTTGGTTTTTGTGTTCGTTGGTAGGTATTTTGAGAAATGTAAATACTATTTGATTTCCACAAGTGGTTTCTAATTTTACATACCTAGTTATTTGAATGGATTGAATGCAATAGGTCGGTAAATATGAGCGTATATGAATGTCAGGATAACGGTTCGAATTTCCTTCTGAAAAAAGCATAATTGACGTCAGTTATTTTATATTAGTTTAGTTATTTTTGTGGTTACTAACATATAATAGTACATTATGATATAAGTGCGGTAAGTTGAAAATTACAGCCGAGGCGATATTGCTAGCCCGAGCCGTAGGCAAGGACTACAAGAAAGCAGAGGCTGTAATTATCAAAGCGCACGTATGTCATACGACGTTTTATAACATATGTATTTGCGAGTAAATAAATAAAACTCGGACTTTCTCGGAAAGAAAAAGCGCGCGGAATAATTTTTACTTGTTCACAAATTAGCGATGCGCGTGCATCGGCGCTTTTTTTTAAGGCAAAGGCACTAAAACAGCCAGTATTACTAATAAAGTAAATTAATATTTTTTTGATTTTGTTTCAGATAAATGTTTGTAATTTATGGTCAAAATTAATTAAATTAAAGAATTAAATGTTTATTTTTTATATTTTATCTCCCAAACTTAATTTTATTCATAAAATGTTGACCACTTTTCTGACATAAAAACTCTTTGCTAAGATTTAAAAAAGTACCGTTCGTTCATCTTGATATAAACTGTACGTTTTACCTTATTAAAAAGAAACTCTTGCGTTTTACATTACAATAACGCACAAGTACGTAATACCATACATTACGATATTGAAATTGGTGAAATAAGAGACCCTTTAAGAGCAAATGTGTTATAAATATAGTAACCACTAAATATGCCAGTTTTAGCCCCAAGAGGTGATGTAGTAATCGACAATAGATTAACAGAGGGCCAGGTAGACCATTTTGATAATCCTGCTACATTCTTCAGTGCTTTGAATATGAAGATGAGTTTGCGTAACCGCGTGACAAGGACATCAATATTATGCTGTTTATAAGTGAGAGTCTGATCAATAGTGCCTAGATATTTTATGGACACTGTCTTTTCAAGGCTGAAACAGGTGGAATTATTCGTACCAGGAAGACAATTATGAGCTCTTATGGTAAGAGTAGGGGAAAGAAGCAGGTTCGTTCTATGAGCAAAAGCAATGTACGTACTTAGTTTTCAAGAATTCTAATGTTAAAACATTGCTCTGGAGCCATGAACAGACCTCATTCATGCCTTGTTGGGCATATTTAAAACATTTTCCCCGCTGTTTCCACTAAAGAATAGTGCCGTGTTGTCTGCAAATGCTAGGATTGTGCTATCGAGGATTCGCATATTAGATACACAGGTTAATTATGTAGACGAGAAACAGCGTGGGGCCAAGTATGCTGCCTTGTGGGACACCATAACTCACTGTTTGCTCGGCACTCGTCCATTAGACAATTTATTTTAACTCGCTGTTTTCTATACCACAGATAGTTCTTGAAGAGCTCAAGCCTCGGACTCCAGTCTGTTGAGTTTTTTTAGGAGATGGGGAATTGAGACCGTGTCAAAAACCTTAACGTCAAATATACTGCGAGATTACGGTTAGAATATTGACTTCTTTAAATATTTCTCTCAAAGAGTCGCGCGGTTTATTTTGTAAATGCAACGTATTGCTCATTTTTGGAGAACAAAAACGGGAGAGCTGATATTCAAGCCATATTTGTTCTCCGAAAATGGTAAAATAACATAACACTATTGAAGTAGCCAAAATAAACCAATCTAGCTGTGACTTCATCAGTAAGATACCTAATTGTTCGAACTGCGTTATAGACTTAATTCCGCTGTGGTTCTGTGGACCCCACTACAGATTTGCATCAATTTTAAGACCTAAGAAAGTAGTTGAATCGACAAGATCAAGTATTTTAATCTGTTGAATCTCGTACGTATATTATAATCAAATAATTTCATAAACAGTTGCAATATGTATTTTGACCCAAAATTCCTTACAAAAACAATGTATTTTCTAAGATTTCTTTAAATTAATTGATAATCACTTGGTTAAAGTCAGCTTTAAAAAACTACATTAGGCGATATCCAACGTGTCCAACTTATCTTATAAACTTATGTTTAAAAGATAAGTCCTCAGAGTGGTACAAAGTCTGAGAAACCGTAAATTTACAAGAAAATTACAATATTCAAGTAATTTTCAAATAAATATTTGAATTATACATTTTAAGGATTTATCACGTAGGTACCTACCGTTTTAACAGTGCTAAGACCGACAAAGTTTCGGTTCAATTTGTGAACTGATAACCGATAAAACTGCGTGATAAATCCCGATTTATAATTGTTATTGAAATCAATCACAAAAGCTTTATATTTAACATTTTTAAGAAGTAATTCATTTGCTTGGTTAAAACCATCCTATTCGGGTTAACATAGATATTCACACTGTATAAATAAAAATATAATTTTAAAAGGGATTCTGTAAGTTATCCTACCTATTGTTTTTGTGAAGGTAAAGTGGATTTACCACAATAACGAATGCAATATTACTAATATTAAACGGGTATTTATCGCGTTTACCCTTTTTATTTATTAAACTCGATGTTTTGACTGTCTGCCTGCAACCAACTGCTGCAACACAGTCGAGACTTCTGGATAATAAATAAATAAATAGGTACAAACGCGATAAATACCCGTTTCGTATTAGTAAAATAATTGTGTGCAGTGATCGCGAAAGTTTGAAAAATACGAATGCAATATTATAACTAGATATTCTAACTAAGGATGCAACTAAATTAAAATCTGAAAACCAACTAATTGACCCTATTATTTTCCTTGTTATTAACAAGTTTATGTACCTTTGTCTAGCAAGATATTGCCTACTGTGGTTTATTTATGACATATATATATATATAACAAACTAACTTTTTCCCGCGACTTCGCTCGTGTTAACACCCATTTAATCCCCCCAAAATAAGGATTTTGTGAAATTTCTGTACTCTATGATCTTTCTGTTATTTTCAATCTACTTCAAAAAAACATAAGAGGTTCTCACTTTGCTGTATTTGTTTGTTTATTAGGTACACGTGTCTCCGCCAATTTTTACCAAATTTAGAGTACCTATTATTTTTTATGCTATAGGTATCCAGATTATTCCCATACCTGTCTGACGAGTATAAGATATATAGAAAAATGAAGAGTATAGATATAGAAAGCGGAATAACTTCATACATTAAGTTATTGTTTTGGAAATCGCAAGGATCTATTTGGATTTTGGAGACCTATCAGTGTTCAACTGACCAGTGGCTTTGAAGATACCCTACAGAACTCTTCAACGACAAACAGCTCATGTATTGGTAGTTATGGTATTGTATCATCACAGGAAATAGCTGTTTAGGTGCCTATGTGACCGTCGTAATAGGCAATATATTGGACAAGCACGTGTCGAACCAGGCACAGAGAAGGGTTCTGTAGCCAGTACAGATGTATCTTAGTCATATTAAATAAATAATAATGATTATTTAATATGATGTACCCCAAAAGGTATTGATTTATTTCTGAGTCAAAATATGCGGCATGAATGGTCGTATTTTTTGATTTCATGAAGTTCGATTCCCACTGCGGAACAAATGTTTGCACGATCTACATGTATTATGTATTATAAGTATGTATTTACAAAAAAAACGTATGTAAGTATTCTATTAGTTATCTGGTTCCCATAGTGCAAGCTTTGCTTAATTTAGGGCTAGATGGCGCTGTGTGAAATGTCCAGCGTTATTTATTATTATTTATATTTAATTATGTACAGCTCCAAGGAACCGTAGACCTTAGTACCTAAATACCTATTTAATATAAATTTCAGTTTGACACCCTCTATGCATTCCTGAGAAAATAGTCTTGACAGATAGACAGACAGACAGACGGACAACGAAGTGATCATGTAAGGGTTCCTTCATTTCCTTTTGTGGTAGTGAACCCTAAAACAATGATAAAACTAAACCACCGACCCAATTTTCAATCCAAAGTTTACACGACGTAAACACAAATGGATTTTTCTATTGAAAAAAAAATTATGCTTATTAACATGTGCTCTAAATTTCTGAGTTTTCAGAATGTGAATGTATATTCAAAAGAATAAATGAAACCTGAAAGACTGCATTACATTTTATTCAAAAAGTCGCTTGCTGCAGTCGGGAAATGAATCGACACAAAATGTAAATAAAACAATACTCTATATTTTGAATGCATCAATCGCTCCCATTATTATGATTAACCCTAAGTTAATCATAATCATGGGAGCGAATCTCTCTAAAAAACATTTACGACCTATTACTAATTCAGAGAATATCATTTAGGGTTATTTTTCTCCAGAAACCATTAGTTCTTTTGATCATGTATAAGTAAATACTTAATACTACTATGTTATACTACGTAAAAAAATCATCATCAACATGAATAAACATCAACGAAATGAATAGATCGGTTCAAATACCTAATCCAATTCTTCAGAGTCATAGACCGAACCTCAATACGACGTTTGCTTAAATAAAGATACCGAGAATTTTATTTCGAGTCGCGTGTGTCGCACTCACGAATCATAGATAAACGCTTACCAATCCAGAATTTACGTAATTTATACGCCTCCTCCACAATATTTGTCATTGACGTAGAAGTGGGCAATACAACAAGTCACAATTATTTACAAACCAACACTACATGGCCCTTCGGAATATCTTTGGCCGGACTCGGAAGGGGTCATTGGCCTTATTTATGTGAACAATGTCTGTTCTACGACATTTCAATGTTTTTAAGAACCAGAAAAACAGTAAAAGCTATTTCTGGAAAAAATTGTAATCAGAATTCAAGCATCTTGTACGTTTAAATTAAGCTCGAGAAACGGCAATTTGAACGTGTTATAAACAGTTTATAAACCTCAAAAAATATTTATTGGTTGTCAATGTTATTTTTAGGGTAAGAGTTATAAATTTGCAGAATTTCCGCTTTCGGGTAAACACACAGTTTTGAAGCAACTTGTATAAGCTCATTAGTCTACTGATTTATTCTTGGAAATTAAAGTGTTTGTTTATTTAATTGCAATATAATAACCGATTGAGGAAGTTTCAATTAATGCGTTTCATGTATCGTGCCACATCGTACTGCAACGGAAGTGTTTAATAAAATATTAAAGACTTTGATTCACACTAGAATGGTAAGTCTAACAGTTTCGTCCGATACTTAGCTAAAAAAAATACCACCATTTACAAAACAATGCATGTGCATAACCTATATTATATACACAGTATTGTAGTATGTATGTGTTTATTACTAGTTTTACCATGATGACAACCTTGCTAAATCTATTTTCGAAGTGTTCAATCAATTAATTCGATGTGAACGAAGTTTCCAACAGTTAAATTTCAATCCATCATCAAAACGTAGAATTCACTGGATATATCTACTATACCTACCTCATGCACTTTCAATGAATATGATTCAAAATATATAGGGTGTTTGGTGATATACTGACGATATTCACGTGACGGTTTCTCAAAACATAAAAAAAGACTTCTTGAAAAAAAAACTACTAGTTATATTATCAAATTTTAAAGAAAATCGCTTAAGTTTAGGTGATTAATTCGATATAAAACTTACTGCTTGCTCTTGCAATCGACATCTAAAAATAAAGACCGATTTGATATCTCTTTCGGAAATGGCTGCGACTTTTAGGTTAGAAAGAGACAACAAGAGATATCTCGAGACCAATACAGTATCTGTGGTTAGATGGCAAGCATTATGCAATAGCACAACATAAGCGTAATAAAGTGTTTGTTTTTACATGCCAAAATAAATTTCACATTTCTATGGTAAACATTTCACAAATTTTTTATTATGCTAATCAAAATAGCCCCTTTTATTATTGTGCGTATATTATCAAACATCCTATATAGTAAAAGTTTAATTAAATAGACAATTATGTAATCGATATCTAATTAACAAATAAACACAATATTTACTAGTTATACTGGTAGGTATATGGTGGGTAACACAAGGACGTCAATGACGTCAATATAATTATTTGTTACCGGTGCAATTTACGAAATTTCGTAAATTGTACAAGTAACAAGCCATAAATACCAGCATTTGATTTAATTTGACCTTGTAATTTAGAATGTATATAAAAAGTACTCAAATGCTCTTTTTAGTTCCACTTGGGGGAATGCCACGGAGACTAAGTGGAGTCTGAGAAATAATTATATGGAATCTAAAAAGTCTACGCTAAAAAAACATTTTAGGCATTTTTCTTGCGATACAAACTTTAGTGTGTTGAGCTATACATATCAAGCTAGGTATCAGATGAATGCTATATAAATAAAAATGAAATAGTGTTTATTGGTACTTGCTTAAGAACGGCAGGACAGATTTGGTAATTTTTTTAAGTGCGTTTTTAATGTGCGAATAAGGTTTACAGGGGAACAAATATTGGAAAAGATCCCGGTACATTTATAAATTCTTTATAAATGGATAGTGCTTTTTTTGCCTGTTCCACCTGTCCCTACCAGACTATTGACTATCCCCACTATCGACGACCGACTCCTTGAGAAGCCGGGGCGTGTCAGCTTGTGGTAAGATAAGGTCAATGGTCTGAAAAAATTCAGGGTCATAAGAATCAAAACATTTTCAGAAACCAATAAAGGTATTTTTTTTTTTACCATAATATGATTGCTTTAACGCTTCAACATATCTGATGGTGAGGAATAACAATAAAGGTATTAAACTAATTAGAATGAAGTGATTTTTTTTAATATGTGTTTTACGAATCAAGTACATTTATTTCAAATGTTGTTTGGTTAGGTAAAAATTAGCTTAGGTTTTGTTTTTATCACTTGGCCTTCTGATATTTATAAAGCATACATAATCCTCTATATTGCACTTGGCGATCTTCAAGGTATCAATGCTAAACTGATGAAAATTTCTAGGGTTCAAGTCCAGAATGCTGCGCAGACACCGCATGTTTGGAGTCCAGCGTAGTCGGAACCCCCATGCCACCACCGGGCCCGCGGTACAAGCTGGCCACAGAAGGAGCTTTGAGGGTGTGCTGCTTCCAGCACACGAGGACTGTTGTCGACAAGATCCTCGCGTCCAAATTCCTCAGGAGATGGGAGACACACATGCTCTGCCTTCAGGAATATCACATCGTCTCCAAAACGGTGAGTTTACTTTCTACTCTAATGTTTATCATTATCATACTAACCATAGGACGTCCAGCTGAACATCCATAGAGATCACCCCGGCCTGCACCCAACGGCTCCCAACAACCTTTATCAGATCTTGTTTAAATCTAGTGGGGGGCAGTCATACGCTGCGCTTTCCAGTGCGTGCGTGGTCTCCACTCAAGAACCTTTCTGCCTCAACGGCTGTTAGTTCTTCGAGCCATGTGCCCTGCCCACTGCCACTTCAGCTCTCTAATTCTTTATGTTATT
This sequence comes from Philereme transversata, assembly GCA_963924445.1. NCBI lineage: Eukaryota > Metazoa > Arthropoda > Insecta > Lepidoptera > Geometridae > Philereme > Philereme transversata. Next base: position 11,930,612 of record OZ004342.1, read on the forward strand.
TCGGTGATTTTGGTTCGTCTACGAATATTCTCATTCCTTTATTAGGTACCTACATATTCTAAGAAGTTTTAATAGCTTCTAATGAGTATAGTCGCGCAGAGCTAAGGTCGTGGGTTTTTTAAATTTAGTGTTGTAGGTCATGTAGGTATCTAAAATATTAGCAATGAGGACAAACCCGTAATTTGTTGTGTCAGACAGAAGTTAAAGTACCTACTTACCATTTATATTATTAGTATTATAGACAGACAAACTTATGTACTTGATCTTTGATTAAATTAGGTCAATTGTCTTCATCTGAAATTAACAATATTGTTTCTAATCGAGATGAACGCTTTGATTCAAAGTTACCCTTTACCTTTATTTTTATTCTACGTATTGTATTCTTAAGTCAGAAAATAAATTACATCATTTACGTTTGCCTGTTAACGAAACGTCTCAATTATCGTAAAACTAACCTTAGACTACTTTGTTTATACTAATATATTGAAGAGGTAAAGTTAGTAAGTTTGTTTGTTTGAAAGAAAGCATTTTATACAAAAACCACACAGTAAAAAAAATTCAACATCAACAAACTCTACCCTAAGCACTAACAAACTAACAAACTTACAAGCTCTTAAAAGTTTGGATGTAGGTAGGGGGTAATCTACGAAACCACTGATCCGAATCTTCCTATTAGTGTAAGAAAAGTGGGTACTAATAGGAAGCTACGTTATCCCTGAGTGCTTAAGACATACAAGTGTAAGTTAAGTGTCATATAAGTATAAGGCTATAAGTTTTATTGATCGACCGAAGCGAGACCTCTAAATCAACTTGGGCAAATCGGCATTGTATGTATGTATGTTTGTTTGTTTGTCCGAGAATAATAATAGTAGAATAAGGTAGTGATGGCACAATTTTGGTGTGACTAAATGAGCTAAAAATGTTGGGGGCTTGTTGAAAAATTGGGGTTCAAGAGGAGTAAAAAAAATTAAAATTAAACTATTAGGTCAAGTGGGGCGTCAAATGAAAGGTCTTAATTAGTACATTTTGACTCCGTTTTTATTTTTAGTTCTTGTAGTTTTTGAGTTATTAGCCACGATAAAAACTGAACTTTAACAAAATTCACAGGGTACACCAGTGACCCCACAGTGCTGTAATTTCGTGTAGCTTAAGACACAAATATAGGCAACAGTCAGAAACCCAGAATATCTGCAGTTTGTACCCCAAATAACATGTAACCAAAAAACGTGAACCCCCCATACCTGAAATTAGAATGAAACTGTAGGTCAAGTTATTTGGTAAATTATTGCGTGGCACTATTTTGATAGTCAAAGATTACGAATAATATATTTTTGTTTTTATGGGAGACTCGCGAGATCTCAGTTCGGGGCGAACCACTAGTCATTTTGATGAAAATCTGTGCAAAGACGGGGCGAGTACAATACAATACTTTGTGGTCAAATATATTTCTAATTTTATTTTATTTTTAATCTTAGAAAGTGTTTTAAAATATTGTGTCGATAGTGAGTGATTGGTTAGTGTATGGATCTCACGTTCTTAAACGTTCGCCAATCTCCATTGCCTAATTTTTAACAAGTAACTTTTTAACAAAACTATAACTGACTTCGGATACCAGAAAAAAGGAAACTACTGAACCGATTTTGATGAAGTTTCTATCGAACCAATCTGAAAGTATGTCCTTTATTAACTAAAAGAATTTTCCAAATCGGTTGATAAATGACGGAATTCTGAGGTAACAAAATTAAATTAAAAAGACAACCGAATTGAGAAACTCCTCCTTTTTTTTAATATAATTTTTTTTTTAAATAATAATGAATACATCTGAGGTTTAATAAGTATAAAATTAAGTTATGTTGGTTTTGCAGTGTTTATAGATTACATTTTTTAATTAAGCAGGTACTTACGTTCGTAAAGGTACCTACATTGGATGTAATTGTAGGTACAAGGGTTCAACGTAAACAATGAACTCCAGTCTTTACCCTATCCTGGGGTATTTTATTTTATTGTAACATTGTTATTTTATCCATGTAAAATTATTTGACGTCATTATTGTTGGTTTTAGTGGTCTTGGAAACGTAAATGCGTTGGAAAAGGAAAGCATTTGGGATCGTTTAGAAACTCCCCGCAAACCATTAATCGGTTTCTTATCTGCCCATTGGTCATTGTATTTTTACGAATATTTGCGAGAATAATCGCAAATATCTGTCAATACAAAATATCTACACATAGGGGAAGTTAATTCTAGCAAGCATTCTCTTCCAGTTAATCTTGGCTTAATGTGGAAAAAATATTTTTCACACCCCCCCCCCCTGCTTGACAATGTCAAATTATACGTCATGTAAACCTCGCCGAAAGCAGGTGATTAAATCCCTCCGGCTGAGCCGGGAGTAAAGTTGTACTGAATTTCATAATGCCCTCGTAAGCATAATGTGATTTGAATTTGGAACCTCATATGTATTAAAGTTTGAACCAAAGAGACCCACACAATAAAAACTTATTCGTAAGTCAAACTAACCTCTACACAGAATGCACCAACCAAGATTTGGTTTTTAATGTCTCGCAGAAAGTGTGAAAAATAGAGTATTCTCCTCGTGGATAAAGCTGTCTGCATCTTGGGCGTGCTTATATCCCTCTCTGCACTCAGTATTATAATAACTCCAAATCCTTCGTTAAGTTCGGGATTCAATATAGCGTCCATGACGCAAGGTACTGTTTTATCCCCTAGTTTAATAATCTACTATTGTAGATACGAGGCGTGCCTTTTAAGTTCTGTCGTTTCCATATTTTCCGGCAATTTTGATTTTGGAACTGTTCTATATTCGAATGTGTTTACATTTTGAATCTCAAAACAGTTGAAAGTATTAGGATTAATGCTATTGTTTAGTCACAGTTTCGATTTGAATCTGTCAGGTCACGTACGAAAATGAATCTTTCTAAGGAAAATGTTCGTGCAATAATTTTCTACAACTTTAGAAGAGGCCTGACACGGCTTCAGTGTTTAGAAGAGCTAACATCTGTGTTCAGTGATGTAGCCCCATGTCTGCGGACTGTCGAACGCTGGTATTTAGAATTCCAGCGTGGACATACTAGTGTTAGTGACAGATTTCGCGAAGGACGCCCAAAATCCGCCTTCACTGAAGATAACATCATTGCTGTGAGACAACTAATTCTCGAAGATCGTCATGTGACGTATCGAGAGATAGAGGCTCTATTAGGCATCTCAGGGACAACCATTCAGAAGATCTTGCATGAAGCGCTTGGTGTGAGAAAGCTAGTTTGCCGTTGGATACCGCATCTGCTTTCCGACGATCACAAGGCGGCCCGCGTCAGATGGTGTAAGAAAACTCTGCAAAGGTTCAACCGAGGGGAGTCAAATCACGTCTACGACATCATAAGTGGTGACGAATCTTGGATCTATGCCTACGATCCTGATTCCAAACAACAATCTACAATCTGGGTCTTTCAAGACGAGCCAAAGCCGACTAAAGTTGTTCGTTCTCGAAGCACTTCAAAGAAGATGGTGGCCACGTTCGTTGGAAAAACCGGCCATGTTGCGACTATTGCACTTGAAGATCGTAGAACGGTTAACGCAGAGTGGTATACTACAGTTTGTTTACCACAAGTCATCGCCGAACTTCGAAAATCTAACTCAAAGCGACGCATCATCCTGCACCACGACAACGCAAGCTCACACAGCGCTCGTCAAACGATTGAGTATTTGAAGCAGGAAAAGTAGAAATTCTTGACCATCCTCCATACAGTCCTGACCTAAGCCCTAACGATTTCTTTACATTTCCTAAAATTAAGAAAAGTCTTCGTGGTCAAAGGTTCCAGTCCGGTGAAGAAGCAGTCGACGCTTTCAAGACAGCCATTTTGAACACCCCACTTTAGAGTGGAATAAATGTTATAATAACTGGTTTGAGCGAATGGAAAAGTGTTTTAAGCTACGTTGTGAATACTTTGAAAAACAATAAAAAGTACTATAAGGTTCTAGATGTGTTTTTTTCTTCAAACGACAAAACTTAAAAGGCATGCCTCGTAGTGCACGACAAGTAGCAGAAAAATTTTTATAGTCGAAGAATGTATTATTTTAGTTGCAACGTAATGCAGTTAAACGTCGTGTTAAGGTGTATTACCCAAAGGTATAAAAGACCTAAGAAATAGAACAGAATTATTGTAACCTAGCCTTGAAGATTAAAAAAGTCACCTATATCAATCTGCCCTCGTATAACAATCATGGCGGTACTTTTAATTTGGTTTGGTGACTATGAGAGAAAAGCTTGTAGATCGATGGTGGTCATAGTGCATGTAAGATTTCAGTGTCTTATTTACTGCACAAATGATACTTACTTAGTTAATAAATAAATAAATAAATATGGCTGGACATTTCAGACAGCACTTGCTATCCCCAAACTAAGCAGAGCTTGTAGTGTGGGAACCAGATAACGGATAGAATACTTACATACATTTTTTTTGTAAATACATACTTTTAGTATATAGAACAACATCCAGATTCGGAACAAATATTTGTAGATCATACAAACATTTGTTCCGCTGCGGGAATCGAATCGTTCCTGCGTCTCAGGCGGCTATTCGCCCACTGTACCACGGAGATCCTGAAAAAAAAAAGCTTGTAGATGGTCATAGTGCATGCAAGATTTCAGTGTCTGATTTGCTGCACAAATGATACTTACTTACATATGAGACAAGGGTGTTTTCAAAGTATTCCATTGGTAGATAAATAGCCTGTAATTTTCATGGCATCTGTACAAATAAAAGTATATGTACGTCAAAACTATTACTCACCACTTGGGTGAGTAATTAGAAAGAAATTCAGTCAATATTTTGTACTTTTCGGTTTATCTACCTATAGTAATGACTTTTTTTGTATCTATGATTAGTTAAAGTTTAAAGATAAGTTTTTTTTTTATTGTTTGTTCCGCCTGATTTTCCTCTGACATGGAGATCGGAGACATTTTTAGGCAAAATTTTGTACGTAACTGTTTACTCTGTTTTTTTTTAAGCGATCAGTGCAATCTGCGTCTGGTCGTAGGTTAGATACCTATATAGTTTTTTTTTACTTAAGTATATGTAACTTATAATAATAATTTCCTTACTTACTATATTATATTTATTTACTATATATATTATTAACAATTTGGTTATATTTATACATAATACAATTTTTTCTTTTTTTTTATGTTGTTTTCCTTTTCTTTTCTGTTATATGCTTTTTCTTATTTTTATTTTTATTTTTTTTTTGTTCTTTTTTTCTGTGTTGCCTTATTACTATTGCTTTCATCTACAGTTTATCTACTTATATTAAAAAACAATATGTTTATATAAAATATACAACAATATTTCCAAATAAAAGTATTTTAATTTTCGTGTAATATTATATGATATTACAATACAAATATATATCCTATCTTTCCACATTGTTATTAAAGATAAGTTTAAAAGCTAAAATAGCCTCCAACTTTAATTATAACGATAAGATTTCGACTCCTTTTTGAAGTAGGTTAAAAATGGCAGGCTCTTTTGGTTGTTGACTGCTGATACAACCTCTACATAAAGTGTACTCTTGACCCGGCTTGCACAGCAATCCTTAAACGTATTTAGCGACTAAACATGTTTAAATTTAGATTAAGTTTTTAGTTTTAATTATACGTTTAGGTATCGTTGCGCAAGTCGCCTAGTTAATACGTCTTATCTACGTTATCTTCGCCACAACTCGATCTATATTTATCTGCTTTCATAATAAATAGGTCATTTTTGTTTGATTTGTTTGTTAGCCAGATAATGTAACCTAATCTCGTGGACTAGATATAAGATAGAGACAAATAAAATCGTATTGTAAGCACTGTAAACATACCGTGCCTCATTTATAAATAGAAATACACTCATTATTGTATCTTCTTCCACAATCTTCAGTTTTTCTAGAGAAAACATCATAATTTTGACAAGTTTTAGTACAAATGTGTCGTGGAAAACAGACGGAAAAACAACACTGCATTCGCCGTCTTAATTAGTTCGAACGATAAGAATATAGACTTTAGAACTACTACCGGGAAAACACTTCCTGCTGCAAACAGTTTGTTATTGTTCTAACTATAACCACAAATATTATAAATAATAATAACTGTACGATTTAATACTTTATGAGGTAGATACTCATGCATATTTCATTATCATTTATTATTCATTAACAGGCCATAGATTTCCAGAGCGACCGATCTTGTACGGCCCGTACCCAACGGCTCCCAGTCTTTCCATCTAGTGGCGGGCCGTCCTACGATGCGCTTTCTAGTACGTGGTCTCCACTCGAGAACCTTTCTGCCCGAAAGCATAGCCCTCTCTATAACACGCTGAGCGACCTTGAGCCTTCTTATGAGGCCACGCGTATTATATATATTTATATAATATACGTGGTCCATATGCACATTTATAGTTCGACAAACTTAAAAACTAATTCTCCTCCTCCCTATTGATGCAAAAAGAGATTTACTATATCCATCCCTAGCTCACGACTTCGCTATGCCAACTTTGAAACTCTTATATCAAAAAGTGTTGAGGAAAATAGTGTGATTGAAAGACCTATTCAACAATAACACAAATGGGTGTGTGAGAAAAAAATAGTGTTTTTGAAAGACCTATTCAACAATAACACAAATGGGTGTGTGAGAAAAAAAACACCTAACTTCCATAAAGGGAAACAACCCAAAAAAACGATTATTTTTTAATTATTTATTAGGCGTCATTAAAACGCATAATCATAAATTTCAGCTTTAAAGCACTAATAATCTACGAATAAAACGGCTGTAGCTGGACGACAGGCAGACAGGCAGACGGATATGGCTATAAGGGTTCCTAGTTCGACTATGGAACCCTAAAAACCTTAACCTAAACTGTGTTTTGCGAGATTTTGAATCTATATTGAATTTTGAAAAAAGGAAAACTTATTAGATGAGTCTACTTTTTTATCGTCCATCAAACTAAAAAGTCATCAAGATTGGAAAATATTAAAACGGTGTAATAACCATTTGTTTTTTGCATGAAAAGGCGTTTTAGATCGTATTGAAATTATTAGCAAATAATTAAACGAAACTATGATAACAATGGGCGTAGGTATGCTAAATCTTAGGACTTGTCTGCGACTATCTTCTAAGATCTAGGCGATTGTGTTACAGATTAGCGTACTTGGAAGGTATCTAAAGATATAACTTTTGAAACCATCATGTTTATGAACACTATTTGTACTAAAAACGGGATATTTACCATGCTTTGTGAGTTTTTCAGTATCCCGATACTGATGTCCGCAACTGCGTCGAAATATCGGGACACTCAAAAACTCACAAATCATGGTAAATATCCCGTTTTTAGTACAAATAGTGGTATCTAAAGATATCCCATTTACCGTTTTTTCCATTTACAAATGGGATAACTTGCCTTGTTCTATACGAATATAACATTATTCTCAATTATTAATGTTTACGTCGATTGTATTTGTACCTACCATTAAGTAACGGGTCTTTAGTCTACAAACAAACAAATCTAAATTTAGCCTGAAATTCCTGAAGGGTATTTATTCCACGAGTCAACGAACCTGTTCCAGCCACACTCGTTGCCTCTACAATGCTGTGCACTGTACCTACTTATAAGTTCTCAAACACTTTTCACCTTGCCTCAGTTAAAAAATATTAATTTTGTTGTATTCTCTCAATTGATATGTTAATTCCTTAATTTTTTATAGCTGACCAATCCGCAGCTACGCACGCGTAGTTTTTCAATAAAAACATTACCCTTCTTCTGCGCAGTTAGGTAAAAAGTAGCCTAAGTCACCCGGGGATAGTGTAGCTTCCCAACGGTGAAAGAATTTTAGTTTCGGTGCCTATTCAATGCAAACAAACAAACAATAAAATCTTTCCTCTTTATAATATTAGTCTAGATATAGATGTACACAAATAGATTACATACATAAATAACTTACAAAACAAAGGCGAGCTTAACCCTAATAAGAGTTTTCTTCCAGCAAACCTTTGAAGATAGAGATAGTGGTGGTACGTGCGCAGAAAATGACATTGGAGTAAAAAACTCGTAATTAGTTGTTTTTTTATTAACCAGATATTAAAGGATTAAATGGGATATTGATGATATTTTATTGTATAGATACAATTTTAAAATAATCATCAAATCGACTATATAAAAAAAAGTTTTTGCGATAGACCTCGACCTCGATCTTTTATAAGCATGGGCTATGACCTCCTATTTCTTTGTAAGTCAATTCCAGTTTTAATAAACTCCTATATAAAATAAACTCATAATATTATAGTTGATATAATGTCACACACATATGTATGCTATGTACTGCATATCAGTCAATATTCATGCCGGCATTGTTCACCATGTTATAGTAAGTTTTATGGCATTAGATAACATTGTACAATGTATTTAAACTTAACATTGAAGCGGCATTGTGCTATACTGAGTTGTGCTACCTATAAAAGTATTGTTTTGAGTAAAACTTCTTTACGCACGCTTGACTTGGGGAGTAAGCTGGTGAATGAGTGACGAGAGCGTTACGAAAAGTGTGATCGGGCGAGGCGAACGGAAGTTAAGAGGGAGATACATATTTAAAAAAAAATTACTTCAGTCGTGTGGTCTAAAACACACTCATTTTTTGTATTTGGTTTTTTGTATTCAATTATGGAACTTGTTGAATGACTATCCAAAATATATATCGTACATAAACATGTATTAGGTCTTTACATATGAAATTGCCGTTTTGTATGGAATAAGTGAAAGTACTTATTTTTTTAAACATTTCTGTTATTCAAAGTAATCACCCATGCAATCGACGCATCTTTGCCAACGTATTGGCAGTTTATTGATGCCCTTCTTGTAAAAATCAGCTGGACGGGAGGCAACAAACTATTCAAAGGCATTTTGTACTGCCTCTCGGGAATTGAATTTTTTACCCACTAAAAAGTTGTCTAAATTTTGGAAAAAGTAATAGTCGGTAGGTGCAAGGTCTGGTGAGTATGGTGGATGAGGGAGAGCTTCCAACCCCAGCTCTTGCAGCTTGGAGAGTGTCTGTTGTGCAGTATGGGGTCGCGCGTTGTCGTGAAGGAGCATTGGGGACGACCGATTGACCAAAGCTGGTTGCCGATGTGCAAGCTTCTCCATCATTGTCTCCAGTTCTTCACAGTACACATCTGCAGTAATGCTCATGCCGTTTTGTAAAAAGCTGTGGTAAATCACACCCGCACTAGACTACCAAACAGTGACCATCACCTTTTTAGGGGTCATTTTTGGTTTGGGGCATTGCTTTGGTGCTGAACCAGGATCTAACCAACTTGCTGAGCGCTTTCGCCTGTCGAACAGAATCCATTTTTCATCGCACGTTCGTTTAATTCGGTTCAAAATTTCTTCATTTCTTTGCCTATTGAGCAGCGCGAGGCAGGTCTCGATGCGTACGTTGCGCTGGCGATCGTTAAGTTCGTGGGGCACCCATTTATCAAGTTTTTTACCTTGCCTATTTGTCGCAAATGGATCAAAATTGTTTTGATACTAACATCAAAAGCTCCTGCTAGCTCAGCTGTAGATTGAGTTTCGTCAGCTTCCACAATCGCCTTTAATTCATCATTGTTGACCAAAGTCTCCGGACGACCACGAGCTTCATTTTTCAAGTCAACATTTCCAGAACCGGGAAAACCAATAACGGGTTGTGCGTTCGTTTGTACAGTTCTCTCCGTAAACGTTTTTGATGTTTCGTGCCGTTTGTGTCGCGTTGGTGCCACGACGGAACTCATATTCCATAATTGCACGAATTTTTAAAGTATCCATTATGACGAAAAATGTTCAAATGTAATGAAAATACAACGCTAATCAATAAACAAAAGATTAAGTTTGTAAAAAGAATGTCATGTTTTTAAAACAAAATTAATTTGAATTTAGAATACAAAGCCATTCCAAACTTTTTTTCTATTTGAAATGACCAGTACTGAAGAACGGCAATTTCATAGGTAAAGACCTATTATATACCCAAAATGTATATCGCAATATAAGTACATTAACAGTATGCACCGTCTGCCCATCGGGTACCTGCAGGATCAAAATATGTGGGTACTTTGTTATTTTTCTATTTCGTGCTGTATAAACGCTATGACGAATAATCATAAAAGAACATGTAATAAACCCGACAATGAGGTCAATTAAAGATAACGCAGCTCGTGCGTCATTGGGTCTAGTAGTTTACCTAATTTAAATCACGTTATATAATTAATAATGCACAACATTAGAATTTAGCGGCTTGTTCGCTGACTATACTATTATTGTCCGAATGGAAGAAAATCTAAATGTTTACACTTGCGTTTACGGCTCTTGGTGTACAAAACAGTTCTCCTTTGACGTCATAGGCACGCGGAAAACATTTTAGCTCTACGTCCAAATGCTACGCTAATCATCGGCTTTTAGACACCTTGCTTGCATTTAGATTGATTTATTTAAAAATAATATCTTTATAAAATATTATCTTAATAGTTATCTGGTTCCCATAGCTTTGCTTAGTTTGGGGCTAGATGGCGCTGTGTGAAATGTCCAGCATTATTTATTTATTTTTATTAATAATCAAGTCTAATCCACCATTTAGCCATAGCCAATCCAATAAACGATAGGGATTTTTGGACGATAAAAATCACGAGATCTAAAATATGATAAATTAAATTATTTTTTCCTTTATAAGCATTTGCACTTTCCCGTGGTGAGGATATGGCAAAGGTTGACACAGGTCACAAACATCTGCATTGGAAAAGCTATCTATTTCTGCAGACGGAACAGTCAGACGCTATTGCGCTAATGTCAAAGGTCGGCTGTCGATAGACTAAACACCAAAGTTTCTCTGCTATGAACCGTATAATAAAATGATATATCTGTCGAAATATATACCATAAAATAACTATTTTACAAGACAATATCATTGCATCGTAAATTTCTTTTTTTTTTCTTTTAGTGAATTGTAATCAATTGTAGACCTTTTGTCTATTACTCTTTCCTCTCGATCTCAGTTTAACTCTGCAACTTTTGCTGCTATACAGAACCATATTCTATCGAACTTTAGGATCCACGCATTTAACACTCACAGTCTCCATTCTAACAAGACGATTTTTAGGGATACGTAGTTGAACCAGAAACCCTTATAATTTCGGTGTCTGTCATTAATGCTGAAAGCTGAAATTTGACATGATGAGCTTTTTTAAAAGCAGTAGAAAGAAGTAGATCTTTTTTGACGTTTGTTGATACCATGCGAATCAGGCGCAAACAACGTAGGACCTACTGAAAAAATGCAAGTACCACATAACCCACAATACAAGAAGTCCAAGGAAAGGTACACTGCATAGGGTAGGAGACGTTACGACCCCAAACAGCAGGGATATGGTGGTCAGTCCAAAACCATATTCAAAAAGAAGGCGAGAATCACCAAAAATATTATACTCCGGCTGGAATGTGGTGACTGCAAGTTCAGGTCACAGGTAGCACTGATGCTCTGCAAGCATTTCGAGCTGAGAAGAGATAAGAAGAGGAAGGGACAGATGATTGAGTTCTAGGCTGGATAATAAATAAAAATAAATAAGATGGAACAAACGAATGGCCTACCTGATGTGGTAATCATCGTCTAAAACAAAGCATTGGCTGCCAATACGATACACTGCCAAGCGTCTTTACAGTTACTTAATGTATAATTATAGGTGTAAAACCCCATGTGCCTTTCATAGTTATTTAGTTAATACTGAGCCTCAAAAAAAAAACGTAGTTGACTGACTGTGACAAATGCTGAAGACGTCAAGATCCAATCCATTGTATGAAGATATGGAAAACCCAAATTGACTCGGTGACATAACTTAAACAGGGGTCAAGACCCATCTTCGACCCCGATGTTTGTTTTTCAGTTGTTGAAGAGTCATTTGTAAGAAAAATCCTGTCACACAGACGGCTAATGAAAGTGGACAATATATATTTACCTGCTACGATAATCTAACGACGCAGTTTCTTTCTTTAGCTTTGTTACGCCATCTATGATTATAATCTATTTTATGCAATAAGTTTAAAGAAATATTATGACATTCCCTTGTCAATACATCTATGAAAATCTGATGTATGTTCACAAAAATATTAATTTGTTTAAGAAAAATAGCCATATTCATAATTTTAATACTAAAAATAAAGATAAACTCGCTGTTGCCACTTGTAGACTATAAATTTAGTAAATCGTTTAAAGGGCAAGGTGTACGCTTTTATAATAAACTCCCAAGGGATGTACAAAAATTGACAATTAACAAGTTTAAAAACGTAAGTAAACAAAATCTTTATAAAAAAGCCTACTATAAAATATCGGATTATTTAGATGATAGAGATGCTTGGGATTGGAATTGCTCCAATTCGTTCAAAATGTTACAATTTAGACGTAATTTATTTTCTGTATTGTTATGTATTCTAAAAGGATCATTAAAAAAACAACCAGCCTTGTTTCTTGCCTTTCTTTCCTGTCTTGGTCGGGAAGGAACAGGCAGTAAAATTGACTTTTCAAAGTGATCCTTGTGATTTTAATGAATAAAAATATTTGACTTTGACTTTATTCTCGACAGGAATATACCTGAACAGTTAGGAGAGGGCGCTCTGCATCTATGGCATAGCATAATTTTAGTAACCCTTGGCACGTGAATGGCATACTCGTACTAATCATACGCACATTTTATAAATCCTTGACGCAACACATTAGTATTCAACAGGTGACACGCCTGCCCACATGCTTCTATTGATTCTTGACGATGTAAATAAATAAAAAGTTATTTTTATGTGACGTAAAAAGGCAGCTTTAACAAAAAATATGGTAGATCAACAAAGTTAAAGACGAGTTGATTTATAGTATGAATTAATCAAAGGTAGTTTGTTTTTAGAATGCATGGAATCAATAAAAAGGAAACCTACCACGCAATATCATAATAAGGTTGCTGATGACTGACGTAGGAACTACACAGTTCATTCATTAAATGCGTTTTAATTTATATAATAGGTGACCACGATTGCTAAATATACCAACTTAGCAGGTAGCAATGACGTCAAATTCGTAAAATGAGCTCTCGTTAGTTTTAAGTTCTAATACCTACCTTACGGAAGTCCTAAAAATTGTTTCATATGCCACGACAACGATTTATTTCTGCAGCAGCACGAAATAATTGGAAATCATTATTAAAACCCTAGAATCAGCGCGAGGCATCTACTAGTGCTTTATAAAAGTAATTAAAATGGGTTGATTAATTCATTTTCTAATTTAAACCACAGTAATTCGCCTTGTTCTTAAAATAGCTAAACAACAATGCCTACAGTAGTAATGTGTACTGGCATAATTACATTAAAAATAAATTTGACGTCAATGGAGTTAATTTCATCATCAGCCGCTATCAAATTCGTGCATTTTCTCGTTATCGTAATAGAAAATAATGTAGTATACCTTTAACCAGATTATATAATAGATACCTGCCTTATAAAAGACTTACAAATATTTAAATGTAATCGTATACTTACTAGTAATAAACGTTAAGTGCTAGAAACGTCGAACATCAACGAACAAAGATCTGTTGTGCATTTAACATTCATAGTTATGGCATAGTGAGACAAGTCTACCTTGAAAGACGAAATGGTGAAGGTAAAGGAAGGTAGTACGGGTACTGTAATATGCTTGCGAATGTAAGCAACCCGGAAGAGAAAGCCTGGCGAGGCTGAGTCAGCTCGGCGCGGCCACTGCAGGATGAGTGCTGACGTCATACAACTCGCAGGGCAATGCACTTTGTGACGTCATTACAGTTCTTCGTACGACACCGCCCCCTTTTCGCACACAGAGCAGCCCTATGCTATCGTTGACCTAATTTCCTAAGAATTTGATACGTACATAATTCCGTATCGTGAAATTTTCATCGTGTTTGTAGACAGTTAATAGAATCAAGAAGTTCTATTTTGCGTTTTTAACGAACTGCTTATTTAAGTGGGTAAAAAATACCTAACCTGTTCAACTTTAGCCTTCGCACTTATGGGGGAGTGATAAGTTAGTTTAATGTGGAGTATTGATTAGACCGCTTTATTGAGTGACGACACTTAACTAATGATGTGGCACGCCCAATGTTCATGTATATCAGCAGTGTTTCACTATTTGGGTTAGGTAAGCAATCAATCAGTTATTGCCGTGACCCTTCATTAACTTTAATTCTTTAACGATTCTGAAGTACAAAAATAAAGGTCAATTTTACGCCTGTCTTTTAATTCTAACTGAAGTATAAATTTTATACTGGTGTGGGTGGTAATGATTTCAGTTATCGGTCGCGCACTAAAGTAATTATTCGCAGCGCCCACTCAACACCCCGATAAACTAATTTTCTGAGACAATTTAGCCTTTGATTTTATAAATATTTTCAACAGCCTTCCGGTCTTCTTGAGAAGCCTCTCTCATACAGCTGCATGCAAGAAGTGTACTGCATATCACGTTGGGATCCAGCCAGGAAATACTGCCTTCGAATAGTGATACCGCATGGATCCCTTTTGCTTCAGGTTTGTAGACTTTAACCGCAAATCATCGTGATTTCCTTATAAATACTAGAAAAAAGAAACACTTACTGAACATAAAAACTGCTACATAACAAAATAACTTTACGAAAACATATCATCAAAATAAAAATGCAGTTTTTGTCACACTTTATCCTTCGTTAGTATCTTTATTTAATCAACGAGTAACTTATCTTCTTTTTCTTTTAGGCTAACGATGCGTACACAAGAGACCAATGGTACCATTCAATTATATGGAGAGTGAGTATTATTATAAGTAATTCGCTTTGTTTTTGTCATGAATAAAACAGAACCAGACGTCATTTTAATTTTTGTTCTTCTAATTTCAGAGAAACATCATTAGATACCGCAATTTTCTTACGAAGAGTGTACGGAAGGAAGTTGTTTTGAAAGAACTTAAGGTAAATGTCTGTTTAATAGGAATCCTTATGACTTCAATGGCCGTCATATTTTATGGAAAATTGTATTTCCCAGCTGATGAATAAATTGTAGGTATAACAAGGTTGTAACTCTTATTTTTCAGAACATGGTGGACTTTGTGATGACGACACCGTTACAAGACGAAAGTGTCACACAGGCACCGTTGGAAATTCTTACTGATTTGCTCTCTGAGGTGAGTAGGTAATTTTATGTATATTCATTTTATGATCCGGGAAGAATAATATGTGACGCCTGTTAACCATGATTGTTAACATTTGACAAAAACAAATACTCTAAAACATTTTACAAGTACTAATTAACGTACCCTATCTTCTTAAAGATCTTAGATCTTTATGTAAGTAGGTATGTTTGTTATGTTCTGAATGGTCTGTCCTATGTGAGTGTCAAATAAATGTATTTTCTTTCTTTCTTAGATCTATAGTAGCTTAGGGCACACGGGCATTTTAATAGATGAAGATGCCCTTTCGGAAATATCTCAATTTGTCCAAATGTACCGGGTTGGGATACCTAGTAACAAATAGTGGAAGAGGTCAAGGAAGACCAATATCAGTCATCCAATCAGTCATAGTCATCCATGTTTTATATGTGATACTGATAATAAAAACATTCCACTTTCAAAATTGGACATTACTACAATCATAATCAGTTCGTGATGTTCTAATCTAAAGTGACTGACGCAAATGTTCAGCCTGCGACGTTTATATTTCCGCCACAGCGGGTGGCTTCATCTCGTGGAGCGGAATTGAAAATAAAACTATTCTTATTTGAAAAACAGAAAGAAAATCATTTTATTCTACAAATAACTGGTTGCTATTTTTATTTCAAGCCACGAGCTATATGGAAATGGCTTATCGACGCTGCTCTACCTTCCTACATACTGTTGGTGCAGGTAGAAAGGTCAACAGTATTACTCATAATGCAGGAAATTAATGTTTCAATCAACCATTCATAGAAAATATTAATACTCTCTTCTTATCACGAGCATTCGCTTCACACGTGCTATTTGTGTTTGAATTATAAATTGATAAGCGTACAGCAGCAAGCAAATTAAATTGCGAAATCAGATTCAATGACGTCAATGTATTTTATGATACTTTTGTCACGGTAAAAGCATGCAGCAAAATAAAAAAAACAACAACTTTCCTTGTATTGATTCGATAGAATACAGGACATAAATGAAGAGTTTGCACTCTCTATGTATCTATTTGATCGAGCGAAGCGAGATCTCTAAATCAACTTGGGCAAATCATACATACATACAATATGTATGTATGTTTGTTTGTCCCAGGATAACTTTCGAAGAGTTGATACGATCATCGTGAAATTTTATACATAGGTAGGTAGTGATGGCTCAATTTTGGTGTGACTAAATGAGTCAAAAATGTTGAGGGGTTGTTGAGATATTAGGGTTCAAGAGGGGTAAAAAAAAAAATGAAAATGAGACTGTTAGGTCAAGTGAGACGTCAAATGAAAGGTCTTACATATTAATTAATTACTAGATTTCGACTCCGTTTTTATTTTGAGTAAAGCTTTTGTATTTTTTTGAGTTATTAGCCATAATAAAAACTAAACTTTGACAAAATTCACAGGGTACACTAGTGACCCCACAGTGCTGTATTTGGTACGCGTGTAGCTTAAGTATCACATACATAGGCAAAAGTCTTAAATCCAAAATAACTGCAATTTGTACCCCTAAAAAGAGTAACCAATTACATGAACTCCCGTTACCTGTAATTTGAATGAAACTGTAGGTCAAGTAGTGTGGTTTGTTATTTCGTGGCATTATTTTGATAGTCAGAGATTACGAATAATATTTTTTTTGTTTTTATAGTAGGCTCGCGAGATCTCAGTTCGGGGCGAACCACTAGTTATGTTGAGATAAATTTAGAACAAATCATAAACGGTCACATTGAATACTATCGCAGAAAATGAGACGGTATTTTCACGCGAGTTCAATTAATCACCGTTAACTAGAGACTATATGTACCATTGAAAAAATACACATCAGAAAATTGTACAAGCTTGAAGAAAATAATATATTTTAGACTAAAATTGCGCACCTCCGCACAAATAAACTATATTTGAAATGGTTCTTGTCGATTGATTGATTTTGTCTGCAGTGCATGTAGGTACAGAATTTGAACCACAGATTATTGTTTTGGATTACGAGCAGCGCCGTTCCTCAAAATATGTCGCCAGTTTAGAATTTCACCCTGTAGAATATTTCATGTTGACATAAATAATTGTGGGCACGCGCAATTCTAGTTTGGCAATTCTAGTTGTATTTGACACATATTTACCTACTATGTCATCCATATAACAAGTTGTCCTGGCGAATACGAAGTAAATACCGATTCAATATGGAAAAATGGGAAAACCCCGTGAAGCTTAGGCATACCTACTCGTACTGCCAACTGACAACGATGTAAAACAAAGTTAATTAAGCATTTCCTCTCGTTTTTAAAGGTTTTTCGAATCATTCGTGAAAATAAGTTTATAGCTGGTTTTTATCCAGTAAGTAGGTACTAATCAGACACTTTTATTTATTTTAACATTTGTTTTTCAGAATAAACACAACAACGATTGGGAAGTGTGGGCGGAAAACGTTACAAGTGCCTCAGCCCCTTTGCTGGCTGAGCGATGTATCAACGGCGAGCTATGTGCGTTACTCGCACGGTTGTGCCGAAGGAGACCACGAGCGGCGCCGCTACCCGCTCTCGCTCCGCCTGTGCGGCGAGTCCTCACCCGAAACGTCGACTTCGCGAGAGCACCCAACGCCAGACGCCTAGTTAGAGATTATATTAGGTAATGTTACTGTTTTTGATGACTGTTTTATGAACATTTTGATTATTTCAAGTGTATTTTGAGATATGGGTGATCGACCTAGACAGTCAAAACACCTGGATCATTGACGTCATCGCACTTATGTGTTTAAACTTCGAAAAGAATCTGGATATTCTCGACCAATATTAATATAATTGTTTTAATAATGAAATCATCGTCATTAAACGAATTCTAACACGGTTAGTTTCAACACAGTTTTACGATATGTGTGTGAAGGACGTTAGTGCTCACGATAGCTAAATTAGACACTTATATCAATTTAATGGTCGCAGTAATTTAGATCGGTGTATAGTCTCTATGGTACTCGTACTGAATGTATAATCGTGGCCTCGTTAGGTTTAAATGGAGTTTATTACAGTATATAAATATGAAGTCAATCACATTGGATTCACTTGCGGTGACGTCAATTGAATACCAATAACGTAAGCACGTGTTTCTAGTAGAAGCTTTTTGAAAACCTTTGACCAAGCAAATTTTTGACTAATTTAGCTAATTCCATATTATACATCTAAACTTTTGTAATAAACATCTTTTGTTTTAGTCAGGTCAGGGATTCAAAATATACAATGGCTCAAGTAAAATCATATTATGTGGATATTAGACTGTTACAGTTACAGCCTGTAACAGTGTACAGAACTGTAATACCAAGTATAGACCATCTTTAGGTACTAAACAACATAGGTGTTTAATTTACAACTTTAATACCATTTAATAACTTAATTACCATACAACTAGCAAAACTTTAATAATGTGCTTCAAAATATATGAGTAACATCTGCTTCTGTTGTTCAATTCGATTGTTTGTCTACGCACGGTTTGATCTATAGTTTGAATATGAGCTCAGTTTAATGTTAATGTTGATTGGTACACCATTCCAACCATGCACTCGATAGTAAACTCGTCATGTTACCAAAATAAATATTTCAATTTCAATTATTAATAGTGTTATGTTTTGAGCAGTGCTCTCAGCGCGCACAATTCCGGGTCCGCCCTAGTGCGTCGGTTCGTGGAAGTGACTCACGGCAACCGCGCCACTTGCCCACATCCGCGGGCCGCGCCCAACCTCGCTGCAGTGGCTCTGGCGGCTTTGGACGACCACTTCAGGCATTACTCGTCGCCCCATCAGTGCAGCGACGAAGAGGACGAGGTGCTATGCTTCGCCGATATATTGGACCATATGTAAGTTTCTCCACTAAAGTCTACTCCACTTTCTCCACTAGGTTTACATATAAATTATCACGCCTGTTTCCCGGTAGTCAAAGACCACGAATTTTCACTTTCGTCACATTTTTCATACATCATCATTGGTTTTAAGAACTGACGTCGACTTGCACGATATAATTCGTGGACCAGTTGCGTCTTTTATTAACGGTGCACTACTGAGCACCCGCTAATGTCTTTTGAGTGAAAAATTTGATACAACAGCTCATAAGTTAACATAACCAAAAATGATGTTTCAGGTGTGAATACGAAGACTGGCTAGTTATAGTAGGCGCGGTGCTACAACCCGTGCCGCTCTGCACAGGCGCTCTCGCCTGCCCGCGCGTTGCGGGTAGACTAGCACGCGTTCTATCCGCATTGGCGAAAGACCCGCGCTGCGCGTCGCACTCGTGTGTGGCACCAGCGAGGGCCGCTAGACTGTGCCCGCCTTCATGGCTAAAGGCTGCTGGACCTTCGGATCCGCTGCTGGCGCTACCGCATGAACAACTGTGCGAGCTTTGGGGCTGTATGGTACGTAGCAGCGTGAAAGGCCGAACCAAAACAACCATTGTATTGTATCAAAGTAATATAAGTAGATACATTATAAACGTAAACACAGCGAGTCATTCTAGAAAAGAGTATCCGCTACGATATGACGATTACCAAATTCAACTTTCATTCAAGGCCTTTTAAACTTCCGTTTTCTCATCCGTTAGCAATACGAACAGGATCTAGATATCCAATGATAAGATAAGCATGACATCGATTGATTCGCCACAATGTTTTTGTTTTTATCAGTCCACTATCTCCATGTTAAATTAGTAATTTGTTTACAGTTGGAAAGCCTGCTGAAATGTTGCTGTAAAAGGAAACGTTTTCTACAGAGCATGAGTAAACAGCTGCCTGATTTCATTGTAGTTGCTCTAACAGAACACGTAAGTTCTATTTCTACCTATGCGTAGCACCTTTCTAATTCACATTTGTATGCTCCAAATGTTTCATGCATATTCCACGCGTTCATTCGTTCGTTTTATAGGTATTGTAATGTAATTTTTACATTATAACGCAGTAGTCAATGACCTGATAATACTTGTACTACAGCTTCATTCAGTTAAAAATAGTAACGTCACCTAAGGAACTACTTCGAAAAAGATTAGAGATCTTCCATCCTTAAATTGTGCGCTACACTAGTTCATTATGTAAAAGCTAATCAACCTTTATTGATTGCAGTCATAAGGATCATTTTGTCATTTTGTGTCACCTCCGAGTAGACGCGCTATTATAGATTTAAATAACACTGTTTATTTTCTGGCTATCGCAAAAGAATATGTCTACGATATCAGTAACCGATTATTTTGTTTACTGCAATAAACAGTAGAGGCCTTAGTAGACAATAAGTGTCGTCAATAATCGTTCGTATCGACAATTACAGCCCGCCGCACTGGAGGCTCTAAGTTTGATGCTGGAATGGGAAGTCACGAGTGACGAACAAACCCAGCTGGAAGTCATAGCCACGCTGCAAGGCACTGATATGGGACAGCAGTATTACAATGATCTTTGTGAACGACAACAACACCTTCAGAGATTGGTAAGTAGCACACTAAAGGGCCTATGCACACGGCATATTTTAAACACGCAGACGACGTGCGCTAACCATCTTCAAACGCAATTCTTAACTTATTAGGTACCAATATTTTTTGGAATCTACGGCACCGTAAACGCGAGTCCTCTGCGCGTTAAAAATACGCCGTGTGCATAGGTCCTAATGGTACACGACTCTACCCCTTAAAAGTTTATGGAAAACGTATGGAAAACGCAACGCAATGCGTTTAAAATGCAACGCAAAACAAACTGACTCACCCGTAGCCTTATTACGTAAGCCAATTGATGTCGCGTCGCTGTCGCTGGTCATGCCGTCCCTTACGCACGTGAAATACGCACTGTAGGTATAAGAGGGACTGCCTGACCAGCGACAGCAATTAGCTTACGTAATAAGGCTACCGGTTCGAATCGCAGGCGATTGTCTGTCTCTGAGCGGGGTTATATCGCTCCGCGGTATAACCCTGCAGGTACTTTGACTCTCGTACATCGCCATCTACCAAACAAAGTTCTCTTTCCAACGTACCTACTGATTTCTAAGTCTTAGTCTTTTGTCATCAGCAAGCAGAAGGTGGTCCGAGAAGACTCGCCCTCCCAGTGCGAGCGACGGACGCCGATGTAGCAGCTCTTTTGGAAGCTGGGGCACTGGGCAACCTAGAGTGCCTCTCACTTGCCTTTACGAGCGTGACCAGTGAATGTGCGCACCATCTTATAAAGGTAACTTTTACTTTAAACAACAAAATCTGACGTATTCGACAATATGTAGCTTTTTGCGTAAGGTCACAAATCGTGTAGGCCCAAAAAGTAGAGCTACTGGGAATATTAGTCTCATAATCATGTTTGCTATCATAATAAATGCTGGACATTTCACAGAGAGCCAAAACTAAATAAAGCTTAATAAAGAGCTATAATTAAGAGAAAAAAACTAATTAGTTGTACCATAATTGACCAGGTGGGAACAAAGTACCTATACGAAGATAAACCAAACAAATAAAAACTAACATCGTATTTATAATAATGATTGAAATAAACCACGAAAGTTTTCTTGGTATAAAAACTTACCCATTTTTTCCAAACTCTTTCGGAAAAGATGCTACGCCTTAGACTCAGGTCTACAAAATTCTTAGTTCTTGTGAAACTCTACTAGCTAGCTAATCATTTTATTTTCGTTCCAGCTGCCAGCCCTTCGCTACCTGAACCTATGGGCGACTAAGTTTGACGACAGCGGCCTGCAACTGATTTCAGAGCACCTCACAAGGCTCCAAGTGCTCAACCTTTGCGAGACGCCGGTGTCGGATAAGGGCATCGAAGCACTCTCAGGTTTAACCGACTTCCAAACATTCTTTCTAAAGACTGAACCGCAATGATGATACCGCGACATTATGTAACCTCAGACTGACGGTTTATTACTTAGGCGATGATTACATACTGTTGGTGACAAATTTTTTTTCTGATCTCTTCTTAGTTTACTACCCCTAATCGTAGCTTCAATTTATATTATCGTTTAAAAAATCTTATAAATAATTATTTTAATAATATTTCAGGCTTACCAAATCTCCGACAACTGAATCTCAACAGCACAAAGCTCTCAGCCGAAACGTTCGACAACCTGCGCCAAAGACTGCCTCTTCTCCAAGAGTACGACATTCGGTACACTGAGGCCTGGTGACAGCGGGCTTCTGCGGAGCCCTCATTCAACTGAGGTCTCCATGCATCGAAGGAATCTAACGATGCAGAAAACGAACTAGATATGGATATGGTACTGAATTTATTTGTAGACAAAGTTTAAAATCGTGCGGCTCCAAATTCTTGAGCTATAACTGATCGTTTAAACATGTGCGGTCGGTTCTTTTAAATTACTTAACTAGTTATAAAATGTGATCTCAAGCCACCGGATGCGAATTAAATGTCTCCCACGATAAGTCGTTGATGGTTTGTACAAAATATAAGTTAAGGTTCAGTCCACATAAATCAAATGTATTAAAAATGTCATGATGAACATTTTCTGTGGGAGCACTTGGCCGATTTTATATCCTAGTCGAGTTAAGTCAGCACTTAGATCATCTCAATTGCAAATCACTGATAAATGCATTAAGCACTGATAAAAATAATGAAATATAATCGATGATGAATTATTGTTCAAAACAGATAGGTTTAGTTATACGCTGTGTTTACTAAAGCATATTGCTGAAAGTGAATTAAGCAAGAGCTACATATTATTTTAAGTTACCCTCATATCTAACTTCCAACTCTGTATTTTGGTTTGTTGAAGCGAACACTTGTAGGTATTACGTAATAAGTAAAATAGCAATTGGCAATATGTTTTAGATTCAAGCTTTGTTCATGATTTTATCATAATTCCTAAAATGCAATCCGCACAGCCTTTTACCCGAGCTTTGAAACGGTCAGTAGGTTTATTGCACTATTTATTACAGGTTTAATTTATTTATAATGTAGGATGTATTGTACAGAATATAATATTTAAAATATATAAATTAAAAATAAATACGCTTAATCTTTAGTATTAAATGTTAGAGTTATAGAGTACACGGCTGTGAGATTAAGATCAGAGATTGAAAGAAATGTGAATTGGTATGTTCAGTGTAAGTATCCGTAAATTAGTTTCCAAATTGTCTCCTCACATTAGAAATTGTGCTTACCTTTATCAAGGAGTAAGTATGAACTCGCGTAAATCTATCAAAGACATTATGTTGAATAAGCCCTGTAAATATGTTTTAATCTCCAACTTTTTCTCTACTTATTATCAAATTGTAATAATCCCATCACTATTTATCGGGTTATTGCCCACTATCCACAACTATAAGAACTACAAAACAGCACGGAAAGCAATTTTGTCACTAGTTCAATATCACGAATGATCAGTATAAAAGGACTCATTGCCAGTAAACGTGAACTGAATTGTTGATAAAATTAGTCTTGAAGAGATATAAGACTTACCTATCCACTGTGTGAAGTGTGAAAATATTTTTAATAAAACTGAATTAAATCGATATGTGTTTCTCTTACCTCTGAAAGTTGAACTGGCTGAACGATTAGTTGAACTATATGGAATAGGATCGCTTTGTTACGGTGTAAATTGTAAATACACATATATTTTTCAAAGAATATATTTGAGTAATTGTTATACTACAAAATAATGTGTATGATACATAGATTTATCATGATTTTATACATTTCCAATCACACTTTAAATCTTTATGTGAGCGTTGATCAGCGTTGCTGCACGTTAGATTATGTACAAACCAAATATAGCCACTTATGTACAAAACTAATTAATAGACACTCTACGAGTGAATTTATAATAGTTTCTGTAGCGGTAGCGAAATTCCAGGTAATTAACTATGACGATTAACCAAATACCCCACAACGTTGGACAGCAATGGAATAACTTCGAAGATTTTAAACAATCATTGATAAGACTTCTTGGTATGAATATTCTATAGTTATACGTTGCTAAGAATAAAATTCAAAAATACTTCGACTAAATACATTTTATAGGAGCTAAAAATGAAGTACATCCCATAATTCTCAAAAAAACTAAAATTATTTAAGGCTATTTAAATTTATATTCCTTATAGTAAAACTAGTTTTAATATGCCAGTCAGCTATCTCCGTATTCGACTAACGCGTGACGTCACGATCGCAAAAAAGAATGTAAGGATTTTATCACAAGAGGAACTGGAATTTGCACATCGAATAGTAATGAAGTCTCATCTTTTAGAGATAGCATATTGTACAGCGGGTATGCAGGATAAGGGTCACATTTTGATCACCCTACCTAGTACCTACCTACCCTTGATAAATAAATAGTAATCGAAAGTAACTCTGTCTGTTTGTTACGTTCTACACGGCTGGACCGATTTCAACGAAATTTGGCATGATAGATTATGACTGGGATTGAGACATAGGCTAGGATAAACTACGCGTGCGAAGCCGCGGGCGGAAGCTTGTTTAACATATATAGCAAAATTACATAGATTATTTACCTACCTAAATTATTTTTCGTAAGCAGATAATCTAATAAAAGTTGCCTTTGTTTAGACATAACCAAACATTATCAGTTAATTGCACCATTGATATCTATTATGCTACGTCTACACCAGTGCGCTTTCATGTTCATTTTGCGTCTTCCTCTGACGCATGCATGAAGCGCCATGGCGCATGCCACAACAGCGCATGCCCTTGCCATGCAAGAATTAAACGTTTCACGAGTAGCATGTAAACATCATGTAAAATTCAAATCATGGTCCTGCTTAAAATTAAATCACTTTCAGTTTTCATTGTATATCGGTCGCAGTCATTCGAGTTTACTACAAATCAGTCGTTCGCATTTCTTCCAAATTCATCGGAAGTTTTCGTTGTCCGTGATTTTACACATGTGAAATAGCACTAGCAAGAATAGCAAGTGTGACATTACGCCATCATAATGAAAAATCATTGCCTGTGATTTTACACATGTGAAATAGCATTAAAAATAATCATATGATCATATGAAAATTATTTAAAAGTAGCAATAATTTCCATTAGCGCACGCCGATCCGGCGCCGATAGGTTGCCGTGCAACATTCCGAGCGTTTTGCAAGACCAAAAGGGGAAGATTGGAATTCTGTTTCTTCAAATAACCTTTCATCCAGATTCTCCTTTTCTTGGTATGTTTCCTTGCACTTAACACTAAATATGCCGCACCGCACATATAGCTAAAAGTCCACACGCGTCCATCTTGTCGACTGATCGAGGCGCGCTGGTGTAGACGATAAGCATGCGTCTTATGGCAATCAATATAAATTGCTTACACTTGACGCAAGACGAATTGAAAGTTGAAGACGCAAGATGAATATGAAAGCGCACTGGTGTAGACATATCAATATTTATGCCAGGTAGTACTTCTATGAGTCACAGATGTTACAGATTTAGCACTTTTTCATATTTTTTTAACACAAATACATTATTTAAAAACGTACTCTCTAGATAAATTACTACGATGCCGTGCTAAATGATATAAATATATTAGAATAATAAACAAACATACTTTATATAATAATAAATCAACGTAAAACAATAAATAATACATTCAAATACGTATAGGACCTATTTTAATGACAAACATGTTTTTTCGCATATTGTCTTGTATTTTTTAGTAATATGAAAAAAACATATAAGTACTTCTCTCCGTGTCTCTCAGTGTTAAAACATTTCATTCGCCACTTTAGAAAACAAAAATATCTTGGACATAGTAACAACGTAACAACGTTGGTACGTAACCAAATCAGATTCATTGTACAATATAACAATGAAATTATACAACCTGTTTTATTATGTACGACATTAATTTAAAACACACACATCCGGAAATTTATTAAGTGATTCAAAAGGTGGTTTTAATACCGGTAGGTTGAATATTTATCCAGTAATCGATACATTTCCAATAAACCATTTTTAAAGTAAATCGGCGGCGCCTTTGCGACGATACCGCTTAGTCAGTTTAACAGGTACCTACTTACATGATGAATGAATATGGTTTGTTTACCTATTTTATACAGGCTGTTTTCATTGATATTTTAGGACTTGATAAAAAGGTTGTTTGAAAATTTTAATTTATTAACTATAACTAGCCACTATTCCTACCCGTGTTTTCATTTAATGTCGTACATAACAAAATACGTAGTATATAATCAGACCCACCCTTGTGTACACAATCAAGATATTAATACACATTTTCGCAAACACAACATCTAATATACTCGTGGAAATCTAATAGGTCCGATTTGACAGGTGTCAAAATACTACTAACGAACTGTAAAACCAAATGATACAACATTGGAATATCGCCCTGTCGAAATATTGATTCAGGATTATTTAGTGTTTCTGAATGTATTTTTTTCAACATAAAGTGAAATTGGTGCATATTAACTATACTCATTGCTATAGTTTATTGTAACATAATAATAATAATGATTTGGTTGATTTTTTGATTTCTTCTGTAGACGTACGTACAAAGTTATCACGGCCTTCAAAATGATAGGTATCAAATCGGACCTATTAGATCTCCATTAGTATAGTCAAACAGAGGGTTTTAGTATGCTTGTATACGTAACAAAATACAGTCTGTGGTGTTGTTAAAATTGCGTAAAATTTAAAAAATATATAAGTTTTAAAATTTTCAGGGAACATAAACAACAAAAAAACTAATATAATAGAAAAGCCCATCCTTCTCACATCCTAGTGAAGACACTTGACATTGACGAAACCTTGTCGGTCGCAACACCGATAAAACGGTACGTGATAAACCCCTTATTTATAATAATGATTGAAATAAAAAACACACACACGATAAAAAAGTTTCTAAGAAAATTTTCTAAAATGAAGACACCAGAGGTTGCCACTAGCTCAATTGTTACTTACTAAACAAGATTTAATATTCGTCATTCAAAAGTAAGATATGAACTATTCTATTATTTTTGAACTCTTCTGCACGGAAATATGAATATAACAGATTTGCGTACAAGTATACAAACACCTAAAATAACGTCAACTCTTAGACAAGTTCAATTAGCCTCCCCGCACACGAGCCACACGCCACAGCCACAAAACGCCGCCACCGAGCAGCGGACTGCATTTTTCGTACACTTTATATGAACTCGCCGCACACCGTTGACGCCAGTGGTCGCTTCTCGCTTCGTGTGGTCGTGAGGCCGCCATCGACCGAAAGTAAAGGTAAAAAGTAAAAGTGGGTGTCGCGCGCTTCCGCTAGGAAGTAGCCGCATCAGGCTTCAGATGGTAGCGTTTTGTGGCTGTGGCGCGCTCGTGTGCGGTGACGCTTATGCAGTTTGTGCAATAAAATTATACTTACATAACAATTTTAATCCTAATTATATTTAAGTTTTTAATTTAAAACTAAACTGAAAACAAAATAGTTTTGATTCAAGATGTGCATTTATAAGAAATCGAAAAAAAATAGTGCAAATATACAATTTACAATAAATGCGAGCTGATTTAGAAATTTGTTATCGTATCCTGCTAAAGATGCGCGAGGTGTACGGATTCCAATGATCCCTCTAGCTTGATGATTAAATAACATGATGATACCTATCTATCACAATATCTCTGGAATCGAAGTTCGATTTCGATTAATCGATTTAAGATCAGAGAAGTGCTACAAAACAAGTACTGTTAAAAAGATGCGTTAAAACGAAACCACCCAAGTATTTAAATACAATAATGAATGGTATAATTCGCGATGATGAATATTTAACTGTATATACCGTAGATACGGGTAAATTTCGAACGTAGACCATTGAGACTACATCATAAACTATATCTACGTAAATGTGATCTTAGAAGCACAGGAACGATTTTACCAAATTAGAAACTTATCAAAACATTCTTAGTTGCCATTAAAAATGCGTTTATACAAACTTACCCGCCCCGGCTTCGCATAGGTTTTTATCAAACTAAAATATAGCCCTCAGGGTGTAGCTTTCTAACAGTGAAAATATTTTCAAAATTGATTTAGTCGTTCCGGAGATTACTCATTACATCCAAACAAACAAACTCACAAATTTTACCTCTTTATAATATTAGTAGGTATAGATCATTTAGACTAGTTTCTGGCCGACTATGCTATGAAAAAGTAATTTGCGTTGTTGCAAATGACCGAACGATATAAGGTTTAGTAGCAGTACAACATTCGCAAATTTCGGTGACTTACTGTGGGAACATTCGCGTGCGCGTTCGCTGTGCTCGACTTCTACGAGTGCGTATGTTCCCACAGTATAAAAACGACAAGTTTTCTGTATTTGTTTTTTAACCGTGCCATAGTTTCAAATATCCTCTCAATGGTCTTCGGAAAACTCACCCATTATAATATTATGTTGTATGATTTATTTGTACAATATTTTTAATTCCTCCACTTCATGAAATAATTTAAACCTTCAAATCGATAATGGCAAATGGTGTCAGTAATCAATCAAGTTTAATTCAATTAATTACAAAACTATTTAGCTCTTTAAATTCATTGATGAGAGTTTATGAAAAACGGAATTTTCATAATTTGAAGCAAGTCAGTGTAACCTCTATCTCAATGGTAAGATAGTGGGAGTTACCGCTATTTAGTGAAGGCTGCGAAGACGGCCCACATGATCTCTGTGGCGTCGGGCCTGATGGCCTCGGCCTCGAAGTCCAGGTCGAGCAGCGCGCGGACGCGGCGCGTGGCCAGCTCGTAGTCCTCGTCCGAGAGCGGCGCGAACGCGTTCTCCAGCACGTCGGCCGAGTGCGCCAGCATCAGCAGCGCGAGTGAGCGCTTGTCCGCGTGCGCCACGTCCGTGATAGACCGCCGCAGCGCCGCTTCCTGCACCTGAATTACAATCATACGTCATCTTCTAATTGATCCAGCGAAGCGAGATCACTAAATCAACTTGGACAAATCGGCGTTCTATGTATGTATGTTTGTTTGTTCGAGGATAACTTTCGAAGCATTTCTCCAATCATTGTGAAATTTGGTATATAGGTAGGTAGTGATGGCACAATTTTGATGTGACTAAATGAGCTAAAGGGGGAAGAAGAGGGGGAGGGGGTGTTGTTGTTGAGATATTGGGGTTCAAGAGGGGTAAAAAATATTAATAAATGGGACTATCCGGTCAAGTGGCACGTCTAATAAAAGGGCTTTGTGAGTACATTTCGACCCCGTTTTTATATTTAGTTTAAACCTTGTAGTTTTTAAGTTATTAGCCATAATAAAAACTGAGCTTTGACAAAATTCACAGGGTACACCAGTGATCCCACAGTTCTGAAATTTGGTATGCGTGTAGCTTTAGTGACACAGATATAGGGAAAAGAATATATTCTTAAATCCAGAATAACTGCAATTTCTACCCCAAAAAACTAATTAACATGAACTTCCGTTACCTGTAATTTGAATTAAACTGTAGGTCAAGTTAGTTGGTTTAGCATTTCGTGGCACTATATGGATAGTCAGAGATTACAAATGATATTTTTTTGTTTTTATGGGAGACTCGCGAGATCTCAGATTGGGGCGAACCACTAGTTTAACTTAAATTTTACAGTATTCAATATTTTAGTTATGGTAAGTTTACTATGCTTGTTAGTACCAAGATTGTTAGTAAATTAATGTTAAACCAAAATATTTTAATTGAAAAAACTAAAAACGAAATACAATGGGCGGTCTTATCGCTGGGACAATAAAGTAGTAAGCCAACAAAAAGGAATAATAACAGATATTAATTAAAAAAATTCTAACCCCTCAAGGATCACGCATCTGAAAGAGATTGCTATTTGTCGATAAGACCGCCATTTATATGACATAGATTTAATTTAATCTAATCATAATAATTTAATCATTGTTCTAATTTAATTATTTGTGTTATGATGTATTTCGTATTCTATTACGGCAATACATTATGTATGGTTGTGGTGCCTGACCGTTAGTAGATTATTAAATGATCATCGGGGATAAAGCAGTGTCTTGCGTCACGACCGCTACATTCAATCAGCTACTTATATAAGCACGCCCAAGATACAGACAGCTTTATCCACGAGGAGAATACTCTACTTTTCACACTTTCTGCGAGACTATAAAAACCATATCTAGGTTGGTGCATTCTGCGCAGAAGTTAGTTCGATTTACGAATAAGTTCTTATTGTGTGGGGGTCTCTTTGTTTCAAATTTGAATACAGATGAGGTTCCAAATTCAAATCCCATTATGCCCGTGAGGTCATAATGAAATTCAGTACAACTTTACTCCCGGCTCAGCTGTATATAATATATATATAATTTGACATTGTCAAGCAGGTGGCGAAAAAGTAATTATGTATCCTGCTTAAAAAGCAATCATGATTATTATCTGACCACCTTGGATTTATTCCCTACTAACCATAGTAGTATTATAGTAGGTATTCACGCAGTGAAAGGATTCCCACGAGGTTTTGTTTTGAATAATTATGTTAAAGTTATAACAATATCAGCAAACAACATTGACATTTACACAAACAACGTACCCGCATGCTGAACATAATAAATAACATAGTGACGTGAAATAAGAACTTAGCTATTTGCTTTGATCAAGTGTTTTATAAGTTTAACAGGTGTTTTAAGATGACCTGATAAAGGTTGATGGGAGCCGTTGGGTGCAGACTGCACAAGATTGGTCTGATATGAAGATGATGAAGTGTTTTATATTCATTGCATCACTTAAGATATTTTTCATGAAGCCGGCTGAGACACAAGAGATGTGAGTTCGATTCCTATGATGGAAAAAATGCTAGCATGATCTGTAAATATCTTTTTCATCACTAATGCTCTGAAAGTTGTGGTCATTTTAAACTCGATGTCGGCTCCGTTTATGCAACTTACAACCCTAGGGCCCTAAGTAAATTTGAAAATAGAATGAGGCTCTTTGCATTCTTAATAAGCTTAAATTAAATACAATCACCAAGACGAATCCTTATTTATATTTAAATAATAAAAGAGATAACATTCATACATGTTAAAATTAAATGCAATCTCCGTCACAAATACTTATTTCTATTTAAGAACTAGAGGCTATAGTTTAGTTGTGAAAAAAAAATTCAACGGATGATGGGAACGATAATCTTATGTTTAGCAATAAACTGTTGGGAGACTTTTTTAAATTCTTCGCATTTGTTATGAAAAGTTATGTTATACTCAGGTGTAAGTGATTAATAACACCCTCGATTAACGTCCTTGTCCTCGCTCGTGTTCAATATCGCTCGGGCTTACAGACCTTGTAAAACAATGTACTATTCCCGGTCAGGATGTAGGCTACCGGGAAACATAATATATGGTTAGGACTGTGTTATTATATTTACCTTCTTTACTAGTCGGCATTTGGCAACATTGTCGGTTAAAGGATGTGTAGTCATATCAAACAGTAGGAAATTCTGTTTTTCAGTAGTTAAGACACCCTTTTCAACAAGATTTTTAGCCAGCCGTTCCCGGACATTTTTCAGCTGGTACTTCAGCTTCATAGGGTTCCATGTTTCTCCTGAAAGAGAACAATAATTTGATTACAAAATTGCTCTGCAGCATTTCTCTATCCAGCAGGAATTGCTAGGGTGTGGTACATAGGATTACATGAAATACAGTACAGTACAGTAGTACCTACGTTTAACACGCCAACCATCTTTATCTACCACCATGTGAGTTTGGCTGATAAAAATGTGTAAGCGTAAAGACCACGTATTGTTACGTTGTATGAGCGATAAAGTATTAAATAAATAAATACATGAGAACCTAGAAGTCCCTAAAGTTTATTTATTCTTATATAGTAATTGCCCATTTATTTGGTAGTTTGAATAGTATGTTTTCCTCCTTTCTTTTTTTCTTTCTAAATAGGAACGTCCACATACTAGTTATGAGATCTAGAACCAATACAAATTATAGTCGGCCAGAAATTTGAGTTAACAGTAAACAGACTAGGAAAAATTTATGAGGAAATAGTTACTTGGATTACCTAAAAAAACCAGCATGTTAGCATGGTTTTCTGCTGCTAGTGGAAAAGACAGCAGTCTTTCGATCTTCAATCATCCTATCCAACAATCTTTCAATTGCTTTGTCTACGATTGAAAAAAATATCCTGAACCACAAGCTTGATGAACAGGGGAACAACTGATGTCTCGAGATCCCATATACCACTGTTCTGTAGAAACTACTAGGTTAATCCTACTAAGCCCAGATGGGGTACCTTAAGCTTCACATGCTAATCTAAATATATAAAACAAAGTCCAGTTAGTTACACCATTTATAACTCAAGAACGGCTGGACCGATAACTATGAAATTTGGCATACTTATAGATAATTTTTTATCAGGATTGAGACATAGGATGCTTTTTACCTGACTGTGCAGAAGGAGGCTAATGTTTTATTGACAAACCATGCGTGCGAAGCCATGGGCAGGTCAGCTAGTTATAGACGTAAACAAGTACTCACCACTCAGATATTCTATCCAACTTTGTACACTCTCCGGTGGATCAGTTTCCTTCATGTGTTTCAGAGCTTCATCAAGTAAAACATCTCCAGTTGGTGTATCTGGAAAGCGAAACCGTCAAATAGGTTAATTTATACTATTTAATACTGCAGCTAAATCACAAATAAATGATTCATAGCAAAATTGCCTCTTGAAAATTATTACACAGGATTTAACAAAGTCGTTATCTATCAAATGAGCCAATAACTGAGTACATCCACCCACCGCATTTTTAAATGGGCCTCATTATTAAAATTGCCTTTTTAGTACATCATCAGTTAAACTTTTTCTACCCCAATTATAAGCTAACCAGTCTTTCCATATCAAAGTTCATGGTAAATATCTCAATGTAATCACATACCTAGCTAGGTTGTAGATCTTTAGGAGTTTTTAGTGTTCCTCATTGTACACACATAAGTACAAATAATTACTAGATACCGAATCGAAAAAGCCAGATTTATTGTATCATACACGATTTACTCTACAATTGTAAGGTGTCAATAGAACACCAGCTTACCTGTTTTGACAATAACTTTCCTGGAGAGCAATCCTTTTCTTCGCATTCCAGCTCTTTCCAACTCTACGCGACCTCTTAACCCCAGCTCTATAAGAATACATCCTCTTAAGCCACTGGATATACAATCATTCCAAAAAGATGTGTAACCCTGAAACAAGAACAACGCAAGTAAGATGGACCAGTCACGACTATCGGATGATTTCACAACACACTAGATGATCTTTTGCCACATACCTCTTTATCCTTTAATCCTAGAAGAAGCACTTCTTCCATAAGAGTCAATCTAGTTTCCTTTGAATCCCCGTCATCATAATTTTTATCGTTTTTCTTATCATCGATGTCTTGATTTTCCTTCAATCCTCCTTCTGTGCTGCTGTCTTTTACAACGTTCCTTCGTTGCACTAATCCTTCGCTTCGGTTCATTGTAACATTTATCCAAATAAGATTATTTGTATTGTATGTATATTTTTGTGAGTTATATTGCAATTAATTTGGAGTGACTGACGTTTGCTTGCTTTCAAAAAAATATTCTGTGACGTGCTGTATTTGTTGTGGAAGAAAACATGGCGACCGCCTGCCTGCCGTCAAACTCAAACGTCAATGATATCCGTTCCTTTACTCGTAGAAAAGTGTGGTTTTTTAACAAGCGAATGTTATCCATTCAACTCAATATCTTTCAATACTCAGTATGTGCCTATTTTATGACCTTAATCCTCTCTAGACGTACCTATATATTTTTATCCATTGGATATGATGTAGCGTCACTCAGAGGTGATGATATAGGCACTTGGCACTAACAGCACAGTATAAAGATCTAAAGACTGTTATCAGTCTGTGCTCACTTACAATTATTGATGCATGAGTACATAGATACTAAAATTATAACTATATAAACTCTACTTTTTATAATATAGGAAACAAACACAGTTGGTTTGGAAAGGAACGTAAAATATAAAGGCGCGGTATTTGAGTTAGAGTAAAAATGTAGTTTATATTACAATTATTCTATCAATGGCTAATAAAATTAATACATCCTGAAAGTGCAGCCTTATTAATAGTAGCACATTTTCCATACATTCAAACGGCATATCTTTCGCTAACTCCTTTCTATCTACCTACTTACAGAGAGAGATCAACCCACGTAGAGTCAATTTTTGATCTGCATTGTTGGCATAAATGTACGGTGTTTATATAAAGGTAGTTAAAAATAATATGTTTGTTAAAAAACCACTTTCACTCTACATTACATGCTGCATTTATTAGTCGCAGGACCGTAGGAATAGGTATGACAGAACAGTATTAAAAAGCTAGCTTACGTCGGTCGGTAACAACTACCTACTTGTGGTTTTTAGTACGTACGTAGATTACCTAATATTTTTTTGTTCTTAAAATGATGATGGTTAACTACCTACCCTAATGCTTCGCGAAGCAAGTGCGTGCATTATTTACGTGGATTAAAGTAAGTACTTAGGTACCTATAATATATTAGCCCTACAATATACAGTGTGTCCCTGGATAAAGTGCAACCCCGAAAGGGGGTGAAACTAGATCAAAAATTATCGACAAAAAAATAGAAAAAAAAAAATAAAAAAAATTTAGTATATACTTTATTGATGAATTAAAATTTTTATTGCTCACTAATGACTCTATTTAATAAAAAAATGATTTCTTCCAAAGTAGTAGGTCTATTTTGTTAAAATAAAAACCATAATCATGTCAGATATGTGACGATGACGATAAAATAACAAATAACTCACAAACAAGTGGCTATCGTGACTTAAAGTTTAATTTTTGTATTAAAATTACATTTTTAGGCTGTTTTTTTCCAATAAACTCCAAAAATCTTAAAATTAAGCCTATAATACTAGAAATTTTTATGACTTTTTATTATTGTCTTATCATAATAGCTTTTAAATAAAATAAAAACCTACGTTCTAACATAAAAAATGTGCTGGCTAGGAGCATTTAAAGTTGACCACTGATTACGTCACCACTCAGGTAGAGACCCTTTTTTAACTTATATTGTTGTAGATTATGGTCGCTGGGCCTGTTCATTTTAATACATCAATAAAGTATATACGAATTTTTTTTTAATTTTTTTTTTCTATTTTTTTGTCGATAATTTTTGATCTAGTTTCACCCCCTTTCGGGGTTGCACTTTATCCAGGGACACACTGTATAGAGTCTACCTAACTTCCATATCACTGACCTAGTGCATTGATACACTGCATTTATTTATCCTATCTTTTACCACGCTAAACGTTTTAGTATAAAGATATCGCTCTTGCTCTAATAAAAAGAAATACAATTGATTACTCAAGCCAGTCACCTTTTGATAGTTAAATCCAGTGTTTATCTCAAAGCTCATAAACAGTGCGAACCTTCTGATAATAAACGAAGCGCGCTCAGTCGTTCGCGCGCCTTCAAGCATACCACGTGCAACTTGCATTATTGCAATCAAATCGTCGCGCCATGGAAGAGCGGAACCACGCCACGGTACGTGACACAACTTTCTAAAATCATAACATACCTTCACATAGACTTCCACTGTGCGAATCGCTGCCGTACCTACTCAAAAGTCTATAATCGCACACCTGTAAAATTTGAACCCGCGAAAAATTACTGTTTATCGAATCTGGTGAATTGAACTTTATACTTGAAACGTAGATATCACGCCACGGCCCAGGGCAAGTCGCCAGTTGGCTGCCAGAGCTCGAATCGTCGCGGCCGTAGCGACCATACGTTTTCCTTTCCTGTGAGATAACGACCTTACGCGGGTCAGACGTCCGCGTGTGTTGTCGTGTTACTGTCAGAACAGAATTCGCGACTTTACCTCGCATAAAATACGTGATGAACAATTTTGTTGCTCTACATTCTACTAAGGATTGGATTAGGTTTTAGGTGTCAGTTCTGAGTGTTTCTCTCCAGGGAACAATATCTATAACGGTAAGTTAAAATAGTACCTAATCTACTTTAAAAAATATAATGTTAGGTTCTATTACCTAAAAGTTACTTTATATGATTCTTGTATGCACAGAATAAACAATTCTTAATTTAAATAATCGTGCTTCCTGAAACCTTCCCCAGTGAGCAAATGTGACTTGCACTTGACCGAATTTATTTTGACATCTGCTCTTGATTTGGACTGGCGCTGGCGGCGCGCCGGGGGGCGCCGGCTCACCATGAAATATGTTGTTCTACCTAGATTAATACCTAATAGGTAATATAAGGTAAATTCTTCCACACTTTGTATCCAAGAGATTATCAAAAGTGGGTGTAATAGTTATAAACAATGCAACCAAATTTAACGATGTCTCATTAATTATTTAAGTCATGCTTACTTATTTCTTAGTTCAGGTTTAGCCTTGACTAGGTAGGTATGTATTTGTTTCGATAATCTGTATAAAGTCAACTTAAGCATGGTTTGGGTTCACGATAATCTTAGATGATAAAATAATGAAGTTCAGTTGTATGTAGATATATGGGTA
The DNA here is from genome assembly GCA_963924445.1 of Philereme transversata. Lineage (NCBI taxonomy): Eukaryota > Metazoa > Arthropoda > Insecta > Lepidoptera > Geometridae > Philereme > Philereme transversata. The sequence continues at coordinate 11,967,340 of OZ004342.1, forward strand.
CACACTTACGTAATAAACATACATAATATATTTTGTTTTTATACCTATCTGCACTCGGTATCCTAGCACAAATAACAGGGTAATTACCTAAGGTAGGTTTATAATAAGTACATTTATTAACAGAACTATTATAAATACAATTATTTACATGAATATAAAATACAAACGATCTACAGATAGCTCAATTAGGGTAGGTGATTCCAACGGACGACGAAAGAATTCTGTGGTAGGCAAAATAGAGTTTAATAATGGATGCTACTATTTATACAAATTTTTACAGATTTAATTGAAAAAAAAATTACACATAGTCGTTTTCAAGGATTGCTTGAACCCATGTTATTTCTGCTCTGTTTCGAAGTGCTTGTGAATGTATGTTGACAATAACACCTCCCACTTTACTAACTGTTCCCGCGTTTGCTCTCCTTTTTCTTTTCCTTCTCAAAATAATGTCATACAGTAAAAAAATAGTTAAAAGAGTCCATTTCACGACTAAACAGCAGCTGTCAAATTTCGATGAAATTTGGTTGGTATTATTTACAGATTAAGACCTAGATTGAGACAGGCTACATTTTTTTAACAAACACGGGCGGAAGCTTGTTACTTACCACCTATAATTTGCCGATGCTACTAATAAAATAACTACAAGGCCTTCGGCAAACACAGCTGTATAAATTTATACATCTGTGTCGGCAAAGCATTAATCGACTTCCCTTCAAATTCAAATTCTATTATTTACATGTGATTTTACCGGTCGATTTATAGAGTAGATGATATAGTTATACAAGCATTATTGACCACCTTAAACAAAGTTTGGCATCACAATCTCTGTTGAATCGACCGTTCTGTAGATTATGTCTCCATTTTCTGTTACTTTTATCACAGTTAGTGATAAATGATAACTGCTATCTGCCACCAACTCTCAATTACCTGTAGCCAGATACAAAGCTTTGTTTTGCTATGCCCCGAAAAGTTAAACTTAATAACTAGTGGTTCGCTCCGAACTGAGATCTCCCGAGTCTCCCAAAAAACCGAAAAAATTAGTATTTAATCTTTGGCTAATAAAATATTGCCACGAAATGCACAACCAACAATTTTGAACTACAGTTTTATTCAAATTTCAAGTAACGGGGGTTCATGTTAATCGGTTACTCTTTTTAGGGGTAGAAATTGCAGTTATTCCGGATTTCAGACTTTTTCCTATATTTGTTTCACGAAAACTACACGAATACCAAATTTCAGCACTGTGAGGTCACTGGTTTATGTACCGTGTGAATTTCGTCAAAGTTCAGTTTTTATTATGGCTAATAACTCAAAAATTAAAACGGTTTCGAAATTAAGACTTTCATTAGACACTAAGACTAGATTAGACTTGATCTATAATAGTGTCATTTTGTTTTTTTTTACTCCTCTTGAACCCCAATATATACATATCTCAGCAATCCCCAAACATTTTTAGCTTATTTAGTCACACCAGGATAGTAGCCTTCACTACCTACCTATATATTAAATTTCACGATTATCAGATAAACGCTTCGAAAGTTATCCTCGGATAAACAAATATACATACATACATACAACGCCGATTTGCCCAAGTTGATTTGGAGATCTCGCTTCGCTCGATGAATTAAAAGATCTGCTTTGAAAAATAATGGTTATGTATCGTAAAATGTTGTACATTACACATATTACCTAAACAAAGCGATCTAAATTAAAATGTTGTTCTAGAAACTTTTAAACTCTAGATATAACTATAAGGGGGGCTTTATAGTGCTATCTAGCATTTACCTACCTACGAATGAGTTCACAAGCGCCCTTATATCATCGTACTACCTACATTTTGCTGATGACCATTTGGCCATGGGATCTATCGAAAGGGTTTAAAGTTACTTAGTACGTATATGTACGTATGGCGATATTATCTTTATAGCAGAGTCGTACCAAAGCTTTAGCCTCATTATGTCATATTTTTTATTGTAGTTTTTATTCATATCATTATGGAGATAAAACGAAAAAATATGGCGTTTTTGTTTTGTAATAAGTAATCATAGTATAAACTGCTCATTGTACCTACCTACAATAATACAATCAATTTACCAAGGGATTTCAGATGATAAGAGCTTGCGTTGGTACCTAAATATCTTATCGATGAGTTTTGGTTCTTTGTACACGGAAATAACTAACACAAAAGTATAAATGACAACATTTTTGCGTCAAAATATTTTTATTACGTAAACAAATTATTAATCCTTAAGAACCTGGTGTAAGCATTGGAAATAAAACTTTTTGAGTAAATTATCAGCTCTAAGTGGTAATCCTTAGCCGATAAACAGTTCGCCAGTAAATTTGTATCTGGGTAAGTGGGTAGGTACCTGATAAATACCAATTGCATTTTGATAACTGGCATTAAGTATCAATGAATAATTTGTTTTTTATTTATATAAATAAATAAATGGAGCGCGCCATGCTCGGCATCACACTCTTAGATCGAGTTCCCAATACCGAAATTCGCAAGCAGACTAAAGTACAAGACGTCAGCAAGCGAATATTGGGGCTCAAGTGGAGTTGGGCAGGACACTTGGCCAGACGTAGTGACGACAGGTGGACTAAGGCACTAACAGAGTGGATGCCGAGAACTGGGCATCGAAATAGGGGACGTCCACCAGCGAGATGGGTCGACGACATCCATAAGACCGTGGGTCGTACGTGATTCAGACTGGCACAGGATCGGGAAGAGTGGCAGAAACAAGGAGAGGCCTATGCCCAGCAGTGGGTCGACACGGGCTGAGAATGATGATGATGAAATAAATAAATAACTGTTCGTTAAAACTCAAGAATGGCTTTACTGATTTTAATAAAAAATGTCGAGATCCAGAAAACTGCAGACGAAGTCGCATGCATACAACTAGTTTTATCTATAAAAATATACGTACCTAGGTAGATACTTGTGTAAGTAAATAAAAGAAGCCACGAGCTTCTATCATAATATTATGAATGTTACCCATTTACATAAGAGAACGTGTTGTTTCCTTGTAACATACCTACCTAGATGATTAAAGATGTTACAATAGCAGGACTTACCAACCGGAAAGTTGCGTGAATATCTAGCTAGGTCTGGCAATTAGTGCCACTTAGGTGCCTACCTGCCTAGAATTGCATTGATCTATGTTGCAACACTTGAAGGACCCTAGTGTAGTCCAAACTTCAAGCACCTGTTCATTTCCATGACGTTACCGAAGAAGTAACGAACGCTTTCTCATTTCTATTTTCTTAAATCGACTTCAGAACAAAGGAAATAGGTGGTTGGTACAGTTAGGTATCGATTTCTACTAGGGAAGGTATTATTTATGGTAGAGTATATATAAAAAGTATACGTACTACAAAGATGGACCGTCTTTGTTAATAATTTAGTATTTTTTTTATTTATTTCAATGCAACATACATCACAGGTTTCTTAAAAGTAATCTAAATAAATAAATAAATATTGCTGGACATTTCACACAGCGCTATCTAGCCCCAAACTAAGAAAAGCTTGTACTATGGGAACCAGATAACTGATAGAATACTTATATACTTTTTTTTTGTAAATACATACTTATAATATATAGAAAAACACCCAGACAAGGAACAAATATCTGTAGATCATGCAAACATTTCTTCCGCGGCGGGAATGAATGTGCTACCTCCTGCGTCTCAGTCGGCTATACGCCCACTGCGCCACGGAGGCAATCGAAAATCTAAAGATGTATGTACCCTGTAAGGGCGTGGCAAAATAAGCAAACAGCTTAAATAATGTTCCTAAGTTATAGATTAACAGTATATCTTAAAATAAACTTACATATTATAATTTATAGCACATTTGCTCGTAAAGGGTATCTTATTTCACCAATTTCAATATCGTAATGTATGTCATTACGTACTTGTGCGTTATTATAATGTAAAACGCACGAGTTTCTTTTTAATAAGGTAAAACGTACGGTTTATCAAGATGCTCCGCCTAAACGAACGGTACTTTTTTAAATCTTAGCAAAGAGTTTTTATGTCAGAAAAGTGGTCAACATTTTATGAATAAAATTAACATTGTGAGATAAAATATAAAAAATAAACATTTAATCCTTTAATTTAATTAAATTTATAATAAATTACAACCATTTATCTGTAACAAAAACAAAAAAATATTAATTTACTTTATTAGTAAAACTGGCTGTTTTTGTGCCTTTGCCTTAATTTATTTCCTCGCAAGTATGTTATAAAACGTCGTATAACATACGTGCGCTTTGATAATTACAGCCTCTGCTTTCTTGTAGCCCTCGCCTACGGCTCGGGCTAGCAATATAGCCTCGGCTGTAATTTTCAACTTACCGCACTTATACCATAATGTACTATTATTACACACTAAAATTATTATAGGTAAATTATATTAGGTGGTAATCGTAACTTTGTTACTTTACTAAGTAGGTATGTCTGTTGCATAATTATTACATTATGTGGATATAGGAACTGTTAGAGGTAATTATCATATTGGCTACCTATCCATATTAAGTTATATTTAAATATAAATTGTGGAGACTGTCATTATTTAGATTTAGACTATCTTCAAAAAACTCATTTATATTATAATAGCATTTGTTATTAAGTAACTTTCTAAGCTTCATACTAAATGTTTGATCTTTACATTCATTTTTGATCACAATTGGAATTTTATTGTATATTTTAATTGATATATAATATAATAAAATTGTGGAGCATTTATTTTGATACATGGATTATAAGCGTCCATGCAAAGGTTGCCTGGAAGATATCGTTTTTACTGATAAGACCACCCATTGTACATATTATTTAAAAGCACATTTTCTTTCATTTGTTTATTTTAAATGGTATGTAATTAAGAAGAATTATCTATATATCTATCTATAAGACCGCAGTTTATTATTATATCACTTGTTAAAAGCCTGATTATTGAGAAACAAGTAAATAAATTAGACTACTTGATCACTTTCTACTCGTAGACTAGCTCTACTCGTAGATAGTAGAGCAAATCAACCAGTAATGTATATCATAGGTACTCGTACCAACTCTGACATGAAGTGAAATTAAATGTCCAGCAATATTTATTTAGTTAAAAACTCTACTTTGTAATTATCAGACGAACGACATGATGGCGGGCGGCGACGTCCACTGGTGGACATACATAGACCTCACCTATTTACGAGTAGGAGTACCTAGTTCTCAGATTAGCACGACGTACGGTTTCGAGTCGCATCCATCTTCATCGATATAGGTCCAGCCGTCTAATCGTGAATACGTAACAAACAAACGGAGAGAAAGAGTTACTTTCGAATTGATACCCACTTTTATCTACAACTTGTTACTAAATTATTCCTCAGTATGTTATATCTTATATAGGGTGTTTGATAATGTACGCACAAAAATGAAAGGGGTTATTTTAATGAGCATATTAAATAAATTTGTGAAATGTTTACCATAGAAATGTGAATTTTATATTACCCACGCATTAACGTTATACTCTAATACTCAATCGGTATCTACTTACTTGTTTATCTGTTATTATAAACTTCATTTTGTTGTTTATTACATGTTAATATTTTGTTTCTAGGACACATCAACTATAGTCGAGAACGGCGAAGAAATTGTGAAAGTTAACAAAATGATTGTACCGAACGGCGTGAATCATCATGAACCGAAGCACATGAACGGTAGGTAAAGAACACATTAATTTACTTGATGCACGATAAACTTCGATAATATCGGCCCCTCTGGAATTCTATGGGGGAGGCCTATGTTCAGCAGGGAACCTCCTGTGCCTGTGTGTGGATGATAAATAAATAAATATTGCTGGACATCTCACACAGCGTTATTTAGTCCAAAACTAAGCCGAGCTTGTACTATAGAAACCAGATAACTGGTAGAATACTTATATACATTTTTTTAAATACATACTTATAATATATAGAAAAACACCCAGACACGGAACAAATATCTGTAGATCATGCAAACAATTGTTCCGTGGCGGGAATCAAACCCGCTACCTCCTACGTCTCAGCCGGCTATACGCCCACTGCGCCACGGAGGTCGTCAATGATGATGACGTTATACTAAGTAAGGACTGACTTTACTGCAGTTCTTACTTTAGACTAAACTATCGATTGATATCGTGTTTAAAACAGGTGCTTCGGAGCATGTTTGTTAACCGAAAGAGATCATTGTTCTACATACGAATTTTATTCTAGACAAAATTTGATGTTGAAAAAAACAACAGTTTTTTTCTAAAAATCAACTGTTGTTTGAGAAACGTCTGACATGATAAAACAATTAAGAAAGTTGTACTTACTGAAATACGTTAGTTTAAGAAAAAGTTATTTGTTTTTATTATCAATCCCTTTCTGGTTAACACAAAATGAAACACCCTGTAAGTAAAGCCAAGCACAGAATCTTCACAAATTTTAAAAATGAGTGATTCGAAATAAAATGCTAGTACGTACTACTATACTCTTCATGCTAAAAGAAACATTACCTAAGTACTTACATAGTGATAAGAAGTTATATCGTTTTCTAATCTAACGAATAGATAACAGAAATATCTTGGTATTGCAGTTGAATATTTTTAATATTATATTCAATCTCGAACGAATTGATATAAATAATCTGGACGATGATATGCCCGATCTAAGTATTACTACATACTGTATCTTATCTATCTATACATAAACAGTTATATATCACTTAGCTAAGATAATTTATTTTATAGTATTCAAAGTAGGTATCTAATATTTGTACAAAATCTTAAATATTTAATAGCACCTCCTAACGCATGGTATTCTCAGATAGGACATAAGTACATCCTGTAATTGTTGGACAAAGTTACCTGTAAATATTTTATGTCAATAGAAGACATAGAAATAAGATATACCTACCTACCTACGGTGATAGCGCATCACAAACGATGAAGATGCTATAATAGATAAAATATCTGTCGCCATACAATCCAATGTAAGATATAAATATATATTATATTCGCCGTGTGTGATGGTCCATTGGATTGCATGGAGAGAGATATTATATGGCACCTCAATCGTGTGTGATGCGCTTAAATGTGAAATGCTTTTAAAGATCTTTAGTAAGGTGTTTTATCTTCTTTCGTGTCGATATCTCAGGGCCAGTTATAACGATTTTGACCAGTACAACGCTACCTCTATGTCATTGTCGTACGGTTCGCACGAGCACTTTTTAACGTGTTGAATAGACCATTATAAGAAAGATTGTTGTGATATTCCGACTACCGAGGGACCGGAACCATATAGATAAAATCGAAACTGCCAGTACGATTCCATCCAAGACTCTTGGATTTTCAGTTCCATGTATTGGAATAGTTTAGATTTAACACTCAGTGTCTTTTGTAAAAACCTGGTGCACTCCTGGTTAGGGAATCTCTTCTATGCTATAGTCATTGATTAAGGGAAACAGAATCCAATTCACTCACAATAAACCAACTTTCAGGACCAGACCAAGTGATACCAGCAGACAGCTACTCGACATCTAAGCCTGGAAACTTCGTGAAACTGCGAGTTACATCGCGAGGAGTCGCCTCTGAGCCACCTATTTCAGTCCCTGGTCTGCTAAACAGAACGGTTGCAAGATATCCTGATGGAACCGCGCTGGCCACGAAGAAACCCGACGGAAAATGGCACAAAATTACTTATAAGTAAGTGAAACTTTATAATCAGCAAGCAAAGATCTTATAAATATACTAATATATCTTTATCAGGAAGAGATAAATAGAAGCACAGAGAATTATTATACTACGTAGAAATATAAAATATTTATATTAATATACTTACACAAACCGGGCGGGACTAAAAACATACCTAGTTTAAATGTGACAATCTTTAGTGATAATATGCTAAATTTAGCAACTTGTTATAAATGTCGAAAGGTCAATGTTAAGTACTTTAGCAAGGGACAAACAGGTCGGGTAATAACGCCTATAAATATTATTATTTGAGCGATTAATCAGATAATTATAACCAGAACAGCGCATTATTTCCTAAGAAATCTTAACAGTGTAGGACTTGTTTACCAGTATAAAAAAATAAACGATAAAATCTTAAAACAGAAATTTCAGGCCCACACGTGCGGATTCCCCTTTTACTAAATTATTGTTTAACGTAAATATGTTAGTAAGTACATACTGTGACATACTCGTATCTGTGAGTGTTTGAATCAGACCACGCATGACGCACTTGCTGTGTAACATACGCGGCCAATTTCTGTTCATTTTGCGATGAGTAAACATCCAATCAGATCTTTTAGAATTGATTATGAACCATTCACCAATACCTGCTAACTTATCAATAGTTTTTTTCTGTTTAATATGACCTAATAGACGATAAAAATGGAGTGAAATTCAGCTTTTTTTTTTTGGCTGATGATACATTGCCAAAAAATTTAGAAGGGTAGATATCTTCAACAATTAATCCGTGTTGGCAGTGATAACTTATGACACTGGTGGCTGACTATTAGCCACATACACGCAGAGAGCTAAGCTGTGGAATTCCCTATGTGATCAAATCCAGGGCCAGGGGCCAATTCCCGTAACTTAAAATAGTAAAATTCGAGTATCGATCTAGTCTCGCTTAGTTAAATTTCCTAAACGGTATTGACGTAACTAATAATACAATGGTATGAGTTGACTGGCATCCGATCATAAGACTTTATTTATATCAAGCCAGTATTGATAATATTAATGGAGCAGAATGCCATAAGATATTCAATTTATAATCCAATCTCATTTGGGACGACTTTCGTTATGTTTTTCTTCTACTTTCGTGTCGATGTCTCAAGACTATAGCCATTTAGAGCAGTACGCCATGCCGCCACGGTCATGGCAACGTCGAAGCAGGTCATCAGTTGGTCCATCGTGCAGGTGGTAGGGCAGGATGGGCATGCAAGGACGTGTGCCATTGTTTGGAGCTGGGCACCACATTGGCATTGCGTCGCCGATTTGTCTATAATACCCCATTTACTAAGATTACACCTGCAGCGGCCGACTTGGGTACGCAGTCTGTTGAGGGTCCTCTACACTGGCCAAGGTAGGCTATGTTTTTAAAATAGTATTACGTGAATTGACCTCCAGGATGTACAAACCAATGTCATTGATATAGCTATTAGAATTTGCAACCGGGCAGGCCATATTCCTGGGAAATTAAAGTCAAGAACTTTAGTGGTGACTATAAACTGGTAGACGTGTCCGATGTATTTATAGCAGTTTTAAGACGAGCTTTAGTACAAGCTTGTGACTAAGACTGCTACAACATTGATGGAGACGGTTCAAGGCCTTTCATTGTGGTACTCACGGCACTAGGCGATAAGATATATTATTTCAATAAGTACTATTTTCCCCTTGTACCTATTAGACCTAAACCTCGCAAGTTAAACATAGATGCAGTAGATGAAGTCAGATTGGACGATAATGATACCTTAATCTTTGTTCTCAGACAATACCAAGAGCGCGTGCGCACCATAGCAAAGGCATTCATCAAGGTCGGTCTCGAGAGGTGTCACTCGGTGTGCATTCTCGGGTTCAACTCGGAGCAGTGGTACATTGCAGACCTTGCCGCCATACATGCTGGGTGAGTTCTTACAAAACCACAAGGATGCATCGAGAAGTACCATAAAACGCTTTACCTATCTGAAAAAACCTTTATGGAATTCATTAACATATAGAAATGTATTCTTTGTAAAGTAATCTATATCAACTTCTTTTATGGTTAAAACTTAAGATTACGGCAGCGAGAAAATTCCAATTCTGTCAAAGAAATAGTCTCCGTACGTCGTTGATAACGAGAGCGTTATCAAGGTTAAAACAATGGACTGGTAAATATTTTCAAAATGTATACTGTAGATAAAAAGCTCTGCATATAGGTATTAGGTAGATATATAATATGCTAGGTTCTATGTTGTTACGTATGCATGAAGAACTAGCTTACCCGAACTGCTTCGCACGGATTCTTCTTTACATAGTATAAAATGAAGTCGCTTCCGCTGTCTGTTCGCTTAGATCTTTTAAACTACTCAACGGATTTTAATGCAGTTTTCAGCAATAGATAGAATGATTCAAGAGGAAGGTTTATATGTAAAATACATACTCTGTTTATTTGTTTGTTTGTTACCTTTACACAACTAAACGGCTGAACGGATCGTAATGAAATTTTGCAAGGAGATAGATTACTCGTATATTCTGGGAAAGAACATAGGCTAATTTTTAGCTCACTGTGCAAAATGAGGATAATGTTTTATTGAAATACCACCCGTGCGAAGCCGCGGGCAGGTCAGCTAGTACCAAAATAAAATAGTAGCTAGCTGACCCGCCCGCGGCTTCGCTTGCGAGCTTTATATATAAAAACATTACCCTCCTGCGCAGTCAGGTAAAAAGTAGCCTATGTATCAATCCCGGTTATAATCTATCTATATACATGTTTCATCGAAATCGGTCCAGCCGTTTAGTCGTGGAAACGCAAGAAACAGACAGAGTTACTTTCGAATTTATAGTAAGGATAGGTACCACTCAGGGTTTAGAGTAGCTTATTGTCAGTAAATGAATGAATGAATGAATGAAAATTCTTTATTATACCTTACAAGCTAAACACAACAGATATAAAAATAAAATATAAATCAAATAAATGTAAGTATAATGGGCGGTCTTATCGCTTAACAAAGCGATCTCTTCCAGACAACCTTTGAATTTAAAAAATTAAGTAAATTTATATAATATATATTTATTTTAGTATATTTATATTAATTTAGTAAATTTTCAGAAACGTTTCATTAGTTTCTGAGATTACCTCTACAAAACTAAATACTTTACCTCATTATAGTGAATTGCTTCCGCCAGCGGCTTCGCATGTGTTGTTTGTCAATATAAAGCCTATGTTTGAATCCAGGTCATAATCAATACACCTAATTTCATCGAAATCGGTTCAGCCGTTACGGTGTAATTGAATAATAAACAAATAAACAAACATCCAAACTTTCACATTTATAATATTAGTGTGATACTTAACCAGCAAATGTACAAAAAGACTCAGCACGGAAATTTACGGAAGTGAACAGCCCAGGTGTTGCATAGTCCGGAACAGAACAGACTGACCAAGCGTAATATTTGTAAAAAATAATCGAATTAGACACATTATGGTGCAGTTATTATCCATACTATTATTATAAATGCGAAAGTAACGTTGTTTGTTTGTTACCTTTTTACGACTATACGGCTGAACGGATAGTAATGAAATTTGGCAAGGAGATAGATTATATCATGGGAAAGGATATATATTAAGTTTTGTCTCAAAAAATTACCTTGAAGGGGTGAAATAGGGGTTGAAAGTTTGTATGGGTAATCCATAATTCCTCAAGTTAGGGATCTGAAAATTCATATTTAGGTTTTTGGTAAGAAATAAAGAAACACGTTTTCAACATTTTTGGTAAATTATCCCTAAAGGGGGGCAAAATAAGGGGTTAAAATTATGAGGTAGGTATTCTTTACAAAAATAAATTGTGCTATCATCAAGGTAACTTTATGTGGTTAATATTTGTCGTTTACATTTGTATGCATAGTTTTTGATATAATTAAAAATTAACAAAGAAATTATATGCATCTGTCTACATCTATGAGGTAGCGGTCAGCTCCGTATGCAATTTAAAGATTTAAACTAGGATTTCAAAATTTATTTTTTAAATTGTATTTTATTATGTAGTTTTTTTTTAATATAAGTAGGTACGTGTTAGTACATTTGGTTTGATTTGGTTTAGTGTGCGGTACTGTTATTTAGTTAATTTAAACTATAAATTTAAAAGTAGCCTGTCTCTGTGTTTTCACGTTTTCATGACTAAACGACTAGATCGATGTTGATAAAATTTGGTATACCTATAGACAGATTGTGGCCAGGTTTGGGGCATAGGCTACTTCTTCACCCCACTGCGCAGGAGGATAATGTTTTTATTCACAAACCACGCGTGCGAAGCCGCGGGGCGGGTCAGCTAGTAACATTACATAACTTTGCATAACACGTTAACTTATTTGCTCTGATAGGTACTGATAATTTGCTTAGGTAACCACTTAAACCGGTCTATACCACAAATTCTAAGATTTTTAAAACCACCTCAAAAACTTTCGAGCCGAACGGGGCTTGAACCACGAAGGATTTCCCGTAAGCGTCGGATAACACTTAAAAATAAAAATAGTAATAACCACAAATTGCTTATGTTTAGTTTCAGTGCATGTTTATCTGATAAGCCGTGGATTATAATCATCAATTTGTACTTATCCGGCAGTATTTTATATCCTTTTGCGACTGTGGATCTATTTGTGAACGATGATGTGTTTATCAAAGGATTAATTTTTTTACGAAATGGGTGCGACAAAGATTAGATTTTGTAAAAATTTAAGATTTCCAAATTTTCCCGTAATTGTGGTGCTCATAGTTTTTTGTTGGTTTTAACATAAGTAGGTATGTATGTACCTACTAGGTACACTCGATCTCTTTCAACTTTTTAAATCTACAGTGGAATCGTAACAATACAGTGTAAATGTATTGTTATCCTGCTTGTTCTATTAAGATAATATTATTGATCCTACAGTTGATATTTGAAATATTTGTATTGTATGATGTTGTGAATGCAAACCTGTATAGGAAAAACAAAGTTAAGTGTCAACCTTGTTAAACTGTTTTAGTCTCCATGCGAAAATACTCGCAGTGCGAGGAGGGCTAATTCGAGTCACGACAGCGAAAACCAAATAAAATTGCATAAAATAATGATTTAGTACAAAACTATTGGTTGATATGAAAAATCTAAACACAGGTGCTATGCGTCATATAAATATCAATATGTGTGTACAGTTTCACGAACTAATTTATAGTATTTATTGAAAGCTACGCGTATTGTTGTGTCTTGTAAAAAGAACGCTGGAGAGGGTGTGTTTCAGCATGGGTACACTCGCGCACGAAAGTATTAGGCCTATTATCTTATTTTTGAACTAGCCTTTCGATCGCGGATTCGTATATTAGTTTTTGGTAGGTACATTAAAATATATTAGATAGAATATCATTAAATAGAATTAAAAACATGTAGACCGCCAGCGTTCTTTTTACATGACGCGGCCGTTTATGAACGTTATTTTGGAATTACATATTTACTATAGAGAAAATTTTAAGGAATCGTGTTTTCGCTACACATAGTCTTATGTTTATATCCTTAACTTCTACAATTTACATTAATCATTAAAAATTAAATGATGCAGTATTATTGGTAAAATTATAGGATCATATGAAGCTATCTGAAGTATTAACACTTTTAATAATCAGATATTCATGTCTAACTCAGGGGTTACGCGGCCGGTATCTACACCACTAACTCAGCAGACGCCTGCTACCACTGTATGGTATCCTCAAGAGCTAACATAGTTGCAGTCCAGGATAAGAAACAGCTGGATAAGATCTTGTCTATTAGGGATAAGCTGCCGTTGCTCAAAGCCATAGTACAATGGGAGGGACCAGTAGATACCTCTGTGCCGGGAGTTTACAGTGTAAGTTTTTTCATAATGTTCATATATCTAGTTGATATTCATTGTAATTTTATTTGCGTTGGTTCGCATTAAAATAATTCTTATTTAAAATGTTAGAGGATAACTAACAATAACTTTATATTGATTTTGCTGTGTTCTTCCAAAAGTGAGATTGGAATTATTCAGAGGCGGATTAAGTTCTTGATTTATGGGGGTCACAATTTATCTATTTCTCAATTTTCAGATCTGAATGTTCAAAATGCTCTTTATTTTTATGTGTAATTTTTATTTTTTATTGTTAAGTTATATAATAGAAGTTGTGCATTTACATAATGTTTTTGTATCTTTTAGTGGGAACAACTTTTAGAAATAGGATCAAAGGAACCAGACACACAGCTAAACAATATTTTGAAAAGCATAGCTGTCAATGAGTGCTGCACGTTAGTTTACACCGTGAGTATTTCTTACTGAAAGCGAATATTTTGGTTCATTATATTTTCACCTAAACACAAATCATATTTTTTTGTGTAACATCTTTCCTCTCGGTTTGTGGGAGTGATTTTGGCAAAAGGGACGGAAATGTGTAACGGGAAGCAGGGGAAGCGTGCGCTATTTTATTTGACCAATGAGCGCGTGCGGTGGTCAGATGTTACACATCATATGCGACTACCGTGTAAGGCTCGTAGTTTTTATAAATAATTGTAAGTAGGTAGGTACATTACTTAATTCGAAGGCAAATCTGCAACCACCTTATTTGTTAAATTTTCAATTGTACATTGTTTATACATGTGTCCTTAATTTTTCTGATAACATACCTGACTTATTAAAACCTACCTACTTGTAGTTTATAATACACAATGTTTTGAATAGTTCAAATTTAAAATACACTAACAAGCAATAAATAACACTAATCTATGATAAAAGATAATAGGTAATTATTTCGATTATTACTTACATACAGAATAATAAACTTACTTACCTAAGGATCGATAATGTTATATTGACTGTTTATTTTTATTGCTACCAATATCCTATTATAGAATACTAATAAACTTTATCTATGTTATAACGTAAGAACTAGATTACAAACAAACAAATAACATTTATTGTTGTAACATTTTTACTAATTTAGCACTATTTTACTCAGAAAATAATACAATGCTGGTTTAGCATTACGGGGAACTTCACATGATCTGGTGATCTGAGATCTGGTGAAATGATGAACAAACTATTTCCTTTTACAGTCCGGAACAGTAGGACCACCAAAAGCAGTGATGTTGTCTCACGACAGTTTGACGTGGGACGCCTTTTCAATATCTGAACGCGTTAAGGATCTCCAGCCAATGAAGGACCGACTCGTCTCTTTCTTGCCACTTAGTCATGTTGCTGCCCAGGTAATAACATGTTACATTTCTAAGGGTCTAAAGTGCCCACTTAACTCCTTTAAGGAAAGTACCCTTTAAGGGTATTGAAGAAATACCACATAGTTCCGATCAGTAGCGGGTCCAGGGGCTCAAGCCCCCAAAAATCATCTGGATCCACCCCTGACTCCCTTACTTTCTTATTACTATATTACTGACGGTACAATTTTCATCACTTATCTTTACCATTATAAAAGTGATAAAGGCTACCCCTCAGCTGTATCAAGGTCAAGCCCCTCCCAAACCAAAATCCTGGATCCACCACTGGTGCCGATACATAGAGAATATCTTAGGCATATTTTTTTTGGTCCTTTTAATAAAAATTATTGAGCTATACCTACTTTTATGAATAGTTTATTGAAATCTTTTCATTGCAATTAATTTATTTTCAAATTCTCCCAAATCGATAATGTTAATCATTATTTCGCGACCCTTTTTGAAAGTCGTATCACAATTAGCGTTTGAAACGTGCACAATACTTTATAAAAACGCAATCAAAATTAGTTTGTTCAAAAATTTCAGTCACGAAAAAGAACCTGCCTCGCAAGAGAGAAAAGCTGAGAAGCTTGTAAGTAATTATTTAATTTATTCTAATATTTTTTCAGGTAGTAGATATCTACACAACCCTATCAAACGCAGTTCCTGTTTTCTTCGCACAACCTGATGCCCTGAAAGGCAGTCTTGTAGAAACGTTGAAAGAAGTTCGCCCCACACGGTGAGAATTAGTATCATTTTAGTTTTTATCTATTTTAGCGTTTCAGTGCCACCAACCACGCCAGGGGCTATCGAGTTCAGGCGATTATCTTATCAAACTAATTGCATTACTTAATTATTAAGTTGGTTTATAAATACTTTTAAGCGGAGGTAGTACTTTTAAGCCGTAGGTAGAATTAAATGCTTTGTCTTATAACAACTTATAGTACACACCGAGTGCAAGGAGTGGAACGCCCTGCCTGAGTCTGTGTTTCTTGATAACTACAACCTAGGGATCTTCAGGTCGCGAGTGAATAGGTTTCTCCTAGGCAAGCGTGTACCATCGTAGACTTCATCATCGCTTATCATCAGACGAGATCGTGGTCAAACGCTAGCCTATAATTTATATAAAAAAATATATTTAAAACCTATTTGTAATTTTTTTATTGTCCTGAGAACTTGTGTAAAAAGTGATAATTGTCATGAATAATTTATAATAAGCAGGTATTGACGTCATTCGAACAATGTCGGTAGGTTGTACTAATTGTACTTGCCTGCAACATTGTATAATTAACATTACCACGAACTTTAGACTGTTAATTAAAATACAGATAATAAATAAAAAATAAAATAATAAATAAATAATCTATCTTTAAGCCAATTTGATAGAAATCGGTTCAGCCGTTACAACATGAATGCATAACATTTGTACACTACTTGTATTTAGACAAACTCACTTTCGCGTTTATAATATTATTATGATTAATTGTAGATGCCTAGATAGGGTAGAGGAGCGGAAATTGATTATTTTCTGTTTTTATTGCTATGACGTCAATGCGATTTCACACGGTGCTAAAATAATTCTTACAAGATATTTGACCCTAAATTCACAATACTCGTCAAAGTACAAGGCAAATAAAAATGTTTACATGTATAAAACTTATTTTTTCAACATTTTCAGATTTCTCGGAGTACCAAGAGTTTGGGAGAAAATGTACGAGAAAATCGTAGCGGTCGGTTCGAAAGGAGGTCCAGTCAAGAAAGCTATGGCCAAGTGGGCGAGAGAACAGGGGCTCAACCACCACCTGGCGAGGATTAAAGGGTAATTATCTACACATTGACTTTTCAAACAGAAACATAGGTATAAAAATTATAGATATTTAGTCATAAAAATGCACTCACACAAACACCTGCCAAAATTTATAAGATTTTTATCGGATCTTGCCGAGTCGGATGCATGTCTCATCAATGTAAAACAGTACCTATATTATTTTTCAAAGTTTTTTTCTTTCGACTAACTAGCGCAGATTACTAAATAAAATACGTTTTTACTCTATAATTTTACGTTTCAAAATGATTTTATAAATAAATAAATATTGCTGGACATTTCAGAGTGAGATGAGAGATTTTTATGAGAGTTTGCTGTAGTTTTCTCTGAAACTGTTTGGAGTATTTTGTCGAAAACAAACACTCACAGCAAGAAAATATAGTTTATTATCAATCACTAAGATAACATATTGATAGATTGAATAATCCTTATATAGTATAATATATATCCTTATATAGGATAATAGATAAAATTACTTTTTACATTTATGATGAGACATGTTAAGACTCGACAAATTTCGATAGGAATCATACGATTTTCGGAGCCTCCGCCTGAATTCACGAAAAAATAAAATATATATAAATTGTATACGTACTGCCACTTATTTTAATAACGTTTTTCTTACAATCTTATTAGATACTGTACAGTGCACACATTCAAAGACACTGCTTAGATAAGAAGCCTCAGAGTGGAAATAAGGTCAAATTTGAAGGTTAATTAAGGTGGAAACTCAAAGTTACTTAAGCTATGCAAACGTTGCAATTTGATAAATCATTTTGAGTGACTAATGCGCTTTTAAGATTCATTATTTTTGATGACCTCCGTGGCGCCGTGGGCGAAGAGCCGGCTGATACGCAGGTTGCGGGCTCGATACCCGTTGCGGAACAAATGTTTGTATGATCTACAGATATTTGTTCCGGGTCTGGGTGTTTTTGTATAAGTAGATAAGTATTTACAAAAAAAAAGTATGTTATTGTATCAGTTATCTGGTTTCAATAATACAAGCTTGACTTAGTTTGAGGCTAGAAAGCGCTGAGTGAAATGTCCAGCATTATTTATTTATTTAATATTACAAGATTTTGTGCACAAGTGCGCAATAAATGTTTATAATAGGTCACTTACTGCGCACTTGGTAAATTATAAGGTCAGAGAAAATGCTAATCAATCGAGTACAATCAACTTTCATGCGTCGAACGCAGTAGAGAAACTCTCATAAAATTTGGTGAACTACATAGTTAATACAAGTGCACAGTGCCTACTAGGGTTGTCAACCTTTCCGTGTTTTTTGAGACGTTCTGTGTTTTTATCATAAATTCAAATCAGCCGTGACAGGGTTTTCCCGTATTTTACACACTTGCTTACATTATTATGCGTACTGTGTACGCACGTGAGGTGTTTTCTACGGTCGTAGTGTCCGATACGCTTCATTTTTCGCGGCTCGCTCTGCTCGCCCGCATTTTTACTTCCTGTATTTGTTTTATTCTTGGCACCCAATGCACTGATTTTTTTTTGGTAATTAGAATAAACAATGAAAACACTTAATTCGTTTTTTACCGATCCTGTAAGAATAGAATAGAAGAATACAATCATTTTAAGCATTTTAGTCTCTTACATCCCAAAAAAGTCGGTAGAGCTTAGTTACACAATATGCACATAACTGTGTATTAGATACAGTCAGCGACGTATGTTGATCGAGTAATTTTCCAAATATCAGGAACATTGTGATTAAGTGCTTATTTCACGAACTCCAAGTAACTTTAATTGACGGATAAAAATCATTTGCTTTTTCTGTTTTCATGTGAAAACCTATATATTTTTGATGAAATGTACCTATATATTTTTTAACCTTAGACTCGTTGTAGGTAAACTATTAGATAAGATTAGGTATTTAGTATATTATTTTTATTTATTTAATGCAACATACAACATAGTTTCTAAAATGTAAGTAATCTAAAAAGTATGTATATTTCGTTTGTTTTTTACCTTGCCACACCTTGTAAGGGTGTGGCAGCGTAAAAAACAGTTTTAAAAATTTATAAACTAATGGATATAGCTTAGTGCTACAATTAAATAGTTAAAAGGTATATTAACAGGTGTTTAGCTTTAAAGGTCTCAATTTGTTAATCAACATTCGTCGCTAAGTGTCCTATTGAGAATGGTAGAGTTAAGGTTAAGAGATTTGTTAAAATGCGTCTGGTATTTAGTAAAGAGGTCTGTAGCAGTTCCAAATATGCGCGTGGAATTGGATTAAAACTCCGAAAAATACTTAAGAAATAGGAATAACAAAGGTTTGACTAGTGACCTACATACTGCTGGAACGGGCACACACACTAATAATTATAACTTAGATATTTTAGTACGGTCGTAGAGAATAGAAACCTCTCAATAGAGTTTCCACGCGATCACAATTTTTCCAACGTCTTACGTAATTACAAGTACCTTCATATACCGGTCTTAAAAAGAAAGCCACGAGGCCAGCGTTATTTGGATTGAGTAACAGTGGTTCCACTTGCTACACTAACGAAGTTACTGATATAACCTTGTCCAAATAACTAGTTTCTAACATGAGACTTGCTAAGATGTTTTTAAAACCTTCTGTATGTAACAGGGTTGTAGAAGTTTTGGAACCTTATCTTCCGATGTTGAAGAACCTTGTCTGATTTAATCTTGTACCTTTCTGATCAGTTCCCTATCTGCGGGAATGAACGGGCTTCCGATAGACCTCACTTTACTCGAACTGCTAGACTTTTGGTATGTAACGAGTGTGCCTTGTAGTTTGGTAATCCGAGCACGTAATAACATAATTAACCGACTTCAAAAAAAGGAAGAGCTTCTCAATTCGTCGAAATATTTTTTTATGTATGTTGAGCAAAAGGTATATCTTTAACACATTGTTCGATATAAATTATTCTTTTTTTGTCAGCTCAGGGTGGTCTCATACGATTTTGGTCAAAACAATGATTTTCGAGTTCTGTTTCAGATTTTTTTTGATTTTCTGTTTTCTGAAGTCGGTTATATTTATGTTAAAAGTTATTGTTTTAGTTAGAAACTTGTAGCTTCAAACTTCTTTTATTTATGTAGGTCCTAAATGTTTCTATTCCTCTAACGGCCTGATAATGACGCATGCATGTTCCAATGAGTTTGTTGCAGGGCCGGATTAACCATATCGGGGGCCCTAGGCAATGTAATTCTCGGGGCCCCTTTCCTTACTTTTTAAAATATATTTTTTCTATTACAAAAGTCGAGTCGATCAGATCGACTCCTGCTTTTTGCTTTCATTGAAATTATCTTATTATAGAATATCACGAATTAAACTTTTTTTTTCTTGGTGCGTGGCCCGCGTCGACTTGGCCCCCGTGGGCCCCTAGGCAGTTGCCTAATCCGCCTTATGGATAATCCGGCCCTGGTTTGTTGTTGTTATTATTAGTGGTTTTCAAATCAATTCCATAATATTCCTCTTTTATGTATTGCGCCAGATAAATCATACGTAGCTAGACTAGTTATTCAAAAAGGTCAGTTCATTATTATTTATAGAAATCGTTGAAATAAGTTGTTGTAAATTTACATTCGGTCCCTACTATTCTTCCCATGACGTCATCGTAACTGTCCGTAACATTGTATCGCGCTCCACACGATCGATTTATCGCCAGGCCGAGTCATAAATAGATCAAACGTGAAACACCATCTGCATTGTCTTTATTATGTAGCTTTAGAAAACGATCAATATCATCCACCATTTTTCATTGGCATGAGTCAGTTTGCCAATAAATTATCTATCAAGTTCAAGCTCATACAGACTTAGGACCTTGTCGATTGGCTGTTTTTAAACTGTCGTTAGATGGGCACAATGCAGAGTCGAGACTCTATTCAGAGCTAACCGCACATTTCAATAGCCAATCACCATTTACCAGATTACGTAGAAGGCACACAGCTGTTTCTATAAATCATGAAGGGAATGTTTGCCTATTACAAATAACAGAACAACCTTCCTATGGTTAATAATAAATACATTTCTACGTAATAAATTGTAAAATGGAATATAATTTTATCAAGGATATCATTATAATCAGTTTACCTATTAGCAAAGTCGATCACAAATGAATATGTAACAGGTATAATTCAAGAACACGCTAACAGAATTGACCGTAGGTAAACAACCTATCGACCGACAAATTACGATGCAAGGTCTATTTATAGTACGTTTTGTACGCGCATGCAAACTGAGTTCAGACACGTGCTAATATTTCGTACGAAGCAAATTTAGACGGAATCGAAAATATTAGTCATTGTCACACCAAAACAAGTTAATGAAATTGGAAATGTACTGTATAGCGCGAATCACTCGGAATGTCCTCTAACCTCAAAAGTTTGCTAGAGAACTCTTTTTTACATTTATTTCTATTTCAGTCTTGTTTTATGCATATTCTTGTGTACAAATATAGAATAGAGGACTAGATACCTACCTACCTATCTAGAATATAAAAACATATTTGTGAAAAATATGGTTAGCTAATAACTTTCCTTCGTAAAGCATGTAGGTAGGTGATGAAAAAAACACAATAGCACATAGCATTACATTATCATTATAATAAGAAGTAGTGCATTCTGGATTGCCTTTTTGCATTGCATCATGTGATTATCTACAGCACTTTGAACGCAGTAGATACATTTATCACTTCATCAATATCAGTGAAGACTTAAGTCTTCATTGTTGAACTCATGGCAAACATTTTTTCTTTGCACTCACTGTGCCATCCTCCATTTTGTAGATGTACAATATTTCATTGGAATGACTTGGCGTCGCCGCACACAAGCGCGTCGCCGCACACAAGCCAAGCCATCCGCCACAAAACACCGCCAGTGTTTTGTGGCGGATGGCTTGGCGGATGCATTATTCGTGCGTTTTATATGAACTCGTATCACACGGTTGACGCCAGTGGTCGTTATACGAAACGAGACACCGCGCTTCGTGTGGTCGTGTGGCCGCGGTCGGTGTCTGTCGCTCGTGTGCGAGGAGGCTAACAGGCGACCAAAAACACTCAGAAATACAAATAAGCTTGTTTATTTTCAGGCATCAGGGCACGTCGCTCGGGTACAAAATGGCCAAGAGCATCGTATTTGGCAAGGTCCTCGAATCACTGGGCCTAGACAGATGCGTTACGTTTGTAACAGCGGCCGCGCCATTATCGCCTGATGTGAAGAAATTCTTCCTTTCGTTGGACATACCCATTGTCGATGCGTTTGGAATGAGCGAGGCGTCCGGTGCGCATACGCTTAGCATTTACCCCAAGTAAGTATAATATTTTTTTATAACGGAACCGCAAACGTTATTTTAAAGTTTGGATCGTGTCGAGGTCCACACCGGAGACCGAGAGACAGAGACATAAGACCTTACTTTGACTTGACTTTAGGCTTCCGTATGTGTTAAGTTCACGAGCAAGACCGAGGCAAGGGACCGCAAAAGAAGTCACCCGATCTTCTGTTTCTGTCTCGACTCCAACCGCCCAGTGCCACCTTAACAATATCTCGGGACCATCATGTTTGTTTGTTACGCTTTCATAGAGTTACGGCTGAACTAATTTTTATGGAATTTGGTATATAGATAGGTTATGACCTGGGTCGAAACATAGTTTATTTCTTACTTTTTATTATAGTTAGTTATTCATATATTTGTGACTGCGTAAGTTTCGTGTTTGTTTGACAAAGCGTCTAACAAAGATATTAAATTGCATGTCTTCTTTTTTGACTGTCGCAGGTATTCTGTTCAATTTGGTGTTAGCGCCTAACGCTTGCGCTGCTGTACGATTATTATCATCGCACTCTGACGATGAATTGGCTAATAGAAGTTTCCGTGACCATTATCATAAAGCTTTCCCTAAACAATAAATTGAAGATACTGGCCTCAAATCCTAAGATATCTTTTCCCTATTTATCATGACGTTTCAAAATCGACCTACTTTTTGAATATTAGTTAATATTGTTATTTTAGCGTCCATAGTGTAGAAGCCCCTCGCTGTAAACAAAAATAACTGGGTATTTATAGTACACTAGCTGACTCGCCCGCGGCTTCGCATGCGTGGTTTGACAACTAAAATATTAACCTCCTTTTCCGCAGTCTCGGCTAAAATGTAGCCTATGTTACAATTCCGGTCATAATCTATCTATATCTGTACCGAATTTCATCGAAACCGGTCCAGCCGCTTAGCCGTCAAAACATAACAAAGAGACAGAGAGACAAAGGGATTGAGTTACTTTCGAATTTATAATATTAGTATGGTTTGTTATTGTTTTACAAGGGCTGTAAGCAAGAGCGGATCCAGCTTTGGTGTCAGGGGGCGGGGAGGGGGGGGTCACATAGTCGTGGTCAATGTCATGTGTTATGTTTAACAATTTAAATTAGTGGTTCACCTAGGTCCTGGACCCAGCCCAGGGGGAGGTCATGACCCCCCCCCCCCTCTGGATCCGCCCTTGGCTGTAAGCCACCTTAAGCAATAACTTTTCATCACGAATGCAAGGATATTAAAAAAATATTTTTATAAGTTTCATTAACAAGAAAATTTATGGCCTCTTTCATTTTTAAATAGAAATAAGGATTAGCGTGAAAGTCTATTACATTATAGCATATTATGAGTGTGGCCTCTTTCATTTTTAAATAGAAATAAAGGTATGTCACGGAAATTGTATTTAAATTTTGCTTATTATGAATGCAATGAGTCTCATTCTATTTTTTAAATTACTTACGGGGCCGATATCGTGTTTACACTAACCAACTTTCAGAGCATATGATGAAGAAAATATTTTATCTGAACCGAATGAAGTTTTTTTTAAATCATTATCATCATCGTTAGCCCCTCTCATCCCACCGCTGGGCATAGGCCTCTCTTCGTTATCGCCATTTGCCTCCTGCGCTGTTTTAACCCACATACGACCTGCAATTTTTATATGTCGTCACCCATCTTTTTTTAAATATGTGTAAAAAAATATTTTCTTTCAGATTCTCACTTGACTCAGCGGGTGAGCTCCTTGAGGGTACAGAGACCATGTTCGGTGGATCCGTCAGCCCCAACGGCCCGGGCGAGATCAGGATACGAGGACGTCATGTCTTCATGGGCTACCTCAACGATGAAGTCAAAACTAAAGATGCTATTGACGATGAAGGCTGGCTGCTGTCTGGAGACATTGGAAGAGTCGATAGCAATAACCTGCTGTATATTACTGGAAGGATAAAGGTAATACTAGTTTCTAAGGACATTAGAAAAAGATTTATTTTCCGTGAGACCACGTGAAATCCTGAGCAAGCGAATGTATGTCTAAAAGCAACATAACAGCAATATTTAGCTCTCAGCAGAATGTCCTCCATGCGCAACCTTGTGCAGTTTTCAGAATCTAAATGTATGATGATTTTTCGTTCCGGTCGCCATGCCATAGCAACTGACAGATTAACTGTAAGGTATTTTTTATATAAAAAATAGATTTGATGTTGGGTGGGGAGGGGTGGGGTAGTCTAAAATTTCACGCAGATAAAAAGTGGCCTAAAAAACCTCACGTGACTAAAGGTCGACCCCTTAGTGGAGCGCTTCTGCAGTGGGGAAATGAAACCGAAATCGTGCTACAGTTTCGTAGAGATTATGATCATCATTTCATGCCCTTCTTTGTCGATGTCTATAATTTTTTTAATTAAGAGACATCGTACAAGCGTAAATTACCCTTTTTAGGATTACATATCTCAAAAAGTAAAAACAGGAACCCTATAAGATCACTCTCTTGTCCGTCTGTCCGTGTGTTACCACCGATTTTTTCAGGAACGGGTGGACCTAGTAAGTTCAATTTTATACCAGATACTGAGGTCTATAGTTCCTACCATATAGAGTTTCGACCCAAAACCGGGTACTTCCGGTTGACCTAGAATTGCCAATTTTGGTTAAAAGCAATGACTTGCAGCACAAGTAAAGGGAAAATTCTGAAAAATAAAAAAAATAAAAAATTAGGGAAATTTTAGTACCTACAAGTTTTCGCGAAAATCTAAATTTTCCCATATCTTTTTATCGTGTTGACTCAGAACCTTGATTTTTATACACCTAACAGGGACTATAGATCTCAGTATCTGGTATAAATTTCAACATGGTCCATCCGTTCCTGAGAAAATCGGTGGTGATACACAGACAGACGGACAGACGGACAAGAAAGTGATCTTATAAGGGTTCTTTTTTTACCTTTTGGGGTACGGAACCCTAAAAATGGACACCGGGAACGCAAATTTTATTCTTAGCCCCAAACTTTTAAAAAAGACTTTTTAAATTTCCTCACAATCGTGATGAAAAGTTGTGATACTCAGGTGTAAACAAACTACTGTACACCCGAGTTATTTTGGCGTACGAGCGAGTGAACGCAAGGACGCCTATTAATCTCTTTTAAAACAATTTTCAATTTTTTTGTTTGCAGGAGCTGCTTATAACAGCGGGCGGTGAGAACGTAGCGCCGGTGTTGATAGAACAAACCGTCCAGTCGGAACTACTGCCCGTGGGATACGCGGTATTAATTGGCGACCAACGCAAATTTCTCTCTATACTACTCACACTGAAGGTAACCTTTTTAAAACAAATATTTATACTTTCAAAGAACTCTAATTTTTAGGCTATCATGAACTATATTCTAGAAGTCTAGAGTGAATAGTTCACGATAACCTGATGATATGATTTTATTATAGTCTCGCTGCGTAGAAACAAATTCAAAATTCTTTATTAAAATCACTTTGAAACGTAAACTTACCATCTGTCTCCGCGACCAAGCCCGGGAAAGAATCTGGCGGGAAAAGAGGCTGTTTTTTTAAAGAGCCATTTATAACGTAACGTGTTTATTAATAACGCTTAGGCAACTATGAGAAAATATTTCAATCATTTCGAGTAACGGTTCTTAAAAATAATTAGGTACTATTTCATAGAACTAGGGATAGTTTTTGATTTAAATTAATATTTATAATTACAAAAAAACTACAGTCACGAGATGATAACATGGCCCTTTTTGTTAAGGTTGGTAATATATATATTTTTTAATTTCAGGCCAAGGTGAACTCCGAGACGGGTGTGCCGATGGACGAGTTAGACAGCGAGACCAAGGGCTGGGTGGCCAGCCTCGGCAGCAAGGCCACTACAATCAGCGAGATCGTCAAAACCAAAGATGAAAAGGTATATTCAGGTTACTGTGATAGCCATACGATTGTGGAACGCTTTGCCCTTCTCTATACATCCAACTCCATTAGTCATTTTAAAACAAGTATCTTTTTAATAAAAATATAACCAACTTAACCAAACTACTGAACTGTTTTTGATGAAATTTCTGTGAGACTCAAATGAAAGTATCCTTTCAATTAAAAAAAGAATTTTCCAAATCGGATAAATAACGGAGTTCTGAGGTAATAACAAACATAAACCCGAATTGCGTCCCTATAAAATTTAAGGGTTGCCCTCGATTTTTTTGAGATCCCATCATCAGATCAGATCAGATGGCAATTCACACGTGCTAGAAGTGAAACCTTCAAAAATTTTGATTTCAAGAGAATGAGACGAATGTAAAATTTCGGGAAGATGATAATTGTGGGTTTTAGTAATGATCGTAGTGATGCAAAGTTAGATAATTATTAACACGAGTGGAGGGAGTACGAAGCAAAGCACAAGGAGAACAACGAACATAAGAAACACTGTATAATGCTTCCTATCTCATTTTCTCCCACGTTAAATCTTATGAATTTATGTGTCTGTCTCTTTTTCGTTTCATCGAATTTCAACTTAAAACGATGCTAAAGAAATTTTTACTCCAAAAACTTTTTTTTTGTATACTATTAAGCTATCAAACAAGTATACGGCCCACCTGATGGTAAGCTGTTATTGTAGTCTATGGACGCTTGCACCAAAGGTACCACCCAATGGCCACCAGGTTGCCGACCCTTTACAATTTTCGCCCTTTTTGAAGAACCCCATACTGTAGTCGCTGGGGAAAACCTTGGCAGGGAGACCATTCCACTAACGAAGTGTTCGCGGAAAGAAATTCCTCTGGAACCTCACGGTGCGCGACCTCATCGTCTCCAAGGTGTGCTGATGGATTCCTTATCGATGGCGAGCGGTTTTGAATGGCATGTGTTATCATTATCATTAATACGGGATTTATCACGTACCGTTTTATCAGTGTTTCAACCGATAATGTTTCGGTTCAATTCGTGAACCTTCATCAGAGTGCAATCAATCACGAAAATTTTTTAAGTAAGACATGTGTTATTTTGTTTGCAGGTCCATAAAGCAATTGAAGCCGGTATAATAAGAGCCAACAAGCAAGCTATATCCAATGCACAGAAAATACAGAAATTTACTATCCTGCCGGCGGACTTCTCTGTGTTCACTGGAGAATTAGGTAACATATCCACCATTATTTAATTTAGTAAATAAATAAACCTTGCCTGAGTCTGTGGTTCCTGATAACTACTGGTGTTTTCAAGTCGCACGAGAACAGGTTTCTTCTAGGCAAGCACGATCCATCGTAGACTGCATCATCGCTTACAATCAGAAGAGATTGTGGTTCATCGTAGGCTGCATCTTCGCGTACCATCAGACGAGAACGTGGTCCATCGTAGACAGCATCGTTGCTTACCATCAGACGAGATCGTGACCCATCGTAGACTGCATCATCGCTTACCATCAGACGAGATCGTGGTCCATCGTAGACAGCATCGTCGCTTACCATCAGACGAGATCGTGGCCCATCATAGACTGCATCGTCGCTTACCATCAGACGAGATCGTGCTCCATCGTAGATAGCATCGTCGCTTACCATCAGACGAGATCGTGGCCCATCATAGACTGCATCGTCGCTTACCATCAGACGAGATCGTGCTCCATCGTAGACAGCATCGTCGCTTACCATCAGACGAGATCGTGGCCCATCATAGACTGCATCGTCGCTTACCATCAGACGAGATCGTGCTCCATCGTAGACAGCATCGTCGCTTACCATCAGACGAGATCGTGGTCCATCGTAGACAGCATCGTCGCTTACCATCAGACGAGATCGTGGCCCATCGTAGACTGCATCGACGCTTACCATCAGACGAGATCGTGGTCCATCGTAGACTGCATCATTGCTTACCATCAGGAGAGATTGTCGTCAATTGCGACCATATAATGTTTCTATTTTCACAAAGTAAAATTGGTTTGCTGTTTTTATTAATAGGAAATTAATAGAATGTACGAAGTTTATATTTTTTTAATCTATAGCCATCTGAGGTCTGTTTAATTATCACGCTATAAATTTTAGGTCGTCAATCTTGGTAGTGCCAGGAAAATAAAATAAATTGTTGTAAAATTTTTTAATAAATGAATTATAATTTATAGCTAAATAATATTAAATATTATGTGTTGTAATATTATCGGTCAGGCACCACAACCATACAAAAATGTACTGGCGTGATCGTTGTCGGGTTAATTTGGTAAAAATACGTTCGTTACCACTAAGCGGTAACTAGTGTTACAACTTACATGATTTGTAAGTTTAGTGAAACATGGCCCTGATTTTTTATTGATAGGTTCACTTTGTATTTAACATTTTACAGTTGATTGTGTTGAATTAACCTAACAATTGATTGTGTTTCCAGGACCGACGTTGAAAATCAAAAGGAACGTCGTTTACGACAAGTACAGAGACATAATCGAAGACTTCTACAAAGATTGATTTTAGAGCTAAGCATAGTTATTACATCTTATTAGGGAGAGGGACAAACACAAACTAAATTATTACTATTTTATAAATGTTATTTAATATTGCTCAATTAGGGACTAGTGGAAGGAATCAATGTGATTTAGAATTTTACGCAAAAGTGTAAATAGGTTATATTTTTGTTACAAAAAAATATATGTTTTTCTAAAAACACTTGTTTCAATCAAATAATTGTATTATTAACTCAATAAAACTTTATTTCATATGTATTCTTAACCTAATAAAATATTCAATAGGAATTACTTAACAGTAATTAATTAGGTACAATAAACGAATGTCAGATAAATTTCAAATCCATAATATCTAGTCAAATACTTAAAGAATACATCTTTATACAATTAAACAATATATCATACTATCAATAGATTTTGTTCCACTTTAAAATAATTAAGTACAGTTTATAAGTCTAACTGCGTAAAATTTACAATACAAAAGATCTTGATTAAAATTAAAATTAAATATAAAATTGATGATTTAATATGAATGAACTTTTGGCATAGACCTCAATCCACCATTTGTTATTTTTTTTTTCAAAGTCGCATCCCATAATTAAATTTATATATTTTGATTGGGGACGAAAAAAAAATGACATATTGCATAACATCTTAAAGTGTCACGTTAAGGAGATAAATTGATATAAAGGTGCAAAATGCACTTTGTCAATCACAATATGACATTTTTTGTTTGTCCAATCCTATGCAAATATAAAAGTTTCATAGTGTGATGCGACTTTGATAAAAATGGCAGATCGGAGACTATGCCAGCTTCCATACAAAATTTTCCAAACACCTTTCAAAAATCACTTTTGGCTAGAATTAAATTCGCCCATTTGTGTAATGTGTTTAGAACAAGCTAAACAGAAGTGGAATGAATTGGAATCGTATTTGCTTATTGTCAGTTACAATATTTAAAATTATGTTTATTCTTAACTAATTCTTTGATTAATTACTCTTCATTTAAGTGATATTTAAATGAAAATGGATGCCGTTACGGGCCTACGCAGGAATAATAAGAATTAATTTATGCAACATTAAATTTTGGGGGACGTAACTATTCCGACAGAGCTCGAACAAACCAACCCCTGTTTTGGTTCTCAGGTCTATTTTTTTTAACATTTTGTCAACTAGTTGCCTTTTGTCCAAAGAGCCCCGACTTCGCACGGGTTAAAATAAAATATAACCCATAACACCCAGGGATAGTGTAGCTTTCTATCAATGAAATAAATTTCAAAATCGATGCAGTAGTACCGGATATTTCCCATTACATACAAACTTACAAATAAATTTTACCTCTTTTTAATAATAAAAGCATAAGTTGATAGTTAGATTCTATCTTTCATTGCACACCATTATAAAAAAAACATTCAAGGAATACGTGATGGCAGGTGTGCAAAGTTTCTTATCTATTCAACAAAATAGGTAAGTTAAGTTGGTAATTATGCGTCGAACCCAACGCACTGAACGTTTTTGAACAATCTCGGTCCAACGTTCGATCGACTTGATCCGAGATCCACGTACGCGCGCGTCTATGGTACAGATCGTTTTTTAGTGATAAGACCGTCAACTGTATCACTTAGATTATTGTATTGTTTTATGGTGTGCGATAAAGTATTTTCTATCTTTCTATCATATAACGTATATGTGCGTACGCCTGTTATTCCTGGTTATAATAAATTTAAGTTCTGTATCTATCTATTTTGTGTCTATAACTAGAGATGTGTGTTAGTTAATAACTAATACTGAGGAAACAACATTGGAGTTGGTTTACCCGAGCGTTTGTATCTAAGGCAGTAAATTCGTGGTTAGAAGATTGTTTACTCAGTTGATTAGTAGTAAGATATAGAGCGCGCGCCGGAACAGGACATAAATTGGTACCTGAACATGATGATGCAACTAAACGATAGTCTGACTCTGCAAACTGTTCCTCAAGATTTCCTCGCACTGATAAATACTGATAATCGTATATCTTTACATAGTATAAAATGAAGTCGCTTCCGCTGTCTGTTCGCTTAGATCTTTTAAGCTACTCAACGGATTTTAATGCAGTTTTCAGCAATAGATAGTGATTCAAGAGAAAGGTTTATATGTATAATACATACATAACTCTGTTTGTTAGTGTGTTACCTTTACACGACTAAACGGCTGAACGGATGATAATAAAATTTTGCAAGGAGATAGATTATATTCTGGGAAGGGGCATAGGCTACTTTTTAGCAAACTGCGCAAAATGAGGGTAATGTTTTATTGATAATTACCCGTGCGAAGCCGCGGGCGGGTCAAATAGTTAATCATATTCCATCACCATGAAGCTTAAATAACGACCAAATTCAATCTAAAGTGCGCGAGCCAATCATGCACACACTGAATGTACGAGCTATTGGGTCGCTCAGGATTGAATCGTGACGCTAGTTTAATTTTTTCACAGTTTTCAATGAAATAACTCACAAAATAACACACTGTGAGCTATGTGGTTCGATAATGTGCACCACCGCTTGATGGATTGTGTCAAGAACAGGACAGAGAGAATCACTGATGCAAAAGTTATATTTGAACAGATTACAACATTTGTAGTGTAGTAAATTAGTAAAGGGTACGATGGGGCTATACCATTGTAGGTAAAAGTTTCTAATAAAAATAAAAAAATCACAAAATCATGCTCGAGCATCAAAATTTGAATATTTTTGTTTAGGTTACGCGCCCTATAGCCGACTTTCAAAACTGAGATGAAAATGGAAGTATAGTTCGTACCATTTAACTAAAAGGTGCAGTAGTGGAGAGTCGCGGCGGCGCGGTGGCGGGGAGAGGGGGCGGGGCGTCGGCTAGGGGCAGGGGCTTGGCTACGCCGATACGCACCACGCCACGTGGAGCGCCTTTTAATGCTGCCACTGCTTGCTCTAGACTGGCGTTCTCGAGGTTCTGGGAAATAAACATTTCAAAATCAAATAAAAGTTACTAACACTACTGATCAATACTAGAACAGAACTTTGCTTACTCTAAAGCTAGATGTTTCTAAATTCTGGGAGTCAAAAAATTTGGCGCGCAATTTTAGACTAAATAAATAATGCTGGATATTTCACACAGCGCCATCTAGCCCCAAACCAAGCAAAGCTTGTACTATGGGAATCAGATAACTGATAGAATACTAATATACTTTTTTTGTAAATTCATACTTGTAATACATAGAGGAACAACCAGACCCGGAACAAATATCTGTAGATAATGCAAATATTTGTTCCGCGGTGGGAATCAAAACCACAACCTCCTGCGCCTCAGCTCCTAACGTCTGGATCACCAGAATATCTCTTCTCCAAACTGAATCGTCACGAGAGCAAGTACAGCACAAGACCGACAAGGGATTTGTTACACTACTCCAAGCACAAAACGGTAGCGTTTAGGGGCAGCTTCCGATACCAGGCAACCAAGTGTTGGAACAATATTCCCCCACCACTTAGACATTTAAAATCACAGTTTATCTTTAAAAAACGTTTAAAATCCATGATAATTAGTAAACAAAAAATTGGGTTGCCTGGTGCGGGAAGCATTATTGCACCTTTCACGTGCTAGCCGGTTGGGGTATTATTTTGACCAATTTATTATTTTGATTTATATGTATGTATATGTTCTGACTTTATTTATTTTTATTACATAATATACTATTTTGACATTTTAAACTACATCTTATATTATATATAGATTATATTTTGACACAACATGACATAATTACCTACCATGACACATTATATTTTTCATTTGACAACACAATACTCTCAAGGTCTAGTGGCTAAATGGAGCGGTCTCGACAGAATATCAGCGCTTTCCTTTACGGCGGGCATAATGCTGAGTCGAGTCCCATTTACTGCTGTAGCACACAGTATCTACCAGATTCTCCCTTGTGTTTTTGTTTATTTTACGTTTATACTATTTAATTGTTTCTTTGATTGTATTTTCTCTGTTTTAAAATGTAACTGTATTGTATATTGTGTGCTAATGTAGTGAATAAATGATTTCTATGTCTATGTCTATGTCTCAGACAGCTATTCGCCCACTACGCCACGGAGGTCGTCAAAGGCCAGAAGATTAGGTTATACGGACTGTCCGTTTAATAGGATTAACATGAGAATAATTCAGTCTGAACTTACAATATATTTTTAGACTATATCACCATTGAACGTTATTAAATATTCGCAATTAAATGTAATAAAATGTGAAATGACCTGATCGTTGACAAAGAGCAATCGATCGCCGGGGATGAGCCGGCCGTCTTGCTGCGCGACCCCGCCCGGCACCAGCGAGCGGATCACCACGAGCGTGTGCGCCGGCCGCAGCGGGTCCTGGTAGTCGAGGATCGAGAAACCGAGACCGCGCTCGCCTTTCACTAGCTCTGAAAAATATATAATTCATAACTTAGACATAGACAATCATTTATTTGCGAAACCAGCACACATAATACATTTACAACAGATGAGTGAGACACAAGAGAGAAAGATGATTTAAAATAATTAACATAAAATAAATATTAAACAGTACATGCAGAAACAGAAACAAACATTTATATAAACATTAATTTTAAAAATGAGGTAGGTATATTGTGTGCTATAACAGCAGAAGGGCCTCGACTCAAGTTAGAATTGACGCTGAACCTAATTTTGTCACCATAATCATGAACATCTGTTCCATGGATTTCCAGACATTTTCTGTCGTCAATCGTTAGAATGAATTATTATTATTAGGAATTTGCCTGTACTCGACACATTGGGTATGCGAATTGTCGGGCACAGTTGTGTCTGATGGATAAATAATAAGGGATGACGTTGGGATCCTCACGGCTATTATGGTCGCCAAACAGTAGATAATGCTCGCACTGTGTTCAAAATTAACGTGAAATTACCAGCACATGATTTTTTTCGCCTGTATGTCGCGGGGTGAAAGGCGCAGTGTAATGTCACATATGCCAAATCTTTGACGCAACTTGTGAGATAGTGTTAATATACGTTTATTCGCCATTTGTATAGTTCCCCTTTATAACTCAACCCGAACATGTTATGGACTCGGTTTATAAAAATCTATTTTTATTACGATTCCAAATACACACGACGCCACTTGACGACCCCCGTAGCGCAGTGGTTGAATAGCCAGCTGAGACGCAGCGGGTAGCGGGTTCGATTCCCGCCGTGGAGCAAATGTTTGCAATGATATTTGTTTTGGGTCTGGTTGTTTCTCTATATATTATACGTATGTATTTACATAAAAATAGTATATATGTATTTTATCAGTTACATATTTGGTTCCAATAGTACAAGTTTTGCTAAGTTTGGGGCTAGATGGGGCTGTGTGAAATGTCCAGCTTACCTATGATCTGGGGTTCAGAAGACCACATGGCAAGTCCAGTGAGAGGTTCGAGACTGCGCGAACGCACCTTGCCGCCGGCTGACAGCGACCCTCCTTCTTCAGCACCCGCGCCGGCAAGACTACCGTCCGATTTCGCCTAAAACATTATTCATACAATTATTATTTGACCAAAAATTCGAAGGCCTGTGCCATCGGAATATCTCACCAGTCATCTGCTGTGCAGAGAGCATGTATCAAACGCAATGTTTGGGCTTGCTTCTAACTACCCCCTTGTGGGAGTATTTAAGTATTATGTCACTTATCTGGTTTCCACAGCTTTTCTTAGTTTGGGGTTAGATAGCGCTGTGTGAAATGTCTAACATCATTAATTTATTTTATTAATCGAGCGAAGCGAGATTTACAAATCAACTTGGCCAAATAGGCGTTGTATGTTTGTTTGTCCAAGGATAACTAGCTTCATGAAATTGAGTCCATTTCCTCAGCTAAGGCTGCAAAGTCTACAAACGTACCACTGATAGCTGTATGATTAAATTTCACTAATATTATAAATGCAAATGTTTGGATGTTTGTTCAACCTCCACGCCTAAACTACGCAACCGATTTGGTTGAAATTTGGAACATAGGTTGATGATGACCTGGAAAGGACATAGGCATTTTCATCCCATAAATCAATTTCTATAGATGGAAATGCTTGCGAAGCCACGGGTGGCAGGTAGTTTTAAACGTCACGCAAGTTCACACACACACACACACAAACCCACGCATTCATACACACATAAGTATATGTACATGCTTAACTTGCTTAAAAGTTGTAAAAATATTGGAAATAATAAACTCGGAGGGGGGCGGTAGTGTTCACGACACAGTTTATAACTTCTGCGAATACTATCGTGTTCCAGTATTGTTGTACCATCTTTTTGTTCCAAAATATAGGCATTTTGATATTTTTGATTGTTTTTTTAATAGTTACGATTATTAAAGCCTGAGTAATACCTTGACAAGTGTAGCGGCAGGCGGCGCGATTTCAATGGTAGGCGCCGGACGCGGACGAGCGCAGACCATGCACACTTCGCTGGACAGCTCCTTGAGGATCGACACCACTTCCAAGTGGTTCATGCCCAGCAGACGGTGCCCGTTCACCTCTACAAACATAAATAATAATAATTAATAACTTCATTCTGGCAACAATAAAATAGTTACAGGATAGTAATGTACCTATTTATTCTACGGCCCATCACACTAATATTATAAAAGCGAAAGTTTGGATATTTGTTTGTTTGTTACTCAATCACGTCGTACTTGAACGGCTGAACCGATTTCGATGAAATTTAGTATGTACGTAGATTAGAACCTGGATTAACGCATAGGCTACTTTTTGTTGACAAACAACGCGTGCGAAGCCGCTGGTGGAAGCTAGTAAAGATATATACTTTAGCCTATAATACATATTATAATAAAAATTTATAATTATTTACTACATAAACTTTTATGCCGCAGAACCGATAACCGTTGGAGTAAACGTGTTCTGGAGTGGAAACCGCGTCTACGCAAGCGAAGTGTAGGACACCCTCCGACTAAATGGAGTGACGATTTGAGGCAAGGATTGAATGAGAAGAGCTGAGGATCGGGCTCAATGGCGCACCCTGGGAGAGACTTACGTCCAGCAGTGGACTGCTATAGGTTAATGATGATGATTTACTACATAAACACTTGAGTTCTCGGTGTTCGGTATCCGTCCTCGGAAACGACGAAATGCGACTCTTCGGCCAAAAATCTTCATGAAGGTCGACAGATTTTGGGTCAGCACTCTCACCACGAATTAAATTAATCCTGTGGCGGGACTCCAACACTCGACCCTCAAATTAAAGTTGGTCTTCATGAGCAAATACTCCGCCACCACACATAACAACAACATAAATAACGTTTTATTGAGGTCCTTTGTTCATTTGTAAGGCATAATATACTAAGTATATCAGTTTACAAGCCTCTACCCGCGGCTTTGCACGCGTAGTTTCTCAATAAAAACATTAACCTCCTTTTGCGCAGTCGGGTAAAAAATTGCTTGTCTCAATCTCGATCATAATCTATACACCAAATTTCATCGAAATCGGTCCAGCCGTTTAGTCGTGAAAACGTAACTAACAGACAGTGACAAAGGTAGAGACAGAGAGAGAGAGAGTGAGAGACTGTTACTATTAGTATGGAAGAGGCCACTTCATGTAGGCCATGTGTTGCTAGATTATTCATTCTTAACAGATGAGCTAGTTTCTGTGAGTTGGACAGGCGATCGCTAGTAGTGTTTTCATTTAGGAGCTTCTGTGTTCTTAAACGGAGGACACGTAAGGTGTCATATAGTTTCGCTTAAATTGAGATACCCAGCTAATACAGCAATAACGGAGCATCCACTAACGTTCATTCATAAAAAAAAGTTTAATCTAATATATAAAATCTTCGTGTCATGGTTTTTGTGGTCGCACTCCTCAGAAACGGGTAGACCGATTTTAATGAATTTTTTTGTATATTTGGTAGGTATGAGAATAGGTCGTAAAGTATTTTTCACCCTCCTATATTATTCATACACTATAACAATGAGTATAAATAGTAAGCACCAAAGTGAAATTTAAATTGAAAATCCTCAGAATCCTCTAATTACCCTCAGAAATACTAGTTAATCCTGGATCAATATTTCTACAAGACGATATTCCAATGTTGTATCATTTGTTTTTATTGTTCGTTGATAGTATTTTGACATATGTCAAATCAGACCCATTAAATTTCCACGAGTATAGAAACACAAATAAATTACTAGTAAAAAAAAACTATTTTAAATACAAGCTTTTATATAAGTGATCTATGTGTATGCAAAATTTCGTGTCTGTGCTGTTGATCGTTGAGGAGTTCCTTAAAATGGAGCCAATCCACGGTGCAAAATCAGGTCATGCTTATGTTACGCCGAGGCTGTTAAACAATGAGTAATAATCGTAACTTCTCGAACGCTTTTGTCTTGCTGTGTTATTGTTGTTATTGTCTGCGGTTGCGCACAATGGGGATTGACCATTCTGTCGAAACACCGACCCTTTCCTGGAACGATCGAGATCGTTCTCGAACAATCGAAATGTGTGTGATATAAATAGGCCGGAGAGATGGCCGGACAGTCAGTTAGTGAGTCAGTCTCAGCGAGGCCCTGGAGGACTGACGTGAGAAGGGTCTCGCGTGAACAGTAGTTGCTCGCGAGTTAGTCTGGATTAGGCTATACGTGCGAACATTTCGGTGACTTTAAGTGGTGGTGTGAATTAGTGTGTTGTGATGACGTGTGACCAAGTTCGTGTATTCATCGTTTAGTGCTGAATAAAAGTGTTATTTTGGTTAGATCGATTCCCATTATTTTATCCCGAACCCTCAGCTCGTAACACTTACAATTTAAATGTATTGTCATTGGAAATGAACCAACATAACAAATTTCAACTCCGTAGGATAAGAAGTGGTTCTAATTCAGCTCGCAAGATTTTACCCTGAACAAACTATCAAACAAAAATTGCAAGCTAAATAAAAGCTCTTACAAAGGATACCGTACCTAGCAGTTCATCTCCAGGCCGGTGTACACCAGCTCGTCCGACCGGTCCCTCGGGCAGTACAGAGCGCACGTAATGGTGCGGCCTCACTTCCCTTCCCCCCTCTACGTCCACGGTGCCTTCTAGAGATATGCCGAGTCCGCCGCCGCCTCGCACCACCACACCGACGACGATTTCTACTTCATCACCTGTCAACGATAAAGTTACAGCTCAATTCTAACAAGTATATATTCAAAATTTTAAATTTACCGAACAACAATTTTGCATTGGGGGCTAAAAACTGATATAGCTAAAAATCAATCCTAGTTAAACTAGCATCATCCGAATCGGTCCATCCGTTTGGTAACTCATGGAGCAAACTAAAGTTAGTAATTAAAATTCTTTAATTAAACTACCGTAGTGGGTAAAACCTGGATACGCATAACACAGGATAGATTGCAGTGGCGTTTGAGGCTTTTACCCAGCAGTGGGCTATCACTTAAAATTTCATTGATGATGATGATAATGTATCAATCAGTACTGGTATGTTACTTTCGCAAAAATGCTAGTACAAAAACTTACCCAAAATAGCTTGCCACTTCTTCTTGATAGCGTCTTTCTGTTCAGTCGAGCGAGGCATCTCGAAGGGGGGATCGGCGCGCGTCGCGAGCGGCGGCGGACTATGAGGTGGAGATATCGAGAGTGGCTCTTCTATTATGTTACCATCCAGCCTGGAAGGAAAATTATTATTCTTCAAGTTTTGTTCACAAGATGAGGTGCCGAGACAAATCCAGTTACCAATGCCAACCTCTCATCTGCATTACCTCTCATTATCTGCGTAAGGTAATAGATGTCCCAGAAGGAGGCTGCGGAAAAAATCGGAGAGGATGACCCTCTCACAGAGCCGCATTGCAGACGAAGGACCGGGAGAAGGCAAAGACAGTTTCTTTGCCTTCTTGCGCTCTATGGCAGCTAGCAGGGTTTGGGTGCGGAAGCTCCGACTCTGCATTGCAAAGGCCTCCTACGCCAGGTAATGTCCTCAATATTCCAGGACATTCCTCACCCTTCCAGGTGGAGTCAGAGGGATCCGTTTACGGCGGACATTCACCGATAGGGCCGCGGTTGAATCTAACCGGGACCCTGTCAAGTGCTAGTGCAGCATCGACTCACTTTTCTCAAGATGAGCGGTTTAATGATGCACTGGCACTGTGGTGAATGAAAGAATATCGGTGGGTTTTTAGTCGGTATGCCATTGGTTCTAACCTACGGAAAGTCCGACAGACCCCTTCAGCTCTCCCCGAGTTGGATGACATGCGTAAAGCATTTTCCCATCGTAAAAAAAAGGTAATAGGTTTGTGTAACCTCTGAAGCAGCGAGCACCCATCCAATTGAAGATTTGCTGTACGTTACTAACCTGTTAAGAACAACAAGAGCCATAGCACGAATATTTACGTTAAGACGTTAGCGACACGATAGTTATATTTTAACCAATGACAGCAGCGTCGATGATTGATTGATTGATAACGCTTTATTGTACATCACAATTAATAAAAGAAAATAATATAAAACAAATAACAAGACACGCGGTAATACAAGTGGCGGTTTTATCGCTAAAGAGATCTCTTCCAGACAATCTTTGGATGGATTGGATTTCACGAGAACGTTATAGGACGTCGATATATCATCATCTAGTTAATAACACTCAAAAGCTGTCGTTGGTTAAATAGCTGATATCACTGGCTAATATGTTACAATTGTCTCGCTTACGTCTAACGTAAATATTCCTGCTAAAGCCCCAGAACATGAATAACTTATGAATATCCATAACTGGTTTATTGCTTTAACCATCATTAAGCTACACCTCAGATAGCTACTAAAATTTACGTTTTCATTGATCGAGCAAAGCGAGATCTCCAAATCAACTTGGGCAAATCGGCGTTGTATGTACGTATGTTGTTATATTTATATTTTATATCGTATTTATATAGGTAAAATGAGCTATAAATGTTGGGGGTTGTTGAGATATTGGGGTTCAACAGGAGTAAAAAAAAATGACAATGAGACTATTAGGTCAAGTGGGACGTCAAATGAAAGGTCTTCATTAGTACATTTCGATTTTATTTTAAGTTAAGTCCTTGCAGTTTTTGAATTATTAGCCATAATAAAAACGGAACTTTGACGAAATTCACAGGGTACACCAGTGACCCCACGGTGCTGTAATTTGGTATGCGTGTAACTTTAGTGACACAAATATAGGCAAACGTCTGAAATCCAGAATAATTGCAATTTGTACACCTAAAAAGATTACAAATATTTTTTTTTGTTTTTATGGGAGACTCGCGAGATCTCAGTTCGGGGCGAACCACTAGTATTTATGATTGTAATGAATTTTGGAACCGGAAAATACTCACGAATTTTGTAAGTGCGTCATCTGAATATCCTGGTCAGTGCTGAGTGGTTCCGGGCGGTGCATGTGTAGGAACGGGTTATGGGGCGTGGTGCTACTGGTAGCGGACTCGCCCGCCGCTATCGCTTGCTGTAGCTGCTCGAATTTGGGACCTCGGAGGTATCTGTAACAGATAAGATACTAAATTCAAGACCACCATACATTTTATGCTAATACTTCTTCTAAACAGCTTTCTCATACATTGAAGACGAATATAGCATACATTTCGTACGTTTGGTAGTCCATTTACGGTTCTTTCTTTAACAATCTGCATTAACTGTGAAAAAGGCTTTATTTATTCACTTGTCATCGATGACCGTCTATGGTGTAACAGGTTTGGGCATCCATTTTCACTGCAGAACAAATATTTGTAGATCATGCAAATATTTGTTTTGTAACTAGGTGCTGTAACACCATGGCACTTCCTGATACCAATGATACAGGGGAATCTATATAGTGTGAGGTCAGGACTGAATGAAAATGAAAAGTATTTATTTCAGCTTAACAATTTAAAACACAAGTAACATAAACAATTTCATCTTACAGTTTAGTTAAATATAAACATTTGAGTTATAAATATATAAATAGAACTAATGTAACTAATGTAAAACGTGTCAAAAGTTTGACACTAGTTCGACACTTTTTCAAGGCGATGCGAGTCGTAGTCGGTTTCCGACGGATATAGGAACCCGCCATTAAAGGTTCAACCTTGGATGTTCAGGCTTAGGAACTAATTATGCGTGCCAATGGTGAAGGGAAACATCATGGGGAGAACAGGTTTGTTTGAGAATGGTTTGAGATAAGTCATTAATTTTACGTTAATTTCTCACCTCTCCAGCTCAAGTGTGACGATATTGCCACTTTGTTTGAGAGCATCAACGGCTCTCTGGTTGGACTTGCCAGCCAACGAGACCCCATCGACTGCCACGATCCGGTCGTTGACCCGTACCTTACCGCTGGTGGCCGCCGCGCTGCCCGGAGTTACAGATTTCACGAATATACCCGATAACTCTTCTTTCTCGCAGACGTAGCCTGAAATTGTATATAGTCACTTATATGTATTGTAATAATATTGCCAGAGAAAGATTGACTCCACGGTCAATTTTATTCACCGTTTAAAATTTATTATTTAAAAGCCGACCGGCTTTAGTGTACTTGAAAGGAAAGCAACATCATAGTTTCAAACTCTTAAAATGTCATTATCCGCCGAAATCATTCACTGGAAATAAGGTCAATAAAATGCCACATTAAAATGGTCTCGAACTTCATCCATTCAATTTTTGATCCACGGTTAGTCCATCAAGAGGTGGTCCCATACTGTATCCGGTTAGTAAATAAATAAAATAATAATGCTGGACATTCGACACAGCGCTATCTAGCCCCAAACCAAGCAAAGCTTGTATTGTGGGAACCATTTAACTGATGGAATACTTATATACTTTATTTTTTGTAAATAATTACCTAAAATATATAGAAAAATACATGCAAACATTTGTTCTGCGGCGGGAATCGAACCCGCAACCTCTGGCGTCGTAACCTGCCCACTGCGCCGGGGTCATATGGGTTAATAATCCTAACAGTTACTAACCTGCAATGGTGATACCAAGGCCATTTTCATCTTTTTTTAGCTGTACAGTAAATCGGTCGACCTCCGGCGATTCCGAATCTGCAAGGTAAATAACTAATTACGACTTGTATTTATTATTTATTGATTGCGCTTAGCGAGATCTCCAAATAAACTTGGGCAAATCGGCGTTGTATGTTTGTATGTATGTTTGTTTGTCCGAGGATAACTTTCGAAACATTTATCCGATCATCGTGAAATTTGGTAAATAGATAGAGGTAGTGATGGCACAATTTTGGTGTGACTAAATGAGCTAAAATGTGGCAGGGTTGTTGAGATATTGGCGTTCAAAGGGGGTAAAAAAAAACAAAATGGGACTATCCGGTCGAAGTCAAAGTCAAATGCCTATGTTCAGAAGCAGCATCATCATCATCATATCGGCCATACAATAAAAAATAAAAATCTTTTTATTCATTAAAATCACAAGGATCACTTTGAAACGTCAATTTTACTGCATGTTCCTTCGCGACCAAGCCAGGAAAGAAAGGCAAGAAACAAGGCTGGTTGTTTTTTTAATGATCCTTTACAGATACAGAAAACAAATAACGTCTAAATTGTAACATTTTGAACGAGTTGGAGCAATTTCAATCCCAAGCTTCTCTATCATCTAAATAATCCGATATTGTATAGTAGGCTTTTTTATAGAGATTTAGTTTAATTACGTTTTTATATTTATTAATTATCAATTTTTGTACATCCCTTGGGAGTTTGTTATAAAAGCGTACACCTTGCCCTTTAAACGATTTACCAACTTTATGGAGTCTACAAGTGGCAACAGCGAGTTTATCTTTATTTCTAGTATTAAAATTATGTTTATCGCTATTTTTCTTAAAC
The DNA here is from genome assembly GCA_963924445.1 of Philereme transversata. NCBI lineage: Eukaryota > Metazoa > Arthropoda > Insecta > Lepidoptera > Geometridae > Philereme > Philereme transversata. Next base: position 12,009,704 of record OZ004342.1, read on the forward strand.
AAATTAATATTCTTGTGAACATACATCAGATTTTCATAGAGGTATTGACAAGGGAATGTCATAACATTTATTTCTTTAAACTTATTGCGTAATGATTCTCTGGGGCCCTATTATAAATTGCACGAACAGCCCTCTTCTGCAGCACAAAAACGGTGTTTATACCTGCAGCACTCCCCCACAGCAGTATACCGTATGACATAATGCTGTGGAAGTAGCTGAAGTAAACTAGTCTAGCTGTGTCTACGTCTGTAATAAAAACTCGTCGAGTGGCACATAATAAAAACTGAACTTAGACGAAATTCACAGGGTACACCAGTGACCCCACAATGCTGAAATTTGGCATACGTTTAGTTATAGTGACACAAATATAGGGAAAAGTCTGAAATACAGAATAACTGCAATTTCTACCCCAAAAAAGACGAACCAAATAACATGAATTCCCGTTACTTGTAATTTGAATGAAACTATAGCTCAAGTTGATTGGTTTAGTATTTCGTGGCACTATTTTGATAGTCAAAGATTACAAATAATATTTTTGTGTTTTTATTGGAGACTCGCGAGTTCTCAGTTCAGGACGAACCACTAGTTAATAGTTCCTTTCGTGAATGGTGCATTGATTTTTGCGATTGGGCTCATAATACAACTTAGTGATGTCAGTATAATACGCACCAGTATCAGGCGGAGGGGTGAGCGACTGGTGGAATACGAATCTGGAAGCGGTATTGTTGAGTACCGGTGTGGGCTGCGTGTGGAACACTTGCTCGAAGCCAGCCTCCATCAGGTAACGGTCTAGGGCTTCTGGGTCGGAGAGCAATCTGTCCAAATAAATTGTTCTTTAATACAAGTTTTAGGAAAGTTTGGACTATCGAAAGAAAGAAAATTCCTGTGTTTGTGTCTTACTGTGTAGACAGCGAGACACAAAAGCAAAACTAACATTGTTGCTGATTGTCAACAATCAACAAGAGCCAACTTTGTTAACATTAAGAGTGCAAGTTACCTGTGTGGAACGATAGGTGCTGGTGAGGGGTTCACCGTCGCTGGGTCCACAGAACGCGCCACGACGAGACGCACGCGGGAGCCAGATGCACGCAACACGCCCGCCACTTGCTCCGAGCCCATCTCCATAAGACTCACCTAGGGAATATTATAAATAAAATTATTCGTTTTTTTTCTTTTGTTATTTGTTATTGTACACCACAGTATTACTACTTACTATTTTCGGTGTTAGTTTAGCTTTTCTTTTTCTTTTTAGCGTGGCCTGGTTGCCATGTCCGAGACCTGCTAAAAACTCCGACAGCAGAGCCGATACAAGATAACTTTACCCCAACCGACGATCTGTGTTTGATGCTTCGGAGTGTACGTTCAGATGTCGGTCAGTAAATTCAAAATATTTTTTTTTATTTATTATAATTACAAGGATCACTTTGAAACGTCAGTTTTACTGTCTGTTCCTTTGCGACCAAGCCAGAAAATAAAGGCAAGAAATTAGGCTGGTTGTTCTTTTTAATAATCCTTTTAGAAAACATAACAATAAAGAAAATAAATTACAACGTACATTAAAACATCGTCTTTATGAAAGGCCTCTATCAAAGACTAGCTGACCCGCTTGGCTTCGCACAGATTTTTATTTAAATAAAATATAGTCAGCACTCAAGAATAGTGTAGCTTTCTATTACTAAATAAATTTCAGAATCATTTCAGTATTCTCTGAAATTACCCCCCTAAAATCGTACAAACAACAAACTTTACCTCTTTATAATTGTATTAGTATAGATTAGATATTAAACAGCGCCAGGGCCTAGTCGAAAACTTAAAAATCGCGGCCCCTAAGGTTTCAAAATTGCATACCTCATAATCATACGTCATAAACTCATAAGTGAAACAATGAAACACTTGAAACAATGTAAGATTGATATAAGATTGCCCGGCCACGCCCAGTTCTAGAGGAGGATTAAAATTTAAGCTAAAAATATAGAATAACTGGCCTTAGCTGTTATATTTAAAACTTACATCTCCAATTTGTAGAATATGATCTCCTGATTTCAGTCGTCCATCACGGTCAGCCACACCTCCCGCCAGTATAGTTTTAACTATGACACCGCTGGTTCTTGCACCAATAATACCTACAACATCCAATTATAGAAATACTAGCTGTTGCCCGCCGGTTAAGTACGAATAGGACTCGCGCGTCCGCTAGGTTCCGAACCTAGATAGGTTTATTTTTGTTAATTAAGCAGCGCCATCTAGTTACGTGACCGGTAAACCAATAACCCTTTTACATAGAAATCTAAACTTTTCTAGATAGAGACTTCGTTATAACTTTCCTGTAATCTTTGCATATATCTATCAACCATATTAATTTAAGATTTTTCACTGCGCTAACTTCAGAGTGGTATTTTTTTCGAAATTTTTTATCATAGCTCCAAAACAGCACAAAATAAAAAATATATATTAAAATAGTTTTGGAATGTGTATATCAATCTCTTTGATATGATAGCCCACTAGACCTAGCAACCATAGTTTTAACCCCCCCCCCCCCCCCCCCCCCCCCTCCATTTCTGCTCTTTTGGCTTATTTGGCCATCGAAAGCAAAATATATACAATAACATAAATCTTAGTAGTTAGTAGATTGAAACCTGTTATGAAAATCTATACTTTCATCTGGATTAATTTTTGAGCATGGTTTAGCAAATATGGTCCTCAAGGTACTTAGTACTATGTGTATCTGTATCTTTATAGAAATATACGTACCAAAACCAAGTCCAGTGCCATCGTTGACCAGATTGATGATCTCCACTTGTGCCCAGTCTCCCACCACAATATTGTTAGATGTGGAAGCAATTGAATCATCGTTGCGACCGAGGTCCAGTATACTGCGGCTCTAAAAGGATTCAGAGTGAAAGACTATAGGTAAGTATAGTGTTTTTTTAACTGGGACAGTACGTCAGCACCCATCACCAGAGGAGCAGTTTCTTTTAAAACATCAGCTATTTTTCGAATAAAAACATTTTGGCACTAAAAAATTTTTGGTCAAGCGTCATAAAATGAATCAAGTTGGAAAATATTTATTTTTATGCCAATCGACTCAGTCCTTTGTAAGGATCATTTTATTGTATCGAATGAAAAAATCTGAGCAGCGGAAGTTAGTCAAATTTGATAAAATGTATTCTCATACAACAGGACAAAGCAAAGTTCCTCCAACAAACATTTTATTAGATTCTAATTGCACATTAAAGAAGTATTAATACTGTAGCGATTAAGAAGTTTAGGAACTCCATGCTCTCATGAGCAATTCAAAAACATCTCGTATTTCAGAACAATTTTGAATTTCAAACATGGTTCTTGCATCTGTTGGACTTTTATATCTGTCATTGCATCATCTTATTTGTCCTATCATGGCATTGTCAAATACGCAAAAAGAAGACTTAATTGAAGCATACTTCCTCAACTGACGAAGCCCAACTAATGTGTTGAAGTGGTATCAGGAACGCTACCCAGACCGCGATGTACCGAATCGCAAGATTTTTGAAAAATTAATAAATTATTTAAGGCAAGAAGGTTGTTTTCAGCCTAAAAGAACAACAAAAACAGATGAGTTGACCACCATTGCCATCTTGGGGTTTTTCGAGGCCTATCCAAAAGCTTCATTACGAGAAGCAGCTGAAAAAATCGGAGTGCACAAATCAAGCATACGTAAAGTACTGAAAATCTTGCTCTCATGAGCAATTCAAAAACATTTCGTATTTCAGAACAATTTTGAATTTCAAACATGGTTCTTGCATCTGTTGGACTTTTATATCTGTCATTGCATCATCTTATTTGTCCTATCATGGCATTGTCAAATACGCAAAAAGTAGACTTAATTGAAGTATACTTGCGTCATGTCATGCGGAAGGAGGAAAATTATGTGACTAAAAAAGTGTTAAATATGAAAGTAGAGGAAGACCGAAACAGAGATGGATGGACTGTGTGATGAATGATATGCTAAGAAAGAGGTGACAACAGAGATGACGGCTGATAGAGAGGTATAGAAGAGGAATACATGTTGTGCTGACCCCGCGTAATGTGCGAAAAGTGCAGGAAGAAGATTAATAATTAACAATAAAGTTAATTACGCTATGTACATTTTGTTCCAAAAGTTCGCTTCCATTCCGTTCCGCAGCAAAGTAAATTGAGCCTTATAAAGTGTCAGTACTATGTATTTAATTTAGTCGTCGTCAGCCCCCCCCCCCCCTTCCCCCACCCACACCAGGAAAATAAAAAACAACAAATCGGAATAGGCGATCCCAGTAGTTTCTTGTACTGCAAATAAATAAAGTACCAACCTGTTTGGGTGATATGTTATCCAAGGCACTGTCCATATGCGGGATATGTTCATTATCAGAGCTGGAGCCAAACTCTAAGCTATGAGGTGGGGATACCTGGGGCACTCTCTGCTCTTCCTCCCCCTCATTATTACCATAAAGATTTCTAGTCTGCAGTGCCAAGTCACCTGAAATAAAAATGAAAAAAGAATGTAATAAAATAATTTGTACGAACACTGAAACAAATAACATTTTGTGAGTTTTTTAAGTACAGTAAGAGGGGCCAACAACATTGTTAAAACTGTAGATCATACGTGGTTCAGACTGGCATTGAACCAGACAACGAGTGCGTAAATGAACACTCTAAAATGCCGGGCAGTGGGTTAAACACAGGCTAACAAAGTGACGATGATGATATTTACAATGCCAATAGCTTGTATAAAGTTTATTTATACAGGTTCTCCAAAAAAAAAATGTTAAGCGGAAATCCAGAGGTGGCGCATCCTTAGAGGTACAGGAATCCCCATGTATGTTGCCAAATAATTTGTTTTTAAATTCTGCACTTGTGACAAACACCTCCAATCAGCCTAGGGATATATGAAATGCAGGAGTGCTGGGAGTGCTGGACACATTGAAAAAGGTTAGTCGCATCCCAAAACAACCATTGACTGAAATTCCTGTACATAGTTTAATAGAGCTAAACTATCTGAATGGCGTTCTAACATTCACAAGGGCGTACAATCGTTCGAAGATGCGACCAATTGATAAGAAGGGCATGCAAAACAAAATCTGACCTACACATACAACAGTCCTGGTCAACTTTATTGTTTAACATGCAACAGGGTATTCAAACCCAAATTCGGTCATGCCAGCCATTTAAGAGATCATGATAGGTAATAAGTATGCAACAGATTCGCCACAATCGAGTAACAATTCAGAACACTTTATTATCACAGATAATGAGATAAGTGACTTTTATTTTTAAATCACCCACAAAGATTATCAAAACATTCAGAATTTCTACTTTTTAACAATATAATATTAATATTAACTTGATGTGTAGCTACATCTATGGTAACAAATATTAATGCATCTGCTAGGTTCACCATTCAGCTAATTAAGAAAAAATAAACACGTAATTAAATAAATAAATAAATATTGCTGGACATTTCACACAGCGCTATCTAGCCCTAAATTAAGCAGAGCTTGTACTATGGGAACCAGATAACTGATAGAATACTTATACAGGGTGTCCCAGAAGTCCACGTCAAGCCGAAACGGGGTGACAGGATTGATCATAACCATCACGAGAAAAATCTGAAAAAAATTCTATCCCATGCAGTTTGAAAATTATGGGCATTTTAAGAAAAACCTAGAAATTTGATCAAACTGTACCATTTTTCGGTTATTGTGGTTATTCTCTTTTATTTTTGTTCATTTGAACTTTGGAGACGTAATTCTAAATAACATTTCTAGAATCCCAAAAAAAAATAATGACGCAATTGCCTCAAGTTTCCGAGAATTGAAACTATTTGTTAAACTACGAATTTAAAATTTTCAAGATACGTCGACTTTGACAGGCCCTCCTTTAAAAAAATGTACTAGAGTGCCTTGGCAAGTAGCATTAAAAGTTGGCGCATTTGATCAGAATTCTAAAATGATACAATACTTGTTAGTTCCATACAGTAAAAAGAGTAAAAAAATTAAAACCTCAAGTAACCCGATTTTTGCTGTCTCAGTTAAAATGTTTTTTATTCGCACAAGCTCTAGGTAGGTTCTTAATTTTAAGGCAAAATGATGAGAGAGATGGATAGTGGGTATGTTTGCCATGAGTAAGCGAGACAAATAGTGACGCCACTTTTACCAAAGTGAAAAAAAGTTAGTAAAATTAGTAAAATAATGAAAAATCTTGATCTAGTTTAATTTAGTTTTGCTGGAATAAAAGTCAGATAGAGAAATAACATTTTTTGTTACAATAAATGTTCAAATTGTTTACCATCAGCCTCAATACAAGCCCTACATCTTCTTAAAAAAGATCTACTTATTAGTCGGGCATATCTTCGAGAGTTGATCTCCTCAGCTGCTTGAGAAATGCGTTCACGCAGGTCGGCTACGTTCTCAATGGGCTTTGAGTAAACTTTTTCTTTGAGAACTCCCCAATATAAAAAATCCAGGGGATTTAAATCTGGTGAACGGGCGGGCCACGAGACAGTGCCTGAACGCCCAATCCAACTTACCGGATATTCCTGGTCAAGGAAATCTCTTACTTGCACTGTGAAATGCGCTGGGCAGCCATCTTGTTGAAACCACATGTCGCGAAGATCTGCTAGTGGTACGTCCTCTAACAGGGTTGGTAAATCTTCTCTTAAAAAATGTAGGTAATTAGTTCCATTGAAGTTCTGAGGCAGTTCAATAGGCCCAATAATTTTACCGTTTAAAATTCCGGTCCAAAGGTTTACTTTAAAACGATACTGAGATCTATCTTCTCGCATTAAATGTGGAATTTCCACATGCCACTCGTGATAATTGTGCAAGTTTATGTAACCATCTTTTTTAAATGTCGATTCATCTGACCAGATAATTTTTTGGATTAATTTGGGATTCTCATTATGCCTCTGTAGCATTGTTCTACAAAAAGAAATCCTTTCCTGATAATCTCGAGGTAGAAGACTTTGAACTCGTTGTACGTGAAACGGATGCATTTCGGCTCTTTGTAAAATACGATGAGCCTTTGTAAATCATCATTTTGCCTTAAAATTAAGAACCTACCTAGAGCTTGTGCGAATCAAAAACATTTTAACTGAGATAGCAAAAATCGGGTTACTTGAGGTTTTAATTTTTTTACTCTTTTTACTGTATGGAACTAACAAGTATTGTATCATTTTAGAATTCTGATAAAATGCGCCAACTTTTAATGCTACTTGCCAAGGCACTCTAGTACATTTTTTTTAAAGGAGGGCCTGTCAAAGTCGACGTATCTTGAAAATTTTAAATTCGTAGTTTAACAAATAGTTTCAATTCTCGGAAACTTGAGGCAATTGTGTCATTATTTTTTATTGGGATTCTAGAAATGTTATTTAGAATTACGTCTCCAAAGTTCAAATGAACAAAAATAAAAGAGAATAACCACAATAACCGAAAAATGATACAGTTTGATCAAATTTCTAGGTTTTTCTTAAAATGCCCATAATTTTCAAACTGCATGGGATAGATTTTTTTTCAGATTTTTCTCGTGATGGTTATGATCAATCCTGTCACCCCGTTTCGGCTTGACGTTGACTTCTGGGACACCCTGTATACATTTTTTTTTGTAAATACATACTTATCATATATAGAGAAACAACCAGCTACCTCCTGCGTCTCAGCCGGCTGTTCACCCACTGCACCACGGATGTCATCAAAAATTATCTTAACTATTTACATCACTATGATCAAAATGTTATGAGTTTGGTTAAAAATATGAAAAAAACACATAACTCGAGAGCTACTAGGTATATGGGGTGATGATGATGATGATGGGGTGATATGAGCACCTGTAAGGCTGCTCTACATCTGAACTACTGCTTGACACATTTTTTTGGGACATTACAAAATAACACATGTCACATGACATAGGTACACAAAATATTATCAATTATTTTGGACAGAATATTTTTTTCAATAAAACTAGATCTACCTGCTAATTCTTATTCTAAGGCAGGTGAATAAAATCTCTCAATAATGTGTGTGTGTATTGTGCATTACCCCCTTCTGAGCACATATCCTAACTTCTTGAAGTACTACAGGACTTTGGGTTGACAGCAGTGGTTGTCTAGAACCTTTTAATTCTCGTACTCTTGGGTATTAAGGATCCATTCAGATGAAGCTGCAGGTAAATGCTAGTCTTTGTTAAATACAGCTTACCAGCAGGAGTAATATCGAAGTCGCCAGGAAGAATAGAAGGGTGGTGAGCTACCTGTGTAGCAAGCATACCCACAGAGTCGTGAAGTGTTGCAATACTTTTCAGAATAGGGCTTTCTAACAGGTTTATAAGCATATTCAAGTCATCATTAGTAGCAGCCTGAAAAATACAAAATAAGCATTACTTAGGTTTTCAAATTGATGTTTTCATTGGCATTCTAGAAACTCACCTTCAGTTTAGGATCATCACTTTGATCGACGGCTGCTTTAACACTCTCCAGTTGCTGCAGAGCGTTCGATATATTAACTCCTAAATGCATTCTAAAAGATAAATGTAAAAGTTGATAAGTAGTAGTTCTTTTCACAATCATGGAATACAAATTGAATTACATACTTTGAAATGGGAGCAACTCGAATCCTAAGAGCTAGTTTTCACAAATTAACTTTTTGCTGAACTTTTGGAGAGAAAATAAATTATTGTGTCAGACTCAGACAGCAGATTAAAATTTCATCAACAATCTTTCCTTCAGTCAGTTCAGTCTGTCTGTCAGTCAGCCAGCGCACGCACACCACAGCCAGCACAGTCATCATCACATCATGGGTCTTCTACACTTCAACCATTGTTGTATAGGAAATGTGGTAAGGGTCGGACTTTTGTGCTTAACCCTGGCCTCAACCTCAGAGACCCTCAGGCCCGGAGTACCATCCTGGTTAAATGGGGAATTTATTGCGGCCATGTTTTTTAACTTCTAACAGATGGCGTCCCTTTATCATAAGCTGAATAATCATAGGAAAGTGAGCTGTCAAAGTCAATTGCCGTATCAACATTAAATAACGAGGAACTTAAAATAAAAATATTTGTGTTTGTCTAATTGACGACGTGAGATCGTTTTAAACTTTGATATTGTGTCTGTGAGATTTTGACATATACACCATATTTTTGTCGACTTATCTCAACGCCATCTATTACGCTAGTTCGAACTAGTTTTTTTTAATATCCAGAATGGAAAGCCCTCACTCATTCAAATTAAAATTCGTTTATTACTCCAGAATTAATACAACAATTGTTATACACCAAAGCGTTATTTACTAGAACAAAAATATTGTATCATCTTTGGCTAACGATTTTTTTTTTCTAACGATTTATCAAATTGGTCTGTGGCTTAGTGCTTTTCGCACGCAAGACGTCTAGTGAGTCCAGGAGCTTGAGGGGTAATGAGCGCTAGTGAGTTTGAGTGTCAGTGGACGCGCGTACAGTGGAGGTATGTCGTTGAGGGGGTTGTGGAAGCAATGTTGGAATCCTTGGCAGTAACCAAAGAATTTGTACTAACGGTCGGCATGTCGAATGTACGACCGCGCCGACATTATCAAAAGTCCTCGTCATATTTTAACTGAACATCAGTCGTGGGTTTAATGGCGCCTCTACACGATGGGCCATGATGGGCGATCATAGAAGATAACCATCGTGTAGAGGGCATAATTGCCTATAATCGCCCATGATCGATGACGATCGAGCGTAATTGCCACTATGCCAGTTTTTCGGACAAACATCAAAGAAGTTTGCGGTCATGATTGTAAGCGTGTTCATGCGATCGCCGATCACTCAGTTCGTATTTGTTTCCGGTTTACGTATTATATATAATGGTTAAGTATATACACTAAATAAATAAATAGCAGCAGCTGCTACTGTTTCGACGGCCTTTTAACAAATGTACTTTTAACTTGTAACTTTTAACAAACAAATCATGGCGGCAATCATTGCGCATTCTGTGATTGTCCATCATGGCCCATGGTGTAGAGGTTACATAATGGTCACAGACGATGAGTGATGAAGACGTAGTTCATGATGCAACGTCCCGCCATCGTCCCGTTCATGTGCAAGCACGTAGGACAATGTTTTGCTGGGCTTGGATGGATCCTCTTCTTGTTAGTGTTGGAACACGGCATACCAAACTGGTGCTACGTATGTGAGCCACGAGTGGATAAAGGTTATATAAACCCCTTCTCTTCAAAATCTTTGTACTGGATATCCCAAGAGTAGGGGATCTGGGTTGGCGAGCTCAGGGTTTCCTGGCCTTGATTGCCGAAAAGCGTGACATTCGCAAGCAGGGCATAGTGCGTGCTATACGTGTAACTACACACCTACACCCATATACCAACACATACACATGTATATGGATGCATCTTCCTTTTTTTTTTGCGTCGCACGGTTTTGTGCATTTGCCATTGCATCTTCCTTGGTGCAGCAGGTTGCGAAATGGAAGTGGCCATTTCTTTGATTGTGCCATCTCAGGGCCATTTTCGTGCAAAAATCGTAGACGTATTGTCATATGTGACATTGACTTACAGTTACAGAAACTGAAATTTTGAGATTGTTTTGAAACTGATTGATCTTTTGTTTGGACTCGACGCGACATGTATTTTATATCTCGTTTCCGTCATTATAGAGAAAAGTTTAATATTCTATCCATTATTATAGTTAAAGATCTATGGTATGGTTTTTGAGATCTATCTGAAAAACCTTACAAGGGATATTTTTCTTGAAAAAATTTTGTGAACAGTGGCGTTGAATACTACCAATTCTCAGATTTCTCAGTCAGTCAGCAATCACTCTCACCTAAAAGTGATCTTGTAATGCATAAAACGTCAATCATAGGTACATCTCAATGCCATCACACGTACAAATTTGAATCCTGAAGAAGTAAAATTCCACTTCCACATTTTAAGTAATTGAGCTTAGCCATGGAATCCAACCCTGAAATAATTGACTTGACAGAGCCATACGTACATTATGTCAGAGCACAAGTCAACCTATCCTGTTCCATGATAGATTTGGATGACTCTATTGTTTCAGGTAAGTTTTAAATTTTTTTGTTTAAATGTTTCTTTTGAATATGTTCCATTTACAGTAATAAACTTGTAGTTTCAGAAACCCTGCCTTCACTATCTACTCCAACACAGCCCATTGTCATAGAGTGTGAAGCAGATGAGCTACCAGTAGTAAATATTAGCCTACAGGAACAGTCTAACACTACAAAAAAGCAAGTAAGTTAGGATTATAAATAATTATTACTAAGTAGGTACCTACCTCTTATTGTCTCAGGTCTCTTATCAATGTTTGAAATGTGGCTCTGAATCTTATAGTTCTTATTTGCATAAAGACACAACCATAGGTATTCATGATTTTAAAACAGTATTTATACAGGCTCCTTAAATTATGCATCAATCATCGACTAAGGATATTGGGGAAACATAATAAGCCCATATAAAAATGATAACTTGTTTCAGAAAAGTAGAAGAACTTCACAAGCAACCAGCTCAGTAAGAGAAAGATCTCCTCATCATGGAGACTGCCCCATCTGCCGTGACCGTTTAGGTACTAACCCCATGGCATCGACCAAATGTGGTCATGTGTACTGCATCAGATGTATTGAACGAGCAGTGAAAATAGAAAAGAAGTGTCCTACATGCCGAAAACCATTAAAAGGTGCCACAGCATTCCATCCGTTGTTCCTCTGAATAAAGAAATATTGATATTATGTAAATTAATCACTGTGATAGAATATGGTTGGTAGATTTTTTTTCCATTACAGCATCTTTAATTACCTGATTGACCAATTGGTTGGTTAAGTATAGTAACTTATAACTTTACTACTTTGTAATAATGATGTATAAAGTTGAAAAATTGTATGTATGTTTATGTAGAGGATTATCTTAAAATATTTAATTTTATATTCTTACTACCTCACACTAACAAATTATTTTAATTATAAGTTAAGAGATTGGTCTTATTTTACTAATATATTATGTTTTTGTGTAATGTTTATCTAAGACCTCCACTCTGAAGCCCTAGTAATAGTTACCAACAAGTAGTGTTTAGGACAGAGCTTAAACTTAATTTTTAGTCAATGTTGTGATTTCATCTATTAGGAGCTGGTATCTGGTATCCAAAATCTGTTAAATAATAATATTGGAGGTTTGAAACATGACAGTGGCCAAAAAGATTGTGGAGGTTTTAAATGCTTTAATTTGAATAGATATGTGCATTTTTTCATTAGTAATGTATAATAATTGATGAGTTATGATTGTAGCTTTATTTAAGCCACCAGTAGTAATTGTATGCTTATTTTTTAAGTTTGTTATTCATTCTATGCAAACTGATACTGGAACATGTAAAGAAATTATGCATGTGGGCCTACTTACTTGGCTGACAAGTAGGTGTCATAACTTTATTTATGTCTAAAGCGGGCTTTACACTTTACAGTATTCAGACAGACTGAATGAAAGACTGAATTCAGACAAGTGTAAAGATACTTAGCCAGTTAGACACTCTAATTTTACATCAGAGATGACATGTTGAATTTAGTATTTATAAAATTTAGTGCACTGAATATTGCAAAGTGTAAAGCCTGCTTAATGAATCTTGTGTAAGCTCTGCGAGTTTATCACTGGGTGGTCAACTCTGTATAGAGGCTGCTTGAGCTGCCTTTCTTTATAATCCAGCTAAAACAAGTTGGCATTAGAAGGCACAATCATTAGCAAAGCACATTGCTAGCATAACCAGTGACACAGTGATTATTTACCTAGTTAACTGAAATTCTGAAAGTTTGGAAGCAAATTAATTCCCTCGAAAATTTTCATCAATTTCCATCAAACTCGAAGCTAGAAAATATCTTTATAACATCAGCTGTCAAATAAAAAAATCACATTAAAATGGGTCAGTTTGGGAGCCGATGCCACGAACAAGACATGGGTACAGATACAGGCTAATATATGTAACTATGTAGATAGGTCGAAAAAAATTTATTTGATTATTAACTTATTTTGTTGACTATTGTAACTTGTATTGGTGGCTGAGAATAGATTGGTAGGTAAGCTAGGATAAATATTGCTTGTAAAATAGGATACATAATAACTTATTAGTAAACTTAGAAATTATTGTTATGTGCGTTTGGACTGACTCGGAGCCGAGCAGAGGAGACATGCAGGAATAGACTGTTCAGATTAATTTAAATCCTTCTCCACCACTACACGGGAAAGTGTTAGCAGAGAGGAAAATAATTATTTGACATTTAGAGGATATTCAAAAGTCCTTACAGCTCCGCTTATCGGATCTCCATTCGTGTCTGCTTCAGTGGAAGGCTATTAGCTATTAGGCCCTTGGATTCACATTTTCCTCTATTGCATGGTTTAGTTATGTACATACATGGCCGATGATGTTTTAAAAAAAATATATTTGATTAAAGTTTTGATATGAATACTCCAATATTTATATTTTGTACAAAATGTATTTCATAAGACTATCTGTGCTTTCGATAAGGTGGATAACGACCCCTAGTTCTTAGGTCGACAGTGAATAACTCTTGGAAAGCGTTAGAATTAGTTTTCTACTCACCTATACTTACTTTCTACAGAAATGTATATGCGCATTTACACGTTCCCAAACCGGTGAAGGAAAACATCGTGGTGAAACTGGCATGTACTAGAACCAGAAATTGGAAGGCATGTGCCATTGGGTTAGTCTTCTAATAAGCGGCAATGGGCTTGCAACCTGTCATGCTTCTATGCAAAAAAAGTAAGCATGTATCAAACGTAATGTTTGGACTTGCCTGCCTTACGGGTCTGAGACTTATCAGAAATGAGAAGCTCCGTAGACAAACCAAGGTCACATACATAGCCAGGGGCATTAGCAAGCTGAAGTGGCAGTGGGCGGGACACACCGCTCGAAGAACTGACGGCCGTTGGGCAGAAAGGTTTCTAGAGTAGAGACCGCGCACTGGAAAGCGCAGCGTAGGATGGCCTCCCACTAGATGGAAAGACGACCTGATGTTGCTGGGAGCCGTTGTGTACAGGCCGCAAAAGATTGGTCGCTCTGGAAATTTGTGGGGGAGGCCTATGTACAGCAATGGACGCCCTCTGGCTCATATAATGAGTATGGATGATGAGCTATATTAATTAATTAAATTAGGTACTTTCAATAAAGTTTTTTTTTATATATAAATTACAGGCTAGCGTTTGACCACTATCTCGTCTGATGGTTAGCGATGATGCAGTCTACGATGGTACACGCTTGCCTAGAAGAAACCTATTCACTCGCGACTTGAAGATCCCTAGGTTGTAGTTATCAGGAAACAGACTCGGGCAAGGCGTAAAATGAAGAATGTATAAAGTAACTAGTTTATTTTACTTAAAAAACTTTCGTGATTTATTCAATCATTATTATAAATACGGGATTTATCACGTACCGTCTTATCGGTGTTTCGACCGACAATGTTTCGGTTCAATTCGTGAACCTTCATCAGGGTGAGTGCGATCCGCTCCGAATAACGTCTCGCCTCGCACTGTCGTATTTATAATAATAACTAGTTTATTGTTCGTAAAAACATTAAAATTAACCTTATCTATCAGGCATTTGCTCTGCAGTGGGATCCAATGAGTGCATAATAATAATTATCTACCAAAGGTAGCTCATAAACTAGTAACAATAATAATAACATCTTAACTACTGAACTCCTGGAAAACTTAGTGTACATACATATAAATAAGGCCCTATGTCAGCGACTAGGGATTTAAAGGCACGGTTTTATAGATTATTTTTGTTTGACGTACTTTTTAGTAAAAATGCCATCCCATGGCCTCGAAAATGCTTTGCCAGATCTTCGGAGTTCTCAAACTGTTCTCTACAGATCTTGCACTGGTTATCTTTAAGAGGTTCGAAGGATATGTTGCTGTCGTGATGTTTTTCAAGGGCAATCACATTGTAACATTGGTTCTTGTTTAAAATGTATTCATCTGCATTCGAGATGCCATGCTCTAACATTAGATGGGTCGAAAAGGAAGGCTTTACCACGAAGCTCTGCCCACATTCCATACACTGGTATGCCATGCAAGAATCCTTGTGGCTTAAAAAGTGTATTTCCAGCAGTTCTTTAGTTTCACAGGCATGTTCGCATATATTACAGCGATTCCCTGAAATCACATCTGGTGAAACAGGTTTCACCAGTTCTTGTTCGTTTACCTTGGCTTTAGAAATTTGATGACGTTTTCTGGGTTTTATTTTTCTGGCTGTTACATTTCTTACTCTCTTTTTCTTTTTATTGTATTTGGTGACATCCAGTTTTTTAAGAACAACCGTTGTGTCCAAACATTTGTGCATCTTGTGATATTTAGCGTAATGCTTTTTGATTTCTCCCCAATTTTGTGATATTTTTTTTTTACATAGAAAGCATGTTATCATAGATTCCAGATCAATTGTTGTAACATTAGACTGCGTCCTTCCGCATTTGAAAGGACACTCATTGGGTAAGACGGATATTTCATTATAGTTACATTTGTACGTAAAGTTTCTTTTACACTGCTCACAACGTTTAATAACTCGATATACTCGTTTATCAACCGGGAACCGTATTTCATTCTCAGACTTGTGCATATATGAGTTTAGCATAGTTTTTATTGCAATAGTAGCACTTGTTTCATGCTTATGAATGTGATGGTCTAACAATCCATACACTTCCGAATAGGTACTTCCGCATATCCAACATGGGAATATAGTACCATTGGTATGAGTTCGCAAATGACTGTCTACATTATTTTGCAACACTAATCTCCCTGGACACAATTCACATTGATAAAATATCAGTGATTTGGGTTCTACGGCATTATGCGCCTCTAGATGTTTATTCATAGTATCTTCGTTAAAGCAAGCCACAACACAGTAAGTACATTTAAAAACTTTTTTAATATGGTTTTCCTTCATGTGTTCCTTTAAATCGTTAGGATGGAAAAGATGGCAGTTTAGAACAGGACATTTCAATCTGGTTGTAGCCCTCATCATTTTGAATCCTTCACAGTCATGCCCATATGGATATTGCACATTCTTGGCTGGTAAGTGAACACCGCATTCCGAGCAAAAAAAGGGAGGAACGTTTAGATGGAAACGCAAATGTGCTCTAAGTCCACACACGGTAGGCAATGCAAATAAGCATACTGGACATGAGTGAACTTCATTGGTGTACTGCATGAAATGATTCGCTCGATCCTTGTAGGCTGAACCAGTGCTGGTAACAATGTGTTGTTTACATTCCTGGCAACTGATAGATTGCACCTTTTTTGTAATATCTATCACATGAGGACTCAAATTTTGCTTTTGCCTCTGTTTAGTCTTGTAGAAACTTAAAGGTAAAGGTTCCACTTTCAGGTCATTGACGTTAATAGTAGCTGTTTTAAACGAATGTGATCGAATATGAAAAAGTAGCTTGCATCTATTAAAGAAAATTTTTGTTTGGTTGCAAAATCGACACATATATGTGATTAGCATTGATTTTCGATTAAGATGATCGTTGTGGCTGGATTCAAACAGAAACCTGAAACCAAAAATATGTTTAGTTACTTACCTGATTTCATAGCATTAAATAACCAGGCAGATGATATACAATGATCGTGTTAAACAATTTATAAGTTGACGACATGTTTGGTTGGACCACTTCACTGTACGTCCTGACAAAGAAAGTGTCCCTTGATTGGTTAAAGAATAATAAATGAATAAATAAATCTGGACGTTTCACACATCAGTATCTAGCCCCAAACTAAACGAAGCTTGTACCTATGGGAACCAAATAAAGTGATAGAATACTTATATACTTTTTTTTATAAATATATACTTATAGTATACAGCAAAACATCCAGACCCGGAACTAATATCTGTAGATCATGCAAACATTTGTTCCGCAGCGGGAATTGAATCCACAATCTTCTGCGTCTCTGCCGACTATACGATGTAACACTAAGCACTTTGTACCTCTTTCTTACCCATATTACGCAATAAATGATTTATATTTGTATTAAATTAGGTATAATGCGCGCAGCCAAAGATGAGACTTGACGGATCACGTGGTCATACCTGTGCAGTAGATAGTTCTCAGGCCATTTTGGCGGTATGCGAGGCAAGCAGGGAGGGACGGCGCAAGGACGCGAAACCTCGCCGTCCCTCCCCGCTTGCCTCACATACCGCCAAAATGGCCTGAGAACTATCTACTGCGCAGGTATGACCACGTCATCCATCAAGTCTCATCTTTGGCTGCGCGCATTGTACCTAAATAAACATATCTGACGATCGATAGGTAGGAAGGCCGTCAAAGAAACGGAGAAATCTCATCTCTTCCACCGAGCGACCTTTGGCTCAGGGTCCTAGTCCAACAGATATTGTAGAGAAGTACAAAAGGCTCATTCTTCGTACACATCGTTAGCCGATGTATGACTAGTTCTTCCATTTTCAGGTTGTTCTTGGCGGACACCTGACCACATGTCATCCGCCAAATATGATTAGGTACAAAATAGGTTATATTTTAAAAGCTATTTTTAAAAGTGAGGTCTGCAAACTGTACCTACTTAGCAGCTTCTTTACAGTAAACATTATATTTCCTTTCGATATATATTGTTGAAGTATATATGTATGTGTTTTATATTTATTTATGTAAGTATATTATGTAGAAATTCTTTAGGTATAGGTATTTATTTATTTTTAACCTAAATAAATAAGTATTTATTGTAACACCGGCCTCCTCACGCGTTTTTTCAATCCAGTCCATCCAAAGGTTGCCTGGAAGTGATCGCTTTGAGCGATAAGGCCGCCCATTGTACCACCATGTATTAGTCTAAGTTTTCTAGGTTAAGTTGTTGTAATTTGGTGTAACAATAAATAATTATCTATCTATCTATATTAAAGATATATCATTAAAAAACATAAAGGCACTAATAATCACTTAAATATTCAAATAAACTTACTTATCTCCACAATCAATGCAGGGATAGATCTTATGTCCATTAGCAGGGATTGGTATGTCATGATTTGGAATGCATTTAGTGAATAATATATTTTTGATGCTGAGCTTATCATCCATATCCATTGTTCTGCTCAAACAGAACCTGAAAGAATAACTTTTTTAAAATAGATTTTCCAGAGGAACAGTATAATTTTCCCATAAAGGTAAGTAAATTATCAATTTTTGTCCTTAAATATTTTGGGATAAATAATTGGGGTTTAGAGATCTCGATTTGTTAATGAATTTATGTTGCTGACTGTACCTGAACTGTTCAACTAAGGTAATATAGTATAGATTACCTAATTAAACAATGGCAGGAGGGTTTTGTTTTTAGGGTGTATGTGTGTAGTATGTACTTACCTATGTATGACTGTTCATTTGGCATATCCTGTTTTTTGGATTTTGCCAAATTTTATAAGTATTTATATAGATTATATAGATGTTACATATGTATATATTAACAATTCAATTTAGATTTAGGTATGTTTTTGTTTATGTAAGTTAGTTTTAGACCTAAATTTATTTAGTTTAGTGCATTGCACAATATTGCAGTATGGTACCTAGGAAAACAGTCTAATATTTTTTTACAGAAAAGAACCGGTGAGGAAATATTAAATGAAATCACCTACTGACTTATAAATTTCTTCAAGTTATTTTGAAACTTTCTTTACATAGATCAGAAAAAGGAGCCTAAAATTATAAGTAAAAATTACTTACCTACAATGCAGGTCGGTACAAACCTAATAAGAATAATCTATTTATTCCTTAGTCTGAAGATTAGACATGCCTATTGCAGAGTAGACCATGATTTATTAACTTTGATAAACTCTTGAACAATAGGTATGTACCTGCTAGTGTTCATACATAGAACATAAAGTAGGTACGATAATAAAACGACATTGAATCGAATCTCCCAGAGTAAGGCTGTCTGTCTGCATTGCATAGAGTAGAGCAAGACAGGAAGTAGGTACATTGTGATGCACTTGTTCGACGATCATTCCGTTAGTGTACAAAAGCTAATATATTTTGCTAACAGGCAGTGTTTGTAGACAATGAAATGTACTTACCAATATCCAATCTAAATTAATTAAATTATTTTTAGCACTTGATCGAACTAAATCAACACGTACTATCTTTTGACAGGTGGTTGGTTATCAAGTATCGCCAGGATAGAAAAATATTAAATGTTACCACAACTAAATAATATTCGCTTCAGTCTGCTTGATTTTTATTAGCTAGGAAAATCATCATTGGACTTTCAGAAAGTTACAAAACTGAACACCATGTTCAGAAGTTTATAGTAAGTTTCATTCATTCAATTTTACTTTTCAACACACCGTTTTAGTTTTCGGTTCGGACTTTTCAGATGAAGCTAGATTATCCAGTCAGTCTCGTCTTACAAAAAGATGCATAATGTTTATTTTCGTTAATTTAACCTATGATAAAATGAATAAGAATTAAACGATTTCATAATAAATTGCATTTGTATGCAGCGGTAAATTGTTTTATTGCATGATTTCAACTATGTAGCTGGTATTTTGTGTTCTGTGGTATATATCGTTATCGCCATTTTGTGCAAGTGCTGCCACCTGTCTAGCTCCCGAACGAATCTCCCCCCCCCCCCTCCCCCCACCCCGCCCCCCTTTCCGGCTGCCACCCGATGCCGATAGACCTTGATGTAACACAACTGCACACAAGCAAGTACACGAGTGCTGCCAACTTAGAGCGTTCAGCGCCAGATCTAGCGCTTTTCTCGGTCCCTGTGGACCGAAAAAAGATCTGCGATGTGCGATGTGGCGCGTTTTTAATGGGAATTTATAATTTTCGATGATAAAAACTAGTTGCTATAAGCATAATAGATGGCACTGTTTGGAGATAAGCCGCCAAATAATATGATTTATTGATCGAGCGAAGCGAGATCTCCAAATCAACTTAGGCTTTGTATGTATGTATGTTTGTTTGTTTGTCCATAGATAACTTTTGAAGCGTTGAACCGATCATCGTGAAACTTGATATATAGGTAGGTAATGATGGCACAATTTTGGTGTGGCTAAATGAGCTAAATATGTAGAGGGGTTATTGAGATATTGGAGTTCAAGAGGGGTAAAAAAAACAAAATGAGACAATACGGTCAAGTGGGACGTTTAATAAAAATTCTTCATTAGTGCATATTCGACCCCGTTTTTATTTTTTGTTTTAACTTTGTAGTTTTTGAGTTATTAGCCATAGTAAAAACATAACTGAAGAAAAGCTTAGCATCAAAAATATATTATTCACTAAATTCATTCTAAACCATGACGCACCTACCCCTGCTAATGGACATAAGATCTTTCCCTGCATTGATTGTGGAGATAAGTAAGTTTATTTAATTATTTAAATGCCTTCATGTTTTTTTAATGATTCAGCCCACATTATTCCTATAATATAACTTACCTGTACCTAATCATATTTGGCGGACGACATGTGGGAAGGTATCCGACAAGAAAAACCTGAAAATGCAGGAACTTGATAAAGTATTGGGTGTTTTGTTTGAATTTGACGCTGAAACTAGCGCTTTTATTGCCAGCCGTCATTTAGTGCTTTCGAGTGAGTTTTTCCTTATACGAGTTGGCAGCACTGACACACACACACGAGACGCTATAGCATGCTGTAATGATGATGACATGAGGGGAAGGAGGCGATGATGTAATAGTCAACATCTTTGAGTATCAAAAAATCGACTATTTAATAATCTGTTACAAACAACAGAGCTGCTAACCCATACTATTATTATGAGGGCATACGATAATTAAGCCATAACTTAGGTATAAATACGAAACGATAATTGTGAGTAGTTTTGAACACTGAGTAAAAAACATGCATGCGTAAAAAGCACAGTATTAAAACTCATGTTAGGAAAACATCATCTCATGTTAAAAAAACATGCCATGTTTTTTTAACTGCTAACAGATGGCGTTGCTCTGTCATGCTATGAATAACAAAGGAAAGTGAATTGTCAATGTCAATTGCCGTGATAACATTATTTTCCGAGGAACTTCATGTAAAAAAACAAACATTTGTGTTTGTTTATCAGATGAAGTGGTATATTGTTTTAAACGCATTTTGACATTGTGTCTGAAATTTTGGCTTATAAACCATATTTTTCCACCATCTTCAGAAAGCGCCATCCGTTACGCTAGTTCACAAAACTTTTTTTCTTATTTTTATAAAGAAAGAAACGGATCCGATGTTGTTTTTGTGTTCATGTTTTCCTAAAATGAGTTTTAATACTGCGCTTTTTACGCATGCATGTTTTTTTATTCAATGCTCAAAACTACTCACAATTATCGTTTCATATTCGTACCTATCGTATGCCCTCATAATAATGGTACGGGTTGGTAGCTCTGTTGTTTGTAACAGATTAATTTTTTTTTGAGCCCGGCTGTATTTTTACACGTCGGGACGACACTTATGTCGTCGCGACGTGTAAAAATTCAGTTCTAAAAGCTTAACTAAAGGCGTAAAGGCTTAACTTAATTAAATTTAACACTGTAAAACACGTCACACGTGACGGCGCGACGGTCACAGAGTACATGGCGTTCGCGTACAACTAACTACTCTATATTTTGGAGTCGTTTTTGACGCTTCAATATTGATATATGATTCTGGTTTTCTCTGTATTCTGAGGATCGACATGAAAATTCTCTAATTTGAACATTTGAAGTTGGCAGCACTGACTGAACGTAGCTCTTGCTTCTTCTAGTTTCGTCGTTTGTTGCCAACAATCCGCCCAGCCGCAGAATACACTAACTCTAAAGGAGTCCGGCCCCCCACAAAATAAATGTAGGACCTATTTTCATTACTTTCTGGTTGGACAGGATGTGACTAGTACTTAGGACTGTTTAGATAATGGTAGGCAGCAAAATCACACAAGGAACTTTAATTATGTAATTATTTATTAAATCTTTGGTACTAACATAAATGGCACGTAAGTATGCAGTAAGTAGGTACTTACCAAGCAAGGTAGGACTAAACTTAATTGTAATAAACTTAAAAAATAAGTACCAAAATAGGTAGGTATGCAGTACCTAAACAGTTTAAAAAAATAAATGCTTAGTAGAAGAGTTATGAGTAACATTAAATATTAACCTGTCAATGAACACAACAATCAATGGTGGTGTTGCCTGACCAAATAAGGCTTATAATTAAGTATGATTCCTATGATAAAACACATTAGCAAAGTTAGATTATTTGGCAAACTAGTGCTAACATGGAGGCATGTTTTGTGTAAAATAATTGGTTCCATATAAGACCCTATGGCAAGTGATAAGGCACATAGTTATTTATCATTCGAGTAAAGCAAGTATTTTAAAGGGAATTAGAGTCAACACTATGATGGTTTCCTTGATGAAAAAACTTGAGTAGTTTCTTTTCATAGTTGTCACGCTTGGAATAATAATCTACATCAGATCTTATAGTAAATGATTTTGTCTCAACAAGAGTACTGTAAATTTTCTTATTCTGAAGCATGTCTTCATCATCTGGTAGAAGGGATAAATAGGATGCTACAGCTTTAGCTGCATCATCAAATCTTTCAAGTTTGTAATAACAAATTTGAATATAATTGAGGACATCAGCTATAAACTCAATTCCTGAGTTATACTCAAGCAACTTCAGCTTATCCTGGCACTGTTGTTGGCAATGTAGAAGAGCAGCTATATTATTTGACATAGTTATGGCAAATTCTGATGACCATTCTTGCTCTGGCTGCCTTTCACATTCTACCCGGCAACTGTTTTCTGATGTTAGGTAATCATTTAGTACTTCCTCCATGTTAGCAACGGTGTCTGCCCAATTTTGCTGATAGTACGCCTTTGCTCCAATTTTAAAAAGTATTATATAGTCATCACTCTCCTGGTCAACAATCTCCCTTGCATCTACTTGAGGTTGATCCACATAAAACTTTACGTTATTCGACATAGTTTCATCATCGGGATGTAATGCAAGGTATGTGTAAGCTGCTGATGCTGCTTTAGGCATGGCATTCATTTGATAATAGCAAAGATGTAAGTACTCATAGGGCTTTCTTGCTTGCATATTATATAGTACTGATTCTGGGACATCACTTTTTAGGTTCAGTTCTTCAAACCCAATATCCTCGCATTTCGTCAAGCAGCTTTTTTTATTGAAAAAATGTTCATAGACCTTCAACTCCCCTATGTTTTCTTTAACTTCAGACTCATAGCGCTGGTTGTTGCATTTTTGTCTACAATTCACTACTACAGCCTTGTACAGTTTGTATATATGTATTGATGCTTCGAATTGTTTAATACATTCTGTCCATCTCTCACCTTTGTAAGCTTTAACGCCGCTTTCATAGGCTTTTTCTAATGACAATGTTAGACAATTGCATAGCACAATTGATGCAAAAAACAACAATGTTTTATAATTATAACACAATGACATTGTTAGAGCAAATAGTCAATCACTATGTATGTAATAATGTACTCTTTGATCTACTGTTACTGAATTGTAGTAGTGATTAAATTAATTATTTTAGCATGATAGTGATTGACCTTCTAACCTAAATTCGGTTTCATTTCAGTATGTAGGTACCTATTATATTATGTATGTACAAATTCTAGTAGGTTTTTATTTTGTTTTGATTTTGCACCGGCATTCTTTATACCCACGTTTGACATTGACTTGACTGACTGTTGACGTTGACAATCTCAAAAATTTACAGCATTCATTTTTTTTCATTCATTTCATTCATTCATTCAAACGCATGAGCAGGCGTACCTATCCTACAAACGCTTTTTTATCATACGACCACCTCTACCTCATCTAACATCAGAATTCCGGTTAATTTACGGAGCATTTACACAAACAAAGACCAAACAAAGCCAGAGCCAGTTCAAAAGCATTTTTAACAAAAAATCTCATAGCAAAAAAT
The DNA here is from genome assembly GCA_963924445.1 of Philereme transversata. NCBI lineage: Eukaryota > Metazoa > Arthropoda > Insecta > Lepidoptera > Geometridae > Philereme > Philereme transversata. The sequence goes on from OZ004342.1 coordinate 12,033,664, forward strand.
GCAAGGACACATGGCGGGTTCCTGTATCAGTCGGTAACCGACAACGACGTATCTCCTTGATAAAGTGTCAAACTAGTGTCAAACTTTTGACACGTTTTTATGGAGAAAAACACATAAACGCATAACCCCTTTGAGTAGGTACCCATATCAATGACGATGTCTATGGAGTATTATGGACTATGGACATGATCACAATGAAGTTTTTATTCAAATGACCACTTTCAATGGTCTGTTGTTTGTTAGCTTTTCTGTGGCCACATACTGCCCGGTTTGACTTATTGGTATGTTAAATATTTTCTAATTTGATTGTAAGTTTATTCAAATAAAAATGCCCTATAATAATTCGGTTTTAGTAGGAAACTGGAACGAAGAAAGACTTAAAAACGAGGTAAGTATTAACTATTGTTTGAATTTGTAATTAAATTAAAAATACCTAAATACATACTTCGAATTATTGATTTCTTCTCGTTTATTTTCTAATGATTTTCAGACCGATTTCAAAATCTTCCGAGTGCCGCCATTACACAGCGCGAGATGGCGCAGTTTCTGGGCGGTTTTTGCATGTGTACTAAAGTTTAATGTTTCGTGTTGTCTCTCTCATTATTTTTAAGGGTTCTGGGCCAAAATGGTAAAAACGGAACTCATTCGTCTCGAATACACGAAATCTTTCGCCTATAGGTTGTAGAGAGTGCGTACAGTGATGAGAGCTTATCATTTTCGATTAAAAAAAAACTAGTTCCAACTAGCGTCATAGATGGCGCTGTTTGGAGATGCACCGCCAAAAAATATGGTTTATATGCCAAATTTTGTCTAAAACAATCTCACTTCATCAGTTAAACAAACACAAATGTTTGTTTTGTTTTTCAAGTTCATCAGAAAATAATGTTGACACGGTATTTGGCATTAACAATTCATTTTCTTCTGTTAATCAGAGCATGACAGAGCAACGCCATCTGTTGTCAGTTACATAAAACATGGCCGTGAAAACCCCTCACATCTGTCCGCGTGTAATTAGTACTGTTTGGAACGTTGAGAATGACCTCTTCTGGTAGAGAATGGCTCTTTCGGTGATATTTGTAAACAATTTCAACAGGTGGCACTGTTACCACCTATTGAGTAGTTTGTGATGAGAAATACAATCTACTTACACTCTAGGCTATTGATATTATATTTTTCATCACTCATGCTCTGAAAGTTGGTCATTGTTAACTCGATAACGGCTCGATACATGCGACTTTATAATTGATAAAAATAGAATGAGGCTCATTGCATTTTTATCAAGCTAAAATGGAATATCCAATAACTTCATGACAAATCCTTATTTGTATCAAAAAATGGAACTGGCCACTTTCTTAATATGTTATAATTAAATACAATCTCCATTGCGGATCATTATTTCGATTTAAAAATTAAAGAGGCTGCATCGCATTTACGGAGCTGTTATCGAATTTCCAATCACCAACTTTCAGAGCATCACGAGTGATGAAAAATACTTTTTTAATATCCTCGAAGTTGTTATTTATACTATAGGCTCGTTGGCTTGATCTGATCTTTGCCTGACTTACCTTCCTATATTTGCAGTGTGAGTTCAAGCTCTTTCTACGCAAACGCGATCGTCGAGAATTGTTGTTACAAAAGTCAAGAAATCTTTTTAGTAATTTACTAAAGGAGGTAAGACAGTATTTTATAAAAGATACGATTGTAGATACCTACTTCGTTTAAAACTGCGACTCATTTATAATGCGCATTAATTTCGTTTATGCTAGTGGCGTAAGTGACCATACCTTCGAACTTTTGATGCCTGAACGGTTTTTAGACCAATTGTCTTAGTTGATTGATTGGATATTCTAAACACTAAAATCGTAGGTATCTACTTACTGTTCGTATGACCTAGTGGGCAACACTGGTGTCAGATTCCTAGTAAGAGTTCAATTTAATGTTTTACTATTTCAGAGACCACTCGCTATTAGTGGAACTTTTGTATTGTATGGATACAATGTGCAGCTGGTTGCTTCTGATATGCCATGTATCTACTTATATGTTTTTACCATATATCGTAGCACCGCCGTAGTAATGTCGTAGCGGTATCGTAGAGACATCGTAGCGACGCTGTAGCAGTATCGTGGAGGCATCGTAGCAGGCGCACCGCGCCGTAATATATTATCGTAGAGACATCGTAGTAGTACCGTAGCACAAATATACGAGGTATCCGTAAACTATATACGATAAAGACTACCTTTTGTTATTTACATAGCCAGAGCTGCATCTGCAGGCGGTAAGCCCGCTTATGGACTTGCCCTTTCGAGTCTCGTCACCGAGCGGCAGGTAGACTACATGCAGAATATAAATGATGGGTGCCTCATGACCCTGTCTTCTATTACCACGCCTTGCTGTCGAAACACATTTGTTATACTAAGGTACATCCGTACATCGTACAGATTTATCGGTCACGATACGTCGTCGCAATCGTCCCGCCAACGCTTTCTCGGAATGAATCATCTTTCTAATTTGATTTTTTTATCATTGACTGCAGCTCTATAGATGAAAGTCTCCGCGGCGAGAAAATGAACTATGGCGACGAGTTTCTCTTGTAGCCGAAAATTATGCAGAACCTAATGTAATCTGACAGATTTATCTTATCTTAGAAATTGACAGAGGCTAGAACTTTAGTTAGAAAATTATCTAGTGACTAATATAAGTTCACTTTTTGATTGTGCATGCTTTGGGCCGTAGCAATGTTAAACACTTTTTTTATTTACATGATTACATTATGCTTTTATGTAACAATAGCTTCTGCCCGCGACTTCAAACGCCTGGTTTGGCTATAAAATGTAGCCTATGTCCCAATCCAGGTATTTATATTGCAAATTCTTATTCTTGTTAGTCCTAGTACAATTGAAATATACATAAACTATATACTATAGTACGATAATCATCGAACTGAATAACAAACGCATTTCAAAACTATTACGTAAGTTTTTATGAGCCCCCCCCCTAAATTCCCCGAATTTAGGCGACTGACATCTTAACGCACCGAAGAGTATTAAGACTACTGTAAACTATTACTAAGAGTACTGATGACGTCCGCGGCGAAGTAGGCGAATAGCTGGCTGTGAGGCAGGAGGTCGCAGGTTTGATCCCACTGCGGAACAAATCTTTGCATGATTTACAGATCCGGGTCTGGTTTTTTCTCTATATATAAGAAAGTATTTACAAAAAAAAATGTGTATACATCTATTCTATCAGTTAACTGGTTCCCATAGTACAAGCTTAGCTTAGTTTGTGGCCAGATGGTGCTGTGTGAAATGTCCCGCATTATTTATTTATTTAACTAACTTGACCTTTTGCAGGCTCCACCACTGTACGTAAGATATACGCCTGAAGGCACACCCGGCCCAGCAGATAGGATGCCTATACGGCTCAGTTCTTCGAAAGACAGTAGCTGTCGGTGGAGCACTATTCCGCTCCTGGCTTGCGACCGCCTTAAGGGCTTAGGAAGTGCTGTGAAGGTGACGTGTGATGTGTATGCTTATGATCCTTAATCCAAATTGTAGTATATTATAAATGCAAAGGCTTGAACGATTGCAGGCTGACGAGTATCGATCTGCACAGTTAGACCGATTTTCACGTTTAGAGTAGGTATGCTTCAGAACATGTATGCTTACCCAAATAGGGGTGGTACTACCCAAAAAATTTTATAATACTTCAAAAAGTAAAAAAAAAAATCAGTATAAAAAATTGAGATCTCGTAGCCTGCCATCAAATCACCTATTTCTTAAAGTTCGTGTCTACTTTTACAATAAGTATATTAAGATCATCTTAGGGCTATGGACAGCTGATTAACTAAATTATCCCTATAAACAGTTAATTATCAAAAAAAAAAACATCGAACGTAGAAAATCGTGGAACATTGTTCTAGTAAGAGACGACAATGACCTTTTCGGGTTTACATACATATTCAAAAGCACTCAGATCACGATTTAGAATTACAAATGTGCTATTTATTAGCTGGGTATTGGGTACCATTCGAACACAGCCAAAATCTCGTAAATTATAAATTACGCTGTGACGGCATCTTATATACCACGTGTTTTGTACCACGACATTAAATGAAAACACGGGTAGGGTAGGGCTGGTATTGTTGTAAAATAGGTTATTTTCAAATTCATGACCATCTAAAATTTTAAGATTTTAAACAACCTTAATATCAATTCCTTAAATATCAATGAAACAGCCTGTATCAAATAGGTATACAAATCATATTCATTCATTATAGGTAGATTCCTGTTAAACTGACTAAGTGGCATCAGTGTTTAAAAATTGTTTATTGGAAATGTATCGATTACTAGATAAATATTCAAGCTACCGGCAATAAACCCGCCTCTAAACTCAGTTAATATGATACCGGGTGTGTGTTCTAAATTAATGTCGTACATAACAAAACATGTATCCTCCTCTTTTTTTGAGGTTGGTTAAAATATGATATATATATATTGACTTTCTAGAAATAACTTCCAAAGATCATTTTTAAATAAAATTAAATAAATTATTTTGCGCAAAACCTATAGATTTTTAGTATATTTTGATACATTTTCCATGCTGTAAAGTAGACCATCGCTGTATTTGAATTATACCTTTACTCTTCCCATGTTTCACAAAATAAAAATAATGAATAAAAAATGACAGCTTAGCGTACAACGTATAACCGTACAAATGTTTGTACGCTATACGCTGAAATGTCGTTTTACCCTATTCTTCCTTTAAAACTTTTTAGGGCGATCGTGATAGCCCGGCTAATTGGACAACGAAAAAACTACTAATATAAACTATATTTAGGTTTGACAGCGCTTAAACGATTACCCTTCTCTTGTTTCATGCCCACAGAAAATGCCAGTTGTAGTTTTAGAGCCTTCAAATCTAAACTTAGTTTAGTTTAAGCCAACAGAATTGCCCCAATATTTGATTATTTTAATCCGTCACAACTATATTTACAGACTGGTACAAAGCTGATCGTGAAGAACTGCGTCGCCGATAAAAGCTTGTGCGTCATGGACCAAAGCTGGATGCAGACATTTTTTGGCCCCGTAAAGACTTTAGTATCTTTTTTTTGTAGATTGCTGAGACGCGAGAGGATTCGGTTTGATTCCTGTTGGAAGACAATATTTTCATCATTATCAGTCTTAGGACATTCACTAATGAACAACTCTTCCCCGTAGATTTCCAGAGTGACCGGTCTTGTGCATCCTTCGCTCCCTATTTTTTTTATTATAGCCTGGATGTTGTGGTCCTTTTGATTGTTGATGTACAGGGAATCCTAATAAAGAGGAATATTTACAAGTCTCTAGTTGATGATGTTTTTTTATTTTGGCCAGGAGTGTGGGGTGACATGCCGGAACTACATCGATATCCACAAAAGGCATACTGCAGAAAATATCTTTACTCTTGTCAGTGATGTAGAAACCAAGTCCAATGATTAGAACAAATAAAAACTATAATGTAGAATTTATATCAGAAAATTAAATTCTTGATATGTTTTGGATTCCGTTTTGTTTCTGTATTTCTGAGAATTTGGCGTATTTTAGATAATATTATTTTAGATGATATAATTCAGAGTAAAACTGTTCGAATGTTTTTTTCAGTTTGTGTGTAGGCTTTTGTATTTAATTTTATTATTTTATTTCGTTGTTTATAAAATCTGTTTAATACTTACAAATAAATAAATTTACTTGTGTTTAAAAAATATTTATATTTTTTCTTATAAGTACCCAGGTATAATATAGATCTATCATTATACGTGTACTTTGGTATAAAGACAGCAGTAAAATGTATTAGTTTTTAGAAAGTACACAAAAAGGTACAATAGTAGGATTGTTTTGGCAGTTATGCCTCTACATAACTAAATAATTTCTCTACATTTTTCTATAAAGAAAATTACATCTACTTGATAAAACAGTACTTGTACCCTAGATAAATTACCTCCTACATACTAGGTTGGGTAGGAATTATAATAAAGTTGTGCTCAGAACAATATTCTGTTTACATTGTAGGGAACATTCTTCGGCTTTGTGTCCCAAATTCCTGGGCCCTTGCTTGAGCGAAACTGTTATACATGGCTCGTTAGTGGTTTAGTACCCATCATTACGGGCTTGTGGACGAAATAGGCTTCCCGAATTACTTTGTATTAAATTCAATGGTGCCTTATTTTTGGTAGACTATTACTCCGGGTTTATACCTATACCTACAGAGTATTTGTTTGATGTTACCCTGGCGCTACCAATTCAAAAAACTTCCTAATAGGTACTTTATTTATCTCATTGTGGAAAGTAATTAAAGTCCTGTCGTTCGAACAGGCCCGTTTTGACGTTGTCAAAATACAGAGAGTAGAGATGGGAACTAGAGGTAATAAAAAAAAAATAGTTGCTAGAAAAACCGATTCTTGAGACATTCCGAGAGTTAACTAAGAGTTTGTAATCGTTTCGTTTGAACTAGCTTGGCTACGTAAATATATAATTTATATCGTTTTTTATGCAAGATAATATTGACGATAACGATCAGTAGGTAGATTAGATTAGAAAATTCTTTACTGATAACATAATACATAGCTGAACTTATTGCTAATTAGCATTTTATTATAGCTAACCTGTGATAAATATTAATAAATATTACTGGACATTTCACACAGCGCTATCTACCCCCAAACTAAGCAGAGCTTGTACTATGGGAAACAGATAACTGATAGAATGCTAATATACTTGGTTTTTGTAAATACATACTTATAATATATAGAAAAACATCCAGACCTGAAACAAATAACTGTAGATCATGCAAACATTTGTTCCACAGCAATATCGATTCAAGATGGTAACGAACTTTATTTTTGTTTTTATATCTTTAAATACAATTAAAGGGGGGAATGAGCTTTTTTGACAAGGCACAAGGTTATGCATCTTAGTAATATCAAATAAAATCTAAATAAAATGTATCTGTTCATCGTCATCATCATATCAGCCAATGGACGTCCACTAATGAACACAGACCGCGCTTCCGTTCCATGTTTCCGGCGTTTTGACCTCGAGGATAACAGAATTAAAGAGCTTCTAAAGGACCTTAAATACCGGTGTTCTACCCGCTTTCAGAAGCAAAATCAAAATGTTTATATTCATTAAAATCACAAGGATCACTTTGAAACGTCAACTTTACAGCCTGTTCCTCCGTGACCAAGCCAGGAAAGTAAGGCAAGACACAAGGCTGGTTGTTCTTTTTAATGATTCTTTTACAATACATAACAATAAAGAAAATAAATTAAGTGCGTCTAAATTATAACGGCTCTGATTCCGTCATCACCCGGCGCGACGAATTAATGACTTGAAGAGATAAATCCCATTGAAATAACATTTATGTATTTTTTTTCAACAGCGTTGATTGGACCAAAGAATTCGAACCAAAGTTTTTTTTAATTTCTTGCCTTTTTTACCAATGAGGGATTTTCATTTTCAACTTTAAAAAAACTAGATCCAATAAGCGTAACATGTAGGTATATGGCAAAGTAACGCCATCTGTTAGCAGTTATAAAAGCATGGCTGTGAAACCCCCTCATTGTAGGTACATCAACTATGCGAGTCCTAAGTGTAAAACATTAAAAAAATAAAATACGTTTCTGTTTATATAAATCTAAGTTAAGTAAATGTTTAGATTTTTTGTAATAATCGATTTTGTTTGGTTCCGAAGTGATTAAGACAATCGCAACAATCTTAAGTTTAGAATGTTTCGATTTTTTATAATAATCGAGTTTGTGAGGCACTGGATCCAATGAACTAATGATACAGCAATGGTATAGCGTCACTTATTATAATAATTATTTGGCATTACATGGTTGATTTTTCGACTTCTTGTGTAACCGTTTAAAGTTATCACGACAAGAAAAATGACAGACGTCAAATGGGGCCTATTGAAACGACGCAACTATAGTAAAAACATTAGTACGACCTGACCAAAGAGTGTGGATTTTTCTTTTTTTTTTTTTTATATACTAACTGATGGTGTGGATGTTAAGTGCTGACAATGATGGCTGACAAGACATCTATGTTACGATTAAATCTCAGAACAAACAGATATATTCGATTTGATTGCGATTGTAATTTTTTATCAATCAAAACCACGAATCAATAAAATTTGCATCGGTTGTTTTCATATTAATTTGCGTGTCTTATTTTTATCACTTTTACACCGTTTCTTGTATCAAAATGTCTAAATTAGATGAAGATAAAGGTATTGTTTATTGTAATAGGGTTCGCCTCGGTAATTGGTATGAGGCCACTAAATTAGAGGAGGTGAGTTTTTCACGTTCATAATATAAAGTTTGTACGACTGTGTTTACGGTATATTTACGCGTTTACTTTCTCAATATCACAGTACAAACTGAACAAATTTCTGGAACAAATGAAAAGAGGTGATCTGATGTTGGCAAGGTTTCGCAAAATGACGGAGAATTTGAACAAACCGACCGTGTTGACGCAGTCCTCGGGAAGCATAGCCTTTGGTGCCAGAATATCTTTGCTTGCACCGCATGTTCCCAGTAAATATTAGTGAATTTATTTATTCTGCAACATGATTTCAGCTTCGATATAGAGCTTCCATTAATAGCAAACTATAATTGCAGTGTCTGATCCTCCCGTGGCAGGAAAGAACGGCCTTCTTCTCGGAGGTCGCATAACTTCGAACCAAATTGCTTACTCCCAAGATCTCGAGGATGGGTGTTCGATCGCAGGCCTGCCCAATCTGATACCAGCTGAAAGAAATACATTTGTTATAACAAGCGCTGACTATTGCGACCGTGAGGGCGAACTGCTTAAGTATCACCAAGAATTTATTTTAACCCTGTCTTCATCGGTCAATAAAAAGGTAGGTATCATTCTGCAACAAAAGAAAAATAGACAAGTAAAAAAGAAAGGCCTTAGGCATTTTACCTGTGTGAGATCCGCAGGTTCAATACATTATGAAAACCAAATTGCCGGGGACGGATAAAATCTAATCTTGGTAAAAGAACCATACGTATTGTCAGGGACCAAATCTCATTCCCTTCAGTAGATTTTGTTTCAACTTATAAAGATATGTTAGGTAAGATGGCCACATTTCAAAATTGTCTTTATATTTATTAAGTGTTAAAGCTTCTCTTTAAGAAAACTCTCAGTACAGCTATTTATTTGTCTGCACGTACTGAGAGGCGTTAGCTAAATGATGCATTGGTTTTCAGCCGTTGTACATAAGATATGATCCTAACCCGATCCCTGGACTTTGCGGGATGTTCCCGTTGTATCTAAGCGAGCATTTCGTGTCGAACACTAGATGGCGTGTGCTACCTCTTCAGTGCCCGGACCTCACTAGGTTCGAACAACAAGGAAAACCAATAAACGTAACATATTTTTGTATTTCTTATTCTTTACAGGCAATTTATTTAACCAGATTTGTGCTAGGAAATTTAATTCTTTCTTACGATAACTAGGTTTACCAATGTTCCACGTCTCAGTTATTACTTGAATGCGTGACTTAGTACAAATGCCTTTGGAATAAAAACTCTTAAGTTTTAGCTACTAACTCACACTAACTTATTTCTTTGTAGTTTTAACTAAATACATTTTTTAGGTGAATACAGATATCGTCATAAATCACTGCGCTACAAATCTAAATCTGGGTATTAATATTGGATGCTGGGCAATGGGCTTCTACGGAAAGGTATTCAAACTATACTAAAACAATATTACCTACATTACCTCCGTCTCCACCGTCATCGACTGCCTCCGTGGCGCAGTGGGTGTATAGCCGGCTGAGACGCAGGAGGTAACGGGCTCGATTCCCACCGCGGAACAAATGTTTGCATGATCTACAGATATTTGTTCCGTGTCTGGGTGTTTTTCTATATTATTATATTATAAGTATGTATTTACAAAAAAAAAGTATATAAGTATTCTATCAGTTATTTGGTTCCCATAGTACAAGCTCTGCTTAGTTTGGGGCTAGACAGCGCTGTGTGAAATGTCCAGCGATATTTATTTATTATTATTTATTGCAATTTACTATATAGCTTTATTCTTTAATAGATATTGCCCGTGACTTCGTACGCGGTACACTCCTAAATATGTAGGTAACCTGGAAATAAAGCTAAACTCGCTCTTGCAACGTGACTTGACACCCCATTTTTATCCAATGGGAACTGATTTATGGGAGAAAAGGTAGCCTATGTGGTAATCCAGATTATAATCTACGTATATACCAAATTTCACTGAAATTGGTTCAGCCTTTACGACGTGATTTAGTGACAAACAAACAAATAAATAAACAAACATACATACTTTCACATTTATAATATAAGTGTGATTGCGATATAAGGGCGAGCTTAACCCTAATAAAAGTTTTCTTTCAGCAAATCTTTGAAGATAGAGATAGTTGATTATAGTTTTATAAGATCACGAACAGATATGACACCTTTTAATAATAAATTTGTAGGCTCTAAAAATGTTCCCGGCAAAATCATATCATACGTCTTTACCTATGAAATTGCCGTTCTACAGTACTGGTCATTTCAAATAGAAAAAAAGTTTGGAATGGCTTTGTATTCTAAATTCAAATTAAGTTTGTTTTAAAAACATGACATTCTTTTTACAAACTCAATCTTTTGTTTATTGATTAGCGTTGTATTTTCATTACATTTGAACATTTTTCGTCATAATGGATACTTTAAAAATTCGTGTAATTATGGAATATGAGTTCCGTCGTGGCACCAACGCGACACAAACGGCACGTAACATAAAAAACGTTTACGGAGAGAACTTTTCAAACGAACGCACAACCCGTTATTGGTTTTCCCGGTTCCGTTCTGGAAATTTTGACTTGAAAAATGAAGCTCGTGGTCGTCCGGAGACTTTCATAGGTAAATACCTAATTTAATACCTTGTGATAAACTCTTAAGAAGGTTAACTGAAATATTTATTTACAGATTTGCGCCCCCTTAATGAAGACATGTCTAGACGTTTATGGGAAAGAAAAGCCAAATAATGTCTGGCAGATTTATACTCCGACAGCTACTTAATTACGACAACACCCAACACTATAAATAACGTCATTAAAATGATTCTTCATATCATTATGACCTAAATATTTTTTCGTACAATTTTTATCCTTTGATGCTCCTTTTCAAGACACAGACGGACTTATCAGTTATATTTATTTTGTAATAGGTTAGGTAAGTAAAGCATTTGTATTGTATGCTTAAATCCAGACAATGGAATCTACTCCAAGACAATGCAAAGCCATTTCTTTGAGTCGGGCTAAAGTTTTTTTAGAATTATATTTAAACTGAAAAAGACAACAATTTTTAGTCATCCATCAAGTCTGAACATTTTAAAATGTTCAGAATTGATAATTAACTATGATAAAAAAAGCACTCATAATATTATTTGGGTAATAAAATCACTTAGAAGCCATAACCAAGTAAGTAAGTAGAGCTAATCATTTCTGTAAGTAAACAGTCTATAACATATTCCTTCCTCGAAGTTTTTCTTACACTCGGAAGGTCGAGGCGGAAACGGAACTTCACGGTCGTTATTGTCTCGTTTATTATACGATTCTGAAGTTTTCGAACTTATTGCGTCTACATTCAAAGCATGAATAAGTCATACAGTTCGTTACAAGAATTGCTCTAAACGCCTCCTCCATATCTTGAATATCGCGCGAACGCTTTATGCGATATTATTTGAACGGTGTTTTCAAATTGTGTGTGGAACCTATTCTAAGAAAATACACATTGTTTTTTCTGCTTCTAATAACATTCGTAGACAAAACAAAGCGAGCAGCCCTGTACAAGATATTATTTATTTTTAACTAGCTTCGCAAGCCAGCGGCTTCGCACGCGTTGTTTGTCAATCAAAAGTAGCATATGTTTGAATCCAGGTCATAATTTATCAATACACCAAATTTCATCGAAATCGGTTCAGGAATTATGACGTGATTGATTAACACACAAACAGACATTCAAACTTTCATATTTATACTTTTATATTGTTACCAAATAAAATAATCAATATATTATAAATGCGACAGTTTGTTTGTTTGTTACTCAATCACGTCGTAACGGCTGAACTGATTTCGATGAAAATTAGTATTTACGTAAATTAAAACTTGGATTAACACATAGGCTATTTTTTATCCCATAAATCAGGACCCATGGGATAAAAATGGGGTCAAGTCAAGTTGCAACAGCGAGTTTACCTTTATTTCTAGGTTACCTACACATTTAGTAGTGTAACGCGTATGAAGACGCGGGCAACAGCTAGTTTGTTTAATAAAACAGTATTACGGGTATATTGTATTGTCTGTTTCTCGAACGGTGAATCCGATACGCAAACACAGTGGTACGTAATTATCTATTCTATTTGATGCAACAAATACATTTTTTTTTATTCTATCGGGAATTGCGAAGGAAAGCAGACCGCTATTCAAATATTTGTCCCTGTCTCAAGTTTCAGTTACAAGAGTGAATTTATCAAGTGCACTTTTCCAATAATGAGCGGATTTCATTGAATTCCAAGTTCTATTGAATGGCGGACGTGGCTGTGAAGTTTTGATAAATTAATTCAGTGAAGTGCAAGTCTTAGTAATGCACTTAGTGTTCTGTATTTAACGAAATATGTCATATACCCTGGACAATAAAAAAGGGAATGCCCCTTGAACCTCATGCGTACCAATTGATATTTTTGAACATTCTGGTTCGTCATTTTCTAACATAAATTATGTTTTTTTTATCAATATTTTTGACTATTTCAATGGCGTTATTTGTGTTCAGAAGCATGACGTATTTAGTATTTGTAAAATACAAAGTTAAAGATTTGCGACGATGTTAAGTATTTCGATTCATGACAATTCCATTGAAATTAGATCATATTCGAAAATAGCTTTGATCCAAATTTGATTCCAAGCCTTGATAACCTTAAAAACTACTTTTTTTACTTTGTTACAATTCAACCCTCTTAAATAAATTGTTAGATACCGGAATAATTCTAAAGGAGTTTAGGTTTTTATTTTGACAAAGAACTCTAAAAAGAAGATCCACCCGATTCGCTCTGTATTCCTTTTCATTATCTAGTCTTCTACTTGTGGGCTTTTTCCATTTGAAAATTGAGCTCGTTATTGATCCACAATTTTTCTTTAGATTATTCTGCGACGTCTGTCTCAAGTCTGTTTAAGTTTCTTCTCTATCTCTATTATAAAATAGTTCTATTCCATTGTAGTTGTTTGTTAACAAAAACGCATTCAAGGAAAGGAACTAATTAAACTAGGAAATTTTGCTTTTAAGGGGGATGTCAAATGCAAGCTAATTTCTCTTACTTCAGCAGAATGTTTGATGTTTATTATGAAAATTAAATTTGTCTACCTCACATATGGAATTCACAATGAATGAAATGCAGTCTCCGCAACTTACTAATTGAGTTATGAAGTTTTCGCGTTCGTTTGTTGATAATTACTTTACATAGAGGGGAGTGACAAACATTGATTGCTTGTTTCCGAGTGGCTGCAAACTCTGCGTATTTGAGATACCTATCGTGCGCAGTGAAAAGACAAAGGAGAGTAGAACTAATCTCCTTTATGAGCGTAGCGGCGACACTCCGGATGGGTCACTCAGGTGGCGGATGCGAGGCACGTCGCCGACCCCATACTATCCTACTGCTACTAATGTTTTCGGTTTCACATCTTACGAAAACACTTCTCAGTTTGCATGAAGCAATAGTCTAACCCTATCGTCTTACGATTTGTTTATAAAAAACGCTTAGGTGTGCAAGTATTTTTTTTATAACGGAAAAAGTCCGACTGCTGCTTTATCGGAATCGTTTTTAATATTCCTGACCAAAATGGTAAAAGGATTAGGTCCGCTTTTGTCCGTCTGTTCATCAGCCTGTCACATCTGATTATTTCAGGAACTACTGAAGCTCGACTTAGTCTTAGCAATAAGAATAAGGGAATATTACACCATGTACATGATGTGACATGTGTTTAAAAAAATAGTTTTTTTGATATATTTCATAATTAATACGAAATAAATAAATAAAATAAATATCGCTGGACATTTCACACAGCGCTATCTAGCCCCAAACTAAGCAGAGCTTGTACTATGGGAACCAGATAACTGATAGAATACTTATATATATATATATATATATTTTTTTTTTTTGTAAATACATACTTATAATTTATAGAAAAACACCCAGACAAGGAACAAATATCTGTAGATCATGCAAACATTTGTTCCGCGGCACGAATCGAACCCGCTACCTCCTGCGTCTCAGCCGGCTATACGCCCACTGCACCACGGAGGCAGTCAAATTTTATTTTCTTTACCAAAGGGGCCAAAATTTCAAAATCGGGTTGCTACTTGGCTTGTGATGAAAAATTATGTAAAAATACCACTAGTGGTTCTGTGAGAACAGTAGACCTCGTCTCCCAAGTTCAAAAATTAATTTGAGCAACAAACATAACGAAGAAAGTCCAATTTTAAATCGAATTTCAGGTGCTAGAATTTTCCCATATACTTATCTATTTATATATACTTTTGAGCAAAATATTGGTATAAGTTTTAGCGTTTACTCGCGTTCCCTTAGTCCTAGGAGGTCTAATCTAGTGTCTATGGGTTCGTCTCCTGAAGCCGGAGAAAACTGCGTAATCTGATTGGTATAGGTCGGTATACATTTTCCGAAAAGAATTCAAAAATATGTTTTTATTAGATGTATAGTTTATGTAGGTTTAAGATAATGTGTACGCCCCCGTCTTTTTGATTTGGTTTTGTCATCCAAAGACTACCCATTGTATTTACCTATATTTTTCTGTATATCTTCGTCATTGTAATTTTGTTTGATGTGCAATAAAGAGTACATATTTATCTATCTACTTTCCAATGGTAGGGGTCAAGCCCGCACTCTCTACATCGTGTTTGTTTGTATGTACAAAGCACGCCCTTTGTGAAATGATTCCTTCTCTCCTCCCGGGATTTGCAATTGAGTCGTTTGAGGACGATATCAGATGCTCCCAATATCGAGTTTATGCAATCTCTAAGGGATCATCATCGTTGTAACAGATTTAGGTTTCACAAAGGCGCTGCTGTGCTAGCTTGCATTGGATAGCATCATCCTATGCCATGATTTATAGAATAAATGATAATATTTATAGCTCACGACTATATTAATTCCCATGATGGACATCCTCGGATCTTTTACTCAGTACGCAGACAGAAGATATCCCACATTCTGATATGCGTCTATTTCTGAGTACTACCTATACCTTACCCTAAATATATTTTCCAACGCCTTTCGTAGGTATTATTAGTTGTCATAAGCGATCAAATATTAAAATTTGGTACTGTGCATAATGTACGAAGCCATTTATAGTATGCGTCACAGGTTTGGAACCCGCTTCATAACATTTATGTTACAAGAATTGAAGGAATATAGAAACGCTTCTTAAAATATCTTTAGTTTATAATTACAAACTGTATTCCAAATTATATCACTCGGTGCAAGAAATTTAACATTCTTCCATTGTCTGAAAGAAGGCGTGTCGCCGATCTATTTTCTCTTATTAACATCGCGAACGGCAGGTTACTGCCCAGAATTACTAGCTCGGCTTGGGCTTCGTACGCCTAGAGGACACAGTCATCCATCACAACAGAACATACTCCAACTGTCAAATTCAACTATAGTTAAAAGCATCCATACCAATTATAAAAATGCGAAAGTAACTGTGTTTGTTAGTTTGTTTGTTACCTTTTCAAGACTAAAGGGCTGAACGGATAGTAATGAAATTTGGCAAGAAGATAAATTATACCCTGGGGAAGGACATGGGCTATCTTTTGTTCCAAAAAATAATCTTGAAGGAGGTGAAATAGGGGTTGAAAGTACCATATAATTTAACCGTCGTTTATTGACGTGAAGTCATTTACATGAAGTGTCGCGTCACTTTGCCATTTCATTCTGCATTTGATTTCTTTGATAATTTATATGGCAGAATAACGTTTGCCGGGTCAGCTAGTAGATATACTATACATCTTATGGGCAAGCAAATGTTATAATGCACTCATAGAAATAAGTGTTAGAAAAAAATAAACGAACTTTTTGAATGCACGGGCTCTAAAGGTAGGTAGATAATTAATAATAATTAATTCTAATAATTATGAATGTGAGCATTGGCCTTCTGCAGCCTGTTTATGTATTCATTCATTTATATGTTTAGCTGTTAATTTTCCGTAGACCACAGAATTGATGAAACACCAGAACAGGCATTCAGCTGTGATTGCAAGCCGTGCGCTGTGTCCATAAAACGAAACCCGCGTCCCGCGCCCACCTCACCCCCACACGCGTAATGTTGCTAGCTTAGACATTATATACCCATTCTGGCGTAAATGTTTTTGATAAGATACAACGAATGTAACTATGGCACTATTTTATTATTCAAATATCAAGACCGGGTTGCAAAACAATCTCTAAATGTATTTAGCGACTAAACATGTTTAAATTTGACATATTTGTATGATTTGAGAACTCCTTAAATCGTATTTAGCCACTAACGCTTAGGCATCGTTGCGCATATCGCCTTATTTTTTTTTTGGGAGATTTGCGAGATCTCAGTGCGGGGCGAACCACTAGTATAATTTAAAACTAGTAATTAGTTTTTAATCTCAGAATTCTAGCGTAAGGAAAATCATAACACTCGATATTTGGCAACACCAGCAAAATGGAGGATCATTATTTACGACAATTACAAACCGAACAATTTATTCAATAAACAAATAAGACAACATCTAAATGCGCTACCTACGTATGAAATGTGATCCCATCTTGCTTATTTTTGAGCCCAGCTGAATTTTTACACGTTGGGACGACACAAGAAGGCATAATCCAATTAAATCGAACACTGTAAAACACGTCATGCGTGACGACGGTCACAGACTGACTAATGGCAAAGTACTCTACTTGTAGTAGATGTTGACGTTTCAGTATTAGGCGCGTTCACTTTTTCTGGGGTTTTATCTATTCTGTCCCGTAGACAATAGAAAAAAGTTATAAAAGTTCCTTAATTATTGATCAACTTATAATTTAATTAAATTAACTTTTTAAATAAAACTTGCTGGAAAACGATACAGGTTACAGTAATTAGCACTTGGCGTAACATTTTACTAGGTCACGTCAGACTGGGTGTAGGAGGCGCTTAGGTTTAACCAAAGAGTTCTGAAAATAAAAACTTTCAGGGCTGTAAGCGATCTATTTCACCCGAAATATTTTGAAGTACAAGCGAGCGAATGCAAGCGACGACGCTAATCGAGGGTATTATTGATTGTTTACACCAGAGTAGGTATAAGTTTTCATCACAAATGCGAGCAAATTAAAGTTTTTTTTTATAACAGTAGTTGCTAAAAAGAAAATTTGCGTTCCCGGTATCCATTGCTTTTTTTACTGCCGGACATGACCTCTTTTTATAAAGAAATAAGGATTTATCATGGAGATTGTATTTCCATAAAGCCTATTTTGCTAGTTGCATTTTCAAATAGAAATAAGCATTTGTCATGGAGGTTGTATTTCATTATAGACTGAGTTACAATGTCCAACTTTCAGAGATGAAAAAACATTTGACCAACTCCACCCAAATGAAAGGACCTGCTTTTACAAACCGGAACAAAGCGGGATCAACTTCTAAATTTCACAGGTATTTCATTAAAAGTAAAATGGAACAGTATCAGACCCTCTGTATTTGTCGGTGGAAGTTATCTACCCTCTATTGAGATATATTATGGTTCCATACAATAGCCAACCCTTCCGAGCGAGGCAGACTTTTCACTTTATAACGTACCCCCCCTACCTACTCACTACGTAGGTAGTCCAATTATTACCTTCCTTCATTTTGTGCGGCGTAGTTTATCAAGACTATTTTCCTACTAGGGCTGTATAGGAACGTGATTAGTTTCAATTTACTGATTAGCTTTAAGTCTAAGGTTTGGTTGAGGCTTCTTTCTACATATATTCGGTACTTAAGGTTACTATTCCTATTCGAACGTTCAGTGGCGATCCACTAGATAACTGAATTAACAGAAATGTGTAAACCTATGCGTATCGAATTAGTTACGTGTTATTATTCCCGCAAAACCAATTAAAATGCATACTTTCATTCGTAAAAGTCATAATAATTCGAAAAAATAACTTGTTACTGACATATCAAATATGTGTAAATAGAAACGTTTTCCCCCCAAAGGAAAGAAAACAATTATTTAGGTTTCAGCCGAAGCTTGACCCACATTGAGATGAACACTATTGAATATCGTGCTAGTTACCCAGTGTTTTACTTAGTTCAGTCAGTTATTACTAGGTGTCGCTCTTGTCAAGCGTCGCCCCTCCCCTCGCTCGCGTTGCGTCAGCGCCGGCTACCTTCCAAAGCCAGTACGCTAAGCTAAAGCCGTCAAGGATTTTAGATTGTGTGGGTTAAGCTTCGGCTGAAACCTAAATAATCGTTTTCTTCCCTTTGGGGGGAAAACGGTTCTATCTAGGTGTTCGAGCCTGCGCTTCACCCACATTGAGACGTGTTTACATTCTGACGGCGCTGACTGCGTAGTAATGTGAAGTGAACTGTGTGTCTTAGTGAGACAGGATGGCGACTATAAGAGCAAGAGAGAGAAAGAGACAAAGTTTGCATTAATAATCAATTTTATTTAATATGAACACTATTACTCACTACTATGTTCTTAAGTTAGATTCTTAACAAAAAATATTCCTTTAATTAACAGCAACTAATTAGGTTTAATCATGAAACATAAATGCGAGCGATCAGTATTTATGCGTCGATTGCCTGGGTGATTACTTTGAATAACAGAAATCAAAAAGTTTAAAAAATAAGTACTTTCACTTATTCCATACATAACGGCAATTTCATAGGTAAAGACCTAATATGTTTTTGTTAGACTTGGATGTGAAGTGCTTCGTATTAAATTGAGTGGCTTGCCAGGGTGTTGACTCTTCTTCCAGAGCGTCTTTGTCCCCATATGATTCGACCTCGAGGTTTTGGTTAGCAACTTGCGAGCTGGTCACGGTTTCGAATAATTAATTCAAGTTTACGGCCTCTCTTTCCTGCGTCGTTCTTTGGTCATTTGCCCCAGACTTGAGCTCATTCATGCTATCAGTTTGTTTAGCAGACATCTCCATAAGTTGATTAAACATTTCGTTCTGTTTCATCATAATATCTAGAAATTGATCATCTCTATTTACTCGCTTCTCAGGCGGCTCTATTGTAACAGAGGTTTGCACTCTCTTTCTACTGGGTGTAGAAGAGTTGGGAGTAACGGATCCCACATCGACACATCGGAATCGACATCGACGGTTATTTATCCGACCACGACAGCGACGTTGCATGGCTGTAAGATGCTCTTAAAAACAATGAATTATTCGCAAGTGTCTTCTTTTGAGATAGCTGTTTTGTTGCTTACTCGTTCGGACAACTAGCGATGAGTTACGTGACCACTTCTAGTTTTATTGTAAAACTAGACCCCAGACGTCCGAAGAGCGGGCTGTAGCATCGTTATAATTACTCAAATAAATAATGCGGTACGAATCTTGAGTCTTCGACTTTTGCTCCAAGTTCAGGTTCGCACGTCCAATTTACACGATGTTCAAAAGCGTACTGGCTTTGCAAGGTAGCCGGCGCTGACGCAATGCGAGCGAGGGGAGGGGCGACAATTGACAAGAGCGACACCTAGTGATAACTGACTGAACTAAGTAAAACACTGGGTAACTAGCATGATATTCAATAGTGTTCATCTCAATGTGAGTCAAGCGAAAGCTCGAACACCTAAATGATGAATATTTCGATAATATTGAATAATTAGATATTATGTTTAGACAGTTCTGCTGTTCAGTTGTCTAGGGAATGTCAAATGATCGTTTGTATAGGAATCGTATCACCTTAAATACCAATTATCGAGAGAACGCTTCGAGCTTGCGATTATAATCTATTTACTGAAACCTTTTAATAGATGGCATCAATAGGGTCTAAGGAATAAATACAGTAACCTTTTTAATATAGATAAAAAGCTTATTATATCGTGGATTTAATTTTAAAAGTTCAGTTTTTAAGGTTCTGGAACAAAATGGAAAAAACGGAACCAGTATGGTGTGACTTTGGAAAAAAGAAAGAACAAAAGATAAGTGTTTATTATGCCAACCACTAATAATAACACAAAACAAACAGTAAAATAATAAATAAAATAGATATTAGTTATTAGTAGCCGCCACAGAAAGGTTCCAACTCAGCATTTGCTGTGTCACAGCAAGGTAACACAGCGCTGGTTCCAACACTTCCAACGGAAGACCCGTTGGAACCTTTGTGAGTAAGGTACGGAAGTCTGCTAACATATAAAAATAAACAAGTAGGTACCGTAAATTATAACCCAGCCAGCAAAACAACTAAAAACAAAAATATATAAGCAACTTAATTATAATCTAACATAATTATATTTCATAATAGTTTTAATATTTATGTGGGTACTTAATTTTATAGTGTAGTGGAAGTAAAACTTTTTTTTAAATTATTATCTTGTCCGTCTGTCCGTTTGGTGCAGCTCACTCAGCAACTACTCTAGATTTGACTCAAAATTGAATAATTATAAATATTAAAAGTAATTATTCCATCTGTAGTACAGGCAATCCTTTTTTAAATATTTTAATTTTGACTGCTAAAGGGGCCAAAAAGGTGGGGATAAATTTCAAAATAGGTTTAATAGGTCAAATGGGGTACCGTATAATAGGTCTTAACCAAAACATTCTAAAACCATTTTTATATATCGTATCGTTTCGGAGACTTCGGAGTTATGATGTAATACGTTGAAAAAATGTCTCCGAAGTTTACAAAACGAACAAACTGATATTAATATGATTGATAAAAATACATCCAAAGATTACAGGGAAAGTTATGAGAAAAAACGAAGTCTCTGTCTAAAACAGTTTGTTTCGAAATCGGCCCTGAAAGTTTTGGTTTCTGAGGCACATAACTAGATGGCGCTGCTTAATTATGATAAATATGGGTTGGAACCGAACCCTCGGTGCGTGAGTACTTCTTGTTTTTTCTTGACTTGACCGGTCTTGTCTTGTTTTTCCTCTTTATTGTCGTCCGGCGTGACAAACATTTGTAGTATTAGGTGTTTAAATATGAAATTGCCTTTTTAACATAGTGGCCAATTTGAATTAAAATTAAACCTGCATGGTGTGAGATTCCAAACTGAAACTTTTTTTACACGTTATTTATAACATTCTAAATTTGAAAAAAAAGTACATCATTTAAAAAAGTACAACTCAATCAATGCGTTTGGAAAGGAAAATTAAGGCAAATGAACGCACTGTGCGTTTTAGGTTTAATCGCTTTCGTAGTAGAAAATTCGACTTGAAGAAGACCAACCACTAAGGTAAACAACGATGAATTGAAAGTGATGGTGGAAGATTCCCATGAGATTGCAGAAATGTATAGAAAGTGAGACTGTTATTAAATAAATATATTTTACCTTAAAAAAAAAAATTTGTTTAAAATTTTTCAGTAGGTACAAAACGGCAATTTCATGCTTTAACTCCTATTATAATTCTATATTAGGTAACCATAGTAAAGGTAGGAACGTCCATTCTTATCAATGCCAAACACTTAGCAAACATACCATATTATGTATGTTCTACAAGATTCCACCCGCGGCTTCGCAAACGTAGTTTTCCAATAAAAAGTAGCATAAGTCTCAGTCCGTCATAATATATTATATCTATAGGGTAACAAATTTCAATAAAATCGGTCCACCCGTTTAGTCGCAAAAACGTAAACAAACAGACAGGACAAATTTACATTCGAATTTATAATATTAATATGGATGGAATACCAATTTTAGATTTCAAACATCATTGCACGTAGAATATTATTTTGATCCAGAATAATAAGTCAACGACTCACCAAAAATGTTAGATTACTGAGAAAGTTGTATTTGCCTGTTATTGGTTTCACAAGTAGCTTAAGCATTTAGATAATACTTTTTTGTAAGCGCATGTGTTTAACTGTGTAAATAATTAAATAAAATGTTCTAATAACAAGATAAAATTATCAGTTCGATTAGAAGTCGTAAAGTTCTTGTTATAAACTGCGAGTCATTACAGTTGGTGGTAACAGTTTTCCTTTCCCACGTTAATAATTCATGAAATTGAGTACAAACAATAACTGTTGTTTTCAGAGAAAGCAACCAATAATAGTACATTGTTATACAAGGGCCGACGATCGCTTACACCCTAGTACAACGCATAACTTTTCATCACGAACTTATGGCAGGAAATGCTAATTAGCATTAAGTTCGCCTAAGTATTATTTTATTAGTGCAGTAAAGAATTTCCTAATCTAGTAATTTAAATAAAATAATTGGAGAGAAAAGCAAAATATACTACGTTATTATTAAAAAAAATCTAAGAGTACTTACCATTTAATGAATTCCGTTTCCACTTAAAAAGTCTGAAGAAAATTCAAATGATGTTGTCCCAGACGAATATTTTAATTGGTTTAGGTAGCTTTAAAAATATACGTAAGTAGAAACATTCTTAAAAACGGATTTCAATCGCCCAGGAACCTTGAAAAGACGGAGCATTAAAAATAAAATTAATTTATCCTCTAGCGAAGAAATATTCTAACTTTGCCTTTCCCTTTTAGGAGAAAATCGTACGTCCTCTTTGAATACAGAGTTTACAAACGATGTTTTAGTGAGTCCAACATTTAAATTACTTTTAAACGAAGGTCGTAATCCGCATGCTGTGATCATACTCGGAATAAGTTTTTACATCATTAAAACTTACTGAGAGAAAGTATCGGCTGCGTGACGAAAGCCATACCGAGGCTTTTGCGGAGTTAGGAATTTATTACAGAGACAAAAAGTTTAGCTTATCTTCCCGGTAGATATTGATTTCTACTTTTAGTGAGAGTATTGACTTTGTTACCTTTGTCTTGTGATGAATTTTTAATATTACCAATAAGTAGACGTGTCTCTACGTTTCTTTATCCTCAGAGAAAAATACTACTTTCATGTTTATATCCCACCTATCCGTTGAGATAAACTTTAGGAATACTCCGCAAGCTAATATACAGTAACAGAATAAAGAACGATTGACGTGATAAGAGTTTTCTCTTTCTAGCAGAGATAAATTAATTTCTTCGTACATTTTCTCGTTTGAATAACTTTTGAGGTTATCTCGTCCGTCTCATCGTGTCACCCTGCAATATTTCCAGCAGTTAATAAACGTGGAGCATTACTCAGAAAAGTAATTTTTGTACTTGACTCAGCGAATTCTTAAAAAAGCCGTGCGGTAATATAAGCGGTTTCGCTGAAGCCAGACCTTTTTACACAAGGATCATTTGTTACACTGTGTCGAAGCTGAAAAATGCGGTGATTAGGACACAATGCCACACAACAACGGCGTTGAATGATATGTAAATTGCACTCTTAGCAAATGTTATTCATAGAACAAGGGAAACTTCATTTATATTCAGTGGAATTACTGTGAGGCGGTACGTAAAACAAAGTGAGGGTAGGGCGAAATTAGACGGGGTCGCGAATACTAACGTACTGGCTGTGGGGCTCTGAGGAGGAATGTGGCTCATCTCGTACGCCAGCTCACAGGGAGCACACAGATTTCAGCGCTGTTTGGCGCAGGCATTCGCTTTGTGTCACTAGCTTTATTGGGAATAGGAATATATTGAATATTCTGAGGTCATGCCACTGGTTGAGCATAGTCAATTTGTTATATATTTAACCGGTCTTGATCAATGTTACACTTGAGTTACGTCGCGTAGTACCTACTCATGGAATATGGTGAAATTATTGGTACATGCACCTTACCAATAATTTCACCGTTTTAGGGTTCCAGACCAAAATGGTTACAAAATGGTAACCCTGATAAATGGTGCAACTTTGTCCGTCCGACCATCTGTCACAGCTAATTATCTCAGCAGCTACTTAACTTATCGGCTTGAAATTTTGAATAGTTATAAATAATACTGATATTCCTCTATTGCAAGTAAAAACAATTATAAATATTTTCATTTTGATGACCCGTATACTTAATTTACAATTTTCAAACCCATAGGCCTCCCCCGTTAGGGTGGGAAAATGTAGGTTAGTTAAAAAAACACATTTTATTTTCTTTATTTTATACAGTTATGATGAAGAATGTCGAAAAAATTACCCCAAAGTTTGCGAAGTGAAAAATCTGAAATTAATATGATTGATAGTTTTATATACAAAGATTATTCAGGAAAAGTCTCTATTTAGAACAGGTAGCGCTTCTTAATTAACATAAATAAACCTATGTAGGTTCAGAACCCTCGGTGCGCCAGTCCTGTTCGTACTTGACCAGTCTTATTTGGCTTTGTGTTACTCGTAAGAATCTATCAATCTTATGAGGGTGCTAATGTGTTTATATATTTTTATTTGGAAAGATAGATAACTCTTTATTTATACACCAAATCACATCAAAATTAGAAATAATATAAAGAATTAAACTTATATTATTATATTACTTGGAGAAATAATTTAAAAAATAATGTACCTACTGTCCAAAATATGAGAATACATAAAAATATAAGATATTAAGTAGCCTGTCACAATTAAAAGGAATAAAGTATTTATTAAAGGCATGATCTTTCATTAATTACTGATTAAAACGGGTATTTATCGCGTATGTACCTTTTTTATTTGTTATCCCGACGTTTCGATTGTGTTGCAACAGCCGTAGTCACAGGCGGACTCCGCCCGTGAATAAAAAAGGTACATACGCGATAAATACCCGTTTTAATCAAGTAATTATGTACAATGATCGCGAAAGTTAAAAAAATATGATCTTCCAATATTTTTAGTGTGCATTATTATAAGCTCATGATAAACGTCTGCCTATTAGAGAGGGGGTTCCCAATACAAATTATTTGCACCAGACTATGGTAAATAGCGGGGCTATGTAAACAGCGCAGGAGACTGATCTTATTGTAGGGTTGCCTCTCTTATAAAAAGGTTTTCCAGCAGCAACTTAGCCAACATAAATTTCGTTGTCTTTGCCTTTTAGAGAATCTGTTTTTATACGAACTGGGTATTTAATAAGCATATGACTCACCAGATGTTAAATGGTAACCATCGTCTATAACAAACTATTTACTCGTAGGTACACACTTATCTACAAACCTAAAAATAAAACATATAATGTTAAGCCCTGGAAGATTGTTTTTGCAACGTTAAAGTAAGAACTTGACTACCCTATGTAGAAGTGCAAATATCGAAAGTCTGCGTATGTTATTAGCTGGGTGTGTACCTGAAAACAAGCCCAAGTTTCCCAATATCAGCGATATTATTTGTTTTCCGTCTTTTATGTAAATTCATTGGCACTGACTCTTCATTAAAATCTATAAGGTAAAGTTTGTCAAAAATATGTAGCAAAGTTTTTTGGAGTTTTCGAAGAATATAGAATTCATAAATAATCAATTAGGTAGAACCAATAATATTGCCTTACCTGTTCGAGTTTTGAAATAAAATATTGTATAGAAATATTATGAGTTTTCCTTCCTCATGACAAAATATGAGGACAAAATAGGGGAGAAGAAAACCTTCACCTAACTACGACGAAAATATCTAATTTGTGAAGTCCTACGACATACTTATTGGTGGCGATTCTGTTGTCTACTCTGAATTAACATGTCATAAAATACGAACACTCTTATTTAGTTCACCCTAAAGATCAAATTAGAATGAAGTTTAAAGTGTCATTACTAAAATTACGAATGTTTTAATAAGATTGCGTGTTTGTGGGCTAGATTTAGTTAACACCAATTTGACTGCTGACTAAAACTAGCCCGCCAACACGCCATCTTGATAAATATTACTTTATTTTTAGAAATGTCACTTTAGATGTCATTCTAATTTGATATTTAGTGTGAACCAATTATCATGAGCGTTCGTATTTTACGAAATTTATTTAATCAGCGTAAATAACAGAAACGCCACCATTGTACATTTTTGGGTTCCCTAGTCGAACTTGGAACCTCCGTGTACTGGACGACCTCCGTGGCGCAGTGGGCGTATAGCCGGCTGAGACGCAGGAGGTAGCGGGTTCGATTCCCGCCACGGAACAAATGTTTGCGCCATCTATAGACATTTGTTCCGTGTCTGGGTGTTTTTCTATATATTATAAGTATGTATTTACAAAAAAAATGTATATAAGTATTCTATCAGTTATCAGTACAAGCTCTGCTTAATAGTAAAAGCTGTTTAGTATGGGGCTAGATAGCGCTCTGTGAAATGTCCAGCAATGTTTATTATTATTATAGTTTAGACATCTTCGTCTATCTGTTCTTCTGTCTGTCTGTCCGTCCGATAGGTCTTCTAAAAACACTATAAAGTTTCCTGATTTATTACATAAATCCATTTCCGAAATATAAAGCTTCAAAGTGGCCAGTTTTCCACAATATAAGTACATTCACCGGAGAGCAGAAGTCAGCCAACCTGTCTGTAGTTGGGTTTGTAAACAGTATAGATTAAAAACAAGTGTAACGTATATTGTTAGATACGTACCTACTCGCCTACCTAATTTATAATTCCGCTGGATTGACGTAGAAATTACATTCTTATTCGTCACTTGTAGTCTATGGTCGTATATTTATACGTATATTTTTTGACTGCCTCCGTGGCGCAGTGGGCGTATAGCCGGCTGAGACGCAGGAGGTAGCGGGTTCGATTCCCGCCACGGAACAAATGTTTGCATGATCTACAGATATTTGTTCCGGGTCTGGTTGTTTTTCTATATATTATAAGTATGTATTTACAAAAAAAAAGTATATAAGTATTTTATTAGCTATCTGGTTCCCATAGTACAAGCTCTGCTTAGTTTGGGGCTAGATAGCGCTGTGTGAAATGTCCAGCAATATTTATTTATTTTATTTATTTATTACGTAGACTATACCAGTGGATCATTTGTCGTTCTTTTGAACGTAGCGTTGAATCAACGTTTCCGAACGGCCTTACACCTAGCGGTGACCGTGACTTGCCCGCTAGCACCGCCCGAGCTCGCACACGCCACATTACTGGCGTGTCTTTAAACGACTCGGGCAAATTTTATAAATATTTTATTATAACTTACTTGCTCATTGCTAGCAAGCTGTAAAGTTAAATTCAGTTTTACAACCCGTATATCGGATTCAAAATTTGAGTTTAAAATTTGAGTTCAAGTTGGAGTTCAAGGTCCCGGCTTTGCCGCACTCCAGCCTTTCTGGCCTCGCTGACTGACTTCCTTCACCTCAGCCACCGAAGCACCCAGAGCGAGACCTTCACGGCTCCACGGAATCCGGACCATCCGAGGAGAGTAACCGCATTTTTACCTGCCGGAAAGCAACCGTAAAATCAGTGACCGGGGTATAGAAGAACCGTTTTAATAAATTTGTATACTGACTTGGTGTTCCTATTACCACCCAACACTAGTCGTATCACAAGAAATATTAACTGTGCGTGGTCCAACATATGCTTGACTAATTATTTCCATTGTCCTAATTATTAATTGATGTACTTATGTATTTGTGATTAATATAAATTGAGAAACATGGACTTCCTTTCCCTGCCGAAATGCAGGTACCTGCTTCTCGTTTACCTCTCCACTAGTTGTTACCATGATAATAAGGATAATATAGTTAGGTGTATGTGCTTGAACGTGCTTACAAAGTCAGAAAACACACGAAAATGTTGTAGTTGAGGTAAACTCTAATAAATATTTTCCAGACGACAAACAAGCTCAGGGGCACGCTACATTAAATAATATCGACAGATCCAAGCCAATTTCGTACTTCCCGCTAAGCTTATTTCAGACTTTCCACACGCAAACATTTTTCCAAGCGAAAATATATTCCATTTGCATTTTAGGGGTTAGCGCAATAACCAATTCCATTTTGTGTATTTTGCGGTTTGCAATATCGAAGTGTAATTGTAAGGAATTATGTGAACAAATATTATGTTATGGAGATTTATGGCGCTACCAGATGACAAACGCATTGGCGCGATGAATGTCGCCCCCAGCCGTCACCTGCACTATTTGGATTGCTTGCCAGAGTTGCCAGTATAGTGCGAGGCACTGCAGTCAGGTATAGAGTACAGGGTAATATGTGTTTGTTTGTTTATTCTGTCCTGAGTTTGCATATATCTGGAAATCTCATATCTGTTGTTTAGTGACAGGCAAATCTCTACATTTTTTAAAATTGCAATGCCTGAATTTTTACCGCTTAAATGTGTAAACTCTGACACAAATTTCTTTTTTGTGTGTCCTTTACAATGTGAACTAAAAATCCCGATATTGGGCATCGCCAGCGTCGTTAGGCCCAGAATGAGAAGTGATAACGGAAACGTTGAAATGAAGGTTGAAAAAAAAGCGATTCATTATGATGGGCAACCCCTTGAGGACAGGAAGTTAATATTCAGGGCTGCACATTAACATCGGGTTATCTATATGTACGTTGTGCGGGCAGGTTTGTACGCAGGATTAGTTTTCATGGAGTTCATGTAATATTTTTGGACGCTTAAATTTTTCCTTCGATGATTATCTCTGCCAAAATTGACGTAGCTAATTAGAAAGCGCGTCTTATGTAACGTTATTATGGAGGGTCTGGCTTTCATATCCTGGGGGGGCCTGGCTACATCCCCGTGTTTACGTGTACGTGAGGCTAAACCAGCCCTGCGGCAATTAAATTAATCAAGAGCTTTGTAGCGTGTGGCAGATTGTCGAGACACTATACGAAATTAAGTTTCTGTGTAAATTGTGTCACCAATTCAGTTTACAAAATGTTAAGCTTTTATTATATTATGAAACTGAAAAAGAAAAACAAACCAGTATGTTTGACCATAGTACATAATTAAATTACAATGTAGGTAGCGGGTTCGATTCCCGCCGTGGAACAAATGTTTGCATGATCTACAGATATTTGTTCCGGGTCTGGATGTTTTTCTATATATTATAGGTATGTATTTACAAAAAAAAGTATGTAAGTATTATATCAGTTATTTGGTTCCCATAGTACAAGCTCTGCTTAGTTTGGGGCTAGATAGCGCTGTGTGAAATGTCCAGCAATATTTATTTATTATTATTATTATTCATAAAGTTTAACAAACGTGGCTGTAATACGAGTATTATGTACTATTTTATTTAACATAAATTTTATGGAAATGTTAACAGTCAACAAATTTTACTTTTACATTCAGTTTGGTCCATGTATTCGAAGAATTGTTGAATCGTATTTTTGCCAAATTTTGCTTGCCTAATTAGTAGGCATTGAGCTCTACCTACAGGTTTCATTGACACCATATATTATCATGAAAATACTAAAATTAATTTTATGGCAGAGATTACTGAATACGGAATTGGCACACCCATTTAACGCGATACAAATGTCGTGTTTGTATTGGCAAAGCGTATACGTGTATGAAATCCAATAGAGGAATAATAAATTTGAGTAAAGGGGAGAGTGAGCACGTTCTAGCAATATATTATTATCAGCGAATTTATGCATTATCAATGTCGTTTCGGATCGGCAGCGAAGATGTGTGAAAATATCTTGTAAATGTGTAATAAATGCAGTTGCGATGTAGGAGGAGAGGTGTGCTGGCTTTATTGAAAATAAATTGCTAAGAATTTCGTCTCACCGATTTAACTTTAGTATTTTATGAATTTTTATAAAAAGTGCGGTACTTATCAGCTCAGAAGTTTCAGATAGTTTAATGATACCTTTACTGTGTTGCCACAACTCTACCGCGGTTTAAATCTTCCTCTGTGTGCAACTTTTAAAGTAGATAAGAAACGCGTAAGAACCTACATTTCAACCTAAAATTTTGTACCTGGAAGGTGAAGGTTTTATAGGTTTCCACTTTGCGACAAAGTACACGAATTGCAACGAAAACTCGACACGTCCATTTGAATGAAAGCTTACGGTACGTGGCCTGAATGAGGCGTCACCGGCGACGGAGGGCGACTCAGGGCGAGTGATTTCAAAGTTTTTAACGTAGACTAACGAAACCTTGGTGACATTCTAAGATAGATACAAATAATACGTGGAAATTACATCATTTTACAGGTCAAAGCGCCAGTAACTGTATTTTTTTCTTCTAGTGCCTATCAATTCTAAGAAAGAACAGATTTTTCTAAAATTATAGTACTAGAACTATTTGACATCAGATGTTAAAAAGCACTAGCATTCGCCTTAGTCTATTATAATTACGAGCGGATACATATAATAATAATAAATATTGCTGGATATTTCACACAGCTCTATCTAGCCCCAAACTAAGCAGAGCTTGTACTATGGGAACCAGTTAACTGATAGAATACTTATATACATTTTTTTTTTGTAAATACATACTAATAATATATAGAAAAACAACCAGACCCGAAACAAATATCTGTAGATCATGCAAACACTACCTCCTGCGTCTCAGCCGGCTATTCGCCCACTGCGCCACGGAGGTCGTCAAATAACATTCGTGTCTATGTGCTACGAGATAGTTATTTGTTGTTTCGCTATGGTTTAATTAACACAGGGTGGTTGTATAGACGTCAACCGTTTGATCATCTGGCTATTAGGACTATTCCTGATAAACAGAGCCAGAGGCCCACTGTAGCTTTGGTCAATGCAAACGATTAGTTGGGCGTTTCCGTTCACGTACCTATTGTTTGCTTGTAAATAGTTAACCGGCTACATACGTCTGCTTGAATTGTTTGTATGGTAATTGGGCTTTCGTATTCAAATTAGGTCAAATTTTCATTTATTAATTGTAGGTACAAATATTAATGCACAAGGAAAAGTCATGACAATCTTGACACGCGGCAGCATGTCAAGCCAAATTCAAGCTAACAGAGCTGGCGAGCAGCACCGTGTGTAATATTACACGAACCATTTGGAGCCACTTTTGACCACCTGATAACTCAAAAACTATTTCACATAAACATCTCAAATTTGGTTCATATATTTTGACTTGCGAGATACATATGTGCTTCAAATTTCATAAACACATCTCAAACAGTTATTTAGATACTCGTAATAGGTCTTTACCTATGAAATTGCCGTTCTTCAGTACTGGTCATTTCAAATAGAAAAAAGTTTGGGATGGCTTTGTATTCTAAATTCAAATTAATTGTGTTTTAAAAACATGACATTTTTTTACAAACTCAGTCTTTTGTTTATTGATTAGCGTTGTATTTTCATTAAATTTGAACATTTTTCGTCATAACGGATACTTTAAAAATTCGTGTAATTATGGAATATGAGTTCCGTCGTGTCACCAACGCGACACAAACGGCACGTAACATCAAAAACGTTTACGGAGAGAACTGTAAAAACGAACGCACAACCCGTTATTGGTTTTCCCGGTTCCGTTCTGGAAATTTTGACTTGAAAAATGAAGCTCGTGGTCGTCCGGAGACTTTGGTCAACAATGATGAATTAAAGGCGATTGTGGAAGCTGACGAAACTCAATCTACAGCTGAGCTAGCAGCAGCTTTTGATGTTAGCATCAAAACAATTTTGATCCATTTGCGACAAATAGGCATGGTCAAAAAACTTGATAGATGGGTGCCCCACGAACTTAACGATCGCCAGCGCAACGTACGCGTCGAGACCTTGGAAAGGAATTTTGAACCGAATTGTTACGTGCGATAAAAAATGGATTCTGTTTGACAATCGAAAGTGCTCAGCAAGTTGGTTAGATGCTGGTTCAGCACCAAAGGAGTGCCCTAAACCAAAAATGACCCCTAAAAAGGTGATGGTCACTGTTTGGTGGTCTAGTGCGGGTGTGATTCACCACAGCTTTTTACAAAACGGCATGAGCATTACTGCAGATGTGTACTGAGAAGAACTGGGGACAATGATGAAGCTTGCACATCGGCATGTTGTTGTGGCATTATGTTTATGATCGGATATCTTTTTCCTGAATGAACCCAAACTACCAAGCAGTAGTTTATTAACTACTGCTAATCTTTGGTATTGCTTTATAAAAAAAAAGTGGCACTCCAGGAGTGCCGATAGAAGTAAAAACTTGAATAAAAGCAGATTACAGATACTTATATACAGAGGTGTGGGTAACGGTAACAGTGTCACGAGTTCCTTGGTTTTTTCCCATCTCAAAAAATGCCCAACGCGCCTAAAAAAGTTTTCTCTTCAAAAATGCTTTGGATTTTGAAAAGCACAGAGGTATGTTTTTAAACGTGTTTAAATAATATCCCAAACAATGGGAAGTCAATAGCTAGCAGTAAGAACCTTCTGTATTAGGAACTATAGACGCCTGTATTTCCTTTGAGACTCTTTCACGCCACACCTCGCCTGAATTATTCATGCTCACGGCAAATATCCTATCCTATCAGATAGATACTATCTAAAATTATACTTGTATTCGTTTAGTTCAGCTAAATTTTGAATATTGCATCGACCTATGATCATATGTTTTATAACTTTTTTATAACAGTCAACAATCCGCTTTATGAGTAAATCACATTATGGAAAATCAAAATTTTACGACTGATGCCAAAAATTCGTAGCATTTTAAGAGTCAATAAATACGAATTTTAAGACTTTTAGGGACTTTAGGGCAAGTCCCATAACAGTGTTATCTGTTTCATTAGTGTTATATTTGTAACTTTCTAGGATTACTTGCACAGCAAGTTCATAATATATAAAACAAAGTCGGGTTTGTTCGAACACTTATAACTCGAGAACGGCTTGACCGATTTTCATGGTTTTGGATTTGTTGTATTTGACTTCGTCCCGAAGGGCAGAATAACTATTTGTAAGCAAATTCCGATCTAATATAATATTCTATTTAGTATTTAATAAGTATTGATAGCCATGTTCTTTCATATTATAACCTTATTAAAATAACCTTCTTGGGATTTAATTTGTTTACGGGGACGGTTTCTGAACGCAGCGCGCGGCGGTCAGAATTTAGGCTAGGTTTTGCGGTCGAGATAGGTAGTTCGCTTATCCAATGTCTTTGTGTAGAATTAAGGGAATAAAAGTGTTTTAGAAAGATTCTTGTGTTTCAGAGTTATTCCCAGTTATTTTAGGGGCAGTTTCCATATTAAAATATTGGAAATATTCACGCAAAAAAAATTGTGACAAACATTCATTTTCTCATACATAAAATACAGCTAATGATGGCTGCTTGATTGCTAGAACTCTACAGTACATTGGCAGATTTGGCAGCCCGCGTCATATGCGTGAATATGCGCAAGATGCAATGACTTTATTCTTTATTGTACAAAAATAGATCACAGACAAAAACAGCTTACAAAATGGACATGTACAAAGGCGAGCTTAACCCTAATAAGAGTTTTCTTCCAGCAAACCTGTGAAGATAGAGATAGATTTTAGTGGGTACGTGCACAGAAATTGACATTGGAGTAAAAAACTAAAAAAAAACTGAATTTAACTCCGCTAATAGGTTAAATACACAAAATGTATTAATTCTAAAGCAGTACGAAGTTCGCGGGGTCAGATTGTTTCTAATATTTTACGCTGAATTTTATTTAATAAATTTGATTTCCCTTGTTTTAAACAACAAACAGCATAATTTTCAAAGACAAAACACAAATAAAAGTTAAATATGTACACAGTACACTTCACGGTATAAGAAGAAGTTTCTTAACGAGGATTGTAAAACTCACAACAATAATGGAAACAATGGGTGAGGGGGCCTGAGCACCAAGGCTGAAACCATCAATCTTGAGGAGGGACGACACAGGGGTCCACTCCGAAACTCTTTCCACTAAACTTTTGTAACAACACCGTGATAAATAGACCGAACCTGAGAGTAGAATAACCTATAGAGCGCAATCGCGATCCTAAATTATTGTTACGAGCTGAGGGTTCGGGATAAAATAATGATAATCGATCTAACCAAAATAACACTTTTATTCAGCACTAAACGATGAATACACGAACTTGGTCACAGGTAATCACAACACTCTAATTCACACCACTGTTATACCATTTAGAGTCACCGAAATGTTCGCACGTATAGCAAAATCCAGACTGACTTGCGAGCAACTACTGTTCACGCGAGACCCTTCTCCAGGTCAGTCCTCCAGGGCCTCGCTGAGACTGACTGTTCGGCCATCTCTCCGGCCTATTTATATCATGCACAATTCACAACACTAGAACGACCTCGATCGTTCCAGAAAAGGGTCGGTGTTTCGAAAGAATGACCACTCCCCATTCTGCAAAACCGTAGACAATAACACAGCAGGTACCTAAGACAAAAGCGTTCGAGAAATTTCGATTATTAGTCATTGTTTAACAGCCTCGGCGTAACATTATCATTGATAATGGAAAGCTGATGAGCAGCATTCTAAAGTGTTGCAATTTGTAAAGTAAATGGCAGAGGTAACCTTTACCACTAAGAAAACATTGATTGACCTAAAGTATCCATTCCCTGTTTATAATCACAGAACATCAAGCACCTGAATTCAATTAACTTGGTGCAAAGAAAATAGGCAGGTAGGTAGAGTTACGGACAAAATAAAACCGGTCAAGTGCGAGTCGGACTCGCGCACGAAGAGTTCTGTACCATTATCTATAAAAACGGCAAAAAAATCATGTCTGTTGTATGGGAGCCCCCCTTAAATAAATATATTTTATTTTAATTTAATTATTTATTTTTAAAGTGAATATGTAACTAAATATTCTGTAAATATTTTAAGCGTCTACCTGTTGCCGTTATCAATATCGAGCAAAAACGAGCAAAAAATCACGTTTGTTGTGTGGGAGCCCCCTTAAATATTTATTTTATTCTGTTTTTAGTTTTTATTGTCATAGTGGCAACAGAAATACATCACCTGTGAAAATTTTAACTGTCTAACTATCACGGTTCATGAGATACAGCCTGGTGACAGACGGACAGACAGACAGCGGAGTCTTAGTAATAGGGTCCCGATTTACCCTTTGGGTACGGAACCCTAAAAAACAGGGAATGTTGTCTCTCGGTACATCTAAGTAAGATGTTGTGTGTTTGTGATGTTTCGACAGTTCGTACCGACGACAATGTAGCATAATATTCTATTGTTTTTCTTGAAGATGCATATTTTTACTCTATGCTCCGAACAGTAAGAGGTGGGAGGAAATAACTAACTACCTAATTGAGTAACCAGAGCGGCAAACAAACCGCATTACGGAGATTGGATAATTAGTTACCAGGTAAGGTGACCTCAGACGGACTAATTACCTACCTACCTACCTAATACTTACATGTGAGGTGGACGTAGTTCATAGGTATTGTTTTTATAGAATTTATGCCACATCTATTTGGTTTTATGAAAGAAAGAATAGTAGATTATTAAACGAGGGATAAAGCAGTGTCTTGCGTTACTATATTGAAATTCGCTATATTGAATTCCCTGCGTAACGAAGGATCGGAGCGGAGCGAGGGAGTTACTAAATTCCTGAGTGGAGAAAGGGATATAAGCGCACCCAAGATGCAACTTTATCCACGAGGAGAATACTCTACTTTTCACACTCAAACTTTGTCTTTGTAACAGCGTTTCGCGGCATTTGCTTTATAAGATATATAAGACATAACAAGTCATTAGAAGGCCTAAGAAGACTTAAGGAGGTATCAAAAGACACAAGAAGACACAAACATTCATAAGATGACCTAAGAAGAAAAAAAAATAAGGAGACTTAGGAATAAATAAGAAGACTTAATAAAACATAAGAATACATGAAAAGACAAAAAAAGATCTTGGAAGACAAGAAAAAATAAGAAGACCAAAGAAGACATAAGAAGAAACGAGGAGACACAAAAATACCTAAGTAGACAAAGGAAGACATTAGAAGACTTAAGAAGACATTCCAATACATAAGAAGACATTAAAAGACCTAAGAAAGACATAAGAAGAAATAGGTAAGCGTAGGAAGACCTAGAAAGACATAAGAAGATAAAAGCAGAC
The DNA here is from genome assembly GCA_963924445.1 of Philereme transversata. Lineage (NCBI taxonomy): Eukaryota > Metazoa > Arthropoda > Insecta > Lepidoptera > Geometridae > Philereme > Philereme transversata. The sequence goes on from OZ004342.1 coordinate 12,069,711, forward strand.
CTAAGAACACATAATACATATTTTTTACATCACCTGCTCGACAAAGTCAAATTATATGTATATCATATAAACCTAACCGAAAGCAGATGATTTAAGCCTTATGGCTGAACCGGGAGTAAATTTGTATTGAATTTCATTATTCTCATAAGGCATAATGAGATTTGAATCTCGTTCGGATTAACTAAGGTTAACTAAAATTGCATGCGATAAACGCTGATTATGGACGAACTCAAACTGTATCACTAACCACCGATTACTAACCCATATTCGCAATAAATAATTTGATTTGATTTGATCCTCATTTGTATTAAAATCTGAAACAAAGAACACAATAAGAACTTCGTTAATCGAACTAGCCTCTCTGGTTGGAACGCAAAACATACATTAAGGCTTCTTATGTCTTTCTATGTTTTCCTATTTCTTCTAATGTCTTCTTATGTCTTTTTAGGCCTTCTTGTGTCTGCTGATGTTCTTAGGTCTTTTTATGTATTCTAGTGTCTTATTATATCTTCTTTAGTCTTCTAATATCTTCTTTTGTCTTCTTAGGTTGTCTTATGTTTTCTTGTGTGTTCTTATGGCTTCTTAGATTTTTTAGGTCTACTTGTATCTCCTTGTGTCCTCTTAAGTCTTATTTTATCTTTTTAGGTATTTTTACGTCTACTTGTGACTTATTAGATCTTCTTAAGTCTTCTTAATTTTTTAATGTCTTTCTTTGTCTTCTTAGGTCGTCTTATATCTTCTTGTGTCTTCTTAGGTCTTTTTAGGTCTTCTTGCGTCTCCTTGTGGCTTCTTAGGTCTTTATATGTCTGTCTTATATATCTTATGAAGCAAATGCCGCGAAACGCTGTTACAAAGACAAAATTTGAGTGTGAAAATACAGTATTCTCCTTGTGGATAAAGCTGTCTGCACTCAGGATTCTAGTAGCTCCCTCGCTCCGGGGTTCAATATAGCGCCCATGACGCATTACACTGCTTTATCCCCTCGTTTAATCATCTACTATTGCGTTCTGTACAAAGACTTAGTAGATAAAGAGGATATCAAATTTCTACGTAAGGGATGAAAAGTGCCACTTTGAATAGGTACATGTACTAGGTTTAAACCGGCAGGCTCTTTCAATCCTTATGATTACATCTAATTAGGATTATTTGACGATTGATTTTATTTGGTCCCTTTACGACATTTTCGCAGACCCTTTCCCTAAACAATAATATTAGCATGAACTCTGTTTGTATAATCTGAATGAACTACAGCGGAAGTATAAACTCATGTTCTCGACGATCTCTGAGACACAGGAGGTAGCGGGCAAATGTTTGCATGATCTTCAAATATTGAGTACTAGACTTCACTTTGTTCCGGGTCTGGATGTTTTCTATGAAGTAATATTTATAAAAGTATGTAAATATTTACAAAAAACAATCATAAGTTTTCTATCAGTAATCTGGTTTCCATAGTACAAGCTCTCCTTAGTTTGGGGCTAGTTAGCGCTAAGTGAAATGTCCAGCAATATTTATTTATTTATTATTATTTATGTTACACATAAATTAACAGTTATTCAAGGCATTTCTGAAGGATTATTATTTATTCTTCGTATTTCGTAATAATTCAACAGTTTAATTTCCTTTGCGGTTGATTGGAAGCTGCGGGGGGCACCCTTCGGGTTTTGTCCCATGGGAAATAGAAAGCGTATGGTGAAATTATGATACGAAGCATTTTGTCCTTAAAAAGTAAGTATGTCATATTATAGCTATTGGCCAACCCAGTGTTGAAATTTTACTCTGCTATAATGCCTCTCTGGCATGGCATAATGACTTGTGTTGCAAGACGTAATATTAATTAGTCATATTTTGTTTTTATAGTGTACTGAGATTTGCTCAAAAAAAAAAAGAACAATGGAGGCTAAAAAAATAGATTTCTGGTGGTTTTATTTTTTACTAGCTGACCCGCCGAACTTCGTACTGCCTTGACATGCGTATGACGCGGGCTGACAATGTACGTCGCCGGTATAATTGTCATTCTGCTATCATTAGCTGCATCTATGTGCATGATGATATCTGTATACGAGTATGAGAAAATGAATTTTCTTCATAATTTTGTTTTGCGTGTATTTTTCCTATGTTTTAATAGTTATTATTTAATAGGCTTCGCAAGGGTGGTTTTTCAATAAAACATTACCCTCATTTTGCGCAGTTGGTTAAAAAGTAGCCTATGTCCTTTCCCAGGATATAATCTATCTCCTTGCAAAATTTAATTTGAACCGTTCAGCCGTTTATTCGTATATAGCTAAGAAACAAACAGAATTATGTACATATGTATTATACATAATAAACTTTTCTCTTGAATCACTCTATCTATTGCTGAAAACTGCATTAAAATCCGTTGACAGCGGAAGCGACTTCATATTATACTATGTAAAGAAGATGTACAGTCAGTAAGTCAGCCTAAGTCTAGAAACAGTTGTTTCTGCTACTTCAATAATCTCATTTTTTAATAACAAACTCGATACCTGGCTATGAATTATGAAAGCATTGCTATAAAGTGACTATAAAGTACTAGCTAAAAAATTACTAGCTGTTGCCCGAGACTTCGTACGCGTTACACTACTAAATGTGTAGGTAACCTAGAAATAAAGTTAAACTCGCTGTTGCAACTTGACTTGACATCCCATTTTTATCCCATGGGACCCGATTTGTGGGATAAAAAGTAGCCTATGTGGTAATCCAAGTTTCATCAAAAATTTTCAGCCGTTACGACGTGATTGAGTAACAAACAAACAAATAAATAAATAAACAAACATCCACACTTTCGCATTTATAATATTTTTATGCATTATGTTATTAGTTACAGGTTGTTTTCGTTGATAAAGAAAAAATGATTTTCAAAAATAAATTCTATACACGCAGAGCTCGTAACATAGCCATTATTCACTTCTTATCTGATTTTACTGAACGTGGTTAGCAAAGTTCCTCTACTCACTCTGTTAACACCTATACAGAATAATAGAATTTATTGCCGCTACTGACGTCTGGCGGGTAATCTATAGAAGCAGGGTAGGGCGCCTTTAAATCGGCGGCTTGCAGCCACATCCTGCTCTTTGCTAGCCAGACTGGCAGTAAGCACCCCGTTTGTAGTGATCCGATAAATGTCTGACGTTGAATATGATACATCATTCTATCTTTTATTCATGGCCAATTTGGAGAGATATAAATCTTTCATTTGACTTGTGGGTACCAGATACTGAGGGTTTACATTTCCACTGTGTGTGTAAAGGATAAATATGATGAGTTACTTTAAAAGTAGGTAGTAGGTACAAAATTACAAAAATAATAGTAGAAAACAAAAATCTAAATTAAAATATATTTTCTTGAGTGAGTGGGGTGGGACCATTTCTTTTGAGTTGTAAAATCATGAAGGTTTCTTTATTTCTGTGGTTTAACTTTATGAGAACACTTGCACTCGGTTTTAAACTAAATTTATTTTTAAAAAGGTAAGAAAACCTAGTATGGTATTCATGGGTGTTCATTTATGCATGGTACGACTTTATATTTATTTGCATTTAGTACGGTCAAAATGAATAATGTTACATTAAAACACTGTATTGAATGATTTTATTATGAGTTCACTAATAATTTAAAACATCTATATACTTTAGTAAAACGACATATATCAATGGATTGAACAGCTGAACATGGTCCAACAACACTATGTAGGCGTAATTCAATCTAGATTGGTTATTGATACTTCCAGACAATCGTGCCAATAGTCTCGAATATCAAGCTCAACTCTTAAGCTGAAAAGGAAAAACTGTAAACCATTATAAAAAGCTAGAAAAATGAGAGCGCAATTTAACTTTATGATTGTGTAAACAGAGATGCAGTGCACGTCTTGTTTAAGCTGACAGAAAAATAATAAGTTTCCAGATTTGCAACTTTCCTGGTGTGCTCGGGCCCTATTCTCGTGCTTTAGAGATTATCTCGAACTCGACATTTCTTAATACGTTCTAACATTTGGACTCTGAAATCTATGAAAATGTGTTTGTAAGTATAGGTTTGTTCTGTTAAACGAATAGACTAATGTCGTGTTCGACCTCCTCTCTACAGGGTGAGAATTGAGCCCGTGGTTTTCAAGCACGTCTTTCCAATTCCATATTTTATTATAACTTCGTAGAGGTTTCCGCAAACAGGTCGGGGTATTAGTGAGTTGTACACTTGTTAATGCGCTTACTTCTTTGCGTTTTGTAGACGTTGTGGTTTTGTACAGAGCTGGATAAATTAAAAACGTTTGCCCTTTGAATTGCAATGGGTACATTTTTTTGTAAAGGGCAGATTTATTTATTTAATACTTTCACACAAAACAGAATAGTGCTAGGAGGACTTAATGCTAATAGCATTATCTACCAGTCATCCTGGTCGTGCTAAAAGAAGGTAAGGCGTGACACAAGAAAAAAGTATTTCAAAGCTATATGACTAATAAATACATACCCTAAATGACTAAATAAGAACATAATAAAAATGCCTAACATAATAATTATAATATATATATAAAATATATACATATGTATATAAATATAGTTATCTTACGTAAAAACCTACTAGTAAAAAAAATTTACAGAAATTACATTGCAAACCTAAGTCAAACGCACGACGGTATCGGTGGCTAAATTGTCTTCAACTTCTCAAGGAAGCGCTGACGCACCAATCTCTTAAACGACTGTTTTGTTTCAGCCTTTTTAATGTTTAATGGCAAGTCATTCCAGATCCTGACCGCCACAACCGAAAAGGAGTTAGAGAAATAAGAAGTCTTATGGGAGTGTAAATCCCATAAAACTCAGTAAAGTTTAAATTTTACCTTTAAATTTTGCTTCACTTAATACATGCTTAGTTAATGAGCAGACGCATGTTCAACAGGTTGTTTAGTTTAGCTTAGCTTCCCCTAACCTTTGGATGCCGGCGTCTTTAATATTTAAGAAACATATCAAGAAAAACCAAAATCATTGTCTCCTCATAAAATTAACACCCAATTTTGGCCAGTGTATCTACAAGACACACTTGCAACCAGAACTAGAACAAACACTTCTAGTGCTCTAATTTACAATAGCTAACATGCACCAGTGAATTCGTTGAATTTGCGTTGCGCAGTTTTGAGTCGGCAATCAACAGTTCAACCCAAGTACTCGAGATTCTCAATTCCAGCGTTTGTCTAGACCGCATTTACTAAGAAATTGGGGTACCGAAACTCGGTTCAAAATCAACCCAAAAATGTGCTATCGCCAGATAACTGGAAATAATCGCTCTGACAACAGTTGTCTTTGTTGAAAACACAACATGAAAGATTTAACGTAACTTTCCACATTAAAATACCAAAAAAATTGCAATAGGATAACTGAAAACTGATTCGATCCGAAAATGTGCGTGGTATTTTTTGTAGTCTGTATGTATCGACAGTCTCTATTGTTTATTATTGTCTATTGGCTTTCTGTGTTTAAATAGTGCATGAAATTGTGATAAATTGTCAAAAGAAATAAAACACATTTTGAAATTATGATTTTGACAAAGAACAAAAAATAATTGCTAACAATTATTGACAGTCATTGTAAATCTACGCAGCAATTTTTTTTAAATCGTAAATTAAAACCCCTCATTGTACTCTGTTTTCTACGAAAATGCAGTCTAAGCGTATCTGACTGTCTGAGCATAGGTAATTTCTCTGTCAACCCAACCCCTTAATGGCACTATGCTTTGTGACGGTGCCTCGCTGTCTGACTATTTGCACCATTTCGGATGGTAATATGTTATATCTACCAACTAATAAGCTAGATGAATGCTTGTACAACTTGGCTTATCTGCTTATTTTGATTAAAAAACGTGGTCGCTCTTGTCTTTATTAAACTAGTGGTTCGCTCCGAACTGAGATCTCGCGAGTCTACCATAAAAACAAAAAAAAAAAATTATTCCTAATCTTTGACTATCAAAATACCACGAAATAAAAACCAAATAACTTGACCTACAGTTTCATTCAAATTACAGGTAACGGGAGTTCATGTTAATTGGTTATTCTTTTTTGAGGTACAAATTGCAGTTATTCTAGATTTCAGACTTTTGCCTATATTTGTGATACATAAGCTACACGCATACCAAATTACAGCACTGTGGGGTCACTGGTGTACCCTGTGAGTTTTGTTAAAATTTAGTTTTTATTATGGCTAATAACTAAAAAACTACAAAAACTTTACTAAAAGTAAAAACGGGGTCGAAATGTACTAATAAAGACCTTTCATTTGACGTCTCACTTGATCTAATAGTCTCATTTTCATTTTTTTTACCCCTCTTGAACCCCAATATCTCAACAACCCCCCAAAATTTTAAGCTCATTGAGTCACACCAAAATTGTGCCATCATTACCTACCTATATACCAAATTTCAGGATGATCGGATAAACGCTTCGAAAGTTATCCTCATACAAACAAACATACATATATTACATACATACATACACACATACATACAACGCCGATTTGCCCAAGTTGATTTGGAGATCTCGCTTCGCTCGATCAATTATGTCTTTTAAATTAGATTTTGGTTTACAAAAATAATATATAGATTAGATAACCCTTCATTGAACACCAAAAGAATAAAATACAGAACATACATTTTTAACAAGTTGATTTAAATAAAGAATTATTCCCTAAATAATTTTGAGACTTCTGGGAAATAGGACTTCTATTTCCCAGAAGTCTCAAAATTATTCGTGTTTTTGTTTATATCGCTCTAATTCCCCAAATTCTTGGGAGATTAGTACATTCAAACGTGTTTTACATTTTGAATTTATCGTACACCAGGCAGAGGCTGCTTTAACGAAGTTCAATCCTCGGGAACAATGTCTCGTTATTCCAACTCTCATAACTATGGTTTTCCAGTATTATTTGCGGGACATACCTAGTTACGGAGCAGTCGCGATGGCTGCGCGGATTTGGTCGGTTCATCCGTAATTAGCGAGCGTACTAATGGCCACCAGGCTGCCGGCTCGCCAGTCAGCTTCCACAATACTCCAGCGAAACTTTACGCTCAAAATTCGCTCACAGATGCAACGAACAATTTGTAAATAGGCAGCGCTCATTTTATTAACTGACTGCTGCTGAAAATTGTGTGGATGTCGAAAGCCAAATTAGCGCTATGAAAAGTGTTATGCACTTTACCGGCCGCTTATGGGCCATTTCCTTTATGGCCGTGTTTTTATCAAAGTGCAATTGTATTTGTAAGCGTCCGATGGACGTTTTTAAAGGGTAATGCAGCTTTGATGTTAGGTATATTAATGATATCACGTCTACCTGTCCGGCCTGGAACATAAAATACCTGTAAGGCTTTTGCTTTTTTTTTGAATACTTTTGCTTTGACAGAAATTTGGATTAACTAATATTTTTTTTACCTTCAGTCCTATCAAATTTTAGCGGTATAATTAAAAAAAAAACAAATAAATACCAACGTACTTACAGTTACCTTCATGACGAGTATTACTAGAAATCCTTGCGACAATTTTCGATTTGAATATTCATTAGAAAAATCCAACACATTTTACGTTATTTGACCATAATTTATACCGGTGCATGGAACAATCACTCTCAATGAATGCAAATGCGATTTATGCGCATAGAATGAATGTTGCGTACGTTTTGTCGTCGCTACACTCGCCACGCCTGCTACAGCCATAGGGTAGATAGATAGGTACTATCTATCTATAGGATAGGGGCATTATAAGGCTCTGCATGAATGATTCGTTACGGCAATATAGTTCATGTCTGGATGTTTGTGGGGGGGTTTAATTTGGGTGTATTGAAAAATTTGTTTTATAAGCATATTTTACCCGTTTAGTAAGGCTTATAATTAAAATCAAATGTAAACATTTTTGACTATGTACTTCGAGCAAAACAAGTTTTAATATTAATTTTTTTTTGTTGTTTTAATATTCAGCCCCGTAGTCATATAACTCCTTACCTAAACAACATGTCTATGCTGAATATGAAGTCACGTAGAGAATTACGTCTCTGAGGGCTGATTTTTGATGTCATCAAATATGGGAAGCCTGAATATTTGCTGCCAAAACTAAAGTTCGCAAGTATCAATACTGGGAAAGCCTTGAGACCAATTAGATCAGCACTCCTCTACCATAATCATAAGACAGCAGCATTCAGGTAGCTTCAGGTATTTGGCAACGAAGTGTTGGAACAATATTCCCCCTCCAATACGTAATCTCAACAACAAGTTTTTATTCAAAGTACGTTTTAAATCCTTTTTATTGCAAAAGCAGAATGAGGGTATTCCTAAATGCTTCGTTTGCCAACTATAGATTGCTATAGAACTATAGATTGCCACTGCCACTACTTATCATGTTTACCTTCATCTCTTTTTTTGTTTTTTTTTTACACATGGGTCGACACATTACTTGTTTTGTCGTATTGCATCTCGTTTCACTTGTTATCTCGGATGGTTATAACTGAAAATCAGTGTTTGCTCCTCGAGCAAAATTATCCGCTGAGTTGTGACCAATTTGTCACACCGCAACGCACACATTTTGTTATTTAAGTTTATTAATTTATTTAGTTAAGTTAATTTTTATATCTTTTGTATGTTTAGTGCTTTCTGTGTATATGTATAAATTGTTCGTTAATAATTCTTTTTGTTAATAGTATGTATGTGTGTGTTCGATGTTACAAATAAATGCTATATCAATATCAATATCAAACAACAAATAACTTTGATACATCGATGATTTTATCTTTGCCAAAGAAAAATCAATTTACTTAGAAGTTTTCTACGAAAAGGTCTCCAAAAGCGTACTTCAATGTTAAAAATAATAATAACATAGCTATTGGACACGAGTATCCACGTCACATCGCCGTATAAGCAAGTCGTAAATAACGTGAAACCTCTTAAAGGCAGGCGGCGGCGGCCACCGCAGACCGACAGTACCACTGCCCCCATATTATTAAATTTTCTTAGCTTTAGCTAACAGATTTTCCAATAAGTAGAATATTTTGTTGCTCGAAAACCGCATTTATGTGTTACGCTTGGCTAAGCTATTAAACTTACACAGAATTTACGATACCAACCTATCAAGAGATTGAAAAGCTTTGAAGGCAGCAGTGTCAACAGGAAAAAACTTTACAGTGTTATTAAATCCACCAAATCCAAGTTAATATCTTTGCAAGGGGTTTTCGGTTCCATCGACGAAAACAAAGCATTTTGAGCCGAAGAGTGTAGGAAAAATGCAAAATGAAACAAAAATGTTATTTTATTTGGACGTGCAAAAATATTTGTACCGAGTAATGTTTACTGCCGGATCGCTGAAACCTATATTTTGGGAATTTCGTAGCTCTGAATTTCAAACTGACAAAGGGTGGGCCATGGGTCGGCTTATAAATTGTCATCGCGACGAGAGCGCCGACCACCTCTCATAGATTGTTGCGTGATCCACCCCTGGACAAGCGTTCGCCACATACACACCACATCACACGCACACCTCATCCCTCACACCTATCAGTACCTATATTAATATATGTACGTTCTCTCTGTATTCCGTTAGTACGTTAGTACTGTTTGTCTTAATCAAGGCAGGCTTTGTTTTACTCTTCATATTCTGGCGCACCATCGTCAGATATACAAGGTCTTCTAAGCCTCAGTCATTCACATTTTTTTAATTTAGTTTTCGTTCAAACTACTTATCACTAACGCATCGCTTATGGAGACAAGAAGTACTCAGTATACAACTTAGATACCTAGGTACATATCATTATATGAGTAGGATGTGGGTAGCAGCCAATTGGAAATGAATCCTCGGTGTCTTCCCCACCTACCGTGACAAACTTTATTGCGTCCCATTTTCATTAAACAGAGTTACTTTGAAGTTCCACGGAACATTGAAAACGAGAATGGGTGGATTTATTTTCCTACTAATTCAGGTATGTTAAATAATAGAACGAAAATAAATGTAACTACGATTAGAATAGAATAGAATACTCTTTATTGCACACCAACAAAATTAAAAATACAATAAAAATACACAAAAATTAAGGTAAGTACAACGGGCGGTCTTATCGCTAAAAGCGATCTCTTCCAGACAACCTTTGGACTGACAGGACAAAACAAAATCAAAAAGACGGCGGTGTATCTACGAGTACCTATGTTCATAAACCTATATAAACTACCTATACTTACTAATAAACTAAATATATATACAAATATAATAATATATACTTATATATAAACTACCATAAAGGAGATAAACATAACGATAAACTAGCAGTGCGTAGAGAAAGAAAAGAAATGGTTGTATACCTTAGCTTTAAAGATAGGAAGATTTAGATGATCTAATAGTGAAAGGTAATGCGTTCCACAGCCGCACAGCTTGAACTGTAAAGGAGTCACCATTAAATTGAGAACTGTGGACAGGGGTTTGGAGACTTAGAGTTTCAGATGAGCGTAGATTAGGTACGATTTTTGTCCTCTATCACTCCCAGTGTGTGTAAAATAAACTTGTTGAAATAAATTTTTATTTGATATATATATACAAGCGTAAAACCACCCTAATCACAAAAATACCATTGAAATCGGAACCAGATTTGAGTAACAAAATTAATACAAATTCATTGATCCTGAATTACATACAACCGGTTTTGTTATGTACGACATTAATTTAAATCACATCCAAATAGTATTGACTGATTTTAGAGGTAGGCTTAATACTAGTAGCTTGAATATTTATCCAGTAATCGATACCATTTCCAATAAACAATTATTAACGTAAATCGGCGGCACCTTTGCGACGATGCCGCTTAGGCAGTTTAACAGGTACTTACGTGATGAATGAGTATGATTTGTTTACCTATTTCATACAGGCTGTTTCATTGATATTTTAGGAATGATGTTATGGTTGTTTGAAAACTTTCTATGGTAATGAATTTGAAAAAAAAACATATTTTACAACAATACTAGTCATTAGCCCTACCCATGTTTTCATTTAATGTCGTACATAACAAAACACGTAGCATAAACTTTTATTTAAAACCTGATACAATGATTACCATATAATTCCTACTATATCATATTTACCTATATATCAAGCCGTTTCATTATGCTAAGTAAATCAGAACTACCTGTTATTTACTATTTCATTAAACTTTTGTACCTACAGGTAATGGTTATAGACAATATGACTAGTGATGCGTGGAAAGCCTGGCAAGCCCTAGGGACGCTATTGCCCAGGAATAATATAGTACCTTTTCCGCGGAAAGAATTGCCAATGGAAACGCGAAATAAACTGTAAGTAGGTAATATGTACCGCATGAAGAACCTAAAGTAGTCTGTGATGGCTCGGGGGAAATCACGAGAGTATCTCAGAACCCACGATCTAATACATAACTAAGCGCAATGATTCTATTTACTGTTCATTACCGCTTACTTCCACTTTTGCTCTACTTTTACACTTTTTTAAATTTAAGTTGGTAGTTTTTAGTATTTTAAACCTAAAATTATTTTCTGTTTTTAATACGGGCATAATCACACACCGATACATCGAGGTGAACGGAACCTAACACGCCCTCTCGTTGCCAAAACATGGGGTAAATAAATGGTTGAACGGTTTAGGTAAAACAAAATTTTATCTAAGGCGTTACGGTATAAAGAATAATAAACGAGAAAAACTTCATAAGAAACATAAAAATAAATGTACATTTATGAGCATCCATTAACTTTGCCGGAGAATTTTAACGTCTTATCCGAAGCATAAACCAATTCTCTGATCCTTTTACCCACCCCGACTTCATCGTAAGCTTAGCTAATGGACTATTAAACATTATATTATACCTACTATTACATAAATGGTTTTAATTACATAAAAATTAAGGTCTACGACTTTAATCCCCATTGCAGATATCCATATTGAATAAACAGTGTGATTTTTTCAACTAGGATAGGTTGCGTATATCCGGAACTATAGCAGATATAGAGAAACTGTATTCGGTACCATTAGATCTTTTTTATGGAAGTAATTTTAGCATAGTCAAGCGTTAGTATTGCATAAAAATGAATAAAGATAATAAAAATGTATAATTTGATTCGACAAGTTTCATATTAGTATTATTTCATTGTATTGGAGCAAAACAATCAGGACAGCAGAAGTTAGTCTTTAATAAAAAATTGTTTATATAATGTGTGCTATGAAGCGGGCTATGGTGTATTTCTCTACGAGATCGAATTTTCTGATGTAATGAAAAAATATAAAATAAATTGAAATGTAAAAAAATATGAAGAATTAAATTGAATATATTTAGTCTCTGAAAATAGTCCTGCCTCAAAAGGAACAAATTAATAAATAGCAAAAAGCAGATTCAGTAACAATAGTATTTTGTGATTAACGAACGCGAATCAAGTGATACAGGCATTGATGCGAACTATTTTAATTAAGAAGACTTTATCGCGCTCTGAACGATCCTCCTATTTTGAATATTTAGTAATCTAACTTAATTCAATTTTGTAGACAAGACTTTGAAACGAATATCTAGGCTTTGGAGTTTATTACTTATTCGTTAGATTAATATAATACAGCGAATTTAGTCACAAATATTACGCAGGTACATTTCGGAGAGTGTGCGGCGGAACTTTTCAACCTGATCTCACCATCTCCATTCTATCATCGGACAACCAGACGCTCTACGGTGCGCCATCGCTATACAAAGCGGTTCTCTTCGACCTTTATTATGCGCACGCCAGAGTGGAACGCCTGGCCAGAGTCTGGGTTTCCTGATAGCTACAACCTGAGTATCTTTAAGTCACGAGTGAATAGGTTTCTTCTAGGCAAGCGTGTACCATCGTAGAGTGCAACATCGCTTACCATCAGGCGAGATCGTGGTCAAACGCAAGCCTAAAATGTAAAAAAAAATCTATTTAAATCTATCGACTACAAGCTTAAATAAAAACATTACCCTCCATCTGCATAATCGGGTAAAAATAGCCTATGTCTCAATCCCGGTCATAATCTATATACGAGTATATACCAAATTTAATCGAAATGGGTCCAGCCGTTTAGTCGTAAAACGTAGCAAACAGACAGACAGAGTTACTTTCGCATTTATAATATTAGTATGTATCAAGGATGGAGAATTAAGATGGGTCAGAAAGGGTAGGTGCCATTATATCCACAAGAAAACAGTCACAGATGATAAATCAAATTCAGTTTACCAAGATAATATGATTTTTTTTTGTAACTGAAGCGACTCTTGTTTCTGCTCTTTGTGTCTATCAATTTATCATCCTGTATACAAATACCTCATAAGGTATTCAATGTTTCTGTATACGAGCTGCCATGAAATTTGTTGAGATATGCATCAAAGGAAGCGAGGAAATTGAACGCATGACGAGCAAGCTCGATTGCCAATGGACCGAACGCTGTATGAACCCACACGCGGATATCGAATAAAACACGGGTCGAAAATTGAAACACCGGCCTTTGCGAAATTCGACGGTGAATTTTTTCACGGAGAATGGTCATTCAACGTATCGAATATGTCTAGTATTGTTAGGGTTCTGTTACCTGCAAAATTAAAAAATCTCAAGGGTGAGACTTCAGTAGGTGTCGGTTCGTCAGCCTTTGTACTTGTATATCTGTAGTGAAGTACCATAACGATGTTTAAAACTATTATGTCCTCGTTTATTGAGACGAGATTTTTTTCATGCTGTTTCTTTATATCTCTTGATTGTTTAAAAGATTATAATAAAACAATCTAAAACAATAATATAATGAAAGGCTATACAAAAGCAAATCACACTAATATTATAAATGTGAAAGTTTGGATGTTTGTTTATTTATTTATTTGTTGGTTTGTTACTCAATCACGTCGTAACAGCTGAACCGATTTCGATGAAATTGGGTATATACGTAGATTATAACCAGGATTACCACATAAGTTACCTTTTATCCCATAAATCAGGTCCCGTAGGATAAAAATGGGGTGTCAAGTCAAGTTGCTTTATTTCTAGGATACCTACACATTTGTAGTGTAACGCGTACAAATTTGTGAGCAACAGCTAGTCTATAATATAATTATTATTAGTACGTGAGTTTTTTTGCCATATTTGCTGTTTTATACTATATAAAGACAAAAAATCCTGGGTATTCATGTCTAACTCGCACTTGACCAAATCTATAAAATGATTTCCTCTATCGCCAGTGACCACTATGGGAAATTGAAGATCTTTTCAGGTGGCGGGGCCTATGCCGTTTTTAAAAGCATTTTTAATAAACGTCAAAGAACGAGTGTGTTACTTCAGCAAGAACCAGTAAATAAAATATTTTATTTTAAGCCTGGGTGGTAGAAACACGAAGTTTATTTCAAATATTCTTACCAAAGAAGATAAAATACAACTTTATGTAGGCGCTGTGACTAAGCACCATAGTATTTAAACAACGAAAGCTAGAAATACAGGGTATTACAAAACATGTTCAAAGTATGAACTTTAATCTTTTTGGTTACTGAATCTTTCATGGTTCTTTCACGCCTTAAAATCATTAATTCATGATTAAAATCAAGGAATTTTATAAAAGTCTTAAATTAAAACATAGCTTTCTAAGTCTAAGATTATATATCATAACATTATCATTACATATTTCAAGGTATCTTGTAATGTAAGTACTTTAATCACACCTCTTAATACTGCCTCCGCTTTGACGGTTTTCGATCTGACTCGGCGAGATGGCGTGCTTCCGGTTCCGGTGAACGCAACTATTTTCCGCTGCAAAATGAGCAAACGACCCCCTCTCTTATTTTATCTTCGCCATCTCGATATTTTCCTACAAGTATAAATAATACGTTTAATTAAAAATATCGGACGAACTAAACGGTTGAGAGTTGGACAAAACTATAAAGAAATGGTTATATCAGATTTTAAACAGCTTAAGTCCCATTCTCGTTATTTGTTTCTCAACATTTTCGTTTACAAACACATGAGTAGAATAAAGAAACTGGTACCGAACAACTTTGGAAACAGCTCGATTCAAAGATGTAAAGCCATACACCACCATAATAAATAATAATAATAAATATTACTGGACATTTCACACAGCGCTATCTAGCCCCAAACTAAGCAGAACTTGTACTATGGGAACCAGATACCTGATAGAATACTTATATACTTTTTTTTGTAAATACATACTTATAATATATAGAAAATCATCCAGACTCGGAACAAATATCTGTAGATCATGCAAACATTTGTTCCGCGGCGGGAATCGAACCCGTTATCTACTGCGTCTCATTCGCCCACTGCGCCACGGAACCAACATAAACTCTGAAAATCTAATGGATATAATTTCACTTATATTGTACTCATATAAATGTATGTGTGTTTAATTTTACTTTGATAATTATTTCTTGTTTTATTTTATCTGTGCTGCTATCGAGTATCGCATACATCGTTTACTTACTTATATTTTAGCATTTCAGTCTAAATACCTGCTAACCTAAGAATAAAATTTCATCTTAGCTACAATAAAGTGATAACGTGATCACTATGAAAATATAGGCGTGCCCCGACTATAGAGAACAAAACAATCCGGGTTTGGAATAATAACAACAAACTTGCTCAATTATTATCAGATCATGAAATATAAATAGGGGTGTACGTTCGAAGTATAATTTCGTAGCAGTTCCCGCCCGTTTCTTTAATTGATTTGAAATTTCAATACAAGCCGATGCAGGTTATTATATTATTCCCATTGCATACATTTTTCATGTGACTCTAAATGAAATGCGTGATCACGTTCGTAACGTGCAGTTGCCGTCCATCGGCGGCTATCGACAGTGCGAACAAATAGGCCGGAATGAGCACGCATTCTCGTTTGGTAAGCGCCTGTCTGGCGGCAAACTTTTCTCTATTACGTATTACCCAAATAAAATAGCTCCGGTTATTACGGCAACTACTGCTGATTCAGGAAAAGTTGCGTATTGGTTATTTTACTGGCATATTCTGTCACATTTTTTAGGGACCACTTTCGCCGTTTTCTTTCCACAGATATTGCATTTTGTTGAATAGCATAAGACAGATAATTCTTTATTGCATACCATAAAATCTCTACAAAAATCTTATATTGAATTAAGTCTGTGTTATAAATTTTATGTTATTAATTTATTTAGATTAATAAGAATAGCACTCTAATCATTATAATTATTTATACTATTACATTTTTGTCATTTTTATTGTAATTTAGCCCCATTTTCATAGTTATTTTTATTGGAATTCTATTACATTTTTTACATTTATATAGTAATTTTAATTATTAATTGTTATGAGTTTTTCTTTTTTTATTGAGCACATTCGAAATAAATGAATTAATAATAATAATCTAATCATAATATAATTTTAATCATAACATTTATAATTTTGTATGAAATTTAATGTGTAATATTTCATTGGCAATTATGGATTTTAATCTGAAATAAATGAGTTAATAAAATAAATAATAATAAACAAAACAATGTAATTAAAAAGAGCTTTATGTCTCGTACACACGGCTACACATCAAGCTATACATTTCCAGTCTATGCTGACCTCTCATTGTACGGAAAACCTACACAATGCGAGGTCAGCTTATACTGGAAATGTATAGCTTGAGGTGTAGCCGTGTGTACCATACACAACTGAAGACAATCTGTACAGAGCCTGATGGAAAGTTACAACATTAGCTGGGTAAAAGACGCAGCCACTGTAGTGTCTGGGAAACGCTTGCATCGCACCTATCAGCTTAGTCAGCCTCAGTTGATCGCTAATGTAAGAAATCAGAAAATCTCTTTGGTAGAAAAAGCCATAGATCGCGAGGAGTGAATGATCAGCACGTGGTCTGTTCGTGCACGTGGTTCTAGCGCAGTTTTCCAGGTTTTATATCGTTCCAACTTCAACCCTGTCTCGCTGATATGAACCTCACGTTCTCGACTCCGTATGCTTAAGAATTTTGCAATTCAAACAAGTAACACGAAGCTTAACTTTCTAAGTTACGTCCTGAAGTTTTAATTAGAATTTCTTTATTATTACATGAAGTCGGTTCTGTTGAGCTTCAGTTGCAAAACTGAAACACTGCAGTGGGTAATAATTTAGCTTGTTGAACAACATCCGTTTTCGCAACGACTCAGGTTTATTGTATACACTTTACTCAACATGGAATTGAATAACCGAAGCGGTTATAAATATATTAGTTGCTAACTTCCTTTATACAGGTGTGTAGGAAGACTATTCGAACACTTAGGGTTAAAATTAAGTACTCATCAAACCAGATAACTTCATTCATTCGTTATTGATTACCGTCAAAAAGGACATGAGCGACAAAGGCGAGCTAACCCTTAACAAAGGTTTTCTTCCAATAAACCTTTACCATATAGCTAAGCGCCAATAACATGCATTTAAGCCATGTAGGTAACTTTTGTTGAAACCGCAGATTTTTTCGCACTCAGTGATTTTTTCACCTACTAGGTAAAAGTTATTTTTATTGATGAGTTCTTTCATTCCCCGCAAATTTCAAGAGAAGTTAGATTACATAAAAAAGGATACAAATAAGTTAAAATACGAAGATATACCTACGGTATTTATCCTACGTATCGGAGCAGGCCTCCCGCGAGCACATATCCGTGGCTTAGGGCGATCTTTTGGTGGCTCGTTGAGATAGTCCGGGCGAATTGAATGCTGCCCGTTTGACGGCTTATCCCGTTGTATTTTGCCCCAGATACTTTGCTTTATAGAAAGGATGGCTTTGGTTTGAAGTTTCGGCCAAATTTTCGGCAAAATTAATACGATATTGTTCCAATTAGTGCAGTGACTCGCCTGGCTACGCTTTATTCTGTGCAGGTAGTATGTAAGCTATGATATTAATTATTTTACTCTTAAGGTACAGTTACACATGCTCATTACTAGCATGAAATCATGCCACTATTGAGCAGTTGCTACTTAGTAGCATGTGTGTCGAAACATTGCTAATAATAAACATGCTCATTTCGAGTTTGCTCAAAAACCGACAGTCGTGCGATTTTTGGGCATGCTACCTGCAGCGCGGGTGGAAGAGGGCGTGGTTATAGCGTGTCTGAACAGGTTTGCTTATTAAGCATGCCAATATCGATGATTTTTGTCACCATCAATATCTTCTCTCATTTCTACTAGCAATCGTGTACTTGCTCTAAGTTTTCTCTTCTACCTAGCCAATTACGAATCCAAATCGTCTTATTCCTTCTCTTTTTCTTTCTTGACAAAAGTTTTTGGACACATTGTATTGCAACCAAAATTATGATTTTATTCAGTTCTGTGGAGAAGGCCACTTGGTTATCCATGTTTCACTACCTGCACTAGAACACTGAATACCGAAGCTTCTAGTTCGCGCTTATGTGTTCGCATGTGTGTTCAATTGTTTGCTTTGAGCACGCTTATTTAAAAGTATGCTTAAAAAAAGCATGCTAAACAAAAGCAAATGTGTCAGTTTGAAGAGTATGCTCGTTGCTCGCATGCTAAAAAGTATGACATTTTATGAGCATGTGTAACTGTACCTTTAGTTTTGATGGTTTGACTATTACTAGCATATATTTGAAATATTTTAGTAACTATACAACCAGTTACTCTCTGCAAATATTTGCCAATACAAATAAGTTGGCGTCGGTGTCAGCGTTGGAATAAGCGTCGGTATCGGAGAAGCATCGGTCGGAGTCGAGGCTTCAATAGGTTAACCCCCTCTTACAAACATACAAACTTTAACTTTTGTAGATAAAATCATAGTACGCAATGGCAAAATAATGTTTTTTATTGGTTAAAATCTACAACAAGTTAGTTAAAAATCAAACAACAGGTTTACTTACCTTTATTGTAATCATCATCTATCCTATAACAGTCCAGTGTCTATACCTAGGTCTCTTCA
The DNA here is from genome assembly GCA_963924445.1 of Philereme transversata. Taxonomy (NCBI): domain Eukaryota; kingdom Metazoa; phylum Arthropoda; class Insecta; order Lepidoptera; family Geometridae; genus Philereme; species Philereme transversata. The sequence continues at coordinate 12,088,648 of OZ004342.1, forward strand.
AGGTGCGCCACACCAATGAGTCCAATCTTCGGCTCTTCTCCATTAAGACTTTGCTACAGCACGTAGATCGTTGTTCCATCAAGCAAACTAAAACTTTACCTGGTTTATACGACCTATAGATAAAGCAAGCATAATGTTCCACCTGATGTTAAGTGGTAACCATCGCCTATAATAAAGCATTGCCCATAGGTCACGCACCTTAAAAACGTGCTCTACGATGCACTACCATCAAATTGAGGCATACGGCGTAAAGCCTCACGTGCCTGTAACTTCACGGGCAACCATACCCTTCAAATCAAAACACAGTAATGCTGCTTGGTGGCAGAAATAAATATGATGGTACATAGTATTCTCCGGGTGAGACTTTTCACGAGGAACTCTTCTTCTCTTACCGCAGAATATAAACCAAATGCATTGTACATAGTTATAGTTACCCCTAACCCCTCGGCCCCAGATTAATTTAGAAATATGGTTTTGCTGCATTTACAAATGTACTTCTTAGAAAGCTTTGTTTAATTTTAGCCAACACAGCAATCTTTGCATCGACCACCGTGTTGGCTAGATTTAATTAATTAAAATTACATATTTTTAAAAACTTAACTTCGCGTTCCCGAACCAAGAGTACATAGTACTGTATTTGTTTACGAACGAAAACAAATACTATATTAGTTAAATAAATATATACTATATATACTAAATATATACTATATAAATAAATATATAATAAAATATATACTATGTTAGTTATATTAATTTGTTTAAATTGTACTTAATTTTATTATTATATTTTTTATTAATGTAAAAATTGACATGCCTGCAACAACTAATGTGAAATAAATAAGATATAAAATAATAAGATAATGTGTAATAAATAAATCTGAAAATGTGATATCTGTTAGATTGTTGGCTTTATCGAAGAAGTGGCCGAATACCAAATACAATTGCAACCCTATTCGCTATTATATATGTGCGTTCTCAGCCACCGTCTGAATGATAAAGATATTTTCCTTAACACAACCCCCTCAATACACCATAATTCCCAACTTTTCTATATTGCTCCTTTTGAGAGCGTCCCCATTTAGTTAAATGGAAATGTCGTCACAATAGATAGCTCTATTGTACCATTTTAGATACGACTTTTGTGTTTTAATCTCCTTTAACGAAAGACTGTGTACAGTCTGCTGCATAAGTTTATAAACAAATTAAAATCTTAAAACCTCCCTTTCATCTAAAACTAGCCGCTTTATCCTTAATTCTAATATCTAAACCGGGTTATATATATATAGCATCAAAAACAAATTGATTTTAAAATATTATATTTTTCATCACTGTCTCCATCCTATGTATGTCCTGAAGAAATCGCTTCTAAAATCGCTCGTAGTACTTTTTGCTTTGTATTTTCTTATTTTTTTACGGTGTTTAATAAAGAATTGTCATTTATTCTCTCGACTCTCGACGACCTCTGTGGCGCAGTGGGCAAATAGCCGGCTGTGACGCAAGAGGTTGTGGGTTCGATTCCCGCCGCGGAACAAATGTTTGAATGATCTACAGATATTTGTTTCAGACAGACAGACAGACAGACAGACAGACAGAAAGATAGATAGATAGATAGACAGATAGCGCGGGGAGGAGCCGGATTGTGAGGCCCAATTGGGTGAGGTGGCGCTTCCCCTGTTGTGTCTGGCTGCGGGCTTTTGAGCGCGCTTCTGCACACAACGGGTGAGTATACCTTCCAATTGCTGAAGCAGGGAGCTGGTTGCTCCCGCATTTGTTTTTGCAGCGGCATCTTCAAGTGGGGGAGCAGATGGCAGAAGATATCCTTTGGCTTCCTCTGTCTTCCGGGCATGGTGGGACTATTCCCGGTTGATAGATGATGGATGGATGGATGGATGATGGATGGAAGCGACATCACCCTTAACTATCGCAGGGTTGGGTTTCATTAGCCCGTACCTTCGTAATGGAAAAGGGAGATGTTCGCTGGGCTCGTGAGTAGTCGGAGTGAGGGCTCTGGCTGCTCATTGCATGCGAGTCACGGGTGGGCGGCAGTATCGTGTGGTCTTCTGTACTGCCGCCATGGATTGTGATTGCCGCGTTGGCTGGCGCAAGCTGGCCACACGGATGAGCCCTTTACGGGGCATCGCGCGTGGGTCGGTTTTCGGAGTTCCTTGCTGAGATCCCGGAGCCCACTTATTGCACAGAGGATTGGCCACCGGGGATGGTTTTAGTGCGTCGAACCGCACATAAGCCGTTGTACCTTCATGCAGCGGGTATCTGGCTTGCAGATTTTCTCCCCGACAACAAAAAAAAAGGGGTAAGATCGGTCGCTCTGGGAGGCATTTTTAAAAGTAGATGTCCTATGGCTGATATACTGTAGATGATTGATAATCATCTCACGTCGCTGACTATACAAGTTTATTTGGTTGAAATTACGAATTTACCAAGTATTTTTAATAAATGGCGCTTCGTTGGCTTGAAGCGATGTCTTTGATCGAGTAAGTGCTGGTTATGGTTCCTCATTACGTGAAGGGCCCGTGGTACAAGAGTGTAGACGACGGGAAAATAACAACGTTCGCTTCAGTGGAATAGAACACCCGATGGCGCTATTCGTAGCCCAGCATCGTACTAGCTTCTGGATATTATCTACTGTATTACTCACACATACAATGAAAGATTTAAAAAAAGTTTGAAAGTATGAGCTAGTCACAACTCTGTTGTTGAAGTTTTTAGGCCGCCCAAAGGCATCCAACATAAATAAACTAGTGGTTCGGCCCGAACTGAGATCTCGCGAGTCTTCGATTAAAATAAAAAAATATTATTTGTAATCTTTGACTATCAAAATAATGCCACGAAATAAAGAACCAAATAACTTGACATACAGTTTCATTGAAATTGCAAGTAACGGGAGTTCGTGTTATTTGGTTACGCTTTTTTAGGGTACAAATTGCAGTTATTCTAGATTTCAGACTTTTGCCTATATTTGTGTGTCTTAAGATAACTCAAAAAATACACATAACTAGATGGCACTGCTTAATTAGCACAAATAAAACTATTTAGGTTCGGAACTTTCAGTGCGCGAGTCATACCGGTCTTGTTTTCTAGTCCCGTAGCTAGGAGCTCGTAGCTCCGTAGCACCGTAGCAAAACATCCCGCTGCGGGAGTTTCATATATCTGCGCCCCGGCCGGCGCCGGCGGTATGCTTTGACGTGTTCATAAAAATATTTTAAGCCAGACACTGTAACGCCAAATATTCTTCACAATATAGTTCCATGTAAGTTTAGTAAAAAGCGTACAGCTGCTATATACTTATATTTTACATCATCATCATCACCACTGCTGAACATAGGCCTCCCATATGGATTTCCAGAGCAACCGATCATGGGCGACCTGCACCCAACGGCTCCCAGCAACGATCAGGTCGTTGCCAATTGTTGTCGCATCGCTGTCGCTGGTCAGGTCATGCCTTTCATACCTACATTATCTCACGTGTGTGGCGGCCAGCGACATCGACACTACAGCAATTAGCTTACGTAATTAGGTTACCGGAGTGGTATACAGAGACTTACCTCTTTTGCTGCATTCAATCTCATATGATGTTCGTTAATAGATATACATAGTTTATTTAATGTTCCTGACGAATCGAATCCTTGTTAAAAGATTGTTTAAACCATATTCGTTTAAGATAAAACATACAGATTTATAAGATCGCTCTCAGCGATAAGGCGGCTCAATATATTGCCATTTTTTTCTAGCTTAGTACTTATTTTTGTATTATATCTGTTTTTATGGTAATTCAATAACGAGTTATATAAGTAAAACAGCTTTTTATGTAGGTACACTGGTACACCAGTAAACGACGAGTACATGCTTCATTCCACGTCGCGGACAAAAATGTAGACATCTACTGTTACTATGGAGACATGATTCCTAACTCATTCCTTATATAAGATTCAGATAGACGTTATCACGGCAATCTCATAGCATAGTTGACTGGTGTTCACCGTTCACAAACACTGCTGTAATAGACATCGCTTTATTACCTGAGAGTGCAATAGCTTAAACGGCTGCCAGCGATTTCAGTCTCGGACTCTCCCGGGACTGAGAGGAATTATGAAGGCCACAAAGTGCTGCCAACTGCTGAGATAAGAGTGTGCTATGCCACATTCTATATACGGTTAAAATCTGCTACTTTTGAATGTCTACTCTAAAATATTTCAAGCGTTTTTTTGTTTTACCTGACTACGTAGGAGGGTAATGTTTTTAGGGTGTTTGTATTTATGTGTATATGTCTGTTCATTTGGCGCATCCTGTAGGCTAAAAGGCTTGACGTATTTTGACTAATGAGGTATCATTGGAATCGTCTGAAATACGAGAGTGTTATATGCTCTATGAAATCCAAAATGGCGGCTGTATGCCGAATATATCACAAATTTCAACTTGTAGTTTACGGTTTACATAAGTGAAGATCGCTTAAAAAATGTCCTGACTCCTAGTCACGAGACACGAGAGGACGGTTTTTAAGCGATCTTCATGACAAATTTATAAGAATGTTTTTATTTACCATTCTTACTAACAAACTTAATAAAGATGTACCTAAAAAGATACAAGAGTAAGGAGCTAAGTTTGCTTAAACTGGCTAAAACTAGCTAAAAAGTGGCTAAGTTGGAAATTAGTGGCGGTAGAGCAAGCCTTATTTGTACAACAAGCCAACAATGCCGACAAGATCAAAGGCGGTACCGGAATTAATTTGCGAGCGCTATCTCCCTCCCCCCACCTCTTCCACTAGGCTAAGATAAGCACCGAAAAAAATATTTCCCTTTTTTCATACTAACGTATTTCCGGTGGTTCTGTGTAATCTAATTTAATACCCTTGAAGTTATTTGCTCGTTGATATAGCGGTACGTACTCGTACCTTGGCTGTTTTTGGATTTTAATTTTTGATGTTGGCTGGACGCGATGGTCCCTAATGAAAAAATTAAAGAAATAATATAATTTTTAGCATTAAGCCCACCTATTGTACATTTAATGTGTATTTTTGTGCAATAAAGTATTAAATAAATAAATAATCCTTAAAGTGCAATTTTGTCGGTCCGTCCGTCTGTTATACCTGAGTATCTCAGCAACTACTGAATCTATCGGCTTGAAATTTGAATTAGTTATAAATAAAACTGACCTTCCTCTATTGCAACTATTGCAAGTAGAACATTCAAAATTATTTTCATTTTGTTGGCCAAAAGAGCCAAAATAGTAGGAATCAAAACTTCAAAATTGGGTTACTAGGTCAAATAGGGTATCATATCCAAAACCACAGTTTTTTTAATTTTATATTGTTTTGGAGTTCAGAAGAAAAATGACGACAAAAATACAGTTCCATTTTCTTGTGAAGTAAAATATCTGAAATTAATATGAAAGATATGCAAAGACTACAGGAAAACTATATCAAAATCTCTATCTAGAACAGGTTTTTTAGACATCTTTCTTGAAAGTTTTCTTGGTTTACCGGTCACATAACTAGATGCCGCTGCGTAATTAACATAAATAAACCTAACTACGTTCGGAACCTTCGATGCGCGAGTCCTACTGGTACTTAACCGGTCTTGTGTAGTATGCGCTTGCAATTGTATACATTAACTTTATATTTAGAATTTTATTAAACAGCTAGTAACAGCTTGAGCGTGTTTGGAAATGTGAAATGGTTCTGTGTTCATAAAAAAATAAAAAAAATTAAAGGGCATTTATTTACACACACACCTATTATGCTAACAGAAGTTGGTAGGTACAATAAATACTAAATAAAGCTAGGTAAGTTTAACAGTAGACCTAATTCTAGGAAACATTAGTACATTATCCTAGGTAGCACTAAGGTAGGTGGTGGTAAAAATGTCTACATTATAGTACTCAGAATGTTTTAACGGGGTATTCTTTGTAGTCCTTACTTAAAAGCCACAGGAGGGCTCTTAAATGATAATTTAGCTTACTTTAATTATAGAATCAATAAATATTGTAAAAGCTGTTCCATATAAAACGACTTCAGTATCTACAACTTTAAATCCCCATCCAGTATAGTAAGATAATGTTATTTGAAATACAATTATTGGCTAAACTCCAAGCTTTATCCAAATGTCTCATTTCATCTTTAGCCAACTGAGCCGTTTTAATTAATATGAAATACCTTGGATGCTTACGAGAAAATAAATACAACATCTAATTATGGCCCGAAAGTGATTTTCATTATATTTATCGTGAAATATGGAGGTAGAATTTAATAAATATGAGCCTACATATCAATTAAATAAATAATTTATGAAGGCTGTTACTCGTAAATCATTATTAAGTAAACGGAAAAATGCGTCATGATAATAAAATTGTACATTCGTTCGGAGAAGTCTTTCCATGTTAATATTTTGTAAAAATTTGCAGAAAATCTTGTGAGCGTGAAAGGAATATTTCAAAAGGAAGGTATTCTAGGGAAGTTATAAATAATAAAGGCACGAATGTAATAAGTGCTCGATTTTTATTACGGAGGTACATTTTTACAGCATAGAAAAGAGAAGGGTCAAATTTGCCCCCGTCCCGTCGTAAACTATACCTATCTCAGTATCCTGGATGAATTCTGAGATACTGCCATTATAAATTCAAAGAACTTCAGTTTTTCTAACACGATCAGATCAATGAATATTCATAATATCACGGAGACACTTGAGGTGGAACCTATCAAGGGTTCTTATATGTCTGGAGTACAGGCACCATGTTGCAGCGGAATATAATAACTTAGGAAAACGATCGCCATGGACACCTTGATTTTTGTGCTTAGTTTGATGTGGTGAGAGCGGAAAACCTTGACCTTAAGTTATCTTCCATTTTGCTGATTCAGCAATCTAAAAGTATGTTATATTAGCAATAAGTATGGCACTTTAGTAAGTAAGTACTGCTAGAATTTTTAAGTCAATAACATCAGTAATTGCTGAAATTACCATTTTGGTCCTCCGGAATCTTAAAAATCAAACAATTTTTTTCTATAACAAATATTTATATTTGTCTAGTTAATAGATAAGTCGTGTTTTAAACTTATTTCATTGACCATTATTTTAACCGCCATTACGGTAATTGTAAAGATAAAGATAATTTATTTCCAAAAAGAATGAGTACTTATAACTTTGTAACATACATACTATTTTATTGTGCTTCTCATATGTAAAAAAACAAAATCATAATTTCGTAATTATTATTTTGTTTTTTTACGGTAATATTACGATGTTGTCACCGTAATATTATTGTCACTTCTATCTTAGGAACGAACCAAGGCTCTAGTGGAAGGAGTCCAGTCGATAAAGGCAATATGTTAAGGCAATGGGCCGGGCTCGGGGCGTGCTTGATTAACTCGATCTGTGATGGCGGTGCGATGAGCCCATCAACCACTCGCTGGACTGCAAACACGTGAGATCACCACTTTACCAAGTCAATTGTTGACTAAAAAGGTATAAGAGTGTTTCGGGAAAACAGTGACCACTTGCTCACCAATTGATTCTACGATAGAGTTAATGAGGTATTTTCCCGCACTAATCCTATTTACGGTATATTGTATTGTTAGCCGATTGCCATTCAAGAAGCTTGTAGTGGGTAGGTATAATAATAATATAATGTTTAGGCAACAATGTGCACATACAAAACATGATTATAAGGCTCATACTAAATACCTTAAAAACCAGCACACTTAACAACAATAAGATTAAAACTAACACTTTAATTTATTTGGGGTTTTTGATTCGTAACCGCTTCCATGTACCGGCTTTAAACGATGTCGATTTGTCAGAAATCCGAATCAAGGACTAGGTACTTCCTTATACTTCGCCAGAATCTGGAGAGAGTAGGACTTGAAGTTAGTAGTTCTACTGGACTCAAGTCGCTGGAGATGTAGGTACCCACTTTTTCTTAACATTATTTTTTTATATCGTTTGTAAAATAATTAATGATCTTGACTTTATAGGATCTTAATCCGTGGATGATGACATGGATCATGCATTTATAAAAGTCACTATGTACTTCATTATGCATAACTATTTATCTTACCAAATAAATAAATATTGCTGGACATTTCACACAGCACTATCTAGCCCCAAACTAAGCAGAGCTTGTACTATGGAAACCAGATAACTGATAGAATACTTATATACTTTTTTCGTAAATACATACTTACAATATATAGAAAAACACCAAGACATGGAACAAATATCCGTAGATCATGCAAACATCTGTTCCGCGGCGAGAATCGAACCCGCTACCTCCTGCGTCTCAGCCGGCTATACGCCCACTGCGCCACGGAGGCAGTCAAAAACGAATACTAATACATTTTCATCAAATCAAATCAAATCATTTATTTGCATCAAATAAGATTTTAACAAAGTTCTTAATGTTATTATAGATCCAACTTATTTCTACCACAGAGGCATGCAAATTATTAAAATATAAATAAAATAAATGATTACAAATTACAAAATAAGAACAATAACCAAAATAAGTCAAGAACACAAACAAAACAAAATAAAATAAATGTCAAATAAAATTAATTGATCAAATTCAGATGTCAGGCAATATTAATTATACATTACGCCATTATACATATTAATATTCATTTATCATTTATTTTCTTAAACCCTGCAACTATATTCAGAAAGTGTATTCTGCCTTTGAGTTGTAAATCACTGAATACTATAAAATGGTACGTTCTGTGAAGTTTTTAATAGAGTCCAACTTTGTGTAGATAGAACGCTAAACTCACTTCAGAGTTCAGTAATTTAGTTCCTAGACAACCTTTGGCAGCTTAACTTTAATACAACAGCGTAATAAAACATTAAACTCCTTTGTCTTCTTTAAATTAGTATGTCCGTCCATTATTATCCCATTATATAAAGTAAATACCGTTTGAAACTTTAATGAATAAAGTTTTACAACTTAATGGAGTTTTCAATGAAAAATTACATCTGGGGTCGGATCCCAAGGGTTAATCTGCGTAAATAGCCGGCCATCCTGGTAAATAGTCAGCCACATTGGCGAATGGAAGAGTGGTTCTTTATTAAGTCGATATCCGACCGTTTAGATTGCAAGCTTTTATACTGACCGGGATAAACTGCTACAGAAAACTTCGGGCCCGTTTGTGGAAAAGTCGACAGTTGAGTTTCACTCTACGACTTATTCCTTAGCAAGCAATAGTTATAAGAGTTTTTATGTAGATGGGTTTTCTAGGAACATGACAGTATTGTATTGCAATATTATTACAGTATTAAGTTTTGAGCAGATTGAACCATTTAGATACAGGAAAGGAGAGGCGGAAAAAATATATACGCATTATAGAGTGTTAAAATAATAATAATAGTTAAACTATTTTAAACTGTTGCAATACCGACTTATCTAGATCAGTATCAGATATGTCTCCGAAATCGGGTCTATAGACTGCACTCACTAAAATCCACAGGCTTCACAATGCATTCGACAAATCCCGGTTCTATTGTAAATAAAAATTAGCTCGGTAGGCTCGCCTTGCCAAGAGATGGTCGATAGGGGTCGTTCCGATCCCTCACAGGATTGATTTAGCTTTATTGGCGGCTATAAATTCACCCACAGGCTTGCTTGCGTATTCACTGCAAGGAGATGAGAGCTCTGATCAAATCTTACCGTTTAGTACGTGCGTGGGAAGTTCTATCACCATAATATTCATAAGATTAATACAATAAATTCAAATATCGCTGATTATAAACATTATGATTCACTTACTTAATATAATGTATATATTACTTGTACCTGCAGTCGGTGGCATAAATTGATTACCTTTTTTGGGGTTCCCTCTAAATTTTTATAAAAATAGGTTCCTACAAATGAATATGAAATAATGCTCTGGTTGTTATAGCTAAAATTTGAGTTTAAAAAGCTCAAATTGTTATTCAAGATATCGTTGTCTGTTCCTACTGTATAACTACTACTCAAATAAACTTGAACATACGCACACACACATACTCACACACACACACACACATACACACAAACCCACCCTTACAAAAACACGCACGTAAACAAAACACCCACATACACACGCACATGACCCACGCATATACTCACTTATACACTGGTGCTTTCGCATACATGTAAGCATGTGCGCTCCGACACCACATTTCTTTGATTGTTTTGTTATTTCGTTTTCATGTACTAGACTATAATATTTATAGCATGTCATTCAGGAGTGAACTGTTTCCTAGGCCACAGCTTACGCTTTTCTGGGAAACAGGGACACAACTCATCTATGTAACTTTTATGGTCACAATAAATATATTTCTATTTCTACCTAGTCCTATATAACACAAACAAAAATACAACAATAATATTATAAATAATAATATATAAAATAATAAATAATATTTGCAACATTTTATAATATTTTATTTTTATGTTTATTATAAATGCGAAAGTTTGGATGATTGCTTATTTATTTGTGTGTTTGTTATTCAATCACGTCGTAACGGCTAAACCGATTTCGATGAAATTTTGTATATACATAGATTATAACTTGGATTACCACATAAGCTACCTTTTATCCCATAAATCAGTTTCCATGGGATAAAAATGGGGTGTCAAGTCAAGTTGCAACAGCGAGTTAACTTTATTTCTAGGTTACCTACACAGTTAGTAGTGTAACGCGTAAGAAGTCGCGGGCGCAGCTAGTAATACAATATAACGTTTATTTCAGGCAACAATGTGCACATACAAAAAATGATAACAATGCCCACAGTTATAAAGAACTTAACGACTCTCTCTCTCTCTCTCTCTTCCTTACTATTTTACTTAGCTATATTAAATATCTTAAAGACACATAGATAAAACTACTACATAAAACACATAAAACAATAAACTTAAAAAGTAACACTTTTATTTATTTGCAGGATTTTGCTTCGTAGCCGCTTTCCTGCAGCGTCTGTAAACTTAATACCCTATTTACAAAAAAAAGTATATAAGTATTCTATCAGTTATCTGGTTCCCATAGTACAAGCACTGCTTAGTTTGGGGCTTGATAGCACTGTGTGAAATGTCCAGCAATATTTATTTATTTATTTAAGTTACTGTTTACTAATGGCTACATACACCACTTATAATAATAATAAAATAACAACACTAGGGCCCATTACTATAAATACCGTACATACGCACATACTTAATAAAATATTAAAATATACACTTGTCTATACTAATATTAAAAAGAGGAAAGATTTGATTGTTTGTTTGAATTGAATAGGCTCCGAAACTACTGGACCGATTTAAAAAATTCTTTCACTGTTGGTAAGCTACACTATCCCCGGGTGACATAGGCTACTTTTTACCTAACTGAGCAGAAGAAAGGTAATAATAATAAATAAATATTACTGGCATTTCACACAGCGCTATCTAGCTTCAAACTAAGCAGAGCTTGTACTATGGGAACCGGATAACTGATAGAATACTTATATACTTTTTTTTTGTAAATACACATTTATAATATAGGTATATAGAAAAACATCCAGACCCGGAACAAATATATGTAGATCATGAAAACATTTGTTCCGCAGCGAGAATCGAACCCGCTACCTCCTGCGTCTCAGCTGTTTTTATTTTAATGCTGTTTAATGTTTTTATTGAAAAACTACGATTGCGAAGCTGCGGATTGGTCAGCTAGTGTTTAATAATTTCATAATGTTTAATCAATTCTTATGTAGAGCTGATTAAGTGGCCAACAAATCGTTTGAGTAATTTAAGTAGTCGTCAACCAGTTTAATTTAGTTTCGCACTCTAACAGAATTAGAGTATAATAGTAAACTTCTGGCTTTATTTTGTCATTTTCTACTACACTACAACAATGTCGCCTCAAGAGACTTTTTACGAGCGCATTTCCGTTTGCAGGCAAAATGCTCCTTTACTACTCATTTAATTCCCTGAAAGTAAATACTAGGTTGAGTAGATATGTATCTTTATGATTACACTGTAAGGGGGAATATAATTAATTACTCTTTTATACAGGATGTCCCAGAACTAGTATGTTATCCCGAGGGGAGGCATTTCACGACACTTACGAGAACAACAAATGTCCTACTTTTGTGAATCCAATGATTTTCATTCAAGAATCATTTGGTAAAAATCAGCTGATTTCGGTTAAAATTATGTTTATCAGTTGTTTTAGTCAAACATTACGTTTGCATAAGATAAGTTCCAGGGAAGGCGCACAGCCTATAAAAAGCTGATTTAAAATCACACTAAAAATTTCAAACAATGTATTCTGAATAGAATGTTTAAATTATATTTTTTTCTATGAAAAGTGATAATTTTAAGGCAATGATAAGGATATTTTTTTATGCTTTCCAATTACCCATGTGCCCAAAACTTACAGAAAGACACTTGGTATCTCGTATATCTGCTTCCAGATGATGATACCAAAATTATACACATGAATGAAACAACTCTTCCGAACAATAAAGTAAAAACTCATTTGTAGCCTACGTTTAAATCAGTTGTTTCTTGGTATGTGAGTCCTTAACTTACACGAACATGTTGTTTGATTTTGGGTTTTGCACATAATAAAGCTACAATTGTAAAAAACAACAACTTCCATGGGGATATCGTATTTATTTCACATTATTTTTACATCAACCTTGTTCTACATGAATTTACTTAATCCACAATTATGTAGACAAATAGAAATAGTATAAGCACAATGGCTACCGTAATTGAATTTATTACCAACGTACTAACGTTTGTACAGGCTGACTGTCGAAGAACAACTGAGCCCTTACGAGAATAACCGTCAATGACCGTCAGACAGTCGCGCGATGGTGGCGCGACTCGAAAGCTGACAAAGAACACAAAAGCAGCGAGTTGGTTTATTAAAGCGACTTCTGTTTAAAAATGAATATTAAATTAGTAAATATTGCGGAAGTAATCATAAAACTATCCAATTTAGAACGTAATTACAAATAATCGCTAACACATACTGATTTTTATATATTACTTAGATTATTTTTTCAATGAAAAAATAGTAGATTTTGAAAATTCGTAAAACATATAATTTTCGTACAAGTAACGACGATGTCGCGGGGTATCATACGCTTACCGAAGCACCCTGTAACAGCAAGTGAGTTCAAAATACAATGCTAATTTATTTTCTAGACTCCATAAACAATCTAATTTGCTTACTTTGTAAAACTTTTTCGACTTTATTATTGTACCTATTATTCAGTTCTAGCAACTAGTAATGAATGTAAATTGTATTTATAGGGAGTAACCGTCCGCAGGCGTCTACGAAGTTGCTGAACAAAGGGCGTCGAAGGCGAGTAAACAAGTTGCAATAAGTTTCACAGCGAGCCTGACATTTTGCTAAGGCTTCGAGCAGCCTGCTGTTCATGTTTCCTGGATTAAACTAGAACATTCTTAGAAAAACAACTTTCTGCAAGAGTAGAAGCAAAAAAATGTCTCCAACTCGTAGTTGTCTCGAAGAGATCGATGAGTTCAGACCGACCATTAAAATTTTTTGTTAAAATTTCTCATATAATAAATAAAATATTTCATTGTATACAGTGGAACAAAAAATTATATTAATGCGATAGGATTTTAAAAAATTGTAGTCATTCATTGGTGGTCAAAATATTAAAGCTTAGTGCATAGGACTTCATAAATTATACTATTAGGCTGTTACAAAGTTTGGGGGTACGAAAATCGAAAGTTCAAGGGAAAATCGCGGATTATCCATTTATGGCAGATTCCTATATCCGTCGGTAATCGACTACGACTCGTATCTCCTTGAAAAAGTGTCAAACTAGTGTCAAACTTGATTTGACACGTTGATAAGTCAAGAAAGTGTGCATTGAAAAATTTGCTTTAAAATTTTAGTATAGAGTCACTATTTGTTTACATAACCAATGTGCAAAAGCAGTTATAACAATGTATCTTTACACAAAATCTTCCTTTTTTTCGCAGTACGGTGCCGGCATGCGATAGAATGGATGATGGAAACATTTATATCGACACAAGTAACATAAACACAGAAACTACATACGATGGACAGACACACTATGAGCCCTGCCAAAAAAGGGTTACGGCTCAGCATCACACTGAACACGTGTAAGCTCTGCGCTGGTTTTACCTGGTGCATTATACTAAGGCAATTCAATCGGTTAAATAAAGTTCTTCTTCTTCGAGTCAACGATACACTTCTCAATCACAATAAGGATGAATAAAAATTAGCCACTTCTATTGCGTTGTCAGTGGCTAAGTTTAAGTCGTCCTTTGTGCAGGGCACAGAGGACAGATAAGCATGTGGGCCATGCTTTGGATGGGTTCCCCGCAATCGCAGCTAGTTAATGTAGCGGTTAAAAAAAGGAAACAGCGTGCACAAACCCTACCACTACCTTGCTTCCTCGACGCCTCACTAAATACCGTTATTACTGTCTGCTTAAACTGCTGTTACTTTATTTTTCCGCAACAAGAAATAGAACTTGTTGTTTCTGGAGTTCAGAAACTTATTGACACCAATATACTCTTACTAAAACTTGACTAATAAAGTTTTGTAAAGGAGAGGAGAGACTAAGGAAACCTTGTTTCTTACCTTTCTTTCCTGGCTTGGTCGCGAAGAAACAGGCAGTAAAATTGACGTTTCAAAGTGATCCTTGTGATTTTAATGAATAAAAATATTTGACTTTGACTTTTGACTTTAAAATTGACGTTTCAAAGTGATCCTTGTGATTTTAATGAATAAAAATATTTGACTTTGACTTTTGACTTTAAAGGTAAGTCCCCTATTTCAGAACTAAACTCATAATGAAATCGAGACTCAGGCATAGATATATTTTTATTGTTTTTATAATGAACTTACAAAAAATCTAAGTTTGAATCTCGATTCTCACTTAATTTATATCTGTTTCATATCTGGGTTCATATTATACAGGTTCACAGTTCTATAATATGAAACCTATACCATAAAAAAATTGAAAAACAGAATATTTGAGTATATGTCATTCTTTGAGTTTAATGCAAATAATAGGGGCACAGAACACTTGTGTAATTATAGGCTTGTAACTGTTTGCCAGGAACTTAAGTTTATGATAAGTACTTGTTTAGCCAACCAACTTAATGTTTTAATGTATCAACGTATTTATAAAGTGGGAGAGGGGAAGATTCCCCCTGCAATCTGTCAAGGATCACCTTTTTCCGCTTCTCTGTCAAGTTCAATTAATCTAAGTAAGCATCTACAGATTCTACAGCTTATTCCTTTTGGTTTTTATTTTTTTGTTGAATCCCAACCCTGGAGCTCGCGATAAGCTGAATAAACAGGGAAAAGCATCGCTGAAGGAACTTGTCAGAGTCCATTCGGGACTTCGCTAGCGATATTGGTACCCCTATTAGACCTTTCGTATTGCGTTTCCGTGACGAAACTTTCATCTGGACGACTATGGGCCGGGTATTTTTGTGTTTGATACAAATAAAAGGTATTTTTGGAACGTGAGAGTAAATTCCGGAGGTCCCTAAAGCTGTATTCAAGATAACGGTGCGCGCCGATGGTTACAATTCAATTTTCCGCAAGTGCCACGAAAGGGTTTCTTCTCGAAATTCTCTCTACTGTTTTGATAAAGAGTTGTTTTTATAATTTTGTTATTGATTGCCTCAATTTTGAATCAATATCTAAGAGCTGATTCAATTATATAGTCACGTTGTTAATAAATTGGTTAAGTCCGTATTGGATGGACTACGCTCAGTGAAGGTTTCCGTGGTCAATGTGGATGTATGGTAGGTATTTTAAAAGACAAAGCTATTTGGCAGTTGGATTATGTATTTTTTAGGAAAAAAACCATTAAAACCCCATCTGAAGACTGTATCATCATGCCAAATGGGTTTGGGTAACTTAGTATGGAGCAGCGACGTTCTTTTTTTAGTTTTGCAGTTTTGTGAAACTTGGTTTTTTGAAAAGAACTAATACAATAAACAAAATAAGTTTTGGCACCATTGTCTGAGAAGCATCGGAGCTGAGATATTGCCCTCTAAATATATCATACGGGAGAATATTTCATACTTTTTTTATGGTATATACAAAACTACCCTGACCCAGAACCTGTAGTAATGTAAACATTTTGTTCCGCGGCGGGAATTGAAGCCGCAACCTCCCGCATCTCAGCCGAATAAAAACTATCTATAAAATGCATTTAAGAAATAACCCTCCAATTGTTAAATTTTTATGTTTTTTTATGAAATCCTTAGAGGTCGATAAAATATTTTGGTTCTTTTCGAATAACCAAGTTTCATTAGTGCCTCCAAAACTAAAAAAGAAGTCATTATTTCCCAAACCTACTTCAGCTCTACAACTAAAAACTACAGACGGACAAACAGACAGGATATGGCGAAACAAGATTGAACCGTATGTATTTTTGTAAGTAAAGCTACAGTACTAACGAACCTAATAATTAATTTGGGTCGCTTAGTACTTATTGAATGAATAAATGAAAAATTATTTATTGCACAAAATAAAAATAATAGGCGAACTTAATGCTAGATAGCATTCTCTTCCAGTTAACCTTTGTGTAATGCGGACAAACAGTTATGGTAGTGCATATTTGGTAGAGGGAGAGGGTTAATTTAAATTACAAGACACATAGATATAAACAAATAAATATAACTAATCCTAGACAAATAGGTACATGGTATTTCAATAAACCTACTTTCTAATACTTAAATATCCCTTAGTAATACAATTCATAAAGTAATAATATCTTTTATTATTATGTACTACATAGACATAAACATTGAAACGATATAGTTAGGTATATAACGTATAAAACATATAGCAGAGTATTACAGGATACCGCTCATTTTGTAGGTTTCGTTCATGAGAGTGAGGTAGTACTTGTACACTTTGGATCTGAAGACCTCACATACCGGCACTCTTGCAGAATACTATTCCATAGTCTGATAGCAGTGATGGTGAATGACTTAGTGATTTATTCATGCGGAGTATATCAATAGGCACTTATTTGATTCTCGTCACGAGCGTTGTTATCTGTAGACTGACACAATTATACCACTATCCCACTTTACGTCTATCCCAGACAAATATTAACGTAAACAATACCACTTAAAACAACAAAGCAATCTGTGAACTCAATTACATTATTTCCAGATTGTTCTGCCCACCTGCCCAGCAACCGGTAAAATGAGATTAAGGTATTGCGATTGGAATCGGCTAGAAAACAAAACCTCCTTTAATTCCAAATATGGCCGCTTAATCCGTGGAATGGCTCAGGCTCGGACAATTTAACTTAATTCCAACAAAGTCCTAGGTGCATTACTGCCTTATCAGGTGAAACATGCAAATACACAAACTAGCTTGCGATTTGGTTGGATACGTTAAAATGTTGCGTTTTTAATGGACCTCGCCGCTATTTGTTTTAGTATTGACATATTTATCGGACTTACAAAGATGATTATAGCTTAAATTCAAACGATAAATTACTTGGCTGTTTGTTCCGTAAGTTATGTGGTGAAATTACTGCGCCGCTATTTATCAATTCACCATAGTGCATTTCTATAGAAAGCAGATTATCATTAGTACCTGATAACAAGCTTATCATGAACAATTTTATGTAAGATACCGGTAAGTGTTGGTAGAAAGCCGGTAGCAATGTATTTAATGCGAAAACGTCCTTAATTCTCAATTCAATGACGCAGCTTGGTCAATCAGCGCTTGAATGCAAAATAATTTCTTCACAAGATTAGGGTTTTGTTTGCGAACTGATTAAAAGTTCCTAATTCGTGTTTCATTAATGAAAGGGGTCGTGTTACTTGAACCCTTTCGTAAGCCTTTCATATTAATGTTACAAGATTGCCGGCTGAATTCTTAATTCCTAAATACTTCAAAAAGTTTCGTGTTGCATTGGATCAAAAAGACTCTTGATATCGTTTAAAATTTTCTTAACTATTCCGAATAGCATAAATTTAATAAAAATAACGATACTAATAATTCGGTAATAATTGCAAAACATCAGTTATTTAAATCCAATTTTCAATCCAAATATACATTCAAATGGATTTTTTCTAGTAGCTCGGACCGAAATCCGTTGGGAGGAGGATGAAGGCAATTCTGCGATCACTGTTGATTTGCTCTAATTGAAACCCAACTGCAGGTTCCATTAATTACCAGACATAAATGGGACCTAAATTTAATTCGATGGGTTTTAGTTTGTAGATTCTGGTGTCTAACGTGGCCACGTTAGGTGAATTATCATTTCCTTCATAAGCAGTTTTGTAAGCATATTGTAAAACATATGCTTACATAATTCTTACATATTTGTTAAACAGAGATGTGCTTTATCGGAACTGAGATGTAATATGAAACACTGGAGGCACCCCAGGTGTTTCATAATTTACTTATTTTTGTCACATCTGATATTATATTTCTCAATTAAGTAGATTAACTCGTTTTAGAAACAAATTAGTCTAGTGAAGAATCGTTACTGATAAACTGGTCTCCACCAACTGTTTCTTTCTATTACTTTGTTTTCGTCGTTTAAATGTTGTTAGGAAACTAATAACACTATATATTACTTTTATGACTTGATTCGAGTGCAAATTATTGTCGCTAACTACTAAAGTTAATCGATAGTTCTTCTTTATCTGACTTCAGGACGTTAAATGAGTTTAGCGCCATTCCACTAAAAAACAAGCATTAAATCAAACATAAAAAATAAAATTCTTACCTCGTTGATCACTTGAGATGTAAACAGTTATTATGAGCTGAAAGCCTTCAAAAACGTTTACTTGCTTGTGACCAGTAGTGCGGTCTATAGCCGCAGCAAGGCTCGGCTACAGGCGGCAATGACGTCTCGTAACATATGCATTTCATTGAAAACTATAGAATCCAGTGGTATACCCTGCGGTTAGTCGCTGCGTTTGCGGTTTGCGGTCGTATTCTGAATTAAACCTATTCGACCTAGATACGTCAAAAATTGGAAGGCTTTTGACATATTTTCATATCCCATCAATTGAAGTGGAATAATAATTCAGAGCTCGAAAAACTTTACATTAATTTAATAGTATGTTGATAAACTGAATACTACGCGCCTCCAGGCTACATGCCAGGAGCATCCAATCACATAACAGGATCATGTTTTATTTAAATGAAAAATCATGAACACTTTGTTCTGCAGTTATTGGCAACGGTAATGAATCGCAGTTGTCAAACGTATTATAGCTGCTGCGAATAATTATTTTACATCGCCATGTGTGAAGTGCAATGCACGCCATGCATACAATATCTACCTTTCTATAATGGTGTGTGATTCATCGCAGGGTGAATCAATGGACACGAAATTAATAAGCTGTGAGGCACTGACGACGAACCCTTCAATTATCACTCTTCTGTGCAGGACTCACAATGCAAAAGCAGCCGATGGAATATTTTATAGCGGCTTACATTCTGGCATAGAATAGTGTATGCTGCAAATAAACTACGAAACCAACAGATTGATTTAGTATCAAACAAACATCCGAACTTTCGCAATTAATATATCAGTTTAGGACTAGTTACTTCATACCAAAAGCAATGTAGCACACATTTGCTAGCCCTATTTGTCCCGATGAAACTTATACATAAGTGTTTGGTACGTGTTCTACTTGTATTACCACAGTATAACTAGGCGAGTACCTCAAAGTAAAATATTAAAAGGATAAAGGGTGGAACGCTTAGTGATTACCGTCCAGTATAATTGTGGTACGTTTCAGGGTGCCGTCAGATGGACCGAGCAATTGCCACAATTTGCAATTAATTACAGGCTACAGCGTCGGTCACAGCCAGAGGCCTCCACCTTATTTTTCCGAACAATGTGGCAAAAACATATTAATTTTTCACTATCAATTATTTTACTTCATAAAATATAGGTATAATTACCATCACAGGGTTTTGTAGATCTAGAGGTACTTTTTTTTACATAATACACCGGACGCGTTGCGTACTTTTTTATAGTTTTGTTATTTTACTTTATTAATTGGGAAACTCTCAGCAACCTTTCAGGTCATCTTTACAACTATTTAAGGGCCGTTGTAAGTTGAGAATTTATAAAACTTCATATTAATTTATATATTCTTTACATTTGTTTGTTTTATTTCCATTTTTCCCATTGGATTCAGACCTCATAAGATCGGTAGCTCTGTAAATCTATGGAAGAGGCCAAGCGGTGGACGTCTTATGGCTGATATGGTGTTGATGATGATTGGAAAACTTGTAAAGCTACTGAGGGCGATTGTCCTTATCAATGGATTATTGTAAAAAAATAGACAGATTTAATTAAATTCACGGTAAGTTAATTAACTTATCTTCATGAGCAGTCCCTTTCGGGGAAAGACGCGGGTGTAGAGGGAAATAATTAGTGTCCGACCGAAACAGGTTTTTCAGCCGAAACCAAAACCGAACCTTCGGCCTTGCTCTCAGTTTCGGCTGAAACCGAAACCGATACTTACATAAACATGTTTAAAATGTCTACTGTATACTAAAATCTAGTGAATTTTTCAAACATTTATTTGCATATACAATGTATATTATACATGCAAATAGTTAAATAGTGTTAAATAAAATAAAAAGACAATCATTTAATTAAGTAACAAATATGTATATCTTTTATTCTTTTATGTCATGAAAATATAAACTAAATAAATATCTGTCTAAATAAATAAGACATACTCTGGAAAAAATCTTTTCAAAAAACAACATTCAGTTAGACTTAGACATATACTACGTAGCTACAGACCTTCAATTGAATATTTTAATTAATGTGTTCACAATATTTTTAAGATTAATCTAATATTTATTTTTTAAGATTTTTATTTACCACTTTGGTATTATCTAGGTATCACAATAATCAGTCTAGGTATATAATCTTATCATTGATCATATTCACGAAAGAATTGAAGTTTCGGCGCGGCCGAAAGTTTCGGCCCTATTTTGGCCAAAACCGAAAATAAGGCTGTAACTAGATTTCTTGGCCGAAACTGGCCAAAACCGAAACCGAACTTTTGGTCGGTCACTAGAAATAATGCCAGCCTTCACAACAGCTTAAACTCAATGACAGCTTACTAAAAGCTGTCATTGAGTTGTGAAAAAAACCTGGATAAACGAGCTTGTACCATCGGTTGAGCGGGCTGGTTAAATGGGAGAAAATTCAATGATGATTACAAAGTTTAAAATAAACTTGCAGTTTCTATCAACGTCAAAATGTGCACTCCTCACTCCTCATTCGTATTCTGCGACCAACTAGCACAGATTTCAGTATTATGAATGCTATGCATACAATTTGGTGGCACGAGCTCTTAATACTATTGGTGTGAAATGAGAATGGCCACACGCCGAAACAACTCGCGACAATGTATCAAGTGTCTCTGAAACCAGTTAACATAGCTTGGCAAGTTATTCGCGAAAGTCATTAGCAATTCAAATACTATACCACCGCATGGCTAACCCCCCCCCCTCTCCCCCTCAGAGGGGATTCTCTTTCACATAACTGCTTTTGTAAATTATTTATTGCTGTTTGGCCAGTTCGAAAGTTCGCTTTGTTCATTGGGCTAATACTAATTCGCAATGGAATGAATCCATTATTATTTGTTGTTGTTCCATGCGCAGTTGACTCTTTACAGCCGCCGGCCGCGGGCGGGATACTCGTGAATGTTTGTTTGTATTTGATTATTTCTCTTTTGAAGAGTGAGGATATGTTTCTATATATTCATATAGGTTTTTTATCTAAACACATATGCTTACTGTTAATATTAGAGCATGACCAAGCAATTTTTATTTTTGTACACCAAATAAAATATTACTAAATATGCTTTAAAGTAGATGCTCGTACCAATTCGTAACTAATGTTGTCTGAAGAAAGAATAAGTACTGTGCGATATATACATACATATACGCGATACGATACATTTTCCATTCAGTCCTTGCAGGAATGTTCAGAAGCTATAATGTGAAACTGGTCGAGATTAATGGTACTGAATGGTACATGGTGTCGTCATATAGTCACGTCACAGCCATGCCTGAAGGAACGGTAAGAATTTCAATCACAGACTCTGAACGCGCGAGACAAATTGCAGACGACGTTGTCAAGTAGGTACACAGCGATTCAAGCATTCCTACGTATTGTATGTGTGCTTATGAACCCTCGTAAACAACTGGAGAGTATACCATTGACATATAAGGCAACCGAGACATCGTAAATAGGTTTTAAAATAAAATATCTCCACCAAGATTTTCAAACTTTTTGTTTATCGTCGTAAAATAAAGTTTATTTGGTTTTAGGTAAAACTCATTGTGCTTAAGTTAACTTTATTAGTTTGAAAGTCAATTCCCAAATGATTAGAAAACTTCCTTTTGACTATTAAATATAATTAATTTTACCTAGAGCACCCTCATAAACAACGGGTAAACTTTACGCTAAATTCGAGAGAGCCTTTATTATTATGAAGTTACAGTGACCCAAGGTATAAATTACATGGGAAATCTTAATTGTTCTGTGAAATTTGAGTAAAATAATTGAATGGGGTAGGTAAGTAACACGTATTGCGATAAAGTAACGAGTGGTATACTTAAAATTTGTATTTTTATGATTTTTAAATTAGGAAATTTACATTTCACAGAAATCTTCTTCTTCATTACCATATCAGTGGGATGTCCCTGCTAGACCAATATAGATTTCGAGAGCAACCTATCTTATGCGGCCTGTACCCAACGGCTTCCAGTAATCGTATTAGATCATCTTTACATTTAGTGGTAGGCAATTCAACGCTGTGCTTTTCAGTGGGTGATCTCCAGCTGGGAAACATTCGGCCCCAACGGTTGTCAGTTCTTCAAAGTATAAAAAATAGAAGAAAACTTAACGTTGGGGGACTATAATAGGAAAACTTTTAAAATTTACTTTCCAATAACACGTCCTATTTTATATAATGTAACTAAGCTATTCATTACATACATTACGCTTTGTTTGTTCCACCGTCTAATCGAACTTGTGACCCTTCCAGTAAATACTTCGTCCTCCATTTATTGGAGTTTCGCCCTCAACAATAATAACATCGCCTAATCATATAAAGAGAATCACATAACGCTGTCGATGACTGTATCAATTCAGTTAGCGTAAATGGCAAACATGAAAGACGTGACTACTTGAGGACAGCTAGGATACAACACCAGAAATTATTTGCAGCTGGCCTTATGGCCGGCTTGCACAACGATCCCTAAACGTATATAGCAACTAAACATGTTTAAATTTGACGTATTTTTATGATTTGACAAGTCCTGAAATTATATTTAGCCACTAAATATATTTAGGCATCGTTGTGCAAGTCACCCTTAGTAGTTTCAAGGGAGAAACGTATAATGTTATATCGCTAAATGTGATCTCTTCCAGACTACCTTAGTATGGAAATATATATAGTGTGTAGTTTTGTTTACTATTATTGGTATTTGTGTTTCTTATTTTATTAATTAAGGAGGTACCTATCTTTTATTCTATTTTTTAAGTTAACACGCTAAACTTATGCTCTATCTGAGGTTGGCGGGTAGAAAAAGCGTTTAGCATTTCGTATATTGCTATTTTATTTGGGCCTATTTTTTACTTATTCAGATATTCTGAATAACGCTAGTTATATCGATACGAGTACTTACTACTTCTTCCCATTTCAAATGTATAATAGAATAATTTGATATCAACTTACCTCTACCATGACTCTACGCCGTAGACCCTACGGCTACGAGATGCTACGAAAACTATGTTGATTCTATTTCCCAAAACATTTATTTACCAAGGGAAATGATTAATTGAGTAAACCATATAGAGATTGTTTTTGAGCTGTGGCCGTCTCATATCGAGACGGGTCGCCACGCCGATAATTGGAGATCCGTATAAGAGCATTAATAACAAAACAGATACCTATTAGACGTTGGGTTCCGGACCCCGGCTGCTTGTTATATCCGAAACAAGGAAATTGCAATGAAGTTACAAGATATGTAGTTTGTAGTATATAATATAAAATCGTTACAGGACGTGATTACGACCAGTAATCATAATTTAGTTTATTTATGAACCTATAATTTTATAGGTTCATAAATAACCACGAACGTTCATCAGGGTGAGTGCGATCCGCTCCGAACTACGTCTCACCTCGCACGATAAATCCCGTATTTACAATGATGATTGAAATCAATCACGAAAGTAAACTACTACACTAAGTAAAAACCTGTAGTTATTTAAGTTTTTATGATACTATTGTTTGGGGACAGTCAAAATTATAATAAATAATAATAATAATAAATATCGCTGGACATTTCACATAACGCTATTTAGCCCCAAACTAAGCAGAGCTTGTACTATGGCAACCAGATAACTGATAGAATACTTATATATATATATATATATATATTGTAAATACATACTTATAATATATAGAAAAACACCCAGACACGGAAACATTTGTTCCGCGGCGGGAATCGAACCCGCTACCTCCTGCGTCTCAGTCGGCTATACGCCCACTGCACCACGGAGGCAGTAAAAAGATTATTTTAGTAGATCAGTTTTAGTATCCTAAACTGAAAGTAAAATGTCTTATAAAAGACGTAGGTAAAGTTTAATAAGTACATGTAAGTACAGGAATATATACGAAAGTATTTATTTAGTACTTACTTCCGCCAGCTGCTTCGCACGCATTGTTTGTCAACAAAAAGTAGCCTATGCGGTAATCCAGATTATAATCTACGTACATACGAAATTTCATCGAAATTGGTTCAGCCGTTACGACGTAATTGAGTAACAAACAAACAAACATCCGAACTATCGCATTTATAATATTAGTGTGATTATGCCAAAGAGACAGTCCAACTTTAATAAAAATCGTTGCAAACGATATCTCAAGAAAATAAATTATATTTGAATACTATTTTAATAGATACTATAGATATGATACCTAAAATTATTAGGTATTTATTAGGTTGGGGAAAAAGTTTCTTCGCATTTTTTAAGTAAATTCAAAACATTTTTTAATATAGTTTATTTACATTTAACTAAAGTATGTAGGTACCATTTTGTTCGATAACTTTTTGCCATCTTGTATGTAGGGGCATGCTCCCATCGCTATAGAAATTTTGGGGGTTCTGATCAAAATACCGCGACAAGTGGTTTTGGCAGCCCTCTCATGATGTTAACCTGACACTGCCTAAAGAATTCTGAAGAGACCGAAACAGGTAGAAATCTGAAGGTGCAAGGTCGGGACTATACGGCGGATGCATTAAAACCTCCCAGCCAAACTCTCTTAATTTTTGCTGAGTGGCTAAAGATGTGTGAGGTCTAGCGTTACCATGATGAAAAACCACACCCCTTCTGTTGATAAATTCCGGCCGCTTTCTCTCAACTTCTTGCTTTAATCTCATCAGTTGTTTGCAGTAGAGTTCAGATTCGATAGTCCTGCCTGGTAGTAACAGCTCATAATGAATAATGCCCTTCCAATCCCACCACACACACAGCATCACCTTGTTGCGAGTTAACCCGGGTTTCGCCACCGTCTGTGAAGCCTGCCCGGCCTTTGACCACGACTTTTTTCGCACGTTCTTGTCGTACGTGATCCACTTTTCATCACCAGTTATCAGCTTCTTCAAAAATGGTCCGGTTTCATTGCGTCGTAATAAAGAATCACAAATGAGTACACGGTTCATTAGGTTTCTTTCAGTGAACTCGTGGGGTACCCAAATATCGAGCTTTTTTGTGTACCCAGTTTCTTTCAAATGCGCCAAAACTGTTTTGTGGTCAATTCCCAGTTCTTCAGCTACGTCGTAACTACTGATATGCCGATCTTGCTCCACTTTTTCAAAAATGCCATCAATTTTTTCCGTAATAGAGCGACCAGAACGACGTGCATCTTTGACATAAAAATTTCCGGATTGAAAACGCTTAAAGCAAATTTGTGCTACTCTCACAGACACTGCACTAGGTCCATAAACATCGCAAATTTTTTTCGCGGCTTGCGTTGCATTTTTATCTTTTTTGTAGTAAAATTTTAAAATGTATCGAATTTCTTCATTAGATTCACTCATCTTTACAGTACGAAAAACAAATAAAAATCACACATTTTCCTAATTTGAATTTGGAATTATCTTCCTTAAAATTTAAACTTTGAATGATACCAAAACCAGCCAGATACAAATAGTATAAGCCAAAGAGATTTTATTTAAAGTTCATACATACTATAATGCGAAAAGACTTTTTCTCCCAACCTATTATTATTTTATGGGTTCTGTTTACGTATGTTTTATGTATGCTTAAAGGTAGATACTCTTACACCGCCGTCTTTTGATTTTTGTTTATCCTGTCCATCCAAAGGTTGTCTGGAAGAGATCACTTTTAGCGATAAGACCGCCCATTATACCTTTATTTATTGTTTATTTCCTTTGTTACTGTATTTTTGTTTGGTGCGCAATAAAGAGTATTTCATTCATTCATTCATATTAGTAAAATGTACCTACTACAAATATTTAAGTAGGTACCTTATTTTTTTTTAACTGTATTGATCTTCGTTTGACCACAATCTTACCTGATGGTAAGCAATGATGTGGTTTAAGATGAGGCACGATGATCTAGAAGAAACCTATTCACCGTTACCTTAAAGTGGCCCGGATATATTCTTTAGGAAAAACAGACGACGGTAAAGTGTTTCATACCTTCATTATTGTGAATACGGGATTTATCACGTCTTATCGGTGTTTCGACCGACAATGTTTCGGTTCAATTCGAAATAATTCAATTTTCAACTTGACTACCTCCGTGGCACAGTAGGCGAATAGCCGGCTGAGACGCAGGAGGTAGCGGATTCGATTCCCGCCGCGGAATAAATGTTTGCATGATCTACAGATGTTTGTTCCGGGTCTGGATGTTTTTCTATATATGTATATGATAGGTATGTATTTACAAAAAAAAAGGTATATAAGTAGCTCTGCTTAGTTTGGGACTAGATAGCGCTGTGTGAAATATCCAGCAATATTTAATATTTATTTATTTAATTCAAAAATTTTGAACCGAAACATTGTCGGTCGAAACACCGAAATACGTAATAAATCCCGTATTTATAATAATGATTGAAATAAATCACGAAATCACGAATCAAGAAGGTAGAACCAAAATGGTGTGTGCGAATGGGTGATCCCGCCATCTCCTTTCCGTACCTAGATAATAATAATATCTAGGTACATATAATAATAATATTATCTAGGTTCATATCGTATAGTTCCATCATATGTATAATAAAACAAGAATAATACACATAAAGCATACTCATAGAACGCAGAATCTTCTACCGTAGCTGCGACAAGTGACAAAGCCAATTCAATTGTCATTTCCACAAGCTCTTAATCACCTTACGAGTCTGTGATAAACTAACCCTGTACCAAACGCATTAAATGCGTACCTGCCTAATTCACTGATTAATAGATTACTATTCAAACAATAAATTAAGACTAAGTACCCATTACGATATAAGCCGCATTAAATTGGAACGTGACACGTATAAAAATTGCTGACTTACAATTATTCCGGGATCGAGAGAAGTAAAAAGGATTTTGCAAGATTTGCTACCTACCGACATATTTCTCAACCCTCATCATTTATGCGCGGACTTTTTAATACAGTTTGGAGCCGACTACGCCCACGATCCGGCTGTGGTCTACAAATGCTCTTATACAAATTAAAAATGTTACATGTAAGTACATACTTATATCTAAAAAAGAAATATGAGTATATTACAAATAGTTTAAATCTATCTTGTTAATCTACTAATTACTAAATACCTATTGTTTAAGCCGAATTTCGAAATAGATACATCATAATATTAGAATTGTTTTTAAAAACTTAATGGGTTTATATTGCAACTTATTTTATGATTTTTTTTTAATGAAAAATTAAATAAGGCCAAAGAAAAAATATCCTGTGATCTTTATACTACAACTATTATCATAATCATCTATGTAATATCTAAATGACCACATTGTTTGGAAAATTGTTTACTTTTTATGATGATGACACACGTTTTTAATATGGTAACAAAATAACCAAAAATTATAGAAGTTCCGTTTTCGACATTTGGTTTCGGAACCCTAAGAACCGCACAAAAATACTAAAAAAGTAAAACCTTTTTATTTCCAACTTTTGTTTGCCTTTTCTTTTTAATTAAATGAACCGAAGGCTGTCGCCAAATTGTTAACGTTTTTAGAAAATTTCATTTTTGAGATACCATTTAGAATCCGGAATATTTTTAGTCTGAATCTGAAATTGTGTTCTTAATTTAACCAACCAAAAGGAAAACCTGGTTTTATGTTTAACTGGCCGGACAAATTTAGATTAGAACTACTTAACAGCTGATATACAGAATTATCCCCAAAAACAGTAAACTTGACCAAGCTTTTCTTAAATGAAATATTGTTCGTGTGAGTGAGGACCGGCTTCCTCGTTTTATTTTTATGTTATATTGCACAAATGCATCTACCGAAACACCCTGTATAATGCTTTTACAGAAAACTACTAAAATAGTCAAATATGAACTCTCTTATGAGCCCAATATACTTGGTACAAAGCACTTTCGTAAGGAGGCACTAGACATTAAAGCTCGGACGACGAAGACTTGTGTAGACAAAAGACTAAGTATCTACATTGTCTTCATTTAATTGTTCCGAGGCAGTTAAGTTTCTTAGGTGCTCGTAATTCCACACGTTACTTCTGCCTCAAATAATCACCCAAATTTCATTTATTTCCACTGAAACTCACAAATCATGGTAAATATCCCGTTTTTAGTGAAAATAGTGTTTATAATCGAATATTTTCTAAAACTGTCCTTGTTTTGTTGTGTAAGTACTGCGAACCTACCCACTTATTTGATTTCATACGATATGGCTTAATTTGCATAATGTGAATTAGAAATTTTGTTTGCTTATCATACTGCATTTTTGGCAGTCTCCTATGCAAACAATTATGTTTTTGCTACGAGCTATGCTACAAGCAAGGTCTTTGTTTACGAGTCACCTACTACAACTATCCTTTGCTAGTCTGAAATAGCCTCTTTTTAATGAAAATAAGGTCTAAAACTATATTTAGCAGCTTATTTATAGTAAATCATTGGCATTTCTTTTATTATTTTATAGTGCATCTGTCGTGTTATATATTATAATTATGTTTTATATAATATAACCTTTTATAGTATATGTATATTTATTGATCGAGCGAAGCGAGATCTCCAAATCAACTGGGACAAATCGGCGTTGTATGTATGTATGTATGTTTGTTTGTCCGAGGATAACTTTCGAAGCGTTTATCCGATCATCGTGAAATTTGGTATATAGGTAGGTAATGATGGCACAAGTTTGGTGTGACTCAATGAACTAAAAATTTGGGGGATTCTTGAGATATTGGGGTTCAAGAGGGGTAAAAAAAAATGAAAATGAGACTATTAGGTCAAGTGAGACGTCAAATGAAAGGTCTTCATTAGTAAATTTCGATTCCGTTTTTATTTTTAGTAAAGGTATTGTAGTTTTTGAGTTATTAGACATAATAAAAACTAAACTTTGACAACATTCACAGGGTACACCAATGACCCCACAGTGCTGTAATATGGTATGCATGTAACTTAAGTATCACAAATATAGGCAAAAGTCTGAAATATAGAATAACTGTAATTTGTACCCCATAAAATGATAACCAATTTACATGACCTCCCGTTACCTGTAATTTGAATGAAACTATAGATCAAGTAAGTTGGTTATTTATTTTGTAGCACTATTTTGATAGTCAAAGATTACGAATAATATTTTTTTTGTTTTTATCGTAGACTCGCGAGATCTCAGTTCGGGGTGAACCACTAGTTTATTATAACTATTACTATATCGTAATTATTTATTGTAACATCGCCTCCTCTCACGCTCTTTTCAATCCAGTCCATCCAAAGGTTACCTGGAAAAGATCACTTTAAGCGATATGGCTGCCCATTGTACCACTGCGTATTAGTTATCCAGGTTTATAATTTGTAATTTTGGTGTAACAGTACAGATTATTATTTATTTACGAGTATCTATTAGTGCAATTGTATTCATAACGAACATGCTTGTAAAAGAGAGTAAACTAAAAGCCTTACGTACTCTAGGGTTGCAGTTTTAAAAACATGCACTTTGCTTTGTTTTGCTAAACCTTTACTAACAGTGGGTACGGAAATGCACTCTTAAGACGTGCAGTCGAATGGGTCGTTAAAGGCGAGGCAAGACGAGAAGCCAACACAGTAAACTACGTATGTTGTCAAAGAGTAAATGCTATGCGGTCTCAGTCAAACTGATCGACCAACGGCCATTCTACCTTTGACAAGTTCTTAAGTAATTACGTACACTTGCAAAGTTTCCATATTGTAGGTAGCTTATTTGCTTGCGCTCGAGATAATTTAGAACCGGTTTCGACGATGACGTAGATTTGGAACGAGGGCTTTCCAGTCTACCAACTTTATCTGTTCGAACTTAGTGGTACGGCAACGTACCCGCCACTTTCCTTCCTACTTGTCGAGGTAAAGCATGAAATTTGGGACTAAAAATGGTGCATTTTAATTTGACTACCAATGCAATTTCATTGAATTCTACAAGTATGTGCTTGTTAATAATTAAATAGCCACAAAAAAATTGCGTTCAATTACGCCGTATAGCCGTAATCAACAAAATATTACTGCATTAAAAACCAATTTATTTATTACACAAGCTACCCAAACTGGAAGCATGGAGCCTGCACAGACACGCTTTAGAAAGCAGATTAATTCATTGTAAAATAAATTTTGATGGCACAATATTTCACAAAGGAAGCACGCCGCTCTAATTGGATTAAAATTTTAGCACTCCTTGCGGCTGACTGTATTGATTTACTCTTCTAAGTAAACTTCTTGCTTATTTTGGTGGTACCTATTTATTAATAGCAAAGATAAATGATATATTACGTACAACTAATAACCAAGAATGTTTTCTTCCATGAAAAAAGAAAATAACGTTGTTTTCCTGTAAAGCTATTAGGAATAAATAAATAACAAAAAAAAATATTGAACAAAGGAATGAACAAATTAGACAATTCTCCGCCAATAGAAACTTTTTATAAAAACCAATCCGTATTTTTAATAAAGTAATAATAATAATTTTGGACCCAAACAAAGCTTGTACAATGGGAACCAGATAATTGATGGAATACTTAATATACCTACTTTTGTTTGTAAATACATACTTATTACTATAGAAAAATACCCAAACCCGGGAAAGTAATTCTACATAATCTGCGACATATCTGTAAGTGCTTAATCACGACCTCCGGATAACTGTAATTGACGGGTAAAAATAATTCTCTCTTTATCTGTTTCCATTTGAAAACAAAAGACGTATATATTTTTTATCCATTGGGTAGCGTTACTCACAGATGGTGAAATAGGCACTTATTGTAATAATTTGACAGTGTGTACAAAAACTAATTAGTTAAAATATCGATGTAGTCAAAGGTGGTTGTTTTATCCACCGGTGAAGCTAGTGGACCGAAAAAACAAAATCAATTGTTCCGGAAATCTATGAGTGAGGCCTGCTTTCAAAACATCCTCGGATCTCATACTCAGTACTTAGACCCGAAAAAGATATGTGGGATATCTTTATAGGTCTGTGTACAGAGTAAGAGTAGGAGGCAAGTCCAAACATTACGTTTGATAATGCCCACTTTTTCACGGGACAGGTTGCAAGCCCATCGCTGCTTATAGAATACTAACCCGCTTTCGAATATTCAACACATGATTTTGAACATGAATGCGCACATGCATTTTTCGAGTAGGGAAATACATTGTTGCACGGCCGGGACTTAAACCCACAACCTCTGAATCGGAAGTCGGGGTACAACCCATTAGGCCACCACGGCTCCGATATGATGATGATGATGATGAACCAGAATTATCCTAATAGCGTTGTCATTACTAGACTCACTGACCTATATTAGACTAGACTGCCCATAAGCTATTCAAAACAAGCGCAATGGTAGGTGGGATTCAAAAAATAAGTAATGCTGGGCAATTTACACAATGCGTCGAAATGGTGCTGTCTAGCCCCAACCTGATCAAAGCTTGTACTATGGAAACCAGATTGAGTTTCAGTGTGTGATCTGTAGAAAGTGCTACATATAATGTTAATGCCCATAATCTCATGGTTAATTAAATATGTCAGGGTGTCCGTGAAGCCAACACTGGCCTCAGCAGGAGACCAGCGCTGCAGTATGGCAACATGCTGTAGCAAATGCTTAGCTTGCTTAGCTGAGGAACCTTTCGCCACCACACTTATAGTTTTAGTAAATTTTATAATAGTGATTTTTTTTGTGTCATTTGTTTCTGTGTCCATTTGTGGTGGTCTGAATAAATATGTTTTCTTTCTTTCTTTTCAGATAACTGATAGAATAAATTTTTTTTGTAAACACATACTTATAATTTATACACACAGACCCATACCAAATATCATGCAAACATTTTGTTCCGCGGTGAAATTAAGCCCGCAAACGCAACCACCTGTGTCTTAGCCGGCTATTCACCCACTGCACCACGGGAGTCGTATAAATATAAATATAAGGACCCAATTGCCGCTATAATTTGCATTGCAAATGAAAAAGATATCTCTATAGATCGTTTCTTTGTTACTTTGAAATTTCAACTTAGCTGTATGGTTGAGCGGACATTTTCAATAGCATTGTTAACTTCAGTGATTGGAAAAGCCTGTTTTTCAGCGTTTGACAATTTATTCAGACCGACTGTTTACGTGCATTGGGTAGTAAGAAGAGCTCATATGAGTAGATCTTTGAATTTTGGTGGGATCCCAGTAACTCGTCGTATGTTTTAGTGATTCAACAGACCTCTCTGCTACTTTTGCTTCCGTAACTGCGAAAGTTCCGCATACTTTTTCACATCCGCTTCTGCTTCTGATTCTGCAAATTTTATTGCGGAAGTTTAACGGAATTTTCTAGAAAGAAATGGTGAGATAGACTAACTGGAGCCGGCCGCAACGGGGCACGCGCGCGGTCTGATATGGGTAGGTGGGAGGGGTACTCCGTAGAAGTAAATATTAATAGAACTATTAATAGGCATTCACTATTTCGTGAGATAATTTTTCCCCCTCCCATTAGTGCTGCCATTGCAAATACAGGGTGTGGTGTAATGAGTGGATAATAGGGTACCTGCGGGTAGGGGCCATTGTGGCGGTTCAGAAAAATATTTGTTATGCTCAGTAAAAGTGCCTCGGTTTTCGAGATATTGGACATTTTCGAAATTTAATAAATATTTCACCCTTCGTCACTATTTTTGGCGCCAAGACTGCAAATGAATTTTTTTTTTCTATCTGTTTTTTGGATAGTATTCTTGGATAGATGTGCTATCGAATGGAAACTATTATTTTTATAACACAAGCACAGTTATGTTTTTAAAATAAGATTTCACTAAAATTTTACTTGCTTTCGTTTGTTTTCCTGACCTTTACCCTTCTGTGGTGTAAAAAAAATGTATGGTCACTTGAATGCCAAATTTTAAAAAAATTAGCCTATTTCATCGAGATTCCGAAATGGTATATTACATATCATTGTCACAACTTGATTCAAAATTAATTCCTACCAAACTTATCAAGGCGTAATTTAAAGAAATATTTTTAACTATTATTAGCAATAATTGTCTACTGTTCGCAGAACTACTAGTAATTCTTGGAACAGATTGGTTCCTCTGGACTGGAGATGCCTCAGCTATACACTGCGTCTGAATATGCGCAAATGCATTTAATCTACGGCGAGTGTGGTGGTAACGCCAATCGAGTAGCGGCACTATATCGGGAAAGATTTCCCAATGCACGCCATCCCGATTATCGTGTGTTTATTCGCGTACACAATGCTTACATGGAAGGTCGAATTCCTGGAAGTGGCATCGGTGGCACGAGTTCTGGGAGACCACAAGTACATAATGAAGAGGACGTACTTGATGAAATTGCTGCTGATCCGACCACATCTGTGCGCGTAATAGCCTCTAATACTGGCATGTCAGCAAGAACAGTGCACCGAATTTTAAAAAGATAAAAATTACATCCTTTTCACTACCAGCGCGTGCAATGTTTGCAGCCAAGAGATTACCCTGCACGAGTTGCATTTTGCCAAATAATGCTGAGAAAAATGAACGCTGATCCCGATTTCTTCGATAAAATTTTGTGGAGCGACGAATCCACGTGCAAAAAAGATGGGTATTTTAATATGCACAATCTGCATAGTTGGCAGTGTACAAACCCTCATTTGGCCAGAGAAGACAGGTCCCAGTACAAGTTCAAAATTAATTTATGGACTGGAATTCTAAATGGCAAAATCATCGGACCATTCGAATTGTCTGGAACATTGACTGCAGAAACGTATTTACATTTTTTACGGCACGAACTTCCACTTTTATTAGAAGATGTTTCATTAGAAGATAGAAGAAGAATGTGGCTGCAGCACGATGGTTGCCCCGCTCATTACGCCCGAAATGTTCGACAATACCTCGATGAAACATATCGTCGACGATGGATCGGTCATTTGGGGACAATTTTGTGGCCACTTCGTTCACCAGACCTCAACCCATTGGACTTTTTTTACTGGGGATGCCTTAAAGAAAAGGTTTATAAAGACCCAATCAATATAGTGGACCAGCTACGGGAGCGTGTGCGATTAGCTGCTCAGAAAATCACAGAGCAAAGAATTGCGAACAGGATTAAAAGATTTTTTATCAAAAGGTGCAGAGCATGCATCAGAGCACGTGGTGGCCTTTTCGAACACCTTTTGTAATAGTAAATTTAATAAATGAAATGCATTTAAAATTTATTGTTTCGTTTTATTTCATTACCGAATTTTAAACTAACGTTTTTAGGTGATTTTAAGTAATGAAGTAAATTTTAGTACTATTTGTAATTTTATAATAATTAGCTCTACCCATTTTAATAGGAATTACTTTTGAATCAACTTGTGGAAATACCATGTAATATACCATTTCGGAATCTCGATGAAATAGGCTAATTTTTTTAAAATTTGGCATTCAAGTGACCATACATTTTTTTACACCACAGAAGGGTAAAGGTCAGGAAAACAAACGAAAGCAAGTAAAATTTTAGTGAAATCTTATTTTAAAAACATAACTGTGCTTGTGTTATAAAAATAATAGTTTCCATTCGATAGCACATCTATCCCAGAAAACTATCCAAAAAATATATAGAAAAAAAAATTCATTTGCAGTCTTGGCGCCAAAAATAGTGACGAAGGGTGAAATATTCCTTAAATTTCGAAAATGTCGAATATCTCGGAAACCGAGGCACTTTTACTGAGCATAACAAATATTTTTCTGAACCGCCACAATGGCCCCTACCCGCAGGTACCCTATTATCCACTCATTACGCCACACCCTGTATATGTTAGTGGCGTTGGTCATTAGACCTCTCCATAATATTAATATGGAGAACTCCGAAACACAATGCAGGGTGAAAACCGTCAAATCAAATTTTGATAAGGTATAACTTGCCGTTACTAAATATTGATTGAATAAAAAAAGGGATCAAATATAATGATCATAAAAATAAACTTTGTGGTTAAAAAATAATACAGTAAAATCTTCCTTCATTCGCGTTTTCATTCGCGGATTAATAAAATGCGACCCAATTCCTACATTTCAAAGATTTCTTTATTCGCGGATCTAAACGGTATATCAGTACATACATATTAATAAAAAGCATTCGGTATCCTTTGTAAATGCGTCGGCTAATGGACTAATAAAAAAGTAAAATAGACCTCATGACGAAGAATCTGATGGGGTCGAATAGATAGAATCAAGTGACATTCAGGAGTTACTTAAATAACAAGATGAAGATTTGACTGAAACCGACTTGGAGGAAATTTTAAATTCACAGCTTAATGAAGAAGAGGCTTCAACAAGCACTGGAAACGTGACATTTAATTTGAAAAATCTTAGTGAAGATTTAAGAATGGCAAATGAGCTTTGTGATTTCTTTATGAAAATTGATCCGTCTATAGAACGAAGTCTTATTTTTAAGATACAAATTGCTAACTGCTGAATATTAGTCTAAATTGAAGGAGCTTTTAAAAACTGCGAAGCAAGAAAAAAATACAAAATTCTTTAAACCATTGCCTAAACCTGAAGATAATAATTAATCAATATGGTCAAAAACTTTAATTAAATTGTATTTTTTTTGTCGCCTAGGAACGTATACTCCCATATAAATGACTATTTATTCACGATTTCTGTATTCGCAGCATATTTACGAAACATATACCCCGCGAATAAAGAGCTTTTACTGTAGTAAACACCAAAACACAAAACATTTATCAAACGATGAAAATCAAAAATTTCAATGGTTCTGGTGTTATAGTGATATCTGTACTTTAAATTTTATTGTATCGGCAGCAGATAACCTCAAACAGATATGAATTACCTCAAATCTTAGCGATGCGACGGTAGTCGTAGGTAGTAAGGATTTTTTCCGCTTGTGATAAAAAAAAATATGTAAGACATTTACTTTATTTAGGTAAATAATGATTTAATTAGAGTCATTAACTGATGTAGGTAACGGTACATTAAATATTTGAATAACATTTCAAATGAATGTGGGGATTGAATTTTGGTCAGTGACTATTTTTGTCAATAAAAAGTATTTTAGGTGTCACTTTTTACTAAACCTGGTGGTAGATTTTTTGGATTATGTGTGAAGTCAAAAAATACTTAAAAATTGTAGTTTTTTTATAGCTTCTGCTAAAGCTTACTTATGATATCTGCTTCAGTTTCTGTTTCCGATGACACTTCCGTTGCATCACTCACTAATATATAGGGTGTTTGATAATATACACACGAAAATGAAAGGGGTTATTTTAATGAGCATAATAAATACGTTTATGAAATGTTTACCATGGAAATGTTAAATTTATTTTGGCATTTAAAAACATACACTTTATTAAACTTATGTTATGCTATTGCATAATGCTTGCCATCTAACCACAGATACTACTGTATTGGTGCTGTACGGTATTGGTATTGGTCTAGAGTTATCTCTTGTTGTCCGGGGTTTCCGGGTCAATGTCCACCAAAGCGTAGATTTGCAGAGATGAGAATACCATGCGAAAATACTAATAGCATATCGAGATTTCGACATCTCTCCATTCAGCTTTAGTGGAAACAGTCATGCAGCGATTTCTTATTTTCTATAGCGCATTTGCAGCGAAGTTGTAAGCAGAGAGCGCGTAGAGAGAAGAATAAGTAGCAAATATACGCTTTTGTGGAAAACGGCCTTTATTTTTGGATGTCTAATGCAAGAGTAGGCAGTAAGTTTTATATCGAATTAATCACCTAAACTTTGTCAATTTTCTTTAAAATGTGATCATATAACTAGTAGGAGTTTTTTTTTCGAGAAATCTTTTTTTATGTTTTGAGAAACCGTCACTTAAATATCGTTACTATATTAACAAACACCATCATGATATCATGAGATTAATTTAGAAAACAGAAATGAATGATTGAAAAAAGAAATGAATGAAATAAGATTAACTTGGAAAGTCACGTTTATTAGTGTACCTATGGTGCTAGGCAGTATTCATAAAGGATAAAAAACAGTGGTTAATGTACTAAGATTATCTAGTTTCTTTGTAGGTAATACTGTAGAAAATAATTTCTCTATAATTTCCGAATTAACCAGGGAGGTTTTCTCCAGGGACTACTGTATTGGGTTCTTCAAAAAGGGCGTTTTGAAAATGTTAAAGGATCGGCAACGCGCGAGTGCTACCTTTGGTGTTACAAACGTCCATAGGCTACAGTAACCGCTTGCCATCAGGTTGGCTGTATGCTTGTTTCTACCTTAGTAGTATAAAAAAAGAAAAAAACTATACAAAACGAAGAGCTTTGAATATATGAACACGCAGTTTATAAAGCGGGTGGTGGGTGCCACGTTAGGTTCGCTTGCTCTATTTGCACACGTTTTGAATGTCATTGTCACGGTGCTAATTGCCGTTGACTGCACTGTACGTCCCACAACCCCACACCACTACACTTGCGCCTCCATCTATCTCACAATACCTGTCCGTATTCAATGAACATGCAATTTCTGTATCTATATTAGGGCCCCGGAATTAATGTGAATTCTGCATTAAGAAGATTCGCCTCGACTCTCGCGTATTCAAATTCAGCCTTGAAATAATGAACCGGGAAATAAATGTAAGCGTAATTCTATCGCAGTTTTGCGATCGTACTGGGGTTTTAATCGATTTGGAGTTCCTCATTAAAACTTTAATGTTAACATAACGTTGAATTAACGGAAACACATGAAAACTGTGAAACAATTATAGAAATTATTACAGAGTGCAGAGGCGGTAAACCCACAAAGGAACACCTGCGAATAGCTATGTATTTTAAGCCCGTTTATTTCGTTTATGAAGAGCGAAAATGATCCTGAAAAGAGAAGGGAGCACGCAGTTCGCTTGAGGAGCGCCCTCGCCGCCACAGCTTCGAATTAATTTTTCCAGGTAGTTGAGTTCAAATGCGCTTCCAACTTGAGTTGCCTCAACTCGAAAGCAAACTTTTCGTGCTTACATTACTTTAAATTCTTTTACCTCTTAGTTTTGCTTAGCAATACTTTACACAGTATCATTTGCTGTATGTTGATATAATGTTCAAGTAGAACTTCTGACCTTTTTTATACTTTTATTGCGGAAATTTTACCTCGAAACTCCGGTACTTTTTATGAAAGTTTAGATTAAAAGTGTTCAAATATTTACCAACCATTTTAATATTTAATGAAACACATTTTATTTTTACAGTAAGTTGGGGTTAATTAGAAATTGTGCATACTTCCATTTTACATTTTTCATATAACCCTGAGTTAATATGCAACAAAACATGAAAACCGTTCCTACAACGCGAGTGAATCGATTAAATGCAAACTGATATTATTAACATTTATTAAACGGGTATGTCAAACGAGCTGATAAATTATTTAGCTGGACAAGCGTGTATCGAAAACTCGCAAAAGTAAATTCCGTTCCCGTTTCAATATTGCCTGACTAAATTGCCTTCAACAGAGGAAACGCCATGGCAAATATGATTTGGTGACGGCTGTATCAAAGGCTAATAGCACCAATTCATTTGTACCTTAACTATTGTGCTTAAGGCACACGATTTGATCTGAATCAATGCAAATAAATCGTTACTTGATTAAATCACAGTGACAAGCAATTTATTCTTTTTATCAGGAGTTTTACGAGTACTTTGTTTACTTTGCCGCTCGCTTATTTGCAAATACAGTAGACAAATTTTATTTGCCAATATACATAGTCTAAAAGAGTTTTGTGTCTTTCAAGCTCGACTATAATATAAAGATTTTATTTATACACTTTATACTATATTTAGTCATTTTTGGAAGTTAGTAGTACATAGTTCCATAATATAAATAACAAAAGCCACAATAAAGTCCTAGTGATATTTCAAAATGCTGCCTAGAAATGTTTGGAATACGTCTGCTGAAACATAATATATGATGGTAAGCACTCAGCCTGATTAGAGGCGGAGACCTATCTCAAACAGAAGCTTTAAAACGTGATGTTATGTCACGTCATCAAAGAAATTATAATCTCAGGAATCACTGTCCCTAACAAACTCACCGCCGAAAAGCGGCGAGCGATACCTTGCATTTGTGTGAGTGCCGAAAATGCCTAACATTATTAATACCAAAAGTTAAATAGTCTAAACTCGACTTTATTCCGCAGATTAAAAGTTTCATTTCAAGCATTCGCATTTTGGAGATATGACGTTATGAAATGAAGCAGCTGTTAAGTCGTAAAAATTTATTGCCTTCTTTTGCCATTTAAAAAACTGTTGACTTTAACGGTATGGCAATAAGGTCGGATTCAAAATGTGCTGTTCGAAGATCGTAAAATTACTCCGTTCGGAACAGAAGTGTGGAGGAGTAGAAACGTACACAATATTTTTTGTTGAGAAATGAAATTTCGAATCTATTACGTAGGGATAAATCATTTGTTAACCAAATTCAAAAGTCGGATTTTTTAATAATCGGATAGTTTGATAAAATCTTTCATTTTTACAGGCTCCTATTCAGTTTAATGTGCCTCGTTGTCTTGTCTATCGTTTATAGGTAATAAAATATTGCGATATTAGACCTGCCCGGTTTCTGATTTGAGTTGAAATTTTGCATGCATATGCGACATGAAGCTGATCTCATGATGCAGTAAGATGGTGCATCATCAGATGCTTAAAGTAAACTACACAACAACATCGACTTTAGGTTCATTTGATCTGTCTTAACTAGTATTCGGATCCTAAATGATATCCAGGTCAGGGTTTAATGACGGAGCCAGGCTATGGGAACTCTGTAATAAAATGACATACTTAGTTACATCGAGTGTGGGCTCGTTCGATTAGTGTTAAAGAGTATTCTTTACCTAGATGATATCCAGGGTCTGATGATGGATACAGAAGATGGCTATGGGAACTGTGATTAAACGATGCCACCTCATCGAGTTTTTGGGCTCGATTAATTTGTCTTGCCGACTACTCGGGTCCTAGATGAATTCTCTTCTCTACAATAATAAAATCGTAAATCTCCCTTCAATGTATGAGACCGAGGTCAATGATGCAAAAAGGAGGGTTATAACATTTTCATCCTCGCGTACGAAGTTCCCGGGCAACCTCTAGTTGTGAATAAAATCGAATTTTGTATTATATACAATATTGCAGAACCATGTTTAGTACTAGAACTTTAACAGTATAGGCAGAAATCAGCAAAAAGTAAATATTGCAAGAAGTAGGACAAAGATATAGAGTGCTGTAAGCCTAGCTAAGAGTTTCAATTTCTCTTTTGCTGTTAATTGTGTATTTTGTAACAGATAACGAGCAGTTGACATTAGGCTATTGTACTTCAGATAAAGGGGCTTGGTGGCGCTGGTGGTAAAAATGCCTGTATTTTTAGTACCGAAAATTTATCTCGTTGCCCACAATTTAACGGTAGGGTAGGCTACCGCATGTTTTTTTAATGAATTTGATAAAAATAAAACACGAGAGTTATTTGTTTCATGAAGGTAGTTTTAGAATTGGCCGCATCTGATTAGTATATAATGCTTACTAATAAAATTGTTTTTTAAACTTGTTAAAATGTTTTTAGTATGCGACTCCATTCATTCGAAATTTAATGTAGTCCGGTTCATTGGTCTTCGGTCACGTACAGATAAATGAACGATGCAACGCGAGGGAAAGGGACAGTAGCGTAGCGTAGTCGTGAGTCTGTAGTTACAAATATTTCCGTAAAATATTGTTTTAAAGCATATTATAGACTAATTCAAAATCAAATTCATCAAATTATCAAACTTTAAGGTAATACTCACCGGAAATACGAAATTCCATCTTTTTTTAATGTAGTTAAAGTGTTGTTTTTGCAACTTTTGACGGAGCACTTGGGCATGTTGTCACTTCGACGGCAAGCGCGCGACTAAGAGCCGAGAGTGCTTAAGCGGCGTTTAAGCACTCTCCAGCGTGGACGTCCTTGACGGGCCGATCGTATATCTAGTATTTTATTGATCGTTGCACGTCATACACAAGTTATTAAATTTAGCAACTGCCATTGCCATGTGATATTTACTAGGTGCATTTTGTGTGTACAAATAGGTGACAAATTGCCGCACATTGTAGTCAGGTCCGATAAATAGAGTAGCTTTGTCTCGTCACCCTCCGACTTTCCGCCTTTCAATTAACCAGTAATCATACACGCCCCGGGAACCCTTTCATTAAACACTGATAATGAGTTTTCACCCTTCGCCGAGCAGTGGACATCGGATCTTTGATACCGGCCCGTATATTTTTTTGTTTTACCTTTATGCAAGCAAATTGGGCTGGAGCGATGCGTTATGTACTCCATTACACGAAAATTTTATTCCACCCTCTTTTCCATCTTTTATGAAGAATATGAAGGTTTTATCTTTGCTGCTATAGTTGCTGTTATTTGTTTTGGTTTTGTATTGAATCTTGCCTTACCGAATTGTTCTTGGTAGTCTAGGTACTTAATACTTAATGGAAATCCTCCCTAATGTAGTGTGACTAATTGACCTAAGCTCCGGAACCAGATTCCGTGGCATGCTAATAAATTAGTGCATATCAACATATATATTACGGCTTTATAGTTGTAAGTATAGCTTTATATATATTTTTATAGTTATAAGTATATTAGTTTTATATATTTTTTTTTTATCTCCTTTCCATCAAAGGACAAGCAGGCGCACGGCTCAGTACCATCCGTACCTAGTCAATATACCACCCATTCGCACACACCGTTTTGGTTCTACGTTCTTGATGCGTACAGCTTAGGTATGGAACACTTTGCCGTCGTCTGTTTTTCCTAAAGATTACAATCCGGGCCTCTTTAAGGTGAGAGTAAATAGGTTTCTTCTAGATCTTCGTGCTACATCTTAAACCACATCATCACTTACCATCAGGTGAGATTGTGGTCAAACGAAGTTCTATCCAATTTAAAAAAATATACAGAATTTCCGTAGCAATTAGGTACTTTCGCAATTATTGGATAACGCCGATAAATTTTTGTATGGTTGTGGTGCCTGAGAGATTACTAGATTCAACTTGTCGCTTAAGCATTTTTGAAGTTCAATATTTTAGTATGTAGAGTGGACTATGTATAAGTATACAGTATATCTTCAGCTATCCACATTTTTGTACTCAAATACAATGAAATGAAATAAAAAAAAATAAAAAAAATAATGAATTCATGAATGAATGGAATACTCTTTATTGCACACCAAACAAAAATACAGTAACAATATAAACAATAAATAACGGTACAATGAGCGATCTTATCGCTAAAAGCGATCTCTTCCAGACAACCTTTGGATGGACAGGATAAACAAACATCAAAAGACGGCGGTGTAAGAGTACCTTTAACCATACATAAACAGAACCCATAAAATAATATATACCTATTGATTATGTAATGAACATAAACTTAAAATATTTACAAATAATATATAAATAAACTACACTACATAATATGGAGGATAAATAACATAAACACTAACTATTATAACTATACTGCTATAAATATTGTAGCAGTTACGAGACAACGAAAGAAAATGGTTGTATACCTTGACTTTGAAAATAGGAAGAGATTTGGACGACCTTATGGACAAAGGTAAGGCGTTCCACTGTCGCACAGCTACGTAACTGTACAGTACTGTGAAGGAGCCACCATAAAATTGTGAACTATAGACCGGAGTACGAAGCTGTAGAGCTTCGGAAGAACGAAGGTTTCGAGAGTGTCTCTGATACAAAAACTCGAAACGCTCCTTTAGATAAGAAGGTGAAGTGGGATTAAAGAGAATGTTATAAACAAGTGATAGAATATGTGCATTCCGGCGAAGACGGATAGGGAGCCATTTGAGTTATGCGCGGAATTCTGAGACATGGTCATACTTGCGCAAGCCCAATATGAACCGATATAATAATACTATTTTTGTTATACATTATATAGGGTTACGTTTGACGACGATCCGCTTGATGGTAAGCTATGATACGATGGATCACACTTACCTAGAAGAAACCTTTTCACTCGCCACTTGAAGACAATCAGGTTGTAGTTATCAGGAAACACAGACTCAGGCAAGGTGTTCCACTCTTTGGCGGGACCCATAATAAAGGTGGAAGAGAATCGCTTTGGGAGGTATTTCACCCATATAGCGGTGGTGCACCGCAGAGCGTCTGGTTGTCCGAGCATAGAATGGATATGGGGGGATTAAGTTGAAAAGTTTCGCGGTACACTCCCCAAAATATACTCGATAAAAACTAAGAGGCTTGCAACCTTTCGTCAATGCTCCAAACTGTGGAGCCTTGGATCAACTAGCTCATGGTTGCTTATGAGATTCTTGGCTCTTCTCTCAATTGATTCTAGAGCTTCAAGCTGGTACTTCGTCTTAGAGTTGAGAACAGTACTCCAACTACGATCGGACTTGTGTTTGATACAGGTTGAGCAACTGTCCCGGTGTGAAACAGTAACTAATAGGAAACTGAGTAGGTTTGCATTATAAAAAAATCTTGTGAATTTTATTAATTTTTATGGAAAACTCACGCTTTAACAAAAAGTTAACTATACCAAAATTGTTTTTAATAAAGCCTAAATGTTTCCTCAAACAGTTTCTTTGTCTGTTCTGGTTTCATAACTATAAGCCCATACTGTCCCAGTTCAAAAAACACATAGTTTAAAGAGAGTTTCAAAGCCGTTCTCATTAGTG
The DNA here is from genome assembly GCA_963924445.1 of Philereme transversata. Classification (NCBI taxonomy): domain Eukaryota; kingdom Metazoa; phylum Arthropoda; class Insecta; order Lepidoptera; family Geometridae; genus Philereme; species Philereme transversata. The sequence goes on from OZ004342.1 coordinate 12,133,059, forward strand.
TTAATGTCGATCGAATGCGACCGCGATTGATTACTCTTTGCTTTAATATTATCAGATTTTGTCGGGTTTTAATTTACACTTGTGATAGTGTGGTGTTTTAAATAAAGAACTGATTGACGCTGAACGTTAATAGTGAATTGTTTTCCCTCATAGTCATCTCACAGGGGATAGTTTTAAGAGTTTAGAAATCAAATGGTGGAAAAGAAGCCTTAATCTGTCTGTCTAACACCATAATGTAATCAGAATTCTACAAATAGAAATAAATACTTTCCGTGCATGTTAGTACATTGTTATACAAGGGCTTAGGCTCTTGTATAGCGGCCATGCTCGCATTTGCTCGCTCGTACGCTAAAATATCTCGGGTGTAAAAAAGATCGCTTACACCCGAGTATAACACATAACTTTTCATCACGAATGCGAGGAAATTAAATGTTTTTTTATAACAGTTTGTTGCTGAAAGTAAATTTGTCATATTTTTTCCCCTACTTTATACTACGGAATCTTTCATTTTTAAATAGAGCTGTATTTCAAATGTGGCCTCTTTAATTTTTAAAAAGAAATGAGTATTTGTCATGGAGATAGTACCTATATTATTTTAGCATAATAAGAATGAGGCCGCTTTCGTTTTTAAATAAAAATAAGGATTTGTCATGGAGATTATATCTTATTTTAGCTTATTTTGAATGCAATGAGGTTCATTCTATTTTTAAATTTACTTACGGTTCTAGGGCCGTAAATCGCCCTAGAGCTGTTATCGAGTTTACAATGACCAACTTTTGAAGCATGAGTCATGAAAAGTATTTTTTCCGGTTGTGTGCAAATGTGAATCACGTGAAATGTCGCGCCCGGTCTATCTCTCCCACCAGATTATCCGCACACGGATTTTATTTCCCTTTTCCCTACTAGTAGGGATACTTTTCCACTTTTATCTAGTGTTTTAAAAAATTCAAGGAACTATAGTCATACAGAAATTTTATTTACTAGTACGTATATTTTTACTCCATTTTCCCCTAAGGCTACGTTCACACGAGCGCGATTTTTTCGGCACGACACCGCGTGCACGCCGCTTGCTCCTTAGAAACTTTTGAATTTACAGTTTATGTTATTCACTTAAAGTACATATTTTATCGATAATAATGTACGAGCGCACGCTCATTGCCCGAATAGAAACCGCTTCGCACACGAGTCGCACACGCGCAGCGCCCGCGCCGCTTAGGGTTTATGTGAATGACATAAAGTTGGAATTTGGATGGTCACTCGATAGAGCGGCTGCTGACTCTGAGCGGACGCGATGCGTGCGCAGATGAAAAGCTGCCCGAGCGCGTATACTTTTCCATTTCCCCCACTGCCTGAAAAGTCAATATTTACGATATCTGTGACTTTTGACATTTTCAGTCACTTTGGAAATTTCTGACATTTCAATTTAAAATTTACGAGATCCGTCACTTTTGACATTGATTGATATTTCAGACTGTGAGGACGTGTAAGTTAAGATAATTCTATAATGTAATTTCCACACAGAAACATTATAACACTAAAATAAAACTAAAAAGTCAATATACAATCGGCGACCTTATCGCCTTATGAGTCCCGACTCATCATTTTCCCCGTTAGTAGGTACCCGTTATAATTATACGCGGTAGAAATAAGTGGACAAAGAATCTCAATCCATTCCTACTAGTAGGAAAAAGTGGAGAAAAATGCATAGGTGGGTAAACCATCCCCAGTGGGGATGGTTTGGTAGGGACAGGTGGAACAGGTGGAATTTCGTTGAAAAGGTTGCTCAAGAGATGATGTCATGATACTGCTGAGCATGTCATAGGAAGTTTATGCTACCATACGAATTTATTATATTATATATTATATGTGCCTGTTGTGCCCCACTGCAGGGCAAAGGCCTCCCATCCCTCTTTCATTGTTCGCAAGTAAAGGCCAATCCTTGAGGTAGGAGTATAACTCATCCCGCCATCTTCACCTGGGCCTTCCATCGTCCGTTGTTTGGGACCCATTCTGTGATGGTCTTCGCCCACATAGTGTCATACAAAAGTAATTCATTATTTTAGATGTTGGTAGTACTTTTAGTAATCTTAGTGTGGGTCTGTTTTTGATGATACTTATGGCTATAGAAATTACTGCGTGCATTAAAAAGTCAAAATTTGAAATATACCGTTTATTATGAATAATCGAAACAATTTTGAACAAGTACATACGAAACTGTCATAGGTTACAAAATTGGGATGTTTTTGTTTACATTTCATTTCAGTCTTGTAAGAGTAGAAAATTTTGATCTGATACAACACTTATGAACTGGAATTAAATGTAAGTGTGACATAGCCATAATACGTACAAGTTATCTATTTACACGAAAAATATTATCAAAAAGTTCCATAGCTATCGAAATTTATAATTTAACATACGGATAACAACAAATTTATAAATACTTAAGGTTTAAATTATGAAAAATTCAAAGCCCACAATTATTATATACAAAGTAATTACTATATAAAAATGTAGAGTTTAATCTGTAGGTACATAATTGCTTATTTACAGAAGAAAATATAAATAGATACCTACATTACAAACTTTATGACTGGTAAAACTTAACCGGGACCCATTTGGTAAAACTAATATTGCATGATTTTATGCAGTTCTTTTGTCTATAAGACGTGTCTAATGATTATTTCAGTTTGTAGTTTCATTTTGAATCTTTTTTCAAGCTGGAGTTTTTATTCAACTATAAAATACTTGTCATTTAAATGTATCGGTAAACTCCATTAATAAGAAGAATTAAGACTGCGCATAGGAACAAGGTCTCATTATGACATGCACAGGCACTTGATAAATTTTGGAGTCGGTTTCAAAACTAAATTTTAGTAAGTTATTTTATCATATTTTAATATTTAGGTAGGTACCGTATTACAGGGTATAGGAATGCTTAAAAACGATACACTTAAGCCAAGTTCATATGACCGCGCGATACCGCGCAGAACTTCTAACCGCGCGGTACAAGATCAAACTAAATAGTGTTTATCATCTACATTACCGCGCGCTACCGTAGCGTACCGTACCGCGCGGTTAGTAGTTGCGTGCGGTACCGCGCGTTCATATGAACTTAGCCTTAAGCTACATAACAAATTAATATTTTAAGAAAATTAAACTGTCAAAAACGCTAATAATAAACGTAACCTTCATAATATTATACCCGTTGTTCAAAATGTACATAGTGCTTTCCGCCAAATTAAATGTACATTAATGTAAGAAAACTTATGAAAGTATATTCAATCTATTTAACAAAGTTATTTGTATGTTGTTAAAGTTAAATGTATGTCTGGATGTTATTAAAATAAGCTATATTTCAGCGAATTCTTTGGCACTTTAAAAATCTAGCAATCCTAGTTCACTTAAATAAGCACAAACGATTATACAACTGTGGCTCATTTTATTTTATAAAATACTTACTTTCTCTGGGTTAGCGTGGATTTTTATCAAAATAAACACCTATAACACTCAGAGATAATGTACTTGCTGAAAAAAATTCAGAATCGGATCAGTAGTTCCGAAGATCGCCCCTACAAACAAACAAACAAACAAACTTTACCTCTATATCATATGATTAGTATAGATTTACACTGAAATCGAAATTCAAAATAATTTCAAAATGTTTTTCTTTTGTCACAAACAAAAGTAATTTAAGCTTAACGTTTAGTGTAGAGTACACAGTTTTTTTACAAAACTTGTCAAGTATTTTACTTTCAAAATACGGTAAGCAAATTCATTACAACTTGCTCATAATTCAGTGCTCATTTCAGCCGTTGAAGTTTGATTGGTGCCAGATGTGTTAGACGGAGCGTCACCGTCGCCAGATGTGTCGTTAGGTGGGATCAGTTGCTCTGCAACCTAATTCATACAACAAAACTATTTGAGTATAGGTACATTCAAGGGAAAGAGTACACACAAGTATAAAATTTCAGATAAATAAAACACAAATATGCGGTTAACTGACAAAGATAATTAACACAACACTATGTGCAACACATAAATAACATAAAATAGATTCAAAACAAATTTAAATAAACCAACGCAGAACTTATAATTACCAAAGAGTTAGTCAACTCATGTTAGTCTACATGACTTACAATCTAACTACGCCAACCACCACCAGCATGCACAAACAAAACAAAACGAACAAACCAGGGGTGCGTGCAGGCAATCATTCCGCTACGGGTTGCGACACAAACATGGGGGCGGCCATCGCCGATGCCTTACTTACTGCGTGCTTTCAAAGAGAGGCTTAAGGATAAGGTCGAGGGTGTTGTCTTGCCGCGCGTGCGAGAGGCGCGTGTGCGTGCGCGCCAGGTTCGCGTTGTGGTCGCGCGACTCCCGCGTCGGCCGCGCGTAGCGCCGCGCCAGCGACCCGCTCTCGCCGACCATTATGTTGTTGTTGCTAGCATGTCTCTGCGTATCCCAATACAAATAGCTCAAACTACCTGTGCTCAACACCTTAGCTTTATTACAATAATACCTATATGTAGCAGTATAATGGAGTGCGCCAGGTAAAAGATCCCGAGTAGGCACATAACAATGTACTAAAGTGGTAATTCTTTTTAATAAGACACTTTTGATATCGTATAAGTCTGCTTCGGAGTGTTTTTTATGTTAAAAACGGGCAGCCACATTAAAATTCCTTGGAACCTTATTAAACGAACCACTGTAGCACTTTGTAAAGATCCCAAGCGGATAGAATTCTGAAGAAGTAGGTAGATTTCTACGCAACTTTTAATGAAGACTGCTCCCCATACTCGTTATAAAATGCTTCTTCATGAAAAGACGGCATACTGTTCAAAGTATGTTACTTCTTACGCACTTTGTTATTGTATTATATGCATTTCAATAATTGAAAATATGAGAATGATAATAAAAGTAATTTGTATGACTGCAGCCTGTACACTGTTAGCTTCACAGCGACCCAGAAACAGGAGCAGCTGATTAATCCGTCGGCCCTCGTAAGCTTATTTGACTCCTGTAACATTTACACTTTTTAACGAGCTTTTTCTCGCACGGGAATTAAAACGATCAATGAGCAAATAAATACATGAAACTGTTTGAGAACGGGATCTGTGGTTTGTGGCCTATTAGTCTTATGTTGGGAATGACACAAAAGTGTTGTGGTTTTGCAAAGCTTCAGCATAAGCTTGATTCCACTCCCATGGGGGCTAATGGAACAATTTGTGTGCTCAAGTTGGGTTTATTTATTCAGATAGGCTTAAAATCAAGTGATTTAGTTGCATATTTATAGTGTTTTGTGTGTGGAATTTTCATTTCAATGTGATTTTCATTGCTATCACGCGTGGGTACAGGTAGAGTGATAGAACTCTATAGTAGATTAAAATATTTAGATTGATACACAACCGATCCTGACTAGTTTGTATAAAATAAATGATCCAGACTGGCTTACGAGGACTGACGTTTTGCAGAAGTACTGAGCTTTATCAGCGAGAACATTTCAGTAATTTAGTCATTATAAACCAACTGAGAATTTAGAAAGTTCAAACAATACACTGTAGGTACATAATTTTAAAAGCCGTTCGATTGTCGTTTCTGATGCCAAAATAAGTTAGATAAGAGACTGAAACGTCTATAAAATGTGAATCTCTACGCCTCCTGTTCGTCCCATTCTATTGTTACGTAACAAAAGCTGTTACATTTTGGAGACTGATATTTGCCACAGTTAAAAACCATTAGGATTATCTCTAATGACAATGAAATCCGCAGAAAAGGAAAACATTTGAAAATATAATACTCAGTCTCAGGGAAATCCTGGTGAAATTACGCAAATAACTTATGAAACTGCGGTTTATACGAAGCAATAAAAAACAACTGGAAATCTATTTATTTGACAAATAATAAACGACAAGGAAAATCTTTATTTTCTTGGTAAATTCTCTCTGGCTCGCTTCGCCGTCTCATACAATGATGGAATCTAATCGAAGCTATGACTCGCTATGTTCTCCTGAAAAATCTCAAGTTAGAAAGCTAAGCACCCACTCACGAAGAGAGAGAAGCTAGAGTGTTGCGGGTAGTGCGTGGGCGCGGGGTCACGCGGGCGGCGCGCAGCGGCGCTGTCGCTGGCGACGGACACCAGCGACCGCTGCGAGCCCGAGATGCGCGGGTGCGCGGGCGGCCGGCCGGACGCGCCGTTCGCCGCACCCGCGCGCCCCCCGCACCACGCACGTGCCCCTCCCGCACCAGCGACCGCGCCCGCGCCGCCCCCGCACGCGCTCCACTGCCTACTCACTGCTGCTGTAGAGCTGACTGCGCCGCACTTGGCACTGTCGCTTGACCTGCACACACGATAGAGTCCACTGAACACTTCAATGTAGGTATTTCTTTGATCGAAAGAAACCTTTATTTCAAAGCTAGCAGGGAAATTACCAAAAGGCAAAATAAGGAATAGAGATCAGAAATATCTGAGAATTTTTTAAAACTGGTTGTTAAGGACCAAAGCGTTCGGGTAAAACAATCTTTTCGCTCTTATTCCTATAGTCACTATGTTCAGGCTACTTTATTTCGACGCAGTTTTAGGAATCAAGTTTAATTGAAGTGAATAGGGCGTGACACTTTGAAGCACCTGTTGGTTAGCAGAGCGTATCACAGGTCACGGATCATACGTCGCGAGGATGCGAATCAACGAGCATGAATATGTTCAACTTTATGAACTTTATGTTTTGTATGAGCTACCTGTTAAGGATAAACTTATTGATTCGTTAATTTTCTACAATTACCTCTCTGAAGAATATGCGTAATCTTGATCAGCTCCGAGACCCGAGTCCGTGTGTTCATGGGATACGCGTGCGCTTCCAGATATGAGTTCTCCGCTAGAACTGTTGCTGTTGCTATTCGTCACCGGACTGTATGGGTTATTGTTGTTGGGAAGGGGGGTCACGCTGCCCTTGTATCCGTTATTTGTCAAGTAATCATCACGACCCGACGGATCCTCATAGCTGGGATAAACACGTCTGAAAACATGAGGCTACGTTCAAGGTCTCCCCAACCACAACGGGCAGAAGTTTCAAGAATGGAATTTATGAAAAATGTTTAGTTCTGCTGTATGAAGTCAGGAACACATACCTTCCATGCTTTTCATGATTGATCCTATGCGTGCTGAGAGTACTTGAGCTGGATCTGAGAGATCCTTGCTGGTGGACGTCATGATTACTTTTGTTGTGCGATGACGAAGTTTTGTCTCGTCTCACTAGAGATCCATGTTCAGCCCTTATTTAGAAAACAATATTTAGAATAATTTTCACCAATTTTTCAGTAAGCACCACTTCTAAAACAAGAGTTCTACTTACTGCCTGTGTTTTGATGAGGTCTTTATCTTGGCTTGTCGGGCATGGCTCGTCTGGACAACAGTGTAGGGTATTTCTTTGAGTTGTTCCTCAGTCATACCAGTTGTATCGACTAGTGAAAACTCCAGGTGTTGCTTGAGCTCAGTTGGTAACCATTTCTTTTCATTAGGGGAACGAGATCGGGATCTAGGAACAATACAAAGGTCTCACGAAAAAATATCGAAACTTAATTTATAAATTAAAGTTATTAGGTTTTCAATAATACCGGTGCTTCTTGTGTCTTCTATGCCGATGTGAAGACCTATGCGTACCGGTTTCTGGCTCCTGTTGTGAACGACGAACGCTCGCCACCTGATCATAAAAGTTACATTATGTTTTGCAAGACAATGGAATCATTTTAAAGGCAATTTTCAGAATAATTTCAACAAACTCACCTGAACACTATTACCAGTTGACGTTTGCCGTAAAATTTCCTTCCACTGTAACTCTGAATCTACCAGTTCATATTCTCTGCAAAAAAAACACAGTTTACATGGATTATATGTATGTTAGAAATAATTTCAAACATCAGTGTCTTCGAGGTAAGGTAATTTATGAACAGTACACGAAGTTGGGCTGTATATGATGATGAAGGTAACTTATTATGTCAAATGGATACCTCCTGTAGGTAACCTAACGTTGTCGAGTACCCAAGATGATTGAAAAGTTCGTGAGCAAAGGGGAGATAAAATAACAAACAAATTTTAAATACGTATTTTGACTGCCCAACCTGTAATAATGGTAAATCCCCACGTGCGTACATGCTCGAAGTTTTGGCATTCAATTGAGCAAGATGGATAAAACCGATAACACTTATGACTAAGCCCGGCTTGCAAAACAAGCCCTAAACGTATTTAGCGAATAAATATGTTTAAATTTGACGTATTTGTATGATTGGACAACTCCTTAAATATTAGCCACTAAATACGTTTAAACATCATTGCGCAAGTCGCCTTTAACGTTCGAATTCGAACCAAAGTGCTGATAAAACGTCGGATGTTCGATTATACTTGCTTCTCGAGCATAAACTCACGAGTGGAGGCATCAATAGGGCATCATTATGAGAAATGTAGACAGCATCATCGCTTATCATCAGGCGAGGTCGTGGTCAAACGCTAGCCTACTATTTATAAAAACAAAAGAAAAGTTGTTTGATATGACTTTTGTACTAAAAACGGGATATTTACCACGATTTGTGAGTTTTTGAGTATCCCGATATTTCGACGCAGTTGCATGCGCCATACGGGTAAACTGAAGTCTTTGCGAGTGGGTAGTTATTGGCAGATATAACGATCTACCCTCTTTCTTAGTCTCTTGCTAGGAATGAATTCACTCGATCATAACTTGATTCCGACACACAACACTCAAGGTATCAGGACGCGTAATCGACACTTCACTTCTTCGGTTCTTACACATTCTCACCACAAGATTCCAGGCTCCAGATAGTTAAAAACCGTCTTCACGTTTGAAATTCTTGTGTTTCGTAATCCTAATTGCCTCTTGAACCAGTCTTGGCATGTAATGTCGCTCAGTTGACTTGTGGGTTGTGTAGCTCATAAACTCACAAATCGTGGTAAATATCCCGTTTTTAGTACAAATAGTGTTTGATATGGTTGTACTAACTTGGTATCTGGTTGCGAGTCGTCTCTCTCCGAGCCGGACTCGTGCTTGTGTCGCGAGCGATGCCGCCGGTGACGCCGCCCCGAGCGCCCCGACCCTCGCGATAACTCGCTCTCCGCGTCCGACTGCTGCCGTCGTGATCGATGCTTGTGTCTGATAAAGACATTTCACTTGGAATCATTTTAACTTTTTTGCATAATTATGCTCAGGTGTTTCTCATGGACCAACCGGGTATGCACAACTAGTTGGGCTATAAGGAATAAATAATAAATATCCTTTCTATCTTATCTAGATAGGTAATCAATTATATTTTTGATGAAATTGGTGTTCCTCATAGACCGATCATCACAAAAAGTGGCACCCTGGCAGTAGGTATTTAGGTATTTATTTAAAACGACCTAACCAGGCACACTATGATTATTTTCCCACTAAAAATAAATAGAAACCAAAATATTAATAAGCGGTCAACACATAGGCCACGACCTCTCGGCCAAACATTCGCAGCGTCTCCGCTCTTCAGATTTCTTCAAAAATAGAAGTACGTTACTGAATTGGATAACAGAAACTCGTGTAGTCTCTTATCACCAGAAGCTTAGCACATCAACTTACTTGCGATTGGATCGTGACTCGTTGGAGCTCTGCGAGTCGACTGAGGCGGAGCGATGGCGAGGCGCGGGCGGCGGCCGGGTGTTGGTCGGCGAGCCCGAGTACAAGCCGCGGCGAGCGGGCGCGGACCGAGTGGAGCGCGGGGAGCCCCCCGCTACTGGTATTGGACAACCCAGCATCTCGCCGCTAATGCTGTAGGTACACACGCAAATATATAGGTTGAGGAACTGATTGTTTTCAACCATTTTCAGTAACATTAGTAGCCATTTGATCATCATACAATGATAAGCTCGCAGCTCAATGATTGATTGATTGATAACTCTATTTTTTTTTGATACTGTACTTTCCCACTGCTGGGCAAAGGTCTCCCCCATGTTCCTCCACATCTCACGATCACTCGCCACGTCCCACCTGCCATCTTGGAATGCATCGAGGTCGTCACGCCAACGCTTCCTCGGTCTGCCCCAGCGTCGACGCCCATCTGCAGGCACCCATTGTGTGACGACTATTGCCCATTTGTCTGTGACCATACGACTGACGTGACCCGCCCAGTCCCACTTCAGCCTGGCAGTCTAGTCGCCAACATCTGCGATGCCGGTCTTCGCGCGCAATGTGGTATTGCGGATCCTGTCGATTCTCTTTACCCCTAACACGCTGCGTTCCATGGCTCTTTGGCAAACCTTGAGTTTGGACTTTTGAGATTCCGTCAATGACCAAGTTTGGGCACCATAGGTAAGGACGGGCAGAATACACATGTTGATGAGCTTACGCTTAAGTGACAATGGAAGGTCTCCCTTCATTAGCGTCTTCATGGACCAGAAGCTCCTCCAGGCATTTTCGACGCGGCGGACGACCTCTTTATCTTGCCTGTTTTCGAAGGAGACAATCTAGCCCAAGTAAATGTACTCATCGACGTAGTATAATTCTTGCCCGTCTACCATAATTTTTTTATTTTGATAACTCTATAATAATACAAAATTACAATTACTTACTTATACTTGAAAACTTAAAGATAACTTAAGAAGAAAACTCTTCCAGACGACCTTTGAATGAATTGAAAATAATGTGAGAGGAGGATGAAATGCAAAAAGAAATTTAACTCCTTTTTCCTCAGAGTACCTACTCATTTTCCCATAACTTTTACAATCTAGATTTGGCATCACACTCTCTTTGAACAAACTAACTAACGGTAAGTATTTTTATGTCAACTTACGAATTTGGTCGATGTACTGAGGTAGGTTGTTTCATTTCTGGGAGGCAGTCTTTTATTCTCAAGTCTTCTAGTTTGGGCACTGAAAACAAAAGTTCGATGAATTAAAACTGACAAAGCATTTTTGTAATAAGAGCTCTAATATAGTATTGGTGGTAATGTTTTGTCACATCATCATGGAGCTAATAGTTAAAGGACCACTACAGAGCCTCAAATAAAAAGTAATCGTGTTCTGTCTGAATTAAAAATGCTATTAGCAAAAGCTCAAATTTTATACGTAGGTATTACTGTAATTTGCCTATTAGCATTCTCTAAGCTTCAACAGCGCTAAATCATTTGCGGTTTTTTCTTTTCAATTTTTTTTTCAGTCAATTAGAACCACGACCATTTCAGCATGGTTTAGCTTTAGCGAATTGAGGACACAATTGCGTGCAGTACGCAATAGTGTCCTAAACTACGTTTATTTAAACAATCATAATTGAAAAATTTGCAAATAGGTATCTCGTTCTGCAAGTTATAGATTCAAAACTAGACAATGAATGTTCTATTTGATAAATATTTATGTACGCAAACGTACTTAAAAACAGTAAACGAAACATCAGGATACATATTGAACTTGTTTATTTCCTGCGGATTAAAGTTGATCCTAAATTGAGGCACCGTAGCTCCCGAACGGATCAACCGATTTTAAAAAAGTTTTTAACTATGATTAGTTTAATTTAGGACAATTTTAGTTTTGTTTCATGTGTCTAAACTATACTTGCCCTAAACTAAACTAATCATAGCTAAGAACACCCTCGATCAAGACACCTTTCAAACGAAAACAAACTAAATCAAAATCAGTTCATCCGTTTGGGAGCTACGATGCCACACACAGACACGTCAAACGCACTCCTCCGCTGCGTCGGGCGTGGTGTAGATGCAGGGCAAAATCCTGTCCCAGGCACTACAGCTGGCTGCGTCCTTTTCTCAGCTAGAACTGCAACTTCCCACCAAACGCATATGTAAGGCTTCAGTTGTTTTGTTGACATGCATGTAACATACCGTCATGCAACGAGGCGTGCGAGGCGTGCGGTCGCGCGTTTCGCCGCGACGGGGTCCGCGTGAACGCAGGCGGAGGCCGCGGCCGCGCTCCACGCCCACTGCTGGATAAAACATGACCCTGAGTTTTGGCAGTAATCTAGATAAGCGGTTATACCGGTTGGTGATTGTGTTGCATCGTTTCGTGCACGAATCCAACGTTCAACCTTGGTTTTGGTGACTCACAATAGATCAAAATACCTATTTTGATTTATCCGTGTACTATTAAAATTTAGAAGAACATTGTTGATATTTTGACGACCTCCGTAGCACAGTTGGCGAACAGCCGGCTGAGACGCAGGAGGTAGTGGGTTCGATTCCCGCCGCGGAACAGCTGTTTGCATGATCTAAAGATATCCGTTCCGGGTCTGGTTGTTTTTCTATATATTATAAGTATGTATTAGCAAAAAGTATGTAAGTATTCTATCAGTTATCTGGTTCGCATAGTAGAAGCTCTGCTTAGTTTGGGGCTAGATAGCGCTGTCTGAAGAGTCCAGCAAGATTTATTTTATTTATTTATTTGTAGTTTGGCAAAGTTTGCCGCTTATGGCATAATATACACGGAAATTAAGTCTGTTACTTCAATTGTATATCTTAGTAAGTACGTATGTCCTATAATAACATTAACAATTTTGATTATTACCCAAATAGATTTCACACTCAAAATTAAGGTAAGCTGCCGAACGAGATTTAAAAGTCATACGACAATGCGATATGATGATTTGTACGAAGCGTACGTGATCGCGACTTGTCATATCGGTATTGAGGCTATTTTGAGGTGACTTCATCCAATCCAATACGTGTGAACTTTTGTGACGTCATAAGGAATATTCAAAATCAAAAGTATGTTGGACGTGCGTAGCTTCGGTATGAGAACATTACGTATGACTCAATGCAAACGTTAGCATTATTCTTCCACAGAACTGATAGTATTTGTAAATCAGCTTGTTGGGGACAACCAGAAAACTAATGGCAGAACATGTAAATCAAGCATCACGGGTGCCAAGATGCAGGCTTATGAACTCGGCGCAAGGAATATTTACGGTGCTCTTTGAGCCAAGCCCAAGGATTTATTCCTGACAACAAGCTTAAATATTATGATACCTCAAAGCTTTGATGTGACGTGGTAAAGTTATGCTTAGCGATCCTTTGTAAGTTACTGTCTTTACATTCAAGTGCTTTCACTCACATCTGTATTCTATCCCTATTATTTGTAACGATTTGCCGTTTCTTTGATACGTAATGGCCTACAATAGTTACACCGTTAAGGTGAGCATGCTCAACTGAGAGAAGTTTGAATCTATTAATTTTAGGGACCTGATAAATATAAAGAAGATTTAAAACGACAGTTTGTGTATATCATTTATACGTCACGCCATTCGCTTATCTATAAGTCAAACAGTTATTCACAGTGTCCGTAGATGCCCAAACATCTATGCTTAGTTTAAGAGACATATTTTGGATACCTGCGTGCGATTAGCACACGGTTACTTTTTGTCAAGCATAGTTATAAGCGGAAGTTAAACGTGGTTTTAAAATACCTGCTCCTCAGTCTGGTTCCAAGTGAGAAGATGTCAGCGGAAGCGGGCGAGGTCTGCTGCATTCGGAAGAAGGTGTGGTGGTCGGTGCAGCATCGCCAGAGGTGACGGCACGCTGAACGCGTCGGGGACTCGAATCCGTATGTACATGTGTCATTCTATTCCAAAACAAATAAATACGAATTATTATCATCTTACACAAACCAGTAAGTGGGCATTGAAGAAACCCTACATTAATTACGAAAAACCACTAGCATGGCACAAACATGAGGTAGAAGAAGATACAAAAACTTTCTACGGGACTCGAACCCACTCTAACGCAAAAGAAATGCGGGCTCAAGTATCGCTGTATCTCGGTAACCGTAACAGAATTTACGGCTCGCATTTAAATGTTACGAAGTTATTCTTTTGTTTCTCATAAAGCGGCAACCGCCATAAAGCGTAGGCCCCACCACTTAATTCACGTCGATTCAGCGTCATTTCATACAGCTTATAGCAGCTTAGCTCTATAATTAATGGTGGAAAGTGTGGAAACAGAAGTATGACAAGACGCCGAAGTGAGCTAAGCCTGAAGTGAATGTGATTTTCTCCGCGGATTGTAGGACGGTCACCACTTCTTAGGCTTCTTACAACCAGCGTTTAAAAGTTGGAAAACAAACCGCATGAAAGTTGATCCTCACCCGATGGGACGAGTTTGTAACGATGTGTTTTTGTGGCAAAGGTTAGAATAAACGGAACGACCGCATAGCAACGCTTTTTGTGTGTTGTTAGATTATCTTTGTCTGCTGATCCGGTAAATGATCCTGTTTGGTTTGTTTCTTTGTCTATTCAAATAATATTTGTTAGTTCTCTTTTATCGACTATGATTACCAACTTCCCAAAAATGACACCCTATCGATTTACGAGATTATCTAACTTAATATAAGTTATACCAATGTATTTTGTGTAAAAATAAAATATCTTATTTATATTCTATAGATTTATTGTATTTATATTCTTGGATTTTTTTTATTTAGATTTTCTCTTAATATCAATTACCTAAGAACAAGTTTATTCAAACTGTAGTGTTTCCAGAAACCGTGGTAAAATGAGAAAATTCTCAGAAATTTCTCAGAAGAATTTCATAAAATTGACCTTTTTTCGCTACGAAATCCTAAAAAGCTCGTAAGATGTTGCAAGCCACGAGAAAGAAAATATTGCTAGACCTTATCATTGGTATTCATAACCAAACATTAACAGTTTAATACATTTGTCTCTTTTTATGTGAAACACGTATTTATTGTTTCAATAAATTCACTTGGGCTATCCTTTTCTACAATGGATCGTGGTTAACAATATCTCAAATGTAAATTGCGAAAATCCAGTCGTAGTACATAATATTGAAATAAAATATTAACAAATGTAGTAGAAATGTAAATTTATCCATTCGTTATATTTTTAATGTACAAATGTGTTTTGGTTAGCAAATAACACAGTCGGTCTCGTCCCTAGGGCGGGCGGTGACGACAGTGCGGCGGGCGGCGGTGGCACGCGGCGCGTTTATCGCCGCGCCCTCAGCGCTGTAAATACAGCGCTCAGTTCTACGCGACTTATCTGTAATTGCCTGCCTGCGAATGTCTTTCAAGGAACAGGCACAAGGTGGACTCCATCTTACACCACTATTCACCGACCGCTATCGCACGCTGCGATCCCGGGAACGGGGTCAGGCGTTCCGCCCGATTTTTGTTTATTTATTTGTGTAACTTGACTACCATCTACTTTATGTGAGTCTTCCCAGTTTACGAGATTAGTTTCGTGGTGCGATAAGTTGGACTTACGTTCTTATCCGCTACACGGAGCATGAAGTACCGCCCCTTGTAGTAAAGTTTGGAGACTCGAGGCCAGTAGTAGTTTGCGACAGTATGTTTTCCTCGAAGAAGCAACAGCCCGCTTGGTGCCAGACCCAAGAAATATTCTACGCTGTCCTCACCCTGTTGTACAAAATTAAGTTTATTAACATGGAATAAAAGTAGCAAAATTTGTTAAACGTAAATAACGAAAATAAACGTCACCTACCAGTACGGGATGTAGGTCTACGCCGTACATGTCGAGCCATTTCACTTTGTCGAGGTAGCTCAATTCAGCTTGCGCCGGTGAGATGCCGCTACAACAAAAGAAAGGGGGAGCGAAAGTCAATTAAACTGTTATTCGTAATGAATGAGCGATATTATGCACTAGAGGCGACAAAAGGCTGAGCAACAATGAGTAATCTTGCAGCGTGGGTGGCCGTTCGCGCCGGCTTCGCGTTCACTTGGTTGGTGCTAAGTAGGTACACATAATTTGCATATAATTGCGGCTTTGTGACGCGCCAGGCGAACCGCAGACTGCATCTTCGCACAGTTAAAAATTCATTCAATTAGGCGAGAAAGGCGACGAAGTTTAATTTCCGGGCAGCCGGCGACACTCGTGGCGCGAAACTGCTCTTGCTGAAATCTTAATCTCTGTCAACTTACTTTGTACAGAATAGATCTTGAGATTAGTGTCTTGAGCACTAAACTTTTGTGCTCAGGTATCTAACCTCTTTTTGTCGCCCATTTTCCTGTATTTTTTTATGTACAGGCATTCAATGTACCTAAGTGCTTCAAAATTTTAATAAATTTAAACGCTGAAATTAAATTGACTTTTTGAAAGGTCAAAGTGGTCTAAGCTTAGTCGACAAGCTTTGTGGCGTGTGGCGCGGAGAGTTCTCTGTAATTAAAGTTAATTGAACTAGGTCTGATATTGTGGTGAAAATTATGAAATATATACATATCACGCGCCCTTATTTCACTAATAATATAGCACTTTTTAGATGATTATGATTATCAAATGTAAGGTACATAACTGTTGTTTTGTTATTAAAATTAAATTGGATAAATTTCAACTATAATTTTAAACTTTAGACTACTTAATTTTAAACTACTAGAAACTTTTTAATTTTTAATAACCATTTTTACTAAATTATTATACAGGTTGTTTATTATTATTGATTATTGCTATTAAATTTATTTCATGTTTCTTTGTTTTGGGCAGAGCCTAGCTACCCACAACACAGGGAATCCTAGTGCGGGAGCTAGTGTTCATTATTATAATAAGTACCTACCTAAATGTATACTTACTAATTTAATATAATATCGTACCTACTAAGGTTTATGTGTGAAAAATTCTGGATCAATAAATTGTTATTTGTTTATTCTCGTGCCCTGACCACACTCAAAACATACTGAGCAGTGTCGGTCTTCTGGTATAGTACGGTACCAGAGGACCACACACACCTAGAAACGGACAAAACAAAACATCGGGATTCAAACCCGCATCTTTTGTGTTTCACCTCACTCGACGTGTTAACAAAGTGGTAGGTAAATACACAAATAACCTTAAAATATTTCTAATGGTAATTAAAATACAAAATCAAAACATTCCCACAGTATCTTAAAGCTTACACAGGTACATATTAACTCCGCCCACATAATGTTTATAAAGAGAATGTTAGTAATAAAGCAGTAACTCACGTGAGGGTGCGATGTATTTCCTGAGCGCGCGCCTCCAGCTCCGGCGTCTGATGCGCCAGCAGCCTGAACTCCGAGACGTAGCCGGGGGCGTGCCGTCGCGGCTCGTAGTCGCCCAGCTCAGCTGAACAAATATTTCATATCAACCCACCTTACAAAAACGGGTTTGCGCTGTGTTAATTTGAGTAATTTTTCCTGTTTTTTTTGCCTACTCCACCCTCGGTGGAAAATGGAAAGCAAAGCTAAAAAGAAAACATTATGTGAATGTTGCTGTTCAAATCCAAGGCAGAATAAATGAAAATTTTGTATTTACAAATGTGAAAAAGTAGCATCGACTTTAGAGATGAGCAGATTTTATTGAACATTGCTAGAATCCTCTAAACCGAGCTAAATTGCAGTATACACAAATTACGCCAACAAAGCACAGTCAAAATAAGATGAGGCCATAAAAGTGAGAAACGACACAAAAGTAACATTTTGTCGCAGTAAAGTCATTTAGTTGATGGCACTTCAAACGGTATAGAAATAAACCGAGAACGCGCGACGAACGCTCCAGTTTTGGAACAAATGTTTAGAAACACACTCACTAGACCAAATATACATTTAGGATACAACTCATGTATCTTGGTTTTAGTCCTTAGCAGATGTAATTAACTCTGTAAGGGTGGATGCCGCTATGTCGTATCCAAATACAACGTGGCTACTTTAATAAATGAAAATTTTGTATTTACAAATGTGAAAAAGTAGCATCGACTTTAGAGATGAGCAGATTTTATTGAACATTGCTAGAATCCTCTAAACCGAGCTAAATTGCAGTATACACAAATTACGCCAACAAAGCACAGTCAAAATAAGATGAGGCCATAAAAGTGAGAAACGACACAAAAGTAACATTTTGTCGCGGTAAAGTCATTTAGTTGATGGCACTTCAAACGGTATAGAAATAAACCGAGAACGCGCGACGAACGCTCCAGTTTTGGAACAAATGTTTAGAAACACACTCACTACACCAAATGTACATTTAGGATACAACTCATGTATCTTGGTTTTAGTCCTTAGCAGATGTAATTAACTCTGTAAGGGTGGATGCCGCTATGTCGTATCCAAATACAACGTGGCTACTTTAATGAATGTATCTATACAAAGCCTTGCGTGTTGATAATAAAATTTTGGTTTGTGTTTTCTCGTTGAATTCGAAAGCTACCCTTATGACGAGAAATTGTTGTGTTACAAAGCTTTCTTTATGCTTATATGTGTAAGAAAATGAAGAATATCCATATAGAGGAGAGCTTGCAAAAACTACTGTCATTTCCCGTCGTATATCTTTTTTGCGCTCGGAAATCGCAACATCTGGTGCGCGTACGAACACAGATATGTAAGTTTATAGGTACGTAGAAAACTTCGGACCTTTCATACGTAACGTTCACGCTTGTCTGACAGATAAAAGTCGACGTGGGAATTTTCACACGCTACTCTAGCTGATCGAAGATGTTACCTATTATTGTACGAAATTCATAGTTCATTGCTAACTGGAAAAACCTATGTGATTTTTAACCTATTTTTTTCTAAATAGATTTTATAATGGCAAGTAGAGCGAAACATCAAAGTCCCATAGTCTGATGGTTTCCATCAGAGAGCGGAACGGTATTAGTCAGGTGTTGAAATCTGGTTTCACGTTGTAGTAAATGTGAATGTTCTGTGAAACATCGATCATTCAGCAAAGAGACGTGTTGATGTTAGTTGGATGGTGGCTTGCCGCAAGCTGACA
Source organism: Philereme transversata (assembly GCA_963924445.1). NCBI lineage: Eukaryota > Metazoa > Arthropoda > Insecta > Lepidoptera > Geometridae > Philereme > Philereme transversata. The sequence goes on from OZ004342.1 coordinate 12,151,796, forward strand.
TCTTTTAAAAAACAACATTGCCAGCAGTCATGGTCTTATTAAGATATGCCATTTGTATATTGGTATAATTATACGCATGCCGTTGATTGAAGTTAATTAAGTTGTTAAACTACGATGTTGCTTTTGACGTATTATAATTAAAATAATATTCCGCGTCCCACCCAACAAATTTCAGAAATTATTTATACGTTCAACCTCACTTAGGTAATAATTTATTTACTACTATCTTCCGCCCGCGGATTAGCATGCGTCATTTGTCAATTAAAAGTAGATTATGTTTTATTTATTCCCGTCATGATCCACCTAGACACCAAATTTTATCGAAATCGGTTAAGCCATAATGACGTGATTGCGTAACAAACAAACATCCAATTTTTCGCATCCATACTAATATTATATATACTCTGTATGTTTGTAAGTTTGTTTGTTTGTTACCTTTTAACGACTATAGGGCTGAACGGATCGTAATGAAATTTGGCAAAAAGATAGATTATATCTTGGGGAAGGACATATGCTATATTTTGTTTCCAAAAATAATCTTGAAGGGGGTGAAATAGGAGTTGAAAGTTCCATATAATTTAACCATCGTTCATTGCCGTGAAGTCATTTGCATGAAATGTCGCGTCACTTTGACATTTCATTCTGCATTTGATTTCTTTGATAATTTATATGGTAGAACAACGTTTGCCGGGTAGCTAGTATATAATTGATCGAGCGAAGCGAGATCTCCAAATCAACTTGGGCAAATCGGCGTTGTATGTATGTATGTATGTTTGTTTGTTTGTCCGAGAATAAATTTGGACGTGTTTATCCGATCATCATGAAATTGGGTATATAGGTAGCACAATTTTGGTGTGACTCAATGAGCTAAAAATATGGGGGGGGGGGGTTGTTGAGATATTGGGGTTTAAGAGGAGTAATAAAAAAACAAAATGGGACTATCTGGTCAAATGGCACGTCTAATAAAAGGTCATTCTGAGTACATTTCGACCTCGTTTTTATTTTTAGTTTAAACCTTGTAGTTTTTAAGTTATTAGCCGTACCAAAAACTAAACTTTGACAAAATTCACACCAGTACACCAGGGTACACCAGTGACCCCACAATGCTGAAATTTGGTATGCGTGTAGCTTTAGTGACACACATACATACATATAGGCAAAAGTCTGATATCCAGAATAACTGCAATTTCTACTGCAAAAAAGTAAACCATTTAACATGAACGTTACCTGTAATTTGAATGAAACTGTAGGTCAATTAAAGTGGTTAAGCATTTCGTGGCACTATTTTGATAGTCAAAGATTACAAATAATATATTTATTTGTTTTTATGGGAGACTCGCGAGATCTCAGTTCGGGGCGAACCACTAGTATTAATGTGATTGTCTACCGACTTCCGGCTTTTTGAATAAATAAGTTACAGCAAACACCTACCGCAAATAAACTAAAAAATAGCTAAACCACAACGGTATGTGCCTAGTTTCCTAGTAGCTCTCCACCAGCGGCGAGGAGCCGGTCTATTGTTCATCTCGTTGATTAATGTAAGGCGCGTTGCCTTGCCCAAGTCCGTTAACTTGTTGCGAAGGACGGGCATCTTGCTACGCCCGCGACTCCCCAACTGGGAGTAGAACTAGACCACTCAAAATAGAACACAATGATTAATAGTGGATGTCCGTTCAGTTGTGCTGCTGAGAACAGATTTTTAGAACGGTTTGTACTACTTTTTGTTCACCATTTCCAAGAATTCAAGAGAACAATTCTGTTGCGTAAGTGTAATGCCTCCTTGGTTAATTTATTTATTTAATATCAAGTGTAAGTATTTATTTTCGTAAAGGTTTAATTTTATGAAATGCAGTAGGTACCTACTTAAATAGGAGTTAAACATTATGTAGGTAGTTATTATCCAACAGGAAATTAAAGAAAATGTTTATAATTTTGATAATTTTGGGAGCAGTAGAGTGGAAAAACACAAACATTTTACTGTGGGTGAGTAGGAATGTAATTGTTTTTACGCCAATAGACAAACGGAATTTATTGAGCCAATTTGTAAGAAGCCCGTATTTATTTTGTCACTATTTAAAATAAACCGTAAATAACACTAATATTACTAGTGGTTCGCCCCGAACTGAGATTTCGCGAGTCTACCATAAAAACAAAAAAATATTATTCGTAATCTTTGACTATCAACATAGTGCCACGAAATAAATACCAACTTAATTGACCCACCGTTTCATTCAAATTACAGGTAACGGAAGTTCATGTTAATTGGTTATCCTTTTTTGGGGTACAAATTGCAGTTATTCTAGATTTCAGACTTTTGCCTATATTTGTGATACATAAGCTACAGGCATACCAAATTACAGCACTGTGGGGTGACTGGTGTACCCGGTGAATTTTGTCAAAGTTTAGTTTTTATTATGGCTAATAATGCAAAAACTACAAAAACTTTACTAAAAATAAAAACTGGGTCCAAATGCACTATTGAAGACCTTTATTTGACGTCTCACTTGACCTAATAGTCTCATTTTAATTTTTTTTTACCACTCTTGAACCCCAATATCTCAACAACCCCCCAAAATGTTTAGCTCATTGAGTCGCACCAAAATTGTGCCATCATTAACTACCTATGTATATACCAAATTTCACGATGATCGGATAAACTCTTCGAATGTTATCCTCGGACAAATAAACATACATACATACTCGTACATACATACAACGCCGATTTGCCTAAGTCGATTTAGAGATCTCGCTTCGCTCGATCAATAAATGCGAAAGTTTGGATGTTTGTTTGTTTGTTTGTTACTGAAACACGTCAAAATGGCTGAACCGATTTCGAATTTGGTAAGAACGTAGATAACCTGGATTACCACAAAGATAACTTTTTATCCTATAAATCAGTTCCCATAGGATAAAAATGGAATATCAATGTTTCTATATATATTTTTGCACACCAGAATAACGCGGGCAAAGCCGCTGGCAACAGCTAGTAAGTAATATCAAAGCTTTTATTATTGTAGGTATTGCTTTACATAATTACTACGCTTGACAAAATGTAATCCTTGTTATTACAAATTATTACGCTAAAAAATGATGCCTTTGTGAGCACCACAACTGTTGCGATTTACACTTTACATTGTAAAGTTTACATTGTAAAAGTTAGAATTACAATTCTGTTAAAAGCACCGTATAAGTTAATGTAAAATAGTTATTTGACGGTGTTCGCGTCTATGAGTCCCCGGGGCCACCTCTGCCGACACAAGGGTCGCTGATGTAGGCGAGATTAGATGCAAACGATGCTCCGCCGCTGATGGCTCATTTACCTCTTGAATAACGCATCGATATTAGCTCTCATCCCCTACTTATCTTCTAAGCACACGCCGACAAAACAAAAAAAATATTAGTAAAAAAATAAATTATTAGATGGCACTTTCGCTTGTAAACGTTGTTTGTGGAGTCTTGCTATCATAATCGTTTAAACTTTTACAAATTGTATCGACGTTAGCGAAATATGAAAACCCACTTATTTATTGATTAAATCCCTACGGCTGAGCCGGGAGTAAAGTTGTACTGAATTTAATTATGCCCTCGCGGGTATGATGTGATTTGAATTTGGAACCTCATCTGTATTAAAATTTGAACTAAAGAGACCCACACAATAAGAACTTATTCGTAAATCGAACTAACCTCAGCACATAATGCACATTTCTTATGTTTCATGGAACTAAAGGATCTTACATAAAATTACAGTAGTAGGAACGGGAGAAAACATTCTATATTAAAATAGCTAAAAGACTGAGCTCGTAATTAATTAGCTTCGTTAATCATCAAAGGCACAGAGACTTTAATTATTTTGTTTTACAAAAATAAATGTTGATAGCACAAATTAAGAATAATTAGGTGAAATATCGAGTCAAATTATCTAATATATAAAATTCTCGTGTCGCGGTGTTTGCTGCCAAACTCCTCCGAAATGGCTCGACCGATTTTCATGAAATTTTGTGTGCATATCGGGTAGGTCTGAGAATCGGTAAACATCTATTTTTCATACCCCTAAGTGGTCTACACCTTAATTTTTACTTTTTTTATTTTTTTTTATGATACATCATTTAAAAATACATACAACCCTAAATTTTCATCTTTCTACGATCAACCCCTATCTCAGCTTAGCAACACAACATTTATTGATTGTAAGGCGGTACGAAGTTCGCGGGGTCAGCTGGTAAATAATTAAAATACAACGATTAATTATAAAGATTTTAGGATAATTTTATCTCATACGAACATGGGTAACATGTGCCAATACAACCGTACATATGTAGTTGAAATCTAGGCGATAATAGTTCTCAGTTCATTACCGGGGAATATAGGAGTAGCGAACTGGAATGTCTGAGAAATTTTACTGCGTTTTCGGCGAGATAGCGCCCGTCTCGACGTTGAGTATAGCGAAGAATAGGTCTATTACTGCTGACGGTATTGAGCCGTCTCGACGCCGGCTATGAGCTGAGGAAGCAATTGAAGGGGAGAAAGGAAAGAACGAGATAGAAAAAAATATATATTAATAACTATTTTAGTGAAATGTTGAAAAGAAATGGTGCCAAAATATTGTCCTCTTAAATAAACTCAAAACTCAACCCACCATCAAAAGTAATTAAACTTAAAAAAATATTTTTACAATTGCAATGCCATTTGTTTAACCCGACAGAAAAGGAAACATTTATATTCATTGTGTATTCATTCAGCTACACGTGTCGTGTTAGCTTTAAATTTTCAATTTATGAGAAAATATTGAATAGAATGATAATTTTAACATTCGATATTTGTGCAGAATTTCATGTATTGCATACGCTATTCGTACACGTACACTTTAATCATGGACGTAATCCATGAATTTAATCAGAATCATTACGATATGGTTATTTTTTTACAAGCTTAGTAATAACAACAGAATTTGTTTTATCTTTTGATTTCGGCGTTTATATCATTCTCGTTAAAAGTAAGACATTTCAAATCATCATAAATATCATATTTCACTACGACGGCGAGCGAAACGATGTAAGAAAGTTTTTTCCGATATTAACGATGCGGAGTGTCCGCAATCCAGTTGATAGAATGAACAGGCGTGTTACAGTACGACTATGAGACAACTTGTTAGTCGAGTTTGTTTTAGACTCGAGATTACAAATAGTTTGAGTTTTTATTTTGATAGCCAGTGAGAAACGTTGATTAAAATCATATACTGCTGGGTCTAGCAGATTTGATCTAAATGAATTGGGCCATATTTGTATTTGAATATTTGTCTTACCTGTTTTACTTATGTCTTGTTCAAATTACCAAAAAGCCTATTTAAAAACGTAAATTAATTCAAAAAACATATTAGTAAACAAAACAAAAAACTGGCCAAGTGCGAGTCGGACTCGCGCAAGAAGTGTTCCGTACCATTATCTATAAAAAACGGCAAAAAATCATGTCTGTTGTATGGGAGCCCCACTTAAATATTTTTTTTCTGTTTTTAGTTTTGTTGTTATAGTGGCAACAGAAATACATCATCTGTAAAAAATTTTAACGGTCTAACTATCACGGTTCATGAGATACAGCCTGGTGGCAGACGGACAATGAGAAATAAATAAATAAATATTGCTGGACATTTCACACAGCGCTATCTAGCCCAAATTAAGCAGAGCTTGTACTATGGGAACCAGATAACTGATAGAACACTTATATACATTTTTTTTTGTAAACACATACATACTTATAATACTCGTATATACAGAAACAACCAGACCCGGAACAAATATCTGTAGATCATGCAAACATTTGTTCCGCAGCGGGGATCGAACCCGATACCTCCTGCGTCTCAGCCGGCTATTCGCCCACTGCACCACGGAGGTTGTCGAGAAAGACAGCGAAGTCTTAGTAATAGGGTCCCGTTTTACCCTTTGGGGACGGAACCCTAAAAATGGGTTACCTGGTACGGGAAGCATTAGTGCACCTTTCACGTGCTAGCCGATTGGGGTATTATTTTAACCAATTTATTAATTTGATTTATATATGTTCTGACTTTATTTATTTTTTTACATAATATACTATTTTGACATTTTTTACTATGCATTATTATATTTTGACACACCATGACATACCTACCATGTCATAATATTCTCACTTGACAACACAATACTCTCACAGGGTCTAGTGGCTAAATGGAGCGGTCTCGACAGAATATCAGCGCTTACCATTACTGCGCGCATAATGCTGAGTCGAGACCCATTTACTGCTGTAGCACACAGTATCTACCAAGCCTTGTTTTTGTTTATGTTTTACCTTAAACTATTTAATTGTTACTTTTTTTTTGTCTTTTCTCTGTCTTAAAATGTAACTGTATTGTAAATGTAACTGTATTATATATTGTGTGTTAGTACCTAGTGAATAAATTATTGTCTATGTCTAAATTCAACTTAATGTCATTGACCCCGAGGAACTTCATTCATCTCTATTCTTCATTATCTATGTACAACCGAAGTTTTGAGTGTTGATTTTTGAAATTCACATTTCACATATGTCAGTTAAATTTTAAGAATTTTCTTGATAATTTCTATTTTATCCACAGTGGTTCAAACACAACTCTGTATTCAACCCAAGGAGTTTAAATTACATTTACAATACATGCAGGCTGCAGGTAAGTTGGTACTTAACGGCTTCTTGAGTTATTGGTATAAGTTATTTTAAAAAACCTCTATCAGTATTTTATGTTATAGGTTTTTTCTTCAAACAACATAAGATAGATAGATAGATAGATATATATAGACATTTATTTCGACACAAGTAACAAACACACAGAAACTACATACAGGGGATGAGTAAAGACCGACAATTAAATAAAGACAATTAAAAACACATTACTTAAACAAAAAATAATAAATAATACATAAGCAGGCACCTTCTTCATTTCTTCTCTATTTTTTTGAATAAATTTCTCTTCTACATTACCGCCTTGTAAAAGTGCGATAAAGCATCATACTTCATAACCAGCCATCTCATTAAAAACGATGTTTCTATTTAGGAAAACTAATTTATATTTTCTTTGATGTAAAGAAGGTAAGAAACACCCTTGGAAGTCAAAAGTAGACCCAATTCTTAATAGAAAACATTTATAGGCTTTATGTATCTCTAATTATCTAACCCCTTCACTTCAACGTCATTATCGTCACTACTGAATTTTTTTTGTTAAAGTCACTCTACTTCTGATCTTCTTTGTCCTTGTTCAGGAAAGATGTCATCCGTCTACTTAAATTTCATCACATAGTGTTTGTAAGTTGCCTAATTCCACTTGAGGTTTGTATGGTGGAATATATTGTTACTTACATTGCAGGACATAGGCGGCGAGCTCAGCGGCGAGATCGAAGCTGACTGGTAGACGGCCTCGCAGCACATCCTGTTTCAGCTGAAGAAACAGCTGGTACCTGCCAACATTGAAACAATGAGTACAACGAAAAAAAGGTTAAATTTCTTAATAGTGTTACGCCGTGGCTGTTAAACAATGAGTAATAATCGAACCTTCTCGAACGCTTTTGTCTTGCTGTGTTATTGTTGCTATTGTTTGTGGTTTCGCAGAATGGGGAGTGGCCATTGTGTCGAGGGACCGACCCTTTCCTGGAAGGATCGACATCGTTCTCGAACAATCAAATTTGTGCGATATAAATAGGCCGGAGAGATGGCCGGACGGTCAGTCTTGAGTCAGTCTGAGTTAGTCTGAGTGAGAGAGTCTCAGCGAGGCCCTGGAGGACTGACGTGGAGAAGGGTCTCGCGTGAATAGTAGTTGCTCGCGAGTCAGTCTGGATTTAGCTATACGTGCGATCATTTCGGTGACTTTAAGTGGTGCAACAGTGGTGTGAATTAGTGTGTTGTGATACGTGTGACCAAGTTCGTGTATTCATCGTTTAGTGCTGAATAAAAGTGTTATTTTGGTTAAACCGACTCCCATTATTTTATCCCGAACCCTCAGCTCGTAACAATTTGGTGTCAGAAGTGGGATAAAATAATGCCGGTTCTACCAAAGGATAACGTGGACGGTGTCAGGACGAGAGGTCCACGACAACAGGAAATGGATGAAAGGCGGTTTGGAGATTCTCCGGTTCAAGAAGCTCGGCAGAGTCGTCAGCCGATGGAGATGGAATCAGCCGCCGCCGAATAATTTGGAGAACCATCATCATCATCCGTGGGCAAGCTCCTGTGACAGGCGATCTTGCTGCTATTATGGCAATGCTTTGTCATCAAGAAGAACAGCGTCGTCAGGATTAAGAAGAGCAGTGTCGTCAACAGGAAGAGCAGGCTCAGTTGCAAGAGGAACAACGCCGCCAGCATTAGGAAGAGAAGCGGCGTCAACAGGAAGAGCAGGCTTGGTTGCAGGAGGAACAACGCCGTCAGCATTAAGAAGAGAAGCGTCGTCAACAGGAAGAGCAGGCTCGGTTGCAGGAGGAACAACGCCGTCAGCATTAAGAAGAGAAGCGTCGTCAGCAGGAAGAGCAGGCTCGGTTGCAGAAGGAACAGCGACATGAACAGGTGGAGCAGACTCGGTTGCAAGAGGAACAGCGACGTCAGGATAAAGAAGAGCAGGTCGTCAACAGGAAGATCAGCGACGTTGGCCATAAGAGCGTGCTCGACTGATGAGGGAATTGTTCGGTTTATCTGGAAAGGAATTCCAGGAAGTGAAAGAACAGATAGAAATCATGAGAGCCGTGTTTTGGAGGCTGGAATTGGGATCGCTGATGAGAAAGGGACTCTGGGTGTCCTGAAGTACTGGAGACGGCAATGTGGCTCCTCTAGTTGCTACATCTTCAGCGCGAGGTGCGCCTAAAATTGTTCGTGTTGATCGGCTGCCGCGATATGGGGCTAAGAATGCTCGGGACGAGCATGTTTTAGGAGGGGGCAGTGTTACGCCGTGGCTGTTAAACAATGAGTAATAATCGAACCTTCTCGAACGCTTTTGTCTTGCTGTGTTATTGTAGCTATTGTTTGTGGTTTCGCAGAATGGGGAGTGGCCATTGTGTCGAGGGACCGACCCTTTCCTGGAAGGATCGACATCGTTCTCGAACAATCAAATTTGTGCGATATAAATAGGCCGGAGAGATGGCCGGACGGTCAGTCTTGAGTCAGTCTGAGTTAGTCTGAGTGAGAGAGTCTCAGCGAGGCCCTGGAGGACTGACGTGGAGAAGGGTCTCGCGTGAATAGTAGTTGCTCGCGAGTCAGTCTGGATTTAGCTATACGTGCGATCATTTCGGTGACTTTAAGTGGTGCAACAGTGGTGTGAATTAGTGTGTTGTGATACGTGTGACCAAGTTCGTGTATTCATCGTTTAGTGTTGAATAAAAGTGTTATTTTGGTTAAACCGACTCCCATTATTTTATCCCGAACCCTCAGCTCGTAACAATAATAATAGGTTTGGTGTCTGAAGAAGGGCGACGGCGCCGAGGAAGGCCTGGTAGAGGCTAGCGAGATGATTTCGATGCCTTCGAGACAGATTGGTGGGATTTGGCAAGAGAGCGAGTCCTGGAAGACAGTGGGGAGGCCTTTGGCCAGCAGTGGGATGACACAGATTGAATAAATAAATAATAGTTAAAGTTTCAATTTGGAAAATTAAAAGTAGATACGCTTTATCCAGAATGGTTATGAATTTGTGTCTTCTGTATTTCCAGTTCCCGTGTAGTTCCTAATAACTTCCTCTTCACTTAATATTGTTTAATCATAAATTAATAGCCCGCGATACGAATCACAAAGGACGAAGGATTTGCGCCTAAAAGGAAATTAAATATTAAAAGCCCATCACGGCAATGGTTTTCAAGGATTTAGGTGTATTAAACTGGCGCTCCTTACCTAAAAGAAGCCGTTTTGTCGAGCACCGCGCCGAGGGGTGCAGCGTCAACACCGTAATAACGAAATTTTAATAAAACATCCCGCTCTGAACGCAACTGGAGTAAAAAATAAATGGAATCTCTATAAAATTTTCACTTTACTTTCTTCAGATGAAGACGTTGTTGTAATTGTAAAGTGTAAAACTTCCACGAAAATTTTGGTATTTTAATATAACAGGAAAGAATGGGGGGAGGCCTTTGCCCAGCAGTAGGACACGAATGGCTGATAAAAATAATAATAATAAATATAACAGGGGTAAATTAGCGAAGACTCGTTCACAAAATGAAAACTCGTCCACAAAATGAAATTAAGGAGATAAGTCTATTTTAAAAGAGTATCCAATTAAAATGTACCGTTAAGTGTGAGTTCCATGTATATTTTGTGCATTGACAGTTAAGTGCGCGCTGCATGCGGCTAACCGGGCCAAGCCCTATTCATTTCATCACCGCTACGTCAGTTTACGAGCACATCAGCCTTTACTGCGAGAGCACTACACCTCCTTTTGTTTTCTTGCTCCACTCCGCGTCGTTTTATGCCAATGAAATTTTAACAGTTCATAAAATAAAAAGATGAGTTGAATATTACGACGGTGCGGAAGTAGGAATATCTCATGCATGGTAAGTGCCTACAGGTATATCATTATGCCGTAGTTTGTAGAGTTGTTAACGAGTTTTCATTATTTGTCTCGGAAAGTGTCATACCCATTACTCACAGTCGGTTCCCATGAACTATCATGTCTTAAGAGATGACTGTACTATCTGGAGTTCTCAGTTTCTTCTATAATGTATCTCCATATGTCCGTTATTTATCTCATGTGTGGGAATTTCGTTAGTTGAGCTATAATAAGTACGTTATGACCCCGCCGTCACCAACGTGCCTTTAGAATACATTTACGAGGACCACACTGGTTAATTCGTTACTCTTACCCATCCTAGATTATGCAGATGTATGCTATCCCGATGCTATGGAAGAGCAACTGAGCAGGTTGGAGCGTCTGCAGAATCTCTGTATTCGCTATATCTACGGCCTACGAAAATATGATCATGTCTCGGTATTTCGTCAGCAGCTAAAATGGCTTGACATCAGAGCTCGTCGAGATGCGCACATGCTATCCCACCTGTATAGTATTCTTCGCAACCCTCCATCTCCCAGCTACCTCAGGGAGCGATTTGCATCCGCATCAACTGAGGATAGACCTGTGCGATCGTCTCGTCGTTTCCATTTGATTACTCTACAGCATAACACGGCTACTTACTCTGACTCTTACATCATAACCGCTACTCGTCTCTGGAATAATATCCCAAACTATTCTGAGGCTACTTCAGTGGAAGTATTCAGATTGAGAATCTATAGGCACCTTCTCGGTCAAAAACCCCAAATATGAACAAATTAATCTTTCCTTATCACTTCTTCTATTGTTAAGTATGTATTTTTATTTGATATTGGTATAGTTTAGTCTATCATATAAAGTATTTAAGTAGGTTTATTTATGTAGTATGTACCTATACTATGCTATTTTTATTAGTCCTGTGCAAATTTTCATTAGTCCCCTTTTCTGTGCACTACCTACACATCTTTATCTAAAATACACAAAGGTTATCTGGAAGAGAATGCTCTTTAGCATCAAGTTCGCCTTTGTACTAGTTTTATGACTGCAATAAAGTATTTTCAATGAATCATTCAATCTATTTTATGTGTAACTAACACTGCGTTATAATGACAAAAAAATGTTTCGAGGAACTAATTAATTCTTGCAACCATAAGAAGAGTAGGTATGAAGACAATTTGCAACCTGATTCAGATCCATACGATACAAACACAGATGTGTTTTATTATCACTCCTCAACCGCCACGATTATAAATTAACGAATATATGACTCACGATATGAAAGCTGACATGTCTACATGTGAGAACAATTTTCCCACATGTTCATATTAAATTCGGTAACGCTTTGACGAAAAACCACATTAAATAAATATACGCATGATATATTTATGAATGCTAAACCATTAATTTGATTTTCCCATGCTGTTAGCGGTTTTGTTGTAACTCATTATAATAACAGATTTCAATAACTACATTGGATAGCTTGCTGTCTGGGCTGGTATATAGGGTGCTTCGCAATAGGCATTTTAACCCGAAAGGGAGTCATTAACCTCATTTAGGATAAAAATATTTTTTTCGACGTCTTTTTAAGATCCGATGTTTTTCACTTAGTAAAATCTGTAGATTACTATAATAAAAACGAGCTTTTTAGGCGAATGACCCTAAGATTAACTATTTGTACATTTAGGGTAAGTTTTAGAGAAAACCCAAAGTTTAAAAACAGTTTACTTCAAGAAAAACTAATTTTCACATACATAGATGTTCCTAAAATAAGTTTATGGATAAAATTTATTATTTATTTAGGATCTATGAAAAGTTGTTCATTTTCATAAATAGTATTCGGACCCTTGCAGGATAAACATACTTATTTCAGAGCACTTTGTACGTTAACGGTACAATCGCAGATAATAAAACTTGAAAGCTTATTTCCTTAGTCAACTCAGTTTCAGAAGTAACGGAGAAAAAAATAAAAATATCGGATTAAGGAAGCTCCAATCAATTCGGAGCTTTCTCATAGTATTTAATGCTAGTACTGTTATTAATGGCATTCCCACAAGTAAAAATATTTAGCAAAAAATGTGGGTCACTTTTTAAAGAGAGTGTTTTTATTTTATCAAGAGCATTATCAAATTATATGTTGCTTTGATTTTCTTACGAAGCTCGTTTCAAATCCTGACATGAGATAATCAAAACTGTACCCTTACTGTACTGACTGTTACTGATGTTACTGTAAATATGAAGTCTTTATTCAATTGCGGTATATTATATTAACTTTATCTCATACTCATTTATTCGAACCGTAGGGATACAACAGAACACTTGGTTACGTCAAAAATAATACATAGGCTTTATCTAAGTAGCTCATTGCACCATAATTTTAGAGGCGCTAGAAATATACAAGCATTTCATATTGCTTACTTACGTCGTCAGAAAAGCACCTTATTTGTTTTGATATGTAAGGTAACCAATGCAATCAATATGCTTATAATAAAAAAATTTGGTTATCCTCATCGAAATTAAGGGAAAATAAACCGTACTTAACTTGTAAGGTTTATTTTCCTTTAATTTGCAAGACAACATCGTATAAATACTAGCTGGCGATGGTTATGAAAGTATTTTGATAGTTACCTGGTTATTTCTTCCAATAGTTTGCAAGGGTCCGCGGCGTAGAATTTCACGCCGAAGTAGAACGTGTGAGGGTCGGACCCGCGGAGTTGCCGACGCAAACGTTTTCCGGCATCTAGCCAATGCTAATAGGATTGAAAATATATAATTGCTTTATTTGAACAACATATATAAGTATTGATTAAAATGGGTATTTATCGCGTAAAAATTTTTTTTATTTGTTATCCCGACGTACGCGATAAATACCCGTTTTAATCAAAAATTATGTATAGTGATCGCAAAGTTTGAAAAATACTAACAAATAGGGTGTTTGATAATATACGCACAAAAATGAATGTGGTTATTATGCTATATAGAAATGAGAAATTTATTTTGGCATGTAAAAACAAACACTTTATTAAACTTATGTTGTGCTATTGGATAATGTTTTTCATCTAACCATAGATACTGTATTAGTGATGTCTCGAGATATTTCTTGTTGTACCTTTCTGACCCAAAACCCGCAGCCATTTCCGAAAGAGATATCAAATCGGCCTAATCGGATGTCGATTGCAAGAGTAAGCAGTAAATTTTATATCGAATTAATCACCTAAACTTAGTCGATTTCCTTTAAAATTGTATAATATAACTAGTAGTTTTTTTCGCGAAGTTTTTTTTATGTTTTGTAATACCGTCGCCTGAATACCGTCGTAGTATATTACCAAACACCCTGTATATAAGTACCCATTAAATGAAAATATGCCATAATCTGCAGGTGGCACGAGCTTGATTTGCATCATTTATGATTGAATGATTTAAAAAAAGCAATGTTTTCGAAGCTACAAAAATAAAGGTGAACCAAGAAACTTACAGTTTGACTATCTTGATCAACGTATCTTAATCCAAAATATGCAGTCTCCAACAAATCTAGATGCCGGAATACAACATCCAATAAAGCTTGTCCGGTATTGTTATCCTGTGAACAAACATGTCATGAATGTTTCAATAATGAACAATGAATGTACAATATTTATGAATAAGAAGGGTTTAAATACAAACGAATAGTGATTTGTATTTGGAAATACTTGTGTGTTCACTGAATAAGGCATATATTTTCATATCGACTCTATTCGTGTTGTAATAACATGATTATGTAGAGCTGCAGGGTAAAGAGCCAAAATCCATTGTCGAGTTAACAATGGAAAGTTAACATGAGAAATTGTATAGTGCTTTATGATATGTTAGATTAGAATTTAATTGACATAACGTCGCTGTTAGTTCAAAAGGTTGTATAATAAAACAGTAGGCTTTTTTCAGGAGTCACATAAAACTGTAATTTTTTTAAATTTGGTTTCATAGACAATCAATATTCAGGGACAAGCTTTAAATTAAACAAATCTATGGATTTTTAAGGTGTCTGGTAACAAATTTCGCTTGATACATGATTTTCGGGACTATACAACCAGCCAGACCCGGAACAAATATCTGTAGATCATGAAAACATTTGTTCCGCAGCGGGGATCGAACCCGCTACCTCCTGCGTCTCAGCCGGCTATTCGCCCACTGGACAACCTCCGTGGTGCAGAGGGCGAATAGCCGGCTGAGACGCAGGAGGTAGCGGGTTCGATCCCCGCTGCGGAACAAATGTTTGCATGATCTACAGATATTTGTTCCGGGTCTGGTTGTTTCTCTATATATTATAAGTATGTATTTACAAAAAAATGTATGTATATAAGTATTCTATCAGTTATCTGGTTCCCATAGTACAAGCTCTGCTTAATTTGGGCTAGATAGCACTGTGTGAAATGTCCAGCAATATTTATTTATTTATTTATTTATACTTTTGGAAAAAAAGGAATTTTGACATACGTCCTTTTGAACTGACAGCGACGATAAGCTTCTTTATGTCGCAATTCAAGGAACCTTCGGATACTTGTCAAAATATAGATTAGATAATTAGCTACCGATAATTTCAATACTGAATTCCCAAAGGTTCACACGAGCAAAGCATCAGTCCCAGTGAAATTTCCCACAGAACTCACGGTAATTCTGCAAATTGTCTCTAATTATCATTTCTCGATGCTCGGCTTTCCACAATTAGGGTAACTTGCACGCGATGGCGAGACCAGAGTAACCAGTAGTCGGATGGTGATATGATATTGGCAGCATAATGATCGGGTCCCAACTGACTGCACCGATCACTCAACTCACGCGCAGTGCAGACAAGAAATTAGCGTGCAACTGATACCTACAAGACACGATAACTGCGGTTTTACCATTTACATATTCTGATCAGTTATAGTATGATTACATTTTGTGTGCAATATCCGAATGCATTTCCATATTTTGAATTAGAAAATAGTTACTGTAATATAATTAGATAAAATTGGCAGACTAAACATGCACAGTTTCATTTCAATTCAATTTCAAAAACACGTTTTAGCGTAGCGAGCTTTTATGAATAAATTCAGTAAATGACAAAGCATAATTAATATTTATGGTTTTTATTAAAAATGTTTGATTTCGATTAGGTCAAATTCTCCGTCCTATGTGATGTGTACTTAGGTATATGATAAAAGCTACTTGAACGTGTGATACAAACAGTTATATTATCTATAAGTGTAGATACACTTGCTCGTAGGAGCCTCCGCCAGCTTGT
Source organism: Philereme transversata (assembly GCA_963924445.1). Lineage (NCBI taxonomy): Eukaryota > Metazoa > Arthropoda > Insecta > Lepidoptera > Geometridae > Philereme > Philereme transversata. Next base: position 12,167,572 of record OZ004342.1, read on the forward strand.
GGGAAAATTGCGAAACAGTTCGTTGGGCTGAATAATAAATGATTTAATAACAGAGCGCGTTTGCTCCCCGCAGCGTACGTGAAGCTCGAAAAATAACAAACGATTTCAAAATCTGGCAGCGTTGTGTGTACCTAGTTGTAGAGCGGGTGAGCCGGCCTGCACGCGATCGCGCCCGCGGGCCATCGACAGTACCATTCCAATTCCAACTCGAACATTCTGTTTATCCTTTACTGCCCCGGCTGTGACATCGCTGTTTTATTGCCCTGAATAATTAAATAACGTATGAACGAATGTTTGATTTGAGTCTACATTCTGTTCACAGATAAACTCGCTGTCCTCTACGAATACGTCATCATCAGAGAGACAATCAATGAAGACGCCATCGGTAAACCCATAGTGGGAACGAGGTGAATTAATGCAGTAGACCGTGAAATTGTGCGGAGTCAATTTGCTTCCAACAATAGGGTACACGACAACACTTCCCATCAGCACTTGCAAGCGGTAGGCCAGCTCTACAATTTACTCATCAATTCCTCGTATTTTGCGATCGGTATTCAAGCAAGGATTCTATAAGGTGAAACTTTGATATAAACTACATAATATTTGTTAATTGAAATATAGGCTCTGGTATAGTACCATCCATAGTATGAATTTATAAGCTCAATAAATTATACCTAAGTAAAACACGACTACAGAGTTACAAACATTTCTTAGAATGTATAAATGTTAAGTTGTTTCGTGTTATAGGATCATTTTAACAACTGATCTACCTATATAATTTTATATAATAAAGCTCAAGCAATTATGGACATTCCTTTGAATCTCAAATAGGCAGTCGGGGATTAAACTTTGTGAACACTACAGTGGAATGGCCGCGACTTCACTCGCATCAAATTTTTATTTAGGTACAAACTTCAATTCGTCACATATATTTACCTTTGGGATAAAAATCCCTAGCATAATGCACCCTTACACAAGATAAACATTATATTAAAGATAGGCTTGGAATTTTTTTGATGAGGTTTTCTTAGGATTCTAAACATACTGTCCAATTTCACTCTTTTATGATTTTCGGAAACTCCTTTGCTTTGTAAACCCATCACAAAACGATACTTGAACATAGTTTTATAGGAATTAAGGCCCAATTTAGATTTTAAGGTCAATCATAATCTCCGTATGTTAATGATAGTCAGACAGACAGCAACATAACGATTGTATACATTTGCAAATAGAAAAAGTTTAACTTTTGAAACTATCATGGTTATTAACACTATTTGTACTAAAAACGGGATATTTACCATGATTTGTGAGTTCTTGAGTGTCCCGATATTTCGACGCAGTTGCATGGCGCATGCAACTGCGTCGAAATATCGGGACACTCAAGAACTCACAAATCATGGTAAATATCCCGTTTTTAGTACAAATAGAAAAAGTTTATTCGGAAGATCCATTTAATACAAATATCCCTTTGTAGAAAGGCAAATAGATGTGGGAGGACGGTGATTTATCTAAAATATTCACACGATTCGGCGGCAATTGTCGAACTGCTGTCGCTCCCACTCTAACCCAAATTGGGCCATTCTAGTCCCATATATCTTCAGAATTTGTTTGATGAACAAGTTGTTTGTAGGCTCAGTGCAGGCCGAACAAAGGCATATCTGCCATAAATTCTTGTGTTGTTTACGGTTATGTATGACGCAGACTTATGAAAGTATTATCCGAGTGTGTAGGAACGGAATTCGTCCAAAGCTGACGTCTTATGTGTTTCAAGTTTGCGGGAGTTTTGAGATAATAGAGATTGCGGGTAAGAAAAGCTACCGTAGAGAATCCTTACGGATGACTTTACTTAAAGGGATTATACCTACCACGATAATTAATATGTTTAAGTAGATATCTATTGTAGATAACTTTTTTAAATTCTCAAGGTTGAAAGGAATTAAATAATAAGCTGATAAGAATACATAACCCCAAATATTCTTAGTCTGTTATCATCTATCGACAAGTTCTATTGTCCACTTTCCTTGCCATCATATTACCTATATCATATTACCACATTCTAATTACAGATTGACTCTATAGTTTCATTTGCTGTTATCAGACCTTGAATAACATACCTGAAAATTAGTAAAGCACTTGCTACTGTGGTTTACAAGATTTAAACCACATAAGATAAGTTAAGATTAGATAACTCTTTACACACCAAAGTAAAATACAGAACATAATTTTTACAAATAGATTTAGCACAATGGGCGGTCTTATCGCTAAAAGCGATCTCATATTCGAGGCAGGTTCATTAAAAGCTAGTAAAATAAAACAAATGTTAGTCAAATATTTGTAAATAACGCCTATCATCACAAGAAAAAAGAATGTATATAATATTAAACAGAATCGCGTGTAACAATGCATACTAACGTGGAGTACCTGCGCGGGCACAAACACTGCGGGACGAGACACTTACATTCACCGTAGAGCGAAAATGCGTGGAAATGCAATTTAATATTCATAGAACCTACGTATGTACGATTCAGTGAATTCATCGTCCGCACCTAGGACCTGTATTTCGCAGTACAAAGGCGTCCTTGAGGTCCTGGGTGTCATTTCAAATAATTCGCCTTGGTAATAGCTGTACTTCAAAAGTGAGAGGTTGAGACTCAGAGAATTCCACGGACTGTTTTATAAATAGGTATAAGAAAATTAAAAAGGCTATCAGACATCTCCGTTTGGAATGTAACCCGTTAAGGTTCCTTTCGGTAATATCGTGTTTTTTGGTCTTTATGCTTTACTAAAAGATCTTTTATTATTGGTTTTAGGGATAGCACCAAATGATTACTTGACATTGAAACGTAACTTAATTCGTGTTCAATGTTATTAGAAATGGGAACAAAACAAACCGACAGCATATATGAAGTAATGTTACCTGTATCTCATGGAGCAGTTCTCTCTCATCCAGTAGCACCACGCGGCAGGCCAGCGTGCGCGGCGCGGGGCACAGACAGTCCATCATCCTGCCGCCGCCGCCGCCTGCCACCGACCTTCTGGAACAAAGAACACTAATTATACAAGAGCTTTATTGTGGTGTAGTCGAAAAATTAGAGTATTGTAACATCTAAAATCTAGTCCGCTTGCTAAGCGAAAACAGGCTAGCTTTTGCATTCGTGAAAGTTATATCAAATTCATGTGTTGATGACTGCCTCCGTGGCACAGTGGGCGTATAGCCGGCTGAGACGCAGGAGGTAGCGGGTTCGATTCCCGCCGCGTAACAAATGTTTGCATGATCTACAGATTTCGAGATTCCGTGTCTGGGTGTTTTTCTATATATTATAAGTATGTATTTACAAAAAAAGAGTATTTATGTATTCTATCAGTTATCTGGTTCCCATAGTACAAGCTCAGCTTAGTTTGGGGCTAGATAGCGCTGTGTGCAATGTTCAGCGATATTTATATTATTATTATATATAATCTGGACAAATCGGTGCCTATCAATGTAACGTTTGGCGGTAATTGAGAAGTGAGTCTGCCTCTACCGATACAGCGAATCTATCCGCCAAATATTCTACTTGAATATAACTTTATCGATAATGCTAAATAGCAAAACATAAAGGGCGCTGCTGTTGCTTCGTTGTTACAGAACAATGTAGATCAGATTGACATAGTATCCATAAATCTGGCTAAGTACACAAGTTGGAAGTTTGCTAAGTTATCTAGCCTAACTTTGTGCAAGTTTGGAGGTGTAATTTTGCTAACAGCATTCAGGTCCCTACATCCTGTCAAGAGGTAACGCGCATTCTATTCACAAAACCAGAAGTTGTTTGAAGTCAATTATGGAGTTATTTTCAGTCAGACTCAATGCTAAAATCACCAAAGGGTTGGTCGAAACCAAATATATCCTCGTTAAAAGTTAGTCCAGTCTGGGGGAGCGAGCGCACTGTGCTCTCTGTTTTAACAATTTTATTTTAATTAGTAGCAGCGCACTCCTAATAGGCGTGTTTGATTCGACTGGATTTGTACCAACACAAAAATGATTGCTTCATAAATAATTTGTTTCTATCGTTTTACAGGACTACATTTTAGTTCCTACTAATCAAGCGAGAATCAGTTTTTTTCCAAAAACTTTTGGTACGTTTGTACTGATTCACTTATTGACATTAGAAAACCACACGAAAGTAGAAAGTTTTGTAAATTCTAGAAATGCTTAGAGAAAATTCAGTACTAGATGTCAGTACTTCTCCATACAACCATTTAATTAGCTGTGGGTCAGCAAGTCATTGACCACTTTACCCCCACAACTAAAAGAGCATAATAAAACAGGTGCCACTTTTCCATTACTAACGAACTAAAACTGTTTAACTTTAATAAAACGCGAACCAACATAAATAGTTTTCTACAAAAAAGTTTCATGTTTTCCTGTGCGGTGAGAACTTTCACCGTAGGATAAAATCCCGGTTCCTGCTACGTTCATTCGAAGTCGGCCAAGAGCGCTTGAACCAGCTTCATGCCTTTTCATTTTTATTGTTTTCAATGTCGCCGTGAAACCGACAGTTTAGGTTAATTTTAATGAACACAATTTGAATAATGAAAACGTTTATCCACAAATGGAAATAAATAAATAAATATTGCTGGACATTTCACACAGCGCTATCTAGCCTCAAATTAAGCAGAGCTTGTACTATGAGAACCAGATAACTGATAGAATAATTATGTACTTCTTTTTTTTGTGAATACATACTTATATTATATAGAAAAACATCCAGACCCGAAACAAATATTTCTAGATCATGCAAACATTTGTTCCGCGGCGGGAATCGAACCCGCAACCTCCTGTGTCACAGCCGGCTATTCGCCCACTGCACCACAGAGGTCGTCAAATGTATGAAGAGTTTGTATTGCACACGTTTAATTTCTGGGTGGGCCGGGCCAACTACTGAAACCTTTCTCGTAATGGTTTAGGGTTTCTATTATTATACTACTGTACAATAATAAATGTGTAATTATCCGTATCATCCAAAATTAATACTAGTTCAAACTACGCTCCGATAACTACGAATCGTTAAATGAAGGCCATCTTAAATAAATCAAATTAAATTGTAGCACTAGGTACAGTCAGCGAAATACAAAATAAGTTTTCCCCCCTTTCTTGCCCATAAAATTATAACAGATTTTTTGGGATTCAAAGATTTGTTTATTAACTTGTTGCCGATTGTACAATACGTATCAAGAAAAGAAACTTGCAAAAAGAAGGCAAACCAACAACTGTGAAACAAACAACCGCCACTGCAATACGAGCCATTAATCCGAACGATCCCGACACAGATTAGTGCTCCCGTTATTGACCCCACACCCCACGGCGGGTCCCCACACGTAGAAAACATTTTCCCGCCATTGTCTCTGAGCAGGAAGCAAAAAGAGGAGTAGCGATTGACATCGTGGCGCGACTCGGCTGGGACTCGAGAGCGAGGTAGCAAATATCGCCTCGCGCCCCCCGCGGTCGCACTCCAATCTTTTGCAATTTTCTCCTTTGTTTTCTTGAAGAGCACGTGAGATATAATCTACACGCGTCGTATATCGGGAAGATGCTGCAATTCTCGCGACGCGAAATGGCGTTTCACATATAATCACACATAAATTCTCACATGTTTGCGATTTCCCATGTGCATTGAAGTAATGCGAGATTAACAGAAAATTGAAGCCATAAAAACAGAAAAAATGTCTATACACTTTTACAGTAATGTGTTTGTTACCTAAGTTAGTTGAAGTTGTTTTAAAATATTAGTTTGGCGATTCATGAACTAGCAACACAAAATAACGCGTATTTAAAAATCATAGGTTTCTATTTCACGTTCTCATCAATGATGTTGATGACTTAGAAAGTTCATACATTCGCAGTATTGTAGACAATCAAAATGTTTGATAGTTATGGAGATATAAACAGTGGTGCTGGTGTGAGCGGACGCCGACGCATGCCAGCACGCACCCGCCTCGCGCATACTGATCACTGACTCGTGTGTCGCCCGACCACCAATACAACACTCGATAGTAAATAAATATTACCAGTCAGCATACTTTACTCCTTCTATTTTAAGGGATTTACCATTTCTAGAGCTTTAAAATATGAAAATGTATGACAAGCTTAAGTAAGTATATCTAAATTAACTAAGCAAAAAATTAACAAGTCTATGTCTAGTCTATGATCTATATCGTTTTAGGTTAGCCAATTTGTTTGAGATAATTAATATTTTCTACTCTACATTCCGGCAAAATTACTATTAAACGTTTAATTAAAGTCTGAATTCATTCTCAAAATCGCGTAACGTTTACGTAGAACACGCAAAAGAGAATAAAGCCAATTATTTTATTACAATGTGAATCGACATACGTTTGACTAACGGTACGTGAATATTTCGAGTAGACCCACTGCATGAATGAGTTGCTTTGTGCCAAGCTACTGTTACCTAATGACACCCAAGCTATTGTGAATCTCAATACCTTGCGTCTGTTTTGGTGATATATATTACGTTTGACAAGCATTGGTTTGAATCAAACACCAAAAACTTTAATTCTTTTGAACTTTAGAACTTTTGATTCGTAGTTAACGTATTCCGTAGCATGAAATTAGTGTCTACAATTACGAAATCATCCGATTCGAGTCCGTTACACGCTTTCCTATTAAGTCAAATGATCCAGCTCAAATTTTATACGCTAATAACTCGCACGCAGCAATCGTGAGTCGCATGTAGACTGTACGCGTTCGTGTGTGAGTTAAAACGCAGAATAAAACCATCAGAGGCCATACTATGGCAACGGGCGTTGTAAAGTTTACAGTACCGCTCACAATTTTTGCGATTCAGAGCAGATAAAAACACTTTCGTTACATCCATAGTAGACCCACGTCAAATTGCCTCGATAAAACTCAGGTACAGGTCTCAGGAGAGTCAGCTGGGATATAAGGAAATGTCATCGGGATCGAAAGGTTATACGTTAAAAATAATTCGATTAGGGGAGGACATTTTAGATTGAAAATACTTCTGTGATTTTATGCATCGGTGCAGCATTCGTTTTTTTGGGATCCAGCCAAAATATATGCGTTAAGCCACAACATCCTCAAGCCGCTCCATAATGTGGTTTTGATTTTAGTGTGCGCACTTATTTATTTGCAAGTGGTGCTAAAGGATGTATGGTTAACGGGCATTTTATCGGTACATCTTTGCCTAGGGTTTCTTTACATATTAGGGTTCCGAAGCATTATGGTAGAAGTGGAACCCATAAGTTGTGACTTTGTCCATCTGACATAACTGATTATCTCAGCAAATACTAAAACTATATAACTTTATATGACAACCACCTCCGTGGCGCAGTGAGCAAATAGCCGGCTGAGACGCAGGAGGTAGCGGGTTCGATTCCTACCACGAAACAAATGATTGTATGGTCTACAGATATTTGTTCCGGGTCTGGATATTTTCTATGTATAATAAGTATATATTCACAAAAAAAAGCATTTAAGTATTCTATCAGTTATCTGGTTCCCATAGTACAAGCTCTGATTAGTTTGGGACTAGATATATGGGCTCTGTGAAATGTCCAGCAATATTTATTTTACTTATTTAAATTTGACAAAAGCTAAAATAAATTTATTGCAAGTAAATAAAATCAAAAATATTTTCCTTTTGACGCCGGCAGCATAAACCAAATGGTGATCAAAATATCAAAACGGGTTACTACGTCAAATGGTGAATGATATAAAAGAAGTTAATTTACACATTTCTAAAAATAAAATAAATACAAAACAGTACCCCCTAATATAATTGTTAGTAGTGAAAGATTACAGAAAAAATCGGTTTAAAAGTTTTCTTGGTTTACCGCTCACATAACAAGATGGCGCTGCTAAATCAACACTAGTGGTTCGCTGAGAACAGTAACCCTCACAATAACCATGCAATCACCATCACTTTCACCTGGCTTAGGCTTGAATTTTCCAATAGGCTTCCCTATCTAGACTTTTGAGCAAAATATTGGTATAAATTTTATCTATTCTATTTATCTCACATTTCCTTGGTCCTAGGAAGGTCAAATCTGGTATCTACGAGTTTTTTTTGTGAAGGCGGAGAGGATTGCGTAGTTTTATTGGTATAAGTAGGTATACATTTTCTGAAAAAAATCCTAAAATTGAAATCCGTCCATATATAAAGCTACAACAAACTTCCCTCCTTTTCGGCCCCTCCACTCCCCCTTTTTGGAATTTTTTTCACAACATCTTGTGTAGGATGAAGTCCTTAGGGTGTCTCTCAAATTTAATTGAAATCCGTCGATACATAACGCTACAGCAAACTTCCCCCTTTTCGCCCCAATCTAAAACCGCGATTGTCTAAAAAATTTAAATAAATCAAGGAACTTGTGTGCCAATATTTGTCAAAATCGGTTGAAAAATACGACTTGTAGGCGAGAACAGACAGACGGACAAAAGCATTTTTTGGCCAATTTTGTAACTGAGACGCTTCACACGCTCGGCCAATAAATTTAGGTAGGAGGTATGGAACCCTCATTGCGCGAGTCTCACATGCACTTGAGCAGTCTTGTTTAATAAGCAATTTCAACCAGTTTGAAGAGATTATGACAGAATGTACCCCGAAAAATATGCTTTTAAAACTAAATTTAGTTGGTTAAACGTTTTATAAAAAGTTTGCCGCTGAGGGATTTCCTATAAAAAGGCAAATGGTTTATTTCACAACCACGTAGATAATGCTATTTACAAGACAACAACCTTTTTAGTAGTCTATTTATACACGAATAAGTATTTTGAAAACGTATGTTCAATAAACTCTAGCTCTTTAATAAAACTTTATCTACGCATAAGCAAAAGTTCTTTACTCTAGCAAAACGTACCAATTTTCCCTAAAGAAACTTTAGGAAAATAATTCCATTCAAAATACAAAAGTTTTAACTATTTTGCTTCTGACTCATAGATTCCAAACTGAAGCACTCAGCCGCCGTTTCACCGAAGAAGTTAAAGTTGTTTTGTTTCAAAATAAGTAGATACATTTGTTATTATCAGTAATTTCTTGCCTCAAATTACGGCAGGTAGCCGAGGGCTAGCCTCCGGCATCGATCAGAGGAGAGCATCGGGTGAAGGCTCAGCTCTTGTGCCTCCAACCACGCCCACAGTTTAACATTTTTTCAACGCGCTCGCCTGGGAATCGCCTGGGTATTATCCCACTAGTTGGTTCGTTGTATTGTTTATTATAGAGCACAGTAATTATAGTGTCATTATTATTTTCCACTTATCCAAACCAATCTCATTTAATTTTAAGAGGTCGATACCACGTTTACTTGGTTCCAGTCATCCCCAACATTACCTGACGCATGGAAACGACCATGCTTATCTCAACAAGGTTTTCCTAAGTACCCAGGTATTAATAAAATAATACCGTTCGTTAGTATAAGCATGAATTTCAAACGTAGGTATTAACATGTATCGCAGCTTCCCCCCGTGAGCTCAGAAACCGTATGAACGAGGAACTGTAGGTCGTTATTTTTTGTGACGCAATAAAAGCCGGCGTTAATTAAAAACTGCAGTTAGGGAATATACCGCCACTAATAACCTTGAACATATCAAAACGGCCAAAAAAATTAAAATACTATGTGCCATGCAGTGAAAGTTGTAATTATGCGACATTTTTTTATTTGATTGATTAAATTATTTTCGTATTCCCAAGCAAGGTCATTGGCAATTGCCTTTATACTTAGCTCAGCTGCCTGATCTTGTTGAAGCTGTCGTGATGTGATCGCGGACTAGAACCCTTTTTCACATTTTTTACGGATACTATTTTCCTAACTTTAGTGGCTTCAGACAAAGCTCACTCGTTCCAACGGATTATACCAAATTGACTTATTAAACTTGTGAGCTTAAGATTTTAAGTACCATAAACTATACTAAGTAACCTTTACTCTAACGGATTACTCTTTATCTCTACTACATATATAGAAGGAGTGATGGTAAATAAAAAATAAAATAATTTGACTTGCAAGTTACAAGATGATGTTCGTCTATCATTTCTTACAAAATCAATCCGATGTTAATTCTCTCTTTAGGGTATGTATAGGTAACGAAATAACATTTAGACTACAAAGATAAACGTATGAAAGTGAATATCTGATTCACTCAGTGATATTCCGATGAAACGAATTATGAAAAACGTAGAGAACTGATACCGGAGCTTCCTAACTCATCTTGTATGAGAGAGCAACTAACGAGAAGCCCCTCTAAACTTTGTTTTACGTCCGCACTTCATCCGCTTTGTGAATTATAAGCGGTGCTCCTTTCGCACTAAAACGCGATCATCACAAATTCGTCTAAATTTCCAGAACAATGAGTACGAGGCGTCTCGTTTCCCAGATTGCGCGTTACCCATCGGCCCGCATCACGAGAGGTTAAATTAAATAACTACCAAACTTCGAACACGACAGTTCCGGGCTTAGAATCTCGAAGTATTGTGCCGTATCAGTTTCGCAGTTGATAGTGAATGTTTGATTGTGAGTTTAACCGCGAAGAACGACGAGGTTGCGACCACAGGAACATAAAATTCTGAAGCCCATGCCAGTTTTAATAGTCTAAAATCAACATGTAGGTACATACTCATATATATATCAATCAACCAAAATGTTTGTTATTTATTTAATTTCTTCTGCAGCCTGAAAATATTGTCGCGATTGAATAAAGTCGACATTCTACCTGCATGATTATTGGGCATGGAAGTGCTTTGACGGTCGGCCACGATTCAATCTGGTAATCGGAAATGGGTATTGTGCAACACAGGTTCTATTGTCCGCAGCAGAGGTGCGCGCCCAACTCGCGAATATTCATGGCATACAATAGCCACGTCAAAGGGATAAGCAGAACCGCCATCCAATATCCTTTATCTAAATGGCGATAAAATCCAGACACTTTTATATCTCTTTGTACCCCACACTACACTACAAATACGAGTAGGTACAAATCCCCGAACTTTAAACCATTTTATAGTTATAATACATAATGAAACAAATAAAAAAAAATGAACGTATTATAACATCGAATGGAAAATCATTGATGAACATTACGAAATTCTGTGATTTCACCATTCAATAGACATAAATTAAATTGATTATATCAACATAATCCGCACCAATGCGGTTACATAGGATAATTATGCAATTGCTATTCAATGGTGAACCAGAGTAATATCTAGGTACACCGGTTAACATTTGTTCTACTTGATCGATAATCATGAGACGGTTTCTACTTCAGAAATCACATTCAAATATAGGATCGATAATCCCCTTGACTTCTCCGAATCCTATTGGACAATTGTGCCAAGAATCAGCGAGGTAGATATCTCAAGTGGGTGGCGTACCGAGGAGACCGCGACTTACCTAAATCTCTATCGGGGACAAGAGGGCACTTGACCCTCTCGACATGGTGTCGCACAAAACTACCGATTTAACTGATAATTGAATTTCTCTAAAAGCCGTCTACAGCCAAGAAGTGGTATAGATATCTCTGTAGGAAAATTTTATATTCATACGTTGCAATAAAGTCTAAATTGTGTCTGGTATGCTAATATCTAGACTAGAGTAAAGAAAAGAGACTATTTGAACTGGATAAAAAGCATGTTTTGTTGAAGAAAGCTCCCCATTACATTCAGTTGACCTCGTTATCATGACAGAACCAGATTTCGTGGAACGGTAGATGAAACTCTCAAGAGAGTTTAACCAAAAGGATTCCAATTTACGATTTTTTTCTTTGTAATCTTATAGGTATGACAAACAAAATTATCAACGTCAAATGGATTCTAGATCTTAAACCAAAGATAGAACCAAGATACCTAACCCGAATAATCGAGCACCACTACTTTACTAGTTAGCTTAGCTCTATAAGTAGGTATTTATTTTGTGATTAGGTATTTATTATGTAGTGCAATTATTGTACCTACCTGTTTACTTAGGTACCTAAGTTCCATCCCAATAATTGGGCTGGAATTCAATTTAAGTTTTTAAGCAACTTTTCATTTATATGTAAAAAACACAAGGCAAAGTGGGGTCCAAGAAGCATGGTAAGGTCTCCAGACATAACAAAAATCGTTTCCGGATAATGATGATGAATTGGCCGAATCCCGAGCTCTGACAGCGGCGGCGGTCGAGCAAACCAGTCCCATTAATCCAGTTCCGTGTGAAACAATTGTCAGGAACCGCGTATTTGCTCAAATCTTATGAAGAAACCTCCGAAGTGCGCGAGCATAGGTACTGAATAGCAAATCAGTTCCGCTAAGAAACCAAATGAGATTATTACGAAGGTGAGGTAATTGCGGGTGCTGGATGCACGGCGACCGTGGCCACCGCGGCGGCCATTCAACTCGCGGCCTCGCACTGCCCGTGCTATGCACTACTCAACATCAACCCAGGGGCCCGATTATACTAAGTATACTTACTAATTTGACCATAATAATCTACTTTGAATTATTCTCCAAAAATACCAGTTAGAAGCACGTAAGACGGTACGTCGACAGCAACCATTTATTCTGTCACGCATCTTTATTTGTTTGAAACGCGCGTTTAAAATAGAATTAGTTTGTTTTTTTACTCAATTAGAACTTATTTTTAACATAGAGTTTGCTTTATTATTAAAGTAAATAGCACTTACTTGTTGATTAATTTGTAGTGTTTTCAGGTGCAAGTTCCACTATAAAATTACCCACGGTATTCATGAAGATTGTCAGTCAAGCTAAGACGATTTTTGCAATAAATTTGTTCTTGAAGACATGACTGATGTTGCCGGTATTTATTTCAACACTTCACAACACTGTTAAGTTCACTTAACTTTAGGCAAAGTTAGCAAAACTAACTTAAAAGTTGTTAAGGTTAACACTGATGGTGGAAACAACAAGTGTGAAGTATAAACAAAGGTATGGGGTGTCGCGAGCGCAAGTATAATGCTGGCTTGAGGCAACGTGCCACCTGCCACTGTAATAAGCCCGGCTCTACTGCCGGCAGATACATAGAGGCTGCCGGTCTCGCGTCCAACGCCAGCTCACCACGACTTTTCACTCTGAAACATTTGCTACGATCGTTGCATTGCTGCTTACACAACCCGAAGACTTGTCACTTTCGAAGCTGCTACGCAACGTACAACACTCCGCCGCAAGATCCAATGGATTCAGTTCCGTAGTAGTGGGAGGGAAAAGCTCGCCCTCTTAGATGATTTTGGTGTGTCAGAGTAGTGTCGCCGCCTGTAGGAAATAAATGGAACTAAAAAAGCGCCATCTATGAAATATGTACGGCCGCAGCACATAAGCCGCGTTCGTAGTTCACAGTATACTTTTAATATGGGATCTGTAGTAAACTATTTGCACAAAAGAATCTTAAGGAAAACTGGAGATGGCGCACGCATCGTACTGAACTAGTCTATCTTATAAAACCAAGCTAAAGTAGTAAGCGACTCTACATTTGACTTGTAATTTCATCAAAATCAGGCAAAACTTAATTAAAATACAATGCTGATTTGCTTATCAAAACAATTGGGTTGGGTCGGATCCGGGCAACGCAGGTCTGTGTATTTGCAAACTTTTTAATGTGTTTATGCTATCGTTAATTTGAAGCATAAAATAAAACGTCATGAAAACTCCCGGTACAGCAGTAATCAGAAAAACACTAAAATAATTACATTACAACCCGTGTCGGCGGCAAAACCATTTAATCCTTCCGGTGCTATTATTTAAAACAATATAAAGTAGTAGATTCTGCTTTAAAATCCTCAAGAATAGCAGGAAATACAAAAAATAAAAAATAAAATAATTATGTATTGATATTTGACAATCGTGTTTTTAACGTTATGCCTTCTTTTTGATGAACGCACCTTTTTCGATTGAGACAAATATCAGTAATGAAATGAAACCTACTGTTCTTTGATAGCCGACCTATCCTCACACAACTTCATTTGATTGTTTTTGAATGTTCTAAAAAACAAAACTGCACGTGTGTTTTGGTGTGTTCTTTACGTAAAAATAATAAAACGTAAAATTCATTCAATTGTGTATAATATTTTTAAAACGCAAACAGAGAGATGTGCCAATTACACTATATACATGTACAGTTAGGCCAAAGATTTTGGGGTTTGATAAGGGACCAGCCGTCCAGAATTGTTGATAATAATACGACTTGGATACCTATTCAGGTACCTAAATACTATGTAACAAAGCCAGTTTCATTACTGCAGGATGAAAAGAACTCAGGACTGAGCTCCATCAAAGTTTGCCCAGAAATTGACAGTAATTAAGAATCTAATTTTATTAAAATTTAATTAAAATATTAATCCATTTTTATTTTGATTTGTCTTCTTTCAACAGTTTCGAACTAGTTCTTAATTTGAATTTCATTTTTTAATTCCAATATCATTGCAAACCATGTTATTTAGTTACGGTTTGTTTTTTTTATGCTTTTGTGCTTTAGAAGTGTTTAAACACATTGTAGCCTTTTTGGTAGAAAATCAACCTCAGTTAAAACACCTTCTTAGAGACATTATTTTCTACTCTACGGAATAGATAAAAACTGTTCTATTGTACATACGATTTATAGTTTTGATAAAGCTATTCCAAAATATTTGAAAGACGTCTTACTGACATCAACGCGCCACTATACCTGCACCTTAGAACGAGCGGATTCTTTTTTGTCTTCGATAAATTTACGCGTAGGTACCTACAACCATTTTAAATATGGTTGACCTAGGGTTTTCTAGAATATATAAAGGGTTATCTGACGGGTCAACCATCTTTACATACCTACCTATCATTATTAGCTACTGTGTTTAATACGTTTATAGGGATAATTTACTCACACAATGTAATTATTTCTTTTTCTTTGATTTTTTTAATTGTTTTTAATAACAATAAATATTGATATGTGTAATTATTCCATATAATTTATTTATTAAAATTATAATATTACTTTATACTAAACTTACTTTAAGTATAGTTAATATCAGTTTTGGGTATACATATATATTTATTTATGTTTTGTATACTCACCTATCTTTAAAATCATCTCTCTCTCTAGATTTGGTTTGGTTTGCTGGAAGAAAACTCTTCTTAGGGTTAAGCTCGCCTTTGTATATGACCGCCATTTCTGTATTTTTAGATGTATTTTCTTGTATGCTATAAAAAATAAAGAATAAATATTTACATGATTAAAATACAGAAGAAACAGTTGAATCATCTAAAGACCGTTGCAAACGATCTATAGATAGCTCAACTCATCCAGATTACTACCAGGCAGAAGTGAATGAATGAATGAATAAAAAATTATTTATTGCACAAAATAAAAATAATCTGTACATAGGCGAACTTAATGCTAGATAGCATTCTCATCCAGTTAACCTTTGTGTAATGCGGACAAACAGTTATCATAGGTAGTGCATATTTGGAAGTGTCCCCAAGACACTGACTGCTTTGCCGCGCTGAATTCAATACTTATGCGTTGACCCAGATAAGCGCCAGCTCTCGGATCACACGTTGTTTCGACCAGACGCCCAAAAATAATTTTGATAACGCGATAAGCCCCAGTAACCCATAGACCAAGGGTGTCGACCCCAAATGGCTCAAATACGTAAGCGATCCGATACTTCCTTAATTGCGCCACTGGAGAACTTCGGATGAATTTGCCACCGCACCGGCCCCAATTGCTGTACCAGGCAAATGAGATGGTGCAAGGGTATCGACGCACGTGACCACACTAAAGGCCTACCCTTCTCCCAAGGTACAATAGTCATACCGTCGCCGCTTACCATCGTCACGTATAGACCGTTCGGTTCGAGAACGGCTGGAACGTAGACACTGCAAAAAGCGTTATTATTTGTATAGTTCGTCCCTACTAGGATATCGGGTACTTATTTCCTAAAGGATAACGTATTCCTTGTGATGACTCAGTGTCTAAATGATTTTAATATTCTACAGTAACTTCTATGACTCACTGTATTGTAAGACAACGTGATAGAATTCTACCACTCGTTGGTGGTTCGAGGTTTATTATCCTAGAAACGCTACTTAATTCAAAAACGTAGCATTTCTAAACAAACAGGCAACAGGTCCATAAGACAAATAACTTTTTAACTATAATAACTGACTGAATCAAACTACGGAACCGATTTTGATGAAATACTTATGAGACTGTCTGAAAATATATATTTTCAAAAATTATAAAATTTTTCAAATCGGTTGCTAAGTGACGGAGTTCTAAGGGAACAACATAAAAAAAATGTAAGCTAATTGAGAACATCCTCCTTTTTTGAAGTCGATTAAAAGAATACCATGACTTTTAAGCTTTATTTTGTGTCTTGTGACAAAGGACAATCTATTCGAAAATCTAAGAAGAATATAAGAGTAAAATATATTCTAGGTGCTTCGGAGTATGTATGTGAACCCTAAAGGGGGTCATTGCCCTTCCTTACAAAAACAACTCTTACGAATCTTCAAAAGAGCAGGATGTTCATCTACCATTTGCACTTAAAAATCAATTTGTCAAAGTGTTTCAGAACATTAATGTAATTAGAATAAACATGTTACACACATTTTATGTAAGATATGCAAACTATGATGGCGTTATACATCCATTAAGAGAACAATAGGAGGTAATATCCTTTATGGTCCAGAAACTGCGTCCGGCCTAGATGTGCGTGGTCCAAGCTAGTGAAAGTGAGCTATTGTTGTGGTGACATACCTACGTATAGCACGGTAATGTTATCTAAACAGTATTCTGTCTTCATACAAACGGCCGGAACGTGAGTCATACCTACGCTTCTCGTGTTCGGTACCCAGTCGGTACCCAACCAGTCGCGAATGCGCCGCAGCACGGGTAATGTCGTTGCCGCAGTGACGAACGGTGTGATTAGTTGTAAGCGTGCGATTTATGAATATTTTATTGAAATAAGTACAAGTACTAACTTAATATGGCATAGAGCTCGAATAGACTATACATATTGTGCTGTTTTTGGTTGTTTTGTGTTGCGGATTTTTTATACTATTAAATTTAACAATAAAGCTTTTCGTATGTCGAGGCGCAAATATTTTTCTGTATCAAATTTATAAGGGTGGATTTTTTTATGAAATCTACTAATTAAAAAAACACACATGTATTTTTATTGAACACTTCCTATTTCATTCACAACGAATTTATTTTTTTTTATATATAAAATCACAAAACTATAAAGAAATTCAAGTAGGTAGATGAAATTAAAATACTGCAGGCAGGCAGCCCTATCGCGTGTTTACGTACCACGTGGCCGTAGGTAAATAACTCAAGGACACGGCCGAGTCACAATACTGTATAGTTATCATTACCGTGTAGACTTGTACTCTGTCCACGTTAACTCTGCAAACTGGACAATATTGTATTTTTATTTATTTTAACCGACTTTAGGGATCGTTGTGTAAACCGGCCTTAGACACACATTCCACCACGGAGACTAAGATCTTTATGATATTCTTACCATTTTGCACGCTTAGCGTGGTTGATTTACAGCACCAATACACAAAGTTTTAGTATTACTACAGAAGCAGTAACCAATACCTACTTTACCTTGGTGGTTAACCATAATGTACATGTAGTTATTTGCCTAGGATGTTATTGAAAGACGAAAATAACATTGTGTGGTGAGTCTTCTTGTTTTTCTCATGGTTTATTAGTCGTATTAGCAGGAGATGTGGTTGTGGTATTGTCATACACATTGTCATACAGAGTGCGTCATATTCATTTACTTTTCAAATATGATCATTTACGGAGCGTTTATTCATAAACAATCGACTGAAAAGTCGTCCGCGCTCGCAGAATAATAAATAATATGTATTTCATCATCATCATCATCAAACTACCGTCCAGTACTGGACGTAGGTCTCTCTCAAGATGTGCTATTGAGCCTGATCTTCAACTCTTCTCATCCAATCTATCAGCTTCAGTGCACAAATTGTTGATACGTCTAGCAGGGGGGCATTTTACACTACGCTTGCTCAGACGTGGTATCCACTCCAGAACATGTTTACCCCATTGGTTATCGGTTCTGCGGTAGATAGCTCTCTATCACTTCAGATTGCTGACCCTCTGAGCTATGACGAATATTCTGTGCCGAATAATCTCATTTCTGATTTTATCCGAGAAATTTCGATCTCAGCCTTGTGCCAGTGACTTTCAATTTGTGGACCAGTCCCACCGTAAGTGTCGATGTCGTGGACGCACTAGCTATAGACTTTAGTTTTAGACATGTGGTACAGCCAACGATAAGACATGACGAAAATTCCCATACGCTGCCTAGCTGAATGTTAACCGGAGTTACTTCTTTTTCGAGATTGTGACTACCCAATCGCAGAGTCTGCCATAGATAGACATACTCCCTCACAATATCTGTTTATTTTAATCCAATCCATTCAGTTTCAATTAGGTTGAAAATCTACTTTTTAGCGTCATACATTCTTCTTAGCGTGTCGATTCTTCATAATCATAAAACTAGATTTTTTTCTGATAGTAAATCGCCTGAATAGCAGTGTCAGAGGTCTTTAGGGATGGTGCTGTTTTTAATATTTTAACTATTCAATATTGGATTGAAATAATGACTATTGTACCTAAAAGAAACAAATTTATGTGACTTCCTCAAAATTTTTCGACTGAAAATTTCACCCTTCAAATACCTATCATACTTTAGGCTATGACTTCATGTTTAGAGCTTAGTTTTGTGATATTGATACAACCAAACCATCTTTTCTCATGCAAGACGTTTCAGTTAGCTTATTTGCATAAAACAGCTCATATTTCTAAGTATAAGTATAGCTAACGGTAAGTACTGCTCGTCATGTACTCGGACTACTTGACAGCAGTCGCAGGTTTGTCAAGTGGAACCGACACGGCGACGTTCCCAGGTGAAACAGAATACTGCTGTCAAGGCTGAGTGCAGGCTTCTTCACGTGATTTCTGTTGTAAATTATAGGGCACGTAAAAAAAGATCTTGAAGAATAATTATGGGGATAACCATTATGAAGAAAGTAAATACATTTTCACACCACCTGCTCGACAATGTCAAATAATATGTCATGTAAACCTCACTGAAAGCAGGCGATTAAATCCCTACGGCTAAGCCGGGAATAAAGTTATACTGAATTTAAATATGCCCTCGCGGGCATAATGATTGAATGATTAAAATTTGAACCAAAGAGACCCCACACAGTAAAAACTTATTCGTAAATCGAACTAACCTCTGCACAGAATGCACCAACCTAGATTTGGTTTTTATTGGCTCGCAAAAAGTGTGAAAAGTAAAGTATTAAAGATAAAGCTGTCTGCATCTTGGGCGTGTTTATATCCCTCTTTGTACTCAGGATTCTAGTCCTCGCTCCGCTCGTGAGTTAACTCTAGAATCCTTCGTTACGTTCGGGAATCAATATAGTGCCCGTGACGTAAGACACTGCTTTATCCCCTCGTTTAATAATTTACTATTATTTGACACCATAAAATGATACAAAAGAAACTACTAAGAAACTAAAACAAGACGACAGTTACGTAACATAACTAGGTAGAGATAAAAAAAACTATTTCTAATACTTAATATACGTACCAATTTTTTTTTAAACTGGATAGAACTTCGTAACTATTTCAACAAAATCTCTATTTATGGTAGGTAGGGTACTATTCTATAACTTATGCAGAGGGTTATTTTTACGCATCTGTGCATTTTAGATTCGCGAAGACAAGACATTCAAAATGTTTGAACTAAGTTTTACTTATTTTTCTAAACTAATTTTTTTCCTTTGAGTAAATATTTACCGGTTCGTTCTTTCCATTCTGTAAGCCTACTCAGCTAAAATATATGGAACAGCTGTTTTCAGTTTTGCGCTCACAGTTTTAGCGACCTTATAGGGTGATTATTTCGGATTGGACGACCTCCCTGGCGCAGTGGGTGCATAGCCGGCTGAGACGCAGGAGGCTGCGTGTTGGATTCCCGCCACGGATCAAATGTCTGCATGATTTACAGATATTTGTTCCGGGCTGGTTGTTTATTAAGTATAATAAACATGTATTACAAAATATATATACCTACCTATATGTATTAAATCAGTTATCTGGTTTCCATGGTACAAGCTTTGCTTAGTTTGGGGCTAGATGGCGTTGTGTGAAATGTCCAGCATTATTTATTTATTTAATTATTCATATTGATGACTCTTTCTACATTGTGGTTTTACCATGAATATTGTGGCCATTAGTGGCTTACTATATTTTCATTGAGTAATGAATTAGTTAAAACGGCTTTTTATAGTAACCATTTAAACTAATTAACAAGCACTTGCACATTTCACAAACAATAAAATACTTACCAATAATAATTTACCATACGGAATGCAACCTCTGTATGGCATTCCATTTCACCTTCTCAGGGGTGATTTAAAAAAAACAACAAAATACTATTTTTTATTGCCAAGTTTCAAGTTTATAAATCCAAGAATTTCCGTACTGATGGACTTTTCACCCTTTTAGGGGATGAGTTTAAACAATATGATGGATTTGTCATACAACAACTCAATTAGGTTGCAAATTAGAATTAAAATAATAATTAATAACAAACATTAAATAAACAAGTCAAAAATAAATATGATATTCTTTTTTATCATCAAGCCCTTGATAAAGCTAATGATGTCATTATTGCAATACTTTCTGAAGTAAATCATATTCCCAGGTATCTGTCTATGACTCATGTAACCACATAAAGTTATTAGGAACCTTCTCGCTACTGTTTTAGTACTTACCACCTACAATGAATAACTAAACGGTGCAAGTGTGGGATTGTAACCTTGATAATGTCTCTGGGGGTTTCTCACGGCATTTCAGTGAAACTCATAAATATAACTGCAGTTAGATTTGAATACAGCGCATTGAGAACTTCTTCGTGGTAAAGTTGTTTACTTTTCCATTGAGCTTACAAGCTGTTATAAATCATATTTCAAGAAGATGCCGTCTATATAAATTATAAAGTTTGCTAGTTGGTTTGTAAGGTACTCCATCACTATAAAACTAATTTTCTTAACGGAGACACATGTCTTTGTTTGAAATAGGACAAATTATACTGTTACGAGCTGAGGGTTCGGGATAAAATAATGGGAATCGATCCAACCAAAATAACACTTTTATTCAGCACTAAACGATGAATACACGAACTTGGTCACACGTAATCACAACACACTAATTCACACCACAGTTGCACCACTTAAAGTCACCGAAATGTTCGCACGTATAGCTAAATCCAGACTGACTCGCGAGCAACTACTGTTCACGCGAGACCCTTCTCACGTCAGTCCTCCAGGGCCTCGCTGAGACTAACTAACTGACTGTCCGGCCATCTCTCCGGCCTATTTATATCGCACACATTTCGATTGTTTAAGAACGATGTCGATCCTTCCAGGAAAGGGTCGGTCCCTCGACACAATGGCCACTCCCCATTCTGCGAAACCACAAACAATAGCAACAATAACACAGCAAGACAAAAGCGTTCGAGAAGGTTCGATTATTACTCATTGTTTAACAGCCTCGGCGTAACACTGCCCCCTCCTAAAACATGCTCGTCCCGAGCATTCTTAGCCCCATATCGCGGCAGCCGATCAACACGAACAATTTTAGGCACACCTCGCGCTGAAGATGTAGCAACTAGAGGAGCCACATTGCCGTCTCCAGTACTTCAGGACACTCAGAGTCCCTTTCTCATCAGCGATCCCAATTCCAGCCTCCAAAACACGGCTCTCATGATTTCTATCTGTTCTTTCACTTCCTGGAATTCCTTTCCAGATGAACCGAACGATTCCCTCATCAATCGAGCACGCTCTTATGGCCAACGTCGCTGATCTTCCTGTTGACGACCTGCTCTTCTTTATCCTGACGTCGCTGTTCCTCTTGCAACCGAGTCTGCTCCACCTGTTCATGTCGCTGTTCCTTCTGCAACCGAGCCTGCTCTTCCTGCTGACGACGCTTCTCTTCTTAATGCTGACGGCGTTGTTCCTCCTGCAACCGAGCCTGCTCTTCCTGTTGACGACGCTTCTCTTCTTAATGCTGACGGCGTTGTTCCTCTTGCAACCAAGCCTGCTCTTCCTGTTGACGCCGCTTCTCTTCCTAATGCTGACGGCGTTGTTCCTCTTGCAACTGAGCCTGCTCTTCCTGTTGACGACGCTGCTCTTCTTTATCCTGACGACGCTGTTCTTCTTGACGACAAAGTATTGCCATAATAGCAGCAAGATCGCTTGTCACAGGAGCTTGTCCCACGGATGATGATGATGGTGCTCCAAATGATTCGGCGGCGGCTGATTCCATCTCCATCGGCTGACGACTCTGCCGAGCTTCTTGAACCGGAGACTCCCCAAACCGCCTTTCATCCATTTCCTGTTGTCGTTGACCTCTCGTCCTGACACCGTACACGTTATCCTTTGGCAGAACCGGCATTATTTTATCCCACTTCTGACACTAAATTGTTACGAGCTGAGGGTTCGGGATAAAATAATGGGAATCGATCCAACCAAAATAACACTTTTATTCAGCACTAAACGATGAATTCGTGTATTCATCTTACTTGGTCACACGTAATCACAACACACTAATTCACACCACAGTTGCACCACTTAAAGTCACCGAAATGTTCGCACGTATAGCTAAATCCAGACTGACTCGCGAGCAACTACTGTTCACGCGAGACCCTTCTCACGTCAGTCCTCCAGGGCCTCGCTGAGACTAACTAACTGACTGTCCGGCCATCTCTCCGGCCTATTTATATCGCACACATTTCGATTGTTTAAGAACGATGTCGATCCTTCCAGGAAAGGGTCGGTCCCTCGACACAATGGCCACTCCCCATTCTGCGAAACCACAAACAATAGCAACAATAACACAGCAAGACAAAAGCGTTCGAGAAGGTTCGATTATTACTCATTGTTTAACAGCCTCGGCGTAACAATACTTTTAGTTATTAAAACCACCTGAACATGGAACAAGCATATAGCTCACCTGATGTTACGAAACGTGCCCTGCGTCCATCAATCTGAGGCATACAGGTGTAAATAATAACAATAATACCTTTATCCACCACCAGCTTGCTCTTCAATATGACCTTGTTGGACCTGAGGTGCCATATTATAAATATGCGCCAAAGCCAGTTCTTGAAAACGGCCGTGCCACGCTCTATTGGGACCGGTCTATCATCACGGACAGGACTATTGTTGCCAATAAGCCAGATATCGAGCTGGTAGACCGGTCGGAGCGCCGAGCGATACTTGTTAATATTGTTACGCCGAGGCTGTTAAACAATGAGTAATAATCGAACCTTCTCGAACGCTTTTGTCTTGCTGTGTTATTGTTGCTATTGTTTGTGGTTTCGCAGAAAGGGGAGTGGCCATTGTGTCGAGGGACCGACCCTTTCCTGGAAGGATCGACATCGTTCTCGAACAATCGAAATGTGTGCGATATAAATAGGCCGGAGAGATGGCCGGACGGACAGTCTTGAGTCTCGAGTCAGTTACTGAGTGAGTCTCAGCGAGGCCCTGGAGGACTGACGTGAGAAGGGTCTCGCGTGAACAGTAGTTGCTCCCGAGTCAGTCTGGATTTTGCTATACGTGCGAACATTTCGGTGACTTTAAGTGGTGCAACAGTGGTGTGAATTAGTGTGTTGTGATTACGTGTGACCAAGATCGTGTATTCATCGTTTAGTGCTGAATAAAAGTGTTATTTTGGTTAGATCGACTCCCATTATTTTATCCCGAACCCTCAGCTCGTAACAATATTACTATCCACGTGATGCTAATCTCGTGAAGGCCAAGAAGGACAAGCTAAGCAAGTACCTTGACTTGGCTCATGAGATTACCGCCATGTGGGATGTCGAATCAACCGACACAACTATCGGAACGATAATATTCCGATAGTTGTGTCGGTCAACGGACTGAGAGCGAAGAGCCTTGAACCTTGGAAGTTGGATCCAGAGTCAGATACAGAAGGCGGTACTCCTGGACTCGGCACGCATTCCAGGAGGATTGCAGGAGGTTCCTCTCACTGCAGGCCTAGCCACCGATCGCTTGGGCCATGCTTCGCGGTCGGTGGTTTACCGTTTTTATAAATATATTTTTTACTATAATGTTTGTTTTTTGTAAGATACTTTGTAGTGAAAATTTTGTTTTTTATAAACGAGTTTTAAATGTAATATGTCTGAATAATAATAATAATATAAATCTTTGTTTCAGGCAACAATAAAAAAGTACAAGATGTTAAACTTAATTCTACGGCCCATATAAATATATACCTTAGTGACTGACATACATATTATAATACTTAAAACTATTTGCTGACACGTAGTCCACGTAGTGACACGTCTGCGACGTGTAGCACTTGCGGTGTGTCGTGTAGTCGCCCGCGAAAACGACGAAACAACACACTTTTCGGCCAAAACTCTTCCTTTGTAAAGGTCGAACGAGCAGTAAAGCCTCATGTGAGGTATACAGGCATACAGAAAGATTCCACTACAAGGCAAACCTCCATTCATCTCGATCTAGGACAGAGCCCACGCATCCTTACTTTTTATCGTGAAAAAATATCTACCAAGTGTACATCCGCGCGTTTTATTTTATTATTGTAAATACCTAATTGCTTAGTGTTTTAGGTCTCACGAGTTCGTAAACCTTTCAGCACAATGCATTAAAGAGTAACGAAACGACTTAACTTGTCCTTTGCTTGTTGTGTTAATGGAAAACTCTAGTTGCTTTTATTTGTACATAATATATTGAACCTAATAGTTTCGGAATATGTATGACAACCATAAAAGGGGTCGTTATTCTCTCAAACTACATATACAATTTTTCATACACAGGAAATAAATATTTTGTAGAGATTAATATTGATATCCTGAAAACTCTTATTTAGTACGCATACCTGTGAAGATACCCCTAGTAGGTAGTCAGAGGCAAGACCAATATTACGAACAATTTTAAGGAAAAAATAGGCTCTTCCAAAACATTTATTTCTTCAATGAAAACCTTTTATAGAAATGTTGTAGAACAAAACTAGTTTGCGTTAGTGTGTACAATGACCACCTTTCAGGATAACAGAATATTTTGCACCTGTGCTCGTGTAATAAAATCTTCTCCATCCAAAGGTTGTCTGGAAAAAATCAATTCCAAACTTGGAATTCACTAATTTAGTTCCATACACACGGTATAGCTAAACGGATTATTTCCATGGTTCCTAGTTACTCATTAATTTATAGAGGTATTTAGCTCACATAAAAGCTGTTTCACAAGTTCAGTACAAATGAAGTTTGCTTGTATTCAAACTCCATGTTTTGTACACACAAGCTAAACCCTAATTAGTTTATTAATAATGGCTTACTGAATTAGTATTATTAAGTATCTTGGCATGATCTTGGCGCTAAGCAGAAACGTCTCCCAATTTCATTAGCTAAATGGCTATGGATCAAAGGCAATTATTTTCTCAGATCATAATAATATCTGCTGCTCTAGCCAATCTAGTCTATCGTGTACGAGTATAATACGCAGCTTAAAAATTGATAAACAAATTTGAATAATATAAATTTTGTAGGTATTGTTTTTTTTGTATGTATGTTTTTTGTACCTTACTTAATGTGCTGTGTGTGTTTTGTTCCGTCACAAATAAATATTTTTTCTTTCTTTCTTCTTCTTCTTTATAAAATATCCCTTTTCCAAGTTTAAAAGGGTTTTTATTGTGAAAATATTGTCGAAACTATTTTCATTGCTATTTTGCTAGTGCCATTGGGGGCCAGCCGGCTGCGAGTATGATATCATAGAGATCTGGTCCACTGATTATGGATTAGCATTCATTTGGGTGGCCGTGGGACTTTAGCTCGTTTTGCTCGCTCTTAATTTATGGAGGGGTTTTACCGTACTTCTGTTAATTACCGGTATTTGACTTCCTCTAATTAAATACTTTTATTTTATTATTCTAATTTTGAAACGGCATTGTCTTTTGCGACTATGTCAGCCCTGTTACATCTTGCAATTAAATACTTAACAACTAAACTTAATAATATTATCCACCATTGTATAAAGTACCCTGGCTGCATCGCATAGCGGGGCCGACAAAATACTCTGGAATACACCAACATCTAAGAGATTAACACTGTATTGGTCCTGGTGCTCTCAGAGGATAAAAAATAAATTAAACTATCTGACCTGCTCGCGGCTTCGCACGCGTGATTTGACAATAAAAACATTACCTACCTTATTTTTGCTCAGTCAGGCAAAAAGTAGCCCATCTCTCAATTCCAGTCACAATCTATCTATATACCTACAAAAATTTATTGAAATCGGTCCAACCGTTAAGTCGAGAAAACGTAACAAACAGACTAACAGACACAGAGATATTGTTACTTTCGAGTTTTTAAATATTAGTTTAATATAGACTTGAGATATTGTGTAAAAATAGAGGTGGGTATATCACAAAAACACAACTAATTTGGCATTCAAAATTTAACATACTCAATTCTTTTATGGTAGGTACCCCTGAACTTGTAAAGGTCGTCGGCAATACAAACGTTAGCCTTGAATCTACGGCGCACCTCGGTTGTTACATATAAATGACTAAGTACGTAAAGTTATCTATACAATTCTAAGTAATAAGTCTGACTTAGTTGAGAGGATGGTATACAATGTACTTAAAGTTTAAAATAAATTTTTTAAAAAAATTCTGTAAAACTTGAACATTTTACTTTAAATCAGCGGTTTTTAGCCTTTGCGCCTGAAGGCTGTTTTAGGTCAAAGACCTAAAACAGCTTACAGTATACTACATATACTGAATTTTAACCAAAATCAGCCGTATTTGCTAGTGAAAATTAAGAAAATGAAAGTTAATGAAAATGAAATTAAAAATTCTTCAATGAAAATTATAAAATTTACAAAAGTCGTTGAACATTTGTTGTCCTTGTAAGTGTTGAAAATCGCCCCTCGTCATAAATAAATTAATAGTTCTAGACATTTCACACAGCGCTATCTAGCCCCAAACTAAGCAAAGCTTGTACTATGGGAACCGGATAACTATACGGATATAGAATACTTATATACCTTTTCTGTGAATATATACTTTTAATGTATAGAGGAAGAATCAGACCCGGAACAAATATCTGTAGATTATGCAAACATTTGTTTCGCGGTGGGAATCGAACCCGCTACCTCCTGCATCTTAGCCGGCTATTCGCCCACTGCACCACGGAGGTGTCAAAGAGATACTAGGTATGCAGGTTGGCGGGCAAGCCTATCTATAATCCTGTTCCTACAACAGTGGCTGCGTCATTCATTCAATAATGCCGCAACTTGTGTAAATCATAAGTCTTACCACAAATAAGTTTTATGTTGAATTATTATTTTTACAATACAAGCTTTTATAAAATTCATAATCAGAACCGCAAGCAGATTCAAATAAGCCCGAACACTGGTAGCCCACTACAATCCATTCGGAAGTTCCGTTGTCTAGTATCCGCCTCCATCGCCCACCTCCATTCCTACCATATTATTGCATTGTCACCAAAGTTATTCCAAATTTAAATCCATAAACAAAATTTCGTGTCTGTGCTGTTGACCGTTGAGGAGTTTCTCTTTGGAAGCCAACCCTGAGTGCAGCAGCCATGTCATGCTATCATAATTAAATGCATATACAAAATGTCGTGTCTCTGATGTTGACCGTAGAGACGTTCCTTTGTCTGGAGCAATCCAGGGTGTAGAATCAGGTCATGCATACCATAAAACTGCATTGTCATCGGAACTGAACCAACATATCAAATTTCAACTCCGTAGGATAAGAGAAAGTGGACTAACAAACTAACAAACAAACATGGCAAGCTAAATAAAAGCTTGTAATAATGTGACGTTGTATTCGTTTTCGTGTTCTCCTCAGCAAGCCCTTTCATTTGATACCCATACTGTGGTAGTGCATAAAAAATAACTAGTTCGCCATCTTGGATGATCCGCCATATTGGAATTCGAATGACGTCACATAGCTAAGCATGCATGGTCATCCAAAATAAGCGTGTATACCAAATTTCAGCACAATCGGTTATCGATAACTGATTTAAAATTCAGTTGTAAGATTCCACCCGGACAAACATACATACATTGCAAGTTAAATAAAAGCTTGTAAAACAAATCAACTCTGTTTAGTACGTCTATACGCATCTATACAACAGTATACAAAAATCTATACAACAGTTGGTAAGGATTTTTTTAAACACGCGCTGAACAGTTGTTTAAGTATTTTGTGGTAACAAGGTAAGATTTTTAAAACCATCACAACAATTTTCGAGCCTGACTAGAAGTGATAATACTATGGTATAAATAATGTTCAAATTATATTGGACTTTATTTTTCGCGTACTTGGCGAATAACATTTATTGAGTGATTCAATGGCGGTGCCATTGATTAGTCATAGTCACTATTAAAATGGACAATCGAAGCATGGATTTATTAATTATCCTTATATGAGTCAATGATCTAATGAAAACAAGATCCTATTGTTTTTGGTTTTCAATAATTTTGTTTTAAAACGTTTTATGAAAATAATGTTTCTTAAAGCGCTTTTGGAATATTTGAAGTCAAACATGATTTATATGCATTTTTAGTACTTTTAAGTACAAAGTATTGTTGTAATTTTATTTTATTTTCAGAAAAAATAATATTTTTTTTATATGGAATTATCCCTTTTAGGATAATTAGCTATTAAAACACTTTGTGTAGTAGTTTAGATACTAAAGATTTTCGAAAAGGCAAAGGAATTATGAAAAATGTTTTGTTAATAAATTTGCATATTGAAATCCAATCTTATAGTGACTCACAAGGTAAATGCTTATATTGGTACCTACCTAGTTATTTGTTCTCTGATTAATTCAATTACCCCTAGCCAACAATTAGCATCTGGTAGGTCCATTTCATTGTATTTACAATATCCATGTTGACATTCCATGGGTGTGGCTCAGTGCCCACCTACTTACACAAGTGTACAGGTACGGCAGCAGAATGAAATTAACTTCGACCCAATTTTTAAAACTAAGTAGAACCAGAGACCAGTAATATAAACTAAAAAATAAATTTATATTACTGGTCTCTGGTAGAACTAAGTTATGAGAAAAAAACCTTTACCGAGACAAGACTCAAGCGTACATAGATTTTTAATAATCTTAAACGATAAAATTATCAAAAATCTATGATTGACTTTCGATTTACTTTTGAAATTTCAATTCTATGCATGTATTTTATACGCAAGATGCTCTTTTGACAGTCTTCAATAATAAAACTGTCAAAATCTATACCTGAGACTTGAGCGATAACTATCGTCATTTGACGGCCACCGACTCTTAAGATATCTTACGCAAATTCTCAGAACTTTCGTTTATGTGGTGTTTATTTTGATGTATCTTTCGTTCGAGTTGCAAGAGGAATGACGAGATGTGCCTTTTCAAGAATTCAAAGAGCGGCCATACTTTTCTTGTCTGGCCTGTTTCCTTGCGATGAAAGAAGCTCAAATAAATCACTTGGAAGCCTTTGAAGTAAACTTATGTAAACACTGTTTACTGTAAACCTTTAGCATTGTTTTTTACCTATATATTACACGTATGTATTTACAAAAAAAAAATATTGTATCGGTTATCTGGTTCCCATAATACATGCTTGACTTAGTTTGAAGCTAGATAATACTGTATGAAATGTTCAGCACTATTTATTATTTTATTATTGTAACAGACGACCACTTCTAAACATAAACCTCATCCAAGTTAAATTTATACTAATACTAGTGGTTCGCTCCGAACTGAGATCTCGCGAGTCTACCATAAAAGCAAAAAAAATATTATTCGTAATCTTTGACATCAAAATAGTGCCACCAAATAAACAAGCAACTAACTTGACCTACAGTTTCATTCAAGTTACAGGTAACGGGAGTTCATGTAAGTTGGATAGCTTTTTTGGGGTACAAATTGCAGTTATTCTGGATTTCAGATTTTGCCTATATTTGTGATACTTAAGCTACACGCATATCAAATTACAGCACTATGGGGTCACTGGTGTACCCTGTGAATTTGTCAAAATTTAGTTTTTATTATGACTAATAACTGAAAAACTACAATAACTTTACTAAAAACAAAAACGGGGTCGAAATATACTCATTAAGACCTTTCATTTGATGTCTCATTTGACCTAATAGTCTCATTTTCATTTTTTTTACCCCTCTTGAACCCCAATAAATATCTCAACAACCCCCTGACATTTTTAGCTCATTTAGTCACACCAACATTGTGCCATCACTGCCAACCTATGTATAAATTTCACGATGATCGGATCAACGCTTCGCAAGTTATCCTCGGACAAACAAAGAAACATACATACATACATACAACGCCGATTCGCCCAAGTTGATTTAGAGATCTCGCTTCGCTCGATTAGAGGATAGATTTATATTTTTGTATGTTTGTAACGAATAAACTCAAAAACTACCGGTCCAGTTACTATCCGATTTCAAAAGTTCTTTCAGCATTAGAATGCTATATTATCCCGGAATAACATTTTACTCGACTACGCTGAAGGATGGTCATGTTTTTATTGAAAATCAATGCGTCGTAGCTGAGGATTGGTCCGCTAATATTACAGAATGTAGAAAAATATTCGATTAGTTTACGGTAATTAAATGAAACTCGTGACGTAGAGAAACGCTACGAAAAAAAAATATAATTTTTCCATTTATTTATATAAACCACCTGAGGTTGTGGTAGATACGTTTTATGAAGTACGACTTTAAAGTAGTTTAGTACACACATAGTTTTTAAGAGCATAAAATATGAATGAACGAATATTTTACAGACCGGTGACTAATTTGATCATGACTTGACATTATGATCATAATTATTTTCACTTGACATTATTATTACCCGATAGCTTGACATACCTTTGTTCTTCTACTGTATTATTTGACATACGCCGCTTACGTTTTGATTTGTGTCATTGAGTGTCATTGAGTGTGTTTGATGTCATGAATTGATTTGACACGTTTAATTCTAGGTTTAATTGCCGTACTTTTGAAAAGGCGCAAATCCATCTTGCAGTGCCCTTACAGGGTATATGCACATACTTCTAAGCTACCTACCATCTAAGCATAAAAATGTATATATAGGTGCATGTAAGCAGAATAAATGAATATGAATATGAATTTTACTGAGATTTTGACCTCTCTGGTTTGCATCTTCCTCCTACATATTGCCTTTAAATTATCCTTAGACTTTTTAGGTAAATAGAAGTCTAAAAGTTTTATTTGAATTAAACCTACGCTTGGTTCCTTTTAAGTCTAGCTTTGCCCAAAGTAAGATAGTGGTAGACTAAAATGAGTCAATAGCAAAAGTTGCAACAATTTTAATCTAGCTGCATTTTTGTTTCTTGCTCGATGGTTTTGTCTAGACAGAGAATTAATATGATCGGGGGATAAGTCCCCCAGAATCCATCTACGACCTGTCGTCCACCCTTTATTTCTATCTTCAGCGGTCATTCGCTCGTCATCTTTATGAACAAATTGAAAAATATCCTTTTCAGTTTGTTCATTCTGTTTTTTGTTCATGAAAGCTCTCATCATGAATTTCAAAGTCAATCTCATCGTCGTGATTTAAGTAATTTACATAATTTTATTTGAATGGGACTTGTGTATTAAGGCACCATGTGTTCCCTTTCCCGTGGTCATGATTACTAACGGCTTCCGCGCAACGCAGCGGCCCGGAACAATAACAACCCGAGACCACAGACAAGCTAATAGTTACTGAGTACCTATATTGAGACCACACCAAGACATAGGTACGAAGTAGATACCTTCAGAGATATAAGTTGTTTTACCAATAAGCACAACGGAACTGATTAAAAAATAGTTGCGTTAAAATTGACGCTTTAAATTGAACTTTGAGACTTTAATGTATAAAAAATATTGGATTCGACTTTTTTACTAAGTAAGTAAATAAAATTTAAATCTGAACTTTTTGAACACTGTGTTTCGATATATTTCGCTTCCAACACTTCTAATTGCAGATATAATAAGTACAGTTTAAAAGTCTCAATCAGTTAATGAATTTATGTCGCTAACTGTACTACGGGTAGGTTATTTTGAATGAAACCAAAGCAGAACTGAACTTACATAAAAAGAAATCAACGAGATAAATAGGAATCCGTTGGCCTTCTTTTAAATTATTTTGATTTAATTACCCGAATACTAAATAACTGAATTTAGAATTATCTTCCTGAATAAAACAATACAAGTATTTCTTTTGTTTTGATAAAGTTAAGATTATTATGTATTATTTAATTATTATTATTATTCCTGGTCTAAAATAATGCCCTGTGGTTTATAAGCTCTGTAAAACCGTCTGGAGTGGAGACCACGGCTAGGCCAGCGTTGTACTCGTACGCCCGCCCCGGTTAAATGAACGATCTGCGCGCTGTCGGTGGCAAAGACTGGATAAAAAGAGCTGAGAATCGGGCTCTTTAATTAATAATAAATCATTTAATTCAGGCAACAATAAAATAATTACAGGATATTAATTAACTTATTCTACGGCCCATAAAGATCCTAGCCTAAAATACATATTATAATAAAAACCTATATTTATTTACTACACAAACACTTTTAAGTTTACTATAGGTTGATAATGATGACGGTGTTATGTTATTTCTAAACCAGTGCGCTTTCATGTTCGTCTTGCATCTTCAACTTTCAATTCGTCTTGCGTCAAGCCTGGACTCTATTAAATTCAAATCACTAAGTCGAAAAAGTGTTTTTTAAGAAAACGAGCAAATACCATAAAAAAGTTTATAAGAGATCGATTTTTAATTTCAACCTATGTAGTATTTGGTATAATTTTTAAAGTTTTCTATTATCTACTAGCTGACCCGCTGAACTTCATACCGCCTTGACATGCATATGACGCGGGCTATCAATGTACGTCACCCGCTGCATCTATGTATGAGAAAATGAATTATCTTCATTATTTCTTTTTGCGTTTATTTTTTCAATATTTTAATAGTTATTCTGCTATTCAGGGTAGAGATAAATCCAACAAATCAAAAACCATCAAAATCGGTCCAGCCGTTCTCGAGTTATGTGTTCGAACAAACCCGACTTTCTTGATTTAGTTAAGATGAACCTTGATTAGGGTGGTAGGGTAATCTACTATGCTTTGTGCATAAGAATTGCTAAATATCTAAAAAAATAATCGCAAACTGTACTTTTGTCTGGACCCGATTCACTTTCGGCAGACAAAATTATATTCATATCCTTGTAGAAAATTCCTTTTTATGAAACCACTGACCATTTCATTCTATTGAAGTTGGGATGAATAAACCCATATTGATTACGTGTAAACGCTCCAGCACATAGCCGTTTGAAAAGGGTTCAAATAAAATAAACTAAGCGCCCACACCTACCAATCGTGCCTCGAAACCACAACACGATACAGTATGTTCCAACAATCAGGCGATTAAAGAATTGGTCAAGTCATTGCTTTGTTCTGTTCAATTTATGTGGTCAAGAAAATACCTAGATGTTATTGGCAATACAATATTTTACCACAGTAGCCATTGTGTGCACCACACTTAGTAATGCTTACCTAATATGACTTCTGTAGTCATTTTGTGTGTCGGCTGAGACGCAGGAGGTTGCGGGTTCGATTGCTTGCATGATCTAAAAAACTGGTTCCAGTAATAGGTAAAAGCCTTGCTTAATTTGGGCTAGAGAGCGCTGTGTGAAATGACCAGAATTTATTATTAATTTATTTAATGGAGGATCATGATATGATTTGCTTAGAGCTGCTGAATAACATAATAATATGATAATTTACCTACAGTGTCTACTTAAAAACCCCCGGTCTCCTAGAACACTGTTTTGCTCAGAGCATTCGTAAATTTGTATAGATCCTTGGTATTTATTTTAAATAAACCTTCAAAACTAATTGTTATGTGTATCACAATCTAGTTTGTTCGTTTTAAATGTAGTTTTCCTGTTTTGATACCCAAACAAAATAATGCACACACACGACCATCAATGGAACTGACTACGGTAACTTAAAGATTAGCTAGAGTAAAAAACAATATATAATATAATTTTTCCATTTACCAAGTAATAATATTTTTTTCGAACAAAGATTACCTACCTCATCACTAAAACAACCTTTCCGTAACTCCGCGGGTAGTTGTACAATACATATGTGTTTATGAGTCAGTCGGATTGGGTTGTATAATATTTTCAAAAACGTGATCCCACTGTAAACACGCGGTATCATACCTAGGCCGACGTTTACAACACGCATTGGGGAGTCGTGCGCGTGCCCCCTCCAGACGGCGCGCGCGCAGGATACTCGCACGATAGTGATTGATAGAGCTTTCGTATCCATATCATTTGCTTGTGTTATGTTTTCGCACTATTTGGAACCTACTCTCTGTCTTCTTTCTCTATCTGTTTTAAATGTAAACGGTATTGAGTACCTAATGTAGTAATTAAATGAAGATGTCTATGGATGTGCTATTCCTTTGGATCCAATACAATGCAATACGAATACCGGTTTTCAATTTACTTATTACGATTCAGATATTCTATTTTAATTCAGATATTACGATTTTCAAGAGAGATTTATCTCTCTTGAAATAAATTCTAGTCCTATCAAGTCTCATTTCTATGAAAATCGATTTTGAGGTGTTATCATGGAAGCGAACTCTTCAAAAACATGCATACAGACTCAATTTCGTTGCTACGCAGGGCGCTATCACCCATAAATCACGGTATAATTAGGATTAAGGAGAACCCAAGTAGAATCAAAGCCTGAAAGTTCTTGGTTTTACTGTATGGAGAAAACATCTGAATTTTATTTAAGATTTTTAAAACGATCTCACAAATGTTCAGCCGAACGGGACCTTGATACGAGAATGAATTTTACTTTGCATATTTTCCTCGCAGATATTGAAATGTTGCATCTGTAATTCCGTATCCGTATCCGCAAATCTAGCTTCTTGATCGTAGCTACATCTCTGGCCTGCCCCGAGGCACAGTTTACATAACAGTTATTACGCTCGATTTGCCCTAATCACGGATACCGTCTGTTCTGTGGCCCTAACCGTCATCGATTGTAATGGACTTGAAAAATGCCTTCCACGGTTCGTACAGGTCAAGGAGTTCCACTTCGGTAAATCTAGTCGTAGGTACTGCTAATCTTGTACACTATACTGTGAAATTGTACTAATAGTATTCTTGGTTCAATTACTTACCTGGAGTTATAGGAATTAGCGATGTTGTTAGCAATAGGATATTTCTTCTTTTATTTTTTAATGACCTCCGTGGCGCAGTGGGCGAATAGCCGGCTGAGACGCAGGAGGTAGCGGGTTCTATTCCCGCCGCGGAACAAATGTTTGCATAATCTACAGATATTTGTTCCGGGTCTGGATGTTTTTCTATATATTATAAGTATATATTTACTAAAAAAAGTATATAAGTATTCTATCAGTTATCTGGGTCTGTAGCCAAGTTACATACGCTTCGTATCGATTCGATTTCTACATAGGTTTGTTGTCGATATATCACGTGATATTTCCATAGTGTGTCAAATCGCATACAATTTCGGACTTATCGACTAGCGTCATCGCTAATCGAATGTAACTTGACTAAGCCCTCTGGTTCCCATAGTACAAGCTCTGCTTAGTTTGTGACTAAAAAGCGCTGTGCGAAAAGTCCAGCAATATTTATTTATTTATTTAAAAGTCATTGTTTTCTTCTTCAGCGGGATTAACATGCTAAAGATTATTTTTTGTAATACATACCTAAATCTATAGGTTTATACTAATTAAACATTTTATTGTAGGTAATAATTACTTATCCAATACATAAATTAATCAGCAATAAAATCGATTAAATTTAAATAAATTTTAACTTTATCTGCATGTTTATAAATTTTAGAGAAACAGCAAAAGGTAAAATTACACAGCAATATTAAAATGCCTAACTACAGTGAGATTTATTATTGAAAAATTCTCACTCCGCCATCGATTTATGTTTATTGTTCTCAGACTAGACGGCTGCAGAGCCTTGCAGACGCCTAAACGAAGCGCAAGTGAACTCTCCCGCCTAATGAGGCTAGGCCAGACCAACCCCTTAACTGTTAAGAGGAAATATATTAGGACTATCATGAATTATTTATCACGTCACTGCACGACAGAATATAATACACTTTGATTATATACTTGTCTAGATAGAGCAATGCAAACAAACGACGCGCAAAAATCGTCTTCAATTGCGTGTTATGTGTGAGTACCGCTCGTGTACTTATTGTAGTCAAACTGTCAAGGTGTGCGTGTTTAGGGATGCCTGCTCTAAATTATTAACTTACCTTTCCTCCACTACTTAAGAAGATGAAGGTTAAATAAAATAATCATTTTGTATATTATTTATTTAATTTAGTAACAACAAAACATGCATTAAAAAGTTAAACAAAATTTTCGAAATTCCGGGGAGTACTTACTTAGCCGGCCGTTTACCTTGACCTTTTATTTTTTCTGACATTTGCGAGTATAAATTAGCGGCAAATAAATTTCCTTCTAAGACATTATGTACATCTTCATTGATCAATCTTTGTTTTTTCAAAGTGTTGATCTTCTTCTTCTTCTTCTTAGCGTGTCAAGAGTTCTACGTTTCCATTCATAGTATGTTGGACAGGTGTTTGGCCACAGCAATGGCATCAGGCGAGGCGGCCATTAGGTCCTCCATCGTGCATGTGTTCGGACATAAAGGGCACATTAGCAAGTGCTGCATTGACTGCGTGGGATCACCGCAGTCACACTGCGTCAAGTTAGGGTACCTGAATCCCCATTTGCACATACTAAGTCTGCAGCGGCCAACCTGGGTGCGGAGCCTGTTTAAGGATTTCCATACTGGCCACTGCAGATCATGCCCGGATGGTAACTGTTCCTGTGGGGTGGTAAAATCAGGCGGTGGAGAGTTTCTTTTTATCCACAGAGTGCGTCTGGTAGCAGCCGGGTCATCGCTCGTGGCCCTTGTGAAGCGTTGAAAGCTCTTTCGACTTTTAAGGCGGCCTTGCGGGATGTTATGGTCATATAAAGGGTGTCGATAATCATGCTCTTGTTTGTGCTTTTCAATAGAGCAAGCCACATCTCGTCGCACTCCAGGGGGCGATATGCCTGCAAAGGGTATATCAGGTTTAGAGGGGTTGGCTTCAGACATCCTGTTATTATCCGGCATGTATCGTTTAACGCGACATCGACGACCTTTGCATGTGCGGACCGGCTCCAGACTGGGCAAGCATATTCGCCGGATGAAAAACACAGTGCCA
Organism: Philereme transversata; assembly: GCA_963924445.1. NCBI lineage: Eukaryota > Metazoa > Arthropoda > Insecta > Lepidoptera > Geometridae > Philereme > Philereme transversata. Next base: position 12,204,977 of record OZ004342.1, read on the forward strand.
GGCCAGTAGTGCGAAGTACGTCTGGGGCTGCACCCCATTTGGTAGTTATAAGTCGACGCAGAAGATTGTTTCGGGTACCAACTTTCATCTTAGTTTTATAGCACTGTGCTTTATAGTTCAGTGACCTATCCAGAGTTACCCCCAGGTATTTTGGAAAGTTTTCATGTTGGATAGGAACTCCTTGCCAGGTTATGTTTAGGGTCCGGCTGGCTTGTTGGTTGCGCAGATGAAAGGCACAGGATTGGGTTTTAGATGGATTTGGCTTCAAGCCGTTCTCTTCGTAATAACTCCCTAATTCAGCCAAGGCTAGTGTTAGCTTGTCTTCGGCCTCTTCAAAGGTTGAAGTTTGGGTCGTCAACGCTAAATCGTCTGCATATAGAAAACGTGAAGTAGATGGACTGTTGGGTTGGTCATTCGTATAAATGTTGAAGAGAGTTGGTGCAAGCACGCTCCCTTGAGGAAGCCCGTTTTTAAGGCAGCGCCATCTACTTTTTTCTGATAGAAGATGTACTTGGAAGCGACGGTTATGAAGTAGTTCACCCAGAATTTGAACGAACCCAAGATCACAAGTCAGGTGTTCGACTTTGCGAAGAAGTCTTTTAACATTAACAGTATCGTATGCGGCAGATAGATCAACAAGAACCAAACCAGTGATACTGTTTGCCTCGAAACCGTCTTCAATATGTTGGGTAAGCTTGAGCGTCTGACCGCAGCAAGCTTTTCCGGGTCTGAATCCTGCTTGTTCAGGGATCAGCTGAGGCTCTATAATCGGGGTAAGTCGGTTGAGGAGAAGCCTTTCAAATAGTTTATATAGGTGGCATAGGAGGGAAATAGGTCTATAACTTTTAGGCTCTGAAGGGGGTTTTCCAGGCTTCAAAAGTGCTACAACTTTGGCGCGTCTCCACATTTTTGGGATTTTCTTAGTTTCCAGGCAGTTATTAAAGCACATTAGCAGCCAAGATACACCAATTGGTCCGAGATGTTTAATTTGATCAACTAATAAGTCATCTACCCCTGCAGCTTTTCCGTTCTTCAGAGCTCTTATTGCAAGTATAATTTCGGTTAGTGTAAAAGGTTTGCTAATTTTATTTGAGTTGTTTTTATCTGAGATTTTAGTTTTTTGTAGTCTGGGTAGTTGCTTGGGTGGTTTACTATTGAGTAAAAGCTGGTGAGCTACTTGATTAGCTGTAACATGTCCTTGGTTTGTAGCAGTGGGAGGGTTCCCTGTGAGTTTTTGAATTGTCGTCCAGGCCTTTTTACTGTTATGGGTCATGTTGATGTTTGAGACTGTAGACATCCACGTTTCTCTTCGGTTTTCGCTAACCATGAGCATCAGCTCATTACCAGCATTTAATGTTTCCTCCGAAAAAGGGTCATTGGTATACAATTGCTCATAACTACGTAAAAGTGCCGCAGAGTCGTTCGTAAGGCCTGGGATGTATGAGCTACGGCATCCTCTCGGAATATTTTGCCTAGAAGCTTTTCTTATGACCTCAATAAACTTTTCATAGTTATCAGGCACGGGTTCTACCTTATCTAGTCTTGAATCTACGCACTTTGCAAAACCGTCCCAGTTTGCCTTTGACAAGTTAAACCTGCGCATGAAAGGAACTTGCCTCGGTGTGATAGCCGCTTGGACTTGGCATGCAATAGGTCTGTGTTGTGTGTTGGGAATGGGAGTACAAGTTGATTTTGAGCAAAGGGAACTTATATTTGAGCTCACAAATATTAGGTCAGGGTTGTACCCTTTTTTCCATCGACAGCTGTTAAATGATGGAGGCAGTTTTGGGTCATGTATCAGGGAAAGGTCTAAGGAGTCTGCCCATTCCTCGACAGCAATACCATCAGGGTTCGATTTTCTGTATCCCCAAGATAGATTGTGGCTGTTGAAATCGCCGACAATTATTTTTATGACTCGATCGTCGAAATTTGTTGTTTTGTTAAATTCAAAAGGCTGATTCGGTGGCTTATACACAGATGTGACTGTACAGGTACCGATATCGACTGTAATTATTTCTATAGAGTTGTCACTCTTGCAGGATGTGGATGTTACATTTATGTTGGGTTTTGTGAAAATAGCACTTCCGTGCTTATCATGTGGTATCTCAGCCGTAAGGGTCCATCCAGGTATTCGAGGCCTTTGTTGTTCGTGGCCACGATGGGTTTCTTGGACACATAAGATGTCACAATGTGTCGTATTGCCAAGCTCTGCGAGAATAGTTGATTTAATCTCCGAGAATCCTTCAATGTTAATTGAGATTACTTTCAGAGCTGGCTTTGAAAGGGGTGGCTCTGAAAGGTGCCGTTGGTCATATGACCAAAGTGACCAAAGTGACCAAATATGACCAAAGTGTTGATAATACATTTGAAAGAGGTATTTTGCTTTTTCAGACGAATATTTTTTTTTCTTAATGAACTAATGGTAGCCTTATGTTTGCGTTCCAGTATTATCTTGCGACGTAATGTACGGCGTAACTTGACGTTGTGTGGAGTATCAAATATCGATTCCAAGTCTGAAAAATCTTGTAAAACGGTCGGTGGCTCGTCACTCACCGGCACCTTCGAGCACGAAGGTTTAGGTACAATAATTTGATTGTGAATATCAATCGCCATATTAGATGCAGACGGGTCCTGTTAAAAATAAATAATTCGTATTAAAACTAATGATCATTATTGTAAAGTTCTGAATTAGCTTTAGCCGGCCAGATCGTGCTAAGCCGCTAAGACCTTACTTGTTTTTTATTTGTTGAAGATTCTGTTTCCGTCGCTGACAAAAATAAACACTGTAACAACATAATTTGAAATCAATAAAATATGAAAATGACTCTGCTCTAAGCTTGATGTGTTATTAAAAACCATACTGTACGATCTTTTGATTACCAATTTTAAAAAAGAAAATTTAACTTTGTCTATGACATATCGTACCTTGCTTGGTACCGATCCATTCTTTAGACGTCGTAATCCCTTTTTTGTAAAATATAAATCATCATCAGAGAAATGTTCGGAACACACGACTGAAGTCTTGTGAGGTTTCCACTGGTCTTCATTTCGTGTCCGCTGTATAATGTCTGTCCAGCGATTTGCTAGTACGGAATCCGTAGGAAATCTGAAACCCAAAATATTAGAAAGAACTAACAAAAATACTATTCAGTGCATGACGTACTAGATTTCATTTATTTTATACATGTAAGTTATCATTTTCTGATCAAATAAATACTGTCATATTTTAAATAATAATATTCTGCTGATCGAATTTCGGTCACGGCAGCCAATTTTTACGGAGATTAGTTAACTACACAAGATATTTATTAAAGTGCACAAGTATGTGCGCAAACATATACATCAAAACCATCGACCCACCCTCTTTTTGTTTAATAATGATCGATTGTTTCACACATAAGCTCTTTCACATGTTTGTTTATCATTTTGAGGGTTGATATTATTTCATAATTTACTGAATTACAAGATGTAATGTTATGTTAATTATATGTTTATGATATTTGTAATTTGTCTCCCATAGTTTCGCCAAATCTCCCTAGTAATAAACTGGCAACACCGGGTAATCAGAGTAGGTAACAAACAAAAAATCTAACTAAAAAATCGTGTTTTTTTCAAATGATAGTGGATAAATGGTAAAACTTACCTATGAAAAGTGATCTTGATGTTATTACACAGTTTTCCCACATAATTGCGACACAATTTGACAGCACAAACCGGCATAATTAATTATTTTTCGTGAGCACGTTATCCCTAAGTGATTCAAATGACACTGACTTAGGTGAGAAGCGAGTCTACCAAATATAGTAGACTTTATTTGGGCCGTTTCGGTACAGACAATGTGTCATCTAGTAATCAAAGATAATACATATACAATTTGAACAAACACTTTGCCAACTGATAATAGAGTTAAAAAAGTATGACGTGTAGTTAACCAAAATCCTTATCACATTCGTCATAAAACCAACAAGATAATGAACATCTGCCAAAAACCAAACAACTTTAAATCAACACTTGTTCTTTAAATACCTAACTGGTTAATAAAGGTTGATAATAAACTGTAAGAATTTTAAACAGGTATCTGTTAGCGGCTGTTTAGAATCATTCATTCCTCACGGTTGAATGGTTTCTATAGGTTGGGAATGGCACCCAAGGGCCGCAGGTACTACACGATGTCGCGGTAAAAGGTTTTTTTCAACCTGTCGCTGCAAGTGTGAGCTCTTGACTTAGCTAACAAAGTTATCGTAGAAAAACCAAAGAAGTTTATACCTGTATTTTAATATCTGATGCATATAATTTTTTACCTCATATAAATAACGGTAGATGTACAAAAAATTGCACAATTGTTAATTAATTTAAATGGTTTCATTTTATTTGTAACGCCATCGCCTTTTAAACGAAATTGCTGTCGTTATCTACAACCGCTAACGATCCGCTAATTGGAGTGGGTTGCATTTGTTTCTGTTTTCCACCAAATGTTTTAATGAGTTTATAAACCATTACTTGTAAAGCAAATAATGCAATATTTGTATGAGACCAAAAATCTCTTTGTTTTCCTAACAATAGTTGACGATATTACTAGGATCTCTATCGTATGCTTGCTTATTGCACTCGACTCCCCCATAACACCTTTGATAGTATAACCTGTCTTTGTTCTTCTTGAGGCTTCCGCGTATGCCCTTCCTCTTCACATCTGAACCCCATTTATGGGAGTACAGACAGCATAAACAATTTCTCGAGCGGCGCGCGTAAATTTGAGGTTATGGTAGTATTAATTCGACATTCGCTTGAGACGAACGTGCCGGGTGCGTCGGGGCCGGCTGTGTGTGCATTCTCTACGTCACCTCACGATCGATACATTGTTATAAAGTGCATTCAGTGATATTTAGACGTCCTTCAAAACTATTAAAAGTTCAACTGCCGAACAGTCGTGATGATTTACTGAAGATTGGACTTGGATGAATTAAGTTTTTGTTAGGTAAGTGTGCCACTTTGATAAACTGTTGTGTTTTACTTGTGTTTATCGGTTTGAACTGTGAACTTGAAGTTACTGCTTTAGTTTCTACTGAATTAACTAAGTTTATTTTTAAATAATTTGCATGTTAATATGTACCTATTTACACAAATAATGTACACTACATTACCTTTGTAAACTATGATACTCTACGAGTGTACGCCGCAGATGGATAAAATGTCGTTACTTTGAATTATACCGAAAATACATTGCGATACGTCCTCCCTCCAAATTGCGGTTCAGTCAGCTGTGAACTGATAAACGGTTAAAAAAAATACTAGCCGAAAGAACGTTACAGCGACATTCGATGAGTCCTACGTCCCCTCATACCTTGAACCCTCGCCGCACTCCAGCAGACAAACGATCCAAAATTCCTATTCAGCCTGATCCGTCTTTATTTTCATAGCACTAGAGGTTATATCATCATGTATAATAGGTATTAATATAATGTAAGCATCGTCAGCGCGTGCATTCATCCCACACCCTCAGTTTATTACCTATAGGTACCGTATGCATGTTGCGGTTCTATTGTGAATTGCATCAATCCATTACGGGGCTAAACTCTATATTGTTATTGAAAACATTGTTGTGCAAATTTTATTTGCGCTAGATTATCTTTGCCACTGACATATTGTAGATGCATACCTAATTTCTGTTTGCGAATTCAAAATATAATAAAACAAACCGTTAGAAAGGCATAGACTGATGGATGAGCTAATACAAACTGATATATAACATATATATATATTTATACAGGGTTACAGGAAAAATCGTGCTAGATCCGTTAAGGGCGTGGAGTACCCATCATTTCTGACTTATTTCACTATGAAACACCCTACCCTAAACTTAACCCTTTTCGAGATATTCGACTTTTAATTTTTTTATTGAAAATTGCCGATTTTTAGGCTACTAAATTTATTTTTGTTTATTTTGTGTATCTTATTATTATTATTGCATTTTTACATGTGTAATAAGATGCTTTAGGACGTCTATCATTAAAATAGTGCATAAGTTAATTGAATAGACCGTAGTAGACAAGTGAAAGTTAAGAAATAAAAAAAAATATTAGAAAGTTTATTTTTCTCTAAGGGATATCTAAAAAAAATATTATGGCAATTGTTCGGCAGATGTTTTTTAAAATATCTACGTTTCATCAGCTATCTAACGAGGTATAATAATCTAGGGTTTTTTCAAATGCATTGAAAAAAATTTAGTTTTATAGGCGACAGTGGAGAAGAAAATTTATCCTTAGCCCTAAAAAGTAAAATAAAATAATAGGTAAGCATGAAATGTCATTTATTAAAGATTTTCACACAACTTTTTCTTATTCTACAGTTCATGTTCAACATGGCCGCCTCTATTTCTGATACATTGTCGCATCCTTCTACGGAGACCAGTCTTTACTACTCCAGTGGTTAACGTGGTCCTCATTTTATTGGCTGCATCCACAATCCTTTCTCGTAAGTCTTCCACAGACGAAACTGGATTCGGCTCGCTGTACACAAGACTTTTCATGCACCCCCACACGTGAAAATCCATGGGGGTTAGGTCCGGACTTCTTGCTGGCCATGGCAACGGTCCACCTCGTCCTATCCATTTGTTTGGATAATTTGTGTCCAGCCAGTCTCTGACACTTCTCCTGAAATGGGCAGGGCAGCCATCGTGTTGGAACCACATGTCCCTGATCAGGTTGAGTGGCAGATCATCCAGCAAATCACTTAAGTCTGCTCTCAGGAAATTTTCGTAGCTTTCCCCATTTAGATTATCCGGGATAAAGTAAGGTCCAATCAAATGATTGGAGATAATGCCCATCCACACATTCACGCTGAATCTTCGTTGGGACCCCTTCACTCTTTTCTTATTGGGATTCCTTAGCTCTTTTGGGGCCCAGTAATGGGCGTTGTGATAGTTAGTTATGCCATCTTTATCAAATTTGGACTCATCCGTCCACAAGATATTTCTTAGAAAATCTGGGTCTTCTACGTCAGCATTTAGCATAAATCTGCAAAAGTCCAATCTTCTCGCGGGGTCTCCTTCTTCAATAACGTGTACCGGCGTGTAATGGTACGGGTATAGGCCAGCAGTATGCACTGTTAACCACACTCTCCATTGCGAAAGTCCCAGATCACGGGCAACAATATTAGTGGAAGTAGTCGGATCCGCTCGAAAGCGTTGCACTATCTCATTGTCCTGTTCTTCGTCATCAATTCGTGGTCTTCCCATGTCTGTATTTCGTCTCAAAACAGAGCCAGTTTCTCGAAGTCTTCGATAGACTGTCAAAAACGGCCACATCCGGCACTCGACGACCGGGGTAGCGAGTTATGTATTCGTTGCGAGCTTGAATACAATCGAAATGTAATACAAACCCTAGATTGTTATACCTCGTTAGATAGCTGATGAAACGTAGATATTTTAAAAAACATCTGCCGAACCATTGCCATAATAAATTTTTTAGATATCCCTTAGAGAAAAATAAACTTTCTAATATTTTTTTTTATTTCTTAACTTTCACTTGTCTACTACGGTCTATTCAATTAACTTATGCACTATTTTAATGATTGACGTCCTAAAGCATCTTATTACACATGTAAAAATGCAATAATAATAATAATAAGATACACAAAATAAACAAAAATAAATTTAGTAGCCTAAAAATCGGCAATTTTCAATAAAAAAATTAAAAGTCGAATATCTCGAAAAGGGTTAAGTTTAGGGTAGGGTGTTTCATAGTGAAATAAGTCAGAAATGATGGGTACTCCACGCCCTTAACGGATCTAGCACGTTTTTTCCTGTAACCCTGTATATTGTAGAGTTTTTAATGATGGAGGCTCGGTCATTAACAAATTAATATTAAAGCACAAGGAGCTTTTCGGGTCTCCTTGTCTCCTTAAATGGAAACTGGATTCATCGCTTCGCCAATTATGGTTAACCAGTGTGGGCTAAAGATTAGTAGCCATTTTGTGTGTAAGCAAGAGGTAGAAACAAAATAAAACAAATGAAGAATTGGAAAGTTATGAATATTAATGGATAATAACCGTTAAAGATTTTTAGCGGATTTGCAATCAAGTGTTATTATATTAGATACAAACTATAGTTTTGATCTCATAGAATCCCAGAACAACTTTATCTCTAAAAGTATTGGTTATACATGTATGTACCTAGGTATGTAAGTCTTCTAATTGCATGCTTAACACTCAGAATAGACTTAACATGAGCGAAATATGTTGGACCTGAACTAAAATCGACATCTTGTTGTTAAACCATATTTCATGCAATAATATTATTTCATTTTATTTCAATAAAAATTTCACTGTTTAAAATGAATTTAATAAGTGATAATTGGCAGGAACCTATCTGTTTCGTAACCATAGCAGTTTCAAAACTCCTTTTCTCATTATCTATGTATTTTATTTACCCTTAATTCCTAATTTTTTTACCTGTCACTTTTTCCTTAATACCTGGGGGTGGCGACAACAGTGTCTCTCTTCTGACGTTTACCTTAGAGTCGAGCGGATGCAGCTCCTCGAAAATTATATCTGGAAACTCATCTAAATCAGCAAACTCAGTCTTGAAGTGATCAAAGTGCATCATCAGCATCATCAACTCAGCACCTCCGCCGAAATCATCAAATCAACTGGCTGGGAGCCAAAGAAAGTTCTCTTCGCCACGTGTATCATCAATTCATCAGTATCATCACTACGTACGGAAACCCCGATTACCTGGTATTTCCTTTTCTCTTTCCCATCCACCATCTTATAATCAGTTGTTTTTTGGGCTCGTTATAGATATAATCAAGATAGCCAAGATGATTGACTTTATGCTACAAAGTAAACGGGTTTTTCATAACTCATGGACTGAAAGTTGGGTATTTCGATAACGGCTCCATAAATGCGATTTACGGCCGTGTGTTAATATGAAAATAGAATCTCGGGCTCATTGCAACAATCCTTTTTTTTTTGCAACAATTGAGAAACAATCTCCATGACAAATCCTTATTTCTATTTACAAATGAAAGATTCATAATATGTTATAATGAAATACAGCCTCCATGCATGACCAACCCTTATTTCTTTTCAAAAATTAAAGAGGCTATAGTCTATTAGTAGTGAAAAAAAGCAATGGATACTGAGAACGCAAATTTCCTATGACAAACTGTTATAAAAATACTTTTTTAATTTCTCGCATTGTGATATAATTTTATGTGCTCGGGTGTCAGCGATCAATAACACCCTCGATTATCTCGGGTGTACGGATCACTTACAGCCCTTGTTTAACAATTTACTGTTACCGAAGTATAAGTAATAAGTGTTATTACTCACAACTAAAGCTATTCCTAAAAACGCGTACCTACCTAGAGAATAATATGGCTATATTATCCTGAAATTAAATATTACAAATTGGAAAGTAACTCTGTCTCTTTGCCTGTTTGTTTCGTTTTCACGACTCCAAACTACTATATAGATTTTAATAAAATTTTGTATATAAATAGATAAGGACCTGGATTGACACACAGGCTACTTTTTATTGCCAAACCACACGAACGAAGCCACGTGTGGAAATTTGTATTCCATAAATGATAGTTAAATAACCAATACTTATGAATAAATGGTTCTAATACCACCTGTATTTTACACAAATAAGTCCTTGATCTATAACCGCCGAGAGAGCGCATATAACCTTTCATGTTTCGTCACGCGAATTGAGATGTAATTCAAATCCGTTACATGTCTGCTCATAATGTTCTTGTCTTGATATTTATTACTTTCTCGGTCTGTTGCGTGCTTATCTCACATTCAAAACTCTACTTTGGTAAAGTTTGCTAATAGTTTTTTGTTTTTGTTAGCTCCGAAGTTATCATAGAAACAAGACGTTTCCGGTCACCTTGGAGGTTGATAAAAAAAGTGGCACTCCGGGAGTGCTGACAGAAGTGAAAACTTGAATAAAAGCAGACTGCACTACAGATAGGTACTTATATACAGAGGTGTCAGTGACAAGTGTTAACAGTCAGTGACAGGTGTAGGTAACAGTGTCGCGAGTTCAATGGTTTTTTCCCCATCTCAAAAAATGCTCAAGGCGCCTAAAAAAGTTTTCACTTCAAAAATATTAATCCAGGTACACTGTCTTAAACATTATATTGAGGATGATTTTGCTATCGTACATACGTATCTATAGCTTTACTCTACTTTGGTAGAGTTTAGTTAGCTTAAAGTTATCATTAAAACTACATATACTTTTTCGCCTATTTAAGAGATTGATAGTATGAGTGATATGGTAATTAAAAATGTATATTCAGGTAGAGTACATTATGCGTGGTGATTTGTTATGAGTACTTATTCAAAAATGACGCAGCTCGTGTTAATAATTTGGATTGGACAGAATCAAATAGAAATCGTTCTTTTCGAAGAGAACATACATGACAAAATATATATTCTCACAGAAGGTACTGTAACGTTTATGGTAAGTTCGTCATGGGTAGAAGGAAAAACCTAAAGAATGACATACAGTTTCTTCACCACAAGAAGTTCTTCCGGGTCTCCCACGTCAGGTAGGCTTTGTTTACCAGCTAAACTTTAGCTGTTGCCTTGTCTGGCCTGTATGTACTTGCAAAAGAGAAAATATACATAAAATAATCGCGTTACATTTATACGTATTTTAATTAATGATTTTATGTTATGTCAGCAAAATGAGGCACCCATCTGTGACCATCATACATTTTTTGAAAACTATCTTATGCACCAGTCTCCTAGAAGTGCACTTTAGCATCAGCCTTAGTTATAAAGGTTTAATAATAATTTATTCTCAGAAAGGTAATAATTATCACATAGAACATAGAAAATATATTGTAGTATGATAGGCAAAGTTAAATGTAATATTTTAATAAAAATATATATTTTAAATAGAACTCGATCGACATCGTTCGGAAAATACCTTAAAAACAATTTTTTTTAACAATCTTTTTTGTACCTACGTCGATAATTATTTCGCCTTATTCAGAAACTGTTTGTTGCCAGCTGCAAAGCGAGGGGTGGTGGTATCATTACCCTTTCACATCGTATAGTGTTATTATTTGATATACAAATATATAAGTAATGTTCCATGCAAGCGTGGTCTGATAGATTTTTAAGGGCGTTTAGCGTTTTCGAAATATTAACTATAAGTATTGCAACCGAGGCTTAAGGATGTATCAACTAATATAATAAATAAATAAATATAATATTGTAAGTTTAGCTGTCGTTTTCCCTGTCTAGCATTTGTAAAATAAATAATAGAAAGAAGAAATGTTTAGTTTTCTTTGAATGAGCTTGCCGGGTTCAAGTTAGTTTATAAATAACGAAGCTAAAGTTTAAATACTTTTACGTAATAATTAAGTTAAACACAGCGGTAGGTAGACCTTTGTGTGAACCGCAAAAAAATTCACACGGCACGACGCGTCAGCTAACAACCCGTATAGGTATCTGTACTTTTACTGTGCTTTTACTCTGAGTCTTGCGAAACTGCGCACTCGTCCTACATACAACGTTGTGTATCACGAGAAAATTATGCTCATTTGTCATCCATTATTATTTAAACCTGTGTAATATTTCATTTTACGGCAAAATATGCAAACTAAATTTTAACGCTTTTAAAATTTGTGCCACGAAGAGAAAAATGTTTAAGGCAATAATTTACCTACCTACTCTCTACAGATAGGTACATATACGTACAAACTTTAAGACCGTGAATAAAATGGCAGTTGTTCTCCAAAGTAGGTTTGTCTAATTGATTTCTTAACAATAAAGTTAGGCACCATATACGGTCTAGCTAAAATTTTGTCATTATTACTTTTTCAATAACTTTTGTATAATTTAATTTTAAAAATAGCGGAAGTAGAATACAAAAACTGCTGATTTAGTAAAGAAAATAAAGCAACAAATGACAAAAAAGGACGATATAATAAATATTGTACCGATTCGAAATTAAAAACTCGTGAAAATCACTTTTCCCATCTCACCTTGAATAATAATTTTTTTGAGTAATTGTTTTTTATACTACCTGAAGATGGAATAAGCATATGGCCCACCTGATGTTAAGTCACACACACCTTAGAAACGTGACCTACGATGCACTGCCATGCGTCCATCAATTATACAGGTGTAAAGCCTTATACTCGTATGCCTGTAATTTTACCATACCTTACAATGGTGACAATTCTGTTGTTTACGCTAACTAAAATTGTGTAAAATACGAATAGTCTTATTTTGTTTACACTAAAGATCAAATTAGAATGAAATTTAAAGTGACATTTCTAAAATTGGCCACTACAGCAAAGGACAGAAAAAACTGGAAAGAGGGAAGGGAGGCCTTTGCCCTGCAGTGGGACAACACAGGTTAAAAATAAAATAAATAAAAATTTCTAAAATTAAGTAATTTTTATTATGATGGCATGTTGCGGGCTACTTTTAGTGATCAACCAAATTGGTGTTGACTAAAACTAGCCCACAAACACGCCTTTTAGTTAAAAATACTTAAATTTAGAAATGTCACTTTATATGTCATTCTAATTTGATCTTTAGTGTGAACAAGATAAGACCGTTCATATTTTGCACAATTTTAGTTAGTTAGCGTAAACAACAGAATCGCCACCAGTGTTACCATACCCTTCATACCGAAACACAGCAGATATAGGTATGATGGTAGTACTTCCGCGAGCAATCCCTTTCACAAGGAACTTTACCACACTTAAGAACGATCGTAAATTAGTTATTTTTCAACAATATATTGTAAAAATATGAATTATTTATCTTCCTAGCTTAGTAAAATAAGTCGACTAACCATTCAAGCTATTTGCATCTGTCGTAGAATCGAATGGCTTTGTGATTTTGTACAATATGAATGGCACCAGCAAAAGAGAATTTCTAATAAAAGACTTAACGGCCAAAAGGCCGATGACATCATAGCTAGCATGTTGGTGTTTTCGCACGGACTTCTACTTGCATTGTTCTTTCATTAATCCCCTACCTACCTAGCTCAGAAGGAATTTGAAATCACACTAATATTATAAATACGAAAGTTTGGATGTTTGTTTGTTACTCAACTCGGCTGAACCGATTTCGATGAAATTTGGTATGTACGTAGATTATAATCTAGCTAGATTATCACATTTTATCAACAAACCACGCGTGCTAAGCCGCGGGCGGAAGCTAGTTTCTTATAAATAATGGTTAGCAAGTTATTAATATAATAATTAGAGATGGGCCGAATGTGGTTTGAACCGAATCCGAACTTCGGTTAAATTTCGCGCGCTTTCTCGAGTAGCAGAGTTCTGCTACTCAAAGACCTATGTCCGTCCATATGGCTGGTGGGCTAAGAATAAAGATAAGTTAACACGAGTTATTGGCAGAAATATATCTATCGTATTTAGGAAACTCTGTATATTCTGAGCGACTTTTTTCGGAGGCAGCAAACGCATACGAAAAAAACGTAACAAACTTCTGCCAGATAAGGCAGAGTATTTGGTGTTGTTGCACCATAACCTGCCTCTAGTCAATTTTAAATATGAGTGAGTAGATAGATGAGAAAAGTTTGTTTAATTTGATTGTTGAAAAAAAAATACCCTATAATTGTAATTTGTAATAAAAAGTACTTGATGTTAATGAATATTTAGTTTGTGAACCAAAAACGTGATTTTTTTATTCAATTTATGAATTGTTATCCAGATGTTTGTTAAAAGAATACTAATTTTATTTCGTTTTTGTAATAGCATGTCTAATTTTTATGTCTTATTAAATAGGCAGAGATTTTCAAGATTAACAAGTTAAGAAGAACTGATTTAATTTAAGGTTTATATTTACAAGGTTCCTAACTAGAATAAATGACCATGAGTGAGTAAAAGACATAATTTTATTTTACAGTAATGCTATTCTAATTCTATTAAATTTCAGTCAAAATAGTGCAAGTAGGTATTATTTTTCTTGTGCCGAATGTTCGGCATCTGAACCGAATTTCGGCCGAATGCCGAAGTTCGGTTCAAGCTGCCGAAATTCGGTTGAACCGAATGTGAACCGAATTTCGGCCCATCCCTAATAATAATACATCTTGATAAGTTAAATTATAGGTTGTTGCACAGCAAGCAATACAGTGGCTGCAGGTTTTCTAAACTTATCTATTTTAATGAGCTTTATAACAACCAAACAATCAGCTTTACTTTACTTTGCACAATGACAAGTAGAACTAGATCGAGCGGGTTTCTCCTGAGAAAAATATAATAGAGGTGAACGTTATAATAGGAAGAGCTGTACAATTTCTCAGATTCATTCGAGCTCGGATCTAGAGCGGTTTCTTAATTCGATGGCAAACATTGTTATGATGAACAGCTGAGATTGCAATACCGTACCTGGCCTACTTGCTCATGGAAATTATGAATAACGCTATAAACGGCCTATAAATTTGTACTTATAAAACATTATTTTCAATTATATCAGCTCCTAACGTTACTCTACTCTACTGGCCATCCAATAAAAATACAGATGCAATTTAAAAACAATGAAACGAGACAATGTTGGATCAGTATATTGAGTGGTATTGATGCCTGCAGTGCCAAGCTTTCATAGTGAAGTCATGGGCTTTCGTTTTTCGTTATAATAACGTATTAGTACCCACAAAGAGTCAGACCAAAGCTATCCCAAAAATGCGTGATTGAAAATGAAATTGAATGCAGCAATATGCTAATACTCCAGTATAAGTTCATAACCAAACGAGGCTGGGTCACATTCCTCGGTACTATTGTGCCAGTATTGCTCTTATAGTTACGCATAAATCTGAGTTTGGTTAATAAGTGTGGGCGCTCTATGGTCACGAAGCCGTTATTGTGTACGCCATAAATTGTCTTAAACTAAATTATGGTCCGTCACACTGGAATATCCTTTGTATAGAGGTCACTGCAACGACTATTGATGCATATTAAAATTTTGGGTTTATCAGAATAGCTGAATATTTTAAATTTTTTAAGGTTATTGACCTCATAATTACAAATACATACTTTAAACATGGGTACAAAGTATCTTAGAAAAGTTGCTGTACTCTGTTTTAGTTCAAAAACTAGATAAAAATGGTTATGCTGCATTTTATCTAAAATAATTTTTCATACACCGAACATAGGAATAAAACTGAGCAACACTATTCACAAAGCACCCAATTTAGTTTCACTTTCAAACATTTTCGATCGAAAATCGCTCGGAACGCTATGGAATGAACAATTAATGGATGCCAGCTTAATAGGAGTCCACTTGAGTTCAAAGCAGAGCCGCGGGCGAATACAATCCGAACAGCCCCTTTCGATTTTAAATACGAGCTTGAGATAACATCATGTTTAGGGAACATGTGCTACAGGATTGAGTCTAGTAGAGTGTTCAAACTACATTACCCTATTCGATATTGAATTTAAATAACTATAGGTAGGTATACCGCTAACAAAAAAATTAAGTAACCATTTGGAAATGTACACAGAATGTGAAATTCAAAATACAATAAAATACTAATATCATTTCATAAATAGAAACATATAAATGTAAGTATAAGGTAGATATGGTAGGTAGGTATCTATTCACGAAAGTCAACAAATTATTAACCTATACTAGATTTGATAGCCGATAATATTTTTTTTTGTAGTACATGGACATAGGACAAGCCTAAGGCCTACCTGATGTTAAGTGGTTCCTATTACTTAGACAAAATTTATATAAATCTTAGGAAAGTTTTTTAAATTTCGTCGTCTCAAATTATTACTCTCCGTCTCGCATCAACTTTCTACACAAAATATCTGCATAAAATAAACTGCATGCTAGATTTTATCTATTTTATGCATGCAATAAAACCGTTTCGTTATCGACTCCGCCATTTAAACCAAAAAAGTATCGGTTCGAATGACACTGGAAGTGGGCAGTGAATAAAATAGTGGCAAAATACCTGCATAGCCCGATTGACCGGAAGATCAGTGACCACTTGCGACGAATTCGGTACACAACGGTACTGCGCCGGCGAAATTATTGCTTGTTTCCGACCAATTAAATAGACCATTTAGGCAAAAAGATCTCAGTTAGATTCAGGGTCCTTAGCTATATAAGGAAAATAATACCGCTATTAATTTCCTCTGAGTTAAGTTAATCTAAAACATCCTCCTTAAATATCCAAAGACGGGAATTTTACAAACGTTACAAAGCTAAAAAAGTAGTAAAAGTATCTATTTACCTGCGCAACTCAAAGGTTGGTAGATACATTATAATTTAGTAATATCAATTTGCCTGTATGTAAGGTGGATAAACAAACAAATAAATATTCATGGTAGTGCACACAAACGCTCCCCTTGTTTTCCCATTTATCCATACGCTCACATATCAGCCATAAACATCGCCCTAGGCATCTTTACAGGCTCGGAATTTCATTACTCGCCAATGTCTACAGATCGTCCACACTGCGATTCTCCCTAATTACCTCCCTCGGACATTCGGCCGTAATTAATGATGGACCGTAATTTATTTTGTGTTGCTCGCTTTATGCTCATCTATTGCTGAAACCCTATGACATATGATACTTGATATGATAGTGCATAAAACCCCGCAGTTATCTATCTAGGTTCTATAGTTATCTAGAGATCTTCAAGTCACGAGTGAATAGTTTCTTCTAGGCAAGCGTGTACCATCGTAGATTGCATCATCGCTTACCATCAGGCGAACGCTAACCTATAATTTATAAAAAAAAAGTTACCTGGCCTTATATTCAGCAGTGGATCCTTTGGCTGATATGGTGATGTATACCAACACAAATGTATGTATCTACTTAGGTATTAGGCAACAGGACAGATTCACGCACTAACTGCAAGATATAGGCGTAACTAAAGTGGTTTCTTGGTAAAGCTCCACATTCGTTTTCTTACCTTGATTTGTTATTGCAATACTAAACATGGCATTATACGGCATTGCAGTTAAAACGGATATTGGACGATGTCCAAGGGACATCTAACACCAACCAGACCATCTGGTGACTTCGCGAGACATTTTTAAAGCGTATTTTCAATAACGTTTTAAGGAGAATTGTGGATGAAATCTGTATTTAATATTAAACTCATGTTTATATTATACCTATTTAAGCCACACCATGCGTAGAAAATGCCTTTCACGGCCAGTGAAAACTGTAGATAAGAATTGTAAATGCAGCTAAGTTAGTCCCTATTTAGTATGAATGAGGAGTAAGGCAGACTGGCGGATATCCTGCGCGGGCGCATTCGGACACGCGCCGCTTGTTTTGTACCAGGATATCATTAGAATAACTTAATTAATACAGCGTAACCATTTCTTTAACACTATACTCTAAACTCTACCTACAGGCTAATAAGGTCCATAAATACATACCTAAACATATCAAAGCGGCTAACATTTGCCTCAAAATGATTTCATTATTACAGCGGACAGAATAACAGTAACATATTTTCTGTTTACTAGATGTGATCACACCACATAAACAAATCAAAAACATTATTTACAAACACATGTATCAATCACTATTCAGAAGCCAGTGAATGGAATATTTTCTAGCTCGTAACATTGCGACTTCTTCCAAAGTATTTGGGTCACACTAGTAGACAAGTTATGTGTAGGGCTTCGGTCACCGGACGTCGTTGTTTGCTATGGCCCACGCAGTGTGGGTGTTACCCTACTGGTCAATGTTTACGATATACATCATCGGAGCTCTAAGCCAGCCGCGTGCATAATGTATTCAAACCTTCATAATAATCTCATACCGTCCACCACGGTAGTCTCTAGTTACTCTTTTAAGTGGTTATAAAGTCATATCTAATTATAACATCCAGCTTTTAATAAGCACAAGTGGTTACTATATTTAGCGATGCGTGATGGTATGAGTTTATTAAACCCAGGAAACTTCTATGATCCTCGTTACTTTTATGAAAGTAACTTGTATGCGAGTAGAGTCTGTCTGGCAGTTCTCTGAAACAACTGCTATATCGTTTAATTTACATTGACGTCTGCATAGGTCAGTATCCTCGGGGAATAATAAACCCTAGAATGCTCGTTTGATTCTAGACAAACAGAGTGTAGTACGGTTCAGCTAGGACGTAATAATCTGCGCTAATACGAGACATCTGTTGGTACAGTCGTATAAAATGTATAATGTCATAAATTGCGTACAAAATAGTTAAATCAGTATCTACCTATGACATAAAGTAATGTCTGTATGTAATGTAAAAGTTTGAACACATCCTGTTCAAACTTGATTCACACTCAACATTGATGACATTACATAATAAAATGTACAAAAATGTATCAAAAAAAACTTCACGACTAATGTAATTTTTTCACGGTAAACGTTTCAAGGTTTTACAGCAAGAAACTGTGATATCACCAGTGACTCTAAAATTGTTATTGCTCGCCCACTACTGTTGAGGACAAATCCAAGGTACCTATTACATATTTATTATGTTTTGTATTTTCAGAGAATAGTGAGCAATGGGGGCTCCGGCTTGGGGCAGTCGCGGCAACGGCGACCGGCCGCGGCTGCTACGGATGACGCCGCTGCGACACAGCTTCGCCGCGCCTGCCACGCCACCCTCACAGCCTCCTCGCTCGCACGACTATGCATCTGATGCTGATACAAACAAAAAAGGTACTTATCTCTTCAGTTTTTCATCAGCATGATAACTGGTTGGATGCATGCCTACTAATGACTGAGCAGAGCATGGCCATGATCCTCATGAGTTCATCACAATTCAGATCTTGATAATTTTGGAATAGAAGATTTCGAATATTACCTATGACGGTGCACGCTAGGATAGAAAACCATAGAAAATACTTTATTCTCACCTTTATTAGAAAATACTTCTTACAACAAAACAATTACATAACAACAACGTAAATCTGTGTTATACAATTGGCGTCTTATCGCTAAATAGCGATCTCTACCAGACAAGCTGTGCATGGATTGGCGCTACCCGGATGTGAATCCACAAAATTAGTTGACTAACTGGCTGGCCTGGCTATCACGGTATTTTGACTCTGCCTCTCTTTGCACGCACGACTACACATCGAACGCTGATACTAATAAGAAAGGTAACTCATCACTTCCGTGTTTACGATTCGTTATGGTTGAACAAACACACCATGTGAATGAGTTTCACATCCCATACATCGTGTTAATTTATAAGACTCATAAACCTTGCGATGTTATTATGGCCCATCTAAGGGCATAGCGTTAATTTGAATTTCAAGAATCAGGTAAACATGATCTTGATACAATATTCATTTGTACATTTCCAGAGGAAAGCTGGAATGCCAATCTGTCGCAAAGGTGGCGAAAACTTCGTCGTCGATGTTCAAGATTGCGGCCAGGATCGGGAAATCGTGAGCCGAGCCCAGTGAGATGCTCTCCGTCTCCTCCAAGATCTCAAGCGCAATGTTCACCAGCTCCACCTTCCAAACTATCGTTCAGGCATCGTGGCAAGGTCTACACTACAGCATCTCTGCGTGTCACTAGCGGGGCTCCGGATATCCTTCGCGCTTTGGGTAAACTTGGCGGAGGGTTAAGAAGACGAGCATTATCTGCTCATGATGTTTTGGCACCACCACAACAGCAGCCTTCCACGTTCTACGTGCCGAGTCCGACGGCTGTCCGGCAGCAACCCTCGCCGTCTCCTTCGAAACAATCGTCGGCCACGCTACGAAGGCGGTGTAGCTCGCCAAACGTCTATCGAGCAAATAAAGCTCAACAAAATCAACAACCCAAAGAACGTGCGCCTCTCTTACAAGACGACGGGAGCCAAGAGGTAGTAGACTATAATAGTTACGTCCCTGAAAGAAGAAAGAATACCCCAGAAGGTCGAAATCGTCGGCCTTATAGTGAAGCGGTAGACATAGACGTACCATATCGAAACGGCTATAGTCGCCTGCCTCCTGATGCACCACACAGGATATGGGAGGAGCCGTATAAGCTACCGCGCGTACAATCTAGGCAGGATCCCATGCATCAGTTGAGGAATGGAGTTGCAGAGCTTCGAGTCAGTGCTACGCCAAGATCAGCGAGGCCTCCACCCGCGCCACACTCGAATGGGCAGCCGATGAGTAAACGACCACCTCCAGAACCTAGAGATTCGCACGCTTTTGAGGTAAGCTGCATATCAAAACAAGCACATATTTAAAAATTAAATTTTAAACTGAAACTGGTTTCACATATAACTTTACCTTCTTCCAGGTTCGGTTCACAAAGTCAGCGGGAGGCAAGGGGCTCGGGTTCAGCATTGTGGGTGGCCGGGACTCGCCTCGAGGAGACATGGGCATTTTCGTAAAGACCATCTTTAATAACGGCCAGGCAGCTGAATCTGTGCTTAGAGAAGGTCAGTATAGAAATGCAGTTAAATTTTTCAGGGGTTTAATGGGTGCATGATTTGTCCAGGAAATTAATAAAAAAGCAGCAGGGAGCAGTAATTTATATAAATGTAGTATAAAAACAATAAATTATCGAAAGGTGCACAAAATTACTCAGTGTCGGTTATGTGACAGCTGTTTACTATATTACCTCATGCACCTGCCTTATAAGGCAAGTAAAAAGGTTACATCAGAAAAATAATAACATGTAAAAGGAGTTAATTGGTTAATTAGATCGCCCTTGTCAAAATGAATTGCGGGGGGCAAAATTAAGGCCAAAGCAGTTTAATTAGCCAACATTGTGGCCCTGCGATATTTTTTTCAGTAGGCACCTTAGCAGTAGCTACTCGTATCATAGTTCTAATTAGAATGCATTTGTACTTTATCGTTTGAGCCATTGCTCAAATTCAAACATACTGGTGAATTATCACAAAAATAACTACCTACTGACCAGCAAGGAAAGAATAAGTAGGTACTTATTTATCCAAGTATCAAATTATTGTTGTTCACATTTTTTAAAGGTTACTATAATTTGGCGAAATTCACATAAAATAAAATAATTATACTTACCCGCAAAGAAACGATAATAATTACAACGGTGGCATATTCTGCCTTTTCACAAGTCTTTTACCTTAGTAGCTCTCTAAGTAGTACAATGTTTTTGTAGATAATTATTAAACATGGTTTTCAAGATCAGGATCTACAAATCTGCCTTTTCAATTTCCAGGTGACGAAATAGTATCAGTGAACGGACGCGGCACGGCAGGGCTGACCCACGGCGAAGCAATCCGACTGTTCAAAGACGTGCGAGCTGGCCCCGTCCTGCTGAGGGTGGCGAGACGAGCGCCCGCTCGTTGACTGCCGTGCGCCTGTTGCAACGACACGTCGCATCAGGCGCACTCCTACATCCCTGATTCTTACTCTACGCTGTAAGATTGTATTATTTATACAGAACTTGAAATTCAATCTTCCATCTACTCTGTAAGACCCTTCGAATGTTTTTTTCATTAGATGTTGTTTTTTTTTTGGGTCCAGTACAACTTAACTTTGGTATTTACTTTAAGAGATACCCAAAGAGATAGCAAAGACAATCCGTCGATCTGAGTATCGAAGGGGAACGATAGAGGTAGAGGGTAGAGCTTTGAATTGTTCGTAAAATTCCACGTCAATCATCGTCAATCAAATGGCCTTAACTAACGATTAAATTGTTGTTGTCACAACTTTAATTAAAAGAATAAGGGCAAGGCATTTCACTTCAAAAACTTACCTTTTATATTCAAGAAAAACTCAAAAACATGCCGTCAAAATTTCGTCTAAAGGATATTTTAGAAATATATTTTGTAAAGCTAACCGCTCTTGAGAGCAGCTTATTTTATTATAAATATTAGGCTTGTAACACAGATTTTATGCTTATATACACCTTTTGATCAACGTTGATGATGTACGGACGGGGTGCTCCAAAATATGCATGTTAACCCGAAAGGGGTTATTGTTCTCACTTATATAAGCAAAGTTTTTTTTTTTTTTTTGAGTCATTTCCAAAATATCTGCTGTTTTGGGGATTTTTTTTATATACTAGTTGCTTAAGGTGCAAGACCCCAAGTCAAACATCTTTTAAGTTAAATAGATTGATTGAAGGTTGTAATATAATTCAAGAAACACCTGATTTAAAGGCGGATTGCAAGTTCATGATTTTTTATTGACAAATATTATCAGATTCATGGGTAGTTACCGCCACTAGTGTTATCATACATATTTCGTAGCACCCGGTATCAACTCATCTTCAATCAAGGTGATATTTATAGGTTTAAGGTAATCATTAGTAGCTACGGTAGCGAGTCCAGTGAGTCCTGTACGAGGATTCAATAAAATTTACTGTGATATTGATATTCAAAGCAGTTTAGCACAACATGTATTTTTATAGTGTAAGTTATTGAATTAATTTACATAATATAAGATTAGATTATGACTAACTTATTTATAAACGCTAAGGTATTTTTTATTAAACATTTTTATGAAGAATAATTGATACACGCGTGTTTTAGTGGTAGCTCCAGATAATATTCTGAATAATAATTAATAACAATAATTTGGCTACTTTTTATACAAAATGGTATAACTTTTTAAACGATATTTACTTTTACAAGCTATCGTGTATCTCATATGTACCTTACTTTTAATTATTGAGTGCGGCTTTAAGATAATAAATGGCCTAATCAAATTATAAAAGATAAACCTAGAAATTGTAAATATGTATATGAAACCGAATTTCAACGGTTCGGACCCAAAAACTAACGAAGATATTTTTTCATTTTTGTAAGATTAACATAGTTTTTGCTAAAATATAATGTTTTAAATAACCGTTTATTTTATTCCCACTGGCATCGAAATGTTAAATGTCAAACTGAATAGGAGTTGCGGTAAAAAAATTAAAGTCACAATCAATTAGTCTGTAGTTATATTTGTATCCATTTCATATGTAAAATAACTAAACAGGAGTAATAAAAAAATACGATTTTATACCCTAAATAGGTATATAAATAACATTCGAAAACAACTAGCAAAAATTTAAGATTCGAAATACATATTTACACAGTTACTAGAATAGCGTTATTAAATAATGGTAAGATCAGGCTTTTGAATAAATGGCAAGGAAAAGACAATATACCAAAACATATAAATACTTAGCACTTGTTGTACATCCGTCATTTCATTTTTCCGAAACTTAAACTACGGTTTAATTTTTACCAATTGTATAGTCGATGACCAATCGCACACACATAGTCCAAAATTCACTTGCAATATATGTTTATACCAAGCAACTGAACTTTAGCTTAAATATGTGCGGCTTAAAAACATTTCACATCGAATTTGGCTGAATTATACAAAACTTTCAGTTTCTTTTGAAGTTTGTGAAAAACCATTAAATTTGAATTGTTTTGTCTGAATCATAAACAGAGCCAAGATATGAGTGGCTTCTGTTTCACAAGTACGATAATTACATAGCTTCAAAAGCTGGTTATTCTTATGTTTATGTATATTACAATAATCAACATGTGCCCGATGTTCACAACAGGCACCAGACCTAAATGATGGCACTAAATTTTAATAGGTACATCAAAAAGCCTAGCAACAAAGACTAAATCATCGCTGCACTTTTCCAGACTAGTTAAATTTTTATTAAATAAAAAGTTCATTCATGTATGAAACAATGATAACTTTGAAATCCGTGAAACGTAAAGATTAAGGCAGTCTTAGATAACCTACATAAAGTTCTCGAAAAGGTCGTATTATTTACACCCATTATTGTAAAATTTTTATAATAAAACATTAGAAAATTTTCAAGAGTCGAGGATCAAATCCTTAAATTTAAAAATGCTAGCCAATCTAAACAATCGAAATAAATAAAGCTGTACCTCACTGACCAAAGCCAAAGAATATAAATAGTATGTCAAAGCTATGGGTCAATGCTGTACATACAACTTATAACTATCCAGCTACATAATATCTGATTAATACAATGTACTTCTATATCGAATGCAGTCATAACACACTATTTACAAAACTTAACATATTTCGTATAATCACCTACCTAAGCTGAGGAGTGAAATTTTCAAAATCAGCAAATATAATCGCGACAAAATAGTTTTCGCTATCTTCATGCGTTTTTTTATTCGATAATAAAATATTATCAAATAGAGTTATCGATTACAATGTTACAAGACATTTTGCCTTGCAAAATTATTATTGATTTTTTGGCCATCCCACATCGACTTTTCTATATTATGCATATCCTTCAACTTTCGATGACAATGAAATGATCGAGACGGATGGACTGGATGACCAAATAAAAGGTTGATATATATTTTTGTAATTGGCCTGAATTGTTCCTAAGTTAATATCAGTCGCGTATGAAACCCTTAATATAGAATGCCATTTAGGCCGGTCACATACCGTCGGAATACTGTACCTATCTAAATATTGATTCAGAATTTCGAAGGCCACAAATTCATACAATATCACGGACCTTATCACACACGTACGTGTTACGAAACGGATTCCAACTGTGGCCGGCCTAACACATTTAATTTAGTTACTTCATGGCGACTGACATCATAGAAAAAGGAAATTCACATCTCAAGGTTCTACTTAGGGTTTTTTAGTACTAGAGACACCGGACCGGCTGGTAACGCCTTCAGCGCCGCCCAGGCTTGCGTGCGAGTGAAGCCTTCCATCGCCTGTCCGCCGGCAGAAAGCAGCTCGGCTCCGACTAGAACGAGCCCGCTTTGGGCCGCTGAACCTCCTGGAAATGCAAACCTTACTGTTAACGTAGTTCGACAGTCTTATAACAGATGGCGTAAGTATCGCACTCTTCACCGATCTTCTTTATCTACACTTCTACACTAATATATATAAAGGATATAATATAAGAGGAAAGATTTGTACCTATTTTTGTATGTTTGTATGTTTGTAATGAATAGGCTCAAAAAGTACTCGGCCGATATAAAAAATTATTTCACCAATAGAATGCTACATTCTTCCAATTTGACATAGGCTACATTTCATTTTGAAAAAAATTAGGGAATCTTGGTAAAATTTGAACAATGTAACCGAAGGTGTAGAAAAATGAGTCTTAAAATATCTTTCGTCGAATGCGCTGCCGAAACTATTAGCGATAGAACAAAATAATGTACAACAATATTGAAGAACATCATAATGTCTACAAAAAACTCCGCGGTAGCATATGTCCAACTATTGTAGTTGTGTCACTACAACAACTTTTTTCATTTTAAACATTAATGAAAATGCTAACCAAATTCAAACCATGCTATTTATGTGTTTATATTAATCCTTATCCAAATAAATTATTTTATGGTCAAGACCGTTTAACTACCTATAAAATAGTTTTTAAATTATTTAAATTGGACTTTCCATTTAAAAGATATTACGAATTAAAAAATTCAAACAGTAAACAAAACCGCCATAGCGCCGTGGCCGTTGTTTGCGATGCAGTCTGAAAAGCGCGGCGGGCGGGGTGGAGGCTATTATCGTTAATATATAATTAATAAAAAATATTTTTTTAATAAATAAAAATATTTGTGAAAAAAAGTGTTTTATGTCCAATTTTCCAAAAATAAATAATTGTCTACCCCGTGCGAAGCCGGGACGGGCTGCTAGTATAGTATAAAATGAAGTCACTTCCGCTGTCTATACCTTAGAGCTTTTAAACTACTCAACGGATTTTAATGCAGTTTTCAGCAATAGATAGAGTGATTAAAGAGGAAGGTTAATTTGTATAACTAGCATCCGCCAGCGGGTTCGCAAGCGTTGTTTGTCAAGAAAAAGTAGCCTATGTGCTAATCCAGGTTATAATCTACGTACTACGATTTGAAAGTAACTCTGTCACTCTCTCTGTTTGTTTCTTTTTTACGACTTAACGGCTCGACCGATTTTGATGGAATTTGGTATCTATATACCTAGATAGATTATGAATGGACTTGAGACATAGGATACACTTTACGCGACTGCATAGGAGGGTAATGTTTTATTGACAAACCACGCGTACGAAGCCGCCAACGGGTCAGCTAGTAATATTATAAAAAGAAAGATTTGATTGTTTGTTTGTTTGCATTGAAACAAACAAACTACTGGCTCCGAAACGACTGGACCGATTTAAAAAATTATTTCACCGTTGGGAGGCTACACTATCCCCGGGTGATGTAGGCTTCTTTTTACCCAACTACGCAGAAGGAGGGTAATGTTTTTATTGAAAAACTACGCGTGCGAAGCTGCGGATTAGTCAGCTAGTTTAATATATGTACAAAAGTGTTTTACATTTATTAAAGCTTTCATTAAAGCCAAATACGTTAGGTGGACAAAACATTACTAAGAATATATTAAAGCCGCTGAAAAAGTTTGGTTTCGTAATAATCGCACAATGGGGTAATTACCTACCAACATAACTTTCGTGGTAATCAATTTCACTTTAAAACCGGTAAATATGAATAATAAGCTTGATTAAAATGGTAAGTACATTTAATGACGGTTCCTACATTAATAATAGGTAGGTACTTTGTAAATTGATCGGGTTTTCTGGCAACTAATTGAAACGATTGCAACAAAGTTACATAACCCCATGGTGAAACGGCCTAACCGTTTTGGGATAGGATGCAATAGTTATTGGCTGACCAATACCACTCTCGTCTAAAATATGATCTCAATCAGAAGGCAGTGTACGAGCTAGTGGTTAAGATACAAGATATTTATTTGCATAAACAAGTGTACGGTCTTAAAAACTAGGTAGTGGGTCCTTATACTAAAATCTGCTGTTGGAGTTTTAAGCCAGTTCAAAAATCTTCAACACGCTTTAACGACCTTAATATTACTTTCCCTGTTCCAGTTAGTGCTTACTGTATCTATCTACTTCTCTCAGCTTTGTATTTATGAAGCAAATGCGTAAATAAATTCTTTTTATTATAATCTAGCTAACCCGCCCGCGGCTTCGTACAATATTGTCAGTAAAACATTACCCTCCTTCTGTGCAGTCACGTAAAGTGTATCCTATGTCTCAAGTCCATTCATATCTAGGTAGGTATATAGGTACCAAATTCCATCAAAATCGGTCGAGCCGTTAAGTCGTGAAAAGGTAACAAACAGACAGAGAGACAGAGTTACTTTCAAATCGGTATGTAGGTAGATTATAACCTGGATTAACACATAGGCTACTTTTTCTTGACAAACCACGCATGCGAAGCCGCTGGCGGAAGCTAGTTATACATATTAACCTTCCTCTAGAATCACTCTATCTATTGCTGAAAACTGCATTAAAATCCGTTGAGTAGTTTAAAAGATTTAAGGTAACAGACAGCGGAAGCGACTTCATTTTATACTATGTAAAGATTTATAGTGTCTCAAGAAATAGTGTCAAGCGGAAGTCCAGAGGTGAAGCACCGTCCTAAGGCTACCCGAATCGCCCTCATGTACTTGTATGTTCCACCAAGTTAGATAGTTTTGTAACTATGGTTATGTTACACACATATTTGGGTAGCCCTAGCTGTGTTCTACCTCTGGGCATCAGCTTGACACTATTTATTGTGACACCATGTATAGTCGGGGCAGACAACTTAACGTGCCAGTTGTACCCCTGCAAAAAAAGAGCTTCCTCTTTTCTTCAATTCCCTGCGTTTTTTACTGTTTGATAAACGAATCGTCACGCCAAATTTATAATCTGGTGGTAAAAGAGAGTACACGAACCTGCAAATAGTTTCTTGATAGTCAAAGGGCAGTCTCCTCTAGGCGAGTCTCGGCCTCCATCGAGTCCGAAGCCGAGTCCGGCGCCTCCGCCCGCCTTCTCCAACACCACCGTCACTACTGAACCAGTGGACTCATTGCCGTACTCAACTTGACGAACCTTCGACTCCACTGAAAAGGAAATTGGGTTTTATGATTATAGGTTGTTAAAAACAATTAAAAATTGTACGATTTCAAATATTTGGCCATGATTGATTTATTGAATTAAAGTAATGAATTACACTTAACAACTAGAACAAACGCAAACTTAATGCGAAAGAGCATTTTCTTCCAGATAACCTTTGTGTATTCCAGATAGAAATGTGTCTGTAGTGCACAGAAAAAGGTGTAATTTAAAATTTGCCGACATTATAATAAAACCTTACACAATGATACATATGTATCATATACATAAATAAATCTACTTAATACATAATATAAAATAGCTAAACTATATAATAAGTATATAAACACATATTATTTAATAAAAGAAGTAATAATGAACAACGAATTGCTCTTTTCCCATCAGTTTGACCAAGAAGATGCTTTAAGATGTTTGACCTGAGCACTTCCACAGAAGTTGCTTCGCAAAAATTGGGTGGGATAATAATCCACGACAGATAACAGCTTTGTGAAAGAGTGAGAATAGTATACGACATGTTTGTGAATATAAAAAAAAAAAGATTTTACTAATACTTTTGGACTTCGTATTTTTATTTTTATAATGTTATTCGAACACATATGGAAAATTCATTACATTCTCGTATCAAGAGGAAGGTTGCGGGTTAAAGTCCCGTCTAGGCTTGAAATTTGTGATATGGTTTTTAAAAATCTTGGAATGTTGGACTTAAATAATAAGGAGGATTTTAATTTTAAAAATTAAAATTATTTTCTTACAAATATACATTTTTTAACATTAAAATTAAAGAAACACCCTCTTTCGGGTTAACATGAAGTAGTACTTAATGGATCACCGAATCCGTACGAGTTTATAAATATAGACATAGACGGGCGTCCTTAAAAAATATCATATTCCAACTTGTTATTGGCTCATAAAACATTTGTTTCACAAATCAGAAACATTTATTGTTTTCACTGTTGTACAATAGGAATCATTAATATGGATTATAATATAAGCACGGGTACGTCCTCACCCACACCGCACTGTATGCACTCACATTACTCAATACCATCATTACACAAATCTTTCACACAAATATACATACACTCATTTATACTATTTCCCAGTGCAGTGGTCGAAATTCGACCGTAATTCATTTTTAGCTTTCGTCCCATTTTCTCCATACTAAACTTTAACTATGCTAAATCTCACACTACTCCGTGCACGCGTTTTCCTCCTTGCGTTTTCTCTTTCTTATTTATAAAATATAATATATATACATAGATGATTGAAATAAATCAAGAAATTTTTCTAGTCAGTTCTAGTCACTTTTCCTGTAAATTTAGTGAGCATCTAAAAGTAAATAGATATGAACTCTACCTTTTTGAGAGCCGCATCCGACGCCACTCGCGCTATCTGACGTCTCGTTATCTATCTCAATCACTACTTCAGATCGTTGCTCCTGAAACACAAACAATACTCTCTTCAGTTAACACAAAAGGCACTCGCTTTTGTTTTATAATGGACTCTACATTTTGGTGAAAAGAGTTTTTATGATTACGATTATAATTAGCCTGTGCCATTATTATTACTACGAATATCGTGGGGTCGTACCTACTCGTGTATGTAGGTAAGTAAAAAAACAGTCCCATGACTCTATGTCTTCATTATTGACATCCTATCTGAATTAGACAGATATCTTACTAAGTACGTAGAGTCGTGAACTTAAATGAAGCATATCTTCGAGGGTCTGCAAGCAATCTTACCATTACGTTAAATACATTAACGCCACTTATTACAATATTAATTAATGGTACGGTACATGGCCTTATGTTTTTAGTTTTAGGGTATGTCCGTTTACTCACGGTTTCTCTTCATCTTTTTAGGTAGGTACATAATATTATTAGACACAAAAATCTCTGGACCCAGAACTAAGCCAACACGGCCCCAATCAAGTTTTAGTTCATAAAAGAAGAAGTGTGAATTAATAAATTGTAATGCGCAAATGGTAAAGTAAAAGATCTTAACGTGAGAAAACTTGACAGCACCTAAAATATGAAGGCATCATACTACCTAATTTAGTAAGGAGTCATTTTAAGCAAAAAAGTAAGTTTCAAAATATAAAATAAAATGAGAGACGGTACCTTTAGAATGGTAACAGATTGCGCATGCGTCAATCCAGCCATGACACAACCGTTGATACTGCGAACTTTCACACCTCGCTTCAACCCCGCCTTAGATGCCACACTGTCGGATAATACTCGATGAACCTGAAACAAGAAACATACTTACGTTAAATACTTACACTTGACATTTAACATCCATTATTTCAAGACCAGCAAAGATTCCTTTTTATAATTACTATACATCAAAACTTGAGAAGTGTGATGTTCTTACCGTAACATCCTTAGCTTCACAGTCGATGCCGCCGGCCAAGATAACACCCACGCCAGTGCCAGCTCCTCGCTTTAAACGGATCGTGCGGGTCGGGATCTTAGCATCTTGCACACTATCTTTCCTATCAGATTTATTATCAGGAACTGCTTTGTACCCCTGTTTCAATAAAGGCTTTTCCTTATGTTGCAAATCAACCTTATCACAGACATCTTTATGATTTTGCGCCACACCGTTTTTGAGACTTTTTTCCTCCTTTTTGATCGCGACAATGTCAGTTTTTGTGATTTCAAAGCTTTTGTTGTTCAGAAGAGTAGTGTGTATAGTTGATTTACTGCTGGTAAAGTTATCGAGACCAGCTTTTTTAATTTCTTTGATTATTTTCTCAGAGATCACTCTTGGGGCGTCTTCGGCTTTCGGGCTCTCGGAATTAGTTTCAGTGGATTTGGTTTTGTTACTAGAACTCCTTTTCAATCTGGAGTTTTTGAAGTCAGTCTTCCTTTGTCGAATGTTAAGATCGCTATCGCTGTCCGAATCGGTTTCGGCAATGATTTTATTGCGTCGTCTGTTTTCGCCTTTATTCGACACAGCGCTCACCGATGGCGTGAGCGTAGAAAGGCGTTCAGACGCTTTGTGTACTGGACTCGGAGACCTGTCGGATGACTCGTGCGAGAATTTGGCTTCAATAACTGGCGAATTGAGCTTATTGTCTCTTCCGCTTCTACACTTCGCGGAAGCCAATATGTTTCTCCTATTCAGGGTGTCGATGTTATAAGTTTTTGAAACTTTTCTCTTGTCTGAGTCTGCGACAGAACTTTCAAGTGAACTACAACTCGCTTGAGATCCAGATGTGGCTGCCGAACCGGCGGACGAGCTCAGCGATACATTCGTGTCGGACGACATGGAGCGGCACACTGTGCGCTTCATGTAATCTTCATAACTCTTTTCTGTGGTTATTTTTGCAGGCATTTCCGATTTTACCACCGAGTACGTGTAATTTGATATTCTTGGTGAAAGACGAGAGCTGTCTGACTCCATATTTTCTAACGTGTGCATGGGCGATGATGCGGAAGATCGGTAACTAGATTGCGTTGAACTCATCGCAGAATCATTATCACTATCTAAAACATCGGTAATAGTGCACATTTTTGCGTCAACATTTTTGTAATCACGGATGTAGTTTAAATTATCCTTTATTTCTTTTTTCAATGTGTACGAACTGTGTGTTATGTAAGGTTTCGAAGGCAGTATTGACGTCAAGAGGTGTTTTGGAGTATCGTTGAAATCTAAAGTTGCTCGTACTGGCTTGTTGGAAATGGATTTATGGTTTATCTTATTCAGAATATCTATCCTCTCGCTGAAATTACGCTCAGGAGTCGACTCCTTTGATAATGAAGTTGGTGTATAAACTTGAAGTGATTTGCGTTTGAACGCTGGAGAATATTTCGGTATATTATTCGGTAAAATGGTTTTCCATTTCGTTTCATTTATAACACCGGGTTTGGCACTGCTTTGCTTACTACTACTGTTTTTGTTACTAACACTCTTTTCACTTGATTTTAGTAGGAATGATTTAGTAATATTATCTTGTACTTTTATCTTGGGGAGCCCCATTAGTGGCCCTTGAATTTCAGGGATGACCAACCCTCTCAATTTGGACATCGATTTCTTCCTTTGTTCAATCAGGTACTCTAGATTCGACTTGTGCGAGGAAGCAGTTTTGCTGCTGGTGTCATCACTCGTGCTGCGCATGTGATATACAGGATGACTTAGAGATGAATCCGTACTCGAAGGTAATGTAGTCGTACTCCCATAAAACAGAGGGTTATTTTCCGAATACAGTGATCGATTTAATGTTTTGGATACGTCATAATTCGAAGTTGGAATTGTATTTCCGAGTCCGCCGGATACTTCGGGCCTCTCTAGAGGCTTCTTATAATAACGTGGCAACTCATCGAGATTATCTTGAGATTTGGTTAGACGTCTATCCAACGAGGAAATATCGGAATAGTTTGAGTAAGTTGTATTTTTCTTCGTATTGTAACCATTTCTCGTTGGAAGTGTGCCACATTTATCGAGTCGATCCGTAGATGCGGCGTGATCGTTTGAAAACATTGCAATTTTATCTTTGACACTGGCTTCACTTCTCGCATCTTGTGTCCTTGAGGAGTACGAGTACCGGGGACGGACGAAGTGAAGCGGAGGCAGTCGTGTTGGCGGTTCTGGAACCTTTTCTATCGCATCACTAGGGGTCTCTACCCCGTCGGGCGGCTGCCTAGGACACGACGGAAGCGGTGTTTCGTCATTTGAAAGGCTTTTATCTTCAGTATCGCTCTTGTGGACGCGATCTGAAATAAATGAAACACGAATAAATCTTCTGTTTACGTAAGATTTTAACATGTAAATGGTTGCAGAATATGCGCTGTTTCTCAGGATCATTATCGACACGCAAGCCCGTCTACATTGTGTCTGTGGAGCACGTAGTAGGTGTGCAGGATATCCCAAAGAACATTATGTTACAAATCTAAATAAATTGACGAACCACGCCCATTACCATAATAATTCTATTATAGTCCAATTTCGTAATTGGAACATAAGTTATGAAGTTACTGCTTAAATACATAGTTAACCTAACATTGGTAACTATTATAAGCGAGTTAAATTACCAAGAATCTTCACAAAGTTTTGAGTAGGTAGTATGAGTTCATACAAAATAACTAACTAATCATAATCTAATTAAAATACGTGCTCAAATGATAAATTTTGAGCTGGAATACAAATACGTAGGTTGTATTTGTATATTCTGATTCACTTGCAGTGTCATATTACTGACCAACTTGATATTAGCTAAGAAGATGCGTCACCTTGTTCCATCACAATCACCTACTTAGTCACCGATATCTAGATGCAATCGGTACCTACCTATCATTATTGTGTCCTACGCAGCACAACATAAATAATTTAATTTAATTAAAATTGTGCGCATTACCATCTATTCATTTACGCATCAGCAATGACATAAAAAGCTTAATAAATGTAGAATATCGTCGTAAGTCGTTCCAAATGTAGTAAAATGCATTCTAGATGTGAAATGAACCTAATTTACCTTCTTTTTCTTCGTCGATCGGATGCAAACAACGAGAATGCCGAATTTTAACAACACTATACGAATGAGTATCCAAAACTATGATATTACGGGTGTACATTTTCTCAAGCCATTATATGAAAAAACATTTTCAACATATTTCTACAAAAACTTAAGTTGTAATGGAGGATTTTCTTAAAAACGGCACGCTTCAATATATTTGGACAAGTGTTATTATTACTAAAATTCTGTTCGCATGGACAAGAAAAAGGTTTTCAAGAGTATGTAGTTTATTATATTATAGTGATTTCGTCACAAATCGGAACAAAGACATTGAATCGATTTATTCAGTTGCGCAAACTATGCTTTGCGACCATCGTCGATATGAATGATACTATAGGTACCTGTAGTAGAAATTCATTGGCGTAATTAGGTAGGTAGGTACCTTACTTACACATGTGCGTCGAAGAGGATGTCATTCTACTGACTCTTTTGATTACATGGTTTTATTTAAGTCAAAATTGTTCATTTTTATTCAACATTATACTCTCATAAGTACATCTATTCATCATAAGTACATTTATACTGAAAAAAATATTAGGAAACTTAATATCGCGGCGCCCTAAACATACATGCAAAACAAAATAATATTTTTCTTATTTGTACAAAGATGTTCGTAAAATCGAAAAAAAATTAAATGAAACAATGTTTAGCAATTCCTCAAAATAACCGATAGACCTGATTTTATGACTTTCGCTGAGGCTTATTTTTTGCTTCATTGTTGTATTCGATTTCGTCTAGACAAGCATTTATTAGGAATGCGAATACATTTATGAACAAATAAGTCAAAAGGGTATCCAATAGCATTTCCGTTATTGCGTATCTGAAGCATCCTATTTTGATTCGAGAGATAATCGAGGATAAAGTGCTTAATATACTCCAATTTTTAGGTGAAGCAAGTAAACCATAGAACGGTAGCCAAATATTGGTAGAAGCGTCGAACGTCCAGTACCGAGGGTCGACGAGCGACGACATAGTTGAAGTCCTAAACCGTACCTGGATAAGACCGTCTCAGGACCGTGGTTGATAGATAGCACAAAATAAGGGAGGCCCTACAGTCGGTGAAATCAGGATGTGCAAAATGATGATGACTTCAATATTTTTCATAGCAAATATGTGCAAATATACCCAAATATGCCTCCGAGATTATGTAAAGCGGGTTCTCTTCAACCCCGATATACTTACCTACTTATTTCACAAGTTACGTAAGTATTCGTCGCACATCCTACACTGCAATGCAGGCAATATCAAAGCCAGCATCACAAATAAATATACCAAAGAGTTCCGAATATTATTTCCACAGAGCACATAGCATTTCTCTCTTTATTTATTAAATAGAGTTAAGCTCGATATGATTAAGGAAGAATCATCCGAACAGCATGCGGTTTCTATCTATTCCATTCTATCCACGGATTGTGTGAAATCCCGAGGGAGGTACTGCTCCAATATACTGTGTAGATTATGTACATCCACAGAATAAGCAAATAGTTCAGGAGGTAAAGGGAACAAAATACTGGAGACGCTTATTGATTCAAAAGTAGTCTTGTAAAAATGTATTATTTCCATCCTTTAATAATACCCGAGTAATTTGTAAACAGAACTAAGAATCTTATTAGAAGATAAATCAATATATTTAGCTATAAATTACTATATTAGAATCATGATAAATAAATACACATGGCTGAACATTTTACACAGCACTATCTAGCCCCAAACTAAACAGAGCTTGTACTATGGGAACCAGATAACTGATAGAATACTTATACACTTTTTTTTTGTAAATACATACTTATAATATATAGAAAAATATCCAGTCCGGAACAAATATCTGTAAATCATACAAACATTTGTTCCTCGGTGGGAATCAAACCCGCTAACTCTTGTGTCTCAGCCGGCTATACGCCCATTGCGCCACGGAGGTCGTCAATAAATATATAAATGATCATCATAATGATCAAGCCGAACCGCCACGGCATCGCACGGATTTTTATCATAAAATTATAGCCATCAGTAAAGTAAAAAGTAAAAAGCTTTCTTTCAACAAAATAATTTTCTGAGCCGGTTCAGTAGTCTCTTACAAACAAAAAACTTAATTGTATATTATTAGTATAGATGCATTACATACAAATACGATAGTCATTTCAGATTGAAAGATCTCTAAGCACCTACTTTTATAAGTATTCATTCAATTGGTTAGGCAACCAATATCAGATGAGCACGGCCTTATAAGAAATCTAGTGTTTTTTACCTATTAGAAATGTATACGTATTTAAAGTGGCTCTCCTTATGTGATACAACTTAAATTGATGAAGCAGACATTATACTGTTTTTTTATTAGGTAATTTAAATTTAGATTTTGTTCTAGACAGAAGACATTAAATGTTACGTCAAGGTTTTATATCATACTGCATATAAATGCAATTACATCATTATGCTCTACTTCGAACGAATCTTCTCATTACCGTCTTTACAAAAGTCAAGGTATAACGAATAGGTATAAAGCCTTCAAAAATCACAGTTTATTTAAAAGCAAGCCTGAAAATTGTACTGACCTCATTCTATCTAACAACAGTTAACGGATACACCTAGAATCTGCCGGCGAAACTACATTAAGAATGCATTGCAAGTGTCAAACCGCATTAAAATTGTGACAAAGCATAAAACCGCGCTGGGATGAAAACGGGTTTTCGAATGGAGGCCACATACTAGGAAGCAAACTGAACAATCTGGCTGGGAGGTACTCTGTGGACATGAACTCATGTAGGCGGTTTTGGAATCAGGAGACTAAAACAAATAAGCCTGTACCAGTACAGTACCTACATACATACATGGCCTCTTCAAACTTGAACAAGGTAAGTGACGTGTGTTGTGCATAATTAATCATAGCAGCGCACAATATTTTCAGAAGTTTTACTCTCTTCTTGAAATCCAGTAAGTTGCAACATAAAATCCAAACCCTTATAAAGTTATACACACCATGAAGAAGAGACTTCGAAAGTCTCGAAAATTTTCTCATCTCCATCATTTCATAGAAAACAATTAAACTCCTGCGTTGATAGTCATTTGATCCAAATAATTACACAACACTTTCATTTATCAAACCAGTTTTTGGATCCTGTTCATTCTGAAAATGAGCACTTTCGTTGTAGGTCCGCGAGTGCACAAAGAAGGTAAACATTACCGGAATGAATCATTTTTGCGTGAACATTACGCGAGAATTACGATCACTTTAGGATTTGGGCGATGCAATGCCACGGAGAGAATGAGGATCGGGATGAGAATGCGAAACGTGTCCATTAACGACCGAAATAACAGTTATTTTTCATAGGGCGGTGCGTGTGCTTGTGGCGCCGGCGTGCGGTTAGTGCGGCGTGCGCCCACGGCGACGTGCGAACTGTGAGCGGCGAGCGCGAAGCCGCCGCGGCGGGGCGCGATGCACTGACTCGCGGTGGACTTGCAGAAATTTGCAGCGTCGCCGCCCTTGACGGGGGCGTTGCTCCGAGCCAGGGACGGACGCTGGAGCTGCGCACGCGACGCTTCCCCGCATCCCGCCGGTAGCGAGCGCGCCCGCGCCGCCGCCTGCACCCCTCGCGCTCCTCGAAGGTCGCTCCTCGACCGCGACCGCGACCGATCATTATTAACGGCTATCCTGACCCGACCGACCGCAACATGTGTTCCATCCATTCCAGACATCGAAGTGAATGCAACAAAATTAATTCCCAGAATTGAGATTATTGCTCTATAACTTTACTACATAACCGATACATAAGCATCGATCGATGCTTTCTATTTTTAGACCGAAGGCGGTCGAGGGCGGCGACCCTGAGATCTAACATTGAGCAGACGGTGGCGCCCGCGCACTCACAAACATTACAGGGTGCTGTTCCCGTGAATTCCTTTCAATAGTGCTAGCGCTAGTTTTCGTCTCTAATGCAACAGCATACACTTGCAAAAATCATTAGTCTTCAGTATTGCAACAACATGCACTCGGAAAAAAAATGATTGTTGTAATTAGTATTAGCACCCATTCAGGCATCAAGATGAGGCTTCGAACGCGCCCTAGCCTCGGTCCGGCAGCGGCATCGGCAGTGGCGCGGCGGGCTGCGGGCGGCTGCGGCGCGCTGCGGCCGGGAGGCTGGAATGCAGCCCGCGTGCCCGTGCCCTCCGCCACCGCCCGCCCCTCGCAATCCGGACGCGGCCTTTAAACCGCTCCGACGTGTTTGCAGAGTTGTTTGCACATTTTTTTACATTCCCATCCTTTTATTAAACCCTCCTGTAATACCTAGCCTCCGTACGCGAATATACAGATGTTATTATCTCTGGAATGTAATATAACGAAGCAATTTAGAAGCTTGCGAACCATCCTTTGATAAAACATCGGAACGACACGGGTAACCCCGATTCAAATTAAAGTATGACGGAGCAATTTTCGGAAACAGCGGCTCTGATTTTGAGATATAGATGGATTCTTTCATTGATCGAATCGCCAAACTATGAAATGTATAAGTGAAAGAAAGTGCAATAGATTTCACTTTCAAAACTAAATTAACTTTCTCCTGTGACATGTCTTACGTAATCTGAACAAAACAAGACAGCCATAACCACAACATCTGTAAAGGTCGATGGTCAACATTTTAAAGAATTACATTATGGATACAACATTACCATATAATTGTTGAAGATATAGCTGATCGACTATTCTATCAGTAATTGAGTTCGAGTATTGAGTCCGTTCATTCATCCGTCTTCATTTTGTATGTGAACAAAGAGCGCAGAAACGTGAACGCAGTTTTAATCATAAAATTTAAGAGGCCGCTATAAACCACTTTTTAGTCCGAGCACCTCATGCTGTGAATGAGCTGCAACTCGACATGTATAAACACTTAAAGGCGATACGAATAAAAATATGTTTGTGTCGGTATGCGAGCGGGCAAGTTGAATGCTGCAAACGATGGAATCCACTAAACGTTGCGATTCTTTCCGTCTGCTACGTGAATAACGACTTTAATTCTGGGATCGTTGGGCTCGGGGGGCTCCACTGCAGGAACGTCTTTTTGTCGCTTCCTCGGAGGAAATACCGAGACTTCCAATTTAAGTGTATGACGACCACGTGAAAGAAGTTTAATTACAGTCGCAGAATTGAAAAGCTTTTAACTTTTTGTAATCTTATAAAAACGTTTCGCAAACATATAAAGTTATAGATCTGAGTATTGAGCGATTTATTTTGAAATTGTGGAACGGATTAGAAAATTACGATTACTTTCAGTGTACAACGCTTATTTATTAGCAGAGCGAGTATGCAAAGTGTTGAGAGAACAATGAAAGGCGGCGGCGGGGAGGTCGCGGGCCTCACTTTAATGATCGCGTACAGCGGGATGCATTACACTCCATGGCGGGATGACAACCTGCGTTACTAACTTTCATCGCGGAAATTTCGTTTGAAAGCTAAATTTATCCTACGTAATTTGAAACTTAAAATATTATATCACTAGCCGTTGCCGGCGACTTCGTACGCGTTACATTACTAAATGTGTAGGTAACCTAGAAATTAAGCTAACCTCACTGTTGCAACTTGACACCCCGTTTTTATCCCATGGGAACTTATTTATGGGATAAAAGGTAGCCTGTGTGGTAATCCAGGTTATAATCTACATGTATGTTAAATTTCATCGATATCGGTTCAGCCGTTACGACGTGATTGAGTAACAAACAAACATCCAAATTTTCACATTTATAATATTAGTGTGTTAGGAGAAATAAAGGAACTTTACGAAAATGCAACTCACATAATTTAACACACGTCGATCTGTATCCAATGAAGTAATCATCGTAGCGACTATTCACTTACCAGGGCCCGTAGCCAAATTACATTCGCTGCGAATCTATTCGATTTCTACGTTCATTTGTTGTCGCTGTATCACGTGGTATTTCTATAGCATGTGTCAAATCCCATACATTTTCGGACTTATCGACTAGCGTCATCGCTAATCGACTGTAACTTGGCTAAGCCCTCATCATTAGGTATATATTTTATTTATTGGAAATAACTAGATACTTGGTAGGTATTAGAAAAACGTTGACTCATAGTTTTATTCACCGTCAATGTGGTAATGAAGCTAACACTATTTTGAACACGGTCTATTTAGTGTTATTCGATATGAGTTGACGTGCACGTGCTTATCCTGGAGTGTCATATTATAGTCACTTGAAAGGTTTTACCGGTTGTATTTGAATGCAGTTTTCGCACAATGTGGTCCAAGCTTTGCACCGAAATGCATTACGCCATGTGCAAGGAATGGGCAGGTGCGACCGAGCGGCGCCCGCGCAAGGTGCACTTTCACAGCACTAAAAACGAGAATTCTGATAAAGCTGTTCTATTTAGATTGCTGTATAAGTTTTATTTAAAACATCAGTATCGCAAACGCAACTATAAAACTTATTGAGATAAGTATCGCAACCTGCCTAGGTGTACGAACTATTTATTGAATTTTATTAATCAATTTAGCTTGGCAATTTTTCTAAATTTATAAATATAAAATACCTAGCACAGATGTCCAAAATAAATAGGTGCTTATCAGAATTTGTTTAAGATCCTCCACTTCCATAGCTTAGGTATTAGAAAATTTAAATATGCGAGATTTTGCAACGATTATGTCTATTTTGACGTCTTCGTGCAAAACGAGTTTTCGCTATGCGGATTTAGAAAATTACGAAATATCTTATGCATATCAATCAAGAGGATTTTATGGTTATTGTGGTATTATTGCAAAATTCGTAGACAATATGAGATAGAATTTTCTCCTTATACCTATAATTTAAATTTATAGTGCTGTGAACTGTTTTATGTAAATTGTAACCAATTTTAGCATAAAATACCATATTTAGTAGTGCATTTGCATATGAAGCCAAATTTTGTATAAAAAAATATATAAAGTGAATAAGTATGTATTGAGTTTGTATTATATATTTGTTTATGCAACCGTTCGTTAATACTACCTACTCATAACAACAAAAGACAAATCGATGCAATAACCTGAATATTATCGCTCAACCAATGACACGAGGTCTAAACCCAAATGCCTAGTTGCGCAGGTAAACGGAAAATGTGCAATTGGATTTGCGCCAAAATAAGTTGGCAGATGCTCGTCATACTAATTAAGTAACCTACAAAACTGTGAGACACTCAAAATAAAGCAAATGAGTTAGTTAAATAGACAGGGAGTCAGGTTAATTTAGTATAAGTCGGTTCATATGTCCATTTTGCGGAAACCGTTCAAATCATAGACAGGCAACATCAGCATCGCTCACTAGTAAACCCCAGTATGTTTAAATATTGAAATAATTCAATAAAAATTATTAAAAATTTATAGAATAATTATTACCAAAAAGTTTGTTTATTAAAACATAGATGTTATTTAAACACACGTGTAATAAAAACTTGTTGAAAATTATCCTTCTACAAGTTTTATTTTTATCTTTAAACATGCATGGGGTGCGGGGGGGAGTTATCAGTTAGCGACGCTTTCTGAACCTAGTGAAAAAATGTGCATCTGATTACTTCGGTTGAATATAACATACCTTCCCAAAAGTTCCTCTCAAAAGATGATTTCCTGTCCTTCGGTTGAATTGTAGTTATCGGTTTCCTAAAACAAAATAAAACATGTTGTTATTCTTTGCCTAAGTTGGAGTTCCGACGGTGGGATAATTTAGGTTAAATATTTCAATGATGAACTTTCATCAAACGGACATCAAACGGAATCTAAGAGATTAAAAAGAGCTACATCATGTTTAGGTACTCTACAAAACAATAACTTAAAGTTTATATTAATTAAGTAAATTATGATACACTTAATACACTTATTGGCTTTAAATAATGTGCACAAGCTTTTTTTTTTTAAGTAGTTCCAATCTCGAATTATCATTAACTTGCTATATCAAAGGGTAGATAAATTAAAAGTAATCTCAAGAAGACCTCTAAATAAACAAGTCTACGAAAGAAATATTTATGAATAAGCCGCAAATAACATCTGTAATTACATTACTGCTCCACAAAAGTAGACTGAGCGCCACAAAAAATCATAACAAAACAGTAGCATTCATGTGAAGTGTTTATTTATTTACAAAACAAGTGTTTAATCGTGTAAACGTCTGCGGTGCGCGCTTCAAGCCGCGCCCAAGGTACTGATTTATCGCAATTCAGTTTAAGTGACCAATTTATGTAATAGCAACAATTAGTGGATAGCGGGTGGCGCTGCCCGCCTTATAACACAGATTGCATAATACTACGTTTCTGGCTCCACAGCCCATGACATTAAACCACAGCAGTCCCCATCTACATTATTGTAATTTAGATTTTTCACAATGCTTCATAACTTTTCACCGCACAATTTGCGAGTTCTATTTTTACGCCTGAAAATGTTTGGTAAGTAATCGGTTGAAATAAAACAAGACCAGTCAAGTACGGATTCGCGCATCGAGGGTTCCAAATCTAGATAGGTTTACTATGTTGATTAAACAGTCCCATTTAGTTATGAGACCGGTGAACTAAGAAAAATTTAAAGAGAGATATTTAAAACTGTTAGATAGAGACGTTGTTGTACTTATTTTGTAATCTTTGCATATATGTATATCTTAATCTATATCTATCTATAAATCATAATAATTTCTGATTTTTCACTTCGAAAACTTCGGAGTTAAGGGTAATTTTTCAAAAATTTTATCGTAATTCCAAAACAGTACAAAAAAATATATGTTAATCAGTTTCTATATGATACCCCCAATTGACCTAGTAACCCTGTTTTGAAATTTTGACCCCCACCATTTTAGCTCTTTTGGCCCTCAAATGAAAATATTTTTCAATAGAGGAAGGTTGGTATTATTTATAACTATTCAAAGTTTCAAGCCGATAAGTTCCTGATACGAGTATAATCAGCTGTGACAGAATAACTAAATTTTTTCAATTTTAAAAGTTCCTTATTAGGTAATAAAAGCTTAACTAGTACAATTCTAGTGTGAATGAAATCCCAGAATTAACAATCATATAATTTATAGCGTTAATTATGCTAAGACGCTTCTCAAAACTTATAATAATAAAATTTTACCTAAAGTAGGTATCTGGTTCGTGTTACGATACATATTGTGGTTTTAGATTTTTATGTATGAACATTTAAAAACATGTAAGCTTTGATGAGCATTACACTAAACAAACGAACTGAGTCCCACTATAAGGGTTCCATTTTTACCATTTTGGTCTGGAACCCTAAACATTATAAATTCGGCTCTTTGAGGATGTCGTTTTGCGCAATTTAAACTATACTTTTAGGAAGCGTTATTCGTTTCATGGACGGCATCC
Source organism: Philereme transversata (assembly GCA_963924445.1). Taxonomy (NCBI): domain Eukaryota; kingdom Metazoa; phylum Arthropoda; class Insecta; order Lepidoptera; family Geometridae; genus Philereme; species Philereme transversata. The sequence goes on from OZ004342.1 coordinate 12,247,700, forward strand.
TCCCCGTTCAGGTCAATATCAAGAATAGGTGCTTTGGAATTTGTATAATAATCCGAAAAGGGGTGACGCTAAAACATAAAAAAATGCATATTATTAAAGTCACCTCTAAATCACTTTTACTTAAAAATACTATACCATCTGGTCTAACAGTTAAAGAATTGATCTCGCAAATGACCCACTTTCCGCTAGGATGTTTGATAAGGTACGCACGCACAAAAATGAAAGGGGTTATTTTGATGAGCATAATAAATAAATTTGTGAAATTTTTACCATAGAAATGTGAAATTTATTTTGGCCTGTAAAAACAAACACTTTATTAAACTTATGTTGTGCTATTGCATAATACTTGCCATCTAACTACAGATACTGTATTGGTGACTTTTCGAGATATCTCTTGTTGTCCCTTTCTAACCTAAAAACCCGCAGCCATTTCCGAAAGAGATATCAAATCGGCCTTTATTTTTGGATGTCGATTGCAAGAGCAGGCAGTAAGTTTTATATCGAATTAATCACCTAAACTTAGTCGATGTTCTTTAAAATTTGATAATATAACAAGTCGTTTTTTTTTTTCGAGATGACTTTTTTTATGTTTTGGGAAACCGTCACTTGAATATCGTCAGTATATTACCAAACACCCTGTATATTCCGAGTAGACCTGTAAATATATTGAAACTAGAAAATTATCAAAGAAAGTGGCATATTTTAATTTTGTCAATGTAAATAGAAACGGGAGAGACCTTGGCCCAGCAGTGGGACGCAATAAGTTGAAAAAAATTAATGTTGTCCCAGCCTCAGCGGTTTAACCCTGCATCTTGACACCGCACATCCGGTTTGTAATCCACTATATTTTATAGAGGTCAAATACGTAAGATATTATTGTTTCAACACAAACTTCAAGGTTCTTTAACAATTCTTAAAATAGCATTCCGATAGCCAAGTTTCACGACAATATCAGAAGTCTGTCAAATCTGTTATTTAAACCTTCTTAACAAACACTTTAAAGACAAGATAATATTGGCCTCTACAGTTATTTACAACAGTTATATGCTTTTACAATATCAATAAACTTAACAAGCTTACTTATTAATGCTTTCTTACAACTTATATTGAGAGAAATTTCTAAGAAGTCGTTCCCATTCCGAGGAAATAAGTTCTTATTACTAAAATACTTATTTTACAATCCAAAACTAACTTCAAAAATCTTACCACACCTGTATGGTTTGCTTAATGATACTTGCAAAACTTTTAACTGTAAATATGTATATAAAATATGAAATGAGTACGCAAATTGATGACTGTCCTAATTGAAAGTATTTTAGCGACTGGAATTTATTTAACAGCATGTTTCGAGAGCGAATATCATCAAAAACAGGTCATCGGCTGCTGCCTCAAATGTCAGGGTCCCTGAGACTGCGACGACGACAGAGATTTGAATGCCATCGACGTTGTATAAACAACATTAATTCTGAACAGTTTATAATTGAGCTTAAAATATATGCTTAGTTATCGAGTGTTCACGAGTTGAATCAGACTTAAAATTCCAGAAATTCTAGACACCTATAGGAATCTTTTATCAAAGCGACCGTCTCTATGTGAATTACAAAACAGACGCATTTTCATACAAAGGACAGCGTTGTGCTCTTATTCTAGTTCGAACATACGAGAGCGAATTCCTGAGAAGTGAAAATGCTCTGTTGAGAAAGGCAGCGGGTCCAAGCGAACCTAGTCTAGGCAAACCACGTCGTGACTTCGCGGTCCCCCCTCACCCGCCGCCCGCGGGGGTCTCGCGACGCTGCGCTGCGCCCGCTCAGCCTGTGGACCACTCACCGGAAAGCCTTCACGTTATTATCGAGTTACATTCTCACATCGAACTACTCGATCACCTAAACCTTCTTAACCCAACCGGTATTTGATGCACTCAATGTTGCACCAAAGACGGCTCTGTTTCGCTCTTCACACTTTAGATTAATAACCTGATAATCCGCAACTGGTTTTTCAATACTATCCGAAAGAACAAAGAACATGAACTGGTTAATTTTAATTGTGGGAAACTAATGTTTATTATTTAATTGTGCACAGCAATGTAAAGTTACTACTGACGCGCCTAATAAGGCCTTATGACTGTAAGCGCATATAGAGGCTAGCCACTGTAATAATGACCAGTCCCAATCCTTACAGGACCTGTTTTGCCATAAGAATAGACGACACTGTGGGTAAATACATTTTTTGCTTCTCAAACCAGACGTTAAAATGTTTTGTTTATTTACAAACGGCATTTTAAAATAGACATTCGACTGTTATTACTGCATCAATATATCATGTTTGCATTCGTTATTAGTGACAAGTTTATTACAAGTTAATGGATATCTGTTAAAAGGATAAAAGCAAACAATTCGCAAAACGAAATCATATTTTTGTGGCAATTAAGCTGTGCTGTTTTTATGCAATTATTTGTATTATTCTAAATATATAAAACGAAGTCGGCTAACCCGACTTCTTTTTATACATATATTTAGAATAATATGCTCAATTTATAACTCAAGAATGGCTGGACCGATTTTGATGATCTGTGATTTCATGGATTTGTCTCCACCCCGAATAGCAGAATAACTATTAAAAACTCTGAAAAATAGAGGCAAAAAAAAATTATGACGAAAATTCATTTTCTCATACACACATGCAGATAATGGTGCCCGATTGACAATTCTACCGGCGACGTACATTGGCAACCCGCGTCATATGCATGTCAAGGCGGTTCGAAGTCCCCCCGAACTTTATCGTCAGCTAGTTTATAATATAAAATGACCCTAAAAATTGGCTATACACGTTATTAAAGTACGTAGTTAGGCCACTGGGGTATGATGACGATAGATTTAAATACATGCTCTGTCTAAATCAACCGCACTTGGAACAAAATTCCTTGCTGCTTTATCCAGCGGCTTAATATTTACCTAGATGCCAGATCTGCACGACTATATACCGCACCTCTACAGATATTTGCAATTCTAGGCCAGTCTTTTAAATGGAAGGACATGTTTTTATTTTAAAGAAATTGATCAGTTTAGCTTTATCGTCAAGTACGTGCGTTTATAAAAAGCAATACGTATACAATTTATTTAAGGAATTCGTGAGTGCCACGTTGACTAAATTTTAAAAATATTGTGAAAGAGTTTGTTCTACACTACATTGCATTGACCTTGAACCAATCTATCAAGAGGTAACTAGCAGTGTGTGAATATGTAAATAACCCCTTAAAAACAGGGCGTTGAATTAGTCGATAAATGGAGTGGGACGAGCGTGCGAACAGGGTCGACCGTGCCATTGTCACCAAGACGTCACTTTGCGATATTTCCTATACACGTGTTGTATATGTACCTGTACACATGCATGTAGGGTACGTAATTGAACAAGATCAAGGCCCCCCGTTCACCGCTTCCGCCATTCAACTTGGGAATTCCATATATTTCAACGAGCCGACGCTAAATTAAATACGAGTTAAAGTAGGCAAGTATTTGCTGTCATTCACAACCGCATTGCCGCACAGTTTCAATTTGAAATGTTTTCACTCATTTCTTCAAATTGTGTTTACGAGACACGATATAGTGGTTGACACCGTAATAAAGAATTTACTTCCTGCTCCGTTCATTATTATCTCTAAGTGGAATGCAGATGTGAAACGTGAAACTCGAAGCCGTGCGGCGAATTTATGTCAACAAATCGATACAAGCTGCTACAAATACTTACGAGCAAAAAAATATATCAAAACATATATTCTCATATATACTATATACTATCTACTTTTTATTGCAAAACACTGGCGCTCTAAGTCTTAACGTGGGTGTTGAAATATGTTAAGCGGATAAGAATGAGAATCTCGATAGGTCCGCCGTGATCGATGCCGGTGATTATCATCATACGAGAGAAAGTATGGAGATACAAACATAAATTTAATAACAGTATTAGATGTATTGGATTGCAGAGACAGCATCAGAGAGTTGCAGGGCCAATCAGTGCGGCCGGCGACTCTGTACCGTTAGGTCTCGGCCGACCGCATGTACATCAGACATCTCAGCCTACTTAGAGCACATAACGTGCCAATCATGTGGAGTTATGTCGGATATTATAATGTTATATTTTTGTTTAAATTTGCCTTGTGAAAATACAAAAAATGCAGTGAATAGCAAAATGGTGGGTTCTACCAACTCTCTCTTACAAACCAATCCCTAACCAAAGTCGCATACTTTTTAATTCAAAAGACTAAACAATAAATTAAAAGAATGATATATAAACCAGATAACATATATGGTTAAATCTAAAACTGCCTAAATCCGCCTCACTTTTAGGTGTAATTTGAATTGCATCGCAAAACCTCCAGTGACCAACATTCGACTGATAAGTGTTACATGTACACACGTTTACAGAATACTAAACAATACCTACCTACTCTCAGATGAGCCGTTAGGCTCAGCACACACGGAATAAATACAAATAATTACTTTTTGGCCCCAATTCGAAAGTGACTATGTCATAATATCAGCTATAGGCCTCCCCCATAGACTTCCAGAGTGACCGATCTTGTGCGGCCAACACCCAACGGCACCCAGCAACCTTTATCAGGTCGTCTTTCCATCTAGTTTTGGGCTGCGAAGTCTTTCTGCCCCAACGGCCGTCAGTTTTTCAAGCATCCCACTTTAGTTTGCTAATCGTCTAAGCTATGTAAGTAACCTGGATTTGTCTTCAAATCTCCTCATTTCTGATTCGATAATAGAGAAACACCAAGCATATAGTCCTCTCCCATACAGGCTAAGTGACGTTGAGCATTCTTATGAGACTTTATGAGGCATAGTAAGTACGTGAGACTTAGTTTTTGTGCCATAATGACATCACTGGTAACACTGATCAACAGACACTGAGGTATTTTGGACGAGAAGACGTCACATGGTTTCCCGAACGCTGCCCTATACAGTAATGTAGTTTAGGTACGGCTTACGGCTTACAGTCCACTACGGAGCGGCTACGATTCGTCTACGGTCTGGCTACGGTTCGTCTACATCCTGGCTACAGTCCGGCTACAACTCGTCTGCGGTGCAGCTACGATACTGTTACATATATTATTTACAGAGGAATATAGAAGGGGATTTTAAAAATTATACTTATAAGTATGATCCTCTCGTTATTGCAAATTATAATTTAGCTTCTAGGATTTCCCTTAGATTTCTTCTAGTCTAGGCAAGTGAAGTGTAGGACGACCTCCGGCTAGATGGAGTGACGATTTGTGTGTTGTGGCTGCCAAAAATTGGATGAGAAGAGCTCAATCGGGCTCAATGGCGCAACCTGGGAGAGACCTACGTCCAGCAGTGGACTGGTATAGGTTGATAATGATGTTGACCTACCCTAGTTTAGTCTCCTGTCCTGTTAAACTGTCACTGTATGTACAGTACCTACATGTCTAGTTATGGTCTCCTGTTTACCGAACCAACAGCAACGTAACCAATAAAGCCAGTTGCGTTTGGTTGTGGTAAAAGGTCAATACAAATACATCCGTAGTATTGCAAACAGTTGGTTTATGAAACAATGCAACAAAGTTATAGAAATTTTTATTTAAACAAATAGAACATTAAATGTTTCCGTATCGCAGACAAACCGTATTTATTTCAGTCTGCATTTCTTATTTAAATTACCCATTCAAGAAGACAGAAAGTTTATTCTTTTAACTGCATTTATCAGTCGCGAGTGCAAATGCAAAAAACGTGCGATGCCATTACAAAAACATGTTGACCCTGTATGACTCTGCAGTTTAAAAGAAAGAGAATACGCGCTCTAATAATAGATTATTATATGCAATGGCCACGCCCGTCCACATTCTGAGACAATTTGATGTTGTGTACTCGTACCTACCCACCACTAACGATCATTAAAGCGATTAAAGCTATCCATTACGAAGACTGATCGAAAGCTCGGAAAGTTCTTATTGTTATACGAGTATGTTTATTGTTAACGTTTTCTCTTTGGAATTGATGTTATTTGTAATATCGAGAATTTTATTGCTGTTAGATACATTTTTGGAGAAAATAACTTTCACTACAGAGTATTAAAAATACCTACGTACTAAAAATGTCGATGCCAGATTGATTTAATCATATTTATTTCACAGTGCAAGATAGAACCGGAACTTTGAACTCACTTATCAGGTGATTATTGCCGCATTCAATTGAATTACAACGGTTAAATTCAATCAAGCTATATTATAGCAACCAAGCACTGCTATTCAAATTATCTTCCGCCGTCATCGAGTAAGTTACGAACTTCTGGTTCCAAATGATAATCTCTCTCAATTATTAAGGCAATATTGCTTAGGATATTGCATCTTGGGATAGCTTACGTGACTTTGCATACCATTTACAGTTGCAAAACTCAGTTCTGAGCTGCTTTTTATAGAATTATGTAAGTACTACATAATATCGCTGATATAAATAAAATGAGATCATTTATCGTTAGGAACTGAAATATCTAAGAAAAGCAATTTTGGTGTCGGGTTGCTCGAGATGGCTTTGTCGCACACTGTGTCAAAGTTTTGCCAACCCATTAAAATATCATGCATAAATTGTAATTCTATCACGTTGCCTTCCGTCCTACTCCATTGTTAGAAGATCAAAAGCCAGGTTTGGTCTTAAAATATTAAGTTTTGTCTTAAAATAATATGTTCTATTATGGATTTCAGAAACCATATAGAAAGGCCGACGTGCAATAAAAAATAGAAACAAAAGCCCACATTTTTTTAAATTAAATTGAAACTGTGACCTCATGTTTCTTAGTCGGTTATTGACCCGCCTCGTCACATAGGCCGTATATTATGACTGATGGACTGCAGAATTATCCAACGCGCTATTTTTTGTTTCCTCAATGTGTGTAGACAGTTGGAAGCGCAATGCGGTAATGAATGCAGCCGGTTTGCCGTTGCCATACACCAAATGTACAGTCAGAGATAGAAGACGCTTAAGTGCCGAATTCACATTCAGAGCAAAAATTCCTGACTTGTCATAGCGACAAAGTAGGGTAACCATAGTTTGAATGTCCGTGAACTTTTCTTAAATGCAAAAATCCTGGTTTATGCAAACAGTTTTAATAAAGTCCTAAGGGCGTCCTATACCTAAACTCTGTTAGAAGCGCTGGTAATGTGCATAATTGTAGAACTTAGAAAGAAAAGAAAAGAAAAAAGAAGAGAAGAAGTATTAAAGTACTTTTATCATGTTAACCTTTTCATATTGCTATAGCAGATCTCAAAGGGGGCTTAGGAAAATAGGTCGTGTTAGCTTGATCAATAAACTTTGTTAATGACTGTACTAGCGAACATTAAACTTCATCATAATGTATGGAGAAGACTATACCACAGAGTAAATGCCAATTACTACGTAAACTATGCTCATAAACTTCCACTGGGGCATAATGATCTTGGAGGATAAGATACTGAACATTGTACCTAGTACCGTCTCATTATATCTAAGCGCATTAAACTTAGTTAGAATGCATGAAGTACGGAGTATAACAATAAACTTTCTACTATAAATAAACAGAGAGTAATACACTGCAATTCCTATATTACTTCCTATAAGTCCTGGTTGTAAAGACAGAATGGCCGCAAAATTTACAGGCACATGAGACATTCCTTTGTCAAGGGCAATGGACGCACGGGAATGCTGAAGTCGTTGCTAATAAAATAGCGATATCGTAGGTGATATTGCAGGACAGGCGTGACCTTTTAAATAAACGTTGAATGAACTACATGTATTTGCCCGTTCAACGTTTATTTTTAAAGCGGGTTAACTTTTTATTACAAGTTTTACTTTGCTAGTGACGGAAAACTTTTCAAAAAATTCGTCCGTCTTTAAACTGTTGGTCACATTATAAATCACATACTTTGATCATGGGTCTTAAAGTTTTGTTATGAATACAAAAATAAATCATGTTTCCTCGTTTGCAACGGACACTGATCTTCATTTTGACAGTATAGTTTTAAGTAGGTATGTACTTAATAAATCAACTGTGTGGTTAATATTTACTCGTGCATTAAATCTTGGACATGAGGTCAGACATCTCCGTGAGACACGGTAAGTAGGTATACAATAATGACCATGCTGTGACCATGAGGATCATATGACTCACTTAAACTAACTTGAGAATTTTCCGAAACAAACGATCGTTAGCAGATAAATAAACACAGCTCGAAGTTTATTTTTCTTATTTATGTTTTCCCTATTGAGCTTTATGTAATATATTTTTTTATTTTTCTTTAGCAGTTTTTTTTAATTTGTAGGTTACCAAACCTTATAGAATATACATATGCACTTATATACTTTGTTACGTACGTATAGTACTTAAGTAGAAACCTAGAATGATTATGATTGTTTTGCAAAATTTCGTCGTGTATAAAACCACCTGTTTTTATTTTATCGTTCGTATCATGACGCATCTTGTCCAGTTGTAATATTATGACACAAAAATGGTTAAAAGAATTAGCACATTATGTGTTTCACGTACTTTAAGAAGAGAAGGTATGAGTAACGCTATGGAGAAAGTTTCATGACAATTGAATAAGTCAATCGGTTTAGTGTGGAAACTCAAGAACTATTAGGCACTTTTTCTGTCACCTAATTTATCTTTAAATATCTAAACAAGTACCTATATTTTTCATGGATATATTAGTTAATTATTATTACTTATTAAGTATAAGTATTAATATAGAATGGACCAAAATCGTTAAGTATGTTTCTATCTTTAGAAAATACCACCTTAGTCGCAGAATAAATATAACCTTTATGAAAGTATTAACATTATTGCTATTATAAGTAATCGATAATTATAATAAACAACAATGAAATGTCTATTGAATATAAATAGTCGAGATAAAATTGCATATTATCTTAGCACTAGAGTAGGTGTCCTCAAGTGCTTATCAACCACTTGCGTTTGAAAGCTATTTAAGTTATTGAAAGTGTGCAGTTCGATAACACAATAAATAAATGGTTGTGAATACAACACTGAAATAAACATGTTGTGCTAAATTATGTGCAAATATTTACAATGAAAAGGATTTGTATGAGTAAAGAGATTGAGTCTATCTGGACAGTTTAGTATAGATTCGAAGCTTGGACAAATACCGAAAAGCAAAGAATGAATAAAATGCAGCACGCGAAAGAAATACATAGAATGAAAGCTACTGGAGACCAGTTTTTGCTCTAGATCGAGTTGAATTAGAGTTCTTCGACTTCATTGTAAACCTGTAATCGAATGCGCGACCGCGCGTATTAGATGCTTGCTATCAAATCAAATTGATGTTGATTGACAAACGCGCAACATCATCAAGTGGTCAAACAAACTTAATTTACTTTCTATTTCATGCGGCTGTCCGTGACGCTTCTCCAATTATGAATATTCGTTGATTAAAACAATACATTGTGTAACTTTGATTGCATGTCCAAAATTATTTATCCTTCGATGTTTTAATTCGACGACCTCAGTGGCGCAGTGGCCCAACAGCCGGCTGAGATGCAGGAGGTAGCGGGTTCGATTCCCGCTGCGTAACAAATGTTTGCATGATCTACGGGTATTTGTTCCGGGTATGGATGTTTTTCTATATATTATAAGTATGTATTTAAAAAAAGTATATAAGTAGGTATACTATCAGTTATCTGGTTCCCATAGTTCAAGCTTTGCTTTGTTTGGGGCTGGATAGCGCTGTGTGAAATGTCCAGCAATATTTATTTATTTTATAATTTGAAGTAACTGTCCAGGCTTACCGTTAGATATTTTAGTATGCTTACACAATCTACACATATTTAATTTTGATTAACTCTCAGAGACAGGTGTACATTATATTGGCGACCTCCGTGGCGCAGTGGGCGAATAGCCGGGTGAGACACAGGAGGTAGCGGGTTCGATTCCCGCTGCGTAACAAATGTTTGCATATCTACAGATATTTGTTCCGGGTCTGGATGTTTTTCTATATATTATAAGTATGTATTTACAAAAAAAAAGTGTATAAGTATTCTATCTTTTTGTTTTTTTTATTTCTTTTTTTTTATTTGACTGCCACCATGGCGCAGGGGGCGTATAGTCGGCTGAGACGCAGGAGGTAGTGGGTTCGATTCTCGCCGTGGAACAAATGTTTGCATGATCTACAGATATTTGTTTCGAGTCTGGATGTTTCCTATATATTATAAGTATGTATTTACAAAAAATTTATATAAGTATTCTATCAGTTATCTGGTTCCCATAGTACAAGCTCTGCTTAGTTTGGGGCTAGATAGCGCTGTGTGAAATGTCCAGCAATATTTATTTATTTATTAGGTGAAGACTAAACTATACAGCAGAATATCTACAAAGGTGTCAGTTTATACTTATCTGAAGAGTTTTATTTGGTAATGTTACGAGTATTATCTAAATGACACTTCATAGTTCAATAAAAGCTACATAGAACTGTACTTAATGGTTGTATTATGAGTTTGATATAGAGACGGTATTGTAGAGGTACATATATGGTAGAGTCAATAGCTGTTGTAGGTATAATGGGTCGGGTGCATTTTCAGAGTGCGCCAGGAGAGCGAGGGCGCAGATGGTCCCCTCTCACCCCTTTCTCCACCCCGCTATTGTTACCCGCTAGTTTGCATGAAAATAGAGAAAACTCTCCCTCCATGTGTGTCACCGCTCCGAATAAAATATTCTTTTCTTTGTCTACAGCTGTTATTCCTGTGCAACTGGTAAAAGTATTGTTCGCAGAATACAATGAAGTTGTTTATCTTGTAGAAGCACCTTCGTGTAATGATTTGGTGGTTATATAAACAGCTTTTACGCTGTCTTTATATAAAAAGTTCACACGGAGTTATTATGCCCCCGGTTATAATTATGTTTATAATCGCTGTTTGTTTTACTAAAAAGCTAAGAAATTTTCAAGTGTATTGTAAATTGTAAATAATTTGACCAAAAATACATATAATATGGCATGCAGTATTCACATCCCTAAACAAATAATAGATTGTGTCTCGAATGCGATCTTCATTTTGTCAGTTTTGTTAGTACCTACATAACTATACTTATACAGGGTGCTTCGAAATATTTATACGTAATCCAAAGTAAAAAGAAACCGCTCTAGATAGAGCCTTTTTTCGTACTTTTTCATCATAACTTTAAAGTACGATATAAAAAAAATGTTTGAGAATGTCCAAACGAATCACTTTTATATGATCGGCTATAACGGTAGTCTACATAACCAGTAGTATCACCCCCACTGCTGGGACCTCTATATGCCTCCTCTATAGGCGTCCCTATTGGCGTAACGAACATGCGCTGGTCTATGGGTGGTCGACAGTCAAAGTTGATGGTCCATACTAAGACTGGTACCGCTAATCCACTAATATTATAAATTCGAAAGACTCTCTGATTTTTACGTTTTCACGAATAAACGGCTTGATAGATTTCGATAAAATTTAGTATAATATAATTAGATTATGACCTGGAATGAGACATAGGCATACTTTTTATTGATGAACTGCGGATGCGGAAGCCTGTTATACTAAACACTCGAAAGTAACTCTGTCTCTCTGACTGTTTGTTACATTCTCACGACTAAGCGGCTGAATCGATATTGATGAAATTTGGTACATTAAAAATTGATTATGATCGGATTGAGACCGACTGCATTTTATTGACAATTTTATCAAACCACACATGCGAAGCCGCTGGTGTAAGTTAGTATTACTATTAGCCCATATTGTCCCATTGTTGGGCAAAGGCCTCCCCGCATTTCCGCCGCTCACAAAGGTCCAGTGCCACTGTTTAGGCCATAATTAAATATTATATGTAGGTAGGAAGCACAGTGACTTTCTGTCCTTATCTATCCTCTATGTAAAACATCCTATCTCTTTCTACCATAACTACCATCATCAGTCGAAGAAAGATGGTTAAAAAAATGCCTCTGCTGTGGTGTGATGTGCTCCGTGCCAAAAGTAACTAATAAAACGAATTGCTGTAAAATAAGACCTGAAAAGTGTTGGAAAGTGTAGTGCTGTGTCCCTCGCGAGAAGAAACTTAAGTACCTACTCGAAGAACGAAGATTGGTGATATTGGCGAAAGTTTCTTGGAACGAAGGCATCCGCAAGGTTGGTCCTCATTTTATCCTAATCCTGTGTCCTTTGTCACTGTGTGTTCAATAGAAATAATAGCACCTAGGTATCCGATAATATCATTACGAGCCCGCGCGCAATCAGCCACCGTATGCCAGTCTCTCTCAAAGGCGTCCAGCCCGTCCCGCCACCTCCGGCGTGGTCTAGGCCGGTCACGTCTGTCGCATGCCTGATGAGCTGTGGGCCAAAATTACCCCGAAGTGGAGCCCTGAGACAGCAAAGCGGTGCCGCGGCAGACCAAGTTAGTATAATAATAAAAAATCCTAATTTATAGAACTTGCAAGGCAAGCATTACCACTACATCACCCAGCAGCGTAACTGTAATTATGCAATAATCTATCCATGTCGTACAAACACGCACATTGTTAACTGGGTGGAACCAAGTAAAGATTCCTCGATAGTTAAGCTTATCACTAACCCGACTTACTTGCCTATTTTCAAACATTCAGAGCAAAAAATGCTGTAACATTGCAACTATTACGTAAAGAAATTTCAAACATACATTAATAAATCGTCAATCGGACCTATTGTCTGATTTGACGTCTATCATTTTGCATGGCGTGATAACTTTGTACGAACTTCTACATAAAAAAATCGAAAAATCAACCACAGACTGCCTATTAATGATTATATTAATGATATATAAGACGACCTCCGTGGTGCAGTGGGCGAATAGCGGGCTGAGATGCAGGAGGTAGCGGGTTCGATCCCCGCCGCGGAACAAATGTTTGCATGATCTACAGATATTTGTTCCGGGTCTGGTTGTTTCTCTATATATTATAAGTATGTATTTACAAAAAAAAATGTATGTAAATATTCTATCAGTTATCTGGTTCCCATAGTACAAGCTCTGCTTAGTTTGGGGCTAGATAGCGTTGTGTGAAATGTCCAGCAATATTTATTTATTTTATTTATTTATATTATCCATACACTATAAAAATTAGTATAATTATTAGGCAATAAGTTTCACGTTATATTGAAAAATTACTCTGAAACACTAGTTAATCTTGAACCAATATTTCTACAGGACGATATTCCAATGTATCATTTGTTTCTATTGTTAGTTTTTAATATTTTGATACCTGTCAAATCCGACCAATATTTTCACGAGTTAAGATAGGTATTTTATGAACTAATCTGCAGGAAGTCTATTCACATCCACTATTTGCTTTAAGCGATAAGGCCGCTCATTGTTACCAACCCGTGTTAATCTGTAAGTTTTCTAGGTTAGGTAATTTTAATTTGGTGCAACAATAAATAGCTATTAATCAAACAATTAACAGCAAGCGGATTTTCACCGAGTTCCCACATTAGATAATGAAATGCATACTTGTAAGATCTACTGACAATTCAATATTTATGGATCGTACACTTTAGACTTACTATAATTTCGTTTAACCAATTCCAAACTTTATACATATATCATCACGTATTGTTAGTGAGCCCATACAGTGAGCATCCTAACGAGCGTTTTCGGAAAGTAGATCGCGGAAATATAGAAATAAGTGCCACGGTAACAATAACATATTGTCGCCAGGTCAGGAGAGTCGAGAAACTGTCAATAAAACAATGCAATGACAGACAATAGCACATATATCAAAGAATCTTCACATAGGCATTTGAAATTGCAAATAAACGACAACTCACCAAATAAACTCAGAAAACCATTATAATTAACTTCCAGTACAGTTGGAATCGAAAGGTTAATTTTCTAAACGTCAAGTCGTCTCACTCGCAAATGGATGTTTGCTCGGTGATTACTTCCCTCGGTGAAAATTTGCTTTCCTTCATTGCCGTCTGACTTTCTGGTTGAGCGAAGGCATTTATGCGATTTCTTTTATGTGAGCCTTACTTTCGAATGAAAGACTTGCCAACCAAATTCCTCTCACTGAACAACGATAATTTAGGGTGCCAAGTCAGAAAAGCATCGACCTGCAAACCGCTTTGCTCACTACGGTATGGATAATTAGTGGAAAGTGTAGGGGAGGGACCGAAAGAAATTAGTTCACAGCGCTCCGCTAATATTTTTACTGCAATAAATTCATTTGCGTACCTACACATTACGCCAGGTGTGCAAAAACGGTATCTAACAGACCGCTTTTTATTAGACTGTGTAAAAAATCAACGGGTTGTCAACTTGATCGTCAAGATTTGGGGTTTATGTCTAAATTGTCTCTTATTGCTCGCAGTCAGGCGAATCCGATGACAAATATGCGTAGCAAATCATTTGATGGTGCATTCGTCGCGCCGTAAAAGGTTATTGTTCACCTTTAGGTATTCAAGTTATTTTAATAGTTCCTTCTCAGGAAATGGAAATATGTGTTACCTACAACATTATTTTAAATACCTTGTTTTGTGTTCTTGATTCGGAGCTAAGTGTTGGGTCTTTTTTGCATATCAAAGCATAGTGATTTTATATTTACTAAGGATCACGCACGCCAATACATTTTTGTATGGTTATGGGGTAATCTGACAAATTAAAGCATAAAAATAAATCTTGGTACTTACGCATTGTCAGTGACGTCGGTAGACTCGTCTAGTTCGCCAATGGTGTCCAATGAGGCTCCGGAGCCGTCCTCCCTGGTTTCAGCTGGCGGCGGCGGCGGCGGTGGGGCTGTGGGTCTCGTCAGCGGTGCCTCGTGGACGTTCTCCTTGTACTGAGGTTTCGGCACAAAATCAATTAGCCGCGGTAGAGCCTCCGGCAATGAACTGTCTTCCATCTTGTCAATGGGCTTATTATTATTCATTTCCGCTTCGGATCGCTGAAGCCACGTCTCGATACAGTTCTTCTTCGTCGGCGTCAGCAAAGAGTCCGGAAGAGGTGGAGGTGCCGTCTCCAGTATGGGAATTGGTCTCGGTTTCCTGTCACTCGCAGATCTCTCGACTTTTGTACTCCTAGGCATCGGCTTTGGTTTTTCTGCTGGATCATCTGTTTTGTGATTTTTCTCATTAGTTACATTGTTAGTGACATTTTGTACGGACGTATTGTTGTTTTTGTCGTTTTGAGAAAGCTTTTTGGATTGTTGGTGACTGTCTTCTGCGTTTAGTAAATTCTGTGTAAAACCATTTGTACTGTGTAATGAATTGCAATTATCTGTTAATTTAGGTTCTTTGAGTACATCTACTTGTTTGAGTAATGAATGTTTCGATGCTCTCATGTCTCTTAGAATATCAGTGTCAATGTTTTCGATGCAATTCAAAACTTTTTGTATGTCGATAGTTTTAGGTTGCATGGTAGGTGTAGAGGGAATGCTATTTGCAACAGAGCTGGTCATCGAGCCTAGTCGGTCGACTACCGTGCTTATGGAACTCCCGGTGTCGTCTGACTCTGCATCTCCTAAAACAAGACAACGTTCCCATTCAGAAGAAAGTAAATCAATATAAATTTCAGCTTCTGCAGGTGCACCTTTGCCATCAGACAGTCTTCGCACTAACCGCCTTACTTCTTCTGGAGAACCTTTCTTGAGATAAGCAATACTTTCTTTGTTTTGTCGAAATATATGGCTATCAAACGAAGATTTTCTTGACAGTTTAGTAAAAGTGGACATACCGTTTTGTTTTCCGTTCGTGATACCCTCTTTATCATTTTGCAGCCCATCATTGCCTTGCTCTCCGAATGTATGTAGGGATGGTTTATCCTTGAAAGAGTTTTTCTTTCCTAGTTTTCGTGGTGGCACTGGAGGGGGCAGAGTGGTAGGTCTCATGATTTCCATGGATTGCTTCGAAACCGCCATATTTGGAGTCGTAACAGATTCCGACATGTCTTTATTGGATGTTTCCGTTTTGGTCTCTGGTTCGAAATGCCTTACCAAAAGCGTTAGCGATTCATCTGAATCTTTTAGCCGACGAACGCAATCTATTCTTGTTAGTTCGGACACCGAAACACCGTCAATAGCCAAGATTTCATCTCCCGGTATGAGTTTACCCCATGGAGCACAAGCGTTTGCTGCTGGGCTATCTTCTGAGCATGATTGAACGAGAAGTCTTCTGACTTTTTCTGCAGCTGCTGAGCCACCCTCAAACTTTAGACCTAATCCAAGACGTTCCCCTCGCGGCCTTCGTACTATCACTTCCGCGGCACCCGCAGCCGCTCCTACCGTGAGTACTGTAACGAAGGCGGGATCGTGTACCGCCGGCCGGCCCTCACCCACAGGAACTATTGTGACGAAGTCTTCCCCGGCCACGTCTGTCGCCATGCCGCGGGAATCGTGCACTTGTGGAGAGTAAACCTCCGTTTACACGAACCTGTAGACAAAAAAATATTCATGAGCTTGCGTAATGCAATTTAACTGCGCCCGCGACGACTAGCGCTCAATAACTGAGAGGCCTCTCTCTTTCACCGTTGCACTTGAACGCTCAGAGATGAGCCAAGACGTAATAGCCTTTAAACCAGATAAAATATGAGACAAGCAGCCTTGTATGCATATAGTTCTTAAGATAAAGATAAGATAACTCTTTATTGTACACCAAAGTAAAATACGGAACATAATTTTTACAAATAGATTTAGTACAATGGGCGGACATATTGCTAAAAGCGATCTCTTCCAGACAACCAAAAGGTTCAATAGATAGCATTATCTCCTAAAAATAGGTAACTGTAATATTTAGGGTAATTTCCGTCCAGAGACCGTTTATTCTTTCCACCCTGTACATAGGTGTTTTAATTAAAAGGTTTTCTGCACATACTATAACATAGATTATACTCTATTTGTACTAAAAACGGGATATATACCATGATTATACTCTAATTCGACTACAAACATTTTTTTGCAAAGTCTGGTACATATCACAATATGTACCTAAAAAAATAAAAAAAATATTACTCTGGAGCCGAATTGTTAAAAATGTTGAAGGTAACATACAAGTACATCTAGTAACTCGTCACGATCATTGGAACTTTCGTTGATTGGTCGAAAGTGTAACGAGCGTGTTTGGGAACGCGTTGGCCACAAATAGTCGCATCATTGGGCGAGATGTAGGTTAGTGGCACCACACCGGAGGCGGAGCAGGCGCAGGCGTCACCCGCGCGGCCAGCGCAGCGTTCGCGGAGAATCAACGCATTAGCATATTGCCCGGGGCTGCGGCCCGTTACTCCCGGGTCCCGTTCTGAAGGGCCGCACATTCTCACGGTTCTACACAATTTTCATCGACGTTTACTTCCAAGATTCGATTAGAGATGATTTTCTGGAAAATCGACACTAGTTTTGATGAACCGTTACTTTGTTGAATCTATTGGAATCAATTAAATTAATCACATGGTAAATTCAGGTTGTATTGCGAACGCTTGGTAGGTACAACCGATAACAACTGACGTCAAAAACATAAATCTCATGCGTATTATAGGTTTTCGCTGTCCAAGATGTACGTGACTCGAAATATCGAGTCAAAAAAGGTCATGTAGTTGTTTCGAGTCAGCATTTTCGTTTCTCGTTGTTACTCGGGTAAACAAAGAAAGATTGCTGCATCGCACATGGTATTGTTCAGCGATATCTCATAATTGAATCTTTACACCGTAACCTACAATGCAGAAGATGAGGCTGCCTGGTATTTGAAGACGACTGCCAAAGATTTCTCGATAGGTAGGTACGTCCGTTCTTTGAAATAATGGAATAATAATACCGTTACAATTGAATATTATCCACACCAACCTGCCGAACAACACCCACAGAAAGATACCAAATATCCATGAATATTTATGATGTAACGCATTCGCGCCATAGTTTTGGTTTAACTCAAGTATTCATAATTACCTTGTCTAAGACGACGACAGCTTCACAGTAGAAGCACAACGAGGTAACGAGTAATGATAGCTATTGTTGCTATTCATAGCTTTGTTTTTAACTTCAGTGTACTAACTACGTACTTTATGAATTAGGGCCAGTTGCTTCGTTGTATAGTTTGAGTAATAATGTTGCTAAATGTATGTAAGAATTGCACTAAGGTAAGTGTACCACTAATCAGCTACTATCAGACATGCAAACATTGTTATCATTATGCATAGCTCTCATTATCGTACAATCGAGATATAATTAGCATAAAGAGAACACAAATAAACAATGACCTAAACTTCGAAACACGTCACTATTTTAACAGCAATTTAGTCTGAGGGTCTACAATTTGAGCACCACCTTTCTTACATTTTCTTTGAAAATTTAAAATCTAGAAAGCTCATATGAGATAAATATCATCTACTTACACTGCTTGCTTTAGTTTGTCCGGTAGGTAAATTTTTCTAACGATGTTGGTGCACAAATTTATTAACCACGACTTTCAATCAATTAACGAAATTGCAAATGAGGTTGCGTGTCTGTTATACATTTCATACTTATTCATTTAATAATAAGGTCAGTTAATTTCAAGGAAAGAATTTTTATTTCATATTTTATGTTTTAGTAGTGAGTCAAAATATACTAGGTATCTATACATATAAAATGCTTTGTCCTGAATGACTGACTGACGGATCAACGCACAGCCTAAACCGCTGATCGTAGAGAACGGCAACTTCGAGGGTGTGTTCTTTGTATGACGTAGGCATCCGATAAGAAAGGATTTTCTGAAATTCTACCCCTAAGTGGGTGAAAAAGGGGGGCAAAGTTTGTATGGGACAATGTGATTCCTTAGTCCAATCTACTTCAAATTTTGCATAAACCTTTTTAACAGAATTGATGGAAAACATGTTTCGTATTTTATTGAAATTCACCCCCTAACGGGGTTAAATAGGGTTAAAAAGTTATTTTAGCGGTGATTTGCTTCGAAGTCGATATCAATACTCCTTAGTGCTTTTGATTTATATTAAATTTTTTTTGACACATGTTTGAAAACTCAATCCGATTTTATTCAAAAAAGGTTGAACTCGCTTAAAAATATAAGCAAATACTCTTTAAAATTGGAATGTCTCGAAAGTCACCGTAATATATGAGTACCTCATTTGAAGGTTTCTAAGCTTAAAGAGGCTATGCACTTTTAGGACACGGTCTCATAGGGACGTAGAGTTTGAAATTTGAAATGGTAAGGACTACGAGTAGAACACTTTGGTCCGAAGAAAACAGTTTTCTTTTAGTTTGTCTTAGAAGTTTAATTTAGTGGGTATTGTTTTGTGCAATTTTTTTACATTACACTAATATATTATGATAAATGTGAAGGTTTGGATGTTTGTTTATTTGTTTGTTTGTTACTTAATGACGTCGTAACGGCGGAGCCAATTTCGGTGAAATTTGGTATATACGTAGGTAGACTATAACCTGGATTACCACATAAGCTACTTTTTACCCCATAAATCAGTTCCCATGGGATAAAAATGGGGTGTCAAGTCAAGTTGCAACAGCGGGTTTCGCTTTATTTCTAGGTTACTACACATTTAGAAGTGTACCGCGTACGTAGTCGCGGGCAACAGCTAGTGGTAGATAAAATTATAAATGCAAATGATAAGCAATTAGTTCTCAGAACAAAGCTAGTTGAGTTTGAGATATCTTTGCTTGACCCTTACGTATCGGTCGACTAACGATTATTATGTAAACCCATAAATTACAGACAGAGCTATTTATATACAATAATCGCAACTTTAAACTCTTTCCTTATATGACTGTCTGGTCAGTGAGAGACTTAGTCATATTATGACACTAAAATGAATGGATTTTACCCGAGGTAAAAATACGCAATACATACGTGTAGGTATCTCTAAATCAACTTGGGCAAATCGGCGTTGTATGTATGTATGTTTGAGGATAACTTTCGAACCGTTGATCCGGTCATCGTGATATTTAGGTGCAAGTGGGGTAAAAAAAAACGAAAATGAGACTATTAGGTCATATGCGACGTCAAATGAAATTACGAGATTTAAATTACTTTAATAAGTGTTACATTTTACCACAACCACAAATACATAGTTTTCGTGGTAATATAAATCATCCTTTAAACGAGGTACATATTATTTTATAATACATATATTATTATACTAGTGGTTCGCCCCGAACTGAGATCTTGCGAGTCTCCCAAAACACCCAAAATATTCTTAGGGCGACTCGCGCAACGATGCCTAAAAGTATTTAATGGCAAAATATGATTAAAGGAGTTGTCAAATCATACAAATACGTAAAATTTAAAAATGATTAGTCGCTAAATACGTTTAGGGATCGTTGTGCAAGCCGGCCTTCATCTTTGACTAATAAAGTAGTGCCACGAAATGAACAACCAACTTACTTGTACTTGACCTACAGTTTCATTCAAATTACAAAAAAATCTAATTACGTGGTTACACTTTTTTAGGGTACAAAATGCAGTTATTCTGGATTTCAGACTTTTGCCTATATTTGTGTCATTAAAGCTACACGAATACCAAATTTCAGCACTGTGGGGTCGGTCACTGGTGTACCCTGTGAATTTTGTCAAAGTTTTGTTTTTATTATGGCTAATAACTCAAATACTACAAAGATTAAACTAAAAACAAAAACAGGGTTGAAATGTACTTATGAATATCTTGAACCCCAATATCTCAACAACCCCCCAACATTTTTAACTCATTTAGTCACACCAAATCTGTGCCACCACTTTAAAAGTTATCCTCGGGCAAACAAACATATATACATACTTACATACATACATACAACGCCGATTTGCCCAAGTTGATTTGGAGATCTCGCTTCGCTCGATCAATTATTTATATTAAATTAATCGTAATATTCACACATTCTATTTCGTCTAACGGTTGTCTGAGGTCTCTAATTAGCGATAAGACCGCCATTCGTATAACATACATGATATCCAAATTTAATTGTTATGTTTTATTGTGTGCAATAAAGTATTTTCTATCTATCTATATTCTTCAACAAACCTGCGTTTTTGCAACTGTGTGAACCAGTAGATTTAGATGACCATTTGATGTAGATGTTATTACTTCCGCAATTGCCTATATGACATCACATTCCTCGCTCTGAACCGTAAGATCCTAAGACTTCTTACTGGCATTGCTCGATGCTATGAAAGTCTGAATTCCCAGTATCAATTCGTTCTACTGAACTTTATTCAATAAATTTGAAATATCAAACACCGGAGAGCTTTTGCAGTGGTAAAGCACAAGCACTAAATATACTTATCCAAAACTTTTATTGCATCAGAACTTTTAGTACCTACGAGTACATAATACTGTGTTAATACTTATGAAATGAAATTGTTAATACAGAAATCAGTTCATAGGTTTATTCTGCCTTTTTTAAAATAAATTAAAGGCCCGCATTGTCTTAAAGGCTCGCATTGTCTTAAAGGCGTTTCCAAGGCAAACTTTACATCAAGAGATATATAGATCAAAGTTTACGCTAAACAGTTAAAGTACTCGTACACATTATCGCAATTTTATTATTAGCAACACTTGCAATCGGGCAATCGTGGCAGTTCATCTAATTAGGCGATCCCCGGGTTGTGCAACGCCCTGCAATGGAAGGTAGCGTGCAATGTTGGAACGTGGCCCGACCGATATCAATTCGTTGCACGATTTATTTATTACTCCAGTTCGTGTTAAGTGCGTTCCAATGCCATTCCGAGTCGGGTGCGTACAACCTTACTGCATTGAGTATTCATTGCAAATTAATCGGTGATTTGATTGAGTGTTTTATTTAGATAAGACACTTTGGCGGGTTTATTAGTTGTGCAAGCTTTACTTTTACCCCCAGTAGGATTAAAATTTCCAACATAATCGAATAGTATTAAATGCGGTGAAAGTGTTGGTAACCGGTCAAAAATAGGGCACCAAAAGTTCACTAAAAATTAAATCCCACTGAGGCTTACGAATTCATACGTATTTTATAATGAAATTAACACAAAATTATTTAGATATTTTCACGCTTACTTTATACTTTACATACACACCCAGTTTCATAATAACAATTTAATCGCCAATACTACTACTATCACTAATTCTTTTAATGCCTGTTTGATAGAGCGAAGCGAGATCTCTAAATCAACTTGGGCAAATCGGCGTTGTATGTCTGTATGTTTGTTTGTCCGAGGATAACTTTCGAAGCGTTGATCCGATCATCGTGATACATAGATAATTTAATACATAGGTAGGTAATGATGGAACAATTTTAGTGTGGCTAAATGAGCTAAAATGTTGGGGGGTTGTAGAGATATTTAGGTTCAAGTGGGGTAAAAAAAATGAAAGTTAGACGACTAGGACGACTATTAGGTCAAATAGGACGTCAAATGAAAGGTAGTACATTTAGACTCCGTTTTTATTTTTAATAAAGTCTTTATAGGTTTTGAGATAATAGCTATAATAAAAACTAAACTTTGACGAAATTCATAGGGTACACCAGTGAACCCACCCATGTGGGGTCACTGGTGTACCCTGTGAATTTAGTAAAAATTTAATTTGTAAATTCCCTGTGTAAATTTCAGACTTCAGCTACACGCATACCAAATTACAGATGGCTGTAATTTGGTATGCGTGTAGCTTAAGTGACACAAATATAGACAAAAGTCTGAAATTTACAATAACTGCAATTTGTACCCCAATAAATGGTAAGCACATTACATGAACTCCCTGTAATTTATCTGTAATTTGAATGAAACTGTAGGTCAAGTTAGTTGGTTAATTATTTCGTGGCACTATTTTGATAGTCAAAGATTACAAATAATATTTTATTGTTTTAATCGGAGACACGCGAGATCTCAGTTCGGGGCGAACCACTAGTTTTATGTAAAAAGAACTGTTTTCTCAATTCAGCAATTTATGTATTGGCATTCGAACTTATGACTCTACCGGCACGTGACATTTACATAGCGGTTCGGTAAACCACGGCACAAGCAAAGCACGAATTGCTCCGACTCGGCAAGCTATCACGCGGCGCCCTCCTCCGCACTTATCTCACACGAAATTGAAATAAGTTTGATAAAATCTCGTCTTTGATATACACCGGCCGCAAAAGGCGAGTGGTCTAGACATTATCTAGATATGTGTCGCCAAAAACAGAGTGCAGAGAGGCGGAACAAACGCCGCCCGCCCCGATCTATGATAGCAGAAAATGAACATCTTTGAGTGACTCGAATTTCGTTATGCAAACAAATGCCAGATTAAATAACGTCTCCATTAACATTACAATAATGCGCAAATTATTCCCGAGGCTCTCGAGGTGAATGTGCCGGTGTGCTCAAAAACTAAACAAAATGTGGCTTCCCCTTAAACGATTCCGCCCACAAACTTTTCTAAATTAATCTCTGAATATGATGATATTAATAAAATGAATGAATATAAAATCTAGAAAATTTGAAACATTATAATGTCTGCCTACACATACGCATTCATTCACAGAATAAAACCAATTTTGTTAGTGTTGTTAGTGAAGATATAAACCTACTTCGTTTGTTCTTCATATGCTCAGTTTCAAAGCTCCAAGTATTGAGTAACGAGGGCGAGATAATTGTACGTAATTTCTATTTCCGTAATTAGGTATCGGCAGCGGTTCCAATCTCTGTTTCTCTTTCTTGTTTCTTGTTCTTAGTTTATCTAAATGTTCACTTGTTCAATGTTACTTTGAATTATATCTATATTGTTCTGTGATTGCGAGCTTTCATACAATTGCGAGCATTTGAATACCAATCGATTTCTGGCATAGAATGTGAGCGGCGTGATTATCGCTAGTATGACATCAGATATTTGCTGCGCTGCCGTAGATGCCTCTCGAGGTTAACATCCTTTGCGTCCGTGCTCAACCAATGGGGCGATAAGCCTCGAAATTATATCGAAAAGGCAGTGCGATACGGACTTATTACCGTTTTATGGCATCTAGTTCTAGAATGAACCAGTCTGAGCCAGATTTAGGTATTATACATTTTCGTCTGGGCACTTGCGATAAAATAATAAACTACAAATAAATCAGCATCTATGTTGCTAAACTTATGGATTGTAAAGTCGGCCACAAAAAATATTGTCAATTGGAGATTAACATCTAAAATAAATAAACTGTTGATCACTTTTCCTAACAGTTTTAATAAGCTACAGTTAATCTATCCATACACAAAATTTCATCAAAATCGGTTCAGCCGCTACAATGTGAAAGCATAACAAACAAACTCACTTTTGCATTTATAATATTAGACAGTTTATTGTATCCTTTAGTATATAGTATACTATAGTATAAATTATACTATAGTATTATAGTATGATGTATGATCTGATCATTGATATACAATTACTTTGAAAAATTTTGCCGCACTGAAATTGTTGGAACCTTTAAATCCACAATTCATGCAATCCCTCGATAAATCCGGCAGAACGTACAAATGATTAGTCACCAGTCCATCTATTTATCATTAATAATGTAAACTTAATTAATTATTGAACTGTACAGTTTGTTAATGTTAGTGATAAACAACTTGTCATAGTTGTTTACCACTAACTTTGGATCAATAAATAAATAAATAACCATATCGATAATTACTTCTAATTATACCTTAAACTTTAAATCGTGTTTCTGATTCATATCTAAGTATCATCTAGCCTAGGAATCTATTTAAAATAAAATCTGCAAGCATAGCATGTCTTAAACTTTCATTAAATATCATCAATCCAAGCCTATTATTACAATGTCATCCATTTCACCATTTAAATATATTAAAACAAGCATAAATACAAACATAATAAAAAGCATCCCATTTCTTTATAGCCCTGCGTGCAACTTTGAAAGGGCGGGCGGAAAAATGAAAATAAGGATTGCGGTGGGCGCGACAGGATCGCGCTCGGAGGGAAGCGCGGGAGAGCGGGGCACCTGCCGGCCGCCCGGGACGCGTCCGCGCCACACTCCTAATCGCATTACTGGCACACGGTCGCCTCACTCACCTCACCTTACCTTACATCCACAAAGTAAAATACCTGCTCCACTTTTTATAAAGAAAAATAAATAACTCACCCCGGCTAACTCCAGCTAGTATACCAACTCCTCGGTCACTCAAGATAGCCCACAACCACTGGTCCAATAACGTCCCACGGCACTTATCATTTAAAACATGGCAGTCCTTTGCGTGGGTTTCGCGTAAGTTCGTTTAATTTCGTTCGTTTGCGGCGATGCAGTTGGGATGCGGGTAGCGCGGGAGGCGCGTCGCGACGTCGGCGGCGCAGAGCGGCGTGTGCGCCCGCGCCGGCCGCGGTGGGGCCGACCGGTCGCAACCGGGCCGCGCTCTCACCGCGCCTTCGCCCTGCCACAATGTTCGCTATAATCGCACTTGACACCGTGCTCGTTCGATCTACAAGAAAGTTTCACATTTCTATGTCATCCGCCCGACAAAAGTCGATAGCGCTACCGATGCTTTTCCGATATTTTTACGCGTTCGTTACTATCACGACCGGTCCAACCATTACGCAATTCTACTCTGATGCGAAGCCTATAATACGACTCTAATTTAATTAGGTAATTTGCGCAAAGGATATACACTCGATAAGTACTGTTGGCAAAGGCTTCTCGACTCTTCATAGATTCCGTAGCAAAAGTGCCCAGACCTTTCTTTAGTTATTAAGTTACAAGACGTCATCTCGCGACTGGAGTAGGGATTTTGATGAACAGAAAGACAGTGAAAGTAATTGCCAATTCTCTCCGAACAGATAACACGGGCGATAAGTCTACTGCTACTTTTCCTTCTTGTCAGACAGACAATCAACCGCTAATTCAATTATTCAACGTTATTTCCATGATAAAACAAAAACGTCTAAATCAAAATATAACAGTCAGAACATGATGCAACAACAACTTTCAATCATGTCAATTAAGAATTTCTCAAGCATATAGATAGAATGAAAACGAACAGTGTTCGAATGCCTACATGGACATACTCATAATATGATCATCATGACGACGCACTTCACCATAGAAGCGATACCCAATTCAACATTGATTAGTTTTTAATTAAACTCTCTGGCATGTGGGTTGGGTACATTCATTTATGTGACTACACATTATTTTTGTAAATAATGAAACTTCTTTTTAAACCACAACCCTTTATTTCTCTAATGAACAGTGCGATAAATTCTTTCTAAAAACCTTCCTTGAAACAATTTTCCAAGATAGCTAAGATTTTCTAAGATAGATACATATAGACTAACCCCAAAAACATACAATAATTCACTCCGGCCAATCGCAAGTTAAACCATTAAAATTGATAGCTACATGTCATTAATTAGCTAAAAAGTTCTACGAACACCAAATAATGATAATGGCCTTTAGCCGTAATAGCTAAGTTTAGCTAACGGCTGTCCCAAATCGCAGCTACCGAATGTAATGTTTTCGTACATTTTAGTGATGTGATGCCTACGCATACTTTTGTAAATCACGAGAAAACCCAGAAAATGTATGACCGAAGCAAATTAAGATCTAACCGCAATACGTAAGCCATAATTTGATGATGTGTTTGGCAAAACCTAATTCTGCTAGTATTTAAATGAACTAGTGCATCTAAATTCGCCACGCCATATATACATAGTATAGCTACTGGTAAAAGAAGACTTTTCCCAATTCGGTACATAAGTAACCGAAACTTTAATATTTATCATAAACATTTAATATTACTAAATATGGTGTTAAAACTGACCAGTAGATAAAATCGCTTCATACACATCATCAAAATGCGGTCTTCGTCATAACCACATTATCCGCTATCAAAGCAGAACAAAACAGTTTTATGTTTTTTTCCTTAGCTTACCTACGAGTATCTTACACCAGTATACCCACATTTCAATTCCCCTTGTAATATCCAATCTACACGAGGAACAAATACGCCGCCGACGGCTGCATTTTTCTCATTTCAGGTTAATGAAAATCGCAGTGAGACGACGACACGTCTTCCATACTGGGAGACAGGTTCACCCAATTACTCGTAGCTACGAGGTGGTATGTGCGCGAACATACTACCTTAGCTTGAAAGGGCTTAAGCATGGTGAAATACCTTCTTTTTGCTGGAGTTTCATTAGACACGAAACCAGTAATCTGCGTAGCTCCTTCGTAGAACTAATTTCTGTAGGTTTTTGGATAGAGTTCAAATAACTTTGATTGCGTGAGAAACACTTAATAATAAACGTTCGTTTTAATTCCCTCATGTAGTTTATACATAGCACATTTGTATATAGTTTAATAAATTAGAAAATAATTATTTAGCAAACTCAGTTTTGTCTGTGAAATAAAATTAAGAAGTCGCTTGGCGTACAATGCGTACGTAGCTCATTAAATTCGTTATTTACAACACATAAGTTAAAACTACAATTTGTCACTCAAAAGTAAAGTAATTTATTAGACGTGGTCCACATCTAACTCGGGCAATGATTTCTCTCAACGAGTTTTCATTAACGTTGTAACATTTTCTTTGATGATCCGCCAGTAAACACATCAATGATACCAATTGATGGTAAATCTAGGTCCCCAATAAAATATAAGGCAATTAGCTGTAAAAACCTCACATAAAATACATTTCAGATAATATTTATTACCAATTTAGTTGAAGAAAGTTTTTGCGATAGATAATGACACCAGTCAAACAGGATAAGTAATAATATGTTTCAATTGGTGGGAGTACGATATAGCAATTCAGTCACGAACTTTTTGAAAAACAGTTTAATCGAATTGTAATTTATCGATGCGTTCTGATTATTTCTGGGGAACAAATGTTTGCATGATCTACAGATCTGGTTCCGGGTCTGGTTATTTCTCTACATATTGTAAGTATGTATGTATTTACATAAAAAAATGTATATAAGTATTCTATCAGTTATCTGGTTTCCATAATACAAGCTCAGCTTAGTTTGGGGATAGATTGCGCTGTGTGAAATGTTCAGCAATTTATTTATTTCTTTTTTATTTGAGCTCATTACATTATTGTTTGATACTTTACACATCGTAATTAAGTTTGTTATCTTCAAACCGCGCGCTAAGCACATTACTCTTACAAAAAGTTTTGTAGTGTGTGTGTGTGTGTGTGTGTGTGTGTATGTGAGTGTGTGTGTGTGTGTGTGCTGTATTATCAATCCGTAACGACCTCCGTGGTGCAGTGGGCGAATAGCCAGCTGAGGCGCAGGAGGTAGCGGGTTCGATTCCCGCCGCGGAACAAATGTTTGCATGATCTACAGACATTTGTTCCGGGTCTGGTTGTTTCTCTATATATTATAAGTATGCATTTACCAAACACATGTATATAAGTATTCTATCAGTTATCTGGTTTCCATAGTACAAGCTCTGCTTAGTTTGGGGCTAGATAGCGCTGTGTGAAATGTCCAGCAATATTTATTATTATTTATTTATCAATCTGGTTGCTGCTTTTTGAAATTGCATTACCTATCAAAATGAATTGTCTCAAGAATCTTTTCAAACTACTATGAAAGCTTTTAAAATATTTAATTTCATTTACTTAAATAAACTGTCACAATTTACAAGGTTCAGTTGAGTATTATTTTATAACTATAGATAGACTACAATCACTTTAAATTTCTTAAGTATAAGAGCAGACCCCAAGTACACTCAAGCCACTTGTGTCAGATGCCTGTTCCTTTGAGGATGCCTGTCATCTTAAGTCAACATGAAATACTGAATCTTAAAATCTTTAAATAACCTGAAACTTTTGCCGCGTAATAAAAGCTTTCAGTAGATCGATACCTTTCTTATATTTAGTGAGTTATCGACGATTGCATAAATGAGTTAGATCTTTAACAAACACAACAAGTAAAATAACAAAAAAAAATCAACAAAATCAGTAATCAGTAGTAAAACCAGTAAAATAATAGAAAAAACACAAGTACCTTAAAGGACTTAACGTCTAATTAAACATCCAAGCCAAAAGAGCGAGTTTTAGATAAAATAAATAAATAATGTTGGACATTTCAAACAGCGATATCTAGCCCCAAACTAAGCAGAGCTTGTACTTTGGGAACCAAATAGCTGATAGAATACTAAAATACTTTTTTGTAAATACATACTTTTAATAGAGAAACAACCAGACCCGAAACAAATATCTGTAGATCATGCAAACATTTTGTTCCAGGGCGGGAATCGAACCCGCTACCTCCTGCGTCTGACTATTCGCCCACTGCGCCACAGAGGTCGTCATTAAAGACTAAACAATCTAATTGTATGATTTTCATTGCAGTAAAATGTACTTCACAATTTCCATGAAAAGTTACGTCGATAATGTTCTTACCGTTAGCTCAACGCAAGATGACAGAAGTATTCAACTGAAATAAACAATGACTCGTTTTATTTTCACTTCATTCATATTCGTGGGAGCTTTAGCGATCGGAAGACGTCCAAATTTCATCCGGAATAACCGGTATACGCACTATATGCTTATCTGGCCAACCTCTCGTGTTAACTTTTAATGATGTAAGTTTTAACGGTATATATCTGGATGTGATAGATTTTTATGATATTGAGTGACGAACTAGCAGATAAAAGAGGTACCTTGTCGTCATTATACTTTTAATAGCTGTAATTATAGCACGATATTTTATACCTACTTGAAATTTATTAGGCGGAATTACGTGTACTAAATGCATACCTTTTAATAACTAGTGGTTCGCCCCGGACTGAGATCTCGGGAATCTCCCGTATAACGTATTTAGTGGCTAAATAATCATACAAATACTTCAAATTTAAACATGTTTAGTCGCTAAATACGTTTAGTGATCTTTGTGCATGCCGGCTTTAATCTTTGACTAACAAATTGGTGCCACGAAATGAATTAACCAACCTACTTGACCTACAGTTTCATTCAAATTAGATGTAACGGGGGTTCTTGTATATTGGTTATATTTTTTTTTGGGGTACAAATGGCAGTTATTCTGTATTTCAGACTTTTGCTTACATTTGTGTCACTAAAGCTACACGAATACCAAATTTCAGCATTGTGGGGTCACTGTTGTACCCTGTGAATTTTGTCAAAGTTTTGTTTTTATTATGGCTAATACCTCAAAAACTAATGAAGACCTTTCATTTGACCTAATAGTCTCATTTTCATTTTTTTTAAGCGAAGCGAGATCTCCAAATCAACTTGGGCAAATCGGCGTTGTATGTTTGTATGTATGTTTGTTTGTCCGAGCATAACTTTCGTGGCATTTATCCGATCATCATGAAATTTGGTATATACGTATTTGGTACAACGCCGATTTGCCCAAGTTGATTTGGAGATCTCGCTTCGCTCGATCAATTATGTTTGTATCATTTCTTCTAGGTACCTTGAAAATTCGTCTGAAAGTAATGTTCAGTAGGTAAATAACAATTTTAAATTTTCTCTAAAACCTTACTTGTCATAAATATCGCGGATATTACTCTCCTCAAGGCACACCAATGCGCGCAAAGCAAACAGTCTCAACCTCTCAAATATTTTTCAACCTCGCCCACTCTTGGCTGCTTTTTGAAAAAGACCGATTATTTAATTTGTTTTTGGCTCCTATTTATCACAGGTCTGGGGCTAGACGGCCGGTCCGCAGTCATTAATAAGTAATCAGTGTGACCAGCCGTCGCCTCTCTCCGTACAATATCGCAAAAATTTAGATCATACCTATCTTCACAAATAGGTATTTAATTCTCGTGAATTTTGTATTATTGATGACACCATTCCAGTTTGATTCCCGCTGATTTGATTTCATCCGTCAAGTTATGAATGATAAAACGAATCCATATTGGCCTTTTCATCAATGGCAGTTTTGCATCACAGGTTTTATGAAGAATACCCTTACCTAGATATTTCGTGTAATGATCTCAAATTGCATAGGCTTGGCGTAGCGTGCGAGTGATCTTGATCTGACAAAAATATATTACTTAAGAATCCGTAATTACCGATGATAATTAATAAACGTTCCGGATACACGCAGAATCCTGCAATATTATCAGCATCGCTGTCAATAATTATCTAGAGATTGACCCAATAACAATGGAACAAAAGCGTTCCGTACAAATACCCAAGACAAAGAATTTCCAAAATATTCAGTAAGCAAACACCCAAAACAAACCTCGGTTACAATTCACCAATACTGCGAATAAGTCGAACTAACAACGATTTCAGTGTTACAGTCAATGATCTTGATATATTCAATGACACGTACAGGCCTTACAAAAACAGTTTAAAAATATATAACTGGAGATGGCGAGCGTTCTGCCATCCCTTCCAGAATCTCTGTAATATTTCACTATGCCATGAAGCACTCGTGTTCCGAAACAACATCGGAACACTTATTAGTTAATAATACTATTCGTTTATTTGTTATGTAAAAATTCAATTATATTTTCACCGTCGCTGGCTAATGTTGTATGTACCTGTAATTGGTGCATGTATCAGAAATGTGTTTATGACTATCGTCATAAATCTGTTAAAGTATATAGTGATTAACGATAAAGTGATAAAATATGTGTATCTACTGTTGGGGTATCTTTAAATAAATAAAAAAAAAAAAACAGAAAACTTGCTACATCATATAAGATTAAACTGGTCTTTAACCGACAGAATAAGACGCACGCATTGTTTGTCAACAAAAGGTAGCCTATGTGGTAATGCAGGTTACAATCTACGTACTACATACCAAATAACATCGAAATCGGTTCAGCCGTTACGATTTAGTAACAAACAAACAAACATTCAAACTTTCACATAAGAATGATTTATAGACCAAGGAAGCGTTAGGTTCAATTTTTATGAACTTTACTTGTGATCACAGGTTGGTCCCATAATAGTATAAACACCAAGCACCATTGGCCGTCACCTATTCTTAAAAAAAATATAATAAAACTAACTATTCACTTTTACTTCAAAGATTATTTAAACATTTATTTCGATCTAATTATATTTGTTTACTAGGAACCCTTTATAATTTCGCTCTGTCTGTCTGTCCGTCCGATCAGCCGTTTTATTCGTAGATAATGTGTAAAGTGTTATAAAGCTGAAATTTGGCGTTATGATCAGTTTTAGTGACGCCTACTACTCGTAAGTTATGAAATAAAAACTAAAAAAAACTAGTATTTAGGATACCTCCCCTATATGGAACTTTCGTTGAATTCGTCTTCCAAAAACACTAACGATTTCCTCAACACTTTTCTGATATAAGAGCTCATTTACTAAATATAACGCTACAAATTTACCATTTTCGTAACAGTCATGTCTCCTCTAATAACAATACTTACAGGAAAGATATTTAAGATTGTTAAAAAAAACATCATTCATGCTCTGAAAGTTGGTCATTTTTAACTCGATACGGACTCTGATGCGATTTCCGACCCAAAGGCCGAAAACAAATCGGAAAATAGAACAAGACTCATTGCATTCGTAATAATTATGCTATAGTGTATATAAAATATATTATAATACAATCTCCATGAAAAATTATTTTTTATACGACTTAAAAAAATGGAGGAGGTTCTGAATTCGTAAGAATCTTTTTTTTTTATGTATGTTCCCCAATTACTCGAAGACGCCTGGACCTTTTTGTTTAAAAGGGTATACTTCCCAGGTGGTCCCATTGGCACCAAGTCAGGATCTGTTTATGGGATACCAAACAAATCGAGGACAACCCTCAAATATTATAGGGACGCATAATGTGTTTTATATATTTTCTATAAAAAAAACTATTGAAGTATTTGCGTCTGGTACTGATCATCTCATTTTTCTGAGCTGATGATGGAAAATATAACTTATTAACTATTAGGATTTGGTGGATAGTCCCTTAAATATTATAAACTCGAATAGACCGCTACCTATGCTCCTTTGAATTATTCAGGTGAGCTGATGATGGAAGGTACAATTCCTTGTTTATTAACAGGTTTGGTATTTGTTTTATTTGCAAGGATATACTTTCAGATTTGTCCTAAATATATTTTATCAAAATCGGTTCAGTAATTAGTATTTTTCTGTTATCTGAAGTTGGATATATTTTTGTTAATAAGTTACTTGTGTGCTTAATAAGTTTAAGTAGTATGATTGAAAAAATTTTTTTTGGGCCACAAATAACAAAAAATAATATTAGTTACATCAAAATAGAACAGGCCAATAGTATGATTGTGAAAACAAGGGACACGGGAACGCAAATTTTCTTTTTAACAATAAGCTGTTATGAAATAGTAGATAGTAAATAATTGTCTATGCCTGACAGCAGAGCGAAAGATTCTAGAGTAGAATATTTAGTGCAGCGAGGGATTCTTAGTGTCCGTTCAAACAGACCGGCTCGGAGAGGAGAGCACATTTTTATCGCGTTTGAAAAAGAGGTTTTGTTCCTTGAAATAACTTAAGTACATCTACTTAAGTTATACTTAAGTACATCTACTTAAGTTATACTTAAGTAGAATCTTGAGCGCAGCCGTGAAGGATTCAAAATACATTGCCCAAGGAAAAACATATTTTGCGGCTATATAAAAAGTCACTCTAGAATATAACTATTTATTAATAAATGAAAATTTAAAACTTATATATAACGAGTAAGATCCCGTTTTTTATTTTATTAACGCAGCATCGCGTCGTCGTCTCGTCGTACGCCTCCCACCCCTCTCATCGACCAGTACTTTATTCATACAATATTACAATATTTGGCGTTCAATCTCTTTGATCGCCTCGCACGCGAGTACGCGACACATTAGAAAATTCATGTTACAAATTCAAACTCATTACTGCCCGCTTTAAAAGTTTAATAGAGAAAATACCTATTTTGACCGCACTTATTGAGGAACAAAACCTCGTTTCTCAAATAATTGGGATGAAATAGTAGATTTCCCCATCTCCATGCCATGAGGGCGAGAGCGATTGTTTGAATCCAGAGCGAAGCGAAGGATTCTAGAGTTGAACCCCGATTGTAGCGAGGGATTCTAAAGTAGAATCCTAAGCGTAGCGAGAGATTCAAAGTACCTCGCTCGAGGTTAAATAATTTTGGTACCGTATGGCACACTCTGCTTTTCACCGCCCTCTACGAGTATGAGGAAAAAAAATAAGAAATGCTTTTAGTAGTGACGATCAAATAGTGTTCTAAATTCAAAAGTAATTTTGTCACTGTTAATAAGTGCGCCGGAATGACCCATTTTGCGCGCACTTATCGAGGAACCCTTCGCTTCTTTTCGAATACATGGGATGAAAAATACTTTTTTAATTTCCTCGCATTCATGATGAAAAGTTATGTATTATATTGCACCAAGTGATTAAACGTAGTTTGTTTAAAAATATTGCCTGTGTAGTATCAACCGTACATAAAGCGGCACAATGTGTGTTTGTATATGTTCGCGCAGGTAGATATGTTGTCATTAGCATTCTCAGAGGTCTCGGAGAGGTCGGGAATGGGGTGCCAACAGTGTCAGCCTCAGAGTCGCGTATTTTATGCGTAGACACAATCTTGGCATTACACAGATATTTTGTTAGTTAATAAAGCTTACTTTTAAACAGCACTTTCATGCTTTTGTTGACTTAGTTTTGATACCAAATGAGATACCACCTTGTTTATAACCTAACGCAAAATATATAAATAATTTAGGTACATAATACAACTTTATAATGCGATTTTTCATCAGCTTGTTTCCCTTGGCAATAAATAATATAAATTTAAGTCAATCTTCGTAAATTAATTTTTGACATTAATTTTTAGATAAGTATAAAGAGAATGTCTGAGAAGGTTAGTGAATAAAAATCCATTTCATGCAACGAAGTTACAAAAAGAAATCTAATCATTTGCGTATTGTTTTCCAAGTATTCATGAAACAACACAAATTTCGCCAGACTGCAAAAAACTGTAACATTTTCCATGGTCGGTTTCGCTATGAAGTAATCAGCGGGAATGCACTAATGGCCGGTTGCGGCCGTGTGCGGCGTGTAATGCGCAATTTGCAAGCACCCATTGAGCGGTCACGCGACGTTCTGACGCCTCTCTCGCCTCTCTATTTTTATGTATTTCTCTGCATTTCCCTTCGATGTCACCGGTCACCTGATTTAACTATGTACCTATGCGGAAGGGTTTATTCTCGAAATCCCCACCACTACGTACCCACCGGTGCGTAGAGGCTTCGTAACTGGACAATTACTATAAACATACACGGGCAATTTGTTTTTAAATAATTTATTAAGAAATTGCCCGTGTTAAAGCATGTATGTTTGTAGTAATCGTCCGGTTACGATGCCTCTACGAACCGGTGGGGATTTCGAGAATATACCCATAGAAAGTACAACCATTAACTATTGCAGAAAACTATTGTAGCTAAAAGAACTGCCTGCCAACCGCCACTGCAAACAAAAATGCATAACGTTTCCCCACCACTATTACCTACCTGATTTCAGTGATTCATAAAAAGAGTAACCAATTAACATAAACTCCCGTTACCTGTAATTTGAATGAAACTGTAGATCAAGTAATTTGGATGTGCATTTCGTGGCACTATTTTGCTAGTCAAAGCTTACAAATAATATATTTATTTGTTTTTATGGGAAACTCGTGAGGTTTCAGTTCAGGGCGAACCACTAGTATTAGTATGTATTTACAAAAAAAAAAGTATTCTATCAGTTAACTGGTTCCCATAGTACAAGCTCTACTTAGTTTGGGGCTAGATAGCGCTGTGTGAAATGTTATATTTATTTATATACTTAGTTTATACCTGTTGTGTAGTTATTACTTATGAGATATAATAAGTACTAACTCTGAATAAATAAATTAATAATTATTATGACTCTTTAATTCATACTGACATCTCTGTACATGTACTCCATGCAATAAATATTATTTGATTTGATTTATTATTGTTATAGCGCTTTTTCCGTACTTGTGCTGACTGTATTTAGGCTTCTGACACCTATAAGATAATATGCAGAGATTTGTGGTTTCTCGAAAAACCTTGTGCAGCTGTTTCCGGGCTTGTAATGGAAAAGTATTTATACGAGTACGTTAGAACCTACCTAAGAATTATTATGTTTACCTGAGATTACGTGATTGATTTATACTTATATCAATCACAAATAAGGCCATCTAATGCGCAATCATTTCTCTGACGCGCATAAAAACTAGAAGCTATAAATCTTTAATAAATTAACTGTTATAAATCCTTTTGTATCTCACGTACAGCGGAAACTGCCTGCCAATGAAATGCGGTGGATATTTGCAAAAAAACATAGCGATAACCTGCAAACCTTCGAACGGCAGGTTGTCCGATCGCGATAATCTCGCCGTTACTGCAAGGAAAAACAATAAACAGCAACATGTTTTTATAAAACACGGTTACTTAGTTCACTTTTATAAGCAACGGTGCCCGCTGTGGTTGCGTTATTTTCCAATATTTATTAGTTTTGAACTCACTACCGACACCTTTTGGCAGTTAATCATTATATCTGTTATAAAATATATGAGGTTTTAATTTAAGAACGAACACAGAAGTCGGTCTACACATCTCCGGACTGTTATAAGAAATGAGCGATTCCAAAGGGGCTTAAAAAGGAATAAAACTCCGAGGCGGTTTCTCTCGGACCAATTTAATATTTTTTGCTTAGAAGCAGACGGCGAAATCTGCCGAAGCTATTACAATAACTTCGCGGTGGGTTTGTTACAGCTGGTTTCCATTAAAATAATTCTAAACAAAATGCATCGCAATTTTTACACGAAAGATTGAAATTAAGTTATTTCATTATTTGTTCGGTGTACCTACATGAAATTAAGTATACCTACAAAAATTAACGATACTCTACTTTTCTTGAAAGTATTTAACATAAAAGTAATGATATTTCGCAAACGCGTAGCCTGCTCGTAGCAAAAATCACGGCAGCAACTCTTTATTTCAGTATAGAATAGAGGCTGCGCTTATGCACTCGTAACATTTAACCTTTACGTTTGACATTTCACTGTATAGGACGTTCATTATTTCGCCCAGTTTCTAGCAAATGAACCGCTTTTGTTCATGGTGTGCTATTCAATATCTACTCCTTGGCCGCTTTCTCCGAGTTTCATAAACTTCCCAGTTCAGAGAACATTTTGGCATTTACCAAACATATGCAATGCCCAATAAAGACTGGAACTAGATCGTGAACTCCGAGAATGGCTTTGTTCAGTGCCTTACCCTGTACGGTACGCTTACAATTAATTACTTACTACGTAGAGCTGGGCTGTTAGCCGATACGATCAAGTGCAAACAAAGGTTGCGCGGGGCGTAAGTTCATAACGTAAGTTCAATTCGCTACTAGCCTTTTATATCAATTTAAACTTTTGATTCTGAGTTCGGAGTTTACTTTGAAACATTTTTCAATTTAATCAATGTAAACCTTCTTACTAAAGTATGATGGAGCTAGGTTTTATTGAAAGCTACGTTGCTAAAGTAAGTATCGTGGCAATAATTTAATTATTTTCGTACCATTTGAATGTCTAAGTGGTAAGTGTAGAGAAAATTGCTAGCAGTAATGACCTAGCACTCTTCATTACTAGGCAGTGATATAATAGGTCTTTACCTATGAAATTGCCATTCTTCAGTACTGGTCATTTCAAATAGAAAAAAAGTTTGGAATGGCATTGTATTCTAAATTCAAAATTAACTTTGTTTTAGAAACATGATATTCTTTTTACAAACTCAGTCTTTTGTTTATTGATTAGCGTTGTATTTTCATTACATTTGAACATTTTTCGTCATAATGGATACTTTAAAAATTCGTGTAATTATGGAATATGAGTTTCATCGTGGCACCAACGCGACACAAACGGTACGTAACATCAAAAACGTTTACGGAGAGAACTGTACAAACGAACACACAACCCGTTATTGGTTTTCCCGGTTCAGTTCTGGAAATTTTGACTTGAAAAATGAAGCTCGTGGTCGTCCGGAGACTTTGGTCAACAATGATGAATTAAAGGCGATTGTGGAAGCTGACGAAACTCAATCTACAGCTGAGCTAGCAGCAGCTTTTGATGTTAGCATCAAAACAATTTTTATCCATTTGCGACAAATAGGCAAGGTAAAAAAATTTGATAGATGGGTGCCCCACGAACTTAACGATCGCCAGCGGAACGTACGCGTCGAGACCTGCCTAGCGCTGCTCAATAGGCAAAGAAATGAAGGAATTTTGAACCGAATTGTTACGTGCGATGAAAAATGGATTCTGTTCGACAATCGAAAGCGCTCAGCAAGTTGGTTAGATCCTGATTCAGAACCAAAGCAATGCCCTAAACCAAAAATGACCCCTAAAAAGGTGATGGTCACTGTTTAGTGGTCTAGTGCAGGTGTGATTCACCACAGCTTTTTACAAAACGGCATGAGCATTACTGCAGATGTATACTGTGAAGAACTGGAGACAATAATGGAGAAGCTTGCACATCGGCAACCAGCTTTGGTCAATCGGTCGTCCCCACTGCTCCTTCACGACAACGCGCGACCCCATACTGAACAACAGACAGTCTCCAAGCTGCAAGAGCTGGGGTTGGAAGCTCTCCTTCATCCGCCATACTCACCAGACCTTGCACCTACCGACTATTAGTTTTCCAAAATTGAGACAAGTTTTTAGTGGGTAAAAAATTCAATTCCCGAGAGGCAGTACAAAATGCCGTTGAAGAGTTTGTTGCCTCCCGTCCAGCTGATTTTTACAAGAAGGGCATCAATAAACTGCCAATGCGTTGGCAAAGATGCCTCGATTGCATGGGTGATTACTTTGAATAACAAAAATAAAAGAGTTTAAAAAACAAAGTACTTTCACTTATTCCATACAAAACGGCAATTTCATAGGTAAATACCTAATATTAGGCGAAGCCATGTCTCGTCTACTCTCTCTAGGACATGATATGCTTACTATTCAATGTCTGCATGCCTAATACTTTAAATATCTACTGATAAAAAACATCTATACCTACGTTTTCGAACATTAAACTGGTGTAATGTAGTTGAAGATAATTGAAAATCCTTGACGTAAGGTAAACCTGTGACCTACATAAACTCAACGTTTGATAGCGTTACCTATCATCCAGTTAGCGCATTAGGGTGCAATGCAGAGATACGCGGGAGCTAGAGTAAAAATTTTAAGTCGATAAAAGATTTTATGCAGGTACTTTATTCGTGAAATTGTATGCTTTAAGACTTACATTTTATTCACAATCTCTAATGAAAGCGCTATACTCGTAATATTCTGAACGGGCTATCATCTCTGCACCATCCATTTACAGCGTTTTATTCTGAGCCGACTTCACAAAAAGAGGAAGTTCTCAATTAATCGGTGTTTTGCGTACGTTCAGCAATAATTATTTACCACGTTGTACGATTCCAATGATTATTTTCAATGATTCTTTGTTAGAAAGGAAGTACCTCAGGGGTGCTCCCACATAAATTTGATCAAGATCTGATAATGGGATCCATGAGAAAATTACCAATCTTTTTTAATTTGCAAAGGCATTGGCATATGGGTGAATAATTATTTACCACGTTAACCGATTTCGATGATTATCTAAGTCTAAGTGATTATTAAAGTTGGTTATACTTGTTCATCATCTAGTCATGCAGCCTGACTAACACTAATCAGGGTGACATCGTAACCCAATCAACGTAACATGTCTGCAGTGCATTGACCGACACGTTGACGCAGCGCATATTTTATATGGGTTTACCTAGGACGATGGTACACATATACAAAGCATAGGTACTTTAGCGTAGAAAGTAGTACTTACGTGTAAATAGACATATTCGTCGTGTATCTAGCTAAATGCTATCTATTAATTTATTGAATACTAATTTTACTAAGTTTTGAAAAGATCTGTACAGATTCTAATAAACTTTAAAGTAGACATAAGTAGTAGTAAACATAAGACTATTTTAATCCATGCGTGCGAAGTCGTTGGCAGAAATTAGTCAGTTGTCAGTGTCGAGAATCAGTTTCGAGAAGATATACTCGTACCAGCAAACTTTTATGATTAGACGTCTTATTTTATGGTGTTTTCAGTTTCTGAACCTTATTCTGGGACACATTCCTTTACATTATACGTTTCTTTTCATTTCACTGCACACATCACACCTATCCTTACATGAATAAAAGATCCACCCTAAAGGAAATTTGTCGGAAATATTCGATATCATATCTTTTTTGAATAGAAGTCTCAACCGATATTTGAAAGTTATCGTTCGAGTAGTGAGTTTGGTAGTTATCGTATGTGGAGTGGAGAGGGCGGACAGGGCGCGGGTGCGCGGCGGGACACGGGTCGCGGGGGGAGGGGGAGTGAGAGGGGGTGGTGGGTGCCTCATTGATCGCAGAGCACAACAGCCCCACGCCTGCAGCCTTCGCAGCCTCCAACAACACCACAACACTCAAATCTCTGATCGTTAAGCTTCGACAACCCATCGTTACCAAAATGTGCTCATGTTTATCGTGTTTTACTACTACTCGTATATAATTTCCTAACCGAATAGTCACAGCGTTAATATAATTTGAATTAGTTAATAGGTTTCTTGCTTATTTCGATCGTTTTAAACATTTTCTTAACATTTTATTCACGGCATGAGGTTCTTCGCTCTAACCTAAACTTGATTAATCATCATCAATCAAGAGTTAATCTATGAAAAGCTCTGCTTCGAAAGATAATCAATACCCAGAAATATTTGTTCAACAACCTAGCAGAAATGCTTTTGAATTCAAAATAGTTTGCTCCAGTTTCGACAAACTTATTCACTAATTGCAAGGAGAGTGCATTAATTGGTAACGAAAGTTAAATTAGGGTAATAGCAAAATAATTAGATTTGTGCGAGGCATCGCGCGCTGCAGAGGCTGAGCGAGGCCAAGGGGGGCATAGTGACTGTAAGGTGGTCTGTGGCAGAGGTAGCAAGGACCTCACGCAGGCTCGGGTCCAGGGGAGACCTTGTCTCCTTGCGCGGGTGCGCGCGGCGCGGTGCTTGAATGGGCGGCGGCGGCGGCGCGGCTGCGCGGCCTCGCGGCGCCCGTGCCAGTCCGCAAACCGGCGGCTCCGCTGCCCCACGGTCGGCCGCACTCCGCTAAACAACAATGCTCGCAAACACACCGTGACTCAACTTCAACATCCGCGGCGGGCCAGCGATGCTGGAGCGCCGGACGGCACTCGTGGCCGTCGAAAGATCGTGAATTTGATTTATGAAAACCCTAATAGGATCGAATTTGACAGCTATCGCGTTCGATAGATACGAATAGAGGCGGGAGTGCGGCTACGGGAGGCGGGGATCGGTGTCGCACGGTCGGCGGGGATGGCGCGGCGCGGGGTGGCGGCGGCGTCGGCGGCGGCGCGCGGCGCGTCGCAGCGCTGACATGGGCGGGCGGGCGCGCCGCTCGCTGTTGGCGGCGCCCGCGGGCCTGCTGCTGCTGCTGCTGGGCCTCTTCTGGCCGAGGGGTGAGCGATTCCCCATCGCATCCTACCTTACAACGTACACTCCACCCGAACCCCATCACGTATGCCCAATGTAAAACCCCAATAAGAACCTACAAGTGCATTTACCAAAAGCATTTCCAAATGTAGAGTCCATAATCCGTGCAACCTTCATATACCTATATGAGTAGTTAATCCAGGTAAACAAGACATCCAACCAACCAGTCGATTATCAATATTTTTTGAATAACTACATTATTATTAAGTTGCATTTAATAAAAGAACCTGAGTTTATTTGTAAAACACCAGAAATTGTGTTTCATTATCTTCATTTAAATTAGCAGTTGTAGAGTAGATGTTGGAACGTTTATTACCGGTAATTAGTACATGTAAGACTCGCAACTATGCTATCTTATTGCATAATTATCGACACACTAGGATGCGGCAGATAGGTTGAGTTTTTTCCATACAACATATGCCAGTTAGCCTTAACTAAAACACACGCCAGTTACTCTAGATTCCATCCTAAGACGTCAAATAGAGCGTAACTTTGTTTTAACCTTCTTACGATGCATATAATAGGTCGGATTTTTCATTATCATATTCACAAGACCCTACCCTTCCTTATGACATTGGTTCAGTCAGTTTTTGTCCTCGTAGCAGTTTTATGATTACTATGATTATCTGTTTAAATTCGTAATAGCGTAACTCATTTGAGAGCCTATAGTTTGAATATTACAAAAGCTCGCAAAAAGCACATTAAAATATAATGTTTCTGCGAGAGTTCGTTCATAAAACAAGGTGCGTAGTCCGCATGCTATTCGTTTTTGAGATGTTATTATTTGCAATAATTAACTAAGAGGCATGCAACTGTGCCTTTGTATTAAAGGTATGCAGAAATTATCATAATAAAACCTATTTTAGATTAAGGCAACCAAAATCTTGGTTCTGCGACAAACTTTGGATGGCTGGCATTTCAGAGAATTTGACCTGCCATTTTATTTTACTCTAGTCTCTTATTTCTTCGTGGTTTAGACTACAGCATTGAGGCTTTGCAATTTGTTTGATTACGATAAACATATAATTTGAGACGGTTTCATTATATATGATTGAAAATTAGGACTGCTCAAGAAAATATGTTTTATGAAGTCTCGTTACAATGATTATTGGCCCTTTAGATAGGGCAAAGGGAACCTTACCTTTGGAGCAAGACGTGACGAGTATTTTAAGTCACGACTCTAAAAAGGAGCGTTTTATTTAAGATTATAGATTTTGTCAATGTCAGTTTTTATACCGTTTTTTTTGGATTAATCCGTTCTGCCGCTAAGGCAACTGAGTTAGCAACTAATTGCGGTTATGGATTTTTACTCGTGTAAACTAATCTTTAACGTAAAAGCAAGCAGCTGTTGCCAAATAAGCATCACCTAAACATGTTCTGTGGTCTATATAATATTTAAAGTTTAATTACAATAGGAAAAAACTAGGCAGACACCAATTGTTTGTTATATGCGCCAACTGCTCACCTCTATACAGGGTGTTTGGTAATATACTGTCGATATTCAAGTGACGGTCTCTAAACATTAAAAAAGACTTCACAAAAAAAAATTACTAGTTATATCATCAAATTTTAAAGAAAATCGACTCAGTAATTAATTCGATAAAAAACTTCCTATTCTTGCAATCAACATCCAAAAATAAAGGCCGTTATCCACAAAAGCGTAGATTTTCTACTAGAACCTATCTACTACCGTAGATCTAGGCAGGCATTTATTTTTGATATCTCTTTCGGAAATGGCTGCTAGTTTTTGAGTTAGAAAGGGACAAAAAGAGATATTTCGAGAGGTCACCAATACAGTATCTGTAGTTAGATGGCAAGCATTATGCAATAGCACAACATAAGTTTAATAAAGTGTTTGTTTTACATGCCAAAATAAATTTCACATTTTTAGGGTAATTATTTCACAAATTTACTTATTATGCTCATCAAAATAACCTCTGTCATTTTTGTGCGTATATTATCAAACACTATATTATCGTCATCGTCTACAGGCTGTCTTGACCCATTGGTGGGTATAGGCCTTCCTAATTTTATGCCATTCACCATGATCTTATATTAATCTGACCCAACGATGGCGCGCGACATTGACAATGTCTTCCACCTTCATATAATTGTTCTTATTTTGAAGTTTATTAGAGGGATATCGAAAGTGTAGCTATCATCTCAAGGCAAGTCGTGATAGGTGTTTGGTTTTGTTTGGTGCAGGAGCAAGCGGCGGGTACCACGAAAAGCGGCTGCTGCACCATCTACTGGACCACTACAACGTGCTAGAGCGGCCCGTGGTCAACGAGAGCGACCCGCTGCAGCTCTCCTTCGGCCTCACGCTAATGCAGATCATTGACGTGGTACGTGTACGACTTTACCTCGTTAGATACATCTAATGGACCACTAGAACGTGCTAGAGCGGCCCGTGGTCAACGAGAGCGACCCGCTGCAGCTCTCCTTCGGCCTCACGCTAATGCAGATCACTGACGTGGTACGTGTACTACTTTACCCCGTTAGTGACATCTACTGGACCACTACAACGTGCTAGAGCGGCCCGTGGTCAACGAGAGCGAACCGCTGCAGCTCTCCTTCGGCCTCACGCTAATGCAAATCATTGACGTGGTACGTGTACTACTTTACCCCGTTAGAGACATCTACTGGAACTCTACAACGTGCTAGAGCGGTCCGTGGTCGAGAGTGACTCACTGCAGCTCTCTTTCAGCCTCACGCAGATGCACATAAATACCTTAATATGTTTATACTGATTTACCTATGATTTTCCGTACATTTTTTAAACGGCGGATAGCGCGGAGAGCGAAGTAATCAATAAGATCCAATATCTGGAGCTTGGAACCCTGTGGTGAGAATTTGTAAGAACCGAAGAACTGAAGTGTCAATTACGCGTCCTGATACCGTGAGTGTTGTGTGTCGGAATCGAGTTATGATCGAGAATGAAACCGGTGGTAGTAATAATATTAGTGAATTCATTCCTAGCAAGAGACTAAGAAAGAGGGTAGATCGTTATATCTGCCAATAACTACCCACTCGCAAAGACTTCAGTTTACCCGTATGGCGCATGCAACTGCGTCGAAATATCGGGATACTCAAAAACTCACAAATCGTGGTAAATATCTCGTTTTTAGTACAAATAATACAATAAGATTATTGGACGACGAAACTTTATTCAGGAACTAATAAACAATCTGGTTAGGTTAGGTTAGATGTTTCTAGCTTTGGTATATTGAAATACCGTTTTCTCTACGACTGCAAATTTAATCAGTTTAATTCGAATCGTTTTGGAGCGGTTCTGTGACACAGCAAAATAAAGAAAAACTTTTTG
Source organism: Philereme transversata (assembly GCA_963924445.1). Classification (NCBI taxonomy): domain Eukaryota; kingdom Metazoa; phylum Arthropoda; class Insecta; order Lepidoptera; family Geometridae; genus Philereme; species Philereme transversata. The sequence continues at coordinate 12,292,531 of OZ004342.1, forward strand.
TATAAAAAATAGTAGGAGATTAATCGTCCTCATTGAGTACTATTTTATTGCGCTACGTGTGAATCGTGTGACCGCTGACCGAGATGACCAGGTCTGATTTAACGCACTTCGTAACTTTAATTGTGTTCAGAGAATATGTGGTGCAGTTTGTATTAACTTTGAATTTACAACTTTTGCTATAGGGCCGTCGGGCGGGATCACTTTGAAATCCCACAACTGGGCCCATAATAGATATTTATTGACCAAAGTTGATCGCCATATCACAAACGGAAAGTTATACTGCGTTTGATCTTCAATTTGCATAAATTATGAAATTTCACTTTGTTACCGATTTCCCCTTTATATTGGACCAATACAAGATTACGTAATAAAGTTCATCATCATTTGTGGTTATAAATAAGGTAAAAATTGTTTTCTTTTTTTGCAGCACGAAAAAAGCCAGCTTCTAATAACAAACATCTGGCTTAAATTAGTGAGTATTGTAAAAGTTATATTTTTTTTTGCAGGATGAAAAAAATCAGCTTCTCATAACAAACATCTGGCTTAAATTAGTGAGTATCGAAATTTTAACAAGCTTTTATCATTTCATAGTTTAACTTTACTTTGATATAACACAAAGCTCACCTAATTTTACTTTGTGATACAGGAATGGAACGATATGAACTTGAGATGGAATACTTCAGATTTTGGCGGAGTCAAAGACTTACGAGTGCCACCCCACAGGATATGGAAGCCCGACGTCCTGATGTACAACAGGTATATAAAACTTACTTTGATATTACCCTAATCTTTGACTTATGAAATTTTGAACACTTTGTTAAATATTCATAATGGATATATTTTGTTGTAGCGCGGACGAAGGGTTCGACAGCACATATCCTACAAATGTGGTAGTAAGGAACAACGGGTCGTGTCTATACGTACCTCCCGGCATCTTCAAGAGCACTTGCAAAATCGACATCACTTGGTTTCCCTTCGACGACCAACGCTGCGAGATGAAGTTCGGCAGCTGGACTTATGATGGTTATCAGGTATATTCTGAAACAATGCACAATGCAACTTATTGCCCCCGGTATTTCGTTGCATATTCATTTATATTTTTATCCCACAGTTGGACCTTCAGTTACAAGACGAAGGAGGTGGAGATATCAGCAGTTTTGTCACCAATGGTGAATGGGAACTTATAGGTATAGGTTAAAACCTATTTATTTTGAATTGCAAGAAATTTTTATATATTTCTAAATTCGCATTCACTTTCAGGCGTACCAGGCAAGCGGAATGAAATCTACTACAATTGTTGTCCGGAACCATACATCGACATAACTTTCGCAGTGGTGATTAGAAGGAAAACTCTTTACTACTTCTTCAACTTGATTGTGCCCTGCGTACTGATCGCCTCTATGGCTCTTCTGGGGTTCACGCTACCACCGGACTCTGGCGAGAAGCTATCTTTGGGTAGAGGATAATTCTATGCATTTTACAAGTTCAATAAACTCGACTTGATGATGAAAGAATATGAATAAAAGCATATTCTACGTAAAACAGTATTGTACAGTCAGGTTTATAATTGAGGTTGCACTTATACAAATCATTATCATCCTAGGTATGAATCGACCGTATTTTAATAAGGATATTTTTCACCAGGTGTAACAATCCTGCTATCACTCACGGTGTTCCTCAACATGGTGGCGGAGACGATGCCAGCGACGTCAGACGCGGTGCCACTGCTAGGCACATACTTCAACTGCATCATGTTCATGGTGGCCTCGTCAGTCGTCTCGACAATCCTTATCCTCAACTACCACCACAGACACGCGGACACGCACGAAATGAGCAACTGGGTAAGTTCACACCATGGGGATACTGCATAGTACAACAACACGGGACGGTGAAAGCTGATTGGGTTCTGCTATTCGTTATTACACTTATACTTGTTTGGTTTTATTAGGACTGCATTGGCTACAGTAGGCATCGCAGGGAGACATGACTCCAACTCGGAAAAGTCAGTGCAGGTCACTGGTAGTAAAATTAATATTATGACGGTACTCTTTTCACTTGTTAAGATTTGTGTTTTCATTTGTTCATATTTGTCGAATTTAAAATATAAATTATTTTCATTTATGTTTACTTTTTTTAACTCATTCAAGTATATCTAAAGCAGTACTGTTGTTACAGATACGTGTCGTATTCCTTTACTGGTTGCCGTGGTTCTTGCGCATGTCTCGGCCGGGCTCGGCCACAGCGCCGCCGCCGCGCGCGCCGCCGCCTCCAGACCTAGAGCTGCGCGAGCGCTCCTCCAAGTCGCTCCTAGCGAACGTGCTTGATATCGATGACGACTTCCGGCACGCGCAATCGCAGCAGCCCCCCTGCTGCCGATACTACAGGTCCCTCGACGATCTACACGAACACTACTCGCCGTAAATAGCACGGTTACGATAATAAACCCCGCCTTAAACGATCCGCAGTTACCTAACCTTGACAGCTTAACTGGCATATCATTAGAATCAATATAAATCACGTTTCCACTTCAATTCTACTTCGGATCTGAAACTAGCACATCTGATCGACATGGCATACATTCCTGTAGCTCCCTTCGTTCCTCGGCCCCGCCTGTAGTGTAGGGTGCACGCTTGACGTTGACTATAGAGCCGTGCTTTTTGCAGGGGTGGCGAGGAGAATGGAGCAGGGCTTGCAGCGCATAGCTGCTTCGGTGTTGACTACGAGCTCTCACTGATACTGAAAGAGATTCGAGTCATCACAGATCAGGTAAGGGCCTCTTAACATAGTTCAACAGATCTCCCGCCTATTTAATGTGGCTTACAGCAAAAATTATGTTTCCTTTGAAGTCAGTCTCTTTGGCAAATAGTCTTCAAATCCAAATATATTTTCAGATGCGCAAAGACGACGAAGATGCGGACGTCTCGCGTGACTGGAAGTTCGCTGCCATGGTCGTGGACAGACTGTGCCTTATTATCTTTACCCTGTTCACAATCATCGCCACGCTAGCCGTGTTGCTGTCCGCGCCACACATCATGGTGTCGTAGCGACCCGCCCGCCTGCGACTGCGCATGCGTAAAGTTCTGTGATACCGCGAATATTTGTTAAGTTGTGATGTGCGATATGGCGCGGGCGCTGACGCCACGGCGCAAGAGGAAGTTGCGCCCGCCTCGACGCCCGCGCCTCCCTGTAGTAATAAGAACTAAATCTTCAAACTGCCATCCCTTATGCTCAACCGATAACTGCCTATCCTCATAATGTCCTGAAATCCTCCGGGTAACTTGAACCTGTCTACCTTCCTTCCCTCTGAGGATACAAACCCAGACAAAAAGTCCTACATAAGGGAGTTTTCTGAAGAAAGAACCCCGCTATGTGTTAACAGATCAAGCGATTGTGAGCTGTTACGCCGCAAATCTGTTTAGGAGTTGAAACGTGGCAGTACGTGCTATCCTACAGGTGCGCCGGGAAACGAGTGCTGGCAGACTTAGTTAAGTCCACGCTAGGTTAGAGACCGTTTCAGATGGTCCTGGCCCTCGGCCGAGGACCGAAACAAACATTTTAGCACAAAAACGTCTTCCTTCATACCGTTGAACGACCTGAATCGCATTTAAATATAACTTTGTTAGAACTTCTTCGATTCTTGAAATCTATTGTACAGTATAGTAATTGGGCAGTTATACGCCCTTCGTTTCCTTCTTATTCGATTCCATGAATCGTGGTTATGACCCTAACTTTATTTTCGGACGTATAAGATGTCAGTAGCTAGTATAGAACTTTACAAACAAAGCATCAATTTGAACAGGTTGTGATACGCCTCGTTGAGAACGGGACGATATTGTTATAAATGGTAAATATCCATGACTATAGCTTAATGAAACGTTCGTTAAAAGTTGTAGTTAAACAAAATTATTATTATTTTTAAAGTCATTACATACTTTTGAATGGACTTATACAAATAATAAAATTACATAATTGTATCGCGTTTATACTTCTTTCAATATGGTTACGGTAATTTTATCATGCGGAAAATAATAAGTAACTTTTCTTCTACAACAATCTCCAAAATAATTTAATAATGGAATAAATTATTCAGACAATACACAATCAAATGAAATTCATATAAACATTATAACGTTTATGTTAGACATACAATACGGAGCATACCTAAGCACAGGTATGCACTCTGTTGACGACTTCGACATGCTCTCTGTGACCGGCAATACCGCTCGTCTGCCACGCCCTCTGACACTCATCTCAAGTTCATTTCTGTTCTTATAATGTCATGATAATAATGTAATTTATTAATTTTAATGACTTATGTATAATTTACAACAAAACATTGTAAGCCTCTCAAAAGGAAAACGTGTATGCGGCGGAGCGACCGCGCGGATACCTGCTTACTTACCGCACTGTACCCCGCGAAGCTCTGTCTATGTTTTCCTTTTCCGAGGTAAAAGCTATTCATTTCAAGCGATCAACTGGAAGTTGTGGTCTGCCTTTGATTAGTAGCTGCCAATGTTTTGTGAATAAATTCGTTTAATTGTTATAATGTTGTCTTGGACCGTTAGAGGGTCTTCGACAATGACGCTGGACGCCGTGCATCGCCTTCGACCAGTCGGCGTTATGTGCGGCCTCCATCCGTCGCCATCGGGACAATCAGATGTCCTCGACATTTGTTCAATTGTTAGGGTTAATACTCTGAATTGCACTTTGTTTATTAAATATAAACGAATGAATCAAACGAAGTTATTATTTCATACCAGAAACAACAAATTCCATTATTTGTAATAGGTAGCTTTGCGAACATTGGAATTACTAGTACATTTTGCACAATCCGACCTATATTACAACGGTTAGGTATCCGGTAGCAAGCGCCGAAAGACAATCGATGCTCTCCCGTGGGATATCGCACATGCGCAAAGGACTACTCCCTGCGAACAACGCCAGCCTCGGTTATGTTATGCAAATTAGCAAAAATTTACAAAAATACTTAGCTTGCCATCGACAACTCCTGACATGATTCATGAAGCATGAATTACTGACGTGGAGAGCAGTTCATAAAGTATGGGCAATTAATTTTTAAATTAAATATATCATCCTGCGTCAACATTGCAAGAGTCGCAGATAAAGTAGAGTCAACTCGTGCATACAGAATTTAAGTCAAATATGGTGGGTTAGATTTAAATTGCAGATTTATGACACTTTTATTAGGTACTTAAAGTAATGTTGTAGTGTTTCGAACTAAATTCTGCACATTTATAAGCATGTAACTGAACCGCGTGGTTTGTCAATAAAAACATTGCCCTTCTTTTGCGCATTCGGGTAAAAAGTAGCCTATGTCTCAATCCCGGTCATTATCAAGAATAGTAGAGTTATTTGTGATAGGGCTCGCCCGGGGAATCACTACCATCATACATACTTCTGCCGCCAAGTGGCATTGCTGTTTCGGTTTGAAGGGTATGGTTGCGCTTGAAATTACCGGCACATGACGCTTTACATCTGTATGCCTCAGTTTGATGGACGCAGGGCAGTGCATCGTAGGGCACGTTTCTAAGGAGCGTGACCTATGAGGCAATTCTTTGTTATAGGCAATGGTTACCACTTAACATCAGGTGGGATATGTGCTAGTTCCATCACTAGCACGTACGAAAAAAAATCTATCTATATACCAAATCTCATCAGAATCAGTCTAGTCGTACAAACAAACAGACAGACGAGAGACAGTCAAACAGGGAGACAGGCAAACAGAGTGTTACTTTCGTTATAATTTATATATAGTAAGGATTAATTGATCGAGCGAGCGAGATCTCCAAATCAACTTGGGCAAATCGGCGTTGTATGTATGTATGTATGTTTGTCCGAGGATAACTTTCGAAGCGTTTATCCGATCATCGTGAAATTTTGTATATAGGTAGGTAGGTAATGATGGCACAATTTTGGTGTGACTTAATGAGCTAAAAATGTCGGTGGATTGTTGAGATATTGGGGTTCAAGAGGGGTAAATAAAATTAAAATGAGACTATTAGGTCAAGTGAGACGTCAAATGAAAGGTATTCATTTGTACATTTCGAACCCGTTTTTACTTTTAGTAAAGTTTTTGTAGTTTTTGAGTTATTAACCATAATAAAAACTAAACTTTGACAAAATTCACAGGGTTCACCAGTGACCCCACAATGCTGTAATTTGGTATGCGTGTAGCTTATATATCACAATATAGGCAAAAGTCTGAAATCTAGAATAACTGCAATTTTTACCCAAAAAAAAAGAAAACCAAATGACATGAACTCCCGTTGCCTGTAATTTGAATGAAACTGTAGATCAATTACGTTGGTTTTTATTTCGTTGCACTATTTTGATAGTCAAAGATTACGAATAATATTTTTTTTGTTTTTATGATAGACTCGCGAGATCTCAGTTCGGGGCGAACCACTAGTTTATTTATTAGTAGGTAATGCAAATTGCTATACCTAATAAGAATATGTATGAATAAATAGTAGCAATTAGTTTTGATCCGCGCTTGAATGATCACACAGCGCCAACTAATAAACATTTATTCATATTTTCAATCATAAAATGATTATTATGAACTTTGTATTATAGTACTATACTTCGCCAAGAGTTCATCGACATATTAACGGTCTTTTAAACATTTGTCCAGGCAATTTTTAACCACATTTTAAGTCAACATAACTGAAGGTCAGAGGTGACAGTCCGTTTTAGGTGTACGTATACTTTTGCCAGTTGAGAAAAAAACTAATATATAAAATAACGTTAAAACACAAACTATAATAATTACATAAGTACATTGTGGTAATTAGCGTAGTGGTATCGCATCACATCTATCTCGAATGGGTGCACAGCTCATTCACACAGTTGTGCCGTGTAGATTACCTTTCCTCGGGCAGTGTACAAATTAACAGTAAGTAATCCGGTCAGGTTCAACGCCACTAAAACTCAGGCGTGTGTGTTTTCCGCAAAAAGGTCTCCTTTTCATCCCAATACCACCCTTTGTGACATCCCACTCGTAATTACTGAAGGTCTGAGCTTGTTGGGTGTCGAGCTGACGTCGGCTGAACTTCGGCTTGCGGGTCAAAATTGATGCTATGAAGCTGGGCATCCTAGTTAAGGTTCGGCGGTACTTCTCATCGGGACAGCTGTTCAGTCTCTAAAAAGCACAAGTCCGCTCATGTATCGAGTACTGCTGCCATCTCTGGGATGGCTCGGCCAAGTATCAGCTTGAAGAAGCTTCAATACATACATATACAATACAATACATAATAAAAGAAGCTCATACATTGATGCAGATAATGCTGGCCGACATATATTGACAGCCCGCGTCATATGCATGTCAAGGCGATACGAAGTTCGCCGGGTCAACTAGTTTACAATAAAAACGTATATCATCGTGTATTCTATCAGTTATCTGGTTCCCATAGTAGCTTTGTTTGCGACAAGATAGCGCTGTTTGAAATGTCCAGCATTATTTATATTTTATTTTATGTATGTCATGCACCGTAGAAACGTAAAGGATGTAAAACTGGCTTTTCAATATCGGATATAAGTGAATTACATCTTGAGATATCACCGTACCTTGAAACTGTTTATAATATAATATTACTACAACTAGCAATCAAAACTAAGAATCTTGGGATATAATATAATATTATATCCCAGAGTGAACGTGTATGATTATTCCAAATAGTACAGTAAAGTCAATGCAGTATTTTTCCATGGGGATATTAATTTAGGTTGCGGTACTAGTAGGTACACTAGATACCAGTCTACTATAATTTTATTTTAAACTTTGGACTTCAAAACCGCCCACGCAAAACTTTTCATTTATGTTTGCTCTTTTTTCTATAGAGCAACGAAAACCCCCGGTATTTTTCCGCATTTTGTTTATTTGGTCGGGACTGCAAGCAAGTTCAACAACGCTCATATACTAAAATTTTAGTTGATTTTAAATAATCACCAAAGTAAAATACTTTTTTGCTATTATTTAGAATTTTTTTCAGATGAGTATAAACTTTTAGAACGATATTCACATGCTCACGAATCGTAAAATATCACGAATACATGAAAGTAGTCCAGTTCTTGTGAGAAGTAGAGTTTCTTAAGAGTACTAGAGTTCCTCGTGAAAGGGCTCGCTCGGATAAACAGTGCCACCATACCTTAACACCTGTATGGACAAGTTGATGGGCGCAGGGCAGTGCATCGTAGGGCACGTTTCTAAGATGCGTGACCTACGAGGCAGTACTTTGTTATAGGCGACGGTTACCACTTAACATCAGGTAGGCCATATGCCTGGTGCGCAATTCTCTAAAACGCTTCACTATGACAATGGTATCGTTGCAAAATAGCCACTATAGATACCTTTTGGTATTCTACTAACAGAATCTTTTTCTAAGGACCGCCATTGCTATGAAAACACCATTGAAAATTTGGTAGCTTATGACAGGAACAACAACTATAAACGTTAAATAATGGTATTTCTCGTTTTTATTATAAATTATTAGAATTGGGCCCCTGCTCGGTCTCAAATTTGTATAAAAAAATAAAAAACTAACCCATCATAACGAATTGTCATGATGAATCCTCTTGTCGCCATGTGAAAAGGCATTTGTTTTTGACGGAGCATTCTCTTGCAATTTTAATGACAATTCGTGAATGACGGATGTACCTAAGTGTGAACGAGCCGTAAGAGTAAGTGTAAATAAGTTCGTGGAGGAAAGCTGCTCTCCATTTTTGATTTTGAAAACTTTCGTGACATTCTTTTAATGTTTTATTTTAGGCAGAACTTAATTAGAGCATTTGGAATTTGTTTTCCTAGTTTTAAGTGTTGTTTGCGCTACTTGTTGTTTAGTTAATCTATGGGCCGGGTTCAGGCGGGAATGCAGGCGGGCGGGACGCTAGGCGGCTGCGTGCGGCAGTGCCCAACTGCGCGCCGCCATGACGGGCGGGACGCGCGCCTTCATCCTGGCCTTCGCGCTCCTCACCGTCCTATACTCAGGTACTCCTTTCTTACTATATCAACTAGAATTCAGTATGAAACATAACTATTTTCATGTTCACTATTGAACAATGACCTATGCCGTTGAGAATAGAGATAAGTAAGATATTTCTCTTTCTCTATCGTTCAAATGGTTTATCTTTATGAGAAAAGGTGTTTGTATTTAAATGTATCATTAAATCAAACGAGTTCTAGTTCACAATTTGGTAAAGAAAGATCTTGAAGGCTAGCTTTATCGATATATACTGTTTTAAATTCATAGATTAGACATCAACGCGCTCCAGGCTACATTACGATTTTCTTACTGCACGAATTTGGGATATAAACATCAAAATTGAATTTTAAAAACGAATGAAGTGTTCATTTTGCCAAAATATTAAGCAGATATTTCCTTCCCGTTCACTTTATCTAGACAGTTCACTCTTTATTGATCTGTCAACGGCGCAGCATCCTCGGATAAGGGAGAGATCGTCAGTTGATAATAGTGGTGGAGAAAGATTTTCTATTTATAATCGATTAACCTACTTAAATAGGGTTTATAATTCACCGAATATCATAACCTCTTAAGAGAATTTAGTGAATGTTAATCTTTTTTAATGGGAAATCAGGCAGGCCGCTTTCGCCATGCGACAATATTATCTGCAAGATTTTCAGACTTTATTTACAGGCAATTAAAGCTCGTTTTCGTGAAAGCGCGAGTTGTTCACATTCATGAGCAGCAAAATGAATGCTTAGCCCAAAACCACAAGTATGACACAATACATTAAGTACCTGCAGGTAGAAATTATAATCGAGGAGGTTAGGAATAAAAGGTGACATTTACACATTTTAGTCATTAAATTGAGAAAATAAATAACTAACTACTACAGTTGTTTCGTTGGTTGTTTTGTTTGCAGATCAACTTCACTTTTAAACAACGTTTTTAACAACGTCACATTTATTTAAATTAAAGCGACGACAAACCGATTTCGACGATGTAAACAATGCAATCTCTAAGGTCGTAAAATGTGCAATGTAAACAATCTACTTCTAAATGAAAAGAAAACAAAATGTATTAGATTTATTCAAGATGTTACACAAGTTAAAGCAGATATAAAAATCAAAGACGAGGATTTGGCTCTTGTGGACACCACCGCTTCAATGGGGCCCTCGCTTATCAATAGTTGTCGAAGAGACTTAGTTCTCCAGCATAAGCAGTCAAAAAGATCCGTCTTTTTACAAACGTAGACACAGCTAGACTAGTTTACTTCAGCTACTTCCACAGCATTATGTTATACGGCATACTGCTGTGGAGAAGTGCTGCAAATATAAACACCGTTTTTGTGCTGCAGAAGAGGGCTTTTCGTGCAATTTATAATATGGGCCCCAGAGAATCATTACGCAATAAGTTTAAAGAAATGAATATTATGACATTCCCTTGTCAATACATCTATGAAAATCTGATGTATGTTCACAAAAATATTAATTTGTTTAAGAAAAATAACAATAATCATAATTTTAATACTAGAAATAAAGATAAACTCGCTGTTGCCACTTGTAGACTCCATAAAGTTAGTAAATCTTTTAAAGGGCTAGGTGTACGCTTTTATAACAAACTCCCAAGGGATGTACAAAAATTATCAATTAACAAATTTAAAAACGTAATTAAACAAAATCTTTATAAAAAAGCCTACTATAAAATATCAGATTATTTAGATGATACAGAAGCTTGGGATTAAAATTGCTCCAACTCGTTCAACATGTTACAATTTAAACGTAATTTATTTTCTGTACTGTTATGTACCTATTCTAAAAGGATCATTAAAAAAACAACCAGCCTTGTTTCTTGCCTTTCTTTCCTGGCTTGGTCGCGAAGGAACAGGCAGTAAAATTGACGTTTCAAAGTGATCCTTGTGATTTTAATGAATAAAAATATTTGACTTAGACTTTGAATGAAAATGTTACTATTTGTTTCGGAAGCAGATATGTAGATTGATTTTTCTATGAAACAAGTCACTTTTTGAACTTGATCTTTACAGATCAAAACTCAATCTGTTGAATCGGATAAAAAAAACTAAAATAACCAACTACGTAAATGTCACTTTTTGTTCCTAACCTCCTCAATTGTCAACAAAATAAAGCGTCACCGTATATTGCCTTCCGAGTTTTAAGAGTATTCTGAATGCAAGGCTAAACATATTTTACTCGACTAAGGTGAAGCCAAAAAGTAAATAGTCACAAGTTTTACGTCACGGTTTTGCAATTCTATTTATAGGATCGTTATTGGAATGCGGAATGATGAAGACTTATTTCAGGATGGTGCTCAGAGGACGAAGAGCGGCTAGTCCGCGATCTCTTCCGCGGCTACAACAAGCTGATTCGGCCTGTACAGAACATGACACAGAAAGTCGACGTGCGGTTTGGCCTCGCCTTCGTGCAACTTATCAATGTTGTATGTAGAGTTTACATTACTTTACTTCAACTTCATTTGTTTTGCCAAACATGGTTTGTTCTTTTAGTCAAGTAGGATATTAGTTACTCCTTTGGGACTTTAATATGATATGGCGCAACGCGTTTGAATATTTTGGCGATTACGGGTAAATTATATATTTCTTTTTATAAGCTTTTTGATTTTTTTAAAACCATATATTACCTACATACCCTCTTCTACACAACGCGTTAGTTTTTTTTTAATAAATCTAATAATACTGCTGGTTCGCCCGGAACTAAGGTCTCGCGAGACAAAAAAAAATATTATTCATAATTTTTGCTAATATTATAGTGCCACGAAATGCATAACCAACTAACTTGACCTACAGATTCATTAAAATTACAAGTAACGGGAGTTCATGATTTGGCTTTTTAAGGGTAGAAATTGCAGTTATGCTGGTTTTCAGACTTTTCCATATATTTGTGTCACTTAAGCTTCACGCATACCAAATGATAGCACTGTGGGGTCACTGGTGTACCCTGTGAATTTCGTCAAAGTTCAGTTTTTATTATAGCTAATAACTCAAAAACTACAAAGATTAAACTAAAAATAAAAACGGGGTCGAAATGAACTAATGAATACCTTTCATTACACATCCCATTTGTCATAATAGTCTCATTATGATTTTGTTTTACCCCTCTTGAACCCCAATATGTCAACAACCTCTCAATATTTTTAGCTCATTTAGTCACACCAAAATTGTGCCATCACTACCTACCTATGTATCACGGATCGGATCAACCATTCGAAAGTTATCCTCGGACAAACAAACATACATACATACATACAACGCCGATTTGCCCAAGTTGATTTGGAGATCTCGCTTCGCTCGATCAATAATAATTGGATTTCTGGTGTCAGTTAGCACCTAATAATTATATTTAAATAGTATGTCAAATCTTTTAAATAGTATGTAAGTGTGGTACTGTGATTTAACAAGTTGTAAACTTGGTTTCTTGCAGAATGAAAAAAATCAGATAATGAAATCGAACGTATGGTTGCGACTGGTTTGGATGGACTATCAGCTGATGTGGGATGAGGCCGACTACGGCGGCATTGGCGTACTGCGGCTGCCGCCCGACAAGGTCTGGAAACCTGATATCGTGCTCTTCAACAAGTAAGTACCTTAGTTACTTCAAGGTATCCTACAATACATTTTTTTCGTCTTGTCAAAGATTATTCTTATCTTGTTTTAGCCTTAAAAGGATGCCTGCATTAATATCCTCCCGGATGCAGGTGGGCAGGGGGCACGGCCATAACAAGCGTTGTAACTCACCTTTTTATAATGGGTTGCCAGATGTTTGACTTTTGTTCTTTTTCAGCGCCGATGGAAATTATGAAGTCCGATATAAATCTAACGTTTTGATCTACCCGAATGGTGAGGTTTTGTGGGTACCTCCAGCTATTTATCAGGTAATTTTTTACTTTTCGACCACCGTGGTGCAGTGGCGGCTGAGACGCAGGAGATTGCGGGTTCGACTCTTGCCGCGGAATAAATGTTTGCATGATCTACAGATATTTGTTCTGGGTCTGGGTGTTTCTCTTGATATTATAAGTTATGTATTTACAAAAAAATATATATTAATAAATATTTTATCAGTTGTATGGCCATAGTACAAGTTCTGCATAGTTTGTGGATAGATGGTGCTGTGTGAAATGTCCAGCATTTTTTTTACAACATATCTCTCATTACATTACTTATTTGCCGCTACGTTATTACGTCCTTGATTTTTATGGCCAGTTAACTAAAAATAACAAATGATAACGTAATTTTCAGAGCTCCTGCACAATCGACGTAACATACTTTCCATTCGATCAGCAAACTTGCATCATGAAGTTCGGATCGTGGACTTTCAACGGCGATCAAGTATCCCTCGCACTATACAACAACAAAAACTTTGTCGACCTCTCTGATTACTGGAAATCTGGAACCTGGGATATAATTGAAGTACCGGCGTACTTGAATATTTACGAAGGGAATCACCCAACAGAGACAGATATTACTTTTTACATTATCATTAGGAGGAAGACTCTGTTTTACACTGTTAACTTGATCCTACCGACTGTCCTGATTTCGTTCCTTTGCGTCCTCGTATTCTACTTGCCTGCTGAAGCTGGTGAAAAGGTACCTACGATTACGCTCAATTATAAGGTCACACACATCAAACTTTAGGCTCAATTTGAACAGATGCACACTCCGACAGAGACATCTAAATTTCTGATAAACCAACAAAAGTGAAGGTGATCCGCCTTATGTCCTAAATTTGCAATGACCGTAAATTTTAACAGAAGACAAATGAATCGTACTCACCTCATATTTAATCACAGGTAACATTGGGCATCAGTATTCTGCTCTCACTGGTTGTGTTTCTGCTACTGGTTTCGAAGATTCTTCCACCGACATCACTCGTGCTTCCGTTGATCGCCAAATACCTCCTCTTCACTTTTATCATGAACACTGTCAGTATTCTGGTGACGGTCATCATCATCAACTGGAACTTCAGGGGACCTAGGACACACAGGTAAACTTTAGTTTTAACCCTCGACGAAAAAAGAGGAGTGTTATAAGTTTGACGCCTGTCTGTCTGTGTGTGTCTATGGCATCGTAGTTCCCAAACGGATGGGCCGATTCGGGGGTGGTTCTTATCTATGGTTGATTAACATCACGTAAGCCGATCTGAAGATTATCAGAACTTATAATTTTAGTTGAAAGGATCTCAGCTGTAAAATGGAAATTAATGACGGGGTTTTTATGTGCCGGGGTTCTTTATTTTTTTTTGTATTTAGGTATACATACTTGTTAATCTTTATGAGATTTTTTGCTACAGCAACTGTGCATAGCAATAGTGTTTTTATTTTTATAGTGTTATCTGAACATAATATATACGGAAAATTCCAAGATTGTAAAACCATCTTAAAAATTTTAAGCCTAGACGGGACTCGAACTCGCATCCTTCCTCTTGATACGAGGATGCACTATCCAATTGTGCTACCGGGCTATGTCACGTCAGGGTCGAAATTAGTGAGATGATTCAGATTACGACAAAAAAAAGCAGGGTTTTTAAAAGGTCAAGAATTGTATAAGATTTCCTGTAGATGTACCCTGGCCCTAAGCTATAGCAAGTGATATACTTTTTGACAACCTCCGTGGTGCAGTGGGCAGCGGGTTCGATCCCCGCTGCGGAACAAATGTTTGCATGATCTACAGATATTTGCTCCGGGTCTGGTTGTTTCTCTATATATTATAAGTATGTATTTACAAAAAAAATGTATATAAGTATTCTATCAGTTATCTGGTTCCCATAGTACAAGCACTGCTTAATTTGGGCTAGATAGCGCTGTGTGAAATGTCCAGCAATATTTATTATTTATTTATTATATACCTATAGGTAACTTGAAATATTGCCAACGGGTAACGGTAGTCTTATAATCTTAAATTCATAAAGTGATGGCAAATTGTAAAGTTGATTCTAACTTACTTTCATTTTCTGAACAGAATGCCCCTGTGGATCCGAAGCGTCTTCCTGCACTACTTGCCCGCCGCTCTGATGATGCGACGCCCTCGCAAGACCCGGCTGCGTTGGATGATGGAGATGCCAGGAATGGGGGCCCCGCCTCACGCAGCAGCCACTCACGACCTGCCGAAACACATCAGGTAAGATATCTATTCTTTTGTAAATAAAGTAAAAATTTAGGTGCTCTGGTCTATCCACTTAATACATGTTCAGAATGACCGTAAAGAGGAAACATCTCGCTCGACCAAAATGTTCCCTTAGAAGTATCGGGCATTGATAAGTCAAAATGATCGCTTTTCCTACAGAAAGACATCCATGGTAATTTTGCTAATGCACTTGGGCGCTGGTAGAACTTATTGAGCGGCTGACCATAGAATTTGTTAATATACACGTGTTATAGTGCGATCGGGGCAAACCAAAGCAAGATGGAAACAATGGAGCTATCGGACCTACACCACCCGAACTGCAAGATCAACCGAGCGGCTGGCGGAGGCGGCGAGGTTGGGGCATTGGGAGGGCTCGGAGCTCTCGGCGGTTTGGGCTTGGGATGCGAGCGCAGGGAGTCTGAAAGCTCCGACTCCCTTCTCTTGTCCCCTGAAGCGGCCAAGGCAACCGAGGCAGTGGAGTTCATCGCAGAACATCTGCGTAATGAGGATCTTTACATTCAGGTAATTTATTTTAATAAAATGCATTGTAGGTACCTATTTCTTATTCCGATTGGGTGGGACTCTTGAAATAGATAAGCGTAAGCCACGAGGCATTTGTTTAGCAATTGCAAAATAATCGATGATACCTACTTACAACTAAATCCACGTGGCCAGAATCAGTCATTGACTTTACCCCTTCTGACCCACCATACCACCGACGATACCTCAGTGGTACGGTAGGTAAAATTTTTAAAAACAATACCACCAATTAATAGTGATGTTTATATGTATGTTATAGTACTTATAGAATAGAGTATAGTTAGTATCATTTACAATAAAAAACTTAACAAAACATGAATTCTTCCTAATTCTGAGAACAAAACGTGACACATTATTACACATTACTTCTCCCCTAAATGATCTTCTCTCAAAAATCTTTATAGTCTTAATTTATCTAATGCATGACCTATTGAAATATCTTTGTTAACTATTTCCATTTGGACCAATGTTATGAAATCATCATTTACGATTCGGTGACTTCTTCTCTTTTTAGGAGCATATTCTGTTTCATGAGCATTTTTCATTACATTAAGTAAACGCATTAAAGTGACGATGTTCTTGTTAAGCAATTTTTTAATGTTGTTAATTTTGGCCTATAATACATTTGTAGTTCGATGACGTTCACCGAATACACTGAATACTTTTGATGAATGAGTCTTAAACCAAAATCTTCAATGTATTTTATAAATTTAGATATACGAGGTAAGACCTCACATTGCCATTTTTGTCCTCCATTTATGTAAGTTTTTTGCGACGATATCTATTATAACCACAAAGAGCGGTGCCACCATTTATGTTTATAAACTTAAAATCAAAATCAAAAATCAGCCTCCATTAGAAATATTATATAATTTTCAATTTCAAAATATTTTTCACATTACTAATAAAATTCTTAATTGTCAGTATATTTTCAACGTCAAATTACAAGACGACATATTATATACTTATAAATGCAAATATAGAGTTATAATCAACATTACGGATTTAGAAAAGAGGTCCTCTATGTTGATCATAATATTTTAATGCACTTCATGGAGATAAAAGGCCATACCCTCCGTAATGAGTGTATTATGATAAAATAATTGATAATAAATTATAGATATCTTCATAAATTGTAATCACAATCCGTGTCTCAGCACTACGGTGGTATCGTAGGGAAAAATAATACCCACCGTACCACTGGGAGTATCGACTGTGGTACGGTGGGTCAGAACCCATACTTCATAGCACAGAACCCGCGAGCCGGTCGTAAAGTGGGGAGTGGCAGTAAACTATAATAAGTATTTACTCTTACCATGATGTATTTCAGACGCGTGAGGACTGGAAATATGTTGCCATGGTTATCGACAGACTCCAGCTCTACATATTCTTCATCGTGACCACTGCGGGGACGATTGGCATTCTCATGGACGCGCCGCATATCTTTGAATACGTGGACCAGGACCGCATCATTGAAATATACAGAGGAAAATAAATCTTCCATACTTACGACCATTTTCAAAATAGACCATGGTCAAAGATCAGTTACTACAGTATCATTGTTGTTTTAAAGGTAAACAACACTGATATGTAGGGTAAATTGTTTTAGATGTTTACAGATGGATCGAATACTGAAAATGGTTCACTGCAGCTTCCATGTCACTAAGGTTAATGTTTCTTCCAAATGTAGGTTGCCTACGTACTAGTAATCTAAATGCAATTATGGGGTATATTAGAAGTAGCACACATTAGTCTCATCTCACTAAGCTAGGACGTCGAATTGTGTTGCCATTGTCATTGTATTTGTCCAAATAAAATTAGTCAATGTATGTAACGTAATGTACAGTATCTAAAATGGCTGTGTTCGAAGTTTAAAAAGCACAATAGGTAGAAAGTAAGTTTGTATTTTGTAATCATGTTAAGAATAATTAAATAAGTTGGAACGTATGTAACTGTTGTTTTAATCATATGTAGGTAGACACATTTGGTCCTTTAAAATTCAGTTGGTTCTGCCATCAAGTTTGAGACTTCTGCACCAACATTGAAAATGGAAAATTGAGTAAAAGAGAATATATTGGTTTTTACTTTTTATTTATCAAATCACCTCCTAGAGCTTAATTAAGATAATGCATAATAACTATAGCTATGTCATATTTGATAAGAATAGTAATTTAACTTTGAAATTGATACCTTTTTTTGACTTATTTTAATTTTAAAACACTGGCCAAATCTTGCACTTTCTTTCCAAAAAAGTATGTTTTGTTTTGTTTTTGTGGTCTTACACATTAGAAAATAACAAAATAAAGTCATTATTATAAATACGAGATTTATCGCGTACCGTTTTATCGGTGTTACAACCGACAATGATTCGGTACAATTCGTGAACTTTCATCAGGGTGAGTATCAGGGGTGCAGGTTGAAACATCCGCGGTCGCAATACCGATACATGCCGTATTTATAATGATCGAAATAAAACACGAAAGTTAACTAAGTAAAATATTATAGGTATATAAATATTACACTCATAGGTACTCCTGGAGTAAAAAAACACCTACCAAAAAGATATTAATAAATCTTTAGTTGATTGGTAATCATATACATAAATGGATGTACTTAGTAACATATACAAACTTAACTTATTGTACTTAACAAGTAAGATTTAAAAAACTACAAGTTTAATCGTCTCCCTCATCGTAGCTAGGAGACATGGGGGAATAATTCGGGGAAGTTGGAGAGTAAGTGGAAGGTCCGGCAGACGATGGTGAATAGGCAGGGGAGGATGGAGAGTAGTTGGCAGAAGTTGGGGTGTACGTAGGCGATGTCGGGGAATACTTGGTAGACATCGGCGAGTAGCCGGGGGATGACGGCGAATAGTTTGGAGAAGATGGCGAATAGTTAGGGGAAGAGGGCGAATAGCGAGTACCGCCGGGATGTTGCAGTGAAGGCGGAGAATATGCCGGACTGGTAGGCGAGTACTGCGAGCTCGTCGGCGAATACTGCGGGCTCGTTGGCGAATAAGTCGGACTGCCTCCGGCGACTGACGGTGATGTGGGCGAATAGTTGGGCGAGGTAGGAGAATATTTCGGAGACGACGGTGAGTAGCTTCGTGAAGTAGGAGAGTACGCGGGAGAAGTCGGCGAATACGACGGACTCGTGGGCGAATAGGCCGGTGAAGCAGGCGTGTAGTTAGGCGAAGATGGTGAATAGCTCGGGGACGCCGGACTGTACACCGGACTAGTCGGCGAATAACTAGGAGACGACGGCGAATAACCGGGCGAATTCGGAGAATACACCGGGCTGGTTGGCGAGTACGATGGACTAGTCGGTGAGTACGACGGACTAGTCGGTGAATAGCTAGGCGAAGTGGGCGAATAGCTCGGAGAAGTTGGCGAATATGCTGGGCTTGTTGGCGAATAGCTCGGTGAAGTTGGAGAATAGCTGGGTGAAGTCGGAGAGTACGATGGGGAAGTGGGTGAGTAGCCTGGGGAGGTGGGCGAGTAGGAAGGAGAAGTCGGTGAATATATCGGCGATGTTGGGGAGTAGTTAGGCGAAGTTGGGGAGTACGACGGGCTAGTGGGAGAGTAATGTGGCGAGGTTGGTGTAAGGCTTGGTGAAGCCGGGGCATATACTGGGCTGGTCGGTGAATAGGAAGGCGATGCACCGGCAGGGGACGCGTACGGGGAGAGCGGGGGACCGGGAGAGCCGGGTGAGCCAGGTTGAGGCGACCAGGCACTGTATGCGGGGGATAGACCCGACGCGTCGGATGCGCCGGACGGCGAGAATGATGGACCGCCTGGGGTCATGCTGCTTCCCACTGAAATATACAAAAATAACTTGTAAGCAACAATTTTACTTGTAAATATTTTCTTTTGCATCTCTGAAACTCGTGAGCTCAAATTATGAGCCCTGAGATAAGTATTGCAAAACATTTTATAAGAGCGAAATTTTTAACAGCTGAAAAATAAATAAAAATCAAATATTATATTAATTATTAATCAAATATTACCTTGACCAGGAGACCATACACTGCT
Source organism: Philereme transversata (assembly GCA_963924445.1). NCBI lineage: Eukaryota > Metazoa > Arthropoda > Insecta > Lepidoptera > Geometridae > Philereme > Philereme transversata. The sequence continues at coordinate 12,312,240 of OZ004342.1, forward strand.
GCTGTATCCAGGAGTGTTCTGTGTGGACCATGGTGTCATCTGTGGCGTCATAGACGGAGTACCAACGCCGAAATACATTCCACCACCGACGCCCATACCGACTCCAAGGCCGCCCATCTCCATGCCATTTTTACATTTTTCTGCATCGAGAAGCAAATCGAAGCATCCTAAAAAAGAAAAGGAAAACGTTTATAAACGGTTCAGTCGAATAACAATTAATATCGCGCAAGAAGGTTATTTACTCACCAGTGCCCATTCTTGGAAGTTGTCCCATAATAATGTTCTCAGACACGCCCCTCATAGGGTCTACTTCAGCGTGACTGGCTGCGTCAAGCAAAACATCAACAGTTTCTTCGAATGAGCATCTCATGAGAGCTCCAGTATCTTGCCTGTTGATACCGTGACGAGTGATAGCCATAAGATGACCTTTAGCGGTCATGACGTCACAAAGCAAAGCAAGATGACGGTAGTTCACGTACAGACCGTAGAACTGCAACACAGCGTTCATTTCTTTCTCCACTGATTTACGCACAGCCTCTATTCCTAGTACTTGGAAGATCTCGCAAATGTCGTTACTGAATGTTCTGATCGGATCTACATCGCGCTCAGACAAAACTTTCATCAAAGAAGTACCATCAGTTTCCAAAAGCCATTCGGCGATGGCCTTGAATTCTCCCTGTTCAGTAATGATGATACGTTTCTTGGCTTCAGTCTGAGGCAAGTGCATGTATACTTTCGCAATCGACTCGATACCCTGCAGTGTCATGTCAGACAGCATGTTGGCTTCAATACATCTTAAGAACATGTCGTCTTCCATTTTATCAACTGTTTCCTCATCATTGTCCTGGAATTTGCTTTCCTCATTGTTCATGATTCTGATACGAAGCACAAGCTTTTCCGCGTTATCGTCATTGAAAATACAGTTCAGGTCATCTCCGAATCCAGCATTGATCTTTTCAGCAATCTGTTCCATAGTCAATTTCTTATCTGTCATTCTCTTACGATCAAGTTCAATGCGCAAAAGCCATGGTGAGATCTTTGTCGGGTCAAAGTCAGGCATTTCGTAGTATACATTTACGAATTCTTGATCTTCAGCAATTACCGTGTTCTGTGGGTCCGGATCGTAGTAAATCGCCGTATTCGCGGTAACTTTACGTAAAGTAGTGTGTTCCAGTCGGCAGAGGACGTTTTTAGCCTTTTCGGCATCTCTTGCAGCTCCTCCGGTCAAGAATACCGTTAGAGAAGGAGCTTTGGGTTTCTTTGAAATATTGATGATTTCCTTCAGACGGGGTACACCAAGTGTTACGTTCTTAGAAGACACACCAGCAAAATGGAAAGTGTTCAGTGTCATCTGAGTAGCAGGCTCACCAAGAGACTGAGCGGCCAAAGCACCCACCATTTCACCCGGATTTACTTGCGCCTGTTGGAATCTGGTTTCGATTTCACCAATTAACCATTCAAATGCCTCACTTGACAGTCTGTATTCTTCAGAGACAAACTTAGTGCACAAAGTGGATCGCACTAAGCACTGGAACAAAAGCGTAGCGTTTTCATTGGCCTGCTTAGACAAACGGTCTTCTCCCACCACAATGATACATTTCTTCAAGAGATCTTGAACACCTTTGATTACTTTGATGGGGCTCAGATCTGTAGGTCCCCTCTTATTAATGTGGAAGGTCTTCTGAGCATTCCAAATCATCCTCTTGAAGTTGCAAGGCAGTACAACTTTGGACTCGCCACTTGGGAAAATCTGTCGTAAAACTTCGCGATCTTTATTTAGTTGCTCCCATTCACTTTCTAAATCAGCAATAACATAGCCAGACTCTGTCAACTCCTTGATGATTTCTTCATTGAAAATTCTCTTCAGGTATCTTTCATTTGAGGGGTCGAATTTGAATTTCTTTTCAAAAGCTTTGTTGGACAGCTTGACAGTTGGCATGTTTTGAAACTCTACTGTTTCTCCAGCCAAGCCGTCCTCTCCATACCTCAACTGAATAAGTTGTCCCACTGAGTTACGCACCGTTCCATCGTAGTGAACCATTACAGACTCCATAGCCTTTATCAAACGACGCTGAATGTATCCAGTTTCGGCAGTTTTTACAGCAGTATCGATAAGACCTTCACGACCTCCCATAGCGTGAAAATAGAACTCTGAAGGCGTCAATCCGGCAAGATACGAATTTTCTACGAAGCCTCTGGACTCAGGACCGTAATCGTCTTTGATGAAATGTGGTAGAGTTCGTTTACGGAATCCAAATGGAATACGTTTACCTTCAACGTTCTGTTGCCCTACACAAGCAATAACCTGTGAAATGTTAATGTTGGAGCCCTTCGAACCTGCCACCACCATGGCTTTGAGGTTATTATACTCAGTCAGTGACTTCTTAGCAGAACCACCGGTTTTGTCACGAGCGTCGTTAAGAATACGATTTACTTGATTCTCGAAAGTCTGTCGAAGCGTGTTACCAGGTGTAGGCTCCAATTCCATGTTGTGGGCTTTTTGAATGACCTCTATGACATCGTCTTTGGCTTTTACAATAGCGCGCTGGATTTCTTGGTAGGTCTGAGGATCGGCAATGGTATCACCAATACCGATTGAATGGCCTTCTAACAGAAGCCAGTTGTTAATCACAGTCTGAATGTTACCATAGAAGCGACCAGCTGTTTCATGACCAAGCTCCAACATGCAAATGTGAAGTAGAGAACCTGCCGAGGCACCAAGTGATTTCTTACACAAAATACCCATAAGCAGCTCTCCATGCTCCACAACTACTTTAGTGTCTCCAGGAGAAATCCATTTGTATGGACCATCATCTTCTTCATCAGGGTGAGTAGAATGAGTTCGAATCATGTTGACATGCCCAGGAATGATCAGAGTAAATATTTGTTTGCCAGTCCAGAGTGGTTGCGGTTTCAAAATGCAGGGTTGAGGAATTTTACCATCCCATGTCGGCAAGAACATAAGAAGGTTCATTACTTGTTCTTTAGTCAAAAAGACATCTCGTTTTGTCATTTTTCTAACAGCTGTGAGTGTGTCCTGCACAATACCCATGACAGGCTTGTTGGCTTGTGGTGTGATAATCTGCCTAGGGGTAATGTGGATATTTTCAACCTCTGCACGAGTTTCCATAGATTGCGGGACATGCAAATTCATTTCATCACCATCAAAGTCAGCATTGTATGGAGATGTGCAACTCAGGTTCATACGGAATGTAGACCAGGGCAGAACCTTTACCCTGTGACCCATCATACTCATCTTGTGAAGTGTTGGCTGTCGGTTGAAGATAACTAAATCATCATCTCGCAAGTGACGCTCTACTTTGTACCCATATTGTAAATGCAGATCAGATGATTTGGGATGGAATCGTAAATCTATCCTTTCCCCATTATCACGAACAATGTATTTTGCCCCTGGATATTGAGCATTACCTCTACGTACAAGCTCTTGCATTCTATCTATGTTAAAAGGTGTGACTAACTCTGGGAATGTTAAGTTTTGTGCAATAGACCTGGGTACTCCTACTTGATCAATACGCAAGTTAGGGTCGGGTGTGATGACAGTGCGAGCAGAAAAATCTACACGCTTTCCCATGAGGTTTCCACGAATTCTGCCTTCTTTTCCTTTGAGACGAGCCTTGATAGCTTTGAGTGGTTTACCAGATTTCTGCATAGCTCTGAAAGATAAAATCAATAATCAAGACATTTGAATCATTGATAAAGCATGATCAAGTTTACTCAGGTTAGTCAGTTGATGACTCACTTTGGCATGCCGGGCATATCATTGTCAACAAAAGTGGCAACATGAAACTGTAACATCCTAATATTTTCTGCCAGTACATGGGCTGCAGCTCCAGTCTGTTCATTCCTCATCAGTTCATTATTTGCTTTGATGATGTCTGCAAGTTTGTGGGTCAAATCATCCTGATTCTTGGCTGCACCAAACATGACTACAGCAGGCCGTACTGAGAGTGGAGGCACTGGGAGTACTGTTACAATCATCCAATCAGGTCTGGCGAATTTGGGATCCATACCCAATATAAATGATTCTTCATCTGTAATAAAAATCACATCACAATAACTTGATTTTTTAAGGTTTGAAAATGTTGCAATGAAATTAGCTGTTTGGCTGTGCAATAGCCAATTCATTTTCTAAAAATTGATTGTGTAAGCTTAGTAATTACAGTTAAAACCGTTTATAACGACATCGTTTATAACGACCTATCGGTTATTACAGCCAGATTGTATGGTCCCTTCCATTGTATATTTATATGACTGTATTGCTTAAAACGACTATCGGATATAACGTCGGCAACTATACGGTCCCTTCGATGTCGTTATAAACGGTTTTGACTGTAATTATGTTAAGTAATTATGTGGTTGACTGTATCTATACTAATATTATATGTATAGAGGAAAGATTTTCATTTTCTAAAAATTGATTGTGTAAGCTTAGTAATTAATTATGTTAAGTAATTATGTGGTTGACTGTATCTATACTAATATTATATAGAGGAAAGATTTGATTGTTTGTTTGATTGCATTGAATAGGCTTGGAAACTACCGGACCGATTTAAAAAATTATTTCACCATTGGGAAGCTACACTATCCCCGGGTGACATAGACTACTTTTTACCCAACTGCGCAGGAGGGTAATGTTTTTATTGAAAAACTACACGTGGGAAGCTGCGGATTCGTAAGCTAGTTATTAATAGCTAATAATTTACCTGTGATATGTTTTAATATTTCCCACACTCTTTCAGCTGTGATTATTATTTTCTTTTCTTGTGTGTCTTCATTAGCATGTTTCCATTCAGCAGTTAAATCTAAGCCTTGTCGTCTGATAGATGGCTGATAATGCCCACAGCCACCGTGCCCTGATCCTTTTTTGCCATCATCACCCTCTTTGCCAATATCCATGTCTTCACCACCCTCACAAATATTTTTACCTTTACAAAGGTCATATACATAAGTCAATCTCTTACGCGGTTGTCCTTTAGATTTCATAACTACTTCTTTGATCTTTGGATTTGTCTGTAAAAATCAAGTTTAGACATGTTAGTAAACAAATTAATTAGAACATGTCACATGAATTTAATTCATTATGTACTTGTAATACAAACTAGGACTCACCGGACTAACTAGCAACTTTGAACAGTAGAAGCAAACGCATCTTAATACTTTTATAGTTTTAGTGATGAAACCAATGTGAAACACTGGTTTGGCTAAATCAATGTGTCCAAAGTGGCCAGGGCACTCGGTCATGTTTCCAGCGCATGTCTGGCATCTTGAGCTCCTGTCGATCACGCCTTGCCGCGGATCCATGAGACCTCCCAGCTTGGGCCTTCCGCCTTCCATAGTCTCAGGGTAGCGAATGCCCCCTTCAGTGACAGACATACGTCGCTAAAAAATAACATTTTCCTCAATCCTTATTCACGACAGTGTCTTCAAAATACAAGATGGTATAGCAAGGAAAGATAAAGAAACTCGTATGTTGCTGTTTACTTCATTTATTTATGTCGTCAGGATATATATCCTCGTCAGGATGCAACAGACCTAATGTTGGGCCTTACTGTACGAACAACAAGAAGCGTGATAACTTATTCTTGCGCAATTTAGGATTGAAAGCTTTCCCTGAATCAAAAATTTGGGATAATCTGACGGATAAGATCTCTGACTATTATAACATACAACTTACGATTTCATCTGGGGCTAATATACCAAATTGTACTCTTTTTACTTGGCGCACGGGCGCCTTCGAATCATTCGTCGTCGCCATTTTGTTTGACGACTGCTGAATGCTGATCTGCTGATTGATTTTATTAGAAAATGACTGAATGAACAAAACAAAAAGTTACTATTATTTCCCACAGCTTAAAAATGTTTCACGTCGAGTTGTAGGGATTCTACCGATTAGAAATCGAGTATGTACGCCAATCGACTAAAATTTTAATGACCGAACTACATACCTAGTTGAACTGTATGCAATAGATCACCGATTGTGACGCGGTTTTTGTTAACCAGAAAGTTAAATAACTGGGACGGTTCTTTCTTAGCTATTTTAGTTAACCCCCGATGCAAAAAGAGGTGGTTGAGTGTTTATAAAATTTATTCTATGCGACTCTCCTCTGATACATCTTATGCGTTCCTAGAAAAGTGTAACTGTTTGCTTTTGCATTGTATTTTCTAAGTAATGTTATGTACAATTTATCGCTTGTTACTTAATAAAGTGCATTGTCTTTAGCTTCCTCAAAGAGAATCTGTGAAAATGTAAATTTTTTGTACTTTTTTGGTACACTCTTGCATTCCTGTAAATAATTTAGAGAGGTAGGTAGGTAAGTACAGTAGGTACCTACTAAATAGACTTCGGGGCTGGAAGGCAGTAGAAGAGCCTAAAACTATATTAGTGAAGCACCAGCTTACTCACGAGCCGATACCTATGTACATAGCTACTATAATAAAAAGTTCAAGACTGGAATAAAAAACTCTCAGAGAGAGATAAAATCGATGTGTTCGCTGAGATCCCGGCCCGGCCTACAGCTACTCATGCTAATATAGATCTTCCGAATCAATGAGTCTAAGATTTTGTTTTATATCTTTGCACAGAATAGGTTAAAATATCTACCAAATACTTAAACTTATTACTTTAATCGAAATTAGCCACAAAAATATTTTTACCTCGCCGTGACACAGTTTTTAACTAGCACGGGAGGTATGTTCCGAAACCTTAGTGCTTACATTATTTATAGGTACTGTTTCTTATATTAATTAGCCATTGTTCGTTTGTACACAACAAAGAGAATATAAATACTGCAATGCACTTTGTATTCCTAAGTTGTGAAATAAACTTATTCTTATTCCTAAATATCCCTAACCTATGAATGAAAACTATAAAAAATCGTGCATATCGTTCGTTTTCATTTGAACCGCATGAAACCCGACATCCTGCTGATTCCTTGAACTTTATTCACACGACGAACAATAGTAATTTTGGCTTGTATACAAACAACAATTTAATTTAACATCTAACTAGTGGTTCGCCCCGAACTAAGATCTCTCGAATCTTCCAAAATAAATATTATTCTTAGGGCGATTTGCACAGCGATGCCTAAACGTATTTAGTGGCTAAATCATACAAATACTTCAAATTTAAACATGTTTAGTCGCTAAATACGTTTAGTGATCTTTCTGCATGCTGGCTTTAATCTTTTACTAATAAATTGGTGCCACGAAATGCATAACCAACCTACTTGACCTACAGTTTCATTCAAATTAGATGTAACGGGGGTTCTTGTTAATTGGTTATATTCTTTTGGGGTACAAATGGCAGTTATTCTGGATTTCAGACTTTTGCCTATATTTGTGTCACTCAAGCTACACGAATACCAAATTTCAGCATTGTGGGGTCACTGGTGTATCCTGTGAATTTTGTCAAAGTTTTGTTTTTATCATAGTTAATAACTCAAAAACTTTACTAAAAGTAAAAACGGGGTCGAAATGTACTAATTTTCTTATTTTAATTTATTTTATCCCTCTTGAACCCCAATATCTCAACAACCCCCCAATATGTTTAGCTCATTGAGTCACATCAAAATTGTGCCATCACTACCTTTCTATGTATCAAATTTCACGGTGATCGGATAAACGCTTCGAAAGTTATCCTCGGACAAACATACATACAATGCCGATTTGCCCAAGTGAACTTAGAGATCTCGCTTCGCTCGGTCAATTAAACATGGAGCCAAGATCCGAATCCGGGTCTAACGATTTACTCAGCTCTAGATGTTTCAGAATAAAGTTCAGTTCTTTGAATAAAATCAAAGCTTCAGGCTCGCAAGAGAAAAAGTGTCACAGGGCACATTAGGTCATTCATACCAATTAATATTAATTCTAATCTTTCAACTGATTTTCTTTAACGCATTTTCTAAAACACTGCTGCACTGAAGGGCACCAGGTAGTTTTTTTTTTAATAAAGAGACCAACTATTATTTGGTACCTATCATGCAGATTAGCAGCAGATTATTGCAGATAACATTAGATGGTCATAATAGTTCTACTTGACACATTAAATGTATGCAGTTTGATTTCTTTTGAAGTGCAATTAGTATTTTTGATAGGAAACTATTTTAACTATTTTGTTGAAAAAAAACATGAATTTTTTGGAAGGTACCTACTCGTACCAAAAATTTCATTTTTTTTATGTACTTATACATATGATTAAATACTACTTACCTTATTATACCTGTTACATTACTTATTTTTTTAGAATAAAATAAAACACTGGAGTTTAAATAGAACTAATTTATTGCATGTTATTTACGTAAATAAATATACTTTGGCAGAACAAAAGGATCCTAGCAGTTATGGGTAGAAAGTGCTTGACATAATTGTGATTACTTTAAAATGCAATTTTGAGGTAATGTTATACTTTACTGCTACTGGGAGCACTATTAGTGTTAAACTCTAGAAAGTCCTTCAGTAATGTTGTACGTCTTTTTTCAGCTATGTCCATTTGATTTTCGAGATCACCCCTGTCTGTTGTTTCTGCTCTTTCTACTTTCCACGACAGATTTTCGATTTCAGCTTCTAGTTGGGCCTGAAAAAAAATAGTGCATAAACATATAGAAATCTTGTATGAGGGCCCCATTTTAGTGAGAGCTTTGAATTTTCGATTTACAAAACACCTAATTCCTATTAGCGTGATAGATGGCGCTGTCTGGAGATAAGCCGGAATAAAAGATGGTATAAATGCCAAACTCTCAAAGCCTCAGACAGTCAGACACAAAATCAAAATATTTAAATCACTATCTTGCTTCGTAAATTTTAACAAGCACAATGACTAATTACAGTTAATGGGTACCTTTTCTATGTAATATCCCAAGCACAGTACATTTGTTATATTTATTTTTGGAGATTGTATTGTTGACACTGACAATTAACTTTCTTTTGTTATCAGCTTATGACAGAGCAGTGCCATCTGTTAGCAGTTCGAAAAATTGGCTGTGAAACCCCACATTGTAGTTAATGGATTGTTTTATTAGGTAGGTATCAAAGAGAATATAACCATAACGTTTAGCAGGTATAAGGTTTTTGTCAGGCCGTAAATTAATCTATAAAAATTGTAATTGGCTACCTTCTCTTACGACTCAAATACACCAAAATTGGCATAGTCCGAAGTATGCCGGTCAAATCAAATATATCTAAAATAAAGAGAGCGTGCATACACAACGTTGTAGTGTATGGTTTGTCTGGCGTATACTTATTAAGAACAGGTAATACCCAAAACTAGCTTACCTGCTGGTATTCAAACAATTCTTTCCTTGGTCCAACTTCCATAAAGTAGGCAAAGGGATATGTGTACTGAAGAGTGTATCTGCAACGTTTTAAGAGCTTAGCAGAATCCCAAAGATACTGCCAGTCAATCCAGGTACCTTCTCCAGCCATCACCTAAACAAACAAACATATTTTGACATTCTTATAAAAAAACCGGCAATTTACAATTATTACTACAATTACTAATACTAACTACTTACTAAATACTTACTACATTACAAGCTCATCGGTCGAGGACAAAAAATATGGTAGAAGATATCGTTCTGGATTTTCTAATTTCCTTGGTTTAGGGACGTCTCGTTTATAGGACAAAATTTTAGAAGAATATAAAGAAGAGTCGTAAACGAGACATCACGCGCAGTGTCGTGATACGACTTCGCGCAGTGTTGTGATACGACGTCGCGTAGTATCTTGATACGCCATCACATTTTTTTACGAAGATGCACTAGACGTCGCATCGTAGCTATTGGTAGTGTTTTCGGCAAAGTATAATTTTAAGATTTTAAGCCGTCTCAAAAACTTTCAAGCCTAGACGGGACTTGAACCCGCAACTTTCCTCTTGATACGAGGATGCACTGCCAATTGTGCTACAGGCTCTAGTCACGTCAAGTATAATTTAGTACCTTTTGGTTGATGCGGCTTTTCAAACATGCTAGGGTTTGTTCTTCTAACTTTAAAGATCTGGCGTGGTTTTCCCATCTTTCATAGTAGTGCAAGTATTTTTTAAGAGCTTCACGGGCCTGAAATAGATAAATTAATAAATAAATAATGCTGGACATTTGACACAGCGCTATCTAGCCCCAAACTAAGCAAAGCTTGTACTTTAGGAACCAGATAACTGATATAATACTTACATTGTATACATTTATCAAGTATTTAAGTAGGTTTATTTATGTAGTATGTACCTATATTATGCTATTTTTATTAGTCAAATTTTCATTTTTTCCCTTTTCTGTACACTACCTCTTACTACCACACACATCTTTATCTACAATACACAAAGGTTATCTGGAAGAGAATGCTCTTTAGCATTAAGTTCGCCTTTGTACTAGTTTTATAAGTTTATAAATAAATTTATTGATTGATTGTAAATAAAGTATTTACAATCAATCAATCAATTTATTTATTGTAAATACCTACATGTAATATATAATTCATTATTTTAAAAAAATAGCCAATCTCGAAACAAATATCTCAAGACCACGCATACATTTGTTTCGCAGCGGGAATCGAATCTGCAACGTCCTGCGTCTCAGCCAGCTATTCGCCCACTGTGCCACAGAGGTCGTCAAAGATAAACTGCACGCTTCTTCACCACTTAAATTTACTCACAGTAAGATGTTTTTAAATGAGCAATAAGATTGCAATTAATAAAGTTTTTTGCTTGGACTGAAAGAACTTTACTTTTTGTATATATTAAAAGTAAACAAATAGATTTAAATACCTGTGCATGTTGACTTTCGTTCATCAAGTTAGGGTCCTCTTTATAGCGACTGCACTCATAATACTCAGATCCATGGCATTTCCAATCTCCCAAGCAAACCCAGCAAAAGTCAAGTTTACATGAGCCGCATTGCATATGATTACAACCCCCATTTTTCTCTATACAAATCTGACATCTTGGACAGTCCTGTAATAAATGGAAATTTAATCTCTTTGGCCATGGACTCATTCATATTCCAGATAATGATTCCAAATTTTTGCAGTCAAGGTTTGGCATGAATTACAATTAAGGCTCTTTTGTATATTTCAAACATATTTCCTTCTTACTCACAAAAGTCCATGCCGGTAATAAGGTTCCTACATTTATTCTATTCTTTTTCGAAACATTTGTGACCCACTGCAAAGGCCTCCCCCATAGTTTCCAAGTCGATCCTGTGCTACATCCGACCAGTCTGTCAGGAATTTGTTAAATTTGTCCCGCCATCCTCTCGGTCTGCCGCGTCGATTTCTCGCTTTATTCAGGGTATCACCGGGGACGTGACCAGTTTAATCCATCTCCAGACAAGCAGCTTACAAAGCTACACTTACATCTACCCTACATCTAAAACAATTATTTCTAATCTTTTTTTACTGAACCTTTGTGTTAGCACTAATGTAGTTAGCAGTTTCCGAGTCATCAGCGCACTTGGTGAGCCAGCGGCGGATGGTGGCGCAGTCAGTTGGCGCGTGATGTGGCGCTCCGCACGAGAAGCACGTGAGCAACTCGCAGCCCTGACACTCAACTCGCCTTGCGCCTTCGCGTGTCCACGCACGAAATAGCCACTGCAAGATATTTAGCATGGAAAAAAGTTACTTACATGCATTGACAATCACAAGGTCCTCCTTCAGGCCCACCCTAAAAGCTCATAAATTTTTGCTGAAGTGCAGTTGTGTGTTTTATAGGCTATCAGCTACAGTTTGAGGCTGTTTAGCATTAGTATCACTAACATCCATCAATCCGAGGTGGCCAAAAAGAAATGATTTACATAATAAATAAACAGATTAATTAACACACCTGACAGTTTGGCCCAGGGCAGAATCTAAGCTGCGGATGAGATTTGACGTGATCTTTAAACATAAACTGTTGGTAGCGTTCTCTCAAAGCAGGTTTAGGCACATGTGATATAACAAAGTCTTCTGGTGCTCTTACTTCACACTCTGGTGCCATACACTGAATAGTGTTGGATGCACCTGCAATTATTACACAAAACATCATTAGATTGAAGAGCTTTGCTTATGTTACATTGGAGAACTGATACAATTTTGTCCATTTCTTCCTCCCAAGGCCTTATTTACGAAGTTGAAAGTTGCTGACATGTTTTCCAAGTATCTTCTGCAAAACATAACGGAAACCTTCTCTTTTATTTGGCTGATGTAGCTTGTTGAATTGAGAATCTAAATTACATTACAGACCACTGACCCTAATTCATATTTTATTTGAATTTGGATGAGTTTGTTCTGTGAAGTATGTGAAACTCTTTTAACTGTAAGAACTTGTATACCATGTATCAGAAAAAATTTTTTTTTAGCTCGTACTGTTCCACTGCAGGGCAAAGGCCTCCCCTTCTTCCTTCTACTTATCACGATCTAGAGCCAGATCCCGCCAGTCTCTTTGGAAGACGTCCAAGTCATCGCTCCAGCGCTTTTTAGGCCTTCCTCGGCGTCGCTTTCCGTCTTTAGGAGTCCATATGCTTGTCTTCTTGGCCCACCTATCGGGTTGCATACGGGAGACATGGCCCGCCCAGTCCAACTTCAGCTTTGCAGCCTGATGCCCACATTAGTGATGTCAGTCTTTGAAAGCAGCCAAGAGTTTGCCTACCACTACCCTACGTTTCGTGCTATTGGTCATGATTTGTGTCATTGTCTTAATCTTAAGTCCAACATCTTACATCTTATCTGACATCTTAAGTCTGACAAATAAATAAATTTAATTTTATAGCCTTTCTCTTCCTTGTATCCCGATTTTTCTTTCAATGATGTACTTTATTAGTTATCATGTAGTAAAAGATGACCTCTCTTTACTATTCTCTTTTGATTCATTTCAGCCTTGTTTCTTGCCTTTCTTTCCTGGCTTGTTCGTGAAGGAGCAGGCAGTAAATTGATGTTTCAAAATGATCCTTGTGATTTTAATGAATAAAAAGATTTTGATTTATTTAAGCTCTACTCACTTACTTTTTACAATACATCTTTTAATGTAAAAATAATTATTTATAGCTGCCGCCGTTAGCTTCGTCGCATACATGTTTTGTTGATGAAAATTTGCTTATATCTCAATCCATGTCATAATCTATCTATATTCCTAATTTCGGTGAACATAAAGAGTAACAAACAAATTAATAAATGAACAAACTCACTTTTGCACTCTTAAGTATGATTGGGCCCATATTATCCCATTAATGGACAAAAGCTTGCTGTCGCTATGATCATCCACCACTTTACAAACTAAAAATATAGAAGTTTATACTAATAATGAGTCAATAAAGAATGCTCCACTTACCCTGCATAATTTGTACTTCAAAATGCATGGCCCAGCAGTCATTGCAGAAGTAGTGACCACAAGCTAAAGCACTGTAATTTTGTATAGGTGGTGTACTGGCACACACAGCACAACATGAACGGCTAGAGCCAGTTTGCACTGAAGGCACTGGAGGTTTCACATGACTGTATACTAAAACTTCGTTGGCGTTATCTTTATATTTACTAATAATATCCTGTGCATTCCATTGGTATGCATGTAGGGCAACCTAAAAAATAATTCAATTTTATGAAACTAAAGTATGTATTGAGTGCCTATGCTGAAAATGATAACCAACCTTAGCTAGCGAAGGCGTAATTTGAAGGCTATTGCTGAGCAACTCGATGGATTCATTTAGCAGCTTCTCTACCTCCTCGACCTTGAGACAGGTAAACATAAAGTATTCGGGATCGGATTTAGTGCGATCGATTGTCTCCATGTCGCAGTCATCTTGCCCTCCATAGTAATCGTAGTCGTCACCATCGTTGTCCGAATATTCCATATCAGAATCAGCAGACATTTTGATCGCCAAGAGGTTTTATTGTGTCATGAACAGACGCAGATTAACACTGCAAGGCGGAGACATAGATCAGTGTAAGTTCTAATAAATATATTAATATGGAAAATGAAACACGTTTAGTACTTGTTTTTTCGGTAGAACAGGCAAAATTCGAGGAAAACTGAACAAAATGATTCACAAAAACTTATTTACGTTTTGTCTAATTTTGACTTTTGTTTACGTCAAACGTGTGTCAATTGATCAAACAACCAACTTGAATCAAATTATTTTTAATGTTTATTCTTACTTGAATCAAATTATAATTTTGTCGATTAGTCCGTAGATTAATCGATTTCGGAATTTATTGTGAAGCTCTCAGAATAAATGAAAGTATTCTGAAGTGAAGCCTATGCATAATCTTATTACTTAAGGGCTTCACACACGGCAGCTATAATGTATATTAATGTACATTACATTCCGGGATGTATGGCTTTAAAAGTACATTGCAAAGGCCATGAAATAGGCAATTGCAGGTCGAGTATGAGTTTGAAGGCCGAGCCGTAGGCGAGGACTTCAATAATACGAGACAAGTGACATTTCCACCGAGGCATATATTATAGTGCTTTTCGCAAAAGAATGCAGGGAAATTAATTACATACTTTTTATATTAAACATTTAATTTAATTAATAAAAGTTACATTAGTCATATTGGGGCAATTACTAAAAGAAAATGTTATTGATTTCCCCGGTACATTTATGTTTGTTTATTGAACTTCTGATGAGGCTTGCAGGTGGGCATTGGATGTAGTGGTAGATGGCTGAATATGCTATTTTGAGGTGGATGTTTTTGGACTTAAATATTGGCAAGTGGCCAGCAGGTGAGATTCTGTTTCTGAATTAGGTTGCAATGTGATGTTTTGATTTATTTTGTTATTTATATCAGTTTTGTTTTCAATTGAGTCCTCAATGTAGCCTTCAGCCATTTTATCGGATTTCCAGCCTCCGTGTCTTTTCAGAGTCGTCACATTCGCTCCAGAAGTCTCACAGTTCCCTGGAAGCAAGTTTTCCATTGCCAATTTGGCTTCTGATCTTAGATCTGGTGGAGTAGGTACAATCAATCTCCATTTCACTCTCTGAATCGTTGGAACTCATTTTTAATTATTAAATTTATATTTAATATGTATATAATCAAGGCGAATTTTCAGCTTTGCCGCCAATTTTTTATTTCATCTGTGCTGAAAGGCAAACGCATTTATGGCTATACAGCCACGTAAACGCAAATTGTTGTAGAATAAGCAAAGAGACTTACTTTAGTATGACAAGAGATTAAAAGACAAGATTAAAAGAGATCCAATCAAAGAGCATTTTTTAACTTCAGCACGCTTTTTCATAAAACATTGCTGGAGCGTGGTAATGTTCCAAATTCAAAAAACGCTCCTTCAATGGATTATGACTTTGATTTTCTTTGTCCGTAAATTCGATACTTCGCGTGTTCTCTTTCCGAAAATAATGACAATATTTCTATGCATGTTTCAGAAAAAAAATTATCTTACGTATCACTCACACAACATGTAATTTAATGTTACTGAAATTAAGTTTACTGAAATAAATAATATTTATTTCCCAAATTATACAAATACAAATATAAACAAATATATTATATTTGTTTATATTTGTATTTGTAATGTATCTTTCCCTTCATTCCATTGGTATATTGACGCACTTTCCAGCTATAATTATATGTATATTTTCGTATCGCTCTGAAGACTGACTGAAGATGTAAAAATATACAATAGTTATAGCTGTCGTGTGTGGTCTCCTGACGATTTCTATGGAAAGATGTAATGAGATGTATCGTGCTATAGTGTACATCTTTACATTATAGCTGCCGTTTGTGAAACCGGTAGATTTTCATTCATTCATTCAGTTCTTTCTGGCAGTTACTGTCAAATTGGTCGAAATGTCCAGTTAGTTTGTCATTGTTTTGTAAAGGTCACCTTGGTAAAGTGCAAAATTTGAATTCGTGATTTTAAATATTTTTTTAGGTATGTAGATCGTTTTTCTTTGACCTCTGTGAAACACTTTAGAATTTAATGCAGTGTTATAAAACAATAAGTGATCAATAACTCACCTTTTCTTGCATAACTTCAGTAAATAAACAATCAACTGTTTGTTAGGTGTTGGGGTAGCTGTAAACCTCAATGATGGAGGGTACGAGCAGTCAAAAGTTTATTGGACGTGGCTCCCATAAAGGGAAGGGACTTGCCGTGTTTACAAGCGGTGGAGATTCCCAGGGCATGAACGCTGCTGTCCGTTCTGTTGTGCGAATGGGAATCTACCTTGGATGCAAGGTTTACTTCATTCGTGAAGGATACCAGGGTATGGTAGACGGTGGTGACAATATCGAAGAAGCCAACTGGTCCTCGGTCAGTTCCATTATTCATAAAGGAGGCACAATCATTGGATCTGCAAGATGTATGGCTTTTGTGTAAGAATTTTTTATAATTATAATTTGTTTTTATTTCAATGCAATAGCTTGCTATTTGGTATCTTGCCAATAGTATAATTTTCTTTCGATCATAATTTCATCATTGGTTAGTAAATATTGCACAATTTTCCTAAACATTTCTCTCAGCATTATTCATTTTCTTATAAAAACAATTGCCTATTAAATGATTTATTACTCAAAGATATTATATTTTTCTATATTTTGCTACTATTCAGTGAGAGGGAGGGCCGTCTGAAGGCCGCCTATAACTTAGTCACCCGTGGCATTACCAATCTGGTGGTAATTGGTGGTGATGGGTCTCTCACCGGTGCAAACCTGTTCCGTCAGGAGTGGTCTGGTCTCCTGGATGAGTTATTGGCTAGCAACAGGATTACAAAGGACCAAAGGGAGAAATACAAGTTCCTTCATATTGCAGGAATGGTAAGTTAATTTAAAATTTACTATTGCAGTTTTGTACATAATTATATTATCAAATGAATATGACTATGAAGGTGATGCAATGAACCAGAAATTCCATAGAAATAATTGAAGGTAATTAATTGATGTATAGGTTTCACAATTCCAGCTTCAAGCTCAAACACCTCAAACCTATTTTTAATTAAATTATCTTAGCCTATGTATGTTATGTACATAATATTTTTAACAAGTTAGAGAGCTCATATCTCATTATTCCATTGTATTATTGTATTCCAGGTGGGCTCCATTGACAATGATTTCTGTGGTACAGACATGACAATAGGCACTGACTCTGCATTACATCGTATAATTGAAGCCATTGATGCCATCGTAAGCACTGCCTACTCCCATCAAAGGACATTCATTATGGAGGTTATGGGCAGGCATTGTGGGTAAGAAAAAATGCTATGGCTATATGCAGCTGCTATTATTATTACTAATTATTATGTTGTAAATGAAATAAAAGTTATGACCTCAACAGTAACCGTGGTGAAAATGGATGCATGCCAATTCAGTTTTACACATTAAATGAATGTTTACTTATTTAGATATCTTGCCCTGGTCACTGGTCTGGCGTCTGAAGCGGATTATGTATTTATTCCTGAAGCACCACCTTCAGTTGGTTGGAAAGATAAACTTTGTGATAAGTTAGAACAGGCAAGCCTTCATCCTTTTTTATGTTTCACCTTTTTGTTGAAAGCTAGCATCCTTTCATTCACTTTCCTTTTTACCCTGTAACTCAAGTATCCCTTTAGTTTTCTTGCAGTGTACACCGCTCTATGTACGGACGCTACTTATAGCTTTATTTGCGAAGACCCAGCACCTATCAATTGGGAGCAAAAGATGTGCGCAAAAATAGCTGAGGCAAGAATTTGACGCATTTTTATTACATGTGGGAGCAGGATCACTTCTATATATTCATTCATATTTTGAATTGGCAGATTCCATTGGTATTTCAAATGTGACTTCTTAATTGGTCTCAAATTGTTTTGTCACGATCATTGTCGCATATTGTGAGAGAAAGAGAGCACATTTGCATGAGACGTTATGCGCGGGCACTGCTTGTTGCAGCTACCTGGCATTAGTGGCCGCTCTGGCGAGCGAGGCAGATCAAGTGTTCATTCCTGAGGACCCTGTTCCCAATAATTGGGTTGAAAAGCTTTGCAAAAGATTGCATCAGGTACGCAGGCTTGATTGATTGGCTCTGCATTTAATTAAACACACAACAAAAACATGTACACATACTACAATAACACGCTATAACTATATATATTTGGCTATAGTATATATGCTTGATAAGTACCTAAATTGAAAAGAGCAATTAATTCATATTGACCAAGTAAGATGTTGAACAGCGACAATTGGTAAATTGGTTCAATTTTATTTGGTCCACTCGCCATAAACTACTTTCAATTATGTGTTTGTTAAATATGGGCTTATAAATTTCTTCTGTACATTGTCTGTTGTCCCTACACTGCCTATAGAGTTTGTTATTGCTACTTTACTACCTACTATATCACCATCTTACTTATCTATAACGAAAGGCACCTTGAATTACATTCCTTTGCATGATATTTATAATTCACTGGAGTGGTTTGATACCAGATACATTAACTCTTCCTCAACTCCACGACATAATTAACATTCCTGATGACCTCTGCATGATCCAGATATATTTGCAATGCATAATCTAATTGTAACATATACATACGATAAGTAGAACAACTAACATCTTTACGATCTTTACGATACAATATATATTTTACTAACATGTACCTACCCAAAATACCCCTGTTCCCTGTCCCTAATGACATTCTGAATTACAGTAAAGAATGGGGGTATTCTGAATTTATTAATTAACTAAACATTATAAACGATAGTAGATACTATCAGATTACGACAGTTTTAAACTGTCCATTCCTCCAACCACGAATAGATGTAACCAATCATTTTCTTTAGGAGAGGAAGTCGGGCCAACGCCTGAACATCATCATCGTAGCCGAAGGGGCGATAGACCGTGAGGGTAAGCCCATCACCGCTGAGCTCGTGAAGAAAGTCGTGGTTGAGAATCTTCAGCAAGACACGCGTATCACTGTGCTGGGTCACGTACAGAGAGGGGGCTCGCCCTCTGCTTTTGACAGGATTCTGGTGAGTAATGTCTTATAGTGCTACGAGGACATGTTTAGCTCAATAAAAAAACGAATGGAAAGGGTTGGAAGAGGCCTTTGCTCAAAGATGGATATTCCTACAAAAATAATAATAATAAAAAATAAATGCAAATAATTATGCAGTAATAAACTAAATATAAACATGTAAAATTTAATTATAAAAATAAATTTATTTCTGAAATAATTCATGTAAAATTATATTATGTAAATAATAATGAATATTAATGTCTGGAAAGAAAAAGGCTTAAAATAAATAAAAATAAAATGTGTCTTGCCCAAATTGCTACTCATACATAGCGCAATCGATTAGTTAAAATGGTCTACCAGACGTCGAATAAACAAAGAAGACATTTAAGTGTTTATACAGACTGTTAAAAGCAAGCAACACATACTGGATACAACACATTGTACTAAATAATGACTGTTGGACATAAAAGCCTTTATGTTCTAGAAAATTATAAGAGAGTAAAAGAGGCCGTGGCAGACTATCAGCCTGGTAGGTGGGTGGATGATATAGAGGTTGTTAGAGGCTACCGTCCTGAATAGGGAAATGAGGGTCCTGGATGCGAATAGCACAGGAGCGGTTGGAGTGGCATTTGAGGGAAGAGGCTTTTATACCTAGCTTGATGATGATGTGTTGGAAACTGCAGGTGATCCTCAAATGATAAATGGCTACTCCCAAAGATTTAATGAAGACATTAAGATTCTATTCTATTTTAAAAATAAACCAAAAAGTGATAAATAGTACATGCAAAAACAGAAACAAAAAATTATATAATACCTCCTGGGGGCGCAGTGGGCGTATAGCCGGCTGTGAAGCAGGAGGTAGCGGATTCGATTCCTGCCGCGTGACAAATGTTTGTATGATCTACAAATATTTGTTCTGGGTCTGGATGTTTATCTATATATTATAAGTATGTATTTACAAAAAAAAATGTATATAAGTATTCTATCAGTTATCTGGTTCCCATAGTACAAACTCGGCTTAGTTTGGGGCTAGATATCGCTGTGTGAAATGTCCACCAATATTTATTTATAATTATTTATTTATTAATTAATTTTAAATATGAGGTATTTATGTAAATACCTACAACAAATATTCTTTAAACAAAATTTCACAATACTAAATAGCAATTAATACAATGAATTCATTACTTTGTTTCTTATTTCCAGGGATGCCGTATGGGGGCCGAAGCAGTAATGGCTCTGATGGAGGCTACTCCAGAGACGGAAGCTTGTGTGGTGACCCTCGACGGTAACCAAGCCGTCCGGCTGCCTCTTATGGAGTGCGTGCGCCGTACTAAAGCTGTTGCTCAGGTAAAAAAACAATTACATTTCAATAGTTTTAAATTTATGGAAATGTATGGGGAGGCCTATTTCCAGCAGTGGACTGGAAGTAGGATGATAATAGTACCTAGAGCTAAAGATTTTGTTATTCTTACTACAAGCTATTTATGCCATCCAAAATATATCAAATACAAGCTTCCGCCCCACTGGTTTGTTAATAAAAAGTAATATATCTCAATCTAGGTAATAATCTATCTACTATATATATCAAATTTCATCGAAATCGGTCCAGCCGTTTAGTCGTGAAAACGTAACAAACAGATAGATATTTACTTCGAATTCTACTATCTCACCAATATTATAAATTCGAAAGTTTACATGTTTGGATGGATGTTCCTCTCTAACACCAAATCTACTGAACCGATTTGGCTGAAATTTGGAACAAGCTTTTTATCCCGTAAATCAGTTGCCATGGGATGGAAATGAGGGGTGCGCAGCGGCTGGCGGCGGTAGCTAGTTTATAACATGAGTATGGATGTAATTAAGCCCAGATAGGTAGTCGTTCTGGGCCTAAATTTAGTTTGATTTAGTTACAAAGGTTACTTTTGTTCTGTATGTTAAATTAATAATTCCTCAAAGTATCTAATATTTTATTTATTTAAACAATTGTAAAAATTTGTTGTTTATTTTACTGTTATTTTTATTATTTAGTTTTGATCTCATAAATAGTCTTGCTTTAATAAGTTAACTATGTCCAACATTTAGTAGTTATTGTGTAATAATATTTTATTAAATTTTTTATTATGTTTTTTGTGAATTTTGTATACTTTTATATGTTAAATAATAATGTAAACGCATGTTTCTATTTTCTGCTGCTCACACGCACTAAATGCGTCACATAATACCAGCGCTACAGTAACTATATGTTACAGTGGCACAACGCTGAGTGACGACCTATTTTGTAGTCTTGTATTTGGTATAACTGTTGTATTCATAGAATGTAAAAATGGACACAAAATAAATATTTTTCTATTCTATTCTATAGATATAAGGTCTGGTTATAAAGGTCTAATTTTGGTAATAAAGTTAGCGTTAGTAGTAAATATTTATTTTTGTTTGACAGGCTATGGCTGACAAGAACTGGGACTTGGCGGTGCAACTCCGTGGTCGCAGCTTCGCTCGCAATCTCGAGACGTACAAGATGCTCACCCGCCTGAAGCCACCCAAGGAGGCTTTTGATGCGGCCGGTCGCCCCTCTGTAAGCTTTATTTCTACGCCTAATTTACAAAAGCACACCTGCGGGTCTATTTTAAAATGTCGAAAAACGTTTGGATCAGTCCGACAGTTTATATATATGTTATAGGAAGGTCTGACACTAGCGGTGATGCATGTAGGCGCTCCCGCTTGCGGTATGAACGCGGCCGTGCGCTCGTTCGTGCGAAACTGCATCTACCGCGGCGACACCGTGCTGGGCATCCATGATGGAATGGAGGGATTCATCAGCGGGAATATCGTGAAGATGGAATGGTAAGTGTTGTTATAGGAAGGTCTGACACTAGCGGCAGTCCCTAGACACTTCATACAAGCAAATTGATGTAATCACATATTATATGCACTAGCAGCGACCTGTCTGCACGCGGTTTGTCATTGACAATTAATTTCAATGCCTTTTTTTTCAAAAAAGTATTTTATTATCGAACTTTGCAAGGTTGTTAATGTTTTACCAATAACCCTGTTTACTATGATTCCTGTGTATTTCTAATTCCATGTATTTGTGATCAGGTCCGACGTGACCGGGTGGGTGGGGCAAGGTGGTGCCTTCCTCGGCACCAAGCGTACTCTCCCCGGAGACAAGAAGGCAGAAATTGCAGCTCGCATAAAGCAGTTCAATATCCAAGGCCTGTTGATTATCGGTGGATTTGAGGTATACATAGATTGATAGAAAATCCTTTATTGGATTTTGTGGAAATTTAATGGTGGGATTTTACAGGTCTCAAAATTGTTGGAAAATAGACTAGAGTTTTGGACATTAAAACTTAACCTGGCTTGCACAACGATCCCTAAACGTAATTAACGTCTAAACATGTTTAAATTGCACGCATTTGGATGATTTGACAACGTTCTAAATTATATTTAGGCATTAAATACGATTACGCATCGTTGCGCAAGTCGCCCTTAACCTAAGGTGTAAGAAAAATACGACCAACGAACACAGAACCAAATGATACAACATTGGAATATCGTCGTGTCGAAATATTGATCTAGGATTAACTAACTAGTGTTTCTGCGTTTGATTTATCAATATAATATAAAATCATTTGGCATACATTTCTCAATTTCTTGTGAAGACGTTCGTACAAAATTAGCTTTCCATCACCGTGTAAATGTGCGCACATTTTTTTGTTTAGAATAATACGACGGGATTTGAACCCATAGCCCCGGAATTAAAATCAGGGTGCAACCTTCTTAGCTAGGCCAACACTTTACCTGGTAACTGTAGTAATAATAATAACCTTGCTAAGCAATTTATTAACCGCTTGGTCTCAAAAGAACAGACGGTAAAATAGCCATTTCAAAATGGCCCTTGTTATTTTAATGAATTTTAAATTTGCCATTAGTTGGCTTTCACTAACTTTTGTGGCCTTCCAGGCGTACCAAGCCGGCTTAGAAATGTACGAGTCACGAAGCCAGTTCCCCGAGTTCTGCCTGCCTCTAGTGGTGATCCCGTCGACAATCAGTAACAACGTGCCCGGTACCGACTTCTCGCTCGGCGCCGACACCGCGCTCAACGAGATCACTGAGATCTGCGACCGCATCCGGCAGTCCGCTCAGGTGAGAACATACAAACAAACAAAAACGCAAAATTCTTCACAGGGGATAGTTAAAAATAGAATGGAATAATCAATTATTTGGTACACACAGAATAACACATGAAGCAATTATAAAGAACAGTAGGTACAATTGAATCTAATAAGACAATTCGACTGATGTGTCTGCGTACCAAAATGGCGTTCAGTTCAGCATAATGTTGGTTAACGACTTTGTGTTTTCATTATCAAACTCATATTATAAATGCGAAAGTTTGGATGTTTGTTTATTTATTACTCAATCACGTCGTTACGGCTGAACGAAATTTGATGAAACTTGGTGCATAGAAAGTACACTGCTGTTCCACAATTTAGTACATAAATTACAACATGCATTTATTAATCGTATGTTAAAACGGGACTGGAAAGATTGTAAGATTCTGGTTTAATTGGTGGCTTCAACGGTTTTAATTTATCTCGTCGCGTTTCTGTACAGTTGAACGGCAGGACAAGTCAGAAGGAATGAACGTTAGTGGATGGGCCGCTATTGTGCCGGAGCTTTTATAGTCTGGGGCCCAATTATGCAAGTTTTTAAGAAAAACTATTAAGGAGCCATATCTTTATTTAACGATTATGATTTTTGTTTATGTCATAAGCTGCCAAACTTTCAATGGTGTAGTCATTGCAACGGCGTTAGTAGAATACCAAAATCATAGTCAAATCTAGTGTCATAGTGAAGCGATTGGTTTAGTAGAATTGGGCCCCAGGACCGACGTATAACTATGTATAATGAAAAATAATAACATTTATATTTTTAGGGCACCAAACGCCGCGTCTTCGTTATTGAAACCATGGGTGGTTACTGCGGATACCTCGCGACGTTGGCTGGTTAGTATTACAAATATCAGGGCGCCGACCACAATCTTTTAGAAAAGTATCATGTTTCAGGAGCGTTTTGTTTCAAGCTTGTATTCGTAGCAACATTACTTCGATTTGAACCACAAAACTGTTAAACATTACTGTTATAATCTTAATAATGTTGTATATTTAGTGCTTTCTAGTGATTACACCACGTTCAGTAAAAAACATTGCAAAAATAAACACTTACTTACTTTTTAGGATATTTATACGCTTTATTTGAGCTCTAATATGAAACGATATGTGTGAACGATATATGGTAACGTCACCAAAACTGCTTCGCCTTTACAATAATAAAGTAAGTTTACTAATTGCGGGTCGTGGTACGAAATGTCAGTGTAATATTATTTTAATATTGCTATAAGAGACTTAAGGTTGGCTCCCTGGTGTGTTATCGAGAGGAGGCTGCGGAGTGAATCGCACTCACTCTGATGAAAGTTCGCGAATTAAACCCAACCATCGTCGGTTGTAGGTTAATCCCGTGAACTTTGTTTTTGACGTTTTTGACACTCATCCGTGCACTCAATAAAGCATGCGCTACACGGTTTGAAACCACAGTTTCTACCAAGGTGATCTTGGTCGAACGCTTCTGTCTACACGGTTGCCTTGGTACAAAGATTCCTGAAATAATATATCGAGTTTTCTAACTATAGCCGACTGAGACGCAGGAGTTTGCGGGTTCGATTCCCGCTGTTGGGCAAATGTTTACATGATCTACATTTCTGGATAATACACACATTTGGGATTCCGGGTTTGGGTTATTTTTCTATATATTTTAAGTATGTATTTACAAAAAATTTAAGCACCATCAGTTATCGAGTTCCCATAGTGCAAGTTTTGCTTAGTTTGAGGCTAGATAGCGCTGTGTAAATGTCCAGCATTATTAATGTATCATGAATACAAGTTTGAATCCAGGTCTCGCCGGCGGAGCGGACGCCGCGTATATCTACGAGGAGAAGTTCTCCATCAAAGACCTGCAACAGGACTTGTACCACATGGCGTCGAAGATGACGGGCGGCATCCAACGCGGACTCATCCTGCGCAATGAGAAGTCCAATGAGAACTACAATACGGAGTTTATCTATCGCCTGTACTCCGAGGAGGGCAAGGGCCTCTTTACTGCTAGGATGAATGTGCTGGGTAAGTTTTTATACATATTGTTATGAGCTGAGGGTTCGGGATAAAATAATGGGAATCGGTTTAGCCAAAATAACACTTTTATTCAACACTAAACGATGTATACACGAACTTGGTCACACGTATCACAACACATTAATTCACACCACTGGTGCACCACTTAAAGTCACCGAAATGATCGCACGTATAGCTTAATCCAGACTGACTCGCGAGCAACTACTGCTCACGCGAGACCCTTCTCCACGTCAGTCCTCCAGGGCCTCGCTGAGACTCACTCACTGACTGACTCACTCAGACTGACTGTCCGGCCATCTCTCCGGCCTATTTATATCGCACACATTTCGATTGTTCGAGAACGATGTCGATCCTTCCAGGAAAGGGTCGGTCCCTCGACACAATGGCCACTCCCCATTCTGCGAAACTACAAACAATAGCAACAATAACACAGCAAGACAAAAGCGTTCGAGAAGGTTCGATTATTACTCATTGTTTAACAGCCTCGGCGTAACACTGCCCCCTCCTAAAACATGCTCGTCCCGAGCATTCTTAGCCCCATATCGCGGCAGCCGATCAACACGAACAATTTTAGGCGCACCTCGCGCTGAAGATGTAGCAACTAGAGGAGCCACATTGCCGTCTCCAGTACTTCAGGACACCCAGAGTCCCTTTCTCATCAGCGATCCCAATTCCAGCCACACGGCTCTCGTGATTTCTATCTGTTCTTTCACTTCCTGGAATTCCTTTCCAGATGAACCGAACGATTCCCTCATCAGTCAAGCACGCTCTTATGGCCAACGTCGCTGATCTTCCTGTTGACGACGCTGCTCTTCTTTATCCTGACGTCGCTGTTCCTCTTGCAACCGAGTCTGCTCCATATGTTCATGTCGCTGTTCCTTCTACAACCGAGCCTGCTCTTCCTTCTGACGACGCTTCTTTTCTTTATGCTGACGGCGTTCTTCCTCCTGCAACCAAACCTGCTCTTCTTGCTGACGACGCTGCTCTTCCTTATCCTGACGTCACTGTTCTGCCTGCAACCGAGCCTGCTCTTCTTGCTGACGACGCTGCTCTTCCTTATCCTGACGTCGCTGATCTTCCTGCAACCGAGCCTGCTCTTCTTCCTGACGTCGCTGTTCTTCCTGCCAACGTCGCTGCTCTTCTTGTTGACGACAAAGCATGGCCATAATAGCAGCAAGATCGCCTGTCACAGGAGCTTGCCCCACGGATGATGATGATGATGATGGTGCTCCAAATGATTCGGTGGCGGCTGATTCCATCTCCATCGGCTGACAACTCTGCCGAGCTTCTTGAACCGGAGACTCCCCAAACCGCCTTTCATCCATTTCCTGTTGTCGGTGACCTCTCGTCCTGACACCGTCCACGTTATCCTTTGGTAGAACCGGCATTATTTTATCCCACTTCTGACACCAAATTGTTACGAGCTGAGGGTTCGGGATAAAATAATGGGAATCGGTTTAGCCAAAATAACACTTTTATTCAACACTAAACGATGTATACACGAACTTGGTCACACGTATCACAACACATTAATTCACACCACTGGTGCACCACTTAAAGTCACCGAAATGATCGCACGCATAGCTTAATCCAGACTGACTCGCGAGCAACTACTGCTCACGCGAGACCCTTCTCCACGTCAGTCCTCCAGGGCCTCGCTGAGACTCACTCACTGACTGACTCACTCAGACTGACTGTCCGGCCATCTCTCCGGCCTATTTATATCGCACACATTTCGATTGTTCGAGAACGATGTCGATCCTTCCAGGAAAGGGTCGGTCCCTCGACACAATGGCCACTCCCCATTCTGCGAAACTACAAACAATAGCAACAATAACACAGCAAGACAAAAGCGTTCGAGAAGGTTCGATTATTACTCATTGTTTAACAGCCTCGGCGTAACAATATGTTACGAGCTGAGGGTTCGGGATAAAATAATGGAAATCGATCTAACCAAAATAACACTTTTATTCAGCACTAAACGATGAATACACGAACTTGGTCACACGTTACAATGTTAAATTCACGAACAACACTCTAATTCACACCACTGTTGCACCACTTAGAGTCACCGAAATGTTCGCACGTATAGCAAAATCCAGACTGACTGTCCGAGCAACTACTGTTCACGCGAGACCCTTCTCCACGTCAGTCCTCCAGGGCCTCGCTGAGACTCCAGCCTATTTATATCGTGCACAATTCACAACACGATCTCTATCTAGAACGATCTCGATCGTTCCAGAAAAGGGTCGGTGTTTCGACAGAATGACCACTCCCCATTCTGCGAAACCGTAGACAATAACACAGCAGGTACCTAAGACAAAAGCGTTCGAGAAATTTCGATTATTACTCATTGTTTAACAGCCTCGGCGTAACACATATTAAAAAAAAAAGTTATTATATACTACAAGTTTCCGGTGGCTTCGCGCGTGATTGGTTAATATAAAGTAGTCTTTGTCGCAATCCAGGTTTATAATATGTTTCAGACAAATTGGATGTTGAAGTTTGTTTGTATACTTAACATAAAATTAATTCGCTTAACGTGGGATTTTTGACAGAATTAATACAAATTTACAATGGAGTCATCACATATCGATCACAAATGCAAATTCTGTTTCAAAATAGTACCAACCAAGTATGGAAGGTTATGTTTACAGACATTTTACACCGAATTTGGCTGACGTATATCTATATTCCCGACAGCACTTCAACTTTTAAGCACCAAGATTTTATAAATATTTTCATTCTAAATATAAGGTAAAAGACATTATATACTTAAATAATGGTTTAATTACATTAACATACATTGAAACAGAAAATTTATTAACAATCTTACAATAGATTTATCTATACTTCATAATTTTTTAGTTTTATCCTTACTTGCTTGCAGACAACACATTTTATATTATATAATAATATAATAGTTTAAAAATAAATAAATAGATAAACGCTTAATTATACACCAGGATTAGTAAAACATCTACCTAAATTATATTGACTATTTATGTATCATTGTAACTATTGAATCTATTGACTGTTTATCTATCATTGTAACTATTGTACCACATTATGTATTTTATTTTGTCATTTAACGTGGGAAGAAACTGACTCCTGACATACAGCTCACGCTGGTTCAGGAGCCCGGGCTTCAACCAGAATTGTAAAAATTGATATTATTATTATTATTAGCCCGTAGAGTTCCACTGCAGGGCAAAGGCCTCCCTTCCCTCCTTCCACGAATCCCGGTTACTGGCTAATTGAGGCCACTTTTAAAAATTGATATAAAACAAATAAAACATATTTTGGTTTTGATTTGATTTTGATATTTGACGACCTTCGTGGCGCAGTGGGCGAATAGCCAGCTGACACGCAGGAGGGTTTGATTCCCGCCGCGGAACAAATGTTTGCATGACCTACAGATATTTGTTCCGGGTCTGGATGTTTTTCTACATATTTTAAGTATATATTTACAAAAAAAAAGTATATTAGTATTGTATCAGTTATCTGGTTCCCATAGTACAAGCTAAGCTTAGTTTGAGGTTAGATAGCGCTGTGTGAAATGTCCAGCAATATTTATTTATTATATATACGACGCGGTTGAGTAACAAATAGGTAAACAAACATCCAAACATAACTATTGATTAAAACGGCTATTTATCGCGTATGTTCCTTTTTTATTTATTATCCCGACGCTTCGATTGCGTTGCAACAGCCGTGGTCACGGGCGGATTGCTTTTTACATACGCGATAAATACCCGTTTTAATCAGTAATTATGTACAGTTATTGCGAAATTTTGAAAAATACTAAACATCCAAACTTTCGCATTTATAATATTAGTGTGACAGTGTGTTATTATGAATGTAAAGTGGTCGATTTGTAGGTCACATGCAGCAAGGCGGTTCCCCCACTCCGTTCGACCGCAACATGGGCACTAAGACGGCCGCTAAATGCCTGCACTGGCTGGTGGAGGCCACGAAGCGAGCGCACACCAACACGCCCGACACGGCTTGCCTGCTCGGCGTCGTCAAGCGCCAGTACAGGTTCACGCCGCTCGAAGATCTCAAGGCGCAGACTAACTTTGCGTAAGTGGAACTCAACTCTGCTATCTACTACGTGTTTTGTTATGTACGACATTCAATTAAAACATAGGTAGGCCTATTATTGCCTAGTATAGTTGAAAAATAAGTTTTTTCAAATTCATTACCAATTACATTTTTTATTTGATATTGGTCTATCATATAAAGTATTTAAGTAGGTTTATTTATGTAGTATGTACCTATATTATGCTATTTTTATTAGTCCTGTGCACATTTTCATTAGTCCCCTTTTCTGTGCACTACCTACACATCTTTATCACAAAGGTTATCTGGAAGAGAATGCTCTTTAGCATTAAGTTCGCCTTTGTACTAGTTTTATAAGTGCAATAAAGTATTTTCAATCAATCAATTACCATAGAAATTTAAAAATTTCAAATAACCTTACTATAAAGTCCTAAAATATCAATGAAACAGCCTGTATCATATAGGTAAACAAATCATATTTATGCATCATTTAAGTAGGTACCTGTTAAACTGACTAAGCGGCATCGCCGCAATGGCGCCGCCGATTAACGTTAAAAATTGTTTATTCTAAATGTATCGATTACTGAATGAATATTCAAGCTACTGGTATTAAACCTACCTCTAAAATCAGTTAATACTATTACGGATGTGTGTTTTAAAATAATGTCGTACATGACAAAAAAGGTTTTATACTCCAATTATAAAGAGGCTTCTTGTATGTAAGCTACATTTAACAAGTTTTTGTTGAGATACAAGAACTCAAGTGATGCGAAGGTAACCCAGGGTGTATACTTCAGTGGGCATTGTTCTTTATTCGATACTCTTACTAAGAAGTAATAAGGAACTAACGTATTTTTTTTCAAAATCTGCTAACTCTTACAACCATAATGCAAGGAAAATGCACCTTTATTATAGTAGTCTCTATTTCGCGATCTTCTTAGCGTGTCAAGAGTTCTACGTTTTAATTTATACTAGGACAGGTGTTTGGCAACTTTTATTTCGCGGTTACTGATATGTTCTTTCTTTTTTCAGTCAGAGAATACCGAAGCAGCAATGGTGGATGAAGCTGCGTCCGCTGCTCCGTATCCTGGCGAAGCACGACTCCACATACGAGGAAGAGGGAATGTACATGACCGTGGAACAAGGAGAGATCGACCCTGAAAGTGTCATCTAAACTAAAACATCAATAAAAACAGATTAAGCTCTCAGCACGCACTATAACTTTGAAATAAAACAGAATAATAGAATATCTGTTAAACCCCCCCTCAGTAATTTATTCTAAGCGTGCTATGTTGGTTGCTATGTATCATTAGGGGTAATATAAAAGGTTTTTGAGTTAGTCGTAGATTTAGATAGTCTTTGTAATGCGGCTTTGTTCTTTAGTCCATTTTTAAATTTTAGGTATCATTATGACAATCTCTGTAGATTTTTTTTTTATCCATTGACAATTTTTGTTGTCTGATTAACTGATTAGTTTTGAGTTGCCATTTGATATAATCACAAACAATAAATAGGTAATAATTATTAATGTTGTGCTACAATCTTAGAAATACTTCTATTATTTTGTATCGAAAAGGAAAGACATTGAAAAAACTTATGTAGTGTTCGGACAAAATTGCCTATATCCTAATATATTTTTACTTGTTCCGCTCACACAGACCAATGATAGAAATAGTTTCCTAATTTATTTTATTTTAAGATACATAGGTGAAATGATTCAAACTAGTGGCTGTGTAGAGACTGTGCAGTAATGTTAATTTACTACAATAGTTTTTATTTATTTGAAGTTGAATATTTTGAGATTATATTTATTAAATAACAGTGATTAGTGACACGTTATTTTATTAATTTGGTTTTTTCGAAAAAGGTAAGCTTTGAGGAGAAACAAATAATGAATAACTAATTGTTTAGGGTTTCAAACAGTATTTTATGAGATGGCATAATCATATAATATATTATATTACAATCTAGATATTTAGATATATACTGTTATCTGTTTGATAAACGAGATTTATTGAAATTGCATATTCGTAATAAACGTTTTTATTAGGCAAATTTGTTTTATTTTATTTAAGTTATATAATAAGTATAATGTTTTATTTTTATAATATATTGAAGCCCCCAACACATCACAGTTTAAATGCATAACATTAGAACATTCAAAGTACTCTGTGGTCATATCTCACGGCATGTAGAGCATATCATTAAAGCGCATCACACACGATGAAGATGCAATAAAATTTTATGCTAGGATATCGTAAAATAAACTATAGTGTATCCGCACGTACGATAAGTTACTACCAACAATAAATCTCTTGTGTATCATAAGATGAAATATCCATACCGCTCGGTAGGTATCTGTAATTTGAAAATGAGGGCTTTTTATTTTCGATTTACAAAAAACGAGTTCCAACCAGCGCAACTGATGATCTAGAGTTATGCCACCAAAAAAATATGTTTCCAATACCAAAATCTCAGACAATATCAAAATTTGTTCTCATTTCATCAGGTAAACAGACAGCGCCATCTATTACGCTAGTTAGAACTAGTTTTATTAAATCCAAAATGAAAAGTCCTCATTCGCTTTCCTTTGTTAATCAGCTTATGACAGAGCAACGCCATCTGTTAGCTGTTATAAAAACATGTCCGTGAAAATCCCTCATTAGGCTATTTCTAAAGCTCGACCAGCATTATTTTTTGCATTCTTGTAAATGGCTAAATAGGGTTAAATTTCCTAACTCACCATTAATAGCTAGAATCTTTAACACCATCATCATCAGCCACAGGACGTACACTGCTGAACATTGGCTTCCTTCCCCCATAGATTTTCAACGCGACTGATTTTTCTAAAGCTCGTTCAGCATTATTTTTTGCCTATAATTGTAAATGGTCAATAGGCTTAAATTCCATAACTCACATTATCTGAACATAGGCTTCCTTCCCTCATAGATTTCCAGAGCGACCGATCTTGTGCGGCCTGCACCCAACTGCTCCCAGCAACCTTTGTCAGGTCGTTTTTCCATCCCTCCAATACATACGCTGCGCTTTATCTTAATAGTAGAATACCCCTCAGATTTCTGCCTTTAGTATTCGTTTTGAAACAAAAATTGTTTATGTAGTCGATTAAAACAATTCATCTACTTTTATTTTTTTACGCTGAATATATACAGTAAAGTGCTATAATATAGTTTGCAAAAACATATTTGGGTTTATAACTTATTTAAATCTAGTCAGTTAATTTATTTTACTAGCATCCATCACAGTTTTACATGAAACAACATTATTTTGATCTTTAGAGTGCCAACACAACTTCCGTAATCAACAAACGACGTTGACGCAACGTTGACGTTTCTCCGCGTAAGCAAGTGAAAGTGTCACGTCAATCGTCAATTGAATTGAATCCGTGTCTGTCCTTTTCTGTCAGGAATATTTTTATTCGAGTTGAATTTCGCACGCCTGTGTCAGGGTACAATATTTGCTCTAATTTACCACATTTAATACAATTGCATACGACTTCTAATTGATAAACAGTGAGTGCGTTGGTGCCAGCCGTTATTTACAGCTTCTTTTCCCCCAAACAGGTTATAGCCGGGAAAGATGGGTGTAAAGCCTGCAATTGGAAGAAAACCTAACAAGAACCCACCAATATTCAGTCATGAATTTGTTATTCAGAACCATGCCGATATCGTATCATGCATGGTTATGGTCTTCTTGGTCGGGCTGATGGTTCAGGTACGTAACAATCGACTGCCACGTAAGCCGAAATTTTGCAAGTTATCTCTGTTTTGCATGCTATTTCGATCCATTTACTGTATCGGTACATTATTATGTTTTAGTCGACCAGTCCAGTGGCGAGTTTATTCATCAGCCTGCACCACAATATCAGTGGGACTGAGGCAACAAGAGAGAACCCTAAGGGAGAGCCATTCTTGTATGAATCTGGCTGGAAAGATGCTTGCTCTGTGTTCTTCTACTCGCTGGTGTGCATTGTGATGCATGCCATCCTGCAGGAGTATTTCTTAGATGTAAGTTGTTATTCCATATTGTACACAAACAACCCCTACGTAATTGATGTTCCAGTTGAATTATATTTCCAGTTCAGCAAGGAGACTGATACTTCCTATTTTTTTACAGAAAATATCAAAGAAATTCCACTTATCAAAATCGAGACTGAGTTCTCTGAATGAATCTGGCCAGCTTGTGGTATTCCACCTTCTGACTCTTCTGTGGGGAGGAGATGCTATCATCCGAGAGGGATTTGTTTTCAACATCTCTCAACTGTGGGAAGGTAATTCTTATTTAGTTAATTATTATTGTGTGGAACAATTGAATATGCTGGAGAAGGCCTTTGCCGTGAGGCACATTAAACTGAGACACTAAGGGCCGAATTCACCGTCGAAACTAAACGCGATTAGTTCAAGCTAAACTCAGTTTACGCGTATAACTGAGTTCAAGGCTACAGTTTGCATTTCACCAACAACAACTGAACGCAGTTAAAGCTAAACGCGGTTCAAATTCTGAACGTCCAATTTTCGATGTTTAGCTCATCTAAACGAGTTTAGAGAGATGTCAATCAGAAGTCAAGAAGAGTCATTGACTTTATTTTGCGAAATATTTGTTACCTACGTATTTTTTATATTACTCATAAAGTTTATATCAAGAATGAAAGAGCGTTGGCACTAGCTTTTGACGAAAGTAATGATGAATACTTTGCTCGTCGTCCAAGATGGATACGCGAAAGAGAAGAACACATCATTCCATCTCATCATTTTTTAATGCCATGGTTACAGCATCGGTCTTCTTGCATTCCACAATACTAAAATGTATTTCGACCACATCAACGAGGGCAATTTTTTCGCTAGCGGCAAAAATTGGGTCCCTTTTCCGTTTCGACATCATGCAAATAAAACCACACAGGGATATTCTTTTATAGACTGGGCAAAGCACCAAAAAATACGTTGAACACAGACTACTAGGTACGAATGAGGCGGCGTAACGACAAACAAAACGTCATTGAAAGTTTTGTTTGACAATTGCGTTTCGATCGCATCGATATTGATAAGTTTGGTTGCACCAAGACACTGGTCGATGTTGGAAATACGAAACGCATCGCTTTTTTGTCTATGATTTTATTGTAAACTTGGTTTTAGTAAACGCGATCAAAACGGAGTTGGTGAATTCGGTTTCATGAAAACCGAGATCAAGTAAAACATGTGAACTCAGTTAAACAAAACGTGGTTTTATTAAACTTAGTTTCCAAAGAAAATGGTGAAATCGGCCCTTACTAAGATAATAACAAAAACAAAAAAATCAGCCCAGAGGCCTATATAAAAAATAAAATCTTCAAATTCCTTCGATCACAGAATCATTGAAGTATTTTAAGTTGATTAGTTTCCTTTGAAACAGGTCAAGCCAAGCTGGTCTGACTTGGCTATAATTCAGTTGTGCTACAGCACTTTGGTGAAAACCCTACATAACAATAAGCAAATTAATCCTTTTAAATTATTTGAAAGAGTTATGTTAGTGTGCATATGGGATATCAGTTCAGATCTAACCAGTATGTTAAAGCCATTGTTATATGCAGTGATAATGAATCTGATTAAAAAAAAAACAATAATGATGGTACCTACTGCTTTGATCTATTTTATAAATGATTTTATGTATGCTATTGTTGGGTGTTTCTATTTAATTTTTTTTAATAAGCTAGTTGTTTTGTAACAATGTTGTGTTTGTCGCTGTTTCTAATTAATTATACAGCAGCATGAAGACAGCTGTCTTCATCAAGTTCAAAGTTTGGTTCAGGTCTACTGACCAAAGTTTTCATAAGTGTTTCTGGGCAAGCTAAACAAGTAAATCATTCAGATAGTGAAAAAATCAGTAGATAGATAGATCATTGAAACATATTTTTATAAGGTTTGCAGATTATTGTCTGTTTGTTACATGTTCACTGCTAAACGGCACGCTTGCAAAGCCACAATGAAGCTAGTAGTTATTTATACATTAAAATTTGGTTAATAGTCAGGTTTTGATTATAAATCCACTTGAGCCTCATCTAACATTTAAAAGTATCCTGTTATCATATTATGGCAATCATCATCATCTAATCAACAACTTATAAGTTATAACGTTATAAGTACATAATACAATGAAAGATAATAACAATGAGTTACTTTTGAATGAAAGTTCACCTGACATGGCCATGTGGCCGGGTTGGCAAAGAAGTTTTTTTAGGCGGATAGGGTTATTCTTCTTAGGGACGCCTGTGACTTTTGCAGTAACCGTGTGAGTTGTTTAAAAAAATTGGCCTCCCCTTTCATTTCTAGAGTATCCGATTTTGTGCAACCTGCACTTAATAGTTTCTAACAACTTTTTATTAAGGCTTCAGTAGAAAACTTGTTTCATTTTGCTTCAAGCACGTGAAAGGGGTATCAGGGTCAAATAAACCATTAATTTAAAAACATGCTTTTCTCCAACCTGGCTCATAAAGTAAATAAATAGCCTCTGTTTATACAATTGGCAACTGTTTTATTAGTATTCGAACAAAAGTGTGTCATATGCAGACAAATGAAACTAACTTTTACATATGTACGAGGGGAGTTCAATGTATTCTCGGTATAGGCATGAAAGAATAAGCAGAACATTCTGAATAAAATTTATTTTTCAATGTAGTCCCCTAGGATCTGAACACACTTATTTGTCCTGAAAAATAACTTTTCAATTCCCTCCAAAAAATATTTTTCTTCCTGGTCTGAAAAAGATCGTTAATTGCTGCCTTTAACTCTTCATCGTCGGAAAAATGCTTGCCTCGAAGTTCGTTTTTGAAATTTGGGAACAGAAAGTAATCACTAGGGGCTAGGTCCGGGCTGTAGGGTGGATGATTGATTTCTTCAAATCCACAATCCCGCACAGCAGCATTGGCAATGCGCGCCTTGTGAACAGGCGCGTTGTCGTACAGAAGCAATACACCTGCGGTCAATTTCCCCGTCTTTTTTCTGTTATTTCCTCCTTTAAATTGCGCAGAGTGTTAGCGTAAGTTGCGCCAGTAATACTCTCACCTTTTTTTGTGTACTCAATTAATAAGATTCCCTTGGAATCCCAAAACACTGTGGCCGTGAGCTTTCCGGCGGATGGGCTGACTTTGAACTTCTTCGGTGGGGCTGTTCCTTTTTTATGCCACTGCATAGACTCCTGCTTGCTCTCAGGATCATAGTGACGAACCCACGTTTCATCACCAGTAACAATCCGATCATAAATACTTTGCGGATTTTCACCACAGAGCTCCAAAAACTCATTGCAACAATCAACTCGCACTTGTTTCTGAAGCGCTGTGAGCATTCGCGGCACCCATCTGTCACTGACCTTTGCCAAATTCAGATGGTCATGAAGGATAGTGTGAATGGTACCCACGGATAGCTTGGTTCTTTCTGCTAATATTTTCACTCTCACACGGGCATCTTCGAGTACAAGTTTCTCAACAATTTTTACGTTTTCTTCAGTAGCAGCACTAACCGGCCCACCGGCACGAGGGTCGTCTTCAATACGCTCTCTACCCCGTTAATTTCACTTGACCACTTCTGAATTGTAGATAATGAAGGGGCAGAATCTTGGTAAACAGCCATCATTTCTTCGTGAATTACTTTTTGAGTCTTTCCTTGTTTTGTTAGGAATTTTATCACAGTGCGATGCTCGATTTTTTTCAACATTGTCGTATCAGTCATCGTAGTTGCCTTTCCGCAATGATATTTTGAATATTAATGGCGACAATCAAATAAAATTTTGTATTTATACCCTCAATGAGTGTCATAAACTAATGAGATAATTTAATTACCCTCATCATTAGTATATTACCCCGATACCGAGAATACATTGTATGCCCCTCGTATGTCGTATTAAGCGTACCAAGTTTAAAATTAAGAAGTCCTGTGAACACAGAGTGGTGGCGCTGGGATCGCCTCCTGGCAACCTTTCGAGGACAGAGTCGATTGCTGGGCACTTCACTTTCCTTTGGAGCGCCGGTACGAAAACACCTTCACAGAGCATCGAAACTGTCACGTTTAACGTATCTACCTAGCTATCATATTGTACCTGCCAAGCTGAAACCCTAATAAAAGTAAGCTTACTGAATTTTACTGGTTTGCCTGAGTACCCTGCACCATGGACTTCATATCCTAGGACTGCAATGAGCCACCTTCCAACACAACGCCCACGTTCCAGCCGTCATGTAAATTTTACAAGTTTTGAGATAAAAAAAATGTGTATTGAAAGTTGAGGCTTATGAAAGATTTAATACATGAAACAAATATTTGAAGTTCTTATTCACGAAGTCACTTATCACGCCCAAAAACGAAATTATTTACCCAACAACATCCTTACGCAAAGAGTAATGGAAACATAAGAAACTGTAACCATATTTCCCGCGATAAAAATTACCTCCTTATTAAGGCAATGCACACAATTCAAAAATAAAACTATATACACTCAGCGGCACAATTAACCGCCCACCTTGATTTTTTACGATTTTGGTTAAAAAAAACTAATTGTGGCCTTACTTGTGAATGTTATTTTATAACGTAGGTATATTGAAGTAAAATGAAAGATAATATTGTTTTTAATTATTACGTTTATTTATAAAAAAGTCTGAAAAACACTTTGACCGTAAATTAACAAATGTGATGAAATGGCTTAAAAATAAAAAATCTGCTGAATAAATGAATTCTAATAGTGCGTATTTCCACCTCTAGCCCTCATGACTTCCATCAAACGGTTTGGCATGCTGTCGATGACATCTTTGATCTGTCTGTTGTTGTGGAATGTTCTGCGACTCCTCAATCACGGATTGTTTTAATTCATCTATGGTGGTTGGAGCTGGTATGCGGCTTCGAACACGTCTTTTTAAATTGTCCCATATGTGTTCAATAGGATTTAAATCTGGGCTCCGGGATGGCCATGTTAATTTTCGAATGCCGACGGTATCCACGTACGCGGTAACAACTCTAGCAACGTGGGGGCGAGCGTTGTCCTGCATTAATAAAAAATCTTCGCCAATAAATGGAGCAAATGGCATTACATGAGGTTCCAACACTTCTGTTACATACCTCTGAGCATTTATTCCACCTCTTTCGAAGATAACCAAGTCGGTGCGTGCTTCGTAAGTAATGCCGCCCCATATCATGATAGAGCCACCTTGGTAACCTACTGTTTCCACAACAGTACATGGTGCAAACCTTTCATTCTTGCGTCTGTATACACGCTGGCGACCGTCAGGACCGTGCAAGCATATTCTTGTCTCGTCAGTAAACATAACATTCTTCCATTGTTCCATATTCCATTCGGCGTGCACTCGGGAAAAACGAAGTCTATCTCTCCGGTGGCCTACGAGCAATTGTGGCACTCGAGATGGTCGAAAAGCTCCAAGGGCATTCTCTCCTAGTCTTCTTCTCACTGTTCTTTCACTCACTTGAACATTGCGAACCTCACGAAGTTGGTTTCGTGCCTCAACAGCTGTAGTGAACCGATTTCTTAGAACATTGGTCACAAGAAATGGGTCGTCACGAGCGGAGGTGCATCTTTTTCGGCCCTGTCCTGGTCTTCGCTCATAAGAGCCAGTTTCCCGAAACCGTTTCACTGCATCCCTTAAGGTGGTACGTGCGACACCAAGCTTCCGCGCCACGTAACGCTGACTAAACCCTTCGTCGATAAGAGCGACGGCTCTCGCCACTGAATTAGCATCAAATGGCATGTTTGTGATGTCCAAACACTAGCTTTAAGTTACGAAACCAAATCAAACTCAAATTGTTTAATTTTAATGCCACTGAAGCAATGTAAGCAGTATGGCAACGATAACGATAATGAGACGAAGTTCGATATTTATCGTATTCACAACTTATGCGTAAAAAAAACAAAGTTAAGTGGGTAGTTTGTAATTTTTTCGTCACTACATTTCTTTCACACTTGACTTATTTATGCCCAATAACTTACAACTGCGATAACATCAAAATTTGCCACTTTAAAAGGGTGGGCGGTTAATTGTGCCGCTAAGTGTATTTCAAGACGACCTCCGTGTCGCAGTGGGCGAATAGCCGTCGTTCGTGGTTGCGGGTTCGATTCTCACCGCGGAACAAATGTTTGCATGATCTACAGATATTTGTTTCGGGTCTAGTTGTTTCACTATACATATATTATAAGTATGTATTTAAATAAAAAAGCAAATAAGTATTCTATCAGTTAACTGATTCCCATAGTACAAGCTTTGCTTAGTTTGGGGCTAGAGGGCGCTGTGTGAAATGTTTACTATTATTTACTATTTGTTTATTTATATTAATCTTGTTATAGCATGGCCCAATCATCCAATGAGCTTCCTCCTGAAACTGTGGTGGGTCGTACAAGCCGCGTACTGGATCCACGCGATCCCCGAGCTGTACTTCCAACGCATCAAGAGAGAAGAGTGGGTCGGCCGCATCAGACACGCCGCAGTTGCCTTCTCTTTCGTCGGACTGGCTTACGGATTCAAGTAAGTTGCATTATGGCAAGCTATGCATTGGAGAGTTTAGCTCCAATCCGAACTCCAAAGTATGGTAACAAATTGACAGTCGAGAACGAAATGATGAGCAGTTTGACAGGACATATCTGTAATGTCCGAAACCTCGACTTACTCAACTTTCGACTTTGGATCGACACTATTCCCGAGCAATGCAAATGACAATGGTAATTATTATAAGTTTCAGCAATGTTTTTAGCAAATGTCTATAACTATTAGCTGATAAAATTTCTAGAACAAACTTTTTAGGGTTCCGAACCAAAATGGTAAAAATGGAACCCTTATGGTGCGACTTTGTCCGTCTGTCTGTCCATCCGTCTGTCGCAGCTGATTATCTCAGCAACTACTGAAGATATTGACTTAAATTTTGGAATAATTATAAATAATACTGTCCCACCTCAAAAGCGAGTAAAAAAATTCAAAAATATAAAATTTGGTATAGAGATAGATTATGACCAGGATTAGGATATAGGCTACTTTTTACCCGACTCCAGAAGGGTAGTGTTTTTATTAACAAACCATGCGTGCGAAGCCGCGGACGGCAGCTAGTACTCTAGTTCGCAAAATCATTAGGTACCCAAATTATCAATTCCTTCGACTTTTTTATTCGGTTTTACGGAAGTCAAAAATACTTTCACTTCACAGTAGGTGAGGTTAAGAGGCGTGACGTGCATCGTTTGTATGAAAAACTGCTACTGTTATTTACATATTTACAAGGCGCCACTTATCTATATATGTGTTTATATAAGCATGATATAGAAGATTTTTTGTTGAACAATTACTTTTTCAAAACAAGCTTTTATAAAATTCTTAATCGGAACCGCAAGTAGTTTTAAATGAGCCCAAACACTAGTAGCCTACTATAATATATTCAGAAGTTCTGTTGTCTAGCATCCGCCTCCATC
The DNA here is from genome assembly GCA_963924445.1 of Philereme transversata. Classification (NCBI taxonomy): domain Eukaryota; kingdom Metazoa; phylum Arthropoda; class Insecta; order Lepidoptera; family Geometridae; genus Philereme; species Philereme transversata. The sequence continues at coordinate 12,352,867 of OZ004342.1, forward strand.
ATGAGACCACGTTCATAGTACGATATCATTGCATTGTCACCGAAGTTACATATGTAATCCAAATTTCAATTTGTTTTGGGGATTAGTTTAAAATATTGCATAATTTTACTTAAACAAACTATCTAACAAATTTTTTACTCAGAAAACTTTCGTGATTTATTTCAATCATAAACATAAATACGGGATTTTTGTGGGAGACGAGACGTAGCTTGGAGCGGATCGCACTCACTCTGATGAAGGTTCACGAATTGAACCGAAATATTGTCGGTAGAAATACCGATAAAACGATACGTGATAATCCCGTATTTATAATAATAACTAACAAACATTGCAAGTTAAATAAAAGCTTCTAAAAAAACAGAAAACACAAATCTTAAAGTGTTTCGAGTGGTCTTCGCTTTGAAGCGATCTTCCAGACCTTTGATGGAGATAAATTTGATATAATGTTTTTGTCCAAATAGATTCCAGCGTGTGGGAGTGTGCTTGATCGTGCTCCACTCGTTGGCTGAGTTTGTCACTCACTGCAACCGCCTCAACTCCATCCTCAGGGGAGAAAGGGAAGACTTTATGGACAAAGGTGAGTTTCTATACCCTTGTATACTTTTTATAACTAGTCAGTAAGATGGTAGGAAATACCAATTTAAAGGTTGGTCTAAAGTTTAGGAAGATCTCTACCCAGCCCTAGAGTGAACGAAATAGGTTTTAAAACCTCGTTTTGCATAAAACTTTCAGTTTTGACCTGCAGAAATTAACGGAAAATAGACTTGCGACGAATTTAAGACACATGTTTAAGGTTGTTGGGAGCCGTTGGTTGCAGGCGGTACAAGATCGGTCGCTCTGGAAATCTATGTTCACGACGACCTCCGTGACGCAGGGGGTTGAGACGCAGGAGGTAGCGGGTTCGATTCCCGCCGCGGAACAAATGTTTACATGATCTACAGATACTTATTCAGGGTCTGGATGTTTTTCTATTATAAGTATGTATTTATAAAAAAGAAGTATATATGTATCAGTTATCTGGTTCCCATAGTACAAGCTCTGCTTAGTTTGGGGCTAGTGCGCTGTGTGAAATGTTCAGCAATATTTATTTATTCATTCAGCAGTGGACGTCCTATCGCTGATATGATGATGAACCTGTTAAATATTACCCCAGTTATTGCATTTCTTTGACTCATTGGAGATGAAACGAATTATTTTTGTTTTATCTTTCAGCCATGAGCGTGACCAACGGAACCATATTCGTGGGAGTGCGTCTCTGCTCGCTAGTACTGGGCGTGCTCACCTTCTACTTCGGCCTAGCGGGCGCCGCGCCTCTAGCGTTGCGTGTTGCAGCTTTGTCCCTTCTCGTCTCATTCCAGGTAAGAAGAAATGGAACAATATTTTTCAAACTTTCGTGATCACTTTAAGCATAATTACTGATTTAATCGGGTATTTATCGCGAATGTACCTTTTTTATTTGTTATCCCGACGTTTCGACTGTCGGCGTTTCGGCGTCCTTGAACCTGGTGATTATTAGGAGTGCGCGTCGGGATCGGTCGTCTCAATGCGTAGATACGATTAGTGTGTCGTAATATGAACGAGGACATTTCTAATTCTCAAGACCAGACTTCTGATGAATGTCCCAATACCGGTCATAATCTATTTGTATAACAAATTTCATTAAATTCAGTCCAACCGTTTTGTCGTGAAAACGTAACAAATAGATAGTTACTTTCTAATTTATAATTATAGTATCGATGGATAGGTGTTTAATGATTTAGGATACATCCGCCAGATTCCACATTCGTCAGATCATAATAAATTGTTAGAGGACTGCGATGTTCTGCCCTTTTATGCGCTCTTACCATCAGGATTAGCGAATACCTCATAACACCGAGAACTCATCAGTGTTTATGTAGTAAATATAGATGTTTGTATTATAATATGTGTTTTAGGCTAATGTCGGTATCTTTATGCGCCGTAGAATAAGTTATTTTCTATCTTGTAACTATTTTGTTGTTGCATGAATTAAATGATTTATTATTAACTAGCTGACCCGCCGAACTTCGTACCGCCTTGACATGCATATGACGCGGGCTGTCAATATACGTCGGCCATCATTATCTGCATCAATGTATGAGAAAATGATTTTTCTTCATAATATCTTTTTGCGTGACTTTTTCCGATATTTTAATAGTTATTCTGCTATTCGGGACGGAGACAAATACAACAAATAAAAAAATCATCAAAATCGGTCCAGCCGTTCTCGAGCTATAAGTGTTCGAACAAACCCGACTTTGTTTTGTATATTAAGATATAACAAAGTTATAATAGTAGAAGAGTAGTAATAGCATTGCATTGTTGTGGTACAGGTGTACCTGATGTTCAACTTCGTGTCCGAGGCGATGAAGCAGCGGCAGGAGGCGCGCCAACAAGTGCAGATCAAGGCCAGGAAAGAAAAGAAGGAGAAACCGAAAAAAGAGAAAGGTAACAAATCATAAGTTTAATAATAATAAGATTTTGTACGATGTTGCTTGCGTGATGTCCAGATTAAAATATTTTGTTATTGGTTAACATTATAAATTATATTAAACTAGTTGTATGCCCGCAACTTCGTCCGCAATTTTCTAGATCTCGACAACAGCGTCACCTACCGTCCAATTGTGAATTTAAACCATCCAGGGACCCAATCAAATATACACAAAAAATTTCATCAAAATCGGTAGTCGTTCTCGAGTTATGGCGTGACCAAGGCAAACAGGGATTCATTTTTATATACTACGTGTTATGTTATATGAATCTATATAATTTCATGGGCGATGTGGAGGCTCAACGACTAATCATAGTTTTATGAATAAAATATATTGATAAACCGGTATGGTGTACCGCTAGCTCATAATAGATAAAGTTTAGTCGTTTCGGCGAAGTACAACTACCAAACTTGATTAAACTAGCTTCGTCAGTTCGCACGCATTGTTTGTCAACAAAAAGTATCGTATCCTATGTTTGAACCCAGGTCATAATCTATTAACATACCAAATTTCATCGACATCGGTTCAGCCATTACGACGTGATTGAGTAACAAACAAACAAACATCTAAACTTTCACATTTATTATATTATTGTGATAAATAATGAAATTTGGAAATATAAATGAAAAACTTGCTCTTAAATAAATATTTAATTCTGAAACCATATTCGAGTAAAATAGAAAAAATTGTTAACAAAACAAAATATGATATATAATGAAATGGTATATAGCATTATGCATTGTAATTGAGGAGGTTAGAAACAAAAAGTGACATTTACGTATTTGGCCATTTTCGTTTTTTTTTATCCAATTCAAAAGGTTGAGTTTTATCATTATCTGTAAAGATCAAGTTCAAAAAGTGACTTGTTTCCGAAACAAATAGTAACATTTTCATTCAAAAACAGTATTTAGTGGTTAGTTATTTATTTTTTCAATTTACTGAAAAAACTAAAATGTGTAAATGTCATCTTCTGTTCCTAACCTCCTCAATTTATCTTGTTGAAGTAGTAAAGCAGTTTGTGAAATATCGCTGTTTTCGTATTTTAGTGAAGAAACCATCGATCGTGGACGAGTCCGACCTGCCCGAAGTGGACCAGAACACGAACAAGACGCTGCGACAGCGACAGGCCGCCATCGCCAAGGCAAAGTGAACTCTCTCCCAACGACATGACACTAATTTATATAATCATAATAATATATCTGTACATGTACTTCGTAGGTTGTCGTCGACTCTTTCAACTGTTATCATTTTAATAATTTTATCCTTCCAATCTATTGTATGAAAGGTTATTGTCATAGCACAAAGCAGACTGACTGCAGATCGAATCAGATTTGCTTAACAAGTGTTTTATTAGTGTAATGATTGTATTGAGCCTTTGCAACGATATCAAACACTATGTGACAACTTTTGTTAATCGTGAAAAAGTGTATCGTTAATTTAGGCTGCAAAAATATGAATGTCATTAAAGCATAGTGGATACAGGGTTGTAAAATATCTCCTAAAAACGGAAGTCTAGGCTATAAAGTTGTTTATATGAATATATTAATAAGTGTAAAGCACTGGTGTTAACCACAATAAAAAAAAATAATCCATATTTATTTTGCATTTGAATTTTATTACATTTATTTTTAATTTATGATTCCGGTTCAGATATCTTAAGTTTTAAATCTATATTTTTTATACGCTGTTTATACTTTGAATTCTAATATTTTACTTTAAACTAATTCTAATTGTTTCTTCGTTGCTCTTGTTTATTAAATTTTCATTTTAAATGAATATTTGATTTGGGCTTGTTCGTGCTTCATGAGATTTATTCACCATAAAAAAAATTGTTAAATGTGTAATGTACTCTAAATGTGACGTAGGTTATTTAAAATTCTTCCCAATCTGAAATTGTGCTCATAAATTAGTCTTTGATTTTCACAAGAATTGTCAATTTACAAAGCTTGATGTTATTTTTATTTCAGAATAAATTTTGTAATAATACAATCTAACTAAGCTATTTTATTTTAATAAGTCTACTCAGCATTGATCATTCCTATTTCAAAAACAGCATACAGGGTGTCCCAAAAAATAGTGTCAACTATCAAGCGGAAGTCCAGAGGTTACGCGCTAGGGCTACGCACTAGGGGCACGCAGAATTAAGTTTTTATGATGAAGAATTTGGATTAGAGCAATAAAATAAAAGATTGTTCTTTAAAAAAGAAAGGTATATGAATTTTACTTAGAAAACTTTCGTGAATGATTTCAATTATTATTACAAATACGGGATTGTCGGTCGAAACACCGATAAAACGTTACGTGATAAATCCCGCATTTATAATATGAAGTTAAAAAAAAATAGTTTTTTAAGAACATTGATTTAATTTTTTGGGACATTATGATAGCGTGGATCTTTTTAGAACACAAGAATAGCAGTTTGGTTGATTTATGTACCCCCTTACAACTATTTTTTTCTCCTAAAATAGTAAAATTAATAGAAAATTATAGAAAAATATTTTCTACATGAAAAAAGAGATGTTTTCATAGCCCACTCCGCAGGTGGGTATTGTTTTTAGGGTGTATGTATGTATATATGGCGCATCCTATAGGATTAACTGCTTGATGGATTTGGACAAATGAGGTATCATTGGAATCATCTTCAATCACGAATGGTAGGGCGCCGCCAATTTGAAGTGACAGAAAATTGATCGAGAGCTCTACGTTAGGTTATTTTATTTTTGGACCAACCGGACTATTAACACCGAAAAGTGTCAGAATATCGATCAACTTTGCTAATAACTGAACTATTGATACTAGAGGATCAATGAAATAAAGGTAAATAATAATCGTATCACAAATGCAAAAAGTTGGCGTTTAAAAAAGTTTCATATTAGATATTACGATCTTACTACGACCAGATAATTTGACGAACAAAAAAAATATCCGGGAATAAAACAAATTGAAGAGGATATTAACAAGCTTGCACATTTTGATAATGAGGTACTAAGTAACTAACCTACGCTTGCGAGTATAAAAATGCGCAAACTTGTTTACCTCTTTTCAAGTTGTTTTGCAGTTGTACCTATCTACCTACCTATTTTTTTTTAATAATATTTTTTGTATTCTACCACAGTATCTGCATATACAGTACCAACTTTATCTATTTTTCTTGGTTGTCGGATTCGCTTCGAATCGATTCGATTTCTACTTACATTAAGTTTGTTTTTGATAGATCACGATATTTCCATACCATGTGTCAATCCCATACATTTTATCTTATCGAATTGCGTCATCGCTAATCGAATGTAATTTGGCTAAGCCCCCTGTTTTCATATTACCTACTCAAGCTGAAAGATGTGTTTATTGTTACAGAAAATGAGTAACAAACTAGAATAGGTCAATCATTTTCAAAGTAATCTAAAGTGCCTATCTTGTTGTTAACTTAGTAGGTAGTGGTCAGTTTAATCGTACATATTACCTATGTACCTACTTAGCTATAAGGCTCGGACTATATGGCATCCGGGCTTGTCAGGGACCGTTTTTTAACGGCCCCTGACCAGTCCCACGCACGACCAAACATTTGAATTTTTCCTGCATCGACTACACACGATCCGAGGCCATTCGACTCCGATTTTTACCTGGAAGCAACCGGGACATGCTCCGGATTCGCAGGATCGGGGAGACCCGGATGCCATATAGTCCGAGCCAAAACCATCGTCAAGGTTGGCGTGTTGCAGTGCTCCCATTCCTACTTTTTTTTTAAATCCAATAAATAAATACTTATTGCTGGACATTTCACAGGCCGCTATCTAGCAGAGCTTGTACTATGACATGCCTGTTTTCTGTATTACTGTATTTTTTAGTTCTAACGAAAATTAAAAACCCCACCTGTCAGTAGGTACATACCTACCTACATACACCACGAAAATCTAAAAAATTGTAGTCATCGGTTATATAGTATATATAAGTAGCTATAACTATAATACTAACTACTATAACTTGGTTATAGCTTGCGGAAAGAAAAGAAACGTCGAACCGTTTTTTTAGATCACTAGCGAGCGAACGAGGAAAAAAGTAATATCATCTTCTGAAAAAGACCATTTTACTGTTTTACTTCGATGCCTGTCTGTCAAGACTCTTTTTCTTAGGAACGCGTGATATTAAGTTGAAATTAATATCAAATACGTAGGTCTACAGTCCCTTGAAGTTGTAAAAAAATCAAGCTTCTAAGTCAACGCAATCATAAATACGGCCATTTATGCCGCATATTTTCCTCGCAAATAAATCAAAACCTGTACTTCATGTTGACCTAGAATCATGAAATTTGGTAAGCAAGCTCTCACAGCACAAGTTAAAGGTTAATTTTCGTAAATGATTTACGGGCCGTAAGTAGAGAGAATAGAAATATGCTAAAATGAAATACAATATCCATGACAAATCCTTATTTCTATTTTAAAAATAAATGCTAAAATAAAATACAATCTCCATGACAAATACTTATTTCTATTTAAAAGTTAAAGAAGCGATATTCTTAGATGCTACCTAATATAAACAACCTCCATGACAAATACTTATGTATTTCTATTTAAAATGAAAAAGGCCGTAGTTTAATAGTGAAAAAAAGCAATGGATACAGGGAACTATTTTTTTTCCAATAAACTGTTATTACATAATTACTTTTGAATACTTTTACTTTTAAACTTTACTGTTACTTTTTTAATTTCCTCGTATCGTGAAAGTGATGAAAAGTTCGTGAAATCTCGTCTAACTCAATTCAGTGTTGTGTACGCCTGTAATAGGCATACGTATCGGTTCTAGATCTCAATGTAAAATTTCAATGTGTGTAAAAATATGTCTGCTGTTGGCGTTCCTATTTGTGAATACATAAATAAATATATGTCCCAAATACCCACTTACATTAAACCTAATTTCATTGGCAAATCGACGTTCTATATACAATAGAAAATAAGTTTATTTTTTACTATGGGTATCTAGTTCTCAATTCGATGATAGCTTTTTGCGTGACCGTTATTGCATCGAGCGCGCTTGCGGCTCGCTATTTCAGTCAAGACGCTTCTGTACTAAGTAAAGCCTTATAAAAGGTTTGAGGGGAATGCAACAACCAGTTCTTGCCTAACACTCGCCGTTTACAGACGTCAAGATGCGTGCTTCCCTTGTATTATTAGCAGCGATGGTCACCGTGTCTTACGCAGGTTAGTGCCCTTAGTTTTTGCCGGATACTTGAAGAAACCACTTGAATTTCCTTTTCTGTTTGCAATTTGAGATTTTGATTTTAGAGATAATCGTTTCTCATCATCTCTTATGGTCACGCAAAAAAACTTTGGTAGATAGTACATACCTTAGCAATGTAGTAGTGACTCACTCCCCGTGTCATTACCATCTGCTTGAGTGAGGGAAGCAGATGCAACAGTGTCCTTAAAAATCCTTCACATCTCGTAAACATGCAACATTTAATTTAGGTTTCTTTGTTCATAAGCATTTATTTACGTTTTAATTAATTTTACTTTGTACTTGCTCTTCAGGTATATTTTTATGTGCCTGCATAATTACTTATAGGTTGCCTAGGTTTGGTATATTTAAGGTGTCGAAACTACACATTTACCAGGAAGATGAGTCATTACACCCCTGAGATCATCGCTTACCTAAGCTTATTTTAACGATAAATTAACTTTTATCTCAGTTTAACTGTGACCTCAGCCGTGATCGTGACCAACGCAACACGTCTTATAATCTATGATGATAGTCTTAATTGCAAAGAATAAAAAAACATAGTTCCGTATAGTTTTTATCATGACGAATTCTGATCATACACACCTAAAAGAGATTGGCGAATGTCTAAGAACGTGGGGCCCAAAAAGTCACACACTATTGACACAATAGGTCCCTAACTCTATAATAAAAGAAATCTGAGACAGAAGTCGTAAATGAAATCTCAGAAATTGTTTTTCCAGGGGTTTTACCACTGAGTATCTGTGTAGTAGTTTTATGATTATAACACATTTTTTTGTACTAGGTAATAGGAGTAATTAGTAATTTTATTCTTCTTAAAATATTAGTACGTATAAAAATCAATTACTTACTCGTAAATGAACGTAGATGTAATTGATTTACAAAATGAAGATCATGAACAGTTATTAATAATGCTTGGGTCCAATTTCGCCAATTTTCTTTGTAGGTATTGAAAATTACTTATTTTAGCCATCTGACTCAGTATTTGTCCTATACAAAATTCTAGTTTACTAACCAAAATAATTTATTTGGCTATCTTTTATTAATTTTTATGGGACTAAACAAGACCTTTTATGCCATTCCTGAACAAATAATATATAAATACTAGAGGTTGCGTTGTGCGCGAGCTGCTCGCAGCTCGCGTGTTTTTCTTTTAGTCGAAGAGGTAATTAAAGAGGATATCGAGGTTGCGTTGTGCGCGAGCTACTCGCAGCTCGCGAGGGTAATGTGTTGTTTGATAGAAATCCCCCCTTCGTAACTCTGACAAAACCAAATCATATAAGGCTAAAACATGTATTTTAAGAAGGAACCTTAAAAATAAGTAAGTTGATTTAAGGATACTTCTACTTACAATTTTATAACTTACATAAACAATCAATAGTTTTGTATCATAATCAGCAAATTCGTGGATACTTACTTAATATTTATTAATTCTTTAATGATGCAATTAGGTATGTAAGAATGGCGAGACGGGTTAGTTTAATAAATCCCACCAGCTTTAACCATTCCAAAGTCTACTGTGCCCGTATTAGCAGTAGGCGGTTAGGGTGTTTCCCGTAGAGGCGTACAAGGTCAGTTAATATCTATAAATTAAACAATTGAGAAGTTGGTATATATACATATTTTATTATTTTCTACATTGGGTATACCTTATAATCATCATCATATCAGCAGCCACAGGAAGTAGACTGCTGAACATAATATGTCAAGTAAAAAAGTAATATGAACGTATTTTAATAATCCTTCTCATATATCTCTAGAGCAACCAATCTCATCTCTCTCAACAAACTAATGCTATTAAATTTGAATACTCATTGACAAATGAAATAGTTAATAGATTTGAATCAGTTGATAATTTTCATATTATCTTTGCTTGACTCGGCGTTCGCCACCATCCTCAATGAGCTGTAATGAGATGCCAGTCGCAGTCGTTCCAGTTGTTGTCTGTTCGAAAACAAAAAATATATGAGATGTGGTTTTTAATAAAATATTTAACGCGAGATACTTATATCAATATATAGGTTTTTAAATTTTCTTAATTTTTTTTCATCTATGTACACACCTCGCTGTATCAACTTATACACCGTACTTCTGGCAAATAAATTTCATTTCATTTCACCTTATATTCAATAAAGAACATGTAGAACTCAACAAAAATAGAAACATTTGGGATTTATGCGCATATTTTTGGAAATAATATTTAATAGTCACATTATCCACACAAACTGACGTGACGGCCCTCCTGAATACCATGATTTTACGAAGTTAGCGTCGCCTATCTGCTACTCAGTGCATACGCTTTATAAAAACATAACATAATATTATAAGTATGTTTCTATGTTTGTTTGTTCATCAAGGGTAGGTATATTAAAATATCGAAAAAATTGTCGTAAAGTGTAAACAGCATGCCTGCCTATTTAGATAGGAAAACATGGTTTGTCTTCCTGTTGCAATACTCAGGGGCAGGGTTCATATGTGAAACAAACTATATACTACTTGTAATTAGTCCATTGAAAAGTTACATTTGGGGTTACGTTTTTTAGAGGACGCAATTTTATTTTTTTGATGTATGGGGGGGTCAGTGTAAAGCTAAAACCAAGTTTGGGGGATCGCCACCCTTGTCCCCCGGCCGCCATCTTGAAAATAGGGGTTGAAATAGTTTTTACGATATATCTCTTAAACTATTAATTTGATAAAAAAATTTTGTTAACATTTTTTGTTGCAAATTAAATTCTCTACAACTTTGGTCCAGTAACTTTTTGTAGTAGAACTATAAATAAAAAAGTTATAAGCGAAAATGTTCAGAAATTCGAGAAAAAAATTATATTTTTTCGATATAACTTTTTTTTTATCATTTTACGAAAAAATTATCTCAGACCATTTTTGTAGACCGTTTTTTGATGAACAACTTTTATTCACAACATTTTTTCATTAAGTCAATAGCTAAGGTTTTACAGCGCTCCGAAGTGAGTACTATTTTTCAGTACTCTTAACTATACCTATATTATACGTGTGTACTAATAATGTGTCATCAGTTATTGTTGTTTTTTTTTATTGTGTTATTATAATTTTTTTTAATTACAAATTTTGCAATATTATTAATAATTAATTATTGACTCTTTTCCCCCCACCGACGACGCGTTTTTTTTACATGGTATCCCCAATAGGCATAATCCACGGTGATTTTCTAAATTAGAACTACTCCGTCCTCAGTCTTTTCGATGGACCAGGCTGCGGCTCAGCATCTGATCGGCTTTCTGAATTAAATATCACTGGGAGAACTGGAGAAGGAAGGGGTGTTAATGTCGGCGGTTCATCATCAAAGTCATTTTCATGTATTAATTCTGAGAGTTCCATTACGTTGCTGCAAGTCTCTCCAGAACAATGGAAGCACACTGCAGAACATTTCAGCCCTGCTTTTCGACATCCACACATCGCCAACTTCAACTAATCAATAATATTGTTATTAGCTATTCTTACAATAAGAGAGGTTAGGAATAATAATAATAATAATAGCAGGCAGCTGTTCTTTTGTTCCCTCATGGTCACTTGGGTATTTTCTACCTGAACAGTATATTCTCGGTAACGGCCATCAGATTTAAAATTATTTTAAAAATCAATAATTGTAATATCCTGTAATGGAGTGGAAAAGAGTCAATAATTAATTGTCAATAATACTGCAAAATTTGTAATTAAAAAAATTATAATAACAAAATAAAAAAATAAAAAATCAATAACTGATGACACACTATTAGTACACACGTATAATATAGGTATAGAGTACTCAAAAATAGTACTCACTTCGGAGCGCTGTAAAACCTTAGCTATTGACTTAATGAAAAAATGTTGTGAATAAAAGTTGTTTCTCAAAAAACGATCTACAAAAATGGTCTGATATAATTTTTTCGTAAAATGATAAAAAAAAGTTATATCGAAAAATATAAACTTTTTTCTCGAATTTCTGAACATTTTCGCTTATAACTTTTTTATTTATAGTTCTACGACAAAAAGTTACTGGACCAAAGTTGTAGAGAATTTAATTTGCAACAAAAAAAGGTTAACAAAATTTTTTTATCAAATAAACAGTTTAAGAGGTATATCGTAAAACCCATTTCAACCCCTATTTCAAGATCGCGGCCTTGGGACAAGGGTGGCGACCCCACAAACTTGGTTTTAGCTTTACACTGACCCCCCCTAAACATCAAAAAAATAAAATTGCGTCCTCTAAAAAACGCAAGGTAAGGCCTAAAAAATGTAACATTTCAATGGACTAAATAACTTTGTCACCATGTGAAAGCAACAAATGTATTGAGTAGTAGAGTTCCTTGTGAAAGGGCTCGCCCGGAAAGTACTACCATCATACCTATTTCTGCTGCCAAGCATCATTACTGTGTTTTGGTATGAAGATGATTGCTGGTGAAATTACTGGCATATGAGGCTTTACATCTGTATGTCTAAAGTTGATGGACGCAGGGTACTGCAACGTAGAGGTCTGTGACCTACGTTATAAGGCAGTTCTTTGTTAAATGTGATGGTTACCACTTAACATCAGGTGGGCCATAAGCTTGTTTCATTACCAGGTAGCATTAAAAAACCCTGATTTTTTTTATTACTTTAATGAAATTTGGTGTATATAGCATTTATGACTTGGATTTAAAAGTAAGCTACTTTTTAAAATCGACAGTGGAAGCTAGTTTATAAAATACATATTTTTATTACCTGGTTTCACTTCGGATGGTGTCTTAAATGATGCGCGTCGGTCGGTGTCCTTATCCAGTAGCCACTACTGGACTAAGTGGTAAGTAGGTGTTAGCATAGTAATATTGTTGTATTGTTTTGTAGTAATTTTGTGGTAGTATGCATGATTTGTTTTCAATGTTCCATCAGTATCAAAACAGTATTTCCTATCATTTTGGATTTCTTCTGCAATGCTCATTCTGTGTTTAAATGGACATTTCACTTCCACTATGGCATCATCTCCAACAATTCCGTCAGGTGATGCTACTAAAGCACCCGAGTTGTGAAGCCAAAACCCAGTCGGAGAGACTTTCTTCTGTGTTGCTTCCTCGAAGAGTTTTAAAGCCACCTCTTCATGAGTTATTCCTCACTGGATACTTTTAACACCATCCAGATTTAATGATGAAATAATGATGGAGGAAATCTGAAATAAACAGAATAACGTATTGGTAGTGTTCCTTGCGACTCAGCATAACAAATGCAAAACTTGTGCAAATATGTACCTGTTACGCTGCACAGCAGCAATCACAATCCCAAAATTGCTTGCAGTAATGCAGCCTAGCCTCATTTCATGCCACAGAGGATTACATCTTTAATAATAATAAATATTGCTGGACATTTCACACAGCGCTATCTAGGCCCAAATTAAGCAGAGCTTGTACTATGGGAACCAGATAACTGATAGAATACTTATAAACATTTAATATATAGAGAAACAGCCAGACCCGGAATAAATATCTGTAGATCATGCAAACATTTGTTCCGCAGCGGGGATCGAACCCGCTACCTCCTGCGTCTCAGGCGGCTATGCGCCCACTGCACCACGGAGGTCGTCAAATAGTGCCATGTGCTTTGCCCAATAGTGGCATGTGCAATGGCCAAAATCTCTTTGTGGGAAACCTTTATATTGTGCAGTAATGTCGTTTTTACAGCAAAATATAGTACTTACTGATATCGCTAGTCAATTTTTCATTATACAATTAAAAATATTACGGCTTACCTCTGTTGAGTACTTATTTTTCATTGATGCAAATATCTGTCCTCTCAGAATCCCCAAAGAACCATCATACATGACCGACCACTATCGTAACTCTTTTCACTTTCTTGAATCACTAACTTTCTTGAATACAGAAATTTCGTCCTTAAATTTCTCTATGATTGTACCCAAACTTACAACCGCAGACATTTTATTTATTATGAAAAAGCTAAAATTACAAAAATCGCTCGTCGTAACCTGTTTGTTTTTACCCAAACGTCAAAATCCGCCATCTTGTTATGTCACACTTCCACAGTCTGAGTCTCGCCCGCATTACAATGCAAGTTCACTCGGTATGATACAGTGTAAATAATACAGTAAGTCAACCAGCTAGCGTGACTGTGTACATATAGTCACGTATGTAGGTACTTATCCGTTGTATATAAAGTAAAGTAAAAAGTAAAGTCCGCACATTGGCATACAAGAAGTTGAGGCACGACTTAGTGGTTTGTAAATTCTGATAGGTGTGACATAGTTGGTAAGTATTCATGTCTTCATGAGATTGAGGGTTAGGCATATACTCATAATTCTTGGCTGAGCTCTTTAAGGTGTTTGATCAGGATACATTCGGACCTATTTCTCTCCAAGCACACTTTCAGAGGACGCACCTTGCCAGTGAAAAATTGCCGAAATATCATCTCGCATCGGTTTTATGTTAGTTTCTAATATGGATATGAGCGCGGTTATTACCTGGTGACATTCACAGTCGCATTCTCTTTAGACAAATCCGGTTGTAAGAACCGCTTGGACCTACTGTTTTTTCTGTATTCTGTGGCGAACGGCGAACACTCATTGTGTCGTTTACGCCAAGTTCGGGCAATATCGGACGGCACGCACAGGTGCGAGTATAGAAAAAAATGCAACTGTCTCTTTTACGTTCCTGATGATTGGAGACAAATCGTCGTAAATGAGTCACTCAAGTTATTGGAATATAAGCTTTTAGCTACTGATTTTAAGACTTTCTTTTGCGTGGTAGTAATTTGCGTAAATATTTTGTATGGGACAATTTTTTTTTTGTATGAAAGTCAATTTTTTTTTCATGGAACCGGATATAAAAAAATGTCCTCTGCAACATTAGTTTTTGCACCAACGCTGTAAGACTTATACTTTCCGAGATACGAGGTGGATGGGAGCGAATGGGGGACAAAAGGGGTACTTTAGGATTTATTCCCAACTCACCGGAACTCCCTCTATACGATCCCACCAAACATTTCCCCCCTACGAGGTGGCATCTGGGAGAACAATGATGTCAATCAGTCAGTGAGTCAGTGGTAATCGAGCTTTATATAATATAATATTGTCGGTCGAAACACGATAAGACGGTACGTGATAAATCCCGTATTTATATTAATGATCAAAAAATATAGTTTAGCAAACTACCAGACAAAGCGTTCAATTTTCCTTAAGATAACGGTACTCAAAAGTAAGATGATAAACACGATGACGCTGTTGTAAAATATGACGGGGCTCCAACAAGCGAGAAGCTTTAGGGCCCTTCGAGGAATTTCCACTTAGCGATTCATCTCGAGCCAGACTTTGACCTAAAATTAGCCGGTAACTGCTGTTGCTCATGCATTATGTAGGGACTGCATACAGTCGCCTGGCCATTCTCGAAACCTCATTTGAAATTTCCTGTTTACGTGATGAACTGCACATTTTGAATAATTTACAATGTTACATTATGGTGAGAACTGGGAAACAAGTTGAACGATGATTAGGTAAGGTGCGTATAGAAAATCTTGTTTAGTTTAAGCATATTCATTTTGTTTCTAGGCACGTTCTTCAGTGGCTGTATGCCTTACTCCTGTCTTCACTAATGATGAACTTAATGCAAGCCAATCCTTTACGCTGGTCACACACGTCAACGATTTATTTGCGCAAGCCTGTGTGGGAATAATTCATTCAAATTTCTAGGCTTGTGTCAGGCTTGCGCAAGCCTTTGTGACAGGTATTTGTTTCGAATTGTTTCAAATTTCGAGGCTTCCGCAAGGTAAAGAAATCGTTGACGTGTGTAGCTAACTTTCGTTTCACCAATCGATTTTCAGTCAAGAATTTAAATTCCGTCTAGGCTGAAAATTTTTGAGATGGTTTTAAATATCTTGGAATTTTCCGTAATTGTTCGGATAACACTATAAAAATACTATTCGATTTTTAATAGTCTAAACCTAAACTAGGAGTTGCCTACATTTTTGACACTTTGTCTATGATTTTAATTTTCACTATTGGTTTATGGCTTCTGTGGCTAGTGATTTTCATTTTGTTTAAGTTTTTTCACGCAATTTAAAGTAAAAAGCTGACTGTAACTGACACAAACACATCTGTCAGTTTAGAGAGTTGCCTAGCATTACGCATCGCCAAATCGGTTTCGTAAATTAGGCAACGCCTAACGTCTCTAGTCATCACCTAAAGGTTGGTGAAACGTTATTTTGCTCTAGATAACTCCTTAATATTTAGGTATCTGATTTAGGCGTTTTCTAAGGTTAGTGAAAACGGTCATAAGTACTATAATAGACCTATTTTCGGAAGTACCCGCGCTTCTGCAGACAGGGCTTATCTTTACGTACTTACCAAGTCCCTGCATATCTTCTGAACTATGATGTAGTTGCATTTTATTTTTATTTTTGCGCCTTATGTTTGAAGCATTTTGATTCCAGTGGGCCAATACTACGTGCCTCGCTCATACTACACCATCGACTCGGATGGTCACGAGACTGCTCCGGTTCCTCTGAGGCGCCTGCGTCGCTCCGTGGGCCCCTACCCGTACGCGGCCAACGCCAACGCGAATGCACGAGCTAATGCTGATGCGCGTAAGCATTTCTTTACTTTAATGTTCATAAGTACACCTGCCTTCACTAGAATATGAAATACAGGAGTGATGTAGCTAATGTTAAGTTAATGTAATCAAATTTTTCAGTAAAAACCAGATTATATTATAATACAAATTAAGTAAATTTATATGAAAACACATGATACTGACTGTCACCGTATTTACGACATTAATTGAAAACACATATGCAGAATCGTATTAACTGATTTTAGAGATTGGTTTAATACCGGTAGCTTGAATATGCATCCAGTGATCGACGGCGCCTTTGCGCCGATGCCGCTTAGTTAGTTTAACAGGTACCTACTTACATGATGAATGAATATGATTTGTTTGCCTATTTCATACAGGCTGTTTCATTGATATTTTAGGGCATGAAATTGAGGTAGATTGAAAATTAAAAAAAAAATCATGGTAATTTTTTTAAAAAATAATAAAAAATTTGAAAAAAACTATATATTACAACAATAACTTGCCACCAGTCCTACCCGTGATTTAAATTAATGTCGTAAATGTGGTGACACGCAGTATATCTTTTTACACTACCTTGTCTACTCTTTAAAAGATATATTTAAAACTCTTCATTGCTAAATCAATGATGCACATAACAAGAGTTTCTTAGTGCTTCGAACCACGAAACTAGAAGCAAGAAAATAAAAGTGGATACTAACCTGAAGGCATTATTTTCATTGTTGAAAAAGGTCATTACGAGATTGAAAAGCATTCATCGGCAAAGTTCATGATGGAATTGATAATAAGCTTGCTTAATTTATTTACAACTGTGCTTTTGTGTATTGATTACGGAAGGCCTTCAATTAAGCGATCACGAATCTCCTTAATGTAGAGGCCATTTGCCAAACAAAACAAACCTAGCTAATATAAACATTACCACATAGAGTCTGGTTAATTATAAATACAAAAAAGTAACTTATACAGCAAAAACAAATAGAGCACACAAGCTTATTATATTAAAACACATATTTGTGCTGAGAAAGGTTCTCTAGATCTAGAAGGGATTATCGAGGGAGCTTGAGTTCTTACAAGAAGTAACATACTTTTGTTTGATCTTATGGAAATCAAAACAAAACAAATAAAAACTCTTAATTCCCATGACCAGTAATTGGTACGCGAAATGTAGATTATTATTACCGTTACATCTACGACAAAAGCCTCTGCTGTGAATGAAAGCAATGTAGATCATGGTATGTTCTTTGGCAACTCAAAAGCTTTTTATTTTGTCCAGTGATTTGGTTTCATTAAGATCGATCTATCAAGAGAGATATACACAGATCCCAAGCATTTTACAAAAACGCTTTTATGAAAGTATGAATTATGGTCTTGCAACTTGAGTTTCTACCAAGAGTTTGATAGTTGTCTATCTAGTATGAACCGGCCAGCAAATCTTGAAACAGTTAAACTACCTACATACGTTTGATAGTAGAGCCTCTAAGTAGAGCAGCGTGTAATAAAACCGAACGTGTAAAAGCCTTCGTCGCTCTCATCTAACGGTTTCGGAATTCCGCGTCGGTCGGTCAAGTGGTCGCCATTTACCACAACAAAATTGATCGATGTATTGCGCTCTGACTATTAATTATAGTTTTATTTGATTGCACTGGTATTGAAATGTCAATTAATGTCAATGTCAATTGTTAATTATGTTCTACTCTACTTACATCGAAACGTGCTGCCTTTCTACGTACAACCCGTTAAATATATTATTGACGAGAAGTGGATTTCCTTTCATTCACTTTTTTCGGTATCGTTTTACGAATTTGACCCACTTTGTTCAATTTACGTATCGGGTTTGGGAAAAGTTAGCTGGCTTAGGCGAAAATATTTCTATTGAAAATCCATGAAAACAATTCTAAAAGTGTTTACTTAGATAAATTTAGTTTTCATAATCGGCCTGATAAAATGTCAGCTATAAATGTAATCTGTATTTTTCTTTGTGGATTTAGAAAAAAAAAACATACTAATATTACCTAACTCTGTCTTTCTGTCTGTTAAGTTTTCACGATTAACGGCTGGACCGATTTCAATGAAATTTGATATATACAGATAGATTATGACTATGATTGGGACAAAGGCTACTTTTTACTCGACTGCGCAGAAGTAGGGATTCGGGCGGATCAGCTAGTAGGATATAAAAAATGTCATCGAGAGTGCCATAGGGTACAAGAAGTGTCCAAAACATTACATTTTGTCTCGCATGGCAACTTAATTTTCTTCTAAATATAGCACTATAAGTATCAAAAAGTGGAGAAAGTACATATAATTAGTTTAAAAATAATCCAGTTCCAACTGCAGTTAGACTTTTAACTTTATAATCTGATTACCTACTCAGGCTACTTAGTCTTGTTTCCTAAAGAAACTTCAAGCAGAATTTCAATCTTATCTAAAATGACAATTTGTTTTTTTCAGGAGGTAATGGTGGCAGTACTGCGTATGCCAACATGCATGCAAACGCTCGCTCGGGCGGCTACGGAGACTACCAAATCCCAGCTTATCTTGGCTCTTCGGGCCCAAGTTCTACACACAGGTAAAATAATTAACGATTAGATACTATTTGGTATATGACGTCATATCACGCGTTTTTCATCCAAATTATATCGAGCACGAGGTTTTCCAATAACCCAACATATTTTTCATACATCGTTTCAAACTGTACACATGATTATAAATTTATTGTATTGTTGTTGATATAAATGTTTTTTTTTGTTATTTATATTGCCAATAATCGAATCGAAGAATTCCATTTGTTTCTGAAAATATAGGACCTTAAAGCAAATGAAGAAGGATTGGTTCACTAAATGAAATGAAATACTTATTGTTTGTTATTTCCATAATGCGAATTCTAGGCTCTAACGCCTACGTGCCTTCACAGTGCTACGTCGAATTTCACACAACTACATACAGATAACTCGTACATTTTATGTATTCTGACGCCGTTGTAACTAACTTTATGTTTTTGTGTTCTCTAGGGTTCAATAAGACTGCAGCGAAGTAGCATACTAACCCGGTGAAGGCATCCATCCTGAACGCGTATTTTCCACCAGTTGCACCCTCGCACCGGCTCGCTCTGCCAAGTTGTCGGCGAATGGTCGTGCAACTGCCGGAAGATTATATTTATTGTAATTATCTACTAGTAAATAAGCTAGAACTTAACATAATAAAACTTGAATTGTTACATTTTGTTTTTGTATACGACTACTTTTGAGAACTGAGATGTTTCGTGAACATTAGGTACATGTACCTTTTATATTCATAGTGTATTGAGATTATAAGAAGTGAATTTTGATAAAATTAAAAAAAACAGATATCCTTGTTTTGCGTGGGGGGTTAAAACTGACATAGCCAAGAACAATACCAGTCATACCAACTTACTAATAAAAAAAACTGCGTTCTAATACACGATTAAACATAATTGGATGATATTTACTGGGTGCTACAAATTGGTTACGAAAGTTAATGCTTTCAATCGCTGAGTTCATCTACGTGGTGTGGTGCTCGTTTTAAATAATTGTGAAAGCTATATTTATAACAAGCTTATGCGTGCGTCTTTGCATGTGGTTTGTCAATAAGAAATAATCTGTCTCCATCCAGGTATTTATTTATAAATATGCCATATTTCATAGAAATCGGTCAAGCCGTTTAGTCGTGAAAATGTGATGATCAAATCGAGTTACTTTCGAATTTATAATAATTAGTATGTTTTTAAATAAAACTTAATAAATATCTGTTACCAAATGCGATAGGTCATGCGTCATGCTTTTTAAATGAGATAGGTAAATTAATTTTACAAGATGTCAACAAAAGACTTAACGCGCACCGTGTGCTACGAAGTGCTACGGAAATATTTAGATGATAAAAAAGCTTTATAATGTGTTCCCGCGTCCTTTGCAAGAAAATATTCTATTTTTGTTAAGATGTGGTAAAAAACCACAACGCAGTTTATTTGACAAAAACAATAGAGCAATGGTAAAAAGCTTTTTTTTAGTCACGTTCTACAAAGATTTGTCACAGGCACTTCTCATGCGGTAATCCATTTTTCACGACTAAACGGCTGGACCGATTTCGATGAGATTAGGTATGTACATAGATAGACTATGACCGGGATAGAGACATAAGCTACTTTTACTCGACTGCGCATACATCCAGGAGGGTCATGTTTTTATTGACAATCCACGCGTGCGACACCGCGGGCGAAAGCTTGTTTTGACATACATATTTTTTTTAAATATGGTTCGTATAAAACATTTATCGTCACAATCATACACTATATATTGACGACGATCTCCGCGGTGCAGTGGGCGAATAGCCGGCTGAGACGCAGGAGGTTGCGGCTTCGATTCTCGCCGCGGAACAAATGTTTGCATCATCTACAGATATTTGTTCCGGGTCTGGTTGTTTCTCTATTTATTGTGTGTATTTAAGAAAAAAAACGAGTACATATGTATTATATCAGTACAAGCTTTGCTTGGTTTGGGGCTAGATGGCGCTGTATGAAGAGCCGAGCATTATTTATTTATTAAACACACAATACTGGATAGCTAAGCCAGTATATCAACTTCAATTACTTAAAGAGCTCAATAAAACTGCGAGCAAAAAACATCAACGCGCACTCAGATATTTTCTTTGGGTTTTTGTTTTTAAAAGGTATTTATTCATCATAAATGTTTAAATCATAGCTAAACACATTTTAGTACAACAATATATTATTTTATATTAAAATAACTCAGCAGGCACCTTTATAAGTTTTTTTAATAAAATTACTGTTTATATTTTAGTAAGACTTAGTGAATCTGTATTTTATATATTTATCTAGCAAACATAATACGGTAGGTACTTAGTAAATATTTGATATGAACACTTTATATAGCAGAAATTTTCCTTGGGTGTTACGAAGCTAAAGCTGACTTTTTTACATATTTTTTTGATAGGTTTAATATAACTTAACTTACTCTTGATATTATGTTATACGAATTATAACTTGTACCTAGTTCGCGCAAGTGTGTATAAAAATCCCAATCAATTTGCAGTTCTCATTGTATACAAATTTTGCTATTATTATGAATACTATCTTGCATGTACATTTTCTTAACCTTGGAGTTCGACTTCTACTATCTCTGATAATATTCCAATAATTTCTTAAGAAACCTAAAAACCAGAGGGGAAATGATATTTTTAAGGTTTCATGGTCGAACTCGCAACACTTATAGATTCGTCTGTCTATCTGTTCGGCCGACCAGTTACAGCCGTTTAATCGTGACGCCTCCGTGGCACTCCCGGAGTGCTGATAGAAGTGAAAACTTGAACAGATTACACTACAGATATAATACTTATATACAGAGGTGTCGGTAACAGTAACAGTGTCGCGAGTTGAATGGTTTTTCCCACAAAAAATGCACAAAGCGCCTAAAGTAGTTTTCACTTCAAAATTAAAAACACTTGTTCTTTTGGGATATCTCCCTTGTATGGAAGTTAGGGGGGGGGGGGGGTACCCACGCACCCCATCGTTTGGGGTTTTGTTCGTTGAATAGGTTATTTAAAACATTGTAAGATTTACTCAATGCTCTTTTGATACCGGACCCATTTAAGAAATATAAAGCTTCAATGTGACTATTTTCGTAATTGTTGTGTTAACTTATTTATACGAAATTTCACGAAGATCGGATCAACGATTCGAAAGTTAACAAACATACATACAACACGGAAGTTGATTTGGAGATCTCGCTTCGCTCGATAAATTATCAGAGCAACGACATCAAGGCGGACCCATGTTTTTTACATTATATAAGTATGTATTTGTATTATACGTACCTAACATAGAAAATAGCTGTTTACTATAGGAATTTTATTGAGCTAATATTATGCAAAGCCAATGATGCCTGTCAAATAACCAAGGTCAATAAGTTATTAGATATGAATAACATAGCAATTAAACTGCGTGTACGTACAATACGTACCTGTCTATAAAAAGGTTGTCTGGAAGAGATCGCTTTTAGCGATAAGACCGCCCATTGTACTAATACTATTTGTAAAAATTATGTTCTGTATTTTACTTTGGTGTACAATAAAGAGTTATCTTAGAATATCCATTTTGACACGAGTTGAAAACATATGTTGGCAAGACTACCCATAAAACGGTAGGTACCTGGATTAACGTTAGGTTTCTTTGTGTGCGTGTAAGTTCCTGTATATCTTTACCTTTGAAAACTATGTGCGAACCCAAACTGCTTAAAGATTAATCGTGGCTATATGTTAGGCTTTCATTACTTAGCCTCAATTTCCTTATACGTAACAATGGACCATTTATTTTCTACTGTAGTTTTACTCGAATATATGTATGAATCTAAAGGGATGGTTCTACCCATAAAAATTTAAATCTTTTAATAGAAGTAAGTAAATTTCCTTTATTGGTACCAAAAGGTTCTATAGTGAAAACGTCCAATTTAGAAAAGTACGTACACATTTAGAAGCAGCCTGTATATACCATAATGATTCATACCATTTTCTATGGTTTATGCCACGCACCTGGTAATGTTTATACTGCAGTAACATTTTAATCTGTGAATCCTTTTTGTCGTCTGAAACCCATTATCATTAAAATCCTTGTGCTAATTGCTTCATACTCCTTACTTTTACGCAATAACAATAATCTCAGACCACGTTAACCTGAATATTTATCATTCAGACGTTATTAAAATAATTAGTCCATTTAAAGTTTTTGTCGCTTTCGTTTGAGTTACGAGAATTTACGAGTACAAGTACAACTTTAATGTTAAAAATCTGCAACATCTGTGTCGATACCAAGTTGTTCATACATATAGCTGTGCTTATAGTATACATATACATTTTAGGGTTCTGCAGTTAAACATTAATTTCTAGCACAATCAATATCTTCTATGAATTTATTAATAACTGACAAATGTTATTTAAAAAAAATCTATGTTGGATGAGAATAGAGAGCACAGAGAGCCATGGAGCGCGCCATGCTCGGCATCACACTCTTAGATCGACCCAATACCGAAATTCGCAAGCAGACTAAAGTACAAGACGTCAGCAAGCGAATATCTAGGCTCAAATGGAATTGGGCAGGACCGCCAGCGAGATGGGTCGACGACATCAATAAGACCGTGGGTCTACGTGGTTCAGACTGGCACTGGATCGAGAAGAATGGCAGAAACAAAGAAAGGTCTATGCCCAGCAGTGGGTCGACACGGGCTGGGAATGATAATGATGATGAGAAGAGCCGAAGACCGGGCTCAGTGGCGCATATTGGGAGAGGCCTGTGTCCAGCAGTGGACTAATATAGGCTGATAATGATGATGATGCTGCCCATTGTAGTCGGTATCATCTAACGTAGGTAAATACTCATTCTAGGGCCCGGGAACCCTACTCCGTAAATAGATTGGTAGCACTTGGCTTGTTTTTGATTAAAGCTGACTCATCCACCTCACGAGTTAAGGAAGTGTTAGGTACTTGTTCCTAATCGGTATGGGCCTCTGTGATTCGCTAAAAATAGATATTTACATGAAGATATTTAGTGCCAAAAAATATACATAGTTAAGATGTTCTTATCTTAAAACAATTTAACTTCTTTGTTTATTTTGGAAGCAACAGGCTAGACAATTTAGTTTAGTAAATATTTAAAGGGTTCATTCAAATAGTTTTATTGAAAGATATTAGTTTTTAGTATTAAATTTTTTTTTGATTTAATAAACTAATAAAGTAGTAAGGTAGATGTACCTCTTTTGTGGACGGGAAGTCTATAAAAGAGACCCTTGTAGGTTGACGCAGTTAAGAACTAACTAAAACTACCCCGGCAGCCCTCGATGCATGTCACAGGGATTAGGGATTGCAAAAAAAAACCAAATTAAATTTATTCGTGTTATTTTTATTTTAAGTACAGGATTTTTTTAATGTTTTGGCAAAATATAATGCTTTAAACCTCTTCATTTGACATTTGAGGGCTACTATACTCTAGCGTTCCAAATTCCTTACTCTACCCTTCACAGGTTTCCTACCCGTGAAGGGTAGAGTAAGGCATTATTAGGGTTCCGTACTCAAAGGGTAAAACGGGACCCTATTACTAAGACTCCACTGTCTGTCTGTCTGTCACCAGGCTGTATCTCATGAACCGTGATAGTTCGACAGTTGAAATTTTCACAGATGTATTTCTGTTGCCGCTATAACAACAAATACTAAAAACAGAATAAAATAAATATTTAAATGGGGCTCCCATACAACAGACATGATTTTTTCGCCGTTTTTATAGATAATGGTACGGAACCCTTCGTGCGCGAGTCCAACTCGCACTTGGCCGGTTTTTATTTACATGAGTATGACAAGTTGCCCCTTTTAGTAAGGTCTAGTTTGTTATTCTTATCATTCCCGGGTTTGGTAGTTTAATGTTTCATGGTCAATCGTTGTCATATGGCTACAGCGTTTGTTTCAATTCGTTATAAAGCACTTTAGTCGCATATATTTTACTGTAAATTAGGCCACTGGTTCGGCCCAGGTAGAGTCACGAACAATAAGATGTTAAAAGTTTAGAACCATATCACAATAAAGAGCGCTTAATGTCAAACGGTACGCGGTCTTCGACCAAGTCAATTGTACTCTGACATAGTTCTAAGGAGCGATGACGATTATGAAACTGTTTTAATCTGGACGTTTACCATTAAAACTCAGTATTTACGTAGAAATTAATATAAATTTTACAGAGTTATTAGTAGTCGCCATGTTTTCACAAAGAGAGCACACTGGCTAGGGTTGTCTGACTTAGCAAATATAACTAGGGCTGTACCTACCTCAATCAATCAATCAACAATAACTATGACAGAAATTAACGCAACTGTTTAATCTTATTAGTATTACTCGTACATCCACTGGGATGAGCTACGGGAAGCTGAGAAGCGTATCAAAAGTTCCACAGAACGATCACTTAATGCGAATGAATGCTATCTCTTTAAACTAACTTTTTTATTATAGGTCGGAGAAGCGAGCACAATCGGGGCCAGTGGTCGGTCGCTCGGTAACTGCTAACACTGAGGTGGGAGTCGACTCCTTGGGAAACGGCTTTTATGAATAATCTGCATCTGTTGACAACAAGGCTCTTTTTTTAATAGATACCCCGAAATCTTGCCAAAGCTTTACTTAAGTTATATTTTTGCAGCATGTGAAATGGAGAATAGATTAAGTTTAAACTTAATCCTTAACTTATAATATAATTTAATTAAACTTATTAATAAAAAGTAATTCAGGATGGAATAAAAACACATGAACTTATTCAGATTTTATTTATTTTATAAATATTAACGTTATAAATACATTATCTTTGTTATCATAACGCCAAAAATAAGCCCTTGAGGGAAAAGTATTTGTTAGAGAGCCTGTAATACTTATAAATATTTAAAATACCCGTTATTGTCATGTATGGCAATGGTAGCAACAGTATTAACATCTGTTACTGAGATGAGATGGTCAGAAGATTTTATGCAAAGTTCTGAAACTACACACAATGCAAATGACGGCTCATGGCTCAGGTCGTTATAAAACTCGCATTTTCCTTATGAGCTTACCCGGTTCTTGAAGAGTAATCTCCCACATTTATTACAACTAAGTTTTTTTTAATTTTGGCTTTAGCCTCATTCGTTACGTCGTCAGTCAGTCGCAAACAATGTTCCCTAATTTATTTTTGGGGTAGTTCTAGTCTGTATTGAGGTTTGTTGTATTGGTACCCCTGGTCTACGGGGGCCGGGGCTGGCTGCGGGAATGGAGCTGGAGCAGGTTGCGGCTGAAAAATTGGCACAAACGGAGGAGTCACTATGACCGCGTCGTCGGTCAAGCCTACATCGCGCCCGGACGAGGCGAAGCGCTGACCGGCCGGTTGGGATTGGTAGAACTGAGGCTGCTGATAGAATTGCTGAGGTGGCTGCTGGTAGAATTGCAGCACTTGGTTCTGATACTGAGTCTGATACTCCGGAACACCATACTGGGTGGAAGGCACGCCATACTGTGTAGAAGGTACACCGTATCGTGTTGGCAGCTGCTCCATTTTCCCAAACATACTTCCTAGAATCGGGAACTTGTTTGTCAGCGAAGCCCACCATCCAGTGCCTCCAACCTGGTTAGAACCCTGGTTGCTCCAAAACAGCCGTTGCGAAGGCTCATAGTTTTGAAAGTTTGGATTCACAGCAACGGAATATGGGTCATTTGGTCCGATGTTGTACGGCGCTTCCCTGCGCACGTTGTATCCTACCGCACTACCTAAAATGATCACAATAAATTAAATTAATATAAAATATTTTAAATGTCGGTAAACGCATTAGCTATTACTTTGCACTTCACGTACCGGCCACAAACAACACCAAGAAAGCGAGAGACGCATCCATTTTCGCACGAGTCGCTGAACCAGAACTGCGTGTCATTGTTGCTCGTCTTCGCATTTATACCTCCTCTATTTACTCCTAAAAGAGGGCCTTGAAGTTAAATTCTCGTAACCCAATATTGAAAGTGTGAGGTAATGGTGTAGTGGCTCACCCAGTGGTGGACGGCGTGGACAATAGGTGCGACATCTAGGTGACTCGTGCGCCGCCGCCACCCAACACACGCACAGGTTGTTTTCAATCGACATGTAACATTAGCTTCGAAATAATGGTAATGTAGTTTACGACAGAATTCACCCGAAACTGAGAATACGTAAGTATCAGAAACGCATTCGAAATGAGCGCCCAAATACCTAAGTGCATCATTAGGAGATAGATGAGATTGTAGCAGTTTTCGTATGGGCTCATATATATACCTAATTATTGCACATCTTCTTCAGGTAGGTCCTATTATTTTATAATTAACTGCCATTCCATCTGCAATATTTAATTCCATTCACCAAAATAAACGCAGGGAAAACTTGTTGCCTGGGTGATGGGTTCAACTGGTTTTGGTGCCCATAGGGTTTGATGCAATGCTTATGCAACGGAGATTTATTATTCAGTCAATGCATCATCGAAAGTAAAATTGCCTACCTTTTTATCTGATCGAACAAAAATAAATTAATCGCTGCATCGTATAAACTTGTATTGTACCTACTGTTTTTTCCATCGTTACGTTGCGTGAACTTGCGTATCAAGTTGCCGTGGGCAATGAATACAATAGTTTATTTATTGATCGAGCGAAGCGAGATCTCTAAATCAACTTGGGCAAATCGGCGTTGTATGTATGTATGTTTGTTTGTCCGAGGATAACTTTCGTAGCGTTTATCCGATCATCATGAAATTTGGTATATAGGTAGGTAGTGATGGCACAATTTTGGTGTGACTAAATGAGCTAAAAATGTTGAGGGGTAGTTGAGATATTGGGGTTCAAGAGGGGTAAAAAAATGAAAATGAGGCAATTAGATCAAGTGGGACGACAAATGAAAGGTTTTTATGAGTACCCCGTTTTTATTTTTAGTTTAATTTTTGTAGTTTTCGAGTTATCAGCCATAATAAAAACAAAATTTTGACAAAATTCACAGGGTACACCAGTGACCCCACAATGCTGAAATTTGGTATTCGAACAGCTTTAGTGACACAAATATAGGCAAAAGTCTGAAATCCAGAATAACTGCCATTTGTACCCCCAAAAAAAATAACCAAATAACAAGAACATCTAATTTGAATGAAACTGTAGGTCAAGTAGGTTGGTTATGCATTTCGCGGCACCAATTCATTAGTCAAAGATCAAAGCCGGCATGCACAAAGATCACTTAACGTATTTAGCGACTAAACATGTTTAAATTTGACGTATTTGTATGATTTGAGAACTACTTAAATCATTTTTAGCCACAAAAATACGTTTAGGCATCGTTGTGCAAGTCGCCCTAAGAATAATATTTATTTTGGGTGATTCGCGAGATCTCAGTTTGGGGCGAACCACTGGTAGTAATAAAGTATAATATATATTTATATTAGCTCATTACGTTTAGTTAATACACCCTGTAGATGATAAATTTTCTTGAAAAATGAACGGGAACGCGTGTGCCCGTGTTTGCTCAACATAATCGGCATTATTCATAAGATAACAAGGTGGTATTTGTCTTCGCCAGTTGTCACGACTTTGTCGCCTGCAGAAGCGTTTTGCGAAATGTTGCCCAATCGAGCTTTACATACTCGCGGTATATAGACTGCGTTTGGAATAGATAAGAAAGTTGACTTAGCCGTGCCTGTAATTATCCGACTAAGGTCTGCAAACAATGACTAACACTAGTCCAAATACGCGCAACCCGTAGGTAATTTTAGCCATTCATAACATCTGCGTTGACTAAACGGAAAACAAGGTGAGAACTGTACGAAGCATCATTCAATTTTAAAGTTATTACGGTGAACAATTGTGAATGACATTCTTTTAGGTTTTTTCCCGTAAGTTACAAAAATGTCCTTCATTGCTTTTGTGTATTTTGTTAAGCAATTGTTTTTCATATTGAAGCATTTTTAACAACACTTATCTTTTATATGAATGACCGTACTTTAGAGTTTCGTCATTCATAACTCCATTAGACCAGACCGTAATATCTGTCAAATTGTTATTGATTATTCTGGTGGTCTGTGGTCAGTGCTGGGTCAAGTGTTGTCGCCACTGCGTGTGCGGTCCCTGTTGACATATACCGAGGTTCTTCATTATGTTAATCTCCTTTATTTTAATTTTCAAATGTAAAGGTCATTATGACCACACGTATATACAAAGCCGACTGCCAGCACTTGGATACCGAAAACCGGCGCCGTCGACCGACGCCAACAATATAGGTGCTCATCACGTACAACACAAGTTAACCTGCTTTTAAATGAATGCGGAATTACATCTACAGACAGTCGTTTGAATAGCTTTTAGGTTCCGATCGATTCGCAAACAAACACACCGCCCGCCTGCTTTCTACGTATATATGCGCGCTTAAGTAGGCATTGAACTTAATCATTCGATGCACCTTTGTCTTATTAGGTAATATTTTTTCAAAAGAGCTCTACCTACCTAGTGAGTATATTTGTTTTAGGTGTTTAGTATTTCAATCAGTAGACAATACTGAGAAATCATGCGGGTAACTGGTGTGCAGACATAGAATTGGTGTGAGATGCACTTGACGCATACAAATTTGCAGAGGTGCAGGCGGTGAACTTGAAGCCTTATTTGAGGAGAGGTATTGCAACTTTTGTTAATAGATTTTGTTCCAAACCTCTTCTTTAGTAGGTCAAGTAGACTCAGTTAAGTATGAACTATATTTCCATTAATTGTCTCAGCTAGAATCTTCATAAAATAGCTCTACCTACGTTTAGCTCACTAAACACTTTGATAAGGTATAAGATGAGGTGAAGAGGTGTCCGTCCATATAACAAGTTCTTACTCTATTTAGGTCAGGTATTTTTTGGGCTGCAGTAATTTATTGGCTATTGTTGGATTTAATTGGTAAGTCGATGTTTATTGACTTCTATGTCAGACAAACGGAAATCAATTCCCCAGAAGACCGATACATGGGTAATTGGTGACCGAAAATAATAAAATTATGTTATTACCGGCATAACTAACTATTTACTTTGACATTTATTGTCTACTAATTTTTCACATTTAACGACTACCTGTTTAACCTTTATGTACCTCCTTTACGATGTTATGAATGTGACAATTCTTTCGGCAAATTTATAAAGTATGTTACGAGTATGCGATATTTCACGAAAAGGGAGCGGATTTTGAATGGGTAAAAGAAATAAAAACTACTTAGATAAGTTCCTACATATAACAAAAAAAATCATAAAATCTAGCTTGCCCACATATTTTTTGAATTCGTGTTTGGATACTATACTAGTCATCATATAACACTAGACATTGTGATGCTAGACGTAATAGGACACTAGAATTTTTAGTATACTAGACATTCTAGGAGACTAGAGTTTGCCAGCCAGAACGGTTTGTAAAACATAAGTAGAGTCAGTCAGTGTGTGGTAAGTAGATGGCAGAGCTTAGTGATAGGTCACAACAGCTGTAAGGTAGAGTCAGATCTGCAGAGAATCGAATGTTTAAAAAAACAGTTAAGGCAGAAATATGCCTACACGGGAATAAAAAAATGTAGGCTTCCAGTGTTTAGACACTTGTTACTTTTTAAAATTATTAACCGATACAATAAGAAAGAGATAAAATTTAGGAGTCCGCAAATAATTACACAATACATTTTTTTATATCATTGATAATTTATTGTTGGGGGGTTAACAGCTCTGTATAAATACACAATTTATATTACTCTATGGGACTTTGACAAAAATTCACGTCTAACGAAATTGGCCTATGACCACCAATGGGATGTGAAGGGCCATCATCATCGTTAGATGATGGTAGGATTTATAGAGACGACGCTCTATAAAACCGAAACTAGCCGGGTGTCTTTTTCTAAAGCTTGATCGACATTATTTTTCTGCCTCTACCTGTACACATGTTTCTAAAATACACTACGCTAAATATTACTTTATTCTGCAGCAGAGAGAATCTTTTTTAGGGCGGTCATGCTAGCCTAAAAGCAGCCTGTAGTGCCTGGGACAGGTTTTTCCAATCTAGTGTCTTCCATTGTGGGACCTTAAGCATAATATGCATAAGTTCCCACAATGGCAGACACACTGTTACATATCAGTAGCGCTATAATATAGCGGATTAGTGGAACTAACTGATATGGTGACATAGTGGGAATCAGATGTTATGGGAATATTTCGTTGAATAAATGAAGTAGGATTGGCCAGCATCTATTTATCAAAGATACATCAACAGTACCTACACATGTTTCATTAATCAAAGCTTACCATTTTTTCTCAGCTTACCTAGTTCTAATCCGCAGGAATGACATGGTCAATACATGCAGAGTTAATTTACTCACGATCGATGTTTCCACGATCCATAATACCTAAATTATAACTTGTGATATCTATAATAATTGTCTGCCGGGTTGTAGTAACCTTCAAGTAGGTTGCAATGCAAAGTAGGTAGTATAATACTGTTAACTGAATATGCCTGCTGCTTCCGTGGTAACCCTTATATTGTAGTATTTATTTATTTATTTAAAATAGGCACGCCAACTGAATAAGTATTAACACATAGAAAGGATCTGGTTGTTTTTCTAAATATTATATGTATTTACAAAATAAAAGTATATAAGTACATATTCTATCAGTCATCTGGTTCCCATAGTACAAGCTCTGCTTATTTTAGGGCTAGTCAGCGCTGTTAAATGGCCAGCAATATTTATTTATTATAGATTTGTGGTTTGGTATTTTTTAATACTTTTGCCAATTATAGGCGAACACAACACGTAATTTTTAATGACCCCAAATAAATAAGTACCTACTTCTCAATTAAGTTAAACTATATAATAATAAACTTAAAAAAAAACTATGAAATTAATTGTATTGTACTAATTAATTGTTGTAGATTACAACACAAACAATAAGGAGATTCGTGGATAAACCAAGGTTACTGGCATAGCCCAGAAGATTAGCAAGCTTGAAGAACTGACGGTCGTTGGGGCAGAACGGTTCTCGAGTAGAGACCACGTACTGGAAAGCGCAGCGCAAGACCCCTCGGCCGCTCTCCACTATATGGAAAGACCACCTGATACAGGTTGCTGAAATCCGTTGGGTGCAACCGCACAAGATAGGTTTGAAAAAATATGGAAATCCACCATAATTTTTCAGAGCGACAGACCTTGTGTGGCCAGCATATGCTGCGATCACGAAAAAAATAAATACAAATTTCCTAATAATAATCTTTCAAAAAAGTTTTAAATTTACGATGCTCATAATTACTAACCGGTTTCTTGGTCTTTGGAATTCTTACAAGATGTTTTATTTCGGGTTCCGTACAAAACCAAAATCAAATAATTTTAATACAATATTTTTTTTTGAGAAAAACATTCTCGTAAGACAAACATTGCATCTTGTAAGAAACAAAAATTACCCCTTTTTTAAAAAAATACCGAAACATTCTGTATTGTTCCAGAATAAGAATATTATCTACATATTTCAAATTCAAATAATTTATATCAATTTAGCTGTTGAGCTCAGCCCACAAAATGTCTAAACAAACAAACTCTCCCGTTGTTATTTACTTAGGAACATTTATTTGAGTCACATCCGCGATCTTGAGTCGTGAACAATAGATGAGCGAACTCGATACTTCTGTGATTTACGATCGCAAGCATAACCACTCCTCAGAAGGCTAGACGACGCATAAATACCTACCAATCATTTGTAAATAATAATGATAATCTTCCTATCCATAAATTCTACCCATCATAGGTATCTAGGTACTTATTTATTTTAATAAATTGACCCTGTCCACAATCGAAGACGGATCGCTAAGATCAAACTTAGTGGAATAAATTATGGGAGGAAGTTAGATAAAATAAATAAGAAAATACAACCCCGACCCTCTTTTTGCGTCGGGGGTTAAAACTGACAAAGCTTGTTGTTTACAAGCTTACTTTTTTACACCTAGTTAAATTAGCTTTCTTTTAAACTAGTGGTTCGCCCCGAACTGAGATCTCGCGATTCTCCCAAATAACAAAATAAATATTATTCTTAGGGCGACTTGCACAATTATAATGCCTAAACGTATTTAGGGGCTGAATATTTATTTATTTTATTTATTAATACTTGGATTCACAGTTACATTACCGTATATTATAAACTAATTAACATAGTGAATGTTAAGATGATACGAGTTGTCAAATCATACAAATACGTAAAACTTAAACATGTTTAGCCGCTAAATACGTTAAGTGATCTTTGTGCATGCCGGCCTTAATCTTTGACTAATAAATTAGTGTCACGAAATGCATAACCAACTCCCTTGACCTACAGTTTCATTCAAATTAGACGTAACGGGGGTTCATGTTGATTTGTTACTCTTTTTAGAGGTAGAAATTTCAGTTATTCTGGGTTTCAGACCTTTTCCCTATATTTGTGTCACTAAAGCTACGCCCATACGAAATTTCAGCATTGTGGGGTCACTAGTGTTCCCTGTGAATTTTGTCATTTTTGTTTTTATTACGGCTAATAACTCAAAAACTACAAGGATCAAACTAAAAATAAAAACGGGGTTGAAATGTACAAACGAAGACTTTTCATTTGACGTCCCATTTGATCTAATAGCCTCATTTTCAATTTTAATTACTTGAACCCCAATATCTCAACTACCCATCAACATTTTTAGCTCATTTAGTCACACCTAAATTGTGCCATCACTACCTACCTATGTACCAAATTTCACAATGATCGGATTAACGCTTAGAAAGTTATCCTCGGACAAACAAACATAAATACATACAACGCCGATTTGCCAAAGTTAATTTGAAGATCTCGCTTCGCTTGATCAAAAAACCGCGTCCAAATCGGTCAATCCGTTTCGGAATTACGATGAGACAGACATAACTTATAACACCCTTCACCCCCACAGAACGCTATTTATCCCCAAACTAAGCAAACCTTGAGAATCAGATAACTGATAGAATACATTCTTATAACAGGTATATAGAAACACCCAGATCGGAAACGTATCTGTAGATCATACAGCCATTTGTTCCGCGGCGGAAACCGAACCTGCAACCTCCTACGACTCAGCAGGCTCGCCCACTGCGCCACGGAGGTAGCACAAGGATAAGTCATTATAGTAGTATCACTAAAATAGGTACCTACTATGGAATCATTTCAATCACACTAATATTATAAATGTGTAAGGTTGGATGTTTGTTTATTTGTTACTCAATCACGTCGTAATAGCGATCCGATTTCGATGAAATTTTTGTGTTGATAGATTATGACCTGGATTCAAACATAGGCTACCTTTTGTTGACAAACAACACGTGCAAAGCCGCTGGCGGAAGCTAGTAGGCTATAAAGCCTGATGCACCTAGTGCCAACCATGTACTTACTGGGCAATACAAAAACTGAGTTCAATATTTTGGCTCAAAGCGATAGTCGGTAGTGCCGCGTCATACATACCTACAATTGATGTTATATTCGTGTCCTCTGCAAGAGATTGGAATGGATACAACAGTATCCTAGATAGTACGTACATTTTAGGTATTTCTGCGTGCGTAGTATAACTGTTACTTCCGTATCGTACGCGGAATTTCAGTAGCATGTGATTCATAGTCTCAAATACTCAAGGATAAAACTATTTGATGAGATCATCTTGCTTGGCCTTTCTCTAATATCTCCATTTCCACTTGGTTTAAAAATAACTTTTGTGAGGTAATTTTAGCACACCATAATACTTAGTTATTCTATACATACTTTCACAGTTAACTATTAGATAAATAAAAATTGTGAGATAATTAAAGCCAATTATTATTCAACATTAAGTTTATTGAATAATTTATATCAAAATATAAAATTTTTGTTTATTAAAAAAAATTTGCAACTAAATCAATTACATATGCCTATATAATTATTAATTTTACATCAAATAAGTCTTATTTTGTTACATTTAAATTTAGGGCTTTTAGAATTATCGTTTTCCATAACCTGAAACAAAAAAATTATTATTGTAAATTATTATTTTTACTTCACACAATAATAGCTTAAGTGAACAGCAACGCACCTATGTAACATTATTGAAGTCACGAATGGACAGTGTTAATTAAACTAAGTAGGTATACTAGGTATGT
The DNA here is from genome assembly GCA_963924445.1 of Philereme transversata. Lineage (NCBI taxonomy): Eukaryota > Metazoa > Arthropoda > Insecta > Lepidoptera > Geometridae > Philereme > Philereme transversata. Next base: position 12,387,888 of record OZ004342.1, read on the forward strand.
AGGTACGTTTTTTTTAGAAAACCAGTCTTAAAATTGTTTTTAAGTTTTTGTGTAAATAAGAATGGTCAAGCTATACTTTAAAACGTTTATGCAGGGTTTCCTACAAATATGTACAGAAATAAGATTACATGAAACCTTCAACTTTCCTGCTTCCGAATGGCACAGATTTTCGAAACACCCGAGTGTTACTCGGGTAACTAACAATAAAATCAAAAACTTATTACCGATCAGCAAAAAAAAATGTTGACCAACATAATTGTAAACGTTCGACTTTCTTTAAAGAGGCAGACTATTGACAATCCTGAATAATGGCAATAAGTGAATAAATATTCTAAACACTAAAACTACAGATAAGCTATCATGGAGTCCATCGGGTGGCCTAAATACGACTCATATAACTACAACTAGTTTATAGGAACTCAATACTTCAATGTTGAAATTAAATATACTCACTTCCTTTAATAGCAGTTCCTGAAGATGCGTGAGCCGACGCAGAGCTGCTAGAGTAGCTGCCTCCGTGTGCTCCTGAACCACCAACCGCACTGGCCAAACTCTTAGCAGAGGCACCGGCTGCGTGCAGACCATCAGAACCACCGCCATATGATCCACCACTGGGTGAACCGCCATATGATCCTCCACCACTACATCCTTCTCCACAACCACCGCCTGATTTATGCCCATAACCTCCATTGCTACCATACGCTCCAGAAGTCGCACCGGCTACGGCATTCGCTTGACCTACAGAGGACGCTTGGCCTCCGTTCAAATGCTGTACACCATTATTAGAATAAGATCCTTGATGCGATCCTACACCATTATTCGAATACGATCCTTGATGCGATCCTACGCCATTATTCGAATACGATCCTTGATGCGATCCATATTGACCAACTTGAGCTTTTCCAGCAGAATCAACTTTACTGCCATCGTAGGGCTTCAGGAAGCCGGGAGGGCCACCAAAGCCTCCCGTGTATGCGACTGCGTTCGCGTTTGCCGAGGCACTCGCTGTAGCTTGAGTATCGGAACCACCACTCGAATACGTAGGAGAAGCTCCACAGTTACCAGTACTACAAGAAGGCTTAGTTTCGGACGTCCCAGATGTAGCTGGTTTGTCGTATGTCGAGCTAGGGAAGTTGAACTCGTTAGGTTTTAAAACTCCAGCAGGACCCCCGAATCCATTAACTCCAGCACCGACAGTAGTTTGTGATCCAGGTGTCGTTCCATACGAAGGAGAGGACTGCGGTCTGCAGTTTCCGGTAGTACACGAAGCTGGGTTGACTGTGTTTGAAGATGCCGAAGGAGTGTAAGACGGGGCTTTGAACTCATTAGGCTTCAATATGCCAGATGGACCACCGAACCCGCCATTGTAGGGAGGCAGCTTATCACTGCTTGGACTAGCCCCAAAAGGTTTTGATTGTGTGTTTGCTCCAGCTGTCGCGTCTACGGGGACTCCATAACCTGCACAATTCGGCGAGGTACAACCTCCTGATAAAGGTGTATTATATCCATTTGATTGTGTGTTGTAAGACGATATGATGGGAGCAGAAGTATACGTGCCGCTGCTTGAAGGGCCCGGGTGGTAACCGGTGGATGACGGTGGTAAGGATCCAGATTGAGAATAGGAGCCTCCTTTTGGACTATCCGGGAACACAATAGAGCCAGTAGGTAAGGTACCGTATGCAGGGCTTGAGGCGTATGATTTACCAGTATTGGGTGACGGAATGGGTGACAAAGGGCCAAAGTTAGGAGGAGTAATATTATCATTACAAGTGGGAGAACCTGAAGGACAACTAGAACCAGGTAGTGGAGCTAATTTTTCTGCGTTACAGTTGGGAGAGCCAGGGGTACAACTGGATCTAGATGGAAAGGGTGAAGAGGCACCGGGTTTTTGGGGAGAGGCAAAAATACCTTGTTTTGGTGTAAATGCATAATTATCACTACATGTAGGAGAACCTGGGAGACAACTTGTACCAGGTGATGACGCTAATGTTTCCGCGTTACAATTGGGAGAACCAGGAGCACAGCTTGGTGCAGAGCTTCCATGAGAATAAGAAGGTTTGTTGCTTGAATAGCCTCCATAGCCCGCAGAACCTTGGGTAGACGGATATGAATTGCAATTTCCAGATGCACAATTTGACGGGCCGTTTGGTTGATTAGGAACATTAGAAGTAATATGAGTTTCTGGATTTAGGCTTCCTGGTCTTGTGGCGTATGGAGCTTTCGTGTACGGGGAGGTTGATGGACTGGTAAATGTGCTTTGACCATGGGCACCATAACTAGGCGTTTGATAACCATTTACGCTCGAAGGTTTAGTATCCTCTTTAGGAGCCGTTAAAAGAGTGGATGGTTTATTGTAATCTAGGTTGCCAGGTGTGTTGGATGGACCCTCCCCATAATTGTTGCAATTTGGAGAGCTACATGGTGGATATTCAGGAGTATAAGAAGAAGGGTTAATATTTGGCTGAGCACCACAGTTACCATATTTACAGGATTTGGAATTTGTCGCTGAATCCTGTCCGTAAGATCCATAGTTTGTTTTCGTATTTGACGTACTAGAAGTACTCTTCGGCACTTGAACATCATTGGAGCCGTAATCATTAGAGGGCGATCCAGTTTGAGCGTTCGATCCACACTGGCCCGATGCACATTTACTATCAGTTGCATAATTAGTTGAAGGGCCAACTTGAGGCGTTGTGTCACAGTTACCAGATGAGCACTTTACAGCACCAGAGCCGGCATCTGTGTTTCCATTGGATCCGCATTTACCAGAGCTACACTTGCCGTCATCACCAGAGTTCTGACAGTCGGAGCCTTGGCATCCGGGTTTGTTATTCGGTGAGTTGTTGTCTTTTGAATAAGTAGATCCAGTTTGAAGAACAGCCGAAGCTATGGCATTACCATTGTTGTACGAATTTGATGATGCTGAATCTTTACCTCCAGTTGGTTGGCAATTACTCGAACCGCAGTCTGATGTTTTAGGTTCACTATGAGATCCGCCATTAATATCGTTGTTGTAATGGCCTGCTATGCCGGTACCCCCTTGTCCAGACAAGGATGCAGCATTATTTCCACTAAACGCTCCTTGGGTTCCCGATGATCCCTTCGATCCGAATTTACAGGCGTCAGAGCCACATCCACTTCCACCGCCGGCTCCTGAACCACTGTAGCTGAAGGAAGACGAGCTGGCACTCGAACTAGCACTGGATGAAGCACTGCTTGAAGAGAACGACTTGGAGAAGCTTCCCCCTGCGCTTTGCGGGATGTCTACTGGTAATGCTCCGGGGCTACCGTAAGCTCCATCCACTGCGCTTGCTTCGGCTATAAACAAGATTTTGTATTTTTTAAACTAGTTAATTAATGTATCTAAATCTAAAAAACTTTAAATTATCAAACGGAACTATATACATCTCATATTTTTTCCTTCTTATTTTTTATCGTCTTAATATACATCGTCCCACAAGCCTATCAAGGGCAAGTTGATGTAAACATTCTAAGATGAGATCGCTTGTAAACAATGAAAAGATAACACATAAATTAAAAAAAAGTGTACTGACCTTTAGCCGAAGCACCCGCCCTGGGGCCATATCCATATGGACTTGATATCACAAAACTAATTTGGACCAGTAAAACCAAGGGACATGTGAGCTCCATCGTAGTGAAGCTTCTGAACTACAATGCTAGTCCTCCACAGGTGTCCGCATTTATAAAGCAATACAAAATAGGCACCCATTTATATTTGCAGCAAAAAACCTGTCGGCGTTTATACTGCGAACTGAGAATCAGAGGTTGTATTCGCGTAGGCAGTCGGTATTGTTTCCCGTGTTCATTACAAGCAGCGCTCCGCGGCGCATTGTAATTGGCCCAGGTGAGGTGCTGCTCTGCAAATATTTATTATTCACGCAAGTACTTTACTATAGGTACTATCCCGATGGCTAGGTACGCGGGAAAACACGCTGGTTCTACCGAACTCTAGCTCCGGTTTGGTATTTTTATTCTTGTGGTTATGGCATATGTGATGGAGATACAAATTGCTCAATCTCAGTCTTTGCATGGATAGTTATCCAATTAGCATAAAATTTACGTGATTTTTTGCTAAGCAACAGTGACGTGTTTCCATGGGTAATTTACCACAACCACGAACGTATCTCACTCAATAGCCAGTCGATTTAATTTGCTGGTCTTTCTTTTTAAATATTATTTGAAGTAAACATTTTCATAACCATGCGCATAAGATAAATAAATACCTAATGCTTGACATTTCACACAGCGTCATTTAGCCCCAAACTAAGCAAAGCTTAAACTATGGCAACCAGATAACTAATTCAATACTTATATTCATTTTTTTTATTTTGTAAACATACTTATAATATTTAGAGAAAGATTCAGACCCGGAACACCCGGACCCAGATCTGCAGATCATGTAAACTTTTGTTCCGCAGTGGGAATCGAACCCGCAACTTCCTGCATCTCCGGTTATTCGCCTACTTCGCCACGGAGGTCGTCAAAGATAGACTTTATCCAGTGGTTATTATGGTACACATTCATGTACTTACCTATCTAATGAATTCCTGGCATCATTTTAATGTAGGTCATAATTTAGTTTGGTTTAGGTAAGGCTAGATAATAAAATTGTTGTACTTACCTATTAGCTATTGTCAATTATTAATCACCGAAACCACTCATGCTGCATAGATCCGGGTGACGATACCTTATTACCGCCTACATACAATGTCACATTATGTGAAGATCTATTCCAAATGCAAGCATCTTACCATAAATCTTCAACATTCCAAGCATTGATTTTTATTCCTTCCCATATTTCTTTGTGTATTGAGCACGTCATTGTCATAAATGGCGAGTAAAATGCCGATCACATCATCTGAAGTGATGTTAGGTTGGAAAAGTCGTAGGGAATTGTTTAGCTCTAAGCTACATCAGGGGTACTCAAACTTTAAAGTAACTCTGTCCCTATAGCCTATATTATAGGTCTTTACATATGAAATTGCCGTTCTTCAGTACTGGTCATTTCAAATAGAAAAAAGTTTGGAATGGCTTTGTATTCTAAATTCAAATTAATGTTATTTTAAAAACATGACATTCTTTTTACAAACTCAGTCTTTTGTTTATTGATTAGCGTTGTATTTTCATTACATTTAAACTTTTGTTGAAAAATGGATTCTGTTCGACAATCGAAAGCGCTCAGCAAGTTGGTTAGATCCTGGTTCAGTATCAAAGCAATGCCCTAAACCAAAAATGACCCCTAAAAAGGTGATGGTCACTGTTTGGTGGTCTAGTTCGGGTGTGATGCACCACAGCTTTTTACAAAACGGCATGAGCATTACTGCAGATGTGTACTGTGAAGAATTGGAGACAATGATGGAGAATCTTACACATCGGCAACCAGCTTTGGTCAATCGGTCGTCCCCACTGCTCCATCACGACCCCATACTGCACAACAGACAGTCTCCAAGCTGCAAGTGCTGGGGTTGGAAGCTCTCCCTCATCCGCCATACTCACCAGACCTTGCACTACCTTACTATTACCGACTATTACTTTTCCAAAATTTAGACAACTTTTTAGTGGGTAAAAATATCAATTCCCGAGAGGCAGTACAAAATTCCTTTGAAGAGTTTGTTGCCTCCCGTCCAGCTGATTTTTACAAGGGCATCAATAAACTACCAATGCGTTGGTAAAGATGCGTCGATTACTTTGAATAACAGAAATAAAAAAGTTTAAAAAAATAAGTATTTTCACTTATTCCATACATAACGGCTATTTCATAGGTAAATACCTAATAGATAGATTATGACCGGGATTGAGACGTAGGCTACTTTTTATCCGACTGCACAGAAGTAGGGTAATGTTTTTATTGACAAAACACGCGCGCGAAGCCGTAGGCGGACAGCTTGTAAGTAATAATCTAAAATCGAAAAATCAGTCCAACCAAATTCTGAGCAGCGGTTATTTTTAGTTCAATGTTTTACTATTTTAGAGTTCCGGACCAAAATAGTATAAGCAGAACACTTATGGTGCGACATAGTCTGTTCATTTGTCTGTCACAGCTGATGATCTCAACAACTACTGAAGATATAATCTTGAAATACTTGTCTATATCTATTGCAATCAAATAACTCAAAAATATATCCACTAAAGGGGCCAAAATGATGGGGTCACATTTTATATTTAGGGTAGGTATATAACAGCTTAATGTATACATTCCCCCCTTATCTACGAAGTTTGAAATTAATATGATTCAATATATGCAAAGATTACAGGAAAAATATAACGAAGTCTCTATCTAGAACAGTTTCTTAGAAATCTGCATTAAGAAGTTTACATGGTTTCAGAGTTTACTAGATGGCGCTGCTAAATTCAAATAAATATAGGTAGGCACGGAACCCTCAGTGCGCGAGTCTCACTCGCACTTGATGGGTCTTGTATTATAACTTCAGGATATCTAAGTTCATAGAAATATTTTTGTATGCGATCGTTCATTTAAAACAGTTTGAGCACCGCTGCTTTAAAATGATATCATAATAACTAATTGAAGAAACGTCATTTAACCTTATCAAGGTAAGTTTAGAGGTCAAGGTTCAAAAGCCTCGTATTGTACAGGGCATGACTTTACACGGCTGTTATTAATAATTATTATACATTTTTACTCAAACTTAAATTGGGTGCTAAATAATGTGGTTTATTTTAGCAGTTAAAGTCAATAGGTACAGTTCCGTTTTCCTTCTCATCTCATCCTTTTTGATTTCGTAGAAAGATACAAGGAGAAGGCCATGATACGCAGAATTTATTGATTATTTAGAAAGGACTACATTGTGTTCATCTCGCATCCTGATTTGCGGTTGGAGATAAAGTTATTTTGTTACTATTATTTATATTTGGTTTTAACTTTAAAATAGCAAAAACAACCTATTTTGCTGGCGACTAGAAATTAATTTAGTTATTTGGTTTTACTGTGTAAGCAATGCTTCAGAACAAAGTACACTAGCTTCTACTTACCATAGGAAGGTTTAAGAAAGCATATTTTTTTAAATACACACATAGTTTGTTAGTACGACGGTTACATCTATAGAAATAAGAGTTTAATTTACAATCTCCGGAAAGTTAGACCATGATGTCATTCAATTATAAAAAACTACCTACCTATATGCTAGCAATGACAATGAGAATTTCGCGTATTATTATACAGACACTCCCTTCAATGCTAATACAAAGTAATAGAGGTTACTGTGAATATGGTAGTTAACCCGTGGCCTTTGGAAATACCCTAGCGGTTAAATCATACTTTCAGGATATGCGAATACTTGAAAATATAAAAAAATAGATTTTTCTACAGGTACCTAAGATCTACCTAATGAATATTTGTGTACGACACGGAACTTTAGATGCAAACTTCGTGCATCCATAACCGCACATTAAAATAACGACATAATAGTTTAAATCGTGATCGTTAGTCTTATTTAATGAGAATCCTCTGACATCCATCTAAATATGATAAATATGGTGTTTCTCAGATCTACCAGAAAGAGACGCAATTGAAACTAGATATCTATATTTCATTTTCAAAATACATTGTTATTTCCATAACCGTCAATCATAACTAAAATAATGTACAGTCGAATTAAGTAGCTACCGTCTATGCTATCCTACGGATACTGTTGAAAATGTATAGTACAATGAGTGTACATGCGTTCCTGCGAGTAGAGACGTGCCGTGGTCCAAGTCTATATAAACTCGTCGGGTTCGCGGGGCGCGTCCAAGTCGCGGTAGTGAATGATTGGGCGGAATTCAGCACCGCCGCCCCTTTAACAACAACCATAATTTATAATTAGAGGCAACTCTATCTACAAACTATACAAATACAAACACACTAAATTGTGCTACTGAATATCTACATTGTGCAAATCTTAGCTTCCCGGGGGCAATTTACAACAGCTTTTAATGGCGGAGGAAGAAATAAATTTAGAATAACATAGTTACAATTCGGATAATTTATTAAAAACATAAATACATACAGTGTTTGTCTATTTATTTATACATACTTTAGAACATTTATGGTATTTATGGTTTTGATGGTATTAACGTACATAGTTTTACATGAGATGTATTATTTTATTAAATTTATAAATTGATGCATGATTTTTTCCGTATGTGTTCGAATAACACTATAAAAATAAAAATACAAATTGATGCATGTTTTGGCACTGACATAAAAATGTAATTGCCAAGGTAATATATATTATAAGGCGTGTTTTATATATAAGTACCTATATGTACATGGATAGATAGAAAACTACATTTTTTCTAGTAATTATGTACTAACAATTGTATTAAAACTATAAATATACATAACATGATTAGTGTAATTCCCAAGTGGTTTGTCTATTATTAATATTGCATAGCCATAAAAAAACGTAATAAACAATAAATCTGACTGTGCCAATTCACGTCAACGGAATGCTTAAAATTAATAATAATTACTGCTATTTAAATAGTTCTCCTGTCATGGATTTATGTCATACATCAATTAAAATATGTCACCACTGTCCGGGAAGTCAAGATCGTTGTACGCAATAATAGGCCGCGACCGATCCACATTTTCCCTGCAAATTATTCCTTTCGCTTAAAACACGAACTTTAACATTGCAAATAAGCTTTCAAAAACCGATATAAATAAAACATAGGCAAAATAAAAGTGATGCTAAGCAAGCTATTAAATAGGGTGATTTTGTTTACGAGCACACGAACTTTGAGAATAACTCTAGTGATCTCACACTTTAATATATATTTGAACTAATATATAACCAATATAGACAGACATTTATTCAACTTCAAACCCAACAGCGTACTTGTACATTTCGGAATTAACAAAAATATTATTTGGCAAGATGGACTTTTTACGCATCATTTGGATAAAATAAACACGGTCATCTAAAGTTGAATACTAATAACAAAATCAACCTGTATTGCCATATATTTTAAAATGGTATGGTCATGCAAAAAATATGTCAGGAGGTAGCCATATTCTTTCATTGCAGGTACTATATCGATAGGTCGCTCCAACCGTACCTAAATACATCAACGTTCATATTATAAAATGCAATAATCAGCAAGCACTATATCTAGATAATTAATTCAGAAGCATGATGCGATCTTTGACAAGCCACAGCTACACTACACAATAATTGAACACAAGCTTTGTCTAAGGTTGGATCTAATTGGTGTTTTGATATTTACGAGGTATAAGATGATATAATGAGACATTACTATTCTATGGGAATAAAAGTACTTTTAGATCCTATGTTAGATGCATTTTAATATTTTACACTGTAACTAGATTGATGTGTGATTGTTGATGTTAGAGCTATTAATAAACTCCTTTTTACTTTTAGCTCGTTTTTAATTCGATTTTATAAATCTTTTAACGCTCATAAAATAGAATTAGTAGTAGTAGAATTTATGTGCAGAATTTTAAGAACTTGCAACCCCGTTATATTCTAATGATAGGCAGCCAAAGCCTATTTCAATACATATCTAGCTAGATCACCAGTTAACAATATTATTTAAGAATCACAAGATATAAGATTAGATTTATTAAAAAAAAATGCCATCCTTTACATTCTTCTTCATAATGTAAATAAAGTTATTTGGTAGCACTTTAATGATACAGCAGTTTATAAGAGGAGAAGACTAGCTGGCACTAGGTTAAGGATGTTTAACCCCGCGCTAGTGTTAAACTGTGTTACGGGAGGGAAATATACAGAGAATTATAAAGTATATAAATATTGCAGGACATTTCACACAGCGCTATCTAGCCACAAACTAAGCAGAGCTTGTACTATGGGAACCAGATAACTGATAGAATATTTTTATACTTTTTTTTTATAAATACACACAATCAATAGAAAAACATGCAACCCAGGAACGAATATCTGTAGATCATGCAAACATTTGTTCCGCAGCGGGAATCGAACCCGCTACCTCCTGCGTCTCAGCCGGCTAATCGCCCACTGTGCCACGGAGGTCGTCCGAATTAATAAGGTTGTAGATAATAGTACTCTTGAAGTCAGTTAGTTTAATTGTATTGTGTGGGTGATAGGATTCAGAAGCAGAGCGCAAAGTTACAAACATTCCGAACACATTTCATCGAATTTTACAATAATTTTTGACTCTTGACATTGAATACTTATTGAATAAAACTTTCCTTTATAAAATTCGAGCAAATCTGTAATGCAGCATCTCGGTTGACAATCAGTGATTTTTAGATTTGATAGGAATGCAAAAATGATGAAAGTGCGATTATCGAGCTGTTTTTGTGACTCTTGTGCAAAACAAGCATCGTATACCGCTTTAGCCATCACGTATACAGCGAACGCAAGTCATCGTATGAATGCTAGGATTAGATAGGCTACGCGGCGACCAGCCACCTAGTCCTTCGAAATTTTGCGTGTTTGAAAAGAAACCTGCGTTAAAAGAGCGTATTTAGAGACTATGGACATGGCGTATTTTAACGCGCAGACGACGCGACGCGCGCTAATGGCGCGGCGCCGTAAATTCACAAAAAATCATAGGTAGTTAAGAATCGCGTTTGAAGCGCGTCGTCGTCTGCGTGTTTTATAAATACGCCGTGGCATAGGCCCTTATTATTGCAGGTTATTACTTTTTGACATTTAATGCTATCATACACACGATGTCTGGCACTTGGTGTACGAAACTTTAGCGTGTTTGCAAACGGTGACTTTCAATTTAAATAAAAGAAAGCCTCGAAATATAAATCAAGAAATAATTATTAAATTTCCGAGATAAGTAATCTCTAGTGAGCCGATCTACAGCCACGCCATAGATGAATATTGAAAATGATGAACCCGTCTGGAATTCGTAGTATTTAGTAGCGTGTGCAAGCCTGTTAATGGGTATATTTACCTTGGTCTCGAGAATCGCGGCTGTCTCGGCGCGTAGGGCTGCGGGGGAGCCCAGCCGCCCCAGCCCCAGCCGCGCTGCGCGGGCGGACCGCCGCCGCCCGGTCCGCCGCCGTACCTGTCACCAAAACACATAATAATCATACACTTGAATTGACTGTTTGTCCAGTTTTAGGTTTGGCTGGACAGATTTTTATGAAAGTTTCTGAGTCTTGGAATGTTGACTATCTGTAATGTGTAGAGAATGTTATTGTACAAATGCTCAGTAATTATGCCCATACGATTAATTCGTTTCCTATAAATTATGCTGTGTTATGTGTATCTCTGTAGAAAGAATCTTCAGTAATAACAAACTAAGCCTACATATTCATATACTTCATAATCATCCATCCAACATAATAAAACAAACCATGGAAAACGAAGTCGTGGGAGATAGCTAGTACAAACATAAATAACGCGAATCTTCTGCAGTAAATTTCAAAAGCTTTACCTGTCAGCAAATCGTTTCAGAGCACAAAATAATAAGTCGCTATATAACCTTTTTAGGGGCCATAACTGTCAGATATCATTTTAAATAATGGCAAAAAGTAAGTGATTTACTGCCCATATTTTAATGGATTTGGAAATCTAGATTTATTTAGGTGACAGGTTCATGACAGTTTAGGTACTGCGTGAATTAATGTTGAAATAAACCTTTATGTTTTCTAACTACTTATCACATACCATTTAGTTGTACGGTAAAAAGTTCTAGACAAAATATATTTGGCCAGCAGACAGTATTTTGTAGAGGATAAAATCTTCTTCATTGAGGTGCTTAATGTCATAAGCGTTATACCTAGAGGATTCGATGCCGGCTCTTTTTTCTAATCCCGGGATTGTATTGGTAATTAAACAGTGGTAACGAAACGTCAATAAAACATGTCAAAATCAGTTTTTTATTTATGTTTTAGCAATGTATTAAAATTTTAAACCTTCAAAAAGCCGGTTAAACAAAATTATACTTTATTACTTAATTATATTTAGGTTACCCCATTACAAAAACTATATGCTATAGAGATCAATGTTTAAACTCGTATTTTTAAATTAAATGGACCAGACACTTAATTATTACTTATTTAAACTGCGAAAATAAAATCTAAAACATAAAAACGCACTTACACGTTTCATGTAATTTTTTAGTGACATATTTAAAAATTTTAGTAATCTATAAAATCCCGAGATTTGTAAAATTTAATTGAAAAATTTCGGGACTAAAATACGACCGGGATTCCGGGATTTAATCCTATAGTTATACCTCTCAAGTTTTTTAATATTGTTTACATTTGATGACCTCCGTGGTGCGGCGGGGGAGTAGCCAACTTAAACGTTCGATTCCCGCTACGGGACAAATGGCCTGATGTGCATATATGTTAGAATATGTTGGAGGTGTTCGCCGCTATCGGAGCTAGCTGATACGAACCTAGATCACTTAGTGCATATTTCACGACCTTACTAACTTTAATTGACGGATAAAAATCATCGCGTATACTACGTGTTTTGTTATGTACGACATTCATTCAAAACACACATTCGGAATTGTATTAACTAATTTTAGAGATGGGTTAATACCGGTAGCTCAAATATTTATCCAGTAATCGATACATTTCCAATGAAAGATTTTTAACGTTAATCGGCGGTGCCTTTGAGACGATGCCACTTAGTTTAACAGCTGCATGATGAATGCATATGATTTGTTAACCTATTCTACTAATGTCTGAATGTTTTTCTGTAAGTATATTATAAATATGTATTTACAAAAAAAAAGTACATAAGTAATCTATCAGTTATCTGGTTTCCATAGTACAAGGTCTGCTTAGTATGGGGCTAGATAGCGCAGTGTGAAATGTCCAGCAATATTTATTTATTTTTTATTTAATGCTGTTTCATTGATATTTGAGCATTTGAAATTAATGTTGTTTGAAAATTTAAATTTTTCTATGGTAATGAATTTGAAAAAAAAACTATTTTACAACAATACTAGCCATTTTAATTTTCAAAGCTCTTTTTATTATGCCTGTTGACTGTATTATATTTTTATTTTTTAATAGTTTAATTTGCAAAACTATTTTAATTATGTCTGTTTATGATTATGTATTTTCATGTTTTGTATATTTTAATAGTTCGTAAGTAGGTACCTAAACGAGTCCGAAAGTTTATAGCTACTAGTAATATGTATCGATAGGTAATTTTAAACACAGTTGCTGCCCTGCACACACAAAAATGGCACCACGGAAGACCAGCGCTATAGTAGTATAAATATGCTACTATAGCACAATACTGAGTGGTGACCGTTTTTGCTCACAAATTTGCTCATTAATTTATACCCATTTGTCTAAGCTGTAATGTACACTTGTGATGCAAAATAAACGTTTTTCTATTCTATTCCATTAGCCCTACCCGTGTTTTCATTTAATGTCGTACATAACATAATACATAGTATATTTTTTTTATCAGTAGGATAGTATTACTCAGATTTTTTTTTATACATTATAGGCTAGCGTTTGACCACGATGTCGCCTGATGATAAGCTATGATAGAGTCTACGATGGATCACGCTTGCCTAGAAGACACACGTAGTTATCAGGAAACATAGACTCAGGCAAGGCGTTCCACTCTTTGGCGGTGCAATAGATGGTGAAATATGAACAAGGGTCTTACCACAAAAATAATTAAACACTGTTCAGCGCGTGTTTTAAAAATTCCTATACAAAAATTGGTAAGGATATTTTTAAACACTTAACTTTTTTGGCGTAACAAGGTTAATCTCTTACATCTGTTTGGTGTTTACTTACGCGGCTTGTTGCGGTTGGTGGGAAGTGGGGGGCGCGCCTCGGCCCGGGGGCTCGGGCTGCTGCGGGCGCCGCGTGTCGCGCACGTACGCGTTGAAGTACGCGACCTCGCGGCGAACCTCGTCCACCTGCGGTACCCAACTATATTTCAGCCGATTTTAGGGATACTAACGGATAAGCGAATATTCAAGTATGGATTGTTGTTTAAAGGAAACAAGCAGTACTAAGTAATACAGTATCATAGTCGCTTAAACATAATATAAATCAGCAAAGTTTCTACTGTTACATAGAACAAAAATAACATCAAATGCATTTTAAAATAAACCAGCTTTTGATGAAAACTGCCGTTAAAAATGTTTATATCGGAGTTTGATAAATCAAACTCCAGTATAAATTAAAATTTTGAGTTTAAAAAGCGTTTGATTTTGAATTATCCAATCAGTCACAACTGCCAAAAATGGATCAAGTAATAATAGGTGTACAAAACAGCTGCATTTACTTTTGTGTCTTACCTTTTCACCGTGTTTGTTGAAGATATGTTTTTTGATGAAGTCAGGACCTTTGAATTTTTTGCCACTTAGAGGGCACAACCATTTGTCTTTACCCAACTCTTGTGTGTTGGCCAGAATAAACTTCTCCACTTCTGACTCAGGATCCTGCATAAAACAAGTGATTATTTATTTAGTCCCATAATGTATTGCTATAGTGATGTTTTAATATGTATAAAATACCTTGATTCCGAGCTTTTGTAACTCTTCGTCGCTAAGAGGCTTGATGTCTTGAAGGAAAGAAGACATTTTGCCTTCAAACGTCTTGATGTAATCCTGAACTTCTTGTTGCGAGGGCTGTCAAGAAAAACTCTATTACAAAATCCATTCCACTTGGTTTCTCCTGCGTTACATATACTACGATATAAGTTAAGACGGCGTGTCCGTATTTCCGAATTAGTACGATTATGCAACCAATATCCGACCGTCCCGCGGCTCGTAACGGCTCCTCACTCATCAGCGAACTTCAAAGCACGTGCGCTTCCAGTATGTACAACCTCCGTGGCGCAGTGGGCGAATATTCAGATTAGACACAGGAGGTAGCGCGTTCGATTCCCTCCGCGGAACAAATGTTTGAATGATCTAAAGATATTTGCTCCGGGTCTGGATGTGCTTCTATATATTATAACTTATAAGCATGTATTTACAAAAAAAGTGTATAAGTATTCTATCAGTTATCTCGTTCCCATAAACCATTTAGCTATTAAGCCCTCTCAACGTTAAGTTCACTTAAAAATTATCTGTTTTAAAAGTATTAGTCATAAGGTGTGCTTTTTGTTGCTAAATTAAATATTTTTCATTTTTATTTTCATAGTACAAGCTCTGCTTAATTTGGGGCTAGATAGCGCTGTGTGAAATGTCCAGCAAAATATTTATTTATTATTTATATAATAGGTTGGGGAAAAAGTCTTTTCGCATTATAGTATGTATGAACTTGTAATAAAATCTCTTTGGCTATACTATTTGTAGCTGGCTGGTTTTGGTATCATTCAAAGTTTAAATTTTAAAGAAGATAATTCCAAATTTAAATTAGGAAAATGTGTGATTTTTATTTGTTTTTCGTACTGTAAAGATGAGTGAATCTAATGAAGAAATTCGATACATTTTAAAATTTTACTACAAAAAAGGTAAAAATGCAACGCAAGCCGCGAAAAAACTTTGCGATGTTTATGGACCTAGTGCAGTGTCTGTGAGATTAGCACGAATTTGGTTTAAACGTTTTCAATCCGGAAATTTTGATGTCAAAGATGCACGTCGCTCTGGTCGCCCTATTATGGATAAAATTGATGCCATTTTTGAAAAAGTGGAGCAAGATCGGCATATCAGTAGTTACGACGTAGCTGAAGAACTGGGAATTGACCACAAAACAGTTTTGGCGCATTTGAAAAAAACTGGGTACACAAAAAAGCTCGATATTTGGGTACCCCACGAGCTCACTGAAAGAAACCTGATGAACCGTGTACTCATTTGTGATTCTTTATTACGACGTAATGAAACCGAACCATTTTTGAAGAAGCTGATAACTGGTGATGAAAAGTGGATCACGTACGACAAGAACGTGCGAAAAAGGTCGTGGTCAAAGGCCGGTCAGGCTTCGCAGACTGGTGAAACCCGGGTTAACTCGCAACAAGGTGATGCTGTGTGTGTGGTGGGATTGCAAAGGCATTATTCATTATGAGCTTTTACTACCAGACAGGACCATCGATTCTGAACTCTACTGCGAGCAACTGATGAGATTAAAGCAAGAAGTTGAGAGAAAGCGGCCGGAATTAATCAACAGAAGGGGTGTGGTTTTTCATCATGATAAGGCTAGACCTCCCACATATTTAGCCACTTAGCAAAAATTAAGAGAGTTTGGCTGGGAGGTGTTAATGCATCCGCCGTATAGTCCTGACCTTGCACCTTCAGATTTCCACCTGTTTCGATCTCTTCAGAATTCTTTAGGCAGTGTCAGGTTAACATCACGAGAGGACTGCCAAAACCACTTGTATATGGTATTTTGATCAGAAGCCCCAAAATTTCTATAGCAATGGGATCATGTCCCTACCTACAAGATGGCAAAAAGTTATCGAATAAAATGGTACCTACATACTTTAGTTAAATTTAAATTAACTATATTAAAAAATGTTTTGAATTTTCTTAAAAAATGCGAAGAAACTTTTTCCCCAACCTAATATTTGGAAGCATGTATAGATTCCGATATATTTCGTATTTCCTATGACAAAATTGTACGTGACTATGATTATCTTTCATATAATTTTTGAATTAGATTATTTTTGTAACACAAATAACAAAGTACCTTATTCGGCGGGGGTCCAGAGCGGGCGTGCATAATACCGCAGCGGTTCGGCATCTCGTCTTCGTACGGATACTCGCAATGATTGTAATAGTCCACGGAGTGCACCACTCGCAGATACAAGACCAAACGGTCCAGTACACGCATCAGTTCCGGCTCCGGCTGCTCCGCGACGGACGAGTCAGCTGCGGCTTCAAGACCCAGTAGCTCCTCCTCTTCTGTGGACGCCTCTTCGATCAGGTGTTCAGTTATCTTGTGGAGCACAGGGTTCTTTGATTCCAGACTGAAGTCATGAACCTAAAACATATTATAACATATTTTTCACAGTTTTAAATTAAATTATAGTACTTTGGAAATGACAAGTTCAGTACCAGGCCATCGAGCTTAGACTTTGGGCACATGTAACTTTATAGTCTTTTTCTAAAGCTTGGTGTATTATTTATGGTTTGTTAATGTATGCAAAACCTTACATCCAATTACACAAATACTACTAGGCGGTGTCGTCACGTAGCGTTTTCGACACGGGATCTATTCGGCAAGATAGATACGAAAGTGTCTACATATTATGTCTTACATCGCTAGTGTCCTTTTTAGGCTCTTCCGGGGCACCTTCCGGCGCGTCTTCCTTCCACAGCTTAGTCCGTGTGTCAAGCAGGTGTGCAATCCTAGCAGCTAACCGTGCGTCTGCCCGCAGGACGGAGCGTTCTAAAGTGACGCCGGACACGGGACGGATACGACGTTGCAGGTCGCGGTTCACAATCGCACCGAGCTCGCATTCCCGCAGCTGCGGGTGAAAAGAAAAGGTTGTATATTTCTGCCACTGTATGTTGCTAGGTACTTTTCCATTTTATGTTGTATCTAGCTTGTAAGGATAATAAATAATTTTCATTCCTTCATACTTTCTATAACTATATTTTAACAGAATTTTTTACCGATTTGTGTTGTACATACACATACTTAAATGTTACTGGCATGGGTATAGAAGAGCGGTATCTTCTAATACAAGCATATTTTTTGCTTAAAAGGGGATACCTAACCCTATGTTAACTATCTATAAGTTACCGAAATAAACAATTTTATTTTTCTGTCCGTGCAATTTACACAAAATGCATGCATGAAATCATCATAAATGCATGACCAACTATATCTGGATGATGGATGTGTCTGAGTGTTGGGCCACGAAAGGGACGGATGAAAGAAAAGTGCACGCGGCGGAAATGTTGAGATGGACGTGTGGGGTAACGCGAATGGATAAGATAAGGAATGAGTATATTTAAAAGTTAAAAGTTGTTTGAAAGTAGCGCCAGTGTTAGAAAAAATGAGAAGAGGCTAGCGTGGTATGGGCATGTCATGCGTAGGGAAGAAAATCATGTGACTAAAAGAGTGTGGATGGATATAGAAGTAGAGGAAGGCCAAAGAAAAGATGGATGGACTGTGTGAAGAATGATATGGGTAGGAAGGAAAGGACGGCTGATAGAGAGGTATAGAAGCGGCAGGAAGATAAGTCATTACTAGCACTTTGCTCATTGACTTAATAAATGACTGTATCTTCCCAAATAATTAAAATAGAGTAATTATTCTTCAGTATAAGTTTGTCGTACCCTGATGTTGTTCAGATTCCAGCAAATGTCCTTGATGTTAACCTCTCGTCGGAACGTCACCCAACCGCGTCGGAACCAACGGCGGTCGGGCAGCGGGTCTGCGAGGGCGACTCGCAGGAAGCCACCGTAACGTTTGCACATCTGGAACAGAAAACCTAATCAGCCACTCATTGTCGGACATTGCTGTTATTATGAGTTACCTCTATTACTCATGCATACATAGTCTTTATTACTCACGCGGGTATCATCGTTTTTCATTTTTGTAATTACACCCTTGTTAAATTGTTCCAAATAAAGGTTATTATTATTATTACCTCGAGAAGGTTGACTTAAAGTTTTAAGTCAAACACTGCACACTTACGCCTGGCTTGCACAACGATACCTAAAAGTATTTAGCGACTAAACATGTTTAAATTTGACGTATTTGTATGATTCGACAATTAAATCATATTTAGCCACTAAATAAGTTCAGGCATCGTTTCACAAGTCGCCCTTAAATACCTAAGTGAGGTATTTGGACAGTTAAGCTTAGCTCTGTTGAGCTGTGCCCTCGCTACTCGTTTACTCTAAAGTCCACTATTCCACTCTTTTTCCCGCGTCTTCGTTCTCGTGGACGAAATTATCGAAAATCGCACACGACCGACAACGTCGTCTGCCCGTTAGGGTCAGCATAGTCATAGTAAGTCATAACCTGAGCGCCTCCTACTCCCAGTCTAACGCAGCCATGAAGTTAGAAGTAAAAAACTTAACCTGAGCGCCTCCTACTCCCAGTCTAACGCGGCCATGAAGTTAGAAGTAAAAAACTTTTTGCATATAACTTCGTGACGCATTAACAACTATTTTTTTAATTTGATGCGCAGTCCAAGTAGTTGACTAATTTTCAATCTTTCAAGGCAAAAAAATTCCCAAAATAAACTAACCTATGTCCTTTCTCATGATACCCAGTATTTTCTTGTAAAGTTTCTTCAAGATCGATCCAGCCGCTTAGTCGGGAAAACGTAACAAACAGTCAAACAGAGAGACAGTTACTTTCGAATTTTATTGATTTTTAATTTTATGGATATATTTTTACTAATCTTCGTCAATTTAATCATCCATTCTACAATCATCGAACATAATGAATAATGATACACTTTTAGCCAAAGTCAAAATAAAGAGTTGGGTTACTTACAGCTTCAACCTCAGCCTTAGTAATAGACGGAGCCAAGTTCCGCAAGAATATAGACGTGGTCTTGTGCAGCGCTCGGGGCTCTTTCTTCTCAACTATGGTGCCGGGTACTTCACCATCCTCCTTTTCACGGCCGTTCTTCTCAAGATGATCCTCCTTGATCTTTAATAAAACAATATAAGTATGTAGATATATATTCTGAACATGACAAAGGTTTCGAATTAAATACAATTGTCAACACAAACGTTAGTGTTGTCGTTTCGTGTAATTGTCGAGCCGAAATACTCTTGCTTAAGTATCATATACGTGTGATACCTAATCTCCATCCAAAGGTTTTCTTGATCAGGTTTAACGATAAGACCACCTATTATGCTTACATTTTTTTTTCATTTGTTGATCTAGCTTTTAAGGTAATATTAAAAAGATATCATTAATTCATTCAAGAGCATCTTGGCTGTCAAATTTGCAATACACAAGTAAATTTTATAGTTTTAACCAGTAAAACCACATATAACCGATATACCTAAAAACCAGTCAAGTTAACTAGTTTTCTATTTACAAAAACCGCGTGCGAATCGGTCCTTCCATTTGAGAACTACGATGCCACAGACAGATAGCCGTAAAATTTTTAACAAGCCTCTTTTTACATCGGGGGTTAAAAAGTAGATCGCATGATCGACGCCAGTCGCCAACTTATCAAGATATCACAATCATCTGGTCTCGTACCATTCATGAGACAACCAGATAACATAAGAGCTCTAGAATCAAGATACCTTTTCAGTAGTCTCAGGCTTGTCGATGCTTGGAGACTTCTCCTTGCGTTTTGGAGACTTGTCAGGTGTCTTGGACTTGGACTTGGATTTTCGGCGAGTGGTGGTTTCACCCTCATCTTCAGAGCTGGACGATGAAGAACTAGACGAAGACGAACTTGAAGATGAGCCAGGTGGTGCTGTTAAAAAGAACAATAATCATTGAAACAAGTTATTTTTTACAAAATTAAAAAACTCATGTCATCTAAAACCCCGTAACATTATACAATACCGTTTGCACTAAAGATACATTTTATTGTAATTGGTTATCATTTTAAAATATAAATAATTTTTTCGTGTTACTTTAAAATGTTGACTTTATGTGAAGTTAAATTGATGAGGTACAATAAATTTTGTGTTGCAAAGGGTCAATATGCTAAAGAACAAAGTTTCTTTAGACAGAAACTCTATTATAAATGCAATTGTGAGTTTGTGTATTGTCATTGGTCATTGAATAATATAGGGTGCTTCGAAGCCATGTTTGAAGGATATATTGTCGCACTCACGGTATATCTGTGCACGCCCTAATATAAGACAAGAATAGATTTGTCCGGACAATATTGCCGTTAAACATGGCCCAATTAGAGCACCATAAAAGGCATTGACATGGATTGACGAGGCCGCCTGTCACGCTATTTCGCCCCTCTGCGTCTCGTCGAGTGCCTCGTCACTCCCATGTATGTGTTTATTTATTCCACCTGGATATGGAACAAGCTTATGGGTCCACCTGATGATAAGTGGTAACCATCGCCTAAAACAAAGTATTCCCTCGTAGGTCACACACCTTAGAAACTGGCCCTACGAGGCTACGGTGCACTGCCCTGTTTCCATCAACCTGAGGCATGCAGGTGTAAAGCCTCATGTGCCTGTAATTTCACCGGCAACCATACCCTTCAAACTGAAACACAGCAATGCTGCTTGGCGGCAGAAATAGATGGTGTTAGTACTACCCCGGGCGAGTCCTTTCACAGGTAACTCTACTACTCTACTAAGTTTTTTGCGCCTTATACTTACGCGGCTCTTTCTCGGGCACTTTCTTTTCCAGTTCAGCTGGTTCATCTGTGGAGTTGAACCGAGAGAACATCTTGGCTTGCTCCTGTAGTTGGCGGAGGTGCGGGTCTATTTCCATTGTCAGTGGCGCAGCTGGCTTCTCAGGTTCCTCCTCCTTCTCCTAAACATAAAGATCAATTTAGCATGAACTGGAAGAACCTCACTCAATGGGGAGACGACATTGTAGTAGTCGCTGGAGGGCACTGGATGGAACAATTTTTTTTTCTTTTAATTTTTTGACTGCCTCCGTGGCGCAGTGGGTGAATAGCCGGCTAAGACGCAGAAGGTAGCGGGTTCGATTCCCGCCGCGGAACAAATGTTTGTATGATTTACAGATATTTGTTCCGTGTCTGGGTGTTTTTCTATATATTATAAGTATGTATTTACAAAACAAAAGTATATAAGTATTCTATCAGTTATCTGGTTCCCATAGTACAAGCTCTGCTTAGTTTGGGGCTAGATAGTGCTGTGAAATGTCCAGCGATATTTATTTATTTATGTGTCAGCATTGTATTGGGGATGAAGCTGTCTTCTGTAATACAGTTTTTTAACTAAAACAGAAGACAGTGAACTCTCTCTTCTTTGTTCCCATGTTTTATTTGTAATAAAAGATTTGTATTTGATACCGTTTTTTGTGCGTATTATAGAGGAAGTCTAAAAGCTTAAGGATGATATTGCATTTATTATTTGGCATGAGGCAAAGCCACGTTCATTTGTATCGTTATCGAATATCACCATACTACATAATCATTAGTAGATTGTATTGTATCACATGATAGTAATTATGATACACAAGCATGAAATATAACAAAAAATCGATTATTCGAATAAATGAGTGTCAACTTAAACTTGGTAGCATAATTATGGGATCTGCATTATCTGCCAGTAAAGGAATGTCTTTCAAGTAGTAAGAGCAGGCAATATCCATTCATATAACATTATCAAATCCGTCTTTTCAATTAGACAAAACATACCGGTTCTTTCTCCGTTTCTTTTTTTTCACTGTCATCTTTTTCTTCTTTTACTTTAACAGTGTCATCCTCGATCACTATAGGCTTGTCTGGATCTATTTTATCTGAAAATAAATATGCGATTCCAAAATTAACTATTAAATTGATCAGGGACCTATATTCAACCAACTTCAAAAAAGGAGGAGGTTCTCAATTCGACTGCATTTTTTTCATGTTTGTTATCTCAGAACTTTCGACTGGGTGAACCGATTTTGTTGATTCTTTTTTTATTTCAAAGCTGGTGCTTCCTGTGTGGTCCCATTTCAATTTGGTCCAGTTGTGACATTGACATCCATGAGAAAACCATATATGTCTTAAATTTGCATTAAATATGTGCGCGACAAATGGACGAATAACTCAATATCACGCCAACCGATTTCAATGATTCTCTTTTTATTGGAAAGGATGTACTACAAGGGTAGCTTGATGAGAGTTTGGTTAGGATAACCGACTTCAAAAAAGGAGGAGGTTATCAATTCGACTATATTTTTCAGTGTGAATATTCCAGGTAACATCGAAGTCCGTTGTTAGATTTTTGTAAAAATTATTATTTAACAAGAAATTCTTGGGTACAGATAGATTAAATATAAAGAAAATATTAAAGTATAATTCAATTGATACAGTATTACACACCAGCTTTTTCAGTATTATCTGCGGGTACTGGTTCATCAAGCTCCTTGAGGTCTTCCTCAGTTCCACCTTCAAGTTTGATAACGACTGTATCCAGGAGGCGTATCAGTTTATCAGATTTATCAACATCAACTGACACCTTGTCGAAATCTCCGCCTTGGAGAAGCTCGAGGAATACATTCAACCGATTCTGTAAAAGTTGTATATCTATTATGTCTAGGCAAGAGCTGTTGTCTACTTACATTACATTTCCAAAGATGCGTGGTTCATCAAAGCTCATCAAGCTGCAACTTATCAGTAGAAGGGTTATATTATTATAATGAGCTAATGCGTTTTTTTTTGATAAGATAAAATTAACAAAATAAATTTTGAAACCTCGTAAAATTAGGAGTAAACAATTTGGTAATGGATAAACATAAATACCTTTAGGGCAACAAGCTGCTCTTCCTTCCGTTTCACAGATTCTTCAGGGTGGTATTTGATCTTGAACCTAAGAACCAGAATTGTTAATTTATCCATTTGACTCCATTAGTGGCCATTAGTGTAAATAAAAAACTACATTGTTTTGACAGGACAACTTATTTTTCGAATCATAAGTACTTCTGTAGATTTATAAACATTTCAAATATTTAAAAATTAATATAATTAATGGGCCCCTATTTGTTCACAACACTAAAATGGCAAAACATACTTAAAAAATCTTCATAATCTCACCTGTCCACACTCATGTGAATATCATAGCCCTACAGCCCTAACAAAACGGAACCCGTAGCATTGCGCGCTACGGGTCAACGCGGAAATAGCTAGCTACACACATTTTAATTCATTTTTATAAATTTTCATATAATTTGTTGTAACGATGTCCGGCACCACGCGATAACACTGTAGACTGTAGGGAAAAAAGTTTATGTTAACGTTTGCATAGTATCAATAAAAAATTCTAAGCATAATTACAGAATGCACTGCAGGTGCAGATTGTTTCTATTGAATTCTGCCCTCTTTACAAAGAAAGCAGAATCTAAGTTTATTGTATCTAGTTTAAGAACAAACCCTGATTATAGGAATAACCAATTAGTAACATTATTCATTATAATAAATTAAAATGCAAACCCCATTATAGTTTACTGCATTTATGTTTAGAAATTTAAGAATTTCATCAACTTTGCATATATTTACAGAATTCCTAAGATAAACTAAAAAGAAAGATGAAACTTCATCTCTCATTTAGCTGATTTGTTAAGTTAATAGGTATTTACAGAAATTTTAGTTTCTACAATATTTATAAAGAAGGCAGTATGGATGCGTTGTAGTGGCTTTATGCTTAGAACTTTTTGATTACCAGCAAATTACTATGAGCAATTTTATTAAACTGACCTCAATTAGGTAGTTTGTCAAACAACAAGTCTTTGGAATTTGAAAACATAACTTGAAACTCAGTTATAGAGATAGAAGCTTGGCATGCAAGTAAGATATAAAAAAACAAAGTATACTGCATACCATTCCTCATCCTTGTGTGCAATGAAGAACTCATTGAGTTGCTGCCTCCTGAACTCTAGTTTGTATTCATTGTACTTCACAATGGCATCATCAACTGTGATGGAGTCATCTTGAGCTGCCAAAAATGCTTTGAAGGTCATCATGGAGGCTGGACCATCAGATGGGCCAATGGCCACTGCTTCCCTGTTATCAAGATAATTAAATTAGGAATAAACAATGTCAATACATACAGCTAGGTGTGGGATAAGTTCATATTGTAACATTTAATAATAATTTGAAACATGTAGGTTCATTTCTCAGAGGCATATCAAAAATTGTTTATCAGTACTATGTGATGATAAGAGAAAGATCTATTGATAAGCATAACTTTAAACTGTGACTTAGGGGATTTTCTCAATATTTACCTTGCAGCTACTGGTGGCATGGGCTGTCCATAGCCCTGATGGGCTGGATGCGGCCCAAAGTGGTCATGTGCCCATCCATATGAGCCATATGAGTCATGGGGCATACCCCCATATCTGCGTTCTTCTATTGGCCAGTCGGGCCTCATACGTTTGCTAGCAGGTCCTTCACCTCGGACAGGGGAATAGCCACGTGTGGCACTGCCCCCACCTCGGTAGTCTCGATAGTCAGGTCCAGAACGCCCACCTCGTGACCTTAGAAAGATAAGCAAATTATTGAATGAATAGCTTTTTATGCTTGATTTACTTAACTCCATATTTGAAGGACTCAGTATTTTTACCAATATAGGTAACTAGATTACCCTGAAGTTAGTAGGTAAGTATGTTATGGAATATTATGAACTAAATTGTCCAATGCCTATACAAACAAACTTCCAGGCGGCATAGATAAGTTAAATACTCTAACAGAGTTAGTACTTATGTGCAAGACTGAAGAGGGTTAGATTATTTTTGGTCCTAACTTATTATTTTATCACCAAGGTGTTTCTTGCCATTGATAACTATGTACTGTAAGATGGTAGCGTAAAATATACCTGATGATTGCAACAGAACGTTTAGTAGGTTTTGGAACTAGGTTTTTTGGAAGTTCGTGATGATAGGATTGGGATCTGGAAGTGATAAATGGAAAGCATTAAGTATGAATTTAAGCAAAATTGCCACTGTACGACACAAGAGTGGTTTAACTTACCTTTCTGACCAGTCCTCACGGCCCCGACTTCTTTCTTCGCGACGATCACTGCTTCGGTAACTGCTTCCTTCAGCGGCACCTCTTTCACCACGAAACTTGTCACGCCTCTTCCGATCGTACTCATCGTCGCTGTCTGCCATAATTCAGTTTATTACAGCAATCAACGTTAAAAAAATCTGATTTTACTTTTACAAACGTAGCTTTCGCATGCATGCAACGCAGCCAGCATAACGCATTTAATGAATGAATGAGTGAGTGAGTGAGTGACAGGGTTGCCAACCGTAAAAAAATTTACCTCGTACATATGCAGCTAAAAATCTCGTATTTTGACTTTCAAACCTCGTACATTTCTTACATTATTACAAAATTAAGGGATATTGAACAACTGGATTTAGGACTTTTTACTCATGATGAAATGAACTATTCCAAGTTTCCTACTAAATAAAACATCACTTTAAGTTGTATTTCAAAAAATGTTTATAATTTTTTCATTCATCATTTATTATGTCTTTATTATTTAATCATTTGATTCAAGTAAAATCACAAAAAACGGTCATATTATTACGAAAATTTGCAAGGTAACTTTTTACATCTGCTCTCCAAATATGCGTATGACCCTATTATCAAAATCTCGTACATAATTCTGCCCTTCTTACGATAAACAGCGTAGGTAACATTTTTTGCGAAAATGAGTTATTAGCATATTTGTAATCAGCTAAGCGAGATCTATCTGGAAAAATTATCCATTTTTCTGTATGTTTGATAGAAATAAAAAAAAACATAAGTATAAACATCGTACGTGCACAATTTTCACTTTATTTCTAAACATAAACAACGTATTGTCCACTACGCTCAGAGATTTTAATCAATCTCCTAGTCATAAGTATCGCACGATCACTAACGTTGTTTATGATTAGCAGTACCTTCAACTGTCGGCTCAACTTACAAAACTTAATGATTATATGAGCCACTTACGTTGTTTATACCTTGTACTTATTTAAGAAAGATTAACAATATTCTAGAAATAAACATAGTACTATCTCCTACGCTCTTTATTTGTTGCATAAAATCGTTATTTTATTGCGTTATTCTATGAACACACAACGCAAGTAGCGCACATACGATGTTTATGTCTGGTAAATACAATACAGAAACGGTGGGGCGGTGAGGTAATCGGAGGGGAGAACATTACTAACAGTGAACAAAAATATCATTCGCGCGGCGAGTAAGGTGCTAGGTGGTCGTCGTCACTTTGCGGGAAGTTTGGCGCCAAACCCTGGTGAGTTTGAATTTTAATTTACCAATATTTATAAATGTGAAAGTTTTTCACTCGGTTTGTCTGTAAAAGCAGCTGCACACTGAAACTGGAAGCGAAAGCTCGTGTTAGTTGTATCTTAAGAGTTTACCACCACATCCCTGGCCTGCGGCCAGTAGTCATTCATAGAATACAATTCGTATGCCTTAGCCTCCAGTTTCTGTGTGCGGCGGTTTTTTAAAAGTATGAAAGGGTAAAACATAGATAAACACATACCGTGTTTATTTATGTTTACCCTTTCACGCTTGTAAATCTCTACTCTATTAGGTAGGTACATATGTCCTATATGCAGAAGGAGTAGAGTAAATATTCTATTATTAACAACTAACCTAATGTGTTAACAGGATTTATATAATTTGCAGAAAATGGCTGCTAGACGAGACAAAATACTAGCGATAGTGAAACAACGAGAATCAATAAATAATGATTTAAACACTACCGAAAATGATAAGGCGAAAAATCCCGCAAATGAAAATCCCGACAATGAGATGGGCATTGATTCTCTTTTATGTAGAGAAGAATTACCTACATCTGATATCGAAGATGATGTAATGAGGGAAGACATTGACATATGGCATAACTCTGATGATAGCTACAACGATAAAGACTATATACCTTATTCTGACGAAACCACGGATGATGAAATTTTGGAGGAAAATATAACTATTTCAAAAACTTCACTGTTAGCGAAAAAACTACAATACACCGCCAAAGAACTAGGTATAGCAAAAAACCAACATGCCACAGGACAAACAGTAGAAGCAGCACAGAATAACGCAGAAGGGGATCAGAACAGCATGTTCAATCAAGAAGCGGAACACCAAATGATAGAAGAGGAAAACAACAATGACACTGAGCAAAGTGTTGGCGAAAGGGAAAGAACAGACGAAGAAAACCAGGTACAAAATCAAATTATCTTACAGGAAGAAGCTACAACTAGTAAGGGTTTCACGAAATCTGGAGAACCAAGAAAAAGAAAAAAGTACGATGAATCGATAGAAGAAAGAAAAATCAGGAAGAAAAGAGTAGAAGAAATAAAATATATGCTAAAAGATCCATGCAACATCCTAACATGCAAAAAAAAAATGCACCTCATATATCACCGAAGAGCAGAGAAAAGAAATTCATGATAAATATGTAAATTTAAATTTTGAAGCAAAAGGCCTTTTCATCAAATGCTCGATAGACACAAAAGCAGTACAAAGAAGAAAAGTGACAAGCAATGAAAAGAGGACAATTACTTATAAGTATTACATGAATGCAAGTAATTTACAAAAAACTGAAGTCTGTAAGACATTTTTTTTGACGACTCTTGGGTATGAGGCTAATAATGATAGTAAAATTAAAAGTGTGATGAAAAAAGACGTAGATAAACAGAAAAACTTGCGTGGAAGCTATGAAAGAGTTGAAAAAATAGACAAAGAAATTATAAAAGACCACATCAAACAATTTAACCCTAGTGTTTCCTATTATAGACGAGAGCACGCCCCAAACCGCTTGTACCTACCGAGTGACCTTTCAGTTACAGCGATGCATAAACAATTTATAGAACAAAATCCAGAAGCTAAGATTTCATTAGAGTCCTATAGATTAGTAGTCAAGAAAGATATGAATATATCATTTGCCCACTTGGGCCATGAAGAATGCGAAACATGTGCAATTTTTGAGATACATGACACTAATCACAAAGATAACCCGGACAATACATGTGAGATCTGCAACAATTACATTACTCACAAAAAAAAGTATGAAGAGTGTCGTTCCGAGTACCAAAATGATGTTAAGACTGCAGCAGAGGTAACAACTGACGTTTTTTACTCTGCTGATTTACAAAAAGTCATTATGCTGCCTAGGATAGACCAGTTTAAAGCCGCTATATTCTGCCCACGGATTATAGCATTTAATGAGAGTTTTGTTCCTCTGGGCAAGACAACATTAGAGCATGTGCCCTTTGCAGCGCTTTGGAACGAGACTGTGTCAGGCAGAAATCAAGAAGATATCATTTCCACATTTCGTTTGTTTGTCTTACATAAACGAGATGCTGAAAATATAACTATTTGGGTTGACAATTGTGCAGCGCAAAATAAGAACTGGGCTTTCTTCTCATTTTTAGTAGAAATTGTAAACAGTGACATAATTAGCGCTAAAACAATTACTCTAAAATATTTTGAGCCTGGACATTCATTCATGTCTGCCGACTCCTTTCACCATCAAGTCGAGCGATCGCTGAAGAAGAAAGGAAAAGTGTACGATTTTTCTGATTTCGTACATAGCGTTCAGGTGACGAACTCTGGAAAGAACGTTGTGAAAATTATGGAAATTTCCGACTTCTTCTCTTTCCAAGATCTGGCATCACAACATAAACTGAGAAAAATAGAGCCTCGGATTTATTTGAAGGATATGATGTGCATTCAAGTCCAACGAGGACTCCTTAAGATAATGTATAAGACTAGTCATGCCGAAGAAAATTTCACTGAGCTTGATTTTCTTCAAGTGAAGATATCCAAATCAATGGAATTCCCTCAAACAGTAGCTAAAACAGAACCAAGGGGTATTGATAAAGAGCGCAAAGCGGCAATAATAACAAAACTTGTTCCACTAATGCCGACAAATAGACGAAATTTTTGGTATAATTTACCTATTTCAAGTTCGCCTGTAATAGATAACTAAAAAGCTGAAGATATTTAAGTATTAACTACTATAATAATTTAAACGGTGAAGCACCAACATGTTTTCATAGCATTTTAAGCTTTTGACTTGCTCAAAGAGCATCTTTTATGTTATGAGTGTTTAAAAGATTTTTAAACAATAATTTAAGTCTGTTAAGTTCTAAATATAATAATGTTGATTCTTACTAATTAGGTGTAAGTTGAGTTTTATAAAAGGTGGTATTTTTAATAGTCAAGTTTATTGATCTCTACTTAGATAGTTTACTTGATATATGAAGAACTGATTAATGTTAAGATTAGTTATCGTTAGTTTTTTTTTGCATTTAATAATTGTCTTAAACAATAATAAAACATGGTTCATTATAAGGTATATGAAGAACTGATTTATGTTAAGATTAGCAACTGTGTTGTTATAATTAGTTCTTTTTGCATTTAATAATTGTCTTAAACATAAAACATTTATTTTAAATAACTCTTTTATTTATTTACTATGCCTTTAAGTACTAATATGAAATAAGATGAATAATACACAATATAAAGGTACAAATTTTGGCATTCATAATATTAATAGAAATAACTTTACTTAAATCCAATCATAATTCTGACTCTTCTGAAGTTACAAACCTAATAGCTTTACTGCACGTTGATACTTAAACTCCTTAGAATTTACTTTTGTACTAGACATAATCAACGTATGTGGTTGCTTATGATTACATTTTATTGTAAATTATTTTTGCGATGTATGAAGATACTAGATATAAACATCGTATGCTTACTTTCCTAGTCATAATGAACGTAATTGTTCATTTACCTAGTCATAAACATCGCAACTGCTGCACATGCGATGGTTATGTTTAGTATTTCAAAAAAAGTGACATTACTTTTACTAATCATAAATAGTTTTTAAGTTATAATAACTCAGAAATAAAAGAGAAAACAGAAATATGTTAGTAATTATAAAATACACACTTTAATCTACAAGTACAAGTAACAATTTTGAAAATAACATAATTAGTGGTAGTCGTGACACCAAAAATAACATTAAAAACTTTAGGCGCGATTTTCTCGAAATATGCCGCGATGCACTTACGTTGTTTATCATAAGAAGGGCAGAATTGTACGAGGTTGATAGTGTCCTCGTACCTCGTACGGAAGACCACAAATCTCGTATTTGTACGAGGAACCTCGTACGGTTGGCAACCCTGGTGAGTGAGTGAACCGTGTATGAATCTTCTTCTGAGAAAGTCAGTGCTGCCACCTCGGCAACATATCTAGTAGCTAAGCCGTACCGAGAAAATAGCTAGATTTAGGGAATGAGGAGTTTTCACGGCCATACTTTTAGAACTGCCAAAGAAAGTGAATTGTCAATGTCAATTACTGTGGCAACTTTATTTTACGAGGAAGATAAAACAAAAATAAACATGTGTGCTTGTCTGTTGGAAGCTGGAAGTGCCATTAGACTTATTCCACTCATGCATAGAGCGAAACATGCACCAAACTAGCTCAACGCCGACTAGTCTTAAAACCCGACTATCCAGCCATATATTTGTAGTCGACCAACGACTAGTAGACGACTAGTCAGCAAAAAGCGTTGACTAGTCAGCCACTTTAATCACTTTAATCATATTTTCATGCATAAAATAGAGCGATTGAAATGAAATCGTAACCTTTATTGTATATTTTTACATTTATTTTGCTAACAAAACACCTAGTAATGCTGGCCCGTACGTATACAATATGTACTAGAGAAAAATGAAAGGCCGAATAGGTATCTGGAATCAGCTAGTCGGCAAAAGTCATAGTCGGCCTATTTATAATAAAATTATTATTGTTACGTCTATTACCAGCAAAAAGTGGCTAATGTGGCAACACGGGAGAAAGGAAGGAAGAAAAGGAAAGTGAAGACCAAGATCCACTGGCAAATGCAAAATACCTTGCGACGCCAAAAAAAAACCCTACTAGATCCCAGAAACAAAACGTGCCAAGCTGCCAAAAAAAACTACCTACCGAGCTACAAGGAGAATTTTTGTCATCAAAACACGATTAATGTGAACGTACTAACGTACTTAATGTACACGAAACATAATTAATGTGAATCGCAGACCAAATAGATGTAAATTAATCAAATCATCCGTCGTCAGGCGTGACCCGTCTAGGATCACGCCTGTATATTTTTGCATGGTTGTGCGGCATAAGTGAGATTTGATTCAAAGTAAGTCATCGACTCACTTGTAAGGAATATTGATAATTTTGAAAGGATTTAGTTCATTTCATGCTTAGGTGCCCATAATCTAAGCAAGTCTCTCTTTATGGTGCTGGAAGCAATATTAAATATCATAGTGTGATATGACCGAACACAGACATAGTAATTTAGATTAGATTATGTGGCTGTTTTATATCTGCTAAACGTTGGTTGGCGAAGGCGTTGCTCTGTCTTTTACATTTTCTAAGGAAATTGAACTGTCAATGTCAATTGCCGTGTCAAGAATAAAGCTTCATATTAGCACAGATAATTAATAGATTAGCTACTAGATAAGTAGGTACAACTATTAGTGAAATAATTTTCAGAAATTATTTCACGGATCAGTATTTCCGGAGATTACCTCCTACAACCAAACAAATGTGTATCGTGTGTATAGTACTCCTCTCCTTCCAAAGTTTGTCTGGAAGAGATCGCCTATTTAGCGATAAGATCACCCAGTATACATTTTCTTGTTTCTTATTATCAATATAATAAGATAGGTATATAAGTTTATCTAGCTTGTAAGTTATGATAAAGAATTTTAATTAATTTTTTAATGTGTAGAAATTTCTAACATAGACAGTAACAAAAACCTGATACCAGTATTTTCAAGTTATTTGCACAACGGTTGCGGTATGCCGCAAGGGACAGTTTGGGCCCTTTTTTATTCAAATATAAAAAAATATTTTCTAAATGTTATTGACAAGCCATGCTATTTATTTAAGCTATTTGAGGTTAACATATTATAACTGCAATTTATACCTACCCCAAAAAAATGTAAGCAAATACATAAACTTCTGTTACCGGTAATTTGAATGATGGTAGGTCAAGTTAGTTGGTTGTGCATTTCATGACACTATTTTGATAGTCAAAGATTACCAATAATATTTTTATTTTGTTATAAAGAGAGACTCGCGAATTCTCAATTCGGGGCGAAACACTTCTAATTTTAATTTCAAACAAACTCACAAGCCTCTTTTTATTATTAGTACGACCTGCAGACTTACTAGGCGTCACTAAAACATATTATCATCATGCCGAATTTCAGCTTTACCTACAGCTCTAATCACGGCACTAATATTCTACGAATAAACGGCTCCAACGGGACGGGACGGACAGACAGACAGACAGACATGGCGAAACTATAAGGGTTCGTAGTATTTTTCAAACTTTCGCGATCATTGTACATAATTATTGATTAAAACGGATATTTATCGCGTATGTACCTTTTTTATTTGTTATCCCGACGTTTCGGCTGTGTTGCAACAGTCATGGTCACGGGTTGACTGGAGAACTTAGAGCTACCGTCGAGAAGTGATGGCAGCTGCAGCAACTACCCTCACTTGGTCTTCAGAATTAGAAATGTCCTCGTTCATATTACGACACACTACACTAACCATATCTACGCGATAAATACCCGTTTTAATCAATAATTATAAGAGTTCTCTCCGAGTTAGACTACGGAACACTACAAAAAAAAAGAAAACTCAGAAATTATGCAAACAACTTATGATTTTATGTTTATTAACCTAAAGACGCAGGTATCTTCCACAAACGTCTGCTCAATCCGCCAGCAAAGTTAAAGTATCAATAAACGAACCAGTCTGGGTGGGCCCAATGTGACGTCACGTTCAACCATATAGCATTGTGTTTAGGCTGGTAGGGCGTGGTCGAGCCAACCATTTTATTATTTTACTGTTTGGGTCGTGACGTCACGTCCACCGGGTGGTTGTGTCCGACCAGCCAAACTGGATCGTCTGGTAATGCTTTTACTATTACATCTCTACATTCTTTTATCTAGGAACAGTTCATTACTACTGATGGATGCCGACGCCCGCCGTTGCATTTTAATGTTATACTAAGCTGCATTCGTAAACCGCGGGAACCATCGCTACTAGTAATGAATTTATAAAATCGACTACTAGGTACTTTAGGACACTGCAGTTTAACCTCACTGCGAGTTGATTGTCGGAAAAATTATGTAAGAGATGACGTCAAATCTCGTACTAAAACCACTCGATGATGTGACGTCATTACGACGAGTTTAAATTTTATCGGCATTGCGGACCCTGGTCTTGTTCATCGCAGATGGTACATAACCTACTGATAGTTGCCGCCGCCATTATCTATGTTATTTAGTATGGTCCATCGTAGACCATAGACGAGTTGCCACCGTCGTCAGTTGTTGTCTTATAATTTCTTTGGTTGTCGTAGCCTCTTTGTAAACCGCATGAACCCTCACTCTACAATCATCATAACTCTATAATTTAGGACACTGCAGCTCATCAGTTGCATCACCACACTGGTCTTGTCCATCGCAGAGGACAACTTTCGGTACACAGCGATGGTTGCCGCAGCGTACTTCATGGGCCCCGCAGGCGCCGTCGCAACCGTCTGGCTCGTCGCTACCGTCCGCACAGTCCGCTAATCCGTCACAAAACCTTGACGATAGAATACATTGGCCGTCTGTGCATGTGAACTCTGATTTGGGGCATTCTGAAAAATAGATGTCGCCCTGATTCAATTTAATTACTACATCGCGTTCATATATAGGGTGTTTGTTAATATACGTACAAAAATGAAAGGGGTTATTTTGATAAGCATAATTAATATATTTGTGAAATGCTTAGCATAGATGTATGAAATTTATTTTAGCATGTAAAATCAAACACTTTATTAAACTTATGTTGTGCCATTGCATAATGCTTGCCATCTAACCACAGATACTGTATTGGTGACGTCTCGAGATATCTCTTGGTGTCCCTTTCTAACCCAAAACTCGCAGCTATTTCCGAAAGAGATAACAAATCGGCCTTTATTTTTGGATGTCGATTGCAAAAGTAGGCAGTAAGTTTTATATCGAATTAATCACCTAAACTTAGTCGAGTTTCTTTAAAATTTGTAAATATAACTATAGTAGTTTATTTTTTTCGAGAAGTCTTTTTTTATGTTTTGAGAAACTATCACTTGAATATCGTCAGTATATTACCAACACCCTGTATAAATAATCAGATAATACGATGTAAGTCGAATAACTCAATAATGTGATACAAAATATATTTCGCTTAGTTATATCAGAATATATTTTTGAAATGGGTTTAAAAATTTGATATCAGGAAAGTTACAGGGGTCATATAATCTTCCATTGGTTAAAATCACTGCAGATTCAAAGTTGTTGTTAAATATAGTAATATTTTTTCTTGAAAAATGTTGATATCCGACTTTATTTTTATGAAAAGTTGTTTATTTTTTATTCATAGACTGCTCTTTACAGATTTATTGGTGTTTAAGAATCTCATTTTTTTATCAACCCTAAATGTATGTACCTGTACAGGGTTTTTCATTGAGACCTATTTCACCCAGTGACGGGAAATCCTAGATATCATATAATGCTGAAAGTTCTTAGCCGTCTCGCATCGCCGATTTTGATAAAAATAAAAACTGCATTTGAAGATTTTGGAAAAATATACACGCTTCGGGAATCGAACCAATTCTTTTTCTGAAAAAAAACCCGTTTCTTGTTATGGGAATCGATAGTGTAGGCTATAAAAAGTATTTGTAAAATTAAATGAAAAACACAAGCAATTACAGTTTTCTAAATCTATGGATGTTTCGGTGGTAGTAAGGTTAGGTCCTAATAAAACCTATTAATTTAGAACTAAGGTTCCTTTACAAAAAAAACTATTTATAGCCTACACTATCGATTACCGTAATAAAACACGCAATGGGTTTTTTTCGAAAAAGGGGTGGTGCGATTTTCTTTTCACCAAAGGACAAGCAGGCGCACGGCTCAGTACCATCCGTACCTAGTTGATATACCTCCCATTCGCACACACGGTTTTGGTTCTACGTTCTTGATGCGCACAGCTAACGTGTGGAATACTTTGCCGTCATCTGTTTTTCCTAAAGAATACAATCCGGGCCTCTTTAAGGTAAGAGTGAATAGGTTTCTTCTAGATCTTCGTGCTTCATCTTAGACCACATCATCGCTTACCATCAAGTGAGATTGTGGTCAAACGAAGATCTATAAAGTTAAAAAAAAGGATTTCCGAGACGTAAATACTACTTTACAAAATCTGTAAAGGCGGTTTTTATTTTTTATTAAAATCGGTGACATGAGTCCTTTCAGCAAATATCTATGAAATACCTTGTATAATGACGTCCGCGTCGAACCCAAGATTAACCATTTGCTTGAACTTTATACAAGTTTATAATCATAATTTCTCTATTTAAATAAACGGCCAACGCAATGGCCGAATCTCATTTCTATGCTTGAGTAGAATTCACAATATTTTTTTGCATTTGAACGGTTTTACATTAAATAAAGACGAAGTCTACTATGGAAGCCCCGTTAGGTTGAGTGAGCACATTCATAACCCAGTTTCGTGAGCCACTAAACGGTAAGTAGTACGGAGGTACTTTTGTATGTCAAAAGATGAACCACCAATTACATAGGTACCTACACTAATTTGAGTCACGTCTTATATGTAAGTTTCTTACCCACTGTGCAGTTAACTTCATCAAATCCATCCCA
This sequence comes from Philereme transversata, assembly GCA_963924445.1. Classification (NCBI taxonomy): domain Eukaryota; kingdom Metazoa; phylum Arthropoda; class Insecta; order Lepidoptera; family Geometridae; genus Philereme; species Philereme transversata. The sequence goes on from OZ004342.1 coordinate 12,424,165, forward strand.
GCAATCAATTGTTCCATCACAGTGTTTACAATTATCGAAGCAGGAGATGGCATTACCGCATCGAAACTGCTTGGTCAAATCACATTCTGGAACAAAACCAAAGTGTAATAAGTACTTACCTAACTCATATACAGATGTCTCATACTTAATGTATTTTGAAATATCTGCTTAGTTTGGGGCTACATAGCGCTGTGTGAAATGTCCAGCAATATTTAATATTGTATTTTAATCTAGGATTTAATCTAATCTTATCCTTACCACAATGCATTTCATCGGAGCGATCATAGCACTGGATAGAGCCATCGCAGCGGGCTTCAGTCGGCACGCAGAGACCGTTGCGACAGCGCCATTCCTCCTGGGAGCATGTCACCATCGTCAATAGGCGGCACACGCGCACCCCCCGCGCCCTGTCCACCAGCTGGCATGCCTCGGTCTCCAGGGCACACAGGCCACCACAACCTAGACAAAAATACCACTTCGAATTGACTCTACATTTATGGTAGGTACAGAAGAAACATGATGATCTGCAAATATTACCGGACTGTATTCTAAGTATGCATATACTAAGCATGTAGGTAAGTGTATGTAATTTTTTATATCTAAATGAAAACTGGCAGTGAATGTTGCATTTATATTTGTTTGACTAACCTGTGGGATCATCATCGTCAACCGGTGTCTTGCAAACAGACAGTCCGCTACTCTCGTCTAACATACAAATTTCATTTTTTTGGCACGTGCAAAACCTCTGCGATAAATCTCTATTTATTATTTCCTTCGGTTTAGCGCTGCTGTTCTTATGTCTCGGATACGTCCTTATATTTTTTCTTATTTTCAACATTACTATTGATACATTTTCCGAACTATTCTCACTGTTCAGTGTAGTTATGTATTCGGTAGATGTAGAGTATACTCGTATAGGCGCCATGACCTTTTCAGTAGAAGGTACGTAGATATTAGTTATTGGTGACGATGTTTTATTAACATAATTTTCAGTTGGCACTACGATTGTACTACTAGAATTCGATGCATGTATAAAATGAGGCGTAGTAAAGTGAACTAAAACAAAACTTATAACTACGATCGCAATTATCATCACACTTATTGAGCAAGCCTGTATTTGAGTACGTTTTTTAACAGGACTTTCAGTCAAAGCAAAATTGACGATACAGCCCATGCCTCTTAGATGTTTCCTCAGTCTTCGTCGATTTGATTGACTGTGTTGCGTTTCACGGGAAATATATTTATGGCGAAAACTGGAATCTATTTGACCTGATATTGTCGGAATATTTTGTTTGTTATCCAAATGAATTGCTTCCAAATCTCTCGAACCAATAATGTTATTAGAATGAATCGCTTCACAACTATTATTTAAGGAGTTTTCTCGTAGTTCATTAGATGTTGACTCTATTTTATCTGATGTCCATTTTCCGTTTGGAGTGGAATGGTTGTTTGGTAGGAAATTATTGGTCAGATTGTATTTTCTTATTTTACCTCGACACGTATAACAATATTTTATCATTTGACTATCTTTTTGTGGTGCAGTAATAATCGCATTTCGTAGACAGCTGTTATTCCAGAGGTGTGAACAGTAGAGCGAGTCCAAATTTGCAGATGCATTTTGTAAATTACTCGTAGTCGGTAAATTTTCTTCAAAAATACTATTGGTTAAAGTAATCATGTTTATTGCGCATCATCACAAAAAATACTACGTTTATAACTTTAATAATCGGTAAGTACCTGAAACAAAATACACTTAATTAAACGCTGAAAAACTATCACGTACTGAAAACCTATATTTTTCGTAAGGTAATAGTAGTAACTCTACCCAAACGGTTCCCCTCTTCTAAGGGTACGAACATGATCGTATAAGTTTACAACTTACTCAACTGTGTAAATGATATCGGGTTAATAGATCCCTTTAATTTGATGAAGCTCAACAAAGATCCTCACTAAGAAATGGTTAAACAATACTCTAGCGACCTGTTCTGGCTTCACCGGTATTTTACACAAATTGGTTAAGTAAGTATATTCGAAAGCAAACCTTAAAAATATGTGTTTTAAAATAATTTAAAGTACATAGTTGCTCTTAAAATAGCTCTGAAAGATGTGGATAGATACCTTCTTAACTCACGCGAATAAAGTTATCAAGGGTAGTTAGATTAAAGTTACGTAAGTCGCAATTTATTTGTCTTTGAACATGGCGTGCTAATGAAGTTAGGTGAATAATCACCTTGATTTATATCTCTAGGCATCTAAAAGTAGCTAAAAGTTATGCTAATTTAGATAACTACGTAGCATAGATTCATAGTAAATTAAAATATGGCTATACTTTAAAAAATTGAATCTGCAGCATTAGGGTTGGTATATAAACAAAGCGACAAACAGACCCAAAGACTCTGCACGTTATGTATTTAAACTGCATTTTATTTATATTCTACGTTCAACTAGTTCAAGTACAACTTGTAGGTCAAGAAGATTCAAAGATTTTCTTCGCGGCATTTCGCTGTGATAATGAAAAATAACTAAATTGACAACTCACCCGCAAAAAGTATAGTTTGAAACCTTCGTTGCACTAAACACTAATTAATATTACTATCTACGGTATTGTCGAGTGGAAGCTATGGTGCTCGTCAGGTCACTGAGCAGGCACGGGTCTTGTATCAGGCTACGTTGCCAGTGACAACGTCTAACAACTTTACACCAACACCTTTACCCCGTATCATCGAGAAAGAGGGATGAATTGAAACGTATTGCTAGGTAAGTAAGGGACAGGTATATTGGGGTTGGTAGCGGCTGCTGAACCAGCAAAGTCCGTGCGCACTCATGAGTGACACGTGGAACCGTTTTTACTTTGCATGAACATCTGTTCTTTTATTACTACGGAAATAGGTAAAGTACTAAGAGGTAATCCAACATTCAAAATGTAGGTCTAAGTTTTCCTAGACCTCTACGCCGTAGCACCGTAGAGCCGTGCTAGGACTTACCCCAAAAGTAAGTAATAATTGATTTTTTTACAAGTAGATTGTATTACCAGTATTAGCTTATAAAAGTATCTATACCTAACTATAGAAATTTACTTAACTCAATAATTTCAATACAGTTATTTAAATAATTTGCCAGTGATTTAAGGCCATAAATCTCCATCGACTATAGTACGACGTATAGAAAAATTTCGGGATCAGAATTAATGAATTAAGGGGGCTTCCTGAATAATCCAGCTAAGTAGCCTATCAATTAATCTAAAATGCAAAAACTGTACCAAATCCGTAAAAAAATTCGCTCAACTAAAATAGGTCTTATGGATGAACACATGTTGTTAAAGACCACGGGGCACAGGACGTGTAAACAACCGACTTCCTTGGTATGACAAAATGTGCGTCGTAATCAACATCGGTGAGTAAGTGAATGATTGGCTTTGAGGAGGCACTTTGATTTGCAGGATGTTTTGGCGCGTTGCGGCACTGATGTGGTCGTGACCTCGCATCCCTCGCGTAGGGGGAGTCCGGGGCGATGGCCCGCGACTCGGGTGCATGTGCGGTGAACAGCATCTCGCGGATGCAGCCGCGGCCCTGGACTCTCCGTGGTGCCTGCGAGGCTGCGACACGCAATCCGAGGAAGGCACAATACAACACAACTCTCACTGCGCGCGCCGTGTGCGGTTGTGCCCACTCGCCCACCTCCCGTTCGCTGCGTGTTGCGGTCCCGATTCAGTACTCAGTGTTCAGTCATTCGACTACCATATGCGCGTTTTACCGTAAATCGCTCAATTTCACTCGAAAAATAATTGCATAGTATGTGAATGCGACGTCACGTTAAGCACGAAAACGAGTGAAATGTTCGCACGCTGACCAGCAATTCCATACTTCTTCTATTGGACTGACTTCATGAGGAGTTGAGACTTCAGTTTTAGGTAAGTTAAGTGCGCTTTTTTATTTTTTTTATTATTTTTATTTAATACAATTATTTTAGTACATATACGATGTACAGTTTGTGCTTCGGTAATTTATTTAGGAAAGTCTATAAACACGCGAAACGTGTGTAATACTTTCTAAAGTATAAAATCAACGTCCTCAGTTATAGTTACAAATTAACACATTTAGCAAATACCGCAATTATTTTGTAATATGAGCCCCTAGAAAAGCTTGTGTAGGTCACAATGTCAGATGTCCTACTTCTCATCGAAGCGACAACAGCGAGTAGGCAGGCAACCAAGTTGCGGACTGTTATTTTGTCCACTTATTTGTGTTATGATGATTCTTGACAAAAAGGTTCAATCGAATTGGAACTTTTAATCTAGATAAATAAATAAATATTGCTGGACATTTCACACAGCGCTATCAAGCCCAAAACTAAGCAGAGCTTGTACTATGGGAACCAAATAACTGATAGAATACTTATATACTTTTTTTTTGTAATTACTTACTTATAATATATAGAAGAACCAGACCCGAAACAAATATCTGTACCTACGCTGATTTGATTTTCGACGATAATCTTTTTTTTATCTTAAGCTCTTTTCAAATCGAATCATAGGTACGGTGCGCCATCTACGAAACTCTCAACAGACGCCTCTAGCACCACATCTCCAGTGCATCGACTTTCATCGGTTCCTTCAGCCTCAATTACGAAATATAGAGCCTCAAAATTGCCATTTTCGTAGTAGTTGTGTGATCCCCCTCTTCCAGCCAACGTGCTATTATTGTATGCCTAAAAAGTATCCATAATAGTAGGACATATACCTACTGTAGTTGTAAGAAGAATTAAAGGGAGACTTTACTAGTTTACGAGCTGTAGTCGACCAACTTATGTCTGTAGTTAGGTTGTAAACAGTGTGTATAATGTTCATACAAAACAAAATGACCACAATCAACTGCAAAATTAACTTTGTATTTAAATATGACTAAGATACAGACGTACTGGTTAAGGAACCCTTCACTGTGCGTGGTCCGACACGTTCTTGACCAATTTATCATTTTTATGGGTATGATTTATTTGTACCTGGAAATTATAGAATTTTATAATTTCACTATTTGCAATATTTTGATCGAAAACTTCGATGAAGAATCATTTAATGTACATTACAATAAAGCATAAGACGTACATTACTTAATTTCATTATAGATACTGAACTATATCAATCACCCACCCGCATCCTAATGTATAAATCAGATACCTACAAACAGTTAATCAATTTCAAAGAATCCTTTGTCGGTTTTCAAAAGTCCTATAGTCAAAGAACTTTTTGTATTGGTACCAATTTACAGAAGCAGCTTGTGTGTATTGGGAAATATTAATGCACGTTGTTGACTGCGCCTACCACAAAAATATTAACAACTTGCCAAACTTTGGTCAAGGAACAATTTGGAGTCATCATTGCACAATCAGTAGAACTGGTAGGGTACGTCAATTTACTTTTGGTACGATCTTTAGATATCATAATTGTTTCGTTTATATTTTATTTTACTATGTAAGTCGTTGAATATTTTTTCTGTATGTATATAAAAATAAAAAGATTTTGCGAGCATATGAAATTACAGTTAAGAGCTGTAAACTTTATCATGTTGCCATTCAGTCAGTAACCTTGAATATAATGTAGATACAAGTGAATTTGGTCGTCCACAGCATATGAAAATTAATTTCTGTCAATAATATGTTTGCAACATCTAAAATAGTCGTATTTGCCAATTCATATAAAAACATGTCATGTTTCAGAACGCCAAACTTCGATTGCGACTACTTTCTTTCTGGCAACTAAACTAGGTTAACGGCGATTTTCGATGTGCTTAGAATCGCAAACTAACGTGGGGCATCTCTGTTCAGGTATCGCATACAAATATTTATTTCACTGACTATGAATTATTCAAAGAAGTAAGCTTAAGTTATGAGGGATTTGAGATGAATTATTAATAAACAATTTATTCGCCAAAGTAAGATTCACTAGTAAATTTTAGATAGAGCCACTCTTTTTAATTTCTTCTATATTATTTTTTTTATACCACTGAGGTAGCAAACAAGCATACGGACCACCTGAAGGTAAGCGGTTACCTATGGACGTTTGTAACACCAAAGGTACCCCTCGCGCGTTGCCGACCCATTAAAATTTTCAAAATGCACTTTTTGAAGAATCCCATACCCCCATAGTAGTCCCTGGGGAAAACCTCGGCAGGGAGACCATTCCACAAGCGAAGTGTTCGCGGGAGGAAATTCCTCTGGAACCTCATGGTGCGCGACCTAATCGTCTCCAAGGTGTGTTGATGGATTCCCTGCCGATTGCGAGCGGTGCGATGATAAAAGGAACCTTATTATATTGCATGTAACTTTTACTTATCTAATTATTTATTTATTTAATACTTTCACACAAAACAGAATAGTGCTAGAAGGACTTAATGCTCATAGCATTATCTACCAGTCATCCTGGTCGTGCGTCAAGGTAAGGCGTGACACAAGAAAAAAGGTATTTCAAAGCTAATTATAAATACATACCCTAAATTACTAAATAACATAATATAAATGCCTAACATAATAATTATAATATATATTACGTAAAAACCTATAAGTTAAAAAAAAATTAAATATAAATTACATTGCAAACCTAAGTCAAACGCAATGATGATATCGGTGGCTAAATTATCTTCAACTTCTCAAGGAACGCTGACGCACCAATCCCTTAAACGACTCTTTTGTTTCAGCCTTTTAATTGCCAATTTAAGTGTAACTGTTCACTTTAGTTCCACAACCCTAAACCAAATTACATCATCTTAGTCTGCATAATAATATAATTGCTACAATGTAATAGTTACGAGTATAAGGATACCATGCATTTGGAGGTTGGAATTGCAGTTTACATCATATCAGATGGCAAAGAAAGTGTGCCTGGGCCAATCACGTGATAATAAGAACACTTGTATGCATCATTGCTCATTATCGACCGATTGCCTTTTGTCTAAGGGCTACTGATGAAACTAGCCTTTGTTTGTTTCAAGATTATTCAGATTCCTCACAGTTGATTGATGTTTGTAAATAAAATCTTACAAGAATAACATAAATAATCTATTTTATCTACTGCGGACGCAACCTCTACCAGATTAAAAAACATTAATTTTGTATAAGAGTACTTTATGTTGGAAAAAAGATACTTACAGAAAAGTTCATACAGTAACTAATAATTAGAAATCTGTAAGTTAGTGTTTTCTGATTAGGTAAAGCGATATTCTCAAATAGAGCATACGGAACAACATATTAATTGGGTAACGCCAAAAGTAGGTATTAGGAGTAGGTAGAACAAAGATGATTGTTGTGGTATAGCGTGTGTTCTTATTATTTTTCTGGGCATTTATCGCAGTCCTTGAAAAAACAAGACCTTTAGTTCATATCAGACTGGAACAAAGAATCGTCTTCCGCGTGTGTGTACAAGTGGCTGATTAATTTAAGATTATTTCAGGTACTTACACAAAACACTTGCATTATTTATCAGAAGCAATTGTAGATACTACAATTTATTTCCAAAATGAATGAGTACAATTTAACTTTGTAACTTAAATAATACTTTATCAACTAACAACTTATGTCATTTAATCTACATGATGGAAATTAGTAGGGCGTAATTTTACAAATAGATAGATTTAACGCCATGCTAGATTTAACTGTGTTAATTTATTATCAGCTCCCTTAGTAGTAAAAGTAATGTTATTAATTTATTATGACCGATCTTAAGTAGGTAATTGCTGAGAATCATCTCGCAAACACCAGTTTAAAAAAACAAGAAACCGTTTCGAAATCGGTCAATCTGTTAGAATGCTACCTTCCCTGTCATGGACAGGCTCGCAGGCACAAACAAACAATCACTTCAAATCCAAGTAATATAACAGTCCTATTTTGTGTCGGGTTTGCTTATAAAAGCACTCTCACGTGCCATAGTGATGTCTATAGCAGTAGTTTTCAAACGTACTCTACCAACTACCTACACTGAATTTCTCTATTTGATATTTTCCTTAAACGTTTAAACCTCTTTATTTAAAGAGAAGAAAACAAGAAAAAAGAAGAGAGTAATGAAGCCATGCAAAAGAAGTATATTCTTCGAAGTATATTATTATTTCCGCAGAAGGTTTATTATTTTAACCTAACTTTGTTTTTCACGCATAATTTTTAGCCTAGCTCTCATCAAATGGCAAAGGAATTAATTAAACACTTTTATTGGAATACCTACTTGAGTATTTAACGGAACTGAGCCCAGAGCAAGAATTTTGCGAAGCAGGTTTTCTTACTTTGGAAAAGTTGTTAACCTTTTGGGATTTTAACTGTAAGTAGATTTAAAACTCTATTTAAAAAATCTAGTGGTTCGCTCCGAACTGAGATCTCGCGAGTCTCCCACAAAACAAAAAAATATTATTCATAACCTTTGACTAATAAAGTAGTGCACGAAATGCATAACCTACCATACTTGACCTACAGTTTCATTCAAATTACAAGTAACAGGAGTTCATGTTAATTAGTTGTATTGTTAGGGGTATAAATTGCAGTAATTCTGTATTTCAGACTTTACCATATATTTGTGTCACTAAAGCTACACGAATACCTATTTTCAGCATTGCGGGGTCACTGATGTACCCTATGATATTCTTCAAAGTTAAGTTTTAAATATGGCTAATAACTCAAAAACTACAAAAATTAAACTAAAAGTAAAAACGGGGTCGAAATGTACTAATAAAGACCTTTCATTAGACGTCCCATTTGACCTAATAGTTTCATTTTGATTTTTTTTAACCCTTTTGAACCCCCATTATCTCAACAACCCCCCAATATTTTTAGCTCGTTTAGCCACACCAAAATTGCGCTAATACTACCTATCTATATATTAAATTTCACGATGATCGGATCAACGCTTCGAAAGTTAACCTCGGACAAACAAACATAGATACAACGCCGATTTGCCCAAGTTGATTTGGAGATCTCAATAACAGTTAATTTAAACTGTATTTAAAACGTAAATTTTTTCACAAATCATTTTATTGAGCCATTATGTTATAATGATTTCGGCTCTGACTATAAAATCCGAAGATCGGTTGTGGCCTTTTACAGATCAGTAGTTTTAAGAAGACCAAACAACGCCAATGCATTCCATAAACAAGGTTGTCTACCAAAATAACATAGCTTTATAATTTATATTATCATCATGGGCTTTTACGTCAATATAGAAGATGATTTAAGTAAGCGTCAGGTTGGATAGGATAGGCACTTTCTTTCATTGCTAATGAGGCCTATTTAGGAGCGGCAGCCACGACCGCACTTTTTACAGATAAATACGACCCCTGTAGGTCCAGGGTTTGCGGCACGTTCATGTCTTGGCGCCCGTTTATGCGCTAGCTAGATGGTCCAGCCAAGCATTGTCATGAGCGACTACTCCGCTGGCGAAGGATTTCCTCCAAGAGTCACGGTCTTCTGCCTCGCTCTCCCATTTCAAATAGCTTTATATAGTCCCAGTATTAGTCAATGTAATTAAATATTTTCTTTAATGTATTTAATCATTTTCTAGATCATATAGTAATCACTTCATTACCAACGGTTTTTTGTTAACAAGATTAATTTAAAGTATAAAATAGATCATAGTTTGCGTACATAAGAAATCGATGAATTGATATTATGACTCGTTATCCCAATTCTCTAACGATATTGTTTTTGTTCAGAATCCGGTGTACATTGCTCACACAACGCGACGCGGCGCAGCGGGCCGGGCACGGCACGGGTGGAGTGCAAAAAAGCGGTGCGGTGCGATGGACACCGCACCGACCCGTGCCGCCTTTGGTCTGTTGTCTTCTGTACACGGTGAAATTTAAATCACTGAAAAAACGTTATTCAGGCCATGGTCTATACCGTTCTGTAGCATTAAATATTTTGTAAACAAGTAACTTTTTAACAATAATATAATCGACTTTAGAATAGTTTTTTCATAGCAAATATACAAAACACATTAGCGTCCCGATAAATTTGAGGGTTGCTCTCCAACTTTTTGGAAACCCATCATCAGATCCTGACTTGGTGTCAATGGGTGCCCCCCCCCCCCCCCCGGGAAGTAAACAACCATTTTTAACAAAAATAATTTCTCCTATCGGTCCAGGCGTCTTCGAGTAACCGGGGAACATAAATAAAAAGAAAGATTCCAACGAATTGAGAACCTCCTCCTTTTTTTAAAGTCGGTTTAAAATACTTAACTCTTTCTTCTTCTTTCATGAATGGCATTCTTAAAGAAGCCTTATATTGCTCAAACAATAAACGTGACATTGAAGCTCATAGTGATACCGTAGTTCTGTGTGTGTGTGTTGTAGGGTGTAACGTTAATTCAGACGTTAGACGTAGACCATGGTCTGAGCAACGTTTCTTCTAGAAAAACAGTGATGAACCCAAAACTATTTAGGTTTGGGTAATAGTGTCGTCTTTTTTAGTTTTGCAGCCACTTATTAAACTTGGCTATTTGATGAGAACTAATATTAAAAAACAAGATATGTTTTAGCACAAGTGTCTGTGATACATCGGAGCTGACACACCATTACTCCATACTAAGTTTCCAACCCATTTCACCGTGTATTGTATAGCATACAAAACGCTGTAGCCACAGCGCCGCGCCGCGTTCGGTGTGTGGAACTCCTTAGGTATCGCAAACTCCTCGTACTACTCTACAAGCTGTATATTTTATCAGAGCAGTAAGGCCATTCAGGTCAATAGTCGTCTGATTTCACGATTAACTCAATTACTACGTTTTTAATTGTTTTTTATGCATAACGCTTCTAAAAGCAGAAGTGTAGAGTTGTAGCAGTTCATAATAACGGTTAATGGTTGACTGATTAATACTATATATACCTATGTAGCATATAAGTTCATACATAGTTACAATTCTATATTTTCCTGTTCCGCTGGCATAAACAACCAGCGCAGTTTAGACATTATTAGTGAAAAAAAAGAAACATCGGTGAGTAGTGTACAAAAAGTTATCATAGTAGAGGTAGGTAGAGACATAATTGATAACGAAGTGCGTATTATTTTAAAGTTTCTAAAAGTAGTCTCATAAATGTAATTGAAAGTTTTGCAAATCGTCTACAATATTTATATTGTTCAACATTTTTCCGCGGTTGAACGTGCAAGTACCTACCTACGTTATGTATAAGCGTTAGGTATGCGAAAATGCGAAAGTGGAAGCCACATTGTTGTATCTTGATTAAAACAAACTACTGCTGCCAACCGTGTTATGTTGAACGTTTCTTCAGGTATCAATAAAAACAGCGTGCCTTACCTCACAGCCTTTGTCTTCTTCTGACTACAAATCACTAAATTAAATCAACAATTTGCATTTATCATGTAAAATCTGTAGCAAAAAACGTACGTTTTCCCGGCGTCTATGCCGGCTACTGACACTACCCGACTAAAGATAGAGAACGATACGAGACAGAACTGAATAGCAAATGAGAAAAATCTTAGCTCGACTGACCAATGACTCCGCCGCGACCTCAACCCCAGCCAGTTAAGCAATAAAATTATACGTAGCTTAATATCAATCAAATGAAATAGAAACAAGTGTTTTAGCGTAAATACAAATACCTAGATGAAACCGTTTTGAAAGTTACGTTGCGTGCAGAACGACGAATTTCACCAACGATTCGCAATCCCAATCGAATTCGCTAATGAAGCCGATCCGCCAGATTTATAGTTATAGACGTGCTCAGCATGCGGTTATATTATTTATTATAGAAATCAGTTAATAATATGATACACAACAATCATACTTATTCAATTTATACCAATAAATACGTATTTAATTGTGTTGATTACATTACGCCTTTACCCATGTTATGATCTGAATCTAAGCTAGAGAGTATTTATTTCTGACAGATAATAATCAACAGTGAAATAAATAACACAGTAGAGGCTAATGTCCTAATACAATAGGTGTTGGATTTACTTACATGAGCAGGAGGCGCTTACAGAACCATTCTGAATGCATTCCGATGAGAGCATGTGCTTACAATAGGTGAAAGTATGAAGGTTCGATAACCCAAACGAAAGTTTTTACAAAGGGATTCTGGATGTGAGGACATACCGCCCTTAGAAAGTAAAAGGTATGTTAAAATCGAGAAACCAGGCTTCTGAAACGATTCGATACGCAGCTAAACTTGCGTGCGGTAACGTTTTTATTTACCATTGAAGTAAAGGGGTTAGGTAAATAATTGATCGAGCGCGATCTCCTACCCAACTCAGACAAAGCAGCGTTCTATAAATGTAATGTATGTTTCGTATGTTTGTTTGTCCGAGGATAACCTTCGAAGCGTTCATATGATCATCGCGAAATTTGGTAACTAAAGCGGTACTCTTCCACCTTTATTATGCGCACCGCCAAGGAGTGGAACGCCTTGCCTGAGTCTGTGTTTCCTGATAACTACAACCTAGGGATCTTCAAGTCACGAGTGAATAGGTTTCTTCTAGGCAAGCGTGTACCATCGTAGACTGCATCATCGCTTACCATCATGCGAGTTAGTGGTCAAACGCTAGCCTATAATTTATTAAAAAAAAAAACTATATAGTTAGTTAGGTATTGATGGCTCAATCCTGGTGTTACCAAATGTGTTTAAAACTGCTGTGGAGGGCGGGACGTAATCAACTGCAAAATTAACTTTGTTTTTAAAATTACTAAGGTACCTTACAGCCACACTGGCATGTAACCACTAGTTTAAATCTACAACAAATGTTAATAAAAGTGTCGCATTTTGTGTATGTCGTGGCACATTGAATACCACACCGGCATTGTAGGTAATCATAATACAAAAGTTTTAACTGCTTGAGCAGTTGAGCAAAATTGAGCAAAATTACCACTGGTAAACTTACGCATGCGCGTCACAAGACCTAGACCGTGAAAATAATAGCCAGGTGTTTCACACACTGCAAGGATCACGACAGTAAGTGGTGCTTATTTACCTACGCTTAAGACGCAGCAGAGCTAAGTTTGTGCTAAATTTATATTCTACAGATAATAAGGTCAAACCACGTAAGTACTTATTTTTCAAACCTTTATCGCAATATTAAAATGTCGTTCTAGACATAACAGAGATATAGGTACTGTATCGTGTAAGTTAATAGCTCACATTACACAACGCAAAACATGGAAGAAAGACGGTCGCTTTATATCATGGTAAGGTATAAGTTTTATCTATACAGGTAACTTCGTAAGCATTATGTAAACGATAAATACAACGAAGCGACTGTCACCGGACATAGACAGCGGTAGAGCCAACCACAAGCTATATCTACCTACTTATAGACCGGTGACCGCTCTCCCTGCCTCACGCACCCATACCGACAGAACTGCAAACTGGTTTTTGCAAATCCGTTCGAGAGATAGCGTTCTAGACCTGTTCAAGGAAACTTGTATAAAATAGAAATTCATACACTTGAAAATGCAAATTACATCATATTTGAGAGAGTGTTTTTTTGTATTTTTATCACCCATCTTCGTATTTGTGACGTACGCACGATAAAGTTCAATGCCAGTTAATTTGGAGAAATAATTACAAAACGCATGATACCCATGTTATTTGCTTGCTCATCGCAAGTAGCATTCACTTATCACAAAGGAAATTCGCAAACGCTATTCTGTGAAAGTAGAGATGAAGATGCAGATATCTGCACGACATCGACAGGTGAAAGAAAGTCATCTGGGACCTGTTTCTTATAAATTGCAAAGCACAATTGTCGAAAAACAAAAATATATCGATCAATAAGATGTCTATAGGAAAAGCCTCATTAGACATCCCACTTGACCTGATTGTCTGGCTTTATTTTTTATGACCTCTCTTGAATCCTGAATACCAAATTGCACGCAGATCGAATCAACGAACGCTTCGAAAGTTATCCTCGGACAAACATACATAATATATACATACATACAAACGCCGATTAGTCCAAGTTGATTTGGAGATCTCTTTGTTTGATCAAAAATATTTTTAATTATTGATACTTAGAGCGTTCTTGATCATTATTTTTCTTTGAAGATTTTTTATTTTATTGTTCTGAGAAAGCTATTCCTTTGTTTTCTGTAAGAAATTAAATAGCTTCGATGATTTGAAGTAGTGGATTAAGTACTTAGGCACTTTTTGCATTCGCTATAAGAATCTCATTGTGTTGTTATTAACTTTGTAATTGTATAATCAATTATTATCTTCATAAAATATCGGCAGTTTATTGAGTTCATGTTTTGTTGATAATAACTAATTAGTGGCCATTAGCAGTAGTAGGCCAAGGTTACTACTTACGTCCATCTGTTACACAGGTTGAGGTCAAACGAGACCAACTTGCTTTTTTGACAAATGTCATTTTTTAGGCTGACTGTACATTTATTCAAAAATCAGAAAATCATGTTATTTTTTTAGATTTGAATAGAGGAATGTTTTTCGGCCGAGTTGTTTATCAAAATATGGCCGCAAATATTTTCTATTTAAGTTAAATTAATTATTTCTTTCTAAGCAATTTTGTTCACTAAATTATAAATAATTTCAAAGAGAGATATGTTATGAACTTAACATTATTATCTGAACTAATTTCGATAAAATTTGGTGTATTGATAGAATATGACCTGGATTGAAACATAGTCTACTGTTATTGACAAATTATGCGTGCAAAGCAGCGGGAGGAAGCTAGCGCAGTCCTATCAAAAGATACAAACAAGTTTTTTTTTGAGGGATTTCTAACAATTCTTTCTAAAATTATGCATAATAACTAAAAAAATAATAATCTTAGACGCTTAGAGAAAATACGCTGTAAACTTATCCCCTCGAAATGCCGGCAACATAACTTGACCTAGTTTCATTCACATAATAAGTATCGGTCGTTCATGTTAAATGGTTATTAATAGAAATTTCAGTTATTCTGAATTTCAGACTTTTTCCTATATTTGTGTCACTACAAGCATACCAAATTTCAGCACTGTGGGGTAACTGGTGTAGCCTGTAAATTTAGTCAATATTCAGTTTTATTTTGACAGTAGGTACTTTCATTTCAATTCCATTAAATAAAAACGGGATAGAATAGCACTGTCAAAGACTTTTTAATAAACCTCCCATGTGACCTGATTATCTTAAGTTTTAGCTCATTTAGTCACACTATGATAGTGCCATCACTACCTACCTACCTATTTACTCAATACACGAAGATCGGATTAATGCTTCGATAGTTATCCTCGGATAAACAAACATACATACATACATTCATAAAATGTCGATTCGACCAAATTTTTTTGGAGATCTTTACTCGCTCACAAATACTTGCAGCCATATTTTGATAGGATGCGTCAAGAAAAGGGGGGTATCTAAGTACCATTCTCAGTTTAACATTGATCACACCTATTTTTTCTCGTTTTTTGTTACAGATTTATTAATTTAATTAGGAAAATCAAAAGATAAACAAAAGTTGATGTTCCAGTTATTTTTACGTCTTTATGTAGAAAGATACAGAGATTTGAATTTCAAAATTGATCAAAGTAACCTACCCAGTACACGCTACTTATAAATATTATAATGCCGACGCACGTGCGTGACCAATTGGTGTGTAATATTTGTTAAATTACTATTAGACCATATTGTCCCATTGTTGGGCAAAGGCCTACCTCTATTTCCGCCAAAAAATATCAGTGCATGCAGTAAAATAAAGAAATTAAAGTCTGTACAAGTATCTTTTTAACAAAAATATAACCTATTTCAGATTATACACAAATAACATTATACACAAATATCTGATTATTTTTTTATATAAAAAAAATATGTGAAAAACATTGTACGTGCCTTTGAAATTTGAGGGCTTCTCTCGATTTCCCCGATTCCACCATCAGATCCTGACTTGATTCCAATGCGACCACCTCGGAAGTGCACTCTTTTGAAAAAAAAAGAATTTTGAAAATCGGTCCACAATTGACGGAGAAATCGGTGTATATAAAAAAATATATATACAGTCGAACATAGAACCTCCTCCTTTTTTGAAGTCGGTTAAAAATCTGGCTCTCTAAGAAATATTACGTTGCTGATTCAGGAAACAATTAGATGAAAAGGTATCGGCTACCAACAAAGTACGAAGAGTTATTATATTACTATAATTAAACTTAATTGTATAATAAATGCAGCAAACCAAAATAACCTATTCTAAGAACCTCGGTAAAGATAAAGCTCATTTATTCGCAGAAAGTTAGTACAATGTTACACTGATCTTAATGTATACAATTTAAGCTCAATTAACATTCTACCAGATAATGTCCTGGTGAGTAAATACTACATAAAAATAATTTAAAATTTAAAACTGTTCTTACACAATATAAAAAATGTCGATAAAATAAAATAATGTCATGTCTAGTACTTATAATTAAAATATTCTGCAATGATGTAACAACATTTGGATGATAACCATTTATTAATTCGGCGTTTAAATAAATCATATTAGGTAATTTGTCTGGTAATTTATTAAATATTTTTACTGCCATGCAATAAGCGTTACTGTTAAAAAATGTCGAGTTGTGCTTTGTTAGATAAATTCTATTTTTATATCTAGTGTGTCTGACTAAGACAGCTTCATGTCTGGCAAAATAGCTAGGAAACTGTTTTACAAAAATACAGGATTCTCTGATATACATGTACGGCAAAAGTACTCTTGTTTTTTTTAAACAGAGGCTTACAGCTGTCTAAAAACCAGGCTCCTCAGACGGTCACATAACATCTGGCAATGCATTGATACGAACGATCTCTTGACACCCTTTATGTTACTAAAACCGGTTTCGCCAAAGAAAGTAACTGAAAAATTGTGTGTCAGGACTTGTAAGTTACGAGGCATGCCTTTTAAGTTTTGTCGTTTGAAAAAAAAAACACATCTAGAACCTTATAGTACTTTTTATTGTTTTTCAAAGTATTCACAACGTAGCTTAAAACACTTTTCCATTCGCTCAAACCAGTTATTATAACATTTATTCCACTCTAAAGTGGGGTGTTCAAAATGGCTGTCTTGAAAGCGTCGACTGCTTCTTCACCGGACTGGAACCTTTGACCACGAAGACTTTTCTTAATTTTAGGAAATGTAAAGAAATCGTTAGGGCTTAGGTCAGGACTGTATGGAGGATGGTCAAGAATTTCTACTTTTTCCTGCTTCAAATACTCAATCGTTTGACGAGCGCTGTGTGAGCTTGCGTTGTCGTGGTGCAGGATGATGCGTCGCTTTGAGTTAGATTTTCGAAGTTCGGCGATGACTTGTGGTAAACAAACTGTAGTATACCACTCTGCGTTAACCGTTCTACGATCTTCAAGTGCAATAGTCGCAACATGGCCGGTTTTTCCAACGAACGTGGCCACCATCTTCTTTGAAGTGCTTCGAGAACGAACAACTTTAGTCGGCTTTGGCTCGTCTTGAAAGACCCAGATTGTAGATTGTTGTTTGGAATCAGGATCGTAGGCATAGATCCAAGATTCGTCATCACTTATGATGTCGTAGACGTGATTTGACTCCCCTCGGTTGAACCTTTGCAGAGTTTTCTTACACCATCTGACGCGGGCCGCCTTGTGATCGTTGGAAAGCAGATGCGGTATCCAACGGCAAACTAGCTTTCTCACACCAAGCGCTTCATGCAAGATCTTCTGAATGGTTGTCCCTGAGATGCCTAATAGAGCCTCTATCTCTCGATACGTCACATGACGATCTTCGAGAATTAGTTGTCTCACAGCAATGATGTTATCTTCAGTGAAGGCGGATTTTGGGCGTCCTTCGCGAAATCTGTCACTAACACTAGTATGTCCACGCTGGAATTCTAAATACCAGCGTTCGACAGTCCGCAGACATGGGGCTACATCACTGAACACAGATGTTAGCTCTTCTAAACACTGAAGCCGTGTCAGGCCTCTTCTAAAGTTGTAGAAAATTATTGCACGAACATTTTCCTTAGAAAGATTCATTTTCGTACGTGACCTGACAGATTCAAATCGAAACTGTGACTAAACAATAGCATTAATCCTAATACTTTCAACTGTTTTGAGATTCAAAATGTAAACACATTCGAATATAGAACAGTTCCAAATTCAAAATTGCCGGAAAATATGGAAACGACAGAACTTAAAAGGCATGCCTCGTACAAGTCTTACAACCAGCAAATACGTAATGACGGTATCAATCAATCAATCATTTATTTTGAACATAATACACACAGGATAGCTTTATACATAGATGAAACACTGAAAAGTGCAATAGTAAAAACTGTGTCGCACTTTCCAGTGCCCGACCTTATGACTAAGGAGACATTGACATTCCAGAGTATCTAGGTACAGAGATTTTGATGCAAAATTAGTTGTAACAGGCAGAAAAAAAATAAACAAGGAAAATTATTCTAAATTAATATTATGATATGTAAACAGTATATCGAACATCTATTCGAAGATTCTCTAAGCTAGGAATAATCGTTATGTGTTAGCCAACTGCATTATTGTCTGCGTCTACAACAAGCGAACAAACGCAGCGTGCGCTACGCCAGCCGTCACTTTCCAACAAAGTCAATGAAGCGCGGAGAAAGTGCCGACCTCCACGTCCGTATACTGCTGATTCAGTCAATACCGCTTACTAATATGTTCACATAATATCATATTTGCCATTTATATGTTTTGCATACCAACAATAGCCATTGAAATAAAAAAATAAACGTTGTTCATTCAGATGCACGCAACCGAGATCGAGCAACTCACCTTGTTAACTTTCATAAACGACCTTTCATTTTTCATACATATTACAATACTTATAGGACTGAATGAAACATGACCTGCAATATAAGCTGCTGTAGGAAACGGTAGTTGATGGCGATATTCGCAAATGACTATAAGTTAGTTATATGACAACCTCCGTGGTGCAGTGGGCGAATAGCCGGCTGAGATGCAGGAGGTAGTGGATTCGATCCCCGCCGCGGAACAAATGTTTGCATGATCTACAGATATTTGTTCCGGGTCTGGTAGTTTCTCTATATATTATAAGTATGTATTTACAAAAAAAATGTATATAAGTATTCTATCAGTTATCTGGTGCCCATAGTACAAGCTCTGCTTAGTTTGGGGCTAGATAGCGCTGTGTGAAATGCCTAGCAATATTTATTTATTTATTTATTATATAAAACGTACATAGGTACTGATATGGAAATGAATGTAGCAATATGTGAGATCACTTTTCGCAACTAAAGCCAAACATCCTTTCTCCATTCACAAAGAATTTATTTAGCAATGTGAAACTTCCGTCCAGTCAGAAATGGATACAAAAATGTTGGTTTGGTAGGTACCGACTGATATAAAAGCGGCCCACATCTCACTGTCACTTCCTGGCATGGTAATCCCAGCATATCCCAGTTTCCCTATACAATCGGACGTAAATGAATCGTTATTTATTCATGATTTTACGACTTATGTAATAAAATATCACACATGTCCCCTATGAATTTATGGTAAATTCCAAAGTGCATACATAGATAGGCCGTGCGGGGATCATCCGTTGACCCACTTTCACTGTAATTTTTCTTCCAAGTAATAATGTAGAAGTAGAAAACGTAAAACTTGAATAATACACGTATTAAAAGGTTTATGAGAGTTTTATTGATTTCTGTAGGATGACCGAGGAGCTTAGAGCAATGAGAGAGTTTAATAAATGTACTGTTACGAGCTGAGGGTTCGGGATAAAATAATGGGAATCGATCCAACCAAAATAACACTTTTATTCAACACGATGACGATGAATACACGAACTTGGTCACACGTATCACAACACACTAATTCACACCACTGTTGCACCACTTAAAGTCACCAAAATGTTCGCACGTATAGCTTAATCCAGACTGACTCGCGAGCGACTACTGTTCACGCGAGACCCTTCTCCGCGTCAGTCCTCCAGGGCCTCGCTGAGACTCACTCACTCAGACTCAGACTGACTGTCCGGCCATCACTCCGGCCTATTTATATCGCACACATTTCGATTGTTCGAGAACGATGTCGATCCTTCCAGGAAAGGGTCGGTCCCTCGACACAATGGCCACTCCCCATTCTGCGAAACCACAAACAATAGCAACAATAACACAGCAAGACAAAAGCGTTCGAGAAGGTTCGATTATTACTCATTGTTTAACAGTCTCGGCGTAACAGTACTAAAGGAAATAACCTAGACAATTTTTCTACGAACATAACAAAGTGATATAAGTTGAATAATTATTTATAAATTAAAATGCATTTTATTTTGTTACAGTGACCTTCCTCTTCTACACTCCTCAGTTATGATCATTAGAATATCATGGCATCTACAAATTATATTTTGCATTTCTACGATAACAGGTAAGCAAGCACTTACATATGTCTTGGTTTAATAGTTAAGCGCTAACCAACAGCATGTAAAGCGAATTGGTAGAATACATTTTTTAATTTTTCTAGGTAGCCCTATTTTCCTTCAACAAACGGGGCGGATGAATAAACCCGTAATAAAATGGAATCCACCGATGGACACTTGGAATTGGACATTGGCGCCCCGAAACGAGGAGCCATTCTTTTTGCCCGCCAACTTCACCCACAAACTACCGCCTTCAGCGAATGAAACTGAGTTTTTAGCTCACATGACGATCCTCAAACGGAATTACTCCAGACTTCTTTGGGATAGCGATAAAAGCAGCAACTTGCCGCTGTTCGTCGAAAAAGCATTAAAACTTCTGAATTTGAAACAAGTCTATTATGAAGTGGAACACTCTGTTATGTCTAAGGTGTCCTGCACGGCGTGCAAAGCTGGTGCGGGGCTGTTGCAGCACTATATCAGGCTCGGAAAGAGCAATGAAGAGATCAACAAGATGATTTATCAGTTCTGCGTATCTCTGAAAATTCAGTCAGCTAGAGTTTGCGAAGGTATTACGAGATTGTTTGGGGTAAGAACTTGTTACACTTTTAGTAACTTCTTTGAAAAATAAGTTTTGCAAACTGATAGTTGAACATGAACTTTTTGCTTTCAGAGTGAAGTAGTGTACGTCTTGAAAAGGATTACTATTGGACCCGATGAGATATGCAGTTTTGTGATTGGCGACGCCTGTGGTGATGTTTACAATCCTTACCACGAATGGGAGGTTGCATTTCCACCGGTGCCAAAACCAGCTGTACGGACACTAGAAGCTCCAATCGATATGGCACCAACGTTTAAAGTTTTACAGATCTCTGACACGCACTTCGACCCATACTATGCTGAAGGTGGGTAGAAAGAAAAGAAATCGTGTGTTACTACAAAAAATACTTTATATATTGAACACTTTTTTACTATCGTGACATTTATTCATTATGTATTGTATATTCAAGGTGCAAACGCAGAATGCAATGAGCCCCTTTGCTGCAGAGCTTCCAATGGACCAGCACTGACACCAGGCGGAGGCGCTGGGAGATGGGGGGACTATAGGAAGTGTGATACGCCAAAACGGACTATAGACCACATGTTGAAACATATCGCTGATACGCACACTGTAAGTGGTTTAGTTTGATTCTACCCTTCTATGACAAGTAGGTACCTACAGTATTCAAGCTTCTAATGCTCAGGTTTAGACATAATTATTCTGAGAGAGTCTGGAAGACCAAAATGTAATGAAATCATGGTGATGACAACGGTTCCAATAAAATTAAACAATTTTCTTTCAATAAACTACCTTACAAACGTTTTATCTAACTTCCACTACTGGCGTATAAATATCATATAATATAATAATCATCGATAGAAAATCATTTTATTTGAACAATGAAGTGAAAATAATATATCTTATTGCAGGACATAGATTACATTTTATGGACGGGCGATTTGCCACCGCACGATGTTTGGAATCAAACGAAGGAGGAGAATCTGAAGGTTTTGCAAGAAACAGTGGCGCAGATGTCAGATATGTTTCCCGGTGTTCCCATCTTCCCCGCCCTTGGAAACCACGAATCTTCACCAGTGAATAGGTATGCGATAACATACGCGTGTCTAATGATTCTACAAAGTCAATCCAAAAGTAATAAAACTGATTAAATAATCCGCACAGAACTTTACCGAACTAGCCTACTATTTAGATTCTTCTTTTGTTCTTTAATTGATTAACAATTTACCGGTTTTAAATCAGTTGTTACCTAACACGTTACTTTATCATAATAAAGACTTCAACGCGCTTGTATTTTCCCGGAAGTTTTCACTGGCACATACAAATAAGTATTATTTGCTCCGATTGGAAACCACACGGAACCCTTCTCTTTGCAGACGATTACTCAATCACTGTGTCACGAAGGTATGATTGTTCCAAGAAATTATCAAAGCACGTAATTGTCATTGATTGGCTCTGGTTCAATGTTAATCGATGGAAATAAGTTAGAATCAGTAGTGTTAGAATGCAATTACGATTCCTTTGTTGTAATTGTTACTTCAACTCATGTAAGTGTTTATAATCGATCGTATCCGTTTTACCCACATGCCATGCCTGTTTGCATCAAACAAATACTTCTGAATCATACGCTTCACATTGTGTCTGGTTATTATGAAAGCTGTGATAAGAAGTTAGATGTGTATTATTAGTGTTCTAACTCACCACGTTTCCCCAGTTTTCCGCCTCCGTACATCTCTTCTCCGGACCTCAACATAGCGTGGTTGTACGATGAGCTGGATGCACAGTGGCGCAGGTGGCTGCCTGCTGGAGTCTCCCACACTGTCCGCCGAGGGGCTTTCTACTCCGTGCTCGTCCGACCCGGGTTCCGCATCATATCCCTTAACATGAACTACTGCAATAACAAGAACTGGTGAGTAATTATACATGGCCCACCTGATGTTAAGTGGTAACCGTCGCCTATAACAAAGTACCTATTGCCGCGTAGGACACGCACCTTAGAAACGTGCCTTACAAGTTACTTACATTAAATTGAGACATACAGGTGTATTAATCACATAATCTAACTAACTGCATCCCGTTCTATCAGTAAAATAACTACTTTCTCAATTACTGCAAGAACAATTGCCGCACTTCGCAGTTGCAGATCGAATCATGATTTCCTTTCTTTTTACAGGTGGTTGTTAATGAATAGCACAGACCCTGCGACAGAGCTCCAATGGTTGATCTACGAATTGCAATCAGCCGAATTGAGCGGGGAAAAAGTTCATATAATCGGACACATACCTCCAGGCCACTCCGATTGCCTGAAAGTATGGAGTCGCAATTACTACGCTATAATCAACCGATATGAATCCACGATAACAGCGCAATTTTTCGGACATACACATTTTGATGAGTTTGAAGTTTTTTATGACCCCAATGATCTCAGTAAGTCAACCGAATCAATATGAAGTACTGACCCGACTACATTGAGATTCATTGCATTTAAGCTTCGTGATTTTGGTTTACAGGTAGAGCAACAAGCATAGCTTACGTTGGACCATCTGTATCGCCTTACTACGATCTGAATCTTGGATATCGAATATACTACGTAGACGGTGACCATGAAGCGACGACTCGAGTAACTACTTTCATTGATTCAATTAGAGGGGGATTCACTCTATACATTGCCTAGTTTTATAGCAACATGTTTAGGTTAATGTTACACTGTGATGTGACCCGCTCGAAACTGTTACACTAAACCACGGCACAAAACTGTCGTATTCAAAGTTGTTTACACCAGAAAGGATGTTATTATTGGTGTCTTCGGATGTTAGCTGAACTAGGCAAAGTCTATGTATGAATTGGCGCTTTACGACTCGACGATATACTAATCAGCTTTACGCATGTTCCAGCAAGTGGTCGACCACGAGACTTGGATCATGAATCTAAAGGAGGCCAATCTTTACGGCTACCCGATGTGGTACAAGTTGTATTCTGCCCGCGCTGCATACATGATGTCGGCGCTGCGTCCGCAAGACTGGGACAAATTTATTGACGACATGACTTCTAAGGAGGACGTGTTCAATTTATATTACAAGTATGTCTTTCTTTTATTTAAATGTCTTGCTGGATATAGCCTGAACACAATGAGGGGTTTTCATGGCCATGTTTTTATAACTGCTAACAGATGGCGCCATCTTGTGTGTTCAGTCTGTGTTCAAAAGAAAGTGAATTGTCAATGTAAATTGACGTATCCATCAAAACTTGAATTAGAACAAAATCATTTAAAACAAGAGGGTATGTATGATGTATAGTAGAGATGACTAAACCGTGCGTTGTCTCCTATTGCGAAAATAACGGCAGACACCGTTTTCCTATAAGGATGGCGTTCGCAAAACAAAATGGATAGGTAGGTACAAGCATTTAAACATGTAAGCCCTAGTTCGTCCATAGTGAATCTTCTTTAATATGTTCAGCTCACTTTCTTATAACTGATTTATCTGTGACGACATCATATTAGAATAATTACTGTAGGTAAGTTATTTTAGTGATACTTTACGTACTTATCTACCTAGGTACCTACTTATAAGTTAGTTTGCGTGGAATAGGACCTATGTACTTGACATTTTTTTTCCTAAAAGTTCTCTTTTTTAAAAGATACTGCCAGAAGAATATTGAAGAATACTGCTACTCTCAGGTGCTTGTTTAGACGGCGCCGGCGCCATCTATTACGACATTTGTAATTACTTATTTTTTTTAATCGATAATGAAAAGCCCCCATTGGTAAGTAAAATAATGAACCCTCTGTAATTATTGCAAGATCTATGTCGCCTCGACAGGTACTCATGGTGGCCAAAACTCACCACAATGCCTTTCCCAAACAATAGAACATTTTTATTAGAATATCAAAATATTTAATCGATTTACTTTTGTATATCCCTTTGTGTACTAGATTATTCTCAAGCTTATAAATATTACTTATAGGTATAAAAGTTATTTATATTCTTAAGTCACACGACAAAGTTTACTTACAATAATTTTATTTAGTTATATTATGGAAGAGTGCAATTACGGCTCCATCTTACATTACACTACCTTAAAATATTTTTGTACAGCGACAAGCAATTATTCTGCCGTGAGACCTAGACGTCATACATTGTTCCTATACTAGTACAAATGCCATAGTTCGCCTAACATTTGAGATATACTAATGAGGGGTCTTCACAGCCATGTTTTTATAACTGCTAACAGATGGCGTTGCTCTGGGATAAGCTGATTTTCAAAGAAAAGTGAATTGTCAATGTCAATTGCAGTTTCAAAATTAACTTCCGATGAACATAAATAAAAAATAATATTTGTTTGTTTAACTGACGAAGTGAGATTGTTTTAAACAAATTTTGATATTGTGTCTGAGATTTAGACTTAAAAACCATATTTTTTGGCGGCTGATCTCCAGACAGCGCGATCTATTACACTAGTTGGAACTAGTTTTTTTTTAATGGAAAATATAAAGCCCTCATTAGGTAGTCAAGTAATATGACTTGACTACCTGAACCGCCCGCGGCTTCGCACGCGTGGTTTGTCAATAGGAACATTACCCTCCTGCCCAGCCGGGTAAAAAGCAGCCTATGTCCCAATCCCGGTAACAATCTATCTATTAGGTTGGGGAAAAAGTTCCTTCGCATTTTTTAAGAAAATTCAAAACATGTTTAATATAGTTTATTTACATTTAACTAAAGTATGTAGGTACCATTTTGTTCGATAACTTTTTGCCATCTTGTAGGTAGGGACATGATCCCATTGCTATAGAAATTTTGGGGCTTCTGATCAAAATACCATATACAAGTGGTTTTGGCAGTCCTCTCGTGATGTTAACCTGACACTGCCTAAAGAATTCTGAAGAGATCGAAACAGGTGGAAATCTGAAGGTGCAAGGTCAGGACTATACGGCGGATGCATTAACACCTCCCAGCCAAACTCTCTTAATTTTTGCTAAGTGGCTAAATATGTGGGAGGTCTAGCCTTATCATGATGAAAAACCACACCCCTTCTGTTGATTAATTCCGGCCGCTTTCTCTCAACTTCTTGCTTTAATCTCATCAGTTGCTCGCAGTAGAGTTCAGAATCGATGGTCCTGTCTGGTAGTAAAAGCTCATAATGAATAATGCCTTTGCAATCCCACCACACACACAGCATCACCTTGTTGCGAGTTAACCCGGGTTTCACCAGTCTGCGAAGCCTGACCGGCCTTTGACCACGACCTTTTTCGAACGTTCTTATCTTACGTGATCCACTTTTCATCACCAGCTATCAGCTTCTTCAAAAATGGTTCGGTTTCATTACGTCGCAATAAAGAATCACAAATGAGTACACGGTTCATTAGGTTTCTTTCAGTGAGCTCGTGGGGTACCCAAATATCGAGCTTTTTTGTGTACCCAGTTTTTTTCAAATGCGCCAAAACTGTTTTGTGGTCAACTCCCAGTTCTTCAGCTACGTCGTAACTACTGATATGCCGATCTTACTCCACTTTTTAAAAAATGGCATCACTTTTATCCGTAATAACCGCGACCAGAGCGACGTGCATCTTTGACATCAAAATTTCCGGATTGAAAACGCTTAAACCAAATTTGTGCTACTCTCACAGACACTGTACTAGGTCCATGAACATCGCAAACTTTTTTCGCGGCTTGCGTTGCATTTTTACCTTTTTTGTAGTAATATTTTAAAATGTATCGAATTTCTTCATTAGATTCACTCATCGTTTTCCTAAATTTTTTTCCTAATTAGAATTTGGAATTACCTTCTTTAAAATTTAAACTTTGAATGATACCAAAACCAGCCAGATACAAATAGTACAGCCACAGAGATTTTATTACAAGTTCATACATACTATAATGCGAAAAGACTTTTTCCCCAACCTATTATATATAAAATTTTATCGAAATCGGTCCAGCCGTTTAGTCGTGAAAACGTAACAAACACACAGATACATAGTTACTTTCGAATTTATAGTTTAAAATTGAATAACTTCATATGAACTTAATTAAAAGTACCTCGTACTAAACTGCCTACACACAAAAACATACACTCCATTACGCACATACATACACACTCACACAAACACACACACACACGCACACACACACACACTCACAAATACATCCACCCACACAGATCCTTCTGGTTTGTTGGAAAATAACTAGAATTTGTAGTTTAGTTTTTTGATAATGTACCATTTACCTGATTGGAACTCATAGATATATAGGAGGAGGGCGTTGGTGTCTGTAACACAGTTTTCATACTATCGTTTCAAACTGTACACATGACTGTATATTTGTTCTTCCTCAATAAATGCTTTTTATTTATTTTATTTAAACTAAACAAAATGTTTACTAAATATATTAATTTTAGCCACATGGTGTATTCTGAATCGATTTTACGCTTCTTATAGCTTTATATTTGATTGGTAATTTTATCAGCTGTCGTGTTCACTGTTTTGGAATTATAAATAAACATTGCTGGACATTTCACACAGCGCTATCTAGCCCCAAACGAAGCAGAGCTTGTATTTATATAAAAATAGATAAGAAAGTATGTACTAACACGACCCTTATTTTTGTTATCTAAACTATCTCGTCCCACTGCTGGGTAAAGGTCTCCCCCAAGTCCTTCCAATTATCCCTATCCGTCGATATTTTCCACATCCATACGAAGGTCCTTAACTACTTATATTAAAATTAATAAGTTTTTAGTTGAAAAATTACTTTTTCAAAACAAGCTTATATAAAATTCTTAATTAGAACTGCAAGCAGATTCAAATGAGCCCAAACACTAGTAGCCCACTAAAGTCTATTCAGAAGTTCTATTGTCTAGCATCCGCCTCCATCATGAGATCACCTCCATGGTATACTATTGCATTATCACTAAAGTTAAATATGTATTCCAAATTTAAATGCGTACACAATGTTTCATGTCCGTGCTGTTGACCGGTGAGGAGTTCCTTCTTGGAAGCCAACCCTGAGTGCAGCAGCCATGTCATGGTGAAACTTAGAACAGGATATTATAATTAAATGCGTACACAAAATTTCGTATCTGTGCTGTTCACCGTTGAAGAGTTCCTTCGTCTGAAGCCAATCCAGGGAAAGAATCAGGTCATGCTTACTATAAATATGCATTATTCTCCAAAATAAGCGTGTATTCCAAATATCAGCACAAACGGTTAAGGGAGACAGGTTTAAAATTCAGTTGCACGATTCCACCCGGACAAACATACATATATTATATTGAAAGTTAATAAAAAGCTTGTAAATTAAAAACTACTTAAAAAATACAATTTAAAAAGTAATTTTTAAAATCTTAGCAAACTCCTACCTAGTTTATATTGAAATAAAATTTAGATTTTATATCATAGACTAGAGGTTGCGTAGTGCGCGAGTTGCACGCAACTCGCGTGTTATTGTTTTTGTCGAAGAAGCAATCAAAGAGGATTTCGAGCTGTTAAAAGCGATCAAAAAGGATATCCATGTGTAAGAAGCAGTCAAAGACGATATCGAAATGGAAGAAGCAATCAAATCAAAGAAGATATCCAAATGGAAGCAGCAATCAAATATGATTTCGAAGTGCAAGAAGCAATCAAACAGGATATTGAAGTGAAAGCAGCAATCAAATAGGATATCGAATTAGCAGAAACTATTAAAGAGGAAATTGAAGTTGAGTAAGCAATCAAAGAGGATACCGAGGTGGTAGAAGCATTCTAAGATGACGAAGTGAAAAAAGCAATCAAAGACGATATCGAAGTGGAAGAAGCAATCAAAGAAGGTATCGAAGTGGAAGAAGCAATCTTAGAGGATATCGAAGTGGAAGAAGCAATCAAAGAAGATATCGAAGTGTAAGAAGCCATCACAGAGGATATTGAAGTGAAAATGCTATCAAAAACCATATCGAAGATAAAGACGCAATCAAAGAGAATATTGCAGTGCAAGAAGCAATCAAAAGGAAATCGAAGATGATATCGAATTGGTAGAAGCAATAAAAGAGGATATCAAAGTGGAAGAAGCAATCAAAGAGAATATCGAGCTGTTAAAAGCTATCGAAGAGGATATCCATGTGTAAGAAGCAGTCAAAGACGATATCTAAATGGAAGAAGCAATGAAATCATAGAGGATTTCCAAGTGGACGCAGCATTCAAAGATGATATCGAAGTGGAAGAAGCAATCAAATAGGATATCGAAGTAGCAGAAACAATCAAAGAGGAAATTGAAATTGAGTAAAAGACGTCGAGGACAATGATAAAAATAAAAAAACGGTTCCACCAAAAACTTATACCAATATTTTGTAAAAGTTTCCTCGAGCTATCTCTTCCCGTTTAAAAGATACGAGCGATTTAAGTTTTGTATGAAACCCCATAATTTTGTAGAGTGGAAATTGAAGTAAAAGAAGCAATTGAAGAAAACATATAAGTAGAAAAAGCAATTAAAAAGGATATCAAAGTGGAAGAAGCAAAAATAGAGGATATCGAGGTGAAAGAAGCATTCAAGGAGGAAGACCAAGTGAGAGAAGTATTTAAAAAGGATGTCAAGGGCAATGATGGTATTAAAAAAACTATTCCATCAAAAATTTGTACCAATATTTTGTAAAAGTTTGGTAGGCGTAACTCTTCCCGTTTAGAAGATACGAGCGATTTAAGATTTGTATTAAAACCCATAATTTTGTAGAGTGGAAATTGAAGTAAAAGAAGCAATTGAAGAAAATATATAAGCAGAAAAAGCAATTAAAAAGGATATCAAAGCGGAAGAAGCAAAAATAGAGGATATCGTGGTGAAATAAGCATTTAAAGAGGAAGACGAAGTAAGAGAAGCATTCAGAAAGGATGTCAAGGGCAATGATGGTATTAAAAAAACTATTCCAACAAAAATTTGTACCAATATTTTGTAAAAGTTTGCTACACGTAACTCTTCCCGTTTAGAAGATACGAGCGATTTAAGATTTGTATTTTGTAGAGTGGAAATTGAAGTAACAGAAGCAATTGAAGAAAATATATAAGTAGAAAAAGCAATTAAAAAGGATATCAAAGTGGAAGAAGCAAAAATAGAGGATATCGAGTTGAAAGAATCATTCAAAGTGGAAGACGAAGTGAAAGAAGCATTTAAAAAGGATGTCAAGGGCAATGTGGTATTAAAAAAACTACTCCACCAAAAATTAGTACCAATATTTTGTAAAAGTTTGCTACGCGTAACTCTTCCCGTTTAGAAGATACGAGCGATTTAAGATTTGTATTAAAACCCATAATTTTGTAGAGTGGGAATTGAAGTAAAAGAAGCAATTGAAGAAAATATATAAGTAGAAAAAGCAATTAAAAAGGATATCAATGTGAAAGAAGCAAAAATAGAGGATATCGAGGTTAAAGAAGCATTCAAGGAGGAAGACCAAGTGAGAGAAGCATTCAAAAAGGATGTCAAGCGCAATGATGGTATTAAAAAAACCATTCCACCAAAAATTTGTACCAATATTTTGTAAAAGTTTGCTACGCGTAACTCTTCCCGTTTAGAAGATACGAGCGATTTAAGATATGTATTAAAACCCATAATTTTGAAGAGTCGATATTGAAGTAAGAGAAGTAATTGAAGAAAATATAAAAATAGAAAAAACAATTCAAAAGTATATTGAAGTAAAAATGCCATCAAAGAGGATTTCGAAGTTATAGAAACAATTAAAGAGGATATCAATGTGGAAGAAACATTCGAAAACGAAAAGGAAGTGAGAGAAGAATTCAAAATAATGGCAAGGGCGATGATGACCGTAAAATAACGATTCCACCAAAAATTTGTGATACAAAAAAAATTAATTTTCCAAAATGATCACAGTGGATGTTGCATAATAAAAAAAAATTGACGTTCCAAAATGATCATGCGGATGAGGCAAAATTAAAAAAAAATTATGTTCCAAAATGATCACAGTGGATGATGCATAATAAAAAAAATTGACGTTCCAAAGTGATCATTGTGGATGAGGCGTAATTAAAAAAATGATGTACCAAAATGATCACAGTGGATGTTGCATAATACAAAAAAATAATAATAATTGACGTTCCAAAGTGATCATTGTGGATGAGGCATAATTAAAAAAAATGATGTTCCAAAATGATCACAGTGGATGATGCATAATAAAAAAAAAAAATTATGTTCCAAAGTGATCATTGTGGATGAGGCATAATTAAAAAAATGATGTACCAAAATGATTACAGTGGATGTTGCATAATAAAAAAAATAATTGACGTTCCAAAGTGATCATTGTGGATGAGGCATAATAAAAAAAATTATGTACCAAAATGATCACAGTGGATGTTGCATAATACAAAAAAAAAAAATAATTGACGTTCCAAAGTGATCATTGTGGATGAGGCATAATTAAAAAATTGACGTTCCAAAATGATCATGTGGATGAGGCAAAATTAAAAAAAAATTATGTTCCAAAATGATCACAGTGGATGATGCATAATAAAAAAAAATTGACGTTCCAAAGTGATCATTGTGGATGAGGCGTAATTAAAAAAATGATGTACCAAAATGATCACAGTGGATGTTGCATAATACAAAAAAATAATAATAATTGACGTTCCAAAGTGATCATTGTGGATGAGGCATAATTAAAAAAAATGATGTTCCAAAATGATCACAGTGGATGATGCATAATAAAAAAAAATAATTGACGTTCCAAAGTGATCATTGTGGATGAGGCATAATTAAAAAAAATTATGTGTTGCATAATAAAAAAAAATAATTGACGTTCCAAAGTGATCATTGTGGATGAGGCGTAATTAAAAAAATGATGTACCAAAATGATTACAGTGGATGTTGCATGATAAAAAAAATAATTGACGTTCCAAAGTGATCATTGTGGATGAGGCATAATAAAAAAAATTATGTACCATAATGATCACAGTGGATGTTGCATAATACAAAAAAAAAAATAATAATTGACGTTCCAAAGTGATCATTGTGGATGAGGCATAATTAAAAAAAATGATGTACCAAAATGATCACAGTGGATGTTGCATAATAAAAAAAAATAATTGACGTTCCAAAGTGATCATTGTGGATGAGGCATAATAAAAAAAATTATGTACCAAAATGATCATAGTGGATGTTGCATAATACAAAAAAAATAATAATAATTGACGTTCCAAAGTGATCATTGTGGATGAGGCATAATTAAAAAAATGATGTTCCAAAATGATCACAGTGGATGATGCATAATAAAAAAAATAATTGACGTTCCAAAGTGATCATTGTGGATGAGGCATAATTAAAAAAAATTATGTGTTGCATGATAAAAAAAAAATAATTGACGTTCCAAAGTGATCATTGTGGATGAGGCGTAATTAAAAAAATGATGTACCAAAATTATTACAGTGGATGTTGCATAATAAAAAAAATAATTGACGTTCCAAAGTGATCATTGTGGATGAGGCATAATTAAAAAAAATGATGTACCAAAATGATCACAGTGGATGTTGCATAATAAAAAAAAAAATAATTGACGTTCCAAAGTGATCATTGTGGATGAGGCATAATTAAAAAAATGTGGATGTTCCAAAATAAACATGATGTTCGTTGCATACTAAAAAAAAAAAAATTGGATGTTCCAAAATGATGATGATGACCTTTGCAAAAAACTATGAAAGTTATCTCATGTCCCTCCACCACCATTATAGAGAATCAAGCAAATTTACAGTAATTTTATAGTACACACAAGCCGTGGGCTCCCTACAAAAACAGTATGAAAATTACGGCAAACGAAATATACGGTTTACGGTATTCATACAGAAATATTTTGTATGGGACAATTTTTTTTTTGTATGAAAGACAATTTTTTTTTCATGGAACCGGATATAAAAAAATGTCCTCTGCAACATTAGTTTTTGCACCAACTCTCTAAGACCTATACTTTCCGAGATACGAGGTCGATGTGAGCGAATGGGGGACAAAAGGGGTACTTTAGGATTTATTCCCAACTCATCGGAACTCCCTCTATACGATCCCACCAAACATTTTCACCCTACGAGGTGGCATCTGGGAGAACAAACATGTCAATGAGTCAGTCAGTCAGTCAGTCAGTGAGTGGTAATCGAGCTTTATATAATATAACTAGAGGTTGCGTTGTGCGCGAGCTGCTCGCAGCTCGCGTGTTTTTCTTTTAGTCGAAGAAGTAATTAAAGAGGATATCCATGTGTAAGAAGCAGTCAAAGACGATATCGAAATGGAAGAAGCAATCAAATCAAAGAGGATTTCCAAGTGGAAGCAGCAATTAAAGAGGATATTGAAGTGAAAGAAGCAATCAAATAGGATATCGAAGTAGCAGAAACAATCAAAGAGGAAATTAAAGTTGAGTAAGCAATCAAAGAGGATACCGAGGTGGTAGAAGCGTTCTAAGAGGATGACGAAGTGAAAAAAGCTATCAAAGACGATATCGAAGTGGAAGAAACAGTCAAAGACGATATCGAAGTGGAAGAAGCAATCAAAGAGGATATCGAAGTGGAAGAAGCAATCAAAGAGGGTATCGAAGTGGAAGAAGCCATCACAGAGGATATCGAAGTGAAAATGCTGTCAAAGCCGATATCGAAGACCAAGACGCAATCAAAGAGAATATTGCAGTGCAAGAAGCAATCAAAAGGAAATTGAAGATGACATCGAAGTGGAAGGAGTAATCAAAGAGGATATTGAAGTGGAAGAAGCAATCGAATAGGATATCGAAGTAGGAAAAACAACCTAAGAGGAAATTGAAGTTGACTAAGGAATCAAAGAGGATACCGAGGTGGTAGAAGTATTCAAAGAGAATGACGAAGTGAAAAAGCAATCAAAGACGATATCGAAGTGAAACAAATAGTCGAAGACGATATCGAAAAAGAAGAAGCAATCGTAGAGGATATCGAAGTGGAAGAAGCAATCAAAGAAGATATCGAAGTGTAAGAAGCCATCACAGAGGATATCGTAGTGAAAATGCTATCAAAAACGATATCGAAGATGAAGACGCAATCAAAGAGAATATTGCAGTGCAAGAAGCAATCAAAAGGAAATCGAAGATGATATCGAATTGGTAGAAGCAATAAAAAGGATATCAAAGTGGAAGAAGCAATCAAAGAGGATATCGAGCTGTTTAAAGTTATCGAAGAGGATATCCATGTGTAAGAAGCAGTCAAAGACGATTGAAATGGAAGAAACAATCAAATCAAAGAGGATATCCAAGTGGAAGCAGCAATCAAAGATGATATCGAAGTGGAAGAAGCAATCAAAGAGGATATTGAAGTGAAAGAAGCAACCAAATAGGATATCGAAGTAGCAGAAACAATTAAAGAAGAAATTAAAATTGAGTAAAAGACGTCGAGGACAATGAAAAAAATTAAAAACGGTTTCACCAAAAACTTATACTAATATTTTGTAAAAGTTTCCTCGAGCTATCTCTTCCCGTTTAAAAGATACGAGCGATTTAAGTTTTGTAAGAAAACCCATAATTTTATAGAGTGTGAATTGAAGTAAAAGAAGCAATTGAAGAAAATATGTAAGTAGATAAAGCAATTAAAAAGGATATCAAAGTGGAAGAAGCAAAAATAGAGGATATCGAGGTGAAAGAAGCATTCAAAGTGGAAGACGAAGTAAGAGAAGCATTCAAAACGGATGTCAAGGGCAATGATGGTATTAAAAAAAATATTACACCAAAAATTTGTACCAATATTCTGTAAAAGTTTGCTAGGCGTAACTCTTCCCGTTTAGAAGATACGAGCGATTTAAGATTTGTATGAAAACCCATAATTTTGTAGAGTGGAAATTGTAGTAAAAGAAGCAATTGAAGAAAATAATATAAGTAGAAAAAGCAATTAAAAAGGATATCAAAGTGGAAGAAGCAAAAATAGAGGATATCGAGGTGAAAGAAGCATTCAAAGCGGAAGACGAAGTAAGAGAAGCATTCAAAACAGAACTCAAGGGCAATGATGGTATTAAAAAAACTATTCCACCAAAAATTTGTACCAATATTTTGTAAAAGTTTGCTAGGCGTAACTCTTCCCGTTTAGAAGATACGAGCGATTTAAGATTTTTATTAAAACCCATAATTTTGTAGAGTGGAAATTGTAGTAAAAGAAGCAATTGAAGAAAATAATATAAGTAGAAAAAGCAATTAAAAAGGATATCAAAGTGTAAGAAGCAAAAATAGAGGATATCCAGATGAAAGAAGCATTCAAAGCGGAAGACGAAGTAAGAGAAGCATTCAAAACAGTACTCAAGGGCAATGATGGTATTAAAAAAACTATTCCACCAAAAATTTGTACCAATATTTTGTAAAAGTTTGCTAGGCGTAACTCTTCCCGTTTATAAGATACGAGCGATTTAAGATTTTTATTAAAACCCATAATTTTGTAGAGTGGAAATTGTAGTAAAAGAAGCAATTGAAGAAAATAATATAAGTAGAAAAAGCAATTAAAAAGGATATCAAAGTGGAAGAAGCAAAAATAGAGGATATCCAGGTGAAAGAAGCATTCAAAGCGGAAGACGAAGTAAGAGAAGCATTCAAAACATAACTCAAGGGCAATGATGGTATTAAAAAACTATTCCACCAAAAATTAGTACCAATATTTTGTAAAAGTTTGCTGGGGGTAACTCTTCCCGTTTAGAAGATACGAGCGATTTCAAATTTGTTAAAACCCATAATTTTGTAGAGTGGATATTGAAGTAAAAGAAGTAATTGAAGAAAATATAAAATTAGAAAAAGCAATTCAAAAATATATATTGAAGTAAAAATGCCATCAAAGAGGATTTCGAAGTTGTAGAAACAATCAAAGAGGATATCAAAGTGGAAGAAACATTTGAAGACGAAAAGTAAGTGAGAGAAGAATTCAAAATGATGTCAAGGGCGATGATGACCGTAAAATAACGATTCCACCAAAAATTTGTGCTACCATATTATAAAAGTTTGTTATGTCTATCTCTTACCGTTTAAAAGATACGAACGATTAAAGTTTTTTAAGGAAAATCATAATTTTGATGAGGGATATCGAAATGCAAGAAGCAATCAAAAAAGATATCCAAGTAGAAGAAGCAATTAAAAAGTATTTCGACGTTCCAAAATGATCATAGTGGATGAGGCATAATTAAAATAAAATGATGTTCTAAAATGATCATAGTGGATGTTACATTATAAAAAAAAATTGACGTTCCAAAATGATCACAGTGGATGTTGCATATTAAAAAAAAAATTGACGTTCCAAAGTGATCATTGTGGATGAGGCATAATTTAAAAAAAATTGATTTTCCAAAATGATCACAAAGGATTTTGCATAGTAAAAAAAAAAAAAATTGACTTTCCAAAATGATCATTGTGGATGAGGCATAATTAAAAAAAAATGATCACAGTGGATGATGCATAATAAAAAAATAAAAAATAATTGACGTTCCAAAGTGATCATTGTGGATGAGGCGTAATTAAAAAAATGATGTACCAAAATGATCACAGTGGATGTTGCATAATAAAAAAAAAAATTGACGTTCCAAAGTGATCATTGTGGATGAGGCATAATAAAAAAAAATGATTTTTTAAAATGATCACAAAGGATTTTGCATAATAAAAAAAATGACGTTCCAAAAGTGATCATTGTGGATGAGGCATAATTTAAAACAAAATGATGTTCCAAAATGATCACAAAGGATTTTGCATAGTAAAAAAAAAAAATTTACGTTCCAAAAGTGATAATTGTGGATGAGGCATAATTTAAAAAAATTGATTTTCCAAAATGATCACAGTGGATGATGCATTATAAAAAAATAAAAAATAATTGACGTTCCAAAGTGATCATTGTGGATGAGGCGTAATTAAAAAAATTATGTACCAAAATAATCACAGTGGATGTTGCATAATAAAAAAAATAAAAAATAATTGACGTTCCAAAGTGATCATTGTGGATGAGGCATAATTAAAAAAAATGATGTACCAAAATGATCACAGTGGATGATGCATAATAAAAAAATAAAAAATAATTGACGTTTCAAAGTGATCATTGTGGATGAGGCGTAATTAAAAAAATGATGTACCAAAATGATCACAGTGGATGTTGCATAATAAAAAAAAAAATGACGTTTCAAAGTGATCATTGTGGATGAGGCATAATTTAAAAAAAATTGATTTTCCAAAATGATCACAAAGTATTTTGCATAATAAAAAAAAAAAATTGACGTTCCAAAGTGATCATTGTGGATGAGGCATAATTAAAAAAATGATGTACCAAAATATCACAGTGGATGTTGCATAATAAAAAAAAAAAAAAATTGACGTTCCAAAGTGATCATTGTGGATGAGGCATAATTAAAAAAAATGATGTACCAAAATGATCACAGTGGATGTTGCATAATAAAAAAAAAATAATTGACGTTCCAAAGTGATCATTGTGGATGAGGCATAATTAAAAAAATGTGGATGTTCCAAAATAAACATGATGAACGTTGCATACTAAAAAAAAAAAAAATTGGATGTTCCAAAATGATGATGATGACCTTTGCATAAACTATGAAAGTTGTCTCATGCCCCTCCACCACCATTATATAGAATCAAGCAAATTTACAGTAATTTTATAGTACACACAAGCCGTGGGCTCCCTACAAAAACAGTATGAAAATTACGGCAAACGAAATATACGGTTTACGGTATTCATACAGAAATATTTTGTATGGGACAATTTTTTTTTGTATGAAAGACAATTTTTTTTTCATGGAACCGGATATAAAAAAATGTCCTCTGCAACATTAGTTTTTGCACCAACGCTCTAAGACCTATACTTTCCGAGATACGATGTTAATGGGAGCGAATGGGGGACAAAAGGGGTACTTTAGGATTTATTCCCAACTCACCGGAACTCCCTCTATACGATCCCACCAAACATTTCCCCCCTACGAGGTGGCATCTGGGAGAACAATGATGTCAATCAGTCAGTGAGTCAGTGGTAATCGAGCTTTATATAATATAACTAGAGGTTGCGTTGTGCGCGAGCTGCTCGCAGCTCGCGTGTTTTTCTTTTAGTCGAAGAAGTAATTAATGAGGGTATCGAGGTTGCGTTGTGCGCGAGCTGCTCGCAGCTCGCGAGGGTAATGTGTTGTTTGATAGAAATCCCCCCCTTCGTAACTCTGACAAAACCAAATCATATAAGGCTAAAACATGTATTTTAAGAAGGAACCTTAAAAATAAGTAAGTTGATTTAAGGATACTTCTACTTACAATTTTATAACTTACATAAACAATCAATAGTTTTGTATCATAATCAGCAAATTCGTGGATACTTACTTAATATTTATTAATTCTTTAATGATGCAATTAGGTATGTAAGAATGGCGAGACGGGTTAGTTTAATAAATCCCACCAGCTTTAACCATTCCAAAGTCTACTGTGCCCGTATTAGCAGTAGGCCGTTAGGGTGTTTCCCGCAGAGGCGTACAAGTTCAGTTAATATCTATAAATTAAACAATTGAGAAGTTGGTATATATATTTTATTATTTTCTACATTGTGTATACCTTATAATCATCATCATATCAGCAGCCACAGGAAGTAGACTGCTGAACATAATATGTCAAGTAAAAAAGTAATATGAACGTATTTTAATAATCCTTCTCATATATCTCTAGAGCAACCAATCTCATCTCTCTCAACAAACTAATGCTATTAAATTTGAATACTCATTGACAAATGAAATAGTTAATAGATTTGAATCAGTTGATAATTTTCATATTATCTTTGCTTGACTCGGCGTTCGCCACCATCCTCAATGAGCTGTAATGAGATGCCAGTCGCAGTCGTTCCAGTTGTTGTCTGTTCGAAAACAAAAAATATATGAGATGTGGTTTTTAATAAAATATTTAACGCGAGATACTTATATCAATATACAGGTTTTTAAATTTTCTTAATTTTTTTTCATCTATGTACACACCTCGCTGTATCAACTTATACACCGTACTTCTGGCAAATAAATATCATTTCATTTCACCTTATATTCAATAAAGAACATGTAGAACTCAACAAAAATAGAAACATTTGGGATTTATGCGCATATTTTTTGTAATAATATTTAATAGTCACATTATCCACACAAACTGACGTGACGGCCCTCCTGAATACCATGATTTTACGAAGTTAGCGTCGCCTATCTGCTACTCAGTGCATACGCTTTATAAAAACATAACATAATATTATAAGTATGTTTCTATGTTTGTTTGTTCATCAAGGGTAGGTATATTAAAATATCGAAAACATTGTCGTAACGTGTAAACAGCATGCCTGCCTATTTAGATAGGAAAACATGGTTTGTCTTCCTGTTGCAATACTCAGGGGCAGGGTTCATATGTGAAACAAACTATATACTACTTGTAATTAGTCCATTGAAAAGTTACATTTGGGGTTGCGTTTTTTAGAGGACGCAATTTTATTTTTTTGATGTATAGTGGCGGTCAGTGTAAAGCTAAAACCAAGTTTGGGGGATCGCCACCCTTGTCCCACGGCCGCCATCTTGAAAATAGGGGTTGAAATGGTTTTTACGATATATCTCTTGAACTATTAATTTGATAACATTTTTTGTTGCAAATTAAATTCTCTACAACTTTGGTCCAGTAACTTTTTGTAGTAGAACTATAAATAAAAAAGTTATAAGCGAAAATGTTCAGAAATTCGAGAAAAAAATTATATTTTTCGATATAACTTTTTTTTTATCATTTTAGCTTTACACTGACCCCCCCTAAACAACAAAAAAATAAAATTGCGTCCTCTAAAAAACGCAAGGTAAGGCCTAAAAAATGTAACATTTCAATGGACTAAATAACTTTGTCACCATGTGAAAGCAACAAATGTATTGAGTAGTAGAGTTCCTTGTGAAAGGGCTCGCCCGGAAAGTACTACCATCATACCTATTTCTGCTGCCAAGCAGCATTACTGTGTTTCGGTATGAAGGTGATTGCTGGTGAAATTACTGGCATATGAGGCTTTACATCTGTATGTCTAAAGTTGATGGACGCAGGGTACTGCAACGTAGAGGTCTGTGACCTACGTTATAAGGCAGTTCTTTGTTAAAGGCGATGGTTACCACTTAACATCAGGTGGGCCATAAGCTTGTTTCATTACCAGGTAGCATTAAAAAACCCTGATTAGCATTTATGACTTGGATTTAAAAGTAAGCTACTTTTTAAAATCGACAGTGGAAGCTAGTTTATAAAATACATATTTTTATTACCTGGTTTCACTTCGGATGGTGTCTTAAATGATGCGCATCGGTCAGTGTCCTTATCCAGTAGCCACTACTGGACTAAGTGGTAAGTAGGTGTTAGCATAGTAATATTGTTGTATTGTTTTGTAGTAATTTTGTGGTAGTATGCATGATTCGTTTTCAATGTTCCATCAGTATCAAAACAGTATTTCCTATCATTTTGGATTTCTTCTGCAATGCTCATTCTGTGTTTAAATGGACATTTCACTTCCACTATGGCATCATCTCCAACAATTCCGTCAGGTGATGCTACTAAAGCACCTGAGTTGTGAAGCCAAAACCCAGTCGGAGAGACTTTCTTCTGTGTTGCTTCCTCGAAGAGTTTTAAAGCCACCACTTCATGAGTTATTCCCCACTGGATACTTTTAACACCATCCAGATTTAATGATGTAATAATGATGGAGGAAATCTGAAATAAACAGAATAAAGTATTGGTAGTGTTCCTTGCGACTCAGCATAACAAATGCAAAACTTGTGCAAATATGTACCTGTTACGCTGCACAGCAGCAATCACAATCCCAAAATTGCTTGCAGTAATGCAGCCTAGCCTTATTTCATGCCACAGAGGACATAATAAACATAACATACATTACATCTTTAATAATAATAAATATTGCTGGACATTTCACACAGCGCTATCTAGCCCCAAATTAAGCAGAGCTTGTACTATGGGAACCAGATAACTGATAGAATACTTACTTTTAAACATTTTTTTTTGTAAATACATACTTATAATATACAGAGAAACAACCAGACCCGGAACAAATATCTGTAGATCATGCAAAAATTTGTTCCGCAGCGGGGATCGAACCCGCTACCTCCTGCGTCTCAGGCGGCTATGCGCCCACTGCACCACGGAGGTCGTCAAATAGTGCCATGTGCTTTGCCCAATAGTGGCATGTGCAATGGCCAAAATCTCTTTGTGGGAAACCTTTATATTGTGCAGTATGTCGTTTTTACAGCAAAATATAGTACTTACTGATATCGCTAGTCAATTTTTCATTATACAATTAAAAATATTACGGCTTACCTCTGTTGAGTACTTCTTATTTTTCATTGATGCAAATATCTGTCCTCTCAGAATCTCCAAAGAACCATCATACATGACCGACCACTATCGTAACTCTTTTCACCTTTCTTGAATACAGAAATTTCGTTCTTAAATTGCTCTATGATTGTACCCAAACTTACAACCGCAGACATTTTATTTATTATGAAAAAGCTAAAATTACAAAAATCGCTCGTCGAAACCTGTTTGTTTTTACCCAAACGTCAAAATCCGCCATCTTGTTACGTCATACTTCCACAGTTCACTCGGTATGATACAGTGTAAATAATACAGTAAGTCAACCAGCTAGCGTGACTGTGTACATATAGTCACGTATGTAGGTACTTATCCGTTGTATATAAAGTAAAGTAAAAAGTAAAGTCCGCACATTGGCATACAAGAAGTTGAGGCACG
This sequence comes from Philereme transversata, assembly GCA_963924445.1. Classification (NCBI taxonomy): domain Eukaryota; kingdom Metazoa; phylum Arthropoda; class Insecta; order Lepidoptera; family Geometridae; genus Philereme; species Philereme transversata. The sequence continues at coordinate 12,465,809 of OZ004342.1, forward strand.
ACTTAGTGGTTTGTAAATTCTGATAGGTGTGACATAGTTGGTAAGTATTCATGTCTTCATGAGATTGAGGGTTAGGCATATACTCATAATTCTTGGCTGAGCTCTTTAAGGTGTTTGATGAGGATACATTCGGACCTATTTCTCTCCAAGCACACTTTCAGAGGACGCACCTTACCAGTGAAAAATTGCCGAAATATCATCTCGCATCGGTTTTATGTTAGTTTCTAATATGGATATGAGCGCGGTTATTACCTGGTGACATTCACAGTCGCATTCTCTTTAGACAAATCCGGTTGTAAGAACCGCTTGGACCTACTGTTTTTTCTGTATTCTGTGGCGAACGGCGAACACTCATTGTGTCGTTTACGCCAAGTTCGGGCAATATCGGACAGCACGCACAGGTGCGAATATAGAAAAAAATGCAACTGTCTCTTTTACGTTCCTGATGATTGGAGACAAATCGTCGTAAATGAGTCACTCAAGTTATTGGAATATAAGCTTTTAGCTACTGATTTTAAGACTTTCTTTTGCGTGGTAGTAATTTGCGTAAATATTTTGTATGGGACAATTTATTTTTTGTATGAAAGACAATTTTTTTTTCATTGATCCGGATATAAAAAAATGTCCTCAGCAACATTAGTTTTTGCACCAACGCTGTAAGACTTATACTTTCCGAGATACGAGGTGGATGGGAGCGAATGGGGGACAAAAGGGGTACTTTAGGATTTATTCCCAACTCACCGGAACTCCCTCTATACGATCCCACCAAACATTTCCCCCCTACGAGGTGGCATCTGGGAGAACAATGATGTCAATCAGTCAGTGAGTCAGTGGTAATCGAGCTTTATATAATATAATAACTAGAGGTTGCGTTGTGCGCGAGCTGCTCGCAGCTCGCGTGTTTTTCTTTTAGTCGAAGAAGTAATTAAAGAGGATATCGAGCTGTTAAAAGCCATCAAAGAGGATAACCATGTGTAAGAAGCAGTCAAAGACGATATCGAACTGGAAGAAGCAATCAAATCAAAGAGGATTTCCAAGTGGGAGCAGCAATTATAGAGGATATTGAAGTGAAAGGAGCAATCAAATAGGATATCGAAGTAGCAGAAACAATCAAAGAGGAAATTAAAGTTGAGTAAGCAATCAAAGAGGATACCGAGGTGGTAGAAGCGTTCTAAGAGGATGACGAAGTAAAAAAAGCAATCAAAGACGATATCGAAGTGGAAGAAACAGTCAAAGACGATATCGAAGTGGAAGAAGCAATCAAAGAGGATATCGAAGTGGAAGAAGCAATCAAGAGGATTTCGAAGTGGAAGAAGCAATCAAAGAGGGTATCGAAGTGGAAGACGCAATCAAAGAGAATATTGCAGTGCAAGAAGCAATCAAAAGGAAATTGAAGATGACATCGAAGTGGAAGGAGTAATCAAAGAGGATATTGAAGTGGAAGAAGCAATCAAATAGGATATCGAAGTAGGAAAAACAATCTAAGAGGAAATTGAAGTTGACTAAGGAATCAAAGAGGATACCGAGATGGTAGAAGTATTCAAAGAGGATGACGAAGTGAAAAAGCAATCAAAGACGATATCGAAGTGAAACAAATAGTCGAAGACGATATCGAAAAGGAAGAAGCAATCTTAGAGGATATCGAAGTGGAAGAAGCAATCAAAGAAGATATCGAAGTGTAAGAAGCCATCACAGAGGATATCGTAGTGAAAATGCTATCAAAAACGATATCGAAGATGAAGACGCAATCAAAGAGAATATTGCAGTGCAAGAAGCAATCAAAAGGAAATCGAAGATGATATCGAATTGGTAGAAGCAATAAAAGAGGATATCAAAGTGGAAGAAGCAATCAAAAAGGATATCGAGCTGTTTAAAGTTATCGAAGAGGATATCCATGTGTAAAAAGCAGTCAAAGACGATCGAAATGGAAGAAGCAATCAAATCAAAGAGGATATCCAAGTGGAAGAAGCAATCAAAGAGGATATTGAAGTGAAAGAAGCAATCAAATAGGATATCGAAGTAGCAGAAACAATTAAAGAGGAAATTGAAATTGAGTAAAAGACGTCGAGGACAATGATAAAAATAAAAAACGGTTTCACCAAAAACTTATACTAATATTTTGTAAAAGTTTCCTAGAGCTATCTCTTCCCGTTTAAAAGATACGAGCGATTTAAGTTTTGTATGAAAACCCATAATTTTGTGGAGTGAAAATTGAAGTAAAAGAAGCAATTGAAGAAGACATATAAGTAGAAAAAGACATTAAAAAGGATATCAAAGTGGAAGAAGCAAAAATAGAGGATATCGAGGTGAAAGAAGCATTCAAGGAGGAAGACCAAGTGAGAGAAGCATTCAAAAAGGATGTCAAGAGCAATGATGGTAATAAAAAAACTATTCGACCAAAAATTTGTACCAATATTTTGTAAAAGTTTGCTAGGCGTAACTGTTCCCGTTTAGAAGATACGAGCGATTTAAGATTTGTATTAAAACCCATAATTTTGTAGAGTGGGAATTGAAGTAAAAGAAGCAATTGAAGAAAATATATAAGTAGATAAAGCAATTAAAAAGGATATCAAAGTGGAAGAAGCAAAAATAGAGGATATCGAGGTGAAAGAAGCATTTAAAGTGGAAGACGAAGTAAGAGAAGCATTCAAAACGGATGTCAAGGGCAATGATGGTATTAAAAAAACTATTCCACCAAAAATTTGTACCAATATTTTGTAAAAGTTTGCTAGGCGTAACTGTTCCCGTTTAGAAGATACGAGCGATTTAAGATTTGTATTAAAACCCATAATTTTGTAGAGTGGGAATTGAAGTAAAAGAAGCAATTGAAGAAAACATATAAGTAGAAAAAGCAATTAAAAAGGATATCAAAGTGGAAGAAGCAAAATGAAAGAAGCATTTAAAGTGGAAGACGAAGTAAGAGAAGCATTCAAAACGGATGTCAAGGGCAATGATGGTATTAAAAAAACTATTCCACCAAAAATTTGTACCAATATTTTGTAAAAGTTTGCTAGGCATAACTCTTCCCGTTTAGAAGATACGAGCGATTTAAGATTTGTATTAAAACCCATAATTTTGTAGAGTGGAAATTGTAGTAAAAGAAGCAATTGAAGAAAACATCTAAGTAGAAAAAGCAATTAAAAAGGATATCAAAGTGGAAGAAGCAAAAATAGAGGATATCGAGGTGAAAGAAGCATTTAAAGTGGAAGACGAAGTAAGAGAAGCATTCAAAACGGATGTCAAGGGCAATGATGGTATTAAAAAAACGATTCCACTAAAAATTTGTACCAATATTTTGTAAAAGTTTGCTAGGCGTAACTCTTCCCGTTTAGAAGATACGAGCGATTTAAGATTTGTATTAAAACCCATAATTTTGTAGAGTGGAAATTGTAGTAAAAGAAGCAATTGAAGAAAATATATAAGTAAAAAAGCAATTAAAAAGGATATCAAAGTGGAAGAAGCAAAAATAGAGGATATCGAGGTGAAAAAAGCATTCAAAGCGGAAGACGAAGTAAGAGAAGCATTCAAAAAGGATCTCAAGGGCAATAATGGTATTAAAAAAACTATTCCACCAAAAATTAGTACCAATATTTTGTAAAAGTTTGCTGGGGGTAACTCTTCCCGTTTAGAAGATACGAGCGATTTAAGATTTGTATTAAAACCCATAATTTTGTAGAGTCGATATTGAAGTAAAAGAAGTAATTGAAGAAAATAGAAAAATAGAAAAAACAATTCAAAGGTATATTGAAGTAAAAATGCCATCAAAGAGGATTTCGAAGTTATAGAAACAATTAAAGAGGATATCAATGTGGAAGAAACATTCGAAAACGAAAAGGAAGTGAGAGAAGAATTCAAAATGATGGCAAGGGCGATGATGACCGTAAAATAACGATTCCACCAAAAATTTGTGCTACAAAAAAAAATTGATTTTCCAAAATGATCACAGTGGATGTTGCATAATAAAAAAAAATTCACGTTCCAAAATGATCATGTGGATGAGGCATAATTTAAAAAAATGATGTACCAAAATGATCACAGTGGATGTTGCATAATACAAAAAAAATAATAATAATTGACGTTCCAAAGTGATCATTGTGGATGAGGCGTAGTTAAAAAAATGATGTACCAAAATGATCACAGTGGATGTTGCATAATACAAAAAAAATAATAATAATTGACGTTCCAAAGTGATCATTGTGGATGAGGCATAATTAAAAAAATGATGTTCCAAAATGATCACAGTGGATGTTGCATAATAAAAAAAAATAATAATAATTGACGTTCCAAAGTGATCATTGTGGATGAGGCGTAGTTAAAAAAATGATGTACCAAAATGATCACAGTGGATGTTGCATAATACAAAAAAAATAATAATAATTGACGTTCCAAAGTGATCATTGTGGATGAGACATAATTAAAAAAAATGATGTTCCAAAATGATCACAGTGGATGTTGCATAATAGAAAAAATAATAATAATTGACGTTCCAAAGTGATCATTGTGGATGAGGCATAATTAAAAAAAATTATGTACCAAAATGATTACAGTGGATGTTGCATAATAAAAAAAAATAATTGACGTTCCAAAGTGATCATTGTGGATGAGGCATAATTTAAAAAAATGATGTACCAAAATGATCACAGTGGATGTTGCATAATAAAAAAAAATGACGTTTCAAAGTGATCATTGTGGATGAGGAATATTTAAAAAAGATGATGTTCCAAAATGATCACAGTGGATGATGCATAATAAAAAAAATAATAATTGACGTTCCAAAGTGATCATTGTGGATGAGGCTTGATTAAAAAAATGATGTACCAAAATGATCACAGTGGATGTTGCATAATAAAAAAAAATAATTGACGTTCCAAAGTGATCATTGTGGATGAGGCGTAATTAAAAAAATGATGTACCAAAATGATCACAGTGGATGTTGCATAATAAAAAAAAATTAATTGACGTTCCAAAGTGATCATTGTGGATGAGGCATAATTAAAAAAAATTATGTACCAAAATGATTACAGTGGATGTTGCATAATAAATAAAATAATTGACGTTCCAAAGTGATCATTGTGGATGAGGCATAATTTAAAAAAATGATGTACCAAAATGATCACAGTGGATGATGCATAATAAAAAAAATAATAATTGACGTTCCAAAGTGATCATTGTGGATGAGGCTTGATTAAAAAAATGATGTACCAAAATGATCACAGTGGATGATGCATAATAAAAAAAATAATAATTGACGTTCCAAAGTGATCATTGTGGATGAGGCTTGATTAAAAAAATGATGTACCAAAATGATCACAGTGGATGTTGCATAATAAAAAAAAATAATTGACGTTCCAAAGTGATCATTGTGGATGAGGCTTGATTAAAAAAATGATGTACCAAAATGATCACAGTGGATGTTGCATAATAAAAAAAAAATAATTGACGTTCCAAAGTGATCATTGTGGATGAGGCGTAATTAAAAAAATGATGTACCAAAATGATCACAGTGGATGTTGCATATTAAAAAAAAAATAATTGACGTTCCAAAGTGATCATTGTGGATGAGGCATAATTAAAAAAAATTATGTACCAAAATGATCACAGTGGATGTTGCATAATAAAAAAAAATGACGTTTCAAAGTGATCATTGTGGATGAGGCATAATTAAAAAAATGTGGATGTTCCAAAATAAACATGATGAACGTTGCATACTAAAAAAAAAAAAAAATGGATGTTCCAAAATGATGATGATGACCTTTGCAAAAACTATGAAAGTTATCTCATGTCCCTCCACCACCATTATATAGAATCAAGCAAATTTACAGTAATTTTATAGTACACACAAGCCGTGGGCTCCCTACAAAAACAGTATGAAAATTACGGCAAACGAAATTTACGGTTTACGGTATTCATACAGAAATATTTTGTATGGGACAATTTTTTTTTTGTATGAAAGACCATTTTTTTTTCATGGAACCGGATATAAAAAAATGTCCTCTGCAACATTAGTTTTTGCGCCAACGCTGTAAGACCTATACTTTCCGAGATACGAGGTGGATGGGAGCGAATGGGGGACAAAAGGGGTACTTTAGGATTTATTCCCAACTCATCGGAACTCCCTCTATACGATCCCACCAAACATTTTCACCCTACGAGGTGGCATCTGGGAGAACAAACATGTCAATGAGTCAGTCAGTCAGTCAGTCAGTGAGTGGTAATCGAGCTTTATATAATATAACTAGAGGTTGCGTAGTGCGCGAGTTGCACGCAACTCGCGTGTTATTGTTTTTGTCGAAGAAGCAATCAAAGAGGATTTCGAGCTGTTAAAAGCGATCAAAAAGGATATCCATGTGTAAGAAGCAGTCAAAGACGATATCGAAATGGAAGAAGCAATCAAATCAAAGAAGATATCCAAATGGAAGCAGCAATCAAATATGATTTCGAAGTGCAAGAAGCAATCAAACAGGATATTGAAGTGAAAGCAGCAATCAAATAGGATATCGAATTAGCAGAAACTATTAAAGAGGAAATTGAAGTTGAGTAAGTAATCAAAGAGGATACCGAGGTGGTAGAAGCATTCTAAGATGACGAAGTGAAAAAAGCAATCAAAGACGATATCGAAGTGGAAGAAGCAATCAAAGAAGGTATCGAAGTGGAAGAAGCAATCTTAGAGGATATCGAAGTGGAAGAAGCAATCAAAGAAGATATCGAAGTGTAAGAAGCCATCACAGAGGATATTGAAGTGAAAATGCTATCAAAAACCATATCGAAGATAAAGACGCAATCAAAGAGAATATTGCAGTGCAAGAAGCAATCAAAAGGAAATCGAAGATGATATCGAATTGGTAGAAGCAATAAAAGAGGATATCAAAGTGGAAGAAGCAATCAAAGAGGATATCGAGCTGTTAAAAGCTATCGAAGAGGATATCCATGTGTAAGAAGCAGTCAAAGACGATATCTAAATGGAAGAAGCAATGAAATCATAGAGGATTTCCAAGTGGACGCAGCATTCAAAGATGATATCGAAGTGGAAGAAGCAATCAAATAGGATATCGAAGTAGCAGAAACAATCAAAGAGGAAATTGAAATTGAGTAAAAGACGTCGAGGACAATGATAAAAATAAAAAAACGGTTCCACCAAAAACTTATACCAATATTTTGTAAAAGTTTCCTCGAGCTATCTCTTCCCGTTTAAAAGATACGAGCGATTTAAGTTTTGTATGAAACCCCATAATTTTGTAGAGTGGAAATTGAAGTAAAAGAAGCAATTGAAGAAAACATATAAGTAGAAAAAGCAATTAAAAAGGATATCAAAGTGGAAGAAGCAAAAATAGAGGATATCGAGGTGAAAGAAGCATTCAAGGAGGAAGACCAAGTGAGAGAAGTATTTAAAAAGGATGTCAAGGGCAATGATGGTATTAAAAAAACTATTCCATCAAAAATTTGTACCAATATTTTGTAAAAGTTTGGTAGGCGTAACTCTTCCCGTTTAGAAGATACGAGCGATTTAAGATTTGTATTAAAACCCATAATTTTGTAGAGTGGAAATTGAAGTAAAAGAAGCAATTGAAGAAAATATATAAGTAGAAAAAGCAATTAAAAAGGATATCAAAGCGGAAGAAGCAAAAATAGAGGATATCGTGGTGAAATAAGCATTTAAAGAGGAAGACGAAGTAAGAGAAGCATTCAGAAAGGATGTCAAGGGCAATGATGGTATTAAAAAAACTATTCCAACAAAAATTTGTACCAATATTTTGTAAAAGTTTGCTACACGTAACTCTTCCCGTTTAGAAGATACGAGCGATTTAAGATTTGTATTTTGTAGAGTGGAAATTGAAGTAACAGAAGCAATTGAAGAAAATATATAAGTAGAAAAAGCAATTAAAAAGGATATCAAAGTGGAAGAAGCAAAAATAGAGGATATCGAGTTGAAAGAATCATTCAAAGTGGAAGACGAAGTGAAAGAAGCATTTAAAAAGGATGTCAAGGGCAATGTGGTATTAAAAAAACTACTCCACCAAAAATTAGTACCAATATTTTATAAAAGTTTGCTACGCGTAACTCTTCCCGTTTAGAAGATACGAGCGATTTAAGATTTGTATTAAAACCCATAATTTTGTAGAGTGGGAATTGAAGTAAAAGAAGCAATTGAAGAAAATATATAAGTAGAAAAAGCAATTAAAAAGGATAGCAATGTGAAAGAAGCAAAAATAGAGGATATCGAGGTTAAAGAAGCATTCAAGGAGGAAGACCAAGTGAGAGAAGCATTCAAAAAGGATGTCAAGCGCAATGATGGTATTAAAAAAACCATTCCACCAAAAATTTGTACCAATATTTTGTAAAAGTTTGCTACGCGTAACTCTTCCCGTTTAGAAGATACGAGCGATTTAAGATATGTATTAAAACCCATAATTTTGAAGAGTCGATATTGAAGTAAGAGAAGTAATTGAAGAAAATATAAAAATAGAAAAAACAATTCAAAAGTATATTGAAGTAAAAATGCCATCAAAGAGGATTTCGAAGTTATAGAAACAATTAAAGAGGATATCAATGTGGAAGAAACATTCGAAAACGAAAAGGAAGTGAGAGAAGAATTCAAAATAATGGCAAGGGCGATGATGACCGTAAAATAACGATTCCACCAAAAATTTGTGATACAAAAAAAATTAATTTTCCAAAATGATCACAGTGGATGTTGCATAATAAAAAAAAATTGACGTTCCAAAATGATCATGCGGATGAGGCCAAATTAAAAAAAATTATGTTCCAAAATGATCACAGTGGATGATGCATAATAAAAAAAATTGACGTTCCAAAGTGATCATTGTGGATGAGGCGTAATTAAAAAAATGATGTACCAAAATGATCACAGTGGATGTTGCATAATACAAAAAAATAATAATAATTGACGTTCCAAAGTGATCATTGTGGATGAGGCATAATTAAAAAAAATGATGTTCCAAAATGATCACAGTGGATGATGCATAATAAAAAAAAATTGACGTTCCAAAGTGATCATTGTGGATGAGGCGTAATTAAAAAAATGATGTACCAAAATGATCACAGTGGATGTTGCATAATACAAAAAAATAATAATAATTGACGTTCCAAAGTGATCATTGTGGATGAGGCATAATTAAAAAAAATGATGTTCCAAAATGATCACAGTGGATGATGCATAATAAAAAAAAATAATTGACGTTCCAAAGTGATCATTGTGGATGAGGCATAATTAAAAAAAATTATGTGTTGCATAATAAAAAAAAATAATTGACGTTCCAAAGTGATCATTGTGGATGAGGCGTAATTAAAAAAATGATGTACCAAAATGATTACAGTGGATGTTGCATGATAAAAAAAATAATTGACGTTCCAAAGTGATCATTGTGGATGAGGCATAATAAAAAAAATTACGTACCATAATGATCACAGTGGATGTTGCATAATACAAAAAAAATAATAATAATTGACGTTCCAAAGTGATCATTGTGGATGAGGCATAATTAAAAAAAATGATGTACCAAAATGATCACAGTGGATGTTGCATAATAAAAAAAAAATAATTGACGTTCCAAAGTGATCATTGTGGATGAGGCATAATAATAGTGGATGTTGCATAATACAAAAAAAATAATAATAATTGACGTTCCAAAGTGATCATTGTGGATGAGGCATAATTAAAAAAATGATGTGCCAAAATGATCACAGTGGATGATGCATAATAAAAAAAATAATTGACGTTCCAAAGTGATCATTGTGGATGAGGCATAATTAAAAAAAATTATGTGTTGCATGATAAAAAAAAAATAATTGACGTTCCAAAGTGATCATTGTGGATGAGGCGTAATTAAAAAAATGATGTACCAAAATTATTACAGTGGATGTTGCATAATAAAAAAAATAATTGACGTTCCAAAGTGATCATTGTGGATGAGGCATAATAAAAAAAATTATGTACCAAAATGATCACAGTGGATGTTGCATAATACAAAAAAAATAATAATAATTGACGTTCCAAAGTGATCATTGTGGATGAGGCATAATTAAAAAAAATGATGTACCAAAATGATCACAGTGGATGTTGCATAATAAAAAAAAAAAATAATTGACGTTCCAAAGTGATCATTGTGGATGAGGCATAATTAAAAAAATGTGGATGTTCCAAAATAAAAATGATGAACGTTGCATACTAAAAAAAAAAAAAAATTGGATGTTCCAAAATGATGATGATGACCTTTGCAAAAAACTATGAAAGTTATCTCATGTCCCTCCACCACCATTATATAGAATCAAGCAAATTTACAGTAATTTTATAGTACACACAAGCCGTGGGCTCCCTACAAAAACAGTATGAAAATTACGGCAAACGAAATATACGGTTTACGGTATTCATACAGAAATATTTTGTATGGGACAATTTTTTTTTTGTATGAAAGACAATTTTTTTTTCATGGAACCGGATATAAAAAAATGTCCTCTGCAACATTAGTTTTTGCATCAACTCTCTAAGACCTATACTTTCCGAGATACGAGGTCGATGTGAGCGAATGGGGGACAAAAGGGGTACTTTAGGATTTATTCCCAACTCATCGGAACTCCCTCTATACGATCCCACCAAACATTTTCACCCTACGAGGTGGCATCTGGGAGAACAAACATGTCAATGAGTCAGTCAGTCAGTCAGTCAGTGAGTGGTAATCGAGCTTTATATAATACTAGAGGTTGCGTTGTGCGCGAGCTGCTCGCAGCTCGCGTGTTTTTCTTTTAGTCGAAGAAGTAATTAAAGAGGATATCGAGCTGTTAAAAGCCATCAAAGAGGATATCCATGTGTAAGAAGCAGTCAAAGACGATATCGAAATGGAAGAAGCAATTAAATCAAAGAGGATTTCCAAGTGGAAGCAGCAATCAAAGATGATATCGAAGTGGAAGAAGCAATCAAAGAGGATATTGAAGTGAAAGAATCAATCAAATAGGATATCGAAGTAGCAGAAACAATCAAAGAGGAAATTAAAGTTGAGGAAGAAATCAAAGAGGATACCAAGGTGGTAGAAGCATTCTAAGAGGATGACGAAGTAAAAAAAGCAATCAAAGACGATATCGAAGTGGAAGAAGCAATCCAATGGATATTGAAGATGAAGAAGGAATAAAAGAGGATATCGAAGCGGAACAAGCAATCGTAGAGGATATCAAAGTTAAAGAAGCAATCAAAGAGGATACCAATGTGGAAGAAGCAATCAAAGAGGATATCGAAGTGGAACAAGCAATCAAAGAGAAAAAAATTGGACGTTCCAAAATGATCATGATTGACGTTGCATAATATAAATGTATGTTGCAAAATGATAATGATCAAAAATTTGTACTAATATTTTGTCAAAGTTTGCTAGTGCTATCTCTTCCCGTTTAGAAGATACGAGCGATTAAAGTTTTGTAAGAAAAATCATAAATTTGTTGATTGTATATCGAAGTGGAAGAAACTATCAAAGAGAATGTTGAAGTGGAAGAAGCAATCAAATAGGATATCGAAGTGGCAGAAACAATCAAAGAGGAAATTGAAGTTGAGTAAGCAATCAAAGAGGATACCGAGGCGGTAGAAGCATTCAAAGAAGATGACGAAGTGAAAAAAGCAATCAAAGACGATATCGAAATGGAAGAAGCAGTCAAAGACGATATCGAAGTGGGAGAAGCAATCAAAGAGTATATCGAAGTTAAAGAAGCAGTCAAAGATGATGTCGAAGTGGAAAAAACATTCAAAGAAGATGACGAAGTGAGAGAAGCATTCAAAAAGGATGTCAAGGATGACAATAAAAAAACAGTTCCACCAAAAATTTATACCAATATTTTGTACAAGTTTGCTAGGGCTATCTCTTCGCGTTTAGAAGATATGAGCGATTGAAGTTTTGTATGAAACACCACAATTTTGTAGAGCGCATAATGAAGTAACTGAAGCAATTAAAGAGGATATGAAGTAGAAGAAGCATTTTAAAAGGATAACGAAGTGGAACATGCAAAAATAGAAGATGTGGAGGCGGAAGAAACAATAAAAGAGGATGACGAAGTGTAACAAGCAATCAAAGATAATATTCGAATAGTGGATGTCACATAATAAAAAAAAAATTGACGTTCCAAAATGATCATAGTGGATGAGGCATAAATAAAAAAAAATTGACGTTCCAAAATGATCATTGTGGATGTTGCATAATAAAAAAAAATTGACGTTCCAAAAGTGATCATTGTGGATGAGGCATAATTAAAAAAAAAATTGACGTTCCAAAATGATCATTGCGGATGAGGCATAATTAAAAAAATTGATGTTCCAAAATTATCACAGTGGATGTTGCATAATAAAAAAAAAGAAATTGACGTTCCAAAATGATCATTGTGGATGAGGCATAATAAAAAAAAATGATTTTTTAAAATGATCACAAAGGATTTTGCATAATAAAAAAAATGACGTTCCAAAAGTGATCATTGTGGATGAGGCATAATTTAAAACAAAATGATGTTCCAAAATGATCACAAAGGATTTTGCATAGTAAAAAAAAAAAATTTACGTTCCAAAAGTGATAATTGTGGATGAGGCATAATTTAAAAAAATTGATTTTCCAAAATGATCACAGTGGATGATGCATTATAAAAAAATAAAAAATAATTGACGTTCCAAAGTGATCATTGTGGATGAGGCGTAATTAAAAAAATTATGTACCAAAATAATCACAGTGGATGTTGCATAATAAAAAAAATAAAAAATAATTGACGTTCCAAAGTGATCATTGTGGATGAGGCATAATTAAAAAAAATGATGTACCAAAATGATCACAGTGGATGATGCATAATAAAAAAATAAAAAATAATTGACGTTTCAAAGTGATCATTGTGGATGAGGCGTAATTAAAAAAATGATGTACCAAAATGATCACAGTGGATGTTGCATAATAAAAAAAAAAATGACGTTTCAAAGTGATCATTGTGGATGAGGCATAATTTAAAAAAAATTGATTTTCCAAAATGATCACAAAGTATTTTGCATAATAAAAAAAAAAAATTGACGTTCCAAAGTGATCATTGTGGATGAGGCATAATTAAAAAAATGATGTACCAAAATATCACAGTGGATGTTGCATAATAAAAAAAAAAAAAAATTGACGTTCCAAAGTGATCATTGTGGATGAGGCATAATTAAAAAAAATGATGTACCAAAATGATCACAGTGGATGTTGCATAATAAAAAAAAAATAATTGACGTTCCAAAGTGATCATTGTGGATGAGGCATAATTAAAAAAATGTGGATGTTCCAAAATAAACATGATGAACGTTGCATACTAAAAAAAAAAAAAATTGGATGTTCCAAAATGATGATGATGACCTTTGCATAAACTATGAAAGTTGTCTCATGCCCCTCCACCACCATTATATAGAATCAAGCAAATTTACAGTAATTTTATAGTACACACAAGCCGTGGGCTCCCTACAAAAACAGTATGAAAATTACGGCAAACGAAATATACGGTTTACGGTATTCATACAGAAATATTTTGTATGGGACAATTTTTTTTTGTATGAAAGACAATTTTTTTTTCATGGAACCGGATATAAAAAAATGTCCTCTGCAACATTAGTTTTTGCACCAACGCTCTAAGACCTATACTTTCCGAGATACGATGTTAATGGGAGCGAATGGGGGACAAAAGGGGTACTTTAGGATTTATTCCCAACTCACCGGAACTCCCTCTATACGATCCCACCAAACATTTCCCCCCTACGAGGTGGCATCTGGGAGAACAATGATGTCAATCAGTCAGTGAGTCAGTGGTAATCGAGCTTTATATAATATAACTAGAGGTTGCGTTGTGCGCGAGCTGCTCGCAGCTCGCGTGTTTTTCTTTTAGTCGAAGAAGTAATTAATGAGGGTATCGAGGTTGCGTTGTGCGCGAGCTGCTCGCAGCTCGCGAGGGTAATGTGTTGTTTGATAGAAATCCCCCCCTTCGTAACTCTGACAAAACCAAATCATATAAGGCTAAAACATGTATTTTAAGAAGGAACCTTAAAAATAAGTAAGTTGATTTAAGGATACTTCTACTTACAATTTTATAACTTACATAAACAATCAATAGTTTTGTATCATAATCAGCAAATTCGTGGATACTTACTTAATATTTATTAATTCTTTAATGATGCAATTAGGTATGTAAGAATGGCGAGACGGGTTAGTTTAATAAATCCCACCAGCTTTAACCATTCCAAAGTCTACTGTGCCCGTATTAGCAGTAGGCCGTTAGGGTGTTTCCCGCAGAGGCGTACAAGTTCAGTTAATATCTATAAATTAAACAATTGAGAAGTTGGTATATATATTTTATTATTTTCTACATTGTGTATACCTTATAATCATCATCATATCAGCAGCCACAGGAAGTAGACTGCTGAACATAATATGTCAAGTAAAAAAGTAATATGAACGTATTTTAATAATCCTTCTCATATATCTCTAGAGCAACCAATCTCATCTCTCTCAACAAACTAATGCTATTAAATTTGAATACTCATTGACAAATGAAATAGTTAATAGATTTGAATCAGTTGATAATTTTCATATTATCTTTGCTTGACTCGGCGTTCGCCACCATCCTCAATGAGCTGTAATGAGATGCCAGTCGCAGTCGTTCCAGTTGTTGTCTGTTCGAAAACAAAAAATATATGAGATGTGGTTTTTAATAAAATATTTAACGCGAGATACTTATATCAATATACAGGTTTTTAAATTTTCTTAATTTTTTTTCATCTATGTACACACCTCGCTGTATCAACTTATACACCGTACTTCTGGCAAATAAATATCATTTCATTTCACCTTATATTCAATAAAGAACATGTAGAACTCAACAAAAATAGAAACATTTGGGATTTATGCGCATATTTTTTGTAATAATATTTAATAGTCACATTATCCACACAAACTGACGTGACGGCCCTCCTGAATACCATGATTTTACGAAGTTAGCGTCGCCTATCTGCTACTCAGTGCATACGCTTTATAAAAACATAACATAATATTATAAGTATGTTTCTATGTTTGTTTGTTCATCAAGGGTAGGTATATTAAAATATCGAAAACATTGTCGTAACGTGTAAACAGCATGCCTGCCTATTTAGATAGGAAAACATGGTTTGTCTTCCTGTTGCAATACTCAGGGGCAGGGTTCATATGTGAAACAAACTATATACTACTTGTAATTAGTCCATTGAAAAGTTACATTTGGGGTTGCGTTTTTTAGAGGACGCAATTTTATTTTTTTGATGTATAGTGGCGGTCAGTGTAAAGCTAAAACCAAGTTTGGGGGATCGCCACCCTTGTCCCACGGCCGCCATCTTGAAAATAGGGGTTGAAATGGTTTTTACGATATATCTCTTGAACTATTAATTTGATAACATTTTTTGTTGCAAATTAAATTCTCTACAACTTTGGTCCAGTAACTTTTTGTAGTAGAACTATAAATAAAAAAGTTATAAGCGAAAATGTTCAGAAATTCGAGAAAAAAATTATATTTTTCGATATAACTTTTTTTTTATCATTTTAGCTTTACACTGACCCCCCCTAAACAACAAAAAAATAAAATTGCGTCCTCTAAAAAACGCAAGGTAAGGCCTAAAAAATGTAACATTTCAATGGACTAAATAACTTTGTCACCATGTGAAAGCAACAAATGTATTGAGTAGTAGAGTTCCTTGTGAAAGGGCTCGCCCGGAAAGTACTACCATCATACCTATTTCTGCTGCCAAGCAGCATTACTGTGTTTCGGTATGAAGGTGATTGCTGGTGAAATTACTGGCATATGAGGCTTTACATCTGTATGTCTAAAGTTGATGGACGCAGGGTACTGCAACGTAGAGGTCTGTGACCTACGTTATAAGGCAGTTCTTTGTTAAAGGCGATGGTTACCACTTAACATCAGGTGGGCCATAAGCTTGTTTCATTACCAGGTAGCATTAAAAAACCCTGATTAGCATTTATGACTTGGATTTAAAAGTAAGCTACTTTTTAAAATCGACAGTGGAAGCTAGTTTATAAAATACATATTTTTATTACCTGGTTTCACTTCGGATGGTGTCTTAAATGATGCGCATCGGTCAGTGTCCTTATCCAGTAGCCACTACTGGACTAAGTGGTAAGTAGGTGTTAGCATAGTAATATTGTTGTATTGTTTTGTAGTAATTTTGTGGTAGTATGCATGATTCGTTTTCAATGTTCCATCAGTATCAAAACAGTATTTCCTATCATTTTGGATTTCTTCTGCAATGCTCATTCTGTGTTTAAATGGACATTTCACTTCCACTATGGCATCATCTCCAACAATTCCGTCAGGTG
Source organism: Philereme transversata (assembly GCA_963924445.1). NCBI lineage: Eukaryota > Metazoa > Arthropoda > Insecta > Lepidoptera > Geometridae > Philereme > Philereme transversata. Next base: position 12,482,167 of record OZ004342.1, read on the forward strand.
ATGCTACTAAAGCACCTGAGTTGTGAAGCCAAAACCCAGTCGGAGAGACTTTCTTCTGTGTTGCTTCCTCGAAGAGTTTTAAAGCCACCACTTCATGAGTTATTCCCCACTGGATACTTTTAACACCATCCAGATTTAATGATGTAATAATGATGGAGGAAATCTGAAATAAACAGAATAAAGTATTGGTAGTGTTCCTTGCGACTCAGCATAACAAATGCAAAACTTGTGCAAATATGTACCTGTTACGCTGCACAGCAGCAATCACAATCCCAAAATTGCTTGCAGTAATGCAGCCTAGCCTTATTTCATGCCACAGAGGACATAATAAACATAACATACATTACATCTTTAATAATAATAAATATTGCTGGACATTTCACACAGCGCTATCTAGCCCCAAATTAAGCAGAGCTTGTACTATGGGAACCAGATAACTGATAGAATACTTACTTTTAAACATTTTTTTTTGTAAATACATACTTATAATATACAGAGAAACAACCAGACCCGGAACAAATATCTGTAGATCATGCAAAAATTTGTTCCGCAGCGGGGATCGAACCCGCTACCTCCTGCGTCTCAGGCGGCTATGCGCCCACTGCACCACGGAGGTCGTCAAATAGTGCCATGTGCTTTGCCCAATAGTGGCATGTGCAATGGCCAAAATCTCTTTGTGGGAAACCTTTATATTGTGCAGTATGTCGTTTTTACAGCAAAATATAGTACTTACTGATATCGCTAGTCAATTTTTCATTATACAATTAAAAATATTACGGCTTACCTCTGTTGAGTACTTCTTATTTTTCATTGATGCAAATATCTGTCCTCTCAGAATCTCCAAAGAACCATCATACATGACCGACCACTATCGTAACTCTTTTCACCTTTCTTGAATACAGAAATTTCGTTCTTAAATTGCTCTATGATTGTACCCAAACTTACAACCGCAGACATTTTATTTATTATGAAAAAGCTAAAATTACAAAAATCGCTCGTCGAAACCTGTTTGTTTTTACCCAAACGTCAAAATCCGCCATCTTGTTACGTCATACTTCCACAGTTCACTCGGTATGATACAGTGTAAATAATACAGTAAGTCAACCAGCTAGCGTGACTGTGTACATATAGTCACGTATGTAGGTACTTATCCGTTGTATATAAAGTAAAGTAAAAAGTAAAGTCCGCACATTGGCATACAAGAAGTTGAGGCACGACTTAGTGGTTTGTAAATTCTGATAGGTGTGACATAGTTGGTAAGTATTCATGTCTTCATGAGATTGAGGGTTAGGCATATACTCATAATTCTTGGCTGAGCTCTTTAAGGTGTTTGATGAGGATACATTCGGACCTATTTCTCTCCAAGCACACTTTCAGAGGACGCACCTTACCAGTGAAAAATTGCCGAAATATCATCTCGCATCGGTTTTATGTTAGTTTCTAATATGGATATGAGCGCGGTTATTACCTGGTGACATTCACAGTCGCATTCTCTTTAGACAAATCCGGTTGTAAGAACCGCTTGGACCTACTGTTTTTTCTGTATTCTGTGGCGAACGGCGAACACTCATTGTGTCGTTTACGCCAAGTTCGGGCAATATCGGACAGCACGCACAGGTGCGAATATAGAAAAAAATGCAACTGTCTCTTTTACGTTCCTGATGATTGGAGACAAATCGTCGTAAATGAGTCACTCAAGTTATTGGAATATAAGCTTTTAGCTACTGATTTTAAGACTTTCTTTTGCGTGGTAGTAATTTGCGTAAATATTTTGTATGGGACAATTTATTTTTTGTATGAAAGACAATTTTTTTTTCATTGATCCGGATATAAAAAAATGTCCTCAGCAACATTAGTTTTTGCACCAACGCTGTAAGACTTATACTTTCCGAGATACGAGGTGGATGGGAGCGAATGGGGGACAAAAGGGGTACTTTAGGATTTATTCCCAACTCACCGGAACTCCCTCTATACGATCCCACCAAACATTTCCCCCCTACGAGGTGGCATCTGGGAGAACAATGATGTCAATCAGTCAGTGAGTCAGTGGTAATCGAGCTTTATATAATATAATAATAATAATGTACAGTTTCATACGCGTGCTGCGTAAGTCGCCGCGTGAGCCCCGCGTCTCGCATCAATTCTTATTTTTTAAAGTCTTATTAAGGGCGCGAGCTTTTTGATAATTTTCAACTATTTGAAAAACTATGAACGGCAAATATTATTATGGACATAAAATCACCTCGGTTAGAGCATAATTTATTTTTGTAAGGGTCAATAGACTACATAGGGAGTGCATCTAAAGAATAGGTGGGTATACCTCATAATTTTAACCCCTTACTTTGCCCCCTTTAGGGATGATTTTGCAAAAAAGTTGAAGCACATTTCTTTATTTTTTACCAAAAGCCTAAATATTAATTTTCAGATCCCTAACTTGAGGAATTATGGATTGCCCATACGAACTATCAACCCCTATTTCACCCCCTTGTCCTTCAATTTGTTAGATACGTTCAAGTCTTAGGTGTTAGTAGACCATCCAGATTTATGTTCAAGTTTGCATTAATAGGATGGGGAATTCCACTGATACCAGTTATTGTAGTTTTATCAATTGACTTTGATGGTTATGAAAGATTATTATTCGAGACAATAGGCTATCTCCTTGCCAAATTTCATTACTATCGGGTTAGCCGTTTAGTCCTGAATAGGCAACAAACAAACACGAGTTACTTTCGCATTTATAATATTAATATGGATTGTTCAGAAACTACTGGAAGAACAGTCCACGCCGAGGTACCTGTGACGGCGAGTGTCGCAAGCGGTTGATCTGTGACGCCCGATCCGGGCGCTCGCACGATCGTCGCGCCCTCTGCGGGAGTATCGAGGCACGCATTGATGGATCCACGCCAGCTCCACAGACGTGGCGAGCGTGGTTCTACAATGGCATCACTGTCTCGTAAGTTACACTCTTATGGTATCGCTGATTCTTGGTGAATATCCTAAGTGTAGTGGTGTAGGAAATTTTTAATTTGAACTTTGGTACGCCTCTTTATACAAGTCTCTGTACAAATCAAACCTCTGCTTTCCTTCAGTCTATTTCTCATTGTAGTAGATAATGGCAATTTGCAAATGATTCTTGAACAGTGCATAGAATTTCTTCTTTCTGCGCTCTTGTAGTCTTACAGGATCTTTTTATTTACCGATCAGGCTTTTGCCGATCAATTTGGTAAGTGTGGATGATAAAATATTACCTGTCTATTACTACACTACCGCCTACTTAACTGCTAACAAATAACTTTTGTGTATATTTTCAATTGTCTTTATACCTGTGTAAAATATTTTCTTTTTGTACAGACCTAGTGTACAGCAAGTATAATCTGGTGGTGGAAATAACTTACAGGTTTACGCCGCAGTTTAGTAAGGTTGGTACGGTCAATGTTTTATTGGGTATATTTCACGATTTGGTGTTTTTTACAGTATAGTTCAAATCGATTAATGCACTGGACGAAAGAACTGAGGGCTTAGCCAAGTTACATTCGATTAACGATGACGGTAGTAGATAAGTCCGAAAATGTATGAGATTTGACACATGCTATGGAAATATCACGTGATCTATCGACGACGAACATATGTAAAAATCGAATCGATTCGAAGCTAATGTAACTTGGCTAAGCCCTTTGACCTTCTAAGTAATTTAGGTATCTATACCTACCTACCCGTGGCACACAGTTTGATTAGCATTTGAATAAGTAGTTTATCAACTGAATTGTTCAAATATAATCTACAGTGCTTTTTTTCTTTTATAAGAAAAACAAGAAATTAATTTAAAAAAAAAGTAATGTAACTTATATACGATGATATGACGACCTCCGTGGTGCAGTGTGCGAATAGCCGGCTGAGACGCAGGAGGTAGCGGGTTCGATCCCCGCCGCGGAACAAATGTTTGCAAGATCTACAGATATTTGTTCCGGGTCTGGTTGCTCTATATATTATAAGTATGTATTTACAAAAAAAATTGTATATAAGTATTCTATCAGTTATCTGGTTCCCATAGTACAAGCTTTGCTTAGTTTGGGGCTAGATAGCGCTGTGTGAAATGTCCAGCAATATTTATTTATTTTATATGATATGGCTAATATGATGATTGAATTAACAAAATAATTGTGTTCACAGGTTATCAATGCTGAAGCAAATACCTCGTGTGGCTTACCAAATACCAAAGTATGTGATGGGATTCGGCTGAGAACATTATTGCAAGAAATTGAGTTTGAGATAGAAACCACCGGCCCAAGTCATGACAAAAATATTCTGATCCTCATGTATAGGTAAATTCTTACCACAAACGAAATTAAACACTGTTTAGGTCGTGTTTAAAAAAATCCTAAACCAAAATTCATAAGGTTTTTTTAAAATAGGTATTCCAACGCGTGTTTAATTTTTTTTGTTGTAAGGCCGTATCAAATAAATAAATAAATATTGCTGGACATATATTTTTATATGGATATATATTTAACTTTAATATAAAAAGACACAGTCTATGAATGAATCGAATTTAATCTTGAGAACAGAGACAGTTAATCGACGGTTACATATTTTTTATTGTTTGGTTAATGTAATTCTGACAAAATAATTTCTTATAATGCGAAAATTTAATGATCTCTATCATAAAAAAATATTTTTCTACTAAGAGAGTTTTGAAGTCAATTTAGAGATTTGCTCTAAAAAATAATAATCTGGTGCCTTATAGTTATAAATACAAATTAAGAATTAAGAGTTTCTTAGTGAAATCTGCTACAATTCTAGTGAGCTTTAGTATAAATCGGTGGACCAACTTTTATTGATAATATTCTAAGAATATTATTTATTAGCGTTATTGTAAATAAGATTTTGTAAATTGTATTTTAATAAATATTGTTAATATTTGGATACAACTGCAGTTTTATTTGTCCTGTAACGATAGTAGACAATATTTGTGTAGTTAAAAAATGAAAAGTGGGGGATGGTGGTACAAAATGTTTTTATTGCTAAAACCGAAAACAAAGTTCTGTTCTGGACTCATCCATGTCAATTAAAATACATTATTTAAACCCTCAACATTTTTTAAGTTTTTACATAATCAAAGAGGTCATCGCTTGTTGCTCTTACAACATCAAGGCTGACTATTTTATAGTCTTCTTACAAAAATACTTGGTCCCGCATAAGGCGTGATAGGGATCTTCCAGTCTTAAATTGCCCACCCTACTACCTCATTACGTCAAAGACAATCAATCTTTATTCGTTGGAGTCAAATTATTAAAATCTTCTTACTTTAAGTCAACTTAAAGTAGAATGCGGGCAATATTAGATTGGAATATCTCTATGTGGCTATAGTTTCACACAATTCCGTTAGCAGTGTAAAGTTCTACATTATTTCTTAGGACGTAGCTTGGCTGAAAATTCTAAAAGACGATGTGTTATTTCTACAAAAAATGTATACTCAGTCCAAATCAAATAAAACTAATTAATTGTTATAGGCAACATAATCAAAAAAACCCTTTATAACATGTTATTATAAAAAAATTACCCGCCGGGTTTGCTACCTGAATCTTCCCGGTGATTGGTCGCGAGGAACGGGCTTAAATGACAATTCAAAATGATCTAAAGCATTTCATTGAACAAAGAAATTTAAATTTTTGACAAAAATGTATCCCTGGTAAGGCCGGTTCACATATATGAGTGTTTAGGAGAGTACATTAAATTTAGGACGATTTGTAGATATACGAGTGCTTTTCTACGTAGAAGTAGTTACTACAATAACAGTCTCTCTTTAGGCATTCTATTAATCCACTTTTTAAATACTCGGATAGTGTAAATTGACCTTTTAATCCCTTCGTTTTTTCAAACTTTTCAGACAGACTAAGAAAAAACTATGCCAATTAAACATAATTAGAGCTGCTTGCTACGCCATCGTATGAAACCAAGGCCAGTTATACTAATAGACAACACTAGTTACATACTAATCTACATTAACATTAGGTATTGAATTTCGAATATAAAAAAACTGAAATGATCAGTAATAGCTATGTCAAAAATGGAAAATTTAAAAGATTATTGAATAATTTGTACTAGTAGAATTGTAAAATAATTATAATAATTATTTACACGCAACAACACACATAGACATAATATGTCAAACAAATGTCTAACACATGAAATGAATTATTTAAAACATTAAAATTAAAATTTAAAACCTTTAGAGAAAGGATTTTACGAGTAAAAGATAACCTTAACTAGGTTATTAATTTAAAATACAAGTACTTAACCTGAAAAGAAGGTTAATACTTAATATTAAGACTAGGAGTATTTTAGATTTATCTTACTGATACTTCAGGCTGAAACTAAATAAAGGCTTGAAATCGCATATCCTTTGCCTACCCCTAGACTATGGAAAAAAACTTGGAAAAAAAGATGGAGAACTGCCGGCTTAGCATGACCACCCTAGAACAAAAGTTTATAAACGATGACGGTAGTCACAAAGAAATATGATTAGGGTACACATTTGAGGAACATTTAACGTCAAATTGTACGTAATGAAGCCTCTACACGATGGGCCATGATGGACAATCATAGACGATCACCATCGTGTAGAGGGCATAATTGCCTGTAATCGCCCATGATTGGTGACGATCGAGCTTAATTGCCGCTATGTCGGTTTTTCGGACAAACATCAAAGGAGTTTGCGGCAATGATTGTAAGCGTGTCCACACGATTCAATATATATTGCCGATCACTCAGTTCGTATTTGTTTACGGTACGGTGCGGACGAGTGCTTTATATATAATGTGTTATTTAATGGTTATATACACTAAATAAATAAATAGCGGCAGCTGCTACTGTTTCGACGTCCATAATTAACAAAAGTAACTGCGCAATTATGGTGGAAATCATTGCACATTCTGTGATTTTCCATCATGGCCCATAGTGTAGACAGCTGCGCAATCATGGTGGCAATCATTGCGCATTCTGTGATTGTCCATCATGGCCCATCGTGTAGACAGCTGCGCAATCATGGTGACAATCATTGCGCATTCTGTGATTGTCCATCATGGCCCATAGTGTAGACAGCTGCGCAATCATGGTGGCAATCATTGCGCATTGTGATTGTCCATCGTGGCCCATCGTGTAGGCAGCTGCGCAATCATGGTGGCAATCATTGCGCATTCTGTGATTGTCCATCATGGCCCATCGTGTAGAGGTGCTATAATATATTGTGTCAGCTCTCGGAAGAGAAAACAGAATCGTCATGCTAAGCTGGCTGTAAGAAATATATTTTATAGTTTTAAGATGACAGTCATTAAAATAAGTACCTTCAAAATGTTTATATTTGGAAAGATCTAGGCGAGGCGAGGTGTAACAAGTTTCAGGCGGATACGTACTATAAGTTATAGGAGGTGCAGATTATAAACAGTGATGTATACAGTCTTTTTAACTTATTGTTTGTAAATTTTGTGACTTAGTAAGTAACAATGGCTTATTTTTTTATCAGTGTGACTTTTTATAGCTTTTAAGCGATTGGTGTGGTAGACGATGAACAACTAGTTTACTATAGTATTATTGTCTAATAATTTCTAGTATTAGAGAAAACTACTGTTTTACAAAACTTGTTTGTCTTCAATCATCTCTGTCTGTTGTATGGTCAGTGACACCAGTTGATAAACAAATTTGTGATTTTAAAACTTCACATATATTTGTAACAGTATTTTTTAGACTAAAATGTCTTGGTCTTGATTTGAAGAAACATGGTCCAAGTGAAAATTCAATTTTTCTGTTATTCTTTTGGAAAATTTGCTAACTAACTGACATCGCTAACTGAACTTACATAGATCTCATTTATAGAGATAGTCCACACCAAAAAAAAATACCTAGATCATGGCTATAAATCGTCAGACACAAAATTTCTTACTTTTAATTTATCTGGTCATAGTATACATAATCTTACTGCAAACTACTTGCAGGTACTTACTATACTTATGTAGGCACAAGTAAACAAATATGTTTGGCTGTTAAGGTGCTCTCACACAGCAGTTATATAACATTTTGTAACATTTGTCTAAATGTAATGGATACAATCTTTTACAATTGTAAGGGATACAAATGTTATATAACTGCTGTGTGGGACCACCATTAGTTGATAACAATCTACCATTGCAGTCAACAGTCTGTGTCCATGTAAAGGTAAGTCTGCTGTGGCTTATATAACCTAGGTCTTGTGAGTATTCTAGTCAGAAGTAAACAGAGCATTATAAAATAAGTATTTTAATACGATAATAATGTTTATTACTAGAAACAAATTAATTATTTCTGTTGCATTACCCATTGTAAAGTGAAACTAAAATAGTGTAACCCAAAATAAAAACTAGGATATGTGGTGTATACCTGTATACAACCACACATTACTCTCACATCTCATCCATACCAAAACTATACATTTTTGTGGTGTAATAATAACAACTAAATGACTGGGATTGTAATTAGTTAGTAAAATACATATTTATGTCACTGGTTTTTCTTAGTCCAATTCCCGTAATAAGATCTAGTCACTTTTAAGTTTTGGTCATATCTGAATGGCAATGGTATAATGCAATTTTTGATGAAACAAATTTGTTTCTTGCTCGTAATGCCACTGAAAGTTTACTGAAATCAAGATTACGAGAATTGTGATACACCGAATTTAGTGGCTGGTACACGGTGAAAGATTTTACCTACTAATTCAAAATTATTTTTATATAATTGTTACTCACCGTAGCTAGGTGAGCCAAAGCCAAGTGCCATTCAGAATAAGCTACTCAACAATTAAAATTGAAATCAATATTACTAATTAAAATACACACCTCATATATTTACAATACTACCTAGTAAATTAACACAGATTCAGTCATGGACATGGCATTTATTGAATCAGTCTATAATGAATGAATATTTAAAATATGGCAAAAAGAAAATGTCATTCTTGTAAAATAATTACTTCTAAAATACCAATTATGTGGCAGAATTCTTATAAAAAATATTTAAAATACTAAGTACTAGCTAACTACTTAGCTTTACCTACTTATTCTGTGTTTGAACACAAATATTTTGAGGTAGGCAAGCATACATTGTGGCCACAATGTATAAGTATACAAAACTACTAAAAAAGGCACTGCCTTACTTGGGTACATCAACCCAATAATCTCATATTATATTTAAATGCAACCGTTTGTCAACTAGCGAGACTCGAGCTTGCTAACTTTTAACATTTACCATGAATAGGTGATGAATTGCCAATTTTGTTTTATTCGATGATGCTGACATGAAAACCTTGGGTACATAATTGGTAAAATAAAAACATTCCCAAAACATTAATTGAAAAGGAATGTACTGTAACTTAAAACTAGCACTGGTATCAAGCGTATGCTTAAAAGTTCATAAACGACGTAGGTTTTTTCTACTTTTGTTTGTTCCAACACCATAGTCACTTTTCTTTCGTTTAGATGGGCTCGGGCAGCTTAAATCGTACTGGGAACAACACTTACCTGGGTGCCTGTTACACGAGCAGTCTTTGCAGAACTGGTAGGAGCATGTTGCACTTTTGCATTCCACCCACACTTCACCGGAAATCTCTGCTGTAACTTTGGCAGGTCCGTTACAGCGCACGCAGGGGATTTGAGTACGGGAATCCAATGACGCCGACTAAAACAAATTAAACCATAATTCTATGATACTAGAAATATACAATAATATTGATCAAATAGATACTTTGCATTTTTTATTTACAGTATTTTATTATTTATTTTTATTAGGCTTTGGGAAATTGGCAAACATAAAACAAAGTATTTTACAGCATCATCTATGAGAGAAACTATTTGGAGCATGCAAAGCCAACCGGCTTGATGTGGGCCTATTTCAGAGCATGTTAGCTGAACAATCATCAGATGCAAAACTAACATGCGTTACCAGTTCACATACGAGCTGGTAAATGAAAGTGCTTGATTAATTGTATTGTTTTTAATAGAGATTACTATGGAGCTGACATTGTCGTTAAAAAAGCTCCTTAAAAAATAGTTTAAAGAACAAAAACATTAATGAAAATTTTGCTGAAAATACAATTTACTGAAAATTACCTTTGTAAATTTTTTGAATCTGTTACTTCTTGGTGTTCCTGGAGGACTACGTCCTCTGACTATCCCTGGGTTATCTTGCATATCATTATGTATTTCCCTTAAGTATCTTTTTGGTTTAACGTCTTTCTTGACTGGTGTTATACCTTTTTCTTTGTTCTCGAGATTTTCTTTTGCAGTCTTTAGGGATTCCAAATAAGCTTTTTTCCTTTTATTGTTGCTACTTACTAAGTTCCAGGTGCTGTTCCAATTTTGGCTTACCAAGCAGAAATTGTGAATGTCATTATTGGACAAATAATTAAAAATATTTTCAATTGGTGGCAAGTACTGAGCTTCCAACAGTTTTGAAATAACATCTATTTTACGTTCAGATCTGAAGAGTATGTTTCTAACTGCTTTAGAGTGGATTCGTGGTTTATTAGAATACTGCAATCCATTGGTTTCACATGATAGGGAATGTGTGGCAAATTGTATTTTCTTTCCAGATTTCCTGCAAGGACTCTGCTTTGTGCAGTTCCTTTTCACTGGGGTTGATGGATAAGAGGCTATTTGACCTTCATCATGCTGCAGAAACAAACTTCTGTCAATTGCATCAAAGTATATGGAATGCACTGGTGAATTTTCCTTATTTTCGCTAACATCTAGGCTTTTTATTTTGCCAGCAATGAAACTTGTTGGAGTTTCTATCTTTTCCTCATTAGGGTAGGGCCTTTTGACACCCCTCCTGATTATAGGTGTCTCGGAGAGATTCACATTACATGCTGTAGAATGGTTACATGGTTGGTACAAAATAAAGTTCTGTTCTGGTGTTACATGACTAAACTCCAATTGTTTCTGTCTTATTATACTCGAGATAGGTATATTTGTGATAATAGACGGATTGAAGTACTGGTTCGATAGTTCATGGCATTCGAATGAACTTGGTGGAGAAGTATGGTATCCACTATCTTCTGCTTTGCCAAAACTAACATTTTCGAAAGCCGACGATACGGTCTTGACGTATTCCGTATGAATATCCATTTTTATGTAAAAGTTTCTTCTTCTTCTAAATTTCGTTTGTGTTTTACTTCATTGTTACCGATGTCCTTCCAATAGAACTCTCCCCTCGAAGTTCTGGGTGCACGCACGTCAACGCGCGGTTTTTCATGACTCTTGATTTAATTAACTTTTGATTGAAATTATTTGAAAAGGTAATAATAAATTAAAGTTTGTACTTGTGATGATTTGAGTAGGTAGGTAGATGTTGAATATATTCAATCCCTAAATCATTATTTTACCACAATGACAACAAAACAAAGCAATAGCAAGTAAGCAAACGATAAAATGGAAATCAAATCAACCACCAGAGACAAATTGGATGATGGATGGATCAAATATCGTTCGTTTTCTGTCATTCATTCGTTTCTGTCATTTTAGGTATAGACAAGGTACCTACTTTTTTTAAATTAGCATATAGGTACCCGACTGCAAGAACCTGAAACGAGTAATGTATGTATGTGTATACCTAAGCATAAGCTGGTCAATTTAAGGTAGGTAATAGTTATTGTAGGTAGGCAGTAGCAACAGTACCTGCTACATGAATGAAGTCTCCTCCAACGCAACGAGTATTTTAATTAAACTTTCAGGCTTCTTATTTCAACACGCCATTATTAGCTTGGTTTAAAAGTACGTAACGGAATCTTTGATTTTCGACCACTTCCAAACGTCGAAATGAGCGATGAGGATTTGATAGCGATGAGGATTGGATTGTTGGTAGACTGCAATTTTCTCTTGATTTACTAGCTGTTTACTTCCATAAATGGAAGCTAAAGTTAAACGAAGATAAAACAGAAGCGATTATGTTTTCGCGAAAACGCAAACCTCCTGATAGAAAACTAGTTATTAACAACCATAATATTCCGTGGAAAAAATCCGTCAAATACCTTGGAGTTTACATGGACTCAAAATTAAATTGGACCCCTCACGTAGATTATGCACGTACCAAAACACTTAAAGCCTTTGGTGCACTTAGCCCTATCCTGAACAGGCAAAGTAACCTAAGCCCCAGAACGAAAATCAAAATTTATAGCGCTCTAATTCGTCCCTGTATGACATATGCTGCGCCTGTGTGGAGTAGCACTTGTCTTACCAATTACAGTAAACTGCAGGTTCTTCAAAACAAAGCATTTAAAATTTCATATAATACCCCATTCTACACAAATTTAAATAAATTACATAAAACAATTAAATTCCCAACAATCATAGACTTTGTAAATAATTTAACGAAAACCTTCTATTTATTGCGTAACAGTAATCACCAAAACAAACTGATTTCCTCTCTAGGTAAAACACGCTTGTCGTCCCTTCCATATATCGACACTTACAAGCGCTATCGCTTGCCCCATCACTACGTCTTGGACGATGGCAGCGACAGCCTGATGACGTCACTGCGAGCTTGACGTGGGTCATGGATGTATAAGCGTTCACTTCACTTTATGTTAAAATAGAATTGAAATATCTAAAACTCTACAGAATTAATCAAAATAAACTTCATTTACAGGAAGAATTTACAAGTTTTTAAAATATAAAATTATATAACAGTTTAATAACATTATTATTTATAGATTAAACATATTATTATTATTATTATCTTCTTTCGTTATTTGAATGTATGTATTGAAATGAACCATTCAGATACCAGATTTAACTAAACTTAGTTAAAAATATGGAATAAAAGTTATGAAATACATATATATTTTCTCTTATCTACTGTAAACAATTACAGAAAGTATTGATCCAATTATATTTTGCAAACATGGTTGCGTTAGTTTTTACGCTTAATGTCCTGCTCATTCAACCTTGCACATAATTGAGTGCCCGGCCGGCCGGGTCACCGCTTGAACGCGCAGGCGCGGGTAGGTGAGATCGCATGCCGTCCGCAACGACTTGTTACCTTATATTTAAGAAAATAATGCTGTTTTGGTTGTATTATGACCAAGTTTTAATATGCTCGCAATATGAGCATGGTAGGCTACAAATACTACCTACAAATAGTTAGGACTATTACTTGTAAACAGGTAGATTAAGCTTGATTTCTTGACATTAAAAATGCGCGCTATACAAAGTGCTCATATGAACTTTTAAATAAGTAATTACTTCTGTATTATGTTTGATAAGTACATAACATTAAGAAAATTGATTTACAAAGTGCAACTCTATTATAAATAGTAATTTTATCAAAAAACTTATAAAGGTGCTATAGCCTGCTGAGTTATTCTAAATCAAGATATGATTAATAATATATTATATACGATATTTAAAAAACTATAAAATATATGCTTTCGTAGATAACCGAACTAATAAGTAGAAAAAAAAGTATAATTGATCAAGCGAAGCGAGATCTCCAAATCAACTTGGGTAAATTGATATAAGTATTTATGTTTGTTTGTCCGAGGATAACTTTCGAAGCTTTTATCCGATCATCATGAAATTTGGTATATAGGTAGGTAGTGATGGCACAATTTTGGTGTCACTTAATGAGTTTAAAATTTGGAGGGGTTGTTGAGATAATAGGGTTCAAGAGGGGCAGAAAAAATACAAAATGAGACTCTCTGGTCAAATGGCACGTCTAATAAAAGGTCTTTGTGAGTACATTTCGACCCCGTTTTTGTTTTAGTTTAAACTTTGTAGATTTTAAGTTATTAGCCACGATAAAAACTAAACTTTGACAAAATTCACAAGGTACACCTGTTAGCCCACAGTGCTGAAATTTGGTAGGCGTGTAGCTTTTGTGACACAAATATAGGCAAAAGTCTAAAATCCAGAATAACTGCAGTTTCTACTCCAAAAAAGAGTAACCAAATTGCATGAACTCTCGTTACCTGTAATTTGAATAAAATTGTAGGTCAATTAAAGTGGATAATCTATTCGTGGCACTATTTAGATAGTCACAGATTACGAATATTTTTTTTTTGTTTTATTGGAGACTCACGAGATCTCAGTTCGGGGCGAACCACTAGTAAATTTAAATTCAGAATAGTGTGATTATATACCAAATTATATTATTGTTTAAAAGCGTGGGGTGCTTGATGTCAAAATTATTCAATACTAAAGACAGTTATTAGTAAAAGTAGAGTCATTTTGAAAATATCATAGAAAGAACCCCACCCGTTTTTAAAATAAAATCCGGTTTTTTGTTGATCACACTATTTTTGATATAAATATAGGTATTGAAAATTATTTTCTACTTTTCAGTTTGATTAATCTACAAAAGCGTGTATTTTTAGTTTTTTTATATGCTGTTGTTTTTATTACTAGGTCTGTCAAGCTCAAACGTCACTTTACATAATGTCATTGTCAGCAGAACGAACAGCAGACTGACAGAGTGAAAATGGCAGCTATGAAGATTTCATACTCAATACCTGAAGAATTTTTCTTTTTTGTTTTGTTTGTGTTGTAATGTTAATGCAAAGTGCATTTTAGTATTGCATTCTAACTAATGTTGGCAGTCATTATGAAGTCTGGAAAATAACTACCTATTTTACGTAATAAACATACAAAATGGCCATAAAAGACCTATGTAGACTTTGTGGCAAAGAAGATGTGTTCTCCAAGGATTTACTACTTGAAAGCAACCAAGGTGTTAGAAAAATCATACAAGATTTTATAAAAATCTCTGTAAGTATGGTTCAGTTCTTAACCAGTATGATCACACTGAAGTGATGTGTTCAACTGCGTTCCAGCACATAGCCTGTTTACTTCCACTTTACACAAACATTGTAGCTGAAACTGAAATATCAATAAACTTTCCATTACTTACAGATATATGAAAGTGATGAGTTACCTACGCGAATATGCCTGAACTGTGAAGAGAAGATGATTACATTTCAGCTGTTTGTGTTGGAATGTTACAAAACTCAGGAGCTGTTGCAGAAAACATGGAAAGATGAAAATGATGATCTTCTAATAAAACGAGAATTCAGTACAAATGTCGTAATAGAATCTGTAATAAAATCTGAGGTTAGTCCAGTTTATTTAATTTATCTATACAGTTTAAAGTAGATTGTTTCATGTATGCTAATATGCCATGCCATCTTAAAGACAGTAATTAACTTGATAATCAAGTTTATTCAGAAATCAAAAATTAAACCATGGGCTACATCAAATTCTACCAAATTATAACAGCATTCTCAAAAAAAAGGGTTTAAAATGAATACCCAGATATAAGTTTATGTACTTAACAGATTTTGTTCATTTTAGGTAAAAGATGAAATGACAGCTGAGGAAATTGTCAGTAAGTATTTTTTATCATCCCATTACTGCCTATACCTTCAATTACATAAAGTGCCACCGATTTAACCAGCCCGAGCCAAAATTTAAACTAAATTAATTTGTGTTTCTTTGAAGTGCAGTGGAGAGTTTATCTATCCATCTAAATAGTGGCAGGCACAAAACTAAATATTACTTGAACTAAAACAAAATGTTACAGAAATAACTTGATAAGTTTGAGGCACTCTACCTGGTAGCTTCAGCTAGATTTCACTGTCATACAAAAATAGGTATTTCATTCAATAACAAAATAATTTTGCAGGTGCACTGAACAATGAAGAAGAACTATCTGATATTGTAATATTTGGAAATGATAACAATGAACAAGATTACCATGATGATGATGATGATCTGGATGATGTTACAATTGCTACATTAAAACAAATAAAAACTGATCAAATTAAAAAACTATCTGAACATAATGTTGATATAGATACGCTCAATCAAATTCTTCATGCTGGTGCATTTAAAGTTAAAGATCTTGTCAAGTAAGTAGTACTTTATATATTTCACCAAAGCTAAATAATTATTAATCTAAATTGAGTTTTGATATAAATAAAGCTCTTTGCACTCCAGTAGTCGCGCATTCTACAGTTGTAGAACGCGTGTGCATTTCTTTGTATTTTAACGCAAGTTGAAGGTCACTAGCCGGGTCCACACCAGACCATTGAATGCGCCCCGATCCCACGCGGCAGGAGCGTCTGGTGTAGACGTGCCTCGCGCGATACAAATATGGAGCGGCGCTCCTAGCTGCAAGCGATCCGATCGTTGCGGTTTCTTGTCCATGCTCAGCCTCTTGGAGCGCGCGGTGTGGACAGCTGTGTTTTGAATCGCGCGATACTGCAATTATGGATAGACAGGATTGTGAACGTTTAATATACCTGTATAGGGAGCGTAAATGCCTGAGGCACCCAAACGACAACTGTTAGTGCCTTTTCACACGTCCTGGTTGCCGGGTAGCCGACGAAGGCTACCCGGCGGCGAAGTGTATGGCCGTGTACGTTAGCTTTCACATGGACCGGCGTAATTTGACCGGCAAGCGGTCGCCGGGTGCACGCCGGATCCACCACTGTGCGCCCGGTTGCTGACTGGTTGGCCGGCGGTCGGACTCACAGTGGTGTATGGAACATGCTGTAAGCTTTCATATGTACCGGCCGGCCAGTCGCGTAGGTGCAACCACGGAGAGCGTGACTCGTTTTGTCTGACACCCTCGTGTCGTAAATAGTACCTACTTAATTCGTTGTAAAAAGGAGATCTCCACACTGTTCTCTTTTCATGTTAATCGGATGAACACAATAATTTCCTTTTCTGGCAGCGGTATCTTCAGTACAAAATTCACATTGCAATTAATTGTTCAAGTTCCATTTTTAGAGAAGAGAAAAAATTAAATTTATTTATGCAGTCACTACGCCACTGTACTCGCGTTGACGGCTTACACGCTGCTGAATATAAAATCCGGGTTGTGTGAAAGTTAAACGTGTAGCTGGGTATCGGGCGCCGGCTACCCGCCAACCGGGACGTGTGAAAAGGCACTTAAATAAATCGTTTTCACCCAGTATTGTCTTTTTCGTTTTCGTGATTTCTATCATAAATATGTTAGAAAAATATAAGTTGCTGCTGCTGCTGCGGCGATTCGTCGCCGTTGTAGCACGTGTAACTCCATAGCGAGTAAAAGTTCAACTGACTTTGATTCACTATGGATCGAATGGAGCGCGTTGGAGCAGCCCGTCAGGATCACAGGAAATTGCCGCTGGAGCAGACGAGTACAATCCGTGATCCATGCCCCATGATCCTGGATCGCGGATCGTGCGATTGCCGATCCAAGATGGATCGTTTGGTGTGGACCCGGCTACTCATGCACACAGTCTTAGTATTCCTCTATTACTAGGTAATGAACATATTCAGTGTCCTGGCAGCGACCGACGTGGCTGCATGTCAGAGAAATTTAGCGCCAAAAGTGAATTTCTACGATTGTAGAACGTGCGACCACTCGCGTGACATCTTTTTCGTGAGTTGTCGATATTTATTTGTTGTAAGTATGTTTATTACCTTTTCTTTATGTTGTTATGATATGTACAATTTATTTTAAGGTTAGTAGTAACCAGAGTAATGATTTTTTTTTTCAGAGTAATGGCTTCAGGGAGTAGAGAAGAGAGAATTTGTAGATGGCTAAAATAAGGAGACACTGATGATGGTGATATATTGGAGAGTGACCCTGAAGAAGACTGCTTGGTAGATTCTCCTCACAACACAGACACAGAACAGGATGGAAGTAGCACAGAGTCCGACTTGGAAAATATCGAACATGGTATAACAAGATGATATACCCCTAAGTTCACTCAGAAACCAATATTTTACGTCCAGTAATGGTACTAAGTGGAAGAAAAATGCTTATCCTATCACAAGAACACGTGTTTATAACATTTTAACGCAACCAGCAGGCCCTATAGACGCAGCCAAAAATGCAATATCTGAGCTAGAATGTTTTGAAGTATATTTTGATCAATCTATCATAGAAATCTTTGTAAAATCCACTAACATCTATATTGAGCAATCTATCATAGAGATCTTTGTAAAATCCACTAACATCTATATTGAGCAAGTAAAATCCAAATTTTCTAGAGACAGAGATGCTAATCCAACAGATATTTTGGATATTAGAGCATTTCTTGGAATGCTTTTTGTGATGGGTGTTCACAAATCCGGAAGACGCAACTTGAAGGATTTTTGGAATATGGCGCGAGGTACAGGTACCGAATTAATTTATCTTGTCATGTCACTAAAATGGTTTAGATTTCTGCTAAAAACAATAAGTTTCAACGATATAAGAGACAGAAACGTTCGTAAACAGCATGATAAGCTAGCTCCTGTGAGAAATATATTTGAGAAACTGGTTGCCAACTATCAAAAACACTTTGTACCGGGTGAATACTTGACATTAGATGAACAGCTTGTAGCTTTCCGAGGACGTTGCCCTTTCAGACAATATATCCAGAACAAACCTGCCAAGTATGGTATAAAAATATTTTTACTAACAGACGCTTAAGTACCGTACCACATGGAAATATACGCCGGTGCCCAGCCTTCTGGTCCATATGAACAGTCGAACAAGGTTGTGGATATAGTGAATCGAATGCTTACTCCCGTGAATAACTCGAGTCGTAATGACACGATGGACAACTGGTTCACGAATATAGATCAATGCACAGAGCTTCTGAATAAAAAAATTACCGTTGTTGGCACTGTAAAAAAAACAAACCACAAATTCCTGTTTCCTTCAAACTTACTAAAGATAGAAGTGAAAACGATTCAGTATTTGGTTTCCAAGAAGAGGGGACTTTAGTATCATACGTCCCAAAAAAAACAAGGTGATGCTGGTATATTCTTCTATGCACACTATGATGGAAATATCGATTTGCAGACAGGAGAAAAACGTAAGCCAGAAATTATAATATTTTATAATAATACCAAATATGGTGTAGATATTGTGGACAAAATGTGAGCTTCTTACGATGTCCCCAGCACTCCAGTCGTTGGCCGCTCACTGTATTGTTTGATATGATGAATATAATTTCCATAAACGGGTATGTTGTGCATACAATAAACAAGAGCTACAGTAACAAGCAACGAAAAGATTATTTGCACGAAATTGGTTTTGACCTTGTGGCTCCATGCATAAAGCGCAGAATAACGATCGAAAGCATTCAAAAATCATTGAAAATAAAAGGAAAAATGCTTTCAGGTCTAAATGATCCATCTGAGTTGAACCCGGCTCCAGCACAACCCCCAAACACCGGTCGTCTTGGAAAATGTTCTTTCTGTGGCAGAGCGTGAAACAAGTACCAGGAAGCATTGTTACACATGTACGAGGCATGCCTTTTAAGTTTTGTCGTTTGAAGAAAAAAACACAACTAGAACCTTATAGTACTTTTTATTGTTTTTCAAAGTATTCACCGCGTAGCTTAATACACTTTTACATTCGCTCAAACCAGTTATTATAACATTTATTCCACTCTAAAGTGGGGGTGTTCAAAATGGCTGACTTGAAAGCGTCGACTGCTTCTTCACCGGACTGGAACCTTTGACCACGAAGACTTTTCTTAATTTTAGGAAATGTAAAGAAATCGTTAGGGCTTAGGTCAGGACTGTATGGAGGATGGTCAAGAATTTCTACTTTTTCCTGCTTCAAATACTCAATCGTTTGACGAGCGCTGTGTGAGCTTGCGTTGTCGTGGTGCAGGATGATGCGTCGCTTTGAGTTAGATTTTCGAAGTTCGGCGATGACTTGTGGTAAACAAACTGTAGTATACCACTCTGCGTTAACCGTTCTACGATCTTCAAGTGCAATAGTCGCAACATGGCCGGTTTTTCCAACGAACGTGGCCACCATCTTCTTTGAAGTGCTTCGAGAACGAACAACTTTAGTCGGCTTTGGCTCGTCTTGAAAGACCCAGATTGTAGATTGTTGTTTGGAGTCAGGATCGTAGGCATAGATCCAAGATTCGTCACCACTTATGATGTCGTAGACGTGATTTGACTCCCCTCGGTTGAACCTTTGCAGAGTTTTCTTACACCATCTGACGCGGGCCGCCTTGTGATCGTCGGAAAGCAGATGCGGTATCCAACGGCAAACTAGCTTTCTCACACCAAGCGCTTCATGCAAGATCTTCTGAATGGTTGTCCCTGAGATGCCTAATAGAGCCTCTATCTCTCGATACGTCACATGACGATCTTCGAGAATTAGTTGTCTCACAGCAATGATGTTATCTTCAGTGAAGGCGGATTTTGGGCGTCCTTCGCGAAATCTGTCACTAACACTAGTATGTCCACGCTGGAATTCTAAATACCAGCGTTCGACAGTCCGCAGACATGGGGCTACATCATTGAACACAGATGTTAGCTCTTCTAAACACTGAAGCCGTGTCAGGCCTCTTCTAAAGTTGTAGAAAATTATTGCACGAACATTTTCCTTAGAAAGATTCATTTTCGTACGTGACCTGAAAGATTCAAATCGAAACTGTGACTAAACAATAGCATTAATCCTAATACTTTCAACTGTTTTGAGATTCAAAATGTAAACACATTCGAATATAGAACAGTTCCAAATTCAAAATTGCCGGAAAATATGGAAACGACAGAACTTAAAAGGCATGCCTCGTAACAAGTGGATTTGTCCTGATCATCAGGTTCTTCTTTGTCTCGACTGCGGGAAAAATGAAGAAATGGATGTGGAAGCCATGAGTGAATAGTAAAGATGAGACTTATAAAATAAATAGTAAAATTTTACGTTATTTTTGTTATGTTCAAGAAGTCTGATTTTTAGTTCCTAACATATTTTATTTGATTATGTTTTGTTTGTTTTAGTTTTCTAATAAAGTCTTACTCAGTTATACATAAAAATACTTTTCAATTTATGAAGCTTTCTTTTAAAATCCCTTACATTAAAAATGTTCTACATAGGTAGAGCGCGCGACTAACAATTGTGTATTTATTTATGTTTCAGATTTGAATGTATTTTTTGCGCGGATAAATTAAAATCATGGTCCAGTTTGCAAATACATTATGCCAAACGTCACAAAAGTGAAGCAGTGGTGATGTGCTTGTGTGGTTATGAAATCAAATCAAAAAGTGTGCTATACAAACATGTGTCAGAACATAAGTTAGAAAGTAGAAAATTAAGGAAAGGAAATGCAAGTGAAGATGACAAACAGGAAGACATCAAATATCCAAATCTGAATGTTAAAAATTTTGTTGAGTGAGTATCAGGAACATGTAAATTTGTCTATATCTTTGTGAAAATGTTTTGTTTGTTTTATAATAATGTTGTGGTTTTATGTTGCAGTTTCACTTGTGATGAATGTGAAGTTAAATGCACTAGCTGGTATAGTCTGAAGGCTCACTGCGAAGAAACTCACAATATCGCGCCTGTTGTTCAATGCAAATGTGGAATCATCCTTAAATCTAAATCCGTTATGTACAAACACATACATGATCACAAAAATCCTAATATTTTGGCGTGAGTACTTATTTTACTGTGAAAACTTTCGTGTATTATATCAATCGTTATTATTATAAATACGGGATTGATCACGTACCCTACCCCTTTATCGGTGTTTCGGTTCAGTTAGTGAACCTTCATTAGGTAAAATCCCTTATTTATAATAATGAACCAATGTGATATTAAAATTAATGATATGGTTGAAACCAATTTTCTTATTTTTTTTTCAGATGTGATAAATGCCCGAAAGTATCTAAAACCATTGCAGCATTAAATAAGCATAAATTGAGACATATTCCGAAATCGGAACGGAAGTTTTGTTGTTCTGGATGTGATAAAGTATTCACTACAAAAGATGCTCTAAAATCTCACGAAAGATCTCATATTCCGATAGAAAATAGAAAGATTTACCATTGCGACATTTGTAATTTAAAGTAAGTAATATTTCCAAGTAGCATAAACCATACTACACTATAATCAATAACTACGTATAAACATGCCCAAGAACTGTACGTCGAAGAACTGACGGCCGTTGTGGCAGAAAAGTTCTCGAGTGGAGACCACGCACTGGAAACCGCAGCGTAGAAATATTAATACTACTTAGTACCACTATGCCAAAAGTAGGCATGTATCAAACGTGCTTGGACTTGCCTCTGACTACCACCCATGTGGGGTCCCAGTGGTATCTTCACTGGACCTCCTGAATCATGAGGATTAATATAGTCGTGAGCCTATTTTATGAACACATCGGAAATCTGCCTAAAAATCGACCGTTACATACAAACAGCAGTCTCAGTGTGCGCAATGTAATAGAAAGTGGATTTCAACTTCATGAAGATTGAAATAAATAGATTATTGTTCCGAATTACGGCCAGAGATATTCCCCTTTTTTGACTGTGTGGGAAATTTTAAGGGTTCAAAGTTCGTCTACGAATCTCACAGACTTGTGTCTGTAATGAAACCCGTTTTTTTTAATTTCTACCGTTGTAAATGTGACCTTTTTAGCCATTATACTCGTAGATTTAAATGGCTCCCCATAAATTGACCTTGTAGAATTGGTATAGCTTATGTTTCCGGCGCAACATAATGAATGAAGTACTGTTTCAGATTCACGACGCGTTCGTCCGCTTCCTCGCACAAGAAAGTGGTGCATGAAAAGGTAAAGGGCTACATATGTGACCTCTGCGGGTACGCGTGCGGCACCAACGGCGAGCTGCGCCAGCACCGCGCCATCCACAGCGATGACAAACCCTTCGTCTGCAATAAGTGTTCTAAGCGGTAAGCACCTTATAAATTACTAGCTGACCAATCCGCAGCTTTGCACGCGTAGTTTTTTAATAAAAACATTACCCTCCTGCGCAGTTAGGTAAAAAGCCTAAGTTGCTCCGGGATAATGTAGCATTCTAATAGTCAAATAATTTTTGAAATCAGACCAATAGGTTTTGAGTTTATTCGTTACAAACATACAAAAATACAAATCTTTTTTTATAATATCTATTAGTATAGGTAGATAAATATATAATGCTGGACATTTCACGCAGCGCTATCTAGCCCAAAACTAAGTCAAGCTTGTATTATGGGTACCAGATAACTTATACAATACTCATATACTTATGTTTTTTGTAAATTATTTATTTTGTTTATAGACGAGCAGCATTATTGCTGATATGTGTTCATCACACAGTGCTGAAGGTATCTTAGTGTTCACTTTTATAGCAATGCCTTATTAATTCGTAGCCAGTTAACGAGTTTGTTTTACAATTATTTTATGAAAGTAGCGGAAACAACTGTTATCTGTTAGGGTGTTCCAATTATGGACCAGCCTGTTACTGAGGAAGTTATGTCCGATCAGGAAACTACTTATAATATATAGAAAAACACCCAGACCCCGGAACTAATATCTATAGATCGTACAAACATTGTTTAGCGACGGGAAACGAACCCGCAACCTCCTGCGTCTCAGCCGGCTCTTCGCCCACGGCGCCACGGAGGCCGTCTGCGGTATTATCTGCGGATAATTTTAATTGGCCTTTTTATATTGTGTAGCATTTATTGTTGTCATAATATCTATTCAAATACCATTTCTTTAAATCTAGGTGTAAGTTTTCCCAAAATTCTAAAAAAATAAAATAAATCTCTCATGCTCTGAAAACATGCGATTAACGTAAGTAAATTTGAAAATAGAATGAAGCTCATAACATTCTTAATATGCTAAAATAAAATACAATCTCCATGACAAATCCTTATTTCTATTTAAAATAGATCAGCCATGCAGCCGTAAGCAAATTTTCTTTTTAGCAATAAGCTGTTATGAGAAAGACTTTAATTACCTTGCATTCGTGATGAAAAGTTATGTGTTATTCTCGGGTGAAAGCGACAAATAACACCATCGACTCATTAGCGTTCACATCTCGGGTGTAACAGATAGTTTACGGCCTTTAAAACAATAATTATTACTGTTTCAGCAGTTTTTCGTAATCGTTATGGAACTTTATTTCAATAACCCCCGAAGTGAAAAATAAGGGTGTTATAAGTTCAACGTTATACCTGTTTGTCTGTTTGTGTCTGTGGAATCGTAGTTGCTAAGCGGATGGACCAATTCGGACGAGGTTTTAGCTCTTTCAGTGTTACATGGTTTTACGGGTTCTATTTCCCTTACTCAAATTCTGATATGACAGTCTGTAGAGAGTCCACCGCAAAAATGGATAATTTGACTCTACGCGGAGACGAGACAGCAATTGTATCGATATCAAATTGTATTAATTTAATTTATTTATTAAGGCACACAAAATAAAATACAATCAAACAGATACAAAATATAATTATAAAATTTTAGACCTAGATTGTATCCCAAAGCATGTGTACACATCATGACAATTCAATAGCAGTTCTGTGTAGACTAGCTGAACAGAAATATGTACTTACATAAGTTACATAAACCAAATATAGTCATATTAAAAATAAAATGCCATAAAATAATAAGTAAATAAAAAAAATGTTATTCATTATATGTACTCGCATTCTTTATTTAGAAAACATTCGTGATTTATTTCAGTAACTATTATAAATACGGGATTTATCACGTAATCCGATTAAACGGTACGTGATAAATAATGATTGCATTCTTTGTCTTGTTTCAGTTTCAAAACCTACTCCAACCTAAAAACTCACATGGACACTCACGAGGACACGGCCTACGAGTGCTACATCTGTCGACGCGTGCTGAACAGTCGACGCACGCTGCGCAAACACTTGCTGGTGCATGAAGACAAGTGCCGGCATGTCTGTTCATATTGCAATAAGGCTTTTAAGAGAAGACAGACTTTGAAGGTAAGAACAAATACTCCTTTATAATACCTGTTTTTATATCATGGGTAGATTAGATAATCCTTTATCGCACATCATAAAACAATACAAATAAAAAAGTTCAATGTAAATCTATAGATACAATTGGCGGTCTTAACGCTTAATAGCGATCACAACCAGACAACCTTTGGATGGAATGGACTGTGTAGCTGTAGACATTACCTGCCTTGAGCAGACGGAAGGTTACGTCAGACTCTTACTGACTAAACCCTCACGGGGTTCCCTCTGAACGCCATCTGTTCCAACTTGAACATCGTAAAGATAAAACACCTCGATGTGGTAGGTACGTCAGTGCAGATAATTCTAGAAGTAGCGTTATCAATTAATCAATCAAAGTTTCGTTTGTAAAAAAAGCGATGTATGTCAAAAACTAAAAAATCCGAGTGCAGTTTTATCGGATTTGTTTTGTTAGCATTATTATTATTCTTTATGGAACCAAGATCTTTCTTTTGAATAAATTCTTTTTTTTTTCTTTTTTTAAATTTTTCTTTTTTTCTTTTGATTTTTATTTTGACCATATTGCTGTATATAAAATAAAAGTTCCAGATTGTAGTAAAAGTACTGTCAGGATCAAAATGAGTCTCGCGGCACCTTATTCACAAGACAAGTTTAAGTTAAAAATACCCCCGTTCCCCTCTTTTTTGACTCGGGGGCTAAAAACTGACATAGCTAAGAAACACCTCAGTTAACTTAGCTTTCTATAAAAAAACTGTGTGCGAATCGGTGCATCCTTTTAGGAAATACGATAACACAGACAGATACAGACACACAGATATAGACATCATAGCACCCTTCTTTTTGCGTTGGTGGTAAAAACACTATGAAGTTTAGGTGTTACTATTTGATTTTACTTAGAAAACTTTTGTGATTTATTTCAATCATTATAAACACGGGATTTATCACGTACCGTTTTATCGATGTTTTGACCCAACAAAGTCGCACTCACCTTGTTGTGGGGTTCACGAATTGAACCGAAATATTGTCGTGTTAAATCTGTACGGTATGTGATACATCTCGTATTTATATACTATTTGATTGTTTCTATCTACCGTTCTTTTACGATCGAAAAGACCGACTTTCAAATTAAAAACCGTGCGTTTATCATAAAACTCTTTCGTAGGTGCACATGTATACGCACACAGGCGATAAGCCCCTCTCTTGCAAATGGTGTGAAGAGAGGTTCGCATACGCGTCTACATTACGTTCACATCGGCTACGTTGCCACCCTGAAAAAATGGCGAACCAATCTGAATACGAACCGCCTTATCTCGTCGTGAATCATGTAAGTAACTAGAATTTATATTGAGGGCAATTCTGTCGTCTCATACTAAACTAGATTTAGATTCGACTGCATTAAAACGACAACTGTCACTCTCTGGCTGCATGGAACAAAGAAAGATGGCAATAAAATTATTAATAATAAAACAAGAATACTAGAGTTTCTTGTGAAAGGGAAAGGGAGAAGTACAACCACCATACCTATTGTATGGTTGCAGGTGAAATTAGAGGCACATTAGGCAAGGCCTCAAGTTGATAGACGCAGACCAGTGCATCGTAGAGCACATTTGTAAGGTGCTCGATCTACCCGGCAATACTTTGCTATAAGCGATGGTTACCACTTATATCAGGCTTCTCACGTGTGGCGAGGGCTTTAATTAGCTAACGAGCAACCAGCTAAAAATTACAAGAATGTCAGTATTGAAACACTCGTATAATTTAAAAGATCTTGTAAAGCGAAAGCTCATACCTCTCTGGTTAGATTTGAAAAAGTAGCTTAGATAATTGACAGGGTGAATAGCTAGCTGCTGGTGGTTGATTTCTAATTCCAGTAAATACATTACATTACTGATTTGCTTATCACAGTGGATCAATGCTTCGAAAGTTATTCACGAACAAATAAACATACATACATACTTACATATATACAACGCCGACTTGTCGAAATTGATTTGGAGATCTCGCTTCCCTCGATCAATTAGGGTGTAAACTAGCTGTTGCCAGCGGCTTCCACTGGGAACTGATTTATGGGATAAAAAGTAGCCTATGTGTTACATAAGACACACATAAGATCTTAAGTTTGTATATAATTTTATTCTTATTTTCAGAATTACGTCAAAAACGACGTCCCGGTAGCCAAAAATGAGGTGGAGACTATCTTAGGTTAGTGTTTGCGTGTAAATACGCAATGTAATGTAACAAACAATGTGATGGGGTATTAGGTACGCACTATTCATGAAAAATTCTAAGAACGCTTTTATATTATACTATTTGTAATTGGAAAACGGAAAATTATGATTTTACTTCACTTCCCAATAATATAAGATAACTTTTATACCATATATAAGTTAGCGCGATGATTTGGACGCTTTTTATAGGGACTAGCAAGGTTTGGCACAGGATCAAGATAAGTGGAGAGATGCGGGGCGGCCATGGCCCAGCAGTGGGACAGTATAGGCTCGATAAAAAATATGTTGATCACGTATGAAACGCTTTCCGCCATTGGTAATGCTTCCCGGTGTGACGTCACTAGACCCCGGGGCATTAGCAGGAATATGTTTGCCAATGATATTAGTTATTTAACCGATGACAGCCGTAGAGGGAGCGCAACGATGCCTAAACGTATTTAGTGGCTAAATATGATTTAGAGAGTTGTCAAATCATACAAATTCGTCAAATTTAAACATGTTCAGTCGCTAAATACGTTTAGGGAACGTTGTAATATAAACATTCCACAAACTGTTGTTAATGTAGATTTACATTAATTTCGTTATGTTTTTTTATTATAATATCAATTTTAAAAGGTTTTAATTATAGATGACTGGGCCTGTAGCCAAATTACATTCGCTCTGAATCGAATCGATTTCTACATACATTTTTTGTCGATATATCACGTGATATTTCCATAGCATGTATCAAATCCCATACATTTTCGGACTTATCGACTACCGTCATCGCTAATCCAATCTAACTTGGCTAAGCCCTCAGGTTATCCATAGCCGAAATACAAATTGGCCAAGAGTACATATTCCTAACAACGCTGCCGAATGCAATTGCAGAAAGTCTAGTCAACAAAAATCTCTTTATTGTTTTACTAATAGCACATTAACTTGGGGTGAGAGCTCTTCTTTTAAGTTGCATTACCTGTGTTAGAAGAGTCCTCTCTTGTCTGTGGTAGTAAATATTAATCTATCTGTGAAAAAGCGTCGGCAACCTTGTAAGGTTACACTAAATTTTTACATTTAGGTGTGACGTCACTTATACACAACCTAAGTGGATAACGGGAAAATTTGAAATTTTGAATTTAGATGACATTTTTGTTTATGGTTATGGTTATTTTTGATGACGTTTCGACATTTTTGATGAAGAGCAATTAAACATTAAATAAAAACGAAACCAAGATTTATATTTATCTTCCCATTGTAAATTAGGCCACATTGGGAAAGGCTGTACTAATACCCTATCATACAATAACTTTTCACAGCAGCTATACTAGTATTCTAGAAAACTGTAGTTTATAAGTAAACATTGCATAGTATAATAACATTTTATTTAATGTTTATTTTTTAATGTCTTACGAGTTCGTACGCATTATAGTTGTAACTATGTAATAAATCGTATTAATATTACATTATGAATTAGTTTTATTTACCTAGAAACATTGATGTAGTGCTGTAGCGATAGAAAACAAAATAAGACAGAAACCAACGAACTTCACAACTAAGCCTACTCTGACTGTTAGTGAATAGTGTGTGTTAAACCGTTAGTTTTTTAACAATTTATGTACTTTTGTAATCGGAATCAAATAATTAAATCAAATATTAAGAAATTATTTTGATGAATGATTTTGCTATTTTTAACACGCTTTTATTAGCTTGGTATGTATGTAACGGAATCTTTGAACTTGACTTTCAACCATTTAAAAACGTCGAATTTAATTGAAATTTTGCACACTTATCTGGGACCGATGACAATATCATAATTCAATATTTAAAAAAAAAGTTGTTTTAGGTCAAATCTTGTGAGCTGAGTTAGAACCACTTCCTCTTATCCTACAGAGTAAAAAAAAATAGAAATTTGACATGTAGATTCAGTTCCGAGTGACAATGCATTTTTATGGTAAGCATGATCTGATTCTACACCCTGGATTGGCTCCAGGTGAAGGAACTCCTCAACGGTTAACAGCACAGACATGAAATTTTGTATACACAATTAATTATAATAGCCCGTTCTTAGGTCCACCATGACATGGCTACTGGACTCAGGGAACAGCCGTATCTCGGAAACTAGACAATCTAGGCTACCGGTGTCTTGGGAAAAATGGTAGGTGATCCAATCTGCATTTCTGATGACAGCTGTCAAACTTCAAACACTCCTCGTATCTCGGAAACTTGACAAACTAGAAAAATAAAAAAAAAACGCTTATGTAGTTAGCCGAACTAAATAATAGAAAATAAATAACAGTTAAAAAAAATTCTACTTTTTAGTTCGGTTATCTACAAAAGCATGTTTTTTATTTTATTTAAACTATTATTTATTTTACGATTTTATTCCGTCTTTGTCCCAAAAATGGGATTACATTTATTTCAAAATTTTGTTTGACCACTATTTAGTAAAATATAGGGCCCCCTCTCGCGTCTATCTGTCTGTTTGTTTGGGCTAGTTACAACAAGTAATAGGTGGTATCATATAAACCAATGACAAAATGTACTATCAGGAAAGGTTTGATGAAAAATGGATGTCGTAAGTAGGTATTACCCGAACCATAACGAATGTTTACGAAAAAAATTATCACTTGAAAGACAATTTAATGTGCGCAGCCTCACAGGTATCGTATTATTAAAACAATGTATTGCAAAAATATTCCCATTAATTAATTCAGTATAATTAACGGAGATAATAATATTGAAATCTCAAAACTTGCTGCTAAAATTGGGTGTATATATCGACGGCAGAAAGCGGAAATGGCGTATCTCAAAAATTTCCGCTGTTCGATATTGAAACATCAATTGCTGTAACTAGTTAAAAATCAATGAAGCAGTAACTTTAGGACATTCCAATTAACTGTATAAAATAAAACTTAGATTGATAAAAATATTTTCCAAATTTCAACGTTCTATTTTTATTAATGTACGAGTTATGATTTTTTTAAATAGTTTTTTGGCTCTGGTGTACAATTAGATATTTTGAGATACGACAAAATCGCTTTCTTCCATCGATATATAGATGAAATAATGTAATAGTAGATTATTTAACGAGGGGACAAAGTGTCACGTGCGCTACATTGAATCCCGAGCGTAACGAAGGACGAAGGAGTTAACTCATGAGCGGAGCGAGGGAGTTACTAGAATCCTGCGTGCAGAGAATTATATAAGCACGCCCAAGATGCATACAGCTTTATCCACGCGAGAATACTCTACTTTTCATTCTTTCTGCGAGACAAATTTTATCCTTGAAACAGCGTTTTGCGGCATTAGCGTTATAATAATGTTAAAGCTACGTAAAACATAAGAAGACAGTGATTTTTGCGCGAGTATGACTCGCACGCACTTGACCACTTATTACGTTACATCTGAAGCTAGTAAGTAATCCATACAACTGATATCCATTCTAAAGTAAATCAGCTTTCAAGATGAAGGTATCCACTCTAAATGCAACTCTTAAATTCGGAATAGATTTTCTCTCGAGTCGGAATGAGATGAACTTATGAATAATGCAAAGGGAACCAATTTCGTAGATTTCTTTTTTATCTCTTGTGGGTCTTCGCTATTAGAACACCTTCCACATAAAATAAAATTACTTATCGTCGTGGTTGATTTTGTGAAAACGTCAGGCGAGAAAGAAATTTTTAGGAATTTTTTACGTATGACGTCATACCACCGCGCTAGGTCTCATTGTGCTGGCAAATAGGGATAAATGGCATTCATTTTGGACGTACTTATCAATGCATAAAACCTCTAAAACTTGAAATGGGGAATTTGGGAATGTTGGATACATTGGGAATGGAGTCGAGACGAGACGAGACTTTTCATGTTTCAGAAGTTTTGGGCATTGATAAGTCTAATAATTGACATTTATTAGTTAATCAGCATAGGATAGCGAGATTGTAGGGTTGGGTGGCCGAATTAAAAGGACAGTCAGTGTGACGTAGATGTAACAGAGCGAAAATTCTACACTCCACTTACTTACTATATTATTCGTATAAAACTGCCCTCAATAAAACTAATTTACAAGCTTTCAAGCGGAGCTCCCAATAACTCTAGTTCATGCGATTTATTAACATTTCGACGTTTTGGTATAAAAGCGAAGCGAAGCGTATTGGGATCCATACAGCAGATAAGGTTAGTCTCGTCAGCGGCTGGCGATGCGCCAACTTTCCAACTAGCGAGGATATCGTTCCCGCCCCCACTTTAGCAACTTATTACGCAACACTGCAAAAACTTAACACTAGTAGTTATGTAACCTAGTGTCCATGATCACTATCGTTCACTACGTCATTTAAAATCTGTCTAACTACCTAAGTAAAATGGGAGATAACGGAAATCATCAGTTAACGAAATCTTTTTCGCGCAGTTATTCAGTAAGTATCAACTTAATTTAAGAACTTAACATCAGAAACTGCTTCAAAAGCGTTTTACATGTTACATGCAAACAATAGGAGGTGGTTTATCCATTCTAATATTATGAATTCGAAAGTAACTGTCTCTGTCTGTTTGTTATTTTTCCACAACTAAACGGCTGGACCAATTTCGATGAAATTTGGTATTTAACCTGTCAAGAATCACGCCTATACATTTTTGTATGGTTGTATGTGAAGCCTGTGGTTACTTTTTTGACAAACCATGCGTGTGAAGCCACGGGAGGAAGCTTGTAACTTTAAATAAAAGCTTTTACCTAAGTGATGATTGACTTTCCTAAAGTGTTCCTGAAATAAAAGAACTTTTAGAGAATTTTCATGTAAAAATACTATACAGTTTAACGTTTTTCGAAATGGGCAAGTACTAAGCGTACCTTATACCATATTTACACTTACCCCGTAACCGTTAGATAAAAATTAAGTTCAATACGAATAATAAGCGTCCACTTGACCCGAAATAAGCTTTTACAATGCCCCAGAGAATTTAAAGATCGATTGTGTCGAATGAAGATGGATGGAGTGGGGTCTGAACATGAATCAGCTTGGTAGAATAATGTTAAAAAAAAGCTTAGCATGTCTACCTGTTACTGTTAGTTATTTATGTTTATAGTCTTCCGTTCCTGTAATTTACTAAGTAGTAAAAGAACGAAAATTTTACAAAGTAAACCGTATGTAACTTATTAGGTATATCTTTCATTCGAGCATTTGAGCTTTCGCTGACAGTCAACTTACTGTAAAACTGCAAAGCTCGTTATAATGGGCTGTTACAATGCAATTAATTATCAAGTTGTGAAGCTCCAAGCAATTCGTCTGTAATCCAGTACTTCAGTAAATATATAAAAAAAACCCGGCCAAGTGCGAGTCGGACTCGCGCACGAAGGGTTTGTGCTGTAAGACCTTGCTTTTTGCCAAATTTCGTAATTCTAGGTGAACGGGAACTACCATATAGGACACAAAACCTAGGGTACTTCCGGTTGACCTAGACTTGTAAATTTTAATTAAAAGTAAGATCAGCACAAGTAAAGGGAAAATGACGAAAAATAAAAAAAGTTGAAAATTAAAATAAATTTTGGTGTTTACAAGTTTTCGCGAAAATCTAAATTTGCCCATATCTTTTTATCGTGTTGACTCAGGACCTTGATTTTTATACACCTAATAGGGACTATAGACTTCAGTATCTGGTATAAATTTCAACTTGCTAGGTCCACCCGTTCCTGAGAAAAAATCGGTGGAGACACACGGACAGACAGACGGACAAGAGAGTGATCTTATAAGGGCTCCTTTTTTTACTTTTTGAGGTACGGAACTCTAAAAACAGACAAGTGCGAGTCTGACTCGCGCACTAAGGGTTCTGTAATTTGTTCGTTATGTAATAACTGCAAATTAACGATTTTCGGATTTTTTCCTTTACTTGTGCTTTGAGACCTTGCTTCTTGTCAAATTTCAGGATTCTAGGTCAAGGAAAAGTACACTATAGGTTTTGATTTATTTGGGAATGCAAAATATGCTGCATAAATGGCCGTATTTTTTGATTGCAATGACTTAGAAGCTTAATTTTTTTACATGTCCAAGCGACCTAAATTCATACTTCCACGTTTAGAAAAAGGGTCTTAACAGACAAACAGACAGACATACGGACAACGAAGTGATCCTAAGAGGGTTCCTTTTTACAAGATTTTTATTAACTTGCAATGTATGTGTTTGTCCGGGTGAAATTTTGTAACTGAATTTTAAACCCGTTCCCATCAACCGATTAAGCTGAAATTTGGAATACATATGTAACTTCGGTGACAATGCAATAATATGGTACCATGGAGGTGGTCTTATGATGAAGGAGGATGCTAGACAACGGAACTTCTGAATGGATTATACCTAGTAGGCTACTATTGTTTGGGCTCATTTGAATCTGCTTGCGGTTCCGATTATGAATTTTATAGAAGCTTGTTTTGAAAAAGTAATTGTTCAACAAAACTTATTTCCTTTTGAGGTACGGAACTCTGAAAACTAAGTGGAACGGCATCACGGGATAATTTCGCGCAATTTCCGGGCGTGAGTAAGCAGTTAGGTTTGTGAAAACTCATTTACGGGCAATAAGTAGTTGCTTAATGACCCGGGGTAATAGCGCTCGGTTGGTTCACTCTCATGGGGTAAAGTATTGCTAAGAGGGAAACATAGTGTGATCGCGTATTTATTTGTTAATAACTGACCCCGGCTTCGAACGGATTGTTAATAAAATATAGCCTGTAGCACTCTGGGTGTTGTCAAATATAAATAAACAAATAAATAAATATTGTTGGACATTTCACACAGCGCTATTATTATTTTATAATTATTCTATATTAAATTAAGCAAAGCTTGTACTATGGGAACCAGATAACTGATAGAATACTTATATACTTTTTTTTTTGTAAATACTTACTTATAATATATAGAAAAACACTCAGACACGGAACAAATATCTGTAGATCATGCAAACATTTGTTCCGCGGCGGGAATCGAACCCGCTACCTCCTGCGTCTCAGCCGGCTATACGCCCACTGCGCCACAGAGGCAGTCATGTTTTAATAACATCAAATCATAGTATAGCTATCAGTGAATGAGTTTTCAAGATTGGTTCAGTAGTTCCGGAGATTACCATTACATACAAACTTACGTACAATATGACCTCTTTATAGTATTAGTAGAGATTATTTTATAGTAAGAAGTAATTTGACACTACACAAAGGTTAGCTGGAAGACAATGCTTGTCATTAAATTCGCCTATGTATATATTTTTGTTTTCTATCTATCTAATATTACCTGTGCTTCTTTACTGGTCATGCTTAGGTACATATATCAGCTCCGTAGGGAATGTTCCTACGAAGGTTAAACCTTTTTGACGATACGGTATAAGTATCTGATTGAGCGGACCAGACAAATCACCAATGAATTGTCTTTTTCAGCGAAGCCTACGCGTGAGGTACTATTCTTAACAATCTCCGTGTCTAAGTACCTACTTGACATGACATATAAATAGTGTCATTCTAATCCTGGTACCTATTGACCTCAGTTGTTTGTGTCTCATTAAAATTAATAATAATATAGCAATCATATATTGTTGCCTGAAATAAACTTTATATTATATTATTATTAAAAGTCAAAAGTCAAATATTTTTATTCATTAAAATCACAAGGATCACTTTGAAACGTCAATTTTACTGCCTGTTCCTTCGTGACCAAGCCAGGAAAGAAAGGCAAGAAACAAGGCTGGTTGTTTTCTTAATGATCCTTTTACAATACATAATACAGAAAATAAATTACGTCTAAATTGTAACATTTTGGACGAGTTGGAGCAATTTCAATCCCAAGCTTCTCTATCTTCTAAATAATCCGATATTTTATAGTAGGCTCTTTTATAAAGATTTTGTTTAATTACGTTTTTAAATTTGTTAATTGTCAATTTTTGTACATCCCTTGGGAGTTTGTTATAAAAGCGTACACCTTGCCCTTTAAACGATATACTAACTTTATAGTCTTATGGAGTCTACAAGTGGCAACAGCGAGTTTATCTTTATTTCTAGTATTAAAATTATGATTATCGCTATTTTTCTTCAACAAAAATTATAAATCAAACCACATTTCCATCCGTAATCCATAATTTCCACTATGATAATTGTAATCATTAGGTTGACTAGTGAATCAAGGCCGCTAATTAATGAGTAGGTAATTCGTTTAATTATGAGCATGCATCTACAGTCAATTGAATTGTTTTTTGAATTAGTTATGCGCGTTTGTACAGGGTGTTCCGAAATATGTATGTACATTATACTGAAAAGAGATTACACACATGAAACTGTACAACATTTCATAATAATAAATCTATATAAAAAAAATATTAGTAGTACTTGCATACTGCCTTCAAATCTAGAGTTTTATGACCATGTGGACTAAACCCGGGTCTTTCATCTAAAGTTTAGTTTGTGTCTTCAAAAACAGCAGATTTTTACAAAGTCTACAATTTCTACAAATTTTTACTTAAATGAAAAACATGTAATTTGAAATTTGTAGTTTAACAACAGAATTAATGAGAGAGGTCAATAAACCCTTGTCGAGTTAACGTACATATTCCGAAGCAACGCAAATTCACGACTAAAGTATTCAGACTAATACAAGTTTATTAGTGAATTATTAGTTATTATTAATTATTATTAATTTATTACTTTATTAGTGATTGCGGTCTAATTTCGACCACTGTGCCTGGCAACTAGTAGAAAAGAAATATACCTACCTACTATTGGAAGTGCATCATGCACGTAATGTTTTTTACTAAGCCTTAATTTTCTCCCATGATCATAACCTTATAATAATATACTCTCTCTGTAGAGGTCCTACCCAGGCTTCATTGATAGACTCGGTGCAAAAGTGGACTGTATTTATTTTTCTTCTTAGTTGCTAGTTTACAAGGTATAAATCGCGTTCTTGAATGATCACAAATTTCTGCTTGAAAACGGTCTATCTTTATACAAATCTACTCCTCGCCCTAGCCATGGTGCGGGGATCGTAATTCACGCTTTCACAAATTATTTATATTATATAAAGCTCGATTACCACTGACTCACTGACTGATTGACATCATTGTTCTCCCAGATGCCACCTCGTAGGGGGGAAATGTTTGGTGGGATCGTATAGAGGGAGTTCCGGTGAGTTGGGAATAAATCCTAAAGTACCCCTTTTGTCCCCCATTCGCTCCCATCCACCTCGTATCTCGGAAAGTATAAGTCTTACAGCGTTGGTGCAAAAACTAATGTTGCAGAGGACATTTTTTTATATCCGGTTCCATGAAAAAAAAATTGACTTTCATACAAAAAAAAATTGTCCCATACAAAATATTTCTGTATGAATACCGTAAACCGTATATTTCGTTTGCCGTAATTTTCATACTGTTTTTGTAGGGAGCCCACGGCTTGTGTGTACTATAAAATTACTGTAAATTTGCTTGATTCTATATAATGGTGGTGGAGGGACATGAAATAACTTTCATAGTTTTTGCAAAGGTCATCATCATCATTTTGGAACATCCAATTTTTTTTTTTTTTTAGTGTACAACGTTCATCATGTTTATTTTGGAACATCCACATTTTTTAAATTATGCCTCATCCACAATGATCACTTTGGAACGTCAATTTTTTTTTTATTATGCAACATCCACTGTGATATTTTGGTACATCATTTTTTTTAATTATGCCTCATCCACAATGATCACTTTGGAACGTCAATTATTATTATTTTTTTTATTATGCAACATCCACTGTGATCATTTTGGTACATCATTTTTTTAATTATGCCTCATCCACAATGATCACTTTGGAACGTCAATTTTTTTTTTTTTTTATTATGCAACATCCACTGTAATATTTTGGTACATCATTTTTTTAATTATGCCTCATCCACAATGATCACTTTGGAACGTCAATTATTTTTTTTTATTATGCAACATCCACTGTGATCATTTTGGTACATCATTTTTTTAATTACGCCTCATCCACAATGATCACTTTGGAACGTCAATTATTTTTTTTTTATTATGCAACATCCACTGTGATCATTTTGGTACAATTTTTTTTTTTAAATATGCCTCATCCACAATGATCACTTTGGAACGTCAATTATTATTTTTTTTATGCAACATCCACTGTGATCATTTTGGTACATCATTTTTTTTAATTACGCCTCAATTACAATGATCACTTTGGAACGTCAATTTTTTTTTTTTTTATTATGCATCAGCCACTGTGATCATTTTGGAACATCATTTTTTTTAAATTATGCCTCATCCACATGATCATTTTGGAACGTCAATTATTATTATTTTTTTTGTATTATGCAACATCCACTGTGATCATTTTGGTACATCATTTTTTTAATTACGCCTCATCCACAATGATCACTTTGGAACGTCAATTTTTTTTTTAATGTAACATCCACTGTGATCATTTTGGTACATCATTTTTTTTAATTATGCCTCATCCACAATGATCACTTCGAAACGTAATTTTTTTATTTTTTATTATGCAACATCCACTGTGGTCATTTTGGAACGTCATTTTTTTTTTAATTATGCCTCACCCACAATGATTATTTTGGAACGACAATTTTTTTATTGTTTATTATGCAACATCCTTTGTGATCATTTTGGAAAATCAATTTTTTTTTAATTATGCCTCATCCACAATGATTATTTAGGAACGTCATTTTTTTATTTTTTATTATGCAACATCCACTGTGATCATTTTGGAACATCAATTTTTTTTAATTATGCCTCATCCACAATGATCATTTTCGAACGTCATTTTTTTTTATTATGCAACATCCTTTGTGATCATTTTGGAAATCATCTTTTTCCACTTCGACATCATCTTTGACTGCTTCTTTAACCTCGATATCCTCTTTGATTGCTTCTCCCACTTCGATATCGTCTTTGACTGCTTCTTCCATTTCGATATCGTCTTTGATTGCTTTTTTCACTTCGTCATCTTCTTTTAATGCTTCTACCACCTCTGTATCCTCTTTGATTGCTTACTCAACTTCAATTTCCTCTTTGATTGTTTCTGCCACTTCGATATCCTATTTGATTGCTTCTTCCACTGCAACATCCTCTTTGATAGTTTCTTCCACTTCGATATCCTATCAACAAATTTATGATTTTTCTTACAAAACTTTAATCGCTCGTATCTTCTAAACGGGAAGAGATAGCACTAGCAAACTTTGACAAAATATTAATACAAATTTTTGATCATTATCATTTTGCAACATACATTTATATTATGCAACGTCAATCATGATCATTTTGGAACGTCCAGATTTTTTTTTATGCAACGTTCATCATGATCTTTTTTGCAACGTTAAATTTTTTTTTATACAACCATTATCATGCTCATTTTGGAACATCCAATTTTTTTCTCTTTGATTGCTTGTTCCACTTCGATATCCTCTTTGATTGCTTCTTCCACATTGATATCCTCTTTGATTGCTTCTTTAACTTTGATATCCTCTACGATTGCTTGTTCCACTTCGATATCCTCTTTTATTCCTTCTTCATCTTCAATATCAATTGGATTGCTTCTTCATCTTTGATATCCTTTTTGATGGCATTTCACTTCGGTATCCTCTTTAAGGGCTCCTTCCTCTTTGATTTCCGTTTGATTGCTTCTTGCACTGCAATATTCTCTTTGATTGCGTCTTCATCTTCGATATCGTCTTTGATTGCATTTTTACTTCGATATCCTGTGATGGCTTCTTCCACTTCGATATCCTCTTTGATTGCTTCTTCCACTTCGATATCCGCTTTGATTGCTTCTTCCTTTTCGATATCGTCTTTGACTATTTCTTTCACTTCGATATCGTCTTTGATTGCTTTTTTCACTTCGTCATCCTCTTTGAATACTTCTACCACCTCGGTATCCTCTTTGATTCCTTTGTCAACTTCAATTTCCTCTTTGATTGTTTTTGCTACTTCGATATCCTATTTGATTGCTTCTCCCACTTCAATATCCTCTTTGTTTACTCCTTCCACTTCGATATCATCTTCGATTTCCTTTTGATTGCTTCTTGCACTGCATTATTCTCTTTGATTGCGTCTTCATCTTCGATATCGTCTTTGATAGCATTTTCACTTCGATATCCTCTGTGATGGCTTCTTCCACTTCGATACCCTCTTTGATTGCTTCTTCTACTTCGATGTCCTCTTTGATTGTTTCTTCCGCCTCGACATCTTCTATTTTTGCATGTTCCACTTCGTTATCCCTTTAAAATGCTTCTTCTACTTTCATATCCTCTTTAATTGCTTCAGTTATTTCATTATGCTCTCTACAAAATTGTGGTCTTTCATACAAAACTTCAATCGCTCGTATCTTCTAAACGGGAAGAGATAGCCCTAGCAAACTTGTACAAAATATTGGTATAAATTTTTGGTGGAACTGTTTTTTTATTGTCATCCTTGACATCCTTTTTGAATGCTTCGCTCACTTCGTCATCTTCTTTGAATGTTTTTTCCACTTCGACATCATCTTTGACTGCTTCTTTAACTTCGATATCCTCTTTGATTGCTTCTCCCACTTCGATATCGTCTTTGACTGCTACTTCCATTTCGATATCGTCTTTGATTGCTTTTTTCACTTCGTCATCTTCTTTGAATGCTTCTACCACCTCGGTATCCTCTTTGATTGCTTACTCAACTTCAATTTCCTCTTTGATTGTTTCTGCCACTTCGATATCCTATTTGATTGCTCCCTCCACTTCAACATCCTCTTTGATAGTTTCTTCCACTTCGATATCCTATCAACAAATTTATGATTTTTCTTACAAAACTTTAATCGCTCGTATCTTCTAAACGGGAAGAGATAGCACTAGCAAACTTTGACAAAATATTAATACAAATTTTTGATCATTATCAATATGCAACATACATTTATATTATGCAACGTCAATCATGATCATTTTGGAACGTCCAGATTTTTTTTATGCAACGTTTATCATGATCTTTTTTGCAACGTTAAATTTTTTTTTATATTGCTTCTCCCACTTCAATATCCTCTTTGTTTACTCCTTCCACTTCGATATCATCTTCGATTTCCTTTTGATTGCTTCTTGCACTGCATTATTTTCTTTGATTGCGTCTTCATTTTCGATATCGTCTTTGATAGCATTTTCACTTCGATATCCTCTGTGATGGCTTCTTCCACTTCGATACCCTCTTTGATTGCTTCTTCCACTTCGATATCCTCTTTGATTGCTTCTTCCACTTCGATATCGTCTTTGATTGCTTCTTCCACTTCGATATCGTCTTTGACTGTTTCTTCCACTTCGATATCGTCTTTGATTGCTTTTTTACTTCGTCATCCTCTTAGAATGCTTCTACCACGTCGGTATCTTCTTTGATTCCTTAGTCAACTTCAATTTCCTCTTTGATTGTTTTTGCTACTTCGATATCCTATTTGATTGCTTCTCCCACTTCAATATCAGCTTTGTTTACTCCTTCCACTTCGATATCATCTTCGATTTCCTTTTGATTGCTTCTTGCACTGCATTATTCTCTTTGATTGCGTCTTCATTTTCGATATCGTCTTTGATAGCATTTTCACTTCGATATCCTCTGTGATGGCTTCTTCCACTTCGATACCCTCTTTGATTGCTTCTTCCACTTCGATATCCTCTTTGATTGCTTCTTCCACTTCGATATCGTTTTTGACTGTTTCTTCCACTTCGATATCGTCTTTGATTGCTTTTTTCACTTCGTCATCCTCTTAGAATGCTTCTACCACCTCGGTATCTTCTTTGATTGTTTACTCAACTTTAATGTCTTCTTTGATTGTTTCTGCCACTTCGATATCCTATTTGATTGCTTCTTTTACTTCAATATCCTCTTTGATTGCTTCTTCCACTTCGTTATCATCTTTGATTGCTGCTTCCACTTGGAAATCCTCTTTGATTTGATTGCTTCTTCCATTTCGATATCGTCTTTGACTGCTTCTTACACATGGATATCCTCTTAGATGGCTTTTAACAGCTCGATATCCTCATTAATTACTTCTTCAACTAAGAGAAAAACACGCGAGCTGCGAGCAGCTCGCGCACAACGCAACCTCTAGTTATATTATATAAAGCTCGATTACCACTCACTGACTGACTGACTCATTGACATGTTTGTTCTCCCAGATGCCACCTCGTAGGGTCAAAATGTTTGGTGGGATCGTATAGAGGGAGTTCCGATGAGTTGGGAATAAATCCTAAAGTACCCCTTTTGTCCCCCATTCGCTCACATCGACCTCGTATCTCGGAAAGTATAGGTCTTAGAGAGTTGGTGCAAAAACTAATGTTGCAGAGGACATTTTTTTATATCCGGTTCCATGAAAAAAAAATTGTCTTTCATACAAAAAAAAAATTGTCCCATACAAAATATTTCTGTATGAATACCGTAAACCGTATATTTCGTTTGCCGTAATTTTCATACTGTTTTTGTAGGGAGCCCATGGCTTGTGTGTACTATAAAATTACTGTAAATTTGCTTGATTCTATATAATGGTGGTGGAGGGGCATGAGACATCTTTCATAGTTTTTGCAAAGGTCATCATCATCATTTTGGAACATCCAATTTTTTTTTTTTTTTAGTATGCAACGTTTATCATGTTTATTTTGGAACATCCACATTTTTTTAATTATGCCTCATCCACAATGATCACTTTGGAACGTCAATTATTTTTTTTTATTATGCAACATCCACTGTGATCATTTTGGTACATAGTTTTTTTTAATTAGGCCTCATCCACAATGATCACTTTGGAACGTCAATTATTTTTTTTTATTATGCATCATCCACTGTGATATTTTGGTACATCATTTTTTTTAATTATGCCTCATCCACAATGATCACTTTGGAACGTCAATTTTTTTTTTTTATTATGCAAAATACTTTGTGATCATTTTGGAAAATCAATTTTTTTTAAATTATGCCTCATCCACAATGATCATTTTGAAACGTCAATTTTTTTTTTTTTTTTATTATGCAAAATCCACTGTGATCATTTTGGAACATCATTTTTTTAATTACGCCTCATCCACAATGATCACTTTGGAACGTCATTTTTTTTTTATTATGCATCATCCACTGTGATCATTTTGTAACATCATTTTTTTTTCAATTATGACTCATCCACAATGATCACTTTGGAACGTCAATTATTATTTTTTTTATTATGCAACATCCACTGTGATCATTTTGGTACATCATTTTTTTAATTACGCCTCATCCACAATGATCACTTTGGAACGTCAATTATTTTTTATTATGCAACATCCACTGTGATCATTTTGGAACATCATTTTTTTTAATTATGCCTCATCCACAATGATCACTTTGGAACGTCAATTATTATTATTTTTTTTGTATTATGCATCATCCACTGTGATCATTTTGGAACATCATTTTTTTTAAATTATGCCTCATCCACATGATCATTTTCGAACGTCATTTTTTTTTATTATGCAACATCCACAATGATCACTTTTGGAACGTCAATTTTTTTTTATTATGCAACATCCACTGTGATCATTTTGGAACATCAATTTTTTTTTATTTATGCCTCATCCACTATGATCATTTTGGAACGTCAATTTT
Source organism: Philereme transversata (assembly GCA_963924445.1). Lineage (NCBI taxonomy): Eukaryota > Metazoa > Arthropoda > Insecta > Lepidoptera > Geometridae > Philereme > Philereme transversata. The sequence continues at coordinate 12,524,757 of OZ004342.1, forward strand.
TTTTTATTATGCGACATCCACTATTCGAATATTCTCTTTGATTGCTTGTTACACTTCGTCATCCTCTTTTATTGTTTCTTCCGCCTCCACATCTTCTATTTTTGCATGTTCCACTTCGTTATCCTTTTAAAATGCTTCTTCTACTTCATATCCTTTTTAATTGCTTCAGTTACTTCATTATGCGCTCTACAAAATTGTGGTGTTTCATACAAAACTTCAATCGCTCATATCTTCTAAGCAGGAAGAGATAGCCCTAGCAAACTTGTACAAAATATTGGTATAAACTTTTGGTGGAACTGTTTTTTTATTGTCATCCTTGACATCCTTTTTGAATGCTTCTCTCACTTCGTCATCTTCTTTGAATGTTTTTTCCACTTCGACATCATCTTTGACTGCTTCTTTAACTTCGATATCCTCTTTGATTGCTTCTCCCACTTCGATATCGTCTTTGACTGCTTCTTCCATTTCGATATCGTCTTTGATTGCTTTTTCACTTCGTCATCTTCTTTGAATGCTTCTACCACCTTGGTATCCTCTTTGATTGCTTACTCAACTTCAATTTCCTCTTTGATTGTTTCTGCCACTTCGATATCCTATTTGATTGCTTCTTCCACTTCAACATTCTCTTTGATAGTTTCTTCCACTTCGATATCCAATCAACAAATTTATGATTTTTCTTACAAAACTTTAATCGCTCGTATCTTCTAAACGGGAAGAGATAGCACTAGCAAACTTTGACAAAATGTTAGTACAAATTTTTGATCATTATCATTTTACAACATACATTTATATTATGCAACGTCAATCCTGATCATTTTGGAACGTCCAGATTTTTTTTATGCAACGTTCATCATGATCTTTTTTGCAACGTTCAATTTTTTTTATACAACTATTATCGTGATCATTTTCGAACATCCAATTTTTTTCTCTTTGATTGCTTGTTCCACTTCGATATCCTCTTTTATTCCTTCTTCATCTTCAATATCCATTGGATTGCTTCTTCATCTTTGATATCCTCTTTGATGGCATTTTCACTTCGGTATCCTCTGTAAGGGCTCCTTCCTCTTTGATTTCCGTTTGATTGCTTCTTGCACTGCAATATTTTCTTTGATTGCGTCTTCATATTCGATATCGTTTTTGATTGCATTTTTACTTCGATATCCTGTGATGGCTTCTTCCACTTTGATATCCTCTTTGATTGCTTCTTCCACTTCGATATCCGCTTTGATTGCTTGTTCCATTTTGATATTGTCGTTGACTATTTCTTTCACTTCGATATCGTCTTTGATTGCTTTTTTCACTTCGTCATCCTCTTTGAATACTTCTACCAACTCGGTATCCTCTTTGATTCCTTAGTCAACTTCAATTTTCTCTTTGATTGTTTTTGCTACTTCGATATCCTATTTGATTGCTTCTCCCACTTCAATATCCTCTTTGTTTACTCCTTCCACTTCGATATCATCTTCGATTTCCTTTTGATTGCTTCTTGCACTGCATTATTCTCTTTGATTGCGTCTTCATCTTCGATATCGTCTTTGATAGCATTTTCACTTCGATATCCTCTGTGATGGCTTCTTCCACTTCGATACCCTCTTTGATTGCTTCTTCCACTTCGATATCCTCTTTGATTGTGTCTTCCGCCTCGACATCTTCTATTTTTGCATGTTCCACTTCGTTATCCCTTTAAAATGCTTCTTCTACTTTCATATCCTCTTTAATTGCTTCAGTTACTTCATTATGCTCTCTACAAAATTGTGGTCTTTCATACAAAACTTCAACCGCTCGTATCTTCTAAACGGGAAGAGATAGCCCTAGCAAACTTGTACAAAATATTGGTATAAATTTTTGGTGCAACTGTTTTTTTATTGTCATCCTTGACATCCTTTTTGAATGCTTCTCTCACTTCGTCATCTTCTTTGAATGTTTTTTCCACTTCGACATCATCTTTGACTGCTTCTTTATCTTCGATATCCTCTTTGATTGCTTCTCCCACTTCGATATCCTCTTTGACTGCTTCTTCCATTTCGATATCGTCTTTGATTGCTTTTTCACTTCGTCATCTTCTTTGAATGCTTCTACCACCTTGGTATCCTCTTTGATTGCTTACTCAACTTCAATTTCCGCTTTGATTGTTTCTGCCACTTCGATATCCTATTTGATTGCTTCTTCCACTTCAACATTCTCTTTGATAGTTTCTTCCACTTCGATATCCAATCAACAAATTTATGATTTTTCTTACAAAACTTTAATCGCTCGTATCTTCTAAACGGGAAGAGATAGCACTAGCAAACTTTGACAAAATATTAGTACAAATTTTTGATCATTATCATTTTACAACATACATTTATATTATGCAACGTCAATCCTGATCATTTTGGAACGTCCAGATTTTTTTTATGCAACGTTCATCATGATCTTTTTTGCAACGTTCAATTTTTTTTATACAACTATTATCATGATCATTTTCGAACATCCAATTTTTTTCTCTTTGATTGCTTGTTCCACTTCGATATCCTCTTTGATTGCTTCTTCCACATTGGTATCCTCTTTGATTGCTTCTTTAACTTTGATATCCTCTACGATTGCTTGTTCCGCTTCGATATCCTCTTTTATTCCTTCTTCATCTTCAATATCCATTGGATTGCTTCTTCATCTTTGATATCCTCTTTGATGGCATTTTCACTTCGGTATCCTCTGTAAGGGCTCCTTCCTCTTTGATTTCCGTTTGATTGCTTCTTGCACTGCAATATTTTCTTTGATTGCGTCTTCATATTCGATATCGTTTTTGATTGCATTTTTACTTCGATATCCTGTGATGGCTTCTTCCACTTTGACATCCTCTTTGATTGCTTCTTCCACTTCGATATCCGCTTTGATTGCTTGTTCCATTTTGATATCGTCTTTGACTATTTCTTTCACTTCGATATCGTCTTTGATTGCTTTTTTCACTTCGTCATCCTCTTTGAATACTTCTACCAACTCGGTATCCTCTTTGATTCCTTAGTCAACTTCAATTTCCTCTTTGATTGTTTTTGCTACTTCGATATCCTATTTGATTGCTTCTCCCACTTCAATATCCTCTTTGTTTACTCCTTCCACTTCGATATCATCTTCGATTTCCTTTTGATTGCTTCTTGCACTGCATTATTCTCTTTGATTGCGTCTTCATCTTCGATATCGTCTTTGATAGCATTTTCACTTCGATATCCTCTGTGATGGCTTCTTCCACTTCGATACCCTCTTTGATTGCTTTTTCCACTTCGATACCCTCTTTGATTGCTTCTTCCACTTCGATATCCTCTTTGATTGTTTCTTCCGCCTCGACATCTTCTATTTTTGCATGTTCCACTTCGTTATCCCTTTAAAATGCTTCTTCTACTTTCATATCATCTTTAATTGCTTCAGTTACTTCATTATGCTCTCTACAAAATTGTGGTCTTTCATACAAAACTTCAATCGCTCGTATCTTCTAAACGGGAAGAGATAGCCCTAGCAAACTTGTACAAAATATTGGTATAAATTTTTGGTGGAACTGTTTTTTTATTGTCATCCTTGACATCCTTTTTGAATGCTTCTCTCACTTCGTCATCTTCTTTGAATGTTTTTTCCACTTCGACATCATCTTTGACTGCTTCTTTAACTTCGATATCCTCTTTGATTGCTTCTCCCACTTCGATATCGTCTTTGACTGCTTCTTCCATTTCGATATCGTCTTTGATTGCTTTTTCACTTCGTCATCTTCTTTGAATGCTTCTACCACCTTGGTATCCTCTTTGATTGCTTACTCAACTTCAATTTCCGCTTTGATTGTTTCTGCCACTTCGATATCCTATTTGATTGCTTCTTCCACTTCAACATTCTCTTTGATAGTTTCTTCCACTTCGATATCCAATCAACAAATTTATGATTTTTCTTACAAAACTTTAATCGCTCGTATCTTCTAAACGGGAAGAGATAGCACTAGCAAACTTTGACAAAATATTAGTACAAATTTTTGATCATTATCATTTTACAACATACATTTATATTATGCAACGTCAATCCTGATCATTTTGGAACGTCCAGATTTTTTTATGCAACGTTCATCATGATCTTTTTTGCAACGTTAAATTTTTTTTATACAACTATTATCATGATCATTTTGGAACATCCAATTTTTTTCTCTTTGATTGCTTGTTCCACTTCGATATCCTCTTTGATTGCTTCTTCCACATTGGTATCCTCTTTGATTGCTTCTTTAACTTTGATATCCTCTACGATTGCTTGTTCCGCTTCGATATCCTCTTTTATTCCTTCTTCATCTTCAATATCCATTGGATTGCTTCTTCCACTTCGATATCGTCTTTGATTGCTTTTTTTACTTCGTCATCCTCTTAGAATGCTTCTACCACCTTGGTATCCTCTTTGATGTCTTCCTCGACTTTAATTTCCTCTTTGATTGTTTCTGCTACTTCGATATCCTATTTGATTGCTTCTTTCACTTCAATATCCTTTTTGATTGCTTCTTCCACTTCGATATCATCTTTGATTGCTGCTTCCACTTGGAAATCCTCTTTGATTTGATTGCTTCTTCCATTTCGATATCGTCTTTGACTGCTTCTTACACATGGATATCCTCTTTGATGGCTTTTAACAGCTCGATATCCTCTTTAATTACTTCTTCGACTAAAAGAAAAACACGCGAGCTGCGAGCAGCTCGCGCACAACGCAACCTCTAGTTATATTATATAAAGCTCGATTACCACTGACTGACTGACTCATTGACATGTTTGTTCTCCCAGATGCCACCTCGTAGGGTGAAAATGTTTGGTGGGATCGTATAGAGGGAGTTCCGATGAGTTGGGAATAAATCCTAAAGTACCCCTTTTGTCCCCCATTCGCTCCCATCCACCTCGTATCTCGGAAAGTATAGGTCTTACAGCGCTGGTGCAAAAACTAATGTTGCAGAGGACATTTTTTTATATCCGGTTCCATGAAAAAAAAATTGTCTTTCATACAAAAAAAAAATTGTCCCATACAAAATATTTCTGTATGAATACCGTAAACCGTATATTTCGTTTGCCGTAATTTTCATACTGTTTTTGTAGGGAGCCCACTGCTTGTGTGTACTATAAAATTACTGTAAAATTTGCTTGATTCTATATAATGGTTGTGGAGGGGCATGAGACAACTTTCATAGTTTTAGCAACGTTCATCATGTTTATTTTGGAACATCCACATTTATTTTTAATTATGCCTCATCCACAATGATCACTTTGGAACGTCATTTTTTTTTATTATGCAACATCCACTGTGATCATTTTGGTACATCATTTTTTTTAATTATGCCTCATCCACAATGATCACTTTGGAACGTCAATTTTTTTTTTTTTATTATGCATCATCCACTGTGATCATTTTGGAACATCATTTTTTTTCAATTATGTCTCATACACTATGATCACTTTGGAACGTCAATTTTTTTTTATTATGCAATATCCACTGTGATATTTTGGTACATCATTTTTATTAATTATGCCTCATCCACAATGATCACTTTGGAACGTCAATTATTATTATTTTTTTTATTATGCAACATCCACTGTGATTATTTTGGTACATCATTTTTTTAATTACGCCTCATCCACAATGATCACTTTGGAACGTCAATTATTTTTTATTTTTTTATTATGCATCATCCACTGTGATCATTTTGGAACATCATTTTTTTTTAATTATGCCTCATCCACAATGATCACTTTGGAACGTCAATTATTATTTTTTTTTGTTATGCATGATCCACTGTGATCATTTTGGAACATCATTTTTTTTTAATTATGCCTCATCCACAATGATCACATTGGAACGTCAATTATTATTATTTTTTTTGTATTATGCAACATCCACTGTGATCATTTTGGTACATCATTTTTTTAATTATGCCTCATCCACAATGATCACTTTGGAACGTCAATTATTTTTTTTTATTATGCAACATCCACTGTGATCATTTTGGTACATCATTTTTTTTAATTATGCCTCATCCACAAAGATCACTTTGGAACGTCAATTATTTTTTTTTATTATGCAACATCCACTGTGATCATTTTGGTACATCATTTTTTTAATTATGCCTCATCCACAATGATCACTTTGGAACGTCAATTATTATTATTTTTTTTGTATTATGCAACATCCACTGTGATCATTTTGGTACATCATTTTTTTAATTACGCCTCATCCACAATGATCACTTTGGAACGTCAATTTTTTTTATTTTTTTATTATGCATCATCCACTGTGATCATTTTGGACCATCATTTTTTTAAATTATGCCTCATCCACATGATCATTTTGGAACGTCAATTTTTTTTTATTATGCAACATCCACTGTGATCATTTTGGAAAATCAATTTTTTTTTTAGCACAAATTTTTGGTGGAATCGTTATTTTACGGTCATCATCGCCCTTGCCATCATTTTGAATTCTTCTCTCACTTCCTTTTCGTTTTCGAATGTTTCTTCCACATTGATATCCTCTTTAATTGTTTCTATAACTTCGAAATCCTCTTTGATGGCATTTTTACTTCAATATACTTTTGAATTGTTTTTTCTATTTTTCTATTTTCTTCAATTACTTCTCTTACTTCAATATCGACTCTACAAAATTATGGGTCTTAATACAAATCTTAAATCGCTCGTATCTTCTAAACGGGAAGAGTTACCCCCAGCCAACTTTTACAAAATATTGGTACTAATTTTTGGTGGAATAGTTTTTTTAATACCATCATTGCCCTTGAGATCCTTTTTGAATGCTTCTCTTACTTCGTCTTCCGCTTTGAATGCTTCTTTCACCTCGATATCCTCTATTTTTGCTTCTTCCACTTTGATATCCTTTTTAATTGCTTTTTCTACTTATATATTTTCTTCAATTGCTTCTTTTACTACAATTTCCACTCTACAAAATTATGGGTTTTAATACAAATCTTAAATCGCTCGTATCTTCTAAACGGGAACAGTTACGCCTAGCAAACTTTTACAAAATATTGGTACAAATTTTTGGTCGAATATTTTTTTTATTACCATCATTGATCTTGAAATCCTTTTTGAATGCTTCTTTCACCTCGATATCCTCTATTTTTGCTTCTTCCACTTTGATATCCTTTTTAATTGCTTTTTCTACTTATATATTTTCTTCAATTGCTTCTTTTACTACAATTTCCACTATACAAAATTATGGGTTTTAATACAAATCTTAAATCGCTCGTATCTTCTAAACGGAAACAGTTACGCCTAGCAAACTTTTACAAAATATGGGTACAAATTTTTGGTCGAATAGTTTTTTATTACCATCATTGCTCTTGACATCCTTTTTGAATGCTTCTCTCACTTGGTCTTCCTCCTTGAATGCTTCTTTCATCTCGATATCCTCTATTTTTGCTTCTTCCACTTTGATATCCTTTTTAATGTTTTTTTCTACTTATATGTCTTCTTCAATTGCTTCTTTTACTTCAATTTCCACTCCACAAAATTATGGGTTTTCATACTAAACTTAAATCGCTCGTATCTTTTAAACGGGAAGAGATAGCTCGAGGAAACTTTTACAAAATATTAGTATACGTTTTTGGTGAAACCGTTTTTTATTTTTATCATTGTCCTCGACGTCTTTTACTCAATTTCAATTTCCTCTTTAATTGTTTCTGCTACTTCGATATCCTATTTGATTGCTTCTTTCACTTCAATATCCTCTTTGATTGCTTCTTCCACTTCGATATCATCTTTGATTGCTGCTTCCACTTGGATATCCTCTTTGATTTGATTGCTTCTTCCATTTCGATCGTCTTTGACTGCTTCTTACACATGGATATCCTCTTCGATAACTTTAAACAGCTCGATATCCTCTTTGATTGCTTCTTCCACTTTGATATCCTCTTTTATTGCTTCTACCAATTCGATATCATCTTCGATTTCCTTTTGATTGCTTCTTGCACTGCAATATTCTCTTTGATTGCGTCTTCATCTTCGATTTCTTCGACTCTTTGATTGTTTCTGCTACTTCGATATCCTATTTGATTGCTTCTTTCACTTCAATATCCTCTTTGATTGCTTCTTCCACTTCGATATCGTTTTGACTGTTTCTTCCACTTCGATATCGTCTTTGATTGCTTTTTTCACTTTGTCATCCTCTTAGAACGCTTCTACCACCTCGGTATCCTCTTTGATTGCTTACTCAACTTTAATTTCCTCTTTGATTGTTTCTGCTGCTTCGATATCTTATTTGATTGCTTCTTTCACTTCAATATCCTCTTTAATTGCGGCTTCCACTTGGAAATCCTCTTTGATTTGATTGCTTCTTCCATTTCGATATCGTCTTTGACTGCTTCTTACACATGGATATCCTGTTTGATGGCTTTTAACAGCTTGATATCCTCTTTAATTACTTCTTCGACTAAAAGAAAAACACGCGAGCTGCGAGCAGCTCGCGCACAACGCAACCTCTAGTTATATTATATAAAGCTCGATTACCACTGACTGACTGACTGACTCATTGACATGTTTGTTCTCCCAGATGCCCCCTCGTAGGGTGAAAATGTTTGGTGGGATCGTATAGAGGGAGTTCCGATGAGTTGGGAATAAATCCTAAAGTACCCCTTTTGTCCCCCATTCGCTCCCATCGACATCGTATCTCGGAAAGTATAGGTCTTAGAGCGTTGGTGCAAAAACTAATGTTGCAGAGGACATTTTTTTATATCCGGTTCCATGAAAAAAAAATTGTCTTTCATACAAAAAAAAAATTGTCCCATACAAAATATTTCTGTATGAATACCGTAAACCGTATATTTCGTTTGCCGTAATTTTCATACTGTTTTTGTAGGGAGCTCATGGCTTGTGTGTACTATAAAATTCTATATAATGTTGGTGGAGGGGCATGAGACAACTTTCATAGTTTTTGCAAAGGTCATCATCATCATTTTGGAACATCCAATTTTTTTTTTTTTTTTAGTATGCAACGTTCATCATGTTTATCTTGGAACATCCACATTTTTTTAATTATGCCTCATCCACAATGATCACCTTGGAACGTCATTTTTTTTTTATTATGCAACATCCACTGTGATCATTTTGGAACATCATTTTTTTTAATTATGCCTCATCCACAATGATCACTTTGGAACGTCAATTTTTTTTTATTATGCAAAATCCTTTGTGATCATTTTGGAAAATCAATTTTTTTCAATTATGCTTCATCCACTATGATCACTTTGGAACGTCAATTTTTTTTTTTTTTATTATGCAACATCCACTGTGATATTTTGGTACATCATTTTTTTTAATTATGCCTCATCCACAATGATCACTTTGGAACGTCAATTTTTTTTTTATTATGCATCATCCACTGTGATCATTTTTGAACATCATTTTTTTTTCAACGAGTGCTTCATCCACTATGATCACTTTGGAACGTCAATTTTTTATTTTTTTTTATTATGCAACATCCACTGTGATATTTTGGTACATCATTTTTTTTAATTATGCATCATCCACAATGATCACTTTGGAACGTCAATTATTATTATTTTTATAATTATGCCTCATCCACAATGATCACTTCGGAACGTCAATTATTATTATTTTTTTTGTATTATGCAACATCCACTGTGATCATTTTGGTACATCATTTTTTTTAATTATGCCTCATCCACAATGATCACTTTGGAACGTCAATTATTTTTTTTTATTATGCAACATCCACTGTGATCATTTTGGAACATCATTTTTTTTAATTATGCCTCATCCACAATGATCACTTTGGAACGTCAATTATTATTATTTTTTTGTATTATGCAACATCCACTGTGATCATTTTGGTACATCATTTTTTTAATTACGCCTCATCCACAATGATCACTTTGGAACGTCAATTATTTTTTTTTTAATATGCATCATCCACTGTGATCATTTTGGAACATCATTTTTTTTTTTAATTATGCCTCATCCACATAATCATTTTGGAACGTCAATTTTTTTTTCATTATGCAACATCCACTGTGATCATTTTGGAAAATCAATTTTTTTTTGTAGCACAAATTTTTGGTGAAATCGTTATTTTACGGTCATCATCGCCCTTGCCATCATTTTGAATTCTTCTCTCACTTCCTTTTCGTTTTCGAATGTTTCTTCCACATTGATATCCTCTTTAATTGTTTCTATAACTTCGAAATCCTCTTTGATGGCATTTTTACTTCAATATACTTTTGAATTGTTTTTTCTATTTTTCTATTTTCTTCAATTACTTCTCTTACTTCAATATCGACTCTACAAAATTATGGGTTTTAATACAAATCTTAAATCGCTCGTATCTTCTAAACGGGAAGAGTTACCCCCAGCAAACTTTTACAAAATATTGGTACTAATTTTTGGTGGAATAGTTTTTTTAATACCATCCATTGCCCTTGAGATCCTTTTTGAATGCTTCTCTTACTTCGTCTTCCGCTTTGAATGCTTCTTTCACCTCGATATCCTCTATTTTTGCTTCTTCCACTTTGATATCCTTTTTAATTGCTTTTTCTACTTATATATATTTTCTTCAATTGGTTCTTTTACTACAATTTCCACTCTACAAAATTATGGGTTTTAATACAAATCTTAAATCGCTCGTATCTTCTAAACGGGAACAGTTACGCCTAGCAAACTTTTACAAAATATTGGTACAAATTTTTGGTCGAATAGTTTATTTATTACCATCATTGCTCTTGACATCCTTTTTGAATGCTTCTCTCACTTGGTCTTCCTCCTTGAATGCTTCTTTCACCTCGATATCCTCTATTTTTGCTTCTTCCACTTTGATATCCTTTTTAATGTCTTTTTCTACTTATATGTCTTCTTCAATTGCTTCTTTTACTTCAATTTCCACTCCACAAAATTATGGGTTTTCATACAAAACTTAAATTGCTCGTATCTTTTAAACGGGAAGAGATAGCTCGAGGAAACTTTTATAAAATATTAGTATAAGTTTTTGATGAAACTGTTTTTTATTTTTATCATTGCCCGCGACGTCTTTTACTCAATTTCAATTTCCTCTTTAATTGTTTCTGCTACTTCGATATCCTATTTGATTGCTTCTTTCACTTCAATATCCTCTTTGATTGCTTCTTCCACTTCGATATCATCTTTGATTGCTGCTTCCACTTGGATATCCTCTTTGATTTGATTGCTTCTTCCATTTCGATCGTCTTTGACTGCTTCTTACACATGGATATCCTCTTCGATAACTTTAAACAGCTCGATATCCTCTTTGATTGCTTCTTCCACTTTGAAATCCTCTTTTATTGTTTCTACCAATTCGATATCATTTTCGATTTCCTTTTGATTGCTTCTTGCACTGCAATATTCTCTTTGATTGCGTCTTCATCTTCGATATCATTTTTGATAGCATTTTCACTTCGATATCCTCTGTGATGGCTTCTTCCACTTCGATACCCTCTTTGATTGCTTCTTCCACTTCGATATCCTCTTTGATTGCTTCTTCCACTTCGATATCCTCTTTGATTGCTTCTTCCACTTCGATATCGTCTTTGACTGTTTCTTCCACTTCGATATCATCTTTGATTGCTTTTTTCACTTCGTCATCCTCTTAGAACGCTCCTACCACCTCGGTATCCTCTTTGATTGCTTACTCAACTTTAATTTCCTCTTTGATTGTTTCTGCTACTTCGATATCCTATTTGATTGCTTCTTTCACTTCAATATCCTCTTTGATTGCTTCTTCCACTTCGATATCGTTTTTGACTGTTTCTTCCACTTCGATATCGTCTTTGATTGCTTTTTTCACTTCGTCATCCTCTTAGAACGCTTCTACCACCTCGGTATCCTCTTTGATTGCTTACTCAACTTTATATTCCTCTTTGATTGTTTCTGCTACTTCGATATCCTATTTGATTGCTTCTTTCACTTCAATATCCTCTTTGATTGCTTCTTCCACTTCGATATCGTTTTTGTCTGTTTCTTCCACTTCGATATCGTCTTTGATTGCTTTTTTTACTTCGTCATCCTCTTTGATTGCTTACTCAACTTTAATTTCCTCATTGATTGTTTCTGCTGCTTCGATATCCTATTTGATTGCTTCTTCCATTTCGATATCGTCTTTGACTGCTTCTTACACATGGATATCCTGTTTGATGGCTTTTAACAGCTCGATATCCTCTTTAATTACTTCTTCGACTAAAAGAAAAACACGCGAGCTGCGAGCAGCTCGCGCACAACGCAACCTCTAGTCATGTTATACAATTCTTAATACATCGAAGTTTCCAGCAAAGTTAGACGGGGACTTACATGTAGCTATCTCACTCTTTTGACCTTTACAAGTTTAAACTGTTACAATCTTAGCTACCTGTTAACATTTGAATCTGATTCGATCTTATAACTACCTAATACATTTCAAATCTAGATTCGATCCTTCCCCGTCTTTGATCGTCCTTTACAGTCTCCCCCCGGCGCAGATCCTCGCAGCCTTCTTATTCAATCGGGAGGACGATCAACCTTCTCACTGGCCTCCGGAAAACGCCTCCCCGCGTCCGCACCTCAGCGCTCCGAACTACTCCGTCCGGACCCGTAATCACGCGCTCGATCTGGCCCCGCGGCCATACGTTCCGAGGTAGCAAACCGTCCGCGATTATGACGACGTCCCCTTCTTTGATGTTCTCTTGCTGTCTTCTGACGTCGCCTCGCGGCGCCAACGTAGGCAAGTACTCGTCGATCCAGCGCTTCCAAAAGGAGTTTGCCAGAGCTTGTGCGGCGCGCCACGTCCTTCTGTCGGCTACGTCGCAGTCTCCCACATATGGCAAACCTACTGCCGTCCCCAATAAAAAGTGGTTCGGCGTTAAAGCTTCCTTTTCTTCTGGGTCCACGGGTACATGCGTTAAAGGCCGCGAGTTTACGGTGTGCTCGATTTCTGTTATTAGCGTATTCAATACCTCTTCTCGCGGGGCACGTTCATTTAAGGTGATGGCTAGGGCTCTCTTCACCGTTTTTATCATTCGCTCCCAGGCTCCCCCCTGGTTTGGTGCACCAGGGTCGATGTACCGCCACTCGATCCGCTGTTTGAGTGCGTACTCTTTTAGGCCTGGGAGCCATTCTTCGTAAGCCTTTTTTAGTTCCACTTCCGATCCGTGGAAGTTCGTTCCGTTGTCTGACACGATTGTACGAGGAGTCTCCCGTCGGGCAGCCATTCGCCTGATAGCCATAATAGCCGAGTCGGTGCTGAGACTCGCTATAAGCTCCACGTGTATAGCTCTCGTTACCAGACACGTAAAGAGCATACCCCATCGCTTCTCACGGCGCCGCCCGATCGCCACCCACATAGGGCCGAAACAATCGATGCCGCAGTTAGTGAACGGCCTCGTGTTCATCTCTAGGCGCATCCTCGGCAGGTCACCCTTTACTGGCTTGTTTGGGTTCGCTCTCCTTATCTTACACAGCGTACAATCGTTCAGAACCGTTCTGACCGCCGGACGCAACCGCAGTATCCAAAATCGCTGGCGCAGATTATTCACGATCTGTTCTCTGCCCGCGTGCTTATTCTTCTCATGTTCCCGCCTGATCAGTAGACGTGATAAGCGGTGCGCTCCGTCCAGAATGGGTGGATCCTTCAGGTGATCCGGTACTGTAGCGGCGTTGATCCTACCGCTCAGCCTTATTATTTCATCGTCACCGTACTTAGGGTCGAGTTGGTACAGCCTGCTCGTTCGATCGACGCTCATCCCTTTCTTCAGGCGCTGGAATTCGTCAGGGAAACATGCTCGCTGCGAGTCTCTGATGAGCAGGCGTTCTGCCTCCCGCAGTTCTCCCATCCCAAGCTGCCCACCGCGTCGTCGACATTTCTTTAAAAATGTGAGCGCGTGGGCCAGCGTGCGAACTAACCGTTCGTGGGATGAGAACCTGCTCATGTCGATGAGCGTTGATCCCTGGCTCACGTGCGCTGCACATGCTCTCTCTTCGTCTTGTTCTGGTGGCGATGAAACCTCTACAGGCCAACGTTCTTCGTCTTCAAATAGAAACGCCGGTCCCGTAAACCATCTATCGTCGCTCCGTAGCTGAGTGTTCCTCGATCGCGTTGCGTCGTCTGCTACGTTAAGCGCTGTGGGCACCCACCGCCATTGTTCTGGGCGAGTTAACTCTGCTATCTCCCCGAGTCGGTGCGCCACGTACGGAGTGAATCTCGTTTCGTCGTTCCTAATCCAATGTAGCACCGTCTTTGAGTCGCTCCAAAATGTTACATTTGTTTCTAAGTCATGGCTTTTGACAATCTCCGCGGCAAGTCTAGCGGCGATTAAGCTAGCCTGCAGCTCCATTCGTGGTATGCTCTGTGCCTTTAGTGGCGCAACCTTTGCCTTTCCTGCTACTATAGCGATGCTCACGCCGTCTTGGCTGACATTTCGCCAAAACGCGACCGCAGCGAACGCCTGCTCGCTGGCGTCACAGAAAACATGAAGTTGTCGCTGTATTATGTCTGGTCTTGCGTCGTAACATCGCGGCAGTCTTAGGTCGGCGACGTAGCGTAAATTATTTTGCCATTCAAAAAATGTCGCCGCCTCCTCGGCTGGCAAAGGTTCATCCCAATCCACGTTCTTTTTCCACAACTCTTGTAACATGATCTTCGCCGTAATCGTGTATGGACTCAGCAGGCCTAGTGGGTCGAACAACGACATAACTGCACCCAATGCCTCCCGCTTTGTTGGCGTTCGTGCCACATTCTTAACATCTTCAGGTACGCGAGGCATGGCAGTGTTAAAGGTGAGTTCATCCGTGTCGGTAATCCAAAGAATACCCAATGTCTTGCCATATACATGTGCATTGGCCGCTAGCTCTTTTGGTGCATGCGCTCGGTTCTCCGGGGTAATACTATCCAGTAAGCCTTCACGGTTTGCGCTCCAGCTTGCAAGTTCAAAACCCGCTTGTTGATGCACCTCTTGCACTTGTGCTATAGCTCTGGCGGCTATCTCTTCCGTTTCAAAGCTGTCCACCCAGTCGTCCATGTAGTGGTTCCGAGTTATAGCGTCAAACGCTAGCGGGTGTGTCCGCTCGTGATCTTTCGCGTTCCTGTTCCTGACGCTATGAGCCAGAAATGGAGAACTTCTCGCTCCGAATATCATGGACTTCATCATGTACTTCTGCGGTGGATCTGTTCGGTTGTCGCCGCGCCATAGAAAGTGTTGGGCTGTACGGTCCTCTTGTCGTATGGTCACCCTCAGGAACATGTCCCGAATGTCCGCAGTGACCGCGATCGGCTTCGTTCTGAAGCGAAACAAGACGCCATGTAATGTCTGTAGTAGATCTGGTCCGTCCAGCAGCGCGTCGTTGAGACATGTTCCATTAGCGCGCGCGGCTGCATCGAAAACCATTCTAAACTTCCCCGGCTTGTTGGGGTTTGTCACCGCGAAGTGAGGGAGAAACCAGAGACGTTCGTTCTGACTCTGTTCCTCCTCGCTTTTTTCTGCATATCCCTTTTCTAGCAGCTTCTCCACTTGCGCGGTGTATGCACTTCTAAACTCCGGCGATCTGTCCATCTTACGTTCGATCCCATGTAAGCGTCGTATGGCCATGTCGTAGCTGGGCGGCATCTTCACCTCATCGCTGGCCCAAGGTAGTCCCACTTCAAAACGACCGTTCACTCGTCTCGCTGTTCTGTCGAAAATGCTTTGAGCCCGCTCATCCTTTGCGTTTGGCTTTCTTTTAATTGAAACGCCCAAAGCATCTATCTCAAAGTGTGCTTTCACGAGCTTGCTTAATTCCTCGTCTTGGTCGTTCAAAGTATGTCCGTTCTGGACACCTTGGCACGTATGGACGTGTAGTACCGTCTCCTGCTGTCTTATTGTGCTCCTGGGGATTGATCCATGGATAACCCATCCCAGCTGCGTTAGTGATGCAGCTGGCTGGGTTCTCTTCCCTGTCAGAAGCTTCCTCGTCACAATAAGATGCCAGTTGTCGGCCCCGATGAGTATGCGTGGCTTCGCTGACGCATAGCACACGGCTTCTGGACGGAGTTTCCTTAAGTGCGCGTATTTTAACACATCGGTACTGACGAGTTGATTTCCTAAGGTCAGGTTCTTCACAGTGCGCGCTGTGATCCGATGTGAGTCCGACTTGTGTCCTCGGATCACGATATCCACTACCCGGCTCTCGGGTTCCCTCTGACTAGTCGTAGCCCCCACGATGTTCAAGGCTTTTGTCGGGCCTTCCGTTCCGATCATCGCGGCGATCTCTTCATCGATCAGAGTTATCGTTGATCCTTCGTCCAGTAACGCATACGTATTCATTTCCATGCCGTTACTGCCCTTAATCACGACTGGACACACCTTCAGTAGGACTTGATTCCTTGCTGTTACATGCGCAGATGCAATGATGGCTGATTCTTCGGTCTGGCCCTTCTCACTGGCACCCTCGTTCCTTATTTTCAGCGCATGTAACAGTGCGTGATGCGGACGTGTGCATTCACCTACTCCGCATCGCTTGCTCTTGCACATAAAGCGTCTATGTTTGCTGCTCAGACAGCGAAAACATATGCCTGTCTCTTTGGCCCATTCCCATCTCTTGTCTACTGGCATCGCCGTGAGCTTTCTACACTCGACGGTTCTATGGTCGCCCCCGCAGCAACGGCACTCGTTCTTGTCCGTTGCTGCGTTCTTACTCGTTGAGGCTTCCTCCTCCGATGCCGCGTTCTGTGTAGCGTACACCGACCCACGATTTCGTTCGTTCACCCTGGGTCGCTGCTCTATGGGTCGGGCCTTTGAGGTGTTCTGCGAAGGCGTAGCTGTATACGCGTATCGCATTGCGCGATCTGCCTCTCTCATCAGGAACTGGGACAGCGTCAATATTTCTGGTTCATTTCGGCTGCCAAATTCCTCTGCATAGTCGCACCATTTTGATCGGATGTGCGGTGTCAACTTCTCGGCTACCTGTCGCGCAAACATTGGGTTCTGCAGGTAGCCGCGTTG
Source organism: Philereme transversata (assembly GCA_963924445.1). Lineage (NCBI taxonomy): Eukaryota > Metazoa > Arthropoda > Insecta > Lepidoptera > Geometridae > Philereme > Philereme transversata. The sequence continues at coordinate 12,541,729 of OZ004342.1, forward strand.
GTCCATACAAGAGATGGCGGTTACTACGTTCTGTAGTTTGATGGCGAAAGCGTTTAATTCGCCTGCGGTCGCGCCCAGTCGCGGTAGCTTCTTAATCTCTTCTAACGCGTTATCTATAATCATCTCTGGGCGACCGTAGCATTGCTCCAAAGTCTTCATTATAACTGCCGGTTCGGTTGCAGTGTATAACAAAGCCGACACTGCTTGACGGGCTTCGCCTTTCAGGCATGTTCTAAGCCTCGCTAGATTCTCAGCCGATGAGATCTTGTGGATAGTCGTCGATTCCTTCATGGCTGCCTTGAACGGTAGCCAATCCCCCGCAGCACCTCCGAATACAGGTAGGTCGTACGTCTGTCTCGGAGGTGGTCTACGGTGAGCCATCTTCTCTATGGCTTCCGTTAATCGATCAATCCCTCTGTCTCGCGTTCGGTCCGGCGTGAGTGATCTGTCTCGCAGTTGTTCTGGCTCCCCCCGTTTATGATGGCGTTGGAGCCAGTCCTCTATTCTGTGTTCTGTGTCTAGGGCTCCGTTCCGTGCACCCGTGCCCTGGATGCTTTCTTGTTCATCTTCTTCCCGTATTGTAGCGACTTCGGCAATCAACCTCTTCCTTATAAGTTCCGCTTGAATATGGAGCTCTTGCCTCTTGATCTCGGCAAGTCGTTCTTCAGCTTCAAATTCAATTTGCCGTATCCTTGCCATCGCGCTGGCGCTGGAGCGTTGCGAGCGGACGGACGGGGCACGCCGGCGTTCGGGCTCGGCGTGTGCGGTCACTCGCGGTGCTACCTCGGTCGCGGGCGCGGGCGCGGTCGTCTCTGACGCTACGCGAGCGGAGGAGGGTCCCGCTTCAGCGGGTCGCGGCTCAACGGGAGCATTCGGAAGCGCGGGTTCGGACGGGGACGCGGGGTAGTCTTCGTAGACGCGAAGTGCAGCCTTCTTCCCCCTCGTCACTGGTGGGCTCCTGGTGGTCATCTTCTTCAGCACTTGATGCCCCTACCTACCTAGCGGTCCCTAACACTAACACTAAAACCGCCCTAAGGCGTTTACCCGCTATTCCGACCGTTTGGCACCGTTAGGTGGCCGGAATAAACGGGCCGTGGACCAGCCACGTGAGGGGGTGGGGGGTCTTCACTCTTCGGGTGACGTCCTCGTTCGGTTGTCTTCAACGGACGCGGGCTTATCTTCAGGCACCCCGTGCCCTTGCGCCGGTCTTGACAACGTCGCACGTCGCACCGTTGGGTGATCTTCAGGCACCCCGTGCCCTTGCGCCGGTCTTGACAACGATGCTCGTCGCACCGTTGGGTGATCTTCAAGCCCGCGCCGTCTCTTCAGTGGTTATACGATGTAACTGTTTCTTGAAACCCAGTGGAGCGGGTCTTGCCGGCTCCGCAGGAACAACTGGTCCGGTCGTCGCAGGAACGGCTTATCCGGGTCGGAGGACCAAAACTTGTAGAGGTCCTACCCAGGCTTCATTGATAGACTCGGTGCAAAAGTGGACTGTATTTATTTTTCTTCTTAGTTGCTAGTTTACAAGGTATAAATCGCGTTCTTGAATGATCACAAATTTCTGCTTGAAAACGGTCTATCTTTATACAAATCTACTCCTCGCCCTAGCCATGGTGCGGGGATCGTAATTCACGCTTTCACAAATCATGTTATACAATTCTTAATACATCGAAGTTTCCAGCAAAGTTAGACGGGGACTTACATGTAGCTATCTCACTCTTTTGACCTTTACAAGTTTAAACTGTTACAATCTTAGCTACCTGTTAACATTTGAATCTGATTCGATCTTATAACTACCTAATACATTTCAAATCTAGATTCGATCCTTCCCCGTCTTTGATCGTCCTTTACACTCTCCATCCAAAGGGTTTCTGGAAGAGATCGTTTTATAGCGATAAGACAGCCCATCATAAGTTTTCTTGTTGCTCATTATGCTTGTAATTATGCTAAATAAATAAATAAATATTGCTGGACATTTCACACAGTGCTATCTGGCCCCAAACTAAGCAGAGCTTGTACTATGGGAACCAGATAACTGATAGAATACTTATATACTTTTTTTTGTAAATACATACTTATAATATATAGAAAAACACCCAGAAACGGAACAAAAATCTGTAGATCATGTAAACATTTGTTTTGCAGCGGGAATCGAACCCGCTACCTCTTGCGTCTCAGCCGGCTATACGCCCACAGCGCCACGGAGGCAGTCAATAAATAAATAAAGAATGTTCATTCATTGATGGCGCAAGAAACTGTACACTTGCTTAAATAACTCGGTATAGTGAAAATTGTTTCTAATTTCCACTGTATTGCACACACAACATGCTTAATGTTAAGTAGATTACACATTACTAGCTGACCCGCTCCGACATCACACGGATTCGTATCAAAATACAATAAAGCTTATAACTACGTGATTTGTTATGTCCGACATTAAATGAAAACACGCGTAGGGCTAGTATTATTGTGAAATTGTTTTTTTTTTAAATTCATTACTATAGAAAATTTCTAAATTTCAAACAACCTTAATATCATGTCCTAAAATATCAATGAAACAACCTTTATAAAATAGATAAACAAATCACATTCATTCATCATGTAAGTAGGTACCTGTTAAACTGATTAGGCGGCATCGTCGCAAAGACGCCGCCGATTTACGTTATAAATTGTTAATTGGAAATGTATGATTACTGGATAAATATTCAAGCTACCGGTATTATACCCACCTCTTAAATCACACGACCTCCGTGGCGCAGTGGGCGTATAGCCGGCTGAGACGCAGGAGGTAGCGGGTTCGATTCCCGCCACGGAACAAATGTTTGCATGTTCTATAAATATTTGTTTCAAGTCTGGATGTTTTTCTATATATTATAAGTATGTATTTACAAAAAAAAAATTAAAGTATTCTATCAGTTATCTGGTTCCCATAGTACAAGCTCTGCTTAGTTCAGGGCTAGATAGCGCTGTGTGAAATGTCCAGCAATATTTATTTATTTATGGTTTATACGATAACAAAACAGGTTATAATATATCAATATAGCACTCAGGGATAGTGTAGCTTTCTATGAGTAAAATAATTTTTTGAATCGGTTAAGTTGTTTCTTAGATTGCCCTCTACAAGCATACAATAACTACAAACTACAACCTCCTTATAATATTAGTACCTATAGATATACGTATTACATAAATATACCCAATTAATAGACATAGGTATACCGCTTACCCTACACCTACCGTATAACCGTAATAGGTAGGTATAACGAGCGCCATTTGATCACCTCTCTCGAAGTTTTCGAACCGTGATTAAGCCAGTAACTGATTATACGCCTCGCTTCATAGCGGATAAACAAATTAATTTTGCATCGTTTGCTCTATAGAAATTTGTTGAAAATAGCAAACCTATTGAACTAAATAATTCAGCATTTATTGTCCGTGAAAGGTGAGTTTGTGGATCGGGTGATGTGGAAGGATTATCTCTCGCCCAATCGCAGTCTGGTCACAGACTTTGCAAGCAAAACAAATTCATAACAGATATATTCACAATGTTTTATTCACGGAGCACTAATATTTCATTCGCAAAAGCAGAAAGAAGAATATTTTCAATCTGAAAATATTATTGGACCGTGATATTGGAGCATCCGATGGAATGTAATGGAATAAATATCCATTGGAGGGTAGAGGCAGGTAGCAGAGGGCACGGACATTACACTTAATGTTTACAATCAGACCGCTCGGGACTCCCGAACGTGCGATTATCGCGCAAAATCGTAAGTAAAAACTGGAATCAGTATTATAGGTGAAACGTTAATCCAAGGAAATAGAACGGACCCGTTGCTTCTAGTCCCGTCACGTTACGGAAATCGTTGGCATAACAGTCGCGGAGTAAAATTAAGTAAAGATACAGGCGTAGAGAGGGTGGAGGGTTCGGAACGCGGGCGGCAGGGGCGCCCCGACGCCCTCAGTGTCGCGGAGGCTGCGGCTGATTTCGCCGCCCGCCCTGCGCTTCCTCGCCGCCCTGCCAAAACATTGAATAAAACACTGCAAAGTTTAGCTTTTTACTGTTCTTAGCATTTTTTACAAAAACGACAAGTATTTTACGAACTTCTACTAACTGAAAAGTAGAATAAAATTTCAAATCTTAGATGAGAGTTAAAATTATAATTTCATTCATATGATTGTGTCAGTTGGGATTGAGCTGTTTATCTTTGCTGCGGATTCGTTTGCCGTCACATGTTTACGTTTTTATGTGAAAAACATTCTGAACGCATGATTACGTAAGTACTTATATACCTACCTCTATCCTGCTATTCCTATATTTTTCTTTTTAAATTGATTTTTGTTTGACTTGTATTTTTCGATTTTATGGTACCTACCTAAATAAAGCGTTGACCTTTAGGATAATACATTGGTTTTATCCTGACCTTAACAGTAATGATGTAGACGTCAGTGTATTTAATGTTCTCGAACATTAATTTGGCTCGGCTTTTATTTTGTATTTTTTGATTGATCAAATAGTTTTTATACATAAGTTCCTACCAATTTTAATCGTTTTGTTAAGTAGAGTCTCTGGTATCTATCAGTTTTAGTCCTTCAAAGATATGGAAGAACAAAGCTACGCGTAGTTGGTCAATATTATTCAAACGTTGCTTTATTCGAAGATGCCCTTCGCAATACTCAAGTATTATTTACCAAGGGCATTTGCAGACAGCTACAGACCTTGCTTTAATCTATAATAAGTAATTTATAAATTATAAAGTAACTCTGTCTATCCCTCTGTCTGTCTGTTTGTTACATTTTCACGACCAAACGCATGGACTAATTTCGAAGAAATTTGGTATATAGATATAGATAGATAATGATAGATATGGAAACTTATTCCATAGGCTTTTTGCGCTGAAGGAGGGTAATGTTTTTATTAATAAACCACGCGTGCGATCCCTCCTTCAGCATAGTCGAGTAAAAAGTAGTGTATGCTCAATCCAGATCATAATCTGCCGAATTTCATCGAAATCGATTCAGGCGTTTAGTCGTGAAAACATAACAAAATTACACTTTCGAATTTATAATATTAGTAACGATTACCACTGCGGTATAAATTCTGCATCAAAATAGGTTAAGCCATATAAAGATAAGCTAGGTAGCAACATTAAAAAAGTGTTTAATAGCCTTTACTAAATCCGTAGTTTAACCGTCTTCTAAGTCGCGAGTAAAAATATTATATTAACACAGATCCCGCTTAAAATTGTGATAAGCTATCCACTCATAGTAGGTATATCCAAGGGCTGCACTTGTTTTGAAGAGGGTCACCACTCGAAGTGAGTGCTCTACAGCTTGTCCAATTATAGATGTTTTCGCAGAGAGGTGTTCACCTTATATTGTAGGCAATAAGAGGATCGGGACCCTTTCGTAGGCTTGTTTGATATTGTTTTATTACACTTATTAGGTTCAAGGGAAGTTTGATGGTCAGGTTTATAGTATGTACCTACTTCATCCCGAAGAAAAAGATATCCTTGACCTGAGTGCATAATTTTAGTATAAAAAGAGGGATTTTCTAAGATATAGGTAAGGTTTGTTAACTCTCGCTACTAATTTGGGGCTTACTTATAGTTTTGTTATATTACTCGATAGGTTTTGACATTTTAACTGTTTACAATTAGGCGGCTTGCAGTCGCTATATTGGGTTTCTTTATTTATTAATTTGTCTAAATAAACCAAGCCTATAGAATGGACCAAATGAACCGACATACATACCTACATACATTCACCCTAAACACATTTTCCTCTCCCTGGGCAGTCGGGTAAAAACTAAAAGGCTTCAAAGACTCTCTTTTGGCAGGTCCAAACAGAATTAGTGCCAAACAAAAGAGAGTTAAAACACAGCTCTAACAAAGATGGGAATGACGTCCGTTACTCTCAACAAGATGAGCGCGGGCAGGAGGACGCCGCACTATTTGCTAATGGCATTGGCGCTAATCCTGTCATTAGTCGGCGCCGGTTTCTGCGAGATAGCTTCGGCTAAAGACGAGATTAAAAGAGTATCAAGTTCTGAAACGCCAACGCTCAATACTTTTAAGCCGCATGTAGAGCCATTAAAAAGTACAGTGACGTCTACAACTGCAACTTCAACTACAAAGAGAAGCTTTAGAACAACAAAAGCGTACGAAGCGACCGAGAGCTCGACAACCACCGAGCGCCATTCAACTAAAGTGCACGCAAGCACAAAAGGCGTAGTGAAAAGTGCAAGAAGGCAAAAGTTAAACAGTAGCTCTAACTTAGGAGTAGCTCATTCTCCAGCGCGGTTACAAGAGCGCCTTGGGGCTATAGATTGCGATCTGCCCGTGCTTCCGCGCGAGTCACGTTTGTGGCGGGGCAATGAGACACATGAATTGAATCTGCCTGTAACGGTGAGTTACTCAAACATACCTACTTTGATTTTTATAATACTTTTCATTAAAATTTTGGAATTGCCCATCTTTCTTTATCAACACCGTATGCTTTCAACACCTTACGCATTTAACGCCAATTTATCACAAAGTTTTGTATTTTTCATTTGGTAATAATCAAGCTACAACGAACACCTTTTAGGAACACCGAAACAGTTCAAAACAAAAACACTGAAAGTCCGTGCTTACCAAGTTTGCTAAGTAGAAATTGACGTGGGCTGAAAGCTTTCGGGTAACTTCAAACTTGTCACGCTTACCTTTTCAGACAAACAAGTTAGTTTATCAACATCGCGTTTCGCATGACGCGACAGATTGACAAGCCATTTCCAATAACTTTGCAGAATGACATGTATAAAAATATTTTTGATCGAGTTAAGTGAGATCTCTAAATCAACTTGGGCAAATCGGCGTTGTATGTATGTATGTATGTTTGTTTGTCCGAGGATAACTTTCGAAGTGTTGATCCGATCATCGTGTAATTTGATACATATGAAGGTAGTGATGGCACAATTTTGATGTGACTAAATGAGCTAAAAATGTAGGGGGGTTGTTGAAGTATTGGGGTTCAAGAGGGGTAAAAAAAAGAAAATGAGACTATTAGGTCAAATAGGACGTCAAAGGAAAGGTCTTCATTAGTACATTTCAACCCTGTTTTTATCTTTAGTTTAATCCTTGTGGTTTTTGAGGTATTAGCCATAATAAAAACAAAACATTGACAAAATTCACAGGGTTACACCAGTGACCACACAATGCTGAAATTTGTTATTCATGTAGTTTTAGTGATACAAATATAGGGAAAAGTCTGAAATCCAGAATAACTGCAATTTTTACCCCTATATAGTTAACCAAATTACATGAATCCCGTTACCTCTAATTTGAATGAAACTGTAGGTCAAGTTAGTTGGTTATGCAGTTCGTGACACTGATTTATTAGTCAAAGATTAAGGCCGGCATGCACAAAGATCACTAAACGTATTTAGCGACTAAACATGTTTAAATTTGACGTATTTGTATGATTTGACAACTCTTTAAATCATATTTAGCCACTAAATACGTTTAGGCATCGTTGTGCAAGTTGCCCTAAGAATAATATTTATTTAATTTTTTGGGAGGTTCGCGAGATCTCAGTTCGGGGCGAACCACTAGTAGTTTCATTTTTCAGTAGTGTTCGTTTGAGACTTGAGTATAGTATCTATTATTATTGAAAATATTCGTATTTATAAAGAAATAAAGTATTTATTCCCATTATATAAATAACTTTCATAAAACCCTTACAGAGTTCTTTTCGAATGGCTTTGAACAGACGAACAAACAAACATACGTTGGTGGTAGAATATTGGGATATTTAAGTTTATACGTGTATAGACTTTTAAAAACTACTTTGCTACAAATTACAATGCTTTAATGTGGCAAACGACGGTAGGTATACCTACTCTCTCAATGCAAATTGCATATCTCCTTTACGTCGTTAGGCTTCAGGGAATATTTTACATCAATAAATATAAGAGCCAGGCATGAGAGTATCAAACTTAATGTCCTCAGCTAATTTATGGAATGTCTTTTCTTCCGCTCCCTTATTTCTAAGCATACTATTCTTGTGCGCACAACTTTGATCGTGACAGCAGCGAGCACAGCGAGGTCAAATACATAAACCATAAATAGTCAGTAGAATAAGGAGAACTTTTTTGCCTCAATGCTCGAGCCCTATTCATTATTTTTGTTAAGGAAAATGTCGGTCAATGCTTTTAAAATATGATTGCATCTCGTTTCCGAGATTGCTTTCAGTTTTTGGAAGCGAGAGTCATTCACTTTTGTGTCATGAATTCATGATATCAGCATGAACACTCGCATTATACTAAAAAAGCTTTCACAGTTTTCATAATATTCGCCGCTGGTTTCAAGCCAATTTTCATATATTATTCAAACTAGCTTTTACTTAAGAGGTAGCTATCTTATTCGGTTTATCCAGACAAGCACAACTGAATAAACTCAACGTCTATTATGCGTATAAATTACTGTTATTGATTTTCACTCGACTCGAAGAATGCTTAGATATGCGTAGATGCCTCCTACCCAATGTCTTCATATCCCACAGTCAATGTAATAAAACGGTGCGGCAAATGAAAGAGAGGAAATTGCAATTAGCATTCAGAAAGGTTGACTTGGTGATGAATTAATGTGTGACTTTGCGATGCGGATGGTGGAGGAGTGTGCGGGGGGCGCCTCACCCGGCGACGACGAGTGCCCCCCGGTCATCGTGTCGTGGGAGGGCTCCGCGGACATTCAGAGCGGAGACATCCTCATTGTTCGCATCGCCGACTCCCTTCTGCTCGACACGCTCGTCCGGCCCGACCCGAAGAACGTCACCCCAGATATGAATGCTTCACGCTCGAACGGAGACAGGTGGGTGAATAATTACTTGTACTTACATCATAATAATATGAGCTATTATAGATACCGCTGAAATAACCTGTATCAATCCCTGCATTGGACTGACCAGAATGCAATTCCTTTTATAATGTTATGCACCTAACTAAGCCAACTTATTACTACTGCAACAGTTCAACTTGTAAGTTAACAAACTTAGTTAAGGTATGCAAACGCATTTATATAAGCACGCCAGACTTAGATAAGATACAGATTCGTAAACACGCTATTTTTATTAAAGCACAAGGTTTACTCGTCGGTTGCGTGACAGAACGCAATAATCGTCTAAAAAAAAAGAAGAAAACAAACATTTTTCACGGACTCGCCTCACGTAGGTAACAAACGAATATATTATATGTATATACACAATTACACACATTCACATAAACTAATGTGTGGAATCACATCGTATCCAGCTTTTTGGTACCTTCTTTTTACCGAGGTGTGTCGCATCCGCTGGGAAATTGCATTAGTCAGTACGAAACTAAATTATTCTCTGAGAAATATAGGTAGAACTAGACAAAGGACAGCTTTCTTATTATGAGTAGGTACCTTGTTCTTAATGAGAGACGTTTGTTCAATTCTCAAATAAAATACCACAGTAAGTCCGCAGTCTACGAGTATAAAGAAAATATAAACATTTATTTATTTGCCAAAACATGGGTAAAATTATACAGATGTTACAAAATTAAATGGTTTCACCATATTCAGCCACAGTGGCGTACATATTACATCTTAGTATATATAATTCTTCTGTACGTCTGTTTGACTCCTCCTAAACGGCTGGACCAATTTGGATGAAAATTTGTGTGTATATGTGAATTCAATGAGAAATATTCGTGATTCAGAAATATGCGGACGAAGTCGCGGGCATACAACTAGTGTCATATAAAATTAAATTATGGATAACTAAGAAATAATAATAGGTAATTTAATGTCAGCACTTACTAATAAAATATTTAGATAAAAATTTAAACTAGTATCTAAAGTAATACCTAGTTTTAGGATCTTAATACGTAACAAGTAATAAGTTTTATCTGTTTTTAGAACTTAATACTTGTTGTAAAATCATATGTATTTGATATCAGGTTTTCGTCTTTATTTTGATATCGCTATAAGTAATTGGAAGATTTCGTTATATCGCTCTAGAGAATATAATAGTAGCATATTAAACGAGGGGATAAAGCAGTGTCTTGCGTCACGAGCGCTATATTGAATCCCGAACGTAACGAAGGATTATAGAGTTAACTCACGAGCGGAGCGAGGGAGTTACTAGAATCCTGAGTCCAGAGAGGGATATAAGCACGCCCAAGATGCAGTTTTATCCACGAGGAGAATACTCTACTTTTCACACTTCTGCGAGACAATAAAAACCAAAGCTAGGTTGTTGCATTCTGTGCAGAGGTTAGTTCGATTTACGAATAAGTTCTTATTATGTGGCTCTAGTTTCTTGGTTCAAATTTTAATACAGATGAGGTTACAAATTCAAATCATATTATGCCCGCGAGAGCATAATGCAATTCAGTACAACTTTACTCCCGGCTCAGCCGTGGGGATTTAATCACCTGCTTTCGGTGAGGTTTACATGACTTATAATTTGACATTGTCGAGCAGGTGGTGTGAAAAAACTTTTGACACCTTATTTATTTCAATCATCCGTAGGTTGGTTGCTACGAGGTAATAGAGATCATTACAAACTTACATAGATACGGACACACGAGAAACACAGCACTTTTTTGGGCAAAAACATGATGATTATTGATTAAAATCATATACAATTTCTCATAAAATCAGCTTGTGTTTTAAACACCGACAATATGAAGTGACATTTCAGAGATCATCGCACGCTCCTTCAACCAGCCGTGTACCAAGTGACGCGACAAGGCCACGAGCATTGTGACGACTCAGATGGCACTTTGCTTGACATCACGCCACTTGACGAGCACGGAGCTAAGATCTTCACTCTGTACGAGAAAGATTTGACTGAAGGCGTCAACTTACTCATAGGTGACAACTTGCTTTTCTATTCAGTATTGTTTCTGTTTGAAGTCCATATTTTTTTAAGTTAATCGTTTGTTGAAATAACAGGAATGCTTTTCGTCCTGACTGCAAGGCCGGCCGGTACTTATTTAAACGCCACACAAAGCTATGCTTGGAAGCAACACACTGCATTGTAGACGCATTAAACCACAAATGCGGTAATTCGCTAATTGTCGTCATTAAAATAAGTTTAATTTTAGAGCTTTGTTTATGATTGTAGTTGTCTCTGTAAACTGGAAGTCACAATGTGTGCGGCTTAAGGTGACCGTTAAATCCGATAATTGCGGGGACTCTCAAGATTGTTCCGGCAAAGGAGCTTGCTTCACCAACGTATCTATGGTAAGAACATAATATAATCAATTTTATCGATACTTATAACCTTTACGCAACATAAACATCTACTGCGCTATACAACATCTTGAAGCGTGGCATTGTATTCGATTTTCGTGAAACGATTTCAGCATTACAAAGACGTCGCGCATAGAATAAATGTTTCAAAAGTGTGAATTAAGCTCGGCACACTAGAGTGCGGTCAGTAACTTTTTGCAGTCTCTTTTACGAGTGTGGCACCACGCGATATCATATATAGAGGCAGTATAAGTCCACTGAACATTGTTTCATCACTTAAGCAGAGAGCTTTTATCTTATGCCATCGAATAATTTATTTGTTGTTTTCTGAGTATTTAGTACAGTGGGCAAACGTAGTCGATTCACATACTAACTAGGATAAGTCAATAACTACAATAGCCACAGCACATTTGAGAGGTTTCAATAGAGCTTATAATGAAGATGCTTTCAGGAAGGTTACGAGTGTCAATGCTGCGGGGGCTATGTGGGCCCTCATTGCGATGAGCGTGACGCATGTAATCCGTCCCCGTGCCTGAACAACGGAGTATGCGTTGATCTCACGCAAGCTCCTAACTCCCTTAATTACACATGCGTTTGTCCTTATGGTAAGTAACCTAGGTATTCTCCTGAGAAAGAATGCTTTCGTAATGACACTTACGTATTATTTGGTTACACTAGAGTATTGTTGCGATTAATTAACTTCCATCCTTCGTAAGTTGAGTAAGCTGGAAAAGAGTAAAACCTTACTCTCTATGTTGGCACTACTCGCAAAACCACAAATTTACTTATCCTTACGAAACATATCACATCTGTTTATGTTGATACAGGAAGGTATATTGCCTTGTGCCAATTCTGGGAGTTTCGTAGATATCTCGTAATAATAACCGAACATCCTAACTACTATGTTAGTTGAGAATTTTAGGTCAACCGAAGGTGAGTTGGGACCTAACTGGCGCAAATAACACCTGTGTTTGTCCTTACGGTACGTGAGCAAATCTCTGAATGTTTCTGTTTGTGTTTGATCTTTGTGTACCTATGTATAACTTTGTACGAATTCTATGAATATTATTGTTTCTGATGTGGGGTAACACGTTGACAAAGCTCTGAGCTTAGAGAAGCTAAAGTTATATTTCATGTACCAAAAAATAGTCCTGGTGTATAAACCTTGGGTAAATAAAATATGTTATACATCATCAACCTATAGCAGTCCACTACTGGACATAGATCCTCCCAAAGTGCCCCACTGAGCCCTATCTTCGGCTCTTCTCATCGAACAAAATATGCTTTTAGTACACACAGATTTTCTTTTATCTTTTAGCTTTGATAAATATGGACCGTGTCCGTTTTAATATAACGACTTTGAAATCTGTCCGAGCGACATTCCGCAAATACTGATAAAGGAATGGTTTATTTATCGAGGCTCATGTCAGAATTTTCCTTTTCTCTTATATACATGTGCCTGTAAAAACTTTGGAATGTATAGGTATGCTCGAAATGAGGTCAATATCTCCACTAGCAAAAACAATTATTGTTCTATAACTATTCGAAATTCGATGTTTTTCACGAAGTCAGAGAATGGTAAAATCAGAGGTCTCAGTAAAAGTGGTGTTCAATCAGCGGTGCTTAACCCAAAGCCGAATATCTTTTACATTTAAAATAAGTTCTAAGGTAGACACAAAATCCAAGTAACAGTTAAAGGTTTATAAAAATAAAGGTTTAAAAATATATAAAGTTTCATTTTATTATTAGGAAAAGGTATTCATCTTCATTGGTAGAAGCATCCTCTATTGTACACGAAGTACACGGAAAGTATACTCCTATAAAATACTATACGGAAGCACCCTGTAGAACGCGAATGCCGTTATTAGGGTATTCCGTCGAAAGATCCGTTGCTCATATTCTTATATCAACTACATATAAGAAGTTCGAAATTTGAAATAGAAATTAAAAAAATCATATTGATTATAAACGTTCTTAACAGTAGCAATACTTATTTTATCACAGTACCTATTAGATGTGTGAAACTTTTGTATTAGATTGAGCCATTTGCTTAGTTCTTTTGCATTTAAATTAGCCACATTCGCATCTTATCCAATATAAAGGTAATAGAAACCTGTAAGGCAGACTTTTTTAAACTTAAAATAGTGACTTTAACCTCAATATACGTACTAGAAATGTGTAATTTAGTCAGAAAATACCCGCAATTTAAAAAAAAAGACTGACCTACCACGTTGCTTCCAATGTAGGTACAACCTGGAACTACCTACATCAACATTAAAAATGCATAGCTCGGGTCCGAATCTAATGGCAGTAAAAATATATAACAAAATACCAGAACAAATTAAAGCAAAAGAAAACGACAACATCTTTGAACATAGATTAAAACATATACTAATGGAAAAGAGAGACACATTAGACAACTTTTTTAACGACAAGACATGTAAATAATTTTCTGCAATAATGATTTCACTAAGCAACAAATTCAAAACATAAAATCGGTCAACTTTGATTCCACTAGACCTGCCTATTTAGCTTTATTATTGCTACAGCCTTACTTGCAGGGTACGTATGAAGTGCTGGACTCTTAACTAGTCAATAAGATCTGACATGTAACATTTTAATCCACTTTATATGAACGCAATAAATTACTGAATACAACCTCAGAGTAGGTAATAGACAAGTAGAATATCTTCTAAAGACTCCGAAATTACGCTCACATCTAATACTTAAGGACGATAAAATTTAGTATAGAGCAATTTGAAGTTTCTATGAAAACGTCACATTAATAATGACTTGTAATTATTATAATGGATAATGTTGAGTGAGGAAACTTCGCTAAGCCACGAGTGATAAATTGCGCTCATTTATCAATTCCTAATGTTATCAGAAGCGTTTGTTCAAAATATTGAGGAGAGTGCTTCTTTTTGAAGAAATCATTGATGTATGTGAGAATCCATTATGGAAAATAATAAGTATGAATCCCCGTTGTTTTTGGAGTGGTACTAACCGTGGATATTGTACCGTAATAATAATATACCTGCCTACGTAAAAAAAAATATAGGCGCTTATGTAAACTTGTTCCATTTTGGAGTGAACCGATAAATATCGTTTTCTGGTCAATTAAACATCAATGTGACGCAATCTGGCGCTGAGCCCATATGAGGCGAGTTATGCAAGCGGCCAGCCGGCCGTTTTGCAAGCTTTAAAAATTTATACGAAATTAATATTTTGGATATTACCCCTGCTGATTTACGTACATTTTTATTTTCTACATTCACTAAATATATGAGCAGTTGATAACTCTTTATTATTAAAATCTGCCGCGTACCTACAAATTTTATTATGTCTATGTGATAGTAAGAATTTATTAGTTTCACCCTATCTAGGTAGATACCTACTACTAAGAATGTTTTTTCACCTAATGATTTTTTTTTATTTATTGCACGATATAAAACTCGGTGTCAAGTACATGAACCGTTTTTATTAGAAATATAAAGAGATGGAAGATATTCTACTTACGGTCATGATACTTATTGTTAATCACAATATTTATCTAAAGTATGACGCGAGAAATGTGGTCTCACCATTTTGGTCGTCACCTAAGTCGTTATGTAAATGTAGAAGTTACTTACGGTTAATGCGACATTTTCCATCGCAGGTATTACCGGCACAAACTGCGAGAAGGACCCGTGTTTCTCCGCGCCATGTTTGAACGGCGGAACATGTATGACGATGGCCATGAATGGGTCTACGACTTTCCACTGCGCATGCGCAGACGGCTGGGCCGGCGCGCAGTGCGAGCTGTCCATCACGGGCGGCGCCTGCGCTTCCAACCCATGCGTTAAGGGCATATGTATTGAACAGGTCGACGATAATGCCGATGGGGAAGAATACCGATGCTTCTGCCAGCCGGGTAAGTTACACATCCATTTCGTCTTCATAAATGCCGGGTTCGTATATCTGTCGGTAACCAGCTACGCCTCGTTTCTCCTTGAAAACGTGTCAAAAGTTTGACATTAGTTTGACATTTTTTCAAGGGGATACGAGTAGTAGTCGGTTACTGACGGATATAGGAACCCGCTAAAAATTGTACAAGAGAAACTTTTCTTAATTTTCGCTTTAAAACACTGGTTAGGAGTTCAAAAGGATGATCCGTAGCACTACACCTTACAGCAGTAATACAATTTATCCGTTAAGAGTTGTATACTCTGCACGTTCGTTAGGAAAACTCAACTGTCAGGTGAATCACTTGTTAATCAACAGAATAAGTAAAGCATACCATTATTTCGTCAGATTAATTATTCTAACAAGGAAAATGCGAACGATATTTGAACATATTCTCGGAAAATTGTTTATGTTAGTATTTACTATAAAGGCCCTTTTTTGATGATATTTTAATGAAGAAGACGAAGACCCGAAGGAAGTTATGCTAAACTTGCCTGCATAATAAATACTCTAACTTAATAAATTCATACTTGCAAATGTTGGAGTACCAAGGAAATTACTGGCGGTGATTTATTTACAGTGGAGTTGGAATGTTGCCCTCAGCCCGCAACTATATGAGCGGCCTTGCTTCAGTCACTCTTATCTTACGAAGTCCAGTAACGAAGTAACGAACGCGTCCTATATTATGAAAATTGCTAATGTTGTAAATTATGCTGCAAAATACTACTTCATTTAACAATTGATACAAGAAATAAAAAGTAACGGCTTAAAGATTTTTTAAATTGTTATGAAATGTAATTTTATTATCATATTAAGGGGTTTAATGGGCACTAAAGTTTATCGCTACGAGCGCCTACTTCCTTAATAATCAAAATTTTTGTGCTGGGGTCTTGTTTTGAAACATTGCGTGATTTGTAATCTCTAATGCTAAGAAAAGTTAACAGAGTCTCGATTTTATACAAATTTACGTGGCTCCCCACGAAATTGGAACAATAATTCTTGGCCCGAACAAAAGATTTATTTCTCTCGATAGGAAATTTCCTTTTTAAATGTAACGAGCGTGGGTCTTATCTCATTTCTTTTTCCATTATAGAAATAGGTACACACTTCAGAAATACAAAGTACGAAGGGGTTTTTCGATGTTCAAATAAATCGTGGTGAATTAATCAAGTGGCTTGTTTTCCCGACAGCCCGACGAAAATTCAGGGCGGATGCAAACAAACAGCCCCTCGAGCCAGATCGTTTCGCCATAAGGAACGTCAAACTTTGCCCTTTGATATATTTATTCGCTAACTTATTTAAAGTTCAACTCGGTTATTAAACAAAATCATGAGAAATTATATGATTTTCTTCATTAAATTACTCAAAAATAGGAAGAATCGCTGAAAACATTATTTTGCGCTTAGCTATGTAAAAAAATTCTCTTAATTATTTTTGAATGGCAAAAAAAAAAAATTATTTGAACAAGGTTTATCGAAGTTCTAAACGAAAATTAGATTAATTAGGAGAATGACCATTATTTTCAATTTACGATTTATTGTATGATCTTGTTGCTATACGCTGGCGAGTATTTGAACAATCTGTAAAGTGTTACGCTATGATTCGAGTCCTGCAGGACCGGAATTTTGAGATACATTTAAATTTAATGTTCGACCTAAGTGTGGTTTACATAATAAATTATATTAAAGCAAGAATTGCTCAAGGTTTATTGAAGTTCTAAACGAAAATTAGGTTAATTAGGAGAATGGCCATTATTTTCAATTTAAGATTTAATGTATGCTCTTGTTGCTATACGCTGGCGAGTATTTGAACAATGTGTAAAGTGTTACGCTAGGATTCGAGTCCCGCAGGATCGGAATTTTGGGATACATTTAAATTAAATGTTCGACCTAAGTGTGGTTTACATGATAAATTATATTAAAGCAAATATTGCTCAAGTAAATTCTAAGAGACATTCAGTCAATGAGTCAAACCGTTGAACCGTCTTTATTCAGAGTACGATAACCCCACGAATGTACAGTTTCTGCGTTAAGCGTCAAGGCTCATCAATTCTGTGATTGAGGAGAACACTTATGTGCAGTTTTATCAGATTTTGACTAAGCAATTAACAATGAACATAATCATCGCTAACGCATTACATAATAGTAGGTACCCGTAAAATAATTGGTGTTTTCGTTTAAAATAGGTTATACAGGCAAGCAATGTGAACAGGAATACAATGAGTGTGTGTCGTCACCTTGCGCCAACGGGGGCACATGCACTGACCGTGTTGGAGGATTCGCCTGCACTTGTGGAAGGGGCTTTACTGGGAACACTTGCCAATTGAAGGTCAGTCTACTGTGCGCCTTACTGATACCTCTATTAACCTATTATTACTAAAGATAATATATTTAGGATATTTTAAAAATCACCCAACCTACGGTGCGCAAACATGGTCATTGACCGAGCTGCAGAAGTCCAAGCTCAAGATTTGCCAAAGGGCAATGGAACGCAGTGTTTTAGGATTCCGGAGGGCCGATCGGGTGAGGAATACCACGCTTCGTTCATTGACTGGCATTGCCGATGTGGGAGCCAAAACCGCGAAGCTCAAGTGGGATTGGGCCGGGCACGTGAGTCGAATGCTTCCGGAGAAATGGGCCAACATTGTAATAGATTGGGTACCGGAAGATGGACAGCGACGTCGGGGTCGGCCGTGAAAGCGTTGGCGTGACGACATCAATGGATTCGAGAAGGAATGGTGGGAATCTGCCAAGGATCGTGATAGGTGGAAGGAGTTGAGGGAGGCCTTTGCCCAGCAGTGGGAAAATGTAGGCTAGTTAAAAAAAAAATTTTAAAAATCAACATAAAGTCGCCACAAATCCACATGAAACATCACTGCAATACAAAATGAAGATACCAAGGTAGATACTAGTATACTCCGGACTTATACTGTATTGTATAGTGTATAGGTCTCGGGGGAGTGCTGAGAACATTACGATACCGGAAACACTTGATAGGTTTATAGTTATGAGAATGTTCGAGGTGTAAGGGGTTGGAATTAACATCTTTCGCAACCCAAATGTCATCCTCATCTGCGCGTGGTGCACCCTGCTGGAATACAAACGAGGCTCTGACGACCGACTTTCACTACGTACCGGAAACACCTGTATAGGATTTAACACCAAACATCCAAGGATTTTCCTACCTCAAGCGGGTAGGTTTTTGTACGTCAGATGGCAATCGGTACTGGACTACTAAATCCAAAACTCGCCGAATTTTAAGAAAAGAAAATGGTAAGGTTACAGAATTCAGCAACGATAACGGACTTATAGAGCGTCGCCGCGAAACGACGCGCAGACACATCGCCTTACATCTGCGAATAGTATGCTAGGGCTACCGAGGGTGGATTCTACCAAACTTGCATTTACACTCGAGTAACTATACCAAGGATATATCTATTCCACTTTCTTATTCTTGAGTAAGTCGAAAGTCGTTTTACCATGCTATCTAAAGTAAAGCTACTCTTAGAATTACTACACCCGAACAGCAAAAGGAACGATTAACAGATGTATTATCCTGCAAATAAATGTTGTCCTACAACGGGACGTCATACAAGCACAAGTCATGTCTACTCGCATTTGTCATATTATAGAACGGTAATAAGGCAGGTAATAATCTACACAGGCAGGTACTTAATAAAGGTTCGAATTACAGGCAGGTATATAATACTTAGGTATAACTAAACACTAATGCGCAGGCGCTTACCGATCGAAAATGACTTCAAGGTTATATTCAATTTTTGTCAGCAGAGATAAAGTGGTTTCTTTACTCAAACGAAACCCTGATCGCGAAATCATGATCCTCGCAATATTCAAATGAGTAGGTTCTTTCCTATCCACCCTGGACGTCTAGGTGTAACTTCCTCGTCACTATCAGTATCTTCAATCAAATTTCTTAAACGTTTCTTTATTTTTGTTACTATAATTCATTACCAAGTGCTTTGAGTTCAAATGACAAAACAGCAAAGAAACATATGGCATGCGGACGCCATTAAAATATTCTTGGAATAGCTCGGTTATTCCACGCAAAATGGTGGTATAGTAACTATTCCCCAATAAGCCTGATATTCTTAGATTTGTGAATGGTAAAACGTAAAACTCTTGATTAACTGATAATTTATTCTAAGAATAAAACTTATTTTCGTTTGGTCGAATCCACCCCGAGTCACGGACGGGCTCGGCTAACGACGTTAGTCCCAAACTGTAACCTTAAAATTCGCTTCGCCACTTTGAATGTAGCAGCACTAATAGGCAAGACGAAAGAACTTGCCTCTCTTTTTAAACATAGGAATGCTGATTTTACGTAAAGAATTTGGCACTACAACTTTCCATCCCCGGTCGAAGATCTAGAGGTAGACTCAAGACAAGGTGGAGAGATGTAGTGTTAAGACATGAGAGAGTGCCAAGTTTCTGATGACGACGTCGAGGATATAGCGAAGTGGAGAAGAACGACCAGGAAAGCTGACCCCATCACCATGTGGGATACATAGCTGCGAAGAGAGAGAGAGAGATATGAGAATGTTCCTAGTTATGATAGTCTAACTTCACTGTAACTTTTTTCTCGTAGATATTATAATTTTGGAGATTATCTATATTTCTGTGTCTAACACCGTCACCTCTAAGTGGATGGAACGATTTAAATACGTTCTTTTTTGTTTCGAAGTTGGTGTTTGCGCAGTGGTTTTTAGCTATGATTGACTTCAAATCTTAATATTGAGTGGTTTTACATGTTATTAATATCTAGGAATCTCCAAAGAAAGTTGCACAAAAAAATCACCATGTCAACCTGGAGATATTGACCTAATCTTGGCTTCTTTTGAAATTAAGAGATTACAGGCTAAGCATCTTATTTATATTCAAATAGCGGGGGACCTTTTCCTTCCCCCTCTGGTAAATTGGGTACGGAAAATTACTAAAACAATAATTTCACTCTGAGTAAATTTTGGTAGAAATATTTAACGACCTAAGTTGTTCCATAAATACTACTTTTGATATAAATGTATGTTTCTCTTTAGTACACTTTTTTTCTTGTACTAAAGTTATTTATACGAATCCTGAGACTTTCTGGGTTTTTTATCAAGTTGTTTGTTTACTTTCATAAAAGTTAGCATTGATAGAGCTGTTCCATATTCTGAACCAAGGCTCTTTGGCGCACGTAGGAAGTACCGAGTTTAAATTACTTTGGTACTGGGATTTCGATGATTAAATGTTGAAATTTGACGAGATTCAAGCTAGAAAAACACCATATCTATAAAATGTTCAATTTGTACGTATTAGGGCTGCCGAGACATAAATCTGTGATAGACGGAGAGACGGTTAGCCTAGGCTTAATAATATGATTCCTTATTTGTACTAAAAACGGGATATTTACCATGATTTGTGAGTTTTTGAGTATCCCGATATTTTTCCCGTAGTTGCATGCGCCATGATCGCGTAAACTGGTATCTGTGATCATAGCGCATACAACTGCGTTGAAATCGGCGTATATATACATACACACGCGTCCAACAATAGTGTTCATAACCATGATAGTTTCAAAAGTAATATGATTCCTTGGTACCTTCGGGTATGAATCCCTAAAAACTGGTGAAAATCAAAGGGGAAAATCTTATTTGCAGGTGGATCTATGTTCTCCCAACCCGTGTCCGGGCCATAGATACTGTATGGATCACGGTAACAGCTACTCCTGCGAATGCCCCAGTGGTTACATCGGCGATGAGTGTCGCATTCCCACCCGGCCTAGAACTGTAAGTAACAAAAATCTTCGAATGGAAGATAATTACTACCTACCTATTAATCCTTACTTGTATATTTGATGAGTTTCAAATTTTAATTAAACTAAAACGCACTTGTTTTATAACAAATTTTGAAACTCATTGGAATATGACTACCTCCGTGACGCAGTGGACGGACAGCCGGCTGAGACGAAGGAGGTAGCGGGTTCGATTCTCGCCGCGGAACAAATGTTTGCGATATTTGTTCTGGGTCTGGATGTTTTTCTGTGTATGATATGTATGTATTTACAAAAAAAAATTGTATATAAGTTTTATATCAATCTGGTCCCCATAATACAAACTCTGCTTAGTTTGGGGCTAGATAGCGCTGTGTGACATGTCCAGCAATATTTATTTATTTTAAATAATATTAAAAAAACACTATCATTCAGCACCAGCATTTTTTTAATGTAATTTTTTTCTTTCAATCATGTTGGAAAAACTTACTATTTTGGTTTATATCATCAACCGAACTTTGTTAACTCTGTTACTTGTACTTTGATAAGTTAAAAAAACTCCGGTCAAAGTTATCTTGAAAATAATCTTCTTCCCCGGGTAGTTAATCCGTTAGTATTTAATTATCTGCCTTTTAAAATCCAATGTTATTATTACCAGTTCGATATTAGATACGTATCAGATTATTAATAACTTATTATTAACGGGATAACGTGAAAGCCTTTTGTACAGTATTTAGCAAAAGGTAACCCTTTAGTTTTTCGTTTTTCTAGCGTGCAATATAATTTACGATTAAAAACTTGAACACCTCTTTTCCGACCACAAAATGATGAATTGTTAATTAGTTAATTACTTTAAATGTTACCTGTACTGTTTCAGGGTTGCGATAGCAAGCCTTGCGCTCACGGAGGCACTTGTTGGCCCGACATCGACTCATTCTATTGCTCCTGCAGACCTGGCTATACAGGCAAACTATGCGAAGGTAATATTAAAAATGTTAACCAAAAACTTGTTACATAAACTTTCTTCAATTCATTTCGTAGCACCTGCTACGAGCTGTCTACGAAAATAGATTAAATTAGAAAAAGAAACCTTTTGCTTCTACTTGCTGATGCTGGCGAATACCGGAAAGCTTTGTAAAGGTAAATAATTAAGTCTAACATTAAATTTATTTATATTTATTTTCTTTTCTTTTATAGCACTGATACAAGGTGTCTACGATATTAGAATGTTTTAAAAAAAGAGCTGTGATATTATTTTTATTTATTTTTTATTAAATAATAGTACATCGTTATACAAGTGATCTATTTTAAACCCAAATATAACATAACTTTTTATCACGAATGCGAGGAAATAAAAAAGTATTTTTATAACAGTTTGTTGCTAAAAAGAAAATGTGTGTGCCCGGTATCCATTGTTTTTTTTTTCACTACTAAACTATGGCTTCTTTCATTTTATAGGAAAAAAGATTTTTATGGAGGTTGTAATTTATTAAAATATATTGAGAATGTGGCCTCTATCATTTTAAAATAAATAAGGATCTGCTACAATGTTAAATGTTTACAAAGACAGGACCAATTAGGAAAATAACGTGAACTTAATTTAAGCATTATAATATGGATAAATAGGTATGTCTTGTGTTAAGATTCCAAAATAGCGTAATTTTATGAACATCTAAATGCTTTTAAATCTCATACTCTCACTCATATGAATAGATACGATTATGTCATTCGCGCCAAACAAAAATTTTAAAATATTTGTTGCTACCTAGCTATAGGTATGGGTGCCGGTGAAATTACAGGCACGTAGGACTTTCATGTAATGTAGGCCAAGCCTAGTTGGACGTTACGGCTATTGTTATATGCAGTGGTAAATGTTTAAGGCATCATCTTCTAAAATATTACTTACTTGACGTTTTGATGGCAAATTACAATTATTATATATGCGAGCTTTTGAAGATGTCCCATTTTTTAACTTTCAGAAGACTTTATTCTCGAGCCGGTGATCAGTGGTGAGGGAATGGAGAGCGAGTCACGTGGTGGAGGCTCTGTTCGTGAGGTCCGAATGCCTCTGGGACTGTACCATGACAGACTGCACAACGTGTACATAGCCGCCGGCACACTCGGCGCAGCCATCGCTATTGTAGGAGTCGTGGTAAGTCTTTATCTATCTCGGCATATCTAATGAAATTACAGGCACAAAATAAATAAATGCACCTATATGTTTTAGGTGATGAGCGCAATGCAATGCTTATTCATAACTGGACGTAATAATCCAATTGTTATAGTCAGTGGTAACCGCTTAACATCAACTGTGCCATGTACTTATGCCGTCACCTAATCTTATAAAAAAAGTGAGATATAGTGAGATATACTCATTAGGATATGTACAAGGTTTCTAGTCAGTTCAGTTGTTGTTTGTGGCTAAAGGTTTCTGGTCCTTAATCCAGAACACTTTGAATTATTTTAATGATATCATGGGCACCGTAATGGATTCAATTATTGCTCGAAAGATAAATCCAGGGTTTTAATCTTTTGAAAAGGTATAAATTGAATGCCACTTTTGTGGGGAGAGATCAATGAGGATCCGTTCTCAATTCCAGGTGACAGCATGCCACTGCCGCGTGAACAAAACATACTCCCGTCTTCTCTCGCGCTTGTCTCGCGTCACGGAACCCGGCCCCCCTCACCACTGGCTTCAGGACAAACGCGTCCCCCCTCCCTCATCCCCCTTCCCACCACCTTCACACTCCCTCGATACCACCGATATGTATTACACTCTCGACTTCAGCGACAGCCAGAGCTCTCCGCTCATTCAATAGCAATCATTCATGAACTGCTCCGAAGGGGAACGGTTCAAAATACAATTTTAAAAACGTCTTTATGACAGGACAAACATTTTCTTAGATTTTTTATTTTTTATTCCGACTAGTGGACCCGCCGTTTTGCACGCGTCGTTTGTCAATACAAACATACCCTACTTCTGCACGGTTAGGTAAAAAGTAGACTATCTTAATCCCGGTCGTAATTTATCTACCTACCAAATTTCATCGATACAAAGTGGCAATTTCCATAAAAAATTACAACTTTTGAATTTAAAAATTTTCAGCTGTTTTTGGGTTTTGGAAATAATGGGGGTTTCACCATTTTTTTTTTCTTTTGGACAATCCCTGTATTAAGGAGAACAAAACAAAGAAAAATATTTAAATCAGTTAAGCCGTTTTTAAGTTTTAGCGAGACTCAAACAGTTTTAGCGAGAAGAGCAATTCATTTTTATATAATGTCAATGTCACATAAATTAATACCAATATAAAATGTTTTACTAAAAGCACAAACCTCTTTTATCTTTTCAAAAAGTTACCAAACCGTGATGGCCGCAAAGGTCAGGTGTTTATTTTACGACCAAAATGTTCATAGAATTTATATTATCTTAATTACTTGTGTGGGAGCCATACATAACAAATAATTTTGCGCCGGTATTATGTGGCCTTGTAACTTATGAGTCAAACAAAATACGTACGTCATTTTTAAAATATAGCTATTATAAATTATTTTGACATTCAAAATATGTTTGTGTCTTAGATAAAAATAGGTACTATAGGGTTTTATTTGTTGAATCAGATCGTAAAGTAGTAATTAAAATTCAAAATATTATCAAATTAGATTAGTAAATTCCATTTGATTTAGTGTAAAATTAGCTAGATTCCTGTATTTCAGTGTTGTGTGTGAATCAATTTTGCGTAATGTTAGATTTAAATATAAATAAATTATTGAAAATAGAGAAAATGAAAAATATTTTTATGTATATGGTTTGCTCATTGTACCAATTAATTACAGGAAATCTAAAACTACAAGACTCATCGAAGTTATAATTTTTCATTATAATTAATTAGTTACAATTTAATAATGCAACCTGTAATTAGCTGGTGAAAATGAAAATAACATCCGTATTTTAGAACTATAAGTGTTGTAGTTTCAGTCTGTTGTTAGTTAGCCATATTCTTATAGAAGTTAAGATTTTTATCATTTTAAGTATTACTTATTTGTTTACAAAGTTACTGTATTATTTACTTAATATTTTTTAATATGCGTAAAAATACAAACCGGAAACTGTTGAACAACATTAGCGGCTGCTAATGAGAAGGTCAGAATTTACTTAAACCAAAACATATTTTATTGCATTGTGTCAGTACATTCAGGTAGCAATTTAAACTGGAGTAAAGTGCCTGTTAAAACTGTGAATGCTTATTAAATTTACCATACTGGATAATTACACTGTCTCATTGTCAAATATTAACTTTAGTAAAGTATGAAGTAAGTGGGTGTGGAAAATTGACTGATCTTCCAACTAGATTTTCTCCAATCTATTAACTAGCTTGCTTTAGTAAAATCCATTGTGCATTTCGGTCTAGCTATGCTAGGCTACGTTTTGCCTTTATTTTGGTGTGTAATTTACATGGCATTTGAGCGTCTATCTAATACAGCTAGGTATAGAGTTGAGTAGCATAAAATAGGTATAATCACTATTGTTTGATTGACAAAGGCAACGATAAAAGATGTATTTATTTGGGTACCGAAACATGGGTAGAATTATACAGATGTTACAAAATTAAATGGTTTCACCATATTCAGCCATAGCGGCGTGCAAATAAAAGTATAATTTTCAGAACGTGTATAAAAAAATAGGATATGTCCCATCTAGTCTATCTTAGAACTTTATTATCGCTAAAATTTGAAACTTGATCCAATTGACGCTTTTGTGGTTTAAAAGCTTTCTGATTTTAGTGTAAATATTGTGACAATTTATTGTGATGTGCTAAGAAATAAAGAGATTAATGTTGATTTGCGTTTACTACTACCACCTCGAATCAACTAAATACCTAGAAGAAAAGTAAGAAAGGGCTGTAAGAACTTAAACTACAGTTACGTTTTGAAGAAAAACATTTTTATTTAGATTATAAACTTTGATAAAAATAATTATATTAATATTTTATGACAACTTACAAAATATTTTATAAAAGAATAACGTAACATCTATTCAATTAAAACTTAATTATTTTCTTAACGAAAATGTGCTACCACTTTCGGGTTGTGTTTAACTAGTGTGACTAACCGCGAGATGGCGCTGCGTCGTCGTCCTGCCGCCGTCCACACGCGTAACCTACGGTCCCGTGAACTGACTTCATTGAAGCCCTATGACTCTATGCATATCTAGTGAAAATCAGCTGAATGCAATACCCTGTCCTGTCTGCTATCTGTCCTCTCAAACTCTAACTTTTTACTATTGTTAATTTTGTAGTAGAACAATAAATTCACGCCTTTTCGGGAGATAGGTAGAAACAGTTACCAGTAAAATATAAATATTATGTCCGTTCCATCTACGCTAGATATGTATAGGGTTGCAATAGAGCTCGATCCACACCTTTAATATAACTACGTGAATAACTAAACTCTGTTTTACATTGCACAACAATGACGAGCGTCGAGTGCCGGCGACGCAGCGCAACCACGCCCTTTTATCAGCTAACAGATTTACGTATTTATTGCTACTGTTGTGACTTATGACGAGATTCTGAATCACGATCTAACATCATTGTAAGTAAATATTAAAGCTGCACAATTTAATATTAATAAGTATATAAGTAAATACGATTACATGCACTACAACGTATGCGTAGACAAGACCACGTCGCTAGAGTCCGCCGTGCTCCGTCTCCGCCGTTACAGACTTTGAGCAATGGAAGAAAGTAATCGTCTCGAAACAAATATAATAAAAAACTTAAAATAAATAATTTAAATGTGAAGAGGTAATTAACAAGTGTATGCTACTCATACGAATGGAAGAAATGTTCGCAACAATATTTATCACGATTTGAGATTGCAGCTAAGAAGTAGAAAAGAAATAAAACAATAGATTACATATAGTATAAGTATAAATAAAGAAGTACTCAATAACGTTAATCTTAATAAAAATTCGATGTCTACCTGCAAGTCACACGTAAAACGAACTACTTACTGTTGAGATTCTATAACTAAGATCGAATAAGTATCTAATCTACTAAATTATGTCATAATATGGCAGTTAATGCAACCGTCCGCGCAAGGCACATCATTTCTCATATACATATACTAATATATAACACATTCAAAATTTCGGGTGACACAATACATCCTCTACAAACAATTATTTCAACAGAGACAGAACCTTGTTCTGAATTTTGAAAATAAATCGGTGGAAATAACTAAAATTATCGAAATATCATTTTATCCCTTATAAAAAATCTAAGGTTTTTATCGTGAATTTTCATAGACGAAAGCGGCCAAAATGAAATTGGATCTTAGTGAAGAGAAACCCTAAGTACTGTGAATCATTCTCATTAGAATGTAGCTCTACATGCACGAAACCTTATAACATAAATAAGTCTTGGACACAAATACTTCATAAACTAAGCTGTCATGGCCCGATAATCTACTATCGATTATTTAAAGTAATAAATTCTATCTATAAAATCTTAAAATTAACCTCGAACCACTCCCATCGATGATAATGATTGTTGATCAGATTGACGATTTTTGTGACTATATTCAAAATGACTATGATCATAAGATATTTTATTGTTCATTATTTAAAATTGTGACTGTCTTGATACAAAATGTTATTGGTTATTCATTGCTTCGATGTGGTATTCACCTATTCATTATCTTTTAATTTTAAATATGTGTACGATTTTTAAATAATTTTGTTGCTAATATTAATTCCACATTGCGATAGATTAGTTGGTTGAAATATTGTTTCCATTCAAAATAAATATTTGCTGAGCACGAGGAAGCAATGAACGCTCACACTAGAACTACATTTACTTCTACAAATGAATTGAGCAGCTTATCATATCGCAAACTTACGCTTATCATTAAGATAAAACTTAACAAAATTGGATGGCATTTATTGTGACTTAACTCACTTATTTATCTAAAATATTAACGTAATTATTATGATAAAGGCACTCTACGTTTTATTCCATGTAGGTTTAAATTCTACAATTTATTGACAAGAATTTCTTACTTTAACATCATGGCAAGATAAAAAGGTACCTGTTGAAATGTTAACTAACAAACTTAGTATGATAACCGAGCGGATGGCACATACGTTTATAAATTTCAGTAACAGTTAAGTCATTTTTACAAAAAATAAAAAATGTTCTTTGATAAGGTTAACACATTTAGAATTGTATTTTTTTGCCATCACCTCACATAGATCAAATTACATTGTAATTTCCATAAGGCACTAAAATAGATATAAAAACATTATGTATACAAGGCCGTTCAGACCAGAAATTATTTTGTGACATTTGTTCTATGATGATGGAATGCTTAAAAGTAATTTTCAATCTGAGATCGACATTATCAGAGACATGCTATCCCATTATTTTTGAGTGCAAGAGGATATGTCTTGTAGGTTTAAAACTAAGCGAAGACGAATTCGCGAATGTATAGTCCTTATTCACATGTGAACGCGATGTTCGCTAGCGACGACAGCGCCACAATGCGGCCGCGGCCGGTGCGGCTGGTTCGGCTGGTGCGGCTAGTGCTCCGGCGACAGCTCCACGAAGGTGATGTCGTAGAGGCGCTCTTCGCTGTCACCCGCCGGCCGCACCTCCAGCAGAAACAGGTCTTCATTGCAATAGTACGCTATCATTTCATCGTCAATTTTGGCTGTAATCCTGAAATAAATGGTTAGCGTTCAATTTACCTGTTCATATTTCAAACGTATATATATATATATCAAAAAATCCAAGGTTTTATATAAATTGACTGCGATCACATTTAACATAGATTAATATTTTTAATGTTGGTATTGTTAAGTGCACGGTTTTACATAATGTAGTGCAAGTGCTTTGCGAGATGCTATTTGTGTTATACGGGGTTCAGTAAGGTATTTAATAAGGACTGTGATTAAATGACGGGAACTTATTAAAAGCTGATCCACAAAGTGATAACAGGGACATTTACATTTAACAAAAGCATTGCGTAGTTAGTGGCGCGCCCTTTCGGTAAGCGATGCTCCATAACGCGAGGCGGCCGGTTCGTGTACCCTAGTAATAACTATCTGAGGCCAATGATAACCACTTACCCTTTCTTGTTCTTTCGATAAAGATTATTAATTGCCGAACCAGAAATTTTGTACTTATTCTCAATCTGAAAATAAGCAGAAAATAAAAAATTACTATAGGCTTTTCGCCATCTAAAACCGAGACGTCTCGTCTAACGAATCGCGTAACCGGTACCGCGGCGCGGTGCGGGCGCAGTGCGGGCGCGGTGCGGGGACGGACGCGGAGGAGCGCGGGTGGGCCCGGTGCGCCGCGCGGGTGTTAATTACAACATGCAGTTATGATGATCGTGTGTGTCGTATTAGACGGGTTATGAAGCGTCAACTCGGTTACAGCGGCGCCGCGAGCGCCGGCCCCGCCTCGGGAGGAGCCGACGCCCGCGGCAGACGAAGCGTCTCGATTCCATTAGATATTATTATCAAACATTTCATAGAACCACACAGGGAGAAACCGAGAAAGCAACGAGGGCCTCGTTCCCTCGCAGTTAGCCGAATTCACCAAGGTTATTCTCGCTCGGAGGCGGACACGGGGCCCTCGAGTCCCGTGCGGTGCGGTTATAGTACTCACGGCGTGCAGCAGGCCCTGCGTGGTGGGCGGCACGACGTGCAGCGCCGTGTACACGTCCTCGGAATCCTGGCGCACGTACAGCATCACGCGCTCGCTCAGCGGCGGCGAGGAGGTGCGCGCGCGCTTGCCCAGCACGCCCTCCAGCTCCAGCGAGTCCTTGCGGTCGCTGTACGGAGAGAGGCTGCCTACATCTCTGTACCTGGAAACGATATAAACATTTAATATATACTCGTAGTATACAAACTGCGATAATCCACCTCTCGATTTAAAATAAGATTTATATCCTTAGGTTCACTGTGGCGTCGCTGTCGCTGTGTATGCCGTCAAAATAAGTTACTTACATTTACAAAACGCATTAAATCTAAATAGAAGGCAAGCACATGACCATTTTAACTTCGTTTATCAGCCAAATTAAAATTATAAATTAATTATAAAAGTCTACATGGCTTTGTAGATTATATCAATTCGATTAATGCCGGGTTCTTATATCCGTCGGTAACCAGCTACGCCTCGTTTCTCCTTGAAAACGTGTCAAAAGTTTGACATTAGTTTGACATTTTTTCAAGGGAATACGAGTCGTAGTCGGTTACTGACGGATATAGGAACCCGCTATTAGTGCAATCTCATATAACAGCAATGACGATGTAGTTAAATACTGGTCAAGGCTTCTAGCCTTGAGTATATCAGTATTAGGTAGATATGTAAACAGTTCCCATGTTGCATATGAACTACTTTATACTAAATGACTTACGCAGGTGCATCTGGAGGGAAGTGGTTGTGGAACTTGAGGGCAGGAGCTTGCGGCTTCGCGGTGTGCAGCAAGAATGGCGACGCGCCTTTCAAATGAGCATCCGTTAGTGTGGAATCATCATGTCCATAAAACCCTTGAATGTCCATGCCAGCTAGCTTGTCGATATCTTCCGCGGGACTGAACAACACAGGTGGTTTCGCCAAGTCCGCCATCGCGTAGAATTCACTTCTTTCTGTGACAGGATGGTAAATCTCGTCCAACTTCTTTCTATTCGTAGCAGACATTTTTCTCTTGGCTGCTCTTCTTTCTTCGTCCCTTGTTTTCCTTTCAGCGCCCTTCAATAAAGATAAATAGAATATAAAATCTCATATTTTGTAGTTTTGTAATGTACAAGCCAAAGTTAGTTAAAGAATCTTACCTTATCGCAGAACACTTTAATTTGACAGTAACCCCGGTGGTAGACTTGCGTGTCGCGTGGATCTTCAAAGGTATCGATTTGTATATGCAGTGGTAATCCCTGAATCAAATAACGGTAACATAAATCAATGTATACTTTCTATTTTAACATCCAAAATAATTGGTTGTGACCTGGCCGTCTAGGCCAATTTAAGTTATTCAAATCCATATAAAATCTAGCCAGATTGGCAAAGAAGGTTAGGTCTAATTGGTCAATTACATACAGTATCACGCTATTTCCGCATCAATGTACAAATTTTCTACGTAGGTACAGATAGATGTACAAAAATCAACTTATCGAGGCAAACAATTTTACGCGTGAAGTTTACGCTCATCTCGGATTTATAACAAAAAACGGATTGTGTTAAACGTTGGCAAGGGATAATTGCGGTAAATTCATGAATAAAGCTCAAAATATGCACGTGTCTGAATCGAATCGCTGTAAGTGGATGACCGTTACTATGCGTTCATGGGAATTTAAAATAACATAGATTCCTAAAAGAAGACTTATGACTTAACTAGTAGATCAGGACTACAAATAATGTCAGCGTGTTAAATTCAATTTAATGAAACTTTCGTAAAGCGTCTATTCTTATTTGTCATTATTACTCTAATCGTCAAAGCTAGAATTTACAAAGTTATTGATGTAAATAAAAATGGCAATCATCCATAGGTAAATAAATTTATCGATACATCGTTACAACAACGCGGTTACCGACCCCATTGAGCCTTGACGTAAAACCTTATAGGCACATATTTTTTCAGCTTCATTACCATTTTACTGATAACCAATACTTAACTGTTGGTTAAACATGTTTCCGAGTAAAGACTGCAAGCGCACTATCAATATGTAGGTAGACTGTTATTTATTAGCTACATAACGTAAAAATATAATCTAATTAACTTTATTTCATGTAATGCAGTGTTTCAAAGAGGAAATATAAAATATTGGCAGGTTTTTTTTACAATAGGAAGTTAGTTTAATTTTCTCACGCTTAATCAAAAACTAAGATAAGTACTTATAATTAGTAACAATGATAGCTAAGCACCTACCGAACCCGGTATAATAACGTGCTTTACGCACAAATATAATAACGAGAACCTATGCTAATGTATATCATCTGTCGTTTTCCTCAACTATTCCCGTCTCAATGAGCATGAGAATCTATAAAAACCTATATTTATGATCGAGGCAAATTATGATTATTTAATCTCAGCATTGCGTAGGTAATTTGAATTGCTAAGGATAAATAATTAGTACTTATCGATAATAATAATGACTTGGGATGTGCGTATGTGATCCCTGCCATAACTAAGCTAGATACGAGATTTGGTATAAATAGTCAATAATATTGCCGTTATGTTATTCAAATGCCATGCTTGTAATATTTAAGATATTAGTAAACTAGCCTCTGCCCCCGACTTCACTTGCGTGGTTATTGAGTAAAAAATATTCAGATTACAACCAGACTATAGTCATGCCTTTTATCCAATTCGGAACTTGAATGAATGCTTGGCAGCTTTTTACATCAAACATAAACACACCTTAACACCTTTTTGGCTGCTGAAGTCCGTACTCAGGCATTGGACGGCAATATTAATCTGAAATAATACAAAATAAATTATTACCCACGAGAAGTTGTTAATGCGAAGTTAAAGCGTAGGTGCTCTTTAATAAAGTAGGTATATCTGCATTCTAACCGCAGAGACAGGCGCCAGGGCAGGCTGCCTGGAACACTACACGTTGACTACATGTTTTAATCTAATATAGTAGGATCGCTGTAGAAGGCACTAAGCGACAATTCTCATTTTGCTAAGGTTCATTGATGGGTGTCGTTTGTCGGTGTATTATACCGAAGGGCGGTTATGGAGCGGCAAGCGGAGGGCGGCGACGGCGGCGCCGGCTGGCTCGGCGGGCGGCGACCGCTCTGGCCGCTCATTACCGCGGTCTATGCAAATGACCACCTCGCGTTTTTACCGACTGTCCATACCCATATTATGCGTCGCAAACAACTCGCATCCGCTACGCTTACACTGCCCAACAATAAATAATTACGGATATCGATAACTGCTGACCAGTAGCCGAGTAATCAATGGCCATAAAATAAATCTAAAAAGAACTTATAAGATGTATTTGAAACGGTTTCAATTTAATACTGCAAGTAATTTAAACTATAAATTTTACGATCGCAGCCCAAATTGCGGCTCCATGTAGTAGGAATCGTTAAACGCTAATTACTCCCTTGACTCGATTTGCATACTGTCATAGAATTGAGGCTATTTCACGCGGACTTTTAATTGTTTGATAAATATTAAAAAGGCTACGGCATAATATTAATAATGAAGTATGTTTTTGTAGGTAGCAGATATGCTATGTGTAGAGCAATGTACCTACACAATTAAAACGGTCATTTATAATTCAATAATTTAATGAGCACTCAGGCGCGTAGCCCCCGTGGCATCCCCCGCTCGCTGCCTGCACTGTAGACAATTTGCAGTTTTTGCTCCATTTACTTCATCCATATAGGGCAGCGAGATTCAATTTAATTACACTTTAATAAACGTAATAAAATCATGATCAGACTTTTAATTCCGTACAATGAGTGGAAGGCACGCTGTGTAGCCACGACATTTTATTAATTTCGCTTTAAATATGCACATATTTTTGCATCGCTGAGGTATGTCGTTAGTCGGTGCACTTTTGCACTGACAGAAAGACACATTACTCCATTTAACTGAGCACGTAAACATGTACAAAGCCTTATGGATATAATGCTCCGTGGATACCTACTTTGTGGTGGATAGGCACCTACGGTGGCAACTATACTCCGACAAATAATTCAATTCATATTTTTCACGTTTATGAAATGTCAAAATGCGTAATAATATTGCAAAACTCCAACCACTAGTCTTGGTACAACACATATTTTAATAATGTTTTTCAATTCAGCTTAACTTATTAATTATTCTTTAAACTAACGTTAACTCTCATCAACTCAATGAGCTAATGATTCATGTTTCCTTTAAAAGTGTTACTTAAACAGCAAAAAGTCACAAATGTAGTAATGTATGGTCTCTACATTTGCAACATTAGAGTTTATAAAATCTAAAGGTGCATCCTTCGAAGTTACTTTTTGTGGAGCAACGTTTACAAATGTCAACGGATAACATAAAGTTATCCTATGTTTCTGTGTTGCGAAACTTTTTAAATGAGTCAACATGTGACGATAACTTTTAGGAACATTGTTATAGAATGTTGCTCAATGTTACCTCAAAAATCAATATAAATAATAACATTTGGCTGACGCAAACATATCAAGCATAACGCGGTCTCTACTTGTTGCTGAATGTTATTCAATGTTTCGTTTTGTTATTTAAATAGTAACTTCGGTGTGGACGTTTAATAGCTTGGGCTGTTGTTGATGTTTCGGTTCTACTAATCTAATGCCGAACCGAAACATCGATAAAATATGACCACAGACCACAGTTCGTCTGTCATGTCACTGTATTTTTCTTACTCACTGTAAAGAGAAAAGTAATTCAAGAGAAGGTGCCAGATAATCCCCGAACATACCTGATAGATATAAGTGGTACATACCTTGGCGGCGCTCTCGAGCGGGTTCCAGTAGACGGCTATGGCGTTGTGCGAGATCTCCTCGATGGAGCCCGCGAGGCCGATGCTGTTCTTCGTGTCTGCAATCAAACCAGAAATTGTCATTAATCTTGTCTTCGAGTGCAGTTATGCCGTCGGAGATTTCGATTAAGATATCAACGGACAATACGTCATCCCGGACGGAAATTTATTTGCAGGGCGTGAATAATCACCCGATAGTATCAATTTAACGACGATTGCAATGTTACCGCTGCCCTTCCTAGGTTGAAGTTTATGGATACTAATTAGCGCGTTCATATTCCAATCAGAATATGCGTAACTATGTCAATAAATAATCCATATCGATCAATTTATTCACCAACGGAATAGCCTAAAATTTTATTAAGTTTCCGCTTTATTTAAATGTATAATTAAATAATAAATTGGCAATCTCTACCGGTAATAACGAGGACAAGATGTTTGTGATAATTTAGCTGCCTTATTTAGAGGTTGCGGTCGGTATAATCAGTGTGTTGGTATTCGTGTAGTGATTAATGTTCGCAGCGTGTGATGGTGCGAGTGCGAAAGTCTGTAGGGTGCGTGGGCGCAGGCTATCGCGCTGACTGCGATCTGTGCGGGCAGAAGGCGCGCGTCCCCTGAAGTGTTTACGAGCAGCCGTGCGGCCGCGGCGGGAGGACCCCGCCCGCCCTCGATCTGCCATATTGTCTTAACAGCCGCCTGCAGATTTACGAGTCCACCCGACATCTTGCTACTAATAAATCCGCCTACTCAAACGCAGACTTGCACAACGGTAATTGACTCGCTGGCTCCGCCGATGTGTAGGCTTTTCTAGTTAGAATACATTCTCAGTCGACATCCAGATAAGATCAATTCTCTAAAGTAATTTACTCAAACACCACATTAATCTGTTTTTATTGTAATACATAAAATCATTCTTTTTATCTCGGATCTTTCAATCTTGTTCATATTATTTTATTACAAGAACTTTATCGCCCTTCAGACATCAAAATCCTTACAGAAGTTTATCGTTATCCACCAATACAATCTCTGCAGATATTAATACTTAACATAATCAAAACAAATACTTAAGAGTAATCTGTCGAATCAGTGAAGCGTGCTACAAGCGAAAACTGTCAAAAGAAATAAACGTGGAGGTAAAGGCTTTGCTGCAGAGCGGTGGACACGCGATACAAGAAGACATGTAGGTAATCGGAGAAGGTATTGTGCGAAGGCGCAGTGCGTTGCGACCCCCTCCCCCCAGTCCTCGCTTCCCGTCTCACCCCCGCTTTGCTTTCACACGCCTGCGCACAGGTGTCCGATGTCGCCCTTGACGCTCCCAAGTTCGTTTCATGCGTACTGCAGATCCATGCACTTCTCACATCCATGGTAGAGCAATGATTGTTTATCGCAAGTAAACAACCGTTTAATTAGGCATGAATACGGCAAAGTAAGTTCTTTATTGCATAACCAAATAGGTTGTGTATTGTCGTCGAACGCCTACGGTAGACTGTTTCTTTTATACGCATGGCAACATAATCATCGTTAGTTTTTACTAGGATTCCTAATCCAGTATAATATTATTTAAAAGACAATTCCATCTTGTGTTTAATCTACATAGCTAATAACGCCAGTAACAAAAATAAAACTTAACTAACATCGCTAAGAACCTTGACATTAAACTTGGCCCGGCGTGCGAATTAATGGCTTCCATGTTTTTATTTTCCTTGAGATTTAATTTATTGGCATCGCTTGTGGCCGCGACGTCACTCATTACAAATGCTACGAGTCTCAGCTAAGTAATGCTAGAATGTGTAAAGTGTCATATATCAGTGCTATTTACTTTGGCCCGACCAATTAATAATCAGTTATTCTACCAGTGACGTAAGCTTTATCCCTCGTGTAAGAACCTCAATTCCAATTTAATTGTTAACTATATGAATTTAGAGATTGAATACGAGACCAGCAAAAATAAAAATGTAATCAAATAACTTTATATGAACAAATCGTCATACTTTGCATAATAATATTGTCTCTAATCTTTCTTATGATAAGAAAATTGACTACTAATAAGACTTACAAAACGATTAAAATGTGTAATTGTTTGGTATGTTTGGTAGCGGTCGCGATGCGCGGGCGCACGTTGCGGCTCGTCGCGCAATTAACATGCTAATGAGCGCGCTCCTCGATATCATCACTGTAATTATGTTCGCTCGCGACTATATTGTATGCTAACTTATCTGTCTTCTACTCTTTTCAGACAATTCAACATGTGTAGCGCAAATTTCGAGCCAGTATTGATAGGGCACCCCACCAAGTATCTGCGTATTAAGGTAATATCAAAGTTTATATGACGATACGGAGAGGTGCTCGGGTATTAGAATAAGGATTTCTCACGAATTTTAACGATTTCCTGTTACTTTAAGTCAGTGCCCGTTGCTTTAGTAGTTTGAGCTCTGGAACGGCTTCGGGCTATCTTTATTATATCGCACTTGACCTCAGCTCGGAGAAGCGTCGCATCGGCTCAGTATCTTGGATCTATTTAAAACGGTGGAATGCGTCGTTATGAACGGTGTAATGCGAGCATTCCGGGGAACTACGAGTCGTCAGGCGAGCGAGGCGACCGACGTCCTGCGCTACGGCCCGATGCACGATCGGCGCCAGAAGTGTTTATTTTTACCGCGAGCGATTGATAGGTTCTATGGGCGGTGTGGGCCGCGTCGTCCGTGTTATTTATGCAAATGCCCTAACGAGATATAATAGTGGGTAGCGAAGTGCGCGGGTGCGTCTCGGCGGCGGCTATCTGCCCGCAGCAGGTAATTAGGTTCTGCGTGCCGAGAGCGGAGAGGACTCTGCTTCCCTCGCCGCCGTCGCATGGCACGCAACTTCATCGGCATGTTTCTGTGTCGCCTCGAGCACGACTTTGTTTTTCTACAATAAAGTATCGTGTCTAAGACCCTTTGGCACTCAACTTTATAAGAATAGCAAAAACTACAATTTATTTGTTGGCAGTCACGGAATATCCATCTACGTTATGGTTAAATATTGATAGAACTCAAACACTTACCAGCATCAAGTATCCTTTGTTTGACCGAATGTTGCCTGCCGTGCCAAAATTGCCATGCTTTAATTTCATCTTCAGGCGACTTTTCTTCTCTGAACATTAGCATTACTACACTCTGGAACAAAAGAAAATGTATTTTAGAAAAAAAAAATCATAACTATTTTTTGTGCCTTCAAAACATCTTTCATATTCATATTCATTTATTCTGCTTACATGTACCTATATATACATTTTTATGCTTAGATGGTAGGTAGCTTAGAAGTATGTGCATATACCCTGTAAGGGCACTGCAAGATGGATTTGCGCCTTTTCAAAAGTACGGCAATTAAACCTAGAATTAAACATGTGAAATCAATTAAATTAAAATAGTAATTCATTTACTTCAAAACATCACTGATCTTTCATTTATGCAAACATGTGTATCCATATAAACTAACATAGGGAGTGGTAATTAGAAACACCTGACAGAGCTATGTTTCCACTATAAGTAATAGGTAAGTTGTAATGGCAAGCACCAGCAAAGTGCCGTGAGCTGAAGCATCTTGCGAATACGCAAAACGCGATTACCACCGCGCATTTCTCAGCTATTACTTTAAACGAGTGCGATTACGTCATTACTGCGGGCATCTTAATTTCGTACGCGTTTAAATGGACTTAAAAGCTGCGTGAAATCTTTCGTCGGTTTCCGTTTAGTTAAAAAAGTGAAATATGCTGGTAAGACGATTTCTATCGACGAGTTAGAAAATGATATGAAAAAGAAGTGGTATATGCGAGGCGTGGTGCCCGCCGCACCATGTAAGGCTAACGACGAGAAAGCACCTGCGATCGACGCTTCAGATTGATGGATCGCGCGACCAGACGACCCATAGCCGCGCGCCGGCGGCCGTATACTCGCTGGGCCCAGCAGCGTCTCTACCATCACCCAAATTCCAGCGCACACTTTTAGTACAGTACCTAATCTACGACTTCTACGTCATTAGCATTTTATACATTATACTTAGGGGTAAGAATATTTTATGCAGATATCGATATACTTGGAAAGCAGGATGCAAGGTATTAGGAATAACAGATCCAGTAGTAAAGTAAAAACGACTCGGGTATGAAGTGCAATTTGAAAGCAAGTTTAATCAGCTTCTTAGCTCTTAAGCAAAGGTTGACGCTCAGTTACGACTCTTCAAGGAGTGGCTTTATAACCAGCCGTAACACAAATAATTACTTACAACTTAACTCTAGAGTTAGACGTCATTATAACGTCATGAATATGCAACGCAAGCGATAAGCTAAAATAAGATGAAGTGTTCGGCGTCTGAATCGACCAATTACGTTTGCACTGCAATTAGATATCGCAAGGACTTCGGTTACAGTGTTGGCCGGGGGCAATAAAAACGATATGTTACTGTGAATCGATGAATTTACGAGTAATTTGTGTCAGCGTATAGTTGAGCATTTCTATAAGCGGGACACGGGCTTTCTCCGAAGATTAGCGCAGGCGCGCAGGCGCACAGGCGCGTAAACCCAACGGAACCGCGCATACTAATGGATAGCCCATGTATAAAATTGTAACGGTGCAATCCGCTCGAACCGACCATCTCAGCTTATCATCTAAATAAATATAAACATTTACTGCTTTATTAGAATTCCCCGGGCCGCAAGCTTTTCACGAAATACATAATACATAGCTAACTGTTAAATCGAATTAGCTATTTATCGTGCCAACGACATTCAAATTGGAATCAAACAGCAAGAGTTAAAAGTAGAGTTTATGGCGCTATTATATTTTTATTTATTATTGTTCTATATACAGCGACGACCTACCGTTTTGTTATTTATTACCGCAATACTTTATTCTCAACTAGGTTTTTTTGTTTATTGTATTGAAATAATGATTCATAAACACTTGCCAGCTAATTTAGAGTTAACTCGTAATGGTTTACGCAATTTAGTGGCTATTTTGTAGCTGCAATTGGTACGGAACAACGTCGGCTATTGTTGCATGACAGAGATACATTGTAATATCTGGCAATCTTAAACGTTTCATTTCCACTATTTATCAATGACAAGCTATATTTTGATTTCATTAGCAACCTAAACAGTCTCTATTCGAATTAAATTGGTTTGTAATTTGAATAGCTTTGTATTTGGATTGTTATTATGTTTAAACTTTAAAAATTATTATTGAGTAAATAAGTTTCTATTTTTATACCGACATATGTAGTTAATATGATGCAGTCTTAATAAAACATGTGCAACTAATTAAATGCCATAAATAACGTTGCAAATTAAAACGGTAAACTAAAATAAATAATTAAAAAAACACAATAAATAAATCTTTGATAGCGAATACTTTAATGAAGTAGATTATAACAATAAAAATCTATAGGTATATATTTAAAACAAAGTCAGGTTAGATACATCATTTATAACTCAAGAACGGCGGGACCGATTTTGATAATCTTTCATTTGTTGGATTTGTCTCGGGCCCGAATAGCAGAATAACTATTAAAATATAGGAAAATTTTACACAAAAAGAAATTATGAAGAAACTTCATTTTCTCATACATAGATGCAGCTAATGATGGCCGATTGACGATTCTACCGGGACATTGGCAGCCCGCGTCACATGCATATCAAGGCGGTACGAAATTCGGCGGGTAAGCTATATATCGGCGGGTATACATAAAAACAAAACTCGGACAACCCGAACTTCATATTACCTAAGTAAATATGTACGTGTTTCCGGGAAAAAAAACATTGTTTTTTACCGTTCAAACAGAGCAATTATGTTTATGCATTAAAAAAAATGTGAGACGCGGAAAATAAGTATTGTTTTATATAGCTACATAAATGGTCCGCTTGTAAACGCCCACGTATGCCAATTTTGCCTACAAGACCAACTTAATCATTATCATCTCAATACTCAATTAAAAAATGATTCCTTTACAAGTCCGAGATTTCATTTGGTCTGGTTGATCGAAACTATCTCAAGGAATATGCTTATAAATAAACACCACCTTAGGCTGCCATTCTAGACAAAGATTTTGTCGATGGTGGAGAAAAAAATAGTAATCCTGAGAAAAATTACCGACCAAAAAAGGCATTCGGTAGCAAATACATTCAAATTCAATGAAGTACTGGACGAACATGCATGTATGCAATACCATGCAACTCAATGCGCTGGCTGTGCTAAATAATCATTTATTCTAGTTATCATTTTTTGTGACATGAATTTAATTTTGAATAATAAATTGAATACTTAGCTTATGTTGTACTAATAATTGAT
This sequence comes from Philereme transversata, assembly GCA_963924445.1. NCBI lineage: Eukaryota > Metazoa > Arthropoda > Insecta > Lepidoptera > Geometridae > Philereme > Philereme transversata. The sequence continues at coordinate 12,582,540 of OZ004342.1, forward strand.
AGATAAATGAAATATATAATACATGAAATAAATGATTATTATCCACAACACTTAGGCTGCTGCAATTATATAAATCGACAAAGCGCAGGTATCTGTCTCTCTCTGTAAGCAGAAATTATTTATTTCATAAGAATACCTGCAGTTTTGGTTGCATGGTCCAGTTACCAACTTTTCTGACCGTCAATTAATTAATCGAGTGTATCGACATTCGACCCGATTTCAGGAGCTGGGTTGACAATCTGAGTTATCTGATTAAGCACGCTTTCTCTCGCGTGTGTCACATGCATGGTACCTTCATAGTGCGAGAGATAGATAACAATTTGGATCGTCAGTGAAAAAGTTTTTAAATTAATGTTTTAAAGAAAATTGCTACTAGTACGTATGTCAGCAAACATACATTACAGATAAGATAATACAATATATAATACAAATATAGCCTGCGTCTAACACTGCCAGTTAATTGGCAATTGAAACTATTCTTGCTTAGTTGTTGCAATATTATGTTGCCTTGATTATGTACTTCTGCAAATAAGCTATTAACCGCTTACATTTCAATACCACCATTAAGTATGATACTTTATACATACGATCAGCTCTCTTACTATTAGTTACTTTAAGAGCCGAGTCTCACTCCTTGGTTACTATCCAACAGCCATACCGCATTAATTTCGTCACTCTATTTGAATAAATAACCAATTGCATATAATTTATAACACATAATATGTGGTAGGTGCTACGCAATCCGATGATCTGTATCTAAAATTCAAGTGTGACAGCTCGTGACCACTCATTAATCTAACCGTACCTAGGCATAGCTGCGTTGGCTCGTCGTTACTTCGGTGTGTGTGATAGATATCATCACAGCTTTATATAAACACAGCCTATTGCACAGCCAAATAAAAAGTAACTAAAAATTAATAACTCATCCAGTTAAAACTGTCTAGTCTGTCTAGTGCAGGCACTTCATATTAAATCGGGGACTGGACTTGGCTCAAAAATAAACATGGTAGGTACAATCTAACTCTTCTGATAAAAATGAATGCAGCAAGCTTGTGCTCGGATGTTTGATACAATTTATCAGTGAGGTTCAAATGAAATGGCCTCATTTCCTCGTAGAACAGTGCTAGGGCGTGTATTCACTTTATTCATATATCGTCGGTGATTTGTCATCAGAGTCGCTGTCGGCAGACTAAAAGAGAGAATCACCACGCACCTGTCTAATTGTTAACTATAAATTGTGAGATAATGGCGTCGTTAACGTATTGGTAATAGTAACAATTACTGATATCAGATTCAATCTTTCGCTATGCTCGTGTGCCCTGCAGACTGCACTGGTGGGTGCAGTAATTAGAGGCAAACCTTAGCGCACAATTTTATTGTGCATGCGAGAAAACGATATAGATAATGCGTATAAGCATAACAGTGAAGTAATTGCGCACATTTAGACTGAGCGTAGTTCACATCTTTTTGCTGGTTGTGGCGCTTCCTCGTTATGCGGAGTCGGACGCGGTACTCGGCGCCCATCCATCAGCTCTGCTCCTATCTATTTTATGACAATTATTTATGTTCACTGCGTGGCAAAACTATTTCGCTCACCGTTGAGCTTTATCGATAGTGCAGAAGTAATGTCCTGCCGTCTCGATACGCTATATCTGATACGGATACGTCTGTTTGTTAAGTGCGCTAGTTGTCCGTAGTAGTTGTTTTAACGCCTAGCTTATTTGCTGCGAGTGTTCTCAGTGAATGTCGGTTTCGACATAAATTCTGAGCGGAACTGTGGGTGTAACTGCTGCTCGGTTGCCTACGTGTCCGTATTTATTTTGCATCAGGTGAAATATATCAGTGACCATTTTTGTCCCGTAAACAAAGCTAACGGCTTACGCTTTTGTATTTTCTTAGTTTCGATTCGTAGGAGTTTTTTTATGCTACATGGACATGGAGCAAGCTTATGGCCCACCTGATGTTAAGTGGTAACCATCGCCTATTGCAAAGTATTGCCTCGTAGATCACGCACCTTATAAACGTGCCCTACGTGCACTGCCACTGCGTCTATCAACTTGAGGCATACAGGTGTAAAGCCTCTTGTGCCTGTAATTTCACCGGCAACCTTACCCTTCAAACTGAAACACAGCAATGCTGCTTGGCGGCAGAAATAGGTACGGTTGATTTGAAAACTAGAAGCAATATTTTAATGCACTGCACGGTGCACCTACTGACCTGCCCTCTAATTCACCAACACTTGATTTAGCTAACTCTATGACAACTAATTTATTTTTAACCGTCATTACAAACAAGATCGGTGAAGTACAAGTAGGACTCGCGCACAGAGGGTTCCGGACATGGATAGGTTTATTTATATTAGTTAAGTAGCGCCAGCTAGTTATGTGACCGGTAAACCAAGAAAACTTTAAAGACAGACATCTAAAAAACTGTTCTAGATAGAGACTTCATTATCATTTAAAAAACTTTGGAGATAAGGGAACGGTATTTGTTTCATCATTTTTCATTATAATTACGAAACATAACTAAATAATAAAAATTAAATAATGGTTTTTCAATATGTAAATCAATTTCTTTCATATAATATCCTACTAGCCTTATATTGAAATTGAACCCCCACCATTTTGGGTATTTTGGCTATAATAATGAATATATATAATTTTTTTTTCAGTTCTATTTATAACTAGGTATTCCAAATTTCAAGCCGATAGGTTCCGTAGTTGCTGAGATAATCAGTTGTGACAGACGGACGGACGGATAAAGTCGCATCATCCGTTCCGTTCCGTATTTACCATTTTAGTCCAGAACCCTAAAAAGGATGGCAAGTCAGATCCCTAGTAGCAATACGTTCTCAAAGAACCCACATATTACGTGGTGCGTGCACCTATCGTCTGCCCTCGAGCCCGGCAGATCCCTAGAGATGTGAAGCTTCCGCCGCCGGACAAATTGCGCACTATTTTCCTCCCATGTTTTCTCTACATCCGTCGAAAGGCTATCTAAACACTTACTTGTAATGGAATATTTAGTATGCATGCGTATTAGTTTCAATGATCTATGATGGAGAACAATTCATGCGTTAAATCGCTTGATCGATGTAATAAGACGTGACTTTGATCTGAGCCGTCACCGATATGTTCAACGAAGGACGTGAAGAAAGTTTTTTATCAGATTTGCAAGAACAAGTTGTATTAAATCATCCACCACCACTTCCTTCTTAATGTTATTGATGAGTTTGATCTCACTGAAGTTAATTTGAAGGCTTTTATGGTATCTTGGTATGTTTTCGAAAGGCAAAATAAAGCTTATGGGTTTATTTCTTGCTTAATGTATGAAAACATAACAGTTGATCGGCACACAGTGCTCAATGACCGCTAACTCTAGATTAAATCGGAGCAAATCCCGCGACCCATCGAGCGTCAGATTAACATTCGGACTCGCCTCGCCTCGTACCACTAATCTGCTCGAACGTCGAAAGGAAATGTCAGATTGTAATGCAGGGCTCGGGACGCGTGATGCGGCTTAAGCATTACCTACCGCTGAGCTTTCAATTACGATCTACTCTTGCATAAATTAACTTTGGTTGCATAACAAAATACGCACTACCCAAGTACGAAGGAACGCGTCGTCTATTCCACAATGAATATAATGATTCATAACGTGATTGTACATTCCAATAGTACCTAAAAAGTATTTGTTCTGATTTTTCTTTTTCCGTATTGATATTTTTGTATTACATATTGACATTATGTCATTGTCCAACAAAACGAAGGGGGGGGGGGTCCGTAGCTACTGCGGGAACCGGTGGTGGTGGGTAGCCGGCTTAATTACCCACCAAGTTGAGTTAGGAGTAACGTAAACAAAACGAAATAAATATGAAATGTATTCTAATAGTTCATTGTTATACACGGGCTGTAAGCGATCTATAATGTACACCCGAGATATTTTGGCGTAAGAGCGAGCGAACGCGAGCAAGAACGCTTATCGAGGGTGTCGTTTACACCCGAGTATAACATAACTTTTCACCACGAATGTGAGGAAATTACAAAAGTCTTGTTGCAAGTTGCAAAACAAAATTGCGTTCCCGGTATACATTGTTTTTTTTCACTACTACACTATGGCCTCTTTTATTTAATCGAAATAAGGATTTATCATGGAGGTTGTATTTAATTATAACATATTATGAATGTGACCTCTTTAATGTTTAAATTGAATTGAAACGCATTTGTCATGAAGGTTGTATTTAATTTTAGCATTTACGAATATAACCTCTATTATTTTTAAATAGAAATAAGGATTTGACATGAGGATTGTATTTAATTTTAGCATAATATGAATGCAATGAACCTCATTATATTATCAAATTTACTCAAAAATTGCTCCGATAATTTGGTTACCGACCCTAGGGCCGAAAGTAAAATTTAAATAGAAGGAGGAATAGAGGCATTACATTCATAAATTGATGAACTTTGACGACCTCTGTGGCGCAGTGGGCGAATAGCCGGCTGAGACGCAGGAGGTAGCGGGTTCGATTCTCGCCCCAGAACAAATATTTGCTTGATCTACAGGTATTATGTTCCGGGTCTGGTTGTTTTTCTATATATTATAAGTATGTATTTACAAAAAAAAGTATATAAGTATTCTATCAGTTATTTGGTGGCAGAGCTTGTACTATGTACAAGCTCTGCTTAGTTTGGGGCTAGATAGCGCTGTGTTAAATGTCCAGCAATAATTCTTTTTATTTATTTAAATGCTAGATGACAAATATTTATTTCTATTTCATCAAACCGAACCAAGCCAAACTAAGCTAATGAAAGATTTTTTAATTTCCTCTTGATGAATTATTATTTGTTCTATGTACATAAAAAAAAATATTATTTTTATACTGATGATTAAATAATGCATGACACTCAGTAAAATATCGTCGTAAAAACATTGACGGGCCACGGAATGATTGCCTGCGACTTCCATAAAACATTAATTTGAATTTCACACGTCTGGAACTAAGATGAGTCAGTTAATCGATTTGAGTCATTTCCCGTTTGTCAATTTAGCTTTAGTAATTATTTAATTAGGCAAACATTTAATTGCATAAAAGTTGTTTTACTTTTTGAACGTATAGATGCATGATAATTTTAGACAGATATCAGCTTTCGTGTTGCGTAATTGTATCTTAGATCACCTTAATGCAGCTGATTACGGCCAGTTGTCGGCGGAGATGCTATCGAGGATTGACGCTAAATACGCACGCTGTCGCAGCTCCAATATCGAGACAATGACGGACTTGAATTACGTAACGCCATTTACGTCTAGCGTCAGCCAGACAGCTGAGAGAAAGCTGTTATCCTAGAAAGATAAAAAATCCCCTTTCCCTTTGTTTGTTTCGGTATGGGCTGATAATGCCATTTACCATTTCACTATTTATACTAGTTACCACATGGTATGGTATGTTTTACACTTTTGACTTGACTTGTAGCCGTCGTCTGCTCCACTTTCTATGATTTGATAACTGAAAAAAAGTTACAGTAACAACAATCCGTAACAAAAGGAGCAATTATGCGTGAATTAATTACACGTAATATTTTAAACGGTTACGTATAAGATTACCGAATAGTATGTAATATTTGGAAAGTGTAACACTTACCGAGTAAAGTTACGCGAATCTGAAACCGAAGGTGGAAAATTCACGCTCAGTGAAGCGGGGCGGGCGGGCGGCGGGCGGCTAGGGTGTGGAGTGCAGCCACCGCTGCGATATGACCATATATTTCTGTTTACTTTTAATCGGTTTCGATATCAGGTTAATAAAGTTTCAATTTGGGCTATGTGGGTTAGTGATACTAATATAAGACTTTTCACAACGCTAATTGTAAAATAATTGTGCAATTAAATTCTAAGATGGTTTTCGATAAAATTACTCGGCACGTCATTTCATCTCGAAATGGAATAAAATTACGAAGAGTTATAGTCAATAAATCAAAAAAGTAATTTAGGTACATTAAAATCACATAAATTACTTGTAAAAAATATGAAAAGACAAAAAGCACATTACGACGAGGCGAGACTGAGATTGATAAATAACCAATTTAACATTAAAGTTGAAAAGAGCTACATGAACCAATCACATAGTGTCTTAAACAAAATTTGAGTGCGAGACGTTGAATGCTTAACATTATAGCATTATTTAAAAATATATCAATCTCAAGTCGTTTAATAATTCCGTTACTATAAGATCTTTTCATTGTATAATTCCGCAATTTATAATCATTAGTGTTTTTCTGGAGCGACAGGAGTTGCGAAGCTATCGGAGCGGGATGCAGGGCGCGGGACAAAGCGACCAGGGTGCAAGCTTAATTGAGAGATCTCAACACATGATTGATTGCAGGCATGATTGGCATCATCAGACGTGCAACTAACAAACATCAAAAATGCAAATCAGATGCATTTTTTGCCCGAGCTATTGTGCAATACATTCCGTTATCCTGTATGAAAATTTAAATTACAGCTGAGTACTCTCTGTGAGAAATATTCGGTCTGTCTCATATGACAGCCCTTCACTTGTCCGCTCGGCAGCTCGGCGGCTCGGCGGTGGCCAAAAGATGCATGCCAGAAGGAACCGCTTTGAACGCAACCGTTATAATCCCTCATCAGACGTAATACGTTCAGTGTAAAAGGCATCATTAACGATTACCTTAAAAAGGCAAACTGGAGCAATCATTAAAATCGCTTAATATTACAAAAAGAAATTAAAACAGACGACGTGTCTCGTTACGCGAGTTTCCGTTGCTACGAAAGTGAACACAATGATGTCAGTGTTGCTGTAAAAACCACAGGAAAAAATGATCTGAATGAGTGGGTGCGCTTAAACACGCAAGACACAGTTCACTCGCTGCTGAAAAATTAATAATGTATGGAACGGAAGATCGCGTTCGATTTAACTAATGACTAATTAAGACAATATATAGAACTATTTAATTGCATAATGATCCTGTCTCTAAGAAGAAACAAAACGAAAAACAATATTTAAATGTTGTAGAATTACGTAAAATAAAAATACATTCATTATAACGTTGCTCAGCAACCCTTCATGTGACAAAAATCACAGACAGCGAAGACATTTTGCTAGAGAGATGATTTATTACCCCCATATTCAGTGATTGATCGAACTCTTAACATTCTACAGTAAAAAAGTATTCAACCATCTACATTTTTATGTTTATGCAAATAAACAGTTTTTTAAATTACCTTTTTAAAATCTATTTGTCAATTTCATTAAGATGCAAATAAAGCCGTGCTGCTGCCATGCTGGTACTAAGATATTCTCAGTGAGCGCCGCAGTACGAACAAGCCGCGGTGTTTAATTAGGTTGCAATCTTGAATTCGTGTTGTGTTTGTTAGCTGTGTTCTTCGTGCGGAAATCGCGAGGGCGGCGATGGTATCTGCGCCGAAGGCAAAGTCCGCCGAAACAGGGGCGGTACCCAACGTAATTACAATCCCGCCAAACACTCCACTCGCAAGCCAAATTTCTGTTTGCTAAATATTCTTGCATATAGTTTGTAACAGCTTTTTGGCACGCAAAATGTATACTCTCAGGTATTGCTTACGAATTGCGTGTGAATAAAATGAATTTCGGCTACGGTCTCGGTTGGTAACGTAAAATCGTTCCAAAGTATGCGCAGTTATAAATTTTTTGCTTGTTTATAGAATAATTATCGGAACTAACTATGGATGTATATAAAAATTCCCCTTGGTGAAATTCGCTGTAAGAAAATCAATTTACTGCGTGTCCATAATTAAATTAAGCGGAAATCAATACGTCTAATAGGACCGAGAGTATTGTTGAAACGATTTCTCGAGTCGTTAATTAACTATAAGTAGATATCAGTGACTACCATATCGCGCTCGAGTCGCACGGACGTATAAATACATCGGAATCTTTGCTGCTTTTTGTTCCCTGGTCCGAAACATAAAGGAATTCTCGTTAATAAACACGACGTTTGCCGCATTGAAATTGTTTTATCATAATGCAGAACGGTTATTGTTTAAAGGACGATATTATCCGAGCGGAGGCTCGGACTCCCGGGGCGGTTATTGTGTTCCTATATGGCGAATGTCAAAAGCGTCGTCTTAATTATCGGGCGCGGCTATACAATGCGGACTCGATCGCGGCGCGATAAGAGTCGGTCCGGAGTCCGGAGTCCGGACCGCGGCCGCAATGAATGCGATCCGCCGCGCACCGGACCCAAGGCCCACTTACTGCCTTAATAATAACTTCAAACGTATGCCTCAGTGTATATCTGATTATTCCGATTAACTCCATTATATCGAGATTAAACTGTGTTCAAATATGCTTGCCCATCATTTTTTTTTTATCAAATAATAGCTTTTATTCTGCGAGTTCAAACTGCTGGTTTATAATAATTATGTTTAAGAAGTCATATTTTTTCCAGAGTTAGCATAAAAACTTAACACGGTGTACCTATATAATTAAAGATCTCAGAAACCTTGCCATATTATATCTTAAACAATACGTATAGATACTGCAATTAAATGACTAAACCAGATTAACCGAAAGTGGATTTTCCCGTTTTACAAGACTACTCACTAATTTGTTCATTATGGTGTAATTTCATTGTATTGGTTTCCATGTAATACGTGATTAACGTTATCATTTTCCAAAGAAGTGTCAGGAAACAATAAATGAAGGGATTTCCGATTTCCACGGCGCACCGGCAGCGCGGCACGCGGGTGACGACGTGGATTTTATTCTTTTGTTTTCAAGATTTTCTCATCAGATAATAGCCTGTTAAGTCACGCCAATTTACCATTAGGTGTTTAAAAAAATATTCACCTTGCCCTTGTTCTTTTACAAGTTAAGTGTTAATTGTAATACAAAAGATCGTATTACATACAATCTGTGTTTTTAACACGACATTATAAGTTTTTATAAGTTTATTCTTGCAAACAAACGAAAAACTGTTTATAAGATTATTAAGTATGCTTGCAATGTTGTATCGAATCAGTCGATTTATCATAATCACATTCACACATCCCATCTCTTTCTTAAGTTTTGCATATATGCATTAAATCATTCTTACCTACTATGATAAGTTGCAAACGATTTAATTTGTCCAATGACGCTATCCATTCACGGATTCATTAACAATTTATTTTGTATAGAGTTACATGAATAATTTTTGTTTTGTAATTCGAGTGGTCAACCACGATTACAAGAAATATGATGAAAGTGAATACTTGAAGGTGAGCGAGATGCGGTAACCGGGAGCGAGCGGGGTGAAACCGAGACGGGTTGCGGTCGGCTTCCCGCAGAAGGCCCCGGGGCTTGCGTGCTCTCCCGCGAAGCCCTGCCGACTTCGCAATTATGTTGTTTCACTACTAGCTTTACTTACTACTTGCGTATTATTATATAGACTGAGCCCGCCTCGGCTCTGTACGAGCAGTGCAGGATTATAGTTATCACAATCCAGAATATTCATACAAACAGGTGTAGTTGCCAACATACCTTCTCATGTGAACAGTACGACATATAAGTCATAATTGTACAATCATTCGCACACTACAAAGAAAAACATTTCACAAATTAACAGAATAATTTCGTAGGCAAACCGAAACGCTTTAATTGAGCGGACCAGTCATGCACACAAAAGACTTCGACGACCTCGCAGTGCTACGTACTTGCACAAAAGTGCTAACCCTAAATTCAATATGTGTTTTTCAATGAAATTATTGTCCCATTACAGGAGTATAAATAAAACTATATTAGATTAGAATGGAGCCAAGAGCTATCCTATGTTAACTTGCAAGCCTCACATCTTTTAAACCCAATTAAAGTCTCTCCAAACAGTTTTTAAACAGAGTTCATTAATGAATAAAATAAGGTTTGGGAATGATTTTATTTTAATAAAATTGATTGCTGAGTGGTATCATTTCCCAATTTGTAATTATAAGGTTCTTTTTTGCAGAATTAAACTCTAGCGTTAATCAAGATACTAAGTAGCGTATTTTTTTTTGTTAGGTTTCTATTAAATAATTATATAATACCTACTGATGAAAATTTTACTCTTCGAATCTTCTTGAGAGATTTATGCTGAACACAGTTTTAGAATTTGAGTCTCATAAGTTTATAAAATAGTGAATAAAAAATCTAAATTTATTTTCTTCAAAAAGAATATTATGTTGCAACTTGAGTCTACTCTCTTCATTAAATGAACCCAAGCAATCAAGGCATGGGTTGTAAAAACAATTATGTCAGTTAAGGCAATAGGCATGGGTGGCTACCCCATAAAATTAAATGCCATTTACATAGAGCTCGTAAATACTAAACATCGATTACGTTTCCACGCGGTAGCAATCATTAGAAGGCTGCGCAAATGTTTGAGTAACTATTCCAAAGTAGGTATTTAGTGAACAACCGCGTTTCTAAACTCGTTACTTTTTCTTCCGAATATCTTTTCTATTATGTATAGAAAAATAAACCTGTTAAATGGAGGTATACACCACTGTCAACTGCATATTTTGCATTAGCAACTCTTGCTTTGTCTCCTTTTATTTTAACAGTTACACCCTTCAACTATAAATTGTGATGTATGTCGATTACGGCCGTAGTTTACGATTCCCTATGCCAAGTGCGTCGGCGCAGCTTTCTATGGTGCATTTCAAGTAAATATCTGGCTAGAGCTTTTAATGCCTTATTTCGTTGCCACTGTACTTGATCGTTTATTGATTTTACTGATATTAGGTACTTCTATATTCTTGTTGAACTTAGTGCGCAATTTTAAGTTATCCCTTGAATCAATGATTTGTTTTAAAACAACGAAGTACGACTCGTAGTACTCGCAGGTTTACCTAGTAAAGACATGCAACTATTTATAAAACTCACCTTGACAGTTTGATTCTTGAGCGGTTTGTCAGGATCGTGCACGTATTCGAGCGTAATCCCGTAAAACTGGCCCTTGTTGATGTAGGTGATGCGGTCATCCTCGCGCCGCTGGGAGCTGCTGCTTGCTGACTCCAGGTGGTACTTGAAGCCGTACGGGGAAAACCTGATAACAACAAACTCTTTTTAGTCACAAAAAACATGAACAGTTACGACATATGACACCTGCGAATTCAAGATTTTAGATAAACTCAAGCCACTCGCGATACGAAGTAGCGCAGTAGGCAAGTCGTTCAAAACGGACGGCGGAATATAAAACTACAATAAGAGCTGGTCTCAGACACATTTAGAAAAATGCGATTTCTTCTTTGAGATACTTATCTACGTGTCCACGTTCTCGACAATAAAGTTTCCATGAAGTAAGCAATAAAAGAGTGCAAAAAGTGGAAATCTTAATTGCAGAGCCAGTAAAGCTTGTCAGCAGCGACGACGTTACATAAAGACGTGAAGATCCAGTTCGTAGTGCGCAATGAAAAAGTATGTTTTCTCGCGATTTCCTGAGCGTCGGATTGACGGAAGGAAAACCCCGCTAATTTAGCAGCGATCGCGTGCTTCGCATCGTTAACGACACCAGAGCGAGTGCACGCACCGCGCTTGTCGCGCGGCGATCACTCGCCAGCCGCAGCCACGCCGCAGCCACGCCGCCCGACGCTCGGCCCACGCCGCGCCCGCGCTTCCGCGAGAATAACACAGAGAAACCACGCTAAGAAACGGCGACGTCATTATCTGTCCACTCTATTGTACCCCGCTTTAACTTATGTAACCTGATAAAAAGCTATAAATCGTTATGAAATATTTAATCCTTTAATAAATCTCTGTGAGGAATGTTGGCCGAGTGGTTAACGTCAATTCTGTTCCTGCGATTGCACCATTATTGGGCTTATTGAAAACAATTTGGTAAACAGGCTGGCTGATGTTTTGCGATTTGAGCCGAGCCTGTGAAGATAAAAGCCGTGTAATGCAAACGCAGGCCGACATTGACGGATCGGTCGCGGCGGCGCACGCCTATCTGATGCTCTCTAAGTGATTCCGACCACAATTTACATTTGCGACGTCGCTCTGTATTGTCATTTAGATTACCCCTTTTCTTTGTTTACTAAAGCTGAAGAGAAGTTGTTGAAAGCCTTCTAAAATCTTGCAGAATTCTAATTACAAATAAAAAATGTAGCTGGCACGCTATTATTGTGTATACCCATGCGTTCGCCATAATATGCGGTTATAAATAACACATTGTTTTCGGACGAACGCCATTACAAATTTCAGCGCGCAGTAGCCGAAAAAAGTCACTTCCTGAGAGACGACAAGGGCCTCGCCTTTCATGAATAAATCAATCGGCGAGGCGCGGAAATTGATGAGTGCGCAAAAAGCGTCAGAACGCAGCGACAACAAAGTGCTTGCAGTAAAAACGCATGCCACGATAAGGGACGAGCCAAGTGTCCTGCAGAGACACTCCGCCGAGCCAAATTAGATGCGCATAAATCCGATCTTCTAACTTGCCGTTTACATATAAACTCATGCAAAAACGTTGCACGTTGCTGATACTTTGCACATTTTTTGGGTGACGTACCTCATTAGGAAAAAATGAACCAGTCTGTCTGTTTGTCTATCAAGGCTTTTTTTCTCAGAAAGGCGTGAATATATTAAATTAAAATAAATATCAAAAACGTAAGTCCCTTGTAGCTGTAAAAAATCAAGCTTCTAAGTCAACGTAATCAAAAAATACAACCATTTATGCTACATATATTTTGCTTGCAAATAAATCACAAAAGTAAAGGAAACAATCCATAAATCGTTAATTTGTATTTATATCGTAAAAAAACACTCCCTCGCGACGAAGTTGAGGTTGATTTTTTACACACCTTGTGGGGTATGGTTAAATAGGTATTTTAATAACATTATAAAGTTTGCCCAACACTTTTTGATACAAGAACCCGTTTACGAAATATACAGCTTCAAAATTGTTATTTTCTTAGCAATAACTTATTAATAATAATTTATTTTATTCAGATAACAATGGATCCATTTTATTAGTAAAAAGCGTAAATATAGAACATAATATAGAGCTAGTAATAGTCGTGTGATTCCCCCCCCCCCCTCGTCGTCCCCCGTCGTCCCCTTTATCGAACAGAAAACGTAATCTTTATCACTTTATCAACATATGCCTCGTATGACGATATGACTGCCTCCGTGGCGCAGTGGGCGTATAGCCGGCAGAGACGCAGGAAATAGCGGGTTAGATTCCCGCCGCGGAACAAATGTTTGCATGATCTACAGATAATTGTTCCGTGTCTGGGTGTTTTTCTATATATAAGTCTGTGTTTACAAAAAAAGTATATAAGTATTCTATCAGTTATCTGGTTCCCATAGTACAAGCTCTGCTTAGTTTGGGGCTAAATAGCGCTGTGTGAAATGTCCAGTAATGTTCATTCATATATTTTAAACCATCACGTTACTAGACAAGCAATTTACTTGCTTCAGATTAAGGAATACCAAGTTTAGCGGAACCTCATTGAAATTAAAAGATGGTATCTTTTAATACTCAGGGGCGTTAGATCTGTGCGCGGGCGCATCTTGGCAGGCAGCTGGCCAGGCGGCTAGGGCTAATGAGAACGCTTTGCTGCGTAATGGCGGGGCCGTGATTGTTGGGTGCCGTGCCGTGACAGCCAGCACGCACGAACACAAACGTATCATCACCACACCATTATTTGCTACTAATTTAAAACAATCCTAGGAAATTACAAATAGAACGAATTTAAACGGATTCCATTGCATGTTACTATCATTTCAATGACAACTCAAACGATTTTCCAAGACACTTACTCGTTTGGAAGCCACAAATATGTGTAAAGCTCCAATCAGAATAAAAATATTTTCCGCTCTTTCTTGAAGTTAAAATTGTGTTGATACTGAATAAAATTGGCCCGGTCGTAAGTCTATCGAGTGATAAAGTACTTATAGGAATCGTCCTAGAACTTATCGAGCACTCTAATTTTAGTATTAAATGTCGTTATAAAGTTGTTTCATTAGACTTACAGCGGAAAGATTGCAATCCTAAAGCATTTCAATACCCATAATTAACTTGTAAATTAAGAAGACATTACAAAAATAACGGTTATTTATGCAATAATACTTTAACGACTTCTTTTACTTAAAATATTAATACAAACGACACGCATTAATTTTTAATAGCGTTAATTCAAAATCTTGAATTCATATATTTGGTACACGAATATCTCTTTCGTTAAACAAAACACATCACTTGATTAAGTTCTTAATGTGAGTATCCGACATGTAAACATAGTCTATTTGAGACATCCAGCGAGTATTGGTCGAGCGAGTGCATAACTGGATGGTAAGCAACAAACATTAGTGAAGGCGATGGAATAACTCTGCAATACATTGTGGTTACCCTAATTAATTTTATACTTAGGTACCACGAAAGTAAATTGAAGTAAGTATTCAATGTGTTTAAATCATTTTACATTGATGTACTGAGATTTTTTTTTAGATTTTATTAAAGTAATTTATTTTGGCAAGTTTGATACCCAAAGCAATTCCTATGTCCGACCGTTTTAAAATACCAAGTGGCAAACAAGAACTGTGTTTTAAAACATCGATTTGGTAAACTCGCTACCAAATATAGCGTGCATTCACGGTAGGGTTAGTAATCGGGCGGTGAACGAGCGCGTATCGGCATCAAAGGTAATTTAAGACGGTAGAAGCGACCGAGCTATTTGGGCCAAATGCAAGCAAGTAATTATTGAGATAATAATGCTAATGCACTTATCATGTCGACGAGTGCTTCCGCCGCGACACGACAACGTCGCCCGCGCACTATAACCTACTCTGTTTCGGCCGAGGGAGGATAATTCAGAACTTTACCTATTTCAATTGAATAATTTATCAAGTAATTGCTACCGTTAAAGTAAACATGACTAAATACAGAACGAGTCATTAGGAAGTTAATCAACATAAAATTATGTCTAAATGATGCATGGTTTAGTTTAATACTTACTCCGAATGAAGAGTTATCCTTACGATTGCTTGAAAAAAATAACACCAATATTAAGTTTTACCCTTAAAATAACAATAAAATACGAATTGTCTTATGTATAGTGATAGATGACTCATATTTATGACGCGTAATATACTACAATCAACCCAAAATATTTCTTCAATTTCTATTAGTACCTAAACATTACGTAGTCATCTTAATTTCAGCAATCAAAACTTTTCTTAGACCAACCAATTAGTATACCTAGAACTATTTAGTAGAATATTTAAGCCGTATTAGCCTTTTAGAGGGCAATTAACTTGTCTGTTTAGGAAATTACTAATTTACGTCCACTTTTACCGACGTATTCAAAGATCACGAAGCAAAAGTTAGCACCTTTTCAAAAAGCTCGTTGTAACGCCAACAAAAGAGGCACGGGAGCCGACCGACGGCGACGACAGGTAATGACTGTTAACTTGATTTGAAACTTTACATACGAGTGTTGCTCAATTCATAAGTACACAATATTTCATGTTTATTAAATGTGAACATCATCTTGATATATTACCTTGTTTTAGAATTTAATTAATATCAATATTTATGTTAAATCTGCTCAGTATGTACAAAATTAAAAATATTTACAATTTTATAATTTAAAACTCCTAAACTAATTTTATAATAGTTTAGCCAAATTAACGCAATTTACATATAAATATACACGCAGCGCGTTGAAATCTTTTGAAGGAAGGAATATGATATTTTGGTTTTGGATTTATTCACACAGGAGTCTTAAACAGATAATAGATTGATATTTACTTATAAAATGCATTGCGTGTACCCAAACATTAGGCACAAAAAGCTTTTCCTAGAAAGGGCCACGCTATAACCGTCATGCTGGAAGGTGCAAAGTGGTTGGTCAACACCTCTTGGGCCTACTCACACCAGCAAATTACTTACTTGTACGAAAAGGTTTAATCAAATCGTTATAGGTACTCTTTATTTTTCCTATTTGAAGCAATGTGTTTGTTTGATTTTGATTCACAGTTGGATGCCTAACCATCTTAATAACGGAAGCCGTGGCAACCGTTTTATTATGATGGAAACTTACCGTCGATGTTTTTACTGGTTGTTTGCTTATTTTGCTTAAATTTGTTATGATAAAGAATTCAGTTGTTTTGATTTAGTTGTGTACTTCCTAACATTAATTTAAGCTGATCTTTGTTTATTTGGTACTCTATTTTGATTATTAAAAGCACCATAAAATTAGCATGGTAAATAATCAAATTAACATTGACCTTTCAAAACGCCTGGTCGAGGCGACGTGTGACCAAAATGCTGGCCAGTATTTTAGTACGTCTATGCATTGCCATTCAACGTGGCAATGCGGCCAGCATTCTGGGCACGCTACCCACTGGCAGCGGCTTGTTAGATTAGAGTTTTATACATAGTTTGCTTTGTATATAGGTATAGTTGCATAAAATAAATAAATTAGCATTATATTTTATAATGACTGTGTATTATTCATTACCATGAACCCTGTGACAACAGTATTTTATTCTTAGAGTTATTTCACACCCTACAGAATTGGTCAACAAAGTTGTAGTTAACTCACATAATTATAATGAACTGATATACAAAACATAATTATGTATTCCTGAAACATAAGTTTGACATTATAAGGACTTAGAACACGAGGGCAGAGTGCGGGCCAGTTTAGAGAGACAGTTTTTTTTTTATAAAATATAGGCTGTAAAGTTGAACTAAACTGGTAACAAATGTGCTTTACACGTGGACAATTTTGACGACCTCCGTGGTGCAGTGGGCGAATAGCCGGCTGAGACGCAGGAGGTAGCGGGTTCGATTCCCGCCGCGGAACAAATGTTTGCATGTTCTACAGATATTTGTTTCGGGTATGGTTGTTTCTCTATATGTTATAAGTATGTATTTACAAAAAAAAAGTATATAAGTATTCTATCAGTTATCTGGTTCCCATAGTACAAGCTCTGCTTAGTTTTGGGCTAGATAGCGCTGTATTAAATGTCCAGCAATATTTATTTATTATTTATTTAATGTAAACCCAATCAATTACCTTACCTGTCGACTGGCCTCACTCGTCTCCTTCTGGATCAAGAAATAGTTTGATGACACTAGGATTACTGGTCAGAATTATTGGCTCACATAATATACTTACAATTTGGCGATCTGTATTTTGTCGGCGTCATTCTGCCTGCCAAAGTCATGCCAAGGGCGCGTGCGCGGTGCTGTCGGAGAGTGATGCGACGGCGTCCCTCGACCGTCCTCCACCACGCCCGGCTGCTGGCAGATCACCGTGTAGTCGAAGGACTGCACAGATAAACAATTATACATCATTATCTACAATAAACCATTAACTTTTCTAAACTTTCATAATATACAGTCAGGAATCACGAAATGATCAATATGAAACCAAGCTCTATAAAAGGAGATTCTATCAAGGAGCTCTGTCCATCATCAGATCAATTTACTGTCACCATAATAACTGATACATAATAAATTAAAACAGCTCCAATGGCCACCTGAAACTTTTGTGCGAAGGTTGGAGACAGACAGTACTTACCTACTACATAGAACGCCGGAGGAGAAAGCATACAGTCACATCCTCTTAAACCAATGGATCAGTCTATAATCTACTTTGATAACTAATACATGCAAATTTGGATATCAATTAAATAATTATTAGAAGAAAAACTTTACAGCTTGTAAATTTTCTATTTAATTTTGATTTTTATATAATTATACAAGTAGTTTTAACAAAATTCAAAATCAGTGGCATTAGACACAATTTTAGATATGTTGTACGATGTCTCAAAAGAGTAAAGATTAAGGTGACATTTAGATACCCAACAGAGTTTTAAACCTTAGAAATGTAATTATTGAAATCTGAATCCTAAAACCAGTACATCTCGGCTTAAATATTTGAATTTATCAAGAAATATTCATTAATGTGAGTTTTTTGATGATTGAACTTCTTTCTATCTAGATATTTTTTTTAAGTACATATGAGATATGAATTGATTTTAACATTATCTCAACTAGATATTAACATTTTTACATTGAAAAATCAGTTAGTAATATGAATTCGTATTTTACAAATTTAGAATTGACATTATGCATTAATAATATTTTATTAGTTTTAATAGATCCATGTAGTATATTTGAATAAATTAATTGAATTGTACCTAATGTACCGTAGAGTAGGTATCCAACAGTTTTGGTATATTTAACGATATTTCGTTTCCCAATTTTGTAAACAGCCAAGAGAAGCGTAAAAACAGAGCCAAAGTGATATTTTATGTCACAACATTCCATAAATTACTTCTAATTGCCAACTAATTTATGATAATGGTTACACATTAAAATATCATTGAAATTACGTCATTTCTACTACCTTCATTTCAATTAGAACTGTAGAAATTTGTATAATTTAGCCTTTTAGGAACCAAAAATTTAATTCCAAGACTTGATTTTGAAATAGATATCGAAATAAGCTACTCATTTCATGTCTTATAAGATATTTGCTCTGTGAAAATAAAACTGTTCAATTCACATTAACAACTACTTGAATATTTTCACGCAATTTTATTTTTTGAAAATTTAGTTATTTTCTGGCCTAAAACTGTGCAGTAACTTTAAAGCTAGTTTTAATTTATTTCTGTTGCCAACTATTAAAAATATCTTAATATTGTAGGTACCTACATGGTTTTTGAGACAACTAGATAACAATGAAATTATTTTAATTAATGTAATAATGGGGCATAACCTATGGGCATAACAATAGCCAGTAGCCAGATGTCGAGTTGAATTTATTTGGCGTCAGTCAGTTGTTCCTTTACGTCAAGATAACAAAAGCGAATTATTAAATGTCCGATCTAGATCAGGCGGGTAGGCCACTTGGCAGGCAAGCCCGAAGTACATTGTTCGTGATCGCCACACCCTGGAGCAAGATGTCCTTCTATAGACTAGACTAGGCAACTTTTAATCATGCTAATTCGTTATTTTAACATATATGTATAGTTTACTCATAAGTTTAAGTCAAATGCGTGGTGTTAGAATGATTAGTACGAAGGTCTTGCGTGGCGAGCTCCATTGTCTGCACATCAATGGAGGTGCAATTAATGGAACCTAGTTATTAAGCTAGTTGTCTCATGATTGTCGGCAACTAATGTTCTAATAAGATTTGCATGAGGCGGTAACTGAGTCCAATTATCAAAATACTTGAACGAAGATTTATGTAGCCTTTTGAATATTTGACAAAACAAGTACTTAACTAATATTTGTTAGCATTAATAGCTAACACATTCTAAATCAAAGAAAATGTACTTTAAACGGTAATAATTTAAATCATCACGTAATACCGAGGACTCTCGAAAAAAAACCTTGCTTTGAAAAGGTCCTCGTTGATGCCTTGTGTATTCAAACGCACGTCCTCGGATGGTACTTAAAACAAACACACCCTCTCACACACACGCACCCGAACACTCAAATGCATCACTTAAACGAGTCCTCCATATTATCTCTATATACTCATATTGTCTTAGTAGTTTTTGTAATATCCTATAATCCCATATTATTACTGCATTCATAAATCATAATCATTTATTGCCAGAATATAGGTTATACAGAAAGATGTCACATTTAATTTAAATTAGTTTCACTATACTCTACCACACTCAGGGGAGTGCAATAAGCTTGTAAAGCTTTCATATTTGTTTTCTTATAAAGATATTGTTAGTAACATTACACTATTTTTCACATTTAGTATTCAATTATAATTGTTCTCTGTCACATTAATCATGTCATTATTTATTAAATATTCTTCTAATGTATAAAAAGTCTTATCTAAAAGCCATAATTTTAATTTGTGCCTAATTTTAAAAAGCGGCAGTTCATGAATGTTATTTGGTAAATTATTAAATATTTTTACAGCCATTACATATACATTCTTTTTATAAATATCAAGTTTGCAATGTGGTAGATAACGTCTATTATGATGTTTTGTATGCTTTGGATGTCATTTATCTTTTAGTTTCTATTTTGGTTAAACTCATAGGGTCTTACCACAAAAAAAATTAAACACTGTTTAGCGCGTGTTTAAAAAAAACATATACAAAACTCGGTAAGGATTTTTTCAAGTTTTGTTAACAAGGTTTGTTTCTCTGCTTTTATAATTGTCAAAATTATATACGCGGTTTAGTCTCGCAAGTTTTTCCTGTTTGACTTTTGTAAAACTACACAGGGCATCCGCAATATATTTAGGTCTTGAACCTAGTGCGGAGCTCATTGTCAAACTGTTATTGTTAATTCTTATTTGAGAAATATAATATTTGTATATTTGTTGTATATTGCATACATCAACTGTGAAGAAAGAAAAGTAGGTAGAAGGTTTTATCTGATGCTTTTCCGATACTGGATTCATTTTCATTCATTACATAATATATTCCCTAAAATAACTTAATTTTTAAAAATAAAAGCGTTAGTTTAACTCGTGCAGCATCCTACATATGCATACTAAGAAACATATTATCTCAAGCAGAAAATGAAAAAAGTACCAAGCGCGGGAGGGCTTCCAGCAATGTGCGTTAAGAATCCTATAAAGTGGTGCTTGCATGTACAATAGATATCAGTCAAGTAAATAAACATAGCTTGCACATAAAGCCATATTCATTTATTTCACTGAAAATGTATGAATGTACCTACATAAATTCTGGTATACCTGTAAGTACCTGTAAGTACTTTTAATTGATTAGGTTGGTACTATGACGTTGTATTGTTTAAAATATTGAATGAAGTTAAAAAATAGTGCAAATGTTACAAGTACTTAATATAGAGTATGTTAGAATTAAATACCTACATAATGTAATGTATGAGTATGATTGTGTTTATGTGTGTTTGTGGGTTATATGTGAAGCCTGCCCGCCCGCGCCTAGGTTCATACACCGACCTGTTGAACAGTGGTGTGATCTCGTGGTGTGACAGCGTCTGCACCAATTCCACTGTCAGGTGAGGGTAAGTCCACAGTCAGACCAGCGGCCGCAATCACACTCTTGCTGTGGTAGCGAGGAGTAGCATATCGATCGCTGAAGGTGGAAGCCGAGGCGGACTCTCCATCGTAAGGAGGCACAGCTCTCTGCTGGTAGCCATCTCCGACGAAGTACTCTCTGTAGTAAGGTTCGCTGGCGAAGGTCGCAGGCTGCCGCGAGTACTGATCCCCGTACGGGGTGGGACTGGGGGTGCCCGGTGGCGCGAACATCTGGGCCGCGTACATAGCTGCGTCTGGCAGCAAGGAGCCGGCTGAGGAGGCCCGCGACGGCACCGGGGAGGGCGACGCCGCTTCGCCGGGCTCGCCGACCGCCACCTGAGGACACACGCGCCTGTTACACGCGTTCTCCCACGACAACTGTCCACTTCGCAACGTCGACGCGTACATGCCGCGTCGATAAGCACAGTTCACAGCTCCACGTACACTAGTATTTGTGTAAACACGGGCACGGTATAGAGTTTAAGATATCCAAGATAGAGTGGTCCTTAGGGATGGCCGGTATCGGCGGATAGGGCGGGCGGCACTGGCCGGCCTGTGGGGGCGCGGGCGGGCGCGGCTAGTGCGTAGCGAGCGCCAGGTTCGGCGCATCGTACGCAAACCACGGTAAATAAAACATGAGTGACCGGTAAAGTAAGTGTGTGAGTGCGTGCGCGCGCGACGGCGGCGTGCGGACGTGTGACGCACCTTGTGTCGCGGCGGCTTGAGCGCGTGCGGCTCCGGCTCGTCGACCACCTTGCGGCTCAGGTCCTCGGGCTCGCGCTTCACGAGCCCCGCGTGGAACAGGCCCGACAGCTCGGCCAGCTCCGCCCCGTGCGCGCCATTGGTCACCACCTTCAGCGCTCCGCCGGCCCTGCGGAGGGGAGACAGGCGTGATTGGCGACGATGCGCGCGCGCCGCTACTTCTACGATTGAACTCGTCGGGCGCGCGCAAAGTCGTCATGCTATCATTCTCGCTCAATGTGTTACATTCTGTCAAATTGTCGCATATTATTTTCTTAGCAATAGCACTATAAATAAAATTACCATACGAATCGTGGTTTGTAATGTTTTCCAAGAACTTAAATAGGTAGGTTCCTAACTCACACGATTTAGCAGTAATGTTACATGACATTAAACACATAATACTTTTCCATAACAAATTAAATTACTTACAATTATTGTAACTTACTTTAATCTTTTTGGTATAAAGATAGATATTGAGTCCAAAAAAACGATAACAATAACAACTGTCGAAAATATAATTGAAACTAATATGCCGTACAAATCTGCCAAAGTGGAGCCTTTAATTACATACATTAACTAGATCGAATCGATACTCATCCTTTATCCCAAATAAGACAGAGAACTAAAGTAAACACCTACTAAAAGTACTTGCTTTCAGGTAAATATATCTTTTTCCAGTTTTTAATTTTACGCCATCTATGTAAAATATTCAGTACTAATTGGCTTGTCGTATAAGTTGAAGACTACCAATCTTATCGCCCGAGCTAGCGTCAGTGACTCACGCGCAGCTCATGTTAGTAAAGAAAATACTAATTTGTGCCTACGTACTTGGTTTGATTTAGTATAAGAAATAAGTACCTATTCTTACCTGTTTAATCATGCATAAGCATAATCCTATAATCATTGATTTAATGTTTATTTTGTTTTTAAACTGCAATAACCTGGATTTTAACGGCCATTTTATTAATGATTATTATTAATAAAACAAATAATAGTTTTATCTACAAGACATGATATTATGCACATTAGAAGCAATCGCTTACTTTCATAACGCTCATTTGTATAAGTAAAAATAAAATAAAAAATATATTAAGGGCCTCTTTCACGACCTCCGAGTAACTTTAATTGACAGATAAAAATCATTCTCTCTTTCCATGTGAAAACAAAAGGCGTATATATTTTTATCCGTTGGATAGCGTTACTCAGAAGTGGTGAATTAAGCACTAATTGTTATTTTCTTTGCTACGAAACGAAGCTCTACGAAGTTCTACGTTTGAAGCTCTACGCCGGCGCCACTGCGTCACGTAACTTATTATCTTATTATCATCACGTAACTACTTTTTTCCATGCTGTATTTTTTTAGAGATACATAGTGCGAACAAGACAAGATCCATAAATAAACCCCGATATAAATAATCCGATCAATTCAAATAATCAAGTTAAAACACATTTACTTGTAAATGACCAAATAGTGTTACTTAATATTATAAAAAAAAAATACTGAAAGTGGTTTTTCAATCTTGTACGTAAATAAATGTAAAAATAATGTAAATAATAATGTAAAAAGGTTGCCTGGAAGAGATCGCTTTCAGCGATAAGGCCGCCCATTGTATTGCCTTATTTATTCTAGCCTTATATTTATTTTTGTATTATTTCTGTTTGTGTGGTAATTCAATAAAGAGTTATCTATCTATCTATCTAAATGGTCAAGTGCATGTCCAACCACGCACAGTGAAAGGTTTCGTAGCCAGTACGGCTGTGTCATAGTCACATTAATAAACGAAGTTAATTTTGCACTTGAATTTGGTAATGAAGTATGAACTGTGTATAAACCCAACTACAGGCATAAGTTGGTCAACTATTGCTCATTAACTAGTAGAGTCTACTAAGCTAATAAATTTGTTTTTAACTTACAGTATATGTGATAATATTGTTAATACTTTTTAGGCAGACAAGAATAGCATGTTGGTTAGAAGGAAAGGGGGTGGGGGAGGATCTCACGACTATTACGAAAATGGCAACTTTGAGGCTCTATATTTCGTAAAATGGCTTTTGCATAAAAAAATTGTTGAAAAAACCTTATAATGTTTTTAAAAGACCTATTCAACGACCACCTAAAAGATGGGATACTTATGTTAAAAAAACACCCCCCTTCTATATAGGGTGTTTGATAATATACGCACAAAAATGAAAGGGGTTATTTTGATGAGCATAAATAAATTTGTGAAATGTTTACCATAGAAATAAGCAATTTATTTTGGCATGAAAAATCAAACACTTTATTAACTTACTATGTATGTCGTGCTATTGCATAATGCTTGCCATCTCACCACAGATCCTGTATTGGTGACGTCTCAAGATATCTCTTATTGCCCCTTTCTAACCCAAAACCCGCAGCCATTTCCGAAAGAGATAACAAATCGGCCTTTATTTTTGGATGTCGATTGCAAGAGTAGGCTGTAAGTTTTATATCTAATTAATCGCCTAAACTTTGTCGATTTTCTTTAAAATTTGATAATATAACTAGTATTTTTTTTTCGAATAGTCTTTTTTGAAGTTTTGAGAAACCACTTGAATATCGTCAGTATATTACCAAACACCCTGTATAGGGATGGCTTTTATGCGAAATAAGTACAAAATAACAATTTTCTGTTTTTTTCCTTTACTTGTCCTTGCTTTTTGCCAAATTTCATGATTCTGGGTCAATGGGAAGTTAGGTATAGGTTTTGATTTATTCGCGTGTAAAATATGCGGCATAAATGGCCGTATTTTTTGATAGGGGGGTTGACTTAGAAGTTTCATTTTTTTATAGCTCCATGGTACTTGATAACAATTTCAACTTGATACCTTTACGCGTTCTTGAGAAAGGGTCTTGACAGACGGACAGACAGTCAGACAGACGGACAACCAAGTGATTGTATAAGGGTTCCTTTTTTCCTTTTGAGGTACGGAACCCTAAAATGTAGTATAATAAAAAGCCTATATTCTGACGTTTTGCATTAAGTCAATTTCAATTTAAATCAACTTTGACGAATCGGCGTTGTATGTATGTGTTTATCCGAGGATAAATTTGGAAGCATTGATCCGATCTTTGTGCAATTTGGTAATTAAGTAGGCAGTGATGGCACAATCCTGGCTAAATGAGCTTACAATGTGGAGGGTTGTTGAGATATCGGGTTTCAAGAGGGGTACAAAAACAAAATTATGCAATCAGGTCAAATGGGATATTTAATGAAAGGTCATTTTCAGTACATTTTAACCCATTTTTATTTTTAGTTTTGGTGTTGTAGTTTTAGCGTTTTTCACCAAAATAAAACTGACCTTTGAAGAAATTCACATGGTACACTTTACTAGTGTACCATGTGAATTTCTTCATCATCTTCATTAGTAACCCCACAGATCTGAAATTTAGTATGCGTGTAGCTTTAGTTACACAACATAGGGAAAAGTTTACAATCCAGAATCACTGCAATTTCTACCCCAAAAAATTGTAACCAATTAACATGAACTCCACTTGTACGTTACTTTTAATTTGAAGTTATTTTGGTCGCGCATCTTGTACATACTAATTTACACGACACTATTTAATAGTCAAAGATTATCGATATTTTTTTCATTAATTTTTAATTGAGAATTTAGAACCCCAACAAAATTGTCTCAAAAAGTGCAAGAAATATCCCTCCTCTATTTTCTAAGGGTGCGAACCCAGTTGCAGTGACCTTACAAATAGGTGAATGTATTACCTTCTAAACTATAAGTATAGTAAGTGTAGGTATATGGTAGCTAATAATTGGGAGTTTTTATCAGCCCCGCAAGATTTAGTTCGGGGCGCACCACTAGTGTCTTAGTTCAGAGTGCCTATCGCCAAAGGCTTCCTCTAGCTCTCTCCAATGAAGACTGTCTGTAGCAGCTCTTTGCCAGTAGTCATTCAATTTTATTTTATCCTCCCATTTTTTGATTTGCCTTCCCTTTGATCTTTTACCGTCTCTTGAGTACCAGTTTGTTATTATTTAGCTTCGTTTTTAGGGTTTCGTACAAAAGGGTAAAACTGCACCCTATTACTAAGGCTCCGCTGTCTGTCCGTCTGTCTGTCTGTCCGTCTATCTGTCCGTCTGTCACCAGGCTGTATCTCATGAACCGTGATAGTTAGACAGTTGAAATTTTCACAGATGACGTATTTCTGCTGTCGCTATAATAACAAATACTAAAAACAGAATAAAATAAATATTTAAGGGGAGCCCCCCATACAAAAAACGTGATTTTTTTGCTCGTTTTAGCTCGATATTGATAACGGCAACAGGTAGACGCTTGTGTTCCCCTTCGTGCGCGAGTCCGACTCCCACGTGGCCGGTTTTTATTTGGATCATATGTCCCGTCCTGCGCCATTTTTGGTGGTCTACTTTGATGAGTATATCGATTAGTTTGGTTATGGCTCTTCTAAACTTCGTTTCATCGCGCCGTGGCAGCTCTTACATATGGGTGCGAGACATGGTCACTAAACCAAAGTCACAGGGCTAGAATTCAAGACAGAATAATTTGAAGATAATTAATATGTTCCTAATACCTTTGATGAAACTTATGTTTATACGCGAAAAGAAAAAGTTCTACCACTTTTGCTTATTGCGCGCACGGAAGAGGAAGAGAAGAGATTTAGCATCGTTAAAGTTTATATGGAGAAGGAGGGGCGTATGCTAAAACTAAAAAAATAAATAACGTCTGGATTTGAACCACTGTGCACTGGCAACTAGTTAAAAATAAAGCATGTTGATTTATTAACATGTGAGCGTAGGCACCTCGGCGAGTGGCGCAGGGCGCGGCTTTCGTCGGTCGATGTCAGTGCGCGCCGATTTATGATAATTGAAGGCATGTTTCATTGGCGCTCAGATGTTTATTTTAGATAACAGCCTGTTGCGGCACTATTTCATGCGAATTGGTAGGATCGACCTCCCGCGCGCTGCCCGCTGTCCAATGCCTGCGCGCATCGCATGCTCATCTCCGATTGCAATTCGCACTCTGCTCATTCCTCAAGCGATGCATGCGATTCTCAAGACAAACACGACGAGTGTGAAATCGCTTATCCGTTAACCCGAAACGTAAATTTCGCAGCTATGCATGTCATGCATGCGTGAGAAGTGAGCCAAATTTATAATTTTTCATTAATTTCGACGTAAATTTATTTCACCAACAGTCGAACGTAGAGTAAATTTACGTATGCAAATTGAATCTAAAGCTAATCCGGGCTCGATATGCCGTCAGTGAGGTGGCGTAGATATCATTATTCATATGCTCCCTACACAATACAATGTTTGCTTGTCGTTCTCAAAAAGACACGAACACAAAGCTATCTTCGCTGACAGCTGAGGAGTTTCGGTCCCTATGCGCAAGCGTTCTGTTTATGCTCGCGGCTATTTGCTAACTTTATTTCGACACTCATCGTTACAGGAATATTGCAAATGGCTAGAAAATTTAAAAGAAGATAGGATCAAACATAATGAAAACTACTTACCAAAGCCCTTCGCATATTATCTGCATTTTATCTATAGTCACAGTCAGGTTGCGATGCAGTTGCAAATGCATTATGAAATTTATATTTGAAATCAAGTAGAACGCGTGTGTCGGTAGATTTGGGATGGGTTAAACAGATATAGATATTAAAATACTTATATGACAGAGAAATAATACTTAAATGTTTAATATACGAGTTGTATACCTAAAAAACAAATCATGGAATAAAATTATATTTTGAATGAAAGTCATTTTTATAGTTATTTATGTATTTAGATAGTTTAAATATTTTTTATTTTAATTTTTCAATTAAAATTCAAAATAAACTGCTTTTCTTCAGGTAGCCAAATTCAAATTGTAAGCTTCTAATCTGATATCAGTGTCATGTTGCATGCGATTACCATAACACTGCAACTAATAAAGGATAGGAATAATCACGACCTCGCAACTGTTACTTACTCTTACATGCAAAATAAAGTTTCCTTATCGAAGGTGAATCTGCGAATACGCTCAGATGCAATTGCCATTATAATTATTTGCAATGTTTACTTAACACCCTTTCACACATGATGAGACTTCCACAAAGCGACGCATGGGGTGCATAGACCCTTGGATTTATGCAACATTCAATGGATTCATCAAAATGCTGCTTATGAATGACAATGGTATATCATTTTTACTATAAGTATGAATTTTGAAAATTGAAAAAAACAAAAAAAAGAGTGTGTGTACTTATGTACACACGTTAGAAGTTATACTTCTTTGGCGTATGGAAAAAAAATAACTAAAATGCAGTAGTGATTAACGATAAATATTAAAATTAATCAAAAAGATTTTATTTAAATAAAATAAAAACACCAAAATAATATTTATTTATTCACACTGTTTAATTGTACCCTTACGAAACACGTGTTCTACATATAAAAATACTAGAATATACAACTTGAACATAGTTATCAATTTTCATACCACCTAGAACTAACTTCATGCTGTTAAATTTAGGTGTCGGTGTGCGCGCGCATCGTAAAAATTCACTCTCATCATTTTTCTCCATCGCGCCAAAAGAAGTATAACTTCAAAAATCTGCGTACTTGTTCTGCGATACCTATTTAAGCAGTGAATATAGCGACATATCGTGCTCGAACGCGACCGATGACTGATTTTCAAATATATCAGTATTATAAATTAATCAGTACTAGAAACTAAAATGGAAAATTACATGAATTTACGTTAGATGTCGAAGGAACCCTATCAAAATGAAACTTGCTTGGGGTAGTTAGCGCTATCGGTATCAAAATCAGTTTATCAAATGTTTGATGATGAGATAAAATCAATTGAACGATGTTAAAGGATGCGCTTGCAACGGATGCGCGTGACGTAATTCGATTCTATTTGAATATATCATTCGACTAAATGTAGGTTTATTGCTACTTTTCTCACGGAACTAATACTTTATCAAAACTTAAACTGAAAACGATGTTGCCATTTGTCTGTCTTTCTAACGATAGTTTGATTACACATTAACTATTTCAAAGAGATTTATATCCCGTGAGGTTATTCCCTAAACCTAATTAGCGAAACTAGTAATAATAACTTTGCATCTGGCAGTTGAATTATTCGCACATAATAGCGATTGTAATTAAATGTCTTCAGCTGGCCATTCAATAGGAAACGTTTGCATAAAGGTTGGTCAAGAATGAATGGTCAAACCCCGTTTTCATACTTCACTACGTGATGACCATTACTATCGGGGACATAACGATGTTACTGTCTTTTTTACGCATTATCTTCGTAAGAGGGTCGGGTGTTTCTAAGGGAGTCGAATGGATTTAACTGTTATGCTATTAACAATACCGACGGATCTTCAAGAGAAAACCGGTTTCAGTACTAAATGGGTCACACGGTTCCAGCGCCCTGAGTTTTTGTTAATCCACCGCGACACCAACGGCGCATATTCAAATAGAGTTTCATATGTTACATCTTTTATATATTTATTTTTCATGAACTCTGGAACTGAGAATGAAAATTAAACAATTGTTTTAGCAGTTAGCAAAAGTCGTGATGTTTCTCTAAATATACTTTTACCTGTACATTGAGGGTAGGTAAGGTAAGTACGTATATGGGCTCTAAGTAATTAAATTTCAAGATTATCTCTTTCATTATATCGTAAAGTAGGTACCTAAGTGGAGAAACCAAGTTCCCGTTAGTGTGGCAAGTGCGAACAGTGACAGGGTCAAGAGGGCGAGGCCCTCCCCGAAGGCATCCCACCGCGCGTTTCTATGCTAATCTTAGCGTTAAGCATTCGACAACCTCCGCCAACTTATTAATGGTTATAGCCGCTGTTTCCATTTAATACCCGCAGTCCCGCTTGTAGGTATTTATAGGACAGATTGGCTGCGCCCGCGCACTACGCAATGCGTTTACGAAACACTTTCGCGCCCACGTCTTCAGGCCTCAGAGGAATACGGACGGAACTAGTTCATTTCTAAATCTATCGAGCATTCAATTCAAATAATACGAGCGATTTAGACAACAAATACAGCGTTCCAAACCTGACGATGCACTGGCGTTGCTGGCCGATTAGCATACAAACACATTCGAAGACACAGAACTCACGGATGGGTGCGGGCGAGCGGAACGCTTCTTATCATTTTGAATGTATGAATGAGCAATAGCAGCGCATTGAACTGCGCGCGTGGGCCGCGTGCCGACAATGACTCGAGACAAGTCCTGGGCGTCCTTGTCAATGTGAGCCGCTTCCAGCCACATCCGTCTATTGTCATTATTTGTATTTATGCACTCCCGTAAACAACGAACGACGAGGATGAGGATGAGGAGCATGGAGGATGCTGCGACCGCTGCCGACCAGCGCACATACTATTCTAGAACATTTGTTTCGAGAGCGTGACGTGACGTTTCAAGAACTACTATGCGACGTGTGCGGTAAAAACGTAGGAGGCTATTTACCATTTTCACTATGATTCAATACCTACTTAGCTCATATATTGAAATGCAAGAACATATTCTGGAGAAAATATAACAAAGAATATCACAATGCTTGTCTGTATTTATATAAATTCTCAAAATTTACATTTTCATGGTTATAAACTAGTCTTATTTTAAAGTAGTATTTATGGAATACAATAAAACATTCATAAAAGTTTAAATGGTTTGTATGGGGTCAAGTTAACATTATGCACTGCCTGTATTAAGAATGTGACACGGCGTTTGCTCATTTTTGCGTCACTATTCAAAGGATGCTGTTAACAACCTCTTTCAAAGAGCGAGTATAATTTGATCGGGGTCACATTTCTATGGGAATTTGTTGAATGAACCGACAATATCTACTTTTACTATGCTTTGAATACAACTTAAGATAAAATATGTTCGTTATTTATTCTTCATGCATTTCTAAAAACCACATTTGAATGAATCAAATATCATTAACTTTTAGAGAAAAAAGTCCCATTTAACTTCGGAGCGTGGAATGTTAGTTCATTGATAAGATTGTTTTTATTAAGTTTAGTATCAAAAACATTAAGACACTAAAAAAAACTTTCATAGGAACGAACTTCAGTATAAGTTATCAAATAGAAAATTATGCAAATGATGCAAAAATATGCGCACAGGTATGAAGGGGTTCGCGGATCCTGCATAGTTGCAAACTGATATTTCGTTAATCCTTGCATAGGTATTCAAATGAGCACCTATGATTTATTGAGTGGAACATTAACATTTTTATTATTTGTTATTGTTCCACGTTGTGTTGGGGCCGGAAGCCACGCGGCGTCTTGTCTCAGTGTACTCGTCCGTGAGACTCGGCAACACATTCGCGACCCCGCCTCTATCCGACTACCTACAAAAACAGCACTACAAAAAGATTGCATATTAACATAGTTTACATATAAATTTTACGCGAATTCATTCCGTATTCACCATGCCTCGAAACCCAGCGATTATAATAATAATTGTTCCGATACACGAATACTCGATTTGATCTACGGCCGTGAGAATTGACTATTGATTTTCCGCGATCATTTACCGATTCCTCTTGATTGTTAGGTATCGTTTTATCTGATTTTGTATTTGCATATTCGATTATACCTATATATTTTCTCATTTGTAAGTTTATTCGCACATTTTATAATTTACCTGTTATAGATTAAAGCCATTACTTAACGGATTAATGTTGATTAAAAATCATTAATTTACGAGATTTTAATGCAAGTATTTAAATATTTAGTTTAATTTTTTACATTTTGCTGGGCACAAAATATCACTCATATTTTATTTTATTATAAAATTAATACAAGTATACGATTGTTGTATACAGCAAAGCATAATGTTGTTTTACACAAAGGCCTCTTTTTAGGAAGCCTAGGACTACTGTCTATGATATCTCTATTTCAAACTTTATATTAAAAGTGTTTTGTGGACTATTTAACTAGAAAGGTTTTTTATTAGTAAATGAGTCGGTTATACAGAGTGTTCTTTTAACTGGGACAGTATGGGGAAATCCGAAACCATAACAGAGAAACTGTCTGAGGAGCCATTTAGTCTTTTAGTATTGAAATAATTTTGGTATAGTAAATTTTTTGGGCAATAGTGAGTTTTCCATGCAAATTAATAAAGTATTTTTTTTATAACGTGATTTGTCTCAGTTTGATGTCAGTATTATTTCATTGTAACGGAGTAAACGGCAAGTGTAGTAGGCAAGTAAAATTCAGCAGTGGGCGTCTTATAGCTAGACTAATATGATGATTATGTTGATACGTTAAAAGTAAATTTTATTGAAACATATTTCTGTAGGTAATTATTAAAGCCAGGATAATGCATTGAAGTAGTCATGTCAAAAGCTGCTAGAAGCTACTTAAGAAACGTGAGTATACCTGCTACGGGATATGCATATAGCAAATGGGAGGCCATGTTGAACATTTATTGAAGCGATAGACCAATTTTATAAAAAAAGTTGTGTGACCAACTTCTGCTTTCTAGATATTTTAATTCCTATACAATTAAATAATACTTACATAAAATTAAGTTGATAAGCATTATCAAAAAAAAATTGTGAACTTTATTTATTTTCATGGAAAACTCACACTTTACCAAAAAAAATACAATACCAAAATTATTTACATAAAAATATGGAAATAAACGAATGGTTCCTCAATCAGTTTCTCTATATCTGCTTTTTTTTTTTTTTTTTTTTATTCCAATTTATTATAAGGACCTTTATAAGGATACATGTCGGTCCTATCGTATGTACAAGTTAATTGAATCAAAGATACAAACAAAGCAAACAAAATAAAGATTAACAACAACAATTAACTTATTTAAATCGGTCCGGCACCACAACCATACAAAAATGTACAGGTGTGATCCCTGACGGGTTAACTTAGAAAAAAAAAAGAACAATAATTAGCCACAAGTAAATGAAGTTATCTACCTATCTATCTATATGTATGTCACTTGTGGCGACTTACTGCACTAAATAATTCCTTAGCTGCATCTGATGTAGGGTCAGCTAAGATTTCATTGAAAATGCCCACGTCGAATCTGTTCAAGTTGTAAGTCGCCACCAGTGACTGTCTTTCTCGCTGGAAGCGGACACATTCCACCAATAAATGGTGCACATCCTCCACCACTCCACATGTGTCACAATTAGGTGTGTCAACCTTCCGCATTAAGAACGCAAACCTTTTTAGTGGCATGTGACCTGTTCTCAACCTGTGTGCTATGACAATAAGTCTACGTGAAAGGCTTGCATTGCCGAACCAAGGTATGTGAGGAGGCTCACATTGGATACATTTGTACCAAATACCTTTTTCTACGGATCTTTCATTAAAATATTCTTTCCAAAGATTGTAACAACTTTTTCTATATTTTGGTAAAAACTCTGAATAGTTAGGTAGTATGTTGTACTCAAATCCTTCTGAAATCGCCTGCTGTATCTGCTTTGGTTTCGGATTTCCCATACTGTCCCAGTTAAAAAAACACTCTGTATAAGTACTGCGTACCTAAATAATTTTAACAAAATGAACTAAGTAGCATCGTAAGGTAATTATCAAAATATCCATAATATTACCTTTGCATAATTATGTAAACAAACATAATTCTTTCAGTATAATATTCTGCACTTGACACTATCGTACGATCTTTATGTTATTAGAATCCTGCACCTTACTGTAGAGTCGCATCAAACAGCATAATATTACCATTAGCTTTAGCAAACTTACGGCCAGACGTCAACGAGCTTTGCATCTTTGTGTGCGAGATGTGCATCCTGTCCTAGCGGGGGCAACTTGTAGTATTCCGTGACGAGGGCGCCAGGCTGGTCGTCAGCCATGCCGAGGACCGTGGTGGTGCCGGCACTCAGAGGGTGCTCCGCCCCACTCGGGTAGTAGCGCCACGATTCCCCGCCGACCTCCATCACCTCCTTACGCCTTCTGTTGACAAAGAGACACCGATCAATATTCATCCTCGACCAGTCCCGATCTTTGTTACGCACGATCTGCTTTCACTAATAGAATAATTGAAGGCTACATCTTTTTGTTACAGTAACGGTAGGTATAGTGTTCTCATTCATTCCGTCGTGATTTCGACGAGTAAACATAGCGTAAAATACTGGTACTCCAAACCGAGTTTCACGTGCCGGTCTGCTACAACTTACGAACCAGTTATTAGGCGTGACCATTTTGGTACGGATACTGACCTTTGATGGCACAAACGGACGGTCATCGTGTATTGTGACGCTACGTTTGCTAATTGTTGCGTTTGCATCGGATGAGTCAACAGAGCGAGTGTATCGGTGCGAGAGTGAAACTGGTAGTCAGCAGAACAAGCTTTTGCGAAGATAGAGCGTTTGAAATAGGCGGTTTCGGGTTAGAACGCTGCAGCCGTACTTCACGCGCGCTGGTCGCTTGGTGCCGTACAGCCTGCTTTAGAACAGGTCCGAACCACTTGGAGAACCGGAAGGATACAAGGCAAATCCCTGCTCCCTCACTAACCAGTTTAGGTCGTGTGACGTCACGCCCAGCGGTATCTGACGATGCAGACAAATAAATAAAAAATGTTGGAAGCACGCGTTGGACGGGTTTGACCGGATCGTAGTTCTACCTGATTCCTGTTCCTGGTCATGTGTTGATATCTTGCCATTATTTGCCGCGTAACATATGCCAGCTTGTTATAAATTGCTGTTAGATATAAGACATAGACAGCCAACAAGAAATAAAATATACACTAGAGACGACAGTCGGCCATCAATCAGAAGGATGGTAGTTGACCCTATAAGCGAAGCATGAACGCACCTATTGCCAGGATGACCATAAAATTATACTTATAGAACTCGGTGCCCTTAATATAATTTTAAGTATAACTAACTTCCAAAAATTGATAAAGGTAACAGAAATAACTGGCGACTGTATTGCAAAAAATATACTAATTTATGAGCTCTTGAAATGTAGATCCGGAACCACAAACCTGTAACGAAACTAATGATCTAACGCGCTCTAAAAATGTACTATTAAGTGACAAGAATAGAATGTGCGAATTGGATCAGAGAACTGGAAAAGCCAGCTTCTGGCATTTAACCAGCCGAAGCGTGAGTCATTTGACGAGTTAACTGGCAGACGAGGGGCGCGGGCCGAGCGGCTGCACCACGTGAATGAGATTCCGGTAGGTGCGCACGTAAAAATCGTGCAACGAATCTAACAGGTTTGCTGGGGTCCTTGCGAGGCCACCGGGACTGGTCTAACCTGCCCTGCACAGCTGAACCTCGAATTTCCGAACGTTTCCTATCAAGTTTGCCTCGAACCAATACATGTAAACACACAAGTTTGTTTGTAAACAATATCTAATGTTCAATGGTATGTTGCGTTTTTGTAATATTTTGTGACGATGACCCCGCTAACTCTATATATAAATTGGTTGTGCCTTTCGTTGTTGGCAATTGTTTGGGTCTAATGTTTTGCAATGTACTCCTCATGTTTATTTGGCTTGTATTGAATGGCGCGATTAGAAAGTATCTTGCACAGCTGTCACGATGAGACGTGACATATGCTAGAGCGGAACGGATGGCTTCGCGCAAAGGGCTGAAGGAGTCTCAGTTGCACAAACAATGCATTCGAAACGGCTATTCAGTGTACGACTGTTGCTCAGAGAGATACAAGCAAAGCGTTCGATTTATGGACTATCTTAACTATGGAGATAATTAATTTTTGAGGTACCTGCCTATAATGTATAATACACAGTAGCAATAATGTTAATAATAATAATATAATATAGTTCACTACTATATTAATCCCCATGATGAACATCCTTGGATCTATTACTCAGTGCGCAGACCCAGGTTATCCCACAAGGAGGTATTCAGAGGCAAGTCCAAACATTTCCATTGTTACATGCCCACTTTTTACATAGCATTCACGTGACAGGTTGCAAGCCCATCGCCGCTTATGAATACTAGCCCAATTCCACATGCCTCCGAATTTTTGGTTCTAGGACATACCGGTTTCCTCAAGATGTATCCTTTACCGTTAGGAGCAAGTGGAAATGAGCACATACATTTTTCGAGTAGAAAAATTCATTAGTTAATTCGAACCCCTAAATCGAAAGTCGGGGTACATCCTATTAGGCCACTACGCTTTCAATAATAATAATAATAATAATAAATAATGTTACTTTATCGTTTTACCGCTCCGGAAAAGCTGAGCTTTTAAAGGTGCGTCAGCGCCTCTATAAAGCAATAACAATAATTAATTTCCGTCAGAAGAGAGTTCAATTATATGTTCGGTGATAAAACACTCTCTAAACATGAATTTCGTGGTTGAGTGAGTCGCAGCCGTTGGTTGCGAGATAGATTTATCTGAGATCCGGAGCAGGGCTGCGGTCCGGAGGCGGCGCGGCGGCGGCGCGGCGGCGGCTGCGACGGCGAGTTTCGAAAGGCTCGTCCACGTCCGGTGACGCGTCCAACTATCGATCATTCGGTTCGTTAATAAATAACACGTCGACGTCGCTCGCCGCTTATCTCCTGTTCGGGCATGTGGAAAAATTTGGTGTAGGTGTCGTAACGGAGCAACACGCATGTCGCGTAGGGCTGCGTGCGCCCGCCTGGCGTGCTTATCCCCATCGGTCGTTGCCTCGTCTCTCTTGCTTCATTATTAATCTCTTAATTAAAACACGACGAGAGCGCAGAGATAACCGAGCATAAATTAGTAAATAAACATCCTATAGTATGAGATCGGTATACGGATACTTAAAGAACTTACATGGCTCGAAATAAATCGGTTGAATGATTTCTTTGAGGAAACTTTCACGTGGATATGTTTAACCTGTCTCACGTGCAATAACCTCACGTAGATACATATCCATAAACGCCGGAGTTGCATTACAGAATATATTGAATCACGCATTAGCGACGGAACAGGCTTCGCAGCTTCACCTCGGTCACCGCGATTCCCCGCATCGGCAGGTGCACGGTGCTGCGAGGGAAAGTGCGGGGTGCGGCTCCACAGTACATACATGTTTTATCATCGCTGATAAGAGAAACTGCAATCTCACGCGCAAACGACTCATAATCGAGCTCATAGCACAACTTAAAAACCGTTTTCCCGGCGATTAACGTTTAACTGTATGATGTAGTAGCTACATATGTGAGAAGAAACTGCCCTAAGGCCTTATTAACTTTAGCATTAAATTTGTCTTAATTTATAATTCGGGCACTGTCCCGTCTGTCTAAGATCTGCTTGGACCTAATTCTCGTGTTAATAGACTATCATAGAACGTGACAGTTTGTTACTGATAAAACTAGACCGATTTCTTGTCATTGTTGTTACTTATTTTAAAAGATTGAAACGTGTACATACAATTTATAAGAAGGGGCCTGCCTTACACATACAATAAAAACCATTCATTTGTAGATATGTTTAATTATGTTAAATAAATAATTGAGAAACTATAAATTGTCCTCCAATTATATTAATTAAGAGCTAACAAAAACGGAATATGTTCGATTCAGTAACCGGCCATCCAGATAAAATAAATTAACATCTACTAGTTGTCTTTGCCTTATACATTTTGTACTTTATTTTGCAACAGTAAAAATATGCCTATTTCATTGATCTATTTTGTATTGAATTCCCACATTAAGAGTAACGATTGGAAATGGAATGCGGTGCCGCTGCATTTTGTCAATGAAGGAATTTGGCGGGCGGATTGTGTCAGGCTCGCAGCGCACTGGCAGCCGCGCTGGACGCGGCCTCAGGACGCACGCTGTTATGGCTCCACAAAAAATGCACATTCTTCATACCAGTATAAATAAATAAGGGATGAGAGCAGCCAGCGGGCAGCGCCGAGCCGCACAGAGCAAACTAAACGAGATGAGCATTTTTGACAAACCTCTTTTTGTGCTTTGACGAGGAACGCATATGCGATGATTCATTTACGGAGTTCTTCAACGTACAAGTATGGCCAGCATTATTACTTCTGTTTTCTTGGCAGCATTATATACGGTCAACAAGAAATGTTTTCTCAGAAATATGCGCCCACGCAGATTAAAGATGGAAACGCAACATGGCCACTAAATAAGTCATGTCTCTTGTCTGCGTAACTAGTAGCTCTGGCGTAATTTGAACATTTTATGACTAGAGCCATTACAGTAAAAAATCTGCTAATAAAAATTTGTGTTTTACAACTCTTAGCTAATTAACCATTTTGCAAAGGACACGTTAATTGAAGTTACCCAAAATGGAAAAATAATAACTTCCTCCCCGTGTTATAAAAACCGTTATAATTTTACACCTTAAAATGTGTAACGCACTATAATTTTTGACAATAACTAATTTTAAATTTCACAATTTTACAAGGACGTTTTTATAAAAGACACACAAATCCTTATTCATAATCTTTAGTATTATTATCATTGTCTGACCGTTGAGTGACACCACTCAGGAGTTTGACACACTCAATAAAAGAGATGTAAAGTCGCGTTTATGTGAAGTGGCCTTTGTATTGTGCTCTCCCGGATCCGAATGATGTGGTCGCGGCTTTTGAGGCGGTCTGGACGCGTCCGTGACTCTGATGATGTGCGATTGTTGAATATCGACATCATATTTGGAAGACGGTTACTTTTAGTTCATCGTATTTTATAGGCATCCAAATTGGTTGATTGTGAACAAATTCGATTGTATTTCTACTGGTATCCATTGTATCTATTCAGGCGAAAGTATAAAGGCTTAAATTTTAATATATAACTAATTCTTCTTCTTGTAAGTTTAAAAAAATGGGTATTTCAATAGTATGTATAACTATTAACCACACCTTATAATGCCTTATAAACCTCCCCGTAGCCTCAGTTCGCTCTACATTAGCCAATTATCCAATCGCATTACGTCGGCGTCTCGGTGCAAATCGCAGAAAAAACATTACCAGCGCTTGATAATTTGTAGAACAAATTGTCTTTAACTCTAACTACTATTTAATAATAAATAAATGTAAATATCCGCTGTAAGGTCTATATCGAGCATTAAACATGTCATGCTCGAAATGTTTGAATTACTAGCATAAATAAAACTCGGTACTAGTTAGTTGTCAGAACATTATTACATTAATCGCCTTAACTGAGGAAACTCTAAACCGACCGAATATAAAATGTTTTGGTTTCATCACAAATCAAAATGAAATATATAAATCGAGGTTGCTCGCATAAAGCACTATTTAAGCTGCGTTAAGTGTCTTATTAGAAGAGTTACGAGCTTAGAAAGAAGGGACGCCCGCGGCGCCCGCTGCTCACTAAACCCTGAATAAATGCATCATTTCCGTTTTGTCAGACTTTTCTAATTTGAATAGCTGTGTGTGGTCCACGTTCATTGAAACCACATTACTTAATATCCAATAGAAAAACAAATGTATATAAATCAGACATGAAGCTTACGAGATTACAAATAAAAAAATACAGGTGTAAAGTAAAATAATCTTATCTTTGCTTTAGCTTACCTATGTCTTAGCGGAGACAAAAAGTGTTTTCAATAGAAGTTTGCTTCGCCATACTGTCAGTGGGATAAGTCATGTTTGGGCTGAGCGACTTGGATCGCCTGATTATAGCAAGCACGTTTCAATGGAAATGTTAATACTCTCAATTGTGTGCTAAGCGGGATACTCACTGAACTACGAGTTCAACAAAGAGAACATATCTATAAATTTTATAAAGCTTTGCTGGAAAAAATTGAGAACAACACAATAAACGAATTTGCAATTCTTTATAGACACGAATATCACATTTTTGATAGCTAGTTTTGGATGGATTTGACTGTTGTTATTAAATAAGCATGAAGATATAAATTAGAAGGATGTCGCCTACGCGGGCGCACAATGGAGAGCGCGATCCCTGCAAGCATTGTGTCGTGCGGATTGAAACAGGTTGTACTTGGCAGGTATCTATATCTTGTGATTTATGTCCGATTATGTGAAATCCTGTGACTGTAATTAAACCGCGAACCTATTATTGTCTAAAGACCTACGAACTCTGCCTACAACTCTATCTATATAAGTACAACGCACGTATACAACTTGACATTCTTTGTACAAAACCAAGTTCTTATCCTATTTTAATATTAATATTTTAATATCTTAGCAAAAAACGATTTGCTTGCACCGCTATCCAAATATCAAAATTTACCGATAATACGAAAACCGTTGTAACAATAAGGCGTCCATATGTACCGAACGATTAAGGAATACTTATGTGCCGATAGACAAGTCAATAAGTTGTGTAGAACCAATGTAAATATTTGTCGTATTAAGATAATTTATCGGGAATTCTGCAACAAAAAATAAAAAAGCTTTTAAGTAGAAGAAGTGCGAGTGCTGGGTATGTATGACAGGCCGCGGCGCCTTACGACACGGTCTCTTAAAAAATCGCAAACAACTCGTCAGCCACCTGACAATTGTGAGAACGCGATCAATTATCCTGTGTAAATGATTGTCAACAATAAATAAAATATGAATTAAACTGTAGAGGAACGTTTTCATTATCGGTACGCTGTTAAAATAGCATGTCAATCATTTTACGAAGCAATCAGCGAGGCGGGATGGCAGAGCGCAAGATAAGCTTTAATTACCTCGGACGCCTATTTACATATTGTAGGAGATACTCGAGGATATATCGCAATTAGGGGCGTGCGTCTTCCTTTTACGCCGCGGAGCGGTTAGTTGGCTGCGTGGATACCATCTGTTTGACGGAAAGATTAAACGCTAAATTTGCAATTCGCTGTACATGCGACTCAACTCTGCCTCGACTGTTTTAAGCTCTCACTCATTTAGAAACTTCCAATAACTTCCATATTTTATACGCAG
Source organism: Philereme transversata (assembly GCA_963924445.1). Classification (NCBI taxonomy): domain Eukaryota; kingdom Metazoa; phylum Arthropoda; class Insecta; order Lepidoptera; family Geometridae; genus Philereme; species Philereme transversata. The sequence continues at coordinate 12,623,142 of OZ004342.1, forward strand.
TGCACATTAATAAACATGTCATATTCCTACTACCTGAGATAACAACAATTTGCATTTAATACATTAATATGTAAAATAGTTCCTAAATATAAATGTATAGGTTCACCAGTACATAGATAACATACATAGTTATTTATTGCTATTATAATTATTGGCACAATGATATTCTCGCCAGTAGCACCTTGCAGTGAGACGCTTATTAAAACAAAATGTCACTAAAATGATCTTTCCAAGTAATATTTTTTTTATATATGGCACATACATTTATCCTGAAGATGGTATGTATTCAGGGTATAAAGTTGTTTTAGTGGTTTACTATTTTTCTCCAAAACAGGACTTCAATGCGGTTTTTTCCATCCTTTCTTTACTAGCATTTCGAGAAATGTTTGAAGAATCGCCAAAGATTAGCAAATACTGAAAATATCTTTGCAATCAATGGTAGATGTCTTAAAATAATATTGGAAATACATTAAATGCACAGGTTCTTAAAATTTTAATCGAAACAGTGCTGCAGAGTGCACATTTACAGCATATTTTTTTTATATTTAACATGGCATATTTTGACATGCTTCTTATACTATACGGCCTTCTCTAATCCCTTTGGCCTCAGTCAGACACCTACTGTAAGTCAGTCGCTAAATAGGAAACTTATAATGCGCCAAATTGGCGCCTTCTAATTGCGGAGGTGGGTTATTTACGAACAGCGTGGACACTCGCACCCGCCTTCCGCCAGTGCCAAGCTAAGTAATCGATTTACGCTAATTATTTTATCTGTCATTTACCTGTACAGTTCATACTGAATTTCTCAACAAAATACCTGGAAATCCTTAAAAGCATCGGTTATGTGTTAGTAATGTATATAGTGTATGCTTTGTTTAATTCATGCCATATTAGGATAATAATAATAAGAAATATTATAGCTCATTAGTATATTAATCCCCATGATGGACATCTTCGTATCTTTTACTCAGTAAGCAGACCGGTGAGGAAATAACACAAGAGGGTAGTCAGAGGCAAGTCCAAACATTACGTTTGATACATGCCCACTTTTTGAATAGTATTTACGTGAGAGGTTGCTAGCCCATCGCCGCGTACTACAATACTAACCCGATGGCACATGATATAGATTTTTTTTTAGGACATGCCGTTTTCCTCACGATGTTTCTCTTCACTGTTTTGAGCACGTGTAAATCTCCAATAGAAAAATTCATTGGTGCACTGCCGCGATTCGCATCCACAACCTCCGAATCTTAAATCGGGGTACATCGCACTAGGCCACCACGCCATAATATATATGAGAATATTATCACTGAAGACACGATAATGGGCGCCAATCATGCTAATCATTGGTTTTGTCCAACGAAAGTCATCCAACGTCGTATGGAAGCTAACATGGTCCGATGATTGCTCGATTAAATCTCTCATTATTGGTTTGCAAGGCTATCTTAATTTTTTTTACAGGGAGATAATTTTCTAGATAATTTACGTACGATAGAGTAAAGCGGACTCATCGTGGGACGCAGCGGACCCGCCCGCCGAGCCACCGGACTATCTAAATGCAAATCGAATAGCTTCGGTGGATGTCCACGATAAATCAGCCTCATGGTCTGCGATCCGTTATCCTCGGGCTGCAGTCGCCCAAGGGCGCGACGGACGCTATGAACTTCGCAATATTACCTCAAACTACGACTATTACACATTTTAAACAAAATATTACAATTAAAAAACCAATTCAAAACAAACACTCACGGCAACACGGTATCCGAGCAAATAACAGGATATGGTAATTTATAAGAAAATGTTTGTTCACAGTTCACACCCAGACTCGTCTATTAGCCGAGGTAATGCTGACTTGAGACTTATGTTCTCTCTTAAAAGCTTTGAGGCAAACCTAAATGCAAAAGGTGCTTAAGGAAACGCAATCCCTAGAATCATTTATCATTAGTGTAGTACAAGCTCAGACGGACGTTAGTGCCGGAGCCGGTGCCTATCCATTACTCTAACTACCTACGTCAACATTAACGAATAATGTATAAATCCGCATGAACCTTTGAACCACAACGGCAACGACGCGACGTCTCTACATTTACTAAGGTGTACGTATAAATTGTTAACCCTTAACTATTATATGTTATTCAACGAACCTCTACAATTTCATCATTTATGAAAGAAGGATAAATCTACACATGAATACGTGAAGAGAAAACTTTGTATCCCTTTTTAAGCTTATTGTAAAGTAGTAAAGTTTAAGTATATGGAAATGGAGGGGCAAATGCTAAAGTTAAGCTAAAAAATGTAATAGTGAACTACAGTTGAATTTCGATCACTGTGCACTGGCAACTAGTATAAATAAATGCCCCAAATCTATGTTTTTGTGGTAAATAAATTTTGAAGTGAAAACTTCTTTAGGCGCGTTGTGCATTTTTTCAGATGGGAAAACCCATTGAGCTCGCGACACTGTTACCGTTACCGACACCTCTGTATATGAAGTGAAAACTTCTTTAGGCGCATTGGGCATTTTTTGAGATGGGAAAAAACCATTGAACTCGCGACACTGTTACCGTTACCATTACTGACATGTCTGTATATAAGTATCTCGTAATTGTTCAAGTTTTCACTTCTTTCGGCACTCCCGGAGTGCCACTTTTTTATTATTAATATCTCTAATCTAATCTAAAATGAAAACTGGTTTCAGTGTTGTTGCCCGACTGCCGACGAAGGGTTATGTATATTTTGCATATCGGTCTTGAAACGTACCTAATTGCAAAAAATTAAATATTTTAAAACTTTCTCCAATTAGACTCCAAACAGTAATTAATTTCGTCACATCCCGGATATTAGTTGATAACTGGGATAAGCTCTAGTGGAACGGAAATCAGAATGAAGTATCAGAAAGTAAGAATGATTGCACACAAATATTTAATGACAGTTTTATTTTCATAACAAGAAGTTATAAATAAAACCAAAATATTTTTTTCACAAGCGTTGGTTACCAATCAATCTATCGAAAACACGACATGTCTGTTAAAGTATCCGGGGCCTAATGGCTCTAACAAGGTGTAATAATAACATTTGTGAGTAGTTGTTTTGACGTCGAATCATAAAAGCTCTGTTGAATTGCAATCAGATAGGAACGTAATTGTCGCCAGAGTCCAGTAGCTCCATAGCCCCTCCACTTGAACCTCATAACCGTATTTATCGACCAGTTCTACAACTTGGAATCTAATTAGATTAGCCGTGCACAGCTCTCAAGATTAAAAATTATCTACAATCGAACGGAAATGTCTCAGTAATAAAATTGTTTTCTGTAACACTTTTTTCTCTCTTCCGTTCTCGTTCGCGGAGTATCGTGTTGATGTCATTGAACATAAATATATTCTAGGCATTAGTATCTGTGAATACGTAAGGTAACTAATATTAAATTGAAAATGGTATTCCGTCTAATTACGTTAACTTTTTAGTTACTTATGCTTGATAAATCCCAACTTTCAATTCTAGTTGGACCATATGGATTAAATTCCTCAAACCGCAAACCAAATGGTTTGAGGTCCAATTAGAATTGAAAATTGGATTTTATCAAGCATAAGTACCTAACAAAGTAACGTAATTACACGGAAATACCATTTTAATTTCATATCCATTACCTAAAGTCATCAAACTAGAACTACTCACAATCTTATCGAATTTTAATATAAGAAATTCAAGAGTTGAAAGTATCACACACTTAGTATAAAATTCTAATAATATAGATTCAACTAAATATTTTGTTATTTTTCTTAGATATTAGTAGTATCGTAAATAATGGTAATCACTAAACGACATAGTCGTTCAAGTGAAACGATCCTATTATACAAAAAGTTTTTAATGATTGGATTTATAAATGATTAGGTCATCCATAATAATATTATAAATGCGAAAGTAACGTTTATTACCTTTTCACGACTAAACGGCTTAACGGATCATAATTAAATTTGGGCAAGGAGGTAGATTATATCCTCGAGAAGGACATAGGCTATCTTTTGTCTCAAAAATAATCTTGAAGGGGGTGGAATACGGATTGAAAGATTGTATGGGCAATCCATAATTCCTTATGTTAGGGATCTGATAATTTATATGTAGGCTTTTAGTAAGAAATAAAGAAATACGTGTTTTCGGTTTTTTGCAAAATCATGCCTAAAGGGGGGAGGGGGGTGAATAAAGTAAGGGGTTAAAATTATGAGGTATTCTTTAGATGCACTCCGTATGTACTGTTAGTAGATTGTGACCGGGATTGGGGCATAGGCTACTCGACTGCGCAGAAGGAGGGTAATGTTTTTATTGACAAACCACGCGTGCGCAGCCGCGGGTGTGTCAGCTAGTTAGGTGTATATACACGTGATAGAAAATGTATTCTAAATAAATATTAATTAAAAGACTTTTATGTCTATGTAGAGGAAATATTTGATTGAAGCGATTTTCATCACGGTTAAATATAGAGGAGTCTTGAAAAAGACGCAATTTTATGTAGATACGGACACTTAGCGGACACAATTATGCAAATATACAACGTCAATTATTGCCAAGTAACCACTGGCTAGCCGCGGGAATTTATCGTCTACCCACCATCCAATACGCAGCCCTGCAATGCTAAGGCACAATGTCTTCAACGGGAACCTAATTACCTACGTGCAGTATCAAATAACTATTTTAAATACTTCTATGAAAACAGATATGAACTAAAAATGTCACATAGAATATCTTACTTAGAATGGCATAAGCCTAAATTAAACGTAATTAATGGAATATTTTATGTATTTTTGTTTAAACTGTTGCGAACTCAAGTTGTACATATTTGGTATAACGGTTGCGTTCCTGTCGTTAGTCAATTAAGATGATATTCTTCTTTCGCAAACGAGAAATATCAGACACTTTAATTGTCGCCCAACATTCTTAAGAGGAAATCCGGGAACCAAGACATTTGGAAAATAGGTATTTAACAAATATATTGCTGTCGCGCTGTGCTCTATATGCCCTATGTGCGTGCAATAGAGACAACTGCAGGTCGAACTGATCATACCTATATAAAATAGACGAAATCACTGTTTCGCAGTCCCCTGTTTCCTCCTTCAAAACTGGACAGATTTTAATTTTTTTTCAAATATGTAATAAAAAAGGCTTTGGCTATGTTTGTACGTTTCGTTTTTTTTATTTATATTCGTCAAATTTGTTTGCATCCAGCAAATTGTCTGAAAAGGGGCAGTAAAAATTAGCAATTTCTGTGACTTTAGAAGGTTCCTAGTTCTTATAATAATTAATTTATGGAAAAAAACTAAACGTAGGAACATGACCATGGTTTTTGTAGATTGTAGGGTAAAAAAATATTTGCTCTACTATCACTATCCAGAGAGGAAACAGGGGACTACATTAGTATGGGCAAAACGCAGCCCAGATTTCTTCTTAAGCATTTTCTACTTGAGTTATTGATTACAATGAAATCCCGCAGATACAAGAAATTCACTAAACCATTGGGTACGTTGCCAACGATTTGACAACCCCGTTTTAAAAAGTGGTTTATAAATTAGTCGGTATGTTTTCATTACAAATTCTTTCTCTCAAGTGTAGAAATGAATTGCATAACTCTTGTGCAATTATAAAAGGAATACTTAGATGAAACGCTTATTTCTTCCACCCCGTGGGAGAACACCACAGTAATACCATAAGCATGCAATTTTTACCAAAACTCTTTGTAGGTATATGCAATTATAAGTGCATTTTGTCGGTGTGTCTGTCATTAACTTAAACGTACGAGTACGATGTTATTTTAAGGACTGTAATCGCCGTTCCAGCGAGGCTCTGCGCTTTTTGCGCACACTCACGAAAAGCTATGCATTTAAACGCTTGAATTATGAAATTACAGTATCGAGTGTAAACACAGGACGGAGAGAACCTTGGATTACAGAAAACTGTATACCATGGAATTGAATAGGAGACAAATTATATGTATATAGGTACCAATTTTCACTTGTCTTGCATTAAGTATGGAATATACCAAATATAGGTAATATTATAAGCGACCGACCCACCTGAATAAAAAAATTGTTTAATATGTAATAACTACTTTCTCAAGTAACGGATACGGCAAAAGAAGCAAACACCAGTAAAAAATATTATATAAACAAATCAAAAACGATTTTAATCCAAAATTGATCCAATATATACAATATCTCAATCACAATACATGAGCTGTTTATTTGTTGTTGAGGAGTTTTGTGCGGTAAGTATCTTTAAAGCTCATGATCTGATCAACACGACAAGTACCTAAAAAGCCTGCAATCTCCAATGCAATACCCTGATAGCGAAAACTTTTCCTGTTTGTCATTGAGGAGTTCTGTAAGGTATCTTTATAGTCCGTCAGGTCAGTTGAACGCCGATATCCCTTAGCGATTTCCAAAAGAGTTACTACTCGTAAATTGCAATGTGTTTGTTGTCATTCATTACCGAGTTTCCGGTTTCTATCTGGTACTCCATAATCAGATTATTAATATTTAATATGAATTATTATTAAAAATATTATCAGATCTCAGTGATTTTCGATATATTATTAAAACGATTAAACACTAGCTTTTCTTTATTCGTGATTAGAGGTGTCTAACTGTTTGTATTTTTTAGGAATTTTAAAGAAAGAAACTCCCAGTTTTGGGATCATATAAAAAGCATTTAAAAAATCATAGCGATCTGATAATAACGTTATGCCTATTTTTGAAAAAGCATTTTCCTCTTCATCAACATCACCCACAGCCCGACTTCACCCACTGCTGTATATAGGACTCCCCAAGTTTGTGCCATCCGCCACCATCCTGCGCTAGTCTCAGCCATTGACGGCCCGCGACTCTAACGATATCGATTCTCCTCTTACTTGTATTTTTTTCAATGACTGGGTTGAACCAGTCAAGTGCAAGTGAGACTCGCATACCAAGGGTTTCGAACCTACTTAGATTTATGCTAATTTAGCTGCGCCATCTGGTTATGGGAGCGGTAAACTTAGATAACTTTGAAGGTTGATTTCTAAAAGACGATTATAGATGAAGACTTCGTTTTATTTTTCCTGTAATCTTTGCAATTATATTAATGTGAAATGCGCAAAGTAAGCTCTTTTATATGATATCGCACTTGATCTGGTAACCTTTTGAAATGTTGGCCCCCTTTTTGCCCGCTTTGGCAATCTTAGTGAAAATATTTTTATTTTTTAACACTCGACGCAAAAATAGGAGTGGTATAAGTTCAACCCTCTGTCTGTCTATGTGTCTGACTGTCTTTGGCGTCGTAGTTCCCAAACGGATGCGGTTTTTTTTATAGAAAGCTAGTTTACAAAAATATCAGTATTTTCCTTTTTATCTCATCTCAGTTGTAAAATTTAAATTTATTAGGAATTTTTAGGGGTGAAGTAGTTGCCGAGATAATCAGCAGTGACAGACAAATGGACGGATAGAAATAGTCGCGCCCATAACGGTTGCATTTTTACTATTTTAGTACCCTTTAGAGCCGAACGAATAAAATTAATTTATTAAAAGTTCGAATTTTCAAACAAAAGACATCAACGCGCTACTCAGCGTTGAAGACGGCTTTTTTTTTCTAACAGTTTCAAATCAAACAATTTTAGTTAATTGACTGAAACCACAAGAGGATACTCTCAATTTATCGCGTATATTTTATAGGGTCATTTAAATTCTGCTTAGTCCAAAGCATTTTATTTTAAAATAAATATTATAGTAAAAACCCCGACTTCCACACTCACAGAAAATAACAGAAATAAGAAGACACTTGAAGATAATACATATATATATGTATATATATATACGGGATACATGGGTATTTGAAGATTTTGAAGTCAGTGATGACTTTTATTCACTTTTTGCACACCTGAACGAAATTAAATAGAATAAGATCCCAGAGCCATCAGACATAACTTAATTTCACATAGATGAAATCTTAGGTTCTCAGTAGCGTCTCATGGTCTATGAATACTTGCTTTCCTTTCTTACCTGGTACCTGTCCGGAGGGCTTAGCCAAGTTACAGTCGATTAGTGATGACGCTAGTCGATACGTCCGAAAATGTATGGGATTTGACACATGCTATAGAAATACCACGTGATTCAGCGACAACAAATGTATGTAGAAATCGAATAGATTCGGAGCGAATGTAATTTGGCTACGGGCCCAGGTGTCACAAGGTGAGCTTCACAAGCACGCATGTATTCAAAATGAGACGCTACTGAGAACCTAAGGTTTCATCTATGTGAAAATAAGTTATGTCTGATCGAAAATAAGTCATATCTGGGATCTTGGACTAAAATATATATGTAGTTAAAATCACTCCATACTCCAGTGTTCGTAGGCGCTAATTTCAAAAACTTGATTATAATTTTTATAATTTTAAATATAATTTTATAATTGTATGTCAAACTTTTCTGTGATTACAATAAAATAAAGTTTATTTTATGTTTGTTAATACCACATTTATGTTACTTTCAAATAGGTACCTACATTTAGTTAAGTCTAATAAAATACCTTCATAGGTGTCTATAGTATTGTATTAATATTTATAATCATAAATGGCAGACAGACGACTTTCAAATAAATAACCGGATATTAATCATTCACTATAGTATAAATGAGTACCCATTGTCTCAGTTATAGTATCCACTTACCTATAGTTATTTAATGTCAAATCCTTATACATTACGTAAGGCCAACACCCAGAAACAAAAGCTGTGTATAGATGAGATCATTATATTGATTCACAATGCGTAAGTTTATTCTGTTATGACAGGCGAGCATAAATTGAGTGCAGGACCCTCGGATGCTGCGAGACAATGAGCGTCCCCGTCAGCATGTTGACGAAACGGTGAGATACCGTAGGCCTCAACGCTCATGGACACAGGGCAAAGAAGGGTTCAACACAATATACGGCTCGCAATTTTCTTTTTATAACTGACGAGACAATGGTCAGTGCAGCGCTCAGCGTGTGAAATCGACGAACATAATTTAGATGCGCGATCGTCTTATAAAGCAACAGAATAAATTAATAGTTTTTATTTAAGCCTCGGACGACGATTGGCTACAGTCACCGCTTAAATTAGATATTCAAATATAATTAGTGATTTACAAAAATATTCTTATACACCTAAATGTTGAAGAATATATTGAGTTTTTAGTAAAGATCGCATCATCCTTAAGAATTAATTTCATTGATGAGCATCATTTCAAATGTTGGGCTTATTGAATTCAATATTTTCTGTGTTGACACTCGATTTCCGCTATATGTCTTCGAGTTTCTCAAGCGAACACGTCAGAACCCATCCTAATTGACGCATCCTGTCGAGTTATTTCCAATATAATACTAGTTAAGTCCACGGCAGTAACGTAATAAACACCTGCAAGTCTTAGAATAACCGCAAAATTACAGGATCTTTAACTCAGCGGGCAACGCTGATACAATGCAGGTTCCCGAGCACTGGTAAATACTGATTGCCAAATTATAGGGTAAAGTGTCATAAACACAGGGTATGAGCCCACCATCTAATATTATTTGATATTATCGCTTGAGGTTTAAATCAAAGCTCGATGGGAAATTAATTAAATATACCGTTGGTACTGTATATAAGTTTTGATAACTAATGTAAGCTCATTATAAATTTTAGTATAAAGCGAACACGAAATGTTCACACCTCGGTTTAAAATACCAACGATAACTCTTATGTGCTAATAAACGTAAAATGCCTGCGAACTTATAAAACATTTAACATGATAATATTTCACATTTAAAATTTGCCTATAAATTATAAGTTTTTCATAATCGTAACGGAAAAATTAAACATTTTGCATCGTGATTCAAACTTGTAATCGCAAATAATAATATAATTAATTACACTTTTTTCCTAATGACAAAATACACCAGTTGCACAAAACCCCTAAAGCGTTGCGGGTACTATAAAGGGTTGCGTACGAATAAGAAAGCGACAAAAAATTAAGAATCGCCCCGATGAGCCATTATCTTCGCATGTTAAAAATAATATGGTCATAGGGTAATGTACATTCATGCGAGCCACGTCCAAGAGCGCATTTGAATATTCCTTTGTAGCACTACCCCCTGCCTGCGCCGGACTTCACACGCTCTCGGCAGGTACTCTGCAACCCTGAGCTCGCCTTTCGGTCCTGCACTACCATTACATTGCAATACGCATTTTGATACTTGATAACAATTTATAACTGAATTTGCAGTGCCAAGCACAATCCTCTATTTTGTAACATGCTATTACTTAGGTATCTATTTTGAAACAAATATCTATGTTTAAAATCAATTACTGTAATGTTTTTTACATAAAATAATATTTACTAAAATTCACTTAGGTAAATTAATGTTCAACAATAAATATGTCTTATATCAAGCATAAACGACTTAAAAAGTTAAATGTTTCGATAGATAATTTAATGCATAATTATTTTAAATTTTTGCTATATCCTAGGCATATATGGTCAGTAGATAAAGTTAAATCAATCTCAGCCTAATATATCTTGTCCAGGAAGTAATATGAAACGCTGTGTATCACGCCATCCAAATAGAATTAATGATTTCTGAAGAAGCTTTTTAGAACTTAGTCAACATTACTTATTTTAAAATTTCATAAGTGTATATTTAGTCCGATGTACCCGTAACTTCGCGGCCATATTATGGGGATTCGTTGAATATTCGTGCTGGGTCTCCGTCTTTCATTATATTATACACATTGACAGATACATACAACACGAACATTCGACGAATCCCGATAATCTGGCCGCGGTATATTTGACTATGCATGTGCATGCAATGGATATCCATCAAATTGAATCACGTCACACTTTCAATAAATAGTAAAAAACGTCCACATAACGCGCTTGTATCTGCTTTGCGTTCGTTACGTCAAATCAAATTAATAAGCATCGAAAACCAAGTGTCAAGACCAGTTTATAAAACTACTTTGATGGGTGCGTAATAGCATTGTGCTTACATCGCGATTGCTAATAATATGGTTATTATTAGTCAAAAACACATTATTAGAAGTGTAATATTAATTGATTAACTTTTAATATTTTATAAGATTCGTTTTAGAAAATTCGTTCTGTGCATTTATTTTACATTCAAATTAATGGTAACTGTCAAAAATTGATACCTTATTAATATTAATAATGCTATTAATTTACTTAATCATATTTGTTTTTTTTTTGTAGGTAAATATGTATTTATAAATAGAACTTGTTTTAGCGTTTCATTTCTTCAATAAAGCAGACTTGTCGTGTTTGGGAATCGAAAGCCATTAAGTAAAAGAACGTAATAAATTGTACATTCCACTCCGTTATACCGGAGGTTCATCCGCCAGATTAAATTTATCTATTAGTTTAAAATTAACTGTTACTGAATGTGTGTTCATGTTTGTAGTACATTTTATATGCGGTTAGCTACATTGTGTTATTATTATCATATGACGAATAAACGCTTGTATAAAAACTTGCTTATCATAATTATTAGTGTTTCTTATAAAAACATGAGATTATATTATTTATAAAACATAAATAACTTTAGAATTAAATAGTTTATTGTCAAAAAGTTGACTATCACCTGTACAAAGAACGCCGCTAAAATAACTTCACCTGCGCATGCTTATTCAAAATAATGTAGATGATCCTAGTTTGCAATAAAGTACTGGCAACATCGCGTGTCATTTGACATTCGTGAGTATTCAGCTTTACAGTGCAGGCGCAAACGCAGGGCTTTAGAAAGCGCGCTCGCCAATAAATACTCGTCTGATTATGATCTACGACGCGTAGCCCGTAGCCACATTGAGTAGGTATCGGCGAGCCACACTATGCGGTGCTGCTTGGTTGTTCAACCCTGATACTGCGAATCTGTACGTTAGCTGACGAGATATTAAAAATCATTAAAAACTTACAAATTTGACAAAAAATAATGCAATGTTGACTAAATATAGAAAAAGTTCTACTCTTAAGAATTCGGCCCTTAACCACAACGGTTTAATGCATCCATGAGGCAGTGGAGGACACGGGCCGCATTCCGCGCTGCACTCACGCCCTATACCTAGAAAAACTTACAACGTGCGTGGGATTCTCGGGAACACGCTAAATAAACAGAAAAAAACACGAGCACGTTAGGATACAATGGACACCCACATAATTACAACTCCAAAGTTTTATGCTCTTTCATAAGACGGACTTATTATAACGGCAACTAGTAAAACTGATACCGCGAGATATATGGATGTCAAAAAGCTTTAAAGTAGATAAAGTTTATTGTGATCTACTTAAAGTCCATTTGGGAAACTGCTACAATACGATACGACTCGAGATTGTAAAATCTTTTTTTTTAATTTTATTATTAAATGGCGTTTATCAAACACATATATAGACGAGATATAAAACATAGGGAATTCAGATATCGGTTCTAGAAAGAAAATCACTCACCGTAACCGTCCTACACAGAAATGCTATTAAAACTTTCTGCTTTACATATACGATAGTTAATTAACCTGCTAATAACTCTACGCACTTTCAAGTATGTTTTAAATATGTGGCGGAAAGTTTTGTAGCGAAGCGAAAACCAGCAGTCACATACAATGTACAAGTATGAGGCGGTGTGCGCCCCGCTGCGGCGAGCGCGGCGGCGGACTCATCGCCCGAGGCCGGCATTAGCATACTCTTTGGTAGCCACACTCGCTATCGTTCGGCCATATTCAAATCTCAGATATGCAATATCGACATGTCCGTATGAGTAGGTGGTTATATCGCAAAATGTTTCTAGATGTAGGTCAGCCGAATATATGTATGTTCAACCGCTAGTAATTGGACGTGCAAGTAATTGTACACCTATGAAGCATTTATGATATACTCTACCGAAGCCTGTGATTACGATACACGGTTTTGATTTATTCTTTATTAAACGCAATTTAGAAAGATAAATGATTTTTGTATCAGGTACATAACTGACCGTTTAAATTTTTACAAATTCTTTAAATTTTATGTACCTACCCAATAAAAACCCGATAAAATGGTTCGTTCAAATTAGTGAGCTCTTATTCGGTGCTAAAAAGAAAGGCAAAACTTGTGCACGCGACGACGAAAGGACTGCTTGTAGGTAACATTTACATAAACAGTAACATTTTTTTCTTACGCCAGAAGGTGCAAATGTGTGTGTGAGTGATATCGTTACATATAAGTATTTATTTATATACTTGCCATATATGTATAGAGACGGTACACACACGTAGCTTGCGTCTGACTTTCACGCGAGACGGGCGCGCCCATATTAATTGCTCCCGTTCTTCGTCGAAGCTTTATTTATTGCCCTGACCGATGATTGTGAAAAGCTTTGAGTTCAATGTACATTAGTTTTAGTGTTATCTCGTGTATTTGATCTGACGTGCGACACATGAGCGCGGCCTGCCAGAGGCTGCGCGTATGCAGTCACCGATTTTTTCCACACACATTAATATTTTTAAAAGCTTTTCGCAAGAAAAATATAACGGCAAGCGCTGGTACACGTTATTCGTGGGAAAATGTCCCGAGATATGTTTGTCGTGTTCTTCGTTCGGCAACACTAGGGGAGTAAACAAAAAATCAATGATTATCTAAACAAATGAGTGAACGGGCGCGCGCCGATGTTTTAGAGAAATAAACATTAATTGTGTGCATAACGACCGCCGCCAAAACTAATATTTGATATTCGAAAATACTATTCTAATGTATGTCGTGGTACATGGCGATGGGCCCCGTCCACTCGACGCATCTGGCACTTTAGCGGCTCTTTTGGTCTGTGTCCATATTACGTGAGATTTTAAAGATAAACATAAAAGTTTAACCTATAATCGTTTGAAGTATACTCGTAGATACCTTGAGTGTAAATTGTGTATCCTTTTTATGTACTTACAGAGCTTCTTCAATGTATCGAGTTTCTTGCCATGAATTAATTTTGTAGAGGAAATAACAAAAAAACATTTAAACCTTATACCTGCATTAATAAATCCTAATTACAGTGGATAAATAATAAACTCAAAATCACTAAATGCAATTACAAGCCTAGATACGTAGGTTGCCTAAGTACGGTAACGTTACGAGCAACCTTCAATATTTTTATCGACTTCTGATGGTGTAATTAGTTAAATTGAGGTCTCAAGCAATGAATAAACAAATATATTAACACTTTATTTTCATGCATATTCATGAGATGATCAATAGAAGTTCGTATTTATGTATTATACTCTAAGTTTTGACATGAGTAACGTTATTGTTGTTTGTAAAATAGCTAGTGTTATTTTTATAATATTTTCATATATAACGCATTAGGTAAAAAACGACCACGCTTCAGGTCTCACGGTCAAACTTGCTATAAATTTGTTGACGAATGCTGAGTGCGCCAAGCCGCGGCCGCCGCCAACTCGGTCCCGTCGAATGCGGAAATAATGTTACTGCAATATAACTGCCTAATTATCTAGATACTACAATCTAGTATCAAATTGGCTTGTTTTTGCGTTTTATGCCCTCTCATCTACTTAAAAGTATAATTAAATGAGGCAAAAAACCTCTGACTGATAAAAAACCCATACTTAATAAGTTTCCATTTCACCTTCAATGAGAACCCTTCACCAAAAAGGAAAAGTGTTGATAATCTTTGGATCGGCTGACCTGATCTTTATCATATGTAGTTAAGAACTACCCTAATTAAACAAACTTTCTATTAAAAAAAACCGTGTCCGAATCGCTCCATCCTTTTGGGACAGACAGACAAGCAAGTGAAACTTAAATCACCTCTCTTTTTGCACCGTGGGTTAAAACAATTTTGTGAGGGACTAGCTGTTACCCGCGACTTCGTACGAGTTACACTATGAATGTGTAGGTAACCTAGAAATAAAGCTAAACTCGCTGTTGCAACTTGACTTGACACCCCATTTTTATCCCATGGGACCTAATTTATGGGATAAATATCCTATGTACCTATGCCTATGCCTATGTGTTAATCCAGGTCATAATCTTCGTACATACTAAATTTTATCACAATCGTTTCAGCCGTTACGACGTGATTGAGTAATAAACAAACAAATAAATAAATAAACATCCAAACTTTCGCATTTATATTAAAAATTTTAAAAAAATCTTTTGGAATTTGGGTTCGTAGTCATTAATTTTAATGAATCGTAACTTTAAACAAGTCGGCAACACCTTCATATAAATATACATATATACAACATAAAATAACAATCATAAAATAGATATAGTCAATGAAAAGAGGGTGATAATAAAAAAAATAATATCAAAACAAAAAATCGGCTTATTTTTATTGGTTAAATATCTATTTTATTTAATTATTATTAAATTTGTAATAAAATAATAGATTAAATACTTCGGTTAATTATATCTATAGAAGTCCGGTTACTTCAAGTTTGATTATATTTATCTATTCGGTTATACAGTCGGAGTTTTATGAAAATCTCAGTATAGTATTCATATTACAAGTATTTTGTTAGAGTTTCAATTTGGTTGTATAAATTTTATACCTAAATTAATAAAGTAATTACTTCTTTCATAATTCCAGATGTAAAGCTTTTTATCAACAAAAACTTGCCTTGATAAAAGACCTTAAAAGTCATAATTTATTTATTTAATTAAAATTATACTTATTCATCTAAATAATTTAATTAACTCAGTATTAATAGTATTATGACATATTATGCTGCGTAAGGAATCACTACCGATGATATTATCTGAATGAATTATTTTGTTGTTAGGCAGTGGTCAATAAGAACGGGTCATCACAAAATCAAAAATACCTGTGAAACAAGTCGAAAACTGGTAGCGGTGGGGGCAGCCGGGCAACCCCACATCAAAGTCCGAGGGCGTTTTGCATGACGCGGCCAGGTACCGGTCAGTCGACAGGCTCGTCCAATAGAGGTCAGCGGTGGACAATGCGGTGTCCGGTCCGGCTCCCGGCTGGGGTTAGAGGGAACAGGTTCACGCTGAAGCAGTGAGGTGCCGCGATGGCCTCAGCTCAGTGCGCGGTAGACGGTGGTGCGGTCCGGGTGCGGCGTAGCTCGCTACTGCTGCGGCCGGCGCCTTAGCCCCACACGCACCGCGCCGCGCACTCGAACCTCGGAGAAGGGTGACATCATGACTCTTCCTCATTGTCCGACTCCATAAAGGGTTGATGAGCGGTAAACGCGGGAGCCTTTCAGCTATCCCTTATTTCAACTAAGAGGTCAGATGAACAAAGAAACTTTTTCATTGTTCCATAACGTACACTTTATGACGTCGCGTCGTTATAATTTGAATATACGGATGGTACGGAACTACGAAAATAACGGTTATTGATGACCAACCATGAGCACAGGATGCTCCAATATTTTTATATGAAAAGAGCTGCTGCCTATCTATTTAATTGAATTACTTGTAATTTACCTAATAAGTTTGGTTACTGGGTTGTCAAGAATGGTATTTCTGATGATACCAAACGAATTATGATTAGTATATAAATCGCATAGTTGTATCATTTCTAAAAAAACACTGCTGCTAATGGTCAAAATAATTAAGGTATCCAAATTAATTTGAATAAAATGGCGTGAGAAAATATTAAACCAATGTTTAGAACTAATTAAAATAATGGTCTAAGGAAACATAAAACAGTGAAGGGGTAATTAGAATTCGAAAATTAGTGAAATCGGGAGGCGGAACGCCATCGCGTTTTATTCGAGACTTTTTTATCAAGTAGGTATTCAGGATTTTAATTTCCTATTTCAATGTAAAAACTTTGACGCGAAAAACGAAAAATGTGCACGTTTTCGATAGCTGCTATAATAATCATGTGACATGAAACTGTTTACGACCGACATTGTTAACAGGGCTGCTATTTCAGAATACAAGTGTCAAAGCGCTTCCTCCCGAACAAAAAAGATCTTTGATAGAACAGTGGAATGCTTGTTGTCTTTTGTTTGGACTGAAAAAGTCGCTGAAAAATCGGACATAAGGGACAGAATTTACCTATCATTTAGGGAAATGAACAGAGCGCTTCAAATTTTGCACGTTACATTTGAATTTATTACTTTGAATCGATTCCATTTTACATAAGTCGATAGATCACGTGATATTTCCATAGCATGCGTCAAATCCCATACATTTACGGACTTATCGACTAGCGTCATCGCTAATAGAATGTAATTTGGCTAAGCCCTCTGATAGTTACAAAATAAGCTAAAAAAGCAAAACAAAAAAAAAATAGATGGTCTATCTATTTGTACAAGGTCATTATCATTTAATATTTCACCCACCAGACACATACCCACACAAACACTCATCCTTACACATATGCATACTACCACCCACCCTTACACATACACACACCACCACACACTCTTTGACACACTACCACAAACTCACACACCTTCCAACCCTCACACACGCAGACCCCTGCATACACACTACTACACACATTTACACCCTCATAGACACAAACCCACTCCCCTAACACTCTGAAACACAGTCACACACACATACTTACACACACATTATTTACCATGGCATAGCATATTTATTTATTTGAGTTTTCTTTATATACTTTACTTTTTTTATTTAAATCAATTTTGTAATTAGGTTCATTGGTATACTTACGTAATCAGGAAGGAACGTCAAACTCATTTAGTTGTATGCACGGGCACTGGAAACTGCGACACAGTATTTTACTAATGCAGTTTCCAGTGTTCACTTTGTTTTAGTTACATGTAGAAAGTTCACAATAAATAAAAGTTCACAATAAAAATTTTACAAGGAGTTTGCCGAAAGTTTATTTAGGGTCATCTTTGACCGGCTTTTTCAGATTTAAATACCATTAACTTAATTTTATTTAACTTAAATTATTTCATTGCTCAATATTGATATTTATTTATCAATATCGATATCTGTTTTTAATATATACTAAATCGGAATAACCGAATTAACGGAAGAGCGAGACCCTCTAACACAGGTATTTTATACTTAAAAAAGGGTCCCAAACCCATGAAATGTATATAGATTAAGTTTACTGAAATAAATATTTGTATTTGTATAATATTGTATTTTTTTTTATCTATACTTCCCCTGTGTATCAAAATTGTATAATATCTAAACCTAGTTTAATTAAATATTAGTATGGTGTAGATTTTATTTTGTCAAAAACTATAAGAGTATGTAAATAGCTGGAGCAAACCAGAAATACTTAAGTCATTACCAGGTGGGCCTTAATCCGCATATTTTATATGTATATAAGGTGTTGTAGTTTATACTACAAATAATAACGGAGTATATTTTGATCATAAATAATATTTTTGTTTAAATACAAAAACTTTATTTATATGTTTTTGTACCTAACACGTAGGTACTTATCACCCTGCCGTACGCACCGTACGCGCTCTGTTGACTGGTTGGGTGTGTTGACTGGGCTGAGGCATTGACTGGGCGGAGACATTGAACGAGCAGGGTCGTTGAACGACTCGTAGTAACTTTAAGTAATCTGTGGCATCGTACAGATAGATAGATAGATAACTAGATGCCACATTTAAGATCACTACTCGCGATTGTTCCTGTTTGTATCCCTCAGAACTACAGAAGCTCTATTGCATCACTCGCCTTATTTTTAGTTTTGTATACATATTAGTTAGTTGCAAAAGTAATTCACTTTGTCCCATTCTACTTACACTCTACATGCACACATATACACAAACACACATATTCTTTAGGCATCCCCATAGATCTTCCTACTTAATTAAAAAGCCAGCTCTCTTGACTCAGAAAGATCCCTTGTTAAACTTTCACACTCATTATGGATGACATAAATATGCTTTATAATGACATTGAACAAGTTTCTGTGTCGGAATCAAATATTTGTTCACCAGAAGATGTAACTCTTCATGTTAACAGTAATAGTGTTGGGTTAAAAATTCTTCATGCTAACATACGGAGTATAAACTGCAATTTTAACCACCTTCTCATTCTCCTAAAAAGAATTAACCTAAATCTTGATGTGATTGTCCTCTCAGAATGTTGGCTGAGTAAATCTTCGTACATTCCTTCGCTTCCAGACTTTACTCATCATGTATCCTCCTTTAGAAACCAAAACGATGGCGTGGTTGTTTACATTAGAAATAACCTGAATTGTAATGTTGATACTCCTGACTTCAATGACGCAAATTGCATTACTCTTAAATTTACCGACAGCATTGCGGTAATAGCGTTATATCGATCTCCGTCCTATAAAAACTTGACTCCTTTTCTACAAAGCCTGGACACCATGTTAAATACACTAAGTTCTTATAAAACCGCTGTTATCATTGGAGATATAAACATCAATCTATTACCTACAAACCACGACTGTTCAGCAGACGATTATTTAAACCTGGTAGCTTCACACGCTATGCTGCCAGCGCACCTTATCTCTACTCGAGATAGAAATTGCCTCGATCATATAATTCTTCGGACTTCAAATCCGGCAACCGCACTTGTCCTTGATACCCCACTTACTGATCATTTGCCTCTTCTGTTGTATTGCAGTACTAAGGAAAAACATAATTTCACAAACCGTCATACCTATCGTAATAATATTCCGGAAATCGTTAAAGATCTACAAAATACCGACTTTTCTTTTATATTTAATTCTAGCGACCCTGATATAATAGCTGATTCCTTAGTTAATGTTGTTTCCACGGTCATAAAAACCCATTGTATCAAGTCATCTATCCCCAGTCGGAAACGCATTATCAAACCCTGGATCTCTCCTGGTCTTCTAAAATGCATACGCCACAGAGATAAGCTGTATCGAATATTTAAGAAAAATCCAGAAAATAACATTCCTAAAATCATCTATTTCCGATACCGTAATTTCTGCAACCGCCTTTTAAAAAAAGTTAAACAAGAATATCATCAACAAGAAATTCAGAAGGCGAGGAAAAATCCAAGAGCCACATGGAACATCATCAAGGAAATCGGTAACTTGAATAAATCAAAATCCAGCCCATCGCATCTTTTAAAACTGTGTCATAGTCCCTTATCTTCCGTAAACTCTGTTAACACATTTTTTGCAAATGTGGGAAAATCCCTCGCTTCGGATATACTAAACGCCAATAAGGCTTCAATAACACCTTTTCAGTCTACCTATGACCTAAGCCAATCCACTGTACATTCGATGGTCCTCTTTAGTACAGACAACACTGAGATTAATAATATTATCTTAAACCTAAAGGACAAGTGTGCTGTGGGATGGGACGGCATCTCTACTACTGTGATTAAATCTGCCCGCGAAACCCTTGTTCCTGTGCTTTCATATATTTTTAACTCTGCCCTCTCTTCCGGAGTCTTTCCTAGTGTTTTTAAAAAAGCAGTAGTGCATCCAATTTTCAAGTCTGGAGACCGAGACAGAGTCACTAATTACAGACCTATATCAGTATTGACCGTTTTATCGAAGATTTTTGAAAAAATTCTTAATAAGAGATTAATTAACTTCGTTAAAGAAAACAACGTCTTGTCACCAAACCAATTTGGTTTCAGGAGTGGAAAATCCACAGATGATGCCGTACTGGAATTGACAGACAC
The DNA here is from genome assembly GCA_963924445.1 of Philereme transversata. Classification (NCBI taxonomy): domain Eukaryota; kingdom Metazoa; phylum Arthropoda; class Insecta; order Lepidoptera; family Geometridae; genus Philereme; species Philereme transversata. The sequence goes on from OZ004342.1 coordinate 12,643,779, forward strand.
TGTTGTTAAAAACTTCGATAAAAAACTCAAAACCATAGGTATTTTCTTGGATCTATCCAAAGCTTTTGACACTGTTTCGGTCCCTATACTTCTATACAAGTTGGAACATATAGGCGTACGAGGTGTCGCTCTGAACATGTTCAGTAGCTACCTAGAAAATCGTACACAATATGTAAAGATAGATGATTTCGAGAGCGGAGAAGAACACGTATCTTTTGGCGTTCCACAAGGTAGTGTTCTCGGACCTACTTTATTCTTATTATATATAAACCAGCTTTGTAATTTACATCTCCCTAACTGTAAGATAATCACATACGCTGACGACACGGCTCTCTTGGTCCATGGTAGGAGCTGGCCAGAAGTTTGTGATTTCTCTGAAAATGCCCTTAAATTTGTTATGGACTGGCTACGCACAAACCTTCTCACCCTTAACATATCCAAAAGTAAATTTATTGCTTTCACTCCCAATCTATCCACTCCACCTTCCTCTCTATCTGTATGTGCCCATGTTTGTTCAAGAGATGCAGTCCCCACCACTTGCAATTGTACGCACATAGAGCAAACATCTTGTCTCAAATATCTTGGCGTCATGATTGACAACGCTCTAAATTGGAAGAAGCAGATAGATTCAACAGTATCCCGCATAAGAAAGCTGTTATTCGTTTTCAAAACTCTAAGAACAGTTATTGACCTAAAATCCTTAAAAATCATCTACCTGGCACTAGCCCAATCCATCATAGCGTACTGCATCACTTCCTGGGGTGGCTCAGTTAAAACCTCGATGCTAAGACTAGAAAGGGCTCAGAGAGCTGTTCTTAAAGTGATGAATAAAAAACCTATCTGGTTCCCTACTACTGAGCTTTACTCGATTTGTTCAGTCCCCACAGTTCGGCAAACATTCATTTTGCAAACTATTCTTCGCAAGCACTCTCAGTTGTTCTATGACCCTAACCTGAAACATTCGAAACGGAGAGCAGATAAAGTTTGCAAAATAGCTCAACGACGTACAGCAGTGGCAAGTCGTCACTTCTTTTTTATTAGCTCTTCCTTGTACAACAGAGTTAACAAGGAAATTAACATTTACCCGCTACCCCACAACAAATGTAAGATTAAATGTCTAGAGTGGCTTAAATCTTTAAATTACGAAGATACTGAGGAGCTCCTAAAGATTCCCAAATAGTGCCTACACACAAAAACACACACTCCATTACACACATACATACACATACACCCTCATACAAACACACACACACACGCACACACACACTCACAAATACATCCACCCACACAGATCCTTCTGGTCTGTTGGAGAATAACTAGTATTTTAGTTTAGTTTTATGATAATGTACCATTTACCTGATTGGAACTCATAGATATATAGGAGGAGGGCGTTGGTGTCTGTAACACAGTATTCATACTAATACAGGCATCATCGTTTTAAACTGTACACATGACTGTATATTTGTTGTTCCTTAATAAATGCTTTTATTTATTTATTTATTTATTATTTATTTATTGAATTGCCACATAAACAGAAATAATACAAAAATAAGTACTAGGCTAGAATAAATATACTAACACAATGGGCTTATCGCTGAAAGCAATCTCTTCCAGGCAACCTTGGGATAGAGCAAAATTTACGAAGATACGATACAATACACAAACATTTCGTTGAGCAGCATTTATCGATTTTCTCGAGATTTTGATGATAAAACAAGAAAATGTTATAGATATATTTATTTTATGAATAAAAACCGTCCCATCAATATAATACGTCTAAATTGCTACACATATGTATTATATATTAACATCAGAATACAAGCTGGACCTCAATCCGTCCAAATGATACATTACCACATTCACACGCAAAAAAATGTCACTGCCATCTTCTTATCATTTAAAGCACCATACCTTGCAAAATTCTAATCTTGTTAAGGACCTTGGTGTGCTGCATGACTCAAAACTGTTGTTTGATGAGCATATCGAATCTATAGTATCAAAAGCATCTAAAGCCATCTAAAGCTTTGTTATGAGAGCTCAACTAGTTTCAATCGAGCTAAAACTTTCAAGATCCTTTACTATACATTCCTTAGAAGCACTCTCGAATATTCATCACAGGTTTGGAACACACGGTATGAGAAATGCATAACTAGAATTGAACGTATTCAAATAAAATTCATTAAATCCCTATGTTTTCGTCTCAAAATTCCATTTTTATCTTCCAATTATACAGAACTATGCAAACAATTCCATCTCCTTCCCTTAGTTAAGCGGCGCGAAGTAGCTGATTTATCGTTTTTATTAAAAATAACCTCTAATGTCATTAACTGTCCTGACTTGTTAAATAAAATTACAATTAATGTTCCATTTAAACAAACTAGGTTCATTCCTCCTATAAATTTACCCATAGTTGGCACAAACTACAGGCAAAACTCATTTTTGTGGCGAGCAAGTGACAATTTCAATAAGTTGTGTAAGCGCACGGACTGTGACCTATTCTGCATGAGCGTCAGTTCGATTCGACAGCGGTTGAATCGTGAATTCTTTAGTGATTAATAATAGTATATTTAATATAATTATAGTATAGGTAGGCACTCTTTCTTCATTGTATCTATAACGTGAGATGTGGAATGGTTGTTCACATTTTTTATATTTCTATATTGTTGTTCAAACGTGAAAACCTGTAATTGGCTTTCTGGTTAACAATCTGTCTTAATTATAAGTTTTAACAGCTGTTGGTTTTCCTACAAATAAATTAAATAAAAATTAAATTAAATACCAAAGGTACAAAATGGCTTACAACCTACGAGTATTTAAATGACAATACATAAATTGCTGACATACTCGCACAATAACAGAGTAAGTTGGATTTTAGTACAGTTTTTCCAAAAAGTTTCAGGTTTCCAGTTTTCGCTTCTGTCCCATTATTGTCCCTTTCAACATGTGTAATGCGTGCCTAACGAGTGTTACAGAATTTGCCGGTTATTATTCATTAAACTTTTCTAATTTCATTATAGGTGTTTTGATTTATACCTGACACGAATATAATGCCCGCTTATTATATCTAACAGTCATATCATATAAGCGTAATTGAATGATAAAAGTAGAACACTTACGTTAGATTGATTGGAACCAAAATGGCTTTAAAACATTGCCGTCTCCAAAATGTATAACGGCTACTAATTTATGGCGCATTATATACAGGGTGATTTAGTTAATGGTATGACAAACTGTGACGAATGATCCTTCCCGTGATTTTAAACAATTTCCTTCTCATATAGGTCGGGAAACTAGTGTCCTACCAGCACTTTTAGCGCCAATCCTTTTTTGTAAGGTCGTGTGTGGGGCTTAAGCTATTATGTATTAATTTATAAAGTAAATCGTAATTTGCTTAAAGTATTAGATTTTTTTACATCATCATATCAGCGATAGGAAAAACAAAGTATGCCTTTTCATAAATCAATTCTCAAGCAAATATTTAAGTTTGATAATAAAATCATCCTGTATAGCAAGCAATTTAAGACTTTGTTTTTTTACCGTTTAACTTAATTACAAAATTATGTTAAGAGTGTACATACTCATAAAGAAGGCGCGCCCACTCGACAACTGCAGAATAGAAAGAAGCACGAGATGGATTGCCGCAGATAATGTGTCATGTTCATTTTTTAAGTAGTCAAATAACACTAACTAGTCGGACAAATGGCTAATGGCCCGGCTAATATGATTCTTAGCATTGAATAACGATCTAAACAATTGCGTTTTACTACCGAGGTGAGTTGGATCACGAATTCCAATACGACAAATGGAGCAAAAACTACCAGTATATTTATATAACTACCTAGTAATTGTACTTTTTAGGGTTTGGACCAAATTTGTGACAAGTTAATTATTACAGTAATTAAAAATCCCGGCTCATAAAAAACCCGTAATTAATTACCATTTTCCAGCCGAGATCCCTTCACCAAAAAGATAAATATCTGATAATCTTCGGATAGGCTGACCTGATCTTCACCACATATAGCTAAGAACCACCCCAGATAAAACAGCTTTCTTAAAAAAATACCGCGTCCGATTCGGTCAATCCTTTTGGGACAATTCCACAGACAGACAGACACTCAAGATCTTGTCTCTAGTCAAACTTATAACGGGGGCTAGAAACAATTGTATGACGATGCCGACAAAGGCACACAGTCATACAAACATAGGCTTCAAACTTATAACCCATCTTTTTGCGTCGGGGGTTAACAAAACCTTTCTTTTTGCATCAGGGGTTAAAACCGGGACCATAAAGCGGGGAATTTACTATCAGAATGCGGGCGGGCGGCCTGGCCCAGCTAGAGTCTACCGTTTCGCACATACGGAACGGGCCAGTCAGTCATTCACGCAAATAGCACCGGCCGACGGGCATGCTCGTGCCTGTGTCTGTCGCCGAATCCACGAGCAGGCATGGCAGATCAGGCAGTCTGATAGCGAATTCCTCGCTTTATGGTGCGACTTTGTTTGTCCGTCTATCACAGCTATATCTACTGAAGCTATCGACTTGAAATTTTGAACAGTTTGCTGTCCCACCTTCATTGCAAGTTGAAAAAATTATAAAAGTCAAAGTCAAAATATTTTATTCATTAAAATCACAAGGATCACTTTGAAACGTCAAAAATATAACCATCACAAATATAAATTTGTAATCATTCTGTGTGCTAAAGGAAACAAAATGAAGTGGCGTATCATATAAAAGAGCTTAGTTTGTACATCCCAGAACTGTGTGTATATCGTATGGTTTTGGATTGTGATGAAAAACTACGAAAAAAATGCCATGCACTGATTGTTCAACCGAATGATTCACAGATATGCAATAATAAGTGCTCGCAAAAATAACATTTTACCTTGGTTTTCAAAATTTTACCGTGGTAAAGCGAGTCCGCGAGTTGGGTGCATGATTGGCGTAACGAGCACAGGTACCGATTTTGGTCAATAATCGGCATAAGTATAGTGAATGCCTTCTTACCGAATGCAATAATAATTGGAGGGTCCGATTTATCACATTGCTGTTCTCCGAAATGTCCGAACAGTTCTTGTGCAAGCCCTTCGCATCGTCGTGCGCACGAAAATATCTCGAGTCCATGCCGGGTTCGCGTAATTATAGGTAGAAAAATACATGCATGGGAAGTTTGTAACAGAATATTATTTTTTTATTTATATGAAATAACCGTTTAAAACGCGCAAAAAATAAATAATCACAACCCGATTTCAATGCGTCGCGAAGTGACCCCTTTCATAAAGGATGAAACATTATCTATAGCTTCACAAAAGAAGGGTCAAGCTTTCACAAAACGATAAAAGTCGCTTCCCACACTGGTCATCCGTTGGGACTGGTCATCGACGGTCATCGGAAGCTTTGTTTAAAAATCGTCTCCCCAAAGAACGACCCCATGCGTTTTGAATAGCTTTAAAGACAGTGCTTAGTTGTGTGACACCCCTTTGAACTGTGCAAAAGGCTATTCATGGTATGGCCGGTGTACGTTCGAGTAGGTACGTGCACGGTGCAGGTAGATGTGCGTATATCGCGGAGAGAGCCGCGGCCCTGAGAACGATGCGCCATAGCTATGCGACTGTAACGGACACTCGACGTTATCACTGAAAGTCAATTTAATCAGCAGCGGTTTGTCGGCATACGAATGTTCTTAATAAAACTGATATCACATTTTTATATTTCGTTTTTTTTTTTACTAAGTTATGTAAAAGTACATTGTTTTACAAGAGGCACATAACTTTTCATCACGAATGCGAGGAACTTAAAAAAAGTTTTTATAACAATTTGTTGAAGTAATGAAAATTTGCGTTCCCGGTATCCATTGTTTTTTTCATTACTAAACTATAGCCTCTTATTTTTATCAGAAATAAGGATTTGTCATAAAAGTTATATAAAATTTTAGCATATTATAAATGAAACCTTTTCAATTTCTAAATATAAATGAGGATATGTTATAGAAGTTGTATTTCATTTTAGTATATTACAAATGTAATGAGCATCATTCAATTTCCAAATTTACTTACGCCCCTAGGGGCGTAATTCGCATTGACCCATTAAGTATCAAGCTAAGAATGAGAATGAACATGGGTGATGAAAATAATTATTGATAGAACAGAAGCTGTACATTGGTAGGGGTGAAATTGCTTTCCAGGCATAACTTTTTATGGAATAAATGCGAGATGTAATTATTGCTGCTTAGTTGAGTTGAAACTAGTTTCTTATAAAAGTAGAGATTATAAAGTATGTATCTATGTAAGAATGCAGTGCCATAACAGTTAGGCGGTATAGCTCGGCTCGGCTCGGATCGATGCAGCTTTCTGCGCGGCTGCGGCTGGGCGGGGCGCGTGTGTGCTGGGAGCAAGGTGCATCGACACTCAGAGAAAGTTGGATCATGATAAGCTGTTTGCCGACGATAAATTTATGCGCCCTTTGTTTCTTTTCGACGATTTATCAAAAAAGATCCTCTTTGTGTTCGCGACGTCATAGACGGGTCAAATGGTCAGCGGTAATGCTATTGTTCTGCAGTCTCGCTTTAAACTCAATGAAACTGTGCATACTTGTGCGTGGTAATGATCGACGATCCAACCCGCGCATTAAAAGGAACATCAATAATTTGAACACATTCCGAAATGCCTTGTGTCATTAACGCGCGCGCTTTAACGAGATAGGGAACGGGGTAGAGAAATAATACAGTAATATTTCGAGTGCTTTAAATTGCTTGTTTTGTTCACATAGGCCGCAGGCGGAACAATTTGACCCTTATTGAGGAAATAACCGACGAAAGCGTACTCCTATTAACTGCCTCGAGAAAAAATTAATTGTTCGTGATTATGGATGGTGGATAAATTGATTGTTGGAGATGGGATGTGTCGCGGTCGTCATCCTGCCTGTTCAATTACACCTACAACCGTACAACACAACTAAAAACTTACGCGCACACATAACACATGCTGACTAATAAATGGTATACGTCAGTGCAGTAACTCAGCACTATTAATGTTCGAGCGCCATTCGAATTTATAAAATACTATATAAACTGCGTTTACTTTATAAGGAAACTAATTGGTGACTCAAGATAAATGTACATAGGTAAAAAATCTCTTTGAATTATTCACAGGGATGCGTTTATGTTTATTTATTTAAATTGTTATGTATTACTCATTACTATATTACTTGCAACTTAATATGGATAATATTTAACAAAACCTCTCTTCAAAACATTTGTATTGTCCACAAGTAGCTGAGCCGCATCGGTATACTTAAGTAATCTTTTATTTATATTATGTATGCATTCTGAACGCGCCTCTCTTCAGAATATCATCGTTTAAAAATAAAAAGATTTTGTCTCATCCATGATCTTAATAGTAACCATTCTACAGCGACTAAGTACCTACATTACTTGCAAATATCATTCTTGAAAATCTTTTCTGCCTTTTAAGGTGTTCTAAAATAGAGAACAAACAACACTTGCTTTACATTATCCTTATATTTACGCAAATATAAACCTTACTGTAACACCTTAAAGCATAAGCAGAAGGATCGTTTCCGATTGCAATTTGCACATAAAGTATAAAGTATATTGCTCTCCTTGAAGTAATTGAGTAAAATGTTGCCAATGATATGATAATAGGGAGTAGTGAATTATACTTAGAGACTTCCGGCTTTGGGCTGGTACAGACTACACAAACTTTGAATTATTATAAGATGCCATATCTAACTATAACCTATTGACTGTTTAAAGAAGATTTAACCGGAGGGCTAAATTAGTTATAAGTTTAATCAAGAAACATATTACACATCACGTGAATGGTCACATAGCAAAATTCTAATTCTTTTTATTGGACACTATACATAATCGACCTTGTTTAATATACCTAAGGAGTGTAACTTCTGATTGTACACTTTTTATATTTATTGATATTATATGCTGTGCACAGTACCTAAGTTATGAAAATACTGGTACACAGTAGTGTACACGTGGGCTAGCGACAGCCAACGACACGTGGCAGTCCCCTTGCCCGCTCTGATTGCTGCGTGGGCGAGGAATGTGTGTAAGCGTCTCTGTGGCTGCCGAGAAATGCTGCCATGCACGACATTTTACTCAACATTTGCATATAGAATACTTTTATTGACGTGAAACTCAACTAATACCCGATTTTCACTTTGATTTGTAGCTAGTGTTATCTTGATTGCACATAAAAATGTGTGTAGAATGTTCTCTCTAACACTCGATAGGTACGTGCACTTGCACTTGCTAGGTACTAATCAAGTGTGAACAAACTATTGAATGAATGAATGAATGAAAATTCTTTACCTTACAAGCTAAATACATCAGATATAAAAATTAAAAATAAAACAAATAAATGTAAGCATAATGGGCGGTCTTATCGCTTAACAAAGCGATCTCTTTCAGACAACCTTTGGATGGAGAGGATCATTGCTTAATGGAAGATTGGCCGAGGTGTAAAAAGAATAAACTTAATAATAGAAAAGGAAAAATTACTTAACCTTAAATACATAAATAGTAGGTACATAAATAATTTTAAATAAATAAATATGTACTTACATACATACATATATTAATATATACATATATTAATAATATGATAATATATTTATAATAATAATGAGTAAAAGAATAACTATTTTTGCAACCTTCATTCAATAGCGTATATTTGAGTGACACTGTTATGATTTATGATCACAGCTTCTATGGGAACGGTGCTCTGAACAATGCTTTTGCTTCAAACATTTGTGCGATGAATGTAATTAATTTTTCCAGCTAAAGTAAATTTAATATCAAATACTTACTCAAACTGTCAGTAAACTACAAAACACATCAGTTCCAAACGAGGCTTAAAGGTTCAACAAAGGCAAAGCTAACAGAACCCCGAGGCTAGGCCTTCGCCTGACTGATGTCGAATTAATGCAATTAGGTTTCCGTTTATAACAATGTTGTATGTTGTCAGTTAAATATTAATGGGTTAAATAACGACAGGTACCAGACAATATTATCCACTACGCTACGTCAACGCTACGTATCTGTCTTGGACACGATCCATGTTAATAGCAAATACATTGATAGAGATAGGTTATCTCTTGCGATTAAAAGGTTTATTGAAGGATATCTGTTGATTGTAATAGAAAAAAATATATACTAGATTGCCAATGCTAGCATTTGAATACGGATAAGGAAAAACTGTTGAAAGAACGTTTTTCTTTAGTTATGTTGTGTCCTTCACAAATATTATAATTAATATTTCTACAGTAAGTAGGTACATAAAGGTACATTATTTATCAGAATGACCCGAAGGTAGCCAACCCTTCTTATGCGACTATCTACATTAACTAAGCCATTTAAGGAACGCAGCAAGTAATGGCAAGTAATATTATATGCAAAGAATGTAGATGACTAATACCTCCCTCGTAAACTTTGTTGCTAATGTTTTCAATATCCACAGAAATCATAAAGTTAATTCCCACTCTAATACAAGTAGCCATGTATTCATAATCAGCTTCCTAACGGGCGTCTCCATACTCGAGCCGTTTATGACAAAGTAATCGAAGTAGAATTGTTAATTGCGTATGTTGCATGAATTTAAAAATGCATGGCATTTAAATGCCAGCTCGGTCGCCATTTTAGTTCGATGCGAGAGAGACTGTCACCTTGAATACGACTTAAATCTGACAGCCTCGAATGTCACTCTCGCCTGAACCAATTAAATTAAAATTAAAGCATTACTTACTAGTTTTTGTTTTGCGAGGCGTTCTTAGCATTCAATTTATGTTGTGCGAGTGTTTTTGTGCGTCTAGCGACGTGTTGCCTTGGATAAAAACATGCTATTAAACTCTACACAATGCGAGGAAAAGTTAAAAGTTGTTTACTACGTGTTACATACGTTACACGTTGCGAAAGTTTTATGGAGCGGGTATAAGGCGGGCAGATTTGAAAATACGAGCGCACACATGCTGTTACGGGCATATGATTGAGAGATAAGTTTCCAGAACACCTTAACCGGAAAAAAGTGTGACGGCGTCGGTGCACTAACACTCCTTCATTCATCTGCAGATAGCCATCGTTTCTTTCTCAGTACCGCTAAATTACATTTCTAGTAGCCGTGTAACGCGTTTACGAGCCACTTTGAAGATGCTATGGTGTGTCCGTAATGGCTATTGCAATATTATACGGTCAGATCTCGGAGTGATATGAGCATATTCTCTACTGTATAATTTTGGTCCACGGAACGTACCGCATTCAGGGTCAAAGAAAATTGTAGGGGACACATCGCTTAATGCCTAACATTTGCCGTGTATCAGACATCTAAGTTTTCTAAGAAACGAGGACGTTACTTTATTCTGACGAGACCAGTCGTTTTTATAACTACTCGCCATTTTAGTGTTTATTGTAATCGTAACCCATAAAAACCCATGATAAAGGATAGATATCTTTCGTTCCATTTTAGTCCAATTTTAGTGTTATTTTGCATTACTAAAAAGTAGTTCTAGTCAAGTGGCGAGTGGAAATGGCAGAAGCATGAGACAATACAAGTCCGTTGTTAATATAAATGGAACATCAGATTGATGGCTCCGAGTTCTTTATCATCGGTATAATAAAAGCTTCGCGGTAGCCGCCGCTCGCGCTCTCTCGAAAGTAATGCGAGTATGTAGACACGAATTTTAAGACTCATGCTTGGATTCTACAGTCTTAGATCCTTATCTCAGAAGCAATGTTTGAACTCAATTATTTATGAGTAACCTACGCGTTTGACAGTTGCATTATGAAAGTTTGAATCGTGCTGTAAGCACAATTATCTATGAATCAGTATCAATACATTTAAGCATGGATAAAAAGCACACATTCACTTGAATAATGGCTGTATTTGACGAACAAATTATTGATATATATGTGGCTATTAATCTTGTACAATCAAATGCTCTACACGAAGGCTTTGCAGCATATTACTGTTAAAAAGAGTTTTCGATGCGTTTATTTTACTTTGTGCATAATGATTCTTATTAGAAAATAATTTCCAATTTTGACAGTTAAATGCTAATTCCTGTCTATTTCTCAGGTAAATGGAGGTCAAAAAAATATGATTAAATTATTATTTATCATACCATATAGGTGTAAAAACTCTTTAAATCCTAATAGTTTTTTTAGAGCATGTTTGACTCCCAACACAGCAGCCGTTAAGGTGTCTATTTCTTACCACCACTCCAGTATAATCCGATTTTTTTTATGAATGTGCGAAATCTGATTATATTTAACTCATTATCATTCCTCTGAAAATTATATCTGCTCAAACGTAATAACTACAATCCGAACTTAAATTGCTCATAAATCAAACTGGCTTTTATGACATACCAAAAATTCCAAGATCTCAACTATTGTACCATCACACCCGAATCAGAGTGTTTTGCAATCAGATGAATAAGCGCGGAAGCGATCAACTTTGGGTTCACTGATTAATCAATCATAAACGCTATCGTAAAATTGTAATACCCAAATGAACGCCAGCGGCGACTCCGCAGTCCGCTCACAGACTGCATTACACCTCCATGTTGCTATAAAATTTATGAGAGCTCTATTTTGGAAGCTAATTAAAAAAATGTGATGGCCGTTAGAAACTACGATCGTGAGAGAGTGATAAAACTCCAAAAGAAGTAATTTGTATTGCTATACCATAATTAGCATCCGTGTTCCCTTTAATAAGTGAAGCTTAGGATTTCAATTAAATTGGTTCTATATTGCAACTAAGAAATTATAAAACGAACGAAAGCAAAAACAATTCGTCGCTAAATAAATTAAAAGTATTATGTAAATTACTATCTCGTATTCGTTGTATATGTATCTTGTATTCGTTGTATATGTATCTTGTATTCGTAGGTACCTGATACTGCTGCTATGATATACGAACAAGTTACTATAAGATTTCGGCCGCAAGCATTCATTATCTTAAAACTACTTCATCCAATTGCAAATGCAACCTAATAACAAATTCGAAATAGGTAGTTAAACTTAAATTACTTCAAAATCTAAATTACCGGAATGTTTAAACATCTCTAAAATTCTTTTTATAATGTTCCTATAATGTTCAATTTCATCACGTCTTAATCTGAGCGAAACGCCGATGCTGATACGGTGCTAACGCCTGCAATATTGGAAGCTCATTTATGTTCCATCACAATATCTCTTTATTTTATTTCCTGACTGAAAACTCTACCTTGAAAAGGAACTTATAATTTTAATATTCGATCATAGTTTTAAAACATTTTATTACTTATTTTCCTCAGACACTGGTGTCGAGACAATCTTTAATGAACGTTAGACCAATCAATACCGCAGAACGGGGCTCAACACGGCAATATTTATTGTGACCCAGCACGGTCAAGCCGCTTATCTTGGACACACGGAAACTATTCTTGGTAGTTAGTGTTGACTGCAGGTAACGATCTGTGATACATACCCCAAGCTTAGGGCTGCCAGAAAGGGCTGCTTTAGTTTTAAGAGAAAGACTAAAATCTGGAAGGGAATCGGATAAATAAGAATAAAGTGGCAACTCTTGCTACCTTCAAAATAGTCACAGGCACCGCACTTATTAAGATTGTTATGTAAAAACATAGATTATGACACTTCTATGGTTTTACTTTCGCTATTAGACAAACTTTTATCCTTATAGGTACAAATTTTAAGTTTATACCGCCAGTAGGAAGGTAGTTTCAAAATAATTATCGAATTTTTTTTAATTGTAATATTTTAAAGCATATTCCATACAATTCAGCGGGCCTGCTAAAAATATATTTTAATGTGATCAGTACTTGTGAAAATGAATTCCTGCCTGCCCTCATGACAGAGTTACTGCATTGGTGTAGAAATCCGCGAGATTTATACCAACAGAATTACTTATTGACCCAAAACGAATTCGTTTCTAATATATCGACTCATTAATTACAGCGTTGGTGCGGCGCGAATGAATGGCGAGCCAGATACAGAACCTACGGTCTCAGAATTTAGTCACGCAATTATTCCGGGCGGGCTGAGACGGGCCGACAACCATCGACAAATCCCGAGATTTCTATTACAAATAATTTGCACATAATCAATCGACGCCTACATTGAATTAACCGTACCAAAAACTCCGCAGAACCAAAAGTGCGCTTAATAAAAATTCTCTGCGGCACGAAACCTATTAATCAAAGTTTGTCCAATGAGCGACTTGCAATCGGATCGAATCGTCGACGAAAGGAATAAATTTATATAATGAGCTGGTTAAGTGGTCCGTTTAGTGGTTTGTAATAACCGAAACACGTTCGTTTTTCAGTGGGACTGTTTGACACGGACGAATGGTGACACGGTGAGAGAATGATCGTGGCGAATGCGTGATGTTTGGCATAGTGTGGATACAATATCAGAGCTCGCGTGCCTCCTGTGACCTATCTCTACGATCTGCTTAACAAGCGACAAGCTCATGCGCATGCACTTTGCCCGTATTACAAATGGCACCTCCCACAATGTCATACAATTGGAGCCGAAGTCGTGTGGAGGACTGATAGAGATCAAGTGGCGTGGCTACACGTCCATTACTTTTTTGTTTTGAAGAAAACTATTCAATATACAACATCAAGCTGCATTGTATGTGTGCTATTTCAGATCACACACAATCTATTTATACTTTTATCCAAATCATTAAATCGTGACAACATTTATAATGTTATAAATATAGTAAAATACTAAAACGAATGCATAAGGAGTTTATAGGCACTTTAGCTATTTAAAACTTTTCGTAAATTAGCATCGATTATAAATAACAATTAACTATCTCATAAATATACCAATAATAGAAGAGAGACTACCCACCTTAGTTTATGTTCTTTATACGAGTAAATAAAGCTTAGCAGTAATAAGTTTTAATTCTATTAAAAGTAAACTTTTTGCGCAGACCACAACCAATTGACTTAATTAAACTTAAATGATTAGGTTGATTTAGTGTTCATTGTGCAAGCGGCAATATCAAATAGATTAATATTAATGTAATGCATAACTTACAGTCACATACGCGCATTGAGCCCTGACCTCATAATACTACATAGACTAGGATTTTCAACATCTAGAAATACAATATAGTCGAGTCCCATATACCCCTACGCTTAAAACATACAAAAAATGTACTTACGTAGTCCTATCTTTAAATTGTTACTAATTATATGACTTCTTGTAAATCGATTCTTCTGATCCATGAAACTAATTATTACTTAGTTGGTACTCGATGAGCTTTTTATCTGCCGCCCACAAACAATGGAAACGTGACTGTACTGGTAATCTCGTGCACCGTATTATTACCGTACCTACGTCCTTAGCCCTTCTGTATACCGGCCACTACTTTCACACTGGGAAATACCTCGATACATACAAGTACGTAATAAATTATATTAATAGTTAAGTACCTACTTCTTTCAGAATTTGCTCTTATTATTCTGTCGTATTCGCGTGACTTCCTACGTTTTGTTGACATAAACATAATAAGGAAGTATCGTTGCCTTATTTATTTAAAAACAACGGTCAAAACTTGATAGCCCTCGAGAAAAATCCTTAAATTATCAATAATATTGCGCGAGGCACTAAGGCGGTTGTCGAAACACTTCTTTTTACGAGTTTCTTTACAACATCCATTACTTTGGCATCGATCGCGAACTGAAACGACCGAATAATGCATCCTTATCAGGAAAAAATATTCAACACTACTAAGGAAACAAACTGGCTAACAGGAACATGCTTAGGTATATGTACACAAGGACCTTACAAGAACAAAAGAAAACAAAATCGTTAGCTCATATTACAAAAAGCACAGCATGCTTTTAAAAAGGTTTAAGTTTTTCGGTATTTACTCGAAAATATCAATAAATGTAAATTCATTAACCTTGAATTAAATAGTGAAACTTAATTTCTATTATACATTTGTTTAATTTAGACACGGACACATTACTTTCATAAAATTTAATTTTTGATATTACATTTCCAGCCGCAATAATTTCCTGGTAGTTTGTATATCATACTCTTATTATTTAAAAACATAATGTATGACATTGTTTTGTTTACTTTGTCTGTGATGTAATAAGTAATTGCAAAAGTAATTGTTACTTAGTGAATTTTATACGTATAATATAATTAGTACCGGTAAATGTCTGTTTCAGCTATACATTGTTACCGATTTGTTGCCTTAACATACTGTTCTTTAAGTACCTACAGTGGAAAACAATTGAAAATAAATGAAACCTACTTAACTGAATAAAAGCAAATGTCTAAAGATTTATCAGCGATTGTAAAAACATTTAAAAAATCGTTTAAGAGTATGCAACCGACTGCAGAATTGGTTCGTGTGTTTAATTCGTTTTATGAAACGAAGTAAATCTTTTATTTTGTTTTTACAAGTTCGTCATTGATTTTAAAGTTCATAAATAATGTTCAGTTATTATCCAATTTTGGGGATTTTTACATGTTGTAAGCTTTATTTCATTTATTTTGTTTACAAAGCCGAGTATTTTAAAGTCCGTCAACCGCAAATAAAAAAAAACAAATTGCAGTAAAAGTGGGTAAGGAACTGTATTCTCTACAGCATTCAAATACATTACAGTTTATATACATATGATACCATAACAATAAAGTAAAGCACTTTTAAGACTTTTTATACTTTCCATGCGTTCAGCTTACATTTCTACCTGAAACCGCCTTTATAAGGTAGTAGGCCTTAACGTGTAGGCTCCCTACGAGTACTATAAGTATTTAGAGTTGAATTTTGGAAGTCATTATTGATTTGGCATCGTATATTATTATTTATATGTGGAATGCGTGTGACTCGTACAGTGTAAATTAGACTTATTTTTCTTTCTTATTATGTTGTTCCTTTTTAGTTTAATTTGATTCTATCAATGGAGACATTGCTATGGTCCATTTCTGCTATGAATGTCATCATTGTATGTCTACAGATATTTTTTCCGAGTCTGGTTGTTTCTCTATATATTATAAGTATGTATTTACTAAAAAAATGTATATAAGTATTCTATCAGTTATCTGGTTCCCATAGTACAAGCTCTGCTTAGTTTGGGGCTAGATAGCGCTGTGTGAAATGTCCAGCAATATTTATTTATATTATTATATATAATGTGGCAATGGTTTTTCTAAAATAAAAATCAATTATGCAAATAATATTTACGTTTATTTAAAAAAGAACTCCAAAATTTAAATAAATAGGTCAAGCCCGTAGAACCACGCAGAGTGAAGGGTCCTGTAGCCAGTACGGGTGTATCTTTATCATATTAGACTATAACGGTAATTTTGTAATTGATTTTGATCATTTTGTATAAAATTATATTAACTGTTTACAACCCCCACTACAGACATAAGTTGGTCGACTACTGCTCATAAACTAGTAGAGTCGACTCAGTTTTGATAATTCTTCCTACAACTACAGTGTATGTGCTACTGTTGTAGATATTTTATAGGCATACAAGAATATCATAACGGCGTAATGGCTGGGGTCAAAGGACGATTACGAAAATGGCAACATTGATACTTTAGATAAAACGGGCTCTTGTATCAAAAAAGTCTTCAGCAAACCATACAATAACTTTTGAAACTATCACGCTTCTTATTCTTCTTTCTGCCCTTTTCCCACATTACGAGAGGTTGGCACATCATGTATTCCTCCTCCACATCTCTCCATCAGCCGTCATCTCCGTTGTCACTTTCTTCCTACCCATATCATTCTTCACACATCCATCCATCTCTTCTTCGGCCTTCCTCTACTTCTATATCCATCCAAACTCATATCTCTTTTAGTAACATGATTTTCTTCCCTTCGCATGACATGCCCATTGCACGCTAGCCTCTTGCTTCTCAATTTTTCTATCACTGGCGCTTTTAAACTTCCTCTAATATACCCATTCCTTATCTTATCCATTCTCGTTACCCCACACATCCATCTCGACATTAGCATTTCCGCCACGTGCACTCTTTTTTCATCCCATCCCTTTCGTGGTCCAACACTCAGAGTTATACAGTACGACAGGTCTTATGATCGTCTTGTAAATTTTCACCTTTATGTAAATTTAAACTATCATCAATAAGAACACTATTTTCAGGAAATATCGTCTGTGTCTGCGTTAAAACATTGAGATACTCATAAACTCACTAATCATGCTAAATATCTCATTATTAGTGAAAACCTTATAATGTTTTTAAAAGTTCTATATAACGACACGCCAAAAAATGGGGTGCGTAAGTAAAAAAAACCACCCCTACTTCCCTACAAGGAAAGATTTTTTGCGATAACACTACAAATGAACAATTATCGGATTTATTCCTTTACTCCGTGCTGTGATACCTTGCTTTTTGCCAAATTTTATGATTCTAGGTAAACGGAAGTACCCAATAGATTTTGATTTAATTGCGAGAAAAACATGCGGCATAAATGACCGCATTTCTTGATTGTGTTCACTTAGAAGCTTGATTTTTTTCCAGCTTCAAGGGACTATAGATTTGAGTATTTGATATTAGTTTTAACTTCATATCTCAACGAGCTCTTAAGAAAAAGGGTATTGACAGATGGACAAACAGACAGAAAGAAGGATAATGAAGTGATCCTATAAGGGTACCTTTTTTCGTTTTAATTACCCTAAAAAAGGTAATTATCTGCTTGCTTGTTGTTGTAAACGCCGGCCTTTATACACGGGTTCAATAACTACAGTCAATAAAACGGTTATGGTTGTATGTTCCATGACCATAAATTGTAAAGATTAGGGTCAATAGCGCGTTGGATATGATAACTGCAAGAAAACGCAAACTGCAACTTCAGCTGACTTTGATAGGAGCTTTTAAAATAATAAAATTTTCGTGAAAATCTTGACATTCAGATACTTAGCCCGGCTTATACGACGATTCCTAAACGTATTTAGTGACTAAACATGTTTAAATGTGACTTATTTGTATCATTTAACAATTACTTAAATCATATTTAGCCTCTACACACGTTTAAGAATCGTTGCGCAAGTCGCTCTTAAGTACATCTTCTTTATCGCTTTTATAGTAAAAGACTTTTGGCTACAATAAGCAATACAAAAATATTTTTTTTCTTCATTATCATCATCCACAACCTAACTTCACCAACTATTAGGTATAGATAGGCCTTTCCATGTCTGTGCCACTCTCCACAGTCCTGTGTCGAGTGCATTTTTATTTTTATTTTTTATATTTTTGTCTTACAAAACGAAAAAAGTATTAACAGTTACTTAATCAAATATCAAACCTATCAATGATCGATAATTTAAAATAGAAGATTTTTACGGTTCAAGATATTTTATTTCTCTTAAAAATTAGTAATTCACTTACAGAGAAAACTTAAAAATAATGTAAAACTAGTGTGCCTTACAGCGTAAATTTATATAATTGTATAGTTTATATAAAAAGGTATAGTAAAATAACATAATAACAATCACACACAACAAAACAAAAAAAAAATTTAAAGTGGGTAGGTGCCTAATTTGTGCATCTGAACAGTAGCGAGCAAACGCTGAGCTTGCTTTCCGCGATTGTTGTCTAAGGCCTAGGCCATAGTGAGTTAATAAAATGTTGCACTAAGCCGATGCATCTATTACTCAGTATATGCAACGGCTTAGCTATTATATAGCTAAGCCGTTGCAGCTAGACTTTTGAGCAATCGTTTGAATGAGACTAATGAATTCATATCTTTGATGCCTTTTGGTAGTTTATTGTACAGTTGCGCACCTTCATACAGAGTTTTACTTGCCTATTTCACCCCCTCTGAGTGACGTTATCCAACTGATAAAAAATATATTCGTCTGTTGTTTTGACATGAAAACAGATAAGGAGAGAATGATTTATTTATTTTTATATAATTATTATTTATATCTACAGCTAACTGACATTTGTAATATATTTTTGACATACCAATATTATGAATTCACCAATAGTGAATAAATGAATACTGAAATACTGATTTTTATCCGTCAATTAACTCGGAGGTCATAAAATAGGCACTGTTATATAGAATAAATACTTAATTTAAAACTAATATTACCAAGTGAATTGAACCATCAGCGCCATCTCGGAGCAAACATGAATACTAGCAAGCCCGTGCTGACCTCTTTGTGGCTTTTCCAGAAACACACTTTACTCATCCTAACTATAAAAAACATAGAAAACATATAAAAAAAATATTTAGTACGAAGATTTAGAGACAAAATTGGAGCTTTGGAGCTATATTTTGAATATTGCATGTGAAGGGCAAAGCTTATCAAATTTAATTATAATAACTTATTAATTTTACATTTTCAGCGCCTAATTCAGAATTTAAAACTGACATCGTAAATTGTCGTAAAAAATAGCCCACCGTTGTGGAAACACGATATGGCGTTCGAACTGAAAACCCAGTTTCTTAACTTGCAATGTATGTATGTTTGTCCGGGTGGAATCTTGCAACTGTATTTTAAACCCGTTCCCCTCAACCGATTGAGCTGAAATTTGAAATACATATGTAACTTCGGTGACAATGCAATAATATGGTACCATGGAGGTGGTCTCATGATGGAGACGGATGCTAGACAACGGAACTTCTGAATGGATTATAGTAGGCTACTAGTGTTTGGTCTCATTTGAATCTCCTGGCGGTTCCGATTATGAATTTTATAAAAGCTTGTTTCGAAAAAGTTATTTTTAAAGAAAAAACTTTTTTTATTCCGAAAGTTACTTACGCGGGACCTTATGACTAAGCCTACGCTATCTCTTTGCTATATAATGCTATAGCGCGACAAAGCTGAGATATGAATTTGCTAGATTAATTGTAAATTAAGTATATTGTTAAACAACAAAAAACGATACGAAGCCCTGCGTGCGCAAGTATAGCCGCTTATTTTCATTTTGTCTTACTACTATTAATTTCGTCTTACGTAGAATCCAAGAAAATAAAAGCTGAATGTGAAATAAAAGTAAAGAGTATAAAGCTGTCATTGATTGGCGAAGACAGACATGTCGCTGTGGAGTATGCTGGCCACGTCCACTATTGTTTTAAAACGCTATCTCCAGAGTGGACACAAAAACGGGCCACGCCATCTCGTTACCCCTCGAATACTGTCATTCATTCAACTTCAACAACGTTACAGGGCACCAATAAATAACCACTCTCTCCATATATATCTTATTACTAAAACAAATCACGAATAATCTTTTGAATTATACGCCTACAAATAAAAACAATGATATAACTTAAAAAAAAAAGTTTTTCTCAAAGACTGAAGTTTTATTGTAAAACCACGATCGGGCTCTTTCTAGGCAAACGTGCTCCGTCTTCAACCACACTATCGGGTAAGATGGTGTATTGGTTAAGTAAGCGCTTGACTATCGCCAATAAAATAAATTAAAAACATTTCTCTCCTGCGCGTGGTATAATAACAATATTCGCGATACTAGATTTAATATATGTTTGTATAATAATAACCTCGTGAAATGTATCCATAAATGTATTTTTAGTATACCTACGTACACCATATCCATCATAATTATATACTGTTTCAAAATCAAAACTTCTGCCTCAGAGTCTCGAGAGTTTTACATTCAGTGCGCGTGCGTTGCAAAAGTTGCCTATTAAATGTAATTATGTGGCCGCATAAACCGACCACTTTGCTACTCAAGTCCCAATTACACTTAGCGAACCTTTTAATATTGTTCATTATGCTAAGGAAATGACAAGATTTTGCTGGAATCCATTTTGTATCCTTGTAGAGCATACGCGTATGCTGATGACTACGCAGCCATGACATTATTTTATTAATTCGAAGAAAAGTTTTTGTTTCTCGATCGATCCCTAATTTGTTATATATATTAACAAAGTATCTTATCAATACATATACTTATGAAATTGGTTTTGTTCTACCATAATATTACTCTACTATCGAAGTAAACTTTCCATTCTCATAGTAATTTTATTTTGATTATAATCTGTTATGACACTGGCAGCGACATCTGTTGATTACACAGCAAACGTCTTCGTGGAAAGGAGCTTTGAAAGCATGAGAACGCACGTCGCCGCGCCGCCCTAAGGTCGCACAGTCGCATCATCGCGTCGGTCGGTCAAAACTAACTATGCGTTTTATTTATAAAGCTAGTACCTATCCCCAAGGTATTTAAAAACCAATTATTAAATAACTTAATTTTTGTAGGTTCAACTAGATCTTGGAACTTTAGATTTTTTTTTATTTGTATTTTAGCGATAAATATTCTAGGGCACCATGCCCCATCTATGTATAGGGATTATTATATTTTGGAACTAAAGTAATTATAGTATTTTGCGGCGTAACATTTTCGCTTAAGATAACTTTTTTCATTAAGATAAAATAAACAGTCTAGGTACTTGCTATAATAATGTTTTTTGCACATATTCAACTGTTGTTCATCAATCAATCAAGTACTTATCTACCAGAAACCCATATTTTTTATCATAATAACCGCTCTTTACAGTCGTATAAAATTTTAAATTTAATTAAGTACACAATATTAAATGATATTTGTTTATATTTGGGCTAGGTAGCGCTGTTTAATATGTCCAGTATAATTTATTTATATTTAAAATCATACAACATGTTATTCATTGTTTCACTCATTGCAAGTGAACCCTGTTCTTTGAGATCTGTATCTTTAACCACATGCACATAAATAAGGTATTTACCTATTGTAGCCACATACACAGTAAACTTGATCATAATTTTTCTAACATATTCTTGCGGCTACAATTTGCTGAATTATATCATCTAAAAAAGGCATGTCCTTAATTAGTCCGTCAATAATTAGAAAGTAGCGCGTTGATGTCTTTTGTATGAGCAACTGACTTACACTTTAAAGAGGTTTGACAAGAGTTAATTTAATTTATTTACTAGTGGTTCGCCCCAGCCTGAGATCTCGCGAGTCGCAAAAATAAACAAAAAAAAATATATTATTCATCATCTTTGACTAACAAAATAATGCCACGAAATAATAACCAACTTACTTGACCTACAGTTTCATTCAAGTTTCAAGTACCCGTTACTTGTAACTTGAATGAACATGAAGTTGATGTTAATTGGATCTATTTTTAGGGGTAGAAATTTCAGTTATTCTGGATTTCAGACTTTTTCCTATATTTGTGTCACTGAAGCTACACAAATACCAAATTAAAACACTGTGGGGATTCTGGTGTACGCTGTGAATTTCGTCAAAGTTCAGTTTTTATTATGACTAATAACTGAAAAACCACAAATATTAAACCAAATATAAAAACGGGGACATTCATTCATTAAACGTCCTATTTGACCTAAAAGTCTCTTTTTTTTACCACTCTTGAACAACAATATTTTGACATTCCCCCCACATTTTTAAATCATTTAGTCACACGAGGATCGTGCCATCACTGCCTATCTATATATAAAATTTCACGATGATCGGATCAATGCTTCGAAAGTTATCCTTGGACAAACAAACATACATACATACATACAACGCCGATTTGTCCAAGTTAAATTGGAGATCTTGCTTCGCTCGATCAATTATGTTTTAAATTAAGTAATATCATTATTTATTCAATTTTTTAGTATTCAATTTTATCGTAGAAAGTTTGACATTTATAATATTACTTGCTGACCCCGCAAACGTTGTTCTGCCATATAAATTATCAAAAAAATCAAATGCAGAATGAAATGTCAAAGTGACGCGACACTTCATGTAAATGACTTCACGTATTGACGTTAAATTATATGGATATTGTTCATACAAAAATACTAAAATCGCGATTAAAAAATAGGGGGTTGGGGTCCCAAATAGGAGGGTGAAAAATACTTTACAACCTACCGAATATACACAAAAAATGTTATAAGAATAGGTCAAGCCGTTTCGGAGGAGTTTTGCTACAAACAAGAGAATTTTATATATTAGATTATTTTTTATCTTATAATTTTGTACAAGGCAGAATGAATCTTATTTTATAATTGACATATGCATTCTAGCAAATAAATGATTATAAATTATGAATTAGGATTTCCAATGAGTTAACTTAAAACATACAATAGACAGGCTCACTCACACTCTGCTCATTCCGTGGGCTGATGACTTTAGTACTATTTAATTATGTCAAAGTATTAATCAACCCTTCATTATTTTGTTATGACATGTATTTCTGATTGTACTTATGTATGTATGTAGTTTGACTTGTCCTTAAATGTTTAATGTGAATTTTTGTATTTTGTGTGTTTCATTCTATAAAACTTATGGCCTTTCCAAGTGTACGTAAAATGTATCTTTAGGAATAAAAAAAAATGATTTTGATTTGAAAGCAACTACAGCTAACGAGGTATTTTACTAAATAAATAATTGGTCAAACGCGTATTAGACCACGCACAGCGAAGGTTACTCAGTGCGGCTGTATCTTAGTAATTTTTAACCGACTTCAAGAAAGGAAGAGTTTCTCAATTCGTAGGTTTTTATATTTTAACACATAACTTTTTCTGATTGAATTTTAATGATTATCTTTTTAATTTATATGTTATAAGCTCGGGGTGGTTAAGTTTATCGCATTAAAGTCATTTTGAAGGTACTTTCGATAGAAGACAAAAAGGAATTTAAAAAAATTTTGCTTGTACCACACTTTGTATTGTTGTTGTTGAAGTAGGGGTTTTTAGAATTCCATTTCAATAATTTTTATCGATCTTCTGAAGTCAGTAGATCCCATATTTTTGTTAAAAGTTACTTGTAAAATACAATATTAATCGCTTTAAAGCGATAAGACCGCCCATTGTACTATTTGCTTTGTGTCTTCTATTTTGTTTATATTTATTCTATTTATTTTATTTTTATGGTGTACAATAAAGTGTTTTCATTTATTCAATGTTAATTTTGCAGTTGATATTGGTAATTTAGTATGAACATTCTATGAACTAATTGCAAACCATGATAAGTTGATAAGATTTATGAATTGATAAATAAAAAGTGAAGAATATAATAACCAACTTACTTGACCTACAGTACATATTAGTTATACGAGTTCCGAAAGTTATTTCAGTTCTGTGCAAAAGTTGTAGTACGTTTATGTATCTTCTATATGCAACTCGTACCCCGAGGCCTTAAAGTTCGACATGGGTGTATAGATACGGCGAAACCTCAATGTCACTCAGCGTGCTATGGAAACGGCTATGCTTAGTGTTTCACTACTAGATTGAATCAGAAATTAGGTGATCCGTAGACAAAGCAAAGTCACAGACATAGCCAAGAGTACATATTTACTGATTAGTTAGAAAGCTCAAAACCATAAGAATCTGAGTGGCCAAAACTACTGTTATATGAGTGGTTATAAGGGAGTCAATTGCGGCCACAAACCTGGTCAAAACCCATGCAAAGCAACTAATTTTTGTATTAGTTATGGTCACCTGAAGTCCTAGCATTATAAATTAAATAACTCCTAAAATAACCTCAAAACTCGGCTAATAGACTTTCATTTATTAGGCTTCAATCAAAACCAAAGCATAAAATAAAAAGATAGGTCAAATATTTATCGATGCGATAGCTTGCTTAGTGTTTTCCTTAAGAAATCGTCGTACATTAATAGTTTTACTTTCAAAACTTCACAGCAACGTTTCTAGGTGCTTAGTGTTTACCGCGAAACTACTGTGGTTAGTCAAAACGGACCATAGACAAAGAATTTCGTTAACTAAAGACATTACAAATTTGTTTTCTTAGCCTTTTTATGAAATCAAAACAGGGATGTTGGCCAGATGAGGGTATCTTTCCCTATGTACAGACACCGTTGCTGACCGGGAAGCCCTGGATTTTTGAAGATGGAAATAAAAACTTCAAGAAACATTATTTCGAAATCTTTGTTTAATGAAATATAAATTTTATCTAAACACACGACATTTAAGATTTTGAAAATCATCCCTCTATCAATTTTTATTTTAATCTTTAAACACCCAGTTAGCGACGCTGCCTGTACCTACCTAAGTATAAACTTGACGAAGAACTTTGAATATTACCTATGTACTAAAGAAAAGGCATACAGTTAGAAAACCATTTTAGGTGTATGAAAAATGTACACTCATATATTGCGCGTTGATGTCTTTTGTATGCACAACTTGCTTTCCAACATGGTAGTCAAGTGCATCCTCTGTGTAATTGGGTAATATGAAATACCATTTGAGTAAATCGTGTTTTAAACTGAAACTCCCAGCAAAATTCCCAGCTGGCAAATTCATTTGCCAGCCTAATGTCATAACAATTTGAACCTGTTTCAATGAATAATTTTGATTCATTATTATATAAATAATTTACCATCAAAATGTTGCATCCTGTACTTGGTGCAGAGAAGCTGAGTTATAGAAGTTTTGCATAATCTAGATTATGGCGACAACGTTGTCCCTAAACAGCGCTCAGTTAGGTGTGCTGAAAATGTCAATATAAAACTCAAAATATCTCAGTTACTCTACCATTCAAACCAGCTTTTGCAGTAAAGTGTTATCTGAATGATTTTTTTAGTGCCTATGTAATATTTTTTAACATCATTTCAAAGATTTTTTACGACTCTTTAAGTTTGTGAGCCACTAAGACAGAAATCTCTATAGCTTATAAATGTGAATACATATCAAACGACAACATAAAATGTTCAACACCATATTGATATAAAAAAAACATAATAGCTACTTTTATACGAATTCGTGTAACAGCGACATATCAAAAAAACACAAATAAATATTGAATTACTTTTTGGTGTCGCGCAGAAAACACTAAAATAAATCACATATTATACACCCAGCGGCGGCAATAAAATATAATTTTAGAAGGTATAGTTCGATGGAAATGCTAAATGAATGGCTGCCTTATGTTTCATTTACAATGTGTTAATGGGTACAAGTGTAAATTACACTTAGTACCGCTTCTACTTGTTGTCGAAGAAGTTATTTGATTTTTGTTTGTCTTTCAACATTATTAACAAAATATTTTTTGTAAGTATATAAAAACCATGCTCTGCATAAAAAATGATACCAGTACCTAAGCTTCCCCTACGCTAACTGTAGCTGTAAATACCTAAATAGTACACATATTAATACAGCTAACAAATTAAAAGCAACGACAAAATGACGTAGCCCATCTGCCAGTTAAGTCATTCGTAGGTATTGTATAAAAAGATAAAATATTTTACGAGCCCAAACGGAATGTCCTTGATCTTTCCAAGACTTCAAGATAATCGTTAATCAAAGATTTAATAAATGAACCTATCTGCATAATATATACTTATATTAAACAGCACACTTAGAACACGTGTATGTCAACTTTTTGAGTCTATTTATATTCATTAAATTTTATGCTTTACTTAGACCGACTAAAATGGCTTTTAGGGATAATACGTTGATATTTTTATATATTTAGGCAATATACTTACGTAGAAAATGAGGTGCTAGTTAACAAACCTAATTTCGAAAGCAATGAAGTTCTATTATAAAATAAACATCATTGGCCCAATGTATTCAAGGAAAAAGCCATCTGATGCTCATATGGACTGAAACATAACGAGATCCTTTTTAATTAGTAATTATTTAAAATGTGTTCAGACGATAGCGAGCAATAAACACTCATTTATTCTTTAAATTCGGTTAAAAACAGATAAGTCCTTTCGAGTATAAGAGTCCGTCACCTACGTGGCGGAGGTACAAATTGTTGTTCCAGTATTTAATGAGCAACATTAGCGTGTGCAAGCTGTGAACGGGATACCATTTGTGGCGCTCGTTACAACTTCACACCGAGTAAGGAATAGCCGTTGAACGCTTTTCTTTATGATTAGCACATCCCATTTGCAGAATTATTTGGACAAAAACTTCTTCTTGCCAAAGCATGTTTAAACCGTTATAAGCTATTATTTAAATAAAATTAGTAAAAAAGTATTATTGATCAAATGCCATAATTATTGACTGAAGTGACTCTTAAAGTTACTCATGCGCAATATGCGAGGATGAAAATAACTCGGCAATTTAAAGGGTGCTGGCACACTGAGAGAGAGAGTCCAGGAGAAAGTGCGCAAAAGCACGCAACAACGCCCTGTTAAGGCGGAATTCTCAGTCCTCGGTACCTTTTCTCCTATTATCCGCATAAATCGAATCATTAACATTAATTCAATACCATAAGAGAGGTAATTTATTACAACAGGTTCTTTATTTATCCCGTAATTTTATGACTAAAACACATTTATCAGAAAGTTATCGTGAAAAATACACTTTTAAATTACCGTCCTATCGGTATTTGACAATCTCCGGGTTGAATGAACATATTCAGCAACCTTTATCAAAGATACATCTGTCTCTATCTATCTCAAATATCAAATTAAAATATCGCATCACCGCTACCTGCGAGGCATGGATACAGGTGAGAAGGTAGGTATAATAGCTTTATAGTGACGGCAATAATACTTTGCTACCATACTAAGACTGCCTTTACGTTACTAATCGTCTTATCACGTACCTGATGCATATTTTTTATTGCCTAAGAATACATTTTGATATCATTATGGAATTACAATAGTAGTAGGTACCTATAAACAGTTTAGTATTGCGTAGTCAAGTTTGTTAAATTTAAGACCTTAAACGCCTTTAAGCCTTAAGTTTCAACAAAACAACTCCAAAAAAATTCAAAACAAACAAACAACACAAATTTTTCAAACAATTGCATCACCGCACTGCCGATGTCTACTTTCCTGAAAAGTTACGGAAGCGACTCGCTCACGCTAGCGTTGGTCGTTAGGTTAGTTACGCCACATCATGTTACCAATGCAGTCTGATTTTTTTATTACAAAATTGGTCTCATCTTTGTTTAATCATAGAAGCAAACACTCCGAAAGCTTGATTCTTTCGACCTTTTAAACTAGTGGTCATTTTGATGGGAATTAACTGGTTTTGGCAAGAGGAACCTTATGTCCAAATAGCTGACCTAGGCTGGTAGTTACGAGCGCGCTTGAACTTTGAAAGCGTGGTTGTAGCGAGCGCATCAACACAAGATTGTGACCTCTGCGAGGCGCGCGCGCAAGGTCACGAACGCGCGTGCGCGTCAGTCGTGACCCGCTCGCGGGCTTTACCAGATCCGCAATGCATCGCACATTCACACCAGTGACAACGACCATAGAGCTCAATATTATATGTCTAGCTAACTTGGCCACAATGTCTCGCTAGTCTCTGTCTACTAATGTAACACCGGTGTGTGGTATTCTAGCCCGTCGTTAAGAATCTATTTGTTTCTTGATTATTTCTTCATGTTAGAGCCACATTTCCCTGAAATACACATGACCTTTAAGTTTAAAATAGCCGGGTATTACTCGTAGCTAACCTATTTATTTAATTGAAACTTAACATAACCTTCCTATTAATCTGAATGTAAAGCAGAAGCCCGTACAAGCGTTTAAGTTAAAAAAAATCCTCAAATAAATTATACTTAAGGCTACAGACCAAATAATAGCACATACAACCATTAAGTTTGACATTGAAATTAGTTTCCTTAATACTTCTATAATTTTGGGTTTAGTTTAGTATTTCAAAAATTTTCCTGTCTACGCCTACACTTTAGACATCACCAGCGTTTAAGAAAGGAATCATCAATCTTTAAAACAGATAAAAGAAACAACCCTCAGCCTATAATAAATAAATAAATATTGGTGGACATTTCACACAACGCTATCTAGCCCCAAACTAAGCAGAGCTTGTACTATGGGAACCAGTTAACTGATAGAATACTTATATACTTTTTTTTGTAAATACATACTTATAATATACAGGGTTACAGGAAAAACCGTGCTAGATCCGTTAAGGGCGTGGAGTACCCATCATTTCTGACTTATTTCACTATGAAACACCCTACCCTAAACTTAACCCTTTTCGAGATATTCGACTTTTAATTTTTTTATTGAAAATTGCCGATTTTTAGGCTACTAAATTTATTTTTGTTTATTTTGTGTATCTTATTATTATTATTATTGCATTTTTACATGTGTAATAAGATGCTTTAGGACGTATATCATTAAAATAGTGCATAAGTTAATTGAATAGACCGTAGTAGACAAGTGAAAGTTAAGAAATAAAAAAAATATTAGAAAGTTTATTTTTCTCTAAGGGATATCTAAAAAAAATATTATGGCAATTGTTCGGCAGATGTTTTTTAAAATATCTACGTTTCATCAGCTATCTAACGAGGTATAATAATCTAGGGTTTTATTCAAATGCATTGAAAAAAATTTAGTTTTATAGGCGACAGTGGAGAAGAAAATTTATACTTAGCCCTAAAAAGTAAAATAAAATAATAATAATAGGTAAGCATGAAATGTCATTTATTAAAGATTTTCACACAACTTTTTCTTATTCTACAGTTCATGTTCAACATGGCCGCCTCTATTTCTGATACATTGTCGCATCCTTCTACGGAGACCAGTCTTTACTACTCCAGTGGTTAACGTGGTCCTCATTTTATTGGCTGCATCCACAATCCTTTCTCGTAAGTCTTCCACAGACGAAACTGGATTCGGCTCGCTGTACACAAGACTTTTCATGCACCCCCACACGTGAAAATCCATGGGGGTTAGGTCCGGACTTCTTGCTGGCCATGGCAACGGTCCACCTCGTCCTATCCATTTGTTTGGATAATTTGTGTCCAGCCAGTCTCTGACACTTCTCCTGAAATGGGCAGGGCAGCCATCGTGTTGGAACCACATGTCCCTGATCAGGTTGAGTGGCAGATCATCCAGCAAATCACTTAAGTCTGCTCTCAGGAAATTTTCATAGCTTTCCCCATTTAGATTATCCGGGAGAAAGTAAGGTCCAATCAAATGATTGGAGATAATGCCCATCCACACATTCACGCTGAATCTTCGTTGGGACCCCTTCACTCTTTTCTTATTGGGATTCCTTAGCTCTTTTGGGGCCCAGTAATGGGCGTTGTGATAGTTAGTTATGCCATCTTTATCAAATTTGGACTCATCCGTCCACAAGATATTTCTTAGAAAATCTGGGTCTTCTACGTCAGCATTTAGCATAAATCTGCAAAAGTCCAATCTTCTCGCGGGGTCTCCTTCTTCAATAACGTGTACCGGCGTGTAATGGTACGGGTATAGGCCAGCAGTATGCACTGTAAACCACACTCTCCATTGCGAAAGTCCCAGATCACGGGCAACAATATTAGTGGAAGTAGTCGGATCCGCTCGAAAGCGTTGCACTATCTCATTGTCCTGTGAGCGTCCCAACTACTTTTTTTCCACGAGATGTAATATAAACCCTAGATTGTTATACCTCGTTAGATAGCTGATGAAACGTAGATATTTTGAATTACATCTGCCGAACCATTGCCATAATATTTTTTTTAGATATCCCTTAGAGAAAAATAAACTTTCTAATATTTTTTTTTATTTCTTAACTTTCACTTGTCTACTACGGTCTATTCAATTAACTTATGCACTATTTTAATGATTGACGTCCTAAAGCATCTTATTACACATGTAAAAATGCAATAATAATAATAATAAGATACACAAAATAAACAAAAATAAATTTAGTAGCCTAAAAATCGGCAATTTTCAATAAAAAAATTAAAAGTCGAATATCTCGAAAAGGGTTAAGTTTAGGGTAGGGTGTTTCATAGTGAAATAAGTCAGAAATGATGGGTACTCCACGCCCTTAACGGATCTAGCACGATTTTTCCTGTAACCCTGTATAGAAAAACATCGAGACCCGAAACAAATATTTGTAAATCATGCAAACATTTGTCCCGTGGCGGGAATCAAGCCCATAATAAGATATTAAAATAAAAAATCACCAAAAAAATAGTGTACTAAGGTACAATGTTACCAAAGAATGTAAATAGAAGTACTACAATGATATATAAATAGCATTCTATGACACAACGGAACCGTAGATGACTAATACAAACGATCCAGTAATTTTGAATCATCTTTCGTCATTCTCTCGTTTGAACTAACTTATATTACTGCTGTAATAACTATTTATTATTTCAATACCGGAACAAAAATATGCGGAAGAAACCGCAGTAGGTATCTGCATGAGAACTTCGGAGGCCGTGAACTCAGTTACATCGTCTCGAGGCAAAATAAATAAAATTATCGTGACTACGTAATACTGCATTGTTAGTGGAATCGTTATCGCCAGTGTTTTAGACGACTACAATGTTTTAGCAGGATCTAGTAAAGGCAACACTAAAATAAATAAATATCTCTGGACATTACACACAGCGCTATCTAGCCCCAAACTAAGCAGAGCTTGTACTATGGGAACCAGATAACTGATAGAATTCTTATATGCTTTTTTTTTGTAAATACGTTCTTATAATATATAGGAAAACACCCAGACACGGAACAAATATCTGTAGATCATACAAACATTTGTTCCGCGGCGGGAATCGAACCCACTACCTCTTGCGTCTTAGCCGGTTATACGCCCACTGCGCCACGGAGGCAGTCAAATACTACACACCTATATAAACACTACCTATATATTTATTTTTGATAGACTAACGTACTCGCAACTATTTTGCTTACATTTTACATTACCATGACTGCAATGCGATTACTTTAATAGGTATTTTTATGGTTCCATACTGCAAAAGGAACCCTTATAGGATCACTTCGTTGTCCATTTGTCTGTCGGCCCGTCTGTTAGGAACCTTTGTCTCAGCAACGCGTTGAGATATCAAGTTAAAATTAATATTAAATATGCAAATTTACGGTCCCTTAGAGCTGTAAAAAAATCAAGCTTTTAAGTTAACGCATTCAAAAAATACGACTAGTTTTACCGCATATTTTGCTTGCAAAATAAATTAAAACCTATAGTACTTGTCGTTGACTGAGAAACATAAAAATTTTCAAGGAGCACAGCACTAGATAAGTAAAATCTAAAAATCGTTAATTTGTAATTATATTGCATAATAAAGTATTTTTACGAAACCCTCAGTGCGCGAGCCAGACTCGAACTTGTCCGGTGTGTGTATTTAGTCAGTGGGAACGTAGCAGTGGAGATTTTGAGAATAATTCAGTTTTTACGGTTTTTTCACATGTGCTTTTACTACTAAATTTAATAACAGATGTAAGAATTCTTAAATGAGAGGTCAAAAACACAATGCCTATTTGTAAGAAACGGCCGGAGGCCAACTTCTAGTGTTTATTTAAGCCATGGATGTAAAAATGCGGCTTTACCGTAAGCCACTGACGTTTTGTATTAAAAGTTGTTGTTAATTTATGTTTATTTCTTTGAATATGTAGCCGGTATCTGCTAGTTGTAACGGTCGTCTGCCGGCCGCGTGCCATATACGCGATTGGTAGAAGTGGTAGCCGCGAATGGGATACATTATTCAAGGGGATCATTTACATCGCGGAGAGGCGGACGTGACGTCTCCTTGTATGTGCTGCGGCTCGCCCGGAACCCACTGCGCACCATAAAAACAATCTTCCATATCGCTCTTGAGGCTTTCTTTTTTAATGCTCGCCAAGTATTCGCTTAATGATCGAACAACGTCCATAGATTGCATTCAATTCAAAAAGATAAGGCGTTTTTCTTACAAAAAAAAACATCTGCCATTGAGAGGTATTTTTCTTTTGTTTTAACAAATTGGACTTAGTTGCTCGATGCACTAACTAACTATACAAGTGATTTATCACTCATTATTACGATCATTTAATACTGTTCTTACATTTATTTGTAAATGATTCAAAGAATACATTGTTGCCAATTTTTATTGATTCAAAAAACGGCAATGTTTATTCATTTAATTTTATGCTTGATTTAATTTCATTATCCAAATCTTAATTACTGCAGCAATTTAAAGTAACCAGTACCAGTAGGTGTACTACAGTGTGTTTTGTAGCTATATATTGCTTAAGATACAAGTACCTACACATGTATGTACATTCTCACTAAATGTAAAGGTAGCCTTTCGCTTTGTTTTTTGTGCTTACATGTTCGAACCTATTGTATACAAGCTTTATAACATTTTTAAAGATTCCTCGAAATATCGATCACTTACAATGTGATAGTTGATTACCTAAAATCAAACTATGCTTTATTTATTGGCAAAATCACAGCTTACTGGTGATATAGGTATAAGATGTTGTTTGACCTAGCGATTAGGTATACTTACTTAGTGCACAAAATATAATAGAAAAAATGGAAGTAAACGAAAAAGGACATAAAACTTATCTAAATTCTGCATATTTTTTGCTTAGCACTTATTTTAAAGGTCATCATAATTATGTCATTTTGTCTTCTATTTGCAGTCCCAAAATAGAGCCACAGATTAAAATGCAATAATAAGATTGGCATCGGAAAATGTACTCGTGTGAGGAGGTGAGAGGCGCGCCCTTGCGCCGGTCCTTGCCGTAATGTCGTCGCAAGAGCAGCGCCAAGACACCCTGGCCGCGATCGAAATCGACATACAAACGAGGGCCACGGAGAATGTACAACCTTTAAAGTCCTTATTTACACCCGCCTTGGGCAGTTCATTTACATAAAAACAACGAAACTTATTATTTATAGCAATTGTTACATTTTGCGTAAATAAATAACCATCGCCAGTGTTACTTTTCAAAATGGAGTATCCGCATTGTTCCAATTTATGATGTGCCCTCGCTTTTGTTCAATATTTTTTTTTATTGTTATTGTTATATCAACTGAATAACAAAATATTTATCATAGTTATTGATGTCGTAATGAAAATACTTAGTAAATTTAGGAACGCAATAATTTGAATAGAGGACTGTTCATACAATACGACAGCACAGAATAGGAAATGTATAGCAACCGAACTAACTTATCCTGATCTCAACTAAATCATTATCTGTATCGACTGCCAACTACAAAGATAGCGTATTATTTTATTTATTCCTCCAACGACAATTGTAAATATATTATCAGTGCAATAATTATGGTTCTATATCAAACACAATGAATTGGCTATAATTTACAGTTTAAATTTAATGTAGCCTGTGGAACGGGAAATAAAACCATGTCCAATAGCTAAAGCAGACACTTAACTCAGTAGTTTAATACGGATTTGATAAATAAATACCTCTTTAGAGTTATTTTAAATGAAACAAAACTAAGTAACGTAAGTAAGTAGATTGTATTTTATAGTTGGCTGGACCTAGCGATTATTACACTTATCAATGTGGCCTTCATGTTTTGTAAATAAGTTAAATTATTCAAGTTTGGGACATCACAAGCTTTTGTACAGTTTTGACACAAGTTTCACACAAAAGACATCAACGCGCTCCATTTTTTATTTAGGTTGCATTTTTAAAGTTCAAATGATTCTATGAACCAAAGTGATATAAAATAACATGTTTTATACCTATCGTAGTTTAATAATATAGTGATAGTAAGTAATTTCATGGAAAACTATATTACAAGGATTGACGTAACAAGTGCCATGCTACCCTTATGTTGACAATAAAAGTTTGCAAATTCGTCCTGATCCCACCCCAGTCTATTAACAATAAAGTCTATAACAAAAACGTCTCAACTAAAGACCTATGCTTTTTATCACCATATGCTCTAGAATCAAAATGCCAAGTGGTTGTTTTTATGTTTTTTGTAAACATAAGACCGTAATCTTCAAGTTGGTCTGAAATGTGATTATCTGTACTCATATATTATTATAATGGCAGACCGTATAACGAATCAAGTTAATAAAAACGAACATTCATATAGGTACTTATAAGGTAAAGCTAGCCTTGTTGTCGTCCGCTCCTCTCAGTCGCACAAATCGATACAATATACCCGTCCTTATCGCACTAATATGCAACATGTGATACAGACTCACATTTGACACACACATACAGTGTATCACCATGTACGAGTGTATCTACGATGTCAATGTGATCAATAAACAGTTTCTCCGATTTTACGATTCAACTATCAAGATCCTAACTATGCAAAGTTGGTTAATGATTTTGAAATATCTAAATGGAATTGTGCAAGATTTAAAATTATCATTTGTGTGATGTTGTGACAGCAGAATGTTTTTATGAATCTGCTTAAAAACTCTTCAGTTACATACTTTAAGAAATTATTATTTCAAACTCACTTCTAACTAACTAGTGATCGACCTGAACTGAGATCTTGGGAGTCTCCTATAAAAACTAAAAAACATTGTTTAGTCTATCAAAATAGTGTCATGAAATGCAAACCAATTTACTTGACCTACAGTTTCATTCAAATTACAGGTACTTAACTTATTTGGTTACACTTTTTGGGGTAGAAATTGCAGTTAGTTGGATTCCAAACTTTTCCCTATATTTGTATCACTAAAGCTACACGCATACTAAATTTTAGCACTGTGGGGTCACTGATGTACCCTGTGAATTTCGTCAAAGTTCAGTTTTTATTATGGCTAATAACTTAAAAAATACAAGGTTTAAACTAAAAATAAAAATGAGGTCGAAATGAAGTGACCTTTCATTAAACGTACCACTTGACCGGATGTCCCAAGAATCCCCCCCCCCCCCCCACTTTTTTAGCTCATTTAGTTATTCCATTCTACTACCTACATACGTAGGTAGTGATGTACATAGGTTAGTATATAGATACCAAATTTCACGATGATCGGATCAACACTTCAAACAAACATACATACATACAACGCCGATTTGCCCAAGTTGATATCTCACTTCGCTCGATGAATAATAAACAAAACAATTATAATAATATGTGGAGTATATCTATACATGTTATTTATTACATATGTATATATTATTTAAAATAGTAAAACGCGAGTTGGATCTATTACCACAGCTAGTACAAACCCGCACCATTTTTTCTATGTGATATTTTTAATATTTGGCACAAATAGAACGGTACAGATTATTTACATATCACTCATATTATTATATTTCAGAGCATTCTTAATAACCGCCGCTAAAGTAGCCGATTGAAGTAAGCCATCTGTCAGTTCGTCACTGAACTCATGCTGAATTAAACTGCGATAAAAACAGAGATACATAGATTAAAATCAAACACACATTTTGTATTCGCAACGGGAGGCCAAATACTGGTTTAATGCCTTTAAATAATGACTGGATGAAAATAATGGCAATCACTGCCCTGTTTCATATTGCTTTGTAGGTATAATAAAAGCAATAATGTAAAGTTAATGTAAAATAAGAAAAACGCGAGACATAGGCATTTTACACACTCATATCCAAAACAGGCATTGTATGCCTACTAAGGCTTAACGGGTGGAATAAACAGTCGAAGTGAGCCGATCGTAAACAATAGTAACAGCTAACTACCCGCTTATGCCATAATCAAAAATTGGTGTCATAGCTTACGTCCTCGACTACAGATAAAGTTCAAAACTAAAATGACCCGGCAACAGGTTGATCTTGAATAATCAAAAAGACTTACCACAAAGGAATCCCCAATCACGAAAAAGTCGCGTATGTCTATGAATGCTTAACTTCCTAATCACGTGTACTTTTATTTTCAATCATATACCCATACGCTTAAGAATACATTTGAAACGCACGGACGCGCCCTTTTAGCCTGATGTCTTACCATTCCGAACTTTGATGTAAGATAAAAAATCCCTATAATGGATTTGCCGTTGTATGGCTGTGGTTGAGAAACAAAAAATATAAAATATGTACGAGTAGGTTTATCAACTTCTCATTTCTTGCAGTGGATATGACTAGTACGACGCATAGTAGGTATTTTATTCATAGTGCGTTTGGTGTAGCATCATCATCATCGTTATCAGTCATTGGACGTCCACTGCTGATCATAGGCCTCTCCCATAGATTTCCAGAGCGAGCGATCTTGTGCAGCCTGCACCCAACGGCTCCCAGCAACCATTATCAGGTCGTCTTTCCATCTCAGTATTTATTTATGCACTAACATATTTAAAATATTTCAGTAAAAAATATGACCACACCTAATATACGCATTTCATATTGCAAAGCCTATCTGTTTGCCCGCCGCCGTAACATAATGATTGTACTCATTTAGAATAATAAGCCGGTGACGTGTCTATTCGACCATAGTACATTCGTAGAACTTTTAACTAAATACGAATGAGACTATACAATGAACCATTCGCATGAGACTATTCCAGAATAATGTAAATATCTTAGCTGTTAAGAAAGTTAGTAATTCAGCTGCAAAAATCGTATAATTTATATGCAAAAATCCTTTTAGTATGGGAATTACTGTACCTTCACTTTATATATGTGTATGGGAGCACCATATGTTTGAGGATATTGTATTTGAATGAATGAATGAAAATAATTTATTATATTATTATTATTATTATATACATTACAAGCTAAAACAGTTAAAAACAAATAAATGTAAGCATATTTGGATTCCACAATAATGCAGTCACATTGTTATATTCGGCTTATCCATATATTTATTTCGTCATTCGGCAATTTTATCCCCCGTTGAGATTTCTTCGGACTCTGGTGCCAGAAGTTTATACATTAACAGAGCAACAGGCATTTGTGTGTGTATCTTCGGAATGTGTGCGTGAGTACCTTCAACCTCCATGTGATGGGAAGTGAACCCTTTACGCGGGAAATTGTTTTTTATTTGCGTTCGGACTGCGGCACCAGGTAGAAAGGATGATCGTTAATTTTTAGAGGATACGCTAAGCTTTTAGTATACACATTCGAAGATCGACAGGCAGGTATAGAATAATCCATTTCTTATTAGAATGTCACACTTACTCAGTGTAATTATGCGATTCACGTTTTGTTAAGTGTGTTTCTTCGCTATCGAGTACTAACATGACGGTAGGTGAAGAATTACATTTAATAGCTACTTGTTAATTTTATTGTGCTTTAGCATTCCACGCAATGTAAATCATGTTTTACCATGTATGTACCTGATAGATTTAGAGGATAGAGGGTAGAAGCATGTATCAAAACGCAACGGAAAAGCAAAGTCAAAATATGACACCTCATTCTCAAATTAAAAGTGTTTATTGGAAGACTGGTTTTTTAATTAGTGTAAATTATAAGAAAGATAAAGAAAGAAAAGGCCGATGTCACGATGAGCGAGGCAGCACGCCCGCGTGCCGGCTACATCGTAACGCCGCGCTGTAGCTGGGACGGCCGAGGCCTCCGTGATGTCTTTCGCTAAGAGCTTTAGTGCTTCGCGCTTTCACGAGTTTGTTGACTTCACTCGGCGATTATGAGCTGCTTACGTAATTTTTATACCTTTACGACCGATATAAATAAAATATATTACTGCGGTAGACGTTAACCAATTATTTTTTTATTAATTGTACCTATATACGCAGCTCGATAAAGTGCGAAACGTTAAATCATGGTAAATTGGTTTAAGTATCTTATTTATACAAAGGCTTTGTGTTCTACATTTTTACTTTTCACAACTTTATGTTCACGAGTTTTGCAAAACATGTCGTGAAATCGACCAAAGCCAAAGCCGACAGATAAAAAGTTGTGCATGACTGTTATGATTTCCAAAAAAAGCCGTTTACCAGCCAAATAATTACATTAAATAATGATTGGGGCGAGAAGCCGGTGATCGCGATGGCAAGCTCATCTCGAGGGCTGGCCGCGGACGCAGCGAGCGAGGCAATAAAATAAGGCTGTGGCGCGGCGGGGCAGGTCGGGGTGCGGGGGACTCGGCTGAACAGAGTGGACCAAGGCACAGGAGCCAGCTACTCAACGCGATTTACTCAAATCGCGACATCAAAGGTAAATATCGTATATTGAACTACTGCTCTCTCTGACTCTGCGAACAAACGCGCACAATTTTTTGTTCGGAATATATTTATCTTTAGCCTATAAAAGAGTATGGGTATGATGGTGGTATGATCTCCTTGAATTGCCTCCTGAAATTGCCAGCAAAATACCTTTTTAACTTAATAAGTCAATCATAACGGAAGTTTGTTAAGTACATATATGGACGATGCTTAGTTATCATATAAGATAGTGATATGCAATTAAAAACTAAAACATTGATTGTAAATTATTTTACTCCACCTGCACTCGTAACGTGTAATTAGGTAGGTAATAGTTTGGTGAACAAACAAGATGTATAAAATACGCACACCGCTTTTAGCATGTACCAGGATGCAACAAAAAGTCATCATTAAAGGTTCGGAGGCGCGGCGCGGACGAGGCAGCGCATTGCGCCTGCGCAGCCTCTCAGCCACCAAGTTTTTACCACTTACCAATCCATATCGAGCTCCTTAATACAATTTTACTCAGAACACACTCATTTGCAATTCTCTTATCAACATTTCTACCCACAGTAACTAAAAATAAAGTTCGTACACAGACGCCTTTATCTAAAGATTTTATTCACATCGATGTAAAAGATAGAAAATTCTTTGCATAAATTAGAATAATTTTATATCTGAGAATATTTCCTTTCGCAATTCACATTCGTTATTATCATCTCCTTAAGTATCGTGGTAGTTAGGTGCGCATGGGACGCCATAGCGTTTTCAAGCTATCGCTTTGTAATAAAATTCTTTACCAGTATACATAACTATACCTAAATACTACTGTAACGACGAGAACGGAACTTTTAATTAAACCCTTGGTTTGCATCAAATGGCTAACTATATAAATATGTATCGTTTTAAGAGTATGCACCTAGACGCATTACTAGAGGCGCTGTAGATGGAAAAACACTTTGGTCAGCAGATACAAACCTAAGATCGTAAAGTTGAATGGTCTCTCATATTACAGACGTTCTTTTTAATGCGTTCATCCTTATCGTAACGAAAATACAGTCTAAAATTAAACCAAATGTTTTCTTAAGAGACCTACCTACCTAACCATTCTCGAATGGCCGAACACGATGGGTTTTTTATGTGAGACATATCTGATATCAACATAGTTCTTCAAAAATATAAAACTGTATAAGATTAAACGCGCCTTAACTATGTAAAAGAAAACACGTTACAACGATGATCATTCGTATCCGAATAGGATTCTCACGTGTGATATCGTAGAGATAGCTGCCATCTTCCATTGGACTTCATCTCATTTTCTTAATGTATTCAAAACGTGTTTTCGTAAGAGATAATTTATCGTAATTTATTGATTAGAACGAAAGATTCCAAATTATTTTAGTGAGTTGAATCAAAAATTGTAACTCGAATAGTGTCTTCATGCATGTTTTTTTATGACGCTGAAATAACCAAATTAAGATCAGAATTTGTCAACATAGTTTTTTCCATATCTACGGATTTTTATATGACTCAGCATTATGATATCTAACATGAAGAGAGTGGGCTGCGGTCGCTACGTCGTTTTGGCGTGAAGGGGTAACAAAGAACAAAATATTATTTCTTTTCTCATGTGAACTGATTTATAAGATAAAAAGTAACCTATATATTATTCTAGATTTAGAACTAAAATTTTGCAAAGTTTGTGCCTAATCCCTTCAGTGGTTTTGCGTGAAGGGATAACAAAGAACAAAATATATTTTCTGTAGAAACTCAATGACTCAGTCTTACCTCATGGGAACTGATTTATGAGATAAAAAGTAACTTATATGTTATTTTAGGTCATGAACTGATTTTTGGCAAAGTTTAAGCTCAATCCGTTCAGTAGTTTTAGCGTAAAGTGGTATCGAACATTTTTCTATAGAAATTTTGACACCCCATTTTTATCTCATGAAAACTGATTTATGAGATAAAAAGTAGCCTATATATTATTCTAGCTCTAGAACTAAACTTTTGCAAAGTTTGAGCTCAATCCGTTAAGTAGTTTTGGTGTGAAAGGTAACAAAGACCAAAATCATTTTTGTATAGAAACTTTAACACCCCATGGGAACTGATTTATGGAATAAATGGTAGCATATGTGGTAAACCAAGTTATAATCTAAGTATATACCAAATTTCATCGAAATCGGTTCAGCCGTTACGGCGTGATTGAGTAACAAACAAACATTCAAACTTTCACATTTATAATATTAGTGTGATTATTTAATACTTACATTTGTGACACATCCCAAGTAACTATATCATCAAGGCATGGAAGAGTCATAGGGGGCAGCCTATAACCCTCTGATACCCGAGTTGTCCACTAGCTCATAATAACTTATTTAGCTAGGTACCTACTTAGTACAAACAACTGTATTCTAGTCTAGGACCTAAAAAACCGCTGGATGTGGGTCTTGTACCAGACCTACAGTTGGTAAGAACTGCTTATACCTACACAGGTACGAGAGTTTGTATAAAATTGCAAAACTCGTCTGTGCAGTAAACAGACGTAACAAATCTTACTATACGGAACGTGGATAACCGCATCGCGTATTTACAATCAACGTCATGAGATATGAATGGCTTGTGATAAATGCTACGAAAAGTGAACAACAGTTTTTTGTGAGTTTTTCTCTAAGTTACGACTACAACATAGATCGAGATAGATCTCAAGGTTTACAGATTCTGATATTATAAAAGACAATGGTGAGCAGGATATTTTAGAGGTGTCAAGCGCATTGTTCTGTGAACTTAGGTTATTTATAATGATTGATAGGTTAGGTAGGTAGGTTGTATCGAATATTGGATCGTATGGTGTGGTGGCTGGCGTGGATCGTTGCCAGCTATCGCGGCAAGTTCAAGGTGAGCGCCTCGCTCCGCCCACACGCCGGCCGCGGCCGCTCCTAGCGCACAACCGTTATACACCACGGCCACATTGGACCTCAGAATCCCGACTATACTTCGACTCATCAAAACACCACACTACTCACTTACACAAACAATCGATTGTTTCTAACGACCAAACCAAATCTCCGTGTCTACGAGGTGCCAACACGCAAATGAATTAATAATTACGTTAGCTCGTTACGATGCTTTGTCAGAGTCAAAACCTAGCTTGCATTTAAGTAGCAATTATAAAATTGATATTATAGTAGACGGGTATTTAAATAACAATTAGGTAGGTACATTATGTATTAGGTTTATCTACCTCGTGCTGATGAAATGAAATACCTCACAAAAGAAATTATTAATGGAAAACTTTACAAACAATAACAAAACGTATATTAATTGCAGGTACCTAACAAACTTCGCCAAAAACTACTTCATTATAGCTAATCGCGAGAGATTTGGAAGTACCTACCTACCGCTGAGTTGGAATTTTCCATCAACGAATAATATTCGCCCGATAATACTGGCAATTTGGTAATTTCCATATCGTTTTATAAATCTAAAGCAATAAAACATAGCATAAGATTGTGTCATTATGAAAAAGAATATAATAAAATATTTGGAACGGTAACAGACGAACTATTTATATCGCTCCAATCGATTAGGTAGGATGTTAATAAGGATGTACATACTTATGTAATAGTAGGTAAGTATAATATAGGTTACCTGGGGATAGTGATGACCTGGCCCAGCTCGTCGACGACGTGGTCTGCTAGCACCAGCACGGTGGGCGGCTGCCCAGGCGCTCCCACCACCACCGACACGCCACCGTCCTGATGTACCAGCTGGCCCTCACCACCCACCAACTGTCCGTCGTCATCCAGCTGGCCGCTGATCATCTCGACTCGCTTCTGGTCCGGCGTTGTCGTGTATATCACGGTCTGCTTGTCGTCCTCGTATATTAGATCGATGGGGGTCTTCTCGTCGATGGACTCCATGCCCTGATCGTATACATCCGGCTGGACGGGCACCTTGTTATCGGTGGCGTAGGCGGCGAGCTCGTGCGGCGAGTGCCGGTAGGAGTGTGCCTCGGGCGGGTAGCCATCGTCGGAGTCCATTTCTACTTTGTGCGGGTAGTAGTCGTGCGCAGGCTGCACGGGGGTCATGGTGGCAAGCACGGCGTGCGCGGGCGCGGGGGAGCGCGGCGCGGACGCGGGCGACGCCAGCGCGCGGGGCGAGCCGGGTGACGGCGGCGGCGACGCGGACATGCCGCCCTGCGCGCAACCAAAAGGCGACGTCGTCGTAGTGCGCGCGGAGGCTCCTCTCAGGAGCACCCCGCTCTACGCTTTCTTATCTTCACCTTCTGAAACAGAAATAACATTCCCTTCATGTTCCTACAAATCTTACATAGTTTCACAATCCTTTTCAGGTATGTTCAGGTAAGAACTTTATTTGTAAAGCTAAACGATGACTACATAGACGTGCTCACTGGTTTTCATAACGATGCAAAAATAATAAATCAAGTAGATAACTACGGCAAAGTATTGATAAATGTCTCTCCATTCAGAAGTGCTGCTCAAACAAGAGCCCAAGGGCAACACAGAAACAGCTGATTCGAGTCCAGTTAGAAAAGAACGAGTATCAAGTGGCACCTGATCGGCGAGAAGCGGCCGAACTCGTTGAGCAGCCCCTGCTCGAGACTCGCGCCACGAGGACCACCATAGAACGGTACAAACTGGTAACTATTGTACCACGTGCCTGCCAAACTTGTCAATAAACGAACAACGCATCAGAATGTAAACACACCATTGTAATGCATCATAATACTTGTAGCGTGAGAATATGTGGGAATCTGTCAAATCTCACAGTAGGTCATATTGAACGATTTTCTTTAAATAGGTGTTTTGCAGTGTCTTTAAAAATCCTGCGCCTGTAGGTATCTACCTCCAACTTAAAGTCTACGAAGGTTTAGGCTCGGTTTAGGTATCTCATCTACATTTAAATACATATTGTACATCTGAGTACATATTTAAAAAAACAATAATCCTAACTTGGGCTTCACCAATAGACTTTACTTTTTTGACCGGACTTAAAAATAAAAGAAAATGCATTTAATGCTTCAGAAGCGGTACTGAGTCAGACTGGTACGGAGGCTGAAGCTCGATCTCGAATGTGCGACAAGGACAGAAATATGGTTGTCATGAAAGT
The DNA here is from genome assembly GCA_963924445.1 of Philereme transversata. Taxonomy (NCBI): domain Eukaryota; kingdom Metazoa; phylum Arthropoda; class Insecta; order Lepidoptera; family Geometridae; genus Philereme; species Philereme transversata. Next base: position 12,687,713 of record OZ004342.1, read on the forward strand.
CCGAAAGAGAAATATATTTATAGCTCAGTCAAGTCCTCTCGACCATACACTGTCCGTGTGTGCATTTAGGAATTTCACGATTTAAAGCCATGAGCTCTTTGTCCGTAGACAGCAGTATTGAATCTTCCATGTCGATAAACATTACCAGCGCCTATTTACCAACTATATAGGTACCCAACCTACCTACCTACACTTACCTATGATTATGAACATTTAGTACAAAACATCCTTGACTCGGACTAATTCTAGCAATTATACACTATAACTTTGAAATAATAACGATTCAGGAAGAAGGAACTATGAACCTATACCTGGCGTTGTCTGCCGATTAACAAGTATATACGTATAAGCAAGCTAATTTAGAATCAGTTGAGGTTCCTGATTAAAATATTTACGGAAAAACAGTACGTAATTTTCGAAACAATGTTTGTTAACGCAATAGTAAAAAATAACGTAAAAACAAAAATAACAAAACATAAATAATAACGTAATCAAAGCAATCAATATAAACAAAAGATAGGGGACTGTCAATGTTTGTGATCGCCTTCGCTTCGTTGGCCGGCTCGTTGCACTGAAGGAGGAAAAATAAAATTACAAAAAGGCTCCGCCAGAGCCGGTTGTGTGCTCTCTCGCACACAGACACATAGGTAGATGAAACTCGGGACCACATCGTTATAAGACACAAGCGCATAATTTACTCACACGCAGATAATAATTGCTTATACGAAATAAATATGGTTCAAGAACTCAACACACTCGATTGGAAATTTCACTGGGAACGAAGAAGCCAATAAGATCTCAATAGATAAACGCTATCCCTATGACTAGGTATGCTAGAAAAGGGAACACTGCTACGTAAACAAACAAATCAGTGACTGCAGGACTGCTGTCTAATACAAAAATAAAATCTAGTTAGATTTAAAACAAAAGGTTGCTGCTGGGGAAAAGCTGTGATTGAGTGACGAAGTGCAGGCAGCATATTGTCACTGAACACACGTAGGTAATTAAATTAGAGAAGACAAGCGAGCACGTCATACACTGGTACTAAGGTCGGGGGCGGTGGCGACGACGGCGCGGGCGTCCGGGCTCAAGCCGTCACGCACGCGAGTCAAACTAGTCGCGTGACGTCACAGCCTGCCCGGCAGAATTACAAAACCGGCCGGGCGGGCGCAGCCGAGAGCGCCAGCAAGCGGCTCGCAGGCGCGGGCGGCAGCGCAGTGGCGGACGCGCTGCCGCCCGACCCCGACGCGCCACCGGCGATTCACATACCGTGGGCGGCGTCTCGACGCCTGGCGGCGCGGGCCGGGGCGCGGGCGCGGGCGCGGGAATACGAGCGCGCGGCGAGCGGCGCTACGGAGCGCGGGCGCAGGTGCTCTGAGCGCAGCAGCCTCCGCGCGCACAGGCGCCGCCGCCCTCCGCGCCTCCCCGCGCGCGCGCCTCTCGCCTCCGCTCTCGCACGCACCAAAACGAACAATTTATCTTCCGAACATACTGAATGCGGACCCTCTACCCGTCGCCGCGTCGTTGGCCAAGGTGTCTTGACGCTTCTTTACCGTATGCTCCAAAGTGTCTTAAATTGTGTTCAGCAGAACATAAACAATTCGAAAAGGTTGAAATGTAAGGCTATAAGTACTTATTGTATTTTATAAATATACGTGCTTAAACATGGCTGCAACCAAGGGCTTTTGATGGGTTTTCCCCTTTTCAAGTTTTAAACATTAAAATGATTTTCATAGCTATGGTTTTCATGCACATTTTACTAGCGTAATTGGGGGGCTTGTCCTACAGTAAGAAATACCTTATCCATCTATTAGAGAAATGCTTATTGCCTGAATAAAAAAAATAAGTATAGAGAAGCTCACACCAAGCAAGTAAAGGAGTTATAGAGACATGCTGCAGACTGGCTGGCAGTGTGAAGTGGGGTGGTCGGTGGCACTGCCTGAGGCGAGGCTGCCTGCCGACCACGGCGCTCGCAGCCGTTACAAAATCTGCGACCTGACAGACGATGCAATTGCCCAACTTTACGCAATTTTCCATAAATGGACTTTCATGCAATATTTATGATAATATAATACACATCTATACATAATAAGCTAAATTTTTACTGTGTCTCGGACTGCAATCTTTCTTTTGGAAGCTCGAAAATAAGTTATCTACGTTTTGGTTAATGATGAATGTAATATTCACAGACGACACCTAGGTTTAGGTCTAGAATCTATAAGCGATTTCTCGGTCAAACCTACTTAAAATCAGTAATTGGTTTTCTTAGCTTGTTATTTTTTTGGGTACTTACCTACTATTTAATACTAGTAGACACAGTTTACTACTGCCGATATCATCGTTTTTCACATCATTTGTACCATTGTTTAAGTTCCAAAAAACGAATTTTATAATAAAAAAAACATGTAATTGTAATACCAATCTGTAATGAACTTTAATTTGAGCTATGTCTTGTTTAGTCTATTTCAAGTATTAGATATATATATTTAAGTTGGTCTATTTTTGTCTGAGTCAAAATAATAAAACAGTGAACTGCGCTTCCAAACACAAATCGCGGACGTTGGGGACCAAGTAGGCAAGTTAAAGTGAAACTGGGCGGGCCATCTCTGCCGCATATCGGAGGAGTTATTGGCAAAATCCACCACCGAGTGGATCCCAAAAGACAGAAAACGGCCACGTGGCAGACCGCGACGCCGATGGAAAGACGAACTCGACTCGTATATGGAAGACTGGACTACACACGAGCATGGTATAGTGGAGTGGAAGGAAGGAAGGGAGCCCTGCAGTGGGACAGTACAGGTTCCAAATAATAATAATAATAATTCTGTCTATTATATCATCATCGTCATCATCATATCCGCCATAGGACATCACTGCTTAACACAGGCCTCCCCCATATATTTCCAGAGTGACAGATGTTGTGCGGCCTGCACCCCTATCAGGTCTTCTTTTCATATAGAGGGGGATGTCCGATGCTGCGCTTTCCAGCGCGTGGTCTCAACTCGAAAGCCTTGCTGCCCCAACGGCCGTCAATGGAGGAGCTATGTGCCTTACCCACTGGCACTTCAGCTTACTAATCCTTTGTACTATGTCAGTGATTTTGGCTAGTCTACGAATCTCCTCATTTCTGATTCGATCTCGTAAAGTATAATTATTATGTACTTATATCTATGTCTATTATGCATCATTAATCATTATGTAATTGCTTAATTCATTCTGCAAAATGTTTAAGTTCCATTTATGTACACTACCGACACATCTTTATGCGCAATACAAAATGGAAGAGAATGCCTCTTAGTTTTATACAATACTAGCTGTTGCCCGCGACTTTGTACGCGTTACACTACTGTAAATGTGTAGGTAACCTAGAAATAAAGCTAAACTCGCTGTTGCAACTTGACACCCCATTTTTATCCCATGAGAACTAATTTATGGGATTAAAGGTAGCCTATGTGGTATTCCAAGTTATAATCTACCTATATACCAAATTTAATCGAAATCGTTTCAGCCGTTACGACGTGATTGAGTAACAAACAAACAAACAAATAAATAAAAAAACATCCAAACTTTCACATTTATAATATTAGTGTAATTTGGTTCCCTACTTTTTTTATATCTATAGAGTAGGGGGAAGGCAATGGATGCACTTGGCACAGGACCGGAGAGAGTGGCGTGATAACGAGGAGGCCTATACCCAGCAGTGGGTGGATGTGGGCTGAGATGATGATGATGTTGAAAAGTTCAATAAAGTATTTTGAATCTATGAACCTACCAAGATTCCTGTTATCTCGTCTTTGTCTTCGAATTGGGACAAAACCCTGCCGATTGATCTGGGAAATTCTAGGGAATTACAATTATGAGAAAAGGAGGCTTTGGTATAGGGGCGAATCTTTTATTTTGTTCGTATGATCTACCTACCTAGATCTTCTCTAGTTATGCTAGACCTAGTAACCAGTACCACCAAAAATACAAATTCAGGTAATAACTTCTGCAAGGCAAGAAAATAAAGCTAAGAGTAGCTGCTACGCGCTGGACTCAGTAGGTCCAGATCCAGATCTAGAAAATTGCGGACGAAGTCGCGGGTACACAAATAGTTATCTATATGTTTGACGAATTTCTGGTGCTACTAACATATAGATCTGTGGCCGTAGCCAAGTTACATTCGCTTCGAATCGATTCGATTTCTACATAGGTTTGTTGTCGATATATCACGTGATATTTCCATAGCATGTGTAAAATCCCATACATTTTCAGACTTATCGACTAGCGTCATCGCTAATCGAATGTAACTTGGTTTAGCCCTCTGGTCTGGTAGAAATCGCTAAAACTTTGGGTTTGTAAACATTTTTTTTTTGATGGGTCCACACTAGGCTCTAGTTAGTTAGGTCTAGTTATTGTTAACTTTAGTTATTGTTATTGTTGTTGTTAGTATTAGTTAATAACTAATAAATACTAAATAACATTTTCCATTTCCCATTTCCACCCATACAAGTTGAGTTGAGTATTGAGTTGAAAGAAAAATGTGTCCATGCCCTTATCTCTTTTTTTCTGTGCTCTGTTTTAGTTATATTTATGTGAATACTTTCAATAAAATTGAAATTGAAATATCGATTGATATTATCAATGAGCTTTTTATTTCTGGTAGGTATGTCTAACATTACCATGGTTTGAAGGATTCCGTTGACCGACAAGATGATTAGAAGACCTTATAAAACTGTCTAGTTCGTTCATCCGTACGTCCGTCGGTCGGTCCACCCCAGCTTGCCACAGCAACACCTACCAACTACTCATCATCTTTATCTTCTACAGGCTGACTTCTCCCACTGCTCGGTTAAGGTCGCCCTAAGTGTGTGCCATCCACCATGATTGAATGCTAAAATTAAGGCGTTTTATATTCCCAAGGACCTTAAGCATCGACTTTGAGCGTCTGAAGTTTGAATATAATCGGACGCATCACACGCACGCAACTTCTCGCGTCTTGCTTTTTCAAACGATCTGCACAGAGTAACTGATCAGAAAGATCAAAGATAAAAAAGTACCTACCGTTTGTAGGTAACTTCTAGTAATAATCATATTCCGTTCGAAGTTCGAACGGAAACTGCGTAACCTACCTACCCATTTATAGCCCTCGATGCAAACAAAAGGGGTGTTATAAATTAACGTATGTATGTGTCTTTGGCATCGTAGCTCCCAAACGCATTAAAGGATTTTGATTTAGTTTTTCAAGTGAAAACTTATTTAGGCGCGTTGGGTATTTTTTGAGATGGGAAAACGTCATTGAACTCGCGACACTGTTACCGTTACCGTTACCGACACCTCTGTAAATGAAGTAAAAACTTCTTTAGGCGTGTTGGGTATTTTTTGAAATAGGGAAAAAACCCATGGAACTCGCGACACTGTTACCGTTACCGACACCTCTGTATATAAGTATTTCGTAATTGTTCAAGTTTTCACTTCTGTTGGCACTCCCGGATTGCCACTTTTTTTGTTTTAAAGGTGACTTAATCAAGATTTTTCTTAGGCTGAACAGATTTTTTGAATCATAGGATTCAAAAAATTTGTTCAGCCGTTTGAAAGTCATTAGCTATTTCTAGTTGAAGCCACTTCAACAAGTCTGATCGATTCGAAATTTGGTATCCTGTTACTTCAATGACATTGCAAGAACATGTTAACCTTCACCTGATGCTGCAGCATCACCTGGAATCTGCAGGATATGAGGATATCCAATTCTTTGAAAAGTTACAATAGAGGTATCATGTTTGGGCTCATTGGAATGGTTTGTTTCTCTTGTTAATTACATTTGTAATATATTTTTGACATACCAAATTTAAACAATGTAATGAAATTGTGTATAAATTAATATAGAATACTGGTCTCAATAAATAGGTTATAGATAGATGGTGATGAGGGCCTGATCATGGAGAAGGAAAGAGAAATGAAGATAAAATTGGTAAGGTATTCTAGGCTACTTTCACTCGTTCAATCGATATGATATTTTGATATACGATAATTAGTACCGTTTGTTTTGGTATACTTACGATGAAGTACCGTTTGTGGCGTAGACAGTCTGTCTACGGTTTGTGGAGTGTATGAATGTGTAAAGCGAATGAAAGAATTAGGCACGTGTCTCACCGCCAGCGATAAACGAGAAGCGAGTAGAGCTAGAAACTAGAAACAAGTTGGCGAGCAGCGAGAAGCAAGTGTGTAGTTCCTATAGTGTCGCTGGGCTAGTGCAGCGAGTGAGCGAGTGCGGCGGGCGATACTCATCATCTCACGGCGTGTGTTCTGAGCAGTTCTGACCGCCAAGCGACCATCGTTGAGTGCGTATCTCTGAGCGAGTATAGCTGAGCGAGTGTTGTGTTGCGAGTTCTCGCCGACAGTGTGAACGGCCAGCGATCAACTATTAATATACGTGTATCTTTTACTGACACGGAATTTATATGTTTTGTTCGTTTCTTGAGCGAGAAAATTGTTGATAGCTAATCGCTTACTCGCCGGCGGTGAGACAAGTGCTTAAATGAGTGAATGAATAAACACAATTTGATAGTTACGGTGCGGTAAGTTTATAAATCCCCAGGTGCAAAAATAAGGGTCGGGGGTTTTTTAATTTTGTTAAAACTAACTTGTTATTTATAGTTTCTAATTTAAAAACAATGAACACAAAAAACCCTTATTCAAAAAACCTTATTTACTTACTTGATATACTACAATTTTGTCACTTTCAGACATTCTCATTTCAACATACATAATTAAGTAGAAGTGTGACACAACATCGTTCATCATTCAAGGTGGCTAGACGCTAGACGGACATGTTTGGAGGCTATCTCCTCATTGATGAGAGAATCCGAATGGAAGGGCTATTTCCGCTGGTCCCTTGTCCCTCTAATAATCGCCCGTCCCAAATAACTCCGGTACAACGCTGCGGATCATTATTTAACTTCCACGAATTGTTTAAATGAGCGGTGAAAGCTCAACACAGGTGTGTGCGTATCACTTAAATAATTAGGCCGTAGAAGATGGAAGTAGACACAGTCGTGGATTTACACATTTTCCAAGTAATACAAGTACAATTGTCAGTTCATAGATTATTTTTACGGTCCAACAATTTGGTAGAAATTGCACAAGAAATAGTTTTTTTTTTGGGTATATTTCTGAGCTAATCAAAGCATGTACGACTAATAAGGCGATAATATATATGCTTCTGGTTGGTGGCCGCGAACTGGGTGTTTTACCATAGAATATAGAAGTTTGCGATACCGTTAAATGTATAATGAATGTGTAGAGGGAAAAGTCACCGGAAAGTCGTCTTGTACTTAGACTTTTTTCTGAAAGACAACAAAAAACGCTCGTAGTTTTTTTCCTGAAAAAAAACCCTCCCTTAATTTACCGCCCCTTAAATCTGCAGCCCTAGGCTCAAGCCCACTCAGCCTGCTGATAAATCCGTCCCCGGGTCGGCACCTACCTTTAGATAGGTATGGTTTGCTACAAGTGTTTGGGCTAGAAGGACCTACATAAAACTCTTTTGGCAAAGGATCTCAAGGATTAAATAACCAATAAGTAAATTGACCAAGTGTAATGTTCTGTTGTTTGCAGACGACACGTCACTTTTATTTAAATTAAAGCGACGACAAACCGATTTCGACGATGTAAACAATGCAATCTCTAAGGTGGTAATAAGGTTCAATGTAAACAATCTACTTCTAAATAAAAAAAAACAAAGTGTATTAGATTTATACTACCTAATGTTATACAAGTTAAAGCAGATATAAAAATCAAAGACGAGGAGTTGGCTCTTGTGGACACCACCGTATTCTTAGGTATAACCCTAGATAATAAGCTTCAATGGGGCCCTCACATTGATGGGTTGTCGAAGCGACTTAGTTCTGCGGCATACGCAGTCAAAAAGATCCGTCTTTTTACAGACGTAGACACAGCTAGACTAGTTTACTTCAGCTACTTCCACAGCATTATGTCATACGGTATACTGCTGTGGGGGAGTGCTGCAGATATAAACACCGTTTTTGTGCCGCAGAAGAGGGCTGTTCGTGCAATTTATAATATGGGCCCCAGAGAATCATTACGCAATAAGTTTAAAGAAATAAATATTATGACATTCCCTTGTCAATACATCTATGAAAATCTAATGTATGTTCACAAAAATATTAATTTGTTTAAGAAAAATAGCGATAATCATAATTTTAATACTAGAAATAAAGATAAACTCGCTGTTGCCACTTGTAGACTCCATAAAGTAAGTAAATCGTTTAAAGGGCAAGGTGTACGCTTTTATAACCAACTCCCAAGGGATGTACAAAAATTGACAATTAACAAATTTAAAAACGTAATTAAACAAAATCTTTATAAAAGAGCCTACTATAAAATATCGGATTATTTAGATGATAGAGAAGCTTGGGATTGAAATTGCTCCAACTCGTTCAAAATGTTACAATTTAGACGTAATTTATTTTCTGTATTATGTATTGTAAAAGGATCATTAAAAAAAACAACCAGCCTTGTTTCTTGCCTTTCTTTCCTGGCTTGGTCGCGAAGGAACAGGCAGTAAAATTGACGTTTCAAAGTGATCCTTGTGATTTTAATGAATAAAAATATTTGACTTTGACTTTGAAACTTTTTGACATCTCATGGGCGCGCCTTGGGGTAAAATAGTAGGGTAGATGTAAACAACTGATTTAAAACGTTTTAAATAAAATGTTGCCGTTTTAAACCCCAAATAAATATTTTAATCCGGTTGAAAACTCGCCTAAGAAAAATAAAATAACCGTACATAATAATTGATTAAAACGGGTATATATCGCGTATTTACTTTTTTATTTAACTTTTTAAATACCCGTTTTAATCAATAATTATGTACAGTGATCGCGGAAGTTTGAAAAATACTAAAAGAACTGTGTTTTACACTTCATTATGGGCAATTTTTGGTCACCTGACGTCATATATCGTTTTAATTAGTTTATAGAAAATCAATAGAAAGTACCTACCTACATTACCTACTACAAGAAAATTTAAGTATGTAGGTATATTGATAAGTATACCGCTAAGTATATCAATATCAGACACACATTTAAAAACTCTTCACACAGTTTATAGGTACTCCGTTATATCCCTACCTCGGTAAAATCAAGAAAATGTAGTTATAATTAAGAAAAACATAGTCATCAACACCAACCGTTTTAAATCGAAAAAATGGTTTATTTCGGTTTTAAACGGTTTTTTCGTTTTAAACGGCTTGGTTTAATGGGTTTTAAACCGGCCTTACATCTACGAGTATACTTGGGTGTAAGACCGACTCGTATATGCCGTCACGCCGCGACAGCATGCGTTCAATAGAATTAGGGTAACATTTATCATTATTGATCAAGCTTAGCGAGATCGCCAAATCAACTTGAGCGAATCGGCGTTGTATGTATGTATGTATGTTTGCTTTTCCGAGGATAACTTCCGAAGCATTGATCCGATCATCATGAAATTTGGTATATAGGTAGGTAGTGATCACAATCCTGGTGTGACTGAACGATCTAAAAACATGGGGGGTTGTTGAGATATTTAGGTTCAAGAGGGGTAAAAAAAATCAGGGTACCCCACAGACCACAGTGCTGAAATTTGGTATGCCTGTAGTTTTAGTGACACTTATAAAGGGAAAAGTCTGAAATCCAGATGGAACTGCAGGTCGAGTTAGATGGTTGTTATATAATATCGCTGGACATTTCACACAGCGCTATCTAGCCCCAAACTAAGCAAAGCTTGTACTATGGGAACCAGATAACTGATAGAATACTTATATACTTTTTTTGTAAATACATACTTATAATATATATAAAAACACCCAGACACGGAACAAATAGGTATCTGTAGATCTTGCAAACATTTGTTCCGCGGCGGGAATCGCACCCTCTACCTCCTGCGTCTCAGCCGGCTATACGCCCACTGCGCCACGGAGGCAGTAAAAAAAAACATAGAATAATATATAAGATAATAATATTTTTTGTTTTCATGTGAGACTCGCGAGATGTCAGTTCGAGGCGAACCACTAGTTATTTTATTTTATTATAGTCAAAAGTACGGATAAAGAATTGTTTCAAGTTGCGTATGATAAGATAACGTAAGTTGATTATAAAAGGGTTTCTTTATTTATACCTAAATTCTTTCAATAACCATCAATTTAGATGTTTCATATCTACCGGGCGTCCCGTGACGGACACATTTTTAAGGTTCCGGATCCCTGGTGCGACTTTGTCCATCCGTCCGTCTGTCACAGGTGATTATCACAACAACTATCCGCTTGAAATTTGGAACTGTGACTATTATTAACTATGCTGATGTTGCCTTTTTATATATCACTGAGCAACTCCTTAATAAACTCGATCGCCTTCTCAACACCTGTATCCGTTTCATCTTCAACCTGCGCAAGTACGATCGTGTCAGTGAGTTTTGGGCACAGCTTAAGTGGCTCCCCATCCGCGAACGTAGGAATTTGAGAATCCTTTGCTTACTTTTTTCCATTCTTAGAAATCCATTCACCTCCAACTATCTAAAAGATCGCTTCCAGTTTTTAAATGATCCGCACAACCGACAGCTTAGGTCAGCTGACACTTTGCTTCTCTACACCCCTTCCCTTAAGACTTCTTATTTCTCTAACTCCTTTTCGGTTGTGGCGGTCCGACTCTGGAATGACTTGCCATTAAACATTAAAAAGACTGAAACAAAAGAGTCGTTTAAGAGATTGGTGCGTCAGCGCTTCCTTGAGAAGTTGAAGATAAATAAGCCACCGATACCATCATGCGTTTGACTTAGGTTTGCAATGTAATTTTTACTAATATATTTTTTTTAACATAAAGGTTTTTACGTAAGATAACTGTAACTATATATACATGTATATATTATAATTATTATTTAGTCATTTAGGGTCTATATTTATAATTAGCTGTGAAATACCTTTTTTGCTGTGTCACGCCTTACCTTCTTTTAGCACGACCAGGATGAGTGGTAGATAATGCTATGAGCATTAAGTCCTCCTAGCTTTATTATGCTTTGTGTGAAAGTATTAAATAAATAAATAAATAAAAACTGTTATGAATAATACTGACCTTCTTCTATCGCAAGTAAAAAATATTATGTATTTTCATTTTGATATATTGTATATTTTCAAAATGTTGGGGGTATAAATTTCAAAATAGGGTTATTTCATATCACAGAGATTGATTTACACATTCCAAAACAATTTTTTATTGTCTTATTTTGTACAGTTATAATTCAAAATTCTAATTCATTTATTTACACTTAAATATAATTTTACAGAATTAATCTAATACGCTATATCTAAAACTTCTACAAGAAAAAAAAATACTAATTATAATACACTTACCTACATTCATTATTAACTTATTTTAGGTTAAAAAGGTACAGTACACAAAAAAACACAACAGATATACAAATACAATAGGCACTTAAAATAACTAACATAACATAGGTAGGTATACATAATTAAATCTCTCACAATAACTGAGACACACTCGCTCGATCGTCTTCCAGTCATCCGCAAACACATCAAACTGAGGATGGATGGAAATAAACTCATTAAGGCTCATGATGAAATATTTGGGAAAAAATCCCCCCCACCGTTATTTCCAAAGTTTACGATGTGATAAATCTGAAATTAATATGATTGATTGAGATATATATGCATAAATTACAGGAAAATTATGACGAAGTCTCTATCTAGAACAGTTTTATTAGGTATATACTTATCTGTTTTAAAAGTTTTCTTAGTTTACCGGTCACATAACTACTTAGTTGGCGCCGCTTAATTAAAATTAAATAATATTGTTACGCCGAGGCTGTTAAACAATGAGTAATAATCGAAACTTCTCGAACGCTTTTGTCTTGCTGTGTTATTGTTGTTATTGTTTGCGGTTGCGCACAATGGGGATTGATCGTTCTGTCGAAACACCGACCCCTTTCCTGGAACGATCGAGATCGTTCTCGAACAATCGAAATGTGTGCGATATAAATAGGCCGGAGAGATGGCCGGACAGTCAGTTAGTGAGTGAGTCTCAGCGAGGCCCTGGAGGATTGACGTGGAGAAGGGTCTCGCGTGAACAGTAGTTGCTCGCGAGTCAGTCTGGATTTGGCTATACGTGCGAACATTGCGGTGACTTTAAGTGGTGCAACAGTGGTGTGAACTAGTGTGTTGTGATTACGTGTGACCAAGTTCGTGTATTCATCGTTTAGTGCTGAATAAAAGTGTTATTTTGGTTAGATCGATTCCCATCTCCATCATCCATTTTATCCCGAACCCTCAGCTCGTAGCAATATGTAGGTTCGGAGCCCTCGGTGCGTGAGTCCTACTCGTACGTAACCGATCTTGTTTTTAGTCTTGTTAAGGTCTCTCAGTACCTAATAAATGCGAAATCTTAAACCCAACATTTGAACCCTTAAACTTATGTTTAGATATTTAAAAGTAGGTATCTAAAAGTATTTTATCATAATACTGAAGAAACAAGGGGAAATGATAAAAATAGAAAGAGGTGTACGCCAAGGTGACCCGCTTTCACCCAAACTCTTCTCAGCTACACTAGAAAAAGTATTCCGTGGGCTGAACTGGGATAACCTAGAAATAGTAATAGACGGAGTTGAACTAACGCATCTTAGATTCGCAGATGATGTGGTGTTGTTCTCATAGACACCTACAGCCCTAAAAAGAATGTTGGAAGATCTAGTTGAAGAAAGTGCCTAACAATGAACGTCGAGAAGACTAAACTGCTGACAAATAGTGAAAAAATGGAGATAATAGTCAACCACAAAAAGATAGAATACCAAGACGAATAGGTACGTATATCTTGGACAAATTATCTCCACGGAGAACTTAAACGAAAAAGAGGTAAACCGAAGGGTAGCCAACTCTTGGAAATGATACTGGTCCCTGAAAGAAGTAATGAAAAACAAATATTTCGGTATCAAGCTGAAACGGAAACTTTACGAGTCCTGTAGTTACATACGGATGTCAAACTTGTGCCCTCACGAACACACAATTTCGTAAGCTTTCGGTCTGCCAACACGCGATGGAGAGAAGCATGTTGGACGTCAGGAGGAGAGACCGAAAGCGAAACGCAGATATACGTAGCGAGACCAAGGTGACTGACGTGATAACTAAAACAAAAATACTAAAATGGAGATGGGCAGGACACACATGAAGAGGTGTTGACAAGTGGAGTGAGAGAGTTACAGTTTGGTACCCAAGAAATGGGAAAAGAAGTAGAGGAAGACAATACAAACGTTGGAAAGACGATATTGAAAATACGGGATGTAAACTATGGACTAGGACAAATTGTAGAGAAAAATGGAAGGAATTAGAGGAAGCCTATGCCGTCATCTCACTATCTCATTAAACGGCTTATTTATTTATTTATTATTTATCTAAAAGTATTATAGGTAGGTATAATACTTATCTACCTATTTTAAAATAATTGGTCAGGCGCGTGTCAAACACGCACAGTAAAAAAAATAACCTCAAGTTCCGTATACGGAAGGTACCCCAAAAACAAGTTTAAAAAACCAAAAAAATATCTGGGTTTTATTAAACGAGCTAACATCGTCTGCCCATTGTTCAGGCAAGCTACAGAACACAAATATCGGAGGGGTAAGCATAGTCATAGATAAACCAAAAGTTTTTATTTTCTGAAATCTTTGGTTATAATAGCACCTCCCACACCCAGACTGACGCAAGCATAGACATATTTTTACCTAAAATACCGTTTTTACAAATCTGGCGCAGTCCAAGTGCTTGGTTAATTTTCAATATTTTATGGCAAACAAGCATAATTTACCCAAAGAAAATTAGGTATCCTATGTCTCCTTCTTCGTGATAGAGTATTTTTTCCTAAATAAGTTTCATCAAGTTCAGTCCAACCGTTTAGTCGTAAAAACGCATTGAGCAACACGGACTAGATCCGGTTCCACGTTGCTCAATGAGAAACTTATCAAACAAACAGACAGAGGGACAGACAGAGAGAGAGAGAGAGATAGTTACTTTCGAATTTGGATATGAATATTGAAAATAGTATGGATATAGATGGATGGGTAGCGCGTCACACTGCCTTGAGACGTGCTTTAGAACCTGCTAGGTGTATCAGGGTGCCTAAACCTTACCTGAATGAGTAATATGTTTCTGCTACCCGCGCCGTATCTGGCTACGGCGGTAGTTTCCTTGCGTATGCGCCGGAAGCTACCACTCGTTCAGAAACGATGGGCTAGCCGGCGAGTCCGTCATACTTTAGTACCTACGCTGATAGATTCACTTTGTCTTGTCTTGTAATTTTTATATTAAATAGGATTCATCCAATATTTTGTTCGTCTATTCGCAACACTTTAACATTTATAAAAAGCAAACCCGTTTTATTTCGCCCAAAACAAACTGCCGCAACTATTAATTATTATATTTATTTCCTATGCACAAATTGCACTATCATGCGTTTATTTTTCTCTATAAATGCGCAGAAACTAAGTACCTACATCTATTTCGTCAATGAGGCCATGTTAATATCTGCTAACAGATGGCGTTGCTCTGTCATACGCTGATTACCAAAGGAAAGTGATTTGTCAATGTCAATAAGGGCTTTTCATTTTAGATTTAAAAAGAAAAAACTATGTAGTTACAACTAGAGTAATGGATGGCGCTGTGATGATGTGCGAAATATGGTTTGAATGCCAAAATCTCAAAGACACAATATCAAAATTAAGCAATCCCACTTCGTCGGATAAACAAACACAAATATTTGGCCTTCTGAGCATGACAGAGTAACGCCATCTAGCAAGCAATTATAAAAACATAAAAACCCCTTACTGCTGTTTTGTCATTATTTTTCGAGGAGCTTGAAATAAAAAAAACAATTGTGTTTGTGTATCGGACGAAGTGAGATTGTTTTAGACTTATGTTAATGTGTCTTTGAAATTTTGGGATATAGGACAACCATTTTTTTGGAGGCGTATCTCCAGACAGTGCCATCTACTACGCTAGTAGGTTATAGTTGTTTTTTAATCTAACATGAAAAGTCCTCCCTCATTCAAAATTAAACGTTCGTAGCAACAGTATAAATAAGGGCGATGATCGCTCATCGACAAAACCCTTTTTTGATTTTAATTAACCATAAAAAGTTATAAACCACAGACATAAGAAGTGAAGACAGAAATAAGTTTTCTGTCTTCCCTTTTTATGTCTGTGGTTTTTACCCTGATTATTTTGACAGATCAAACAAGTGTCATGTCGCTGTCTGCATGTATCTGTCAAAAAGTTGCTCTTTCCTTTTCTGAAGTCCGCTAAACCGTCTGTGCGGGAAACGAATTCGTGGCAAAATATTCAAAACTTTAGAAAGTAAGTAAATTACTTCAATAATAAACCTAACATGCGTTTTGCCTACTAATTAAGAACATACATAATAATGAAAGTAATCAACTAAAATATTTTTTTTCTAACCTAAACATTTAATATAGTAAAGGTGTTAAATGTAGGTACTCAGAATGGTCATAATAGGTTCTACATAGATTTTATTCTTCAATCATTATCCCTCTTTACTGTAAAAAAAGTGAGTAGCTAGCAACAATAAACTGAACTTGTGAAATAAAAGTTCCACATAAATAATTGAAATATCTAAAGTTATGAGAAGTAAGATAGTACTCCTTTATCTTTTCAGATTATGTCTGCTCTTATCCACGAAAAGGTTTGGCTAGACAAACCCCTCTACACTGAAGCTGAGAAAACTTATTATGAATCCTTATCTAAGGTCAGCAATGCCAACATCATACCTACTAACTCTTGTCAGGATACTTCATATCTCACATTTATTCGTTGTACATGATAATAATACTGACTGTCACAAGTTGTAAAGGCTTACTATTCTTGTAGGTTCAAGGGTCTCCACTTTCATTGGCCCGGTCATCACTGGCCAATGAAGTTGCGAAGGCTAGACAGCACATTAAAAACTCTCTAGAATGTGTGAGTAATAACATTGTTCTACTTAAATTCACACATTTTTCAATTAATTGCTAATTTTTATTCACAAAATATTATGAAGCTTTTAACAATCCTTTATTTAGTTCTGATATTCTTACACTTTTTTTATGTGGTCATGTTTGGGTTTATTTATACCAGCATACTTTTTATATAATCATCAGTTGATTATCTAATATTTTGTATTAGATGCTTAATTTTTTCTGTGTTATTATTAAATTATAAACCTGTTTATGAAAGTCACTATCAAAATATTTAAAGCTGTTTAAGATGAACTTAAATCTATACTAAAGCTATTAATAGCTTTCAATTTGTATGATAATTTTCAGATGGAAAGCGTAGCATCTATAACTGCAGTCCCTAACACTGAACTCAACAATAAAATCAACAGCCTAGAGAAAGAAAATGGTAACCTGAAGAAAGCAATTGATGATTTGCGCAACTTGGTAATCAGCCTACAAGCTCGAGTACAAACCTTGGAAACAACTGGTGCTAAAACAGAAGCACCAAAGGTATGTTTTTTTAAGGAACTTATTAAAAAAACTTGCTAGAACCAAGATCATCATATTATCTATAGGATTTCTACTGCTAAACCTAGGTCTCCCGCATAGATTTCCTGACATTTAAGGTTGTCTTTCAAATAAAAATAAATAATAATATAGCTAACTTGAATCCCCGTGGTGAACATCCTCGAATCTCTTACTCAGTATGTGGACACATGAAATTAAACCCCAAGGGAGTAAATAAAAATAAATAAATAAATATTGCTGTATTACCGACACACAGCGCTATCTAGCCCCAAACTAAGCAGAGCTTGTATTATGGGAACCAGGTAACTGATATAATACTTATATACTTTTTTTTTTGTAAATGCATACTTATAATATATAGAAAAACACCCAAACACGGAAAAAATATCTGTAGATCATGCAAACATTTGTTCCGCGGCGGGATTCGAACCCGCTACCTCCCGCGTCTCAGCCGGCTATACGCCAACTGCGCTACGGAGGCAGTCAAATAGGAGTAGTTGGAGGAAAGTTCAAACATTATTTCCACTTTGCTAGTTAAGAATTCACATGACAGGTTGCAAGCCCATCGCCACTTATATACTGTTTTGGTTATTGGACACGCCAGTTACTTTTACTGTTTTGAGCAAATCCATTAGTGCACTTATTCTTATTCTAGGGTGGGGGGAATAAAAGAGTAGTGGTGTTGGTAGAGGATGAGGATTCGATGACCCTTTGCAGACCCGTTCTCAGTCTGCCATCGTTTGTGGCAGTGCAGTGAAGTATCACGTGCTCCACAGTCTCTTCCTCCCGAAAGCATCCGCGACAAAGTACACTGTTTTTTGCCGGAAGGATTGTCTTTGCCTGCTTGCAGTCGGCTCTACGTTCCCAGTCTTTCTGGTGCTCCTTTTCGGAATTCGTTCTGAGTCTGTTTTTGATTTCCGCAGTTGGTGGATTGGAGATTAATATAATTTGTGTTTAGTGTAAGCTTGGCTCCTTCTCTTGCTAGGGAGTCTGCCTTGTGGTTCTCTGGACAGGAACCGTAAGCTTTAGTCCATTTGATGGTTACTCTATGTTTCTCAGCCTTTTTCTGTAGAGCACTATAGCGCTCCGCGACAGATTTTGATCGAGTGTCAGATCGTCTGAGAGCATTAATAAGTGTGGCGTTGTCTGTTATGAATATTAGTTCTGCCTTCTGGTTTACAGTTGATGAGTGAGGAGCAGACCCAATTGTTGTTCATATTTCTGTTGCTGCTAAGAGGAGTCTCAGCCTGGAACGCTGTGGCCAATTTGTTCAGAGGTTGTACTCGTGAAAGCCCTTTTTCCGGGCAGAAGAATCCACAACCTGCCTCTGTTTTGTTTCTTGCTCCATCTGTGTAGATGTGATAGACAGTTGGGATTTGTAAGGTCGATTTTGTTACCTGATCATGCACATGATACCCTTTATTAGTTAGGTATGTTGTTGCTATTCTGTCTGTTCCTTTTGCTGCCTCTGGAATTCTCAGAGCTGCCGCCATTGCTTCTTGTTTTATATATACATGAAGAGGCGTTATTCCTAGTATAATGTTTAGCGCTGCTGATGGTGTTGATTTTGTGCATCCACTAATGAGGCAACATGCTAACCTTTGAACCTGTTGCAGCCTGTTTATTGCTGTCACAAGGTTAATTCTTGGCCACCATAAAACGGCGCCGTAAGTAAGTACAGGTCAGACCATGACAGTGTACAGCCAGAGGCACAGTTTTGGTTTCAGACCCCAGTCCTTGCCAACGGCACAAGTGCACTGCCGTAATAAGTTTGTGGCCTTTACTGTTACATGATCGAGCTGTTTTCCCCAGATCAGTTTGCTGTCCAGCCATACTCCTAGATACTTGACTTCTTTGGTGAGATTTAGTTTTGTTCCAAAGAGTGATGGAAGGTCTAGTTTCCGTAGTTTTAGTTTCCGTGTGAAGAGAACAAGCTCCGTTTTATTTGGGTTGACGGAGAGACTGTGTTTGAGGCACCACTGTTCCACGGTGCATAGTGCTTTCTGCATCTTTTCACACAGAGTGGTCTCAAATAGTCCTGATACCATGATCGCGAGGTCATCCGCGTATGCGATGGGAAGTATACCTTTGTTGAGTTCGTCGAGGAGTTCGTTGGCAACAAGAATCCAAAGCAGTGGGGACAATACGCCACCTTGTGGGCACCCCTTTGTAACCTTGCAGTGTGTGACTTCCGAACTTTCTATTTGTGCTGCTCTCATGCGCATTAGTGCACTGTAAATAAAGATAATATTTGTAAATTTATGCTCCTATATTTTCACCATGTTAGTCTCAGATTAAAGGTAATATTTTTTCAGGTTGCACCTGCCCTAGCTGCAGCTGCATCCCAAGACTCCGACGACGGAGTGGATCTGTTTGGGTCTGATGATGAAGAAGAAAGTGCTGAGGCAGCCAGAATTCGTGAGGAGCGTCTTGCTGCATACAATGCCAAGAAATCCAATAGTAAGCCTTTTAATACTTTTATTCTAGGATTAATAACGAAGATAACAAACCTGTGCTTTGATTTTTATGCATTTTCCTAGCTACCAGATCTCTACATACCAAAAGTGTCGGCTAATTAACCCCAGTAATCTGTGAACCTGCTGAATTATAAAGTAACCTTTCTTGTTTTTTTACAGAACCTGTCCTGATTGCAAAGTCAAACATCATCTTGGACGTCAAGCCCTGGGATGATGAGACTGACATGAAAGCTATGGAAGAAGCAGTAAGGGCTGTCAACACTGATGGTCTGCTGTGGGGTGCTGCCAAATTTGTGCCTTTAGCCTATGGAATCCACAAGCTCCAGATTTCCTGTGTTGTTGTAGATGATAAAGTTTCCATTGACTGGCTCACTGAAGAACTTGAGAAAATTGAGGACTATGTGAGCTATTTATTTTTTCTTTATTTAAAACTTTATATTGATAAATGTATGTTGCCTTTATTGTACCTATTTAATTTAACTTACCTAAATATTAATTTTTTTCAGGTACAAAGTGTTGACATAGCTGCGTTCAACAAAGTGTAATGCAGGGTACTTTTTATTTTCTTACAATTTGCTAAAAATAAACATTGGCTATAATAGTTATGATTGTATTAATTAGTCTAACCCCTAGCAATCAAAATCATTGAACACCTCTTAAAGGCTGCTTGGGCTTGGCCGTTTGTCAAAGTATAATAAATAAATTAAATTGAAGGTTTTCATAAATTAAAATTGGGCAGGTAGGTAGATTCAATCTAAATGTATTTATCCAGTATGAACGTCACTCGCTGCTGTACAATGTAATGTATTTTCTTACGCCGCCGTTTTGTGTAAAATTATTTGAAACCAGCGATAAAAAAATTGTTATTTGAAAAAAAGGCGGGCGTTTTTTTAATCAGCTCCCGTCATTTAACATCCCTTTCATATTTCGTCGTTCACAGTGCCTGCTGGTGCTGCCTGCTGCTCACGTTCACCACGTTTTCAAGAATTACGAAGCTACCTCTTGGTTACCTCGTACATAAAATTTAAATCGAAACCGTTACGCAGTGCTGCCACCTTAGCCCTTTTCGGCCTAGATCTTAACCCCTTTTTTTACTATTTAGCACAAATCGGGCAAACTTACTACAAATTATGCCAGACAGAGAGCAAATGTACCCGTTATTACGGTATGACAGACTGTCAGGCAGTTTCCGGCTGCCGGAAGCTTCTGGTACGTAGGTAAAGAAACGCCGTGATCGGATACGGCGGTGAGTAGCGGAAACCTACTCATTCAGAAAGCGTTTAGGCATCCTGATACACCAGGCAGGTCTAAGGGTAGTGAGACGCGCTATAATAACCATATTGCTAGTTTGTATTTTGTAAATTAATCATAAGGCTATTGATCGACAAACTACATATATATTATTTAAACATATCAACGTTAACTGAAATTTTAATTAATGTTTTATTGCATTGTTTAGCTTTTTCTAGCCCTATTTTTAAAACATAATTTGTGTGCGTTACCCCACCAGAAACTTTATTATCGAACGCGATGCACTCGGACGTTCGTCCGAAGAAAATCTGGCTCAATTTCTCTGTGATGGCTGGATGTTTTTTTTTCTAGAGAGACAAAGCGACATGACATCCGACGTGTGTGCAGTGCAGACTTGCTCTGTCAGAGTGCAGTGCAGTTGACGTCTATTAGTATTTCTCTATGCAGATATCTTAGTAAGTCAGGTCCTATATTATGTATATTAACCTTTAATATTATGTATGTTTCTAACATAAAGCTATCGTACGTGAGGTTTTTAGTTTTGCGTGCGGCCACTTTGACTCTGTGGTACGGTACAAATCTAATGGACTGTTAGTGTCAACTGTCATCAGTAATTCAGTATTGTTGTAAGTGTCAAAATACCTAACCTCCATCAAACCAAAAAAAACCAGTCCTAGCCAAAAATCAAAACGATAGTGCAAAATGAATTGTAATAAATGTAATTCTGCTAGCTCGGTTATTTTGAGGAAAAAAGATCATTATTGTGACGATTGTTTTTTAATTGGCACAAATCATAAGTTTCGAGCTTGTATTGGCAAAAACAAAATAGTTTCAAAGAATGATAAAGTTCTTATTAGCGCTTCAGGCGGACCAGGATCTACAGTATTATTGAATTTAGTGCATTACGGACTGTCCCAAGACATACATAAAAAACTACGCTTAATTCCATTTGTACTGCACATTGTAGGTAAGTTACCCAAACCAAACAACACGTTGAAGTGTTGTGTTAGTACAAATTAACAATAACAGACAAATTTTAAACAAAGCAACATGCATTTCTCTTGTATTTATTTGTTAGGAATATGAATATTACTAGCTGTTGCCCGCGACTTCGTACGCGTTACACTACCAAATCTGTAGGCAACCTAGAAATAAAGCTAAACACGCCGTTGCAACTTGACACCGCATTTTTATCCTCTGGGACTTCATTTATAGAGTAAAAATTAGCCTGTGTTAATCCAGGTTATAATTTACGTACCTACATAGCAAATTTCAGTAAAATCTGTACAGCTGTTATGACGTTATTGAGTAACAAACAAATAAATAAACAAACATACAAACTATGATACACCCCAATGTGGGACGTCAGTGCAGATCTTATTCCCCCCACCCTAGAATTAGAATTAGAAACATACAAACTTTCGCATTTATAATATTATTGTGACTTCCTTACAGAATCATCTGACCAAATCAATGCTGAATCTTTACTAAAACTTTGTGGATTATATAAATTTGATATTTACTTTGTACACATATCTGATTATATGAAACCAAACAAGAAGCTACCGAGTGTGAACACACTACCAAAAGAGAATTATGATCTAAAAGAAGACTTCCAATCCCTACTGAATAGTATGCCGGCCACAGCAAGTAATGATTTCTTAAAAAAAGTAAAGCGGAGTCTCTTTATTCAATATTCTGAGTTATTACATTGTAGATATGTATTTACTGCTGAAACAACCACTAGTTTAGCCATTAACTTATTATCAAACTTAGCTATTGGAAGAGGATCACAGGTGCAAAATGATATAGTAAGTATTATTATGTTTACACATACAGTCAAAATCTGTTATAACGACATCGAAGGGACTACTCATATTGTGTCGTAAAAACCGATAGTTGTAACAACCGGTGACAGGTATTAATAGGAATATTCATATGTATATTCATGTAGGAAATTAAACCGCATTTTGTTTACTTCAATACAAACATATAATATAAAAGAACAATATCATTTTTCCATCATTTTTGTTTGCATAAAATCTGTAATTTTAGTTTGTTTGAAACACTTCTGTCGTGCATACACATTTTGTAATTCACGTTGGATTTTAATCAGCGTATCGTCACAATTTCCCTGCATGTGGAACTCTTCATTAAAAAGAACAATCTTTCGTAATACACTAACAGCATTGAGACCGTCAATCAAAGTTGGCACTGTAAATTGTTCTTCCGAGTCTTCCTGTTCATTTTCATTTTCCTCTTGAACTTCACGTACAATATCATCCTCCGTAGCTGGTGCACAAATTGCAATAGACTGATCTACATCAATGAACTCGTCTGTTTCAGTAGTAGATAAGCAGGTCGTAAATTTTGGGCTAATTGAGCCAAAGAAATATTGTCCTCTTCATCATCGTCAATCACATCATCTGAGGTTCTTGTTATAAGACTTGTAAGATCTTTAAAACCTGCATGCCCAAAGCAGTTAGCTATAGTTTTTTGTGAAACTTTTTCCCATGCTTCTGATATCATCAAGATGGCATCAAGAACCGTGAAGCTGTTCTGATTATTACTGTCAATGCTTTGTATTAACTTTAACACTTGCAGTCTTCTATAATGAGATTTTAAACATCTTATTACACCTTGGTCCATAGGTTGCAGTACAGATGTAACATTTGGTGGTAAGAACACGAGTTTAATACACTTCAGATTAGTAACAGCCGGATGAGCAGGACAATTATCAACTAAAAGAACTTTCTTATTGTTTGCTTTTAATTCAGCGTCCCAGTTTCGAAACCATCTTTCAAAAATTTCCGATGTCATCCATGACTTCACATTGTTTTCATACGTTACCGGCAGTGAGCGTATGATTTTAAAGCATCTTGGTTTCTTAGATTTCCCAATAACTGAAAGCTTCCTTTTACAGGATCCTGTCATATTTGCTGCAACCATGATCGTTAGTCTCGTCTTGGACATTTTTCCTCCCGAACAATTCTCCCCTTTGAATTTTAAAGTCCTGTCTGGTGTCATATTGTAAAAAAGTCCGGTTTCGTCTGCGTTATAAATGTCTTCTGGACTGTAGCCTTCGCATAATGTAGGCCACTTTTGCGTAATCCATTCGTCTACAGCATCTTTATCCACACTGGCAGCTTCACCACTCATTTTCCCGCCGACAATGCCATGTCGAGCCCGGAAACGTTGAATCCAACTAGACTAGCAAACAAAATCTTCACCAAAACGTTGAGCAAAATCGTTTGCTTTTTGTTGAAGAATTGGTCCATTTATTGGCACATTATTTGTCCTTTGATATTTAAACCACTTTAACAAAGCTTCCTCAATCTTCGTATGCCGCGTTGTTCTGGTTCGTTTCGTTTTCAAAAAATTCTTGTTGTAAAGGATTTGAATTTTCTCCCTTTCTTTCCAAATGGTTGAAATTGTCGAGTGTGATACACCATATTCTTTTTTCAGGTCTTTGTTTGGAATTCCTTTCTCTAGCTTTGAAATAATACGCGATTTTTCTTCGATATTGATTTGTTTTCTTTTTTGCGACATGTTACAATTTTCACAGTTAACTCAACAATATGTTTTGGTGCGTCTTGTGTAAAGATAAGTAACAAACTGACTTAAGAGATATGACGAAGCGGGCCTTGAGGCTACGGCATGCATGTGCTTTGTTTCTAAGAATTACAAAAGACCCTAAACTTTGGCAGTACGAAGTTCGCCAGGTCAACTAGTTACTTAAATATTTAACCGATTCGTTGCTGCACCCATTTTGAAAAACTTTTCACCAGGGCTGTGAACAAATTTTCTATGACACGACTGGCGTGTCAAGCGCCATAGAAGTCCATGGCACGCTTAGCGTGCCATCAGCCATGTGTATAAAACTACATGCTTTTTTTGCTTTTTTACTGGTCAAGACTTGTTTCAAGTTTAGTTGGAATCAAACCACGGGAGTGTACGGCACGATACTTTAATTACATTGGTTTTGAAGAGGTTAACTAAGTGTTTTTCCTGAAATGGAAGGTAAGTGACTTTACTTTTTCAGATGTTTCAAACCTTTTTTGATATTTTATCTAACTTTTACTAAAAATGTCACTTAGTGACTTGTTGCAGTAGTACAACGACGAAATGTTCGGATTATTTTGTCAAATTGACCTACTTTTTCTAGATTTAAATCGAAAACGCAAATACATTCCTGAAACAGAAAACTATGATAATGATGAAACTCAATGTGAAAATGAAGAAGAAATAAATCGAAAACGCAAATACATTCCTGAAACAGAAAACTATGATAATGATGAAACTCAATGTGAAAATGAAGAAGAAACTTTGAATTATATATCCGATATAGTTATGTCGGTCCATCTAGTAAAGCGTGAGTGTGTTGCGACCGCTGCCGCTTTTAGTTTGTTACCGTACTTGTTTGTACAGTTAATAATCAAATCTATCATCTGTGCATTTAAAAATAAAAATAAATAATCAATTGGAGTTTTTTCTGCCATTTGATGTGGTGGCAGTATTCCACTTGTTCCTATAAAAGGAAGCTCCACCATTGAGTCGGGATTGCCTGAACGCCAACCGCTTAATTCGTCAGGTGAGTCGTCCTCTTCTTGTGAGCTTTCTTCTTGAATGTGTGCGTTCGCGTCTTGCAAAGCAGAGTCATCATTTGCCTCATTATTGGTTTCATATGTCCATTCGTCGAGAATGCGATCGTTGCTTTCGGTTAAAATTCCATAAAGCTCATCATCGCCAATTTCAAAATTAAAATCTGGGATATCATACGTCTCTGAAGACATCATTGAAGATAACTCCACGTGTAAGGGATCCATGGCGGATGATGGTCCAGGTACCGGTGAAATAGGAGGATTATAATCAATTTTGAGTCCAAGTACACTAGCAAAGGTTGTCGAAAGAGAGCAAACAGGTAGATAAGGTATAGCACGACCGATTACTGAGAATACTAGAGCGGTACTAGTAGAAACGACGCACATCTCTGCATCTGTGTGACGTCACCCATAAACAGTGCAAGTGCGAGAGAGAAACTGATGTGCGCTGTCTCTTTTGCACGTTTTATTGCTGCGCCTGCCACGATCTTTGCGTTTACCTAGTTTAAGAAATATTATCCGTATGCATATTGAAGTAAGGTTTATAATTGCTTATCCAAGTACAACACACATACATGAATGCTATTTATAGTTCTGAGAAAAATATTTTTGTCAGAATAATCTTCATAAAAAGGTATTGTTTTTTACTTTGATTGTACGGATAAACATTCCAAGTATAAAATAAAAGACTTGCCGTACATAAAAATTGTTGGTTTTTCAAAATACATCATATTTTACAACCCTCCTCGGAATTTACTTTTTCTCGTACTTATCACGAACCTTGTGTAATTATCATAGCCTAACTTCGGAATGTTTATCTACTAATCCCTAGACAATTTCATGGAGAATCTAAATATATAAAGGTGTCAATAGGTATTCTAACGAGATAATTGCGAATATGTCGCGCGCGTGTCGCGCGTCCCACTTTGGGACGCTCAGCGTACGCTCACTGCAGAGGTCTGCCACGCCAGCGCTTTAAGCGCCGCGAGGTCCGCCCCTTGAGAGGTGGCTAAAGTATTCAGTATTGACACGCCTATCGTGTCATAAGAACGCAATTTAAAAAGGTTGTCAATCCCTGGAACTGTTGAATTTACGCAATATTGAGAGGCTAAGACAACAGGCGTAATCTACGTGGAAAATCTGTATAGTTTCGTTCTGGGCTGACTTTTCTAAAACTTAATCTGAGGGTGTTACAATCGAGGAAAAAATGACACGCCTATCGTGTCATAAGCCACTAGTTAAAACCATTGATGACACGCCTGTCGTGCCATCAGCAACGAATCGGTTAATAATATCTGCTAAGTGTAAAAACATTTCTAAGAATATGTAAACTAGTATTCTAATTATTGGTACGACATTGCAAACAATGATTCTGTTTACTTTTACGATAATAGCCATTGACTATTATATTGTGCCAGATGTGGATACAGTTACCTATTCAAATTGTTTACAATACAGCTGAGCCGGTCGTTCTACAGATATAATTCTCCGAAAACATTAACCAAATGTGGTCGCTTAATGCGGTATGTCGTAGTAAACAATGTTTTCGATAAGGCGGTCATATAACATTCAGCTAGGACCTTTGATTTTGGTCAATTTAACCGGTATGTTGTTCTAAACGATGTCGCCGTGGTTTTGACTGTATTTCTTACTATGAATGACTGGACCAATTTGGTTCTTAAAATAAATAATGCTGGACATATCACCGAAGGCTTTTGCCCTGCAGTGGGATGGGTATGGCTAAATAATTATAAACTTTTTTGTTTGTAAGTAACATACTTTGTGTACTATGGTACAAATATCTGTGGACAATTCAAACATCTGTTCTACGGCAGAAATTGAACCTGCAACCTCCAGTGTCTCAGCCGACTATTCGCCCACTGCGCCACAGAGGTCTTCATTTGGAATACATAATAATTTATTACCCTGAGATATCATACATGTTATTTCTTTTGTTCCTTAATACAAGTAAAGCCATAAGCGAAAGTTAGTGTAATAATAAACTTGTCATTTTCCAGGGTTTCATTGATACTTGTGATAAAAATGTAAAAATCTTAAGGCCAATGAAGGATATCAGCCAAGAAGAGCTAGATTACTACATAAAAGTAAAAGGATTGAAACCCAGCTATGACAAACACTTAAGGAGTAATAGTCTGCAGACAGCAATCAGCTCATTTGTGACAGAACTGCAGGACAACTTCCAGTCCACTATATCCACTATATGCAAGACAGCTGATAAAATTGGTGTTACAAGTGATGATGATGCTAACTGCAGGAGCTGTTCTATCTGTGAGGTAAACCTATGGAAAAACACTCATCATATTATGTCAAACTTTCCTTACATCACGTGTACATTGCTTACGTGGCGGCGCGGCACGGGTGTAAAGAAGCAGCGCAGCTCGCCACGTTCTGTACGCGTCTCACGATACATAGATGCATACAAACACGGTTGGTCACAGCGCGCGCCGCCACGCCCCAAACTGCGTTTGGTGGTCTTAAACAAATTCAGCTGTATTCCCACCTAAGAAAGAAAATCATTGTTGTGTTTGATAGCTCAATAGGCTTTTTGAATCATTTGTATCACTTTCAATTTTGCTTGCTTTCAGAATCCTCTTATTAAAAGGAGCTTCAAACTGTCTGCTCTGGATGCTACAAATTTCTCAAGAACAGTTTCCTTTGGAAAACCACTGAATGAAGAAAACTGTAGTGAAACAATGTTTCCACATATTGATGAGCACCTTTGTTATAGCTGTAGTAGAAATTATTCTGAAATGAAGCACAGTGATCTGACTTGTATACCAAACTTGCTGAGAAATAACTAACCTGAGGAGGAACATGCCCACTGATGTTATCATCATGAATAACGTGATATGAGTTTTTCTATAACATAAACTCATATCACGTTATTCAACTTAACTTATTCGAATTTAGATAATTCTCAAATGAGACCAAACTGGGCACGCAAAACAATTAGGCTGCCTTCAAATTAGGCTCTCATGGAAGCTCTGTAGTTGTGCGATTGTACTACCAATTTTTAAAAACATTCTAGAAGATTCCAATCTAAACGTTACTCAAAGTTGATAAAAAGTAAGACGTTTCAAAATGATCCTTGTGCCAACTGCTTCAATCCATTCTTTCTGGTCCCTTACGAGTCTCATCCATTGACATCCAGAGGGCCAATTCACGTAATACAATTTTTAAAAAGAACGAAAGTTGATCCAAATGAGATTGGATTATGAATAGAATATATTTTGGCATTCTGGTGCATTAAATATTTTACAATATTAGCTTGACACAAATTGTTTGTAATCTCATGCCAATCAACTCATACCATCGTACTGTCAGTTACATGAATACTTTAGGGCATTTAACATAACGAGACTAGATCGGTACTCGAATTTTACAATATTAAGTTACGGGAATTGGCCCCCTGATACTGTAATGATTACAGAATAATTGGCTTTGACATATTAAATTAATGGGGCGCGCAATTTAAAACTAGAAGATTTCTCTCTAACGCCACGATCGTGGAGCTTGGTACAACTATGGCGCTATCTGAGTTAGTAACGCATTACAAGCACACTACTGCAGCACTTCTATGAACACTTGTTATAAGAATAAGTTGATAACAATGTTTAAGGCTAAACAATATTTTTATGTGCAATACATTTATTTTACGAACTTATATAAATCTGTTTTATTCCAAGTTTCAACAGTCACTAGTCGAACGGTCGGCATCACGGGTACAACTTGTAGAAGATGAATAACTGCAGTGGCGCCGCACAGAGTGTGGTGGTAGCATTGTAGAAACACATGCCGCCTTTCAATAAAAATCTTACTAAACTTACTTTATCATTGTGTACCTACCCTACCTACTCAAACTGCCAAATTTGTACCATGTATCCTCATGGTACAAATTTGATCTCAATTTGATCATTGTGAGTATCCTGTTTTCTACCTAGGTAAGAGATTTTGTCCTCGCTCTGGAGGATAAAATAGCATATTTTGCTATAAGGGAAAAGCACTCTTATCGAGTCACCATACAAGCAAAAAAAAAAAAATTAAAATCGGTTCATCAGTTTGGGAGCTACGATGCCACGCCACAGAACACCAAACGGATGAACCGATTTTGATTGATTTTTTTTTTTTGACAGGTAATCGCAAGTCTTCTTAGCTATGATTTAAGAAAATCTGTCCCGCCGTTTGGAGTTGATCAGCTCTTTTCTAGTTGAGGAAGGGATGTGAGCAAATTCCACAACTTCTGATCGATTCGAAATTTAATATCCTGTTACTACAATGATATCTCAAGAACATGGTAACCTTGACCTGATGCTGCAGCATCATCTGCAGAATACCCAACTCCTCACCATGTTGCAGCAGAGGTATCTATTGGCTCATTAGAATGCACGAATGGTATATTTCAATAGAAAGATAGTGGATCAGGGTCTGATGATGGAGCAGGAAAGAGAAATGAGCATGAATCGGTGAGGTATTCTAAGCCTTAGCTATGTCAGTTAAATTAAAAACTATTAGATTAATGAAAAGATGTTACTTAGCTCAGGCTCATGCTGAGCTAGCACATTCCATGATACAGAATTGTGAAAGAAGAGCTCTTGTATTTGAATATAAATTAACGATTTTTACATTGGATAGAAGTACAAAATACTGATGGTAGGTATACAGAGACTGATGATAAGACTACAAAGTCCCTATCTTCACTAACAAGAGTTACCATTTTTATAGACAAACCACTAATTCTCGTCACCCACCACGCGACAGTACCGCCCGAAACTATTTTTCATAAACCCTTTCCTAACTTACAAAGGAATTATTTATGAAATGAATGGAGATTTATGTAATAAATCCAAAACATATCCAGGCAAAAGTTAGTATTGTTTATTTTAAGAAAATTTTATGCAACAACTTGGAGTTATCACACTAAAAATAAATTAAACTCACGAGGCTCACCTTCAAATAGAAGATATTTCATTTAGCTAGGTACTATTATATTATAAGGACAGCTAACGTAACTTAAACATAAACTAGGTAATAGAAACAATATTCTAATACGACATTGTCTAGAATAATTAAAAATTACTGGTCTCTTTTATAATAAAATATGTAATAAAAGAAAACGATTAATTAATTATCTTAAAATTTTGTATTTATATCACACATATCTACATATTACTTCTATTACATAAATACAAAATTTTAAAGTAGAGTACCAACGAAAAGCTGCTAACCAGGATTTGCAATGGTATGCAGGTGTTATCAATATCATATTTTACAAGTAATTACAATATCAATACCATAGGTTAATAAATGCAAAAGATCAAGTGCAATCAAATTACATGTTTTATATCATTAACAACGAATTTCATGTACAAAAAAACTGCTTTTATTTTTATAATTCGTAACCCCGCCCACCATATAAACTACTCAGACAGTTGAGTAGGCTTGCACTTTCACAGATTTCTATAATAGAATATGTCTGAGAGGATAAAACACTTTAAAACAATGAATAAACAAGATTTACTAGTTAACACTAACTTATAGTCTTTCCGAATATTTCTTTAAAACAGTGGAATTTGAGTTTTCAGTTGTACGGAGATGGTTTAGATTCACTGTTTAGTTTTGCATTGTATTTACACCAACCATTATCTGCATTACAGTGTGAGTTTAACAGTTCGTCCTCGGGAATCTTTCACATTATTATATCAATATAATAGCATTACTAAGAGTTGCTTACTCTTCAGCAATTATTATTCTGTATTATTTATTGGTCCTTGCAATGCATTAGGAGTTGGGGAGTTTGAAGACACCAATCTTCCCTGCTCCTTCACAATGGGGTCTGCAAAAGATAAAAAAAGTTATTATAAAGTTTCCAAATACTACGTAAATACGTCGCTTGAAGATTTCATTTCATTTATATGTGAACTAGGCCCACTTTTTCAAATTTTTTTTTTTTATATATACGATAGTCAAGTGCTTGACTACTATCACACCTGATGGTAAGTGAAGGTGTCATCGAAGATGGAGCACGCTTGCCTAGAAAGAACCTATTCAATCTGGACTTGAATAGTCCAAGGTTATATTGGTTCGGAAAAACGGTGAGTTCCACTCCTTACTTGTGCTAACAAGAAAAGTTGAAGCAAATCATTTGGTACGGCAAGGTGGTATGCCGACCAGGTATGGGTGGTACTTCTCGCTACATCTGCTTGTCCAGTGGGAAGAAGGGATAAGGTCATGAAGATCTTGCACACTTCACCAAAATGAATCTTGTAAAAAAACTTAGGATTGGCTTCCACTAGGGAGTCATCACCAAAGGGTCTAGCAGCACGTCGCTCAATCAAATCAAGGGCTTCAAGCTGAAACTTGGCAGAGCCATCCCAGAGATGGCAGCGGAGTACTGCTTGCTACATACATGAGCAGACTTGTTATTTATAGGAGAGTGTGTACTTACAAAAGTATGGGTGATCCATAGCTTCACGTGCAGTGTAGCGCTCATAATGATCATACCGAAGAAGACGGTCTAAGAAGTCCAATGCTTCAGGTGACACCAGGTGCTGATTCTCTGAATGCACAAACCGCTCCCATCGTTTACGTGAATGCCTGTTTAGGAAAGTTACTATTATTAGAATTCAATTACATTTTATTATGCATCAAACAGTTAGCATAATGTTTAGTGTGCATTTACCTTCCAAGTATATCATTAAATCGTGGATCTAATTCTATATGGTATTTGTCCAAGTATTCAAACAACTCTTCTGTGCCCAGCACTTTTGCAATACGCACAAGCTGATCATAGTTGTCATGGCCATGGAAGAATGGCTCTTTGCGGAAGATCATGGATGCCAACATACAACCGAGTGACCACATGTCTAATGAGTAGTCATACATCTGATAATCAACTAAGAGTTCAGGACCCTGAAATATAAAATAAATATAATTAAGAATTTTCATTTAAGATTTTGTGATCATACATTTTTGTGTAATAAAGTACCTTGAAGTATCTTGAAGCAACTCTGACATTGTAATCTTGACCTGGGTGGTAGAACTCTGCTAACCCCCAGTCAATGAGACGCAACTTTCTGTGGTCATGATCAATCATCACATTGTGTGGCTTTACATCTCTATGCATTATGCCCATACTATGGCAGTAATCTAACGCCTTCAACAGTTCATACAAATAGTATCTGAAATCACCAAATGTTTTGTTTTACTGGGGCAAGTACACTCATAGAAATTACTCATTGTATAGGAGCAAATTATGATCAAAAAGATATAGTACTCCTAGTCAAATTTGATTAAATTATTGTGCTACATAAATATATACTTTACCTTATATCATAATCTGACAAGGTTTGATAGAGTTGTTTGAAATCTGTGTTATTCACATGTTCAAAAATGAGTGCTGGAGTACGTGAAACTGGATCTTTGACTACAGCTTGTAATGTTATTATATTTGTGCCTCCTCTTAAGTTTTCTAATATTTTTATTTCTCTTTTAATCTTCTTCTTTTTCACAGGCTGAAATATAACATACATTTTAGACCCGTAAAGATACATTTCATGTTACTCAAAAAGTCAGTTCAACTACGCCTTAGTTCTTTGGTTTAACTTCATTTCTCTCCTGCGAATTGAGATGGAAACAGGACAGAATGTTCCACTGGCTTTTTAATTAATGCAGGCTTAGTATAAAATATACAGAATAATCCATAATGAAAACTATGCAACAATTAACGGTACTATTCTGAGCTACACTGCCAAATGCAACTGCAGAAAGTCATTGTAAATATTAATCAATCTGTGAAAAAGCATCTGCAACTTTGTATGACTTTCTTAACTAGTCTTTTAAGCCATAAAACTCAACATCTTGCAACACAAGTCCTGATTATAGAGGTGAAGCAGTTTTAAGAGCACCTAGTCTATGCTCACAATTTAAACAACCATATAGTGTACACATGTATGAAATATTTTTGGCACTACACATAATATACCATAGATATTAGGACTTAGTTGATTGAGGTAAAAGAACAGAGTAAGTCAATAATTGGTTGATAGGTTACATTGCATGCAGATATTAATTATTGGAGGGTAACTTGGATCCCCAAACTGAACTTTGTATGAAATTAGCAGCCCCTTACCTTCAATATTTTGACTACACATTTTTCATTATTTGTTATATTTATTGCCTCAAATACTTCACTGTATTTTCCACGTCCTAGTTTGCGTACTAGCTGATAGTCTTCTTGATTGCCCCAGTCCACCACATAGCTCTCATAATCCCAATATTCTCTTGCGTTCTGTGAATTAACATCGGCATATACCCGCGCTCTACTAGGTACTGCCATCGTATTGTACCTCTGCCAACCAAGTGTTTTATCTGCTATAGTCTTCCCGGAAATAGCGTATGTCTTGAGTAATGATACTGCAAATAAAATATTTTTGGGTCACTTTTTTTTATTTCACCCGCAATTTTCACACACACATGGTTTTTACGTGTAAACTCTCTCGACCAGTCGAAACGAATCGCAAGATTACGAGTCACTATTCAATTACAGTATTGTGATGTATAACCTAAAAACGACATCCAGCTCACTATTCCTTAGACTAATGCTACGATGACGTCCATTTCTTCAACGGTTTCCACACAATCATAGTTCACATGCACATATTGAAACTGTTCAAATGATTTAACGAAATTAAATAAAATTATGAAAGTATGTATCTCCAGAGAAAAACGCACGCCATTACTAGTCAAATGATCAAATGCTTGAGTAGACATTCATACCTAAAACATAACTGTAGTTTGTCCTAATCTAAACAATAAATACGTAGTTCCAGCATACATGAAACTTATTGAAAAATAACGATTGTCGTAAAATTAAAACTACAAAATTCACTTTTGCTAAAACCGGCTTCAAGTCCAGTAAAATTTCAAGATGGACGCCCACTTATCCACAGTATTCTCTACCTACTCTACCCCAACTACCACTCCTTTTCCACTGATGCCAACTGCAGCGCAGTGAAAAAAAGTTTTCAAGCGCTGAATGGTAAAATGACTCCGGGGCTGAGGGGTTATCATTTTCACGGCCATGTTTTTATAACTGCTAACAGATGGCGTTGCTCTGTCAAGCTCTGAATAACAAAGGAAAGTGAATTGTCAATGTCAATTGCCGTGTAAACATTATTTTCAGAGGAACATCAAATAAAAATATAAACATTTGTATTTGTTTAACTGACGAAGTGAGATTGTTTTAGACAAATTTTGATATTGTGTCTTTGAGATTTTGGCTTATAAACCATATAATTTGACAGTGCATCTCCAGATGGCGCCATCTATTTCGCTAATTGGAACTAGTTTTCTTCTTATTAAATCGAAAATGAAAAGCCCTCATTAAATGTTTCAAATAACTAAAATCAAGGAAGTTAATTTCACACGAGAGTATCAAGAATGGCGTAGAAATTAAGCAGAATATTACGCTTTCAAATATTTGTAGTTCGTACGTACTAAAAGATAGTACAAGCTTGTTATATTGCTTGCGACTGAGAATAAAGTTAGAATAATTTTAGTATGTAAAACTTAAAGTTTGCACCTACATAAAAAAACGTGTGAGTGTACTTCAGTACGCACGTAAGAAGTTGAACTTCTTTGAATTAACAGAACAAAAATAGCTAAAGATTTCATCCCGTACATGTACCACAACTCTTTGTTTGTAAAAGGAATGATAATTAATATATATCGTTATGAGTTTTCACGGAAACTTGAGAGACAGTTATCTAACTTCATCATGTCGCTTTTTGGCTATTGGTGTGCACGCCCATGCGACAGTTATCAGCTTAATTCATCATATCGCTTTTTGGGTGTCGATGTGAGAGCGCATCGTAAAAATTTTAGTCTCATATTTTTTTCCAAACGCGCCAAAATAAGTATGACTTCAATAATTAAGTTTAGAAAGGGTTATTTGTATTCGTTTTATGACTTAAATACTAATATGTGCTAAATATACATAAGTACTTTCGTTTATGCCTGAAGCGCTAAGTTTGCTTTATTTTCAAAACGAATGTAAGCAATGGCAACACTTTTCGCACACGACAATGCCGCCAACAAAAAATAATAAGACACAGAGTATACTGCGTCCACAGATAGATAATAAAGCATCGTGTTGTGTTACGAACAGAACAGATAATTAATCTCCTCGAGTACTGACTTACTAGTACTGAACTAGTGCTGCACCCATGAACTTTGATCACAAAATGTCGGGTTCCGTCTGAATTCTCTAAGGGTTCCATTAATTCATCCAAACCATAACCTTTCTGTGTATAGTATGTAAGTGTAATATTTAATTGTGCCTATATGTTCAAAAGGGGTAAACTGTTTGTCAATGAATATAATTTTTTTAAAACCCACCGCCTTTTGTCTTAAACAGTTTTTACAATAAAGTTTTTTTTTCTATTCTATTCTATTGCAGATACAAACACCGTTTTAGTGCTGCAGAAGAGGGCTGCTTGTGCAATTTATAATATGGGCCGCATAGAATCATTACGCAAAAAGTTTAAAGAAATAAATATTATGCCATTTCCTTGGCCCCTCATACATCTATGAAAATCATGTACCAACCTATGTTCAGAAAAATATTAATTTGTTTTATGAAAAATAGCGATAATCATAATTTTACAATAAAAATAAACTCGGTCTTGCTACTTGTCCACTACATAAAGTTAGAAACTCGTGGGCAATGTGTACGTACGCTTTTATAACAAACTCCCAAGTTGTACCTACAAAAATTTACAATTATTAAATTTAAAAATGTAATTAAACCAAATCTTCACAAAAAAGTCTACTATAGTAGCCTAGATACTATAACATATCGGATTATATAAATAATAGAGAAGCTTGGGGTTGAAATTGCTCCAACTTGGTCAAAAATATTACGATTTAAACGTAATTTATTTTCTTTTTGTTGTCATTACAGAGAACATCCAACCTTGTTTCTTGCTTTTCTTTCCTGGCTTGGTCACGAAGAAACAGGCAGTAAAATTGACGTTTCAAAGTGATCCTTGTGATTTTAATGATTAAAAACATTTAGAATTTAGAATTTTGATTTTTTTTTTATTTTAGTTTAAACGAGGGCTATGACTCAAGTGCTCAAGGATATTAACAAACGAGTCTGTGGACTTGTGGATCGAAGTTCATGGGTTTCAAATCATAGGCTCAGCTCATGCTAACGTGCGTTTCTTAGTAGGTACATACTTACTTTGTGTTATTATTAACTTTGTAATACTAGAACTTTAGTACTTTCATAAAAAATAATTTAAAGGTGGATAATGCACTTACCACAGAAAACATACTTGGTCATTAGGGCCAATATTTTTAGAAAGGTTGAACACATATTTAGATTTTAGATCTGTGAGGGTTAAAACCATAAATTGCAACGACCCTATCTGAACTTCAACCTCATGATCTAAATTAAATATTTTTTTATGTAGGTACTTAGCACAGTTTGATCAAGACCAAGACAAAGTTTATATCCTTGGTCAGATCAGACACGTGGGTTCAGTTCAGAGGTACGAATGGGTCACAAAATGTGCTAACTTGATGGGACCGTATTCTCAAACAACACTGAGCAAAGGCGTCTGACGATGTGGTGCATGCACGAATACATACCTAATGTACTTACAAACACTATTATTTTAGGTTTATATAAATTTTATTACTATTACCGATCGTAAAAAAAATTACAAGCATAAACTTCATGACAATAACATTGTTTTAAAATCTCGATAAAACGTACCTAGGTAGTTAACCACCTAGTGTGTAAGATAGTTGGATTTAGACAACC
Source organism: Philereme transversata (assembly GCA_963924445.1). Classification (NCBI taxonomy): domain Eukaryota; kingdom Metazoa; phylum Arthropoda; class Insecta; order Lepidoptera; family Geometridae; genus Philereme; species Philereme transversata. The sequence goes on from OZ004342.1 coordinate 12,724,444, forward strand.
CAAAAATTATAAAAAAATGTTTCGTTTTCAAAGCTTCAAATGATATTCATCATCATCATATCAGCCATACCAGTCTACTGCTGAACACCATAGGCCTCCCCCACAAAATACAGAATACTGTTAGATTACAAGAGTAGCAGAGTTCCTTGTGAAAGAATTCGCCCGAGGAAGTACTACAACCATACATATTTCTGCCGCCAAACAGCATTGCTTTGTTTCGGTACGGTTGCCGGTGAAATTACAAGCACATGAGGCTTTACACCTGTATGCCTCCTGTACCTGTAGGGCATATTTCTAAGGTGACCTATGAGGTAATTCTCTGATATAGGCAATGGTTACTACATCAGGTACACTTAACATCAGGTGAGCTATAAGCTTGTTCCATCACCAGTTAATTAAAAAAAATGGCACTCCGGGAGTGCCGACAGAAGTGAAAACTTGAACAATTACGAAATACTTATATACAGAGGTGTCGGTAACGGTAACAGTGTCGCGAGTTCAATGGTTTTTTCCCATCTCAATAAATGCCCAACGCGACTAAAAATTTTCACTACCTACTTAAATACAGAGTCGTCGGTAACGGTAACGGTAACAGTGTCGCGAGTTCAATGGTTTTATCCCATCTCAAAAAATGCCCAACGCTCCTAAAGAAGTTTTCACTTCAAAAAAATACAGAATACTGCAGAAGAGGGCTGTTCGTGCTATTTATATTTTAACGCTATATGCCAATCAATTCTGATATACTGCATCTTTGTTTGGGGTGGCGCAGCCAAAACCACGATTATACATTTAGAAAGGTCCCAGCGCGCTGTCCTCAAAGTAATGTTCAATAAGCACTTCAGGTTCCCTACGTCCTTGCTGTACAGATAGTGTTAGTGTGCTTAGTGGTCAACGATTGTTTATACTTCGTGGCACTATGTCGGTGCACAGATCCTTTATTAATAGAGCTGATTATTACCTTTACCTCAGCCGTCGAGTGTACAGATTCCCACTAGCTCCACATAATACCTTCTTTGCTACCCGCTTTGCCCAGTATTCGCTTCCTCGTATCTACAATGAGGTCTGCAGAAAATGCAATATTAAAAACGTTTCCTGTGGGGTTTCTAAAAGAACTGTGAGAAAATAAGCATTTTCTCACAGTTCTGGGGATGTCTTATGATTAGACTGAGAGTTTTCTGTGTTAGTATATAGTTCCTACTCTCCTTCTGTGCCTTTTACGCAAATCACAGATCAAATCACACACAATGTTCTGCCCCCCCCCCACAAACTTACCCCTCAATTGATCCCCTACCTACCCCCGCCCTCTACCACACTCCATGCACAGTTTTATCATGTATTATTTTGTCTAGTCAGTAAATTATGTATGTATACACCTCCAGCGCTGTTTATTTAACGCCCGGTCTTTTAAATCTTGAGTATAATGTTTATATTCGTAAACAGTTCCCACGATACAGGGCCCCGAGCCTAGTGTGGGGCCATTGCCTATTGACCACTATTGTGAAAAACTATTATTATTGTACTTTATCCGTGTTGGTTTTAAATTGTATTTGTGTTTTGTTCAAATAAAATAAATAAATAAAAATAAATATGGGCCCCAGATAATCATTACGCCTTATGTTCAAAGAAATAAATTTTAAACATCCCCTTGTAAATACAACTACAAAATTCTGATGTATATTCACTAAAATATTAATTAGTTTAAGAATAATAGCGATAATCATAATTTTAATACTAGAAATAAAGATAAACTTGCTGTTGCCACTTGTAGACTCCATAAAGTTAGTAAATCGTATAAGGATAAGTTTTACGCTTTTAAAACAATCTCCTAAGTGATGTACAAAAATTGACAAATATTGGAGTTTACTCCATAAGAATCGATGTTCATATATAAGCCCGGGTTTGAAAATTTATATGGGGTATAAAATCAATCTTTTTCTGTTACGTTATGCGTTATGTTCTTGCGCAGCTGCCAGCAGAGTACTTACTCTCGGCTGCATGTATTTTGTTGAATATAAATTATATAATTAATATAAATAAATGCACTGAGTATGCTTTCAGTAATATAAAAAATACGTTCATTTACATTACCATATATATTTTATAATCGTTCGTAAGGAGTAAACTCTAGTCGTGTGGCGGAGCTGAAACACACACTTTTTAAATTTAAAAACGTAATAAAACAATAGCTGCAAAAAGAAGCGGAGCTGAAACACACACTTTTTAAATTTAAAAACGTAATAAAACAATAGCTGCAAAAAGAAGCCTTCTATCTAACATAACGGATTATTTAGATGATAAAGAATCTTGAGATTGAAATTGCTCCAATTAGATCAAAAATGTTACAATTTAGACGTAATTTATTTTCTTTATTGTATGTATTCTAAAAGGATCATTAAAAAGAACAACCAGCCTTGTTTCTTGACTTTCTATCCGGGCTTGATCGCGAAGGAACAGGCAGTAAAATTGACATTTCAAAGTGATCCTTGTGATTTTAATGAATATAAGTTTTTTGTTGAAAAATTACTTTTTCAAAACGAGCTTTTATAAGATTCATAATCGGAACCGTAAGCTGATTCAAATGAGCCCAAACAATAGTAGCCTACTATAATCCATTCAGAAGTTCCGTTGTCTAGCATCTCATCGTGAGACCACCTCCATGGTACCATATTATTGCATTGTCACCGAAGTTTTACATATGTATTCCAAATTTCAACTCAATCGGTTGAGGGGAACGGGTTTAAAATTCAGTTGCAAGATTCCACCCGGACAAACATTGCAAGTTAATAAAAAGTTTGTAAAAAACATTTTGAATTGAGATCTGCAAGCATCTTTCCAGTTTTCCAGCAATTCTGCTACGAGTACGATATCGTCGGGTCCTCCACCTGGGTGAAGCACGAGGAATGGGATCGCCTTCGTACATTGCTCCTGTACTAGGGCGGACTTCAAATAGTCAATTTTAATTTGTATTTTTCTGTCTGTGTTAAATGAGCTCGAGATAACGCTGCGATTGCCATTTGCCTACTGAAAAACTGGGCTAAACAATAATAAATGCTAAATAATTTAACTATTCGTTTATTGTCACCTCCGTGGTGCAGTGGGTGAATAGCCGGCTGAGACGCAATAGGTAGCGGGTTCGATTCCCGCCGCGGAACAAATGTTTGCATGATCTACAGATATTTGTTCCGGATCTGGTTGTTTCTCTATATATTATAAGTATATATTTACAAAAAAAAAGTATATAAGTATTCTATCAGTTATCTGGTTCCTATAGTACAAGCTCTGCTTAGTTTGGGGCTAGATAGCGCTGTGTGAAATGTCCAGCAATATTTATTTATTATTTATCTTTAATAACATTTATAGTTTACTTAATACATACTGTCACGCCTTTATTCCGGAGGGGAAGGCAGAGACGGATTTCCACTTGCTACGATCATGAATAATAATTGCTTTACATCATTATTATAAAAACAAAATAATACTTAGAAAAATACACAGACGAGTAATATAAAAAAAGCCCCTAACTTAATCATGAAATATTTCCGAAACCACGCAAGATAGCTCTTCTTGACGTAAAAACACACTTTTAAGCGTATAAACGCACAAAAAACACCTAATGGAATGTGTGCGTTTTACTTAGAAAACTTTCGTGATTGATTTCAAATTCGTGAACCTTCATCAGGGTAAGTGCGATCCGCTCCGAATCGATCTCACCCTGATGAAGGTTCACGAATTTAATCGAAACATTGTCGTTCGAAGCACCGATAAGACGGTGATAAATCGTAACGGTGCGTGATAAATCCAGTACATATTTATAATAATATGTGTGTTGTAATCAAACGTCAAAAAAAATTTTTTTTCTGTCTTCAAACAGGCCAGTATATGAAACGGTTTTAAAGTGCAATATAAAACTGTTTTCATAATTTGTCTTCATGAAGCTAGCTTGTGTGGTTTAGGAGATATTTAGATTCGTTTAGGCAGTTAGCAAGTGGCTTTTTTATATCGCTCGTCAATTTATTTAATCAATATAAGGTCTGCTATTTAAATTACAATTTAGTACATGTGTGCAAAATGCATTTACAAACTTTAGAGAATGTTGCTCAGAATCGACACAAATGTAGCATAATGTAGCTGAGATTGGTCAGTAGGAAATGCTAAACACACGAAATACACGTCTTTTTTAAAATCTTTGAATTTAAGAGTTATTCCTAATACAGTCGAGTCTCACTAATCCAGCACCTTCCTCTCACGCTTCCCTCACCCCTCCCTACTCACGTTCCGCGCTTGCGCACATATTTTATTTACATATTATGATTTTTTCTATACAATCCAATAATCCGGCACCCCCTAGTTTTTAACAGTGCCGGATTAGGGAGACTCTACTGTACTTAATCAAAGACATTTTATGTTGAATGGTTTTGCTCTTACTTACTCTCTTACGGTTTAGGATTTCTCTCTTCTAAGCCAATTACATACCCTGTCACACATACAGTTAGAATTCCGTTTCAGAATTTCCAAAGCATTAAATCCATACAAAATCGGAAAAAAATGAAAAGAAAACTACTGTACGTATGTGATACTGATAAGGTCTTAGATTGTATGGATTTGGTGATGTTGATATTGGACTGTATGTGGCCGGTCTTTGATCCGTAGGCAGGTTGTTCAAGCTTGGTGTACAACTAATAGAGACGTGTTATCCGATAGCCGGGTGAGGTCGAGCTGCGTGTCGGCGGCGGTGGTGACCGAGAAGGCCGCGCCGACGAGGTAGGTCCCGGGCGCCGCGCACACACCGCGAACCGGCACGCGTCGGGACTCGAACCGCTCGAGACTCACGCTCACGCCGAGCGCTTTGCCGTCCGGCTCCGCGCCGCCGCCGCTCAGAGCACCCGCCCAGCCGAGGTCGCCGGAACACTCTCTGAAAACATTCATATGTAACAATTTCAATTCATTTTTCTCACATTATTATCCGATTACCACATTATTATAGATCCGCCCGTCCAAAACCCTTCGTCGACCGAGACACGTTCTCGGAGATCCGTATGACGAATCATCTATATTAGACACGGCAAACACTTTACAGATACACTGACCTCGCCGGCGAGGTAGATGTGTCCCTTCAGTCACCGCCTATACGAGGTACAAGCATGTACCGGGCGTTTCGCTCTTATCCCCATTCTGACAACGGCCCAAGCCGATGTTCGTGCCCTTGCGCTAGTTGCCTCATCAAAAAACTTACAAGGGCTCCTTCGACGACTCCGTGGCTCAGTGCCCGAATAGCCGACTGAAACGCAGGAGGTAGCGGGGTCAAAATGTTTGCATGATCTACAGATATTTCTTCCGGGTCTGGATGTTTATCTATGTAGTACAAGTATGTATTTACAAAAGTCAAAGTCAAAGTAATATATTTTTATTCATTAAAACCACAAAGACCACTTTGAAACGTCAATTTTACTGCCTGTTCCTTCGCGACCAAGCCAGGAAAGAAAGGCAAGAAACAAGGCTGGTTGTTTTTTTTTAATGATCCTTTTACAATACATAATACAGAAAATAAACTACGTCTAAATTGTAACATTTTGAACGAGTTGGAGCAATTTCAATCCCAAGCTTCTCTATCATCTAAATAATCCGATATTTTATTGTAGGCTCTTTTATAAAGATTTTGTTTAATTACGTTTTTAAATTTGTTAATTGTCAATTTTTGTACATCTCTTAGGAGTTTGTTATAAAAGCGTACACCTTGCCCTTTAAACGATTTACTAACTTTATGGGAGTCTACAAGTGGAAACAGCGAGTTTATCTTTATTTCTAGTATTAAAATTATGATTATCGATATTTTTCTTAAGCAAATTAATATTTTTGTGAACATACATTAGATTTTCATAGATGTATTGACAAGGGAAAAAAGGAAAAAAAAGTATATACGTATTCTATCAGTTATCTGGACCCCATTGTACAAGCTCTGCTTAGTTTGGGACTAGATAGCTCTGCGTGAAATGTCCAGCAATATAAGCAATAATCACTCGTGCTCTGAAAGTTCATTATTGTAAACTTGATATCGGTTCCGTAAATACGATATACGGCAGGTAAATTTAAAACTAGAGTGAGGCTCATTCTATGTTAAACTATTTTATTTTCATAATATGCTAAAATGAAATACAATCTTCATGTCAAATCCTTATTTCTATTTAAAAATCCCGTGCTTCCTGTCTAGTTTCATAATACTAGGTCAACGGGAAGTACCCCTGTAGGTTATGATTTATTTGCAAGCAAAGTATGCAGCAAAAATAGTAAAAATTTGAGTATTTTGACTTAGAATCTTGATTTTTTACAGTTCTAAGGGACAGTCATTATCATCATATCAGCCATAGGATGTCCACTGCTGAACATAGGTTTCCCTCATATATTTCCTGAGTGATCGATGACCTTGTACAGCACCCGACGGCTCCCAGCGACCTTCATCAAACAGACAGACGGATCCTATAAGGATTCCTTTTTCCTTTTGAGGTATGGAACCCTAAAAACAATGGATACCAGGAACCTAAATTTTCTTTTTTGCAATTTTATTAGTATTTTTCAATCGAGTAGAAAATAGGTGTGTTTATTAGTGTTCTTAATAGCTTACCTATTTTTTTGCTTTGTCATATCGATGAAAACTTTAACAGGAATTCCGTAACAGTTGACGATATTCAAAGTAACGGGAATCAAGCATATCTTCCGCTCTTTGAAATTGTGACTGATTTGATTAGAGTGCTCCAAGCCAAACATAACGACGTTATCTTTCTTGATCTTTTTAACTTCAGTATAGTCTGGTTTGGTATCACACTCGTCGATTTGCAGTGTTGTGTTATCTAGAGGCGTGCGTACAATCTCGCTAGACAACGCTTTCGAGAAGCAGTCTAACCACAAGCACTGTTGTCCTATGGCTATCCGTCCATCGCTCTTATAATTGACCTTCCATCTTAGAACGAACATGGACTCTATCAACCCAGCTCGTTTTCTCTTGTCTTGTGATAGTAGGCTGTCGGTGTTCTCGTGGAAAGTGGGAGTACCGTCCATCACAAATTTGGAATAAGGAGGAGCGTTTGCAACGAATTTCCTATAGTCTGTGTCGGTAATCTTTAGAAGCGAATGCTCAACTTCCTCCTCGGGCAACTCTCGAAGGATTCTTTTGGCTCTGAATACTAGATGAAGCCTCTCCCGTTGCAATAGAGGTTCGCTTCTGCACGCCGTAGCGAGGAGGTCGGTCAGTCGCCACTGTCGGCTGAATAGTGACGCCTCCAAAAGTTCGACAGTCACATCATTTTTGTCTGAGTAAATGTTCTTAACTTGAACAGCCAGACTCATATTTTCTAGTACTTCTCCATTAATATTGTTAAGATTTCGTCGCGGTGTGACCGATACTTCAACTGCCTCCTGGAAAATAATGTGACTAGATTAAATTGGAAAATTAAATAATACATAGGCGAACTTAATGCTAATTAGCATTTTCTTCCAGCTAACCTTTGTGTAGTGTAGATTAAGTATTAGTGCCAGAAAATAGATAAACAAATTTACACTTAAAATAAACTTACAAAAATTGACAATAATACATATAACATAAACGAAATACATAAAGTGCTCAATTATTTTGACTATTTTAAAGAGAGATAAGGTGTTTATGCAGTGACTATAGTTATCAAGAAAACTATTTAGTAAGTGCCGGTAACTTTATACCAAGTTCCTAACATGCAAGTATAGTAACAGAAATATTCCATACGTGGGCACTAAAAATCAACACACTTTATCGAGTATCCTTTAGGGTTGGGAATATACGTCAGATTTCTCCATCTGATACTCTGAACCGACTACCGGATAGCATTCGTGCCATATATTTTTTTGAACACTCAATACATGTCCAGTCTAAGTCGGAAACAGCGAAGGGTGGATCCGATGCAGATGTTTTTTCTTTTTTCGCGTCAACACGAGCAAATATGCAATAAGTAATTTAATAGTAATAAAGTTCGTAATTTTCGCTCCATCCAAAGGTTGCCTGGAAGAGATCGCTTTCAGCGATAAGACCGCCCATTGTATTGCCTTATTTATTCTAGCGTAGTACTTAGTTTTGAATTATTTTTATTTGTGTGGTAATTCAATAAAGAGTTATCTATCTATCTATCTAAGAATCTTTCTGCTCCGTTTGCAAGCAACACGATCACGATTCACTCAGGAACTAGTTCAGAAAAAGTCTAACGCATGAATCGGATGTATATCGATTGAATACGATCAGATAGTCTGATCAGCTAATCGAAAACCAAATCTGATGTTTATTCCCAGCCTAAGAGTTCTATGCTCATAAATAATGCGGTAGGGTTGTCTTACTACAATGTCGGTTCAAATTCGATCATTCAGTGTTGATTCGGATTCGAAATAGATTCCGTCACAGGCGGAGGTTTCCTATCTAACAGCTTTCCGACGTTTTACAATAGCCCTGCATTTCTTCCTGAAAAATCTTACTTTTGCTCAGATTCTCAACACATCGTCTGCTCGATCTAGATGTCGTCGTCTCAATATCATATCAACGCTCTCACTGTAGAATAATTTTATGCCCAACTAGTTTTAATATATTTGCGATAAATATCGCTAGTTATGCAGCATGTTAGCAGTTATGTGCGTAGTGTGCCTGTGTTGCAAGCCACGCCCACAACGCATTAGGTAGTGTAATGTCAAGCTAGGCCTGTTGTATCACTGACCGCAACTTGCAGGTTGAAGACGTGTCGCAGCAGGCGGTAAGGTCGTGCGCGGAGTCCCGTCTCGTAGTAGGCGAGGAGCCGGAGCGCGGGCACGGCGGCGTGCGCGCGCACTTGCAGGACGGCCCGGCGTACGCCCGCACCGCCCACCGCGCGCACGTGACGGGACGCGAGGGCGCGCCACAAGAGCGTGCGCGCACTACGCTCATCTGAAATTGTTCAATGAATTTGATTGAATTGAAATTGCCTTGTATTTGTAAACCATAAAACAAACATAAAGCAAAAACTAAAATGGGCGGTCTTACTGCTTAGCAGCGATTTCTTCCAGACCAACTTTGGTTCGAGACAATTTTTGTTACAACTTATATATTACTGTTTTATATAAAGTAGTTTTATAAAAGGTAAAGTTTGTTGTTTGTACTTAGGGGATAATCTCAAAAACTAATGACTCGGTTACTAAAATTATTTCACTGATAGAAAGCCTACCCCTGTGTGCTATACGCTATACTTTATTTTGATAAAATTAGGGCGAGTCAACTGTCTTAGTTTAATAAATCCCACTTCCCACTAACATTATAAATGCGAAAGTTTGTATGGATGTGTGTGTGGATGTTTGTTACTCTTTCACGTTGTAACAGTTGAACCGATTACGATGAAATTTGGTATGTACATAGATTATAACCTGGATTAACACAAAGGCTACTTTTTGCAGACAAACCATGCGTGAGAAGCCGCTGGCGGAAGCTAGTAAATAATAATTAAATATTGCTGGACATTTCACACGGTGCGATCTAGCCCCAAACTAAGCAGAGCTTGTACTATGGGAACCAGATAACTGATAGAATACTCATATACTTTTTTTTGTAAGTACATACTTATAATATATAGAAAAACATAATATCAGTTTATGCAGATAAATAGAGAATCATACCTAGATCAGAAGGCGGTTCGCGATATTTCTCGTGATAGAGTATGTTGTAGTGATGAGGGCTCTCGTCGGGCGAGACGAGGCTGAGGCAGTCGGGGTGCGACACCGCTATATGCAAGTTTTTCATCTCCACCGGCCCCACGTTAGTGAACTCCACGTCAATGCTGCGCATTTCTCCACTTATTATGTCTGGGTTTGTTTCAGAAAATGTCATCTATGATAAAAAAAAATATGTAGGGAGCCAGTTAATCAGTTTCCATATTCGTTTATTAATTCATGTTCTTAGGCCGAGCGCCCACCTATATTATACAGGGTGTCCCGAAACTAGTATTTTAGCCTGAACGTGGTGATTAAAATAAACAACTTTTCATAGGAAATAATAATAATTTAAACATTTTATTTTTAAGGATAAATTTCTTGTACTTTTGACTTCAAATCAGCCATTTTTTAGACTTTTACTTAGGTGGGCGCCGCGCCTTAGGTTATTAGAGTAGTTTTCTGGCCTAACATTGTTTCTGATAGTAAGGTAGTATGGTCTTTATTGTATGAAGCTGAAGGATATTCTTAGGGGTGATAGCTGTTAGCTCCTCCGGGCTGAGGATGTGTTTGCCCAGATGAATGCTACGTTTGAGCATTAGTGGACCACACGCCTAACATGTGTAGAGGCGGTTCTACCGCCTCATTGCAGAATCTGCAGGTTTGTGTATCGCATAGCCCTAGCTGGAACCTGTACTTGTTAAGTTGACAGTGTCCAGGCACCGTCCGTCCGTCATATTGTTGATATATATATAAATCAATTGCTGCTCCTTATTCTCGCTAAAACTAAAAAACGGCTTTACTGAATTTGATTTAAAAAAAATTATGTGTGTGTTTGAATGGATGTCTGGATGGTTTAGAACGACAATTGCCGCTGTTGTCAAGATCCAGAAAATTGCGGACGAAGTCGCGGGCATACAACTACACTGTATTTTAAAGTTCACTGCAAATTATGTAAACAAAGAAATGTCAGTTTTACGCGAGAGCGAGGGAGAGGATAGGATTCCCTCCCCCTTGCACTCCTGAAAAGTGACATTTCTTTATTTAGATAATTTGCAGTGAACTTTAAAATAGGGTATAGTTGTTGATAAACTGGGGTTTAATTGCTAACAATTTTAACGCAATTACCTGTAAACAAGGCGCTTCAGGGATGACAGTAATGTGCAGACGCCTGTCCGTGCTCTTCACGCCAGACATGAGTTCCAATTTGCCTGATATTGTGACACCGTTACCGTTCTCATTGCCTCCTTCACCGACATTGACTAGCCTAAAATAATATAGAGGGGTTTTCGGAATCAAAATAAAAATAGTTACACAAATAGTAACTCAGTTTCTATGCTTATAGGCATCATCAGGTCTTATAGGCGGTCAGTCTTCAGCAGGCCTCATCCTATCCGGCGAAAATTTATGCTAAGGCATGACAACATGAGGGCATTTTTCCACAAGCTTAATCCGAAGATGTTCATCTAGAGAGGAATGAGAAGGATGGTAGCTGGAATTTATAATGTATCTGATAAAGTCAGAGATAAGATAGCTGAAAAGACACTGGCTTTAGACAGTCCGTTCTCTGCGCAGTTCTACGCAGATTGTTGTATCATACAATAGAAATAGGATTAGTAACATACCAGTAGAGTGTGGAGTTATTAGAACTGGATTGAATGGTATTAATAATAATAATAATTATCGTTTCAAAATGTACACATGATTTTATGCTTCCTTAAAAAAATTGTAACTTGATTGTCCTTCCGCAATAAATGCATTTTAATTATCAAAATAAAATAGTTACGCCTGCCTAAATACATGGCGCTGGCTGTCCAACGTAGCTATTAAAATAAACAAAATCAGATTTTGTTTATGCTTCGTTCGTCTTTTATATGTCTTGTCTTTACTATACCAGTGCTAAAGGAGTATTTACAAAAATAAATTGATATTTGATTACTTGAATAGAATTATTTCCGAAATTCCCGCTGCGTCGTAGAATGATCACTGGGGATTTCGGAAATAATTCCTTGGGTACTCAGCAACGCCATTTATAAACGACACTGGGCGCCAGGCACAATCTTTTAGAAAGCATCATGTTTCAGGCGAGTTTTGTTTCAAGCTTGTAGCAACATTACTTCGATTTGAACCACAAAACTGTTAAACATTACTGTTATAATACTAATAATGTTGTATATTTAGTGTTTTCTAGTGATTACTTAATAAAAACATTGCAAAAATAAACGCGATTTACTTACTTTTTATGATAATTTTACGCTTGATTTGACCTCTAATGTGAAACGTTTTGAGTGAACGATTTATGGTTAGGTCACCAAAACTGCTTCGGCTTTACAATAACAAAGTAATCTTAATAATTGAGGGTCATGGTACGAAATGTCAGTGTAATATTGCTATAAAAGATTGAGGTGGGCCCTCAGGAAGTTGATAAATGACCGCCTTCGAAACGGCTCCTTAGAACAATATATTTTTGGTGTTATTAGATGAAAATGTTTGTATACATACTTGTAAGCCAAGCCATGGACGGAGAGTCGTCCGACCCGCAGAGGCGTCAAAGTGAACGTCAACACTTTCTTAGTATCTCCTTCAATGAGTGTGGATTTGATCTTTTGTCCGCAAATGGCGTTGCTCTCGACGGCGCTTCCAGACACCACCGCCGGTTCATTGTTCAACACTTCCTCTTCGGTCGATTCCTCGCTGGGAGTCGACACGAATCTCCACAATAGCTCTACTTCTTTCAGAACTAAACATATTTTGAGAGGATTTGATAGGGTGATCGAAATTTGGACTGGCTCTGAAATAAATAAAATAGATTTGTAGCAGTCGATGGCATCGATAAATAGCCGCAGATAATTTAAATTAACAAATCCATGTTAGGTAGTTTATTAAAGGTGTAAGTAGTGAAAATATCACTCATGCTTTGAAAGTAGGTCATTGTTAAATCGAAAACTGCTCCGAAAATGGGAAAGTAAATTTGAAAATAGAACGAAGCCAATTTCATTAAAGCATAATTTGCTATAATGAAATAAAATATCCCAGACAAATCCTTATTTATATTTAAACGAACCAAACCAACATAAAGTAGAATAATGAAAATTTATTTAGTAAGATTTTTTTAATTTCCGCACATTCGTGATGAAAAGTTATACTCGGGTGTAAGCGATCAATAATACCGTCAACTCTTAGCATTCTCGCTCGCATTCGATCGCTCGTACGCCAAAATATCTCAGGTGTAATTGATTGCTTTCAGCCCTAGTACAATGGATTATACTTATTTCCAGCCCCGATCAGCTTTAAAGCGATAATGAACAATAAACAAGATCCAACCAATTTTTTTGACACAACAACTTACCTCCTTTCGGTACCACCGGATCACAATCGGTAGAATCATTGTACAGATCAACAGTCGGTTTGAAGATCATCGGCACAGAACCCTGGGCGACTTGCAACAACATCTCCTCCATTCTGTTCCACATGTTGTCTGCGGGCGCGGAGTCGCTCGCGAGAGAGAGCGAGGAGGCGGCGTGGCGACCGGGCGACGACAGCGGCGCGGGACCCACGCACAGCACCGAGCTCGCGCGCTGCTCTACTAACGGCAGCGGCAGAACTGCCAGTGACTGTCTGTCCTTATACTCCTCGGAGTTTTCTATCCATTGCTGTGGAACATCATCGTTTTTGAGGAGACACACAGACAAGTAACTTTTAAACCTACTTCAAAAAAAAGAGGAGGTTCTTAATTCGGTTGTATTTTTTTTTTTGTTTATGATTGTTACTTCAGAGCTCCGTCGTTTATCAATCGATTTGCAGTTATTTTATTTGTAAGGATACACTTTCAGATTGGTCCTATAGAATTTCATCAAAATCGGTTTAGTAGTTTGGTTTTTTCTGTTATCTGATTTTAGAAAAACAGAATATAAAAAAAAACATCTAAAACTGACTTCTAAAATGAAAAGTAGTTAATAAAACCGTTCATTTTTAAAGAGCTTTCCATACACACATTTTGAACGCCTCTTACTCCATGGAAAATTTAAAATTATTTTAGCCTAATGAAACTTAAATAGGACCCGCCCTAGAGTTAAAACCCATCAATTAAAAAAAGAATCATCAAAGCTGGTTTACCTAGTAAAAAGGTGCGGAAAATACTTTATGTAAAAAAATCTACGAATGGAGAATCTCCTCTTTTTGAAGTCGGTAAGAAGTATTAAAGATATGCACGCTGGATAAAATGTATAATATGGGAACATTGGCAATTCCCGTAATATGGTAGTTAGAGTTGATGAAAGGGATGCAAGCCCTCAGTACTCAGTATCAGTAATATTGTGACTTATATCAGTAATATTAGACACAATTTTCGGCAAAAATGGTCCAAACATAACCTTTTGTAAGGACCCATTTTAAAATAATACTTATAAGCAAAAGCGTGAGTAAACCGCAATGTGTTTTGCCGCAATGCATGCTCAGCTTCTTTAACTTGACTCGGAGGCGGAGGAGTTCATAATAATGCTAAGTGTTTAAGATTTTCCATTAAGATTTGGATAACACATAAAAAAATTGCTACTTAAATTTACTGTTTTTGTCTTACATAACACCTTATTAGCGTACATCATCATATCAGTCCGGCGTCACCTACTGCATAGGTCTCCAATTCTAGTCCAAGTCTTACCGAAAAAATGTAATGTTAGATAGACATAGAGACCTGGTGCGCCAGCATGTACTCGCGCAGGAACGCGCTCTGCTGGTGCTGGTGCTGGCGCGAGACGTGCGGCGCGGACGCGGGCGCGGCGTGCAGCGGCGCCGCCAGCCAGCGCAGCGCCTCGCGCCCGTCGCGCAGCGCGCTCGCCAGCCGCCCCAGCGCGAACTGCACGTGGTCGGTCGCCAGCCGCCAGCCGCTCTCACCGTACACCTACAACATAACTACATCTAAATACAAACTCTTTTGTTATCTACGACACTCATTCAAAAAACGTAACACCTGATTTTAGAGGTGGGTTTAATACCGGAAGCTTGAATATACATACCAATAAACAATTTGGAACGTAAATCGGCGGCGCCTTTGCGACGATGCCGCATAGTTAGTTTAACTACCAGTTAAACCTTTACATGATGAATGTACATGATTTATTTACCTATTTTATACAGGTTGTGTCATTGATATTTTAGGAGGTGATATTAAGATTGAAAATTTTCTATGGTAATGAATTTGAAAAAAACCTATTTTACAACAATAATAGCCATTAGCCCTGCACGTGTTTTCATTTAATGTCGTACATAACAAAACACGTAGTATATACATGAAAAGACAACTTCCTGCCCTTTTTGACTTATTGCGCTCACAGAGGAGTGTGAGATTTGGCATAGTTATTAGTTTATATGAAGAAGGAGGGGCGAATGTTAAAATTAAGCTAAAAAAATGTATTACGGTCGAATTACGACCACTGTGCACTGCCAACTAGTACGGTAGCCCTAAATGGTATGTCTGAGCCATATTATCTAGCTATGCTATGTTTTTGGTAGGTAGGTTAGGTATGACTTTATGTGACAAATTATACAGATAGAAAAACATAATGCGAATATTCACTTAAGTCTGCCAAAAATAATCCCGCAGGGCACGCTCGTGCCGACTCCGCGAAGCCCCATCACGCCCAGTGGCTGACAGAGACCCCTGACTTGCCTCAGCTGGCCAGTTAAGGGTGTATATATTCAGGAGTAGCGTTGAGCGAAACTGAAGCACACACCTCAAAGCCTTTTAACCACGCATACCAACGATTCCTTTTATTAGCGGGGCCCGTTTAGCGGACGGCCATTTACCACCTGCCGCAATCTTTCTTGAAATTGCAGAATTGGCAGGTGGCGTAACTAATTTTTTCGATAACTCATAGTTTCGTATCGCCAGCGTAGTTTAAAAGTAGTAAGTAAAAAAATGAAATGAATGCCAGATCACAGTAATTCTTACCTGATACGCTTGTTTATAACACCTATGCGCATGTTTCTTCTGGCCCGCCTTCGAAAACCTATGCCCTGCGAGCACCATGTGAAACGCGTATTTCCTGCACATAGCTTTAGCACCCGGCCCAGAAAGGAAGCACAGCGATGCCTGTTCCAAGAGCATCGCGCTGCGAAGATCGCTGTCTTCTGACGTCATGCGGATTAGTTGCTTTGCTGCTTCGCCGTGCTGGCCGGCGCTACTCAGGCATAGCACTGAGAGTAGCGTGGCTCTCACTGCGTATTGGACCATTCTGGAAAAATATCGAACTAAAATATGTGCGAAACAAAATCGTAGTTAGAGACCGCCCAATCGTTTAGGTTTTACGAGGTTATTACGCAATAAACATGACCCTCCTTAGTAGGGTAATAATTCAAGAGTACACGTACCTGCAAGTATTCAAGTAAGTAACGATGCTTTCCTCCATATATCCATGCGTCTTCCGATTCGCGTCTCCCGCCATAAAGGCGCTAATAGCCGCCATTTCAAGCGCTCCCGCGTAGAACAGCCAGGCGCTGTCCGCGTAGAACTCGCGCTTGGCCGTGTGGTATGCGTCGAACGCGCGTTGCCATTGTCCACACATGAACCACAGGTCGCCGAGGCGGCGCAGTTGTAGCTCGGGACAGTCACTTGTGTATCTGAAATTATTGAACATCCATGACGTTAACTGATGCACTGATTAATGCGGCTTCATCAGCTAGCTCCACATAATCTGGTCAAGTTGTAGCCTTTAGTTAGATGAAAGCACAAAGTCTTAAGAAACAAACAGCCATATTCCAAATTCTTACTTAGACTATTTGAGCAATGCTTTTGGTAACATAGTCATCATCATCATCATATCAATCATAGGATGCTGCTAAACATAAACCTACCTATAGATTTCCAGAGCAACCGATCTTGTGTGGCTTCCAGCAATCTTCTACCTACCAACTAAATCATAGTGCTTCATCATTAAATTGATGTGACAATGTTATCATTATTGATTTAAAGTTCTTGCAAGTAATGCTCAAGTGCCAGTAGGTTCTAGATACCGCATAGTCAAAGGCTAATGTAATACATACATGACGGTGTTATTAGCTATGGTACTTCCAGTCTTGCCGGTGCCGAACCATCGTTTTGTAGCAGATAGCAGAGATCTACTGACGCCTTTTCTATTAGAAACCTGAAACCAAAAGTGCACTGTTATACTTCTTATTTGACCTGTGGTAGTCATTAGTATATACTGGTTTATTGTACCTCATCATTATTGTAATAATAACTGCTAAATACGTAAGCTGTTGGCGTCCCTATTTAAAATAAATAAGAGACGAATCTAAAATGGCGCCGAAAATCATTGCCTCTCACTTGCACACTATTGCATGCATTTGCGTTAAAGTGATAATTGGTTTTATAACGTTTATTTAATATGTTAGTATAATTATTTTGTTAATAAATAAGTTGATCTTCCTAAAAATAAATAAATTACTAAATGTAAATATCGTAACCATTATTAAACATACGGGATTTATCACGTAACGTTTTATCAGTGTCCCATCTACTCGCGCACAGAAGGCTGCAGCGCGTAGTGAGAGGCAAGACGTTATTCCGAGTGGATCGCACTCACACTGATGAAGGTTCACGAATTGAACCGAAACATTGTCGATCGAAAAACTGATAAACCGGTACGTGAGAAATCCCGTATTTATAATAATGATTTAAATAAATCACGAAAATTTTTTAAGTAAAGTAAATATTGGATACTTACAACTTCCGATAACTGAGCTATTTGTTTTTCTACATAGGGTAATAGAGTTTTTATAGCATAGTCTTGCAAAAACTTGTTTATGTCATCAATATCAATCATGTTCAATGATGATCCATGGATTTCCATTGAACAATCCAACCCTTTGCTGGTCACACTCACACTTTCCGAACTACCAGAGAAGGAATGTGTCTGGAAGATACAAAATTAATTCACAAGACCTCCTAAATCATCATGACACAGTCAACTCATAGAAATAGGTGAGATTTTTTGCCATTCAAATGACATTTTTTACATGAGATACAGCATTCAGTTGAGCTTTTATTTCTAACAAGCCATCCGCCCGCGTCTTCGCACGCGTGGTTTGTTAATAAAAACATTATCCTCCTACGCAGTTGGGTAAAAGGTAGCCTATGTCCCAATCTATCTATATACCAAATTTTATCAAAATTGGTCCAGCCGTTTAGTCGTGAAAACATAACAAACACACAGAGGCAGTTACTTTCGAATTTATAACATTAAACTGGATGTACAGGAATGTTTGAGGTACTTAATAATCTTTATACTTTATTTTGTAAATACATGCAACATAGGTTAGAAGAGAATAGAATAACGCTTTATTGTACACCAGGAATGCTTAGGAACTAGTTTATGCCAAATAAAATTTAATGGGCGGCCTTATCGCTGAAAGCGATTTCTTGCAGGGCACCTTTGGAGGGAAAGTATAAATGAGCGAATCAGTACTGGATGGCGATGCACAGAGTAAAATTACAACATATTTACCTGTAAGCTGTTGGCATTATCATAAAAATCATTATCAGGAGAAGTAAGGGGATGGGAAGTGTCAGCTTGCACTGAAGTTGACAGCCCCGGGACTTCTTCTGTAAAATAAAGTATGTAATCAAATAAATATGTGGACCAAATACATATTAATTTGCTGAACATCTTAGTGTTTATAATGTTATGTCATGTTATGTAAGTGTTTATGGTCAAAGAGAAAAATCTTACCTATAATAGTGTTACTAGGAACAATTACAGTTTGAGGTTCTGCTGGGGTTGTAGGCTGGGTCATTGATGAAGTAAGTTCAATCTGTAAGTAAAAGTGTTTATGAACCCAAGGATTGGATAAATAAGAGGGAAATATAGGGAGGTAACTACAAAAGTTCAGTTTTAAAAGGTCAGGAAGTGATTTCTGACATGAGTGCTGGTGGAAAATCGATCAGACTCAAAGCAACTGAAACCAGTTCATGTCTTGGACAGCCTGCATGCTGCTTGAAAACAAGAACTAATGTGTATTGACCCCCAAATGCTAAAAATCCAACAACCAATCTGCCTATTGTCCTCCAACTGATTAGGGATCACAAAGAACACAAAAAAAAAATGATTTCAACTTACATTTGTATCAGTTCTTTTTATGTAAGGAGCCCACATGTCAGTTAGGATCGGATCAGATGCACTTTTGGAATTGATTGTCAGTATGAAGCAGTTGCTTGCTCCAAAAGTCTGTTTCAGTGTCTCAAATTGCACCTCAGCTCTAAAACGAATATTGGAAGAAATTAACCCTCTTAACTTTATAGATTAAAATGGTCAGCTCAAATAATGGTAAATAGAACATACTTTTCCCTTGATATAACTGAAGCATCATGTAATAGTAAATAAGACTTCAAAATCCCACTGTTAAACCATTTTGGTAACTTCGGCGGGGTAACATTCTGCAGCTGTGCATATTGCTGATTCAGTGAATTGAAACTGTCAATGACATTGTCATCATGAGCCACTCCAACAATGATACATGACAAGAAGTGCTTTGTGAACTCATGATCTGATGGAAACTGTACTTCTAGGTAGGTTTCTCTCCAGGCATTAAACCAGTAAGTTGATTGAGGAATGTCAAATTTCCTTCCCTCTGAAAAAAGTGGCAAGATTATTAAATGCTGTTACTACGATCCATTGAATGAGAAGTTCTTTTTTTGTTTATCTAGGCTACAACCAAATTATATTGTTTAATTATAAAGAGTATAGGTGTATCAAATTATCTTACCAAATTCCATTGCAACAGTTTTGTCATTGTAATTGTGTAGAACAGCATTGTTCAGTTGCCTCCTAGCTTCAGTGGGTTGCAGAGGCTTCCAATTTACATCCCTTATGATAAGCTTCCAATTTTTTATGACACATGTACTACCGCCAGGTTCTTTTAACTGACCTATAACGCAAATACAATGTGAAAACAGTTGATAGCTTGTTAATTATGCTTGTGAATGTGTCTTACTGTAGTTTCTGGTATTTGGTCAAAGTAATGGATTTTGATACAATACCTTCAGTTTCCACAGTTGTGAATGGTTGTAAAAGCTCAGTAAATGTAAGATTATTCTTAGATACAACATTTTCTACTTTTGGGCTGCACAACACAGCTACAATGGGAGAAAATGAGTCTTTGATAAATTCTTGAGCAGTTCTCCCGGTTCTGGCCATTTTTTGTATTGTGTATCATATGTATGGATCAACAGCAATGCCCTAAGACTTAACTATTACTTGCAATTTAAAACCACCACAAATCTCTAGAATTCAATTTCTCATTTTGTATTCTAATAAAAATCGCAAACAAATTGACATATATTTTCGCATTTTTTTAAGCTGACAGTGACATAAAGTTGCACATCAGCTGTGAGTCATTTTGACGTATAGGCATTAAAAAATATGGTAGGTACCTACCTACCTACCTAACATAAAATTCAGTCTTTTTGACCCACCCACATGACTCTACGTCAGGTATGGACAACCTTTGACATGTTGAGGGCCAAACTTTAGCGTGCAAATACGTTCGCGGGCCGCGTTTAAAAGTACTTAGTCCATTTTAAAGTAGTGATAATATTTTTTGCGATAGATATTAGACATGAAATAATACGACAATGTACTATACAATGTATGTACCTATATAATAGTATGTATATAGTGTATATATGTATGTAATAAATATATGTCATAGTAGGTACAATTTATTAAAATAACAAAATGAAATTTAAAAAAATGGTACATTATAATTAAATCGTTAAATTTGCAATTGTTACAAACTACGAAAGTTAAATACACCGAAATCAATGAGACACTTGAGATTGAATTTGAGAAACTAATCCATCGATATTTGGATTAATTCCACTGATACAAAGACGTAAAAGAATTTTCCAAATTATCGTCCGTCAGTCTTGTAGGTACGATGTTTTGATTTATTAACTTTCATCAATGAAAATAACTGTTCGCATTTATAAGTACCTAAGTACTGCCAAACGCACAAATCAATCTTCTTGCGAATTTTCTAAGCTGCGGAAAATTGTATTTTTTGTAGAAATCGCACAACTCTACGTCTTCAAATTTGGATTTTAGGAGTGAGTTTTCTTGAATCTCGATCAACTCCATTTGTAAGTGTATTGGATCATTTTGTACATTACATTTTGTCGGAGTAGCAAATAAACTGAAACAGTCTTCCGTTTTTGAAGTCGCTAAATTTGTTCGAAAATTGTTCTGACAGTAACTTGAGTTCTTCAGCATATTGAGCATAAGCAATATTTTCATACGCAGAGAGCGTGTTGAAATGGTAACTGTTACCAGACAGCACCTGTGACTCCCACAAGCGTAGTTTGATCTGAAACGCTTTCAAGTGGCTGTACAAATCATTTACTGACTGTTCTTGTTTTTGAAGTTTCAAATTTAAATCATTCAAATAGCCTGTAAGATCGACCAGAAATGCTAAGTCACATATCCATTTTGGGTCACTTAATTCAGACAGTGGTTTATCTTTTATTTTCATAAAGTCTGCTATGTCATTTCTAAGCTCGTAAAACAGTTTCAACATTTTTCCTTTGCTCAGCCATCTGACTTCACAATAATATGTTACGTCGTTATGTTCAGCTGATATTTCATCCAAAAACGTCTTGAACTGACGATGGTTAAGCCCTCGGGATCGAATAAAGTTGATGGTTTTTACTACCACATTCATAACATTCTGGAGTCGAATGGACTTAGAACACAAGTTCTGTTGGTGAATATGGCAATGAAGGACTATCAAATCATCTTTTTGCACATTTAATTCTGTTGCTTTTTAATCCAAAATTCCGATGAAACCTTTACGTAAGCCGACCATAGAAGGTGCACCATCAGTGCATACCTACTCAAATTAATTTTGACCATGGCAAGCCAAAACTTGTGAATAGGTACCTTTTGAACTTCAATAAATATATCCTCTCCTGTAGTGGTTCCTTTTAGCGGCTGTAAATCAAGCAATTCCTCAGTAACAGTGAACTCTTTATCAACACCTCGAATAAATATAGCCAGTTGAGCTGTGACAGACAAATCGGTGCTCTCGTCTAATGCTATGGAAAATGATTCAAAACCAGCCATACGGTCAGTCAATGTTGTTTTTATATCATTAGCCATCATTTCTATACGTCGAACAACAGTTCGTCTTGACAAACTAATTTTATCAAATTCATTTTTCTTTTCAGGACACAAAATACCGCAAACTTCTAACATACACTCCTTGATAAATTCTCCTTCGGCAAATGGTTTGAATGCCTTTGCCAATTTTGAGCTAACTATAAAACTAGCTTTCACAACATTATCAAGTTATGTTCTTTGTTTATGAAACATTTGTTGCTGTTTTTCCAAATTTGCGGTAAGCTTCTGGATTTTGTCTGTTCTTAATTGTCCTGTCAGTGAGTGCAGCGTAGCATGCTTAGTTGAGTAATGCCTCTTTATATTGAATTCTTTCATTACTGAAATGGATTCATTACACAGAAAACAAATAGGCTAACCATTGTGCAAGATAAAAAAGAATTCTTCAGTCCATTTTTCTTGAAACTGCCGACCCTCTGTATCTACTTTTCGTTTCTTTCCACCAGACATCATTTTTGTTTACTTTTCGTGCAATAAACTTAATAACAAACTATAGTTAGTAACCACTCAAGATGCACACAAAGTCAC
The DNA here is from genome assembly GCA_963924445.1 of Philereme transversata. Classification (NCBI taxonomy): domain Eukaryota; kingdom Metazoa; phylum Arthropoda; class Insecta; order Lepidoptera; family Geometridae; genus Philereme; species Philereme transversata. The sequence goes on from OZ004342.1 coordinate 12,746,829, forward strand.
AAAGCAAGTTGACGGCTCGAGCAGTTTGCTAGGATATCGCTTGTCCAAGTTATCACCTCGGTAGCTCAAATAGAACTGAACTAACGTTTTTTTTTTTTTTCGAATAGACTAAACTCGCTGTTGGCCTCTGAGGCCGTGACAGCTTAACCGAACTTTTGGCGAGCGCAGATGGCACTCAGCCCAGTAAGTTATTTAGGCAACTAGCGCAAGGGCACCACTTAGGTACGAGCCTCGGCTTGGGCAGTTGCCGGGGTGAGGATAGGAGAGAAACGGCCGGGTACATGTATGTACCTCGTATAGGCGGCGACTGAAGGGACTCGTCGACCTCGCCGGCGAGGTCGGTGTTTCTGTGAAGTGTTTGCTCTGTCTGATATAGATGACTCAGCTTCCGCATTAGCGGAGGTGATTTCGTCATCCGGGTCTCCGATAACGTGTCTCGGACGACGGAGGATTACCTGAACTAACGTTCAGCCCATCCACCCGCTTATATAGGCAAAATGAAGAAATAATCTGGAACAAACTAGTTTAGAATAATTGAGAAGCAATAAATCTTTTGATGTGTCGCCCGTGAGGCGGCAAACGTCAAAGGATTTGATGTTTGCCGCCTCACTGTCACTCCCGTGTGTATAAGTACCTAAAGTAATATTTTTTTAATTGTGTTTTTTCAAAATGTCTCGGCGGGCCAGATCATATATTACAGCGGGCCGGTTGTTGCCCATATATGCTCTACGTAGTAGGTACCTATAAAAATTATCTTTGCACATGACATAACTTCAGCCATAGCCTATTTTGTGAAGAACAAAAAAAAAACTATGCCACTATAGGTGCTTTGGCTAAGATAAATACTCGTTCACACACAACTCAACTAACGCTGTCTAGCTAAGCTACTGTCCCTCAATACGCATGCGAGTTAAGCAAGAACTAAGAGTCACACTAAGATTATGGTACATATACAAAGGACAAACTTTGCACGCGGCAGCCAGGCAGCGGGCGGCGCGGTACAAAGCAGCGCCCAAAACGCACGCCGCTGGCTGGTCATGTTCTCTCTAGTACCTTACACACCGTGTCGCGCGCGTCTAGTGCGGTATCAAGGCGGCCGACGCGGCGGCAAGACATTCCACAGCAATGTAACGAGTTACAATAGTAGCCTTTGACAACGAGGCGTACTTCGACTCGACACGTTTCCAGTTCCCTTTCGCGCTCTGATTACATTTTTTATCTCTTTTTGTGTAGTAAAAAAATGAATCACTGTCTTAAAAAGTGCGAAACGTCAGTGTGCGTCGCAGTGTTGACCCAAGTTATGTCTTGTTGTCTGAAATAAAAGTCTGCTGGTGGGGCTCTTTTACGTACAATCATACTCAAATAATATAATATAGATATAGGTATTTACAAACCCAAAAAAACAATTAAAAAAAAAATCTTCTAAGAATAATCTACTAAGACTAAGAATAAGGGTAATAATATCAAAAACAGCAAACTGTGTTCGTATCCTTTATATTTAATGAAAAATTCATTTTACAAAATTCAGATACTTACTCTTAGTTTACCGAAAAATAAATCAAAATACGAAACATACTCGTAAATGCATTATACTTAACCAAAATAATATTTTATAATAATGTAATTTTCATTTTAACTAAAATAATTAAATCAAATCAATCTAAAATATAAGAAAATGTGCTAATACACTATAATGAACATGGATTCATATTCATCAAATTACTACATGATTTCATAAAAAATACTGTAAAGAGATAATTAAGTAACAATGTTTTTATTAAATAACAAAAAACTATAGAACTAGCAAAACATTGATGCTTCGTTATTGATTTTTGCAAATATACTAGTGCCATTTTAAATAAGTGATCCATTTATGATCTATAGATGGATCACATTTTAAAATGACAATGAATAATACATACAAAACTCTGTAAATAAAACTATACATTACTACTAGTCTCTATAAACTCATTCTAAATAAATCATATACATTATGTTCATCCATTCCCCAGTTTATAATTTTGCTAGTTCCAAATTACAGGGTACAAGTTCTGTTACTTATTTTACATTTGATTTTTGGTACAAATAAAATAAGCTGTATACACAGATATAATTTGTTATAATACATCACTGTTATAATCTGTATCTCTGAATCCATCATAATTATTTTCATATTCAAAATATCAAAAGTAAATATTTATTCACCAACCTCGATAGGCCGATTTACTGGTACCAATTCGCGCAAGAGATGAACGAGATATGCAGACCCAAACTCACACACCGCTGTCATAGCAAAGTATAGTCAAACACACTACACGGTTCACCCCGGGTTCATAAGTCAGAGCGCGTAGCGCGTGCTTGTGTTATTCAAAGTTCGAGTTGAACATGTTGATATTGAGGTCCTCGAAGGTGGATCCGCTCTGGTCGAGGATCTGCAGCATGTCGGACAGCTCGTGCGGCGCATGCGTGCCCTCGCCGGCCGGCGCAGCGCCGCCCGCGCCGCCGCCACCCGCGCCCCCGCCCCACGACCACATACCTGCGGACACAAAACATAATGTACAACTAGAACCAACACAGTTTCGTTTGCAAAAAGAAGCACTTGTCAAGTGAAGTTCAACAATGAAACACAAGGGAAACGCATAATATTTATTTGTGGGTGGTATGGTGCCTTGCTTTACACAAATGCCCACTGACCTCGCTGGCTAACTATGTATCTTACAAGTTTGTAACAGGCGTCAATATCGGTAAATCCAAGGGATGAGTTGCTATCAGTCACTTTTACAATACAGAAGTACACATTTAATAACAGTGGTAGCTAGATCTGTTGCACCTGTCGCAAGATACGCTTTAAGTGGGCCGTTACGAAATGATGTTCCCCTGCTTTCGTTTCTTAAAGTCATCCAGCTGGCCTAGTACAGTAACTGTAGACATGGGTTTTCTCTTGATCTAAATGTAATTTATTCGGAAGAAAGGAACGTTTTCTACACTTCCCCCTAATGTAAATCATATTCTGATATTCATATCAGGGTGTGCCCAGAGCACGCTTAGGCTCAATTCACACCTAGATGGCAGCGAAGCGGCGAGCAGCTTAGGTATTAAAATTGTCACGACAGTTTGTCTATTAAATATTAATACATAGCATCGCTTGAGGGTCGCGAGGGCCCGGCGCCGCCACGCGCCTGCTCATGGCGTCATTCTTCTTGCCAAGCTGGGCTCTTGTGATCGCTGTCATCTCGGTGCGAATTGAGCCTTAGACCCAGAATATTTTGATGAACTGAGTCTGAGTCTTGGAAGAAGGAAATCGTCGTGCTAGGTCTCCAGATGCAGTAGTATCTATAATGTACTGACCGTGCGTGGGATGCGGGTGGTGGTTGTGGTGGTAGTGCGCGGCGGGCGGCAGATAGGCGGGCGCGGGCGGCGAGCGCGCGGGGCTGCCGTCCGCCGCCGCCACACCCGCGCCCGCGCCGCCCGTCTCACCGCTGTACGCATAGCTCTCGCCGGACGCACCTCCGCTCTGAAACAACACACGCACACTACATCACCTGGGGAATACATAAACAACTGGTAACCAGCTATTGCTGTCTTCTTCATTAGTCATCTATGATCTTGTGCCATCACTTCACAGTCCTTAGAGGCGTTCAGTTCGTCACTTCGTGGCGACTGGAATTGTTATAATTCATGATATTTTCTTTAACTTTAGCAGAGACAGTGCAATAGGAATACATATAATTGATGATTTATTTTTACTCCAGTACTTATATCATGGGTGGGCAACCCGCGGCGGGTTATTATACGGACAGGCCGGACAGCAGAACATTTTCGGGCCGCATAAAAACACTGAAAATAAGCGCCAGACTAAATTAATAATTTGAGCGGTTGATGGTTATAATTTGAGTAGTATATTCTTTGGTAATAATGTAAATTAAAATTTACTGATGAAATCGAAAATATACTAAAGTTTGTATGGATGTACTCATATGTATCTTGTTTAGATAATGGTAAGAATTTGCAAAACGCAAACAGAGTTTTCTCGTCGACTTCTTTCAAACAGGTCGAATAGCTAACATGACAATAGCCTCATTACTACTAATAATAATAAAAAAGTGACGAGTGAATCCAGGCCCAGTTAGTGGTAACGTTTAATTCTATGGTTTGAAGCCGGGCTTTTTTGGGAACGTTTTCAGCGGGTTAAAGTAAAACCGGTCTAGTTTATGAACTGTGCTGGGGCCCGCGGTTTAGTATATAATGTAAAGATGAAGTTACCGGACGCAGCGTGGTCCACGTGGTGTGCGGCGGCGTGTTGGTGGGCGGGCGATGCGGCGAGTACTCGGGCGCGTAGTGCGGCGCGTGCGGCGCGTACGGCGGTGCCGCCACGCCCGCCTCGCCCGGCGAGCGCGCGCTCACGCCGCTCACTACTCCCCCGCTCACTGCTGCAATTCAACTATGTGTTAGCTATAGTGCTCCTCCATCCAATGGAACTATTTACTCATATCGTATTAACCAAAAAGCTGCTTTAACCTTCTCTCTCCCTTTTTAGAGTTCCATAATCGAACTAGTAATACATAAGTTTCGCCATGTCCGTTTGCTGGTAGATCTTTAGAGCACCCAAAAAACAATTTTTTTTTTCATAATTTAGTAGGCGTCGTTATCATGTCATAGTTTTACAGTACTAATAGTCTATTAATAAAACGGCTGTAACTGGTCGAACAGACAGACAGACAAATTGACACGGCGAAACTATAAGGGTTCCTAGTTCGATAGTAAGTAAATAAACATATATATATATTTCTATATATTATAAGTATCTATTTACAAAAAAAAAGTATATAAGTATTCTATCAGTAATCTGTTTCCCTAGTACAAGCTCTGCTTAGTTTGGGGGTAGATAGCGGTGTGTGAAATGTCCAGAAATATTTATTTATTATGAAAGGCATTTTCAGATCATAACCTCTTAATCATTTGTATAATCATTTGTCGTCGCTATGGTATAAAAGAAAGAGTTACCGGGTGGGGCGTGATGCTGTTGGTGTATTGCAGGTGGTGGGGCTTGGTATACATCGCGATGTCTTATATGGTAATCGTACCCTTCTTCAGGCGCAGCTTCCCCTGTAGTGCTTCCTAATGAACGACTGAAGTGGAACAAACATATTATGATATCAATAAACAAGAAAATATCAAGCTTTTTAAACGTTGGTCATGAACATCCATACTAATATTGATCGAGCGAAGCGAGATCTCCAAATCAACTTGGGCAAATCGGCGTTGTATGTATGAATGTTTGTTTGTCCGAGGATAAATTTCTAAGCGTTGATCCGATCATCGTGAAATTTGATACATAGGTAAGTAGTGATGGCACAATTTTGGTGTGACTAAATGAGCTAAAAATGTGGGGGGGTTGTTGAGATATTGGTGTTAAAAGGGGTAGAAAAAAAATGAGACTATTAGGTCAAATAGGACGTCAAATGAAAGGTCTTTATTACACATACATTTAGACTCTGTTTTTATTTTTAGTAAAGTCCTTATAGTTTTTGAGTTATTAGCCATAATAAAAACTGAACTTTGACAAAACTCACAGGGTACACCAGTGACGCCACAGTGCTGCTGAACAGATTTTGAAAAAAATTCTAAGGGACCAATATGATCTTTTTTTTTTAAATCGGTTGATAAACGACGGAGTTCTGAGGTAACAAACATAAAAAAATAGAACCGAATTGAGAACCTCCTCCTTCTTATGAAGTGGGTTATAAAATCCAACTACATTATTAAAATGCATACTTACTTAGCTAATGTGTTAGTGCAAACAATATACTCTACATCGTCGTTGTACGGATTCAAGAAGGCAAAGGCGGAAGTCCGTAACCATATCCATTCTCTGCTCTTTGTCCGAAACCGGTACATGAGAGAGATGATCTGGCCTTTCAGCTTCAATACTGCAACAGAAACGAACCGGATAGTAAGAGATGACACATACCTTCTTTATCTGGATCAAGTAGAGTGGCCTGCACAATTGGCTCTGGTTTGCTATCTGATCTGCACAGTCTAGGACAGGGGTCTAGCTAACTGCATACACACGCATACCAATATAACAGTCAAATGGCTGGATGCAAACTATACCTTCAATTTAGAAGCCTGGCTTAACCTTGGTTAAGTCATGTCCAATATAAAGAGAATGTCATGATGGTATCGTCAGCATATATTGTGTTCCTATATTATTCTTAAAATTCGTACTGAATTTGAAGCGAAACATTTCAAACCTGAATCGGAACTTAAATACATTTTGAAACGTATAGGTCCTTACCACAAAAAAGTTAAACACCTGTTGAACACTGATAGGTGAGGATTTTTTAGAAACAGGTGAAGCCCACGGTGTTTAAGCATACTTTAGACCTCCAGCATGAATCAGAAAAAATATGTTTACGTAAGAATAGACTAAACTGTCATTTAAACGTTTAGAAACATTTCTACTCTCGACCAAACAAATGTTTCAACATTCTATGCTAAAATGTCATTTTACTTTTATTCTTCTGAAAAGAAAACCTTTTCATTTGGGTGTTCATGTTAGCCCGGCAGAAGTATGTACAGTACAGTACTACTAATTAAATTAGACGCCACGGCAAATTTCGTCATCATTGGAAATACTGAATATATCGGAATTTATATGCCTTTGAAGTTTGCTGGTCGACAGACATTGGTTTTATAATCGCACTAATTCGGAAACACGAACGTTGCCGAGCAGTACTGAATGTGCCTGTTTAATGTGATTAATGTATAATACCTTGGTCGAAGTTATCGCGCATATGCTGCTGGTCCTCCGGATGGTAGAACTCATAGCACAGCTTGCCGAGCAGGTCCGCAGGCGCGTACCCCACCACCTGCGTGGCGCGCTGGTCGGCGAACGTGAATCGCCCGTCCACAGAGTGCCGCGAGACGAACTCCGCGCCGCCGCTGCACAAGCTGCCTTCAGCTGCGTTCGGAGTTGACGTCACCTGAATTACGACAAATACACATTCATAACAACAGTTTATAAACCACCAGTGCAACTGCGGAATTCAACTAAACTGTTAACATTTTCCAATTTACCGACGCGACGCCGAGGGTTTTTACTTTGCTGTTCGATGCCCAAGTCTTCGATGTATTTGATCGCGGCTTTTCAGCTCTCGGCATTCTCGTGTATGAGTATAATGTATGAAATGTTTCAGGTACAGGAAATACCTTTACTGATGATGGCACATACAAGCCAAGTTTTTGACCAACAACTGAAGCACCTTATTCTTTGTGATGCACAAACTTTGTGGTTGGCTGTGATTCTGGCCGAATTATTTACTTTAGTAACAGTATAGAGGAAGTGGCCCAAATTGACGATTCAAAATAACTTATTTATTTTATTAAACAAAGGAATTTTCACTTTGACAAGAATAAAAACAATCGTTATAACAAACCAGAGTAGCCTATTTAGAATCGAATAAGTAGATATATTAAGATAGTTATGTTTTGTTCAAAAAGACTCCAACTATCTAATTTAGACACTTGAGAAAGCTACCGAGTTACAGCTACCGGGTTTGTGTACATTCTTACAATTTATATGAAAACGAAGTAAAGTTCGGCAGCACTGCAGGGCTTTCTAGATTCTAGAAGGACTTACTAAGATCTTACAGAATTAATGTTCTGAATGAGTTGGCACAAGGTCACAATCGAAAGTATTATACGTACCTGCAATCGGCCAATAGCGACCAAGCAACAATGGGACGCGTGAAGCTCGTCGTCGACCGGTCGGTCCATCTGCATACCTGGGAACAAATCTAATGTCCCGACATAAATAACATTTAGTTCTCAAAGTTAAATGAACTTAAGAATCCAGAATGGCGAATCTAGCTGTCTAAAATTGATTAAGTTCACACTTTGAAAATTCTTAAAAGATAAAAGGTAAGGTGGCAGAGGCCATAATGATCAGGGTGTTAATCTATAACAAAGAATACAAGATATAAGTGAAAGTGGCAATCTTCCACTATTACCTAATATCTGTCTCGCCAATATGACGAAGAAGGACCCTTGCTCTAAGTTAGTAGAAGTCCTAATCTAGTTACAATTTATGTTTATCTGATATTACCACTATCACTTATTTCATGTTCTTTGTGTCACGGTACCTGTCGGGGGCCAGTTTTTGATGTACCCCGTGCAATGTACAACCGCGTAGTTATGTCCGTCGTGCGAGGGACCGAGCGAGTTGCGCGCGCGCAGGCGGCCCAGGTGCGCGCCCTCCGCCGAACCGCCCACGCGCATGCGGCAGATGAAGCCGCGCCGAGACCCCATCACTTGCCGCATTGACGCTGATGGATATTTCAAAGAATGATATTAAGTGAATGTGCTATTGCTTCACATAAAAGCCCATTATGTCTCAGCCTTAGCGTCGAAAGCAGTTTTGATGACTTATAAAAGTTTCATGCATTAGAATTGAAACTTACATTGATGGCCTTCTTTTTTAACAGTTCCTGTCTTCAGATCTAAAATGCGGCCTGTGTTTTGAGGTTCTTGAGTGCTCAATTGTTCCCGAACTTTTTCCAGATCATCTGGATGTACTTGGTCATAAAGACATTTTGAATACCATTCTCCCTGGAAACACAGATAAATCATGTTCAAAATAACATTTAAAATAACCTGACTAAAAATTCAATGATAACAATTTATTACCTGGGAGTAGTTAAGTACTGGAGCTATACTGTCACTAACGTAAATAATTCGGCCAGAATCACAGCTAACCACGAATAAGAAGCCATCTGCTGCCTCAAGGATAAGGTGCTTCAGTTCTTGGTCAGTCAAAAAAGATGGCTTGTATGTGCCATCAGTAGAGGTATTTCCTGTACCTGAAAATTTTCATACATTATACTCATACCAGCTTAGATACTCGAGAATGCCGAGAGTTGCGCCAATGATAAGAAGTTAACGGTTGGTAAATAAATGTTTCGAATCCAATATTACAAAATTACGCAGTCTTTGCTGCGAATATCTGGCTAAAAAGTAAGTTCAATTCAGTAACTAGATATTTACCTCTCAAAGCCTTCATATGTGCCACAGCCATACGCAGTATGGTGAGCTTGTCGGGTTTTCGCGCCAGCGCAGAACATGTTGGAACCATATCAGATAATTCTGTGATATATGCCGTCATCTTGTTTCTTCTGCGTCGCTCAATCTCGCAGTGATTCTCACGACTAAACAAGTAAAAAATAAAATATTTAAAACCCATAATTAAATATTAAAATTCTAATTTATATCTTCTTCACTGAACAATCTTTATTACAGCGACCTCTGACGAGTTATCACTATAACACTTATCTAAGAACCATCGCCGATGAAACATAAACCTTTTACAGAAACCCATATCTAAATCGGTCAAACCATTTTGGAGATAAATGGAAACATTTGTTTCTTGCACAAACGCAAACAAACAAACAAACAACCTCTCACCATACACCTTCTCCGTATACACCATCTCCGTTACGTCGTGGGTAAATACATACTCATTTTTATTCATGGTTGGTCATCAGTAACTATTATTTTCATTCATAAATATTCACGGGTGAATATTAAAAGACAATCTTAAACCACGTTATTGATGCTTTAATCATAAGTATTAAACTACAAAGTGGTCTAAGCAAAGTAATCAAGAGATCATTTTGAATATTTTTAAGAAAGTTCGCGTAACAGCTAGATAAGACACGTTTCCAATCACACTGTCGGGAACTTGTTGCTCGGAATGGCGACATTATGGGAAAGTAATAACCATTGATGTGTTCAGTTTCACACCTAGGTAAGTATCCATAGCTTATTACAATCAACATTTTATCGATTGAATAATAATGAAGTATTGTTATTTATTGGATGGTGGGAACTTTTAAGTTCCAGCCTTAACCTGTTTATTTATTTATGAAAAAACTTCATGGTGTGTTTATGTGTAGCAGAAACAAGATCTTTGACAGTTACTATGCCAACTCCAATAACAATAGAATAGAGATAGACTGGGATAACAATTTGGGGGGTAAGATGTTCTTTGTAAGTTTAAATGATGATTACTAGAAAAAAACTGAGAGTGAAATGTGGGAGTACAGTTTTGTATACAATAAATTTTACAAAATGTCAATTATTTATAATATTTCAAACTTTCGCGATCACTGTACATAATTACTGATTAAAAAGGGTATTTTTTTATTTGTTATCCCGACGTTTCGACTGTGTTGCAACAGCCGTTGTCCGCCCGTGACCACGGTTGTTGCAACACAGTCGAAACGTCGGTATAACAAATAAAAAAGGTACATACGCGATAAATACCTGTTTTAATCAGTGATTATGTCAATTATCTTACATTAATTGATATTTTTTATGTGTTCGATCATTGATCATCATCCTTATAATTTAGAAATATGTATACCTAACAAGAATGATAAGATGAGTTAGATCCACCAAACCCATTCAAAACTAATTTAATAATACCTATCTATAATTTTTCATTCAAATTGGACAGGTATAAGATTATTACCTGTACCTAGTGAGTTAAAAAGATACAAAAAAAAACTCAAAGATAGAAGTGCAACAGCCTACATTGCTCATAAGCTGTTTGTTCCAGAGAACCTTTAAATAAACCATATGCATTACCTACCCATACCTCTTGTGATGTCGTCCAATAATATGGCTGGTGGTCTGCCAAGTTAAATACACTAACTGACACACTTTGCAGACTTTTATCAAAATAGAATATAGCTTAGAGCACAATAGAATATAGCGAAAGTATTTTTAGAATCAGTTCAGTAGTTTCTGAGATAATAAAAAGTGAGTCCTCTTTTTATTATTAGTATAGTATAGATGAAATACTAACTTCTTACCTAGCAAACCTTTCTTTATCTTGAATGTTGTCCTCTTCCATCCTTGTGTATTTTCCACCACTAGCGTCGTCCTCATCGGATCTATTGTGAAAAAAAACTTATCAACAATAATAAACTAAGAAATCCGTGAACCTTGCAATTGCAATTATGATTTTAGAACAATTTAAAGTGCGCCAATGCATCATTTACTTATTTTCCCAGATTGAGCGGTAAAGTTAAAAAATTAACATTGTACAAAGCACTTAGTGGAATATGCTCTAATTCAGAAATACTTCATAAAATTGTGGATATGAAAATATGGTTAAAATTATACAGCAAAATTTTCATACTATTTGCCTAATACTGTTTTAAAAATAATATTATTGAAACTCACCCAACACTGCCAGCACGGCGTTTTTGTATATCCTTTGTTGGGTCAGCCCCTGTACAGATAAGACCTTGGTAAGTTATTTTAAACATATTTTCATTTCCATTTCATTATACATAAAAAAATTGCAGTAGGTTTGTGCTGGGACTTCTAAAATATTGTTATTAAATAATTTGGAAAATTTGAAGTCCTCAATGAAATGAAAGGATTATAATAATTTGATTTAGGATTAGTTTTACAACTGTTATTTTCCTGAATCAAAGCTCTCGATACCAACAAAACTGATAGGATCTAAGATTGACATGGCACACTATTTATTTGTACACTAGCGTAAACTGGTAAATAATGCTGTCCTTGTAGATGTTTTCCTTATAAATAAGCATTATTTAGTATATGGTTTACTTTATTCATAATGCTTAATCAGTAAAAAATCTGCTGAATCGACATTCCTTTTGAATAATTACCAACAACGCGTCACGCGGAGCAATGTCAGAGAGAAAATAGGTCGTCTGTTTTAGATAATCACACTTCATTTAAATATGATCTACAGCTATAAACAATGGTTTTACCCGAAATATGGTGCTATTTACATTGTTTTATTGCTGTGCTAGACCAATCAACTGATTATTTGGTGAAACTACAAACTGAATACGGACCGGGGATAGTGGGAGCCACGGCAGACATCAGTCAATAAACTCATTAGTCCACTTTGAATTACCACTTGTCAATGTTATAATACTTAGAATCAATTTTTAAAGGAATTATGTTCACAGAAACACAAAGCACTACGTGTGTTTACAGCTCTTTACTACAACAAACGCCATTTTAGACGATCTATCGCGCAATCCATAGAACGAACGACAAATGAAATGACGACAAAGCCAGCAAGACAGACAGACAGACAGATGACAGGAAAGAAAGAGGTGAGGAATGTCAAAGGTCAAAGCTACCAACTTTCTAAAATTAAAACGGTGTGAAGTCCGAAAAACTAGGGATGGACTTTTACCGGTTAATCTTCAATAACTACAAAATTCTCGTCTCACGTCATAGTCGCAGAAATAATGAAATGCTTTAGAGGCACCATAGAGAAATACGAATAAAGGCACCGAAATATTAAAAATACTGACTGGAATTATTTAAAGTTCGTCTATTGTTTTTTAAATAAAAAATGAAACATCAATGACATGTTCATTAAAAAATATTAATTCAAAATTATGATGATATTTTAGCACCAGTAAATAATTTTATAAAATACGTTAGATCGAAACAAAAGCCATGGACGGAGAACCTGAAGTATTGTCTGATACAGCTACTAACTGTAACCTAGCTTCTGCATCTGAAACCTTATCCGACAACAACCAAGCAAGGCTAGATTCACTAGAAAAAAAAGCGGTTCATTTGAGGCAAGTACTTACTTACTTACGTGCTCACTGCTACGTCTGCTACCTGTGTAGTAGACAGCTACCTATTCATTCATTCTTCATCATCATCATATTTCCGTGGGACGTCCGCTGCTAAACATCGGCCTCCATAGATTGCCACAGCGACCGATCTTGTGCGGCCTGCACCTAACGGCTTTCAGCAACCTTTTTATGATCGCCTTTTCATCTAGTGCACGGCAGTTCTATGCTGCGCTTTCCAGTGCGTGGTCTCCACTCTAGCTAGAACCATTAATTCTGCCCCAATGGCTGTCAGTTCTTCAAGATAAGTGTCCCACCCTCTGCCACTTTAGCTTGCTTATCCTGATCTCAGTAACCTTGATTCATCTACGAATCTCATTCTGATTCGATCTCGTAAAGAATTACCAAGCACAGCCTTCTAGATAATATATCACGCTGAGTGACCTTGAGCCTTCTTATGGCAAACATACTTACCAAGATGGCTATCTATAGCAGAATTAGTATACACCTACTGTCTGTTGTATTTGCTGATAGATGTCGTTGTCCCAGCTTCATAATAACGCTCTCTCTATAGGTTCGCTTACATCATTTATAAATTCTATCAAATTATTCTATGAAGTAGATACAATGTAGGTAGGTACTTGATTGGTAAATATTAAAAATATATGTACCTAAACAAATTTAAAAAATTAAATAATAACGTTGCCGTCAGGGGATGCCCAGCAGATGTGAAACATCTAAATTGATGGATATTGAAATCTTTACATGGTATAAAATGAAGTCGCTTCCGCTGTCCGTTCGCTTATATCTTTTAAACTTCTAAAACGGATTTTAATGCAGTTTTCAGTGATAGATAGAGTGATTCAAGAGGAAGGTTAATATGTATAATACATACATAACTCTGTTTGTTTGTTACCTTTACACGACTAAACGGCTGAACGGATCGTAATGAAATTTTGCAAGGAGATAGATTATATCCTGGGAAACGACATGGGCTACTTTTTAGCCAACTGCGCAAAATGGGAGAATGTTTTATTGAAAAACCACCCGTGCGAAGCCGCGGACGGGTCACCTAGTATCTAGTTTATATTAATTAAAGAAAACCGTTTATAATTATCTTGACTTATCATAATCCTACGCTGTATAAATACGATTATTAGACAATTATTAACTAGACACAACATCTAACTCTACAAAAATAAAATAATATTAGTAAATCTTACCCTTATTCTATTGGATTCATTCCGCCTTTATTCTTTATTGTACACAAATAGTTTACAGACAAAAACAGCTTACAAAATGGACATGTACAAAGGCGAGCTTAACCCTAACAAGAGTTTAAATGTAGGTAATGCTATCTTTTACTTTTATGTTTAATTTTCTAAATAAAGATTTGTTATGTAGATTGTATTTCATTTTAGCTTAATATTATATATAACTAGTTGACCCGGCGAATTTCGTACTGCCTTGACATGCATATGACGCGGGCTTTTAATATACCTACGTCGGCCATCATTATCTGCACCAATGTATGAGAGAATGATTTTTCTTTATAATATCTTTTTGTGTGGTTTTTCCGATATTTTAATGTTATTCTGCTATTCGAGACGGAGACAAATAAGACAAAAAAAATCATCAAAATCGGTCCAGCCATTTTCGAGTTATAAGTGTTCGAATAAACCCGACTTTGTTTTATATATTAAAAGAAGAAGATACAATGAGACTTATTCTATTTTTAAATTTAATTAAGTAAATTATTGATATATGGCCCCTCACATCGAAGCATATACACCATCAGAGTTGCTCAAAGAGCAATGGAACGGGACATGCTAGGATTCCACCTCGTCGATCGTATACCTACCAAACGTCGGGATTGCACGTCGAACTAACGTCAAAGATGTAGGTATAAGAATCGCGCTTAGCTAGGCGGAATGACAACAGGTGGACTAAGGCGGTCACAGAGTGGTGGCCAAGAGATGGCCATTGTCCGCAGGGCAGATCACCCGGCCCGATGGTCTGACGATCTCGTAACGGAAGTTGGACAGCAATGGATGAGACTTGCTCAAGACCGATTGAACTGGCTACACCAGAGGAGGCCTACACCCTACAGTGGGTGCTGGAGGCTGGATAGATAGATAAATAGAAACTATTGGTCGATTACGGTTCCGCTATCGAGTTTACAATGACCTAATTTCAGAGCATGAGTGATGACAAAAATTATTTCAGATTGGTGCTGGAAAAGGACTTCAAAGCTGCTGATATAAAATGGAGTCTATTCGTAGCAGCAGCATTTAGTTTCAGATATGAGAGTTGTCTCAAGCCGTTTCCTCCTGGCTTTATGAAATGTGGAATTAAAGATATGGATGGATTAGTACGTATCTACAAACGTTTGACTTATAGTCCCACTAATATTATAAACGTGAAAGTTTGTATGGATGTATGTCCTTACAAGGCCTCAGATTGAAGCATTTTAAAGCTAAAGTTTATTACACGAGTCAAAGTCAAAGTCAAAATATTTTATTCATTAAAATCACAAGAATCACTTAGAAACGTCAATTTTACTGCCTGTTCCTTCGCGACCAAGCCAGGAAAGAAAGGCAAGAAACAAGGCTGGTTGTTTTTTTTAATGATCCTTTTAGAATACATACATACAGAAAATAAATTAGGGTAAATTGTAACATTTTGAACGAGTTGGAGAAATTTCAATCCCAAACTTCTCTATCATCTTCATCACTGTATAACAGATTAAACCAATCGCTTAACATTTTTCCATTACCATACTACAAATGCAAGTTGAAATGTTTAGAATGGCTGATATCCTTATCCTACGATGACACTGAAAATCTTCTGCTTTTTGCTGAATAACACACATTCGCCAAACACACCCCATACTACACCTTTCACACACTAGCACACCCCCACATTCTTATACACTGCACACACGCATGTACTCTGTTATTGCTACAATTAAAAAGATAATTAACATTTCAAAATTTCATACATTACATAACATACATACATTCAATTCTTGATAATCTATTTGTAATCATATCGATACTTGATACTTTCAGTTTGTTTAACATTAAAATTAACATTAGCTTCTCTCTAATTCTTCTCTTAATGTGGAACTCTTTATTTGATAAGGTTTATGGAGGGGGGCGTTGATGCCTGCGACACAGTATTTTTACTCCTGCGGGTATCACCGTTCCCATTTTGTTTCTGTACACTGTTTTATGTACCAAATAAAAAATATTTTGATTTTTGAATATTTTGATCTAAATACTCCGATATTTTTAAGTAGGCTTTTTAATAAAGATTTTGTTTAATTACTTTTCTAAATACTTAATTCATACATTACTCTTGCTATAATGTACCTATTAAATCTTAAATAATAGCAAATCACTCAACAGTCACATACGTACTCCTGCCTGACCACACACTAGGTTTCCGTGTGTCTTGAGTGGAGCTACCACAACCGCGTACTTGTGTACCTAGATCTAGGAAAATAATTACGCAAATTATACAAACATTTTTCTCAAAGCGGGAATCGAACCCGCATCTCTCGCATCTCAGCTGTTCCAATCGCTCACTTTACCACATATCAAACTCTTTTCATTTAAAAAAATAATATTTTATTTTTCAGCTTAGTGTGATAACTGATGTACCGGCTTTGGATCTATTATTACAACAATTGGATAATCTAGAAAACTTACCAAACCTTAGCGATATTATCAACTTGTTGTTCTACGTTTTAGTAAGATTAAAAGAACCAACATTAAAGACTGTTTCGCCAGAAGTGGTTCGTAGTGTTTTAAATATTTACTCATCATCATACATAATCATCATAAAAAATAGTAAATGTTCACTGCTAGAACTGAGATAACCTCATTATCATGGAATGATTAATTAACGCTCATTTAGCACCACTTAATACAATCTATCTACTAACTCCCTGGAATCAATGATTGCAATTGCAATGTAATGCATATATTGCAATTAAGATTGGTTTTATAAGGCAGTCAACCCCACAACATGTCTGCCCGTTCGTAATCCTCATGCCACTCGAATCGAACCATTATTATCTTGAGGTTTTCGGTATTATACTCGTAGTATGTGAGCCTAAAGGCCTGCCCTTGTATAAAAAAGTAATTAGTATATCAGAAAGATATGATACAATAATTGATGAACATAATTAAACTTTTCAGCGCGATAGCATTTTAGCCCAGCCTCACTTTCTACAAGCAGCTCCGAAGCCACAATACGTTTTTCAAGTAATCTGCAACAACAAATCTAATGCCGAAACAAAATGGAAAGAACTATCTAAGAATCACCACATATTCTACGCGTTTCATGGAAATCATTTGGAGAATTTCTACACAATATTAAATTTTGGTTTGCAACAACATCTAAATAAGGTTAGTATGCGCTAAAATATTTAAAATCTAAAGTGTTCAATAATAATGGTGGACATAGCACACACCTACAGACAGATGATAGATAAATTACCTACGTTGTTATAAGGTTTTTTGACAAAAGAAAATAACGAAAATGGTTCGATTCGTTTGGGTAAAAGGTCTGTGTTTTTACAATTTATTGTAAAACAGAATGTTTAATATTGCTTTTAATTTTCATAGAACACATTGCTCGGAAACGGAGTTTATTTATCGCCCGAGCTAAACGTGAGCCTGCCCTACAGTCACGGAGGGTTCGGTTGGGGCGCCAGCTGCATTGGGGGTCACCTGTCTTGCGTAGCGATGTGCGAAGTGATTGATGCTCCAGAAGGAATCAACTACCAGAAGACGGTGACCAATGAAGGTATGTTCAGCTACAAATTTTCTTCTACTTGAGATAAATAGGAAGAACTCCTCAACCAAACTATAGAACTAATTTATGAGTTGATTCCTCCAGTATACCTACCTTTCTACTAAGCAGAGCAAATAAACCTAAAAGAGATTATTATTAAATTAATTTTATAGGTGATGGAATTGAAAATAAGAACAATGACCACGCTGACCATAACGCTCTTGGACCATTTACACAATTCGTAGTTACGAACTGTGATTCAGTCAGGTTTCGATACTTGTTAGTGTATGCGAAGCAGCCAGTTTCAATGAGGTTTCCCATTTCAAGTGTCAACAGAAATTGTGAGTCTGAAATTTATTAACAACTAGTTGATCAACAATTATAATGATGCTTATATTATTTATTACTAAGATAAGTTAAAATGACGTTTAAAAATATTATTTCAGCTGGAGGTCTTCGTCAATGGCTGTCTAGACACAAGCTGTTGTCTATCTTGTTAGGCTATGGATTCATGTTAGCGACTATAGGTTTCGCTAATAATCAGCCTATCCATTACTACTACAAAATATTACTGAAGAAGCTCGATATTGCATATAACACAGTAAGAGTATAAAGTAAAGTGTGAGCATGTTATATGCAAGCGTCCTTGGTGGTTTGTTTAACATTCCCGATCTAAATTTTATGTTTACGCACAAAATATACCTTGTTTTGGTTGTCTTTATATTACTAACGTTTTATAACATCCATTGTAAATTGTTTTATTAAATGCGATGTAATGAGTAAATCGATTTGGATTTAAAATTTCCCTTCCGGTTATATTTTGTCACAAAGCAAAATCGGTGGTGAATTAAGAACAATGGCAGTCAGTCATCGTTACGGTGCCCACCGTCATGGCCTGAAGCACAATCATTGTATCATCTAATTTTGTTGTGTCGATCTCGATCCTAACATTGCATGCCATAGGACGAGTGGTAAACACCAGTATCATTATGTGCACATACCGTTTGCACGTCAGAGTATATTGTTTCCGCCTGTTTTTAAAACTGTCATTAATTTTACTGTTTGTGCTCGATTTTTATTTCTTCTGTGGAATGATTTTAATTGAAGATGCGTGCAATGAATCTCTTACCGGTAAATGTTATTCATCTTATCTTATGCATAACGTTCATACAAGCTCAAGATCCTATCGTAAATTTACCACAAGGACGAATAGTTGGGGTAAGTATAAGTTTGATTGAATCTATACCATCTAACTTGTATTATACCTAGTACATTATAATACAAGTCAATAATGTTATCAAATTATTATGGTTTCAGACAAAAGTATACACTGAGAAATCGTTGATACCAATTGAAATATACTATGGGATACCGTACGCGACGCCACCAGTTGGTAGATATCGATTTTCGGTATGTCGCTGGCAGCCCTTGACTGATGTTTGTAACTATTTCTAGTAACATACTAATTAAAAAATAATATTTTGTACTAGGCACCCGAACGACACACTGGGTGGAGGCGAACTTTTTATGCCCATCGGCTTCCACCACATTGTCCACATGTTGGAGACATTACTTCCGAAACTACAAACTACAGCGAAGACTGTATGTTTCTTAACATTTGGACTCCACGGGTTTGTAATATTTTTCTAAATATATAGGTATTCAACTTGTTGGATAGACGTATTTAACATTACTATACAATATTGTATTTTTTAGATAGCCAGCAGACGATAAACCTCGCCCGGTACTAGTTATATTGTATAGTGAGTCATGGACTAGAGGCGGAGTGTCCTTGCCTTGTCAGGACTTAGCAGCTGAAGACATGGTAGTTGTGTCAGTGGGATATCGTCTCCATTTACTTGGTTTTTTCACACTGGAGTCAATATCAGCTCGCGGTAATCTAGCGTTACTAGATCAGTACCTGGCTTTCTTATGGATACGGGATAACATTGCTGCATTTGGAGGCGATTCAAATGCAATCACGGTTCTTGGACACTCTGCGGGCGCCGACAGTGTTTTGCATCACTTGATTTCCCCTCGATCCAAAGGTATGTATTTACTTTTTTATTATAAGTAGTATTTGTTATAATTAATGCCATGCAGGCTTAAACTTACTTGCCTACCTTAAATTTAATTGGATTATAATGCAGGTATCTACCTATTATTATTTGTATGTACGATTGTAAAATGAGTAGGTAACTTAGAAAACAATATCATCATTTAAACAAAAAAATATTGCGTTATTCGAGGTAGTAAGTTACCTTAAGGTTGCACTTCAATCGGTATTCGGTAGAACCTCTGCTAACTTGTTACAGGATTATTTCAAAGAGCGGTTATAATGTCCCCGATCGATATCTGGAAGCTGATTGATGAGCAAAGGAATAAAGATGCTATCAGTGCTGATAACACATCACATGAAGTTGCCATGTCCTTAGGGTGCACTAGCAAATTGGACCAAGAAATCTTGAATTGTATGCGAACTCGACCGCTATCGGATATTCTGTCGGTGTATACGGTAAATAAAATGCTTATTATCTACTTATTGTAAGACTTTACTTATTCGTAATAAAGTGTTTGACCTTTCTACCTATGCATAATACCTTCATACATTCTAGAGTGAAAAATGGAGGAAGTCCTTGCAACCCATACCTGAAAAGTATTTACCAGAATCGGAACAATATTTGCCTACATCATTGCTAGCTGCTCTATCGAGTACGAAACAATCTGTTATGGAAGTTGACCTACTTTTGGGAACCACCGACCTTGATTCGTTAAACTACAATGGTTTGTATTTCATTTATGTGAAAACTTATTCAAGGTTAACTAATGGTTATGTAATAAAACATGTTTATTGCAGATGAAACTTTCTTTGAACTTTTGAAATACAATGCGTCGTACGTGTCCGACTACGTAAACAATAAAGCTATACCCGAGCTTTTGAGGATGTTTTCTCTATATCGTGCAGAAGTGTTACCAATGGTATGTTATGAATTTAATCCCTTTCACTGTTTTCTTAAACTGGGGAGGTTTAACCGATCTTTCATAATATTAATTTCAGCTTATACGTGCTATACGATGGGAATTCTGGGACAAGACAAATAGAAATATAGGTGATATGCATGCGTCTATTGAACAGTTAGCTCGAATGGAGACGTCAGCGCGATGGGGTGCGGGTGGTGCACTTCTGGCAGCCCGACTGGCTCGTCACGTGACCCGTCTGTACGTCTACCGCTACTCGATCCCATCAACCATAGATCTCGCAGGAAGACGTTTGAATTATACAGGCAAGACTCATTAATTAAGAACACCTATGTGAACCAGGTTTTAAATCTACTTTTGTCTGTAGACCTACCCCAAAAACCATGTTTTATTATCGTGCCGCATATTATGTAATACAATAAAAACTAGATATTATTTTTAGGTGCTGTACATGGATCAGATTTGATTTCATTACTCGGCGAATCTATAATGCTTCAAATAGCTCGTCGTCCAACAATATCAGCAGAGAAGCGGTACTCTTCTATATTCCAACGATATATCATAAATTTTATTAAAAATGGGTAAGAACCTGGCAAAAATTAAGCCATAAACTCCTACCTATCAAAAAGCAATTATTATTATTTATGTAATTATGTCATGATCACTGAATGTTATTTTTAGATCTCCTGACTCAGAAATTAAATGGCAACGTTATAGGCCAGGTGATGCCCAAATCTTTGAAATTCGTGATGAAGACACTTTACAAAGCAGAGATCATAGTTCTACTAAGGATATAAAATTTTGGCTTCAGTATTTACCAGAATTGTCAAAACTTTTCAGAACGTTAGAAAGAACAGAAGAACTTACTACTTCCGAAGGAGGTAAGACTACTTTATAGTTAGGTATGGTAAGATCTAAGTAATTGTACCAACGAGATTGCCAAGTCGAACATTTTTCATAATCTTTTGCACCTTGAAGCTGTTTCCAACCTAACTATGAGCTATCACGATCTCTAATTTTCCTAATCCTAGAGGTACTGAGTGAGACTGAATTTACGGAACTAGTGTAGCTGACAAATCAGTACCACACGGTAGGTAGGTACATGTATTTTATAAGCTCGGTCAAGATCGTCTCAAGTTCTCCGTTAATAATTAACGTTATCATAAGGAGTACCTATCTGCATAAAATATTTAAAACTCCTACATCCTCTATATTTCGTTTCAGATGAAGGCAGGCTGCGAGGCGGTGTCTTCGCAATGTGTGGAGTCGCAGTAGTTCTTCTTCTGTTGCTGTGCTCGAGCACAATTTTACTACACAGACAACGCTTACGACGACGATTTTCTATATCTGAAGATGTCCAAAATTAAATCATAGTTGGCTTAAGCTTGCCATAAGTTTTGATTTCACAAATTTTAATAACTAGTGGTTCGCCCAGAACTGAGATCTCGCGAGTCTCCCATAAAAACAAAACTGTATTATTTGTAATCTTTGATCCTCAAAATAGTGCCACGAAATAAATAACAAACTAACTTGACCTACAGTTTCATTCAAATAACAGGTAACGGGAGTTTATGTGAATTGGTTATTCTTTTTGGGGTACAGATTGCAGTTTTTCTGGATTTCAAACTTTTGCCTATATTTGTGACACTTAACGCATACCAAATTACAGCACTGTGGGGTCACTGGTGTACCCTGTGAATTTTGTCAAGTCTTGTTATTATTATGGCTAATAACTCAAAAGCTAAAAAAACTTTACTAAAAATAAAAACGGAATCGAAATGCACTAATGAAAACCTTTCATTTGACGTCCCACTTGCCCTAATAGTCACATTTTCATTCATTTTTACCCCCCTTGAACCCCAATATCTCAACAACCCCCCCACATATTTAGACACCAAAATTGTGCCATCACTACTTACCTATGTATCAAATTTCACGATGATCGGATCAACGCTTCGGAAGTTATCCTCGGACAAACACACATACATACCTACATACTTACATACATACATACAACGCCGATTTGCTCAAGTTGATTTGGAGATCTCGCTTCGCTCGATCAATTAACAGTAAATAGGATAAAAATAAAAGCTCAAATCTTAATAAATTTGTTGGGCTTTTTGTTTATCACTGTGCATTAGGTAGGTATAGGTACCTACTTAATTCCTACCTTATTGTCACAATAATCTATTCCGATCCGTATCAGAAAGACAATCTAGCATAAAGCCCTTGTAGGATGAACCACATAAAAGTAAAATGACCTAAATGACCAATTTTACTTCAAGGGCGTTATGCTAGATTGTCCTTGTGATACATACATCCATAGTGCCTCAAATTCATAATAATACTAAGTACATTAATAAGAATACAAAGTAGTCCTAGCTAGGCCATGCATGCATCCAATGCATGAGCACCAAACATCTTGTACATTATATTGCACATAGCTTACTGCCTTTGAAAAACCGGTGAAAGTACCGACAAACTGGTTAATTTACCGAAATTTTAACAACTCTATTTCAGGTTTGTCAAAACTTTACATTAGCGCAGTCTTGACAACATAGTAAAATAAACGGTCAAGTGCGAGTCAAATGTATTATAATGAGTGTTCTGTGTCTAATAAAAATGCGCCTAGATTTTTTTAGCTAGTTTGTACTACTGTCTGGCCCTATCTCGATGGGCTTACCTTTATTTTACTAACATGGAGTGAGCAAAAGACCCTACTAATTAAGAACACTAAGAACCAAATTAAACCATACAATACCATGTATTCTAATGTTTTGTGAAACTTCGTACGGAACTCTACAATCGTGTGTTGTTTTGTTGGTTGTGTATGGTGTGGTGTGGTGTGGTGTATTGAATTGTTGATCTGATCATCCACTCGCAGACTGTTGATTTTGTATAATTAATGGTAGCTAATGTTTCACACTCAAGACCAAACATTGAATTTACTCTGAATTAGAATCCACGCATCTAATTTACAGTAATTGAATCATGGCTTTAGCCCTTCAAAGACGAGCCAATGTAAGTTTCACCTTACGATGATAACTTTCCGACTAAAATAGCAAAACCAAAACATTGTTTGCAACTTGCATTGATTGATTTTTTTTCATGCTATGATTTCACAGTTAGAATCACAGAGTTTTTTATAGGTACCGGTTTCATTAGATACATTGTTGTGCTTATTCTTGCCAACTATACTAACTGATATTTTTTTCAGGTTCGGCTTCCGCCTGAAGTAAATCGAGTTCTATACATTAGGAACTTGCCTTACAAAATATCTGCTGAAGAAATGTATGATATATTTGGAAAATATGGAGCAATCAGACAAATTCGCGTGTAAGTTATTCAAACCTAGTCTAGTTTTAGTTCAGTCACTAAATGTAGTTATGTACAGACAGATGAAGAGAAACCACATTCGAAAAAAAAAATCTAATTGACTCAGGATTGTGGTAGATGTATGACACAACCTAAGGGAGGCTGTGGATGACAATGATGATAAATATATTGAACTGGATTCAATGGCTAGTGAGGTTTGATAAAATATGAAGCTATTTATTAACCAACTTCATTTTTAAACATACTGAAGTGCTTATTACTTGTAGTTTGTTAGAATAGCGACACTCATTTAGTTGTACACAATTGTATATAAAATATACTGAGATTGTTACTATTTGTAACTGCGGCTAAGAACTTATATAATAATGTGTCTTCCTATTTCAGGGGTAACACGCCAGAGACAAGGGGCACAGCTTTTGTAGTCTATGAAGACATTTTTGATGCAAAAAATGCATGTGATCATCTTTCAGGTTTCAATGTTTGCAACAGATATTTGGTTGTGTTGTACTATAGATCCAACAAAGCATTCAAAGGCATTGATATTGAGAAGAAGCAAGAAGAAATTGATGCATTGAAAAAGAAATATGGTATATCCACTGAGGAACTTCGTAAATAAGTGGGATATTTAGAATAATTTAGTAATAATGATTATAACATAATATGTGCATGTTGCCATGTTTTAATAATTAACCCTTTATCATGGACGAATAAAACTTGTTTATTTATGCATAGTGCATCCCTATGGATGCATAGACTAATGTAACCTCTGAAGCCTTTTACGTCTATCAAATAGATGGCACTATCACTATTGGTTTTAGTGGTAGTAGCTATAAAATGGCATTACAAGTATCAATCTGTTGTTATTGACGTTTTTCGTAAAAGTAAAAAACTAAGAATTTTTTAACAAACAGAAGAAAAAACACGAGGTTCTGAATTCGTCGTTTTTTTTGTATTTTATGCCTTAAAATTAACCCCATTTCATTTGAGGGTTCCGTTTACGTGTTTCTTTCAAAAGTAACTTAATACTATTTTAAAAAACTCCGAAAATCCGAAAACTCCAATCACATGTAATTCGTGTAAGTAGGTAGGGTGGGGGTAACCAATCCACAAATAAAACGATTATGTACATCTTAATAGTCAGACAATGTTTATTTGGATAAAGGATTTGTTGACAAGTCAAATTTTTTTATGGTCCACTCATATCAATAGGTAACATACATATAAAGTCACAGGTATTAGACACCTACCAGCCGGAATCTAGCACTATCCTGCCATGTCCTGCAATCCAATATATGGCAGGCCTTCTGTCACTATTATTTTCATTAAAAAGATTACATAATGTGAATGCATCATATTTACTGGTTTTGTTGATGCAGATCTACTTAAATACTATCTAAATGAATTTACTGATACATACTTTAGACACTCCACTTCCAGATGTTAAAAACAATTTAAAAAATTAAAATAATTTCAAAGCCTGCTTGAATGGTGTGGATAAAATGCAGCATTCTCATAAATTTATCGCGTACTTTTCTAAAAGTTTTGATTATGAGTGACCGCACGCAATTATGTTTATAGACCGGGAGATGGTGACACAAAATGTCAGGTCATTTGTACCAGTATGGCGACCTTTCGGGGGTCTAATTACGTAATGACAAAAGAGAAAATGATGGTCATAGGGCTGGTACCGGCTGCCTAATCGCGTGGGTGTTAATCGAACGTGTCGGATAAATTACGAATGTCGAACGATTTGTTCCACAAAACTTCTTGTATTTTCCTATAGTTGATAAAGAAGTTTGCGGCGGTATGGCGGCCATTTGGAACTGTCGGAAAAGTATGGCATGGTGATTTTCGTGGCTAATTTTTGCACAGCTAATCATCGTCGAGTAGCTGACAATGATTAGCTGTGCAAAAATTAGCCTGGTACAAATGGTTCAACTGTTTTTTTTTTTAATTAATTCTCGTCGGTATGGCATTACGCTACCGCCTACTTATTTTTTTATCGACTATCGGAAAATTCAAGAAGTTTTGTGGAACAAATCGTTCCACATTCGTAATTTATCCGACACGTTCGATTAATGCCCTCGTGATTGCGCCGCCGCCGGTACCAGCCCTATGACCATCATTTTCGTTTTTGTCTTTACGTAATTAGACCCCTGAAGGGTCGTCATACTGGTACAAATGACCTGACATTTTGTGTCACCATCTCCCGGTCTATTAGCTTTAGGAGTAGCTGCACAGAATCTACAACAAACACAAGAAAACACTGAAGAACACATCTTAATGGTAAGTACATCTTTTTTTTTTAATTTTCATGTTTATAAAGCCATGCTATTATAAAATGGACACATTCTACTTGGCACTAATTACTAGAATAAGTGTTTAGTTATAGGCAGATACTTGTGTTGTAGCTATTTCTAATAACTTAATGAAATAACATGTAGTAAGCACTTGTTGTGAAAAACAAGTAAAGGCAAACCCCGTAATTCATGTTGTTAAACCTATTTTAGTAATCAAGTATTTTTGTCGCTTTGTGAGCTCTCTCACAAAGCATGCCATAGGTAACTAAAATAAGTTTCTACACATTATTTTAAATGAGTTTGAATGCATGCGAAATAGTCGAACATTATTAGTAAATCACTACACATTATTTAACAATTATTATCAGTGCATGCTGATCATTATTCCTTTTTTTAATTACGTTGAGTACATACACAAGCAGTTATTTACTTAACTTAAATTAAATGTCTTTAACAATAACATGTTGGTAAAATTCATAATAAGGAGTATTTTGACTTGGATCATAAAATTTTACACATACCCAATTTTACCAACCAGTTTCAGCAGATTTTGCACTTACATACTTAACGCATAGTACCGTTCACTTTTGCTAAGCATTAGTTGGTAAACTTGGGAATTAGAAAAAACTTAACTTATAACATTAGAACAATAATAAAACAAATTTATAGATCATTCAGTGTTCAACATGAAAACTAAGAAATTTGGTAATGTTTATATAACATGTATTTTGCCACATCCCACTAATATTATAAACGCATAAGTTTGTATGGATGTATGTGTGGATGTTTATTACTCTTTTACGGCGTAACGGCTGAACCGATTTCGATGAAATTTGGTATGTACATAGATTATACCTGGATTAACATACACTTGAGAGCAATAAAATCGCACATCCGCACATTTTTACTTAAAAGTTAACTTTTTTTTTATTTGGAGCTTACAGCAAATTAAAATCAAATTAAATTAAAGTGCATAATCTAGGCATTCGCAGAACTGATAAAGGGTTGACATTTACCTTTAAAAACAACTCATTAGCAACAAAACAATAGACCCCCTTATGTCGCTCGATCCAGGTAAGGCCGGCGGCGGGATTTATCGCAGGTATAAAAGAGTGCTTATTGAGGGAATGGTCATCATTTGCATACCAACGTACAGTGTGAAAGGTTCTCTATTGATATTGGCTTCAAACGGAACACGAAAATGGATACTACACCAGAAGTAGCCGCTCAAGTGGTTGCCCTTGTTGAATCGGGGCTTAAGCAAAGTCAAGTGGCTCGACAATTGAGTTTGAGCCGATTTACCGTTCGGCGTGTATACCAGAGGTATCAAGAGACTGGTGGCTACCAACGGCGACAAGGATCGGGCCGTCCCCGTGCTACAACAGAGCGTGATAACCGCTTTCTTATAACGACATCTTTAAGAAATCGTCGTTTGAACGCAGTTCAACTGGGCCAACGACTTCAAGAAGTTCGTGAAGTAGAAGTTAGCCGGTGGACAGTCAGAAGACGATTGAGAGAAGGTGGCCTGACTGCACACAGGCCAGCAAACGGGCCGAAATTGACCCCAGCCCACCGAGAAGCCCGCCTTCAGTTCGCTCGAGACCATTTGAATTGGACCGAAGAGCAGTGGAGTGCAGTCCTGTTCTCTGATGAGTGCAGGATGTGCTTGCATGGCAACGACGGACGGGGGAAGGTGTATAGAAGATCGGGAGAGCGATTTGCCCAATGCTGCATAACAGAACGTGTCGCCTATGGCGGTGGATCAATCATGTTTTGGGGAGGCATGTCTATGGAAGCAAAAACGGAGCTTGCCTTCATCACCGGACCGAATACTGGTCGCCAATCAAGAGGATTGACTTCCATACGATACATTGAGGAAGTACTCGAGAGCCACGTCGTACCTTTTGCTGGGTTTATCGGCGAAAACTTTCTGTTTATGCAAGATAATGCAAGACCGCATACTGCTGGCATAGTGATCGAGTACCTTCAAGAGGTGGATGTGACCGTTATGGAGTGGCCAGCTCGAAGCCCAGACCTCAATCCCATCGAACATCTATGGGACGAGCTGAAAAGAAGAGTTCGAGGCCGAGATGCTCCTCCATCTCATTACATGTAATGATTGAAAGACAAATCAGATACCACTGGATAGGTATTAAAATAGACTATGAATCTGCATTACAGAAACATAATATTTTTTGTTTTTTTTTTTAGTTATGTCAAAAAATCATGAATGTGCGATTTTTTTGCTCTCAAGTTTATGTATATGCTACTTTTTATTGACAAAACACGCGTGCAAAGCCGCAGGCGGAAGCTATTTAATAATATTTTAAAAACAAAACAATTAAGTGGATTCTTTTAAGAACTTCCGCACTACTAGAAGCTCTATTAATGTACTTATCAAAATAGCAAGGACACAAAATGATATAGAAACCTACTAGGTACATATCATAATTTAAAAATAAAGAGTCATTGGAATGTTCTGAGACGTTTTTTTTTACATTTGTATTTTATATTATACATATTCAGTGTAATTTCAATAAACCAATATGAAAAATTCAATTGAAACATCTTTTATGAAAATTTAGGTATAATTTTTAAGTCCAAGTGAAAAACAAACCCTGCCTCGACGAGCAACAGGAAAGCACTGAAAACGTATATTTAATAACAATGTTTTAATTAAAAAAAACGCCGTCTACTATCAATTATACAGTCTTACAGTACGTCTAATCCATTGTCGCACGATCCATTTTTTAATACTACAACATAAATAACAACATGAACAAAATAAGATACCACGAGTTAGTTGATGCACAAGCAGGTGACCTTTTTATAGGAAATTAAAATTTTAACACTAACATTATGAATGAAATACTATTCTAACTGAAGTGCAGTCTAAACTTTTCGATCGATAAATTGACGTTAAGATTCGATAAAATCATTAAAACCCCTTGACTAAGTCGGGAAATTTTTTCGGTCAGTTTGTCGACCCGACAAGTTCTGTACTTTCACCACGGTAGTATGGTTAATTTTAGCAAATTTAGAAAGTGAGATTTCTGAAGCTTCTGTTTAAAAAAGTCATCCGCAATTCGTCAACATACAGGACGCTTGGAAATATGTAACACGAAAGGAGTCCAATGCTCTTTCTTACAAAAACAATGTTTGTTTGATCAAATCGAGATGAAAAACAGTTCATGATCACTATCATACACAATTTGAATTGGTAGATGTAATTGATTTTTTATTCAAGGTATTAAAGATAAAATAAAAAATATTTTTCTCGTTTGACTACTAACGTAACGTCTTAATTATCGTTAAAAGAAAAGTAAGAGTACGTTGTTTATTAATACTTTGGGAAAAACATTTCCAAAGACTATAATTTTATGACTACACAAATTGTTTTTTTATTAATATTAAGGTTAAGTGTTTTTTGTAAAAGGGTACGGGTCTCACTTTCTTAAGCGTTCCCCAATCTCCTTCCTTTATTATATTTGACTTTATTTTAAGGAAATGTTATAGGTACATTTTCAAGGTGAGAATTACCCTTTCGAGTTAACATACATATACCGAAGCACCCTTCTTGTACAAGAATTGTGTACAAATAAATATTATAATTTAAGAGGCAGAAGCGAGTCGTGCTCTACTTTCTTTGACTAATTGTTTATTAATATATAAGTCATCGTCAGTGGAAGTGTCGATCAGTTCTATAGTGAGCAGGGGATCGCTGGGGTTCAGAGGGTCCTTACCGACGTCTTTGCAAATCGCGACAAAGTGCTGCTCCACACATAACTCTTGAAACCTTACGCAGTCTTCTACAGTCCAGTCCTGATGCAGAGGGCATACGTCTGTAACGGGAAAATAACTTCAACTAAATATATTTCCCGCTTTAATAATAAAAATGTCTTGCGACAGTCACCGTCACCGAATGGATTTCAGTGAAACTAAAATTTATCATAACATTTCTATATAATATAAAAAAAAATCAGGTACCTATTAAAAAGACCATTCCAAAATATATAAAACGTATAGGCAGTGCCTGATTAACTACGTAGCAGGAGTAGTAATTGCTACGGGCCCCGCGTATCCAAACTCGCCCACGTCCGCCTTAGCGTAATTTTTTGTGTGAAACTTATTAAGACGTGGTATATTGAATTTACTTGATGTCACAAAAACCGGTCGGAATCAGTCGGAAATGGTGTTACGTTTCAGTAACACCCTTTCCGACTGAGACAATCCACATCAGATACTCGGTAACCGATTATTTCGTTAGAGAAAATAAAAAACAAAATTATATACAGTAAATGCATAAGTTCTACAAAAAGTGTGACGTGTGCGAGCACCCTTACTCGACACTCAGTGTGAATGCGTAGCAGAATTTAAATAGCTTGATTTAAAATGTTGAAATTGTCTATTTATTTGTAAGGCTACATTATTTTTATTATAAGTATTACTTAAGAACCTATAGTAGATCCCGGGCCCCTCGATATAATTTGCTACGGGCCCCGCGTTTGCTTAATCCGGTACTGCGTTTAGGTAAAAAGTATCAGTAAGTGGTAAAAAAAATGTTTGACCTAAATTTCTTAATGAACAAAGTGTGCTAGATATATTTTTTATATCAGTTGAAAATGGAACAAGCATATGGCCCACTGTAGAGTAAATCTGTAAACACATCTCGAACCTCGAGAAGCTGAATGAGCAGTGAAATTATATTTTCAAAAACTCGATTACGACGCGCCGGTGGCGCCTTACTGCCAGTAGTGAAATGAACTAATTTGAATGAGATTATGACATTACGTGTATGTATACGAATGACGAGTAGCTGGCATTCTGTAATTCCCCAGTCATCTCGACACTTGAAACTCGAATCCACTTGTCAAATAAAAAGTTACAAATGAGCGATCGAATTATAATAAATTGTGTTTATTTTCGTAAAATAAATCGGAGTTCTGTGATCATCACCCGATAATGTCTCGGATATAGGTTTTTATGAGTTTATGAAAAAAACAACATACTAGACACACAACCCTCTTTCATGTTCCTTTCAGTCACACCAACTATGCCCAAAACTCTGTCAACTGTCGCACGCTAGATAGCTACACAACAAGGTTTTTTCGGCAACAGACATCTTCTCTAATAGCAAAGCATCTTTTAAGAAACAAATTATATCTATTCTTAATCATATATAGCGCGTTCCATAAAATATTCAGAAACTCACACACACTACACTCCCTCTCTCACCCCCTCAAGTATACACATTTTCCCTCTCTTTCGTTCTTCAAATGCGTACCTACTAAATTCTTTGAAAATTAATTAATATACATATTATGTTTTTAATAATTTTGTCTAGGTGCCTAATTTCTTAAAAGTTATGTCTATAAAATGAGAATCTGTTATTGGCATTAAGCATTAGCTATGAAAGTTTGTTTACATTGATATCAAATGCTGTTGATTCTGTAATGAATAAATAAAAAATAAACAAAATATGCGTTTGATAGATCTTTAAACCATCAACCTCGTCCGACGCCATGCTGAAGAATTCCCAGGTTTATAATATTTATCAGGAATAAAGACTGTCGAATTATACCGATTATCAGAGGAGTTGAATATAAATGTATCACTAGAAATCCAGTCGGTTGTCCAAAATCCTCGCAGTTATTTTATTTCTATATTTATTACCAGCGGGCCCGGCAAACTTTGTACCGCCTTGACATGCATATGACGCGGGCTGCCAATGTAAATCGCCGGTAGAATTGTCAATCGGCCATCATTAGTGAGAAAATGAATTTTCTTCGTAATTTTTTTTTGCGTATATCGTTCGTGAGTAGCGGAAGTCACCAGAAATAGTAGGTACGTAGAGATATAAATACATTTTAATCTCAACCATCAGAATCTTCTTGCATCCATGAGATGGTAGAACACATATGCCATCCTAGTAGAGTGAGGAAATTTTTTTTTTTTTTTTTTTAGTCTCCTTATTTCTTGCAATCTGCCCATCAGGGCATTGAGCCAGAGTTTGGGGAATAGTTCGCGTTGGGCATGTATGGAATAAGCCCAGTGGCACTTCCATTTTTCCATTCCATTCCATTAGGTGCTATATGAGGTCTTGAGGGGCTGTCCTCTTTAATCTACTAAAGATTGTGGTTTTTTTCATTAGCTCATTGGCAAGCTCATTTGGGTGATTCTCCATTCGTTTAGCGTAAGATTTCAGTTTTTTAGCTACTTCTTGTTTCACCGTTGTCACTTCTAGGTCGCGATGCAATTGGATGTTAGTGATGTACCATGGTGCGTTCGTTATCATGCGTAGCATTTTGGATTGGAAACGTTGGAAGATTTCCAAGTTTGAGTTCGCTGCTGTACCCCACAGCTCGGCTCCGTAAGACCATACGGGTTTTTGGATGCATTTGTAAAGGAGGAGTTTGTTATCCAGGGTCAGTTTTGATTTACGTTGCATAAGCCAATACAGTTTCCTTAATTGAAGGCCAAGTGACTTTCGTTTGGTAAAGATATGCTTCTTCCATGTAAGGCGTCTATCTAAATGTATGCCCAGGTAGCGTACGTCTTCGCTCTGAGGTATTTGGACATCGTTTAGTTTGACTGCGGGGCACGAGCTATGTCTGAGAGCAAAGGTAACATGCACTGACTTTGATTCGTTTGCCCTAATGCGCCAGTCTTTGAGCCAAGTTGAGACTTCGTCTAGGCTTCTTTGGAGCATCTTCGAAGCAATAATTGGGCTATCATGGGTTGCAACCAGCGCTGTGTCGTCTGCGAATGTTCCCACAAGTACGCCATCTGTTGTCGTTGGCAAGTCAAACGTGTATATGAGGTACAAGACTGGGGTGAGGAAATAACACACAACTTATAGCCAATGAAAGCAGTAAGCACTTGGAAATCAAACAGCGTCACGCACGTCAGTCAGTCTCACTCAGTCCTGCCTACTTTTATCGACCATAGATAAAAAACAAGTAACTTTTTAACAAAAATATAACGGCCTTAACCAAACTACTGAACAGATTTTAATGAAATTTCTATGAGACCAATATGAAAGTATATATGTATATCCTTAAATAATATAAATAAAAAAAATCCAAATCGGTTGATAAATGACGGCCGCAAATGCGAGTTCGCGAACAGCGCCAATCTCCGTACTTACCATGAAGGCGTGCCTTGAGGGCTTGCGGCGCTAAGGAGTGCGCCAGTGGCACATAGTTGGGCACCGGCTACAGCTGCGAGTTCGCTAACAGCGCCAATCTCCGTACTTACCATGAAGGCGTGCCTTGAGGGCTTGCGGCGCTAAGGAGTACGCCAGCGGCACAGAGTTGGACACCGGCCGCAGCTGCGCGTTCGCAAACAGCGATAATCTCTGTACTTATCATGAAGGCGTGTCTTGAGGGCTTGTGGCGCTAAGGAGTACGCCAGCGGCACAGAGTTGGGCACCGGCCGCAGCTGCGAGTTTGCGAACAGCGCCAATCTCCGTACTTACCACGAAGGCGTGCCTTGAGGGCTTACGGCGCTAAGGAGTACGCCAGCGGCACAGAGTTGGGCACCGGCCGCAGCTGCGAGTTCGCGAACAGCGCCAATCTCCGTACTTACCATGAAGGCGTGCCTTGAGGGCTTGCGGCGCTAAGGAGTACGCCAGCGGCACAGAGTTGGGCACCCGCCGCAGCTGCGAGTTCGCGAACAGCGCCAATCTCCGTACTTACCACGAAGGCGTGCCTTGAGGGCTTGCGGCGCTAAGGAGTACGCCAGCGGCACAGAGTTGGGCACCGGCCGCAGCTGCGAGTTCGCGAACAGCGCCAATCTCCGTACTTACCACGAAGGCGTGCCTTGAGGGCTTGCGGCGCTAAGGAGTACGCCAGCGGCATAGAGTTGGGCACCCGTCGCAGCTGCGAGTTCGCGAACAGCGCCAATCTCCGTACTTACCATGAAGGCGTGCCTTGAGGGCTTGCGGCGCTACGGAATACGCCAGCGGCACAGAGTTGGGCACCCGCCGCAACTGCGAGTTCGCGAACAGCGCCAATCTCCGTACTTACCATGAAGGCGTGCCTTGAGGGCTTGCGGCGCTAAGGAGTACGCCAGCGGCACAGAGTTGGGCACCAGCCGCAGCTGCGAGTTCGCGAACAGCGCCAATCTCCGTACTTACCATGAAGGCGTGCCTTGAGGGCTTGCGGCGCTAAGGAGTACGCCAGCGGCACAGAGTTGGGCACCCACCGCAGCTGCGAGTTCGCGAACAGCGCCAATCTCCGTACTTACCATGAAGGCGTGCCTTGAGGGCTTGAGGCGCTAAGGAGTACGCCAGCGGCATAGAGTTGGGCACCCGCCGCAGCTGCGAGTTCGCGAACAGCGCCAATCTCCGTACTTACCATGAAGGCGTGCCTTGAGGGCATGCGACGCTAAGGAGTACGCCAGCGGCACAGAGTTGGGCACCCACCGCAACTGCGAGTTCGCGAACAGCGCCAATCTCCGTACTTACCATGAAGGCGTGCCTTGAGGGCTTGCGGCGCTAAGGAGTACGCCAGCGGCACAGAGTTGGGCACCCGCCGCAACTGCGAGTTCGCGAACAGCGCCAATCTCCGTACTTACCATGAAGGCGTGCCTTGAGGGCTTGCGGCGCTACGGAGTACGCCAGCGGCACAGAGTTGGGCACCCGCCGCAACTGCGAGTTCGCGAACAGCGCCAATCTCCGTACTTACCATGAAGGCGTGCCTTGAGGGCTTGCGGCGCTAAGGAGTACGCCAGCGGCACAGAGTTGGGCACCGGCCGCAGCTGCGAGTTCGCGAACAGCGGCAATCTCCGTACTTACCATGAAGGCGTGCCTTGTGGGCTTGCGGCGCTAAGGAGTACGCCAGCGGCACAGAGTTGGGCACCCGCCGCAGCTGCGAGTTCGCGAACAGCGCCAATCTCCGTACTTACCATGAAGGCGTGCCTTGAGGGCTTGCGGCGCTAAGGAGTACGCCAGCGGCACAGAGTTGGGCACCCGCCGCAACTGCGAGTTCGCGAACAGCGCCAATCTCCGTACTTACCATGAAGGCGTGCCTTGAGGGCTTGCGGCGCTACGGAGTACGCCAGCGGCACAGAGTTGGGCACCCGCCGCAACTGCGAGTTCGCAAACAGCGCCAATCTCCGTACTTACCATGAAGGCGTGCCTTGAGGGCTTGCGGCGCTAAGGAGTACGCCAGCGGCACAGAGTTGGGCACCGGCCGCAGCTGCGAGTTCGCGAACAGCGCCAGATCTCCGTAGTCGCAGAAATGCACTGAGACCATTTCATTCGAGACGCAACCTGCTACCACCACCCTGTATCAAAACAATTTATTCTTCAAGAAAGAAGAGCTTCAAGAAATCAACAAGGAATATTTTATTACATAGTAGATGGTTTTGTAGTATCTGACCATTTATACAGATGTTTTGTATAATAAAACCTTTCAAATGTTTCATTTCCACGTCAGAAAGTACACAATAAATCCGCAAGTAGAATTCGAAACGTTATTGTGTGAAGTCGCAGTGAGTTTGTGTCTCATGAAATCCAGTTTGTGTCTATTGTTCCTATAGTACAAGCTTTGCTTAGGTTGGGGCTAGATAGCGCTGTGTGAAATGTCCAGCATTATTTATTTATTCGCATCTATTTTGAATTATTTATTTATTTATCTGTTTGATATAAGCCTTTGTAGGTTAGCCACTGCTACGTCACACCTAAGATCCGGCAATACTCTTATTTAAACATTAAGGGTCTTACCACAAAAAAAAAACACTGTTTATAGCGTGTTTAAAAAATTCCTATACAAAAATTAGTAAGGATTTATTTAAACACGCGCTGAACAGTTGTTTAACTTTTTGTGGTAACAAGGTAATTGTTTATGAGAATTTACAACTCTGATAAGGTAAAAACATTTGTGAATAAGGTTGTCTGGTACGTATATTGTTTACAATGCGGATATAGAATTTTTAATATATTACCTGTACCACAAATTGTCCTTTTCATAGAGTACCGTATACAATTCACCACTAGTGGGTTTAACTGGAGCCTCATCTTTAGACAGCTTCGGGCATTCGCGTTGCAGTGAGCCCATCATGGAGTTGAGCGTATTGAACGTGGTAATAGGCTGAACCTAAAAACATTAGCATTTATTTCATCTAGTAATGTACCATCAATTACTTGAGCTTTCTGGTCACCTCCCTTTTCCGGATTAGTTTGCTGGGACATACAATATTATCAAATTTATCAATCTTCAAGTGTAGTTAAAAATTGGTGGTAAGTTGTAGCAAGCAAATAAAAAAGGAAATATATTAAAAAAATAATTTTTTAAAAATCGGTTTAGTGTTAGGGGGATTCACACGATCACTTTGAAGCTATAGAATTCGTAAACAGGTAAGTATTTATATGATATGTAGTGTTTTTGGAAGACCTATTAAACGACACCCAAAATAAGGGTTGCGTAAAAAAAATCAACCCAACTTTGACATACATCATAATGTGGTTTTTTTTCATAACTTAGTGCATTAGGCGGCTAGGCCGCGCAGCATCAATTCATCAACGCCTACGTCGGGTGACCAGATTCGTAAGTTGAATTCACATCGTACACTAAAATGAAACATTCAGTATCAAAGGCCATCCTATACACACAAAAAACGTGCGGCCGCTGAGACAAGTGCACGCACACTGAGTTATTTTCATAAAAAATGGCGTATCTCGTTGGTCGCGGCGGCAAAGTGGCCTCGTGTGAGTCGCGATAATTATATTGGTCGCGCGACCAGAACGTGGCCGCTAACCGCTGGCCGCATAATGCGCGCAGTTACATACATCACGGAAGAATTAGTTGGCCGCAGCGACCTGGCCGCCTAATGCGCTGGGGCACTTACAAGGCGTCACTAAAACATAGATATCATCATGTCAAATTTCTGATTTACAGCACTATAGGACGAATAAAACGGCTGGAACTGGTCTGACAAACGGACGGATATGGCGAAACTATATTTTAACTACGGATCTCTAAAAATTATGTTATGACAGGTAGGGATAGATATGTACTAGTCAACTACTTACGAACGTCACTTGAGGGCTTGCAGATGTAGATGATATACTTACGACGAAGTTCCAGGGGTTAGCAGCCATAGCGATGAACACGTCGAAGCACTGGCCAGGCGTGGGCAGCGTGGGCGGCGGCAGCGCACGCGCACGCGCGGGCGGCGCCTCGCCCCCCACGCTCGCGCTCGATAGGCTTCGGAACACGCGCTCCTTCTTCTTGTTCAGAGCCTCCACGTGGTCTACTGTTTTCTCTTCCTTTTTCTCTTTGCCGCTGTCGAAACAAACACAATAGTAATATATCAATTCCTTGGACTGATATAAACTACGTGTTTTGTTATGTACGACATTAAATGAAAACACGGGTAAGGCTAATGTCTAGTATTGTTGTAAAATAGGTATAGTCCTAAAATATTAATGAAACAGCCTGTATAAAATAGGTAAACAAATCATATTCATTCATCATGTAAGTAGGTACACACGGCTACACATCAAGCTATATATTTCCAGTATATGCTGATCTCTCATTGTACGGAAAACCTACACAATGCAAGTTCAACGTATACTGGAAATGTATAGCTTGCGGTGTAGCCGTGTGTACCTGTTAAACTGACTAAGCGGCATCGTCGCAAAGGCGTTGTGGATTTACGTTAAAAATGGTTTATTGGAAATGTGAAATGGAATGTACTACTGGATAAATATTCAAGCTACCGATGTTAAACCAGCTCTAAAATCAGTTAATACGATTGCGGATGTGTATTTTATATTAATGTCGTTCATAACAAAACAGGTTGTATACAAGTCGCGGCGGTTACAGCTAGTCCGCAATGATGTTCTTGTGAACAGCATTAATCTAATACGAACTAAAAGAGCCAGTAAGTGGTATCCATCCATCCAGTTTGCATCGCACTTCTGAGCAAAGGCGTTCTTTATTTTCTGTTCACCCTATGGCGTCACGTTAACAAAATAACGTCAAGTTCAACAATAAAGGGATCACTCACTCCTGCAGGCAGAGATACTCAATCTTGATAGAGTGGTTAACGGAGGCAAGCATGTTTTTCGGACCGGTCCTCACGAACAGCTCTACGCGGGGCGGTGCGGCCGGGGGCGCCGACGCGGGCGCGGCACTCGACACGGCGCGGCACACCACGCGCGCCTCAAGGAGCAGCTCCCGGAGCCGCGGCACCATGCTGCCGGCCGCGCGCTCCACTCCGTCCAACCATACTTGCATCGCCTGTACAAAACTATTCGTCTTAGTGCCTGTTTCAACCTTTTCACCTTTTATTGACCGATAAAAATCATTCTCTCTCTATCTGTCTTCATGTCAAAACAAAAAGCAGATTACTAAAAACTACGGGATGAGACCTAACACAGACGACCGCCAATAATCTGCAACAGTATTGTAGTACTTCAATTGTGTGCATTGGACAGCCGTCAGTCAGACTCTCGCCAATCTGTTAAGTTTCGAACCAATCAACTTGTGGTCAAAAAGAAGAATATTGGATCGTCCTTTAATCCTCCTATCCAACATCACGTGTTTCTAATAAAAAAATATCTTAGAGAACCTCTTTTAATAAAAAAATATCATTAACCCCGATTATGAATGCTTTTTAGACATATTTCGCTTGCTCAGGATTTCACGAGGACGCACGGAAAATATGCACGTGATTGTCACAACATTGTTATGATACAACACAACATGGTTATGATAATATGCAAAGCATGTGCTTTGCGTCGTCGCACGCGACGTTTCAACGGATAGACGGTCGAGAGACAAAGCGGGGGGAGGGTGATGCTCTACGCTGTCTAACAGTACGCACCGGCTTCGAACCACACCACAGAATAGGTTATATCTACTTTGGAGCCGTGTCACAGAATAAAGTAATACTAGTGTAACGAGATCTGACAACCACGACCGTCGACACGTCATGTTAATTGTAAACCTAGCGAAGACTCAGGACAGGACATAAATAAAATAATAGGAAATGACCAGTACTGAAGAACGGCAATTTCATAGGTAAAGACCTATTAGAAAAAAAGTTTGGAATGGCTTTGTATTCTAAATTCAAATTAATTTTGTTTTAAAAACATGACATTCTTTTTACAAACTCAGTCTTTTGTTTATTGATTAGAGTTGTATTTTCATTACATTTGAACATTTTTTGTCTTAATGGATACTTTAAAAATTCGTGTAATTATGGAATATGAGTTCCGTCGTGGCACTAACGCGACACAAACAGCACGTAACATCAAAAACGTTTACGGAGAGAACTATACAAACGAACGCACAACCCGTTATTGCTTTTCCCGGTTCCGTTCTGGAAATTTGACTTGAAAAATGAAGCTCATGGTCGTCCGGAGACTTTGGTCAACAATAATGAATTAAAGGCGATTGTGGAAGCTGACGAAACTCAATCTACAGCTGAGCTAGCAGCAGCTTTTGATGTTAGCATCAAAACAATTTTTATCAATTTGCGACAAATAGGCAAGTTAAAAAAAACTTGATAGATGGGTGCCCCACGAACTTAACGATCGCCAGCGCAACGTACGCGTCGAGACCTGCCTCGCGCTGCTCAATAGGCAAAGAAATGAAGGAATTTTGAACCGAATTGTTACGTGCGATGACAAATGGATTATGTTTGACGATCGAAAGCGCTCAGCAAGTTAGTTAGATCCTGGTTCAGCACCAAAGCAATGCCCTAAACTAAAAATGACCCCTAAAAAGGTGATGGTCACTGTTTAGTGGTCTAGTGCGGGTGTGATTCACCACAGCTTTTTACAAAAAGACATGAGCATTACTGCAGATGTGTACTGTGAAGAACTGGCGACAATGATGGAGAAGCTTGCACATCGGCAACCAGCTTTGGTCAATCGGTCGTCCCCACTGCTCCTTCACGACAACGCGCGACCCCATACTGCTCAACAGACAGTCTCTAAGCTGCAAGAGCTGGGGTTGGAAGCTCTCCCTCATCCGCCATACTCACCAGACCTTGCACCTACCGACTATTACTTTTTCGAAAATTTAGACAACTTTTTAGTGGGTAAAAAATTCAATTCCCGAGAGGCAGTACAAAATGCCTTTGAAGAGTGTGTTGCCTCCCGTCCAGCTGATTTTTACAAGGGCATCAATAAACTGCCAATGCGTTGGCAAAGATGCGTCGATTGCATGGGTGATTACTTTGAATAAAAGAAATAAAAAAAGTTTAAAAAAATAAGTACTTTCACTTATTCCATATAAAACGGCAATTTCATAGGTAAAGACCTAATATTCATGGTGTGATCTTGAAGTGATATAGAAAGATGTCATCCACAGAAATGCTTACATTTAACCGGATTGTACGTTTTTAATGACCGACACTCACCTGTGGCGGGAAATCATTGAGCGCCATAGAGAACGCCTGCAGAGGCACGAGCGAAGAGAGCGGCGCGCGGAGGATCAGTCCGCTGTCGACGAGCTGAGTGCGGACTGTGCCTTCGCCGTCCAAGCCGCTGATGATCGTGCAGCGAACCCTACAGCACAATTCATAATACTAGTGGTTGTGAGAACAGTTTAACGAAG
The DNA here is from genome assembly GCA_963924445.1 of Philereme transversata. Lineage (NCBI taxonomy): Eukaryota > Metazoa > Arthropoda > Insecta > Lepidoptera > Geometridae > Philereme > Philereme transversata. The sequence goes on from OZ004342.1 coordinate 12,787,461, forward strand.
AAAGTTCAATTGAAATCAAATTTCAGGTGCTTCAATTTTCCAATAGGCTTAACTATGTAGACTTTTGAGCAAAATATTGGTATAAGTTTTAGCGATTACTCGCGTTCCCTTGCTCCTAGGAGGTCTAATCTGGTGTCAACGGGTTCGGCTCGTGAAGGCGGAGAGGACTGCGTAGTCTGATTGGTTTAGGCAGGTATAGATTTTCAGAAAAAATTTAAATCTTTCCATATATAACGTTACAGCAAACTTCCCCCCCTTTTCGAATTTTTTTCGCAACTCTTTGTGTAGAATGAAGTCCTTAGTGTGCCTCTCAAATTTGATTGAAATCCGTCGATAAATAACACTACAGCAACCTTTCCTCCTTTCCCCCCGAATTAATAATTGCAATGGACTAAAAAATTTAAATAAATCCAGGAACTTGTGTGCCAATTTCTTCAAAAATTAAAAAATGTGACCTGTAGGCGAGACTAGACAGACAGACAGCCAGACAAAAGCATTTTTTGGCCAATCTCGAAACTGAGAAGCTTCACTCGCTCGGTCAATAAACTATAACTTAGAGTATGTACTGTCATAAGCGCTTTAGAGTCTGAAGCCTAGTTATCAAAGGCGCAGATGTTGAACCAGGACAATTGAAAACCATTTGAATTCCTATTTGTACTAAAAACGGGATATTTACCATGATTTGTGAGTTCTTGAGTGTCCCGATATTTCGACGCAGTTGCATGCGCCATGATCACGATTAATAACCATGATAGTTTCAAAAGTTATATCGTAAACCGGTACGGGCCGGAAATCGGCAAAGTGGTAAAAGACCTAGAACGCTTGCGGAAAAAGTGTATGTTTACGTGAGTCGTTGGACTTTTTAGTGAAGTGTCGTGACGCAGACCTAATACCAGTATGCGTGCGTATTAAATCTCGCGATGACATTCCGGGATCCGCGAGTATTCTACGACAAGCGAGTGTAAAATTATTGCGAAAAATGATTCGGAACAACAGACATCGTTTTCATTCGTTACAAGTGGAGTTGTACAAAATTCATTGCAGGTGTGGTGTTGTGTTGTTGCCCATGGATTTTGATGTGTGCGATCGTATAACATATGAGCAAGCCCAACGCTCTAGAGAACTTAGTGCATCTAAACAAAGGCGTAAGTTGGAATTTTTATGGAATAAACAGAGGCAACATGTCCCCTACCAATATAATAACTCACAAGAAACTCGAACAGTTATCAATTTGTCCAACAAAGTCCTTAATGATTCAGCTCTCAAAGTGTTGGAGAAGGGTCTCAATTATGTACCGACCACGAAGCGCATCCCATATGAAAAGGTGATCGGCAATGTAGAGGAAGTTATCCGTTATAATAATATTCCAAAAAGCGACGCGGAGTGTCTAAGACAAGACATTGCTTTTGTGTTACGTCATGCTAAACCTCCAGAACCGAACATCACGTATGAAGAGTTGGGTGCGTTAAAAGACTTACGCCGAGACAAAGACCTGATAATCCTTAAGGCTGACAAAGGGAATGCCACAGTGGTGATGAACGTCACAGAGTACGAGGATAGAATCCAAAGCTTGCTTAGTGACACCAACACCTACAAGCCAGTTAACTACAATCCGACAAGTCGAACGCAACGAAATACCCAAAAGTTAATCAAGGAGTGTCATCATGCTATAGGTGAGGAAGTCACCAGTTTCCTCTTACGACCAAGAAACGTCCAGCCGCCTAAACTATATGGTCTGCCAAAGGTGCACAAGCAGAATGCTCCGCTACGACCTATTGTGAGTCAAATTGATTCTCCTACTTATGAATTAGCGAAACATGTAGCTAAAGTATTGCAACCGACGGTGGGACGTACATCGTCTTTTGTAAGGAACTCGCGGCATTTCATACAGATACTTAAGGAGACAGAGGTACAGGGTAATGAGATGATGGTCAGTTTTGACGTAGAATCTCTCTTTACGAACGTCCCCGTGGCTGACTGTATGAGGGTAGTTGAGGCGAAAATACAGCAAGACGGTATCCCGGCAGAGTATGTCAAGCTTCTGGAGCATGTTCTTTTCACCAACTTCTTCATATATAAGGGGCAATACTATCTTCAAATAGATGGAGTAGCTATGGGAAGTCCTGTTGCTCCCGTGGTGGCCAACATTTGGATGAAGTATTTTGAAAATATGGCCATCTCGTCTGCCCCTTTACCAATAAAGTTGTGGAAAAGATATGTAGATGACGTCTTCTGTATTTTGGAAGGAAACACGGCTGAAGTGGAACTCCTTTTGGCACACCTTAACGACGTACATAGTAAAATTAGGTTTACGTACGAGAAAGAATGTGATCGTCGTTTGGCATTCTTGGACATTTTGGTTCAGGTTCGAGATAATGGTAGTTTGGGCCATTCAGTTTACAGAAAACCTACACATACGGACCGATACCTACATGCTGATTCACACCATCACCCTCGACATCTTAATTCGGTGGTAACATCACTTACCAATCGTGCATTCGACCTGTGCGATGAGGACCACATTCAGGGTGAATTGGCACATGTCCGTAATGTTCTAGTTAGGAATGGTTATAAACTGCGGTCCTTACCATTTCGACCAAGACCTAAACCCCACAGTTGCAGGGTGGAACGAAAACCTGCTTTTCTACCATATATTAAAGGAGTGACAGATAAAATCGCAAACATTCTACAAAAATTTTCACTGAAGACCATCTTTACTCCTTTAAAGAAAATTACACACTACCTGCGCTCACCAAAAGATTGCTTTCCACTAGAAAGACCAGGAGTGTATAAGATAGACTGTAGCTGTGGGAGTTCTTATATTGGTCAAACCAAACGCACAATAGCTTGTCGGGTGAAGGAACATATCAGGGCGGTGAAGAATGTTGACAGACAAAAGTCTGCCATAGCGGAACATCTGCTGGACTCAGGCTCAAACCACTGGATCGAGCTACACAACCCACAAGTAATCTCAACTGAGCGACATTACATCCCAAGACTGGTTCAAGAGGCAATTGAGATTACCAAACACAAGAATTTCAATCGTGAAGATGGTTTTCAACTATCTGGAGCCTGGAATCCTGTGGTGAGAATGTGTAAGAACCGAAGAAGTGTAGTGTCAATTACGCGCCCTGATACCGTGAGTGTTGTGTGTCGGAATAGAGTTATGTTCGAGAATGAAACCGGTAGTAGTGATAGTATTACTGAATTCATTCCTAGCAAGAGACTAAGAAAGAGGGTAGATCGTTATATCTGCCAATAACTATCCACTCGCAAAGACTTCAGTTTATCCGTGATCATGGCGCATGCAACTGCGTCGAAATATCGGGACACTCAAGAACTCACAAATCATGGTAAATATCCCGTTTTTAGTACAAATAGTGTTAATAACCATGATAGTTTCAAAAGTTATATCATTTGAATTCCTCTCCTTTCAACTAAATCAAACTACTTTTAATGTAAGTAGAGCGGCACCCACATGCGATCCTCCTGATTTCCACCTGCTATTGGAGCACTTTAGGAATGGAATGAAGAAAAGAGAGGCTATTAACTGGTTCGTGAGAGGCTGCGGCTGTACATACCAGTCTCCAGCGAGCGTGCGTACGATGTAGAGAGCGTGCGCCGGCGCAGGTGCGGAGGGCGCGGGCGGCAGCGGGCGGCGGTACGGGCCCGCCGTCAGCAGCGCCAGCGCCGCGCGCACGAGCTGCGCGCCGCCCGCGCGCTGCACCCACACGCGCCCCTCCTCCGTCACGCACCCGACTTCCACCTCTGACAGCTTCTACATACTCAAAAAACAACTTCAGTACAGAGTCGTTTTGTATTTATTTCTAATTCATTATTCACTAATGAAGATGTAATCCACCTTCTCATAAATTGCATACTCATAAATCGGTTGTATACCTGTGTGAGTGCGAACGCGCCGGCAATGCAGAAGTCGGCGACGATTTCCTTGTTGAGATTGAGGTCGCGCTGCGTGGTGGTGTCGTAGAGCACGAGCGGCACGGAGTGGTCGGAGGGGTCAGGGCGCGGGCCGGGCGCCGCCACCAGCGTCTCGCCCGGCAGCCGCCGCGACACCAGCTCCGCGCCCAGCGTGTGCGCGGCCAGCTCCTCGGCACCTTCCAGCCGGCACAGCACCGCCTGCACATGCCACAAACCATAACTCACAACACTATCTAACATACAGGCTAAAGGGGCATGCCCACTCTCCCTTGTAAAAAATGCTGTCACTGCACACACTTGAAACTAATTGCTAATGATTCTAGGCTTAGTTAGTAATAAAAGAGCTAAGAAGTTAGTTATAAAAAAGTTTACTATAATGAGAAAAATCAGTTTTTATTTTTCACAACCAGTTTTACATCACTGTATTCAACTACAACTTAAATAGTTTATTATTGTAATTATAACGATTCCTAGATAAATTATGATATTGATCATTACTATCAATTTAATCGTTTAAGCTTTAAGTCAGCAAACAAACAAAAATACGCGAGAAAACAAACGAAACGGCCACAGACACAGATCACAGGAAACGGCTTGTGTAGGTACTTGTTTGTGAATGACGTACGTGCACAGTCATAGGGATTGGCATATCGACCATCGACTATTATCCGAAATATCGATTTATCGGCGCAAAATAATCGGTCAAATCGAGCAATCGATTATATTTAATCTCAAGGCGCGCGCGCACAGAAGTGCCATTTTTGACATCGCGCTCCTATACAATCAACAGACGAGGGCAATTATTCCAGTAAATCAAAATTCAATATTTTAATGCAAATAAATAATAATCATCTGATTCTGTTGAGCAAATGTTGAATCAAAGTAAAATCGAGTTTATTTCGATTCAACACGAGCGCCACAGATAAATACAAAAATATACCTACCTATTTACTTCTGAAAATCAGATATTTAGTGTGTCAGGGGTAGTAATAAGGTAATAAAATGTACGAAAAATGTAAGTACCAATTGTACCCAAGCGAAAAAAATGTACTTATTTGCCTTTGGAGATGTTTAATAGAATTCATTATGTATTTCTGTGTTGATTTTGTAAACTTGGATTGAATAGGTAGTCGATATAGATCGATATCGACTATCGTTTGAGTTAGTTCTTAATTCGATGATTTGGGAGGAATAACGAGTGATAGGTGCCTAACTAAAAAATATCTCATGTCTGTGTCATTAACTCGTCTCTGCATGGCCTTATGCAAAAATCGTGCGAAGCTTTAACCTCTCATCTGTTGATCGAATTAAAATCGAGATAATGCTACAGATAAGCAGAGTTATTTTTTTTCCGCTTTTTTTCTCTCCACTGGTTAATCCTAAAGCCATCTAGAAGGTGGCGCTGAGATCAACGGCCCGCCGATTATGATCAAGGTTAACTGAGAGCGAGAGGATTTAGATCAATTGCGGTGCGTCAACAGCTGAGCGCAAATTCAGCGCACACTGCGATTGGCTGAGATTATCTCGCTCGGGCGCTCGCTACCAGCGCGAGTCAAGCATAATACCACCCCCGGGTTAATTAAAGAGAAAAAAAAAAACGATTTACAAAACGCTCATTGGGAAACAAATATCGTTTTGGTTTCGGTCTTCTGAAATCGGTGACCGATTTTTCGTGTCAGTGAAAATACAGTCAAATAAATCGATTGTTTTATTTATGGTCTTTTATCAACAATCGATTATTGTCTCAGAAAAACTCTGGCTCAACACTAATGTTTGCAACTGGAGGCAATTTGCTACCATTTCATTTCCTGTCGTTTTCATATTCATTATTATTTTAAAATATTGTAGGCTACTTTTCGTGTTAATCGATTGATACGTAGATTAACGAAAAAATGTAACATATTTTTTGGATGAACGCAATTTTTTGTGCAGTTGACAGCATTATATGGGCATGTCCCTTTGTAAAAAAAATTACAATTAATTTAAGGAGTAGTCTTGCCCGTAATCCAGGTCGATGATCTGTGTTTATTTGAATCCAATATAAGTTAATAATCCACCGTTCCATACAAACTGCACTGTCTAAAGACGGCGCAATGTATGAGAAGGTGGATTTACAACACCATTTTTGAATTTAAGTATACACAAATTTGTGGACTGTTTACAAATCCACTATGAATTTAGTGCTTGCACTATCTTGCATGCGAGTATGTAATACTCTTTTGCACCACCTGCTCGACAATGTTAAATTATACGTTATGTAAATTTCACCGAAAGCAGGTGATTAAATCCCTACAGCTCAGCCCGGAGTAAAGTTGTACTAAATTTCGTGATTGATTTGATTAAGCGATTTGAATTTGGAACCTCATCTGTATTTTAACCAAAGCGTCCCACACATAAGAACTTATTCGTAAATCGAACTAACCTCTGCACAGAATGGACCAACCTAGATTAGATTTTTATTGTCTAAAGATAATAAGAAAATGTGAAAAGTAGAGTATTCTTCTCGTGGATAAAGCTGTCTGCATCTTAGGTGTGCTTATATCCCTCTCTGCACTCAGGATTCCAGTAACTCCCTCACTCTGCTCGTGAGTTAACTCTAGAAACCTTCATTACGTTCGGGATTCAATATAGTGCCCGTGATGCAAGACACTGCTTTACCCCCTCTTTTAATAATCTACTATTATCACCCGATAGAGTGATTGGATTTAGATAAATGCGGTGTCAAAAACATAATTGAATCCTTTACAGAGAAATATAATTTTGTATCGCGTACATATGTATTTTTTAAAATTACTTTTTATTAAAGGTAATCGATGGTACAGGTTCATCAGAAACCTTGAAGACCAGCTGGTTGTATTTATCAGGAAACACATACTCAGGCAAGACGTTACACTGTTTAAATAAAACTTATATTAATATTTACCTGTGCTGGCACTTTTCTGAATTGTGGCTCGAGAATTTTAATCTTGCTTGTCGGTACGACGTCGTCATCTCCGTGATCTCCTAAAAACACTGTCGCCATATCGTCCTGTACCCCTAAAAGCTTCGCCCTCTGCCATCCGCCTTCGTCGAGATTCACTGCATACCTGACAAAAAATAATAAATATAAATAAAGGTCAACTGTCAAAATACAAGTTTTGCTTAATTTGAGGCTAGATAGCGCTGTGTGAAATGTCCAGCATTATTTAATTATTAATTATTTATCTCGCCTCAATACTTGTCTGTATGTAAATGTCAATTAAAATAAAATTTTATCAATGAATTTAAATGTCTTAATTGTGTCCTATAACTTTTCAAATAACAGTATACAGTCTAATGGTAAAAGGGGCCGTACAGTTAAGTCCCACGGACTTCGGTCGTTTTGCGACAAGTTCGATCGTGTATGTATTGATCGTAAAGAAGTCTGAACTTTGCGAACCCTTTAAGTCCCCACTCGCACATATTGCTCGACGTCAATCGAGCAATATCGAACGTAAAACCGATAAAACTCAAGACTTTGTGTTCAAACCGAAATGCTGACAAAACCCCAAAACCGATGTTCTAGTCATCGAGCATGCACGTACGTGTAGAGGCACCGTGAGGTCAGTCGCAGTAAACAAGTTACTTACCACGCGTCTTCAATCAACATTGACTTGTCAACTGATGTTCCAGAGTTCGTGTAGTAATTTTCCATATCCTGAAGGAGATTGTCAAGGATCACCTGTAAGGAAATTTATTTGAATAAGACATCAGTCCACTATCAAAATTTATGCAATTTGGTTGGATTTTCAAAAACGTGCCTCCTTGGTCCAGAGCACGTTTTTGAAAGTCCAGTTTTGTTCATAGCTATTGGCTTTGCGAGTACTTAATTATTTTTTATACGACCTGGCGATGGTATTCAATATTCATTTATTCCCCATTTCATTACAAACTCCTAGCTGCGAACCCTAAATGTGATGTGTTTGCTGACGAATGGAAGGAATTAATGCTGGTATGTCTGAGGTGTTGTGAGATTCATGTATGAAAAGGTCTATAATTTAACAATTCAATTTATTAATGTGTGTTTGATTTGATGAATTTATTTATATTAATGTGTATTATTTTAATTTTATTTTATTGTTAATAATTTGTATAATATGTATATTTATAATGTCATTTAGATTTTAATTTGACAATGTATGGTTTATGTAATTAATGTTTTGTATTCTTTTAAGTTAATTAAGTTTTAAGTGTAATTGGTTAATCCGTTCTAATTAAATAAATAATAATAACAATAATAATTAAATAAATAATAATAACAACATTAAATAAATAAGTAATAATAACCTGTCTAGGCAATCGAAACAATTTTTTTCATTTTAATTTGCTTCTGAAAACCGCACATTTTAAATGGTGTGACAGTCTGCGTCTGCGACACACGGACGAGCTTTTCCTTTTCGGATGGAGGTCGGAGCTATAAATGCTTACGCTATACTGCTGGCCAATGATTCGTATCCAGATTTCGATGGTTGAGTTGGCCACCGTCACGTACACGTTCCAGAAGTCGTCGTCGGGGAACTGCAGCGGCGGCAAGTCGCTCTCGATTGTATCCTCCGCTGCGGACACGGCGTCGCCCAACGACGCCATAGACCCCTAACAAACATTTTACTTGTAATAACTTGCTAAATATTAGGATATGCATTGTTATATAAATGTTTATACGCTAAAATGACAGAAACTAGTATAGTACTATAATAAAAACTCAGCCTTCAATCTTATGTACCTAGGTTTATAAATAATAAATAAGTATGAATTACGAAATAAAAATATTATATAATTTCTAACCAAAATATAACCGACTTCAGAAATCAGTTATTTTGATTTAAAAACCAAACTACTGAACCGATTTTGATGACGTATAACAACGTATAACAAATATCATACAATATATATAAATTTCAAATAAAAAAAGAGTTTTCCAAATCGGTTCATAAATGCCGGAATACTGAGGAAATAAAAAAAATACGACCGAATTGCGAACCTCCTCCTTTTTTGAAGTCGGTTAACCTTTGGGTAGAGAAGATTTCAGGTATCTGAACTTAATATCGTGAGAACACTTGTCTGTTAGTTACAAGATTGATTGAGGTTCAAATATATACATTTCTTAATCATCTAAAAATTTCCTGAACCGGTTTTACAGTAGGTATATCAAAATAGAGAACAAATACAAATGCAGGACATAGTACAAACATTGAACCGTAAGCAGAAACCAAATCTATTGCTACACAAAGATACATACAGACCAGCAACACGACATCATTTACGTTGCCGTCACTACCGAACTCATTCAGTTGTTCATTCTAGGTGATTTTCATTGCCGAATAGGAATATGGATACTGATATTACTTTAAAATTTAACGTAGACCATCAACCAAGTTTTAAATATGTTTACCTCTTTGTTGGGAAGGTAAACAATCAGTCCATTGACAACCCTTTCCGTTACAATGCTTGGGCTGCTTTCCACAAGTTCTTGCCAGTTACTGGGTAAATTTTCACCATATTTCTCCCTGTAAGAGTAAAAATAAATATATACTTTCGTAAGAAAATTATTACTCGAGTAACTGATAGATTGCGTTCACGGGGCAGCATGAGGATACGAGTATTTTTTTCGCTCGTTGAACTTTTAATTTTTAACCATTTGAACTAAAGTTAAAAGAACATTATGTTTAAAAGATACGTTACATGATAGAACAAATAGAAATTGGGAAATCTCTAGAGTAGTACTAGAACACTTTCGGGAACACCAAAAGACCTAGTCGATTTTTGGAGTACTATAGAAAACTTTGTCCATTCTCAGAGGAAAAGGCAGAATCGCCATGCTATTTCTCCATAATGTCGTGCCCAACGGGATCATAATAACCAACCTATCAATTAATATCTATTATTACATTGTGGAATACAATAAATGATTGAGTATTGAGCATGCTGATGAACCACTTTCCAAAATATTCTCGACGACAAAACTTACGACCTAAAGAAAAAGTAGCCCAGCCCTTTTTAAAGTTAGCTATTATTCATTCAAGGCCCTACGCTATGTATATACAAATTTATAACAAAATCCCTAAAGATATTCTAAAAGAAAAACACTCACTTAAATTAAAAAATATATTAAAAAAGCATCTTATAAAAAAAGTTTTTACTCGCTGCAAGCGTTTTTTGAAGAAGAAACTTTTAATTTAATTTAATTTTAATTTATTGGTAGGAAAAGCAACAGCTGTTAAAACCAATAGCTGTTAAAACCAACAGCTGTTAAAACTTATAATTAAAACAGATTGTTAACCAGAAAGCCAATTACAGGTTTCCACGTTTAAACAACAATATAGAAATATAAAAAATGTGAACAACCACTCGACATCTCACATTATAGATAAGATACAATGAAGAAAGAGTGCCTACCTATACTATTATTTTATTAAATATACTATTATTAATCACTAAAGAACTCACGATTCAACCGCTATCGAATCGAACTGACGCTCGTGCAGAATAGGTCACAGTCCGTGCGCTTACACAGCTTATTGAAATTGTCACTTGCTCGCCACAAAAATTAGTTTTGCCTGTTACTTAGATACTTTACTTTACTGTTACTTAGAACTTAGATAACATCTAATTTTTCTATTAAACCTGTGTCTTTATTTACTGTATTGTATACTTCTCAGTTCTCACTAGTCTAAATATAGCCACCTAATTAACATATTAACATATATTGAGCAATGGACGATTGCATATTGGTGTGACTCTTACTTGTAAAGATGCGACACCGTACTAGCCCAGAGGCCGGCCTCGTGCTCGGCCACCAGCTCCGCTAGCCAAACGATGGCATTGCTGCTGGAGCTGGTGGGCATGCCGGCCGCCTCGGAGCTCTCTATCGCCGCAAGGAGCTTCGTTGCAGCTATCTCCTTAGCCAACTCTTCGGTCGGGGAGGAATCAGGATATGAGGGCGCCGAGTACTTCATTCCTACCTGCAAAAGTTATACAGACTCAATAAAACGTGACTTGTTTCTAGTGTACGTACACTAGTTAAGCTGTGTATCTAGAGGAGGCAATGGATGTGTGAATCCCATAGGTATATCAAGTTTTAAGGATATGTATGTACGTATGGCTCAAAACTCTCAAGATTGCATTTCAATTTCAGCATAGCATAATTATAAATGTAATTAGCCTTGTTCTGTTTTCAAATTTACTTGTGGCGCCTATCACCAGAAATCGCATTTATCGGAGCAGTTTTTGAGTTAAAATTTACCTAGTTACTACAGAGCATAAGTGATGAAAAATATAATGTTACGAACTTTAACGGTACAGTCATACATAACAGGTCCTCGTTTCGGTCGAAAGTCGTGTACTTTGAAGACTGGCTGCTGCAGACCTAGTTTCTTGCAAGTCCACTCCAACTTAGCTACAGATGATGTCGAATCTGGCGGCGGCTCCAAGTTGTAAGCTGGTGTTACGTGAGTCACTGGGCCACTGCTTTCCTACAAGTTAATATAACGTCAGTGGAAAGGAAAAAATGCTAAAGCACCAATGACCAAAATGAGTTTTTTCGAAGTTAGCGAGGTTTCGAAATAACGAACTGTCGAAATTCAGTGGGACACTCGTTATAAGTATATATCTTTGGATTGGATTTTTTTCTGCGTCGATCCATATTGGTTTTAAGATGATCTGAGCACTTATTGGTGCAATAATGCTCGAAAATTTGAGGAGTACCCCGATGTTCAATGTCTGACTGAAGCGACGACGTTATTTTATTGTTTTTGAAGCTGACGTCGCTTAAGTATCATATTTTTTGGGTTTGAAACACTTAAGAACTTTTTGCCTTGCGTGGTCCGCTTGACACACGCTTGACCAAATATTTTAATGTTGCTTTGTTACTTACGTAATTATTAGGTACCAGGCGTTCATTAGTAGCTGCCGGTAGTTGTAGCGGTATCAGATCGACTGTGCTCAGGCGGTCTCTCAGATTCGAAAGCCTCTGTGATGCTGATACCTTGGCGCTGGCACCGCTGCCGCTGGATTTGCCATTGCTTTCGACGCTGTTGGTGCGGACCGCTTGTTTGGGCTGTGAGACAAGGTAAAAAAACACAGTTTTTTAAATAAACTGTCATGTTTTGTTTCACCTACTTTTTATCCAAACTCCGGACCAAAATTGTAAAAACAGAACCCTTAGGGCCGGTGCTGACTGACGGCATGGCATGGCAAAGAACTTTGCACGCGGAAATGATTTTTAATCTTATAGTAAGTAGTGTAAAGCATAGTGGTGCTAAAATAGTCTACTAAAATAATGTAAACACATTTCGGAATGGCACGATATGGCACAGCCTGCCGTGGATATGTGGCTGGCAAAGGAGAGGTGGCACAGGTAAAGAGGGGGGGGGCACAGAATCGCCCATACATCTGTTAGGCGAGTGTGGTCCACTAATGCGCAAACGTAGCATTTATCTGGGCAAACACACATCTTAACACATCTTTATCCCGGAGGAGCTAACAGTTATCACCCCTAAGAGCTTCCTACAGTTTCTAACAGCTGTAGGGCTCAGTGGTGATTTTAAAAATGTCCCCATGCACTAGGGGCGACATGAACACAAATGGCGATCACAATAGGCCTCGTGGCCGCAGTGATGTTAAAGCTGCAAAAAATAGCCCGCATTGTGTGAAGTCAGGCTATGAATGATGATGTTTTGAGTGTTTGTGTTAAGTATAATAGTTTTTATACCAACCTGTACCTGTTGCACCTCAGGGGCGGCATATGTAGGCAATTCTGGAACTGGTTGTATTGAAGTGGAGCTGCTCTTTGATGCATTTTGTTCGTAATAATTGTTCGTAGTCTTCATTATTGGTTTAACTATTGGAGCTGCAGCGTCTCTCGGTTCGTTCGTTTTGTAGTTATATCTGACAGCCTTAAAAAAGATTAAAAACAAATTAGGAGCCCATACCACTTTATGCAACTGTCACTCCATGCGAAAATAGCGAAAACAAATAAAATTGAAAAGTTAATGATATATTATTAGCAAAGTTTTTGATACGTGTAAAATCTACACACAGCTTGCGCCATATTAATATAAATAACTATGCAAAGATTCAGTCTAATATGTACCTATTAACTTGTCTGTGCTACGAGTTTATGGTATATTTTGACCGTGACTTTGGAATTATATACCTACTATTGAGTAAATTTTAAGGTTTTCGCTTCACATAGTTCACTCAGCTTACCTATATCTTTAACTTTTACTTAATATTTATTACAAAGTAAGTGATGCATAGTACTGATAGAACAATGATATCTTATGAAGCTATCTGAGGTAGCTTCTGAGATAGGTATCTGAGGTAGGGCCGTTATGGAGGTAGGTTTACCGGAAACGGAGTCGGAACCGGATATTCTATATTGTAGTTTATCGTAGTCTTAACCCGGCTTGCACAACGATCCCTAAACGTATTTAGCCACTAAACATGTTTAAATTTGACGTATTTGTATGATTTGACAACTCTAAATCATATTTATCCACTAAATACATCTAGGCATGCAAGTCGTCCTTAGAGTATTGAGAGTTATTTTTCGTATTAGCGTCTACTTTAACAAAGTATTTCAATATATCACTTATACCTACTCAGACACTGAATAATTTCAATTCACAAGCCGCAAGTTCAATAGAAGCTCGAATTGTGAACACACCATTTCACACAAAACAAACAACTGAATGGGCAATGCGAGCGTGAGGGGATATCCCGGGCGACAAGTCAAAACTTCCAACCCACGCACGATCGTCGATTGCGTGGAGTCCACACAATCCACGATCGTGCATGGGTTGGAAGATGGACAAGTGGTTCTTCTTGATTGCGTTCGTAAAATGTTCGACGGTTCGCCCCGTGTTCGGAGCAGCGCTGCAGCAGTGCGGTGCGGATTTGAGGATGTTCGCGAAGTAGCGTCGAGCTAGACTATCTTCTAACCATCAGACAGAAAGTGCGTGGCCGCTAGCGGCGGCAGTGGCGCGGTCGTATAGATGTAACAAAATGAATAGATACCTACTAACTAAAACTAGATAGACAATTACCTACACACGGTGTCCAAACGAAAACCATCGATGGAGGGACCCACCATGGGCTGCCCAAATAACCCCTATGTAATTATGTTTTACGATTTTATATAGTTCAGGAGCTAGGGATATTTGTGTGTCCTGATTTCGATAATTTTCTAAAGAAAAACGGTTTACGTCGAATTATGATATTGTGGTAATAATAACTTAATTGGAATCATTTGATGAGAATTTCAAAATAAGAAAGTAGTTTATTAATGAACTGTCAATGTTTTCGACAGCAAGAACAAATAAAATATTGTAAGGTGTATTTTGGAAAATGTGATCGAATTTTTTTTTTTAATCATGACATCTAGTGGGTCACATAATTAATACGAAAAGTAACGAGCAGTTAAATAACAGCTTATTTTGACATTTTTATCTAGTTATTGCAATGGCTACACCTCAAAATCATAATTTTCCTTTGGAAATCGACATCAAATTATCGAATTTAATTATTATATAATAATATATTTTTTTTTGTAATTTTTATTTAATCTTATGGATCTCATCTCGCAAATTTTAATCAAATAGGCTAACAACAAAGAAAGGCTTTAAAAAAAATTGAGCATAATATGTATACCTATAATGTTACGCCGAGGCTGTTACAGAATAAGTAGTAGTCGGCATATCTCGTTATACTTACTGCGCCACAGAATAGGTAATACTTGGTTTGGAATATACCTACATACTACGTTTTTACCTACAGTTGCACAGAATAAGAAATAGTAGTTCAGTCGAAAGACCTACACAATTCTAGTTGCTAGCGGAACTTTCTAGAGCGTTTGAGAGTTATGTACCTACTGAGCGCGATATAAACGGCCAGAGAGACGCCTGGAGATCTACCGGAGGTCTGGATTTGGCTATACATATAAACATTTCGGTGACTTTTAGTGCTTTATTGTGCAACAGTGGTGTGAATTAGTGTGTTGTGATTACTTGTGATTATGATCGTGTATTTATCATTTCAGTGTTGAATAAAAGTGTTATTTTGGTTAGATTGATTTTCATTATTTTATCCCGAACCCTCAGCTCGTAACAATAATAAGTCTTTTAATTAGCTAAGTTAAAAGATGTTACACATCAAATAGAGTAACACTCAGTCGTTATCATTATGTAAACAATTTAAAAATAATGAAAAAAGAAATATTTTAACGTCATGTCTGTCGAGGGACCAGGGACATCGTCAGCTATTGATCCTTGAATTGTAATTTTTTAATTAATCGCTGACACTACATTTACATTAAAAAACACTAGAATTAATTATTACACTTTACTATGCACAAAAATTCGCACTTATACAGTCACCTTGACTGTAATAAAATAAATAAATAAAACTAAAAAAGCCTTTATTGATTTCTTAATGAGTACATATTTATTTTCTCACTTTAAAAGTTATATTATATATTCATGTAAGTTTATGTTTTAATTAAGAACCCCTCGATGGGTATAGGCCTCCTCCAAAAGATTCCATTTTTGTCGGTTTTCTGTTTCCTTCACCCATGTTTTGCCTGCTATTGTTGTTTTGTATACTTTAAGCTGTTGTTTATTGCTTGATGTATTTTTTTAAAGTAAATTTCCACTGTATTGACCTCGCCTATCTTTTTTATTTCTTTAGTTAAGGCTTTTATATAACATTTATGTTCATCTTCTGTTTTCAGAATGCCTAGGGCACAACAAAAATTTGTTCTGCTTTTCTTTGGTTTGTTAATTTCAAGTGTTGCCCGGAGTAGTCTATGATCACTAGAGTAGGGAATATATTTAAGAACTTCTATATTTTGGAACTGGTTTGCCTTATTGAACATAATAATCAATTTCATTTTTTGTTGCTTTATCAGGCGATACCCAGGTCCAAATCTTACTTGGTTCCTTTTTAAAGATGGTATTGGCTATCTTGAAGTTGTTCTCTAACGCAAATCTTACAAGTTTCTCTCCTCTATCATTTCGTTTTCCAAATCCATACTTTCCCAGTAATAAGCGTTCTGAGTTTTTTGGTTGTCCTATTTTCCTCCCATGATCATGGGAGACTTCACACCTTGACTAATGTCACAGGTAAAACAAAACTGCAAGTAGCGTGCGGCGTTCTTCCCATTGCCACAACATACTAATAAATAATTATTTAAATAAATAGCAACTCCTGCTACGACGCAATACAGTGCAATTTAGCTCCCATAGCGCTGCCTGCCTAAAATTATATTCAACTACAAGGCATCTCTTTCTATCGCGTATCTCTAACTAACACGCAGCTACTAAATGAATGGGCCCGCCAAGGCGGGCCTGCTGATGTACTTGTAGCTTCGTACCTAAATTGCGGAGTGCGCCTGACCTGCTATTGTTGCCTAACACAGGAGATAGCATACCATTGTTTATTGGTCCTATCACTGAAAAAAGACGATATTTTGTCTCATTTTTGCTTACCTTTTGCGCAAATAAAAAGGCATCACTATCACTCACTGTACTACGATGATCGCAACAATGGAGATTATTAATAACACCGGGCCCATTGGAATTATTATTCAAATCTGGCCCGGTACTGGGGCCAGGCCACCAGACCAGATGGGACTTATCCGAAAGTTGAAGAATTACAAATACAATTATAAAATATACAGGGAGGTCAAAACAGAGATGTCAAATAACAATAAAGTATTTTTTTTGTTTAATGTTTGTTTTAGGATTTTCGGTGGGACTGGTATGCAGACTTAATATTTTTTTTACATCCGTATTTGGGCCATCCTTTATAAAAGTTAATTGATGTGATCAAGATGTTTTTAATACATATAAACTTTTTTAGGAACTCAACATTTTAACCATGATAGATTCAAAAGAAACATTAAATTGGAATGGTTGTTTCCTAAAAATCAACTTACTCTTACATAAGTTGATACAAAATAGGATATAAATCACTTTAAAAATTCTCTCTGGAATAAATACATAATGCTTGTAGGTACCTTGTAATTGTTGCTATTATTAAATGAAGGAGTTCCACTCCTTACTCTGTAATACTGTTTTGAGTACTGGCTGTCGTAGCTGGGTGTATAGCTGGATGCTGGTTTACGCCATGATCCTTGATTTCTTGGGAACCGGTTCTGTAAAATAACTTACTCTCAAACTAAATTTGTCACTTTCACTTTTCTTACATAGAACACTAAAATTTGAAAAATAAATTATAAGATGATTCACTTGTCGCGCGGAAGCGACAAAAGCAACAACAAAATGTTAGCAAAAGTAACAAGATGAAACTCACCAGATTATAAGTTTTTTTTCCAGTTTTCTGTCTTGATACCATAGCTGCAATATGTTGTGTTTCTTGGCTGGCAATGGCATCAACATACCATTCACCATTGTTTTGAGTCACTTTAAACCCAGGCACATCTAAAAATAACTTCTCAAGTGAAGGGTATCCTAGTTTTTTGAAAGGTATCCATTCTCCTTGGAGTTCACGATAGTCACCTAAAAGATTACCCACATTTTACACAAATTTGATAATGTACTTAATACAAGTTAAATTTACAGGCAAACAACACTTACGGTTGCATTGCTTTATGGTTAGTGCTCCTTTCACAGATATAAGAGTAGCGCGAAGTGCCTGAATTACTTGCTCTTTATCTGCCATGGCAATGGTGTCCACTGAAATCAGTTTATAAATCTTGGTTTTTTATATTATATTAGAGTAACAGCTATGATATAGATAGAGCAAGAAGGTTTGCTTGGTTAACTTTAATCACATGTTGATGATGGCTGAACTGCTTTAAGTACCATACCCACAATAATCTGGATTTATCTAAATGTCATATCAACTATTTCTCTGTTACTGGTTGTGGTACAAATTATGAACTAGGTTAAATAAGTATGTGTGCAGGTTCAGTTGCTTTGTACTTTTGAACAAGTTTGGTATACTTAGTCATGTAAAATAAATTCCAATACTCATAAAACAATCAATGAGATATGTATGCAGGCGGTGAAGAATCCAATGTCTAGAGTTATTAGAAATAGGGCTTTTAAATATTTCCATCTGAAGTTGAGAAAGTACTCCTGAAAATCAGTCTGAAACAACTAATGACGTGTATGTAAGTAGTGTATTCAAGAGAAATCATAGCATTTACTTGCAATCGTAGCTATGCATGTATGCAGTGCAGTCTAATCTCGTAAAATAGCTTTCACTAAAAATTTGGATGACTGAGAACTTTGGTTCACGGAAGTGTCTTACCGGAATCCTCAAAAGATCGCAATTAAAACTCAGAACCACTCAAAGGGCCATAGAAGAACACTTTTACGAAATCGAAGAAAGGATCCACCACAATTTTTGTCGGCCAACCGCCAGTCAAATCAGTCAGTTGTGTTTTCTAACACAAGTCAAGTCACCAACCAAAATCACCAGTGTTGCCAGCGGGCTCTAGCTAGACAAAAGTAACATTTTATAAGAAAAGTATATTTATTAGGGCGCAAAATTTTGCCTAGGTTTTAGTAATGCGTCTAACTGAAAACTGAACTGACGTATGTTTTTGATGTGAAACATCTATAGCCGCACGTAAAACCGATTTCTGGCGTGGCGACGATACTACTTACACTTACACGGCGATATTACTTTTACAAAATAATGTCGATGTTTCACATCTGCCAGGCGTCCCGTGACGGCTCACATTTTTTTTATATTTAAATTCAATCAAAAATTCAACAAACAAAACAACACAATTTTATCCAGCTAGCAGCCATTTCGTATGTTCTACGTTTTCAAAAAATTTACCAAAATGATAGGTGGCAACAATTGAAACTTATACTATAGGTTACAGGGTGAGTTTACCCTTTTGCCGCCAAGCGGTCGTAGGTACTGAATAAGATACAAAACATTAAAATGTATTCTCGCAATTTAGAATAGATATGGACCAAGGATTTATAACAGTATTACGCTAAAAATATTAGGTCTCAAAATTTATATTAAATAAATTTTATTAATTTGAATTAAACTGAAAATAATTAATATATCATGAGTTTTTTATTAATTTAATTTTTATTGGATCCTATTAGCATAGTCATATATTTCATAATTTATACGATATATACGCATAGAAAAAAGTATAGGTACTCCCCCATATTCTATCACAGAATATGGGGGTTCCTTTAATCACGTGAGGTTTGAACAGGGTAGGGGGTTAGAATAACATCACGATTGATAACTATGGCGAGGAGGGGATGCTGTGACAATCACGTGTATATTTTATGTGTGAGCACGTGAAATCTTGTGCAAGCGAATTTATGTCATAAAAGTAACATAACAACAATATTAGCTCTCAGTAGACTCACGGGGAGATCGTGTGCGACCTTATGCGGTTTGCCAGTCCCGGATCTAGAATATTTCCTAATAGAGGCAGAAACTTGATGTGGGACCCCCTCTCCTCCAGCGTTTGAGTGGAGGGGGGAGGTTTTAAAGTTTGAAGCATCCCAAATCAAATGAACAGCCGTGAACTATTGAGGTGGATCACGTGCAGGTAGTGGAATAATTATAGAACGACGTGCGCTGGATGCCAAGCGCTTCTTGAAACAAATTTTTGAACATATTTTTTATTGAAGAATTTTCTGTCCCCTGAAATTGCCACCGGGACAGGTGCCCTGATTTACCCCCACCCTAGATCCGGGGCTGTGGTTTGCAGAATCTAAATATAAGTTAATTAGTCGTCCCGGCCGCCATGGCAACTAACAGATTATCTGTAAGATATTTTTTATTTTAATAAAATACACGTTATGTTTGATGGCGTAGTCTAAAACATCACGAATTTGGGTAAAAAAGTGGCATATAAAACCTCACGTGATTAAAACACGACCCATATTGAATAGTAGGTGTGCATATCCCACCCAAAACGTACTAAAATATACTGAAAAAATAATTTTCTAAAATTATATAAACTAGTGGTTTGCCCCGAACTGAGATTTCACGAGTCTCCCATAAAAACAAATATTATTCGTCATCTTTGACTATTAAAATAGTGCCACGAAATGGATATCCAAACAACTTGACCTACAGTTTCATTCAAATTACAGATAACGGGAGTTCATGTTAATTGGTTATACTTTTTTTAAGGTAGAAATTGCAGTTGTCCTGAATTTAAGACTTTTGCAAATATTTGTGTTACTAAACCTACAAGCATACCAAATTTCAGCACTGTGGGTCACTGGTGTATATTGTGAATTTTCTCAAAGTTCAGATTATATTATGGCTAATAACTTAAAAACTACAAAGTTTCAACTAAAAATAAAAACGGAGTCAAAATTTACTCACAAAGACCTTTTATTAGACGTGCCATTTGACCGGAAAGTCTCATGTTGATTTTTTTTTACCTCACTGGAACCCCAATATCTCAATAACCCCCCCACATTTTAAGCTTATTGAGTCACACCAAAATTGTGCCATTGCTACCTACCTATATACCAAATTTCACGATGATCGGATAAACGCTTCGAAAGTTATCCTCGGACAAACAAACATACATACATACATACAACGCCGATTTGACCAGGTTGATTTAGAAATCTCTCTTCGCTGGATCAAAAATAAGATGAGGAAACATATATAATACACAAACACGCTAGATTTCCCGCTAGAAGCTAAAACACGCTGTGGACCAAACGACGAATGTAAAATTTCGGGAAGATGATAATTGTAGGTTTTAGTAATGATCATAGTGATGCAAAGTTAGATAATTATTTTATATTATATTCGTATATATTGCATAGATTTATTCAGACTCAGAGTTTACATTTTCGATAAATAATATAAGAGGTTTATGGTAACTATGGTAACTAAACTGTCGCTTTTTCGTTTCGTCGACTTTCAAATCACAACGATGCTAAAGAAGTTTACACTTCAAAAAGAATCATCAAAATCGGTTCACCCAGTCGAAAGTTCTGAGGTAACAAACATAAAAAAACAGAACTGTCGAATTGAGAACCTCCTCCTTTTTTGAAGTCGGTTAAAAAAGAGCTATATCTGGCGCTGAACGTGCCAAGTTGGTAGCACTGATCACAGTTCAGTTACCACTTACCAGCCAAAATCAGGCACTTGTCTCACCTCACCGCCGGCGAGTAAGCGATAGCTATCAACTATTTTATCGCTCAAGAAACGAACAAAAGATATAGATTCCGTGTCACTAAAAGAGACACGTATATTAATAGTTGATCGCTGGCCGTTCTCACCGCCAGCGAGAACTCGCTCTCCACTATTTTGTCACAGCGACTACAACACTCGCTCAGCGATACGCGCTCAGCGATGCTCGCTTGACGGCCAGAATACAGCAATAATAGCGCCTCTATACGAGTTCCTATGAACTACACACTCTTTTCTCGCTGTTCGCCAACTCGTTTCTAGTTTCTAGCTCTACTCGCGTCTCGCTCATCGCCAATGACAAGTGCCTCAAAGACCAAACAGAATCGAATCGCCTATTTTTTTTTGGCCTCGCACGGTAAAAATACATTTTTTTTTGTTAGAAATGGAAAAAAATTCTATAATAATAATATGGCTAATAACTTATCTCGGCGCGGCGAACCTTCATCCCTATGACACTGACAGCTAATGTCACCATATAACATTGTAGTGGCGTCACCATTAAATTGGGATCATATTGGGGGCGTCTAAAAATGCCATTTATAAATTTTACGTAGCTTTATACCATTAGTAATGATGTTCCGTTGATATTTTTAACAATTCTTAACATTTACAAGAAGTTATCTCAATCTGAATTTATGTTTACGTCCTGCAAAACTTACGTCGTGTGACGTTTATCGACTAGGGCGGCAAGTATCGATAAATAAATGTCGGTAATGGAAACGAGTGCACTTTTTCAGACAAAATAAATCAATGGGGAACATTCATTTTCATGATAAAATATATACTTATATAGCAAAAACGTGTTTACCGGGTTAAACATTATTAGAAAATAACAAGGTTGGAAACTTTCGTTTTACTTACCTACTTAATCTATGCCAAAAATCTTAAATTAATACAACAACAACATAATGGACATTAAAAATGCACATTATAATATTTTTTAAAACATGTTTACCAACGTGGCTGAATGCAAGCCACGCCTTTGTCTAAAAAAAAAAATTATCGACACGACCAAAGACACGACCCATCACTAACACGAACTGTCATAGGGATCAAGGTTCGCCGCGCCGAGATAGTCGCTCATGCCTCACAGTGTTGCCAGCTCTATTAAACTGAAAAGCAGCATATTAACCATAAAAACTCAAGAGAAAACAGTAAAATGTTTTTTTTTTCAGAAGATGCGAATTCAAATTTGTTTAATACTCCAGAAATAACATTACAGTTTACAAAAACCAAAGCGTTATTACTAGTACATAAAACAATAAAAACACCAATACAAAATATACAAATTAAAGTTGTAGCACACAACAGAAATAAAAAGTAAGTTTTATATAAAATTAACTAAGTACCTACATACTAAATAATGGTAACAGAGCAATAATGGAATAATGGTCTAAAACAATTAGATAAGGATTAGTCTTAATCTAATCCCTCGCAGAATTCTAGGCATACTTGCGCCAACTTCGGTATAGGCTTGGCTCGAACAGCAGGACTCTCCCAGGACGAAATCTAGAGCGTAGCTCAGGCACGCACAGCTGACTTGCCTCGCTAACTAAATCAAGGCAGTCAACCACACCACACTATAGATGACACACGGTCATAATTTGCTTATTTAGTTAAGTGTTTCAAAAGTGTTGAAACCAAGTGTACCCTGTAGATATTTCGTCGGGTACATGAATGGATAATACTTATAACTCTTCTTATACATAAAGCGAAGGAATTCCTTCGAACCTTCTGAAGCATAAGAGAATAAGTAGATTTGTGTGGGTTCCAAATGCACGAACCATATTCAATCTTTGTTCTCACTAAGTAAATATATAACAGTTTTATTGCACTCAAATTATTAAACTCCTGACTATTACGAATAACGAACCCCAACCATTTGAAACAATCAGCCGTGAGCTTTCGCATATGCTCATGGAACTCAAGCTTAGGGTCAAATAGAACTCCAAGGTCCTTTACCGCCAGGCGTCTAGCCAGTAGTTGGCCATTCAGTGTGTACTGCGCGGTAATTCCTCGAGTTGATCTAGTGAAGCTCGATAACCTGACATTTATTAATATTTAAATAAAGCTGATTATTTTCTGATATTCGTGATAAATCGTTCATAATCTTCATTAAAATAATAGTTTTTATTTGTATAATGTAGTTTTGGTAATGTAGTGCAAACAAATGTTCCTATATAGTTCTTTTAAACTGTACTTCTAGCACTTTTTAGGATGTAAAAAATTTGAATTCTGGCAACTTTTTGAAAGAGATCTAGCAATAAAGTTTAGGGTACAGTTGGCAACAATGCATGCCTGCTCACTGCTGACTGCTGCAGCATTTGTCGAATTGATTGATTGAGTGAGGGCTTGCTTTTTTGAGGTTCTTTGGGTATCATTTGGATTGCTCTAGATTTTTCAAGTTTTTGACCTAGTCGCTATGGAAGATTCAAAAACATTACCAACGAATGAATACCAAAATGACAATGAAGATCACCAAAAAAAGAAAAACAAGAAGAAGCGGGATGGTGGAGATGGAGACCAAAGTGTTCCGACTTTAGCCGACGGCTTGGTTCCAGTGCCTAATTCAAGTGATGCTCCGAACCTATCGCTAAAAGATATAAAAAAAGCTATGGAAGTTCTGAATTTACATCAAAAACCAGCTAAAACTACTGAAGAGGCCCTAAATAAATCTTATCAATTCTGGTCAACACAGCCTGTTCCCAAGATGGATGAAAAGATTAATTGTAATGAACCCATTGAGCAACCTAAGGCTCCCGAAGAAATAAGAGCCGAACCCTATACACTGCCGGATGGTTTTCAATGGGATACCCTAAATTTAAATGAACCTTTAGTGCTGAAGGAACTGTACACTCTTCTCAATGAGAACTATGTTGAGGATGATGATTGCATGTTTCGTTTTGATTACCAGACAGAGTTTCTTAAATGGGCTCTGCAGCCTCCAGGATGGAGAATGGAATGGCATTGTGGAGTACGGGTTGTGAAATCTGGTAGGTTAGTTGGATTTATATCTGCTATTCCTGCTCAGCTTAGAATATACGAGCATACGCAAACAGTCGTGGAAATAAACTTTCTCTGTGTGCATAAAAAGCTAAGAGCAAAGCGCGTGGCACCAGTGTTGATCAGAGAGATAACTCGCAGGGTTAATTTAACTGGTATATTCCAAGGTGTGTACACTGCTGGTATTGTTTTACCTAAGCCTGTTGCTACATGCCGTTATTGGCATAGATCTTTGAATCCAAAAAAATTGATTGACATCAAGTTCAGCCATTTATCACGAAACATGACTATGCAGCGAACACTTAAGCTGTTCAAGCTTCCTGATGCACCCAGAACCCCTGGTTTCCGTAAGATGGATATAGGAGATACTACAAAGGTTGTCAAATTATTGAATGATTATCTAAAAAGGTTTGATTTGGCTCCAGTTTTTGAGGAAGGAGAGTTTAAGCACTGGTTTGCACCTCAAGGTGGAATTATTGACAGCTTTGTGGTTGAATCACCTGAAGGTGCAATAACAGATTTTGTAAGTTACTACACTTTGCCATCAACGGTGGTCTACCACCCTGTACACAAAAATTTGAAAGCTGCATATTCATTTTACAATGTGTCTTCTAAGACACCATGGGTTGATTTGATGCTTGATGCACTAATAACAGCAAAAAATTCAGGATTTGATGTTTTCAATGCCCTGGATTTAATGGAAAACAAAGAATTTTTAGAACCTCTGAAGTTTGGTATTGGAGATGGCAATTTGCAATACTATCTTTATAATTGGAGATGCCCTGGAATGACACCCAATAAAATTGGTCTTGTGCTACAATAGTTTTAATTTAATTCAGTTTACACAGTCTGTGCATTGGTTTCTGTTGTTCATATTTTCACAATATGTAAAGTGTTTTTATTTAATAAAAATAGCTATAGTTCAAAGAAAAGACTATTTTTGTAAAATTCACCATTTATATATGTAGGTAATATATTAAAATACTGTGTTTATAAAAAAATACCTCTTTTTATAATGGTACATAGTTTTTCTCTACCATGGCCAAAGAATTATAAATCAACTAACTGACCCGCCCACAGCTACGCACTTGTGGTTTGTCAATAATTATGCCCCTTGGTTTAATAATAAACTAATTAAACTCTTGTGGGAAAGATAAACTAAGGGCTAAGTTTAAAAAATATAAGAACCCTCTAGATAAATTAGAATATGACTTGGAGGCACCGTTGTGACACTTACCTGGACCAGCGTTATAAGGAGTTTAAGTTCAAGCTGAGGATAATGTTGCTAAGGACCCTAATCTATTGTGGACTTTTTTAAGAGTAAGCGCACTAAAAATTCTACTATCCCCTCAGCTATGCACTCGTCAAATTCTACTGCCTGTGATGGGCCTGGAATAGCTAATTTGTTTACAAACCATTTCTCGTCTGTCTTCTCTTCTAGCTTTTCTAGTTCAACCTGTAACTCTACACATTCTGTATGTAAGAAGTAATAACTTTTCAAACTGTATAGGCAAATTAACATTCAATAAGGATGAAATCCTCAAAGTTTTAAAGAAACTAGATATAGCTAAAGGAGCAGGTCCAGATAGCATACCTTCTATTTTCATTAAGCATTGCGCCACTAGGCTTGCATTACCTATAATGTTATTAGTAAATAGATCGCTTGCTGATTCTACTTTTACCGACGGTTGGAAGAAGGCACGAGTTGTACCCGTGTACAAAAAAGGTGACCAAAATAATGTAGCAAATTACCGCCCAATATCAATGTTAACTTGCCTTTTGTTTGAATTGCTAGTAACACCCCTTATTACGAAACATACAAAGTACACCATATCAGATTCCCAACACGGATTCATAAGTGGTCGTTCAGTTGACACGTACTTAGTTACATTTGTGTCCCAAATGTCTCTCAACTTGGACAAAGGGTTGGAGACCGATGCTATGTACACAGATTTCAGCGATAGGTTCGATACAGTCAACCACCTAATACTTCTTGAAAAACTCACGACACAGGGGATATTCGGAGCGCTTGTAGATTGGTTTAAATCGTTTTTAAGCAATAGACCCCAATTAGTTTCAGTAAAAGGGTATGAATCGAAGGTTTACTTTGCTAAGTATGGTGTACCCCAAGGGTCTCATCTTGGGCCAATATACTTTTCCTTATTTTTATCAAAGATATAAAGCAGGCACTTTAAATACCCTCTGTATGCGGATGACCTAAAGATGTATAAAACGGTTCAATCAGATTTAGACATATTTGTGCAAGATAATTTAGACTCAATAGTAAAAAATAAATAGTCGCATAAAAAGTATTACAAAGATTTAAAGCTTCTAGTAAACAGAGCTCTCTATGCTGAGAAAAAGGCTTACTTCGCTTACAACATCAATTTAAATTCAGGTAAACCACGTACTATGTGGAAAAATATCAAGCAAAACGTGTCTAACTTCAAACCGAAGATCTCAGACCTTTCATCGCATTTGCGGGATTCAGATTTAATAAATCAGCATATTCTGTCGCTTCCTGGAGATAATAATATAAACATCTCAGAGTTAACTTATTATGAATATCATAGATATAGTCCTTCTGTTTTCAATCTTCACTCCGTTGACGAAGTTGCGGTAGGTAACATAATAAAATCTTTCTCCTCAAATGCGGTGGGTGCTGATGGTATTTCAATGGACATGATTTTGCTTACCCTACCTCAAACGCTTACTCTTATAACGACTATTGTAAACCACAGTATGGAGAAGGGAGTTTTCCCTTCTTCATGGAAAACGGCAATAGTAAGACCAATTCCCAAAATTAATCACCCAACTGAATTCAAAGACTTACGGCCAATAAGTATCTTACCGTTTTTATCTAAAATTATTGAGAAGGTTGTGTGTCTACAACTCTCCACCTACTTGGAGGTGAACAAAATCATTCCGAAGAGGCAATCCGGATTTAGAAAGGGGCACAGCACGGCAACGGCGCTGCTGGATGTTGTAGATGTTTTAGCTGCTCAAGATGTTGGCAAAGGAACCATCCTGACACTTCTAGATTTCTCGCGCGCGTTTGATACCATCAATACAACGCTCCATTTTAATTTACTTTCCAAACTTACTTTTTACGGGTTTGATTCCGGAGTTACAAGATGGTTTGCGAGCTACCTTGGTGAACGTTCCCAATCGGTTGAACTTCGCAATGCAGATGGCTCAAGCTCTGTTTCAGCTGCCATGCCCGTTGCTCGTGGAGTTCCTCAGGGATCTATTCTTGGCCCAATTCTTTTTGTCCTATACTGTGCAGATATTACCTCAACTATTCTAAACTGTAAACACCACCTTTACGCTGACGACCTCCAGTTATATGTTTCGTTCAAGCCTGATGAGATGGAGGTGGCAATCAGTAGATTGGATGAGGATTTGGATCGTATTGTGGAATGGAGTGAGGTTAATGGCTTAGTATTAAATCCAACAAAATCAAAATTCCTTGTCCTTGGATCCAAACATAATATAGATAAAATCCATTCTCAGGACCCCAAGGTTCATATCAAGGGAGATTTGATCGAACGCGTTACTGAAGCACGTAATCTGGGTCTTCTCATGGATGGCGAGCTACACTTTGAAAAATACATGCAGCAAACAGTTCGTAACTGTTTCCACAGGCTATCAGTTTTGTATAGAGTGCGGGAGTTCCTGAGCACTGACCTCCGTATTTTACTGTGCGAGTCGCTCATTCTGTCCAAGCTGAATTATGTTGACAACGTATTCGGTGAGTGTCTGCTGGCCCGTACAAGAAAATTAGCACAGCGAATTCAAAACGCATGTGTGCGTTTTTGTTTTCCGGTTCCGCGGCGGGCTCACATATCACCATACATACCTATGTGCACACGGTATGATGAATATGTCATCACGACGTTATTTACACTTCGCGACTTTGCTTTTTGGTATTGTTATAAATCAGCAGCCTTCATACCTGTATGACAAGCTTGAATTCTCTAACCGTCACGTACGGTTTGCCACTCGTTTAATCTGTCCACGCCACAAACGACTGCTTTTCGTGGTAGCTTCCGATATGCTGCCACGAAATGCTGGAATAATCTACCACCACCAGTTCGAAACGCAGAATCGGTTCACTTTTTTAAAATTTCACTTAAGAAAATTCTACTGCTTTCACAAATTACTCCATCAACAGGTAGTCGTTCTGGGCCTACATTTAGTTTGATTTAGTTGCAAAGGTTACTTTTGTTCTGTATGTTAAATTAATAATTCCACAAAATATTTAATATTTTATTTTATTATTTGCAGAAATTTGTTGTTTATTTTACTGTTATATTTATTGTTTAGTTTTGATCTCATAAATAGTCTTGTTTTATAAGTTAGGTATGTGCAATGTTTAGTAGTTATTGTGTAAAAATATATATTTAAATTTTAAATTTTTGTTTTTTGTGAATCTTGTATACTTTCATATGTTAATTAATATTGTAAACGCGTGTTTCTATTTTCTGCTGCTCACACGCACTAAAGGCGTCACATAATACCAGCGCTACAGTAGCTATATGTTACAGTGGCACACCGCTGAGTGACGACCTATTTTGTAGTCTTGTATTAGGTATAAGTATAATTGTTGTATTCGTAGAGTGTAAAAATGGACACAAAATAAATATTTTTCTTTCTTTCTTTAAACTGGTGCAGATGCATAATCTCGAAAAATGTCTCGACATAAAATTCTCAAAAAAGAAAAATCCTATCTATTCTGAATAGGTACTACATTATTCAAACTAAGATTGCAAAACTGAGAAACTAACTAAGAAGTATCAGAAATAATAGACTTGGGAGTAGTTTTAATTAGTCAACTTAAATATTTTGCTCAGTCCTACGATTGAATAGTTAGAAATGCATGGTACTTTTTCGATAATAAGTCAAAGTAAGGTGAAAAAATAAAAATTTTAAATCAAAAAAATTACAGCGTGTTCGGGACATAAAAAGGTCACCAAATTTCGTGATAAAATTTTTTTTTGTTAAATATAAAAATAAAAACCAAAAACTTGGTTATTTGAATTTATCACATAAATTTTGAGGTTATGCGAAAAAAGAGTCTACACAAAAGTTGTAATCTTTTTATTACTTACCTACAACTTTGCTGTTTAACTTTTTTCCATAGGACTTGTAATTTTTCCGGTAAGCGAGATAAACCGTTTTTTACCCTTAAAAACTCACCCCCTTCCATTTCCCGACCTCAGATCGGACGTAAATGATTTTTCCTTTCATTTTTCGTCGACCTCTGTGGTACAGTGGGCGAATAGCCGACTGAGACGCAGGAGGTAGCGGGTTCGATTCCCACTGCGGAACAAATGTTTGTATGATCTGATAGATATTTGTTCCGGATCTGGATGTTTTTCTATATATTATAAGTATGTATTTACAAAAAAAAAGTATATAGGTAAGCATTCTATCAGTTATCTGGTTCCCATAGTACAAGCAATGCTTAGTTTGGGGCTAGAGAGCGCTGTGTGAAATGTCCAGCCATATTTATTTATTATTTTTGTTATATCCTTTTCCAATGGGTTTCATTCTACAATTTTTTTTTCTCACTTTTTACTATTTTCAAAGGCTTCAGGCCTGGTATATCTACTGATTGACATCATCTTAGTACGTTCGTAACGTAGCTTTTCTGTGTGGTCGTTGGATGGGTGACTGCCAGTACCATCTGAGCCCTAACATGCTTCGCAGCTAGGGTATGATAAGATGTCTTTCTCAACTGTCACACAATGACAAAATCCCTGCTTAGGATTTTGTGTTCTGTGTTCCCTGCGATTATCAAAATGTGCAAGCTTGTTTACCTTTTCTCAGTTTGTTTTGTTAGTAGGTATAAACTTTTTTAAAATACTAGTCCACTCAACAAATGACCCATAGAGAAACACTAATAGACTTGGAATGACCCAAAAGGGGGAGTGTAGAGCTCGGATCCAGGAATTCGATTAGGGTGGGACAATTTTTTTAAAAACGATGCTAAGCGAGGCGACGAAACCAAAGAAAGAAGACTATCGGGCGAGTAACCTATACTAGTGGTTCTGTGAGAACAGTAGACCTCGCGAGCTGATATGCTTTATTATAATGCAAATACAAGTCCAAAAAGTAATAGGCGCAACAAAATTAACGAAGAAAATCCAATTTTAAATCGTATTTCAGGGGCTTGAATTTTCCAATAGGCTTACCTATGTAAACTTTTGAGCAAAATATTGGTATAAGTTTTAGCGATTACTCGCGTTCCCTTGGTCCTAGGAGGCCGAATCTGGTGTCTACGGGTTCGTCTCGTGAAGGCGGAGAGGACTGCGTAGGCTGATTGGTAGTATACATTTTCAGAAAAAAATTCTAATTTTGAAATTCGTCCATGTCCAATGCTACAGCAAAGTTCTCCCTATTTTCCCCCAAATCAAAAATGGCGATCAACTAAACAAATTAAATAAATCAAGGAACACTGGTGTGGCAATTTTCGTCAAAATCGGTTGAAAAATGCGACCTGTAGGCGAGAACAGACAGAATGACCAACGGACATTTTTGCAAGCATTTTTGGTAAATCTGAGACGATTCGCTCGCTTGGTCAACAATACGAACGGCGCCAGCCGTGAAAACTTAAGAGGAAATCTGGGCTGCGTTTCGCCCATACAAATGTATCCCCTGTTTCCTCTCTGGATAGTGATACTAGAGCAAATATTTTTTTACCATACAATCTACAAATACCACGGTCATGTCCCTACGTTTAGTTTTTCTCCATATTAATTATTATAAGAACTAGGAACCTTCTAAAGTCACAGAAATTGCTAATTTTTACTGCCCCTTTTCTGACATCCAGCAAACAAATTTGACGAATATAAATAAAAAAACGAATCGTACAAACATAGCCAAAGTCCTTTTTATTACATAGGTATTTGAAAAAAAAATCGGTCCAGTTTTGGAGGAGGAAACAGGGTACTCCGAAACAGTGATTTCGTCTATTTTAAATAGGTATAATCAATCCGACCTGCAGTTGTCTCTATCACACGCACATAGGACATATAAGGCACAGCGCGACAGCAATAGATTTGTTAAATACCTATTTTCCAAATGTCTTGTTTCCCGGATTTCCTCTTGAGGGTAACGCACACGGAGGACAATAGTGCAATAATTGGCTTAAGGCGGTATCAGACGGTTCACTTTTCGTTCATTTTTGTCTTTCATTCGGCATCTTTCACTCGAAATGATTTGTCTGAACCCTAAATGAAACAAGAGTGCCGAATGAATTCATTAATGAACCGATCCGACGATGTTAGATTTTATCATTCGGCATCTTTCACTCCAACTGCGAATGAACGAAAAATGAACGGTCTGCACTGCACACAGAGAGAACGTTCACTCGGATTCGGCCATTTTGTCTTGAGCTCGGTAGCAGACGCACGTCCAGTTGCGTCACGGAAAATTGGCGCCAAAATGGTGTTCAAGTGGAATGATCAAAGTACGCTGCTGTTTTTGGAACATTTTAAGAATTATCAATGTTTATGGAACCACAAACTTGACGAATACAAGGATAGAACTTTACGTACAAAGGCTATAAAATCCCTAATTAGTGATTTAAACCTCGAGGTTACTGAAGAAGACATCAAACATAAAATAAAAACTATACGGACCCGCTTTACAACTGAACTAACAAAAATAAAGCAGTCTACTAAAAGTGGTTGCTCTGCTGACGATATATATGTGCCTACACTGTACTGGTTTAAACATGCAGAATTTTTAAGCAGTGTTTGTATCCCACGGCAGAGTACATCAAATCTCGTAAGTATACTAATTTAGCTATTGTTTATTACTAGCTTTTATTTAGTTGCACCTGTCCCGGTGTCTGTTTGTACTGTGATTATCATTAACATACATACTATCTCGGTTTTTCGAAAGGGACAGCGCATGGGACACGAAATGGACTGATGCTGGTACGGGGGCACAGCACGGGACGATAAATATTAGGTATTCAATAAAAGCAACGTACCTAGATGGATAAAATATTTATGTTAGGTATTTACATTTACATATTCATCATATCATGTTCCATTGCCATGGCACAGTGCATGTAGTGACAAACTTTTCTGCATATGCATCACGCACGCGACGGGCGTTTTCACTATGATGCCTTGCAGTAGTTGGTAGAGAATCGCTTATTGCTAAAGATGATATTTGTCGCCATTCCCCTGGTACAGTGCTACCTCTGTTCCAATCTTCAGTTTCCAGTGACTGTTGTGTAACATAATGCTTTGTCGTTTTTCTCAGCCAATTATGTAATGCACATGTGGTTTTAACAAGTTGTTCAACTTTATCCACCGATAGTGGAATCGGTTTTTCAAAGATCCTGAATTTAGATACCAATATTCCGAAAGTATTTTCTACCACACGTCGAGCTCTAGAGAGCCGATAGTTGAATATTTTTTGTTTGACGCCAAACTCTCCTCTAGAGTTAAATGGTTTCAAAATATCTGTTCGTAAAGGAAATGCGTCATCTGCCACGATTACGCCTTCCTCTGGAAAATTCAGAAGATTTGACATCAATGCTTCATTTAATGTTGATTTTTGAAAGACTGATGCATCGTTTGCTCTTCCATTTGTTCCAACATCTATAAAGATGAAATTGTAATTCGCATCCACAAGTGCAAATAGATGAATACTGAAATTCTTTTTGTAGTCGAAATAGTCTGAGCCGGAGTTTCCTGGACATCTTATATTGATTAATTTTCCATCCATGGCCCCGCAACAGTTTGGAAAGTTCCATAGTTTATAGTAGTCTTCCATTATTTTAATCCATTCATCTCGAACTTCAGGAACCTGTAACAATAAATATATTTTAATTGCAGGATACATCAGTAAACACGCAGACTCAAAATGAAGAAACCACTGAATCTGAGCCGAAGAGTTCTCAAGCTGGTAGTGAGAAGCAGTCGACATCTAGTGCTGAGAATAGTAGAAATAGTGGTACAATATCGTCTACATCATTGCATTCTGGAAAACCAGTCAACCGCAAACGAAAGACAGACATTCCAATTGATATGGCAATTAAAGAACTAAAAGCTTTAAGCAAGGAAAACAAAGAGCAAGTTGAAGATGAGTTTGATTTGTTTTGTAAAAGTTTGGCAATACAGCTAAAGAAAATGCCCCTAAATAGGGCATTAATATGTCAGGAAAGGCTTCAATCCGTGATGACCCAGGAACGTCTTTCACAAATGACGTCTGTATCTGAATCGATTTACTCGAGCTCAAGTACAGGATCCTCATTAAATATCAGCCGGTCGCATCAATATGATACCTATCACTCGCCAACCCACCAAGTACACTCACCAACGGTCTCTGTACCTATGTCCTCACCACAAAATGATCAGTACTATCCCTCAGCAACCCAACAAGAAGTACATTCACACATTGTTCTTTCACCATCCACTCAAGAAAATATACTCATACAAGCTCTTAAAGAAATCGTTTGAATGTTAATTGTCAAACATGTGCATTTAATTAAAAAGTTTCAAAAATATTACCTACTTGTTTTTTAATCAATTCTAAATGTTACTGACCTTTATAAAGTTTCCAAGTGCTGTCCAAATAGCTTCACATACTTCTTTGAAAAAGTAGGATATTGAGTTTCGTGGTACTCTGTATAGAGCTTCTAAGGTTCCAAAAGAATCGCCAGTAGAAAGATATCTCAGTACAATTTGAAGTTTTGTTCGGTTAGGTATACTATCTCTCATTAAAGTATTTTGTTTCGTTATTGACGGAGCAATAAGCAGTAAAAGTTCTTCAAATTTAGATTCGTCCATTCGCAAATGATTGCGATACGATTCAGAATCTTCATCAGCTAGTTCTCTCAACAGTGTATTCGAAGCTCCAAACATATTTCTTGTTTCAATCCATGGCCGCACCCACCAACGTCGACGTTTTCTATGCTTCTTTTTTACTAACTTTTGGATTAAATGATCACAAATTAAACGGATTCCGAGACGCACGACTTCACCCGATGACATATTTAAAGTAAGTAACAGATGAACGTTCTTTTCTTTGTCATTCGCAGTAAGTCGTGTGAACATGGAATGAAAGAAAAATGAAGCATGCATTCGTGTGAATGTTCACTCGAATGAACCGTCTGATACCGCCTTTAGGGTGCTTATTGGAAGTGAACATACCTACCTACTACTGTGCTAAAAGTCCTCTGACGTCTAAGCTAGCCTATCTCTATGCGGACTATGCGTCTAGCTAGGTGAACCGGAGGGAAGTTCTCAGAAAGAGTCTAGGTACCTCAGAACCTATCACACATTTTTATTGACATCAGAAAGTTGGGCCCCGCTCGCTAGGAATTTGGTTTCTATGTCAACTTATAGCTAATATTTTGTAGTTCAACAGTTCAGAATTTATGAGCATTTATCAGTACAGTCAGAAATCAGGCTGTACCGCTCAGCTGGATCTCGGGAACTAAGGATCTGAGAGAATCAGTCAAAAGCTAAAGTTTTTTGTGTAGTTATTTACTTTTTTTTATTATAGCTCGTATTTCGAAATACTAAATGGGGTTAGCAGATAAGAAATCTGCCAAGATACTTTTGTTTCTGAGGCAGTTAACTAGATGGCGCTGCAAAATAAACAAATAGATTTATGTAGGTACATACGAAATTATCTGTGAGCGGGTTCTACGTACTCTACCATAAAAAAAACAGCTAAGGTCTATTTTTATGGCTAAAGGGTCTAAATAAATGGGTCAGTAAAGAAAACATCATTGATGAATATGGATATTCCAAAGAATACAATATTTATTGTAACAAATACATACATAATGAAGTAAAAATAATCAGTTACATTAGCGGACCAAGTTTACAATCCAAGGTACAAGTTTTAATGTAATCTGATTATGGAAAAGAAAGATACATGAAAGAACAAAATAGCCAACTCCATTTCTTGGGATACAAGACAAGAAATATATTATCGTCGTAAGTAAAACATAAAACAAACTTCTTATTCAATGTAAAAAGTCTAAGAGCTAAGAGTTCAGCTCCTATTTATACAGTTACATTATTTTTGTTTGCAGAAATACACTCCCTGATATAAAAATTCATATAACTAAAGGGAGTATAATCCACTTTTATATTTTTTCAATTTTTATAATGTATTTTTATTAGCGGGATCAATATTATGTAATAATAACTATTTCATATAGTGTTCAAAGCATAATAAAAATTGTCAAGAATGAATGTCTTGTATATGAAAGCTGATGGTTGTCTATTTTAGACGATCAGCTTTGGTGCAGTGACATTATTCCTTTTTGGTAGCTTGCTGCTTGGCCTGGTGAGCTTGCAAAACAGCAACAGCTTCATCAACTTTAGCCTTAAGGGACTCTCCATGCTCTAACATGTGAAGCAGTTCAGAGTTATCAATTTCTAGCAACATGCCAGTAATTTTTCCAGCAAGGTCTGGATGCATTCTCTGAATAAGAGGGAAAAGTCGTTCACCAAGCATCTGCTTCTGTTCCTGGAGGGGTGCAGTAGCTAACATGGTAGCTGTAAGTGGCTCTTGACCTTGGATGTGGACAGCTGGCTGAGGTGCTGGTGGGTTACGCATGTTGGCGGTGTACTTATATCCAGCAGGGCGCCCACCTTGGTTGACAAGAGGTGCACGAATGGATGGTTGCCCTGCTACTCCTTGCTGACCTGTGATAGGTCTAGCTCCAAGAGAAGAGCGTAGTGCCGCTTGAGCCGGCGCTCTCGGAGCAGGGCGGAAAGTGGCTTGCATATTCGGATAGCCTGATGCAGCTGATTGGGCGTTAGGACGCACAGGTGGTTGAGCAGTCCAGCGAGGTGAAGGTCTAATTTGAGTCATTTGTGCTGGGCCATAGAAACGCTGGGCAGGTGGTATTGTGGGCACAAAATAGCCTCCTGCACCCCCTGGTTGGAAGATTTGTCCCATCTGTTGCATTCTCACACTAGCCATGCGCTGCATGTATTGGGATGTCAGGTGAGCTTTACGATCTTCTTTGCGTTGAGCCAGAGCTACATAAAGTGGTTTGGTGCCCACAATACGGCCATTCATTTCAGTCACAGCTTTAGTTGCCTCTTCAGGAGATGAGAAACACACAAATCCAAAGCCTTTGCTTCGTCCATCTTCTAACATTACCTAAAACCACAAAATTTATAATCAGTTCATAATACTTGTGATTGCTCTGTATTCAGAGGATTCGATTCCGGGAGCCTGGGCATCCCAAAATATTTGGAGTTAAATACAAATCTGGGGAATAACTTACGGAGCCGAGCTGTGGGGTACAGCAGCGAACTCAAACTGTATTGTGATAATGCAAGTAGCTGTGTACGAGAGGTCGAACCTGCGCGAACTCTTGAAGTAATGTGACATCCACTCCTATAACATCCGGAACGCCGGCAAGTTGGCGTCCGTGTCCCGATCCCTGACTAAGTCCTCCAAGGTGAGTCACGTCATGAGTATGACAGTATATAATAAGTTACCGAAAAACGTTTAAACTGCTGCTAGTGTGACTGCCTTTAAGTCCAGATTAAAACACTGGCTAATCGAGCAGACATTCTATGATATCGATGAGTTTATGGCGGGCAAGTAATAAACAGTGCGGCCCCAGCCATCACCAGTCAGTCAAGTATTTATTGTAATTATTAATTTTCTTATTATTATTTCATCCTGAATGAAAACTTTTTTTTAAATACATAAGTATTTTATCATAAGGATAATCGTATTTTGGTATTTTTTTTTAATAGGATGCTAAAAAAAAAATTATGACATGTAAATAAGTTTACCAATAGTACATAAGACTGAAAAGTATTATCTTTCCTTTCTCTGTTAGATCATCTAAATCTCTTCCTATCTTTAAAGATAAGGTATACAACCATTTCCTTTCTTTGTCTACGCACTGCTAGTTTTTCGTTATGTTTATCTCCTTTATTGTAGTTTATATATAAGTATGTATTATTATATTTGTAAGTATATATATTTAGTTTATTAGTAAGTATAGGTAGTTTATGTAGGTGTATGAACATACTCGTAGATACACCGCCGTTTTTTTGATTTTGTTTTGCCCTGTCCATCCAAAGGTTGTCTGGAAGAGATCACTTTTAGCGATAAGACCGCCCATTGTACTTGCCTTAATTTTTGTGTATTTTTATTGTATTTAGAATTTTGTTAGTGTGCGATAAAGATTATTCTTCAGGATCCTGGGATTAACTACAGATAAACCCAAAATTCAGGGATTAGAAAAAACGGCCGAGATCCAATCCTCTATCTGTATTTAACTAACCCATCTCATCCTACTGCTGGGCAAAAGGTCCTTCCATTATTTTGATTACTTAAACAAACAAAATTTATTTACATACCTTGGCTGAAGTA
Source organism: Philereme transversata (assembly GCA_963924445.1). Taxonomy (NCBI): domain Eukaryota; kingdom Metazoa; phylum Arthropoda; class Insecta; order Lepidoptera; family Geometridae; genus Philereme; species Philereme transversata. The sequence goes on from OZ004342.1 coordinate 12,824,970, forward strand.
ATGGTGCCAAAGGGAGCAAACTCTTTGCGCAAGCGCTCATCATCTATGGTGTCATCCAAATTCTTAACATACAGGTTAACTCCTTGAAAGCGGGTCAAGCGTTCCGATTTTAGTTGTTCAAACTTTCGTTTCAATTCCTTTTGACGTTCTGCTTTCTTCTGAGCACGTCCAACATACAATGGTTTACCTTCAACCAATTCCTTTCCATTCAATTCCATGCAAGCTCTTTCAGCACAGTCTGGATCTTCAAAGGCTACAAATCCAAAACCTCTGGAATGACCATCATCTTTGTACATTACTTTGTGACTTGTAATGCGGCCATACTTTTCAAACATGTCTCTTAACATTTCATCTGAAAAGTCTTCTCCAAAGTTTTTGACATAAACATTGGTAAATAGCTTAGCTTTCTCCCCAAGTTCCTTTTCGCGTTCCTTGCGGGGAATGAATCTACCCACATATACCTTTTTACCATTTAATAACATTCCATTAACCTTTTCAATAGATTTGTTAGCTGCTTCTTCAGTCTCAAAATGAACAAATCCATAACCTTTGGAGGCACCAGTCTCATCTTGAGCCACCTTGCAACTGAGTATGTTTCCAAAAGCGGTGAATGTATCATACATTGCTTTATTATCAATAGACTTGTCAAGGTTCTTGATAAAAACATTTCCAACTCCAGACTTGCGCAGAGAAGGGTCACGCTGGGACCACATGATTCTAATTGGTCTTCCTTTGATAATATCAAAATTCATAGTGTCCAGAGCTCTTTCAGCTAAAACAATACAAAATGTTTTATAGTAAAATGAGGCAATACAGGGATACAGGGAAGTGAAGAAATCAGCAGTTGATAAAATTTGCAATTTATACAACTATTGCAATTTGCTGGGTATCTGTATTTATATTGAGTTCTCATTTTAATACTTATTTAATAAAGGTATCTTAGGGGATAAAAATTCATAGGTTACAATTTTAGAAAAAAAATTGAAGGCAAAATGAAATTAGATAAAGTACATAGAACTTACCATCGGTTGGCTGCTGAAAGTTGACATAAGCGTAGCCCAAGGATCTACGTGTTATCATGTCGCGACAAACGCGTATGGATAAAACCGGACCAGCCGTTGAAAATTTTTCAAACAACATGGCTTCAGTTATATCGGAGTGCAAATCTCCGACATACAGGGATGCCATTGGGTAATTTGGCGGCCCTGGATTCATCTTGAATATTTATTTGTTGCAATTTTACGTCGACATCAAACACGATACGAAGTCAGATAACAACTTCACTTTCTCTTTACAATGACTATCGCATTCCTCAGACCACGTTGCACGCTTACGTACACTAACTTAAAATCAAGTGATTCCCGTTTGTTTTTCTTATTTTACTATTTTTTTGGATTTTGTGAGTTTTATGATTTTTTTTTTTTATTTTACAAGAATATTTCACGAAATTCTGAGGATTGTGTGGCCTTATTCCAGGTGACACACAACCTCGCGTGAACACACCTTGCTCACCAAAGGAAAAGGTGACGTTTGACTAAAATTAAAATGGCGGGTCGAATCACGCTACTGCCAACATACTACTAAAATAAAGAAATAGGGAAAATAAATGTGTTTTATGGCAACAAACATTTCTTAAAATAGTTGTTTCGTTACTTTATGAGTAGGTTCCTACATAAATAATAAGTAATAAGTAGTTACATTACTTATGTACTCAAGATTAACAATTAATAAAAAAAATAATATGACTGTGTTCGTTCAGTCACTATAAAATATCAATCACTTGAACGTGTTGAATGTGAAAAAAAATTCTACTTCTGACCCTTCTGTTTGATATCCTCTCGTCAGATCGTCTCTCAGACGTCTCAGCCAGACCCCCAGAGCTCAGACCAAGTACAAATTCCTTGCATAATCTACCAATCTTACTAATTTTTTTTTAACTTTTATTAGGTCACTTGACCGGATAGTCCCATTTTGGTTTTGTACCTCTCTTGAACCCCAATATCTCACCAACCCTCCAACATTTTTAGCTCATTTAGTCACACCAAAATTGTGCTTTGACTACTTACCCTATTAGGTACATGCCATATTAAATATAAAGTAAGTATAGAACTATTAGACGACCTCTGTGGTGCAGTGGGCGAATAGCCGGCTGTGACGCAGGAGGTTCCGGGTTCGATTCCCGCCGCGGAACAAATGTTTGCATGATCTACAAATATTTGTTTCGGGTCTGGATGTTTTTTTATATTGTAAAAAGTATGTATTTACAAAAAAAAAGAAGTATATAAGTATTCTATCAGTTATCTGGTTCTCATAGTACAAGCTCTGCTTAATTTGAGGCTAAATAGCGCTGTGTGAAATGTCCAGCAATATTTATTTATTTATTAGCAACTAACCTACCTATATACAAAGCAAAATATATATAAAACCCTAATCTAACAAGTCGCTGTCAGTGGTTTTTTTTTATACATTATAGGCTTGCGTTTGACCACGATCTCGCCTGATGGTAAGCGATGATGCAGTCTACGATGGTACACGCTTGCCTAGAAGAAACCTATTCACTCGCGACTTAAAAATACCCAGTACTCACGATCGGACTTGTGCTTGGTACAAGTTGAGCAACTGTCCCGGTGTGAAGTAGTGCCTCACCTTTGCAAGTATACCAAGCTTTTTAGCTGCCAACTGGGCTTTCGACTCAATGTAGGAGCCGAAATTGAGAGTCGGAGTTAATGAGATACCAAGAAGCTCGAGGTGGTCAGATATCGGCACGGATACATTTCGGAAAGTAGGAGTCAGAATAAATTGACTACGTTTTGCGGAGAACAGACACGAATAAATACTACATACATACACTAAATACTAGCAAAATCCTACAAGCTATCAATCAAACAATAAAATCAGTCGGTAAATCAAAGATACTCAACACTTCAATCATCGTAGTTTGAAAGGTGTGGGTAAACTGGGTAAGGGTTGGACTTACGTTCTTAGCCTTGGCTTTTACTTCAGAGGCAACCTCTGCGGTACGGGGTAGAGCAGTCACCTCGGACGTTATTAGACCAATGTCTTGGCTTACGGCCCCTTTTAGCGTGGCTTAGCGCTTTTCGCACTCCTTATGCTGGGGCTACATTAGCGGGCGAAGATTTGTGTTGCGTTGGTACGCTAAAAACATCGTGTACGGGCAGACGCGATGTTCTTGTCTACATTATGCGGACTAAGATTCGTGTCGCGTTGACGCGATACATCGTGCCGGGTTGTGTTGTGGGGTGCTGTGCAGCTGAGATTCAAAATGGATTCAAAAAGAAGTAGTGGAGTTGCATTGTATGTCCGTAACTTATTATTTATTACAATTGTAAGAGTATCATTTGCAAAATAATATGAAAAAGAGGAGATAGTGGATGACCAAATGTTTCTTTTTGTGGACGGGGTTACTAGGATTCCATATAATTATCTCCCTTTCATACAATTGAATTAACTCAAACACTTTTTCGTTACTGTACTCCATGGTGTATAAAAAAACAGAAGCACGTCCGTCCCGCATCAGAGTCTGGACGACCGACACTGAAGTGATGTAGGTGTAGCCACCCAAACGAATATTGCCGCGACAAATCCCTTTGATGCGCGCCAGTTTACCGACAGTGCCCGGATAATAAATCGTCTTCACCTGAATACTACGCGTTGCAACGATCTACCCGGCCACACTCATCGCGTTAATACGAATATTCGCCGTAGCCCGCTAATGTGGCCCCAGCATTACGAATAGTCTGGCGAGCCCAAGCTCACAGAATGGGCCACTGAGCCCAGGAGACAGAAAAAAGTAATTTGTAGTGTATATGAAAAATGAGCACAACCTTTAACAACAGAAATAATATATAATTATTTACATGACTAAAATACAGAAGAAACAGTTGAATCATCTACAGACCGTTGCAAACGATCTATAGATAGCTCAACTGCTCCAGATCACTCCCAGGCGGAAGTGTCCTCAAGATACTGGTAAGCGCCAGTACACGACGATTTTTCTATGAATGTAACTGTCAAATTTGCCAAATCTGCCAATGTCAAGGCATCTGTCAAATTGCTTACAAAATTCCTTTTTCTAAACATTTCTTTGGTGTTGGTTAGTGTTCCGAAAAATAATCTCTAATTATTTAATAAATCTCTAGAAATTTATAGTAAAAGAAGTTAATTTTAGAGACCTAAGTATTTAACGAATCTAGCACATAACTTATTTTCTAAATACTATTTTAGGTATACCAGTGGATATACAAACATGGGGAAGGGAAATAATATGATCCCTAATGGGCACTTCCACAAAGATTGGCAGAGATTTGTGAAGACGTGGTTTAATCAACCTGCAAGACGCCACCGCAGGAAACAAAACAGAATCAAGAAGGCTAAAGCGGTTGCTCCTCGTCCTGCTGCTGGACCCCTGCGACCGGTCGTGCGATGCCCCACGGTTCGCTACCACACAAAAGTTCGTGCCGGCAGAGGCTTTACTCTCCGTGAAGTCAGGGTAAGATAAGTGCTCATATTATGTGTTTTCGTTGATAACAAGGAAAAAAATCTACAGAATAAACTTTTTTGTTTCGGTTAACCTCTCATGATACCCTATAAAAATTAAAGGATGCAATTTTTACTAATCAAGATTACATCTATGTACACAGTAATGATTTTAATATCAGGATATTAATTATCATAATGGGTAAAGCAACTATTTCGTTTAGATAAATCCTACAAAACACTGCAGAATGTTTAGAAACATAGCTGTGATTGACTGCTTAGCAAAACTAATTAGTTTGTCTGTACTGCCTTTATACATGTCCTGTTTGTAAGATTTTTTGATGGTAATCTATTTGTGTACAATAAAGATAATGGTAATGACAACAGCCAGTTCAACTCTGCCAATAGTATTAGTATTACCCGTGCGCGATAAGTTGGGACCTGAGCGCGGTGACGTCATATTGGCGTGTTTATACCGCCCGCAAAAAAGCGAACATAACAAGCAGCCGCCCGAGCACGAGACCAAGAACCCTAGTAAAAAATAGTGATGCGAACAGTACAATACGGGCGCCATCGAGGTAGCGGTCGGGGAGTATTCCTAGCAGGTCCCAAGTTATCGCGCACGAGTTATACACTATGCTTTAATTTACACTATTATAATTTCAGGCTGCTGGACTTAGCGCTGCATTTGCCAGAACCATCGGTATCTCTGTGGACCCTCGCAGGCGTAACAAATCTGTGGAGTCCTTACAAGTCAATGTTCAAAGACTGAAGGAATACAGAGCCCGTCTCATTCTTTTCCCTAAGGGCAAGAAGGTAAGATTCAACAGTTATTATGAAGCTAATATTATCTTATACCACTAAGGTAGCAAACAAGCATAAGGCTAACCTGATGGTTAGCAGTTAGAGGTAAAAAAACCATTATTTTGTATGTTTTATCTTATCATCTAACTAAATTGATCATCAACTTTTTGATACAAGGACTAAGTAACTGCATAGTTCTTAATAGTTAAAATAATATTTTATTAAAATTATAAGAATAAGCAATATGTTATTAATTTTTCACATAACAATTAACTACGTCGAGATGCAGCAGGTTTTAGTTAAAAAAAAACAACCACTAACTTATTTCTTACTTATTTTACTTTTAACTTTAAGAAATCTACTATTTTGCAGGTACTGAAGGGTGAGGCCAATGAGGAGGAACGCAAGTTGGCTACCCAACTCCGTGGCCCCCTGATGCCTGTCCAACAGCCAGCGCCTAAGTCCATTGCCAGGGCTATCACTGAAGATGAGAAGAACTTCAATGCATACCTGTACCTGAGAGGCGTAAGTTATTTTATTACAAAATGTATAAATAAGTGCCAATAGCATAGTTTGCCTCAGATAAACTTGTTTCAACATTTGGAGTGGTGACTGAGTATTTCTCATTTGGGCACTGTGCTGTTGATTTTGAATAGCCATGTTGGAAGCAAACACTGAATCAGATGATTAACTTGAAGAATATTTAGTGCAAATTTATTAAAATTTACCAGATTTACCATATTTTTCTGGCATATACATTTTAAAACTTACGTCACTCATATTTTGTTTATTGCAGGCACGTTCTCTTGCTAGACTGGTTGGTATTCGTGCCAAGAGGTTGAAGGATGCTGCAGAGAACCCTGATGATGTCACTAAGGCTCCAACCGCTCCTAAAGAAGCTAAAGCTAAGAAGTGATTGCTAAATAAATTCTAAAAAGAAAAGGCTGTGTTTTGTATTTCTAATAAAAAGGTAAAGTCTGTTATCTCAGAAACTACATAACTGATTCAGAAAATTCTTTTACTAATATAATAAATAAAGAGCTACACTATCCCCAAACGTTATAATCCTTACTAATATTATAAATTCAAACAACTGTGTTAGAGACATTTTAATTTTACCTGGCTGCGCAGGAGGATAATGTTTTTATATTGATAAACCAGCGACAGTGCCCTAGGCTAGCTAATTATCTTTTTTCATAGAGCTGTCGTTTTATTATTTAGCACCTAAAAAATTTTTTGATACCTATGGATTTTAAGAGTAGGGTACCAAATGTGTAGGTACTATAATTATATATTGGCATACCTATTCAGAATTCAGATTCTCTTTATGGAAGCTGGAGTGATGCACATTGTTATTTATGGCAGTAGTTCCAGCTGAACACGAAATCATGGCGACCTAAGTTCCTAGTTTGATTGTGGAACCCTTAAAACAATCAAACTAGATCCTATCCATTCCTCTTCTTGAGTGGAGAACGCGTCATTATGGCAAAACGTTCCCTACGGGGTGTTATTTTTAGGGTTCCATACCCAAAGGGTAAAACGGGACCCTATTACTAAGACTCCGCTGTCTGTCTGTCTGTCACCAGGCTGTATCTCATGAATTGTGATGGTTAGAAGGTTGACATTTTCACAGATGATGTATTTCTGTTGCCACTGAAAACAATAAAATAAATATTTGAGGGGCTCCCATACAACAGACATGAGATTTTTTTTGCCGTTTTTATAGGTAATGGTACAGAACCCTTCGTGCACGAGTCCGACTCACACTTGGCTGTTATTTTTTTGTATCTTAAGTTTTGAATTATCACGCTTTAAAAATAAAACAATAATAATTTCACAGGTTTCTTATTTATTCGACAAGTATTTCCTCTTACAAAACGTCAAAACTAATTAGACAGGTAGGTAGGGGTATTTCGTACATATATTTAATAAAAATACCCTAAGTATGGTAGTAGCAAGTTGGGCTATTGAAAATACTATGTATGCTTGTATTACTTGATACCTAACCTAAAATAATCTTCTAGCTGAAATTGAGCATCTCACCCACTACGTCACTACGTCCAAGCCAAATTATGCTGTATTAATTTATTAGATCTTAGGGATCTTTTAAGAAAGTCTTGTGATTTTACTGCGAGTATGCCTACTTCAAGTAAGCGCAATTTTAGTCTAGGTACTTTCGCCCAAAGTACGTATATGTATGCCAGAACTAAACTCAAGTGAATCATAGATTTTTTATCAGTTTTTTTATTGGAAGCTGTCAAATAACTTATGCTTGAGTACAGTTCTAGAATACAGGCCTTAAAGTGCTAAAATTAATAGAGATTATTAATAATTCATGTCGCTTTTTATATCCTTTCTCACCAATAGATACAAATACCAACTTTGCGATAGTCTTCAGGCACCTAAGTGGAGAGGTTCTCATAAATGAGTAAGCTTCCCTTGAGTTACAAGGATTTTAATCACTGTCTTAGACCCATGTCTAACTCAACTAGAACTAAATTCAAACTACAAGCCACACATTTTGATAGATTTACATTTAAGCCTGTTTAAAATATTAAACTATGAATCAGTTTTAATTATAGAATAATTAAACTTGATAAATTCTAGAAACACCATAACAAACAACCTTAAAATGATTGCAAGCTGGCAGATTATACAAAACTACTACAGATTCAGCAATGATCAGATACTATTGAGAAAGATAATAGGTTTAGTTTATTATAGGATAGTAATTTATGAAGGCAGTATTACCATAATATTATTGAGCCTCTTTATCAAGTACAAGATCCAGTGCTAATCTGCATATATTTGTAAAGTCTTTGTCAGTGTCTACTTGGATGAGATTAATGCTCTTAATCTTAACAAGATGAAAGTGAAAGGAAGCTGAACTATCTATAGATCTTTTTCAATAGTCTTTAGATCGCGGTTTTTTGTGTTTTTATAATATTATTTCTGTTATTATATGTATTTTTATCAATCATCTGGATGGTAAAACAGCCTTAATACCATATTTCTAAGCAGAATTGCTTATAAACTATAATTACATACTTAATTCATATTAATCAATCAGTAAATTATAACATTTATAATATCTAAACATGGAGTACAGAATGTATCCTAGTTTAGGCTGCTGTGTTAACTTCTACATTATTTTCTGTTTCTACATTGTTTTCTGCATTTGTATCATTTTCAGTGGAGTCCCCATTCTTTATCTTCTTATCACTCTTCCGAAACTTATCATATCTGTTGAAATGAATAAAGAAACATTACTTACTGCAATAAAAATTAACATTGATTATTATAAAATGACGATCTGACCCGCCCGCGGCTTCGCATGCTTGAAATTTCCCGTTCCCGTGGAAACTTCGGGGTAAAAACTATAAGTCACTTCATGTAAATGAATTCACGTCAATGAACGACAGTTAAATTATATGGATATTGTTCATACAAAAACACTACAATCGCGATTAAAAAATGGGGGGTGGGGGTAAGAGGTTGAAAGATACTTTACGACATATTCTCATACCAACCAAATATACAAAAAAAAAATCATTAAAATCCTCTTTTTTATATATTAAAAAGAAAGATATGCTGAATATATGGGTCCCTCTTTATTGGTTACCTGCCATGATCTTCTTCATCGCCGCTGTCTTGAGGATCAACTTCACGTAGAAATTCGCCCAAGTCTTTGTCAACATCGGCCCACAGTTTATCTTCACTACCTGAAAATAAAAACACTTTTAGAACATAAACTTGAGAGCAAAAAAATCGCACATTCATGATTTTTTGACATAACTAAAAAAAAAACAAAAAATATTATGTTTCTGTAATGCAGATTCATAGTCTATTTTAATACCTATCCAGTGGTATCTGATTTGTCTTTCAATCATTACATAAAAATGCTTTTGTGGATCAATAACAAAAATGCATGTTTAGTAAAAAATTCTTTATTCAAGTATTGGTGTCAAAGTTATGAAATTAAAAGATAAAATTAATTTAAAGTTTGTTATTAATACCGAGTGTTCCCTCCCCCTAGCCTGAATCACTGACTCCATCCGTGTTTTCATTGATGTTACTAGACTTTTGATAAAGTCTTGAGGAATAGCCTCCCATTCCTCTGCGATCGCCTGTTGCAGCTCCTGTAGAGTCGATGGAGGAGCATCTCAGCCTCGAACTCTTCTTTTCAGCTCGTCCCATAGATGTTCGATGGGATTGAGGTCTGGGCTTTGAGCTGGCCACTCCATAACGGTCACATCCACCTCTTGAAGGTACTCGATCACTATGCCAGCAGTATGCGGTCTTGCATTATCTTGCATAAACAGAAAGTTTTCGCCGATAAACCCAGCAAAAGGTACGACGTGGCTCTCGAGTACTTCCTCAATGTAACGTATGGAAGTCAATCCTCTTGATTGGCGACCAGTATTCGGTCCGGTGATGAAGGCAAGCTCGGTTTTTGCTTCCATAGACATGCCTCCCCAAAACATGATTGATCCACCGCCATAGGCGACACGTTCTGTTATGCAGCATTGGGCAAATCGCTCTCCCGATCTTCTATACACCTTCCCCCGTCCGTCGTTGCCATGCAAGCACATCCTGCACTCATCAGAGAACAGGACTGCACTCCACTGCTCTTCGGTCCAATTCAAATGGTCTCGAGCGAACTGAAGGCGGGCTTCTCGGTGGGCTGGGGTCAATTTCGGCCCGTTTGCTGGCCTGTGTGCAGTCAGGCCACCTTCTCTCAATCGTCTTCTGACTGTCCACCGGCTAACTTCTACTTCACGAACTTCTTGAAGTCGTTGGCCCAGTTGAACTGCGTTCAAACGACGATTTCTTAAAGATGTCGTTATAAGAAAGCGGTTATCACGCTCTGTTGTAGCACGGGGACGGCCCGATCCTTGTCGCCGTTGGTAGCCACCAGTCTCTTGATACCTCTGGTATACACGCCGAACGGTAAATCGGCTCAAACTCAATTGTCGAGCCACTTGACTTTGCTTAAGCCCCGATTCAACAAGGGCAACCACTTGAGCGGCTACTTCTGGTGTAGTATCCATTTTCGTGTTCCGTTTGAAGCCAATATCAATAGAGAACCTTTCACACTGTACGTTGGTATGCAAATGATGACCATTTTTTTTTTTTTTTTTTTCGAATGGACTAATCTCGCTGTTGGCCTCTGAGGCCGTGACAGCTTAACCGAACTTTTGGCGAGCGCAGATGGCGCTCAGCCCAGTAAGTTTTTTTAGGCAACTAGCGCAAGGGCACCACTTAGGTACGAACCTCGGCTTGGGCTGTTGCCGGGATGGGGATAGGAGAGAAACGCCCGGGTACATGTTTGTACCTCGTATAGGCGGCGACTGAAGGGATTCGTCGACCTCGCCGGCGAGATCGGTGTTTCTGTGAAGTGTTTACTCTGTCTGATGTAGATGACTCACCTTCCGCATTAGCGGAGGTGATTTCGTCATCCGGGTCTCCGAGAACGTGTCTCGGACGACGGAGGATTTAAGTGATGACCATTCCCTCAATATGCACTCTTTTATACCTGCGATAAATCCCGCCGCCGGCCTTACCTGGATCGAGCGACATAAGGGGGTCTATTGTTTTGTTGCTAATGAGTTGTTTTTAAAGGTAAATGTCAACCCTTTATCAGTTCTGCGAATGCCTAGATTATGCACTTTAATTTAATTTTAATTTGCTGTAAGCTCCAAATAAAAAAAAAATTAACTTTTAAGTAAAAATGTGCGGATGTGCGATTTTATTGCTCTCAAGTGTACTTTAGTTATGGGTTACCTTTGCTTGGTTATTTATTTGTTGTACTAATAATATACATAGTAATAAGGACTTCTGTAAAATCACATTTTGCAAATAAATATGATTTGATTCAAAATCCATCTGTTTGCCCAGAATGATTTCATATTAACAATATCTCTTAATAATGTATTGCAATTTAAACTAATTGATCGAGCCTTGTAGTTTTCCAAGTTATTAGCCATATTAAAAACGGAACATTGACGAAATTCACAGGGTACACCAGTGACCATACAGTACTGAAATTTGGTACATGTGTAGTTTTAGTGACACAAATATAGGGAAGTCTGAAGTCCAGAATAATTGCAAATTCTACCCCAAAAAAGGATAACCAATTAACATGAATCCCATTACCTGTAATTTTAATGTAACTGTAGGTCAACTAAGTTGCTTTATGTATTTCATGGCACTATTACACACTAGAGATAGATATTCAAAGATTACAAATACAGTCAAAACCGTTTATAACGACATCGAGGGGACCGTATAGTTGCCGACGTTATATCCGATAGTCGTTTTAAGCAATACAGTCAGTATAAATATACAATGGAAGGGACCATACAATCTGGCTGTAATAACCGATAGGTCGTTGTAAACGATGTCGTTATAAACGGTTTTAACTGTAATATATTAATGAAGTAAAATTTCTTTACGCACGCTTGAGTTGGAAAGTAAGCTGGTGAATGAGTGCCGAGAGCATTACGAAAAGTGTGATCGGGCGAGGCGAAAGGAAATTGAGAGGGAGATATAAGTTAGTGAAGATAGAAAGAGAGAGAGAGTTACGTTTCGTATACATACGTATACAGGGTTTCCCAGAAATGGTGGATAATCCTGCACGTGCGTGTGCGGGGGGGGAGGTGGGGACCCACATCCCAAAAAAAAAAACTCTATTCCCAACAGTCCGCGGTCTACGAATTTTTTTGTAAAATTTAGAAATTTCCCAGTTTTCCTCACATTTGTGGGCATCACGTCCGCTACATGAGGCCTAGTTCGGATTTTTTTCTTTTAAAGTATTCCCTAATAATGGTATTCCTAAATTACCTTAAAAAAAACGCAACTACTTAGGATAGTAGTTAACTAGTAGTCCCTAAACATAAATTTTATTTCTGAAATTTATTTTACTGCAAAGTTTGAGCACCTCTGCTGTAAAAAAAATGTATTGGAGTTTTATAGCCAACCACATAAAAAAATTACCTACATCATAAGGATTCTAAAACAGTAGCATAAGTACCTACTTTAATGGTAAAATTACTGAGCTATAGCTACTAATGTGTAAAAGTAGGCGTTTCATTACAAAATTGCAAAAGAAAAAAATAAAACAAGTAATGACCAAAAAAGTATTTATTATAAAAATAATCAAAGTAAATGTTCAAATTGGGCTCCTGATGCCCTTATGCAAGCTCTACACCTTTTTATAAAAGATTTTTGTAATCTGTTATTATAATTTTTTGATGATATAATTCTGGCTGCTTCGGCGACGCGAAGTCGAAGTTCTTCTAATGAGTTTATTGGTTTCTTGTAAACCTGCTCCTTCAAACAGCCCCAATAAAAAAAATCCAGAGGATTTAGGTCTGGGGACCGTGGTGGCCACAGTATTGGCCCCAATCGGCCGATCCATCTGTTGGGATAGGCATCATTTAGATAATTTCTTACTTGCACAGCATAATGTGCCGGACAACCGTCGTTCTGGAGCCACATTCCTTGCCGGATGGCTAGTGGCTCATCTTCTAATAATATTTGCAACTGGTTTCGAAGAAATTGTAAATAATTGTTGCCATTTAGGTTGCCCGGCAATTCATATGGGCCTATAATTTTTCCATTTAATATGCCCGTCCAGTAATTTATTTTAAATTGATACTGGGATTTATCTTCTCTCATCAAATGTGGATTTGTCAATTGCCAACTGTGCAAGTTATGAAGGTTAAGATACCCATCCCTTTTACATGTAGTCTCATCGCTCCATAAAATTTTTCTGAAAAAATCTTGATCTTCTTGAATTCTTGTTAACATTTCATTGCAGAAAACAATCCGTGCTTGGTAGTCTCGTGGTAGCAATGTTTGTACACGTGTCACGTGATAAGGATGCAGTTTAAATTTTTTCACAATACGATGTGCTGTAGATTTTGATATTCCCGTACGGCGTTCGATATCTGGCATCGAAATACTGGGATCTTCTTCCACCATGTCAAGGACAATATCTTCAGTTACAGGATTGTGGGGTCGTCCTCTGCTCCTAGGGCCACCAACGCCAGTACCAGGTATTCTGCCCTCTGAGTAAGCTTGGTGCACTCTTGTAAAAACTCGATAGTCGGGGTGACGCGCGTTCGGGTATCTCTCCCGATAAAGTGTTGCGGCAGCACTTGCGTTGCCACTACATTCTCCGTAAATGTAATGCATATTGGAATACTCTTGGGGTGTATAAATTTCTCGTGACATCACACAGTCCTGTTGATATACAGAACAAATGTCCAGTAGAATGCCGAGTCGTCGCAGTTATCACCAAACAAACAAAATCCAATCAAAATGCACAAATCGAGTCCAGTAGAATGCCAAATGTAGAATTTTGTCACCGAGAATCAGAAAAACAAGAGCACATGCGATGTCGAGAACGTCGAAATACGCACTAAAATTAAAATAGTTTTAACTACGGAGACAAAACAATAACCAAACACGAATTCTACCATACAAAGGAGATTTGTTGACCCTTTCACTCGCAATATTCCCAAGCACAGTTTTGTCTCGCTCACACAGCTTAGAATTCAACTGAATGTGCCGAGCAGGTAGTAAAGTCTAATTTTAGGGTCGACAGCGCTACTTAACTGGTAAAAACTAAAAAAAAATATCTGCAAATAATTTTGCTATTTTGTAATGAAACGCCTACTTTTACACATTAGTAGCTATAGCTCAGTAATTTTACCATTAAAGTAGGTACTTATGCTACTGTTTTAGAATCCTTATGATGTAGGTAATTTTTTTATGTGGTTGGCTATAAAACTCCAATACATTTTTTTTACAGCAGAGGTGCTCAAACTTTGCAGTAAAATAAATTTCAGAAATAAAATTTATGTTTAGGGACTACTAGTTAACTACTATCCTAAGTAGTTGCGTTTTTTTAAAGGTAATTTAGGAATACCATTATTAGGGAATACTTTAAAAGAAAAAAATCCGAAATAGGCCTCATGTAGCGGACGTGATGCCCACAAATGTGAGGAAAACTGGGAAATTTCTAAATTTTACAAAAAAATTCGTAGACCGCGGACTGTTGGGAATAGAATTTTTTTTTTTGGGATGTGGGTCCCCACCTCCCCCCCCGCACACGCACGTGCAGGATTATCCACCATTTCTGGGAAACCCTGTATATACTGTAGGGGCGAGAGAGAGGTGCGAGTACACATTTTCTTTCTCTCTTTCTCTCATAGCCAGTAGATGGAGCTAAAGAAGTTTTACTTCAGTTGTGTGGTCTAAAGCACATTCGTTTTTTTTTGTTTTTATATGAGACTCGCGAGATCTCAGTTCGGGACGAAGCACTAGTTATATTGAAGCAACAATTTCTACACAAAAAATATATGTAAATTTTCTTGTTTTATTTTATCAAAATCTCGTGGAAAACTATTAAATGCTGCTCGGCGAAATGTTAGAAGTCTAGCGTACTGTACGATGCCACAGATTACTAAAAAGTTACTCCTAAGTTCAACAACGCTATTCGTTCAATGACCCGGCCCGGTCACAAACTAAAACAGTAAACAGAGCTAGTATGGTGCGTACGGCAGGCTTGTAAGTACCTACATGTTAGGTATAAAAACTCAAAAATTAAGTTTTATGGAAACAAAATAAAAACTATTTATTTATTATTTATGGTCTCAAAAATATACTCCATCATTATTTGTAGTTTAAATTGCAATTAACAACATCAACTTCATTAAAAATAACAGTAGGTATTTTTTACCTGGAACTAGTTCGCCCCCATTTTCTTGCTTTTTGGTTTCTTCAGAAGTTTCAGACTTAACAGTTTTCCCTTTCTCCCCAGATTCAGATGCAGCAGCCTCCTTACCTTCTTCTGTAACCAAAATTGTGTTGAACAGTTTAATTTAGGTAGATAATAATATGGCAGGAGCTGATATTAATAGTAGCTTAAAATAAACCATAAAACAAATTGCAGGAATCTCTGAGGAGATTATTTTCTTTATTTCAGACTAGCACTAACATACAAGGCATAGTCCACATTATACCTTCAATGGATTTCCATAGGAGTTCAGCAAGTATGTATGGGTCATTGATCAACTATGTAGTAGTTTTTAGACCACCCAAAGGCTTGATTATTATTGACGACCTCCATGGCCCAGTGGGCGCATACCCGGCTGAGACGCAGGAGGTAGCGGGTTCGATTCCCGCCACGGAACAAATGTTTGTGTGATCTACAGATATTTGTTCCGTGTCTGGGTGTTTTTCTATATATTATAAATATTTAAAAAAAAGTATATATGTATTCTATCAGTTATCTGGTTCCCATAGTACAAGCTCTGCTTAGTTTGGGGTTAGATAGCGCTGTGTGAAATGTCCAGCAATATTTATTTATTTATATTTATTATTGCTTCGGCTATAAAACATGGCTACACGACTTTTCATTACCACGACCGACATCTCAACATGCCCTAGCAGTACGAAAGCGCTCAGTTAAAAATGTCACTTGAGAGTTGATCTTTGGGCGAGATTGACGAGTAGCCAATAAGATTTATAATGATAAATGTTAGCATGATCCTATAATATTTGTTCCTGCTCTAATGATAGGCATAGTCATGATAATGTTTACCTTTCTGCTGGTGTAGCTGTCGATGTATGCGCTCGGCGTGCTTGCGCAGCGTGCGCGTGTCGCGGTGCTGCACGTAGCGGCCGAGGTGGATGCGCAGGCGGCAGTGCCGGCGCAGCGCGTCCGTCTCCTCCGCGCCGCCCGTCTCCACGCGCGGCAGGTACACGCGGCAAAGCTCGCAGTACCACACCTGCAACAACATTATTTACACAAGTGCCAACTGTACACGGCCGGACGGCTTCACGCCTTGTGGAATCCTAGCCCACTAGTCATCGCGCAATCGGCATACGTGTCCAGCCCAGTCCCACTTCAATTTTTATTTTTTTATTGCTGGACATTTCACACAGCGTTATCTAGCCCCAAACTATGCAGAGCTTGTACTATGGGAACCAGATAACCGATAGAATACTTATATACTTTTTTTTTGTAAATACATACATTAACAACCAGACCCAGAACAAATATCTGTAGATTATGCAAACATTTGTTTCGCGGCAGGAATCGAACCCACTACCTCCTGCGTCTCAGCTGGCTATTCGCCCAATGCGCCACGGAGGTCGTCAAAGTAAAGGAGTTTGCCAGCTTTTTGTCTTAAAACATAGTTTGGTGTTTCTAATGAGATCAGTGAGTCTAACCCCAATATGCTATGATCTATGAGATCTATCGCCCTCTGGCAGACCCCGAATTTGAACTTTAGAAGGTAAGAAATAAAAAAAAAATAGGTCTAAAAAATACTGATTTAATTAAAAAAAAATATCAAGCAATTGAAAAGTCAAATAGTGGGCTCATCAATCAAATATTTAAAATGATGGCTCATCTATCAGCATCTAGAGATCAATCTATGAGCCCATCATCAAATATTGGGCTCAGATTATACTGCGTATAAAATAGATAGCGCTACCGCATTCATTTAGCTATGATTTACGGTAAAAACGGCTCTGCGCCTCTGCAAGCCAAGCAAGCCGAAATCGGCCTAGCAAATAGCCCGAAATCGACGGTCAAGTTCCGTTCTATGGGATGAGGCATCTGTACTAGTATAATATCTTATCTGTGGCGCGTTACTTCGCTCACAGCAATTTTCTAATTCGACAGAAGATAAGCGTAAATATTCCATGGATAATGACAGATTTCTGGCCAGCCGGCATCGTTTGTATTCATGCAGGACAACGTCTGTCGGGTCTGCTAGTTATGTTTATTTTGTTTTAAGTTAGCACGCCAACCTCTGAGCAGGGCCGCGCCGACCCCCGGCAGCGTCTGTGTGCGAAACCCATGAAGCGCCTCTTATTTTTACGAATCTTCATGTTTCAACATATTTTTTTTTATTATTTGTTAATTTTGACCGAAAGAAAAATGTTCTTCAGTTTAATATACTAATATTTTCCTGAATAGGTAAAACGTCCACCGACGCTATGGTAATGTTCGGGCATAGCTATCAAATTGCTAAAATATATAAATTCAAGAATTTTCACCGCATCATTATTTAATTAATATTTAAGAGAATCATCATTGTTTAAGTGAAAACTCTTCTTATGGTTAAGCTCGCCTTTCTTTATACATGACCTCTATTTCTGTATTTATAAATATATTTTCTTGTGTGCAATAAAGAATTTTTTATTATAAAAATTAATTGCACACACTTTCGACTAAATGATTATTAAATTGTTTTGGCTCTCTCGTTCGTTAAAATCGGGGAATCCCCGCGACTCCACCGTGCGGCGCTCATAAACACACTCAAAAAAACTTACGACGCAGCGGCGGTTCTCTTGATTCACTGAGCTCTGTCTGAGTAATAAATGTAAACTAAAACCCAAAGCGTAAAATGAAACCACAAACGTAAATATTATTATCTTGGGAGACTTGTACAATAAATGCATTTAATGTTTTGTTATTTACAAAGCATAGGTATGTTGCGCCTTTGTACCTACTTATTGATACTCCACTACAAAGAATATGTAGTTGTGTAAGTGTATAAATAATTTCGGTGGCAATAAAGTACTAAATGAAAAAAAAAAAAATTAACCTTACTTTGTCGAGGTTAGTTTAAGATTTGCCTTGCCCACCTCGTCATGTGGTGGCAAGACGCATTTGATGAATTATTTTTGAATTAATTGCGTGCACCATGGTAACTATTTTACGTTGATGTTACGTACCTCCATCTTTTTGATATGCTCACTGCCTATATTGATCTCTTTCTTGGGCTCCTTACGGGAAGCCTCATCCTTCTTTTCGCCACCAGAGTCATCATCTTCCACTTCTACAAATTGATGATAAAAACTTAGTACTTAACCTCATTGGATTGTTTTAAAAAAGGTACAGTACTACGATTTAAGTTAGACGCCTCGGCAAATTTCGTCTATATCGGAATATATCAGAATCTATACACTTCCAAATACTAGAACCGCATGTGCTAACGGCCTTTGAAGCTTGCTAGTGACTGACGAGCCGCCACGCACGTCACGAGCCGCGGGTCGGCCGGACATTGCTTGTGTAATCGTACTAATTCGGAAACACGAACGTTGCCGAGTCGTCTAAGTTATACCGTAGTACTAGTATAGTACGTTAGTAACTTACCATCGACATCTCCGACAGAGTCGAGAGTCATGAAGTTGTCCAAATCGACATCCATGCCCTCATCTCCACTGGCGTCGGCTTTAGGACTGGCGACACGGCGATTGCTTTGGCTTGCTTTTCTCTGTGGAATAACATTAAATTAATAACAATATAATATCATATTTTTCGTATTGTCCACGAACATAAACAAACAGATTCAATGATCATAGGGCATAAGCTGGTAGACGTTATTTCGCGTCGATTACCTTCAGGTGATCCAAAGAACTGATATGATGTTCGTATATCATCGGCGAACGGAAGGCGAGGCGGCAGATGCGACAGAAGGGCATCAAGAAGCGCTTCATGGCGCGATGCGTGTCGGTCTGGTTGTGCGCGTGGCGCGTGGTGCGGTGGTTCAGACGACACACCAGGCAAAAGGTGGTGCGCGACGCGAGCTCCGCGTCCGCCGTCGCCTCGAGCTCGCGCTGCGCGCCGCGCTGAGCCACGCGCATGCGCAGCAACTGCGCCTTGTGCCGCCGTGCGACAGAGCCCATGGCGGCGCGGTGCTTCGATGATAGCAAGTGTTTTGCATAACTCTGCGATACATTCAATTATTCTACTAAAAAATACCACAAAACCAGGAATAGTATTGCGTGTATGATTGCACAACCGAAGAATATTAATTTTTATTTATTAACACCAAATCTCTCTCGACCGCTATTTTATGTACTTTTTCTTCTTCATTGTGTCAATGATACAAAATATTAGGTAATGTGCTCCCAGTATTTGGGCACACCTATGGCGTTCCCGCCATATAATAATTTGCTTTATTGAATGTATATAATGTACTAGTGCTTTTTCTTCTTCATTGTGTCAATGATACAAAATATTAGGTAATGTGCTCCCAGTATTTGGGCACACCTATGGCGTTCCCGCCATATAAAAATTTGCTGTATTGAATGTATATAATGTACTAATGATAGTATTTTTCAAACTTTCACAATCACTAACTATGCATATGCATAATTACTGATTTAAACGGGTATTTAAAGTCTACCCGCGACCACGGCTGTTGCAACACAGTTAGGATGACAAATAAAAAAGGTACATACGCGATAAATCAATAATTATGTAGTAAAGATATTATTGTGTGCACTTACAGCAAAAGTCTGATACTTGTCCTTGCAATGCACGCAGGAGAGGTGCACGTAGGGGCGCGGCCGGCGCAGCAGCGGAGCGTCGGACGCGGCCTCCGGCTCCTTGTCCGTCTCCTCGCCGCCGTCGTCCGCAGCCTCCGCCGACGAGTTCGCCAACTCTTCTTCATCTTCAGCCTGTGCACACACAATATTAGTTGACATAAAAACAAAACAAAAAAATATATAATGTAATAATATACCTTAATGTATATATGTATAATGTACCTTAGGGGATTTTTGTTTCAGCTCCTTTTTGTCCTCAGTTGGATCCTCTTTGTCATCAACATCCCATTCCTCTTCAGTGGAGGATGCTTCTTCCTTCTTAATAGGGCTGCATATAAGTTGGTATTCATTAGTCAAACAATATAAAGCAATAATGTCCAAATAAATAGGTAATAAATAGATTCAAATTGTTTACCCAGGTGCTCCACCATGCTATACCAACCCCTTGTTCAAATGGATTTGATCCATTGGTCAATCAATAGTTCATTTTTATGGAAACACCTTGATACATTTCTTGTTGCATTCCTTGACTCGAGTCACTTGGGTTGGAATTTTCATAGACAATTTATTTCTGTTCTCTTTGTAGATCATAATCATTTCTATCTATTTCTGTATCTGTCTGCATTTAAATTAAATCAATTTCTACAAAAACGAAGTCAACATATCGAATTACCTTCGGCTCTTGATAGGTTTGAAAGCGCGGCCGTAAGACAGGGACCTGTCGGGGAATCGCCTCGAGACAAAGGAGCCGCGCGAGCGCACCGAGCCGCGGTAAATGGTTCGGGAGCGCATGGTGCGGCCGCGGAAAGAGCGGCGCGGCGCGCGCGGCCGCAGGCTCGAGCGCAGCGGCTCTCGCGGCGGGCCCATGCCGCTCGACTTGCGGTATCCGTCGCGGCTGGGGGAACGTCTGCGTTCCTCGCCCCCGAACGACCTTCTCTCGCTGGTGTACTCTTGCCTGCTGCTGTACGAGCCGCCATAGTGACTGCCGCCATCGTGGCTACGTCTATCGCTTGACGATCCCTGTACATAACTCTGTTTTGTTCTTTCTACATGTCTTACATTTCAGATGATGCATTAAAATAATTATTAGTATGATTCCTCATCCTTTGCTCGCCCAAAATAAATACATATTAACATTCGTAACTCTCAAGAATCCCTTGGTCATAACCTCGATTCAGAAGAGACAGGTCATTCTGATTTCTTTACATCACTTAAGTATTGAAGAGTGAAAGCCTGATTTTGTCCACATTAATTTGTAGATGGAAATACAATTTTGTTTATTATTTTCAAACTTGAAAATGTAAGATGACTATATATATGCCAATTTCATCTACTAAATTCACCTGATTGATTCTTGATCAGTGTCTTACTTGGCAGTACTCTATTGTATGACAATATTTGAGGATACCATCAGATGCTTTCACTTTACTCATCAATATAAATATTGTTGTAAGAGGGCCCATCTGAATAATATGTCTATATGACAAAAGAAATAATCATTATTGCCATGTATGTAGTTGTATCAATTTGTTCATAATACAATTTGAAGGAAAAAATCAGTTGATTTAACATGGATGTCAGTTCATTCCATAAGTATATCATGCTTCCATCACAGATTGGCATCTTGAAGCTTGTCTGGTAATGCCTGGATGCCATTGAAAATTTCAGAACATTGTATGGCTGCCATTTTGTAGGTTCTATAACAACATTGAAGTTGTAAATGTGGGATAACAATAGAGCATAAGCAAATGATAGCTTTCTTATCAATTCATGTGTCAAGCAGCAATCCCTTCATTTGCTGATCTCAGTACCTGTCTGTACTTCATTTGAGAATGCTTTTCATGAAGTGTATTATGTAGCTATAATGTTTCAATAAAGGTCTAAGTGCAAGAAAATTATATTATTTCAAAGAAATAGGTCACTAGGTTATGTAGTTCTTGTAAACTCTACATAATTCCACTTTGTCTCCCAATTACCAGTGTGATCTGCCTTCTCAGTACTTTCACATTATAGCCTCATCACCTTTTCTGGTATAATTTCTGCTACATTATAATAGTATTTTATTCCATTGGTAATTGATTTGTGCTCATGAGATGTCTTGTTCCATATGTTGTTGTTATATCAGATATAGATTAGATACTTAAAGCAAATAGGATTAAATACATACCTCCATCCTTATTCTTTTGCGTTCAGGTGATCCTGCACGACTGGCATAGTCACGGTTGGAATAACCGCCTGTATCCTGCAATTGTTTTTTTTTTATGTTTCAGTTTGATTATCAACACATACCATAACATTATAAATATTTATATACACTTAAGCACAGTTGTGGTCATATAATTAAGAATGGCTAAATGTTATAAGTAACATTACTAAAAACACATTCAAAGGATTAGTTTACAAAGAGACAAATATAACAGTTACAGTATAATTTAACATTTATTCATCAGATTAAACTGTTATGCTTAAGAATAAACTGATAATTTAATCATTTCGCTGTTTTATTTTATCTATAAAAATTTCAGACTTAAGCTTTACAACTTTAGGTAGTTTTTAGGAAATGTTCATTTTTATTTTTGATTTTACAATTTTTATGTCAAAAACGATGGCCTGACCTACATATCAATACACATTGAGCTATAAAAAAAAATACTTACCGATCTATAGGGTTTCTTGTAAGAATCATTGTCTCGGTTGCTATATCTGTTAGTGGAGCTGCTAGGGTATCGCGAATCGCTACTGTATGAGTAGCCTCCACGCCCACCACGACCCTCGTAAGAGCCACGGATACTGCCGCGATATGAGCCTCTGTAGGAGCCACGACCTCCGCTGTAGCTGCCTCTACCGCCGCCATACCCCCCGTAGCCTCTTCCGCGTGATGACATCTGAATAGACAATCTTTTAAATTATGTACCGGTGCACCTTTATGGTCTCGTTTAGTGCAACAGATTTTGTCTGTAGTTTACAGGCACTATCGGTCGGTACCTACACAAGGCAAGTACATGTAAAATAAAAACGTGACTGATTCTCCGGTAACAAACTGTAATCAGCACCAGAATCATTTCGTCCGGTTCGCCAGTGACGATCTTTGCATTCGAGATTGTTAAATAATCATAGGTAATTTTAATCACAGGTTACTTTAACTCAATCCTTACTGGCATAGGCAATGTATGAGTGGACTGCTGAAGAATTCGTTGATTTTACACAACGACAAAGCGGGGGACGGACGACGGTCTTAAAATGGCGGGCCGATGACCCACATGAGATTATGCACCCATTTGTTTATAAACTTGAAATTAAAGTTTACTTACAATCCAATATTAGTTTCACTGCGAAAAATCCTTGAAATTCACCAAATCTATCGTTTTGTACACGGCCTCCCTAGCCCGAACCAAAAGACGCCCTGTTGAACGAAGGAAACGAACGAATGGCTTGAATTTGAATGAATTTAATTTCGTTCGTTCGAAAATGCCACGTATTCACAGATAATAAATACCTAGTGTATGTTGGTAGAAGTGTGTAATTTCCGGTCCCGGGACTGTGTCGCAGGCATTTTTTCCACGTGGAAAATACTTTTTCATAAAGTTCGTGCCAATAAAAGCTTAGATGGCTCATAGCAATAAAAATATAAATAAAGTATGTAGGCTTCGGTCATTCTAAACAGTTTCATTTTTAAGAAACAGAAGAATACTAGCACTCTGAGAAAGTAAGTAGAATGGTAATTATTCCCGTTGCTTGTAAATAAAAAAGTTATAAACCGGAAATATATTTTATTTAGTATTGCCATAATATAAACATCTGCAGATTTAAAGGCAAAATTATTTACAATCAGGACGTTCTCAATTCCCGCCGTATCCTACCGTGTCATCATTATTCATTCATTAGTTTGTCACTACTAGAATCCTATTGGTTTTAGGGCTTTTATGGCTAGTTGTTGTCAGAATTATGCCAATGTCAAGTCGACAGGTATATAAAACGGTAAAAACGATGGAGTTCCGAGTAATAAATGTGCTTACTGGCCAACCAATAAATAATAAACAGAGGGAGGCTCAATCAAAATTTAGACTACTTATTAGTTTGTCATTGTCAAAGAGAATATAATACTGTCATTGTCAACAACTGAAAGTGAAAATGACAAATTGTAGGTACCCATTACAAAAATTAAGTAAAATTACAAAAATTCTATTTGCTTTTTAGTTTTTACACTTTACTCATTTAGCCCAACATATATTTCTATGTGAATAGCTATGTTTATGACCAATCGAATAAAATTTAAAGAAAGAAGAGAGAATTCATTGTAATGTCAGGAAATAATGTTGCACCGAATATTGTTCACATTTCCACGTCCTTATATCCAAAAGTAATAAAATAGGTACCTATCCATTAACTAGTAACCAACCAGTTATTATTGAATTCAAAAAATCTTTATTTTCATAAGATAGATATTTAAATATGCAAGCTAAAAAACGTTTTGTGCTTCTGTTACTCACCTGTACATTTATAGTTTATTGCTATTTTGGAAATTACCACTTGAAGTCAGAATTAGCCCAAAGTGACCGTCGCGCGCAACTGAAATCGTTTGCTACCTTAGAAGAACTCGAGGAAGCTCCTTCACCACAACAGAGACAGCCAAAATCTGCTGCAGCACCATGTCGCATGGAAACTTGTTTCGATTTTTCAAAATGTGGAATCGATCCTAAAATTTATGTTTATCCAAGTGACGGGCCAGTTAGTGCATCATATCGTAAAGTTCTATCTGTTATAAGAGAGTCTCGATATGCCACACGGGACCCTAATGAAGCTTGTCTATATGTGCCTGCAATAGACACTTTAGATGCAGATCCGTTGTCTCCAGAACATGTTCCAGATGTCGGATCTCGGTTAACACATTTACCTTACTGGAAGAATGGACGCAATCATTTAATTTTCAATTTATATGCTGGTACTTGGCCTGACTATGCGGAAGATGCTTTAGGTTTTGACTCTGGAGAAGCAATATTAGCAAGAGCTAGTGCTTCTGAGACTATTTTCCGTGAAGGATTTGATGTGTCTCTACCTTTATTTCACAAAGAACATCCAGAAAGAGGTGGTGCACCACCTGCAGCCACTGGTAATCCCTTTCCAGCTCCTAAACGCCATTTACTTGCATTCAAAGGCAAGCGATATGTGCATGGCATTGGTAGTGAGACCAGAAACTCACTGTGGCATCTTCATGATGGCAATAATCTTATATTAGTTACCACTTGCCGACATGGAAAGTCCTGGAAAGATCTAAGAGATGAAAGATGTGATGAGGATAATAAAGAGTATGATAAGTAAGTTCCATAGGATAAGATTTGTGGTTTTATACCTAACAAATCCAGTACACGACATTTGATGCCTTATAATTTTCATAAAATTCTGTCTCTACATAACTCAGTCAAACTGAGCTTTGATTCAATTATTAAAAGAGTCCTGTTTTTTTTTTTTCATGTTTCCACTTTTTTTTTTAAACTGAGTAGATCTTCTTTTGACCACAATCTCACCTAAGTAAGTGATGATGTGATCTAAGATGAAGCATGAAGATCTAGAAGAAACCTATTTACTCTTACCTTAAAGATTGTATTCTTTGGGAAAACGGATGATGGTAAAGTGTTCCATACCTTAGCTGTACGCATCAAGAACGCAGAACCAAAACGGTGTGTGCGAATGGGTGGTATATCAACTAGGATGGTACTGAGCCATGCGCCTGCTTATCTTTTGATGGAAAGGAGATGGCGGCATCAGATCGTATAGATATCAATCACTTCATCATATTCTTATAGTACATAATAAAATATAACTATTGATGGATAATGGGAACTCCCTACCATTTAATTTGTAATGAAATTTCAGGTTTGACTATGAGCAGCTCTTGGCGAATTCGACGTTCTGCCTCGTTGCGAGAGGTCGCCGCCTCGGATCGTACCGTTTTCTGGAGGCTATGGCCGCGGGCTGCGTGCCAGTTCTGCTCAGCAATGGCTGGCGATTACCGTTCGACGAACGCATCGACTGGCGCCGAGCCGTTATATGGGCTGATGAACGTTTATTACTGCAGGTAATGAAAGAAAGGAGTGTCCAGAAACCCTTTTAATATTATTAGCTCCACACATCAAACGCGGCATGGGGCGGTTGCCAACCACACTGTGCAACTTTTGTATACTCTACCCGCCCCATGCCTTGCCCACCGTGATAATCGCCACCGCGCCGTGTGAGCAATGCACACTGGGAGCGGCGCGGTGAGGGGCAGCCTCGAACCTCCTCTTGCTGACCTGAACTACTAGCTGGTCGCAAGGCACTATTCCCCCATGCCCTTTGCCTTTCCTGATTAAATATAGATTTTACTAAACAAGTAGGTATCAAATATATCTAGCCTTGTTTTTAATTGTTTCTGGCGTAGTATGCTTACTCGTGTTCAGGTCAGCTCAACGCTCTGCTGGTCATTGCTTGGTTGAGGCAAATGACATTTACAAAATAGCGCTTTCGTGCCTCAGAGACGCCGTCCGATGTCAGTCTAGTAATCTAATAATATGTCTCCTATATTGGCCCTCTTCTTCGATCAATAAAATACAACTTCTTTGGCCCTCTTACACCTGGTTGACTGCCGCCTTCGACAAGCAACTTCGGCTTTTGTCGACTGTAATGTAAGGAACCGTGTTTACATTCGGATTCTGTCGATTTCTCGGTCGGTGTAAACAGAACTTCGACTGCGACACCTTCGGCAAGCCGAAAACGCTACATAAAGAGCCGTTATAGGATTTGAGACTGGCATCAGACGCTACACTCTCTGAGGCATGGAAGCGCTATTTTGCAAATGCTATTTGCCTCAATCAAGCAATGGCCACGCGGATCGATCGATCGGAATGGATAAGTCGATCTCAAAAGAAGTAAGCAAACTACGCTATAAACGTATGAAAAACAAGTCTAGTTATTGGTCTATGGCGGGTTTCTATATCCATCGATAACCAGCTACGATTCGTTTCTTCTTGAAAACGTGTAAAAAGTTTGATACTAGTTTGACACTTTTTCAAAGAGATACGAGTCGCAGTTGGTTACCGACGAATACAGGAACCCGCTACTAGTCCTATCAGAATTGAAAATTCTGATGCCAATTTGCCCCCTCAACATAATGTACTTTGTTTAGATCTAGTAACATAGTTATTACGTATTGTAGGTCCCAGAGCTCGTTCGCTCAGTGCCGCCCGAGCGCATACTCGCCTTGCGTCAGCAAACACAGTTACTCTGGGAGCTGTACTTCTCATCCATTGAAAAGATTGTCTTCACTACTATTGAGGTGAGTTTTTATAGGAGTAAATGCATTGGAGGATTTACATTGATAGACTAAAACTAACGAGGCAAGCAGAGTCCTGGTGCCCTCTGCATTCTACAGAAATAAGAGTTTTATCATTAGACAAGCTGGCCATTCTATCTGATAGATTATTGTGAAATCTTCTCTGGGGTATCAATACCTACTATAAAAGTTGCATTTAAATCCAACAATCAAAACAAGTGTGTAACCCAAGGAACCTATTTCCTATCCTCAGATTCTACTGGAACGAGTCACAGCCCACAAATCATCAAGACAACGTGAAGCGCTGATATGGAACGCATCGCCCGGCGCACTGAACACTTTGGCTACATACGGGGATTCCCGCGCTCACTTGCCTATCTCCGTCCCTCTCCCGCCGCCGCCGCCGGCGCCTTCCGTCCCTCTCGCTCCGCTCCCCGCGCCCTCGGTCGCGGTCACCGCCCCTCCTCCTACTCCCGGTAATTCCTTTACAGCTTTGCTATACGTACAAGCTACATCGCCGGCGCTGCATAAACTTCTTGCTAATATTGCTAGCAGCGAGTTTTGTGAAAAGGTTTGTAGGGTTTTTAGCATTTCCTACAAGGTGTTCTCGTGCCTATAGTCACATAACTTGCTCAATAAGCTCACGTTTGAACACAATCTCGCCTCATGGTAAGGGTTGATATAGAAACCTGAACAGCTTTCCCTTCTAGTTCCTATACGGTTTCCAAAACCTGACAGTGATAGGGAAGGATCGAGCCCCAGTTCCATTGGAAAATTTAAAGGAACTAGGAATAACTATCGCATGTTCACTAAGAACCCATCTTTAGAGACGTTTGAGAAAAAGTCCGTTGTTCCTTGTTAGGCTGGCATTGGCATTTAATAATGACAACTTTGCATATTTATAATCAGATAGTTAAATCAACAAATGCTAAATTGGTTCCGCTATCCTTTTCGAAGGCGAATTTTTTCGAGGTGAAACAAAAAGCAAGGCTGTAAAAAAACTACATTTAGTACAGTCACACATTGAATTATGTCGTGGGTATAAGGTTAATATTGTGTTATCTTTGGACAGGTTGTATTA
This sequence comes from Philereme transversata, assembly GCA_963924445.1. Lineage (NCBI taxonomy): Eukaryota > Metazoa > Arthropoda > Insecta > Lepidoptera > Geometridae > Philereme > Philereme transversata. Next base: position 12,853,019 of record OZ004342.1, read on the forward strand.
GTGTGGGACAGCGAACGTGCGGCACCTGCGTTGAAATCGCTGACGCGGTTGGCCGGCGATGTGCGTGAACCTCTACCTGTACTTGTCTTAGACGCCACTACACATTACCCAGGGTAAACATTTATAAATAAAATATTACTAGACTCGGTAAAAATGACTCTTGGTTGAGATTGGATCATCTGTATCTGGATCCGGCTTAAGATCTGAATCACGGAAATGGTTCATTTATATCATTCGGATCACCGGTTCTGACGTAGGTGAAGCATTCGCGGCACAGAACCAGATCTAGATATTAATGCATCGATATGAATCATCTAGATCTGACACATGGATACACATTTTGGCGCTACGAATTCAAGGGTGTTGTTGTTCGCGACGGAAATGCAAGGAAATTAAAAAAATCTTTTAATTAACAGTTTGTTGCTAAAAACAAAGTAAATAGAAATATGGAATTTTCATGAGATTGTATTTCATTATAGCATAATAAGAATGTAATTAGACTCGTCCTATTTTCAAATTTGTTTCGGCTCTAGGTCCGGAAATCTAATTATCGGAGCAGTTTGCGAGTTAACAATGGGCTAGTTTCAGTGCATGAGTGATGAGAATAAAGTTGAAATGTTGAGTATGTGTTTTGTAGTGAAGGCGTGTCCGCGCGCTGGCAGCCGCTGTGGGCGGTGCCGAGCGCAGGCGTGTTCTCGCTGGATGGCGACGCGCCGCTGCTGGCGGAAGAGCTGGACTTCGCCTTCCGCGTGTGGCGGAGCTTCCCCGAGCGCATCGTCGGCTACCCGGCACGGACGCACTTCTGGGACGAAGCCAAGGTACTTACTCATTCTCATTTCTTTTGTTTTTTACCTGTTCATCTTCTTTCGTGTCAATGGCTGTTTGATTTCTAAATTGTATTAGCCCAATAGAGAGTAACTTCCACACCCCTCTCTGTAGCCTGGTTTTACCTGTACACACACACTTCATTTATATGTAACTAGCTGACCTGTCCGCGGCAAACGCGTTGTTTGCCAATAAAAACATTACCCTCCTTTTGCGCAGTCGGGTAAAATGTAGCCTACCCAATCCCAGTCATAATGTATGTGTAAAATAAATTTAATCGAAATCGGTCCAGCCATTTAGTCGTCAAAACGTAAAAAACCGACAGAGAGACAGATTACTTTCGAATTTATAATATTAGTATGGATAAATTAAGTGTGTCTTATAAATAAATTTTGCTGTTCTGTTTGCTTGCTGTTAGGCAGGATCTAGCGTTCATCACACTAATACGATAAATGCGAAAGTTTGGATGTTTGTTTGTTACTCAATCACGTCGTAACGGCTAAACCGATTTACATGAAATTTGATATCTAGATAGATAATAATCAAGACTGAAGAAATATAGGATTTTTTTTATTGACAAACTACGCGTGCGAGGCCGCGGGCAACACCTGTTGTAACATTTATAATTTTATTTAAAACCCAGCGGCTGGAACTTACCCTTCTTCGTCCCCCCCCCCTCACTTATGAACGAAATAAAACAGCACCCTTTACCCCTTAGTTAGTCATCCTATAGGACTTTATAGTGTTTATCGTGAAAATAACTTCATACAATTCTTCCTAACAATAAATATATCTATCAGTAAGAGGATTTTTTAAATTACTTTAGAATAAAGACAGTGGTTGAGGAAATTATGTTCGAAAATATAAGGAACTTTATTATGAGCCACTTCTGTCCCACCCACTGCTGGGCAAAAGCCTCCCCCCATACCATCCAGACATCTCAACCCCGTGCCAAATCTGCCCAGTTCTCCAGGAATTTGTGTAACTCGTCCAATCATCTCCGTCTCGCTGTACAGCGTCGCCTGCTCACTGGGTTGAGCTCACAGCTCACTTGCCATACGAAAGATGTGGCCAGCCCAATCCCGCTACTGTACCTATAGCGGTGTTCAAAGCCATCTATAATTTGGGTTCGCGAGCACAGTTCTGTGAGATAAGGAACTTAGGCATTAATAAACAAAAACTTTTTAAGACGAAGAGATGATGATTCATGATTCTTTTTAGTGTCATGATTCATGATTCTTTTTAGTGTCCATTCACACGGACCGGCTCGGAGAGGAGAGTACATTTTTATCGCGTTTAAAAATGAGTTTTGGATTATTGAAATAAGATTGTTTTTTTCATTTCAGTACTTTTTTAAATGGAGCCGACCAACGCGCTCAGTAAAACAAATCAACCTTATTTCAATGACTCAAAACTCTTTTTTTAAACGCGATTAAAATGTACTCTCCTCTCTGAGCCGGTCCGTGTGAACGGACACTAAGGTGTAAGATATAATTGGTGTTGTGTCGCAGGGGTCATGGGGCTACAGCAGCAAATGGGGCGGCGCGTACTCCATGGTGCTGCCGGGCGCCGCGCTCGTGCACCGCGCTACGCTCGCGCTGTACGCGGCCGGCGCGCCCGCGCTGCGCCACGCCGTGCGCCGCGCCGCCAACTGCGAGGACATCCTGCTCAACTGCCTCGTGGCACACCTCACGCGCCGCCCGCCGCTCAAGCTGGCGCAGCGCCGCCGCTACAAGGCACCGATACACCATCACAGATACAGGTTATTAAATCAACAAACTTATTCAATATGCACCACCTACGCTACCGTACCATACAAGACCGATAATAAGGCCTATCGTCGTAAATCGCACCAACTTTTCTTGTTAGCGCAAGTAAGGAGTGGAACTCATTTCCGGCGTATGTTTTTCCGAACCAGTATAATCTCGGAGTCTTCAAGTCCAGAGTGAATAGGTTCTTTCTAGGCAAGCGTGCTCCATCTTCGATCACACCATCACTTACCACCAGGTGAGGTAGTAGTCAAGCGCTTGACTATCATCAATAAAAAAAACTATAAGGGTATTACCACAAAAAAATTAAGCACTGTTTAGTGCGTGTTTAAAAAAATCCTATAGAAAAATTGAGGAATTTTGTAATAACGCGCTATTTGTTTAACTTTTTTGTTTTAACAAGGTTAATGTCGTCCACTCATGTCACAACCGGTGCTCAAAATACTTGAGACAGACACTGTGGCGTCAGAGGACTCTACGAACTAGGTTGAACCAATGACGAACCTATATTGTAGCGATTTTTAGTCAAACCTTGTTTATAGCTTTTAAACGCATTTATTTTAAAATAATGTTGTTTTGATGATCAGGTCATCGTGGAGTGACCCCGAGCACTTCATTCAAAGACAGTCGTGTCTGAACACATTCGCGACGGCGTGGGGCTACATGCCACTGATGCGCTCCGTGCTGCGACTCGACCCGGTGCTCTTCAAGGACCCGGTATCCACATTGAGAAAAAAGTACAGGAAAATGGAGCTAGTACCATCTTAAGTATTATTGCAATGATGATTCATAAATTATCAGGATTAGACTGAATTTTCAAGCAGCTTGAAAAAGCTGCTCACGTAGAGATTACAGACTTCTGAATCTAGTAGGGATTAACACGGACTAGGTACATATATGAATTACTTTAAGCATAGCAGAGTTTTTTATAATTTGAAGTTGTTACCTTTTTAAGAGTATCGTGTTTCGTTAGATTAATTGTGAAATTATGATATTTTTATGACATATAATACAGATCATGCGTCACCGCATTTTGATAAGTTATTATGTATTCAAATTGAATTATACACCTTAGGGTACCTTTAGAGCACGTTTTATGCATTTATTAACATAACATTAGATTCTAAGCTAACCATTTCTATACGTAAATACTTATTCATAATTTAAGTCATTTTATAATGTTTTTGTTACTGTTAAAATCTTATTTACATAAGACTTAGATACTTCTAATTTATTTGCATAATTCAAACCAAATAAAAGAGTTATCAATATAACTGAACTTTTATTCTACTTTTTTTCTAATCCTAACTTTATTCGACCTAAATAAAATTTCTATTATAATTATCGTTGTACCAAAATATTTCAATTTTATACATTCTAACAATAAATGCAATTAAGCGCGAACGATTAATGGTGATTAATGAATAATGAGTGAATAATGACGGGCCATCGAACTACATTGAATGGTAGGAGAGCATTGCATAAGTAGAACGCAGCTGACATAACTAATAGTGCAAGCCGCAATCGACGGCCTTGGCCTCGATGGCGTTGCGCGCTCTTCGCCAGTCGCCGCCGCCGCCGCCGCCACCGCCGCCGCCGCCGTCAGTGCTGTCGGCTCGGTGTAGGCGCCCGCGCGCTCCTCGGATTCAAACACACGCAGTTGCACCTTCTGGTAAACACTTCGCATTTTTATGTGTTTAATGCAGCTGTTCATTTTGAGTTGTTTTGATCAGGGTGGAAAATCTTGTGCTTTTCTATATGTTTATCTAACAAATGAATATTTGAGTGGTGTTTTTAATAATTACTTATAATAGTATCTATACCAAAAAAAAGGTTTTTTGGTACTAATCGTGTTGGTTGGTAGTGTTTTATGCGTGAGTGCGTGGTGTGTGTTGAGTTGGTCCTTGATTATTGGAATTTAATGCCTAAATTGTTATGAAAATGTGTAAGTGCTTAGGTGTAAATGTTTACCGTCAAGTTAAGCAACATAGCGGTAACTTCATTAACTAATATACCACCGTGAGTAGGCTTGTTACAAGAATTTAGAAATTATAGGTAGGTACTCGTTTTTTATCCACTCGACAAAGCAAATGACCCTGCCAAAGCATTCACTATAAAGCGTTAATTTCAAAGTGCAACATGTGAGTAAGACTGTACAAATGGTTGCAACACACATGAATTCGCAAGAGATAGGTACCTACTACCTACAAAGTTATGCAATTCGTTATTTCAAGTTCATGGTCGAAAACGGTCACAAGTGCTAAAGGTAGATCATTTAAGACACGCAAACTAATTAATGGGATATAGAATGTTGTTCGATTACTTTTACATATTTTTTTAAAGATAATGATTTATCTACCCACGTAATTGTCTTGGTAAGTCAAGCCAAGCCGGTAAGTAAGTATTGAGCAAGGGTGTTCGAAGAAATGTGTAATCCGCCAAGCTATAAGACATTGATGTCATGGCCTTACCCGTTTTGGTATTGCCGTGTTTGTCACTGAGAAGTTGTCACACACGCAATTTCCTAATGAAGATAATTATAATTAGGCATTAACAGAAACACCCTGACCTCGCACAAGAATTCTAAAAGTCGTGGTTATAAAAAACACGGAGTTTGTTTTAAAATCCGGGAATTGAACCCGCGCCGGCACTTCTTAGTTGGTTACATCATTTACTTTTTGTTTTACCTGTACCTACGGTTGCTTGTACGATCCGGGAATAGAACCCGTGCCCTCGCTTCTCAACCGTCTTCCCCATTCACTGTGAACCGTGATTTGTCTACCTTATTCGGTAAAATTTTCATATGTGACTTTCAAACATTTTTCATTATTCATACGAGTGCACTATTAGATCCAGTAGGTGTCCCAGACAAAGACAGTCATTCAAATATTTTTATGGCCAGCAGTGTAAGACTATCAGCCTTCACACACACGAGTCAAAGCTTCACAAATTGGTTTGCGGTGGACTACTTGACGCTGACTGTACCTCAGGTGCGTATCACCTTTGTCAGTGAATGTACGAGCTGCGGAGCGAGGCTGTCCGTCGGTAGGTACTTGCCCTCAATCTGAAGGTAACATGCTATGTACGAAATAAACAAATATGCGGAATTGCCGATAGTATGTCAAACCTGTAGACCGAGTAAAGCGCGATGTATGGCGAGCGATATTATCTAGGTATAGCATCTTCATCGTGTGACGCGCTTAAACCTCAAATGAAGAGATAAAAATGACCAGTTTGAATATTTGTTTCTTCGCTAGTTACTTATCTGACTGTACCTGCTGTAAGGTAGATAATATGCCTGCTTGTTATTATTGGTACCTAACGTGGCCCGAGTTCATAACCTGTCTGTCCCACATACCACTGTGTTATGTCGATAGGAGTCTCGCCACTCCGTAATTATATGTTGCATGTATGAACAGCAGGGGTAATTGCACATAATGTGGATGATACAATGATCATAGATGCGAGGTTCCTATGAAGATTTATTACATATAAATGTCATGCATATAATGTCGCATGAAGTAAATTTATCTAATTAAAAACTCCTTAAAGTCTCCAAAGGCTTACCACTGCCTTAGGTATTTATTATGCATTTATTTTTGCTCGCGTTCCTACCGGGTTAAAAATTAACCTGAAAATTAGGCTGAATCAACCCGAACCCGAGATTGGATCATCATCATTCATTAATAGCCCACCTGCTAAGTACCTACATAGATCTCAGGTTATAGAGTCCTCGTGTGCTATTTTCAGAACATTCCACCACTTCTCTTTTCCGCACCAACATGGTAAAAACGGAACCTTCACTCATGACTTCGTCCTTCCGTCCGTCTGTCACAGCTATCTCAGCAACTTATATCGGTTTGAAATTTGGAATAGTTATAAATGAATGAATGAAAAATTCTTTATTGCACATAATAAAAACAATCTGCACATAGGCGAACTAGATAGCTTTACTACATATAGCATAGCATAGGGTGTTTGATAATATACGCACAAAAATGAAAGGGGTTATTTTGATGAGCATAATAAATAAATTTGTGTAATGTTTACCATAGAAATGTGAAATTTATTTTGGCATGTAAAAACAAACACTTGATTAAACTTATGTTGTGCTATTGCATAAAGCTTTCCATCTAATCACAGACACTGTATTGGTGACGTCTCGAGATATCTCTTGTTGTCCCTTTCTAACCCAAAACCTGCAGCCATTTCAGAAAGAGATATCAAATCGGCCTTTTTTTTTGGATGTCAATTGCAAGGGTAGGCAGTAAGTTTTATATCGAATTAACCACCTAAACATAGTCGATTTTCTTTAAAATTTGATAATATAACTAGTAGTTTTTTTTTCGAGAGGTCTTTTTTTATGTTTTGAGAAACCGTCACTTGAATATCATCAGTATATTACCAAACATCCTGTATACTAATAACTAGCTTCCACCAGCGGCTTCGCACGCGTTGTTCGAAAACAAAAAGTAGCCTTCTTCTTCTTAGCGTGTCAAGAGTTCTACGTTTCCATTCATAGTATGTTGGACAGGTGTTTGGCCACAGCAATGGCATCAGGCGAGGCGGCCATTAGGTCCTCCATCGTGCATGTGTTCGGACATAAAGGGCACATTAGCAAATGCTGCATTGACTGCGTGGGATCACCGCAGTCACACTGCGTCAAGTTAGGGTCCCTGAATCCCCATTTGCACATACTAAGTCTGCAGCTGCCAACCTGGGTGCGGAGCCTGTTTAAGGATTTCCATACTGGCCACTGCAGATCATGCCCGGGTGGTAACTGTTCCTGTGGGGTGGTAAAATCAGGCGGTGGGGAGTTTCTTTTTATCCACAGAGTGCGTCTGGTAGCAGCCGGGTTATCGCTCGTGGCCCTTGTGAAGCGTTGAAAGCTCTTTCGACTTTTAAGGCGGCCTTGCGGGATGTTATGGTCATATAAAGGGTGTCGATAATCATGCTCTTGTTTGTGCTTTTCAATAGAGCAAGCCACATCTCGTCGCACTCCAGGGGGCGATATGCCTGCCAAAGGGTATATCAGGTTTAGAGGGGTTGGCTTCAGACATCCTGTTATTATCCGACATGTATCGTTTAACGCGACATCGACGACCTTTGCATGTGCGGACCGGCTCCAGACTGGGCAAGCGTATTCGCCGGATGAAAAACACAGTGCCAGGCCAGTAGTGCGGAGTACGTCTGGGGCTGCACCCCATTTGGTAGTTTTAAGTCGACGCAGAAGATTGTTTCGGGTACCAACTTTCATCTTAGTTTTATAGCACTGTGCTTTATAGTTCAGTGACCTATCCAGAGTTACCCCCAGGTATTTTGGAAAGTTTTCGTGTTGGATAGGAACTCCTTGCCAGGTTATGTTTAGGGTCCGGCTGGCTTGTTGGTTGCGCAGATGAAAGGCACAGGATTGGGTTTTAGATGGATTTGGCTTCAAGCCGTTCTCTTCGTAATAACTCCCTAATTCAGCCAAGGCTAGTGTTAGCTTTTCTTCGGCCTCTTCAAAGGTTGAAGTTTGGGTCGTCAACGCTAAATCGTCTGCATATAGAAAACGTGAAGTAGATGGACTGTTGGGTTGGTCATTCGTATAAATGTTGAAGAGAGTTGGTGCAAGCACGCTCCCTTGAGGAAGCCCGTTTTTAAGGCAGCGCCATCTACTTTTTTCTGATAGAAGATGTACTTGGAAGCGACGGTTATGAAGTAGTTCACCCAGAATTTGAACGAACCCAAGATCACAAGTCAGGTGTTCGACTTTGCGAAGAAGTCTTTTAACATTAACAGTATCGTATGCGGCAGATAGATCAACAAGAACCAAACCAGTGATACTGTTTGCCTCGAAACCGTCTTCAATATGTTGGGTAAGCTTGAGCGTCTGACCGCAGCAAGCTTTTCCGGGTCTGAATCCTGCTTGTTCAGGGATCAGCTGAGGCTCTATAATCGGGGTAAGTCGGTTGAGGAGAAGCCTTTCAAATAGTTTATATAGGTGGCATAGGAGGGAAATAGGTCTATAACTTTTAGGCTCTGAAGGGGGTTTTCCAGGCTTCAAAAGTGCTACAACTTTGGCGCGTCTCCACATTTTTGGGATTTTCTTAGTTTCCAGGCAGTTATTAAAGCACATTAGCAGCCAAGATACACCAATTGGTCCGAGATGTTTAATTTGATCAACTAATAAGTCATCTACCCCTGCAGCTTTTCCGTTCTTCAGAGCTCTTATTGCAAGTATAATTTCGGTTAGTGTAAAAGGTTTGCTAATTTCATTTGAGTTGTTTTTATCTGAGATTTTAGTTTTTTGTAGTCTGGGTAGTTGCTTGGGTGGTTTACTATTGAGTAAAAGCTGGTGAGCTACTTGATTAGCTGTAACATGTCCTTGGTTTGTAGCAGTGGGAGGGTTCCCTGTGAGTTTTTGAATTGTCGTCCAGGCCTTTTTACTGTTATGGGTCTACAAAAGTAGCCTATATATGTGTTAATCCAGGTTGTAATCTACGTGCATACCAAATTTCATCGAAATCGGTTCAGCCGTTACGACGTGATTGAGTAACAAACAAACAAGCATCCAAACTTTCGCATTTATAATATTAGTGTGATGTGATACTGACCTTCCTCTATTGCAAGTAAAAAAAATTAAAATATTAGGTTGGGGAAAAAGTTTCTTCGCATTTTTTAAGAAAATTCAAAACATTATTTAATATAATTTATTTTCATTTAACTAAAGTATGTAGGTACCATTTTGTTCGATAACTTTTTGCCATCTTGTAGGTAGGGACATGATCCCATTGCTATAGAAATTTTGGGGCTTCTGATCAAAATACCGCGACAAGTGATTTTGGCAGTCCTCCAGTCGTGATGTTAACCTGACACTGCCTAAAGAATTCTGAAGAGACCGAAACAGGTGTAAATCTGAAGGTGCAAGGTCAGGACTATAAGGCGGATGCATTAACACCTCCCAGCCAAACTCTCTTAATTTTTGCTGAGTGGCTAAAGATGTGTGAGGTCTAGCGTTATCATGATGAAAAACCACACCCCTTATGTTGATTAATTCCGGCCGCTTTCTCTCAACTTCTTGCTTTAATCTCATCAGTTGTTCGCAGTAGAGTTCAGAATCGATGGTCCTGCCTGGTGGTAACAGCTCATAATGAATAATGCCCTTCCAATCCCACCACATACACAGCATCACATTGTTGCGAGTTAACCCGGGTTTCGCCACTGTCTGTGAAGCCTGACCGGCTTTTGACCACGACCTTTTTCGCACGTTCTTGTCGTACGTGATCCACTTTTCATCACCAGTTATCAGCTTCTTCAAAAATGGTTCGGTTTCATTACGTCGTAATAAAGAATCACAAATGAGTACACGGTTCATTAGGTTTCTTTCAGTGAGCTCGTGGGGTACCCAAATATCGAGCTTTTTTGTGTACCCAGTTTTTTTTCAAATGCGCCATACTGTTTTGTGATCAATTCCCAGTTATTCAGCTACGTCGTAATTACTGATATGCCGATCTTGCTCAACTTTTTCAAAAATGGCATCAATTTTATCCGTAATAGGGCGACCAGAGCGACGTGCATCTTTGACATCAAAATTTCCGGATTGAAAACGCTTAAACCAAATTTGTGCTACTCTCACAGACACTGCACTAGGTCCATAAACATCGCAAATTTTTTTCTCGGCTTGATTTGCATTTTTACCTTTTTTGTAGTAAAATTTAAAAATGTATCGAATTTCTTCATTAGATTCACTCATCTTTACAGTACGAAAAACAAATAAAAATCACACATTTTCCTAATTTAAATTTAGAATTATCTTCTTTAAAATTTAAACTTTGAATGATACCAAAACCAGCCAGATACAAATAGATTTTATTACAAGTTAATACATACTATAATGCGAAAAGACTTTTTCCCCAACCTATTATATTCATTTTGATGGCCAAAAGAGTCAAAATAGTGGTGGGTCAAATTTAAAAACAGGGTTACTAGGTCAAGTGGGATATCATATCAAAGAGATTGATTTACATATTTCCGTACCATTTTTAAATTAGTGCAGTTTTGGAATTATGATGAAAATTACGAAAAAAATACCGATTCCGACCTCTTATCTCCGAGCATTTAAAATTTAAATTTTATTTAAATTAAATTAAATTAAAAAATTTATTGCGAAATTAAAATCTGAAATTAATATGATTGATAGATTATAGGAAACCTATAACGAAGTCTCTATAGAACAATTTTTATGTCTTGTAAAAATTCTTGGTTTACTGATCACAACTAGATGGCGCTTAATTAACATAAACAAACCAAGCTAGGCTCGGAACCCTCGGTGCACGAGTCCTACTCGTACGGTTTCTCTCGGAATCTCTTTTCGGAAATAAATTATTAGCATACGATTTAAGTAGCCGTAAGTTCTTCTTCTATGTAGCCCACTTGATGGAAAATCGACCTGATAAAGGTTGGTGTGAGTCGTTGGTTGCAGGCCGCACAAGGCCGCAGGTAGGGTTCCCAGATTAAAAAATCGAAATTCCGGTCTAAATTCCTGACATTTGTTAAACATTCCGGACTTTATTGTGAATATAACATCAATGATAATTTATTTGTAATAAAAATATTTGGTTTATGTTATGTTTTATTTTACTCGGTACCTACTTAAATTGTAGAAATTCCGGACGGTTTAGGATTCCCCCGCATTCCGGACAAAGACCTATATTACCGGACATGTCCGGACAATTCTGGACGTATGGCAACCCTAGCTGCAGGGGACTTATTCAGCAGTAGACATCCTATGGCTGATATGATGATTTAAGTAGGAAGGTCCTTCACATGTCTGTGAGAACAACGCAACCGACGGACGACGACATACAAAGGAAAAGGCGAAAGGTGATGTTTCAACATTTTGAATAATTGATCGCTCGACCTTCAATGTATCTACCTGTTTACTTACAAGAGTCAAATCACGGTATTATGATATTTACGGCCGGTGCAAACCGAATGCGTGTACGTGAAATGCGCGTGCACGTAACAGTTGTAATGTATTTATTGTCATGACTGACCGCCTGCGTGGCGTGTGCGTGGCGTGCGCGCATAACGCTACGCAAGCGGTCTAACATCAACCTTAGAACTGCTGCGTGTACGTGGACACCACGCACAGGGTTTCCACAGGCCATTATTTCAATCTTTCTTCTGTTTCTCTTAGATATAGGTTCAAGGATGGCATTCAGAAGTCAAGAGCTCGTGTGGATCACGATAGTGATACTATGCATCGTCGCGCCCCACTTCACCGCGCAACCAGTTAGTAAAACTAGCTAGCAAACCAACCTGCATGAAATTAACAACTTTTGAATCAGTAACAAAAACCACACTTGCCACAAAACTAGGTACTTGTACATGTAGGTAAGTACCCAGTTTTGTGCTGCTTTTTTGTATTGACATAATAACAGGTGCTAGTTGGTCGACATACTGCGTTTTTATACGAAAAGTACGGATGGGTTGGGTATGTTAAGCCTGTTTAACCATTCGTTACATATACTACGTGCTTAGAAATATGTATGTAAACCCGATGGGGGGGTGGTGTCATTTTCCTCACTTAGGTAATAAAAAAAAAATAAGTACATTATATTGTGTTCCAATAATTCTCTCTAAATGACTAATTTCTAAAAAGTTATGTCTATAAAATGAGAATATGTTATTGGCATTAGGCATTAGTTATTGGAGTTGTTTTACATTGATATGAAGTGCTGTTGATTCTATAATGAATCAATAAAAAAAAGCACACATACAGTCAGAATTCCGTCTTCCTTGCTTTCTGTGTCACATAACTAGGTGGCGCTGCTGCTAAATTAACGTAAATACATATAGGTAGATACGAAATCCTCGGTGCGCGGAGCCTCACTCTTACTTGACCGGTCTTGTTTATTGAAGTAACAATAAGTAAAAATAACCTGTTTTTTAGGGAAAATACAGGTAATTTGCAAAGTATTTTAGATGCAAAACACGAAGTCAAATATATTGTAAGTACGTTTATGTCAAGTATAAGCACACGGTTTAAGAAACAGCCTATTGAAGGCAGGATATAAATTCCAGCGTTATTTCTTTATTTTTTAATGTGTAATGGGGAGAATCACCCCTTTTCGGGTTAAAATACTTTTGAGGCACCCTGTATTTACTTGATGTTCTAATAGTGATCATTCAAATTTTTCAGCCAACTGCTGATGATGCGATCGACCACGACCGACAGCCAAGGCAAACTGCCGTTAAAGGAGGAAAGCATATCGTCGCCACGCCGAAATGGGGATTTTTCGGAACTATTTTCCATCTGATTTTAGAGGTAATATCTTGAATTAAGCTTGATTTGATTCTACGTATCCAAACCTCTACAGTACCTAACCAATAATTATTGTTTTAGCAAGTAAACGACACAAAAAGTGCCTACTCTCAAATATCAGATTTGGTAAATGGACAATTTGTTGCAGACAACGTAAGTTTTTTTTACCTAAACCAGCTAGTAATAAGTTAGTAAATTCCGAAACTGATACGTTTAATCACATTTTACAGACTCCAACAAAAGCGTCATCTGTAGAGGTTAATGGAACCACAGAAACACCAAAGATTACGCGATCGGAATTCCTCAAAATTCTTGACCGTAATCTAAAGGGGTTGAATCGTCTTCGGAATCTTGAATGGAGAGAAGCGAGAAAAGTAAGCCAGATCAAATTAACAAATACTAGTGAGCATTACAAGTAGATGACTTTTTCGGCTTTCAGACATTATTTATTAGCTGATGTGACTTTAACTTACTTTTGCTCTTACATAAAGTATTAGAAACTAAAAAGCTATGGAATTGAAACACAGGTTTTAACTAGTCCGGGAGCTTATGGATTTTAAATTATTGTCTAAATGTAACTATGCCAACTAAGATATTAATTATTTTAAGATTACAATAAACTACTCGTGTGTTGGATTTATAAAACACTTGAATTGTGTTCAAACAGCATCTCAGTACTTTTAATGTTGACTGTCCTTAAAGCTCATACAGTATCCTCCTTTATCTAACTACTCGTAGTTGACAAACTATGAGTAACAAATATTCTTAAAAAATGCAATTACGAAAAGAAAGTGTTATAACAGCTCTTTAAATATCTCCCATATTAGGCCGGTCCAATGCAGTCGTGATTCCGTTTCGAAAATTCTTTTGGGTAGGCAATATATTGAAGTGAAAACTTCTTTAGAATCGTTGTGATTTGAAAGTCGATGAAACGAAAAAGCGACAGTGAAAAGAGACAGACACATACATTCATAAGATTTAACGTGGGAGAAAATGAGATAGGAAGCATTATACAGTGTTTCTTATGCTCGTGGTTCTCTTTGTGCTTTGCTTCGTACTCCCTCCACTCGTGTTAATAATTATCTAACTTTGCATCACTATGATCATTACTAAAACCTACAATTATCATCTTCCCGAAATTTTACATTCATTTCATTATCTTGAAACCAAAATTTTTGAAGGTTTCACTTCTACCACGTGTGAATTGCACACACGCTTTTTTTAAAAATTTAATCGTCTATTCGCTGTCAAAAGGGCTACCTTTAAGTGACCTAGATAAATCAGTAGAGTACAAAAGCTACACGTAACGTTCACAAAAAAAGATTGCGTCCCGATCATCATAATCTAGGCGCCTGACGAAAGCAAATATGTTACGATAGAAAACTATAATGCAATACGAACAAAAACGCAGGCGGTTGCATCCTCGACCTTAAATTACATTTCCTACAGCTGATTTGTATGAAATTGAATGGTCTGTTGTTTAAGTAGGTAAGGCATTCAAGGAGATTTATTTTTAATATTTTTCTTTTACAGGATTCTGCTGCAAACCTTAGAGCATATAAGGAAGAAATATTTAGAGGCAAACAAAAAGGAAATTATAGATAACAATTCTAAGTCATTAATGTTAAAATTTATTTGTATATAGATTTTAGGACTAAAGGTTTTTTTTAGATTTCTAAGTTTATTGTTATTCCTTTAACAATCAAAACATGCAAAAAATATTCAATTTTTTTTTTCTGGTGATATTATTTTTGAGATAGTATTTAGTACTTAATCATTTACAGTACTATGCCGTTAATAATGCCGATCGAGCTTTAGAGAAAGAATATTGGCGATATTTGGCCACTTTTGTATTACAGGTTAAGGATAAAAATATCAAATAAGGTCACTTAATATTTTTTTGATAATTAATGATAAATATGATTATCTTGATTTTATTAAATGTGTTTGATTTGATATCTATAGATGTGGATTTTATATTCATTTACAAAAAGCAAGTGTTGTGTGCTCTTAAAATATATCGTACGTACTATTAGGCCGGTCTCATACAGTCGGAATTCCGTTTCGGAATATCGAATCGGAATTTTGAAGGCAGCAAAAATCCAAACAAAATGTTCAGTGGATGTCCTATGGCTAATAATATGATGATGATAACAACGAATTCCAAGAGACCTAATAATTCAGGTAAGTTATAAAGAAACAACAAAATCTACTGACTTACTATATTTTCAACTACTTCAACATCTGGCTTCTTTGGCTTTACTTTTCTATTGGTAAAGATATGTAATATGGAGCGGCAATCTGGATACCATTCATAATTTGTGCGTACGATACCATTTTTTACTCTTTTTTGAATCGCTTCTTGCTCAAGCATAAAATGTAAAGCCTTTTCGTGGTCTAACGTGAGTAGATCAGTTGCTTTGAATTTGAGTTCACACCTATCAACTCCGTCCACCTGAAAAATACCATTGCGTGTTTTACATTAGGTTTTACCAATAGGGGGTAATACCAGTATTAAGGTCATCATAGCACATAGCATATATCAACTCGGAAAGGAATCGTCACCGTATCAGCTCGAGCCGTTCAGTATTCTTTGTATGAAACTCCCTACTGCAACGCACACTACTCGGAATCGTAATGTAATCGCCTCGCCTCGGGACAAGCTCACAACCGCGGTGCGATACGCTTGTGTCTCTCCGTACCCGAGCGGTGAAACTGGTGCCGCCTAGCCGTCAATCAGCGGGCGGCGAAGCTCGGCGTCGCCTAGCCGTAACCAAGGTGCTGCTGATCCGCTTTGATTACGTGCTCACAACCGCGGTGCGATACGCTTGTGTCTCTCCGTACCCGAGCGGTGAAACTGGTGCCGCCTAGCCGTCAATCAGCGGGCGGCGAAGCTCGGCGTCGCCTAGCCGTAACCAAGGTGCTGCTGATCCGCTTTGATTACGTGCTCACAACCGCGATGCGGTGCGCTTGTGTCTCTCCGTACCCGAGCGGTGAAACTGGTGCCGCCTAGCCGTCAATCAGCGGGCGGCGAAGCTCGGCGTCGCCTAGCCGTAACCAAGGTGCTGCTGATCCGCTTTGATTACGTGCTCACAACCGCGGTGCGATACGCTTGTGTCTCTCCGTACCCGAGCGGTGAAACTGGTGCCGCCTAGCCGTCAATCAGCGGGCGGCGAAGCTCGGCGTCGCCTAGCCGTAACCAAGGTGCTGCTGATCCGCTTTGATTACGTGCTCACAACCGCGATGCGGTGCGCTTGTGTCTCTCCGTACCCGAGCGGTGAAACTGGTGCCGCCTAGCCGTCAATCAGCGGGCGGCGAAGCTCGGCGTCGCCTAGCCGTAACCAAGGTGCTGCTGATCCGCTTTGATTACGTGCTCACAACCGCGGTGCGGTGCGCTCGTGTCTCTCCGTACCCAAGCGGTGAAACTGGTGCTGCCTAGCCGTCAACCAGCGGGCGGCGAAGCGCGGCGTCGCCTAGCCGTAACCAAGGAACTGCTGATCCGCTTTGATTACGTGCTCACAACCGCGGTGCGGTGCGCTTGTGTCTCTCCGTACCCGAGCGGTGAAACTGGTGCCGCCTAGCCGTCAACCAGCGGGCGGCGAAGCGCGGCGTCGCCTAGCCGTAACCAAGGAACTGCTGATCCGCTTTGATTACGTGCTCACAACCGCGGTGCGGTGCGCTTGTGTCTCTCCGTACCCGAGCGGTGAAACTGGTGCCGCCTAGCCGTCAACCAGCGGGCGGCGAAGCGCGGCGTCGCCTAGCCGTAACCAAGGAACTGCTGATCCGCTTTGATTACGTGCTCACAACCGCGGTGCGGTGCGCTTGTGTCTCTCCGTACCCGAGCGGTGAAACTGGTGCCGCCTAGCCGTCAACCAGCGGGCGGCGAAGCGCGGCGTCGCCTAGCCGTAACCAAGGAACTGCTGATCCGCTTTGATTACGTGCTCACAACCGCGGTGCGGTGCGCTTGTGTCTCTCCGTACCCGAGCGGTGAAACTGGTGCCGCCTAGCCGTCAACCAGCGGGCGGCGAAGCGCGGCGTCGCCTAGCCGTAACCAAGGAACTGCTGATCCGCTTTGATTACGTGCTCACAACCGCGGTGCGGTGCGCTTGTGTCTCTCCGTACCCAAGCGGTGAAACTGGTGCCGCCTAGCCGTCAACCAGCGGGCGGCGAAGCGCGGCGTCGCCTAGCCGTAACCAAGGAACTGCTGATCCGCTTTGATTACGTGCTCACAACCGCGGTGCGGTGCGCTTGTGTCTCTCCGTACCCGAGCGGTGAAACTGGTGCCGCCTAGCCGTAACCAAGGAACTGCTGATCCGCTTTGATTACGTGCTCACAACCGCGGTGCGGTGCGCTTGTGTCTCTCCGCACCCGAGCAGTGAAACTGGTGCCGCCTAGCCGTCAACCAGCGGGCGGCGAAGCGCGGCGTCGCCTAGCCGTAACCAAGGAACTGCTGATCCGCTTTGATTACGTGCTCACAACCGCGGTGCGGTGCGCTTGTGTCTCTCCGTACCCGAGCGGTGAAACTGGTGCCGCCTAGCCGTCAACCAGCGGGCGGCGAAGCGCGGCGTCGCCTAGCCGTAACCAAGGAGCTGCTGATCCGCTTTGATTACGTGCTTACAACCGCGGTGCGGTGCGCTTGCGTCTCTCCGTACCCGAGCGGTGAAACTGGTGTCGCCTAGCCGTCAACCAGCGGGCGGTGAAGCGCGGCGTCGCCTAGTCGTAACCAAGGAGCTGCAAATCCGCTTTGATTACGTGCTTACGTTAGGTTGACGACGAGGCGAAAGGCGATACGGTGCCGATCCCTTTCCGAGTTGATATGTCTACTATGACCTTTAATGTGTGTAGTGACAGCTTTTACCAACATGAGTTTGAATTATAGGTTTTACTAATAATTGATTGTTTTTAGATTTTCTAATGAAGACATAAGTAAAGCCAAACAAAAAAAAACAGTTATTTGATTTTAAAAGATCTATTTAAATGGTATTTATAAATAGGTCAACCTTTTCTTTACTATGTATTTGTTTCATACTTCTTTAATATTACTTTCATATAGATAGATAACTCTATAAATGTTACACCAAAATCACAATAACTAAACCTAAAATTGTTAGACGAAGAGCCAGTGACCAATTTTAGGTGGTCATTTCAAAAGTCACGAAACTTTCTCCAGTAAATCCTCTATACCTACTGAAAATGAAAATCCACTTCTGGCAGCCCTGTGTGGCCGGGGTAGACTACCCTAAAATTTTAAGGAGGGTAAGAAATAAGATTTATTTTAGTTAAAGTATCAGTCATAAAATTTTTGGAAATTACTTTCGACAGTATTTTGTCTTCATGGAATTTTTGCCAGAGCATTTACATCTCTCCTAATTGTTGACAGAACGCTATAAATATTTATAAAAAAAAAAATCAATTTTTGTCGTTTCATCAGTCTTCAAATTTTAACAGAATAAATAAAATACATAAACAATTAATAATATACAATGCCAGAACGAAATTCCATCACCAACAGTCTGCCAGAGCGAAAAACGTGTTCGTGCGAGTGCAAGTAAGACAGTAATATGGAAACCTGCGGGTTAGAGTGAGAGCGCTTATTGGGTATCTTGATGAAACATCACTTTTGAAAGATTTTTCTGTATCTTTGATGCAGACATTCTCTAGGTCATTGTCAAGGATACTGTGGGAAAATATTAAAACGTGTAATATTCTAGGTATTCTTTTCTTTTAGGAGTGACAATTCGTAGAAGGTCTATTGCTTTTACCTGTACCTGTGACGTACTTTTATATTCCTTACTTTACATTTCGAAGGTCCTAACACAGGTATGAACAAAAAGTAGGGATCCTCTTATTTATAGATATTTTACTCTCCACATGTGTTTTCTCTCTAACCCGCAGATTTCCATATTACTGTCTTACTTGCACTCGCACGAACACGTTTTTCGCTCTGGCAGACTGTTGGTGATGGAATTTCGTTCTGGCATTGTATATTATTAATTGTTTATGTATTTTATTTATTCTGTTAAAATTTGAAGACTGATGAAATGACAAAAATGGATTTTTTTTTTATAAATATTTATAGCGTTCTGTCAACAATTAGGAGAGATGTAAATGCTCTGGCAAAAATTCCATGAAGACAAAATACTGTCGAAAGTAATTTCCAAAAATTTTATGACTGATACTTTAACTAAAATAAATCTTATTTCTTACCCTCCTTAAAATTTTAGGGTAGTCTACCCCGGCCACACAGGGCTGCCAGAAGTGGATTTTCATTTTCAGTAGGTATAGAGGATTTACTGGAGAAAGTTTCGTGACTTTTGAAATGACCACCTAAAATTGGTCACTGGCTCTTGGACCATTACTAATAGTATACACCAAGACTCTTGGCAGACGGGGCCATTAAACCTGTTTGTTTCCTTTTCAATACAATTAGTCTTATCGATAGGTACTCGGCGGCTCACTACCGGCTCCCTTAAGGGCTGCAAGAGCAAGCGAGATAGAAATATTATCGTCGCTTGTCCCACACTTTATGGCCCCGTCTGCCATGAGCATTAGCGTCTAGTATAATACGCGTTGATACAATGGACATATCTTCTGTAAATTAATGAAATTATGCTAACATTCCACCGGTAAGGTACTTACTTTGCACATGAATGATAGTTCGAAATCATCATCAATTTTCGGCCAAGTTTGTTCTAGGACAGCTTTGTCCCAATTGATTAAATGTGAGTTTTGATTTAATCTATTGGGAGCAGAGAGGAACCCAGCCCACAGCTCGGAGCAGAAATGCGGGGTAACTGGCGCCAGCATTATTATAAGGGTTGCCAGCGCCAGTTCAAACTCTTTGCTGTTTGATATTATTTCAGGGGGTAAATTGTTCTGTAAAATTAATTCATTATTTAGAAAATGGAAATCAAAAGAAGGTCGTTGCCCAGTGGATCATCATCATCATCTAAGCCGATAGACGTCCACTGCTGGACGTAGACCTTCCTTGTAGGTTTCTTATCGGTTTTAAGCCGGTTTTATCCACCAACCACTTGCGGCTGCAACAATGCGGCTATGTTTACAGTTTGTGGTCTCAACTCCAGAGCCTAAATAGTAGACTTTTTTTATTTATTTAACATTGATATGGAACAAGCATAGTGGGCCATATGCATGTTCCATCTTCAGATAGTAATGCACTGACCAGTACTTGAACTGTAAAAAAAAACCTACGATCCTTTAACTTGATGTCAAACGGTAAAATGGTTGCGTGACATGTGCACGTACGTACACACAACCGGTTCACCGTGTCTCATATAGTCCCATACATTACAATGCAATGGAATGTGCACGTCTGCGCATACGCATCTGGTGTGCAGCGGCCTTAAGTAGTGACCATCCCCTATACTTTAACATAGCATTGTCTCGCAGGGCATGCATTTAAGGATCGTGACCTACTATGCACTACTCTGCGTACATTAACTTGAGGCATAAACAAATAGACTATAGCCTAATCGTAATCAATGTTTTAGTATAGATGGACCAAAAACTACAATGTACCCAGTCCCTTCCCGGTCAGTGCCTTGTCATGGCATTGTTTTAAGTGCAAGCGCTGGATAGAAACAGTACTGTTGGGGGCACTAATGAGCCTCAATGAGAAACATTAAATTTGTTGAGTCATTCCTTGAAATCATTACATTACGGGGAACAATAATGAACAAACCCTCCTTTTACTTATCTAGCAATATCACTCTCACTAATACCACAGTGGCCACATACCCTTAAAGTATTTGTTAAACTCTGCAGTCTTGAAATGCCAACACTTAATTTCTGAGAATATTTGAAATGGAATGTGGCTGTTGCAGTGAAATAGTTTCTTGAGTCCTTAATTTTTTTCTCATAGTTGTCAAACTCCTCCTGAGATATTGATGTTTTGATAGAATCATTTCTGCACTGGAGAAATTGTCTTATACTCATCCAAATACGTTTTTGCCAGTTTAGTACTCCAGGTAAAGCTGAAAATAAATGACATTCAATTTAGGTAAATAATAGGTTGGGGAAGAAATCTTTTTGCATTATAGTATGTATGAACTTGTAATAAAATCTCTTTGGCAAAATCTATTTGCATCTGGCTGGTTTTGGTATCATTCAAAGTTTAAATTTTAAAGAAGATAATTCTAAATTTAAATTAGGAAAATGTGTGATTTTTATTTGTTTTTCGTACTGTAAAGATGAGTGAATCTAATGAAGAAATTCGATACATTTTTAAATTTTACTACAAAAAAGGTAAAAATGCAAATCAAGCCGAGAAAAAAATTTGCGATGTTTATGGACCTAGTGCAGTGTCTGTGAGAGTAGCACAAATTTGGTTTAAGCGTTTTCAATCCGGAAATTTTGATGTCAAAGATGCACGTCGCTCTGGTCGCCCTATTACGGATAAAATTGATGCCATTTTTGAATAAGTGGAGCAAGATCGGCATATCAGTAGGGACGACGTAGCTGAAGAACTAGGAATTGACCACAAAACAGTTTTGGCGCATTTGAAAAAATCTGGGTACACAAAAAAAACTCGATATTTGACTACCCCACGAGCTCACTGAAATAAACCTGATGAACCGTGTACTCATTTGTGATTCTTTATTACGACGTAATGAAACCGAACCCTTTTTGAAGAAGCTGATAACTGGTAATGAAAAGTGGATCACGTACGACAAGAACGTGCGAAAAAGGTCGTGGTCAAAGGCCGGTCAAGCTTCACAGACTGTGGCGAAACCCAGGTTAACTCGCAACAAGGTGACGCTGTGTGTGTGGTGGAATTGGAAGGGCATTATTCATTATGAGCTGTTACCACCAGGCAGGACCATCGATTCTGAACTCTACTGCGAACAACTGATGAGATTAAAGCAAGAAATTGAGAGAAAGAGGCTGGAATTAATCAACAGAAGGGGTGTGTTTTTTCATCATGATAACGCTAGATCTCACACATCTTTAGCCACTCAGCAAAAATGAAGAGAGTTTGGCTGGGAGGTGTTAATGCATCCGCCTTATAGTCCTGACCTTGCACCTTCAGATTTACACCTGTTTCGGTCTCTTCAGAATTCTTTAGGCAGTGTCAGGTTAACATCACGACTGGAGGACTGCCAAAATCACTTGTCGCGGTATTTTGATCAGAAGCCCCAAAATTTCTATAGCAATGGGATCATGTCCCTACCTACAAGATGGCAAAAAGTTACTGAACAAAATGGTACCTACATACTTTAGTTAAATGTAAATAAACTATATTAAAAAATGTTTTGAATTTTCTTAAAAAATGCGAAGAAACTTTTTCCCCAATCTAATATACCTATATATCTAAGGTACTCAGCACACATTTTCTCTTGAAGCTACTTTTTTGTATTATTTTCATTGGTTTTTGTATCTGTTATGTAAACATTTCCTAGGTAAATTAATAAATATTAACATTGTGTGAGTTAAAATAGTTTTAACTCACTGTCATCAGACCAGCGCCTCGGAGTAGCAGGAGGCACATCAGCCAGTATAAGCAGGCGCGTTGTGTCACATCCATACAATGAAAGCAGTCTTTCTGGATTCTCCCCATTGTATTTAGACTTGCTCATCTTTTCCCATTGTGCCAAGACTGGCTCTCCTGAATCCTTTTCTTTGTATTCTTTCCCCATCTTTTCAACTTGTTCTGCTGGAAGATATTTTCCTGATGATTTCAACTTATATGATTGCCCCATAACCATTCCTTGCACTAGAAGCTTTTTAAACGGCTCAGCAGTAGGTGTCCAGCCGAGGGAATGTAGAAAGTAGCTCATAAATCTAGCATAATACAAATGAAGCACCGCATGCTCCTTTCCTCCAATATAAATATCTACGGGGGTATGATTCTCTAAACATTTCTTGCTGAATGGTTCCTTATCATTACTTGGATCTAAATATCTATAGTAATACCATGATGAGTCCACAAATGTATCCATGGTGTCAGTTTCTCTTTTAGCATCAGACTGACATTTAGGACATTTGCAGTTTACCCAGTCCTCAAACTTTGTCAGTGTTTGTATGCCAGCCTCAGATGAAGTGATCTCTGGTAGTGTGACCGGCAGGGATTCATAAGGAACAGGCACCGCACCACATTTTTCGCAATGGATGATTGGTATGGGTGTTCCCCAGTATCTTTGCCGAGATATTAGCCAATCCTTGAGTTTTGAACTAACAAAATACCCTCCAACTTTTGCACTCAAAGCAATATCTATTGCTCTCTGATTTTCATCTTCAATATTAATTTCTGTTGAGTTTTCTATCACAGTTATATTTAAAGCAGAAGCTAGTTCCTTATCTTTCATGTTATTGGATGAGCAAGCTAAATAAATATCTCTGCCTTCCTGGTATTCAAATTTGTCTGATACATAAATAGGTACTTCTGAACCATTTACTGGATTCCTGGCTTTTATGCAGCCTCCAATATTTGCTAGTTGTTGAATCAGTGCATTACTAGTGCTCAGTACTAAGAAGTCACCGTGAATCAATTTATATGGATCCTCAGTCCACACATCAAATGTTTTGTTTTCTCCATCAATATTAACCGTAAAGGTGACAACTATTCCATTGCATTCCCCAATCCAATGCTTTTGTAAATTGATAATGTCTTTCCAGTTTTCTAAGCATTTTTCATTTAGTCCATCATACAATGCTTTGGCAAACTTTGTAGTTTTAATAAACCACTGAGTGAGATATTTCTTCTCAACTTTGGCACCAGATCTCCAGGAGCAGCCCAGGTCATCTACTTGTTCATCAGCTAAAACTGTTTTATCTATTGGATCCCAATTAACTTGTGCCTAAAATTTAATAATAACCATTTTAAAATTATATAATCTTACTACATATGTAGGTACTAATAGTATAAATGCAAAAGTGAGTTTGTTCATTTGTTTGTTACCTTTTCATGTTCTCACGGCTAAACTGATTTCAATAAAATTTGAATTGAAACATGCATAAGCTACTTTTTACTGACAAACCATGCATGCGAAGCCACAAACAGAAGCTAGTAAATTAATAAAGGCAAGTATTAAGATTTGAGTTTAATTAGAATCATACCATGTTTTGGTAAGCCAAATCTTTTTCCAGTAACTTCAAAAAAATTAATTGAGTCCATTTGTAGTACCGAGGGTCACATGTTGATATTTCTCTTTCCCAGTCAAAATTGAATCCCAGCTGCACCAGTTGTGTTTTCATTGAACTTATGTTTGATTTGGTCCAAGCACTGGGTGCAATATTTCGCTCAATGGCTGCATTCTCTGCTGGCAAGCCAAAAGCATCCCAACCAATTGGGTGGATCACATCATTTCCATTTAGTATTTGGAATCTAGCTAGGGTATCTGATATTGAGTACACTCTAACATGACCCATGTGTAAGTTACCAGAGGGATAAGGAAACATAGGAAGAACATAGAATGCCTTTCTTTTAGGTCCATCATTTTTACTTCTTTGCAATACATAACCAGCCCAGTGCTGTTCTATGTTTTGTTTGATCTCTGTATTAATATCTTCGTGCTGAAAGTATAAAAATATCTTTAGAAAGATTCTCTTAAAATAATATTTACCTGTCATGCACCTCTAAATCTAAATACATACCCATAAGTTAAGGCTTGATTTCCGTCTGTTAGAATATAACTGATTTCGTAAATATTTAGAAAAACAGTGCCAAGGAGTTCTAGTGCTCAGTTGATCCCAAATCATATTGATAAATAAATAATTTTGAGAGCAGGTTCTAATCCAACTAAAGATATAGTTTTTATGGTTATTTGGCTGGTCATAAAAATACCACTCCTATGTAGTTAGGTTACAAAGATGTGTAAGCAGTTCTGCAAATGCACCATTTCCTGTAGTTTTTATATGAGTTTTCACTCAGGTTTCATTACACAACACGAAAAGTTACAAATTCGCCGTATATTCTCTTTCATGTGGTGGGTCAGTCTGTGGTGTTCGCCTATAGTCGTATTTTTATTTAGACGAAGTCAACTGACAGTAGCTAATGTC
Source organism: Philereme transversata (assembly GCA_963924445.1). Taxonomy (NCBI): domain Eukaryota; kingdom Metazoa; phylum Arthropoda; class Insecta; order Lepidoptera; family Geometridae; genus Philereme; species Philereme transversata. Next base: position 12,877,940 of record OZ004342.1, read on the forward strand.
ACTTTGTAAAATAATGTTGCCATATTTAAAGTAATAGTGATGCGTTCAGTTCTCGTTCAATCAGATGAATGAACAATGAGTGCGAATAGTTAATCATTTCAAACTATAAAAGAATGTTATTTCTATTTACAATAAAATTGTATAATAGTGCTCTGATATAAGTTACTAGTAGTATGTAACTACAATCAGTTTTTTGACGGCTTATTACAAAGCGCGGCGCGGCGACTAGTGCCCACACCGATCAACGCCGCGCGCGTCGGTCGCCATTTTGTTTGTAATTCGGCTTCTAAACACTCGCTCACTCTCACTCACTCGTCTATTTCACTCAAACAAAATGTCAAAAGTCTCCGCGTCGCAGTGAATCGTCCCTAACATGCTAGCTAGAAAAAAATATTTATTTGGGTTTTTTGCTTTCATAGATGTCTTAATGCGGATTTAGTACAAAACAACCAAATAAGAGAAGGAATGTAGGTAGGGCTTCCACAGCATTATGTCATACGGTATACTGCTGTGGGGGAGTGCTGCAGATATAAACACCGTTTTTGTGCTGCAGAAGAGGGCTGTTCGTGCAATTTATAATATGGGCCCCAGAGAATCATTACGCAATAAGTTTAAAGAAATAAATATTATGACATTCCCTTGTCAATACATCTATGAAAATCTAATGTATGTTCACAAAAATATTAATTTGTTTAAGAAAAATAGCGATAATCATAATTTTAATACTAGAAAAAAAGATAAACTCGCTGTTGCTACTTGTAGACTCCATAAAGTTAGTAAATCGTTTAAAGGGCAAGGTGTGCGCTTTTATAACAAACTCCCAAGGGATGTACAAAAATTGACAATTAACAAATTTAAAAACGTAATTAAACAAAATCTTTATATAAGATATTTAGATGATAGAGAAGCTTGGGATTGAAACTACTCCAACTCGTTCAAAATGTTACAATTTAGACGTAATTTATTTTCTGTATTATGTATTGTAAAAGGATCATTAAAAAAAACAACCAGCCTTGTTTTCTTGCCTTTCTTTCCTGGCTTGGTCGCGAAGGAACAGGCAGTAAAATTGACGTTTCAAAGTGATCCTTGTGATTTTAATGAATAAAAATATTTGACTTTGGCTACGAGTCCCAAGAAAACAAATGGGTACATATTACCAACTAAATTTTTGTTTAATTAAGAGAGAAATAACAATTGAAAAAAGAATAATAAGTCTTATTTTACTCAAGTACTAGCGGCCCGTCCCAGCTTTGCACGGGTGGACATTTTTTTTTTGGCTAATTTTTTTACATCTTATTAGGTTACATTACTAAAATTTTAGTAGGGATCCCTAATTTTTTCTAGTATTAAATATAGCCTATTTTACTCAGGGTTAATGTAGCATTCTAATGGTGAAAGAATTTATGAAATCGGATCAGTAGTTTTTGAATATTATTCGTTACAAACATACAAAAATACAAGTCTTTTCTATTTTTTTTACTGGCTCCGTGGCGCTGTGGGCGTATAGCCGGTTGAGACGCAGGAGGTAGCGGGTTCGATTCCCGCCGCGGAACAAATGTTTGCATGATCTACAGATATTTGTTCCGTGTCTGGGTGTTTTTCTATACATATATTATAAGTATGTATTTACAAAAAAAAAGTATATAAGTATTCTATCAGTTATCTGGTTCCCATAGTACAAGCTCTGCTTAGTTTGGGGCTAGATAGCGTTGTGTGAAATGTCAAGCAATATTTATTTATATTTATTTATATATATTATTTATTATACTCGGCGCGGCGAACCTTAATCCCTATGACAGTTCGTGTTAGTGATGGGTCGTGTCAAAGACACGACCCATCACGTCGTGTTGATAATTTTTTTTTATAGAATATAAATTTATAATTTAGAATATATTTTTATAGAATAATGAGACCAGATTAAGATAAATCAAACGTTGACTAAACATTTTTTACTGTAGTAACTTTTTTTTGTCAGCTGATTTTGACTATGATACTAAGTCAGACAGACAGATGTCAGGCAGACGGGTATTTCATTATAGTACCTACTGAAGAAGCTAACGAACTAACCTACTTATCGATCGATTTATCGAAAATAAAATTAGTCGTAGTTTCTGACCTTTTGTGTTATAAAAAATCTAGTCTGTGACCACATTATCCTGGCTATATAATGGCTAGACCTAGAAATGAAGATCCTGCTGAAGACGCGAAAAAAATTGTAGACGATGCGAAGAACTTTATTGAAAAAGCTATTGCAGACATCGGCCAAACTTCCGCAACAAAGCAGCTAATTTTAGGAACTGCGTCAGGATGGTATGTGAGCGCACTTTATTACAATGCTTTTTATAGATGTGCAGTTCATGGTTAGTCAAATTTGTATTTACTTACTTTGTAGTATTATTCCAATTAGAATATTATTAGGTGTTTGTAATGTTTTATCTTGTTAGGTGGTTATACGAATGCAGCAGTAGTCTATTAAATAGTCTCAATAATTAATCTTTCGCTGAATGTTTAGGTTTTTAGTAAATAACATCTCAAAGCCTTGCAAACAGTTTAAATAAGTATACTGTTTTGAACTAATTTACCAATTCCACTGATTATCAAAGTCTTTTACTTAGTGACACTTAATAAAATATGATTTCATCATATATAATCATCACCTCACCTACTCAAGACCTAATATTAGATGACTCAGAACCATATGATGTAATGTTTATTTACCAATACCCACCCAACTATAAGATTTTCATTTAAGCTTGTACCATGACACTTTCAGAATAACTAATAGGGAGTGATCTACGACTTCCACACAACTATTTTCACACCTTATGTAGTTGGTAGTCTAATAGTCGGTGGCAAAGGGTACATTTTATTTTTAACTAGGTATTTAGAATAGCAAAATTCTAAGAATCTTACGAACATTATGATTTTACTTTTAGGATAACTGGATTCATTTCTATGAAAATTGGAAAAGTGGCTGCAATTGGTCTGGGTGGAAGTGTGATACTTCTGCATATTGCAAGCCAAAAAGGTTACATTGATATCAACTGGGACAAAATTAACAAGCGAGTTGATAAAATCACTGATAAAATTGAAAAGGAGGCAACTGGGAAATCACCAAACTGGACTGAGAAAGTTAGTATGCAAGTAAATAGAATAACTAATAATAATTTATACCTACAGTATGCCACTTTAAGCCTACTTTCCATTCCTGCGGAAAATAACATAGCTGATATTCTGGGGTAATAAGAAGTCAGACAATCAACTCACTCATTATTGGATCATGCATTTGAAGGAACTTTTGCTAATGCAAAACACTACAACTTACATAATGTCCAAAATAAGGCTCTTTTGAATAAGTTTTAAGTAGGTTACAATAATTCAAAGAAATTGTTAACTGCAAAGTATTCCATTTCTATTTGTTACAGGTCTTATTGTTTGTCAAAGATAATTCATATTATTCAGCAGGGTTCACTGGAGGACTCTTTTTTGGTATTGCATCTTCATAAATTTTATTCATGTTATTAAGGCGAGTGATTTTATGATATTTAAGTTATGTTTTTTATTAAAATTATAAACTTTATAAAGCTCAGTCAAAAATTTGACACACTTTTACTATAAACACTGCACATTCAAATGTATGCCTCAAAATTAAATTAGTTGTGTAAAACTTATGCAATATTTTGGAATATCAGCTATGTAAAATTATATTAGTATTTATCATTTTATTTTCTTGGATTGTAATTAGGTCAGTGTTATAGAGATAAATTAAAGCCATTACACACAAAATTCTTGAGATTAATAGATATATCCAATTGTTGAAACTATTTCTGTTTTTTACAGATTGAACGCTTTGTAGATCGAAAACTGGACAAAGCTGAAGAACTACTTAAAAAGAAAGAAATAAAAGCCAAGAAATGGTATAACAAGTTTACTTCCGATGATGATTACCACGCTACTGAGAGCCATGTGTTTCTAGCGTCATTTGTTGCTGGCATGGCATTGGGACTTGTTTGTGGAAAATAAATGGGAAGATTTGATATTTGATAAAATCCTTTTCTTCACTTTTTACATTAGATTTGTAGCACAATGGCTGAAGTCAGTCTCAACCATAAATGTTAATCATTGTTATTCAATGTTCTCAATTTAATCTCATTAAGTATTATTAAAATTATTAATTCTCAGTGGAGTATTGAACAAATTACATTTGTATACCTGTAAGGATTTTTTCTTTTAAGTAGGTATATCTAGTTGTACTTATCCCTAAAAAAATTGTTTTGTCAAAACTTGAGTTAAGGCCGGTTCCTACCATCCGTCGGTAACCGACTATGTCTCGTTTCTCCTGAAAAACTGTCAAACTAGTGTCAAACTTTTGACACATTTTCAAGGAGAAACGAGTCGTAGCTGGTTACCGATGGATATAGGAACCTGCCATTAGTCGTGTTTATTGCCAACAAACCAAGCTGATGTTAAAAGTTCTTTACATATGTTTATGTAACTTATAGTATTTATATTATGAGTAGAATACTAATAACCAATAACTATTTAAATAATAAATTCTTTAAAATATGAACTTGATATTTTGATATAAATACTGTCTATCAAAAAATCTTCATATAATAATCAAAGAGTTGTCTTGAAGACAGACTTTCTAGATATTCTTTGTATTTTTTTACATAATCTTTCTTTATAGCGCGAACCGCATTTGCATAGTACTTTTTTTCTGCTAAAGTCAATGCTACATAGGGTTTAGTAGTTCCATTCCTTGTCTTTAATAATTCAAATAGCTCTTTACCAGTCCTGAAATGAGAAATAATTGATATTATTATATTACTACAAACTTGGTTTAAAGACTGCATTAAGGAATTTTATAACTATCTATTAGAAAGCAAAAGTATCAGTGATACAAATACATGCTTTTCGATAAAAAAAAACATCTATAAAATATTTTTAATCTATAAAATTGATACTTACTTGGCAACAGGTAACATAGGCTCAGTCAGAGGAGGAGGAACTTGTTCTGCTTCATTTTCTTTTGAGGAATTAGTATCTTCATCTACCACATTCATGTATAAATTTTTCAATTTCTGAGCCTCACTAATTTGAATTTCACTCCTGAAAACCAAATAAATAATGTCACACAATCATAAAATTATTACAAATTACCTATAAACAGGTTTATCCTAGCTTCAAATTAATGAGAAATAGATTTGTTTATCAGAAGTGACTTACTGTGTATTCTCCAAAGTACATTCTTGAACCCTTTCTTGTAGTGTGCTTTCAGTTTCCAGTTTAAGAGCATCTGATGGTGTCTCACTTCTGAAAATATTTTTTACAAAAATAAGCGATATCATCTAGAAAATACAAATGTAACAGTGAAAAACAATATGCAGATATTAGGTAAAAAATTAAACAGTTTACAACTTAACACTGCAGTTATTTACAGATTATAAAATGTTGATTTTTTTTCCTAAAAAGTGACTTACTGTCTTATTACTATTGCACACTCCTCTGCCTCTTCTTGAAGTGTGTTGTTTTCAGCTTCCAGTGAAGTTCTCTGTGGCAGTGTTTCACTTCTGAAAATATATTTCGTACCATGTTTTATTATGAATGTTACAAGACATCATTAATTGCATACAATTTATCCTACTGGTATTAAAAGTAAATACTTTATTTCAGAAAATACAGTAATTTATAAAGTATGAGTAGGTATAACATTGTACTTTACATAAAGCATCTTAGTAAGTATTATGATGGTCAGCTTAATAAATGGTCATCATACTATAATAAAATACATGGAGGGGTAGGCAGGGACCACGGCTCTCCACAATAATAAAATAATAGCTTACAAATCGTTTTCTTCCACAAACAATGTGCTAGAGTTGTCACATTCCATTACATTATCATTACATACGGATGTATCAATATTAATTGTATTAATTTGCTCTGAATCAGCATCATTGTCTAGGTGTCCTTTGCTTTTAGTTTTTTTCCGTTTCCTAATATTTGAGGGAAATTTTGGTTTTAGATAAGGTTCTGTTTTGATTATTCGTTGAGCTTTCATAACAGCAGTTTTGGTTGAAATTGTATCATAGAAGTGTTGTTTTTTAGTTAGGCTTAGTGATAGCCATGATTGAGCTGCATTATATAGGTTTTCCTGAAAGGCATAATCAAAATGAATCACAAGCAGAGCAGTTATGTCTGATCCATAAAATAAGGACATGGTAACAAGCAAGTAACCTTTTACTAACACGAAACTTACATTCGTTTTACCTCCTTTCTTATCACAGTAAAGCTGAATATATAAATGCTTTGCCTGGTTTGGTATTTTAGTAGTTTTTAATTTCGTCGTCATTTTAGTTTTTAATAAATATGGTTACTTTCGCGCAATTTTCAGATTTCTAGTTTCACGCAAGTTTCACGTTTTGTATAACTTTAACTTTGATTGCTTCCTGGGTATGGTTGACACTTAACTGTCAGGGATATTTGTGTTCTGTGCTTGACAGCTTGTGTGCGTAGACGCGGGCTAAGGAGGCTGGGGACAAAGCTCAGAAAGTATATACACTGGCTCTGAAGGACAAAGATGGGGGTTTACATAATTAACATCCACTCCCGGCTTATCTACGCAGCACCAGCGTGGTACGCGCTATGTTCTACCACCAACAAAAAGAAACAGAGGATGCAAGCCCAACAAAACATCGCCCTACATGTCTGCACAGGAGCAGGACGTTACATCAGGAACGACGTCATCGCCCGCGACGTGCAGATGTCCAGCGTCGAGGACTTCGTCGTAATGTTAGCACGTCGTATGTACGATCGCGCAGACAATTGACGCCACGCTCACCCTTAACACTATTGCTCCACTGCACACGCGGCCACCCGTCGAACTCCTTGGCGTTTATTACCCCGTGAGCTCCTGTGCTCGTCATTCTATCCATAGGGCGTGCGAGAAGCGCAAGCCAAACAAAAAAACCATCGTAGGCCAAGTCATTTGCCACGTAACGTCTGTGAGGTAAACTGCAAGCCAGGACAACACTCCGGGCACGACCCTAACTCAGAGATAGTCGTCTCTGACGTTGAAGCCATGGATAAGCACGAAAGACCGACCCTTACCTACACTTCCCAAACAACAATGGTCGAAGTGTAGAAGAAGACCCATGATTGATTTGGGTGCGGGAAGACTGGAAAAGACAAACGTTACCACAAAAAAAAAAAACTTTCCTATGTACCTATTACTTTTCTCTTATCGCATGCATGAGACGTCCATCTGCGTGCAGGTGGCGGAGTTTGTTACCACTAACATGCGTCTGAATGCTCTAGCTAGTGTGTCGTATGTGTGACCGGCGTGACCGCGCAGTTAACGGGTAACACTGGAACATACATGGCATGGCATTGCTCCGCTGCAAGCTCGACCCCTAGAGAGGTCTCCCGCTTCCACATGCGATTCCATGCTCCCAAACAGAGGATAAACCGCGTGGTTTGTGAATAAAAATATTATCCTCCTACGCAGTTGGGGAAAAAGTAGTCAATGTCCCAATCTTGGTCTTATTCTACCTATATTCCAAATTTTATAGAAATCGGTCCAGCCGTTTCGTCGTGAAAACATAACAAACGGACAGACAGACAGAGAGACAAAGTTCCCCTCGAATTTATATTATTAGTATGGATGAACAGCTTGGACTGCGCCACATAATAATAGTAATAGTTTATAATAATAGTAATAATTTAAATAATGATAGTTTAGTTAGTCACGCCTTTATAGTAACTTAAATGGTCACGCCTCCAAGAACGCGGATTTCAAGAACATCCGGAAATTATATCAATATTAACTCGATACTGGCGTCAATACCATCAATATTTCCGCGATACCGAGTATCGCGTGTTATTATTGATAATGTAATGTAGCCCCCTATCTTTAATGTCATCCATGTCCAGGGCTGCCAACCGTACGAGGTTCCTCGTACAAATACGAGATTTGTGGTCTTCCGTACGAGGTACGAGGACACTATCAACCTCGTACAATTATGTACGAGATTTTGATAATAGGGTCATACGCATATTTGGAGAGGAGATGTAAAAAGTTACCTTGCAAATTTTCGTAATAATATGACCGTTTTTTGTGATTTTACTTGAATCAAATGATTAAATTATAAAGACATAATAAATGATGAATGAAAAAATTATAAACATTTTTTGAAATACAACTTAAAGTGATGTTTTATTTAGTAGGAAACTTGGAATAGTTTATTTCATCATGAGTAAAAAGTCCTAAATCCAGTTGTTCAATATCCCTTAATTTTGTAATAATGTAATAAATGTACGAGGTTTGAAAGTCAAAATACGAGATTTTTAGCTGCATATGTACGAGGTAAATTTTTTACGGTTGGCAACCCTGTCCATGTCACAGAAATTCACAATTTCACAGAATGTCACTGATCAGTCTGATCACTTACGTTTACGTTAGGCAGGTACCTACGTGCGTGCATTTCTTCGTTCATAACATTTCAGATTTTTAATTTTTCAGTAATATTCAGCTGTTTGTTTACACTCGCTTCTTTGAAAGATAAGAGCTGTTTTTTTCTCTGCAAACAATCACTATAATGACGGATAAAAAGTAAGTACAATAACTAGGAGTACAACAGGCTGGCTACTATAAGTAGTCAACAGCAATATTTTACCACATTTTGTACCATCGCATTGTTAGAAGTTCGGTTAGCTATCAATAAATGGATTATTAATTACAGGTATGGTCTCATTTTACCAGAGAAAGGGAAACCTCTTATACCTAAGTTTTTGGCAGCTCATAATGTATTTGGAAATGATTCTGATTCAGAGGAAGAAACTTCTAAAAAACCAATGCATCTGCGTCCAAGTGATATTACTAAGAGACAGGTAATGTTATGTATAGGTACTTAAAATAAATAAATAATGCTGGACATTTCACACAGCGCTATCTAACCCCAAACTAAGCAGAGCTTGTAATATGGGAACCAGATAACTGATAGAATACTTATATACTTTTTTTTTGTAAATACATACTTATAATACCTAGTCTGGTCATAAATTCTGTCACATGTTTAATATAAAATAATTGAAACAAGTTTATTCATTATGTAACCATTTATATACCAAAATGAACTTAACAAAACATAGATTCTTATGACACTAAAGTTTATTCAAAACGACCTCCGTGATTTTGAATACAGGCCTTCAATCTGCGCGGCCAGTCGTCTACCGCAGCACGAACGAGGTCCATGTCAATATCGGCGGCTGCCTTAATCAAGGATGTCTTGAGTGACTCCAAATTGGGATGAGGCTTTGAGCACGCCTTTTCCTCCAAGTGTTGCCATATCTTGTAATCTAACGGATTCAAATCTGGACTGGAGGAGGGCCAGTCTTCGTGCCGGATGAAGTCGATTTCACGCGCCGCCAGCCAGTCTTGTGTGCTCTTCGCTCTATGAGCTGGCGCCGAATCTTGTTGGAATACCCAGTGCCTGTTATTGAACATGGTATGAGAAACAGGTTCCACAAGGTTCATCAGGACTGTATTTTGATACACAACTGCATTCGTTTTTACACCTTTCTCACAAAAATGTACCTCTGTTAAGCCCCAATAAGAAACTCCCAACCATACCATGAGCGAGGATGGAAAATGATATCGTTGTACACGCGGAATACGGTTGCTCGCTTCTTCACTACTGTGTGCGTACACCTTATCATTTTGTTTGTTGTAGCTCTCTTCTACGGTAAAAAATTTTTCATCCGAAAAAAGAATTTCCCGATATTTTTTTCCCGCGTACCGCTTCAACAAAGCGCGACATTTCTTCAGTCTCAGGTCCATTAGACGAGCATTCAAACGATGACCTGTTTTTCTTCGATATGCCCGAAGCCCTAAGTCTTCATTTAACACCCTTTTCACCGTGGTTCTGCTTAACCCCATCTGAAGGGCCAACAGTTTCTGCTTACGTTTGGGATTTCTTTGAATTCGCGCCTTCACAGCTTTTATCACTGCTGGAGTCCTAACAGACCGAGGGCGACCACTTCTTGACCTGTCATCTACACTAGAGTCTTCATTGTATCGTTTGATGGTGCGATAAACGAATCTTTTGGTTATATTCAAATTATTCAGTATGTCAAAAATTTGAATTGGCGCGTAACCGCAACGATGCAACGCAATAACTGCAACACGGTCTTCTTTAAGCGTCCACTCCATATTTAAAAATGAGTAAAATTCTAAAAAGTGTACATTTTTATTTTCATGAACAATTCGAAATTAGAATTCTATAAACTTTTTTGTGGCCAGCATTCTAAAAGAAAAGTTTTTACTGTGTGACAATACTTATGACCTGACTAGGTATATAGAAAAACACTCAAACACAGAACAAATATCTGTAGATCATGCAAACATTTGTTCCGCGGTGGGAATCGAACCCGCTACCTCCTGCGTCTCAGCCGGCTATACGCCCACTGCGCCACGGAGGCAGTCAAACCTACCTAATAATAGTTTAATTTTAATGTAATTCCTAGGACTTTATAATAAAAGTCTGTGAATAGCTGTAATAGTATGACTTATGGCTTAGGTAGGTACTAATACAGTTTTTCATTTTACTCTAGGCCAAAATTTCTCAAGAGAAAGCCATATTAGAAGATCCAACAGTGTATCAATATGATGAAATTTATGAAAAAATGGTTGGTGTTAAAGAAAAAGAAAAAAACAAGATAAAGGAAGAAAAAAAGCCTCGCTATATTGAGAACCTAATGAAGTCTGCAAATAAAAGAAAAATCGAGAATGAACGTCGCATGGAAAGACAGGTATCAGTAGGCTGGGGCTCTTTCCAGTCTTGTGGTGAATAAATTACACTCCCACCAAAAATCAATTTTAAAGCATTGCACTTATTAAAATTTTAATTTCAGATACAAAAAGAAAGAGAACAGGAAGGGGAGGAATTCAAGGGTAAAGAAGTATTTGTAACATCTGCGTATAAAAAGAAGTTGGAAGAAATGCAGCTGGAGGAAGAGAAGGAAAAACGAGAAGAATACTTAGAGAGGATTGGAGATGTTACTAAACAACAAGATTTAGGTATTTATTCATACTTTGCTACTAATGGTGATATTACACAGTTCACTTCAATGTCATTTAATATAATTGTTTTCATTCATTTTTGCAATTTTCAACGAAAGTAAATCAATTTGGTTGAACTTCTTATTCTAGGGTGGGGGAAATAAAAGATCTGCACTGACATCCCGCATTGGGGTGTATTGTGCATTCTAACCTGACCCCAGCCATCCTAACTCCTTGAAGTAACGGAGTAGGACTTTGGGTTGGTGGCAGCTGCTTTCCAGGGTCCCCGTGGATGTTGTTAATGTAGTAGTGGTGTTGGTGGAGGATGAGGATTCGATGACCCTTTGCAGACCCGTTCTCAGTCTGGCGTCGTTTGTGGCAGTGCAGTGAAGTATCACATGCTCCACAGTCTCTTCCTCCCGAAGGCATCCGCGACAAAGTCCTCTGTCCGTGGCTCCAGTCTTCAAGAGGTGATGGTTAAGTTCGCAGTGTCCAGTGATGATTACCACCATCATCCTTAGATCTTCATGTTTCATCTTTAACAAGGTATTTGTTGTTTTTCTGTTTTTTGCTGGAAGCATTGTCTTTGTCTGCTTGCAGTCGGCTCTATGTTTCCAGTATTTCTGGTGCTCCTTTTCGGAATTCGTCCTCAGTCTGTTTTTGATTTCCGCAGTTGGCAGATTGGAGAGATTAATATAATTTGTGTTTGATGTAAGCTTGGCTCCTTCTCTTGCTAGGGAGTCTGCCTTGTTGTTCTCTGGACAGGAACCGTGAGCTTTAGTCCATTTGATGGTTACACTATGTTTCTCAGCCAATTTCTGTAGAGCACTATAGCACTCTGCAACAGATTTTGATCGAGTGTCAGGTCGTCTGAGAGCATTAATAAGTGCGGCGTTGTCTGTTATGAATATTAGTTCTGCCTTCTGGTTTACAGTTAATGAGTGAGGAGCAGACACAATTGTTGTTGATATTTCTGTTGCTGCCAAGAGGAGTCCGCGTGTCTTAGCCTGGAATGCTGTGACTAATTTGTTCAGAGGTTGTACTCGTGAAAGCCCTATTTCCGGGCAGAAGAAGCCACAGCCTGCCCCTGTTTTGTTTCTTGCTCCATCTGTGTAGATGTGATAGACAGTTGGGATTTGTGAGGTCGATTTTGTTACCTGATCATTCACATGTTACCCTTTATAAGTTAGGTATGTTAAATAAATATTGCTGGACATTTTCACACAGCGCTATCTAGCCCCAAACTAAGCAGAGCTTGTATTATGGAAGCCAGATAACTGATAGAATACTTATATACCTTTTTGTTTTGTAAATACATTCTTATAATATACAGAAAAACAACCAGACCCCGGAACAAATATCTGTAGATAATGCAAACATTTGTTTCGCGGCAGGAATGGAACCCACTACCTCCTGCGTCTCAGCCGGCTATTCGCCAACTGCGCCACGGAGGTCGTCGTATGTTATTGCTACTACTTACTACTGTCTGTTCCTTTTGCTGCCTCTCGGATGATGGCGATAGCCTTATCCGGAATTCTGCAGTGATTCGTTATTTTGCCATTTCCATTCCATTGGTTGGTGGATTTTATTCTTAGCGCTGCCGCCATTGCTTCTTGTTGTATACAGTGTGTCCCTGGATAAAGTGCAACCCCGAAAGGGGGTGAAACTAGATCAAAAATTATCGACAAAAAAATAGAAAAAAAAAAAATTAAAAAAATTTAGTATATACTTTATTGATGAATTAAAATTTTTATTGCTCACTAATGACTCTATTTAATAAAAAAATGATTTCTTCCAAAGTAGTAGGTCTATTTTGTTAAAATAAAAACCATAATCATGTCAGATATGTGACGATGACGATAAAATAACAAATAACTCACAAACAAGTGGCTATCATGACTTAAAGTTTAATTTTTGTATTAAAATTACATTTTTTAGGCTGTTTTTTTCCAATAAACTCCAAAAATCTTAAAATTAAGCCTATAATACTAGAAATTTTTATGACTTTTTATTATTGTCTATCATAATAGCTTTTAAATAAAATAAAAACCTACGTTCTAACATAAAAAATGTGCTGGCTAGGAGCATTTAAAGTTGACCACTGATTACGTCACCACTCAGGTAGAGACCCTTTTTTAACTTATATTGTTGTAGATTATGGTCGCTGGGCCTGTTCTATGAAAGATGAAGGGTGGGGATCGAAACAGGACTCACAACAAGGCACGCCAGTCGCTCCGATATTCTCGCCGCTGCTACCGCCTACCGTACCTTACTGCGCCTTCAAGTTTTTGTTACGTTGTTTTGCTTTTGTTTTGTTTTTGACTTTTTGTTACGTTTTTGACTGTACTTTGTTGTGTTGTGGAGATGCCGCGATTGACTGAGTTCTCTCCGCGAGAAATCGCTGACATCCATTATTGTTATGGTATGTCACGTGGACACACAACAGTCGCTCGTTCTGCATACATAAATGCGTTTCCGAGCAGACTTATACCGTCAGCACGAAATTTCCAAGAAGTTCACCGAAAGTTATCCAACATCGGACTTGGATTAGCAAGAGATCGCCGTGAGCAACAAGCTACCATTATTGACCATTCCATAGAAGAGGCCGTTTTAAACGATTTGTTTGCTGATCCCACAACCAGCATTAGACGCTTAGCTTTGCGTCACGGTATATCAAAAACATCCGTATGGCGAATTTTGAAAAAGAAGGGATTGCATCCATACCATTATCAGCGAGTACAGCATTTGCATGAAAATGTAGACAATCGTGCAAGATGCGTAATGTCTACGTGGATTCAACAAAAAATTAGAAATAATCCACAATTCCTAAAAAAAATTTTATGGATGGATGAAGCGAAATTCACCCGGAATGGAATCACAAATTGCAGAAACTTACATGTATGGTCCGAGGAAAATCCACACCTAAAGAGGGCGTCTACTTTTCAAGTGCAATTTTCAGTTAATGTATGGGCAGCTCTAATAGACGACACGCTGATTGGGCCAGTTATTTTACCCGCAACATTAAATGCCGAAAGTTTTTTAAACTTATTAAGAGACGATCTGCCACTACTGCTGGAAGATGTTCCGCTGGCTACAAGGCAACAGATGTATTTGCAGATGGACGGATGCCCTGCGCACTACGGGCGCAATGTGCGAAGTTTTTTAAACGAAAACTACGCTAATAGGTGGATCGGCCGGGATGGACCAGTCGGGTGGCCGGCACGTTCACCTGACCTGACACCCCTAGACTATTTTCTGTGGGGTGTTATGAAACAAAGAGTCTACAGAACGACCGTAGACACCGAGGCAGAGTTACAAGATCAAATCATGCGATGTGCCGATGAGATAAGAAGTGACCCAGAGATGGTGCTTAGAGCCACACAACAAATCGCTCTTCGTGCGGCAATGTGCCTACAACAACAAGGAAGCCATTTTGAGCATTTAATGCATTAAACAAAACCCTTATTTCATACTTACATGTAATAAGTTAAATAAAAATGTTGTAACTAAAATTTGATTTTTAATACTACCTGAGCAGCAAAAAAAAACGTGTCTCTACCTGAGTGGTGACGTAATCAGTGGTCAACTTTAAAAGCTCCTAGCCAGCACATTTTTTATGTTAGAACGTAGGTTTTTTTTTTATTTAAAAGCTATTATGATAGACAATAATAAAAAGTCATAAAAATTTCTAGTATTATAGGCTTAATTTTAAGATTTTTGGAGTTTATTGGAAAAAAACAGCCTAAAAAATGTAATTTTAATACAAAAATTAAACTTTAAGTCACGATAGCCACTCGTTTGTGAGTTATTTGTTATTTTATCGTCATCGTCACATATCTGACATGATTATGGTTTTTATTTTAACAAAATAGACCTACTACTTTGGAAGAAATAATTTTTTTATTAAATAGAGTAATTAGTGAGTAATAAAAATTTTAATACATCAATAAAGTATATACGAATTTTTTTTTAATTTTTTTTTCTATTTTTTTGTCGATAATTTTTGATCTAGTTTCACCCCCTTTCGGGGTTGCACTTTATCCAGGGACACACTGTATATATATGAAGAGGCGTTATTCCAAGTATAGTGTTTAGCGCTGCTAACGGTGTTGATTTTGTGCATCCACTAATGAGGGATCATGCTAACCTTTGAACCTGTTGCAGCCTGTTTATTGCTGTCACAAGGTTAGCTCTTGGCCACCGTACGACGGCGCCGTAAGTACAGGTCAGACCATGACAGTGTACAGCCAGAGGCACAGTTTTGGTTTCAGACCCCAGTCCTTGCCAATGGCACGAGTGCACTGCCATAATACGTTTGTGGCCTTTGTTGTTACATGATCGAGCTATTTTCCCCAGATCAGTTTGCTGTCCAGCCATACTCCAAGATACTTGACTTCTTTGGTGAGATTTAGTTTTGTTCCAAAGAGGTATGGAAGGTCTAGTTTCCGTGTGAAGAGAACAAGCTCCGTTTTATTTGGGTTGACGGAGAGACTGTGCTTGAGGCACCACTGTTCCACGGTGCGTAGTGCTTTCTGCATCTTTTCACACAGAGTGGTCTCAAATAGTCCTGATACCATGATCGCGAGGTCATCCGTGTATGCGATGGTAAGTATACCTTCTTTGTTGAGTTCATCGAGGAGTTCGTTGGCAACAAGAATCCAAAGCAGTGGGGACAATATGCCACCTTGTGGGCACCCCTTTGTAACCTTGCAGCGTGTGACTTCCGAACTTTCTATTTGTGCTGCTCTGTTGGCAAGCATTTGTGTTATCCAACTATTTAGGTTTTCTTCCACACCTTGGTTCCTCAAGCCTTTGGTGATGCTTGGGAAAGTTGTCTTGTCAAAGGCACCTTCTATGTCTATAAACGTCACTAGACATGAGTTTGTTCTCTAGATCTTATGTACCACTTGGTGAAGTGCTGTTTCCATGGATTTTCCCGATTGATAGGCGTACTGATGTTTGTTAACCGGACTTTCGACTAGTGGCCCGCTGCGAATGTGCCTGTCACAGTCTTTCTAGGGTTTTTAGTAGGAATGAGCTCAGGCTAATGGGCCTGAACGATTTGGGGTGAGTGTAGTCTGATTTGCCTGGCTTGGGTACAAATACTACTTTTACTTCTCACGCAATTTTTATTAGGTTCCATTGTAGAAGGGCTGGAAAGATTCCATTGCTCCCTGCAGCTTTGTAGGGATGGAAAGTTCTTACCGCCCATAACAGTTTGGTTGAACTGTGTAATATCACCATAATGCAACTTTTCAATACATATTAGAGCCCTTTCAAGGATCACACACACAAATATGTGGTATTGTTTAATCATAGACAATAATTTATCCACTACATTAGCACACAATATACAATAGTTACATTTTAAAACAGAGAAAATACAAAAAAAGAAACAATTAAATAGTACTTATAAACGTAAAACAGAGAAAAACAAGGGAGAACTTGGTAGATACTGTGTGCTACAGTAGTAAATGGGACTCGACTCAGCATTATGCCTGCCGTAATGGTAAGCACTGATATTCAGTCGAGACTGCTAATACAATAGTGTGGCTAACCCTCAAAAATAAATGTATATATTGCTAGTTGCTTTTATATTTTTTGTACAATTTTCAGGGGGATTCTATCGTCATCTATATGAACAAAAATTAGGGACAGATAAAACTACTGAGAATAAAAAGGAAACAACACCAGATATTGAGACATCTTTTTCTGACAAAAAAGACAAATTACCATCTGCTGATACAAAGAAAAGGAACTACAGAAAGAGAAAATCATCCGATGCTAAATATGAGCTCTCTGAAGGGGAACTGGAAGATTCAGATGATGAAATCAACAGATTAGATCTCGAAAATATCAGATTGGCTAAGAAAAGTAAAGCAAATGAGGAAAACATTGATGCTGATTCTGATTTTTCAGTTGATGATCCCAGTGAGGATGAAACTGAGATTAAGAAGGAAGTTAGCAAAAAGACAAAATCTGTGGAAGATAGGAGTCCTAAACTTACCATTACTCCAGATATAAAACCAGTTATTGAAAAGGATGAGAAAAAGTCACAGAAAGTACAGGAAGTTGTTGAACAGCCAAAAATTGATATTTGGAAGAAGAGGACTGTTGGTGAAGTATTTGACCAAGCTCTGAAGAGATACTATGAGAGGAAAGCTAATAGAGGATTGTAGTTATGTCTTAATAAAAACAAAGTAATCATTATGAAATAGTTTTAGTTTCTATAAATGAACTCATTCAGGTTCTTATTTTGCTTAATTTCATTATATTAAATTTAAACTACAACATAATGCGCCTTGCAGTGAACTGAAACAAAAATAACGCAATTTTATTGACCCACATTAAATTCGAAACTATGTCAGCAATATAGTTCAGAACGGGGAAATGAGATTGTCAAGTATCAGCCAAAAGACGTAGTCTACAATCACTACCCACTTAAAGGGGCATGCAATGATTATTCGTGTCATGACCATTGTCAATGATAGCATGTGGATGGTAGCTTGAGACTGAGATCTAGCAATTTTTTATTTTTCTTATTTATAGGCTAGCGTTTGACCACGACCCCGCCTGATGGTAAGCGATGATGCAGTCTACGATGGTACACGCTTGCCTAGAAGAAACCTATTCACTCGCGACTTAAAGACCCCTAGGTTGTAGTTATCAGGAAACACAGACTTAGGCAAGGCGTTCCACTCCTTGGCGGAATTTGAATGCAGTAAGCCAGCGGTGGTTGGATGTGTGGTCTACCAGCTGATCATGATGATATAAAATTATATACTTGATTAACGCTTAGAATGGCATACCAATAAACTCTGAAACTGGATCATTTTCGCCTTCAGCTCTCATAGTTCCTGTTATTTCCTCATTTTCAACCATGGGTAATACCAGTTGTACGAATTCAGGTGTATAGGGTGGAGCAATAGCATCGAGAACCTGAAAAAAAAAACACTGAATTAGTTCTACTGTTGATTTCAGGTTTCCCATGTACATGTAGCAATGGAACGCGGGAATTCTTAGGTTTAAACGCACTGGGGTTGCCGATGTGGGAAGAAAAACGGCCAGATTGAAGTGGGACTGTTAGATGGATGGGCTTAGTGAAATCAGCAAATGCCATTTGTACTTAATACCTTGGCAGCTTCAGGGAATGCGATGTCATGGTGGGCAAAGAAAGCGCTGGCGTTCTGAACCTCTGAGAGAGGATGGTGGGGGTAGCAAAGAACAGAAGATTTCAACTCATAGTCATACTTACAGATATTAAGAACTTAATAATTTCAGGTTTTCCTTACCTCAGTAATGAAATATCTTATCAATGATATGTCGGTATCGCCGCGTTGCCAGCATTGTTTGATGTACCTCAGGACTGGTACTACGCAGCCGCGACTGAGCAAATTCACCATACGATCAAGAAGCATCTTTTTCAACTCCAACTGCAAAAAATAATTTTGGTGAATGTGCGCAAGATCTTCATGACCTTATCCCCCTTCCACCACCGGACAAGCAGACGTACCGAGAAGTACCACCCATACCTGGTCGGCATACCACCTTGCTGTACCAAACGATTTGCTATAATTTTTCTTGTTAGCACAAGGAGTGGAACTCTCTTCCGGCGTATGATTTTCCGGACCAGTATAATCTCAGAGTCTTCAAGTACTGAGTGAATAGGTTCTTTTTAGGCAAGCGTGCTGCATCTTCGATCTCACCATCACTTACCATCAGGTGAAGTAGTGGTCAAGCGGTTGATTAACATCAATAAAAAAAAATAAAAAAAATACCTACATAGTTACAAATATTCAATTATCATCACCAGCTAAAGAGGCTCATAGCAAAAGCTGGACACAAGAGTTTGCAGACACAAGGGCCCACAGGGCCTTTAGTACGAGCACAGACCAGTATAATTTAATAGACTGTCATTGTCCATAGAACAAATCATAACCCACAAAAAGCTCAAAATTCCGTATTATATCTAGATGGCGCTGTCTCATAGCCTGGAAACTTTCATAGCGGCTATTGCAACCAAACAAACTAAAATAAACTTTCAATAAAACACACCAAAATATTTCTAGTTTTTTGAGCATATGTAAGTAATATTGTCCATACCATAAGATTTACAGTCATACATCCCAACAAGTAATTTAAATGAACCCAAACATGACCGTTCTACTCTTATTAATTGAAGGAATTCTGTTGATCACTGTTATCACCAGTCCTCAAATCAAACAAAAAAAATAACAGAATAATTTCATTTTTGACAACATCAACATTTAAAATGACACTACACTCAAGTTTTTCATATAAGAGGTCTTATTTTGACCTTGGATTCCTGAAAACTCGCTGTTGCCACTTGTAGACTTCATAAAGTTAGTAAATCGTTTAAAGGGCAAGGTGTACGCTTTTATAACAAACTCCCAAGGGATGTACAAAAATTGACAATTAATAATTTTAAAAACGTAATTAAGCTAAATCTTTCTAAAAAAGCCTACTAAAATATCGGATTATTTAGATGATAGAGAAGCTTGGGATTGAAATTGCTCCAACTCGTTCAAAATGTTACAATTTAGACGTAATTTATTTTCTGTATTACGTATTGTAAAAGGATCATTAAAAAAAACAACCAGCCTTGTTTCTTGCCTTTCTATCCTGGCTTGGTCGCGAAGGAACAGGCAGTAAAATTGATGTTTCAAAGTGATCCTTGTGATTTTAATGAATAAAAATATTTGACTTTGACAATATTTAAAATCTAGCAACTACTACTAAAACTAACTTTTACTATTTCGAAACACTCTGAAATCTGGATAAAACGAAAAATGAGATTTGGTTGGCAAACAAAGTGGTCCTGTGCCTGTGTTTTTTCACGAAAATTTCTCTGAAACATATGTTTGTTTTTTTATTCAGGGAATCTACATTTATCGGTGTACTACTAACAACGGTACCTGAAAAACAGAGTATTTTTGTTTTGCATTAAACTCTTATTTTGGACCCCTTGAGGTGCGGATTTCAAAAAAATCCGTTCTCTGTCCACCTGTGCATCCTAAAAGAAACACACCCTCTATATTTCAAGTTACTAGGCCCAGCGGTTTAGGCTGTGCTTTAATTTTCAGTTAGTCTGTCAGTCCCGTAACGATTTATATATATTGATGATGAAATTGATGATTAAAAATGGTCGATTTCCCTATCTTCAGACGCTAGCAGTCAATTGTATCGCAAAACGTCTCGCAAAAACAATTTAATAGGACCCAAACACGATACATCTACTGTTACCTATTAAAGAGTTTGTAGATTCTCTCCTGCGTCAGTGAATTCGCCTAGCGAGTTCGAGGCATTGCATAATGATGGTTTTTGTTTAAATATAAAATAGTGTTTACATAGGGGCCACCATGTAAATGTTTAAGTTAGCGTATATTTAGTCTACACTGTAATTTTGAGCAGAAACTACTTATGCTTTTTTATAATATCACCGAAAGACGCTGAACTCGCCACGCGAGTCACCGGCACTGGGATGAAATTTACGTGGACTCGCGAGGCGAGTCGGTGCCATTGAACATGTAAATAGAAATAAGGATTTGTCATGGAGGTTGTTTTTAAATTCAGCATATATGAATGTAACCTCTTTTATTTTAAATAGCAATAAAGATTTGTCATAGAGGTTGTATTTCATTTTATAAATTTAAATTTACTTAATTCCCTAGGGACGTAAATCGCATTTACGCATCAGGTATCGAGCTAACAACGACCAACTTTCAGTGCATAAGTGATGAAAAAGTATTTTACCTGAACCAAAATCTCCAATTCGTCTTGCGGTGATTCAAATAGCTGCACCAGTAATCGCAGCAGCCTGTGGTGTAACAGTTGATGGCAGGAAGCCACCTCGTCTAGCAGTGCCAAGTGCACGGGGCAGTGTTCTGTGCACAGCTTGAAGTATGAAGGCTCGGTCACTACGCACTCCACCCACACCAGCACACCCATGCCAACGACTGGGAATCTGAAACACACAATATATTGAATCTACCACTATTTAGGAGATTCCTAGGCTTAAGTCAACGATATAGCACAACGGATTAACTGAAGTGGTAGTGGGCAGAGCACATAGCTCGAAGAACTGACAATCGTTCATGGAGAAAGATTTTCGAGCGTAAACCATGCACTGGAAAGCGCAGTGTTGGACGTCCTGTGGCTGATATGATGATGTATACGACATCACACTAAATTCAATCATCATCCTATCAGGTCCACTGCTGAACTGAATTTCCAGAGCGATCAATCTTGTGCGGCCTGCACCCACTGGCTCCCAGCAACCTTTATCAGGCCGTCTTTCCATCTAGTGGGGGGCCGTACTACACAGCTCTTTACAGTGTGTATTATAATGTACTTATTACATTATAATACGATGACCTCCGTGGTGCAGTGGGCGAATAGCCGGCTGAGACGCAGGAGCAAGCGGGTTCGATTCACTGAAAAATTTGAATATAACCAAAAGATTCGTTTATCGCACCATCAAACGATACAATGAAGACTCTAGTGTAGATGACAGGTCAAGAAGTTGTCGCCCTCGGTCTGTTAGGACTCCAGCAGTGATAAAAGCTGTGAAGGCGCGAATTCAAAGAAATCCCAAACGTAAGCAGAAACTGTTGGCCCTTCAGATGGGGTTAAGCAGAACCACGGTGAAAAGGGTGTTAAATGAAGACTTAGGGCTTCGGGCATATCGAAGAAAAACAGGACATCGTTTGAATGCTCGTCTAATGGACCTGAGACTGAAGAGATGCCGCGCTTTGTTGAAGCGGTACGCGGGAAAAATATATCGGGAAATTCTTTTTTCGGATGAAAAAATTTTTACCGTAGAAGAGAGCTACAACAAACAAAATGATAAGGTGTACGCACACAGTAGTGAAGAAGCGAGCAACCGTATTCCGCGTGTCCAACGAGGTCATTTTCCATCCTCGCTTATGGTATGGTTGGGAGTTTCTTATTGGGGCTTAACAGAGGT
Source organism: Philereme transversata (assembly GCA_963924445.1). Lineage (NCBI taxonomy): Eukaryota > Metazoa > Arthropoda > Insecta > Lepidoptera > Geometridae > Philereme > Philereme transversata. The sequence goes on from OZ004342.1 coordinate 12,899,986, forward strand.
ACATTTTTGTGAGAAAGGTGTAAAAACGAATGCAGTTGTGTATCAAAATACAGTCCTGACGAACCTTGTGGAACCTGTTTCTCATACCATGTTCAATAACAGGCACTGGGTATTCCAACAAGATTCGGCGCCAGCTCATAGAGCGAAGAGCACACAAGACTGGCTGGGGGCGCGTGAAATCGACTTCATCCGGCACGAAGACTGGCCCTCCTCTAATCCAGATTTGAATCCGTTAGATTCCAAGATATGGCAACACTTGGAGGAAAAGGCGTGCTCAAAGCCTCATCCCAATTTGGAGTCACTCAAGACATCCTTGATTAAGGCAGCCGCCGATATTGACATGGACCTCGTTCGTGCTGCGATAGACGACTGGCCGCGCAGATTGAAGGCCTGTATTCAAAATCACGGAGGTCATTTTGAATAAACTTTAGTGTCATAAGAATCTATGTTTTGTTAAGTTCATTTTGGTATATAAATGGTTACATAATGAATAAACTTGTTTCAATTATTTTATATTAAACATGTGACAGAATTTATGACCTGACTAGGTATATACAATAAGTATTCTATCAGTTATCTGGTTCCCATAGCCCTGCTTAGTTTGGGACTAGAAAGCGCTGTGTGGAATGTCCAACAATATTTATTATTATATTTATTTATTTATAATAGTTTGTAATTTCGACAAGTTGTTTTTGAGTTAAACCAGACTGCTAAAAGGGTAAACATATTACGAGAACCCACCTTAGAGGGTGGTTTCTTCTCACGCTGACCGTCAGCGCGTAGCACGCCGGCGCACTGAGTCGTTGCGAGACAGAACGCTGACGCTCATCAGCGCCGACCGATCAGCGTGAGAAGAAAACCCGCCTTAGCCCATAACTAATTGCAGAACATTAGTTGTAATTAATTTATATTTATTTTTCTATTTAACTGACATTTGTTATATATTTTTGATATACCAATATTATGAAATGGTGAATAAATGAATACTGACAACTTCACTATTTGACTACTCATAAACCACAAATTTGTAATTCCACTTTTGTTAATGTCTGTACCTCTACAAATTTTTATTTATGCAATAGATAGGTACATATATGTAAGTACCTACATTAAAATAAAAAACAAAGATACCTACAATAAATATGAATGGAAGACAAGCATTACCTTATGCAATGATACAAAGTAGGCAGCTCTGCAATAAGATCACTGGAGCTGGCCGAGCTGCAGGTGACAGCGTGCACCTTCTCGATGGCTTGCACCGTGGCCTTGAGCTCGTCCTTCACAGGCTTGCCCGGAGACGCGGCCTCGCACACGCTGGCGGCGTACGCCAGGAGATACATGTACTTGGACTTGTGCTCGGGGTTCAGCTTACTGCCAGACTTGAATAACGAGTCCACGAGAAGCTCTGTAATCAACAATACAATGTATATGCGACAGCAGGTCATGCTTTAAGACATTTGATTTTTTTCCAATTTTTTTATTTAATTTTACTAAACAATTTTTATCTTAGTGATATAAATATCTCTATTACGAAATGTACTATGAGAACAGCTAGTATGGGTGAGTAATGTTACCTAGAAACTGGGGTATCCTCAGCAGATGCACCGGCGGCGGCTCCGACTGCGTGTACGCTCTGAACAGCACTGATATGTCAGCCGGGTTGAGAGCGCCACGCGACAGCATGGCAGCCAGCGCCGTGCGCGCATTCCGCCACGACTCGCCCGACGTGAGGGCTAGGGTGATCGGAGTTACGTCGTGTCCGCTGGAATATAAACCAGGCTTCAGAACCCGCTCCCCAAGCATTTACGAGATCGAATCAGAAATGACGAGATCAGAGACAAACTAAAATGACTGACATAGCCCAGAGAACTAGCAAGTTCTAGTGGCAGTGGGCATGGTACATAGCTTGGAGAACTGACAGCCTTAAGGCAGAAAGTTTCTCGAGTTGAGACCACACACCAGAAAGTGGTGTAGGCCCTCACTGGAAAGATGATCTAATGAAGGATGCTGGGAGTTGTTGGGAACAGGCTGCATAGATTGGTTGCTCTAGAAATACCTAGTCAGGTCATAAGTATTGTCACACAGTAAAAACTTTTCTTTTAGAATGCTGGCCACAAAAAAGTTTATAGAATTCGAATTTCGAATTGTTCATGAAAATAAAAATGTATACTTTTTAGAATTTTACTCATTTTTAAATATGGAGTGGACGCTTAAAGAAGACCGTGTTGCAGTTATTGCGTTGCATCGTTGCGGTTACGCGCCAATTCAAATTTTTGACATACTGAAAAATTTGAATATAACCAAAAGATTCGTTTATCGCACCATCAAACGATGCAATGAAGACTCTAGTGTAGATGACAGGTCAAGAAGTGGTCGCCCTCGGTCTGTTAGGACTCCAGCAGTGATAAAAGCTGTGAAGGCGCGAATTCAAAGAAATCCCAAACGTAAGCAGAAACTGTTGGCCCTTCAGATGGGGTTAAGCAGAACCACGGTGAAAAGGGTGTTAAATGAAGACTTAGGGCTTCGGGCATATCGGGAAGAAAAACAGGACATCGTTTGAATGCTCGTCTAATGAACCTGAGACTGAAGAGATGCCGCGCTTTGTTGAAGCGGTACGCGGGAAAAAAATATCGGGAAATTCTTTTTTCGGATGAAAAAATTTTTACCGTAGAAGAGAGCTACAACAAACAAAATGATAAAGTGTACGCACACAGTAGTGAAGAAGCGAGCAACCGTATTCCGCGTGTCCAACGAGGTCATTTTCCATCCTCGCTCATGGTATGGTTGGGAGTTTCTTATTGGGGCTTAACAGAGGTACATTTTTGTGAGAAAGGTGTAAAAACGAATGCAGTTGTGTATCAAAATAGTCCTGACGAACCTTGTGGAACCTGTTTCTCATACCATGTTCAATAACAGGCACTGGGTATTCCAACAAGATTCGGCGCCAGCTCATAGAGCGAAGAGCACACATGACTGGCTGGCGGCGCGTGAAATCGACTTCATCCGGCACGAAGACTGGCCCTCCTCCAGTCCAGATTTGAATCCGTTAGATTACAAGATATGGCAACACTTGGAGGAAAAGGCGTGCTCAAAGCCTCATCCCAATTTGGAGTCACTCAAGACATCCTTGATTAAGGCAGCCGCCGATATTGACATGGACCTCGTTCGTGCTGCGATAGACGACTGGCCGCGCAGATTGAAGGCCTGTATTCAAAATCACGGAGGTCATTTTGAATAAACTTTAGTGTCATAAGAATCTATGTTTTGTTAAGTTCATTTTGGTATAAAAATGGTTACATAATGAATAAACTTGTTTCAATTATTTTATATTAAACATGTGACAGAATTTATGACCTGACTAGGTATATAAGAACAGCCTATGCCCATTTCTAAAATCTTGAACTAGTTTCATTTAGTGAGTCTAAATTACACTTTCCATCTCAGCTATTCAAATGAATGTTTGTTTATCTGAAAGTTAAGTAGACCCCTCCCTCCTAGTCCTTTAGCAGGACTAGAGCAAGTTGTGCATGCCTCTGACTAAAACCATGAGAGTGGCAGGTAGGTATCTACCTTTGTTGCGCGCATCTGGTTATTTCTTGGCACAGTCTTTTCATGATGGCTCCTCCTCTTGGCTCTTGGGACAAGATATGCACGATAACTTGGCTGTACACATAAGTATGCGCACCATGGCAAACCATTTTCTACAAGAAAAAATATTAATTAAACTATGGAAAAAGATGATATCAATCTCTCATCAATTTGATAAAATAACTTACTGCACATTCATTGACACTATTTTGCCAGTCATCAGAGCTTTGAAGAAATCCAACAATAGCTGATTTGAGTACTCTTGAAAACACTTCTATTTGCTGAGCAGCAGTAGAAATACTGGTGATCTCACCTTGGAAGCCCGCATCTGATATAAGCTGAAAAAGAAACCAGTTCATTTACTTTAGATTTTAAGAATTCCATCTTATGATAATACCATTACCACAAAGAAATAATATACTATGTTATTGTTTACTGTGTTACTATGTTATGTATACCAATAAAACAATGATGTATTTCATCTGATTGTAAAGTCTGCAGAACAATTTTATTCATCTATTTTGATGTCTTGGTATGTCTGTGCAGGATATCATCAGTCTCTGGTGATTTATATAATTTAAACGCAGTATCTCATCTCATATGAGAAACCCTCAGGTGTGGTCAGTGAGGAGTGGGCTACTCTACTATGTAAAAACTACAAACCTTTATAGTAAAATTGAGCATGAGACAGTCAGGATATTCTTCTGCTAATCTGTAGATCAGGGATCGCCAAGTGGGATGTTCTATCATTTCAGTCAGCCAAGCAGGAGTCTGTGAAAGTAAAAAAAATACTTTGAAAGATATTATAGAAAAGTAAAAAGCCACAGACATAGTTCTGAGTTCATTAGGATTCCCTGTGTTGTGGGCATCAGAAAATATGAGTGCTGCACAACACTCACTAATCTAAACAAATATAAATACTATCAAACAACAATATTCATAACTCGGCACAAATATTTGCAGATTCAAACCCGACACCTTTGTCTCCACTTGCTACTAGCCCACTACAAGTTTGTCCCTATTAATTTAATTGTCAAGAGATCATCAATAAAAAAATATGTTTCATATTTTGTGTGTTCACAATTAACTGCTAACTGTACGTACCTCACCCTCTTCAGTAAATATTGTATCAGCTTTTTTAGGATCAAATGTTTTAAGAATCATATCCTTCAAGTGATTTTCTACCATGGCTTGGACTTCAGTTACTTTGACACCTGTTTGTGAAAGATCAGTTGAGAAGTTGGTGATTTTTTTGATAGGAAAATATTTATAAATTGGCTGCATATTATGAGTTTACCTGCAAGAATTAACCACTCTGCTAACAAATTAGCCATTTGGGCTACTGCACTATAGTTGAGAGACAGTTGTTCAATAACTTGCTCTGGATTGCCACCAGCTTGGAAGTAGCGCTTCAATTGGCCAAATATACCTGGTTCCATGATATAATCAGGAGTTTTAAATTTCTCCAAACATTCAAGTAATACCTCCTCTGGATTTTCGATAACATCCTCACTGCCTTCTTCCTGCAAAAGTATTAGTAGTAGGTTGTTACAATGTTGTTTGCATCAAATGAGCTAGAACATAGCATAAAATCTCACTTCATACTGATTTTGGGGAGGGCCTTCCCAAGTACGTTCTTCTTCGTATTGGGTAGGCATTGTTTTTTGCGATGAGAAATGTGTTAAGTGTCCTGAATCAATTAAAAATTAAAATTTCTCGCAAAACACATTCATAAAAATGTAAATAAACTTTGATTTTCCCAGTCTGCCTGTCTATGTCTACCACAGACCATTTAGATGTAAATATGATAGAAAAAAAAATCTATCTTCTAATATTATTTTTCTATGAGTTTGTCTATGACCAGAATTTTAGTAGTCTGTGGTCTATGACTTTGATTTGAATTGACCACAGAACATAAACAACTAATGACATGATGGAATGGAATGAACGAAACGATTATCCTATGAAGACCACAGAGTATTAGTACACACCACAGAAACGAACTAACAGTATGAAGACCTATTTTTTTGGGGTAAAAATTGCATTTATCCTGGATTCCAGACTTTTTCCTATATTTGTGTATCTATAGCTACACGCATAACAAATTTCAGCATTGTGGGGTCATTGGCCTGTGAATTTCGTCAAAGTTCAGTTTTTATTGTGGCTATTAACTATAAAACTACAAAGTTCAAACTAATACTACAAACTTGATTAGGACATTTATAATGAATTTTAAACAGAAAAATAACACTAATCTTGACATGAATATTAATTATATGGGTACGAAGGTGTGTAATGTTAACAGTACTAAATTTTTAGGGCTAACAATTGACGACAAATTAAACTGGAAACTCCATATTGACAACATTTGTAATAGACTTCATCAGTTTGCATACGCCCTTTTTAAACTAAGTAGGCTAACAAATGAATCAGCGGTAATCTCAGCGTATCATGGACACGTTGTTACGATATTGCGATATGGTATAATATGTTGGGGCAACGCCACTGATAAAAATAAGAGTATTTAGAGCTCAAAAACACTTTATAAGGGCTATCTGCAACATAAAAAAGAGGGAATCATGCAAAGCACATTTTATCAAATTAAAAATTCTTACCTTTACTGCATTGTATATTAGCGAAGTAGCTCTGTTTGTGAAAACTAATCCTGAATTATTATCCTGGTTTGCAGCTGGAAGCCGCCTAGAAGGCAATGTGCGCAATCTGTCATGTCGGACAAAACTACTACGCTCGAGCGTGTTTTGTATGGCATATAATATATACAATAAGATATATAAAATATAATATATACAATAAGATTCCTTCATCTGTACGACCATTGCCAAATTTAAATGTCTTTAAGACAAAACTTGATGACATATTGATTCAAAAAGCGTATTATACATTGGATGAATTCTTGAGTGACAAAAATGTTATCTAATTTATATTACCTATACCTGAATCAAATTTTTATTGTTTTGGCATTTATCTATTTTGTTTATTGTGGTTTATTTTGTTCTAATCTTAAAATTATTATTTTTAAATTTGCTATGACATCCCCAATCACATATATTGCAATTTGACAATTAATCTTAATGTGTTTCTTTTTGTCAAGCTTTTTAGACATTTAAAATATTTATATACCTTAAGTAGGTGAAGCACAGTGATTCTTCCTTAATTACACCATCTGTCTTGTACAATTTACCTGTGTTTCGTGCAAATAAAAATCTTGAAATCTTGAATCTTGAAGGGATGAAGTCTTTTCCTTAGACGTGCTACTTGACCAATTTGGTTTTTTACCCCTCTTGAATCCCAATATCTCAAGAACCCCTTCCACATTTTAGCCTGTCACCTAAGTATATATTATATACCTACCAAATTTCACGATAATCGGATCAACGCTTCGAAAGTTATCCTCCGACAAACAAACATACATAGGTACATACAACGCCGATTTGCCCAAGTTGATTTGGATATCTCGCTTCGTTTGATCAAAAATAAAAAACCACTCAGGCCACCTAGGAAAATAGGAGATAATTGATTGTTTACCCACTGAATTTTTATTCTACCACGCATAACTTTTAACGATAAAGATCATTTATCCTCAGAAAGTTGGCATCTCTACTACTGTCATCAAAGCAGCTCGTCACGTTCTTGTTGCTATCCTTAGACTCCTCATCAATAGCTGTTTCTTTATAGGCATATTTCCACTTGTTGTTATTCCAAATGTATCCTCCAAAGTACACCGCATTTCCTTTATGTCCAAAGGTTGCCTGGAAGAGATCGCTTTCAGCGATAAGGCCGCCCATGGTATTGCCTTATTTATTATAGCCTAGTACTTCTTTTTGTATTATTTCTGTTTGTATGGTAATTCAATAAAGAGTTAGGTTAGAGTTAGGTTATCTATCTATCATTTATGTTGCGTTACATTGGACAAATAATTTATAAATAATCTATTAATCCTAAATTTAGACCGAAAATGCTTTACTAATTTTACCATTTTATCATTATTATTAACGCAGTATGTAAGTCGGTAGCTTTGGTGGACTTTTGACGGAGCAGTAAAGAAACAAGAAAGCGATCAATTTGTTTTGTATGAAACAAAGGCCCGATAAAGACTAATTGATGACAGCTCGTTTTATTTAAACAAAATTATCAAAAATACGGGTTTTGCATGGTTGGCAATGCCGTTCACATTAAGCTCATCCTTTGAAACATGATTTTGTGTAATAAAATAGGCAAACACATGATGATTAAGTAAGAATTTGGTCAGTTTTTTAGCGAGAAATGATCCGTCATCTATTAACTAGTGTAATAGGACTCCCGGTTAGTTGGCAAAATCAAATTGTACGTATAGAATACACATCTCTGCCGTAAAGTTAAGTTCTTAGTAATGAGGGGGTTTGAGAGCTGTTAGTAGAATTCATCAGGTGTTTTCGCTGCCCGTGATTTTTCACATGTGAAATAGCACTAGAAAGAATAGCGAGTGTGACATTACGGCATTATAATGAAAAATCATTGCCTGTGATTTTTGACATGTGAAATAGCAGTGATAAAAAATATTACAGCATATACTTGTGTGTTTTGTCTGTGTCCAAAAGAAAGTGAATTGTCAATGTTATTTGCCGTATCAATCAAAACTTGAATTAGAACAAAATCATATAAAATTGCTTACAAACAGGAGGGTATGTATGTGTAGAAGAGATGACTAAACCGTGCGTTGTCTCCTATTGCGGAAACCACGGCAGACACCGTTTTCCTAAGGATGGAGTTCGCAAAACGAAATGAAGTACAAGTAGAAGCATATAAACATGTTAACCCTAGTTCGTACATATTGAAGTCTTCTTTCAAATTATATATTCAGTTCACTTTCGTGTAACTGATTTATCTGTGACGTCATCATATTGGAATAATTACTGTAAGTTATTTTAGCGATATTTTACGTACTTATCTACTAGGTCTAGGCACTTTTAAGTTAGTTGGGGTTGATTAGGTACTTATGTACTTGTAATTTTTCCTCCTTTTTTAAAAGATACTGCATGAATAATATTGAATAAAGCTATATCTTCAGTGTTCCTAAAGAACAAAGCTTCTCCAGAATAACTATCAACATCCATTCAAGATACAGTGTATCGATTAGTCACATTCCACACAGGGCTAAAAAATAATACGAAATGAGCATGTTCTCTAGAAATTTTGATGTTGTCTTTGCTACTTTGGCAGTTTGGCAAGTTTAGAAATATATTTTTAGCGGAGCATGTCTCGGGTGCTTGTTTAGACAGCGCCATCTATTGCGCTAGTTGGAACTACTTTTTTTATTAAATCGAGAATGAAAAGCCCTTATTCAATTAGTTACAAGAACCTTTCTGCCCCAACGGTCGTCAGTTCTTCGAGCTACTCTATTTTTTAATAATTCTTATGTACCTAGGATGAAAGCTAAAATAGGTATCACAAGTAAAGCTGCGAGCGGGTACTAGTAATAGTAATCCATAGTAAAAGCACAGAGCATGTTTTGCGGCCCTGGAGGGTGGTTCTATCCAAATAGATAATTATCGCTAGAAAGTTGCCAGGCTTGTTGACAATTCTTTGTTTACATTTTTGGACTTGGTAAAACACCCGACTATAAATCTAATGTACATTAAAATATTTTCATATAATTTCGTTAAACAGCGTTTGTTCTAGATAATTGGTTGAAAACTTTATTGCTTAGACTTTCTTGGATTCAATGCAGGTGAAGCGCCCGCGGCCTGCACTGTGTGTTGCGTATTTCCGGTCTACTGCTTTTGACTTTAGTTCCTCTTCCGGTAATGTAATGGACCCTTTCTATAAAGTAATTTTCAGGTTGCCAGATCCTTTGTTTTTATTGTTTGATTGGATGACATACAAGTAATATATGATTTAAACTGTAGTAGGTAACTAATCAAAATAGTTATGTACTATGTTATGGACAAATTTCTTATTCGAATTGTTGGTTAAAGGATTGGAAGGACCCTCTCCCTCCTCACGATATAGGCTTAGGTAAGGTAAGGTGTAGTATATACAAATCAAATGCGACACGTGTTAAGTTTCCTATTCACTCACTTTATTGTACATACGTTATGCAATAGGACTTACAAGCAAATGTCTCGTTTCGTTTTAGAAAATCTAATACTTAGATGCTTAGTAATTACTTTTTGGCCAAAAAGCCAGCTTTATTTAAAAGAGGTACCTAATGATGATTTGAAAAGATAGGTAAAATATTTATATGTAACGTAAGTAGATACTACCTACTGACTAGGCTTGGATTCCACCAACGACTAAATTTTTGTTAGCAAGGTAGAATGTCCTTTCATCATCTAAGCGACGGTAATCATGAAATTATATAGTAATTTGTTATTTGTTGAAGACGCCAACAAAATAAAAAAGTAAGTATTCGGGCCTCCTAGATTAGTAGTTGCCCAATGTACTTATTATGAAATTTTGTAGCGTTGGTGAAATGCAGACCACAGTGTTGGTTGCAAAACCATTCTATACAAGTTTAAACGTTTAACCACGTATCCCTGTGGTTTTCCAGCACTTCACATGGCACATTTACACAAATATTTACATTTTTCGTCCAACACAAAATATACTGTGTTAATTTCACAGAAGATATTATATTGGTCAATAAAAGCAAATATTTGCTAACATATACATTATTCTATGCAAGCACATGTGGTTTACAGAACTGTTTAAATGGCAATGAACACGATGTTTCAATCAGACAGAATAATATGGAATGGTCTAATAGGAAATTAAATTCGTTGCTTATCTATATCTCTAAGTAATAATACACAAATACTTGTGGTAATTACCTAAGGATAATAGTGTCCTTGAGCTTTGAATGGATAAACTGTTATTTCGTTAATGTTAATTGGTTAATTAATTAATTTGGTAAATTAATCTAAAACTGAAAGTAATGATTAAATAAGCTTTATACCAAATCTAGATAAATAAGTACTTCTAAAAAAGTATGATCAATTTGAGTTTTGTAACAGCCATTTGGTCTCTAGAGTCTCTACTGTGAATTTTTAGGCTCGCTGTAAATGACTTTTAGATAATTCTTGGTCTATTACTAAATTGAAAGTATAATCTAATTATAAATCTACGTACCTTAATAGTTTATTTAGGTAAATAACTACAGTTAGGAGTGGCTTATTGTATTATTAGGTATAGGGAGTAGCAGATATTTGGTGTTATTGTGATAACAATTTATAGTTATTTTATTTATTATAAACAGCGTCGATAGTACATTGTCTGCAATATATAATTATGTTAAGTTATTTTATAAATATTATGTTTAAGCATATCACAATTTCTCTAAGGTCTAACAGTTAGGCAAAAGTAGGTCCCATTGTACTTATGTTTTATTCATTGAACTGGTGAGTAAGGTACATTATTATAATAATCAAGGGTTTTTATTTTACTAAATAGTGTCTTTACAAAAGTTCAATTGTTTAAATACGTAGTTCAACAATGAACGTAAAACAATGTAAGCTGTTATTTATTTAAACAGTGGAAATTAGATATGGTAAGTAGTGCTCTAGATAAATTAATTAAGTAAAACTTAACTATTATGTACTGACAAAATTGATTTATTTTAATATCATTCTTAAAATCTTATCTATTTAATTATTTGGAATCCCAGGCAATGATTACCCTGCTTTTTTATTGAGAAAAATGTCCAAAATTTTAAAATTGGTTCAAGAATATGATTTTCTAATAAATATGCACCTACTAGTACATAGATAAGTCCAATTTCATAATTTCTACGAATTGAACTAGCGCCATATTCAAGATTACAATAGATACCTACGGGTACCTCGGTGGGTAGGTAGGTACCTAATTTATTTTATTTACGAAAGTTGCATATAAATATAACAGAACGTCTATCACAGGTTATTTTGTCAATTCGCTGTAGTTTATTCAATCTAAATGTCTGTTTTATTATATGTAGGTTATGGCTGATGCTTCAGAGCCTGCATTACGATCCTATTTTCATAAAAACGCAAGTCCACGATTGTTTTGGTCGTAACTTTAAAATTGCTGTTTAATGATATTTTGAATTAAAATAAATCATAACATTTTTTAAATTTACGACACTCGCCATAGTAGTAATAGGAGTCTACGCCGTAGATGGTCTACGCAGTAGTATTACCTATGAGGATGTTTCGTAGACGGTCTACGCGTATTTCGTAGATGGTCTACGGCATTATTATTTTCGGAGAAAAAACTACTTTTATATATCAAGGTGGTGTCGCGGCAGACCACGCCGGAGGTGACGGGACGATCTGGGCGCCTTTGAGAGGTATTGGCATACAGTGGCTCTGGACCGTTGTGAGTGTCGGAAATGGGGGAGGCCTTTGCCCAACGATGCGACAATATGGGCTAATAGTAATAGTAATATATTGTTGGTTATTTATACATAATGATTTTACTTGGTTTACTATACAATAATTGTTTTTATTTTCGGATTGTTTGTCTTAAATTTATAAAAGTAGTTTTAAAACAGACATTACTTTCACTGAATGCTGTGATAAGTTTGTGCAAAAAATTTTGCATAGCCCTGAATGTATTTACCTAGGGATTAATCACGTGATGCTATTAGTTACAACATTTTCAAGAACCTGCGTAGAAGATCTCTAAAAATTAAAATATGTTGTAAGTAGGTAGAAATTTATCTATCAAATATAACATCTGAAAAGGTTTGATAGTTCAGTTGCACAGCATGTAGTTTTCAATATTTCATGCGAACAAAATGTAATTATAAAGTTTCTAGTCTAAAATAGCAAATATCTACGTTACTTAGTACCTTATCGTAATATATTTACAACATAACAAGTATTTTTAAAACTTCATTGGTTCTTTAAGTTCGTAAAATTAAAGCACCTAATATAAAAAGGATTTGGTAAATGAAAGCAATTGATATATCTACTTATTCCATAAATTAAACGAGATAAGCGTAAGTATTCAAAATAATCTACTTTGGTACTTAATATTATTTCTAAAATTCATCATAACCGATTGGAAGTGACGTTACTCCATTGCACATCTCATTATACGAGCAACTACCACATAATCGGCTCGTTGTATAATTTATATGTATTCGATTTTTCAAGATTTAAGACACACTTCAACCATTAACATCTAAATATCTTATTCCTAATCTAGATTGCTCTTTTTCTTAAATAAAGCACCTATCTAAGAGGAAATTTGTGATTGGACAGTATTTGTGTTATTATTTTTCTATTATTGTGCGGAGAAGGCCAACGTGGGAAATAATGTAGGTATGAGTCGCGATTGACAGTATATCGAGATCAGTCGTCAGGTCGTAGCAGATGGAGGTCGACGGCGACGTCTCGCTTCTGGTTGCGGACGATCCTAGGCGGGTGCGGGAGATGCGAGTGTGCGGCGTCGCCAAGCAGCGCGGCATCCTCAGCCAGCGAGTCGCCGGAGCCGTAGCCGCGCTCCTCGCCCAACTCGCCAGTCTCCGCCTCCGCCTCGCCCTCGCACCACGACCCGGAGCCCGAACTGCCGCCCACCTCCGCCTCCGTCTCCACATTGACCGAACAACTTGCGCACGCCTCTGGAATAACAAACGACAACATTCAATCCTTCCCTTGGGGTTCACCTTATCACACTCACACGATTAAATCCAACAACGGTATCGCATAAACATGGGTTCTCATAACAACATCCCTCTCATTTTCAAAACAAACTAATACAGAGCTACTCTACTTTACGAGACATGCGGAGTTGAATGCAAAAACAAGAAAACATATGTAATAATATACAAAATACAATCGTTGTGTAGGTTTAAGCTCTGTTAAAACTATCAATGTACCGTATTACCGTCGGGCCAGACTACGAACTGGCCAAATGCCAAAATTATATATATATCGTTCATAATAAGGGTGGGTCCCTTATTATGAACGATATATATATATTGAAGATTTATATTGATAATTTCATAGCTTTAACCAAAATAATAAAAGAATAAAGTATATAATAGTAACGTACATATTACGAGCAAATAAGTATTCATCCATACCACAAAATAGGTAGGTAGAGTAAGGATAATTTCAAAATATAAGAAAAGACGGTAACTTATTTAGATGAGTGATATAAAAGGATCGAAGATTAAATAGAACATATCCGTTGAAGTTATTTTATATTTGGTAAGTGAATATTTACTTTTATACTTACGTTATGCTCAGTAACAGAGAGATAAGTAAAAGGTACATAAGTTAGATGAGAAGCGAGTATGTTCATGAGTAGTTAATAGTTATATAATCAGCAAAATATAAAGTTATACAGGGTGTTTGGTAATATACTGACGATATTTAAGTGACAGTTTCTCAAAATATAAAAAAGGCTTCTCGAAAAAAAAACTACTAGTTATATTATCAAATTTTAAAGAAAATTGACTAAGTTTAGGTGATTAATTCGACATAGAACTTACTGCCTACTCTTGCAATCGACATCCAAAAATAAAGGCCGATTTGATATCTCTTTCGGAAATGGCTGCGGGTTTTGGGATAGAAAGGGACAACAAGAGATATCTCGAGACGTCACCAATACAGTATCTGTAGTTAGATGGCAAGCATTATGCAGATGCATTATATGGAACAACATTCGTTTAATAAAGTGTTTTTTTTACATGCCAAAATAAATTTCACATTTCTATGGTAAACATTTCATAAATTTATTAATTATGCTCATGAAAATAACCCCTTTCATTTTTGTGCGTATATTATCAAACAACCTGTATATTGTAGTGATATATTCTGTTCAATTAATAATAAACAATCCATCTCGTTCACTTTATTGTATTGGATATGTGTTTAAAATGTAGGGTAGGTAACATTTGTGAGTCTTTGAATTTAAGTAGAACCCTCCAATGTGATTATAAATCATTAATTTGTGGGAGTTTTATAGATCTGTCTATAAATAACAAATTATATTTTGTTCTCAAGAAATTAATTAGTTATAGAATTTGAGCATAAATACAAGAATATCTAAATGTGAAACATAATAATAGCAAAGTAGCACACACAATAGTAAAACACGAACCTATTTCTAGAATAAATGGAACAACTGGATAAAGACACATTCCTTGACCTGATAGTTACCTCGAATAATAATAAAGGGAGTACACAAAAACAAAGGTAAGGTAAGAACTGAACACTATAACATTCCACATCGATATGGGTAGAGTAGTTGGACTCACGTAGCCCACGACGTCCGAATAGAACGGGGCTCTCCCAAGTTGTCGGTCAGAGAGAAGTAGACGACGAAAAATCTTCATACGATGCTGCAATTTTGTAATATGCGCATATTTATACCTAAGGCAACGACGTGTAATTGGTTAATTAGCATTCAATGCGCTAACAACTAAATTCCTAGGAAATGTTTGTCAAAGTCAAAGTGATGAATCATAAATTATATACCATCCTGTTCTTTTACCGTCCAAGCGGTACGTCTATGGTATGGATTACCAGTTTAGTATACGGAAAGCCCCATCCTTAGCTGTATTTAAATCTAGGGTAAAAAGCTTATTTCTCTCAGAAAGGTCGTAGTAGGTATCGCACATAAATTAATTTATGTTTATCGTATTTAACTAATGTATTATAAACATTATATATATTATAATTTTATATATTATATTATATCTAGGTTAATTTAACACATTATTTATGTCTATTTGTATTATAAAGTATTTAGGTATTAGTTGCACTCCCTTCATCCATATCTTAGTCTTAAATGTGCACCCCCGACCATATCTTTGACATAACTAAATCCTCTCCATCCAAATGTTAGCTAGAAGAAATGGCTTCAAAGCGATAAGACCGCCTATTGTACTATTTGCTTTGTGTCTTCTATTTTTTCTGCAATTTTTATTTTTTTTAAGGTGTACAATAAAGTGTTTTCATTAATTCATCCTGGATGTACACTCTCCCGATGAATATACTACTGATTTTAGACAAAGTGATAAATGTGCCTTTTGTGAACCATAAAATAGCAATTGGGATCCATAAAAAGACATGCTTGCCGGCCCTTCGCTGCCCTCTCTAGTATCGAGATTCTGGATACGCGCGTAGAAATAACACTCTTGGGACAGAACTGGGTCTGCCACGTGGATTTTATTTATCTCGGATTCGTTTACGTAACCAATTACTTTACAATAATATACTTCTTTTATGGATTCTCTTGTAGGCCCTTCTATTAATAATTTATATTTAAATAAATGTACCCAGGTATACATCTGTAGAATATTATGCACAATCTCTAATTCATCACTTTAACTGTAACATGTCTATTTCGGTATTATAAAATGCATAGTTCTGAAATATTGAGTTCATGATGCCATTGCACCTGTAGGTAGTGTATGGGTTTGTATGGGCGTGTAGGTACTGAAGTGTCAGGTGCAGGCAAAAGGGGTAATTACAAAGTGGACACCTAATGCAATACTGAAGTGAATTGTTTTAGTGTTTACATATCAAACTAGGAATATAATTAGATTGGTTTGATTCGAACCTGAGCTGTCAGTGATGAGGCGGGGAGGCGTGTCATCCCGGTCCGTGGGCACTACAATTACTACTTCATCGTCCCGCGGGGAATCTACGTTTCGGCTTGACGATGTTCTGCAAATTGAATACATTCACTCCATTGACAGCACTGTGGCTAGACTACGTCACGCGGAATTATTGAAAGCCACGTATCCCCTCCTGACATAGTACTCTAAACTTAAAATACTCTCCATATCGTTTCATCATCATCATCACATCACCATACGACATTCACTGCTGAAATAGGCCTCCTCTATAGATTTCCAGAGCGGTTGAACATGTGCGGCCGGCACCCGATTGCTCTCAGCAATCTTTATCAGGTCATCTTTCCATCTAGTGATGTCCGTCTTACGCTGCGTTTTTCTATGCATCTAAAATTCGTTTTTAGTGGTTTCCACTCTAGATCCTTTCTGCCCATTTGGACACTGACGACCGTTGGGTCGTCAGTTCTACGATCAAGGCGCCTCACCTCACTCACTGCCACTACACCTTACTAATTCTCTTGGCTATGCCTGCGACCTTGTTTGTCTACGGATCTCTTCATTTAATATCCTCATTCGATCTCGTAGATACCATATACTTGGTATCTCTCTCTCTATATCACGCCAAATGACCTTGAGCCTTCTTACGAGGCCTGTAGTGATAGATCACATTTCTGTGCCATATGTCATCACTGACGAGAAGACGCCTAGCCTAGCATTGACTGTACTCTTTCTTGAAGTTGGACCTACCTGAGTGGACTATTTGTCCTAGGTAGACGTACTCGTAAACAACTTTGAGAGTAGAGGTTCCAACTGATACGCCACATGGGCAGTCGACATGGTTTTCATCTTATCCATGTACAAGTAACGTTTACTTACTTTTCCAAAATTAAAGGAGTTCTTTATATTGAGCTTTGAGTATTTGCTAACTTCAATAATCAGGGTACTTTCCCTCCAGAGCCCGTTAGCTTTTTCTTACTCCGTATAATATGTAAAAATATAAAACATTTATTCTTCATTTTTGTGACGATACAAATGTTCTTTAGTAACCTTGCGTTTATTTTGATACTGTCCTCTAATCGCTCAGGCCTCACAATTATATACTTACATATTCATATTTATTACAAGGAAATTAAGTTTAAAAGCCGAATATCTTATTTACATAAATGACGATAACGCGCACCATTGTTACTACTTATTTTTTTTTAATGAGTTGTATATTTTATACAATAAATTAAATTAATTAATAATGCACACAGCGCGTCGTCAATTACCCCCGAACTAAGCAGAGCTTGTACTATGGGAACCAGATAACAATAGAATACTTTTATACACACACAAGTTACGTAATACAAGTTTTGTAAATACATACTTATCTCTAACATGTAAAAATCTCGTGTCACGATTTTTGTGGTCGCACTCCTTTGAAACGGGTAGACCGATTTTAATGAACTTTTTTTTTCTATTTGGTAGGTCGTAAACTATTTTTCACCCTCCTACTCCCACCCCCCACTTTTAAATTGTGACATTAGTATTTTTGTATGAAAAATATCCATATCATTTAACCGTCGTTCATTGAAGTGAAGTCATTTACATGAAGTGTAGCGTCACTTTGACAAGAGCGTTTTATATAATTTTTATCCCCAAGTTTTCACGGGAACGGGAAATTTCAAGCGTGCAAAGCCGCAGGTGGGTCAGCTAGTAATATATAAAAATATGTGCTTACTTTACGATAACTTTTTTCCGCACGAATCTGGTGCCAAGGTCCGAGTACCCTCTGTTCATGGGTCGCTTTAGGGGAACGGGAGGCGCGGACGCCGGCGTCGGCTGGTCGAAGGTACGGGAGACGGGCGAGTTGGGCTCGGAGCACTGCTTCCCGGCAAGCGCCGGCGCCGGTGCCGGTCGCATGCGCAGTACGAGCGCTGACTCCCCCCCTCCGCCGCTCTCGCCCCCCGTTACACTATTACAACCTATTCTTCGCATTCGTCTATCCTCTTCATATAATTCTAATAAATGATCCAACTTATTTTCTATATCATCTACCTGAAAAGAATTAAAATGTAAATCATCATGTAATAATAATTATTTTATTTTATTGAAAAGTCCACTGCTACAAATACAGAACAGATCTCTGTTCGTTTATGTGTTGTGTCTGCTTCTTGTGTACAGTTTATGTGAATAAATGTCTTCTTTCTTTTTTTTCTTTTATCTAAAATGATGTTTACAACCAGTTAAAGGTAACTAAGTAATATAATGATAGTTCCTACAATTTACCTATGTATAACAGTCTCAATTATTGATAACATAATGAATGAGTAAATGAGATAGACAGGTAAGTTAAATGTTGTTTTGCACTGCAATATATCAATATAATAATTTTAACAATTAATCTATTAATTCTTTTTTAAATGAGTGCCTGCTATTTATACATATCAACAATCGAGAAACGCATAATGTAAGTAGAGCAGATTCTATTAATTGGTGCACTCATGGCATATTTTGTACTCAGAAAAGAAAGTGAATAAAGTATTATAACATTGAAACGGTCCACTAAAAATGTTTGTCTGAGTTTTTGAATTTTTAAATACTTATGAGTCGACTTCTAATAATGTTGTTAAGTTTATTTATAGTAGCTAATACGAGTATACTCACTTGTCTTTCAATTTTAACTACTCTGGAAGCTAGACTGATTTTGGATGCGTAGACATCTTTAGCTTTTGATCCTTGCTTACCAAGAATTTGGTCTAACCTATTAAGAAAAGTAAAACACAAATTAATAGTTGAACATATCTATTATGTATAAATTATAAGTAATTCACAAATATACGATGGGATCTGCCCTTCATGGATAAAAGGCGACGGGTAGGACCTGAAATTAAACTTGCATGCCTTACGTTAAAATAAATATAAACATTACGGGTCTTACAAAAAAAACATTGATTAGCGCGCGTTTAAAAAAATCCCACACAAAAATTGTTAAGGAAGTTTTTAAATACGCGTTAAACAATTGTTTAACTTTCTTGTGCAAATTTTAGATTGATATGAGTATATAAATTTTTACTGATTCAGGTAAACCGGGGGAAAATTTTACGTCCAAATTCTTGAGACCCTAAGACAAATAATCAACGATAAATACTAGGCAAATCAAACGGTAAAATAATATTATAAATAAAATTCCGGTGCGTGTGTTTGTAATTATTTTTCTCCTAAACGGCTTGACCGATTTTGATGTTTTTTTTTGTTCTTATCATGTCTCCTGCGTGGTTCTTAGTTGGACTCGGTAAGTGGCGCTGTTATCGAGATCCAGAAAATAGGCAGACAAAGTCGCGGGCATTCAACTAGTTTATATTATATACCTAATTATAATGTTACAAACAACCTTGCGAATGTGCGAACCCATTCTGTCACTGATAATTGAATATGATAAATTGAAACAACAGTGGAATATCAGACTTAACAATGACAAAATGTGGGCAGCTTGTTTCAAACAAGGAATGCATTAAAATTCGACCAGTCCCAATACGCTGTTTAGGTCTACGCATTAGAGCATTCATTAGCTATCATTAGTTATCTACGATTTATGTTATGTATCAAAGATGAATTAAGAAATAAAGGCGTGTGCAGAAGCGAGTTAAATGTTTTAGAGATGACGGTGAAGATCAGGAAATAAAATAGGCGATTAAATTGAATTCTAGAGGCAGCATACACTCAACTTACCAATACATTAACTATTATACATTAAAATATAGGTATGAATTTATATGAATCAACCTACTAAGAAAAAACTTATTAAACCTTTAATAAAATAAATTCTTTCTTTAGTTGAGCACAAAACTCCTAAGTGGTACACTGAGAAGTATTTTATTTTCACTTTATTTATCCATATGAGTAGATCCATACCTAGAATAGAATTTCGTTGGATCTAGGTATGGATCTAATCTGGCGTCAGTTAAATTTATACGAACTATAACGATACAACGATATTTCTGGAAAGAAACCTACCCACTAGATGATAATTTTATCAGTATCTTATCTAAATTGTACAGTATAACAAATACATATAGTTTTAATTTTTAATAACATAGTAACATTGATAACTAAATTGTTAATGATCTTTCATAAACTATGTTTTCAGAATTAACAAATTGTTTAGTTTGTTTTTACATATTAAAAGTTTACTGATATTATGTGTCTGATCCAAACCGCCCAAACAGAATATTTAACGATTGTCATTGTTTAATTTAACATAACCTATGCACACATAAGAACATTATAAACTTGAGTTTTAGAAACAAAACTGAACTACCTACATTCATCTTATTAATGTAGTTATTTCGTTTATACTTACCTTATGTAGCTATTTCACTAGCAGATTTTTCAGAGTTTTTGAGAAGGTTTTTGTATGGTGAATTTACAAAGAGGCGAGATGAGTAGCGGTGGATGATAACTGCAGGCTGCTGCGGCGCGGGCGAAGGCGTGGCCTCGCGCGGCGGAACTTGGGACGGCGCGGCGTGCGCAGGAGTGGCGAGCTTTCATCTCACCTGTACTGTAGATTCTTGGTTCGGTTTAGCAGGTCCGCATGCCCCGACGAGTATTGCTCAATGACGTCTTTCACATCATACGGTTTCAACGCTTCTCTAAACCTCTTGCGTGCCACAAAATACTTGAGCTACACGGAAACAAAATACATATCCTGATGGCTGATGTCAAAGATTTACATTACAATAAGATACACGACAACGGTTATAGTGGTGTATGTAAGTTTATCTGTCATTATGCGGATATCGAACACAAAATATAAAAATACCTGAGTAATTAAATACCTTATCTGTAACGCATTAATTTTTGATTGTGTTTTTCTAGGATAATATATTAGTCCTATATAAAGGTAACGCTTGACAAGATATATCTGATTATCTGTATTGGTAAGTGGGTAGGTATTAATGAGAATTTTAATAAATGGCTGAATACCACAAGTTGTATTACTTGAATAGTGGAACATGTAATTTTTTGTAAAGAATGTATCTATCAGGGGTTTAAGTGACGCTGATAAAAATTGCCTGATCACTGAAAAATTCTGTTGAAATTATTAATTGACATTTGATTTTGTTAAATAAATAAATAAATAGACATTAACTCAGTACATCATTTTACGCAAGTACGTATTTAGCACAGTGCAATACCACAAAATTGTCGCGAAGTTCAATTAGAAGTTTTCAGTGGTAATAATGGTACTTCTAAATCGCTCTAACAATAACATGGCAAGGACATGGGATTTCACTGAGCTTGAACTTTAATAGTTATGCTTCAAACATAATTATAAAACATGTTATTATACAGTTTATACATGCACAAGTACACGATGTAATAATATATTGGGTGTTTGTACGAACAATGTAGAGATTTTGGAACTGATCAACAGCACCAATATAATCATTATAAACCACGTAATATCACTGTGGCTTGACTTTTCATAACAAAATATTATTAACATTTTAAATTAAATTTATGCTTATGATTGCCTGCTAGATGATTGTTTTACCTTATTGTAATAAAAACTGTGTTATTATTAATAATAAATATAAAAATCTTGTACTAAAAAACAAACTTTTGATATTAACTTAAAAACTAAGCCATAAGTGATTATAATGTAAGTGGTTTGAAATAATCATGTTGGTACCTGATCAGCTCCAAAAATCTCTAGATCGTTTCACCAAACACCCTTTTATTATCTTAACGTTAGTAATAAGTGCAAGTAATAAAAGTATTCTATAGAAAAATATCCTTCAGCGATTTGGAAGCGGCCATGAAAGTAGGTATTTATTCAAAGTAATGCATTATGTTTAGCAATGCAAATACTAACTACACACTATAAAGAAGGTATTAGGTTAGATGCCAACTCTGACTACAAGGTAACATGACAAGACAATAGGTACAGTCCAGACAGAGTATGGAATGTAGAAAGAAAATGGCGCATGGCGGTGCAGGTGTCGGAAGGGTTTGTTGGCAGCAGTACCTAGTCTGGACGTTTTTCACCCGGCCCAGCAGGTCCACATGGCCCGCGGAATACTGTTCAATAACGTCCTTGACGTCGTATGGCTTAAGGGCTTCCTTAAACTTACGTCGGGCCACAAAATACTTCATCTGTCAGAATTCCATAATTTTGGTAAAACACTTGTCATTTGAATACGGGGAATCAATACATAACAAAATATAAGATTTCTCTTTTATATTTAGACGTGTCAGAATTATAAGCTCTGTGGTATCGGAAAATAATAACATCTATTTGACTAGACATATCTCGTCATATGCAGCGTCACGTTGTGATCTTCCGTTAATCATGTAACTATTTTATTGTTGCCTGGATTAAATGATTTATTATTTTAATAATATTCACATAGTAGTAAGTATTGATATTGGTAATCTCTTCATGTTTACCGATAACAGGCTGCTATAAACTTGCACGTCTAGTTTAGTGAACAGAACTCTTTCCTTCTGTAATGTATGATATTTGTAAAGTATGAATATTTGGTTAAAACGTTTTGTGTATTGACGTACCTTTCTGATGAAGCGAATGGCAGCTTTGTGGCGGGGTGTCAAACTCACACAACGGGGCTCGTCGTCCTCGTCTGCACAAACAAAAAAACCTTTGTTAGACTGCGAAAAATTATGATACAAACACAAAATGTTATAGCGCAGACTCGTAATAAATGATTTATTATTGTTTATTTGATTTGTTTGTAGATTTTAACAATCTTTTTTTTGAAATCGACTAAATGTATGATAACATTCAGATTGTTCTTTCCTATTTATGGACGGTTGTTATTTATTTGATGAGATAAGATATTTACGATTTTGTCATATTTTTGTCGGTTATTTGATTATACAGTAAATACCAAAATGAAGACGCTGGGTAGTAAACATTTGTATTTTTAAATGTTCCTTTTCTCGTAACAATTTTCTTTCTACGAAATAATATTGTTGAAGCTTTGAGAAAATCAGTTGCGAATTTCAGTATAACTTCTACCTTCTGCAGTAGATAATTAATTATTGCTGCTTATTCATATCTGCAGCGGCTTTGTGCTATTGAAGTAGAAAGGAAAGTTATTTGCATGAGTAATATCATAATATAGGTATGCATATAATGCATTGTTAGGCCACCGAGTAGTTAATAATACGATGGTTCTCTAAAACTGAACGATCTCTAATCGAGTTTCGTTTCGAAGATCTTTTTTAATAAAATAGCATATAGTTATTTCAGCGAATTGAATTACGCCGATAAATATTTTTGCTATATATAAATATGTATAGCAATTATAAGCTATTATATAAATATATAATATCAACATTTCGCAGAATAAATTTACAGTTTTCATTAGTCTGCGAGGTTTTTGTATAAAAAACGATTCCGTTAGTGACTAAAAACTCTTTACTTGGCTTCACTCGTCACTTGTTCAGTGTGATCACAATTCTAACGAAACTAATCTAAAGTCAATGGTAGCAGCGTTCATGTTACAAACCCAGATTATATCGGCGTCTAAAAGATTGTTATACAAATAGTAAAATATTATTCAATGACATCAGCGTTTCAACTTGAATACTAATCATTGACAAATATTCTTATTTAACGTATCCCCTCTGCACGACACTACGAGTACGTACTGCGTACTTACAGAAGTTTCTACAGTTTTAAGTTTAACTGGGATGTTTTTGACATAATAATAAATACTAGTTGTCAATGCATACTGGTCTAAATTTAACGGTAATTTTTTTATACTTAGCTTAATTTTAGCATTCGCCCCCTTTTTAGTCATATAAACTTTAACTATGCTAAATCTCACACTCCTCCGTGCGCGCAATAATTTAAAAAAAGGAGGTTCAAAGTTTTCTCTTCACGTATTAATACATAGATGTGTATATATCTATGTATTATACGATAACATAGATAAAGCATTCCGTTTTCTATCTATAAAATATTAACGGTGTAACAGACTGAGGTGGATGGACGCACAGACGGACATAGAACAGAATAGAAAACGCTTTATTGTATACCACACTTAAATTAACCAATATTTTTTAAAATATATAACTAGATACGCGATAGTACAATTGACGGTCTTATCGCTAAAAGCGATTTCTTCCAGACAACCTTTGGATGGACTGGATTTTACGAGAACGTTAAAGGTAGCTTTATAAATAAAAAGAGGAATTTACTGTGTTATAAGCGAAATAAAATAAAATACCCAGGGTAGGTAAAATTAATATAAATGTAATGCATAAACATTCTTTATTAGTAAAATACTAATAATAAATAAAATACTGGGTAGTATGTAATAATAATAATATACAATACAATTATGAAACAGCTGTAATACTAACAATAAACACGACAGTATTATAATAAAATAAGATGACCCAGCTTTCTGACGTAGACAAATAGTGCTTAAACAATAGCGTTTTAAATGTAGGAAGGGATTTGGCAGATCTAATGAAAGAAGAGATTTCCATAAACGGATAGCATGTACAGTAAAGGAGTTGTCATAGAAGTTAGAAGAGTGTAAAGGAGTTTTAAGTTTCAAGGAGTCAGAAGAGCGCAAAGCACGAGGATTAGATAAATGGAGATATTCAAAGCGTTCTCTGAGATAAAAAGGGCTAGAAGGGTTAAACAAAACACTGTTCAACAAAGAGAGAATATGAGTATATACTACTACATACTAGACAATCTTAAAGAGTTTCTCTTTTGGGACTACGGAATCCACAAACTTATAAGCACAAGACATTCCACGATGGACGCCGTTGCTACGGCTCAGCTGCGTTTCGTTTGCGATCGATTCAAAAGTTTGTTAGTAGAATCGGCCCCAACGTAATCCTTACTATTATTATAAACTAGTTTCCGCCCGCGGCTTCGTATGCGTGCTTTATCAACAAAAAGTAGTTTTTGTGATAATCCAGGTTAATCTATGTACGTACCAAATTTTATCGAAATTGGTTCAGCCTTTACGACGTGAAAGAGTAACAAACATCCACACATTACATCCATACAAACTTTCGCGTTTATAATATTAGGGGGATTCAAAAGTAATTCTTGTCTCTTGTTATTAGTAATGTTTTCACGACTAATCGGACTGATTTCGATGAAATTTGGTATATAGATAGATAATGACCAGGATTGAGAAATAGGCTACTTTTTACTCGACTGCGCATAAGGAAGGAAATGTTTTTATTGACAAAGGACGCGTGAGAAGGTGCGGGCGTGTCAGCTAGTCACTCAGATATATCGATTCCATAGAAGTACCTATTTTTTTGCTCTGATTGTAGTAGCGATAGTAGGCTTAGGTAAACATTAAATACAGCTCATCTACCAATGAGCTAAAATAATTATTGGGCTTAGACTAGCCGTAGAGTCTTGTTGATCACCACGAAGCTTAGTTCAATTATGACGTATAAACACGTATTGAACATGTCTTTCCTGGGGATTGCACTATAAGATTACGCTGAATTTAGCTATGGTGCAGGCGCTAGGCAAGCCTAAGTCATCTTAAATCTTATCGTAGGCAGTTTTGACTTCATTATTCAATTAGATGAAAAATATGCCACCAAAAGAGAACAACCAGCCTTGTTTCTTGCCTTTCTTTCCTGGCTTGGTCGCGAAGGAACAGGCAGTAAAATGGACGTTTCAAAGTGATCCTTGTGATTTTAATAAATAAAAATAAAAATTATTTGATTTATTGACCTTAGTTTTTACCACAAAAGTTACATTGCGGTTCATACTTACTTTTTACATGAAACTAAGTACCCTTTGGACGGTATGATTATATACGCACCTGTCGTAATTTGATTTATTAGCTGTCATAAAAACAAAGCCGTCCCAACTCACCACTTTTTGTATCGATCAAAAATATTTGACTACGGACATACCCAGTTATTGATTTTATTTTACTTTTTTCCAGCTCTCCGCGGTTCTGTTCCAATATCATCCACTTTCAAGCAGGATTAGTTCTACATCTCACTGCTGGACCAACATTTATCCATATTGTTAACAATATTGGGTTAGTGCCTTTCTTCATCTCAATTCGGGAAAGTGATTTATAAAATGCTTAGACACAAAAGGAGGTGGGAGAGGGGGGGGGGTCCCATGAAAATAAATAATATTTTATAAGTAGTCGAGTCAACAAATAAAAAACCTTAAAATAAACCACTGGCTGTCTTAACTAAGCCCGGCTTCCTCTAAACGTATTTAGCGACTAAATGTGTTTAAATCTGACGTATTTATATGATTTGACAAAATCATATTTAACCACTAAATACGTTTAGGCATCGTTGTGCAAGTCGTCTTAAATGTTTGTTCTTAAATTTCAAAACGATGGCTTAAACTCTCTCATATAAAGACAAACAAATATATAAATATATCGCTGGACATTTCACACAGCGCTATCTAGCCCCAAACTAAGCAGAGCTTGTACTATGGGAACCAGATAACTGATAAAATACTAATAAAATAATAATAAATTCGAATTCAGACAATTAATAGCTGGGTCAAACAAATATTAATGTAATTATTGAGTCACAAGCTGGGTGACTGGCTGGCCCAGCAGCCAATGACCGGAATTAAAATTATAATTTTCTGCCACAGCGGCCAGCATCCTGTTGGAGCTGTCTCGGACGTATGAATTTCATAGCATTTATTTGATTTATTATATACATTCTCATGCCTTCAAACTAAAATATTCTTTCTCATTATAAAATACATTTACAATAAGTCAATTTTTCAACATCGTTCTAAACTTCAACATGGGCAATTCTTTAATGGATTTTGGTAAATGGTTATAAATTTTTATACATTGTACGTATGTGCTCTTATCTTAGATCCTCGTTTTATCCAAAGGTATATATAGTTCGTCTGAATTTCTCATTTCAACCTTTCTTAAGCGCCAAATTTTTATTTAAATAATTCTAGATAACATTTGACAATTATACAAATACATTAAATTCCAATTAATGTCAATAAGTTATTTTCCTTAAATAGAGATGATAATGATTCGTCACTTTGCATGTTATAAATAGTTCTTAGTTCTTCTTCTTTTGCAGTATGAATTTACTCGCAATATCAACTGAATCACCCCAAAATATCATGAGGTAGGTGAGAAGTGAATTATGTTACGGTTTTTGCAACTTGGACAGATGCAATATCAGATACTACTGAGAGAGCATAACATTAGATTGAAATCTTATTATTAACCTACTGGACATGGGATTTCCAGTTAAGATGGGCATCTAGGCGTAATCCAAGAAATTCGACAGTTTATATGGCATTTATTTGTGTATTGTCTAATTTTATATTAAGAGTCGGAGGAATAAATAGCATTATAGTTTCTGAATTGCATAATTTTAGTCTTTGATGAATTGTATTTATTTTTGAATTGAGTGATTTTAACCATGTCTTAATACTATTTATATTTTTACCAAAGTAAATTTCTCTCCACAACACACCTAGGGGGGAGGTTAGTATTCTACCAAATTTGTTTTATTGTACTTTGTATTTCACAATAACTTAGTGTTTTTGTACCTGGTTTTGTACACAAGTATTTATAAAGTTTTTGAATAAATAAATTAAAAATTAAATGTCAACTTCATATTCTATTTGCTTTTACCGTAATATCCAAAAATATATACATTTTGATGAATAAAAGAGCCAAAATGGCGGGATCAAAATGTTAAAATAAGGTTATTAGGTCAGGTGGGGTCATATAAAGAAATTAATTAACACATTCCAGACCCATTTTTTATTTATATTTTGGAAAATATGATGAAAAAGTAAAAAAAATACCGTTCCCGCCCCCTCTCCGAACTTATCTCCGAAGTTTGCGCAGTAACAAATCATAAATTGATATATAATTAAATTGATAGATGATATTTAAGCAAAAATTACAGGAAAATTATAACAAAGTCTCTATCTAGACAGTTTTTCGATATTTGTCTTATAAGTTTTCTTGGTTTACCGGTCACATAAATAGATGGCGCTGCTTAATTAACAAAAATAAACATATCATGGTTCGGAAACCTCTGTGCGTGAGTGCTACTCGTACTTGACCAATTGTTTTTTATTTTGCTGGTAGCTTTGATACAAAGCTATTAAGCGAGACAATTTTCCGAAAAATATCTTTATTCAATAAACTTTTTTAGAGGAAGGATAATAGTTTAAACTTGGCTTTATAACAATCTCTAAACGTAATTAGCGAATAAACATGTTTATATTTGACGTATTTGTAAGCACTCAATACGATTAAGCACCGTTGCGCAAGTCGACATAAGAATCAGGAGAGAAAAGCATTGTTG
Organism: Philereme transversata; assembly: GCA_963924445.1. Classification (NCBI taxonomy): domain Eukaryota; kingdom Metazoa; phylum Arthropoda; class Insecta; order Lepidoptera; family Geometridae; genus Philereme; species Philereme transversata. Next base: position 12,928,475 of record OZ004342.1, read on the forward strand.
ATTTACTGAAAGTACCCTAGAAATTTAGTTTACTCTAATTTTTACGGTTCCGGACCTAAATGGTAAAAACGGAGCCCTCATGGTGCGTCTTTGTCCGTCCGTCTGTTACAGCTAATTATCTCAGCCATTACTGAAGCTGTCAACTAGAAATTTAGAATAGTTATAAAAATTATTAGCCCACCTCTATTGGAAGGGAAATAATTCAAAAATATTTCCCCTGTAAGTAATCAATAGTTACCTCACATAAACACACAAGAAAACTACTATTCGTCCAACTCTTAGTCTTAACCAGTACCTATTACATTCATACAATACCTTACGTAGTACACTAAGCATAGAAACTAGCCTACGGCGTAGAGCTAAGATAGTCCCTGGCTCTACGCCGTAGAGCGTAGCCGTAGACGCTCAGGTAATTAAACCGTCCATTTTTATTACACTTTTTTTCCAGTTCTTTCTCCTCCTTTCTAACGTAATAACTAATCAGTTTGGTCTCCATGTTTTGCATAGAAATATCTGATAGGGTGCTTCGGTCAATGTATAAATCGCTTAATACGTCGTATTACCCGCACGAGGATCGACACGTTGCTCGTATGTACAGATTACCTATTTGCGTGCCGATGATAGGTCTAATAGTAGCGTAACGTACTACGCCATTCGTGAGGCAAATGATATGGTTATGAAATCAGGGCAAATATTTTCAGGACACGTGATAACGAATGTGACAGTGATTATGGATTGTATAATTTAAGAGCATTGTAACAGCTTTCAGTTAAGTGATGGTAAATACGTATAGTATTAATGAATCTTTATAGGTATTGTGCCATTAGAAAACAAAATATTTCAAAAATATGTTTAAGGAGTACTTTGGCTTTCTTTACACGAGACATAGTTAACTACGATTAAATACGTGGGCATAATTTTCAAATGTCTTTTAAGATTACTCAAATACAATTTTTAAGGTTCCGTAGTCGAACTCTTATAGTTTCGCAATACCCGTCTGTCTGTTTGTTTGTTCGCCTGTCTACCTGTTTGTAGGTCCGTTGGACTAGTTACAACCGTTTTAACCGTAGACCATTAATGCTGTAAAGTTAAATTTGGCATGATGATAGGTTCCATTGACGCCTTATAAACTACGAAATAAAAACGTTTAAAAACTACACGTATTGTGTGAGGTATCGTTGAATATGTCTTCTAAAAAAACTATAACTGAGAGAGGTTTTCTGAACACTTTTTTGATACAAGAATCCGTTTAGGAAATATAAAGTTTAAAAGTGGCCTTTTTTGTAATAGTCGTGCCCCTTCCCTAACAGCCAGCCTCTTTTGTTGGATACCTAAAAAATGTATATAATAGTAGCACATATACATAGTTGGTAATATAAATAAATAAGTATAATGATTGGGAAGGCGTAAGAAGACATAGGCTATTTTATTGTTATCTGATCAAATAATGGCACTTGACAAACTTTATTAAGCTCTAGATTTTTTTATATCTGTTAAACCTTTATACGACACTGAATGTTAGAAGACGGGGATGGTATGCGGATGCGGAATCCGTTTTTGACGGCCTTTGTTTTACAAGATTTTATTTTAGGTTTGGTTTTTACACGATATTATCCTTTGCCTTTATTTTTACAAAACCTGCTAGTGTATGTTTAGATATTTATTAATTGAATTTGTACATTTATCATTGTTATTATTGAAGAGTTAGAAACAAGAGTTAAACAAACTTTGATTTATAAAATTCTACGTATACTACACAACTAAAACGGCAGAAAGTTGTCACAGTAACGAATCGTAACAGTTTACAGTAATAACTTCTAAATAAATATGATACGTCTAAACCAACACATCCAATCTAATGAATCTAATTACAATTATAACGAGATGTGCAATTTCAAGATATTGGATGGATAGCTAAACAGAAGATAGTTTCGTCTATTAGCAAATTGCAACTTTTTTAGAAGCAGTGTTGGTTACAACTAGGGAAGTAGTTAGTAAATAGTTCTATAATTATTTAGCATTTCTAAGTCTATGTGAAACATCTTTGAAAGTGGCAGAAGGTGGAGACTGTGTCACATCAAATCACATTCACTGGTTACACTCGTACAAATATCTAGCGTTACGAAGAAGGTTAAACTACTCGAAAGCGACAGAAAGAGGTTGTCAGTGACGTTCAGATTCATCTAGGACGAAAAAACTAATTTAAGGAGCTGTCACAAGACACATCAGATTTAGATTTTCTTACCATCTGAGTTTTTGTTGGAGAGCGCTGTCTCTGGCACCGAGTCCTCGCTGTGCGAAGGGTTGACGGGTCGCGCGCGCCCTGTGCGCCCTGTGCGCCCGTGCGTCGCGCCTGTCGAGCCACATAATGCTCACTTCAACACTTACTACTTCACTCCGGACCTCACAGTCCCGACGCTTTCTCTCACTGCTAGCCTATAAAATACTTCTTCCCACGACGCCTCCGAACTATGTATGAAGTTTGTATGCTACGATATTACGAAACTAATAGCAATGTCTCTCTAATTCATATTCTATGTTAGCTGTCATTTTATTATCATAACAACTTGACAGCGCGTTTTTGTGTTTGTGTATTCTAATTTATACTTTCGTATCCATCATGTTACCCTAACTTAACGGTTTTATGTTGTGGTCCCATCACAATGATTACATAATTAACATTTAAATTTTTATGCGTTGATGGCCAAAGAAGCAGTAAAAGTTTAAATTAAATCGACTATGATAATTATTTTGAAAACTTTCAAATAAATATGAGCTTGCTTTGCATAATGTTAGAGTTGATTTTCTTCAAAATGTCATCTAATGCAAAACGAGTTTAAATAAATGAGATTTTGTCATAGCTTATGCTAAGTAGGATTCGCCTTTCATCTTGATTTTATATTACAGAGCTGTAGAAAACCTCTTAGGGTTCTTTTATATTTCCTTATAAGAGCATGTCATTACAGATCCTGCGTCATAAAGTAATTTCTAAAAGATATATCATTGTAAATGATTATGTTTTTCCTTGTTATGGATATTTCTTTTCAAAGGAAAGTACCTATAGCGTTTCTTTTTGAATCTAATACAAGTAAGTGCTAGCTTCTATCCACGATTTTGCTCACATAGTACCAGAATAAAAGTTAACCTACTTTTAAGTCATTATTATTATTATTCTACATTTCATTTGAATTGTTTCACCAGTTACGGCATGGTTGAGAAACAAAGAATATTATAATAAGTAAAGAAGGGTGGAAATAAATCTCATTTTTGAGTTTATAATATTGTGAGTTAAAATTTATTCACAAACACTCCTTTAAATTCCTAGATACTACTAATAGAAAATTAGTATTTTGACGGTTACACTGATATTCTGGTCTTCAAATTCGAGGTAATTGGAAGTAGTTAAAACATGAAATCGGTGCCAATAAAGACTGACTTCATAGAGGCAATAACATTTGCTATTATTATTTCTATTTCTAATGAATCGATCGATGTTAAGCCCGTGGGCAGACACATATCTGGCTAATGCAACAAATCTATCTACGAATTTACTTCTGTCTTAAAATATGTATATATTAAATACACTTAGTAAGTATATAAAGACGTTAGTTAGTTTTTGTTTTCCCAACGTATTAAATGCGAAGTAGATTATATTTATTCCTCCCTGCGATGGGGCCTGTTTCCTTCACATTGCCATATATATATATGGACAGTTAAGGAAAATTACATTATTTTCACGCTTTTGTTTCGTTGTTCTTGTTTCACCAAAACACTTCACGGATTTTTACAGCTGTCTGATGTACGTAAATTAAATAGGTGAATGGACCCTAGTAGATTTTACGTAACCAAAATCCTAATTTAGGTCATAGCCACTTGATTTTAACCATAGAACTTGATTTAGAGCGGGCTGTAAAATGGAGGCGCGACGAACGCTGTAGTAAACTTTGGATAACTGTAATTATTGTGGATACTTAAAAAAGATCAACACTTCCAAAACTACCCAATCCAAATATTTCTAAATTGGCAATAGACAATGGATTAGGTCAAAATAACAGCACGGCAATGTAAATGTTGCAAAAGCAAACGATCCTAACTGAGGATTAGCATTCGTCTTTTGCCGTGAATTTCATTAAATTTTATTGTTATGAAACCGAATTATCAAATTTTAGTTAAGTTTTTATCACAACTGTACGCCCCAAAAAATCCATATCTTCATCCGAATATAATAATGTATTAAAAATCACATCATTTATGTATAACACTTATTTCAAAATGAAGTATGAATGTGTCTAAATACTTATAAAGCACGTGTTACTTTATCATTATGATTAATCACGTACCTGTAATCGTATAGGTACCAAATGAAATATATATGTACATTACCAAAATATTTAGTAGCGCAAATGTTTGATCTGTACCTACCCAAATACAAGACAAAAGTTGTCTTTTAAAACAGTGGCACCAGATCCTGCGCTAAAACCACTGGCGTTTCTTTCTATTTGGTTCGTCTATGCTCACCTTGCGCAGCCCACCAAACTTGAAATAAAACCTATTTAACAATCGCCTATTTTAATCGAAGCCATGCTACGTTTTTTTTTTCATTCTATGTTTAACCTTAGTTCAAGGCAGAATCGACGCTACAAAATCAATGTCGAACTGCTTGTTATGACTGCATTGCAATAAAGATACACCTTTATATTAAGGTCAATGCAGGCAGCGGTTGGTATTTAATGTCTCAGGCAAACTATCGATCCATCTGTTGTCTCTTTCTTCCTCAGGGAAATCACTTTTGTGAATGAAACTTTCAAACTATTAAAATCGATCCAATGTTAGAAACGCTTTTTGTCTAAATGTTATTAAAATCCTTCGTTCATGTTATCTTAAATTAATTTCGTGAAGCGTTCAAGTGGCGAATGGAATATTTGCATGTCGATAACACAATTGAGATAGCTAACAAGGGATTGCTATCTCCTCCATGACATAGCGTGTAACGATGATAGATATTGACATGGAAAGCAACAAACTGGCTCTTGGTTAAATTGGATAAATAAAATCATGGGCCCACAAAAGTTCTTACTAAAAATATAGAACGAAACTGACTGTGTTTTTATGACAGCAAAAGTTGTTTACTGGCGTCGAACTAGTTTCATGTTTTTGTGATCGCAAAATAGCCACGAGAGGGCTACTACTTTTATAACGATTATATGTTTCTGTAGCATAAACAACTCTATTAAATGTAGATAAAGATCATTGCCTATCTAATTTTGAAAGCAGAAGGATTGAAGTTTCAGACCACACCTATCGCCAGTATAGTTATTTTTTTCCGCTCAGCAACAGATAACAAAAATACCTACCGATCGCAAGAAGATACATCAACAATTGAATATTACATCTCTTCTTTGTTTGTATGGCATATTTTGCCCTGTGAACAAATATTTGCTGCCAAGATTATTTTAACGTACACTTTGATCCGAAATAGATAGATACAATTGGAAATCGTATATTTTACAGACTCCTATAAACTATCTGACATGCATAATTAAAAAAATGCAAAGCAGTGTGAAATTAGGTTCCTGGTTTCTGTTTTATACGCTTAAACCGAACTCAAAAGACAAGCTTTGATTGAAGCCATTCCAGTAACATGATGTACCTACTCTAAAACGCTTGTAATAATTTAAAAGGTTAGGTGATCCGCAATCTATGATGCTAGATGAACGCAAGTTGGACAATCGTAGTAAAATCATCTCAAAGTCTCTACCTCAGCACTTACAATACGCGAAAGCGATCATTTATTTAGAAGCCACTTTGTCAAAAGAAATACGTGAAGCTTCTCATTGCAATTTAAGTATTTCAAAGTTCCGAAGCGATTCGTCAATCTACGCGAGTGCATTCATATTTAAAAAAAAGTGTAAAAATAACAAAAGAAAGAAGTAGAAAGTTAGTACGGTATTAGCATCGTGTCTGGAGCTAAGAAACGTAGACATTTTCGCCGGAAGGTTAGAGTTTTGTCCGGACTAAATGCTACGTTTACCATTTCACATTTGTGTATTCACATATTTTGGGAAAGTTTTTCTAATAAGAATTAATAAGAAACGCAGCAGAAGTTCATGGACTGTAATATTTTCATGCCATAGTGCCGTCTAAGATATTGGAATAGAACCTTTAAAGCAGCTTTTCCAACAATGGAGTAGGCAACACGCACGGTCCCCTCTGGATGTATGATTATCTACGGAACAGGGTAACAAATAATATCACTTTTCACTCCAACAAGTTATCACATTAGAGTCTCTATTGATATGATTATTGACAAAATGTCAGTTGGTAAGGGAATGTGGTAGAGACTTCAGTGTTTATTGTTGTGTTGGATTGAAACATGAACTGAAGGTTCAATTTTGGTAGTTGCGTGTGCTCCATATTGAGATTCAAGTGCAATAGGTACGTATTAGGTACGATACATTGTTGTGATTTATCGATGATGAGATGTTGAATCGCTCCTAGCTTATCCTAACTGATTGTTCAATAACATGAGATGAGTAATTTTGTTTAGGTTCAAGATTAACATAAATGATTTAGGTGTCTTTCATTTAGGTGCTTAGGTTTTACATAGGTAATATCATCGTATTTTTATAATTATAAGTCACATTCAATTATAAATATGCTATTGGTAGTTTGGTAGGAGTTAAAGCTTTCGATAATGTTATCTAAACACCGTTTATAATTTTGAAAAGTAAATCGCTTGTAGGTTTGCCTTGTGCCACATCAGCGACAAATGAAAAGAAAATACGAGCAAAATATTCAACTGGATAAACAAAACAGTAGTATAACGTATGTGGTTAACGTAGCCTGATCTGTAAAGTGGTAGGTAACTGAAGTTTTGCTGATATTACAGGTAATCGCAACTTTTACGACTAGTTTTAATATCGATAAAGTTTTATGGTGTAGGCTTAATATCTATGTCGGTATCGGAACTATTGTTTGGTATGCGTAAGTAGTGTAAGTCAGAATAAATCGTTAGAGATAGTGAATGTAAGCGGCTCACCAAGATTTTCAGCGCTCGCGTTGACATCGTATCTGTGTGCGGGCTTGGAGTGCGGCGCCGGGGAATGCAGCGACGTGCTCTTGTGCCGCCGGATCGTAGGCAGCCGCGACACAAAGGACGCATTGTTCTTGAATGACGCACTCATCACGCGGCTGTCAAATATACATAATGCTCGTCATCGTCACTTATATTACCCTTGTTCGAACACTCCACTCTGTATTTGCGACTGCCAAGTGCGATTTAAGTAAAGATTAAAAGTTGGTAGCGGAAATTAGAATTCCCTGATAATAGAGATAGAGCTGATAGCTAAATTCACTTTTAAAACATTATATTCACAAAGTTTATCATAAGTTAAAAAAGGATACTTCTACAATAGTACGCTACAAATAGTTTTATTGGAAATCTATTTTTAATCAAATAAATACTACTGAAAACTTCTGTAGTGAATAAACTGAGGATGAAGAGATTGGTTTTAATAACAAATAAGCAGAGTTGTCGGAAACATGCCAAACTGCTTAATAAATACTGAAACAGTAGCATGAGAGGAGGATCATAGTTTGTTGAAGAATATTTAGTATTTAAGTAAAATAGTATTGTAGGTAGAAAGGTACCTGGTCTGAGGACTGGGCAGTGGTACATGGTGTATTTTCCATGTGGCGATGCTGATGGAATGCTCGTCGGCCGCGTAGCACCTCCAGAGCGCCTGGATGAGGCTCGCGGCCGGCTGCCGGCGACGGATCATGTGCTTTTGCCGCTGCTGCTGCTGTACTTTCAGCGCAAAGCCGGAACCTAATATACCCTGGTACAATGATCTACAATGTATTGCCAATCGAGAGTTGAACTACATTCTCAGTCTACATTTGCGCTCGTTTCCATAATTTCATCTCAAGGCTATTCCACAGAAAGTTTCTTGTTCATCCGCGACCGCGACAGAGACCCAAGTTTTAGATAGATAAGCTTACCACTTTAGAGGCATTCTACTGTTTGCTGGCACGAAATAAGAAGATAAAACTTAAAGAATAAAATATAATACGATGTATAATACTTGTAATCATACTTGTGATACCCGTATTATGTTTATTAATTTAATTCATGTATTTATTTGTGTTTTTTACATTTAATTTATTTCTTTGGTATGTTATTCTTTTAATTTAGACTGCCCATTTAAATGCTATTTTTATTTATAAAGTAAATCCTTTGTTGACTGTATGAATAAAAATGTAGCTATTTTACAAGGGCTAGGCAATTTTTTTATATTCAAAGTTCAAATTTAAACTTTGAAGTATTCCAAATAATAACTATACTTAAAGTACCTGTTATAAACTTGATAATTTACGAGTAAAATGTGCAGTTATGATGTGCGATCAGTTGCCGAGTGTTGACACGGCACTTCGTTGCTCGCCAAGTGAACAGGGATGGATAATTAATTTTAATTTTAGTGGCCGGGCTGACCTGGCTTTCAATTTAATACTTAATAATGGGTATAAGAATCCGATTACAGGTTGATTATCACATGAATACAATTCATAATAAGTTTAAAGGGTAGCACCAATAAAAACCTGTTATTTCGTTTCGAATTAGCAACCACGCATTGTTTCCAAAATATAAAAAATGGGTTATTGGTTTATTACATCCAATAAACAAATAAGACTGGTGAGTGATACTCACCGCAGGGAGTGCGAAGAACGATATTCCTAGTAGCGCGCAGAAGGAGGCGATGAATTTCCCTTGCCACGTCTGCGGAACCATGTCGCCGTATCCTACCGTGCACAGCGTGATCTACAACAAACAGTGATGAGATTTCCAATTACAGATATTTTCACAGGTCTCATCGAAATACAGATCAAAGGAAATTATACTTACAACTCCCCACCACAACGCTTCGGCGAAATTTTTGAACTTTGTGTCGGCGACGTCTTTTTCTGCTAGATAAACCAAGAACGATGCGAATATCAACCCTAAAAATCCTATGTATAATGTTGTTATTAGCTCCTGAAAAGAAAAGGAAAACGATAAAATATAAACATCAAAGTATTTTCATAAAATGAAAGTAGGTATATAGCTAGCTGCTTCTCTTCTTCAAACATCATAAGATAAATATCACACTATGAAGTAGGATCTCTAAATAAGAATCTAAGTTTTCATTACTTCTTATTTTCGATTTAGTTGACGTTAAAACATAAGTTAGTAACTAGGTCAAGCATAACTGAAGGAAGGCAGTCATAGTATTTCCTAGCTTAGCTCTTATTTATCGCCGACACCTGCAGTTAGTTGAGAAGGCACTTTCTTTCTAACGAAGTGTGCGCCGTGCGCAAAGTAAATATTACATTGGGCAGCGGGAAATGCGGCGTGGGCTTCGTTTTATTTGCTCTGCATTGTGATCATGCAACTTTAACCTGAACCGATTGTGTATAGATATTGAGTTCGGGCTTTCGTTGTGCTTATATACGTACTACTTACACGGCTGCCGGCGTGGCAAAGGAAATTGCGGTCAGACCCGCAACGTTGCTTGCTTACTCAGCATGGTTATGCAAAAAGGAATCGGCAACCTAACCGCGCCACCGCATTTTTCGTCTAAGGTTAATCCAAAATAATTTCAAACTTTTATCGTGAAACGCGAAGTTTCTTGACTTGCTATGAATCAGACGATAAGTTGTGAGTATGAAATATAGAAAATCGAAAAGCTTATGATAGCAATTCTAAAAGCAATATCAGCTACATTATTGTTTCTATTTATATGTCTGTCTCAACATTCCGAGACGTCTGATAGACCAAAATATACTTTTATACAGATTTTTATAATAATTATCGAATGAGAACCATTGTTTACAATAAAATAATAGCTTTGGCCTCGTCACGGTACGTGTCACTCGCACGAACGTATTCTATGTGTCAGTGCGTCAACCGGCAAGTGTGGTATTTACTCGTAGTACTTGATTAATTAAAACTTTGGATCTGACTATATATTAATCACGCCGCATAATTTACGTAATCGCTAGGAATATTCAATAAAATTAGGTTCCTAAACTCGAGTATAAATCAGTCTGCTCGGGGCATCTGTTCTAATTTATTGTTGGTAAATGTTACGCAGTAACGTAGGCGTACGTACCGCCAAACCACTTAGTTTTATGGAGCAGAATTACTTTAACCTCTTCTTGCATTCCCGCGAAGTAATGGTTGTAGACTATCAATGTCTATTATAACGATTATTAATTGGTCGGTTATGCTATCAGTAAACTGTGTCAGTAGGTACGAAAAGCCTTACTAATAGTGAAGGCAAATATTATCAGAACCCGCAATTCCTTACTAAGCATTTCTTTTCCTTTTGTGTATTGCGTAGACTAGATTACGTTTCCACCGCGTTTCGATATGGGTCACGGCCTAGGAATGCAAATTTCTTGAAAAACGTTTCACATCCGCAATGAGTTCTAGTTTCACAGCCTTACGAGTAGGCTTTGTAGGACCGCTAACGAGGATTTTATACGTGATGCGTGTTGAAAGGTTATATACCTTGTACCTCCCACCTACCCTGGGGACATAAAAGTGCTTATATCTATTTTCGTGACCTAGTTTATTTTTTCGTTTGGTCACTCTAATATTTGTTTTGGGCACGTTTGAAAGATAACAACCGCTGTAATGTTTGTAATTTAATTCCCTGTAATTATGATTTATCATCGTCGCGGAGAGATTATAAAGAACGTCATGTCATAACAAAATGAGTAGCCAAAAAAAGAATAGGTAACTTTCCCGATTTCTTAATTTTATTTATATTCCACTGATAAAAATGTTCTTCCATGTGTCAAGACATATCTAAAAATGATGTGCTGTGCTACGATGTGCAAAGATATGTTTTGGCCTTTGTATTAACCTGCCGATGAGCGTAGACGACTGAGCCGAGAAGTTTCCAGGTGCCGCCACGCCGGTCCATGCGAACCATGCGCAGGATCTGGAAAAAGCGCAGCCCGCGTAGAGCCGACGCCGCGAACACCTGCCCCGACGAGCCCATGCCCAGCACCACCAGTGAAGCCAGGATCGTCGTCACATCTGTATTGTACAACACGCTCGCTATACATCTCATCTTTGCCAATCAGATTTTAAATTGGAAGCTAAAAATAGGCGATTCAATACTTCGCTAATGAAACATATTGCGAAACGCCATTACCTTTTGTAATATTAAAATAGTCTATTAAGCTTTCGATGAATCGCCGAACGTTCGGTAATTGGTTTTGCATCGTTAATGCTGTTTTAAATTTTATACAGACAGCAAACACGGCATCGTTTGCCGAGCGAGTGCAAAGAAACGCATCATTAATAATCCAGAGACGGCTGAATAATTGCGGAAGGTTTGCTTTATAGTCCTCGGTGGTAATATCGCGTGGCTATGGGCGGCGGCGGGTCTGGTCCCAGGCGAACGACCAACCCCCCGGAGACTGGAATAGCGGTCATATGTACTCGTGTCTGGGGACAGGGGAGGGCACACTGAAAATGCGAAGGTCATCGCAGGTTGCTCGCTCCTGAAATAGGGTCACTTCGTCACGCTTTATAGACGAAACGTGACTTTTACTGCGAAAAGTTGAAAATGACAGGAACTGGTACGAAACGGCGGCATTGTTTACTTGGTATTCTTCACATTTCCGTAAAATAAAGTTTTGATATGGAAAGTTTCTGCTTGTGAAAGGCTTCTTATTTGACATGCTAATTTATTGAAATAAAAGGTTATGGATTGGCATTATCTTAGTGGGCCAAGGTTTATGGTGTTTGTGTTCTTGGAAATACCTTTGTAGATATTCTAATAATTGATCGAGCGAAGCGAGATCTCCAAATCAACTTGGGCAAATCGGCGTTGTATGTATGTATGTTTGTTTGTCCGAGGATAACTTTCGAACCGTTGATCCGATCATCGTGAAATTTGATACATAGGTAGGTAGTGATGGCACAATTTTTGTGTGACTAAATCAGCTAAAAATATTAAGGGGTTGTTGTGATATTAGGGTTCAAGAGGGGTAAAAAAAAAATAAGGCTATTAGATCAAATGGGACGTCAAATGAAATGTCTTTATTTGTACAATCAACCCCGTTTTTATTTTTAGTTTGATTTTTGTAGTTTTTGAGTTATTAGCCATAATAAAAACAAAACTTTGACAAAACTCACAGGGTGTACCAGTGACCCCCACAATGCTGAAATTATGCGTGTAGCTTTAATGACTCAATTTCTACCCCTAAAAAGAGTAACCAAATAACATGAACCCCCGTTACCTCTAATTTGAATGAAACTGTAGGTCAAGTAAGTTGGTTAAGCATTTCGTGGCACTAATTTATTAGTTAAAGAGGCCGGCATGCACAAAGATCACTAAACGTCTTTAGCGACTGAACATGTTTAAATTTGACGTATTTGTATGATTTGACAACTCTTATCATCATATCATACAAAATGTCTATATCTATTGACTGCCTCCGTGGCACAGTGGGCGTATAGCCGGCTGAGATGCAGGAGGTAGCTGGTTCAATTCCCGCCGCGGAACAAATGGTTGCATGATCTACAGATATTTGTTCCGTGTCTGGGTGTTTTTCTATATATTATAAGTATGTATTTACAAAAAAAAAGTATATAAGCATTCTATCAGTTATCTGGTTCCCATAGTACAAGCTCTGCTTAGTTTGGGGCTAGATAGTGCTGTGTGAAATGTCCTGCAATATTTATTTATTTTTTTATTTTATTATAATTAGTTTATAATATACGGTACAAATGTGTGAATAAAAGTATCAATAAACAAAATAAAATAAATAAATATTTAGCCCCTAAATACGTTTAAGCATCATTTTTGTGCAAGTCGCCCTAAGAATAATATTTATTTTGTTATTTGGGAGAATCGCGAGATCTCAGTTCGGGGCGAAACACTAGTCTAATAGAATAAAAAATTAAAATAATTTTCAGTTGTTGTCAGTACCTACTCTCTATATTTCCCGAAGCAACAGCGACGAGCAACGAAACGTTTCGTGAATTCTAAAAGATTCAGAGAAGCCTGTTGCAGTACTCGGCTGATACTTTACATTGTAATGCAGATTTGCTCTCAAACATGACCTATTCTATTTCTCTCTATCCGAGGTCTTAATATTTTAATCATCAATTTTAGTATCTTCGCAAATCTTTAGCAAAGTAAAAAAAAGGTATTATAATCTTCTTTACCCTCTAACACAGGTATTTTATACTTAAAAGAGGGTCCCAAACCCATGAAATGTATATAAATTAAGTTTACTGAAATAAATATATTTCTATATTATTGTATTTATATCTTTTGAATCTCGTATTAAAGGGACGATCTTTTTGAAACAGTGCTTTTAACATTAGTATAGCTTTTAACCATAATTTTGAACCCTAGTCTTATTTGATGCTTTTGGAGTATTTCTTGCACCCCCATAGCTTTAAAACATTTGAAGGGCCTACTTTTTATAACTTTATGATTTTGACATAAAACAATGATATAAATGTGCTTACCGATAATGCAGAATGGCCGCCGTAGAAACTTGAGGCGGCCCATTGAGCCTTGGTACCGGGACCTGCATCCCGACGACCATAACCTAAACAAAACAAATCACGTTCATATATCTTAATTTTTGCTGATATGGCTGAAATAGTTATTATTTATTCCGTGGCATAACGGCACATAGGCCTATAAATCTTATGCCGTGAAATATTTACTGCGCGTGGTTCACTCGCTCGACAGTAATGACTCAGGTTAAAATTCACCAACGGCTGTTTTATATGACCACTTGAAGTTTTCAAACATAATCGTGTGGGTTCCGTGCTCTCGTGTATGTAATCGTAAATTTAAGGCTTTAGTAATTAGGCGTAAGAATCATTGAAAATACTTGTTCCTACATAAGTTGATTTAATTTTTTGTTTAAGATGTAAAAAGCTACACCATTTAATAAAATAAAGTTATGTAAATAGGCAATAATTCTTGAAAAAATTGTACGACGATGGTACAAATAAAATATATGTAAAAAGATAAGAATAGAGTCTCCCTCGAAATATCACGGTCTTCTGGTGCTTTTTCCAATTGTAAGGGGCTATGTTAAAAGATAGCATGTTTCGTTTAGTACTTTTTTCGACTGAACTGTATCAGTTCTGTGGCCATTGCTATCGCTCTCATATCGGCCTTACCATTCATTCACATAAGTGAATGAACATTTACACTGCTGCTATACACACATAAAGCTGACAGTTTCCGAGAACCCTATCTGTGGCAGCGGCAGCAGCAGATGTTTCTGCCAAGGCGAGGCTTAAAAACCAGCGTAGCTGAGCCCTCGACCTATTTACCACCATCCTCTACCTTAGTGCTATCTACGATAATGTACTAATGTTTCTTAGAATTAGGCTTACTGTAATTACTGTACTGTACAGGCGTACTGTAATTATTAATTACCTATTGTAATTACGGTACCTAGCTTTATTTAGTACTTATTGTACCTACCTACTTCTGTTAGCATAATAGGTGTGTGTGTAAATAAATGCCTTTTATTTATTTATTTATAAGTTGTCTGGAATAGATCTTATAGTACTACCAACATATCTATTTCTGCCGCCAAGCAGCATTGCTGTGTTTCGGTTTAAAAGGTATGGTTGCCGGTGAAATTACAGGCACATGAGCCTTTACACCTGTATGCCTCAAGTTGATGGATGCAGAGCAATGCATTGTAGGGCGTCTTTCTTGGGCGCGTACCGTGACCTAACGAGGCAATACTTTGTTATAGGCGATGGTTACCACCTAACATCAGGTGGGCCATATGCTTGATATAACTACAGGTCGTACAAAAAAATCAGTTTCTTTAGCTATAAGATCACCCATTATATATCCACTTGTTTTCTCATTCTGTTGTATCTAGATTGTAAGGTATAATATATAATTTTTATTCATTCATACATTGACGCTGCTTGCACCATCTTTTATGGCCTATCATGATGATAAAGATAAAGTAGATACGTTTAAAAAAATATCTAAATGAGATTTAAGGCCTCCATCCCGCCATTACAATACAGCGTGGATATCAAATGTCATATTAAAGAGAATAATGGCATCTGAAGTTATCAAACATTTCATAAAATGTTCTTCATTATGCTGCTTCTGTATTATTGAACTCGTGAAAATATCAAGACGAGGCCATTCAAAAAACTTCTTCACTCATGCTCTGAAAGTTGGTCATTGTAAACTCGATTACGGCTCCGTAAATGCGATTTACGGCCCTAGGACCGTAAGTAAATTTGAAAATAGAATGAGGCTCATTGCATTTATAATAAGCTAAAATGAAATATAATCTTCATGACAAATCCTTAAGAGGTTATAAATGCTAAAATTAATTACAATCTCCATGACAAACCTTAGTTCAAAGTATGTACTTTTAAAAATGAAAGAGGCTACATTCATAATAAGCTTCAAGGACTGAATGAAATACAATATCCATGACAAATCCTTATTTCTACTTAAAATGCAAGAGGCCATAATTAAGAAGTGAAGAAAA
Organism: Philereme transversata; assembly: GCA_963924445.1. NCBI lineage: Eukaryota > Metazoa > Arthropoda > Insecta > Lepidoptera > Geometridae > Philereme > Philereme transversata. Next base: position 12,944,033 of record OZ004342.1, read on the forward strand.
AACAATGGAGACCGGGAGGGAACTCAAATTTTCTTTTTAACAAAAACCTGTTTTATAAAACTTTTTTTAATTTCCTCGCACTCGTGATGAATGTTTTGTGTTATACTCGAGTGTCAGCGATCAATAACATCCTCGATTAGTGTCAAAATATATCGGGTGTACAATAGATCGCTTACAGCGCTTGTATAACAATCTGAATTTTGCCGCTTGCAGTTACAATGTGGTAAGTATTACAATGAAAGTATCCAGTATGTTTATTCAAAAGCACAGATAACTTGACCTATTTGGGTAATTGCTTTCGTAAGAAAACTGCGATCAGTCGATCGTGTAATCGAAGTCCGGTATTAACGCGTTGAACGATAGAAACGCAGCCTCCCGTTAAAGAATCGCTACGGTAATTCAAACTGGATAACGCAATCCTAAAGCTTCATTGAAGCATCATTATCTGCAATAGAAGTGAGTGCTATCTGACGTATCTTATTGAAAATAAATAAAAGAAAAATAATGACTAGAAGGCAGCGTGATCCGTCTTCGGCGAGTGACGAATTGCCTGCTTCCCGCAGATTAACTATCTATTAGAGAGATGTTTACTGTATTCTTAGGAATATTTCAAACAAAAAACATTTTGTAAGAAAATTTCATAAAAAAAACTAAGTATTTATTAAGATCTTTTAATTTTATCTGTGAAATAATAAGCAGGTTGAATTAGCAATTGGCAAGAACGTATACAGAATCGAACAGCTGAGAAAAATGGTTTTTAAATAGCGATGGTGAATTAGAAGTCATGAGACGGTCCCCATAAACAGATTTGGACAGTTATTAACGAAGTTATAGTGCAACTAGCTGACCCACACCGGCGTCGCACGGATTGTTATCAAAATAAAATATAACTTAAACACTCAGGGACATTGTAGCTTTTTATCAGTGAAATAATTTTCAAAATAGGTTTAGTACACCCGGAGATTACCCATTACATACAAACTACTCCCTTTATCCCCACCATAAAGATTAAAAAAAAACACGCAAATTTTCCCAATACTTTTTGGTTGAGTACTACGAAAATACGACGAACTAAGTACGACATAAACTTTGTTGATAATAAATACCAAATGGCTTGCAATTAAATCACTGAATAAAGTTATAAAACATACATATAAAGTTGTTTATATTTTCTACAAAATTACTACGTTAGAGATATATGAAAAACTGAACATAAATGTTCTTAGGGATGATATTTTTACGATGTCGAAGGCTGTCTGTACGAGTAGAAAAATATTATTAGCACTATACTATTTTTCTACAGACAGCCTAAGCGACTAATAGTGCTACAAAGTCAATGTAAGTTCCACTTATTAATCAATTCATGATAATTGTAGTCAGCTAAATTAAGCGTTTTTAATGCGTCTGAATACATACTCGTAGTGTCGAATCTGTTTTTTAAAGTCGATTAGGAAAGACAAAAAGATCCACTTATAGGATTTAGCGTTGTGTGGAGTACAGACGCGTTGCGCTATGAATATGTTCAGGTAATAAGATTATTGATCCGATATGAAATATGAGCCTTATTGAAGTTCGTAGCAAGTAAAGTAGTGAGTTTGTAGCTTCACGAGGCAGGCTACGCCTCTGCCTCTTCGTGCAATTTTTAATTTGTTTCTTGGAAAAAAGCGTTTTATCTTCGGAATTTAAATAGGAAATATTAAATTTCCTATTTAAATTTCTATTCAAACATCAACATATTATATTAAAGAGGCCGACTTTACGAATAAAACTACACTCAAAGTAAGTCACTCCAATAAAAGAGGTTGAAAGTGATAGCGCAATTCTTAGGTCACGTAAACTTTAAAATAATAATTGCTGACCATTGTTAGAGAAATATAGACTTTGCTCATATTTTGCAAGTCGTATATAAAAGTGGATGGGTGATACTGACCTTAAAAAGAACTCGATTGCGAACCAGATGACGACGACTGTCTCCATGTAGAAAAGGACGATTCCGGCCTTCGCCTCGTACTCTTCTATAGTGGAGAACACCGACAGCGACAAACACATGAACACCATCAAAAACCTGCATTAAATAAATACATAAATAGCACCCAAAAGTCACGTACATAAATTATACCCCACTCTAGTGTACCACGACTCAAAACCCGGCGCTAATATTTGCGGGTCATGCAAAAATATGTCACATGAAATCAAATCAAACTTCTCAACCAGCTACTTGCCTGACGAACCACGGAGGTTGTCGGCAAACACACATTAGATATATTTAATTACGAAATGTCGGTGAAGCTAAAAGCTTTCATAATGGGATTCCCCCAGGTGAATGAGCGGTAAATTGCCAAATACAGCTCGCTGAATATTCACATTGGATCTCTGTCTTTAATATTATTTGCAAATTTCAGTACAAATCATAAAACGTACTCTAGTCAGCGCGAATAAATTAGGTATGGTTGATATGTACAAAGGCGGGGTTGAATCAAAAGTAACTTTGAAATTAGTTTTTTTACTTGTATTAAATAGTTTCCCATAAGTAGCTTTGTATTTTTGGAATAACTATTTAAATACAGTTCTCATCTGGGGAGAGAGAAGGGTAATAAATCACTGCGCGCGGTGCTTAGTAGGTACAATTTAAATAAATATCTGTTCGGGTTGCACGTAATCTATTTAATTAATAACAAAAGGGAATGGACGGCTTAGACAAAGTACATCGCAAACTATAGAATAGTTGCGAGTTCATAAAAAATAATGTAAGGTTTAGAAAGCATAAAAAGTGATTGAATTATTTCATTTGACAACTCTGGTAGAGAAAATAAGGACTACCAAATGACACACTGTTTAATTAAAGAATACTAACTTTAACTATGTTTAACGAAGACAAAACTGGGTAAAAAAGAGAAGAAAAAACGGGATGGTTAATAATGGTGGTGATTTTGTAGGTTATAGACTAAGTTTTCGTAAAATGCGAACGTTCTTATTTCGTTTCTTAATAGCGAAATTCTATTTAGTCAGTAAATAACGGAATCACTACAATTATCTTATTAGGCTATTAAAGACTAGCTAGATCAGTGAACTTGCAAGGCTTAAGTACTTATTTATGCTGTTTTTACACGGGAGATTAAATTGCTCTATTCCGGACAACATCAAGCGACAATCAGTAAAATAGTAGAGAGCTATCTCCATTCTGGCTGTATTCCATTGTACTACTATGTCGGGCATCAAGATTCCTTGTAAAGTTACCCGTATAAAACCACCATTAGACTCAAGTAAATCACGGTTATAAATCTTACACAATCATGTGATAAAGGACCGCCTTCACTCCCCGCGGCCTTTCAAGGAAGTTGTAAATCTTGGACTGAATCCGGCGGTAGCGCGCGTCGCGTCGCGTGGCGCGGTAGCTGAGCGGCTTGCCCAGCAGCGACATCCGCGGCGTCGCCAGCCGGTCGCCGCCACTCTTACACTCACTGAAACCAATGACAACGCTACTACGCTTAGCTGATCCTGACTGACCATCAAAATACATTGAACTTCAGGTGACGCCTACATCATGATGCCACTAGGCCACAATTGACGTGCAACACGTCATGTTCTAAAATAATAAATACTAAATATATACTAAAAAAAGTTGATCTTTGTTGCGAGGCTCAACCTGACGCGCAACAATTATTGCCTAGTAAAATCGTGGCTTCAGTTCCGAATCTAAAAGTCTTTCAGAGCGCGCTTGCGGCCAGCATCATGCACTGACTGCGCTGCGGTCGATGCGGCTATACTTCAAACTACGGAACTTTGTGAAACAATTTTCAACCTATTCATCATCTCTGCATCATGCAACTGCGCCCTATCATGGCTTGTTGAAAAGAGTCTGCAACTTGGAGGTAAAATAAGCTTCCACAGTTTAAAGTATGATCGTCTCGGATTCACAATGAATTATGTGACATTATTACTAAAGCATTTATCTTGGCATTTTACTTGACAATAAACTTCACATAGATGAAATAATAAGCAAAGCTTTTAAATTGTATGGTTTTATCCTCAAATTTTAGATGTTCCAAAACATATATCCATTTATTTACACACAATTAATTCGCCCCCAACTAGAATATGCTACATTTATTTGGAATCCGTTTTACGATAAATACAGTGAATTACTGGAAAGAGTACCGAAAGAATACCTTCGCGTTGTTAATTATTATAGGTGCCATCGTTGCTATCTACCATACAGTGACCTCCTAGAACGATACAACCTTTAACACTTGAAAACAGAAATCTACCTAGAAGCTATGACAGTAGGTACATGAATTTGCCACAACAAGTTTGATTGCATCGACATTCGCAATAAGTCATGTTACTTGGTACCGAGGACGGTGCATCGTCGCAAGGTACGTGCGCGCTGCTTGTTTGCTACTCCCATTCGCCAAACCAATGCCGGTAAACGTTCCCCCATACAACGCATGGTGCAAACGTACAACGAGCGATTCATTGAACATCGACACCTTTTTTGACTCAGAAATCACTTTTAAGAGAATGATAACAATTTCTCTTACTGGTTGAGCAAAAATGTTTAAAATCCTATAAATCATCTTTAAAAGTAAATATCTTTCTTTTTTCTTTTATAGGTTTATTAGTAGATATTATTTTGTTTTTAAATTTTCTTTTGTGATTACATATTATAATGTCTGCCTAAGCACCCAAAATGTATACTCTACACGTAAATCTGCAAGACAGACTTGGGCGAATTATTAATTTCTTAATTAAGTAATCTGTGGATGATGCCGTGATTTGTACATTAACTATTTACTCTTCACACCGTATCATGTAAAACAACACAATGTATACTGTTTGTCGTTTCTAAAGTAATAAAATAAATTATATTTATGGACATTATTCTTCAACATTATATTAAAGTGCAGTGATGGGGTTGAGTGAGTTTAAACTTTAATATGATATATATATGGTGTACGACGCTTATAAACTTAGTATAGTTATTGTTATTGGTGGTGCGCTAGAGGTGGGGCAGAGTGGAAGTTGGTTATGCTAGGCCGCTCTGGCTGCGCGGACTGGCATGGCATTAAAGATCCATTATAGCTTCGGACTCATTCTTATAACTGTTTCTGTAGTTTGTAGACTTACTCCATAAAATTGCTGTTTTTGACTTCTACGTTTGAGTTTAAAACGCTCATTTTATTGCCTTTTTAGTTTTAGTTTCATGTTAAGTATATTGTTTCTGTGTGCTAGTGATTACAATAAAAATTATAGCAAACGCTTATTTAACATTTGTTTTAAAGGTTTAAAGGTTGGTTTAAAGTATAGGGTTTTATTGGAGTAATAATGATGATATACAGGATGTTTGGTAATATACTGACGATATTCAAGTAACGGTTTCTCAAAACATAAAAAAAATTCGAAAAAAAAACTACTAGTTATATTATCAAATTGTAAAGAAAATCGACTAAGTTTAGGTGATTAATTCGATATAAAACTTACTGCCTACTCTTGCAATCGACATCCAAAAATAAAGGCCGATTTGATATCTCTTTCGGAAATGGCTGCGGGTTTTGGGTTAGAAAGGGACAACAAGAGATATCTCGAGACGTCAACATTACCTACAGTATTTGTGGTTAGATGACAAGCATTATGCAATAGCACAACATGAGTTTAATGAAGTGTTTGTTTTTATATGACTAAATAAATTTCACATTTATATGGTAAACGTTTCACAAATTTATTTATTTTGCTCATCAAAATAACCCCTTTCATTTTTGTGCGTATATTATCAAATACCCTATATATGGTCACTCATAGCCGCATAGCCGGGGTATAGAAAAGCTATATTACTGACTATAATTTGCCTATGCTGATGGTAATGGAGCTTTTAAGTAATAGGGCAATTTTCCACACTTGATAAGTTTTAATAATTTCTTTTGCAGTTGACGATCATACATTATGTAGGTATGCAGTTATTTATATGTACGTTATTTTTTAAAGTTATTGTAGGACTTTTGCAAAGTCAAGTTTTATCCTATTAACACCACATTTTGAAGGTTCCAGATAGACCAAAATGGTTTAAAAACGGGACAATTATGGTGCGTTTTTGTCCGCCCATCTGTGATACCCATATGAGCAATTTCGCAAATTTAGAGGATAAGTATGTAGAATTATAGTCTTTATAAATGTATAAAATTCATAAAATGTCCATTTCTTAGATTTATTTTTTATAGCTTGCATGCCACTTTTTATGTTTATTTTATTTTTTAGTTTTTTATCCTAGCTTAAGAACTAATAAATTAATTAAAATTAGATACTGTCATATTAATTGGAATAAAAGGGAAGGCATTATTTACCAAGATACAAGCTGGCAACGGCTTAGTTTGTTAGATGTGGCTCCAACAAAGTGTACTATAAAGTAATAATGAATTTTTAATTTTAATTTAACTACTAGTTATCTCAGCAACCACTGAAGCTATCAACTTAAAATTTGGAATAATTATAGTTATTTGGAATAATTCGTTTATCAAGGTAATGTCGTCCAAAAATATTAAAAAATAATGTTTTCCTGGACTCCTATCTTACTAAAAACTAACCCAAGAAAATGTTTCATTATTAACAGAAAACCGTAATTGTTGTTTAGGGTTCCGTTGTCGAACTAAACCTTTTTTCAGCGTGCCACTTTTTTACTCACGCTCCCTTTTTTATATTATACATTTAGGCACACAAGCTGACGGGCTTCCTTAAGTTAAGTGGTCACCGTCGCCTATAAACTCCTGCAGGACTCGAGGTATTATAGTTGCGTTGCCTAAAACTTAATGCCTTATTTACACATCTCTTAAAGACGTTCCCCTTATGAATATGTACTAAATCCGTTTACGAAATGTAAAGCTTCAAAGTGGCCATTTTGTTATAGCCATTGTGTGCCATTTTGTACGCATTTTTTAAAATTTATACACAATAGTAGCTACTGTAGAACTGTTGTAAGAAGAATGATCAAATCTAAGTAGACTGCTAGTTTACGAGCGGTAGTCGACAAATGTCTGCAGTTGGGTTGTAAACAGTTCTTATATGAACTCTTCATACAAAATGACAAAAGTATACTACAAATTTAACTTTTTATTTCAAAATTACTGAGGTAGAGCCGTATTGACTACGGAACCTTTCACTGTGCGTGATCCGACACGCGCTCGACCAATTATTTTTATTTAGAATAAAACTGTGTTAACGCCATCTGTGTCGTACAAAGTTTTTAGCGGTTGTCTGATGGAGCTACAATACGCAGGAATCTTGAGAGACTTAAGTCTTGAGTTTTGCAGACTGATAGTGGCTGGGGACATACCGTTTTACCTTAGAGCAGTATAATTTAATACTGGTCTGTGGTTTTACTAAGAAAGATACTTTGTGTCTTACGGACAACCGCCCAAATTCAAGCAAAATGTATGTTTTTTTACTAAACCTTGGTCTTATTTTTATGTATACAGTATATTTTTGTGTTACTTATGCGGAAATTAGTTACTTTTAGGATGAGCAAACATACTTTTTGAGATAAATAAATATAAATGTCTGGGACAGGGCTTGAACAAAAAAAAGTTGATTGACACTCATATTAGGCCGTTGTAATTAAAAAAACCGGCCAAGTACAAGTCGGACTCGCGCACGAAGGGTTCCGTACCATTATCTCGACGACCTCCGTAGTGCAGTGGGCGAATAGCCGGCTGAGGCTTTTTATTGTGTTGACCTTGATTTTTATACACCTAATAGGGACTACAGACCTCAGTATCTGGTATAAATTTCAACTTGCTAGGTCCACCCGTTCCTCAGAAAATCGGTGGTTACACACGGACAGACAGACGGACAGACGGAGAAGAAAGTGATCTTATAAGGGTTCCTTTTTTACCTTTTGAGGTACGAAACCCTAAAAATATAATATACAGATAATTCAAAACTAAAATAGCGTAATTAGTAACAATATGATAAAGGAAAAGCGGTATCACGGGCAACGGTACTACATATATTACTAACACCACGTCGGAAATGCGATAAAATCATAGCGATGAACTTGCCTTCTTGCCAATGGAGACGACCCAATCTACAAACACCTAGTTTACGAGTGTAAATAGAAAGTTTTCCCGGCACGTTTGTCTGTATGCATTTTGTTGGATTGAATAGTTTACTTATGCTGGTATCGTGCAGTGTGCTGACATGAAATAGGATTTAACTGAAGTGAAACTTTGTAATCAATTTAACTTTATTGTTAGGATCAAAATATTAAAACTTGACAGAGAAGCGAGTCCCGATAAATTATTACAGGTACCTACATCAATTTGAACTTTCTTTATGTGAACATAAATAAAAGTTTGTTTCGAATTATTATAGCAGCCATAATCATATTTTTTTAAAATACAAGCTTCTTTGGAAAATGTTTGTTAATCCGAAGAGTTGCCATTCCAGTTTTCAATGTTTGTTCTTTAACTTTTCGAAATTCGATGGTTTTAATTAAAGAATCACTTCGTTTAAAAACCTAGTTTCGATAAAAATCTGTTTATTCACTGTTTTAGGTATTATAATAGCTCATATCTAACATTTTATAGATTAATGTTTAGTTATAGGGATGGTTCAAAGTCTAATAAACATGATTTGAAGGCCAACTATAAGTCTTTTTTTTAAAAGGTCTTTATTTCATTGGCAGTATCACCACCTTTCATATGAACATACATATTTTGGAGCACCATGTTTAGGGTTAACAGCTTTTATAATATCTTTATTATTTCTTTATACTTTATTGCGCACAAGTAAATACATTTAAAAATACAGAAAAAGAGGTCATGTACAAAGGCGAACTTAACCCTAAGAAGAGTTTTCTTATTAGAGAGAGAAATGATTTTAAAGTTTTTTTGATATAGTAATTCTACTTAAAGCTGAGAGAGATGCAATACGATGCCTGCATTAAATCAGATGCTTTCTTGATATTCCAATATCTTTGTGATCCAGATTAAATTTGGATAATGGACCTAATGAAAGAATAGTAGATTGTGCTTTTATATTTTGCTACGTAAACAGTTCAAAATCAATAGCTAAATGTAATGAATTCTTCATTGAAATTATTGTCCTTCGTCACTAGGTACGGGCGTTATGTGACACGAGGCTACTGCGGTCACCTTTTATAATTGTTACACTTAGCATAACATAAATATGTTATTTATTATCTGTACGAATGACAAAGCCAAAGCCAAAGTAGTAGACTGATAACTTTTTCACATAATTCTGAGGGTTTATAAAAAAAACAGGCAAAAAGCTACACTAAAATCAGTAGATACCTTTGTAGATGCTAAAAACGAAGCTAATGAATCAATTAATCACACTAATATTATAAATGCGGAAGTTTCAATATTTGTTTATTTATTTATTTGTTTGTTTTTTACTCAATCGCGTCGTAACGGCTGAACCAGTTTCGATGAAATTTAGTATTTACGTAGATTATGACCTGGATTAACACATAAGGTACTTTTTATCCCATAAATCAGGTCCCATGGGATAAAAATGGGGTGTCAAGTCAAGTTGCAACAGCGAGTTTAGCTTTATTTCTAGGGTACCTATACATTTAGTAGAATAACGCGTACGAAGCAGGAAACAACTAGTAGATTTATAAAATGTTCGGAGTATGATGAGTTGGAATCCTCAGTATAGATCTCATCTTTGTTTGGAGTTTTAATATAAGCTCTGCAAACTAAAACTACTCAATATAAATCTTGAACCATACCGAGGTTATTACTCGTAGGTTACTCGAATATTAAGTTCATCCAGATGAGATTATTTACATAAATAATGAAGGTAATTCTGGGTATCTGTAACTAAATCCACCCTAACATTAATAATCTTGGTTTGGGGTCAATGCGTAACTATCAGCTGAAAAGGGTATTTTCAAGAAAACTAAGGTCTTATGTGGATGTTATCTAAAGAACCGAAGTGTTATTATGTTTGCTTAGAATCATTGTATGACGAGTGTTAACTTATTCATAATTGCTCTGTGGTAATAGGGATAAGATTCTACTGCTTTTTTCCAGAATTTGCCCCAACTACGGTATCAAGTAGGAAAAATAACCGAGTCAATAAAAATCAAATATGTGTACAAGATTGTTTTTTATTAGAAAATAGAAATTAGTAGGTAAATCTACAGGCATATGAGTATACATATGAGTATTTGGGCACCATGGTCCAAAATGAGCAGCGCTATGGGGGAACCCGCGGGTGACCCGAATCACCCCCATGTATGGCTATACGATTTTGTAAAGTTCAGAAGCTATTTGTGTGTCCTGATTTCGACAATTTCCTAAGGAAAAATGTTTACGTAGAAATACGATTTTGTGGTAAGGCCTTAGGAAAAACTTGATGAAAATTTCAGAATAAACAGTTATTGAATGATTAAAGTGTATTAATACGAACAAAATAAAATTTTGTAATCAAAACTTATCATAATTTTCATATCAGTCGTAACATTCAGTTTACCATTAATGTACAAAACAAAAAGCATAAACCTTCTTTTTGTGCAGTCGGGTAATAAAGAGAAAGCGTATACACGATAATTTTCGTAATAATTAAGTGATCGACGCCGACGGGGTGTTAAGATTGAAAATTAATAAAAATTTGATGAGGTTTTTCCACAAAACATCATAAAATATTTTTTTTGTTATCGTTCTCAAAAACATTGGCTAACTGCTAATTTTGAAATTTTCATCAGGTTATTTCATAGGCTTCAGCACAAAATCATAATTCTATGTAAACTTTTTTCTTTAGGAAATTATCGAAATCAGGATACAAAAATATCCCAAGCTCGACAACTATAAAAAATCGTAGAATATACGTGATACGGGTCGGCCACGGGGTCCCCCATCGCGCTGGTTCTTTTGAACCATGGTGCCTGGATCACCCTGTATAAAGAGTTACACAAAATAATCAATGCGTTTAATTTTCGCTTAGTTTTTTTTTCTATTTTACTTTTTTGATTACTTACCTACTTCAGTAGGATTGATTAAAAACGGTAGTTTAAAACTCGGACACAGAAACTTCGGTTTTCTTCTAAAAAATATATTTTTAAGAGTACCCACATAATACAAAGCGTTCTTTTTAGTAAATTAATTCTGTTGGTAAATCATTAAACAAGCTAACGAGACGAAGGTAAGCAGGTTGTTATCAAAGTCCGTGCCTCCGTGGTAAGTTTCGTCCTTAATTATTCTCACACGATGAATATAATATCAAGTATTACACAACAGGTTAATTACCTCGATGTGAAATTGCTTGTAAGTAAATAAGGTGGATAACACATGGCTATATTCCTACTAGTCGCACAGTGGTCGAAATTATATCGTAATTTTTTTTTCACTTATTATTAGATGTTGTAGAGTTATTTGTGCCAGGTTTAGAAATGTAACTGCTATAATATATTTACCATATTATATCTGAGAGTGGTTCTAAATTAAACTTTATGCAAATAAATATATTTTTTATCCTCCCTAAAGTTAATTCGAACTTAGAAGCTTTTACGGGAACGGTTCCGGTAGCAACTTACTAAAGAATGAATTTATGTTCAGGGTAGGTACAATGCAATGTTGTTTCGGATCGCGTACGTGGATACAGTGGATATCCGTTACAGTACCCTCAGTATATCTGCTAATAAAATAGACACGAGTCAATGGATGTAATGACCTCGGATAGGTTTTCCCACTAGGGATCAAGTTTTGGTCCAATCTTAAGTTTATTATCCTATAAATAAGATTACTGCGCACGGTTACCTATTTATAGAGATAATATGGAGGTAAAACTATTTTCCTATCACATAAGTAATATCAACTATGTGGGTGTAATTGCAAAATAGGGAATTAATGTAAGATTATATTGGTTTATTTAGTGTAAAGGTGCGAGTTACTAAAACAGTCAGTAACTATTGAAGAATTATGAAGAACTATGTGAAGAATAATGCATTATATTGTAAGTATGTACAGATATGCAAAGTGTTTATTGTAATAAAAGAAAAACTGAAAACAATAAAAAAAGTTCCAGAAAAGAAAAACGACAGTCGAGGTAAGATTGGAATTTTAATAAAGGAGTCGTCGTCTTGGGAATCTAAACTAATTTCAAACTGGTGAGTAAGTCAATGTGTAATCTAAAATATACATAATTTACATGATATTTATTTGTTGTGATTTATCTTTTTCGTACCTATTATTAATTTATTTATATTATGTTATTTATCATTTCAAAGTTGATTATACAAAACGGACATAAAATACATCAATAGTTTAGATATTTGTTTATTGATCCCAGCTTCTTAAAACCAAGAGTTAACGAGAAACTTTCGTAGTATATGGTTATTATTATGTGTACGATTCTAATTAGAAACGTACATGAAAGCTAGTCAGTAAAGAAAAGTCACTTTTCATCACTCATGCTCTGAAAGTAGGTCATTGCTAAAACTAGAAAGCTGCTCTGAAAATGCAGTTTACTAGTTAAGGAGACCTACGTGGCAATTCGTTGTTATAAGAGATGGTTACCACTTAACATCAGGTGGGCATTATGCATGCTCCGATAACAACGAATAAAAAATTATTTTTAAAGACTTTTTTAATTTCCTCACATTCGTGATGAAAATGGGTGTAAGCGATCAATAACACGCTCGAACTATTAGCGTTTTCGCTCGCATATGAACAATATCTTGGGTGCAATTGATCTCTTTCAGCTCTTGTATAACAATATACTGATGCCAGTATTACAACATTTATATATATATATACATAGATAACTAATTTCACATAATATGATGTTTTGTCGTAAGTTAATTTGTACCTAGTTTATTATCAGAAAAAGAATACCTAAGTATATTTAGTCCAAATACCTATCACGCGAAGAATATTTAAAATTAATGCAGAAAAAAATGTTAGTTCACAATTTCTACGCCAATACCATAAGTAATGGAAAGCAATTTAGAGGCAAATGGCCCTACAGGGCGGATGAATCAGTATGGTTTTTAGTACATATTCAATGATAGATAATTAAGTAGCCGTACTTGGCATAAACACATTACAGGCAAACACATTTTTAGCACGCGGAGGTTATAACATTTACACTTGGGTTATGAATTAAGGCTACTTATTTTACACACTATCTACTTTTGTAAACCAACCAGTTAATGTTTCATTCTAATGCCAAAAATAAATTAAACAAAATACGAGTCTACTAAAGACTACTGAAATAAGATAGAATTAATGTAAGTACCAGATAATGCATTACCTATGACGTATAGCATCTTCATGTACCCGAACACGCCTGGACGTTTTCATTTTCACCTGAACATTTTATGCCAATGAATAAATTTCATTTTGTATTAGATCATGATAGCTTTAATACGATTATAACTAAATAACTATCATCTCTTTTTTGCGCCAATTGCAATAACATTTTAACAAATAAATAAGGTTTTTTTGAGCAAACTCATAACATTTTTTAGATTCATTCAATTTAAAAATGTATGTTGGTTGTACTAGAACTTGTAAAAACAATCTTACTTGATATATATAAAACTTGATTCTAAATATGAACAAAGAGCTTTTGTTGATTGACAGAAAGCTCTATCTTTTCGTTTAGTAGGTAAGTGCTAAACTAGACTAACCTTATTGGCATTAATGAATATTATACCATAAATATAAATCAAAACGCTAGTCAACATCATCATTACAGGATCTAAAAGTTACAGGGGTCACTGTAAAAGGTCAGTGAATATAATCTTTGATTCTACTGTTGGGTGTGAAAGGAAGGTTCTTGTATTAAAATAATTATATTAGACATTATGACAAATAAAATACACGATTTAAGAATCGATTTTAGTTTTGAAGTTACTTAAGAGAGTGTTTGTTATGAATAGAATCTAACAATTTGGCAAGTTCGCGGCGGCGCATTGTGGATGTCGGTCGCTTGCCGCCGTCATAATTTAATCGTGTAATGTAATGCAAAAATCAGTTTGGCCTAGAAAGCTACCCACTACTTTAATGGTAAACTATCGATCCAAATAAGTGACCTTAGAAGGCCACTTCGAACGCCATTAAACAGAAGTCATCGTTAGCAATTATATACAAAGGCACAAAGAATTACACGATACCGAACAGGCGTACCGTTTACTGAATATCATAATTTAAATAAATAATTACGGCAGTTTCATGACACATTCACTATCATTTTTGTACTAAAATGACGTCGTGCGAAATCGAAACACCAGTAATTACTTACGTACCTTAAAATTCACAGCCAATCTAAACAACTGAAAACTGACATCCATAAATATTTACATTCCGGTAGACGTGAGTCGTGTAACCGCGCCAGCGGTGAGCGCGGGCGAGCTAGTCAGTCGCGCGTAGAGGAGTCGCGGCGCGGGTGCCGGCGGCGGGCTCGCGGCACGTGGGGAGCGACTCCGGGGCGCCGGCATAATACCCGCCTCGTCAGCTATACGGCACCGCGCCGCGGACGAGACGCGCGGGACGCGAGTGCCGACTGACGCGCCCGCCCGGCCGCGCCGCGCGCCGCCCGCCCTCCGCCGCCCGCCCTCCGCCGTCCTATGGCCCGCAACTCTAGTTCTAATTGTTGACCATCTCTGACGAACCAGGTTATACCTGCATTCGGTTCGTTCCTAAATTGGGGATCCCGGATAGGATTTGCATATTTTATACATTGATTAAATTCACGCCCGAGATAACGCGCATATCTAGAGTTTAATAAAAAGTTACTAGCACATAACTTAAATCATTTATTTAAGAGGAGCCCTAACGAGTCTTTGAAACATCGGGATTGTTTTTGTTTCCTAAAGCCTACCTAACAAGTATCGATCAATGAAGGAAGTTAGTAAAATAGTAACGTATGTAATTATCTGAAAACTCGTTTCCTTAAAATCAGCAATCTTTTACGATGTAAGTACTCGTACCAGGATGTTAAACTCAGCTTTATTTCGCTTGGTCGGGCCTCGACTTCAAAGACTCAATTCGAATTTCAATATTATTTGCTACCGTTTGTTCCGAATATTGTCCTGATAATTGATTTTAAATTATTGTATTTATTTGAATCAACGACATATACAAATTATTCCAAACTCCTAATTTTCTCGATATTTTTGGTGAACTACCCGTGGGGAGATAATAAATTTACATCATAGGTATTAATTTTCAGTTTTACAACTGTTGTTAGAGAACATGAAAGGTTTTTCCATTCCTAGGATGTCATCTTTAATAGGCATAATGAAAGCCTACAATACGGACGAGCCAAGTTAACATATAATACCGCTAAATGTTAAGTAGGTACATTTATAAAGCACAATATAGCATAGATCTGTAACACGATCTTTGTATAGCAGGTTTGCCTGAAGGAATATGAAATAATGCGGAAAGGGAAAGCTCCCGGGACCGCCACTAATCCTATTGTTTACGAGTTAAATTGAAATGCAGGCGCATTGCTGATGTTATTGTGTTAGTGGGAGGAAGGCGTTCCATATATTGAACTGGCTGTTTCAGATCTATGGGTATGCTGGATCTAATATGTAATAGTGTGGTGAAAAAGAATCTTAAGGTTAGGACTAAAACATTTTATATGAAAACTGGTAACCTTGTTGAAAAAACTCATGAGTATATTGTTACAAGGGTTGTACAAGGGCTGTAAGTAATCTATTATACACCCGAGATATTTTGGCATACGAGCGAGTGAACGCGAGCAACCACGATAATCGAGGTTGTTATTTAACGCTAACACCCGAGTATAACACATACATTTTCATCACGAATGCGAGTTCATTAAAAAAGTTTATTATAAAAGATTGTTGCTGAAAATAAAATATGCGTTCCTGGTATCCATTGTTTTTTTATTACTAGACTATGACCTCTTTCATTGAATAGAAATAAGGATTCGTCATTGAGTTTGTATTTCATTATAGCGAGCACCAGAGACATTAGGCCCTGTTGGACCACACGCTATTCTGGGCAACGGTATCAAGAATTTCTATAGGTCTGTGGTGTCTGGGTGTTTTTCTATATATTATAAGTATAAATTTACAAAAAAAAAGTATATAATTATTCTATCAGTTATCTGGTTCCCATAGTACAAGCTCTGCTTAGTTTGGGGCTAGATAGCGCTGTGTGAAATGTCCAGCAATATTTTGTATTATTTATTATAGGTATATATTGTATGTACTAGTTTGTTATATTTTTTGTATTTATATATATTGGCAAAATATTATGGATTTTGTTTTACTACCGAACAATATAACTTTTATATGAGCCAATTAGTCGTTATACTTTTTTCAAATATAGCTATCTAAAATGATCGCCACAAGTAGGTGAAAAGTGGCCAAAAGTAATGATTTCACACCTATTTAATTTAAATAAGAATAATTACATAAATAAACAAATGAATCTTGTAACAAACCTTTGCTTAAACTAAAAAATTAAAAAGGCCCTATTCTATCGAGTTTAAACATCGTCATTCTATTAATTTATGCAAAACAACCAAATGTTTGTAAATAAAATGTGTGTTGATAAAATGACTAAAACCAGGGCCTTACCTAATGCCATTTTTTTCTAACATGCAGATTGCAGACGTATATTTACATGTACCCACTAAAAATTAAATCGTCCCCCATGATAACAATTGGTTATAATGACCCATTGGTCCGGATGGAGGTCTGGTTTTGAGGACCCATAGTTCTAATAATATTTAAAGGATAACACTAATTACCAAAACACAAGTATTTTAACTCAGTTTGTCGGCTAAATTGTATTTTTTTATGTTCTATGATATAAAGATTTTTTTTAACATCCGTATTTCACAACAATTGATATTTTTTTAAACTATTAGATCTTATTTGCCTATGTACAACTGATATGTAAGAGTAGAACATGATTGAGCGCAAACTAATTTGTATACCTATGTTAGAAGTTTCAAAGTACCTAGCCTCTTTCATTCAACCATATTTTATTACTCAATAATAGCCACATTGTATCGGCGATGGAAGCTAAATAGAGTGTTACTAATACTCGTTGCATATTTGTAAACAATGGAGCGCATATGGCTGATTTGCTTACACTGCCGACTATGAGAGCGTGTTCCTTTACCAATCATTATGACGAGTCGACTTATCACGTAAACGCATAGCGGAAATGAATTTTCCTGTGTTTATGTGAGATTTCACAGGTTTCACGGTGATTCGTTTAAACAATAGCAATTTGAAATAGCAGAACGGAAGCGGGCTTCTAATTAGAAAAGTAAAGCGCCATTCTGGTAGAGCTTAATGGTGACTGAATGCACGATGTCATAGGGGAGAGATCAGTTCACAATATGGCGCCAATCGAAAATTTATGGTGTTGGTTATTGTTGGGTTTCCTCAGTTGGTTTGAAATAAAAGCAGTGGACTGTATTATAATGCTAGTTTATTGGACGTCAAGGAACGCGCGACTAGTCTCCGTCGATTCGAATGATCAGTGATGGGTCGGCGCCAATGCGCGCGGGCGGCCGGTGGCTTCGGTCGCCCCTGACCTTGAAGGTGTCGAGTGATGTGGTGAACTCCGACAGTTATGGTTTCGGAGCCCGAAAGGAACCACCCTTTTAAGCCTATACTGCTGTCTGTCGGTCTGCCCGTCTGTCACAATGAGGTAAGTCATGACCTTACATGACCGATTACTATTACAACAAGACAGGGCAAGTGCGAGTAAAAGTCGCATCTCGAGGGTTGCATACCTATCTAGATTTGAGAAGGTAATTCCGCATTTTGTAGGAAACGAGCGGGTGAAACGCACCGTATGAGACTTCTACATACGTATGTACAATATGTGGGTGTGCTCGTTTAGTTTCGGTGGTAGAAGTGGGAAGCAGGGATTATATTGAACTGCTGCTCAAAACATTCACCGTTATGTATTTTATAGATGTCACGGCATGGCGCAGACTCAGCGGCTCCAGATCCGTAGATACAGTCGTCGACAATGCAAACGACGTTGTCTTTTTTTGTAATTTTTCATCATAACTTACATAAAAAAAACGATTTTGGAATGTGCATATTAAACTCTTTAATATGATAACTCACTTGACCTAGAAACCCTATTTTAAAATGTTAACCCCCCGCCATTTTGGTCCCTTTGACAATCTCTTCTTCTTCCTGCCCTTTTCCCACATTACGTGGGGTCGGCACACCATGTATTTTTCTTCCATACCTCTCTATCAGTCATCATCTCTGTTGTCACTTCTTTCTTACCCATATCGTTCTTCACAGAGTCCATCCATCTTTTCTTTGTCTTTCTCTACTTCTATATTCATCCACATTCATATCTAACTCACTTTTAGTCACATGATTTTCTTCCCTCCGCAAGATATGCGCATGCCATACTAGCCTATTACTCCTCAACTTTTCTATCACTGGCGCTACTTTCAAACTTCCTCTTATATACTCATTCCTTATCTTATCCATTCTCGTTACCCCACACATCCATCTCAACATTCGCATTTCCGCCGCGTGCACTCTTCTTTCATCCGTCTCTTTCTAGGCCTAACACTCAGAACCATACATTATTATGATCGTCTTGTAAATTTTCAACACATGCAATCAAAATAATAAAATAAGTTTTTTATAGATTCATACTTATATAAATTTATTAACGTTCACTAAATACGGGCATGTGTTATTTTTATCTGATTCAATAAATCAAGTCGAAAGTTTCAGTAGTCTGAAGTAATCAGCAGCATATTTATGCAGTTTGGTCCGGAATCCTAAAAACTTGTAACTTGTAAAAAACTTTGTATATTTCGTTAACGGATACGGAATACAGAAGTATTCATGAAACCGCAAACAGCAGAGTGTTTGTGGATAACCTATTAAACGATAGAGATAGTTTGGAATCATTTGAGATATGGTGCTAGATGAGAATAAAGAAGATAAGCTGGACATAACAGATGACATATGAAAACGTACCTACTAAAAAGAATGATCTAGAATGAACTCTAAGGAGAACTATTCAGAAGAGAAGGGGAAAAGTCATGTTGTACGACATGACAATTTATAAAAACTAATCAAAGGAAATATAGAAGGAAAATGAGGAAGAATAAGGCTGTGAATTAGTTACTTGAGCCAGATAAAGATAGCTGTCAAGTTTTTAATGGAGTTAGGGCCTTATCACACTGGCAAGCTACATTGTTTCCAGCGAGGCGATTTGTGAACGTGCACGCCACGTTGTTACAATGGTGGCGATTCTGTTGTTTACGCTGACTAACTAAAATTGTGTAAAATATGAAGTCTTATTCTGTTCACACTAAAGATCAAATTAGAATGACATTTAAAGTGACATATCTAAATTTAAGTTTTTTAAATAAAAATGCGTGTGTCAACACCAATTTTATTGATCACTAAAACTAGCTCTCAAACATGCCATCATAACAAAAATTACTTAATTTTAGAAATATCACTTTAAATTTCATTCTAATTTGATCTTTAGTGTGAACAAAATAAGACCGTTCGTATTTTACACAATTTTAGTTAGTCAGCATAAACAACAGAATTGCCACCGTTATGTAAATTATAGTTTCTAAAATATGACTAGCTGAAGTGTGGCGGGACGCGCGTGTTTACCTATTGAATGAACGTTCACAAATCGCCACGCTGGAAACACACTTGCAACTCGCAAGTTAATAGTAATTAAAATCCATGCGATGCTGGGGCGGCTCAGCTAGTGAGTAATAGAACAACAACCCCAACTTACATGTAGCGAAGGTACCTTACCTACACCAAAAAAACATATTTTGTTTTTATTTTATAACTTACCAAGCGTCACTAAAATGTATCGTCCGTATCTTGTATAATTTCTCTTTCATGTATTCCTACCCTCTCTTGATCCTTTCCTAATTTAGTGTAGCTATCTCCCGGGTTTTGTGTTTATTCTGTTTCCCTATTTTTTTTGCCACTGGCAAATGCACAAAACCGTGCAAAGCAAAAAAAATGTATCGTCATGCCCAGTTTTGGAGCCTTTTTAAAGTTCACTGCAGACCAATCAAACCTCGATAGATTAGGGAGTTTAGAAAAACTCAATCTTAGATTTTTCTTTGTTGTACACAATAAACTAAAGTTCAACAACAATTATTTTCAATATCATTCATACAAAACTGCCAATATGAAATCGCGATTAGCTTGCAATTGTTATGGTTAAAGGCCGCTGCACACCCGTACCTATGGGTAGACGTGCACGTTCTACTGCGTTGTGATGTATGGGTCGGTAAACCGGTTGCGATTAGTGACGTGTGCACGCACGTAACCGATTTACTGTGGCTTATACAGTATAATACATTACAACGCAGTGGAACGTGCGCACGTCTACGCGACTACGGTGTGCAACGGCCTTTAGAGTTGAGCTACCATTTTAACTATTGTTTGTACTACTTTGAAGCAATTTTACTTAGCAATTTATTTACTGATTATTTAAAAAATTATTATAAATACGGGATACTCTCAAACACTACTACCTCAGCATCGTTTCCCGTCTGAGAGGTTTCAACTCGTCATGACCTTAGCCCATCTCGCAAAACGCTGGCGCGATGACTTGGATTGGCAGGATTTAGCACAGGACCAAGACGAGTGTAAGAAAGAAGGGGAGGCCTTTCCTCAGCAGTTGAACAGTATAGGCTAGTAAAAAAACATCTATCAAGGTTAGTTTGGTATGCAGCAGTTTTTGAAACGGCTCCAACCTCCCTTACAATTCCGGCATAGGCCTTTCAGCTATACAGTACTAATTGCTGCACGTATAGCTTCCACTTCACCGCTAACACAGCTTTTATCAGACAGCGGCTAGCTATGATATGTTTTTACAGTTTAAGTTAATTTTGCCAGATTTTCTAGTACTAGGTATTTTAGAAATAAAATGTCCAAAATAAATTAATGCATATTAGAGATAAACATAAAATACATGTTTAATATTTAGGCAAATGTCTAAGCATTCAAGCCAATCTATGATAAAAATCCAAAGGTACTAAATATTATAATTTCGAAACTGTTTGTTACGTTCTCACAACTAAACGGCTGGACCGATTTCGGTTGGTATACAGATAGATAATGACCGGGATTGAAACATAGACTACTTTTTACCCGACTACGAAGGAGGGCAATGTTTTTAAAACCACAATATTTTGGTCACCTAAAACTCAACCACATTAATACGCTAATAATATAGTTTATTGTTGAATATGTTTTTTAACAATCTGCGAACTGCTGGAGGTATCTTATTAAAAATAATAGGTGCCATACAGAATACGCTCATACTTAGTAACTGTGTGCGAGATGACAAATTGCGCAAGTTGCTTTATAGGCGGCTTCCAACTGCAAACCCCATCAAAAGTTCAGGGTTTGACAAAAATAGCGACCATATTATATAAAATAAAATTCTCGTGTCACAGTTTTCGTTGCCATACTCCTCCGAAACGGCTTGACCGATTTTGATGAAATTTTTTGTGCTTATCCGGTATCTATGAGAATCGGCCAACATCTATTTTTCATCCCCCTAAATGTTAGGGGTAGTCCACCCCTAAATTATTTTTTAGACAAAATTTTTAATTTCTATTTTTTTATGATACATACAATCCTCAATTTTCAGCCTTCTACGATCAACCCTTATTTTTTAATAGCCATTTTAGTAATTTAACAACCCGATTTATAAGGCAAAACAACGTTTGCCGGGTCAGCTAGTATTATATAAAATGTAGCAAATGACATAATTTTGAGTGCTTTGAAAAGTTTTTTGTACGAGTCCAATATTTTTTCAGAACACTTACAGCCCCTTACAGAGCTCGATTTTTTACGGAAGGTTTTATAGACACTTTCCATTAAAGTAGTTGGTGAAAATAGGCAATAGGTATAGTGGTGTATTTATTTTATCCCATGTCGTTATAATACAAAATAAACACCAACTCCAAAATGGTATGTTTTGATTGAGTAATGTTTTCATAGTAATTTATCGGAAGCTACGTTTACCGTAGCATAACGCAGCGTAGACAAAAGCGTAGCTGCATCGAGCGGGACCAAAGCATGTAGCGGCACTTCTATGCCGCTACGCGCGTAGCAACCTCTACGAGCGCTAAGATACCATATTGCGCCATCTGTCGACGAAAAGTTCAAGCTTTCCATTTATCAGTGGGCGCAAGAGGTTGATACTTGGTACAATAGACGAAAGCTGGCGCTAATATTAAAAAAACCATGTACCTACGAAGTGAACTTTCGGGTTTCTCATAAAATTCCAATATTTATGTGCTAATATAATATTTACACATAAGCCCGTAATAATAAATAGAATTGACCTCTCCTTATTTAGTGAACTTGTATTTTGATTATTTTGTGGCCCTATTTAATTCGTTCGCGGCTTTGTATATTGGTTATTGGTAGGTACATTGAAAAATATATTAGATAAAATATAATTAAATAGAACTAAAAACATGTTGACCGCCGGCGTTCTTTTTACATGACGCGACACATAACTTTTCATCACGAATGCGAGGAAATTAAAAAAGTCTATAAAACCGTAATGCTAAAAAGAAAATTTGCGTTCCCAGTATCCATGTTGTTTTTTTTTCACTACTGAACTATGCCCCCTGTTATTTAATAGAAATAAGGAATTGTCATGGAGGTCGTATTTCATTAAAGCAGTATTTTATGAATTTGGGCCTCTTTAATTTTTAAATAGAAAAGGATTTGTAATAGAGGTTGTATTTAATTTCAGCATTTGTAATAATAAAATAAATAAAATTCTTCAAATGTGCAGCTTTCCGAGACGATATCTCTCAGATCTCTCTCTGAAGTCGAGACATACAAATATCTCGGTATGTCGGAGTCGTTGGGTATTATAGATAGGGAGATAAAACAGTCGGTGCGGGAACGTTTCTTTTGCCGCTTGACAAAAGTTCTTAACAGTCTTTTGTCAGGTGGCAACAAGGTCCGTGCCTTCAACGGCTGGGTTATGCCCCTACTCATATACACCTTTGGCATACTGAGATGGACTCAGACAGAATTAGAAGCCCTGGATTGTAGAGTTCGCAAACAGCTCACGACCCATCGTATGCGGCACCCACGCTCTTCGGTAATGAGAATGTACATCCCGCGGAAATGTGGTGGTCGGGGCTTTTTAAATGCCAAAACCCTTCATAACCGCGAGGTGTACAATCTCAGGGAGTATTTCCTTAATAATGTGTGTGGGATGCATCGGGATGTCGTTGCAGTTGACAAAAACTTTACCCCGCTCTCTTTGGCAAACGAGAACTGGCATAAACCATCGGTGCTGACCACTCAGGATCGCGAGGCCATATGGAAGAGTAAGGAGCTTCATGGGCGGTTCTACAAAGCCCTAACAGGACCAGATGTAGACCCGCTCGACTCGGTAATCTGGTTACGCTTCGGTGATCTCTTCGGAGAAACTGAAGGTTTTGTCTGTGCAATTATGGATGAGGTTATCAAGACGAACAATTACCGAAAGTATATTATGAAGGATGGGACGGTCGACATCTGCAGAGCTTGTCACCAGCCCGGAGAGTCCCTTAGACATGTGCTTTCGGGTTGTTCGCACCTTGCTAACTCTGAGTATTTGCATAGACATAATCAAGTTGCCAGAATTATCCATCAGCAGCTTGCTCTTCAGTATGGCCTTGTTGGACCTGAGGTGCCATATTATAAATATGTGCCAGAGCCAGTTCTGGAAAATGGCCGTGCCACGCTCTATTGGGACCGGTCTATCATCACGGACAGGACTATTGTTGCCAATAAGCCAGATATCGTGCTGGTAGACCGGTCAGAGCGCCGAGCGATACTTGTTGATATTACTATCCCACATGATGCTAATCTCGTGAAGGCCGAGAAGGACAAGCTAAGCAAGTACCTTGACTTGGCTCATGAGATTACCGCCATGTGGGATGTGGAATCAACAATTATCGTTCCGATAGTTGTGTCGGTCAACGGACTGATAGCGAAGAGCCTCGACCAATACCTTAAGAGGCTCTCGCTAGGAAATTGGATCAAGGGTCAGATACAGAAGGCGGTACTCCTGGACTCGGCACGCATAGTCAGGAGGTTCCTCTCTCTGCAGCCCTAGCCACCGATCGCTTGGGCCTTGCTTCGCGGTCGGTGGTTTACCGTTTTTATAAATATATTTTTTACTATAATGTTTGTTTTTTGTAAGATACTTTGTAGTGAAAAATGTATTTTTTATAAACGAGTTTTAAAATAAATATGTGTAAATAAATAATAATAAATTTTGCTGGACATTTCACACAGCGCTATCTAGCCCCAAACTAAGCAGAGCTTGTACTATGGGAACCAGATAACTGATAGAATACTGAATGTGAATGTAACCTCTTTATTTAGAATAGAAATAAGGATTTGTCATGGAAGTTGCATTTCATTTTAGTGTATTGTGAATGCAGAGCCTCATTCTATTTTCAAATTTACTTACGGGGCGTAAATCGTATTTAAGCAGCAGGTATCGGGCTAACAATTATCAACTTTCAGAGCTTGAGTGATTAAGTAAAGAAGCTTAACATTTTGCGTCGTGTTCTATAATATATTAAATTCCGTTGTGCGTGTGTTCGTAATTCTTCTCCCCCTAAACTTATATATATATACACATATTGATGATTTTTTTTGTATTTGTGCAAAGTACCATCCAGTTGATCGGATAACATATAAAGAAACACCCAGATCTCGCACAAATATCTGTAGATCATGCAAACATTTATTTTGCGGCGAGAATAGAACCTGCAACCTTCTGCGTCTCAGCCGGCTATTTGCCCACTGCGCCACAAATGCCGCCCATACATCATCACCATATCAGCCATAGGACATCCACTGCTGAACCCTATAGGCCTGTCCCATAAATTTGAGTAACCGATCTTTTGCGGCCTGCCCAACATGGTATGCTTGTCTAATAATGCCACACTTTTTTTCCTGTGATGTCCTACTTGTCGGACAGAATCTTCCAAAGTTCCAAGTAAAGCACGTAGAATTGAAATCCTTTTTCTACAACATGCTGGTGTACCACAAGGTTCAGTTCTTGGCCCAATGATGTATAACATCTTTACGGCGGACCTACCTAAGTCCCACGTAACCGTACGTGCCGTAACTGCCACGTTCGAAATCTTGTCCTGCGATAAATCCCCAGACCAAGCATCTAAGCTTTCAGCGATAAGGCCGCCCATTGTATTGCCTTACTTATTCTAGCCTAGTACTTATTTTTATGTTATTTCTGTTTGTGTGGTAATTCAATAAAGAGTTATCTATCTATCTAAGACCCTGCAAGAGCAATTGGTATAAACGGAAAAGTGGTTCATGAAATGGAGAATTCGCACAAGTGCCGCCAAATCTTCCCACATCACCTTCGCACTCCGTAGAGGAAACTGCACTTCAGTCTTCCTTGGTGGGGACGTTCTTCCACATAAAGTCTCTTTTAAATACCTCGGTTTCACGCTGGATAGACGCTTGACTTGGAAGGACCACGTCAAGTCTAAGAGAGCAAAACTCAACACTCGATTCAAGAGCCTGTTCTGGTTGCTTGGACCACAATCCCGACTACTACTAAGCGCCTGGTTTACAACAGCATCCTTAAACCAGTGTGGATGTATGGGACACAAATTTGGAGTACGACCAAAGCAAATCCATTCGTGGTATTATCCAATGCTGCTGTCAGAATTAAATCCTATATTCCATTGCTAATGCCCCTTGGTTCACAACCAATAAGGAGATGCATGAGTACCTAAAGTCCCCACAATTGACCAAGAAATGGACTTCAAAGGGATAAGATACCTGAATTACCTAAAAGGCCATGAAAATCGCTAGCAAGAGCGCTGGTCACTCTGACACAAAGCGGCTGAAATGAGTCCATGTCTTGGACAACCTGCTTGCTGCTTGAAAAGAAGGGAAGGACTATCGTGTCTTCATCCCGAACATTAAAAATCAAACAACCCATCCGCTTATAGTTTTCCAACAGATTGTAATTCACAAAGAGAACAAAAAAATTTAAAATATGCTTAATGGTATTTCAGTTAAACAACAAGCTAAATAATATGAGAAGATTTATTGCATAAGGTGATAGGAATCGACCAATAGGTAGTATTAATAGGTGAACACATGGAACAGAACAATTTCAAAGATAACTCTTAAAATGAATTGGTAAACCATTGTATACTGAAAAGTATGGATGCTATTTAAAATTATCCTACTTAACTTAAATCTACCATTATCCTCCTTTCTTCCATTTCTCACCGGGTGTATATTCAGTCATAGGTTTACCAGATATACCACAGGTACCGATGCCCACCCTGCCAGTCAAGTTATCAGGTGATGCAAATATACTTTTTCCTTTGTTCCCGGCTTTTTTTGTAGCTTTAGTGTGGAAGTTGAGCCATTTGTTTTTTTCACTTTCTCTTTCCTCTTCAATTTGTTTGAATCTTTGTTGTTTCTTTTGCTTTTTCTTTTTTAAGTATTCTCGGTTGTAGCCTTTCCCATGTCTGCAATAAAATGACATCCATATTATAGGATGGTGTGTATGAACTTAAAAACATACAGCTTTCGGATTGTAATATGGCTGCACTTATACCTACTATGTAACACTAAACACCTTGTCCCTACCTATATTACGCAATAAATATATTTATATTTATTATAACTGTGGGGAAACTTATCCATGATATTTTAATTACCCTGTATATGTTATTAATGTGGTGGTGGCATTTTAATGTCTTTTACAATAATAGGTACTTGATTACTCAAATATACAAATTGAATTCACATCCAGGATGTATAAAATAAAATCCCCATGCACTAAATTATTCACATTACATTTAAAATTCTGACAACACTTACTTATCATCGGGGTTTAAAGTTCTTTTGATTGCTGACCCCAAAGGTTTGACATCATTAATTGACACTACTTCAAATGTTGTGTAACCATCAAATTTCACTTTCAAATTGTCTTCTGTTACCTCTTCTATCAATGCTTCGTAGAACCTGTAATTTTGGTAAAGTAAGTGGCATTTTTATAATTTGGCAATATCACCTACACACATAGTTAAACAGACACATTTTAATACAATCCCACCTGATGACATGCTTTGCTGATATTTTGATAACACCTAGATATTGGTAAATTTGTTAATGAAAAACAAAATGAAATAATACTAATACCCAGTTGTATACGACTACTTTGAGTTTTAACTGTTTTTAATTACTTACATGGCATCAGCTCTCCATTTGGCCAGACACTTCTCACCAACCTGCCACTTGGAGTATTGCTTGTCTTCATAACTGCCACCTTCCTCCGCCGCCAGCAGGGAAGCTGTAACATCATCATCATTACTAGAACCATGAATATTAGGCACTTTTGGTTCACCTTCTTGAGTTCTAATTAGATCTTGTGTTAACTCAATTACTTCCTCTAAATCTGTTTTCAACTTCAGAAGCTCTTCATTGTCTGCGTCGGTCAGCAAAGCTGCCTCTACCTAAAACACCAAATTAATTATTTATTGTTTGAATGGCTAGATTTTTCTCGGTTGCACGGCAGCTATCATTTTCTATTTACCTGCTGCAGTTGAAGCTTGTAATTTCTCAAATCGTCTGCCATGGCAGTCGTAAATATTTCTATTTAATTAACAAATACATTGGCAGTAAATTTGATAAAATTACACAAAGCAACGCCAAGCAAGCAATACAACAACGCGTAAAGGGAAGGAAGACAGGAAGGAAGACCTTCAACACAGCTAGACAGACAGAAGCGTGACGTAACACTGACAGAAATCGGACATGATATTGACACTGACAGCGTGATCCCATTTTTTGCCAAGTACCATCATCCTAGACATTCTACCAATAGAGATGAATCATTATCATCATTAGTACCTATCATAATGTGTTCATGTTGCTCCTACTGCGTTCCGCGCTCGAAATGGTTCTAACAATAAGAGTAAAAGGGGTAGATAGATGAATGAAATAAAAATTGGTTATCTGTAAAGTCGGTTTACGGACGATAATTTTACGTGATAACGTCTTATGAAAACATTGATTAAAAATTGCATACTTATTGAATTGAATTATTATTACTCATATAGATGCGTCACAAGCCGAACCGGCTGATCGTGTCTTTCTAACGCTTGTTCCGCGCTCTCCTCGCTTGCACGCTTGGCTCAGGCGGAACGTGCCAGTTTTTCGTGCGTGCAGCCGGCGTTCATCGATTTATAACGTCAAAAATTAAAAAATGCGTTTAACAAAATAAAAAATGTTCGACAAAAATAAATAAAAAGCGATTTTTAAAAATCTTTGTTGATGTAAGTGTAAGAGGGGTTAGTTCGTTTATAGGTATATTTTTGTTAGTGTTATTTTATTTTAATAACATTCCTTGCGAACCGGGGCAGATCAGCTAGTTTAATATTAAAGTAGTCAAAAAATTCACAAGAAACCCACAAGATCTCAGTTCGGGGTGAACAACTAATTATATAACTTTTGTCCATTTCTTTGATTGAACAGCATTTTCGAAATACCTACTCAGATTATTAATTACTAGCTGTTGGCCGCGACTTCATACGCGTTACACTACTAAATATGTAGGTAACCTAGAAATAAAGCTAAACTTGCTGTTGCAACTTGACTTGGCACCCTATTTTTATCCCACGGGACATGATTTGGGATAAAAAGTAGCCTATGTGTTAATCCAGGTTATAATCTACGTAAACACTGAATTTCATCGAAATCGGTTCAGCCGCTACGACGTGATTGAGTAACAAACAAACATCCATACTTTCACATATATAATAGTGTGATGACAGCTTAATAGTATCTACCGAGAGGGACCTACATCTTAAATTATGTTTGTAGTACGTAGGTACAATATACTAGGTGACTATGTGCGTCAATTGATTTCTACACTGACTAATATCCATTTGCACCATATAAATATTTTCTTTCTTGTTCTAGCGTATTTCAGAGTGAAAATTTCAATGAAATACTGTAAAAGATACCAAAATACAATAAGTAAGAGTAAGGCTAAGTTGGTGCAATTAGAAATTGGTCTTTTAATTGCATTGGTTTCTCACCTGTCGTTAATAAAACCTTACAATGCTCAATATTAAAATGAACATTTATTGTCTAAAACTAGACGCAAAGCAAGTACAAAATTCAGGTTTGGCAGTTATTTGTACACAAAATTAAATAAATGTACGGACACACATAGATTATAGTAAAAAAATAAAATAAACAGGCAAATAAATAAAATGAAATAATCAAAGTAAAATGTAAAATTATTAAGTGTCAAAATATCACATTTAATAGAAATTTTTAGGGGTTTTCAGTCAAGTTATTCATAAGAAAGTTATAATATTAAATGCCTTTATGCTTTTATCAGCCGAAAAACGGCAATTAATAGGCCTTCTAACCAAATAAAAAACACAGAACAGAATGATTAAAATAACTCACAATATTTAAGTTTTCATTTTGTATCGTCAAAATTTATTATTATATTTTTTAATTTATTAATTTTTTTAGGCAGCAGTTATTTAGGAAGAAACCCTTGTGCAAATTGGTTTGGACTAGGCACCTTGGCCTTATACACCACCCTCCAGTATGAAAACATCTGCCTTAAAGTATACATTATGATAAGCTATCCACACTTGTCAAAACAATATCTCTTAAAAAAATAGTATAATTAAAACTTTAGTTTCGTTAGTGCTCGCTGGTACTAATCAGACGGGCTCACTTAACAAGGCTCTCAAAGCAATACTTTGTTCTACACAACAATAATATCGCTTATGTGTATAAACCAATTTTTTTTTATGAAATTGCAAATGATAATATTTAAAACTTTAACAGAATATCGTTGATAATTACTTTAACTTTTGCATTGTGAGGGCTTTCAATTCTACATTGAATAAAAATAGTTTCAACTAGCGTAATGGCGCTGACTGACCCCTCATTACCACTCCAGACAAGATTGGTTAAAATTAGCGTTATTGTATTCGCGAGTTTGGGTATACAAACATTTTTAAAAGTAACATCATACGAAGACATAAAGTGTCTTACCACAAAGAGTTAAACACCCGCTAAACACTGTTTAAAAAATCCACATCATTCATTTACCTTCAACAAAAATTGGTAAGGAATATTTTAAACACGCGTTTAACAGTGTTAACTTTTTTTGTGGTAACAAGGAAATAATTTAACTATCAACGCTAACGAGGTGACTCTGCAGCGCGGTGGACTGGTGGTAGCGGCGCCGGGACGCGAAGTCTTCGTTGTCATCGTTCAACCGCTCTTGCTCTACCGATATGTCTGCGTGAACCGGCGTCACAACCAATTGTTCGTATTCGAGTGGCCTCTTTCTGCAAACAAATTACGATGGGATTAGACAGGTTCCTGATGTAAGCGAGATCAGCCTTGCACGAAAGGGGTTTGAAAACTTTTGGCATATTCCCGGATCCGCCATTTTGTTAAAAATGTCATATTGCAGTGTCCTAAAGTGTCAAGTGCGTGATACAGATTTATCAAAGTGATTGACGAAGTACATTTTGCAATGTTTATGTCAAGTTATCTTCATAGCATGAAACTTTAGGACAATAAGCAATATGAAATTTTTGTTCGTCTATATCTCTCCAATCCAAATATATATATTAAAGTGTGATAGGATTTTGAAAAGAAATTACGGAAAGGGGCATCTATACAAAAATTAGTTTTGGTATTTTAATGATAATTACTAAGTTAGACATGTAAATGACAGTTTGGTGTTCTGCTGAACTTTTATTAAATTGGTTGGAAAAAAAAGATAACAATCGATGCGTTGATCCGATCATCGTTCAGTTCTGGTGTGGTGAAAAGTCTGAAATCCAGAATAACTGCAATTTCTACCACAAAAAAGAGCAACCAATTAACATATGAACTCCCGTTGCTTGTAATTTGAATGAAACTGTGGGTCAAGTTTGGTCGTGTATTTCGTGGATACATTGTGTTTACATGGCCCTATTTTAATAGTGAAAGGATTTTTTTTTTGTTTTTATGAGAGACTCGCGATATCTCAGTTCGGGGCAAACCACTAGATTTTAGCGTGATGCGTGTTTCAGGCATTATTCCTACGTATGACTTCCTATCTCCTTAGTCCGTTCCGCAAATTCTGTCAAAATCAGCCGAGCTTTTACAAAGAGACGCACAGGTACACTTGTTTAAAGGTCGTGTTTTTTTCGTCTGTTAAAGTTATATACCGACTTCCATTTAAAATAATTTTTTGATGATGTGCCTACTTCTAGAAGAGCTCGTACTCTTTGGTAAAGTTGTATTACTGATATATTTTTTGAATTGTTTCGTGTAACGTCCAGTTTAGTGGGCCAAATAAAAAAAAAATAGTAATGTTACCCAATAGCTTGCAGGAAAGATATTTTCAGCCAATGGAAGAAGCGGAACTCGGAAGCGCGGCCGGGCTTCACGGCGGGATTGGCAGCTCCGATGTAGAACCACAACAGCCAGAGTATACTGAGGCAGCCGAGCGCGTACCCCCAGTTCACTAGGAACATCAGCAGGAGCTTGATTGCAACCTGCAATTATATTACACTCATAATTAAATAATATTTTACGCCTAAGCATGTCACAGAATAAGTAATACCAGCTAGCCAAGTCCACTACTACTAAGTGCCTATTTCACGACCTCCGAGTAACTTTAATTTTACCATCAGGTGAGATTGTGGTCAAACGAAGATTATACAAAAAAAGATGGAAAAATAATTCTCTCTTTATCTGTTTTCATGTGAAAACAAAACACGTATATTTTTTATCCGTTGCATAAAGAGACTTTGAAATAACCTCTAAGTCCGTTATCAACTTATCACCTAATACATTTGTATTAGAGAGAGTTGCGAGCTAGCTTGTTTTCCGGGAGGCTATTAGTGAACGTGTTCGCCGCTTACCCTCAATAGGTAAACACGCGCGTCCGGGCACGCTTCAGCCAGTCATAAGTATTGTAGAAACTATTGTGACGTATCATTTACGTATTGTAACCAAGGAACTTTTACCCGACCTGGAATGTGCACAGGCTGTCGATGCGCGGTCCGAGTGAGATAGCTTTGCGAGAGCCCTCTGTCCCTTTCATTAGGGTGACCAAACAATGTAGGTATTTAGGACATAATTACGTGAACAAAATCATTTGATTTCATAAAATCATAATGCTATAGGTTATAGAGGATAAAATAAAATAAAACGCATGCAATGATTCATAAACATAATATTTATTGGTATTAATGTACTTACAGTCATGGCCACACATTACTAAACAAAACAGTTTTATGCAACTTCTGTCTTAAATTTGTTTTCTGACCTCTAATTTTTAAT
This sequence comes from Philereme transversata, assembly GCA_963924445.1. Taxonomy (NCBI): domain Eukaryota; kingdom Metazoa; phylum Arthropoda; class Insecta; order Lepidoptera; family Geometridae; genus Philereme; species Philereme transversata. Next base: position 12,976,413 of record OZ004342.1, read on the forward strand.
GTTTGAGTTTTACCGTGGCTCATCAAACGGGCGGTAAGATAATAAGACGCAATGCTTTTAGTAAGTTGCATTTCGTGTGAATCTTCACATTGAAATGATTGAACAGGATGTGGTGGATCAAAACATTCTCTCAAAATACTATAAAAGTTTTGCAAAACAAATAATATAATTTTGTTTTTATTTACCTTTTTTAATGACTCTGAGCTATAAAATTTGAATATTTTTTCCGTATACAGAATGATTTGAAAAACAAATTTAGAAACATATTTTAATTTTCCTCTGTCTACGAATGACGTAAAGGATGAAACTATGCATATATCAATTGAGTTCATATAGTCATGATCCTCATGTTTCTTAATAAACAAGGCAGAAAGACAATATTTGCAACTTAACTTTTCGGATATACTTTTTGCACAGCATCCAGCCATGTAGTATAGTATATTGTTTTTGTAATACGAAAATTCTTCATTGTCAACATAAAACAGTAAATTGACAAGTTGTTGGTCTTCGCTAGCCTCGTGATTGTCTATAACTGCTCGTTTAGGATGTCTGAATTCCAAAACTGGAGTCATTTCAAAGTCATCCTCACTGACACAATTAGCGTTTACACTGGGTTGTACGCTATTGCGAAACAAAAGTTTTCGCAACGTGTACCGAAATTGAAGCGAACTCGGGTTATCATTTAAGGCACCACATCGCCTAACGCATGAAAAAAATATTTCAAGATTATCTTGCGAACATTTATAAGCTAAAAAGTATTTCATTGCGTTTTCGTTATCTTTTAGTAAATCAAGACACAAGTTTGCAAAGCTGTATGTGTCAATAATAAATCCAAGAGCAGGAGTTCTGCGACGGTGTTCAAGGATATGTGTGTCATTGATTTTTAAACTCATCAAATAGTTCCTAGTTTCGGTGAGCGCATTCATCCAAATTTCAAGGTTTTGCAGACGTAAGGGTGACTTAAAGCCTTTGCCAAAGGGATTTTTCGAATTCAATATATCAAATATTCTATCCAAAAATCGAATATACTCAACAGTTGCTTCGCTTCCTTCAAAACGCTTATCGCCACTTTTTGTTAGGAATTCAATTGCATCGGCAACTGAATTGCTCAACACTTGTGCTGCTAATTTGACATTCATTTTTTTACCAGAAAAATTAATGTGGTTACTAGTAAGTTTGTTGGCTAGTTTCAACCCTTCCTCTTCTTGTATTGCATCTAATTGCTTTATAAAGTTGAATTTTATGTCACCTTTCGGAGAATTGATATTAGTTTCTGCAAAAACATTTCTGGCCAGCTTGAGCATATGGGGAGTACCTAAAATGCAGTGGATTTGGCAGTCTTTTGTTGGGTGTTTAAAACTTGTCTTCATTTCAGGTAGTGTGAACCTACATCCCAAAAGCTCATAAGTCTTGATATTAACACAAGTTCCATCACAGGTTAAGGATCTTACTGTAATATTTTCTTCTGATAACAACCTAATGGCTGTTAATATTAACTGTGATTGAAGCTCAGCTGATATTTTGTTAATAAAAAAGTAAGCTATGGAACATTTAAATCTTTTTGTGTAAGATACAACCATGAGAACAAGGGCTTCGGTAGCTAAGGCCTCAGAGTCATTGGGTATGATTCCCCCATAATCTACATAGCCCCAAAATTTATCCGTTTTCTTATCGAATTTTAGTTCTGTTCTTATTGCCATAGAATCAAAAAGAAGGGCTACATTTTTAAGAGAGGCATCCCTGGCTGCAGTTTCTTTTAAGAACATGATGACTTCCTGAATGTAACCAACACTACAGTCACGTGTAGCTAAAAGCCTTCTCAGTGTAGCTGGATGAGGGAGACACACATGTTTTCTCAAAAAAAGATACGCTTTTGGGCTGTAAAAGTGCAAAGTTAGAGCAAAAGATTTTAATTCTTCACTATATCTTACTTTTTTGTTACTAATAGCATGATTAAACTGCTCATGAATATGCACAAAATTACTTTTTATGACATCTTCGATTTCTTCTGGGTCATGGGTCTTTTTTTTGACTACATTTAACAAAGATTTAAGACTATCGATTCTCAAGTCTCTTCTTTTAACGCGCTGCTTAAGAACTTTAACTTCTCGTTTTAAATCGTCAATTTCCTTACATTCATAGCGAATTTTTTTTGTAGGAGGTTCCTCGGAGGTGCTCGGCATAGGACTGATTTCAAGCTTTTGCTCAGGAACTACTGAAATATTCCCGGGTTTTTCAACAAACACTTCTTCATCTATTACTGGAGCAGCTTGAATAACCATATGGCTTAGAACAGCTATCTCTTTTTCTGGTGGAATAATCTTAGGAAAAATAGTTGGAACAGCATCGGATTTCAGTTTTGAAACTGAACAATGTGCTATTATATCCTGGGGCTTGAAGTGCAGACTACAAATAACAGAATATTTTTTGATATTTGAATTACTTGGTATGACATCCAGCCACTTTTTTCTCAAAGATTCTTCACTAGGAAATCTGAAATTAATTAATAATTTAAAAAAATAAAATAGGTACAATTTCTTTTTTAAAGTCAAGATTTTATTCAATCATGATTCATAAAAGACAAGGTATTTCGACAGTATTTTTTCTATTTTTTTGCTCTCGAGCTTTTATGAATCATGATTGAATAAAATCCTGACTTAAAAAAAAATTATACTTATTTTATTTTAAAATTTTTAGAATTAATATATTTTGTCATCATCAAAAAGTTCTCATCAAGACCAATCTAACGAGCCCAAACACGGTAGGTATCAGACTACTGGGATGCAGATTCTGTGAGCACCTTCCATCTCCATCATCAGATCCTGAATATCACGTCATCATCAGAAATTACTCATCAAGACCAATCTAACGAGCCCAAACACGGTAGATATCCATCTACTAGGATGCAGATCCTGTGGCCACCTTCCGTCTCCATCATCAGACCAGCTCAATTCTCTCTGATTGCTGATTGCGAAAATAATCCTGAAAATCCGTTCATTATAGGCACACTACTTCATGAATTGAAAAATACTTACTTGAAGAAAGAAATACCGCATCCCGCATAGGATTCGCTTTTACAGCCTGGAATCGCACATTTTTTAACCATTTTTATTATGTACGAATAAAGAAATATTGCCGAATTACGGTTAAATAAATATCACCACAATTAAGACACACAAATACACTTAAGAAAGGGACACAGGGCTCCCGAAGCGCTTTCTCTCTCGGACCGGATTTCTTTCTGACTAAATGTTAATCGGAAATAGAACTTAATTTCATATACATAAGGTTATTTTCTTATCGAGGAAAAAATGTCGGTGCACATTCCAGGTCGGGTAAAAGTTCCTTGATTGTAACAGAGCGGCGCGTTCAATGCGAATTCGCGGCGTGTTACTGACGCATTAGCGAACAAGTTCACAAATCGCCTCGCTGGAAACACGCTCGCAACTAGTGATAACTGATAAGGCCTAAACAAATATATCGGCGTGCCTCAGAGCTACAGCGGTACCAGGAATGACTAGAATTTTTCTACAAACAATTTTTGTTCTACGACTTTTTGACATTCGAGGTTTTTTGAAAAAACACATTGAAAAAACAACTATATTTGTTTTAAAATTATGTAGGTACCTTTATCAGTTGTTTTATAGTCAGATGCAAAATCTTAAGTCAATCTTCTCGTGCACTTAAGTTTACCCCCAAGGTTAGCACATGATTCAAGAAATAAAAAAATAAAGAATTTCTACTGATTTTTTATGAAAAATTATTCAATGTCATGGATAGTTTCACCCCCTTTCGGGATATCATATATTATATCGGAGCACTCTGCATATTTTATAAGTGAACTTACCCCCACAAGAGACAGCCACCGGTTACAGAGATTTGAGTACCAGTTTTTATTCTTAGAGTGAACACTGATACTCGGTCTGCGAGTATCGCCATTCGACACTCGCCCATTCATTATAGCTGGATCCGTAGGCGATGGGGTGAAATCCTGGAACGGCCATACATTATTATGTAAGTAGTGCCTAAGTTGTATAGTTCTATAAACATTGGTTAACGACATGTTTCTGCTTAAAAAGTTGTAAAAAAAATTACAAAGAGAAACGTGTTGTTGGCGGTTAAACACGTTTATAGGAACCAGCCATTAATAGATAAGATGGATTAGACGTAATCCACAATTAAAATTGTAATAAATTATTTTATAATCAATAATTAAAAGGGTGAGTAACATTTTAAAAAAGTACACATCGATTTACATGCGGATTTTTATGCGGTGCATGCATATGCATTTACGCGCTATTCTGAAAATATTTCTAATATGATTCATACTAATATTATAAATTCGAAAGCAACTCTGTCTCTGTTTGTTACATTTTCATAACTTAACGGCTGGAACGATTTCAATGAAATTTGGTATACAAATAGATTATGACCAGGATTGGGACATAGACTACTTTTTACCCGACTGCGCAAAAGGCGGTTGATGTTTTTATTTAAAAAGTGCGGGTCAGGTTGTAATGTATATTTTGCTTTATCATTATTACGGGGTTTTTCACGGTGTGTTACAACGATAAACCTGGGATTACGATAATGTGGGGAGCAGGGAAAGACGTGGCGAGGAGCGGATCGCACTCACCTTGATGAAGGTTCAGAATTCAAACGAAACATCGTCGATTGTACCTACGTAACACCTATAAAACGGTACCTACGTGATAAATTCTGTATTTATAATATGATTGAAATAAATCACGAGAGTTTTCTTGCTATATTTTGCTATTTAAATTATCACTAAATTGCGAGCATATTTAGCTGTTTAGTTTGACCACATATGAGTACTTATACTCGTCTGTGGTTTGACGTACGTTAGGAAACGTAGTAAAGAGTACTACTCCACCCGGGGAAGTACTACCCCCATACCTACCTATATACTACCTTGCCGCCAAGCAACATTTCTGTGTTTAAAGAAAGAAAGAAAGAAAATACATTTATTTGAACCCACATGATATCACACACAATAGCAACAAAGGAAAAGACAACACAGTAAAAATAAGTTTCAAACTGACATAAAATGATGGTGTTGCGTGGGGACAAAATGGTCCCTGTCTCAGCATAAGCTGTTTCGTACCCCGGTGGATACGATGCAGCGCTGGTTTTCTGACGGGGCCTAGGCGACGACACGATTATTTGAGAAGATAATACTAATAGAAAATTTAAAATAAAAAATAACATGTAGACAAAATAAACGAGAAAATACCTAATACATAAAATACACAGATCGCAGAATAAATAGCTACGAACATTACATGAATATATTGAAAAACAAATAACAAGAAGATAAGAAACAAAATAAATAAATTATAAAAATATCCAAATATTATTTAAATATATTAATATTATATAATATTATTATTTAAATATTTAAATAAAAAAAAAAAAACCTTCGTAAGTGGAAAGAGAAAGTGTCTGTGTGAGTTTTAATTGCATTGGCTCAATTGCTCAGTAAATAAATGTTTGTTTCGGTTTGAAGGGTATGGTTGTCAATGAAATTACAGGCACATGAGGCTTTATGTCTCCTGTATACCTCGTTAACGTAATCTTTTCAGCTGACTCGATATTGAGTCATTAGAACAATTGAAAATATATAATGTTTTAATCCTGGGGTTTAAGGGGTCAAACTTGGGGCTACCAGATGCTTATATCCTGGGTTTTAAGGGGTCAAGTTTGGTGCTACCAGGTGCTTATATCCTTGGTTTTAAAATGACAATCTTAGGGGCTACCAGATGCTTATGCTAAGATGGAACTAATTAAAAATGTGTTTTGCATGAACATTACTTACGCCAACGTTTTTGTGCCGTATCCTTTCTGGGAACAACAAGTCAAGGTCACTACCAGTAGCGCCATACACTTGTGGATCACGTGGAGAATGTCCTTGGAATCTGAAAAAAAAAACATATTTATAGGTCCAAAATTGTCTACCTGTTTTACATGGAAGAATCAGCATGGATACTGCATCGCCTGGGAAATTGGTATATATTACTCGTAGAATACGTAGCCCAGTCACTACAGGTAAGCGAATGTGCAGACAGCCGTCGCTAAATGGTAGCCACCAGCATGTTTAAAGATTGAAATAAAAACTTGTTGAAAGATGATTTAAACAAAAAACGTTTATTAACATATAGATTTTATCTAAACAAACGTAAAATTTTATGAATATCATCTTTTGACAAGTTTTTATTGCAATCTTTATACATGCAGGGGGTTACCAGTTAGTGACGCTGTCTGTACCAAGCGAGAGTTCTGACTGCCAAGAGAGCGTCGCTGAGCGAATTTTTTTCTTTGATATCTCTTGTCGCTGCGACAAACTAGTGGAGACATCTCGCAGTCGCATCATACATATACTGTACATTTTTTGAGCGAGAAAATAGTCGATTTCTAGCATCCTGGTCGGCGGTGGGATAAGTGCCTTACAGTCTTTTATTGCAGAAATGTACGAAAAGGTAGATTTTTCAATTATTATTCAGAATCATTGTTTTTACTCTGTTAATGAATTTTTGACATTAAGATTATTCTAACAGAGTTTTGAAATTAATTGTTGGTGCATTGTAAAACTGACAAGAATTTTTATAACAAGCCCTAACCAGCAGATCTTTAAGAATTTTGTCATATTTAATTTACGACCTTATTTTGTAACATATTATCAGCAAAGACGTATGACTTATGCCTATATGCACTAGCTCAATGTTAATCTTGCACACACATAAAGATTAAAAAAAATATATAAAATAAAATCTTACCTCATTTCCCGCTTGTGTTGCAAATCAAACGTTTGGGCGAGAGCAAAGTAAGAGTAATCAATACTAGCGTATGTGATGAGAAACGGCATTGTTACGATGGGAGCGAGTATGTTGATGTCGCCGATTATAATGAATGTTACTGTCACTATCGCTACTACAACCATGGAGTATAACGGCACTTTATTGGGGCCCCTCTGGAATAAATCAACAAAAATAAGAGATGTAAAACCATGAAGCTTTTACTAACAAACATTGAATAATCCTGGTAAAAAGGCAATTCTGAATTTAAAAGAAAGAGTCCAATCACTTGTGTCAATACTGAGCAGGATTTTCTAAAGCTTTTACGGTGCTTTTTGTGTCAGTTTATTGGAAATTAAGGTAATTATTTTAGGGCAGTTTAACTTCAAGAGAATGTGAGAATACTGGCGAACCGTGGCTCGCGACGGTTCGCCAGTCAACAGCGAGCTTCAAAGGCTTCAAAGGTTTTGCCGAGGCGCCTAACTTAAATCATAGTTATTCAGTGGCTACTCAACATTTATCAGCAAAAGGGAAAAAACTATAATAAATACTCACACCATGTCCTAGAAATTCCAATCCAGGTATTACTTTCTCATTTGCAATACTTTGCAAGACTCTGGGAGTGCCGTACATAGCGCCGAGACATGAACTCATGGAGCTCACATATAAGCCAGCTAGCAAAAGTACTGTTACAGCCGATATTTCTGCAGTTATTGAATAGTTTGTGAGTAAAGCTTCTCTTGTCACTGTTGCTGCCAATGTTATTATAAACATCAGATACAAAAATGTTCTGGAAAATATATAAAAGGTTGAGGTAAATATTATAGATTTTTGGTAGTAGAAGTTTACTTCTACCATTTTTAATGAATTTTCTCTATTTTAAAAGTTAATCGCTTACCCAGTTCCAATAGCTGCTAAAGTCCCATTGGGAATATTAACTGAAGGATTTTTTAAATCTCCGCTCATATTGATTCCTGCGAGTATACCGGTGATGGTCGGGAAGAACACTCCAAAGCATTTGAACCATGTGTAGTCCATGTTATATTCTGCCCATGTGTTGTTAGCCATTGTCCCTCCGAGCCAACCTTTGAATTCAACAGCTGAAATGCACAAGTTAGTTTTAGTTACAATATTATTGTAAGATTATTTCCTTTTTCATTGTTAATTTCTGAATCAGTGTTTTAGCATCAAACTTACTTGGCATGCTTGTTAAGGATCCAACAAAGAAGTCCAGTGCTGCCAGCAATATAATAACAAGCAGCAGGAACTGTAGTTTGATAACCCATTTGACTCCGGCAACATTGATAGTTCCCAGAAGTATGACAGCAGCCACTGCAAAGGCCCTGGCTGCCCAGGTGTTGTCAGTGGTCACCAGATTTGCCATTGATTCACCAAAACCAAACACATTTAAGGCACATCCTACAGCCTGAAATTGAAAAATCATAAGTATCATATTCCTTTAATTTTGAGGGAACTAAATTAAATTAAACAATAATCTAAATTGTCAACAATGTCTTTCGACGAATTGAATAATAATATAATTAAATTATAATCATTATATTTGATGAAATGTATCAAAAGTGATTGAAAATTATGTAAATAGGTATTACGTGGGAATAAAGGCTTTATTTTTTCCTGTAACATTACTCAGGAAAACATAATTAAGTTTGATGGTAAGCTTCAAATTTATAATTTGTTCCTTGTTATGTATTTGACAGGTGATTAATAATTGATTGCAGTTAACAAAATAAAACAGTATAGTTTAAAAAAAACTCAAATGGAATGTATATTTTATTCCTTGTGCAGTGTCTACTTTGTATTCCTTTCTGTCATAATATTGCCTCTTGCAAGTCATAGAGCTTAACAACTTTATGGTAAGGGTTTGGTGTTGAAATTGGTGGAATTTAATATAATATTTTTAACATTGTCTTATGGATCTCTCAGTAAGGAGCTAGCAGTAGCCTAAGAAATTCATTAGGTTTATAAGTCTACATACCTGTCCAAAACAGTAAACCATTCCCAGAGCTCCACCCATTCTGGAGCCTAGAGTGTGAGCTAATATAAAATATACCCCCCCACTTTCTATCCTGCATCTTTCACAAATACCAACAGCAGATAGTACCGAAATCAGTGCCACAAAAACTGAAACAAGAAAATGATGGGGTTAGTGGGATTGATGGTCAAAAATTACAACTTAATTTAATATTCCTCTATCTAGTAGTCCATCATGGTGAGTAATATAGTTGTGAGCTATATTCATATTAGCTAGTAGATATAATTTATAATTGATGTTTGTACATCCTTACAGACAACATAAGTATATCTTAAATCACTACATCAATGAATACGAATAAAACATCCTTTTTGTTTAGGTAACAAACAAATTATTTACCTAGGTCCTACAAGCTACGAAAAATCTTTGTATGTATAGCATACTTCTTCCACAGGTTTAATATTTCAATAATAAGGCAAGGTTTACTAACCAGTAAAAATCACAATGAGTACAGCATTCACAACTCCTGCTTGTCCAACAATCCAACCAGAACGCAGGAATACAATCACACCAAAGATGTTTATGAGACACGAAGTAAACACGCCATCCCAAGTCCCGAAAAGTACCGGTTGTGATATGAAGAAATTTGATTTCCACCAAGGAACATCGCCCTAAAAAGAAAACCAGGTTAATGTATTGATGTCTAGCAATATAAAATGAAGTTAATAAAAGGTTCTTACTTGAATGTCTGCGAATATTTCATTAGCCCCAGATGCTTGGTGGCCACCTGTACCGTATTCCGATTCATTTCCCAGGTCCACGAAACCACCTGATTGCCTTCTCATACGCGCTCGGTCAAACCCTGGTTCATCACTTCGAAAACTATCTATGTCCAAATCATTTCTTCTCAGTCGATTGCTTTGGTCCATTTTGGTTTCGTATTGCTCTACATTTACTGAATTAATAAAAAAACCTGCTGTTTACCAATACATCTTTCTGTCTGACTTTCTTTCGTCTGTCTGTCTGTGTCTGTCTACTTGTCTAGTGTCTGTCTGACTCATCAAGTCATCACTCAACTTCAAATTCAATGGCATGACATGGCCATGGCAGAGGCAGCTGGCACTTGACATTGGCATAATCCTTGATGACTGCTGACATTATGTGATGTTTTTTCTAACGTCGCACGGTTTTGTGCATTTGCCAGTGGCAAATAAAAAAAATATGGAAACGGCATGCACTTCAAATAGCGGTGCTATTTGAAGTTCAAACTACTCTGAGTTCGAGATAAAACAGCAGTTTGTTACAAAAAAAATAGTATTAAAATAATAAATTAACGTAAATAAATAAAAAACAGGACAGGTCAAGTACTAGTGAGACTCGGCACCGCGGGTTCTGTATCTACCAGAAAGCAGCTCCATCTAGTTAGGTGACTCAGAAACTAAGTAAACTTATACGGTAGATCGTTTTTATCGTTTTAATTTCTTGCTTATTATTTTTCTACCTCTTTCATCATAACTCCAAAAAAAAAACGATACCTAGGATAATGTGTTTAGCAATAAATATAAGTTGCCATGTTTTAGCAATAATCTTAATACGGTAGTATTTTTACTCAAACTTAACGAAAGTGTTGTGACGTATTGTTAAATTTCCGCACGGCCGTATTTCAGAGACGGCAAATATTTTACTTTATTTAATGTTTTGAAATCTAAACGTCTTGAAATAAAGTTAAATTTAACATTTTAAACGTACGACTTTTTCAAAAAATGTTTAAGCCGGTACCAACCAGAGACAACGTAAAAAATATTTTTGATTTAAAACATTGAACTGGGCGTGGACACTTGAAATTCTCCGTTTATAATTTTTGTTTTGTCCAATCTGTTAAAACTGCATAATAATTATCATCGTATAAGACCACTATAGTGCGAAATAAGGTAGCTTTATCGCTTTATGTAAAAAAAAACATGTTTTAAAGTACGTTCTACAGATATACTGAGTCAGAAGTCGTAAGACACTGTCATTTTTGGCAAAGAACGGCCTAGAAATCCGCCCAAATACCTAATTTAAAATCTCGTGTCACGGTTCTTGAGGTCGTACTCTACCGAAATGGGTTGACCGATTATAATGTTTTTTTTTGTATATGTGTTAAGTATGAGAATAGGCCGTAAAGTATTTTTCACCCTCTACCCCCACCCCCCAATTTTTAATCGCAATCTTAGTATTTTTGTATAAACAATATCCATAAAATTTTAACCGTCGTTCGTTGACGTGAAGTCATTTACATGAAGTGTCGCGTCACTTTGACAAGAGTGTTTTTAATACATTAATTCTAAATTAAACAGAAAATTATAAATTATATAGTTTTTATCCCAAAGTTCCCACGGGAGCGGGAAGCCGAGGGCGGGGCAGCTAGTACCTATTTTATAAGTTTTGTGCGTGTGTTTAGGCGTGTGTATTTAAATATATGACTTTGTAGATGTTTTTGAGAAACACAGCGTTGAATAATGGTTTGGATTCTTAGTACCTACTTGCAATAGAGGTGAGTCTGCTTTATTTTTATGTAGGTAACTGTTTAAATTTACAAGTCAACAGGAGGCCAATTCCCGTTATCGTTATGTTAAAATATGTCCCGGTATTCACGTAATTGACAATACAATGGTATGAGTTGTCTGGCATGCGATTATATACTTTATTTACATCAAGCTAATATTGTAATATTAATGGAGCAGAATGCCAAAATATACTCAATTAATAACCCAATCTCATTTGGGTCCACTTTCGTTTTTGTTTTTAAAATTGTATTACGTGAATTGGCCCCCAGTTAGTTTAATTGCTGAGATATTCAGCTGTGAGCGACGCGTCTAAGACTCCGCTGTCTGTTTGTCTGTCAGTCTGTCACCGGTTCTGTTGCCGCTATAACAACAAATACTAAAAACAGAATCATCATCATCATCATCATTCTCAGCCCGTGTCGACCCACTGCTGGGCATAGGCCTCTCCTTGTTTCTGCCACTCTTCCCGATCCTGTGCCAGTCTGAACCACGTACAACCCACGGTCTTATGGATGTCGTCGACCCATCTCGCTGGTGGACGTCCCCTATTTCGATGGCCAGTTCTCGGCCTCCACTCTGTTAGTGCCTTAGTCCACCTATCGTCACTACGTCTGGCCAAGTGTCCTGCCCAACTCCACTTGAGCCCCAATATTCGCTTGCTGACGTCTTGTACTTTAGTCTGCTTGCGAATTTCGGTATTGGGAACTCGATCTAAGAGTGTGATGCCGAGCATGGCGCGCTCCATGGCTCTCTGTGCTACACTTATTTTGTGCACAGCCTCCTTCGTGAGCCTCCATGTCTCGGCACCATAAGTCATAGTTGGCAGGACACATTGGTTATAGAGACGTGTTTTAAGACATTGTGGAATATGCGTGGATTTTAATATATCATCTAGTTTGCCGAAAGCTGCCCATCCAAGTTGAACACGCCTGGTGACTTCCTTTATTTGATACTCTTTGCCAAAAGATAAAACATGGCCAAGATAAACGTACGAGTCGACTATTTCTAGTTTCTCGCTTCCAACAACGACGTTTGGGACCGAACCTCCAGAAATACTCGACATAACCTTCGTCTTGCCCATATTCATCTTGAGGCCCACTCTGAAAGATGCAGTATAAAGCTCATTCAACATGGCCTGCAGGTCGTCCATCGTCTCGGCAAACAGAACAAGATCATCAGCGAACCGCAAATGCGACAGGAAGACACCATTAATATTTATACCACATTGGTCCCAAGAAAGCGTTTTTACGACGTCTTCTAAGACAGCCGTAAAAAGCTTGGGTGAAATTGTGTCTCCCTGTCGCACCCCCCTTTTGATCGATATGGGGTTTGTTAAGTTGTGTAGCCTCACTTGCATGGTAGCTGAGCTATATATCTCCCGAAGCAGATCCACATACCGGGCGTCAATGTTGCAGCGATGGAGAGAGTTCAACACGGCCCAATGCTCAACACTGTCAAAGGCCTTTTCGTAATCGATAAAAGCCATGCAAAGGGGTCGGTTGTACTCGTGACTCTTCTCCATCAGCTGCTTGACTGAGTGTATATGATCAATGGTAGAGAACCCACTTCGGAAGCCAGCCTGTTCAGTTGGTTGGTATTCATCAAACGATCGGGTGAGTCTATTACATATAATTTTGGCAAAAAGTTTGTATATTTGCGAAAGAAGACTTATAGGCCTGTAGTTGCTTAATTTTGAAATGTCTCCTTTTTTGTGAATAATTGTTACCAGGGCATTCTTCCAAGACTCAGGTGTGCGAGCTTGGTACATAACGTCATTGTAGAGTTTGCCTAATACATCTAACACTGGTGGTCCTCCTGCAAGCAACAGTTCGATGGTAATGCCATCCTGGCCAGGGGATCTCTCATTCTTCATCTGGTAAAGTGCATGTTCCACCTCACGAGACAATATGCGAGGTAATTTCTCATTGTCTAGGATCCGAACAGGTGGTGCTCGAGGATCGTCAGTCATTTGCTCGTGGTCTGTTGATTGTGCTGCGTACAATTTTCCATAAAATTCTTCAACTACCCTAAGCATCTGCTGCCGGTCGGTCACACAATTACCATCCCTATCTTTAAGTTTTAATATTTGTTTAGTACCGATTTTTGTTTTTCTTCTAAAAATTTTTGGTCCTCTGTATTTTTTAATAGTATTTATGATTATATCTGTGTTGCGGTTTCTCAAGTCCTTTTTAATAGATTTATGTATTAATTTATTTAATTCTAAAAATTTACGTTGATCTTCTACTGTGTTCTGTTTCATTACTCGTAAAAACAAAATAAAATATATATATTTAAGGGGGGCTCCCATACAACAGACATGATTTTTTTACCGTTTTTATAGATAATACGGTACGGAACCCTTCGTGCGCGAGTCCGACTCGCACTTGGCGGTATTGAAAATATGCGGCATTTTTTAAATTCTTGATGATTTTGTTAGTTACGTAATGTTTTTCTCGTCTTTCATTCTATGATTTGGACGAAACTTGAATTCTTTATTATTTTATTACTTATTTACTGCGTAATAAATTTCATGAACCCGAAACTGCTCGATAGGTACTTTTGAGATGAAACTGAGTTTATATTGTCACGGTATTTTTACGTTATCTACGATTCTTTCACGCCCAATGTTCACGCCTCAATTTTAATTTTCATCATCAATTTTTAGAAAACTAGGTACCTACATATAATAGTATCTACAACGAGCGAATCAGTCGCATACACACATAGATGAGCGCGTACAAGGATCTCTGATCAATTTGTTCGAAACTTCGACCGACTTGTGCCGAGATGCTCGTACGCGCGCGTCATGGATGAGTACCACTAATGTGCTGTAGATCTGAAATTTAATATAGGTACCTACATTTTATAAAAATACATCAACATATTTTATACATTTTAGTGAAAACTAAAAAACTTGTTTTTTAGGGTACTTCCCCTAAATGCTTATCGTTGAATAGGTTTTCCATTTTTTGTAAACCAAAGTATTAAGCTTGGAAATGGCAATTTTTGTTATAGGTACTAATTTGTCCCCTACCAGCCAAATCGCTTTTGTCGGATACCTACCTACCTAAAAAGTATTTGCAATTAGTAGCACTGTAGCTGTAAGAAGAATGATCAAAGCTTACTAGTTTACCAGCAGTAGGTAGGTACTCGACCAACTTATGTATGTATGAATTAATTAATGAATAACAATTATTAATTATACCTTACAAGCTATTAGAATGTAGATACAACAAAATGAGAAACAACAAAATTTACAATGGCGGTCTTATCACAAAAAAACCCGGTCAAGTGCGAGTCGAACTCGTGCGCCGAGAGTTCCGTACCTTCCCATTGTCCATTGGTATTTTTCCTTTATTTGTGCTGTAAGACCTTGCTTTATGCAAAATTTCGTGATTCTAGGTCAACGGGAACATTTAATTTGCCCATAACTTTTTATCGTGTTGACTCAGGACCTTGAAGTCAAAATCAAAGTCAAAGTCAAATATTTGTATTCATTAAAATCACAAGGATCACTTTGAAACATCAATTTTACTGCCTGTTCCTTCGCGACCAAGCCAGGAAAGAAAGGCAAGAAACAAGGCTGGTTGTTTTTTTTAATAATCCTTTTAGAATACATAACAATACAGAAAATAAATTACGTCTAAATTGCAACATTTTGAACGAGTTGGAGCAATTTCAATCCAAAGCTTCTCTATCATTTAAATAATCCGATATTTTATAGTAGGCTTTTTTATAAAGGTTTTGTTTAATTACGTCTTCAAATTTGTTAATTGTCAATTTAGGTACATCCCTTGGGAGTTTGTTATAAAAGCGTATACATTGCCCTTTAAACCATTTACTAACTTTATGGAGTCTACAAGTGGCAACAGCGAGTTTATCTTTATTTCTAGTATTAAAGTTATGATTATCGCTATTTTTCGTAAACAAATTAATATTTTTATGAACATACACCAGATTTTTATAGATGTATTGACAAGGGAATGTCATAATATTTATTTCTTTAAACTTATTGCGTAATGATTCTCTAGGGCCCATGTTATAAATTGCTCGAACAGCTCTCTTCTGCAGCACAAAAACGGTGTTTATATCTCTGCAGCACTCCCCCACAGTAGTATACCGTATAACATAATGCTGTGGAAGTAGCTGAAGTAAACAAGTTTAGCTGTGTCTACGTCTGTAAAAAGACTGATCTTTTTGACTACGTATGCCGCAGAACTAAGTCTCTTCAACAACCTATCAATGTGAGGGCCCCATTGAAGCTTTTTATCTAGGGTTATAACTAAGAATACGGTGGTGTCCACAAGGGCCAACTCCTCGTCTTTGATTTTTATATCTGCTTTAACTTGTGTAACATTAGGTAGTATAACATTTTGTTTTCTTTTCATTTAGAAGTAGATTGTTTACATTGAACCATTTTAACCAAAACGTTAACATTAACACCAAAACATTTAATTGACCAAAACGTTGTAAGCGCCATGAAATTCATGGCGTTTAGGCGTTCAACATAGTGTAACAACCTGTCGTCCCTATAGATTTTACACCGCAGACGTGCCACAGCTTATGTACCTACAAAACTTCATTAGAATTCACACTCTATTTCAAAATGTATAATAGTAATGTAATAATTGAAAATATGATAAAGAGAAAAGTAAAATAAAATGAATTGTCATGCGTTTATTTAAGCTCAAGTACGTTAACAATAGTTTGAAATCAAACTTACACCTGATGATTCACTGACATTTCTTGATGTATTTTTCCAGTATCGAATTACTCACGTATTCATATTTTCTGACCTTTGACAGATATTATATACTAAAAAGTAAACCGGTCTTCAGATGACTAGTCTACAGTCATTACTTGCAGTCCTCCACTAGCTGTTAAAATATATGGAAACGTAGTATGTGTACTTTATGTAATACTCAAGTATTTTTTGTTTTATATATATATATATTTTTTTGTTATATTTATATTTTGTTATAAATAAATTCTATGTATTATTATTATTATGTCAAGTAGATTTATGTATTTATTGTTACTGTAATCGGAGTTTATTGTTATTTGCTTTTATTTTTAAGTATCATTATGTTAATATTGTTTTAAGTATTGTTTTAAGCCAACCTTTTTTGTTACCTCTGAGATTACCGGGTAGAAAATGCTATTAGCATGCCCACCTTTTGTACATGTATTTGTACACCTTTTGTACTTATGTATTTTTTGAGCATTAACGCCTTAAAATGAAAAAAAAATGAAAACAAAGAACATAAAATAAATATTAGAAAATATCAAACTGACTAGAAAACATTTACATAAACATATTAAAACACTTTCTAAAAACATCACATCAAGTCCGTGTTCAGTCACATATTTTTACCTACATGTCTATGAGTTTAGATGGCGTGGCAATATAATAAACAATTTTTTTTTCTATTGTGGTATTACGATATTATTACCTATATAATCACTTGAACAACCAATAATTTTACTTACTTGACTACTGAATTGTTATTTATGTCATACTTTATGTATTTCATGTAATAGTGCCGCTCCGTACGCGTCCAAACTGCATAAATGTCGAAGCCGCACTAAAGTAAGGTGTATGGATTGCAGTACAGTTCAGTGCGACAGAGTGAGTGTTTGGATCGCGATACCTAGTGCGTAGTACACACATATCGATGTCAAATACAGTCAATCTTACACAAACATTTAGGTTTGAGAAAGCTGTGTTCTCGATGGATCCCACACAATTTGACTGATGCTCAAAAAACGGACCGTATTACTTGGTGGCATGCTATGCTTGCCAGATACTCGTACAACGAAGGGGCTTCTAATTAGGTGTGGGACATAGTAACAGGTGACGAAAAATGGATTTATAGCTATGATCCCAAAACGAAGCAGCAATCGAGCGTATGGGTCTTTCTAGATGAGCCGAAACCAACCAAAGTGGCGCGCGTGAAAAGTGCCTCGAAGCGGATGATTGTTTTTTTTTAATAAAACTGGACACGTGGCTACTGTTGCTTTAGAAAATCGTCCCACCGTGAATAGTGACTGGTACACGATCATTTGTTTACCGGAAATTATTGACAAACTCCGTGAAAATGACGGTAAACGCTGTATCATCTTGCACCACGACAATGCAAGTTCCCACACGGCCAGACAGACAAATGAGTTTTAAAAAGCGAAAAACGTACAACTTATGAGTCCTCCAGCATACACTACTGACCTGACACCATGTGACTTTTTTCTGTTCCCAAAAATCAAGAACCAATTACGCGATCAACGGTTTTCATCAACAGAAGAGGCTGTCGAAGAGTATGAAAAACATGTCTCATCTGACGTCACCACGAAGGAGTGGCACAAATGTTTTCAAAATCGGTTCAATCGTATGAAAAAGTGTACTAACCCAAAGGGAGAATATTTTAAGAAACAATAAATTAATTTTGACCATTAATAGTATTTTTTTATTATTGATTCCAGAAACTCTTAGTGTGTCTCTCGTATAAGAGTCTAATCTTATAATAGACATTCTATTATAAGAGCTTATTCTATGGCGCTTTATTAAACGAGTATACTCGTAGTAGACCATATACTGTACGGTCTACTACGAGGCTGTAGGTCTGTAGGCTTTACGCCGTAGCCCCTCTACGGCGTAAAGATTCCAATGGCCGTATTATGGCCCGGGGGTTATTACCTAAAATCAGCGACAGCAACTAGACAGCAATCGATAGCGTACTGGGGAAGGTTAATGAGGTTTAGAAATAGGTCTCGGTTTGTTGTGTTTTTTTTAATTGGAATATTTTTTTTTGTCAACACATCTAACATAAAAAAATTATTGCCATAATAAAACCGAAAACCCTTTCTTACGAGATCCATAACGCTCTACATAAATATAAATTCTTTATGTAGCGACATTCATCGCCACATGGAAGAACTACTTAGAAAGCGTTCGTGCCATACATTTGTTTGAGCACTCAATACACGTCAAGTTGTTACAAGAGGAGACGATCCCGGACGAATGATGCAAAAGTAGACTGGTGCCCATCTTCAAAAACAAGGGTGATGTGTAGGACTGTAACAACTACCGAAGAATAAAGCTCATGTCGCATAGTATAAAAATTTGGGAGAAAGTGATAGTGATTCGAATGACAGAGGAGAGTGAGGCTACCCAGAACCAGTTTGGTTTCATGTCAGGAAGAGGAAAAACGGACGTTATTTGGACTTCGCTAATTGTACGAGAAATACAGGCGTGTACACAAGAACTTGCACATGGTGTTCATTGATCTAGAGAAGGCGTACGATAGGGAACCCCGAAAGGTTCTGAGGTGGGCTATGAAAGAGAAAGGAGTGCCTGGAAAGAATTTACAGCTCATTGAAGCTATGTATGGAAGAACCAGCATAAACGTTCGGTCCGAAGCTGGAGTAACTGACAATTTCAAAGTAGCTGTAGGCTTGATCGGCGCTAAGCCCTTATTTGTCAGACATACAAGAGGAGTATGGTGCATGCTATTTGCCGACTACATTGTTCTTGTCGGTGAAAATGCACTCGAGGTCCAGAGCAGGCTGGCAAAATGGCAGGAAAAACTGAAGAGTGTTGGATTGAAGATCAGCAGAACATAAACCGAGCATTTGTTCTGTGACTTTGGGGGTCCCTCCAGTTTTGCCAATATTGCTTTAGATGGTGTACCAGTGTCTCTACCAGTCTGCTCCGACTTTCGGTACCTTAGGTCATTGATCCAAAACGAGGGCGACATAGACCGGGACTTTAAAAATAGAATAAATGCGAGATGGATGAAATGGTGACAGGTTACAGGAACAACGTCCGATCCTCGAATGCCCCTTAAACTTAAGGGTAAAATTTACAAGACGATCATAAGACCTGTCTTAATGTATAGTTCTGTCTGAGTATTGGACCACGAAAGGGACGGATGAAAGAAGAGTTCACGTGGCGGAAATGCGAATGTTGAGATGGATGTGTGGGGTAACGCGTAAAGTATCGCGTAGTTAAATAAGTTGTAATAATATTTTTTGACGACCTCGGTGGCGTAGTGGGCAAATAGCCAGCTGAGATGCAGGATGTAGCGGGTTCGATTCCCGCCGCGGAACAAATGTTTGAACGATCTTTTGTTCTGGGTTTTATGTTTTTATATATATTATAAGTATGTATTTACAAAAAAAAGTATATACTCGTAAGTATTCTATTCGTTATCTGGTTCCCATAGTACAAGCTTTGCTTAGTTTGGGGCTAGATAGTACTGTGTGAAGTGTCCAGCAATATTTATTTATAATTAAGTTTTTGTGCCATTGACCAAACTCCTATAGTTTAAGGTGAAAAATGAAAATATATGAACAATATCTATCTAGCGCCAGTGGTAGAAAAATTTAAGAGTAAGAGGCTAGCGTGGTATGGGCATGTCATGCGTAGGGAAGAAAATCACGTGACTAAAAGAGTATTAGATATGAGTGTAGATGGATATAGAAGTAGAGGAAGGCCCAAGAAGAGATGGATGGACTGTGTGAAGAAAGATATGTATAGGAAGGAAGTGACAACGGAGATGACGGCTGATAGAGATGTGGAGGAGGAATACATGTTGTGCCGAACCCGCGTAATGTGGGAAAAGGGCAGGAAGAAGAAGAGAAGACTCAATACACGTCCGATCCGATAGTCGGATCGGACTTCCGAGTCGGAAACAAAGTCAAGGATGGATCCAATAGCGACGTTTTTTCATCTTTCGCGTCAACATGAGCAAATATGCAATAAGTAACAGTACTTCGTCTTCCAACTTTTCTTTCCGTATGCAAGCAACACGCTCACGATTCGCTCTGGAACGACTGACGCACTGACTGGAAGTCTGACGTAAGAATTGGGTGTGTATCGAGTCAATATGATCAGATAGTCTGATCTGACAGTCGGAAACCAAATCTGACGTGTATTCCCACCCTAATACAAAACTCAAATCTACCGCATGATAAATCTTTCGTTAACATTTATGAGGGCTCCATGGGTGATGGAATCGAGTAGGTTGTACCTAAACCTACGCTAATATAAAATCCGCTGTCAAGGTGATTAAGTTCCGAAGCCTTTACGTCCCAACTTCTAAAGAGACTTTTCAAGGTCACATTATAAAAAGCCTTTCCGCCGCGAGCCCACTCGGAAATATTCGAGTTTCTCTAAAAAGTACATAATATTATGAAAGGAAAATTGGTAGGTAATGGCTCGAGGCAGGGTCGGCACTTCGACACCATTCCCGGCGCTATCTTAATCGTCCAGCGTTTAAGCATATTTATGTAGCAATAAGTTATCAGGAGGCTAATTACGGCCGCGAAACCACCTGTCCGCTATCATCTGTACATAGGCCTTCGCATATACTTCCGTGCGTCTTACGCGCGGTCCCACCCCCTCGGTGCGATTGGTCGGCGGGTGGGGTGCGCGCGCAGCGGCCCTCCTAACAGCCTGCCGTGAGATGGTGCGACTTCAGAGAAGCCGGTCGCGGGCGCGATGTGCCCTCGCGGACAGTGCTCTCGCGACCACGCTCACTCGCCGCCGCACCCGCAGCCGCCGCCGCTCGCCGTGCTCATTCACAAGTTGCAATCGCCGACGCGAGATCGCGTCTCAACTTGTGCTTCTTGTTTAATGGCAACAATGCACTTATTAAACTGCAATTAACACATACTTTTTTATGTTATTATTTTACAATATTAGTAAAATTATCTTTTTATCTTAGCTGATAAAACTTTTCAAAAGTTAGTGTTTGGACGGATTTAGCCGGTGATGTGCTATGGCTAGACGTAGAAAGCAGCCGGGTTGCGGAGGGGTGCGTAGTGCGCGCCTGCTAGGTTGTTGCGCGTGGGCATGCGCGCTACTAGCCGCCACCACCGCAGAGCCACATGCTGACGTAGATACCTCCACAGGACTGGGTGACAATACACTTACTAATTCAGGTAAGTGGCACCTGTTAGAAAACTTTTTCATTTAGCAAAAAGCCGCTTCAACGATGAAAAAATCGATGAAGACAATAGTTTAATTAATTGATATTGATAAATGTTACGTAATCGATATATTTCTAGTGTCACAAATTATTACTCGGCTGTAAAATATACAAACGTAGGGGGATTCATTTTTTTGTAACCGTAATAAATTTTGAAGGATTTCGTAAATAAATAGGTAGCCACTTATTCAACAAATCTGTGACACCCACGTGTGCTACTTTATGTTTTGTAGACTGTTTGTTTACATTGCCATGATATATGTAATACATATGCTTTTGTTTGGGAAATAATAAACTTAACTTCTGCCACGGAATAAGTTATCTAAAATGGAAGATGATAAAGAATAACAGCTGAATAGTATTTCTATTTCGTTATCTTGACACAAGTACCTGGTATGTTGTAGAGAAAAGAGAAACTTGTAAATTTTTGTGCCGCAATTATTCATATTTTTTTAACGTTTCGTTTTCTCGTTTTGCTGAGACAATGGTGGGCGGCGACTAAACAGAACAACACCTTCCTTACAGTAAAGTATATAAATGATAAAGTAATAGCATTATTTTATTTGTATTTGTATTCAAGTGAAATACACTTTTGAAGAATATTTGTAGTTACTTAATTAAGAAGTCAGCTATTTAGGGTCAAACTTATCGTAAAGATCTTGTAAAACAAGTCAAAATTCTTTACTAGCAAAAACATAAAAAAATATTAGATACTAGCTTCCGCTAGCGGTTTCGTACACGTATTTTGTAAATATTAAGTAGCTTATGTTTTAATCTACGCTATAGTCTATCTTTATTCCAAATTTCATCGAAATCGGTTACGCCGTTACGACGTAAACAAACATCCAAACTTTTGCATTTATATTATAATATTAGTGTGATTTAGATATGAGACTAAACTTTTAGCCGTCGCGCAGTTGAAGTATCTATTTATGTTAAATTTATAATTAAGGTAAATTACTAAAGTTTAATCAGTAATTATGTACAGTGATCGCAAAAGTTTGAAAAATACTAAAATTATAATCGTACCTATATCGAAAAAGTAAGAAATTGGATTTGTATGCATGTGATTAAATGAACTATATTTGTACCTTCTAAAAGGAAGGCCTACGGTTGATGATGATGGATATGAAGAATAAATCAATAATTGGTACCACAAACTGATCAAAATAAATAAAAACTGTATCACACACTGTAAGTGTACTAAAACCATAAACTTTATGTTATACAGTGTGTTTGTAACATGTATAAACAATGGGGTACACACAGCAGATATAAATAAACTGTAATCACGCTTCAATTAAATCATTATATGCGTATTAGATAATAACCAACATGAATGTATCATTGACGACCTCAGTGGTGCAGTGGGCGAATAGCCGCCTGAGACGCAGGGGGTACCGGGTTCGATTCCCGCCGCGGAACAAATGTATGCATGATCTACAGATATTTGTTCTGGGTCTGGATGTACATATATTTTCTATATATTATAAAAATGTATTTACAAAAAAAAGGTATATAAGTATTCTATCAGTTATCTGGTTTCCATAGTACAAGCTCTGCTTAGTTTGGGGCTAGATAGCGCTGTGTGAAATGTCCAGCAGTATTTATTTATTTATTATTTATTTATATCAGCCACGGTATGTCCACTGCTAAACATAAGCCTTCTCAAATAAAACTACAAAGCGAACCAATAATCAATAAATGTAGCAAATTCTAATTACGATAGTAAAGACTTAAGATAAGACGCATTTCTTAAACTCACGATAAACTTTTGCTCTCAGTTATTTTTAGCCTTTTATCTTAACTTAGGTCATGATACGCAAAGATAAGATTTGTAAATACGACTACTTCGTTTGGTAGGGTACTTTTCCGTGGTTCACCAATTGAGTCCACCTAGGTTGACTATGGGCAAATTTTTTTCCCATAGATTACTTACTATTACGTTTTTTTTAATATATTACCCAGGGTCTACGTTTTACGTAGGACGATAAAAATACTACGGAAAAAAACTACCTACCTACTGCTATGTGGTCGTGGCATTAAAATACTTTTGACCGGTTTAGGGGACAAAGGGTAAAAAAAATAAAAAATATTGACCATCTACTTACGTCCACCTAGGTGATCTATAAATAAACTAGTGGTTCGCTCCGAACTGAGATCTCGCGAGTCTTCTTTAAAAACAAATAAAATATGTATTATTTCTAATATTTGATTATTTAAATAGTGCCAAGAAATGCACAACCAACTAACTTGACCTACAGTTTCATTCAAATTACAAGTAAGCTTATGTTAATTTGCTTACATTTTTTAGGGGTAGAAATTGCAGTAATTCTGAATTTCAGGCTTTGTAGGGAATCTTTGTGTCACTAAAGCTACACGCATACCAAATTTAAGCATTGTGGGGTTTACTGGTGTTCCCTGTGAATTTCGTCAAAGTTCAGTTTTTATTATTGCTAATAACTTAAATAACCCCTCTTGAACCGCAATATCATACACAGACAGACATATAACACCCCTGTTTTTGGCTCAGGGTTTTTTTTTAATTGATGATTGCCAAGCGCTTGACCACTACCTCACCTGATGATAAGTGATGGTGTGATTGCAGATGGAGCACGCTTGTCTAGAAGGAACCTAATCACAACTTAAAAAAGACCACAACTCTGCGTTTACCATGTCCACTGTTAAACAGATTCGTTCATCTAACCATTAATTCTAACCTATTTCCCCATCAGGGAAAAAATGCTTTCGACAAAACCATTACTGACGGAGATGGAGAACGTTTTTCCAAGTATTTTCCGTACCATTTGAAATCTTCATTAACCTGTCAGATAATGGTAAAAATAACACGTTGACAGATTTTGTGCCCAGCTCCGACTAACTCGGCGATACACCATGTCAACTCGGAGCCTAGAGATGCATCGTTCTAACTGGGAGTCTCCGAGTCAAATCTGGTGGATTGGCAGCCCTATCCGTCAGATATACATATTATGAGCATATTAACTGTATATTTTAACCCCGGACTTTTTGTTGAAATATGTTTTCCGTATCCTTAGGAAACATACAAGTTAATTTCCAATTAAGTTTATTAAACAAAAAAAATTACACTGATAATTGATCGAGCGAAGCGAGATCTCCAAATCAACTTGGGCAAATCGGCGTTGTATGTATGTATGTTTGTTTGTCCGAGGATAACTTTCGAAGCGTTTATCCGTTCATCGTGAAATTTGGTATATAGGTAGGTAATGATGGCACAATTTTGGTGTGACTCAATGAGCTAAAAATTTGGGGGGTTGTTGAGATATTGGGGTTCAAAAGAGGTAAAAAAAAATGAAAATGAGACTATTAGGTCAAATGAGACGTCATATAAAAGGTTTTCAGTAGTACATTTCGACCCCGTTTTAACTTTTAGTAAAGTTTTTGTAGTTTTTGAGTTATTACCCATAATAATAACTAAACTTTGACAAAATTCACAGGGTATACCAGTAATCCCACAGTACTGTTATTTGGTATGCGTGTAGCTTATGTATCACAAATATAGGCAAAAGTCTGAAATCTAGAATAACTGAAATTTGTTCCCCAAAAAAGGATAACCAATTAACATGAACTCCCGTTACCTGTAATTTGAATGAAACTGTAGGTCAATTGCATGGTTATTTATTTCGTGGCACTATTATGATAGTCAAAGATTACGAATAACATTTTTTTTTGTTTTTATGGTAGACTCGCGAGATCTAAGTTCAGGGCGAATCACTAGTAAATAATAATTTAATAATAAATAATAATATCAAATGCAATTAGAAAATGTTGTCATCTAATTCTATTTAATAACTTTATCTAACCAGTACCAAGATTAATTAGTTAATGTATAAAATAGCAGATCTGTTAGGTAGGCCTAGGCGCTCACATTGTATGGTACGAGTAGGTATCAGGAACAACGAAACTTTTTGGTATTATATAAGCGGTAACTACGGTAAAGTTGATCCTGCGCATCAATATTATGTTTCTTTAAAGGCAGCTTGATTGATATTAACTACAATCAACAGTGAAACGTAGTAGCTGAAATAATTAGATGTGACATACGTACGGACAAACGGGCAAAGCCGCACCCGGGTTCCAACTTTATCGGAAACCTTAACAATATGCAGTGTTTAGATGTATTTAAGGAGCTCGTAGAGATTAGAATAGGTTTTAACCATAGATGTTTAAGGAGTTTTGGGGGTTGCACACCCGCTCATTCCACATTTGTACAGTACGTTCCAGAATTTGTATATCAAAGTTATCACACTAATATTATAAATGAGAAAGTTTTGATGTTTGTTTATTTGTTTGTTACTTAATCACGTCGTAAACGCTGAACCAATTTCGTTGAAATTTGGTGTGTTGATAGATTATGACTTGCATTCAAACATAGCCTACTTTTTTTGACAAACAATGCGTGCGTAGCCGCTAACGGAAGCTAGTACTACATATTACAAAAGATATATTTGCTGGGCATTTTACACAGCGCTAATATCCCCAAACTTAAGCAAAGCTTTGGGAACCAGGTAACTAATAGAATATTTATATACTTTTTGTATATGAATAGGGGGTTTCTCTGTATTTTATAAGTACCTATCATAGGTGCTTATAAAATATAGAGAACAACCCAGATCTGGAACGAATATACTATATGTTTTGTTATTTACGACATTAAATGAAAACACGGGTAAAATAGGTTTTTTTTCAAATATGTACATTACCATAGAACATTTTTATTTTTCAAACAAACTTAATATCAAGTCCTAAATTATGAGTTAAACACCCTGTATAATATAGGTAAACAAATCATATTAATTTACCATGTGAGTAGGAACCTGTTAAACTGACTAAGCAGCAACTTCGCAAAGGCGGTTTATTGGAAATGTATAATATTAATTATTTGTAATTTATTACTGGATAAATATTCATGCTACCGGTATTAAACTGACCTCTCAAAAGGATGTGTGTTTTAAATTAATGTCGTACATAACAAAACAGGTTGTATGTATTTAGATCATGCAATCATCGAGCCTGTAACCTCCTGCGTCGCAGCCATGGAGGTCGGTCAGTATGGTTCTGCGGCATATGTATGGGAAAGTGTACTTCATAACATTGTACAAACTTAGGAGAAGATCGGTGTTTTTGAGGAAAATTCAATAATGTATAATAAAAATTCCAAAAATATGTAAATTTTTGGTGAAAAGTATCAGTTGGAGATAAAAAAAAACCGTGTTATCGACCAAAATTTTTGAATTAAAAAATGTACGTGCGTCGATACCCTTGCGCCATCTCATCTGTCTGGTACAGCAGTTGGGGCCGGTGCGGCGGCAAATTCAGCCAAAGATATGATAGATAATTCAGCGGCGCAAATATGTAAGTCTCAGAGCTTACGCATTTGAGCCATTTGGGGTCGAGACCCTGGGTCCATGGGGTACCGGGGCCTTCAAAATTATTTCTGGGTTCGAAACGACGTGTGATCCGAGAGCTGGCACTTATCTGGGTTAACACATAAGCATTGCAATTCAATGGGGCAATGCAGCCAGTGTCTTGGGGACACTTCCGCCTGGTAGTGATCTGGAGCAGTTGAGCTATCTATAGATCGTTTGCAACGGTTTTTAGATGACTCAACTGTTGCTCCTGTATATAGTATTGGAAATAATTGTATATTATTTATATTAATAAATGTATTTATTACTCAAAAAATAGTGTGCTAAATATCATCATGCGCACTAAAAATAGCGAAAAATAATATTATTTAAACAAAGAACCCGACTGCAAAACTGACTGAAAAGAAGTAAACAAGCTTGCTAATTATGATAATCGAAGACGGGGACTATTTTAATCAACATATACCATAACTTTAGTAGTATCACATCAATTATAGTCATCCATTTATTTCGATTTGCAGTCGGGTGTTTGGGTTTTCACAGTTTCCTTTTATTAAGTTTTTCATCAATGAAAAACATTTAACTTCGAAAAGCCGTTTAAACATTGTAAATGAGAACAATTTCGAGACCCTCTTCTGAGTTAACATATGTACGAAAATATTTCGATGCACCCTGTGGAATCTATTTTCATGCGCTACACATGTATCGACAAAAAAAGAAAGTCGAGCAAAAGAGTGTCTCTTTGTCATCTTATTTCAAACAACTTTGCGACTTACGACTGATTTGTACCTATTGAGTATGTGAACCTGTTAAACAACATTAGGTACACTGTTTTTTGCCAGGATTTGAACCTGCCGAAAATCTGTTGTAACGTTTTTGTTTAGATCGTTTCTGGGACTATTGAAGCGAACAGCATTGATGATGCAGCCTCGCAGTCGGACGCCATGCTCTCAACGATTTGCGCACAGAGAGCTGTGACCCGCTTTACGAGGAGAGACGCACAGCGTAGTGGATCGCACTTTGATAAAAGTTGGCGCAGTTACACAGTCTATAGTAACACCGAAATAAATGTCTCACAAATGAATTCTGGGCAAAAAAATTAAATTATATACATTTTTAGTAAAATTTAATTCAATTTCATTGGTGTTCTAGCAAATTAACAAGCTAATAAAACTTCAATTCGGTTTCACAATCGTGTTACGATTATGACACATGCTTATAACATTTAGATTAGCCTGGGAGGCCAAGCCTAGTAAACATATCACAGTTTCCAAGTTTAATTAATAAATTGATAATAATCAACGAAATTTTCATCACAAAACACGAAATCGCTTTACACTGGGGATCATGCATCAAATAGCCAGACACAGTGATGCCAGTAATTTGGTCAGTCATAAATTACTCGTTTAACTGAATTACGCGAGTTGAAAGCATTCCGGCAGTGTCGAAACCGGTTACCATTCCTGTGCTAGCGGCCACTGATATGTAGCTCGAGCCACTTCACAAATGAGCTTTGAATCAATTAAATTTAATTAGGGAACTGTTTGAAAACGACTTGTGTCGTATATGAGTAACAGATCATGATAGAAGTCGAAATAGGGAATCCTTTGTTTTGCACTTTGAGCTCCACACAAGTTCTATAACTTTTTATGATTATGATCAAGCTAGGGTGTAACCAGCCAGTGTCGTTCGGCTGAACAAAAACTTGTATCCACAGATTCACTACTTACAGAGCTTATATATTTTCTTACCCAATGGTTGGTCCAGAAATCAATTCTTGTGACGTCACACGGCCCGTCATTACGTATTATTCAGAATCTATACTTAATATTATAAATGCGAAAGTAACTCTGTTTGTTTGTTTGTCACCTTTTCACGACTAAACGGCTAAACGGATCGCAATAAAATTTGACAAGGAGATAGATTATATCCTCAAAAAGGACATAGGCTATCTTTTGTCTAAAAAAATAATCGTGAAGGGGGTGAAATAGGGGTTGAAAGTTTATATGGGTAATCCATCTGAAAATTCATATTTAGGCTTTTGGTAAGAAATAAAGAAATACGTGTTTAAACTTTTTTGCAAAATCATTCCTAAAGGGGAAAGTAAAGGGGGATAAAGTAAGGGGTTAAAATTATGAGGTATTCTTTAGATGCACTCCCTATGTACCGTTGCTATATAGATAGATTGTGACCGGGATTGGGATATAGGGTACTTTTTACTCGACTGCAAAGAAGGAGGGTAATGTTTTTTTTGACAAACCACGCGTGTGGCGCGTATAGCCGCGGACGGGTCATCTAGTATCAAATAAAAGTCTTATTATCATCGTTTGCAAGAGAGCAATAAATCAAAAAATATACGGTAATTTGTAAGCTCTTCGTTGTTTGCCCGTTATTTAAAATTACATAGTCACAGGTCTATGCAGCAGTAATGGTTACATTACAAGTCAACCGGTGCAGCAATATCTAAAACTAAAACCCCCTTTCAATGAAGTTCGTCGACTAGAACAACCGGCAACTAAGAACTGGTGTAACAAATTAATCAAAATTTCACCTCCGGGCCTAATATGAGTCATGATTTCAGACGTCGAACAATAGAGGTGGAGCCGTATTTGAATCGAAGTTGAATCACAACGTATTCGGGTAGTTCCTTTGTTACAGAGCGGAGTAATGAAAGCGCTAGCTGATAATAATTTACGAACAGCAGAAGTGTCGCTGTTTAATGGTTAAAATAGGGTCCCGAGGAGCATTCCGACGGACGGAGGCCAGTGCCGCGTGACACCCGCGCCGACACCAAACTAAAATAATTATCATCATTGTCCCTGGCCACGGCGAGCGCTTTAATTGTTCATTTACATTTGCAACGATGATACCAGTTCGGAACTATTCCACCCGACGTTTATTTTACTCTCGCCCGTTCCGCTGCCGTGTTATTGTTCGGAGTTAATGGTCTGAAAAATAGAAATGAATCGCAATTTGTATGATGTTATTACTGTGTGTAGTGTACGAGTAATGGCTACCGCTTAATTTGGTAATATAGTTGGATTTATAGAGGTTGCTGTTAAGTGTATCTCCCTCTTTAGATCTAAGTGCACTTTGGTCACTTATTTTTGACCTTACTATTTTGGTACCGCGTCATACAGCGATTTCTACATTTTATACAGGGTGGCGACATAAATAGTGATAGTATTAATGGAGGTAAATATGCATGTGATGTACGACACGAATCAATATAACAATATAATAAGTGTATGAAGGATAAATAAAATACATTTATTAACAGCGAGAATATACAATTATTTAAAAGTAGTAAATAATAACGCATGGTTGATACAGATCGTTTGCAACGGTTTTTAGATGATTCAAATGTTTTTTTATGTATATTATAGTCTTGTATCATGAATCAGTTTCAATTAATGTACTGCTTACCGGCTTTCCTATGATATTTGCCTACCTAACTTATTCAACGCGTGGTTTAAGGACGAGCGCAGTGCAGTAATGCCCAAGGAGTTCCGTATTTTCTCGTAATTACCTTGTTAAGTGTAATTACATTTTAGTGGTTTTAACAGATATAGTCTTAAAATTATTACGACATTGTGTTCGAATATTTGCACTGTTCACGTCGGCGCCCTGTATATGGAAAAAAAGTGTTTGCATATTCTTTTTTCGAGGAATATGAATCTCACGTTTCTTTCGACTCATCCAGTTTCTCAATCGCTATGACGAAGGAATTTTCCCTCTCCTTGTTTGGCGCAGGTGCATGTTGGGTCTTTTCTATGAGACAAATAAGAATACTGCAGCATATTGTATGTAATACGCAATTAGGGTGAGTCATGAGTCAACACATTGCAATGCTTTCCCTTCTCTTAAGGGCCCGTGGTATTGCAAAATGAAATTACAGGCAAGAGTAGCTCGCGGATTCCTCCCACGGCATTAATTTGTATCAAGAATTTGTAGAGATTTAGCTTGAGCCGGGACAGAGTGTTCATCGCAGCCGGCGAGCGTTAACACTTATTAAGGGGGTGCATCCCAGCGACAGATGTAGGGGAGGACCCGCCATTTGCGTAATGTCAGGAATGGTTACACTCGATTTAATAAAACCTTGACAGCGTTTCGTTCTGAAGAATTTAAGAGTCAATTCGTTTTAAACGCCACAGTAGCATAGCGAGAAAAAACCGTGAGCCGAAACGTGCCTGGAATACATTGGCGAAGCTTGGATTTCTTATCGGTAGCAATTGAGATGAGTACTTATGGCTTTTCGAGTGGCTCGGCTTCGTTTAATTTGTTGTTTCAGCGTGGAATTTTTATTAACGTCTCCCCTCACTTTACATTTTTAGGGACGTTGTTCTTATTGGCGAGTCAAGGTAAAGAGAAAGTTTCACGTCGTTTTTGAATTTGTTTGAGGTCCTTGTTGCAAATAGGTAATGTAAACAGTAAATAAAATACAACGGGTATGCCAACCAAATAGTATAACAAGCTTTTTGTTGAAAAATAACTTTTTCAAAACAAGCTTTTATAAAATTCATAATCGGAACCGCTAGCAGATTCAAATGAGCCCAAACACTAGTAGCCTACTATAATCCATTCAGAAGTTCCGTTGTCTTGCATCCGTCTCCATCATAAGACTACCTCCATGGTACCATATTATTGCATTATCACCGAAGTTACATATGTATTCCAAATTACAATTCAATCGGTTGAGGGGAACGCTTTTAAAATTCAGTTGCAAGATTCCACCTGGACAAACATACATACATTGCAAGTTAATAAAAAGTTCTTTGACATTAAACCCGCCACGGTTCACGCCAATACATTTTTGTATTATTGTGGTGCCTAACCGATTGAATTAAATCGTGTTAGGAGTATGAACTACCTCAGAGCAAAGTAATTTTGTATGAACCAGCACATCGCGCCGTTAGTAAAGCGAATTGATCTCACAGGTGAAAGTTATTGTTGACAAGAACAGGAGAAATAAATTTATGCAGATAAATTAATACCTAGAACCAACAATTGTATTTCCTCGTATCCGTATCTTAATACAGTACCACTGGATTTTATGTCATATGAGAAGTGTTCATCAACGTTCACACAGGGATTTTCCTCAGACATGATAATGGGACTGCATAAAATTATATTATAATACGCATTTTACTTGCAAATATAATCACATTATGTGCTAGCTTTGTCACAGGGTGGAGAAATTAATAGCGAGGTTGAGCGTGTGTCGATCGAAAACACAAGGGGACCACTCAGCAGATGCTTATCGGCACACGCGCTCGCCTCCGCGCTTCTGCTCTTACGTGCCAATGTCAATAGCGGCTTATTATCTTACTTACCATATTAGTAGCTGCTTAACTTACGTTCAGTATTTTATGGGGATCTGCAAAAAATATTATTTACAATATACCACTAAACTTAAGTTGCTAACTCTATGTACTATTTTAAATAGATTTATCTTAAATCTGTTTAAATATTTACGTGACGTCAGTGAGTTACGAGGGTTTAGTGTTCTGCCTACAGTAACATGTGGCGTGTAAATGTGACTAAACGTAATTAATGATCGATTGTAGCTTGTCGACCATGGAGAATGGGCTGGAACCCTCCGCAAATCTTTGCCGACGCAAAATAGAAGGCCCCCGGGACCGTGCCTTTTAATTTGCGAGTATTAGGGGTGCTCCCTACGTTACTACCGTCCTTAGGCTTATTTAAAAAAAAAATCGATTAATATTTTGATGCGAGAGTAGCCTTGCGTCGAATTTTTAATCAGCATCGTTGATTGAGTTTATGGACGTTGTGGCGCCTCAAGCAACACCGCCGGCTACCATGTACCGAGCATGATGATTGAACTTATGGGCGGCAATGTTAATTATTTTTTCATTGCATCTGCAATGAAAAGTCCTAGAATATTTAATATGGCAAGCCATTATAACAACACATCTGCGTTCGTTGATTATTTAATTAAAACATGCTTTGTTTGTTGATCCTCCGTTATGTAGGTAACTGACGTATAAAAACATTGTATACGAGCAGCTATGAATCCAATCGTAAATCAATTTTGTGGACGAAAGAGGCGATATCGATATTGGTAAAATCGCACACGCTCCCTCGGTATAATATGAGAAGGCAAGTCCGCCGTAATGTTTATTTGATACATGTAATCGCCACATGATGTATGGAAGCGATCGGCGGCGGCGGACGGTCGCAGACGCGTCGCGGCTCACCACTCTCGCCGACGTAAGGTTTATGATGATTATTCCATCTAAATGATGATTTATTATGGGATTAGGCAGGCACGCGGTCCATTTTGTGGAGATATTGCCTTTATTTATAATAATAAAACCGTGCACAATTCCAATCGTTATGAATCGTTAAGAATCCGCTTTGTTGGTGTGATACAAATAATTGGATGGCACGCTATATACTACTAGAATACATAATACCTGGTATAAAAAAACTTATCTTGTATAATATTTGTTTTAATAGTTGATACATTCTTTAAAAAATGTATCCAGGGTATCTGTAAGTATTTTAGAATGTTGTTTCAATTATAACAATTATTTAATTAAAGTAAATTTTATATGGATTTCGAATATTGTACACTCACAAAGTGTTCCCTGATACATACGCACTTCACAAACCTCAGCCACTATTTGAAAACCTTGGTAATTTAATATACCCGTGACCAACACTTAAGAATTTAATATTGGCAGCAGCTTGTTTAAATGGACGGATGCTTTATTCGTTATCATAATTTTAAGCCTGAGGTAATCAAATTATGATTTGACGAAAAATGTTGTTTAAAATAAGAGGCCTGCTCTTTTGTGTTGGACATTGAAGTGGGTAAATAATAGTCATTCAAAAGATATGTCCCTCTTGTACCGGGACAAAGCTAATCAAATTATAACTATGAGTTGTCTTGGGCTGCAGGAGACTTTACGACAATAATGAATGTTTTGACAAAAAAAAACAAGGGTAGTCGTTTATTATTTTATTCTTGTTAGGTACAATTGTGAACTAAATGGTAAATTACAAAGCATGTGTATCGAAACTTATTAGTATTTATTTATTTTATTATAACAATGTTCGAGGATAAAAAATAGAAAAGGATTATTTTAATTTTCGTTTTACTTAAGCTTAATATGAAATGCATAACTTCTAACTTCAACCAAAGAATAACAAAGACGCCATTTAAATTACTTTAATATAAGTTTGTTTCTTTGAATCGCAGCGTTGTTGAGGGGAAATTTTTGGAATGTATTTTAAAGCATTTCTTGCAAAGAAGCTTCCGACATTTCTTGGAGTTAGAGCTTACAACATGTAAAAATAAGAGCACAAGTAAGTCTACGAACAAGTTGCCGTAGCTTCATAACCAGAAAGCGACAGCGAGCTCGATCTGACGGTTTCCTGATATGAGGCTGGCACGGTATTACATACTTTTATTGTATTAATAGAGTAATTTTATTATAAGCTTAATAAAAAATACGCAACTGCTTATAGGTAAATAACAATCGAAACTAGTAGAACAAAGAGCAAAAACAAAGAACTTGCATAAGTAACACCGATAGAGCGGTACGTAATCAATCTCGTATTTATTATAATGCCAAGCAGCATTGCTGTGTTTCGGTTTGAAGGGTATGGTTATCGGTGAAATTACAGGCACATGAGACTTTACACCTGTATACCTCAAGTTGATGGCCGCAGGGCAGTGTATCGAAGGGCACATTTCTAACGTATGTGACCTACGAAGCAATTCTCTGTTGGCGATGGTTACCACTTAACATCAGGTGGGCCATAAGCCTGTTCCATCTAAATATAGTATAAAAAAATAAAAAATGATTGGAATAAATCACGAAAGTTTTCTTAGTAAAACTAAAATTAGCTGTGTGGGATTATGGAACGCAAGTTCAACGAAAGAAGATTCGTTGTATCCATTCGTTCTCTTTATAAGTAGTTGTCAATCATGATAAATGAAT
Organism: Philereme transversata; assembly: GCA_963924445.1. Taxonomy (NCBI): domain Eukaryota; kingdom Metazoa; phylum Arthropoda; class Insecta; order Lepidoptera; family Geometridae; genus Philereme; species Philereme transversata. The sequence goes on from OZ004342.1 coordinate 13,011,131, forward strand.
CACGATGCAGGTAGGGACGTTAACAAAATATGATCAAGACCTATCAGAAAAGGTTCCAACTGCAATCCATGTGTAATATAGGTAACATGCCCCGCGGCAGTCATCGATTCGAAAGAAAGACAAGTAGAAAGTTTCCCGCCGAAGACATGAAATCATAGAACGATTTCTTTTACGACTTCGGTTTCAACTTCATAGCGATGAATTATGCAGAGAGCAGAGAGATTTCCTGCGATAAAAGTCGTAACACCCAAGAGTGTTCTAAAAAGAGCTCTTAGGATATGATAGGGAAACCAGTCAATATCTCTGAACGTATACCTCACGAATATGGTATTCCTTGTTTCGATAGATGTTCATATTTTGATGAAGGGAGATATATATTCATATTTTGATTATGTTTGCCACAAATTTATCAGTTATGAGTAAAAAAATCACTCATTTTAATTCAACTAATTTTATAAGCTTACATACGGGCTTACCTTGTGTTTATCCAAAATAAGTTTTTATTAATTATACTATATAAAACTGCATTACCACTGACTCACTGATTGACTCATTGACATCATTGTTCTCCCAGATGCCCCCTCGTAGGGTGGAAATGTTTGGTAGGATCGTATAGAGGGAGTTAGGTCGAGTTGGGAATAAATCCTAAAGTCCCCCTTTTGTCCCCCATTCGCTCCCATCGACCTCGTATCTCGAAAAGTATAGGTCTTACAGCGTTGGTGCAAAAACTAATGTTGCAGAGGACATTTTTTTATATCCGGTTCCATGAAAAAAAAATTGACTTTCATACAAAAAAAAAATTGTCCCATACAAAATATTTCTGTATGAATACCGTAAACCGTATATTTCGTTTGCCGTCATTTTCATACTGTTTTTGCAGGGAGCCCACGGCTTGTGTGTACTATAAAATTACTGTAAATTTGATTGATTCTATATAATGGTGGTGGAGGGACATGAGATAACTTTCATAGTTTTTGCAAAGGTCATCATCATCATTTTGGAACATCCAGTTTTTTTTTTTAGTATGCAACGTTCATCATGTTTATTTTGGAACATCCACATTTTTTTAATTATGCCTCATCCACAATGATCACTTTGGAACGTCATTTTTTTTTTTTTATTATGCAACATCTACTGTGATATTTTGGTACATCATTTTTTTTAATTATGCCTCATCCACAATGATCACTTTGGAACGTCAATTATTTTTTATTTTTTTATTATGCATCATCCACTGTGATCATTTTGGAACATTATTTTTTTTCAATTATGCCTCATCCACTATGATCACTTTGGAACGTCATTTTTTTTTTATTATGCAATATCCACTGTGATATTTTGGTACATCATTTTTTTTAATTATGCCTCATCCACAATGATCACTTTGGAACGTCAATTTTTTTTTTTATTATGCAACATCCACTGTGATATTTTGGTACATCATTTTTTTCAATTATGCCTCATCCACAATGATCACTTTGGAACGTCAATTATTATTATTTTTTTTTATTATGCAACATCCACTGTGATCATTTTGGTACATCATTTTTTTTAATTATGCCTCATCCACAATGATCACTTTGGAACGTCAATTATTTTTTTTTTTTTTATGCATCATCCACTGTGATCATTTTGGAACATCATTTTTTTCAATTATGCCTCATCCACTATGATCACTTTGGAACGTCCATTTTTTTTTTTTATTATGCAACATCCACTGTGATATTTTGGTACATCATTTTTTTTAATTATGCCTCATTCACAATGATCACTTTGGAACGTCAATTTTTTTTTATTATGCAACATCCACTGTGATCATTTTGGTACATCATTTTTTTTAATTATGCCTCATCCACAATGATCACTTTGGAACGTCAATTTTTTTTTTTATTATGCAACATCCACTGTGATCATTTTGGTACATCATTTTTTTAATTACTCCTCATCCACAATGATCACTTTGGAACGTCAATTTTTTTTTTATTATGCAACACATAATTTTTTTTAATTATGCCTCATCCACAATGATCACTTTGGAACGTCAATTATTTTTTTTTATTATGCATCATCCACTGTGATCATTTTGGAACATCATTTTTTTTAATTATGCCTCATCCATTATGCAATGCGGGTAGTTGTACGATTGACATTTAAATTAAAAACTCCTGCTTCTTAATTCCTTTAATTAATATTTAAAATTAACTTTTACAACTTATTTATGCTTCAAGATATAGATTAAGTTACAATACCTGTCTGGTAGTGTTTTCATAAATTTCTAAGCACTATAGTGGAGAATATCACTGAAGATGTCACAGCAAGTTTTGGATGTTATGGCCAAATCAATGGAACAATTGAAGAGCATGTTCAGGCAGGAGATGGATCAGTTGAAGGATCGGATCGAAAAAACATCACCACCCAGTGCAACCATCACCAGCCTGGCTACGGACCTCTCTTCGTTCAGGACATTTGTCATGGGTGCACTTCAGTTACTACAGGACCAACTTCAAGTCATCTGCAATGAGGTAGATAGCCTGGAAATGCGAAGCCGACGCAAGATATTGTTGCTGCATGGTGTTCCAGAGGGTGCAAAGGAGGATACAGCTGAGGTCCTTGTAAAGACGGTGACGCAGAAGCTGCGTCTCAACGGTTTCACTCTAGCTGCCATTAGCCGCTGTCACAGGATGGGTCGCTTAACGTCAAGTGATAAACCTAGGCCTATTTTGTTTAAACTCCATGATTTAGCACTGCGAGGCAAGATGTGGTCTGCAAAAACTAGCCTCAAAAACACTGGGATCACTATGTCGGAGTTTTTAACGAAGTCACGTCATGAAACCTTTATGGCAGCAAGGCAGCGATTTGGCGTGACGAAATGTTGGACCCAAGACGGCTCCGTGTTTGTCATCGGAGTGGATGGAACGCGCCGTCGCATCCATAGTCAGCAGGAGCTTGATAAAATCCAAACCCAAGACGCACCCGCCAAGCCGGCGGCAGTCGTCAAGGAGCCACAGCAGCCGGCTGCAACTTCCTCAAAGAGCAGGCGGGTTGGCGTAGCCACCAAAAAGTGATTTCTTCTTGTTTTTGCAGCCTCATAATCTCAAAGGACTTATTACCCTCCCTTTCTGGTCCGTATAAACTATTTTATATTTATTTTGTTGTGGGTATTTAAAGTGAATAAAATTAACTGTCAATAATGTTTATTTAGAAATGTCAAGTCAAGAATGTCAGTCAACAATCACTACTAAGACAGTGACACATTAGTAAATTGATTTTTCTTACATCATGCTACGTTTCGTTTCACGTTAAATAATTGCTTACGTATGTACAGCTCTTAAGGAACTATTTATGATTGTTATGTGTTGCTTAGATTATTCTTGTAAAATTAAAGTAATTTCTTTACAACACAACCGGCAGGTGGAGAAAACGAGCTGTTAATTGACATATTTTGATTAGATTGTCGATTGGAGTTTTAATACATAATTAGCTTATTATTATTTTATTTAGTAAGTACATATTTATTATTTTTTTACATATTTATATATATTTATTTTATTATTTTAAAGCTATGCTCAACGTCGCTTTGGATAATACCGTTAGTGATGACAGTGATGATTACAAATCTTTTGCCTCTTCGACCGATCCCGACAGTGATGATAGTTTCGTCAGTTTACCGTCTCTTTCTGAACAACTTACTCTCCAGTTCTCTGATGTACCTAAGAACTTCAATGTAATACACATTAATGCACAAAGTATTCCGGCCCATTTTTCGGAAATGTTGTCATCGTTTGACGTCAAAAACATTCATGCTATTCTCATTTCTGAATCTTGGCTAAAGCCTTGCCTTCCTTCTACTTCTTACTCCCTACCTGGTTTTCGCATTATTCGCAATGACAGGACTGGTAGTCGTGGTGGCGGTGTAGCTATATATCTCCGTGCTCACATCCCCTTTTCTGTTATTAATATGTCTGCACAGCCCCCGCCACTCCAGGCCGGTGAGCACCTATTTCTTGAAGTCACTCTTTCTCATACTAAAATCCTTTTAGGAGTATATTATTCTCATTCTAACCGTGTTAATTACTTCTCATCTTTTGAAAATATCCTAGAAAACCTTGTTCCCTCTTACAGTCATTCTATAATTATGGGGGATTTTAACACTTGTCTTCTATCCAAAAACACCCGCTCTTTAACCTTCCAATCTATTGTTAAGTCATGTAATTTGCATACGCTTCCCCTTTCTGCTACTCATCATTTCCCTAATACACAGCCGTCGCTTCTCGACCTTATCATCGTATCCTCTCTAAATCACGTTGATAAGCACGGTCAGTGTGCAGCGGATATTTTCTCCTATCATGATGCAATATTCCTATCTTATAAAATACGTCCTCCTAAGGCTAAGCCAAAGGTCATCTTGCAGCGTAGTTTTGGGAGCATGGATAAAGAGAAGTTTCTTGTTGATGCTGAGAAGATTGATTGGTCATCCGTTTTTAATGCAGACTCCATAGATGACAAAATTGCTATTTTCAATACTTTAGTTACGCAACTATTTGATATCCATGCACCATTTCGTGCCATTAAGTTGAAACATCATCCGGCTCCCTGGCTCACTAATGAAATTAAAACTCTTATTCATAAAAAATCGGTTGCTAAAACGAAGTACAAAATAGTTTCAAGTGAGTACAACAAAAACAAGTATTACAATTCTCGAAATCGCTGCAATAGAGTGTGTAGGGACGCACAACGTCGCCATATCCATGAATCCGTTTCCGATGAAGATCCAGCTAAAGTCTGGAAGTTTCTGAGATCGTTAGGTGTTGGTAAATCTCGCCAGGATTCAATTCCAAGCGATTTAAACATTGACTCCCTTAATCAACATTTTTCTTCATCTTCTTACATTGCTGATGCTGATAAAATCAGTTCAATTCATTTTCTCTCTTCGTTACCAACTCCTGATCATCCTCCTTTTCTATTTAGCCAAATCACCGTTGCTGACGTTAAGAAAAGTATATTGTCCATTACATCCAATGCTGTTGGGCTTGACGGTATCAGCCGCAATATGCTTATCCCTATCCTTGATATCATACTACCTACCCTCTGCCATCTCCTGAACCACTCCCTAATGAACGGTACCTTCCCTTCCATTTGGAAGGAAGCCCAAATAATTCCTCTGCCAAAGAAACCTAATCCCAAATCCTTTTCTGAATATCGTCCGATTTCTATCCTTCCTTTTCTCTCCAAAGTTCTCGAACGCTTGGTCCATAATCAATTAAACTCCTTTTTTTCCTCCTATAGTATCCTTAATCCTCTGCAGTCTGGCTTTCGTAAAGGCCACAGTACTGTCACTGCTCTAGTCAAAATCACGGACGACATACGTATGGGCATGGAAAATGGGCAACTTACCGTGCTGACTTTACTCGATTTCAGTAATGCGTTCAACACCGTTGATTTTGATATTCTCCTGGCAATACTTAGCTCCCTTAACGTATCTCCAGCGGTGGTTGGTTGGTTTTTCAATTACTTGCACGGGCGCCGTCAGCGTGTTCGACTTGAGGAGTCTCTCTCTTCGTGGTGTAATACGTCTGCTGGTGTACCTCAAGGTGGCGTTTTATCTCCTCTTCTTTTTGCAATCTTCATAAACTCTATTTCTCTCAATCTTTCTTCGTCCTTTCACCTCTACGCAGACGATCTTCAGATTTATAATCAGGCTACGCTCAGTAATATTGCTGATGCTGTTGACGTTACCAACTGTGATTTACGCCGTATTGCAGAGTGGAGTAAGCTCCACGGTTTGAAAGTGAATCCTACCAAAACGCAAACCATTATTGTAGGTAGTTCAAGAACGCTTAGCAAAATTGACTGGTCCACCCTCCCACAAGTGGTTTTTGACGGAATAGCAATCCCATACAGCGAAAGCGTTAAGAATTTAGGTATCATCATTGACCGCAACTTTTCATGGAAGGCTCAGCTTGAATTAACCAGCCGGAAGTTGTTTGCGTCAGCCGGTTCACTAAGAAGACTACGCAACTTTTTGCCCACGTCCACCAAGACTGCGCTTGCACAATCGCTTTTACATCCCGTTTTAGATTATGCCGATGCTTGTTATCTGGACCTCACTGAAGAACAGCTTAACAAGCTCGAGCGCCTACAAAATTTTTGTATCAGATTCATATTTGGCCTCCGAAAATATGATCATGTGTCTCCCTTCCGTTCAAAGCTTAAGTGGCTTCCAATTCGTCTTCGTCGGAATACGCATATCCTCTCTCTTCTCTATTCTATTCTTTTCAATCCTTTCACTCCTCACTATCTGAAAGATAGATTTCTATTTCTTCATTCTTCAAACAACTACACTCTTAGGTCATCAGAAAACTTGATACTCAGAACTCCTTCGCACAGCACTTCCTTTTACAGCGCTTCTTTTACTGTCCAGGCTGTTCGGCTGTGGAATGCTCTGCCCGAAGAAATAAGACGGTCATCCTCCTTACACACATTCAAGCTGAAGGTGAAGCAACATTACCTAACGATGTCATCTTCCTAGCGTTATTTATTTACTATATAAACATTTTATCTGTTAGTTTACTTAGCTATTTGCATATATCTATATATTAGTCTATTTTATAAGTATTTTAAGTATTAGGATTGGAACATTATCATATTTTTTTTTTATTATACTTAAGAATATTTGTGTACTTAAATATATCCTACAAATTACACCGCACTCCATATTGTAAATTTCGCTCCATCCAAAGGTTGCCTGGAAGAGATCGCTTTCAGCGATAAGGCCGCCCATTGTATTGCCTTATTTATTCTAGCCTTATATTTATTTTTGTATTATTTCTGTTTGTGTGGTAATTCAATAAAGAGTTATCTATCTATCTATCTATCATCCACAATGATCACTTTGGAACGTCAATTATTTTTTTTTATTATGCAAAATCCTTTGTGATCTTTTTGGAAAATCAATTTTTTTTAATTATGCCTCATCCACAATGATCACTTTTGGAACGTCAATTTTTTTTTTACTATGCAAAATCCTTTGTGATCATTTTGGAAAATCATTTTGTTTTAAATTATGCCTCATCCACAATGATCACTTTTGGAACGTCATTTTTTTTATTATGCAAAATCCTTTGTGATCATTTTGGAAAATCATTTTTTTTAAATTATGCCTCATCCACAATGATTATTTTGGAACGTCAATTTCTTTTTTTTTATTATGCAACATCCACTGTGATAATTTTGGAACATCAATTTTTTTTAATTATGCCTCATCAGCAATGATCATTTTGGAACGTCAATTTTTTTTTAAATTATGCCTCATCCACAATGATCACTTTTGGAACGTCAATTTTTTTTTTATTATGCAACATCCACTGTGATCATTTTGGAACATCAATTTTTTTTTATTTATGCCTCATCCACTATGATCATTTTTGAACGTCAATTTTTTTTTATTATGCGACATCCACTATTCGAACATTCTCTTTGATTGCTTGTTACACTTCGTCATCCTCTTTTATTGTTTCTACCGCCTCCACATCTTCTATTTTTGCATGTTCCACTTCGTTATCCTTTTAAAATGCTTCTTCTACTTCATATCCTCTTTAATTGCTTCAGTTACTTCATTATGCGCTCTACAAAATTGTGGTGTTTCATACAAAACTTCAATCGCTCATATCTTCTAAACGGGAAGAGCTAGCCCTAGCAAACTTGTACAAAATATTGGTGTAAATTTTTGGTGGAACTGTTTTTTTATTGTCATCCTTGACATCCTTTTTGAATGCTTCTCTCACTTCGTCATCTTCTTTGAATGTTTTTTCCACTTCGACATCATCTTTGACTGCTTCTTTAACTTCGATATCCTCTTTGATTGCTTCTCCCACTTCGATATCGTCTTTGACTGCTTCTTCCATTTCGATATCGTCTTTGATTGCTTTTTCACTTCGTCATCTTCTTTGAATGCTTCTACCACCTTGGTATCCTCTTTGATTGCTTACTCAACTTCAATTTCCTCTTTGATTGTTTCTGCCACTTCGATATCCTATTTGATTGCTTCTCCCACTTCAATATTCTCTTTGATAGTTTCTTCCACTTCGATATCCAATCAACAAATTTATGATTTTACTTACAAAACTTTAATCGCTCGTATCTTCTAAACGGGAAGAGATAGCACTAGCAAACTTTGACAAAATATTAGTACAAATTTTTGATCATTATCATTTTACAACATACATTTATATTATGCAACGTCAATCCTGATCATTTTGGAACGGCCAGATTTTTTTTATGCAACGTTCATCATGATCTTTTTTGCAACGTTCAATTTTTTTTATACAACTATTATCATGATCATTTTGGAACATCCAATTTTTTTCTCTTTGATTGCTTGTTCCACTTCGATATCCTCTTTGATTGCTTCTTCCACATTGATATCCTATTTGATTGCTTCTTTAACTTTGGTATCCTCTACGATTGCTTCTTCCACTTCGATATCCTCTTTTATTCCTTCTTCATCTTCAATATCCATTGGATTGCTTCTTCATCTTTGATATCCTCTTTGATGGCATTTTCACTTCGGTATTCTCTGTAAGGGCTCCTTCCTCTTTGATTTCCGTTTGATTGCTTCTTGCACTGCAATATTTTCTTTGATTGCGTCTTCATATTCGATATCGTTTTTGATTGCATTTTTACTTCGATATCCTGTGATGGCTTCTTCCACTTTGATATCCTCTTTGATTGCTTCTTCCACTTCGATATCCGCTTTGATTGCTTGTTCCATTTTGATATCGTCTTTGACTATTTCTTTCACTTCGATATCGTCTTTGATTGCTTTTTTCAGTTCGTCATCCTCTTTGAATACTTCTACCAACTCGGTATCCTCTTTGATTCCTTAGTCAACTTCAATTTCCTCTTTGATTGTTTTTGCTACTTCGATATCCTATTTGATTGCTTCTCCCACTTCAATATCCTCTTTGTTTACTCCTTCCACTTCGATATCATCTTCGATTTCCTTTTGATTGCTTCTTGCACTGCATTATTCTCTTTGATTGCGTCTTCATCTTCGATATCGTCTTTGATAGCATTTTCACTTCGATATCCTCTGTGATGGCTTCTTCCACTTCGATACCCTCTTTGATTGCTTCTTCCACTTCGATATCCTCTTTGATTGTTTCTTCCGCCTCGACATCTTCTATTTTTGCATGTTCCACTTCGTTATCCCTTTAAAATGCTTCTTCTACTTTCATATCCTCTTTAATTGCTTCAGTTACTTCATTATGCTCTCTACAAAATTGTGGTCTTTCACACAAAACTTCAATCGCTCGTATCTTCTAAACGGGAAGAGATAGCCCTAGCAAACTTGTACAAAATATTGGTATAAATTTTTGGTGCAACTGTTTTTTTATTGTCATCCTTGACATCCTTTTTGAATGCTTCTCTCACTTCGTCATCTTCTTTGAATGTTTTTTCCACTTCGACATCATCTTTGACTGCTTCTTTAACTTCGATATCCTCTTTGATTGCTTCTCCCACTTCGATATCGTCTTTGACTGCTTCTTCCATTTCGATATCGTCTTTGATTGCTTTTTTCACTTCGTCATCTTCTTTGAATGCTTCTACCACCTCGGTATCCTCTTTGATTGCTTACTCAACTTCAATTTCCTCTTTGATTGTTTCTCCCTCTTCGATATCGTCTTTGACTGCTTCTTCCATTTCGATATCGTCTTTGATTGCTTTTTTCACTTCGTCATCTTCTTTGAATGCTTCTACCGCCTCGGTATCCTCTTTGATTGCTTACTCAACTTCAATTTCCTCTTTGATTGTTTCTGCCACTTCGATATCCTATTTGATTGCTTCTTCCACTTCAACATTCTCTTTGATAGTTTCTTCCACTTCGATATCCAATCAACAAATTTATGATTTTTCTTACAAAACTTTAATCGCTCGTATCTTCTAAACGGGAAGAGATAGCACTAGCAAACTTTGACAAAATATTAGTACAAATTTTTGATCATTATCATTTTGCAACATACATTTATATTATGCAACGTCAATCATGATCATTTTGGAACGTCCAGATTTTTTTTATGCAACGTTCATCATGATCTTTTTTGCAACGTTCAATTTTTTTTTATACAACCATTATCATGATCATTTTGGAACATCCAATTTTTTTCTCTTTGATTGCTTGTTTATCTTTGATTGCTTCTTTAACTTTGATATCCTCTACGATTGCTTGTTCCGCTTCGATATCCTCTTTTATTCCTTCTTCATCTTCAATATCCATTGGATTGCTTCTTCCACTTCGATATCGTCTTTGATTGCTTTTTTTACTTCGTCATCCTCTTAGAATGCTTCTACCACCTTGGTATCCTCTTTGATTTCTTCCTCAACTTTAATTTCCTCTTTGATTGTTTCTGCTACTTCGATATCCTATTTGATTGCTTCTTTCACTTCAATATCCTCTTTGATTGCTTCTTCCACTTCGATATCATCTTTGATTGCTTCTTCCACTTCGATATCCTCTAAGATTGCTTCTTCCACTTCGATACCTTCTTTGATTGCTTCTTCCACTTCGATATCGTCTTTGATTGCTTTTTTCACTTCGTCATCTTAGAATGCTTCTACCACCTCGGTATCCTCTTTGATTGCTTACTCAACTTCAATTTCCTCTTTAATAGTTTCTGCTAATTCGATATCCTATTTGATTGCTGCTTTCACTTCAATATCCTGTTTGATTGCTTCTTGCACTTCGAAATCATATTTGATTGCTGCTTCCATTTGGATATCTTCTTTGATTTGATTCCTTCTTCCATTTCGATATCGTCTTTGACTGCTTCTTACACATGGATATCCTTTTTGATCGCTTTTAACAGCTCGAAATCCTCTTTGATTGCTTCTTCGACAAAAACAATAACACGCGAGTTGCGTGCAACTCGCGCACTACGAAACCTCTAGTCGAAATATATTATTGAAAAATCCAAAAAAATCAACCCAACGGGACTGGCTCACGCATCTTCGCCACGGCAATGATTTGTCCAATTATTGGCCCATACAAACGAAGGTGACGAAAAAATTGATTTTGTCAACTTAAGTATATTATTATATTATATAAAGCTCGATTACCACTGACTCACTGACTGATTGACATCATTGTTCTCCCTGATGCCACCTCGTAGGGGGGAAATGTTTGGTGGGATCGTATAGAGGGAGTTCCGGTGAGTTGGGAATAAATCCTAAAGTACCCCTTTTGTCCCCCATTCGCTCCCATCCACCTCGTATCTCGGAAAGTATAAGTCTTACAGCGTTGGTGCAAAAACTAATGTTGCTGAGGACATTTTTTTATATCCGGATCCATGAAAAAAAAATTGTCTTTCATACAAAAAAAAAATTGTCCCATACAAAATATTTACGCAAATTACTACCACGCAAAAGAAAGTCTTAAAATCAGTAGCTAAAAGCTTATATTCCAATAACTTGAGTGACTCATTTACGACGATTTGTCTCCAATCATCAGGAACGTAAAAGAGACAGTTGCATTTTTTCTATATTCGCACCTGTGCGTGCCGTCCGATATTGCCCGAACTTGGCGTAAACGACACAATGAGTGTTCGCCGTTCGCCACAGAATACAGAAAAAACAGTAGGTCCAAGCGGTTCTTACAACCGGATTTGTCTAAAGAGAATGCGACTGTGAATGTCACCAGGTAATAACCGCGCTCATATCCATATTAGAAACTAACATAAAACCGATGCGAGATGATATTTCGGCAATTTTTCACTGGCAAGGTGCGGCCTCTGAAAGTGTGCTTGGAGAGAAATAGGTCCGAATGTATCCTGATCAAACACCTTAAAGAGCTCAGCCAAGAATTATGAGTATATGCCTAACCCTCAATCTCATGAAGACATGAATACTTACCAACTATGTCACACCTATCAGAATTTACAAACCACTAAGTCGTGCCTCAACTTCTTGTATGCCAATGTGCGGACTTTACTTTTTACTTTACTTTATATACAACGGATAAGTACCTACATACGTGACTATATGTACACAGTCACGCTAGCTGGTTGACTTACTGTATTATTTACACTGTATCATACCGAGTGAACTGTGGAAGTATGACGTAACAAGATGGCGGATTTTGACGTTTGGGTAAAAACAAATAGGTTTCGACGAGCGATTTTTGTAATTTTAGCTTTTTCATAATAAATAAAATGTCTGCGGTTGTAAGTTTGGGTACAATCATAGAGCAATTTAAGAACGAAATTTCTGTATTCAAGAAAGGTGAAAAGAGTTACGATAGTGGTCGGTCATGTATGATGGTTCTTTGGAGATTCTGAGAGGACAGATATTTGCATCAATGAAAAATAAGAAGTACTCAACAGAGGTAAGCCGTAATATTTTTAATTGTATAATGAAAAATTGACTAGCGATATCAGTAAGTACTATATTTTGCTGTAAAAACGACATACTGCACAATATAAAGGTTTCCCACAAAGAGATTTTGGCCATTGCACATGCCACTATTGGGCAAAGCACATGGCACTATTTGACGACCTCCGTGGTGCAGTGGGCGCATAGCCGCCTGAGACGCAGGAGGTAGCGGGTTCGATCCCCGCTGCGGAACAAATGTTTGCATGATCTACAGATATTTATTCCGGGTCTGGCTGTTTCTCTATATATTATAAGTATGTATTTACAAAAAAAAATGTTTAAAAGTAAGTATTCTATCAGTTATCTGGTTCCCATAGTACAAGCTCTGCTTAATTTGGGGCTAGATAGCGCTGTGTGAAATGTCCAGCAATATTTATTATTATTAAAGATGTAATCCTCTGTGGCATGAAATAAGGCTAGGCTGCATTACTGCAAGCAATTTTGGGATTGTGATTGCTGCTGTGCAGCGTAACAGGTACATATTTGCACAAGTTTTGCATTTGTTATGCTGAGTCGCAAGGAACACTACCAATACTTTATTCTGTTTATTTCAGATTTCCTCCATCATTATTTCATCATTAAATCTGGATGGTGTTAAAAGTATCCAGTGGGGAATAACTTATGAAGAGGTGGCTTTAAAACTCTTCGAGGAAGCAACACAGAAGAAAGTCTCTCCGACTGGGTTTTGGCTTCACAACTCAGGTGCTTTAGTAGCATCACCTGACGGAATTGTTGGAGATGATGCCATAGTGGAAGTGAAATGTCCATTTAAACACAGAATGAGCATTGCAGAAGAAATCCAAAATGATAGGAAATACTGTTTTGATACTGATGGAACATTGAAAACGAATCATGCATACTACCACAAAATTACTACAAAACAATACAACAATATTACTATGCTAACACCTACTTACCACTTAGTCCAGTAGTGGCTACTGGATAAGGACACTGACCGACGCGCATCATTTAAGACACCATCCGAAGTGAAACCAGGTAATAAAAATATGTATTTTATAAACTAGCTTCCACTGTCGATTTTAAAAAGTAGCTTACTTTTAAATCCAAGTCATAAATGCTAATCAGGGTTTTTTAATGCTACCTGGTAATGAAACAAGCTTATGGCCCACCTGATGTTAAGTGGTAACCATCGCCTTTAACAAAGAACTGCCTTATAACGTAGGTCACAGACCTCTACGTTGCAGTACCCTGCGTCCATCAACTTTAGACATACAGATGTAAAGCCTCATATGCCAGTAATTTCACCAGCAATCACCTTCATACCGAAACACAGTAATGCTGCTTGGCAGCAGAAATAGGTATGATGGTAGTACTTTCCGGGCGAGCCCTTTCACAAGGAACTCTACTACATTTGTTGCTTTCACATGGTGACAAAGTTATTTAGTCCATTGAAATGTTACATTTTTTAGGCCTTACCTTGCGTTTTTTAGAGGACGCAATTTTATTTTTTTGATGTTTAGGGGGGGTCAGTGTAAAGCTAAAATGATAAAAAAAAAGTTATATCGAAAAATATAATTTTTTTCTCGAATTTCTGAACATTTTCGCTCATAACTTTTTTATTTATAGTTCTACTACAAAAAGTTACTGGACCAAAGTTGTAGAGAATTTAATTTGCAACAAAAAATGTTAACAAATTTTTTTTATCAAATTAATAGTTTAAGAGATATATCGTAAAAACCATTTCAACCCCTATTTTCAAGATGGCGGCCGTGGGACAAGGGTGGCGATCCCCCAAACTTGGTTTTAGCTTTACACTGACCGCCACTATACATCAAAAAAATAAAATTGCGTCCTCTAAAAAACGCAACCCCAAATGTAACTTTTCAATGGACTAATTACAAGTAGTATATAGTTTGTTTCACATATGAACCCTGCCCCTGAGTATTGCAACAGGAAGACAAACCATGTTTTCCTATCTAAATAGGCAGGCATGCTGTTTACACTTTACGACAATTTTTTCGATATTTTAATAAACCTACCCTTGATGAACAAACAAACATAGAAACATACTTATAATATTATGTTATGTTTTTATAAAGCGTATGCACTGAGTAGCAGATAGGCGACGCTAACTTCGTAAAATCATGGTATTCAGGAGGGCCGTCACGTCAGTTTGTGTGGATAATGTGACTATTAAATATTATTACAAAAAATATGCGCATAAATCCCAAATGTTTCTATTTTTGTTGAGTTCTACATGTTCTTTATTGAATATAAGGTGAAATGAAATGATATTTATTTGCCAGAAGTACGGTGTATAAGTTGATACAGCGAGGTGTGTACATAGATGAAAAAAAATTAAGAAAATTTAAAAACCTATATATTGATATAAGTATCTCGCGTTAAATATTTTATTAAAAACCACATCTCATATATTTTTTGTTTTCGAACAGACAACAACTGGAACGACTGCGACTGGCATCTCATTACAGCTCATTGAGGATGGTGGCGAACGCCGAGTCAAGCAAAGATAATATGAAAATTATCAACTGATTCAAATCTATTAACTATTTCATTTGTCAATGAGTATTCAAATTTAATAGTATTAGTTTGTTGAGAGAGATGAGATTGGTTGCTCTAGAGATATATGAGAAGGATTATTAAAATACGTTCATATTACTTTTTTACTTGACATATTATGTTCAGCAGTCTACTTCCTGTGGCTGCTGATATGATGATGATTATAAGGTATACCCAATGTAGAAAATAATAAAATATATATACCAACTTCTCAATTGTTTAATTTATAGATATTAACTGAACTTGTACGCCTCTGCGGGAAACACCCTAACGGCCTACTGCTAATACGGGCACAGTAGACTTTGGAATTGTTAAAGCTGGTGGGATTTATTAAACTAACCCGTCTCGCCATTCTTACATACCTAATTGCATCATTAAAGAATTAATAAATATTAAGTAAGTATCCACGAATTTGCTGATTATGATACAAAACTATTGATTGTTTATGTAAGTTATAAAATTGTAAGTAGAAGTATCCTTAAATCAACTTACTTATTTTTAAGGTTCCTTCTTAAAATACATGTTTTAGCCTTATATGATTTGGTTTTGTCAGAGTTACGAAGGGGGGGATTTCTATCAAACAACACATTACCCTCGCGAGCTGCGAGCAGCTCGCGCACAACGCAACCTCGATACCCTCATTAATTACTTCTTTGACTAAAAGAAAAACACGCGAGCTGCGAGCAGCTCGCGCACAACGCAACCTCTAGTTATATTATATAAAGCTCGATTACCACTGACTCACTGACTGATTGACATCATTGTTCTCCCAGATGCCACCTCGTAGGGGGGAAATGTTTGGTGGGATCGTATAGAGGGAGTTCCGGTGAGTTGGGAATAAATCCTAAAGTACCCCTTTTGTCCCCCATTCGCTCCCATCGACATCGTATCTCGGAAAGTATAGGTCTTACAGCATTGGTGCAAAAACTAATGTTGCTGAGGACATTTTTTTATATCCGGATCAATGAAAAAAAAATTGTCTTTCATACAAAAAAAAATTGTCCCATACAAAATATTTCTGTATGAATACCGTAAACCGTATATTTCGTTTACCGTGCTGTTCATACTGTTTTTGTAGGGAGGCCACGACTTGTGTGTACTATAAAATTACTATAAATTTGCTTGATTCTATATAATGGTGGTAGAGGGGCATGAGACAACTTTCATAGTTTTTGCAAAGGTCATTATCATCATTTTGGAACATCCATTTTTTTTTTTTTTTTTTTAGTATGCAACGTTCATCATGTTTATTTTGGAACATCCACATTTATTTTTAATTATGCCTCATCCACAATGATCACTTTGGAACGTCATTTTTTTTTTATTATGCAACATCCACTGTGATATTTTGGTACATCTTTTTTTTTAATTATGCCTCATCCACAATGATCACTTTGGGACGTCAATTTTTTTTTTTTTTATTATGCAACATCCGCTATGATCATTTTGGTACAACATTTTTTTAATTACGCCTCATCCACAATGATCACTTTGGAACGTCAATTTTTTTTTTTTTTATTATGCAACATCCACTACGATCATTTTGGTACATCATTTTTTTAATTATGCCTCATCCACAATGATCACTTTGGAACGTCAATTATTATTATTTTTTTTATTATGCAACATCCACTGTGATCATTTTGGTACATCATTTTTTTAATTACGCCTCATCCACAATGATTACTTTGGAACGTCAATTATTTTTTATTTTTTTATTATGCATCATCCACTGTGATCATTTTGGTACATCATTTTTTTTAATTATGCCTCATCCACAATGATCACTTTGGAACGTCAATTATTTTTTTTTTATTATGCAACATCCACTATTCGAATATTCTCTTTGATTGCTTGTTACACTTCGTCATCCTCTTTTATTGTTTCTTCCGCCTCCACATCTTCTATTTTTGCATGTTCCACTTCGTTATCCTTTTAAAATGCTTCTTCTACTTCATATCCTCTTTAATTGCTTCAGTTACTTCATTATGCGCTCTACAAAATTGTGGTGTTTCATACAAAACTTCAATCGCTCATATCTTCTAAACGCGAAGAGATAGCCCTAGCAAACTTGTACAAAATATTGGTATAAATTTTTGGTGGAACTGTTTTTTTATTGTCATCCTTGACATCCTTTTTGAATGCTTCTCTCACTTCGTCATCTTCTTTGAATGTTTTTTCCACTTCGACATCATCTTTGACTGCTTCTTTAACTTCGATATCCTCTTTGATTGCTTCTCCCACTTCGATATCGTCTTTGACTGCTTCTTCCATTTCGATATCGTCTTTGATTGCTTTTTCACTTCGTCATCTTCTTTGAATGCTTCTACCACCTTGGTATCCTCTTTGATTGCTTACTCAACTTCAATTTCCTCTTTGATTGTTTCTGCCACTTCGATATCCTATTTGATTGCTTCTTCCACTTCAACATTCTCTTTGATAGTTTCTTCCACTTCGATATCCAATCAACAAATTTATGATTTTTCTTACAAAACTTTAATCGCTCGTATCTTCTAAACGGGAAGAGATAGCACTAGCAAACTTTGACAAAATATTAGTACAAATTTTTGATCATTATCATTTTACAACATACATTTATATTATGCAACGTCAATCCTGATCATTTTGGAACGTCCAGATTTTTTTTATGCAACGTTCATCATGATCTTTTTTGCAAGGTTCAATTTTTTTTATACAACTATTATCATGATCATTTTGGAACATCGAATTTTTTTCTCTTTGATTGCTTGTTCCACTTCGATATCCTCTTTGATTGCTTCTTCCACATTGATATCCTATTTGATTGCTTCTTTAACTTTGATATCCTCTACGATTGCTTGTTCCACTTCGATATCCTCTTTTATTCCTTCTTCATCTTCAATATCCATTGGATTGCTTCTTCATCTTTGATATCCTCTTTGATGGCATTTTCACTTCGGTATCCTCTGTAAGGGCTCCTTCCTCTTTGATTTCCGTTTGATTGCTTCTTGCACTGCAATATTTTCTTTGATTGCGTCTTCATATTCGATATCGTTTTTGATTGCATTTTTACTTCGATATCCTGTGATGGCTTCTTCCACTTTAATATCCTCTTTGATTGCTTCTTCCACTTCGATATCCGCTTTGATTGCTTGTTCCATTTTGATATCGTCTTTGACTATTTCTTTCACTTCGATATCGTCTTTGATTGCTTTTTTCACTTCGTCATCCTCTTTGAATACTTCTACCAACTCGGTATCCTCTTTGATTCCTTAGTCAACTTCAATTTCCTCTTTGATTGTTTTTGCTACTTCGATATCCTATTTGATTGCTTCTCCCACTTCAATATCCTCTTTGTTTACTCCTTCCACTTCGATATCATCTTCGATTTCCTTTTGATTGCTTCTTGTACTGCATTATTCTCTTTGATTGCGTCTTCATCTTCGATATCGTCTTTGATAGCATTTTCACTTCGATATCCTCTGTGATGGCTTCTTCCACTTCGATACCCTCTTTGATTGTTTCTTCCGCCTCGACATCTTCTATTTTTGCATGTTCCACTTCGTTATCCCTTTAAAATGCTTCTTCTACTTTCATATCCTCTTTAATTGCTTCAGTTACTTCATTATGCTCTCTACAAAATTGTGGTCTTTCATACAAAACTTCAATCGCTCGTATCTTCTAAACGGGAAGAGATAGCCCTAGCAAACTTGTACAAAATATTGGTATAAATTTTTGGTGCAACTGTTTTTTTATTGTCATCCTTGACATCCTTTTTGAATGCTTCTCTCACTTCGTCATCTTCTTTGAATGTTTTTTCCACTTAGACATCATCTTTGACTGCTTCTTTAACTTCGATATCCTCTTTGATTGCTTCTCCCACTTCGATATCGTCTTTGACTGCTTCTTCCATTTCGATATCGTCTTTGATTGCTTTTTTCACTTCGTCATCTTCTTTGAATGCTTCTACCACCTCAGTATCCTCTTTGATTGCTTACTCAACTTCAATTTCCTCTTTGATTGTTTCTCCCTCTTCGATATCGTCTTTGACTGCTTCTTCCATTTCGATATCGTCTTTGATTGCTTTTTTCACTTCGTCATCTTCTTTGAATGCTTCTACCGCCTCGGTATCCTCTTTGATTGCTTACTCAACTTCAATTTCCTCTTTGATTGTTTCTGCCACTTCGATATCCTATTTGATTGCTTCTTCCACTTCAACATTCTCTTTGATAGTTTCTTCCACTTCGATATCCAATCAACAAATTTATGATTTTTCTTACAAAACTTTAATCGCTCGTATCTTCTAAACGGGAAGAGATAGCACTAGCAAACTTTGACAAAATATTAGTACAAATTTTTGATCATTATCATTTTGCAACATACATTTATATTATGCAACGTCAATCATGATCATTTTGGAACGTCCAGATTTTTTTTATGCAACGTTCATCATGATCTTTTTTGCAACGTTCAATTTTTTTTTATACAACCATTATCATGATCATTTTGGAACATCCAATTTTTTTCTCTTTGATTGCTTGTTCCACTTCGATATCCTCTTTGATTGCTTCTTCCACATTGGTATCCTCTTTGATTGCTTCTTTAACTTTGATATCCTTTACGATTGCTTGTTCCGCTTCGATATCCTCTTTTATTCCTTCTTCATCTTCAATATCCATTGGATTGCTTCTTCCACTTCGATATCGTCTTTGATTGCTTTTTTTACTTCGTCATCCTCTTAAAATGCTTCTACCACCTTGGTATCCTCTTTGATTTCTTCCTCAACTATAATTTCCTCTTTGATTGTTTCTGCTACTTCGATATCCTATTTGATTGCTTATTTCACTTCAATATCCTCTTTGATTGCTTCTTCCACTTCGATATCATCTTTGATTGCTGCTTCCACTTGGAAATCCTCTTTGATTTGATTGCTTCTTCCATTTCGATATCGTCTTTGACTGCTTCTTACACATGGATATCCTCTTTGATGGCTTTTAACAGCTCGATATCCTCTTTAATTACTTCTTCGACTAAAAGAAAAACACGCGAGCTGCGAGCAGCTCGCGCACAACGCAACCTCTAGTTATATTATATAAAGCTCGATTACCACTGACTCACTGACTGATTGACATCATTGTTCTCCCAGATGCCACCTCGTAGGGGGGAAATGTTTGGTGGGATCGTATAGAGGGAGTTCCGGTGAGTTGGGAATAAATCCTAAAGTACCCCTTTTGTCCCCCATTCGCTCCCATCGACATCGTATCTCGGAAAGTATAGGTCTTAGAGCGTTGGTGCAAAAACTAATGTTGCAGAGGACATTTTTTTATATCCGGTTCCATGAAAAAAAAATTGTCTTTCATACAAAAAAAAAATTGTCTCATACAAAATATTTCTGTATGAATACCGTAAACCGTATATTTCGTTTGCCGTAATTTTCATACTGTTTTTGTAGGGAGCCCACTGCTTGTGTGTACTATAAAATTACTGTAAAATTTGCTTGATTCTATATAATGGTTGTGGAGGGGCATGAGACAACTTTCATAGTTTTAGCAAAGGTCATCATCATCATTTGGGAACATCAATTTTTTTTTTTTTTTTAGTATGCAATGTTCATCATGTTTATTTTGGAACATCCACATTTATTTTTAATTATGCCTCATCCACAATGATCACTTTGAAACGTCATTTTTTTTTTATTATGCAACATCCACTGTGATCATTTTGGTACATCATTTTTTTTAATTATGCCTCATCCACAATGATCACTTTGGAACGTCAATTAATTTTTTTTTATTATGCATCATCCACTGTGATCATTTTGGAACATCATTTTTTTTAATTATGCCTCATCCACAATGATCACTTTGGAACGTCAATTTTTTTTTATTATGCAACATCCACTGTGATATTTTGGTACATCATTTTTTTTAATTATGCCTCATCCACAATGATCACTTTGGAACGTCAATTATTATTATTTTTTTATTATGCAACATCCACTGTGATCATTTTGGTACATCATTTTTTTAATTACGCCTCATCCACAATGATCACTTTGGAACGTCAATTATTTTTTATTTTTTTATTATGCATCATCCACTGTGATCATTTTGGAACATCATTTTTTTTTAATTATGCCTCATCCACAATGATCACTTTGGAACGTCAATTTTTTTTTTATTATGCACCATCCACTGTGATCATTTTGGAACATCATTTTTTTTTCAATTATGCCTCATCCACTATGATCACTTTGGAACGTCATTTTTTTTTTATTATGCAACAGCCACTGTGATATTTTGGTACATCATTTTATTTTAATTATGCTTCATCCACTATGATCATTTTGGAACGTCGAAATACTTTTTGATTGCTTCTTGCACTTCGATATCCTCTCATCAAAATTATGATTTTTCTTAAAAAACTTTAATCGTTCGTATCTTTTAAACGGTAAGAGATAGACATAACAAACTTTTATAAAATGGTAGCACAAATTTTTGGTGGAATCGTTATTTTACGGTCATCATCGCCCTTGCCATCATTTTGAATTATTCTCTCACTTCCTTTTCGTTTTCGAATGTTTCTTCCACATTGATATCCTCTTTAATTGTTTCTATAACTTCGAAATCATCTTTGATGGCATTTTTACTTCAATATACTTTTGAATTGTTTTTTCTATTTTCTTCAATTACTTCTCTTACTTCAATACCGACTCTACAAAATTATTGGTTTTAATACAAATCTTAAATCGCTCGTATCTTCTAAACGGGAAGAGTTACCCCCAGTAAACTTTTACAAAATATTGGTACTAATTTTTGGTGGAATAGTTTTTTTAATACCATCATTGCCCTTGACATCCTTTTTGAATGCTTCTCTTACTTCGTCTTCCGCTTTGAATGCTTCTTTCACCTCGATATCCTCTATTTTTGCTTCTTCCACTTTGATATCCTTTTTAATTGCTTTTTCTACTTATATATTTTCTTCAATTGCTTCTTTTACTTCAATTTCCACTCTACAAAATTATGGGTTTTAATACAAATCTTAAATCGCTCGTATCTTCTAAACGGGAAGAGTTACGCCTAGCAAACTTTTACAAAATATTGGTACTAATTTTTGGTGGAATTGTTTTATTAATACCATCGTTGCCCTTGAGATCCTTTTTGAATGCTTCTCTCACTTCGTCTTCCGCTTTGAATGCTTCTTTCACCTTGATATCCTCTATTTTTGCTTCTTCGACTTTGATATCCTTTTTAATTGCTTTTTCTACTTATATATTTTCTTCAATTGCTTCTTTTACTTCAATTTCCACTCTACAAAATTATGGGTTTTAATACAAATCTTAAATCGCTCGTATCTTCTAAACGGGAAGAGTTACGCCTAGCAAACTTTTACAAAATATTGGTACTAATTTTTGGTCGAATAGTTTTTTTATTACCATCATTGCTCTTGACATCCTTTTTGAATGCTTCTCTCACTTGGTCTTCCTCCTTAAATGCTTCTTTAACCTCGATATCCTCTATTTTTACTTCTTCCACTTTGATATCCTTTTTAATGTCTTTTTCTACTTATATGTTTTCTTCAATTGCTTCTTTTACTTCAATTTCCACTCTACAAAATTATGGGTTTTCATACAAAATTTAAATCGTTCGTATCTTTTAAACGGGAAGAGATAGCTCGAGGAAACTTTTATAAAATATTAGTATAAGTTTTTGGTGAAACCATTTTTTATTTTTATCATTGTCCTCGACGTCTTTTACTCAATTTCAATTTCCTCTTTAATTGTTTCTGCTACTTCGATATCCTATTTGATTGCTTCTTTCACTTCAATATCCTCTTTGATTGCTTCTTCCACTTCGATATCATCTTTGATTGCTGCTTCCACTTGGATATCTTCTTTGGTTTGATTGCTTCTTCCATTTCGATCGTCTTTGACTGCTTCTTACACATGGATATCCTCTTTGATAGCTTGTAACAGCTTGATATCCTCTTTGATTGCTTCTTCGACTTCGATATCATCTTTGATTTCTGCTTCCACTTGGATGTCCTCTTTGATTTGATTGCTTCTTCGATTTCGATATCGTCTTTGACTGCTTCTTACACATGGATATCCTCTTGGATAGCTTTAAACAGCTCGATATCCTCTTTGATTGCTTCTTCCACTTTGATATCCTCTTTTATTGCTTCTACCAATTCGATATCATCTTCGATTTCCTTTTGATTGCTTCTTGCACTGCAATATTCTCTTTGATTGCGTCTTCATCTTCGATATCGTTTTTGATAGCATTTTCACTACGATATCCTCTGTGATGGCTTCTTACACTTCGATATCTTCTTTGATTGCTTCTTCCACTTCGATATCCTCTAAGATTGCTTCTTCCTTTTCGATATCGTCTTCGACTATTTGTTTCACTTCGATATCGTCTTTGATTGCTTTTTCACTTCGTCTTCCTCTTTGAATACTTCTACCACCTCGGTATCCTCTTTGATTCCTTAGTCAACTTCAATTTCCTCTTAGATTGTTTTTCCTACTTCGATATCCTATTTGATTGCTTCTTCCACTTCAATATCCTCTTCGATTACTCCTTCCACTTCGATGTCATCTTCAATTTCCTTTTGATTGCTTCTTGCACTGCAATATTCTCTTTGATTGCGTCTTGATCTTCGATTTCGGCTTTGACAGCATTTTCACTTCGATATCCTCTGTAATGGCTTCTTCCACTTCGATACCCTCTTTGATTGCTTCATCCACTTCGATATCCTCTTTGATTGCTTCTTCCACTTCGATATCGACTTTGACTGTTTCTTCCACTTCGATACCGTCTTTGATTGCTTTTTTCACTTCGTCATCCTCTTAGAACGCTTCTACCACCTCGGTATCCTCTTTGATTGCTTACTCAACTTTAATTTCCTCTTTGATTGTTTCTGCTACTTCGATATCTTCTTTGATTGCTTCTTCCACTTCGATATCCTCTAAGATTGCTTCTTCCTTTTCGATATCGTTTTTGACTGTTTCTTCCATTTCGATATCGTCTTTGATTGCTTTTTTCACTTCGTCATCCTCTTAGAATGCTCTTACCACCTCGGGATCCTCTTTGATTGCTTACTCAACTTTAATTTCCTCTTTGATTGTTTCTGCTACTTCGATATCCTATTTGATTGCTTCTTTTACTTCAACATCCTCTTTAATTGCTGCTTCCACTTGGAAATCCTCTTTGATTTGATTGCTTCTTCCATTTCGATATCGTCTTTGACTGCTTCTTACACATGGATATCCTGTTTGATGGCTTTTAACAGCTCGATATCCTCTTTAATTACTTCTTCGACTAAAAGAAAAACACGCGAGCTGCGAGCAGCTCGCGCACAACGCAACCTCTAGTTATATTATATAAAGCTCGATTACCACTGACTCACTGACTGATTGACATCATTGTTCTCCCAGATGCCACCTCGTAGGGGGGAAATGTTTGGTGGGATCGTATAGAGGGAGTTCCGGTGAGTTGGGAATAAATCCTAAAGTACCCCTTTTGTCCCCCATTCGCTCCCATCGACATCGTATCTCGGAAAGTATAGGTCTTACAGCATTGGTGCAAAAACTAATGTTGCTGAGGACATTTTTTTATATCCGGATCAATGAAAAAAAAATTGTCTTTCATACAAAAAAAAATTGTCCCATACAAAATATTTCTGTATGAATACCGTAAACCGTATATTTCGTTTACCGTACTGTTCATACTGTTTTTGTAGGGAGGCCACGACTTGTGTGTACTATAAAATTACTGTAAATTTGCTTGATTCTATATAATGGTGGTGGAGGGGCATGAGACAACTTTCATAGTTTTTGCAAAGGTCATCATCATCATTTTGGAACATCCATTTTTTTTTTAGTATGCAACGTTCATCATTTTTATTTTGGAACATCAATTTTTTTTTAATCATGCCTCATCCACAATGATCACTTTGGAACGTCAATTTTTTTTTTATTATGCAACATCCACTGTGATCATTTTGGTACATCATTTTTTTTAATTATGCCTCATCCACAATGATCACTTTGGAACGTCAATTTTTTTTTTATTATGCAAAATCCTTTGTGATCATTTTGGAAAATCAATTTTTTTTCAATTATGCTTCATCCACTATGATCACTTTGGAACGTCAAATTTTTTTTTTTTTTTATTATGCAACATCCACTGTGATATTTTGGTACATCATTTTTTTTAATTATACCTCATCCACAATGATCACTTTGGAACGTCAATTTTTTTTTATTATGCATCATCCACTGTGATCATTTTTGAACATAATTTTTTTTTCAATTATGCTTCATCCACTATGATCACTTTGGAACGTCAATTTTTTATTTTTTTTTTATTATGCAACATCCACTGTGATATTTTGGTACATCATTTTTTTTAATTATGCCTCATCCACAATGATCACTTTGGAACGTCAATTATTATTATTTTTTTAATTATGCCTCATCCACAATGATCACTTTGGAACGTCAATTATTATTATTTTTTTTGTATTATGCAACATCCACTGTGATCATTTTGGTACATCATTTTTTTTAATTATGCCTCATCCACAATGATCACTTTGGAACGTCAATTATTTTTTTTTATTACGCAACATCCACTGTGATCATTTTGGAACATCATTTTTTTTAATTATGCCTCATCCACAATGATCACTTTGGAACGTCAATTATTTTTTTTTATTATGCAACATCCACTGTGATCATTTTGGAACATCATTTTTTTTAATTATGCCTCATCCACAATGATCACTTTGGAACGTCAATTATTATTAATTTTTTTGTATTATGCAACATCCACTGTGATCATTTTGGTACATCATTTTTTTAACTACGCCTCATCCACAATGATCACTTTGGAACGTCAATTATTATTATTTTTTTTGTATTATGCAACATCCACTGTGATCATTTTGGTACATCATTTTTTTAAATTATGCCTCATCCACATGATCATTTTGGAACGTCAATTTTTTTTATTATGCAACATCCACTGTGATCATTTTGGAAAATCAATTTTTTTTTGTAGCACAAATTTTTGGTGGAATCGTTATTTTACGGTCATCATCGCCCTTGCCATCATTTTGAATTCTTCTCTCACTTCCTTTTCGTTTTCGAATGTTTCTTCCACATTGATATCCTCTTTAATTGTTTCTATAACTTCGAAATCCTCTTTGATGGCATTTTTACTTCAATATACTTTTGAATTGTTTTTTCTATTTTTCTATTTTCTTCAATTACTTCTCTTACTTCAATATCGACTCTACAAAATTATGGGTTTTAATACAAATCTTAAATCGCTCGTATCTTCTAAACGGGAAGAGTTACCCCCAGCAAACTTTTACAAAATATTGGTACTAATTTTTGGTGGAATAGTTTTTTTAATACCATCATTGCCCTTGAGATCCTTTTTGAATGCTTCTCTTACTTCGTCTTCCGCTTTGAATGCTTCTTTCACCTCGATATCCTCTATTTTTGCTTCTTCCACTTTGATATCCTTTTTAATTGCTTTTTCTACTTATATATTTTCTTCAATTGCTTCTTTTACTTCAATTCCCACTCTACAAAATTATGGGTTTTAATACAAATCTTAAATCGCTCGTATCTTCTAAACGGGAACAGTTACGCCTAGCAAACTTTTACAAAATATTGGTACAAATTTTTGGTGGAATAGTTTTTTTAATACCATCATTGCCCTTGACATCCGTTTTGAATGCTTCTCTTACTTCGTCTTCCAGTTTAAATGCTTCTTTCGCCTCGATATCCTCTATTTTTGCTTCTTCCACTTTGATATCCTTTTTAATTGCTTTATCTACTTATATATTTTCTTCAATTGCTTCTTTTACTTCAATTCCCACTCTACAAAATTATGGGTTTTAATACAAATCTTAAATCGCTCGTATCTTCTAAACGGGAACAGTTACGCCTAGCAAACTTTTACAAAATATGGGTACAAATTTTTGGTCGAATAGTTTTTTTATTACCATCATTGCTCTTGACATCCTTTTTGAATGCTTCTCTCACTTGGTCTTCCTCCTTGAATGCTTCTTTCACCTCGATATCCTCTATTTTTGCTTCTTCCACTTTGATATCCTTTTTAATGTCTTTTTCTACTTATATGTCTTCTTCAATTGCTTCTTTTACTTCAATTTCCACTCCACAAAATTACGGGTTTTCATACAAAACTTAAATCGCTCGTATCTTTTAAACGGGAAGAGATAGCTCGAGGAAACTTTTACAAAATATTAGTATAAGTTTTTGATGAAACTGTTTTTTATTTTTATCATTGCCCTCGACGTCTTTTACTCAATTTCAATTTCCTCTTTAATTGTTTCTGCTACTTCGATATCCTATTTGATTGCTTCTTTCACTTCAATATCCTCTTTGATTGCTTCTTCCACTTCGATATCATCTTTGATTGCTGCTTCCACTTGGATATCCTCTTTGATTTGATTGCTTCTTCCATTTCGATCGTCTTTGACTGCTTCTTACACATGGATATCCTCTTCGATAATTTTAAACAGCTCGATATCCTCTTTGATTGCTTCTTCCACTTTGAAATCCTCTTTTATTGTTTCTACCAATTCGATATCATCTTCGATTTCCTTTTGATTGCTTCTTGCACTGCAATATTCTCTTTGATTGCGTCTTCATCTTCGATATAATTTTTGATAGCATTTTCACTTCGATATCCTCTGTGATTGCTTCTTCCATTTCGATATCGTCTTTGACTGCTTCTTACACATGGATATCCTGTTCGATGGCTTTTAACAGCTCGATATCCTCTTTAATTACTTCTTCGACTAAAAGAAAAACACGCGAGCTGCGAGCAGCTCGCGCACAACGCAACCTCTAGTTATATTATATAAAGCTCGATTACCACTGACTGACTGACTGACTCATTGACATGTTTGTTCTCCCAGATGCCACCTCGTAGGGTGAAAATGTTTGGTGGGATCGTATAGAGGGAGTTCCGGTGAGTTGGGAATAAATCCTAAAGTACCCCTTTTGTCCCCCATTCGCTCCCATCCACCTCGTATCTCGGAAAGTATAGGTCTTAGAGCGTTGGTGCAAAAACTAATGTTGCAGAGGACATTTTTTTATATCCGGTTCCATGAAAAAAAAATTGTCTTTCATACAAAAAAAAAATTGTCCCATACAAAATATTTCTGTATGAATACCGTAAACCGTATATTTCGTTTACCGTACTGTTCATACTGTTTTTGTAGGGAGGCCATGGCTTGTGTGTACTATAAAATTACTGTAAATTTGCTTGATTCTATATAATGGTGGTGGAGGGGCATGAGACAACTTTCATAGTTTTTGCAAAGGTCATCATCATCATTTTGGAACATCCATTTTTTTTTTTTAGTATGCAACGTTCATCATGTTTATTTTGGAACATCAATTTTTTTTTAATTTTGCTTCATCCACAATGATCACTTTGGAACGTCAATTTTTTTATTTTATTATGCAACATCCACTGAGATCATTTTGGTACATCATTTTTTTAAATTATGCCTCATCCACCATGATCACTTTGGAACGTCAATTTTTTTTTTTATTATGCTTCATCCACTGTGATCATTTTGGAACATCATTTTTTTTTCAATTATGCCTCATCCACTATGATCACTTTGGAACGTCAATTTTTTTTTATTATGCAACATCCACTGTGATATTTTGGTACATCATTTTTTTAATTATGCCTCATCCACAATGATCACTTTGGAACGTCAATTTTTTTTATTATGTAGCATCCACTATGATCATTTTGGAACATCATTTTATTTTAATTATGCCTCATCCACTATGATCATTTTGGAACGTCGAAATATTTTTAATTGCTTCTTCTACTTGGATATCTTTTTGATTGCTTCTTGCACTTCGATATCCTCTCATCAAAATTATGATTTTTCTTAAAAAACTTTAATCGTTCGTATCTTTTAAACGGTAAGAGATAGACATAACAAACTTTTATAAAATGGTAGCACAAATTTTTGGTGGAATCGTTATTTTACGGTCATCATCGCCATTGCCATCATTTTGAATTCTTCTCTCACTTCCTTTTCGTTTTCGAATGTTTCTTCCACATTGATATCCTCTTTAATTGTTTCTATAACTTCGAAATCCTCTTTGATGGCATTTTTATTTCAATATACTTTTAAATTGTTTTTTCTATTTTTATATTTTCTTCAATTACTTCTCTTACTTCAATATCGACTCTACAAAATTATGGGTTTTAATACAAATCTTAAATCGCTCGTATCTTCTAAACGGGCAGGGTTACCCCTAGCAAACTTTTACAAAATATTGTTTAAGTTTTTGGTGGAATCGTTTTTTTATTTTTATCATTGTCCTCGACGTCCTATTTGAATGCTTCTCTCACTTCGTCTTCCTCTTTGAATGCTTCTTTCCCTTCGTCATCCTCTTTGATTGTTTCTTTCACCTCGATATCCTCTATTTTTGCTTCTTCCACTTTGATATCTTTTTTAATTGCTTTTTTTACTTATATGTTTTCTTCAATTGCTTCTTTTACTTCAATGCCCACTCTATAAAATTATGGGTTTTAATACAAATCTTAAATCGCTCGTATCTTCTAAACGGGAAGAGTTACCCCCAGCAAACTTTTACAAAATATTGGTACTAATTTTTGGTGGAATAGTTTTTTTAATACCATCATTGCCCTTGAGTTCTGTTTTGAATGCTTCTCTTACTTCGTCTTCCGCTTTGAATGCTTCTTTCACCTCGATATCCTCTATTTTTGCTTCTTCCACTTTGATATCCTTTTTAATTGCTTTTTCTACTTATGTATTTTCTTCAATTGCTTCTTTTACTTCAATTCCCACTTTACAAAATTATGGGTTTTAATACAAATCTTAAATCGCTCGTATCTTCTAAACGGGAACAGTTACGCCTAGCAAACTTTTAAAAAATATTGGTACAAATTTTTGGTCGAATAGTTTTTTTATTACCATCATTACTCTTGACTTCCTTTTTGAATGCTTCTCTCACTTGGTCTTCCTCCTTGAATGCTTCTTTCACCTCGATATCCTCTATTTTTGCTTCTTCCACTTTGATATCCTTTTTAATGTCTTTTTCTACTTATACGTTTTCTTCAATTGCTTCTTTTACTTCAATTCCCACTCTATAAAATTATGGGTTTTAATACAAATCTTAAATCGCTCGTATCTTCTAAACGGGAACAGTTACGCCTAGCAAACTTTTACAAAATATTGGTACAAATTTTTGGTCGAACAGTTTTTTATTACCATCATTGCTCTTGACATCTTTTTGGATGCTTCTCTCACTTGGTCTTCCTCTTAGAATGCTTCTTTCACCTCGATATCCTCTATCTTTGCTTCTACCACTTTGATATCCTTTTTAATTGCTTATTCTAATTATATATTATCTTTAATTGCTTCTTATACTTCAATTTCCACTCCACAAAATTATGGGTTTTCATATAAAACTTAAATCGCTCGTATCTTCTAAACAAGAAGAGATAGCTCTAGGAAACTTTAACAAAATATTTGTTTAAGTTTTTGGTGGAATCGTTTTTTTATTTTTATCATTGTCCTCGACGTCCTATTTGAATGCTTCTCTCACTTCGTCTTCCTCTTTGAATGCTTCTTTCCCTTCGTCATCCTCTTTGATTGTTTCTTTCACCTCGATATCCTCTATTTTTGCTTCTTCCACTTTGATATCCTTTTAAATTGCTTTTTCTACTTATATATTTTCTTCAATTGCTTCTTTTACTTCAATTTCCACTCTACAAAATTATGGGTTTTAATACAAATCTTAAATCGCTCGTATCTTCTAAACGGGAAGGGTTACCCCTAGCAAACTTTTTCAAAATATTGGTACTAATTTTTGGTGGAATAGTTTT
Organism: Philereme transversata; assembly: GCA_963924445.1. Taxonomy (NCBI): domain Eukaryota; kingdom Metazoa; phylum Arthropoda; class Insecta; order Lepidoptera; family Geometridae; genus Philereme; species Philereme transversata. The sequence continues at coordinate 13,042,003 of OZ004342.1, forward strand.
CTTAATACCATCATTGCCCTTGACATCCTTTTTGAATGCTTCTCTCACTTCGTCTTCCTCTTTGAATGCTTCTTTCACCTCGATATCCTCTATTTTTGCTTTTTCCACTTTGATTTCATTTTTAATTGCTTTATCTACTTATATATTTTCTTCAATTGCTTCTTTTACTTCAATTCACACTCTACAAAATTATGGGTTTAAATACAAATCTTAAATCGCTCGTATCTTCTAAACGGGAACAGTTACGCCTAGCAAACTTTTAAAAAATATTGGTACAAATTTTTGGTCGAATAGTTTTTTTATTACCATCATTACTCTTGACTTCCTTTTTGAATGCTTCTCTCACTTGGTCTTCCTCCTTGAATGCTTCTTTCACCTCGATATCCTCTATTTTTGCTTCTTCCACTTTGATATCCTTTTTAATGTCTTTTTCTACTTATACGTTTTCTTCAATTGCTTCTTTTACTTCAATTCCCACTCTATAAAATTATGGGTTTTAATACAAATCTTAAATCGCTCGTATCTTCTAAACGGGAACAGTTACGCCTAGCAAACTTTTACAAAATATTGGTACAAATTTTTGGTCGAACAGTTTTTTATTACCATCATTGCTCTTGACATCTTTTTGGATGCTTCTCTCACTTGGTCTTCCTCTTAGAATGCTTCTTTCACCTCGATATCCTCTATCTTTGCTTCTACCACTTTGATATCCTTTTTAATTGCTTATTCTAATTATATATTATCTTTAATTGCTTCTTATACTTCAATTTCCACTCCACAAAATTATGGGTTTTCATATAAAACTTAAATCGCTCGTATCTTCTAAACAAGAAGAGATAGCTCTAGGAAACTTTTATAAAATAATAATATAAGTTTTTGGTGAAACCGTGTTTTATTTTTCATTATCCTCGACGTCTTTAACTCAATTTCAATTTCCTACTTAATTGTTTCTGCTACTTGGATATCCTATTTGATTGCTTCTTTCACTTCAATATCCTCTTTGATTGCTTCTTCCACTTCGATATCATCTTTGATTCCTGCTTCCACTTGGATATCCTCTTTGATTTGATTGCTTCTTTCATTTCGATCGTCTTTGACTGCTTCTTACATATGGATATCCTCTTCGATAACTTTAAACAGCTCGATATCCTCTTTGATTGCTTCTTCCACTTTGACATCCTCTTTTATTGCTTCTACCAATTCGATATCATTTTCGATTTCCTTTTGATTGCTTCTTGCACTGCAATATTCTCTTTGATTGCGTCTTCATCTTCGATATCGTTTTTGATAGCATTTTCACTACGATATCCTCTGTGATGGCTTCTTACACTTCGATATCTTCTTTGATTGCTTCTTCCATTTCGATATCCTCTAAGATTGCTTCTTCCTTTTCGATATCGTCTTCGACTATTTGTTTTACTTCGATATCGTCTTTGATTGCTTTTTCACTTCGTCATCCTCTTTGAATACTTCTACCACCTCGGTATCCTCTTTGATTCCTTAGTCAACTTCAATTTCCTCTTAGATTGTTTTTCCTACTTCGATATCCTATTTGATTGCTTCTTTTACTTCGATATCCTCTTTTATTGCTTCTTACACTTCGATATCCTCTTTGATTGCTTCTTCCACTTCGATATCCTCTTTTATTGCTTCTACCAATTCGATATCATCTTTGATTGCTGCTTTCACTTGGAAATCCTCTGTGATTTGATTGCTTCTTCCATTTCGATATCGTCTTTGACTGCTTCTTACACATGGATATCCTCTTTGATGGCTTTTGACAGCTCGATATCCTCTTTAATTACTTCATCGACTAAAAGAAAAACACGCGAGCTGCGAGCAGCTCGCGCACAACGCAACCTCTAGTTATATTATATAAAGCTCGATTACCACTGACTGACTGACTGACTGATTGACTCATTGACATGTTTGTTCTCCCAGATGCCACCTCGTAGGGTGAAAATGTTTGGTGGGATCGTATAGAGGGAGTTCCGGTGAGTTGGGAATAAATCCTAAAGTACCCCTTTTGTCCCCCCTTCGCTCCCATCGACATCGTATCTCGGAAAGTATAGGTCTTACAGCGTTGGTTGAAAAACTAATGTTGCTGAGGATATTTTTTTATATCCGGATCCATGAAAAAAAAATTGTCTTTCATACAAAAAAAAAATTGTCCCATACAAAATATTTCTGTATGAATACCGTAAACCGTATATTTCGTTTGCCGTAATTTTCATACTGTTTTTGTAGGGAGCCCACGGCTTGTGTGTACTATAAAATTACTGTAAATATGCTTGATTCTATATAATGGTGGTGGAGGGACATGAGATAACTTTCATAGTTTTTGCAAAGGTCATCATCATCATTTTGGAACATCCAATTTTTTTTTTTTTTTTTTTAGTATGCAACGTTCATCATGTTTATTTTGGAACATCCAAATTTTTTTAATTATGCCTCATCCACAATGATCACTTTGGAACGTCAATTATTTTTTTTTTATTATGCATCATCCACTGTGATAATTTTGGAACATCATTTTTTTTTAATTATGCCTCATCCACAATGATCATTTTGGAACGTCAATTTTTTTTTTTTTACTATGCAAAATCCTTTGTGATCATTTTGGTAAATCAATTTTTTTTAAATTATGCATCATCCACTGTGATCATTTTGGAACGTCATTTTTTTTAATTATGCCTCATCCACAATGAACACTTTGGAACGTCAATTATTTTTTTTTTATTATGCAACATCCACTGTGTTCATTTTGGTACATCATTTTTTTTAATTATGCCTCATCCACAATGATCACTTTGGAACGTCAATTATTTTTTTTTTATTATGCATCATCCACTGTGATAATTTTGGAACATCATTTTTTTTTAATTATGCCTCATCCACAATGATCATTTTGGAACGTCAATTTTTTTTTTTATACTATGCAAAATCCTTTGTGATCATTTTGGAAAATCAATTTTTTTTAAATTATGCATCATCCACTGTGATCATTTTGGAACGTCATTTTTTTCAATTATGCCTCATCCACAATGAACACTTTGGAACGTCAATTATTTTTTTTTTATTATGCAACATCCACTGTGTTCATTTTGGTACATCATTTTTTTTAATTATGCCTCATCCACAATGATCACTTTGGAACGTCAATTATTTTTTTTTTATTATGCATCATCCACTGTGATCATTTTGGAACATCATTTTTTTTCAATTATGCCTCATCCACTATGATCACTTTGGAACGTCAATTTTTTTTTTTTTTATTATGCAACATCCACTGTGATATTATATTTTGGTACATCATTTTTTTTAATTATGCCTCATCCACAATGATCACTTTGGAACGTCAATTATTATTTTTTTTTTTTATTATGCAACATCCACTATGATCATTTTGGTACATCATTTTTTTAATAACGCCTCATCCACAATGATCACTTTGGAACGTCAATTTTTTTTTTTATTATGCATCATCCACTGTGATCATTTTGGAACATCATTTTTTTTTAATTATGCCTCATCCACATGATCATTTTGGAATGTCAATTTTTTTTATTATGCAACATCCACTGTGATCATTTTGGAAAATCAATTTTTTTTTGTAGCACAAATTTTTGGTGGAATCGTTATTTTACGGTCATCATCGCCCTTGCCATCATTTTGAATTCTTCTCTCACTTCCTTTTCGTTTTCGAATGTTTCTTCCATATTGATATCCTCTTTAATTGTTTCTATAACTTCGAAATCCCTGTTTGATGGCATTTTTACTTCAATATACTTTTGAATTGTTTTTTCTATTTTTATATTTTCTTCAATTACTTCTCTTACTTCAATATCGACTCTACAAAATTATGGGTTTAAATACAAATCTTAAATCGCTCGTATCTTCTAAACGGGAAAAGTTACCCCCAGCAAACTTTTACAAAATATTGGTACTAATTTTTGGTGGAATAGTTTTTTTAATACCATCATTGCCCTTGAGATCCTTTTTGAATGCTTCTCTTACTTCGTCTTCCGCTTTGAATGCTTCTTTCACCTCGATATCCTCTATTTTTGCTTCTTCCACTTTGATATCCTTTTTAATTGCTTTTTCTATTTATATATTTTCTTCAATTGCTTCTTTTACTTCAATTTCCACTCTACAAAATTATGGGTTTTCATACAAAACTTAAATCGCTCATATCTTTTAAACGGGAAGAGATAGCTCGAGGAATTTTTTACAAAATATTGGTATAAGTTTTTGGTGGAACCGTTTTTTTATTTTTATTATTGTCCTCGACGTCTTTTACTCAATTTCAATTTTCTCTTTGATTGTTTCTGCTACTTCGATATCCTATTTGATTGCTTCTTTCACTTCAATATCCTCTTTGATTGCTTCTTCCACTTCGATATCATCTTTGATTTCTGCTTCCACTTGGATGTCCTCTTTGATTTGATTGCTTCTTCGATTTCGATATCGTCTTTGACTGCTTCTTACACATGGATATCCTCTTCGATAACTTTAAACAGCTCGATATCCTCTTTGATTGCTTCTTCCACTTTGATATCCTCTTTTATTGCTTCTACCAATTCGATATCATCTTCGGTTTCCTTTTGATTGCTTCTTGCACTGCAATATTCTCTTTGATTGCGTCTTCATCTTCGATATCGTTTTTGATGGCATTTTCACTTTAATATCCTCTGTGATGGCTTCTTCCACTTCGATACCCTCTTTGATTGCTTCTTCCACTTCGATATCCTCTTTGATTGCTTCTTCCACTTCGATATCGTCATTGACTGTTTCTTCCACTTCGATATCGTCTTTGATTGCTTTTTTCACTTCGTCATCCTCTTAGAACGCTTCTACCACCTCGGTATCCTCTTTGATTGCTTACTCAACTTTAATTTCCTCTTTGATTGTTTCTGCTACTTCGATATCCTATTTGATTGCTTCTTTCACGTCAATATCCTCTTTGATTGCTTCTTCCACTTCGATATCGTTTTTGACTGTTTCTTCCACTTCGATATCGTCTTTGATTGCTTTTTTCACTTCGTCATCCTCTTAGAACGCTTCTACCACCTCGGTATCCTCTTTGATTGCTTACTCAACTTTAATTTCCTCTTTGATTGTTTCTGCTACTTCGATATCCTATTTGATTGCTTCTTTCACTTCAATATCCTCTTTGATTGCTTCTTCCACTTCGATATCGTTTTTGACTGTTTCTTCCACTTCGATATCGTCTTTGATTGCTTTTTTTACTACGTCATCCTCTTAGAATGCTCTTACCACCTCGGTATCCTCTTTGATTGCTTACTCAACTTTAATTTCCTCTTTGATTGTTTCTGCTGCTTCAATATCCTATTTGATTGATTCTTTCACTTCAATATCCTCTTTAATTGCTGCTTCCACTTGGAAATCTTCTTTGATTTGATTGCTTCTTCCATTTCGATATCGTCTTTGACTGCTTCTTACACATGGATATCCTCTTTGATGGCTTTTAACAGCTCGATATCCTCTTTAATTACTTCTTCGACTAAAAGAAAAACACGCGAGCTGCGAGCAGCTCGCGCACAACGCAACCTCTAGTTATATTATATAAAGCTCGATTACCACTGACTGACTGACTGACTGACTCATTGACATGTTTGTTCTCCCAGATGCCCCCTCGTAGGGTGAAAATGTTTGGTGCCATCGTATAGAGGGAGTTCCGATGAGTTGGGAATAAATCCTAAAGTACCCCTTTTGTCCCCCATTCGCTCCCATCGACATCGTATCTCGGAAAGTATAGGTCTTACAGCGTTGGTGCAAAAACTAATGTTGCTGAGGACATTTTTTTATATCCGGATCCATGAAAAAAAAATGGTCTTTCATACAAAAAAAAAATTGTCCCATACAAAATATTTCTGTATGAATACCGTAAACCGTATATTTCGTTTGCCGTAATTTTCATACTGTTTTTGTAGGGAGCCCACGGCTTGTGTGTACTATAAAATTACTGTAAATTTGCTTGATTCTATATAATGGTGGTGGAGGGACATGAGATAACTTTCATAGTTTTGCAAAGGTCATCATCATCATTTTGGAACATCCAATTTTTTTTTTTTTTTTTAGTATGCAATGTTCATCATGTTTATTTTGGAACATCCACATTTTTTTAATTATGCCTCATCCACAATGATCACTTTGGAACGTCAATTTTTTTTATTTTTGTTATTTTGCTGCATCCACTGTGATCATTTTGGTACATCATTTTTTTTAATTATGCCTCATCCACAATGATCACTTTGGAACGTCAATTTTTTTTTTTATTATGCATCATCCACTGTGATCATTTTGGAACATAATTTTTTTTTCAATTATGCCTCATCCACTATGATCACTTTGGAACGTCAATTTTTTTTTTTTATTATGCAACATCCACTGTGATATTTTGGTACATCTTTTTTTTTAATTATGCCTCATCCACAATGATCACTTTGGGACGTCAATTTTTTTTTTTTTATTATGCAACATCCGCTATGATCATTTTGGTACAACATTTTTTTAATTACGCCTCATCCACAATGATCACTTTGGAACGTCAATTTTTTTTTTTTATTATTATGCAACATCCACTATGATCATTTTGGTACATCATTTTTTTAATTATGCCTCATCCACAATGATCACTTTGGAACGTCAATTATTATTATTTTTTTTATTATGCAACATCCACTGTGATCATTTTGGTACATCATTTTTTTAATTACGCCTCATCCACAATGATCACTTTGGAACGTCAATTATTTTTTATTTTTTTATTATGCATCATCCACTGTGATCATTTTGGTACATCATTTTTTTTAATTATGCCTCATCCACAATGATCACTTTGGAACGTCAATTATTTTTTTTTTATTATGCAACATCTACTATTCGAATATTCTCTTTGATTGCTTGTTACACTTCGTCATCCTCTTTTATTGTTTCTTCCGCCTCCACATCTTCTATTTTTGCATGTTCCACTTCGTTATCCTTTTAAAATGCTTCTTCTACTTCATATCCTCTTTAATTGCTTCAGTTACTTCATTATGCGCTCTACAAAATTGTGGTGTTTCATACAAAACTTCAATCGCTCATATCTTCTAAACGCGAAGAGATAGCCCTAGCAAACTTGTACAAAATATTGGTATAAATTTTTGGTGGAACTGTTTTTTTATTGTCATCCTTGACATCCTTTTTGAATGCTTCTCTCACTTCGTCATCTTCTTTGAATGTTTTTTCCACTTCGACATCATCTTTGACTGCTTCTTTAACTTCGATATCCTCTTTGATTGCTTCTCCCACTTCGATATCGTCTTTGATTGCTTTTTCACTTCGTCATCTTCTTTGAATGCTTCTACCACCTTGGTATCCTCTTTGATTGCTTACTCAACTTCAATTTCCTCTTTGATTGTTTCTGCCACTTCGATATCCTATTTGATTGCTTCTTCCACTTCAACATTCTCTTTGATAGTTTCTTCCACTTCGATATCCAATCAACAAATTTATGATTTTTCTTACAAAACTTTAATCGCTCGTATCTTCTAAACGGGAAGAGATAGCACTAGCAAACTTTGACAAAATATTAGTACAAATTTTTGATCATTATCATTTTACAACATACATTTATATTATGCAACGTCAATCCTGATCATTTTGGAACGTCCAGATTTTTTTTATGCAACGTTCATCATGATCTTTTTTGCAAGGTTCAATTTTTTTTATACAACTATTATCATGATCATTTTGGAACATCCAATTTTTTTCTCTTTGATTGCTTGTTCCACTTCGATATCCTCTTTGATTGCTTCTTCCACATTGATATCCTATTTGATTGCTTCTTTAACTTTGATATCCTCTACGATTGCTTGTTCCACTTCGATATCCTCTTTTATTCCTTCTTCATCTTCAATATCCATTGGATTGCTTCTTCATCTTTGATATCCTCTTTGATGGCATTTTCACTTCAGTATCCTCTGTAAGGGCTCCTTCCTCTTTGATTTCCGTTTGATTGCTTCTTGCACTGCAATATTTTCTTTGATTGCGTCTTCATATTCGATATCGTTTTTGATTGCATTTTTACTTCGATATCCTGTGATGGCTTCTTCCACTTTAATATCCTCTTTAATTGCTTCTTCCACTTCGATATCCGCTTTGATTGCTTGTTCCATTTTGATATCGTCTTTGACTATTTCTTTCACTTCGATATCGTCTTTGATTGCTTTTTTCACTTCGTCATCCTCTTTGAATACTTCTACCAACTCGGTATCCTCTCTGATTCCTTAGTCAACTTCAATTTCCTCTTTGATTGTTTTTGCTACTTCAATATCCTATTTGATTGCTTCTCCCACTTCAATATCCTCTTTGTTTACTCCTTCCACTTCGATATCATCTTCGATTTCCTTTTGATTGCTTCTTGTACTGCATTATTCTCTTTGATTGCGTCTTCATCTTCGATATCGTCTTTGATAGCATTTTCACTTCGATATCCTCTGTGATGGCTTCTTCCACTTCGATACCCTCTTTGATTGTTTCTTCCGCCTCGACATCTTCTATTTTTGCATGTTCCACTTCGTTATCCCTTTAAAATGCTTCTTCTACTTTCATATCCTCTTTAATTGCTTCAGTTACTTCATTATGCTCTCTACAAAATTGTGGTCTTTCATACAAAACTTCAATCGCTCGTATCTTCTAAACGGGAAGAGATAGCCCTAGCAAACTTGTACAAAATATTGGTATAAATTTTTGGTGCAACTGTTTTTTTATTGTCATCCTTGACATCCTTTTTGAATGCTTCTCTCACTTCGTCATCTTCTTTGAATGTTTTTTCCACTTAGACATCATCTTTGACTGCTTCTTTAACTTCGATATCCTCTTTGATTGCTTCTCCCACTTCGATATCGTCTTTGACTGCTTCTTCCATTTCGATATCGTCTTTGATTGCTTTTTTCACTTCGTCATCTTCTTTGAATGCTTCTACCACCTCGGTATCCTCTTTGATTGCTTACTCAACTTCAATTTCCTCTTTGATTGTTTCTCCCTCTTCGATATCGTCTTTGACTGCTTCTTCCATTTCGATATCGTCTTTGATTGCTTTTTTCACTTCGTCATCTTCTTTGAATGCTTCTACCGCCTCGGTATCCTCTTTGATTGCTTACTCAACTTCAATTTCCTCTTTGATTGTTTCTGCCACTTCGATATCCTATTTGATTGCTTCTTCCACTTCAACATTCTCTTTGATAGTTTCTTCCACTTCGATATCCAATCAACAAATTTATGATTTTTCTTACAAAACTTTAATCGCTCGTATCTTCTAAACGGGAAGAGATAGCACTAGCAAACTTTGACAAAATATTAGTACAAATTTTTGATCATTATCATTTTGCAACATACATTTATATTATGCAACGTCAATCATGATCATTTTGGAACGTCCAGATTTTTTTTATGCAACGTTCATCATGATCTTTTTTGCAACGTTCAATTTTTTTTTATACAACCATTATCATGATCATTTTGGAACATCCAATTTTTTTCTCTTTGATTGCTTGTTCCACTTCGATATCCTCTTTGATTGCTTCTTCCACATTGGTATCCTCTTTGATTGCTTCTTTAACTTTGATATCCTTTACGATTGCTTGTTCCGCTTCGATATCCTCTTTTATTCCTTCTTCATATTCAATATCCATTGGATTGCTTCTTCCACTTCGATATCGTCTTTGATTGCTTTTTTTACTTCGTCATCCTCTTAGAATGCTTCTACCACCTTGATATCCTCTTTGATTTCTTCCTCAACTATAATTTCCTCTTTGATTGTTTCTGCTACTTCGATATCCTATTTGATTGCTTCTTTCACTTCAATATCCTCTTTGATTGCTTCTTCCACTTCGATATCATCTTTGATTGCTGCTTCCACTTGGAAATCCTCTTTGATTTGATTGCTTCTTCCATTTCGATATCGTCTTTGACTGCTTCTTACACATGGATATCCTCTTTGATGGCTTTTAACAGCTCGATATCCTCTTTAATTACTTCTTCGACTAAAAGAAAAACACGCGAGCTGCGAGCAGCTCGCGCACAACGCAACCTCTAGTTATATTATATAAAGCTCGATTACCACTGACTGACTGACTGACTGACTCATTGACATGTTTGTTCTCCCAGATGCCACCTCGTAGGGTGAAAATGTTTGGTGGGATCGTATAGAGGGAGTTCCGATGAGTTGGGAATAAATCCTAAAGTACCCCTTTTGTCCCCCATTCGCTCCCATCGACCTCGTATCTCGGAAAGTATAGGTCTTAGAGCGTTGGTGCAAAAACTAATGTTGCAGAGGACATTTTTTTATATCCGGTTCCATGAAAAAAAAATTGTCTTTCATACAAAAAAAAAATTGTCCCATACAAAATATTTCTGTATGAATACCGTAAACCGTATATTTCGTTTGCCGTAATTTTCATACTGTTTTTGTAGGGAGCCCACTGCTTGTGTGTACTATAAAATTACTGTAAAATTTGCTTGATTCTATATAATGGTTGTGGAGGGGCATGAGACAACTTTCAGTCTTAGCAAAGGTCATCATCATCATTTTGGAACATCCAAATTTTTTTTTTTTTTTTAGTATGCAACGTTCATCATGTTTATTTTGGAACATCCACATTTATTTTTAATTATGCCTCATCCACAATGATCACTTTGGAACGTCATTTTTTTTTATTATGCAACATCCACTGTGATCATTTTGGTACATCATTTTTTTTAATTATGCCTCATCCACAATGATCACTTTGGAACGTCAATTATTTTATTTTTTTTATTATGCATCATCCACTGTGATCATTTTGGAACATCATTTTTTTCAATTATGCCTCATCCACTATGATCACTTTGGAACGTCAATTTTTTTTTTTTTTATTATGCAACATCCACTGTGATATTTTGGTACATCATTTTTTTTAATTATGCCTCATTCACAATGATCACTTTGGAACGTCAATTTTTTTTTTATTATGCAACATCCACTGTGATCATTTTGGTACATCATTTTTTTTAATTATGCCTCATCCACAATGATCACTTTGGAACGTCAATTTTTTTTTTATTATGCAACATCCACTGTGATCATTTTGGTACATCATTTTTTTAATTACGCCTCATCCACAATGATCACTTCGGAACGTCAATTTTTTTTTTTTTTTTTTGTATTATGCAACATCCACTGTGATCATTTTGGTACATCATTTTTTTTATTATGCCTCATCCACAATGATCACTTTGGAACGTCAATTATTTTTTTTTATTATGCAACATCCACTGTAATCATTTTGGTACATCATTTTTTTTAATTATGCCTCATCCACAATGATCACTTTGGAACGTCAATTATTTATTTTTTTATTATGCAACATCCACTGTGATCATTTTGGTACATATTTTTTTTTAATTATGCCTCATCCACAATGATCACTTTGGAACGTCAATTATTTTTTTTTATTATGCATCATCCACTGTGATCATTTTGGAACATCATTTTTTTTAATTATGCCTCATCCACAATGATCACTTTGGAACGTCAATTATAATTATTTTTTTGTATTATGCAACATCCACTGTGATCATTTTGGTACATCATTTTTTTAATTACGCCTCATCCACAATGATCACTTTGGAACGTCAATTTTTTTTATTATGCATCATCCACTGTGATCATTTTGGAACATCATTTTTTTTAAATTATGCCTCATCCACATAATCATTTTGGAACGTCAATTTTTTTTTATTATGCAACATCCACTGTGATCATTTTGGAAAATCAATTTTTTTTGTAGTACAAATTTTTGGTGGAATCGTTATTTTACGGTCATCGTCGCCCTTGCCATCATTTTGAATTCTTCTCTCACTTCCTTTTCGTTTTCGAATTTTTCTTCCACATTGATATCCTCTTTAATTGTTTCTATAACTTCGAAATCCTCTTTGATGGCATTTTTACTTCAATATACTTTTGAATTGTTTTTTCTATTTTTCTATTTTCTTCAATTACTTCTCTTACTTCAATATCTACTCTACAAAATTATGGGTTTTAATACAAATCTTAAATCGCTCGTATCTTCTAAACGGGAAGAGTTACCCCCAGCAAACTTTTACAAAATATTGGTACTAATTTTTGGTGGAATAGTTTTTTTAATACCATTATTGCCCTTGAGATCCTTTTTGAATGCTTCTCTTACTTCGTCTTCCGCTTTGAATGCTTCTTTCACCTCGATATCCTCTATTTTTGCTTCTTCCACTTTGATATCCTTTTTAATTGCTTTTTTACTTATATATTTTCTTCAATTGCTTCTTTTACTACAATTTCCACTCTACAAAATTATGGGTTTTAATACAAATCTTAAATCGCTCGTATCTTCTAAACGGGAAGAGTTACGCCTAGCAAACTTTAACAAAATATTGGTACAAATTTTTGGTGGAATAGTTTTTCTAATACCATCATTGCCCTTGACATCCGTTTTGAATGCTTCTCTTACTTCGTCTTCCACTTTAAATGCTTCTTTTACCTCGATATCCTCTATTTTTGCTTCTTCCACTTTGATATCCTTTTTAATTGCTTTATCTACTTACATATTATCTTTAATTGCTTCTTTTACTTCAATTCCCACTCTACAAAATTATGGGTTTTAATACAAATCTTAAATCGCTCGTATCTTCTAAACGGGAATAGTTACGCCTAGCAAACTTTTACAAAATATTGGTACAAATTTTTGGTCGAATATTTTTTTTATTACCATCATTGATCTTGACATCCTTTTTGAATGCTTCTTTCACCTCGATATCCTCTATTTTTGCTTCTTCCACTTTGATATCCTTTTTAATTGCTTTTTCTACTTATATGTTTTCTTCAATTGCTTCTTTTACTTCAATTCCCACTCTACAAAATTATGGGTTTTAATACAAATCTTAAATCGCTCGTATCTTCTAAACGGGAACAGTTACGCCTAGCAAACTTTTACAAAATATTGGTACAAATTTTTGGTCGAATAGTTTTTTTATTACCATCATTGCTCTTGACATCCTTTTTGAATGCTTCTCTCACTTGGTCTTCCTCCTTGAATGCTTCTTTCACCTCGATATCCTCTATTTTTGCTTCTTCCACTTTGATATCCTTTTTAATGTCTTTTTCTACTTATATGTCTTCTTTAATTGCTTCTTTTACTTCAATTTTCACTCCACAAAATTATGGGTTTTCATACAAAACTTAAATCGCTCGTATCTTTTAAACGGGAAGAGATAGCTCTAGGAAACTTTTACAAAATATTAGTATAAGTTTTTGGTGAAACCGTTTTTTATTTTTATCATTGTCCTCGACGTCTTTTACTCAATTTCAATTTCCTCTTTAATTGTTTCTGCTACTTCGATATCCTATTTGATTGCTTCTTTCACTTCAATATCCTCTTTTATTGCTTCTTCCACTTCGATATCATCTTTGATTGCTGCTTCCACTTGGACATCCTCTTTGATTTGATTGCTTCTTCCATTTCGATCGTCTTTGACTGCTTCTTACACATGGTTATCCTCTTCGATAACTTTAAACAGCTCGATATCCTCTTTGATTGCTTCTTCCACTTTGATATCCTCTTTTATTGCTTCTACCAATTCGATATCATCTTCAATTTCCTTTTGATTGCTTCTTGCACTGCAATATTCTCTTTGATTGCGTCTTCATCTTCGATATCGTTTTTGATAGCATTTTCACTATGATATCCTCTGTGATGGCTTCTTACACTTCGATATCTTCTTTGATTGCTTCTTCCACTTTGATATCCTCTAAGATTACTTCTTCCTTTTCGATATCGTCTTCGACTATTTGTTTCACTTCGATATCGTCTTTGATTGCTTTTTCACTTCGTCATCCTCTTTGAATACTTCTACCATCTCGGTATCCTCTTTGATTCCTTGGTCAACTTCAATTTCCTCTTAGATTGTTTTTCCTACTTCGATATCCTATTTGATTGCTTCTTCCACTTCAATATCCTCTTTGATTACTCCTTCCACTTCGATGTCATCTTCAATTTCCTTGTGATTGCTTCTTGCACTGCAATATTCTCTTTGATTGCGTCTTGGTCTTCGATATCGGCTTTGACAGCATTTTCACTTCGATATCCTCTGTGATGGCTTCTTCCACTTCGATACCCTCTTTGATTGCTTCTTCCACTTCGATATCCTCTTGATTGCTTCTTCCACTTCGATATCCTCTTTGATTGCTTCTTCCACTTCGATATCGTCTTTGACTGTTTCTTCCACTTCGATATCGTCTTTGATTGCTTTTTTTACTTCGTCATCCTCTTAGAACGCTTCTACCACCTCGATATCCTCTTTGATTGCTTACTCAACTTTAATTTCCTCTTTGATTGTTTCTGCTACTTCGATATCCTATTTGATTGCTTCTTTCACTTCAATATCCTCTTTGATTGCTTCTTCCACTTCGATATCGTTTTTGACTGTTTCTTCCACTTCGATATCGTCTTTGATTGCTTTTTTTCACTTCGTCATCCTCTTAGAATGCTCTTACCACCTCGGTATCCTCTTTGATTGCTTACTCAACTTTAATTTCCTCTTTGATTGTTTCTGCTACTTCGATATCCTATTTCATTGCTTCTTTCACTTCAATATCCTCTTTAATTGCTGCTCCCACTTGGAAATCCTCTTTGATTTGATTGCTTCTTCCAGTTCGATATCGTCTTTGACTGCTTCTTACACATGGATATCCTCTTTGATGGCTTTTAACAGCTCGATATCCTCTTTAATTACTTCTTCGACTAAAAGAAAAACACGCGAGCTGCGAGCAGCTCGCGCACAACGCAACCTCTAGTTATTATATTATATAAAGCTCGATTACCACTGACTGACTGACTGACTGACTCATTGACATGTTTGTTCTCCCAGATGCCACCTCGTAGGGTGAAAATGTTTGGTGGGATCGTATAGAGGGAGTTCCGATGAGTTGGGAATAAATCCTAAAGTACCCCTTTTGTCCCCCATTCGCTCCCATCGACCTCGTATCTCGGAAAGTATAGGTCTTAGAGCGTTGGTGCAAAAACTAATGTTGCAGAGGACATTTTTTTATATCCGGTTCCATGAAAAAAAAATTGTCTTTCATACAAAAAAAAAATTGTCCCATACAAAATGTTTCTGTATGAATACCGTAAACCGTATATTTCGTTTGCCGTAATTTTCATACTGTTTTTGTAGGGAGCCCATGGCTTGTGTGTACTATAAAATTACTGTAAATTTGCTTGATTCTATATAATGTTGGTGGAGGGGCATGAGACAACTTTCATAGTTTTTGCAAAGGTCATCATCATCATTTTGGAACATCCATTTTTTTTTTTTTTTTAGTATGCAACGTTCATCATGTTTATTTTGGAACATCCACATTTTTTTAATTATGCCTCATCCACTATGATCACTTTGGAACGTCAATTTTTTTTTTTTTATTATGCAACATCCACTGTGATCATTTTGGTACATCATTTTTTTTAATTATGCCTCATCCACAATGATCACTTTGGAACGTCAATTTTTTTTTTATTATGCATCATCCACTGTGATCATTTTTGAACATCATTTTTTTTTCAATTATGCCTCATCCATTATGATCACTTTGGAACGTCAATTTTTTTTTATTATGCAACATCCACTGTGATATTTTGGTACATCATTTTTTTTAATTATGCCTCATCCACAATGATCACTTTGGAACGTCAATTATTATTTTTTTTTATTATGCAACATCCACTGTGATCATTTTGGTACATCATTTTTTTAATTACGCCTCATCCACAATGATCACTTTGGAACGTCAATTATTTTTTATTTTTTTATTATGCATCATCCACTGTGATCATTTTGGAACATCATTTTTTTTAATTATGCCTCATCCACAATGATCACTTTGGAACGTCAATTATTATTTTTTTTTTTTTATTATGCAACATCCACTGTGATCATTTTGGTACATCATTTTTTTAATTACGCCTCATCCACAATGATCACTTTGGAACGTCAATTATTATTTTTTTTTATTATGCAACATCCACTGTGATCATTTTGGTACATCATTTTTTTAATTACGCCTCATCCACAATGATCACTTTGGAACGTCAATTATTTTTTATTTTTTTATTATGCATCATCCACTGTGATCATTTTGGAACATCATTTTTTTTAATTATGCCTCATCCACAATGATCACTTTGGAACGTCAATTATTATTATTTTTTTTGTATTATGCAACATCCACTGTGATCATTTTGGTACATCATTTTTTTTAATTATGCCTCATCCACGATGATCACTTTGGAACGTCAATTATTATTTTTTTATTATGCAACATCCACTGTGATCATTTTGGTACATAATTTTTTTTAATTATGCCTCATCCACAATGATCACTTTGGAACGTCAATTATTTTATTTTTTTTATTATGCATCATCCACTATGATCATTTTGGAACATCATTTTTTTTAATTATGCCTCATCCACAATGATCACTTTGGAACGTCAATTTTTTTTTTATTATGCAACATCCACTGTGATCATTTTGGTACATCATTTTTTTTAATTATGCCTCATCCACAATGATCACTTTGGAACGTCAATTTTTTTTTATTATGCAACATCCACTGTGATCATTTTGGTACATCATTTTTTTAATTACGCCTCATCCACAATGATCACTTTGGAACGTCAATTTTTTTTTTATTATGCAACACATAATTTTTTTTAATTATGCCTCATCCACAATGATCACTTTGGAACGTCAATTATTTTTTTTTATTATGCATCATCCACTGTGATCATTTTGGAACATCATTTTTACTCTCTCTCTCTCTTACTTCGAACTTACTTACTTACTAATCTCTTACTTCGTCTTCCGCTTTGAATGCTTCTTTCACCTCGATATCCTCTATTTTTGCTTCTTCCACTTTGATATCCTTTTTAATTGCTTTTTCTACTTATATATTTTCTTCAATTGCTTCTTTTACTACAATTTCCACTCTACAAAATTATGGGTTTTAATAGAAATCTTAAATCGCTCGTATCTTCTAAACGGGAAGAGTTACGCCTAGCAAACTTTTACAAAATATTGGTACTAATTTTTGGTGGAATAGTTTTTTTAATACCATCATTGCCCTTGACATCCGTTTTGAATGCTTCTCTTACTTCGTCTTCCACTTTAAATGCTTCTTTCACCTCGATATCCTCTATTTTTGCTTCTTCCACTTTGATATCCTTTTTAATTGCTTTTTCTACTTGTATCTTTTCTTCAATTGCTTCTTTTACTACAATTTCCACTCTACAAAATTATGGGTTTTAATACAAATCTTAAATCGCTCGTATCTTCTAAACGGGAAGAGTTACGCCTAGCAAACTTTTACAAAATATTGGTACAAATTTTTGGTGGAATAGTTTTTTTAATACCATCATTGCCCTTGACATCCTTTTTGAATGCTTCTCTTACTTCGTCTTCCTCCTTGAATGCTTCTTTCACCTAGATATCCTCTATTTTTGCTTCTTCCACTTTGATATCCTTTTTAAATGCTTTTTCTACTTATATATTTTCTTCAATTGCTTCTTTTACTACAATTTCCACTCTACAAAATTATGGATTTTAATACAAATCTTAAATCGCTCGTATCTTCTAAACGGGAACAGTTACGCCTAGCAAACTTTTACAAAATATTGGTACAAATTTTTGGTCGAATAGTTTTTTTAATACCATCATTGCCCTTGACATCCTTTTTGAATGCTTCTCTTACTTCGTCTTCCTCCTTGAATGCTTCTTTCACCTCGATATCCTCTATTTTTGCTTCTTCCACTTTGATATCCTTTTTAATTGCTTTTTCTATTTATATATTTTCTTCAATTGCTTCTTTTACTTCAATTTCCACTCTACAAAATTATGGGTTTTCATACAAAACTTAAATCGCTCATATCTTTTAAACGGGAAGAGATAGCTCGAGGAATTTTTTACAAAATATTGGTATAAGTTTTTGGTGGAACCGTTTTTTTATTTTTATTATTGTCCTCGACGTCTTTTACTCAATTTCAATTTTCTCTTTGATTGTTTCTGCTACTTCGATATCCTATTTGATTGCTTCTTTCACTTCAATATCCTCTTTGATTGCTTCTTCCACTTCGATATCATCTTTGATTTCTGCTTCCACTTGGATGTCCTCTTTGATTTGATTGCTTCTTCGATTTCGATATCGTCTTTGACTGCTTCTTACACATGGATATCCTCTTTGATGGCTTTTAACAGCTCGATATCCTCTTTAATAACTTCGTCGACTAAAAGAAAAACACGCGAGCTGCGAGCAGCTCGCGCACAACGCAACCTCTAGTTATATTATATAAAGCTCGATTACCACTGACTGACTCACTGACTCATTGACATCATTGTTCTCCCAGATGCCACCTCGTAGGGGGGAAGTGTTTGGTAGGATCGTATAGAGGGAGCTCCGGTGAGTTGGGAATAAATCCTAAAGTACCCCTTTTGTCCCCCATTCGCTCCCATCGACCTCGTATCTCGGAAAGTATAGGTCTTACAGCGTTGGTGCAAAAACTAATGTTGCAGAGGACATTTTTTTATATCCGGTTCCATGAAAAAAAAATTGTCTTTCATACAAAAAAAAAATTGTCCCATACAAAATATTTCTGTATGAATACCGTAAACCGTATATTTCGTTTGCCGTAATTTTCATACTGTTTTTGTAGGGAGCCCACGGCTTGTGTGTACTATAAAATTACTGTAAATTTGCTTGATTCTATATAATGGTGGTGGAGGGACATGAGATAACTTTCATAGTTTTTGCAAAGGTCATCATCATCATTTTGAAACATCCAATTTTTTTTTTTTTTTTAGTATGCAACGTTCATCATGTTTATTTTGGAACATCCACATTTTTTTAATTATGCCTCATCCACAATGATCACTTTGGAACGTCAATTTTTTTTTTATTATGCAACATCCACTGTGATATTTTGGTACATCATTTTTTTTAATTATGTCTCATCCACAATGATCACTTTGGAACGTCAATTTTTTTTTTAATTATGCAACATCCACTGTGATATTTTGGTACATCATTTTTTTTAATTATGCCTCATCCACAATGATCACTTTGGAACGTCAGTTTTTTTTTTTAATTATGCATCATCCACTGTGATCATTTTGGAACATCATTTTTTTTTCAATTATGCCTCATCCACTATGATCACTTTGGAACGTCAATTTTTTTTTTATTATGCAACATCCACTGTGATATTTTGGTACATCATTTTTTTTAATTACGCCTCATCCACAATGATCACTTTGGAACGTCAATTTTTTTTTTATTATGCAACATCCACTGTGATCATTTTGGTACATCATTTTTTTAATTACGCCTCATCCACAATGATCACTTTGGAACGTCAATTATTTTTTTTTATTATGCAAAATCCTTTGTGATCTTTTTGGAAAATCAATTTTTTTTAATTATGCCTCATCCACAATGATCACTTTTGGAACGTCAATTTTTTTTTTACTATGCAAAATCCTTTGTGATCATTTTGGAACATCATTTTGTTTTAAATTATGCCTCATCCACAATGATCACTTTTGGAACGTCATTTTTTTTATTATGCAAAATCCTTTGTGATCATTTTGGAAAATCATTTTTTTTAAATTATGCCTCATCCACAATGATTATTTTGGAACGTCAATTTCTTTTTTTTTATTATGCAACATCCACTGTGATAATTTTGGAACATCAATTTTTTTTAATTATGCCTCATCCGCAATGATCATTTTGGAACGTCAATTTTTTTTTAAATTATGCCTCATCCATAATGATCACTTTTGGAACGTCAATTTTTTTTTATTATGCAACATCCACTGTGATCATTTTGGAACATCATTTTTTTTTTATTTATGCCTCATCCACTATGATCATTTTGGAACGTCAATTTTTTTTTATTATGCGACATCCACTATTCGAATATTCTCTTTGATTGCTTGTTCCACTTCGATATCCTCTTTGATTGCTTCTTCCACATTGATATCCTATTTGATTGCTTCTTTAACTTTGATATCCTCTACGATTGCTTGTTCCACTTCGATATCCTCTTTTATTCCTTCTTCATCTTCAATATCCATTGGATTGCTTCTTCATCTTTGATATCCTCTTTGATGGCATTTTCACTTCGGTATCCTGTGTAAGGGCTCCTTCCTCTTTGATTTCCGTTTGATTGCTTCTTGAACTGCAATATTTTCTTTGATTGCGTCTTCATATTCGATATCGTTTTTGATTGCATTTTTACTTCGATATCCTGTGATGGCTTCTTCCACTTTGATATCCTCTTTGATTGCTTCTTCCACTTCGATATCCGCTTTGATTGCTTGTTCCATTTTGATATCGTCTTTGACTATTTCTTTCACTTCGATATCGTCTTTGATTGCTTTTTTCACTTCGTCATCCTCTTTGAATACTTCTACCAACTCGGTATCCTCTTTGATTCCTTAGTCAACTTCAATTTCCTCTTTGATTGTTTTTGCTACTTCGATATCCTCTTTGTTTACTCCTTCCACTTCGATATCATCTTCGATTTCCTTTTGATTGCTTCTTGCACTGCATTATTCTCTTTGATTGCGTCTTCATCTTCGATATCGTCTTTGATAGCATTTTCACTTCGATATCCTCTGTGAAGGCTTCTTCCACTTCGATACCCTCTTTGATTGCTTCTTCCACTTCGATATCCTCTTTGATTGTTTCTTCCGCCTCGACATCTTCTATTTTTGCATGTTCCACTTCGTTATCCCTTTAAAATGCTTCTTCTACTTTCATATCCTCTTTAATTGCTTCAGTTACTTCATTATGCTCTCTACAAAACTGTGGTCTTTCATACAAAACTTCAATCGCTCGTATCTTCTAAACGGGAAGAGATAGCCCTAGCAAACTTGTACAAAATATTGGTATAAATTTTTGGTGCAACTGTTTTTTTATTGTCATCCTTGACATCCTTTTTGAAAGCTTCTCTCACTTCGTCATCTTCTTTGAATGTTTTTTCCACTTCGACATCATCTTTGACTGCTTCTTTAACTTCGATATCCTCTTTGATTGCTTCTCCCACTTCGATATCGTCTTTAACTGCTTCTTCCATTTCGATATCGTCTTTGATTGCTTTTTTCACTTCGTCATCTTCTTTGAATGCTTCTACCACCTCGGTATCCTCTTTGATTGCTTACTCAACTTAAATTTCCTCTTTGATTGTTTCTCCCTCTTCGATATCGTCTTTGACTGCTTCTTCCATTTCGATATCGTCTTTGATTGCTTTTTTCACTTCGTCATCTTCTTTGAATGCTTCTACCGCCTCGGTATCCTCTTTGATTGCTTACTCAACTTCAATTTCCTCTTTGATTGTTTCTGCCACTTCGATATCCTATTTGATTGCTTCTTCCACTTCAACATTCTCTTTGATAGTTTCTTCCACTTCGATATCCAATCAACAAATTTATGATTTTTCTTACAAAACTTTAATCGCTCGTATCTTCTAAACGGGAAGAGATAGCACTAGCAAACTTTGACAAAATATTAGTACAAATTTTTGATCATTATCATTTTGCAACATACATTTATATTATGCAACGTTCATCATGATCTTTTTTGCAACGTTCAATTTTTTTTTATACAACCATTATCATGATCATTTTGGAACATCCAATTTTTTTCTCTTTGATTGCTTGTTTATCTTTGATTGCTTCTTTAACTTTGATATCCTCTACGATTGCTTGTTCCGCTTCGATATCCTCTTTTATTCCTTCTTCATCTTCAATATCCATTGGATTGCTTCTTCCACTTCGATATCGTCTTTGATTGCTTTTTTTACTTCGTCATCCTCTTAGAATGCTTCTACCACCTTGGTATCCTCTTTGATTTCTTCCTCAACTTTAATTTCCTCTTTGATTGTTTCTGCTACTTCGATATCCTATTTGATTGCTTCTTTCACTTCAATATCCTCTTTGATTGCTTCTTCCACTTCGATATCATCTTTGATTGCTGCTTCCACTTGGAAATCCTCTTTGATTTGATTGCTTCTTCCATTTCGATATCGTCTTTGACTGCTTCTTACACATGGATATCCTCTTTGATGGCTTTTAACAGCTCGATATCCTCTTTAATTACTTCTGCGAGCAGCTCGCGCACAACGCAACCTCTAGTTATATTATATAAAGCTCGATTACCACTGACTGACTTACTGACTCATTGACATCATTGTTCTCCCAGATGCCACCTCGTAGGGGGGAAGTGTTTGGTGGGATCGTATAGAGGGAGTTCCGGTGAGTTGGGAATAAATCCTAAAGTACCCCTTTTGTCCCCCATTCGCTCCCATCGACCTTGTATCTCGAAAAGTATAGGTCTTACAGCGTTGGTGCAAAAACTAATGTTGCTGAGGACATTTTTTTATATCCGGATCCATGAAAAAAAAATTGTCTTTCATACAAAAAAAAAATTGTCCCATACAAAATATTTCTGTATGAATACCGTAAACCGTATATTTCGTTTGCCGTAATTTTCATACTGTTTTTGTAGGGAGCCCACGGCTTGTGTGTACTATAAAATTACTGTAAATTTGCTTGATTCTATATAATGGTGGTGGAGGGACATGAGATAACTTTCATAGTTTTTGCAAAGGTCATCATCATCATTTTGGAACATCCATTTTTTTTTTTTTTTTAGTATGCAACGTTCATCATGTTTATTTTGGAACATCCACATTTTTTTAATTATGCCTCATCCACAATGATCACTTTGGAACGTCAATTATTTATTTTTTTTATTATGCAACATCCACTGTGATCATTTTGGTACATCATTTTTTTTAATTATGCCTCATCCACAATGATCACTTTGGAACGTCAATTATTTTATTTTTTTTATTATGCATCATCCACTGTGATCATTTTGGAACATCATTTTTTTCAATTATGCCTCATCCACTATGATCACTTTGGAACGTCAATTTTTTTTTTTATTATGCAACATCCACTGTGATATTTTGGTACATCATTTTTTTTAATTATGCCTCATTCACAATGATCACTTTGGAACGTCAATTTTTTTTTATTATGTAACATCCACTGTGATCATTTTGGAACATCATTTTTTTCAATTATGCCTCATCCACTATGATCACTTTGGAACGTCAATTTTTTTTTTTTATTATGCAACATCCACTGTGATATTTTGGTACATCATTTTTTTTAATTATGCCTCATTCACAATGATCACTTTGGAACGTCAATTATTTTTTTTAATTATGCAACATCCACTATGATCATTTTAGTACATCATTTTTTTAATTACGCCTCATCCACAAGGATCACTTTGGAACGTCAATTATTTTTTATTTTTTTATTATGCATCATCCACTGTGATCATTTTGGAACATCATTTTTTTTCAATTATGCCTCATCCACTATGATCACTTTGAAACGTCATTTTTTTTTTTATTATGCAATATCCTCTGTGATATTTTGGTACATCATTTTATTTAATTATGCCTCATCCACAATGATCACTTTGGAACGTCAATTTTTTTTTTACTATGCAAAATCCTTTGTGATCATTTTGGAAAATCATTTTTTTTTTAATTATGCCTCATCCACAATGATCATTTTGGAACGTCAATTTTTTTTTATTATGCAAAATCCTTTGTGATCATTTTGGAAAATCAAATTTTTTTTAATTATGCCTCATCCACAATGATCACTTTTGGAACGTCAATTTTTTTTATTTTTTATTATGCAACATCCACTGTGATCATTTTGGAACATCAGTTTTTTTTTTAATTATGCCTCATCCACAATGATCATTTTGAAACGTTATTTTTTTTATTATGCAACATCCACTGTGATCGCTTTCGAACATCAATTTTTTTTTAATTATGCCTCATCCACAATGATCATTTTGGAACGTCAATTTTTTTTTAAATGCAACATCCAGTGTGATCATTTTGGAACATCAATTTTTTTTAAATTATGCCTCATCCACAATGATCATTTTCGAACGTCAAATTTTTTTTTATTATGCAAAATCCTTTGTGATCATTTTGGAAAATAATTTTTTTTTAATTATGCCTCATCCACAAAGATCACTTTTGGAACGTCAATTTTTTTTAATATGCAACATCCACTGTGATCATTTTGGATCGTCAATTTTTTTTTATAATGTAACATCCACTATGATCATTTTGGAACATCATTTTATTTTAATTATGCCTCATCCACTATGATCATTTTGGAACGTCGAAATACTTTTTAATTGCTTCTTCTACTTGGATATCTTTTTTGATTGAATCTTCCACTTCGATATCCTCTTTGAATGTTTCTTCCACTTTCATATCGTCTCAACAAAATTATGATTTTTTTTAAATACTTTAATCGCTCGTATCGACTTAACGAAAATAAATAGGCATAGTAAACTTTTACAAAATGGTAGTACAAATTTTGGGTAAAATCGTTTTTTCATTGTCATGACAGTCTTTTTACATGCTTCTCTCACTTCGATATCCTCTTTGATGGCTTCTTCCACTTCGATATACTTTTTAATTGCTTCTTCTACTTGGATATATTTTTTGATTGCTTCTTGCATTTCGATATCCTCTCATCAAAATTATGATTTTCCTTAAAAAACTTTAATCGTTCGTATCTTTTAAACGGTAAGAGATAGACATAACAAACTTTTATAATATGGTAGCACACATTTTTGGTGGAATCGTTATTTTACGGTCATCATCGCCCTTGACATCATTTTGAATTCTTCTCTCACTTACTTTTCGTCTTCGAATGTTTCTTCCACTTTGATATCCTCTTTGATTGTTTCTACAACTTCGAAATCCTCTTTGATGGCATTTTTACTTCAATATATATTTTTGAATTGCTTTTTCTAATTTTATATTTTCTTCAATTACTTCTTTTACTTCAATATCCACTCTACAAAATTATGGGTTTTAATACAAATTTGAAATCGCTCGTATCTTCTAAACGGGAAGAGTTACCCCCAGCAAACTTTTACAAAATATTGGTACTAATTTTTGGTGGAATAGTTTTTTAATACCATCATTGCCCTTGAGTTATGTTTTGAATGCTTCTCTTACTTCGTCTTCCGCTTTGAATGCTTCTTTCACCTCGATATCCTCTATTTTTGCTTCTTCCACTTTGATATCCTTTTTAATTGCTTTTTCTACTGATATTATTTTCTTCAATTGCTTCTTTTACTACAATTTCCACTCTACAAAATTATGGGTTTTAATAGAAATCTTAAATCGCTCGTATCTTCTAAACGGGAAGAGTTACCCTTAGCAAACTTTTACAAAATATTGGTACTAATTTTTGGTGAAATAGTTTTTTTAATACCATCATTGCCCTTGACATCCTTTTTGAATGCTTCTCTCACTTTGTCTTTCTCTTTGAATGCTTCTTTCACCTCGATATCCTCTATTTTTGCTTCTTCCACTTTGATATCCTTTTTAATTGCTTCTTCTACTTATATATTATTTTTAATTGCTTCTTTTACTTCAATTTCCACTCTACAAAATTATGAGTTTTCATATAAAACTTAAATCGCTCATATCTTCTAAACGGAAAGAGATAGCTATGGGAAACTTTTACAAAATATTGGTATAAGTTTTTGGTTTAACCGTTATTTTATTTTTATCATTGTCCTCAACGTCCTTTTTGAATGCTTCTCTCACTTCGTCTTCCTCTTTGAATGCTTCTTTCCCTTCGTCATCCTCTTTGACTGTTTCTTCCACCTCGATATCCTCTACTTTTGTTTCTTCCATCTCGATATCTTCTTTGATTGCTTCTTCCACTTTGATATCGTCTTTGATTGCTTCATTAACTTCGATATCCAATTTTATTGCTACTTTTACTTCGATATCGTCTCTGATTGCTTCTTTTACTGGGATATCATCTTTGATTGCTTTTTTCACTTCGGCATCCTCTTAGAATGCTTCTACCACCTCGGTATCCTCTTTGATTGCTTACTCAACTTCAATTTCCTCTTTGATTGTTTCTGCCACTTCGATATCCTATTTGATTGCTCCTTCCACTTAAATATCCTCTTTGATTGCTTCTTCCACTTCGATATCATCTTCGATTTCCTTTTGATTGCTTGTTGCACTGCAATATTCTCTTTCATTGCGTCTTCATCTTCGATATCGTCTTCGATAGCAATTTTACTTCGATATCCTCTGTGATGGCTTCTTCCACTTCGATATCCTCTTTGATTCGATTGCTTCTTCCATTTCGATATTTTTTGACTGCTTCTTACACATGGATATCCTCTTTGATAGCTTTTAACAGCTCGATATCATCTTTGATTGCTTTTTTCACTTCGTCATCCTTTTAGAATGCTTCTACAACCTCGGTATCCTCTTTGATTGCTTACTCAACGTTAATTTCCTCATTATTTGATTCTGATACTTCGATATCCTATTTGATTGCTTTTTTCACTTCAATATCTTCTTTGATTGCTGCTTCCACTTGGAAATCCTCTTTGATTTGATTGCTTCTGCCATTACGATATCGTCTTTGACTGCTTCTTACACATGGATATCCTCTTTGATGACTTTTAACAGCTCGATATCCTCTTTAATTACTTCGTCGACTAAAAGAAAAACACGCGAGCTGCGAGCAGCTCGCGCACAACGCAACCTCTAGTTATATAATATAAAGCTCGATTACCACTGACTGACTCACTGACTCATTGACATCATTGTTCTCCCAGATGCCACCTCGTAAGGGGGAAGTGTTTGGTGGGATCGTATAGAGGGAGTTCCGGTGAGTTGGGAATAAATCCTAAAGTACCCCTTTTGTCCCCCATTCGCTCCCATCGACCTCGTATCTCGAAAAGTATAGGTCTTACAGCGTTGGTGCAAAAACTAATGTTGCTGAGGACATTTTTTTATATCCGGATCCATGAAAAAAAAATGGTCTTTCATACAAAAAAAAAATTGTCCCATACAAAATATTTCTGTATGAATACCGTAAACCGTATATTTCGTTTGCCGTAATTTTCATACTGTTTTTGTAGGGAGCCCACGGCTTGTGTGTACTATAAAATTACTGTAAATTTGCTTGATTCTATATAATGGTGGTGGAGGGACATGAGATAACTTTCATAGTTTTTGCAAAGGTCATCATCATCATTTTGGAACATCCAATTTTTTTTTTTTTTTTTTAGTATGCTACGTTCATCATGTTTATTTTGGAACATCCACATTTTTTTA
Source organism: Philereme transversata (assembly GCA_963924445.1). NCBI lineage: Eukaryota > Metazoa > Arthropoda > Insecta > Lepidoptera > Geometridae > Philereme > Philereme transversata. The sequence continues at coordinate 13,069,346 of OZ004342.1, forward strand.
ATTATGCCTCATCCACAATGATCACTTTGGAACGTCAATTATTACTATTATTTTTTTTATTATGCAACATCCACTATGATCATTTTGGTACATCATTTTTTTAAATACGCCTCATCCACAATGATCACTTTGGAACGTCAATTATTTTTTATTTTTTTATTATGCATCATCCACTGTGGTCATTTTGGAACATCATTTTTTTTTAATTATGCCTCATCTACAATGATCACTTTGGAACGTCAATTATTATTATTTTTTATTATGCAACATCCACTATGATCATTTTGGTACATCATTTTTTTAATTACGCCTCATCCACAATGATCACTTTGGAACGTCAATTATTTTTTATTTTTTATGATGCATCATCCACTGTGATCATTTTGGAACATCATTTTTTTTTTCAATTATGCCTCATCCACTATGATCACTTTGGAACGTCAATTATTTTTTTTTTATTATACAACATCCACTGTGATATTTTGGTACATCATTTTTTTTTAATTATGCCTCATCCACAATGATCACTTTGGAACGTCAATTATTTTTTTTATTATGCAACATCCACTATGATCATTTTAGTACATCATTTTTTTAATTACGCCTCATCCACAAGGATCACTTTGGAACGTCAATTATTTTTTTTTTTTATTATGCATCATCCACTGTGATCATTTTGGAACATCATTTTTTTTCAATTATGCCTCATCCACTATGATCACTTTGAAACGTCATTTTTTTTTATTATGCAATATCCTCTGTGATATTTTGGTACATCATTTTATTTAATTATGCCTCATCCACAATGATCACTTTGGAACGTCAATTTTTTTTTTACTATGCAAAATCCTTTGTGATCATTTTGGAAAATCATTTTTTTTTTTAATTATGCCTCATCCACAATGATCATTTTGGAACGTCAATTTTTTTTTATTATGCAAAATCCTTTGTGATCATTTTGGAATATCAAATTTTTTTTAATTATGCCTCATCCACAATGATCACTTTTGGAACGTCTTTTTTTTTTATTTTTTATTATGCAACATCCACTGTGATCATTTTGGAACATCAGTTTTTTTTTAATTATGCCTCATCCACAATGATCATTTTGAAACGTTATTTTTTTTTATTATGCAACATCCACTGTGATCGCTTTCGAACATCAATTTTTTTTTAATTATGCCTCATCCACAATGATCATTTTGGAACGTCAATTTTTTTTTAAATGCAACATCCAGTGTGATCATTTTGGAACATCAATTTTTTTTAAATTATGCCTCATCCACAATGATCATTTTCGAACGTCAAATTTTTTTTTATTATGCAAAATCCTTTGTGATCATTTTGGAAAATAATTTTTTTTTAATTATGCCTCATCCACAAAGATCACTTTTGGAACGTCAATTTTTTTTTAATATGCAACATCCACTGTGATCATTTTGGATCGTCAATTTTTTTTTATAATGTAACATCCACTATGATCATTTTGGAACATCATTTTATTTTAATTATGCCTCATCCACTATGATTATTTTGGAACGTCGAAATACTTGTTAATTGCTTCTTCTACTTGGATATCTTTTTTGATTGAATCTTCCACTTCGATATCCTCTTTGAATGTTTCTTCCACTTTCATATCGTCTCAACAAAATTATGATTTTTTTTAAATACTTTAATCGCTCGTATCGACTTAACGAAAATAAATAGGCATAGTAAACTTTTACAAAATGGTAGTACAAATTTTGGGTAAAATCGTTTTTTCATTGTCATGACAGTCTTTTTACATGCTTCTCTCACTTCGATATCCTCTTTGATGGCTTCTTCCACTTCGATATACTTTTTAATTGCTTCTTCTACTTGGATATATTTTTTGATTGCTTCTTGCATTTCGATATCCTCTCATCAAAATTATGATTTTCCTTAAAAAACTTTAATCGTTCGTATCTTTTAAACGGTAAGAGATAGACATAACAAACTTTTATAATATGGTAGCACACATTTTTGGTGGAATCGTTATTTTACGGTCATCATCGCCCTTGACATCATTTTGAATTCTTCTCTCACTTACTTTTCGTCTTCGAATGTTTCTTCCACTTTGATATCCTCTTTGATTGTTTCTACAACTTCGAAATCCTCTTTGATGGCATTTTTACTTCAATATATATTTTTGAATTGCTTTTTCTAATTTTATATTTTCTTCAATTACTTCTTTTACTTCAATATCCACTCTACAAAATTATGGGTTTTAATACAAATTTGAAATCGCTCGTATCTTCTAAACGGGAAGAGTTACCCCCAGCAAACTTTTACAAAATATTGGTACTAATTTTTGGTGGAATAGTTTTTTAATACCATCATTGCCCTTGAGTTATGTTTTGAATGCTTCTCTTACTTCGTCTTCCGCTTTGAATGCTTCTTTCACCTCGATATCCTCTATTTTTGCTTCTTCCACTTTGATATCCTTTTTAATTGCTTTTTCTACTGATATTATTTTCTTCAATTGCTTCTTTTACTACAATTTCCACTCTACAAAATTATGGGTTTTAATAGAAATCTTAAATCGCTCGTATCTTCTAAACGGGAAGAGTTACCCTTAGCAAACTTTTACAAAATATTGGTACTAATTTTTGGTGAAATAGTTTTTTTAATACCATCATTGCCCTTGACATCCTTTTTGAATGCTTCTCTCACTTTGTCTTTCTCTTTGAATGCTTCTTTCACCTCGATATCCTCTATTTTTGCTTCTTCCACTTTGATATCCTTTTTAATTGCTTCTTCTACTTATATATTATTTTTAATTGCTTCTTTTACTTCAATTTCCACTCTACAAAATTATGAGTTTTCATATAAAACTTAAATCGCTCATATCTTCTAAACGGAAAGAGATAGCTATGGGAAACTTTTACAAAATATTGGTATAAGTTTTTGGTTTAACCGTTATTTTATTTTTATCATTGTCCTCAACGTCCTTTTTGAATGCTTCTCTCACTTCGTCTTCCTCTTTGAATGCTTCTTTCCCTTCGTCATCCTCTTTGACTGTTTCTTCCACCTCGATATCCTCTACTTTTGTTTCTTCCATCTCGATATCTTCTTTGATTGCTTCTTCCACTTTGATATCGTCTTTGATTGCTTCATTAACTTCGATATCCAATTTGATTGCTACTTTTACTTCGATATCGTCTTTGATTGCTTCTTTTACTGGGATATCATCTTTGATTGCTTTTTTCACTTCGGCATCCTCTTAGAATGCTTCTACCACCTCGGTATCCTCTTTGATTGCTTACTCAACTTCAATTTCCTCTTTGATTGTTTTTGCCACTTCGATATCCTATTTGATTGCTCCTTCCACTTCAATATCCTCTTTGATTGCTTCTTCCACTTCGATATCATCTTCGATTTCCTTTTGATTGCTTGTTGCACTGCAATATTCTCTTTCATTGCGTCTTCATCTTCGATATCGTCTTCGATAGCAATTTTACTTCGATATCCTCTGTGATGGCTTCTTCCACTTCGATATCCTCTTTGATTCGATTGCTTCTTCCATTTCGATATTTTTTGACTGCTTCTTACACATGGATATCCTCTTTGATAGCTTTTAACAGCTCGATATCATCTTTGATTGCTTTTTTCACTTCGTCATCCTTTTAGAATGCTTCTACAACCTCGGTATCCTCTTTGATTGCTTACTCAACGTTAATTTCCTCATTATTTGATTCTGATACTTCGATATCCTATTTGATTGCTTTTTTCACTTCAATATCTTCTTTGATTGCTGCTTCCACTTGGAAATCCTCTTTGATTTGATTGCTTCTGCCATTTCGATATCGTCTTTGACTGCTTCTTACACATGGATATCCTCTTTGATGACTTTTAACAGCTCGATATCCTCTTTAATTACTTCGTCGACTAAAAGAAAAACACGCGAGCTGCGAGCAGCTCGCGCACAACGCAACCTCTAGTTTTACTATATGTCTACATTGCATATTCATGTCTATATTGCATATTCTATACTACAATACAAAACATTTTGGTAATTCTGTAATATCATGGTTAATGTAATATCTTTATTCACCAGCTTGTACATACAAAGCGTGTCTTTAATTGGCAATGCAATGCGGTAGGGTGGGCGAGCCAGGGCACAGCAGCTAGCTCGACGCAACGAGCGAGCGCGATCGCGTCCTGAATACCTAATTGACTAATATTAGTTGCGGAGGGGAACTTCCTTATAGGTGAACGCAAACTTGAGACAAAGAACACGTACGAGCTTTGCAAGGGCTACTTTTTAACTTTTAATACGTGAACTTTTGGACGAGGCTGTGCACTCGATGTATTAAGCATTAAATATGTTATAATTATATACGTAGTTATCGAAGTATATCAAAAACCATAGGAATATGAAATAAACTTATAAAGGCAAAACAGAATCCTTAAAAGATCACTCTCATGTCTGTCCTTCTGTCACCAGAAGTTATCAAACTATGTAATGTAAGAATTTAAAATTCAGCATATTTATTTATTAACTTTACCAACACTTAACTCACGATTGCTTACAAAAAACATATTATCTAAATGCATTATGCTACATGTGAAACCATTAACAGGCAACACAATATGGTCTGTAATCTAACACAAGTTAGTTTATTTAATTTAATGGATCATTATTCTCGGCTTGTTTTCTCTCACTGCCGGGTATAAGCCTCCTCCACTTTGTGCCATGTAATTCTGTCTTGGGCAGATAACATCCAGGTCTTATCAGCGAATCTTTCGATGGAAGCGGATTCGACCATCATCCTTGTCAGAGGAAAAGCGCCATATGTAACTCAAACTATTTTCGGGAGCGTTGCGTTGGGATACATGTAAATTAACGAAACACTAAACCTGACCACACGTCCGGACCGCGTTTGGTGTGGTGTGTATTGTATAATAAGATACAGTCAGATGAAGAAGTGACCGACGCGCTAACCTAACAAGTAACCAGGAAATAGCACTTTACAGTTAAATTAATTTATCTTCATACTTTAGTAAACATCTATCGCTATAAAATAGCTATCGAATTAAAATAAGCACCATCATATTTGTTAATATATTTAGGAAACTTTCATTTATCGATTATTTTATATTTTTGGTGCTGATTTTATTTTATTTGGGAAACAAAGAGAAACAATGTATTTAAAAAAACAACGATAAAAATGCACAATCCAAACTAGTTTTCACAATTATCAATTTACATTTATCTTTTATTATGCAGTGCCTCTTCGAACACATGCAGGCAGTAACAATAATACTGGAATTAATAAATAAATAATACTGGACATTTCACACAGCGATATCTAGCCCCAAACAAAGTAAAGGTTGTAAAAAATGTTTATAAATACATTCTTATACTTGTAATGTAAAGAGAAATACCCAAACTTGGAACTATCTCTATCTGTATCTATAGATCATGCAAACATTTGTTCCGCTATGGGAATCGAACCCGCAACCTCCTGCGTCTCAGTCAGCTATTCGCCCATTGTGTCAGGATAGTCGTCAACACACCACAAATAAATAAATAGATGATACCACATTTGACCTGGTAATCTTATTTCGAAATTTCTTACTTACAATAAAGGTGGGCAAGTTTATTTATATCTGTTCCGAGCTTCAAGTCGTAGTTCTTAAAATAATCAGACGGACAGACGGATGGACTAACGCATGGACAGACAGACAAATTCGCACTATCGTCGGGATGCCTAAAAAGGGTAACCACATTTTTTGCGCAGCCAATACACACGCATAATGTACGGAATAGAACCCCTGTTCTACTCCGTGCATTGTGTGTGTGTATTAGTTGCAGCAGAAATGTAATAAATTCCATTAGTGTAATTGGAACCGAACGAGAGTTATTGAAGCCGTCTCGTTTAGTGGCCATACGAGCGGTGCATTGTGTAATATGCGCTCCCATATGGCCACAATATTTTTTTAATTTTTACCTCTATTTTACTAGCAGTGATGGGCTAGTAATCTGTCGCCTAAAGAACACTACGCAAAACCTGTGGTATATAAAATCTAATTTATGGACTTACCTCTAGTGGTTGATAGTTGATAGAGGAGCTTGGGATTGAAATTGCTCCAACTCGTTCAAAATGTTACAATTTAGACGTAATTTATGTTCTGTATTATGTATTGTAAAAGGATCATTAAAAAAAACAACCAGCCTTGTTTCTTGCCTTTCTTTCCTGGCTTGGTCGCGAAGAAACAGGCAGTAAAATTGACGTTTCAAAGTGATCCTTGTGATTTTACTGAATAAAAATATTTGAATTTGAATTTGGTTTTATAATGGATATGCGTAGTTACCTGCTGTGTATTAGATCAGTATAAGTCTGCAATGGGGATTTTTGAATTCGTACAAACTTTTCATTTTATATTCACCGGGATAGTTGCTCAAATTATACCAAGCATAAGTCCGATCATGTCTGGAGTACTGTTCTCACCCCTGGGACGGATCACCGAAATACCAGCTAGATGCTCTAGATTCAATTGAGAGAAGAGCCAAGAAGCTCATTTGCAATGACGAGTTAGCAGATGCAAGGCTCCACAGCCTCGAGTATCGTCGAAAGGTTGCAAGCCTCTCGATTTTTTATCGGATACATTTTGGAGAGTGTGCTGCGGAGCTTTTCAACCTGATCCCACCATCTCCATCCTATCATCGGACAACCAGACGCTCCGCGATTTGCCACCGCTACATGGTAGGCATACGAGTACCTCCCATACGCACAAAGCGGTACTCTTCCACCTTTATTATGCGCACCGCCAAGGAGTGGAACGCCTTGCCTGAGTCTGTGTTTCCTGATAACTACAACCTAGGGGCTTCTAGTCGCGAGTGAATAGGTTTCTTCTAGGCAAGTGTGTACCATCGTACACTGCATCATCGCTTACCATCAGGCGTTAACTAACAGGCATAACTAGTGGTTTGCCTCGAACTGAGATCTCGCGAGTCTAATCTTTGACTATCAAAATAGTGCCACGAAATAAAAACCAAATGACTTGACCTACAGTTTCATTCAAATTATAGGTAACGGGAGTTCATGTTATTTGGTTACTCTTTTTTGGTGTACAAATTGCAGTTATTCTAGATTTCAGACTTTTGCCTATATTTGTCATACATAAGCTACACGCATACCAAACTACAGCTCTGTGGGGTCACTAGTGTACCCTGTGAGTTTTGTCAAAGTTTAGTTTTTATGATGGCTAATAACTCAAAAACTACAAAAATTAAACTAAAAATAAAAACGGGGTTCAAATGTACTAATAAAAACCATTCATTTGACGTCCGACTTGACCTAATAGCCTCATTTTCATTTTTTTTTACCCCTCTTGAACCCTAATATCTCAACAACCCCCCCAAATTTTTAGCTCAATAAGTCACAGCAAAATTGTGCCATCATTACCTACCTATATACCAAATTTCACGATGATCGGATAAACGCTTCGAAAGTTTTCCTCGGACAAACAAACATACATACATACATACATACATACAACGCCGATTTGCCCAAGTTGATTTGGAGATATCGCTTCGCTCGATCAAAAAAGAAAATAAATATATTTTACTAATTCCTAGCACACAGTTTTTAACTTAAGTAAAAAGTAAATACACGGATATTTCTAAGTTGCGGAAGGCGACGCATTCTCTGAACACAGTTACTGCTTACTTTGTTATGCTAATCTTCATAATTCTTCAGGCGGTGGAAGTTTCGGCCAAGTTACTTTTTTCAAAATAAATTGTACCTAAGTAATTCGGTCGTAATTTGTTACGTCGTTTGTTAACGCACACGTATAAAAGGAAGCTGTTATGATTCCAGTAGAAGACATATTCTTAATTTTGTTTTGTTTATTTTTTCAGAGGAGTTCAGAGGAGTAAAATAAGATCTATGTATTTGTACCTAAAATCATGAAACTGTACTATACACTTAGGTGGCTTCTAAAACTATCCTGATTCTTGTAAAGCCCCTTGTTCAAATTAGCAAAGAAAACTTCTCGATCAAGTCTCTCTACCTGAAAACACAAAGTAAACTTGGTGCCGTCGCAACTTATCCATTAACTTAAGTAGAATCTGTAGACAGCAAGGAGAGAATAGTGGCTCCTCCGTCGTCCTCCGAGTTAGTTTGAGCGTTAAACCAAATTTATGATATCGGATTGATTGGTAATGTACGAGCAACTGAATTGTTTACACTTTGATTAAAGGAAGTGTGCTAACTTGATAGGCCACAAGCATTTATATATTCCATCGTTGTACTTAGAAACCCATCTACATAAGTGTTACAAATCATCAACACACGAATATTATAAAAGTGAAAGTTTGGATGTTTGTTTATTTATTTATTTGTTTGTTTGTTTCTTACTCAATCATGTTGTAACGGCTGAACCGATTTAGATGAAATTTGGTATATACGTAGAATATAACATGGATTACTACATAGGTTACCTTTTATCCTATAAATCAGTTCCCATTGGATAAAAATGGGGTGTCAATTCAAGTTGCAACAGCGAGTTTAGCTTTATTTTTAGGTTACCTACAAATTTAAGTGTAACGCGTACGAAGTCGTGGGCAACAGCTAGTCAGTTATAAATCGTCGTCATGCGACGCGTAGCATACGCGTCCGATTTATACTAATAATGAAATAACTAATAACGGAACTCTTTAAATTGCAAGTACGATTGCCTTTGTGGCGATCAGCCATTATCAGTTGGATTTTCTCAATATTGTAAGGATTTCTAACACAAAACGACTACTTGGCAAAACAACATTTTTATTATTTTAAAATCGACTTAAATTTTAATAGTCATTGTTCATTAATTGCCCTTAAAATCTTCATTAGTTTTATGAAACATCAACAATATTCTTTTCGACTAGGGACCCGAAAATGAAAAATAACTTCTTGAATTTTTACTTCACTTAAAATCTGCACCCTGTAGTCGACGACCGCTTTATTATTTATGACAAGGAACACGAAACTCATCTCGAGTTATAAACTTCTTGGAATTTCTCCTGAAGTAATACACAGCTATTATTATGATGTCCCCACAAAAAATATTCGTCGTGTAGCGGGGCCAGGGTTGGTGGGGCAAGAGGCATAGAGGCAAGGGGCGAATTAGCCTGCCCGCGCCGCGCCGTACAATACCTCTCGCGCTTGCTCAGCTTCAGGGCGCGACTCTTACTTGCACGCACTTGGTCATGTTTATTCGTTGTTCAAATATGGGTGATATTTATTCACACTTTGCCATCGACAAAATTGTAAAGTTAGTAATTTGTTTTATGGTAGAGCTGAAGAATTCGAGTGTACCTCTTTATGCGTTGATCCTTTTACGACTATTTGACAGTCGTAAAGTTTTATCTTCCTCCCTTATCCGAAAACAATGCGTAATACCCTTCACTATTTACATACGGGTTCCTAAACTTTCTAAGGAAATATTTTATTACATTTGTTCTTAGTTTTTTTAGTAAATTTTTACGTTTAACAAAGAACAATCTGTATTTCAACATACATATAAAAAGGTCACAAACAAAATCAGCTGATACCTAAATCTGTCTGCCAACTTAGGCAAAAAATAACCCTCCCAAATAAAAGCTCACAAGAAATAGTTCATTATTACACGCTCGAGTTCCACCCGTACAAATGGTACTCACCTATACAAAAGAAATATGCCTTAAATGGCTTACGACAATAAAAAAGTTTCTCTGATGTTTTTCTTCCAAACCACTTAACAAGCTTGGCGCACGTAGACATGTTTGCGTCTTGCTTGCATTATGACACCGAGGTACTATAAGATTTAGAGGGGACAAAAGTGAGGAGACATTGTGGCGCCACCGGAGCCTTCGTCATAACTGCTATACCGTGGAAGTGTGTTCTCATACTCTAATGCAAATAATCCATTCAATCCGCTCACCCGTACAATGTGCTATTGGTTATTAGTAAACTAGAAACTGGAATACTATAGCGATGTTTAATGTCAGTTTCGTGTGATATGGAAATAAAAATGTTATTTTTTGGCATTGTAATACGAGTACAATCTGATCGAAATAAATTTTTGTACTTTACAAAAGTAATGGTGTCATGCCTGGTAGTAGTGTTATAGACTAATGATTACACGATACGGAATAATATAACCTATTGCAGAACAGTATTAGCAGGCTTTTGGAAGTGTTTAGGGGTCTTATTATCTCTAAGAATGCTCAAAACTTCGAGTTTTCATATATTGTTTTAACCAAATCAAGTTTTTGTTATCTTTAAAGTTGACTGTCGTTTTATTTTGGAAAACAAACTTTTAGTAAAACTGTGGTTGTTAAATAAGATTAGTTGAAGTTGGTAAAAGCTGGCAACAATTACAGTACCACCCTCGCTGGCAGTAGACGCTTTAGTTTTTTATTTCATTGCGTAACACACTTGCATGGCTAATTTCAGCAAACGACGAATAATACGAAACTTAGCATGGGAACTGAGTAAAGAAGCACGCAGCGGGTGATGTCTCAGCCCAACGTAATATACGCTAACGGCCCGGGACAAGACAAATGTGTTTTCTCTCGCTTGCTTAATAGCAACTTTCTGTTGGCTCTCTCATGCGCCCCCTGGATCTTGATTGAAAACTATAGCTTATTATTGAGATTTAAAGGCAAAGTGGATCAGATTTTGTTGTCTAAATGCTAGAAAGTCATGTAAATATGAATAAAGAATTCAGGTTTAGAATAGTAAATAAGCGCTGAAACATAAAACCTTAGATATAATATAAAGACAGGGGTGGCAGCATTCACGTCGCAGCTAGTTAGCAGCGCAAACTGGCTCGTCGTCAGCGTTCGCGCAAATTGAATTTGTCTCGAATGCTCTCTGTGCGGAGTAGCGCACGGCAGCCGGTCACTACTGCGCCTTACATGTCGCCTGCGATTACAGTTACCTGTTTTATGGACTGAGTTTGTTGACCTAAAAAGCTGACGTAAATGTCCGGTAGAAATTCGGGTTCGGTCGGCAAATTTTATTCGCCGTATTACGACGTACGTAGTTACGACTATCTAAGCAAATTTTTAATTATAATAAAATAAAAAGCTGTTGTAAATGGATGAAGATTTCTAATATCTTTTTGGCTTTTTAATTTATATACCTGTAGAAGAACAATGAGATAATTTATATCTTCAACAAATGTACTGAACTACTAAAAGTACTTTTAATTTTAATTTTGGCGGTCTGGTCATATACATAAAATATGAATTATGCTAAAATGCTTTTAAAATTATGTTCTATGTTTAGCTTTGCATTTCCAGATAATTTTAACAAACGCCATAATAATTTGGCAAGTGTGACTCGCGAACATTCCTGGCTGGTGAGTGAGGGTAGACGAACATTGTGTGATGACTTGCGTTCTATCGAGTGTTCGCGAGATTAATGGCGGTGTCGCACGCGCGGCAATTACACGCGCAATGTGCCGGCACGGTTTTGTTACATCTGAAATGACGCAAGCTAAAAGTGAGTTAAATAATATGTAGTACGGCGAACTATGGAGATGTATGTGGTGGATAGACTTGCTTCCGAGTTTTGAAGAGGGTTCATAAATATCTCACAATTAGGTCTGAATATTTTTTCACAGCATGGGTATTAATATCAGTTTACGTAACATAAACCTTAAAAAGGTACAATTTATCTAATTATAGCTGTAAAGGTTGATTTTGTTTACTCAGTATCTAATTACTAGTAAAATTTGCAATTAACAAAAACCAAAATGGTTTTAAGTAAGTTATAAATAAATGTATTCATTAGGAATGCAAATTCTCATATTACCCGTGCAGAAGTATTTTCTCATACATATGAAATGCTCGTTCATAAAATATTCAAAATGGTTTCATGCTCCTTAATTATCTGCGTTTGTCGGCGGTCGACGAAAACTTCCACATGTTTTGTTAAATAAATGGTTTCGACACTTCTCTCATATTAATAGTACTTAGCTACCGACCAGTCTATCTTTGTTTACTAAAGATCGGTGTACACTTCAGCGTAATAAGCTAATGCTGTTCGTGTCTGCGAATTAATTTACGACAAAAGTTAGTCGTTGCGGAATGTCCCGCCATAGATAAAAGTTACAAGACATCGCTCAGTTTCTGGTTTACTATCTAGTAGAGCAATTTGCCATAAACGTACAGTTATGGACAAAGCGGCTGATTGATTTGTTCGACTTTGGCTCTTAACACTATGAAATAAGATCCATGTGGCATGTTTGAGTGGTATGTACACCAATGTGTAGTAGTATACTGAATGTTTGGAACTTTTCAGATGAAATAATAGAACCTTAAAGTGCTTCGTAGAATAATTCGTGATAATGATAGATTGCGATATTAAAATCCCGGTTGTGAATTAGTTGAGACCAGTATGATCAATTTATTGTTACACAGGCTCCAATTTTGAAAGACTTATTGTGTTTTGTTACAGGTACATTTTTCTTCACTTATTCAATACCTACGAATAACCTAGTCGTTTTCAAGCAAATGCGTTTGTAAGTATAAGAACAATTCGAAGCCAAAACAACACTAACAGAAGACAATACACTTGTAATTAATTTGATCTACTATTACTCAACACACGACGTCAGCATTGATTGCGGTCACGGTAATAACATAGGGAATCGGTAATGACTTACATACGTCTATGAGCTACGAATTGACGTAGCGTTTGCAGGAATGACAATTTTTTTTAGGGTTCCGTACCTGTCATGATCGGTCCACCGGGACTGTATTACTAAGCCTACGTTGTCTGTATTTCTAGCCATCCATTTGTCTTTCGTCTGTCCCAGTCTGTCCCGGTAAATCTTGGCAACCGTAACATATAGTTAGTTAACACAAATTCACTTGTATTCGTGGCCTGAATTGACGAATAATAAAACATAAAAAAAAAAGAATCCTAGAATTACTCAAACAATTTTATACTAGTGCTTCTGTGAGAACAGTACCTCGCGAGTCCTTATCTTGTCTTATCTTAATCTGGTTTCTACGGGTTTGTCATAAAGGCGGAAAGGACTGCGTAGTTTGATTGATATACGAGTAAGAAGGTATATTTTTTCGGAAAAAAAATAAAAATTGCAATCTGTCTATATATAACGCTACAACAAACTTCACCCCCCCCCCCCACTTCGCCTTTTTGGGATTATTTTCACAATATCTTGCGTAGAATGAAGTCCTTAGTATGCCACTCAAATTATTTTTTTTTTCGACAGATTTATCGAGAGATTAAAATCTGTCCATAAATAATGCTACAGCAAACTTTCCCTCTTTCCCTCCAATTAAAAATCGACTTACAAATTTAAATTAATCTGGGAACCAATTTTCGTCAAAATCGGTTCAAAAATGCGACCTGTAGGCGAGAACAGACAGACGGACAAAATAATTTTTGGTCAATCTCGAAACTAAGACGTTTCGCTCGCTTCGCTCGCTCTATCAATTGTCTATTTGTTTCTCAAAATTTATGACTCCTAAATTTTGTTACGAATCCATGTGTGCGTGAATATGACTCGCACTTGAGCGTATATTATGATAAATAGTATTTTGTACCATTATATACAGTAGCAATTTTAGTATTCGATCCAACAATATTCATTTTATAACTTCGCACTGTTAAAACCTATCCACTTGCTACGACGTAGCACGCTCGTAGCCGCGTAGCATAGCGTAGCAATTGCACAACCGTAGTCGAATATTTTAACAATCTTTTTACCACTATATTTTGCAATGATAATTGCTGACCATTGCGCGTTTTTATTTAGAGGTAGAATTATTAGTTTGCGAACCCTACTCATCAATTCCCCTGCGTTCTCTACAATTAAACTTTGGCCTCAATAACAAGGGGGATATGTCGGTCTCCATAATAACAAAGGTAACACATGCATTGTAACATTTAAACAATAAAAAAATGTAAACTGCCTTGATTCCTGAAGTTGCTGTGAGTTACTTCACGGTGACCTTATCTCTTAATGCCACGCGGATTGCCCACTGCATCTCTGCATGTGGTTAGTTTATGCTGCTCAGGCTTTCTTGATTACATTTATCATCGAAGTTTTACCGAAACATAGGTGCAGTGCACAATTTGTGCCAAAGCGATATAAGGATAGCACAAGTAACTAACGCCCCTTTCACAAATCGCTAAGCTAACCGCGTCCAAAGTGCTACGGTATCGACGTAGCCGTCCCTAGCCGCGCGCGTAGCACGAGCGCAGACAGCGCGTCAGCTGTGCGTTGCAATTACACGCCAAGTGACATACAGCCAGTAATCTTGTTTGTCGACACATTTTGCTACAACAAGCCTGCTCTCAATTGGATGTGGTTTTGTTTTTAGGGTTACGTACGTCAAAAGGAACGAAGGAACAGTTACAATACCGCTGCGTTGTCATGTTCAATTTGTATTTGAATATGACTAATATACAGCCGTACTGGCTACAGAACCCTTCACTGTGCATGGTTCAACACGCGCTTGTCCAATTATTTTCTTCTTTGAAATAACTTTTGTTTTTCGGAACGAGCTGGCCTTTGGCCGGGAATGCACACACAAGATCGTAGTGATTGGCGGAAGTGGGGTGAGGCCTTTGAATTCATCTTCGTTGTGTAGTTGGTTATTTTTGGTCTTCTTGAATTATGTCAGTGACATGTTACAGAGAATAAGATTTAATACCTCAGAAACTTATTTTTATCGTATTTATCAATATAACCCGGAATTTCTATAACACTAAAATAAAACACACATAAGCATATACAAAATGTCGCCACAAACGATGCTTTCAATCCTATTCAATAAACAGCTGGGCTAAATCTAAACATACGCTTACCAAATCTGCTAAGAGCCCATCCCGCCGCTACGTGACTGAATCAAAACGAATTTGTCTCGCTAAAGCCGCAGCTTTTTTCTCACATTCGATGGACAGATAGAGATAGTGGTCCCTTCCGAAGAATGGCCACACTAAATCCTTAACACTCAACTTCACTGTAGCTTTCCTTTTTTCAATGTTTATAAAGTAGTGATGAAACGGTAAAACAGCTCTTTGTTTATCATCATTTGTAATAATTTATCAAACATTTATTATTTTTGAGGTAACAATAAGACAATAATAAATATTTGATCACTATGTAAATAATATTGAATTAATAAAGTGAATAATCAAGTGACTTTTAAAATGTATACGTAATTATTTATTTGCTTGTCGTGGCAATAAAACTACGTCATATACAGGTTTTCAATTTTTTTTATAAGTAGGTATGATGCACAACTCGCAAAGTGTAAACTTTGCGACTGCATCCATCTAGATTCTTAAAAATCTAATCGTATATCAGAATTTTTCACAAAGTTTTAAGTGAAAATAGCATGAAAAAACCAGAAACAATAAACGTAGTTTTAATAAAAATCAAAGGAAGAATAATGAAACAAATCGGCAGTAAGCGCACGAGGCGTACGTCTCGCGAGGCTTCCACCAGGTGCAAAGATGTTTCATGATTTAATTTGGGACTTAGGGATCTGCTCTATTGAATCTATCGAACCATACAATCTTTTTATCGCACCGAGTCCTGCTAACGTTTGATTCACGTTTCCGGTAAACACTATTGACTCGTCAAACTAAATATTATTTCAGCAGATAAAGGTAATTTAGGCAAACACAAAGGTGATTGGATATTACAAACGGCCTGCTATCGTCGATCAGACCGAACTGATCCAACACTGACTGTTTTATATCGATACAAATAGCTTTGGGGATGTTCAAATAACCACATCGAAACGCACAGACACTGAACAAATGCACAGATACGAAATCACGCATGGTTGAGCGCGCCGCGAACCGACGGAAATAAAAATGGGTATTTTGGCATAATTGCGTGTTTCGAATCCAGACAGACAGACAATACACATTGCATTTTATTGATATTCTCTAATGATATATAAATAGGGACCTTTTGAGCGCTGAAAATAACAAGAGCAATATGCTTACAACTTATTTTGTAAAACAATACTAACAAGGCCAATTGCCTCTTCTAGGAGTAGCAAAACTCCAAAATGTAATCCAGATAGATAGGACTCATGCATGGTATACCAATTATAATAGAAAAGTTATGCAGATGTTAATTATTTTCAGACTACTTCTCACTAGAATTCTTACACGATCAGGGACTAAATACTCGAACCCAACAAATGAACCTTAATAATGAGAATTGCGCCTTTGTGTACATTATACGTATAAATAAAATAAAATAAAAAAGCCTTTATTTCTACTGCGTATTTTTACATTCCTTACTTAATCACCTATATTTACATATTAATTATACTATAACTATTGTGGTCTTATTTATCTACTTCTTCCGCAATAGTCGCCTCCACGGCGTAGGCCTCCCCTAAATCTCTCCATACATCCCTCTCTCTCGCTGTTCTCATCCAAACCGGTCCACAACGTTGGGTAAAGATGTCTCTCCATCTCTTTTTTGGTCTACCATGTCTCCTTTTTCCTTCCAGTGGGATCCACTCTGTCACCAGTTTTGTCCACCTATCGTTTTCTAATCTACAGATGTGTCCTGCCCACTGCCATTTTAACTGCCTTATGCGTTTTCTTATTTCTATTAGCTTTGTTCTTTCCCTTATAGCTCTGTTCTTTATTTGATCAGATACTTTTAGTCCTAACATGCTGCGCTCCATTTTTCTCTGGCAAACAGCTAATTTTTCTTCGTCTTTTTTCCTTAGTGACCAAGGTTGACAGCCGTACGTGAGACATGGAAGTATCGCTATGTCAAAAACCTTTTTCTTTATATGTGCCTCTATAGCTCTATTCTTCATTATTTCCTTTAGTCCCCAGTATTTCTTCCACGCCAGAGCGATTCTTCGTTGAACATCTTTTTCGGTAGAGCCTTCAAACGAAATTAATTGTCCAAGATAGACATATTCCTTCACGTATTCAATTTTTCCGCCCTCTATAATTATATCTTCATGGCCTCCATTCGTTATAATCTTCGTCTTAGATGCGTTTAGTGCCAACCCCACCTTTCTACTCTCTCTTGCTAGTTCGTCCACCATCATCTCTAGTTCTGTTGCACTTTCGGCAAACACAACGATGTCATCCGCAAAGCGAAGGTGACTCAGTACTTCACCATCAATCGTTATTCCCTTACTTTCCCAATTAAGTTGCCTAAAGACGAACTCGAGCACTGCTGAGAAGATTTTTGGAGATAACGGATCGCCTTGTCGAACTCCTCTTCGTATTGGAAACTCCGTGCCTTCACGTTCTAACCGTACTCTAGCATAGCACATCGAGTAGATGCTTTGGATCAGATTTATGTACTTTCTTTCGACGCCTTGGCATGCAAGTGCGGTCCATATTGCTTCATGGTTTAACGAATCAAAGGCCTTTTTAAAGTCGATGAAGCACATGTACAAAGTGCTGCCATATTCGTTTGTCTTTTCTACTATTTGCGTGACGACCTGGATATGATCCATCGTGGAATATCTTTTCCGAAAACCAGCTTGTTCGCGAGGTTGGTTTTCATCTAGAGCTTTTGTGATTCTTTGGAGCATAATTTTCGAAAATATTTTGTACATGTTCGTCATAAGACTAATCGGTCTATAATTACTTAAGTCAGACCGATCTCCCTTCTTGTGGATTAGAGTTATGGTTGATTTTGACCATTGTACTGGAATAGTTTCAGTCTCTAAAATATTGTTATACAGTAATTGTAGTGGTTTTAGTAGCGGTAGGCATAGAGACTTTAGGACTTCGTTTGCGATGTTGTCGTCTCCTGGAGTCTTGTCATTCTTTTGCGTTTTTATAGCCAGTTCTATTTCGGATACTAGTATACTCTGTGGTTTCGGTTCCATAGTAGAGACTGGTAGTAAAGTAGGTTCGTCAGGATCAGTATCATATTGTTTTGCCTTATGATCTTTAGCGTAGAGCTTTTTATAAAAACATGTTGCCTCCTTTATTATCTCCGGACGTTTAGCTAGTACTCTCCCCCGTTTATTTTTTAGATTCGCTGCCCACTCCGACTTGTCGCTCAGCATCTTATAGGCTTTTTGTAGGGCTCCTGATTTTTTTATGTATTTTCCGAATATTTCTTGTCTTTTCTTTTTCTTTTCATGCTTTATATTTTTGTTAATTTTTTTACTTATTCTTGTTATTTTTGATTGTATTTCTTTTGTTCTTTTTCCTGTATACAGTAACTTCCTTTCTTCCAACAGCGCTTTTGTTTCTTGGTTTATGTATCCTTTCTCTTCTTTTTTCCTTTCCGGTAGTTGTTTTAATAGACGCTTAAATTCTTGCTCTAGATGGTCGTATTGTTGTTGTACCTCGCTTGATGATTTTATTGATCCCATGAACTTACTTTCCCAGTATTTAGCACCCTCTCCTGTGACTACTGGTAAATCTCTTGTGTAATTGATACTAGGTTTGATGTGTCTTCTGGTTCGGTTTATTTGCACCAATAACTTGCATCGAATCATCCTGTGGTCTGTATTAAAATTTAAGTTTCTTATAATGTCGAATTGGTGGACATGGGTTGGTTGATTTGTTAGCATGTAATCAATTTCGTTGAAGTTCCTTCCATTCGGGTGTCGCCAAGTCCATTTTTGATTTACCCTTTGTTTAAACATGCTATTTATAATTTTAAAATGATTTTCCAGTGCAAACTCTACTACTTTCTGTCCATGCTTACTCCTTTTTCCGTTTGAGAATTTACCAAAAACATGTTCTTCACCTCTTTGCATTTTTCCCACTCTTGCATTAAAATCCCCGAGTAACATTATATTCTTAGGGTGCAATGAGTCGAGTGCGATTTCCATTGATTGGTAAAAAAGATCCATATCATCGTTTGAGTAGGCTTCTGTAGGGGCGTATGCCTGTACAAAGGACCAGATAGAACTGTCTGATGTTTGGATTTCAAGAGTGGCCACTCTGTCAGAAAATGATCTAAAACTTATGATTTTATGTTTCAAGTGTTTTTTCACTAGGAATCCGACACCGTTTCTCCCGTTGAGGGTTGCGGTATGGTACAGTATGAATTCTGAGTATTCCTCTATAGTCTCTTTTTCTCTTCTTATTTCACACAAGCCTAAAATGTCCCATTTGAGAGATTGTATAGCATAAGTGAGCTCTGTAATTCTGGTATTTGACAATAAGGTCTTCACGTTGATACTTGCTATATATAGACAGTTATTTTCTTGTTCCGTCTTCTTTAAATTCGTGTTTGTTTCTATATTTGTTTTATTTTGATGATTTAGGGGGTTTTGGTCTGACTCTTCCACGGTGACCGGCCGGCTTGGAAGAGGTGGAGGGACGTCACCTAGTTTTTTTTGTTTTGTTGATTTTCCTGGGGAGCGCTATTTATTGAGGCCCGCGCAGTGTTCAGCTGTGATGGACGTAAGAAGCTTGTTATGTTCTGAGGTTTGTTCTTTTTTGGTACTTGTTTAATGTTTCCTGTATTTTCATCCATCTTGCTGCCTCCTGCTGCTTCGGGTGACTCTGATAGGAATCTCTTGTTGCTGAAAGTTCGGTTTGTTGGTTGGTGATTTTGGTCAAGCCTAACTATCTTATCGTAACGTAGAGCTACCTTTTTTCCAGCTTCCTTCTCTCTTTTTAGCTCCTCCTGAAGTTCTTTTCGCTTCTGTAGTACCGCGGGAGAGTAGTCCTCCTTGATATAGATACCGGTGTCATTTAAAGTTTTTTTATTGCGCAGGAGCTCTATTTTCCTTAGTGTAGTTGTCGTTGTTACTATTATAGATCTTATTCTTCGGTTATTTTTTCCGATTCTAGTTACTGTTTCAATTTCAAACTTTTCACAGGATATTCCCATTTTAATGTTTATGATATCAAGGATTAACTTTAACAAACCTTCATAATTTTTCTCTGTTTCCTCGATCCCAAAGAAAACCAAATTTTTCTTTCTTACTTGCTTATCTAGAAACTCTATTGTCCTTTGTTGACTTTCTACTTTCCTCTCTAAAATGTTGGTTCTGTTTTCGATCAGGTTGAATTTTTCAACCATGTTTTTAATAATGGCTTCCTTAATACTTTCTTCCATAATTTTCATGTCATGTTTTTGTTGTGCCAGTTCGCCTTGTATATTTTGCAGAACTTTCATAATTTCTTCCATTGTTTTGTCACTACAGGTGACCTCTATGAAGTAGGTAGTGGAACTAAGATGGCCGTTCGATTGGGGTTCAAATTTATTCCGGTTCTCCTACTTCCCGAAAGATGGCGTTTTTCTTAGGTTTCGCACAATTATCTGTGTCTATGGTCTATGGTCTACTCGCCGCTAGATGGTGCTGGTCTCGATTTGTAGGTAGTTTTTATGAGTATGATGACTACTAATACGATTTGTTATTTTGAGGTTGTATGTTTTCGAGATAATGTTTCTAGTATTCTTCTACTACTTTTGATCTCGTATCAATATCGACTGACCTTATTATAAGATGTTCTTGGGATCTTTTCTTGTTTATATTTTGTACTGTTTCGCTATTTCGGCGGGATACGTTGAGCAATTTTTTGAAGCAGTTTTTTGAAGATTACTCTCCAAGTAGAGACAATTCGGAGCTGATAACAATTGTCCAGGTTTTTCACAGGTCTCTTCACCGTATAATCACTTCTATAAACTTTATGCACTATCTTTTATATTTTTAATTCGCAAAATTGTAACTGAGCCGATATCAACATTAGCACGGTGGCTACCCTCTTCCAAGTGGTCACATTATTTTTTATTTTTTTATTTATTTTATTATTTAAAAAAAAAGTATATAAGTATTCTATCAGTTATCTGATTCCCATAGTATAAGCTCTGCTTAGTTTGGGGCTAGATAGCGCTGTGTGAAATGCCCAGCAATATTTACTTATTTATCCTTGATTGGGAGAAAAATGGTCAGTATCTATGTAGAAGTAAGTACATATTTTGTTCACGTTTGGTGTGACGCGTAGTGAAGGTAACACAGCAGCTAATGTTGGAATAGGAGGCGCAAGGCAGTCACCGGACGAGCGGCGTCGCGAGAGGAATACCAAGCAGTCTACACTCCTGCAACTTTGCGATTCCGGAAGTTGCTATAAGTCACTTCATGCTGAGCTTATGACGTTACGCACAGTACCTTCACATTGGTGGCTCTTTATTCCCTTGATGATTGCCATGTTGGTCTAGCGGAATGAACCACGACTTCCGAATCTGAGATTTTGGTTTAACATGTAAACCTGGCGGGTTCCGGTATCTAAATGGATTTTTCTTCTCTATCGTGTTTTATTTTAGTAGGTCAAGTCGACGCACATTAAAGGGTTCTGTCAGTACGGCTGTAACTGAGTCACTTTAAAATAAAAAGTTATTTTAGCAGTTGATTTTGCTTATAATGTGTGAATATTATATAAACAAACCCAACTACAGATATACGTAGGTTGACTTCTGCTCTTTTGATTTTTCTTACTAGTACAGTACATTTACTACGGTTGTGTAGCAACTATGCTGTAGACACACACTTATACGTGGGAAACACGACTATTACGAAAATCTTCAATTTGAAGCTTTACATGCCGTAAACGGATTCTTATATCAAAGATGTATTCAGGAAACCTTAATATGTTTTTAGAATACTTAATCAACGATAACCCAAAAAATTAAGCGCCTGAATTAAAAAACCACCCTCATTTCTATAAAGGGGAGGTATCCTAAAACCCCAAGTTATAAGTTTTTATTTCAGCGAAACTTACTAAACATCACTAAAAAGTATCATCACGCAAAATTTTAGCTTAAGTACATAAAGCTTACGAGTAAATCAGCTGTAACTGGTCGGATAGATAAACATGCCCTGGCCCTGGCATGAACATGGCGTAACTATAAGGGTTCCGAGCTCGACAACGAACCCCTAAAAAAAGTTATTAGTGATGACCGCGGTGTGAATTCAGCCGCACATTGAACTTTACCGAATGCAAAAGTTACAAGTTAAATGACGTAAAGACGCAGTGAAGAAACTTACGGAACCGTGTCGAATCGACAGGCAGGCTTCGGATAATATTGTGCTGACTCACATACTGTTTCACTCATATACAACACCATTTATACTTTTATTTTGCACTACATCACGAAATAGACTCGGAAGCTAGTTTTAATTAACTACACGATTGTAAGTAGAAAATAAGAATTATTTATGAGAGTGGACCACTTAAGAATGCTTACCTATCAAAAGACATTTTAGTGTTCGTTTATAATTTATTATTGGTCATACTATGGCGGTGATGAGCGGTGATCGTTATATACAATGTGACTCAGGCATGACGAAGGGTGATGGGGGCCCCGTGATCGACCCGAATCACCCCCATGTATTCTTCGATTTAATGGTTCAGGAGTTAGTGTTATTTTTCTGTCGTGATTTCGGCAATAACCTGATAGAAGGTTTATGTGGAATTACGATTTTATGGTGAAGATATTGAAATAATGTGTTTGTATGGGATGCCAATGAAGTTATAGCCGTAACTTATTTTCTACCTTATGATATGCTACATAATTGCCAAAAACAAATAATAACAATCACTGAGAAAACCAAGTCTAGTAAGACAATTTAAGTAAGTGTTGTAGCTAACCATAACCCAACGTTGAATATCAGAGTTGATAGAAATACAGTTAAATTATTCTATACCTCAAAATACCGATAGAACAGTAGCAAATTTTAATATCCAAATGAATTCAATGCATTTCCGTTTGCAATAATAACGTTGTCTGTAGGCACGGGCAGAATGTGGCGCGGTATGTTGTCACATGACTTCGTTGTTATTACACCCCGGCTGGTAGGATGACAACGCAACATGTCTAAACATACCATATGCGAATATACTCTTGGAGTATTCTGACGTGATTTTACATCAAGTGGTAAACCTTGTGGTGTAGCTTGTCTGATCGTTTTCAACATAGTTAATACTTTTAAAACCATTGATGGCACTTACAATTAAGTTCAACCATGGCATTCATCACATGCAGATGTCAGTTCCTGATTTAACAGTTGAAATCTTGGAGTGGTCTAGAAGCTTCAACATATGGTTTGGTCTCCTACGGACTTCCAGAAAATAATACGAAATCGAATAAATAAATCGAGCAGCAGAAAATACGATTGACGATTATAATAAAAACTCAGTAGAAGCGCGTAACCGTGCGTTAATCCCGGAGAGAGTATAGACAGTGTAACTTTTCGCCTCCTTTATCGTACCGTTGAAATCGTACTTCTTTGTGAGTAATCCCTCCACGTCCCAGCCATGTCGCCGACGAAGATAGAGCACGATCTTCACAAATAATGTCACATGCGATTCGTTTCAGACGACGTGACTCGCATCACCGCGGCTACCCGCCGTGCCGTGCATAATGGGATAAATATGCTGCGGTTATGTGCCCACACATGGCCCTCAAATTAAGTGAGTGCTATTTACTGCATGCGGCGAAACTTCCTTCTTCCGTTTTGGCTGCTTGATTAACAGGATTGTTTACCTTTACATCTGGCTCCAGGCGGTGAACTGACACTTTTCATGGATTGGAACTGACCAAAACAGAATATCTCATATGCTTATCTCTGAGAGGAAAGTAGTTGAAACAAGTGGTCTCAAAGGTTTTTTGACATTTCAACAACTGATGTATCTCCGTTCAATACAAATATGTACAGGAGGTTCTTAACAAACTGCTCAAATATTACTAATTTAAACCATCCTACAAGTTTATACTTGGTGCTTCGGAATATATATGTTTTTAGTAAAAATTTTTTTCAAAGTTTCTTTCTGTCTTGATATTAGACATTTTTCATTGACATTTGGTAAAAATCTGCTTTTCCGGTAAAAATTCTTACTGTGCAACTGCTGTTTTTGATAACCCAAAGCCAACGTTTCTAATAAATATTGAGATGAACATGCCCAAGAAACAGCTCTTTAAAAGTCGTAGTAAAAAGCACCCTAATATTAAATCTCAATACATAATGTAATAGGTAATGTAATATGACGACCTCCGTGGTGCAGTGGGCGAATAGCCGGCTGAGACGCAGGAGGTAGCGGGTTCGATTCCCGCCGCGGAACAAATGTTTACATGATCTACAGATATTTCTTCCGGGTCTGGTAGTTTCTCTGTATATTATAAGTATGTATTTACAAAAAAAATGTATATAAGTATTCTATCAGTTATCTGGTTCCCATAGTACAAGCTCTGCTTAGTTTGAGGCTAGAAAGCGCTGTGTGAAATGTCCAGCAGTATTTATTTTATTTTATTTATTTATATAGAAATAATTCACAGTATTTTTATTTAAAATGATTAAAAATTAGGTATTATTAGCAAGACGCGGAAGCAAGCAAGTTGCTGCAATATTACCGACACTATGGAATGCACAGGTAGAATGGCTCGTTCAATCAACACTCAATTAATTCAGTAAACTAAATACATAGGTTGATAACCCAACATAAGCGATAATATTTAGTTTCATTGTACTATATTTTTGTAAATGATTAATTTCATTCGTAATGAATGAATAAATCTTTTTCGTTCTTGTATTTTGATATAATTTATCATTTAAACTTGAAAAAAGACCGTGTAATCATACATTGCCGTGAGAGGTCTAATTTTCCGTGGATTGTTTTAATAAAATTGCGACGAAAAAGTATGCGATTCCAGGAACGTCTCAAGTAAAATATGTAATTTGAGATAAAGCGGCATCCCATTCCAGATAAGACGCAGCACGAGCCACGTCGAGCCATCCTACTCGTTACGAGCCGCCCGAAGCGAGGTGTGATACAAAATCATCAATCTTTCCCGAGATTGTACTATTAAATGCCTCTTCGCTCTTTTCCCTCGAACTCAAGACCAGAAACAAATGTAAAAAGTTGTGTGATAAGTTCAATTTGAATTTGTAAAGCCCCTTTCACCGTTTCTCTCCTGTTTATCTCGGCGAGAAAATACAAAAGTAAGAGATAGGAAATGAAGAGGCGGAAAAAAGTGTCGGGTTCCGAACAAACGCGAAAAAGTTGGCGTTATCCGGGAGACAAGTTAAATCGCAATTTATTAGGGCGTAGTGGCGGCTTAGTACCGGTCGCGAGCGAACCCGCGACGACGTTATCGCTGCCGCCGTCGCACCGACAACCAATGTAACCACAATCAACTAAACATTATTGTGTTTTAATCCTATTCAAGTCTCTGCCTACGGCTGCTATCTAATAAAATGTATTAGCATGGATACCTCTCAAGACATGGCCCGTATATCAAAACAGAGAGGCATGTTATCTGTACTTACTGTGTGATCTTACCTGTTAAAAGCAAAAGACGGGTCTTTGTTTACTTTAGTTTTGTTTGAGTATTATGATGAGACGTAAACAATACTTGCGGTGCACTTGCAAGGGTGGGCGGCACGTGCTTATGCTGGAGTTCTGTTATCGCGCATCTCCAGGCTCATTCACATAGCTTTATTCATATCCTATAAATATTAGCGATATTGTGAAAGTCCGTACTGGAATACATTAACGTCTTGTAAAGGATGCTAAATAGACAAAAAGTTGTTAGTAAATTGTAGATGTATAAAATGATGAACCTCGTGGCGCAGTGGGCGAATAGCCAGCTGAGACGCAAGAGGTTGCGGGTTCGATTTCCGCCACGGAACAAATATGTTCATGCTCTACAGAAATTTGTTCTAGGTCTGGGTGTTTCTCTACACAACCCGTAATGTTATGTACGATATTAATTTAAAACTAACACCCAGAAAGGTATTTACAGATTTTAGACGTGGGTTTAATACAGGTAGCTTGAATATTTATCCAGTAATCGATACGTTTCCAATAAACCATTTTTAACATTTTGTCATTCATATCGTACATAAATAACATAACACGTAGTATAAAAAGTAGAGTTTTTAAACAAAAACCATCATATGTGTTGCAATATAACTAATTATATTGAAGAAACGATTTCTACACAATAAATAAAAAATAAATGTAGCTATAAAATTTTCTTGTTTTACTATCAAAATCTCGTGAAAAACGATACAATTCCAAAAGCAAATAAAGAATCAAAGAACACAAGATTTTAATACCAGAGTTTTCCAGTAAAGAACGAGAATACGTATCAACTTTTAACGTCCGCTAATTGTGGCAAGGACTAATCGGATCTGCTTCAGTGTGCAGATTCCATTATCGGCAGGATCGTGTTCACCCGCCCCATACATATTCATACGTCGACCAGACTCCCATGCTACCAGACTAATCAATGGAGTTATCAACTATAGTTTTTTTTGGGTTTCAGTTACGGGTATAGTCGAACATACGCTTGTGCTATCCATACAATATATAAAAGGCTTTGTCCTGAATGACTGATTGACGGATCAACGTACAGCCTAAACCGCTGATCGTAGAGACCTGAAACTTGGAGGGTGTGTTCTTTGTATGATGTAGGCATCCGATAAGAAAGGATTTTCCGAAACTCTACCCGTAAGGGGGTGCAAAAGGGGAGCAAAGTTTGTATGGGACAACGTGTCCAATCTACTTCAAATTTTGCATAAACCGTTTTTAACAGAATTGATAGATGTGTTTCGTATTTTATTGAAATTCATCCCCTAACAGTGTTAAAAGGGGTAGAAAGTTATTTTGGCGGTGATTTGCTTCGAAGTTGATATCGATACTCCTTGGTGCTTTTGATTTAAATTACATTTCATTTTGACACTCAATCCGATTTTATTCAAAAAAGGTTGAACTCACTTAAAAATATTAGCAAATACTCTTTAAAATTGGAATATCTCGAAAGTCACCGTACTAATTATTAGTAGCTCATTTGACGGTTTCTAAGCTTAAAGAGGTTATGCACTTTTAGGACACGACCTCATAGGGACGTAGAGTTCGAAATTTGAAATGTTAAGGGCTACGAGTATGTAGCTGCGTTGAACTAGTTGTCTACTAGGATTAGCCTAGGTAGGTAGGTAAGCCGCAGAAAGTCCAATAATAACCTCAAGATACACTTTAAAAGTTTATTCAGAGACAAATAAATGATAGGTAATTCTAGTTAGTTTTAGGTACATATCACGACACAGAAAAATCTAGAATTCGGTATAGTCAAGCTCACTGTCGCGGGTATAGGGCGGCGCGGCGCGTCGTAAACTAGCGTGCGTTCAGTGCGATGATAAGTTTCTCACTGCCGCATGAAACGGTCGACAGGCAGCGCGCGGGCGCCGGCATTACGGCGCATGCGCGGGAGCCGTCGTGTTATAACCGAGGCGCGTCGAATAACCAGAGCTGTGCCAACTAGTGATGTGCGTAAGTTTACAGGTACAGAGGACAGAGCTCGCCACATCACCCCCCTCCAGAGACCGAGTAGGGCGATTAAGTTTCATATTCCCGGTAATACTCCGGGAATCGGACTGTTCTTTTGTCCGGGATAATATAAGCGGGCTTCAAGCGGTCAACGGATACGGTCACAGATTTGCCTTTTATCTGAAGTTTGAAAACCTTATCATTCCTTTCTATTACAGGATGCGGACCAGTGTACGCGGGTTGTAGGGAACCTCTCAGCGCATCTTCTCTCAGGAACACATGACTAGTGGTAGCAAGATCTTTGTAGATGAAAATAGACTGCTTGTTGTGTCTTGAGGCAGGGACTGGCTTCAGATTGTTCGCGAATAGGCGTAGGCGTGCTGTATAGTCTGTGACATCGGTTGTTCCTTCTGAGTTTGGATTGAAGAATTCGCCAGGTAAGCGAAGCGGTTCACCATAGACTAGTTCAGCTGGGCTAGCTTTCAGATCATCTTTGAACGCACTCCGTATCCCGAGCAGGACAAGCGGTAGTGCTTCCATCCAATTTTCTGTACCGTGGCAAGTAATTGAGGTCTTCAGCTGTCGATGAAATCTTTCAATAGCGCCGTTGCATGCAGGGTGATAGGCTGTGGTCTTCTTATGATAGAATCCGACTGATTTGGAGAGATACTGGAAAAGTGAAGATTCGAATTGACGACCACGGTCCGTCACGATGGTGGTGGGACATCCAAATCTTGAGATCCATCCAGTGAGAAGAGCTTTAGCAACGGTTTCAGCTGTCGCATCGGGTATGGGCATCACCTCAGGCCATCTGGTAAACCGATCGATTGCGGTGAGGCAGTAGCGATTTCCACTACATATTGGAAGTGGTCCGATTAAATCTATATGCACGTCCATGAATCGTGCTCGTGGGAGCTGGAAAGTTCCCAGGGGTGCTGACACGTGTCTATTAATCTTAGACCGCTGGCATGCTAAGCAGGCACGAGTCCATTCTCTGCAGTTTTTCTTGACTCCGGGCCATATGTATCGTTCCGTTACTAATTTTATAGTGGCATTGGCACCAGGATGGCTAAGCCCATGCAAGCTCTCAAAAACTTGCTTTCGCATGACAGGTGTGACATAAGGTCTAGGAGTCTGGGAGCTGACGTCACAATATAGTTCTGATCGAGTTCCAGGAATCTTGACTTTTTCCAAGCGAAGCGACGTTCCACTCTCGAGAAGTAGCTTCAGCTCTGGATCTGAGTCTTGAGATTGAGCTAGCCTTGGGAAGTCAATTGAAAACTCCACCTCCTCCACTCGCGAGAGCGTGTCCGCAACCACGTTGTCCTTGCCTGAGATATGCTGTATATCCGTTGTGAATTGAGATATCAGATCAAGATGGCGGAATTGTCTGGGCGAACACTTATCTTTGCGTGTGTGGAACGCGTAGCACAAAGGTTTATGATCAGTGTAAATTGTAAAATCTTTAGCTTCCAACATGTGTCGAAAATATTTGACAGCTTCATAAATGGCCAACAGTTCTCAGTCGTAAGGAGAATACTTCTTTTGAGCTGGAGAAATCTTACGGGAAAAGAATGCCAGCGGTTGCCATGCGCCATCCTTATGCTGTTGCAGAACTGCTCCTATCGCGGTGTCAGAGGCGTCAGTAACGAGGGCAAGCTTGGATTGACAATCAGGATGTGAAAGAAGCGTTGCACGACAGAGGCTATCTTTGCATTCCTGAAAAGCTGTCATCGTGTCACCGGACAAGTGTATAGGGTGAGAACCTTTGACAGACCCCATTAAGAGAGCATTCAGTGGTGTTTGACATTCCGCGGCTCCAGGTATAAATCTTCGGTAAAAATTAATCATTCCTCAGAATCTTCGCAGTTCTCTTACGGTCTTCGGTACTGGAAATGACTTTATTGCTTCTACTTTAGAATCGAGGGGCTTGACCCCATCAGCTGATATTGAATATCCCAGGAACGTGACTTCTGATTGGCCAAAGTGGCATTTGGCGGTGTTTATGATGACACCGTAGTCTTTCATTCTACCAAACAGCTGACGAAGGTGGTCTTCATGTTCCTGCTCGTTTTTGGAGAAGACTAGAAAATCATCAACGTAGGGATAGACAAAGTCGAGTCCGCGGGTCATCTCGTCGACAAAACGTTGGAATGTTTGACATGCGTTGCGGAGCCCGAATTGCATATATAATGCTTCAAAGAGACCAAAAGGAGTCGTTATTGCGCTTTTCGGGACGTCCTCCGAGAAAATAGGTATTTGGTTAAAAGCTTTAACTAAATCTATGGTAGAAAATACCTTGCATCCTGCTATGCTGTGAGTGAAGTCATGCACATGCCGTACTGGATATTTATCAGGTATTGTTCTGGCGTTCAGCATCCGGTAGTCCCCGCAAGGCCTCCACTCGTTTTCCTTCTTTGGGGCTAGATGGAGTGGAGAAGCCCAAGGACTTTCCGAAGGTCTAACTATTCCAGATTTTAACATTGACTCAAATTCCTTTTTCGCTATTATCAGCTTGTCAGGTGCAAGTCGACGGGGAGAAGAAGAGACTGGCGGGCCTGGCGTCGTCCTAATATAATGAACGGTGTTGTGTTTTACCTCCTTTTGGTGTCCAGATGGGTGAGTAAGTTCCGGAAATTCACGAAGTATATCATGATATCTGGACTCGCCGAGCGGTATCTTGATAGACGATATCGAAGTCGACGAGTTGACAGGCGTACCGATGGCGAAGAGTGCTGCTTGGCTATCTAGAATACCTAGGCGTTGATTGCGAATATCTACGATGAGTCCGTAATATTTCAAAAAATCAGCCCCTATGATAGCTCTAGTGACGTCCCCTACTATGAAACGCCAGGGAAAATCGCGTCGCAACCCTAGGTCTAAATCTAGATGAGCGTATCCGTACGTGCTGATAGGAGTACCGTTAGCTGCAGATAGCTGAAAATCTGTCTTAGGACGTCGCTGTCGAATGGCGGATCGCGGATAGACACATACGTCACTCCCTGTATCTACGAGGAACGAAACCTTAGACCGACGATCCGTAACGAACAGGCGACCAGACGGGTGGGGGCAGTCATCCGTCGCCATTATTGACTGCCCCGAGAGTTTTCCGCACCGTATCCGCTGTTCAAAGTCAAAGTCAAAGTCAAATATTTTTATTCATTAAAATCACAAGGATCACTTTGAAACGTCAATTTTACTGCCTATTCCTTCGCGACCAAGCCAGGAAAGAAAGGCAAGAAAACCAGGCTGGTTGTTTTTTTTTAATGATCCTTTTACAATAGGTACATAATACAGAAAAGAAATTACGTCTAAATTGTAACATTTTGAACGAGTTGGGGCAGTTTCAATCCCAAGCTTCTCTATCATCTAAATAATCCGATATTTTATAGTAGGCTCTTTTATAAAGATTTTGTTTAATTACGTTTTTAAATTTGTTAATTGTCAATTTTTGTACATCCCTTGGGAGTTTGTTATAAAAGCGCACACCTTGCCCTTTAAACGATTTACTAACTTTATGGAGTCTACATGTGGCAACAGCGAGTTTATCTTTATTTCTAGTATTAAAATTATGATTATCGCTATTTTTCTTAAACAAATTAATATTTTTGTGAACATACATTAGATTTTCATAGATGTATTGACAAGGGAATGTCATAATATCTATTTCTTTAAACTTATTGCGTAATGATTCTCTGGGGCCCATATTATAAATTGCACGAACAGCCCTCTTCTGCAGCACAAAAACGGTGTTTATATCTGCAGCACTCCCCCACAGCAGTATACCGTATGACATAATGCTGTGGAAGTAGCTGAAGTAAACTAGTCTAGCTGTGTCTACGTCTGTAAAAAGACGGATCTTTTTGACTGCGTATGCCGCAGAACTAAGTCTCTTCGACAACCCATCAATGTGAGGGCCCCATTGAAGCTTATTATCTAGGGTTATACCTAAGAATACGGTGGTGTCCACAAGAGCCAACTCCTCGTCTTTGATTTCCGTTCCGGGAATTATCCGGACCGTATCCGCTGTTCCGGGATTTTTCCGTGCCGTAGTCACACGGCTTGACGCAAATTTTTGCATTTTTACCGTGCCTAGAATGGTACCAACACTCTGGATATTTTTTATAATTGGACACAGATCTGGTTAACGACCTACCTCGATCACTCCGATGAGAAGATCGCGATCTCCGCTGCTGCGATCCCAGTTGCGAAGCGAGATTCTGCATCTGTTTCCGTAACTCGGCGATTTCGCGTGCCATAGATTCCATGTTCGATCCGGGTCCCGATGAGCTAAACTGAGCTGATGCGACTTGAAGAGAAGGTGTGGCAATATCCTGGATTTTATCTGCCAAGTCCGCGAGTACCTCAAGTGACGCGGTGGGTTGGGCGGCGATCACTGTTTGTATATTCCGTGGCAAGCGGCTGGTCCAAATTGTCTTTAAAAAATCTTGAGGCACACTTGGTCCAGCGAGGCTCTGGAGATGTCGGAGAAACTGTGATGGCCGACGATCGCCCAACTCTTCGTGCATAAGTAGCTGTTTTACTTTTTTCTCATGTGACGCACTAAGCCGTTTTATCAATTCTGTTTTTAATTTCTCGTACTTATCTGTTTCTGGTGGGCATACAATCAAGTCCTTTACTTCTTTGGAGAATTGGTGGTCTAATTGTCCGATTACGTAGTTGAACTTGGTGGTGTCTTGTGTGATGTTCGAAATCGCAAATTGACCCTCGACCTGGGCGAACCAAATCTCGGGTTCGTCAGGCCAAAATGGCGGCACCCGTATACCCACGCGGCATATCTCCATAGCAGGCTTCTCAGAAGTTTCGCGCTCCTTAGACATGTTTTCAGCAGGGGTCACCAATGTAGCTGCGTTGAACTAGTTGTCTACTAGGATTAGCCTAGGTAGGTAGGTAAGCCGCAGAAAGTCCAATAATAACCTCAAGATACACTTTAAAAGTTTATTCAGAGACAAATAAATGATAGGTAATTCTAGTTAGTTTTAGGTACATATCACGACACAGAAAAATCTAGAATTCGGTATAGTCAAGCTCACTGTCGCGGGTATAGGGCGGCGCGGCGCGTCGTAAACTAGCGTGCGTTCAGTGCGGTGATAAGTTTCTCACTGCCGCATGAAACGGTCGACAGGCAGCGCGCGGGCGCCGGCATTACGGCGCATGCGCGGGAGCCGTCGTGTTATAACCGAGGCGCGTCGAATAACCAGAGCTGTGCCAACTAGTGATGTGCGTAAGTTTACAGGTACAGAGGACAGAGCTCGCCACAAGTAGAACATTTTGGTCAGAAGAAAATAGTATTCTTTTAGTTTGTCTTAGAAGTTTAATAGTAAGTCTTAGTGTGTATTATTTTGTGCTTTTCTTTACATTACACTAATGTGATAAATGTGAAAGTTTGGATGTTTGTTACTCAATCACGTCGAAACTGCAAAACCCGTTTTCGATGTAATTTGATATATACGTAGATTATAATCAGGATTGCCACATAGGCTACTTTTTATCCCATAAATCAGTTCCCATGGGATAAAAACGGGGTGTCAAGTCAAGTTACAACAGCGAGTTTAGCTTTATTTCTAGGTTACCTACACATTTAGAAGTGTAACGCGTACAAAGTTGCGGGCAATAGCTAGTTTTTATATAGCTGCAATTCTTTTCAAAATTAATAAAAACATTGTCAGGTTTTTTTTTTGTTAACAAGTAACAGAATTCAATTCACAGATCACTATCTAAATATATTTCACCATCAAATCAACGCCAGTTTTACTTCGTCTCTACTTCCGCTCGGAAGTTCTAGGAACAAACTTTTTAATTAGTCTGCGAGGACAAACAAGCTGTGTCTCTTAGTACGGTATACTTGTACGTACTCTCCTCGCTCTCCAAATAGAACTCTGTCTACATTATTGTCTTTGATTTATTGAACAATGAACCGATACTAATAACTTCAATGGCAATTTTATCGCGTAATTAATGAACTCGATATTACATCTCCCGGTAAAGTTGCAAATTAATTACCGGCGTAATTATGTATTTTCGCGTATCAGTATAGCGGCAACTATGCAGGAAATCTAATAACATAACATGTTTGTCTTACGGGAGATGCTATAATGAATAGTCAACAACCAGCATCGTCGCAAAGGACGTGTATCGTCATTGTTTTATTACGGCTATCATACCAAAGTTACGGAATGCTAAACTTGGACCAGTTCGTAATAATATGTATGTTAACTGGAACAGAATGTTATAGGAGGTAGGTAGGTAGGATTACTCTTGTCATACATGTCGCGTACCTACTCAACAGCAAACCGTATGATCTTTTGTTCAATCACGCGAATATTATAAATGTAAAAGTTTGGATGTTTGTTTATTTATTTGTTTGTTTGTTACTCAATCACGTCGTAACGGCTGAACCGATTTCCCTGAAATTTGGTATATATGTAGATTATAGTCTGGATTACCACATAGGTTACCTTTTATTCCATAAATCAGTTCTCATGAGATAAAAATGGGGTGTCAAGTCGCAACAGCGAGTTTAGCTTTATTTCTAGGTTACCTACACATTTAGGAGTGTAACGCGTACAAAGTCGCGCAACTAGTATTCAATATAATGGCAAATACATTTATAAATATATTGGATATAATACCTACTTATTAATTATAGTTCAGCTTCACAAAACAAAAACGAACATTTAGTAATTATAACAGTAACGTGCGTAAAAATTACAAACCAACATATTAATGGTTGTTATTTATCACAAGCTCAAATGGTAAGCGTAAATTAATTGTTCTTGAGAGTATTGTAATTATAGTGTTAATTTACAAGTGACGGCGAGGCAGGTCGTCGGCACTCGACACGTTAATTCTACACGAAGCAAACAGCTGGTTCACACATAAGCAACACTCGCAGCAATACTGGCTTTTTCATTTCATCGTAACAGACTGTTAAAATATAAAAACACGAACGTATTTTGGTAGGGTGGGTATTTTTATACAGAGTGATCCAGCTACTCACATCAAGCAGAGGCGTGCAGACCGCGACAGCCAGGCGCCACAATTACACCACCCTGTAAATCATAAACATCAACCCCCATTTAATCCAAATAGTCCGTCGTTAGTCGAGCAGCCTGCGTCTAATTTGTCTCCCGTAACTGGAGATTAATTTATTAACATTAATTACATGACAATAGATTGCGTCCTAGCTTTGTGAGTGGTGCTGGATATGTGATGGATATAACTTGACTGACTTTCTTAAACAATTTTATTTATTTTATAACACAATCATATAACACTGCACGGCTTGCATAAACATAATTTATTAGGGTTCTGCAGTCGAACTAGGATGGACCCCTCATAGTTCCACCATGTCCGTCTGTCTGTCTGTCCGACCAGTTACAACCGTTTTACTCCTAGACTGAGACTAGAGTGCTGTAAAGCTGGGGCAACAGGTAACTGATAAATCTCTTATATATACTTATTTTTTGTAAATACGAGTACATATTTATCATATACTAGCTTCCGCCCGCGGCTTCGTACGTGTGAATTGTCAATAAAAGTAGCCTATGTGTCAATCCAGGTTATAATCTACGTAAATACTAAATTTCATCGAAATCTGTTCAACCGTTACGTCGTGATTGAGTAACAAACAAACAAATAAATAAACAAACATCCAAACTTTCGCATTTATAATATTACTAGCTTCCGCCTGCGGCTTCGCACGCGTGGTTTGTCAATAAAAAGTAGCCTATGTTAATACAGGTTATAATCTACGTACATACCAAAGTTCATCGAAATTGGTTAAGCCGTTACAACGTGATTGAGTAACAAACAAACAAATAAACAAACATCCAAACTTTCGCATTTATAATAAATTTAAAATAGAAAAACACACGTTAAAAAATAGTAAGTAAAAACGACTTGTTTTGAAGGGTGTTTTTAGGTGGTTTTTTTTTCTCTATGTGGAAGTCGGGGGTGATTTTACTTCCATACTCAGTCATGTTAGTTAAAGTCTTAAAAAGAAATAAGATGATGTGGGATGTAATTCCTAGGCACATTCCCCAAAATTTATATTCTGTAAGTAAACGAACGATAGGCTCTTTACGGTGGTGTTCGAGACTTTGGATCTTAGCCTCCACCATAATAATACGTTGCTCACCTATAAATCTCAAAGCCCAACGTTCGATCGAGTCTAAGATAGAGAACTGTTATTAGGTCAAGCCGTGAATGAAATGAATGTAGTTTCTTTTAACTAGACTTTAGAGCTTTTCTTTTAAGTAAAAAAACCGTGTTAGAAGTCCCCTCTTTTCTGTGATCTGTAAGGACATATGTAATTAACAGGTCTGTAAAGACTTATTGTTGTGTCAAACGATTTGTATAATTTTTGTAAAAATTAATCGTGGTTGTGATTTATTAATGTTAACTAGCATGCATTCAAAAAGGCTAGCGCATATCCGACATTTAGGTTTTGGATTAGGTATTAAAACAACTTAATTATCTGATACAACAGGTGGTTTCAGTTTGAGAGTTTTTAATATACCACTCTATGTCAAAATATAAAATAGTTAAATAACAATATTTTTACCGCACCAAGTGTTTTCGTTTATTAATTTTCTTTGGCAATATATTGCACGCGCGCCCTAAACTACGGCTGGCTCGGACGAAACTAAATTGAGCATTACTTTTTATGTGACCTTATTTCATCTCTAAGCTAATATGGATGTTACGAAGCCTATTTCAAGCACAATCAGAAGAGAATTGATTGATCTAATAACTTCAATATCTAATGGACTTAGCCTCTAGTATATTACTTGTAGGTAATTTACCAGTTCATATATAGGTACTTAGGCACCATCAACGATAGAGCATGCCTCTATTTCATAACAGAAAATATTTGCACAGTGCTATCAATACATTTCAGTCAATTTGCATAAATGTTTGCTCACTGCAGAGTGCTTTGACCATTTTTATTGCAACCTTTTAGTTTCCGTGGTTTTATGACTCTTTCATAATGGACCATACGTTTGGATAGTGTGGCCAATTAACCTATCCTACCTCGTTTTGAGGCCCATATGAATGTATGAACATCAGACCCGTTTGAGAGTGCAATTATACATCGCACCTGCAGGTACTGTTGGCATTAGTACGCATAGTCTATTTGATTTTCGTAGTAGTGGAAAAGTTATTTAGGCTCATACATTTAGCAATTATCGTGTTTTGTTAATGGCTCTACACACCAAAGCCGCCCTGGCCTGGCGGGGTACACCGGGTTAAAGCAGGGGCTTCAGAACGGGGGGCGCGGTGTCAGTGTAACTTTCTCGAGTGCCTATGGCTACCTGTCTCTTATGAATCCTTATGGGTCCGAGGGGAACGGCAGCTTATAGGACGGTTTGCCCCGTTAAAATCCGACGATAACTTCTCCTTCGTGGGATCTTGTTGTCGGTTAACGAATAGCCTGACAGGGGTGGAGGGGTCGGTCTTTCTCCATATCATTGAAGTGTGAAAAGTTCAATGATACAAATAAAGACCATAACGAGTGGGAGGGGCCCGTTTTTCGGTCGATGTAGGTACCTCTGTTTACGGCTAGGAGTTGCAAACAGAGAGGCGTTGCCCTCTTATCCTCCAGGAATACGCACTCCGTGCTTCTGGAGAGTGAGGTGGCGAGAAAGAGGGCGGTCTCTCTCCGGATCATTGGGGCGCAAGATGTCAATGATACGGAAAAAGACCGTAACGAGCGGGAGGGGCCCGTTTTTCGGGCGATGTAGGTGCCTCTGTTTGCAGATCGGAGTTGCAAACAGAGAGGCGTTGCCCTCTTGTCTTCCAGAAGTATGATGTTCCAGCATGTTTCTGGAGGACGAGATGGCGGGTAGGTGGGAGGTCTCTTTTCGGATCATTGATTAAATCCCGTCAATGATACGGAAAAAGACCGCCAACGGGATGGGCCCTTTTGTGGGCGTGCGAAGCACACCCGTGGGTGCACCCGAAAGGGTCAGGCGCGCCGTCAATCGGTAACGGAGGCACGTTAGTGATTGACGGCGCGCCTGACCCTTTCGGGTGCACCCACGGGTGTGCTTTTGGTTGCGAGCGGAGAGGAGTTGCCCTCTTATCCAGGAGCATGCTTGCCATGCTTCTGGAGAATGACATGGTGAGTAGGCGGGTGGTCTCTCTTCAGATCATTGCGGCACAACATGTTAATGATGCGGAAAAAGACCGTCAACGGGATGGGTTGGCGCGGTGACGTTCTTGGTTTCCCTCGAATCGGCTGTATGGGTCAGCTTCCTCTCAGAATTCCAGTTCATTGCAAGGTCATCGCCTCGCTGACGTCAAGGTGGGCTCGGATTCTTGTTGGCCTAGCCGCAAGTCCGAGCGCCGACTCTCCTCGTGACCCTCTGATTAGCAGATAGCGCGGGGAGGAGCCGGATTGTGGGGCCCAATTGGGTGAGGTGGCGCTCCCTCTATTGTGTCTGGCTGCGGGCTGTTGAGCACGCTTCTGCACACAACGGGTGGGTCTATCTTCCAATCGCTGAAACAGGGAGCTTCCTCGTCTGCTTTAGTGATTGGTTGGCAGGGAAGGGCTGTTTGCTCCCGCATTTGTTTTTGCAGCGGCATCTTCAAGTGGGGGAGATTTCCTTTGGCTTCCTCTGTCTTCCAGCGTGGTGGGACTATTCCCGGTTGATAGATGATGGCAAAGATGGAAACGACATCACCCTTGACTATCGCCGGGTCAGGTCTCATTAGCCCGTGCCTTCGTGGTGGAAAAGGGAGATGTTTGCTGGGCTCGTGAGTAGTCGGAGTGAGGGCTCTGGCTGCTCATTGCACGTGAGTCATTGGTGGGCGGCAGTATGGTGTGGTCTTCCGTACTGCCGCCATGGAGAAAGATGTTGGTGGCTGGCGCAAGCTGGCCACATGGATGGGCCCTTTACGGGGCGTCGCGCGTGGGTGGATTTTCCGGCGAGTTCCTTGCTGGAATCCCGGAGCACACTTATAGCATAGACGATTGGCCACCGGGGATGGTTTTAGTACGTCGAACCGCATACAACACGTTGTTCCCTCATGCAGCGGGTATCTGGCTTGCAGATTTCCTCTCAGAAAACAAAAAAAAAATGGGGCTTCCGAACGCGCAAGCCAGAACATCTCCGGCGGCACGAGAGCCGCAGCATCTGCGGCATTTGTCGTTCGCAATTCTACTATATGAAAGCCGGCGGGAAATGAGCGAGCGAAGCGCAAGCCAGCGGCATACCACCGGTATAACCCGCCGGCATGATTGATTTTAAATAAGCCAGGCTGCCTGACCTAGCGCGTTGTGCCACCACCGGGCCGGCAGCTTTGTTGTGCCCTTTACGAATCCATTGTTCTTAAGTCTGACACATTCTAGTATCTGTTATTTGTTTGAGTGTACTAATGCATAACATTTGATAATGATCTGAATAAACTATTTTATGAGCTGTCTTTAACACGTGACGTCGAGGCATTCCACGAACGGCAACGATTGATATTTTGGCTTGGTGGGTTTTGTGGAATACTAAAAATGATTTCAAATGTTTCCACGAACGGCACCTACAATGTAGTATGCTTCTAGTGATGGGGTATTTTATACGGTCACATTTTCATGTACCTGTGCGCTCTTTTAAATAAAGGGTGAGAGCGGCTGATGGTTGTTTGGGAAATTGTGCAAAAATTGCCCGCGGAAAAATTACTCAGAGAAGCGGCGAACCGGCCACATGGCGTGCGACGATACGCCCTACATAACTGATGACTTTTGAATGGCCATTCATTCGCGGACACGCCGCCGCCGGCTACCGGACACCGGCCAGCAAGGCTGTGCTCAGAACCTACCTTGGGGCTGAATTAATTTCGTATGACCTAGTGGCCAACCCTACTCCTGAGTTATTAGGCCACCCGAAGACTTCCAACATGCTAAAAATTAAGAAAGACGAATTCATTTATTTGACAGTACAAGACACGAAGTACTCTATGTACTTATAAGAAAAAAATAAACAACTATGATGCTGATCATTTATAACATGTATTCGATATTGTGAATCAACAAAAAAAAATATCCTTACACCGGTTTTCAATCAGAAATGAGGATATCCGTAGGCAGACCCAAGTCACAGACATGACACAGAGGATTATCAAGCTGGAGTAGCAGTTGGTGGAGTATATAGCTCGAAGAATAACGGCCATTGGGGCAGAATGATTCAAGATGGCTGATGAGCTGTGACTCATAAATCTACATGTGATTTAAATACAGCTTTTTATCAAATATACGTTTGATTTAGTTTTTACTCATTGATGCGTATGTCACGTGTGGTTTCCACGCGACATGATTACACAAACAATGAACAAAACTACATCAAATTGTAGTCCATTTGAGAAGAACATCACAGACCCCTCATTCTAATCTCTGATTACAGACCTGTAAACTGGGCACCGGTCACCCTGTGGGTCACCCCCTACCACCACCCATAAATTCATGTAATCGTCAGCACTCTCGTAAAACAATTACCTGTATTTGGAGTAATACAAA
Source organism: Philereme transversata (assembly GCA_963924445.1). NCBI lineage: Eukaryota > Metazoa > Arthropoda > Insecta > Lepidoptera > Geometridae > Philereme > Philereme transversata. The sequence continues at coordinate 13,109,147 of OZ004342.1, forward strand.
TCGGTGTATGTTATCTGTGGCGGAACTTCACTTTGCTCATGTTACTGGTTTTGGTCTTTTCATGGTCTTCTGAGGTCACTGACCAGATTGATACAGGGTTGTTATTGTATCGGAGGCAGCATTGTGTTGTTGATCTTTTATACCTATCATGAAATTTAGATTAATAAATGCGTTTAAGAATGATTATTAGTTTTAATCTTTCTTTCATTTAAGTTAGGGAATTCATAAACGTTCGTAGAGTGTTGCATTGTATTACAAATTAATTTACCACAAAATAGAAAGAATAAAAAAAGAAAGAAAATCATTTATTCATTCCACCACGAGAAACAAATGATAATACGAGCCTTACAGTAGTCGCATATGATGTGTAACATCATTTTTATTGTAAACCATAACAAACAAAAAACTAAACAAAAAATTACAAACAAAATAAAAAACACAAAGCAAATCTTAATCTTAATCTAGCGAATTCATCACTCTGAAAGTTGGTCATTGAAAACTCGATAACGGCTCCGCAAATGTGATTAACCGTATGTAAATTTAAAAATAGAATGAGGCTCATTGTATTCATAATAATGCTATGATGAAATACAACCTCCATGACAAATCCTTATTTCTATTATATGAAAGAAGCCATAATATAGTCTCGTAGTAAAAAACATCTAACCACCGTGCGCGCTCATTGGACAAATCAAATAGCGTGCCCTCATTGGTCAAGGCGCTTCCCCGATTTCCTGTTACACATTTCCGTCCCTTTTGCCAAAATCACTCCCACGAACCGAGAGGAAAGATGTTACACATCAAAAAAGACACTACTAAAATTATAACTAACTGCTAAGCATTTGGTACATCATGTTGCTATACTGCAACGCTGGTTGCAGTATAGCTGACATATTTATTAACTATATAAATAATATAAATCTGTTTGGTGGACACATTTATGCGTATGAAAAAGCGTGTGAACTGCTTGCCACTGGCGGTGGCTGCGACCGGTAGCTCGTTTGCGCGGAGCCTTGTGTGGGCACGTCAGTCGGCCAAGTCAAAAATATTTAAATCTCTTCATTTCAACCTCAAGATCAAGAAAGGATAAATCAGTATATTTGGGGCATTATGTGCACGAGCCTGTTTCCGTCTAACATATTAAATATTTCAATTCTAAGCTACTATAACCGGATGTTTCCTCGTGGCCTTACTAGGTTGCCTAGCTGATTTGATCACGAGCCATAGCACCAAATTAAATTGTGTACATCATATAAGTGCTCTTAAGTTTATATAAATATAAAACAAGGCATTCTCTGGCAATATCGCGGAAGTGACAATTTATAGGAACTCTTCGATTATAGTCCTTAAACTAATTAAAAAGTTCGAAGTTGATCCTTCAACGAGCAGAGGGGTACTTATCGAGCCACACCTCAATACACTGTTGATATCTTAGAAAACCTTCGAATATTTTTAGGTTTATTACCAGTCTCGGCCACTAATGGATTTCAAAATAAAAAAATAGCCTTTACGGTACTGAGTTAAAAACCCCATAGAAAAAAGTACTTTCTGTTTTCGTACTATTATGAAATTTTCCGTATAACTTCAAATTTTTAATTCCTTAAAAACCTTGAAACCATTGAAATCTGATCTAATCTAATCTAAAGAGCCCGCTGGATCCCACTGCTGTCATCTCGGTCTACGGCTTCTGTCTACCAGTTCGCACTATGCGCGTCAAGTTCGTCCCGGCATCTCCGCCTGGGCCGGCTTACATCGTATTTAATTCGCAATTTTTAATATTAGGGTTGAGTAGAACCTGGCCATGTCCACTGCATTCACGGTAGCCTTATTAAGATCACCTGATTAGTGATTACCGACATCTCCTCCACGGCCACCAACCTCCACCATCCCGACTAAAAAGCCGAAAGAGTTTTATGCTTACATGGTAATACGGTGGGATCTCCAATATTACAAAGGGTTCTTATACACATTTTAATAGTCAGGAAAACAGATTTTACTTCACTAATCAATGATTGGCAATTTTTTCTAAAGTGATGCGCTTCCCAACGAACAGCATTTGATTTCATTTATATATGTCGTGCTGATTTACTTTGCCTTAATTTGTTAATAGTTTTCTCATGGTTGGTGATATAAATATCTTAGCTAATTTAAACTAAAATAATCACCTTTTTACAGATACAAAACAATCCATAGCATCAAAATGAATAAATAAGATATTACTTTGTATTCGGTTCGTATTTGGCTTGCGCAAATATGACCATGTTTCAGAATTTCGCGCAAAACTCAAGTGGCTCCCTATCCGTCTTCGCCGAAATGCACATATTCTGTCCCTTCTTTTTAACATTCTTTTCAATCCTTCTTCACCATCCTATCTAAAGGAGCGTTTTGTGTTCGTGCACCAGGCGCATGATCGAAATCTACGCTCATCTGAAGCTCTAAGTCTCCAAACCCCTGTCCACAGTTCTCAATTTTATGGTGACTCCTTTACAGTTCAAGCTGTGCGGCTGTGGAACGCTTTACCTTTCTCTATTAGATCATCTAAATCTCTTCCTATCTTCAAAGCTAAGGTATACAACCATTTCCTTTCTTTGTCTACGCACTGCTAGTTTATCGTTATGATTATCTCCTTTATTGTAGTTTATATATAATTATATATTATTATATTTGTAAGAATATATATTTAGTTTATTAGTAAGTATATTATTATTAGTAAGTTTATGTAAGTTTATGAATATACTCGTATTTACACCGCCGTCTTTTTGATTTTGTTTTGTCCTGTCCATGCAAAGGTTGTCTGGAAGAGATCGCTTTTAGCGATAAGACCGCCCATTGTACTTACCTTAATTTTTGTGTATTTTTATTGTATTTTTAATTTTGTTGGTGTGCAATAAAGAGTATTCTATTCTATTCTATTCTACTTTGACGTTAAAGTAGCGGAATGAGTTATTTTAATTAGAACAACCTCTAATAATCTATCATTTATTTGGAAAGAGCATCTGACTACCAGCTTTGCCTCCATCAAGTTGAAAGCGCCGTCGTACCCATCCGAACGTAAACGTCTGTACCTATCGAACTAACGACGAGATATCGCACAATAACTTACTCTCCCACTGAATAATAAGATGCTTCTTTGACAACTCTGTTCACTTTAATCAGCATAGCAGGTAGAGTAGCTTCTTAGAACTGTGCTTCGACTAAATTAAATGCTTTGTTTTCGGCTACAGTAAATGTAGAAATAGCGGTTGAATAATTTATTTCATAGTTGTCACATATGTGTTTGAACACTAGGCAGGGCGAAAACGGGCGGTTCACTCAGCCAAACAGTGGCGTACAAAGCAAGAGTACCGGGCATTCATCGCTCCGGTGCACCGTTTTTCCGCCTCTCAACCTTTAAATTGAAACAAAATCGCTCGGCTAAAATTGCCACTTGTGAACCTACCGGTAACTGAACATTGATAAAAATTATATTAATATGTAACTTAACTTTACAACAAAGTGGATTTGTTGGTATCAGGTTAACAAATATCTCTTGCAAAACGTCGCCCTTTCAAGGAGAATAATAGTATTTCGATTGAAGTCCTGGCACTTCAGTTCCTGCCATGTTTCTGTATAAGGTTTGTCACAAGTGACGTAAAGTAAATCGTTATTCAAAGGTGCTAAGTAGTGGGGAGCGTAGTGGAGTCGAGACGTGGCGCTCCCCCGGGACGCGGACGCAGTCAGGAGTCTTTTGATAAATATTTTATGCTCCTCCCGACTCCATACACATAACTTGTGATATTTCTTCTTGTTTAGATTAAAATAGTTTCTTTCGCTATCTTTTATGTGCGCCTCATTGGTATTCATACGGCTTCCCTTTGTGTATCGTCCCATCATAAAGTGGGAATTGCTTAAACAGCGATCAGTGAAAATGTATTTTGCAAACACGGCACAGTTTCCTACTAAACAAAATAATGTACCCCCGTGATTCAGTACTTATTCGGTTCACGGAATCTTGTAATTTTTGCGAACTTGCTTTGAAAGGGCAAGGAGATTACAAAATTTGGAGGGTTCCGTTGAAAGGATTCCGAAAAAATAAAATATACGCAGTTTTTTTTTTTTAAGAAAAGTCTGTAAAATAAATTAAAAGTTCCCTTTTAGTGTAAAGTTAATCGTACCTAAGACATTATTGTATATTAAATAGGCCAATTCAATAGAATTAGATATGTATTCATGCCTACTACTCCTCGCAATGAAACTTAGATTAAGCTACGACATCGTAGAATGCCAATTGACTACAATGTCCTAAAATACGAGGAACTTGTTTTCGATGCGGCTCCGCTAACAGTTAAATAAATTAGATAAGGCGGGCTACACGCTGACGAAGGCACTTAGCAACTTTCTCTGTTGTCAACACTTGTATCGAGTGGGCATTCAAAGCTTATTCTGAGGGCACCTTGTACTCGTAGTTGTACTAAGCTTTAGGAATGTGAAGTAAATAGTCTCTTATAGTTTGCGAATTGTAATTTTGTTTATTTAACTTCAGGAAATAAATACGATCATATGCATGCAAATGGAGAACAAGTCAAGCTTGTAAATAATATTGATTAATTTTATTTATATTTATTTATCGAAATCATTTTATAAAAATAAAATCAATGTGTTTGAAAAATAATCAACAAAATAATAAAATTGAACTTTGTAGGTCCAATTTTTACATATAAAACAAAGTTAAATAAAAGCTTTCTAAAAGCCACCGAGTTTTTACTACGTGAGTTATAAATTACTTAGTATTGAATGAAACTAAATAATTCACTGTGCGCTGTTCTATATAAATCAAAAAATGAAAGTAGCCATCGTTTTCTTTTAATCGGTTAGGTACTCTTTGAAAGTTTCGCCTGAGCTGAGCCACAGCTTTGTGAACAAACGGGAATATTGTACAATCCCTCGTATTTCTAACCTTACAAGCTTCATTTAATCAGGACTACACTCCACTATTTGCCTGTCCAAGATCCAAGTTTTTGTATTTGCAATGTTCCAATCATTTTTATGGAGACTATAAGATAACCTAGACTAAAATATTTTTGTACTTTTTGAGTTAGAGATAAAACAAAATCTTTACGTAACTTTTCTATCCAAATCCAATCTCTTGGTAACATAACTTGTGAGAAATATGGATGTAATAACAGAAATGTTATTGCGTACCGTATAATTTTTACCGTGTAATATAATGGAAAGGAAGAGTCGGTTCTAAGAAAAGTTTTAATATCTATTCCGATTAGATTCAGTGTCAGGAAGGAACGTAGATAGCGTTGGCGGAGTTGGAAGGAAATATTAGATGGATCGGGCTTCGAATACAAATATGGGGAGATGGGGAAATCCGATTTGCCAGTAGTCCCAGGCGTGTCGTATTATCGGTCTATTTTTGTAAAACATATCACATTTTAATAAGACAACCCCATTGTATCATCAACCTTTTTTATGATAAGGAGACTTGTATAGGATTTATGATCAAGATTTCTGCATTCAGCTTGATTTTGTCAGTGCAAATGTGCCTTTGTTTCCCATATTTTGTTTCATCGTAGTCGGTATAATATTTTGTTAATAGTTTTGTAGGTAAAAAAAATACAAAAGTACTTTGTTTTTTATTAAACTATGCAAACACAGGGTGATGAGTTTAGTGGTAGACAATTTATATTTTGCATTTTTTGACACGTGAAGAGAAAACGCTAAACCACTTTTGATGCTTATTGCATGGAGTGTGAGATTTGGGATAGTTAAAGTTTATATGGAAAAGGAGGAACGAAAGCTAAAATTAAGGTAAAAAACATATGGTCCTATTCGATCACTGTGTAGGCATTTAGTATTTATAACTATTTCAAAAGCAGGAAATATAACTCTCCTTACATTATGTATGTTAGTTTATAAGGTATATATTTGTATAAATATTGCTGGACATGTTCACACAGCATTATCTAGCCCCAAACTAAGCAGGAGTAATATGGGAACCAGATAACTGATAGGATACTTACTTTTTTTTATTTATACATACTTATAATTTAAACAAAAACATCTAGACCTTGAACAAATATCTGTAGATCATGCAAACATTTGTTACTCCTGCGTCTCAGCTGACTATTCTCCCACTGCACCACGGAGGTTGTCAATTCATTGTATGGGTCAATCCATTAGAAATAAATTGTCATTGTTTATTTCCTGTAGTAAACGGATTATTATTATACCAAATATTTTATCACAGCTACCTTAAGAAACTCAAAAAATAAAGATTTTTATAGATTTTCTACGGAAATCAACGCCCTTCCTAGATTTCATATCACCTTTTCGGGTGATATGAACTACTTATCTTCTGAATGTAGTGCCAAATATATACTTGTAAAAAGTACATTTTCACAGCAATGGGTATTACGGTCAAATGTAGAGGCGGGCAGGCATACAGGGCAGCGAGTCGGGATTGTTCCCTCACTAATTAAATCTCGTCGACGACGCCGCGGTTTCAAACCGACAGCCTCTTAATTATTGTTCTGGCTCTTAACATCTGTCTTAATGTCACTTTCCGTTTAATTCTCGAATTCTTCGCCTTCGGGTATGTTATAAATGTTAATTTCTTTGAACGCCGCCTTTGTCTTAATTGCAGTCTTTTGCTATCCTTTGTTTCTGAATGAGAAGTGAGTGCGTATTGTTGTTGTGTTATATAAATGTTATTAAAAATTGTTTCTTTTAAACGAAATTTAACGAAATTTAGGGGTTTTAAAATAACAATTACAACATTTTATTTCGAGGTAAAATTGTAAAAAGACAGTACAAAGCAATCAATTAATTAAGTAAATACTAATTAATAAATAAGCGAGACAAAAAACAACGTACCTACACAATTTTATCTCCAGCAAAATAAACCAAATTGTTAAGGATCTCGCAACATTGCTTCCAGATTAAAAGCTTTTATTACGTTGAGAAGGTAAATGTGAAAACAGCCGAAAGTTTTTAATTTTCTTACTGGTATACAAATTGGTTTCAGAAGCTACAAAAGAAGCACACGCCCGCCTCTGTCGGCTGTCCGAGGGCCGAATACAAATTAAGAGGCAGACTTGGTTCTCACAAAACTAGTTAATGTGTGCAACGTCTGGATTTGAGATAGTTCTGAAAGCAGAGCCACTACTTACTTGTGAAAGCGAATAATTCACTTTATCGGTGTAGTACGCCACTGACTCCCAATTTTGTACGACAGCCTGTATTGGCTTGAATTTACTTTAGAATTGGGGTTTCAGTATGGAATTTACAGTGTGCAATTTATATTGGCTCTGTTTGATATTTTGTTTAATTCAAACCAATGTGTGTACTTAACTATTCAAAGTTCTATCGAGTGAATTCATAGGTAGATATTTATAGATATAGTTTTTTATCAGGTACCAAAGAGTTAAATAGAAAAATACTAATTAGTACCTTCTTAGCCAAGGGAAGCAAGCTGCGTCGAACGTTTTCTTAATTATTTATCCGTTGCAGGCTGAATAAGAAACACACTCCAGCTTCACTGCGCAAAAAACCATTGAGGAACTCTACAAACGAGATTTTTATTTAATCTCCTCTACTTGCTAAGTAATATCAATTGAAATCAGTTATTTTAATGTTAATATACACAGTAGTAGAAATGTCTGAACTGACTTTATCATTTAATAGAATTTGGAAGTGAAATTGGTTTAGTGCGTCTTGAAAAAGATGATCCAGGCGAGGCGCGTACTCGTATAAAGGGCCCAGAGAGCACGAGAACGGCGCGGCGGTGGGTCGAAAGTTTTAATATCGTTCGGATTGAATTCAGCCGCAACTAGGGACGAGAGTACCTACATTCGGCCAAACATTCCAAGGAAATGTTCACCATTGAACACTAATACGAAAATTGGACGATAAGGAAATCGGCTGGCTGCTACCGTCATTTATCTCGTTTGGAACTTGAAAAAATATTTTCTCAGAAATTGCTTCTTCATTATGTCGTCGGTAAAGAAGTTGTGATATAATTAGAGAAGTACTAAATACTGGTTTAATAAAAATGACTGCCACCATTAATAAACACATGGTTAGAAAAATAAGACATATTATACGTACTCGTAGTAGAAATAAAACTGTTTAGATCTTTCAGTTTTCAGTCAGCTTATTTAGAGAGAAGTATTTGTGGTCACTAAATCAGATTCACATTAATATTAAAAAAGGTATTTAATGGTAATAAATCATTCTGTCACCTATAAAAATTCAAAGCGTGAAGCGAGCTAAGTTCCATGTAACTTAGATTCAGTTGTTTTATTAGAATGTAGAGATTATTTTTCGGCTGTCCAACCTCGTCGATAGAAGGTAGGGGAGGGTGTGAGTCGAAGCGGACGAAATAGGGACGACTCTAAATCCATATTCGATCTGCGGAATCTGCACTGAGCCGATCTGACAAGCTGCCGATCTGTTTTGCATTTATATAAACAGCTCCTTACCTTAATACCAGTGCGCTTCCTTGGAAGTGACAGACACTTCGTTTCTGGTTTAATTTGAGACGAGTTTGTGCGATTTCGATTTTCCTGAGCGGCAAGTTACCTAATTTGACTCAATGTAGTTTGGTTTTGAGTAAATCAAGATAAATGTAATTTACGTTTTGCTGATTAAAACGTGTGCTACAAAAAAGTTAATCAAAGGCTCTTTCAGAGTTACAAACATACCCTATTCGTTTGGGATGTCTTATATAGGAAAGAACCCACAATATGTTTTTTGTTTACATGATTCAGCAGCCGCGTCCTTTTGATATCGCATTTAAAGGGTTAAAACGACTCGAAATTCCATAAAACCTACAATTCCCTATTTGATATTTTCTTAGAAAATTGGTTTACTTATATTTATGTAGACTTTCTAGATAAATAGGTGTGAAGTAATGGCAGAGAAGGTATGTGGCAGTGTGTGCCTCGCGGCTGACAGGAAGCGGCGCGGGCGGGGGGGACCGGACCTTCATCAAGCGGTTGACTGGTATTACGCCTTGCAATTGTTCCACTGCGCCACATTCCTCACTCGATGCCTAAATGAACGCTTATCTCTGTGATTGTGCAAATTAGCTCGCATCAGGGCTGGTAATTTAACAATTTATTCAAATCTGATCGGAATGCGATGCCGCTTTTACGTAAATAATCCGTAGCCACTGCACAATTAAAATGCCGTTAATCCTACATTCAGCTTCCATTGTGAGAACACAAACTGTTTGTTTAAGAGGTGTAATTACAAAATCCCTCGTGTACTGAATTTTCCGTTGTTGTCGCGCGGCGTACGAGTACGTGCCGTAAAAATAATTCGACGCTCCTCGGGGATCGTTTGTAAAACGTCACGCGTAAAACATATTATAAAGCCAATAAAACGTGTTTACAAGGGTGAGTAGAACTCGCCGTCCTCGGGGTGTTTCGTTTCCGCGCGATATCCGTAAACATTTTAGCGCTGCAATAAATTTAACATTATCCAAGTCGCGAGACATTCTGTTTCTTCCGTCCCGGGATCAGTCGGTTAACGGTTGTAATCTCGACTGTCTCGGATTTTCCGCTCTCTCCTAACAGGAATTATACAATTATGTGGAATTCGCATGTTGTTTCCGCTCAGCTTTATTTATGAGGGAGATTTTTGAGATATCTGTCCCCTAAGACTCCAGCATACGGATTTAAAGTGGATTGCACTTGGAGTTATTTATATTCCATAGCACGGTATTGCTATTTTTATTTCAAGAAAATATATACTGATGAAATGAGAACCCTATATGTATTGAATTTGGTCAAAATGCAATTTATTAGAAATTTTGGAATAAAATTTGATTCATAGTAGCAATGAAAAAGCTTGATAACTCCGGCATCTCAAACACCCAGATAAACATTTATAAAGATACTAGTTGACCCGGCGAACTTCGTACCGCCTTGACATGCATAATATGACGCGGGTGTCAATATACGTCGGCCATCATTATCTGCATCAATGTATGAGAAAATGATTTTTCTTCAAAATATCTTTTTGCGTGATTTTTTCCGATATTTTAATAGTTATTCTGCTATTCCGGACGGAGACAAATACGACAAATAAAAAATCATCAGCTGTTCTCGAGTTCGAACAAACCCGACTTTGTTTTATTGATCGAGCGAAGCGAGATCTCTAAATCAACTTGGGCAAATCGGCGTTGCATGTATGTATGTTTGTTTGTCGGGGATAACTTTCGTTATCCGATCATCATGAAATTTGGTATATAGATAGGTAGTAATGGCAATTTTAGTGTTACTCAATGAGCTAAAAATGTGGTTGTTGAGATATTAGGGTTCAAAAAGGGTAAAAAAAATCAAAATGGGACTATCTGGTCAAATGGCACGTCTTATAAAAGTTTTTATAAAAATCAGAAATAATCAAGGGTACAAATGCATCCAAGATTCAATTGATTTAAAAATAAATTTTATTGTACGAACGCAATAATTGAATAAAAAATGTCGGCTCAAGTTGGCATACGTGCTTCGATTGATTAAAAATTGCAATTTTTTTTGCAATTTGACATGGCATTGCACGTGATATGTCCCGGTCTCACGATCTCGCTTAGATCCATTGTTTAGTTACACCTACTATATAATCAACAACTTGAAGGGCATACGTGGTACGATTGATCGATAAAATCTGTCGTGAGCTGCCAGTCTATCAGTGCTTCTAACTTAGCGCATTCAACACCAGATGTAGCACTTCTGCATAGCGTGAAATCTAGCGCGTTTTAAAAACATTTCGTTTTCCTGATCTTAAGTTATATTTTTTTTTTTACTTAATTTTAGAAATTGAAGACCGTAAAATGTCTCACTTCTTTGGCCACACTCAAGCACCCCTCGATATATTTTTTTTACGAGTTATGTATTATATTGTATTAAGTATTATGTGATATGCGTAAAACGGAACGAATCACTATTGCATTTTTTTAAACTAGAACTAGCAACATTGAAATGTTGATACGTATTGTAAATTGTTTGTTATATAAATAAATATGATCGTTGGTTCCAATAAAAATAATCACTCATTAATGTAAAATTATTCGGTTTACTTGTAATGAATAAATCTGTCGTATAGAGATACCTAATCTTTTCAGCGAAATACGATTATAAATCCCTGTTCTTATATTATTGAGTGTTCTGATTGAATTTGACGCCGAATGTAGAACTTTTCTGCCAGCTACCATTTTTTTTTATAAAAAATGCCTGCAACGGGTTTTGCATAGCCGAGTTGGCAGCACTGGTTCTAGTTCATAATAGCTCGAGAGCTGACGATATATTTGGGGGAAATAATTATGCCCATTAGTATTATTTTAATTTTTAAGTTTAGTATTTCTAGAATCTGGAAAAAAAAATCCCGACTCTTGGAACGGCTAGGAAGTAGGGCAATCATTTCTGAGCGAGCACCAGAGATATCAGGAAATGGGAGCTGTTCTGGGCAACGTTATCAAGAATGTTTAGCCTTTTATGTCAGAATATTGTAGATTTTTTATATTAATTAATAACATAATTGTAATATAAACCAATTACTCGTTTTATTTTCAATGAACTCTGTATAAAATGACTGGTTCAATAGATGGCCAGAAATGGGTGAAAAGTGGCAAAAACTAGTGATTTCATATTAAAATATGTGTTTATATTTAAACATGAATAACTAAATAAATAGATGACACTTGTTACAAGCCTCTGCTTCACCAAAAATATAGATAAATTTCCTGTTCTATGGAGTTTTGACATCGCCATTTTATTTCATATTCATATCATTTATTCATCTTTTGATCATCTTTTTATGTAGGGTGTCTTTTTTTGCCACTTCCGCTATTTTCATTTGATCGGGCAATAACCCGTGATCAATACAATTATTTATTATTATCATCATGGGGGCAGCAATTTCACGTTCCAATTTCTTGACTACAGTGGGTGTAACATATCAAAAATCATTAGATTTTTTGAACTTTAGTGCCCTTATTATTTGAATAACTCTTGCTTAATTTATTGGTTCCATTCATTGAGGTACAATAAAGAGTAAGTCAGCAAAATATTCATTAAAATAATTACAAATAATATTCATGTCATAAATTGATTTACCATTTATCTTAATAACTTTATCACAGTCAGTTTTTTACCAGTATTATCTTTGATTATTTGTCAAACACATTTAATCTTACTGCCAGATTTTGCAATTTTTCGCGATAAACAATTTTGTTTTGCTGATAAACATACTTTTTTAAATATTTTCATTTCATTTATTTGTTCATAAAACAATTAACCAATTGTATTTGAAACTATACATTAAATAATCAAAATAATCATGAACATAAAATACAAAAATAATCAATAAAGCTAACACAATTCAAAATACAAACCATAACAAAAAACAACACTTACGTTAAAAAGTCAAAGAGATAGTAATAAAAAAATTTACATAAATTAATAAAATAATTAAATCATTTTGAATTGCATTGTAACTTGAAATCATATTTTACTATACTGGGTGACGTATGGCCTCTGAGATATATCGTATATATCTACTCTGATGAGCGCATAGAGCTCAAACAATCTTACTCGTGAGATCAAGATACCCTTGGTGGCCCATTTAGAAAAGGACAGCTTTCTATCGTCTGCCATTTCAGTCACAGGAATATATTCATCTAATGCATTTAAAAATATATTAAAGTATGTATCCTAATCAGTAAAATGTCTAGGATTTTGTAAAATTTCATGTCTGCTTTATGCATTGTAATTTTAAATCCGATATATTTCTAATCTCTATATTAAATTCCACATCAATAATTTGTGCTAAATTATCAGATTTGATGCCCTAAACAACTTTTCCATTTTTGATGACATTTGCGTCTGTAAGAATCTATACATGATTTAGCAGGGCATATAACTCTAATAAATATTAGTAAAAAAATATTAGTTGATTCAACAAAAAAAAAATTTTTAGCAAACCAAAATTATTTCTTGTTGAGAGTAATAAAAGTATTGTTATAGTGGTCAAAACCGGTATAGTAACCTTGTAACACAACCGCCCCTAAGTTATTTTAACTAGTGTTCCGCCTCGAACTGAGTTCTCGCCATTCCCCAACTTTGTCATTAGTAGTTCCCCGTTTGTAAGCTATGCCGCCGAGTACCAAATGTATTGCGCGCGCATCTGCCAATTTCGTGGGCGATGCATCGGGGCTGGCTACGCGTGTGTGTGTGACGTCATCAAGCTATGCATTTGCGTATTTCGTAGCCGTAGGCCGGAGGCGCTTACATTTTCATACAAAGCGAAGCTAGGTCTACGTGCCTACCCGTGCGTAGCAGTCGATTCGTGGCTTACCTAACTCTTAAACAGAAGAAGAAGAATCTAAACTTCATGTTAGATTTAAAAGTTAATTCTATGCTAGTTTTATTTATCCAATACTTAACTACATTAGCCAAAAAAGTTTAAAAGGTTATTTGAATAGTTATAAATGTAGAAATTGCGCCAAAGCGCGTAAGATCATTGCAGTTGGCTCAACAAAAGATCGTTTCGTAAGATACACTAGCCAGAATTCCGGTAGGATGTGGACCAGGAGTCGAAAAGTAACCTCAAATTAGTTCGAGAAAATAAAATCCCCTGTTTTTCTGCGCGACGTTGATAGGGGTGCGGGTGGAGTGGCCACATCGGGAATACTGTTTTGGCCAACGGCCGCCCATCTGCCCTCATTATGTCGTGAAAACACTTGCTTGGATTTTTATGAGACTTGTAAATGTTTAACAACGCATTCGAGCACCGAATGGCGTTTTTTATAGACTGTTACGACTTCTTTGCCGTAAGCGGTTACGTAATTTATTGCTCCGCTGAATTTACAGAACAGATTTTTACATTTGAGTGAGTAGTTGTGCTTTTAATCTGTGTTGGGCAATTAATAACCTCTACAATAAAAAGACTAAAGTTCAGCTGTAAAAGGACTCGTCTGTAATATATTTTTGGAAGTTAAATGTTGCATAATCATATCTCTAATTCCGGATCAACATATCTTGTCAATGTTTAGCTTTATTGAGATTACAGTCACAACAACAAAGTTTAGACTTAAAAATGTGTGCCGCACAGTCTTGAAGCTAAATAATTCAATACTTAGCTAATAAATGTTTAAAGCCTTCTCGCTTATTTAACCGAGACAGGGCGACTAATAGATCCTCTCACAATAGATTAATCAGAATCTGCGAGCACTGTCTGCATTGCAATGCCCTTTTGCAACGCTGATCCACTTTTCTACGGATGCGAGATTAAAGGGGAGTGTAACAAAATGAGAAATGGAACGATTTCAGGACGCATTGTTAGACGGCCGCCCGTTGTCGGATTTATGACAAAGAACAGCGGATGATTCAATCAGCCCGTTCTTTAGTTTGTTATATTCATGTTACAGTCGACCATCTGCGAGTCTTATTGTTATCAGCGATGTTGTCGTTTTGCTCCATTTGTTCATGTTCTCTTCGCAAATTCAGTTTCCTTTTGCAACTAAACGGATGGCTTCTTACGGGGCGGAATTCGATAAAATCAACGAAAATGCGAATGCGTTGAACTCTGAGCAAAAATATCTGAATGTAAACAATATGCATATTTAACCGGGTTGAGTTTCCGGACGATTGTACAAAAGGGCAAACTTTTGGCAAATAGGTATTCAGTGCAGGGAGCAATTTACAATTTAAATATTCTTAATGTCTCCAAGTTGTCGCAGCGAGGGTGGGGCACCGGTAAGGCTTCCACTACATCAATCACTCGCGGACGCTGCCTCTGAACATTTCTAATTATGCGCCTCGCTTTGTACTGGATGAATTCTTACTTAACACTTTCTAATTTTGCAATTTTAACACATCACTTTTAGTTTGTAGCCTGCATTTGAGTTGTATTTTTTTATACTTTGTGGCAATTATTGTATTGGGGGAATATTTCCAAACAAGAGAGGATTGTACGTAGTACATTATTTCTCTGTGAAAAAAAATGAAAATAAAAACTTTATACTAGTACGATTTACGATGTGTTAAATGAGTAAAATAAGTAAATGTACACTTTTGTTACAAAACGATCACATCTAAACTAATTCCACGTTATTTTAAGGATGCATTCTAGGGGCCCACATGAAAGTTTGGTCGTGTTCTGCATATTTGAGTTGTTTGCAGACGGTCTTGTCTCGAGAGTCACTTGCCTCGAGTGCGCCACAAGGTGACAGCCACCGCCTAATCTCCAGAGCTTAAGGTCTATCCATCGACGCACTTGTGTACTCAAGATTATTGCTCGATCGTTAAGCAACTGGTTGATTTGTTAATTGTTTGTAGCTTATAATAAAACAAGGCTCTACGAAATAATGTTAAAAAATACTTATAGTAGATTATTAAGCGAGGGGATAAAGCAGTGTCTTGCGTCACGGGCGCTATTTTGAATCCCGAACGTAACGAAGGATTCTAGAGCTAACTCACGAGCGGAGCGAGGGAGTTACTAGAATCCTGAGTGCAGAAAGGGATATAAACACGCCCAAGATGCAGACAGCTTTATACACGAGAAGAATACTCTACTTTTCATACTTTCTGCGAGATAATAAAAACCAAATCTAGGTTGGTGCATTCTGTGCAGAGGTTAGTTCGATTTACGAATAAGATCTTATTGTGGGGGTTCTTTTTGGTTCAAATTTTAATACAGATGAGGTTCCAAATTCACATCACATTATGCCCGCAAGGGTATAATGAAATTCAGTACAACTTCACTCCCGGCTCAGCCAAAGGGATTTAATCACCTGCTTTCGGTGAGGTTTACATGACATATAATTTGACATTGTCGAGCAGGTGCTGTTATATGAAAAAAATATTGTAAAGTACTAATATATATATATTAATATATATATATATATATATAATAGGCAAATTACAACATTTCAAACAATGTGTATGTGTCCCTAACTCTGTTCTGTGTTCAGATTTAGTTGTAGGTATAAGTGTTTAGTATTTAAATAAATAAAAAAAATATTGCTGGACATTTCACACAGTGCTATCTAGCCCCAAATTAAGCAGAGCTTGTACTATGGGAACCAAATAACTGATAGAATACTTATATACATTTTTTTTGTAAATACATACTTATAATATATAGAGAAACAACCAGACGCGGAACAAATATCTGTAAGTCATGCAAACATTACGTTCCGCAGTGGGAATCGAACCCGCTACCTCCTGCGTCTCAGCCGGCTATTCACCCACTGCACCACGGAGGTCGTCAAATACAATAAAATGTAATCCAAATTGTCTTTCCTCCGTGCTTTAATAAAAATAACATAAATGAAGCCCTAATTTAGTCATTACCTTTCATAGATAAGTACTGGCTTCAAGCCTCATAATCGGTTTATTATTTGAACAAATCATAAAATTGAAGAATAAAAGTTTTGATCCTAATCCGTAAATGTATAAACGCATCTATTTCAAGGTATATTCCAGGCTACACCGAAAAAAAATGCACTAGCAAAATTAAATAACGTGTGGTGGAACGCTGGACCGATTTCGATGAAATTGGTATCTGAATATATGAACCTGAAAGCTTGTATTTTATAGTATTTGTATGTAAATATATATAGGTATGTTTCTTAATTTAAGTAGTGTATGTAGGTTTATAAACAAGTATACAGCTACATATCAACCTATATATTTCTAGAATCAGCTGACCCTCCATTGCACGTAAAGCCTACATAAAGTGAGATCAGCATATACTGAAAATTTATAGCTTGATGTGTAGCCGTGCGTACACCGCCTTCTTTTGAAGGCTCATAATTTTTTTCTAAATTCAATAAAAAAATAGACTTGTATTTATACTGCCGTACAGACTACGGAACACTTCATTGGGCGTAGACTGACACTCGCTTAACCAATTTATTGACATATGGTTTCGTTAGGAATAAACCCTTTCCCACGTGGGTAGGGTGTGAACTGTCAACACGACGGGAGCGCGGGACAATGGATATATGTGTTTACAGGAAATCTGGGCGAAGCGGACGCCTTCCTGCCTCGGCCCAGCTCACTGCTACTATTGATACACTTGCAAATATTTAGCTTGCTTCTACAAATACAATATTTTCAACGTTTAAACGATTACATACGGCTATTTTGATTATCTTCAAATTAAAACAAACATTTCAATGTTTTTTTTAATTGGTGGCATAAGTAAATAGAACGTGTTTATTACTAACTGAGATGAATATGATCAACTGAAAGTGGCTGCCTTCTTTGTAGAATATTAAAGATACCATTATCCAGTTTTCATTTACCGCGAAGTAATTGAAGTACGTTTGCAGTAACTCAGACGAGACGTGTACCGAGAAAAAGGTAAAATGATTGCGAGCTCAAAGTGGTCTTCGATAAACGGAGAATTCTTTGAATGCACTCGCCAGTCGACAGGCATTCATTTAAAATGTTGGTTTAAAGGAGCTTCAGGTTTTTATTAGGATAATAAGTAGCAATGCTTTCACATTGACTGATTTGTCATACACGTAGCAACTTATTTTCGTATTCATTCACTGCGTTGAGGTGGTGTTATGAATAAGTATGGCATGCCGCCGGTATTATCTTCGTGTTCAGTAATGTATTCAAATATGTATCAAGCTCCATCCGCACCATGTTGCCGTTGTTATTTTATTTCATACGCGTGTCGGCACACCAGCTTTATTTTTTTGGGATACAAAAATTTCCTATAGTCCCGATACTGTGGTAGTACCAATCTTTTACCAAGGCGTAAATATATGTTTAATTCGATCGCCAGTTAGATTAGAAAACTTGAATTGCCAAACTTTAAAATCGGTTCAAAAAGGATCCAATAAACGAGATTAGTGATCAATACAACATCGCGGAATGTGCCGCATACCTATGTAGGTGTAGAAAGAAAAATTGCTCCGTACAGGACAACCCGGTCCATGCTCTCGGTGTTCAACGGATATTGATTACTTGTCTGTAAGGAATACAAATGTATCAAGGAAACTGTTCTAGCGCTACTGCAAGCGCCATCCTTTGTACTGACATCTAACATTAAACTTCATAGCCGACGTCGGCGTCGTGCTTTGTATTTTTGTTGTCGTTGTGTAGGAGTTCGGACTCATGAATTTTTTATTGAGAGCAATTTATAGTTTATAACAGGCGTAGTTTGTGTTATTCACTGTAATGGTTAACCGTTTAAAACATTTTATTTTAGTCGTCTCGGTAACCGACCATCGTAGGAGCAACGAGAGCCCCAGGCAGCTAACTAGCAGGTGAACGCAACTAAAGAAAAATGAAATAACGCAAAAAGAAGAAGCGGACTCGAGCAAAGGGGGACGGTGAAACCGTCGGGGTGGTTATTTCGTGGAAAAGCCAGTTTTCTTTAGTGGAAACAGATAACGATCCACTGCCGACGACAGAATACGAGTACGTAACTGCACTTACTAGCCATAAGTACATAGCTATCTACAGCTACCTTCATGCATCCCAAAGTTGTGCTCGCTTATCAATCGTATATCAAAACGACAGATTCTTAGAAGGGGAAACAAATACACAGTCATTTCACTACGATATCGATATTTTATGTTTGAATATTCTATTTTAACCAATTACATTTAGCGGGAGGAATTGCATTTACGTAGAAAACTTTATTTCAGGATTATATTCGCCAAATGGACGAAATCAGTAAAGTATACAACTTTACGTTCGTGTAGAAGTAAGGAGCATTGATTCCTGCGAGATGCCACGCAGTAGCGCGTTGCATCATAATGTATGACGGTTTCAACGAGGACGTGGCAAAAAACGGAAGGCCGGAAATATGATATGGTGTGTGTAACAGCCTGGAGTAATTTGTTTATTTTTGGGTGCCGGCTCGTTTTCAGAGCCAGTCGATACAGACAATGTAAAATGTATAGTGCATATTGTGCATTCATTTGTTGTGGCGAGCTGAGTGTAGTTTTGTGGTGAATGTAATTGTAGGTACAGAATGGAATGTGTGCGGGATCGCTGCGCTCGTGACCTGCATTGTTACTTCCGCAGTCACAACGCGGATCTACATCTCCTTGTATTGAATTTAGACACCGAACTTTTCCATATACTACACTGCTACATTTACTTTTAAATAGTATTTTAGTCAGGTATAACATTTTACAAATAAAGTAGACATAGGGACTTACCACAAAAAAAATTAAACAGTGTTTAACGCGTGTTTATAAATTTTGTAGACAAAAATTGGTAAGAAATTTTGAAATGAAATGAATTTATTTGTTAAGATTGGGAAGAATACATTGTAGTGTTATGTATAAGTGAGAAGCACATGTCTTTGCTTCGCGAGCAAATGTATTATATAGGTAAAATATTTATTATATTTACCTAAATGTTAGCAATAGTTATATAACACTGCCAAAATTAGAACTTTGTGCGTATATATAAATTAGTTAAAAATAAATATTTAATACAACATTAATTAAGTGGTTATGTCACATAAAAATTAAAATAAATAATACAAATAACATTATGAGTTAACAATTAGACATTATGTCAAAATAATAAAATAGAAAATAAAATTATTAATGTTGCATCATTTTAACAATTTAAAAATTCATTTACTCTTTTTTAAATCCGCGTAACTTTTTTGTGATTTCAAGGTGTTTTACAATGAACTAAAACTATGTATTGAATTTATTTATAAATACATCCATTTTCAGAAATCATTATTGCTAACGCAGTCACACAGATAAATCATACTACGTAGAAGTAATAGCTAATCGGTGAAGGAACGAAGAGCACCGCACCTATCCAATAGCATTGAATATGCAGCATTACTGTTCCAAAGCGGGCACGTCTCAGCTAGTGGCACTTTGCGAGTGGTGAGTCGCGAGATAATTATGGGCGTTGAATGGAACGAATACACGTGTTTTGTGTTCATTCACAAGTAAACACTTATGTGGAATCATAAAGCTTGCATCTAGTATATGAATCAAGAGGCTTAAACAATAGTAACCTGAAACATTATAGACGTCTTACTAAAAACAACAAAGTCCTGTACAAAACAACCAACAAACAATCGTATATTAAAATATTTAGAAGGAAACCAACTAAGGACTCCTAGACGGACAACTATAAATGGAGTTTGCATTTTAATTTCATTTCATAGTTCCGCAGTTTTCACTTTATTTCGCGACCAACTGGTTCTAGTAACTGGACGGCACTGTACCTTAAAGATATTTAAAAATCTTTATATTAAATAAACTGATTTAAAGCGTTGCTTTGGCGTCACTGGGTGGCATGTCAGTGCAAAAATTGCCAGTCTTGACGTCCCCGCTCGGCATTGTGCCCGAAATGACACGCGAAAGGCGTCGAGTGCGGCGCGCTCCCGCCTTCACAAAAGGCTTACAGATGCGCGCACCAGAAGATTTTAATGAGGCAACGACTCTGTGTGATTTTATCGCGTGTGCCGTAATGAGAAATAACCAAGCGCATCCTCTTTGAATACGCTCACACAGTGCTGCCAGCAAAAATGCTACAAGTGACAACTACGTACGCCTAATTTATACGCCTTTCCTATGCAAATAAAATGGGAACGTAATCTCGTATCAGAGTGCGCTTTCTAAACTAAAGCTATGAATTTTTAACAAGCTTACTGCATGTCGTTAGAGTTTGTGGCTTCGTAGATGTCTACGTGCGCCGCTACGCCGTAGACGTACGCGTATATTCGCTCGCTATGTGTTACTTTTCTATTATTACCTTTGTTTTGTTCAGTATTTGTACCAAACCAGCAAAAGTAATCTGAATGATTTCGTTTCTTCGTAAAATATCACGTAGTCTTAGTTCAAAAAGGTGCGGGTATAATATCATCGTATTAGTTTCACAAAGGCAATAAAACAAATTAGTCAAAGAGCCGCGGTACTAGCCAATTTTCATCAATGCAAATCACGTTGTCGACTCGTCAACCCAATTACCAAGAAGTGAATTTAAATAAAGATAAGTATCGCCCTCGAGGAGACAATGCTAATAGGAGGCGGGGCGTGTTAATAGGCTCCGACTGGGGTTCGGCGCGGCGGTTCGACGGTGCGCCGCACCGCGGTAGGTGCTTTAATTAGGTACATCTTTCGACTTACGCCGTGAGCCTCGAAACACTTGTTCAATTAGTGATTAACCTTAAAAAGTTACAATGCAAACATTAAACATTCAAGCGCCATCGTTTGAATGCTAAATTGAGTCTTTTATTTTGTTTACTCATGATTTAAACCTTACCCTTTACAACTTAAAATTTTACTTTTTACTGCTTAAAAGGATTTGCAATGGACTTAAGTTTTAACTTAAACCGTTTCTTTATTAAGAGATTGAGAAAATGCTTTAGCAACTCTACCAAATTTTGAGGTAAAACTTAACATTTTTACATTTGACAGCGTAAAAATCATGAAAAGGTTTGATATTTGATATTTGTGTAGCGATGAATAGGTGTTCACGGGAGTACTGTTGACAGGCAAGTCAGGAAGCCAGTGCCTGTCAACGTCTGCTTCCGCACTTCCGCCTAACTGACCACGACATCACCCGCCCCCAGTCTCGGTGACCCTACAAATATGTTTTACGAGTATTGGATGACGTAACGACCATTTTAGCTTTTATAACATGGTTGCAGAGAATAAAGATGTTTGAGATTTTATTGTACAAAACTAAAAATTAAGCTAATTTGTCTCGATCAGCGATCTCCAAATCAACTTGGACGAATCGGCGCTGTATTTATTTATGTATGTTTGTTTGTCAGAGGTTAATTTCTACTCCAAAAAAGAGTAACCATTTAACATGTACTCCCGTTACGTTGTAAATTGAATATAAAATTTAGTTTTCCAGAAGGTGCAAAAAAATATTATTTCCTTCCTCTTTTTTATAGGTATTAATTACAGTACTTTAGCAGTGATAATTCATACGTAAAAGTAGCACACTGAATGCCCTAACTGCTAATTGATTGGGATTTTTGTTAAGACTGACGAGATTTTAGTTCGGGGCGAACCACTAGTATTATTAATTTTGCCTGTAACGATATTAAACAGAAGTTTGAATTTAAATAAATGTTTCAATACAAGAATACTATAATATATCATACCAAATGAGACGCACATCAGTCTTATTGTCCATACCACAATCCACAGTCCACTAAAAGATAATACGTATGTAACTTTATTTGTATTTTCTGTATTCACTCAGGGTTTATGTATCTCGAATAGTCACGTCGCGGCCTGCGAGGGGTGAAGCATACAAATAAGTGAAAGTCCGAACCGTCCAAACACCCGCCGCCATGTTCTTTATCTCAGAATCTCTTAAGAATTTGATCGTATATGAGAATATTACGAGCAACATCTGTGACAAGGGACGTATAAACTTAAATATTTGGGTTGTATGTCAGCTATGGCGCGCCGTATATAGGAAACAAACTACACACTAGTATCACTTTATCAATTTATATGAAGGACAAATGTCATTATTATAAATACGGAATTTATCACGTACCGTTTTATCGGTGTTACGGCCGACAATCAGTGGGAGGCGAGACGCAGTGCGGAGCGGATAGCACTCACCCTGATGAAGGTTCACGAATTGAAACGAAACATTGTCGTCTGTAACACTGATAAAACGGTTCGTGATCAATCCTGTATTTTTAATAATAATTGAAATAAATCACGAAAGCTTTCTAAGTAGAAAGGAAAAAGGTGTTGTAATTAGTAATCTAAAAGTATTAATTGCAATTTATTACATAATACTAAAGTACTTATTTTGCATGAATATATTAATAATATATTTTTTTAAATGTCTAGACCAGGTGTCCTCTACTTTGGCAGCCAACTCTAGCACCACTAGGTGCCACCATCCACTATAAAGTCAAGTAGTTTTTCAAAATGTGTCCTTAGACATCCTAGTATTTACATTAGTTCGAAGACGGAATTGCAAATTCAGAGAGTGGTACCGACCAACGACGGGACGCGATGTGGCGAAACGCAATATTACTTTCCTTGCATTTGGAGTTTTTCCAGTTCCTTTTTTATTAAAGTTGGAAACACATATAACTTTGGAAACTTGGTTTCGTAAACATCACTAAAAATCGTAGAACTTATTCTATTGGATTAATCACAAACTTTCGTTTTATAATAGTGTCGCATTGTGTCGCAACTGTGTATAACTGAGCTTACCTACATGTAGGTATTTTTTATCAAGGATATATTGATCTAATGAATTCTTTCTTATCTAAAATGAGGATCCTCGAATGGACCATTACTATTCATCCTACTCTTTTGGTGTGGGAATATTTTGCAGAAAAATGTCTACTAAATATATCCAAATATAACAGTCGAGGAACGATACGCTATTTGTCAGGGGTATGTCACTTGTATTATAACGAGGTGTCTGTGTGGCAATCAATTTGGCGGTACGAGCTCTGTCAATTTGCGACCGTCCGGGCTCGCTGCCGCCGCTGCCACCGCCGCCGCCGCATCCACCCGCCTGGTCCCATCCGTCCGCAGTCGGCCGTCCCGCACTCGCCTGATGACTTCCGAGTGACCGCTTCTGATTTGCATAAGGGCCAGCTTTAATATCAGATTATTCTCGAGTTAGGAGAGCTATGTGGCCTCATTCATTATTAGTTTTGGAATATTTAGTCAGCCCTGTCTCAGACGTAATTATTTAAATTGCTGCTGTTTGATTTGTATGGCTAGTTTCTATAGTGTATGTAGGTAGTTATATTATTAAATGGTTCTGTTCATGTCATTTATTGTGACCTTTTCTATACTAAAATTGTAAAGAGGTAAAATTTGATAACCTCTGAAATTATTTCAACTACTGAAATTCTTTCACTGATAGAAAGCTACACCATCCCTAATTGCTATACGATATATTTAATTTTGATAACAATTCGTGCGAAGCCGGGGCGGGTCAGCTACTGGTAAATAATATGGTTTTCACTACCGAAAAGCCAAATGCTTTTGATAAACAAGACCGATCAAGTGCGAGTAAGATCAAACATCATCAATAATTGTCAAAAGTCAAAAGTGCCGATAAAGAATTGTTTGTCGTCACGCGTATTATATTGTGTTCAATATTTATTTTCATAACTCCAAAACTATTCGATTAAAAAAAATGGTTTTAGATGAATGTGTAAGTTATGTCGTTTTAATTGAGACTGCACTAGAACTACTCGTGCCAAATCTTTTTTAAATTTTGATCGCTACCATTTTGGCCCATTAGGCAATGAAAATAAAAATATTGTTGAATTATTTTACTTGCGATTGAGCGGTGGGTTTCAGTAGTTGCTGAGTTGCTTTTTAATAACCTTTCACGGTGGAGAACTTGCAGATTATTAGCACAAAATAAATGGGTATTCTATGTTAGAAGTGTCCAGAAACTGTGAAGTACCTTCTTATTTATTGGATGCTACTAAATCCTTCTTTGCTGTAAATTCAGGCAACACACATAACCATTCGTACAAAAGGTAGCCATAACAATAGTAATAACATCATGTAGCCATTGAGCGTCTTGCCACCGGTGACAAAGGGATTACCTCCCCCTACCAGTGCCGTCTGCGGTTTCTTAATTAACCCTTAAATACCCTTGCAACCGCGCTGCGGCGTGTAAGATTATTGCGAGCGGTACTCTTGTTAATTTTAATGTACAGTATTATTGAAACAAATAGAAGTTCGCTTCACGAGCTTCTTAGCATACGAGCGCGTTCGCGCGTAATAAGGGATTCCCTGTTGCTTAATAGGAGCCAGCATGTGTATGCAGAATGTTACCGGGAAGTTAAACAGCAAAATTAATAAAGAGATTCTATACCACGGTTTTAAAGAAGGTGTGGCCGCAATGACTTCAGTAACATAGCGTAACAAGACTGAAATCAACGCCATACCGTTGGTAATGCAATTATCAAAATGTACAAGCTTGCTTAGCTTTTTACAAACTTTTTATTAACTTGTAATGTATGTATGTTTGTCCGGGTGGAATCTTGCAACAGAATTTTAAACCCGTTCCTCTCAACCGATTGAGCTGAAATTGCGAATACATATGTAACTTCGGTGACAATGCAAAAATATGGTACCATGGTGGTAGTCTCATGATGGAGACGGATGGTAGATAACGGAACTTCTGAATGGATTATAGTAGGCTACTAGTGTTTGGGCTCATATGAATCTGCTTGCGGTTCCGATTATGAATTTTATAAAAGCTGGTTTTAAGAAGTAATATTTCTACAAAAAACTTAGTTCAGTTGGGTTTGCAGTCAGATATTTTGTTTTTGGTTATTATTTTTTGTGCGTAAGATTGTTCTACATTATTATGATTGATTTTACATACAAAGTTCATTAAGAAATTTGGGCAGTGAGAGCGCAATATCTAAAATTATTATTGTTTACCGCCTAGTACAATTTTTTACCTATAATAATAATCATTTATTGCTCAAATATATGTTGTTTACAATATTTAATTTAATTTATTTGTAGGAAAACCAACATAGGTGACGACCTCCGTGGTGCAGTGGGCGAATAGCTTGAGACGCAGGAGATAGCGGGTTCGATCCCCGCTGCGGAACAAATGTTTGCATGATCTACAGATATTTGTTCCGGGTCTGGTTGTTTTTCTATATATTATAAGTATGTATTTACAAAAAAAATGTATATAAGTATTCTATCAGTTATCTGGTTCCCATAGTACAAGCTCTGCTTAATTTGGGGCTAGATAGCGCTGTGTGAAATGTCCAACAATATTTATTTATTTATTTATTTTTATAGGTTAACAATAGGTTAACACTTTTAGTTTGCATGTGTGCTATTAACAAAACTGTAATGTATTAAGTACAATTTTGCATTTTGTTTTTTTTCTTCTATTTGTGGGGGTTCGTTGAGGCTCGGACTAGAAATATCTGTTTCCTGGACATCAGCGCTATCCGTCGGATCATTAGGTGTTCGGAATGTTATTACATTTTTTTCTCGTAAATTTCGCTCCATCCAAAGGTTGCCAGCAAGAGATCGCTTTCAGCAATATGGCCGCCCATTGTATTGCCTTTTTATTCTAGCCTAGTGCTTATTTTTGTATTATTTCTGTTTGTGTGGTAATTCAATAAAGAGTTATCTATCTATCTACATTTTTTTCTATACATATTCATCTAAGTAAGTCTGACAAAGTTTATTTTCGTTATTTGAATACCCGCACACCTGCCTACTAACAAAATTATAAGATTTCATTATTGTTTACTATCAATATTGATGCCATGATGACCTATTATAGATAGGTGCTATGTATTTCTGGAAAGCTCTTATAGATTACTTTATTTTGATACCTCACTCGATAGATTTAGATCAATTTTTTTTTCGCTGAAAAACAGTATTTTCTAAATGTATGAAGTATGATATATGAAAATGTCTAAATATATGAAAGTCAAACCTAGTAACGCTCGTGATTCAGAAACTCTAATAATACCTCATTTGTCAAAATCCATTAAGCTGGTTAGCCTACAGGATGCGCCAAACAGACACACATACATTCATACATACATATTGCAGACCTTAAAAATATTTATTCTCTTTCTGCGCAGTCGGGAAAAATATAACATTGAACTAAATCATCATCTATAAATGTGGAATTGTTAAATCGATTGATACATTCACGGTTATAGAAACGCATAAACAGCTAATAGGGAGGGATATAAGCATGTACGATTCCGACCGAGTCAGGGCCACCCGGGTAGAAAATGGAGCGTCGTGCTTAGAGCTAATACGATCAGGTGAGCAAACACGCAACACGGCTTTCATCTTCACTCGGGTATCTCTTAGTTGTGCTCAAACAGACACACATACAACCGCACAATTTAGAGTTGATAGAGTTAGTCATAAAAGCCGGGTTGACATATAAAATATCGTTGAATTTTTAGTTAATTTTTTAGCATCATTAGCGATTCTGTATTATCAATTATCTTTCAATGACTGCCATACCGTAAAAGCATAGTAAGACAATATGGATGGTCATAAGGAACAAAACCTGTTGCAAAATATAGGTACTTACTTATATTCATACATCGCAAGAGGTTGCGCAAACTTTGACGTCTAAGTTAATGTCAGTCTCAACTAGTTGCTCTAACGTCTGAGGAAAAAAATATACACAGGTGAATTAATAACTTCCTCTTTTTTTGGAGTTGGTTAAAGAAACCGAACACTGGCCAGTGTTGTTACAAAACAATATGTCGAATGAAAAACTCATACTAACGTGTTATATGGCGGGTTATAAATTATTATATGTCCGGCCAAAGATTTTTGCGATCCTAGTGGCTCTAGTAGTATAGGCGGCAATCAAGCGAATGCGACATGCACTCGTTTGAATTGTAAACGGCTTTGTTTTTACGCAGTCGCCTGGATTTACTCAAATGATGATGCGACAATAAATTATGATATATTTTATAAAACACGGAGGATTGAAATGGCAACCATCGCTTGTAACATAGCATTTATATCTAAATTATCAATTAAATCACCGCTAACTCACTTCATATTCCACACAGCTTTTAAAGAAAAGACTAGCATCATACACGAGGAACGTATAGAATAAAATTTAAATTTGCGTACATGAATAGAACTTGAAACTTCTAAGCTTTCAGTATAATAATATGTTTTCAATAACTTCGTTGCTTTCACACGAAATCAGATTTTGGTAGTGTATGTTGAAGTCAAGAGGATTACGACCGTTTTTCGACTTATATGAATGAATATGTGAAAATAAATAAATCAACCCGCCTTTTATGATGTCTCTTAGATAACATGTAACAAGACATATGAATTTAACATCCAAAGCACAAATGTTTATTGTGATTGTGCAAGAGCTGAATAAAATAAATGTATTGTTGTCAGTGTGAGCAAGAATCTGATACGTAAACAAGTAAAAAGCAGACAAACTAACGCCACTGAGCAAGTTTATTCACCAAACAGAGCTGCCGCTGTGTAAAGGCACGGTCATACCGAGGCAACAACGTACATCTTGGCAATCGTTTCAATATAGCTGGATGTTCTAGTTAGGGTGTGGATATTTGAGTTTATCATAGGTTACTTAATAATTAATTCTCTACTCGGCGAATCTAGAAAACCTTTAACTACCTTTTTCATACGTTATTGTCATTTTACTGCACATTGCCTACAAATTTATCCATATATCTTATACATATGTCTCAATGATATAGAAAAAAAATCAAGTATTCCGATTAGATTTTCCATCCATTCATTCTTCCGGTTTAAAAGTTCTCTTTACGATATTATGAGTATTCTTTAATTTCGTTCGGCATTACTGTCGCTCCTCGCGACGCTTCCGCTCGCCCTTTCAACCGACTGCCACTTCGCTCGTTGAATGACAAATGTTTACTTACTCACCCCTCCGTAACCCCTTCCTCTACAGAAATACAGTTTCAGAGCTTTTTAAAGGACTAATGTTTTTGCAATCAATTGATATTGGCCTTTCATCCACTATCTGTTACTCGATATCTACAAAAGTGAGAACGAAACAAAGAACGCCAATTTGGCAAGTCGAAGACTAACGCATTTAAAATGGGCAGAGCATAGCTACGGCCATCTATCTCGGCGCTTGATAAACGACGACATTATTCCTTATCGCCCACTCAATTTGTTTAAAAGCGTTCTGCTTTGATAATTTGAGAATTACAAATCGTATTTTTGACATAAAAATGTCCCCATAACTGCAAATACTCGCCAGCTTCTTGATAAGGCTAAGGAGAGAAATCGTTCTAATTTATCTAAATTTATATCTTCGGAATATGCTTCGCTGTTGGCATCGGCGGTCTGGGATGTAAATAATTAGGTGTTGTACCGGTAAAAAGATATCAGTGGTGGTTTATATTGTTTCAGTGGTGGAAGAGCCGGAGTTCACGGATGTAATTCAGAACGTGACCGTGCCCGCCGGGCGGAGCGTGCGCCTCGCCTGCTCCGTCAAGAACCTGGGCTCTTACAAGGTGAGAGACACTTTGTATTTGTTTTTAATTTCAGATGGAGCTTTCAAGACCAATTCTTGTTTCTTTATTTGATTAAATAGAAGTATAAGCACACGTTGAGCAAGACTTAAATTATTCAAAGTATGAAAAGCTATAGTTCCCCCGGTATTTTCCACTAGCACTATACTATGCGGCAGACGGCGAAAAAGACGACAATATGCGTATAGTGGCGAAAGGAAACATAAAATAAAAAGCATTTTATCATTTGATTTAGAACGCGCCGTCGTAATAAAGTGTCCATATAAATGGAGGAAGATATGATTTACCGCCTTTACGCCGAGTTTGCACCTCGCTCTTGTGTGGCTAAGGACGTTTAAAAACTGAAATATAGTTTTTTTAAAGTGGTTGGTTTAGGATTATAAAATACTAGCTGACCAATCCGCAGCTTCGCACGCGTAGTTTTTCAATAAAAACATTACCCTCCTTCTGCGCAGTTGGGTAAAAAGTAGCCTATGTCACTCGGGCATAGTGTAGCTTCCCAACGGTAAATTTTTTTTAAATCGGTCCAGTAGTTTCGGAGCCTATTCAATTCAAACAAACAATCAAATCTTTCCTCTTTATAATATTAGTATAGATAGACATCTCTACTCATTCACGAAATCTTAACTTGTACACAGAAAAAATTAGGTACAACCTTTTTCTCTAAATTGAGTTTCGAAAATACACTTCCCTGAACGTATTTACCGACAAAAAAACATGTTTGAACTTGACGTATTTCTATGATTTGACAACTCTCTTAATCATATTTAGGCACTAAATACGATTAGGCATCGTTGTGTAAGTCACCCTTAGTGTGCTACGCCGTAGAAGTCGTTCAAAGAAACATGAAACTTGACGAAATCGATTTTGCATTTCCAATTTATCTGTCATAATAGTGCAGTGCAGTCTGTCGACAGCCGGCAAGGCGTCCGGCGTGACCGGATGACCGATAAGCCGCAAGGTGACGCCGCGCTCGGCTAACTACCGGGACCGCAGGGGGGCTGGTTCAGTTGGCTCCATCCAAACCCCCGCGCCGAGAACTTTTTGGCTACAGGACGAGTAGTGAACTCATTGTAATACTAAACTAGACTTTATGTGCTAAATTAAAACCATTTTGTTAATTCTAAATATGGTATGATCCAGATCTTAATTCTTTAAAAAGATACCAACGTGTCCAGACACAAATTACTCTTTCGAGTGTACAATGTTAAAGCTATAGGTAAATTTTTAATTAATAAAATAACTGAAATTTAATTACAGTTGCTTAAAATCATTCCTTATTTAACAATACAATAAAATTAATAAAAGTAGTTAGAGCCATAATAGAAAATTTTAATAATTTAATATTCATATAATGAAATTAGAATTAAAATACATTGTTCTATATAATATATAAATACATTAATTATGTGTTCGCGCGTGGATTAGAAACAAACGTTTGTTCGCCTTCCTTAGTTGACATCGAGAGGTTTATATTTGTTTACCCTCACAAACCACAGATTTGAATTCCTGTTCACGTACGTACATTTCCAGACTGTGCCCTCCTAAAATAGTTAAAATTCTTAACTTCCATGTAATTTCTCGTCCGGTGCCTGTATCGTTCTAGGCTCGCACCCACTGCTACCCGAAACGTAGATTAGTTAGGACTAATCGTCAAACGTCGTGTAACTACAGCTTTGGATTTGGATACTTATTACTATCTAGCTTTGCATGACTCGAGCAATGACGATACAATTATTTATTTACTCGCCATTTGTGGACGTAATTAGGGTATTAACCTTATCTGGAAACATATTAGGTAAAACGTTTCATCTGTGTTTAGAAAGTTTCATTATTTATTCATCATTATTTATGGAGATCAAAAGGGTAAGTAGTCTAGGTAAGTACCTATATTTAAGTCGACATATAAAGACAGTAATTACTTTCACATTTAAAAAAGGAGCTTGAATGCTCCATTCCCAATTCAAATTCAAGCTTGTGAATACGCACTACTTTACATTACTTTAGAATGTAAACCACGGAACTCCGATAGAACTTCTATCGATTTCCGTTCAACCGACTTTTTCTCCTCATTTTATTGCATTTACTTACTTCGGAGGCTGTCGGCGGTGCGAGCGCAATAAAAGCCAAGATAGTGTTCTTCAGATATAAAGGCTTAACTGAGGGAG
Source organism: Philereme transversata (assembly GCA_963924445.1). NCBI lineage: Eukaryota > Metazoa > Arthropoda > Insecta > Lepidoptera > Geometridae > Philereme > Philereme transversata. The sequence goes on from OZ004342.1 coordinate 13,140,328, forward strand.
CCATCACGGGAGCCCTGTATTGACAACAAGAAGCGGATTTTCCCGAAAGCCTCGCCTGTGCCATTAGTTTCCCGCGTTGGTTAAAAAGATTTGCTTTCTCGGCCCCATTTTTTATTTAGAATTATAGTCTCATGCGAAATATAGCGATGAAACGACAAAAAGCTTCCATCGTTTCATCTTCGTATTCATAAAATAAAAAGAACTTACCTGTGTAGTTTGTTTTATTAACATTTTATATCACTCGGTCATGCATGATGTCGTAACAAACCAACATCCAAAACTTCGCATTTACAAGTAGGATCGGACAGTATATGTAAATGAAACATTTTACCTACTCGCTTACATTATGCTTTCACAGTATTTTACAAACATTCGTATGTGAGATAGCGGTGTTAGCTTTCTCTGAATTATAAATGAACATAAATCACACCGTAGTTCACGAAACAAGAGGCATGCAAATATTTTGAACGTGAAATTTTATTCATGATGCGCACGAGATTTCTTGTTCCGTACGTCGAAATTTTTGAATTAGGTACATATGTACACGTGGACGGTTCATCGGCATGAAATGTCAGATAGTCGGCAGCAGCACGTACGTGAGTTTGCAATAACATGCCACAACGAGTCGTAGCAATGTTACACTCGCGCCGCATGCGAGCGCCGGCTGTTCAAATTCTGGCATATTTCTCGTGCCTTAATACTGGAGGCTGTGCTAGCAAACTGAACCGAAGACGCGGCTGCTGAAGGCACTTGTTCCCGCGAACCCCAGGGAATATAATGATCGTGCTCCCCTATCATACAAATGCGGATACCAATTCACGTTTTAATTAAAAATATGCTGATGTATGAAATCACTTTAATTTTGTTCCAAAATACGCATGTGTGTTTTATATAGTATTTTTCCCGATCACATAAACCCCAAAATCGGAACTCTACCTACCTATCGGCCAAAGATTCCGCGAAAACTTCGAGAGCCCTCTGCGTAAATCCGATGCCGAAGAGATCTCTAAGTGGGCTTTTAGCAGGAGTACTTAGGCTAAGCCGTCTTCTGCAAGATGTTCATTTCTGTCTACGCCATTGCATTAGTGTGTCAACATATTGCCAGTTCACTTAAGACAGTAACACGAGAAAAGTATGTGTTAGGATTTATTTTCTAAGAATATCAAGAGCTAGTGTATTGTAGTACACAATGATTTGTACGTAAAGATATTTATAAAGTTACAGATTCCTTTAAAAATAACTAAATATGCCGATCAACGAGCCATAAGTAGCCCACAACACTTAAACGTTACTAAGCAGTTCGTATAAATAAACAAAGTTAGGACGATAAAAACAGAACTGTCTAACAAACTCGAAACAAACAAAGTGAGCCGTAATAGCGTAAGATGAAGCCCGTTAAACGTTCCATAATTAAATCTGTCGTAATATTATTAAACACGTCTAGGAATCATCTCCTCCGGCGATGGGGTCCGTCGTTAAAGAGGTTCGGTGCGGCGTCGTGAGCGGCAGAGCCAGAATGGCCAAAGTTTCCAACGAGTCCATTATAAATCAAACGACGCCTCGAAGGCATGTCCTGAGGGATCCAAACATCTCCCACCGTGCCACCGAACTTCAGCTTTGCCTCCTTAATGCCTCAACAATTAAGATAAAAAGAAAGAAGGGCCTAAATTAAAGGTGGTTAAGAGATAACGAGTTAATAGGCCTTTGTAACTTTGCCAGTGAACCGTGCTAACTCAGATTATAAAATAGACGATAAGTTCGTGTCTTTTCCTCGATGGCAACAACTCATCTCGTATAACGAAATCCCCTTTTAACTTCTCTGATTTTTCTAAACTCGAAAAACATTTAAGCTATAAAATATTTAAATCTGTAGTGTCCAGTAGTAAAATGTAGGTTGATTAATTCACATCAAGGCAAGGTGTGTCCAGCTGGCGGCTGGCGCCTGTAAAACGTCGTCCCAACTAACTCGTTTAGGATCCGCAGACGAATCGAATTAGTTAGCCACTGCAGCCATTACGAATATTATATTTGCATTTGCCACTTCCCGGCTTCATTACTGGGGAGATTGAAAATGTACCTCATAAAGATTCAGCAACGAATTGTAAAACTGTTTGCGAGTTGCGCTAATAGAAAAACTAATCAAGTTAATTTAAAAGGTGTTGGAGTCTTCTTCTTAGCGTGTCAATGTTTCATACAACTTAAATAATATTTTGACACCTATTAGGTGGCCACCTGAATCACACTGTCTGTGTATGTTTGGTTTTGGAGTGCTTTTGACAAATATTTTTTTATAATTTTATATTATTCCAACTATAATTTTCAGAAGAGTCATAAATAAATAAATATATTTTACTGGACATATCACACTGCGCTATCTAGCCCAGATAAGTGATAGAATACTTAAAATCAATTTTTTTTGTAAATACATACTTAATAATAATATATAAAAAAACATCCAGACTTGAAACAAATATTTGTAGAACATGCAAACATTTGTTCCACGGCGTGAATTGAACCCGCTGCCTCCTGTGTCTCAGCCGGCTGTTCAGCCACTGCGCCACGGAGGTTGTAAATAAATCACACTTTTATCCAAAACCGTTACCGATGCAAAAAAAAATGATGAAAAATGAATGAATGATACGAAATAGGAATATATGTATGTATAAAGGGTAGGGTATGATAAGATACGCATAGTTATCTGATTCAGTATATTTCATTTTCTTCTACAATCTTTATGTATGTACTCGTAATTCGAAAGTAGCTTCAATCCAGAGTTCTCGGAATTTTGTGAATGCGATTGGCAAACTTCGTCAAGTTTAACACTTAACGTTTATCTCCTAACCGCTTATAAAATTTTGATTCCTATTTAATTTTATCTTAATTGTTCATTTGAAAGAGAAGTTCAAGCAATATCGCTTCGGGTTAAATTATAACTGTTTTAAGTGGTACGACGCTCGTGGTTCGATTGTGAGTTTAAAGGAGAGAGATATTGGATTTTCATATTTGCAACTTCTTTACAGAATGTATACCTACCTACTCTTATTTAACAGTAGGTATTCGCGTGCTATGTGAATTTCTAACCTAATAAAAACAGTACAGTTTTCAAGAACAGTTATTTTTACAAAGTGCATGGTGTGTGCAGGGTGGGTATGATTTTTTAAATATGTCCGTGATTCGAATTCCAAACTATCGATCAAAGTAAATGACAATACAACTGTGTAACTAAGGATGAATAATTAATTGTCGTGGTATATAATAAGCTTCGCTAAAAACGTTACAATAAATGAGGTATTTATTTCCTGAATTATTTGTTATTAGCCATATTGTCACATAACCGTGTATGACATAGTGTTTCCCCAAGTATTTCTACTAGAAGTGACCATGTAAGTGAATAAATGTGAAAAAATCCCTCAAAATTGTTCTTGGATAAACTGTATCTCCGGAAACTTACACTATGCGTGTCACGCACTTGGCCAATTCATTTTGAATATCAACGTGAATAACTATGTTTAAAATACCGATGCGGTTTGTTTTATAAATATCGGTGTTCTGGCCGGTGAGGCGCCGAGGCGAGTGGCGGGCTGGCTCGTAATTCAATCAGTGCGGTGCAGAGGGACACACTGCCGCGATTAGATTAGACGCCGGCCACAATTACGCAGATCAGATTTACATCCGCCGCGCCGTCTCCGCCGTCCGTCGTTGCCTCCCTGGCTACCGGTATTACTGACTACTCAGCTTTCACCTAAGGAGCAAATTTGGTCCTTGCTTAAGTGATGAGATAGATCCTAGATAAGATTTACATCTACAATGTTATATAAACTCGAAAATTCGCAAATAAATATTTTATAAATACAAACAGTCAGGATAACTTCGAAAATACAAGTTAATAATTACATTTTGAATTAGACAGAACAAACCTTATGAACTTATGAAATATTCATGTAAATCTTGAGAAATATTACTAAGCCCTGTTTAATATCCTTGAGACCCAGGTTACGGCGACAAGTCAGGTCGTCGTCATTAGAGGGGTTACCGTCCCATTGCATAATAAAATGGCCAAAGTTTCCACAAGTCCATTATAAATTAGACAGTGGAGAGCCGCATCACTTGAGGTAGGGATAGCGTGACCCGGCACGAGTTTTAGTCAAACTTACCCTACATTGCCTGCTTGATCTTGATAAAAAGAACTAACTACCCATGATTCAAACTTTAAGCTGGATTATGAGGCAAAGGCTGCTCGTTGAACTTCTATGCCTTCGTCGGTATAGGCTTAACGTTACTCTACGTTCGCATAAGTATTTATTTTTTTAGAAAGATTTGCTCTATCTAGGGCCATTATATTTTATAATACATTAATTCCGTATGCCACAATGTGACTCTAAATATATATGTAAGTATAAAGAAAAACAACATAGATTATATTCAATGAACATCTTGCATAAATGTTTTAGGAGCGTCAACTCTCGCCTGTTGATGAGATTAAATCATTCGGGCGACGATAAAAGTGGTGAGATCGTCCTGTGTATAACAATCTGTGTAAAATGCATTTTGAGCGCTTAATGCTGCGGAAATTGGTGTGAAGCGGGACGCGATGGCAGCTCCATGCAATTACACAAATGTCGTGGAGACGACGCACCACTGCCTCGGAATTTCACTCAAAATCGCTGTTTACGCTTCCCGCTCTATAACGGTATCGGAACTTTTTCCATCTTTGTTCGTAACATCGCGTGTAAAGGAACCCATTTAAAATCTACCATTTGATTTTAGTTTGTGCTAAACAAAATTGGTTTTATCTAACGTTTTGCAATATTGCAATGTTTTACAGAAATCGCATAAAATTTTATCATAACAGATAGTAATCAAGAGCCTTCACAAACATGATAGATTTTCCTGAAATATTTATAAAAGCATGTTTGAAAAGAAGCGACGTTTCTTTAATTTCCGTTACGTCACTCGTCCAATTGGGAGAAATTGGAAATCATTCAAGCAGGATTTCTCCACACGGTGTTTTATTCCAATCGAGTCAAATTTATCTTGGTTATTTTACCAAAATCGAGAAGTATTAGCAATACGCTTAATTATTACTGGGTATATACACCTGTAACCTAACTAATGTGCCTACGGCGAGTAATTTTTTAACCGAATTGGTTGAAATGTTCAAAGGACTGTTTTCAAAAGACTAATAAAATTACAGTAACATTATATTTTACATTTTTAACATACTCTTAAATTGGAATTAATTCAGACATCGCCAATTTTGGTGGCTATGAAAAGTCTGACCTATGTTTATTTAAATTAAGGCTAGTAACTTTTTATTTATTAATCTTCCAGGTAGAAATGTTAATTTTATATTCATTTCCATGAAGTTCTTTTGTAGCTTCACAACTAAACTTGAAAAGCTGAATAAATTATGCAAAACTTATAGCATATACCAACATATATAGCATGACGACCTTCGTGGCGCAGTGGGCGAATAGCCGGCTGTGACGCAGGAGGTAGCGGGTTCGATTCCCGCTGCGGAACAAATGTTTGCTTGATCTACAGATATTTGTTCCGGGTATATATTATAAGTATGTATTTACACAAAAAAGTACATAAGTATTCTATCAGTTATCTGGTTCCCATAGTACAAGCTCTGCTTAGTTTGGGGGTAGATAGCGCTGTGTGAAAGGTCCAGCCATATTTATTTTATTTTAACTATTTTATATGTAAACAAAATGAGCTGCTAGGTAACTGTCGTATTCAATAACGAAAAATGGTATCGATTTCATATTTAAGCAATATTTACTTGAGGATTTAAACTACATAAATGAAAGTCAGAAACGCAATTGGTGAAACTTTTCTCGATACAATTATTTGTCAAAATCGGCTCTTCTAAAACACTAATATCGTTTATTCTCCGACTCTACAAAAGAACCCAGACCCAACTGAAGCGCTGTGTGAAATGTCCAGCAATATTTATTTATTTATGTATTACCAACTTTATTAATTTTTAGGGTTTCTTAGTCGAACTAGGAATATTGTATTTACGCTACGTTCGCCACGTCTGTATCACTGTCCGATCTTTTAGAAACTAACTATTAGTGCTGAAAAGCTGACATTTGGCATAATGATTTATTAAGCCTAATGAGTTTTGGACAATAGTCGACCAACTTATGCCTTTAGTTGGGTTTGTAAGCTGTTCATATATTTTTTATACAAAATGACCAAAATCAACTGAATAATTAACTTTTTATTGGAGTTTATTGGAGTTTACTCCTTAAGAATCGATTTTCATATGCCTGGGGTATGAAAATTTAGGGGATATAAAATCAAATTTTCTCCGTTGCGTTATGCGTTATGTTCGTGCGCATTATCTTATTATATTAGAGTGTTATCTTGCACAGCTCCCAGCACAGAGTATTCTCGGCTGCATGGTAACACTTGTTTTTTTATGTTTCCATGATTATGTAACGTATTTTGATTAATATAAATTATATAATTAATATAAATAAATGTATTATGCATGCTTTCAGTAATATAAAAAATGCGTTCACTTACCCTCATTTATTAATCTATATTTTTTATAATCGTTCGTGTAAAATGTCCAGTAATATTTATTTATAGCAACATACCTTTTAGACTGGGCCGTTGTTCTAAGTAGGGGGTATGTTGATCAAATAAAAGCGCCAGTCACGTAATTAGCATTATTAACGTTAAATGTTAAAGTTCATGATATTGCGAATCCTCGGTTTTAGGAAAGATGCCAAAATGTCCACACTATAAAAAGAACACTTAGTACTAGTTCTATATTTTAGGTTACATTTTGATAGGTTGTACGCGGGGGGGGGGGGGGGTGCACAGCACAAACATGTTGCCTTCGTTTTATTGAAGTAAAGTTAATACTTTTGAATCTGTATCTCACTGCTGGTTAATGTACGTTTTAGGAGTTCTAAAAGTGTGTAATCTCAGGTGGCGTGGATGCACTTCGAGCAATCAGCGATCCTCACCGTCCACAACCACGTGATCACACGAAACCCGCGCGTCAGCGTGACGCACGACAAGCACCGGACATGGTACCTTCACATATCCGACGTGAGGGAAGAAGACCGCGGCAGATATATGTGCCAGATCAACACGGTCACTGCTAAGACACAGTTTGGATACTTGCATGTTGTTGGTAAGTGCGTAAGTCCCACTTGTTTACCGTGGGACCTACGAGTCCCACAGCAATGCACGCTATAGATCGACATTGCCATCAACGTAAACACTTTCAATCTAACACAAGCACAACCCCAATATATTTTTTAAACTAGCACATATAGTTTAATCCTACATTATTAGTTGCTTGTTAATATTAAAGTTGTTTTAAACTTTAGCAACAGCAGTTTTGTATCCCACAAGAAAATAAAAAAAGCAAAATAAATTGTTTCTGTGACTGTACCAAAAGTTATTTTTTGGTATTCGTTGGGAATAGATTTTGTACTTTAATTAAATATTTAAAATTTGGTATTCGGTAAGAATAGAAAATGTATGTATAAACAAATACCATTGGTATTAGTTTTTGATATTCGAAAAGAATGGATCAATAAAAACAATAATGTTGAACCGAGGAGCACAACAGCGATTTGGTCTCTCATTATTTAGAAAGGACAGAAAATAACTTGCTACTCGCATAAGTCACAAACGGCAAAAACTATAAGCTCCTCAACTTCCTAAATGCATCAGCTAATTAGACTCAGAACAGCTACTCGTAATTCTGTCCGTATTTCCGTAAGTGGACTTGAATGTTTGTTCGTAGTGCCGCCGGCGATTGAAGATTCATTGAGCTACCAAAACAACCTTTCAACAAACTATTTTATTTTATTTTTTGCCAACAGTCATCTATCAAAGTAAAAAACACGTAGTGATGTAAACCCACGTTAGCACCAGAACAAACTTTAGTGGTTTTTAGATGTTATATTTTTGAACATATAACCGTAATCTTTGTTAAAATAGTAAATAAATTTATAAAAAAAATAAAAACAGGTTATAAGTTCGCTAACACGTAGATAAACAAGACCGGTCAAGTGCGAGTGAGACTCATGCACCGAAGGCTTTATGCTAATTGAGCAGCGCCATCTAGCGCGTAATCAGTAAGCGGTAAACTCAGAAAACTTTGAAGGTTGATTTCTAAAAAAACTGTTATAGATAGAGACATCGTTCTATTTTTCCATTAATATATTTTAAATTTTGTGCTTTATAAACTTCGAAGATGGTGGGGCGGTATTTGTTTCGTAATTTTTCATCATAATACCAAAAATATAGAATTTATAAAAATTTTAAAATGTTTTGAAATGCTCAAACATTTTTACTTGCGGTAGAGTTGAGTCAGTTTTATTTATTACTATTCCAAATTTCAAGTCGATAGCTTTAATAGTTGCTGAGGTAATCAGCTATTACAGACGGATGGACGGACGGACAAACAAAGTCGCACCAAGGGTTTCTCTTTTACTATTTTATTCCGGAACTCTATAAAGACACGATGATTGAATGAAGCAAAAGCGGTGTGATAGAACTGTAAAAATAATCGTTGAATAGAATTTAAAACTAAAGTGACCTGACTCTCTCCTGTCCAGTCGTGTATATCTAAACTACTATAACCACTTGATCTCTGCTGTTTGTTTGTTGACAGTGCCACCGACGATCGACGACTCGTTGAGCTCGAGCGACGTTATCGTGCGCGAGGGTGCCAACGTCACTCTGACGTGCCGCGCTAATGGCTCGCCTAAACCCACCATCAAGTGGAAACGGGACGACAACTCAAAAATCTCCATCAGCAAGGGGCATACTGGTACGATCGATTGCTAATCACCGTGGGCTATTACTTTTTTGTTGGACTATTAATACTTAGAGGATTAAAGAGTTTCATTGGTGTCTTGGAGGTTTTAGCACAGTTTTCGGGTAAGAATTATTCTTTACTGGACTTTTATTTTGGGGGATATTAAAAGCTTCATTATTAAACTTTTTACATTTCCCGTAGAACAACGTTTATCTAGTAACAATAAATGATATATAATGTTTCTCGTACTTAATATGAAAATGTTGTTGACAGTATCGGAATGGGAAGGAGAAGTGTTGGAGATGGCCAGGATCTCGAGACTCGACATGGGAGCATACTTGTGTATCGCCAGCAACGGAGTGCCTCCTACTGTATCCAAGCGTGTTAAAGTCAGCGTTGATTGTAAGTTGGTTTAAAACAAAAAAGTAAAGCTCAAATTGAGTTCAGTCCATCACCAAAAATCTATGAACCTACACTACATATAGGTAAGCAAACTGATGAACTGCTTTTTTCACAGTTCCGCCAATGCTCTGGATTCCACACCAGCTGGTCGGAGCCCCACTAGCCTACAATGTTACTCTAGAGTGTCATACAGAAGCCCATCCTACCTCCTTGAACTACTGGACGCGAGACGATGGCCACATGATTCACGAAAGTGCTAAATACCACATGGAGAACACAGTTGGAACACCGCCTTATAAGACGCACATGAACCTACTGATAAGGAGCATAGATCATGATGACTACGGAACTTACAAATGTGTTGCAAAGAATCCTAGGGGAGAGTCGGATGGCACGATTCGACTTTATAGTAAGTGAATTGCCATACGATTTCACGTAACCGTGATTAAGATTGTATTTTTTTTAGTTTAAGGGTGAAATAAATATATTCTAACTTGTTCCGTAGCCTCGTCACCACCTACTACGACTCCTGATCCCCGAGCCGTGACGTTACCGCCACCATCTAAACCTCCTAGACGTGATATTCCTATGACTGATAAAGGTAAAAAAGATATAATTTATTCCTTGATTACTGATTACTTTTATTTATTTTCTGATGACGTGGTCTTTAGTCCCTACTTTTATTTATTCCAACTTATGTATATATATATATTATTTATTTATTTTATTTTATTTATTCCAACTACGAGAGACAAATAAAATTTGACCTCGAACTTTGTGTTATCACAAAGTTCAAGGTATAATTTTATTTGTAATTTGTAATAAATATTGCTGGAAATTTCACACAGCGCTATCTACCCCCGAACTAAGCAGAGCTTGTATTATGGGAACCAGATAACTGATAGAATACTTATATACTTTTTTTTGTAAATATATACTTATAATATACCTACTAGTTGTATGCCCTCGACTTCGTCCGCAATTTTCTGGATCTCGACAACAGCGCCACCTACCGGGTCCAATTGTGAATCTAAACCATCCAGGGACCCACACAAACACATACAAAAAAAAATCATCAAATCGGTCCAGCCGTTTAAGAGTTCAGTGACATACACACGTACAGTAGAATTATGTATATAAAGATAGAAAAACATCCAGACCAAATATCTGTAGATCATGCAAACATTTGTTTCGAGGCGGGAATCGAAACCGCTACCTCCTGCGTCTCAGCCGGCTATACGCCCACTGCGCCACGGAGATCGTTAAATTTAATGTTATCGACGTAGACAGGGGAACAAATGTGATGTAGTTTTTCAGAAATGGTGAAGCCGCAATAAAAAGAGGTGAAAAAGGTAAATCCAAATACCTACATAGGTGTAACGATTGTGTCCGAACATGTCCATTAATATTCGATACGGCGACGATAAAATGCGTCGGAACAACATTTTTACCGACGACTCCGTTTATTAAGAGATAATATTACCTTTACGAGTCATCCAGTGGGTCGTTCGTTTCGTTTTCATTGTTTGCTGCTGTTTCAGTTATTATTAGTGCCAGTTATTTGTTTATAGATCGTAAACTGTTACGATCTACTAGTCGGACTAGTATGCCGGTCTCACGTTATGATCGCACGTAAAGTATAAACAAATCGTTCCGAAGTATACAAATATCTGAAGTGGTTCGTAAAATTAGTACCTATGTTTACATTTTGTGTCTCAAGTTTTATTTTAATGCCTAAAACAGCCTCACTGTTGGGCAACTTTTATATTAACTATATTTTAACAAAGTTAGACTAAATACTAGTGAAGTTCTTGTAGTTAGAGCAAGAACAACGTAGGTCTGGCATAGGAAACATTGCCGCTATTTAGATATAGGTGCTAATCAAATCGGCGCCGTTCGTGGAATACCTCTGAGTTTTTTCATGATGAAACTTGCTTTGTTACATAGTAAGTATTTACGGTATGGATGTAGTGGGAGGAATAAGATATTTGTAGTTTGAATAATAATATAAAAACCAGACAAGTGCGAGTCTGACTCGCACACCGAGGGTTTCGTATTTTTTTGAATGTGATATTTCTACAAATTAACCTCTTCGAATTTTTTCCTTTCCTGCTGTGAGACCTTGCTTCCTTGCCAAATTCCATGGTTTGACCTTGACGGGATATTGATTTATTTGCGAGCGAATATACGGCATATAATTATGGCCGTATTTTTTATTGCGGTTAATTGATTTTGTATAGCTCCAAGGGACCAATAGACCTACGTATTTTATATTGATTTCAACTCGATACCTCCATGCACGCGTTCCTGAGAAAAAGGGTCTTAAAAGAAAGACAGACATACAGACAAACAAAGAAGTGATCCTATAAAGGTTCCTTTTTTCCATTTGAGATACGGAACTTTAAAAATAGTAGACAGTTAGAAAACCGGTTCATTGTTGCAGTTGCATGGTGGGCAATAGGACGGTTGGTTGTTGTGCTCATACCATGACTGAGATTTGGTATCTAAGCTGGACCCGGTACCAGCCCGTAATACACCCACCGGCTCAGTTCCTAGATAATTTATTTGATTATGATGAAGACAGTGAACATCACACTAATATTATAAATGCGAAAGTTTGGATGTTTGTTTATTTATTTATTTGTTTGTTACTCAATCACGTCATAACGGCTGAACCGATTTCGATGAAATTTAGTATGTACGTAGATTATAACTTGGATTAACACATAAGCTACTTAATATTCCATAAATCAGGTCATAGATCATAAACTAGGGATAAAAATGGGGTGTCAAGCCAAGTTGCAATACCGAATATTACTTTATTTAAATACTAGCTTCCGCCCGCGGCTTCGCACGCGTGGTTTGTCAATAAAAAGTAGCCTATGTATATACATAGGATGGATACACATATGTGTTAATCCAGGTGGTAATCCAAATTTCATTATAATCCATTCAGTAGTTTTTGCGTAAAAGTGTAACAAACATCCACACGTACATACATACAAACTTTCGCGTTTATAATATTAGTGGGATAATCTATTCTATTCTATTTATATTTCTAGGTTACCTACACATTTAGTAGTGTAACGCATACGAAGTCGCGGGCAGCAGCTAGTAATAAAAGATAGATTTAAGCTTTATTGCATAAGTTTAAAGTTCTGTCCATAGGTGTGCTTATTAATTTATTTTTTTATATATTTTTAAATACGTTTTTACATTTTTGTACAGTTTTTCTGTAAAAATGTAATATAATATTTTGTTATAAATATAGTCTGCTATTTTATTGATATAATTTTATTTGGTTACAATATAGGTACTATAAATATCAAGAAAACAGGTCTACGGTAGGAAATACATTTATTATCTATATAATACCATACAATTATTCATTATAATAAATAAAATTATTATACATACATATAATAATTATAACTTCAAATATTAATTACTTCCGCAACATCGTGATGCAAATGATACGTATTTGGAATCTAGACCGTAAATACTATCTTACAAAGCAAGTTTCATCACTGCACTCCATTCAAATTCGCTCATGAATTTTCTTATCTCCATATTTTGCGCGTGGCATTATAAAATTATATTTATGTAGGTACTTTATTTATATTTATTTTTGAAGTACCAGTTTGTCAGACTAGTTTGTCAATAAAAACATTACCCTCCCTTTGCGCAGTTGGGTAAAAAGTACCTATCCTACGTCCCAATTCCGGTCACAATCTATCTTTATACCAACAGTACATAGGGAGTGCATCTAAATAATACCTCATAATTTTAACCCTTTACATTATCCCCACCCCCTTTAGGGATGAGTTTGCAAAAAAGTTGAAATACGTATATTTTTATTGCTTACCAAAAGTCTACATAATAATTTTCAGATCCCTAGCTTAAGGAATTATGGATTGCCCATACAATCTACTTTCAACCCCTATTTCACCCCCTATAAGATTATTTAAAAAAAAAAGATAGCATATGTATTTCTCGAGAATATTATCTATCTCCTTGCCAAATTTCATTACGATCCGTTCAGCCGTTTAGTCATGAAAAGGTAACAAACAAACAAACTAACAAACAAAAAGAATTACTTTCGCATTTATAATATTAGTATGGATTCTTGTCAACATCAATCGATACGAGTTTAGCAAGAGTTTAGCAAGAGTTTAGCAAGAGTTTAGCAAGAGTTTAGCAAGAGTTTAGCAAGAGTTTAGCAAGAGTTTAGCAAGAGTTTAGCAAGACGAATATGTTAAAGTTTACCTGCCAAATAGTATAAGCAAACTTGATACTGGAATGCCTGTATTAAAATTTGTAATAGCGCGTCATAAGTTGTTAGTTCCGCGTCATTACCCCGGCGATATTGGCAAGTTGGCGTCCCCGGACATGTCGCCGGACAACATCTTGCCCGACAACCTATTACGGCCAACTGTTCACCGCTTTCTTGTTGCAAACTCTTAATAAGCTTTGTAAACGCCGCAAGTTTAATATCTACGAGCGCATAAAAGAAAGCGCTCGCGTAAAACATATTCTTGGAAGAAACCCGAGTTTTTATATAAAATGCCGATGGCGTTGTCATGTTTACCGATTTTTTTGAATCCATCGTTTCATTACAGTTCAGGCCACATGAACTTGAAAAATCCATTTAGGTAGCGACGGCGCGGCGGGTGTAAGTTGAGCGGTTGGTTGTTTTTGCGCGAGCGTCGGCGGTGGCGGCGCTCTCCGCTGTTTTATTTTTTGCACCCATTACGAATTTACGGCTACCCACCACTCGACAATATTGCGCAACTTTTCAATAACTGTTAGCCGACCGCCCGCCCTCAGCCCATCCCTTGCCATATTGAATCCTTTACCCGATCAGTTCACTTTGTCGTTTCGCCCCTCGTATATTTTTTAGGAAAGCAAAAATATTGTATCCAACCACTAATATTGTTTTTCTAGGGACGAAATATCAATCGAATCTGAACGAAATCGACAAGGGGAAACAGAAGACTGACGAGGGCGGTGGAAAGTTGCAACACAACTGGGCTGAAGGGGCATCGCAGGTTACAGGTGAGGTTCAACTTATTGAGAAAAATACTTGATCCTCGGATTATGATGGAAGCACACGGTAAAATTTCACGCAAGTTATTTAATGGTCTAAGTGAAAAGTTAATACACAAGCAAGCTAATACAACCACAATATATAAACCGTAAACAGCTTTATTCACCTTTTTTCTGTTACAGGTGACGCTGGTTGGAGGAGAAGTCAATGGTGGATGATCATTTTAGGAGTTGTCACTTTCATAATTAGTTTTTAAATGTTTTTTTAATGTCAAATATTTTAAGAATGGTTTAAAATATATTATTACAGACGGTGGGTGACAGCTTATTTGTTTGCCACTTGGTCATACAATAAGAAAATCAGCTTTCTATTAGACCCATTTAAACAAATTTATTAATAGCTCGTGAAAATATATAATGTTATGTTTAATAACAATCAAAGAGCTTTCAAAGCAAAAATATTTATCAATAATGTTTTCAGAGCCTCCGACAGATTCATCCCCACAAAAACATACCGATAATAAACCGCGTGTAGAGTACCAACTGCGTAGGATTGCCTTTAATATAAATAAAATATGGCTTCCAATAAGGTTGCATCTACTCGAATGGAAATTGTTATAACCTTTTACGAATTTGAATCCAATATAAATTGTTGTTTAAATACCAGAGCTTAGAGCTTACGACCAACGTGATCGACAGTTATCTGCTACTCATTATAAAAGGAAAGATACATATACATACACAAGGCTATTATTAAGAATTATTATATGTCCTTGAAAACAGGTAAATTAGATTAAATATTATTGTGTGAAAATGTAGATTATCATCAATATTAATTTATGAGGCTACATTTTCAAAGTCAAAAATAATTGATAAATTCTAGGCATTATTGTTATTATTAATTCACTAACAAAACATAGACTCTATTATATAGTTTATATCGTATTACGATGTTCCTCAAGCTACTCATAGTTCACGATTCAGATGTCAATACATACGGACACATTGTAGTAATGATGACTTTGGTCAGTCTGCCTCATATTCTGAAATTGAAACTGGAACACCAAATAAATCGATATGTGAATCGAAAAGCTTTTCAATCTGCTTTTCCTTCATTGTAGGAGCCTGCCAATACTTTCGCTAAAATTGAAAAATCAATGCCTGCACTCACAAGCCAATTACTTAGTAAAACTATGATTCAACCCTCAAAAGATCGCATATTGGAAAATATTTTAGAACTGGCAAAATAGGATTAATTTACCATTACACGCGTATTCAATTATCTTCTAACTAATAACATTTTTATCTGAATCGTGAATATATTATAGACAATTAATTGCACATAATAATATTATTAGTATTACTAATATAAAATGCACTGTTATCATAGTCTATTTTATTTAAACCTTAGGTAGGTAGATTAAGACTGAATGAATTAATCGTCTTTAGAGAATTATCCTTATTTTTGTGCTTTCGTAAACCTCATGTTTGCTGTGATACACTTATTATTTGAATGTCAAAAAGTTCAAATCTCTTTAATCCAAAACAACGTCCCGATGTAAGAAAACAAAAATATTAGTATTTACAAGACAATGATGGATAAGTATGTTTATATTCGTATATTGCAGGCTAAAGGTAACAAGCTTTTGGTTTATGTCCTGTCCTCAGTTATTTATATGTACAGGTACCTCATAATACGTATCTGTCTTAATAATTATGTATCAATATTCGATGGTAATATTATAGTGGTGCTCGTTTTGACTAGCTTTTGTTACCGATTTCTAATAGAGTCATCATCGTCACTCGATAGTGATTTATTAAAAGCTTGAAAAAAGTATTATTACAAAAGACTAAATGTTAAACTCGCTTAAGTGAGGAGCTAAATATTAATTTAAAATATAAAAATTGTATTATTTTCCCACAGTTATCAGACAACATTTCTTCTGTCAATTAATTATCCTTATAGTGTGTATGTAAATGTTACCATTAAACATGTTGCCAAATTGCTAAGTATAAGCTAAATAGATAAGAAATATTGTAAATATATCCATAAGCCAAAGCAATGGAGTGCGTTTTAACAAAATGTATTGAATGTTTTGTCTGTGCGAGATTGTTCGGACGAATGTAACATACCTACGTAACTAGTTTAAAATAAGATATAAAGAACATAGGTTATGGAATAAATGACGACCTCCGTGGTGCAGTGGGCGAATAGCCGGCTGAGACGCAGGAGGTAGCGGGTTCGATTCCCGCCGCGGAACAAATGTTTGCATGATCTACAGATATTTGTTCCGGGTCTGGTTGTTTCTCTATATATTATAAGTATGTATTTACAAAAAAAAATGTATATAAGTATTCTATCAGTTATCTGGTTCCCATAGTACAAGCTCTGCTTAATTTGGGGCTAGATAGCGCTGTGTGAAATGTCCAGCAATATTTATTTAATATTTATTTATTTATTTAATAAATAAAGCTTGTTTTAAAAAAGTTTTTTATTATTGTGTTAAAATACTACCCCAAAAAAACTTCCAATGATAATTAAACTTCTTCAACTGCCGAAGAGGTTAAGCTATTTAACCAAATTAATTTACTGCAATATAAAGTAACTTAAATGTTAAAAGGTAAAAAACCTAAGGTAGACAAAAATTACCCTATGTCATATTTTGATGAACATAGTGCGTGCAAATAATCTAAACAGCTGAAATTGCGAATAGCCATAATGGTAATGATAGTGAACATTTTGACATCCCCAATAACAAATTTATAAATAAATATACATCGCTGGACATTTCACACAGCGCTATCTAGTCCCAAACTAAGCAGATCTTGTACTATGGGAACCAGATAACTGATAGAATACTTATATACTTTTTTTTTGTAAATACATACTTATAATATATAGAAAAACCCTCAGACACGGAACAAATATCTGTAGATCATGCAAACATTTGTTCCGCTGCGGGAATCGAACCCGCTACCTCCTGCGTCTCAGCCGGCTATACGCCCACTGCGCCACGGAGGCAGGCAATTTATAACAAGGTTCTTGATCTAATTTTTTGATTGTCACCACGGCTTGACGTTTTACTACCGCAATCAGATCAAACTGGTCTAATTAGGTTAGGGCTGATTTGAAGGCACTGTTTGTTTGCAAAGGTATTTATTAACAGAAATACATAAGTAACAAAATATCGCTATATATATAACACAGTCCAGGTATTTTAAACTATTAATAATCCACTGACTCGACAGGCTGAAGCGCCTCTAAAATTCTTTTGACAAAATTGTTATTTATAACTATTTCACGTTGTAAATCTAGAATTGATATACAATTAGTTTATGCACTAAGTTTATTTAACACAATTTTATGTGCACATATTTTTAATTTTTAGTTGTAAGTATTTCACTTTTACCCGGTCAGGCACCACAAACAAACAAAAATGAATTGGGGTGATACCTGACGTGTTAAATACATTGTTTTAAAATTATACTTGTAGTAGTATATAAAAACATTATTTTGACACAATTCATAGGGTAGAAAAATGTAACTGCGAATGGCATACGCATATACAACAACAGCGCATTTACATCGGATAACGGAAATTATTTTGTTTTGTTCAGTATGAGAGGTAAATTTTACATATTGTGGGACAAGGCAGGATAGGGTGTAGTAAACAGGTATATTTAGAATAGTAATAAAAGCAAAAAAAAGAACTGCTAAGCTCGAAATAGTAATGCCTATAATCTTCGTCCATAAGTACTTAAAAAACTACCAACTTATGAAATTTAACAGTATTTAGCCAAAAATCATACTTGTTGTTGAAATAATTTATGTGGGAAAGTTCACCCTCGTCATATTATGATGAAGCAAAGTGCGCGCAAACAATCTGCGGCGGGTCTCCCAAGATTAGGGCTCAGGCGCCGACAAGGCTCGAAGCCCCGAACTCCGTATGGCCGCCCGCCAACTCCTGTAAGCCAATCTAACTTCTTTTAAATGTGTTTTTGATGTAAAGAACACATTACCGTACGCATCGCTTCTCGACTTCCAAATCTCGGACCAAATTAGCTTTTGATTTATAGGACTTTAAGTTTGTTGCGTGTACTGTGTACGAGCTTAACCGCATTAAACAACTTACAAGTTGCTTGAGTGTTCTTCGTTCGATCTGAATTACAATCAAATTAACATAATATTATCTATGTTTTGTATCCACTTGGAATTTTCGATATAAAATAAATTTTCTTACAATGTATTTTAGTTTCATAACATTATTAATTACATGTTTTCACCATTTCCAACGGTCATAATATTTTACTGTTGGATTTGAAACGAACCGCCAACTTTTCAGGAGTCAACATCTAATAGTTTTCACAATTCAGATTTCGCACTGTTTCACAATACAAGTAAATTTTCATACTCACATTCACCACTAAAACTACCGTCGCCGATGGCGATTGAAAACATGCCCAAGGCAAAGTGAACTTTAGAATAACGATACTAGGGGTGAAAACGTAATAACTCGCGTGTGATAATTTATTGCCATTGACGAGTGCACCGTGGTAACATTAGCCTCATTACTTAGCGGTGTAGGCGTGGGCTTCCGTCGACACCGGATACGGCGGGAGACGGACAAATAAAATTAACGCTTATTGCCTTCCTGTTAAAACGCCCATCTAAAAGGTTTGCTTTTTTTACTTTTATTAGTTTCCATCTCTAGAATTACTGTCTATTATTTGTAGGTGAACTAGCTAACTCAATCTATACAAAGAGCAAAGATTTGTATTTATGTATGTTTGTAACGTATAAAACCGATTACGATTTCAAAAATCCTTTATCATTAAAATGCCACATTATCCTTGGATAACATAAGTTACTTTTTACCCAAATGCGCAAATGGGTAATGTTTTTATTGAAAAACTACGCGTGCAAAGCTGCGGATTGATTAGCTAGTTATCAATAACTATGTATTTATCAACATTAGGATAAACATATCAAAACTTAGGTAAGTATTTTATTTTTTTGAGCTTAATTATAAATAAATAAATAAAAAGCATTTATTGAGGAACAACAAATATACAGTCATGTGTACAGTTTGTATTTGTAGAGACATGTTGTCGTAGAGGTTTCTGCACAAATCCTTTTTACTAATTATCAATAAATATTTTAAATGCGATCTCTACTTTCAAAACAAAATCAGATAATCAAGGAAAATTAATTTGGCGAGTTATCATTCTTTATTAACAAGTAAAACACTAGTCAAGTAGGTAAAGGATAAGGTACCATTAGAAAAATCCGGTAAAGGTAAATTGTCGCAAAGCCTTATTGAAGCACAATGATATTAGCCTGATCTACAGCTATAAATCATTTAAACGTAGCCAATGAGAAAACGTTTTGCAAACTCTTGGCAAAAGTGGCTAAAGTCAAAACGATAGACGAATGGCGCCAGGGCGGAAAAGCAAAACAATAACATACGGAGCGATCGTTCCAGCCTCCATAATTTCCAGGAGGCAAATTAATCCGAGCACGGGCGGTGATCGGCGATGGTCAGCGCGGCTTCGCATACTAATGCTATTGTTTATCGGAGGGCTAATCTGTGCGTACCCAGCCGTCACTGTCCACCCCCGAAATTATAACGGATCACTTTCGGGATTGTCTAATCCGCTACCGGTGACGCTGATCGCACGTGCCTTACACACGGCGATTCTCATTAATGTGCAAATTTTTATAGTCAACAGGATTAGGGTAATTGAGGGATATGCAAAGATGGTAATGAAGTTCAAGAAAGGACAAGGTAGAGCAGCGCGGAAATGTAGAATTTTAAAATGAACTTAACGTAGAAGGTTTTGTCTACTATTATTGTTTCTCATGTACATTATGTATTTTGATTGTTTGCGAAAGTAAAAATACAGCGAAACCTGGTTCAAGGGACCAAGAGTGTTTACCATTTAAAGAGGTTTTCATTTATCCAGTTTTCTAATGAGACAGGTTTAAAATTATAGTTGTCTCATTTACAGAGGCCCCTGCTTATAAAGGTCGAAATATACCGAAATTCCATTTATAGAAGTAGTTGATTAGTATGTGCTAGTAAGCAAGTAAAATTCGTATCAGCTAGTTACTAACTCTGGTATCAGAAGTTTTAGGCCAGCCATAGGCCTAAACACTATAATGTTCTTAATGCACATACATTTTTTTTTACTACTTTTATGTGGTACAAGCTAAATGGACCACCTGATGTTAAGTGGTAACCATCGCCTATAAAATAGTATTGCCTCGTAGGTCACGCACATTAGGAACGTGCCCTACGATGCACTGCCCTGCGTCCATCAACACGTACAAACATGTATACATAAATACAAAATACAAAATTGATTTATTGGAACAAAATACATGTTACACGATAACGATAAACTAAAGGAAACGATAGTAACTGCAACAATTTATTAGAAACTGTGACGCAGTCACCAACGCCCGCCTCCTCGAAAGAGTAAGTACAGATTTTACCTTTTTCCGAACAAATATAATATTTAGTTAGAGAAATCTAAAATAAATGTTTTCCGAGATCTTCACTTGAGAAAAATCAGTGTCAAGTTATTTTCTGTCTTTAATTAAATAATTAAAATTTTCAGTAAATATTGACAGGTTTAAATTAAGTAGCGTATTTCCAGGATTTATTTAGGTAAATCTTATTTTAGAAAGGAGCTCAACTACAGCTTTAAAACTATTTTATCGCTGTTGATAGTTCGCCTCGTGAAAGCCACAACCGCCGCCAAACCCCTACAAAATAAAAACGTTTAGACATAACTATAAAACAGCTCTCCCATTCCGTTGTATAACATGTGTAAAGTTGTAAAAGAGTCGTCCCACACTGAGTGATAATAAAGGTAACCCTCTGCGGCACCTTTATTGTTATCGAATAAAAATAATCCCGGGATTTTTTCGGATGATCGTAAATTATAACGGGATTCGCAGGGGCGATGAGACGCGGCACCTAGCTAGGCTTAGTGGTTGTATCAGCGTAATATTCTTTCAAGGTTAATTTTTTTATACAAGAGTCAATTCATTTGTTTTTTTCTGTACGTTTTTTAGTAATTTTCAAAATTCTTTAAAATAGTTCTGAAAAAAATTTGGGACAAAATCGCCTTCATTATGAATCGTAATCACAAGTGTCAAAACTTATTTCTCAAGAACATCCCTAATCGCCCTTTCAAACAGAATTCATAAATACTTGAACCACCTAAAATGAACGAAACGGTAAAGAGTTACAATAAGCAGACCCTCAACGCATATTTTTGACGGTGTGAAGCGCTGAAAATCCACCGATACCAACGAAAGTGGCAACTGAAACTAATGAATTATTCATGGCAGTGGCGCGGTGCATGTTCTATCACTGTTTTATCTATTGTGGGGCTTACGGCGACCGCGGGCCCCGCTCGCGGCTCCTACTCGCTGCTCGCCGAAAAGGGTTAACTACCTTGCAACCAACAATTTTAGTGTCGTTTGAGAACGCTAGATAACCACGCTGAAAATAAACATTAGCAAAATGCCGCTGACGCAGTTACGGTAATAACCGGCCGGCCGCTTATTTATTTAGGTGTGCCAATATTAAACACATTTTTAATATAACTAACAGCTTTGCGAACTTTAATGTGAAGGTGTTTAGTGCACGAGTAAGATAAAACACAGTGTATAAGTGTACACACTTTAAGTGGTATGTATAAATACGAATTCATAGGTTACATAGATAGGCATCATGATATTTCGAACCTGTCATATGTTCGTTGCCTATTCGCGGATTTGATTGTATTTTTTTCTCTCGTTTGTCTGTGTGTTTATTTTTGGTGCTTTAGCATGACATCTAATATGAAAATTTAGCTTCTAAACCTTTTAAAAGTTAAATGTGATCCACAAATTCCCATATATACCATTGCCGTGTCCGTAAACAAGATAAACTCTGTCTCCGCCCGGTACCAGCAGCGCCGCGACACATAAATCTGCAGATTTCATTGCCCACATCTGATCCAGGATCCCGGAGGTGATCTTACTTGGGATTACCTTTACGTTTTCTTAAAGTGCCTTTTATATATTAAAAAAGAGTCACAAATGGCATATAAACGGCCCAGTGCGTCTTTTAATTGTACTTCTTGTGACATTTATAAAAGGACAATTGAAAGGCTTGAAATCAAAAACTAAACTACGACGTAGTTGAGTAACAAACAAATAAACAAACATTCAAACTTTTACATCACACTAATATTATAAATGTGAAAGTTTGGATGTTTGTTTATTTATTTGTTTGATTGTTTGTTACTAAATCACGTCGTAACGGTTGAACCGATTCCGATGAAATTTGGTATATACGTAGATTATAATCTGGGGGTTCGATTCCCGCCGCGGAACAAATTTTTACATGTTCTACAGATATTTGTTCCGGGTCTGGTTGTTTCTCTATTTAATATAAGTATGTATTCACAAAAAAATGTATGTAAGTATTCTATCAGTTATCTGGTTCCCATAGTGCAAGCTCTGCTTAGTTTGGGGCTAGATAGCGCTGTGTGAAATGTCCAGCAATATTTATTTATTTTTATCAATTCTGTTAAAAAAGGTTTATGCAAAATTTAAAGTAGTATGGACCAAGGAATCACGTTGTCCCATACAAACTTTCTCCCCTTTTTCACCCCCTTAGGGGTAGAATTTCGAAAAATCCTTTCTTATCGGATGCCTACGTCATACAAAGAACACACCCTCCAAGTTTCAGATCTCTACGATCAGCGGTTCAGGCTGTGCGTTGATCCGTCAGTCAGTCATTCAGGACAAAGCATTTTATGTGTATATATTCAATAAATAGCCTGGAAAATTAATTTTAACAATTATCTATTTTTATAGTTGAGATTCAATAGACTAGTTAAGTGTTTTGTGTGACTGGGATCAAGTCCTCCATCTGTAATAGAGATGTCAATCAATTGTCTGAATAACCGGACAAATGTATTACTAAACAGAACATTTTATTTTTTTTATAATTACTATTCACACTCGGATGTAAGCAATTTTTTGAAGTGAAAGCTTTTTTAGGCACATTGTGCATTTTTTGGGATAAGAAAAAACCATTGAACTCGCGACACTGTTACCGTTACCATACCTCTGTATATAAGTATCTCGTAATTGTTCAAGTTTTCACTTCGGTCGGCACTCCAGGAATGCCACTTTTTTTTATTTCTCCTTTACCTCAATGTAAAGTACGTTTAAAATTATTTTACCTGGCATTGACGGTAAACTCACTTCCGCGTATGTTTTTCCGAACCAGTATAATCTCGGAGTCTTTAAGACTAGAGTGAATAGGCAAGAGAAGCATAATTCTTTATTGTACACTAGGAATACTTTAAAAACTAATTTATACTAAAGAAAGTACAATAAATAAATAAATAATAAATAAATAAATATCGCTGGACTTTATCACACAGCGCTATCTAGCCCCAAACTAAGCAGAGCTTGTACTATGGGAACTAGATAACTGATAGAATACTTATATACTTTTTTTTGTAAATACATACTTATAATATATAGAAAAACACCCAGACACGGAACAAATATCTGTAGATCATGCAAACATTTGTTCGGAATCGAACCCGCTACCTCCTGCGTCTCAGCTGGCTATACGCCCACTGCGCCACGGAGGCAGTCAACAATGGGCGGCCTTATCGCTGAAAGCGATTTCTTCCAGGCAACCTTTGGATGGAAAGTAATGAGCGAAGCAGTAATGGATAGTACAGACGGAGCAGTATTAATATTATTATTATTTTTTAGGGCAACCTTCCCCTCTGCCTCAAAAAACAGCTCATGGATATATGCATTCTTCCTATTCTTACCTACGGTGCACAAATCTGGTCCTTGACGACACTTCAAAAGTCCAAACTTGGGTTCTGCCAGAGGGTAATGGAGCGTAGTATATTGAGAGTTAGACTCACAGACCGCATAAAAAACACCATACCTACTGCGCTCTAAGACAAAAATCGCTGATCTTACGCAAAAGCCAGCTAAATTGAAGTGGGACTGGGCGGTGATTGTGGGCTAAAGTAACCACCGAGGGGGTCCCATATGGCGCGAGACCGCTTGCTGGCCGAGGCGGAGATGGCGGGATAAACTTGACGCGCACAGTGCGAACTGGTTGACAGAAGCCCTAGACCGGGATGAACGGAAGAAGGAAAGGGAGGCCTTTGCCCAGCAGTGGGATCCAGCGGGCTCTTTGGATTAGATTTGATTTTTTTTGTACTTTTGTACCTGGATTGTAAAAATTTTTTTTTGAGTGTGTAAATGCTTCTGAATATTATTTTTAAATAATACGTGTAACTAAACATATTATGAGAAAGTGGTTGAACTGCATTTATTATTTTTTTATGTTTATTTGATTAGTAAAGCCATAAACGACTTAGTGGGTGATTAGCCGGCTGAGACGTGAGAACAAATGTTTGCATGATCTACAGATATTTGTTCCATGTTTTTCTATATATTATAAGTATGCATTTACAAAAAAAAGTATATAAGTACTATATCAGTTATCTGGTTCCAGTAGTACAAGCTCTGCTTAGTTTGGGGCTAGATAGCGCTGTGTGAAATGTCCAGCAATATTTATTATTTATGTGAATGTACCATTGTAAGACCTAAATTGGCATAAATCTTTTAAATTGCGAACCTTATAATAATCTTTGAACTTGGATATCTGCTCTGCTCCTATATCGCTTAGGGCAAAGATCTTACAGTTTATTCTTAAAGAGCACTACCATATAGTAATAAATTCAACGCTGGAGGATTAAAAAAACGACGCCACTACTCCATACTAAGTTACCCAAAGCCATTACTGAAAATAAATCATTTTAAAAAAGTTTAAGGTATATTTTTAGCCGGGCAACACTTTTAAAAGTCGGGCATCAGAATTCCCTAACCCCGGACTACCTTGTTGGGTCGCCTGTCGTCTGCTCACTATAAACAACTTTCGCAATTAAACTTTTATTCGGAGATCGATATTACTCTGTCCCGTCTATATTTTGCTTATCAACTACAACTTGGATAAACTTGGCGTGAAGTGTTCCTAACGAACTTGTCTTTGTGTTGCAGTTTAGCCAAAGTTATCGTTGCCTATTTTGAGGGGCATAACCGCGTAACCAATTTCTAATGTTTTAAACAAATATCGATATAGCTATAATTATTTTATCTTGCTTGTATCATCTATTGTAACTTAATGGGGCAAAGTTCAGGAAAAATAAACATGATTTTAGTGGTTTTAGATTTTAATGATGTCAGTTTTTATACAACTGTAGTTTCCAATGTCATTGACAAAGTTTGCTTATTACGATTTTATGCGAGTACCTACGTTCGGAAAACCACAAAGTTGTTTACATAGAATTCAAATTGAGTTTTTAGTTTGAATTATAAAGTAGTCGGGATTGCCAACAGAATAAAAGCCATGTAATGTTTAAAAAAGTACTCAATGTTGGCTAATGTTTAAAAATGTTTATGTTTTAAAAAAACTCGCATAAATGTGAGTTTGGAGTCAAGTTTTTTTGTGTCCACGCAATCTTGAGATTTTGCACACACGGACGGGTTTTGAAGTCTTTTGGAGTGTTGCCGTGGAGTCTTGTAGAGTCGCGTCGTCGTGTATGGCCAGCTTAAGATATTGGTTGCAAGTCTGGGTGTTTCTCTAATTATTAAAAGAGTGTAAATACTTACAAAAAAATTATATAATATATGTATTCTATCAGTTAACTGGTTCCCACAGTACAAGCTTTGCTTAGTTTGGTGGTTTGCTATCTAGATAGTGCCGTGTGAAATGTCCAGCAATATTTAATTATTTATTTAAAAATTCCACGACTCATTAGACTATGAACAAGACAATAAAAAAAATTTATGCGGGGCGAAAAAAAACCGTAAAGCAGTATAAAAAGTGGTTTTAAAAACTAACACGTACATAAAAGCTTTACCAGATATTTCGTAGCACGTTCGTAGACAGTGCTACGAAATTTCAAATACAAGTTGACGATGACTGAAGATTTTTTTAACTCCCGCTAGACTTCAAGCCTTAACAAGATAATACGTGTCAGAATTCTTTCAGATTTAAATTGTCCCTATTCCAAAATGTCGTCTCCCTCTAGACTTCAACTTTAAAAAGATAACCAGTGTCAAAATGTTATAGCATTTTATCCAATAGTGGTCATTGGTCCCGTCGCACGGTAGACGTAGACGCGTCGGTCGGACGGCCATGCTCCGCCGCACATAAATCTCGCGCGCAATATGAGACACCGCAATATCACAATAACCCTTCCCGCAGCGATGCCATCACTATACGCCAACATGAAACCGAAATGAAGTTACTATAATGCGATATAGTACATGTTGGATTTGATATAAGGAACATAAAAAACGTTAAGGTAAGCAATCCTTGGAATGAAAATGGCTGAAAGTAGCTAAATATTAGCTTTTAACGTTAGCTGTTTAGCTACTTTTAGTACATATATTTTGTACAATTTATCAAATGCTTATTATAAACACATAAAATTTAATATTTAGGCCATTGCACCTAAGCACCAACATAAAAATAAAGACGAAAAAAATAAGAGCGAAAAAAATAAAGTAAATGTATAGGTATTATATATAAATAAATAATGCTGGACAATTAATAGTGGGAGGTATAGGTATGCCATCATACAGGTCAATTCTAGTGTGGGTACCTATGTTTTCCATCCTGAATTGTATTATACCTAGTAAACCATTGTAATTATTTTTGTTTGTGAAATTTTGAAGTTTGTTGTTGAATAAATAAATAAATAAAATAAAAATTCACACAGCGCCATCTAACCCCAAACTAAGCAAAGCTTGTACTTACACACTTGTTTTTTGTAAACACATACTTTTAATAAATAGAGAAACAATCAGACCCAAAACAAATATCTGTAAATCATGCAAACATGTGTTCCGCGGTGGGAATCGAACCCGCAACCTTCCGCATCTCAGACGGCTATTCGCCCACTGCGCCACGGAGGCGGAGGTCGTCAAAAGGTCAGCAAATAACTTAAAATCATAATATAATGTGGTGTAACAGTAAGTTAGGAGCTTAAAATTGTTAGATTTCTATTCCTCCATGAAGCAATTGCAAATGGGTACGAGATTAATCCCTCTATCCTACTTCATACCGCAATAACGATAATAGGTTTTACAACTGAACAACCTTGATAGATATACAAAGGCTGAATAGAGTAGCGGGGGAACACGCTCTCATTATTCAAATGCATTGAAGCAAATTATGGTAATCTGAGAAACCTGCTCTGTTTCGGTAATATTAATAGGAACAAACATTCGCGTGTCCTCGGCTATCCGGTATTGTCTTTTCTCATTCGGGCCGCCTGGCTAGCTCGTCATTCCACTGTGACTGCTCTTCAAGGGAATGTGACATGTGTTTCATGCATTATGTATCGATAGCAAGCATTATGTCTGTGTCACTGAATAAACAGGTAGCTCGTCCAAATTGAACATGAATTGATTTGGTTATTATGCACACGTCTTGCTCTTCTTGCAATTATTTGAGTTCTGAGCTTTTTAGGCAATTAGTTTGTTCAGGTACGCGTATTCGCATGATAAATAACTTGTCTTAGGTTACTCCATTTCAATAAAACAATTCCAATTACAGATGCTAAAAGTATTTAGTTTAAAAAAGGTTCTTTACAAAACCTGCGGCAGATTTTCGTGAAAATTTAATAAGCATTAACCGGAATTGGGATTGGCAGACACCGAAATGAAATAAAGCAACACTATTTCCTCACGTCGCGTTACATGTGGGACATGTTCATTGGCATGTAGCGAGGGCATGTGACACCGCTGACGCGCTGTTTCATCGCGCCGCGTCTATCAACACTACAAATAAACGTTTATGAGTTTTACACTTGTCACGGGAAGTGAAATAAAAATTGGCACTGAAATGTTACTAAAGTCCTATCCGTGTCCTCTAAATACGAACCAGCTCTAGTTACATGATTTAATTTGGTGTTGCGGTGATAATGTTTTTTTCAAACGTAGTTAAAATATATATTGTTAGAATTGATGAATCATAAAACTATTTTAATTTTGAACGCTGAAACTAAGCAAAAAGTTTGGAACAAAATTATTTAAAAATTATATTATGTAAAACGAGTAGTAAGAACAGGTTACGTAGGATAAAACAAAGTCTAAGTACAAAATAGAATAATGTAAATATTTTCAGTATCTACATGACCCGTTGCAAATTCCATTTTATTTAGGACAGCGTGCTTTTGTGATTTACGAGTGCTGATGCGCCGTTTTATCATCGCCTGGATGCCGGCGCCGGGGCGGCATGCTGACGCAATGTGTCACATCATCTCTCACTGAAATAAACAGAAGAGTTTGACGTGACTTTGACATTTGTTAAATAAAAGAAGTTTAATCTGTAAAACGAATTACAAAATCTCATAAAACCATCTTAGTATATTACATTTATATTTAATTCAATCATATGCATTCATCCCCGGCTTAGTATCCAGTCAGCTTCATATTAAAACAACTTTCATTATCCAGACAAACTCCCACCTCTGATCATGTGCTAGCGGCTGTACGTTATTGAATTTCTTGGAAAAACATTCTGAGGTTTTCTTATTATCTAAGATTTTTAACGGTTTATTTTTATGCGATCGGAAATTTCATGCGGCTAAAGTAATTTTCCACGAGCACAGAGCGGAAATTACCACATAGTGAAGTGACGTGTTCGACAAACGTCACGTAGCCGGATCCGAGCGCGCAGATCCTTATATCCAATTTCCGGCCGTTTTTGTTGGAAATGTGAATTAGCTGACAGGCCCTGACGGAAAGCTAAATATCAATGTTGATGCTATCAGACACTAACTAACGTTATTATTTCCAACTAGAGTCCGCCCGCGGCTTTGGAAGTGTGGTTTCTCAATAAAAAGTATATAGGTTTAAAGAACTTTATTTCTCATAAGGTTCACTTAAAATGAGATACATAGAGATTTTATAATGATAATCTTACCCTCTGGGGTCTTATAACTTAAATAGGTAGGTACCAGACATCGAAATCGGTTCAGCCGTTTAGGCGTGAAAACGTAACAAAAACAGACAGAAAATATTCTTTCATCCAAACCTTGTCTTGAAAATTACGAAGACAACAAAAAAAACAGGCAAATCGGTGGAGCCATTTTTGAGTTTTTGCGAGACTAACGCACGGCATTCGATTTTTATATATGTATAGTTAGTGAAGATGGTGTACGTTGGAACGCAGTGCGTTGGACCGGATTGGCAAAAAAATTTTGGACGTCTTTAGGTAAAATCGACATCTCAGTTTATGCTTTTATTTGATTAGTGGTTACAGTAATAAGCTTCTTATAATTTATATTTTTATAAACATTCAAATTTATTAAATCACGTATCTTTAAAGTGAACAGTTTACTCGTACCTCGAAAACATTTTACAAATTAACATGTGAACAACAACCCACTTAAAGATGAAAACCACCCAAGGCCCTTCGCTTTTTGTCCTCATCAACTTGTTGAAGAGTTGAGAGTTGAAAAGGTGTTTTTTTTTAATATATTTTCGCGGGCGATATTCAGTTGTGAAGAGACTCGTCGGTGTCACTCGCGGAGTCAGTGGACCGCGCGTAACGAACCCGACTAGGACGGGGCGGTCGGTCGAGGGCGCTTCCACAAATACTATTCCCCATCTTGTGTTAAGTATATTTTAGTTGCTTGGCGCAAATTCGATTCAAAATCAGGTGCAAACATTTTTAGTGAGCATAATGTACTACATGTTTTGTTATGTACGACATTAAATGGAAACACGGATAGGGCTAATGGCTTTTGTTGTTGTAAAAAAGATTTTTTTCAAATCTATTACCACAAAAACAAATTAAACAACCTTAATATCAAGTATTAAATATCAACGAAATAGACTGCATAAAATAGGTAAACAAATCATATTCATTCATAATGTAAGTAGGTACCTGTTAAATTGACTAATCGGCATCGTCGCAAAGGCGCCGTCGATTTACGTTAAAAATTGTTTATTGGAAATGTATCGGTTACTGGATAAATATTCAAGCTACCGGTGTTAAACCAACCTCTAAAATCCGTTAATACGATTTCGGATGTGTTAAATTACAGGTAACGGGAGTTCATGTTAATTGGATAATCATTTTTGGGGTACAAATTGCAGTTATTCTGGATTTCAGACTTTTGCCTATATTTGTGTCACTTATACTAAATGCATACCAAATTACAGCACTGTAGGGTCACTGGTGTACCCTATGAATTTCGTCAAAGTTAAAAAAACTACAAGAACTTTAGTAAAAATAAAAACAGAGTCAAAATTTACTAATGAAGAACTTTCATTTGACGTCCCATTTGACCTAATAGCCTAATTTTTTCCCCTCTTGACCCCTAATATCTCAACAACCCCCCAACATTTTTAGCTCATTTAGTCACACCAAATTGTGCCATCACTACCAACCTATGTATCAAATTTCATGATGATCTGATCAACGCTTCGAAAGTTATCCTCGACCAAACAAACATGCATACATACAACGCCGATTCGCCCAAGTTGATTTAGAGATCTCGCTTCGCTCGATCAATAATCGATAGACTATACAAAACAAAGTCACAGAATAGTGACGTAATGAGATCAAAATGTGCTAACTAGTTTGACTATATCTCGTCGTCTGAACCTACATTAATACAAATTAATAAAATATCATGACAGTAAAGCGACTTTTCAATAAAGTATCACGTATCACAAATGTTGGTAAATATTCGTATCTTTACTGTGAACCATTATACCTAGAGCCAAACCGAATTCTTTACCCATTAATAATTTTGCGTATACATTTTATTACAATATGCGGAGCGTAGTCAGATGGCGTGTTATTGAAAACCACACTCGATGGTTGAAAAATTACTTTTTCCGCGTCGTCGTCCTGTGCGTTCCTTCTCCCTTACACACTGTGCGGTACGGAAAACTGGAAAACGGTGAAAAACTGGTATTTTAAAACTCACCAAAGCAATGTACCAGATACCTATAATTAATTCTTTGATAAGTAATTTGTTACTTAGATAGCATAGCTAAGTGTGTAGAGTGTGCAGTAAGATCTGCGGAGCAATACGAGGAAGTATACAATATAATGTATGAAATGATGAATATGACAATAAACACAGATGGGATCTCAGCCTACAATGACCTATTTTAGTGTCTTGTTCTAACTTGTGTTCGTTTTAAATTATCAGTTTTTATGATGTCGCACCGCACCGCACCGCTCCGCACCTCAGAATGTGTATCCTCCGTTTCGTTTTGTATACGGTCGGATGCAAATACGAGATTCCTTGCTCGAACACAATAGACGTAATGCTGAGCTCCGACGGAAAATGTTGAGATAAGTTATTTGTCTGTTAGCATGTTGAGCGAGTCTACTAAAGCTTTCACTGCAGAGCTAGACTTGTCTTTTCAGTGGGTCTCTTTGCACATTCCATCTACTGGCTTAGAATTTTACGCTTCAAATAAAATAAGTACCTAAAACAAACTTAAACCTTCAAGAAACATTTTGCACTTCGCCTTTTTTCATCTTTTTATGATATAGAATACTTTATAGGCATAGAAGAGACAATAATGTTAAATAATCCAGCTTAAATCAACTTTTTTGCATAAACGTTCCGCTCAAATAAAACGTACAACAGTTTAATATTAGGCAGACTCGTACGAGCCAGTTAAAGCCGGCGCAGGTTAGTTAATGTGCTAAGGGGTAAGAAAGTTTCAGGTAAGAGTCTTCTTTCGAAACGTGCGCTGCCTTCAGTATGTGAGAAGCTTGTGCTGGCCGATGTTCACGCAACCTACAAAAACCAGGGTAAAGAAATATTTTTCTGCCTTCCTTAAAAAACTCATACCTATTAGTAATGATGAACTGAACACTAAAATTTTCAAGCTACCATAATAGTGATGTGCATAAGTAAAAAAAAACACCTCCAACTTTCATATCAGGGAGGTACCTACACTTATTTTTGTTTTATTTTTTACTAGCTTCCGCCAGCGGCGTCGCACGCGTTGTTTGTCAACAAAAAGTAGCCTATGTTTGAATCCAGGTCATAATCTATCAACACACTAAATTTCATCGAAATCTGTTCAGCCATTACGACGTGATTGGGTAACAAACGGACAAATAAACAAACATCCAAGCTTTCACATTTATTGATCGACCGACGCGAGATCTCCAAATCAACGTGGGCAAATCGGCGTTGTATGTATGTATGTATGTTTGTTTGTCCGAGAATAACTTTCGAAGCGTTAATCCGATCATCATGAAATTTGGTATAGATGGTGATGGGATATAGGTAGTGATGGTACAATTTTGGTGTGTCTCAATAAGCTAAAAATGTGGGGGGGTTGTTGAGATATTAGGGTTCAAGAGGGGTAAAAAAAACACAAAATGAGACTTAAATCTGGTCAAGTGGCCCGTCTAATATAAGGTCTTTGTGAGTAAATTTTGACCCCGTTTTTATTTTTAGTTTAAGCTTTGTAGTTTTTAAGTTATTAGCCATAGTAAAAACTGAACTTTGACAAAATTCACAGGGTACACCAGTGACCCCACAGTACTGAAATGTGGTAGGTATGCGTGTTGCTTGAGTGACACAAATAAAAGCAAAAGTCTAAAATCCAGAATAACTGCAATTTCTACTCCATAAAAGTATAACCAATTTACATGAACTCCCGTCACCTGTAATTTGAATGAAACTGTAGGTCAAGTAAAGTGGTTTGTCTGCACTATTTTGATAGTCAAAAATTACGAATAATTATTTTTTGGTTTTTTTGGAGACTCGCGAGATGTCAGCTCGGGGCGAACCACTAGTTATATTAGTGTGATCTTACTAGATGTCAAACGTAACATCATGCCAAATTTCAGCATTACAGCACTAAAAGTCTACGAATACAAGTATAAATTAAACCGACGGCCGTCTCTTTTTACGTGGGGTATTAAAAACTGATTTAACTAAGAACTAACCCAGATAAACTAGCTTTCTATTCAAAAAAACCGCATCCGAATCGGACACACAGAAATAGATTTATTACGACCTTTAAAAAAACTGATTTATTTGATTGTATTTGCTAAAATTCTGTCACAGCTGTACATCAAAAAAAATAATCAAGTTCCGAGTCCAGGAGTAAACCATCTCAGCCTGTCATGGGACCGTCTGAAGTAAATATAATAATAGAGGCGCATCAAACGTGATGTTATTAAGGGGTTGCGTGACCGGGGTGGTGATTCTACGCACCGCACTCGTGCAATGAATACCACCATGCCCATTCACATGCAAAATCAACTGCTTGCCGAATCCTACGTGACACTCTGATACTAAAGGACCTCATAAATCTAGCTATTTTGACTGCAACCCGCCGGGATGGTAGTGTGAAAAATTTCGGTCGGGAAATTTTTATTTTGATACGGTGTTAGAACACTTTTAGTCTAGGTACAAAATACAAACTATTCTGCTTTGTAACTTTTAATTGCCATTAAAACAATTAGGTATTCGAAATGGTTTGTTTTTAATAGAGCGAGCCCTCAAACCTAATTAAGTCCTAAAGTCAGTGAAACCCCAGCAAAGGTTGCAGAGAAAGGCGGAAAATAAAATTAAAGAACCATCTACCGTGCACATTTTCGCATTGAATTCTTCGGTTTTCGTACGGGGAAATTCTTTTATTTGTTGCGGTTGAGAAGCATCGCCCGTCGGCGCCTAATCAAGGAGTTGGCCGGGACTTGCGCCGCTAACGAACAGGTGTACCTATAAATACTTTCCGGGGTGATTGCTCCAGGCTTTAATCAGCGCCGCGGCACCACTTTACCGCTTTTCATTGACTCCCAGCTGACCCGCCAGCGCCGATTGGAAACCCACTCCGGGGAAATACTGTCGAAAGAAAATTTACACGCCATTTCGGCTTCTTCGCGACTGTGCCCAGAGAAAAGCGAATTTACGAGTACTAACCCCAGTGGATTAGGCGCTCAGTGAATACACCTGTCGATGCTTAGATCAAAGGGATTTTCGAAATCTCGCTTTATTCATTCCGCCACCAACTTCATTTGTTGATTATTCACCGTCACAGATAATCGTTATCGATATACGTAGCTTTACATTCTGTAAGGACACGCGTCTGAACCAACTTCGGCGGTGTTGAATTAAAAATGAATGCAGTGCAGACGGCGAGCTAACTAAACTTGCGAGAGTACACTCTAGAAAAATAAAATGAGGAAAGCGAGGAACTTGCACACTCACTAGGTAAGTAAACTTTACATGTATTCATTGCTTTAATCAAACTTTAAGGTAAAAACTAATACGTTGGTTAAGCACTATGTACCTATGTTTATTGCCTCGAGTTAAACGAGGTAGATCAACGAAATCCACAACCAAATACCTCTATAAATTCTAAAATATTCCCACAGTCATGTCCTTTCAATAGCTGCCGTACAGAGGTTGATTTAATTGGATCCGAGTTGCCTCACGTTCGCAGAGTCACCGCAAAAATCAAACAACTTTTAACAAACAGTTGCAACTAATTAATTTCGTAGCAGTTCTCTCAGTTTATTGACACACCGGAAAATAAATAATGAAGCAATCTACATAGTTTTATTTGATGTTATAACAAAAAAACTTTAATACATTTTAGTTCCGTAACTTGTAATGACCAAAAGTTAAACAAGCATTACTTAGTTAGTGACTGAAATACTAATGGTTTGCCCCGAACTGAGATCTCGCGAGTCTCCCATAAAAACAAAAATATATCATTCGTAATCTTTGACTATCAAAATAGTGCCACGAAATATATAACCATCATACTTGACCTACAGTTCTATTAAAATTACAGGTAACAGGAGTTCATGTTACATGGTTCATCTTTTTTGGGGTACAAAAAGCAGTTATTCTGGATTTCAGATTTTTTCCTATATTTGTTTTATTAAACTACATGAATACCAAATTTCCCGCATTGTGGGGTCAGTGGTGTACCCTGTGAGTTTTGTCAAAGTTTTGTTTTTATTATGGTTATTAACTCAAAAACTATAAAGAATAAACTAAAAATAAAATCAGGATGGAAATGTACTAATGAAGACCTTTCATTTGACATCCTTTTTAACCTAACAGTCTCATTCACATTTTTTTTACCCCTCTTAAACCCCAATATCTCAACAACCTTCTAACATTTTTAGCTCATTTTGTCTAATCAAAATTGTGCCACTACTACCTACCTATGTATCAAATTTCACGATTATCGGATCAACCCTTCGAAAGTTATCCTCGGACAAACAAACATACATACATACATACATACAACGCCAATTTGCCCAAGTTCATTTGGAGATCTCTCTTCACTCGATCAATATCTAATTTAAAATAGTAACATAATAACTTATAATAACATGAAAAAAATTAGGTATCCCTAAATATTAATTACACCTTACAAAAGTTCCACAAACCAACCACTGCAGTTGAGAGCAATATTTACGAACGATACAGCTCACCTATCTCTGGTAATGAATACAAATAAATCAGAGAGAGCAATCGCAAACTTCTCAAGTAAATTAATATAAAGTTGTGCAATCCTTCTTGCATTAGTATTCAGAGGCTACGTTCATATAACACGGAAACGACAGATTTTAATGAAATCCAGACACCGCGGGGTGATACCAGAGTAGTCAATAAGTACATTCATTATTTGAGCTGAAGAAATGTACCTAATTAATCAAAAAGTTAACAATATAATAATAATGCAACAGTCAATGTACGTATAGAGGGGGAATTTCAGTATTTAGTCTTTCTGGGATAATAGTTGGGCTAAACTAAACAACGGTTCGATCGGTCATCGGTCTAAATATTATCACGACCGACGAGTGTTATGGGATGCTACGCCACATGTTACAGGGCTCTGCGCCTATCACTATCAACTGATTGATTTATTCACCGCATGTAAACCATTATATACCGGTTGATTTGTTTGCGACGTGTGATCCGAGAGCTGGTGCTTAACTGGAGGAACACATCAGCATTGCAATACAGAAGGATAAGCCAGTGTCTTAGGGATACTTTCGTTCTGGAGTGATATCGAGCGGTTGAGTGACTTACAGATCGTTTTCTACGGTCTTCAGAAATTATTTTGTATTTTTTAACGTATTCTTTTGCAAATTATTCAATATTTTATACAACATGTTTTGTTATGTACGACATTTATTCAAAACACACAACTGGAATCGTATTAACTGATTTTAGAGGTGGGTTTAATACTGGTAGCTTGAATGTTTATCCAGTAATCGATACATTTCTAATAAACAATTTTTAACGTAAATCAGCGGCGCGTTTCCGTCGATGCCGCTTAGTCAATTTAATATCATGTAACTGTTAAATTGACTAAGCGGAATGAATATGACTTCTTTACCTATTTTATACAGGCTGTTTCATTGATATTTTAGGACCTGATTTAAGGTTGTTTAAAAATTTATAATTTTCTATGGTAATTAATTTGAAAAAAACTTATTTTACAATAATACTAGCCATTAGCCCTACCCGGTTTTCATTTAATGTCGTACATAACAAAACACGTAGTTTAAAATAAATATATTTCAAAGACAAAGGTTGTCTGGAAGAAATCGCTTCTAAGCGATAAGACCGCCCATTGTACTTGTTGCTTTGTGAATTTTTGTTTTTATGTTTGTTTCTTGTGTGGTGTACAATAAAGTATTTTCATTCATTCATTCATATTTTTGAGAAGTGTATTATCAACTCTGTGTTAGTTGATGTTGGTCTCGAAGATCGCGTTCGCTCGCGGCATCTGCTGGTAGCTACTTCCAGTCCTGCGGACGAGCGCCGACCGCCGCCCACCCTGCGCTCATCTTAATTATTTATACCGTCTCTTTCAGCGAATAATTTCATATAATAAACTAATTAGCGAACTGTTGAAACCTCTTGAATTTGATAAAGGACGCCCGACTATAGTGGTAAATTAAAATTCAGAATACAAAAAAGAATTGCTGATATGAACTGTACGATATGATTGTATTCTAGTCCTTAAAACTTTTGAAGTTTATTATAATACAAAGATGTACATAAATGATATAAATATTTTAGAATGTTCTTCGTAATTGTGTTCATGAATACTCGAGCAATTTCAGATGATTTTCATCCGTGAGTTACGCCTGCAATTTCAAACAAGATTGTACATACAGATTTGCAATCAGTACATTTCCGATATTAAAGCTTGTCAATTCAAAGATTAATTATAATAATATTACCTGTTTGCGGTGAGTGCAGGATATTCAGCGGCATAAAGCTGATTATCAATTTGTGATTTTCAATCAAATATGGCATGATAATAAAATAGGAAATATTATGTTGTATCTGAAACTGTTTGTTATAGATTTGTTATTATTATTATTTATTTGCAGCCAGTAGAGTCCCACTGCAGGGCAAAAGCATTCCTTCCCTCTTTACAAGCTTTCCTGACACTAGTTAATTGGGGCCACTCTTTATGGTACTCATCCAGTTCATCTCACCATCTCCGCCTAGGCCA
Organism: Philereme transversata; assembly: GCA_963924445.1. NCBI lineage: Eukaryota > Metazoa > Arthropoda > Insecta > Lepidoptera > Geometridae > Philereme > Philereme transversata. The sequence continues at coordinate 13,178,178 of OZ004342.1, forward strand.
CGCGGCCACCGCCCATTTGGTACCCAAATATTAATTAGATTAATTTACATAACTCTATATGCTGCTGACACCTTCCATTTTAAAAAAATCTGAAGAATATTGTAATAAGCACAAATTTAAATTATACACTTGTATGGTATTGTTTTTTCTCATTGTTTCATATTGCAAACATGTTGTTTTAAATCTAGTTGATTGTACACTAGATTCACTAGATTGTAGAAAAAAAGAAACACAAATGATTGGCAAATTATTAACCAAGAGGTAAATAGTATTGTCCAGTGGTGGTATTATCATTCAGTGCCTATACAATTTTTTATGTCCAAACTTGCAATGAAGCTCAAATCATTGCAACACATACAATAAAGTAAAACCCACAAATTATAATACAACGCTCTATCACATTAAACGATTTGCAAATGTGCGTAAAGCTACGACCGCAGGTAATACTGTAGTTGGTTAGTCAGTGGCCGCTGTTCTCCGACCTCATTAAATCCTGGTATTTGTTTAGGACCGCAGCCCAAACACGTCACTCCAACGCGAATAACGGATTTTACGATTTAAAATATTTAGCCAGCAATTTCACTTTCAGCGTTTATGACAACAAACAGCGGTTTTGTCGTTTCAGCACACATACCTACAGTATGGCGCTTTACAATTTAACAACAATGGAGAAGTTTAACAATCAAAATATTTATTAAATGATTGTACGATTTGAATGATACTCGAACGTCGCAGGATTTAAAGTACTAATACATCATGACAAACCATGTATAGTTTAATGACTTAATATTATTTTCACACCACCTGCTCAACAATGTCAAATTATATGTCATGTAAACCTCACCGAAAGCAGGTGTGCTTAAATCCCTACAGCTGAGCCGGGAGTAAAGTTGTACTGAATTTCATTATGCCCTCGCGGGCCTAAATTATATAATGTGATTATTATTATATAATGTGGGCATAATATGATTAGTATTTGGAACCTCAGCTGTATTAAAATTTGAACCAAAGAGACCCACATAGTAAGAACTTATTCGTAAATCGAATTAACCTCTGCACAGAATGCACCAACCTAGATTTGGTTTTTATTGTCTTGCAGAAAGTGTGAAAAGTAGAATATTTTCCTCCTGTCTGCATCTTGGGCGTGCTTATATCCCTCTCTCCACTCAGGATTCTATTAACTCCCTTGCTCCACTCGTGAGCTAAATCTAGAATCCTTCGCTACGTTCGGGATTCAATATAACGCCTGTGACGCAAGACACTGCTTTATCCCCTCGTTTAATAATCTACTATTGTATTACTCTTTGTACGGCTACATAAAGAAGCAATCACAAAAACATAATCCGTACTACGAGTACATAAAAGTACAATCAAAATGCATGAACTATGTATGTACGAGTATCGATGGGAGCGGAACATTTCAAGCCAGATGTCACTTCGCAATTGCAATACACGTTGACACAGTAAATTTTCATTACAAATTCTGCCATCGTGCTACATACGCGAGGGGCTGGCTACACAAACAGCCAGGTTATAGATGTCAAACTTAAACGAACCGAAATCGAACTCTCGACGCGTGTCGCGTGCCCTCTCCCAGGGGTGTTTCGCGAAAAACTTTACTCGTCATTTTGTAGTGAGATCATCGCCTTACCCTGTTAGGGATGTGAAATCTGTAGATATTAATATAATTTCCTTATAATATGATTTTCTTATAATTTCTAAACAATTATTCAAGAAATCGGACAAGTATTAAAAAGTTTGAATAATTAAGGAATATCAAATCTTTCCAAAATATACGTAGCTTATCACATTTTTTATCAACTGCTGTCATTTTATACGAGTATGAACTAACTTAGGACTGATAATATGTTCTTAAGTAACATTCATGAAATTTAATTTGGACGACAACTATGGAATTCCCATACGTAGCGGACATACTTCACTATTCCACTCCCGAACGACAACTTTAACGAACCACACAAATACGTGAGTTGTCTCAGCGATGCTCCTTATTTTATGAAATTGCTAGTGACTTTTTCGGAAACCCTAGCTTTTGCGTCTGTATGTAGAAAAGGATAAAGTTAATTTTATTATATTAATAAACAATTTATTAAACTTCAACATTTTAATCCTTTGAGAATATTTATTAAACAAGCGTTGTCTACATTAAATATTAATGTGTGTGCAGAGTAAAAAATAATACGTACATTTTACATTCGTCGAAAATACTACACGTGCCAATGTGTAGCTATATCGTCGAATGTATAGTTATACCAAATAAATAAATTACAAAGCAGAATATTTCTGTAATAAAATAAGTCTTCATATCAAACTAATGATAAGCCACACACCATTTTGTGTATTCCGATCATGTATTTAATTACACTCATACGAGTATAGTATTTCATTTCGCATCTGTCTCGATGTTCGGAGATGTATTAACTAAAATAATTTTCTCATTCGAGACAGCGACCTCTAAATAGTATCTGTGATATTTATTAAAAATGTCCTTACTACAAAAAAACTAACCACGCGTTGAACACCTATTTCAAAAAATCCTTACGAATTCATATGTTTAAAAAAATTCTATACAAAAATTTATGTATAGGATTTTTTAAACACGCGCTAATCAGTGTTTAATTAATATTTTTGGGCCATTTTTTTGCCGTTGGGACTGAAAGTTTTTAGAGTAGAGACTACGCACTGGAAAGTGCAGCATAGAACGGCCCCCCACTAGATGGAAAGACGATATGTTAAAGGTTGCTGGGAGCCGTTGGGTGCATCCGCACAAGATCGGTTGCTCTGTAAGTCTATGGGGGGAGCCTATGTTCAGCAGTGGACGTCATGTCGCTGATAATATGATAATGATGTAAGTACAAAGCATTTGTAATGTTCCTTACATGCGAAAATTACAGCCTACCTGTTTCTATTCCCTTTCGTAATACCCACCGGGTTGCCCAGGTATTACGGAAATGGGTACTTTGAATCTATATATTTCGTAAACGAGCTCGTGTATCAAAAAAGTGTTAAAAATCTAATAGGGTTATAAAGACCTATTCAACGTTATCTACCCGAATGGGGTAGGTGAGTTCATAAAAATCATCCCCAACTTCCATATAGGTGTAAACAATTACTTTTTTATAAGCTTTTTATTAACTTGCAATGTGTTTGTCCGGGTGGAATCTTGCAACTGAATTTTAAACCCGTTCCCTTCAATTGAGCTGAAATTTGGAATACATATGTAACTTTGGTGACAATGCAATAATATGGTACCATGGAGGTGGTCTCATGATGGAGACGGATGCTAGACAACAGAACTTCTGAATGGATTATAGTAGGCTACTAATGTTTGGGCTCATTTGAATCTGCTTGCGGTTCCGATTATGAATTTTATAAAAGCTTGTTTTGAATAAGTCATTTTTCAACTAAAAACTTATTGATCTTTTATTTCATAACTTATTAGGCGTCAATAAAACGTATCATCACGTCAAAATTAGGCTTAACAGCGCTAATAGTCTACGAATAAAACGGTTATTTTGAGATCACAGATAGACACTTTAATTTATTATTTGGTATTTAATATAGACAAAGTCAAGCAGATGGGTGCAATACAATCTTACTCCGGATCTGTTACTAATTGTGAAACAGGTTTGCAACAAATCGATTTCCACATCAAGTCATCACTCCAAGGGAGTTGTACAAACGGTTATCCAACTACGATAATCATTGAACTGTCGAAGTTGGATGACCAATATCGGAGCCGTGGAAACAGAGGGACTGGAAGACAGATACGGCATATTGATCGAGTCATCGATGCGACAACAATTTGCCGGTCCGCTCGGTTCGAGTGCCGCTATGCAAATGCCCGCGCTCCATTTTCCGCTCGGGCCGAGGCAGCGGCGGCTCGGCGGCGACTTCGTAAACTGCGGTGGCGGCGGCGGTGGCGGTGGCGGCACGGTCCCGAGACCGGGACGGGGGACGCCGGATGCTCCACTGTCGTCGCAGGAAATTGAGAGCGCTGCATAAATCCTGATCCTACAAACCAAATTTGATTCGACCTAATCCGGATATTGATACGAAACAACACTGCTGACGGGTATTTTAAGATCTTCCCGGGGATATAAAATAATGTGAGGAGACTTCGTAAACGATTTTTTGGTGAGGAATGAAATCTTATAAAGTACCGGCCACGGCGTGAGTCGTAGAGTGAAATATTGTTGAGAAAATTGAAAACGTGCAGGCATTTACCAGTCGTTTGGCCATTGGGTACTTTTAATCCAAAGTTTACCAGCACATTAGCGGGTGGTAAAATGGCCCTTAAGATTGTGTCTATATGACATAGATAAGGTAAAAGTCCTTATTATTAATATTTAATTTGATAAATAAAACCCTTTCCGGACATTTTTACACTTTTTCCTAACAGTGAAAAAAAAAGAAGATAAATGTATTTTTAAACTCTTCAAAACAAAGTCGTAACGTCAAAAACGTAAGCTTTTGAAAAATTACCCAAATCAAAACAAATATAAAATATTTTGTTTCTCTAGTATTTCGCAGGAAAAAACTGGATTTGATAAGAAATTCCAATATTAAAACCGCTCCGTTCTTCCCACCTGTTCTCTGTGATTAAAGTGTGTTTCTTGCAAACACTCGGCACGAAGACGCCGCCAAATGTAAATGTTGGCCTAACGAAACCTCTTGCGGAAAACCAAAGGAAAAATTACACGCAGCCCCAGGTAGTTTGGATTTATTTGAAAATGAAAAACATTAAAAATGTATTTATTTAATACAAATGAAGTATATAGCCTTTACTTATCATAGGTAAACAATTAAGTGGAATTACATAGTTTTGTAAAGAAGTACAATTCCAAGATTTTTAAAACCATCTCAAAAATTTTCAACCCTAGACGGGACTTGAACCCGCAACCTTCCTCTTGATACGAGGATGCACTGCCAATTGTACTAAACTAAATGTTTAGCATGGAGCATATCAAAAATACATATAAGTTTTCTTGTAAATGGAGCTAAGGGCACTTTAGTCGAATCTGAATCATCTCACTAAGTTCGACCCTGACGTGACGGATTCCGGTAGCACAATTGGCAGTACATCCGTCTAGGCTTGAAAATTTTTTGAGATTGTTTAAAAAATTTTGGAATTTTCCGTAAGTGTTCGGTTAACAGTATAAAAATACCTACCAAACTTTGTTCTGCCATATAAAGGTTGTCTGGAAGAGATCGCTTTATTAAGCGATAAGACCGCCCATTATGCTTACATTTATTTGTTTTATTTTTTGTTTTTATATCTATTGTGTTTAGCTTGTAAGGTATAATAAAGAATTTTCATTCATTCATTCATTCATAAATTATCAAAGAAATCAAATGCAGAAAGAAATGTCAAAGTGACGCGACACTTCATGTAAATGACTTCACGACAATGAACGACGGTTAAAAAATATGGAACTTTCAACCCCTATTACACCCCCTTCAAGATAATTTTTTGAAATAAAAGATAGCCCTATCCCAGGATATAATCTATCTTCTTGCCAAATTTCATTACGATCCGTTTAGCCCTTTAGTCGTGAAAAGGTAACAAACAAACAAACTTACAAACAGAGTTACAATATTAACAAGCATTTATAATATTAGTATGGCTAAAGTACAGTTATTTATTCTATAGGTACATCCGTATTTTTAAGGACATGATGATTCAGGGGTATTCCTAAAATATTTATCTAACAAAACGAACTAAGAATAAGAAAAAAAATACCATCATAAAAATAATACTATATTGAAACAAATCGTCAAATAGTACTAAGATCTAAGTGATTTTATCGTCACTGCATAGAACTAAAAGTACGTTAAGGGTACATTAAATTCAATAACACGAGTTAGGGAGTTCGAAACTCGCTACGACCGTCCTCAAAATAAGTAAAGAAAAAAGTTTCGAAAAACTCCGCACAACTTGAATCGTTGTATGTAAAATTTTTGCAAGGAAAAAAATATGTGTTTCACCAATAAAAAAATTGGGATGCGTAGACCGTATGGTCCATAATGTATACGTGACTTTCCGTCAAGTTTACTTGAGACACAATTTTATCGAAGGAATACAGAATAGTGGGGAAACACAACGCGCAATTTTATAAGAATTAGGTTGATACTTGTCGACTTTGTCCATATATTTTTGTACACAATATTTTTTTCATTTTTCCTTAGAAAACTTTCGTGATTGATTTCAATCATTATTATACGGGGTTTAGATGTAGTGAGAGGCGAGACGTTATTCGGAGCGGATCGCACTCACTCTGATGAAGGTTTACGAATTGAACCGAAACATTGTCGGTTGAAACACCGATAAAACGGTACGTGATTAATCCCGTATAATAATGATTTTTCTAGCTGTAAAAATTCTTCAATCATGCTTAAACTTATCCCTTTTTGTGTAGAAAAGGTTCTTAACGTTATATTTCTAATATAATATAATTCATGCTATTTCATTTTTAGTATGTACAGTGTATACATGTGTGTTCTCCAATGAAACACATTAGGTAAATTTCGAGAAATCTTAGAACAAACACACAAACCAATCCTTTTTGTGTTAAAATAAAAATGTTGAACCTTCCTTTATCGTATAAAGTTTGTTTATAAAACAATCCAGCGTCTATCCACTATCAATGTTTTAAGGTCGTTATGATCCACAGCTAAGAGACTGGCGCTGCTGATTGCACATTGTTATTCAGCGGGCCCGGGACAGTTCCCTTGTTAGTTCATTCTCAACTAGCATAGTTTGAAATCGCTGTTATGTGCTTATCACTAAACGAAGCTGTTCGCTGTTTGCCCTCTAATTTTACTCCCTAACATGAGAGACGGGACGACTATACACGAGTGTCCTACAACTCTGGCGCTCTCATCTCGAGTTTTCAAGTCAACAACGCATAAAGCTATTAAAACTGCGTTACTAGTAGAAAAGTTCTACAATATGTTAGCTCTGTACGTATATTTTTGCAATAACTCACAAAGAGATAACATATATTGTAAACTTAGTCATTTTACTGGATTTCTGAAGTGGTTTTAAACCCTTTAGCCAACAGATTTGTTGAAAATCTATTTAAATCTAGAACGTGAATTTAAAGTAACGTGAAGTATTAATGGCTCGCGGAGAACGTGATTAAAACTTTATTTTTCGGTTAGATTCGAATCACGTAAATACGTAGAAGTACGAGCTGAGGCTAGGGTGGCTGGAAGTGCAGCAAACAGGCGCTCCTCTCATCAAGCCATCATTATGGACGCGCCATGTTTTTAAAACGGCTTTGGATTGCGCGGAGCCGCGATCCAAATTAATCCCTCACTACAATGTTATTACACAAAATTCGTATAATCTGTTCACAGTGAAATATTATGCTACATTATAATGAAAAAAAATATGATGAAACTTTACAAAGCTTCTGTATTAATTATTCCTCGCTATACCTCCAGAGCGGTCCGTGACTTCCGCCGTGATTTTGCATATAATTTTCTACTCAATGAACGTTACGTTCTCTTTGCTAAACTGGATAATGAATCGTGAAAAATGAAACGCTTTTTAAAAAGATAGCTCTATCTTTTTTGTTCTTTAGCTAATTAATCTATAACCTCTATTTGGATTACTGGCTTAGCCAAGTTACAGTCGATTAGCGATGACGCTAGTCAATAAGTCCGAAAATGTATGGGATTTGACACATGCTATAGAAATACCACGTGATACAGCGATAACAAATGTATGTAGAAATGAATAGATTCGTAGCGAATGTAATTTGGCTACGGGCCCAGGGCTGGATCCCTTAGATAGAATAAAGGTACGTAGATATCTCGATATCAATAAAGAAATTAATCAAACTGTAAATGAAAACAATATGTTGTTGGTGTATGTCTATGTTACTAGGCAGTAAAAATGTTTTATTTGATTTCTGGGCTTTAAGCTGTATCAAAAAATAATTCAATTATGTAAGTGAAATCAATTAAACTAGACTAGATATAACGAGATAAACATATTGAAAAAACATTAAAACAAGTAGACGTGCGGTTTAGATCTCGAGCCGTCGGATAACACTGGTTCGGGTGCGGCAATAACCGGCACAATGCGGTACAACTAACGACTGAATCCCCTTCCCAGGGCTGCAATCAGGATATTTGCTCGGATTCTTAGATAAAACATAAATAAAATAAATAATGCTGGACATTTCCCATCGCGATACTTAACCCCAAACTTAGAAAAGCTTGTACTATGGGCATCAGATAACTGAAAGAATACTTACATTAATTTTTTTTAAATACATTCTTATTGATCGAACGAAGCGAGATCCCCAAATAAACTTGGGCAAATCGGCATTGTATGTATGTTTGTTTTTCCGAGGATAACTTTCGAAGCGTTAATCCGATCATCGTGAAATTTCATACATATGTGTGATGGTACAATTTTGATGTGACTAAATGAGCTAAAAATGTTGGGGGGTTGTTGAGATATTGGGGTTCAAGAGGGGTAACAAAAAATGAAAATGAGACTATTAGGTCAAGTGGGACGTCAAATGAAAGGTCTTCATCAGTACATTTCAACCCTGTTTTTGTTTAGTTTAATCTTTGTAGTTTTTGAGCCATAATAAAAATCCATAATAAAAACAAAACTTTGACAAAATTCACAGGGTACACCAGTGACCCCACAGTGCTGAAATTTGGTATTAGTAGGTACAGCTTTAGTGCCACAAATATAGAGAAAAGTCTGAAATCCAGAATAACTGCATTTTGTACCCCAAAAATGGGCAACCACATTGTATGAACTCCCGTTACCTGTAATTTGAATGAAACTGTAGGTCATGTACGGTGGTTGTTTATTTCGTGGCACTATTTTTATAGTTAAAGATTACGAATAATATATTTTGGTTTTATGGGAGACTCGCGAGATCTCAGTTTGGGGCGAACCACTAAATATAAATAGAAATATACCCAACCGGCCAATTACACCAGAGTGATCACCAATAAAAAAAAATATATGGAAAAAAAATGTTTGTTAATAATCTAATGAATTTCCGCACTGAAGAAGAGGATCACTTTTACAGGTATTATTACTCAATACTGAACATGAGTATGGCCAACGTGACGACATTTATCTTCCATTAAAATATGGAATTTATCACGTACCGTCTTATCGGTGTTTCGACTGACAATTGTCTTGGCTTTGTATTTATTGAAAGCACATTGCAAGTAATTTTACTTCTACGTGAGGCTTTCGCGTTTGTCATTAGTATTTTGACTATAACGAGGGCTTTAGGACACTACGAAATTAAGTTCATAATTTTATTTCGAAGTGGACCTCTACTTGAAGTTTATCACAGAACAACATTGCGATAAAGATTGTTTGGCTTTGACGTAATAAAATAGTAAGTCGTACAATTCATTGGTAAATCTTTACAGGTTAATATTTTACAGCCCCTGTCCTCTAATCGGCCCTGCTCCCCTCTAACCCGACGAGGGTAATAAAACCACGGATTCTACTTGCAAGTCACGGAGTAGATTACCGCGGGACATCGCGACAGCCTTCCGATGCGCCGATCGGCGGCACCAACCGAGTAGTTATGCGTGTTACTGCCAACCTAGAACATTCTGGCATTTCAAAAAACGCTTGCAGAAAACGGGTGTTATTTTAGGATTTTACTAGGTAAAGAATTTTAAATTGGTACGTAAACGGTATAAAATGCTTAATTATAAATTGTTGAATACTGTATGGATATTTATTTTGTGGATACTGCTTCATGTACCTAAGCGATGAGAACCAAATTGCTCAATTCTACTCTTAAAATAATGTTTGTTCACTTAGAGTGATCTATTTTAAATTCAGACTTATCAAATAGTTAATCCGTTTTTTGTTCATTCAATATTTATTTATTGATTAAAGTCACAAGAATCACTTTGAAACGTCAGTTTTACCGACTCTTCCCCCGCGACTAAGCCAGGAAAGAATCAGGCAAGAAACAAGGCTAGTTATTTTTTTTATGATCCTTTTACAGGGTTTCGCTCTAAAGCTTTATCAAGCCAAATGATAGTTAGGTATTTATTCTATATTTAGGCATTTTCTATAGTTCCTGGAGGTTGACTTTACCAAATTGGCATGCAACATTTTCATATTTATGCTCATCTCGACACTGATCAAATCTGGCGGGAATAGTATTACGTTACTTGTTTGTACTTCATAAACATGACGTGAAAGTAATATGCTATTTAATTCACGTCAAACGTGGTTTGATTTCAGTAGCGCTTGACTGATTGCGGATAAAGGCTGACTCTGCTGAGAAAGTGGTATAAGGTGCTGCGCAAGCTTACTCCCATCTAAAATCCTATTCCGTGCACTACACAGGTTGTGTTCTTTACCCAGCGAATACTGCAAGTTGCTACCAGACGCTATATAAATCGTCTTCATATAAATCGTTACGACAAGAGACGAAACGTTTTCCATACAATAAGGGATAACATTTTGCTATCTACAAATTATTCGATATCGATAAGTTTTGTTTGTATGTTTTCTTCTTTTAATCGTGATTTAAAGTTAGTTGTCTGATGATTATTATACTTAAAATGAATCGAGATCAGATAATGTCTAGAGGCGGAAAACTCTCTTTTTGTGTGAAAAGGCGTATCTTCTTCTTCTTTTTTTCCGTATAAGTTTATTTGTTCGCTTCATTCAGAAAATCACTGTTCTCATGCTTACATGGACAATTAACTAAATAGCTCCATTTATCTACAAAACTTTCATAAACAAGCACAGGACATAAACTCCAATTTGCAATCCAATCAGAACATCCTAAACTACGGGCAAAGTTAAAGAGCAGAGTCGCATCGTAACTTCCTATTGTTAGTCCGCCCGGTGCCACTAAATTAAGAGTGGACAAAGAAAAGTAGTGCCTACTTAGTGGGTATGTGAGTATACCGGGTGTAAAAACTTACGTACTCAACTACGAGTGCGACTTCAGTTTTCCGCAGAATGTTACAGAGCCAAAGCTGATATAGGGACGTAAATTATTCTCAATGTTATGAAAGCCAAAATTCTAAACTTCCAAAATTCCCGTATATTAATCAAGCATGACACGAAGACGAGAAAAATATTTAAAATTGATTTGTAAGTTTGTGTAAAGATTTCAGCCCTTTTTTACACCCTGTATGTGAGTGTGCTATCAATGAGTGGTGGTGGAGTCGGCAAATTGAATTGAATAAAACACACAGTCCGCTAACGAGCCAGTGTTTACCCAAGTGGACACTAATTGGCTTAGCCAGCAGCGGTCGGCACCGCGATGACAGAAGATGTACTAAAACTCGCCTTCTAAATGGATGTGGTAAAGTTATAATAATTTAGTTATAAATATTTTAGATACAGAATCTTTGTAGTTTTTGAGTTATTAGCCATGATAAAAATAAAACTTTGACAAAATTCATAATAGTATAGCTTTATTACCACAAATATAGAGAAAAGTCTGAAATCCAGAATAACTGCATTTTGTACCCCAAAAAAGGGCACCCACTTTATATGAACTCCTGTTACCTGTAGTTTGAATGAAACTGTAGGTCAAGTATGCTGGTTGTTTATTTCATGGCACTGTTTTGATCGTCAAAGATTACGAATAATATATTTTGGTTTTATGGGAGACTCGCGAGATCTCAGTTCGGGAGGAACTACTAGTACTAGTAATAAATAGAAAAATACCCAAACCCGGAACGAATATCAGTAGAACATGCAAACATTTGATCTGCTGTGAAATCGAACCCGTAATAAAAAAAAAATATTTGGAAAAAATATTTAAATATTGATTTGTAAGTTTGTTTAAAGATTTCAGCCCCTTTTTACACCCTGTATGTGAGTGTGATATCAATGAGTGGCGGTGGAGTCGGCAAATTGAATTGAATAAAACATACAGTCCGCTAACGAGCCAGTGTTTACCTAAGTGGACACTAATTGGCTTAGCCAGCAGCGGTCGGCACCGTGACGACAGAAGATGCACTAAAACTCGCCTTCTAAATGGATGTGCTAAAGTTACATTTCATTTGTAATTAGTGCCCTATGAGGACTGCTTTGAGATAACGAAAAACAGTTTAGCTTTAAGTAATTTGTGATGACACATAATCAACAGTGTAAGTACATTAGAAAGAAGTCAACTTAAAAATACCTATTTTATATTATTTTCAGAGAAACCAATAGTCAAGATAACGAGCATTAATTGATTGTATTATCTATGTAACAGATTGAGCTATCTATAAACACATTCTTTTGTATTTTATAAAGAGATATATTTATAACTTTTAATTTATTTCTGATGATAAATGAGTACATTTAAAATGTATATTCTTAACTGATTAATCATTTTGTAAGCGTAGTAATTTTAGTACTACGTCATGATTTGCCTTATCACATTTTTTGTTGCTCTATACTCTTTCTACCCGAACATATTCGGACACCGCGACTCTAGAATGAAGATGCAATCAATGTTACTCGACATACGTCTTTAACAAACTTGACCTCATTTAAACGTAAGCAAAATAATAACAAATCCAATTATAAATTCAAATATATTTTAATAGCTACTTTGGATTTTCAAAGAAAACCATAATTCGGTGATGGAGTGCCCCAGGCACACAAATACCGTTTTATTTTTTGACCCGATTTAATTCTGAATGAAGAAAAACATTTCGTATTAAATAAACAAACGGCTACTTTCAAATGAGTTTTAAGGAAATTGCTTCTATCGGTTCATTACCATAACTTAAATCAAAAAGTTAATTAATCTTATATTTTTTATTTTATTTTGTATTTGATGTACGGTAACGATTGCAGTTAAGTTTTTCTTAAAGTTAAGTTAAGCTAATCTTTACGTACATGAACCTATTGCTGTAAATGATATCCAACCATTCTTATGACTCATACAATAAATATGTTATGAATATTCCGTTCACAAAAGTAATTTTAAAGGCTATCAGGAACGCACCGGTTCCGACAGACTCCAAGCAACATCAGTGGCTCGTATCTTGTGCTATTAGCATATAAATTGTATCGGTCAGGCAGCCAAGATGACACGTCTGACGCCCGCTATTGCCTTCATATTTTGGATGCCATAACATAAATTATAAGGGTCATGAAACCCTGGTATCCCGATTTTCACGTGTAGAAATATACAAAAATATTCCTTAAATTTTAAAATCCAGCTTTTAGATGTTTCATAGAAATGATGAGCATCGGTGATCATTTGTAGGACAGCAAAATAGACCATTGCTCTTTCAAATGCCAAGAAGCGGTGATAGATAATAAATAAATAAATAATAAATATCGCTGGACATTTCACACAGCGCTATCTACCCCCAAACTAAGCAGAGCTTGTACTATGGGAACCAGATAACTGATAGAATACTTATATACTTTTTTTGTAAATACATTATTATAATATATAGAAAAACACCCAGACACGGAACAAATATCTGTAGATCATGCAAACATTTGTTCCGCGGTGGGAATCGAACCCGCTACCTCCTGCGTCTCAGCCGGCTATACGCCCACTGCGCCACGGAGGCAGTCGATAATCTTTATGATCAGAATTAGAAAAGCAGCGGATAAATTGGGTTGATCGGTTAATTGGTTAATTTTTCTTAATTGTTTTTCTTCCATCCATTTGATCCTTACTTTAACATGTGCTTCGGAATATGTGTGTTACCCGAAAGTGAGTGACTTTATTTATGAAATTGGAATAACTTTTCAGTAATGTCCAAAACAATATGAGAAAAATACCATAAATTTTGTAAACGTGTGTGTGTGTTAAAATATTTAATTGTATATCTATTTAAGGTGACTTAAGGTTAGGACTTAAGAGTATTATCTCAAACGCCATGATTAGAGTAAAAATGTTGCCTAAACATGTCTTTAAACAGCTAATAACTAAATTTTCAGCGAAAATAACTAGGTTTAACAATTTATTCAATAGAGAACTTATATTTTTCAACCGACACTTAGATAAAATAAACACAGATTTCCTAAGCTTACCTAGGTATTGGAATGCATAAGTAACTCTTTAACCATAGAGTACGATAACTCTGTACGTACACTGAAACCCACTAATTGCTGGTTCACTCACGCCGAAGGTTGAGTATTCGTTTACTAACAAAATGAGAATCAAAGGCGCGATAAAATAATTACCGCGTAAAAGCAAACAAAAACAATTTATCAAGACAATAAATCATTTCAAACAAAATAACCGCACGTATTAGTCTTCATCAACGGCTCACGATACACGGCCAATAAAACGATGAAAAGAAGCTAATTTTTCAGCAACTCATCTCCGGCCCATATCTTGTTGCCAGCTAACCGACTTTTGGTTGAATCTGTCCATTTTATAAGCAAGAAGTGATCTAGCCATTACAATAAGTAACGCTAACTCCTGTGAGTATGATGGTAACCTCATTTACATTTGGAGAGAAAACTACGTTATGATAAAAAAAACCGAACATGTGCGAGCCTGAGTCGCACAACAAGGATTCCGTATTTTTTTCGTGTGATATATATCTAAAAGTTAACGATATTCATGCTGTGAGACCATGCCTTTTGCCTAATTTCATGATTGTAAATCAACGGATTTCTCTGAAGGATAGAATCAGAAACGAGGTTATCCGACAGAGAACCAAGGTGATCGACATAGCTAAGAGGGTCAGCAAACTGAAGTGGCAGTGGGCCGGTCATATCTACCGCAGAACCGATAACCGTTGGGGTAAACGTGTTCTGGAGTGGAGACCACGTCTAGGCAAGCGAAGTGTAGGACGCCCTCCGGCTAGATGGAGTGACGATTTGCGCGCTGTGGCTGGCAAGGATTGGATGAGAAGAGCTGAGGATCGGGCTCAATGGCGCACCCTGGGAGAGACCTACGTCCAGCAGTGGACTGCTATAGGTTGATGATGATGATGATATCAACGGAAAGTACCCTTAGGTTTTCATTTATTTACGTCGTTATTTATTCATTCATTTATTTTTTAATTACGTTAACTTAGAAGCTTGTTTTGTGTACAGCTCCAAGGGACTGTGTACGTAAGTATTTGATATTGATTTCAACCTGATACAGACAGGCGGACAACGAAGTGATCTATTTTTTCTTTTGAGGTACGGAACCCTAATAAGAAACCTATTTCAATCCTACATCATATTCTTAAGGAAAGACAGAATGTTGTCTGCAATTTTTTTAATCTACCATTCTTAACGTTATGCATACCTAGCGTGGGCGGACATAAATATTTTAAACATTTTTTTTATATCTACCGATGCCCTATAAATCAGTTGGTAACCCTGGACCCACGAAGTCATCAATATTCATTTTGCGGCCCGCCCCAGAAACAACACCTTTCAGCATAACGCTTTCTTTGAAGGGACTGACTTTGGGACCGTGACAATGCAACACCAGCTAACTCAATTTATTCGCATAATTGTCTCGTTACTTGCGGATCTACTGTTCTGTGATACTTTGATAAAATACTATGAGGTCAAACATACGTGACATACACTAGTCCATTTCAAGTACAAGTAATGTGGTAATAAGTACATTACTTGGGGTCGGCACAACATACATACTCGTACATATCTTGCTATAACCTCTCTATAACATTTTATTAGATACCTCTCTATTAGCCGTCATTTCAGTAGTCATTTTCTTACTATCTTTCATGTAGTCCGTCCATCTTAGGCCTTCCTCTACTTTATATGTATACATTCACATTTATATCTGACACACTTCTACCACACTAGCCTCTCCTCACCAAAATTATCAAATACCTCCATTTCAAGATAGATATAATCTTATCTGTCTCATACTTTTAATATGAAACTGCATACAGTTTCATCTTAAGTGCACCGTTTATTAAACAGTTATAAAATCACAAATGGCTTTCAACTAAAGCCATAAAACAATTATACCAAAACTTTTCCCGTAACTTATGGATATTTGGCAAATGGTAGAGTTAGAATCGCATTGCCGTTCTATGGTGTTCATAATTCATCTAACTATTAGGTATGTTATTATAATACCAATTTATTTGTGTGGCTGAAATGAAATTGGCTTATTATGATTTATCGGATAATAGTAAACAAATTACCCGTGAACTGTTTGTTCTCAATTGGCATTGTTTGTTTTTGATTACCAAATCACGATGGCATACCAACGCGCCCATTAATATTCTGAATCGGGCAGATATGCACTATGTAGTGGCGTGGTGGTGATGTAGCGGCGTTACGATGTAGTGACGTAGCTGCGTAGCGGCGTAGAGGTGTGGTTAGCGGGCCACCTTCGTAGCACTGCTCGTAGGACTTTGTAGAGCAAACTTCTTTTACAATATTTTCAATAGTATCGGTACGTATAATTTGGAGTACACACTTGTCTATTCAACATTTAATCCTTATATTATCCAAACGAGTTATATTAATTCCGTATTACCTTATGTTTTTCATAAACAATTTTATTGTTATATGATACCTACTTTATTTTTAGTTTTAAAGATTTTAGCATTTATATAATTTATTTAAAAAATAAAAGAAGTAAGTTCAACAGGTTCATTTACAATTCCAACCAATTCCAAAGACCAACTCGACTAATTTATCTTAACGTTTTTTTCCATCTGTTATGGAGTTGTTTTCTCCCACTGAACCTTATAATTATATAAGCTGTATATTATAATATCTTTTACTTTCATATTTTAATGTTTAACTTAAATTGATAATTATTTTGTATTTATATCTGTTATTTAGTTTTTTATATTTTGTGATTGCGACTATTTATACTAGGGATTTAATCTGAAATAATCAATATTAATAATTACATTGAAATGAAAAAATTTAATACATTTATTTAATGAGCTTAATATTCTAACACATTTTCCAATAAAGCTAGCTACTAAAATATGCTTATAGATATATGTATGAAGGGTTTACGAAATTAACATTTCATATTCTAAGCATTGTGCTGGTTCTTATTTGAACCTTTTTATACAAACCCCCCTTTTTACTTTTTATACCTATATTACATTTATATTCTAATGGTTTTATGTATTAATTATTAAGTACTACATTTTTACTGTATTTATAATTATTATGCCATAAATTCCCTTTCCTCGTCAGCTGCCGATCACTTACCTTTAATAATATTATTAAATTAACCTATGAAATATAGCTGAAACAATGAAACATAAAATAAATAAGCAAATGGGTGATTATTTTCATAATGATACAGAGTAAAATGATATGATATACATCTTGCTAAAACTGAGTTTGAATTTGTATTATGTCAATCATAATAGGATACCGAGTAGTGAAATAGGGGGTTCTGGCAAAAAATCAATAAATTTCGATTTTATCTGTGACTGCCAGCACCTTGTTTATCAAGACCAAAGTGAGTAGCACAAGCAGCTAGGGCTCATTTTGATCAGAAGGCATGGGACAAATATTTACGTTGGCCTGGTTAAAATTTTGCTGACAATTGTCTTGCTAACGTTTAATTTATCCCTGTTGTAACAAATAAAAACAAATAAAAAATTACTAAATTGAACTAAAATTAACTAATGTACATTAAAAGGTACTCCACTGTACCTCCAGGTAATATTCTCACAGTCTATTTCATCTAATCAGCCATAAAACCGCAAATTGTATCACATCGACTTACGTTTTGTTCGTTAAAAAGTTGTGTAAAAGTTCTCTCATTACAAACTATCTCTCATTTCAAAAATTGGGGATCTTTACTGCTACGAGTATATAAGGTGAAAATACTTACATCGGGATCCTTTTCATAGAAGCATTTGTGGACATCAAAAGTTCTTTGACATCCGGGCTTATCTGGTGTATCTGAGAACATCAATATAGATTAGATTAGATTAGATCTTTATTGCACACCAAAAACAATACAACTAAAAGGAACACTGTAAAACTACGTGATACAATTGGCGGTCTTATTCCTGAATAGCTGCCTACCAGACAACCTTTGGATGGAATGGAATATAACTGATTCACACTCGTAGGATGTCATAAATAATATTTTTTAAACTTTCGCTCTCACTGTATAAGCTGTTTGATAATATACGTTCAAAAATGAAAGGGCTTATTTTGATGAGCATAATAAATAAATTTGTGAAATGTTTTCCATAGAAATGTGAAATTTATTTTGGCATGTAAAAACAACACTTGGCTAAACTTATGTTGTTCTATTGCATAATGCTTGCCATCTAACTACAGATACTGTATTGGTGACGTCTCGAGATATCTCTTGTTGTCCCTTTCTAACCTAAAATCCGCAGCCATTTCTGAAAGAGATATCAAACCGGCCTTTATTTTTGGATGTCGATTGCAAGAGTAGACAGTAAGTTTTATATCGAACTAAACACCTAAACTTAGTCGACCCTCTTTTAAATTTGATAATATAACTAGCAGTTTTTTTTTCGAGAATTATTTTTTCATGTTTTGAGAAACCGTCACTTGAATATCTTCAGTATATTACTAAACACCATGTATATAATAACTAATATTAAACACAGTCAAAACGACGCCATAATAAATAAAAAGGTAGAAGGTAAACCCGTTTAATATTAGTAATTACGTCATAAATAAGTTTCAAAGTGAGAAGTCTTACCTATTTTTTTTTGTATTTTGTTACTTGTACGCTTTTTTATAAGCATAGTATCAAATGATGTATTTTAGTATTAAAAGTATCTTACCAAGATATTTACAATCGAACATGACGTCGTGTATTCTTTGTCTCCTATTTTCAGGTATCATGCTGACCATCATGTCGTAATCGAATTCACCGTCGTCTTCTATCTGTACAATTTTAATTATGACTTTAATGTTTTTACATTAATCTGAATACCATAATGTAATAATAGTTTTTTTCGTTTGTCGTGTGGGCTTGACTTTTTTGCAGTAGAGCTCAGAATTTGTAAAATTTTAAGATAATTCGATACATTTAGCCAAGGCTCGAACAAATATAGGTTATAACTTTTTAATTTTTCATGACTTATACTCTAAAAGTTGGTCATTGTTAACTCGATAATGGCTCCAGAAATAAGTAAATTTGAAAATAGAATAGGGCTCATTGCATTCATAATCAGCTATAATCAAATACAACCTCCATGACGAAGACTCATTGGTATTTAAAAAAAACGCCAGTCTGGTTGTGAAAATATAAATAATAAACTTTTTAGAAACATTGTTATAAAAAAAATTGAATTAGCTCGCATAATCGCATTAGTGATAAAAAATGATGTGTTAAACTTTAGAATAGTAGGAGGACGAAAACGTAAGCAAAGCAAACAAGAAATAGGTACTATATGGTATAAAAAACACGAAATTAAACTATATTTTAATTTCATTTCAAGTATAAATTATTCCAAATGATGAGATAAATTAATTAAAGAAAACTCACGAGACTCGCTTCATGCAATAAGCAACGCATATAGCACTTCAAGTTGTCATCGTCTTTAAAAATGCCTTTTTCACAATTTTGTATATCTTCTGTGGACAAGTAAAAACAAAGGACCAAATAAAAATAGAAAGTGAATATATGGGAAGTATTCCTAGGTAGAATTAGTTTAAAATTTTCAGTTTGCAGTCAAACTTAGTACATATAGGAACTCAAAATATTAGTTTCTAGGTTAACAAATAACAGACATAATCAATCTATTATATAATTATTAACCCGTGACAAATTCCGCCAATATATTTTTGTATGGTGAAGCCTAAAGTCCTGACATTCTGACATACAACGCACAGCTTAAACCGCTGGCCCTAGAGACTTGAAATTTGGTCCTTATAGTACTTAGGCGCACAATAAGAATGGATTTATCAAAATTCATCCCGCAAGGGGGACAGAAGGAGTATTTACATTTGTATGAAAAACCAAAGTCCGTGGGTCTATATACCTGAAAGTGTGCAAAAATATTCTCCAAAAACATAAGAGAAATGGTATGTTTTAGTTTTTCAAAATCATCCCCTTGGTGAGGTGAGGGAAAGAGGTGTTTAACTTTGTATGGCAAAACATTATTCCTTCGGTTAAAAAAACGTAAAACTTTGCATGAAAACTAAGCTAGGTATATGTTGAAACATGGGATAGTTATTGTTTCTGATAATCACCTCTTGGGTTGAAAATGGGTTTAATTCGCTTATATACTTTTCTTTCAAGATAAATAATAAACCATTTTATCATAGTTTGACTACCAGGGTTTGATGATGGAGCCAGGAGAAAATCTATAGAACTCTTTAATGAGTAAAAATAGACGGACTGTTTTTGGGTGTTTTTTTTATAATTCTTCCGAGATGTTTGAAAGCCAGGAAGGAATCAACAAAACGCTTACAAGTACAAGGATTGTGTTTGGATTCTTTTTAATGGTTTTTGCAAGACGTTTATCGATAAATTTACTACCCGAGTTGAATATAAAGACCTCGTCTTTATATTCTATTCTAGATCAGGGAAGACGGAGTCATGTTTGGGTTTTTTGTTGGCTATGATAACGTTCATTTTCAATGTATTGAAAACAGCACAGTGCACCACTTAGTCTAAAATGTACACATTTATTAGTTCTACGCATACGAAGTCGCGGCGGATACATTTAGTAAAAAGTAAGTTCTTGATTCCTCACGCAGCAATTTTTGAGAGCTCACCTTCTGAGACCCCATGTTTCTCAACACATTCAGCATGCATTATATCTAATAGTTCTTGTATATCGTCACTGAATATCTGAAACAGAGTGGAATAGAATAGAAAACGCTTTATTGTAAATCACACTTAGATTATAAAACAATATAAAAAACGAACAACAATACACGCAGGAATACAATTGGCGGTCTTATCGCTAAAAGCGATCTCTTCCAGACAACCTTTGGCTGGACTGGATTTCACGAGTACTAGGTTTATATGGATTATGACCAAATGTTACCAAAAGCAGACCTTGACTAGCTATGTGGAACATTTTATGGAGGCTTGCTTTAACCGACTTCAAACAAGGAGAAAAAAAGGAGGAGGATCTTACGAGATCCTTACAGGACTCAACACTGGAATCACCTGTAATAAACATGACATGAAATATATCGTGGAAATGCCCTCTACAGAAGACTGGCTGGACAGCCAATTACACTCGGAGGTAGGGGTGTCTAAACTGGTACACGGATGGTTCCAAAATACGACTGGATGTAGGCTGTGGAGTTTATAGAGAGCGACCCAAGTTGAAGATATGTATTAAATTGGGAATGTATTAACTTCAGAGATTTGTTACGATGGAATTTGTTATCGGTGACAACTCGGACTTTTTTTTTTTTATTCTTCAGAGAAGGCATCGGGCTGTGACTAATAATGTTAAACACACAAACTTACCGGTCTATCCTTGCCACAGAGTGCGGTGGCAAGTAGTAGGAGGAACACGGGCAGTGTAGAGAACATGGCGAGCTGGAGGCGAGCCATTGCTTCATCATAGCCTCATTCTTATTATAAGGCAACGCAAGAAGGTAAAATTAACGCAAGCAATAGTTATCAAACGTGCTAATTAGCCTATTAGCGGTTTAATGCGCACAAGCCATAATCATGACAAAAACTTTTCCCATCGTCAATGATAAAGTGTCAGAAGAGACTGTTATTTTCAAAGTCCTATTAAATGAGTAAGTACAGAGTACTTAGGTATTATTGGGTACAGATTAAAAAAAAATCTTGTTAATCAATGATCACGCGCCTTGGTGTAAATAATCATTATTATAATAAATGGTAAAGCGCGTCTCTGACCACTCACAGTGAAGGGATAACTTAGATACAGCCGTAATACTAGTAACTATTCCGTAGTTAGTACGGCTGTATCTAAGTTATTTTAAAAAAAGTGTGTGTGTCAGCTCCGACGCACGAACGAGTATAAAAAATATAGATTAGTAAATGAAGGTAAGTGAACGCATTTTTTATATTACTGAAAGCATGCATAATACATTTATTTTTATTAATTATATAATTTATATTAATCAAAATACATTACATAGTTATGGAAACATAAAAAAACAAGTGTTACCATGCAGCCGAGAATACTCTGTGCTGGGAGCTGCGCAAGATAAGTTGCGCACGAACATAACGCATAACGCAACGGAGAAAATTTGATTTTATATCCCCTAAATTTTCATACCCCAGGCTTATATATGAAAATCGATTCTTAAGGAGTAAACTCCAATAAAATCCAATAAAAAGTTAATTATTCAGTTGATTTTGGTCATTTTGTATAAAAAATATATGAACAGCTTACAAACCCAACTAAAGACACAAGTTGGTCGACTATTGTCCAAAACTCACTAGGCTTAATAAATCATTATGCCAAAAATGTCAACTTTTCAGCACTAATAGTTAGTCTCTAAAAGATCGGACAGTGATACAGACGTGGCGAACGTAGCGTAAATACAATATTCCTAGTTCGACTAAGAAACCCTAAAAATTAATAAAGTTGGTAATACATAAATAAATAAATATTGCTGGACATTTCACACAGCGCTATCTAGCCCCAAACTAAGCAGAGCTCGTACTATGGGAACCAGATAACTGATAGAATACTTATATACTTTTTTTTGTAAATATATAATTATAATATATAGAAAAACATCCAGACCCGGAATAAATATCTGTAGATATAACGTTTGAAACTATCAAGGTTATGAACACTATTTGTACTAAAAACGGGATACTTACCATGATTTGTGAGTTCTTGACATATTCTTGATTTGACAGTTTACCCGTGATCATGGCGCATGCAACTGCGTCGAAATATCGGGACACTCAAGAACTCACAAATCATGGTAAATATCCCGTTTTTAGTACAGTTAAATATCTGTACATCATGCAAATTTTTGTTCCGCGGCGGGAATCGAACCCGCTACCTCCTGCGTCTCAGCCGGCTATTCGCCCACTGCGCCACGGAGTTTGTTGAATGTAAATAATGAATAATGAAAAAAGGAAATAGACTCTTACCCATTAATTTTATATTTAACAAAATACATTTTAACTTTTTTGTGATTACATTTATGTTAGTATAAGTAGCTATTTTGTGTGCTTCATTTATTAACGATATAGCTAAAAAATATTGTAGTGTTTTGCTAATTATTTAAAATAAAATGAATGAAGATTTTTTTTGCTCTAACTTGCTTAGCTACCAGTCTCCAGGGTGTCCCAGCACTAGTAAGTTATTCCAAGGGGGGCGTAAGGTAAGTTTTAGGGAAGACACAAAGTCTAAAAAACTGCTGATTTTAATTCAAACTAAGAAGTTCAAGAAACTCAAGAAAATCTTGTTAGTTTTCATTGTCCGAATCACCCCGTTCAGGCTTTAAATACTTGTCCTGGGACACCCTGTATAGGTCCATGCATAAAAAAAGTATAATGCTTGTGGTAAACTTTTAATATTATAGATAAAAAAATATATTTATTTATAACAAAATCAAAGAATTTAGCTCTGTCCTATCAGTTATTACAATAAAACATTAGGTATAGGATATTTAACAAAGACTAAATACCTAATAGTGAGTTTAAAAATAATATGTTTTATACATTATGTACAAAAATATAAGGTACTTTAATTTATTGTATTTGTTTAGAACCATCAACCTTTGATGCCCACACTAGATAGTATCCTAGAAAATGAATATAATATAACATAATATATATATATAATAATAATAATATATATAATAATAAAACATAGAATAGTATCTATATCGTGGATATCTGTACGATTGCTATATTAGATAAGTAGATAGGTAGGTAAAATATGTGTAATAATAATAATAAATAATCGCTTGGGCCTTGCTTCGCGGACGGTGCTTTACCGTTTTTATAAATATATTTTTTACTATAATGTTTGTTTTTTTTTAAGATCTTTGTAATAATAAATTTATTTTTTTATAAACGATTTTCAAAATAATTATGTATTAATAAAAAATAATAAATCATTTGTTTTAGGCAATACAGGATATTAATTAACTTATTCTACGGCCCATAAAGATATATACTTTAGCCTAAAAAACTTATATTTATTTACCACATAAACACATTGAGTTCTCGGTGTTCGGTATCCGTCCTCGGAAACGACGAAAAGTGACTTTTTCGGCCAAAAATCTTCATGAAGGTCGGCACTCTCACCACGAACGCATTAAAATTAACCCTATCTAATGTCTGATCTGACTTGTGAACATATCCTATGCATCTTCAAGTAATTAAACGCATGGTGTTTAGGTATCAATGATAAGGCATTTAGAATCTTAGAATTAATCAATTAGTAGGTAATTAACAGCTGACCTTGAGAGTCAACAACCATCGGTGTCTCGCCATTAATCAATTTAGAGTCGTTTTTAATGTAAGTCCGATCCGACATGCTGCACGTGTGAAGAGTTTAGCTCAGATGGTATCTGCTTTGGCTTAAGAGTACGGGTCTCTACGTCTGTTCAGATGTCGGATATGTAGACAACGCGCGAAGCATCACATCTTTGTACATTATGATGACATAGACTAATGTAAAACATCAGAATATCAAGGTAAGTATTTTTTTATACCACCTGGAGGTGGAACAAGCAATGACTTGATGTTAAGATGTAACCATCGCCTGTAAAAAACTATTACCTCGTAGGTCATGCACCTTAGAAACGTGCCCTACAATGCGTTTAACAACTTGAGGCAAACATGTGTATGTAAAGATTTTTGTATTTAATTTTATTTGATAAATTGTTTTCGTCGTTTATTATATTTTCTAAGGTTCAAATTCAAAAAACTTTTTAAGCTACATAATAATGTAATAAAAAATAACAAGTTTTTTTTTAATTATCCTGTTAAAGGTAAAAAGGAGCTTTAAGATTATTATGGAGATATCTTATCAAATACAAGTGACATTATATATATTTTTTTAAATATTTTGTTTTCGGAGATAATGTATTTTTATTTTCTTTATCGAATTACGAACAAAATCATGTACGACAATCGTAGGTCTAAAATTGCTAGAAGTTATCAAAATTGACCTACATGATATTCTATCGTCGTCAGTCGTTATTTTCAAATACCTGGTAAAATGCTAAAGATTCCTTCAACTACTTGGAAACACACCCCAATTTGTTTATCAAAGCAATGGATGTAAGAGATAAAAATAAAAGATGAAAGATTTCAAAAATTTTAACACATACAAAACGTGTACCAAATTGTCCCTGTATAGAATATTTATAGGTTTAACTTTTTTTCTCAGATATAGTAAAAACTTCTATGAAACTATGGACCCATGAAGTCATCAATATTCATTTAGCAACGCGCCGCAGAAACAACACCTTTCAGCATAACGTTTCCTTTGAAGGGACCGACTTTGGGATCGTGACAATGCACCATCGGCTAACTCAATTTATTCAGATAATTGCTTTATTATTCCTTGCCGACATACTGTAGTTTATTTCCAATAATCTGTTTAATGTACGTGGAAAATTGGGAATAAGACATTCAATCGCCATCTCTTCTGTTTATACTCCGTGTTATGTACTTATCTAAAAAAATTTGTTTTATTTTATTTCAGTCCATTCCTCTTTCTGTAAAAACTTCTGGCACTTTAAACGAAACAACTAAAGAACGGTGAGACGGTCTCACAGAAGTGGTCTCACTGAGACCACTTCTCACGTCACGTTGGGTCCAAAAGTTCCCTACATGTCAGGCGAAGTTAGGGCCGTCGGTCAGTCGTTATGATTCTAAAGTTGGTGCTAACATTTCTGGATGCGTCCCTGAAATTATGTTGGAATAATTATTTTTCACTATCTATTTTACCAGCGCAACGAAGTGGCGTAGCGGCGTAGTGGTAAAGCGGCGTAGAAGTATTGCAACATTGTAGAGCCAAATTAATTTTATAACTATTTTAAACTATATTTTTGTTATTACGGCCTTTAGGATAGTAATCCTTATTTTACCTTATCAAGCTACAATTAAATTCGCGATAAGCCTTATCATAAAATGATTACAAATCAACACTGATAACACAAGGAAGTAGGAAGCAACTCACAACCTCAATTACAATAAAAGAGCACGTTATTTAACAGCAAAACGACATTCAAAAGACGGAAAACCCGAGGGTCGGAACATCTGCACATAAAGAGGCAATTTGGAGATTGCCGGGGGCGCACAACCACCACGGAGAATTGTACTTGAATGTATTCAAAATTATAAAATGTAGAAAATATTGCAAAGAAAATTCATTGCGGTAAAATAAACAAGAGAGGCTTGTTACTGTGGACAGTGAGCTGGAGAGTGAGGCCAGAGAGCCCGGGACCGTCGCGCAGCGCGCTACATCGCCGCGCCACACTGTGCTTGACAGGGCCCTTTATCTTTTCAAAAACTAAAGCTAAAGCAATATATATAAGCGTTTTTTTTTTTTTGCAATGTTAAAGGTTTTCTGAACTTGACTTTTCCTTGATTTCTGTTACAAGTTGAAGCTTCTACAATTACCCATGATACGCTACGATTAGTAACATAATCATTTAATTTCAGTAGTCGCTGAGGTCAGAGTACTGTTTCACAGAAGCTACATAATTGAGCCTAAACCTGAGGAACTAGTGTCAGGATTCAAGCTCCTCAGCAGCAAAGGCAGGATATCGCAATTTGGCGCGGCGAGTAATGACGGGGCGCTGCGGTCACTACGTGCCGTGGCTACTCACTAGCTAACGGAGAAATCAGTGAAATAAAAGGCTAGTATAGTAAGGTTGTGTTAGTATTGGCCTCACTCATAGTTTATGCTTTGTTTTAAAATGTTTTACAATATTCTTACTTAAACTTCTATCTCAAGTATTGGGGTCTCTTAAAAATAACTTCGTAAGGCAATATTCAAATTCCATTTTTCTTATTTTTCTGCGCGCAGTTTCGTTTATTTCTCGTTAACTAAAATTAATTTCTTAGGATCATACTTCTTTCAAGATTGAACGAGATTTCGTCATAAAAACACACAGTCTGAAGCCCGCGGCTAACTCAAATTACGCCTTTATTTACAAATGCCTCAAACATTTCTTCTCGCTGAGGAAATGAAAAATAGGCAGGTTAATTTCTTAAAGATGTATGAGGAGCTGAAATAAAGAATATATTAAAATCCCAAAAATATTGCCTTTTATTTCAATCAAACCTCTGATTTTAAAATTACATTTATATTCATATGGGTAAAATGAATCCTTTTTCCTCGTCAGCTGTAGATTACTGTCTTACATCTTAAAGTAAGAAATATAACTGAAACAATAAAACATGACATGAAGACCTTTAATTAAGTTGGTAACTTGGAAAATGTTTTTCATTTATAAAAAACTTTTCCCGAGTTAATTAAAGATTACACAAGCTACTGTACCCATTTTTAAAATGTATCTTCACTGACATTTTAAAAATTAACGTGCAAAGTCACAAGACCCCTTAAAATTAAGATGCCGTTATTCTACGACTTTGAAACTCGATGAATAAAAGAGGAGATTCGTTTGGAGACGTTAAAGTATTATTACGGTTCCCAATCACGATAAGTAACTTGCTAGAATCGAAATTTTAAAGGTATTAGAACTCTGCAGCACTCGGTGCCTACGGTACGATCTTTCACTAGAAAGATTGTAAGTTATCAGCCTTTAGAATGTGTTAGACAAATGAACTAAGATGAAATGACGTTTTTATTTTTGTTTCAGAATAACCTTCGAACTCTAAACCAGTAATTCAGAAATTTGGGTAGGTAATCTATAATAAAATGTGATACAATTAGCAATTCTTATGTTATGTAAGTCTCTACCTATATCTAGGTAGCTGGGTAAAACACAGCCGTTATTTCAGCTAGGTGTAAATAATTATAATATGCCTGGAATGGGAACATATAAATATAAAAACAAATTCTTCTTAAAAACTAGTTGATGTTCCACAAAATTAGTAGAAAACATTAATAAACAAGAAGCTTAAAATAAATCAACTGATTTTTGAACTCCTTTCGTAAGACTTATCCTAAACGTACAGTATTTAATTTGACTCAGGGTAATGCAAAGCTTGATTGGAAAACAGCAGCAGAAAACTTTAAATGCCAAAAAATCGTAGAACAAATATTATTCTTGTAAGTGCGGACAAGGAGTTCCTTTCAGGTTTACATACACACTCCGAATCACACTATAGGTATTAGTTTAAACAAATACCTTGTTACCATAAAAAAATTTAAACCCTTGTTAACGCGTGTTTAAAAAATTCTTCCCAATTTTTGGATACGATTTTTTCTAAACAGTGTTTAGCGGGTGTTTAACTTTTGTGGTTTTTAACAAAAATATAACCTACTGAACTACTACTTAACCAAACTACTGAACCAACTTTGATGAAATTTCTATGCGACCAATCTGAAAGTTTCAAATAAATATAGAATTTTCCAAATCGGTTGATCGGAAGTTCTGAGGACATAAAAAAAACGTGTCTTACAGTAGTCGCATATGACCACCGCGCGCGCTCATTGCTCAAATCAAATAGCACGCGCTTTCCCGGTTTCCTGTTACACATTTCCGTCCCTTTTGCCAAAATCACTCCCACAAACCGAAAGGAAAGGTGTTACACATAAAAAAAAATTTTGAAGTCGGTTAATAAACTTACATCGGGATCCTTAACATAGCTGCATTTGTGGACATCGTAGGCTCTTTGACATCTGGCCTTGTCGGGTGTATCTAAAAATGTAACATATTATAAACTAGCTGACCCGCCCCGGCTTCGCATGATTTTATCAAAATATAATATAGTCTTAAGCACTCAATGATAGTGTAACATCAGTGAAAGAATGTATAGAATCGGTTCTGTAGCTTCTGCGATTACAAACATACTAACTTACATACAACTTTACTTCTTTATAATATTAGTCCCAATAGAGATTGATCCCCTTCTCCATATCAACTTGGGCAATTGGGCAATAGTATACAGGTATTGTATTATATTGTATTTATTGAAGTTATACTACTTTTGGCGCGTTTCAAAAAATATGAGAGTAAAATTTAAACGATGCGCGCGCACACCGATAGAAAGAAAGCGACATGATGAAGTTAGCTACAAACAAAGAGTTGTGACATACGGGATGAAATCTTTAGCTATTTTTGTTCTGTTACGCCAAAGAAGTATAACTTCTTACGTGCGTACAGAAGTGCACACACACGTTTTTTTATTTATTAGACAACAAGTTACATAAGTACTAACAGTTATACATAAAGCACAGTAAAACCTTAACCTTGTTACCACAACAAAGTTAAACAACTGTTCAATGCGTGTTTAAAAAAATCCTTACCTATTGTTGCATTGGATTTTTATAAACACGCGCTAAACCTTGTTTAATTTTTTTGTGGTAAAACTTATAGGTTTGTCTCGATGCTTAAAGACACTTGAGCCGCTATACATAATTTCTATACTTAAAAACCCCGTCACCTTTACATAAACGGTTAGATACAGTTACAACCGACCTACCCCCTAAATTACCGTCTACAATCTATTACCAAAAGTACGTACGCGAACAGAACAAGTTAAGGCGGTGGCAATTATAAATACAAGAGCTCTAAGTATAAATATTTTTTTAAGTGAAAGCTTCTTTAGGCGCGTTGGGCATTTTTTGAGATGGAAAAAACTATTGCTCTTCGACACTGTTACCGTTAACGACACCTCTGCATATAAGTATACAAATACAAATGTTTTATTTCCATAACTTGTGTTTACAATATCTTAACTAGTAGTTGAAACCTCCTTTTAAGTAAATAATACCTGTATTAGGAGGTTTCGCTCTTCCGTAATATAAAAAATAGACGTAGCTTAAGAAAAACATTTTACGTTTACAAAATCAAATACATATTCTAAAAAGCAATGAACTTAAAATCCATTACTAACATTTTATATATACTTATTTTATCTTATATAGGTAATAGTGTACAATGAATAAGTGAGTGTGAGTAGGTGCAGGTATGTATGTGCGTGTGTGAGTGGGTGTGTGTATGTGCGTGTGTGAGTGGGTGTGTGTGTGCGTGTGTGTGAGTGTGATACGTGTGTTTATGTATGTACGTGAGTGTGATGGTGTGTGTATCTCGTAATTGTTCAAGTTTTCACTTCTGTCGGTACTCCCGGAGTGCCACTTTAATTCCAATATTGAATGAAAAAACAGCATAATAATACTCATTGCATTTCGATATGCAACGAGGATTATTATGCTGTTTTTTCATTCAATATTGGAATTAAATATTGGAATTACGCACAAATAAGGCACGGTTCATAAATCGACGGAACATCGACGCTAGCTCATCTTCTATGCAGGGTATTCGTTAATTATTTTTAGCAGTCTTGAGTTTATAAAATACTTTTTAAATCAATTATTGATTACTATTTTTTAATTACTTTTTAAATCATTTTTAGTATATATTTAATATAGCTAGGTATTAACTATCTTGGTTACTTCATTCTCGCTCGGTCCGGTTGAAATCGACGGAACATCGAAGGAAGCTCATCTTCTATGCAGGGTATTCGTTAATTATTTTTAGCAAAGTACTGAGTTTATAAAGTACTTTATAAATCAAGAATTGATTCATAACTAATTACCAATTTTTTATTGCTTTTTAAATCATTTATATATCATTTATAGGAATAATAGGCTTTAGTAGAACACTAGCTAGTTTTTTTATAGTTTTACGATGGATCTCTAGGAATGGTTTGAACATCCAATCATCGCAAATTTGAATACGTAACCGACCGAAAGTGTACGCATATAGTCTCAGTTCTGAGCAAACCATTCGCTTCTTCTACGTATTTAAATACGTAATATAAAAGCAAATGCAATAATTATCTAAAAAAACAAAAACTAACTCTCTGGTCCAAACATGAAGAAAGAAAATGCGCTTTTTCAACATACCTACAAAAACAAGGAATTTGTACTAAAGAAAACCTATATTGTTATACATGGGATACATTTTGGCGTACGAGCGAGTGAATGCGAGCGAGGACGCGTTGAGTTGAGGGTGATCGCTTGCGCAAAGGAAAAAAATTACTTTTCATCCCAAATGCAAGAAAAGTAAAGTGTTTTAATAACAGCTTATGCTAAAAAGTAAAGCAAAGTTTGATTTTTTTCACAACCGGACTGTGACCTTTCCATATTTAAATAGAAATAAGGATTTATCAAATTGTATTCCATTAGAGCATTTTATGAAAGTGGCCAGTTCCATTTTTAAATAGAAATAAGAATTGGTACATAATGGAGATTGTATTTCATTTTAGCATACTAGAAATATAATGAGCCTCATTACATATATTTTAAAATTTACTTAAATCGCATTTAGTAAGTACATACTTCCCACTAATATTATAAACGTGAAAGTTTGTATGGATGTATGTGTGGATGTTTGTTACTCTTTCACGTCGTAACGGCTGAATCGATTTCGATGAAATTTGGTATGTACGTAGATTAAACCTGGATTAACACATCGGCTACTTTTGGTTTTCAAAACACGCGTGCGAAGCCACTGGCGGAAGCTAGTATAGTATATAACAAACATTTGATCCGCGGCGGGAATCGAGCCCGCTATCTCCTACGTCTCAGCCAGCTATTCACCCAATGCGCCACGGAGGTCGTCCATCAATACATGCATCACTTACCGAGATGTTTACACGCGTACAGCATCGACCTCGTTCTGTCTTGCAAAGCTTCAGGCATCAAACTAATCAA
This sequence comes from Philereme transversata, assembly GCA_963924445.1. Lineage (NCBI taxonomy): Eukaryota > Metazoa > Arthropoda > Insecta > Lepidoptera > Geometridae > Philereme > Philereme transversata. Next base: position 13,209,912 of record OZ004342.1, read on the forward strand.
CATGTCGTAATCCACTTGATCATCATCTACCTGTAAGGTTGATTTTATTTTATTATTTTGGTGTTATTTGATTTATTTAATGCAATCACACCCTAACATCTTACCTATACTATTGACGACCTCCGTGGTACAGTGGGCGTATAGCCGGCTGAGACGCAGGAGGTAGCGGGTGATTCCCGCCGCGGAACAAATGTTTGCATGATCTACAGATATTTGTTCCTGGTCTGGTTGTTTCTCTATATATTATAAGTATGTATTTACAAAAAAAAATGTATATAAGTATTTTATCAGTTATCCGGTTCCCATAGTACAAGCTCTGCTTAGTTTGGGGCTAGATAGCGCTGTGTGAATTGTCCAGCAATATTTATTTATTTATTCAAATTTAATTGTTTTTTTTTAAATAACTCTTTTTTGTTGTGTTACAATCAGTAATAGAATATTTTCTGTTATTTTTTTTTTCAGATGATTTCATACCTGCACTTCAATAAAAAAACAGAGACACAATAAAATACGATTTACTTATATATAATTAAAGTCTGAATTCAAAGAAAGCTAACAGAATTAAAAAGAAATTAAACGTTTGTTTGTATCTAATTTCGTGTCTCCGCCAGGGTGGAGAAAGAAATAAACAAAGATATAACTCACGAGACTCGCTTCCTCCAATAAGCAAACCATATAGCACTTCAATTTCTCGTCATCCTTAAATATGCCCTTTTCGCAATTCTGTATATCCTCTGGGGGCAAGTAAGAATAAAGACTCTTTAATGTACGCAAACATCAGACATTGTATTTCAAAACAATAGCAATGTGAACCTTTAGAATCGAGCAGGTACCTATTTAGTAAAACAGGAATATACTATAAATACTGTTATATCTGTACCACGTAACTTTTTAACAAGTAAGCGCAGCGTAGGATGGCCCCCCACTAGATAGAAAGACGGCCCGATAAAGGTTGCTGGGAGCCGTTGGGGCAGGCCGCACAAGATCTGTCGCTCTAGAAATCTATGGGGGAGGCCTATGTTCAGCAGTGGACATCGTTTGGCTGATATTATTATTGTTTTGCTGAAATTATCATGAACTTTTCAACAAAAAATGTAACTGATTTCAGTAAACAGAAAATTCAGATACGAGTATCAACTCTAAAATGAAAAGTCGTTAATCTAACCGCTACTTAATTTTTAAGAATTTTCCAACTCCACACGCACAAGCGATTTTTTTTTTATCCCCTCTTTACCTCAATGGAAAGTACTTTCAACATTTTACTTAGAAAACTCTCGAGATTTATTTGAATCAATATTATAAATAAATACAGGATTTATCACTTTCTTATTTTTATTTATTACTTTCTAAATTATTTTACCATAATGAAACTTAAATGGGGCATAATTATTGATTAAAACGGGTATTTATCGCGTATAGCCTGCAACCACGCCTGTTGCAACACAGGCGAAACGTCGGCATAACAAATAAAATAGGTACATACGCGATAAATACCCGTTTTAATCAATAATTATGTACAGTGATCGCGAAAGTTTGAAAAATACTATTAAATGGGGCAAATCTAGAGTTAAAACCGATCAATTAAAAAGAGAATCATCAAAATTGATTCACCCAGTAAAAAGTTATGCGTGACGTTTGATACAATTAAATCCGACAATTTAAGAACCTCTTCTTTTATTTTGAAGTCGGTTAATAACATTTTACACTGACAAGTTGAGAAATATCTAAACACATTGAACTTTATAGAGATTCTGTTTTTATGATTTTAAATTCTGTATGTACCAAGTACTTTTCACGTAGCGCCCTGTTGCGTAGCATATTTGCAAAAATCAATAAAAAATATGCTGATGCCACTTCTAACTTTATTACAACACTGTGCCACTGAGCTTAGCCGTGCCGATTGTTTCGCGTCATTCGCATGCTAACATAGAACAAAGGGAAAACAAAATTTTCTATTATGAACCCACCTTCTGAGACCCCGGTTTTTCCGACACAGTCACTGTGAACTGTGTCTATTATTTCTTTGATTTCGTCACTGAATATCTGAAACAGAGGTATAAGATTTATGTGAAATAAGACCACAAATGTTATAGCAGAGGATTTGAAGTGGATTTTTTTTTTTAATTGGATAGAACTTCGTTTGACCACAATCTCACCTGATGGTAAGTGATAATGTGGTCTAGGATGAAGCACGAAGATCTAGAAGAAACATATTTACTCTTACCTTAAAGAGGCCCGGATTGTATTCTTTAGGAAAAACAGATGACGGCAAAGTGTTCCATACCTTAGCTGTACGCATCAAGAACGTAGAACCAAAACGGTGTGTGCGAATGGGTGGTATATTGACTAGGTACGGATGGTACTGAGCCGTGCGCCTGCTTGTCCTTTGATGGAAGGGAGATGGCGGGATCAGATCGTATAGTTCCTGAGCGATGATTTGCGATACTTTTGTCTTGTTTGATTATACCTAGCTACGAGTGTTGTCGAGAGCAAAATTGTGTAATAGTTTTTTGTGCGAAACGAAGCAGAAATATCATCTCTGATACAGTTTTGCATGTTTTTACCTACCGTACAGTACAAAAACTTATCTATACGTAGGTACTCTAGGTATACAAATACTCGTATAAATCTATTTATATTTTATGTATGCGCATTATAAGTTATATTTTATTCCCTATCTCCTCTTTATACAGTTGCCTTTGTGAACGCGTAGTCCCCCACGGGTCGTTTCAATATTAAAAATAAGATAACATTCTCAAAGAAAATATTAAGACGTGGATCCGCGGAGACCTACCGGATCCGCGTCAACTTGTCTCCTAATGTTAAACATTAATTTAAATGGTGGTAGGTAGTTGGTTTCCATTGCCCCTAACAATGAAACCAAAGTAACTTTTATGCATAATTCTGTCTAGTTGAAACCAAATAAGGTCTTTTTTTATACTACATAGAGAGGAGACAGGCCTATGGTCCACTTGATGTTAAGTGGTAACCATTGCAACCAGAGAATTGCCTCGTAAGACACGCACGGTAGCAATGTACCCTACGATGTACTGCCATCAACTTCCACGTCCATCAACTTGAGGCATACAAGTGCAAAGGTTCGTGTGCCGGTAATTCACCGGCAACCATGCCGTTCAAACCGAAACACAGCAATGCTGCTTGGCGGCAGAAATAGGTATGGTGGTAGTACTTCCCCGGGAGAGCCCTTTCACAAGAAACTCTACTACTCTTATCTAGAGAAATCTAAAGCAGTATTGCAGAGTTCAAGACAGCATACTAAGAATATTATCAATGTAAATCAATGTAAGTTGAATTTTGCTTTTCAGTAAAAAAGTAGACATTTAAATATTGTTAGAAAAGTAGTACAATGGAATCGTGTAACCTGTAAAAATATTCTTTGATACCTGAAGCTAAGTACTGGTGTCACTACTATGCATTAGGAATTCTCGCAGACGACAACGACATTGAGCAATAGTGTCGTTCCATGCGTGCCGCAGCCGCATACATCCATCACCCTCGCGCTCACTTCATAAACTACATCGTGTGACAAATTGACGGGACTTTGTACTCTAGCCGCTTACTTCCAAATGTCGAGGAAGGTGCGCTGTCTTGTGAATTTTTATGATCGTAAAAGCCCCTTTGGCAAAAGTCAGCTCTACCAAATGAATAGTGATGACTAAAATTGTAACGTGAAATAGTCAAACGAAATGGCAATTTGGAGATCCCAAGTTAATCTCCGTAGTGGTTTTTTACTTTATGAATCGCAAATCACAGTGTCGTTGGGTAGTTCTTATCAAAAGGTAAGAAAATTAATAATATTTAAAAAGGATTTTTAGCCCAGGATCCTAATAGCTCAGGCTTTTCTTTCTTAGTAAAATAATAAATAATACTAACCCGATGGCACATGCTTTCGAATTTTTGGTTATAGGAGATGTTGGTTTCCTCTTGATGTTTTTCTTCGCCATTTTGAACACGTGTTAATGCGCAAAGACATTTTTAAGCACAAAAATCGATTGGTCCTTTTTAGTTTGTGTAAAATTTGGGCTACAGATGATGATAATAAAAAAACGGGTAGACGTACCGGTTTATCTTTGCCACATTGCACGGTGGCAAGCAGTAAGAGGAACACAGGCAGCGTAGAGAACATGGCGCACCACTGCCCTTGCGCCTACAGCCTCCGTCATCACCTCATCTTATATAATAAACGCAATTCGTGTAGGCAACATTGTTAAAGGGCACAGGCGATAGTTATCTGAAGTGCCAATTAGCCCATTAGCGGTCTTGTTGCGCACAAGCTGTAATCATGACGGGGAAACTTTTCCCATCGTCAATGAATATGTGTCAGAGTAGACAGTTTCTTGTTGTTTTGAAAGTTCTATCAAATGTGAATGGAAGATTCATTTCCGGCTGTACAGGTACAGGGTTCTTATCGGGAACAGATTATTAATTACAAGCTTCCGCCCGCGGATTCTCATGCGTTGTTTGTCAATAAAAGTAGTGCCTGTCTCAATCCACGTCATAATCTATCTATATACCAAATTTCATCGAAATCAGTCCAACAGTTTAGTCATTACAACAGATAGAGACAGAGTTACTTTCAAATTTATAATATACTAGCTAACCCGCCCGCGGCTTCGCATGGGTGGTTTTTCTATAAAACATTACCCTCATTTTGCGCAGTTCACTAAATAGTAGCCTATGTTCTTTCCCAGGATATAATCTATCTCCTTACAAAATTTCATTGCGATCCGTTCAGCCATTTAGTCGTGTAAAGGTAACAAACAAACTAACAAACAAACAGAGTTATGTATCTATTATACATATAAACCTTCCTTTTGAATTACTCTATTGCTGAAAACTGCGAATACTGATTACTGAAGTATGGATAAACGTAAACTTTGGCACTAACATTTGAATCAAAATAAATAAGGTAAAAAAGTTACTGCTGGCATGCTCCTTGATTTTGTGCCATGTTTTGTTTTGGGCAGACCGCATCCAGGTCTTACCAGCAATCCTCTCGATCTGGCCGGCTCTTATCTTTAAGTATTCGCATAAAACGGGTAACCGCAGAAAGGACCCTGTAGTAAAATATTAACTTATTTTCAAGGTAAACCATTCTTAGGTAAATGTATACGATTTTCAGGATAGTTGTCCTGATCTGTTTACTAGATCTCAGTTTTATTCTTCATTCCTAGTCATTCATGATCAGAAGTACCGTGAAACCTTCAATGCTGTGTACTTACCTTCATTCATAAAACGCACGGTGGCTAGGTATTACGAAGTGGCATTTATAATTGCCACTTAGTAAAAAATATTAATCATACTCGTGAGTCATTGTAAAACATAAGATAAAACCACACCTACTAGAGATACAATTAATAGGTATGCAATTTATATTTACTAACATCTAAAATTGTTGACCTTCTATTAGGTGGATTAGTGTTTTCTTAGGATGTAGATAATTCCAAACTTCGATCAAAGATACTCGAAGACTTTGTATTTTCTTTAGAAGACTCCAAACCAAGGGGTAAAGTAATCTACTTATATAGTATTGTATATTACATTACGCTTTGAAAGTAATGCACCATAATCCGAGACGTAAGTATTGATTATGTATTAGTATTTCTTTATGATTGATAGTCAGTTTTTCAAAGCCAGAATCCCCAGTCCAAAGTCCCCAGTCCATTAGTATTTCTCTAAGCCAGAATCCCATCTCTCTAGACTTTGACAGATCGGCGTGGATAGATTAATAATTGATAGATAGGTCTCTATTGATAGAACTCTATGGTTGAACAACTGTCATGCATGTCACGCTCTGGGTTTTTGGCTAAAAATAGGAATGTATTTTTACTATGTACTTATTGTGATGTTATTATCAGGTATCCTTTACTTCTGGTAGCTTTTATCTATCTAAAATTGTTCCCTTTACTGTCACTAACAGTATATAAATGTCAGCTTGGCAGATTCCTCTAAAAAGGATTTTCACATGTCACACGAAAAACTAAAAACTGGATAGCAATAATCACTTTTTAGGGTTCCGGAGTTGAACTAGGAACCCTATAGTTCTACTATATACTGTTGTATATAGTTAGTAGAGATGACCCTAAACCCTGAGAGATGGGGCCCGCAAGAGTGGACCAACGCCACCGGGGTCGCGGAAGAATGTTCTCTGTTCCCGTGTCCCCGGTATACAGCGAGCGGAGGAACGCCGTGGAGGTTTAGCCGGTAGGAGTCCGACATACCGCTCCCTGGGTTCAGAGCGGTATCCATTAGGATTCCTCCACGTAAAAAAAAATGGAACCCTATAGTTTCGCCATGTCCGTCTTGTTGCCTAGTAAGTTATAAAATAAAAATAAAATAAAATTATGTTTAGGATAACTCACCTATAAATAATAAATACAAATGAATAATACTGGACATTTCACACAACGCCATCTAGCCCCAAACTAAGCAAGTTTGTACTATGGGAACCAGATAACTGATAGAATACCTAAATACTGTTTTTTACATACTTACAATGTATAGAGAAATAACCAGACCTGGAACAAATATCTGTAGATCATGCAAATATTTGTTCCGCAGCGGGAATCGGACCCGCAACCTCCTGCATCTCAGGTGTTTTTTTATTCACGCACTTTATCATGTGGGTTCCTTTGAATAAGTCTTCTAAACACTACAAGTTTTCTTTAACACATTTTTTATACAAGAGCTCGTTTGTGAATTATAAAGCTACTAAAACGTTTTTCGTAATATAAGAACTCGAAAGGTATCGATAATAGTTGTAAATCTGTAGCTGTAAGAAGTATTATCAAAGCTAGTAATCTTCTAGGTAGTTTACGAGCAGCCTATGTCTGTAATTGGGTTTAAAAACCGGGGGCCTATTCCCGTAACTTGAAAAGTAAATTTCTAGTAGGTATCGATCTAGTCTCGTCATGATAAACGTCCTAAACGGTATTCACGTAACTGACAATACAATGGTATGAGTTGACGGACATCCGATTATATACTGTATTTATTTATAACAAGCTAATATTGTAATATTAATGCAGCAGAATGCCAAAATATATTCAATTCATAATCCAATTTCATTTGGGTCAACTTTCGATATGTTTTAAAAATTGAATTACGTGAATTGGCCCCCAGGTCTCAAAAAAATCGCAAAATCAAATGCAAAATTAACTTTTCATTTCATAATGACTAAGATACAGCCGCACTGACTACCGAACCCTTCTCCCAACTCCCAAGGGATGTACAAAAATTGACAATTAACAAATTTAAAAACGTAATTAAACAAAATCTTTATAAAAAAGCCTACTATAAAATATCGGATTATTTAAATGATAGAGAAGCTTTGGATTGAAATTGCTCCAACTTGTTCAAAATGTTACAATTTAGACGTAATTTATTTTATGTATTGTTATGTATTCTAAAAGAATCATTAAAAAAAACAACCAGCCTTGTTTCTTGCCTTTCTTTCCTGGCTTGGTCGCAAAGGAACAGGCAGTAAAATTGACGTTCCAAAGTGATCCTTGTGATTTTAATGAATAAAAGATTTTTTTACTTTGACTTTCAGTGTGCACTGTGTAGACTATGCCAAACACGCGCTTGACACATTATTATTTATACCTAACAATCTTGGACAGGAGTTTTTAATTTTTCAATTGTTCACCCGGCAGTTTCAGGCCCTAGTTTTTCCCGAGTCATTTTGAAACTTTGCGAAAAGTCATTGTTTCCGAGGTGAACAATAAAGGAGCTTACGTGTTTTATGCGCCCTTCCATTGTAGCTTACACAATAATTATAAAATTAATGTCATAATTTGAGTTCTTCCTGGGGGCCTTCTACAATAGCTTCGACGGTATCAAACCTAATGATTATTAATGATTTGAAGACTTTGTGAAATCACGCTCAATTTTATAGGCACAAATTCGTTTATTTTGAACCAAACGACGCGACGGCCGACTAAAAGTTGCTTTCTAAGTTTAACACATTAAGTCACTCCGAAAAAAGTCGCTCGCGAAAACATAGCCTAGTTTTTTACCAAACAAAGAGTTGTACCTAAACGTTATACTAAACAATTTAGCAATTTGCTCATCTCACGCATAGGTTTAAAAGGCTTGTTCAATCGACATGAAAAATCCATTAGAGTTGTTTGTGCCGGGCAGGCGGCGCCAGTGACCGTGGCTAAGGGGATTTGTTGCATCCCTGTGGCTGCATATCTACGAATTTGACTATTGTAGCGTTTAGTATCATAGTCAGTGTGAGAATATATCTGGAACAACTCTGGAAACGTTGAACAGTTGATGAGCAAATGCTATTTATTTTTAATGCGTTCCTTTATTTCAGTCTCAATATCTACCCACATAAAAATGCTAGATAAAACCACTGCCATTCTCCAGTATGAAAAATTAACGCGGCTTTCCAAATAAGATGAGACCGAGAACTTCTTTCATATGAATATTTATAAGTTGGAGTAATTAAAGGACGGTAGGTATATCATTAATTCCTAAAGAAATAATCATGAAGATAGTAAGAGGAGACAAGTGGTGAAGTGGTGAGAGACGTCATTACCGCAATCAAAGCATCCGAAGCCGCAGCACGCGCCTCACCCTAACGACGAGTGCTCTCGATAAAAATTAAAAACACGTGCCCAGGCCTGAGGAAAGTTTTAATGAGTACACGGCTCGCTCCATGGATAGGGCGCATTCATGTTCAAAGCAGGCAACCACGCACCGGTTACTTTTAACTGTAGGTACAGCATATTTCAGCTGAATAACATTTATGAAGGAGTTTGAAAGAACGAATGAAGTTTTGAAGAAATTTGTCTGAATCATGAACAAAATCGTATGCTAGAAGCAAGGTGGATTGAGATGATTGATATGACTACGGATCGGTTGAGGAATTGTAAGAATAACTGATACTTGTTTCAGAAATATTGTGAGTTTCAGTTAGTTTTATTATGCAGCTGATTGTACTTAATTTCCGTTATACTAACGACGCGACGGCACCGCGCCGTGCGTGTTATACAATGTGCTTCGAAATAAATAAATGTTAATCCGAAAAGGAGTGATTCCCATGACACTGAACTTTATTTTCATGAAAATAAAATCAACATAAAAAATATATTTTAGGTGAATTTTCATAAACTTTATTGACCTTCTTCTTACGATGATTTCTATTTCTTAAATCGTGTGTAATGACAATAAACGAAGGTATAAGACTCGGGCTTTTGCAACGCAACAGCTGATATAAGTAAACACTTAAACTGTTTTAGTTTTTTTAATATAAGTAAATAAGTATTGTTAAATTTTGTAAGAGCTGTTTGTGAGGAAAAAAATGTGCTTTTTCTCCTCAAAAACAGCTTTTTATTACAGCGTTTTATCAATAAAAGTCAAAAAGTCGTAGACGTTTGAGGGATGTCAATGTTCCTCTTTCAGGTTAACATACATTTTATGAAGCACCCTGTCCAATGCTTTTAGGTGTGTTATTCCTGGGCAACAAACATCCACACTTTCGCATTTGTAATTTTATTATATCGTAGGTATTAAAACATTATGAGGCAAGCAAAATATTATAAATACATAGTAACGTGAAAAAAAATCTTCTACAGCATCGGCAAGCTGCACCGGTAAGCTTAGGAAAAACCAGCAGCCGACAATCTGCTTTCAACGTGAATGCCACCATAGATAGTATGGATATCTCGATTTTTGCAGGCTTTTGCTGAGTGGCGAACAGGTAGAAAAAGTTAACTGTGTGCAGGCGAAAGTATGTTTTTTGTAAGTTGTTGATATTAAGTATTTTAAAGTGCTCTCCTATAATACGGGACAACCACATCCAGCAGTGAACATCTACCGATTGAGATGATAATGATGATAATATAAACAAATGCAGATTATATTTACTACACATATGTGCGAGTGGACAAGTGCGAGTTATACTTATTATTTTATTTATTCGACAAAAAGTCACTAAAAATATTACATAAAGCAGTGTAGAACCTTAAAGGTTTGTCTCGGTGACAGACACACGAGCCGCTATACATTATTAAAACCCGCCACCTTTACCTAAACATGATTTTATAGTTACACAATCACACCGAACTACCCACCCAAATTACCGTCAAAAATCTATTACCGAAAGTGTATTAGTGTGTATTACGCAAACATAGCAAGTAGGCAGTGGCAATTATAAATACAAGAGTTATTCAAAATCAAAATAAGTATTTACAAGTACTTGTTTTATGTTAATTCCAATGTTAAATTAAAAAACGGCACAATAATCCTCACTCCTACTTGGTTCATAAGAGATTGCTTTATCAAAAACCATAACTCACGGAGTCCATAACTATCTTACTACAAGTCACTACCAGCTAACTATTTCACTCACTTTAATAAAACGATAAAAATAAATCTAATTTATAACGGACGAGATAAATCCTTTTGGCAAGGTACATTCCCAATTTTATTCATATTGGTACATTTCTGGAAACATAAAAAATCCATTAGATTTGTGCATTGGCTTAACGAGACTGCAGAGCGGACTCGGGGCAGCAGACAGATTTTGACACGAGAGCCAATGACCGTTGTCTTACGTTGTGCTGCTCAAATAACAAAACATAACAAAGGATTTCTTCAATTCAAAGGTTGTCTGGAAGAAATCGCTCCTAAGCGATAAGACAGTCCATTGTACTTGTGGCTTTATGTTTTTGAAGTTATCCTTCTTTTGGTGCAGTACCTACAGATGGGACTGATGTCTTACCTACATAATGAATGAGGGCTATTTATTTTCGATGATAAAAAAACTGGTTTCAACTAGCGCATTTTTTATTTTTCGCTCTGTTGTGGTTTTTCTGTACATACATCGCCAAAAAATATTGTTCATATGCCAAAATCTCAAAGACACAATATCAAAATTTGTCTAAAACAATCTCAGATTTAATACAAATAATATTTACTTTGTTTAAAGTTCCTCGGAAAATAATGCTGACACGGCAATTCACGCCGACAGAGCATAACACCATCTGTTAGCAGTTATAAAACCATGGCCGTGATAACCCTTCATTATGTTCTCGTATGTTTTTTTTTGTCAGGTGTATGTGTCAAGCAAAGTATTTTTTTTCTTTCTTATTTTTAATATTAAATAAGTATACTTAACTACTAATGTTTTGGTTTTGGGTTAGAAAGGGACAACAAGATATATCTCGAGACGTCACCAATATAGTATTTGTGGTTAGATGGCAAGCATTATGCAATAGCACAACATATGTTTTTAAATAAACATAAAGTGTTTGTTTTTACGAGTACATGCCAAAATAAATTTCACATTTCTATGGTTAACATTTCACAAATTTATTTATTATGGTCATCAAAATAACCCCGTTCATTTTTGTGCGTATATTATCAAACACCCAATATATGTAGATACTCGTACACAAAGGACATATCTAGATTGTATGTAACTATGTTTGTCTGAAGATAAATTATGATATAGCTGCTCCGATGTTCACTTATTATATAATGTATATATAAATAACAAATAGAATTTGATTGCCGCAGGGGTTTTAATTAGTGGGGTTGGTAGTATTAAAAATATCCAGGGCAAAGGGGTGAAATAAAATATATTTCCATTACCACAGACTTATTATATTTTAATAAAACAACGAAATGCAAAGATTTTAGAAAACTCCATACTGGAAATTGAACATATTCATGGGAAAATTAAACCACTTTTTTATCCCGGATGGGACAGTCGATTCAGAAGTATTTCGAAAAGTTACCTTTCTACTCTATTCGAAAATGCATATTGCTGGACATTTCACACAGCGTTATCTAGCCCCAACCTAAGTAAAGTTTGGGAACCAGATAACTGATATAATCCTTCTATACTTTTTTCTTGTAAATACATACATATAATATATAGAAAAACATCCAGACCCGCAACAAATATCTGCAGATCATGCAAACATTTGTTCCGCGGTGGGAATCGAACCCGCTACCTCCTGCATATCCGGCTATCGCTCACTGCGCCACGTAGGTCGTCAAACCAAGGCTTAGGATTAAGCGACAGAACATGTCACCTAACCCTAAACTTCCAGCACCATGACTTAAGAAAATAATAACTGGTTCTCAGGCTACTTCGACCGTTCCGTTTTGGCCTCAGTTGACCGTGCGTAAGCGGCTTTATTGCGTTCCTATCAGCATCAACGGACTGCTAGCCACGCGGACATTCTGATAGCTGTTCCATGTAACTATCTCGTTCAGTTTCATGGATGATAAATGATATTAGTACATCTATTCGGAGAAGTCCTCGAGAAAGATCCATTCGTCCTAACTTACGAGCGCAATGTATGTTTGACGATTGTACCTACGAACATAATGAAAGAAACACTTGATGAAAATATACATATATAGATAAATAACTTTTTATAAAATTACTAATAGCTAGAACAAAAAGGCAATGAAATTGGAGGTTTTATCACTGAGAGCGAAATCTTCCAGGCCACTTTTGGATGGAGCAAAATTAGCGAAGCTATAACGGAGTGGGAAAACTTATAAAGGAAAATTAACTGATTTTCAAAGAAAATCCTTTAATCAGCTGTTTAGATGTATAACAATGTCATACCTCTCGTTTGCCTAAAATAAGTCCAATAAATAGCTAACTACAAACTTTTTTTTTTCTCTAACCTATCTCGTCCCACTGCTGGGCAAAGGTCTCCCCCAAGTCCCTCCAAGTATCCCTATCCGTCGCTATCTCCCACCATCCTCTTTGGAAGGTGACCAAATCGTCCCGCCAACGCTTTCTCGGCCGACCCCGACGTTGCCCTCCGTCTGCAGGCGTCCAGGGTGTCACAATATGGGCCCATTTCTCGGAGTGCATTTGGACAACGTGGCCCGCCCAGTCCCACTTAAATCCAGCCGATCTCTTCCCTATATCTGCAACGCCGGTAAATGAGAAGGTTAAAGGTCGACATAAGAAAAGTTTTTAAATTACTTAGGTAGAGTCACTCCAATTAACATAGAAATTCTGAAGCACCCCTATACTGTTAGTGACTGACTAAATAGTAGTTATCAACCTTATGATCTACTAAAAAGAAATCTAGGTACAGTCAGTAGAGAAAATCTTAATTAATTGTGTGCTAGGTAAAGTCGTAATCTCTATCTGCTCTATAGAGCTAAGAAACCGGTTACGCTATAAACAACAAACAATCGTACATACACGAACGAGGTTATCCTACAAAGAACCAAGGAGATCGACATAGCTCAGATAACCGTTGGGGTAAACGTGTTCTGGAGTGGAGACCACGTCTAGGCAAGCGAAGTGTAGGACGCCCTCCGGCTAGATGGAGTGACGATTTGCGCAGTGTGGCTGGCAAAGATTGTATGAGAAGAGTTGAGGATCGGGCTTAATAACGCACCTTTGGAGAGACCTACGGCCAGCAATGGACTGTTATAGATTGATGATTATGATGATGATGAATCGTACATAAATATAAATCTAACCAAGTACCTATGCATGTAAAGAAGAACCATGGTGGCTCTAATTGAATAACATTTGTAAAAGATTTACCAACCACTGACTCATCAATTAGGTACATTTTGTTTATCGGGCACGAAACCAATAAATTAACCTGCTTTCTGCTTTTTCGTAACTCTACACATAAAGGCAAACAACGACTCGAGTCAATTCAATATAAAACCCACTCTGACAACACCAATTTGCCTGCGTCTAAATGGCTACCTTAGCCCCGAAAGCATTTCAAACACAACAATAAATCTTCACTGAAATCACGGTCTAATTTCGTAAAAGCCCCATCTCGCTTTGCTAATTAATATGAATGGCATTTGCATCCGGCTTTTTCTCGCGTACACCATTTCCAACTATTGTTTTGCAAGATATTCACAATTTATTCCTGCTTTTTACCCCACTTCACAAGAGGGTTATGGAGAATAATGAAAACATCCGTTTCTGGCTGTGCCTAAATGAAAACTTTTGTTGTTTGTCATAATTAATTATAAAGATTGTGTTTTTTTCTGTAGTAGTTTGCCAGACTCTGGTTTGCTTGGTGGGTTTCCAACGACTTATACTGTTACAGGAGGTGTGACTCGGAATAAATTTATAAAAATAAAGTAGCAACGAGTAACAGTGTAACTTGATAGGAAGAAAAATCCCAACGTGTCACACCTATTTATATGTTTTTTTGGGTCGGCAGGATGGGTGGGGTAGATGATACAATATCAAAACTTGTCTAACAATTTCACTTCGTCAGATAAACAAACACAATAGTAGATTATTAAACGAGGGGATAGAGTAGTGTCTTGCGTCACGGGCGCTATATTGAATGCCGAACGTAAAGAAGGATTCTAGATTTAACTCACGAGCAGAGTGAGGGCATAATGAAATGCAGTACAACTTTATTCCCGGCTCAGCCATAGGGATTTAATCACCTGCTTTCGGTGAGGTTTACATGACATATCATTTGATATAGTCGAGCAAGTGGTGTGAAAATGATATTTACTTTGTTTCAAGTTCCGCGAAAAATAATTTTGACACGGCAATTGACATTTTCCTTAGATAATGAGCTTTTGGCAGAGCAACACTATCTGACAGCAGTTACAAAAACATGGCCATGTAAACCAAGGAAGTTATATAGCATAACCTAACATACCTAACTGCTAGTATAACTTCCTTGGTGAGACCCCTCATTCCATAAATTATGTTCGAAAGATTTTCGTATCCTCTACATTTATGAGGTCGCTGTCACCATACTCCTTGGAACTCAGCCAGACCTCAACTTCTAAGGACGTGACTGGGTCACGACATGTGCCATTAGGCCTGTAATTTTTGCTCGTTTTGCCGCAATACAAGTGTACTAGATACTTATGTAGGTGTGTAGAGCAGCAATAAAGACGTGCGGACATTAACTTTGAACCTTCCCACATGGGACACACCAAAAGTAGATACAATATCTAACATAAAAAATGTCATCTCGAATTTTTGGATTTTCTGTGTTGAATCATAGCAACGTAGTTCTAAAAAACAAGACCGGGCAAGTACGAGGACTCGTGCACCGAGGGTACCGAACCTAGATAGGTTTATTCATGTTAAACAAGCAGCATAATCTAGATAAGTGACCCGTGACCGGTAAACCAAGAAAAATTTTAAGACAGATATCTAATGGTTATAAGGTTCCAATTTTACCATTTTGGTCCGGAACCTGGAAATATTATAAAGACCGTCTAATCCGTCAAAGCGAAATGTTCTTTAGCACACTTTATAGTAACCGCAAGGCTCATTTTTAAATGATTTGCTGTAAGTCAACTTCAAGTAAACGCGGTAGAGGGGTGTTCAGTTTTAGATTAGACAGTCTCGACCTATGTATCTACTGCTCTGTGGCAGCGTACGTGTATAGTAGAGTTAGCTCTCTGGCAGCTGACTTCAGTAACTTAGTACAAGCTCGCGATCAATCAAACATACGATGTCGAATTGGTGTTCGGCGGCGGTGTCCTAATAGAACGCGATTGCGCGATCATCACTAGTTCGCGCGAACTTTGTTAGTACGAGCTCGCGATCAAGCAAACATACGATGTCGAATTAGTGTCCGGCGGCGGTGTCCTAATAGAACGCGATTACGCGATCATCGCTAGTTCGCGCGAACTCGCGATCAAACATACTGATGTGTGGTGTCTTAAATGACAGTCGCGCGACCATATCGCGCCACTAAAATTACAAGAACGTGCCATGATCACATCGCTTATTCGTGCGATTGGGATCGCGTTCTTGCTTAGCCACTATTACGCAATTATTTTTTGTTCAATCTATGTACACCGACCTTCCATTGTATCAGATAAAAAATATTGGTTACCAATGTTTTTATAGATATAGATTCAATCGGATTAATAACGATTAAGTTCATCGTTTTTGTTGTTTTTTAACCTGTACAAATCTACATCCCACATACCTACCATATTGTGATAAATATAGTAATACAATACCTAGTGTTTTAATTGTTATAATTCGACATCGAATCAGCATGTTAAGAATTATTAAAAAATGTGTAAATAAGTCCATAGGTTAAATTATTAAAACGTATGTTTAAATGAAAGGAATTTTTTGATCATAAAAATAAAACAATTTTATTTATGCACTTTAAAAAAAAGTCATAATCAACCACACTGTAGTTATCAGTAGGAACATAAAAATGCATATAAATAACACAACCAATACATTTGTAAAATCACAACTACCTACCTACTAGTTTTCAGACAGATGAATTCACATATTTCAAAAATGTTTGCTCAACATAATCTCAGGAAAACCTAACTGTAAAACATACATAACTTATCCATTATGCTTTCAATAAATAGAAAATATAATCAATATTTATAATTAATACTTTAAATATTAGTCTTATAAGTTTTTGATATAATTAACACAGTTTACATTAATAGATGCAAATAGATTGTTGTTATACATTTATTCAAGTGGAGACCTAGTTTTTGTGACTACATTTTCAACTCATTACAACTTTTTAATATGCTTGCTTAGTTATTAATTTGATTAGAATACTACTTCATAAGCATTCACATTTAATTGATCAAGTTTTAATACATAAATCACATATTATTACAGTGAGCTTCAGCAATTGGTATCAATATTTCCACCATACGGCAACACAATAATGGAAGTAAATATGAGCTCTAAAAATCTCGAAAATTATTTTTATACTACCTAGCATGAAAGCTGAGCATATTATGAGAAATCTCATAGTACAGTGTACTTGTGCAAACTCCTTCCCACGTGGCGTTCTCCATTGTTCAGCTTCCATTCCATTAGTAATACTAATAGCTTCAGATTATTTCAAGAAGCCGAAAATGCGGTTGTTTGTTCTTCTAAATAGACCTAGTTTCCTAGAACAAAACCTTATAACTACAATAGAAACGGTAGCTGTCCTCAATGAGGAAAAATCTTGCCCCAGCCTGTATATACATACCAACATCCATTTTTATATAATATAGATAAGCCTCTTGCTATTATGCAATCAAATAAAAACTGTTAAGTGGTAGCTGATATGCCAATTTTACTAATACAAAACCTCCTATATATATTAATATTTACTTTGAAGAATACTCATGAAAAGTTAATCTACCTACAAAAGCTTTTCAGTTTGGTACAAATGCATATAGTTCAAATCATTATCTTAAACACTTTATATTGAACCAAGTATTTAGTTTTCGTCGTATTTATTTTCAGTCACTTGTTGATAGTAATAAGCACTTGGCTTCTTGATCACCTTATGTCACAAACACGGGGGAGGTAATGGCATGTCAATGAGCTTGCAAACCTCTAATAGGAAGTTCTTTAGTATGGCAGCCTGGTTGTCACGAGATCCATTCACTAATACTAAAGGAATGAAAGTTGGTTTAAAGTTATGTGTGTCATCACCATGCTTTTTCAGTAAGTTGGATCCATGCTCGTGGGTAGCACAGTTGCTGATTGGATCAGGGTCTATGCTCATTTCCTTTGCACACTGAAATAAAATTTAACCTGATTATCCATACTAATGTTATAAATTCAAAAGTAACTCTGTCTCTGTGTCTGTCTGTTTGATACATTTTCACAGCTAAATGGCTGGAATTTTGTAAATAGATAGATAGTAAAGAAATAAATCTTGAGTCCAGCATTAAACTTGAGGCACAAACTTTCAATCAGGCGGTACAATAAATTACATGTTTGTCTAGAATCAAGAAAGCCTCTACTAATTAGATTATGGATTAAGCTTTGTTAATGTTATATTTTGAAGTAACTTGAATCTTAATCTTATTTTTAGAACCTAGTACTGAACTAAAACAATACTCACCCTCGACAATGCTTTATCAGGATCCATGTTATCAGCAATCATACAATCAGTGAACTTGACCGAGGTTGTCATGTTTCCAATAGCATCTATCGAACAAGCATGAACTTTGTTTGCATAGCACTCTTCTTCTCCATGCTGACATTGGAAGATATATTGCCCGTTGACTTGTTTAGTCTGTTAAACAAATATTGTAAGAATATTAGTTAATAGGAAAGTTTTTAGCAAAAGTTGTGGCATTTATTATGAGCTGAGTGGCTGAGAATAAAATTGAATAGAATATATTTATTTGACACACAAAGAAAGACAGGATGGACATAAGACAAATATAAACAAAAAGAAAAACAATAGAATAGGCACACCTTTGCATGATTGGTCCATGTAAATAATCTCATAACAACATGAGTTGTAAGCACATAGAATGTGATAACTTAGATGGGCCTAATAAATACACTTTATATTGCAACTGATAAAACATAAATCTATGTAATAAAGTTGAAGGTAAGTGACAGGAAATTTCAGTATTATAGGTAAATAAATAGATTTTGTACTTACTGACGCTTTACCATAAGGAACTAAAGCAACATCTATGAACTCTGATAGCTTCTCTGTGACTGGCGTAAGATGCTTCAAGAAGAAATGTTTGGAATCAGGGCATAAGGCTTCATAGTAAACTCTCACTTTCACCTTATCTTGCTTATGCTTGTTGTACTTGTCATCTTCTAATTCCAAAATATCCGTCTGAAAATTAATAAAAATTATCATAAAACTAGAGCAAATTTTCTTCTATCTCAGTTTCTTTTCATGAAAATTGTTTAAAAGCATGAGATTTACAGAATGTTTATTGTTGTCACAAAGAAACAAAGGTATAAATCAGCTATTGCTTCACAAATAGCGCAGATAATAATTATAACATCCGCGTTAAAAAAAACTACACATCCACACTCCACAAATGGTAAGACTTACCTCTGCTGCTAAAAGTTGAGAATTATTATTTGGCATCAAGCGAAAAGCTTGCCACATTATTAGCACTATAAGAATGATCACGATGGTTCTATATCGATTACATGAATAGAAAGCCATTTTATTGCCTTAATTGCAATAACATTTATAAAACTGGAGACTATGCGATCATCAGTAACCAGATTTCACTTGAGTGTGTGTAAAATAAACAATTTATTACTTCTTCATGCTAATGTACATGTACACGTCGACGGCCAATACACTTTTCTGCTAAAACAATTACATAGCTAGCTTTAGTTAGCTACTACATTAATTTACTTTACAAAAGAGCAATCATCATTTTTCAGCGCACGCAAGTCGCATATACATCCCTTATTCAGTGCTGCCAACTGGGCTCTGAACTTCTATATGAATGAAGTCTGACTAAAGTGGGTGATCGACACGACATACATACGACAGCCGTACTAACGCGATTTTAAAACCGGCGTTTTTACGAAGCCTTTGCGACAGTCGCATGGACTGTCACACAGACTTGGATCGTGTGGTACAGGTTCTACCATGAATGGGGTGATTGTAAAGTGGACCTGTATGGTATTCGAACTGTCGGTCTCGTCCGTCGTTACAACCGTTTGACGGACACGTACATACGAGTATGGCTACTTCTACTCGTCGTCACTGGTGCTCGACTGGCGAGTAGTGGTGACTTGGCGAGCCAAACAGTCCTGGCATTTGTATGAAGTGGGTGAATATCATGTTAGAATCGGAGGCTTTATGTTACCAACCATCCAATCATCGGCAGCGGTCGAGAATGACATCCAACCATTCTCAACCGCTGCCGGCGAAAACTGTTGATTCGGTTTGTTGATATGTAAAAGCAAACAAAAAGTAGCTAAAAGGTATAAATAGCATTATTTTGCCTTAAAGTTTTAAATTTTATTGTACTATTCATGTTGTTTGGGGGGGGTTGGACCATGGTGGGTGGTTCGTCAGAGCCCTGTTCGTTGATCAGCAGGGCGTACTGCTTGCAGGTAAGGTTGACTTGAGACCCGAGAGATGATGTTTGGGCCTCCTTACACCCCTACTTATAAATTTTCTAGCTGTACTACATCAAAAATTAGCTTGATCTAGCTATAAAGTAGCTAAGTTGGCATCACTGAATAGGCCGTGTATTGTACACACCTACCTATCCTTTTTCTGTGGTCCATTCAATCAGTTTTTTCAGACAATGACATATTTGTTGACTTTGAAGTTGACTTAGGTGTTTTAAACATTGAATCAAGGTGGCTTCCCACCTTGATTCCACATCTTTAGCCACTCAGCAAAAATTAAGATAGTTTGGCTGGGAGGTGTTAATGCATCCGCCGTATAGTCCTGCCTGACCTTGCACCTTCAGATTTCTACCTGTTTCGGTCTCTTTAGAATTCTTTAGGCAGTATCAGGTTAACATCACGAGAGGACTATCAAAACCACTTGTCGCGGTATTTTGATCAGAAGCCCCATTTCTATAGCAATGGAATCATGTCCCTACCTACAAGATGGCAAAAAGTTATCGAACAAAATGGTACCTATAAATGTAAATAAACTATATTCAAAAATGTTTTGAATTTTCTTAAAAAATGCGAAGAAACTTTTTCCCCAATCTAATATAACCGTACCTACTCGTACATATTTTTTAATCTAAATATTCAGATTTTTTTCTTTTTGTCTTGGGCACACATCCATCTGGTCAGTTCTACCAGCAGTTCAGCTATCTAAGATCGTTTGTAACGCTCTATAGATGATTCAACTGTTTATTCTGTATATTAGTCATGTAAATAATTTTATATAAAATATAATTTTAAGACCCTATTGTTGGATATATCTATTGTGTTTTATTGTACCTTTTTAAATTTAATTTATTATTTTAATATATACCTACAATATTTAAGTTCGCAAATGAATGTATCATTATAATTTGTATTTTATTCCAGTAGTTTTAGATATGTATAGCGTATTAGATTAATTCTGTAAAGTTAAGTGTAACAAAAACGAGTGTGCTTTAGACCACACGACTGAAGTAAAACTTAATATCTCCCTCTCAACTTCCGTTCGCCACGCCCGATAACACTTTTCGTAACGCTCTCGTCACGCATTCACCAGCTTACTCCCCATGTCAAGCGTGCGTAAAGAAGTTTTTCTTCAATAAACGTATCCTCTAGGCTGGCAATCCGCCAGATATTGGTTCCAATGACAAGGTCTGCATTTGGCAACCGGCCAGCTTCTGGTCGGCCGTCAGATGTTTTATATTTGCCTTTTTTATAAGGTGAAACATGCGTCGATCCTTTTTTATTCCATAGGATTATTCAGAGAAAAGACAAGGATGGCTATAATTTGTGTTTTAAGTGCCTGTACCAAACAAATATTATCAAAATTTTTGTTTCATTCGTGAGCGTTCGAGCGAGCCGAAGTGAGTGCACGGAAACAATTTTAAAGTGTTTTTATTGTTTGTGAAAGTGAAAAGGAACCTATTTTGCTCCTGAACAACATGGATAGGTAAGTTATAAACAGTTCTAGACTTATATTTTGTATATTTGATCGATATTTTTGTAGAAATGTGATAATTCATTCAAAATCACCAGCCCTCTGGCCGGCTACTACTTCACGTTTGGAATTGTTTTTCAAGAAATTTCCACTAAATAGAGCAAATTGACAATACTAGCATCTATACAATTTATTATTTAATGCATAACAAGTGTTTAATTGGTTAAATTTAGCCAATATTTAACAAAATATCAAACTCTAAAAATGTCAGTCAATGTTTTACGACCAAATTTCAACGAATCGGCCATGTTGAGAATAGCATGGATACGACTTTCGGTCCACAAAAACGTTGTTTTGTATTTTACAAGATTGAATATTTGTTTCTATTTTTTTATCTAAATGATAATGTATATTTTAAATCTACTTATTTTGGTCTGGTCGAAGATTGAGCACGTTTTTTTTTTTACTAATTTAAAATTTTTCTCGCAATGTCAAATTTTAGAAGAAACTTTTAGATACATATACCTATACATATATATTTAACTTAGGGGAGGCCTATGTCCAGCAGTGGACTAATATAGGCTGATGATGATGATATATTTAACTAGCTGATGCCCGCGGTTCCGCCCACGTGGTACCGGGACATACTTGTAAAGTAGCCTACAGGAAGATTATGGTTTTTTGGAATAAAAAGTATATAGTATATGTATCTCATGTATATCTCGTGTATCTGTAGACATAGAATACACGAGAAGAGTAACTTTTGCAACTACTGCTATGTAACTGCTTTTATTTGGTTGTGGTTTATACCTGTTTTTTGTTGCTTTTTTATTTAGCATAAGACGAGCACGCGTTCGAGGGCCTCGTGGCCGTGGAAGAGGTGTTCGCACACGTGATGGAATGGGACGAGGACAACAGGTGGAGGATAACATGGTTCAGGGTGTGGTGGTGGAAAGGCGAGCGCGTGGCCGACGTAGTGGCCACGCTACGAGCACCAGAGGTGGACGACCCCGTCCAACTGATGAGTTAGCTTTATTTATTTGCTACTACAGTTCCGTTTACATACATAGATTTGTTTATACTAGTTTACAAGCTAAATTAAAAATGACATTTTCTTTTTTTTTAGAATGGAAATTGTTATGGTTGAAAACCTACCAATAGGCATGCCATTAGAGCGTCCACTGCACCCTAAAAAAAGACGCACTTGGTGCCCGTAAGTTCTTTATTCTGATTCATACTTAATTTGTTAGCTGTAGATATTATTTAAATTGTATGACCAATTTCAATTTGGATAGGCCCTCAAATACGTCGACGTCAGCTGCGGCAAGTGAGCCAGAGGTTGCCGTTCCCATGTCTGCTGAGGATCCTGCTGTTCTGTCGCCGGCAATGCAAGTTACTTTCTATTTAATGGACTAACTTTATATTTTAGAATGGATTTATTAATAACAGCTTTTTCTTCAGGTTTGAAGAATCTAGTGGTGGAAGCCCCGCCACATCAACACACGTGGGGACCTCGGTTGGATCACCAGCCGTCCCCCCATCGCCAGCAATGTAAGTGACTTACTATTTAATGTGCGAAGTTTAAATATTTCAATAAATGGAAAATGATTAACAGTTTTTTTTTCAGGTTTTTAGAATGCAGTGGTGGTGGAAGCCCCGCCACATCATCACACGTGGGGACCTTAGTCGGATCACCAGCCGTCCCCCCATCGCCAGCAATGTAAGTGACTTACTATTTAATGTGCGAAGTTTAAATATCTCAGTGAATGGAAAATTAATAACAGTTTTTTTTTCAGGTTTTTAGAATGCAGTGGTGGTGGAAGCCCCGCCACATCATCACACGTGGGGACCTCAGTCGGATCACCAGCCGTCCCCCCATCGCCAGCAATGTAAGTGACTTACTATTTAATGTGCGAAGTTTAAATATCTCAGTGAATGGAAAATTAATAACAGTTTTTTTCCAGGTTTTTAGAATGCAGTGGTAGTGGAAGCCCCGCCACATTAGCACACGTGGAGACCTCAGTCGGATCACCAGCCGTCCCATCGCCAGCAATGTAACTTACTTACTTACTATTAAAATGTGCGAAGTTTATATCTTAGTGAATGGAAGATTAATAACAGCTTTTTTCCAGGTTTGAAGAATGTAGTGGTGGTAGCCCAGCTGGTCCCTCAAACTCATCGTCGCGTCATCGTACACTCAAGGACGATGAAATTTTATTCCAAATAAATTATGGTATGTACGAGGTTAACTTCTACTGACGATTGAATAGCCGCAGTGCCGAAGAGAAAGTATCGATATGTCGATAATTCAATTATTTGTTTAATCAGGAAGCGAACCGGAATCTAGTGAAGATGATGTCGACGACGATGACATGTTTTATCATGGTGCCATAGCGGTCCCTCGAGCCATCCAAGCTACTTTTGAGACTCCAGAGGACCCGGTCCCGGAGGTCATGGAGGTCCCAGAGGTCATGGATGTCGACATGGAACTGGATCTGCATCACCCAAGGGGTATTTTTGAATTTGAGTGGAAGTCGTTTTCTACTTCCTCAGTTCCACCTGAATTGAGAAGGGAAACATTCTCCAATAGTAATGTAGGCCCAACATCCACATTAAGTGACCCATATAACGCTTTCATTGCTATATGGGATCATGAATTCGTGGAACATATAGTCTTGGAAACAAACCAGTACGCCCAGGATTTAGTTGGAGAAATGGTTCACAACAACTCCCTTCACCCGCAGAGTCGCATCTGCGACTGGCGCGATACAAACACCGATGAAATGTATGTATACTTCGCCATCATACTGGCGATGGGGGTTGTTGTCAAAACTAGGATCGACGAGTACTGGAACGTTTCCAATGACATTTTCATTACGCCTGGTTTTAGAGCACTCATGTCTCTCCGGCGTTTTCAGTTATTGAGTAAGTGCTTGCATTTCAATAACAACGGCAACATGAGTGCCCTAGAACTGGATCCTGCGCAAGCAAAACTATTTAAGATAGAACCAGTTTTGTCACACCTCAACAGCAAATTTCAGTTTCTATACAACTTGGACCAAAACATCGCCCTCGATGAATCGCTTTTACAGTGGAAGGGTTGGTTAAATATAAATCAACTCATTCCCAACAAAAAGGCAAAAATAGGAATAAAAAGTTATGAAATTTGCGAATCAAAAACTGGGTATTTATGGCGATTTGAGATGCACGCTCATCAAAAACAAGCTCCACAGCAGTCGGGCCCTGGAAAAGATCCCATGAGCGCTTCAACACCATCAATTGTTCTGAGACTAATCCAGGGCCTTGAAAACAAGGGTCACACGTTGTGGATGGATAACTATTATAATTCGCCAGCTCTGGCAAGGATATTAAAATCGAGAGGCTTCGATTGCGTCGGCACTTTGCGGACCAACCGGCAGTTTGTGCCAGAGACCCTGACCAATCTAACAAAAAAAAAACATGCGTCCAGGTCAGGTCACCGGCTTTACCTCAGGCGATGTTGATCTGATGGTTTGGCGAGACCAAAACCGAGTGGCCACCATATCAACTTACCACGGTAACGCGGTCAGCATCGTCAATGGTACTCCCAAGCCGATCTTGATCTCGGACTATAATGTCATGATGGGAGGGGTCGATAAAAAGGACCAAATGTTGTCGATGTATCCCATCGAGAGAAAACGGACAAAGATTTGGTATAAAAAGTTGTTCCGCAGGCTTCTTAACGTTTCCGTTTTAAACTCTTACATACTGACAAGACATACTAATTCATCTTTAAAACATCGTTCTTTTAGAATGTCCCTTATAAGGTCCTTGGTTGACAAACATTCAGCCACGCCCGCCGCCGTTCTTCCTCCTGTGCGCAGCAGGTTCTTTGATGCTCGACGCCACTTCTTGGCAGAGTACCCGTTCCTACCTTCCAAATCCGGCCGGCTACGGCGCGTTTGTACTAAATGCAAGAAAAGGGTAGCAACCTACTGCGTAGGTTGTGAAAAGGCTGTATGTTTGACTTCATGCTTCCTTTCATTACACAATTAAAAGTTCCCTTCACCAAATCTTTGTCCGTTTTTTACTTTCGACGACAGATCTGTTTCATCTAAGGTCAGTTGTTACCCACGCATCGATACAGCGTGCGTCTCCTAATTTCATCTAAATCCATTCAGTCGTTACTCTCACATCAATACAGCGTGTGTCTCCAAATTTCATCTAAATCCGTTCAGTCGTTACTCTCGCATGAATACAGCGTGTGTCTCCAAATTTCATCTAAATCCGTTCAGTCGTTACTCCCACATGAATACAGCGTGTGTCTCCAAATTTCATCTAAATCCGTTCAGTCGTTACTCCCGCATTAATACAGCGTGTCTCCAAATTTCATCTAAATCTGTTTAGTCGTTAGTTTTGCATTAATGGCTAACTCCGTACCAAATTTCATCAAAATAGTTCAGCTGTTTGTTGGTACTTGCGATTCGGGGGCGTGTTTTGTTTAAGCATTTCTCTATCCTTGTTTCTAATCCAGTAAAAAAAAATCGGCCCTTTTTTTCTATATCTATTATATATATATATATATATATTTATTCAAGATAGGCAAGCCATAAATAATTATATTGAATCGCATTAGCGCCGTATTTCAGTCATTGAAAAAAATACAGAACAAATCAGATTTGAAAAAAGTCTTATCCATACTACGCAGCACTCCAACGCTGCTTTTGTATGGTGAAAATACTGTTTTTTGCTGTTGATTTGTGTAATTTTTTTGTATAGGGACAGGGTCTGTTTTTATATATTTTCTTAAGTAAACTTCATTGTCATTTAGAAAATGTAAAAACATTTGGAAATAAATGAATAGAGCTTGCTCTGAGATACAATACTTGTGAAGTCCTCGTTTTCAAGTGGCTCGTGTTAAAATCTGTAACCAATAAACTAAATACTTCTCATAGCTGAACCTTTGTGTGGGATAAGCATTTGAACCGAACTTTTAAATAAATTAAAAGTATAGGCACTTGACTTAAACTTTTCTCAGAATAGAATAATAAACATGCCCTATTTTTTGTTCGACGCTCGGGTTGTATTTTACGAGGCATGGTTTTGAAAGCTTGTTGTGTGAAAAAAATGTATTATGAGGTGTAACTATTCGTTTGAATAATATTTATTGGTGTATAATCATGTAAATAAAGCAATAATGTTCTTAAAAATCGTTTGATTTATATTTATTTTCAGACTTATTTATAAGAAAGGGGCAAAAATTCGTGCTCTCTACTTTTAAGCTTGGATTGACAATACATTATGGCAATAAAATTGCATTTTATGTTTTGGAATCTGATAGCTGCATTCAGGACAATTCCAATGATATAAGTTTCTTAAGTAGTTTCATACAAAACCATGTAGAAATATTGATTTTAGTAACACGCGGTGAGTTCGCGCAAAAATCGCGAGCGGGCGCCTGCCAGATGTGGCAAAAATGCAAAATGGCGCTTGCCTGCCTAGGGGGTATTTGAATTTTTTTAAATTCTTTCTGTTTTTGCCCGACATTTCTGGCATTTTTAGAAAGAAAATTAAATACGTTGACATTGGCAGACAATTGACATGACATGACACTGACTATGAGGTGAGGTGAGGAATGGCTTTTCATTTTCCATTGTACTGTTTACATATTATAAATAAAATCCATATAAATAAAAATATTACTTAGGAACCCGTCCGTCGACTTTGATTTGAATGAAATTAATAACAACAAAGTGCTTACTTATTTGAATGAGCCTTGTCTACCAAGACTACTATATATAGTTACTAGGTAGACGTCTGAAGTTCTGAAGTGTAAGTACTACTAAATTATTCTTCAAGCTTCGTGTTCTTCCTAGTGTCTGAATTCTGAGCTGGGCGTGCTGCCTGTTAGGTAGGTACCTACTCAATAGTTTGCGAGATGCCTGATGACAATCCCTTCGTCCTCTGCCCGTACAACAAGACTCACCGGGTCTTGCGCTCTCATATCCAAAGACATCTGGTCAAATGCGAGAAAGTATACCCGAAGCTGACGATATGTCCCTACAACTACACTCACCGCTTTCCTGCGAGCGAGCTGAAAGCACATATTTCATTTCACTGCACTTCCAAGGATCTGAAGATCGCATCAAAGGAAGATAAGTTGAGTAAAGTTATATGGAATCATCCAAAGCCGAACCCAACTCACACCTTGAAGCGAGATGACCCTGATTATGAGTGCTGGGATTAGGTATTTCAGGTATTATAACTTTAAGCCCAAATGTGTGTAAACTTGTCTTTGTAGTGTTTAGATTTAAGTTTAATTACATGAGGTGGTGTTGATTATGTTCATAAATGACAGTTATAATTTCTGCATTTATGGACCTGACTATTGAGTGCTGGGTTAAGAAGATGATTTGTTTAAGTACACGTTTCAGTATTATAAACCCCAGATGTTGTATGTAATAGGCAGTGATTGGAGTAGGTAGATTGATATTATGTACTTGCATCATAAATCATGATGATAACTTAACATGGACTTGTGCCTTTTTTCCTAGAAATTTCCATTATTTACGGGTGTAAATTAAATATTAAACTAGTGATTTAGTACCTACTATATTTTTGAAAATTAAAAGAAACTATACCTAGTAAAAAGTTGTAAATTTATATTTATTTAACTGTCGAATAATTTATTTATTTATTCACAAAATAATGAATATTTGTTTTTTGTTGACGATGTTGAGTGACGACCTCCATGGTACAGTGAGCGAATAGTCGATTCCCACCGCGAAACAAATGTTTGTATGATCTGATAGATATTTGTTCTGGATCTGGATGTTTTTCTATATATTATAAGTATGTATTTACGAAAAAAAAGTATATAAGTATTCTATCAGTTATCTGGTTCCCATACTACACAGCTCTGCTTAGTTTGGGGCTATAGAGCTCTGTGTGAAATGTCCAGCCATATTTATTTATTATTTATTTGTTCGTTCACTCCCCATAAAATTCATCCGATTGAGTTATTATTATTATTTGTAATAAACAGGCAGCTCTTAGAGCTGATGCGTGAATATCTTATTTATTGTCAGTGCGCTTTAAATATTTGTCCAGCTTTAAATAGTTGAAGCTTTGGTGAGTTTCTGCGAGCAAATTCATGAAGATGTTTACGTAATTTATTGAGAAAATATCCCGGAGGCATGCCCATATAAACATATACACTTGTGATCTTTTTTCTTTGACCTTCAATCAATCTAGCTACATACTTCCACTTTACACCCAGCGCCATGTTATAATTTAAAAATCTCGGAATACCGGAGCCATGTCCATATTAACATATGTATACATTTGAACCACAAATCAATCTACCTACTCCGATCACTGGTAATAGATATTTGTGTTTGTAACATTTTAAATTTAATGATATGAGGTGGTGTTGAGTATGTTGAGCAGAGTCAATACTGTATTACATTATTATAATTCCATGTAATTCAACGTGTGTTAGGTACACTACTAAACTGAAATAACAGTTCATTTCCACACCACAAATTTCAAAATAGTGATGGTGTGAGTTGTTGTATCTAAACGTGGGTACTTGTCAAACCTTCTTGTTGAATAATAAGGTTGACTAAGTAGAGGGTAGTTCTATATAATTCAGTCTGATTTTTAACGTGTTCTGCTACCAAGCTTAATAAACCTATTTACATAAATATGGTTTTACTGGACGTAATATGAGTAAAATGTTATACGCACATCTTGTCACTATCTTGAAAGTGATGCTCTAATTCTGATGCTTTAAGTTTAAGGTGGTTTGATCCCAATACAAACGTTCAGTAGAGAGTTAGGATGGCAGAAATGTCTAAACTTAAGCAAACCTATCAAATTCGTTACTTCTTAAACGTCTGTTACAAAATCAATCAAGTTGCACACTTTCATTCTCTTTGACATAATAATTTAAAAAAAACTCTAAATGACATTTCAAATATGTGAACATACTTTTAATGAAAATGATATTTATGAATGAAAGTGAATGTTGAATTTGTGAAGTATTTGAATGTTTGTATAGCAATCGAACCACCATAAAGTACCAAAACCTACATAGTAAGTATAACCTAATTCATAAAATTGTACTCGTACATATTAATGCAAATAAATATCTTTTCAATACCTTTATTACCTAATTAATACCTTTTCAAGTATGTTGGTTCCTCTCCAAATAATTATATTAATTTCCCTTTTAGTTTGAATTTTCGATGAGTGAATTATATTTACCCAGCAATCATCATTTTTTAAAAGTCAATCAGTTTATAAAGGAAAGAGTTCAGAAAGTTACATTAGAATTTTGAATCTATCTAATAAAGATCTTGATAATTTTGATACTAATATATACAATATATATTAATGGGGAATGTTCTGAGGAGCTATTCGATCTGATCCCGTCGTCGAGATTTTACCACCGCACTTCTCGACAACGTAATAAAGCTGATCCACATATCATCGACAATTGGGTATCGCGCACCACACGCTTCACGCGATCTTTTCTACCCCATACTTACAAGATGTGGAATGAGCCACCATCTGAGGTTTTCCCGTTAGGCTACGACATGGCACGCTTCAAGAGACAGGTTCTACAGGGTAGGGAACGCATCGACAACACCCCGGGTGTTGCCGGTGTCAATAAGCGACGGTGACCGCTTACCATCAGGTGGGCCGTAAGCCTGTTTCCCCACAAATAACATAAAAAATAATAACAGTTAAGAATTTTACTGATAAAGGCAGAGGTAGTATATTACCACAATATGACCTCCGTGGTGCAGTGGGCGAATAGCCGGCTGAGACGCAGGAGGTAGCGGGTTCGATTCCCGCTGCGGAACAAATGTTTGCATGTTCTACAGATATTTGTTCCGGGTCTGGTTGTTTCTCTATTTAATATAAGTATGTATTTACAAAACAAAATGTATGTAAGTATTCTATCAGTTATCTGGTTCCCATAGTACAAGCTCTGCTTAGTTTGGGGCTAGATAGCGCTGTGTGAAATGTCCATCAATATTTATTTATTTATATAACTAGTAAACGCAGTGAGGCCAGTGGTAGGCCACAGAGGACAGTTATGCATGTGGACCATGCTTTGAATGGGTTCCCCACAGTAGCAGGCTAGCAGCTAGTTGATGTAGGGTCCCACATTCCCCTTATCTGTCCTCTGTGTCCTACCACCCGCACAAAAGACGACTTTTTTAAATCTAGCCTCTGACAACGCAATATAAAGTAGCACAAATTTTTATTCATCCTTGGTTTGATAGTGAAGCAAATCGTTGACTAAAAGAAGAAGTGAGGTCAGTCAAAGTTAATTCAGCTTAGTTGGCCAGATAGCTCGCCAGTCTTATTCAATCTATTCAGCAAACAGTTCAGACAGTTTAAACGTTATTTTAAAACATTATTTTTTCACTAGCGTGCATGTCGCCGAGAGTCTGCACACAGCTACCCATCAACCTATATATTTCCTAAACCTATAAGCCTACCTCTCATTGTATCTACAGAAAGCCTATACAATGCGAGGTCAGCTTTTACTGGAAATCTATAGCTGTGCGTACAATAGTGACATGCCAAAATAAACTATGGATTGATTACACTCTTTAGCTTTATGGTTATAGACATTTAGAAAATAAACTCTATTGACATCTCCTAAACTACACTGGTGGCGATTCTGTTGTTTACGCTGACTAACTAAAATTACGTAAAATATGAACGGTCTTATCTTGTTTACGCTAAAGATCAAATTAGAATGACATTTAAAGTTTTAAAGTGACATTCCTAAAATTAATTACAAGATGGCGTGTTTGCGGGCTAGTTTTAGTCAGCACCAATTTGACTGCTGACTAAAACTAGCCAAAAAACACGCCATCTCAGTGAAAAATACTTAATTTTAGAAATGTCACTTTAAATATAATTCTAATTTGATCTTTAGCGTAAACAAAATAAGACTGTTTGTATTTTACACAATTTTAGTTAGTCAGGGTATGAGGGTAGACAACAGAATCTCCACCATTGTCTAGTATATGCATTATAAAAGCAATATAGTACATGCATATACTATGTAACTGTCATATTTTGTAGTGCAAAAAGTTTATTTTACTTAACCTAGGGTGCAGTAAAAAAAAAACAAAACATGTTTTTAATTATATTTACTTACTCCTAAGTAACATTTCATTCTTGTAACTGCAAGGCTGCAAATTTTTCAACACAATAGAAGCCAGCTTTTACTTGTCGACCTCCAAAAAATCTACCATTTAAATCGACAACAGCTTTTATAGCGCTTTCTATTCGTTTGAACTCCACAAATATTCTGACGGCCTCATCCGACGGTGCATTAGGAAGTTCGAAAATTATAACTTTTATGACATCTCCATATTTGGTGTTGCATTCGTCTTTCACTTCAGGCTCCAACTCTTCATCCACATCACCAGGCCCAACCATATTCTGTAAATAAAAATACTTAAGTAACCATCGATATTAGTGAAACTGGACCCTTAATCTTTCCTGATCATCATACCCAATATAAATTAGAAGAAAGAACAATAAAATTTAGCATGACTTTAATTTTTTTTATTCTCCTTGTAGATGGCACAAGCATAAGGCCACCTGATGGTTAACTAGTAACAATTTCCAATAACAGAGAATTATCTCGTAGGTCACGCACCTCAGAAATTTGCCCTACGATTTACTGCCCTGCATCAACTTCCATCAACCATCATCCATCATTCATCAACTTGAGGCATACAGGTATAAAGCCTCATGTGCCTGTAATTTCACCGGAAACCATACCCTTCAAACTGAAACAGCAATGCTGCTTGACGGCAAAAATAGGTATGGTGGTAGTTCTTCCCCAGGCGAGCCCTTAAAATTAAGATTGTTCCGTTAAATGAGTGAGATAATTTTAGTCAGCAAAACAAATTGGTGTTAACTGCTTAACCTACCTATAGTTATTTTAAAAACAGAATTGGCACTTGCTACCATTGTTACTACACTACTACCACCATATCTATTTCTGCCGCCAAGCAGTTCCCGGTGAAATTACAGGCACATGAGGCTTTATACCGGTATGCCTCAAGTTGATGGATGCAGGGCAGTGAGAGCACGTTTGTAAGGTGCGTGACCTACGAGGCAATACTTTGCACTAGTTAATGGTTACCACTTAACATCAGGTGGACCATATCCCATATTACGCTTGTTCCACATCTCCAGGTAGTACAAAAAAAAATAAAAAAAACAATTGTTGATTTTTAATTCAACACTAACTGACCCGCCCTAATAAACTGAAAGTAATAATCAATTATAATCATCTTTATGCGTTTATTAACGACCTCTGTGGCGCAGTGGGCGAATAGCCGATTGAGACGCAGGAGGTTGCGGGTTCGTTTCTCACTGCAGGACAAATGTTTCATGGTCTACAGATATTTATTCCGGGTTTAGGTATTTTTCGATGTATTTTTACAAAAAAAAGTTGTATAAGCTATTAGTTATCTGGTTCCCATAGTACAAACTTTGCTTAGTTTGGGGCTAGATAGCGCTGTGTGAAATGTCCAGCATTATTATTTATTTATTTATAAACTTTTAACCTGTGTTGTGTATTTAGTGCGTTTTACACAGTGATCTATAAGTACGTACCAAAACGTTTGTCTGGCGATTCCTATGTAAGATTATAGATCACTGTTGCAAATTGCATGTAGATTTCACGCTTCAATAAGGTTCGCCAATAAAAAATAATTATTAAATAAAATGATAAACCGTTAATATTAGGTCTTTACCTATGAAATTGCCGTTTTGTATGGAATAAGTGAAAGTACTTATTTTTTTAAACTTTTTTATTTCTGTTATTCAAAGTAATCACCCATGCAATCGACGCATCTTTGCCAACGCATTGGCAGTTTATTGATGCCCTTCTTGTAAAAATCAGCTGGACGGGAGGCAACAAACTCTTCAAAGGCATTTTGTACTGCCTCTCAGGAATTGTATTTTTTACCCACTAAAAAGTTGTCTAAATTTTGGAAAAAGTAATAGTCGGTAGGTGCAAGGTCTGGTGAGTATGGCGGATGAGGGAGAGCTTCCAACCCCAGGCTCTTGCAGCTTGGAGACTGTCTGTTGTGCTGTATGGGGTCGCGCGTGTTCGTGAAGGTGCAGTGGGGACGACCGATTGACCAAAGCTGGTTGCCGATGTGCAAGCTTCTCCATCATTGTCTCCAGTTCTTCACAGTACACATCTGCAGTAATGCTCATGCCGTTTTGTAAAAAGCTGTGGTGAATCACACCCGCACTAGACCACAAAACAGTGACCATCACCTTTTTAGGGGTCATTTTTGGTTTAGGGCATTGCTTTGGTGCTGAACCAGGATCTAACCAACTTGCTGAGCGCTTTCGATTGTCGAACAGAATCCATTTTTCATCGCACGTAACAATTCGGTTCAAAATTCCTTCATTTCTTTGCCTATCGAGCAGCGCGAGGCAGGTCTCGACGCGTGCATTGCGCTGGCGATCGTTAAGTTTGTGGGGCACCCATCTAACAAGTTTTTTTACCTTGCCTATTTGTCGCAAATGGATCAAAATTGTTTTGATGCTAACATCAAAAGCTGCTGCTAGCTCAGCTGTAGATTGAGTTTCGTCAGCTTCCACAATCGCCTTTAATTCATCATTGTTGACCAAGTCTCCGAACGACCACAAGCTTCATTTTTCAAGTAAAAATTTTCAGAACGGAACCGGGAAAACCAATAACGGGTTGTGCGTTCGTTTGTACAGTTCTCTCCCTAAACGTTTTTGATGTTACGTGCCGTTTGTGTCGCGTTGGTGCCACGACGGAACTCATATTCCATAATTACACGAATTTTTAAAGTATCCATTATGACGAAAAATGTTCAAATGTAATGAAAATACAATGCTAATCAATAAACAAAAGACTGAGTTTGTGAAAAGAATGTCATGTTTTTAAAACAAAATTAATTTGAATTTAGAATACAAAGCCATTCCAAACTTTTTTCTATTTGAAATGACCAGAGGGCTTAGCCAATTTAGTCGATTAGCGATGACGCTAGTCGATACGTCCGAAAATGTATGGGATTTGATTCATGCTATAGAAATACCACGTGATTCAGCGACAACAAATGTATGTAGAAATCGAATAGATTCGTGGCGAATGTAATTTTTCTACGGGCCCAGTACTGAAGAACGGCATTTATAGTAAATACTACCCATTATGAAGCAAATAATGGATGACTTACTCTTAGTAGGACTACTTTGCTAGGCGACTTCATTATCTCTGTAATTGAGGGCTCCTGTTTTCCTAGTTGAGGTGAATTTGAAGATGTGTTAGGCGAATCTGCAATGCATATAATTACGTGTTAAATTTGTCGGTAAATCTCAGAAGCATACTAGAATAGCACCTAAACCGTGCACCGCGCGCATTCAAATAAAAATGCAAAGTAAATTATTCAAAACAATAATAAAATTAAGTTTCATTTACAATACCTATGTATTGTATTTTTGCCTACCTACCATATTTCTGGGGCCAAATTCTACTAAATCATTCGCTTCACTATGACAATGGTGTCGTCGTATCGTATTCTAATAGCACAATCTTTTTTCAAGGACCATAGTTTCTATGACAACGCCATTGAAAATTTGGCAGCTTATGACAGGAACAACAATCTTAATTGTTAAGAAATGGTATGACTCCATATTCCTTTTTCTTATAAATTATCATAATTGGGTCCATGCATGGTTTAGACATTAGTTTTAAGAACATTATTTGTTGTATTTACCTGGACCAGGTGGCGCTGGCATCGTAAATCCAGGTGGCGGCATCACAACAACGGGGCTGTCCTTCTCATGGATGATGCGCCCGCCGCGTTTCGAGGTCTTCTCAACTTGCAAGGCTACTGACATGCCTTGTTCTTTCTTGCCTAAGCCTTGGCCTTCCTTCAAAGATATAAATAATTAAGTAGATTTTTTTAAAGTGCGCCTATAATGAAAAGATCGGTAAGCCCAGCCCTGGATCAGGGAATGGATTAAACATGTTTTTTTTTTGTTCACTGCCCTAGGACTTAGATGCAATAATCCCAGGACTAGAACACATGGCACAAAACAGAAGAGGCTTATATTCTAGTGTGTGAGTACAAGCTGACAATGATGATAATGAGATAAGTTTGACTAACCTTGAACCCATATTTGGCCATAATCTTAGCAGCCACGGAGCTGGCGCCATAGCCGCCAATAGCAAAGCCTGTGTTTTGCCCATGGGCTGGTGTGGATGGTGGGGAGGGCGTTTCAGTTGTGAGTGATGGGGGTGGAGCGATGGCAACACCGGTTGCACGTTTGGATATCTCCATAGCTTCTTCTTCCTCTGGTGGCTGTAAAAGTATAAAAGTCAAGATGTTGATGCTTTACAAAAGTATTCCTTTATATGGTATTTTCTGACAAATAATTTGATTACTTTCTGGTTTACTTGTATCTAAGGTAGGGCACATTTATGGAAACACGCTTGGTGCGTCGCATCACGCTTTTCCCTACGAAGAAAGACGAGTGTGCCACCTCG
This sequence comes from Philereme transversata, assembly GCA_963924445.1. Taxonomy (NCBI): domain Eukaryota; kingdom Metazoa; phylum Arthropoda; class Insecta; order Lepidoptera; family Geometridae; genus Philereme; species Philereme transversata. Next base: position 13,245,804 of record OZ004342.1, read on the forward strand.
TGGTGTGTCGAGAGCAACGCTTCTACATTTCTCATACATGGCTATATGTTCGAGTTGACAGCGCGACGAGACGCGCAACACATAGCATCTCCATAAACATGCCCTTAGTGTTCAAGCATGTCTGACAACATTGCTCTTATGCCAATATGCACAAACATTTACGTTACAGATAAAAAAGGACATTATTCACAGGCGAGCTTAACCATAACAAGAGTTTTCTTTCAACAAGTCATAGAAGATAAAGATTATATTGTATTAATACATTTTATTATATATTGCCAAACTATGAGAGAATAACTAAGAAATGTAAATTATATTATAAATAATAAAGGTGAATTACCAATGGCATAAGAGTTTTTTCAGCTATAGTTTCTTCCTCTTCCCCAAACCTAGATTTTCTTTTTCTCTCAGACCGGTCCCCTCTGTCTCCTTCATGTATTCTTTTGTTCTGCAATTCTAAAAGATAATAATTGTTTTTAAAACACTTGAATTTGAAAGGCTGTAAAGTTCATAACAATTACTTTTATGTAATTGGTGAAGCCTTAACTTTGCAGCCCATTTTTTGAACTTGCATGCCCTAAATAGACATGCTTTGGTGTGGGTAGTAAACTCTGTTTAATTTTAGACCATTATAGAAAACTAGTTATATGCAATCTGTATTTTATTTAATTTTGATCAAAGATTATTGTTCTTAATAAATAGGAAATGTTAGCTTTTGTATATTGAATCTTAATGTTACGTGGGTTTTGTTACCTTTTGCAACTTTTTCATAATCATTAGGCCACATTGGATCATACTCATTAGCAACATTCCAGTCAAAGTCTCGAACACTCAGGGAAGAAGTCAGATTCTTGGCCTGAGGTGTTGGTGTACTTATGTTTGTCTCTTCATCATCTTTCGTTTTGCTTTTCAAATCTATCACTGGAGTCAACACCTGAAATGAGGTAGACTTCATTGTCCATCGATGTTTCATTTGAGAAGACAGTTAGGCATAAAATTATTTATTTTTACCTGAGTCGAGCGTCTAGCAGCGTCTCTTTTAGGTTGTGTTATTGCGGCCTTTTTGAGCTGCAATTGAGACTGCAATAGTTTGATCCCTGAAGACCAGCCAGCTACCTTTTCAGTGGTGCGGGCTTTGATGGTATCGAGATCATCATAGAGAGACATTCTCGTTTTCTTTCGCAGTAGGTAATTTCCAGTCACAATATATTTGGTTATTAGAAGCTAGCTAGTGTAGCTACTGTTAGGAAAAGTTTTCCTGTTAAGATTTTGCTTCATAAAAACGTTATATTGTTGTAAATCCATTGAAAGCAGAAGCAATGATTTCCCGAAGCACTCACACAGACACAGGGACTCAGGGAGATACAAAATCCGGGAAAACTTTACAAAATCCTTGTGAAATCCAAATCACCAGATTATCAGATCTCTCGATCTCTGTCACTGTCTATCCATTTCATTCAGTCATTCTTCACTTCACTTTTTGAAGTCTTGCTTCTTGTCAACTGTTGTTTACACAAGGAATTATTAAATATAACGTCATTGCCCCACCGCATGTGCGGCCACCCTAAGTCCCAATTTTTTTTTTTAATTAGCTTTGTGACTAGCTAAGACCCATAGAAATAGGGGTTAGAACTAGTTACAAAAATATTTTTTCCGAACTCTTTGGGCACCCCACACTCTGTAAGATGACGTTGGAGGTGCTAAGGCTGGCCAACAATAAAATAACTCAGAAAGCGAAACTCAGTGACCGATGCTGAAGATCAGAAAAAAGTGTCTTCAGTCGGTTTCGACCTCAGAGTTTAACAGTGCCATCATGTCCAAACTCATTCTATTTTTGAAGCCACCAATAAGTCTAAACCAGGGGTCGGCAACCGGCGGCCCGCGGGCCGCATGCGGCCCGTAGACTATCTCGGTGCGGCCCGCAACCCTGAGGTCCGTAAGAAAAAAATACCGAAGCAAAAGGCCATATAAATTCACTAGAATTTATACGGCCATGCTGCTGGGCCATGAGAGTATTCTTGAAAGCTCGCTCCCACGCGGGGTGATAAAAATGTACCTCTATTTCATTTCTTAAGAACTGTTTATCAAGACTGTGATGTTATGTATTGTTTCTACCGAAAATAAATATTTGCTGTACTTATTCAATTCTTGGCAATTTCTTTTGCGTTTATCCGCCGCACGTGCGGCGGCGGGCGGCTCCTTTGAGACAATAGGCGGGGCGGCAGTCTTTGATTAGACGCAGGTGTGCGGCGGCGAAAAAATTCAAAGCGACCGGTTTTAGTTAAAATCACAGCCGCGCGCAGCTCTCGCCACATTCGGTTGTGGAAATTCGCCGGAAACTCACGTCTCATCTGGTTGCTAGCTACGCGTTTCGTTTCACCTTTCTTCCCTTCGCTGATAGCTTCTCACGCACGACGTATGAGGTAAGTTGTATGCACTCGCGAGCATTTTGTTTTATTTTATTTACTGCTTGTTAATGTGAACCTTCAGATTGATGGGTAAATGTTATAAGGACGGGGATAGTAGTTACATGACATGAAGTTAGTTACGAGTGTGTCATGTTTTAATTATTATTTGAATGTGGAGTTGAATTTGTAGGTGCTAACTGGAACATATAATTTTACAACGAATTTAATTTTTTTCATTATTGTTACAGAATAATTATATAAACATGGCTTCAAGTAAAAGGAAGATAGAAGAAGAAAAAAGAGTTTTTAACGAATTATGGACAGAATTATACTTTTTTATCGAGTTTAAAGGAAAACCGTTATGCTTGATTTGTCAAAAGAGTATTTCTGTAGTAAAGGAATATAACCTGAAGCGACATTACGACACCGAGCACAAAGCTAAATTTGACTGTCTTGAAGGAGAAATACGGAAAAGGAAAATTTCCACTTTGAAATCGTCATTACAAAATCAACAAAACATATTTAAGGTTGTGGCAGACAACAGCGAATCGAATGTTCGGGCCAGTTACAGGGTAGCAGAGATTCTTGCAAAAAGTGGACGTCCGTTTACCGATAGTGAATTAGTAAAAGAGTGTGTCTTAGCTATCGCAGAAGAAATATGCCCAGAGCAGAAAAAAATGTTTGAAAGTCTTAGTCTCTCTGCAAGAACTTGCACCCGACGTACTGAAGACTTGGGTGCTAATTTGTGTGAACAACTCAGGGATAAGGCGCAGTCTTTCGACTGCTTCTCTTTAGCGATGGATGAAAGTACAGACGTGTCGGATACAGCACAGTTACTCATATTTGTACGCGGCATTGACGAAAACTTTACTGTTTACGAAGAGCTTGTGAAAATGTGCAGTTTGAAAGGTACAACTACGGGAGAAGATTTATTTCACCATGTGGAACAAGCTCTGGATTCATTGCAATTAAGCTGGGAAAAGTTAACAAGTGTCACTACCGATGGAGGCAAGAACATGAGCGGTCAAAACAAAGGTGTTGTTGGGAGAATCATCAGCAAAGTGAAAGATTCTGGATCTACTGTGCCATTGATTTTTCACTGTATTGTCCATCAAGAGGCATTGTGCTCCAAAGTTATATCCTGGAAAGAAATAATGGATACTGTAACATCCACTGTTAATTTTATAAGAAGAAATGGGCTCACACACCGTCAGTTCCAAAAGTTTTTGGAAGATCTGGAAGCTGAACATGGTGACGTGGTTTACTACTGTGAAGTGAGGTGGCTCAGTCGAGGTGCCGTTTTGGAACGGTTTTTTGATTTGAGGAAAGAAATTGGCAACTTCATGGAGATGAAAGGAAAGCCAGTAGAAGAGCTTACTAACAAACAGTGGATTATCGATCTTGGTTTTTTGACTGATTTGACTAAGGACCTGAATCAGCTCAACAAACGCTTGCAGGGAAAAAATAAATTGATTTGCGATATGTATACAGATGTAAAGTCATTTGAAATGAAACTGAAACTGTTTATCAAGCATATTGATGAAAAAAAGCTTGACCATTTTCCTAATTGCAAGAAAGCCGTGGAAGAAGCTGGAGATAATTTTGTGTGGCAAAATATTACAATGAGAAACGTGTTAACACAACTACAAACTGAGTTTGTAAATCGATTCACCGACTTTAAAAAGAGCTCCCTTAACATGGAAATATTCCAAAACCCTTTTGCAATTGATATTAGTGAGATACCAAGCAATTTGCAAATGAACATAGTAGATTTGCAAAGTAATAGCACACTTAAAACGGCATTTAAGGAAAGCACTGACTTGATACAGTTCTACGGAGGTTTGAGTTCTGAAAACTTCAAAGAATTGAAAAAGTTTGCTCAGCAGATAATAACTATGTTTGGTAGTACATATTTGTGTGAGCAGACTTTTTCAATTCTCAACTACCGCAAAAATAAGAATTGTTCGCGGTTAACGGATGAACATTTAGACGCGATACTGCGCGTGTCTACTACTAAAATGAAAGCAGACGTTAAAAAACTTGCAAGTCAAATGCAGCCTCAAAAATCTCACTAGTTCTTACTTTTATGTTAGTATAGTAGTTCAATTAAAAAAGAGATAATTGTATGAATATATATGCGTTTTATTTCAAATATTAAAAATACATGCCCGAACATATAAATATAAGTGCGGCCCGCACTGATACTCTGGCAACATATGTGGCCCGGCTATAGCATAAGGTTGCCGACCCCTGGTCTAAACAATACATGACCTTGGCAGCCACTGTTGGCAGCTAAAGAAAAAATAATAAGACTAGTTTACACATGAGTCCGATGATCCACATCGATATCATCAGAGTTGTGGAGCTTAGTTTTTATTTTTTAACATGGCATATGCTTGAACAGTGATTGGATAGAGTTGGCCAGGGATCGAGAGGGGTGGAAAGAATTGGGGAAGACCTTTGCCCAGCAGTAGGACAGTACAGGTTAGGAAAAAAAATGACTGTGCTGGTGAACACAACCTTCAGATGAATGCTGTTGTTAGCGTTCCGTAACTCCAAAGAAAAAAAGAACACCTAAAGGATCACTTCGTTGTCCGTCTGTCTGTCTGTCTATCTGTCTGTCAAGTCCCTATTTCTCAGGAACGAGGAACAGAACTACGTTCTCTTGGAGCCGTAAAAAAATCTAGCTTCTAAGCTTTCTAACGCAATGAAAAATACGGTCATTTAGCCGCATATTTTGACACTCGCAATAATTCAAAACATATAGGGTACTTTTTGTTGACCTAGCAGTGTTGCCAACTTGGGAGTTTTCCCCCCTAAATTTGGGAGTAAGTTAGATGAAAAGGGGTATGTATAATTTTTTGACGCCTTTGCTTTAGAAGGAAATTCTTTTGTTCTAATTTACGTTACAAAAACCACTTGTAACGTAAATTAGAAGAACATTGATTGGATTGATGAATTAAATTTTATGAAGGTGTGTAATCTCGTAGGCATCAGCAAAAAAATGTTATCTGTAAATTAAGGTAAAAATTAAACAATATTAGCGAATACTCAAGCGTGTATAATAATAGTCTAGGGTGATCTTGAGTTAGTGTTAGGGGGAGAGAGGGGGATTTCGAGATGACGCTAGGGGGGGGGGGGCTTATTCGAGGTTGGGAACACTGTGACCTAGAATTACTTCAGTGCCTAGAATCATGAAAGTTGGCAAGAAGCAAGGTCCCACCGCACAAGTACCTAAAGGAAAAAAAAATATTTGTAGTTATATCATAAGAAACAATATTTTTACGGAACCCTCGGTGCGCGAATCAGAGTCACAGTCAGCGTTGCCAGACGTCACGATGTTGGCAGGACGTCCCGATTTTTAAATCAAAATTAATTGTCCCGCGCGGGACAGGCTCAGTCTCGCTTTTCGGGGATAACTCGACCGTGCATGAAGAGTGCTGAGGAAACTTTAAAAGAAGTTAAATCTTTACAGAAATATTATGAATAACTAAGTATATACTTCTTTTAAATAAATTATTTTCATGTTAAAAGCTACAATTTGTAACGCTCTCTTCTCAAGCTATTGTTTGAAACACCACATTTTTGTAATAACTAAAACTTTTTTTTTAATTTTATTTAATTTTTTTTATTCAGAAGACGAAGAAAACTCAACTACCTAACGTTAAGGTAAACCTGATTTATAATATCGTATTTTTATTAAAATCCATTTTCTATGGGTATTTTTGCCATCTATTGTAACGTAAACGTAGTTTGAAACTCAAATAAATATGTAAATATTTAAAAACTTCTGATTATATACAAGTTTCTTACTATGTCCCGCTTGCGACCGAAAAATCCAGCTTTTTTCACTCAAATAGTTTCAAAATCCCGATTTGACAAAAAAAAAATCTGGCAACGCTAGTCACAGTTTTTTTATTTTGAAAAACTGTCATGCATGCACATCACGATATAAGCAAAGCTGATAGTGATAGGCGGATAATTAAAATGCATTTTAGAGCAATTATTATAAGTACTTATTACCTACTTAAGTAAACAAAACAAATATAATCCTTTTTGAAAACTACCCAAGCCCCTATTATTAGTATTAAATATTTTATCGCACATTAAATTTTCACTGCTGGGCTTAATGACTATACATTTCCACCATATTTTATTTGTTTTATATTAGAATTAGTTTATTTAAATAGATAATACTTCTTACAAATTAGTTTTGTTGATTTACGGATGCAATGAAGGCTTTTCATTTCCTATCAAAAAAAAAACTAGTTCCAAACTTCCAACTAGCGTAATAGATGGCGCTGTCTGGATCTCAGAATAAATAAAACACGAAAAGACACATTCAGCTGTGATTGCAACAATTGCGCTGTGTCCTTAAGATGAAACCCGCGTCCCGTGCCCACCTTACCCCCACCCGCGTAATGTTGCTAGCTTAGTCATTATTTACCCGTTTTGGGGTAAATGTTTAAAGTAAGATACAACTTATGAAATCCCAATTACCTAATACTACATAGGTATATTTTTATCTGTTATCTGTTTGGGGTATAATAAGCCAAAAAGAGGGGCATTGTAATAAAAAAAGCAGTTAAAAGAAAATCGGCTGTTTCAAAGAAAACTTTTATTGAGACGCCTGTCAAAATGTATATCTACTTATCTCATCTTAAGGAACAGCTGATTTTTTCGTGATATCAGTGTTGGTTGGTTGGCCTCATGAAAAACTGATCATATTTAGTGAGTACAATGGCCCCTCTTTCGGTTTAACACACACCAAATAGATAACCCGATATAGAGGCTCATAAATATGTAAAACTAACTTATGTACCTACCTAATAATCTCAATGATTTTAAAATAAAACACGTTTTCGATAAAAACATTTAGTTCTTCTTTTTTGCTGCGTAAGTTTTTAAAAGTAGTAAAAGTAGTTATTTGTTTTTATTTAGAGCGAAGCGAGATCTCTAAATCAACTTGGGCAAATCGGCGTTGTATGTTTGTTTGTCCGAGGATAACTTTCAAAGCGTTAATCCAATAATCGTGAAATACGATACATAGGTAGGTAGGTAATGATAGCTCAATTTTGGTGTGACTAAATGAGCTACAACTGTTAGGGGGTGGTTGAGATATTGGGGTTCAAGGGGGGTAAAAAAAAATGAATATGAGACTATTAGGTCAAATGGGACGTCAAATGAAAGGTCTTCATTAGTACATTTAAACTCCGTTTTTATTTTTAGTATAATTCCTATAGTTTTGAGTTATTAAAGCCATAATAAAAATTAAACTTTGACAAAATTCACAGGGTACACCATTGACTGACCATTGCTGTAATTTAGTATGCGTATAGCTTAAGTGACACAAATATAGGCAAAAGTCTGAAATCTAGAATAACTGCAATTTGTACCCCAAAAAAGAATAAACCACTAACCATGAACTCCCGTTACCTGTATTTTGAATAGAACTGTAGGTCAAGTACTTTGGTTATTTATTTCATGGCACTGTTTTGATAGTCAAAGATTACAAATAATATTTTTTTTGTTTTAATCGGAGACTCGCGAGATCTCAGATCGGTGCGAACCACTAGTGTAGGATATGCCCCTAAAAGGATGCTAACTGTTAATGTAATTGTCAGTAACCCTTTATAACTTTTTTAAGCTAGTCAATACTTATTTTTAAACAATCATTGATCGAGCGTAGTGAGATCTCCAAATCAACTCGGACAAATCGGCGTTATATGTATGTAGGTATGTTTGTCTGAGGATAACTTTCGAAGCGTTGATCCGATCATAGTGAAATTTGATATAAAGTTTATATTAGTTGTTGTAGTTTTTAAGTTATTAACCATCGTAAAAACTGAACTTTGACGTGATTCACAGGGTACACCAGTAACTAAACAGTGCTGAAATTTGGTATTCGTCTAGCTTTAGTGACACAAATATAAGGAAAAGTCTGAAATTTCCCTAAAAAGACTAACCAAGTTGCATGAACTCCCGTTACTTTTAATTTGAATGAAACTGTAGGTCAAATTAGTTGGTTGTGCATTTCATGGCACTAGTTTATCAGTCAAATTTTAAGGCCGGTTTGCACAACGATACTTAAACATATTTAGCGACTAAACATGTTTCAATTTGACATATTTGTATGATTTGAGAAATCCTTAAATCATAATTAGACACTAAATACGTTTAGGCATCTTTGCGCAAATCGCCCTAAGATTATTATTTTTTTTGTGTTTTGGGAAATTCGTGAGATCTTAGTTCGGGGCGATCCACTAGTATAATTTAAAACTACAACTAATAGAAGGTTTTAATCTCAGAATTCTACAGTAGGGAAAATAATAACTCGATATTTGGCAATACCAGCAAAATGGAGGATCATTATTTACGACATTAATAATTACAAACCGAAGAATTTATTCAATAATAAATTAACACAACATCTGAATGCGCTACTTACGTATGAAATGTGATCCCATCTTGTTTGGTTTGAACCCAGCTGAATTTTTACACTTTGGGAGTGTTGGGACGACACAAGAAGGCATAATCCAATTTTTTTATTTCTTTTATTTATTTATTCACACATTACATCTATCATTACAGTCACCTAATACAATAGAGTAGCAACATATGTCAATAAATAATAATCATTACATTAGTCATCATAAATTGTATAAGTACATTTTTTCTTTTTCTTTTAAAAATAAAATCATAATCAAAATAACAATAAATCTAGAAAATTAAAATAACAATACAAATACAATTACTTCATAATCAAATCAATCAATACATTAGTTTATGTACAAAAGCATAAAAAAAATAGTGTAGGAGTGCTTTTAAGGTGCGAGTCAGTCAATAAATTGAATATTGTAAAACACGTCATGCGTGACGACGATCACAGACTGACTAATGGCGGCGTACTCTACTTGGAGTAGATGTTGACGTTTCAGTATTAGGCGTGTTCACTTCTTCTGGGGTTTTATCTATTCTGTGGTCTGGATATACGCCGCCAAATAATATGGTTTATATGTCAAACACAATATCAAAATTTGTCTAAAACAATCTCACTTCGTCAGATAAACAAAGACAAATGTTTTTATTTTATTTCAAGTTCTTCAGCCAATATTGTTAAACAGCATTGAAAATTCATTTTCCTTTGTTAACCAGAGCATGTCAGAGCAACGCCATCTGTTAGCAGTTATAAAAACATTGCCGTGAAAACCCCTCATTACGAAGAAGTATGTACTACGATGCACAGTAATGACTTGTCGTCCATGTGCTCCTTGCTTAATTTGAGTTATTAATAAAAAAATTATCGCACACATTTTGCTTTTTATTTGATTTTCAAATGTAAATTTCTGCGTAATTGAAACAATGGGAACAATTGCAAGTAAAGATACAAGACGTATTAGTTTTGATAACAAGTTCGCTTTAAATTCAGCTATTATTGTCCCAGAGGCTCTAAATGAATTACTACATTTTGAAAACCTCGCCGTGGTAAGTAAAATCGTATCATGTGAAATTTTTAAATTACAATATAATATTTTGCATGCCCAGCTTAGGCGAAATGTATGTACCTATGTAACTATGGATCTGAACTAAAATTGATATCTTGTAATTTGTAATTTAATTCCTTAGATATCATTTCATCTCAATAATATTCAGATCGTTTGAAACTAGCTGGTAACCTTTTGTATACTTAGGTACTGCTGAACCTACATAACTTAAACTTCTTAGTGCAGTGATCGGCTTTTTGGAATGTAGGTACATAATTGTTTTCTTTTCTTTTCGTAGGAAACAACCGGCGACATAATTTTTGCTGAAAACAAACCCATACTATCAGCGGAAGGCAATGAGGTTGATTACTGGTCACATAGAATTGATAATTTGAAAAAGGAGCATCAAGTTATAAACAAGATTGTTGAAATGGAATATGATAAACAAATTGAGACCACAAACCACATATTTGAACCACCTAAGATAACGCACGAAAGGATACAAAAAATAACACCATGTTTTGACTGGCGTGCTAAGGTAAGAAGTACCAATTATTACGACGAATAGGTACGAAGAAATAATGTTAATATTATAGGTGCAATGCATAAAACTATATACGTATTCACAGGTAATGCAATGCTATGCTGAGAATCTTCACCAGCCCTTGGTATGTTCCACGGCAGTTAAGGCCTTTAGTAATTGTGTTGCGTCTTGCAGAGCAGCTGGTAAATAATGGTTGTTTTTATTGTTTTTAAGATATTTTATTGTAATTGTTTTACAAGGAATAAATAACATTACCGTGTTGACGCGTTGATCTGTCTTATCAAAGGAAAGTTAATTGTACCTAATAGAAATAGAAAAATATTTATTTTGTGTCCATTTTTACATTCTATGAATACAACAGTTATACTTATACCAAATCTAGACTACAAAATAGGTCGTCACTCAGCGGTGTGCCACTGTAACATATAGCTACTGTAGCGCTGGTATTATGTGATGCGTGTGAGCAGCAGAAATAGAAACACGCCATGCCTATGCCAATTGCATTGTCATCATTTATTCTCTGTGGAACTTAGTGAGAACCCCCTAATTAATGATGCGTTATTTATTTTCCAATCCTCTGCATTCAATATCTGTATTTATCATAGTTTCGTGGTGATGGCGCTCTTTTGTCAGAACCTTACGCCTTCGATAGCTCTTGAGAGCCATAAGGTAAAACTAGAGAAAATTATGGATAAAGGATGTGCACACTGACCTCTTGAATCCTGGAACAACCTTTGATGATGGTCCTTTCCATGCATACTTCGCGAAATCCCCAGGGTCGCTGTATTTATAGAAAAGTCTGAGGCTATGTCAATGCCTTTGTGAAAAACAATTATTAGTATAAAACCAGCGGGAATTCAGCGGTTTGCGGTATAACGGTGGTTTTTTCAGCGGGGTTTTCGGCGGGTTTCAGTGATCGCGAACGAATTCTGACAAGCTCGCGCGTCGGTGAGTAAGTAATTGGTCGTCTTCTCAAACAACGCCATCAGCGAGATACGGGCGCACGATAAAGGCTTTGTGGATAGAATCACAGAATAGACAAAACCCCAGAAAAAGTGAACGCGCCTAATACTGTAACGACAACATCTACTATAGGGTGTCTCAATAAGAGTGCACTTGTTAAATTTTGTGTAATTTTTTTTTTTCGTGTTTGTGGCAATTTTGAGATTTTGCAGCTGTACCCTTTGATTAAAAATGAAGCGTTACACAAAAGAAGAACTTGTTATCATCGTGAAAACTCATTATAAAAAATGGAGAAAGTTACCGCTCGAAAACTTCGTGGAATTTTTGGTCGAGAAATTGCACCTATATGTCCACAATTCGAAAAATCGGCGTTTGCTTCACTTTGCTCTATTGCCCATTGAACGAATTGCCGACGCTTTGCATAGTTTACTGGTTGGAGCTCCTGAGTAAGTTGAATCTTGTACGGATTAAGATGGAGGTTTGTCCTCAAAATTTGCTGCGTAGTGCTTCGTGAAATTTGAAGTTGTTGAGCACGATGCTGAATTGATGGTTTCGGGTTTTCGGTCACACTTTCGTTTACAGCAGCAACATTTTTAAGAGATCTACAGGTACGTCGACGCAGAGGAGACTTGATGTCCACAACCAACCCAGTTAATTCTAATTTTTTGTCTACTCTTCGAATTGTCTCAGCGTTACTTTTTAATAATGAGTTTTCACCATGATAATGATAACACGTTCTTCTTTTGGTTAACGCTCCATTTTTAATAACGGAGCAATCACAGGGGATAGCTTTCAAATTTCAGAGTTGCAACATACAAGAAAAAAAATAAAACAATATTTAAAAAGTGCACTTTAATTGAGACGCCCTATACAAGTAGAGTACACCGCCATGAGTCAGTCTGTGACCAAAAAACAAAAACAATATTTTTAAGGTAAGAACGCATTAGAGCTATCAGAGCTGCTAGATGGAGTGACTATTTTCGCGCTGTGGCTGGCAAGGATTGGATGAAAATAGCTGAGGGTCGGGCTCAAGGCGCACCCTGAGAGAGACCTAAGTCCAGCAGTGGACTGCTATATAGGTTGATGATAATGATGATAGCATTTTTGTCCTTTTAGATATGGATAGTATAAACTACATATAGAACCAAGCCTGAAATTGTAGTACAAATACTATAATAATTATAGTACAAAATCCAACCCTGCTGTTTTTGCTCATTGTACTAAATTTTACATCTGTTCCATAAATAAAAATGTCTCAAGAATCGGTTTTTGTAGCAAACTAATTTTGTAGTTCCCATCCCCACTCTCTGTATTTTGACAACGTCAAATCGGACCTATTAGATTGTCCCGAGTGTAATTTTGTGTTTCTGGAGTGCGAGCATGCAGTCGGGCAATGTCATGCAAGTGGCATGGCAAAGGCACTCATGTCTTAAGTCAAAGTCAAACAACGCAAACGATTAAATGGAGCAATCAAATTCAAAAGTCAGTCTGTCCGTCAGAACAGAAGTCAGTCAACATCAGTCAAACAAAACAACGTTGGATTTGAAATTTTATTTATCAACATGAGACTTACATGAAAGGTGTTTTGATATAAATTTTTATTTGCTTTGATATAAGTTGGCACCATGGCGGCTAACGATTCGAAAGCAGATGATAGCATAACATGTCATACAATTCTGGAAAAAATCAATGCGCACAACGACAAAAATATAACAAAGGTATACCTACTTTGCAGTCTTTTATTTTCTGTATTTTATTTTAGATCTTTTGTATAGAGTAAATTCATCTGATTTTAGCTACCGGATATTAATGACTTTACCATTGTGAAACCTATCAGCCGCGGTGCCTTTGGTAAAGTGTTCCTTGCACACAAGAAAACCAATAAAGAGATGATGTATGCAATAAAAGTTATGAAGAAGTCTGACATGATAAACAAAAATATGGTGGCCCAAGTAGTGACGGAAAGGAATGCTTTGGCTCTGTCTAGAAGCCCATTTTGTGTCCATTTGTATTACTCCCTCCAGTCCACTTCATCAGTGTATTTGGTAAGCATTATTCATCATTATCTACAGCTGCTATTATTTTGATGACCTTTCTATAAATGGCCTATTTTAACATTATTCTAACTCTAGTTAATCCAGAAAATGAAATATAACACCAATCCTTGCTTCTAGTTGCTTGTATTGTGGGTATTTGTATATATGAGTACAATGGTACCACAATGCTTTTATCTGGACCAATTGTTTGGTAAAATTGTTCACAGCACAAGTGAAACTCACAACCCACAAACCCTTGCAACATAGTTGGCACCAAGAGGTTGCATTCTATAAAACTGTGACTCCATGAGATATGTATTCCTATTGCAGGTCATGGAATACATGGTTGGAGGGGATATGAAGTCACTGTTAGGAGTTTATGGTTTCCTTGAAGAGTCTATGGCTGTATTCTACATTGCTGAAGTTGTCCTGGCTCTAGATTACCTACATAAACATCACATAGTACATAGAGATGTGAAACCTGATAACATGCTAATTTCCAAGACAGGACATGTGAAGCTAACTGATTTTGGACTGTCTAAAATTGAAATCCATAGAGGTAAACCCCTTGTATACTGCTATAAAATGCTCATAATGCACACTCCAATACGAAACACATTTCTTAAAGATAAAAATATACTATTATAATTATATATTATATAATGTACCTTACTACTCCTCTCCATCCAACATCCCATCCCTCCCCCAACCCATACTTACCGCTGTTGTTATGGCGCAAAATGGTAATATCTTATTTTATTTCATGTAAGACTTTAGTTTGTAATTGTTATTCCTTTTTTTTTAATAATTTTTACTTACCTTATTTATTCTTGTACCGCAATACTTTTAGGAACTACAACTTAGTAGCTCTATTATTATTATTATTATTTGTAACACACAGGCAGCTCTTAGAGCTGATGCATGTATATCTTATTTATTGTCAGTGCGCTTTAAATATTTGTCCAGTCTGTTTTTGAAAGCGTTCACTGAGGGGTATTCTATGTTAAGGGGAAGGGTATAACTTTTGTAGTTGCCAACGTTTACTATTATGCTTGTATATATCATGTTCATACTTCTAAATAAATAATTTTTGAATTTTTTGAATTTGAATCATAGTAGCTAGACTCAATCAAGTCAAGCCACAATAAGCGTATTATACGCCTAACAAGGGATTTGTGGGCAATTGATGGGCAAGGCTTATTCTGGTAATAACTTAACTTTTTTGTTAGTTTTTCTATGTTTGGAGCTAATTATTAGATTGTGTAGTGATATTATGATCCTAATTTTTTGTTCACAGATCTAGAAATATCAGACTTTGTAAACCGCACACCAAATTTGAACATGAGGACTCCGGGTCAACTGCTGTCTCTAACATCTCACTTATCATTTGGTTCTGGAGGTGGGGACAGCTCCCAACATACTGTCTCCTCCGATGCTTGTGAGAACTTCCTTGATCAACTTAAGCACATTAGTACTATTACTGTTGCTATTCAAATTATTAATGATTCAACTGTAAATAAAATGCATAATATTAAATAAATAAATATCGCTGGACATTTCACACAGCGCTATCTAGCATCAAACTAAGCAGAGCTTGTACTATGGGATCCAGATAACTGATAGAATACTTATATACTTTTTGTGTTGTAAATACATAATTATAATATATAGATATTAATTGAATATATATTGGATATATCTTTTGATAATAATTGGATAAGAGATGGTTTATTATGAACTTGTGGTCTACCACAACCATATTGTGATGCAACTATAATATTCAGTACATGCCTTGCTTATCCCATCTTTTCCTCAAGTATTTTATTAGCCATTGAACTGCATCATAATAAGTAGATTTTAGTAGATATATATTTTTTTACCTCTATTCCACTAAGGTAACTAGGAACTATATAGTTATCTAATCTTAATTTTTTGGCCATTTAAAAAGTTTAATGAATCTTACAGCCTATTATGCATTTAAGTTACTGACTTTGTACTAATTCGAGTAATTTTTCAGGCAAATTAAAGGGGCTATTTGATGGTGTTGGTGGCTTTGAAAACTCACCATTGTTGGACCACTCACAGTTGTCAGGAATCCATCCATTTATGAGTGCTGAAAGTATAACCTTAGACAACATTGTAAGTCGATTTTAAGTAGACTTGGTTTTTGTATTGGTTCATGGATCACATGAACACTGGAAACTATTGAAATATCTATGTCACCAAAATTAGATTTTGAGACCTTTCCATCAGAAGGCTTGTTTTTATTTAATTTCATGGCCTCTTGTGATTGTTTTTCGATGTTTGTTTGCTTTTAACTACTCTCAGAAGAGAGGATGTAGAATTACCATGCTACTTATTTAGATGATATTTTCTCATAAGCTGTTTTATCTTATTTAGATGAAAGCACGAGCCATTTTCTCATAGGCTAAACTATCTTATTTAGAGAAAAGCAAAAGGTATGTTCTCATAAGCTGTTTTACCTTATTTGGATGAAAACACTAGCCATTTTCTCATAGGCTAAACTATTTTATTTAGAGAAAAGCAAAAGATATGTTCTCATAAGCTGTTTACCTTATTTAGATGAAAGCACTAGACATTTTCTCATAGGCTAAACTATCTTATTTAGAGAAAAGCAAAAGATATGTTCTCATAAGCTGTTTTACCTTATTTAGATGAAAGCACTAGACATTTTCTCATAGTCTAAACTATCTTATTTAGAGAAAAGCAAAAGATATGTTCTCATAAGCTGTTTTATCTTATTTGGATGAAAACACGAGCCATTTTCTCATAGGCTAAACTATTTTATTTAGAGAAAAGCAAAAGATATGTTCTCATAAGCTGTTTACCTTATTTAGATGAAAGCACTAGACATTTTCTCATAGGCTAAACTATCTTATTTAGAGAAAAGCAAAAGATATGTTCTCATAAGCTGTTTTATCTTATTTAGATGAAAGCAGGAGCCATTTTCTCATAGGCTAAACTATCTTATTTAGAGAAAAGCAAAAGATATGTTCTCATAAGCTGTTTTACCTTATTTAGATGAAAGCACGAGACATTTTCTCATAGACTGCATCATCTTATTTAGGTAATCGGAAGAGATATACTCCCATAGGCTGTTTTATCTTATTTAGATGAAAGCATGAGCCATTTTCTCATAGGCTAAACTATCTTATTTAGAGAAAAGCAAAAGATATGTTCTCATAAGCTGTTTTACCTTATTTAGATGAAAGCACGAGCCATTTTCTCATAGCCTAAACTATCTTATTTAGAGAAAAGCAAAAGATATGTTCTCATAAGCTGTTTTATCTTATTTGGATGAAAACACGAGCCATTTTCTCATAGGCTAAACTATTTTATTTAGAGAAAAGCAAAAGATATGTTCTCATAAGCTGTTTACCTTATTTAGATGAAAGCACTAGACATTTTCTCATAGGCTAAACTATCTTATTTAGAGAAAAGCAAAAGGTATGTTCTCATAAGCTGTTTTATCTTATTTAGATGAAAGCAGGAGCCATTTTCTCATAGGCTAAACTATCTTATTTAGAGAAAAGCAAAAGATATGTTCTCATAAGCTGTTTTACCTTATTTAGATGAAAGCACGAGACATTTTCTCATAGGCTGCATCATCTTATTTAGGTGATCGGAAGAGATATACTCCCATAGGCTGTTTTATCTTCACCATGCGCAGTCGCTATTTATATATCTACATGTGTATTTATTTGCAGTCTCAAGATTCTGGTTCAGAATCACTAGGTTCCTCCTACCACACTTGTGAAAGTTCCAAGAGCAGTTCAGACTCTAGAAGCACCAAGTCAACTGATGTAAGCAGCGCAAATGGTTCTTCTGGCGAGTCTGCTGTGATGTCAGATTCTCAACATGACCAGTCAACATCCCCTCTGTGTAGAGGACATTCTCTAAAGAGAATACCCAGGTATTGACTACATAATACAAAAAGTTTTATATCTTAGGTCACTTAGGTTTTGCACGTTGCATACGCAAAGTGTCAAAACAACATCAAACATACTTTGTTGGTCAAAATAAACAGAAGAGAATCACTGTTTATGCATTGATTCAAAATGTACACTCTGCATACCAACGTAGCCTGCCTTTAAAAATACGGTTCAAGATTTTTTATTTCTCTTAAGAATTCAAGAAAAAATAGGCTTTTTTTATATCTTATTTCTTTGCCTCAAGTATTTATTTTATTATTTTCGGGAAACTTACAGCTAGGTTAACAGAAAAATTAATTATATTATAGTACTAGCTGGCCCGCCGAACTTCGTACCACCTTGACATGCATATGACGCGGGCTGCCAATGTACGACGCCGGTAGAATTGTCAATCGGCCATCATTAGCTGCATCTATGTATGAGAAAATGAATTTTCTTTGCGTGAATTTTTCCGGTATTTTAATTATTATTCTGCTATTAGGGGCGGAAACAAATCCAACAAATCAAAGATCATTAAAATCGGTTCAGCCGTTCTTGAGTTATAAATGGTGTAATTAACCCGACTTTGTTTTATACAGTGTGTCCCTGGATAAAGTGCAACCCCGAAAGGGGGTGAAACTAGATCAAAAATTATCGACAAAAAAATAGAAAAAAAAATTAAAAAAAAATTCGTATATACTTTATTGATGTATTAAAATTTTTATTACTCACTAATTACTCTATTTAATAAAAAAATTATTTCTTCCAAAGTAGTAGGTCTATTTTGTTAAAATAAAAACCATAATCATGTCAGATATGTGACGATGACGATAAAATAACAAATAACTCACAAACGAGTGGCTATCGTGACTTAAAGTTTAATTTTTGTATTAAAATTACATTTTTTAGGCTGTTTTTTTCCAATAAACTCCAAAAATCTTAAAATTAAGCCTATAATACTAGAAATTTTTATGACTTTTTATTATTGTCTATCATAATAGCTTTTAAATAAAATAAAAACCTACGTTCTAACATAAAAAATGTGCTGGCTAGGAGCATTTAAAGTTGACCACTGATTACGTCACCACTCAGGTAGAGACCCTTTTTTAACTTATATTGTTGTAGATTATGGTCGCTGGGCCTGTTCTATGAAAGATGAAGGGTGGGGATCGAAACAGGACTCACAACAAGGCACGCCAGTCGCTCCGATATTCTCGCCGCTGCTACCGCCTACCGTACCTTACTGCGCCTTCAAGTTTTTGTTACGTTGTTTTGCTTTTGTTTTGTTTTTGACTTTTTGTTACGTTTTTGACTGTACTTTGTTGTGTTGTGGAGATGCCGCGATTGACTGAGTTCTCTCCGCGAGAAATCGCTGACATCCATTATTATTATGGTATGTCACGTGGACACACAACAGTCGCTCGTTCTGCATACATAAATGCGTTTCCGAGCAGACTTATACCGTCAGCACGAAATTTCCAAGAAGTTCACCGAAAGTTATCCAACATCGGACTTGGATTAGCAAGAGATCGCCGTGAGCAACAAGCTACCATTATTGACCATTCCATAGAAGAGGCCGTTTTAAACGATTTGTTTGCTGATCCCACAACCAGCATTAGACGCTTAGCTTTGCGTCACGGTATATCAAAAACATACGTATGGCGAATTTTGAAAAAGAAGGGATTGCATCCATACCATTATCAGCGAGTACAGCATTTGCATGAAAATGTAGACAATCGTGCAAGATGCGTAATGTCTACGTGGATTCAACAAAAAATTAGAAATAATCCACAATTCCTAAAAAAAATTTTATGGATGGATGAAGCGAAATTTACCCGGAAGGGAATCACAAATTGCAGAAACTTACATGTATGGTCCGAGGAAAATCCACACCTAAAGAGGGCGTCTACTTTTCAAGTGCAATTTTCAGTTAATGTATGGGCAGCTCTAATAGACGACACGCTGATTGGGCCAGTTATTTTACCCGCAACATTAAATGCCGAAAGTTTTTTAAACTTATTAAGAGACGATCTGCCACTACTGCTGGAAGATGTTCCGCTGGCTACAAGGCAACAGATGTATTTGCAGATGGACGGATGCCCTGCGCACTACGGGCGCAATGTGCGAAGTTTTTTAAACGAAAACTACGCTAATAGGTGGATCGGCCGGGATGGACCAGTCGGGTGGCCGGCACGTTCACCTGACCTGACACCCCTAGACTATTTTCTGTGGGGTGTTATGAAACAAAGAGTCTACAGAACGACCGTAGACACCGAGGCAGAGTTACAAGATCAAATCATGCGATGTGCCGATGAGATAAGAAGTGACCCAGAGATGGTGCTTAGAGCCACACAACAAATCGCTCTTCGTGCGGCAATGTGCCTACAACAACAAGGAAGCCATTTTGAGTATTTAATGCATTAAACAAAACCCTTATTTCATACTTACATGTAATAAGTTAAATAAAAATGTTGTAACTAAAATTTGATTTTTAATACTACCTGAGCAGCAAAAAAAAACGTGTCTCTACCTGAGTGGTGACGTAATCAGTGGTCAACCAGCACATTTTTTATGTTAGAACGTAGGTTTTTTTTTATTTAAAAGCTATTATGATAGACAATAATAAAAAGTCATAAAAATTTCTAGTATTATAGGCTTAATTTTAAGATTTTTGGAGTTTATTGGAAAAAAACAGCCTAAAAAATGTAATTTTAATACAAAAATTAAACTTTAAGTCACGATAGCCACTCGTTTGTGAGTTATTTGTTATTTTATCGTCATCGTCACATATCTGACATGATTATGGTTTATATTTTAACAAAATAGACCTACTACTTTGGAAGAAATAATTTTTTTATTAAATAGAGTAATTAGTGAGTAATAAAAATTTTAATACATCAATAAAGTATATACGAATTTTTTTAAAATTTTTTTTTCTATTTTTTTGTCGATAATTTTTGATCTAGTTTCACCCCCTTTCGGGGTTGCACTTTATCCAGAGACACACTGTATATTAGGTACCTATGAAATTGCCGTTTTGTATGGAATAAGTGAAAGTACTTATTTTTTTAAACTTTTATTTCTGTTATTCAAAGTAATCACCCATACAATCGACGCATCTTTGCCAACGCATTGGCAGTTTATTGATGCCCTTCTTGTAAAAATCAGCTGGACGGGAGGCAACAAACTCTTCAAAGGCATTTTGTACTGTCTCTCGGGAATTGAATTTTTTACCCACTAAAAAGTTGTCTAAATTTTGAAAAAGTAATAGTCGGTAGGTGCAAGGTCTGGTGAGTATGGCGGATAAGGGAGAGCTTCCAACCCCAGCTCTTGCAGCTTGGAGACTGTCTGTTGTGCAGTTTGGGGTCGCGCGTTGTCGTGAAGGAGCAGTGGGGACGACCGAATGACCAAAGCTGGTTGCCGATGTGCAAGCTTCTCCATCATTGTCTCCAGTTCTTCACAGTACACATCTGCAGTAATGCTCATGCCGTTTTGTAAAAAGCTGTGGTGAATCACACCCGCACTAGACCACCAAACAGTGACCATCACCTTTTTAGGGGTCATTTTTGGTTTAGGGCATTGCTTTGGTGCTGAACCAGGATCTAACCAACTTGCTGAGCGCTTTCGATTGTCGAACAAAATCCATTTTTCATCGCACGTAACAATTCGGTTCAAAATTCCTTCATTTCTTTGCCTATTGAGCAGCGCGAGGCAGGTCTCGACGCGTACGTTGCGCTGGCGATCTTTAAGTTCGTGGGGCATCCATCTATCAAGTTTTTTTACCTTGCCTATTTGTCGCAAATAGATCAAAATTATTTTGATGCTAACATCAAAAGCTGCTGCTAGCTCAGCTGTAGATTGAGTTTCGTCAGCTTCCACAATCGCCTTTAATACATCATTGTTGACCAAAGTCTCCAGACGACCACGAGCTTCATTTTTCAAGTCAAAATTTCCAGAACGGAACCGGGAAAACCAATAACGGGTTGTGCGTTCGTTTGTACAGTTCTCTCCCTAAACGTTTTTGATGTTACGTGCCGTTTGTGTCGCGTTGGTGCCACGACGGAACTCATATTCCACAATTACACGAATTTTTAAAGTATCCATTATGACGAAAAATGTTCAAATGTAATTAAAATACAACGCTAATCAATAAACAAAAGACTGAGTTTGTAAAAGAATGTTTTTAAAACAAAATTAATTTAAATTTAGATTACAAAGCCATTCCAAACTTTTTTCTATTTGAAATGACCAGTACTGAAGAATGGCATTTTCATAGGTAAAGACTATTATATAGATATGCAAAAAAGACATAAATGCTCGGGGCAAATTACAAATTTCTACAGATAATTTTAAAAAGATATAGGTAGGTAAAAACACAGCTTCAGTGGACGAAAACCGTTACATTATTACATTATTATATTATTATTAATGAGAGTTTTAGGTAGATTAATTGTCAGAGAAAAATTTATCCGTAAGCAAGCGTTTTAACTTGCTTGTCGAAGTATTGAATAGATCAATATCTGCATCTGCCAGTGTTAAGCGAAGCGCTTGCTCGAATAATAATAATTCATTATACTGCAACATCAATCAGTAGATACTATTTTAAACTTTTATTCTATACTAGCTTCTGACCATGGTTTCGCACGCGTATTTTGTCAGTAAAAGAGGCTTATGACTCAATGCAGGTCATCTAAATTGGTGTTTTCATCAAAATCGGCCCAGCCACTTAGTCGTGAAAACGTATCAAATAGAGAGAGAGTTACTTTGGAATTTACAATTTTAGTGTGGATTTTATTCCAAACCAAAACTGTTTGCGCAAACATCATTAAATCCTCAGATTATACAAACAAACAGATGGAGTGTACGCAACAAACAGTATGACGCCACTTATCATTCATGTGTGCGTGGCGATTAGAAATAGCTCTGTAGGGACACGTGCATCAGTGTGCGTGTAATGATACCAGAAAAAGAAAAAAACTCCTTTTTTTTTTAATGTCCTTTTACGACAACAGGTTCTAAAATTTTATTTGGATACATGAATTTGTTACTAATTGAATACAAATTTGTGTGAGTATTAGGATTGAACAATTGTTTAATTAACTAGTTTATTAAACACTTAAATATTTCATGTACCATTGTAAACACATTGTAAAATTACAGAAGAAATAATATGTGAAGATTTTTATAACTAGCGGTCCGTCCGGTGTTTATTGAGGTTTACATTTATTTAATGTCCTCCTGGCCGAATTACGGCTACGGCGGCCATCTCGCAAGAGACTAGCCAACAACGCAGGATATATTCCTGACTCCGGACTGTTATTAGAATTTGAAAAATTACAATAACACTTTGGAAAAATAGACTTTATAATAATACTTTAGTTTTTTCTGTAGTAATTATTATATAGTATATATATATATATATATATATATAGTATTATATATTATTATATAGTATATTCATTTCATTAGACTGATAAAAAAAAACATACATATGAATCCAAAATATTTATTAAAATCATAATTAATTATATTGCCAAAAAAAATTAACCACCTTAATTTTGTACTAATTTCTTGTAATATTGCCGTTTGGCTTCTACATGTCGAGAATTAGTTTCTAATTATTATATTATATAAAGCTCGATTACCACTGACTGACTGACTGACTGACTCATTGACATGTTTGTTCTCCCAGATGCCACCTCGTAGGGTGAAAATGTTTGGTGGGATCGTATAGAGGGAGTTCCGATGAGTTGGGAATAAATCCTAAAGTACCCCTTTTGTCCCCCATTCGCTCCCATCGACCTCGTATCTCGGAAAGTATAGGTCTTAGAGCGTTGGTGCAAAAACTAATGTTGCAGAGGACATTGTTTTATATCCGGTTCCATGAAAAAAAAATTGTCTTTCATACAAAAAAAAAATTGTCCCATACAAAATATTTCTGTATGAATACCGTAAACCGTATATTTCGTTTGCCGTAATTTTCATTCTGTTTTTGTAGGGAGCCCACGGCTTGTGTGTACTATAAAATTACTGTAAATTTGCTTGATTCTATATAATGGTGGTGGAGGGGCATGAGATAACTTTCATAGTTTTTGCAAAGGTCATCATCATCATTTTGGAACATCCATTATTTTTTTTTTTTTAGTATGCAACGTTCATCATGTTTATTTTGGAACATCCACATTTTTTTAATTATGCCTCATCCACAATGATCACTTTGGAACGTCAATTATTTTTTTTTATTATGCAACATCCACTGTGTTCATTTTGGTACATCATTTTTTTTAATTATGCCTCATCCACAATGATCACTTTGGAACGTCAATTATTTTTTTTTATTATGCAATATCCACTGTGATATTTTGGTACATCATTTTTTTTAATTATGCCTCATCCACAATGATCACTTTGGAACGTCAATTTTTTTTTTATGCAACATCCACTGTGATCATTTTGGTACATCATTTTTTTAATTACGCCTCATCCACAATGATCACTTTGGAACGTCAATTATTTTTTATTTTTTTATTATGCATCATCCACTGTGATCATTTTGGAACATCATTTTTTTTTAATTATGCCTCATCCACAATGATCATTTTGGAACGTCAATTTTTTTTTTTTTACTATGCAAAATCCTTTGTGATCATTTTGGAAAATCAATTTTTTTAATTTATGCCTCATCCACAATGATCATTTTGGAACGTCAATTTTTTTTTTATTATGCAACATCCACTGTGTTCATTTTGGTACATCATTTTTTTTAATTATGCCTCATCCACAATGATCACTTTGGAACGTCAATTATTTTTTTTTATTATGCATCATCCACTGTGATCATTTTGGAACATCAACAATTTCAATTTCCTCTTTAATTGTTTCTGCTACTTCGATATCCTATTTGATTGCTTCTTTCACTTCAATATCCTCTTTGATTGCTTCTTCCACTTCGATATCATCTTTGATTGCTGCTTCCACTTGGATATGCGCTTTGATTTGATTGCTTCTTCCATTTCGATCGTCTTTGACTGCTTCTTACACATGGATATCCTCTTCGATAACTTTAAACAGCTCGATATCCTCTTTGATTGCTTCTTCCACTTTGATATCCTCTTTTATTGCTTCTACCAATTCGATATCATCTTCGATTTCCTTTTGATTGCTTCTTGCACTGCAATATTCTCTTTGATTGCGTCTTCATCTTCGATATCGTTTTTGATAGCATTTTCACTTTGATATCCTCTGTGATGGCTTCTTCCACTTCGATACCCTCTTTGATTGCTTCTTCCACTTCGATATCCTCTTTGATTGCTTCTTCCACTTCGATATCGTCATTGACTGTTTCTTCCACTTCGATATCGTCTTTGATTGCTTTTTTCACTTCGTCATCCTCTTAGAACGCTTCTATCACCTCGGTATCCTCTTTGATTGCTTACTCAACTTTAATTTCCTCTTTGATTGTTTCTGCTACTTCGATATCCTATTTGATTGCTTCTTTCACTTCAATATCCTCTTTGATTGCTTCTTCCACTTCGATATCGTTTTTGACTGTTTCTTCCACTTCGATATCGTCTTTGATTGCTTTTTTCACTTCGTCATCCTCTTAGAACGCTTCTACCACCTCGGTATCCTCTTTGATTGCTTACTCAACTTCAATTTCCTCTTTGATTGTTTCTGCTACTTCGATATCCTATTTGATTGCTTCTTTCACTTCAATATCCTCTTTGATTGCTTCTTCTACTTCGATATCGTCTTTGATTGCTTTTTTTACTACGTCATCCTCTTAGAATGCTCTTACCACCTCGGTATCCTCTTTGATTGCTTACTCAACTTTAATTTCCTCTTTGATTGTTTCTGCTGCTTCGATATCCTATTTGATTGCTTCTTTCACTTCAATATCCTCTTTAATTGCTGCTTCCACTTGGAAATCCTCTTTGATTTGATTGCTTCTTCCATTTCGATATCGTCTTTGACTGCTTCTTACACATGGATATCCTCTTTGATGGCTTTTAACAGCTCGATATCCTCTTTAATTACTTCTTCGACTAAAAGAAAAACACGCGAGCTGCGAGCAGCTCGCGCACAACGCAACCTCTAGTTTTGCTATATAGTGCAATCGTACCATTAAATACTTTTCTATCAACAACTTCACCAGATTCACTCTGTGAAATTTTGCACATATTGAATATGATCTGGATTAACATATAGGATATTTTTATCCCGGTAAAATGTTCTGGTAGGATATTTTTCCCGAAGCGAAGCGAGGGCGGATCTCTATTACTTCTCTATATATATATATATCGTTTATTATATATGTGTATATGTATATGTAAAGTATATACATTACATATATACATACGGAACTAAATTGTTATACATATACAATTATATTTAAAATCCCGCATAAGATATTAATCACCGAATCACAGTAAACGGCAATAACATAATTATAGAAATACATACAAATTCGGAATAACAATTTAGGCGTGAGATTACGCGTGGGAATCGAACCCACGTCCGTACATTTAACAGTCAGGCTAGCTAACGCCTAGATCAACAGGTAGTTTCCCCAATTGAAGGGAAAACATTTTGCCGAAAACTGGCAACACAGTCGAACTAATGTCGAGGTTTTGTGTTTCGAGACAACCGTTTAATTATTGGGTGAATAAATAATAAAATCAATTAAATAATTTATAGTTACTTGTGAAATGATATTCCATCCACTTTTTTTTGTTTTTGGGAACAACTTTTACACTGTTTAATAACACAAGACGGCATTTTTGACAGAAAATAATGAATCACTCGATACGTTCAAGCAGTACGACACTATCTTTAGCACTGCCGCGAGATTGTATTCGCTTGTGTGGCTTCACTCGCACGTTCGGCGCGCTCTATCTGTTTGTTTGTATAATCTGAGATTAAATCGATTTAGACATTTTGTCGTGTTTGAGACTTTGAGTATCTAAAGCTTTCAAATTAGTAATATCAGTGAGAGTTAACAGGACACATAATCATCATCTTCTTTGGCTGGTTTCAGTTTCCGAGCCAAGAAAAGAAAGCGATTATTAGATGGCGAGGGTGATACGCCCACCGGTGTTACCAGTCTAGCAGAGTCTAAACAGAACCACAGCGGCCTCACGCAGGAGATCATGGCGTTAGAGCTCAGCCAGAACACGCCTAAGCGAATGGCCATACACCCCACGCCGGACCGTCGCAAGAATCCTATCAAAGGAGTGCTGAAAAAGAGGTAAAAACACATTATCATCATTCTCAGCCCGTGTAGACCCACTGCTGGGCATAGGCCTCTCTTGCCATTCTTCCTGATCCTGTGCTAGTCTGAACCACGTACAACCCACTGACTTATTGATGTCGTCGACCCATCTCTTTTTTTTAATTTATGATAGTCAAGCGCTTCACCACTACCTCACCTGATGGTAAGTGATGGTGTGATTGAAGATGGAGCACGCTTGCCTAGAGATAACCTATTCATTGATGTTATACTTTTGCAAACCTGTTTGACATTTTTATGAATAAAACTTCGGACTGACTTTACTCAATAACAGACAACTTGAAGATGATCCAGCCAGTATTTCTTTCTTTCTTTCTATATCAAAAGTGTCGTAGAAGAGCTACATACAACCTATTTTATTATGTACGACATTAATTGTATATTTATCCAGTAATCAATACATTTACAATAAACAATTTTTTGCGTAAATCGGCGGCGCCTTTGCGATGGTGCCGCTTAGTTAGTTTAACAGGTGATTAATGAATATGATTTAATTATCTATTTAGTACAGGCTGTTTCATTGATAATTTAGGATTGATAATAAAGTTATTTTGGAAATTTTAAATTTTCTATGCTAATGAATTTGAAAAAAACCTATTTTACAACAATACTAGCCATTAGCCCTACCCGTGTTTTCATTTAATGACGTAAATAAAAAAACTAAATTGTCCCACTGCTGGGCAAAAGTCTCCCCTTCATTTCTCCACTTATCTTAACAATAACTTTATTAATAATTATCGAATTTTTTAAAATGAATTGCAAGCAAGATGAAGTGGTAGTGGATGTGGCAGTTAGCTCGAAGAACTGACGGCTGTTGGGACAGAAAGGTTCTAGAGTGGAGACCACGCGCTGGAAATCGATAGGGCAGGCCTATGATCAGCAGCGGTTCCTGTGGCTGATATGATAATAACTTATTTTAGACTAGCTGACCAGTCAGCGGCTTCGTACGCGTGGTTTGTCAATAAAACATTACCCTCCTTCTGTGCACTCGCGTAAAGTGTATCCTATGTCTCAAGTCCATTCATAATCTATCTAGGTATGTAGGTACCAAATTCCATCGAAATCGGTCGAACCATTAAGTCATGAAAAGGTAACAAATAGACAGAGAGACAGAGTTACTTTCAGATTGGTATGTACGTAGATTAACACATGTACGCTACTTTTTGTTGACAAACAACGCGTGTGAAGCCGCTGGCGGTAACTAATTATACATATTAACCTTCCTCTTGAATCACTATCTATTGCTGAAAACTGCATTAAAATCCGTTGAGTAGTTTAAAAGATCTAAGGTAACAGACAGCGGAAGCGACTGCATTTTATACTATGTAAAGATATGTAGTTAGTGAGTAAATATATTTCAAAAAAATAAGTTTACAAATGTTAAGCTATATACATTTATGTTTATTAGTGTAATTTAAGTTTGCAGTTATGATGCTATACATATATAGTCAAGAAAATATCATCCGTACTAGTTTGCATTGTATGACTGTTTGACGACCTCCGTGGCGCAGTGGGCAAATAGCTGGCTGAGACGCAGGAGGTAGCGGGTTTGATTCCCGCTGCGAAACAAATGTTTGCATGATCTAAAGATATTTGTTCCGGGTCTGGATGTTTTTCTATATATTATAAGTATGTATTTACAAAAAAAAAGTATATAAGTATTCTATCAGTTATCTGGTTCCCATAGTACCAGCTCTGCTTAGTTTGGGGCTAGATAGCGTTGTGTGAAATGTCCAGTAATATTTATTATTATTATCAGTACATGACTTATATTAATTTCAGATGGGCTTCACAAAACGATAGTTACCATTTTAACTTCTCCACACCTGTATTGAACAATAAATGCCAAGAAACGAAGAAGCAGTTAAAAGAGACGCGCTTTGTTCTCCCAAAGGACGAGCAACCGTCTTCGGGAGTCAAGGAAAAGACATTCAATTTCAGCAAGCATGTTTCCACTAGTCTAGAAATATTTCCTACAAGACGACTGAGCAAGGTACTTTTAACCTTCTTCCTCTTCCTGCCCTTTCCCCACATTACGTGGGGTCGGCACAACATGTATTCCTCCTCCACATCTCTCTATCAGCCGTCATCTCCGTTGTCACTTCCTTCCTACCCATACCATTTTTCACACAGTCCATCCATCTCTTCTTCGGCCTTCCTCTACTTCTATATCCATCCACGCTCATATCTAACACTCTTTTATTAACATGATTTTCTTCCCTCCGCATGACATGTCCACACCACGCTAGCCTTTTACTCCTCAATTTTTCTATCACTGTCGCTACTTTTAAACTTCCTCTATTATAGTAATTCCTTATCTTATCCATTCTCCCTGGGAGATACCTACGTCCAGCAGTGGACTGCTATAGGTTGATGATGATGATGATGATCCATTCTCGTTACCCCACACATCCATCTCAACATTCGCATTTCCGCCGCGTGCACTCTTCTTATTATTCTTAGCAAGGTATGTTTAACCCCAACGCAAAAAGGTGGTGTTATAAGTTCGACGCTTATGTATATCCGTGTGTCTATAGCATCGTAGTTCCCTAATGGACGAATATATTTTTTATTTATTATTTGTTCCGCTGTTTTCTCCTCTGACATGGGCCAGAGACTTTTTTCGGCTAAACATTTTGTACTTGGGCGGTTTTATCTGTTTGGTTATGAACAAAAGTAATTGTTGTACATTCCGTCAATCCCACGTATTCGTTCATTTTTTTTATTATGCATATAGGACGGATTAATAGAATAAATAGGACGGATAGGACGCATAGATTCATACGCGGTTTTTTTAAATAAAAAGCTAGTTTTGCTGTAGTGGTTCTTAGTGTTTAACCCCCCAAGCTAAAAGGGATTGGCTTTAAAAAAAAAATTACTCTTTAAAAGTTTAGTAATGGTTAAAGAACGTTTATTTTCTCAAAAGAAATTTGCATTTCACTTAATGAGAAACTTATTTAAACTTAAGTAATTTTAGGAATTCGAAACAGTCCAAAAATATTTAAAAAAAAATAACAAACAAGAATTACATAAACATTTTAAAAATACCCACAAACAAATAAATAAGTATTGCTGGACATTTCACACAGCGTTATCTAGCCACAAACTAAGCAGAGCTTGTACTATGGGAACCAGATAACTGATAGAATACTTATATACTTTTTTTTGTAAATTCATACTTATAATGTATAGAAAAACAACCAGACCCGGAATAAATATCTGTAGATCATGCAAACATTTGTTTCGCGGTGGGAATCGAACCCACTACCTCCTACGCCACGGAGGCTGTCAGAACAAATGTTTGCATGATCTACAGTTCCAGGTCTGGATGTTTTTCTATAACTATTAGTATGTATGTATTTACAAATCAAAAAATGTGTACAGGGTTTTTGGTAATATATTGACGATATTCAAGTGACGGTTTCTTATAATATAAAAATGACTTCTCGTTATTAACATTTCACAAATGTATTATTAAGCTCATCAAAATAACCCCTTTCATTTTTGTGCGTATATTATCAAACACCCTGTATAAGTATTCTATCAGTTATCTGGTTGCCGTGGTACCACAAGCTTTGCTTAGTTTGGGGCTAGATTGCGCTGTGTGAAATGTCCCGTATTATTTATTTATTCATAATATTATCTGTTTATTTCCAGGATGCTAACAGATCGCCAACAGATTTATGCAAAACACCATTAGCAGCTGCACAAACGCCTTATCGGACGCCAAAAAGTGTGAGGCGAGGAAACCAAATGTCAGATCAAAGGATTTTGGGCACACCGGACTACTTAGCTCCTGAACTACTCCTAAAGTAAGCTTTTAGCCCCCCACACAAGGTTAGGATATTGAGCGAACATCTCGGTGGCAACTTGGCCGATCGGTTGATTCGATTCGCATGAAATGTAGTAGGTCGATAGCTTGTGCTATGATGTTTTGCTGTTATGTAGCTGAATCGATAGACATTCCAAAACTGTTTTTATTTTTAAGTTATACTTCTTTTGGCGCGTTTGGAAAAAAATATAAGAGTAAAATTTTTACAATGCGCGCGCACACCGACAGCCAAAAATCGACATGATGAAGTTAGCTGATAACTGTCTCTCAAGTTTCCGTGAAAACACATAACTATATTTATTAATTTATCATTCCTTTTACAAAGAAAGAGTTGTGGCATACGGGATGAAATCTTTAGCTATTTTTGTTTTGTTACGCCAAAGAAGTATAAGTTCTTACGTGCGTAGATAAATACGCACACACCATACGTTTTTTTTAGGATGTATGGTTTTTGAAACAATGTAAAAATAATGTGGCTATCGCGGGACGCCCGGCAGATGTGAAACATTGAAATTGATGGTTATTGAAAGATTTTTCAATTATTTTGAAGAAAACCGTTTATTATCTTAATATTAATACTCGTGACGGCAAACAATTCACTCCGTACTTTTGATTTAAACAATTATTGATACACATCTTACCCAATCTTACTTATGTACATCTTTCCTTTTATATTATTTGACGCATGCCGTCAGAGCGTGACGGCATACGAGATGATGGAGTCAGGACATACATACAATACTCAGGAGCCACTGAACTCTTCAGCAAATTGTCCAATTGAGGTGAAACTTTGCATACCTGTCGAGTTCTAATGACAAAAAACGTGTTTTTTTATAATTATATCAAAGTTACGTATGCGATGGAAATCGCGAGATCTCAGTTAAGGGCGAACCACTGTTGTTTCTTATATGAATAATGTTGTTTGTGTAGGCAAGGGCATGGTCCTCAAGTGGATTGGTGGGCGTTAGGAGTGTGCCTCTACGAGTTCATGACAGGAGTACCTCCATTCAACGATGAAACGCCTCAAGCTGTCTTCAAAAATATACTTTCTAAAAGTAAGTCTATTTAAATTTCTCTATGTGATATGTAACTA
This sequence comes from Philereme transversata, assembly GCA_963924445.1. Classification (NCBI taxonomy): domain Eukaryota; kingdom Metazoa; phylum Arthropoda; class Insecta; order Lepidoptera; family Geometridae; genus Philereme; species Philereme transversata. The sequence goes on from OZ004342.1 coordinate 13,277,385, forward strand.
CAAATTAACGATTTTCGTTAACTTTTTCTTGTGCTGCGAGACTTTGCTTCTTGCCAAATTTGATAATTCTAAGTCAACGGGAAGTATATGCAACATAAATGGCCGCATCTTTTGATTGCGTTGATTCAGAAGCTTATCTTTTTTACAGCTCCAAGGGACCGTAGACCTAAATATTTGATATCAATTTCAACTTGACACCTCGCGTTCCTGATAAAAAGAGTCTTGAGAGGAAGACAGATGGACAATGAAGTGATCCTATAAGTGGTTCGTTTTTCCTAGTGTAAATTAATTAATTTATTCAATTTCACAGACATAGAATGGCCTGAAGAGGATGAAGCCCTATCTGTGGAGGCAGTAACAGCCATTGAGGAGCTGCTCACGACGGACCCGGTGGAGCGGCCCGCCGCGGCTGACGTGCGGAAAATGTCCCTCTTCAGGAACGTGGATTGGGAAAATCTACTGAACCAGGAACCGCCTTTCATTCCCACTCCTGATGACTTGTTTGATACGGGATACTTTCAAGGTAAATTCACATTTTCACAATCTTTATCTTTACATAGTATAAAACGAAGTAGCTTCCGCTGTTTGTTCGCTTAGATCTTTTAAACTAGTCAACCGATTTTAATGCAGTTTTCAGCAATAGATAGAGTGATTCAAGAGGAAGGTTTAATAACTAGCTTCCGCCAGCGGCTTCGCACGCGTTGTTTGTCAACAAAAAGTAGCCTTTAATCCAGGTAATCTACGTATATACCGATTTGAAAGTAACTCTATCCCTCTGTCTGTTTGTTACCTTTTCACGACTTAACGACTCGACAGATTTCGATGGAATTTGGTACCCATACACCTAGATAGATTATGAATGGATTTGAGACTTAGGATACACTTTACGCGACTGCACAGAAGGAGGGTAATGTTTTATTGACAAACCACGCGTACGAAGCCGCGGGTGGTGAGCTAAATAAAATAAATAAATAATTGAATTCAGGCAGCAATAAAATAGTTACAGGATAGTAATGAATTTATTTTACGGCTCATAAAGATATATATACGTGATGGTGAGATCGGAGAGGGAGCACGCTTGCCTAGAGAGAACCTATTCACTCTAGACTTGTTGAAAAACAATTAATTTAATATCTATGGTACTCTGACCATAAAAATGAAGCTGTAGGTATGCCAATTTGGCATCTATCCGTTCAAGTTTTTTAGTGTTCCGTACCTGATAATAAAAAAGGAACCTTACAGGATCACTTCGTTGTCTATCTGTCAATATCCTTTTTCTATCAAGTTGAAATTAATATCAAAATAAATCCTCAACACTTTTTTGATACAAGCTCCTGTTTATAAATATAGAGTCTCAATAGTTGGCATTTTTATAATAGTCGTGTGTCCCTTATATAATGGCTACCGAACCCTTCAGTGTGCGTGGTACGACACGCGCTTGCCCAATTTACTTTTAACACTCGATAGTTAATTCCGAAACCGTAGCAGATACAGAGAAACTGTCTTGGGTACCATTAGGTCTTTTTCTATGAAAATAATTTTGGTATACTTAGTCAAATTTTTGTAAAGTGTGAGTTTTCCATAAAAAAATATGAAGTTAACATTTTGTTTTTTATGTTAGTATTATTTCATCGTAAAAACAGACGGAACAAAAAAATTTTTGGCAAATTGAATGCAAAATTAAAAAATTAATGAAAAGTAATGAGTGTTTTCATTACTCAGCGCGCATAGCATGCGTTGGTCAAGGAAAAAATATTGGGTTAACCCACGGCTTAGCTAGCTTGTTTTGACCATGTTGCCGCGTTGACACGGTCTAAGTATTGAAGTGCTGATCAGAATCAGTGTTGCCACAATCAAAGTAGCGTCCTAATGTAGCGCTTTGTTAAAGTCATCAAAATTACTTTGACAAAGCGTATTTTGATGTGTCAACGCGGCTTTAAAGGCCGACTAAAATGTAAAATGCCTCATACGAACTTTTGTTTTTCATATTTTTGGATTCAACTTGATTTTCTTGTTTCAGCTCGGAACATTCTGCAGCAACTACAAGTATCCAACTTTGACATTTAGCGTAATTATTATTGTAATTAATTGAAGCTACTTCCAACCTATATTACCAATGATATACATTTAAATTATGTAAAGCTATTTTATGGGATCGCCTTGGTCTAGTTTAACTTTTTTGATTACAGCTTTCTGGTTATGAGGTTAATTATCAAAATGGAGGATATAGTTTGTAGACCTTATCTTATTAAAATGAACTAAAATCGACTTTATTGAACCACAATCCACACCAAATGTAATGGTTTTTTCAAAGCTATTTATAGACAGAAAATTCCAGAGTACATTATAAATATATGAATAGATTTTTTACAATCATGTGCTTGCTTTATATAATGAAAGACTGAAATGAGAGCTGTATAACTAAAAGCGATTGTGTTCTTTAAGTAATTGTAATTATAATCTATTATACCTTAGCGTGTAAATTTAAATAATACCTCATACGTTAAAAATATATCTTTTATTATATAAACTTACATTAAATTGGCACAATTTCCACAAATACATATCAATCAATTGAGAAAAACAAGTTTAATGGGTTGTCTTTCTCAAAATAATTGTATCTTACGATTTATTCATTGAACAATCGTGTAATTTTGCAGTTATGATTGCATAGACAAAGATATTTCTTACTACGATTGGTGCTTGTCCACATATCGATATCACAAATGTTCACGGGTTTTGACGTTTGGAACTTGAATATTTGAATAATCAAGCTGAATATAGTCTGAAGCATTGTTCAATACCTACTTCTAACATCATAAGTGCATGTATTTAACAGTACTACGATTTATGTCAGACGCCTCAGAAAATTTCCAAATAACTGGAACCGCACGTGCTAACGCTTTTGAAGTTAGATGGTGACTGACGCGAGCCGCGGGTCGGCCGGACATTGCTTGTATAAACGTACTACTTCGGAAACATGAACGTTGCCACGCCGTCTAACTTATATCGTAGTATATAATTATTATCGATGCATTTACACTGCAAAGAATTGCATCTTCTTTGTACACAATTCGTGAACAGACCTCTAGCTGGTCAATTAATATCACTTTATCGTAAAGCACAAAGAAATAGTGATAAGGTGAACAAGCTGTCAGTTATAAAATCACTTGGAATTCTTCTGAATCCAAGGAAGGAACGCGGTGACGCGCGTGTACACTCCCGGGTATTGCCCTTTACCGCAGCCGATACCCCATGAGACCACGCCGACTTGGTACCAGGATCCACCCTCGTTCACCATAAGGGGACCGCCACTGTCACCCTGTTGGAAAATAAGCGTACAAAGCTTTTCAGTAAGTTTTTTTAGTTATATAATGTGTTGCAATTTAAACTAATTATATTGAAGGGACGGTTTCTACACAAAATATAAAAAATAAATGTATCTATAAAATTTTCTTGTTTTGCTTTCAAAATTTCGAGACAATCCATAAAATTCCGTTCAACGAAATGAATGTTAAAGAACTAGCCTAATTGTACGATGCCACAGATTTCTAAAAAGTTACTACGATCCGTACAACGACCCCTCTCGTTCAATGACCTCGCCCGCCCAGTCAATGGTTCCTACAACAGAGCGCGTACAATGCGTACGGCAAGGCGGTAAGCATTTACATGTTAGGCACAAAACTCAAAATAAAGTTTTTGGATATTATTTATGGTCTCAAAAATATACCATTGTTCTGTCTCCGTCATTATTTGTAGTTTAAATTGCAACACCTTATTAAATATTTAGACATATACATATTTACAACTTTGATCACAGACTTAACTATTACGTTAGAACCAAAATTACATTTTGTACAAAGATTTTTAAGTAGTCGCATCTATAGCTGATTCAGTCATCATCATCATTGCCATCTTAACTGATAGCCCACTGTTATATGTTAAAATATTTATCTACATCGTAATTAAATGTTGCAAGAAAATAGATTATATCCTGGGAAAGGACGTAGGCTACTTTTTAGCCAACTGTGCAAAATGAGGGTAATGTTTTATTGAAAAACCACCCGTGCGAAGCCACGGGTGGATCAGCTAGTTTCCATATAATTCCAAGTAGACATTTCCTTAATGTTTACTCACACTGCAGGAATCCATGCTGGCCTTCCCGGCACAGATCATGTGTTCGACGATGCCGCCGGGCGCCGCTGCTCCGTACTTTTGACGACACTCTGAGTTGGTCCAGATGGGAATGGATACCTCTTGCAGAACAGACGGCTGGGGACCACCTGGAACAAAATAATGGTGAGACATAGATGCATTCTTTTAAAATTACATAGGACTATTTGATCGGTCAAACGAGATCTCCAAATCAACTTGGGCAAATCGGCGTTGTATGTATGTTTGTTTGTCCGAGAATAACTTTCGAAGCGTTGATCCCATCATCGTGAAATTTGATATATAGGTAGGTAGTGTTGACACAATCCTGGTGGGACTAAATGAACTAAAAATGTGGGGGGGGCTGTTGAGATATCGGGGTTCAAAGGGGTAAAAAAAATCAAAATGAGACTGTTGAGTTAAATAGGACGTCTAATGAAAGGTCTTCTTTAGTACATTTCGACACTGTTTTTATTTTTAGTTTATAGTTTGTAGTTTTTGAGTTATTTGACATAATTAAAACTAAACTTTGACGAAATTCACAGGGTACACCAGTGACCCCACGGTGCTGAAATTTGGTATTTGTGTAGCTTCAGTGACATAAATATAGGGAAAGGTCTGAAATCCAGAATAACTGACTCAAATTAACATGAACATTAAGAATCAATTAACATGAACACCTATTACTTGTAATTTGAATGAAACTGTAGGTCAAGTTATCTGGTTGTTCAGTTTGGGGCACTTTTTTATAAGTAAAATATTATGGTTGGCTTGTACAACGATCCCTTAACGTATTTAGCGACTAAACATGTTTAAATTTGATGTATTTGTATGATATGACAACTCCTCAAATCATATTTAGCAACTAAATACGTTTAGGCATCGTTGTGCAAGTCGCCCTAAGAAAAATATTTTTAATGTGTTTTTTTGGAGATTCGCGAGATCGTTTGAGGCGAACCACTAGTTATTATGCAAGGCTTGTTATATGTACCTAGGTTTCTCTCTAAACTCTACCTTCTAATGCCCTAAAGATCACGCTAAACTAAAGCCTACCAACCTAAGTTTATGGGATTCGATGAAGTTTTTCGACAAACGGAAATAAACTCATCGTTGTATAGTTTAAACGTCTAAAATTATAAACGGTTCTACTTACTCTCTCGCAAACTTCCCCAACCTATGACGGTAGCGATAAGTCCAGCGTAAGCTCTACTTCCGCTCGGCAGACAGATGGGATGAATGTTCTTAGTAAATGTCACTTGCTGGTCTATCGTGAGGATGGAAACGTCGTTATACTGTAATCATAAATATAATAAGTTATTTATTAAAAACAAACAAACAAACAAGAATTTAAAAAAATAGTTTTCTAGTTGATGATTTATAAGTGTCATCAGATCAGCCAGATATTGTATGATCCTCAGATTTTGACAGGCAGATATGCAACTTTTCAATACAAACTCATAACTAAAGTTAAGTCCAAAATGGTAAGAATGCTACACCATAAACATACACACCTACAAATTTTAATAAAATAGATAATATCAGTCCGCCACCTGTATTGTTAAATTAAAACTTCGCTTTTACCAAAGTACGCATGTCGAATCCTCGGTGCCTCACGACTCGCTTGATCTTCCTCTCGATATGTTGCGTTTCGGTAGGAGTTCTAATATTGTAATCACCAAGTCTTGCAGTCAGGCGAGCAACATCCCATGATGTCATGCTGAAAACGACCAAAAGGTTTTGAATCTGTTTGGCTTCATATCGTCAGTGTCGTCACTTCTTGTTAAAGAAACCGGACCGAATAAAGTTTTGAAGCACCAATCTCTCTGCGAAATTTCAGTTTTGAATATTTACTGATCCCCTTTTGATATGTTTCGAAGTGATCAACGCTGATAGTAATTAAATGTACCTACTAGAGGTCGAACTTACTGAGCGACGCAATGGGCAGCAGAAAGAACGTGTTTGTCGTCTATAAGGGATCCGCCGCAGAATTGACGACCATTGTTGAATAGACCTACAATCCACGGCCACTCGTTGAGCTCGGCATTATGGCCACCAACAATTCGTTCTTCGTCTTGTATATTGTCTATGCCACCATAAGCCTGAAATCATGATTAATTTAACAGTCTCCTGTAAATTTTTTTTTCCAACTAAAATAAAACATGACACTAAAAAAAATGTACCAGAAAAAGTGACCTGCTTTTCTTTGAGTTTGTAAGAGGTCATCCAACTTTTGCGCTTGGCATTCAAACCGTGTGGGCGTCATCACGAGGGGCTTGGTTTAGGACGGTTTTGTTATTAGCAAATATAATAAAGTATGTTGAAGTTTTACCTGAGGTCCGTTTTTGGCACCACACCCAGTTACGGCAGGTTGTGTAGGTTTTGTAGGCTGAGATGGCACCATTGTTTGCCATGTCTGAGGAATGCGAAAACATGGTTAATGTTCATTCAACGTTGTAAAAAATATTTTGGTATAAGAGTGACTCACTTGTTTTGTGGTAGGTCTGGTTGTGCTAGGAGGCCTGGTCGCCCAAGTTGTTTGGGAAGGAGGTTTACCGTTGATCGGAGTTGGTTTTGTAGTCACACCTGTCAGGTTATTTTATAAGTTTTATTGTACTTATTATCCCTAGTCTATTACAAAGGTTTATAGCTATATATCTTACCCATTGGCGGAGGGTGTGTTGGTGCAGCATGATCTGGGGGGTGTGTTGGCAGCGGTGGAATAGTAGGAGGCCACTGAGCGGGTATTTGCCTAAAGTCAGTACCCTGACTAGCCCAATGGGGTGACAATGCCGAAATTCCAAATCGAGCTGGAAAACTAAAATATAAAACTCAATTATAACATTATATCTTCATTTAAAACATTACTCTTGAAACGAAATTGTTAATATGGGCTGTCCTCTTACCCATAGCCGCTTGATAAGTGGTAGGGCGGTAGTTGAACTGGCTGCACTGGTTGTAGGACTCCCAACCTTTGTACATCAGGCTCTTGTTGTGGTGGGGTACCAATGGGTTCTGTACAGCATACTCCAAAGACCTATAACGCGAATGGCCAACGTTGAAGTCGATAAGGTATATGGGAAGGAAAGTAACAATAGAGATCTGATCTTATTTAAAAATACAAAGTTAAACAAGTACCTCCATATTGTCCCCATTGACGTAACTACAAGTATCGTAGTGCCCCATCACCCATCCGTCCCAGCCGGACATGTCAGCTACTTTGATGAGAGGGTAGCAGTCGCGAAAACTCTTGCAAGACCCTCTTTTGCCAATAGTGGTTTCGCACTCGATGCCAAAAGCTCCATTATCTATTTGCTGTAATTTTTAAAGGTGGTAAAAAGTTCTTTCGATTATTTTTTCGTATATTTGGGCTGGCTTGCTCAACGATCCCTAAACGTATGTCTCTAAACATCCTTTAAAATGATCCCTAAACATGTTTACATTTGATGTATTTGTATGATTTGACAACTCCTTAAATCATATTTAGCCACTAAATACGTTTAGGCATCGTTGCGCAAGCCCCCTTAGGTATGGACGAGGTGGTCGGTGATTTTCGAGTAATACTGGAGTTTAGGTAAATGTTCTAGAAAAGTCTTACCAAAGCCCTACCCTACTGCTAGTTGAGCTTTATTCGTTGAACTAAAAACGTCCTGCGGACATCACAACCGGTTTCGATCATGAGCAAAAAAGAAAGAATCCATAGATATTAATCTTCCCTTTTGCGGTACTGGCATGGCACCACTTGTTTTATTTTCTCATTTGTGCGATATAATAATTTATTGACCAATTACTGTGCTTCAGTTTAAACTGTATTATATTTATGCATCAAGCCTTGTAAGGAAATGATGGAAGTACAAGTAAAGTATGATTTGGGATGATTACCTGTCTGGGTTGAAGAAGCAGCAGATGTTTTCCATCGCGTGTAGAGTTGAATGCTTCTCGCTTCTGGCGTCCAACGTGCGCTAAAATAAAGTAAAACAAATAAATTGCCATCTATCAAACTAGTCTAGTTTTGATTTTGTTGCTCATCTAATACTTGGTTCGGTTCTGTTGGTAACCAAAAGCATAAATAAATTCTAAATTAGATAACTTTTTGCATCGTTATTCGTAATTAGCTTGCCTTTTAGTATCAAATGTATAACGGTCATATCATTATCCATGAGTAGGCACCGTAATAACATCTACATATTTAGCATGTATCATATTGATACAGTTTTTGAAAACCAGTTTTTGCCCACGATACCCCGTCTAACATGTCAATAATCCGTTTGAGAATTCTTTTGCAAGACGAGCCTATCATGTTTTGGTCATCGAATTTGATTCAACATATCGCCGATTATCGTAAAATCATTCGTAATTATTATTCAAAGAACGAAACATACATTCCATTGTAAAGTGAATGCGCCGTAAACATGTAAGTTATTTATTTTGGATTGGTGCATAACGGTTTCCGTCAGGTAGTGAAACGTATTCATCGGATTTAGTATCCACTTGTATGGCATGCTAATGAGATTCCCTAAACTCATCGAGCACCTATAACTTAATCCCATAGATTGTAATAGCCAATCATTAAAAATCTGCCATTTTATAATTTCAAAACTATAGTATATTTCATTTTCAAACCTTTAACTAAAAACCAATGAACGATATAAGAACTTCCGTAAAGAAGTGTTTAACTGACTACTAAGCCCGTTAATAAACAAAAATGTTAACGTAAACAGACGGCCTTGGCAGGAGTTGATGCGAAGTTCTCTCAAACAAACTTGAAACCTCAGGATCTAAATAATTAAACTTGATTTCCAGAGACACTGATGAAAAAATACGGCCTTTAAAGGTTCCTAGGTCCAAAATAAACAAAAGTAGACATTGGATACGAACAGTATAATTTAAGCTTTAAGCTTGAATACCTAAAGTGGGTTATCCTTTTAAATGCATCATGTAAATAGCAGAGTGCGGCATGCCAGCCGGCGGGCGCGGCGCCTTGAACTTGATACAAATAACAAGTAATTTAATTTCCCCGTTCTCTATCTTTTACTGGATATTGGTCATTATATTTTGGATTTACCAGTGATTTACTCATAACTTTGTGATACAAAATTACCATAGACAGTACGTATGATATTAATTTGGTTACGTTCCGTAACATGTGATATTAGTCAACCTTTAAGATGACAATTACTTAAGGTAAGCTTTCCGGGTTCAGCAATCTAATGCCAGGAAATGTCAGGGGCGTCATCCTGCCTCAAGATCGATTCACCGATCTAATTAATGTCCTCGAAGTAAGCGACAAAAAAATAAGTGGTACTCAGTGCGCACTGGCGAACTTTAAGAAGACAATGCTTATGATTGATGGGATCGACCGCGGACATGTGGGCGGTTAAAAATTTGCATTGAATCGATCCCTAGCAGATTTTTCCCAGAATTGTTAGCCCACGTACTTATGAGTTTAATGGTGAATAGTGTTGACAGATTTGACGCATCACAGCCTGCGGCTCAGTAAGGTTGATGACCAACCAAAATATTTGCTTGATTAGTTCAGAAAACTAATCAAAACTTGAAAATACAAGTTAGTTTATTAGCAAAACGTTAAAAACTCGAATTCATAAATTAAATTTATCGCTTTAAAATCTATCAATACCTACCGTATTTATGATCCTTGTTTTCGCCGTGACCGGACATCTAGTTGCAAATTTTAACTTTCTTTAGCCTCAAAACCTCATATCCACATGCGGCATGCATTGTTTGGAGTCGACCGTACAACAACACTGGACTAATAGACTCCTATAGATACCTATTCTTTAATGAAATATGTAAATTAAAATTTCACTTTCAATTGCGTAGACTCAACGTATTTCGTACTGGGATGCACTGAAAATCACAGATTCACAGATTTTGTAAACTTGTATTTATTGGGTGCAGAAGTTAGGTCAACTCAACATGCAAATTTCTTGTTATTTTTTTAATATAAGAATAAACACTAAAAAATATGTCAGTAAAGTACTCAAGTGCTCACCGGTAATTATCACTGCATCATCTGTGTAAAAGGCGCCATCTCTTGAAGAAAATCCATTTTCTAAATAGTTATTTGAAACACTCCCGTAACCCGAAGCCAGCAGCCCCATCCATAGTATAAATATTTTAGTCCCTATATGCATTTCAGGATGTTTTAATACATTCACTGATAAACCCTTTCGAACAATAACGGGGCAAGTTTCTAGATTGCGCGTCGCGTGAATGTGCAGCCCGCAAGGAGTCGCTTTGCAAAATGCTTCGAACTCTTGGCTTCGCGCCTTTATAATATTTTTATTCTGCCGCTTCACATTAGGTTTTAAAAGATAACAGAGCTTTTTTCTCCTTTTGTGAACTGACATTAGCTGTAGCTAAGCTTTAAAATATGACAACCATTTTGCGTGCACGCTCAAAAAAATATATCGATTAGATGTTTGCTTAGCCATGTTCACACGACATCTTAAGTAATCTTAACAAAGGAAGAATTGGGAGATCAATGAACCTCAAACAACTTATAATTGGGGGCAAACTGCCGATGGCAAGCACCAATATCATTTCGGTACTGCAAATAAAGGTTCATTTATGGTGTTCGATTTAAGACTACCGTTTCTTGCTTCACATTTGGTACAGATTGTTACTTAACTAACTGTTAAGCTAAATTCATACTGTGAAAATTTTTAAATATCACGTGTACGAGTAAACATTTAAGTGCCTATATTAGTTACCTTCACTCTTCGATTTTATATTGTTTATTCTTCTTCTTCTTTGAGGGTCTTTGTTTGTTTTAGTTAACACAACTTTAATAATCTATGTTACTAACAGACTCTCTAGCTGAAACACTTCTTTTTATGAAACGTATATAACTAACCTGTGGATAACGTCGTGGATTACAGTATCAATAACTCACACATGATATACTATGTACTAACACAGATTGTACCTAACATATATATTGTAGTTGTTTGTTATTCCTTAATAAATAAATAAACATCAACCTTTTTTTTCTTTGTCTTACGAAATTGATTATTGTTTTGTATGTATCGCCTAATCCGCGACTATTTCCTATTGATAGTGTACCTAAATCTAAATCTTGTAAAATGTGCCAATGGCACAATTTACTTATGAAAAGGTTTTATTTAGCGAGACCGTGTAGGAGCTTCTGAACTCTTTTAATTGAATACGATCCCTTTTGGATAAAATTCTGACTGATCTCTGAAACATCTAAGTATTTATATGCTATATTCGAATCCTTTACCGGCATAAGCATGCTTTGGCTTTTTAGTAGATAAGAATTACGATGTACGATTTTGTATATTGAATAATGAATAATTTCCTAGCAATTTAGCAAATTGCTAGGAAGTTATTCATTATCAGAAAAAGTTGGACATTTAAAAAGAAATCTTAGATATCGCCGCGGAACAAATGTTTATATGATCTACAGTTATATGTTCCGTGTCTAGATGTTTTACTATATATGCTAAGTATGTGTTTAAAAAAAAAAGGATATAAGTATTCTATCAGTTATCTGGCTCCCATAGTACAAGCTCTGCTTAGTTTGGGGCTAGCGCTGTGTGAAATGTCCAGCAATATTTTATTATTTAATAATATCATATTTCTCTAGAAATTACTTTTAATACTTATTAAATGTGGAAATTTGTAATTGGCCCTAAGCATACATGTTTGTTTTGCATGTATTTTAATATAATTAGTTTTTCTGTGTACCTAGCTGTAAGTTTCCTGAAAATAATAAGAATAAAATAAAAAATAAAAACATTTATGTAATAGCAATGAATTTTTTAAGAAAAAACAAAATAAACCATTGATTTTTTTTTCTCTCCAAGAAACATTTATGGAAACGAATTCTTCCACCTTTAACTAACATATCAGTATCAGTCAGGGATTGCCCCAGAAACAAACTGCAAGTTTACTGTCAAAATATTGACCAGTTTTTTCCTGTTCTCGTGATGGATTAGCTCGCAGATGTAATCTAAGACATTTTAAGTGCGTATACCATTCCCTGCCTGATGCAAAAAACCGCAAGGGTTAATGTCAATGATCTTTGGGAAATAAAGTGGAAGGACTCTATATTTTACTGTATTTTAAAGCAAGTCATTAAATCACTTGGATCATAAAGCTTTGACAGGGAAGTCAAATAAAAGTTTCATTTATTCGAATTCGACACAGGAATATACATGTAGATGCAAAATTACTTTGTGAGTAGTAAAAAGTTAATGTACCTACAAGTATTTTAATCACAAGGGCTTCGTATAAAGTGAGATGAGTTCGTTTGCTCAAAGCTTTTTAACTTTAACATTACACGAACAAATACTTATCTACTTTTCAAATTTAGCTTTACTTCATCTACATACTTTATTTGTAGTAGACGAAAAATCTTTTCATAGGAACTAATACCTATATAAATAAATTGGTTAAGCGCGTGTCGGTGAAGGGTTCCGTAGTCTTACTCATTTTTAAATCCAAAGTTTATTTTATAATTGACTAGTTTCAGCTCGCGGCATTGCACGCGTGGTTTGTCAATAAAAAGTAGCCTGTGTGCCAATCCAGGTCATAATCTATCGACACACCAAATTTCATCGAAATTGGTTCAGCCGTTATGACGTGATTGAGTAACAAACAAACAAACATCCAAACTTTCGTATTTATAATATTAGTGTGCTAATGTGATTTCGGTAATTTTGTATTAACATTATAAAGGGTGTTTGGTAATATACGCACAAAAATGAAAGGAGTTATTTTGATGAGCATAATAAATAAATTTGTGAAATGTTTATGTACCATAGAAATGTGAAATTTATTTTGGCATGTAAAAACAAACACTTTATTAAACTTATGTTATGATATTGCTTAATGTTTGCCATCTAACCATAGATACCTACTGTATTGGTGACGTCTCGAGACATCTCTTGTTGTCGCTTTCTAACCCAAAACCCGCAGCCATTTCCGAAAAAGATATCAAATAGCCTTTATTTTTGGATGTCGATTGCAAGAGTATTTTTATGTCGAATAAATCACCTAAACTTAGTCGATTTTGTTTAAAATTGGATAATATAACTAGTAATTTTTTTTTCGAGAAGACTTTTTTATGTTTTGAGAAACCATCACTCATATATCTACAGTATATTACCAAACATCCTGTATAGTTAGTAGACTACAGCTCGTAACCTAATATCTACTCAGCTTTGATAATTCGTCTTACAAATACAGTATACCTATTGTGGATACTTTTTAGGTACTTTAGGGTTTCAAGTGACGGTTTCTCAAAATATAAAAAATACTTCTAGAAACAAAAACTACTAGTTATATCATCAAATTTTACAGAAAATCGACTAAGTTCAGGTGATTAATTCGATATAAAACTTACTGCCTACTCTTGCAATCGACGTCCAAAAATAAAGGCCGATTTGACATCTTTTTCGGAAATGGCTGCGGGGTTTGGGTTAGAAAGGGACAACAAGAGATATCTCGAGATGTCACCAATACACTAAGTATCTGTGGTTAGAGGGCAAGAATTATGCAATAGCACAACATAAGTTCAATAAAGTGTTTGTTAATTACATGCCAAAATAAATTTCACATTTCTATGGTAAACATTTCACAGATTTATTTATTATGTTCATCAAAATAACTCCTTTCATTTTTGTGCGTATATCATCAATCACCCTATATATCATGTATATATGTATTAAAAAAGGGTCCAGGAAACCTTATAGTATTTTTGGAAGACCTATTGAATGACAGCCCACACGATGAGTAAAAAATCAACCCCGAATTCCTTAAAAACCAAGTTTTTTTACTATACTAGGCGTCCTTCGTCGCTAAAACATTTTGATCGTGACAGATTTCTTGCTAAACAGCACTGATAGCTAAATAACACTAATAGTCGGCGATTAAAGCAGCTGTAACTGGTCGGAAAGAAATATAGACAGACGGGCATGGCGAAACATGTTCCTAGTTCGACTACGGAACTCTAAAAAACCAGCTTAGTTTGCTCGTACCAAAACCAATGATAAATGATTACATTAAACCAGGGACCGCCTAATGCAAAAAACATGATCGCAATTTTGATACAAACAGCTTGAGCTATCATATTGAACTGCTATATTCAGAAGATTAGATTTAAATGCGGACGAAATGTATTTAGCGTCATTAATCTTAAAAATGTAATGTGTACCGTTATGTCAATTTCGTGGAGCAATATCATGTCCGTAGAGCTGAAGAGGCATACATTTTGTGGCTCTGCTTAGCGGTGAACAATAGCGGCTTGTGATTTTGTTAACTTTTGAAGCATAGGTATACGATGTTATCATCGACTCTACAGCGCCCACCACGCGTGCTTCTCCATAGTTGTTAGTCTCGATACATGGAACAAATTATTTAAAATGCCATAACCAATCAACAACTTCAAAGTTTATCTTTCAAACTAATAAACATTATGAGAAGATGCGGGAATGGAGTTCCACTGACATTTGAGCAAGTTTTATGTGTAGACTTCGTGATTACCTACCGGTTATTTCTGATCTGACATGGGAATATCAGAAATGTGCAAAACTGCAACATTATTGCGGTGATGATCTGCATTTTTCGAAAAGGGTTCCAAGATAACTTTGGGCAGGACTTGCCAAACGGGTTTTGAAGCTAAGCTGCGGAGTACTTAAATAACGACTTATAAGTTTGTAGTTTTAATAAGTAGACGTTGAGCTTTAACGTCAAACTACATACACCAAAGAATATATCTGCATATTCGTGGTATATAAATTGATACGAGACATATTTTCTATACGTACAGTTAAATTGATTGACTTTGATGTGTGATCGACATGTTTTTATGAGAGCGTCAGTGATAACTGTAAAAGAAAGCAAATGAGGCCGCTTAATATTATAATGATAAAATATGATTTATAATTGTGATCGTAATTGTGTTGATTAATGTGCTAAGGGATTTTTTTTGTATATTGTACATATATTCATTACGAAATTTACAGAATATAAGAATATGTTTATATGTGACTACCTACTATATAGCATTTTATGTAAAAAAGTAATTGTTTTATTTCACGACCTGCAAAATTCGTAAGCTCTAATACCTAGTTGATTAACCTAATACAAAACTGATGCCGTAACTTATATACAATTTCGCAAAATTATAAAGAAAAAAAAACTGTGCTGTAAAATGAGTTTACGTGTTCGTGATTGCTCTAAGAAACTCGAAGGCATTCACAGCAATTTATAAAAATAAAAGTTTGGTAATAATATCTGCTATATACTATACAAATATAATAATATGTGTAATAATAATAAATGTTAAATAAAAAAAGCATGTGTGCAATTCACACGTGGTACAAGTGAAACCTTAAAAAATTTTGATTTCAAGATAAGGAGACGAATGTACAATTTCTGGAAGATGATAATTGTAGGTTTTAGTAATGATCATAATGATGCAAAGTTAGATAATTATTTTATATTTTATTCGTATATATTAAATAGAAATATAACAATAGATTAAAAATCATGGATTTATGTACACATTTCTATAAAAATCTTTATGCCGACAACACTAAACTTAAAATAAACAAACCATATACTTTTGATGACAACATTCCCTTTATAACAGGTCAAGAAGTTCATTTAGCACTTAATTCCATGAAATATGACAGAAGCCCTGGCGAAGATGGTGTTACAACAGAAGCACTTAAAATAGGCTCACGAGCCCTATTACCGCACCTTACTAACCTGTTTAACTCCATTCTACAAACAGGGATACTACCATCAAAAATGTGCCACTCTAACATCATACTTCTCCACAAAAAGGGTGAGAGACACAATATTAGTAATTATAGACCCATAAGCCTGGTATCCCATATCTACAAAGCGTTCATTAAGGTCATTCAAAGTAGGATAAGCGGTAAGCTAGATAGCCACCAACCCCCTGAACAAGCAGGATTCCGCCCTGGCTTTTCGACAACTGACCATCTACATACTCTTAACCAAATCCTCGAAAAATATCAAGAATTTAATAAACCTTTGTACCTTGCCTTCGTGGATTACACGAAGGCTTTTGACAGCATTAACCATTCCGCCATCTTCACTGCACTTAAGAACCAAGAAATAGATCAAACTTATATCAACCTCATCGAAACCATCTACAACAACAGCACAGCCAATATCAAACTAACAACAGATGGACCATATTTTACAATCGACAAAGGCGTTAAGCAAGGTGACCCGCTCTCCCCCAAACTCTTCACGAGTACTTTAGAAGACATTTTCAGAAAACTAGCAGTCTCTTGGAAACAAAAAGGTGTATCCATCGGAGATAAGAAACTTACGAACCTGCGCTTTGCCGATGATATTGTTCTTTTTGCCCCCACAGCACAAGAACTCCAAAATATGCTCCAAGACCTGAGCACTGCAAGCCTTGAGGTTGGACTAATGATGAATCGGTCAAAGACACAACTAATGACCAACACCAACAAACAAAAAATTATGGTAGACGGGCAAGAATTATACTACGTTGATGAGTACATTTACTTGGGCCAGATTGTCTCCTTCGAAAACAGGCAAGATAAAGAGGTCGTCCGCCGCGTCGAAAATGCCTGGAGGAGCTTCTGGTCCATGAAGACGCTAATGAAGGGAAACCTTCCATTGTCACTTAAGCGTAAACTCATCGACATGTGTATTCTGCCCGTCCTTACCTATGGTGCCCAAACTTGGTCACTGACGGAATCTCAAAAGTCTAAATTCAAGGTTTGCCAAAGAGCTATGGAACGCAGCGTGCTAGGGGTAAAAAGAATCGACAGGATCCGCAATACCACACTGCGCGCGAAGACCGGCATCGCAGATGTTGGCGACAAGACTGCCAAGCTGAAGTGGGACTGGGCGGGTCACGTCAGTCGTATGGTCACAGACAAATGGGCAACAGTCACCACACAGTGGGTGCCTGCAGACGGGCGTCGAAGCCGTGGCAGGCCGAGGAAGCGTTGGCGTGACGACCTCGATGCATTCCAAGATGGCTGGTGGGACGTGGCGAGTGATCGTGAGATGTGGAGGAACATGGGGGAGACCTTTGCCCAGCAGTGGGAAAGTATAGGTTAAAAAAATATATATATATTAAATAGATTTATTCAGACTCAGAGCATTTTCGATAAATGATACAAGAGGCTCATAGTAACTAAAGTAACTAAAAAAAAAAAACATAGAAAACACGTAATAAATCACGAAAAAGGAAAAGTGCTGATAAATCTTCGGTTCTACTGACCTGTATGGCTATTTTAAAACGTCGAAAAGTTGTCGGATCCGTGCCACATTTTTTTAGGATTCGATTTCTAATCCAAAACGCTATTTTAAAACTATTTCGGATCGACCACAAGGCTCTGATACCTTTCCGACACGGATTCAAAGGTAGTTTACAAAATAGCGTTCTCGGATTCAAAATCGAATCCGAAAAAACTGTAGCGCCGATCCGATAGCTTTCCGACGTTTTAAAATAGCTCCGCTGATCTTCATCACACTTACCTAAGAACCACCCGAGTTAAACAAAAGCTTGCTATTAAAAAATACTGGGTCCGGATCGGCCCATCCGTTTGGAAACAAGGATGCCACAGACAGACCGACAGACACACAGACATCAGACATAGACATCAAACTTATAGCATCCCTCTCCTTGCGCCGGGGGCACAGTTAGAGGGCTATAACCGAAAACTGGGGAGGCGAACTCGTCAACATGGAACTACTATGAAACCAGCACTGCAGAGGGCAGTTTTTTGGTTATCATGATATTATTAATATTTATTTTCATATTCACATATTAGAGTTTGAGTATCATAGTTTTCGGGAGTAGGTTGTGTTCTGATACTCAGTATGTTTTAAATCTGGGGGGCAATCGCGTTAATTTTGAACGATAATACCAAATTAAAACCAGAACAAAAACGTAACATACCTACGTTATGCACATTTCGTATCGCACTGACACGCGTGACATCAGTCAAACCAGAGACCAGTAATATAAATAGACTGTCAAGTCCATTGAAAAAAACGTAATCCGCAAAAAGCTCAAAATCCCGTATTATTTCTAGATGGCGCTGTCTCATAGCCTGGAAACTTTCATAGCGGCTATTGCAACCAAACAAATTAAAATAAATTTTCACTACAACACACCAAAATTTTTCTGGTTTTTTTAGAATAAGTAATATTGTCCATACAACAAGATTTACCGATTTTATTTCATATTGATTATTTACCACTTTCGTATGCTTAATCACAGATGGCGTAGGAATAGGATGAAAGGTAGCATACAAAAAAACGCATTGTTTTTTACCTAGATGGCGCTTAACACAAAATTAAATGGCAGATTTTTTTACTTCTAAGGGTATCGTCGCCTAAAAAAACAATGCAATGTAGGTACTTAGCCATTATATACTCACTACAGCAAAAATCCTACGCTGCAGGATTTTTAAGTTGGCGAGTCTATCGCTATAAATAGGTACCTACCTATTTATTGGAGACACATTAATTCAAACTGTTTTGTTCTAGTTTAGAGCATAACGGTTTTAATTACTATGCTTTCTTTCACCATCAGAGCTCTACGGACCAAGCCAATACGATTCTAAACCTAATGATGCGGATTTCCTAGTACTCGATTTAAAAATTAAACAATATTATTAAATAATCAAAAAGATTTAAGTTTATTTTTGATTATAGGCACAGAATATTATTGAAGCTTGACTTTGAGTTAAGAAGAAGATTGAAGTTTGATTTAATTTGCAATAAAAACTCATATTGTGTATAGTATTGTGTATTTTTATTTAAATAAATAACACTATGTCATTCAAATCAAAACATCACCTTACCAAATCGTTAGTGAAACCTTCCCTTTCCTTCTTTTTATCAAATTACTTGCTTACAAGTGGATATGTAAGCTTTTAATTAATTTAGAATACATAACTAGTGGTTCGCCCCGAACTGAGATTCACGAGTCTAGCATAAAACCAAAAAATATTGTTCGTAATCTTTGACTATCAAAATAGTGCCACGAAATAAAAACCAATTAACTTGACCTATAGTTTCATTCAAATTACAGGTAACGGGAGTTCATGTAAATTGGATACCATTTTTGGGGTACAAATTACAGTTATTCTGGATTTCAGACTTTTGCCTATATTTGTGATACATAAGCTACACGCATACCAAATTACAGCACTGTGGGGTCACTGGTGTACCCTGTGAATTTTGTCAAAGTTTAGTTTTTATTATGGCTAATAACTCAAAAACTACAAAAACTTTACTAAAAATAAAAAAGGGGTTTAAATATACCTACTAATGAAGACCTTTCATTTGACGTCTCATTTGACCTAATAGTCTCATTTTTATTTTTTTTATCCCTCTTGAACCCCAATATCTCAACAACCCTCCAAAATTTTTAACTCATTGGTCACACCAAAATTGTGCTATCATTACCTAGCTATATACTGTTACGAGCTGAGGGTTCGGGATAAAATAATGGGAATCGATTCAACCAAAATAACACTTTTATTCAGCCTAAACGATGAATACACGAACTTTGTCACACGTACATAATCACAACACACTAATTCACACTACAGTTGCACCACTTAGAGTTACCGAAATGTTCACACGTATAGCTGAATCCAGACTGACTCGCGAGACCCTTCTCCACGTCAGTCCTCCAGGGCCTCGCTGAGACTCACTCAGACTGACTCACAACTGACTGTCCGGCCATCTCTCCGGCCTATTTATATCCACACATTTCGATTGTTCGAGAAGGATCTCGATCGTTCCAGGAAAAGGGTCGGTCCCTCGACACAATGGCCACTCCATTGTGCGCAACCGCAGACAATAACAACAATAACGCAGCAAGACAAAAGCGTTCGAGAAGTTACGATTATTACTCATTGTTTAACAGCCTCGGCGTAACACTGCCCCCTCCTAAAACATGCTCGTCCCGAGCATTCTTAGCCTCATATCGCGGCAGCCGATCAACACGAACAATTTTAGGCGCACCTCGCGCTGAAGATGTAGCAACTAGAGGAGCCACATTGCCGTCTCCAGTACTTCAGGACACCCAGAGTCCCTTTCTCATCAGCGATCCCAATTCCAGCCTCCAAAACACGGCTCTCATGATTTCTATCTGTTCTTTCACTTCCTGGTATTCCTTTCCAGATGAACCGAACGATTTCCTCATCAGTCGAGCACGCTCTTATGGCCAACGTCGCTGATCTTCCTGTTGACGACGCTGCTCTTCTTTATCCTGACGTCGCTGTTCCTCTTGCAACCGAGTCTGCTCCACCTGTTCATGTCGCTGTTCCTTCTGCAACCGAGCCTGCTCTTCCTGCTGACGACGCTTCTCTTCTTAATGCTGACGGCGTTGTTCCTCCTGCAACCGAGCCGGCTCTTCCTGTTGACGACGCTTCTCTTCTTAATGCTGACGGCGTTGTTCCTCCTGCAACCAAGCCTGCTCTTCCTGTTGACGCCGCTTCTCTTCCTAATGCTGACGGCGTTGTTCCTCTTGCAACTGAGCCTGCTCTTCCTGTTGACGACGCTGCTCTTCTTTATCCTGACGACGCTGTTCTTCTTGACGACAAAGCATTGCCATAATAGCAGCAAGATCGCCTGTCACAGGAGCTTGGGTCACGGATGATGATGATGGTGCTCCAAATGATTCGGCGGCGGCTGATTCCATCTTCATCGGCTGACGACTCTGCCGAGCTTCTTGAACCGGAGAATCTCCAAACCACCTTTCATCCATTTCCTGTTGTCGTTGACCTCTCGTCCTGACACCGTCCACGTTATCCTTTGGTAGAACCGGCATTATTTTATCCCACTTCTGACACCAAATTGTTACGAGCTGAGGGTTCGGGATAAAATAATGGGAATCGATTCAACCAAAATAACACTTTTATTCAGCCTAAACGATGAATACACGAACTTTGTCACACGTACATAATCACAACACACTAATTCACACTACAGTTGCACCACTTAGAGTCACCGAAATGTTCACACGTATAGCTGAATCCAGACTGACTCGCGAGACCCTTCTCCACGTCAGTCCTCCAGGGCCTCGCTGAGACTCACTCAGACTGACTCACAACTGACTGTCCGGCCATCTCTCCGGCCTATTTATATCCACACATTTCGATTGTTCGAGAAGGATCTCGATCGTTCCAGGAAAAGGGTCGGTCCCTCGACACAATGGCCACTCCATTGTGCGCAACCGCAGACAATAACAACAATAACGCAGCAAGACAAAAGCGTTCGAGAAGTTACGATTATTACTCATTGTTTAACAGCCTCGGCGTAACAATACCAAATATCACGATGATCGGATAAACGCTTCGAAAGTTATCCTCGGACAAACAAACATACATATATACAACGCCGATTTGTTGATTTGGAGATCTCGCTTCGCTCGATCAATAACTAGTGGTTCGCCCCGAACTGAGATCTCGCGAGTGTCCAATAAAAACAAAAAAAAACATAATCTTAGTAGGCAAGCAGAATTATTGTACTGAGAAATCCAAACGCAAAGAAATTCACCCGAAAGCCGAAAACAAAACAATTAGCCACAAGAAAATGAGCGGGAATGAGTGGGAACCATGAACTGAGTGACTGACATTGAATGACAGCCAGCAAGCAAGCAAACAGCCACGCTGTTTGCATCTAATTTGTTGCATGCTGTGTTGCCAAACCTCACTTCTCAAAAGTCACGACTAGCAAGTCTAAGAAATTTTGTTGCACTTATTATATGTAGTGTACTTATGTAATTAAGTTTATTATTTTAGTAAATAACGTATTATCTCGTATTATGCATTTGCCGGGTACTTACAAATGAATTTTATTTTGTTTCAAAAAGTATTCTACATATCTGTACATATCACTACAAATACGTATTTTACAAATAGGTATTTCCGCATTTAGGTGATAATGGTACGATCATAGACCTAAGTAATGAATTAAATATATCTATTTATTATTGCACCAGCAAGGCTTTCCTTTCCTAAAAAAACCCTATTTTGACGGAAACTTTCATGTTCTGGCAATTCCGATAAAATTGTGCGCAAGTCTCAAAAAATACTAAAGACTGAAGTTTTAACGAAACTGAAGACCGGCAACATCGCATACCGTGCAAACTGACAACGTCGCATTAATACTATCGCGCACGTTAAATTGGAAATAGCGCCATCTTTTTAATGATTTGGAACTCCTAGCGACATCTCGCGTCCTAACAGGTAATCAAATATCGAGTTACATTAATTTGTTCGAGATTGGCAGTCTATTTATATTACTGGTCTCTGGTCAAACCAACGTGAAACCCAAACCAAACAATTTACGTTCCAACGTTAGACATGTTCAAAATTAACGCGATTGTTCCCTAGGACTTCACAACCGGTGTAGCGCGCCTCCCTGGGGAGGCGTAGAGATATCCTAAGGGAGGCATAATGTGGTCGGATATTTTAATCTACCTACTCTCAGATTCAGTCGCGCCACCTAGTTCCAATCGGGCGAACTAACTACTATACCACTATTTGTTCGATCACGCGTTGTACTATTTATTTGCGTTGTAAATAAGGCGTGGTCTCACTACATCCGCGCGTGCGGGTTTTACATATAGAATTAAGATATTTTTAATGATGGGGGGGGGTCTAAAATGTTTAACGGCCAAGTCACTAGTTTTATTTTATTCATTAAGGAGGAGGTTCTCAATTCGTTGGAATCTTTTTTTTTATGTATGTTCCCCGATTAGAAATTCTTCTTATTTTTGTTTAAAAGGGTCCCAGGTGGCACCAAGTCAGGAAATGATGATTGGATCCCAAAAAATCGAGGGCAACCTTCAAATTTTATAAGGATGCATAATGTGCTTTAGGTATATATTTTTCATAATAAAAACTATTCAAGTATTTGCGTCTGATACTGATCATCTCATGTTGCTGAACTGATGATGGAAAGTATAACTCCTTAACTATTAGGAGTTAGTGGATAATTCTTTAAATATTATAGGCTCGTATAGACCGCTACTTATGTTCCTTTGAGTTATTCAGGTGAGCTGATGATGAAAAGTTATCAACCGGTTTGGTAATGTTTTTATTTGCAAGGATATACTTTCAGATTGGTCCTATAGATATTTCATCAAATCGGTTCAGTAGTTTGAGTTTTTCTGTTATCTAATGTCGGCTATACAGGGTGTTTGGTAATATACTGACGATATTCAAGTGACGGTTTCTCAAAATATAAAAAAAGACTTCTCGAAAAAAAACTATTATCTACCTACTATATTATCAATTTTTAAAGAAAATCGACTAAGTTTAGGTGATTAATTCGATATAAAACTTACTGCCTACTCTTGCAATTGGAGTCGGTGACACCGATCGCTTGTACTACTGGACCAAGAAAGAACTAACGAATGTAGAGGCACCTAGTAGGGATATTTTTTACCTAGTACCTACCTATTTAAAAGTCAAAAACGTAGATAAGGTAGGTTAGTACTTACTACCGTAGATCTAGGCAGGCATGTATTTTTGATATCTCTTTCGGAAATGGCTGCGGGTTTTGGGTTAGAAAGGGACAACAAGAGATATCTCGAGACGTCACCAACATAGTAGTATCTGTGGTAAGGTGGCAAGCATTATGCAATAGCACAACATAAGTTTAATAAAGTGTTGGTGGTTTTACATGCCAAATCACATTTCACAAATTTATTTATTATGCTCATCAAAATAATCCCTTTCATTTCTGTGCGTATATTACCTAACACCCTATATTTTTGTTTAAAAGTTACTTGTTTAGACTTGGCTCTTTATTTGATCTCACTATATTTTTACAGAATATTTTTGTTGGGATTTGTTTTTTCTGTTAGATATGCATTATTCGACAACCCTGTTTTCTTTTTGTGGGTATTAAAACAATTTTTCTCCTTTTTCTTGATGATTAGGTATATCCGCTTAAGTACGTAGTTTTAGGGCATGTTGTATTTACCTGTAACTGGTTTTGTTTGTAGCCATATGATATAATCATAAGAACTCTTATTCTTTGTCATCTAACAAACTGTTGGTGGAACTAATAAAAATAAAGCAGGTTTGATGAAACAGCCTGGTAGTTTCAAGATTAGCGCCTACCACTAACCTCACAAGGCCAAGGACACTTCCTTAAATAAACAGGCTAAGTGCGAGTCGGACTCGCGCACGAAGGGTTCCGTACCATTATCTATAATAAATATTTTGTTTTATTTTCTTTCACACAATAGCAATTTTTTTTATTTACCTTATTTGAGGTTGGTCCTCTAAATTGTATGAGAGCCCATATAACTCAGAAGACTATCATAATTGGCGTCAACTACTATATGTACGGGGCCACCCTTTAATTTTCAACTTTTTTTATTTTTTGGAATTTTTCCTTTATTTGTTCCTTTATTTTACCTTGCTTTTTGCCAAATTTCGAGATTCTAGGTCAAAGGGAACTACAATATAGGTTTTCGACCCAAAACCTATAGGGTACTTCCGGTTGACCTAGAAATGTCAATCTTGGTTAAAAGCAAGGTCTTCTTACAGCACAAGTAAAGGGAAAATGCCGAAAAAAAAAGTTGAAAATTAAGGTAAATTTTGGTACACACGGCTGCACCTCAAGCTATACATTTCCAGTATAAGCTGACCTCGCATTGTGTAGATTTTCCGTACAATGAGAGGTCAGCATAGACTGGAAATGTATAGCTTGTGTACTTACAAGTTTTCGAGAAAATCTAAATATGCCCATATCTTTTTATCGTGTTGACTCAGGATCTTGATTTTTATACACCTAATAGGGACTATAAACTTCAGTTTCTGGTATAAATTTCAACTTGCTAGGTCCACCCGTTCCTGAGAAAACCGGTGGTGGGTGACACACGAACAGACGGACAAGAAAGTGATCTTATAGGGATCTTATAATATATCTTATCCTTTTTACCTTTTGTGGTACGGAATCCTAAAAATGACCATTGTTAGACAACTTTGTATTCACGATTAAGGCATTATGACCGAATATTATGTATTCCGAGAACCAGTATATGGCATTGAGCTTGGTTTTATGCAATCGGTGTTCAAGTGAGGCAGCAGAGCTTGCGGCAACAAACGATGCCGCAAGCTAGGCCGTACTACTCGTGTCTGTGTTAATTAATATCATTATTTCATACTTTTAAATAAATATCATTTGCTAATACCTCGACATTAACATCATGGTTGGGTTGGTGTGTAGAGTACTGGTTTTGACGACGCTGATTGCCGGGTGCTATGGAGCTTTAGACATCAGTAAGTTGAAATATTTTTGTTGTGCTTTTTGTTTGTAATTATGGGAATTTACTATTCCTGATCTCTCTTTATTGACCTTTGACAAAATACACCATATACTTTGTTATATTCCACCGTATAAATATAGTTTGAATAGGTGCCCCTCTATGAGTATCTCCCATTATTCCATTGAACCAATTGAACTGCCGAAATAGACGCCTGAGGACAACATTAATTGGAACTATATTATAACAACCTTGCTGCGATTCATTCGCACAACCAAGATTGACCCTTGCCACTAAAAAAAACGCAGTTGTTTTGATTTTGCGGGCCATATGTAGTAGAAATTATGGGCCCTAAAAGTTTAAATTAAAAAACAAACTATAAAAATCCCGTTATTAATTTCCATTATACAGCTGACATCCCATCACTAAAAAGGAAAAGTGCTGATAAGCTTCAGATCGGCTGACCTAATCTTCGTAACACGTAATAACTAAAAACTACCCAAGTTCAGTTAAACTAGTTATCTATTTTAAAAAAACCTCATCATAAGACATACTTAGGCATGTGTTAAGCTTATATCACCCCTCTTTTAGCGTACCTATAGGGTTAAAAAGAAGCCACATAAGGTGAATCATATTATACTAGTGGTTCGCCCCGAACTGAGATCTCGCGAGTCTCCCATAAAAACGAAAAAAAAATGTAATCTTTGACAATCAAAATGGTGCCACGAAATAAATAACCATTAAAAATAACAACTTGACCTACAATTTCATTCAAATTATAGGTAACGGGAGTTCATATAAAGCGGATATTCTTTTTTGGTGTACGAAATGCAGTTATTCTGGATTTCAGACTTTTGCCTATATTTGTGTCACGAATACCAATTTTCAGCATTGTGGGGTCACTGGTGTACCCTGTGAATTTTGTGAAAGTTTTGTTTTTATTATGGCTAATAACTCAAAAACTACAAAGATTAAACTAAAAATAAAAACAGGGTTGAAATGTACTAATGAAGACCTTTCATTTGACGTCCCACTTGACCTTATAGTCTCATTTTAATTTTTTTTACCCCTCTTGAACCCCAATATCTCAACAACCCCCCAACATTTTTAGCTCATTGAGTCACACCAAAATTGTGCCATCACTACCTACTTATATACCAAATTGCACGATGATCGGATAAACGCTTCTAAAGTTATCCTCGGACAAACAAACATACATACAACGCCGATTTGCCCAAGTTGATTTAGAGATCTCAGTTCGCTCGATCAATAAAATATATCAATCGAAATAAGATGCACAGAATTATTATAAACCAAATAAGAGAATAATGCATGTCTGTGTTCGAAATAGAGATTCCCATATTGTGCAAGATTATTTAAATAGTGTTATTTATAAAAGCTAATTTCAATCACGTGGTAAGTATTAATTACCTGATAGAAATAAAGCCCGAACTTCTTTCTCTTCCCACAAACTCTTTCTTGTGAGTTTTTTTCTGTAGTTGGATAGCTAGATAGATAAGAATGTTTTTAACATGTTTGCACATTAGCCACATACCATTTTTTTAAGAATATACAATTTATAAATAGAATTTTGCATTAATTTGTTAAAAGTGGTAGTTTACATTTGCATAGGTAATGCATTTTATGGTTCAATTGGTAGCCTATCCTATAATGCCTTGACAGGAATACGTCGAATTACTAATAACCCTGTAAAAATTTCCGGTGTGCGTGTGTTCGTAATTCTTCTACTAAACGGCTTAACCGATTTTGATGTTATTTTTTATACTTATAGGGACCCCTGGATGGTTTTTAGTTATATTTGGACCCGGAAGGTGGCGCTGTTGTCGAGATACAGTTTTTTTAAATTTTATTTCTTAATTTTTTGAACTATGTAGCTGACAACTATTAACCACCAAAAGAAAAAATAAACATGAAATCGGCTTCGGCCACAATTTACTTACTCGTATTTCTACTTTATACTATATTACTACTTAAGTATTTCTTTACATTTCGACGTCGAATGTACATCACACAGCAACCAGATTGCATTATTACAGATTTCAGATTGCGTCTTTAGTACATGTACGATTGAGTAATATTTAAATGTTGTACCGTATGAACACAAAATAATTTTCATACAAACCGGTAAAACAATCGCTAAATTAAAATTGCATTGCTGAATCAAATTGCTTCGCTAATCAACATTTTTGTAGCCCACTACGCATAGATTTGTGAACACATTGCCTATCAAAAGTATATCTGTCTTTCCGTGTGTGGCATCTAGGGTTGCTACTCCTACCATATTATAATACTAGCTGATCCGCAAGCGGGTTCGCACGCCTGGTTTGTTAAATATTTATATTCATATCGTCTGGACTCTGCAAGATATCTAAATAAAAGGTACACGAAATTTTAGTTATAATTCCTGTTTTAATCCCTTAAATTTTCATTGAAGTCCCTTGATCTGCTATGGAGCCTATTCGAGAGACGGACAGACAGACAAAAATTCTAATAACGGTCATTTATGATTAGGCATCGTATATTTATACGACTAAATAGTCGTTATCACTAAAATTTTGGCATTTATATTAAAAATCTCAGATTGTCACTTCAATTTTATTGTTGGTATAAATATAGTATAGTATCGTACTATTTTGAGAGTCCAAAAACTATTATTTTTAAAAATATATACTAAGCAGGATAAACTACTAGAGCACCGCTAAGGTTACTTGAATCACCCCATTCACCCCCATGTATATTTTACCAATTTAGATAGATTCGGAACGATGGTTATTGTACATTATACATTTTGAGAAACGTTGGGTTACGCAGAATTAAGTTGCATTTCCGCTTGACACAATTTTTTGGGACACCTGTATTTTTATGTATACATTGAAATCATACAGTCCAATCCTAGCACTAAGGTTTCAATGAGGTCAAATATTTTTAAAGGTACTTTATATTGATGAAAAGAGGAGATGAAAAAAAAATTGATGCAGAGTTCCGTTTCTGAAATTATATTATTCCGAACCGAACGGTTATTAACTTGACTGTGCCCTTTTTTTGTAAACAAACTCTCTAGTTGGCGAGAACATAAAAGTAATTAATTTAAGTTTCACATTGTGGGCACTCGTAGAAATCTTGGCGTGTCCAGATTACGAAATGATAAGTGATACTAATTTTGAGTTTCACCAACTGGAATAACGCATATTTTTGTTATAAAGTAACTTTTATTAGCTATGTTGTGAAAATTGGCCATCAGCCCCAAAGTTTTAGAGTAAAAATTAATTTGTACATTTACAGAAAAGTACCTCAAAGTATGCGACAGGAACTCTGTGGACGTGAACGACTGTATGGTAGAAGCAGTGCAAAAAGGCATAGCGGCTATGGCCGATGGAATCCCGGATATGGGAGTGCCTGGTGTGGACCCTTATCACCAGAAAGAGCTCAAAGTTGAATATAAAAACAATCAGGTTGGTACTTAAGGTATTTCTCATATCAGCGACTAAGAAGTTGTATCTCTATACAATAGAAGGTAGCTGGCCTATATGAAATGTTTTTGAAGTAAAACTTCTTTACGCACGCTTGACTTGGGGAGTAAGCTGGTGAATGCGTGACGAGAGCGTTACGAAAAGTGTGATCGGGCGAGGCGAACGGAAGAGAGGGAGATATAAGTTATTGAAGATAGAAAGAGAGAGAGTTACGTTTCGTATATTACTGTAGGGGCAAGAGATAAATATTGTTGGACATTTCACACAGCGCTATCTAGCCCCAAACTAAGTAGAGCTTGTACTATGGAAACCAGATAACTGATACAATACTTATATACTTTTTTTTGTAAATACATACTTATAATATATAGAAAAACACCCAGACACGGAACACATATCTGTAGATCATGCAAACATTTGTTCCTTGTCGGGAATCGAAGAGTGAGAGGTGCGAGCACACATTTTCTTTCTCTCTTTCTTTCATATCCAGTTAAGTTTCGTATATCTAAGACATAGTGCAGGCCTATTGTCTGTATCACACTGTATGTTTATATTATACATATATAAACATATATATACATACATATAGATGGAGTTTAAGAAGTTTTACTTGGTCTAAAGCACACTCGTATTTTTTCTTTGTATATTATTTTAGAGTGGTATTAAAAGATCGATAACAATAGTTGACCCGGATCTCTTTAGTTAAGTAATAAGTAGTGTTAGCTAAAAGTCAAGTAGTTCATAAAAATTCAAATGAAAAAAGAAACAATTGACATATCGATTTTTTACTTCAAACATTAGATGATTAGTTTTACAAACTCTTTGATAACGATTTCAGTTACTAATTAATATGAAGCTTTAAGTTAGGTATTGGTGGTTATCTTTTTAAGTTAATAGGGGTTACATTTTAAGGCCTAGGTGAATTATGGGGTAATCCTAAGGAATAACCTTTTTTTACACATAATATATTACTTACAGATTTAGTCAAAAAATCATGCAATGAAGTGTTTGGCGAAAACGTCAATCCGGTACACCATTTTGAAAACGATTTTTTTGGTGCAGAGAATATATACTATTTTGCTTGGTATCTTTAATCAAATAACATACAAGTACATACAGAAGGCACTAAATATAAATAAGCTATGCTAATTATATAAACTAAACAAAGATCATAGCAATTAACATGATAATAAAACCTGTTATTCTTTTAAAGTATCATGTTTTTAGATTTTTCATGTATACGTGAATTATTGTGAATACAACCTTCATAATTGGCGGTGCAACATTATAAGAGTTCTTTTAGCACTTCCTTATTAATATTAACAGTGACCTTACTATTAAAACAGAAGAAATAATGGTGCCGATTCTGTTGTTTACGCTGACTGACTAAAATTGTGTAAAACACGAACAGTTTTATTTTGTTCACACTAAAGATCAAATTAGAATGACATTTAAAGTGACATTTCTAAATTGGTGAAACTTTTCTCGATACAATTATTTGTCAAAATCGGCTCTTCTAAAACACTGATATCGTTCATTCTCAGACTCTAGAAAAGATTTGAAGTATTTTTTTACACAGTAGGTAATTATGGTACCTAAATTAATGTAAAAGCATTTGTTTTTTCATTTTTTGGTTCTCATGAAATTCGAGATTTTATCTTTTGTCGCTTACGTCATTTACTCCTGCGACAATGCGGTGCGGCTATGATATATGTTTGTCTCGTTCTTCACCTAAGCAAGTAAATAGCACTGTCATTTTTTTGCATTTCCAGAGTCCTCGTTTTCACAACTCGTCTCGTCAAATTTTAAATACTAGTTCCGGGCAGTGGTGGATTTACCAGCAGGCTGAGTAGGCTGGAGCCTAGGGCGGCAGATTTTAGGGGCGGCAAATTTGGGGCAAAAGTCAAAGTCACCCACTGTTTTACCCACATTTGACCGGTTTTGTTGAATCACTCAAATTTATTAAAGACCAGGGTTGCCAAATTTTTTTTACGTGTAAAGAGCTCGCGAATTAAAAAAGGTTGAAAAACACTGAACTAGGCTATCAAATTGTAGAGGTCGGTAGAGGCGGCAAAATTCGAATAGCCTACTGGAGGTAAATATTTTAATCCGCCACTGGTTCCGGGACACCTCGTATTAGCTTTACAGGTTGTCCGCGTTGCGGTGTCGATTGCGTCGCGGTGAGCTCGCGGCAAGCACATTCACTAATTGCCTCGCAAGAAACACGCTCGCGAATCGCCAGTCTAAAAATTACCTTAGTTAACCTTTCAAACCCCGGGCGAACGCCGGCGTTCGCGCTGTGACGACACTGCAGTAAAAACTTTATTAAAGGAGTTTTTGGTGTTATCAAAGTTCAGCAAAACCTATTCATTAATTCATGCTTTTGATTTATTGCCTAAATATTTTTTATGTATTATAGAATAATTTTTGTCTAGTCGCATTAATCAACCAACACCTGACCATATAAATAACCATGTTTTATGATTATGAGTTAAACTTTAAAGTTGATTCGGTAACTTTGTTAGAATATTACGTTTAGAACTGTTTTGATGTATAACTTAAAATGTAATAGGTTTGAACCCCCGAAGTAAACGGGGTATTATAATTTAGTAATCTTTATCAGTTATACTGTTTATCTGTCTGTCTATATGTCTGTGTTTCTCTCTTTGGTACAACTCCGAAACAGATAGATCAGTTTGGTTTCATTTCTTTTTTTGGTGATGATAGCTAAGAAACATCACGAAACGATGGTTCTTAGCTATTATCATCATACCAGCCATTGGACCTCCACTGCTGGGCAAAGATTTCCAGTCGGACCGATCTTGTACTGCTTGCGCCCAACGGTTCTCAGAAAAAAAATATTTAGTTCATTTTTCCATCTAGTGGGGGATGGTTTAACGACCGACGCGCTTTCCAGTGCGTGGTCTCTTTGTCGTCGGTTCTTCATTCTTAGCTTTGTTTGATGAAAATTAATGCTGGCCAGTCCAAAGCTTAAATTTAAAAAAGCTTGTGAATTTTAGCTTATTATGGTGGTTCGATTCCTATACAAACAATTTAGTTAAAATTTCAAAACATATGCGTATCGAATTAGTTAAGTCTTATTACGTCGAATCAATAAAACTGCACACTTTCATTTATAAATATGTACGTTCATTATTTTTCATTTATTTGAAATGTCCAGGCCCAGATTTAGAGAAGGGCAAACCAGGGCACATGCCCCGGGCGGCAATTTCAGGGGGCGCCAAATTCATGTTTGAAAACACTTGCTTCACAAAGCGCTTACCAAAAAAACCAGCGCACAACGTAGGTACCATCGATTATTCATTGTATTTGGAACGCATTACTGTCGTAGCTAGGGGCGGCCGCAAGGGGTGCAAGCCTCAAAGGGCCGTAATTCTTGAGATTTGCACCCCGTTGAGGCTGAGTGCACGGTGCACTAGCCACAGCCTGCGAGCTGCTGGGGCACGGGCACATTAAGAGCTTGCTAAGAATATAAACACATTTATGCTAACTTGCACTTCATTACGACAGCGCCTAAAATAACCTTAAATCAAAAGTATTTATGTCGTTCCCATTTGCCAAACGTAACAAAATATACACCCCCCCCCCTCGTCTCGTCTCTCAAACGCTGAAGGGGGCGGCACATCAAGTTTCTGCCCTGGTTCGGTAATTCGGTAAAGTCCTAGATTCGGGGCTGGAAATGTCAGCCATTATGTTTTTTTATAAATGAAAGTGTGTAATTTTATTGATTTGCCGACAACAATAAGACACGAACTTATTCGATACGCATATGTTTAGAAATTTGTACCTTTCAATTACCTAGTGAATGTGCACTGATTGATTGTATATGAATCGAACCACTTTAGTCCAAACCTACTGCGCAAAGGTCAACTCCCTCCTTACTCACTCGTATTAGATCAATGCCAAAAGGTTGATCTCATCCTCATCGTCCTGTCCACCTTGATTAAATTAACTTAATCTCAATGATACCATAAGTTATGGTCAATAACTGCAAATTTGTTGAAGTTTTATGCTAAGTGATGTGACATACATACCGTATTCACTCTGACCCTGCATTACATAATCTACTTGGATAATTAGACCATTTATGTGTAGTCCGTTCACGCTAAGTCTGCCGTTTGACATGACGCTGACGGTACGTTTTAGTGACGCCTAGTTAGTTATGAAATAAAAACAAAAAAAACTTGTTTTTTAAGGCACCTACCCTGGAAGTTGGGGATGACAAGAGCCCGTTTACGAAATACAAATTCACAAAGTTTCCTATTTCGTAATAGAAGGTTTCATACATTTTCGGTGCCTAACATTGTATACTTAGGTACTTTTTTGCACTAAATACTTAAAATAAACATTATATAAAAGTAGGTTTAATGCTAAAAGCATTTTCTACTGGCCAACCTCATAGGTAGCTAGAAAGGTAGTAAAGAGGGTCAGGAAAGTATGTACTTCTATTTTTTTATTGTTACATAGTTCAATCTCAATCGAACCAGTATAATCTCGAAGTCTTCAAGTCCAGAGTGAATAGGTTATTTCTAGGTACGCGTGCTCCATCTTCGATCACACCGCCACTTACCATCAGGTGAGGAATAGTGGTCAAGCGCTTGGCTATCACAAATAAAAAAAATCTACTATTCATTTTGCAGACTTAGCGTAGAGTACTTTATCCTTCTTACCTAGAACGCCTTGAGTAGATAAAAATTGTACCAGGAAAGATACTCTGGTCGTAAACTTCACTTATGTAATTAGCGACATTATACGTTATCATTTTTCATTCCTAATTATATAGCATTGTAACCTCTGTTTCCGTCTTATTTGCAAGTACCTAACTACCTGCCTCAATTGTTTTTCTTAACATTATCAATTAATTTTTTTTTACAGCGATGACGCCGCGAATTTAATTAATTCATTAATACATGTACAGAAAAACAAAACAATATCTTATACCTAGCTACTTAGCCTGTGAAAATCATAATTTGTTGATTTTGGTTGGTAGGTAATGCAGGTTTATTGTAGGTAGATAACAATACAATTGAAACGAGTTATAAGATTAACGTATAATAATAAAGAATACTTTTAATTATGTATGCATACACATCCTACAAAAATTATAAAACAAAATGCAAAATTACCGCCATTTCATGACGGCATAAAAGTTTTAGGTAACGCGATAGCAGAAATAGAACATAAGCTTCTATTTATCCGACTGGCACGCGAGCGAAGTCGCAATGTAGCTAGTTTGTTAACTGTATGGAGTGCAGGCTAAGAAGACTAGATCTGTCGCCTCATTACTTACTGCTATGGCGAAACGGCCATAATGGATATTGTCCTCCGAGCCCTTAGAATAATGACACTGTCCGAGCCTGTACTAGACGCCAACGCTCCTGGCGGACGGGGTCATAAAAGTGAGACAAGCGACGATGATATTGTTATTACGCTCGCTCTTGCTGCCCTTACGTTAGTGATGCGCCGAGTACCTATAGATGCCACTAATAATAAAATTATCATTAATTGTATTGAAAAGGAAACAAACATGTTTATTGGTTTGCCCCGTCTGAGTATACCTATTATAGACCCCGCCAGATATATCTCTATCCATTGGCGTTTTATTCCAGTCGACGGCATGAAGTTCGAACAGGTCTTTCTCAACTTCGTCGCGCCAGCCAGCGCTTCCTCGGACGCCCGATGCACCTCCGTCCACTTAGACAACTCGCGTATTCTCGCCTGACTTTCCCCATTCGGACCAGATGCCCGGGCCTTCGGAGTCTTGAGGCTTTTGTTATTTCTATGATATTAGGCTCAGATACTAGGTCCTCTATCTCCTGGGTCTTACAAAGTCTCCAGCTTCCATCTACCCTTCGGATGGGTCCCAGGATTTAATTATTACTTGCCTCATTGCTTTTCTTTTACTTTGTTCCTCTGCAGGATTCCATCACGTAGTGACGTAGGTACTTCTGGTTCACGAGTTTCAAACCAGCGGTTCGTTTACGG
Source organism: Philereme transversata (assembly GCA_963924445.1). NCBI lineage: Eukaryota > Metazoa > Arthropoda > Insecta > Lepidoptera > Geometridae > Philereme > Philereme transversata. The sequence continues at coordinate 13,312,341 of OZ004342.1, forward strand.
GATATTTTACTTTACCTTCCTTTGAAGAAATAATACCTTACTGAAGCTCTTTTTGACAGTGAAGGTGTTATTACATCTTTTTATACCTATGTACTTGTATTTTTTTTTTCAGATATCGGCAAAAATGAGAATGAAAGATATTTACGTCGAAGGTTTAAAGGGTGCTACTGTTCTCGATGCAAGGTTAGTATTGCTAAAGTACGAAATAAGAAAAATTAATTTGGTCCGAGTGCCATTATTCGCTCGTAAATAATAAAATAACATTTCTTTACATATACAATTATTTCTTTTCTCTATCATGCTTTACAATAAATGGCGCCCTACTTGCCAAACTAAGTTTGTGAAAACTTGTATCTTGGCAGTTGGTGAGAGCACTTATGACTAGGCATATCATCTACTCACAGAGATGTAAACAAAAAAAATTAAATATATAAAAAAAAATACGTAGGTCTACACACAGATTTGCATAACATGCACAAAGCAGTGCCATTGTTGGAGTGAGGTATGTTTCAAAGACTTTAACTCAGAGTTACTCAGAAAATTAAAATCAACATTATCTTTTCGTGTCTAAATCTGAAAATAGTTTTTACCTACGACAAAAACTGAGAAGCAGATTTCTAATAAAATCAGGCTTAGTGTTTAGGACTCAAAATGTTTATAGATGTAAGGTATATTAATTTATTATTACTTATTTCCCTATAACTAATTTGTAAAAAGAAATTGCTGGTATATTAAGAACAATGATTTAATTGCAGAGTAAAAGCGGACGACGACCGACTTCACATCGAAATCGATCTAAAAGCTCCCAAAATTATAGTCAGGGGTAAATACGAAGGAGAAGGACAATACAACGCTCTGAAAATCAACGCACATGGAGGGTTTTCGACTAGTATGAGTGAGTATTCATATCTATAGTAATATTATAAATTCGAAAGTAACTCTCTCTGTCTGTTTGTTTACGTTTTCATGACTGACTTCGACGACCGATTTCGATAAAATTTGGTATATAGATAGATTATGACCGGAATTAGGACACAGGCTACTTTTTACTCGACTGCGCAAAGGAGGGTAATGTTTTTATTGACAAACCACGCGGGCGGGTCAGATAGTTATAAATATTTAAAATACGCACAAGACTGTCTTTTTGGGCAAACGTGCTTCATATTGGACCACACCACCGCTCATTAGGTGAGGTAGTGCTTGGGCTTCACTATTCTCATTAAAATTAATAGTTCATCACATAAATGTGTTAACCTTATCACACTGAAGGTCGGTTTCCACCAAAGCGGAGCGGAGATATATAGAATAGTTTTTGAAGTGAAAACTTCTTGAGGCGCGTTGAGCATTTTTTGAGATGGGAAAAAACCATTGAACTCGCGATACTGTTAGCAACACCTGTCACTGACTACTGACAATGACTGTTACTGACACCTCTGTATATAATCTGTAGTGTAGTCTGCTTTTATTCAAGTTTTCACTTCTGTCGTCGTTTTCATTTAACAAGCATATGGCCCACCTGATATTAAGTATTGACAAATATGCCAATAGATGACGTAATACGATTTTACGTGATTCTATCGGCTGAATTTACACATCTCCCCCCTCCACTTTGGTGGAAATCGGCCCTTGTGATGAAGACTGCTGATACAAGCAACTCTAAATTTTCAGCTAATCTCGTATGGACGTGGAAGCTGGACGGAATTCCCGAGAAAAATGGCACAGATACCTTCGTCCGTATCAACTCCTTCTACATGAGGCCAGATGTCGACGGCATGGTCACACAGCTAACAAACGATAACCCTGACAGCAAACAGCTAAGTAAGTTACTTTGACGACTAAGCTTATTGCACGCCCCCAGTGGTGGATCCAGGATTTTGGTTTGGGAGGCGCTTGACACAGCTGAGGGTAGGCTTTATCACTTTTATAATGGTAAGGATAAGTGATGAAAATTGTACCATCAGTAACATAGTTAAGAAAGGGGTGAATGAGATGGTTTTGGGAGAGGTTTGAGCCCCTTAGCGTCGGCGTCGGCAGGCGCGCTTATTTTATCACCGGCCAGCACTTTATCGAAGCGAATTGCGTTCAACTTTTTAATTAAATAGTGCTCCAAATTCAAAAGTCATTTCGTCACTGTTATTAAGTGCGCCGGAATGACCCATTTTGCGTGCACTTATCGACGAACCCTTCGCCTCTTTTCGAATAGATGGGATTAAAATATTTATTCATACTCGTATTTCCTAATAACCATGATAAAAATTAATCCTATGTTGTTATAATATTTATTTACAAACATACTACTGGTAATATTAACATAGAGAGGTCAGCAAAGTCGTCAGACAGGTCCGCGATTTTAACACTTATTAAAATTGGCCTTGTTACAATTTAGCACTTCCGAATTAAGGCAGGATTATAATATAATACACAGTTTTATATGCATGATGCTTTTCTCATATAAGTTAATGTACCTACCTACTTAATTATACACGCATCTACCTATGTTATTAGTGCTGATTTGTATCATGTTTGAGTAACAAAATAAACGAATTATTATTATTAAAATAAGAACGAAGTTTCCATTTATTTAAAATTGAAAATTAAAAATATATATATATGAAGTTGATACCACTTTTGGTGTTATCTTCATGATTTAGATCTGCATTTCCATGATTTTGTTTTCGTTGCCCATTTATGAGCTGTATGTCTACACCGAATATAGTTTGTCTGCAGACTCTACAGTATGTAGTAATTCCCAGCGGTGGAAATGTAATTATCTTCTGAAAATGCTTGTCTTGAAATAATAACATCGTTTGTTACAGTTGATTTGGGCAACACATTCGTGAATCAGAACTGGCAGGTACTGTACCGCGAGCTACTCCCACACGCACAGGCCAATTGGAACAAAAATGGGATTCGCATCGCAAACAAAATCTTCCTCAAAATACCCTACGATCAAATCTTTCCTATTAGCTCATAAAATGTAGGTACCTACATTGTTATAGGCACCTATTTATTATAATTAGCTTAGCTCTTACATATAATGTTACCGGTTTTCTGTGATAAACGTGGGGAAGTTTATTTAATTCTTTTATAATTAGGCATTGCAAATTAAATTTTTATTGAATAAATTGTGCACACCATTTTTGTATTTTTCTTATAATTACCAACTTTATAGCTCCTATTCACTGACCTTCATAATAGTCAATATTCATTTATTCATTAAAATCACAGGGATCACGTTGAAACGTAAATTTTACCACCTGTTCCTCCGCGACCAAGCCAGGAATTAATCATGCAAGAACAAGGCTGGTTATTCTTTTTAATGATCCTATCCTCCACACAAGTTCAATTCCCAATTCCAATTCCCGATTCTAATAAACCATTCGCTTTACTTAAGATAATCAATGGTATCGTCACAGAATCGTAGACGTCGACGTCTGGGTGTCTACTTTGCGTAGACGTCCACTCAGAAACAGCGTGGCAGAAAGTACTGACCTTGGCGTTAATGGTCAATTGATCAAACGAACGGTCATCAATGACTACCCGAAAGGATCGTTCCCTCAACGTCTGCGAGCCAAGAGCAGAATTGAGTTGAAAGTTCGTATGAAGGAAGCTTGCCTATTGGCACGTTAACCTAATATAATAAGGCTAGCATGCCCCAATCCCTGTCAAAATGCCCTGTCTACGAGATATCTTTTAAAACAGCCAATGCTTCACCATTATACTTTATTACTTACCATTATTATTTACCTACCGTGTGGGTGGGATTTTAGTGGAATGAGGAAATTCCATGGCTCCCTAGTGGGAGCATAATGCACTCTAGTTTTATTATGCTCCCACTGGGAGCAAGAGTGCGATCCTAAAGTCTGGCTAATTCAATGCATTAGTGTAAAAAAATGTCGAAAATTTGAAAAATATCAGCATAGGAGCCCCAAAATTAGAATAAAATACCTGGAATACCCTTATATACGTTAGAAAAAATAAATATTCTCATTTATCAAATTAGGTTATTTCAGGTATTTCATTCTAATTTTGGGGCTACGATATAATTTTAAATTAGACGCGCTTTTTCAGTCTCTACTCCCAAAGTGATCGATATCGACCCCTTGGGATCGAAATCGGTTTCCCAGGGGTCAACATATTATTTTTACTTTGCGATTTTAATGTTTTTTTCAAAAAATAATTATCTACTTAAGTATTTGAAGTAATTTGTATTAATAATTGATCGAGCGAAGCGAGATCTTTAAATCAACTTGGGCAAATCGGCGTTATATAGGTATATGTTTGTTTGTACGACGAACGAACTTTCGAAGCGTTGATCCGATCATCGTGAAATTTGATATATGAGTAGGTAGTGTTGGCACAATCCTGGTGTGACTAAATGAGCTACAAATGTTGGGGTTTTGTTGAGTTCAAGAGGGGGGGGGGGGGGGGGGGAAATAGGAAACTATTAGGTCAAACGGGATGTCTAATGAAAGAATTTCAGTACCTACCTACATACATAAAGGAATCAGTACATTTCAACCACGCTTTTATTTTTAGTTTAATCTTTGTAATTTTTGAGTTAATAACCATAATAAAAAACTGAACTTTGACGAAATTCACAGGGTACACCAGTGACCTCACAGTGCTGAAATTTGGTATTCGTGTAGCTTTACTGACACAAATATAGGGAAAAACCTGAAATTCAGAATAACTGCAATTTCTACCCCTAAAAAGAGTACTTAACCAATGAACATGAACTCCCGTTACAGGTAATTTGAATGAGACTGTAGGTAAAGTTATTTAGTTATGTATTTCGGGGCACTATTTTATGTAGTTTAACTATTATGAATAATATATTTTTTATGGAGACTCGTGAGATCTCAGTTCGGGGCGAACCACCAGTTATTAATTACACTTGATATTTACTGAATTTTATGTCAGGGTACCTACCTATTTATTTTGTTAAATTTTGATGAGAAAATTATGAGAAGTTTACTTACTTAACCTCTTACTGGCTCAAAAAAACAGTAATCGATGCCAAAATTTTTTTATGTCAGTGTCGTAAATAGTATAAGTGTCAATGTCACAATTAAATGTGTTGCCAACTTTAAACTTTACATCTTTTTTGCGGAAAAATTATATGTATAGTCCGTCTAAAAAGAGTAGACAAAAAATGAGGGCGCCACTGTCGTTTAACTGGTATACCCCATACTATACAATAACTGGTTTTGATACTTGCTAATTATTTATTGTATTATTGGCATTAATATTTTATGATTCTAAGCTAACTTAGTACTTCACATAACCACTTTACATCACAATTTGTGATTAAATTCTACTAATACATATTATTATAAATACGGAAGATTGGGAGGATGGATGGAACTTGGCACAGGAATAGATTATTACCTAGAATAACTAGAGGGCACAGCTAGTAAAATAATAAAACAAGAGTTAGTGTTATTAATAAAATATTTATTCATAAAATTAGTCGTCCAACATATCAAAATCTAAATATTCGACACCAGACATGTTGTCATCTATTGCCCCAGGAGAATCTTGCCGAGAAGTACTAGGCAGACAGGAATCTTCTGATTCTGCTTCAGACTCACTGCTGCTGCTGCTATCCTCTGCTGAATCCTTCCGAAACTATTTGTCGCACTGTACTCTCGGATTTACCTAAAAATAATAAATTATATTGTTAAGTATCAAAACCAGTCACACGCACTATAAATATGTTTTATTTTCATAACCTCAGCTGTACATATAAAAGTAAATATTTCTTGATAAGACCACTCTTGGATAAGACATTACTATTTAAAGGAGTGTAAGGTGACTAAAAGTACTACATTAATTCATAACTTACCAGTCAGATCCGCTGTTCGTTTATAAACGTGTTCCATCTGCGTGGGCAATCTGCCGGCTTGGAATTCGGCTAAACATCGCATAAAAACTTTGTATATCACTTCACGAGTGCCGCTGCGGATTGTTTTATTCATTTTTCAAATGTTTATAATAAGTTTTTGGATAAAAACTAGAATTGAAGCAAGAATTCAAATGAAAGCAAACAATGTTTACATTACAATGACAAGCAAGTGACAAGAGTGACTTTTAATGAAGTGTTGCCAGCCACAGAATATAGTTAGTTCCTTAAACATTAATTTCTACTCTTTTTAGACGGACTGTACGAAACCATCATTCAGTAGGTAGTCAAAAATTATGGTTCTTAGGAAAATATTATATCCGAACGAGTGTTTTGAAATAATAAACCTGTACGAATTCATTTACAATTTTCGAGGAAGTGACAGTTAAAAAATAAACAAATTAAAAAAAATCTACATAATCCAATTTAATAAATATCCTATAGTACCTGTATAACTTTCAATACTGATAAATCTTCTTTTCTTCTGTAATCAAAACTGTGTGCAGTGTTCTGTCCATTGGTTTTAAGCTTTGATACTGTCCTCATGGGTTAAATTGGTTCAAAGTTCAAAGTTCCGTTTTGGTCATGCCAAATAGGTCCAATAAATAAAAAAAAATATCACACACACACACACAGGTATTATTTTTATAGGCCCGGCAACATTATCAAACATTCAACGAAAAATACATCCCGTTGCTAACTCTAAACAATGAAATAAAAAATACAACCGTTTAAAAAGTTATTGTTTTAATCACAACATATTAACGAAAATGGGTGCAATTTTGAAGTATTTGGTTGCCGGCTTTGTGAGATACTGGTTGATCCACATAGATTATTGGCAAACAATATCGAACCGGGTCGAGATTGCAACGCCTTTGAACTCGTGGAAGAGATTAATCGAGGGAGTATACCTCTACGACCGTAAAATAAACCCTTACGAAGGTGACTCCTTCCATGAATCACCAATCATGCTAATATTCTTTCACTTCTTGATGAAAAATGTGCCATACTTGCTACCTCTACTGTTTACCTTATTGGACTTGCTAACAGCTCATTTGCTCTATAAAACTTCGAAGGCTTTCGTCCGAATACTGAAAACGTCGCAGGAGAAACAGATGAAAGAGATTTCAGAAGAATCCAAAGACATGCTACTGAATGATATGCAATTAGAAGAGGCATCAGAGTATGTTTTGTCTGTTTATTTGTTCAATCCATATTCTGTTTTGAATTGTGTTGGGATGACGACGACTGTTTTGCAGAATCTGTTGGTTGCTACATCTCTGTGGGGTGCCTCAAATGGTCATAGATTGATTGCTTGTGTGTTCATAGCATTGGCAACGCACCAGGCACTCTACCCTGTATTATTGATTGTACCTATCTCAATACTATTGGCCAATGTCCATGAAGGATGTAATAAGTGCTCGTATATAAAAACTTTACTGGCATTTGTACTGAGCTGGGGATTCTTAATATACATTTCAGCATTTATTATGGATGGTTCTTATGATTATGTGTACAACACCTATGGATTTATGTGAGTATATTTATTTGCCAGTTTACTTTACAAATTAACTTGATTTGATTAAAATTTTCTACAGAAGAATACAGTAAAATGCCATTTTAGCATAGAATAGGAATTGTTCTATGGTATTTCCTTACGAAAGGATCGTGGCTATCAATACTCCATACATTTATTACTTTATCATGGTTACAATGTTGTTAAAGACAGTAAGTAGATATTAATAGTAGGTATCACATAAACCACAACAGGGAAGAGTGCCTTTACAAATCTCAAGTGTAGAAATTTATTTGTCATATTTCTTTTCCAGATTATCCGTGCCAGACCTAAAACCTAACATTGGACTATTCTGGTACTTTTTCACTGAAATGTTTGAACACTTCCGTCTCCTTTTTGTTTGTGCATTCCAAATCAATGCCCTAGCACTATACATTGTACCACTAACCTTGAGGTTTAAAAAGGAGCCTGTTTTATTGGCTACGGTGCTGATAGCCTTGTCATCTATATTCCGCTCCTATCCTTGTGTTGGTGATGTGGGATTCTACTTGGCACTGCTTCCTATGTGGAAGCACCTGTTTTCATGTAAGTTTTAATAATTACTATTATCATCTTCATCATTTCAGCCATAGGAAATCCACTGCTGAACATAGGCCTCTTCCATAGATTTCTCGAGTGATCAATCTTTTGCCACATGCACCCAACCCAATGACTCCCACCAACCTTTATTAAGTTGTCTTTCCATCTAGTGGGGGACTGCTATGTATAAAAAACACATTTTATTTTGGATGGAGGATTATTGCGCGCCTATTAGGTTTGCTGTAAGTCATTATTATGAACTTACTTAGGATGACAAAACAAGCTAGAAATCTCAATTTGTAAAAAATTGTACATAAAATGTAAAACGGCAATCCCTAATTCAGAAAAACCCATGATGCAAAATTCGGTCTATGGTTCTGTCAGTGGCATTGTAACTCAAATGCAAATGTTGATTGCTGGTTTTTGCAAGATGGTTCTAAATTATGTTCGATAAATCAAAGTATAAAATTTCGAACGGCCTAAGGTGGTTCATTTCCTATACAAACGTTTAGTGACGATTCAGTAGATAACCGAACAGCAGAAATGTCTAAGCATATGCATATCGAATTATTTACTATTATGTTACGAATTATGTTTTTGCTACTTAGGGCACGTACCTAAGGTGTGAGACCTACGAGATACTTTGTTATAGGTGATGGTTACCACTTAACATCAGGTGGGCCATATGATTCTTTCATATAAAGGTAGTATAAAAAAAAGGTAAGTAGGTGAAGAATCTCAATCCATTCCTACTAGTATTGAAGAGTGGAGAATCCATGTATGGAGGGTTGTCTGGTAGGGACAGGTGGAAAAGGCAATACTTTTTATGTTAATGTATTTTTCTTCTTTCAGTTATGCAACAGAAGTTCATAGTAGGCTGCGCATTCATCATCACGTCAGCTCTCGGGCCCACGGTCTGGCACCTGTGGATATACTCAGGCTCAGCGAACGCCAACTTCTTCTTTGGAGTGACTCTATCCTTCGCGACTGCACAAATATTCCTCATCACTGATGTGCTCTTTGCGTACATCAAGAGAGAATTCACTCTCAAACACGGTTCCTCGAGACTAGTGGATGGGAAACCAGCCAAATTAGTATTACGATAATACTACAAGTTTCTAAGTTGAAGTTTTATCTATTTTACTAATAAATGGTGAAAAGCTGTCCTTTATGTGTGTTCTAATAAAGTGGAAAACATTAGCAGTGGCGCATCACGCTACCTTACAAAAACCCATCATTAATTCGATGGTAACTCTGACTGTTGTACGTTTTCACGTCTAAACGACTGGACTGATTTCTATGAAATTTGGTATATAGATAGAAGTAGGCTACTTTTTACCCGACTGCGAGGATAATGTGTTTATTGACAAACCATGTGTGTTAAGCTGTGGTTGGTCAGCTAGTCTTCTATAATTTAATTTAAAAAATAAAACCAACAGTAACTACTTGATATAAATTTAAGTTTAACAATACTGTGCTACTAAACAATACTGAAAAAAAAATTACTAATACTGTAATAATATTTTTTCTGCGAATTCATAATTCAAAAATGCATTAAATTTGTGTAACAACAGTAGAAAGATGGCGAACACTAGTAACTTTTTATAAAAATATAACTGACTTCAGATAACTAAACTACTGAACTGATTTGATGAAATTTATATGGACCAATCTGAATGTATATCCTTTCAAATAACCAAACTAAACAGCAGTCTATACGAGCCTATAATATTTAAAGAATTATCCACTAACTATATATATTATAGGTAGTTACTGTTTAGTTTTATTTTAGTAATGAATAATAGTAGATTATTAAACAAGGGGATAAAGCAGTGTCTTGCATCACAGGCGCTATATTGAATCCCGAACGTAACGAAGGATTCTAGAGCTAACTCACGACCAGAGCGAGGGAGTTATTAGAATCCTGAGTGGAGAGGGATATAAGCACGCCTAAGATACAGACAGCTTTATCCACAAGGAGAATACTCTACATTTCACATTTTCTGCGAGACAATAAAAATCAAATCTAGGTTGGTGCATTCTGTGCAGAGGTTAGTTCGATTTACGAATTAGTTCTGATTGTGTGGGTCTCTTTGGTTCAAATTCTAATACAGATGTGGCGGGCATAATGGAATTCAGTACAACTTTACTCCAGGCTCAGCTGTAGGGATTCACATGCTTTTGGTGAGGTTTACATGACATATAACTTAACATTGTCGAGCAGGTGGTGTGAAAACGAGGTTTTCCTTGAAGGTGGCACTTGGCAGTTTTCCTCGTAAATAGAAAGAGACCACAAATGTATAAGTTAACAGCCTGGCAATGTTTATCAGTAAGGAGGAGGATGATTGTTTATACAAATGGCATATAAAACAATATATTTCCATAGAAATTAAAGCTCGATGTATGGATGTGAACTAACAAAGATTTTAAATTAATTATAGTGTAAATAGCTCTTAAAAGTATTTTGACTGCTGTAGAATAATTATTGGCTAATTATTACCATAGTCAACCTAAAAAGTCAAGCAGTAGTTTTAATAAGGGCTGTGTCTGATTTCTTACATATTTTAACACATTGACTGCAAAGAGGTTCTAGTCTAGCCATGTCAACATGTTAAGGTATTTTGATTTGTGTTCAGCAACACAAGATAATTTATAAGGCATCCATTTATTTATTTTTATAACTATCAAATTAAAATGCAACTATTTCCAAAAATAAGCTAGGAACAAACATGTATTTTTTATCGTCAATAAAAGCAAGTTATTTTTATGCACTCATTTCATTAATTCCTTTAGTGTAATCTCTAGTTAAATTTGTATATCGCAACTGTGTCCATTGTGATTCATTATCAGCTATCTTATCAGTACGCACCGATCTATATTATGTAGCACGCCTTGCCGCATTCACGCATTGTGTTGTTTTATGGTTACTGAAAATGGATAAGTAAAGAGATGATGTATAAAAAAATTGCGTTAGTTTGTTGTGCAGTCATCACTTTGGTATCATGTAAGTATGTACTTTTACTCGTAGTTGACTTTAACATAAGTTTTGTGAATAGTTTTAATGTAGTGATAATGTGTACATTGCCTAATACAATATACGTCATAACAAGCTTTCAGTTTATTGCTTTGTTGTATAGTTAGAAAGTAATAGGTTGGGGAAAAAGTCTTTTCGCATTATAGTATGTATGAACTTGTAATAAAATCTCTTTGGCTATACTATTTGTATCTGGCTGGTTTTGGTATCATTCAAAGTTTAAATTTTAAAGAAGATAATTCCAAATTCAAATTAGGAAGTCGTGTCGTAGTCGTGGTCAAAGGCCGGTCAGGCTTCACAGACTGTGGCGAAACCCGGGTTAACTCGCAACAAGGTGATGCTGTGTGTGTGTGGTGGGATTGGAAGGGCATTATTCATTATGAGCTGTTACCACCAGGCAGGACCATCGATTCTGAACTCTACTGCGAACAACTGATGAGATTAAAGCAAGAAGTTGAGAGAAAGCGGCCGGAATTAATCAACAGAAGGGGTGTGGTTTTTCATCATGATAACGCTAGACCTCACACATCTTTAGCCACTGAGCAAAAATTAAGAGAGTTTGGCTGGGAGGTGTTAATGCACCCGCCGTATAGTCCTGTCCTTGCACCTTAAGATTTCCACCTGTTTCGGTCTCTTCAGAATTCTTTAGGCACTGTCAGGTTAACATCACGAGAGGACTGCCAAAACCACTTGTCGCGGTATTTTGATCAGAAGCCCCAAAATTTCTATAGCAATGGGATCATGTCCCTACCTACAAGATGGCAAAAAGTTATCGAACAAAATGGTACCTAAATACTTTAGTTAAATGTAAATAAACTATATTAATAAATGTTTTGAATTTTCTTAAAAAATGCGAAGAAACTTTTTCCCCGACCTAATATTTACAAGACCAATCGGGTTCGTGAGAATAACTACTTTAAAATCTATATCTATAGGTACTAATTTTATAAAGAGGAAAGATTTGATTGTTTGTTTGCATTGAATAGGCTCCGAAACTGCTGGACCGATTAAAAAAAATCTTTCGCCGTTGGGAAGCTGCACTAGCCCCAGGTGACAGGCTACTTTTTACTCAACTGCGCAGAAGGAGGGTAATGTTTTTAATGAAAAACTACGCGTGCGAAGATGCAGATTGGTCAACTAGTAATAAATAAAACAAAGTATAAAAAATAAGTAATTTTTAGAATAAGAAAAACTGTTAATATTTTTGAGAAGATGCCCTTGCCAAGATCGAAACGATGCAAGTGGAAAACAATAACACCCTTTATTTTTATAGCATCAATCGATAGCGTCAATCATATGAATTCAACCTCTCCGTGTATTCTTTCCACCCTGTATATTTAACATACCTACCTAAAAATTTATAGGAGCTTGCCTTTAAACTTACTATTCATTAAGCATATTTTAGTATTTCTTTGTATGTTAATTAGTTTCAGAATGTGTGGTCCTACCAAGCATTCCAGTGCACCTGCTGAACTGCTATCGTACTGGAGCGCCGAATTTACAAGCACCAAAGCGACTGGACGTTTACCTATCACTCCTAAAGAAAATTGAATTAAATTCGCAACTAGACCTACGGCTATTAAGCACTGCTTTGCTTAAAAGGTAATTAAGTGCTTATGTAAATTGAAGTTAATTTTACTTTGTAAGCAAAGTGTAAATTATTTAAAGTACAGCATTCCTAACCAGATAATTTGCATTCATGCTGGCTCCACTTAAGCCTGAGCAATGTCATAAGAATCATGTATTTTAAATATTCGTACCATAATGATCAGGTGAAGTCGGATAAAGAGATATGCAAAGGCGCCATCTTAACGCTTCATAATTTATAATTATAGCAAACATTATGGAATTCAGTCAGCATAGTCGAGAATAACTTTACATTTTTATTTCTCGAGACTGGTCGCTTTGTATCTCATCTGACTGTACCTACATACTATTTTTTTTAATATGTACCTACCTACTTAAAAATGTCTGCCCGTCCTAGTTGAGACCAAAACTTTAATTTAGGAAATTTCATTTTTGCATCTAAACTAAAATCAAACCAAGCCATGTCGTATCAGTTTTCTAGCAAACTGAATTGAAATCCCGAAACCGAAGGTACCTAACATTTTTGTTTGAATGTTTTGATTACAGTCTCCGCCTTGATGGAATCGAGCAGTCATCCGCCAATGCAGTAGAAACGGAATACGTCCTGCCCTACCGAGCTTCTGCCTTCCAATTCCACAAATACAAGCTCCTTATGGACTTGTTCCTGCCCAGTCAGAATCTCATAGACGTAGATGAAATACTGACGTTGGACGAGAAATGTCTGCTTCACAAGATGCTGAGTTCCTCGGTCAAGCAGTGGGAGAGAGGAGACGAGAGTACTGTGTGTCCAATTTCCGCAGAACAAACGCAGAACATGGCTACCGCGAGCAGTAGTAGGTTAGCATAATCTGTTTTTTGTTGCTTCTCAATCAGCATCTTACCTATAGACGTTGGAATACTGACTTGAAAGGGAATATCTTAACAAAATGTTAGGCTACACGTATAGACGATGAGAACAAACACCGAACAAGTGTTGGGTCATTGATGTGTCGTACATAATGGATCTGCAGAAACATTAAAACTACCCCCCGAATGTAGATATTCGTACTGGCAGTGGTACTGTAGGTATACCTACCTAATTTAGTTTATTTTATGCCACTATTGTATTTATTGGTTTAGCCTTGATTCGAGAAGCTTAAAATCGAAAGCAATATTAAAGGAGAAGCGAAATAAGATCCATACCTACTCAGCGGTGGACACTTTGACTGATTGATGATGATTTTTGATTTGATATCTACTTGAATACTGGGGTAGGTTGCTCGAGCCATTTACCTAAACTTCGAGATTATATCTAGGTCACTTAAAATAGATTAATAGTTTGAGACGGTCTTTGCTTGTTTTTACCGTTAACTTATTTACCTAAAGCAACTTTTTTCGCGCAATTTCTGCAAAACATTGCGTAAGCGAATATCGTTGACATCAAAACACATTTATCGGAATGGCTTCATCACACTAATATTATAAATGTGAAAGTTTAGATGTTTGTTTGTTACTCGATCGCCGTAACGGCTGAACCGATTTAGATGAAATTTTACCATTTAACCCTTAAATCAGTCCCCATGGGATAAAAATGGGGTGTCAATGTTTCTATACAAAAAATATTGTGGTCTTTATTATCAGTTTATGCCAAAACTACTGAACGGATTGGACTCAAACATTGCAAAAATTCAGTTCAAGACCTACAATTATACCTATACAATATGTAACAAAAACCCCGTCCGATCCATGAAGAGCGTATTCCGTCATAAAAATTAAAGTCGGGCAGATGTATAAAAAACATATGTATCAAATAACTTGAAAGTTATTTCATTTTTAATTTCAAGAATTATCTGAATTTTACCCCCCAAATAGGCAAATTTTACCGAGTTGTCAACTCTCGATATTCAGCTGTGGATTTGGCGGCACGCTTTGTAAATGCCGTCAAACGAAAATCGCCCTTCGGGACGCACTGCGGAAACAAACAACAAAGGCGGCGCGCCGCCACAAGCACATTTGTTGAAAGCCGCCAAAAGCCGCCGCGGCGGCTTTTGCCTCTCCTTCTATCACTCGCAGGCGCCGACCTCGCTTCAGTTTTACGCTGTACCGTCCGTAGTTCGTACGTCCCGACATTATTTCTTCGCGAAATGTCATATTCGAATGCGGAATATTACAATATGTTAATGTGCTTAGGAAGGAGTTCAAATAATTACGCAGCTGCGCGCAGAGACTATGAGGAGCGCTTTGCTCTGCCTCAAGGTCTCCAGTGCCAGTTAAACGTGGATTTTCATCGTTCAATGTGGTTCCAGCACGATGGCGCCCCGCCTAATTTTTTGCGTGCAGTTCGCGGTTACTTAAATGAACAGTTGATATGGAACAATGGATAGGCAGGGGGGGACCTGTTACATGGCCTCCACGATCTCCCGACCTCACGCCATTAGACTTTTATTTGGCACGTCAAACTAGTTGTGTTTAATAAGCTGTGTGACTCGGAAGCGGAAATGCGAGCTCCAATCGTCGCAGTTTTTGAGTCAATAAAATCTGACACAAGTGTGCTGCGAAAAGTGCGTGCCAACGTTATAAAACGGTGTCGAAGGTGCATTGAAGTTGGAGGTCGACACGTGGAACACGACCGCCGAAGTATTGATCAAGTTGACGTGCTTCTACATACCTAGCAATACCTACCTAAGCTCTTGTTAGAGCTAACTCCAAGTTCTTTTCAGAGCTAAACCAAAGTTTTTTTCAGATCTACACCTAAACTCTTTTCAGAGCTGCAATAAACTTATTGTTTCTTGACTACAATCGTCAACAAAAAAAACAAAAGACACGTGCACAGGCACGTGTCTTCGTCGTCTAAAGGGGGGTCACCGTCTCCGGCGCGCCGCGTAGGCCGCCGGTGTTGCCAGATGTAAGTTTTAATTTTTGAGCGCCAAATAATGAAATTTAGTCGGGTATTTTTTTTTTTGTTTTTTCTGTAATAGAATTACATGATTGTGACCAAATATCGATACTATATCACACCCTTAAAAATCTGACAGGGTTTTTGTTACATAAGCTACTTTTTATCTCATAAATCAGTACCTATGAGGTGAGACTGAGTCGTTAAAGTTTCTATAGAAAATATTTTTTTTTTCTTTGTTATCCCTTCACGCCAAAAATCACTGAAGGGATTGGGCACAAACTTTGCAAAAGTTTTGTTGTAGACCTAGAATAACTTATAGGCTACTTTTTACCGACCGCAAGCTCACTCTCTTCATGTTAGATATAAGGCGCAATGATGAGTCATAAAAAATCCTAGCTGAGCCGCACGCGGTTTTACCCGCGTTACACTTACATACAGCTGATTTTGAGATATAGAAAAAATGGGATGAAGAATGCCCCGGTAGTTTCAAATTTATTATGACTCACTATTGCGACCCTGTTTGTCTTAAAATCTTAAAAAGATTGGGCTGGAGGATGCTGCGTTAGCTGAATTGTTTTTATGACTCATCGTTGCGGTCTTATTTATCTTAAATAAGAGGGCTGGAGGATGCTACGGCAGCTGCATTTTTTATGAATTTACTAACAATAGGGAGCGAATATATAATTGTCTTTACTAATATTATAAAGAAGTAAAATTTGTTTGTAAGTTTGTATGTAATGGGTAGGTAATCTCCGAAAGTACTGAACTAACTGATAATTATTTTACTGATAGAAAGCTCAACTATCCCTGAGTGCTATAGGCTATATTTAATTTTGATAAACATCCGTGCGAAGCCGGAGCGGGTCAGCTAGTATACAATAATCGTAAAAAATATTGTAGTTGTAGGTACATCAATGAGAAGCGTCTGCAATGTAAACCGCACAATAACCCTTCCCTACGACGAGCGATGGTAAAGTCCTTAGGTATAGGCTTGTTTTACCACTTAGAAGCAAAGTAACCAAAAAAGACCAGAAGTTCGCTTTGTAAATAAAAGCTAAAATAGACGGTTGAAGTGACGTTTGAGGCTGGATGCGTATAGCGCTGCAGTGCGCTATCAGTTATGCTGCAAGCTAATGATGATGATGAAGAAGAGACACAGTACAGTACAGTACAAATGACTCTTACTTATCGTAGACATAACTTTTTCAGAATACACAGCCGATGTCCCATAGAAGAAGGCGTAGTCCAAACCGACTGGGGGACCGTGTCCCCCGGAACCCTCATGGCAGCCATTGCCGCGTCACTCGAGGCCCAGCGCGTGCCCGTCACAGAAATACTGAACGCAAACATATTTAAAGAAGACGTAGCTGAACCGCTGATGGCTTCAGCGATGCAAGAGTGGTTCGATGATATAGAGACGTTTAATACTAGCGTGCTGAGGCAGGTGGAAGTTGCTGATATTGGAAATGTTTGGGTTGCGACGTTGGCTGGTAAGATTTAGTAGTCTAAATCAGTTTTTTCTCATCAATAATTAACTTATATTCTGGCCTGTGAGCGTATTCCACGAACTTATGATTATACTTGGAAAATTTTCGTGATTTATTTTAATCATTATTATAAATACGGGTGAGTGCGATCTCTCCGCTCTGCGTCTCGCCTCGCACTACCCTGATGCCTTCATCAGGGTTCACGAATTGAACCGAAATATTGTCGGTTGTAACACCGATAAAACGGTACGTGATAAATTCCGTATTTATAATAATGAGTCTCTAATTACTGCAGAAATAATAATAATATAACGTTTATTTCAGGCAACATTGTGCACAAATAAATATGATTACGAGGCCCATAATACGAGTATATCTATAAATACGTTATATACATAAAACAATAAACTTAAAACTAACACTTCGATTTATTTGAGGGATTATGTATCGTTGCCGCTTCCCTGTAGCGCTTGTAAACGATGCTGACTCGCCTTATACGCCTTATAAGGATTCCTTATACAGGGTGTCCAAAAAGAGTATCGGGTATTTGTTTTCGCGCCATATTCGAAACGGGGCGTCTATAGGGAGCGGGGAGGGGTTCGTGGCGTCCGCCATTTTGTGGAGTTTTAGTCA
Organism: Philereme transversata; assembly: GCA_963924445.1. NCBI lineage: Eukaryota > Metazoa > Arthropoda > Insecta > Lepidoptera > Geometridae > Philereme > Philereme transversata. The sequence goes on from OZ004342.1 coordinate 13,329,960, forward strand.
CGATGGAACAGTACTCGGGGACGCATCGCGCATTTTGCGTACGAGCGTACTATTGTAATGGTGATTCAATAGTGACTGCTCCATGTCTCTATCGTGCGGAATATCGTACTTCGCCAGAATCTGGAGAGTGTAGTACTTGAAGTTAGTACTCCTACTAAACTCGAATGGTTGTTATTTTAATTTCAGGCGATCTAGCAGAAGTGGTGGTGAACCAAGGCCCACGCGTGGGCTCAGTCGCGCAGAGGATGTCAGTGGGCAGCAATAATAGATGGAACGATACCTTACTGCCGAGGCGGCACTACTTATTCCCACAGAACAGCTCTGTGGTTGACTGGCATCTTACTGATGCTGAGATATTAGCTGGCATAGACGGTAAAATAAAAATTTACAAAGATCTTACAATTTTTGTATAGATTTTTTTTAGACACGCGCTAAGCAGTGTTCTTTTTTTGTGGTAAGACCTGAAGTTTTTTATCTTATTGAGCTGCTAACGAATTGATATAGAGATGTTAATAATACCTATTCTGGTTTCGCTATTCTTGCATAAGCAAAAAGGCGCCACTAAGATAAGAGTTGTTAACTTATGCCTGTTATTACCAACCAGAAGTGACAAATTGCATTCAAGAAGATTAAGAAACAAAAAAACTATATTTTATTTTCGTCTTGGTTGTCATGATAATAAGTAATGACTGGCGAAAGGGGTAACTCATCCTAACATAATACTAGTTCTTTATTGCCTGAACAGTAAAAGCCAAAATAGGAAAACTCGGAACTGAAAATGGTGACGATTTTGTTGTTTACGCTGACTAACTAAAATTGTGTAAAATACGAACGGTCTTATTTTGTTCACACTAAAGATCAAATTAGAATGACATTTAAAGTGACATTTCTAAATTTAAGTAGTTTTAAATATGAAGGCGTGTTTGCGGGCTAGTTTTAGTCAACACGAATTTGATTGATCACTAAAACTAGCCCGCAAACATGCCATCATAACAAAAGTACTTAATTTTAGAAATGTCACTTTAAATTTCGTTCTAATTTTATCTTTAGTGTGAACAAAATAGGACCGTTCGTATTTTACACAATTTTAGTTTCAGCGTAAACAACAGAATTACCACCAATGATATTGATTCTTTAAATTTCCGACGCAAAACGAGGGGTGTTATAAATTTGATGCCTATGACTGTCTGTCGGTCTGTGTGTCTGTCTGTGGCATCGTAATTTTCAAACGGATGAACTAATTCGGTCACGGTTTTTTATAGCAATCTAGTTTAACTGGGATTGTGCGATGTAGGATTGTTCGATGGATCAGGTCAGCCGATCAGAAGATTAGCAGCACTTTTCCTTTTTGGTGAAGGGATCTCAGCTGTAAAATGGAAAATTACAGGTTTTTGTGACGGGGTTTATGAAATGCTTAATTAATACTTCCACTCGGGCATAGTCCATTTTTTGGGACCCATTCTGTGGTGATTTTCGGCCCAGGCGAAGGTGGCGGGATGAACTTAACTCCTACCTTAAGGATTGGCGCTTATTCGTGAACAACAGAGACGAGTGGAAAGAGAAGAGGGAGGCCTTTGCCCTGCAGTTGGACACAAGAGGCTTATAATATAATATTGAATAATTATAATAATTTGCACACCACCTGCTCTACAATCTCAAATTATGTGTCATGGAAACCTCACCGAAAGCAGGTGATTAAATCCCTACGGCTGAGCCGGGAGTAAAGTTGTACTGAATTTTATTATGCCCTCGTGGGCATAATGTGATTTGAATTTGGAACCGCATCTGTATTAATATTTGAACCAAAGAAACACAGACAATAAACTTATTCGTAAATTTCGTAACCTCTGCACAGAATGCACCAACCTAGATTTGGTGTTATTGTCTCGCAGAAAGTGTGGAAGGTAGAGTATTCTCCTTGTAGATAAAGCTGTCTGCATCTTGGGCGTGCTTATATCCCTCTCTGCACTCGGGATTCTAGTAACTAGTATTAGTAGTAACTCTAGAATCCTTCGTCACGTTCGGGATTCAATATAGCGCCCGTGACGCAAGACACTGCTTTACCCCCTCGTTTAATAATCTACTATTACACTTGTTCGTTTACAGGATTCATATTATCAAAATACGTCCCAAAATGGGTAGAGCAACGTCGATCACTCCGCCTCTCACAGATCATCGAAATGTATTACTCCCACGAGGGGGTATCCTTCGAGCCGAATGTAAAGGCGTGCAACAGACAACATCTGTACACAGACTTGTTCAAGACGAGTGATCTGTTCACGGAGACGATGAGATTCGCACACGTGCTGTCCTTGAGGCAGATCACGGTGTACATTCCTCTGGAGGAAATGCAGAGAATTACTGATGCAGCGGTCGAGGCTTTTTCAATCTATGTTTGTGAGTTTTTATTACTACCACAGCATTATTACAAGCAGACGTACCGAGAAGTACCACCCATACCTGGTCGGCATACCACCTTGCCGTACCAAACGATTTGCTTCAACTTTTCTTGTTAGTACAAGTAAGGAGTGGAACTCACTTCCGGCGTATGTTTTTCCGAACCAGTATAATCTCGGAGTCTTCAAGTCCAGAGTGAATAGGTTCTCTCTAGGCAAGCGTGCTCCATCTTTGATCACACCATCACTTACCATCAGGTGAGGTAGTGGTCAAGCGTTTGGCTATCGCCAATTAAAAAAAACCTAAACTAGAATCAGAAATAAGCAGACAGAGAGTATAAAATGGTTGTGAAACTCAGTTGGCATGGCGGCCGAAAGGGACAAACCAAGGCCATATCACAGACTAGGTTTAGCAAGCTGAAGGAGCAATTTTATTCAGGTCAACCAACGATTGTCACAACAATACATTCATAATATTATGCAAGATCAATTAATACTTTATAACACTGAAAGCTAATTGCACAATCACTTATAGGTTAACACTGAATGCAATTAAATTAAAAGAATAAAAGTTAAAGTAACATATCAAAACCAGTATTTTACTTAGAAAACTTTCGTAATTTATTTCAATCATTATTATAAATACGGGATTTTTATAACCACCATGAAAACCCAGTATTTTTATAGTGTTATCCGAACACTTACGGAAAGTCCCAAGATTTTTAAAACCACCTCAAAAATTTTCAAGGCTTGACGGGACTTGAACCAGCCACTTTCCTCTTGATACGAGGATGCACTACCAATTGTGCTACAGGATCTTGTCACACTTGTCTTATCAAAACTAGATAATGAGACACACGTGCGATATAGCTATGTACAATGGAGCACATAGCTAGAAGAATTGACGGCCGTTGGGGCAGAAATGTTTTCGAATGGAGGCGCAGCGTAGGACGGCCCCCCACTAGATGGAAATACGACCTTATAAATGTTGCTGGGAGCCGTTGGGTGCAGGTCGCACAAGATCGGTCGCTCTGGAAATCTATAGGGATATGATATGATGATGATAACGACATCATATTATTTAATTAATTACAGAAAAACGAAACAGAAATAAAATGAGTGAATAAATTGAAAAATGATTGTTTATTGTTAGATTCCCTGGTAGACAACCAACGGCATCTATTCAGCCAAACAAAACAGTTTTTTTCACAGTAGACATTAAGTGATTATAATAGCTATGCTTAAAAAATACCTATTTATCGGTATTATAGGTATTCATATTATCCACTCTATATCTGTACCTCGGTAATTAAAATTGCTGATTTAAACGGGTATTTATCGCGTATGTACCTTTTTTATTTGTTATCCCGACGTTTCGACTGCGCAACAGCCGTGGTTGCGGGCTGACTCAAATACAAAGGTACATACGCGATGAATACCCGTTTAAATCAGTAATTATGTACAGTGATCGCGAAAGTTTGAAAAATACTCAGTAGGTAATCAAGTTTTCATCTTATATTTCAGCTTCTCTTCTAAGACAGTCTCATAAAGCTTGTGAAGTGAGGTACAGCGTGCCCGAGATGGATCTCGTGGTTGCAACCGATGGCTCTTGGAAAGGCTATGATGTGGAACAGTTTATGTCGTAAGTTTACTTTTATTTTTTAACTAAGAATTGCCTCGCAGGTCAATACCTGACCAAACCTTAGAAACGTGTCCTACGATGCACTGCCCTGCGTCCATCAACTTGAGGCGTACAGGTGTAAAGCCTCATGTGTCTGTAATTTAACCGGTACCCATGTTCAAGCTTGATGTCGCAATTATTAGGGTGTCCTAAGACTTAATGTCTAGTCTAGACAATATCCATCAAGGGAAGTCAATTCAGTTTAATCCAGGTTATAATCTACGTATATACCAAATTTCATCGAAATCGGTTCAGCCGTTACGACGTGATTGAGTAACAAACAAATAAATAAAAAAACATCCAAACTTTCACATTTATAAAATTAATGTGGCTTGGGGCTAGATAGCGCTGTGTGAAATGTTCAGTATTATTTATTTATTTCAGTTGGATAGGTGGAGCGCTACAAATAAATATGCAGCGAAGCACAATATCGTTGCTCCAAGGGAACACAGGAGCTTGGATCGTGCCGCCCTCGAACAATCTGACCACTCTGTTTTCATATATGTCCAACTTCACTGACGAATGTGAGCAACTTTATCTATAGTAACTAGTTAAGTTTACTAAATTTAAAAAACCTCCGACTCTTTATAAGTATAACCCCGTAAAAGTAAAAAACACATTTTAGAGCTGAGATCCTTCACCGAATAGGAAAGAGCTGGTAGTGAAGACTACCAGCTCTTTTCCTATTGACTGACTCTTCATGACAAGTTTATTTATAAGGAATTTATAATTAAAGAATACCGTTTATAATCATTTTATTTTATCATACGCAAAATAAATAAGCGTGACGGTAAACAATTCTTTATTTTGTACTTTGACAATTATTGATACACGACTTACCTCGTATCTTATCGTATCAATTGGCGAACCTATTGGACGCATGCCGTCACGCATAAAAAAAACGTCCAATTAGTTCATCCGTTTGAGAACTACGGTGCTACAGACAGACAGATTAGATTAGATATACTGTTTATATTAGATATATTGCACACTAAATAACTAGTGGTTCGCCCCGAACTGAGATCTCGCGAGTCTACCATAGAAACAAAAAAAATATTATTCGTAATCTTTGACTATCAAAATAGTGCCACGAAATAAAAATCAACTAACTTGACCTACAGTTTCATTAAAATTACAGTTAACGGGAGTTCATGTTATATAGTTACCCTTTTTTGGGGTACAAATTGCAGTTATTCTAGATTTCAGACGTTTGCCTATATTTGTGATACTTAAGCTACACGCATACCAAATTACAGCATTGTGGGGTCACTGGTGGACCCTGTGAATTTTGTCAAAGTTTCGTTTTTATTATGGCTAATAACTCAAAAACTACAAAAATTTTACTTAAAGTAAAAACGAAATGTACTAATGAAGACCTTTCATTTGACGTCTTACTTGACCTAATAGTCTCATTTTCATTTTTTTTTACCCCTCCTTAACCCCAATATCTCAACAACCCCCCCAACATTTTTAGCTCATTGAGTCACACCAAAATTGTGCCATTATTACCTAACTATATACCAAATTTCACGATGATCGGATAAACGCTTCGAAAGGTATCCTCGGACAAACAAACATACATACATACGAGTACATACATACAAAAAACGCCGATTTGCCAAAGTTGATTTGGAGATCTCGCTTCGCTCGATCAATAAATTGGAAAGTAACTCTGTCTCTCTGTCCAGGGCCGACCCGTCTAAACATGCCGATGATAATGTCCACTATAATCCAACACTCGCTGAACAAGTCCTTGGTAGAAATGAACGAGAAAGCCAGCGCCGGCGCCAGTACTGTTGTCCTTATTATAAGTCCTAGCGACCGCCCCTCTGCCACAGAAATGGAAAGAGTACGGGAACTGATGACGTCACTGAGGAGTAGCTATTTCGATGTGTACTTCGCTTATGTGGCTACTGAGCTGACGGACTTTCAGAATATTAATAATGAGTATTTGGATTATTCGGAGCTGTTTCTACCGGTAAGAGTGAAACGATTTTTTTATGGATTTTTTGTATCTACGAGTAGCTGACCCGCCTCGGCTTCGCACGGATTAAAAATAAAATATAGCCTGGGGTCTTGAGTTCATATAAAATTCCCACTGGAAAAAAGCTTGCATTTTTTCCAGGATTTTAAAATTTTCCAATCAACTGTTTCAGTTGTTTTTTCCAAAAAAACCTTACTAAGTCTTAAATGGATCCAGCCGTTTTCAAGTGATGCGCTTATCAGCGAACAGCATTTAATTTTTATTTATGTATATGATAAGCAATCATCTGACCACTACCTCATCTGGTAGTTGATGGTGGTGGTGTGTAGTAGATGAAACAATCTTGCCCAGAAAGAACCTATTCACTCTGGATTTGAAGACTCCGAGATTATAATGATCCAGAAACAAACACTACCGGCGAGTTGCATCTTATTGCAGTTTTTTTTATATGTTTAGTAATATACGCACAGAAATGAAAGGGGTTATTATGATGAGCATAATAAATAAATTTGTGAAATGTTTACCATAGAAATGTGAAATTTATTTAGGCATGTAAAAACAAACACTTTATTAAACTTATGTTGTGCTATTGCATAATGCTTGCCATCTAACCACAGATACTGTATTGGTGACGTCTCGAGATATCTCTTGTCCTTTTCTAACCCAAAACCTGCATTTCCGAAAGAGATATCAAATCGGCCTTTAATTTTGGGTGTCGATTGCAAGAGTAGGTACATATTAAGTTTTATATCGAATTAATCACCTAAACTTAGTCGATTTTCTTTAAAATTTTATAATATAACTAGTAGTATTTGGAAAAGTCTTTTTTTATGTTTTGAGAAACCGTCACTTGAATATCGTCAGTATATTACCAAACACCCTATATTCTTAGAGTATTATAGTATAAAATACCTTAGTAATATAATAGTTACAATCTAGCCATGTAGGCTAATGAGTAATTTGATTTTGCCCTAATGTTTTAGTATAAATTATAATTAAGAATGTGTGATCATGTCGCCCAAAAGCGCTTTTCTTACGGTCTCTAGTCTCGTCTATCTGTCTACTTTGTTCATGTGTTCTTTATAGGTAGCACTAAGGCTTGGACTGTATGACATCCGGGCTTGTCAGGGACCTTTTAACGGCCCCTGATCAATCCGTCGCACAACCTAACCTTTGAATTTTTCCTGCATCGACTACACACTATCCGAGGCCATTCGACTCCGATTTTTACCTGGAAGCAACCGGGACATGCTCCGGATTCGCAGTATCGGGGAGACGCGGATGCCATATAGTCCGAGCCTAACACTTTCACTAATATTAATAAAACTCGAAAGACTTGGTTCTTATGAGTCTTATACTGATTATAATGATGAAACAGTTAATAATAAGTGGGATTTTATTTCAGTTTTTACCTAATTAGATTTATTTTTTCTAATTCTGTAGTTCTTTGCAGGTTGTGAGGGGAATTGTTCTGTGGTTGAGTGTAATTACTGTCTGGTTGAGTGCCAGTTTTTACTTTACGTTTTCCCCTTTGAGTAAACAGTAGAATCTCACTAATCCGGCACTATTAATAACAAGGGGTGCCGGATTATTGGAATGTTCAGATTATTGGATTGTAGATATAGAAAATTCATAATATATAAACAAAATATGTGCGCAAGCGCGGAACGAGAGTAGGGAGGGGTGAGGGAGGCGTGAGCGGAGGTTGCCGGATTATTGGACGCACCGGACTACTAAGTGCCGGATTAGTGAGACTACTGTATTATAATATCTCTCCAAATACAACTTAATTATGCACCTTAGGAAAATTATGTTCTTTTTGAATTTCAGACTCCATCAACAAACGTAGTAGATATTATCGAAACTATTGACACCTACTTGATAAAAAGCACGATTCCAAAAAGAATATTTGGCGTCCAGTGTCCATTTAATGGCACAGAGTTTGAACAAATCGAGTATGAAGACTTTGTTCTACCGAACCGGCATACGTCTTATAGAATACACCCCTTCTATTTGAGAGAGCAATCACTGATTCAAGTGCAGGTAAGAAATTTTAAGAATGTACATTTATAGAGTCCAATACAAAATAAAGTTATTTAAAAAAATACAGAGATAGTGCTGCCACCTCTAAAGGTGTGAGTTGGCGAGCAACGCTACGTTACGGCGATAGCGTCATCTCTGGGAGATATAAAATAACTCCAAGTCTCCATTTTACTTCCAAAAATATCCGCTGTAAATAAAGACGCTGCTGTATTTTTTTTTTCAAGATTCAAGATTCATTAATTTAATTATTAAATTTAATAAAAAAATGTAATAAATAATAAAATTTATTGATTAAATAAGAGTAACATTACAGACAAATTCAAATCGTTACCCTAATACACAAGAATTAATAAAATAAAATTGAAAACTAACACAGTTACAAAACAACAAACCAATTAAACATTAGACAAACAACCACACAGTAGTTATACAAAAACATATCCCCTTGTACCTACTTATATTCTAATTGTTCACATTATAGCTGACAAAATCTTTCTATAACTGGCCATCTATCTGTAAAAATATCAAGTTGTGTGTGCGAAGCGGTTAGGGCATTAAGTTGACGTTGGGCACGACAGATTGAAGATTGACGATTGCTAAAGTGCGCGCGGACATTACAGCAAACAGTGGTACTCGTCCCGGGCGAAATCTTGTCCGGTTTTCAGGAACATAAAGACAACTAGCCTCACACAGCAGTCCAGGGCAATTTAGTAATCCCCGTATTATTATTGTTTGGAGAAAAAACCTTAATATCTAAGTAAATAATTTATTATTCAAGGTAGAAGCGAAAGATAAACAATGCTTATATCGGTAATTTGCGTTCTAATTGCCCTATTAACATTAAAACATAATATTTTTTAGTTTCGCAATGACGGTCAAGGACAGCTGATGGTTTGCATGTGGAGAGGGGCAGATGTGTCGCACACCTGCCAAACCATTGCTGAAAGAGGGTCCCACACTTTCAACATTACTACTCCATGTCAGTCTCCCGATTTTTGTCCACCGGCACATTTTATAGCCACAGCCGTGTCTACTGCAAATATCTGTGCGCGTAAGTAAACAAAACACATTTTAAAAAAATTGTTGAGTAAAACGCAAAAAGTAAACCACAAACTTGGTTAGGCCCCGACGAGATTCGAACTCGTGATCTCCTGTTTACTAGACAGGCGCTTTAACCAACTAAGCCACGGCGCCGATGACTTGGGATCCGAAAGTTATAGTCATATGCTTTTATAGGCGTATAATAAACTGCCCATAAGTGTACTTTCAGTTATAGTTAAATAACATGGTTGAACGGAGTGTTTGGTAGCTGAAAAAAACTTAAATAGATTTAGTCATTAAAAGTTATCACTCATTTCATTTAATGGTTGATTTTATGTTGGTTTAAGTTGATTCTTAACTGTTCAATAAAGATTTTTGTATTTTATATTTTTTTATTACAACTCAATAAATCCCACTTATAAGCGACTGTTGGCTATAACATTACAAATATTATTAAATTACAGATAACGAATGCCGTTTCCCACATCAGGTCGGATACTACGTACGACATTCAGGACTCGGATGTTTGCCACTCAGAGGCTCAGGGACTTCTTTATCAATATCATATATTCTAAAAATAAGTCTAATCATATTGTTATGTACTAAAAATAAAATAAAATAAAATTTTGTTGGTTCAAAAATAATATGTACCCCTGGTGGGACTCGAACCCACAATCCCCGGCTTAGGAGGCCGATGCCTTATCCATTAGGCCACAGGGGCGGATAATAGATTGTCGAAATTACGCATATCATGGTCTTACCTAATATTAATCGTAAAAACATGTGTACCTTTGTTGTAACAACTGAGCGACATAATTGCCATTGTGATTAAGCTCATTAATAAAGAAAAAAAAATGCTAAAAACTCCTGATTTTAGAGCATATATTCTCATCATCATATTATATTCCTTCATCCGCACATAAGCACTTACATTTTATTCCATTCCACAGTATTTTTTGGTTTGGTAGAAAACGTTGATAATGATAATATTTTTGCTTGAGCACAAAATAATCTGCAACCATGTAGGATCCTTAAAAATAAAGTTAAGAGTCATCTATTCAATCTTGTTAGAAACTGAATTAATTTTAACTGTTCAGCCAGTTACTATGAGCACCGGTAGAGGGCGTCTCTACACCTTTCTTACTAGAGAAATGGTTATTTAGTGACCAAAAATATTGTTATTTAATTTTAGCAACAGTCTCTAAAGTTTGTACAGTAATAAATCAACTATTATAAATTAAAATTTAACGTAAGTTTATGATGAACACAATATAAAAAGCCTGGGTATAACTTAAAGAATTGGCGAGTAAAAAAAGTATACTTATTTAAATACTAATGTTATGGTCTTTTATAAATATATTTCTAAGGTTCATCTTAATAAATAATTCTATATTTCGAAAGCATGCATAACGACTCCGTGGCGCAACGGTAGCGCGTCTGACTCCAGATCAGAAGGTTGCGTGTTCAAATCACGTCGGGGTCAAAATCTTTTTTGTATTTTATTATCTAAATTTTATGATACAATATTTTTATCAAAAGTTTACCTACATAAAGATATATCGCTTTTATTTTTAAACACAGATCAGGATTTGTCATAGAGGTCGTATTTCATTATAGCATTATTATGAATGTGAAATCTCATGGAGATTGTAGTTAAATTTAGCATTTATGATATCCGTTATCGAGTTTACAATGACCAATTACCACAGATGAAAAAAAATATGGGAATACTACAGTATTTGAAGTAGTACAGTTGCAATTGTACCTGCATTAGGGGTACCAAGTTATATGAATCATGCGTGGGCTTCGATCCTGACTTATACTTAATCATGTGAGTAACTAATCTAGTAAATAAACAATTTAAAAGGCGTAAATTTTTGTAATTCACTTTTTCGCTGAATTCGTGGAAGGCAAGTTTACTCGATCACTTAACGAATGTAGGTACATACATAGTCACCAAAAACGTTCCTTGCTTGCCTTCAATATACAATGTTATATACAAACACAATGTCACCCCCACCATAACTAGTGTTGCCAGGTCCAGTTTGTCAAATTTCGAAACGAAAGGTTAAAATAATCAAGATTTTGGTTTTCAAATCGGGGCTTCAAAAACACTGGTTTTTGTGAATCATCATTTTATCATTTTAAACACGAGACATTCGGCGTCCCGATCAAGGGTGAATCGGGACGTGTTACCAGAGCCCTGAGATTAGATTTAACCGTTAGAATTTTTCCTAACCGGGTAAAACTTGATGTGGCGCTCCCGCATTATATTGAAGAATGTGCCCCCCGCCCCCCCCAATCCGGGGCTTTTAGGTGAGTTTTAGCGCGTGACTGATATGATAATTAAAAAGAACACGAACAAAGAAAAACATTAACGGTACAAATATGGTTAAAACAACCTTCAGTGTTCTTCGAAAAGATGGGAGTGGCTCTACCTACGCCTACGTCATTTTAAGTGTGTGGTATAATTACCAATTACCATCTAGGTAATTTTTGGAGCTACATATTGGTTAATTTCTCTCCTTTTAGAGAGGATCCTGAGGCGGCCCCAAAAATCTGAATCACAAAGTATGCCTACAAGTTTGAATCAGAGATTTTTTAAAGTTATAATCTTATCATCTCACTTATTTTTCTAAAATCTGCCGATAGCTGAATATTCAGGGTGTGAATCACAGAGGTGTGTAGTCAAATCGTGTAATAATCGGCTGGTGCCTTCCAAGCGACCAGCATGATGGATCACACAAACACCTCTGTGTGCTTGTCTGCACGTCTACTTACTTTCAGTTTATGCATGTATAGTATACAAATACGCCTCTGTTATTTTGTCTCTGTGTGCCTGAATCCTTGCTTGTGCTACTTGGAGGTCATGAAGTGATTGGACTTAATAACAACTGTTTTTATAACTTACAAGAATATTTTGATTATAAAAAAGAATCCTAACATGGATTAGGAAATACTATAAAACACAAATATAATAGATAACTAGCTAGGAATAAAATCATATATTTAGTATATAAATAATAGTAATTATGTTAAAGTACCTATGTAAGTGCTATAACTGGTTAATTTTACTTTTTTACTTGATTTTGGTATAGGTTATAAGTGCATATTTGCGGGGCTTATGTTTCAGACCAATTTTTTTTTGTTAAACGTCTATTGTAAATCAAACATGAAACAACATATATCTAATATGACTATGACAATCTATCTGCTAATATATTTTATACTAGCTGTTGCCCGCGACTTCGTACGCGTTACACTACTAAATGTGTAGGTAACATAGAAATAAAGCTAAACTCGCTGTTGCAACTTGACTTGACACCCCATTTTTAACCCATGTTACCTGATTTATGGGATAAAAAGTAGCCTATGTTTTAATCCAGGTTATAATCTACGTCTAAATTTCATGAATATGGATTCATTCGTTGCGACGTGATTGAGTAGAAAACAAATAAATAAATCAACGAACATTGCATTTTTAATATTAGTGTGATCGGCTCTACGCGTTCTTTTTGATCCAGCGAAGCGAGATCTCCAAATCAACCTGGGCAAATCGGCGTTGTATGTATGTTTGTATTGGGGCGTCTAAACGGGCTATGTTTTACGACAATTTGTGGCTGCAATACTGTGGCCGGCAACATTGCTAGCAATACCAGCCACACTATGCAATATTTTAAGGATGGCCCGGCATTATAGCCACATATTTTTTGGTATGTCAAAATGTTTTTATGTGTAGCCGGCGTGTGGCCGAACGATCGCCTCGCAATCGAAAATACTGCAATATATCTGGGCCATCTATATTGTTGTTCTGTTTTACTATATATGCGCGTCCCTTTCTCCCTGCGACGTGAAGTACTTTGCGTTTTTCTTTCTGCGCGACGTGAAGTGTGCTGCGAGTGCTGCGACGTCCATCGTGTATAAATCTGTGGTGTGGCGATATTCTGTGCTGTCAGCAGCTGTCATTCTTGTGTTGTTTAGAAAATAAATTAAAATGACTAATACTTGGTCTAATGAGAAGACTCTTGACTTTATTAATGAAGTGCAATTACATCCTGAAATATGGAATGTGGAAACAGGAATGTATAAAGACAGAAATGCAAAAAAAGATGCATGGTCTATTATTGCTACTAAGTTTGATATATCAAGTGATGACGCTTACAAGAAATTCCGAAGCCTGCGAACTTATGTGAAGAATGAGGAAAGAAAAAAGAATAAAAGTGGTAGTGCTGGCGGCAAACAAACAAAATGGTTTGCTTACGATGCGATGTCGTTTATTCTTAGTCAAGATACTCCAAATACAGGACTGGATAGTGAAAATGCAACAGAAATTTTTTTTTTCGTTTTTCTGCCAAAACAATGTAAGCGGCTGCGATGAGCGTCATTTCGTCCGCCATTGTTGCTGGATTGTGTGGCTCATTAAAGGGTTCTGAATCAAAGGCCATACTATTGCAGCCATATTGCAACATGTTGCCTGCAATTGATTGCTCAGCCATAAAATGCACTAAAATGTTTTTTTGATGGCTGGGCAATGTTTGCCAATAATTGCAGCCACAAATTGTCGTAAAATATAGCCCGTTTAGACGCCCCTTAAGTAACATGAACTCCCGTTCCTTGTAATTTGAATGAAACTATAGGTCGTTGTTCATTTCGTGGCACTATTTTGATTCAAATATTACAAATTTTTTTTTTGTTTCTATAAGAGACTCGCGAGATCTCAGTTCGGAGTAGTACAACACTGGTTGCAGCTTGTTAGTTTAGTGCAGTATTTTAACACCGTCCATTTTCAGCAATGATTCATTAGAATTGTTCCTAAAATTTTCCAAGAATTCTTCCACTCGTTAAGTTTTATGGAGACCTTGCTGTCTTCTGTTAAGGCTTTTTTTTCAGTATCATTGACTTGGAAATACCTATGTAAAAAAACCTTTATTGTTTATGGTAATGATTTCTGTTGTGATGCGCCTACCAGTGTCCTTCAGACAAACACAGTTCTATGAATTGGTGACTGTCGCCGTCTGACGCAAATCATCTAACGTCTTTGATGTAAATTCATTAGCGTCCAGTTAATGTTTCGTGAACTTTTTAAACCAATTGACCCCCATTTTGTTGTGCGCGTGAGCATTGTCACATCCGTCATTCATGTTTATATTTATTTTTCTTTAAGATGTAAGACGTTCTACTAATGATGTCGATAAAGTCGTCTAAGCCGATTTTATGTCTCTAATAGTTTGTAGCACTTGTTAGAGTGTTATTTTCGAAAATAATACAGTCTACATGAGTTACATTTGACGTCATCGCGTTTCCAATCTACCTCCAGCCTTTTTTGTAAAGAGTATAGGTAAATACTGTTTACTTTGTAAAAAACCCTTAATGTTTTATTTTAACCTATTATGAAATCTTGTTCTTTTCGAGACTCAAATTTTGGGTATCTAATTAGTGTTCACTTCTACAGCCTCATCGGTTGCATCATAGAGCTGTTCTAGGGTGCAGGTGCAGGGCACAAGGTGCAGAGGAGCAAGTGCGACATGTTCCGTGCAGAAGCCCCTATGAAATAATTCAACTTAAATGTTGATTAAGATTCTTTCCAAAAGCTATATTTAGTGTGGTTTAATTTAGAATGGCGACTGTAGAGCAGCATTGACAAAGAATTAGCAAACATTAGGCATGACGCTGGTAGAGACAAATATGAACAGACTGCACGAGCAAGTTCCACTTGTGTAACTTGATAACCTTTGCAAAACCTGAAATTATCTCCGGGGTTTTTTTTTAATCTTCGTATTGGTATGACAGTAGGAATGTGTGTGCTTTTTTTAACTGGCTAACGTTTTAAATCTACTTATTGTTAGTATAAAATGAAGTCGCTTTCGCTGTCTGTTACCTTAGATCTTTTAAACTGCTCAATGGATTTTAATGCAGTTTTCAGCAATAGATAGAGTGATTCAAGAGAAAGGTTAATATGTATAACTAGCTTTCGCCAGCGGCTTAGCACGCGTTGTTTGTCAACAAAAAGTAGCAATCCCGGTTATAATCTACGTACATACCGATTTGAAAGTAACTCTGTCTCTCTGTCTGTTTGTTACCTTTTCACGACTTAACGGCTCGACCGATTTCAATGGAATTTGGTATTTATATACCTAGATAGATTATGAATGGACGTGAGACATAGGATACACTTTACGCGACTGCACAGAAGGATGGTTATGTTTTATTGGCAGACCACGCGTACGAAGCGGCGGGCGGGTCAACTAGTTCCTAATAAAATAAAATAATATAAATGAAATGCACCAAATAAAATTATGAATTTACCTACCTACTGAGGTTGCTAATAACACGCTTTTGCACTTGCTTCATCATGGACGTCTACTGCTGAACACAGGCCTCCCCTAGGCTTTCCAATGCTGCATGATCTCCACTCGATTTGCACTTGTTTATCGCTTGGTAAAAATCTTAGTTAGGTATACTCTACCATTTTCCCGTAAGTACAAACAATGAAACTTTTTCATTGTTTGATTGCAAGGCTGTTTCTTAGTTTGGTGGAAATAAGCGGGTTTCCAGTGTTATCCATAGATGGCGTTGCGAGTACCTTCTCTTATGTCCACATCATGATTCAATAGTATAGTGAGTATTATAGTATAGGAGTATGGGCTCGTAACAAGATAAATGGTTTTTAAATGTTGACTCTACTTTACCCTATACCTACCTCTGGTAAGAGCGATTTCGATACTGGAAGTATCATGGTCACAGTCGTGTATGCGGGAATACTTACTTCCACGCCTGCATACTATGCATGCATAGTCGCTAATTACTTAGGTACCTTTGTTGACTTGACAACAGTTAATTTTTTCAGTGACGTCAAAGGTATGGTGCAGGAAACATGCGCAAGCGCATTATGCAAATAAGTTCTGCTTAAAAATGTTTTACGACCATTTTACGAATGTTTTAAGCTGGTGAATCTCTTTGTCTGTTTTTTGCACCAAAATATACCTACTTATGTTGTTTACGGAAACAGCAAGATGGGTGGGTATTATTTTATCATGGCTCTTATGTTAATTATAATCTTAAATAAAATAGGTACTTATATTACATTAGAAGGCATTTTTTTCCTACATAGTAAGTGCAATGTGTCTTTAGATATCTTGGAAACTGTTGTACTAAAATTATATATTTTTTTCCAAGAGAAACACCAAGACCCGGAACAAATACCTATATGAAGATATTTATTCCGCGACGGTAATCGAATCTGCGAGCTCCAGCGTATCAGCCGGCTATTCGCACACAGGACTGCGCCACGGAGGTCGCCATGTCGAATAATCATCGAATAACATGGAGATGGAACAAGCATATTATACCATCGCCTATAGCAAAGTACCTGCTGCTTCGTAGGCTTCGTAGGCCACGCACCTGAGGAACGTGCCCTACGATACACTGCCCTGCATCCATCAACTTGAACCATTCAAAGTGTAAAGCCTCATGTGCCCATAATTTCACCGGCAACCATACTCTTCCAACCGAAAGAGCAATGCTGCTTGGCGGCAGAAACATGTATGGTAGTAGTACTTCCCCGGGCGAGCTCTTTCACAAGGAACTTCTACTACTTGTTTCTAGTGGCTGAACCTGCCTTTAATTGAATTTGCGTTAATTTCTTTCAATGTTCTAGTTACGTACACCGCCGTTTATTGGTGATAAGTTTATTCAGACATAAACCAAAACCAAGCATTTATCTAATCTTATCTAGTATCTATTATGTACTATCTAACGTCGGTACGTGTGTGTGTATCTCTACAGAATACTTCCGAATATGTACGCTACAATTGGTTGAGCGGTTGGAGTCCCGCCACAGTTAGTTTCAACTCCACTGACAAGGGTGCTGTCTGAATAGCTGAGATCAGCTTTGATAGAGTGTCCGTCATGTTTCGTCTCCTCCGAAGATAATAAATATTGCTGGATGTTTCACACAGAGCTATCCAGCCCCAATTTTGTAAATACATACATATAATATACTTATAGAGAAACAACCAGACCTGGGACAAATATCTGTAGATCATGCAAACATTTGATCCGCGGCGGGAATCGAACCCGCTACCTCCTGCGTCTCAGCCGGCTATTCGCCCACTGCACCACGGAGGTCGTCAAATAGATGGATAGCGAGAATCGATAACTTGCGTCATATATATACAATTGTACGAGTATACTGTATTGTAAGTACGTACCAAGGTATAAAGATACTTTTCTAAATAAAATAAGCCATTAGGTAAGTAATCATAAACCCAATTGGAATAGTTAAACTCAAGAAAATAAAAAACTTAGCTGAAAAAAATTATTATTAGGTAACTACACTTGAGA
Organism: Philereme transversata; assembly: GCA_963924445.1. Taxonomy (NCBI): domain Eukaryota; kingdom Metazoa; phylum Arthropoda; class Insecta; order Lepidoptera; family Geometridae; genus Philereme; species Philereme transversata. The sequence continues at coordinate 13,347,448 of OZ004342.1, forward strand.
GCAATAAAATCGCACATCCGCACATTTTTACTTAAAAGTTAAATTTTTTTTTATTTGGAGCTTACAGCAAATTAAAATCAAATTAAATTAAAGTGCATAATCTAGGCATTCGCAGAACTGATAAAGGGTTGACATTTACCATTAAAAACAACTCATTAGCAACAAAACAATATACCCCCTTATGTCGCTCGATCCAGGTAAGGCCGGCGGCGGGATTTATCGCAGGTATTAAAGAGTGCATATTGAGGGAATGGTCATCATTTGCATACCAACGTACAGTGTGAAAGGTTCTCTATTGATATTGGCTTCAAACGGAACACGAAAATGGATACTACACCAGAAGTAGCCGCTCAAGTGGTTGCCCTTGTTGAATCGGGGCTTAAGCAAAGTCAAGTGGCTCGACAATTGAGTTTGAGCCGATTTACCGTTCGGCGTGTATACCAGAGGTATCAAGAGACTGGTGGCTACCAACGGCGACAAGGATCGGGCCGTCCCCGTGCTACAACAGAGCGTGATAACCGCTTTCTTATAACGACATCTTTAAGAAATCGTCGTTTGAACGCAGTTCAACTGGGCCAACGACTTCAAGAAGTTCGTGAAGTAGAAGTTAGCCGGTGGACAGTCAGAAGACGATTGAGAGAAGGTGGCCTGACTGCACACAGGCCAGCAAACGGGCCGAAATTGACCCCAGCCCACCGAGAAGCCCGCCTTCAGTTCGCTCGAGACCATTTGAATTGGACCGAAGAGCAGTGGAGTGCAGTCCTGTTCTCTGATGAGTGCAGGATGTGCTTGCATGGCAACGACGGACGGGGGAAGGTGTATAGAAGATCGGGAGAGCGATTTGCCCAATGCTGCATAACAGAACGTGTCGCCTATGGCGGTGGATCAATCATGTTTTGGGGAGGCATGTCTATGGAAGCAAAAACCGAGCTTGCCTTCATCACCGGACCGAATACTGGTCGCCAATCAAGAGGATTGACTTCCATACGATACATTGAGGAAGTACTCGAGAGCCACGTCGTACCTTTTGCTGGGTTTATCGGCGAAAACTTTCTGTTTATGCAAGATAATGCAAGACCGCATACTGCTGGCATAGTGATCGAGTACCTTCAAGAGGTGGATGTGACCGTTATGGAGTGGCCAGCTCGAAGCCCAGACCTCAATCCCATCGAACATCTATGGGACGAGCTGAAAAGAAGAGTTCGAGGCCGAGATGCTCCTCCATCGACTCTACAGGAGCTGCAACAGGCGATCGCAGAGGAATGGGAGGCTATTCCTCAAGACTTTATCAAAAGTCTAGTAACATCAATGAAAACACGGATGGAGTCAGTGATTCAGGCTAGGGGAGGGAACACTCGGTATTAATAACAAACTTTAAATTAATTTTATCTTTTAATTTCATAACTTTGACACCAATACTTGAATAAAGAATTTTTTACTAAACATGCATTTTTGTTATTGATCCACAAAAGCATTTTTATGTAATGATTGAAAGACAAATCAGATACCACTGGATAGGTATTAAAATAGACTATGAATCTGCATTACAGAAACATAATATTTTTTGTTTTTTTTTTAGTTATGTCAAAAAATCATGAATGTGCGATTTTTTTGCTCTCAAGTTTATTTGCTGTCTTTAAATAAATCTTTGTTGTAGCTTGCCTTTAGACATCTGTTTCTTGGACTTCGAGCCTAACATAATAGGTTCTAATACCATACACATAAAATAAGATAAGACTTCGTAAAACAGCTAATACCGAAAATAGTTGATTTTGAAACAATTATTTCAACGAATAGGTTGACATTGTTCTTGTTGAGGATAATGATATATTAACAAACATATTTAGAAGCACCTTGTTTATTTTGGGCGAGCCAGACAGAGATAAGAAAAGCCATTAACACATGCTATTTTTTGTACCTGTTTATCTCTTGTTTAATCTTTTCAGTGTTTCGAAATGGAAAGATTTTCATGAAAATAAAAGCTTAGCTGAAAAATATAGTTGAATTTCGAAATTACGTTGGGTAAACACTGTTCTCGTGATTGTAGATAGATCAATTGATGTTTAGGTGTTATGTGAAATAACTCTCATTATGCTGAGGTCAGCTAATTCTATTGTTTACAGAACCATTGGGCAATAGACGTCAATAACATGAGAAGTTATACTTCCTTAAATACAAGGCCTCGGTGTCAGCAAGTACTTATACTCAGATTGTGCAATTTATCTTACTTGTAGAGTTATTAAACTTGCAATAGGTTACCTAACTTAAGTGAATTTCGAGTTTAAATTAAGACTTCGTTACGTTAGAAGAGTTTACCTGCATGTATAAAATGTCCTTGAAATGTTTTACAGATTCGCAAATCTCGGCCATGAAAGGACAAATAACTTTATTTTCGGACAAAAACATGGTACAACAATACTGGAACACGACAGTATTCGCAGAAGTTATAATCTGTGTCGCGAACACTCCCCCCCCCCCCCCCCCCACCCCCTCTCCGAGTTTATTATTTCCAATTATTTAAAAAAATAATTGGAGATATATAATGATATAATATACCTAATGATATGATTCTCTTGCTAAAAACAACAGAAATACCTATGTAAACGTCATTAAAAGGGTGTGGCTGTTGTTATCTCTTAAATATGTGGTGTGACCGTAGTAGGCATAATGAATTACTAAAAATAATAAAGTACTTGTGGGCAGTTGTGGTTTTCCCTGAATATTCAATTCAATGTGTTTCCCGTAAAATATACATCGCATTATACACAGCATTTGGCATGTGTTATAAAATAAAATAATACACTAAAAATCTTTATTTCTTTTGCTTATTTAACGTAAAATAACAACTATTTTTATTTAAATTATCTATACTTATCTTCAGCAGTAGTAGTCCTCCCCTAAATCCATCATACGTACCTCTCTCTCTCTCTCTCTCTCTCTCTATCCTCATCCATTCCAGTCCACATCTTTGTGTAAAAATGTCTCTCCATCTCTTTTTTGGTTTATCTTGTCCACACGATCCACTCTGTCACCTGCCCACTGGCATTTAAGCTACGTTTCTTTATGTCTATTAACTTCTTTTTTTTTCCTTATTGTTTTGTTTCTTGTTTGATCTAATTTTTAGTCCTACCAAGCCTCTCCTATTTTTCTCCGGAAAACACCAATTTTATCCTTAGCGCCCAAATTTGACAGCCTTTCGTGACATGTGAATGTCGCTTTGTCAAAAACCTTTTTCTTTATCCCTTTGTCATAATGCTATACTGATTACATAGTACAATTTTGCACTGTCATCATTATCAGTAGGTTGGAAACACATGCCTACGTCAGATGTTTACATAGTTACCTACCTATTTATCAGCTAAACTAAATTACGCAAGAGACTTCAAACTTGCAGCAGTTGCCAAATTTTTCAATCATGATCGATAATTGGTTAATTATGAAGTTTCAAGGACATGAGTATGCGAGAGGTACGTTCAGTCAGTAATTTTTAATACTTACCTATCTAATGTAAAAATGAGTTTATGAAGAAAAGATACTCATATAGTCACGACACGACTCACGAGTTGTGCCAGCAGTACTATGTTATCGGTATGACGTGCCGGTTGGGGGCTTGGTACAACCAGCCAATCCGGTTTTGCCCGCACCAGACACGTCATATAGGTAAAATATATAATTTTACATACAAATAAACTGGAACTAATAAATTTAAACGGTCCTGAGTAGGATGAACAGGTTGTCCGTTTATTTAAACTTTGTTTCGTTGCACGCCGGAATTAAGTAAATAGATAGTCGTATTATGAAAATTCCATTGGCCACATTCAATAAAGAAGCAAGCTAGCAATAATTGGAAGATATAATTAGCAAAAAACATTGCTGTAGAATAGAACACGTTGGAGCGATAACGTCTAAAATGCTAGGTGGCTGATGCAATATTGTGTACAATCTGAGTCTGGGGGCTTGCGTGTGCACACATGCAAGTATTGCGGTATGCGTGCTGTAAACGAGGCGCGTGCGCCGCCACACCTCCGCACAGTATCTACATGATCGAGCCAGCGCGCTACTTTCTATTCATTGACGTCATTGACCTCAGCTAGGCACTAAGGTTTTCTCGTTTTCAAAATAAGTACCTAATAGAAATAATATAAATGTTTAAGAAACATACATGGGTAACATATCTGATACCAAACAGTTTGATTTTGAACATAACTACACCAACAATCATTTTCACATACAACCTCGGCTATACGACTGCCGGTCCACAAACACGGGTATGTTGCAGGTTCCTTGGCTAGCCAAAATCAGTAGGTACATACTTGTAGGTATGTATGTAATCGCAAAAAATTAAAGGTTTTATGATGTGAGACTGACAAAATGACTTTGTGTTTTCTTTGTTGTATTAGGTATATCCATTCTCAAATTACCTCATAGAAACAAACAAATTCGACACGCACGCAAATTGAACGCAATGTTTGTTTGTATTGCGTGACCAATGGCATGCTTGCTTCAGGACAACACTACATCTATCAACACATTTCAAGTGCTTTCCCATTAACATGATTCATAACGACAAGGAATCCAACTCATCATTGTCCACAGCTTGAATTAACGCACTGCTGAAATTAAACATGAAATGTCCTACAAAAACATATAAAAAATATTTCTTTGTTACCTAATTTACCTATACCTACTAACTAGGGTTATCATCATCACCTAGCATGCTGTAAAAAATATGGAAGGTAAATTTCTGGTGGTAATGACCTTTTTGTCTCTTTGTTCATCCTTGGACAATAGTTTCTCAGTATTTTGAAATATCACCAGTCTCAAGCAAATGAAACAATATCCAACTAGTTTTAATCAAGTATTAGAGTTGTATTTAAGCGGTGGAATCGAGCAGTGTGTCGCCAACATTAATAAAGAAATTGATGGACACAATGATTGTTGCTGATCAAGAGGAGAGCGGAATTTTCCGATTGTCTCTTGGCATTACTGGGGCCTACTGGAATATGGAAAAGCAACTACCTTACGATACCTGACTCAACGAGAAATTTTCTCTGATAATGATATTTATCTCTACGTAACTGGCAGTGAAAATAAGATATACAACAAGATATTTTTAGTATTAATCGTTAGGCTTTACCTTACCTTGAATCGAATAGGTATGTACATACTTCTCAGGGTATTATTAAGTACTTAATCAAATTCCTCACATATATCTAGTAGGATTACTCAGTAGTTCATCCATTCCATAAAATGCTACTGACGTCAATAAAAAATAAAAAATACTAATTATGCCAACAACGGAAATCATTCAACATTTTTGATCGAGCGAAGCGAGATTTCCAAATCAACTTGGGCAAATCGGCGTTGTATGTATGTATGTGTGTGTTTGTTTGTCCGAGGATAACTTTCGTAGCGTTTGTCCCATCATCATGAAATTGTATATAGGTAGGTAGTGATGGCACAATTTTGTGTGACTCAATGAGCTAAAAATATTGGGGGGTTGTTGAGATATTGGGGTTCAAGAGGGGTACAAAAAAATGAAAATGAGACTATTAGGTCAAGTGGGACGTCAAATGAAAGGTCCTCATTAGTACATTTGAATCCCGTTTTTATTTTTAGTTTAATTATTGTAGTTTTTGAGTTATTAGCCATGATAAAAACAAAACATTGACAAAATTCACAGGGTACACCAGTGACCGCACAATGCTGAAATTTGGTATTCGTGTAGCTTTAGTAACACAAATATAGGCAAAAGTCTGAAACCCAGAATAACTGCCATTTATACCCCAAAAAATTAGACCAATTAACAAGAACCCCCGTTACATCTAATTTGAATGAAACTGTAGGTCAAGTAGGTTGGTTATGCACTTCGTGGCACCAATTTATTAGTCATGCCGGCATGCATAAAGATCACTAAACGTATTTAGCGACTAAACATGTTTAAATTTGAACTATTTGTATGATTTGACAACTCCTTAAATCATATTTAGCGACTAAATACGTTTAGGCATCATTGTGCAAATCGCCCTAAGAATAATATTTATTTTGAGGGATTCGCGAGATCTCAGTTCGGGGCGAACCATCAATCAGGATTATATTGTTATATATCCAGTAGATAATTCAAGTCACGTAGGTACCAATCAAGTCTGACTTTAAATATTTGCGGAGGAGCAATTAGACATGCCTAGGTAATGCCTGGGCGGTCGCAGATGTGGCTGTCAACATTTTCCAGACCAAATATGCTATTTCAGAACATATTGCATATAAAAATATAGGAGATGAAGAGTATGTAATCTATGTATTTTAAATAGATTTAGTTATATCTTATAAATATGTAAAATACATTTTGTAGATATAAAACTGATATTGGATCTTGTTGGCGTTAATTGTTTAAATAGTTCGTGATAAATGCAAGATTACAACATACCATAACAATTCCAAAATCTACCAGTTAAAGGAACGGGTAAGTAAAGCACGAGCTAACATTAAAATGCTTGGTAAATTCATTGGATTAATTGAAATCGTAGAGATATACTTGCTTTCATAACCATTTATACGGCTAACTTCAAATAGGGTGATTTTATAAACTTTGTAGTGCACATTGAGAAACGGATTTACCCGTGATCTTAAACAATGATCGGTGTTTATTTGAATCTAATATTGATTATATTGAAGTAAAATCTACCGTTCCATACATATCGCACTGTAAGAGTACCTATAGGTAAAGCTGTCGCAATATAGGCACATAATATGAGAAAGGAGGATAATAAACTTTTTCAGAACGAATTAGTTTATCATTATTGTTCATATCAGTTACCATTAATATTATTGAATACGATGGAGTCAAGCCATAAGACATTGCCAAAATAATCACAGGATATCCAGCAATAACGTGTTTATTATAAACAAACTTTCTCGCCCACACAACTGCACGTAGGCAGTCTTGTAGAATTTACTCGATTCGATTCGATTCTTGATCGAATTGCATGCTGAATTGGTGCTGGGTAGACTCAACAACACTTGGGCGTTTTGTTTCATAAACATCGCATTATTATTCAATGGCAGAGTGGAAAGTTACAGACAGGGCGATGCCAGGAAAGACACATTCACAAAGTATTGAACCAGTGATACATACCATAAAACAGAGTGCATTATGTACGCTGACCGACCCACAAAACAGCATCATCAGTCATGTGATGACAAAACAGCGTTATCAGTCATCACACTAAGGATAATTTATTCTGAATACTCGTAACACCAAAGTTTCATGAACAAATAGGTAATAATCCCAAAAATATTAAATCTAAAAATTTTGTACGCGAATATTTGAAAGAACACACGGGCTAAAGACGCTATAATAATAAAGTGAAGCTTACAACTGTAAATGTATTAGCTTCCTCAGGGAGTAAGGTTTACTTAGAGCTTGTTCCGTGTCGGGATGACACCTGTTGGCTACAGGGTTTGCAGTTTGGTAACTTGTTGGACATTACTCTCATGTTTTGCTTGACGATGTTCACAGTAACACGCTGAGTAGAAGTAAACGTAGTGATTCTGGACAGTTTTATTTGATGTTGGTAGAGTTTGTGCCGGTTGTTAGGCTTCAAATTAAATGTAGCTCTAAAGACCGTGAATACATATTGTAAATGTCTTGGTAGTTGTATAGATATGGTAATTTTAATTTTTTTGTAGTAATAATTTTAAATATTTTGTAGTTGCTTACATAAATGGTATGGTTAGGATCACTGGATCCGTAAAATAACCTTGTAGAGTACGTACTCGAAAGTAGTGATGGTTGCTGTTGTTGAGTAGGTACATACAAGTGAATATTTACTTACTTTTAGCCTTTACGTATAAATAGAAAGTACCAACGACACACCCTCTTTTCTATTTGCAAGAACACGAATTAGTATTCGAAGAATATGGCGCAATAACGTCCTTAAATTGGGTGAGGCCAATTTAAAGAATTTGATAAGATTCCTGATTAGTGCTTTGCTAGGTAAGTCATTATATCGTAGGCACTTATTATCTGACGTAATACTTATTTGTACTCAAGGTTGGCTGTAGTCCGATGCATTGCAGCGGTGCCGAGTTACCTACCAACTGATTATTTGCGGTGGAGCATTCTGATTGGCCGGCGTTGGAGGCCTGGCTGGGTGTGGCGAAACGTGTTCTCGTACAAAATGCCACAAGCTTCCAAGTCGCTGAACTAACAAGAAACAGGCTACCAGGAATTAGATAATACTTACCTACTGATATGCATGTTATTTATTGAAATAGGAGTTGTAGAAACGCACGTGATGATTTATAAAATAATTTTGCGGACGTTTTCGAATGCTCTGGATATTCAAATCAAAGATAACGCGATTCTAGATTTTGCTTAGATTTCCCTGCGGCAAAAATATTGTTAAAATATTATCTATGTCTATCTGTTCTCTAGATTGTGCGAATTTAGATAGAGCACTGTGGTAGGTAAGGTATAACAATTGTCATTCAACTAATATGAAGGGCAGCCTCTAGAAAAGTTTTAGAGACAAGAAAACTCTTTTAGAAGACTGACCATATCGTCTGAAAAAAATAGTTTTTGTATTTCTCCAACAGAAAGGTTTAATCTCCTAGGAACGTTTTATTATTACTAAATTAGGCACGTGATGTTGTAGCGCACGCGTCGCAATAACCTACGTAGGTACCTATACTATAATAATTAGAGCAACGAGTCTGGCGCCAAGTTACAGTGCTATCTAGATCTTAGGAAGACGAACTATTCATCTTCAATCAATAAAGTAACTAACCAGTTCATTGATTAGTGAGTTACTATCCAATCAAATTGTTATGCAATTAATCGAAACGAGCAATTGATGTTAAATATGCCTTCTATTTTCATCATCTGTTTGCATTCTACTGACCGTGTGTTAGGTATTCCATGGCAGATGTAACCTCTGCCTAAATCCCCAATGAGTTCAACGGTATACTTGTTAATGACATCACATTCGAGGTGCTTATGTGAATATTGGGTGTAATAAAGGGTGTTATCAGTTCGTCTGTATGTGGATTCGTTGTTCCCAAACGGATGGACCGAAGCTAGCACAGGCAGACTCACAGATAGACATAGGCGTCAAACATATATGTAACTCCTCTCTTTTTGAGTCGGGGGATAAAATAGCGCCTTTAATGTCATTCAAGGATTTGCAAAGCATAGCAAGCAAGCGTTAGAAGACAACTACCTATGTTTTTTAATTGTAAATGATTACTAAAAGTGGTCGTGTGTTTGGTAGTTATCAGCCTTGTGCCGAGCTCTGACGTCATGATAAGAGCAGTCGTGCCATGTATAATGGCTAGCTAGCTGAAAATGGTTAAACATAACCATTTTCAGCTACTACGTAAGCACGATCCTTTGAAATTTTGTATGTTACCTATTAATGAGTGGTTCCACTCATGAAAAGTTTCCTGAAAAAAATCAACGTTAAAAGTACCTAAGAAATATTTAGGTAAGTACAACTTTATAGTACACTTGGGTATAGAAAATACTTTTCTTTCAGATCATTCTAATACTACCCTTCCTTCCTTCTCTCCATTTGTCTTTGTTTTGGGCCACTGTGACCTAGGCCTAAGCTGTGCTTCCACCATAGCTGTAGAAGCTAAGCGAAATTACTAAACGAATGTGTGCGAGGCGGTGCGGTGTAGAGAGTTACTGGACTTCCAGTAAATAGACGGTGACACCTGAAGAGTCAGCTACGCTTCCTCGTACATCTCTGAAAAAGCAGTCTTAGATACCTATCTATATAATTTTAATAAATTGATATAATTCTTCTGTGGTTTCGTGTCGACGCATGAGAAATGCCCTTGGTTACACTTTAAGCTTAGAAATGATTTGTTCTGCTTTTTTTAAATCATGTAATTCAAAAACGTTTCCTTGACACACAATCATTGATTCATAATGAACATTATAATCATTGATTACATACAATTACTTATTTAAATTAAGTACCTCTTTCTTTCATAAACCAGAAAGGTAATTAGGTAGTTGTTGACTACTAGTTAGAAAATTCAGGTCGCATATTGATGGCAATGCGTTGTCTACAAAATAATTGAATGTTATTAAATTGACTGTATTGATTCGACATTGATTTTAATGGCCATGATTGATACTTGTTTACCTGAGCACGCTGAAACAAGCACAAGGATAACATAAACTGACAGAAGAATGTTGCGGAAAGAACTGCAACTTTTGCAAGGTTGAAGTTTTTAAGTTTTGTAAAAAACTTGAATTCAAGGACATTAAAATGGTGCCTAAAACAAAGTTAGAGTAATTTAGAATTCAGAGGCAACAAAAAACTGGGTTTTACCGATCACTAGGTAGTTATTGGTTTTTTTTATTAGCAAGAACAAAGTGATATAGCATTTTATAAAGGTCAGCTTTCGCTTACGGCTTCGCTCGGGTGTTACCCGAAACTTACTAGGTAACTAAACTAATTACAAGTATATATATATATATATATCTATCTATCTATTTTATATATATATATAAAAATCAATTGCTGTTCGTTAGTCTCACTAAAACTCATAAACGGCTGAACCGATTTGCCTAATTTGGGTTTTGAAATATTTGTAGAAGTCCAAGGAAGGTTTAAAAGGTGAGAAAAAATAAAGAAATTGCAATGAAAGTAGTAAAAAAAGTAGTAAGTAACTATTTTATTTTCCCATACAAACTGTTCGTACCTGTCAAACTGGATGCGTTTATTTCATTTGTTATCAAAACGTTATATTAATTATTTAATTTCTGAACGCACTATAAATATTTGACCACAGACAAATGTGACATATATGTTTGTTGTCAAATATTGGTGAATCCTTGGATATCTACTTTATAATTTGTGTTTGTGAATTCGTGAAGTGCGCGAAAACTTTTTATGTACCTATCCATATAATTTAACCGTGGTTTATTGACGTGAATTCATTTACATGAAGTGTCGCATCACTTTGACATGAGTGTTTTATATAGTTTTTATCCCGAAGTTCCGCGGGGACGGGAAATTTCAAGCGTGCGAAACCGCGGGCGGGTCAACTAGTAAATATACATATCACAATCTATCTATAGATATACCAAATGTCATCGTAATCGGTCCAGTCGTTTAATAGTAGACGACGTAAACAGACAGAAGGACAAAGTTATTTTCGAATTTATTATATTCCGATTTCTGATTCGAAACATCAAACAACCACGCTGATATGGATGGTGAGATTGAGTAATAAATAACATACAAACACATACATTTTCGCATTTCTAATATTAATATATTTTATATGGGTACCTACCTATGTAACTAACATATTTGATCGGTTGGGCTTGCATAAAAAATAAATTATTACAGACACACCCGATATTTAAAAATAAAACTTGTTTAAATAAAAAAAAATACCCTGATATTTTAGCTGGTAAAATTTTTAAGAACATCCATTTGCGTAATACTTAAGATTTTTGATGTTCTGCCTATACGTTTAGACAGGGTGTTTCGGAACATCTTGTACGAGTATGTGTACCCTATATTCTATATGAAGGGAAGTATTTTTATCCAAATTTTCTTAATATAATGACACTCTTATACTCTTCAAACTTCAATGTGTTTGACTTCGTGTTATGCACCAGCTGATAGATGACGATAGTCGATTTTTACCATTTGTTTATTAAAATTCTTAGGCCATTTCTCCAAAAGCACCTAATGGCTATTGAATTTTTACTGAAAACAGCAGATTTCTACAATATTGTTACAAGCTGAGGGTTCGGGATAAAATAATGGGAAATCGATCTAACCAAAATAACACTTTTATTCAACACTAGAACGATGAATACACGAACTTGGTCACACGTATCACAAAACACTAATTCACACCACTGGTGCACCACTTAAAGTCACCGAAATGTTCGCACGTATAGCCAAATTCAGACTGACTCGCGAGCAACTACTGTTCACGCGATACCCTGCTCCACGTCAGTCCTCCAGGGCCTCGCTGAGACTCACTCACTCCGACTGACTCAGACTGACTGTCCGGCCATCTCTCCGGCCTATTTATATCGCACACATTTCGATTGTTCGAGAACGATGTCGATCCTTCCAGGAAAGGGTCGGTCCCTCGACACAATGGCCACTCCCCATTCTGCGAAACCACAAACAATAGCAACAATAACACAGCAAGACAAAAGCGTTCGAGAAGGTTCGATTATTACTCATTGTTTAACAGCCTCGGCGTAACACTGCCCCCTCCTAAAACATGCTCGTCCCGAGCATTCTTAGCCCCATATCGCGGCAGCCGATCAACACGAACAATTTTAGGCACACCTCGCGCTGAAGATGTAGCAACTAGAGGAGCCACATTGCCGTCTCCAGTACTTCAGGACACCCAGAGTCCCTTTCTCATCAGCGATCCCAATACCAGCCTCCAAAACACGGCTCTCATGATTTCTATCTGTTCTTTCACTTCCTGGAATTCCTTTCCAGATGACCCGAACGATTCCCTCATCAGTCGAGCACGCTCTTATGGCCAACGTCACTGATCTTCCTGTTGACGACGCTGCTCTTCTTTATCCTGACGTCGCTATTCCTCTTGCAACCGAGTCTGCTCCACCTGTTCACGTCGCTGTTCCTTCTGCAACCGAGCCTGCTCTTCCTGCTGACGACGCTTCTCTTCTTTATGCTGACGGCGTTCTTCCTCCTGCAACCAAGCCTGCTCTTCTTGCTGACGACGCTGCTCTTCCTTATCCTGACGTCACTGTTCTGCCTGCAACCGAGCCTGCTCTTCTTGCTGACGACGCTGCTCTTCCTTATCCTGACGTCGCTGTTCTTCCTGCAACCGAGCCTGCTCTTCTTGTTGACGACAAAGCATGGCCATAATAGCAGCAAGATCGCCTGTCACAGGAGCTTGCCCCACGGATGATGATGATGATGATGCTCCAAATGATTCGGTGGCGGCTGATTCCATCTCCTTCGGCTGACGACTCTGCCGAGCTTCTTGAACCGGAGAATCTCCAAACCGCCTTTCTTCCATTTCCTGTTGTCGTTGACCTCTCGTCCTGACACCGTCCACGTTATCCATTGGTAGAACCGGCATTATTTTATCCCACTTCTGACACCAAATTGTTACGAGCTGAGGGTTCGGGATAAAATAATGGGAAATCGATCTAACCAAAATAACACTTTTATTCAACACTAGAACGATGAATACACAAACTTGGTCACACGTATCACAACACACTAATTCACACCACTGGTGCACCTCTTAAAGTCACCGAAATGTTCGCACGTATAGCCAAATTCAGACTGACTCGCGAGCAACTACTGTTCACGCGAGACCCTGCTCCACGTCAGTCCTCCAGGGCCTCGCTGAGACTCACTCACTCCGACTGACTCAGACTGACTGTCCGGCCATCTCTCCGGCCTATTTATATCGCACACATTTCGATTGTTCGAGAACGATGTCGATCCTTCCAGGAAAGGGTCGGTCCCTCGACACAATGGCCACTCCCCATTCTGCGAAACCACAAACAATAGCAACAATAACACAGCAAGACAAAAGCGTTCGAGAAGGTTCGATTATTACTCATTGTTTAACAGCCTCGACGTAACAATATCTACCACCATTATCGAATTTTGATAGTTCTTATTAGCTACAAAGGTAATAATGGGACGAATCGCAGCATAAAAATATAAAAAAGGCAATACTGCGATTCGGACCAAATGGGCCGTACGCACACATTTCGATTGTTCGAGAACGATGTCGATCCTTCCAGGAAAGGGTCGGTCCCTCGACACAATGGCCACTCCCCATTCTGCGAAACCACAAACAATAGCAACAATAACACAGCAAGACAAAAGCGTTCGAGAAGGGTCGATTATTACTCATTGTTTAACAGCCTCGGCGTAACACTATGTTTCTTCAATGAAAAACATCAATTCATTGACGGTTTTTAAAAAAATTTATGAATGTATTTAAAATTAACGTTTCATGTAAGTTTTTGTTTTTAAAATAGTTCTAAAGTACAATTTTGTAATACAAATTTGACGAGATAGTTATGTAACGCCCGGTCTTTTAAATTTTTTAAACAGGCCCCGAGCCTAGTGTGGAGCAAATAACCGACCACTATTATAAAGTATTATTATATTTATCTGTGATGATTTTATTGTATTTGTGTTTAGTTCAAATAAATTAAAAAAAAAAAGACTGATGTTTTTCATTAACTGTTAATTCTAACGAATGGTACCTAATGTGTTCTTCTTTTCAATAAATAATATTCTATTCTATTTAAATTTCGGAAACTCGTAGGACAAAAAGTGGTAATTTAAGTGATTACAAGTAGTAAAATTTCTTGTGAAAGGGCTCACCCGGGAAAGTACTATATCGGCCGAAAAGCAGCATTGCTGTGTTTCGGTTTGAAGGTATGGTTGCCGGTGAAATTACAGGCACATGAAGCTTTACACATGTATGTCTCACGTTGATGAACGCAGGGCAGTGCATCGTAGGGCACATTGCTAAGGTGCGTGACCTACGAGGCAATACTTTTACGTTATAACTTTATAAGGGATGGTAACCACTTAACATCAGGTAGGCCATAACTCCAGATCGGGGTGATAAAAAATAATAAGATAAGGACAATGCCCTCTTTTCGGATTAATATCCATATTCCAAAGCATCTTGTATTACGGTTGAACTTCTTTACTTAATTATACAGACTTCAAAGTTCAATGTCGTTCAAAGGTTGTAGCTTTAATCCTTGTTGAATATAATCTTGTAAAATTTAAAGGTTAGGTATTATTTAAAAGGATATTGCACTGTAATAAAATTATAAAATACTAGCTTCTGCCAGCGACATCGCACGCGTAGTTTGTCAATATAACGTAGGCTATGTTTGAATCCACGTCATACTTCAAATTTCATCGAAATCGGTTCAGCCGTTACGACGTGATTGAGTAACGAACAGATAAACAAACATCCAAACTTTCACATTTATACCATAACCAAGAGTTAGGAGAAAGTAGGGCGGGGACAATTTAATTGTTAAAAACATATTGCAATGGTCAGCGTTTTAATAATCAGTAAAATATTGCCTACGGTACTCAGACTTGGTCATTGACGGACTCACAAAAGTTCAAACTCGGGGTGTGCCAAAGTGCGATGGAGCGTAGCATTTTAGGTGTCAAACGAACCGATAGAATCCGCAACACTACTCTACGCTCTAAGACCGGAATCATCGATTTGGGGTATCAGGCTGGAAGACTCAAATGGGACTGGGCGGGTCATGTCACTCGAATGCACCCTGAAAGGTGGACTAAGATCTCCACCGACTGGCAACCTACAGGACGACGGCAACGAGGCAGACCACGAAAACGTTGGCGCGAGGATCTGTATGGGTTCCACTCTGACGGGAAGGAGATTTCTGGAGAACGCATGGAATGGAAGGAAATGGGGGAGACCTTTGCCCAGCAGTAGAATAGTATAGTTTATTAAAAAAAAGTGTTGCAGCATAGCATTTAGGGAATGCCCTAGATGGAAAGGCGATCTTAAAAGGTTGCTGAAAGCTGTTGGTGCAGGCCGAACAAGATCGGTTGCTGAACATATGTATACAAATTTAGTATCGAAGATTTGTGTGGCCTTGTGTACGAAGGGGCTAAGAGTTCAGTTTTTACCATTTTGGTGCAAAACCTTAAAAAATGACAAGTTGAGTTTCAGGTTAATATTTTTAGACCCTCGCTATAACGTGACCAAGTAGCAAAAAGGGTATGTTGTAAGCAATGAGGCGTAAGCATAGTGGGTAATTTTCCTTCACAAAAGCAAACTTACATAGGGAATAACATAAATAGTGAATAACTGTTTACACTAATGATTAATAGCAGTCGTTAGTGTGAAGCATCGTATGCATTCGGATACATTTCGTGTCCGTGTCTTGACCGTGTCTCGAGACAAGATCTCATAAAGTCTCTATAAAGTATTTTCATGTCTCGAGACATGTTTCTTCGTATCCGTCGGAGCCGTTGGCTTTTGTCGAGACAGTGTCGCGAGACTTGTCTTGCGGGTAATTTGGACGGGTTCAAACGATTCATGGTATCGCATCGATATATATGTACTACGCACTAGATATCGCGATCCGAACACTCACTCTGTTCCACATAACTGTACTGCAATCCGTACACCTTACTTTAGTGCGGCTTCGATATTCACGCAGTTTGGACGCGTACGGAGCGGCACTATTAATACGAGAATTCGAATCAAAGTATGACATAAATAACAATTCAGTAGTCAAGTAAGTAAAATTATTGGTTGTTCAAGTGAATATATAGGTAATAATATCGTAATACCACAATAGAAAAAAAATTGTTCAATATAATGCCTCGCCATTTAAATCATTGACTAAAATATGCAGATATTCCATTACAAAACCGGTTGTAGGTGTGTGACTGAACACGGACTTGACGTGGTGTTTTTAGAAAGTGTTTTAATTTGTTTATGTAAACGTTTTCTAGCCAGTTTGATATTTTTTAATATTTATTTTATGTTCTTTCTTTTTAGTATATAATATCTGTCCAAGGTCAGAAAATATGACGACGTGCGTAATTCGATACTGCAAGAATACATCAAGAAGTGTCAGTGAATCATCAGGTGACAGTTTGATTTCAAACTATTGTTAACGTACTTGAGCTGAAATAAACGCATAACAATTCATTTTATTTTACTTTTCTACTTTACCATATTTTCAATTATTACATTACTTACATACATTTGGAAATAGAGTATGAATTATTTATGAAGTATTGTAGGTACAAAAGCTGTGTCACGTCTGTGGTGTAAAATCTATAGGGACGACAGGTTGTTACACTATGTTGAACGGAACGCGTAAGCGCCATGGATTTCATCGTGCTTACAACGTTTTGGTCGCGAGTAAACTAAACTCTATAAGCGATGTAGCGCTGCAGCGAACTTTAGTTCTAACTCACCAGCATTTGAACAAACTTTTTTCATGAATGTTCTTGTCTATGGGTAGAATATATGTCTATGTGGTATCGAAACAAAGACGGAGACATGTCATGAGATAAGTAGCGATACATGTCTCTAGATTTTGTCTCTTAGTGCGTACAAGGCTTGAACGATCTAAAATGTTAACAAGCAAACTTCATGCTAAACAATTAATAAGTACAATACCTTCGGCAATCAGCGAACACACTTGACGTTTTTGCATCCATTGAGAACTTATTACAATCTAAATAATACAGGATGGAGTTGAGACTAGGCACAAATGGCAGCTACCTATACCTCACCACAATCATCATCATATCAGCCGATGGACGTCCACAGTTGAAAATAGGCCTCCCCCATAGATTTCCATAGCGACCGAACTTGTGCGGCCTGCCCCAACGGCTCCCAACTTTTCGTCGTCTTTTCATCTAGTAATTTCCAGTGCGTGGTCTCCACTCGAAAACCTTTCTGTCCCAACGGCCGTCAGTTCTTCGAGCTTTGTACCTTGCCCACTGCCATTTCAGCTTGCTAATAATAATAAATTATTAATTCAGGCAACAATAAAATAGTTACAGGATAGTAATGAACTTATTCTACGGCCCTTATATATATTATATACCTAAGCCTAAAATACATATTATAATAAAGACATATTTATTTACTACATAAACACTTTGAGTTCTCGGTGTTCGGTGTCTGCCCTCAGAAACGACGAATGAATGAATGAATAAATGAAAATTCTTTATTATACCTTACAAGCTAAACACAACAGATATAAAAATAACAAATAAATGTAAGCATAATGGGCGGTCTTATCGCTTAACAAAGCGATCTCTTCCAGACAACCTTTGGATGGAGAGGATCATTGCATAATGGAAGATTGGCTGAGGTGTAAAAAGAATAAACTTAATAATAGAAAAAGAAAAATTACTTAACCATAAATACATAAATAATAGGTACATAAATAATTTTAAATAAGTAAATATCATATATAAAATAAATAAATATGTACTTATGATGAATAATCACGACTCTTCATGGAGATAAAAGTTTTTGAGTCTAGCTTTAAATACGGAAGGTGAGGGGGGGGGGGGATTTCCTAATTTCGAAATTTGACGTTTCCAACTAAACCTCTGTGGTACGTCGGTGACTTTGGTTTCGAATTACGAATTTCCTCATTTCTGATACGATCTCGTAGAGAAACACCAAGCATAGCCGTTTCCATACCTCGTTGAGCTACCTTGAGCCTTCTCATGAGGCCTATAGTGAAAGACCACGATTCTGTACCATATGTCATCACTGGTAACACACTGATCAAAGATTGATTTATTTTGGATACGAAGAAGAAACGTCTCAACCTACCCTTACTTTTGGTGAAATTCAATTCTGCATTTACATACTGAAAAACAATAATAGACAAATTTATTACAGGGCATTGTTATACAAGGGCTTCTACTTCTTCTTTCGTGTCGATGTCTCAAGGCTATAGCCATTTTCAGCAGTACGTCGCCACGTTCATGGCAGCGTCGGAGCAGGTCATTAGTTGCTCCATCGTGCAGGTGGTAGAGCAGGATGGGCATGTAAGGACGTGTGCCATTATTTGGAGCTGGGCACCACATTGGCATTGCGTCGCCGATTTGTCTCTAATACCCCATTTACTAACATTACTTGGGTACGCAGTCTGTTGAGGGTCCTCTACACTGGCCAAGGTAGTTGTTGACCAGGAGGTAGTTCCTTATACAAGGGCTGTAAGCGATCCCCCTATCCGCTATGTTTTCGCTAATTGAGGGTGTTGAATGAATGAATAAAATACTTTTTATTACACACCAAACAAAAATACAGTAACAAAGGAAATAAACACTAAATAACGGTACAGTAACGGTCTTATCGCTAAAAGCGATCTCTTCCAGACAACCTTATTATTATCGGGTGTTATTGATTACTTTTCATCATCACGACGAATGCGAGAAAATTAAAAAAGTATTTTTATAACATATTGTTACTAAAAAGAAAATTTGCGTTCCCGCCATGCATTGTTTATTTTTTCACTACGAGGCTATGGCCTCTTTTATACATATAATAGAAATAAGGATTTAGCATACTATGTATTATGCATTATAAGAATGTGGCCAGTTCCATTTTATAAGAGAAATAATGATTTGTCATGGATATTTTATTTCATTTTAGCTCAAACTAATATGAATATAATGAACCTCATTTATATTTTAAAATTTACTTACAGGCCTAGGTCCGTAAGTCATAACCCTGCCTCGACAGTCGGGTAAACAGCTGCACTCTTAAAACACTACAAAGCCGCAGACATTCCACCAGTTTTTTATACCATCATCAAAATCATTTATAGCGAAAATTAAATTACCATTAATAGCCCGATCAGATCGTACGATTATTTCCTTTAGATGCAGCAATTATAGGATTGAGTTACATAAGTTCATTGCATACGTACACTGCCGGCCAAAAGTTTGAGACCACTGTAAAAATCTTTGTCACCAACAAAATATTTCAAAGTACACATATGATAATGAGCTAATTTGAACACCTGCGTATTCTATTATTATTAAAGAATTTCTAAGAGTCATTATTTATGTTGTTGTTTAAGTTATCATCCTAAAAAGGTCTATTGTTTCAAAACATCAATGAGCGCCGCGCAAGGACCAGGTGGTAGAGTCATTGTAATATTTTATTTTTATATTTTTTTTTTTATTTTTTTTTTATTTTATTTTATTTCCGATATCAGGGATTATGTTAGCTTCCTAAAACATATTTAGTACCTAAGTTTTTATGGAGTAAATTATTTTCTACCTTATTAGTCTGAGCTCGTCGTTGTTACAGTGAAGACATCTTAAAATGGGAAAAGTTCGCGAAATTAGCAGTGAAACTCGCTCTGCCATAGTTGTTTTATACGGCGAAGGCAAATCTGAACGTGCGATTGCCTCTCAACTTAAGTTGTCGAAGACTTGTGTTCATAACACAATAACCCGATACAAGGAGACTGGCAGTAATCAAGATCGTTCGCGTTCGGGAAGGCCGAGAACTACCACTTCTCGCGAGGATCACTTCATCGTCACTACCAGCAAGCGGAATAGACGCCTAACAGCACCAGAAATCCGCGTAGAAGTGAACAAATCCCGATCAGAACCTGTATCATTGACTACAGTAAAAAGACGTTTGAGAGATGCTAAGTTATTTGGTCGCGTCGCCGTTCGAAAACCACTACTAAGGCCACAAAACAAAAAGAAACGGATGCAGTGGGCCCTTACCCATCGAGACTGGACTGAAGAAGACTTTAAACAAGTTCTTTGGTTAGATGAATCCAAATTTGAAATATTTGGTTCAAAACGACGAATTTTTGTTCGACGTAACGTCGAGGAAAAGATGATGCCAGACTGTGTGGTGCCAACAGTCAAGCATGGTGGTGGTTCCATTATGGTCTGGGGATGCTTCTTGGGCCATGGAACCGGAGATTTGGTACGAGTCGAAGGAATCATGAAAAAGGAGCAATATAAACGAATACTACAGCAAAATGCCATTCCGTCTGGTTCAAGAATAATTGGAGATGGATTTTTTTTCCAACAAGATAATGACCCAAAACATAGTTCAAAATTATGCAGGGGTTATTTAGAACACAAAGAAACAGAAGGGGTTTTAAAAAACATGGTGTGGCCCCCTCAGAGTCCGGATCTCAACCCGATTGAGCTTTTGTGGGAAGAGCTTGATAGAAATGTGCGCAGTTGTTGTCCCACTTCGCAAGAAGACATGTGGAAGGCTTTACAAGAAAGCTGGAACAATATATCACAAGATACAATCGACAAATTGATTGCTCGTATGCCAAGAATAGTGAAAGTAGTAATAAAATGCAAGGGAGGGTTTTTCGACGAAAAATCTGTATATAATATGAGCGACATTTTTAAAGTAAATGGTTGATTTTTCTTGATTTTTTTTGTTTTCTTCATAATGTATGTGTATTAGGAAATAAGTATTTTAATTCATAATTAAACCTCTTGCTTTGTATTTTGAGTTTTATTTCATTTTCCTACTTTGATGTAGGTGGTCTCAAACTTTTGGCCGGCAGTGTATAATATTCCGCTGCAGCAAGCACAGAATAATAGCTCCCTATTATTCTGTGTTAGTATGAAGATTTCTATCGTATTATAATCGATTGCCTACTGTATGACCATGCCATTGTTAAAAGATCTGATGGCGAACGTAGTTGTCTGCGGTCAGTTTTTAAACGAAACTGCTTAGGTAATAACCCATTTAGCACAATCTACATTATATGGTTGATGACCTCCGTGGTGCAGTGGGCGAATAGCCGGCTAAGACACAGGAGATAGCGGGTTTGATCCCCGACGAGGAACAAATGTTTGCATGATCTACAGATATTTATTCCGGGTCTGGTTGTTTCTCTATTTACATTATAAGTATGTATTTACAAAAAAAATGTATATAAGTTATCAACGATATTATCTTGTCTTGCCTTCATCAAGTTATTAAACATTTAGCGCAATCTACATTATATGGTTAATTGTAGTGGCATATACAGTGCGTTTCCGAAAGTCTGGGACGAAAAGACTTACAAAGAAGCATAATATTTCGTTAACGGGCTCTAGTATCAAAAAAGTCTCGAGGAAACCTTAGAAGTCCTATTCAACGATACACAGCAAGAGGGTTTGCGTGAGTAAAAAAAATATTTAACATTCATTGTGAAATGATGCCGAAATGAAAAGTCATGTCATTGCTTATGAGTTTACTATTGAGAATGTATCTTGCTTACAGTAACAGATTATTTCCCCATACGCTGTATGGACCACTCCTGCTGGCAGAGAGGGCACCGGTTGTTCTGCTTCACCCACAGTGACATGCAGCAGAAGTGGAAACTGTGGTTGCATTCTCCCCACACGACTACGCAGTCTTGCTTGCCGTACGAGTCCTTCTTGCTTTCACCCTGGCATCGCAGGCATGCATCTGAAAACAAAATAAGGTTTTTGTTAAAAATTCTAAATTGTTCAAGGGCGGAAAGCGATCAATTCATCATCATCATCATCATCATATCTTTTATAACTTTTTTTATAACTGGGCTGTGGTGTGGCAAGTTTCTATTTTAAATAGAAATATGGATTTGTCATGGAGATTGTACCTACCTATTTCATTATCTATACAGTGTGGCCCTGGATAAAGTGCAACCCCGAAAGGGGGTGAAACTAGATCAAAAATTATCGACAAAAAAATAGAAAAAAAAATTAAAAAAAAATTAAAAATTAAAAAGTTGACCACTGACCCAGTGGTCAACTTTAAATGCTCCTAGCCAGCACATTTTTTATGTTAGAACGTAGGTTTTTATTTTATTTAAAAGCTATTATGATAGACAATAATAAAAAGTCATAAAAATTTCTAGTATTATAGGCTTAATTTTAAGATTTTTGGAGTTTATTGGAAAAAAACAGCCTAAAAAATTTAATTTTAATACAAAAATTAAACTTTAAGTCACGATAGCCACTTGTTTGTCAGTTATTTGTTATTTTATCGTCATCGTCACATATCTGACATGATTATGGTTTTTATTTTAACAAAATAGACCTACTACTTTGGAAGAAATCATTTTTTTATTAAATAGAGTCATTAGTGAGCAATAAAAATTTTAATACATCAATAAAGTATATACGATTTTTTTTTTAATTTTTTTTTCTATTTTTTTGTCGATAATTTTTGATCTAGTTTCACCCCCTTTCGGGGTTGCACTTTATCCAGGGCCACACTGTATATGTATATAAAAGAGAAGTGCACAGACACACTCACTCATCACGATAACTCCGAAACTACAAAGAGTTTAAAATTTGACATGTTTGTTTGTTTGTTTTAGTACGTTGGCGCTCACTAAGAACGAATTTTTCAAAACTCAATCCTTAAGTGGTCGAAAAGGGGTAGTTTAGTTTGTATGAAAAATCTTAATCCCTTAACATAAGACTTGAAACTTAGTATAAATACTTTTAAAAGTAAATAATCACAGAGTATATAATTTTTTTTAAAATCATCTCTTAAGAGAGCGAAATGGGGTGATAAAGTTTATATGGAAAAAACGTACTGCCCAACGATCAATAAAATACTAGATATACGATCGGCCCGTCAAGGACGTCCACGCTGGAGAGTGCTTAAACGCCGCTTAAGCACTCTCGGCTCTTAGTCGCGCGCTTGCCGTCGAAGTGACAACATGCCCAAGTGCTCCGTCAAAAGTTGCAAAAACAACACTTTAACTACATTAAAAAAAGATGGAATTTCGTATTTCCGGTGAGTATTACCTTAAAGTTTGATAATTTGATGAATTTGATTTTGAATTAGTCTATAATATGCTTTAAAACAATATTTTACGGAAATATTTGTAACTACAGACACACGACTACGCTACGCTACTGTCCCTTTCCCTCGCGTTGCATCGTTCATTTATCTGTACGTGACCGAAGACCAATGAACCGGACTACATTAAATTTCGAATGAATGGAGTCGCATACTAAAAACATTTTAACAAGTTTAAAAAACAATTTTATTAGTAAGCATTATATACTAATCAGATGCGGCCAATTCTAAAACTACCTTCATGAAACAAACAACTCTCGTGTTTTATTTTTATCAAAATCATTAAAAAAACACGCGGTAGCCTACCCTACCGTTAAATTGTGGGCAACGAGATAAATTTTCGGTACTAAAAATACAGGCATTTTTACCACCAGCGCCACCAAGCCCCTTTATCTGAAGTACAATAGCCTAATGTCAACTGCTCGTTATCTGTTACAAAATACACAATTAACAGCAAAAGAGAAATTGAAACTCTTAGCTAGGCTTACAGCACTCTATATCTTTGTCCTACTTCTTGCAATATTTACTTTTTGCTGATTTCTGCCTATACTGTTAAAGTTCTAGTACTAAACATGGTTCTGCAATATTGTATATAATACAAAATTCGATTTTATTCAAAACTAGAGGTTGCCCGGGAACTTCGTACGCGAGGATGAAAATGTTATGACCCTCCTTTTTGCATCATTGACCTCGGTCTCATACATTGAAGGGAGATTTACGATTTTATTATTGTAGAGAAGAGAATTCATCTAGGACCCGAGTAGTCGGCAAGACAAATTAATCGAGCCCAAAAACTCGATGAGGTGGCATCGTTTAATCACAGTTCCCATAGCCATCTTCTGTATCCATCATCAGACCCTGGATATCATCTAGGTAAAGAATACTCTTTAACACTAATCGAACGAGCCCACACTCGATGTAACTATGTCATTTTATTACAGAGTTCCCATAGCCTGGCTCCGTCATTAAACCCTGACCTGGATATCATTTAGGATCCGAATACTAGTTAAGACAGATCAAATGAACCTAAAGTCGATGTTGTTGTGTAGTTTAGTTTAAGCATCTGATGAGGCACCATCTTACTGCATCATGAGATCAGCTTCATGTCGCATATGCATGCAAAATTTCAACTCAAATCAGACACCGGGCAGGTCTAATATCGCAATATTTTATTACCTATAAACGATAGACAAGACAACGAGGCACATTAAACTGAATAGGAGCCTGTAAAAATGAAAGATTTTATCAAACTATCCGATTATTAAAAAATCCGACTTTTGAATTTGGTTAAAAAATGATTTATCCCTACGTAATAGATTCGAAATTTCATTTCTCAACAAAAAAATATTGTGTACGTTTCTACTCCTCCACACTTCTGTTCCGAACGGAGTAATTTTACGATCTTCGAACAGCACATTTTGAATCCGACCTTATTGCCATACCGTTAAAGTTAACAGTTTTTTAAAGGGCAAAAGAAGGCAATAAATTTTTACGACTTAACAGCTGCTTCATTTCATAACGTCATATCTCCAAAATGCGAATGCTTGAAATGAAACTTTTAATCTGTGGAATAAAGTCGAGTTTAGACTATTTAACTTTTGGTATTAATAATGTTAGGCATTTTCGGCACTCACACAAATGCAAGGTATCGCTCGCCGCTTTTCGGCGGTGAGTTTGTTAGGGACAGTGATTCCTGAGATTATAATTTCTTTGGTACTGCCTAATCCTATTGACTTGAAACTTGGTACAAATATACACTTCAGGGTAAATAATAAAATATGAGGTTAATATTATTTCAAAATCATCCCTTGCAAGGCTTAACGGGATGCCTAACAGGAACTTATCACGTAAAGCTATTGATTTAAAATTTGGCATTCGTATTCCCTAAAGTGACCATTAAAAGAGCAAATCAAAATGTTTTTGAAAATCATCCCTTACAAGGGTGAACGGGGGTGTTAAATATAATAGTGAAAAATCTTATTGCGTGACTCTATTGACTTAATACTTGGCTTAATTTTTACTCTTCAAGGTAAATAGTGTAAGATGAGGTAAATCGTTTTTCGAAAATCATCCCTTACATTACAAGGCTGGACGGGAGTGCTAGTATGAAAAAATCTTATTATGTTCAGCTATTGATTTGAAACTTGGCATAAGTTCTTCTGAGTGACCATTGAAACAGCAAATAGATGAACACTTTATTGCAGGTATTAAGAACTAAAATCAACAGAAATGTTCAATAGGCTGTCTTATCGCTTAAAGTGATTTTTTCCACACAACATTAGGATGGATATGAAATATGAGATACAGATTTGTATGAAAATCGTCCTTTATGTCCCATAACAGTCTAAAAAGGGGTGGTAAAATATATTTGGAAAAACAACAGCACGGCCATTTTTTTTAAATTCATATAAGGGTGCTGATTTGGTGATTACTTCTGTTTACGTTCTATCTACCACTACCATACTGAACGGCAGTAGGTCTTTAGGTTTATTTTTGTGGACACTTACAGAATACCTTTTTTCAGTTGTTTATCTCGCATTAAGTCCAGTGGTGGTCTATAGGATAAAAAATATGATTTTGTCTTAACGATCACCAGTGGTGCCAGTTTTAGTGAGGGTCTGTGGGAATTTTTTTTTATGTCCTTTATTATATAACTATGCATCTCATTTTTTTATGTCTAATGGATATGAAACAAACTTATGGCCCACCTGATGTCAAGTGGTTACCACCGCATATAACAGAGAATTGCTTCGTAGGTCACGTACCTTAGAAATGTGCCCTACGATGAGTGCATCAACCCCCCTGCGTCCATCAACTTGAGGCATACAGGTGTAAAGCCTCATGTGCCTGTAATTTCACCGGCAACCATACCCTTCAAACGGAAACAGCAATGCTGCTTAGCAGCAGAAATACGTATGGTGGTAGTACTTTCCCGGGCGAAACTAACTCTCATAAACTACTGGGGGAGGTTGGGGTAAATTTATATTAGTTTGCTTCTACGTGACCAAGAAGATTTGATGCAAGAGTGGAAAGTGTATGAACAGATACTTCTAGTATAATTTAAACGAACCAGTAGGAAGTGGACACTCAGACGAAGTTGCGGGCGTTCAGCTAGTAACATAATAATTATGAAAGTAATTAGCCTAGTTCGATTTTCAAATTTACTTTCGGAAAATCGCTTTTTCCGAAATCGTTTTCTCGGAGCAGCTTTAGAGTTAACAATAACCTACTTTCAGAGCACGAGTGATGTAAAATATATTTCTCGAAATATACGGAAGTATCGAAATAAAGTTAACCTACTAAAAACCCATTCAACAGTTCCAGAAGTTTTCCTGTGCCTTTAGCATTATATCAGTTCGTTACATTTTATGTGCAAATAGCAGCCATCCTTCGGTAGCCAAGATCTTTCTGACAAAGAGGATGATAAAAATCCTGCTACATTTCAGTCCAGACCAAGACCAACGACACAGCCTACTTACACGTGAAGTTGTATGAGACTCTTTGAAAAGGGACATGCCCATATAATGCTGTCAACTGCACAAAAAATTGCGTTCATCCAAAAAATATGTTACATTTTTTCGTTAATCTACGTATCAATCGATTAACACGAAAAGTATCCTACAATATTTTAAAATAATAATGAATATGAAAACGACAGGAAATGAAATGGTTGCAAATTGCCTCCAGTTGCAAACATTAGTGTTGAGCCAGAGTTGTTCTGAGACAATAATCATCGATTGTTGATAAAAGACCATAAATAAAACAATCGATTTATTTGACTGTATTTTCACTGACACGAAAAATCGGTCACCGATTTCAGAAGTACGAAACCAAAACGATATTTGTTTCCCAATGAGCGTTTTGTAAATCGTTTTTTTTTTCTCTTTAATTAACCCGGGGGTGGTATTATGCTTGACTCGCGCTGGTAGCGAGCGCCCGAGCGAGATAATCTCTGCCAATCGCAGTGCGCGCTGAATTTGCGCTCAGCTGTTGACGCACCGCAATTGATCTAAATCCTCTCGCTCTCAGCTAACCTTGATCATAATCGGCGGGCCGTTGATCTCAGCGCCACCTTCTAGATGGCTTTAGGATTAACCAGTGGAGAGAAAAAAAGCGGAAAAAAAATAACTCGGCTTATCTGTAGCATTATCTCGATTTTAATTCGATCAACAAATGAGAGGTTAAACCTTCGCACGATTTTTGCATAAGGCCATGCAGAGACGAGTTAATGACACAGACATGAGATATTTTTTAGTTAGGCACCTATCACTCGTTATTCCTCCCAAATCATCGAATTAAGAACTAACTCAAACGATAGTCGATATCGATCGATATCGACTACCTATTCAATCCAAGTTTACAAAATCAACACAGAAATACATAATGAATTCTATTAAACATCTCCAAAGGTAAATAAGTACATTTTTTTTCGCTTGGGTACAATTGGTACTTACATTTTTCGTACATTTTATTACTTTATTACTACCCCTGACACACTAAATATCTGATTTTCAGAAATAAATAGGTAGGTATATTTTTGTATTTATCTGTGGCGCTCGCGTTGAATCGAAACAAACTCGATTTTACTTCGATTCAACATTTGCTCAACAGAATCAGATGATTATTATTTCTTTGCATTAAAATATTGAATTTTGATTTACTGGAATAATTGCCCCCCTCTGTTGATTGTATAGGAGCGCGATGTCAAAAATAGCACTTCTGTGCGCGCGCGCCTTGAGATTAAATATAATCGATTGCTCCATTTGACCGATTATTTTGCGCCGATAAATCGATATTTCGGATAATAGTCGATGGTCGATATACCAATCCCTATGACTGTGCGCGTACGTCATTCACAAACAAGTACCTACACAAGCCGTTTCCTGTGATCTGTGTCTGTGGCCGTTTCTTTTGTTTTCTCGCGTATTTTTGTTTGTTTGCTGACTTAAAGCTTAAACGATTAAATTGATAGTAATTATCAATATCATAATTTATCTAGGAATCGTTATAATTACAATAATAAACTATTTAAGTTGTAGTTGAATACAGTGATGTAAAACTGGTTGTTTGTGAAAAATAAAAACTGATTTCTCTCATTATAGTAAACTTTTTTATAACTAACTTCTTAGCTCTTTTATTACTAACTAAGCCTAGAATCATTAGCAATTAGTTTCAAGTGTGTGCAGTGACAGCATTTTTTACAAGGGAGAGTGGGCATGCCCCTTTAGGTATATTTCAAAAGAATAACAAACTTGTAAAAATAATTAAAGAATTATTATGTATAACCGTGTCTTAGTTCCCGACTTCGTACAATAGACGTAGATAACAACTAACGAAGCAAGGGATAGTAACAAAGGCATAATGTTGACTGATTACCGTTAATTGTATGCAAATATTATCAAAGTCAAGATAAGTAGAATGATGCATTTTTTATGGTTTTAAATCACACACACGTATTGATGAGATGGTTACTCTCTGTCTTATTCATCTTAATCATTTCTAGCGGCATATTTAAAGCTTTATACGGAAATGTAAAACTGTAATCATAAAATGGCTTTTCACCCTTTCCTATGATGATACGGAGGAGTTAATACAAATTAGAAAATAGTACTGATAACGAACATTCATAATCACACTTATCCTGTTTAAACATGCGCATACACTACACACACACATACTCCCACACCCCACCCACCCGTACGCACACCCCACATTACTCACTTCACATATACAAACTCCCCACACATACACACCCCACACACACACACGCATACACACACACCCACCCACACACTCACCCTAGACCCAATACACACATAACCTTTATAATAAAAGTGCTTTTTATAAAACTTGCTACATATCATAATATTAATTTAGAATAATTTTCCTTGTTTATTTTTTTTTTCTGTCTGTTACAACTAATTTTGCATCAAAATCTCTGTACCTAGATACTCTGGAATGTCAATGTCTCCTTAGTCATAAGGTCGGGCACTGGAAAGTGCGACACAGTTTTTACTATTGCACTTTTCAGTGTTTCATCTATGTATAAAGCTATCCTGTGTGTATTATGTTCAAAATAAATGATTGATTGATTGATTTGCAACGCAACATGTATTATAAGTATTGTAACGCGATATGTATGTAATTAATTTTGTAATTTCGTTTGTACGAGGCATGCCTTTTAAGTTCTGTCGTTTCCATATTTTCCGGCAATTTTGAATTTGGAACTGTTCTATATTCGAATGTGTTTACATTTTGAATCTCAAAACAGTTGAAAGTATTAGGATTAATGCTATTGTTTAGTCACAGTTTCGATTTGAATCTGTCAGGTCACGTACGAAAATGAATCTTTCTAAGAAAAATGTTCGTGCAATAATTTTCTACAACTTTAGAAGAGGCCTGACACGGCTTCAGTGTTTAGAAGAGCTAACATCTGTGTTCAGTGATGTAGCCCCATGTCTGCGGACTGTCGAACGCTGGTATTTAGAATTCCAGCGTGGACATACTAGTGTTAGTGACAGATTTCGCGAAGGACGCCCAAAATCCGCCTTCACTGAAGATAACATCATTGCTGTGAGACAACTAATTCTCGAAGATCGTCATGTGACGTATCGAGAGATAGAGGCTCTATTAGGCATCTCAGGGACAACCATTCAGAAGATCTTGCATGAAGCGCTTGGTGTGAGAAAGCTAGTTTGCCGTTGGATACCGCATCTGCTTTCCGACGATCACAAGGCGGCCCGCGTCAGATGGTGTAAGAAAACTCTGCAAAGGTTCAACCGAGGGGAGTCAAATCACGTCTACGACATCATAAGTGGTGACGAATCTTGGATCTATGCCTACGATCCTGATACCAAACAACAATCTACAATCTGGGTCTTTCAAGACGAGCCAAAGCCGACTAAAGTTGTTCGTTCTCGAAGCACTTCAAAGAAGATGGTGGCCACGTTCGTTGGAAAAACCGGCCATGTTGCGACTATTGCACTTGAAGATCGTAGAACGGTTAACGCAGAGTGGTATACTACAGTTTGTTTACCACAAGTCATCGCCGAACTTCGAAAATCTAACTCAAAGCGACGCATCATCCTGCACCACGACAACGCAAGCTCACACAGCGCTCGTCAAACGATTGAGTATTTGAAGCAGGAAAAAGTAGAAATTCTTGACCATCCTCCATACAGTCCTGACCTAAGCCCTAACGATTTCTTTACATTTCCTAAAATTAAGAAAAGTCTTCGTGGTCAAAGGTTCCAGTCCGGTGAAGAAGCAGTCGACGCTTTCAAGACAGCCATTTTGAACACCCCACTTTAGAGTGGAATAAATGTTATAATAACTGGTTTGAGCGAATGGAAAAGTGTTTTAAGCTACGTTGTGAATACTTTGAAAAACAATAAAAAGTACTATAAGGTTCTAGATGTGTTTTTTTCTTCAAACGACAAAACTTAAAAGGCATGCCTCGTAGTGCGTTCGCAAAACCTTAAAATGTATGGGAAATGTTATATTGCACATTGCATTGTAATTATTGTGTCTTTACTAAAACTAATACCACGTGTTTTATTATGTACGACACAAGCCTTTGCTTGTAGGTATAACAATGAACTATTTCACAACTCGCTCTAAATGTTGGTCATTGTTGACTCGATAACGATAACGGCTCCATAAATGCGATTTACGGCCAAGTAAATTTGAAAATAGAATGAGGCTCATTGCATTAATTATATGCTAAATTGAAATAAAATCTCCATGACAAATCCTTATTTATATTTTATTAAATGAAGTTTAGTGGTAAAAAAAAGGATACCGGGAACACAAATTTTCAGGTGCAAACTGTTATAAAAAGGCTTTTTCAATTTCCTCGCATTCGCAATGAAAGCTTATGTGTTATACTCGGGTGTAAGCGATCAATAACACCCTCGAAAATATCCCGGTTACACAATAGATCGCTTACAGCCCTTGTATAACAATGTACTATTAGTCTTTTGGACAGTTGTTTGTTGGTTTTTAACATTCCTGTATCTAATCGGCTGTTTCCATAAAGGAAAAGTTGCAAATACTAGTATAGCTGCTGGTAGAATCATGTGGCCGTGAAATAACAAGCGTTTTACACTAATTAGGTAAAGTAAGTACACTTACAGACATAATTATTGTAACAACAACATAGCATTCGCCCTCAACTCTACCACACAAAAATGCGCTTACAAAAAAATTATGAATCATCACAAATTCTTGCAAATAAGTACCCAATTACCCATACAAGCTAAGTACAACCGACGAGATAATAAATGTATAATAGACAGTTTAAACACTGAAAAAAAAAACGATAGAGATGATTTTAAAATACTAATAGATCAGGGAATAAGAACGCTTAGTTTCACAAACTATATAATTCACTGAATAAAAGAAAAGTTAATAACTGAACTTCTAAAGTACTTGAAACCAGACATAGAGAACTATGAGTTATGCTGCGTTCCGGACCACGGCCTACGGCCCATTTGGTCCGAATCGCAGTATTGCCTTTTTTTATATTTTTATGCTGCGATTCGTCCCATTATTACCTTTGTAGCTAATAAGAACTATCAAAATTCGATAATGGTGGTAGATATTGTTACGTCGAGGCTGTTAAACAATGAGTAATAATCGAACCTTCTCGAACGCTTTTGTCTTGCTGTGTTATTAATGCTATTGTTTGTGGTTTCGCAGAATGGGGAGTGGCCATTGTGTCGAGGGACCGACCCTTTCCTGGAAGGATCGACATCTTTCTCGAACAATCGAAATGTGTGCGATATAAATAGGCCGGAGAGATGGCCGGACAGTCAGTCTCGAGTCTGAGCGAGTCTCAGTCAGTGAGTGAGTGAGTCTCAGCGAGGCCCTGGAGGACTGACGTGGAGAAGGGTCTCGCGTGAACAGTAGTTGCTCCCGAGTCAGTCTGGATTAAGCTATACGTGCGATCATTTCGGTGACGTTAAGTGGTGTGAATTAGTGTGTTGTGATTACGTGTGACCAAGTTCGTGTATTCATCGTTTAGTGCTGAATAAAAGTGTTTTTGGTTAGACTGATTCCCATTATTTTATCCCGAACCCTCAGCTCGTAACAATTTGGTGTCAGAAGTGGGATAAAATAATGCCGGTTCTACCAAAGGATAACGTGGACGGTGTCAGGACGAGAGGTCAACGACAACAGGAAATGGATGAAAGGCGGTTTGGGGAGTCTCCGGTTCAAGAAGCTCGGCAGAGTCGTCAGCCGATGGAGATGGAATTAGCCGCCGCCGAATCATTTGGAGCATCATCATCATCATCCGTGGGGCAAGCTCCTGTGACAGGCGATCTTGCTGCTATTATGGCCATGCTTTGTCGTTAATAAGGAAGAGCAGCGTCTTCAGCAAGAAGAGCAGGCTTGGTTGCAGGAGGAAGAACGCCGTCAGCATAAAGAAGAGAAGCGTCGTCAACAGGAAGAGCAGGCTCGGTTGCAGGAGGAACAACGCCGTCAGCATTAAGAAGAGAAGCGTCGTCAGCAGGAAGAGCAGGCTCGGTTGCAAAAGGAACAGCGACATGAACAGGCGGAGCAGACTCGGTTGCAAGAGGAACAGCGACGTCAGGATAAAGAAGAGCAGCGTCGTCAACAGGAAGATCAGCGACGTTGGCCATAAGAGCGTGCTCGACTGATGAGGGAATCGTTCGGTTCATCTGGAAAGGAATTCCAGGAAGTGAAGGAACAGATAGAAATCATGAGAGCCGTGTTTTGGAGGCTGGTATTGGGATCGCTGATGAGAAAGGGACTCTGGGTGTCCTGAAGTACTGGAGACGGCAATGTGGCTCCTCTAGTTGCTACATCTTCAGCGCGAGGTGCGCCTAAAATTGTTCGTGTTGATCGGCTGCCGCGATATGGGACTAAGAATGCTCGGGACGAGCATGTTTTAGGAGGGGGCAGTGTTACGCCGAGGCTGTTAAACAATGAGTAATAATCGAACCTTCTCGAACGCTTTTGTCTTGCTGTGTTATTGTTGCTATTGTTTGTGGTTTCGCAGAATGGGGAGTGGCCATTGTGTCGAGGGACCGACCCTTTCCTGGAAGGATCGACATCGTTCTCGAACAATCGAAATGTGTGCGATATAAATAGGCTGGAGAGATGGCCGGACAGTCAGTCTGAGTCAGTCGGAGTGAGTGAGTCTCAGCGAGGCCCTGGAGGACTGACGTGGAGAAGGGTCTCGCGTGAACAGTAGTTGCTCCCGAGTCAGTCTGGATTAAGCTACACGTGCGATCATTTCGGTGACTTTAAGTGGTGTGAATTAGTGTGTTGTGATTACGTGTGACCAAGTTCGTGTATTCATCGTTTAGTGCTGAATAAAAGTGTTTTTGGTTACACTGATTCCCATTATTTTATCCCGAACCCTCAGCTCGTAACAATATTGTAGGTACACGTACGAGTAGGATTGCCACCCGTATCATAATATACAATATCGTACTACATACATATATGTACTAGCTTTAAACTTAAAAAACCGTTTGAGAACTACGATGTCACAGACAAACAGACACGCCGACAGACATACGCGTCAAACATATAACACCCCTCTTTTTGCATTAGGAATTAAAAAGACAGAGTCGCTGATTTCATAATGAAACAACGTTTTGGAAATTCACGACAGTGAGTTAATCAAATCCATTGGGGTCTTATTACAAAAAAAAATTAAACACTGCTTAGCGCATATTTAAAAAACCTTATACATAAATTGCTAAGGAATTTTTTAAACACACGTTAAACAGTTGTTTAACTTTTTTGTGGTAACAAGGTAAGTGTTTTCCAAGTGCGAAGTCAGGTGACTTGATTATACAAGTGCATAGTAAAATTAAACATGACCATGAAAAGCATTGAAATTAACATTCCAACAACTGCATTATCCTTTGTGAAGGGCGATTACACAGAAAGGGACTAATTGAGGGTTTACCATTGCAACATATCCATACTACGAGTACCACAGTAACGTATATAATAATAAATTCGAAAGTAACTCTGCCGCTCTGTGTGTTTATTACGTTTTCACGACTAAACGGCTGGACTGATTTCGACGAAATTTGGTATGATACAGGGTTATATACAGCGACATTCAAGTGACGGTTTCTAAAAACAAAAAAAAATTCTCGAAAAAAAAACTACTATCGGGTATCGGGATTATATACTTATGATGAGGGTATTTAAATTATAGTTTATGACACTCATTGAGGGTATAAATACAAAATTTTATTTGATTGTCG
Organism: Philereme transversata; assembly: GCA_963924445.1. Taxonomy (NCBI): domain Eukaryota; kingdom Metazoa; phylum Arthropoda; class Insecta; order Lepidoptera; family Geometridae; genus Philereme; species Philereme transversata. The sequence goes on from OZ004342.1 coordinate 13,382,070, forward strand.
CCATTAGTATTCAAAATATCATTTCGGAAAGGCAACTACGATGACTGATACGACAATGTTGAAAAAAATCGAGCATCGCGCTGTGATAAAATTCCTCACAAAACAATAAAAGACTCAAAAAGTAATTCACAAAGAAATGATGGCTGTTTACCAAGATTCTACCCCTTCATCTACAATTCAGAAGTGGTCAAGTGAATTTAAACGGGGTAGAGAGAGTATTGAAGACGACCCTCGTGCCGGTGGGCCGATTAGTGCCGCTACTGAAGAAAACGTAAACATTGTTGAGAAACTTGTACTCGAAGATGCCTGTGTGAGAGTGAAAATATTAGCAGAAAGAACCAAGCTATCCGTGGATATCATTCACACTATCTTTCATGACCATCTTAATATGTCAAAGGTCAGAATGCTCACAGCGCTTCAGAAACAAGTGCGAGTTGATTGTTGCAAGGAGTTTTTGGAGCTCTGTGGTGAAAATCCGCAAAGTATTTATGATCGGATTGTTACTGGTGATGAAACGTGGGTTCATCACTATGATCCTGAGAGCAAGTAGGAGTCTACGCAGTGGCATAAAAAAGGAACAGCCCCACCGAAGAAGTTCAAAGTCAGCCCATACGCCGGAAAGCTCATGGCCAGTGTTTTGGGATTCCAAGGGAATCTTATTTATTGAGTACACAAAAAAAGGTGAGAGTATTACTGGCACAACTTACGCTAACATCCGGCGCAATTTAAAGGAGACAACAAAATAAAAAAGACGGCGCAAATTGACCGCAGGTGTATTGCTTCTGCACGACAACGCGCCTGTTCACAAGGCGCGCATTGCCAATGCTGCTGTGCGGGATTGCGGATTTGAAGAAATCAATCATCCACCCTACAGCCCGGACTTAGCCCTAGTGATTACTTTCTGTTCCCAAATCTCAAAAAAGAACTTCGAGGCAAGCATTTTTCCGACGATGAAGAGTTAAAGGCAGCAATTAACGATCATTTTTCAGACCAGGAAGAAAAATATTTTTTGGAGGGAATTGAAAAGTTATTTTCCAGGACAAATAAGTGTGTTCAGATCCTAGGGGACTACTTTGAAAAATAAAAGGGGTAGCGGGTTAAGGAGGGTCTGGCGGCCCCCACCGAATCTGGTAAAATCGTTCCAAAAATCTTGAAGAGGGTCGAAAAACAAGCAGTATAAGCTTTTTACCGACATTACAACCCCAAACGAAAACACAGTAATGGCGAAAAATATGACTTTTTGTGATTTTTATTTTTTTCAACCAGTTTAATTTATTTTTAAATGGTTTAAACGCAATTAAAAATTTGTTTTGGATGTATGGAAGCCCCCTGAATTTTTTCAGATTTTTTGGTCTAGTAAAAACACGTGAATTTTAGGTTTAAATACGAAAAAATCGTGAAAAACGCGTCATTTTCAAGATTCAACCCTCTAATTTTTAGGGTTGTTTTCATTTTCCCGAGGGGTGCTGTATAGTATAGATAGCGGCAATCGTCCTCTTTTGAATGCAGGCAACTTTTCTGCTTATTCTTTCACGCCTATACCGAGAATACATTGAACTCCATTCGTATATTATCAAATTTTAAAGAAAATCGACTACGTTTAGGTGATTAATTCGATATAAAACTTACTGCCTACTCTTGCAACATACATCCAAAAATAAAGGCCGATTTGATATCTCTTTCGAAAATGACTGTGGGTTTTGGGTTAGAAAAGGACAACAAGAGATATCTCGAACCGTATTTGTGGTTAGATGGCAAGCATTATGCAATAGCACAACATAAGTTTAATCAAGTGTTTGTTTTCACATACCAAAATAATTTTCACATTTCTATGATAAACATTTCACAAATTTATTTATTATGCTCATCAAAATAACCCCTTTCATTTTTGTGCGTATATTATCAAACACCCTTGTATATATAGATTATAACCAGGATTGGGACGTAGGCTACTTTTCACCCAACTGCGCTGCGCAGAAGAAGGGTAATGTTTTGTATTGATAAACAACGCGTGCGAAGCCGCGGGTGGTTCAGCTAGTAAGCAATGAGATATAGGGTAAGTATATTATATGAGTCGTAGTACTTTTTCATATTCGTAGGCACAAGATAATTTAGAAAATTAAACTTTTGACACTTTCTAGTAAAGTAAGCATCAATAGGAACTGAGTCATCGTCATAAAATAATTATGCACATAACTAATGCTGCCGGATGCCTTTCGAGTCCTTATGCTGACCTGCTAAGTGAAGTGGTAATATTACCAAGCATATTGCTTTACCTGTTTATATGAAAGTAGCTTCAAAGACAATGGAGCTCAATGTTATGTATAATATCGTCGGCGCATTGGGACTTTGGGAGTAGGAATCGATAGACTATTCAATGCTACTGCAGGGCTAGCACAGCGATTTCCTTGTCTACTCTTCGAAGAGACGACAAGGCTCTGACCGCAACTTGTATTTCCTCGTGTATTGTTATTTGTTTTTTTTATATTGTTTTTAAATTTGAGTGTGATGTACAATAAAGCGTTATTCTATTCCATTCTATGTCGATTCTTCCGAAATTGTCTTTGCCACAAGTAGGCTCAATAAGTTTTATTCCTAGACAAGAAAAAGATACTCTCTCTATAGCAACGTACGTTGTATATATAATTAATTAAATATCTAACCAAAAATTGTTGGCAAGCGCGTGATTGAGAAGAGTGCGAAAGAGACAACTTGAGAAGACAGTGTAGTTTAGGCATCGTAAGACCTAGACAATTTCAGAAGAAAGTTGTCTATCCTTAAATGTCAAAGATAGAGAAAACGACGGCTATCGTGCTCGGCGTTGTAGACTACTGTCGAGGAAGTGTCGACAACGTTTCTTCGCGTTCACTCTCGCAATCGCCGTGCTTGAGACGGTCGACAAGTGTCTTCTTTGTTCCGATAAATGACTCATGACTAAATCCTTCTCTACAGTTACTGTGCTAGGCCTACTGGTAGCATTTTGTACGCCTGAAGGAGAAATCCCGAAATCACATAATATTTTTGGCAAACGGAATGCAGCCGTGTCGATTGCATGGCTGTCGTCACGTCAAGTCATTCGCTGTATTTACTTTATAAGAAAATTTTCCACGAAAAGAAATTAAATCAATGCTCCGAGCGATTGACGTCATTCGGCAATTCAGTAAACAAAATAGAGGGTGTGGTATTCTTAAATTGACTGAAATTTAACGATCAATACAATAATAATGTATATGGCACCGCCCCCAATCAAGTTCAATCACACATCGCGTCAGTGCCTGCCTGCGCCTGAGCACACCAACACACAATTTGACATCTTTTCAATTCGCCACGTTGACCTTCCAATTTAAACACTGTATCGTGCGTGCGTATCGCTCCATTTCAGTTAATTATTACAAAAAAAAGACAACAACAGTTTTTTTTGTACGTCCTGGAGATGGAAGAAGCATATGGTCCACCTGATGTTAGGTAACCATCGCCTACAACAAAATATTACCTCTTAGGTCACGCACCCTAGAAAGGCCCTCTACACTGCGCCCATCAACTTGAGACTTACAGGTTGAAAGCCTCATGTACATGTAATTTCACCCGAACCCATACCCTTGAAACTGAAACAGAAATGCTGCTTGGCGGCAGAACTAGGTATGGTGTTAATACTGTTACGAGCTGAGGGTTCGGGATAAAATAATGAGAATCGATCTAACCAAAATAACACTTATTCAACACTAAAACGATGAATACACGAACTTGGTCACACGTAATCACAACACACTAATTCACACCACTGTTGCACCACTTAAAGTCACCGAGATGTTCGCAAGTATAGCCAAATCCAGACTGACTGTCCGGCCATCTCTCCGGCCTATTTATATCGAGCACAATTCACTACACTAGAACGATCTCGAACGTTCCAGGAAAGGGGCGGTGTTTCGACAGAATGACCATTCCCCATTCTGCGCAACCGCAGGTAAGCGCCGCATGCGGGTATATTCAATACAAAGTATTACGTATTCCGTGACACAGTAGGTAAGACGAGAGCCTTCGAGAATTTTCGACTATTTCTTATTGTGTAACAGCGTAACAATACTTCCCCGGTCTTCGATCTTTTTGACACCCTGTTGACGAATGGGGTATATTGACAAACTTATTTCTCATGGATTATACTGATCACTAAGCTACGAACTTAATTAAATAGTGTCAACTAGTGTCAAGTCACCTAAATTTTTTTATATAAAACTTTCAGAGTGACTATTTTTACAAGCAGCTGGTAAACTATCTCCTAATTCTACTTAGCATCTATCTATCTACCTAGTCGTAAACTAGATATTTTAAAGTTTTGATGGTGAGTAAATAAATTGACATGAGTATCTTATATTTAAAATTTTTGGTAAGTAAAGTTAGTAATGTTACGCCGAGGCTGTTAAACAATGGGTAATAATCGAACCTTCTGGAGAGCTTTTGTCTTGCTGTGTTATTGTTGTTATTGTCTGCTGTTACGCACAATGGGGATTGGCCATTGTATCGAGGGACCGACCCTTTCCTGGAAGGATCGACATCGTTCTCGAACAATCGAAATGTGTGCGATATAAATAGGCCGGAGAGATGGCCGGACAGTCAGTCTTGAGTTAGTCTCGAGTCAGTCTTAGTGAGTGAGTGAGTCTCAGCGAGGCCCTGGAGAACTGACGTGGGAAGGGTCTCGCGTGAACAGTAGTTGCTCCCGAGTCAGTCTGGATTAAGCTATACGTGCGATCATTTCGGTGACTTTAAGTGGTGCAACAGTGGTGTGAATTAGTGTGTTGTGATAACGTGTGACCAAGTTCGTGTATTCATCGTTTAGTGCTGAATAAAAGTGCTATTTTGGTTAAATCGATTCCCATTATTTTATCCCGAACCCTCAGCTCGTAACAATTTGGTGTCAGAAGTGGGATAAAATAATGCCGGTTCTGCCAAAGGATAACGTGGACGGTGTCAGGACGAGAGGTCAACGACAACAGGAAATGGATGAAAGGTGGTTTGGAGATTCTCCGGTTCAAGAAGCTCGGCAGAGTCGTCGGCCGATGGAGATGGAATCAGCCGCCGCCGAATCATTTGGAGCACCATCATCATCATCCGTCGGCCGAGCTCCTGTGACAGGCGATCTTGCTGCTATTATGGCCATGCTTTGTCGTCAACAAGAAGAGCAGCAACGTTGGCAGGAAGAACAGCGACGTCAGGATAAGGAAGAGCAGCGTCGTCAGCAAAAAGAGCAGGCTCGGTTGCAGGCAGAACAGCGACGTCAGGATAAGGAAGAGCAGCGTCGTCAGCAAGAAGAGCAGGCTCGGTTGCAGGAGGAAGAACGCCGTCAGCATAAAGAAGAGAAGCGTCGTCAACAGGAAGAGCCGGCTCGGTTGCAGGAGGAACAACGCCGTCAGCATTAAGAAGAGAAGCGTCGTCAGCAGGAAGAGCAGGCTCGGTTTCAGAAGGAACAGCGACGTGAACAGGTAGAGCAGACTCGGTTGCAAGAGGAACAGCGACGTCAGGATAAAGAAGAGCAGCGTCGTCAACAGGAAGATCAGCGAAGTTGGCCATAAGAGCGTGCTCATCTGATGAGGGAATCGTTCGGTTCATCTGGAAAGGAATTCCAGGAAGTGAAAGAACAGATATAAATCATGAGAGCCGTGTTTTGGAGGCTGGAATTGGGATCGCTGATGAGAAAGGGACTCTGGGTGTCCTGAAGTACTGGAGACGGCAATGTGGCTCCTCTAGTTGCTACATCTTCAGCGCGAGGTGCGCCTAAAATTGTTCATGTTGATCGGCTGGCGCGATATTACGGGGCTAACAATGCTCGGGACGAGCATGTTTTAGGAGGGGGCAGTGTTACGCCGAGGCTGTTAAACAATGGGTAATAATCGAACCTTCTGGAGAGCTTTTGTCTTGCTGTGTTATTGTTGTTATTGTCTGCTGTTACGCACAATGGGGATTGGCCATTGTATCGAGGGACCGACCCTTTCCTGGAAGGATCGACATCGTTCTCGAACAATCGAAATGTGTGCGATATAAATAGGCCGGAGAGATGGCCGGACAGTCAGTCTTGAGTTAGTCTCGAGTCAGTCTGAGTGAGTGAGTGAGTCTCAGCGAGGCCCTGGAGAACTGACGTGGGAAGGGTCTCGCGTGAACAGTAGTTGCTCCCGAGTCAGTCTGGATTAAGCTATACGTGCGATCATTTCGGTGACTTTAAGTGGTGCAACAGTGGTGTGAATTAGTGTGTTGTGATTACGTGTGACCAAGTTCGTGTATTCATCGTTTAGTGCTGAATAAAAGTGCTATTTTGGTTAAATCGATTCCCATTATTTTATCCCGAACCCTCAGCTCGTAACAGTAATAACACTAAGTGTTTTGCAAAAACAGAGCCTTTAGCGTAGTGATAATTAAATTTAAACACATTTATAAGTGTGAATATTTAAGATGGAAGAATGTACTTTACAAAAACCTGTAAATTTTTGTCGATGACTAATATTTTATTTGGAAGCAAGAGATATTAGAATAACAATACCTGTTTGGATGATCAAGATAGTATTTGAAGTGCAATGGACAAAGAAATACATAATACTCATCGATTTCTATCATTCTAATATTTACTGAAGAATTTAACCAATTAAATTTAATTTTTTTTTATAGGGGTGAATATAAAGGTGGGTAGTAGTAAGTATCCATTATGTTCGCGCTCCTGCAACTGCTCCCAGTAATGGGTATGGGTGGTACCCAGAACACAAGAGCGGGGAGCGCAGTCGGAGCGCAGACATAATGGATTATAGTATAGTACTATATTTGAGTAAATATTTACTATATATTAAAGAAAATTACTATATTCCAAAGCTACAATTTTAAAAATCAAGAAAATTCATAAAAAGTATTACTTCATTTTGAACCCAACCAATTCAAGTTAGGGTGACCTGTGTCGATTTTGTATCTAGTTTTCTGGTAACGGCTGTCGCCAAAACTCTCGCGTCAACCTTCACTCCGATAAGGAGGTTAATAACAAATACATATGGAAAAATTAATAATGGTTAAAAAAAATGTGTGCAATTTTTTTCCGTAAAGTAATTTGCTCAAAAGTACTATATTTTTGAAATTTTTTGTAAAAATACTATTCTACATACTGACGACATTTTACTATCAGATTTTGTTTTATGAAGATATCGATTTACTCAAACATGAATTATTACTATTAAGTACATTAATTAATGTCGCCAAAATTGATGCGCTTTTTGTTGCCATGTATTTATTGCGAAATCGAACAGCTTATCTTAAACATACCGTGGTTAGAAAGAAAGAAAGAAGACATTTATTCACATAAATTGTACACAAGAAGCAGACGCCAATACTTAAACGAACATATAATAAGCAAATAAACATATAGACAGCAGGAAAATAATATATATCATGACAATTAAAGATGCATGGAGAATGCTGCATGGCTAAGCATGTCTTTCTTAGCGGCCGCTCATACGACACGATTTCAACGCGTGCTGATCGCGCTCGGGCAGCTTTTCATCAGCGCACGCGTCGCGTCCGCTCAGAGTCAGCAGCGGCTCTATCGGGTGACCCCCCAAAATCCAACTTTATGCCATTCACATAAACCCGCGAGCGACTCGGTTTCTACTCGGGTGCTGAGCGTGCGCTCGTACATTAATATCGATAAAAATGTACTTTATGTGAATGATATAAACTGTAAATCGAAAGTTTCTGAGGAGCAAGCGACGCTTACGCGACTCGCCCGCGGTGTCGCGCCGAAAAAAATCGCGCTTGAATCGCACTCGTGTGAACGCAGCCTTACACTCGTTGGCTTTTTCCTACCTATTTTAATAACAAAATAGGTTAAAATAAAATTGTTTCTGTTATTAGTAAATTTATGATACTTATACCAATTTTGAAAAGCACTTTATAAACTGTGTAAAAACTATATTAGCACACCTTTATCAATACCATCGAATAAATATTGATAATGGCGTCATTGCTACTTTGCAGAATACGGAACACACTATTTTTAGGTATTTTAGCCTTGATTGCGGTTTGTAAGTGGAATCACATTATGGTATTATTGCGCAGAAAATGAATTCTAGAGATAATATAAAAGAAATAAATAAAAGATTATTTCTTTCTGTAAGTAATTTGAATAGTTTTTTTTTTGTGGAAGGAGTGCTTCGATATAAAAGATTTCATTATGTCTGGATACTCAGGCTACAAACTAGGTATGGACAAGATATTCAATTAAGTATTACAAGTCTAAATTAGTCAAATCTGGGTGTTACATATATCAATCAATTATTTGTTAAAGAAAGTTTTACGTCGTCTGAATGTCGTAACAGACGACGAATTGAGAGAAGGGTTCATGGACATAAGTCATTTGCTGAAACAAATTATCTCTGAAGCGTGAAAACAGTGATATACCACATGCCATGAGGTGATTGCTCTCATCTGCCGTGTGCCAAATGCCGTAAATAGAATAGTGTGACGTTTATAAATAACAGTATAGGGATCCACATGATTGTACTATATTTGTGCTTCTAAGCAATATCGGTCTATTTGGTTTTACAAGTTATTGATCGAGAGAAGCGAGATCTCCAAATCAACTTGGGCAAATCGGCGTTGTATGTTTGTTTGTCCGAGGATAACTTTCGAAGCGTTTATCCGATCATCGTGAAATTTGGTATATAGGTAGGTAATGATGGCACAATTTAGGTGTGACTCAATGAGCTAAAAATTTTGGGGGTTTGTTGAGATATTGGGGTTCAAGACGGGTAAAAAAAAAATGAAAATTAGACTATTAGGTCAAATGAGACGTCAAATGAAAGATCTTTATTAGTACATTTCGACCCTGTTTTTACTTTTAGCAAAGTTTTTGTAGTTTTTGAGTTATTAGCCATAATAAAAACTAAACTTTGACAAAATTCACACGGTACACCAGTGACCCCACAGTGCTGTAATTCTAATGCGTGTAGCTTATGTATCACAAATATAGGTAAAAGTCTGAAATCTAGAATAACAGCAATTTGTACCCCAAAAAAGAGTAACCAATTAACATGAACTCCTGTTACCTGTAATTTGAATGAAACTGTAGGTCAAGTTAGTTCGTTTTTATTTCGTGGCACTATTTTGATAGTCAAAGATTACGAATCATATTTTTTTTGTTTTTATGGTAGACTCGCGAGATCATAGTTCGGGGCGAACCACTAGTGATATTCTTGCAACAAGGTCCGGACTACATTACATTATTGTCAAAAGTTTTTGGCACTTATGTAACTCTATGTGTTATCGATACCTATTATTTTTACGCCTTAATCGAACTTGCACGATTTGATTAATGAGTATCTAAAAATAGCTGGAGTATTTCCATCAGTCGGTCATCGCATGGAAATCATGTCGACGCTAAAATGTATACAGTTCAGTGCTCATTATACAAACCTCATTCATTTGTTACTGGACCTACTGGAATTATTTAATTATTGAATATTTATCATATACTAGTATGAAGGCGATTATGTTTTTAAACATATAACTGCATTTTTCTTCCACATTTTGTCATTTACTTTTGTAGTTTAGTGTAGCATTTACTTATTCGAGACCTCGCACTAAATATTAGGCAGGCATCAGGTAGTACATACATGCGCCGGCGCACGAATTCAGTTTTGAAGCCGCCTCGATTTACACTTTCACACATCCATAACGTGATATATGAACACTTGTGAACGTCAATGCGTAAATATTACGAAAATTGAGGATGTGTGGGTTAAATGCTTCTGTGTTTGTTGAATTATTCAGGTTCATCAGAGGTGCTACACCGTTTCTAAAGTTTCTGAAAATCATTGCCTTTTAATTTACCTACGTAAAACAAATGTATTTCCTAAAGCAGTATAAATTAAATAAAACTTATGTAATATGTTTTTGAAGACGCACCATGCGTTTCGCTTGAAAGAATCTCAAGAACAAACGGAATCTTATAAACGAGGCCAAAGGAATTGTTAGAAATTAAATTATATAAGGCCTCTTCTGATCGTGTTGACAAAAGGTTTCCAACTACTGATACGTCAGTGGGCCGTTTGGTTTGCGCACTTTTCTTCCAGTACTTTTCCATCAGAACCTTGGAGCAGAGTGCATTCTGAACCGACAAATATAGATTCGTCTCTCTCACACACATGAAAACACGCGTTCATGACTATGTATGGACGAGACGCACGACATTGGGGAATTTAATGGTTTATTTATTGCATACCGAATGCAGGCCTTCTTTATGCAAGAATGCGGTTCGGCGACCTTAGCTAGCATGTTGCGTGAAAATTCCCATTTCAATTTTCGGCGCAGAATTAATATTCTGTCGTGATTTATGCATTGTTAATTTCCTATTAAATATTCCACATGTTGGAATGTTTGTATAATGAGTGATTCTGCATTAATAAGCATTCTGTCGAGTGGCACCATCGTCGCACCACGTCGCGTGCGTGATCAACGTCGCTCATTAACGCTGGCGCCGTCGACCACGCCCGCCGGCTAGCGGGACCTATATACTGGATATACTTTCTTTTGATCAATGCATTACTATCAAATCAACCCATTACGAGATTAAATCTTCGGCATTTAACCGTAACTTTGTAAAACAGTTACAACATCTGTATGTCTCAAAACAAACAGATGTTGTAACTTTAAGCTTTGTGTCTTTCTTTAGGCATCTCTTTCATGTAATTTAAATCATCAGCCGCACCGTTTGCCTTTACCTGACATATTCTGCCCTTGGTAATGTGCTCAAAACCTCCTCTTAATTTCTAAACTGCTTAAATTCTGTAATGGAGTAAAAGTTGACGGTTAAGACGCACTTGGCCGAATTCGTGTGGAGCACAAGTTTAGAAAATTCCCATCGGGTAACTAGTATCGTTACTATAAACCAAACAACTTTTTTTGTTTCACCCAAAAAATCCTCTTTTTAAAGCTAGTTCAAGATGATTGGGCAAACCTAAGAGCCTCATAAGGGTTAAGAACCGGCGTTATTTATAAGTATTCTTATGGGATTAGACACGAGTCAATACAACTTCGCCATAGCATATTTAATCATAGATCATGAGTGTCATGTTAATATTTAAACAATGCACTTATTATTGAAATGTACCTCATGTCAAACAATAAGTATTGCGCATTGCCAATCTGCCACCACAGGAATACATAATAATTTCAATTGATCAAGATTTGCTTGCAAGGTCACTTATGGGGTTGCGTACATGTATTTGCATATCTATCTTATGCAGTGTGTGTGTGTGTGTGTGTGCTGTGACTATAATGATAAAATGTACACATTATTTATGATCCAACTCACAGGTCCGATGCGAACATAGAACATGCACAAACACTATGATTACTGAAATTATGCGGCTACTATTTGATCCCGAAGATTGCAAAGCCAAGGTGAAGCCAATACCTTTGCTAATCTTCTGTTGGGACTGGTCAGTTAAACAAACCACCTTCGCTTTTAGGTACATCAGTATCGTGTTGACGCTAGCCAAGGACGGCCTTTGCCACTTTAAAACCAGTTGCCAAGAGTGTCATCGCACCATGTCGTTACGTTATGGCTTTTCCTATGATATTTTGGTATCACACATTACGTAACGTCATCATTTTTTCCTATGGAGTAAGTCTTAATCTCGTCAAATTCTTTTTAAGCGAGCGAAGCGAGATCTCTAAATCAACTTGGGCAAATCGGCGTTTATGTATGTATGTATGTTTGTTTGTCCGAGGATAAATTTCGAAGCGTTGATCCGATAATCGTGAAATTTGATACATAGGTAGATAGTGATAGCACAAATTTGGTGTGACTAAATGAGCTAAAATGTTGGGGGGGTTGTTCAGATATTGGGGTTCAAGAAGGGTAAAAAACAAATGAAAATGAGTGTATTAGGTCAAGTGGGACGTCAAATGAAAGGTATTCATTAGTACATTTAAACCCCGTTTTTATTTTTAGTAAAGTTCTTATAGTTTTTAAGTGATTAGCCAAAATAAAAATTGTACTTTGACAAAATTCACAGGGTACACCAGTGACCCCACAGTGCTGTAATTTGGTATGCGTGTAACTTATGCGACAACAATATAGGCAAAAGTCTGAAATCCAGAAAAACTGCAATTTTTACCCCAAAAAAGGGTATCAATTAACATGAACTTTCGTTACCCATAATTTGAATGAAACTGTAGGTCAAGTTATATGGTTATGCATTTCGTGGCACTATTTTGATAGTCAAAGATTACAAATAATATTTTTTTGTTTTTAAGGGAGACTTGCGAGATCTCAGTTCGGGGCGAACCACTAGTTAGTCAAAGGTTAAGGCCGGCTTGCACAATGATCCCTGAACGTATTTAGCGACTAAACATGTTTAAATTTTACGTAAGTATTTGTATGATTTGATAACTCCTTAAATCATATTTAGCCACTAAATACGTTTAGGCATCGTTGCGCGAGTCGCCCTAAGATTATTTTTTCGTTTATTTTTTTCGTGTCTTAGGAAACTCGTGAAATCTCAGTTCGTGGCGCACCACTAGTTATTCAAATGCGGATTTGGGGCCGCTTTTTTTCTTCCCCGTTTTATGTATGTGTTATATGATTATATCACACCATAAACCATGAGAAATATCAAGTATTATGGAATCTATAGTGTTAATTTGCTCGACACAAATAGTGAGCTCATGTGCATGTGAGAGGAAATGTTTTCTCAAGCAGGGTCTTTATTGTTTAGGTCTCTTCATATCAGGATTTATATAGTTTGCCAACTTTTAATTGTTCATTTCTGTCACGAGGCCCGCGTCACAGTAACATATTGTTACGAGCTGAGGCTTCGGGATAAAATAATGGTTATCGATCTCACCAAAATAGCACTTTTATTCAACATTAAAACGATGAATACACGAACTTGGTCACACGTAATCGCAACACACTAATTCACACCACTGTTGCACCACTTAAAGCCACCGAAATGTTCGCACGTATGGCAAAATCCAGACCGACTGTCCGAGCAACTACTGTTCACGCGAGACCCTTCTCCACGTCAGTCCTCCAGGGCCTCGCTGAGACTGACTGTCCGGCCATCTCTCCGGCCTATTTATATCGTGCACAATTCACAACACTAGAACGATCTCGATCTTTCCAGAAAAGGGTCGGTGTTTCGACAGAATGACCACTCCCCATTCTGAGAAACCGTAGACAATAACACAGCAGGTACCTAAGACAAAAGCGTTCGAGAAATTTCGATTATTACTCATTGTTTAATAGCCTCGGCGTAACAATATTTCATCTGTGTCTGTTTCTTATATAAGTCCAGTGTTAGATTATGTCTATGGTAAGTAAGTATATTCTAGCTTTGAACTACGTACTCATTAGTAATGCAGTTGTTTAAACAGAACCGCCCAAAATGTTCAAATTTCTAACAATAAGAAATAGATTTAACTTGTCGCAGCTAGAAAACAATTTAGAATACTTTAGTTACGGTGGTCAATCAATATCATATTAGGATTACCCCAGTTTGTTCTTATTTTACTTTTTAGGGCTAAGTATAAATTTTCTTCTCCACTGTCGCCTATAAAACTAAATTTTTTTCAATGCATTTGAATAAAACCCTAGATTATTATACCTCGTTAGATAGCTGATGAAACGTAGATATTTTAAAAAACATCTGCCGAACCATTGCCATAATATTTTTTTTAGATATCCCTTAGAGAAAAATAAACTTTCTAATATTTTTTTTTTATTTCTTAACTTTCACTTGTCTACTACTTGTCTATTCAATTAACTTATGCACTATTTTAATGATTGACGTCCTAAAGCATCTTATTACACATGTAAAAATGCAATAATAATAATAATAAGATACACAAAATAAACAAAAATAAATTTAGTAGCCTAAAAATCGGCAATTTTCAATAAAAAAATTAAAAGTCGAATATCTCGAAAAGGGTTAAGTTTAGGGTAGGGTGTTTCATAGTGAAATAAGTCAAATGATGGGTACTCCACGCCCTTAACGGATCTAGCACGATTTTTCCTGTAACCCTGTATATAAAACAAAGTCGGATTAGTTACACCACTTATAACTAAAGTACGACTGGACCGATTTTGATGATCTTTGATTTGTCTCCGCCCCGAATAGCTATTAAACTATTAAAATATCGGAAAAATTCACGCAAAAAGAAATTATGAAGAAAATCAATTTTCTCTTACATGCAGCGGGTGACGTACATTAGCAGCCCGCGTCACATGCATGTCAAGGAGGTACGAAGTTCGGCGGGTCAGCTAGTACTGTGTACTTTAGATTTGATTTTATATTGTGTCACTGTTTCTTTACCCTAATAAATAAAATAATCTAACAGTATATTTAGATTAGATTAGATTAGATTAGATAATTCTTTACTGCACACCTATGATCAATACAACTACAAAGAACACCGTAAAACTATGTGATACAATTGGCGGGCTTATCGCTGAATAGCGATCTCTACCAGACCACCTTTGGATGGAAAGGACATTACCTGGAGTGTAATGGTGTACCTAACATACTACATATACATACTTATAATATAAAAAATAAAAATACCATAAATGAATGAACCTAAATAATAACTACTTATTTAAGAAACATATTAATTAATAATAAATACATAGATATTTAACGACCAATAGTCAAATAGTGTTCTCTGAGCATACGTTTAAAAATGGCAAGTGACTTGGCACATCTGATAGCTACCGGCAGCGCGTTCAATAATCGGACAGCCTGCACAGTAAAATACTTATCAAAGTAGGAGGAGTGTACAGGTGTCCCGAGTTGGAGTGTGTCAGACGAACGCAAGGATCGAGGATTGGATTGATGGAGGAAATGGAATGAGGGTGAGGAAGCTAACTGTTATTTACTAACTTTTGTGGGAGTTTGTCTACTATGTTCTAAAAGGTTTCTTCTTCTGACGCTATCCCTTGGTTGGAATTGGAAGCAGAATTATAATAGTACACATTTAAGTTTTTATTTGTGTTAGATATAAGATATATTTTAAGTTGAGTTTTTTTGTTGAACAATCATTGAATGTTTGATAAGCTAGTTGAGGTAACGGAGTATCGATCATCGATCGCCCCAGATACCACAGGTTATATTTCAAGGCCGCTGACTATAGATTTATTACTTCACACTATAACAAACTTCCAAGTAATTGAGTTGGATATTCTATTAGTAACCAACAGTGGCCCTTTTACGAATGCCTACATTTGCAAACAATCATTTTAAAAAATATGATATATTAGATTTTGACTGTGTTGCATCAAGTTAAATTTAACAAATTATTTTAACATGGAATAGGAATCATTTTGCTATTCACTACGCAAAATTACATTTATTGCCCACTCCATTTACGTTAGGCATTACTCGTTTATTGGGCATGATTAAGGTTTATTCCGATTATAACTCAGGCTTTATTATCATAGTCATAATGCGGCTTTTACGAATAAGTACAGTTATTCTCAGTTAGCTTTCATAAGGTTCGAATTATAGTCGGCGAGGGAGTCGCTTGGTAGCACGGATGAATATAATTGGAGTCATTAGAATTAATCACTGACTTACTCAAACGAACTGCATGCAAGCAATACCAAGCATAGTTCGTGGAGTAAGTCGGCAAATAATTCCTAAGAAAATTACTCTCCCAGTTATTAGTACTGCGCGACCGGTCTCGTCCTATATCACCAGCCTTATTACAGTCAACTGTCGTAACTTTCATTCGCGGTGGAAATTTTTAATCGGATATTTATCTAGATTTAATGTTGATAAGATAAGACACTCCTACTTGGATAGGACGCGTGACAAATTTGCGTCAGCTTAATACAATAAATGATTGTTATCTGTTTAAAAAGGTATAAAATTCAGTGTCTATCAAACATTTACACAATGCACCAGTTTCCATTCATAGGGTTTCAGTTGATGAATAAAAGGCTGCGTTATAGATTGATGGAAGTAAATTAGTTACGTACTAGTTCGCCCCGAACTGAGATCTCGCGAGTCTACCATAAAAACAAAAAAAAATAATTATTCGTAATCTTTGACTATCAAACTAGTGCCACGAAATAAAACCAACTAACTTGACCTACAGTTTCATTCAAATTACAGGTAACGGGAGTTCTTGTTAATTGGTTAGTTGGGCAAAGCGGCGTGGTATGTATGTATGTTTGTTTGTCCGAGGATAACTTTCGAAGCGTTTATCCGATCATCGTGAAATTTGGTATATAGGTAGATAGTGATGGCACAATTTTGGTGTGACTAAATGAGCTAAAAATGTTAGAGGGTTGTTGAGATATTGGGGTTCAAGAGGGGTAATAAAATGAAAATGAGACTTTTAGGTCAAGTGGGACGTCAAATGAAAGGTTTCATTAGTACATTTCAACCCTGTTTTTATTTTTAGTTTAATTTTTGTAGTTTTTGAGTTACTAGCCATAATAAAAACAAAACTTTGACAAAATTCACAGGGTACACCAGTGACCCCACAGTGCTGTAATTTGGTATGCGTGTAGCTTAAGTGATACAAATATAGGCAATAGTCTGAAATCCAGTATAACTGCAATTTGTACCCCAAAAAAGCGTAACCAGATAACATGAACTCCCATTACCTGTAATTTGAATAAAACTGTAGGTCAAGTGATTTGGTTATTTATTTCGTGGCATTATTTTGATAGTGAAAGATTACAAATAATATTTTTATATGTTCCGGCCAAACCACTAGTTTTAGATGATACAACTAATCAATTATTGTAATAAATGAAATAACTACCAAGAAATAATTTGAGAAGGTGATCTAGTGACGACATTTTGAACACGATTGCATCGAGCAGGGTAGGGTTGCGTACGGACGAGCGAAGATTGCGCGCATTCCAAGAACATTCGAGACTTCTGATGTTGCCAAGAGACTAGGTTTTACAAGTACTTATTAACTGTTTATTAAATACTAGCTGACCCGCCCGAGGCTTCGTACGCGTTGGTTTGTCAGTAAAATATTACCCTCCTTCTGTGCAGTCGCGTAAAATGTATCCTATGTCTCAAGTCCATTCATAATCTATCTAGGTATATAGCTACCTAATTCCATCGAAATCGGTCGAGCCGTTAAGTCGTAAAAAGGTAACAAACAGACAGAAATAGAGTTACTTTCAAATCTGTATGTACGTAGATTATAACCTGGATTAACACATAGGCTACTTTTTGTTGACAAACAACGCGTGCAAAGCCTCTGGCGGAAGCTAGTTATACATACCTAGTTGTACCTTACTCTTGAATTGAATCACTCTATCTATGAAAACTGCATTAAAATACGTTGAGTAGTTTAAAAGCTCTAAGGTAACAGGCAGCGGAAGCGACTTCATTTTATACTACTTATGTAAAGAATTCGTTTAAAATTTGTTTTTTTCAATAACCGAACAACATTAAACGGACTGATCAAAGAAAAATCTTGTGTTGGTGTGAAGAGTGGATATATTTTCTTCGTCTCATTGATATCGTCATAAAACCGATCGTCTCTGATCTACAATAAACCGGATTTCGCGCCCAATTCGACTAACCCGAAGATAACCATGTCGACCCGGAGCCCGGAGATGTACTGTTCAGAGTTCAAACCCTGCGACTCCGGGTCAAACCCGGAGGGTTGGTATAGCCCTAGTGGCAACGGCCGCGGTTTCTTGCTATAGTAATATTCCATTGAATTTGTAAACATTTGTGCTTATCATTTGTGTACTTATTTGTACATGTGAGCTGAGGTATAGGCGGGTGTGATATTTGATGGTTATCGGCTTAACCAACGGTTTACGGGTTGCTTGCTACAAACTAGTAGCTAGAATTGGTTTAGCAAGCAGAAACTATAGAGAACAATGACTTGAGCTACAATGACGTAGGTGGAGATCATGAAGTAGTTATGTAAAAACATTTAATATTTTAAAGCATTATCTTTCGAATAATTCGATACATCAAATTTGATTACTTATTCCTATATCCGTCGGTAACCGACTACGACTCGTATCTCCTTGAAAAAGTGTCCAACTAGTACCAACTTTTGACACGTTTTCAAGGAGAAACGAGTCGTAGCTGGTTACCGACGGATATAGGAACCCGCCATAAACCATTAAGGGCGAACTATTGCAAAATTTAGGATTATTTCTAATCGAGTGATGCAATCCGCAGACATCACGTTCTACTTTTATTTTGTAGGCGCGGTTCGGTGGTTCGGATTTTTTATGAATCATCTATGACGCGTCGTGCGTCACGCGAAGCTTTACTATGAGTGTGTGTGTGTTCGGGGGCGGGGAAGAAGCTTTAGGGAACGCCGCCGGCAGACGGCAACAAGCGCACGTGACGCCGAGCACGTTACCTACCATTCATGAATTATTATTCGGCATATTGCCCTAGTAAAACGTGTGCAACTCTACCTCAGAGCTTTTGGAAATTTAATTCATAATGCAACTTTATTAGACGATTATCCTATCAGAAGGTTCTATAGTCCTGTACTCAAAGATTTTATCATCTTAGACCCGTAAGATCAATAGCAGTTTAAACTAAAATTCTAAACTTAAACCATCACTGACAAAGAAAAGTTTTAGTTTAAGCTTAGAATTTTAGTTATAATAATAAATAAATACTGCTGGACATTTCACACAACGCTATCTAGCCCCAAACTAAGCAGAGCTTGTACTATGGGAACCAGATAACTAATAGAATACTTATATAAGTACATTTTTTTGTAAATATGTACATACTTATAATATAGAAAAATATCCAGACCCGAAACAAATATCTGTATATCATGCAAACATTTGTTCCGCGGCGGGAATCGAATCCGCTACCTCCTGCGTCTCAGCCGGCTATGCGCCCACTGCACCACGGAGGTCGTCGGAGTTAAACCTGATATTGATCTTACGGGCATAATAGTTTCTCGAAATGTGGGTTACATCTCGGTTAACTATTATACACATTAAACTATAATATCTAAAAATAATAAATTCTTACATGACTAATTGTAAGTTTCGTAGTTACAGATTCATGATGAGTCAGTTTCTTCTTTAGATAAAAGCTTATACTAAAACATTATATGGGATTTTCTGTCTGGTTTCAGTTTCTTATCAGTTGTTTAGTCTAAAAGTCTTTATTTAAGGTTTATGAAATACCTACTTATTTTCCTGATAGCTCATTTCTTTGATAAATGGCTATGATAGATAACGAATGGCCCGGTTGGAAACAATACACCTGGGAATATGTAAATTACATATTTCCAGATATTCAATTGGGTTTATAGCAGATTACATTTTATTAATAGCGCAACGAACTTATTTTAAACGGAAGTTTAAATTCACTTGCAATTGCATGTAAACTTGATGTAACTTGAATAATGACAAATAAGTACCTATTATTTTTGCAAGCTTTTTATTAACTTCCAATGTATGTATGTTTGTCCGGGTGGTATCTTGCAACTGAATTTTAAACCCGTTCCCCTCAACCGATTGAGCTGAAATTTGGAATACATATGTAACTTCGGTGACAATGCAATAATATGATACCATGGAAGTGGTCTCATGATGGAGACGGATGCTAGACAACGGAACTTTTGAATGGATTATGGTAGGGTACTAGTGTTTGGGCTCATTTGAAACTGCTTGCGGTTCCGATTATGAATTTTAAAAAACCTATTTTGAAAAAGTAATTTTTCAACAAAAAAACTTATTACATTTAGAACCAAATTGATTTAACAATGCACGTAAGTAGCACTATTTCGGAACAGATTAAGTAATTTATTACAGTACGTCAACAACAGCCTTGGAATTAGCTGAACTGGCAGATGGCGATGCGATGTACCTTGGTATGATGTACAGTTTTGTACAAGTTGCTCTAAGTGCGATGTACTTAGGTATGTACAGTTTTGTACAATAACTTTACTTATTAATTTTAATTCAATTCAATAACGCAAGTCAGAGTGTGTAGTACAAATATATTATAGCTTATCAGTTTGCTCTGCTGTTGAATAATCTGTGGTTCAGTGACGTACCTGACCCGCCTTCTATTGTGCTACTTATTCCACTTGTTATTATACGTTTCTATACCCTGTCTAAAGAAAACTATATAAGTATACAATACACTTATTTACACCGATCTCGCCGGCGAGGTCGACGAATCCCTTCAGTCGCCGCCTATACGAGGTACAAACATGTACCCGGGCGTTTCTCTCCTATCCCCATCCCGGCAACAGCCCAAGCCGAGGTTCGTACCTAAGTGGTGCCCTTGCGCTAGTTGCCTAAATAACTTACTGGGCTGAGCGCCATCTGCGCTCGCCAAAAGTTCGGTTAAGCTGTCACGGCCTCAGAGGCCAACAGCGAGTTAGTCCTTCAGAAAAAAAAAAACTCATTTAATCTAAAGTGATTTAGATCTAACATGATAAGTCTGAAGTTATGGCGTCATGTGCTTAGAGTTTAGACACGTGACAATTTCAGAGATGGACACGCTAACTGAATCATTGATCAAGAAAGATATTGAATATTTCAGTGTGATCTGAAATTCAAAAACTATTTAGGCGAGTCTAGGTTATATTTACAGAGATAAGACAAATCTAGCCAGCCTAGGTACTGAAATATTGAATGATACACCGCAAAACCGCAGCCTAAGTGACGCGCCTATCTTGTTGCGATTTCATCACAGTTACTGACTATTTCTGCTCTAGGTGACTTTATGTAGCTAAACATAGACCTGACTGGCGTTAGTCAAAATATCCTATTAAATCTCTACATGGATCAAACAAAACCGCGCCATTCTCGCAAATCATTATGAATACGTTTTTGCACTTGAGCCAATAAAAACAGCATTGACGTCAATTGTGTAAACAACCGATGTTTCTGAATGCAAAGGAAGAGTTCAACTTGTTATAAAAATAATGCGCCTAGTACCTACATCTAATTTATAATAATTTAGTTAATTTATCAAAAGTAGGATTGGAAAGCTATGCTTATATATATAGTACGGCTATGCTAATTTAAAATGTAGAGCACAAAAAAATTACCATTCACATTTTGTTTTCCTGCCTTCTATCATACATAAAGGTCATATAAAAACTATGCTGTTTGTTCAGTCGTGGCCACGAGGAAAAGTATGTAACAAAACGCCAAGTGCGTTATCGCCTCAACGCGGCGCGGGGGTGTGTCGATACTCGACGAACGAGCCTTCCATTCAGACGTCGAACCGCGTCGAACTGTCAAGGATGACACACCCTCAGACGTAGTAAAGGAAGGGCAGACAAGGTCGTTTACACTGCCAAACAAGCTTTCTGCCCATAAAAATCATGTGACATAAAATCAACAGTTGTATTTTAACCCAGTAAGATAAAAATAGCCCCATTTCACACCGTCTAAGTGCGAGCGTCTCGCGCACCATTGAGTTTGGTACCATTGAGATACACCGTTTCTCAGGCAAAACTAATTAAGATGAATGTTTTTTTAATTTTATTTCAGCTATAATTCAGCTTAAATTCTGCCTGGTAGGTGCTTGAACTTTAAGCGATAAGGCCGCCTATTGTACCACCATATATTAGTCTTTAAGTTTTCTAGATTAAGTTATTGTAATTTGGTGTAACAATTAAGAATTATCTATCTATACTTGAAGGTACCAAAAAGTTCAATCAACATTATATCCTATACATATACAGACAGGCTGGACAAGAAAGTTAGAAAATAATCGATAACGTTGGGTTTTTGTACTCAGATGGTGACTTCGGATATGAACGCTATTCCATTTCTACGAAACCCTTAAAAATGTACGCACGTCATTTTGTTTGTGAAAAACAATTTACAAAAATGACGTAATCATTTCGTCAGACTTATATTTTTGCCACTCAGGAGACGCCGCCGCTCAAGGGGACTCCGGATTATCTGATGTTTTAATATAGATGATTATAATAAAATCGCGCTTTGTTTTTGTTGTTGCTGTACCTACCTGTTACTTATAGATAAGTAGAATATGATAAGTCACACTAAGACCCTGTTGTTTTTCTTTTGATTTACATCAAGCTTAGATGGACATCATCAAAGAAATAAAGATAAGTACATTGGGCAGTTATATCGCTAAGCGTTCTCTTCCAGACAACCTTTCGATTGATAGGATAACACAAAGCAAAAGACGGCGTTGTATTTATGATCATAAACTATTTACATATTTTAAACGTACATACACTATCTATGTATGTAAACATAACATACCTTAGTAAATACATACAAATACATATTATAAACTAGTGGTTCGCCCCGAACTGAGATCTCGCGAGTCTCCCATAACAAAAAAATATTATTTGTAATCTTTGACTATCAAAATAGTGCCTCGATATGCATAACCAAAAACTTGACCTACAGTTTCATCCAAATTACAGGTAACGGTAGTTCATGTTAATTGGTTAAAATTTTTTGGGGTAGAAATTGCAGTCATTCTGGATTTCAGACTTTTCCCTACATTTGTGTCACTAAAGCTACACGCATACCAAATTTCAACACTGTGGGGTCACTGGTGTGCCCTGTGAATTTTATCAAAGTTCAGTTTATATTATGGCTAATAACTTAAAAACTACAAAGTTTAAACTAAAAATAAAAACGGGGTCGAAATGTACTTACAAAGACCTTTTAATGGGCGTGCCACTTACCCAGATAGTTCCATTTTGGTTTTTTTTACCCCTCTTGAACCCCAATATCTCAACAACCCCCCCACATTTTTAGCTCATCAAGTCACACCAAAATTGTGCAATCACTACCTACCAATGTATCAAATATCACGATGATCGGATAAACGCTTCGAAAGTTATGTTAAGTATGTATGTTTGTTTGTCCGAAGATAACTTTCGAAGCGTTGATCCGATCATCCTTAAATTTGATACATTGGTAGGTAGTGATTGCACAATTTTGGTGTGACTAAATGAGCTTAAAATGTTGGGGGGTTGTTGAGATATTTAGGTTCAGAGGGGTAAAAATAAATGAAAATGAGACTAATTAAGTCAAGTGGGGCGTCAAATTAAAGGTCTTCATTATTACATTTGGACCCCGTTTTTAGCTTTAGTTTAGTTTATGCAGTTTTTGAGTTATTAGCTATAATAAAAACTAAACTTTGAATAAATTCACAGGGTACATCAGTGACCCCACAGTACTGAAATTTGGTATGCGTGTAGCTTATGTGACACAAATATAGGCAAAAGTCTGAAATCCAGAACAACTGCAATTTCTATCCCAAAAAGAATAACCAATTTACATGAACTCCCATTACCTGTAATTTGAATGAAACTATGGTCAAGTTAAGTGGTAAGTTATTTCGTGGCACTATTATGATAGTCAAACATTACGAATATTTTTTTTTATGTTTATGGGAGACTCGCGAAATCTCAGTTCGGGGCAAACCACTAGTATTATAACGACAAGAAAGCAGCAACCCTTTCATTGTTGTTCGGTTAAGCTGTCACGGCCTCAGACAGCGAGATTAGTCCATCCGAAAAAAACACTTTCATTGTCTCTGCAATAATGAAAGGGAATGGTTATACATATATACCGTAGCTTTGAAGACAGGAAGAGATTAATTAATTAGGGAAAGGTAAGGTGTTTCACACTCGTACCGTGTAGCGTCACGTCGGTCGTAGCGACTCCTTTACAGTTCAAGCTGTACTTGAACTGTAAAGGAGTCGCTCGAGTCACAACTAAATTGTGAACTGTAGTCAGTACAGGAGTTCGCAGATTTAGAGCTTTAGTGGAGCGTAGCATATATTTATCAGTCTAAATAATTGGAAAATAAACAGTAAAATGCGTCATGCAAGATTTTCATTTGGGTGCATGTTTGCAAATATTGATTTTGCATAATGTGTATTAACAATTCTGTGCTACAGACCTAAAGTCACGTCCCTAATTCTATTTCTGTCACGATGTTCTACTTCCTATTTATCCTGAAAGTATTATTATACCATAACGAACTACAGTTCGCATTACTTAATCATTTTTAAATATTATACACTTATACCATAATAAAAATTATTGTTACAGATTTAACCATGAAATACTGAAGAAAATTATGTTTGAATGTCGATGTTCATGTAATTTTTGTACAGTAAAAAATGATATATTCGGAAAGTTAGGATTCTAATAAATTGAACAAACATTCAAAGTAATTCAGGTGCAAACCGACGACTCACACATGGAGGTGCTGCACGCAAACATGGAAAAGCGCTACATCGATAACATCGCGCGGGATGAGGCAGGCGGGCGGGGGCGCCGGCATGGCACCGCCGCCACAGCCAACCTTCTATATAAAACTCGGCGCTGCCATCTGCAAGTTTCAATAGATAACTTGAGCTCTGAAACCTCGGTTCGCGCTATTAGCATTTCGTTGGTTTACAAAATTTGACTGATACTTTGCAGGATTATAGCGGGAGCATTTAAAATAATCGTATGATTAATTTTAAAAGTGAACTGTAAACAAAATCACTTAAATAAAGTGTTTGCGTTAAAACTGTGTCAAATCGCGGCTTTGGCAAAGTAGAAAGAAGTATAGCCTTGCGTCCTCAGCGCTGACCGAGTGATGTCCGATGCTAACCGGTAACATTCGCGAATCTGGATTTTAAACAATTAAAGTTCGGGAAACATACCGTTATTTCAAGTGTTGTTTATAATAGACATTATCATTTTGACGTTCCTTGATTGACTTTGGTGACTCTTCTGAGTGAAGGCATCAAGATGAGCTTCAATAAAGACAACCCCAACGCCGTGGGGAAGATCATGGGATATCTCAAGCAGCTCTCCGTCGAAATGGTAAGTTTTCAACTAGTTATATAGTTTTACTTTACTTAACTAATATTTTGAGACTGGTTGGTTCACATATCAAATATTGGATTTGAAAGTTGCCAGCATTGATGAACGGAAGGTGCAATGTTTGTAAACTTCGCGAAACTTCTATGGCCGAAAGCGCCAATGCGCGCATGCTGAAGTCGGCCGCAAGTAGTACATAATCGATGCAAGGGGTTGCTTAGCAACCATAATCCACATCAACTCAAGGACTACAATATTTATCTGGGTCATCAGCCTGTTGAGCATAAAACCTGAAGGCAATACATATTTGTTTTATTCTCACTGGATTATTGGATACTTTTCACTTTCTCTTCACAACTTTTATCACTACATAATTGTTTATTACCGCAATAAGTTGAGCTAGTAGTAGCGTTCTATGGTATTGTAGAGTAGCGGTATCAACGTCCGTTTATTACCCAGACGGTGGCCTTACAAGGTCGATCAGGCTAGGTTGGTTGTCAACATAGCCTCAAAACATTGATTATATACTTGTATAATCAAAGCCTCAAAATTATAAGTCGAACCCGGCATGCGGTATTATTCTAGGAGGTACGAGTAACTAGTTGTTCGACTTTTGATAGTGTCGTTTCCCTAAATACAATGATTGCATTGATTATACCTCTTGTTAATTTTCGCCGAGCGACCGTATGTACTATAGGGTGGTATAGTATAACCTATGTATATATAATATAATAAAATAAAATATCGCCTCTAGCACTCAAGAATAATGTAGCTTTCTATTATTGAAAGAATTTACAGTATCGGATCAGTAGTTCCGGGAATGACCCCCCACATACAAACATTTTTACGACCTCCGTGGCGCAGTGGGCGAATAGCCGGCTGAGACGCAGGAGGTAGCGGGTTCGATCCCCACTGCGGAATGATTTACAGATATTTGTTCCGGGTTTAGATGTTTTTCTACATATTATAAGTATTTACAAAAAATATATATATATAAGTATTCTATCAGTTATCTGGTTCCTATAGTACAAGCTCTGCTTAGTTTGCGCTGAGTTAAATGTCCAGCCATATTTATTCATATTTATATTTATTGGTAAAAGCGAAGCTAGCGCCAATGGGTTCAACTTCTTAACTTTTGCTAAGGTACACAACCCTTTTCAGTTTATAAATAAGAGCCATCTATCGGTAGATTGCAGAAATATTAATGTTCAGCGAGCTTCCGATAGATGGCTCTAAGTTTTTAAGCTTTGAGATTCTACATTGAACCACAAGGTGGCAGCAGCAAGCTTTAAAATAAATAATCAGATAAGGAAATGAAAACCAATTCTAATTATTACTATTTTATAGACGTATTTTAGCTAGTTATCGAAAAATTTACCGTTCACACAAAATGACAGAATCTACTGAGAAATTAAGACAAAATATTCCATTACGATACTTCCTTAAATAGGTTTAATTTGATTATAAAATAATAAAGCATGTAGGTATTAATTTCCTTTGTTAATTGACATTGAGCAATGGTGCACACAATAACCCAGAAAATAGGAATGTTTGCAACGTTTCTATTTTTGTGGCCAGGGTTAATAGAAGAAAACGAACAATAATAAATCAAGAAACGGGCAGTTCCACCCCCATACGTCTTGGCATGTGGACTTTTACCCTTCCCTATAACATTGTTTGCAGGGTCAGTTAGATTAAATACATTGCGTTCATCATTTTAGGAGTATGGAAATTTTATGAAAGGATTTTATCAGGTAGTCTAAAAGTCTAAAAATAAACAATGATCTAATGGAAGTCAATGATAGCGATGATAGGTAGATAGTAGAGTAAGGAAAAGTTTTTGCAACGTTATAAATAAATAAATAATTATATATATTGCTGGACATTTCACACAGCGCTATCTAGCCCCAAACTAAGCAGAGCTTGTACTATGGGAGCCAGATAACTGATAGAATACTTATATACTTTTTTAATTAAATACATACTTATAATATATAGAGAAACAACCAGACTCGGAATAAATATCTGTAGATCATGCAAACATTTTGTTCCGCGGCGGGAATCGAACCCGCTACCACCTGCGTCTCAGCCGGCTATTCGCTCACTACACCACGGAGGTCATCGTTATATTTCTAATCAAGAGATTAACAATTCAAGAATTTAATTGGTGTTTCTTACATTAAACTAGTGCATTGTATTTACCTAAGTCATGTTCTCATGACTCATGAGAAATGGTCCATTTCTCTACCATATTTATGAAATCAAATGAATGAATGAATGAAAATTCTTTATTATACCTTACAAGCTAAACACAACAGATATAAAAATAAAAAATAAAACAAATAAATGTAAGCATAATGAGTTAAGTAATAACCCAAAACTATTTTTTATGCCTTTGAATTTTAGAAATTTGATTTCTGAACTAATCTAAAACTGTCAATTGAACGTGCATGGCTAATGTAATGGTTGACAATCATTTAGTAAACAACAAAGCAAATAAAATTTTTCATTTAATAAATGAAAATGCGAGGGCACAACCAAATCAAAAGTTATAATACATTTGACAATGAATTTCCAGTAAGTTCGACATGGTATTTGTTGAATTGCATGTTTATGATACCATGTACTCGTAGGTAGGGCGAAAGAAAGTATTTTATACGTACTTTTCACACTGCAACTCCGTTGAAAAATATCAACATCCTAATAAAGGCGAAAACAGCTTTATAATAGGTATCTTACAAAAACATCATTACAAGCGACAGACATTTGTTTGATAACATCTTGAACGCACCTTACTGTCAATAAAAAGTAGGGCTGATACGTAAAATAACGTGGCGAAGTACCTACACAGGATTTTGAGTGAAGTAGTGAATACAGGATATTATGTGTGAAGAGGGTCAGGGTAGGCACTGTGCCTATCATCAGTAGGTTATCGAGAACATGCAGTGTCCGTATGACAATTCTTGGTCAATATGCGAGCAATGTGTGTTTTCTTGATCTGACCTCCGACTCCCTAAGTTCACGACTCTTATCTTTTCTACTGACTTACGCACATTAGATAGCGGATATAATAAATGGGGTGTATTTGCAGACGGCTCCTTCAGTATCGAATGTCCAGTGAGCTCGAGTGTCCACTCAATTTTAGGTACTAACTAATAGTAATAATAGTGGGGCCACGACAAATATGGGCACAGCGAAATTGGTGTATACTTAGAAGCTCTGATATTAACATAAGTGTTTGTCTCTTCCAGGGCGGGAGCGAGCAAGCTCGCCGAAGACAAGGCGACGAAGAGCGGCTGTATAAGGCACGAGGGTCTAAATACGCGCGGGTACCATCACGAGCAACGCTCTCAGCGTCGACCACCTGCACATCCCTGGCCACATCATACGGCTCACATGGTCAAATTGCCCCCCACTACGACGTCATCCCAGAGAACATCTCCACCGAAAGCAGCAGTGAAGACGAGCAGGACCGTGAAGATTTTGAGAAGACCCGTCGTCATTTCCAACAACTACGCCAAGTCAGCTTAGGAAACGAATTCAAATACAAGATGGAGATGGAAATTAAGGATGAAAATTTGCGGAATTCTATTCCTTTTGTGAAACAGCTAAGCTTGGACAGCAATAAAGCCAAGGGTGATTACTCGATCAACGGGGACACTCCTTATGCACCAACTACGCAGAAGATTTTTATTTGGACACAGGTAAGTTCTTTTCTTTTCTTTTCAATCCTTATTCACCATCCTATCCAAAGGAGCGTTTTGTGTTCTTGCACCAGGCGCATGATCGAAACCTACTCTCATCTGAAGCTCTAAGTCTCCAAACCCCTGTCCACAGTTCTCAATTTTATGGTGACTCCTTTACCTTTCTCTATTAGATCATCTAAATCTCTTCCTATCTTTAAAGCTAAGGTATACAACCATTTCCTTTCTTTGTGTACGCACTGCTAGTTTATCGTTATGTTTATCTCCTTTATTGTGGTTTATATATAAGTATATATTATTATATTTGTAAGTATATATATTTAGTTTATTAGTAAGTAAAGGTAGTTTATATAGTAGGTTTATGAACATACTCGTAGATACACCGCCGTCTTTTTTATTTTGATTTGTCCTGTCCATCCAAAGGTTGTCTGGAAGAGATCGATTTTAGTGATAAGACCGCCCATTGTACTTACTTTAATTCTTGTGTATTTTTATTGTATTTTTAATTTTGTTGGTGTGCAATGAAGAGTATTCTATTCTATTCTAAGTTCTTATAAATTTAACGATTCATACAATGCAATTTTTCTTAATCCATCACAATTCATAAATAATAAAAAATTCGTCGATAAAAAGTGAGCCCTTAAATTTTCTAAAGTAATTAATTTTTATTCGCGAAATTACCTTTAAGGAGTTGAATGCACGTGTTCTGATAATATTTAGTGAGATGTAAAAAGAGCACTAAAAGCTAATTGTTCGTTTGAGATTAGAGCTTTAACTTCACTTGATCATCACGATTCACGATGCTATTATTTTAAAATTTATTTAATATTTTCGACAAATTTTTAAAGTTTAGATTTTATCAGCTAGTAAGTATTTATAAGCATAATATTATTACTGCATTAGTATGCAAGAATACGATTTCAATCGAGCGAAAACTGTATATCTTTCTGCTTAGTAACCTCACCTAAGAATATAATCTAAGTTTAAACAGCACGGGAGCGCCCTACATATAAGACTGAACCACCCTATACAACCTCAGAGCTTTCCGCAAAAGCTTAGTGCGAATACGTCTGTAGAATAGTGTACATTAAAAAATTTAATATTACGAATGAAAAACATAATTACAAACCAGGTTAGATTTTGCAGTATAAATATTATTTTTTCTATTTAATAATAAGGACTTTTTATTTGTTACAGTTGCTAGCTGCATTTTCTGTGTCCATGGGATCATTAATAGTGGGTTTCTCCTCGGGATACACTTCCCCAGCTCTACCTGGCATGAACAAAACTATGGAAATCACCGATGAAGAGGTTAGTTTAAAAATTGTCCGCTAGAACCAAGACTGGTAGATAGTTTTATTTATTTATCCCTTCCTTTCGTAAGGCGCAAAGCAAGTATCATTAATAGGGAACACCTAACAGTCACATACATTGCCCTAGCGCTTAATTAGGATTCCTTGTGTCGTGGATATCAGGAATTGAAAGTATCATATTACCACAACACCTAGGACAAATATTTGCCCAGCACCCGCGACCTGTTGTGTTGCATGCAGTTGACATACTTTTGAAATATATCGATCTCGTTTTAACATCGGAATACTTAAATAAATCCCTTATCTCAAAAACTTAGCTCATTTTTAATATTGTTGTAACATTGTGTCTTTTATTTTCAGAAAACTTGGGTCGGCGGACTTATGCCCTTGGCCGCTTTGGTCGGAGGTGTCTCAGGAGGACCACTAATTGAATACCTTGGCCGACGTCGGACTATAATCGTGACTGCTCTGCCTTTTTGTGTTGGGTGGCTGCTGATAGCGACCGCACCTAAGGTGATTATGATATTTGCCGGTCGAGTTCTTTGCGGATTTTGCGTCGGTGTCGCATCCTTGGCCTTCCCGGTTTACCTCGGAGAAACGATACAGCCGGAAGTACGCGGAGCACTTGGATTGTTACCAACCGCATTTGGTAACACTGGAATTTTGTTGGTGTTCCTCGTTGGAAGTTTCTTAGACTGGTCTAAATTGGCATTTTTCGGTGCCTCTCTATCAATACCATTCTTTTTACTGATGCTTGTCGTACCCGAAACACCCAGATGGTATGTTACAAAGGGACGTGCTGAGGATGGTCGAAAAGCTTTACAATGGCTGAGAGGCAAGGACATTAACATAGACAGAGAAATGCGTGACCTTACACGATCTCAAGCCGAGTCAGACAGAACGGGAGGGAATGCTCTCGGGACATTGTTTACGATGAAATACATGCCTGCAGTACTTATATCCCTCGGATTGATGTTCTTCCAACAAATGAGTGGAATAAATGCTGTGATATTCTACTCTACAACCATTTTCCAGATGTCAGGGAGCAGTATCGACGAGAATCTGTGTAGTATTATTATTGGAGTAGTTAACTTCATTTCAACATTCATTGCGACGGCGGTTATTGATCGTTTAGGGCGTAAAATATTACTGTACGTGTCTTCAGTTGCCATGATCATTACTTTAGTGACATTAGGTGCCTATTTCTATATGCAGACCGCCGAGGTAGACGTCAGCTCATTCGGGTGGCTGCCACTGGCTTGCCTTGTCATCTACGTGTTAGGTTTTTCTATCGGTTTCGGACCAATTCCATGGCTCATGCTGGGTGAGATTTTGCCTTCCAAGATTCGTGGTACCGCTGCATCTGTTGCGACTGGTTTCAACTGGGCATGTACTTTCCTTGTTACAAAAACTTTTCACAACATTCTCGGTGCAATAAAATTACATGGCACCTTTTGGCTGTTTGCAGTTATATGTGTATTTGGATTGTTATTTGTCATATTCTTCGTACCAGAAACTCGAGGCAAAAGCTTGGAAGAAATTGAAAGGAAATTGACGGGCGGTTCACGAAAAGTGCGGACCATTAGCAAACCACCTCAGAACAGTCAGAATCCATGTTAAGCTTGCTGATGACTAAGCTGGTAGAACCCAAGAAGACAGATTGACATTCCAAAGTGCAGAATAAATCACGTGATATAAATGAACTGACTAAAAAAAGATGTAAAGATTTGGTATATGGATATGAGTTTGGTAGGTAATGATTTGGGAAGCGCTGAAATTTCAGTGTATACTGAAGACTGATTGGGAATGTAGCCATAGATTCTCATTATGTAAATATTAAAATTAGATGTTAGTTAGCAAGTTGCTGATAGTTCCTTTAGAATATAAATTGCTATAGCATTCCGCTCTAACGGTATTTTGTAGGTACAAGTTCTTTGATCGTAAACGTAACTATAGATCTGTTTTGTGCCTTCCAAATACTAATTTCACGTCAATTTAATGTTTGTAAAGTGTCAACGATCACGTAAAATCTGCTCTTAGGTTGAAACTCACAATTTTGTATAGATAATTATATTTTAAATTTTCCTATTTAATATATATTTTAGTTAAGGTTTGGGCTAAAAACTTAAATGTGTCTTAGTTTTTTTATAATGCTTAGCTGACATTGTAAATATTCTTTATATTTGAGTAATATGGCAATTTAATTTATATAAATTGTATGTTGATCATGACAAGACAACAATTTAGTTAGATATTTAAACCAAATGTTGATTATTAAGTGATTTATTTTATCAACATCATTACTTTAAGATTTTATCGAAAATGATTTCGTATATTACGGAGTCTTTTATTTATTTATTACATATTTTTATCAACAAATAATAAAAAAAAATATTTATTACACCCGTTTATGTGATTTTATTCATTAACAACGATTCTTATATAATAGATAACCTTCACTTCATACATATTATTTTAAAGCGTAGTATTTTATGTAGATAACGTATTATGAATAGATGGTGGTTGGTAGGAACAACTTTAATACCCTTTGGCCGCGTACAAAACCGGAAGTTCGTAACCAGTTACTGTAGAAGCAAAATTCATCTTTATACGATACTATACGATACTGGATATTAAAGATGAATTTTGCTTTTACCGTAACTGGTTTACAGCTTTAAGAACATTCGAGCTGTATGTACCTCACAAACTAATTATGCATAATTTGATTGAATCAAATTGTTGCATTGACCTAATAAGTCGGATTATGGAATTCAATAATCATACAGGGTTTCCCAGAAATGGTGGATAATCCTGCACGTGCGTGTGCGGGGGGGGAGGTGGGGACCCACATCCCAAAAAAAAAAATTCTATTCCCAACAGTCCGCGGTCTACGAATTTTTTTGTAAAATTTAGAAATTTCCCAGTTTTCCTCACATTTGTGGGCATCACGTCCGCTACATGAGGCCTAGTTCGGATTTTTTTCTTTTAAAGTATTCCCTAATAATGGTATTCCTAAATTACCTTAAAAAAAACGCAACTACTTAGGATAGTAGTTAACTAGTAGTCCCTAAACATGAATTTTATTTCTGAAATTTATTTTACTGCAAAGTTTGAGCACCTCTGCTGTAAAAAAAATGTATTGGAGTTTTATAGCCAACCACATAAAAAAATTACCTACATCATAAGGATTCTAAAACAGTAGCATAAGTACCTACTTTAATGGTAAAATTACTGAGCTATAGCTACTAATGTGTAAAAGTAGGCGTTTCATTACAAAATTGCAAAAGAAAAAAATAAAACAAGTAATGACCAAAAAAGTATTTATTATAAAAATAATCAAAGTAAATGTTCAAATTGGGCTCCTGATGCCCTTATGCAAGCTCTACACCTTTTTATAAAAGATTTTTGTAATCTGTTATTATAATTTTTTGATGATATAATTCTGGCTGCTTCGGCGACGCGAAGTCGAAGTTCTTCTAATGAGTTTATTGGTTTCTTGTAAACCTGCTCCTTCAAACAGCCCCAATAAAAAAAATCCAGAGGATTTAGGTCTGGGGACCGTGGTGGCCACAGTATTGGCCCCAATCGGCCGATCCATCTGTTGGGATAGGCATCATTTAGATAATTTCTTACTTGCACAGCATAATGTGCCGGACAACCGTCGTTCTGGAGCCACATTCCTTGCCGGATGGCTAGTGGCTCATCTTCTAATAATATTTGCAACTGGTTTCGAAGAAATTGTAAATAATTGTTGCCATTTAGGTTGCCCGGCAATTCATATGGGCCTATAATTTTTCCATTTAATATGCCCGTCCAGTAATTTATTTTAAATTGATACTGGGATTTATCTTCTCTCATCAAATGTGGATTTGTCAATTGCCAACTGTGCAAGTTATGAAGGTTAAGATACCCATCCCTTTTACATGTAGTCTCATCGCTCCATAAAATTTTTCTGAAAAAATCTTGATCTTCTTGAATTCTTGTTAACATTTCATTGCAGAAAACAATCCGTGCTTGGTAGTCTCGTGGTAGCAATGTTTGTACACGTGTCACGTGATAAGGATGCAGTTTAAATTTTTTCACAATACGATGTGCTGTAGATTTTGATATTCCCGTACGGCGTTCGATATCTGGCATCGAAATACTGGGATCTTCTTCCACCATGTCAAGGACAATATCTTCAGTTACAGGATTGTGGGGTCGTCCTCTGCTCCTAGGGCCACCAACGCCAGTACCAGGTATTCTGCCCTCTGAGTAAGCTTGGTGCACTCTTGTAAAAACTCGATAGTCGGGGTGACGCGCGTTCGGGTATCTCTCCCGATAAAGTGTTGCGGCAGCACTTGCGTTGCCACTACATTCTCCGTAAATGTAATGCATATTGGAATACTCTTGGGGTGTATAAATTTCTCGTGACATCACACAGTCCTGTTGATATACAGAACAAATGTCCAGTAGAATGCCGAGTCGTCGCAGTTATCACCAAACAAACAAAATCCAATCAAA
Source organism: Philereme transversata (assembly GCA_963924445.1). NCBI lineage: Eukaryota > Metazoa > Arthropoda > Insecta > Lepidoptera > Geometridae > Philereme > Philereme transversata. The sequence continues at coordinate 13,416,419 of OZ004342.1, forward strand.
ATGCACAAATCGAGTCCAGTAGAATGCCAAATGTAGAATTTTGTCACCGAGAATCAGAAAAACAAGAGCACATGCGATGTCGAGAACGTCGAAATACGCACTAAAATTAAAATAGTTTTAACTACGGAGACAAAACAATAACCAAACACGAATTCTACCATACAAAGGAGATTTGTTGACCCTTTCACTCGCAATATTCCCAAGCACAGTTTTGTCTCGCTCACACAGCTTAGAATTCAACTGAATGTGCCGAGCAGGTAGTAAAGTCTAATTTTAGGGTCGACAGCGCTACTTAACTGGTAAAAACTAAAAAAAAATATCTGCAAATAATTTTGCTATTTTGTAATGAAACGCCTACTTTTACACATTAGTAGCTATAGCTCAGTAATTTTACCATTAAAGTAGGTACTTATGCTACTGTTTTAGAATCCTTATGATGTAGGTAATTTTTTTATGTGGTTGGCTATAAAACTCCAATACATTTTTTTTACAGCAGAGGTGCTCAAACTTTGCAGTAAAATAAATTTCAGAAATAAAATTTATGTTTAGGGACTACTAGTTAACTACTATCCTAAGTAGTTGCGTTTTTTTAAAGGTAATTTAGGAATACCATTATTAGGGAATACTTTAAAAGAAAAAAATCCGAAATAGGCCTCATGTAGCGGACGTGATGCCCACAAATGTGAGGAAAACTGGGAAATTTCTAAATTTTACAAAAAAATTCGTAGACCGCGGACTGTTGGGAATAGAATTTTTTTTTTTGGGATGTGGGTCCCCACCTCCCCCCCCGCACACGCACGTGCAGGATTATCCACCATTTCTGGGAAACCCTGTATAATCTTTACAAAAAAAAAATTATGTGACAGCATTGTATCGGGGATGAAGCTGTCTTCTGTAATACAGTTTTATTTATAATAAAAGATTTGATTTGATTTGATAATAATACTTGCAAACAAGTAGGTATCAGTCACGTTTGTTTCCTCAAATATTGTGTAAACACGTTTTTATCTACCAATTAATTAAATAAATAGATAGACATAACGAGCAATTCGAAGATTTAAATCATGTGACGACAATGTAATGTTTATGTACGAGTGAGTAGATCTAAGTACCGGATTACACCGGAGAACGCTAGAAAAATGATAAAGATCAGAGGGCTTAGCCAAGTTACAGTCGATTAGCGATGACGCTAGTCGATACGTCCGAAAATGTATGGGATTTGACACATGCTATAGAAATACCACGTGATTCAGCGACAACAAATGTATGTAGAAATCGAATAGATTCGTGGCGAATGTAATTTGGCTACGGGCCCTGAATTGTTTTCTAAGCGAAACTGGCTTCGCTTGAAGTGAATACTACTCGTAATTATTAGATACTTTGGAATAATACATGACAAATTGACAACAAAGGTCTGAACATATCGGTCCAAACGACCTCTTTCTACTTATGGGTCTAGATAACTAAGGGTTAAGGTCGTTAGGTTAAGGGTGTAAACAGGAGCGAGATGCTATTTTAGAAATGGAGAGTTGATTACCAATTTGGAAGACACATTTGTTTTTCCTGGGCTGTAGAATGAGTTGATTATGATGATGACCTAAAGGCATTAATTCACATAACTTAAAATGGTAAAACAAAATTCAAGCTTCGATCTAGTCTCGTCTCGATATGTCAATTCACTTAACTGACAATACAATAGTATGAGTGTATGAGTTGACTGACATGCGATTCTAGTCTTTAATTATACTAGTGGTTCGCGCCGATCTGAGATCTCGGGAGTCTCCCATAAAAACAAAAAAAATATTATTTGTAATCTTTGACTATTAAAATACAAAATGTTTCCGATGTCGGAGGGGAAAAAGTGGAACATAAAAAAAAAACTCAAAATAGGGCCTCGAAATGCAGAACCATCTCACAGGACCTACAGTTTCATTCAAATTACAGGTATCGGGAGTTCATGTTAATTGGTTTTTTTGGGGTAGAAATTGCAGTTATTCTAGATTTCAGACTTTTCTCTATACTATTTGTGTCACTAAAGCTACACGCATACCAAATTTCAGCTTTGTGGGGTCACTGGTGTACCCTGTGAATTTTGTCAAAGTTCAGTTTTTATTATTAACTTAAAAACTACAGGGTATAAACTATAAATAAAAACGGAATCGAAATGTACTCATCATGAAGACCATTCATTAGATGTGCAGTTGTTGACGGGATAGTCCCATTATGTTTTTTTACCCCTCTTGAATCCTAATATCTCAACAACCCCCCCACATTTTTAGCTCATTTAGTCACCAAAATTGTGCTATTAATACCTACCTATATACCTATTAAATTTCACGATGATCGGAGCAACGCTTCGAAAGTTATCCTCGGACAAACAAACATAAATACCTACATACATACAAAGCCGAATTGCCCAAGATGATTTGGAGATCTCGCTTCGCTCGATCAGTCAAAATGTTATTGTAATATTAGTGGAGACAAAATATATTCAATTCATAACCCAATCTCATTTGGGTCGTGTTGTCCTTATCTTAAATGATATTACGTGAGTTGGACCTCAGCACACAATTATCTAGAAATTACTGTGGCTAGAAACTTTACTTTAAGACCTCATAAAAGAATATGAATTATAACTTCAAGTACTTTTTCTATAATGAATGGTAGTTATGACGCTAAGCTTCAACTATAGCACCCTACCATATAAAATGTACATAACTCAACACAACACACATTGACAATTAACAAATTTAAAAACGTAATTAAACAAAATATTTATAAAAAGTCTACTATAACATCTACAAGTCTACTATATCGGATTATTTAGATGATAGAGAAGCTTGCGATTGAAATTGCTCTAACTCGGTCAAAAATGTTACAATTTAGACGTAATTTATTTTCTTTACTGTTATGTATTCTAAAATGATGTAGGTATTAAAAAGAACAACCAGCCTTGTTTCTTGCCTTTCTTTCCTGGCTTGGTCGCGAAGGAACAGGTAGTAAAATTGACGTTTCAACGTGATACTTGTGATTTTAATGAATAAAAAGATTTTGAATTTGAATCAAGAAATAGCAAAGATGCAAAATTCATACTTGAAACGGCCTCAAGGGATTATAATACTATTTTCCTACAACATCTTCAGATTCTGTGGTAAGTGGTTATGACTACTTTTAAACTAGAAAGGTCTTGTTCGTCGTTCTTGTTTAAAATATTGACTCAATTCCGGCGTATATTTTTCCGGACCCAGTATAATCTCGGAGTCTTCAAGTCCAGAATTAATAGATTCTTTCTAGGCAAGCGTGCTCCATCTTCGATCAAGGTGAGATAGGTCAAGCGCTAGACTATCATCAATAAAAAATAAGTTGATAAACAAAATTGATTTTTACCTGTTTGCGCAAAATGAGGCTACATTTTATAAAAGTCCGTGCGAAGCCGGCGGGTCAGCTAGTAAATTATAATCGCCTCAGTGTTTTTCAGAAATATTAGTACTAGCTGACCCGCCGGCGCCGGCTTCGCATGCGTGGGATTTCAATAAAAAAAAATTACCCTCCTTGTGCGCAGTCGGGTAAAAAGTAGCCTATGTCCCAATCCTGGGCATAATCTATCTGTATACCAAAATTCATCGAAATCGCTCCCGCCGTTTAGTCGTGAAAGCGTAACAAACAGACAGACAGAGAGACAGGGTTACTTTCAAATTTATAACATTAGCATGGATAGATAGTAGGACTCAGGGATAGTGTTTTCTATCAGTGAAAGAATTTGCAGTAACGGTTCAGAAGTTTCTGAAATTACCTCATTCAAACATGCAAACAACAAACTTTACCATCTCTAGAATATTACAAGCTTTCGTCGGCAGCTTCGCACGCGTGGTTTGTTGGTAAAATGTCTCAATCCATAAGGGGTTTTTCTTGTTCTATCCTTACTTATCATAAATGACTCTGTCGTTAGTAACCATGTCACTCTATTTGTTACATTTTCACGACTAAACGGCTGGACCGATTTAAATGAAATTTTATATACTTATAGATAGATTATGACCGGGATTGAGACCGCTACTTTTTACCCGACGGCGCAAAAGTAGGGTAAAATAAAATATTGAATAAGTGAAATGATTAGCTGCGCGTCAAAGTTAAGTAAAGTTTAAGATTATACAGTTTCTACTCTACCTCAGTATAAAGAGAGAGAATACTTATGAACTGGAGTTTTTAGCATCAGTTTTTAGACTACCGGAGTCGACGGGAATTGTAAGAATGATGGCATTCTAATCGCTCCTTCAAATACGCATCACCCCTCATGTGGCTGTAGTTTCACCGGCAACCATATCCTTCAAACCGAAACACAGCAATGCTGCTTGGCGGCACAAATAGGTATTGTGGTAGTACTTTCCCGGGCGAGCCCTTTCACAAGGAACTCTACTATTTATGGGGAAGGCCTATGTTCAGCAGTGGACGTCCTGTGGTTGATAAGATAATGATGATGTATATCAGTCGACGAGAAACCAACGAATAGCCAGCCACTTGAGTTTGAGAAGAGAGATTGTTTATCGACAACGTATCGATAGATTTTTGGAAATGGAAACGCCTAATAGTTTATTCATAACCTAGTGATCTTTTTGAGCAAAATGTCATCGAAGTTCATTGTTAATTTTCAGTGAAAAAGTGTATTTTTTTAGCCTTATCACTTTTGTACTGAAAATCCACAATGAATTCGGGTCGTATATCTCAAAATGAAACTTCAAAACTTCCTTAGTTTTAGAACAATATTTTTTGCAAATTTTACTGGTCTAATCTAAATTGATCATGAAACTTGATTCTGCGTAACGGTCAAAATTTTTGCGCTAAATATACCATAGTTCCTAAACTATCCAAATTGCTAGAACATAATATATGGGGGTGATTCGGGTAGCCCTAGCGATGCTCTACGTCTTTTTTGGACACCCTTCATTTAAAGACCATCAATTTAGTCATGAGTTCATGACGTTAGTATCAAACTTAGGATGGGAAAGAAATATTTTCCACAGCGCTCAGTACCAAAACATTCGCAACATGTGCTAGAAATATAACGATTGTGACTACAAAACATGTTTATCGTAATCTGAGACATGTTTCACTATAAACAAGCTACAGCTTACGTACCTGTCTATACCTACTAACTGCCTTTAAGCACTTGTCTATCTAGTAAAAACTTAATATGTTTTCTTAAACGATTTTGAGGATGCTTAGGCCTACCCCACGTAGCAGCTGAGGTAAGTAGGTATAGCAAACAGAACCTAGTAGATATCAAAAATATAATCTCTAAAAAGGCAAGTATTTGAAAAGCTCGAGCCGAAGATTCGGCTGATACTTAGGGCCGCGTTATGCCTTGCGGCATAACGCGTAGGTAAACAAATCATATTCATTCATCATGTAAGTAGACTAAGCGGCATCGGCTCAAAGGCGCCGCCGATTTACGTTAAAAATTGTTTATTGGAAATGTATAATACTGGATAAATATTCCAGCTACCGGTTTTAAACCCACCTCTAAATGCAGTTAATACGATTCCGGATGTGTGTTTTAAATTAATGTCGTACATAACAAAATGTAGGCAATAAAATAGTAGAGTTCCTTGTGAAAGGGCTCACCCGGGGAAGTACTACCAAGATACTTATTTCTACCGCCAAGCAACATTGCTGTGTTTCGCTATGAAGTATGATTAAAATTATAGACACATGAAGCTAGATATGTAGCTTAGATAGATTATCTAGATCACATGTAGCAACACTTTGCTATAGGCGATGGTTACCTCTTAACATGGTAGCCATATGTTTGTTCCATCTTCATGTAGTATAAAAAAACTACTAGCTGACCCTCCCGCGGCTTCGCACGCGTGGTTTGTCAATACTATCATTGCCCTCTTTCTGCGCAGTCGAATAAAAAGAAGCATATATCCCAACCCCGGTAATAATCTATCTATATACCAAATTTCATCGAAATCGGTGGCCTTTAAGTCGTGAAAACGTAACAAACAGACAGAGAGACAGAGCTACTTTCGAATTTATAATATTAGTAGGTATTGTTACGAGCTGAGGGTTCGGGACAAAATAATGGGAATCGATCCAACCAAAATAACACTTTTATTCAACACTAAAACGATGAATACACGAACTTAGTCACACGTATCACACTAATTCACACCACTTAAAGTTACCGAAATGTTCGCACGTATAGCTTAATCCAGACAGACTCGCGAGCAACTACTGTTCACGCGAGACCCTTCTCCACGTCAGTCCTCCAGGGCCTCGCTGAGACTGACTGACTGTCCGGCCATCTTTCCTGGAACGATCTCGATCGTTCCAGGAAAGGGGTCGGTGTTTCGACAGAACGACCAATCCCCATTGTGCGCAAACGCAGACAATAACAACAATAACACAGCAAGACAAAAGAGTTCGAGATGTTTAGATTATTACTCATTGTTTAACAGCCTCGGCGTAACAGTATATTCCAAATTTCAAGTTATAACTGCAAGCTCCTTTACTGCCGCAATTTGTAATTTATTCAATCTACACATAATTTTCTTTAAATTAAATCTTTGACAAGGTATATTTGTATTCGCTATAACATTCTGCGTATTTAGTATTTTTAATAACTAATGTTTTTTTTTACATGGAAACAATTTTTACAATTATGCATTTACGATTTTGCATTGGCATTGATTGATTGACTGTTCACCCTCTGTTTTGAATGTTTGTTTGTTTTGTTTTAATTCTTTATTGCACAAAAAGAAAAATGTACAAATGGAGGACTTAATGTTAAAAGCATTTTCTACCAGTCAACCGTGACAGGTAAAAAACTTAGGTTGGCGTGCTTAACTAGGTACTAACAAAAAAATACAAATAGAATTAAAAAACTACTAACTACCTAATTGTCTACATAAATATAATAATACTCATAGATACAATATAATTATAAAAAATAATAAAATACACAAATATAACACATAATATTTTTTGTTTTATTTTTCTTATTAAAATTTCTAGTTGATACTTTGTGACACATAATAAAATAATTAGTTCCGATGCGTGTCTGTTTTTACTATAATGTTAATTTTATTACAATTGTTATTGATAATTTAAATCTGACGCAACTTAGTGTTTTATATGTACTTACAGTGGAAAATAAATGAAATTAAAAAAATATGATAAAGTCGCACCATAGGATTCCGTTTATACCATTTTAATCCGGAAACCTAAAAATGTAACCTGCCCATAGTACTTTCAGTATAATAGTAAAAAGTAAATACAGCTTTGACTATATGACAAGACACCCCCCCCCCCCCCCCGTCTAGTTTTCACGTAGTGATTCATGAATATGGTTGTTTCAAATAATTTTTTGCAAACAGAACGATAAAAAAATAATAATTTGGCTCAAATTTGTCTTTAGTTATTAATACGGCGTTTGCCGCGTGACGCCAAGAGTGCGTGCATACCTACGAGTATAATTACAAGTTTAAAAAGCTCTAAACGCTGCGCACTATATTTGAATATAGCTCGAAAAAGCGCGATTTCCTAGAGATTATTGACTACTTGACGAAAACCTAAGCCCCTCCCCCACCCTTGTGACCAAGCGTGGTATTTTGAAGACCCCCCTACACCTCCTGAACGGGTCATGTAGTATGGGTATGCCCCCTAATAGCCAGATTGATGTTTGGATTTAAATTAGCTGACCGTAGCTTGCTTGCTGCTTCACTAACTGTAAAAAGCATATTAACACTTATTTTTAAGTTTTCTGCACTTTTCGACTTTAACGTAGTAGATAGGATGTAGGTACTATATGATTTGTTATGAACGACATTAAATGAAAACACAGGTAGTTCTAATGGCTAGTATTGTATCGTTTACTGGATAAATATTCAAGCTTCCGGTATTACACCCACCTCTAAAATCAGTTAATACAATTCCGGATGTGTGTTTTAAATTAATGTCATACATAACAAAACAGGCTGTATAAACATAACCCTACTTCGCCACTTTGTAATCAATTAATAATTCATACATAACCCTCCTTTTGCTTGGTTGTAATCGGATGATAAAGTTGTGACAATCTCAACGCCTTGCTTGTTTGTAGTATTTTTAGTTATGTATAACAATAACAACCCGGATACTTAAATAACTGGAATGTTTATTATTTTCTAACAAACAGAATAATATAATAACAAATTCTAACGTACACACGGCTACACATCAAGCTATACATTTCCAGTCTATACTGACCTCTCATTGTACGGAAAACCTACACAATGCGTGTTCAGCTTATACTGGAAATGTATATCTTGAGATGTAGCCGTGTGTACGAGGAAAAGAAGTATACAATGGCACCACTTACATAGATAAAAACGTTTCTTATAAAATATCTTATTTATTTTAAAATACACAGTTAGTTTTGCTGTTGAAGGTGGTCATTTTGTATGAACATTATATGTACTGTTTGCAAACCCAACTACGTATAAGTTACAACTACGTATAACTACGGCATATGTTGGTCGACTACTGCTCGTAAGCTATCCAACTTCGCTAATTCTTCTTACAAAAACAGCATAATTGTAAGTACATAAATAGCATAATTGTAGATATTTTTTTAGCTAAACAGGATGGTTTAAGACTATTAAGGACTATTAAGAAAATTACTACTTTGAAGCTTTATATTTTTATAACAGACAGTATCAAAAAAATTGAGAAAACCTTATGTGATTTGATACCCCAAATAACGGGAAGTGTGAGTAAAAAAAAATCATCCTCAACTTCCATACAGGGGAGGTACTCTGAAAACAATTTTTTAACCTTTTTCTTTATTAGCAATCACTAAAAAGTATCATCATGTCATATTATGACCCGGTGATAGTTTTAAAAATTTTACTACTATCCTGTCCTAAAATTGTGCTTTTAAATTGGCAGTAACCTAGCATTCACACATAGTTCCTTGGTAAGTTTCAAGAGCTTGTTTTGAATATACAGCCTCGAAAGCCAATCAGTTTCGTCAATCAATTGTCTCATATAAACGGCATCTTGCGCGGCGTAACACTCATTTCTTCAGTAGCCTATGCTGGGTACGCGGGTCAGTGCAGGTCGAGTTCTGCATGTGTAAAATACTTGTGCAGTGAAGTTTTATATTAAGTATATTAAAAAAACAATTAAAATGAAGGTCTTAATGAGAGCTGATACGCATTACAGCATACATGCGAGAAGCAGTGAATATGAGGATCCCAAATACACATTTTCGCAGGTACGCATGTCAGCAACATTTTCATGTTCTCCTTTAAAGGTTAGGTTGTGGGCTACAGGCTAGGATTTTTACTTAGAAAAGACTAAAAGCAGAACAAAATAGTTTATATTTTGGTAAAACCATAAATAACTCGAAATAATACAACTTTGTAACAGCAAAACAGTATAAGAATGGTTTTAGAAAGAATGAAAGAAAGAAAGAAAATATTTTTATTATGCCAACCACTAATAACAACAATTAAACACACAAAAATACAGTACAACAAAAGATTACCAATTAAAATTAATTAAAAGTTTTAGTACCTATCAAATGTTAATTGTTAGCATTTGAATTTCAAGATGAATTCTAAAACTGAAATGTTTAATGCCAAACTTGTTTCGAACCATATTAAAACAATATCCTTTAAAGTGTTGTAGAAATATTAGCCTTTTTGATCATTTAACAATTATATTTTAAAAAGTTTTAAAGTGCCCTTCTTTTTGTTTTTTGTTTTAATTTGTTTGTACCTATTTCGGGGAATGTTGCATTTAGAATTCATACCATGGAATCACCAAAAAAACTGGAAGAACCAATAAAGATAAGATACCAATGTAATGAACAACTACTGGCCTGAATTTCTCGTTGGCCATTTAAAAACATCTGGTCATTACGTTTGTAATCTCTCAGCGGTCTAGCATTAATCAGACAGGAATCTTTGATCATTTAAATTAAACATTCCATTTAATTATTGTATCAAAAATATGAATTATTCTGATTACTAACCTACGTATTCGCTTGCAACGTATCAAATATTTCCATGGTTCGTTGCCTTATCAAATAATTAAAGTAGTAAAAGTATAAAATGGTATAACCTAACCAACTTACTAACACTTTAACTGTAAGTATTAGAGACTGACATTTCACAAAATGTGTAAAACAAATGTTTATTCATTTATTTAGAACTAGCTGACCCGCCCGCGGCCACACACGCGTGTTTTTCAATAAAAACATTACCCTCCTTTTGCGCAGTCAGGTAAAAAGTAGCCTATGTCCTTCCCCAAGATATAATTTATCTCCTTGCCAAATTTCAGTACAATCCGTGTAGCCGTTTAGGCGTGAAAAGATAAAAAACAAACGGAGTTACTTTCGCATTTATTAATATGTATTAGTATAGATTTATTGCACACAAAAATATGTGCAAAGGGAGGACTTAATGCTAACCAGCATATTCTACTAGTCATCCGTAACGGATTGAAAATGAAAAAATTTAACAAATAAATGGTTTAAAAGAATAATAACTATCCCGGTAGAACAAAAATAACTACACATGCCAACCTTGCCACCGCTCATATTTTAAACTAGATACACGCCAGCGACTCCGTCCGCGTAGATAAGTTGGTTATAATACTTTTACCTACATACAAAAAGATAGGTAACCCGTGAAAACTCGTTACAACCATTCTGTAGATAACCCAAACACGATCCTTCTGATGTTTATAAGGAGTTCTGGTGATTCCTTCTTAGCTCCATCATCAGACCCTAGCTGGCGGTTAAACCATAATAAAATGTTTCATTATTTACCTTGAAAAGCATTAAAGCTTCAGTTTTTATTTACCTTGAGGAGTATGTTGCTTCTAACATCCTCTAACCCGCTTAGGGGGTGATTTTTGGAAATCAACAAGATCACATTTCTCTTATTTATCTTAAACCAATTTTTTACAATTTTCAAGTTTATAATCCTATCGTTTTATAGTACACCTACAACCTACACCCTAAAAGCAACCCAGCCTCCAAATATCAAGTCTCTAAGGACCAGCGAGAGTCAGGCAGTGCGTTGTATGTATGTCAGTGAGTCAGTCACGTCAAGCTTTTTTAATAGTATTGATTATGATTAAAAGATGTTTAAGATATTTTATTAAATTACTACGTTAATACATACATTTGTATGCATCAGCAAAACAGATTTGTTTGTATTCAGTTTCGTGGGAAAAAACAAAGGATTTTAATTTCTAAATACAATTTAAATTCGTGGTAGATCATAACAATCACATTAACGGACTAAATTATATGCAAATTTGTCTTCTTTTCTGACGATAATAGTATTCACCTACTGAAACTTTGTATAAGGTTATAACTATACGTAATTAAGTATACAGTACCTATAGCTTAACCATTTGGCTAACTAAGTACCTACTTCATGCGTGAATACTATAAAATTAATGAGTTTTAATTATCTGATCATTGTTGCATTTGCATTATTTTATACACTCTTAATGCGAATTGAACTATTATACGTATTTTTGCTTATCCACTAAGAGACTTAATTATTTTTCATTAATATATTTTCAGGATATTGGTTTTACTCATTTTTGCCACATACTTTTTAGATTAACTGCAATCTAGCATAACTACCCACATGGTTATTATTGTACTAAGGCTGTATGCTTAGAACCCACATGCCATTGCATTATGATATTCATTCATCACCCTGACATATTAGATTAAATAATCAAGTTCCTGATAATAAACACCTTTTAATTTACTTATGAATTCTGACACTCAGGGAACAAAACAGCTTCCAAAATAAATTATTTCGTAGTACATTATGTAATAGATTCGGCTATTGAATGTTTTGCAAGAATAACAATTAATTTTTATTTATTATGACGAGGAGTAAGTGGACACAATCAGAGTCAATGATTGCTTAAATTAATCGTAAACGGCTGGCAGCACACACCTCCAGGCAAATAACGTCATACGTTTAAATTGCCAGTCTCATTGAGAGGCTTGTCTCAAAATGAACATAAGGACACAATAGGTGATGCGCGTGATTTCAGACTGCACCATCATATTTAGTAGTCCTCAATGTGAAATGATATTGAAAGAATGTAATTAAAATCCACTAGAATGTTCATGATTGAACGGAGACCGTATCAACATAATGTTCTAATACGCATTCCGTAATGTTCGGTTTCAGGTATTGGCAGCGGTAGCGGTATCAATGGGTTCGATGATTGTCGGTTTCTCGTCAGCCTACACGTCGCCGGCCCTGGCCTCTATGGAGGATAGTGATGTTATACAAGTGTCAGAAGAACAGGTAAGAACCGAGGAATACATTAAACTACTCCCTTACTAAATTATACTAGGATCTCCAAAAAAATAATACTTGTTTTAAAACAAATATACTATTCTGCTACTTAAAAGTACATTACTTAGCAAAACCGCATCAACAGATTTTCTATTGTCTGTCTTGGAGTTACAGAGAAGTTTAAATAGCCTTCATTTATCTTTAGTATCTTCTTTCAGCATGAATGTTTAGCTATAGTATATTGTATCATGTACCGTATAAAAGACAATTACTTTGTGTTCTTGAACAGGCCAGTTGGATCGGCAGTCTGATGCCTTTAGCTGCACTCGCCGGCGGTATTGCTGGCGGACCACTAGTAGACTACATAGGACGAAGAAGAACCATTTTATTTATCGCACCGCCGTTCTTTGTAGGTTGGATTCTTATAGCCAGTGCAAAGATCGTCCACCTTGTGCTCGTCGGGCGCGTTGTATGCGGCTTATGTGTAGGAGTAGGATCACTAGCATTCCCGGTATACCTTGGAGAAACTATTCAACCAGAAGTCAGGGGTACGTTGGGATTGTTTCCCACTGCAATAGGAAACATAGGTATTTTAATTTGCTACGCAGCGGGGAAATATATGGATTGGTCACAACTTGCATATCTTGGCGCAGCTTTGCCCATTCCATTTTTCGTTTTGATGTTAATGATTCCTGAAACTCCCAGATGGTACATATCGCGAGGCCGGGAAGCAGAAGCTCGTGTAGCGCTGCAATGGCTGCGAGGGAAGAATGCAAAGGTAGACGGTGAATTGCGAGACATTGCCTTTTCCGAAACACAAACATCGTCTGATGATATAACTATTTGGGAACTTCTGAGCATGAAGTATATGAAGGCTATTCTAATTTGTTTGGGCTTGATGACCTTCCAGCAACTATCAGGCATAAATGCGGTCATATTTTACACAGTAAAAATATTTCACATGTCAGGAAGCTCGGTAGACGAAAAATTGTCAACCATTATCGTGGGTATCGTTAACTTTGTATCGACCTTTATCGCCACGGCACTTATCGACAGGGCTGGGCGTAAAGTTTTGCTCTACATTTCATCAGTTACCATGACCGTGACACTGGTAGTATTGGGTACCTTTTTCTATGTACAGACCGATTTAAAAATAGATGTGTCAAATCTGGGGTGGATACCGCTTGCCAGCCTCATGGTTTATTTGTTAGGATTCTCATTAGCTTTTGGCCCTATCCCATGGCTGATGATGGGTGAAATATTACCGGCAAAAATAAGAGGAAACGCTGCGTCGATTTGCACGGCTTTTAATTGGCTATGCACATTCACGGTGACAAAGACGTTTCATAATATTATTGAAGGTATCGGTCCTGCTGGCACATTTTGGTTATTTGGCGCTATATGTTTTTTGGGACTATTTTTTGTAGTTATTTGCGTACCGGAAACTCGCGGAAAGAGTCTTGAGCAAATTGAGAACAAGATGACTGGCAGGGAAGGCATAACCAGAACGCGAAGATTGAGTTCCATTGCGAACATTAAACCTATGCCAAATGGTTGTTAAATTATGTAATAGTTAATAATTGTATCAATGGATAAACGCAATAAGAAATCGCCAACTAACTGATTATTTATAATTTAATTATGGATTTTTAATAATATATTTGGTTGTGTGTTACATGGGAATGTGTTACATTCTTTCGTCAGGAGCGGCAATTCCTCTTGGCAATCCTCCCAAACAGTTTTGCTTCTATAACCTGCATATATATACCTTCGCTGCCAAAAACTTCCCGTGGTAGGTATATTTTCAGATCTCTTGAACAGATCAGCCGTCGCTAATCGGATCTGACGATCAAAGAATCTTCACGTGGTGTTGTTTTTTTTTTATATTTAGGCTTTTGAATAACGTTTTCAGTGTGTTAAATCTTTTTAAATGGTTCAAATTACATTGAACACTTGTTTTCGAACATTTTAAATGGGCAATCTTTTTGTAAGATTAGTCACGTTCATAAAGAGTCATGATCATTTTTATAGTGGATGGTTCACAACATTTCTTATCCCACATATTTTTGACTGAAATGCGAAAAAATATTCCAAAATAGATATAAGATGTGAATAAAATGCGCAGGAATCAAGAAAAATGCATTTTCTATTCGAAATTCAAAAACAATGATACTTTTTTGCCCTTGGGCCAGTCTTACTGAAATGCTAAATTAATGTTTGATTGAATTATATGTATATAATTTTGGAATTTTTCGTATGTAAGTAAAAGCTTACTAATTTACCAGTATTTTAATCTCGCTTAAATTGACAACAGGAAATAAATACAAAAAATAACTTTTTTTACCTCAAATTTATAAATTGTTCCATACGATGTGCTGTATTTATTTTAGATTTGTGTAAGTACTATAAATAATTGTTTTGTGTCAAAGGATCTTTAGAAATTTTAATTTCAGTCCTTACTTGTCATGTGTTGTTTAGATTATTTTAACTTTTTGTTATTTGTTAAAGTATTTTTATTCCATCAGAACTTAAAATACTACTAAAATTGTTTTATTATCATCACATTTACCTATGTAATTGAAACATGTCTTATTTTTTTATAAGCTGATTTGTTACATGGTTAGAATAAGACTTAGGCACTTATCTCACCGCTGGCGATCAGCGAGAAGCGAGTAGAGCTAGAAACTGGAAACAATAGTTGTCTCGCTGGGCTATAAAGCAAGTGAGCGAGTGCGGCGGGCGATACTCATCATCTCCCGACGTGTGTTCTGACCACCAAGCAAGCATCACTGAGCGGGTATTGCTGAGCGAGTATCGCTGAGTGAGTATTGAAGTCGCTGCGATAAAATAGTGGAGACCGAGTTCTCGCCGGAAGTGTGAACGGCCAGTAATCAAATATTAACATACGTTTCTCTTTTACTGACACGGAATCTATATCTTTTGTTAATTTCTTGAGCAAGAAAATAGTTAATAGCTAATCGCTTATTCGCCGGACGTGAGAAAAGTGCCTTTTATTATAAATACATTATCAGGATGTAATTTTTATTATTTTTAGATGAATTAATTAATTAAGTACTTAAGCATCTAATACATATAATGATTTTTTCATTAATTGATGTGTTCAATTCAAATAAATGATTTTACTGAGTTATTGTAACTTTGTATGATTATTTATATCATAAACTACTTACAGCATATATGATTTTCAATTAGTAAAGCCTGTGCCTACACAATTGCTTAGTTTCACTAACAGATTCTTACTTAAAATTGTATTTTACTGAAATAATAATATCCATTTGTGATATTTTTAAAACAGTATTTTAATAATTTATTTGGTGTAAATATAATTTCATCATTATATCAGCCATAGGACATTCACTTCTGAACAAAGGCCTCCCTCCTATATTTCTAGAGCGGCCTACAAACAAGCAAATATGATTTACTTTATTTAATATTAGAAATAAGGTTATTATTAATACTAAAATTATAAATTCAAAACTAACTCTATTGTCTCTGTTTATCTGTTTCTTACACTTTCACGATTACTACAATGTAACAGCTGGACAATTCTTTATGAAATTTGGTATGTATGTGGATTATGACATAGGCTACTTTATTTTAATAATAAATCATTTAATTCAGGCAATAACAAAATAGTTACAGGATAACCATTACCATTATTAGGTTTTGTGGACAAACCATGCGAGTGAAGCCGCTGAAGGAAGCTGGTTAGTTATAATAAGTGAATCTCAAAAGTATAGCCGATACCTACCTTCTTTATTGCAATTTAAATATAATAAAAACACATTTAATTTTGTGGTTCTTTAGGCATTTGAAAAGTTAATTATGTACCTAATTTAATTTAAATTCTAAGGTGGGGGGAATAAGAGATATGCACTGAAGTCCCACATTGGGGTATATTGGGGTTAATTACCTAGTGGACTAGGGTCTTTTAGCAATCAAAAGTAGATTTATAGGTAGGTTAAAGTTTGATTCTGATGTTTTTTATGAAAGTAAAGAAAATGACTGAGTTTCTGCACTAGACTTCAGCGCTTTCAAAAGACAACTGCAGTCTTAAAAAACTGTCATCCTCGCATCACAAAATCAGGTTTGCTCATCCCTCCTGGCTTTGAAATAGGACGCAGCCGGTCTAGCTACATAACATCGTCGTAGCTCTTTCAAGACTACACAATTCTAATCGAAAAGACAACTTACCCATGACTTGGACGCGGCAAATAGCACAGGTATCGCACTCTACATCCCAGCTCCACATAGCAACCGCATTCCACTTTTTTAAGGTGAACATCTTGTCAGGCTTCTGTCCATCACTATCGTTTCGATCTAGGGCATCGCAATCTTCTCCGGACATGTTCTAAATGTTATATAGAAGATTTATATGTATTTGTAAACTTGCAAACTTTTGTTTGTGTAATGTAATCGTGAGTATTCGTGAGGTAGGTACATAAACAAAACAGACAGCATTAATTAATGTCAATGTCATTATTGTGTTATGTCAATGTCATACAGTTTTTTTTGGCAGGCAAGTCATACAGGCAAGTCAGGTAGGGCCATGCCGGCCATGCCGCCTACTCTGACGTCAAAGTCAAATATTTTTATTCAATCAAATCACAAGGATGACTTTGAAACGTCAATTTTACTGCCTGTTCCTTCGCGACCAAGCCAGGAAAGAAAGGCAAGAATCAAGGCTGGTTGTTTTTTTTAATGATCCTTTTACAATAATACAGAAAATAAATTACGTCTAAATTGTAACATTTTGAACGAGTTGGAGCAATTTCAATCCCATGCTTTTCTATCATCTAAATAATCCGATATTTTATAGTTGGCTTTTTTATAAAGATTTAGTTTAATTACGTTTTTAAATTTATTAATTGTCAATTTTTGTACATCCCTTGGGAGTTTGTTATAAAAGCGTACACCTTGCCTTTTAAACGATTTACTAACTTTATGGAGTCTTCCAGACATGGAGAGAAGTGACGTGTCATCTGCAAACAATACAACCTCATGATCGTCCCTTACAAAATGGGGAAGATTAATATATACTAGAAACAGAAATGGTCCCAGAATTGATCCCTGTGGTACACCCATTTTAACCAGAGACCCCGGTGAACGCTTCGCTTTCATTATTATGCACACATGGAAGTACAGAAGTTAAGTTCAATTTAAGTTTGTCCAATCGATTTAGGTACAATCGATCGACGTAGGGTGGAGACTATAGCATGCTAGAAAATATGCTAAAGCGGGCTTTACGCTTTGCAATATTCAGACAGACTAAATGAAAATGACTGGATTCTGACGTGTATAGGTATGTAGCCAGTCAAACACACTAATTTTACATCAGAGTCGACATGCTGAATTTAGTGCAGCGAATATTAAAAACAAAGTGTAAAGCCAGCTGTAGCTTGCTATAATTAAATTCAATTTTGGTTGGTT
Source organism: Philereme transversata (assembly GCA_963924445.1). Taxonomy (NCBI): domain Eukaryota; kingdom Metazoa; phylum Arthropoda; class Insecta; order Lepidoptera; family Geometridae; genus Philereme; species Philereme transversata. Next base: position 13,434,196 of record OZ004342.1, read on the forward strand.
GTCCTATCAAAATTTTTATTACTTGATTATTATTAAGTAATGCAGCTTTATGTGTCCCACCCACGTGCATTACTCCTTTATTTATAAGGCTGAAGAGGCATGAAGAGGTTGCGGAATACATGCGTATTGCGCAACCTCTTCCTGCATGAAGCCCAACTTCAATTTGAAGGTCGAACGGTTGGAGTCCCGCCACAGGGTTAATTTTAATTCGTTCGTGGTTAGAATGCCGACCCAACATCTTTCGACCTTCATGAAGGAAGATTTTTGGCCGATGGGATTTTTATTTCGTCCGTGGACGCGTCGTTTCCGAGGGCGGATACCAAACACCCAGGGGCCCAATTCTGCTAATTTATAAGAAAAACTATTATGGAGCCATACCATTATTAAACGATTATGATTGTTATTCCTGTCATATGCTACCAAATGTTCAATGGGGTTGTCATAGCAACGGCGGTCATTGAAAAAAGATTGTGTTAGTAGAATACCAAAAGGTATCTATAGTGGCGATTTTTCGACGATACCATAGTCATAGTGAAGCGATTGGTTTAGTAGAATTGGGGCCCTGAACTCTTAAATTTATTTACTACATGTTTACCTACATATACCTATGTAGTAAATAAATGTACCTAAGTACGAGTATTTAATAAACTGTCTGTACTACTACTACTAAAGTGTCGCAAAAATATGAAAATATGAAAAATATAAAATAAAATTACCTGATATGTATTTTAAGCTAACTCTTCTTCTTCACCAACCTAACTATCTTTATGGCTCGTAGAATAACTTAATTACTATCCTGTAACTATTTTATTGTTGCCTGAATTAAATGATGAGTAAGTATTATATACTAATATATTTACTTACTTACCTAAATTAACGATTAAAGGATTTCTTAGGTTGTGTAAATCACTTTATTTGTGCAAATCAAAATAATAAATCTTTTGTTAGAAATACATTTATTTACGTAGATAATTAAGTAATTGATGTCATTCTGCTTACCACTAATGAAAAATAAATTCTTACAAAAATAATCGGTAGGGACTACAAAATTAACAAGCTCCTAAAATATTCAACTAAAAATTTCTAAGGAAAGTAAGTAAGAAGGCAGAAAGTACGAAAGCGAGACTAGCTCCAATACTGCCGGCCCCACTAAAGCATCCCAACTCTTCGATTTGTACCTGGTATCTGATGTTGTAGGGGAATCTACACACTGAATTATCTGCAAAAAAAAATTAAGGGGATAAGTGGTAGTTATGATGACAACAAGAGGTTGCAAGTTTAATTCCGACTGTGCGACAAGTATTTTCAATAACTGCAAATTATTTGGTCTACTTTTTTAAAGATGGATAGAAAATACTTTATTGCACAACATAAAACAAATCAATTAACTAAGAAAAACGTAAATAGAAGAGCAATTTGCGGTCGTATCGCCAGATAGCGACCTCTACCAGACAACCTTTGGATGTATACTTACCAGTACAAACAGCAGAAGATGCCGCAGAACCACCCGTGTCTGACTGCACAGACATGTATAGAGGCGGGCATGAGTTAATGGTCCAATAACCGTTACAGGCGTTCTGGAGGCCTATTTCAATGTTACCGCTGGCGGCTAATGTTTCGCAGGTAATCGCATTCTCGTCTATACCGATGGCTGTGAAGTTGCGTCTGTAAATTATTTTATGGTTTCGTGAAATGCTCCAAACTATTGAAACTAAGCCATAACAACACAATATTCGTCTATAACATTGATATGGTAGAATATTTTTGGGCAAAATCAAATAACGAAAGATTACTAGGAGGGGTCTATATAGTGACCACTTTGGGTGTTTCACATTGAATTTCAGTTCCGTTATTATTTTAACTGTGTAATTTAATTTTTAATTTTTTGTAAATTTCTTGTCTTGGCAATAATATATTTCTGAACTGTTAATACATATTTTATTTGCTTCTAATTCATGTAAAAGAATTACTGTAGAGGAACAATAGGATCTTTATTCAATGCTGCTGATGAAACATAGAATGATTCACGTTTATGTGTTCACTTTAGATTCCCTGACTCTCTAAGCTAGACTCTAGGTAGCTAATAGAGAGAAACAAGTTTAAGCTTCACTAAAAAAAAGCTTAAATCTACCAATACCTTATACCTACGTACCTTGGTTGAATAACTGAACGCGAATGGCAAATCACAAGACTGCCAATCCCTGAACCGCTCCTTGCGACCCTCACTTTCCTGTTCTCGTTGGGTCCGAAGAAATAGTTGGGACTGATGGCGTAGAAGTTGATGTAGCCAGGTTCGACGAAGTCGTCGAACTGACGTGTTCCTGAAGAACCAGCTGTAAACTCAGAACCACAAACCGGGTTGACGATTCTTCTGCCAGCTATAAAAGAAAACAATGAAATATTATTGAAATGTCTATCTTGGGTATATCGTGCATATGGCGGTAGGCGGTGTTAGTCATGACACCGTAAGTAGACAATCGCCGTGGAACAAAAGTTCTGAAAATCTAAGATTGCTGATCAGACACGTAAAGCAAACCATCTCAGGAAATCGGAAAATAGACGTGATCTTGCTTTGGTGTAATACTGCTTTGGTATAATACTGCGTCAATATTTATACTTACATTGTTGAATCCTTTCCAATACTGGGCTCATTGTAATTTCCACGCTAGTTCCAGTTGATGATAATGCTATCGTCTTGATGTCAGTGTGCATATCACGAACAAGGTTCCATAAATTGTCGATCTGGTTCGAAGCTGTTGCAAAGATGATTCTCAAATCTGGAATAATTCTAAAAATCAGCACCGACATAGTAAATACTAGGGTGCCACCAATTGACCCACGTTACTTTATGACGAAATAAAGCAGGGATCGCGTTACAGTTAACATTGATTTTTAAATATCATTCACATACGTATAGGAAACCTAATTCAAAGCGAATCCACACGCAATACCTCTCTCTAGCTATTGTAATATCTTTATTCGTACAGATATATATGTAAATGCTTACCTGGAACGGTGTTGTTGAGCAGTCGTGCTTGTTCCCAAACAGCATCGTTGTTTTGTATATTGCCGGAGTTGATCAGATATAACAGCACAGTGGAGTTTCCACCGACGTAGTTCCTCAATGACTCGTTCCTGAGGGACTCTTGCATCATAAGGCGAATGTTCGTCAAACTGGTTTCAAGGTTGACACCAGTTAGAACTGCAAACAAAAAGTTATATTTAGCAATCAATATGAAAACATTTATAGCCATATAATGAACCATTATTTCAAATAGACAAGGCACTTACTTGATTGGTGTTTTAAAAGTGTGTAGTTGGAATGGAAATCAGCTGGAGAGAATGTGGTGTTGACCACAACACTACCATCAAAAGCGCTAAGTAAAGTAACGCTGGATCCAAATTTGCCAACTTCGATAGAGTCCAATAGATAAGAAATGGCTGGGTACACAGCTGTGTATTGCCAAGACGAGTCAAGTGCTATGTATAGATTTGTCTTAAGCCGGTAGTCTGGGCTTTGTCCGTCAGAGGTAAGGCAGCTTAGATCATTCAGATTGGAACCTGGAACGTTAATATGATTGAATTATTACTGTCAATTAGAGAGCTAATTACGAAATGGAAGAAATCGCTTTTTACCAAAATACGATCGCTAAATTCAGACAAACTTACTTGTGTAAGATTGAAAGTTAGTAACAGCGCTATTGACGAGAGATTCGAGACCACCAATGATAGTTCCCCGTAGTGGCATGTTTGTATCCAAAGCAGCCGCAAATGCATGGGTTTCACTCACTAATCTCGTGCTTGTAATGTACTGCTGACTCAGGGATCTACGATTGCAAGCACGAAAATCCGCATTGAACACACCATTCTGAAATTAAAGTAGATAAGTACACATTTTATTTAGATACTCTCGTCTAAAACAATATATATACCTACCATAGACCAGAAGACACCAACTCTTGAAACAAAATAACCTATATATTTTGTGAGAAAATAAGCGAGGCATTCTGTATTCTAAAAACTAGCTAAAGAAAGTAGTTCTCACCCTTGAAGAGTAATACATGTCTAGCAGTTGGGACAGTCTTAAAGAACTGTAGCTGCCGAGTGCGTTGGTTATCGTAGAGCCCAGAAGGAAACCATCGATGCCTCCACGAATTTCGGGATCAGTCATTTCAACGTTTATTCTGCTGTGTAGCATGTAATGCCTCTGAGCTTGGCTACTATTCCAGTTGCCTGCCGTGCCAATGGTGATCGAGGGGCTTCCTCTGTCAGTACCTTGGATGAGCACAGCTTCTGCTAAATCACCTTAAAACGGATTGACGAAAATGAGATTAAACTCAGATGAATCATTAAAAAGTTTTTATATTTCTTATTCAGAGATAGATATATAGTACAAATTATTGCACACCATAAAAAACAAAACTATTTAAATTAACACAAGTTAAATTAATGTTTAAAATTGGTGGTCTTATCATACCTGATAAAGTGGCTGGGTATATAGAAGTGACATACTGCTGCACGTCGTTGTAGTTCAGCACAGATCCTTTCACCATTTCAGAAACAGGGACCTGCTGCAGCTGAGCACCTGCTGCGATGCCAGCGATCACATTGCCCGTAGAGACTGCGCCAAAATCAGTGAAGGCCACACCGTCCAACAGTGGGCATTGACTTTCTCCTAGCAGTTGTTTTTCAAACTTTGAGCTACCGTAGTTCGAGTATTCTACGTCATCTTTAGGGTTGTATTGGCGCATATTTCCGTGTGTTGCAGATTTCCTGCAAAAATATAGGCAATCATTTACCATATCAGATTCCTTTTTTGTTAGCTAGATAAGTGGTCTTTCTATGGATATAGCATCTCTTATTACTTATATTAGTAGTGATCTGGGGTAGTTGAGCTACCTATAGATTGTTTGCTTTAAATGATTCAACTGTTTCTTTTGTATTTTTATAGGTATGTAGAGATACGAAAATAATTATAATTAGGTATATACTTACATTTGATCCAGGTTTAAGATTTCAACGTCGTCGTTGACAGAGCGTGCAGTCCTCAAAGCACGGTACTGTGAGAGCTGATTGCAGCTGTTCTCGTCTCCACGAACTCTTGCGTCCACGGTGGTTGAGAACATATGGTGAAGTGCACACTGTAAATATTTTGAATGTTTTTTTTACTTAGTTTTAAAAATAAAGACGAGCTTAGGTCTATTGCAAGAAGACAATACCACTATCCAAAATAACTTCAGCCAGTTAACGAAAAAGTGTGTACCTTTAAAGATGAGTTCACAGTGGTGTTTGCCAGCACTTGCGAGTTGCTGGGGATGAGCCTGGTCAGCAGAAGTCGGTGCCGATGAAATGAGTGGAAAGTCGGTGCGTACGGTAGTACCATCGATGAAGACATATATGTAGTTTCTGGCTGATGGTACTCGATGCCATCCTGTCGGTATCTGAAAGGAACTCGTTCATGTAGGTAAGTTTAAAAAAAGAAAAGAACTTATGTTGTTATGCAATATTTATTTAAGCTTAACGTAACCTATGTACGTACGTAGGTTACGTTAGGTTTAAATAAATATTGAATGTATCAAGAGGTCATAGTTTATTTGGTATCTTCTCATTTCGAGTCGATAGTTCACTTTACAGTTTTAGTATGCAGTTACGTCGACTTGAGGAGGAAAACCTTTATGGTCATTGGATTTTGTGTTTGAATCACGTTATTTTGGGTATCTGGTAGGGCGATTGTAATAGGCAGATGGCCTAAGATGAATTGTCTTTTTTCATCGAGAGAAAAGAGAGAAAGAGGTCATGACAGTTAAATTGCCTCAGTATGAGAACTTACGTGTGTAGCAACAGTGCCGAAAGCTGTCTCAAGTCCACATTCACGTTAGGATTATTTTCTATCTTCTGTATAATGTCGATTAGCACTTGTATTGTGGATGGAGGTAAGTTATTTCTGTTTGTCAGAAGAGGATCCAAGTAGCATTCCCTTAATTCTGGTGCTACGCTTGTCTGTGCTGTCAATTGTGAGTGTGCGCAGCCAGCAATGCCCAATAGGAGGGCCGGCAGCCAATACATGTTGGCTTTATCTGTGAAACATTTTATTATAAAGTAAATCGTTTATTAAGTTTTTAGAGTATGATATAAAAAAACTAGTATTTCATTTTGATTAGAATTTGGGGGGATTTTTTTATACTCACGCACCCCATCGTATGGGACATCGTTGAATAGGTTTGAGTTTTTATCAATAAAGTGGCCATTTTCCCCCTCTCTACCAGCCAAACCACTATTCTTGTTAGCACATAGGTATATAGTAGTTGTAAAATAAATTATGAGTAGTCGATCAACTTAGGTCAGTAGTTGTGTTTGTAAACAGTTCGTATACTACCCAATGGCCATACAAAAAAACCAAACTCAACCAAAATAATAGTTTAGAATATGAATCAGCCGTACTAACTACAGAACCCTCCACATGCGTGCTCTGACACGTGCTTTATAAATTTATTTCAGCTAGTGGAAGCTAGCTTAATTATTCAAGCAGCAGACACTTCGTCGAAGTACCTACGAGTACATACATAATCAATTGTGCGTTCATTTTCAACCGTGTACAATGTTCTCTTTAAGACCTTACGTTTCAGAAGAAACGTAGACTGACTTCATGAAACCCCTGGCTTCAGCTGTATCTACAACACAAAGACTTCATGTGTCAACGATAAACAATATCGATTACGTAGTACGAAACTTTATCAGGTGGGTGCGGCTAGGGATGGAAATCCGTGTGTGATTCGAATAAACATGAGTAGGTATTTCTTAATCCATGTTTTGAGAAACAGCTCGTAATCCAGATCAAAAGGTAAAGTATCTGTGTTTATTTCAATATTCTAACTTACTAAATCTAAATATAGATTAGGTACTGTTATTCCTAAGTAAGTACACGTGCCTCAAACCATGAAGGGTAACATCGTAAGGAAGCCCTCGGCCGAATTAGCACTTCTGAAATCCTGTCTTTTATCAAACACTATAGACTAAACCGCCTGCTTTCTTCACGCAGCAACTGCTTGCCACCAGGCGCGGTATAATATTTCATCTTCAATTTATGTGAAGGCCTGTTTTTTTATTAGAAACTGTTAATACTTATGTGGCGATGGGCAGGACACTTTGCAAGGCTCTGTGATGTCAGGTGGCGTAAGGCCTGACCGAGTGGTGGCCAAGAGAGAAAAAAAGAGGCCGCGGCAGACTATTTGAGAGGCGTTTGAGGGAGGAAGCTATCTTAGGCTGCTAATGAAGATGATGATGAACTGTTATCATGTTATACTGATAAACTCCCATCCTCAATCTACATTTCTGAAAATCATTATAAGGAATTATTAATAAATATCTATGCATCATTTAGACCTATCCTAAAAGTGGCTCTAATCCACCGCTAAAAAAAAATATTAGGTAATAAGGTTATCAGTAGGCAAATACAATAAAATTAAACGGAATTAGAAGGTTGCCCCATTCATTGTTGGCTTAGATACTCGTTCTAGTTTTGATAAGCACAAGTGGCAGATACTTATGTGTCTATGTGACCAATGTGATTCACAATTTCTATGAAAACAGGCTCGAAAATGAAAAGGAAGCTAGATATTATAGAAATCTTGGTTTTCATCCTAAATTTCAGTCATATTCGTAAACAGTGTTAGTGATATTGTTAAAATGTGTACTGCATGTTTTTTTAATTACTCTGAACTTTGAACTTTGGCATTAATTTTCCCTAAGAATCAGGCAAATCAGACAAAAAACAAAAAAAAAAATAACCCAGCCTTCAAACAAAAATAACGCATTGAAATCAATAAGCTCTTATAACTAGGTAGGATTAGGAGCTACAATGCACAAATAGAGATGCCAGAAAAAAATATTTAACAGAAGAGAAGAAGAGGGTTTCCCTCTCCTAAGCGGCCATCATCGGGGTTAAAAATATAGATTTGAAACATTATCGTTTTTTTGTCTGTTATCGGCCGCCTTTGTTCAGTGCTTCTCATTCTCTGTATTATTGCAGAAAGATAAATAACTAGTACCTAACTAGGTAGGTACTTATTATTTAAAGATAGAGCAAAAGCTAAGAGATACAATTAGAAGCCCAATAATCTAACCTATGTATTTGGTATTTGGTAAACAAGATGACTCACAGAAAAGTAGGTCATTATCACACCACTAACTAGGTCATAAACTTACATTTGAGAACTTTTTCAGTCTTTTACTTATCCTCAAACACTGTTCACTTATAAAGAGTAACAATAAACACTTAATTAGTACAAAACATCACCAAAATCACTGTTAAACGACTGTTAAATAAAAAAACACTTAGCACGTTCGCGCGCCCAGCAAATACCGAACCAAACTTGTAAAATAAAAGGTACGGTGCAGTGATAAGATAGTGAAAAACAGGTCTAGATAAATTCATAGCGAATGATAGCCACACGATCTACTAACGCTATCTGTTTTCGCCGTCGATTACAATGATAACACCTGATTAAAGTGAAACCTGTTCAGCCAATCTCTATTTTGAAAATGCAAGTTTATTCCTTCGATATGGGTTTTTGAAGGAAACCTTTAAAAAATATTTCTTGTAGAGTAGGCGCCATTACTTACAAAAGACTTCAATAAATTGTAAAAGTCATAATTCCCAATTATTCTGCAAATTCCCTGCTTATATTAAAAAAAGCAATTAAGTTTAAAATAATAGAAATCAAGAACCATTAACTTAGTATAACAAACAATTAAAGTTAATTACTACTGCAAGAATGAGAAATAAATCGTAAATTTAATAAAAATATATTGGCAAAAACTACGACGAGGATGGGATTCGAACCCACGCGTGCAGAGCACATTGGATTAGCAGTCCAACGCCTTAACCACTCGGCCACCTCGTCACATGATGCAAGCGCCAAATTATATCAACAGTATACATTGATAGTAAATTATCTCTAACTAAACTTCTAGTTTATTTTGTCTAAAAATAACTATAATACATTTTACTTTGATTTGCTACGACGATTAGATTAGTTTCGACAACCTTTATATTAAAACAGCTAGCGCCATCTAGTGAAAGTCTCACTAAGCGAAGGTACTACATGTTTCTCTACCATTGTGGGATCATTGCAATTATTTCTTACTATGTTTAAATTATTTAGGATAAAAAATATCCACTGTCTAGTAGAATATTTTTTATTTAGTCTCAAATAAAGAAAAAAATCATTACTAGTGACATCTATGAAACATTTTAACAACTACATCAAAGAATAAAAATGTAGAGCTCTCATTAGTCTTGTGCATACGTTGTACCATAAAATGTAAATAGATGGCGCTTTTTTATTTTACACATAGTAAATTGTGTTTACGAAACAATAAATTGAAAGTACCTATACTACCTATCAAGGAACTTAAAAAATATAAGTAAAATAGCAACTGTGTGTGTGTGAATCAAATTACTCAAATACGAATACAAATATTTTCTTCAAGACGAACAAATGTATTAAATAGCAACCAACAACCAAAATGTTTATGCAATTAGGTATGTACCTAGGTGGGTACTTTATTTAAATCACCCCCTAAATAAATGATGCAATTATGCTACCTACGAACATTAAAAACCAGAGATAGTGTAATCTTTAGCTACGCGATATTATCAGCTAACAAATGTCTCCAGCTTCAAGGGGCACTGGGATGAGTGACCTCCAGGGTCAAACGGGCTCTTACGAGGGATGTGTTGCTAGGCAACGGAGCAGGGTTGGCGGCCGGCGCGACGCGGTCGGTACACCCTCCATTCATAAAGAGGCTCACGTACGAAATAACTTCGTAAGCAAGGGTAATTGAACTATGGATCTGATAAGTTGAAATTGCTTATTTTTTGGGAGATTTGTAATCGAAATTTCTCTGAAAATCTTCAAAGTTACTTAACTAGGCGTGATATTTATAACTATTCAATAAATAATTAAATATCGTTGGACATTTCACACAGCGCTATCTAGCCCCAAACTAAGCACTGCTTAGTTACAGATAGAATACTTATATATTTTTTTTTTAATACATACTTATAATATATAGAGAAACATCCAGACCCGGAACTAATATCTGGACATCCTCCTGCGTCTCAGCCGGCTATTCGCCCACTGTGCCACGGTGGTGGTCAAATAAATAATATGTTACGTAGGTACTAATATGTATTTGTTTTAGGAGAACTAATCATCGGAACAGAATTGTTTACCCAACACATCAGAAGTTATTCAGAAGTGGGATCATTAAAAGTAGTTACCGGCATATATTTTTTTTAATGGGACTCTTCCAGTGTTGATAATCCATAACCATTCACGTTCACAATATAAAGGGCAAAAGGAAAGACTCAAGAAGTCAAAAAACATTGCATTGTTTATTCATTTAAATACTTTAATGCCTCTATAGCTGGTAGGTTGATAATGCCAAGAAACTTCACATTCCTATTTAAATCTAAGCGTAGAGAAATAATATACCTAAGTACTACGTAGTATTAAAAAACCCCAACATCGCTTTGCCTTAATTTTAATAATTAAGCCTCGATCGTAGATTTTTGTCTAGACAGGCTCCTCATTGAGATGGCTTTGGTTCAGCACATTGATTTGTGCGACCGACCGTCTACAAATCTGAAACAAGGATATTTAAAATTATTGGAAGTGGCAGAACTAGTGTGGCAATTCTTTATGTAATGTGGTAACTGTAAAACAGGACAAACGGGCCCAGATCATTATGTAGATTAGACATAGAGTCCATTTCACAAGATCAGAGAAGAAATTACGGTAAGTAAATCAAAAATAAGTTAAAAAATATTATTTGTAATCTTTAGTATCAAAATAGTGCCACCAAATGTATAACCAACTAACTTGACCTACAGTTTCATTCAAATTACAGGTAACGGGAGTTCATGTTAATTGGATACTCTTTTTGGGGTAAAAATTGCAGTTATTCTGGATTTCAGACTTTTGCCTATATTTGTGACACTAAAGCAACACGCATACCAAATTTCAGCACTGGTGTAACTGGTGTACCCTGTGAATTTTGTCAAAGTTTATTTTTTTATTTAGGCTAATAACTCAAAAACCACAAAGATTATACTAAAAATAAAAACGTGGTCGAAATGTACTCACAAAGACCTTTTATTAGACATGCCACTTGACCAGGTAGTCTCATTTTGGTTTTTTTTTACCCGTCTTGAACCCTAATATCTCAACAACCCCCCACATTTTTAGCTCATTGAGTCACACCAAAATTGTGCCATCACTACCTACCTAGATACCAAATTTCATGATGATCGCAATAAACGATAAACGCTTCGAAAGTTATCCTCGGACAAACACACATACATACATACATACAACGCCGATTTGCCCTAGTGGATTTGGAGATCTCGCTTCGCTCGATCAATTATATTATTACAATAATATTTTACGTTTTCGCAATTTTGAAAGTTTATTGTAGCTGCTTTGTTAGGAACAAAAAATGTCGTTGTTATTTATCACTTGGGTATTCGTATTAACTTCAGACTCTGGTTGATGATCATGTTGTGTCAATGGTGACATTTCACGATGTTTTGAATACAGTTTCTGAAAATAACTGCTTCATTTTCATTTTTCCATGTAATTAAATTTTCATACGCTTTTACATATTTTTCTCTAGATTTGTTTGACAGTAAATTGTTTGTGACAGTTTCTGCAATTTTTACACATTCTGTTAATATTTCACTTTCACTGCTAGAACTCATCTTTTGTTAAATTTGTGTGAATAAAATAAAAATTGTCTGTAATATTTTGATAAAAATAATAAAAAAAACGAATACGAAGTTCCCGTGTATTTTTTTTTAATTTGATTAAGCAATGCCGCTTCGGAAGGCGCGCTTATTTTATCACCGGCCAGCACTTTATCGAAGCGAAATACGTTCAAACTTTTTAATTAAATAGTGTTCCAAATTCAAAAGTCATTTCGTCACTGTTATTAAGTGCGCCGGAATGGCCCATTTTGCGCGCACTTATCGAGGAACCTTCGCCTCTTTTCGAATAGATGGGATGAAAATTATTATCCTTCTTTATCGCTCAGGCACCACAACCATACAAAAATGTATTTGCGTGATCTCAATTAACGTTGCACAAAAGATCTGATTTATGTTAAAAATATTTAAGAGGATTTTTAGAGAGGATCCAACTTATTTTCTCGGCTCCATGTTACAACTCGTATCGTAGTGCACCGCGCTCCATCAATTTCGCTTCCACTCCTGCAGAAACTTATACGGGAATAAAAGGGTTTTATAGACGTATTCCGGCATTGAAAAACAGTATTTTCAATTCTAGAGTTCGTATTGTGAGCTTTATTATATCAGGCTTTGTTGTGGGCTTTTCAATAGGTAGATACATTGTTGGGATCTATTGATAAGTTATATGATATTATTTGAATTCAATTGTCTGTATTTTACAAACTTTCGCAATCACTGTACATAATTGACCCGCGACCACGGCTGTTGCAACACGATCGAAACGTCGGGATAACAAATAAAAAAGGTACATACGCGATAAATACCCGTTTTAATCAGTAATTACGTCTGTCTGTTCTCTAAAACTTTTGCATAGTTTGTAGGTGACACATATTTATTTTATTCCTAACACATGCTCCGAAAATGGGTCATTTTTAGCTTGATAATTGATGCATAGAACGAGGCTCGTTGCATTCATATTTTTTTAATATATAAAACAAAGTCGGATTTGTTCGAACACTTATAACTCGAGAACGGCTGGACCGATTTTCATGGTTTTTGATTTGTTGTATTTGGCTCCGTCCCGAAAAGCGGAATAACTATTAAAATATCAGAAAAATTCACGGAAAAAGAAATTATGAAGAAAATTCCTTTTTTAGATATAGATGCAGCTAATGATGGCCGATTGGATTGACAATTCTACCGGTGAAGTACATTGGCAGCCCACATCATATACATGTCAAGGCGGTACGAAGTTCGGCGGATCAGCTAGTAATAAATAAAATTAAATACAACGCCAACGACAAATCCTTATTTCTGTTTAAAATTAAGGAGGATACATTCTTATGTGCTGAAATTAAATACAACCTCCATGACAAATCGTTATTTCTTTGTAGAACTGAAAGAGGCTACATTTATAGTATGCTTCAATGAAATACAACCTCCAAGATACATACTTATTTCTAACAAATAAAAGAGACCATAGTTTAGCAGTGAAAAAAAAGAGTGTGTGTACTTATGTACACGCGTTAGAAGTTATACTTCTTTGGCGTATGGAAAAAAAATAACTAAAATGCAGTAGTGATTAACGATAAATATTAAAATTAATCAAAAAGATTTTATTTAAATAAATAATAAATTATTAGTATCACCGTCGTATATGAAATTTATTTAATAAAAACACCAAAATAATATTTATTTATTCACACTGTTTAATTGTACCCTTACGAAACACGTGTTCTACATATAAAAATACTAGAATATACAACTTGAACATAGTTATCAATTTTCATACCACCTAGAACTAACTTCATGCTGTTAAATTTAGGTGTCGGTGTGCGCGCGCATCGTAAAAATTCACTCTCATCAATTTTCTCCATCGCGCCAAAAGAAGTATAACTTCAAAAAGTGGCACTCCGGGAATGCCGACAGAAGTGAAAACTTGAACGATTACGAGATACTTATACACAGATGTGTCGGTAACGGTAACGGTAACAGTGTCACGAGTTCAATGGTTTTTATTCCCATCTCAAAAATGCCCAACGCGCCTAAAGAAGTTTTCACTTCATATACAGAGGTGTCGGTAACGGTAACAGTGTCGCGAGCTCAATGGTTTTTCCCCATCTCAAAAAATGCCAAACGCGCCTAAAGAAGTTTTCACTTCATATACAGAGGTGTCGGTAACTGTAACAGTGTCACGAGTTCAATGGTTTTTTCCCATCTCAAAAAATGCCCAACGCGCCTAAAGAAGTTTTCACTTCATATACCGAGGTGTCGGTAACGGTAACAGTGTCGCGATTTCAATGGTTTTTTCCCATCTCAAAAACATTGGACACCGGGAGAAAACAAACAAACACATGGCACAAACTTGGGGAGACCTATACCCAGCAGTGGGTGAAGTCAGGCTGTGGATGATGATGATGCTGATGGATACAGGGCACGCATAATTTTCTTTTTAGTAACAAACTGTTATAAAATCTTTTTTAATTTCCTCAGATTCGTGTTGAAAAGTTATGTCGGGTGTAAGCGATCACCCTCGCTCGACTTATTAGCGTCCTCGGTCGCTTTCGCTCTCAAAATATCTCGTGTGCAATTGATCGCTACGCACCTTCTTAAACAATGTACTATTGTTTGTTTTTTTTCCTATAGTGAGCTCGAGGTTACTGAGACGACTACCGCAATAACCTCGGAATAGTTACACCGTGTTTTGTCTCTTTCAATCTTAATACATATATAAAACAAAGTCGGGTTTGTTCGAACACGTATACCTAACTCGAGAACGGCTGGATCGATTTTCATGATTTTTGATTTGTTGTATTTGTCTCCGTCCCGAATAGCAGAATAACTATTAAAATATTGGAAAAGTTCACGCAATAATAAATTATGAAGAAAATTCATTTTCTCATACATAGATGCAACGGGTGACGTACATTGACAGCCCGCGTCATATGCATGTCAAGGCGGTACGAAGGTCGCCGGGCCAATAGTTTGAAATTATTTCAAAGTTCCCGTTAATGCAATATCTAATACAATACGGTGTATGTTCCTTAAAAAAATAAAGATGTTTTTCCAAATTCTTTGGATGTATTTATGGATTCCAACTACCATTCGTATTTATTAGTGTGGTGGCTATATTTTTATCTAAGACTTCAGGACTAGTCCAGAAGGTTAGTCACGCACATAAGTGGGTGAGTAACTACTAGCGCAGACGATGAGTACGTTGTGTAAGCAATAAACACTACACTCACACACACACACCCAGCTTGACACCTTAAAGCAGGGGTCGGCAACCGGCGGCCCGCGGGCCGCATGCGGCCCGTAGACTATCTCGGTGCGGCCCGCAACCCTGAGGTCCGTAAGAAAAAAATACCGAAGCAAAAGGCCATATAAATTCACTAGAATTTATACGGCCATGCTGCTGGGCCATGAGAGTATTCTTGAAAGCTCGCTCCCACGCGGGGTGATAAAAATGTACCTCTATTTCATTTCTTAAGAACTGTTTATCAAGACTGTGATGTTATGTATTGTTTCTACCGAAAATAAATATTTGCTGTACTTATTCAATTCTTGGCAATTTCTTTTGCGTTTATCCGCCGCACGTGCGGCGGCGGGCGGCTCCTTTGAGACAATAGGCGGGGCGGCAGTCTTTGATTAGACGCAGGTGTGCGGCGGCGAAAAAATTCAAAGCGACCGGTTTTAGTTAAAATCACAGCCGCGCGCAGCTCTCGCCACATTCGGTTGTGGAAATTCGCCGGAAACTCACGTCTCATCTGGTTGCTAGCTACGCGTTTCGTTTCACCTTTCTTCCCTTCGCTGATAGCTTCTCACGCACGACGTATGAGGTAAGTTGTATGCACTCGCGAGCATTTTTTTTTATTTTATTTACTGCTTGTTAATGTGAACCTTCAGATTGATGGGTAAATGTTATAAGGACGGGGATAGTAGTTACATGACATGAAGTTAGTTACGAGTGTGTCATGTTTTAATTATTATTTGAATGTGGAGTTGAATTTGTAGGTGCTAACTGGAACATATAATTTTACAACGAATTTAATTTATTTCATTATTGTTACAGAATAATTATATAAACATGGCTTCAAGAAAAAGGAAGATAGAAGAAGAAAAAAGAGTTTTTAACGAATTATGGACAGAATTATACTTTTTTATCGAGTTTAAAGGAAAACCGTTATGCTTGATTTGTCAAAAGAGTATTTCTGTAGTAAAGGAATATAACCTGAAGCGACATTACGACACCGAGCACAAAGCTAAATTTGACTGTCTTGAAGGAGAAATACGGAAAAGGAAAATTTCCACTTTGAAATCGTCATTACAAAATCAACAAAACATATTTAAGGTTGTGGCAGACAACAGCGAATCGAATGTTCGGGCCAGTTACAGGGTAGCAGAGATTCTTGCAAAAAGTGGACGTCCGTTTACCGATAGTGAATTAGTAAAAGAGTGTGTCTTAGCTATCGCAGAAGAAATATGCCCAGAGCAGAAAAAAATGTTTGAAAGTCTTAGTCTCTCTGCAAGAACTTGCACCCGACGTACTGAAGACTTGGGTGCTAATTTGTGTGAACAACTCAGGGATAAGGCGCAGTCTTTCGACTGCTTCTCTTTAGCGATGGATGAAAGTACGGACGTGTCGGATACAGCACAGTTACTCATATTTGTACGCGGCATTGACGAAAACTTTACTGTTTACGAAGAGCTTGTGAAAATGTGCAGTTTGAAAGGTACAACTACGGGAGAAGATTTATTTCACCATGTGGAACAGAGCTCTGGATTCATTGCAATTAAGCTGGGAAAAGTTAACAAGTGTCACTACCGATGGAGGCAAGAACATGAGCGGTCAAAACAAAGGTGTTGTTGGGAGAATCATCAGCAAAGTGAAAGATTCTGGATCTACTGTGCCATTGATTTTTCACTGTATTGTCCATCAAGAGGCATTGTGCTCCAAAGTTATATCCTGGAAAGAAATAATGGATACTGTAACATCCACTGTTAATTTTATAAGAAGAAATGGGCTCACACACCGTCAGTTCCAAAAGTTTTTGGAAGATCTGGAAGCTGAACATGGTGACGTGGTTTACTACTGTGAAGTGAGGTGGCTCAGTCGAGGTGCCGTTTTGGAACGGTTTTTTGATTTGAGGAAAGAAATTGGCAACTTCATGGAGATGAAAGGAAAGCCAGTAGAAGAGCTTACTAACAAACAGTGGATTATCGATCTTGGTTTTTTGACTGATTTGACTAAGGACCTGAATCAGCTCAACAAACGCTTGCAGGGAAAAAATAAATTGATTTGCGATATGTATACAGATGTAAAGTCATTTGAAATGAAACTGAAACTGTTTATCAAGCATATTGATGAAAAAAAGCTTGACCATTTTCCTAATTGCAAGAAAGCCGTGGAAGAAGCTGGAGATAATTTTGTGTGGCAAAATATTACAATGAGAAACGTGTTAACACAACTACAAACTGAGTTTGTAAATCGATTCACCGACTTTAAAAAGAGCTCCCTTAACATGGAAATATTCCAAAACCCTTTTGCAATTGATATTAGTGAGATACCAAGCAATTTGCAAATGAACATAGTAGATTTGCAAAGTAATAGCACACTTAAAACGGCATTTAAGGAAAGCACTGACTTGATACAGTTCTACGGAGGTTTGAGTTCTGAAAACTTCAAAGAATTGAAAAAGTTTGCTCAGCAGATAATAACTATGTTTGGTAGTACATATTTGTGTGAGCAGACTTTTTCAATTCTCAACTACCGCAAAAATAAGAATTGTTCGCGGTTAACGGATGAACATTTATTTATTTATTTTTTTTATTTATTTATTTATTTATTTTAGGAAAACCATCAGCGACGCGATACTGCGCGTGTCTACTACTAAAATGAAAGCAGACGTTAAAAAACTTGCAAGTCAAATGCAGCCTCAAAAATCTCACTAGTTCTTACTTTTATGTTAGTATAGTAGTTCAATTAAAAAAGAGATAATTGTATGAATATATATGCGTTTTATTTCAAATATTAAAAATACATGCCCGAACATATAAATATAAGTGCGGCCCGCACTGATACTCTGGCAACATATGTGGCCCGGCTATAGCATAAGGTTGCCGACCCCTGCCTTAAAGCACTACCTCCGGGCATATCGGCCACATTACCCAGCAGCCGACTGACTATAAAAAAGATCGGTGGACGTGTTTCCTTTTCACGACTTCTGCTCGACAGCCGCTCGAAGCCTCGCCAGTCACGAACCGGCCTTTAAAAAGATACACAACACTGTAGCCAATTTTTTTGCCGCTATTTTCGAGTTAAACTTGTGATCACTTTCTGAGAGTATCCTATTACTTCTAATTACGGTATTCCTTCTAAACTTTAAAAAAAATGACAATAAAGTATGAGTCTGAGTATAACTTTTTCTAATAAAAACATTTCTTTTTAAGCAATTCCGAAGTTGATTGTCCAAACCTTTTAAACTTTGGCAACCAATGACCACCCAGATAATTATATATTACCCAACAAACAGGTATCTAAGTAGGTAATTCACACGTAACAAGATTAACCCTACCGTAAAAGGTATAAACATCGTGAGGGAAAAAGTTAATTGTGTCGTGGCGGAACCTTTCCTTTTATCAAATGGATCCACGTTAAATATTTAGGACTTAGTGGGTTTTGTGTGTATTTTGATGGAATTTATATTTTAAATAAATTGAGTTTCGATTTGACGAAAGAGCTATTCTATAATTTGAACAAAAATAGAGGACCAAGGATTAATAACGAAGGAAAATTTGTATTATCACTACCTAGAAATTAATATTGTATGGCTCGCAGGATTAGCCTTTTTCAGCAAGAACTTTGCATAATTTAATAAGGAAGGAAAACATTTCAAGGAAGACATAAAAATGTCGGGACTTAACTTGCGAATGCCCGGATTTGCAGCGAGAACATCGAAAGGTCTTCAGAGTCGATGAATTTCACGGGATTAAGGCTACGGTCTCTTATTTCAATCGATTTTATTACTCAAACAGAAATTGTTAACTTTCCGAAGTTTATGAAGAAAACACACATAGAGTTGCTAACTTTGTTCCAAAATCTTAAAGCTTTAAAGTTACAGATGTAAGGAAGCTAGAAGGAGTAACATAATAACGATCACGAGCTTATAATACATTTTCCATAGGCTCGAGCACCATAAATTCTCAAAAATACTCTCCTAGATCGCTCCATATAAAGTTTCTATTATGACCCTATAAAAATCATAAAGACTTCTTTGTAAAATTTATCCAACGTAACGGTCGGAACTATGATTTATCGTGAAATTTCCGAGTAAAATTGGTCGGGCAGCCATCACTCCTACAGGCATTATATTTCAATACAACGCCAAGATGACGTCGTCTATGGATGAGGGATTATCCACTTTACCGAGAAGGATTTTTCACCTCAACTCACCGAAGAATAGCTTTAAAGTAAATTTCATTTTGCGCAGTAAAAATATTTTGATTTATTTATAAGTTCATGCATACAATTACGCAGGTGGTTATAGAAAATAACATGCAATTTAAGTGCTCTTCAAGGATGGCTTAAAGTGCCATACCAGCCCAGCAATTTCTCGTAGAGCCATACAATTATAGGAACGGAGCTTATTATCTGGATTCTCTGCGTGAATGAGGCTATTTGCATCCATCATTATCATTATCGACAATCAGAGGCAGACGAGTACGAAACACGGCTCCTATACCAACCATATCATATGTTACAATTTGAGAAGAATCTATAGTTTTTAGGCGCAGACCTACTTTATACATTTTTGATGATTCATTGAAATTTTAAAACAAGTTGATTCCTTAGTTGTAAACATACAAAACACTATCGATTTCTGATACAGAGCAGAGGAGATTCTCTACCTACATACTCAGACATTGTAGTACCTACTGCTATCCTGAGGTTGCGGCGTGCCATCCATTGAACGGTACACCGCACATTTCCGTCCTCCACAGACAATTTGCCTGCCACTTGATTGAATAGCTACAGATGGCTATACTGAGGCACTCTGGCTTTATTGGATACAGTTTTTGTACCTGGTGGTTCAAACCCTGCTTACTAGTCAAAAGTACCTACATCAGATGAAAACAGAAGATTGTTCAGCATCAATAGGTCAAAAAAGTTATAAGTAGGTAGGCACTGTCCACTTGTGACACTGGCTAGAATGTAACATGCGTCTAAAATATTTGTTAGGGTTACAAAGAGAAGACAAAGAGAAGAACTCTAACTAGGATGAAGCTCGCCTTTGTACATGTTCTTTTTACAAGATTTTTTATCTGTAATCTATTTGAGTACAACCTACTTACAATAATCTTTACCTTGCCGTAACAAAGTTTACAACTAGCGCGGGAAGTAACGGTTTTCGAACGTAATGCAAATCTACCCTCAACAAATCGTATGTTTATTTATTTAAAAACTTAGCACTTACGTGCAACTGTTTTTTAAGTTCTGGCAAATAAAAATTATTCTTATTCTTATTCTAGTAAAAAATAATAAAGAAATAAAAAAGAGTTAGGAAAAAAAAAACATTTTTACGGGTTAGTCATTTTTGAGGTATTTAACAATAGTCTCGAGCCAGAGGCAGATATAGTGTGTTTATTTACCCTAAAATCCGATTGAGTGTACAACATTATACGATAGAATTTTGACAGTTATTCAATCAGAACTGTAAATTATTCGCGCAAACATTGCTCACCTTGTTTCAATTCCAAATATCCGTTAATGAATTGCACAGAGGGTTAGGCACCCAATTACGTTCTCTCGGACAGCTCGCGTTTATTCGAGCGCAGCGATTCGCTCTCGCCATTTACCGTCTAGGACCTGTACAGCTCTGCATTTGCCTTAAGAGGAAATCCGGGAAGCAAGACATTTGGAAAATAGGTATTTAACAAATCTATTGCTGTCGCGTTGTGCCCTATATGCCCTATGTGCGTGCGGTAGAGACAACTGCAGGTCGGACTGATTATAACTACTCGTATTTAAAATAGACGAAATAACTGTTTCGTAGTACCCTGTTTCCTCCTCCAAAACTGGACCGATTTTAATATTTTTTTCAAATATGTAATAAAAAGGGCTTTGGCTATGTTTGTACGTTTCGTTTTTTTTTATTTATATTCGTCAAATTTGTTTGCTGGATGTCTGAAAAGGGGCAGTAAAAATTAGAAATTTCTGTGACTTTAGAAGGTTCCTAGTTCTTATAATAATTAATTTATGGAGAAAAACTAAACTTAGGGACATCACCGTGGTACTTGTAGATTGTATGGTAAAAAAATATTTGCTCTAGTATCACTATCCAGAGAGGAAACAGGGGACTACGTTTGTATGGGCGAAACGCAGCCCAGATTTCCTCTTAAGGATATAGGCTATACTACAGAATAAATAATAAGCACACCTAGGATTCTCTCTGTCTTAAAGATCAATTATATCGGTGCCTCAGTTTCTCGAACCCAGTTAAGAAGTGCTTGTGGCATCACAAGTACTTAAAATATATATTACAACTCCATACCTAAGGTAGGTATGGAGTTGTTATTCTTTGCTAGGTTGATTCTGACTCACATACCAGGCGTAAGGCTTTTTGAGGTGTACACTTGTGCAGGCTGTTTAGATAGGTAAGTCCTGTCTCATTTTCCATAATTAAATTTTAGCGAATAAGTAAGAATATTCCAAAGTAAACAGTAATGTATCACTGTGAATCCGATCCTGCTTTTTCTTACTGTAAGATACCTAGGTTCCTATTCTTATCAAGGCACTTACTTTGTGTCTGCTCTGAGACTCTTTGCTGCGAAGAAAAAGTGCCTCTAACAGCAACAGACAATAAACGGGCAACAGCTAAAGTTCTTTGTCGAGAACGCTTTTGCTGCAAATTGTGAACGTCGTTATCAAGTTAAAGGTTTCGCTTTAGAAAAGTACCTCTTTACAAGTCTGAATTGCGAAAGAAAATCAGTTTCAGTCGTAATAATTGGGTAGCTAGTGTTAGTTTGCCTTGAGACATTTTTATTTTGAAAGAGAATAGCAATTTGTACTATTAATGAGCTTATAATATTTGGTCGTCTTACTCAGCAGCACAAAGGTACATATAAATCAATATCAACTGTAAAGTTTCCTAGCTGTTATTATTACCCTCAAAATATACTAGTGGTTCGCCCCGAACTGAGTTCTCGCAAGTCTCTGATTAAAACTAAAAAATATTATTTGTAATCTTTGACTATCAAAATAGTGCCACGAAATAAATAACCAACTAACTTAACCTACAGTTTCATTCAAATTACATGTAACGGGAGTTCATGTATTTTGGATAAATTTTTTTGGGGTACAAATTGTCACTTAAGCTACACACATACCAAATTACAGCACTGTGGGGTCACTGGTGTACCCTGTGAATTTTGTCTAAGTTCAGTTTTTATTATGGCTAATAACTCAAAAACTATAAATACTTTACTAAAAATAAAAACGGAGTCTAAATGTGCCAAGACCTTTCATTTGACGCCCCACTTGACATAATAGTCTCATTTTCATTTTTTTAACCACAATATCACAACAACCCCCCAACATTTTTAGCTCATTTATTCACACCAAAATTATGCCACCACTACCTACCTATTTATCACTAGTTTCACGATGATCGGATTAACGCTTCGAATGTTATCCTCGGACAAACAAACATACATACATACATATAACGCCGATTTGCCCAAGTTGATTTAAAGATCTCGCTTCGCTCGATCAATAATATCACCTACCCTACTAGGTGGATTGGGAACTTATAGTTTTCTACCTACTAGGTACTATCTACAAGTTGTTATTCACAACTCTACGAAAAGTTTCAGTAACAGGAACATTTTCACAGCAACTTTGTACTTTCACAAAGTGGTTTCCAACTTCCATTGTGGTCATTTAACTCTATATTTTCCCCTGAATAACTAAAGCTCTTGATTATTCAGTGGAAAATTATTGAGTTTTTGTCGTAATAATAGATCGCGTGTGACACGCATTATGTGCAGCATTATTTAAAGTTATACCGAATTCTTGTGGAAAAGTGACGGAAAATGTGAGGGAAAACACCTCCATTGAGACAGTTTTTCAATACCAAGGGGTGGAATGAAAATCCAAATTCATTTATATGAATATATTATGTATACGAATGTATATATATATACGAATAATTCATTATGAACTATGTAGTTACTCAACCTAAAAATAATGTCTTACGAATAAATAATAATACCTTCATACTGACGTATAGAAGTTCTAGTTGGTACTTACTTTTTTTTTCGAATGGACTAAACTCGCTGTTGGCCTCTGAGGCCATTACAGCTTAACCGAACTTTTGGCGAGCGCAGATGGCGCTCAGCCCAGTAAGTTGTTAGAAGAGGCAAATAGCGCAAGGGCACCACTTAGGTACGAGCCTCGGCTTGGGCAGTTGCCATGGTGGGAATAGGAGAGAAACGCCCGGGTACATGTCTGTACCTCGTATAGGCGGCAACTGAAGGGACTCGTCGACCTTGCCGGCGAGGTCAGTGTATCTGGGAAGTGTTTGCTCTGTCTGATGTAGATGACTCACAGATCGCGTCCACGTTAGCGGAGGTGATTTCGTCATCCGGGTCTCCGAGAACGTGTCTCGGACGACGGAGGATTTACAGTTGGTACTGACTTGCGAGGCGCATTGGATGTTTATATGAATACTTACCTACCTTCTCTATTTCCTCTCTACCTTCTGACTACAGAACCCTCAACTGTGCGTGGTCCGACACGTGCTTAACAAACAACTAGTAGTTTGCGTACTACATGAATACGGAGCACTCATTCTGCTAGAATGCTGTCAAATAAAGCAGTACGCATTTTCCAGCTTATTGATTTTACAGAAATTTCTATACAATTCTCAATCCAACGTACATAGTTTATTCTTCAAAAGTTGACAAAACTATTCGTTCTGAAACTAAACTGCAAGCCGTATTCTAGCCACCACGAATAAAAAGTTCTGGATTCCAAGCTCATTAGGTCTATCACTACTTTGCAAAAAATGTATAGTTCTATCTAATATAATAAACATTCCTAATACGTATCATTTTGTAAATTAACGTAAAGCGGTCTAACGCAGGAAAATAGTGCTAAATCCAACATTGCAACACGTATTTTATGGGTAAAGCTACAGATGTGGGATGTGGATCTAAGCATCTGTAGCGCTCGCTATAATGTAGTCCAAGCTTGTTTGCAAAACGCCTTTCATCTCCTCAAAGCATAAAGACATCTATTCAGCGCCTGCTTATGAACACTCGGCGGGGAAACCTGGTCATGGTCAAATGAAAGAAAACACTATTTAATATTGTAGAGTCGTTTATACAGAGCCTTGAAGTCGATGGCTGCAGTAAAACATTTGACTGAAATAGCAAAATCCTTGAAAGTGAAGGCATTGATCGATATTTCTTGAGTTTTGGAAACATTCCTACGAACTTATTTGATCCACACAATTATATTTAAAATTGATTGTTTTTTAGGGTTCCGTACCTCAAAATGAAAAAGTAACCTAAACGGATCACAATAAATCAAAACCTTGGTACTTCCGTTGACCTAAAATCATGAAATTTGTCAAATAGCAAGGTCTCACAGCACAAGTAAAGGAAATATTAAGAGTTTTTTTAATTTGTAGTTATGACACATAAAAAATAATTTTACTGAGCCCTCAATTCGCGAGTCAAACTCGCAAATGTTTTTTACTTATTATATTTTGATGATATGTAAAAATTAACCAAATTTCATATTCATTGTAAGCTATACTTTTGAACAACGATAGGGTACAATAATCTCACTTCAATGAAAATTAAAAAGCTCGTTAGATTTCTCATTATCAGCAACCCTTTTGCTAATCGCCAGATAAATGAAATCATTGTAGAAACAGATGCGCCCAATTACATGAGGTGATTGCCCCGTTGAATAACCTTACGAGATTGTGGGTGTCGACTCGTAGGACTTCGCCCCCGGCGCGGCGGCGCGGCGCGAGGGCGCAGACCGAGAGCCGTTCACCCAGCGAGGAAGTGTCCTTGTGACCTGTCTGGAGGCACGATCGATTCAATGAACGCACTGTAAGCTAGGCAAAAATAGGGGGTAATAGGGGGTACTTTACTAAAAAGTGTTCATGGTAAGCCTTATGCTTCATAATGTGATTACAACCAAAACAATACAATATAAAGATAACCATATTATCTTGTTTTGGTGAAGATGAAGATAACCAAATCGGTTACCTGAAGATTGTGATTGCTAATAAACTATCGCATTGTACAAAATGATAGCTAATAAACATTCATCAATACGTTCTATGTAGCATGTGTTCTAGAGGTAAAAGGTAAAAATCAAATTAAATTCATTTGCTTTGGCTGATGATGATGATCATAGGTAGAGTCCAGAGTCTTATATGTAGTTATAATCCTAGGTACTAATATCAGAAATGCTAACGTTAGGAGGTTAGTAAGCTCTAACCAATATCTTCTTCTTCTTTAATATATAAAACAGGGGTTTGAATTATAACCTATATAATAATTAATTATAATTTGGAATGAATAGTTTTAGTTTTGACAAAGCCCTGTACAGCTGCAAAATTTGTATTTTATTGGACAAGGCCTTTTTACAGCCGCTCTAATTTTACTTATTTTTTAAGGTTTTTTTAATTTTTATAATAGTTGACAAAGTCCCTATACAGCTGCATCTTTCACTTTTTGCTTTTATGTTTGCATTTATTTGTAAGATGACGTAACTAAGCGTTCCTAGTGATCCTAAAGTTTCAATAAATGAATGTCTAATGTCTAATAACTCGAGAACGGCTGAACGATTTTCATGGTTTTTGATTTGTTGTATTAGAAAATTGACGAAAAAATATAATAAAAGTAAAAACATTTTCCGATACATAATATTGGCAGATTTTCAATTCTACCGGGGTGACGTACTGACAGCCTGCGTCATATGCATGTCAAGGCGATATGAAGTTCTACGGGTCAACTAGTTTTAATATATAAAACTAAGTCAGGTTTGTTCGAACACTTATAACTCGAGAACGACTGGACCGATTTACATGGTTTTTGATTTGTTGTATTTTTATCCGTCCCAAATAGCAGAATAATTATTAAAATATCGGAAAAATTCACACAAAAAGATATTATGAAGAAAAATCAAAATAAAGTTTAATCATTATTATAAATACGGGATTTATCACGTACCGTCTTATCGGTGTTTCGACCGACAATGTTTCGGTTTAATTCGTGAACCTTCATCAGGGTGAGTGCGATCCGCTCCGAATAACGTCCCGCCTCGCACTGCGCGCCGCAGCCCTCTGCGCGCGAGTAGACGGGCGCAGTGGTGGAGATTGAGTCAACGAAGACCCAGGGCGTTGACAGGCTGCATCATAATCATTATCATCACTGTTGCTCTCTTCGGTAGTTCTCGGTACAGGCAAACGCACCACACTACGAGTATGTTTCTACCAGGTTCACTCACTCTTCTGTCGATTGTATCATGAAGACCTGGCCTCCATCTCTGTTGAAGTTCGGCACACGAATAAAGTGTATAAAAATAACGAGGATAAATAATAATATAAGAGTAATAAAAATTCAATAGATGTAGATACTTTTACAGATAGGTACTTTTGCCAACCACCATAATAATGGATGTTTCAGTGCATTCGCAATAAAACACGTCATGTTCATGTTTACAACGCGAGGGGAAATACCACAAATGAAATTTGAAATTACTTCCCGGTAGAATTGATGTGAACAAATTAGGAAAATGTATGTTTTGTTTCGCGGGAAGCGAATCCTCAGAGACGAGAAGATCAATGACTACATTCACATAGAAAACTTTTTCAATGCGCACATAGCTTTCTTCCCAGGATCTACCTAATGAGCGAGCACACGCCAAAGACCAGACTCTGGCGGCCTGTTTTTTATATGAATACAGTTAACGTTTCCTGGCTCTATCTGTGGCTGGATCATAATTTAACTGGGGCTTTAAAATCGCTTCTGTGGGCTTTCTCTCACAATGTTTCAGAAAATATTTTGCGCATAAATCAGAAACAATTAATTTCTAAGGCTTTTTGAACAGGTGTTTCGATAGAACCCAGCTTTATTTAGAACAACTTTTTATTTACATACCTAAGCTACTTATCTGGTATTATTCATTTATTTTAATACTACAGGATGTCCCGGAACTAGTATGTTAAGCCTGAACCGGGTGATTCCGACCATGAAAATTAACCACTTTTCATAAAAAAAACTTATTTTATTTATTTATATTTTTATTTAATTTCGAACAAAATTCACAGCTAGTTAGTATATTATAGGTGTAACTTATGATAAAACTTACAGCCATAAAAGGATATACATGTTATAATTTAAATACTTATAGATTAAGAGGAAATCCGGGAAGCAAGACATTTGGAAAATAGGTATTTAACAAATCCATTGCTGTCGCGCTGTGCCCTATATGCCCTATGTGCGTGCGATAGAGAAAACTGCAGGTTGGACTGATTATACCTATTTAAAATAGACGAAATCACTGTTTCGTAGTCCCCTGTTTCCTCCTCCAAAACTGGACCAATTTTAATTTTTTTTTTCAAATATGGATGTAATAAAAAAGGGCTTTGGCTATGTTTGTATGTTTCGTTTTTTTATTTATATTCGTCAAATTTGTTTGCTGGATGTCTGAAAAGGGGCAGTAAAAATTAGCAATTTCTGTGACCTTAGAAGGAAGAAATAATAATTAATTTATGGAGAAAAACTAAACGTAGGGGCGTGACCGTGATACTTGTAGATTGTATGGTAAAAAAATATTTGCTCTAGTATCACTATCGAGAGAGGAAACAGGGGGCTACGTTTGTATGGGCGAAACGCAGCCCAGATTTCCTCTTAACGACTTAATTTAAACAATTTATTTTTTAGGATAAATTTCTTGAATTTTTCAATGTGACTTAAAATTAACTCTTTTAGACTTTGCCCTGCCCTAGAACTTACCTTATGCAAACGTCAGGTACAGCTAATAAACAGAATTTTAACCGAAATCAACTGATTTTTTACCAAGTGAATCTTCAATGAAAATCATCGAATTTACAAAGTCGTAAAACATTTGATGTGCTCGTAGTGTCGATAATCACCCCCTTTGAGATAACATACTAGATCTGCTTCTGGGACACCCTGTATAGTGTACAATATACACATCAAATGTACAAAAAGTAGGCTTAATTCTAAAAGCACATAAACATAAGTTCTGCCTCCCGACAGGAAAACGTAACATGCAAGTAATAACAATTCAAATTGAAAGGTGGGTGGCAACGATTGTGGTAGGCTTACCATCTTCCAGAATTTTCCCAGTCGAAGTTCAACGACCCTGTCAACCAATATATCTGTAAACATACCTCCAAATAGTACATTCACACACATAAACATTTCCTCGTGCAGCACACCCTAACGCTCTTCCTCATGGGGGAGAAAATAGTCATAAAAACACAGACATTTTTTTCAGTCGACGAGACGAAACTCTCCAGGCTGGCGGGTGAGGTGCTAGCCTCGAGCCTTTGATAACTCATGAAAAATTCAACTGCTGCCGACAATATTTGAAGGAGATGTACATAAGTACTTACCAACGTTCAGGGCTAGGTAAAACTTTCATCTATTTTAAAACGACTTTAAAGAACTTTTATCAATTCGTTTTGTTTTTCTGTATTTACTTCGACTGTATATTTCGCTGTGTAATTAACGATCCTGGAGGTCTGCCTATATAATCCCTTTTATCAGTTATATCAACATATTTGTATTCGCAGGCATTATATAAGAACATCCAAGTCTATTAGTAATTTTAAAACAAAAGTACACACCCATTATCTGTCCCTGCGTTGAAGTTGTCGCTGCTTGTTAATTCATCATAACCATTTTTATAGTTGCTTATTTTATTATAATTAAATTTGTGTTATTATTAGTATTTTAGGTTTATAGTATGTAGGTATGTTTTTAATTTTATATAGATGCACCGCTGTCATGTGATATGTTATAATCATGTCCATACAAAGGTTGTCTGGAAGAGATCGCTTTTAGCGATAAGACTGCCTATTGTACTAAATCTGTTCCTAAAAATTATGTTCTGTATTTTACTTTGGTGTACAATAAAGAGTTATCTTATCTTATCTTATCTTATATTAACCGCATAAAAGTAGTAATTGTTGGCATCCCAAACCAACACATTGTTGTAAAATTAAATTATCTATGAAAAGCTGAGGTTTTCCGGTCACTCTAAAATTGTCTATGAACAACTTGTCAAACCGCACTCATGGTAGCAAACTATGCTCAGAATAAACGTCTTAAAATTGTGCTCAAAGTTTTTATCATCAAACTCAACCTATAACGAACCAGCCAACAACAGTAATAAAGATTTATCGGTGTTTTACAAATCACAATACAAAAAAATCCCCCCTTACATTCCCACCAGTAGCTAAATTTATGTAGATTTACAAACGGCATTCGTAACTGAATTAAATTATCTTAAATCTTTACGAGAAAACAAAAGGCTTATAGACAAACAACTGAAGTAGCATAATATGATAATTTCAGTCATATTCATGCAAATCATTCTCTTTCCGCTTCTAGTACGTTTACTTTAATAAAAACCCGTGTAATAGTGCAATCTCAGCTTCCCTTCCCAGACGGTAATATATAGCCCTTATATCAGATACGAGCCGTAAATTGACGGAAAAAT
This sequence comes from Philereme transversata, assembly GCA_963924445.1. NCBI lineage: Eukaryota > Metazoa > Arthropoda > Insecta > Lepidoptera > Geometridae > Philereme > Philereme transversata. Next base: position 13,463,721 of record OZ004342.1, read on the forward strand.
GTTGTGGATCCCTCGCACAGAATTACTAATACATGTCATATTTCATCGGGTTCGCATAAACACTGCTTCTACCTAATCAAAACAAACTTATTATTATTACTCTCGTATGTTTTCATCGTGCACGAAAACCATATAAATGAATACTTAAAACATTTAAGAAGTATCTTCTACGAAACATGGCTACATCTCTCTCAACTGAATTACCATGTTTTAGTGTGATTGCTGCTACTACTGCAAAATAAGTCAGATTGTTCAATTTAGATTTACATTTTCTGGCTTGGAAGTCCGATAATCGTAAGCTGTTGTAATTTTTCAGCCCTTCAGACCGTAACTCGGCAATGTAAAACCATTTGTTTTCAGCGGACACAGATAAATAGATATCAAACCCTCGCCCGGCGAATAAGAAAGGAATTCATTGTTGTTTTAAACTTGAATTGATGTGATATGCATGACCCGTATGATACTTTCCCGTCATTATATCGATTAATTAACAATAAATGATTAACAAACGGTCTAACAATCTAGGTCAAAATAATTTAAACTAAAAATTTGTTATTTGGAGTCCACCTCAATCTTTCTCTTCTAATGTATTATTCAGCAATATGAACACGTAAGTATAGTTGATCGAGCGAAGCGAGATCTCTAAATCAACTTGGGCAAATCGGCGTTGTATGTATGTATGTTTGTTTGTCCGAGGATAACTTTCGAAGCGTTGATCCGATCATCGTGAAATTTTATACATAGGTAGGTAATGATGGCACAATTTTGGTGTGACTAAATGAGCCAAAAATGTTGGGTGGTTGTTGAGATATTGGGGTTCAAAAGGGGTAAAAAAATGAAAATGAGACTATTAGGTCAAATAAGACGTCAAATGAAAGGTCTTTATTAGTACATTTCGACCCTTTTTTAGTTTTAATAAAGTTTTTGTAGTTTTTGAGTTATTAGCCATCATAAAAACTAATCTTTGACAAAATTCACAGGGTACACCAGTGACCCCACAGTACTGTAATTTGGTAGGTATGCGTGTAGCTTAAGTATCACTAATATAGGCAAAAGTCTGAATCCATTGTGGATTTGTACCCCAAAAGAGAGTACATGAACTTCCGTTACGTGTAATTTGATTGAAACTGTAGGTCAAGTTAGATGGTTATTTATTTCGTGGCACTATTTTGATAGTCACGATAACAAATAATATTTTTTTAGTTTTAATCGGAGACTCGCGAGATCTCAGTTCGGGGCGAACCACTATAGATCATTTGCTACCATATCTACTTATAGGTTTTAAGATGTCTCTTCGAGTCATATTCCTCAATGCTGAGGACCGTGTCGTGTCGTAACCTTCCCCACAGGTGATTTACTCCGCGCCATCAATGACTGTTGGCGTCAACATGTATGAGTGATACGGTCCTGGTCAGACCAGCGTATCGGGCTACGGTCCCGAGGACTTTTTATATTTGATCGAGCGAAGCGAGATCTCCAAATCAACTTGGGCAAATCAGCGTTGTATGTATGTATGTTTGTTTGTCCGAGGATAACTTTCGAATCGTTGATCCGATTATCGTGAAATTTTGAATATAAGTAGGTAGTGATGACACAATTTTGGTGTGACTAAATAAGCTAAAAACGTGGGGGGTTGTTGAGATATTAGGGTTCAAGAGGAGTAAAAAAAAACAAAATGGGACTTTCCGGTCAAATTGCACGTCTAATGTCTTTATTAGTACATTCCGGTCCCGTTTTTATTTTTAGTTTAAACCTTGTAGTTTTTAAGTTATTATCCATAATAAAATCTAAACTTTCACAAAATTCACAGGGTACAACAGTGACCCCACAGGGCTGAAATTTGATATGCGTGTTTAGTGATACAAATATAGAGAAAAGTTAGAAATAAAGAAAAACTGCAATTTTTGCATTACTACAAAACCAAAAAAAAATGTCCAATGTACATGAACTGCCAATACCTGTAATTTGAATGAAACTGTAGGTCTTGTTAGATGGTTCTTTGTTTCGTGGCACTATTTTGATCGATTTTTTTTTGTATGTTCCACTTTTTTCCCTCCGACATGAAGATCGAACACATTTTGTATTTTGATTGTCAAAGATTACAAATAATATTTTTTTGTTTTTATGGGAGATTAGCGAGATCTCAGTTCGGGGCGAACCACTAGTTATTAATTACTATGTAATACTTAGTTAATAAACGTTTAAATTATGTACTTATTAGGAGATAGATAGTAGTAATCAAGTAAGGTTTTTATAAATGCACTGAATACTGCTGACATAACCTAGGTAATCTAGAGTAAGTAAATCTAGGTAATAAACGCGAAGTTATTATTCCACGTTGCACCTCCAGGCACACTATCAAGTCTCATTTAATCAGTTGAGATGGGGAAAAGACTTCCAAGGAATTTATATGCTAATCTGGGGAATGCTCCATAAAATGGGATTATTCTCGAAATCCCCACCGCTACTTTCCCACTGATGCGTAGCAGTGGGATGGTTAATGGTCGACCATATTTTTAGATTAGGGTTCCAGACCAAAATGGTAAAACCGGAACCCACTGGAGCGACTTTGTCTGTCCGTCCGTCCGTTCCTCCTTCTGTCAGAACTGGTTATTTCAGCAACTACTTAATCTATATCGGCTTGAAATTTGGAATAGTTATAAACAATGTTGACCTTTTTCTATTGCAAGTAAAATTTACAAAAATATTTTAATTTTGATGGCCAAAAGAGCCAAAATGGTCAACATATAACGAACTCTCTATCTAGAACAGTTGTTTAGATATCTGTCTTAAAAGTTTTCTTGGTTTACCAGTCACATAACTAGATGGCGCTGCCTAAATAAAATAAATAATTCTATTTAGGTTCTGAACCCCAGATGCGCGAGTCCTACTCGTACTTGACCGGGTTTGTTTTTAAATGTGCTCGAAATCCCCACTGCTACGTCGTAGAATGGTTAGTGACATGAATAGTTCTAAAAAACATGACCGCTATGTCCCCACTGGTACGTAGCTGTGAGATACAGTTACGCACCAGTGGGGACATAGCGGTGGGGATTTTGAAAGTAATCTGGTTCATATACAGGGTGTTTGGTAATATACTGACGTGACGGTATCTCAAAACATAAAAAAGACTAAAAAAAGAAAGAAAAAAGATTATCAAATCTTAAAGAAAATCGACTATGGTTTAGGTGATTAGTTCGATATAAAACCATACTGCCTACTCTTGAAATCGATATCCAAAAATATAGGCCGATTTAATATCTCTTTCGGAAATGGTTGCGGGTTTTGGGTTAGAAAGGGACAACAAGAGATATCTTGAGACGTCACTAATACAGTATTTGTGGTTAGATGGCAAGCATTATGCAATAGCACAACATAAGTTTAATAAAGTGTTTGTTTTTACATGCCAAAATAAATTTCACATTTCTGTGGTAAACATCTCAGAAATGTATATGGTATGCTCATCAAAATAACCCCTTTCTTTTTTGTGCGTATATTATCAAACAGCCTGTATTATTAAACTGTGTTTTTATTATTAGTACTAGTATTTAGGACCATTCATTGCACTTGTGGCTTTTAGAAATGTTTTGAAAGCAAAAGCAATTCAATCTCACAGGTACTCGTATTACCTTAGCAAGATGTTAGAATAATCGATGAATCTCTTTTAGCACGTCATTGCGCTAGAAATCCCCAATGAGTCGTATTATTAGCACGTGCTCAGCATCCTAACAATACAATAATGAAACCTGTTTCTTTCAGCTGAATTGCTTGTGTATTTTCGGGGACATCATATTTTATGATAACTTGCGTTGTTTCCGTAGCGCTTTGTAGCACGGAAATTGTTATAAGACAAAACGAACTTATTATTATTTCCTACTTCTAACCAAACCTCCGACGAAGGGGTGAGACGTGGAAGACATGAAATGCTAGTAAGCTAGAACTGTGGAATTGCTGTATTTTCATTATTCCCGTTAAAGTTGTCCCGTAATGGGTCTACTGGGAATTTTCTTCCCAAAGGTTTCTGATCCATATAATACTTTACCCTATCAATACATCATTTTGATATCGGTTATTTAATCTCCGAACGAGGTTATTGTGTTGGCGAAGTTGGAATATGTTTTCAAAGCCAATGTCAGAAATTCTTTTAAGATTTTTTTGTGATTAAGATGCTCTGTCTAATATCCTGCATTAAGTCTTGTTTCTTCCTTACAATGTAAATTCAGATTGTATATCATTATAATTTATAAACTACAGGTAACATATACATGATAATGCTATACAATCACACGATTTTTAATATTTAGCATACACCTGAAAATATTACAGCTGAAATATCAAAACTTTAGCATAGAGTAAGCATTTAATTTATTTGATCGAGCGAAGCAAGATCTCCAAATCAACTTGGACATATCGGCATTGTATGTATGTATGTATGTTTGTTTGTCCGAGGATAACTTTGGAAGCGTTTATCCGATCATCGTAAAATTCGGCATATAGGTAGGTAATGATGGCACAATTTTGGTGTGACTCAATGAGCTAAAAATTTTAGAGGGTTCTTGAGATATTGGGGTTCAAGAGGGGTAAAAAAAATGAAAATGAGACTATTAGGTCAAGTGAGACGTCAAATGAAAGGTCTTCATTAGTACATTTCGACCCCGTTTTTACTTTTAGTAAAGTTTTTGTAGTTTTTGAGTTATTAGCTATAATAAAAACTAAACTTTGACAAAATTCACAGGGTACACCAGTGACCCCACAGTGCTGTAATTTAGTATGCGTGTAGCTTATGTATCACAAATATAGGCAAAAGTCTGAAATCTAGAATAACTGCAATTTGTAACCCAAAAAAGGGTAAACAATTTACATGAACACCCGTTACCTGTAATTTGAATAAAACTGTAGGTCAAGTTATTTGATTTTTATTTCGTGGCACTATTTTGATAGTCAAAGATAATAACCACTAGTTATATATAGTCTACTAGACTAGAGTGATTGCCCTTACAGTAGCTGAATCAAATGAATGGCACTGTAATCAATCGTCACAGCCACCTGAGCGCAATACGTCAGTAATGCTGTCTCCGTTTCATTACCCTATCCTGCGGGCGTAAAGAAGTCTGTAAGTGAAGAACCCAGGGAGGGGTAGCTGGGATGTTTGACCCAGCCATTTTTTTACAGAGCCGATAGATAAACTGTCTAAGCTCTATGACAACGAGGCCCAACTGCCAACAGAAGTAATTTATGTGGAATTAGAGCATTTCGCTAAGGAAGCAAAACTCTAAAGTGGAACCCAGAAAAAAACTGTTGTGTCAACAACACTTTCTTCACTAATTGCTCTTATGATAGATATACACAGGCAGGTCAACCATTTTTGCCACTTAAGTTAAGTAATTGTTTCTTCAAGTTAATAAACCCGAAAAAAAACTTATGTTATTCGCCAAATACCCCCGCCTAAGTGAAGGTATTGCATGCCTGATGATGATGATCCACGGTACAGCAATATTAAGTAGGCACGAACGGCCCCTTTAGCCAAAGCTCTAAGTACACAGCTAGGAGGCAAGGAGCTGATGTAAATCATGTCATTAGGCTGCTGCTATCGGCGCCCGCTCTAATTGAAAATAAATCTCATTAGCGGTGAGGTCGGCAGAATCGTATTTTCCGTTCAGCTGATCCAATTTAGCTGGCGACATTATGTACCTTATTCATTGTTAGTTTAAAAAATTCAGCGCAGAATTTCACCAACAGTTTCTGCAAAACAATATGAAAAACTTAACCTGCTCTGACTTCAAATATCACCTTTTGTGAACAACAACAACTTTTAATAGTAAATGCAGGTTAAGCTAAAATTAAATCAGATTTTAAATCCTATGCTAAAAACTAAAAGCATATTCCTGTGTGCAAAAGATAAGGGTTAATAAATGAGGACCGATAGTGGGTTGGAAACAAAGGCCCGGCGAGCGCTGTTTGACCTGACTCAGATAGACTCGGCGATGAGAGAATGGAATGAAGCTCGGATGAAACTATGTTAGCAGATTTCACGCTGAAATTTCGCGCATCAAAAATAAACTGCAGAATGCGATTTGATTTTCTGGAAAATTGCAAAAAATGCTGCGAGAAATCCAATCCGAGTACAATCAAGCCCAGCAAATTTTTTATTCAGAGCTTTCTGTTGATTGAAAATATTTGAAAGGCCTAAAAATAGCTGCGTCAGGAAATCTAGGGCAGTCAGGTAGACAACGAGTGGAAGTCCAAAGTCCTGTCAGAGGGCCCTCCAAATTAATATTTAACGAGTGTACGTGTATAGGAAAACCCTCCGATGAGACATTAATGTGAGAATCCCCACGTGGCTAGGATAATTTACTGCCATTTACATGCATGAGGGAAGTGCTTAGAAAAATAACACGCCGTAATTTTGTTGATTTTGTCTGACCAACAGTCTACCTGTTTAAATTGCGTTGGGTTTTAGCAAACGAGTAAGTTCCTTTCATGCAAATACAAATGTATAAAAACAAGATCTACTTTTGTACTTTAAGAATAAAGTGGAAAATATAGAATCGTTTGACTTCAAAATGTACTGATCTGATGATGTTGATGAAATTGAAACACTTCAAAATTGTTGATCCAACTTTGCAACTGCAATTCAAGTACTAATCACTATAAACTACATTCGAGGTTAGTTTTCGTATTGCAACGGAAAGCATTCACATCAATTTTTCATTTCACTGCAGATAAATAAACAGGTCCGCCGACCACCTGCCGGGGCTTTTCAATGTTTCTATGCGTTTCTCGTTTCTCATTCACGTTAATGCTGAAATCTTTTATAGCATTTCCAGAGCAGCAGCATGATTGTTACTTTGTGCGGGGCAAATATATTTTTCTTTATATTTTAATGAACTGAATAATACTACTTACACATAATACTTAGTATTAGATACTATAAAAGCTATATTTCTAGGTTTTCCTAGAGATCTTATTGAATTTTTAATCTTTGTAGAGTTCTACGCCGTACTTCTAGATAAACTTGCATCTTCTTCTTTAAAACTTTATATTACATATAATTTTAAAAACTAAAAAATATTATTGAATATTTAACTTAATATTTTAAGAAAAGTGTTCATTTTACTACGTGGAAAAGGCAGGACCCATTCGGTTAACATGTTTATTTGTATGTATCTACTTGTGGTTTCAAAAATAGCTAGCTAATTGACTGCCTCCTTGGCGCAGTGGGCGTATAGCCGGCTGAGACGCAGGAGGTAGCGGGTTCGATTCCCGCCGCGGAACAAATGTTTGCATGATCTACAGATATTTGTTCCATGTCTGGGTGTTTTTTTATATATTATAAGTGTGTATATACAAAAAAAAAAGTATATAAGTATTCTATCAGTTATCTGGTTCCCATAGTACAAGCGCTGCTTAGTTTGGGGCTAGATAGCGCTGTATGAAATGTCCAGCGATATTTATTTATTTAATTACTAACTAAACAAAAAGCGCAAGTAGAATTATGCCACAGGAAAAACCCTTACATCAATCGATAGTAAACTGTTTAACTTTTTATTAAGTAAAGCTCGTTAGATTGCTTCCACCGTCTACTAGCTTGAAAAGTCTTATTGAAACCAACAAAGTTCTTAGAAAACTGTGCAGGCACGATTCCTGACTGAACTTAGTACATAGCCAGAGTCTAAGCTCAAAGTTTATTTTGCAGCAAGTTTTATGGTCTAATCCTGCCTGATGGTTGTGGTGTAAACTGGTATCTGGTATGTGTGTGGCACTGAGCCGATCGTAAACTTTATTTTGTTGAATCTATCATTATTTAATATCGAAACTTTATGTCAAAGATGAAGATAACGATTATTATATAATATTAGGTCATGATTATCAATTGCTTGAACAGCCAATCCCTTGAACGGTGACTAAAAATTTCAGCAAACAAGATATATGCAGAAACCGTAGGAGATCTAAGCGAATTGGCGTTGGTTTTTGTTCCATGTGCGCTTATCGCCCGGGAATAAGTGGACTCTACTGAAATCTCGATAGACGTTTCAAATTAAATTTTCAGTGCAAACGCGCTTTCAATTTGTTTGTTAAATCAATTTTATTCGCTTACGGCATGTTTTTGAACAAAATTTTCTTCGGATAGAATGTAAATCTTGTTATTAGCTGCATGTAATCAGACTGGAGGGTCCGGGGTGAAATCTCATTAGGAGTAAATAGGAAACGTAGCAACGTTTGTGGATTTCAATGCTCGGGGGTTTAAATGTCTGTGTTGTGACTTGCAAAAATACTCGTATACCTACCTACCTACTTGACGTATTATAGAAATACAAGCGTATAAAAATATTGAGCAATTCCGACATTCTGTTGTTTGAATTGTATTCCGGTATGTTCGCTCTGCTCATTTTGAATGGATATTAGACCAATAATGGAACTTGAGAAACTATATTAAAATTGCACGGTTGGAAATATTTAAATGAATCTCTCGTTATAGTTCAGAGAAATTCAATAACGTGGATGCAAGACATCGCATACACTCCATATCACCTAAGACAAAATTGAATTTTCTTCTAGAGTAGATATCGCTGCGTCTGGGAAAGTAATAATATGTGAGGTAACAAAGCCCCGACAGCTAGCCAGGCCACAACGTGGCACATCGCCTTTGTTCTTCAGTATTCAGTATATCTAGGTTAGTCAACAAATGCACTGTATTCCGTTGGCAATAAGGTGAAGAATATAATATTTTTGTGCGGTCGACTGTACGATGTTTAGGAACTCCATATTTAACCGTCTGCTTTTTCTCTTCGGATGAGTTGGAAAACTTCTCATAGCGAATAGGTAGGTTCATAGGTAATGTCTCACCTAGATTTTTGCGACATTCAATATTGTTGAGACCTCATTATGGACTACTGGATTGGGCTCAATGGCTACCTATATCACTGCCTGGTTAAGAGATATCTACATAAGGAGGAATTCAAACGTGATAAATAAAAAAGGATTGTGTGGTTTTATGAAACCATGGTACCTAAAAGTGAAACTTCGTTTCACTTTATAGACATTTAACTGAAAATTTTCGTTGGCACAAATGAGATATAGTCTATACACTACACGGTCAGCTGATGCGAACTACAGGCGCCGCTATATTGGCCTCGGCTGCTCTGACGAGCGTCTTTCACTTTATCCCTACTCCGCGGCCGACCGTCACGCGACATGCAACACACAGGCGAAAAAGTTTGAGACGATGTAATAAAAGTTTCACTTTAATAATCTCTGCAACAAAGCAGTCTTATTATCTAAATCCACGAGTGGCTCAGCCAAACATGGCAAAATTAAAAGGATAACTTAATTTTTTTGCTAGTTTTCCATCAGTGTCAGGTTTTCTTTTTCGGAAGCGGAAATGTCTGCGCTGGCTGGTGTGCGAGATGAAATTCGCCTGTTGTACAAACAAAAGTGGGACCATTGCTCGTTCCTCAAATAAAATACCAGCCGAGAGCTGGCACGTAGAATTTTTCCGGTGTATTAACAATTGGCTCAATGACTTTGTAATATTTAAATATGCCATGCATTTTCAGAGTTATTGATAAAAGGCGCTTATTTCTCCTTTCGGCCGCCATAACAACTGAGTTTCACAGTCCTTTGCGATTGAGGATTTTATACTCTTTGTCGGCAAGTAGTTGCCATGGGGGAGTCATCATCATCATCATCAGCCCACATTAGTCCACTGCTGGACATAGGCTTCTCCCAATACGCGCCACTGAGCCCGGTCTTCGGCTCTTCTCATCCAGTTTCTGTCCGCCACCTTTCTTATGTCATCGCTCCACCTAGCCGGGAAACAAATTGCTAGGCTGGTTAGACGTGACCTTCGGTGCTCCAGCACACGCCGGATCGAGAAAGCGATCGAGCAGAATCGAGGGTCTAAAGTGTTCAGCCAGCAGCTTGGAAGGAGCCACCTAACAAAGCTTAAAACTTCGAGTGGCCTCACCGTTTTGTCTAAGCCGCGGATTCTCTCTGAAATTGAAGATTTCTACAGCCAATTGTACCACTCTCATGCTCCTCGCCCAGAACCCGACACTCACGACTCCAGAGCTACGCTTACGCGCCACTTCACAGACGAGTTGCCGGATGTCAGCGTAGAAGAAGTGGGAATGGCTCTAAGGCAACTTAAAAAAGGAAAAGCCCCCGGTGATGACGGAATCACGTCTGAGCTTCTGAGAGCAGGAGGAGTTCCAGTGTTAAGGGAACTACAGAAGCTCTTTAACTCTGTCATTCACCGTGGGAGAACTCCGGAGGCGTGGAACAGGAGTATTGTTGTCCTTTTCTTTAAAAAAGGTGACAAAACATTATTGAAAAACTACAGGCCCATTTCACTCCTGAGCCACGTCTGTAAGTTGTTCTCAAGGGTCATCACAAATCGCCTGGCTAGAAGGTTCGTCGAATTTCAGCCCCCTGAATAGGCCGGGTTTCGAAGCGGCTACAGTACCGTAGACCACATCCACACAGTGCGGCAGATTATACAGAAGTCTGAGAAGTATAATCAGCCCTTGTGCCTAGCATTTGTGGACTACGAGAAGGCCTTTGACTCCGTTGAAACCTGGGCTGTTCTGGAATCTCTGCAGCGATGCCAAGTAGACTGTCGTTACATCGACGTGCTGAGATGTCTCTACAAATCAGCCACCATGAGTGTCCAGGTACAGGACCAACAATCTAATCCCATCCAGTTGCGTAGAGGAGTGCGACAGGGGGATGTCATATCCCCGAAACTGTTCACCAACGCACTGGAGGATTTGTTTAAGACGCTGGACTGGAAAAACATGGGCATTAACATAAATGGCGAGCACATCTCACACTTGCGATTTGCAGACGACATAGTCCTGATGGCGGAGTCGCTGCAGGAGCTGCAGAGCATGCTGGACGGCCTAGCTGACTCCTCTCAACGAATTGGTTTACGGATGAACTTGGACAAAACCAAGGTTATGTTTAATGTTCATATACATCCGGAACCAGTCGTCGTACAAGGTCATCCACTCGAAGTAGTTGAAGACTACGTATACCTCGGCCAGATAGTGTAATTGGGTAGACACAACTTCGAGAAGGAGGCCAAGAGGAGGATTCAGTAGGGTTGGGCAGCATTTGGGAAATTAGGTCGAATCTTCTCGTCACCTATACCACAATGCCAGAAAACTAAAGTGTTTAATCAGTGCGTCCTACCCGTAATGACCTACGGTGCTGAGACGTGGACGCTCACGGTAGGACTAGTCCACCAATTTAAGGTTGCGCAGCGAGCTATGGAACGGGCTATGCTTGGAGTTTCTCTGAAGGATAAAATCCGTAACGAGGTTATCCGACAGAGAACCAAGGTCACCGACATAGCGCAGCGGATTAGCAAACTGAAGTGGCAGTGGACTGGCCATATATGCCGGAGAACCGACAACCGTTGGGGTAAACGAGTTCTTGAGTGGAGACCGCGTCTCGGAAAACGTAGTGTGGGGCGCCCCCCGGCTAGGTGGAGCGATGACATGGGGGAGTATTTAATCTTATTAGGCAACTCGGTTGATCACAAAAAACATTTTTTCCACTATCGCAACTAAGCTTTGCAATTTGTTGCGATCAAGGAATTCTTATTCGTTTTAGGTAACCATAGAAATTAATAAATCAATATAGTACAAAATATAAAAAAATGGTTTAGAATTATATAATATTACTAGCTGACCCGTCCGCGGCTTCGCACGCTTGTAATTTCCCGTTCCCATGGGAACTTCGGGATAAAAACTATACAAAACACTCTTGTCAAAGTGACGCAACATTTCATGTAAATAACTTCATGTCAATGAACGATGGTTAAATTATATGGATGTTGTTTATACAAAAATACGAAAATCGCTATTAAAAAATGGGGGGTGGGGATAGGAGGCTGAAAAATACTTTACTACCTATACTCATACCTACCAAATATACAAAAAAAATCATTAAAATCGGTCTACCCGTTTCGGAGGAGTGCGACCACAAACATCGTGACACGAGATTTTTATATATTAGAGATTTAAAGATGATATTTGTCATTGAAGAAAAAAACTGACTTTATTTTTGTGACCATAGTATCGTTGTATTTGAATCATCAACAATTTTACATGAGCATAATCAACGACACCTATTTCAGCCGCCAAGTTGTAATGCACGCATTGCTGTTTTCCTGTTTGAAGGAAAAACAATGCCGGTAAATATACAGGCATATGGGTATTTTCATGTATATGTGCATGAATTTATTTGTTTGCAGTATCGAAGATATTTTTATCTATGGTAAAATAGGAGGTTACAATATAAACTTATTTACCGGGAAATACGGTAACCTCCCGGTGTTCAAAATAAGCAATATTTTTGATTTACAATTAAACAAACTAAACTGCATAATATCAGGAAATTCATCAGAATGCCGTGACTTTACCAATAAAGGTCAATATAAGAAACTATGCATTTACACGTATGGACTGAAACTTCAATTTTCAAAGTTAACTGCCTCCGTGGCGCAGTGGGCGTATAGCCGGCTGAGACGCAGGAGGTAGCGGGTTCGGTTCCAGCTGCGGAACAAATGTTTGCATAATCTGCAGATATTTGTTCCGTGTCCTGGTGTTTTTCTATAAGTATTTATTTACAAAAAAAAGTATATAAGTATTCTATCAGTTATCTGGTTCCCATAGTACAAGCTCTGCTTAGTTTTGGGGCTAGATAGCGCTGTGTGAAATGTCCAGCAATATTTAATATCTGTACAACGGAACAAATATCTGTAGATCATGCAAACATTTGTTCCGCGGCGGGAATCGAACCCGCTACCTCCTGCGTCTCAGCCGGCTATACGCCCACTGCACCACGGCGGCAGTCAAAATAAAATATAAATATTTTTTTTTTTTTTATTTTTTTTTTTTTTTTATTTATTTATTGTGAACTTTCTACATATAACTAAAACAAAGTGAACACTGGAAACTGCATTAGTAAAATACTGTGTCGCAGTTTCCAGTGCCCGTACATACAACTAAATGAGTTTGACGTTCCTTCCTGATTACGTAAGTATACCAATTAACCTAATTACAAAATTGATTTAAATAAAATAAAAAAGTAAAGTATATAAAGTAAAATCAAATAAATGAACATGCTATGCCATGGTAAGTAAGTTGTGTGTAAGTATGTGTGTGTGAGTGTGTTTCAGAGTGTTAGGGGAGTGGGTCCATGCGGGTGTAAAAGGGTGTAGTAGTGTGTATGCAGGGGTCTGCGTGTGTGAGGGTTGGAAGGTGTGTGAGTTTATGGTAGTGTGTGTGATGTGTGTGGTGGTGTGTGTATGTGTAAGGGTGGGTGGTAGTATGCGTATATGTAAGGGTGAGTGTTTATGTGGGTATGTGTATCTGGTGGGTAAGGGTGTACTTGCGAGCGTATAACAGTAATCTAATGATATAGAGGGGAATTTATTATTTTACCTGTATGATTTCTTCGGTTTCTTCGTATGTAAGAGTAGATAGCATTTTTTTAACTTTGTCTTTACATTTTTTGCGTGTTAAAGGGTAGATATTAAGGTTTTTATTCAATCTGTTATATAAAATGGGGCTTAAGAAATGGAAGTGTCGAAAAGCAAGAACTGTACGGCACGGTTGTGCAGTACATACACTGGCAGTTCTTCGAACTATTGTTGTACTGGCTTCATAGGACAGAGTACAATGCTTACGTAGGACTATATTTAGTATGAAAATCTTTCGTAAAGACATAACATCACTAAGGGAATAGAGCTCTAGCGTTGGGAACAGCATAGGTTTGAAATGCATAACTTTGAGGATAGCTCTTTGAGCTCGTTCTAACTTTATGAGTGAAGTCTTTGGCGCTCCTCCCCATGCCGCAACACAATAAGCCAGGACAGACTGTGCTAATGCGAAATATACTGTTTTTAAGGTGTGATAGTCTGCACTAGATCTTAATTTTTTAAATATGTAAAGTAATTTTCTTATTTTAGTTGACGTAACAGATATTTGAGGCTTCCAGTTAAGGGTGCTATCAATCAATACCCCTAGGTACTTGATGCAGTCCGCTCGGTCTATAACACTGCAATCGTTACATAAAACAAGTGAGCCAGTATTGCACACGTGCGCCCTGAGTGCAAAGCTTTCACGAGGCTGCGACGAGCAAGTTGGGCCCAGGGTTACATATTTCGTTTTTTTAACGTTAAGGATAAGCAAGTTATACGAAAGCCAGTGTATAACGTTACATAGGGCATTCTCAGCGTGAACCTTTGCCTCATCCCAGGTTTTTCCAGTTACCAGAAGTGCAGTGTCGTCTGCATACGCCAGAATCTTACAGTTTGTCAACGAAAGCCGGCAGAGTTCATTTACGTATATGAGAAATAAGGTAGGTCCAAGGACACTACCCTGTGGGTAGTGTAAATATGTATTCAACAAATAACTTATAATCTACCCAGCAACACAAATCAACGATTTTACTTTGTATTATTAACATAACCAATTCTAACTTAGCAACAAAATAACTGTAATATTTAACTTGTAAGTTGTAAGTTAATGGGCCTATTATGAAAACAGCAATTTTTTTATTTATTTGGCCTTAAATATTTTGCTTATCTGACTTATTTAGCTAATGACCAAAGCAAATTACTGGTTATAGCATAGCCTATTAATATATTATCATACCTCAGTATTTTATAGTTCCTCTTTTACTTTGCAGGCTACCAGGCTCTGGAATGCCCTACCTGTCTCAATTCGTCACGCTAAATCTCTCCCTATCTTTAAAAACTTGGTCAGACAACACTATCTGTCATCCATCGCTCACTAGGCCACTTATTAATTATTACATTTTTATAATTTATATATATTTTATGTATTATAATATTAATATTTATGTAATTTTATGATTATATTATACATTATAATTATGCATTTTATTTTATATTATCTATATTTTTAATAAATATACGTGTACTATATCGGATTTACGCCGCCGTCTTTATTTTGTTCACATAGATCCTGTCCATCCAAAGGTTGCCTGGAAGAGATCGCTTTTAGCGATAAGGCCGCCCATTGTACCTATTATTTAAGTGTATTTTCTTATAAATGTTTGTATTTAAATGGTGTGAAATAAAGAAATTATCTATCTATCTATCTACCTATATTGCCTGGTTTCTTGATGTCAACATTTCTCCAGTTTCTTTACCCCAATATAAACGTATAAACATAATGAATTCTAAAGTCTTTGTTTTTATTTTCTGTGCAACGATTAGTTCATTCGGGCAAACGGCGATCGGAGTAAGTTATCTACAAGAAATGCTTATCATGGAGTCGTAGTAGTACAAATTAAAACTTTTGCTATCATTTATAACACCTAATTGAAATATATTTTGGTTTTATGTGCAGATTACCTCTACACAGTAGAATCAGCACATCAAGATGTCTTTAGCAACACCGTTGAAGACGTTCAAATTGTTAAGGTGAGTAAACATTTTATAATAATACTATTCGTTATATTTTTTTATTACAGTGTTTTTTTGGAAAAAAAGGCATTTTACAGTCCTAATGTTCCTAGTCAGTCCTAGGGGGTAGTCATCAGGTAGTCGGGTAGTCCTCATTATAAATAATAAATAAATAAACAAATATTGCTGGACATTTCACACAGCGCTATCTAGCCCCAAACAAAGCAGAGCTTGTACTACGGGAACCAGATAACTGATAGAATACTTAAATACTTTTTTTTGTAAATACATACTTATAATATATAGAAACACCTCCAGACCCGGAACAAATACTTGTAGATCATGCAAACATTTGTTCCGCGGCGAGAATCGAACCCGCTACCTCCTGCGTCTCAGTCGGCTATTCGCCCACTGCGCCACCGAGGTCGTCAATTATGTTCCTAGCCTAGTGTATGTGTCTAGTGTATTTGGGCCTTTGTTTTACTTTATAATTCTTCTTTAATCCTTCGTAACTAACAAGAACGAAGATTAACGAATATAAACTATTTGAACTATACTTAAATCCAATATAAATAAAAGGGTAAATGTTCCAGTAACCCGTGATATACTATTACCTCCGTAAAGGCGAAACTAACATGATTACTTATGTAAGTGGCCCCATCAAAATTTTATCTTTGACGGAAAATACCCATTTCCTGGGTTTTCTGTTTGTAGCACTATTTTCCGGAATATTTTCTTTGGTAATTTGTCTTTGGTTTGCGCACCTGACTTTTAAGCATTTTGTTTAAAAGTCAGCTTTATAAATGATAGTTTAAGTCCTCTATAAGTATTTATATCTGTTTCAGATTGGCAGTAACGGAAATTCGGTAACAGTTCAGTTGTTCTACGAATGCTTATGTCCTGGCTGCAGACAATTCGACACTACCATATTCAACCAGACCATTCAAAAACTAGGTCAATACGCGCAGTTTAAGGTCTATCCGTATGGCAATGCTAAGGCTAGTTTCATTATTACTTATTACCGTATATTATTTTCCGAAACTGGTATAAGACCAAAACTTTTTTCAGATTATAATTAACTCATGGGTCATGCATGGCATGAGCCTCAGACATGATGATAGTAATAGCTATAATGTTAGGAAGTTTGTCACATCATGAGTTAAGTCTAACCTTAAATTTTGCTGCTAAAAGTAGTGGATAATGCTATGCATGAGTAAAGTATGGGCTGTCAGTCAAAACTGTAGTAGAAAAGGCTGCCTGAAGACCATTAGGTATGATGACGACATTATCTATCATAGCACAGCTTCATACATAATCTCGAAGAACTTGGAGCTACAGGACTCCCTAGATAAAATTGCTGGGAGGCGTTTCGTGGAGGCTGGCCAAGATCGGTCGCTCTGTTTATCTTTGTGGAGCAGTGGATGTCATTCGGCTGATATGATGATCATTGATCATAATTAACTTACAGACCAAGAAGGTGGACGGTCGCTACGTATTCACCTGCCAGCACGGCCCCGAAGAGTGCTATGGCAATAAACGACACGCCTGTGCTATTGACTACCTGGACAACATCACAGTGGCTGTCATCTACAACTCCTGTATGATGGACGAGGCTCGAAGCGGTCGTGGATCGGATGATGCGGCAGCTGATGAGGTTATAAATCCCTCTCTTCATTACTTTAATCCACATTATTACTTTTGATTATTCAGATATAACTAGTAACTATAAAACTTAGTTGTCGTTCAATGCAATACAATGCCTAAACGTCGGGACCCTAACATAACTCAGTGCAACTGCGGTGATCCCGCGCAGTCAATGCAGCACTTGCTAATGTGCTCTTTGTGCCCGAACACCTGCTCGATGGAGGACGTAATAACTGCCTCACCTAATGCTATTGTTGTGGCCAAACACCTGTCCAACATAGTATAAATTAAAACGTAGAACTCTTGAAGAAGAAGAATGCCTAACCACGCTTCCTAGGAAATAATTTATCTGGTATTAGTTGAACTCTGATTGTACTTTTGGTGGCTGGTCCAGTGCTTCAACCGTTTAGATTTCAGTACGCAAACCATGATATTTGTTGACCTTGTTTGTTACAATCATAATTATAATTACGGGGTTTATAACGTCCGTGTACCTCACACTGATGAATCACCTGATTGTTTGTTACAGTGTGGAAAAATCATGAACATTTCCCCAGAGCCAATAAAAGCGTGTGCTAAATCTGAAAAAGGATCAAACCTCCTTTACTACTACGGACAGTGCAGCAAAAAGATAGGCTTCCATTATGTGCCCTATGTTTTAATCAATGGGAAGGAGTACATGCAAACTGATGACTTCTTGCTGCAGATCTGTGCTGCGTTTAAGAACCCACCACCACCATGTAACCTATTGAATTATTTTAATAAATAATCAATCAATTAGTATTTAAGAAAATACTGCTCGCGTGAGAAATACTTATAAATCAAAATATGTAGTTAAAATGCAAATTGTCAAAAAACAAAGTAAACCTTGTTGGAAACAAATACCATTTGGACTTATATTATATTTGTCCACATCTCTTCATTGAGAGCCATCAAATCATACAATCACTGTTTTGCTCTATAACCAAGGCTCCACAGCGCTTTCTGCCGCGCCGCCCAAACTATTTTGTCAGGAATCCATAAACCATAGATCCATCGCATTAAAGCAATAATAAAGGTCGAAGGGGCCTGGTAAAAAAAAAACTAACACAATATAGTAGCACTGCCACCCCGTGGCCGTTGGTATACTTATTACAAAATGTGTCATACATCCAATTATTCCGAACAACCACGAATTGGCAATTGGCAACATTCGATTGCAGCTTTCCGTTACCGAACTGCCATTCGTCGAACGAATTTTGTTCTTGTTTAGAAATCTACGACGAAATCAAATTTATTATCAGTCTATTAATCCAACCATGAATTTTGTTATTGTTACGTACTAATTGAATCTTTAACGGTTTTTTTTTTGTTTTCAAATAATTGACTTATGTACGCGTTCAATAATTATGACTTCTGTTACTTATAACAAACCATTTTTTATCACTTATCGTAAGTTATAAAGGGGGGTAAGGTGTTTCAATTAATCTTCTTGAGTCTCACTAGGGTCAGGTATCAGATTACTGTTTTGAAAAAATGTTTCAGCAGTTAATGATTTTTTTTTGCTGTGTTTTGATTAACATCATCTACACATATGGTAAGTGAACTTTAATATTTTCTTTTACTTAGAGTAAAGTTAAAATATGAAATAAATAACAGTAATAAATAACAATAAATAACAGAGTTATTTCAGGCAGTTTCTATGGCGGTTACGGCTATAACTATAATAATCAATATGGACAAATAACTTCTGACGAATCAGGATATTCGGATCGGGTAAGTCAGACAGCACCACACATATTGTTTCTCTGTCTAAAGACCCTGATAACTCGATTTCTGTTTTTTATTAATTTTTCTTTGGTCATTCTATGAACTGGTCAGATTTCAATAGGTAGATTTTTATTTAAATAAATAAATAATAAATATTGCTGGACATTTCACACAGCGCTATCTAGCCCCAAACTAAGCACAGCTTGTACTATGGGAACCAGATAACTGATAGAATACTTATATACTTTTTTTTTGTAAATACATACTTATAGTATATAGGAAAACACCCAGACACGGAACAAATATCTGTAGATCATGCAAACATTTGTTCCGCGGCGGGAATCGAACCAGCTACCTTCTGCGTCGCAGCCGGCTATACGCCCACTGCGCCACGGAGGCAGTCATTATTAGTCATTTGTTGAGTAGGTTTCTACTGAACTTTAACAGACAAGTGTTTTACCCGACTGCGCAGAAGGAGAAATGGTTTTAGGGTGTTTGTGCATTTGGCGCATCCTTTAGGCCAAGCGGCTTGATTGATTTTGACAAATAGGGTATCAAAACATTGGAATTGTCTGAATCGCCAGCGTTACAATAGGCTATTCACAAACTGAATTTAAATAATGTTTAAAAAATACTTTATGGCACTACTTGTAATTTGTTGCAAACTCTTCGATATAACGGGTTTTAAACCTAGAAACATAAAAACCAAAAAACCAAAAAAGCGTAGGCGGTGAAAACTTTTACCAATTTTACTATTATTTCAGACCAGCTCTGCCAACGGCATGGTTTTAATCAGCTTGTACTATGAGTCTCACTGCCCGAGTTGTAAGAATTTCGATAGAACGGTCTTAAGGGAAACCGTTCTAGAACTGGGCCAGTACCTGGACATTCATCTGGTACCCTATGGAAATGCTAAGGTGCGTATCGATCCACAATTTTTATAATCAAAGTCTTGGCTGACATATAGACAACGCACAGCCTAAACAAACTGGTCCTAAAGACTTGAAATTTGAAGGGTATTTTCTTTGTTGTGTGTAGACGCTTACTAAGAACGGATTATTCAAAATTCATCCCTTAAGGGGGTCAAAAAGGGTATTTAAGTTTGTATGAAAAATCTTAGGTCCTGGGGTTCATAAATTTGAAACTTGGCAAAAAAATTCTTGAAGGTAAATAAGAGAAATAATAGTTTTTTAAAGATCACCCTTTGGGTGGGTGAAAAAGGGTGTTGAACTTTGTATGGTAAAACCTTATGCCCTGTGTTAGTAAACGTTAAAGTTTGCATAAATACTTATCAAGGTACATAATAAAACATGGCAGCGTTACTATTTTGAAGATCACCCTCACGAAACATTATTAAATAGGTTTCATTTTCATAAATAATTATACTTTTAAGATAAAAAAGAACTATTTTATCATGATTTGACCCCCAGGGTCTGATGATGGAGCCAGGACAGAACTTCTTAAGGAATAACAGTAGAAGGGTCGTGTTTGGGATCTCATAAATTGTATTTGCGAGACGTTTATCGATCAATTGACCACCTGAGTCTAAAGACGGAGGAGATCAATAGTAGAAGAGTCGTGTTTGGGTATTTTGGTACCACGCTTTGTTCATTTTCGATGCATAAAACAAAGCACAGGACACCACTTTTTACCAGTCAAAACTGTACACTTTTGGTAGTTCTACGCGTAAGAAGTCGCAGCGGATACATCTAATAATCTATTCAATTCTCGTGTCCCCACTGAATTTAGTGTTTCGTTATAACACTAAAAATAAATATGAATGATACTATTAATATACTCAAATACTATCGCGACAACATCATCCCGGCCAGGACTATACTTTAGACGAGCCAGTCGAAAACCAGCCTGAATTTCGCCTCATTATCTGCATTTGCTTATAAAATGTTTGAACTTCAGACTATTGAAAATGGATACGGTGGCGTCTACTTCAATAGTCAGCATGGTTCTAAGGAGACCTATGGAAATAAACTCCATGCATGCTCTATCGATATTCTTCAAAACATGACCACAGCTGTGTTATATAACTCGTGCTTGATGGAGCAAGGTCCCCAAGGCTCGGACGATGCTGCTGCGGATGTGGTAATTATAATAGTTGTTTAGAATTTTAGTTTGGAAGACTCGAGAGATGGCTGTACAGAAAGAAACTTGGTTTACCAAGTCGCTCAGATTGTGAACTTGCAGAAAATGGGTTAACCTGTAGCTAATGACATAAGCTGTGTATTGATTAGGGGACAAGCTATGCCTCGGGACATGTCGGTGTGTCAAATGGCCTGTCACGCGTCCCAGGCTGGTCCCAGGACATTTTTTTCTCCCCAGTGAAACGCTTTAACTACTATATCGCTTTTAGCGATAAGACCGCCACTTGTATTTCTGCGTCTATTGTTTATTTTTTATATTGTTTGTTTTTTTATTTTAAGTGTGATTTACAATAAAGCGTTTTCTATTCTATTCTAAGTATTTATAGTTTTACCACCTGCGTCATTTTTCTTTTGTATCACAGTTAACTGAAATGGTTAACCACGTACGTGAATTTGTTTCTAATAACTTTTATTTTAACCAGCTGGCTCATATAATGATGATCACACGAATATTATAAATGTGAAAGTTATCATCATCTTATGGATGTTTATTTATTTATTTGTTTGTTACTCAATCACGTCGTAACGGCTGAACAGATTTTGATGAAATTTGGTATATACGTAGATTATAACCTGTTTATCACATAGGCTACCTTTTATCCCATAAATCAGTTCCCATGGGATAAAACTGGGATGTCAAGTCAAGTTGCAACAGCGAGTTTAGCTTTATTTCTAAGTTACCTAGACATTTAGAAGTGTAACGCGTACGAAGTCGCGGGCAACAGCTAGTCTTTCATATAAGTAATGGTGAATCAGATAATGGATATTGTATCCTTTTGTATTTCAGTGCGGTAATTATATGCGAGTTAATTCAGAGGCCATCAAGCAGTGTGCTAAAGGCGTTAGAGGCACCAAGCTCCTCAAACAACACGGCGAGGAGAGCAAGGCAGTTGGCTTTAAATCCGTCCCTACCATTCTAGTCAACGGAGTGTCATCCAGTCCTGAACACTTCAAAGACGACGTTAAAAAGGCCTTAGACAGGCTACAGTACTAAAAAACACTCTAAAAACTTTATATTGCTTTATTTTTTGATAATTCAATAAAAAAACTATTAAAATTCTAGGCGTTTTAAGTATTTAATCATACTTATTTTTACTTGTTTGATTATTATTTGAGCTAATGAACAGCACGTGTCGCGTTGTGTATCTACTTGTTTTCAAGGAAGTTTTATCATATTTATATATATATCAATTGCCTTGCGATTCTTTTTTTTTAGTGCTCGTAATTTTAATTTCAAGGTTTGTATGAAATAAAGTTTTGTGAAGTTGCCCGATAAATTTGAAAATTCTGGAAAAACTGAGAGTGCTTTTTTATGGGATTTTTGTATGAACTCAAGACCATTAGGCTATATTTTATTTTGAAACCCATGCGTGGCCGGGGCGGGTCAACTAGTATCTAAATAAATCTTTGTGAATATTAATAATACTCAATACATAATTAACCAATAATGAATGAGTTGCTAATACAAACAATCTGTTATCTATCACATTCGAAGTAAAAGGCGACAATGTCTATGTAAGTATTTCTCTTATTCTGCTTTGTGTCTTACTTAAATAAGGTCGACTCTGATTAACAGTGTTCGAGAAAAAAAAATGATTTACAAGTTTTTAATTTTGCTTATCAGTGTCTTGATCAACCACATCCACGCCAACAGTCAGGGTAAATATTTTAATAAGTGGCTTAAATTATTATATAAAGTACATATCTTGGAAACTAAATTAAATAATAGTATGTAACTATACCAATTACATTTTCAGATGTGGAGACTAATAGCATTTTGACAAATAGCTCCATTTTAAATGAGGATACAACTTCGACTGATGAATCTGTCACAACTAATGAGGTTGGTTAAAATGGTGGTTTATTATCAAATTCTTATTAACATCATATTTTATTTACCATTGATTCATTGATTAAAAATGGTCGGCAAAGTAAACGATGAAAGAATATGTAACAATTTCAACAAAAAAACTGAATTCCCATTTCGATAATAGTTTTGTACCAACGCTGAGTTCAATTAAACACAACAAAGACCTGAAAATAATTACGGGTAGAAGATTAATAGATTGTTTTCAATGTTTTGATTAAGCAATTACATGAAGCTATTTATACAGAAATAATTATTATTATACTATCCCGGGAACAATTCCATTATTTTCCACCAGAGTAAAACCATTAGATGGGTAGTTCTCCGTTTTCATGTAAATCACATGTCCGTCGAAAAATTAATAAAACCTTCCAAAAATAACATGATTTTTCGTGTTATTATTCGTCGCAATTTCGTAAAATTTGCACGAAATCGGCAAACCACCTATACGGAATAATCGGTATACGGTAGGATGAAGAGATAATAATTATGTGACACTTGAAAAATACATTCATAATCGTTAAATTCGATTGTACCTAAGTTCATTCTATGTCTGATAATTGAATAAGCTCATTATAAAAACTGGTAAAGTGTTACCGGTTGTATGTGCGTCGAGATTATTTGTCAAATGAAGAGATGATTCTTTTTTTTTAAGACTGTTGGAAAATATTAGTTTACTATATAATATATTTCATACTTATAATAATCAATGAAAATATTTTGTTTTCTCAGAGCAGCGTCGACTTGGTAAAAATCCAGCTGTACTACGAGTCCCTATGCCCGGACTGCAGAATCTTTGATTCAAGAGCGTTTAAGCAAACCGTTGTAGAACTGGGGTCTTACCTGGATATTCACCTGTATCCGTATGGGAATGCAATGGTGCGTTCAATTAAAACATTTCCTACTAGCTGACCCGTCCGCGGCTTCGCACGGATGGTTTTTCAATTAAACATTACCCTCATTTTGCGCACTTGGCTAAAAAGTAGCCTATGTCCTTTCCCAGGATATAATCTATCTCCTTGTAAAATTTCATTACGATCCGTTCAGCCGTTTAGTCGTGTAAAGATAACAAACAAACAGAGTTATGTATGTATTATACACATAAACCTTTCTCTTGAATCACTATATCTATTGGAGAAAACTGCATTATAATCCGTTGCGAGCAGACAGCGGAAGCTGCTTCATTTTATACTATTTAAAGATTTACCTTTATTCTAAAAAAACACCACTCAAATATTTTAAATTTCATTTCTTATCATATTTATCATAAATTAGTTTCCGTGTAATTTTAAATATTATGTGGCTATTTTTTGTTCAGATTGTCTAAATAAATAACGAGGAATAAAATTACAATCATAATTATTGAAGCATTATTGAATTTTGCAGTATTACTGTCTCCTTAAACCAGGATTTTCCAATCTTTTTTGCCTGCCGCCTCCCGGATTATAAAAAAAATATTTTCATGCCCCCTTGTATTTTTTTCCATTGCTTCAATAAAAACACAAAATTTATTTTCACTATATTTATTTCTCTCGAAAATTAAATCACATCTTTTGTGTTACTTACTGCATGTAACACCCGCGCACGCGCATATTGAGCGAGAGTACGCCTTCTTTAGTGCAATATGTGATCGAACTAATAGTGATATAGTAGTTAGTTCGCCCGATTGGAACTAGCTGACGCGACTTAATCTGTGTGTTACTGTTAAATGTCATGAACAATAATAAGTACATTAAAATGTCTGAACACATTATGCCCCCCTTAGGATCTCTCTACCTGCCTTAAACTAACACACAAACTCACTATCCAACAACAGTGGAAGCAGACCTGCCTCTCTTCTAGTTATAACGCCAATGAATTTAACATTAGAGATTATACAAACATCTTGTAACTTCAGACAGAAGACAACGGAGGAGGTAAATACACGTTCATCTGCCAGCATGGTCCTGCAGAGTGCTATGGCAACAAGCTCCATGCGTGCGCTATCGATGTCCTTCAGAACGTCACCGCGGCTGTGCTTTTCAACTCTTGCTTAATGGATGGGTCTCAAGCAAGAAAAGGCTCCGATGATGCTGCTGCTGATGTGGTAATTTATCCCTTACTGATATGATTCTTATTTAGACTGCCTCCGTGGCGCAGTGGGCGTATAGCCGGCTGAGACGCAGGAGGTAGCGGGTTCAATTCCCGCCGCGGAACAAATGTTTGTATGATCTACAGATATTTGTTCCGTGTCTGGGTGTTTTTCTATATATTATAAGTATGTATTTACAAAAAAAAGTATATAAGTATTCTATCAGTTATCTGGTTCCCATAGTACAAGCTCTGCTTAGTTTGGGGCTAGATAGCGCTGTGTGAAATGTCCAGCGATATTTATTATTTATATTTATTCTGTGATCTTCTATAAGAGCACAAAGTTGAACAAACTGTAATGTCATATTACCATAAAGTATTATTTTCGTATTCCATAAATAATTCCAAACCATTACATTTACAACAAATGTTTTGAAGGTATTTGTGGTATTTATCACAAAAATGGACCAACGCCATATTTATTCCTGATGCCTTTATCTTGTACGTAGGTACTTTGATATGGCTAAAAGAGGTTATCTACATGCTTATAACTTGTTGGTTTATAATATATTTAGGCAAACTGCTACCTAATCAACTTCTTGTTAGATAGAATGGTTCATTGACAACTCGCATTTAAGGCAAAACGATCTTAGGGTTTTTACTTTTCTGATTTCAGTGCGGTACATCAATGTCCATAGACTCCAATTCCATCAAACAGTGTGCCAAAGGCGCTAGGGGAATAGAGTTGCTCAAGTTCTACGGCGATGAGAGCAAAAAGGAAGGCTTCGAATCTGTACCGCATATTCTCATCAACGGCGCGCCGGGCAGAGATGACCACTTCAAGGAAGATGTCTGCAATGCTTTCAAAAACCAACCACCACAATGCAACCAATAGAAAACTAATCAACTCAAATCACTTAAGATGAATTTATCAATAAAAAACCAAGTATCGAAGATTTCTTCTGGCAAGTAATTAAGTAGGCAAACTATACCTAAAAATTCCCTACATGTAAGTTCTATTACCCAAGATATTTTAACCCAAATTATTTTAAAACCCAAATTATTTTACAATACCTTTTGCTTCACAAAAATACAGCCCATGGAAACAAACGAAACTAATATTGATGTGTTGCTCGCTCGTTGACATGTAATATCGATACAGAGGGGATCAATTTCCTACAGGCATGTCGCGTTGTCCCAAACGACATAACCGTGGCAGAATCGAATATTTCATACTGTTGAAAATCTAGATTTGATCAATTTGATCATATTCATTTTCATAATGGCATAGAGGCCACTTTAGGTAAATCATATACTTCATCAGCATCTTTTTAACCATTATAAGTGTGTTTCATTTTACGGATTTATAATGGCATTGAGGGCAGTTATACCTACTTCGTCTGCATATTTATAAAATATTGTTATTCTTAAAGTGGATGAATTAGAAACAAAACATTCAATGTCTGAACTGTTATTGCTAGAAAAATATACGAAGTGTGCTATAACGAAACTGAAATGTAATATGAAGCACCTGAAGTCAACACTTTTAGATCCCGAGGTTCTTTATGACACATCATTAGTCACATCATCATTTATCATTGAATAATAATTAGAACTAAGCTTTTAAATAAGCGTCTCCAAAAGTTACCGTCCTACAAGAACGTGAAGCACGCATGGTTGAAAAAAAATTACATAAGCCAACCGACAAACTAGCGTCACATGAGCTTACTAGGTTGTCTATTGGTCATCACACGATGGAAACATATGCGACCGACAAACAGCGTCCTAACAAAGTCAACACCATACTGCAATGATCTTAACAAGAATTCAGAATCCGGAATGGCTAAGATGTGATCTTTATGCCTAATTAGTGCTAATCGTAATTAATTTCGTAGATCAAACAGGGTTCAAACAAACAGATTACGGTCACGTGGAAAGTAGATAAAAAGGAAAATATAAATGAATTTGTTAAGCGCGTGTCGGACAACACACAGTGCATGCAGGCTGGTCTGTTATATGATACCTATACATTATAAATTACAAAATTAAAGTACTGATAGCCTACGAGTAAAAAGGTTGTATGCACGAGAATGACAGACGCACATGATGAAACTATAAGGGTGGGTTACTACATATTACTATTTCTTGTGGACCATGTAACATTCAAAATAAGGTACCTATGTAACATACCAACCTTAAAACTGTAGAAATGTAGAATACTATTGATATTGATATAGCGTTTATTTGTAATATCGAATACACACATACATATTATTTACAAAAAGAGTTATTACCAAACAATTTTTAGATACATATACAAAAAAAAGCACGAAACAGACAAAAGATATAAAAATGAAATTAACTAATAAAAAGTATAATAAAATGTGTGCGTTATATATATATTATGACAGTGTACCCAGGAACTTCATAATATAATACCTACCACCATCTCCTTTCCATCAAAAGATAAACAGACGCACGCACGACTCAGTACCTACCTACCATCCATACCTCGTTAATATAATATACGTCTGTAAACTAGGTATTACCCATTCGCACTCACCGTTTTGGTTCTACGTTTTTAATGCGTACAGCTAAGGTATGGAACCGTCGTTTGTTTTTCCTGAAGACTACAATCCGGACCTTTTTAAGGTAAGAGTGAATAGGTGTCTTCTAGATATTCGTGTTTCATCTTAAACCACATCATTGCTTACCATCAGGCGAAATTATGGTCAAACGAAAATTCGTGATAAAAAATATTTAAAAAAACAGTTAGACAACAAAGAGTCTTCGTCTAGCAACAACCAACTGAGTATCGCCTGGGGTGGTATCTAGTTATTCCCATGTGGGCACTTTCCCACACTTCTCCGTCGAGACACTTGCCAAACTGCTACAGTTATTGTTACAGGCTCCAAGTTATACAATTGTTAATGGAGTTAACTAAGACTGCTATTGAAAGCCGAGCCAATTTTCAACGGAAGAGCTAAAACAAACCCAAAAAAGTTTGTCACAAAAGACAATTCGAATGTGTTGTAATTTCTTGACTTTATGTATGTACCTATGTACCTACAACTTATAAAATGTGATATCGAGAAATAAAACTTGTCAGAGCAAAGCATTTACGAATCTACGAAGTGATTTGTTTTAGGAGCTCGTAGTAACTATATTTGTGGTTCACAACGAACATTGCTAGGCGGGTTCAGAAGGCGCTGCTATGTTTAAAATTGCAATAGATTTGTGTAAATAAGTTCTTACGTATTTCTAAAACACAATATTAAGTAATAAATAACAACCAGCAGTCATATACATACATAGCTATGATTCACTAAAAATCCCTGCGGTATCCTACGGAGTGCGGGTATCAGGAGTTACGTCGAATACCTGCGTACGTTGTAACACAAGACTGATCGAACAAATGTTTGTAGATTATGCAAACATTTGCTCGCCTACAAAAGTCGTCCATAGATTTCTAGTTATACGAGAATTCGGTTGCTACATTTAATAACTAATCCTTAGTTTCCATCTCCTTCTAAAATCGTGAGAAATCCTAGAACCGAAGGTATTCGGATTAATTCAGAAACACGAAAATAAAATCAGTATTTTTCATCAGCACCTTTATTTACCACCATACTTCAAACGGGTCACAGTCCGCAGACCTACCCACCTATTTGCTGTCTTGATGATAACCTCATAATTACCTAAGGCAGGGATTCCCAAACTTTTTCAGCTCGCGGCGCACTTACAGGTTTAAGGTTAAGGTTGTTTCGGCGCCCTAGCTAGTTGAAATTGGGTAGGTACAATGATACTAAGTAGATAGGCACAAAAATTAAAACATCCACAATATGAGGCTGAGTTTTTATATACAAGAAAACATTTATTATATAAGAAAAATAGGAAATAAAATACAATGGCAACTCAGTCAATGTGACGTGTCAGCTTGATGAACTGCACACATTTTGTCAAAGCGTGTATAAGGCTTGACACCGCTACTCTCATTTCTTGCTCAACATTGATCTTTGATTGTTCATTTTGTAACCGCGAATGCCTAAGTTTAGTTTACGGAGAATGGTAAACAGGAGCGTCTCACGGCGGCGGCGCCCCTCTTTAGGCTGCCTGTCCATTGACGCGGAGAGAGGCAGCGGAGTCCGCGTCAATGGACAGGCAGCCTAACTCTCTACGGCGCACACTTTGGGAACCCCTGACCTAAGGTTTGACACAAAAGCAATTGCCCACTATTATACAAGAATATCTATCAAGAATTATTAAATGGTATCAAGAATTTAATGATCATAGGTTCATAGGAGGACAGAAAACAACAACAAAATTGGTACTTAGTCGATTCTTTCATTTTTGTATTAAGGTCAACAACTGCAGCTTCTAGTCGGTGCATCGATGATTCATATAGCAAACATTCCAATAATTCTTTCGTTATGACTAAGAGAATTGTGGCCGTTGACCATCTATTTTAAAAACAGGGCTCGATAATACTGGAAGTGTTTATCCATTTTTTATCATTAATTATTTTCTCTTTTATTTAATAACCAGTTGGTACCGAATAGATATTTGTACTATTACAGATGACTCATAATAGTGGAAATTTGATCAATTAAGATAGGTACAATATCAATAAAATCTTTTTAAGATATGATCTTTTTGCAAAGATTTTTGAGTTGTTTTGTAATTGATGTGAATGATTTTAGGATTGACTAGCTTTCGACAGCGGTAACGCACGCGTGGTTTGTTAAAAAAACACACTCTCATGGAGATCAGTCGAACGGTGTCGGACTTTATTAATCTTATATAGGTATACCAACATCAATTTTTATATAACCAGATTTTATAGGACCGCACGCTCTTCCTGATTGAGATTGAGTTAAATTGGCAATATTATGGGATCAAGATGTTTGAAAAATGTTTGATTTTCTTTTGTAGATCTAATAAAACCATAGAGATGTCTTCCTTTTGACCGGCGCTAAACGAGTAATACTAGAAACTAAACCATTTTTATTAGTAGACAGCAACAGTTCCAAACTACTTTAATTTTATACGAAAATGCAAATTATTAATTCTATCCAATCCAAAGGAAATAATAAGCTTGAATTGATTTTTGAAGTAAGCGACATTGCCAGCATATTTTTTTAATTTTAAGTACAACAAAATTACTCTTATCAAACAATCCATTTACTTTCACTTTAGTATTCGAAGTTACCTCGTCCCGGGAGCCCCGGCGGGATCCGAACTAATTAATACTCAGCACAAGTTCAAACAACGTCGCCAATGCCCTGAGGTCCAATTATACTGAGTTTTGTATCCGATTGTACTCCTGCAAGGTTCTTGTTTTTCCTTCGGGACCTTGGATAGTTACAGTTTGCAAAGGTAAGGAACAAAGGTTGCTGACACTTTGCTCATTGGTCGTTTTCACGTTGTTCGTTTTCCATCATTGTTTACAAAGGATCCTTGGGTTTACCAATCGGCAATGTTTCACGAATCCAGATGATTGTCATTTGTACGGCAAACGATGACGTCTCGCTCTAGTTTGGACCATTGAGCTTGCTATATAGCAAACTCTGGCATACTTGATTCAAACTGCAATTAAAATCATCATCATTATTAAGCTTAACTTTATCTTCTGCTGGATTCTTTTTTTTTTTTGGTCTTCCTGAGTTTGTGCCTTCCATCATGATTCTTCGCTAGTCTCACCCGTCCACGGTCTGTGAACTTCATAATATCGTTCACCAATTTTGCAGCTAAATGTAGTGCGTTTCTATACCCACTTCTTGACTAAGATTCAAACCGTAATAGGAAGGTGTGATTACGGAAAACATGCAAAAATTATGAATCAAGCTCATGTAATCTATGTACTCGTACAAGTACATTCCTCTTACTTATGTGCTGAACCCGACGTAGGGCAGAAAGCACGGATCTATACTGAAGCCTGACGAAACATAAAGTACCATTGAAACTACTAGCGCCCAACTAAGTTAGACGAGGTGCTTAGTTCGGTGGAAGGAAGTTCAGAATGGTAGAAACTGGGGACTACGATGGTGCATCGTGAGTTATCTAGAGAACTACTGAAATCAGGGCTGGATTTAGCGGAGGGCAACCGGACCTCCACAAAAGAGGGGCCCCCACAATAGACTTCGGAAAAAAAAATCAAATTCAGACTAGTAAACACTAGTAAACAACTTTTCCTTTGATATTTTCTTTTCGCGTTTTACCTTTACCTACAGTACTTTGTACAAACATGATTATATTAAATATTAACAGAAATCATCGATCTAAAGTTCACTCCAATCAGACAATCAGTAAAATATCAAAATCACAGATGGCCCTGATAAGCACTTGCTATGTTTGTTAAATAATAAAAGAATCTATACTTGGTTTCAAAATAAATTATTTATAAAACTCGACTGAAAAAAATGTATAATTTTATTTGGAAAATAATTTGGGGCCCGGGGGCCTCCACTCTTTAGTTGCCCCGAGACCTCCAGACCTCTAAATCCGGCATCGAATGAAATAAAATTTTAAATACCTAATACAAGTTTCAGGTCTTGTGTCGAAGAGACGCCACACAATGTGCGTCAATTTTAATTATACTTGTGTACACAAATATATACAGATAACTATAACAATAACATTACATTTTCCATAACAAGTTTTTTTTATGAAAATATTTTCTAAAGAAGGTTTTATGAAATTCATAATCGGAACCGCAAGCAAATTCAAATAAGCCCACACACTAACTATAATCCATTCAGAAGATCCCTTGTCTAGCATCCGTCGCCATCATGAGACCACCTTTAAGGTACTATAATATTGCATTATTACCGAAGTTACATAAAATATGTATTCCAAATTTCAGCTCAATCGGATAGGGGGAACTGGATTTAATTCAGTTACAAGATTTGACCAAACCAAACTAACAAACATTGCAAGTTAAATAAATTGTTGTAAATATTATTCGACCACAAATAAATAGTTAATACGTTTAATGTTTGTACCTACCCTAGAAACATTTTATAAACATGGGAATTTAAAAACATGTATAAGAAATTGAAACGGAATAACTGTTTCATTGAAACGCAGTCAGACTGGAACCCTTTAAAAATCAGCAACGCAAGGTTTTTAATCACTGACGCACGTCGCTCGCTCCGTCCCATGCGTACACTGCAACCATGTCGGGAATATTCCTAATTATTTCCAGCTTTGACAAACCTAGCGTTCTAATTAAAAGTTGAAACTACAAATAGTTCGGTCTATTTTTTGCTGCAAGCTCTACTACTATACCTACACAGATTACGAGTTACTAATCAGTTATCGATTTATCATTGTTAGTATCCACAGAGACCAGTATATTACTGGTCTCTGGTATCCATATCAGGACTTTACCCACTGCTGGGTAAGTATAAGACGATAAGATAAGAGTTTGTGCCATCCACCAGATCTCATCCAGGTAAGTTCCGCGACATGAACGAAGAGTATGTCGTCGACCTAGCTTGCCGCTGGATTCGCTTCTTCTACTATCTTCGGCCACCATTTGAGGCAATTTAGCAATTATAATTCAGTTAAATAGTTCGTTTCCCGACATCTTGACTTGAACCAAGGTATAATTCAATATTTGAATTTTAT
Source organism: Philereme transversata (assembly GCA_963924445.1). Lineage (NCBI taxonomy): Eukaryota > Metazoa > Arthropoda > Insecta > Lepidoptera > Geometridae > Philereme > Philereme transversata. The sequence continues at coordinate 13,496,281 of OZ004342.1, forward strand.
TTATTCCTTGTCAACCAATAGTGATCCATCTTCATCAAAAATTTGTCATAAACTATCCAGATCTTACTCGTCTCCTCGCTCTCTCGATCCAATGTGGTCTGTAAACCATTATCACTTTCGTTTGAGTCTAGATCTTCTGGATCAGAAGTGATGTTTCTTAATGTATTAGCCCTCCAATTTTTATTGTAATTGCCCATGTATACGTACTATTAAAACCATCACGAAAATAACAATTTTTTTGTGTGTATAAAACTTCAAAAGGCCTTTATTTTTCGGTAGAAGCATTGGAAACCTACGTCACACTGCGGACGATTCATTGGAACGAAGGTCTTTTCTATTCATGCTTTACGCTATAACAACTCATTACAATGAAACCTTGACTTTACATTTGAAATTGAACACTGGAACCGCAAAACTTGTGTCGCGGTTGATGCAACGTGATCTTTATTATTGCACAAATAAATAAATAAAATATCGCAGCAAAAAGTCTCGAGGTTGTAGAATTATAGTAAATCTTGGCTTACCTTATTACCTATATGGGCAAGGTAAGAGCCAAATGGTCCATCTACTTTTAATCGGTGACATTTCCATTACAAACACGTATCTCAAAGGAGTTAAATGGAGCTATTGCAGCCAAAGAAAAAGATCTGAGTTTAAGGACAACCTTCATTAAATTGCAGGTATTGCAGATCAATAATACTTTTATACGAAATTGACAAACATATGAATATATCGAAAACCTAAAAGTTTTTAATAAAACGACGAGTTTTTCTCAATCGACTTAGCATGCCCATTTTAACAATGGCAATAAGATGTCGAGGCTTGTAGCTGTTGGTATCAAGCAAGGCCAAGGTCAACAATGTCGAGATTATGGTAATTACAAACATGGCACGCCACATGGGCAGCTGAATTAATTATCTGTAATGTGACAAGCTACTAATAAGCTGTTACCAGCAGGTAGGAATGTACGAGCGAAGAGCGAGATCTCCAAACAACTTGGGCAAATCGATGTAGTATGTATGTATGAATGTTTGTTTGTCCAAGGATAACTTTCGAAACGTTTATCTGATCATCGTGAAATTTGGTACATAGGTAGGTAGTGATGGCACAATTTTGATGTGACTAAATGATTTAAAAATGTGGGGGGTTGTTGAGATATTGGGGTTCAAGAAGGGTAAAAAAAACGAAATGGGACTATCCGGTCAAGTGGCACGTTAATAAAAGGGGTTTGTAAGTAAATTTCGACCCCGGTTTTATTTTTAGTTTAAACCTTGTAGTTTTTAAGTTATTAGCCATAATAAAAACTGAACTTTGACAAAATTCACAGGGTACACCAGTGATCCCACCCCAGTGCTGAAATTTGGTATACGTGTAGCTTTAGTGACATAAATATAGGTAAAAGTCTGAAATCCAGAATAACTGCAACTTCTACCCCAAAAAAAGATAACCAATTAACATGAACTTACCTTATCTTTGTCCATTAGGTCGTCCCAATCTCTTCCTATTTTCAAAGTCAAGGTATACAACCATTTTCTTTCTTTGTCTCGTAACTGCTAGCTAGTGCTTATGTTATTTATCCTCCATATTATGTAGTGTAGTTTATTTATTATATTATTTGTATGTATTTAAGTTTATGATTATTATTATACACAATCAATATGTAGGTATATATTATTTTATGGGTTCTGTTTATGTATGTTTTATGTATGCTTAAAGGTACTCTTACACCGCCGTCTTTTGATTTTTGTTTATCCTGTTCATCCAAAGATTATCTGGAAGAGATCGCTTTTAGCGATAAGACCGCCCATTGTACCGTTATTTATTGTTTATTTCATTTATTACTGTATTTTTGTTTGGTGTGCAATAAGAGTATTTCATTCATTCATTCATGAACTCCAGTTACCTGTAATTTGAATGAAACTGTAGGTCTAGTAAGTAGGTTATGCATTTCGTGGCACTATTTTGGTAGTCAAAGATTACAAATAATATTTTTTGGTTTTATGGGAGACTCGCAAGATCTCCGTTGTTCGGGGCGAACCACTAGTACTTATATTTATTTGTAGCGTTGAACTTTGACATGAGAAGAATGCTGAAATAGTAGAAGATCGATCCTCAGCGACAAAAGGAACAACTATTCCAACAAACTATCGGATACAAACAATAATAAACTATGTATCTTGATACAAGTTCTATAGAAAACAAAATGGATGGCAAAACTTTTACTTTTATTCATCCAAATGGCTTGAGGGGCTGGCACTTGGCAGTTGTTATTATTGGGCCTACAATGAAAGGACACATTTCCAGTCGCTTCTCGCATGCTAACATTTAGTTTTTTTTTTTTTTTTGCAATTGGTTTTGTTTGATCTATCGCTGTACCTAACTACTTTATTAGCAATTCTAAATTATAATAATATGATTTATATATTAATAATAAATTTGCCTTCAAGAGTAGAGCATATGCTTCGCTTTTAGCATTATCTAAATTTCCATAGGTACCTTTATTTCAGAACATCTTTTAGAATACGACTGGTTTAAATCTTAAATATATTCAAAACGAACTAATCAGATATGTTCATAAAAAACCTTTATTTCTGACGTTTGCATCCATATTTTGTTACTTTACAATAATTAGTCCTTAGTGACACAAATACGCCATAGACAAACACACCTCCATGAATCTCTCCAGTACTTCGGACTCAGGTCGCAATCATCTTCAGAATTCCATTAACGCTTCCTCGAGTGGAGACAACTTTTTGGGCATGATTGCATAAAAGTCATATGTCCCCGCATCAGTAATCATGCCCGCCCGAGGCACTACAAAATCAAGGAAGCCTCACTAAAACCCTGAAGGCGTTGGGTAATATAACGTTCGGGAAAGGAAAATATCGAGCATATAGTAGATCCTGAGCAGTATAGAATATACCTGTTTGTAGATAATATGCAAGTTTTCATTGTTCTCATTACATCGGCACGAGGGTGTGCTTATCCGGAATTTGGCAACGGGCCCGAAGGCTTGCCTTGCGCTGCCCAGACCGAATACCGACTTAATGAGTTTACGAATTTCGCTGGTTTATCACCATACAGTATATATAGCGAACATCCTGAACAGTCTGTTTATATGAACTGAACATTTAGCTCATTGAACTAACCTCAGCTTTTTAGTACTGAGTTTCGGCTTAATGCTCAACCTACCTTTTAAAAATATATAAAAGGAACAAAATACTGTTACAGATGTATTGTCACAAATTATTTTAGGCAATCTACATGCGGTCAGTACATCATTACAGAAAGTGGCTACCCAAGTACCTTGTAGTCAGACATCCAATAGAGAAATAAATGATAAGTAAATAGGAAAAATCTATGGCGTGTAATCGGTAAGCAGCGTCTGAGACACTTGTGTATGTGGGCCTATAGATTGTCACAAATTAAAGTGCGATTTCCCGGAGAATTGCGTGAACATCCGAGATATCATCAGCGAGCATGCGTGCACTCCGAAGTCTACAATTTGCGTTACAGACCAATAAACTTCCATACTTATGAATCTTTAAATAAGGAGCAATGTGACGCTGGAAACAGAAGTGCAACTTTGATTCTATAGTCGTGCCAAAGCGTACCAATAAATAATTGTGATTTTTATATTGATTTAGTACACAATATGTGAGGAAAATCCCCTTACTGGTGGAGAGTGTGGAAATATACCCGCAAAACGCACCAAAGTAGTTAATAGATAGTTCGTAAATCACATCACTACTCCTCCATCCATTTTATGTGGTTACAATGTAGGCGCGTGTATGAGTCAAATCCAGGGTTTTCTAGGAAGATGAGACACTACACTAGGTGCACTAAGTCATTTCAAGCATGCTTTAGAAAAACAACAACTTGTTGCTAGTGGAACGTGGTAATTAATAACTAGGTCGGACGTTGAGAGGTCAGTTTTCATTAACGATGTTATCATTCCGATGATTTGAAGCCAAGGTTTTAGGAAATTATACCATATTTGACTTTATATTAGCTAACTTGATTGTGCAATGACACGCTGTAGAACATGAATCAGAAAATATTTTACGAATACGTGAGAGTTAAAATGATTGATTATATTCGACGATCTCCGTGGCGCAGTGGGCGAACAGCCGACTGAGACGCAGGAGGTAGTGGGTTCGATTCCCGCTGCGGAACAAATGTTTGCATGATCTACAGATATTTGTTCCGGGGTTGGTTGTTTCTCTATATATTATAAGTATGTATTTACAAAAAAAGTATATAAGTATTCTATCAGTTATCTGGTTCCCATAGTACAAGCTCTGCTTAGTTTGGTGCTAGATAGCGCTGTGTGAAATGTCCAGCAATATTTATTTATAAGACAATGTTTCAGAAAAATGGTAAACTTTTCTTTGCCAAAGTTATAACAATTTAAGAAAATTTAAAATTTAAAAGCATATTTTACATGTATCCTAATTCCAATAGATACACAATAGATACAGGGTAAGAAAAAATCACAAAACCAAACAATTTCTTAATCCAACCCAAAATAAGCAGCATCGAGAGCATTAAGGAGCATGGATGCATAAGAATTGTTTCAATTACGTCACTTCTGCAGGTGATTCATTCATCGAAGCCCCCGCCTTGCCCTGGACGGACTGCGCTTACGCATTCCACGCCAACGTCTGTGGCTTCGTCTACCAACCGAAAACGATGTCAAGTGAATAATACGGCTACCGACGCGACGGCTGCATAAGTAATCTGGAACCTATTGACTGCATCCTCTTGGAATTAATAGTCAGTCGTTTGGAAAATGATGATAAATTAAAATAAAAAGGCAGTAGGTAAAGGCTGGTAATCATTGGTAGAACGTGGGTTAGTTTTCAGATACTGAAGATAATTTCGTACAATGCTAGGATTATTACTTTATTTATGTTGCAAATAAAATATTATTCTATTAACAGTATTGAATATTGTACAAATCCGTAAAATTCTTGTAACAACAGAACATGAACAATAATTTAGTGATTGTATGTAGATGGTAGTTGCGACTTTGCGAGGCAGCACACGTCCGCAAAGTGCGCGCTATGGCCATCCGGCGCGCACATTCTCAAACCCCGGCCCTTCGACCAACATGCTAATAAAAATAAACTCATTCCACACGATCCTGCACATCCAATCTGAAATAAGCCCAAGGTTCTCTAGCGTTAATTTGATTATGAAAAAACAACGTACGTGAAATAGCCTCATTCGTAAATAATGCAGTTCATTGGACTTTTGCAAAATGAGTCAAGTGGACGATAGTAACATCCTGCTCATTACTGCAGTATCAGTGTCGCACCGCACATGCTAGCTATGGAAGCATCAATCACAATGGTGATAAGAGCCTTTGGTGCAAATATTACTGCTGTAAATCAAGCTATTGTTATTATTATGTGACTGCCAACGATATATCAATCATACTTCACTTTTATGTTTATTGGCATGTAAGTAACCATAACAATATTTCATTTCGAACATATTTCTTTTTCGGGTTCTGAACTAAAATGGTAGAAACGTAACCTTTGAGGTGCGACCTTGTCCGCCGTCTGTCACACAACTGATTATCTCAGGAACTTCTGAACCTATCGGTTTGAAATTCGGAATAGTTATAAATAATACGAACCGCCCTCTATTGCAAGTAAAATAAATCAAAGTTATCTTAATTTTGGTGGCCAAAAGAGCCAAATTGGCAATATTTAAAATTGGTTTACTAGGTCAAGTAGCATATCAAAGAGATTGATTTATACTTTCCAAATCCAGATATATAGATATATATATATATGCAAAGATTACAGGAAAATTTTATTCTATTCTAGAACAGTTTTTAGATATCTGTCTTAAAAGTTTTATTGGTGTACCGGTCACATAGATGGCGCTGCTTAATTAACATAAATAAACCATCTAGGTTCGGAACCATCGGTGTGCAAATCCTATTCGTACTTCACAGGTCTTGTTTATTATCACTCGCATCTTTCCAGGCTTCCCCGAACAGCATTAAATTATTCAATAAATAAGAATAATCGCCGCATTGATGGTCTCCGGAATGATGAATCAGAATTCCAACGAAACCCTAATTATACACAATATAACATTACCGCCCTAATAAAATCGGACATTTGAACTTAAAGCATATCTAATCTAGAGTTTTGATAAGTTTCAGATAGATATCATCCGTATATGTATTTTGTTGTGCTTACAGAAGGTCGACGACAAAAAGCTTAATCACCGCGTCTTTGAAATAAATCTGGGCCGCTCTTTGGGAATCCGAGCATGCCCCGACCCCGGCCCAAGTATTTGCAGATATTCCACGGAATCGGAATCCTATTACATTTGCTATTGAAATGATCATTAGGGTCAGCACGCGCAGTACATACTAAGCAGGGGTGAAGAACCCGAGCGCCCGATAAGTAAGTGACCTGTCATGTTTACCGGCGATCATTATAAATCATAAGTATTTATGTAAACGCTGCAGCCACCAGATAGATGCTTTTCACTCGCTGTTGGCCAGTGAAGCAATAAAAATAATAGGTAGTTTAGATGAAAAGTAATCACAGAATGAAGCTATGGATGTACATTGTACAGACAGCCTCGCTAACTGGTCCCCCTGCATCTTTAAAGGTTGAAATAAAAACTCATTATAAGAATGTTTTCCAAAAATATATATAACACGTCGTGTGTTTAGCTAAACTGCATGTTTTAGTAAACACACTTTTAGGAAATCATCTTATTACAAGTTTTTACTTCAATCTTTAAAGATGCAGAGAGTTACTGGTTAACGACACTGACTGTACCTATATTCTTAGTTCAAGGACTGCAGCTGGAGTTAAGATACATGTTTAATTATTCGAGCAGCAAACTTTGCTATGTAAGAATTTAGATCCCGGAACCAACATTATTTTAGTTAAGGAACTTTAGAAAGCTTGTATCTGTTCTAAGCCAAGTTCAATCATGTCTTTTTATAGCATATAAAGAACTTGACTTGACATACGCAAACAATACCAAATATCCTGAACAAGCAACTCAAAAAATTCATAATATACATATCGTACATCGACAAAACAAATAAAAACTGGCAGTAAAGTTTATAGAGTATTTATGTGACTTTGGATCTAGACGAACGCGGAAACTACAATAATTCGTGGTCTAATGGAATATTTATTCCAACATGTAATGTAGGTACCATTTGTACCGGCTGGCCGGGTGTACCTAATCACAAACATAAATATAAAACTGTGGCGTACTGGTTGACTGTTTGTAGGTGTATCTACAACTATATGCATATCTACAACAGAAAATGATGAAGATGCACTCTATTTAAGATCAAGTGGTGAAGACTTTTATAAAACCTTAAAAATCTTCACTCTATAGATCTACAACTGCATAGATCTTCGCTTGACCACAATCTCACCTGATGGTAAGCGACGATGTGGTCTAAGATGAAGCACGAAGATATAGAAGAATCCTATTCACTTACCTTAAACGAGACCCGGATTGTATTCTTTAGAAAAAACAGACGACGGCAAAGACTTCCATTCCTTAGCTGTGTGCATCAAGAACGTAGAACGTAGAAGTTTGTCTTTCATGTAAATGCAATTTACTGGTTTTAAAGTACTAATTTATATACTAATTATTATAATTAATATTATTATAATTATAATCGTTGACCTGTTTATAGAGTAGTAAGTATACCTATACAGTGTGTCCCTGGATAAAGTGCAACCCCGAAAGGGGGTGAAACTAGATCAAAAATTATCGACAAAAAAATAGAAAAAAAAATTAAAAAAAAATTCGTATATACTTTATTGATGTATTAAAATTTTTATTACTCACTAATTACTCTATTTAATAAAAAAAATATTTCTTCCAAAGTAGTAGGTCTATTTTGTTAAAATAAAAACCATAATCATGTCAGATATGTGACGATGACGATAAAATAACAAATAACTCACAAACGAGTGGCTATCGTGACTTAAAGTTTAATTTTTGTATTAAAATTACATTTTTTAGGCTGTTTTTTTCCAATAAACTCCAAAAATCTTAAAATTAAGCCTATAATACTAGAAAATTTTATGACTTTTTATTATTGTCTATCATAATAGCTTTTAAATAAAAAAAAACCTACGTTCTAACATAAAAAATGTGCTGGCTAGGAGCTTTTAAAGTTGACCACTGATTACGTCACCACTCAGGTAGAGACACGTTTTTTTTTGCTGCTCAGGTAGTATTAAAAATCAAATTTTAGTTACAACATTTTTATTTAACTTATTACATGTAAGTATGAAATAAGGGTTTTGTTTAATGCATTAAATGCTCAAAATGGCTTCCTTGTTGTTGTAGGCACATTGCCGCACGAAGAGCGATTTGTTGTGTGGCTCTAAGCACCATCTCTGGGTCACTTCTTATCTCATCGGCACATCGCATGATTTGATCTTGTAACTCTGCCTCGGTGTCTACGGTCGTTCTGTAGACTCTTTGTTTCATAACACCCCACAGAAAATAGTCTAGGGGTGTCAGGTCAGGTGAACGTGCCGGCCACCCGACTGGTTCATCCCGGCCGATCCACCTATTAGCGTAGTTTTCGTTTAAAAAACTTCGCACATTGCGCCCGTAGTGCGCAGGGCATCCGTCCATCTGCAAATACATCTGTTGCCTTGTAGCCAGCGGAACATCTTCCAGCAGTAGTGGCAGATCGTCTCTTAATAAGTTTAAAAAACTTTCGGCATTTAATGTTGCGGGTAAAATAACTGGCCCAATCAGCGTGTCGTCTATTAGAGCTGCCCATACATTAACTGAAAATTGCACTTGAAAAGTAGACGCCCTCTTTAGGTGTGGATTTTCCTCGGACCATACATGTAAGTTTCTGCAATTTGTGATTCCATTCCGGGTGAATTTCGCTTCATCCATCCATAAAACTTTTTTTAGGAATTGTGGATTATTTCTAATTTTTTGTTGAATCCACGTAGACATTACGCATCTTGCACGATTGTCTACATTTTCATGCAAATGCTGTACTCGCTGATAATGGTATGGATGCAATCCCTTCTTTTTCAAAATTCGCCATACGGATGTTTTTGATATACCGTGACGCAAAGCTAAGCGTCTAATGCTGGTTGTGGGATCAGCAAACAAATCGTTTAAAACGGCCTCTTCTATGGAATGGTCAATAATGGTAGCTTGTTGCTCACGGCGATCTCTTGCTAATCCAAGTCCGATGTTGGATAACTTTCGGTGAACTTCTTGGAAATTTCGTGCTGACGGTATAAGTCTGCTCGGAAACGCATTTATGTATGCAGAACGAGCGACTGTTGTGTGTCCACGTGACATACCATAATAATAATGGATGTCAGCGATTTCTCGCGGAGAGAACTCAGTCAATCGCGGCATCTCCACAACACAACAAAGTACAGTCAAAAACGTAACAAAAAGTCAAAAACAAAACAAAAGCAAAACAACGTAACAAAAACTTGAAGGCGCAGTAAGGTACGGTAGGCGGTAGCAGCGGCGAGAATATCGGAGCGACTGGCGTGCCTTGTTGTGAGTCCTGTTTCGATCCCCACCCTTCATCTTTCATAGAACAGGCCCAGCGACCATAATCTACAACAATATAAGTTAAAAAAGGGTCTCTACCTGAGTGGTGACGTAATCAGTGGTCAACTTTAAATGCTCCTAGCCAGCACATTTTTTATGTTAGAACGTAGGTTTTTATTTTATTTAAAAGCTATTATGATAGACAATAATAAAAAGTCATAAAAATTTCTAGTATTATAGGCTTAATTTTAAGATTTTTGGAGTTTATTGGAAAAAAACAGCCTAAAAAATGTAATTTTAATACAAAAATTTAACTTTAAGTCACGATAGCCACTTGTTTGTGAGTTATTTGTTATTTTATCGTCATCGTCACATATCTGACATGATTATGGTTTTTATTTTAACAAAATAGACCTACTACTTTGGAAGAAATCATTTTTTTATTAAATAGAGTCATTAGTGAGCAATAAAAATTTTAATTCATCAATAAAGTATATACTAAATTTTTTTAATTTTTTTTTTCTATTTTTTTGTCGATAATTTTTGATCTAGTTTCACCCCCTTTCGGGGTTGCACTTTATCCAGGGACACACTGTATATTAAATTATTTATATAAAACATGCGAGCAAAGTAGCGGGTAATCCGTCTACTTACTAGTATTATTTATATCTACATAAATGAAACTTCATTAAATCAGTATGTTGTGTATAACATAAGTAGGTACAGTTGGATAGAGCCTATTAGTACAAAATGGCACACAATAATAATGAGTTAACAAAGCAACTGCAGCTCGTTTAATTTAGTTGCAGTGGCCATGTTGACCACCGTTTCCTGTGATACAGGCCCGCCTGCGATAAACGGTCTCTCTTCGACCCACTTCCGCCGATGTCTGCACAACAGTAAATATAGGGGTGTACTTGATCTGTTTAGACCTACCGACAGTAGTAGATTGATTTTTATGAGAATAATGATTGAGCTAATTTATACAATATACAATACATTTATTTTAAGGATAACACGAATCAACGTATGCACTGATGTTGGAAAAGGTGCAAAAGCGTTTCCTTCGTTTTCTGTACATTAAAAATTGCGGATACTATCCATATAATGTACCCTACTAAATATCTGCAAGGTTCACTTGGTTTTAACTCACTTGAAACGCGTAGGTTGTGGGATCAGCTCATGAGTGTTTGTCGCGTCTTGCGTGGTGTGGTAGATTGCCCGGAACTGGTGAGCGAAGCGAGCCGCCTATGCGTGCCTGAGCAGCGAGCTAGGTTCCGCCTTGGGCGAGTCCCACTCTTTGCACCGATCCCTCCGCGCACTGTCGCTAGACAACAGTCACCCATCTGCCGTGCTCAAACGCATCTGAATGAGCTTATACTCGTAAAAGTACACCCTGAGGTTGACATATTCGCGGATACACTACATTCCATTGACAGGATGTGTCGCAGCTTTTGTTAAGCACGTGTGTAATTATTACTGAGATACATACCCACCTCAACATCATGTTTATTCGTGTTATATGTATTGTGTAAAGTTTTATATAGGTATATTGAGTAATTTAGTGTTATATTTTGTTCATTGCTTAATTGTATTTTTATTGTTAATTTTTATTTTATTACTGTTTTTCCTGTGTGTAGATATAACTTTTTTCGTGTTCTATTTGTTTTTATGTATGTGGGAATAACTGTATGTTTCATTTTTTTTTTATTTGTTTTGTAGTACCTAATTATAATGTATTGGTCTTGTACTCGTACTTGTACTCTTGTAAAGTAGTAAATTATTTTTATTGAATTTAATTAAACTGAATTAAACTGAACACGTAATATAGGCTAACAATAAGTTAGCCTATATTATCATTATTCTCTATGCCACAAAAAAAGATCCAGCATAGTTACGCCAGGATATTTAATTCCGTAAAGAGTGTCAAAATACCTAATAATTTAAGAGTTTATTAACCAAATGCCAGTGATTGTTTGACCATACAAGCAGTGTGACCGTTTAAAATTTTATAAACCTACCAACGGAATCTTTGAATTGTACTAAAAAATACTAAAAAGAAAATTCAATTATACCAAAATGCTACTAAAATTATTGATTCCTATTTTGAAAATATTACAAATAAAACACATATTTTTTTAATCAAAATTGTTTATTCTAATCGAAACTACGTCTACGTAAATAAATCTTAGTTTTTGTTATCTTACCTTCGACTGTCCACTGTAATGTATAATATTTTTACGATGTTTTTCAGTCTTGGCATGAGACTTTATTTAAAAACGTTACTTTATTCTACTTAAAAACGTCACTCCACATATAATTTTAATATATTTATCTTTGCTTAACCAAGAAGAGAATTCAGGGTTTTGTTCCCATTCCGTTCTATATTTTTTTCATGTTTACGCTTCATAATGATACAACCACCATAAACCGACCGAAGTAATCGAAACACAAATACCGAAATTAAGGCAAAAATTTAAGATTACTACGGGGGAATCCCCTGAAAATAATGAAATAAAACTGACAAATATTAATTCAATTTCATTCATTCACTCGGTGTGTAAAAGAGAAAGATTGCTACAAAGAACTCAGTGCGCGACAAGGACAGCGTAATTATAAAACGACCTTGACTTAATTATTGTCCTTTTCAGGGTTGCCAGGTGAAAATACCAACAAAATACCATGAAAGTTGAAATTGTACCAATATTATACCGATATTTAGTAATCTACTAAAAATATGCGATCGGCATCCTTCCGAGCGTCAAATATACCAATTTAGTACTAAAAATACCAAAAACGGTCACACTGCATACAAAGTCAAAGTCAAATATTATTATTCATTAAAATCACAAGGATCACTTTGAAATGTCAATTTTACTGCATGTTCCTTCGCGACCAAGCCAGGAAAGAAAAGAAGCAAGAAACAAGGCTGGTTGTTTTTTTAATGATCCTTTTACAATACATAACAATACAGAAAATAAATTACGTCTAAATTGTAACATTTTGAATGAGTTGGAGCAATTTCAATCCCAAGCTTCTCTATCATCTAAATAATCCGATATTTTATAGTAGGCTTTTTTATAAAGATTTTGTTTAATTACGTTTTTAAATGTCAATTTTTGTACATCCCTTGGGAGTTTGTTATAAAAGCGTACACCTTGCTCTTTAAACGATATACTAACTTTATGGAGTCTACAAGTGGCAACAGCGAGTTTATCTTTATTAAAATTATGATTATCGCTATTTTTCTTAAACAAATTAATATTCTTGTGAACATACATCAGATTTTCATAGATGTATTGACAAGGGAATGTCATAACATTTATTTCTTTAAACTTATTGCGTAATGATTCTCTGGGGCCCATTTTATAAATTGCACGAACAGCCCTCTTCTGCAGCACAAAAACGGTGTTTATATCTGCAGCACTCCCCCACAGCAGTATACCGTATGACATAATGCTGTGGAAGTAGCATACAAGTCTTCGAGCCCGGCAAATAATTACCAACTGTGCAAGAAATAAGAAGAATTGAGTAGTAAGTTCGCACAATGTTAGCCAATCAAGGCCTTGGTAAGGTTTATGAATTTGTAACGGTCTTTGTTATAACTCACACAACATCATCTGTTAAATCTTGTGTGAAAAAATATGATGCAAAAAGGTTGGATACATTCTAGATTTTTTTTTTGTATCACGTTATAATATATACGTTATATAAGTCAAAATAATATATTGATAACGCATGACGGCGTGACGTATTATATTATCTCAGTTTGAACTGAGATTATAGGTAGGTATACTATTATTATGCCGAGGCTGTTACACAGTAGGTGATAGTCGAAATTTCTCGATGGCTCTCGGCTTACCTGCTGTGCCACGGAATACGTAATACTGGGTATGGAATATACCTGCATGCTGTATTTTTTCCTGTGGTTGCGCAGAATGGGGAGTGGTCATTCTGTCGAAACACCGACCCTTTCCTGGAATGATCGAGATCGTTCTAGTGTAGTCAATTGTGCGCGATATAAATAGGCCGGAGAGATGGCCGGACAGTCAGTCTGGATTTTGCTATACGTGCGAACATTTCGGTGACTTTAAGTGGTGCAACAGTGGTGTGAATTAGTGTGTTGTGATTACGTGTGACTAAGTTCGTGTATTCATCGTTTTAGTGTTGAATAAAAGTGTTATTTTGGTTAGACTGATTATCATTATTTTATCCCGAACCCTCAGCTCGTAACACTATCTATCAATCAACAGTATACAACGAGACCTTACGTAAGGTCTTTAGTACATGTCTTTTACTTTGATTACCACTAAAGAAACAGAATTACTACCTATAAAATAGGAATAACTATAGATTAGTTAAGTATTCATACTACAGCCGATAATTAGTTACCTCTCATGGAAAATATTCTACCTACCTACTATGTAATATTTACTTAGACAGAACATGACCAAGTAATTATCTAAACAGTGGCCTTGTCATTTGAACACTTCTTTAAATATAACTAAAGTCTTTCAATTTTCCATGAGGCGGAAATGTAATATTTTGAAGCTACGATAATACGATATCATCGGATATTAAGGTCAATTGCCCTGCTCTACGCATTGGGCTAGTCTTCGATAAGACTGTTTGTTCTGACTGGCTACTGTCGCCTTCTAAATAAACATCCAAATTATATAAGTTCATATTACTGTCTGTTGACACCATTGCCATATTATATTATTATATACTAGCATTGCTTTAAATATCTTGTAGGATTATTACATCACTTGTAAGTAACATTATTAATCTGATGTATGATTGATGCAGCGTGTATTTTGCTATGCACATAAATCAATCGATTTCTAGAACATAATCGCGAATTGTAATTTCGTAAGTTTTTATGCCTACATCATGACATTTATAGCTAGCAAAAAGATTTAGCTGGCATTCCAATGCTGATAATCTTAATCGCATTTTTAGAAGCTATCTCCTTACAGTCGCAACTACATTCAATATCTTGAATATTCTTAAATTGCTTTTAGTATGTTTTGTTTTACCCATCAACCGTGAAGTTTCCAGCTCAGTAACTATACCTCATAATGTTGATTGATGTTAGATAGGACAAAAAATACCTCTACCTGCAGACATCTTAGTAATAAAAGGGTATTATTTCTATTCTTGTCCGTTTTTACCTAGTTTTTATCAACTCGTTTTTATGGATTTCAAAATCCGTTACACGGCGATGCCGAGTCATAATTATATTTTATATGTTAGGTACTTCCATTGATTTTTTAAAATTATAGTAATTTGGCCATTTTGAGTTTTCATTCCTTAGTCCACACAGGTTTAGTCAACTTCTTTGGCTAGTACTAATTTGAGTTTAATCACTATCTCTATACTCCATAAAGTTAGTAAATCGTTTAAAGGGCAAGGTGTACGCTTTTATAACAAACTCCCAAGGGATGTACAAAAATTGACAATTAACAAATTTAAAAACATAATTAAACAAAATCTTTATTAAAGAGCCTATTATAAAATATCGGATTATTTAGATGATAGAGAAGCTTGGGATTGAAATTGCTCCAACTCGTTCAAAATGTTACAATTTAGACGTAATTTATTTTCTGTATTATGTATTGTAAAAAGATCATTAAAAAAACAAGCAGCCTTGTTTCTTGCCTTTCTTTCCTGGCTTAGTCGCGAAGGAACAGGCAGTAAAATTGACGTTTCAAAGTGATCCTTGTGATTTTAATGAAATATTTGACATTAACTTTATCATCATGATGCAAATTCAATTCCAAATTCTTACTTCACCCTCTGCTACTGTGTGGGTAATGGGTGGGTATATGCCGTAGTAATAATCATCAATTCTAATTAAATAAAAAAGTGAGGCTTATGTACCCGATACGTTTGATCTACCAATGGTACCTTACAAATTTTGTAAAAAATATTAAACTGGTCAGTACCGTTATGAATTAAAAACTTCGTCATGATATAAAGTCACTATTCATTTATTCACAGACATAACTCATCAACATCCACTTCAGTCTGATGGCATCACTCGTCGGGGAGACGTGATTCATGGTCAGCAGATTGACTTCAATGTTCAGATCTATCCAAATTGTCATGCTCTGAATTGATTACACGGAAGTTTTGCGCAAGTGTTTTCTAATGAAATGGAAAACGTAAACCATTCATCATGAAATGTCGCAGCCGTCCGTAACGGCAATATACCTATGTTGAAGCACTGATGTCATGGTCACGCGCGGTTGCGTCACAAGCAGGCAGCCACAATGGCAGGACGCGAGCGACCGCCCCATCGCCATGCGCCAGTCACCGAGAGTTCAGTGAAGATTGGCCTCAAACGATCGGTCCACTGCCCCCGCTTGACCACTGATCTGTCTATATTTATATGGGTTAATAGAACTAGCTTTCGATCGTCAACTACTTGTATCGATAACGAATCGAGTCGAGAGTACTTAAATATCAACTTCGAGATCCAATCTCCAACAAACTTTCAGCTTTTGCCACACCAATATAGACCATTTCACCGCAAGTATTAAATCCGAAGTATGGAAGTAACCATATCACGATCTCATATTTCCGCCAGAAGATACACAAGATAAACTTTCCTCGCAGACGCTCCCGAGTCCGAAAGAAACTTTCTATGAAGAATAAATTAAAGGGGACTGGATAAGCAAATAGACGCCAAATAAGGAGAAACAAGATTTACTTTATTTTAAGCCTAGAAATAGTTTAGTCATTATTATGAATACTTAAGACAAAATAGGCTAATTTATGAACACAACCCGTATCGAATAAAGCCGTAGGGTAAAAGTTGTTATTTGCTAGTCTGTTACGGTATTTACTTGTGCATTTTATAGAATCTATCCAAAATAATCCAAATTCATGGCCTTAAACTTTATTTTGAGCATTTACTAAAATCCTTGAATACAAATGCAATTTGACTAGTGACGTGAATCGGTGATGCAAATGGAAGGGCGGCGGACGAGGCTTTTCCACTTTTCTGCAAATTGACGAGTGACGGGTTTCCCAATAATTGGGACCGAAAGATCCGAGCTAAAGCTTCCCAAAACTAACCTGACAGTTCTTCAGTTTTGTAGATATTGTATCTATTTATATATGTTTTGTAACTTTATTAACTTCATAGCATCTTATCTATCTTATATACAGGATGTCCCAAAAAATAGCGTCAAGTGTCTCTTATCGGCCTATTGTTATTACAGGTAAAAGATTTGCGCCCACGTTTACAATCCGGATCATGGGTGAGAACACATTGCGCAAAACTAATAAAAGTTAAATTAAACATTGAAAGAATAGCTCTAAAAAGCTTCCCTGCAGTCATTTTTGGTTAGTTAACAAACGAATTAAGCTTAGGAATGATAAAATGGCCAAAATCTATTTTTTAATCAGATAGCTAATTTTAAGAATTTTCCACCTCGCCGTCTTTTTACCCCAGGCCACCAGGCCGATTTTAGCCAAAGTAGCCCATTAAGTACTACCTACTTTTTTTTAATGATTATGAAAGCTGAGAGTTTGGAAAATTCTTAAGACTTATTTAAGAACCATGAAATCACTTGTTAAGATTTTTAATTTAAAGTTGAAAAGTTAAGTCATAATTCACCGAATGTAATTTTTTGACTTTACACCAACATTTTCATAGTTTTCATCAAAGTCACGTAGCTGATTATTTTATGCATAAAAGAACAACTCATAAAAATTCAGTAGCAAAAAAAATATCTCAAGAAAGTTTTCTACTTTTTTTTTAGATATTTTTAAGTTGTTCTAGTCAAAAATTTTCAAAAATTCGGAAAAAATTCATAACTCGAAAACTATAAAAAATCGCGGAACATAAATGGGGTTGATTCGGGTACCCCAAGGGGTGTTCTATCTCTGCTTGACACTATTTGCCTGTATATATCATAGCATCCGATCTCTTTCTCTATCCATCCCCAAGCGTTAATTTCTCACATCAGAGGATGAGAACATCAAATCTCTTTGATTCGCATCTTGTTACTATACTTTCTTTTCATTATATTTCCTTACAGTCCCGGCACCAAATATGCGGGAAGTAGGTAGGTACATACGAGCGAGCGAAGCGTCTCAGTTTTGAAATTGGCCAAAAAATGTTCCTCGATTTATTTAAATTTTTTAGGTGCTCGTGATTTCAGATTGGGGTGAAAATAGGGGGCAAAAGGGGGGAAGTTTGCTGTAGCGTTATTTATCGACGGATTTCAATCAAATTTGAAATCCACATAGGCACACTAAGAACTTCATTCTACACAAGATTTTGTGAAAAAAAATCCAAAAAGGGAGGAGAAGGAGGGAAGTTTCGGTTATTGCATGGTTAAAAGGGCTCGCGAGATCTACTGTTACAGAACCACTAGTTACAATCCGCTCTATACCCAGAATACCTTATTTCAGAGGCTCACAAATCCCACCACACAGCACACCCTATGAAATTATAAATTCTATCCAGACCATCAACGCATCCGTCGTGAACCCGCGTGACTGCGTGTAATGGACGCCGGATTCGATCCGCGTAAATAGACGGATGACGTGGTCGCGGTCTCACGGCCTATTATTTTAAATCCCTTCGGACGTCAGTTCCAATATACCTCTGCGCAATTTGGCTCGCGTCGCGTCATATTCCCCCGCCTAGCACCCAGGAACTCTCATCATAATCCTGACTTTTGTAGTGAATCTAGCTTTCAAAACTTTTTTCTGAATCTAAAAAAAGTAAACTAGTGGTTCGCCCCGAACTGAGATCTCGCGAGTCTTCCACAAATCAAAATAAATATTATTCACAATCTTTGTCTAATAAAATAGTACCACGAAATGCACACCCCACTAACTACCCACAGTTTCATTCAAATTACAAGTAACGTGAGTTCATGTATATTGGTTCTCTTTTTAGGGGTAGAAATTGCAGTTATTCTGGATTTCAGACTTTTCCATATATTTGTGTCACTAAAGCTACACGAATACCAAGTTTCAGCACTGTGGGGTCACTTTGTGTACCCTGTGAATTTCGTCTAAGTTCCGTTTTTAACTACAAATATCAAACTAAAAATAAAACGGTGTCGAAATGTACTAATAAAGACCTTTCATTAGACGTCCCATTTGACCTAATAGTTTCATTTTGATTTTTTTTACCCTTCTTGAACCCCAATATCTCAACAACCCCCAACATTTTTATCTAATTTAGTCACACCAGGATTGTGCCAACACTACCTACCTATATATCAAATTTCACGATGATAGGATCAACGTTTCGAAAGTTAACCTCGGCAAACAAACATACATAAGTAAATACAATGACGATTTGACCAAGTTCATTTTGAGATCTCGCTTTACTCAGTCAAAAAGTTTGAACAATAGCTTAAATTCATCTGACAACTTCACATAAAATTTTTATTCTATTATTTTGTTTGGAACTCAATTGCTGTTAAGGAGGGCGTTGTTGTCTGTGGCACAGTTCTTAATCTTCTGCAGACAACTTTCGCATACCTTTTCAAAACCATTGTTATTTATGTTTTTACATATATTCAGGTAAGTAACATTAAGGTAAACTACCGGTGGGGTGTGTTAGATGTTAGGTGATAGAGTAAACGGTGTCTTATAAACAAATTGATCAAGCGCGTGTCGAACCACGTACAGTGAAGGGCTCCGTAGCCAGTGCGGCTGTATCATAGTCATATTACAAAACAAAGTTAATTTTGCAGTTGATTCTATAACTTTGTGTGAACATTATATAGGGTGTCTCAATAAGAGTGCACTTTTTAAATATTTTGTAATTTTTTTTCGATATATGCGGGAACTCTGAAATTTGACAGCCATCACCTATGATTATAATTATTTAAAATTAATAAAAATGTAGCGTTACACAAAAGAAGAACGTGTTATCAATGTGAAAACTCATTATTAAAATAGAGTAAGTTACGCTGAGAGAATTCAAAGAGTAGTCAAAAAATTTGAAGAAACTGGGTCGGTTGTGGACAGTAAGTTTCCTCTGCGTCGACCTACCGGTAGATATCTTGAAAATGTTGCTATTGTAAATGAGAGTGCGGCCGAAAACCCGAAAACATCAATTTGACATCGTGCTCAACAACTTCAAATTTCACAAAGCACTACGCAGCGAATTTTAACGAAAAACCTCCACCTTCACCCGTACAAGATTCAGCTTACTTAGGAGCTTAAACCAGTAAACTATGCAAAGCGTCGGCAATTCGTTCAATGGGCAATAGAGCAAAGTGAAGCGAACGCCGATTTTTCGAATTGTGGACACATTAGGTGCACTTTCTCGACCAAAAATTCCGCGAAGTTTGCGAGCAATAACTTTCACTATTTTTTGTAATGAGTTTTTACAATGATAACTAGTTCTTCGTTTGTGTAACGCTCCATTTTTATCAATTGGAATAATCATAGGTGACAGCTGTGAAATTTCCGAGTTGCCACATAAACTAAAAAAAAATACACAAAGTTTAAAAAGTGCACTCTTATTGAGACACCCTATATAAACTGTTACTTGTGTGTGCTGTGAGACCTTCTTACCAAATCTCATTATTTCATTATCGGGAAGTTCCTTATAGGTTTTGATTTATTTGCGAGCAAAATTAGCCGTTTTTTTTATTGCGGTTAATTTTCAAGGAACCGTATTTGATATTCATTTAAACTTTTATCTCCACTCGTTCCTGAGAAAAAGGGTCTTGTCAGGCGGACAGACAGACAGACGGACAACGAAGTGATCCTACAAGTGTTCCTTTTTTCCTTTTGAGGTACGGAACCATAAAAGGACTTGTCTTATTTAGGTTTCGTTAAGTAACGCAAGTTTCTCTAGATAATGAATAATACAAGAAGCTAAAATATGCATGACTCCCCTGCGCTATGTTCTGCATACGGCCATCAATCTCCCACCAGTTGGTCGGCAACTACTTATTACCTACACAATCATATGTATAGGTAGCTCTGGGTTTTTTGTAAACACTTTTTGAATCTTGATTTTTCTGAATCTCATTCAACCTGTAGGTATGTAGATTATTGTGGATAAAGCGTTCAACCTGATGTTAAGTGGTAACCATCGCCTATAACAAAGTATTACCTCGTACGTACGCAACGCAACATAAAATGTGCCCTACAATGCAGTAACCCTGCGTCCATCAACTTTAGGCATACAGGTGTAATGTAAAGCCTCATGTGCATGTGCCTGTAATTTCACCGGCAACCATACCCTTCAAACCGAAACATAGCAATGGTCCTAATTTTCTATACTAGGTAGGTACTATTAGGTATTCTACCTGTGGGTAAATTTAATTGCGGAAATTTCAACACGAACTAACATTACGTAATTGATCGAGCGAAGCGAGATCTCCAAATCAACTTGGGCAAATCGGCGTTGTATGTATGTATTTATCTATGTATGAGTATGTACTATGTATGTATGTTTGTTTGTCCGAGGATAACTTTCGAAGCGTTTATCCGATCATCGTGAAATTTGGTATATAGGTAGGTAATGATGGCAAAATTTTAGTGTGACTCTATGAGCTAAAAATTTTGGGAGGGTTGTTGAGATATTGGGGTTCAAGAGGGGTAAAAAAAAATGAAAATGCGACTATTAGGTCAAATGAGACGTCAAATGAAAGGTCTTCATTAGTACATTTCGACCCCGTTTTTACTTTTAGTAAAGTTTTTGTAGTTTTTGAGTTATTAGCCATAATAAAAACTAAACTTTGACATAATTCACAGGGTACACCAGTGACCCCCAAAAGCGGATCCAGCTTTGGTGCCAGGGGGGGGGGGTCACATAGTCGTGGTCAATGTCATGTGTTATGTTTAACAATTTTAATTAGTGGTCCACCTAGGTCCTGGACCCAGCCCAGGGGGGGGTCATGACCCCCATGACCCCCCCTGGATCCGCCCTTGGTGACCCCACAGTGCTGTAATTTGGTATGCGTGTAGCTTATGTATCACAAATAAATAGGCAAAAGTCTGAAATCTAGAATAACTGCAATTTGTACCCCAAAAAAGGATAACAAATTAACATGAACTCCCGTTACCTGTAATTTGAATGAAACTGTAGGTCAAGTTATTTGGTTTTTATTTCGTGGCACTATTTTGATCGTCAAAGATTACGAATAATATTTTTTTTGTTTTTATGGTAGACTCGCGAGATCTCAGTTCGGGGCGAACCACTAGTCATGTATAGGCGATGAAGGCTCAGCGAGTAATATCAGTAAACGTAATTCTGAAACATAAATTAAGAAAACTTATAAATTACGTAAAAAAATCACTAATTTAGAAAACATTGCCCGAAATCGATTTAGACCGCTCTGTCGTTCACTTGAAAGGGTTTTGTTTGATGGAGCAATAATAATTAATCAGTTCACGGACGGATACTGTCTATTTACAACTTCCTTTTGAGAATCAACTGGAATTCTAACATTGAATAGAATCACAAGCCGATCGCACTAATGTTTGTTTAAAAAAATAGAAGGCAGAAAGTATTGAACGAATGAAGACAAAGTTTCAAAGTACCTATTGTTCAAAAAGTAAATAGAAGTCATTCTGACTACACAGAAATTCCACAACTGGTGACTAATAACCAAGTATCTCACTGGACAATTTAACCAGCTTGTTTTATATTGAATCACAATAAAATGGACAAGAGTAAGTTGGACTAGCGCCCTTTTAGTTTCCGTGCGATTACTGTTATGTGGAATTCCACAAATATTTCCCGTCCTCCTTAATTTCCTAATTTAAGACTTTAGTATCACAAAGATTTCTCAGCATGCTGAATTTTAGCAATATAAGGAATGCTCCTACACTTTTAACATTTCTAGTTCATATCAATACAACTTTTGAATAAGTACATTGGTCGAATTTTGTCATAAAGTTTGCTACCCGTTCCGGGGGAAAATGGTATTTCCTTTTAAAGTAAGGAACTCTAAAAAGAGAATGAATAGCGTACAGTGCAAGATATTAACATAAGGCTTGTTCTCATACATATCTGTATCCGATAGCTGTCAGCTGACATAGTTGCGTAAACTTGAATGTGACAACAAAAGGGCCCCATTCAATTAATCTGAAGAGACTTTAATTGTAGCTTAAATACCCGAGATAACGCTTTGTTGACATTAATGAAACCTAAACATATCTAGCATAAACAATGAAGACCATGGAATTTGTGTCTTTTGATTGATTGATCGAGCGAAGCGAGATCTCTAAATCAACTTGGGCAAATCGGCGTTGTATGTATGTATGTTTGTCCGAAGATAACTTTCGAAGCGTTTATCCGATCATCGTGAAATTTGGTATATATATAGGTAGGCACAATTTTGGTGTGACTCAATGAGCTAAAAATGTAGAGTGGTGGTTGAGATATTGGAGTTCAAGAGGGGTAAAAAAAATGAAAATGAGACTATAAGGTCAAGTGGGACGTCAAATGAAAGGTCTTCATTAGTAAATTTCAACCCTGTTTTTATTTTTAGTTTAATCTTTGTAGTTTTTGAGTTATTAGCCATAATAAAAACAAAACTTTGACAAAATTCACAGGCTGAAATTTGGTATTCGTGTAGTTTTAGTGACACAAATATAGGCAAAAGTCTGAAATCCAGAATAACTGTATTGTGTACCCCAAAAACGAGTACTTAACCACTTAATATGAAATTCCGTTACCTATAATTTGAATGAAACTATATGTACTGTGTGTATGTGGTCAAGTAAGTTGGTTGATTATTTCGTGGCACTATTTTGATAGTCAAATAATACGAATGATATATTTTTGTTTTTATGGGAGACTCGCGAGATCTCAGTTCAGGGCGAACCACTAGTTATATACACTACGTTATTTGCTACAAGCTTCTGCCTACAGCTTTGCTCGTCTGGCTAACTAAGTAGAACAGTGGATTAATTTATACGTTTGATGCCAGAAAAATTTGAACAGGGAAAAATTCTAAGCGCAACTTCCCTATATCAAAATACGCTGAAGGCACAATACTTTTCAATATTCAACGTCCATAATGTGCCTGAGTGATCGTACAAGCAATAAATGAATCATTGCCATAAATTGTATTGTATGTAGAATTAGCCAGTGATTTGTCTTGCACGGTCGAGTGGTCAAAGGTCGTCGTTAGAGCTCCTTTATCGATTGTTAATCGCTAATGTTTCCAGAGCATCATAAATCGACCATAGATAACGTTTATGGCAAGTTGTGTGCCAGTTAACACACTCCAGGGATCTCTACGCTCCTCTTAATATTAACGCCTCACCTTGGAACTGTTAGGTCGAACCGAGCACGATATCAAATAATAAGACGTTGTTAACCTTTGAGCAAATGTGTCGATCGATAACCGAATTAGAGTAACTCTCTGGGTACCTATTTCCACTATTGAAAGTGACTGATCGATTGCACGTTGTAACGAAAAGAACACTTTCGTTGTTTACAATATGGTCAAGGGCTTAGCATAAGTGTTTTAATTAAGAATATTAGCAGAGTAGTGCTAGAGTTAGATCACTTAGCTGCAGCTGGTTAGAGGGCAGGCAGGGAGCAGGGACGCAGCGACAGTAATTATCGTGGCCCGTGTCGACGACTCCGGGCAGAGCGTTCACCCCGCGCCACGACCCTCGCACAATACGCAACTGTAGTGCGACGCACTATCACAAATATGGGACGATGCAGACAAGTGCTCCACGCACCAACTTAGTAATCCTTCTCACTAGGTTTTCTAAAAGCGCTCGAAGCCTAGCCTGCGTAATTGTTAATAGATCATCTATGCAAAAGATGCTTCGCAGAATAAGGCATTTACGAGTAAATATTTACGTAGAGATGCATGAAAATGGCAGTTAAATTTGAGCGCTTCTAGGCTTCTGCAGAGAAGGTCATCGGGCAGCCTAGCTCGTAAGAACTTCCTTAACTTTAATTTGTTTTCGTGTCATTCACCGCCAGTGCACGTAATATGCACCTTTTCGAGTGGCGAGATTGTAATGAGCTCAATTCAAGCATTTATCAGATGAGAAGTATCAAACTGTTTGCGTTTCGCATAACCAGTAGTTGATGCAACGCCCGTCCGTTTCGGTATGGTGCGGTACGAGTAATGAGTGTGCGGTGTCACTGACGTAACTACTTCGGACATTAGCGGGTCGTTTCTTCAGATCGCTGCTTGCACATCATAATCGCAAGTTAAACAAGGATATTGTAAGTATAATAGGCGATTATTTATGTAGGTACAGTGTCGCAAGCCAGGCGAGGCTGCCGGCTGCCAGTCGGCTAATCGTGCAACCGACGCTCACGGTCGCCAGCCGCCCACTCTCCGGTTAAGCCCATATAAAGTGTTCGACGCCCCAATGCACAGCAATATTCATATTTTTATACCAATGAGGCAATATGCTAATTGGGAAACAATCACCACCCGATTACGAGCCCATTCTAGCCGTACTCCATTACTATTCATTATGAAGTTAAGTCGTTAGTTCTACTGTAATGCTAAATTAGAGATAAATCTCTTTTACATTACACCAACTTTTAAAATTTACACCAATTATGACACAGAACATTAAATTAAGTAATTTATACATAGGTAAAGACAATTGAAAAGCGATATCTTGATAGATGGAAAGGACGATATAGGTAGGTAGGTACTTACCAATAAACCTTACACAAAACTAAGCAAAGCTTGTACTATGAGAAAGAGATGTTTTGTTGTGTACAACATTAAATGAAAACACGGGTAGAGCTAATGGCTAGTGTTGTTGTAAAATAGGTTTTTTCAAATTCATTACCATACAAAATTTTAAATTTTCATTCATCATGTAAGTAGGTGGCACCTGTTAAACTGACTAAGCGGCATCGTCACAAAAGCACCGCCAATTTACGTTAAAAGTTGTTTATTGGAAATGTATCGATTACTCGATAAATATTCAGGTTACCGGTATTAAAACCACCTGTAAAATCATTTAATACGATTCCGGATGTGTGTTTTAAATTAATGTCGTACATAACAAAACAGGTTGTATACATATTTTTTTTGTAAATAAAACTTATAATACTAGTGGTTCGCCCCGAACTGAGATCTCACGAGTCTACCATAAAAACAAAAAAAATATTATTCGTAATCTTTGAGTATCAAAATAGTGCCACGTAATAAGAACCAACTTACTTGACCTACAGTTTCATTCTAATTACAGGTAACGGGAGTTCATGTAATTTGTTTCCCTTTTTTTTGGTACAAATTGCAGTTATTCTAGATTTCAGACTTTTGCCTATATTTGTGATACATAAGCTACACGCATACCAAATTACAATACCTACTGTGGGGTCACTGATGTACCCTGTGAATTTTGTCAGATTAGTTTTTATTATGGCTAATAACTCAAAAACTACAAGAACTTTACTAAAAGTAAAAACGGGGTCGAAATGTACTAATGAAGACCTGTCATTTAACGTCTCACTTGACCTAAAAGTCTCATTTTCATTTTTTTTACCCCTCTTGAACCCCAATATCTCAACAACCCCCCAAAAATTTTAGCTCATTGAGTCACACCAAAATTGTGCCATCATTACCTACCTATATATCAAATTTCACGATGATCGGATAAACGCTTCGAAAGTTATCCTCGGACAAACAAACATACATACAACGCCGATTTGCCCAAGTTGATTTGGAGATCCCGCTTCGCTCGCTCAATTGTAAAAAAATACCCGAACCCGGAACAAATATCTGTAGATCATGCAAATATTTGTCCCGAGACATATTGGCACATTCTTCTCAAGTCTTCTGCCAACTTGAACTGCCTACCTGCCTGCTCACCATGATCACTCATTTCGCATTACAGTTCAAATTACCCAAGCCTCGGCAGCTGCTATTAACAGGAGCTAAGTTTGCCATTGTTCTAGTCTTCGACTAGTCTATCAACATTCCACGTCTGGTGTCAGTCCTCGGAGCGCGAACACAGGATAGGTAACGTAGGTAGGTAGCTGCCTACGCGCACAGCAGTTTTATCGCCACACTTGCGTATTCCAATCTGAATTTATTGAATCAAATTGCAGTATGCATGGCCCTTGTTTGTTTCTTGAATGTTCTTGAAACGACTACATTTCTTGTGTAATCCACAATAATGTTCCTTGAGCACAAGACTGCTTATTTTGAAAATACAACTAAAGTAAAATTCATTCAGCGATAATTTTGTTGTTTAAAAAGGAAGGTACAATATAATAATTAATTGATCGATGTCGTCAGCTTCTACTCATTTCCACCAAACCACTAAACCTATTTCCAGGAACATTGATTTCGTGAGTAATTAAATGCATACAAAATTAGTGTGACACACAAACAAATCCATCATATATTTTTTATATTTTTAAGCTATTGCATAGCTTCTATCGCGGGCCTTGAGCGTGGAGACCGAATCCAGAAATTCCGTAACGAAAATAACCTAACACCCCCCACTCCGACCGGCACAGCGGTGATACTTTTTTTTTATTAACATTACTGCCTAGTAAAATTATGTAGGTAAAATATCTTTGATGAATAAACACCCCAAATAAAACTAACCGGATTATTTATACTACAGAGCTCTACATATTATTATAACCTAGGACATTGGCAATAACAGCAAGCAAAATAGCTTCATAATTATTGTCACCAATCAAGCAATATATCGGCCATTATAAGTGGAAAAACGCTAAATCGACGATTATCGCCAGAAAAGGAGCCGCCTCAAGGCTGCTCAGAATTACTTTATCCAACGAACCGATTCTTGCTACTCGACTTCAACAAACGCCAACTAATTACATACCACTCGACACTTGTGTTGCTTAGTGAAAGCTTCCTGGTAAACAAGAATTTGAGACAATTACAGATTATCAGCTTACAATAGAATGGCCAGACAGCTGGCGCTGCATTCATCATCGCAGTAAGATCTATGCGTCAATCGTATTATCGACTATTACTTTTGCAAAAACCAGTAGCTCAATATCCGTACGTTCACTTCGATGGCCGATTGAAAGTTTAATTACCTTGCAGAATCCGTTCTAAAACTTCTCATCCGATAATATTACCTATCTACTTTTCGGAATCATCGTCTACTTAAATTTAAAGAGTTCTTTGTCGCGGAGATCGCCAACCCCTTTATCTACAGGTGCCCTATTATTCTATTTCGAAGCGGTTTAAATTCGGTTATTTTTGACTTAACCCAGATATTGAGTTCGTAATCTTCCGGAAATCGATAACAAATCAGGAACAGGCATGAGGCATCAATATCTGCTTAAATAACTTAAATATTAGCACTATCGTTACACAAAAATAAACTTATCTATATGTTAGATACAAATTCTCACTGCCCCAATATTCCGTTTTTCGACGATTCAGACGCGCTGAGTATTGAGGACAAACCCAACTCGAAATTACAAAAATCCAATGCAAACCTTCACCCCTCGTTTTGGTGTTTGTTTAAACACGCATGCTATACTGATGTAGGTAGGTACTCATATACACGAGCAAACTGTACAATCACTAATGCTTGTTTATAGGAGTGTCTGTTTAGGTGTAAGGGGACCGGCTGGCGCTCTCTGGCGCCTTATAAACTAGATAATTAATCATACTCATACTTGAACAACGCCTAATTCCTACAGAATTGAGCTAATAAAACGTTCACACTGTGCTGTGGAACAAAACAATAGGTATGGATTTAGATATGGCAGTGCGTTTGCCTATTTCAACTAAGCTAATAATGGAATTTGTGTATCATACAATAGTTATTTGAATAGACCGCTGCACTGTAAACCTTGCAAAATGTAGCCCAACCGCCTCTTATCTAATCGCATTGATCATGCAAAAAATAATGACGATAAACTAGATACCGACTCGAACCAATAACCAACCGTTGTGATAACCAATAATATCGAATTATCTTCAGCAAATAAAGCAATTTCTTTGCAAACAAAATGTTCCCCGAAACAACTCTATCGTTATACAGATTAGTTATCAAAATTAGTCTGTTGCGGGTAGTTTAAACAAGGGAACGGAAGGAGAGGAGGGCGTCCGCCCGGGCCGCGAAAGGAGTGGTACACAAATAGCCACGTGACCCGGCCATTGACTCGGTTCATCCTAATCCGTCCCACTACTCCAGTTCAGTACAAGCCGCGACTTAGGCCAATCCCGCTCGCCTGCTCGCCAGCACGCCGCCGACACCAACCGCTCCACACATTTGAACTTTCACATGACCCAATATCGCAGCTGTCTAACCCACCATCTGTAAACTACAATTGCAGTTACCGGCCTAAACACACGCCATAAACAAACCCTCGAAAATAAATACCTAGAGATTACAAATAAACGAAACATGCATAATGTGGGTTATATTTAATATTCGGATGTATAGCAGCTTGAACCACATGTCGAAACGGCAACCCTGCGGCCGTTGCCGAATGAAAATAAATATCTACTCATGGTCTACTCAAACAAACACTTCAACCCACATTGGCTACATTTATATTTAGACCAAAGGTAGATTCAAAGGTGGCTCATTTTTCTGTTTGCGCTCTGCTGCTACTCTGAAGGGACAACACTTTGAAGATACAGAAATAATCATGATTTCTTTGTTCTCGCTTCCCGCAACTTTTGACTTTCTTCTATCAATTTGTTTACTTGGTATTAGCAGTATTTTTATCAGAATAAAATATAGCCTATATCACTCATTTAAATTCTGTGTGCGATTGCCCACATAACAAATGGGTATAAGAGAGTCACAGTTTATGTATTTTATTTCCACTTGCTATTTTTTTTTCTAATTCTACTTTAGTCGTTGTATTTAGCTGTACGCACATGTGTTTATATTGCAATCCAGATCAAATCAGCATTTTTGTAATCTTTACTTTTAAGTGGTGGTAATTATGTTGAGTGCGTCTAAATAAACGAAAATGAAATATCAGTGAAAGAATTTTCAGAATCGGTTCACTTGTTCCGGAGATAACCCACAACATACAAACTTACCCCCTTCCCTTAATCCCCATCAACAACGTTTTATTGTTTTTTCTTACAAATTTCAACCCCCTTTTGCCGCTGGAACCCTTCCGATTTTCGGTTTAAGGTATCATTATACCAAGTTTCATCAAAATCCATCATTTCAGCGTGATGCGCGTACAAACGGATAAACAGACAAAAATAGAAGAAAAATCGTTTTGGCCTCTACATTTTTCAAAAGATATGTAAATTAGAAATGTGGGCCAGTTACAGTTTTATTATAAGTATAGGTTTATTAATATCTACCAATCGGTTAGTATTGCATTATTATAAGAGTTAACTACAAATAAATACACTTTACAGCTGAAAACACCGAGGTAAAGACAATAATCGTTATTAAGTAGGTATAAAGGCATTACCGAGCAATCCTTTCAGAGGGTCCGCCACAAGCGGGGATTATGTAAATGTTGTAGTCCTCCTGCCGCCTGCCCTATGGAGCTTTATGAGCATTCTCTTCACGTGACATGTACCAGACATATCAGATTAACTGCTACCACAAGCATCATAATTGACTAATGGTTTGAGTCATAGATGCGTTTCGTATCTGATACCTATTACTATCTGATCAGAGTTTTTACGAACAATAACATTGGCATGAACCTATAATAGGATAATTATCAGCTATCAGCTTACGCGCTGCAAGATTGGTGCCAACTGAATAACAACAATAAATATAGAAATAGCGCAATGTTGAGTGACGACAGGTCGCAGCCGCGCGGACAAGTCTAAAGCTACGCCTTCCTAACGCATTTGTTACGACGTCAACACTTGCATGCAGCCAGTTGCAGCCTGTTTGCAATGTGGGACACTTCAGTGTTTCTTGCCAATCAATATCTGCGCCATCTAACTGTATTGTGTAACTTGACAGTATCATTTAAAGGAGTAGCTAGCTACCTATGGTTCTACGTTCAGATCAGCCCGCTGTCAGACGCACACTTTCAACTCGGGGTTCACACGCTTTGTTCAAACACAATGACTCTCTACGTTCTTTTTGTTTTCGTTCGAGACGACCTTTGTTGATAATATACAATATCGCGACTTTAATGAAAGAAATCATGGACCGTGAGATTTTTATATCATTTATTTTGCAATTGACACATTCCAAATCTATTGTACTTGCAAAGCACATATGCGCAAGACCGTATTCAGTCAAGGTTTTAATAGGCAGTACAGCAAAATTTGTAAGATCCATGTAGTTGATGATTTGCGTTTCGATATGTTGAAATATTTTCCAAATGTACCATAAATACGCTGAATAGCAGCGGCAAACACGAGGATTTCGCGGTACTTCTCACGTCCGCCGAAACGGTTTGCGTCAGTGCGCCCATTACGCTCAAAATACACACCACACGAGCTCCAGTTGGATAAAAAGCATGTCAATCAATTCACATTAAGCCTGCGGTGATGGGTGCTACAAAAACTATTACAAATACATACGCATCCAGTATATAAATCTATCAATGTTGCAACACATCGCTCAATCTGCCGCTGGAGTCTGCACATGTTTTTCTTTCAATCAACACCCGACTCTGCGAATAGAATACTCAAACAGTCAAATAGTGGCCGTTAAAAACAATAATGTTTTCACAAACAAGTCTTTTTTCCCGAGTCCTTTATAGGGCGTTGCCTCATTGCATTTTATTATGCAACATTATTGCTGGAGACAGTGGGCTTGACATTTACGTATGGCGGCGCCTGCAGCCTGCGGCTTCGCCCCAAATTGACTTCTGGCCTTCGTTTCGCTGAAGTGGGACACCGCTACGCTGAACGCACGCGCCTATGATACTATCTCTGCATCACTCGACTCGAGCACTTGCAGTGCGCGTGCACAATGCAACCTGTCAATTCCGATGATTGCACTTAAATTAGATAGCTCTACTTACTTGTGGCAGTGGAATAGCATTATCAGTTATTATTAGAAATCAACTGAACTTTTATAAGCTGTTCCAACAAAATAAATACTTACCTAGTTCACAGTAATTACTTCCACTAACGGAATAATGTTATTCATTGTCGATAATTATTGTGGTATTAACGTTTGTTTTTAAAATAGACCACAACCTACATTGGCCGTTGCAGATCGAGTCATACGGAGCATGTTATGAAAACGCAGACCGGTTTTGAAAATATATCAATTGAAAGCCCTCGACGGTGTGCATGTATAATGTTATTGTGCAGATCAATGCGCCCGGCCAGCTTGCAACATCGGCGACGAGACTGTTACATGACAGATTACTAGACGCCACTGCAACAGGTCCAGATGGGTCATCAATCCATTTTCATAAGTAGTGTTGGCACAATCCTGGTGTGACTAAATGAACTAAAAATGTTGGGGGAGTTGTTGAGATATAGGGGTTCAAGAGGGGTAAAAACAACAAAATGAGACTATTAGGTCAAATGGGACGTTTAATGAAAGGTCTTCAGTACATTTCGATCCTGTTTTTATTTTTAGTTTAATCCTTGTAGTTTTTGAGTTACCTATTAGCCATAATAAAAACTGAACTTTAACTAAATTCACAGGGTACACCAGTGACCCCACAGTGCTGAAGTTCGGTATGCGTGTAGCTTTAGTGTCACAAATATAGGCAAAACTTGAAATCCAGAATAACTACAATTTATACCCCTCAAAAGTATAGGTAACCTATTTACACGAACTCCCGTTACCTGTAATTTGAATGAAACTGTAGGTCAAGTTATTTGGTTATGTATTTCGTGGCACTATTTTGATAGTCAAAGATACAAATATATATACATATATATATATTTTGTATTTACAAGAGACTTGTGAGATCCCAGTTCGAGCGAACCACTAGTTAATCCATTCTTAAACGTCGAAAAACATGAGTATCCCATATCGTCTCTCGTTTTGAGAAAGTACTGTCTACTTATTTGCTAAATACTCTTCCTTCAACCGACTTGATGTAACTAGTTTTTTCGCATTAGCCAATTTGCATAACGGTTCGTTTAACTGGAATTGAGACGTATTGGATAATCGTTGGAAAATATAAACCAGCTCTACGTGACGACACGTTATGAATATGCAGTGATTCGTAAGTTCCAAAAACTCATTCATTGAGCTTTTCGGAGAAGATGACGCGTCTTATTGCGACTGCATTTTCTGTTCCTAATCAAATGTGGTTTCGAACTTTTAACAAAGAGTCTTTATCGAGGCCAAGAGGTGTACCCACTTGGTTTAACATCTGCCAGCTCACTAATTACTAATAAAAAGAAAGTGCTGTAATTATGTAATTAGATTATTGGTGAGGGAAACGATAAATAGAGAATGGTAAGCCTTGTGACATAGAGATTGAATGCTGGAGGTGGCTCGGTGGACATAAGTGATATCAATATATAACTATTGGTTCGCCCCGAACTGAGATGTCACGATCTTTCACTATGAAAATAGTGCCACGAAATAAATAACCAAAAATATTGACCTACTGTTTCATTCAAATTACAGGTAACGGGATTTCATGTATCTTGGTTACCCTTTTTTGGGGTACAAATTGCAGTTATTCTAGATTTCAGACTAAAAATAAAAACGGAGTCTAAATGTACGAATGATACCTTTTATTCGACGTCCCATTGGACCTATTAGTCTCATTTTAATTTTTTTTACCCCTCTTGAACTCCAATATCTCAACAACTCCCCCACATTTTTAATTCATTTAGTCATACCAAAATTGTGGTATCACTACCTACCTATGTATCAACGTTCACGATGATCGGATCAACGCTTCGAAAGTTATCCGCGGACAAACAAACATACATACAACGCCTATTTGCCCAAGTTGATTTAGAGATCCCGCTTCGCTCGATCAATAATATTGTGCATATATATATATATATAGTAATGTTTGTTGTATATGTGTTTATATATTTCTCTTTAGTATCACGTACATGCGATACACACGCGCTTGACTGGCCCGTGTAAAAATCGAATTACCGTTAGACATGTGTCATCGCGTCCTCGTTACGGCTCGGCAGGCGACCAAACCTGTTCTTACGTCCATACCCTTATTCTATGGCACAATTGCCGAATTTGCAACGCATTGCTTCTACATAAGTACAGCGTATGACATGGTGTCTCTCAGCTCGTTAACGTCAGCCCATCTCACTGGAACAATAAATAATTTGGCCTTATCAGCTACAGCAAGGCCACTTGACCAAAGTAGGTCGCGTTCTTATTGAACGGATTAAATGATATCTGATTGAGAATCATCTCGTAGGTGCGTGCGTACAGCTGGCGAAATAAAACATCAGTATTTTTATAAGGTTAATGATTTTTAAATTTATATGTTTTTTGTCAAAACTTGCTGCGTAAAATACTAGTCTCATCAATGTAAAACTTCAGTACTTATGTCATTTTTCAGAGTTTTATCTATAGTATTTATATATATATATATATTTTATAGTAAAGTAATTTTCCAAATAAAATAATTTTTGCACAATAATTTTTGTGTTTTGTAGTTATCTCGAGACTGTTCAAGTCTTTTGTTGAAAACCAACACAGGAAGAAAATATAGTTTATTATCAACTACTGAGTTTTTTTTTATAGATTGATTAATAATCCTATAAAAAACAATAGTACCTAATTGTTACACTAATTAATGAGACATGTGA
Source organism: Philereme transversata (assembly GCA_963924445.1). Classification (NCBI taxonomy): domain Eukaryota; kingdom Metazoa; phylum Arthropoda; class Insecta; order Lepidoptera; family Geometridae; genus Philereme; species Philereme transversata. The sequence continues at coordinate 13,530,474 of OZ004342.1, forward strand.
TTGACTCAGCAAGTTCCGATAAAAATCATACAAAACTTTATAACTCTTATCATTTTTTTATTATATATTTTATTTTAAAGTAGTTTTTATCCAGGCTATTAATTGACATAAATAGTGTAGCAGGAGCCTTATTTTGTTTTTATGAACGCACGCCGATGACGTAGCGATCGGGGAATAGGGAACGCATCTTTTTGCCTCTGCCGAGCGAGAACGCAATACGTGCGAGCGGGAAGACAGATTCGCCCACGCCACCGCGAAGGACGCGTCGGCTCCGTTGACTTTAATTATTTTATTTCGTGTTTACCATCATATTTGTGTACAATCACTGTTGCTACTTGTTTATCGTGTCTCAATATACAGTTTTACCAATTGATCGTGTGCCGAACTCATTTATTCACGCCCTGAGAGACAACCGCCTTACAGTGACGCCCAACTCGCGGGCACGATCAAATCAGTGAAACCCACGAAATAACGAAAGAAACTAACAGTGCAGTGTACTTATCGCGAGTGCAGTTATCATAGGACATCCTCCGATAGTGGCATTCACGGGCACTTTGAGAAAAGTGCATAAAGCAATAGGATCCGGCACACACGCGGGCGAGTCCACTTCCGCCCGCCGCCGCTCCCGACGCGACGCTTTCCTACACGTAAAACGGGCGAATCCAACGTTCCCGCCAACGGTTATACCGGCCTGGAAAAGTGACGAACGGAAGATAGAGCGCTGCCGGTCGCGTGAGAAACGGATCATCACCGAGCTGTGCGCCTTACACGTTCTACCGGCCAAGGATATTACCAACGTGCGAAGATTTACCGCCTTCATCACCCAAGCGACCGAGCGAGATTATGCCGCCGAAGAAACGCATTGGCAGAGATGACGCGCAGGAGTCTGATACCGATAGTGAACCGAATTGCACGGAAAAGGTGACAAACGTGACTATGTCTGAAAGCATGTTGCAGACATTGGTCGCTAATATTTCGAGGAACCAGATCGAAGCGAACCAAGTCCTAATCGAGAATATGTTAGCGAGTAACAAAGAATTGTTATCAAACGCTTCGTCGCCGAGACCCGAGGGGCAGTTTCACCCGTCGCCGCCGCCGCAAAGCGGTAACTTTGTGAAGTGTACGGCGCGTTTCAACGGCGAGTCGAAGGACGCGGATGAGCTCGAGGCGTTTATAGACGCGATCGAGGTATTCCGCGATTGCACCAACGTCAGCGACGAGAACGCCCTACGCGGTTTGCCTATGCTGCTGGTTGGCGAGGCAGCCGTCTGGTGGCAGGGTGTAAAGGCGTCCGTGTCGGCGTGGACCGACGCCCTGCAGCGACTTCGCGGGATGTACGGAGTGCCGCGACCCGCCTACAAAATCTTCCGCGATATATTCGCGACGGAACAAACAAGTGAACGTGCCGATGTGTTTGTTTGTAAAGTGCGAGCTTTGTTGGCTAAATTACCGTACTCTGTTTCAGAAGTGATGAAACTCGACATCGTGTACGGGTTGTTAGACCGTAGAATAAGAAAGCGCATATCTCGCGATGGCGTGGACGACTTAGAACAACTCGTAACCAAGGTCAGGTTAGTGGAGGAATCCTTGGCGGAGGTAAGCTCAAATCGTATTGCTAGTAACAGTAGCAGTGCATGCCCCGTTAACCCGTTCGCTACCGCGCGGAGTATTGTCAACCCGGCGATTGCCGCAGGCTCCTGCTCGACCCTAGAAAAACCTAGTTCTAAGTCGTTACCTGAATTACGCGTAGTAGGTTCTTCAGATAACCGGTCCGCACTTAACACGAAGCGTAGCTTCAATGAGGTACATAAGCGTGTGCGACCGAAGTGTGGGTTTTGTAGAAGATATGGCCACACAAGTGATGAGTGTCGTAATAAAGAAGACAAATCTAATGATAGTGCAGGTAGTTCTTATATCAGCCCAGCTAAGTCTAATAATAGTGCCCAGTTGCGTTGCTACGGATGCGGTCAATTGGGAGTGATTCGGTCTAAATGTGAAACATGTAAAAACACTCCCAGCGATAGTAAATCTAACTTTTGCAGTGCTTACGTGAATGATAATGACGACCCACGCCCCTTAGTGGAAATAAAAGTAGCAGGTCATGCAGGAGTAGCCATTCTAGATACAGGGGCAACCCATTCAATCGCAGGGCCTTTATTATACAGCTTGTTAGTTGATGCCGGAGTTGAATTTAAGGAAACATCCCGTACCATAGCCTTCGCTAATGGTACACAACATTTATATAAAGCACTTGAGTGCGAGGTTAGTGTCAACTTAGGAGGCCGAGCTATACCTATCTCGTTCATGGTACTTCCGGATGCACAGACCCGGACTCTTTTGGGTAGAGATTTTATTATGAAAGCCTGCATAATGCTAGACCTACCACAAAGTAGCTGGTGTTTTAACGATGACCCCCAGAAATGGTACCCGTTTATTACCAGCTTTGACTTATCTACAGCTAGCGGAACGGAGCTGATGAAGATGGAGGCAGCCAACCTGATGCTGAGGGACGACGAGGGCACCAAGCTGACGTCAGACCAGCGGGGCCAGCTAAACGCCCTACTTGTGAGGAGAGCCGACCGCTTTGCGAAGGAAGGGCCTCCGACCGAGTATGCAACACATCGGTTGAAGATTAATGCTAGCCAGGAACCCATCGCAGCACCCCCGTACCGGATGTCCCCTGGTAAAAGGGCCATCCTGGAGAAAGAATTACAGAAGCTCCTGGATGATGATGTCATAGAGGAATGCGATTCACCATGGGCAGCCAACATAGTCCTTGTAACAAAGAAGAATGGAGGAGTGCGGTTGTGTGTTGATTACAGAAAGTTGAATGCTGTGACTGAGCCTGACCGTTACCCGCTCCCACGGATTGAGGATGTTCTTCATGCGGCTAAGAACACGAGTTTCATGACGACCTGCGACCTGCGGTCTGGCTACTACCAAATAGAAGTGGAGCAGAGCGACCGAGACAAGACAGCCTTTGTGAGTCCACTGGGATGCTTTCGATTTAAGAGGATGCCCATGGGATTACGAAACTCGGGTGCCACCTTTCAGCGACTAATGGATCGATTCAAGTCTGGCAAAGAACTCGCTGATATCAGTCTGCTAACCTATCTGGACGACATTATCATATTGTCGGAAACGTTCCCAAAACATCTGGAGGACCTGGACGCCGTGTGTGACAGGTTAGAAATGTACAACCTGCGCATAAACCGCGAGAAGAGTAATTTCGCTCGCGAGTCGGTAAAATTTTTGGGGCACGTGATAGTACCAGGAGGCATACAAGCGGACCCTGATAAGATAGCAGCCATAGCCGATATGCCCTCCCCAAGGAACGCCAAGCAAGTAAAAACGTTCCTGCAGACGTCTAGCTGGTTCCGGCGATTTATTCCTAACTACGCCGACGTCGCCCGACCGTTGACGGAGCTCCTTAAAAAAGACAGCAAATGGAACTGGACCTCTAGGCAACAGGAAGCCTTTGGGGATATTAAGAAGCTTCTAGTATGTGCTCCTATTCTGCAACAGTCTGATGATTCGAAATCCTTCACGCTTAGGACAGACAGCAGCGGATATTGCCTGGGAGCCGTACTAATGCAGGGAGAAGGAACAGAAGAACGACCAGTTGAGTATGCGAGCCGGCTATTGAACAACGCGGAAAGAAACTACAATACGACAGAGAGGGAAGCACTGGCAGTGGTATGGGCAGTCAGCAAGTTCCGCGGGTACATTGAAGGATCAGAGGTTGTGATAAAAAGTGACCACCAACCTCTGCGATGGTTAATGACCGTGAAGTCGCCCAGTGGCCGCCTCGCTAGGTGGGCCCTCACTCTCCAGGAATATAACCTCCGCATCGAATATACGCCAGGTAAGTCGAATGTTATCGCCGATACACACTCGCGCCCACCATGCGCCGACGAAGGGGACTGCGAAGCCTGCTATGCCGAGATAGATCTTCCTTCGAGGAACCCGAAAGATGTTCGGGAGAATCAATTAAAGGATCCCGAAGTACGGAAAATTATTGAAGACCTAGAGGACACTGACGATCCGTTTAGGGGGAGAGGTTGGTCAGACCGAGGGTTCATAATTTCCGACGGCATCCTATACCGGTACGGACCGGACGAATGTGAAGAAGAGACCGCATGCCTAGTAATACCAGAGCATGAACGTGAGAAGCTCCTTGCAGAATACCACAACGCACCCACAGCTGGACATTTTGGAGTCGAGCGAACGCTGGACCGACTGAAGGGAAAATACTACTGGCCTGGGATGCGACAGACTATAACAAAGTACCTCAAGACCTGTATTGATTGCCAGAGATACAAGGCAGATAACCGGAAACCGGCTGGCCTGTTGCAGACACCCGCAGTGAACCGCCGCTTTGAAGTCGTTGCCATCGATCTCTTCGGACCCTTACCTGAGACCGCTGACGGCAACAAGTGGATTCTGATAGTGGAAGACACATGTTCCCGCTGGGTGGAGGTATTCGCCCTACAGAAGGCCACAAGTGCCGAATGCGCCAAGATCCTTATTTCAGAGGTGTTCCTGAGATACGGAATCCCGCGTCGAGTTCTGAGTGACAACGGAGTCCAATTCATTAGTGAGGTCATGCAGCAGGTATGCCATACATTTGGTATTTCTCAGTCACTCTCGCCGGTGTACCACCCGCAAGCGAACCCTGTGGAAAGGAAGAACAGAGATCTGAAGCCGCAACTCGCCATTCTTGTGGGGAAGGACCACAAGAGTTGGGACGCCCATCTAGCTGCGGTACGATTCGCGATGAATTCCGCAACCACGAGCAGCACGGGGCACTCTCCTGCGTTTCTTACTTTTGGTCGTGAGATACGAGCGCCAGTCGATGTAACGACAGATATGCGCGCCGTCATAGAGAGCGACAACGCCGTGACGAGCCTTACCCCTTACCTTCGACGGATGTCGAATGCGCTATTTGAAGCCAGGGAAGTGCATGAGAGAATACAGGCAACGCAGAAGCGTTTCGCAGATGAAAGTCGACGCCCAGCGCCTGATTACTTTCCAGGAGACCTCGTCCTCTTGAAAACGCAAGGAAGCAACGACGCAACCCGAGGTCAGACGCCCAAGTTCCTGCCTCGACGAGACGGTCCATATCGCGTCAAGGAAGCTGTGAGTTCATCCACGTATACCTTGGAAACGATAAGTACTGGGCTTATTTTAGGCAGATACCACGTCTCCCAATTGACCCCGTTTGTAGGCGACATACCACCGCTACCCGTTCACGAGAAACGTAGGCGCGGTCGACCCAAACGTTACCTGAACTAACCCAGACGCGAGGGCGCATAGTCTAGGTTAGAGGGGGAGGTTGTAGCAGGAGCCTTATTTTGTTTTTATGAACGCACGCCGATGACGTAGCGATCGGGGAATAGGGAACGCATCTTTTTGCCTCTGCCGAGCGAGAACGCAATACGTGCGAGCGGGAAGACAGATTCGCCCACGCCACCGCGAAGGACGCGTCGGCTCCGTTGACTTTAATTATTTTATTTCGTGTTTACCATCATATTTGTGTACAATCACTGTTGCTACTTGTTTATCGTGTCTCAATATACAGTTTTACCAATTGATCGTGTGCCGAACTCATTTATTCACGCCCTGAGAGACAACCGCCTTACAATAGTTATTTAATTATTTTATTAGTCTACAAAATATCAACTGTCAGACTCCAGCAGTTCTTAATTTTTTATATGTGACTACCAATGTAAGAAAATGTATTCATTAAAATCACAAGGATCACTTTGAAACGTCAATTCTGCCTGTTCCGAAAGAATCAAGGTTGGATGTTTTTAATGATCCTTTTAGAATACATAACAATACAGAAAATAAATTACATCAAAATTTTACTTAGAAAACTTTCCTGATTTATTTCAATCATTATTATAAATACGGGATTTATCACGTACCGTCTTATCGGTGTTTCGATATAACGTCTAAATTGTAACATTTTGAACGAGTTGGAGCAATTTCAATCCCAAGCTTCTGTATCATCTGAATAAACCGATATTTTATAGTAGGCTTTTTTATAAAGATTTTGTTTCATTACTTTTTAAGTTTGTTTATTGTCAATTTTTGTACATCACTGTATTTAATAAATCAATGTAAGTACCTAGTTATAATAAAACAATGGGCGTAAATAACAGGTGCACAATGTTTAGGATCAAAGTTATGGTATCAGTGACCGAATACTCAATATAACGTCGTAAATCATTTAGGTCACCAATACTTACCACTAGACTAGAATACAGTGGGGTGAAAGACAGGATAGCCTAGAACGTCTAGTTCCCGAGATAAGGCTGTTTGTAATTTGACAGCTGTCATCCCAAATGTAGATCCCATTCATACCTACCCCATTTGTACTTTGTAAATAATACTCATATTATTTACCAAGTACCTGTTGTGATTGTATAAAAATAAGAATCATTATAAAAAATATATTTAAGAGGGGGCAGATACTTATAAAACTTTTTGCAATTTTTCTTCCCACTGGTCCCCAGTGGAGACAGGGACAGGTGACCAGCGGGAAAAATATAGAACGATACATAAAGGTCCTACAAGTTTATCTGACAGATGCAGTTGCCCGAGGCGTCAACCGCGGTTCCGAGGATTGTGCCTGTTAGACACCTACTCGTATCATGCACATTGATAATTGAATTACAATTATTATTCGCTGATTATTATTATAAACACGGGATTTATCACGTTCCGTTTTATCGGCGTTTCGACCGACACTGTTTCGGTTCAATTCACTATTTATATTCCCATTATTATTCACGGACCTGCCATTGGCTTTAACTGTGTGCAAACTGGTACCATACGTGGAATCAAACAAGTAAACAAAAGACTTCAATGAAAAAAAATATTCGATCAATTTTAGACTCTAGTTTTAATTGAATAGGGTAAAAAAGAGAATAATGAGGTATTGAAATGATAGGTATCTATGAGTACACATCACACACAAAGCAGGGTAAAGGGAATGAGGCTAACTGCAGCCCCAACAGGAAAAATAACATAATAACAATACATTTGGTACTTTAAAAGAATATTTTATTACAAAAGTTATAACAAAGAAATAACTTGTATTGAGATTAGTACTAATAATTAGACTGCCTCCGTGGCGTAGTAGCCGGCTGAGACGCAGAAGGTAGCGGGTTCGATTCCCGCCGCGGAACAAATGTTTGCATGATCTACAGCTATTTGTTCCGTGTCTGGGTCTTTTTATTTATATTATAAGTATGTATTTACAAAAAAAAAGTATATAAGTATTTTATCAGTTATCTGGTTCCCATAGTACAAGCTCTGCTTAGTTTGGGGCTAGATAGCGCTGTGTGAAATGTCCAGCAGTATTTATATTTAAGTATTTATTAATGAAACTAATTATTTAATTTAAGTATTTACTTAATTATTTAATATAATTTCTTAGCTAGGTATCATGTTTGGAACTTTGGAACTGATGTGAATCTTTGTAAAACATGTTCATATCTCGCACATTTTATCAGATGCAAGCTGAATTGGCAGTGGCCGGGGCACATAGCTCGAAGAATTGACGCCCGTTGGGGCAGAAAGGTTCTAGAGTGGAAACCACGCACTAAAAAGCGCAGCGGTTCCACACTAGAAGACGTACTGATATAGGTTGCTAGGAGCCGTTGGTGCAGGTCGCACAAGGTCGGTGGCTTTGGACATCTATGGGAAAGGCAGTTCAGCAGTGGATGTGCTATAGCTGGTATGATGATGCTGACACATTTTATGACTTTACAAGCTGTCTGGATCCTTCAATGGCCCGCATTATAAACACAATATAATATGTTTTTAGTAAATGTGGAGTAAATGTATCACATTCCATCAGCGATGACAACGGATATTCACCAATTAAAAGCCACCCGCATCGATTAATTTCATCCACTTTTGATCTTTAGAACCCTGGTAATAAATTTCTAAACCTTATACACAATGTTCGCAAAAATGTATAAGTAGGTGGGTGTACCTACTGAGTTAAAGAATTCGGGTAAAAAGTATCGAATGTTATTCGATCTTTTTGTTGATATACCGATTAATTATAATTTCTACCCTATTTTTACCCGACCAGGTTGATTTATAGTCCTCGTCTGCATTTATCAAAATGTGCAAGCTTGTTTACTTTATTGTTATGCAGTCTGGTTTTTTATTGTTTTAAATACTAAGCGTTATTGCTGACCAGTTTTGGTTTTAATTTATATAGATATTACATTATGTGAAATGAGTCACCAGAGGTGAACTCAATAACTTTCTCTCAAAATGAGTGATGCTATGAATGCCTGTGATGGGCTTAGACTGTAAGTGGAGTATACAGAGCAAAATATATTCAAAATAAATAAAATGGAAAACTGAACATCACGGCACGAGAAAAATCTACAGCTGCACTTTCAATTGATTCCAGCGAACGATACGTTTTCCAATTTGTGTTAGTTACTAAGCCAATATTTGCAAAAAACCTTTGCACGCGTTGCAGTTTTTAAATTTATTTTAATCCCGACATATAAATTTACCTAAACAACAAATTTACATTAAATTTGTTCTGTATGATTATTATTTTAACATAATATGTTTGCATCAACTCCGCCCGGTTTTACAGGGGCCTTTCGCTATTTTAAAATTATTGTGATCCTAGAGCTGGCGCTTATCTGGGTCAACGCATAAGCATTGAAATTCAGCGGGGCAATGCAGTCAGTGCCTTGGGTACGATTCCACCTGGTAGTAATCTGGAGCGCTTGAGCTATCTATTAGATCGTTTTCAACGGTCCTTAGGTGACTCAACTGTTACTTTCGTATTACGGAACGTACCTCAAAAGGTAAAAAAGGAACCCTTATAAGATCAATCTCTTATCCGTCTGTCACTCTGTCTGTCCGTGTGTCACCACCGATTTTCTCAGGAACGGGTGGACCTAGCAAGTTGAAATGTATACCAGTTACTGAGGGGTATGGTCCCTATTAGGTGTATAAAAATCAAGGTCCTGAATCAACACGATAAAAAGATACGGACAAATTTAGATTTTTGCGAAAAAGTACCAAAACTTACCTTAATTTACATTTTTTTTTATTTTTCAGAAGTTCCCTTTACTTGTGCTGTAAGACCTTGCTTTTAACCAAAATTGACAATACTAGGTCAACCGGAAGTACCCCATAGGTTTTGGGTCGAAAACTTATATGGTAGTTCCCGTTGACCTAGAATTAGGAAATTTGGTAAAAAGCAGTATAAATAAAGGAAAAATTCCAATAAATAAAAACAGGTGAAAATTAAAGGGTGCCCTCATACATACATAGTTGACGCTAATTAAGATAGTCTTCTGAGTTGTATGGGCCTCATACAATTTATTATAGATAAAGTACGGAACCCTTTCCACGCGAGTCCGACTCGCACTTAGACGGTTTTTTTAAAGAGATATTGGTATTCTTTTTGTGTTAATAAAATGTAGGTACTTTTTTTTTGTTCTTTTTTTTAGGAATCATCAACATAGCATACACTGACAATATTTAACGGTTACATTTCAAATGGTAGAACTTAGTGCTACTATAGGGTGGTATCGGCTGTATTTTGTGTACAGATTCATAAAACGATTCTGCCTTTTATAATAACTACCTAGGTACTACCAATGTTTGTAAAATTACGAACTCAAGTGATTGAGTAACAAACAAAAAACAAACTTCTAACTTTTGCATTTATAATATTAGTGTGATAGGAGACAATATCGTAGTTTTAATCTCTTAATCTGGATTTCTAGAAAGTTTATCATAATTAAGCGATGGATTTAATCACAAGAAAAGATAAAAATGGCATTGAAAATACTTGACTTCTGCAATCAAGGCAATCTTTTAGCACCACTCCTGTTGCTTTTGCGTCATTTATTATGTATGTACTATGTAGTAAACATTTCCTAGGGATTTTCGATTTACGTGCAAACTTGATTTACTTGAAAAAACTTGCTTCCGTAATTGTTGGAAATGCAGTGAATTCCTTCGTTTACTCACTTACCCTTCCGAGAACTGTGTCATTTACCATTCAACGCATTAACAAGAGGCTAATGAGTCAACTAATGACGTAAAGGATAATGGGCTTCTAAGGTAAATAGAGTAGAGAGCGGTAATAGACCAACAGTATTATCGTTAGGTATCGAACAAATAGGTACAAAGGATATAATACATAAGATCAGCGTATGTACCCTTTTAATATTTCCATTGTTAGAAGTTTTAGTAAAAGTTAATGTTGCGGTCTCTTTAGCCTGGCACAAATTTATAAGGCTTCCACTTCCCGTGTCAATTCAATTTCAGTTTTCGGTTATCGGTCTGCGTGGATAAGTTTAGTAAGATACAGATTGGTTTTATTGGATTTTAGAAATTAAATCATATTCGGCTTAGTGTGTTCAGAAATATTTTTAAATTTCTTCCTGTTATTTTTAATTGAAGGAGCGCTAGGTTTAAGTCAATATCTGTTTAAATTTTTGTATATTATAAAGTTTTGTGGTATGTATAAGTATTCTTAGAATTTAAAAATGGGCATAAACAAAATATTTTTGTATTTGTATAACTCTGTATGTTTCGTTGGTAACACGAATACGGTTGTAGAAGATGCATTGTTATTAAAATTTGATATTTCTTCGTTGTGTTTAATAGTCAGGGAACTACTAGCGTGATCACTTTCGGTCATTCTAAATCGTCACTGGCAGATAATACCATACAAACAAAGTATTCCAGCGACCAGCTGACTCATCCGTTATCTAATCTGGCCGCTTCCTCTGATTCTGTTCTCGTGCTGTCGAACGCTTCTCGATTGATACCGAACAGTTTGAGTCACGTTGCTGCTAAATATTGACATTACAATAACGACGATGTCACGTAGACCCAGGGTGATAATTAATTGCTGGGTGTTAGAGATCATCAAATAATTTTGTTCTGGTATATTAACTTAATCATTACAGCTCTACAACACAACATTTGAGATGAATACCTACCTATTTCGTTCATGTCGGTCGATGTATATTAATATAGCTATAGATTGTTAAGTTCTTCGATAAAATCAACTAAAACTTCGGAGATAAAGCTAAACTTATAATTTCGCCTCAAGCAGGCTTCTGTGACTGCAATTTTTTTTTTTAATTTTATAGATATTCGTTTGACCACAATCTCACCCGATGGTAAGTGATGATGTGGTCCAAGATAAAGCACGAAGATCTAGAAGAAACCTATTTACTCTTACCTTAAAGAAGCCCGGATTGTATTATTTAGGAAAAACAGACGACGGCAAAGTATTTCATACCTTAGCTGTACGCATCAAGAACGTAGAACCAAAACGGTGTGTGCGAATGGGTGGTATATTGACTAGGTACGGATGGTACTGAGCCGTGCGCCTGCTTCTCCTTTGATGGAAGGGAGATGACGGGATCAGATCGTATAGTTCCTGGGCACCTTCCCCAAAATGTATTGGCTTGCAACTTTACGGCGGCGTTCGAGACTTTGGGTCTTAGTCTCCGCCATATAAAGCCCTACGTTCTATCGAGTCTAAGGTAGTGAGCTGGTAATTACATAGATATTAAAGCACTACTTATCTATTACATCGATACATCGACAAATCACATAATCTATTGCCCGTATTATACTACAACTTGCTTCCAAGTAATACATGCCATAACTTTATGTATATTAGATGTGACATGTCCGTCTGTGTGCGTGTATTGTGTTGTGATGTTATATGATGTACTTACTGTACAGAAGAAAAATAGTATCTACGAGGAATAACAACGTACAGAAACTACAGAAGTTTCACTTGTACAGTACTCAAGACACAATGTATGAATATGTGGCACGCAGTTATAAGACTGCGGCGATATTCAAAATTGAGATTGTCTGCTTATTTCATTCAGTACCGAAAAACGATGTTCGACAAGTAATAAGAGGAAAGATGTCTTCAGCATATAACTGGACACTTTCAACACCAACTTGCAAAACAAGCTGGACCCAAAAACCGGATTTCCAATTATCCGACCTATTGTCAACACAATAAAGCTTGTTTTGCATTTAAAACAGTTTTATAATGACACAGACCTGGTGCCTACTAGTATATCGCTCGGCAGGAAGTGGCTTGGTTTATTATTCGTGTCGTGCATCATTTGGCTGCGTGCGCCGGCGCAGCCATTCAACGCGCTCCAGGATAATTGCCGCGCGCCTATCTCACAGATAACCACCTACCCACTACTAGAACCTACCCACTAACGGGACACAGATTATAATCTCTAATTAACCCAACTCATACATGTCAACGTTAAACACTTCCTATAAATATTCCTGGTCGTATGATGTTGAACTAACCGCAACTATTAATCGTGGACCGGGGAATACGACAGAAATGTTGATAGGGAATTGAGTGGGTAATGGGTATCAACGAACTGTCTGTTATCGTGCCATATAGATAAGAAATAATCAGACTACATTCTATAGATTCTATGAGGTTAGAAACATGAAAGTTAATACGTATCTATTACAATGTAGCAAACTGTTTAACTAAACTATCGAAGGGATGTCCACCTGCAAACTAAATAAACTGAACGTTAATTTGTTTTGATTTCAATGACGTATAGATTAGATAGATTAGATTAGATAATACTTTATTGCACACCACGAAACAAATACATATAAAAAAATAGAATCATATAAAATCATATATCATATCGTATATCTTTAAAGAAAACAGAATTTTGTCCAAAAAAGCATTTTCCACCGGATTCTACGCCTACCCAAATCCAATCCTTTTTATCATAGCTTGTTAGATACTGAAATTGTAGCATCAATATAAAACCTTTTCCGTTGTCGTATCTGCATTATATTTAGCTTAGTTTTGCGAAAACTTGGGAAAATTGTATTTTCACTTCAGGCTAAATACAGGCTGATGCGCTGATGATCATGATGTTGATGGTATCTCTCATGCCATGAGATAGGTTTGCATTTCCATAATCATGCACTGTCTGTATTTCAGCATACTACACTTTCAACTCTACTTTTCATCGAACACGCATTCACAGAATAATTGTAGGTATGTTGTCCATGTCCATTCGCCGTAACTCTCAAGGCTGCGCCATAAAACTTGTCTCGTCTACTTGTTGACAGTTGGCGTGACTATTTTTAGTTGAATTTTGATTGTTATTGTTTTATTATCGAGAGCGAGGAGGGGACCGGGACTCCGCCCCGTCTGAACCGGCCATCGAACTGGTTTGACTGGAGGGTGCAAGCAGGTCAACCACTCACCTTACTGATCCAAACACGTAGGCTGATCGGCGAAAATCCTCCTACGCAATACTTTCTGATTAGTATCAGGGAAGGCGACTGCTTTTATTGCCTACTTTATATTCGTTTGCTTAGATATAAACTTACTGCTTATTCTAATTACGGAATTTACGAGGGTGAAGCAATTAGAAAGGTGTTGCTGAAAGATATCTAAGTAACAAGTTAGCAGCATTAGATCTACTTAACTTGCAAAGCTCTGACTTACATATACCGACAAATATATGTACCAACTTATGTATTACTGCATCGTACTTGATTCAAAGCCATTGGCATCTCCAAAAACCGGTAACAAGAAAACATACAGAAGCTCTAAATAAGTAATTTACGATATCTAACTCTAAGTCAAAACCGATGAAATGTAACGTAAGCATGAGCACTTTCTTACTATTTACAGCAAAGGTCTACTTTACGAGGAAAAAAATTCGGGATATGTCCAATTTGTGTCGGAAGGTTGTTAATACGTACTAATTTACTTAAGTTACGTGTCACGAAAGTTTTAGTGAAACCATATCACCAAATTTTTTATCATCCTAAGTATGAACTTATTATCCTCCTAATACTCCTAATGCGGTAAATTTGTAGTGGAAAATATGGGAAAACACCACGTAAGCGCAAAGAGATTACATTTAATAAAATAAAGTCGTCTAAATGTTTCAAAGTCAATTAATAGTCAAGCTTATCCCTTGCTCAACTTGTTCTGCCGCTACTTTTCTAAGAAGCAGTAGGCTGTTTAATAAAGCCAGTGGAGTATATAAAAACATCTTTGTAAACGAGACAAGGGCCATTTGCATTTGCACTTAGCAGGGATGTGAAGAGCAAAAACATAAAAAATAAATACTCAAGTGAAGCAGTTAGGCCGCACGCATTTGCAAACGCACACAACAAAGATGTCTTTCATCATCTTTAAGTTGGTGGACATGGTAGGTAAACGTAAATCTTTCTCAAGTTATAGCAGCGTGAAACATAGCTAATATGACAGTGAAAGGAGATACAAAATTATACGAGTTAAGAAGAATTCCAAATTTTAAAGGAAATACTGTTTAGCCGTCATCTGGCTATAAGTAGGTAATTATTTGACAAGAGCTTTTTACGATGATTGGTACAGATTCAGTTGATGTTACTCGATATGGTAGAGTTGCGTCTAATACCCACCTGTCCTATTTAAAAATATTCTGTATCTCTCAATATGGCAATGTCTTAACTCGAATCTTCGATCATCATGGTAATTAATGGATAAAAACATCGTGAATATGAATGAGTCTCAAAGTCACTGTCACGACTAGTGTCCATAATATTTGCTATTCATTTGGCATGTACAAAATTATGGCCAGTTTCACTTTACTTAGATCTGTATGATTATTTACAACGATAAAGTTTAGCTTGACAACAACATGAAATTAACGGATAAATTGCGTCTTACCTATCAAGATTTAAAAGTACTTTCTCACATATCAGGTTTCTGATAGATGAAACCGAGTAAGAGCTTACCTTATAATGAACATAAAAAGTAAAAATACAAGTCTAGTTAAGGAGTTGAGACGTCTGTGAGAGCCGGATGGACCAATCAGCGCGTATGAGTCACAGTTACAACCTGCGCCTGCGCTCCCGTCCTAATATCGGTCGAAAGAGGTCGGTCCACATGGGAACAAATATATACTTACGTATTTTATTAATATAATACAGATAAGAATAGCTTAGTCGGATATGGGATCAGACTAAAGTTCCCCTACAAAATTTTTAAAAGTATGAGAAACGGTAGTGAAATCACAAACATTTGACTTTTCTTTTATACTCTTTTAGAACAACCTGAATTAGTACCCTTTAGTTCTAGTTTTATCTTCGTAGTATATTTTGTTTATTGCGATTGTTTTCCAAAATGTAAGACCGACGAACATTATTTAATTATTAACTAATTCCTTTAGTTAAGTTAGGCTTTTAAATACCCCAGCTTACCTACGTGTTTTCAATCTAAATTTTTTTGCATTAATGCACTAGCAAGTTGCATCGCATCGTCAGATGCTACAAGGCAGCGTGTGCAATTATCTATAGATCATTAAAACAGATCATCATACAAACCGGTGTAAGAACAGACTCTACTTAAATGCATCTAACTGGTACCTTTTCTGTGACTATTTTATACAAACTGTTACATAAACAGCGGCATTTTTCAGTTACTGTTATCGTATCTTGTTATAGCAGAGCTATAACATTATATACTGATTTGTAGTAATCTATTATGGAGAATTGACTGCAGTGATCGTAGAAAATGCTGTACCTACGAGTAATGTATTTTACTATATGGAATTCAATAGATTGAGGTGAATACCCAATAAAGATAAAGTTTAAAGGTAACCTTTGGCATTAAAGGTTTAACTGCTGACTCGATTTAAGAAACACTAAATAGTAATTTGGAATACATTTAACATAAGAATTTGTGGTGCCTAATAAGATGACTGTTTTTAAATTGTAAAGACTTTTAAAGGTTGTTTAACAGATTGGCAAAATTGAATCTTTAAGATTTTTTATAAACAACCTGTATATCAAATCTTGAAAATACATTTTAGAAGCATTCTGTTTAAACCCCCAAGGATCACGCCAATTCATTTTGGTACCTGGTATTTGTTTTTTGAGACACCTTATTTTTAAATATTATTGATCGAGCGAAGTGAGATCTCCAATTCAACTTGGGCAAATCGGCGTTGTATATATGTATGTAAGTGTGTATGTATGTATGTTTATTTGTCCGAGGATAACTTTCGAAGCGTTGATCCGATCATCGTGTAATTTGATACATAGGTAGTGATGGCACAATTTTGGTGTGACTCAATGAGCTAAAAATGTTGGGGGTTGTTGAGATATAGGGGTTCATGAGGGGTAAAAAAAAACAAAATGGGACTATCCGGTCAAGTAGCAAATCTAATAAAAGGTCTTTGTGGGTATATTTTTATTATTAATATTATTATTAGGAGGTAGCGGGTTCGATTCCCGCCGCGGAACAAATGTTTGCATGTTCTATAGATATTTGTTTCGGGTATGGTTGTTTCTCTATATATTATAAGTATGTATTTACAAAAAAAAGTATATAAGTATTCTATCAGTTATCTGGTTCCCATAGTACAAGCTCTGCTTAGTTTGGGGCTAGATAGCGCTGTGTGAAATGTCCAGCAATATTTATTTAATTATTTATTTATTTATTTGTGGTATATATGACGCCGTTTTTATTTTTAGTTTAAACTTTCTAGTTTTTAAGTTAATAGCTATAATATAAACTGAACTTTGACAAAATTCACAGGGTACACCAGTGACCCCACAATAATGAAATTTGATATGCGTGTAGCTTTAGTGACATAAATATAGGCAAAAGTCTGAAATCCAGAATAACTGCAATTTTTACCCCAAAAAAGTAGGGTAAGGTTGCTTAAGTCGTACCACAGCCTAAGTCGTACCCCGGCAATATCTCGTCTGATACTTATCAATAGCGCCATCTAGTATTGTCAACATGAACTTTTCAGTCGAGTGAGCAAACGTTAACAAATAGACCGCCGGCTGTCTTCGTGAAGTAAAAATATTGAAACAGTAAGTTTTTTATATAGTTTTCATTAACATTTTTATTCATTTGTAAACTTTTTATGGCAGGATTGTGATATTGGTCTTTTTTCTTTATTTACATCAATTGGTAACACTTATTTGGCAATCGTTTAAGCGTATTCAAACAGTCGAACTTTTTGAGGTTATGTCAGTGTTTTAGTTTTAAAGTTACAAGTCCCCGCTGCTTAAGTCGTACCTGTACAAAATTCCTTACTCGTACCAGTGCGACTTAGGTATTAAAAAAAATGTTTTACAATTTACGTTATTATTTATCAGGTAAATAATATATATGGCGAAGAGAAAGTACAACACTTGGAAGCAGGAGGATATGGACGAAGCTTTAGAGAAAAATCGAAATGGAGAAATTGGATTTAATGAGGCCTGTAGAAGATTTAATATACCTAAGCCTACACTTCGACGACATTTGAAAGGTTCTAATAAAAAAACAAAATTTGGAAGACCTAATGATATGTCACCAGACATGGAAGAGATATTAACACAGCATTTAATTAATCTGGAGTTTTGTTTCTTCGGTCTTACTACCACTGAATTCAGAAGACTTGCCTTTGAGCTTGCTGAAAAATTTCAACTACCTCATCGTTTTATTAAGGAAAAGAAAATAGCAGGCAAAAGTGGTATTACAGGTTTATGAAAGAGCATCCTACATTGTCATTGTTTGAAGTTTTTAGTTGTTCATGTGATCTCAGATTATTAAGTATTTTTCTTTATAGTTTTTAATATTATTAACATGAACTCCCGTTACCTGTAATTTGAATGAAACTGTAGGTCAAGTTATTTGGTTATGCATTTCGTTGCACTAATTTGATAGTCAAAGATTACGAATAATTTTTTTTTTGTGGGAGACTCGCGGGATCGGGGCGAACCACTAGTATATTTAGACACACAAGCTGACGGGCCTCCTGATGTTAAGTGGTCACCGTTGCCTATAAACTCCTGCAGGACTCGAGGTACTGCAGTCGCGTTGCCTAAAACTTAATGCATTATTTACACCTTTCTTAAAGAGTTTCATGTTGAAGCCCACCGGAAAAACCTCCGGAGGAAGGTTATTCCACACCTAAAATCATTTCAGTTGACTGTAAACAGGATCAATATTATTGATCACTCACTCATATTTTAATTAATTGCAAAAGTAATGGAAAATCACTGATTGTAAACAAGGACTCTTCAATGATTAATTAATAGGGTGAAAATCATCCAATTATGATTTTGCATGGACCGTGGATTTTATACGTCGCAATCAGGATATACCTAAAGGTCAAATCAAGTGCAGCGGGGTGGTAGGAAATCTTAGAATTTAGGCCCTTTCCACTCCCAATGAATTAGACTGCATCTTTAGGAAATAATTTTTTAAAGAAACAGTATCTTTTCAGGGAACAACATCAGTCAGGCACGTGTTGTTTTGATACCATGTTTCGAAAGGATACCTATGTGACCACAATAAATGCAATTTTTTTGAGATTAAATAAAACTACCAGTACCTACAGGTTTTTCGGGTTTATAAATCTCACTTTGTTACATCTAGTTGGATAATAGACATATAAACTAAGCCTAGCGTGTAAAAAGTGTATTGTCTATTCTGGAGTACAATGCTGTCTGCAGCAAGTGGTTTCGTTAAAAAAATAGCACGCTATAACAAGTATTTTTTCTATCTCTTTTCTATCTACATATACATATTATTCACTGCTAACTTATCATTTCAGTCTCCCTATCTCAGAGTAAGGGATGACAGTAGGACGGTAGGGGTAGGTAAATCGAATGAAGTTCTTCATCACTCTGCTCCACTTTGATCCATGTTCAATCAATCACCCTGTAGTAATACGTTCGACCTACTATTGAAACCGAATAATGGAGAACGGTAATGGAATATTATCATGTTAAATTGTATCGGTTTTCTCTCGATATTGTTAATGAAATGGAACCAACTTGTCTCTTGCGCAAGTGTTCTTGAAATCGCTTTCTACGCGGCGACACGTCGCCGCTGAATGCTGATGATAAGCCAGACCTTTGCTTACGTAAAACTGATTCTCGATAAAGAAATGCAACGTGCACCTTACCTACTTACCAGCATGTGACACGTATTGCGTTGGACGATAAACTCTCTTTATTACACCCTGACATTCAAATTGTTAAAAGTAAATAAATATTTACTTTCCTTTTATACCTACTTATTGTTTTTTCTCGACCCATACTATATGGTAGACCGCTTATTAGGTCACGCTGCTTAGTACAGCTATTTCATAAAACACACAGCATCTTCGTCTTTACAACGGCACTGATTTCACCAGAACAGAATAGCTAAGATCCATTATGAAATTATTTCTTCATAAAATCACGTACTCACTTATTGTCTTCATCTATGTACAATAAACCTATAAAATAGTACCTAGAATTTCACATAATTCAAACTTCTTATTATTATAAATCACCGATTTAAAACCTAATGCGTTACAACTACCTATAGGTACTTACTTACCTTACCTATGCATTTTAAATAATGAAGTAGGTAATTACTAATCAATATCCTTTCCAGAAGAGGGAATCAAACCCATGACCTCTACTAACTAGTTAATATTCAACTGTCAGCCATATTATCGTTGAATTCGTATTACAATCACTATTATTATTTAACAATTCGTAATCGAATAGGTACCGTTATGAAAACTTAAAAGGTCGCATGACGCATCGAATTGTCTGTAACATCTAATAGGTCCCTCTAAGTAGCGAATCATAGACATATATTCTACCGTACGTAGTACATATATATCTATGTAGCGAATAGTATTATTTTGTCTAATTCCTCCATTGCGTTAATAGTTTTTTTACTTTTTAATAGGGATTAATAGGATGAAGGAGCACATGAAGGGTGACCTTCCTCTTACACTTAAGCGCCAGCTCATCGACATGTGTATCCTGCCTGTGCTAACCTACGGTGCGCAGACATGGTCGCAGACCGAGTCACACAAGTCCAAACTCAAGATTTGCCAATGGGCAATGGAACGCAACGTTCTCGGATTCAAACGGATTGATCGAGTGAGAAACACCACGCTACGTTCGTTGACAGGCATTGCCGATGTTGGAGAGAAGACAGCTAGGCTCAAATGGGATTGGGCGGGACATATTAGCAGAATGCACCCCGATAGGTGGGCTAATCTAGCTACAACTTGGAGGCCTGATGGAAGACGCGGTTGGGTTCGGCCAAGAAAGCGTTGGCGAGACGATCGTCTCGCCAACGCTTTCTTGTTGTTGTGTTGTTGTTGTTGCCTCCGAGCGGGACTGGTGGAGTGCTGCACAGGATAGAGATAGATGGAAGGACTTGGGAAAGACCTTTGCCCAGCAGTGGGAAAAAATAGGTTGACAAAAAAATAGGAATTACCAATAAGGAAGCTACTCAGCGCAAATAGAAGACACTAAAGAACACCGCGGAAACGTGGAGAACCTATAAGGGGAAACCAGTCAGCCAGTAAAGTAACCCAAACTCAACAAATTGGCATACAGCAAGCTGAGCTTGAGGCTGGGGAGATAAAAACAAAGTCGACAAAGGCCAACCTCACAAATCCTCAGAAGACTTGGAAATACCAAAACCATCTGAAAATAATACTGCCGATGAACATGCCCATTGAAGTAAAGTAGTTAGTTTCACGGTTGATGGTGTTCTAATTTGCAGGCCCGGCACAGATAGCCTGTTACCGCGGCCGTAGTGCGGCAAACGGTTCGCCACGACCCGCTTACAAATTGATTATAATTATCACCCAAATTGCTCTTCTTCCGTCTATTAGCGCCGGCCTTGCACAACGTTGGTTTGCACTTACCTACCGAGAGGCTCTAACATTTTATCAATGCTAAAATTCTAGTGAATTTACCTAATATTTCCGGATTTTTGGGCAACCTAATTTTGTAGCACAATAAACAAACATTTTGTTTTGCAAATGGGCATACTTATACGTAATTATGTTTTATCAAAGGGGATTAACAGGAATTCGTGTTTCCGCAGTTACGAAGGATAAACAAGTGAGGGTGCTACTAGCTAGGGTAATCACATAATGTAATATTGCTGAGGAAACAACAGATACAGAGAACTGAAAATAGACAGGGTTTTAGGTGGAATACAATAGAGTGCTAATTATTCATCCGAGGAAAAATGTTGATTTATAATAATTGTTACATAAGTAGGTTTTCCTTGTGTTAACTCTAAAACAATTAGGTATTGAATCAGTTTGAATACATTTTACTTATTAATATTTATTGTGCAGCGATAATTTGGCTGTGTCGGAGCATTGGCGGATTGCCATCGCAGTAACCGTGACTCAAACCACTCCATTCTCTTCTGCTGTTTGTGAGCTGGCTGTGTGTGCTTCAATTATATTTCAATACAATTCGTGTCTTGTACCAGCTATGTACATCTGCTTTTTTTGCGAACCGCGTGTGAGAATACAACCGATTTCACCGGGAAACGCAGCACTATGATGATACCTTTCGCTCGATTCGACGGCAGATACATAACAGTAAAAACAGCTGTGCCACTTCCCAGTGACCTTTGTTACAACCAACTACTAGAAAACACTGGTAATCTACCTAACCGACTATATTGAGAGAAAATCATACACTTCTCCATGAATAAATATAAATAAATAATTAAATATTGTTGGACATTTCTCACAGCGCTATCTATATAGCCCCAAACTAAGCAGAGCTTGTACTATGGGAACCAGATAACTGATAGAATACTTATATACATTTTTTTTGTAAATACTACTTACTTATAATATATAGAGAAACAACCAGACCCGGAACAAATATCTGTAGACCATACAAACATTTGTTCTGCGGCGGGAATCGAACCCGCTACCTCTTGCGTCTCAGCCGGCTATTCACCCACTGCACCACGGAGGTCGTCCATGTCCATGAATGTTTATAATGTACTTTAAAAATCTTAGTAAACAAAGATTTCGTCGTGGAATCTCGACATTGAACTCTGTGGTGAGTGCACAAGGAAATTGGCAAAACACCAAGTCCCGAAAGCGAGTATTGGTTATGGAGACAAAGATTTTTAACAAAGCCACGCGCACCAACACAATAGGTGCGGAGAATACAGAAAAGAAACTTTTTTTAAGGGGCATGCTACCCTAACTCTTGGGTCGCCACGTGCGTCCGGGTGCATGCTTTATCAATGAGCCCGGCAAATTCTGCGACTTCCCTTCGTCACTTTAATAGACGATTATTAGACGATGAGACTCGTAAAATCGATGTGCCGAAATAAACATTTTATTCGTGCATTAAATAGGTAGAGAAGAGACTATTGACAATTACAATCAATTCAAGACAAGATGTAGCACAGATATTTCCCAAAAATATCTACCTACTTAGTTAATGAATAGTTATTAGTTGCTCTACCTTGTCTTTATCTACTAGAATACTTAATGTAAGTACCTGATTCGGTAATTAACTATGACTCAACAGAATCGTAAGTATAAAATGGAAATTAAAATAGATTATGTACCATACGAACTTTAGTAAAATTTTAACATAACACAGTTAAGTTACAGAGTAACTAAATTTTGGGTTTAATAGCGTTACCTACGAATATTGGACAACCGAGCTTTGCTCCGAAATTAGGCGGATAACCAATTTAGAAGGCAGAACATTATTTCATTAAAATAAATATCATCACCGTTTGGGGAATGAATCTTGGCGTGTTTGCGTCAAACAGAGTCTCGTTCGTTGATCGCGGGGAAGAGTCAGAGAGGTTGACTCTAGGTTGAGACTTTGAGAGGTCTCTACCTGCTCTAAAATCAGTACCTAGGTAACTTCTTTTCATAAAGTTGAAAGTTTCACTTTTGTAAACGCTTTGGTAGCGAAGCAGGTAATTCGTATCAGCATTGCATGTTACCATACCTCTACCAACTCTACCAAGTAATTTACGCACGCAAACTTGAATAACTAGACACGTAGGTATAAAACGCCGGTTCGTGATATTCGATTCGGCATGGTTTCACTTTGATGAGTGTTTGTTACACATACATACACTATTCATAAATAAATAAAAAAAACCTTTTATTTCTTACAATTATAACATAAGAACTCACTTATTAATTCACATATAATTATACATTTACACATACACTATTAGAGGAACATTATTTGATTAGTTTTGAGATGCCAAAATGTAATGTTCATATCTATAAAAATCGCTAAATTAATATAAGTCCCAAGTTACGAATATTACTTAGAAACTTTGTATCATTGTTACATTTATTTGCGTACAATAACAGCGATGGAACTTACCTGTACCTTCACTTGGGCAAATCGGCATTGTAATTATGTATGTTTGTTTGTCCGAGGATAACTTTCGAAGCGTTTATCCGATCACCGTGAAATTTGGTATATAAGTAGGTAATGATGGCACAGTTTTGGTGTGACTCAATGAGCTAAAAATAGAAGTTGTTGAGATATTGGGGTTCAAGAGGGGTAAAAAAAAATGAAAATGAGACTATTAGGTCAAGTGGGACGTCAAATGAAAGGTATTTATTAGTACATTTCGACCCCGTTTTTACTTTTAGTAAAGTTTTTGAGTTATTAGCCATAATAAAAACAAAACTTTGACAACATTCACAGGGTACACCAGTGACCCCACAATGCTGAAATTTGGTATTCGTGTAGGTATATAGCTTTAGTGACACAAATATAGGCAAAAGCCTGAAATCCAGAATAACTGCCATTTGTACCCCAAAAGAATATAACCAATTACAAGAACCCCCGTTACATCTAATTTGAATAAAACTGTAGATCAAGTAGGTTGGTTATGCATTGCGCGGTACCAATTTATTAGTCAAAGATTAAAGCCGGCATGCACAAAGATCACTAAACGTATTTAGCGACTAAACATGTTTAAATTTGAAGTATTTGTATGATTTAGCCACTAAATACGTTAAGGCATCGTTGTGCAATTCGCCCTAAGAATAATATTTATTTTGGAGGATTCTCGAGGCGAACCACAAAGGGCAAGGTCTACGCTTTTATAACAAACTCCCAAGGGATGTACAAAAATTTACAATTATAAACAAATTTAAAAACGTAATTAAACAAAATCTATATAAAAGAGCCTACTATAAAATATCGGATTATTTAGATGATAGAGAAGCTTGGGATTGAAATTGCTCCAACTCGTTCAAAATGTTACAATTTAGACGTAATTTATGTTCTGTATTATGTACCTATTGTAAAAGGATCATTAAAAAAAAACAACCAGCCTTGTTTCTTGCCTTTCCTGGCTTGGTCGCGAAGGAACAGGCAGTATAATTGACGTTTCAAAGTGATCCTTGTGATTTTAATGAATAAAAATATTTGAATTTTGAATTTTGAACTAGTAGTAGGTACATTACAGGTACGCAATTATTAACAGACTCTGTAATTTTACGACAATTCCAGCAATGTCCTTTCAGTCTTCTCAGATAATGGCACTCTAAATTGAAATGTTGCGTAAGCAAAATGACGAAAATTATAATACTTAGAACTGTTAAGCCGTTTAACAACTATGAAATCGTTTTTAGCCGTTACTGAGCCATTCTCATTACATATTCATTCAAGCAACTGATGGAATCAATTGATCTTCGCAATGACGGGACAATGTTGCAGAATCAGTCTTATTTTATGTGATTTAACACTCTAATGACCAATCCCTAGCTAACTCTTATTATACACCTATACATGGGACTCTTTAGATTAAAACATTTTGAGTAACATCATCACGCCGCGCTGGCCGGCCCCGTATTCCGTTGCGAATATACCTATTTTTTTTTTTTTTTTTTTTTTTTTTATTAGGTTTACCAACAGTTAAACACATGATTGCTTACAAAAAAAAACTTATCATCTAAATGCTTTATGCTACATGTGTAACCAGTAACAGGCAAACACAACATGCTCAATAATCTAACATTTTAGTTAGGTAAACATACACGTAGGTGTTGTAACTAGGTAAGAAGGTAAAATATTAATAGTACAATAGGTGGACACTTCAAGCCAGTGATTAATTTGATTGTCTAGTAAACAAACAAAAACGGGATCTGCACACTTAGCCCGGCCTGCACAACGACCCCCAAACGCACTAAGCAACTATACATGTTCAAATTATTAAAAATATACGTATCTGTGTTATTCGATAACGCATTAAATCATATTTAGCCACCAAAATACGTCTAGGCTTCGCTGTGGAAGTCACCCTCAGTAGGTTAATAAACCTGTAATTATAATAATCAGATAGCAAGGTTACGTTAATGAGTAAACTAGTAAAACTGACAGAACGAGACGCAGACGCCTTCAAGCTAGGTACATTCGAGAGAACAACACTTAAATCATATTGCAATATTCTTTTAAAAGTAATGGCGTATTATAAAAAAAAAGTAATAATAATAATAGCTAAATTACATGAACTAAGTGCATGCAATAAAAATGCAATATCTATACCAGGTCCATAAACAATCCAAGTATGTATTTACAAAAGAAAACTGTCAGTATATCTATATAAGTATTTATGTAACAATTCCCATAGCACTAATATAATTTTTGTTTATTAATTTTTTGTTGTAACACTGTCAAGGTCGCTCACGATTACGAACGAAAGATTTTATTTTAGTGATTTCGTGAAAGCCGATATCCAAATCCACAAATTCATTATAAAGTTTGCAAAGACGTGGTATACAAGAGCTCGTACCCAAGACTGTCCTTCGAAAAGGGGGCACAAGAGGGTTGATTTTAAAGCGGGGGTACCTACGAGGTACTTTGAAGCGTAATCTTTCTAAAAGTTGAGGGCAGTCAATTTTATTCCTTACTATTTTGTGTAAAAATTTTAGATCTATCAGATCTCTGCGTTCGTCTAATGAACTGACTCCAAAATGCGCTAGCCTCTCATTATAAGATACATGTCTCCTAGCGAGTTTGGTACCTCGGGCTAAATGCCAAAGGAACCGTTTTTGTACCCTTTCCATTCTCAATTTATGTACAGCATAGTGAGGACGCCAAACCGAGCTGCAGTAATCAAAAATACTACGTACAAGTGAGCTATAGAGTATCTTTTTAATTTTGAGTTTTTTGAAAACCTTTCCGTTTCTCATAACAAACCCAAGCATCTTTGAAGCCTTCTTAACCGATTCGTTGCGATGTCTAATTTTGCAAACTTCTAACTGTAGCGTTGAACAAAATTACCGTGACACGGCTGCCGTGCCAAGCGCCATACGATTAAATGACATGGCTCCTGTGTCTTCAGCCATGCGGAAAAGAAAACAGTGTTTTTTACCATTTTTACGTGGTTCTAAGCGTTAAACTTTTAGTTTACATTCGAAATCTAACGTGAACGGTCAGGAACGTAGTTTCAAGTGATAAAAAGTGTAAAAATAAGTGTATTTTTGGAAATGGATGGTAAGTGGCTTTTTTAATACAGGTGTGATAAACCTTTTCTACTTACATTAGTTCTAAAATTATTGTTTTGGTTTTCCTGATAAGAAATTTCAAGTATTTTAAAGTAAATTATTGCCTATTTATTGTTTAAGAATTACGGCGTAAAAGAAAATATATTCCCGAGATTGAAACTCAACGCGACGACGATGACCAAATATTAGAGCAAAATTCGCAAACATATTCACAACACTGGGAAAACTCAGAACACTTGAAATCTATACATGATGATACTTCAACGTGCATAAAAAAACAGATGGTGGACAGATCAACGTGTTTAGAAAATAATATGGTGGACAGTTCAAAGTGCATAGAAAAAACTAAGGATGATGAGCGTCATGTTTGGAACATGACGCTGTATTGGATATACATGGATGTAAATATTTTGGCCAGTTAGTTTTGGCCAACGTATGTGTGTTTACATAATAGCTCCTCAGTTAAACCCACGCTGGTATAAAAATTATCTACATACAAGGAATGGCCTTTTTCAATATACTTTTGCATAAGCAAATGAACCACTTTTTTAATATGATTTCTACCGCCGACTTGCACATCCTGGGAGCCTGCGTACACGTGAATATTTAAAATAATTCCGTTGGCATCGGCTAAAATGTATAATTTAATTCCGTATTTATGTGTTTTTCCTTTATTGTATTGACGGAAGAAAAGTCTTCCTTTCCACAGAATAAGAGACTCATCGATTGTTAGCTCTCTTAATGGATAATATACTGAATTAACCGTGTCGTTGAATAAATCAATTAAAGATTTAATTTTAAATATACTCTCTGGTCTTTCATTATTCTGAACATTTAAGGCTCTTAAAATTAAAAAAAACCTGTCCCTCGACATAAATATATGTGGACTTAAGCGGAACAGATAATGAGTGGACCAATAATCTACCATTATATTGAGTTTTATTGTTCCCATCAGCAACAGTATGCCTAGAAATGTTTTAAATTCGGTGACACTTACATCGGTCCATTGTCTAAATCGAGCTTGAGAAGTAGTCGCTGCTGCTTTCAGTCTGTTGCCGTACTTATTTGTACAATCCAATATTAAATTCATGAATTGGGCATTCAAAAATAAAACGAAATAGTCCAAAGGACTTTGGACGTGTACATCATGTGGCGACAATATACCACTGGTTCCGATATTCCAATATTCTGATTAGTTTCTGACATCCTATTTCGGTAGCGGTAATTGTCTTTTGCGCTAAGATTCTCCTAAAATGTTAAAAAAATGTTCTCTCAAATCGTTCACATTTCTGATATAAAAATAAGCAATTTTTTAATATTATTTATTTCAATTATATTATTATACAAAAATCCTCATCATTAAAATTTTCAAAAAGGTTGGTGACCCCTATTTTTTAAAAAACAATACAATATCCAGAAACGAATGCTACAAGCTTGATTAACGTTAAAAATAAAAAAGTTTTGTTCTGGGGTAGATCTCCCTAAAACTTAATTTGAAGGAATTACCATCGATTTCAAAATGGCACGGCTCACGTGCCTAACGCCACACGCAAAAGAAAATGATGACACGGCTGCCGTGCCATCCGCAATGAATCGGTTAACGATATAGTCAATGTGAGGGACAAATGTGAGCTTGCTGTCAAGTATAACACCCAAATCTTTGTACTGAGTAGTTTCTTGCACTGCCTCTTGTGAATTACTTATTTATTGTGAATTACTTACTTGTGAATAAATTGTGAATACATAGGTATTCCGTTGCGAATACCTATGTATTCCGTTGTTACAAATGTTGCAACGGACAGGTTTTACATTGCTAATTTTATTGTGCAACTCATGTGCAATCAGAGTATGTGTTGCAATTATTGTCCTGTTTATTGTCATTAGGTACACCATACCTCTTAAGGACAATGGAAATGATAATCAGTGTATGTATGATGCTGATTAAATACTACCTACCAGATACTTAGATAGGAACTTCTTCCTGTCATCTTATTGTTTTAGAAGAGTCCAAATAACTAAATAATTCCGCATTTTACACAAATAAATCATTTCAATTAGCGCTACCTACTCTACTTTCTCTACCCAATTAGCTAATCTACGACTAATATTATTATGAACCTACATGCGCAGCTTTATAGGTCATAAGCGTAACATGTTATTAGGTTTTTCTCTGTATGAGGCTACAAAAAATCTAGGTTACTTATAAAAAACTAGCTAGGTAATTATTATAAATACATTACATACTATACTTAATTTTCTTGCCAAGTACTTATAGAGATTTTAGTACAGCCAGGCAGAAATGTGCCTGCCAGGATATACTAGATTTCTTAGCGGAAGTTGGTAGAAATGAAAACCTGCTCAACACGTGTACCATACCAGCAGGACTAAGTGGCCGCGGAACAATAGCCGTCCATTTTGTTATTGTGACGACAAACTAGAAGCACGTGTTGCTCATCCCATCCGACAAACACCATTCATCCCAAACTTCCTTTGAAACATCATAAATGTGCATATTTTGTAATCTGCCTAGAGCTTTCAATGCTAAGAAAATTAAATATTGTTTTTTAAATAATACCAAAATAGCGCATTTAACTTTTGTAAAAAGCTATCAATGTAATCTGACCACAGATCTGACACTCATGTTAGCGAAATAACACCAACATCTTTAGCCTCGTTAACTAATTTATGACGGCGGCTGTAAAACTTACGTTAGATGGTCAGAATAAAAATAATTACTGCACTATGTGTACGAGCATACTATTATCTAAGCACTATGTGTGTCACCGTGCTTAACGGATTGCGTTGATGCTATGGCGTAGTTATTGACGATTGTCATCAGTGATTGTGTGCATTACTGGCTAGGCTACCTTTACTCATGCAAGTAATGCAAGTCAAGGTGCGCTTGCGCAACTTCTAGCTAGAGGATCGCGCAACTGCTCTGGGAAGTTGTTAGCAGCCCGATGACATAGATAGTGCTTAATCAAGTGCAAGTACTGTACCTTTTAAATGCAATTTCTTAACAGGAAACTGAGAAGTTAGGTATATACCTACATACCTACTTACTTACTTTAGGAGTTGCATTCCTAGCTGTTTTATTTCCATGGAGTGTAGAAATGATGCCAAGATAATCCAGTGCTGACGTAAGCTACGCCAAAGAGTCTGGCAACGATGCGATGGTACCAAACACGGCCATGTTAGGAGATCACTCAAGGCAGCTTCTGCCTACACGCATTGCAGGCTTGCACAACACAATGCGTGCACTTGGAGTCACGTAAGGCCTGACGTGTTTCTTTGTTTGACCACGTCTTGATACCTCGAACCCACCTTCTGTGTTGATGACGAAGCTCCATCGTGCATTCTTTACAAATACCAGTCACGATAACTGACGCATGTGTGCGTTAAATGCGTGTGAAATAAAAGCAATTAGGTAGCAAATATGGTAATTTAGAAACACTACATTTCTCGACATTTCGAGTATAATAAAACCAACGTGCCCGCATTGATTGTTTCCATGAGAACGTTCCAATCATGAGAACTAAGGAGCACCCGGCCATTCATGTCGTAGGACTGTGTAAACAACAGGGCTTTTATGTTGAACTTACTAACTGTGCCGTATAATGTGTTGAACTATGCATTCTGTTGCAAATATGTCGTCAGTTTTTCTATAGTCAAGCTAAGGACTTTTGTGATTACATATAACAAGTGGTTGAATTATTTTAATTCATATTTTTTCAAGCCTTTGGTATTGCTCAATAGTTCAATACACATAAAAGTATTAATGTATGGTACGGACATGTAACGCATGTTAATATAGAGTATTTATAGACGCCCCACACGCAGCCGCAGTAGCGAGGTGCGCGGGAGACTAAAACTCGCTTCTATTCCAAGACAGACCTTGCATGCCTATGGAACAATCTGCCACATTTGTATTGGTTTTGGTGAATTGTAATTTAATTGTTGCGCGTTTTTTATAAATAAATTGTGTTAATGTCTTGATTATTCATGTAGTCTCAAGTGTTATTAAATTAGTTAATTTGGTTCTAATTAAGCATGCAAGAGTGGGTTGAGGGCAGTGTACGATAACGTTCACTGATTAGGGACCACTACGTTTGTTAGATAAGTTGTTGCAGAAAATAAGATACATAACTACTTACGGTCAGTAGGCTGAACAACAAAGGGACTTGATTACATATGAAAGAAACCAGTTGCAAGCTCAAGTGCGCTCTATTATTATGCATAGTAGAGGCGGCCCCTGAAAGCTCCGTTCCAATGGAACGGTGACAGATGGCAACCAAAAATACCCATTGAAAACGTTCTTATGTGTAGATACCTGTCGACTTAAAAGGCCCTTTACCTGTACTCATTCACACACATTCACTCGGATAGTGATCACTATTTATTGACAGGAAACTAATATTTAGCAGACGGGATAATAACACGAATCCCACAGGAATCTCGATTCGTAGTCGTAAACATGACGCGCATTGATTTGCATTTGAAATTCAGGTGTACGGCCAGACAGGGGAGAAACTATGTATTTCCCTTTGTGTAATGAAATCAATAGCAGAGCCCTGGGACTGAGGGTTGAAGTTTGTATGTAGCTCTGTCTGCGATGCTTTTGACACAAACCTCGTTTGCGAACACCCTGTGGTTTTACTAATTTATCGTGCCGCCCTTCACCATAGTTATTTTGAAATTCCATTGAACATTGAATGTTTGTTGCATAAAATAAACAAGAAGAAATTTTAGAATTATAGGTAGGAACATTTTTTCTCTGGTATATGATATTTTAGAAAATTCAAAAATGTCTAGCTTGTTTATCTATGTTGTTTTGTGTATAAATTATTAGATTAAAAAACCTTTTTTGCGCGTAGGATTAATATCTCGCAGGCAAAGTTTCGCCATATTTAACCTACAGAATGCGCCAAATTAACAGACATACCAACATATAAATACAGTTCGGTTATAAAGCAAAGATGAAAGATGAGAGACCAATGACCACACGTTACGTTATACAAGGCTTATGATGAAGAGGGCAAAGTCGTTGAACAGTAATAAAATTAAAAGTCAACGGCTTCTACCTACCGACATAATATTGTCTCGGGAGAACCAATTTTATGCGTCATGTGACGACGAACCATGCCCTCCAGCTGCTTTACAAATTTATAGCTTTTAATATTAAAATGTACCTAACATTCTATAGTAACATATCTATACCTACCACTAGGTAACAACACTGCTAACAAGACTGGTAGAGGACCGTAGCTCTCTACTAGTAAGACTCTACAAGAAGTCACTGAAAAAACTGAGTTCATCAATCGATAATTAGTACCCAATCTATATAGATAGTAGGTACCTACCTAATACAAAACAAATGAACAACCAACCAAGTGAAGATCGATTGTAATAGATTTTCACTAACGCAACTCGCAGCGTCATTCTACCTCAATGCTTCGCTGTTTTCCTCAAACGGGATTCTAAGCTGTAAGACTCTACGAAGACTACCTACGTAGCTAAGATATATTCAAGTTGTTGCTCAGTTGAAGAATTCCCAGTTCAAACATGTTCAATTCCCGCTTCCTTAAAAATATTATCAATAAATTCTTTTCGGTACGGTCTGGCCACGGTACGACCGACGGTCTGTAGGCCAAGTGATAAAAGACCTAGAAGCTCCTTTCACGATTTCAAATAACCATCGCGTAGGTATTTATTAAACCAGTGAACAAGTTTTTGAATAGAGAAATCGAGTTTTCATGTGAATATTATTGCAAAGCATTGTAGAAACCGAGGATGGTTGCGTACCAACTACGTCACGGTCCAACAGCTGAGGCACAGTATAATGTTGAGCTACCGTTTGTACAAGCGCTCGGTAAGGAGAGGTCCCGTTACAACATTCGGACGAATAAACACAGGTTTTTTAACGTTTAATTCGCAATTACATAACATGGTATAACTGGTAAGTAATAATGTCGCATTAGCTTTGACTTTTTCCATTTGGATCACTCATTTAGGACTTTTGTGGAGACTCCCTCAGAAGTCTTGGCTGATTTGATAGAATTACAAATTTTAGCAATGGACACAGTGAGTGATGTCACTGTGTTTGTTGCTGACAGACAACAAGCATGTCTGTCATGCATCTTCAATAATAGTGCATGCTTGAGTGCCCCTATGGAATGCTACTTGCTTGACAATAACATAGTCTGACATGTTGTATAAAACATCTGCAAATGATTTCTTCCAAAAGTACCTACCTATGCTTATAAACATAACTGATTTCTGATAATAAAAATTGGACACTCATAAAGATAACAGTACTTAACTCATTCTTATCAGCTTAAAGCTGAGGTCATTCATATTTTTACTATAAATCTACTTACAAATAAAAAGTTTTTAAAATAATTATATCTGGCAGTAAACTAGCAGTATAAAACATGATTATCTAGGGCCAAAATTTAAAATGCAGTATAGTCATCAAACTTAAATAAGTCTATAAAAACTGGTCAGATCAGGTTCATAATCATTTCATAAGAATTAAATTAAGTAATTGTATCAAGTCATTCTACAAACAGTAGTCATATTATTGCCTACATACATTCAGACCTACAAAAACAAGGAAAATTAAATGTTATGACAATTTATTTACCTGAATATGATCCGATGAATAAAACTTCACTGTTTAATCTCCCACTTAAAACTTTTATTATACTTTGTTATATTGTATTATCACAAATCCTGGTAGATTTAAAACACAATCACGCAACTGACAAATCTTACTGTTCTTTGATTATTGATTTTTCATATAAACATAATTTACACAATAAAACACAATCTGCGACATGACTTAGATGTAAACTCCAACCTACACAATCATATAAAGTTATTGCATATTGGATGGCTTTATATTCTCTACATCCTTCTTGTCCCTCCACATTAATCTCATTAAATTATATACAAACTTGACTAATCATTATTTATACATTACACATTGTTGGTCACCGAGGCGGCTCCTGCTCACTCCTCTGATTCAACAAGAACAAAACTAAGCTTAGGATGCTCGTCCAAAATATGTACACTTGAATATTTTGTTCTTTTTAGACTATGACAACTGTAACTGTGGGAGTATCTACCAGTACTAGAGTATGAAAATATAAGATAAAGCACCTCGTTTGGACAATGGTATGTATCAAAGATATTAACAACGTGATATGACGCGCTTCGCGGCCGCCACCGGCCGCAGCGGGCGCGCCGCCGCCGGGCCCCGCCGGCCCGGGCGCCGTCGGCGTCGGACCGAGGCACTGGCGCCTCGCCCTCCGCCTTGCAGTCTTACGAGAAATAAATGCCACATTACACTCTAAATATTAAAGCACTGTACAACAACAATATTTTGTCTTGTCTTTTTCAGGACTAACGTTCATTTCGCGCACGATTTCGGCGAACATTTCGTTGACGTTGATGCGGCTCTTCGCTGAGGCCTCCTTGAAGGGGCAGCCCCACATCTGCGCCAGCGCCGAGCCCTCGGCGTGCGATACCTCGCGCTGGTGCTCAAGGTCCGCCTTGTTGCCCACCAGCAGGATGGGCACGCGATCGGACCCCTTCACGCGTGTTATTAGTTCCTTCATGGGCTTGATGTCTTGAAACGTCTGGTGATTTGTTAGTGAGTAAACTACCACGAATCCTTGCCCGTTCTTTATGTACAGATCCCGCATAGATGCGAACTGTTCTGTACCGGCGGTATCCAATATTTCTAGAACACATGGGGAATTGTCCACTTCAATTTCTTTCCTATAGAAATCCTCTATCGTGGGATCATATTTTTCCATGAAACATCCGGACACAAATTGCACAGTCAACGCACTCTTTCCGACCCCACCCGAACCCAGCACGACCACTTTGAATTCGCGCATTATTGTGCTCCGTAAATCACACTTGCGAGTCTTCCACACGACGTTTTAGAAACGTATTCACACTGTGTGCTATAAAAATGTCATTGCTATGTTGGTTTATGACTCACTCGGATGCGATCACTGAGTAGAGTAACGTTCACATAAACTTAAAGCAAGTTAATTGATAAACAGCGACGCCATTTTAGTTTGACGAGTGGCAAAACAACTCCGATTGCATCGCGGTAGTAGTTACTCGTCCAAAGATACAAACGCGGAAGCAAACATCTATTCAACTGAGGTGCTCGCTCGCTGCTTGAAATCGGCAGCAGGTTGGTCAATGCACCATTGCAAGCACTGGTTTGATTAGTGAATGAAATATTCTCCCCACCGGATGTCAGTGTTGCCACCTCAAAAAACTAAAGTCCATCAAAATCTGAGTTGACAGACAGCACAAGCTGTCGCTTAAAACATGCGCCATTACTTAAAAAAAAAAAAAAATAAGTTGACACTAGTAGTTCACCCTGAACTTTGAGATCTCGCGAGTCTTTCATAAAACAAAACATAAAAATATCATTTCTATCTTTGACTATCAAAACAGTGCCACGAAATGAATAATCAAATACTTGGCCTACAGTTAGTTTCATTCAAATTACAAGTAACGGGAGTTCATATTAATTGAGTCACTGGTGTACCCTGTGAATTTCGTCTTAGTTCAGTTATTATTCTGGCTATTAACTTAAAAACCACAAGGTTTAAACTAAAAATAAAAACGAGGTTGAAATGTACGGATGATTTGACCGAATAGTCCCATTTTGTGTTTTTTATCCTTCTTGAACCCCAATATCTGACCCCCCCCCCCCCCCACATTACTTAAATGAAAATATAATTAAAGCTTACATTTAGTTAAAGTGATATTATAATGTAATAAAAAAATATACGTAGGTAAAAATAATAGTTCCTGATAGTATTATAAGTGCTTAATTTTAGAAATTTCATTTAATTTTACCTGCTAGAAGTACGCACGACGTACAGGTATCTGTTAAGTTTATTTATGTACCTACAATGTACATAATATAAATATTAGAATATTATTAAATAATATTAGAAAGTTTATATAAGATTTAGTGCGCATTTTAAATGCAATTATATTTTTTTGCCACGCCTTAACAGGATAAATGTCATTTAGATTACTACCTAGGTATTTAATACAATAATCATAAGATGTTTGTATGTAACTGATTTCGTGTCGCAAATAAAGAAATGTGAATATGAAATTTTAGTTCGTAAGCTTCAATCTGCATTGTAAATTCAATCTTGTCACACCCATTTACAGGGTACACGTCTATTACGTACTTTAAATACCTAAATAACGAATGCCGTGTTGCATTAAACAAATGAATACTGAATACTGATTATTACATAAACTAGGGACTTTTTAGTATAATGGCAGCTCTTACCGGATATCTTACTTTTTCTAAAAGTTGCCAGCCTTGAATTTCGTTCGGATACACAAAAATAAAAGACAGTACCGTAAAACGGGGTGGATAGAATTCAAGGGGTGAATGGAAATGAAACCAAAAAAGTTTTATTCTGGCAATTATTAATGTATTATTATATACAACACACACATACATTACATATTAGTATGTATGTAGAATTTGGTGTTTTTATTTGAAAATGTTTGTTAATAATTGCCAGAATAAAACTTTTTTGGTCTCATTTCCATTCACCCCTTGAATTCTATCCACCCCGTTTTACTGTAGGGAAAAATTAACCAAATTACTTTTCAGCTGAAACTTGAATTTCACTTCTCATTCATTAAATAGGTACATTCTTTATAAAATAAGTATCACATATATACATACTTACGTTTCGTACAGACAGCGTCGCTAACTGGTAGCGCCCCTGTCGGGAGGTGCGCCGGCAAACAATACGGTTTAAAAATCACATAGACACAATATCAAAATTTGTGTAAAACAATCTCACTTCGGCAGTTATATACAAACTAATGTTATGTAAAAATATGTATATTTATATTATATAATATATGTAAAAGTTAATGATTTTTTAAAATTTCAAGTCTTTGGAAAAATGAGGGGTTTTCACGGCCATGTTTTTATAACTGTTACAGATGGCGTTCCTCTGTCATGCTCTGATTGACAAAAGAAAGTGAATTGCGATGTCAGTTGCCCTGTCAACATTATTTTCGAGGAACTTGAAGACAGAGCAACGGCATAAGTTAGTTAGCAGATACAAAAACATGGCCGTGACGTGAACAGAAAGCCCCTCACCCATGCTTCACTTCATTGATTGGGTGGAACCACGAAGAAGATATAGGTTGGGTGCTTGCTTGATGGTGTCTCGATATGAGTAATAGATTTTTTGTTGATGGTTTAGGTGGAATAAAAAAGTTCTTACAGAATATTTTGAAATTGACATTTTTGTCATAAACTGTCTGCTATGACATACACCACATGCCTAACTGACTGTCAAAAGTGTTATACAAAACAACAAGAAACAAATAGAAGTAAATAGCTAAATACTTATAGCAACAGAAAGAGATAATCAAAATACGTAAACTACGTGGCAAAAAGAGACACGACAAGATACTAGTTTATTTGGGACTTGCTTGTCTTCCTTCGGGCTACGGAACACAATCCCAAGGTAACGTCAGTCCGCCCGCCCCAAAGTTGGTACCGGTGTTGTTGTGCTGATTAAAAATAGGCTCAAATCCTAATTCTATCTACTATAAATAGAGGTAAGTGATTTTTTGAAATAAAATTAAGATACACCTGTAACTATGATGATTCTGAAGTATTTTCTACCGTAATTATGTACATACTACAATCAATATCAAACATGTAGCTTTAACAATGACTATGACCTAATAGATTTTTTGGAAGAGAGATTAAAAAGGTACAAAAGGACATCCGTCTAGGGGCTACACCATTATATTTGTGATAGGTGATAATGTATGGGCAGTTAATAGTAGGTAGGTCTAGGTACTTATACTCAACCAACACGTACATTAACTTAGCCACAACATGGATAAACAAAGTTAACAGTTTATGATTTAAATATGATAATGTAGAGGTCAAGATATGGACATGGACCTCTTGAACTAAGTACTATCCATTTCTGAAAGACTGCAAAAAGGAACCTAATATGCTTCTTTTATACATATCTATTTGTTACCAATAAACATTATTAAATATTATTGAATTATTAAACAATAAGTTCATAAGTACTAAAAAACACTAACACAAGTATTTCAAGATGAACTTATAGAAGATAGATAAATACAGTCAAAACCGTTTATAACGACATCGAGGGGACCGTATAGTTGCCGACGTTATATCCGATAGTCGTTTTAAGCAATACAGTCACATAAATATACAATGGAAGGGACCATACAATCTGGCTGTAATAACCGATAGGTCGTTGTAAACGATGTCGTTATAAACGGTTTTGACTGTATAATATTTATTGGCTTCCGCCTGTGACTTTACACACATTGTTTGTCAATAAAAAACTAGCCATGTCATAATCAATTTATATACTAAATTTCATTGAAATTGGTCCAGCTGTTTAGTAGTGAAAACAGATAATAAAAAGTTGCCTATGTTTCAATCCTGGTCATAACCTATCTATATACCAAATTTCATCGAAATCAGTTCAGCCGTTATGACGTG
This sequence comes from Philereme transversata, assembly GCA_963924445.1. Taxonomy (NCBI): domain Eukaryota; kingdom Metazoa; phylum Arthropoda; class Insecta; order Lepidoptera; family Geometridae; genus Philereme; species Philereme transversata. The sequence continues at coordinate 13,568,415 of OZ004342.1, forward strand.
ATTAAGTAACAAACAAACATCTAAACTTTCGCATTTATTGTGTTAATTAGTTATTAGTATGATACACCAATTTAGAGAAACATGGAAATATTATGTACAGAGGTACAATTGGCAACCATATTGCTAAATAATCTATCTATGTGGATAAATGTGTTAAATCCTCTTTTTTAGTATTCTAGGCGGGAATAATAATTATTATTTATTAGGATACCCTGGCCCCAACCATAAAAAATAAGGATGGCAGTATACATATTTTTTTTCAACTACTTACTACTATTCCATAGATAAATAGGTAGTTATAGGATGTTCTTTATGGATGTTGTTGATGTTTAGAATTATAGGATAGGTAAGTTATAAATTTAATTAGTCAGAAGATAATGATGCAATAATATAAATATTGATAGTGTTTGCATTAGGTAAAACCTTGGAATACTTGCAAAGATGAGGCAATACTTCACACCAGGACAGTTGCTCAATTTATACCAAGCACAAGTCCGATCATGTCTGGAGTACTGTTCTCACCTCTGGGACGGATCAGCGAAATACCAGCTAGAGGCTCTAGATTCAATTGAGAGAAGAGCCAAAAAGCTCATTTGCAATGATGAGTTAGCAAATGCAAGGCTCCACAGCCTCGAGCATCGTCGAAAGGTTGCAAGCCTCTCTGTTTTTTATTGGATACATTTTGGAGAGTGTGCTGCAGAGTTTTTCAACCTGATCCCACCATCCCCATTCTATGATCGGACAACCAGACACTCCGCGATGCGCCACCGCTACATGATAGACATACCTCCCATACGCACAAAGCGGTACTCTTCCACCTTTATTATATGCACCGCCAAGAAGTGGAGCGCCTTGCCTGAGTCTGTGTTTCCTGATAACTACAACTTAGGGATCTTCAAGTCGCGAGTGAATAGGTTTCTTCTAGGCAAGCGTGTACCATCGTAGACTGCATCATCGCTTACCATCAGGCGAGATAGTGGTCAAACGCTAGTCTATAATTTATATAAAAAAAAACCTCTATGATTTTCTTTACTGATGATTAATAGACTAATAGTGTACCAAGCTAATCACTCTCTATATTTTTTAGGAAAAAAATTATTGGTTCCTTAAATGGCGAAAATAAAATAATAGGTACCTAGATAGGTAATTATTGTAATACCTATCCGCATTTTATAACAATAATTCATCCATACCGATAACTTAGAAATAGGTTTTCTTTGCCTACTCATGTTTATGAATTGGTACCATGTATCGTATAACTACATTACATTGCTCAATTTGCATTTTCATGTTGAATAACTTTAACAACCAAACAATATTGGTTGGTAACCAATGATACTGAGCACTGAGCATTATCCAATTATATCCATTCAGGCTTGGTCTACCACCATCTGTACAAAGTAAGGTCATTTAAGTAGACTCAAAGAGTAAAGTAATACATGTAGGCGATCGTTCATTAATCACGTGAGGCTCGAATTGGGGGAGGGGGTTGGGAAAAAATCGCGAAATATCACAAAGGGGTGAAGGGCGTAGTGAGATATCACGTGTATTTATTTTTTCGTTGGATGTGCGTTTTGGTGGCGGGGGTTAGTCTGAAACCTCACCACGTATCACCAGGGAAGAGGGGAGGGTTAAAAAGACTGTGCAAAAATAAATGTGTTCAGTCAAACAGTATAGCGGCCCTTCCACTAACATTCATTACTTATCCACATCATAGCTTACCATCACTTTAGGTGAGATTGTGGTCAAACGAAGATCTATCCAGTATAAAAAAAAAATCCTGACTTGTCGTGTCGTTCAAACTACTGAAACGCGACAGGATAAAACTCATAACAATTGTTCTGAGTAATACCGTCTTCTTTCTCACTTTTCCACTAGCGTTCAATTCTTTCCATGGCGATGATTGCAGATTCCAGCAGGAATGAACGTTAGTGGATGCGACACTATTAAAATAGTTTCTTATATTGATTGGGGCCATTTCTCGTACTTTGTGCCAACAAAATCCCATTATCACATGCAGTGAGTGCAATGGGACTTTATCGGACACACACAGTTCAATATTTTTTCTTTATATTTAATGTTTATTATTTAAGCTATTGTTACTTTGTTCTTTTTTTATGTCTCCTGTGTGTTTGTTCTGTTTTTTTTATTTATTTGACAAAAAGCTACATACAACTAGTAATACATAAATCACTGTAAAACCTTAAAGGGTAGTCTCGGTGCTTAGTGTTCGTACTATTGGTGTTGCCACTAATAAATGTTATTTGATTTATCTTGTATCAAACTAGATGTATCAGATTTTCGATTCATTAATTTACCTTAAGAACACAGGGAACATTTGGCTTCGTCATTCACTTTATTTTGGTTTAGTGGCTCTACATAGGCTTTACTACTGTTATACATTAAGAACTGTTTATCTTCTGCGTTTTCAGACTGGTTAAATGTCTCGCAAAAGAAATTTAAAGGAATCCAATCACAATCCTTCTATTGTTTTTATTGAGTTCTCTTTATTCACTTCTGATTAAGGTGTTCTTTATTGTTCTTTAGATTCCCTCCTAGCTGCATCATCAGTATTCAGTATTCATTTATCTACCATTTCATTACATTTCATAATATAGGTATGTCAAAAATATATTACAAATGTCAGTACACTATAGAAATAAATAAAAATAAATTAATTACGCAGAGATGCTAAGAGCTAAGTAAGCTAAGAGGTTACAGCAGATACTCATTTAAATGATAAAATGGGTGGTTTTATCAGAACGTTTTTAGTTTAAGTTTAAATCCTTTCAAAGGAAGTGTTATTTCTAATGTCTTCTAATTTCATGTTTCTGTATTTATGCAAAGTTGTACTTACGTTTGTTGGTCGCCTCATGTGGTGATAAAATAAACGAGGCCGTATTGGAAAGAGCAAAATGGAGGAAACTGTATCATTGCACCGACAAGAGCTAAGCTCTTAAAACACATGTCACAGAACATAGGATCTGTTCTTATAAACCCTCCGTCGACCGAGACACGTTCTCGGAGATCCGGATGACGAAATCCGGATTTAGACAGAGCAAACACTTCACAGATACACCGACCTCGCCGGCGAGGTCGACGAGTCCCTTTAGTCGCCCGCTGCCTATATGAGGTACAAACATGTACCCGGGCGTTTTTCTCCTATCCTCATCCTGGCAAGGGCCCAAGCCGAGGTTCGTACCTAAGTGGTGCCCTTGCGCTAGTTGCCTCATCAAAACTTACAGGGCTGAGTGCCATCAGCGCTTGTCAAAAGATTGGTTAAGCTGCAACAGCCTTAGAGGCCAAGATCGAGACCACCCGAAAAAAAAAGGATCTGTACTTATTCTGTGACACGCGAGTATTATACCCAGATAGGAAGGTACCTACAATATAATTTCAGCTACCACACACAATAAATACATTGTAGGTATTGTAGTTTACTGAACTCCATCAAGCATTCAATATTATGATATTATGAATCAGATTCTATAAAGGCTGGTGATTTTTGGATCGGTGCCCAGTCGTAGGAAATGTAGATATTGCTGGTGTATTTCTATTATTGATTTTTAGTGTTCTCTGCAATGTTAGGAGGAACAAGGCATTGAGTATGGTCTCACAAGCCAAATGATTGAAATTTAGCCTAAATTAAAGCGAGCTATATCTCAATGAATGCTAGCTTTTTTTGCGAAATTTGTTGGATGCCCTACCAATTACTCCACTCACTCAAATTGGGCATGGCCTTGAACCAAAAGCATTGATTAGGTATCTAGTATTCAACGATAGGATCTTCAATCAGCAATCTTACGCTTAGTTCAGTTTATGATTTTTTTTTACTCACCCACTCTTTCGTTTGGGGTGTCGTTAAATAGATCTTTCAAAATATAAGGTTTCCTGAACACTTTTTGATACAATAATTCGTTTACGAAATATAAAGCTTCAAATTGGCCATTTTCGTAAATCCACAATAGTAGCACATAATTACCGTAGATGTAAGAATAATTTATTAAAGCTAAGTAGGTAGGCTACTAGTTTACGAACCAACGAAGTACGAAGTAGTTGACCAACTTATGTCTGTGTATTTTGGTTTGTAAACAGTTCATAGAATTTTCATACAAAATCACCAAATTCAACTCCAAAATTAACTTTGTATAGCAAAGAAACTGTGCTGCCGATGCTGCACTGAACGTAACCCATACGGAACCCTTAACTGTGCGTGGTCCGACTTGATCAATTATTGTATATTTTCAGGCGTCAAAATGTCGCACAAGCCGACGCCGTACTCTCCAAACTTCCCTGCTTCCCAAGGGTATGAAGATGTGAAGCTGAATGAAGGGTATCCTTCAACTCAAGCGGGATACCCACATGCTCAACCTGTCTACCCACATCCTCAACCTGGCTACCCAGGGCCTCCGCCCGGTCACCCAGCGCCACCACCAGGGCCGACAGCGCCGGCGGTGCCGCCCGGTAGTCACTCGATGCCTGGCATGCAAGTGATGCAACCAGGGTTCCAGCCAGGCATGCAGCCGGGTTTCCAGCCGGGTATGCAACCAGGGTTTCAACCTGGTTTTCAGCCGGGATATCAGCCAGGTTATGCCCCGGGCTACCCTGGTGCGGGGCCTATTGTTCAGCAACCAGGACCCACAGCTCCAGGTAAGATAAAAAAGTATAAATAAATAACTACCAACAATCTAACTAACAGCAACAATTTAAGAGAAGTAAAGTTTCTTGTGAAAGGGCTCGCCTGGGGAAGTGCTACCACCATACCTATTTCTACCGCCAAGCAGCATTGCTGTGATTCGGTTTGAAGGGTATGGTTGCCGGTGAAATTACAGGCACATGAGGCTTTACACCTATATGCCTCAAGTTGATGGACGCAGGGAAGTACATCGTAGGGCACATTTCTAAGGAGCGTGACCTACGAGGCAAACTTGTTATAGGCGATGGTTACCACTTAACATCAGGTGGGCCATAGGCTTGTTCCATCTCCAGCAGTATAAAAAAAAATCACATATAGACTAACCCCACACTAGAATTCTTTATGTCAATCAATACGAGTACCATGGCTTCACAACACTTAGATCTAAAGCAAACATATGCAGATCCTGCAAACATTTGTACCACAGAAAGAATCGAACCCGTTACCTCTTGTGGCTCAGTCGGCTACTCGTCCACCACGTCACAGAGGTCGTCGTAAGTACTTTGTGTGCATTGGTAAACATCTGCGGACGAGATGCACTCAGGGTACAGAGACAAGAGAAGAGATAGGTACAGGAGTTAAGTTTAATACAGAAGAGTGAAAACATGCGCACGCACACAGACTCGCGCATAGAACAATCTCGGATCAAGTCATCATTCAGTCCTCTTTTCCTTTCTCTTCTTGCCGGACTTCTCTGGCAAAAAGAAAGCAGACACCAGCATTCCTAACCATGATGATATTGATCTACTTCGTCATTTAACTGGTTTTTTCCTTGGCCACCGTGACCTTTAAAGCCCACGTTGCTAATAATTATAGGTAGATAAGATTTTATGGTAAACAGCTGTTTGTGTAGGTATTTTTTTGTACACGATTGTACTATTCAAGACTAATTTGTGCCGCACATTGAAGACGATGCTAATGACTCCCTACGCAGATAATATTGCTATTTATTTGTCGCCCTGTGTTTGTGACAGTTGGTTTAAGTGTGCTGATAGGTGCTTTATTTACATTTCAATTCCCCTTATCACTTGCATTGAGCTCCTTTCTCATTCTCAATTCGGTGTTCAATCAATCTAAGTGAAATTGCGTTTTATTACTTTTAATTTCTCAACTTTTGCTTACACTTACACTATGCTAAAAGGTGGCAGTGATGGTGAATTTCCATTCGACCCAGTTAACGAAGAAGTAATTAAAAATAACAAAATATTATCTGCTAAGTGGTCTAAATTCAAACACTACGTGGCGAAAAAACGTGCAAACGTCGATGTGAGAGATAAACGTGTTTACTTAGAGACATTGAGTGTGGCGAGTGTAAAGAGAAGTTTTTACCGTGTTTACAGACGTATCTTTAAATCCAAATACAGCGGTTACGACAGGTTTCTAACCGATGACGAAAAGAGGTTGATGTTTGCTATAGATTACAGTGTGGTGGAGGGCGTTTACTAACATATTCAACCAAATCATGTATCTATATTTCAATGCATTTATAACTGCTCTTCATCTATATGGCCATACTCGTAACATATTTGCATCTATTGTGGTCTATTTGTATGTTGTTCATATCTGTACCGAGATAATTTCGTCTAACGTACCTTTATGCATGTGTGAGTATCTTCGTGTGTTTGAATTTATGATTTGAATAAGAAATGATTCGTCATTTTATCATCGGTCGGTTTCAGGTGGATGGATGACTATTCCGCAAGGGCTCAGCAACTGCCCACCAGGTTTGGAGTACCTTTCTTTGATTGATCAGTTGCTAGTTCACCAGAAAGTAGAATTGCTAGAAGCTTTCGTTGGGTTCGAGACCAACAATAAGTATACAGTGAAGAACAGCGTCGGTCAGAAGGTCTACTACGCAGTGGAAGACAACGATTGCTGCACTAGAATGTGCTGTGGACCTATGCGACCGTTTGACATGAAAATATTGGACAATTTTAGGAATGAGGTAAATATTGGGTATATTAACAAAAGTTTTTGAATTAGTTTCGGTTTAAAGATTATTTATTCTCAAAATACCTAATACCTTCGATCAATAATACAACTAGATTAAGGGTCATAAACAAAATCAAAGCTAAATGCTGCCCGCGTAAATATATAAATATACAGCTACATTTGTTTACCAATAGAATGAGACAAAAGATTTAAATTCAACCTAATCACAACCACAGCACCTTGTAATAAAGTCATAATCCTTTAAATGTTACGATCATTCGTCTCAAAAACAAACAAAGTAATAAATTACACCTGTCACTTAAAAATGAAAAGACGTAGGTTATGTAACATTTATTGTGAAATCAACCTTATGAAGCAATAAATAAAGTACTTTTTCCTGTTATTGTCTTGCGAGCTACATCGTTTTATTTCGTTTCTGTTTGCTATTGGTGTCTATTGGCCCAACGCTATATCACACGTTTGACGTTGGCCAAACATCCTTAGCGGTGGTTTAAAATTGGCAATATTATTAAAAAATTATATTAATCGTCAGTTTAAAGCTTAAAATACAACTTATTCCACATGTACTTACCGAAAGTAAGACATTCCGGCTGATAAATTGCTTTACCGGGCATTATTTTTGCAACTTTTAAATGCGCATTGAGGCATTGTGGTAGGTGTTGACGTTGGCTGTGTTTCAACCTGACTAAACAAAATAAGAGCTCACGCCGCAAGTGAGCTGTTATTTACCGAGACGGATTTTTTGCGCCGACCCTTTATCTAGGTGTATTGTTGATCGAAGCCTAATATTAAATACAGTTCAGTTATATGAGATATAGTTTTATAATACCTAAGTATATTTATGGTACTTATTATTGAGTACTGGTGACTAACAATGCGTTTTGACCTATACTTATGACATGAAGTAGTTAAAGGTAAAAATACAAATAACAAAATTGCAATGCTACTTCACAAAACCTACTTCACTGGCGTTGTTTTGATTTGTGCGTGTGTTCGGTATATGTGTGAGTGAAGGTAGTTTTGCTGCTATTAACGTAAATTGTCATAAATAGGTTAGTAATCCAAGCTAAAATTAGGCGGTCTTTCACCGTGTCTCATCCATCATCATTATCCACTGTTGAACATAGCATTTACTGAAACCTATGTTTGTAATGAATATAAATTGTTTAGATTTGTCATAATTAAAATGTAGGGCGGGCAAAATTTTTTTAGACCATCGGGTGAGTTAGAGATCAAGCGTTTTAAATCAACAAAAAAAAATATGTTGGAGCATACTAAGTCTAATTTAGGTTTGGCAGCACTAAAATTATTGCAATCCTTTTTTGACTGGAAAGCGAATTACACTTTTAATATTAGTGCTATGAAACTTAAAAGTTTAGTTAGTGACTACAGAATTGTATCCCCAATCTCGTGTTCATGTCTCCAGCTTTCTCAAAGAGAATCTTTGAATTCTGAATATGCCAATTTTTTTACATTTTTGTACTTTTGTGAACGAAGCGAGATTTTTAAATCAACTTGGGCAAATTCGCCGCGCGAATCTCCCATAAAAACGAAAAAATATTATTTGTAATCTATGACTATTAAAATGGTGCTACGAAACGCACAACCAACTACCTTGACCTAAAGTTTCATTTAAATTACAAGTAACGGGCGTTCGTGTAATTTGGTCATTCTTTTTTCGGGTAGAAATTGCAGTTATTCTAGATTTCCGACTTTTTCCTACACTTGTGTCACTAAAGCTACACGAATACCAAATTTCAGCACTGTGGTTCAAAGTTCTGTTTGTATTATGGCAATAACTCAAAAACTGCAAGCTTAAACAATAAGACGTTTCATTAGACCTACCACTTGCCCTTAATGTTTAATTTTGATTTTTCTTTAACTCCAATATCTTAACAACTCCTCCCCCCCCCCCACACTTTTTTAGCTCATTTAGTCACACCAGGATTGTGCTAACACTACCTACCTAAAAACTTTAAATTTTTTTACTTACTTTCTTGTACCGCAATACTTTTAGGAACTATTACTTACTATCTATATGTTATGGGGGGGGGGGGAGGGGGGGGGCGCTGGCACTGCTACTCAGTTTTATATAACTTTTGCAGTTGCCAACGTTTACTGACATGCTTGTAGATATCGTGTTCATAGTTCTAAATAAATAATTTTTGAATTTTTAAACCAATAGGTATACCAAATCTCACGGTGATCGAATCAACTCTTCGAAAGTTATCCTCGGACAATCAAGTACATACATACATACAACGCCGATGTGCCCAAGTTGATTTGGAGATCTCGCTTCGCTCGATAAATAAGTATTCTATCACTTATAGACGACCTCCGTGGCGCAGTGGGCGTATAGCCGGCTGAGACGCAGAAGATAGCGGGTTCGATTCCCGCCGCGGAACAAATGTTTGCATGATCTACAGCTATTTGTTCCGTGTCTGGGTGTTTTTCTATATATTATACGTATGTATTTATAAAAAAAAGTATATAAGTATTTTATCAGTTATCTGGTTCCCATAGTACAAGCTCTGTTTAGTTTTGGGGTAGATAGCACTGTGTGAAATGTCCAGCAATATTTATGATATCTATGAGAAAATCAACTTCTTATTTTGCAAAGGCATCTGTTAGACATAAAATGGTTAAATAATTTTTTACCACGTCAACTGATTTATGTGATTATCTGAAGCCGATTTTTTTTTTGTAAAAGTTACTTTTGGTAACCGTAACCGTCCTTTCAAAAGTTAATTCTTATCTAGCTTTCGCCAGTGTTTTCACACGCGTTTGTCAACAAAAAGTAGCCTATGTTTGAATCCAGGTCAAAATCTATCAACACACCAAATTTCATTGAAGTCAGTTCAGCCATTACGACGTGATTGAGTAACAAACAAACAAATAAATTGTGATTCTTTCAGGTGATCCACCTATACCGTCCGTTAGCCTGCGACTCTTGCTTCTGTCCTTGCTGGCTGCAGAGTATGGAGGTGTCAGCGCCCCCGGGCACAGTGATCGGCTCTATCGAACAGGAATGGTCCATCTGTAAACCCAGTTACGTGATCAAGAATGCTTTAGGCGACATCGTGCTAAGAATCAAAGGGCCTTTCTGCACGTTCTCTATGTGCGGGGATGTCAAGTTCAATGTAAGTAAAAAATTTATGAAACCCAATCAAAAAGTACAGCGGACTTATCGCGTTGAACAATTCAAAGGTTTACTGGAAGACAATTCTTAATCGGGTTAAGCTCCATTTTGTAAGCTGTTGCTGTTTGTAATCTATTTGTGTACAATAAAGAATAAAGAAATAATTTTTAAGAAGAATTGCCAGACAATTGTTGGGTGGAGAGGATTCTGTAATGACTAAAATATTACCTAAATATTTCAAAATACAAATACACTAAAATAATTTAGTCAAGAAAGTCAGGAAATATAAATTAAGTCTTTGTCTATCTAATGCCCTTGCAAAACGATCCCTAAATGTATCTAGCGACTGATCATGTTTAAATTTCACGTATTTGTATGATTTGTTAACTTTCTTAAACATATTTAGGCACTAAATACGATAAGGCATCGTTGCGCAAGTCGCCCTAAGTTTTGTAGATATCAGCCTTGAATGTTTCCTTGGTTTACCGCTTACATCTAGCTGGTCCTGTCAAATTAACAAATCTAAGTCTGCCTACGAAACCCTCGGCACGCGACTGTTCTAAATTCTGTATACCTCACAAATGTACAAGTTATCATCATCCGCCGAAAGACAAAATTTGTAATATAATTTACAAGTATAAAACCTACATTTTCAGATATTCTCAACGGACGGCGAAAGGAAATTGGGTGCAATTAAGAAACAGTGGTCTGGTTTGGCGCGCGAGGTATTCACGGACGCAGATATGTTCGGGATATCGTTCCCGATGGATCTCGATGTGAAGATAAAAGCCCTCCTGCTTGGAGCCTGCTTCCTGATTGTAAGTATACTAACAATCAATGGTGATACAACAATCACCAGTGCAATAGTCGTGGCCAGGTTCAACTCTAATTGAGTATAATTGCGAAGCTTGACACGACGCGACAGAACAAGTAGAATAAGAGTATTCTAGCTGACCCAATATACCCAATTGCGAGTGTTCCGTATCGGAAATAAGTGAAGGTAGATTACGCAATTTAGAGGGAGTACCTATCCTCATATATTTATTATTATTATCAGCCATTCATGTCCCACTGGGCAAGGCCTCCCCCTATTCCTTCCAAATTTCGTGGTCTTGAGCTGGTTGTGGCCAATCCGTTAGAAATTTATCCAGCTCGTCCCGCCATCTACGTTTCGGTCTGCCGCGTCGCCTTCTCGCTGGGTCAGGACGCCACTCGATAGCTGTCCTTGCCCAGCCCAGTTCCACTTCAACTGAGCGGCTTTGGTGGCACAATTTTGGTCTTTGATCGCAGTTCAGTGTTCTGGACTCTGTCCGTTCGCTTGACACCCAAGATGCAGCGTTCCATTGCACGCTGATAATCTTTAAGCTTGGACTTTAAAATGTTGGTCAGTCACCAGTTCTGCGCACCATATGTCAAAACGGGGAGGAATGCATACGTCCATTAGCTTTCTCTTGAGCGATAAGGGAAGATCTCCTTTCATCATATCTCCCAGGTCCCAATATTTTCTCCAGGCATTTTCGGTTCGCCGAGCGACTTCCTTAACCTGCCTGTCCTCGAAGGAGACTATTTGGCCCAGGTAGATACACTCTTGGGCGTATGCTAGGTCTTCTCCATCCACCGTTATTCTAGTCTTAACGCTGTTGGTTAATTTAACCTTGGTTTTTGCCCTGTTCATTCCAAGTCCAATCTCAAAGCTTGCTATGCTAAGTTCTTGTAATAGTTCTGTGGCTGATAAAGAAAAGAGGATGATGTCTCTCATAAAAAACATCAAAAAACTAATCCGATTCGAAGGACCAAAACTATGTATATTCAGTAAATAGCTGGTTTGGGATGCGACTAACCTTTCAATCTACCTAGCGCTCCTGGCATGTCCTGAGAATGTCCACGCTTCGTATATCCTTACGCTGAAGTGGTTGATGGAGATGTATGTCGTCTTGAGCGATGAAAACACGCGCGAAATCTAACCCTGCTGGCCATACACGAGGACGCCGCTCCACAAAACTCCATGCCAACACTCCAAAAGACTCCAAAAACCGTCCGTGTGTGCGAAATCTCAAGTGGATTGCGTGGAGTCCAAGAAACATTTGGACATCCAATCATTCCAAAATCTAAGGCGTGGAGTCGCCGCACTCCGCGTGCGTCGAACGCGGAGTGCGGCGACTCCACGCCGCGCGCGCTTGTCTGTGGCCGATACAACAATCCTATAATATAAATTCGTGCCCAGCTGGCAGTCCGTAGCCGTCAAAGTAGGTCGTGTATATATATTTTTTATAATTCTGAAATTTTTACACAGCGCTATCTAGATCCAAACTAAGTACCTTTTCTGGGAATCGATAGAATACATAAATTTGTAATTTTTTTCTGTTAATACATACTTTTAATATACTTAAAGAAAAACATCAAGATCCGGAACAAATATCTGTAGGTCATGCAAACATTCTTACGCGCCGGGAATCGAACCCGCGACCTGCATCTCAGACAGCTATTTCCCACTGCGCCACGCAGGTCATCAAATTCAAAGGTTTATGGCACGCCCATTTGAAGCTTTTGGATTGGAGTGGAGTCTTCGTGTGCGTGCTTGATTTTTAACTTGCACTCCAGCGTCCTCGTGTATTGCCAGTTTTAGTGTTCGCCTGCTTTCCTTATTGCAAGCACGTAACAACTAAGAATTCATTGTTCAAAATGTTCAAATGTGTTACTTACATTAGTTAGTTACTTAATTTTTTTGTTTCAGGATTTCATGTTTTTCGAAAAACAAGGTAACAAGGAATCAGATGGCCCCGGCATGCTTTAATTAAATTATAAAGATATTTCGCATTTTTATACACGAGCAATCTCATGAAAAATAATTTAAAAGCTTTCTTTTTATATGAAAAGGAATTAATATAAAAGTAATCTCTTATGAAATAGTTGTGACTTGTGATAAATGGATGTCCTTGTGTTTGTGGAAGCAATGAACAATTGAAAAATTATTGAGGATCTCTGTCATAAAATACTTAGGTACATAAGTTAAGTTTAGTACAACTAGCGAAAACAGACGTTCGACCGATGATGTGTGCGTGCGCCTGTTTTATTTAGTTTAACCATGTGTTTAATATTATCGTTGAGTTGTACTTAACTTCTGTATCTATCTATTTTGTACCCCTGTTGCACGACAAATGGTTTGCAAACCTACTCTGTAAATATTTGTTCTGTGTTGGTTGTTATGGTTTCCTGGTTCCTAATACGACTACAGGGAATCCTACCGTAGCGGTTAGGATAAATAAATAAATATTGCTGGAGATTTCATACAGTGCTATCTAGCCCCAAACTAAGCAGAGCTTACACTATGGGAACCAGTCAACTGATATAATATTTACATACTTTTTTGTAAATAAATACATACTTATAATAATTAGAGAAAAATCCAGACCCAGAACAAATGTCTTTAGATCTTGCAAATATTTGTTCTATTTGTTGTTGTTAGGACTATGTATGTTGAATGTTTATTCATATATTAATCATCTCTGGAATCATGATTATAATTTTTTTTAAACACTGTAATGTATACAAAACTCTAATGAGGGTTTTCATGGCCTTGTTTTTAGAACTGCTTACAGATGGCGCTGCTCCGTCAAGCACTAGGAATGGAAAGTTTCACGAGTAGCATGTGAAAAATCATATGATTTTAAAAATCATATGCCACACTTGTTATTTTCCTTCGCATAACCTGTTAAAACTCATTAAAATGAAATTACTTTCGGTATTCATCATATATCGGTCGTTATCATTCGGGTCTGCTACTAATCACAATCGTTGGCATTTCTTCGGAATTCATCAGGCGTTTTAATTGCCCGTGATTTTTCACATGTGAAATTTATTTATTTATTTTAGGAAAACCATCAGCACATATTAAACACAATAGTTACAGTGAATAGTAATAAAATAGCAGTGATAAAAAATAATCATTTGATCATATGAAAATTATTTAATAATACCAATAATTTCCACGCCTTTAATGCACTTGTGTGTTTTGTCTGTGTCTAAAAGAAAGTGTCAATGTCAATTGTCGTATCTATCAAAACTTGAAATAGAACAAAATCATTCAAAATTTCTTACAAACACGGGAAGGTATGTGTAGTAGAGATGAATAAACCGTGCGAAAACAACGGCAGACACCGTTTTCCTAAGGATGGAGTTAGCAAAACAAAATGGATAGGTACAAGCAATTAAACATGTAAACCCTAGTTCGTCCATGAAGTCTTCTTTAATATGGTTAGCTCACTTTCGTGTAACTGATCTATCTATGACGCCATCATATTGGAATAATTACCGAAGTTATTTTACAGATTTTTGTGTATGTTTGATTGGATCCCTGGATGGTATAAATTCACAATTGGACCCGGTAGGACCGCTGTTGTTCAGATCCAGAAAATTGCAGATGAAGTCGCGGGCATACAACTAGTCTTTAATAAATGTACCTACCGGGGCGGCAGCAAGCAAAGCCCAACATAAGAACGATTTCTCGTAGCCAAGGGCGGATTTAGGATATTTTCTGGGAGGGGCACAAGGGGCGGACGAGCAAAAAAATCAACAATAACTGTTAGAAATAAACTTGAAGTATCATGAGTTTCACTCATGTTCTTTCTGTTATTTTATTCATATATTTTAACAACTCTGGTAATTTGATTTGCTTCTAAGTATGTACTGTGATGGAATCTCCACAGCACACAAAAATACAGTCTGGGGGGGAGGAGGCACGTGCCCCCGTGCCACCCCTTAAATCCGCCCTAGTTCGTAGCTGCCCTTTATGACCCTACTTAACTTTCCACCTTTTAAAATTTCGGTCTCCGTGACGCAGTGACGGCTGAGACGCAGGAGGTAGCGGGTTCGATTCCCGCCGCGGAACAAATGTTTGCATGATCTACAGATATTTGTTCCGGGTCTGGGTGTTTTCTATATATTTTAAGTATGTATTTCCATGATACAAGCTCTGCTTAGTTTAGGGCTAGATAGCGCTGTACGGAATGTCCAGCAATATTTATTATTTTATTAATTTAGTTGAATCTCTGACATACAATACTATTTGAGTGTATTTGCACAAAATTGTTATAATTTTCGAATGTTTAATAGAATTCAAGACTTCTTACTTTTATACCAATTTATATTAAAATTGTATTGTTGTTTATATTTAGATGTATAAGTAATTAAACTGAAAGTCTGCTATAGCCTTGAAATTGAATATTTATAAGTCCATACTTCAATATGCATAAGCGCCTTAAACTCTGATATGGCTTAAAAATTACATACATACAATTACAATTTTTTGTTGTTAGCATATCCATTGCATTTTTGTAACTAGTATGTTTTAATAACACTACCTCATTCATCAACAGAAAATTTGCATTTCATTGCTTATTAAATAATAGTTCCTAGGTAATTATAATAATGATCTATATATCTATATATATATAAAAACAATTGGTGTTCGTTAGTCTCGCTAAAACTGTAAAACGGCTCGATTATTTTTTTTTGTGTTTGAATGGGTCACTGGATAGTTTAGGATGACAATTGGACCCGGTAGGTGGCGCTGTTGTCGAGTTCCAGAAAATTGAGGATGAAGTCGCGGGCATACAACTAGCGCATAATAATTATAATGTACCGGAAATCTTAGCGTCGCCGCAAACTAGCCACGCGTCACAAAAAACAGCTGCGGACTGCATTTTTCGTGTATTTTATATGAACTTGCCGCACACGGTTGACGCCAGTGGTCGCTACACGCCACGAGACGCCGCTTCTCGCTTCGTGTGGTAGTGTGGCCGCCGCCAAACAAAAGTGAAGGAAAAAGTGACTATCGCGCACTTCCGCTACTAAGTGGCCGCTTTCATCATCATTTGGCGGTATTTTGTGGCTGTGGCGCGTAGCTCGTGTGCAAGGAGGCTTAGTCTGTTTCACAAAAGAAGTCGCGTAAACAAATTATACCCAAATATATATGTTTTTTTTATTGATGTTAATCAATCGCTTGCTCACTACCTCACCAGATGGTAAGTTATGGTGTGATCGGAGATGGAGCACGCTTGTCTAGAAAGAACCTGCTCACTCTGGACTTGGAAGACTCCGAGATTATACTGGTCCGGAAATACATAACCTTATTTTCATCTTATAACTGTTCCTCTAAGTCCTCTGACAGGCACAGGACTTCTTTTGTGAAAAGAGCCATAAGAGTTTTAAATCTCACACAAGATGTTATATTTTAATGTTACCTAGCTTATATATCTACAGTTGATCATGTACTGGAAATAAGCATTTGTTCCTAGTCATCTTTTTCAGGGTTCCGCAATTGACTAGGAATCGTTATTGTTAAGTGTATTCTAAGAGTTCTAAGCCATTTCTTATTGAATGTATTTAAATCTGATCTGTATTCTATTATACAAATTAATATTGTTGTTGCGAAGCTATATAGTGATTCGTAACATGTATTTTTACTTCAAAGGCGATAATTATCCTCATCTACGAAAACAATTATACCCTATTAAGGTAAGCGTTCACAGTTCCACATCGTACGAATCGTATTAAACTGATTGTAATATAACTTTGTGTATGAAGTCATACAAGTGCGACCACAGATTCCCATCTTACGGACCGCACGCATCGGCCTGTCGTCGGTAATGCCGACGTTATTGATCGGAAGGGCAACTATTCCAATGCGTGCCGATGACGTCATACGGATTTCTGATAAGTGGACGCACCCCGCGTACCATTCCATTGTCTCACATACGCATTTTCCGCTCATCTGTTGGCCAAGAATCTTGGGGCATCAACGCACATTGTGGTGTGGCTGCCCATTTATTAAAAACTGAATAGTAATTGTAGCGGCAATCCGATTGCCGAAGGATATCAGATTTGATACAGTGGATGGGCTGCCACAAACTAATCCATTAATTGCGATTCGTACTATGCGTTACTGTGGACGTTTAACTTAAAGTTAGCATAAGTATATATTCTGAAGCACCCTGTAGTGATATACCTGATACCTACATCTATACGTATAAATACATGTAAAATAATAATTATCTACAATAAAGGATACTCAATACTAATTTGTGAACTGTGCTTTTTGTGGTGCTGAACCATTATTTGCAATTTTATAAGTTGAGAAGATATACTAATATGCTATATCTTATTTGTAGAAGACTTTTCCTATTGATTACTGATGACAGGTTTCGAATATTATACTGTAGTATATGTAATTTTAAGAAATATTCTAATCTACAAATAAATTACATGTACGAATTTTACAATTTGTATTTTATGAATTGGTGGATTACCTATTCCGATGCTCAGTATATAACTTCAATTCAATTCATTCATTTCAAACCATGGGTACATATAGGACACTTAGTTTCGTCCACTTCACTGGTAAGTACATATTCATAAAATAATGCTAAATTCATGGTATGTATGTAAAGGTACAAAAGTATTTAAATTGCAGCTACAGGCTTCTTTTTCAAATAGACTTTAAAAATAAAAATAAATACATTAAGTTCTATGACAACTTCATTTAATCAGTTGCAATTAACAAAACAATACAGGGGTTAATCAAAATACTCAATGTTTATTAGTAGTCTTGAAAGCACGTTTGTGTGCAAAGTGATACTTCTGCTTGTTGGCAAGTCATATTAAAACTATCTTCTGGATTTGAGAGCAACTCTTTGATAGAACTAGGGAAAGATTTCTTAACCCATTGACTTTGAGGTAATTTGTCCTCATTAGGACAAATTACAATTCGTTGCAAATTCTTTAAAAATTCAAATACTGACTTCACTTTGTGTCTGCTACGTCTTCAATGTTAGTTGACTATCATTTATGATATTTATTATGAGACCTACTTACATCTTGGTATATTTGTTCAGGATATTTAACAAGCTCTATTTAATCCGTCAAGGATCACGACAATACAATTAGGACACTTAAAATGACTGAAAAGACTGATTTATAAGGATCTTGGTCCAAATAAAGTACAAGACACGGTGAAAAAACATGATGATAAAGATGAAAAAAAAACTGATCCAATAGATAGTTTACCGATAAAACTAAGTTGCAAGAAAGAGCATACTCCTGCTAAGTGTAAGGACACTTAAAATTACTGTAAGACTAATTTAAAAGGATCTCCCAACACCATCTAAGAGTGTGACAAAAAAACCCTTCACTGAATTTATTACTCCATCATCAAGCAGTATTAAATCTAAAACACCCATAATCACGACTCCAGCAAATTCTTCCACTCTGATGAAACAATTCTTGGTGTATGATGCAATCAAACTACTTATGTGTATGCATTTCTGATTGTATTCTTGGGTGTTGATAGTTTCATTGCAACTATCAACTCCCAAAAATACTCCCAAGTCCTCATCAGGGACTTCAACCTGGAAAAAAAAAATTCACAAATTAAATGCTAGACCACAAACGCAATTATTTTCTTATAATCAAAAGGTTTATTTGTTAACTCACCACTTTAGTCTTCTTTGCACTTTTCTAGGCAACTGGTGGTAGATTTGTATTTATTTTACTTGTTGATGGGTTTATAATTAGGTAACATTGGAATGGAGGAGGTACCAGATAGTGGCTTCTTGGGATATACCACTTTCACCATTGGAGCTTGAGGGCAATTCTTGATGTATGATACAATCGGACTGCATATGTGTTGGTATGCATTTCTGGTTGTATTTTTGAGAGTCGATAGTTTCAATGAAACTATCAACTCCAAACTATCAACTTCAAGGTTGTATTCTTGGGAGTTGATAGTTTAAATGAAACTATTAACTCCCAACCATCAACTATAAACTCCAAGTTTGTATTCTTGGGAGTTGATAGTTTCAATGAAACTATCAACTCCCAAGATTACAACCAGAAATGCATACCAACACACAAGTAGTCCGATTACATCATACATCAAAAATTGCCCTTAAGCTCCTTTGGTGAAAGCAGTGTATCCCAAGCCACTACCTGCTACCTCCTCCATTCTAATGTTACCTAATTATAAACCCATCAACAAGTAAAATAAATACAAATCTACCACCAGTTGCCTAGAAAAGTGCAAAGACTAAAGTGGTGAGTTAACAAATAAACCCTTTGATTATAAGAAAATAATTGCGTTTGAGGTCTAGCATTTAATTTGTGAATTTTTTTTTTCCAAGTTGAAGTCCCTGATGAGGACTTGGGAGTATTCTTGGGAGTTGATAGTTTCAATGAAACTATCAACACCCAAGAATACAACCAGAAATGCATACAAACACATAAGTAGTTTGATTGCATAATACATCAAGAATTGTTTCATTAGAATGTAATAATTTGCTGGAACCTTGATTATGGGTGTTTTAGATTTAATACTGCTCAATGATGGGAGTAATAAATTCAGTGATGGTTTTTTTTGTCACACTCTTAGATGGTGTTGGGAGATCCTTTTAAATTAGTCTTACAGTAATTTTAAGTGTCCTTACCCTTAGCAGGACTATGCTTTTTCTTACAACTTAGTTTTATCGGTAAGCTATCTACTGGATCAGCTTTGTTCTCTTCTTTATTATCATGTTTTTTCACAGGGTCTTGTACTTTATTTGGACCAAGATCTTTTTAAATCAGTCTTTCCAGTAATTTTAAGTGTCCTAATTGTATTGTCGTGATCGTTGACGGATTAAATAGAGCTTGTTAAATATCCTGAACAAATTCGTATAGTCCTGCTATGCTTTTTCTTACAACTTAGTTTTATCGGTGAGCTATCTACTGGATCAGCTTTGTTCTCTTCTTTATTATCATGTTTGTTCACAGGGTCTTGTACTTTATTTGGACCATGATTAAGAATTTAATCAATAACTTCAAACATATTATTGAGCTCTACAATATCAGTTTCCTGGAGAGGCGTACAGGTTGGACACCATATTTTCCATTTGTATAAAACTGTCATCGGACCTTCTATCAAGAGCAGGTGAGCCAGGCTTGGATGTGGAGACTGGACTGTCTTCTGTCTTAGATCTCAAGTTTGGCTGTGAATGTGTTTCAATAAGTCTCAGGCTCAAGTCGGAATCATTTTTTGAGATGACAGCTTGCCTGCAACAGTAAAGGAATAAATGTATGTATTTAGAAGTTTGTGACAGAATCAGAAGGAGGCCTCAGCAGTCAATGGTTAGGATTGGTTATTGACCTGGGCTTGTTTTTGTTTTTAAAAAGGTCTTTATTAAACATAAATGTTATAAACATATTACAGCTAAACACAGTTTAGTATAATAATATCTTGATTTAGAATAACTCAGCAGGCTATAGCACCTTTATAAGTTTTTTGATAAAATTACTATTTATAATAGAGTTGCACTTTGTAAATCAATTTTCTTAATTTTATGTACTTATCAAACATAATACAGAAGTAATTACTTATTTAAAAGTTCATATGAGCACTTTGTATAGCGCGCATTTTTAATGTCTATTGACCTGGGCTGATTATTATTGAGAAGGCTACATACTAAACAAACGGTGACGGACAGAGTGTACAAAACAGGTCATTGAGTATTTGAGACTAGAAGTGGTATTTTTTTTAAATAAAATAAATAAATATATTTTACTTCAGATTATATAAACCCATACAATGTTAGTTAATTACTTAAAGAGTAGAATAGTAGGTACACAATTGGAAAAAATTAAATTAATTAAAATACACTAGTGGTAAACTACCGGACCACTAGTGTAACTAAAGTTTAAGTCGTTAGCAAGCATATATTGGGACTCAAATAGAGTTGGGAAGGACATGTGGCCAGGCGCGGTAATGACAGGTGGAGCAGGGTGTTGAGTGAGTGGTGGCCCCGAGATGGAACCAGGAATGCAGGTCGACGACATTATAAAAATAGCAGGTTGTATGTGGGTTAGAACAGCGCAGGACAGAGGCGAATGCCGACAACGAAGAGAGGCCTATGCCCAGCAGTAGGATGAAAAGGGCTGACGATGATGATGATGACACTAGTCGCGAGTCTCCCAAAAAAAAAATGTTATTTGTAATCTTTGACTATCAAAATAGTGCCACGAAATAACCAAATAACTTGAACTACAGTTTCATTCAAATTACAGATAACGGGAGTTACATACATAACATGTAGATATGGTTGGTTATCCTTTTTTGGGGTAAAAATTGCCGTTATGTATTCGAAATTGTAAAATGTTACCGATTTGTCCAAGTTGATTTGGAGATATTGCTTTACTCGATCAAACATACACAAACAAAAGGTCTTCGCGCTGAGTGACCAACTTAGGTCGGTTTGATTACTCTCAACACGAAGCACTTCCATATCGGAGAGGTAACTCTGTCCAATATGGTTTTCAGGATGCAGTTTTCTTGCGTAGGATGGCTTCGAAACCATCCGTTTAAGGTCATTGACTTCTCAGATCATCACCTGCGGCGGGTTAGATTAGAGCTCAAATGTAGGTAGGTACCTTTCATTTAGTAAGCGTGGACTTGATGATGGTATCAGGTTTAATAGGTAACTGAGAGTAAAACTATAGTTATTGTTTGTCTAATGTCGAGCGCGCCTGTTACTACGTGGTTAAATGTGGACTACTAACAAAGAAATTACCAGAACATTGGTCAATGTGATCCTCCTACAAACAGTATCTACCTACTTCAAAAAAATAATTTGAATACCTGCAGCACGAAACATTTAAAGACTTACGTTTTTTCAGATTCCTGCAAAACATTACTTTTATTTCCTTTAACGTAATCTTCCCGATAAATATTTCATCGTTGCATCGCTCATATTCTCTGCAAGCCGCTTGCGTCACCCGCGCGCTCGAACAAATAACCTTATTCACCGGCGCAAGCGTTGTGAATGGCGGCGGGTGCGCGGGTCGACCCCTAGTATAAAGTATAAAGTAGCCACCAGTGTCGCCAGCACCTCAATCAGAAAAAGGCCGGTAGCTTTGTTTAAAAAAAGGCCGACCTTTGGCTGGAAAGGCCGAAATTGAAATAAAAAAACATTATTTAACTAAGAACATATATTTTAATGGTATAAAGAACAAAAACTGGACAGTCTTTACTTATATTTTATTTTAGCACGTAACATTTCTGGTGATGGCTCGAAATTTATTATACCATCTCAATTTTCTAAGCCTGCAGTAGTAGTCATTAGAGAAGCTATCGTCTCTGTATTGAGACGAGTGAGGCTTTCAGTTTTAATCCTCTTGAGTTTACTAAAAACACGCTCAACACTCGCGTTTGAATATGGGAGAACCAGCAGTAACCCCATTAGTTTATGTAAATAAAAAAATTGGCGATTTTCTGCTATATTTTTCACCTGAAAGACTGCTGCGGGTAAAAGCCACAAAAAGGCCGATGGCTGCCAAGGGCCGACATAACCTCCCAATGGCCGATAATCGGCCCCCAGCGGCCGAACTGGCAACTCTGGTAGCCACCTATTTATGGTGTTTCCTTACGAGATAGTATGTACATCAAGATCATCATGGGCCTTCAATACTTCGACCATTGTTATTAGGGAAGTGTGGGTAAGGGTTGGACTTTCGTGCTTATGCCTGGGCTTCAACGTCAGAGACCGACTATCTCCGAGTCCCGGGGGGTCTTGCAGTTTGGCCTCTCAGACGTTACGTGGCCGACGTCTTATCTAACGTTGGTTGGTCCTGTTGTAGCATGCGCTATGAAGAGGATGGCGAGCACATGAGCGCCCGCGGTACAGGGGTAACTTTGGACCACTTATTAGAAAATTTCCGGTAGTTAGTCAATAAAATGTATAGGCACATACAAAATGTATACACAGTAATTCTGATTTAGGTGATCCTTTGATGTGGATGATACAAATTACACTAAAACGTTTACAAATTATGTGTGAACCCTGAGATAGAGACAGAAATAGTTATGGTCCAAAGTTATATTGATTTTATGGTAACATTTTTTCTCATCCTTTATAAATATAGGTAGGGTTTTTCAAATAGAGCGGGTCGATGTTAATAATCTGTGGCGGCCATTTTGTTTTGGCGGCATCTGTCAAATCTATTTTTTCTTATTCAGTCACTGATGCCAAATCACCATGGCAAGTTACACGGTTGAGCAGCATGTGCAAATGATAAAACTTTATTATCAAAATGAGTGTTCGTTAGTGCAAACGTTGCGCGCATTGCGCCCATTTTACGGCAGACACCGCGTCTTCAAAGTCCACTCTCCAACGATTGGTGACTAAATTTAAAACGACCGGTTCGGTAAACAACCAACCAACACCTTTACGTCAAAGGAACGCCAGATCGGCCGAGAACATCGCCGCTGTACGTGAGAGTGTTCAGGAGACTCCGAGGCAGTCGATTTCTCGCCGTGCTCAAGAACTCAGCCTTTCGCAGACCTACAGATCATTGATAAACAATTTCTTTTGGCTTGAATTGAACAATATGGACGTGAACGACATGTGGTTCCAGCAAGATGGCGCTACTTGCCACACAGCGAACGACACAATCGACATTCTGCATGAACGGTTTGAGGGTAGAGTTATCTCTCGCAGAGGTGATGTGCATTGGCCACCAAGATCGTGTGATTTGACTCCGCTAGACTTTTTCTTGTGGGGTTTTCTGAAGTCGCAGGTCTATGCCAATAAACCACATTCGACCGTTGCCCTGAAAGCCAACATAACGCAGGCCATCGCTCGGATTCAGCCGGATCTATGCAGCAGAGTCATTAAAAATTGGACCTCTCGGATTCGCGCCACCATACGAAGCCGCGGCGGACATTTGAACGATGTCATATTCCATCCATAATGGAATAAATAGGCCTTTTAAATAAAAAATAAATTTCGTTAATATCTCACACACATCTTGTTTTATTCAATTTTAACATCGACCCGTCCTTGTTGAAAGACCCTATAGTTGTGTCTTTCCCAACCTTAACACTTTTTGTATATTATTCCTATTTCAGCGAGATTTTCGCTACATGGCGTCGTAAGTCACATTAAATACTCACTCGTCATAAACTGCATAGTGAATAGGTATAAACGCGAGATCTCAGTTCGGGGCGAACTAGTGGTTCGCCCCGAACTGAGATCTCGCGAGTCTCCCATACAAACAAAAAAATATTATTTGTAATCTTTGACAATCAAAATAGTGACATGAAATGCAAACCAACCGACTTGACCTACAGTTTCATTCGACAATTTCATTACAGGTAACGGGAGTTCATGTTAATTGGTTATCTTTTTTAGGATAGAAATTGCAGTTATTCCGGATTTCAGACTTTTGCCTATATTTGTGTCACTAAAGCTACACGCATACCAAATTTCAGCACTGTGGGGTCACTGATGTACCCTGTGAATTTTTTGTCAAAGTTCAGTTTATATTATGGCTAATTACTTAAAAACTACAAGGTTTAAACTAAAAATAAAAACGGGATCGAAATGTACTCACAAATACCTTTTGTTAGACGTGCCACTTGACCGGATAGTCCTATTTTGTTTTTTTTTACCCCTCTTGAACCCCAATTTCTGTAGGGGAGCCCACGATGCTAAATAGGGATTTACTCGAGCGTCATACAGACCTATTGGGTTGCAAAGCTTAGATGAGAAGAAGAAAAAAATGTTATATAATATATACATTTTCATCGGTGGGGGAAGCGGCTATAGATGTTTAAATATGAAAAAAAAACTGTTGCATGGACATACTCGAGCGCGTCAGATATTGATAGCATCAATGTCCTACGGATTTTTAATAATAAATAAATAAATATTGCTGGACATTTCACACAGCGCTATCTAGCCCCAAATTAAGCAGAGCTTTTACTATGGGAACCAGAACACTGATAGAATACTTAGATACATTTTTTTTGTAAATACATACTTATAATATATAGAGAAACAACCAGACCCGGAACAAATATCTGTAGATCATGCAAACATTTGTTCCGGGGCGGGAATCGAACCCGCTACCTCCTGCGTCTCAGCCGGCTATTCGCCCACTGCACCACGGAGGTCGTCTTATAATTAGGTAGTCAATAATGTACGTATGTTAATCTGATCGTTTGCATGATGCGGGTGGTTGTACGTAGAGTTGAATATGAAAAAAAAAATTTAATCGACCGCGTCAGATTTTCCACACAACAATCACAAAATCAAATCAAACAGGTAAAAATTACTTACCGAAAATAAAATTTTATTATAAAACATGTAAAATTAACTGAACCCTTTTATTTTATAATTGCGTTTGAAGCAAAGTTATGCATCCAGAAGTAACGCATGTTTGATATATAGGTAAAATGATCTAAATAAAAACCAATAAAACTTTTCTGCCAGGCAATTTCTACCATAGTACAAATTAAGTAAGGTAAGTGTAGGACTTGTTTGAACAAGTAATTAAGAATTTAGGTTTTAGTACACAAAATTAAAGGCTTTTTGGCAAGGTTTTTGACGAATATCACCATCGTCAACATTATTACGGTCCTTGTCATCATCATCATTATTATATCTACAATAACTCATTACTGAATATGGACCTCCATCTAACGAGAGACGAATTAGAGCATACTCCACCACGCTGCCCTAGTACAGGTTGGTGGAGGTTTTAGGCCCGTGACTAACCCTTTGTTAAATACCTCTCTAAAATCCTCTAACATTCGAATATTGCAGTAAAATCTCTCTTCTTCTTCTTTTCAGTCAAATCAAACGTACCGCAAAGTAGATAGCTGATCTTATAAAGAACATGGGCTGTCGCTGTAAATGAATAAGGCATTTTATTTTTATATGCCTTGACATGCATATAACTCGGGCTGTCAATGTACATCACCCGCTGCATCAATGTATGAGAAAATGAATTATCTTCATTATTTCTTTTCGCGTGAATTTTTCCAAAATTTAAATAGTTATTCTGCTATTCGGCCCTTAATAAAGCCATTGCTGAACTGAAAACCATGCTAAGGGATGCTGAAGAAGAAGGAATGCAAAGTTACTTAAATTCACTAACTGCTACCAAAGCAACTAATTACTCACTATGGAAAGCAATGAAAAATTATGACAAACCACAGAAAGCCAATCCACCTATAAAACTGCCTAATAATCAATTGGCCCGGTCAAGCAGAGAAAGGGCTGAAGCATTTGCGACCCACCTAAGTAATGTGTTCACACCGAATGAAGCTGATTCCACCGTCCCACCAGCACTGAGGCGACATTACATCAGGATTTCCAATTAGATTTGCCAATCAAGCCAGTAACACCCAAGGAAATTGACTCTGAAATAGAACGTTTGGATTATAAAAAGGCACCAGGCTTTGATTTGATCACAAAAGAAGTTCTACAACAACTTCCACAGAAAGGTATTTTATACTTAACTACATTGTTCAATGGAATACTCCGAGTGCAACACTTCCCTTCTCTGTGGAAAGTATCACAAATAATAATGGTGTACAAGGAAGGTAAACCAGCTAATGAAGTCACCTCATACTGACCAATAAGCCTCCTGCCAGTACTATCCAAACTATTTGAAAGAGTACTTTTAAAAAGAATGTCTCCTGCCTTGGCAGACAGGAATATTATCCCTGATCATCAATTTGGGTTCCGACAAAGACATGGAACAACAGAGCAAGTTCACAGAGTCTATGATACCATACGATGTGCCCTGGAAAACAAGGAATACTGCTCCTCAGCTTTCCTGGATATCCAGCAGGCTTTTGACAAAGTCTGACATGGTGGCATCTTATGCAAAATAAAAACATCATTACCACACACATATTATACACTACTGAACTCATATCTTCAAGATAGAATTTTCTAAATCAAAGATGGAGAGGAGACATCTGGATTATATGACATAACTGCTGGTGTTCCACAGGGTTCTGTTTTGGGGCCGGTTCTCTACACATTATTTACAGCTGACCTTCCTGAAACGCAGAATGTAACCATTGCCACCTATGCCGACGACACCGCAATTCTTGCAAATAGTACGGATCCACTTGAAACATCGGAGCTCCTACAAACCAGCCTTAACAAGGTAGATGACTGGCTTAAAACATGGAGGATTAAAGCAAGTGCCTCAAAATCTGTTCATGTAACCTTTACACTCAGAAAAGGCGATTGCCCTGCAGTGAACCTGGGTAACCAACCACTCCCAAACAGTGAATCTGTCAGATACCTAGGCATGCACCTGGACCGCCACCTAACATGGAAGAAACACCTCCAAATGAAAAGATCAACTCAATCTGAGATTCAAAAGTCTCTACTGGCTACTTGGTAGATACTCAAAACTATCAGTTGATAATAAATTACTTATATACAAGACTGTACTGAAGCGAATTTGGACTTATGGGATCCAACTATGGGGATCAGCCTCTACCTCTAATTTGAAGTGCATCCAGCGCTACCAGAACGGCCTCTTGAAAAATATTTCAAATTCACCCTGGTTCATCAGAAATACTGAGCTGCATGACATACTATGATACTACGAATCAACACGGTCTCTGATGAGATCAAAGCTAATGCTGAAATCTACCAGAAAAAGCTGAAAATACACCCAAATAAGCTGGCACATCAACTCACAAAGCCTTCATATAAGAAGCGACTGAAAAGAAAAGATGTCATGCTACTTGGTGACAGAAAAGAATGAAGAGTGAGATAAAGGAGTGCACTCTGCCCGACACAAAACCTAGAAACAATTTGCTCATAGTTATAAAACTGATCGCAGATAATACGTAAAAAAAATCTTCTATTCAGGGCGTAGACAAATCCAACAAATCAAAAACCATCAAATTTGGTCCAGCCATTCTCGAGTAGTGTTCGAACAAATCCGACTTTGTTTTATATATTAAGATTTATTACAAATTTCAAAATCAGTATAGGTAGGTAAAATAAAATTTTAACGAAGAAGAAAATTGCTATTAAATTAAAAATGATACAAAAAATTTAAATTTGAATGGGTTTTTGGTACCTATTCATTACTTAATTAAACCAAGTTTAAATCAACCACATCAAATATTTAAGTTGTATTTTTCAGCAGTCTTACACTATTACGTCTACACTATTACTATATCTTATTATTTTATTACTTAGGAATACAAAATAGAACTACCAACAATACTAATAACAGTTTTTTCAGAATTATTTTCTAGGAACCTAATTAAATCACATACAAATTAGTTACAGATTTGCGATACAATTCTTAAAAAATATTCTGAAATTCCAATATTAGTTGCCTATGCGACAGTTCGGTGAAGAATAAATCATTATTTTGTTACCAACAGCCACTCAAAATCTGCTTTACAGTGCGGATAAGCGACAAAACAAAATACGTGCATCAGGGTTAAGCTCACTTTTATACAAATTTCATATCAGAAATAGTTATCTAAGTAACAAAAACAGTGAAAAAACGGCAGATTAAAAAATTACCAAACGACAAAATTATATCCTTTTTAGGCAGGTAAACATTACTACTTTAAGTTCTTAAGTCTATTGGATTTAGGTAAAAAATACTAAATAAAAATTAATACGTAATTAAGGTGTGTTAAAAAGTCATAAATAACGAAAATAAAAATAATTGAATCGCGTAAAATTTCCTAAACAATGTTAATACCCTAGGTACTGCAAAGCAAAAAATACTTTATGTTGAAACGCATTATTACTAGTCTAGGCAAAAATTACTAAGTGTAATAAGTAAAAATAGTTTACATACTAAGTGAAAATTATTCATATATCGGTAAAATTATAGTCGCTTGGACGCCGAAAATTGTAAAAATATGATTTTAGGTTACCAAGCGACAACAAAGTTCGTCCTAGCGGCATGAGAGTAAGACCATTCGACGCAGAATTTTTTTCTGATATCAAATATATATTTAACTCAATATCGCCCAAAATGTCGCTTGGTAATTATTGCCTTTCAAGCGTCGATATGGTTCATATTTATGTTCTAGACGTGCTGTCTCATAATCTGACGATTATCTAGAGGGATTCGCCTAATCTGACAAAAAAAAATTTAAATAATTGAACTTAACTAATTGAAAAGCCCAAGAAATAGCATGCAAATAAATAAGTGTATGTTTTTTAAGTAGAAATTTATAAGAAAATAATAAAAAAAAAATGCTCAAATTTTTTTTATTATTTCTAATTAATTGATTAATTAATCATCGTCTTCTGTATATTCCTCATAAGATTGAATGAGACGTTGTGTTTCTGCATGCTGAACTTGAGGAGAGACATCTTTATGAGCCAAAAATGTGGTGAGATATTCTAACACTGATATTCTTCTTCTATTCTTCCATACGCAGTATTTGAAACCTTTTTTTCCTTAGAAATTCGCTATTATCAACCTTATAAATTTCTCGTAAGTATTGATCCTTGCAACATTTATGGTAAGGAATTTTGGAATCATCAGAGAAAGAACTAAGCTGCTCCGACGATATTCTAAAATGTTTATATACATTTTTTTTATGTTTCTAATGTAAATTTAATTGTTTTTTGTAGTTTCACTTCAAAATACACTTTAAATTAATATTACTCATGTTAAATATTTATAAACTTTAATTCACATAACTAATATTAAAATAACAAAATAAGCCAAAACGTTGGAAACACGTTGTAAATAATATGCCACGAACGAGTCTCTGTAATCAGTTGTGATGGCGTCATGGCAACAGAAACCTGAGTGGGGACGAAGTGAGAGAGGAATAGAAACGCGGAGAGGGAAATATAATATAAAAATACATCACGCAGCATTAAATTTTATCGACAAATTTTTGTTATTTCGGCTTGCGGAAATCGTCAGATTATGTATTTTTCGTTTTCCTTAAATGATTTCATTCAAATTAAAAAAAAATTTAGCTACGCTCGAGAATGTCCAGATGACGTTTATTTTTTACAACTTTGCTGCCCTCCTCGCTTCTTTACGTCACTTTCAAATTGTCAGATTAGCGGAATATACACTTTTTAGCATGTAATTAACTCACCCTACCTTAATCGGACGCGCTCGAGAATTTCTGATGATCTATTTTTTTTTTACTTACATATATGATCCTTTATCCTTCACGGGCGGCCTATATGGGGCTCATATTTGGTGGAGGTACTTAACCGGGTACAAGGTATCCCCGTGTATATTAATCTACCGCGCTTTTGTAAATCCCGAAATCCCCGCTTGGGCTCCCCTACTACAACAACCCCACCACATTTTTAGCTCATTGAGTCACACCAAAATTGTGCCATCATTACCTACCTATATACCAAATTTCACGATGATCGGATAAACGCTTCAAAAGTTATCCTCGGACAAACAAAAATACATACATACAACGCCGATTTGCCCTAGTTGATTTAGAGATCTCGCGTCGCTCGATTAATAATACATACCCTAATGAGGAAACGGTAACGTTGATCATGGAAATATGGAATAAAACAATGAAGAAAATATGAACCCAAAAAGATATAATAAAATACAAAAATATAAAATCCAGCCTGCACCTAATAACTAAGAAGATTCACATATCTACTATTGTTATCAGTTATATTGTAGCTAATAACGAGATCCATAATACCTTTTCATACCCAATCTATATATATCTATTTAATTTTCTTTAACAGTTCTGTAGCTTCCTTATTTGCGTGATGATCATCGTTCGACTTAGCCGGGTAGCTAGCAGCCAGTTTAAGATAATACTTTGCCTGATCATCTTTTTTCAATTTTAAATAGCAGTTTCCAATTCTAAGCAAATTCATACTATAGAACCTCGGCTCTGCTGCCTCTGCTTTTAAAAAATATTCAAGAGCATCTTCATAAGTGGAATGCGGTGGAGAGGCAAATAGAACTTCTGCTATCTTCCTTTGGTGCCATGGCATCTCTGTAATTTGATAACACCACTCCCCTAGCATGTGTAAGCTGGTTGCATCTTCTGGGTTCAAGGTCACAGCAAGCTGAAATAGATGGTATCTTTTAGTAGGATAGTATTTCTTTTAATATAATTTTTCCGTAATGTTATTATTTTAGGGGGAAAACCTTGGCCCAGCAGCAGCAATGGGACATACATAATAGGTTGAAAAAATATGTAAGTAGGTACTACAATTTAAAGTAAAGCACTGTGGCTTTAAAATTATGACCTACGTGAAATGTCATGAATCAATCTTAGTAAAATTAAACTTACATCCATATGCTTTTTGACATTCTCCAGCTGTTTTATCCTCTCTTTAATGCCTTCATAAGAACTTTTCGTGTCCAGTATGAGGGCATACCACTTTTGGACAACATTATGCTCTGAATGACAGGTTATCAGTTTTGTTATGATATCGTAAGCTTGATACACAAAATCTCTTTTGTGATTATTATCATATTTTGATTCTTTTGACATGTTGTATAGTACTCGAACTAATCTCCACTGAATTTCTACATTATCTTCTTCCTGAAAACAATCCATAATAATATTATAAATTCGAAAGAAACTCAAGTCTCTCTGTCTGTTTGTTATGTTTTTATGATTTAATAGCTAGAACGATTTTAATGAAATTTATTATTGAAGTCAAAACTTCTTCAGGCGCGTTGGGCATTTTTTGAGATGGAAAAAAAACCATTGAACTCGCGACACTGCTCCCGTTACCTCTGTACCTGTAGTGTAGTCTGCTTTTAAATTTTTGAATACCCAAACATTGAGCGTTAAATTTTTCACTTCTGTCGGCACGCCCGAGTGCTTCTTTTTTATTATTAACAGCCATTCATGTCCCACTGCTGGACCAAGGCTTCCCCCCCATTCCTTCTAGACGGTCCTGTGCTGTTTGTGGCCAATCATGAAATTTAATTATCTGAATTGAACCATAATAGGTTACTTTTCATTGACAAACCACGCGTGCAAAAACGCGGGCGGAGGCTTGCATAAGCAAAAAAATATTCGTTAAGTCTCTACATCAAGATATTTCATTATCTTGTGTTAGGTTAGAAAGGGAGAAATACATAATACGCTATGCCAGGATGTCATTGCAGATCTTATTCCCCACCACACTTAAGTTTAGCTGTAGCTTATTTATGGTTACTCTTACCCTACATTTTATATCAACTCTGGCGCAGTATATAGGCAGGAATAAAATTAAAGGCCAAATGGCACACTATGTCAGCAACAATGATTTTTTTTAATAGTTCATAACATAACACTTACACCAGATTCCATTAGTATCTCATAACTATCCTCATAATGTCCATTTTCAAAGAGATTATCTGCATTTGCTATAATAACTTGAGATTTGTCCACAGGTTTTTCATTCGCAAGTTGTTTGGTTTTCTTCATGGGCCATATAAAAGCGTAGCTGGCTACCATTGCAAACACACTTATATTCTTCGGTGATGGCTGTGAAAAGATAAGAACAATGTTTTTAGTTGGTCATGGCTGATTCAGGTGTTTAAGGTTTTAGGCTGCCTGAAGGCCAGCCAATATAGCATTACATCTTTATACAGCTGAGAGTCATTCTAATTTACTATTGAAGTGTAGAAAAAGCTTGAGCAAGGTTGTTGTTGGTCCATTATTAAGTAAGGAGGATAATGACATTAATGTTTATATATTTTTTTTATTTATAATAATGGCAACTGATTCATGTTTACAGTTAATAATAGATTTTGACATTGAGTCATATGCTTGATGAACATACAGGTTGGTTTTTAGAGAAGGGCGGTGATGGCCAAGTTCTTGTTCCAGTTAGATAAAAGTCGTGAAAAGAGTAATGCCCTTGATTTATAAGAAAACAATAACTGCATATTTAGTTTTTTTATCTCTTTTTACTTTTGACGGAAATCGTGCTGATATTTAAAAAAGACAGCCAGTATTGGTGTACCCTGTATGAACCAATGAATTCTGTTGCCGATAAGGATCAATATTTGCAATGAAAAGTATTATCAAAAATTATAGGAAATCTTTAGGCCTTATCTAATGAATCACTAAAACTTAAAGGAAAAATTAAGGCCATCTCATAGGTATAGATGATTTCTCACATTATAACCAAATAACAATTAAGTTGAGGAACATACAAATCATGAGATAATTACTTTGTGAGAACCTAAGTAATTAGGTAGGTACCAAATTTTTTTCATATCGTGTAATTGCTCCATACCTACATAACAATGGAATATTAAAACACTCAACTGCCAGTTTAATATTAGGTGATCAGTTCCAACAAATCAGCAATTATGTTGGAAATAAGCTTAATCTACTAAATTAAATAATAAGTATATCTATTTATCAGGACTATGGCCATCATAAATTAAATCTGCAAAATGATAAATTAAAATCCAGTACTTACCTGTGACAAGTAGAGAAACAAAGTTATATTTAGTAGGATTTACGTTCAGTAAAACTGCATACTCAATTACATTTATTTGTGTTTAGTAGTTAGTAGGTATATCTGGCACATATTAAATTCACGTAGGGAAAGGGTCTACGTTAATTTCAAGTAGAAAAAAGAATACCTTACCTTTGATAGTATACGTTTCCTGTATATATTGTTTATTTTATTGTAATTTGTAACCAGCTGCAGCAACTTCAGGGAAGACGGGCGCAGCTTGTTCCAAAAACTCATAATGGATTTGCTTGATTAGACTTATAGCACAAGCAACAGCCGCTTAGGCGAGGCGACCAAAGAATACTTACAATGCTAATTATTTAGTTTAGTGGCCATAAATAAAACAAACAATATTCGATTCGTTCGAGTGAGCACTTCACAATCTTCACATTCACAGAAAGTTGACCAAAAGAAAAGAAATAAGTAGTAGTAGTAACTAAGTATTAGTACTTGTCCTTCCTTGCAAAAAGCACTGCTTGTTTTTTGTTCGAGTTATTTTTTATTTCGGTTTTGTTTGTGCATTTGCCAGATTGCCAGCAGCGGCTTTGTTATAGATTAGATTGAGTGAGTGGGTGGAGTGACTTGATTTGAGCGAGCGCCGAGCAGAACAGAATACAGGGTTACCAGTAGATGGAGAATAAATATTTAGTATTATTTATAATAATATATATTTATTCTCCGTCTACGCGACCGTACAACATTTTTCCTCGTACAAAAGCAGTTAAAAATCTCGTACATTTCAAAGATGAGAGGACTTATTTTTAATTTATAACGAATAAGTTATGAAAAATGTTGTCCCTTCTAGCGCCATCTTACCTGTGCTGTGTGTGACTAAAGGGCTTCACACACGGCAGCTATACTGTAAAGATGTACATTATAGCACGATACATTTAATTACATCTTTCCATAGAAATCGTCAGGAGACCACACACGATAGCTATAATGTATATTTTTACATCTTCGTATCTTATGATACAGAGCGATACGAAAATATACATTTAGGTATATTTCGATATATTATAATTCATCTCAATACATTTCCGTATATTTCTCTTCGAAAAGGCTGTTCATAAAGTTTCTTGTACTCCCTCTCTCTCTCTTGTAAGTCTCGACGGGTCCATAATGTTATAACATTAATAATAAGAACACCCTGTATAACACCTTAGCAGCTGTAAAGTGCGTCAATCGAGACGTAAACCAATGGAATAAACGGAAAGATACATTACCTATTGTGTGTGTGATATATTAAGATAATTTAAAGCTATACATCCCGGAATGTACATTAATATACATTATAGCTGCCGTGTGTGAAGTCCATAATACGTACCTGTGCCACGGCAAATAAAATGGCCGTCAGCGGCCGCTCGACAGTTCCACATAAAATAACTTATATATAAGATTTTATTATTTTGATCACATACAAACAACTATTACGTTTGGTTTCGTTTTGAAATTACCTGCCCTGTTACTTACTTTTACTTCATATAAACAAAAAAAAAAAAAAGAAAAGATTACGGATTACGGGAGACGTCTCCACCACACGCAACGTTCCGTAGCATTAGTTATTTTTTTTTAATTTACTTCCAACTCAGCTGTAGGAATTTAATCACCTGCTTTCGGTGAGGTTTACATGACTTATAATTTGACATTGTCGAGCAGGTGGTGTGAAAATTCATATTTTGTGGGGGTCTTTGGATACAATTGTCATATACATTTTGAGGTTCCTTTATCTTATTATGTTCTAGGGGATATTGAAATTCAGTACAATATTACGCCCGGCTCAACCGTAGACTTTTATTACCTGCCCTACATGAAATAAGTTTGACATTGTTGAGCGAAATAGTGGATTAATAGAGCACTCAGAGTGTTCAATCACACATTTCCAAATTAGAAGTATTTCTTTTAGCTGGCAATAAATTTCGAAAATCAATTTCTTATTCCCGGTCCAAGGGCGGGTGGTTGAGAGAGCTGTTGTCCGACTGACAGTTTATTTGGTTGAAGAAGTGAAGTGAAATTTGTGGGATCGCGAGATTATGTTTGCAATTTGAAAGTGCTTTCATTGTTATCACTTCAGTATGCAGAGATCAGGTAAAACTATGCTCATCATTGTGCTAATCATAAAATGATGTATTTATTGTCAAATACGCGCCAGTGTCCGCACGCGCACTTTGTAAGTTCAATAATTTTTTTTCTTGTTTTGTCTGTTATAACGTAAAATTTATCTACTAGTCAAAATATAACATATGTTTTCGTTACTGAGATTATTTTTTACAGTATTACCTAGGTATTCGGACACCTATTTCTCTAAGAAATCATAACTGATTCATGATACCTGCAAACTGAAACACATTTTTACATACCTACATAACTATTATTTTTTTGTAAAACCAAACTGAACCATTATTTATCTACATAAACTATACTAAACAACCATACGAACTTCTATTTGATCACAGATACAAAGTTCTGTGACTGATAGTGAGCCAATTTTAAAATCAACAATCATCAACTGACTCTACTCAAAACAATGTGTGTGAACATTTACTTTTTAGGAAGCGACTAAAGCAGTATTCCGTTCTTATTGTTTGAATAGTTATTCTTATAGAAAAAATACCCTCAAAATGCCACTCATAAATACTGTAAACATATCTTATTTCATGAATAATATTAAATTCTACTGTAATTATTATGTAACTACTGCCTTAGCACAGGTTTTCCTAGTTTGGGAACTAATGGGATCCTAGTTGTCTATAAAAGTACCTCAAGAATTGTTTCTGTTTATCTGATGTCTGTTGTAACTCAATAAACTTCGTTTCTCTCACACATTTGCAACGCTTGAGCTGCTCGGCAAGCTAAAACCATATGGTCATCATTGCATAGTTTAACAATCTGTATAGTCATTGACCCTTAGCCCTTGTTCGATGAGTGCCTTAGTAAGAAATAAGGTGGTGCAGCAATCATATTTTTTATTTATCAGTGGAAACCCTTAAATTGTCCTCTCATCAGTGCCAACTAAATGAATTAATTTTCTAACACCTCACAGCCCATGTTACATTCGGTATCTAAATCGTAACTTAATTAGTCTGTTTCTTTTGGATACATGCTTTACGTAGGTTAGGTATCTTACCTACTCTTAAGTTTTCACATCATTTCTACCACAAGTGGAAATAAAGTTATAGAACCTTTATCATTTGGACAGTAAAATACTAATTGTGTTTAATTATTGAATGAAATATATAGTTTATAAATATCTGTTCTGCATTGTTAACCTTATCTGTAAGTAACATTTGTATTTCTCGTTATAAGTGAATTTATATTCTTTGGAAAAATAAAAGTCTTCTTCTTTGTGTCGATATGGTGGTATTTTAAACATCAAATTAATGTTGTTTTGCCAATACTTGGCCACTGCAACAGCGTTATCTGTGGTGGAACAAGTATCCCTCAGGGTGCAAGAATAAGGGCACAATAGACAGCCTAGTAAGTGTGCCATAGTCTGAGGGTGTATGAGTCTAAGTAGTCATAGTCTGAGGGAAATAAAAGTATAAAACCATAATGAAATCTTAATTTTTTTTATTTATACTAGATGTGACAACTGACAAATCACCAGGTCATTTTCAAGGTTAATGATGTAGCGATTTTCATTAGTCTTTAATTGTGTTAGTCATAGTAAAGTGGCGACACTGGCAACTTTGATCTGTTTGTTGGCCTTGGAATATGTAGTTTTTATTAATTTAAGCTTGTTTTTGCACTGATTATAATGATTTAGATTTGCAATATTGATTTCTATAGTATAGTATAAATTGCATGATTTGCATTTAGACTTTACGGCATATCGTTTCCATTTACCTACATACCACCACACTATTTTATTTTGGTATAGAATGCAGCACTTATTGGAAGCCCCAATAAGTTCAAAAATATAGATTTTACTAAGAAATATAAACATAAAAATAAACAAACTTTGTGATCCCGAAATAGTTGTTTGTATTCGAGTAAAAATAAATAACGTAAACAGGTAATATAAAAATAACAATTAAAAATAATAAAAATGATTCAGGGGATTTCGGGACTTTTTGTCCACAAATCCCCTGCCGGCACTGGAAGTGAGGGGGCGGGGTATTATCTCATTTGTGGTATAAGCCATTTTTTAAAAAGGTTAGTAAGGTTAGTAAATGAAAAGTTCATCCTCTACACGTTTTTATTTCTGTCTTCGAGCATACTAATTAATATGCTGACAGGGATTGGTCCATAATGGCACTGACAAAAAGTTAAAACTGGCCTTACTATCCATAGTAATATTATGAACCCGAAAGTAACTCTGTCTCTCTGCCTCTGTCTGTCTGTTTGTTACGTTTTCACGACTAAACGGCTGGACCGATTTCGATGAAGTTTTGTATGTAGATAGATTAGATACAGAGATACAGAGTTGGGTAAAAAGTAGCCTATGTCTCAATCCTGGTCATAATCTATCTTCTATCTATACCAAATTTTTTAGTGTTTAGTTTTGAAAACGTAACAAAAAACAGATAGACGGAGAGAAAGAGTTCTTTTGAATAACAGTAATATTATAAATGCAAAAGTTGGGATGTTTGTTTATTTGTTACTCAATCACGCCGTAACGGCTTAACCGATTTTGATAAAATTTGGTATATAAGTAGATTATGCCCTGGATTGAAACATAGGCTACTTTTTATTGACAAGGCGTGCAAAGCCGCGGGCTAAAACTAGTTTATAATATTACCAAGGATGAATGCTCACACTAGAAATGACATTATATCCAGCATGAATACAATCTGGCGGTAGGAACATTATCTAGGCGCGAAGTATTGTGTCGTGGTCAGCGAGCGTGCGACATATCCCGGGAGCTGCGCCCTCACGTGGAAACTGAACGCTGTGCCTGTAACTGAGACCGTCCCTTAGCGTCACTACTTCAAATCACACAACTGTGTGTGTGGAAGTCAGATGCTTTGTCTTGATACTGGCTCTTGTTTTCAGATGGTATAGGTACTTGGTAAATGGCAGTAGCGCTCATGCCGTAGCTTGTCTAGTCTTCATAGAGTACAAGCTTCCTCCCGTGGCTTCGCACGCGCGGTTTGTCAATTAAAATATTTCTGTCCTCCGCAGTCGGGTCATAATCTATCTGTATACCAAATTTCATCGAAATATGTCGAGCCGGTTAGTCGTGAAAATATAACAAATAGACAGCCAGACACAGAGCGAGAGTTACTTTCGAATTTATAATATTCGGTGTAGTTAGGAGGGTACGACAGTAGTTGTGCCTTACTTCTAACTACTCACTAACTAACTACTCACCAATGCCATGTCCGAGGCTTTCAGAACTCCGTTAGAGGGTAAAACAACGTAGATGTACTAAAAACGGGATATTTACTTATGACTTGTGAGTTTTTGAGTATCTCGATATTTCGACGCAGTTGCATGCGCCATGATCACGAGTAAATAACCATGATAGTTTCAAAAGTTATAACGTAGATGATTCTTCATCACCACAACAAATGCACGCATCGTATCAGCAGTGCGGTATATTTTTTTTTGGAGTTCCAAACCTATTGAGTTGTATTTTATTCATCACACTAATATTATAAATGTGAAAGTTTGGATGTCTCTTTGTTACTCAATCACGTCGTAACGGCTGAAGCGATTTCGATGAAATTTGGTATGCACCTAGATTATAACCTGGATTAACACATAGGCTACTTTTTGTTGACAAACAACGCGTGCGGAGCCGCTGGCGCAATCTATATTTTCATAAGCTACGGAAAACATAGAACAAACCTTGAACGTTTTAGAAACTTCCTCTTTTTCGAAAACTGAAAGTTGTCGTATTTATTACGTACCAAATAATATGTAGGTATTGCTATGCATCTTCCTTTAAAGGCATTTATTTTTTTACCATTCTGCTTTAGGCAGTTCGGTACAAAATTGCAGTTACACCTTATGAGTGAAAATAGTTTGACAACTGCATGCTGAACCGCTGCAGACCATTTTGACTGCAAAATATGACTTAGCAGACTGTAGGTCTTGCGATCGATGTTTTAAGATCTAACCAAGGTTCTTTAGGAATGTGGTATGTACTTCATACCAGCAAGCAGCATACAGATCAAAGTCCTCGCAAAATTAATTGATGGTAATACGAAATGCACCGCGCCATGTTATCATTAATTAATCTGACCTTTTTGCTGAATGTTGGTTTGTCTTGTCCCTTGGTTCAAGGAATATCTGTCGTTGTTTTTTTATTTATATAACCAGGAATGTATTGGCGCGGTCCTTGACGAGTTAAATTCACCTAATATTAAATGCATAATGCCTAGTATTAAACGCTCGTCCCACAGACCTCCTACTAACTCAACTTGTTTTGATTAACGTTTCATCTTACTCCTAAGATTTACGTTCTTTTATGATTAAGTAGGTATCTTAGTCGTATTTCATGCACCTATTAAAATAAAATTATTCTAAACTGAACTCAAAACTTAAACGAGACTCAAATATTAATAACTAGTTTCCAACCATGGCTTCTCGCGGTTTGCCAATAAAAAGTAATTTTATCGAAATCGGTTCAGGAGTTACGACGTGAAAAAACTCGCTTTCGTGTTTATAATATTAGTATGATTGTTTTGTGAGTGAAGTGTGATTTTTGACAATTCTTTTATTGAAAACGACCAGAAAATACATGATTGAGTGTCGATTTATGGTTGAGAGCATTGTTTTAAAATTACGGGCCTTAGAATAATTCAGAACGATAAAACAATACAATCGCATCTTAAAATATCCAATCCACATTAGTTTCACCAAAGCATCATCGCCGACAATCTTGGTTCAGGTATGGCATCGTAAAGGGTTTCTGAACGCCTTTATGCCAGCATTTAATGCATTTAATAAGGCAGAGCGTGCCTAGTACCTAGTGCTATAAGAAGAAGGTTGACCTTAGAGGGCATGCGACTCTGCACGGCCGTCGGCCACCCCGACCGCGCGGAATCCGCCGAGTTGCGAATTCTCTGCATGTATTGAAATAGCTTGTAGTGCAATTGCACGCGCTTTACCGTGTCTGCCAGCTCAGTGCCCGTTGACGTCCGCGCACACCCACCGCTTGCTCTCCGCTAAAACACATCTCATACGTAAACACTCAGCCACGCGTTTACGTCGTTTTCTCTCATTGAAAATATACTTTGCGACTTATCAATATTTACTCATAACCGGGTCGATGAACAGTTTGTTGTCATTTGTCCAATGTTATGGATTAGCGTAGAAAGTGTCGTGATTGTATTCTAACATGTATTTTGTTACGCGGGACATTTGATTTCTACTTGATTGTAAATGCAAAAGTGTGAAGACAAGATTTTTTCTGTACCTGTACACAAACAATGGAAACTATGGAGAGCTCGAATCAACCATGTAAGACTTTTCTGAATAAGTTTAAATTATTACTGAAAATATCATGTCGTAGTAGGTTAGGTACCACATACTCAAATGCAGTGTAATTTATGCACATTCATTAATTGTTAACGGACCTAAAACATCTAATATAATTATCTAATTCTCTAATACTATGTATGAATGAATTGAATTGAATTAATTATTTCATTTATTGTAATTCTGAATTTACTATTCATCAAATCACATATATACGGTACATACACATACATAGGGTATTTTTTACTGGCCATGTGATGATGACATAGTAGAAACAATGTGATTCTGCGATATCAACAATTGCTAGGTATGCTCTTTTGACTATAAAAAGAAAAACCAATTTTGTATGGCAAACGTTGTTTAATTTATTATTTAGTCATCGATAATGCTTTGATCGACATTGATTGAAAACAATCGTGGCTAAAAACAATACTAGCATACAAGCCTAGTGAATCACTGATTCGTGCGTTGACCAACAAACAGTAAAATGTGTAGTTCATTTTGCGAAGCTAACTCGCGCTTGCGTATCTTATGAAATATTTAAATTAATTGTACAGAACAAAAATAAACTGGAGTTTATGAAAATTCGTTAATGGAAGTAGATTACTCGAGCACAGACAGTCTTGAAGACGTAGGTACATGTTGTCTACCTTGTCTGGGTATGTTGATATTTCGTCAAAGGATTTTGATGTTTGTTAAATGTTTATTTTCAGCTTTAAACAGATACAGCACTAAAATTAACTGGGTAAATGTATATTTTTTGTTTCATGTGCTGCTTTATCAACATCATCAAATTCAGCGGTGAGTATTCACTTTTCAAGTTCCTTAGAACAGGCCTATGCCATGAAATGAATTTCAATATTTGATGATCGAGTACTGTTACAAATACAATAATATGCATTGGTATAGTACATGTCACACATGCAATAAACTGATATCTAGCTAGAGTTATTAGGTCGTCAGGACCGTTTGTCCACTGAGCACGTATACGTTGCGTGCGTCGTTTGAATTGAATTACGAGTAGGAATTCGCGACCGCTATTCGGCCCTTATGCGATTGTGCCAGAGCGGAGTGTTGACCACCGAACACCATGACACCGATAGCGAACTCCCTATGGATGGTCGATGTCGCCGCTGACACTTGCATATCGCCCCAGTATGCAGTGTCGATCGCGTTTGCTGTCCACGGCGCGCGGATTCTTATAATATTTCAGTTAGCGAATTTGTAATCGTGGTACGGTCGTCGTATTGAGAATCAACGAATTCAAACTTTTTTTACAAGAAAATAATTAATCAAAATTATCAGTGGTTTTACTAAAAGTGTATCGTAATCAGTTGAATCACCCGCACGGGCCTTGCTCGATTCTCCGGATGTGATTTGTCGACGGAAAAATGTGGTATCGTGTTTGCTAGCAGCTAGCGCCCCATACTGCAGTCATATTAACAGTATATTTTCCTCCTGAACGCTCAATGGGTGTTTATTTTACAGACGTATCTTATGTATGTTTAGTTTATTAAAATTATTTCGTTCATAACTTGGTGAAAGTGTTTGTAGTTATCAGTGTTTGACAATGACGTCCATGTCAGATACTCCCTTGAATCGATCAAGGAATAGGCCCGTGCTATCTCGATACAAACCTAATAATAACAACACGAGCACTGAACAGGTATGTCCTAATTTATATCTGCACTAATTTGTGTTAGCTACGAGTATCTAACATTTTAAATTTTTATTGAAATATAAATAAAACCAGACGACACTATGGTCAGACTTATTACCCCCTAACAAAACCCTAACAAGTTATTTGTTACTATCATAGTATGACTGGTTTTTTTTATTAATCTATGTTGTCCCAATGCTTGGCAAAGGTCTCCTATTTATTTTATTTGGTTTTGATTATAAAAAAATCTTGGCTTTATCAAACTCAGATAATATGAATGAAATCGCCAAATAGCTTACATACAAACGTACGAATTCGCATTGTTAATATAATATTTTTTATGGTATTTTGTCGATTTATATACTTACAATAGAGAACATTATCATAATGTGCTCCTGATTTAGAAAAATGACGCACCACTTGGGATTTCTGAGCTTCTGTTTTTCCTTTAGCATGCGAATTGCGAACATACGTAATTTTTATGTAGGGTAGGATTGTTAACTGATACAATATTTACAATGTGTATTTAAATTACATTGATATTTTAAAAGTTTGTTGTAAATTGGCTTGGTATCATTAATCATTTAATCAAAAACCAGTTTCATGATTCATAACAGAAATTACTAAACGCATAGCTTTTTATCATTATACTAACATTATATGTACATAATGTATGACTTACCTTTATGTAGTACAATAGCCGAAC
Organism: Philereme transversata; assembly: GCA_963924445.1. NCBI lineage: Eukaryota > Metazoa > Arthropoda > Insecta > Lepidoptera > Geometridae > Philereme > Philereme transversata. The sequence continues at coordinate 13,611,288 of OZ004342.1, forward strand.
CTATGTAGTATTAATTAGTCATTGTTAAGTACATGCCACACTTTCTTGTAGGTTATATTATACAAGGCGCTTCGTAATATGTATGTTAACCTGAAAAGTGATGACAATTATTATTATGAAACTGAACAAATTTTCGTTAAATTAAAATTTTATGTAACTATTACAATAAAAACTAAAAAAAATTTACTGAAAGCGCTTTAGCTTAGGTTTGATTTAAAAAGATCGTAATTAATTTAAATAACGCTTTTGTGTACGCTTTTGTGCATCATTCGTTATTATGTTATTAAGATTCTCTGGTCATGGCGGTAACTTGTAGATTATTTGTGAGCCACTGAATGTTGTTTCACTGAACATTTATTATGCTCGTGTAGGATGCTCTAGGCATATTCACATTATTATTAAATGTGCTGAGAGGCGTTGTGCATTGTCAGGCCATTCGTCTGTGGGATGATTTCCATTGTATTTTCAAATTTAATAGCCTCTATTGATCGTAGTTGAAGCTACTGTTGATTTGCTTCAAAATTACTATCGAGGTCGAGTTTGGCACAAATATTTAGCTTAATGAGGATTGTTTTAGAAACACTGCCTGCACCGCACGTGCCTGTTTTGCTTAGAGGCACGTTCGCCGATCGTATATTTGCGCACAGTGATAAATCACGAGTTTATTGTTCTTTTACCGCTTCCAAAAACTGCTCCAAACAAGGCATTAAAACAAGCCATTTAGGACTTGGATGCTATCATCAGGGTTATGGCTAGATGTTGACGTCTGCGTTCTATACGAGTTTTTCCTCATTATAGTCATGTCCTATGTATGTTCGTGAGTCCGTCCATTGGTAAATAATTACCAACCTAAATTATTATCACACGCAGCTAATGTCCACATATATTATTCACTCGTTACCAAGTCTTATCACTTTGAAGTATGTGGTGCTTACAGATAAACTGTACTGGAGTAAGTTGCATGATTGTGAACAACCTAATAAGGAGTTTGAAGTTACATAGGTATGTGTTTGCTGTTTTCTCCGTACTGAAGTGGCACTTGTATCGCTCTGGTAGTAGCGAAATGAAAACATCAGTGCACAATATAAATAAATTACTTTATGAATCCAGCGAATTGAATGCCGAGTCCATCGTCATATGTTTTGATTTAGCTGCGTTACATACAATGAGTGGAACGCTCGCTAAGTACGAATCTTTTCGAGAAGGCACTCAGAATATTGGTTCTTTTTTCTTTCACGCCGTACCTGGTTTGTGCACCGTTCACCCTTATTTGTAAGTCCGTTTCTAAACATAGCTGCTTTGATTACAACTGTGCGTTTACGTTTCCCTGTAATGTTTACTAGATATGCAGGTCCACATCTTTATAACATCTTTCAACAAGTTGTAGTTCAACAAACTTTTTTTACACCAATGTTCATTGGAACATTTACGGGAAACGCTTTTATCTCTCGGCTTGGTACAGTTTTGTTAATCAAACCTACATACATCATATTATTTAATTTGAGTAGTAGTTATTAGAGTAGAATATTCGCTGAAAATTGTTGATCTTAGATGCGTGCGAGACGCATATTGATCTAGGGAGTATTTTTATTCAAATTATGTATGTAAAATTTTACAAAATTTGGTTTAGGTGAATGAAAAGAAAACAAAGTGTATTAGATTTATACTATCTAATGTTACTCAAGTTAAAGCAGATATAAAAATCAAGTTGGCTCTTGTGGACACCACCGTATTCTTAAGTATAGGTAACCCTAGATAATAAGCTTCAATGGGGCCCTCACATTGATGGTTTGTCGAAGAGACTTAGTTCTGCGGCATACGCAGTCAAAAAGATCCGTCTTTTTACAGACGTAGACACAGCTAGACTAGTTTACTTCAGCTACTTCCACAGCATTATGTCATACGGTATACTGCTGTGGGGGATTGCTGCAGATATAAACACCGTTTTTGTGTAGCAGAAGAGGGCTGTTCGTGCAATTTATAATATGGGCCCCAGAGAATCATTACGCAATAAGTTTAAAGAAGTAAATGTTATGACATTCCCTTGTCAATACATCTATGAAAATCTGATGTATGTTCACAAGAATATTAATTTGTTTAAGAAAAATAGCGATAATCATAATTTTAATACTAGAAATAAAGATAAACCCGCTGTTGCCACTAATTGTAGACTCCATAAAGTTATTACGCTTTTATAACAAACTCCCAAGGGATGTACAATAATTGACAATTAATACATTTTGAAAACGTAAATAAACTAAATCTTTATAAAAAAGCCTACTATAAAATATCGGATTATTTAGATGATAGAGAAGCTTGGGATTGAAATTGCTCCAACTCGTTCAAAATGTTACAATTTAGACGTAATTTATTTTCTGTATTATGTATTGTAAAAGGATCATTAAAAAAACAACCAGCCTTGTTTCTTGCCTTTCTTTCCTGGCTTGGTCGCGAAGGAACAAGCAGTAAAATTGACGTTTCAAAGTGATCCTTGTGATTTTAATGAATAAAAATATTTGACTTTGACTGTATATGTGTACCGTGCTCACATTTACCTTTATTGATTTTCTTTTAATATTCTGCTTGTATGTGATCGAACGACTTAAGATTTCGAAAACGTACGCCACCTAGCGGTTATTGAAAGCAAATTACTTACCTATTGAATGCATTTGCATGAATACCAGCTAGTTCACACACGAAGGCTCGTGTAAAGCGCACAAGTTGACTTCATTAAACTACGTTAGATGGCGCTTATTTGCTTCAGCTATTTAAAATGGTAATACAGAAATAACGAACTTTCTTATCAATAATAAATTTAGCTTTATTATTCATAAAATATTACTATATAACCGACCCGTTTGTGTCTAACACTTATGAAGTTGTATTTATCGATGTAATCTGGTTACATCTTGCTGCTCGGGCAGGTGGACCTGAAAATCAAGTTACTCACTTTCTACTCAATTTGCCGAATGACCCAATAATTAATTAAGTAATTGAATTGCTCTTGGTGTAGTTTTTATTGTGAATCCGTAATTAAATAATTTACGATTAGTAGGTCTGGTAGGTGGGTAAGTTTAAGTAAGTCTGGTGCACTCTTCTTGCTTTAATTAAGAAGTTCATTCAAAGAAAATTACATTCAACAAGCAGTCACGCTTGTGCGATGCACGCACGCTCACCACCACCATTCTATGGGGTTGCAGAGATGGGCCCGAGGGTGTCGGCGCGCCTGCGCGCTAGCGACTCGGTCGATGCCGGACTCTGCTGCCACATGAGACTTACACGTGCTCTATACTAACCTTTATTCAACACCAAAGCCATATTACACATACATATTATTTCACCAAAGCCAAAACTTTTCACCCTTTCGTATAATTTTTAAGCTCAAAACTGTTGTTTCTCCCTATCCAAAGCAGTCTAAGCCCATCCTATGCTATCAAGGATTTATTATGTGATACAATGGTCTTTACAGATGCCATAAAAGTACTTCCGCTTGTAGCTATCCTGTGGTCGCCTTGGCACTACTTGGATCCAGGCCGATGAACTAGCCGTCTTGTCACTTCCTTTCGCTGGCTCGCACGTAGCGTATCTACTTGTTGATAGTTAAGCAAATATTGTCGTACATTATCTGCTATCCGCTATACCAAATGCGTTTGAATATAGTTTGAACCATTCCACAAACATTAGCTAGGTAGTTGGTAGATAGGTACTTACTGATTAGAAATTCAACCATGAGGAACATTCATTCTATTCACGTATTAAAAACGAATTCCTAAGGTTTATTACTTTCTAATTATCTAAATATTCAAAATGCAATACCTACCACTTCTTACAGTGGATCCTTTATGATAAAAATAAGCCACTGTTAACAGAATATAACAAAACTTTTGTAGCCTATGTCCATATTTAGAGTCCTACCAAAATAAGAGTTAACAACGCATAACATTCATGTGTTGACCTTGAAAAGAAAATGCAACAGCGCATTTTCAACCCTCCGGTCGCGTAGTCGTATGGCAATAATCCAGAAATGTAGAAGGGTCGCGCGCGTGGTGACGACGACGGCGGCGTCGAGTGCGGGGCGCCCGGCGACTCCGCCCGCGCGCCTCCGTCTGCATCGCGCGAGCTGTCAAACCGCCTCCGACAGGCACCCGGCTTGAACGCTCCTACTCCAAACGCGATTGTATCGTACTCTGTGACTCAGTGCGTGATTGTTTTCTACATTCGCATGAAGGAATACAACTTGAGGAGATGAACGGAAGTACTACGACGGTGAATGGCGCTGCCGTCAATGGGACCAATGGTGCCTTGAATGGTATAGGCGGTGCGCCACGAACCGCCACCCTCGGAACCCCCAGCAGTTACGCGTATACGTCCAGCGGTTCCCTGCTCGGTCGGGGAGGAGCTGCACGGCCAGTGCCTCCGCCTACCTTGCCAAAATACAGTGGATCCTTCAGCGCCGGCAGTACTACTGGTCTACGGGAACGTGACAGGGAAGGCACGGGTGGATCGCACCGGCTGGCCAGTCTCGAAAGATTAGCACTTCGTCAGCGAATAATTGAGCAAAGTGCCAATAATCAGGTGTCGGCCGGGTTGCCTATCAATACGCTAGCCAACGGCGCGCCCACCTCGGCTACCGTGACCCTCACCGATACAGCCACAGTGAGTCCCCTAGCCATACTTCTTGTGCACCCTCACACGAATCCCCTAATCGTAGTTAACGCACCCCGAAAAGGGATACGGCGATGTTTTAATGCGTCGAATGCAACCCTCTAACTCACCGGAGTGTTTTCTTAAAAAGAAAATTCAAATTTTATGCTTCTTTTAAAATATTTGCTAGAAATCGAATGTTTATACTCTAAAAAAAAATCTCATGGAATATTACAAATTGCATTTTTAATTTACTTGTTAGTATGCTGTATGGTACGCGCTTTATTATTTAATATCTTCTTTCAACAATGCTCTACATACATCGTGAACATGATGTTTAGATCACGATTAAGGTTGTAATATGAATACAACCTATGCATGGATACGGTTTGTTTACATTCTGCTACATCGATGCAATAACCACATAGGAGTCAGGTGTTGTATTACATAAAACAATTCTATTCGTACCAGGGGGATCTGGTTACTTGGTAAGTATATTATAATCAAGAGCGTTGATTTTCACTTCGTTCTAGATCTGAAAAGCGTACGTCATGAACGATCGATGAGAGCAAATATCGACATGGGGACAGAAATACTTTCTTTTAGCTGTTACATGAGTACTCGTAACTTTAATATTTTATGCCTTAAATAATCACTACTGTATCATTAATGCTGTATGGATGGTCATTATATTTTTGTATGCTTTTAATATTGCTGGAAGTATCTAATGATACAGATTTGAGGAAGTAATTACTGCTAAATTGATACCCAGCGGTAAAAGTTAACAGACAAGTAATCTTCTGTCTCTATTTTATTGATAACCTTTTCTATTCTTCATCGTTGAATTCTTCTTAAATATTTGCACAAAAAACGTTGATGGTCTAGCATTCAAATGATAATGATAAAATATTCTAACATGTGGAATAAAAAATCTACTTAGTCACTGTCGTGAATCATCAGCATCTAGTCTATGTCGGTCGTGACTTGAGAGTTGAAACCATCATGCCATCGAGTTTGCCTGATGTTTTTGCTGTTACACTTTTTGTCCTGTTTAGCAAGGAGTAAGGACATGGCATTCCACCATATTCCCACGCAGTTCCTCATGTGATAGGACTGGTTCGGCTGCGGGAGGGTGTGCGGGTGACTGACCCCATGCCTACAGGGTTAAAAATAACCTTATGATGCCGCGGCGGCCATTCTGCTCGCATGTGTCGAATTCACTAAACAGACATTAACTGTTTCACGGTCGCACCCTGACCTGAAATTCTCCGAACGCCTATTAAAGATTCATGGAGATCCCTGAACTTCTTATTTATACGTCCACGCCTGCATTATCTTCTTACTTATTGATATTAATCCAGAACCCCTATTTACTTGTTTGCACCAACGAATGCGAATTGGATGTTATTCTCAAAGCCTGTTTGTGCGAGCGTAAAGTAACCATGCATCATCACAAGTATAAAGGCCTTTATTTCTATTTAACCCTAGAGTGGTCGCGTGGATTACCTATGTAATCCACACTTACGAAATTGTAAAATTCTCAAAAACCGCTAACGTAAATTACGAGCGCTTCTAGGTACTTTAAGTTAAATAATTGACAAACGTACTCAGTGCTGCGCGTGAGATTTTCTTGTAATTATCCAGAAATCACAGCGACAACGTCAGCACAGACACCAACTCGATCCATAGATCGCTGCCACGACTGCGGAAGAAGCCGCAATAAAAGCACTCGAAAACTATGTAACACGTGCAAAAAGTTAATTTGTGGCGATCATTCGAATGTTGTATGTCTGTCTTGTTTAGAAAACATTAATTAGTATTTTTGATTTTTTGTGCTATTTTAGAGGTTTTTTTTTTGTTTTGTTGATTTTTTTTATACTCAGAGGTTGTGATTCGTTTTTATTGATTGCTTTTAATACAACAATACTTAATAACACTATTACAATAAGAATTAAACATATGTAGTTGAAGCTCAAATGTATTTTTATTTGAATTTATAAATGGTATACAATAGTACTCCACGCGACCAATCAGGTCAGGTTTTAGTACGCGACCACTGTAGGGTTAAAGATCTCCGGGTTCTAGGAATTGTTAACAACAGAATGTTATCACCAGCTGGGCCGAGAAAGTTGGAGATAAGAACGACTCTTTGTCAGAAACTTACATTCTAAAGTTTACTTGATTCATATTGCAAGTTATTTCAGAAGCCCTTGATATCTTCAATATTAAGTGTACGAAATAACTCCTTAACATTTTTTGTTTTTAAGTTTCTCACCGACTGGCAAAAGCGGTTGGGGCACGTTCTCCTTCTGCATTGTTACTCTCGTCGTACAAAAAGGTTATACGCCCTTTAAGGATAATGCGTTTGCGGCTTTCACGCTTTCGTAATAAGATTCATTTTGCCTTTATAGAGTGTTTAGTTTGTTTTCTTTAGTGCGATTGGCCCTTGCTTTTGTGTGTCTGGTGGGCATGAGTGTGACGGCCTGGATCCTTTTGCGTCTATATAGATATAGACATAATTAACTCCGTTGTACCTGAGTTAACGCGGCCGGTTCTACACGTATTGCTTTTAAAGTTTACTCAGTTTTGTCCTAAATAAAGTTTGTTTAGTTTTGTTCCAAATAACAACTAGTGTACATAAATGCATAGACTGATTTCGTTTGAGGTAGTTTACTCAGCCTGATTTTGGGTCATTGTTTCTTTAAATAGTTAGTCACGAGGTTATATTTTATGATTCGTCTTTATTCACTGTTACATTAAATTATTGAATTTTAAGTGCGCGTTAAAGTCATAATAACGACTTTAGTTTATAACCACGGTGCAAAGCTGTTTCTCCCCAATCATCTATGTATAGTTATACTTGTCCTCACGATTTCATCTTACAAATAGTGACTATTGGTTTTATATTCCTCTATTTCTCAATTCTTAGGTAATTTATTATAAACATTATAACTAACTAGTGGTTCGTCCCGAACTAAGATCTCGCGAGTCTCCCAAAACAACGAAAAATATTCGAAGGACGACTCGCGCAACGATGCCTAAACGTATTTATAGTGGCTAAATATCATTTATGAAGTTGTCAAATCATACAAATACGTCAAATTTAAACATGTTTAGTCGCTAAATACGTTTAGGGATCGTTGTGCAAGGCGGCCTTAATCTTTGACTGATATAATAGTCGCACGAAATGCAAAACCAATAAACTTAACCTACAGTTTCATTCAAATAACAGGTAACGGGAGTTCATGTTAACTGGTTACTCTTTTTTTGGATCAAAATAGGGCCTTTTATTAGACATGCCACTTGTGCCACTTGACCGGATAGTCCCATTTTGTTTTTTTACCCCTCTTGAACCCCAATATCTCGGCAACCCCCTCCACATTTTTAGCTCATTTAGTTACACCAAAATTGTGCCATCACTACCTACCTATATACCAAATTTCACGAATATCGGATAAACGCTTCGAAAGTTATCCTCGGACAAACAAACATACATACATACAACGCCGATTTGCCCGGTTTTGCTCAAGTTGAAAAAGATATATGTAGCATTAAGCATAAGTAGCATTATTTCTTAATGGGGGCTGCGTTATTCTACCCTCTATTCATAAAATTTTGATGTATCTAGAAAAAGAAGATTTGAATGTTAATAAAGTACAAGGCTATCTTTGTACTTTTATAAAACGGTTTTCACCCCGTGTGAGACGAGCCCAAAACTGCGCTTGTGTTACCCCGCCAACCAGCAGCCGCTAGCCGGTATCGCTTGTAACTTAACCTCAAACTGACAACAGTCGTGAATGGTGCTTCATATTGCGACAGTTAACTTACTATAAAATAAAACATATGACGTTAAATGTTCACTAAAAAGGATATATCTAAAACTGTATCGTTTTTAAAGTTATCAATTGCAAAGATATGGTGTTAAACCGATGTTAGTGAGTGCAATAACAAAAGTTTAAGGACACAACGTTGAATACAGAACTTATTCGGTATGCATGTGAACGACAGTTTTGTTTTTTTATGTAATTGAAAATGCTCAACAAGTTGCCGTGGATGTGTGTGAGAATCGTGCCAAGCTCAGTGCGAAGTTTGTGAGTGTACCTCACATCTAGATTCAGCAGTGTGTTTCGTTGTAAGTTGAATGCGATCAGAATGGCAAATCGAGCGTTATCTAACAGCAACGGCCAACAGACTAAACTAACTAGATGCTCCAGTAATGTAGCGGACACTGTGGCAGATAAATCCAAAGTTGGGTGGACTAGTCCTCGGGACATCTGGAGGAATTTATCCTTGCGCAGAAAGGCTGAGGTGAATAAAATCTTGTTAATTCAACCATCGCTTAGTTATTGTCAAATGACAGAAGTGTTAGTAAACAGACGGCACACTTCTATGTTATCGTGCCCAAGATTCTCCTTGCACAGAAAATATTTGAGCCTTATGTGTGTTTTATTAAAGTATTGTGGAGTACATGCCATGTATCGGATCGACTTCCTTTAGCAGAACAAATCAAAGTATCCATTTCCTAATCCTCGCTGGGTCGTTGACTCTTTCTATAGCATACATAAGTCACAATCGCAGTCGGCGCCTTGCCTTGATGCACTATCTATAAAATAAATGTATGTCTCAGTCCTTACCGACCGGCCCCCTCCCTACGCGTACGCATACACACGCTACTGGCAAACCTCAATGTTATGTTACAAAGCTATACGTAAATTTATAATTATATTCTTCAAGTTTTTTATAGCTTTAACTAGAAATTTTGTCTCAAACATCATAAGTTTATTACATTAATAAAGAGTCTAAAAACATTGTAAATAAGTAGGTGAGTTAGGTATCTAAGAAGGCAAATGTTGGGTACTAACTGCCTTCTTAAGATAGGTGACGACCTCCGTCGTGCAGTGGACGAATAGCCGGCTGAGACGCAGGAGGTAGCGGGTTCGATCCCCGCTGCGGAACAAATGTTTGCATGATCTACAGATATTTGTTCCGGGTCTGGTTGTTTCTCTATATATTATAAGTATGTATTTACAAAAAAAAATGTATATAAGTATTCTATCAGTTATCTGGTTCCCATAGTACAAGCTCTGCTTAATTTGGGGCTAGATAGCGCTGTGTGAAATGTCCAGCAATATTTTATTTTTATTTTTTATAGGTAATTTTATTTGATCTGTTGGGTAACTTATTGTCTCTTTCCAAATGTGATGTGGAACCATGTGTGAAAGTTTAATAACATTTTAAATAGTTTCATCCCAAAATATCGTAGCGGCCGGCGACTTGCTAGATGCCACTTCTGTCGTCGCCGATGTTTCCATTTCAAGAGCCATTCCTAATCTATTTTTATTTTATCTAATCTATTAGTATCTTTGTAAAAAATTACGATTTTAGAATCTTCAGAGATTTTGTCCTCGTATTGTTAATATCGAGTTGTTAGATTTGTAGAGGATGTGGACATCAGGTCATAGATCAGACCCTTTAATATGATGATTGTTTAATTGGCTCATTATGCAAACGCAGCAAAAGTACTCACTAACGCCAATTTGTGTGACAATTAATTTAACCTCAATTAATACATGTCATGGTCATGCAAAGGTTGTATACATATACGTGGATAACTGAAGTATTAAATTAATATCTACGCCATGAAGCTGATACAAGGTTCAATCTTGTTCATCCGGATCGTATTTGTGAACTCGAAAGATTTTTGTATTAAAAGTTACTTTATACGAATAAGGAGAATCGTACAGTGCACAAACGTGTATCCTCGATCCTTGTATCCTTTGGTTTAACGTTATGCCATAAATGTATCTTCTAATCTTGCCAGACTTGTCTTCGCATCACGTTGCTATATGAATAATGCAGTAAGTACGAAGATCAATCTATTCAGCTTGATTCCGGAGAAACTGGACTTTAACTTTTAAATAAACGAATGTCTGCTTCTCGAATACCACAAACTTTCATTGTTTAGTCTCCCAGAAAACTAAAGATTGTACATTTCAGTTACCGTACCGACCGACGATGTGCAATTTGCAGACGATATTGCATGCTTTCGAAGTGGGTACCTAGTTACTAGTTGGTAACAAAAACCCGCTACCATTGTGCTCGCGAATAGTAATTTCACATCTGGGAATGAGACAACAGACGCGGGTGGCGGCAGACACGCCGTTTCATTGTGGATAACGAGCTACCTTACCTATTGAGGAAAATCTTTCTAATCGTGAAATTATCTTGTTTTTACTATAATTAAAAGTCAACATTTTGTATAAATAGTATTCTACTGATTACTACAATCGTAATCTAAAAAAGTTATATAGGATAATTCAGTCGCAAATTATCGGTGGTTTATTGCATATTTTCTACGAAACTATTCTTGTCTTATCTAAGTTACAATTTTCATTTTGATATTGTATAATGCGCATCTTTTTTTAAGATTCAATGTACCTTCTTGTTCATTCTCTTCAACTCGGGTTTAGCCTACGCTAAAATTTTACGCCCACTCTTCCTACTTGCGATGCTCGTACAGCTGAAGATTAATAAAACCGTAGGTAATCCCCGGTGAGCGTAGGCTCAGCCGGTCTATTTATTACAAAATCGAATCACCTTTGGGATGTGACCGTTCTCTCGTCTTTACACATTTTATATTGGAATTGAAGATAAATTAAGACGATACACAAATTTAATTTCGATGACGATTGGGCGGAGCATCTGGAAATGCAAAGTGACAGTGTTACTTGCTTAGGTGAAGAAGGAGACAAACTTATATCATAGCCGCGCCGCATTGTCGCAGGAGTAAATGACGTAAGCGACAAAAGATAAAATCTCGAATTGCATGAGAACCAACAAATGAAAAAAAAATGCTTTTCCATTAATTTAGGTACCATAATTACCTACATAACTATCTAAAAAATACTTTAAATCTTTTCTAGAGTCGGAGAATTAGTGTTTTACAAATAATTTTGACAAATAATTGTACCGAGAAAAGTTTCATCAATTGCGTTTCTGACTTTCATTTTTGTAGTTTAAATCCTCAAGTAAATACCTATTGCTTAAATATGAAATCAGTACCATTTTTCGTTATTGAATACGACAGTTACTTAGCGGCATACATTTTTTTTTACATATCGTCTTAACGGAATTGATTAGGCATCAATATTTCTGAAATGGGTCAGAGTTTAAAGTTGGTTACGTAACTTTGTACCAATCAGAAAATTCCATTGAAGGTTATAGGTAGGTGATACTACAAACCTTCCTTACGTAACTATAATAAACCGTGTAAATGCTATTACGAATGTAATAAACTACCGCAGCAATGATACGATTACAACCGAAGGTTCTAAGTAATTTATCTTCTCATTACGCAGTGCAGTAATTTGTTTGCATGATTGGCCTGAGGGAAACTACTTTGTTTAGAGGAAGCTACCTCCTTCATAAACTATCGCGCACACCAGCCAGCCTTCAAGGGTATTCATATTCATTGGGAATATCAGCTCATTTCATTTGCAAATAAGTAAAGCCAAGGATTAACATCTCAACAATACTAATGCAACGTGATCAGGAACTTGGAACCTGAGACTTCTTTGATCCTATTACGCGTTCTTGTCATGTTTTATGGTCGGCAATTAGCCTGTTAATGCAGGTAACTTTAAACCATAATGATAGTATATCCTTCCTTCTATAGAACCTAACAAAGCCATAAGCTTTCGAAAGATAAAGTATCGGATAGCACTTCCAGCAGATAAATTGATTTTGTATCAAACAATGTGGCAAATTATTATCAAAACGTTGAGAAGTTCTCACCAGATCGCGCAGAGAAAGTACCAAGGCTGAGTAAACCAACTGGCGACCCAAATTATAGTCATTGGATGTGTAGTGAAAACATGTAGTTATATCAAAATATTTATTTTTTCTTTGGCAATGTCATCGGCTTTAGCTTTGCCATCTCTTAGTTCGGTTTTTTTGCTACTTATTACTACTTACATATTTATTTAGCAAAAACCATCTCATTATTAAGAACATAATGAGGCGACAATGAGTCAGACAGGAAGAGTCGCCGTGTTTTCTCGTCGTCGAGTCATGTGTCTCAACAGCTTGGCGCCATTGGCAAAGTATTGCAATTACTTGAAGTTGTGTGTCCCAGATTGTCGTGTTTAAGTCACAGTTTCAATATCTAATATTTCCGTTTCTTCGTCTTTAAGTGTTTAAAAACAATAAAGTTAAGCATTAAGTGGATGCTGTTCACAGATTTTAACTGTTCGATTTGGAGGCATCGCTTTCGTTTCCCATCAGTTGTTGCATCAATAGCCGTCACTCTAAAAGTTTATTTCTATACGAGTAGTATTGTAAACACAGTATTTGGGATCCGATTGTTATAAGTTACAACCAACAGCTTTCAAATGAGCTGAACTGTAGCTTTTGATCGTTGACGCCTGGCAATTGGAAGTTCCGAATAATGTGCTATTGTTGAGATGCAATGATTCGTGTAATTACTGTCTCTTCCAATCACTTTTAGCATAGGTTCCGTTCAAAATGTATCAGGGAGTGTCAATGTTTTATCTAACAGCTACTTTTCATTAAAATATTTAGTTGTTATCAGTGTCAGAAGTTAGGTACTTAGTTAAGTGATTATAGTTAGTTGTTAGTCATTGTGTTAATAGCAGGAGTCATGACAATGATTTCATCTTTTGCAGTTAATAGCTATTGCGGTTCAGTTAACTAAACAATGTCCATGTAGACAGTAATATTCCCATTATATATTTTTCCTGCAAATAATTAAACTGCTGTGCTATGGCGTGCGAGTTCAACAATAGGTTAAACATACAATATTTACGAAATAAATAATTGCAAAGTGGTTCGGAGTTTTATGCATTAGTAATTTGTGCTAAGACAGCCATGCAATGTGATCAAGTTTTTAGTACTTTGAAGAAACGAATGAGTTTGAAAAAGCGTAAAAACAAGATTGAGCGGCAGGATTCAGATGTTTACGTAAGTACGTTACTTCCTCTTCTTCTGATTCGGTAGCATCAATCAAACGTAGCTTTCCAAATTAAGCAATTTTATGTAATTATACGTGAATGACTTTACTAAACTCAATTCATCCATGACGTGACGATATGGATGAATTGTTTAGAGTTATGCGCTTCCCCTGGAAACAAACAAATTCCTTTCCGATGTTAAGGCAGTTTGATTATTTACGTTGTGCACTACAGCGTCCGTGCTCTGGTAAACACTTACCGGATGACGATGCTTTGAATCGTACTCATTCACTTAGCAATTGGTACTTGTCACGTAACCCCATTTACCTCTTGAGGAGTGATTTCATTGAGTTTCTGAAGTTAATTAATTTTTAGGTCACTAATTAGTTCGGATTTACCAGGTTTTACGTTTTGTGAGTGGCGCGATGCGATGCGACGCCTATGCTAAATTGCATTTCTAGTGATACGCCATGTGTCGAAGATATTATTACTACGTGCGAGTTAGCTGTCAACTGACGGAGATATCATTCAGATCTTCCGATTGGTGCTGTGTAAGAGAAGAAATGGTATAATATTTGCATTGCATATCATTAATTATTTAGCTCTACGAATGCTCCACAAGCCTAACCACGTGATGTTATCGTAGACGATGTTTTAGATTATTCCAATCTGCCCCAGTGTCAGTGGTGGGACAAAGTGGAATGTTTAACTTTTTGAAGTCCACTTTGTTTATCCCATAATGCATTTCTTGGTTAACTCTTCCCCACAAGGGCTAGTAATGTTGGATTTAGTACTTGTATGTGTGAGATAATTCAATTGTCCAAAACAAAGTGGACTTAATAAAGAAAAACATTCCACTTTGCCTCACCAGTGCTGCAATGGGACAACTTGGTGGAGTAGAGTGGATAATTCGGTGTTTAACATAGCTGCTATACCTACATACATATCTAAGTTTAAGGTTGACGATATGTACCTAGGTAGGTAGTACGAACGTAGCATCGTTGTTGATATTAATAGAATCAAACGTCGCTGTTTCATACGGTCGTCGCACTTCAGTAAACCTTGCTAGACAGGCATGCATGCATATTTAAAATTTTGCATACATACTCGGTATTAGGTACACACTTTCTAGTTCTAGAATATCCGGTGAGCATTTGGTAACAGCAGCACCTTTTTAAGTTTGATACAATGTGACCAAAACGGGTGCCTGCGTTATTATTTTTGTTTGCCTTTATGGCTCTTTACGAATGCCCTAGTTGACACTTCAATGCTTTGCAGAAATACGAAAGCGCGCATTAATCATCCTTCCCAGATCTCAGATTCGCCCCAGGCTTGCTTTTGTACGGATTCTTATATTCATTGTTTTATGTAGGCAGTAAAATAACGGCTTTCGAGTTCATTAGCACGCAACGTACACTTTGGGGCTCGTTATTTTAAGGGAATGTGCATCGAATTCACGTGTGCAATGACCAGCCGTGTACCGAGTTCCGTATGAATCACCGCTTTCATTCTTCGCATCCATCCACATGGGTAATTACTAGTTATTGGCAGGTTTACTTACTGCTTTGCTTTATGCGCTCTGACAACAGTGCGTGATTAGCACATGTGCCCGTTTTGCTGTGAAACTGTGCTGCGTTTCTTCATATCGCATTGCTTGGCAAATAATAGGTTTATGATTAATTTGCACTTTGTGATTGCGATTCCCTGCTTGTAGCAGACTCGGTTGGCATCTTGATAATGTTATTTATATTTATTTTCCTATTGTTATGATCCTCTTATACGTTACCTTGGTATCGGTGAGTCATCTGACGCCATAGCCCGGAGCCGGCTAGACTGACTCTCGCGTTACAAACATATAGTTACCTATAGCTATACGGTACGGCTATCTGCACAATATTATATTTACCTAGGTAGTATTCATACTAACCACAATCATAGCTGCTGCTTCTCGTCATTCAAGAGTGAATTTATGTCTTCCCGCAGCGGGAGCCTCGTTAGTGGATCCCATTACTGAGTGCGATATACTAGCTTGCACGTAGCGTATATACGTAGGCGTATAGGTTCTACCAACTTGTATTAGGGCGCTATTGAATATGTATGTTAACTCGAAAGTCCTTACTAAGTAAGTCCTGTGTAGTGGCCAACTATGGTGTCGAAGTTTTTATCCGTCCGAAGGCCTGTTGTCCAGTCATTGTCTTTCCGCAGTCCTAACCTCAAAAACAAAGTTTGTGTAAAAATGTTCGACATTTGAATAAATAATATTGAAATTTTACTTTATATTTATGAAGTTCATGTTCATGGTTAGAATCACCCCCTTCAAACTATATTGTAACTTGGGCCTCGCTCGAGTCAAACTTAGTCACAGATATAGTTTATTTTACGATGTTTTTGGAGGGGATTCACTACACTCACGAGTCGTTACTTAGCAACTCATTTCCTAAATCTTTTATGATTTCCCCCCTTTTCGCAATGCTCAGTCTATAAAGTTTGTCCAATTACTATAGTGATATGTTTTCTTAATTCCAGTTACAAAGTAAACGCGAGCTGTTTTTCAAGTCGGACACGGTGAGCGGAGTGAGCGCGACCGGGCCGCCGGTGTCGGCGCCGCCCGCTCCGCCTACCGCGCTGAAAGATGCCCTCGCCAAGCGCTCAGCCACTCTTCCCGATGCGCTCGACAATAACCACCACGAACCAAACGGAACTGCGCCAAACGCTAAACTGAGCAATAGCGCGTCAGTGGACAATGCACCGAAGCTGCCTAACTCCGGGCCGCCATCTAACCCCGCGCCGCCGGTGCCATCGTCGGGACCGCCTGGATCAGTGCTCAGAAGTACAGAGAACATTATCAAGGTGAGTTCATAATATTACGCTAAACCTCGACGCTTGGCGAACCGAACGCGAACTGTGCCGAATGTTAACTAAACGCAAATAATATAATATAAATAATACAATATAGCAAATAATACAATATAGCAAATAATACAATATAGCAAATAATAGAAAAACGCTTTATTGTACCGGAATACTTAAAGAACGAATTAATGGTAAATATGGTACAAGGGCGGCCTTATCGTTGAAAGCGATTTCTTCCAGGCAACCTTTGTATGGAAAGTAATGAGCGAAGCAGTTGCACAGAGTTATTGCAGCAAATGATGTTGTTATAATCCAGTTAACTGAACAAGGATATAATTTATCCTTATATTCCGACATTTGCCTCGTCGGACCATTAGTTGAGTTTTATCGTACTCCAACTACCAACCTGATTTTTCGTGTTAATAAGATCGCGCAGTATGTTATCTTATAATAAAACATTGTTCAAATATCATAACAATGATCACTCATGTAGTGTAAGATAATGCCGTTCAACAATTCGATGTCTTGTGTCGTGTGAAGATTATGTATAATAATATGCTTGTTATTAAATTCTTCCAGAAACCTGACCACCCACCAGTTGCGCCAAAACCCGAAATACCTAAGTTAGAAAAGCCAAAACCCAAAGAATTAGATGGATACGTCGGATTCGCGAATCTACCGAACCAGGTGTACAGGAAGGCAGTCAAGAAAGGATTTGAATTCACGTTAATGGTCGTCGGTAAGCATCGATTGATTAATTAAGTCTGTGAATCTAAATGAATGTCAATGGAATCGTATCGTTATATTCTTGAACTTAATTATTATAAGAAACTCCCAAATAATCGATAAGTTGAGATAACATACTGCGATTGGATTTTTTGATGATACAAATCTCCAATCCGTTTATCTATTTCTTTAATCAACCCAAAACTCATTAATTTCATTGACAAAACACATTTCTACTATCGTGTCAATGCTACTCTCTTGATCACCCTGCGTTAGGTGGTGATCCTGAAGGGCAATGACCGTCAGTGAAAGAACCAGTGCGGTTAAAGGATTATAAAACATCATCAAAAACTTTGTCACAGGAAAATAACACAGATACTGTAGGTACCTTTCACTCTAATTATAGGTGAGACCGGATTGGGCAAGTCGACGCTAATAAACTCATTGTTCCTGACTGACGTGTACGATAAGGACAAGCATCCGGGACCATCTCTGCGAGTGAAGAAAACAGTAGGGGTGGAGACGAGTGTTGTACTGCTGAAGGAGAATGGCGTCAACCTCACCCTAACGATCGTCGACACGCCGGGCTTTGGTGACGCGGTCGATAATAGCAATTGGTGAGTGCAGTTTGATTGCAATTGATTGCGCTCCCGGTAAATTACTTAGAATTGAGCCAATTACGAATTGACAGTAAATAACCTACTATGTTGTTATGTACTAATACTAACCTACTTCCCTGCCCTTTAGTATCTAATACTAGTGGTTCGCCCCGAACTGAGATCTCGCGAGTCTACCATAAAAACAAAAAAAATATTATTCGTAATCTTTGGCCATCAAAATAGTGCCACGAAATAAATAACCAACTCACTTGACCTACAGTTTCATTAAAATTTTAGGTAACGGGAGTTCATGTTAATTGGTTACGCTTTTTTGTGGTACAAATTGCAGTTATTCTAGATTTCAGACTTCTGCCTATATTTGTGATAGTTAAGCTACGCGCATACCAAATTACAGCACTGTGGGGTCACTGGTGTACTCTGTGAATTTTGTCAAAGTATAGTTTTTATTATGGCTAATAACTCAAAAACTACGAAAACTTTACTAAAAATAAAAAAGGAGTCGAAATATATTAATCAAGACCTTTCATTTGACGTCTCACTTGACCTAATAGTCTCATTTTCATTTTTTTTTACCCCTCTTGAACCCCAATATCTCAACAACCCCCCAAAATTTTTAGTTCATTGAGTCACACCAAAATTGTGCCATCATTACCTACCTATATACCAAATTTCACGATGATCGGATAAACGCTTCGATCGTTATCCTCGGACAAACATACATACATACATACAACGCCGATTTGCCCAAGTTGATTTGGAGATCTCGCTTCGCTTGATCAATTAAAATGATTATGAAATAGATTGTTTTTTTTAATACTACGGATTAACTAGGTCAAAAGTGTTAAAACTACTGCGACTGGAAAGCGCAGCGTATGAAAGCCCCCCATTAGATAAAAAGACGACTTGATAAATGCTGGGAGCTGTTGGGTGCAGGCCGCACAAGATCGGTCGCTCTGGAAATCTATGGGGAGGCTATGTTTAGCAGGATATCCTGTCGTTGAAATGATGATGATGATGATGCCTGGGTTAAGTAACTGAGATATTTTTGGTAAGGTAAAGTTCCAGCTATAACAGTTGTTATGGAGCCATGTCGGAAGCATTTTGTTTAAATGGGACACCATAGATAGGCATTACAAAGACTTGCACGAAATAAAGGTTTTTTTTTTCTGTGTGGCTGAATAGCAGAGTATTAATTAAAAAATAGGTCATTACGAGTTACAACTCCAATCAAAGTCAAAGTCAAAGTCAAATATTTTATTCATTAAAATCACAAGGATCACTTTGAAACGTCAATTTTACTGCCTGTTCAATTGTTTCTTAATCTGTGTTCATATTTTACTTAATCCGTGTGTGTGAATGAGGTAAAACATTCGACAGCTAGATTATTTTGTAGTGATGATGATGAATGATGCTTCCTGCGACCATTATATCTGCTCATAACCTAATACCTAATTATCTATTTTTTGTGAACATTTAAAACTATTGACTTTTAGTTTTATTTACTGTTGTGTTGTCTATTCCAGTTGGCAGCCGATCATCGACTTCGTTGAGTCGAAGTACGAAGAGTTTCTGAACGCGGAGTCGCGAGTGACGCGCAAGGCTGCGCCGCCGGACACGCGCGTGCATTGCTGCCTCTACTTCGTAGCTCCCAGCGGGCACGGACTCAAGCCCCTCGATGTAGAGTTCATGCAGCGACTTGGCGATAAGGTCAACATTATACCCGTTATCGCTAAGGCGGATACCATGACACCAGAGGAATGCAAGGACTTCAAGGAACAGGTATATTTAATACTAGATTATTAAACGAGGGGATAAAGCAGTGTCTTGCGTCACGGGCGCTATATTGAATCCCGAACGTAACGAAGGCTAGATCTGCGAGACAATAAAAACTAAATCTAGATCATTCTGGGCAGAGGTTATTTCGATTAACGAATGAATTCTTATTGTGTGGTGCTCTTTGGTTCAAATTTTAATACAGACGAGGTTCCAAATTTAAATCACATTATGCCCGCGAGGGCATAACGTGATTCAGTACAACTTTATTCCCGGCTCAGCCATAGAGATTTAATCACCTGCTTTCGGCGAGGTTTAAATGACATAATTTGACATTGTCGAGCAGGTGGTGTGAAAAAATATTGGTTATTCATATCATGGATATCCTTAGGGCCTATGCACACGGCGTATTTTAAACGCGCAGACGACGCGCGTTTTCAGAGCCGGCGCTGTAGAGGCCCAAAAAGCAGATTGCAGCATTTGTATCGATTCAAATTAGCGTACATATTTGAACGGACTTTTTTCGGGCGTTTGAATCGATCTGTTTTTTGGGTCTCTACGGCGCCGAAAATGTGCGTCGTCGCGTTAAAAGTACACCGCGTGCATAGATATATCATTCAAAACGCAGTCGCGCAGATATCCTACTTGTGAGTAGTTAGAGGCAAGTCTAAGTGCCTATTTCACCACCTCTGAGTAACGCTATACAACAGGCATAAAATGTACTCTTTTTCACATGATTTTTATTCGTCAATTAAAGTTACTCGTAGGTCGTGAAATAGGCACTCAGTATATTGTATCTGTAAAATATAGCTTAAGCCAGTTGGTCCGGTCACGGCCGACTTATGACCAGCCTTTTATGGTCATGTGATATAAAAACTAACATTTACCTCGTATTAATTACGAGTATTAGTTTCGTGAGAACAGAATATGTTTTTTTACTAAGAAAACTTTAGTGATTTATTTCAATCATTATTATAAATACCGGATTTGTCACGTGCGATTTCGCACTCACCTTGATGAAAGTTCACGAATTGAACCGAAACTTTATCAGTCGTAATAACAAAACGGTACGTGATAATCCCCGTATTTATAATAATGATCAGAATTTTATTAATCTTTTATTTTATGAATAGCAGTCATCAACATAGCATACACTGACAATATTTAGAGGTTACATGTACAAATAGCATAACATAGTGCTATTATAATTAAAGATGACAGACTGCTTGCATTAATATTGTATGCCGAGCGAGTAAATTAATTCAATTTTAATAGTAAAATAAAATGGCATGCACTTACTTCTATATATCATCGTGGTTTGCCAATAAAAAGTAGCCTATCTGTTAGTCCAGGTTATAATCAACGTAAACACATTTTATCAAAATCGGTTCAGCCGTTACGACGTGATTGAGTAACAATCAATAATCTTTTCTTTACATAGTATAAAATGAAGTCGCTCCCGCTGTCTGTTCACTTAGATTTTTTAAACTACTCAACGGATTTTAACAGGTTAGCTGTCCGATGAGGCACATGTGCCTCATGGGTGATTGCACTGGTACGTCCATGAGGCATATGTGCCTCATGGCCAATGATGTAGATAATGCAATTGATCTATCGATATTTTTTTTTAATAATTACATTATTTGTAGCATTAGTAAATTATACTACAACC
The DNA here is from genome assembly GCA_963924445.1 of Philereme transversata. Classification (NCBI taxonomy): domain Eukaryota; kingdom Metazoa; phylum Arthropoda; class Insecta; order Lepidoptera; family Geometridae; genus Philereme; species Philereme transversata. The sequence continues at coordinate 13,632,545 of OZ004342.1, forward strand.
AAATTCTACCAACCTAATTGAATGGTGCAATTCAATAACAGAAGATTGTTTTCAAAAAGATATTTTTCAGATGTCTAAAGTGTTAGGAACATAAACGTACATTTTATCATTAAACGTAAATAATTAATTTCTTATCATACTCATCTAACATTAGCAATTATCGATATAATTAATTTCAATCACTAGGACACATAAAGTATCATAAAATACTTGAAGAGAATGACGTAACTTAATACGAAACTTCATGAGCGTTAGCTGTCATTATTTACTACGAGGACGTGTACAAAGAAGATCGAAACTTGCTTCGGGACAGCTAACCTGTTAATGCAGTTTTTAGTAATAGATACATATATAACTCTGTTTGTTTGTTACCTTTATACGACTGAACGGCTGAACAGATCGTAATGAAATTTTGCAAGGAGTAGGTTATATCCTGGAAAAGGACGTAGGCTACTTTTTAGCTAACTGAGCATAATGAGGGTAATGTTTTATTGAAAAACCACCCGTAAGAAGCCGCGGGCGGGTCAGCTAGTAAATAAATAAATAAGCCGTTTATTCAGATTTTACAATTTTTAAACTTAGGTACATTGGTAATTGCTAATTGTTATCATCTGTGTGCCCTTTGGCATAGCTCTCTCTAAATTTTGGTATTCTTGTCCATAGTTTACCTCCCGTATTTTCGATATGGTCTTTCCAACGTTTGTGTTGACTTCCTCTACTTCTTTTCCCATTTCTTGGGTACCAAACTGTAACTCTCTTTCTTCACTTGTAACAAACAAATAAATAAACAAACATACAAACTTACGCATTTATATTAGTGTGAATATGAATCGTTTAGAAATTATCATGTCTCAATTTATTTTTATGTCTTTTGTATTTTATTAGCTATTCTGTAACTGGCATTATGCATGTATGCAGTTTGTTAGCAGGTTGCCTTGGTTTAAGTAAAATAAGTTTTTACCATGAATTCGATATCTAGTTTAAAGCATCACAAGCACCCAATCCCATTTTAAATATTAATAATAACCGGTGATTAGTATGTAATAGTAACGGATTAATTACTTTGACCGTTACGTGTATACATTTGCTATTGCAACAAACTGCATATTCAATTTACCCCTATCCCCCAAGTATCTTGCTTTCCGATTCCGATAAAACAATTTTAGATTGGAAACTTATTTGGGCGAATCAGTCAGGTTCTGTGAGGCTAACCTCACAGCTGCGAATGTCTTACTCAGAGCTGGGCAAAACACACGCTTTGCGTTAATTTAAATACATTTTACAAAATACTATCTCGCACGTATTTAAAATACGAAATACAAAATATTTGTACGTCGTGTATTTGTAAAATAAAACACAAAATACATTCAGGTGTTAGGTACTTGACAGTTTGACGTACAGTACAGGCGTCATTTGCTTACGAATAGTTACGAAAACTATCGAGCGCTTTTTTTTGTAAAACGCACCATTAATAAGATCGCTAAATGTATTTATATTCAGACGTATTTTGAAGCCATTAGTATTTGAAATACTAACTACAAAATACCTCGGCGGCAGGTATTTGAAATACTAATTACAAATTAGATTTTTACGAAGTAATTGAATTACAAATACCAAATACGTAATTGTATTTCCATTACGTATTTTAATTATAAGTAACTCAAATACTACTCTGGTATACCTAAGCCTTACTTCTATTCTAACCTATTTGGATATCCAGTTTCCAAATAATGCTTACTCGATAAATATTTACAAAGAACTCGACAACTGTCATACTCGTTCCAGATAATGAAAGAGATCGCGCAGCACAAAATCAAGATCTACGATTTCCCGGAAAGCACGGGCGAGGAAGGCGAAGGCGCTGATGCATCCAAAGCCTTACGTACGCGAGTGCCCTTCGCTGTGGTCGGCGCTAACACCGTCATCGAACAGGACGGACGGCGTATCAGGGGACGCAAGTACCCTTGGGGAATCGCTGAAGGTAAACACTATACGATAAAACAGGAAATATATCCTTTAAGCTAGAGTTTCCTAGAGCAGAAGGAAGGACGTGATGAAAGTGTTGCGTAAAGGCTTTGCTGTGATCGGCTAGCGTTGTGTGATATATCCAGCAATATTTATATTTATAATATAATAGCTGACCTCGCAAACGGTGTACTGCCATATAAATTAACAAAGAAATCAAATGCAGAATGAAATGTCAAAGTGACGGGTCACTTCATGTAAATGAATTTACGTCAATGAAAGACGGTTAAATTATATGGATATTGTTCATACACAAATACTAAAATCACGATTTAAAAATATGAGGGGGGGGGGGGGGGGGGGGGGTGTAAGAGGGTGAAAAATTGTTTACGTGCTATTCTCAGACCTACTGAATATAGACAAAAAATTTCATAAGAATCGGTCAAGCCGTTTCGAAAGAGTTTAATTACAAACGAGAGTTTTATATATTAGAGATTTATTTAAAAGGTGGTCTTGATGAAAGTGTTGCGCAAGTAAAGCAGGACGGATTGCACATCAAGGTGTACAAGTATCTTTGGAAAACGTTGAAGGGAAATATTGAACAAAAAAATCAAAAGGGGATAAAGGGATGATAGATGAAAGTGATGCGTACATCATCTACGCGAGCTTACCGAACATCTACCGAACGCTGTGAATCGAACGTCCGATTCACAGCGCTAGAGTTAGTTCTGTTTTTGGACCTCGGAACGATCGATACGTCAGGGGTCGCTAGTATCCTTGGGGAATACAAAGGTATTCAATCAATAAACATAAGTCCCCTTTATTGCGGTGGTGATTCAATTGCTTAGGGGAACTTAACCTTGGGGACTGTCTTTCTTATATAAAACTAGCTGACTCGTCCGCGGCTTCGTATGCGTGGTTTGTCAATAAAAACATCCTCTTTCTGCACAGTTGAGTAAAAAGTAGCCTATGTTTGAATCCGGGTTATAATCTATTTATATACCAAATTTCTTCGAAATCGGTCCAGCCGTTTAGTCGTGAAAACGTAAGAAACAGAGTTACTTTCAAATTTATAATATTAGTAAGGATACAAAGAGATGCAATCGATACAACCAATTACTTGGGAAGCCAAACTGAACACTCCCGGGGATTAAAGTCTCCCGTAATAACTTTAATACAAATAAATTGGTTTAGCGCGTGTTGGACCACGCACAGTGAAGGTTCTGTAATCAGTACGACTGGTTACTGGTATTTTGGTCATCTTTTTTTTTATTTATATGAGATAACAAACAATTATGCCTAAACATTACTAGGCTTAATAATTATTACAACATGTTTTACTACAGGCAGAACCAGCACCGTTGTCCAAAGATTACATTAGACAAATGGTGGGCATGAGTGTATACAATATTAAATACATATAAAAAACATAAGTATATAAATGAACCTACCTGCAGGCAAGCAAGTGCCTAGGTACCTACCTACCTACACAATACAGGTTCATATTTAGTAATGAGTAACTTAGTCGCTATTAATTTAAATTGAAACAGGATTGTCTAATTGATTGTATTCTTAAACAAGGCGGGTGAGTTTGCAAAAAATTCAATTTCCAAGAAACGATTGTTAAATAACTTAGGAATTGTATTGGGTAGCGCTCGCTCACCCGCGTTCGTTTTACAAGTAGTAAGTGCGAATAGATAACGCTTGCCGGTCTCTCGGTTGGAATACGAATGTATATTTTGTTAACAAGTTGGTTACAGTCAAATTTATTATGGCAGATATTATAGAACAGCATTTGATCAAGGAGCAGTCTTCTCTTGCTTCTTCTCTTGTATGAACTGATGCATTTTGTATGAACATTATTATGAACTGTTTACAAACACAACAGACTTATGTTGGTACACATATAGACAACTATTGTACACAAATACTATTTTTCTCTGTAATTTTATTTTATTTTAGGTACATATTTATTTTTGTATATATTAGTTTATTTATTATGATCATAATATTATTGGTATATTAAGTTTTATTTGTTTAAGATATAGGTACTTATTTATGACTCTTGTATACTCATCTACCTTTAAAATCATCTCTCTCTGGCCTTAAAGGTTTGCTGAAAGAAAACTCTTCTTAGGGTTAAGCTCGCCTTTGCACATATCCTCTATTTCTGTACTTTTTAATGTATTTTCTTGTGTACAATCTTTATCTATAATATAAAAATGAATCGTAAAATATGTTGGTAAGCGCATAACTCAACAACGCCTGGACCAATTTGGCCAAATCTTTTTTTAAAATGTTCGTTGAAGTTCAAGGATGGTTTTTACGGCGAGAAAAATTAGAATTATTGCTGGAAAACCCCTAAAAATAGCCCTTTTCTTTTTCCCATACAAATGATTTCTAACTAAAACGTAGTCAATTTGAGCTTTATTGCTATGGTATAAAGTTCATATTAAATTACAAGCACTCACTGTTGTCTAAGCAATGTAGGTGTGTTCCTAACGTCAAAGATCATATCTATCAAAACAATGTGCGTGTGTGCGTTGGAGCACAGAATACATAGTTGGAGGAGTTTAATGTCGCGTTCCGAAACTCGCGTTTCTTTTGTATTAGTTTCGGCACGCGAGATAAAATGCATCAGTTTCCACGTCATTACATCAGTCAAACAAAAATCGCGTTACCAACAGTGTTTTATTATTTTTAATATACAAATTTTAAATAAATAAAACAATTCGTACGGCTTAAAAGGATTTGACTTCAAGTCATATCAAATTAAAAAAAAAAAAAGTTGTCTGTTACCTAATCTACTGAGTTTGCTTTTGTCAACTGATACACGAAACAAATTCGTATATCGTGTTTTGTGCAGAGTGTTTAGTTAGTTAGTGTTTGTTTAGTTCGTGATTAGTGAAAAAATAATTTATATTTGATATGCCTCCTATAAGACGAAGCAATTTAGGTAGAAGAACCAGAAATGCTACAAACCAAGCTAATTACCGATCTAATCGTACTGCACAAGAACGTGACGACGGAAATGAACGTGAAAGAATTCGGATATCACAAACGCGTGAAGCGCGAGCGCGACATTCAACTAATAATCGCGCAAGTTTGAATCGAGCTGCTTTCAGTTACGATGTGTCAATTGACTACAGTAACTACCAATGTGTTGTTATTGGTTCTATGAACTCGGTTTGCTCACACTGTAAGGCATTAAAATACAAAAACGAAGCCAATGGATTGTGTTGCGCAAATGGTAAAGTGAAATTGATACCATTGGATCCACCACCAGAAACATTGTACTCATTGGTTTCAGGAATAGGAACAGATTCTATACACTTTTTGACACATATCCAACAATATAACAATTGCTTTCAAATGACTTCATTTGGGGCAACAAATGTAGTTCGGGAAAATTTTATGCCAACTTTCAAGGTATGTATTATAGCAGTTACTCATAATTATTTTAGCGAACAAAATTTTCTGTCACCAAAGTTAAGATGTGTCACTAATCTTCAATTTCTTAATCATTACGAAATATATCACTTAGTCATCATATTATATGGTGATTCAGTTTCAGTGACACTTTTATTATATTTTATTATATTTGATAGATATTAGTTAAAACTAAATATACACTTTTTAAGATCATATATTATTTAAGTTTGATCACTGACAATCCATTAATTTATACCACACCATAATATTTTTTTTTTATTTACAGATACAAGGGCAAATATATCACAGAGCAGGTTCACTGTTACCAGTGTCAGATAGCGACAACAAATTCCTGCAAATTTATTTTATGGGCAATTCACCACAAGAAATTGATCTGCGTTGTGCACATAACAATTTAGTAAAGAGGTCTATTGTAGAACAATTACAAACTTTATTTCATCAACACAATCAATTGATTATATTGTTTAAAACTGCCCTGGATCTGATGCCATCCGATAATCACAAAATTGTAATCAGAGCTGATAAAACACCTGCAGGTCAACATACAAGACGTTTTAATGCACCAACTATTGATGAAGTTGCTATCGTTGTAGTTGGAGAAAACTTGGAATCCCGTGATATTGTTTTACATCGTCGGAATGATCAATTACAACGTATAAAGGAAACACACCGCTCATATGATGCACTGCAATATCCCATTATATTTTGGCAAGGTGAAGATGGCTACGATTTCTCAATAAAAATGATAAATCCCATTACAGGTAACTAAAATATTAGTTTAGCTATGGCGATAATATCTCAGTCATTATATTATGTATTTTAATTTTATATTTGAATGTTATTAAAACAAAATCTATTTACAGGTTCTGAAACCAACAAAAAAGTAAGTTCAATGAACTATTATTCATACCGCCTAATGATTCGGGAAAATGAAGATAATCACATATTGAAATGTCGGCGATTATATCACAAATATGTTGTTGACATGTATGTTAAAATTGAAACGGAGAGATTAACATTCATCAGGTTGAATCAAACCAAACTCCGATCTGAAGAGTATATTCACCTTCGAGATGCGATTAATACTGATGGAAATGCACAGAATGTCGGTCGGATGACTATTCTTCCAGCAACATACATCGGAAGCCCTCGGCATATGCACGAATATGCTCAAGATGCCATGTCGTATGTTCGTCATTATGGTACAGCAGATTTGTTCATCACATTTACATGCAATCCGCAATGGATAGAAATCAAGCAGGAGTTATTCTCTGGGCAATCACCCATTGATCGTCATGATATTACAGCCAGAGTCTTTAGACAAAAGTTGAAATCTTTAATGGATTTCATCGTAAAACATAATGTGTTTGGTGAGACACGCTGCTGGATGTATTCTGTGGAGTGGCAGAAACGAGGATTGCCACATGCACACATTTTGATTTGGTTGGTTGAAAAGATAAGGCCAAATGAAGTTGATGCAGTGATATCAGCTGAAATCCCTAATGTACAAGTAGATCCTGGATTGCATGAGGTAGTTATCAAAAACATGATACATGGTCCCTGTGGAACTCTTAATCAAAATTCACCGTGTATGATGGATGGTAAATGTTCAAAACGATATCCACGGACATTAATATCGGAAACAATTACTGGTAATGACGGTTATCCATTGTATCGTCGCAGATCGACAGCAGACAATGGAAAATCAACAATTGTCAAATTAAATCAACAAGATATTGAAATAGATAATCGTTGGATTGTTCCATATTCACCCATTTTATCAAAGACATTCAAAGCACACATCAACGTTGAATCTTGCCATTCAGTGAAATCTATAAAATACATTTGCAAATATGTAACCAAAGGGAGTGATATGGCTGTGATTGGAATTGGTGCAGAGAATTCCAATGATGAAGTTACCCAATACCAAATGGGCCGCTATGTCAGTAGTAATGAAGCAGTTTGGCGAATATTTTCTTTTCCTATTCATGAGAGACACCCTTCTGTTGTTCACTTAGCTGTGCATTTAGAAAATGGACAAAGAGTGTATTTTACAGCACAGAACGCAGTACAAAGAGCTGCTCAGCCACCATCTACTACATTAACCAGTTTTTTTGAGACATGCCAAAACGATGATTTCGCACAAACATTGCTATATTCTGAAATGCCAAAATATTATACCTGGAATCAATCCTCAAGGAGATTTATACGACGGAAACAAGGAAAACCAGTTCCAGGATATACAGATGTATATTCCACCGATGCGATTGGCCGGATTTATTCAGTACATCCAAGCAATGATGAATGTTTTTATTTACGACTGCTATTAGTCAATGTACGTGGCCCAACATCATTCCAACAGTTACGAACTGTTGATGGTGAATTGTGTGGATCCTACAGAGAAGCCTGTCAACGTTTGCAATTGCTTGAAAATGACGCTCATTGGGATCAAACTCTCAATGATGCTGTAATATCATCACACGCTCATCAAATACGAACATTGTTTTCTATAATCATATCTACATGCTTCCCATCAAACCCAATTGATTTGTGGATCAAGTACAAAGATTATATGTGTGATGATATTTTGTATCAAATACGGAATAGAATGGGAAATCCAAATATACAAATCAGTGAAGAAATTTACAATGAAGCATTGATTTCAATTGAGGACATGTGCTTGATAATGTCAAACAAACTATTAATTCAATTAGGCCTGACCGCGCCCAATCGTCCAATGCATGACGCTTTTAACCAAGAGTTGCATCGAGAAAGACTGTATGATCTCAACGCTTTGAAAGAATTAATTCAAACAAATCTTCCACTGTTAAATGAACAACAGAAGTATGTATTTGAAACTCTTATGAAAGTAACAAATGATGAAACTGGAGGGATTTACTTCTTAGATGCACCTGGTGGTACAGGAAAAACTTTTTTGATTTCATTAATATTAGCAACAATTCGCTCACAAAATAAAATTGCACTTGCACTCGCTTCGTCGGGAATCGCAGCAACTTTGCTTGAAGGTGGTCGAACAGCCCATTCAGCACTAAAATTGCCATTAAATATGCAAAGCAATGAAACTCCAACCTGCAACGTTTCGAAGAACTCTGCAATGGCAAAGGTTTTGCAGCAATGTAAATTGATTGTTTGGGATGAATGCACGATGGCACATAAAAAATCTTTGGAGGCTTTAGACAGAACCTTAAAAGATCTACGGAGCAATAATAACCGATTTGGTGGTGCAATGATTTTATTAGCAGGAGATTTTCGTCAAACATTGCCAGTGATTCCACGATCAACGCCAGCTGATGAACTCAATGCATGTCTAAAGTCGTCAAATTTGTGGAAACATGTCAAAGTACTTCATTTAAGCAAGAATATGCGTGTCGAGTTGCAAAATGACCAATCTGGAAACATATTCTCTAAACAACTGATTGACATTGGTAATGGCAAATTTCCTATAGACATGTTGACTGGCTGCATTAACTTTCCTCAAAGTTTTTGTCAGTTAACTCGATCAAAAAATGAACTTATTCAGAAGGTGTTTCCAGATGTTTCTCAAAATTACAGAAACCATGATTGGTTGAGCGAACGAGCTATACTGGCTGCAAAAAACATAGATGTAAATGAATTAAATTTCAAAATTCAAGAACAAATTACAGGCGAATTGAGGATATATAAATCAGTTGATTCGGCTACTAATCAAGATGATGTAGTCAACTATCCACCGGAATTTTTAAACTCGCTGGATTTGCCAGGATTGCCACCTCACAATCTTCAATTAAAGGTTGGATCGGTGGTTATAATGTTGCGAAATATCAACCAACCGCGTCTTTGCAACGGTACACGGTTAGCGATAAAAAAATTACTAAACAATGTGATAGAAGCAACTATACTCAAAGGAAAGTATAAAGGAGAAGATGTTCTCATACCGCGCATCCCAATGATTCCGACTGATGTGCCATTTGAGTTTAAACGACTACAGTTTCCAGTGCGGCTTGCTTTTGCTATGACTATAAACAAGTCCCAGGGGCAATCATTAAGTGTTTGTGGTATTAATCTAGAAAACCCATGTTTCTCACATGGTCAATTGTATGTTGCCTGTTCCCGTGTTGGAAAACCATCAGATTTGTTTATCTATGCGCCAGGTAATCAAACAAAAAACATCGTATACCACAAAGCACTACAATGATAATAATAATAATTATGATTCACATGATTAACAATAAAGCGATTACTTACTTTTAAATCCTTATATATGTTTTATTTAATTATTTTTTATTCACAACGCCCTATCACCAGGGTGACGGTTCTGTTCAGGAGAATTTTTTAAAATACGTAGGCTCAAAAACTGCCACATTACAAATCTTTTTGACAGGACGAAGTCTGTCGGGTCAGCTAGTATCGTATAAAATTAAGTTACTGCCGCTGTCTGTTACCTTAGATCTTTTAAACTACTCAACGGATTTTAATGTAGTTTTCAGCAATAGATAGAATAATTCAAGAGGAAGGTTAATATGTATAACTAGCTTCCGTCAGAGGCTTCGCACGCGTTGTTTGTCAACAAAAAGTAACCTGTGTTAATCCAGGTTATAATCTACGTACATACCGATTTGAAAGTAACTCTGTCTCTCTGTCTGTTTGCTACCTTTTCGCGACTTAACGGCTCGACTGATTTCGATGGAATTTGGTATCTATACCTACCTAGATAGATTATGAATGGACTTAAGACATAGGATACTCTTTACGCGACTGCACAGAAGGAGGGTAATGTTTTATTAACAAACCACTCGTACGAAGCCGCGGGCGGGCCAGCTGGTTAATAATAAAGAACAGTTGTACAGTATAATGCAACCATCAATGCCGCCGTGCTGTGTCGGTGGGTCGGTGGGTTTAGTGTGTAGACTGCTTAAGGACTAGTTATACTAAGTGCAGAGTATTCGAAATTCGCCCGTATATTATTGTGTTTTAGCCTACTTTTAGCATTCGTCTCACCTCCATATTAACTTTAACCATGCCAAATCTTACACTCATCCGTGCGCGCAATAAGCTTCAAAAGGGCTACAAAGTTTTCTCTTCACGTATTTACATAGATTCCCAGTTCGACTACGGAACCCAAAAAAGGAATATCTTGCCAATTGTGTGCAAAATTACAAACGGAATAACTGTATAAAAATTCATAAACTTAGGTAGTTTTTCCGTTTGTAGCGGACAGTCTCCGTGTCGATGTAATTTCTTCGGAATGCGATGTTTTTATATCATTTATAACCATCTGTTTTCATATGACGCGGAAATGAGTCTCGCTTGTTACCGTAATCGTAACATCTGGCGACTTATAACTGGATAGTATCTCTTTTAGTTTACCAAAAATAGCGTACAGATGTAAGAATTAGTTCGGTTTATAAAACTTTACAATATCCATCATTCCACTAGTTTTATAAACGCGAAAGTTTGTATGGATGTATGTGTGGATGTTTGTTACTCTTTCACATTGTAACCGCTGAATGGATTTTGATGAAATTTGGTATGCACGTAGATTATAACCTGGACTAACACATAGTCTACTTATTGTTCACAAACAACGCGTGCGAAGCCGCTGGCGGAAGATAGTACTAAATATTATATATGCGAAAGTGAGTTTGTTTGTTATGTCTTTCACGTAACGGCCAAATCGATTTCTATCAAATTTGGTATATAGATAGAAAACGTGGATTGAGATATAGGCTACTTTTTATTAAAGCCGCGGGCGAAATGAGTAAAAAATAATTATAGATATAAATCAAATGACACCATGATATGTACGAGTAAAGGTTATTAAAAAACCGTTGTGGTGCGGCAAGAGGCACTGGAAATGTATTTAGCCTGTGTTAGATGGACCTCTACCAGAATTAATGATTAAAAATTCGTTATTGCACTAAATAAAAATAATCTGTACATAGACGAACTTAATGCTAGATAGCATTCTCTTCCAGTTAACATTTGTGTAATGTGGACAAACAATTATTGTAGGTAGTGCTTATTTGGTAGAAGTTTAATTTAAATTCCAAGACACTTTCTAGTACTCAAACATCAATAAATGCTATTCATAAAGTAATGAATATCGTTATAATAAATTATAGATGTTTGCCTCAGCGGGTTCTCTTAGGAGATTGCGTAACTTCCTTCCGACTGCCACTAAAATTTCGCTCGCGCAGTCACTTCTTTTCCCGATACTAGATTATGCTGATGCTTCTTATCTGGATCTCACTGAACAGCAACTAGATAAACTTGAGCGCTTGCAAAACTTTGGCATCCGGTTCATCTTCGGCTTGCGGAAGTATGACCATGTGTCCGAATTTCGCAGTAAGCTCAAGTGGTTACCCATACGCCTTCGCCGGGATACTCACATCCTTCAGCATTTATATAACATCCTGTTCAACCCTTCCTCACCTTCCTATCTTAAAGAACGCTTCCATTTCCTCTTATCAATCCAATCCTCGATCCTTGCGTTCATCTGACACTCCAACTCAGGACACCTGTACACTCCTCCTCCTACTTTGATAAGTCTTTTACAGTGCAGGCTGTCCGGTTATGGAACGCGCTGCCGGTGGCTATCAGATGTGCCAAGTCACTTGCCATTTTTAAACGTATGCTCAGAGAACACTATCTGAGTATTTGTCGCTAAATATATATGTATTTATTATTAATTATTTGTTTCTTAAATAAGTCTTAAGTATGTATCTTTAAATTATTATGAGTAGTTATTATTTAGATTCATGTAATTTTCATTCATGTAAGTTTTAATTTTTATATAATTAGTATTAGTATGTATGTACATGTAATATGTTAGGTACACCATTACACCCCAGGTAATGTCTACACAGTCCATTCCATCCAAAGGTTGTCTGGTAGAGATCGCTAATTAGCGATAAGACCGCCAATTGTATCCATAGATTTACGTAGTTGTTTTTTTATATGTATTTGTTTCGTGGTGTGCAATAAAGTATTATTTATCTATCTATCTATCTATACTACATAGACTTAAACATTAATACCATATAGATATATAACGATATTTACCAGAGATGTACTACGTTGCTAAGCTACGCATGTGGGCAAAATTAAAGTTAAACCCTCCAATAGGATTGCTTCATTTGCCTAGCCTCGCTATCCTATTGGTGCATTTTTGACTCGCTCACTGCATAGCTTTTTTTATTGTTGATATTCAGACTCTCACCAGTACTTCACCTGATGGTAATGGTATGGATGAAGATGAATCACCCTTGCCTAGAAAGAACCTGTTCACTTTGGACTTGAATCCTCCGAGATTAAAAAGGAGCTTTCTCGCACAGCTCTGGTGGGACACCACCCTAATCTGGGCCAAGCTATTTCAGGGGTCTTAGGGCGGCCGAAAAACTGCCGATAACGGGACTCATGCTATCTATCGGCGTACCGTAACGGACGATTACTCCACTATCTTACGTCTTACGCTCGCCTCATACATCGAAAATAATTTGCCATCGGACCACGGCAGTGGCAGGTCCAGGATTTTGGTTTGGGAGGGGCTTGACACAGCTGATGGTAGTCTTTAACACTTTTATAAAGGGACCAACTTCAAATTGCGAAAAAAAATATCGGCGAAAAAATCATAACAGTTACATACCTACTCGACTAAAAAGTATAAAACTGCTGATTTTTTTCGTGATTTCGAAGTTGTTGAGATGCTTTTGGGGAAGGGGGGCTTGAACCCCTTAGGACCTCCCTGGATCCGCTACTGGACCACGCACTTCAGCAAAATCAGAAGGTTCAAATTTATCCTGGTAATTTCCAGTGGAGAATCTCGAGCACTGCGATTTCCTGGCGCTCCGCAACATGGTGATCCGGACGCACCTCCAGGACCTGAAAGACGTCACCAGCTCAGTGCATTACGAGAACTACCGCTGCCGCAAGCTGGCTGGCTTGTCTGATGATGGCAAACCTCACAGGATCAATTCCAACAAGTAAGATTTTTTCCTTATCTGAGCGTATTCTGAGTGTACTAATAATTTTGACTTTCTAAAGCAGAATACTTTTGTAGTAGGAAAGCAACAAACTTTTACCTCTTCAGAAAACAGAAAATAAAAAAAAATCAGAGACGTTACTCTTAACTGAAAAGTGGCTAAAGAAAGACCTAAGGGAACTTGATCGTTAAGATTTTATTTTGAAGTAAACATTTTGCCTATTTGATACTAGTGACAAATTTCTTACAACTAAAATTTTACAAAAAAAAAAACGAATGAAAATTTAAAGTGTCATTCCTAAAATGAAGTTATTTTAATTAAATAATCGCAACCATTATATGCAAGAGTGGTTGACTAAACTACATACAATTGATTTAGCCTGTGTCTGGTTATAACTTTTGAAACTATCATGGTTATTAACACTATTTGTACTTTACCCTTCTTATTTTCCTTTTTTTTAAACTTTTTTATTTTTTTTATTTGTAATTTGTATTTTTTGGAGTTGTGAGTTTACCCGTGATCATGGCGAATGCAACTGCGTCGAAATATCGGAACACTCAAGAACTCACAAATCATGGTAAATATCCCGTTTTTAGTACAAATTGTGTCTGATTATCTGACTCGACATTGTGACATACAAACTAAAGCCCGTAATTCTTAAGTCTAGATTTAATGATCAAAAGTATTCTACTTCATTTATTGTAGCCGTGCTACAGCTCTATGTTTGTTCCTAAAGTAATTAACTAACTGGGGATGTGTATTTTTATCCGCTTCTGTCTGTAATTGTCTCACTCTGTTCATTTCTAGTTCACAATGTCTAGTTTCTGTGTGATTTGTATGCGTTGTTTAAGGTGGAAACGGATAATTTCTACACTTTTGTTATAACGATTAGGCATGGTATTAATAACTAACAACCCGGGTAGACAGGGTTGGATTACAATTTTACTAATGTTTTATAATTAGTTTCGTTATTACTGCTGTCACCGCTTCAAAGGTGACCAGACTAAAATATTTTATCAAATCACTAACAATTAACATGTTTCTTTAATCTTCTGATTTCCCCATAGTTCATTGCTGCATGTCTGGTCACCTTATAAACTTTCTCTAACTGTCGCAGTCGCAGCTAAAGAGTTTTCGTTTATTTGTGTCATGCCATGTTACATGTTAGCTGCATACAACATTCTGCTACTTACCGAATGTTCTGTGCTTGGGCATGCAGAAATGAAATCATTGTTAACATTATCATTTTGTCGTGGCATATTTCGAAAATAGGCCGGCTACTTACAGTCGGAATGCCGCTTCGGAATTTCGAAGCCAGCTAATCAATACAAAATTGGAAAAAAAACAAACGATAAACTACGTACTTGTGTTATGAGTCCTTGATTTTGTACGGATAAGATGGCTTCAAAATTCCGAATCGATATTCCGAAATGGAATTCCGATTGTATCTGGCCGGCCATACTATTGATTTATTTTTGAAATATCTACGATTTGTGCCATAAATCATAATAACTTGAAGTTCACGCGCTTTCACAGCGGCATTAGTAACAGTTTATTCTCCATTATTTATCTGCTCGATGACTGCATTCTATTAACAACTGCAGATTGCATTCACACTCTGGATGCTTGTATGCTTTGATTTACATGGAGCCTTTTAATTGGTAGTCTGCTCGTCTCAAATGCTCATAAACTTTACGATCAGGCAGCTGATAGTACTTTTAGATGAAGTCTGTTGTAAACATTATCGCATAAATAAAGCCATGTGTAGATTATAAATATAAGATCGATTTATCCCGCAGAAGGAATACAAAACAAAAGCAATATTGTGTGATGTCTGCAGTATAAATATTTATTTATATCTAGGTTTGAATTCGTTTTGAGCATTGATCTTCTTTGATCATGTCGATAATTCTTTCCTGGCCTTTATAAAGCCGTTGTGACTTTGAAATAAAGTAAATTATACATACAACCAATTTGGTCCATATTAATAATTTTATCAAGTTTTACAAACTGAAATGATTCTGTAAGTAATAAGATTGGTTGAGCTGTTACTATTGCTGCTGTGGTGTGTTCGCACAGCCACGTGTTAACTATGGTTGTGTTCGTGTTCAGTTTGTGCCCGCAAGGACTGATGAACAGTTTCATGACCGTGTGGTAAGTCCGTCCGTTTCTCTACTTAGTCTTCGACAGAAAGTGACTTACTATTTGAGATCGTAAAGACAAAGTAGTAGAGTTCAAATTAGTAAGACGCTTTGGAGTTGAAGATACATGAATACACCATTATTGACTTTCATCACATCACTTGTCATTCATTTATCGTATTGGACACATCTTGCGTACCACATTTTCAATACTATAACATTTTCTAATTTTTGTCGTGTTTGCATAAATCGTGATACGCTTGGTATAAATTTTATTAGTTTAAGTTACTCGATATTATTTCTCTGAATATCATCTAAAAGTGCTTTATTATTAATAAACAAGCTTTATGTGCTTTCCAAAACCTAACCTAATTAGGTGGATGCATTACGCTTTTAACCTTTTATATAATATTTAAGACATGGCGTTGTTTGTGCTTTTAAATGTGTGCATAATTAGAGCGATTCGTTGCGGTCTATGGTTGGGGCTTTAGCTTTATTTGTCGTTTCATAGTCATTATTACTAGAATCTTTATCGATATAGATTTTAGATTTTACACTGTTATAGTTTTTATGAACATACAGAAGGTTAATGGTTAAAACAAGGTACGTACTCTTATTCTTGAACGCTCTTATTTATTTTTCAAGAGATTATAATCAGAATTGGTAAGTTTTGATACCTCAAAAAATGAGAAATAAAATGTAACTTTGATTGTTTGAGATTTATTAACTAAATAATTTGTTCACAGGAATCCTTTGGCTCAGATGGAGGAAGAGAAACGGGAACATGATCTTAAGATGAAGAAGATGGAAAGTGAAATGGAACAGGTAAGCTGGGTATCTAAACTTTTATATCAAAATCTTACTTTTGAATCATCGACATAGAGTTGAGAAGTTTTTGTTTGTCATTGTGTCTGTTCGTGACACAATGTGTGACTCTTAACGAAAATACCGATTTTAGAGAAATGGTTTTTAGTTTCTGGTGGAAATAAGAGCAGCGTCTTCCAAAATCGGTGGTTTCTAAGTTTTATAAAGGGTGATTCAGGCACTACAATTTAAAAGGAGGAGTGTGATGGAGGACCCTTGGCCGGCCTGAATCACTCTCATGTATGTTCTATGAAAAGTTCAGGATCCAGGACTATTTGTGTGTTCTGATTTTGACAATTTCCTCAGGAAAAAGGTTTAAGTAGAAATACAATTTTGTGGTGGAACCTTTGGAATAACTTGATGGCATCACATCCTATCTTAGAGCAGTAAACCAACCGGAGACGCCACGCGCGCTAATTTCTATACAAAAAAGTCTGCCGTTTTCGGCGCGGGGGACGAGGCAACGCACACAAATACTGTTAACACAAATGCATTTTTTCAATACGTCACTACACACACACACTACAAAATTATCAAACACCAGCATAAACTATACTCAGTCAAGTATAAACACACACACAGACAACCTGTCCGTGAAAGAGATGACGTCAGCTCGAAGTAAACATTGATAGTGCGAGGAACACATCGATAATAAATAATAAACTTATCGATATTTTGTGGTGAAACAGAGAATAAAAAAACAACTTTTATAAAATAGTTTATTTGTAAAAATTATGTAAGCGTTACAGTTATTGCAGTTTTATCGCGCGCATTAGCAAAATGTTTATTAATTATTTTTAGAAACACTATTGATTCTTAAAATGAATAAGTTTTGTGTATATGTACATACCTAATACATTTCTTAGGGTCAGTCTTTTTAGACAAGTAACTAAATATATGATTTTTGTGTATACTTTTGTATGGCCGTTTTCGCAAGTTCAATATTATGCATAACAAAATCATTATCAAAGTAGTGACTTTCGATGTTTCTGAACAGTTGTCTACCAACATAATGTTGTAACACTTTATTTGTAACCCATTGGGGCGTACAAGAGCGGCTAACTTTTTTGTCATGAGACAAGTGCTTCCGGATTTCCACTTCGCTAAGACGACATAAATCAATAACTTCCTTCGATGCGTACATTAGACTACCTCTACTTTTTGGTACGTTATACTTTTTTTATTAGGCTCTCCACATAAGCCCTTTACGCATGTACAGCATTTAATTCTTTTAATAGTGGAAAATACTACGTATCCCGCTATGTATTCCACAACCTTTTCTCCAAAAGGGGATAAGTATGTTTCGATCTCTATTTCTGAAATTATATCACTTTCTTCCGAGGTATCGAGAGCGAGGGACGTTGCTGTTTCTTTATGTCTGAAAAATAAATGATAAAAATAACGTACTTTATAATGTTTACATCGACAAAATTGTTTTTGTGCTGTCCCATCACTAGCTTTCCTAGTACTGTGTTGCCAGAGTAGCAAATTAAAAGTGGCCTGTTTACGGAACAAGTGAAGATCATAAAATGATAATAATTAATAAAGTACAAACTTAAACATACTATATTTATAGCATTAAATAAAAATATATGTTGAAAATGAAAGAACAAATGAATTTGCTAACACACACAAAAATGGCACCACGGAAGACCAGCGCTATAGTAGTATAAATATGCTACTATAGCACAATGCTGAGTGGGGACCGTTTTTGCTCACAAATTTGCTCTTTAATATAAACTCATTTATCTAAGCTGTAATGTATATTCGTGAAGCAAAATAAACGGTTTTCTATTCTATTCTAATTCATCGTTAATTCAATCAGCATCTACAATTATATTTCACGTTATTTATGGTTAGTACCATTTCTTTATTGAATAAATTATGTTAATATTAACGAATGTGAAAAAGAACTTTTAATTAAATATTTATGCAGACAACTTTAAAAATTGGCCTAAAGTAGACCTACTACCATTAAGTGGCAACACTTTTAGATTGACAATATTTTTTAGTTTTTTGCAAATTTAATGTACTATTTGATAATATTTAAACGTAATAATACTTACAGATGAAAAGTAATGTTATCCTTTTGTACACTAGATGTTTTTGATCTTTTATTACACGAAACCACGTTACAATTCGGCATTTTCAGCTCACGTCGTTCCGCACTCATTGTGATCCGCTGAATGGCGCGGACGTGTCTTCTTCTCACACACACCGGCGAAGCCGGTGTGGGGGATGCAGTGCCGGGCTTTTTGGCCCTTTCCTGCAGAGTTCTTTCCGCCCCCCGTTTCAACGGGGGGGTCATCGGGTCGGCTCGCGGAGCCTCAGGTTTGTTACTCACGCGTTACTGGCCGCCCGATGCTCACTCCGCAGGGAGGATCGTCGGACGGTCGCCGCGCAGGTACCTTTGTTGGGAGGAAGGTAGGGGGAAGGGATGAGGGAGGGATGTCCCCGTCTGACGATGCCTGGTCCTCATCGTCAGTTTCTGTGATCAGCTCCCGCGGATACGGCTTACTCTTAGGGGGCCTTTCTGTGAGAGGAGCTAGTTCTCTTAGGTGTTTGTAAGAGGAGGTGTCGAGGCGCGCAAACATCCTGGTTGCTAGGCGGCCTATAAATTGGTCTAAGCTCTCAATTTCTAGGTCTCGCTGAATGGTGGCATTCCGTACGTACCGTGGTGCGTCTACGATCGTCCGGAGGCATTGGCTTTGCTGACTTCGCAGTGTCTTTCTGTGGCCTTCGGCTAACAAAGCATACCACGCGGGGGCCGCGTATGTGAGACGCGGGCGGACGTAAGTCTTGTACAGTCCAACCTTCATTCTGAGTGGAATGTTGGACCGGAGGACGGGCTTCAGTAGCGCTCTAGTAGTACTCGCTAGGCCACGGACGTTCCTGGCGTGTTTACTCATCGTGAGGTTCCGGTCTAAAGTAACCCCCAGGTACTTAGCCGTGTGTGACCAGGCCACCGGTTGTTCCTCCAGGGTGAGTTTTGGCGGTAGTGTGAGCCTCTTCGAGAATGCCACCGCCTGTGTTTTACCCACGTTGACACTCAGTCTCCATTTTGTCAGCCAGGCGGGGAGCTCTGCTAGGATCCTTTGCATTTTGGTGGCGGCGTGATTGAGGTTCATGGATTTTGTGATATATGCTGCGTCGTCCGCGTAAAGGGCTAACAGAGCATCTTCTGAGTTGGGTATGTCATCGGTGTATCGTGAGTAACACACAGGGGAGAGGCAGCTGCCTTGTGGTACTCCCGCCTCTATGGGTCGTCTGGAGGAGAGCGCTTGCTCCACACGCACTGAGAAGCTGCGGCCTTGGAGAAACGACGCTATTACCTTCACCACCTTCTGCGGTATTGGTGAGGTAGCCATCTTATAGAGGAGTCCCGCGTGCCAGACTCGGTCGAACGCTTTTTCCATGTCCAGGAATACTGCGACTGAGTGTTCTCGCCTGTTGTGGGCGGTAGTGAGGTGATGCAGTACCCTACACAGTTGTAGCGTTGTGCTGTGTTCCGACCTGAATCCGTACTGTTCTGGACGCGGGGGGATGTGGGGATTAATGTGGGTGAGGAGGAGCTTTTCAAATAATCTGAATGGCGCGGGGCGCGCGGCAACTAGTTTTATATAACCGGTATGACCGGCGGTCTTGTACCTTTGGCAGAGAGGAACGCCTGTCAATGGCGCCTCCGGTTGGTTTACTGCTCTAAGCATCCTATTGACGACTTCCGTGGCGCAGGGGGTGGATAGCTGGCTGAGACGCAGAAGGTTGCGGGTTCGATTCCCACCGCGGAACAAATGTTTGCATGATCTACAGATATTTGTTACGGGCCTGGTTGTTTCTCTATGTATTAAAAGTATATATTTACAAAAAAAAATATGTGTGTAAGTGTTCTATCAGTTACCTGGTTCCCATAGGATAAAGCTTTGCTTAGTTTGGGGCTAGATGGCGCTATGCTGCTATGCATCTATATAGCTGTGTGAAATGTCCAGCATTATTTATTATTACTAGCTGGCCCGCCCGCGGCTTCGTACTCGTGGTTTGTCAATAAAACATGACTGTTCTTCTGCGCAGTTGGTTAAATAGTGTCAAATTTGAAGTTAAAAAAGTCGTTAAGTTTTCTAAAATCATCAAATTTTCTGCGCAATTTTTTTAACTTTTATTTCCGTTAGAATCTTCTAGATAGTATTAGAAAACTTCAAAAAAAAAAGATGCGTGAAATCGGTAGTAATTCTCAAGTTATGACGTGACCACGGGAAACAGGGGTTCATTTTTATATAATACTGGCTGACCAATTCGCAGCTTCGCACGCGTAGTTTTTCAATAAAAACATTACCCTCTTACTGCGCAGTTGGGTAAAAAGTAGCCTATGCTACTCGAGGAAATAATTTTTGAAATTGTACCAGTAGTTTTTGAGTTTATTCGTTATAAATATACAAATTTTTCCTCCTTATAATATTAGTGTAGCTAGATTATTTACTATTTTCCAGGTGTTTGAGATGAAAGTACGTGAAAAGCGCGCCAAGCTGAAAGAGTCTGAGGCGGAGTTAGCGCGAAGGCACGAAGGCACGCGACGCGCGCTCGAGGCGCAGGCTCGCGAGCTGGAGGAGCGACAGCGCGCTCTACAAGCGGAGAAGTCAGCCTGGGAGCGCGAGACCGGACTGTCGCTGGACGACCTGCGTCGCCGCTCGCTCGAGGCCAACAGCAAGGAGTAAGTATTCACTACGTTCAAACGAGAATGCTGTAGTCACATGGCTTCTGAGCTCACAGATATAACATTAAAGACCAGTAGAGTTCCTTGTGAAAGGGCTCGCCAGGGGAAATACTATCTATTTCTGCCGCCAAGCAGCAATGCTGTGTTTTGATAGATAGATAGATAGATAATTCCTTTATTGCACACCATTTAAATACAAACATAAGAAAATATACTCTTAAATAATAGGTACAATGGGCGGCCTTATGGCTAAAAGCGATCTCTTCCAGGCAACCTTTGGATGGACAGGATCTATGTGAACAAAATAAGGACGGCGGCGTAAATCCGATATAGTACACGTATATTTATAAAAAATATAGATAATATAAAATAAAATGCATAATTATGATGTATAATATAATCATAAAATTACATAAATATTAATATTATAATACATAAAATATATATTGTCATACCTACATATACATATAAATTATAAAAATGTAAAAATTAATAAGTGGCCTAGTGAGCGATGGATGACAGATAGTGATGTCTGACCAAGTTTTTAAAGATAGGGAGAGATTTAGCATGACGAATTGAAACAGGTAGGGCATTCCAGAGCCTGGTAGCCTGCAAAGTAAAAGAGGAACTATAAAATACTGAGGTATGATGGGGAGTTTTTAATTGAAGGGTTTCAGAGGAACGTAAGGGTCGAGAGTTGGAAAGGTGAAGAAAGTCAAAGCGTCCTGTGAGGTAGGACGGAGTAGAAGGGATGAAAAGGATGCTGTAAAGGAGGGAAAGGATGTGCGCATTCCGGCGAAGGCGGATAGGTAACCACTTAAGTCTGTGGCGATACTCTGAAATGTGATCGTACTTGCGCAAGCCAAATATGAATCTAATAGAGAAATTCTGGAGACGCTCAAGCTTGTTGAGTTGATCTTCAGTTAAATCAAGATAGCTGGCGTCAGCATAGTCGAGAATAGGATGCAACAATGATTGTGCAAGTGCAATTTTGATGGAGGTCGGAAGGAAGTTTCGCAGCCGTTTAAGAGAGGCAGCTGTGTTTTGGTATGAAGGATACGATTTTCGGTGAAATTACAGGCACATGAGACTTTAAACCTGTATATCTCAAATTGATGGATTGTTTTATCAAAGGTGTGTGACCTACGAGGCAATACTTTGCTATAGGCGATGGTTACCACTTAACATCAGGTGGCCAATATGCTTGCTCCATCTCAAGGTAGTATAAAAAAGATAGCCTAGCCTTGCAAGCCGAGAAGTTAGTTTAGGAGCACGCGACTGGATTGTCATTGGACGATCAACCAAGAAACATCACTCAATAAGGTATTAGTAAAAATATTTCAAAAGCTACCAGAAAACACACCACAAAGTATAATTAATGATGGAAAAAAATACCTACCGTAAATTTGCTATTTTAATATATTTTCTTCTATTTCAGGACCGTTGACGGCAAGGAGAAAAAGGATAAGAAAAAGAAAGGTTTGTTCTAAACATTTGAACGTTCTCGTCGGCCTCGCACCCACCGTTATTCACGCGTGACTAACTTGTGTTCGTCACCGTGACATATCATCGATCGCCGAACCGATATCGATTAACTGTCGTTACTATAAACTGTGCTAGACGCCAACGCTCCTGCCAGACGGCCTCAAACCGTGAGACAAGCTACGGTGATATTGCTATCTCGCTCACTCTTGCAGCTCTTATAGAAGCCGCTAGTGATGTGCCGAGTACTTATCGATAACACTGATTACCAGTAATTGTATTGAAAATGAAACGAAACATGTTTGCTTGTTGGCACCGTCTGCAACGAGTCTTGGCGTATACTATAGTATAATATAGGGTTCGATTCCTATTTACTTCGTAGTTGCGTGTTTAAGACGGCCTTAGCATTTGCTGTAATAGGAATTTCGATCGATGATTTGCATACTAATACTGTTTTTACCGTAGTTTCTCTTTACGGACTTACATTGTGGTATCTGACGAATTAATTACCATAGTTGACTATGACTATTGATTTTAGTCACACTTTTACTCGTACAAATGCATAATTGCAAATAGAAGATTAGCTTGGACAATTAGGTCTGTACATATCGTATTTGAGATGAGAAATATTGGTTTCTATTGCACCCAAACTGGCTGCGAAATGCTATTGAGGTTTCTTGGAAAGGCTGGTTTATCTAACTCATTGGGATTTAAGTGCCATTTCGTAGAATTTGACGTGTGAATAATGTTTGTGTAATCGCCCACGCGTAGTCGTATTTGTCTCGTAAAAGGGCCTAAAAGCTTTTTTCTGTTACATCTACCCGTTGTCGATTGTGACTGATCATTAATGCTTGATGTCTTCTGTACGGCAGTCACTGTTTGTAAAATACTTGTTTGTGTCACTACTGTGCTCCACGTTTCAGACTTTAGCTATAATTCTTGTTTGTGATGATAACTATTTTCCTGGCAGAAGGTTTTTTGTAAATATCAAGTTCCCTTATTTGTCTCGATGCGCCTGCATTGCATTGCGTCACGGTGATTTTTGATGATGACGAAAACAGGAGAGGTGTACAGAAGTCAAGTTACAATTTTTTTTGAAGTAAAACTTCTTTACGCACGCTTGACTTGGGGAGTAAGCTGGCGAATGCGTGACGTGACGTTACGAAAAGTGTGATCGGGTGAAGCGAACGGAAGTTGAGAGGGAGATATTAAAGAAGTTTTACTTCAGTCGTGTGGTCTAAAGCATACTCGTTTTTTAATTGCTTGTACACACTTAGCTGTTTCGGAGGCCCCACATGTAGGTGATTTCTGGTTTTCATAGAAATAAATTCGGATGTTAAATCATAAGCCATTGACTTATCTTGGAAAATGGCGATCAATAAATCTAAATATATACAATATGAACGTACGGGTATACCGCGGCTAGGACGCAATGCGTAAAAGGCTATCTTGATAAAAAGGGGATTGTAAATTAATACCTGTTTATTTATATTTAGTCTTAAGTTTTCTTAGCCCTTTAATTTCTATGAGCTCGACTAATTGAGATTATTTTTAT
Source organism: Philereme transversata (assembly GCA_963924445.1). Classification (NCBI taxonomy): domain Eukaryota; kingdom Metazoa; phylum Arthropoda; class Insecta; order Lepidoptera; family Geometridae; genus Philereme; species Philereme transversata. The sequence continues at coordinate 13,656,695 of OZ004342.1, forward strand.
GATTTTTATATGTAATTTCCAGATTGGTCTTTTAAGAGTGTTGCGACCGGGATAGTTATATAGAGGCAACTGCCCGTAATCATCGCACTATATTATTACTTAATATAAATATATAGAGTAATGGAACAACGATTAATTTAAGACTACGAGAACGTGATTATAACCGTTCATTTAACACGCAATTCTCTAAGTGAACTTTTTGTATGAATTTATTTATGAGATTTTTCTCCATGACAAGGCATTTATATTTTATAAGTGAGGCCTAATTTTGTATCATATTTGTTTCCATAATATTTTAGACATTTTTTATACAGTTTACTATCACACAAGATATATAATGTGACCTCTCAGCAATGGATGCAGCACAAACATTAACAGCTTATGAATCGACGATTACGTCCATAAAGTTGCCAAATAGCTTATAATGATCTGCTTTAATCGAAGATATGTCTGAACTCGATTGTATTTAAGATATATTCAGAATTGTATCGTAGACATCTAGCTAGATAGAAACGGCAAAGAACAGCTCAAAATGAGTTATTATTGTAATAGTCATCGGGATATTTACTGATGAATATAGCATAGTCAAATCTAGTTTACGAATATTGCGATTAATCCGACTTTTATTTTCCGTTATACTGCGTGTCACTGCATTAACGACATTCATTTAAATCACGGGTAGGGTTTATGGCTAGTATTGTTATAAAATAGTTTTTTTTTAATTTTTAAATCAACCTTAATTTCAATGAAACAGCCTATATAAATAGGTAAACAAATCATATTCATTCATTATGTAAGTACGTACCTGTTAAATTGATTAAGCGGCATCATCGAAAAGGCGCCGCCGATTTACGTTAAAAATTGTTTTTTGGGAATGTATCGATTACTGGATAAATACTCAAGCTACCGGTATTAAACCAATCTCTAAATCAGTTAATTCGATTCTGCATATGTGTTTTAAATTAATATCGTGAATGCCGTGACAGACTGTATTTTTGAGTGACTGAGTTGAGCAGTATTTCAATAATGATTGCATGAGAGACTACACAATTCTATATTTTAGCGTGTATTAAGTAAGATATATTTTTGACTTCTATATCGTTAATACCAGCAATTATGGCTTAATCGGTGCCTCTAATATCACAAGGATATTAAGAGTAGCACAGCGTTAGTTAACAGCAGTATGTTGCTTAGTGATATTAAAATATGCTCATAGCTCAGTTGTGAAATAGAAGTCTAACCCTACCTAGTGTTAGAGTTTTCTTAAAGTAAGGGAATGAGTAACAGATCTCTCAACTTGCAAGGATTTATCTAAGAATCATTTACTCCATACTAATATTATAAATGCGAAAGTAACTCTGTTTGTTTGTTTGTTAGTTTGTTTACCTTTTCTCGACTAAACGGCTGAACGGATCGTAATGAAATTTGGCAAGGAGATAGATTATATCCTGGGGAAGGACATTTAGAAGGGTGTGAAATAGGGGTTGAAAGTTTGTATGGGCAATTCATAATTCCTCAAGTCAGGGATCTGAAAATTCATATAAAGGCTTTTGGTAAGAAATCAATTACAAACCATAAGTGCGAAGCCGCGGGCGGGTTAGCTAGTAATGCACTAAATTTACAAACCAAACTTTCGCATGAATCGGCGATGCATTTCATTCATTATTTTTTTACTATTATTATATTAGTATAGCGCCGATGTCTTATTAAATTACATTAGGCATTTACTATACATGTTACTTGATACATTTATTTGATATCCTTAAAACATGAAATTGTTATATTATCTTTACCTAGCTATAATTAGGTACATACTTGACAATCCGTGAATTAGTGTTTGGCAAACGCTTTCGTTAATCGTTTTATGTAAATATGCTCAGTTATTACTTACGATTGTATAGATGACACAATGAATGCGTTGCTCGTCTAAATATGCATAATCTTTAACTACCCGTACCATGGAACAATAATATGTATTAGTTATAAACTTCAGTATTGACTTCCGCATTAACTTAAAGTCTTATAATTAGTAATGTTCTGGTTAGTTTTTGTATTTTGTGTAGGGCCATAGCCCATATTACCATACTGATCTTTTGCTTAGTCATTTGTATGAACATGTGATGGATGTTGGGAGAGAATTCGAGTTGTGGCGATGTAATATATTGTACCTTTGATTATAAATAAATACGTAATATATAGGACAAGATTGTTTTATTTCAACGTGTTGTGTCTTATTCTACGCACTTCTATGAATTTTAACTGATTGAGCGAAGCGAGATCTCCAAATCAACTTGGGTAAATCGGCGTTGTATGTATGTATGTTTTAGATAGATCCGATAATCGTTAAATTTGATACATAGTTACTTAAAAATGTGGGGGGTTGAGATAATGGGGTTCAAAAGGGGTAAAAACTCAAAAATGAAAATGAGAATTAGGTCAAGTGTGACGTCAAATGAAAGGTCTTCATTAGTACATTTCACCCCGTTTTTATTTTTTGTGTAATCATTGCAGTTTTTGAGCCATAATAAAAACTTAACTTTGACAAAATTCACAGGGTACACCAGTGACCCCATAGTTCTGAAATTTGGTATTCATGTAGCTTTAGTAAAACAAATGTAGAGAAAAGTCTGAAATCTAGAACAATTCCAATTTCTACCCCAAAAAATCCTAACCAATTAACATAAACTCCGGATACCTGTAATTTGAATGAAACTGTAGGTCAAGTAAGTTGGTTCTGCATTTCGTGGTACTATTTTGATAGTCAAAGATTACGCAAGATAAAGAGACCTCAGTTCGGGGCGAACCACTAGTAATTATGATCAGGATCTTTTAAAAAATTAACATGTTTCAGGAGCGTTTTGATTCAAGCTTGTAGCAACATTACTTCACTTTGAATCACAAAACTTTTAAACATTACTTTTATTATCCTAATAATGTTGTATATTTAGTGCTTTCTAGTCATTACACCACGTTCAGTATAAAACATTGCGAAAGTTAACACGATATACTTACTTTTTACGCTTTATTTGAACTCAGATGTGAAACGAAATTGAGGGTCATGGTATGAAATGTCAGAGTAATATTATTTTAATATTGCTATAACAGATTGAGGTGGGCCCCCAGGCATTTCAATATGACATAGGGAAAGCAATTTCTATATGCGTAAGAAAGAATATAAAAAAAATTGTTATGTATATTTTTTATTTGGTGATTCATTAAATCACATACACAGTGTTATTACATTCTTCGATCACATCAAAATACAATTCATAAATTCACGAACAACCTCAAAATATTCTGTATGTAAACAACATTACTACATCTAGATAATATTAAATATTTTTGGCAGCACTATGGAAAATATATTTCTACTTACTTTAATGAAAATGCAACTTTAAATATATGATAACAATCACAACATTTTCTCGACGATACAAACATTACAGAAATAAGTTTCATTGAGCCCCAATTGCAAGAAAAGTTTTATTTGAAATATTATATTGATTGATTTTCTACACGATTTGATGCTGTCATTATTTTTATTATAGGTTGCAATTGGGGCTCAATCCATTTAAAATATTTGACGACCTTCCTAAAGCATCCCAATAGACTCTATTAAAATTACTTATGTACAAAACTTATTTCTTATCGGGGTTTTAGTCCTTCAGGGTCGCCATTTATAAAATACATTTATGAGAACGATATCATTTAGTTAGTAATACGAGTGGTACTTTGCACCTCACTTTAGGATTTGAATTTAGGCTACAACTACGTATAAGAACTATCTTGGTTCGTTTATTCATCTACTTTCAAATTTTCCTACCAGCACACCCTCCCGTCATACGAAAAAATAGTCCAACTATACTTTTATAAACGCTGACGCTCCTGGCAAACGGGGCTTGTCCCAAGCGACGATGGTATTGCTTCTCGCTCACTCTTGCAGCCCTTACGAGAGCCTTACGGATATCACTAATTACAAGTACTAATTACTCTCCACCAAAGGACAAGCAGGCGCACGGCTCGGTACTATCCGTACCTAGTTGATATACCACCCATTCGCACACACCGTTTTGGTTCTACGTTCTTGATGCGCACAGTGGAATACTTTGCCGTCATCTGTTTTTCCTAAAGAATACAATCCGGGCCTCTTTGAGGTAAGAGTGAATAGGTTAATTCTAGATCTTCGTGCTTCATCTTAGACCACATCATCGCTCACCATCAGGTGAGTTTGTGGTCAAACGAAGATCTATAAAAGTAATTGTATTGAAATGGAAACAAAAATGTTCATTGGTTGGTCCCGTCTGCCACGAGTCTTGGCGTGTACTATAGTATTCATCCCGTAGTTCACCTAGCCGAACTATTAGGGTGTTTTATTCCCAGTTGTTCACCCATAAAATTAATTGTTCAGGGTAAATTTGTGGGACCGAAAAGACTGGCCGTCAACCACCTATTAAATACGGTTTAAGATATTTCACCATGAACTTATTGGTGAAATAGTGTTCCCGTCCGCGTCATAATAACCAATGAATACACAGGTTTTCTGTGAATCTAACTTATCGATATAAGAATCAAGAATATAATGTGTAAAAGTAGCCTGTGTGCCCTTTTTATAGGAAGATTAAAACTCGCAGTAAGCTATAGAGAAATTTTAGAATCAAAGATCCTTAAAAACCTTAAATACTCAATTACTTTAATACTCAACCAACATTTCCTCCTAGATGTTCGTACTTCCTTCATGTGCCAATATAACTTAAACTTTATTGTGATGCATATAAATACTACGTGTTTGCTCTACGCGTTTATTACAGAGCCTGTACGTAAACGCGTAGAGCAACGCGCCATTTTTAACCCCTGATGCAAATAGAGGCGTGTTATAAATTTGACTCCTTTGTCTGTCTATCTGTCTGTGGCATCGTAGTTCCTCATGGAACTGATTCGGATTCTCGTTCGATTCTGTTTTTAAATAGAAAGCTAGATTGCAAAAAGGCTTTATAATTTTAAATTTTATGCTTGTATAGGTACATACATTAATGGCCGGTTCCTATAAAGGTAGTTAATCGGCAACGGAACGTTTCACTTTAAAAAATTTACAAAAAAATTCACAAGTTTTCAAGGAGAAAAGTGTCGGTATCGGTAACCGATGCTTATAGGAACCAGCCATTAGACGTCATCTGCCCACTTGTTTGTTGTTAGAATAGACTGCATATATTTATTATAGGTACTTCGGCTTCTTTGTGTGTCTTGCCATACCTTGCACAAACTATGCTTTTTCTATACCTAAATACATTAATGTTACTATTATTGGTGTTCTTTTGTGTCAATCTAAAGTTAATTATTCTAAAACCTTGAAATCAAAGGACGTTGTACTAATATTCTCAATGTAATATCACAAATTACTGTATAGCTACTAAAACTACGTATATGCTAGCTGATAAAATATAATTATTATAATGCACTCCAATTTACGCAGTTTTCACATTTTGCCAATAAACTTTTCGTGAATCATTATTGGTGCATAAAATATTATTGCTTAGGTATAAGTAAAAACCTTATTTTGATTAAATATGCCGTAGGCTCTTTTCTTGATATCTAGGGAGCAGTAGGCACAATGGCTTGTGATATTTCTAAAGTATATCTCTACGTAATACTTTCTACACCCAGTGTACTAGATCATTCAATTCAATCACATGACCAGAATTTCTACCTCTAATCCACATCCCGTGTCAACCTTCAAGCTTTGAAGAATTAAAAAATACTCTTCAGTTAATATGAATATTTTGGATTGATTATGTAATTGAATTGTTCACCAAGCCAAGTTTACTCTGTAAAATACTGTTTGCTTATACAACACTTCGTACATTTATCAATCTTAGATATTTTAGTTTTATCGGTACTTATTCAGTAATTAGGTAGGTAATATATTATTGTACTTTAGTATCATTAGGCTTCAGTGACGATTCTGCGCTTTTTACTGAGTTTGGAGGATTTAGATAGAAAGAGACATTCAAAAGACAAGAAGAGAAAGTTTTATTTCTACGAAGTTTAAAATTTAAAAATGTTGATCGAGATTAAATTCAAAGTAGCAATTTTGTGACATAGAAAATATATTCTACTATTTTTGTGTTATACCAAACAGCTTTTGAAATAACTTGATTCCATAAATTCACTTTAAAATATATTGATTGGTATATTTTCAGATTCTTTAACTTTCTCAAACCACAGTTACTCACTTCATTCTTGGACTATCAGTCAATAAAGTGTTCAAAGAAATGAAATGTTTGCTTACGTTTATTTTTCAAATGACAAAATTCTACACAATAATTTGTAGAATCCATCCCTATTTTTAGGATAGCAAACAATGTTTTGGGACACCATGTAAAAACTTGAGAATGATGAATCTAATGAATAGAAGGCCTTGATAACTATATGTAAGTAAATTTTTGACCGAAGACTAGTTAACAGCTTAAGTTGTATTGCATTGTGAAACGACTTACACAAATAAGTTGGTATTATAAACAGTCAAAGCATTTTTATACTAAGGAATCTAACGTTACCTACGTGGCCACAAGTTCGATTCACAACTCTTGATTATAAAGCTTTACGAAGCTCTTTACAGTACTCATATCATAATTAAATTATTTAAAACTATATTAATTAATTCTTACAATTGAAACCAATTTATTTGAGGAAGTACACTAGAAAACTTTTAAGGCAATAAGATTAAAGAGTAGGTAAAGTTCGATTTAACAATTTCTTATCTACATTTTAAAACGAAAGCCAACGTTATTAGGCCATAAGAGTAAACGTTACAGTTGTTAGTACAAGCGAAGTGTTATATAGACCGATTATAGAGGATAGTTCGAGCACAGACGATAGGCATCTTCGTTTGAGCGAGAGGTAGCAGTGTGGCGTGAAGCGAAGGTGTCGTAAATCTTGAGCGCTTAATTGACTAAGTGCTTCTGGCACATACCTAAATAGCAACTTTCATAGTGAAGGTCGAGAAAACAGTTAGCACTTTACACGTTTGAAAGAGGTAGTGTCATTTGCTTAACCTATACCTATCTAATCTAGCAAAACATGTATCCAGAAAACATATATTAAGCATACCCAGTCATTGAATCAAACCCGATTCTGAGCTTTGGCATCGAGCCACTGTTTGGTAGGTGATTCTTTTGAGATGCAAAAATGCCAACAGAAGTACAATAATACTCTAATTGTAGGATCGATAAACATCTGTCAGGCATATCCCTCACTACTTAAACACTAAAACGACTTGGTCGTTTGCCTAGCGGTGACGATTAACCTACTTAAATTGATATGTTCATTATTGCCTATTCGATTACATAGCTAAGTTCATCCAGCGATACACAATAGTCATGCCGCGCGATGATTTGCTCACATACAGGCCAGCAGCCATCATAAAGATCATGCACGTGTTGCATAGGTGTAACCATTTCGAATAATGCTTTATCGCACGACTCGAGATATTAACGTGCATGTGTAGTTCAAGACTCAATCTGTGCATTAAGTCTTGTCAGTTGAAAACATTTCTATGAGTGTAAGCTTTGTGTGTATAAGTGTACCACTTAGTTTTTTTTCTTCGTAAATTGAATAGGATCGATTTCTGGTTACACCTATGATGTGTAAACAACAAAAGCTTGCCCACAGTCTGTGTCGGTGCCTTCGCGTTGGTCCTATATAACACTGCCTTGCTGGGCGAATGGGAGTTGCAGAAGCCTCCACCAAGGTCAATTTCCCTCGTCTTAACATTAAACATCCTGTTGTCGAAAGATGACATCCCTACGATATCCATTACGATTTTCACGTTAACACACATGCAACACACATCTAAGTTTTCCGTGTTACAATCATGCAATGCACTCGCCGCACGGCATTCGAGGTAAAGTGTATGCCAGTGACCTATACTAACTTATGTACACGAAATCGTTGAAATAGATAGGACTAGTAATGCGGCAACATCAAATGCAAGAGTCACTGTGTTGTTCTGAAGTAATGTAGTAGATGTAGCATGTCCGAGTAACAAACGTTTGCCATCGATGCCAAAACAAAGTGAAAAGCGAAACGTGCATGAAATATAGTGCAACAGGACCACAGAAAGTGCAGTTTGGTGCGTTTGTAAACAAATGCTGAGGTGTAAACTATAGAAACAGGATGAGCAGACAGTAAAGGCAGTAGACAAGTAGGTATACATTTTCTACTAAAGATACTTATCACTAAGGCTTATGAAGGGGAAACATAAAAAAATAGGCTCCTCCGTATTGTTGTTTACGTATCATTGTGTAATATTATGCAAGTGTAACAAGTGTTTATTATTGTACGATTTACTTTTCTTAATTTATCACACTATTCGAGGCAATGTTCGTGTTAAATATTGTAACAACTGTTTTTAATATGACTCTACACTATTTATATAAATATGGAACACTATGTTAAGTGTGAATTTGTGGTGTTTTTTAAGGCAAGTAATTTTACTTCGTAATGTTAACATTATTAAAATTCTATACACAGCCAAATGCGTCGCGTCCACCGATTGCTATCTAATATTAAAATATTGTAAGAGAGCTAGAGGCGCTTTGTGTGTCGCAAGTGCTCTGCCGAAACTTACTTTACCTATATCGTAATGTCCATTTTATAATTAACTTTTCACTGCAATCCATTCAAAACTAGCTAAATGCAATTTATGCGTATTTTGCGTATGATGAATAGATTAACAGCATCACTTGCCGGCGTTCAAGTATCACATGCATGAACGTCTACTGGCTTGCAAAACGTGGCGAGTAGTCGCAGATGCGTGTGATCCCCAGAGCATGCATCGATCTTAGAATGCATTAAACTGTGGGAATACTTTCTTTTTCCTATTCAGATTTATTCCAGAGGTTCTCTAGTAGTTTCTAATTTGTCCAAATAAATCTAATATTTAGGTATATATGCCATTCACGAGCATTTGCTGGCTAGTCTGTGGTGCCAATATTCATAGTTGGCTTCAGACAACTAGATCAAGGGAGCCTTTATAAATTTGCGTCTCTACAAAAGGTCATTACGCACCGGTTTGCACCATTGCAGCACGCCCGTATGTACTGTGGCGCGGAACCAATACAGTGTAATCAGACCCTAAAGGGAGTTTCGTTAGGTACATCAGGCAGTTTGTATAAGTATTTCCTCAGCTTTACGCATTATCACAGATCAGTTCTGCTCTCCCGACATCAGGCGACGAGTTGTTCCAAGACGTTTAAGTCTTTAAAACAAGAGGAAGCTGACCCTGGTCCGGCGCGCGTCGCCCTTGCCGCGCCGGCCCATGCCGTACTGTCACATGGCCGTGTCGGAGCTGCTCCCCCCCGGCTTGGCGTCTCCCCCGACCCCGGCACCGCCGTCCTCCTCCCGCGCGCCCGCCCGCCCGCCGCCCGCGCCCACGCCCGCCGATAGACCGGTGAAGTCCAATTTGTACTGCATTATAAAACAACACGTCACATATCTCATAATGGAATTCTTTCAGTACACACATTGACTCTACATCCCCAAACTGAACTATTGGACTCGAAAAGCGGTCACATTTTTATTACTATGGGATTGACTATCTTGATCAAAGGCAATACCATGCATAGTTAATTGTTTAAGTAAAGCATGTTGTGTGACATTTAACAAGATTATAATGATAATATGAGGTATTTTTTTTACTGATACTTTATACAAGGCAAAAAGGGAGCATTTATTCTCACGGGAAGATGAAAAGGACCGCAATATTTAAAGTTTATAAAAAGCTTATACACTTTAAGATGAGAGTTAAGCACCATTACTTTATATACCACACATAAATACTAATCTAGATTAACAATAATTATAATTTCAACAACACATCAACAACATTCAACATTAGCTATAGATTACACCATCAAACAATTCTACACTAAAATAAAACACAGCTGTTAAATGTTTGTTTGTCAGTTGGTATGTTAGGTAAGACACAAACTGATTAGAGTTAATCACGGTTTTAAATCCACATATTATACATCAAATACCTACTTCAACCATTCAATACACTATTTTCACTTTTATATGTGGATGCTTTTTGTAAATTTGGCTTCCAATGCATAGGGACTCTCTCAGGCATACACAGGGAATACTGAAAATACCAAATCAATAAACAAAAAGGGACCAAAACATAAAGCATAAATAAAAATAAGCAATATATAGAAAAGATAACGAAGTGGACAAGGAATTGTTTTATATTATGTTGATATATATGTTATCAAATCGTAGCTTGCGACCACATATTCAATGAACTAGCTGTTTATGCTGCAGGATGCAGAATTCATAATATCCATATCATTAGCAAACAATAGAGGTTGATGGAATATGGAGATATGCTTGAAGTAAACTAGATATTTTTATGGGCATGATACACAGTACATGCTGTATACTACATACGAAAGTACACACAGCAATACATAAATAACGGGAAGTACACATGATAGTGCAATATAGAGACAGACCGAGTCGTCCCTTGTATTCACTGAAGATTTGTTTATCGCTTTTTCCAACGGTATAAGACCCTGGAGTAGAGGAAACCACCAGGTGCGTGGAGGAAGAAAAAACAGAAACAAATAAATAAAATATAAGTAATCAAAACCAAAACGGAACTTGAAAAGTCTCTCAGTTTGTTCTATTTCTAACTAGTTTCTAAATTACTAAAAGACTGATCCTTGGTTTTTTGGCCTCGTGCATTGACGGTCCGATATTTACGATGAAGTAACTTTTCAGATATATAACCAAGAATAAGCCTTATCACTGATCACACGTTTCACCCTCGTCCCGAAACTCTAACAATCACGAATTAAATATAATCTGTAAAGTACTTAACAGGTGCAACACTCTGGTGCCTTTTAACCACTCCCACACTCGCCTCCCACGGCAAAGGTACCTAAGGAACATTACGTTCCAATGCACTAAAATCTTTATAATTCCTAAATAATTTACTAAAGTTAAAAATGTGCGATGTGTTGCTCGAAAAGATCTTAAGAAAAAATGCTTTTAAAGTTAGTAGGAATAGAATGGTCACCTTGTTTGCGCAGTCGAAGCACGTAGTCACCACTTTGCTGATGACGTTCATAAGATGTTTCGTTTCCTGAATTACGTTATCTACTTTGCTGAAGGTTGCGGCGCGCCCTACGGTCGGTTCCTTTACTGTGAATTGTAACTGCTGCACGTATGTTGGAACCTTATCTAAATGCTCTAACAGTTCTTTTTTCGTCGTTCCCGCGGGAACCTGAAACAAAAATTACAACACTTGATTTTTCTATCGTTACGAATGATTAGCGTATACGAGTAAGTACCAAAAATATGTGAATTCCTTACCTGATATGAAAATTGTCTTACTATTTTGTAAAGTCTATTCGCTTCTTCCGCAAAATATTCTGCTTGTGTGAAGAGGTCTTGTGTAGTATTTAATCGACCTTCGCCTTTCGTGAATTGATACATAGCGAAGGCCATGGAAGACATATTTTTTGCCCTGAAATTGAAAATATTTTGAATATACCAGTCAGCTTCAACTTTTAGTTTTTTGGAAAAATGATGTAAAATATGTACCTCTTCACAATATCGTTGTTTTCGTCTGCGGCTGCACCCTGCCATTTTTCAGTCTCGGCGTCCATCTCAGAGGACATCATTTTCATCTCCAGACCCGATTTCGCAATCTTCGCTTGCTCGTCGGAATCCAGACGCACCGCTTTTAGCGGCTTACTCGTTGTACCATGTTTCTGAAATAAGAAATACTCATCAGGTTAAATTCAAGGGTTTCTGGAATTCTTATGTTGAACGCGCTACAACGGGCTACGGCGTAGGCCCTCTACGCGAGCGGTATTTTTATAAAACTTAACAATGCTACGCGCCTATAACTAAAAACTATGACCAACAACAACCTGCGAATATAGTTATACACCAGAATCAATTAATTTTGCAATTGCAAAATTTCACGAGGATACGCTACGACGTAGAGCCAACGCTACGCCAAAATATAACGTGGTTTGCTTACCCCCGGCCTGGGCAAACTGCTATACTGCTGCTTGTCCGGTCTGTCATCCGTCAAGTCGAGGAGTTCCCTCGCCAGGCGCGCCGCGTCCGCCAGCAGCCACGCCCACATATCTACGAACACATCGAGATTCTCCCTCGCCGCAGCGCTGCCTTGATGTGCCGCCAACGTTCTTGCAGCCGTCACTACTTGTGGCCCGTATATCCTCAAGTTGATCTCCGCGAACTTTGCACTCACTTGTAGCGTCTCAGACATCGCTATATGCCTCAGCAGTTTACACACCTGAAACGATACACGTATTAGAAAATACATCAGTTTCGGATATGCTAAAGACTAAACTCACCTCTATTATATGTTCTAACTGTTCGTGGAGCCGGCTGGCTATATTGTGCAGTCTCTCTGATTCTCTCTCACCGCAGGAACTAGCTGTAATTAGGTGGTGTTTCATTGCTGGTTGTGTTTGTGTAAATGGCTACTTTTAAAAGGATTACGGGAGAGTTCACTTTGTGCGGTGGATCTGACCGCAAGACATTCTGTAGATAGATTCTAGGGCAACAGCCAGAAGCTTTATCTGTTATAGCATTTGTAAGGTTGTTAATTTTTAGTTCAAATAAAAATGTTAATCCTAAACACATGCCCTAGTTTGGAACTGTGCCCAAAAGGATGAAACCGAAATAAAAGACCACAAATACTCGTACCAGTGGCGAATCATAATATAAAAGTTTTTTCTTGAGGCTTACTGCAAATATACACAGGTCTTGCTTTGACACATCCATCTTACAAAGTGTTCACTCCACAACCAAGCGGACGTGTACCTAGTATCCGTGGTGGGTTACCTATGTGCGAAAGGTCGGCGGCGAGGCGCTTGGCCTCGTCCGCCAGGGGCGCCAGGTCTCGCGCCTGGTCTCGGGCGGCCATTACCAGAGCGCGCTCCAACTCACCGGCTGCGCTGGTCGCGCCAGCACAAGCACTCTCTAGTGCCGCGCCACTACCGCTGCTACCTTGCTCTTCCTGAAAAATACATTAGGTTGAAGTAATCCATTACAGCGCCGCGCAGCTGAATACATAAAGTAACCCAGTGCCGGCTCTTTACAATCGGCTTCGCTGCCAGTCAGAAAGGGATATATTAATATGGGTTAACCTTGGTGTCAAAGCTTATTAAATCCAACCGGAACCTCATGGCTCTGTTCTTGGTATCCAGTGTTAGTGTAGCATTGCCCCATCATCCCATGATAAGCGGTTTGAAAACCACTGGCACTGGGATGAAGGAAGGAATATTGATGGGTGTTTGGTCGTTATGCCATTGCCTCTTAGCCTACGCAGAGTCCAACAGAACCCTTCAGCTCTCCTCGAGGTGTGAAGCATTTTCCCATCGTAAAAAGTAAATGCCGAAGTTTATAAGTCGCATGAAGTTTCACTTTTACCTAAATGCAATTTACGGCGAACCAACAAAATATTGCGTGGAATGCTTCTTATTTTAGGTATTTTGTTGGTGGTATACTTCGTAAATGGACTTGAATGAAAACACTGCTTCATTCTGGATGCCAATGACATTACAAAGAATGTGGAAAGACAGTAGACCACCACACACCACACGAATACTACAATACACACACATGCGCCAACCATGGGCATTACGGAAATTTATCCAGTAGTGGAGGTTAAATGATAATGATATGAAATCGAAGCGAAAAGAGAAAACAAGCTTTGTTGACTTACAAGGGAAACGGCGACGGACACCAGCCTCTCCAGCTCGTAGGCTATTCGTTCCGCTAGTGTCAATATTCTTTGCCGGTGCTCATGTGACGTGTACGCTGAGTCTGTGAAGTCGTGTGTCCGTTCAACTAATGCTCGTAGTGTGGACGCGAGCGCACGTCTTCTGGTTGCGTCTGCACCGCCTCTCGCTCTCGCCGCGCGGACCTGTGACGTCAGACCACGGAGGGCGCCTAACGCCGTCCCAGCTTCCCATTGAGCTGCCTGTATAAAAATAATAATTTTTGTATGAAACTCCTTAACAAGGTGAATAGTCCGTTACCTACGATTACCACGGTATCTCAAACTATAATTAAGAAAAATGTTATATTTTCGCATTTTCAGAATTGCATGTTCAAGTGTAATGAATTATTCAAGTTTTATATGATTTTTAAGTTGATTAAGTTCATCCAATAAAATATAGAAAGAAATAAGGTAAGTAAAAAAATTATAAAATCTAATACGTGTAAATATGGAAAAATAGCTAACCTAACCTACCGAGCTTTTTAATATAAGAAACTTGACTAGCGAGCTTTACTTACCATTTAAATTTAGATTCTCGGATATGTGCGTCTCATTGTAATACAATCGTTCGAAGTGCTACGAATAGTGATATTATGTCGTGAGACGTTCGTAACCGTGAAAATGGAAAACAAAACTATTGTAGCCCAGTTAATTATGAATAAATTCTTCATTTTACTATACCGTCAAACTTTACGCCTTGGGTATTTGCAATAAGCTTGGCAAAAGCTTATTTTAGCGATCCAGAGCGTGGTTGTTAGCAAAACTGGTGATAAACCTTTAAGTTGAAACTCATTTAAACTACCAGCTACCTGCCTAAATGCCTACTGTATTTGCCTTAGTGAGTCCTCTTTAAATAGATTAAAACAAGTTATGAATGAAGTGGAATAATAAATCGTACGACATATTTTAATAATATTTAAAAGGCAGAACAAATGTAAATACAAATACAGGACAGAATACTTGAAGCAAAGATGAGCAAATGACACAATTTATATGTCAAACTTTGCTGGTTTTTCACTTGCCTACATCATTGAAACAAAACTTTACGCTCGAAATGTATGCGGAAGCGACGTATACTACAAATACGGAATCATATAAATATTTCAAAACGAAGCATAATTTACTCTAGTGAATTTGTACAATACATTTTGTAGATAAAATGAAGGCACTTTTCTACCTGCCGTTTAATAATTGGTACCTGTTCATGACTATCCGAGAAAGGTTTCAACTACAAGAAAAGAAAAAAATGATTTATGCATAGAATTGAAAGAAGTGAATGCAGAAGAACAAATCCCATTAGGGATACCGAATCGGGACAGACTAGAGTTTAATGATCGTTACCGTACATACCTTCGTACTCCTTCGTGATGTTACTTAATTTTTACAGAATTTACGAGTAGAATATAAAAGTTTACAATAACTGCTCGCTGGCATGCAATAAACCTGCAGTTTCAACTTATAAATATGAAGTATATGATTTTAAATACTTTATTTTAGTTAAGTTATATTTTATCTTACAAATCTAACGAATGCCACTGAAGTAGACATCCGGGTTACAGTTGAGGCTTTGCCCATCACGATAATAACACAAGTTGATCATTATCTGGCCTGCGGTCGACGCAACTCCCAACCTAGACACCTATTCTACTAAGAAAATGCATTTAGGAAATACACCATTGAAAACTTTTGCTCAGAATCAGTAGAAAAAATGTTTCAAAAAACTGCTTCCAACAAGAAAATAACTTATTCAATTGAGTTATGTATGAACCCTTATAACTGCAAACTGAACTTACCAAACATCCTAGAAACAATAAGTATATACTGGACCATTATATTCCTACCATTTATATTTCGTAATCGAAATCGGTAATCGTCAAGAAGTCAACAGTTGGTGGATGAATGACGTTAACATAAACCACAAGTCACTAACCATAATTAAGTGAAAAATAAATGTAAAACTAAACCGTTTGAAATAATATGTAAAAGTAGTAAGACGCCCGTGCTGTTTGCCCGGCTATACGTACTTCCGGCTGTGTAGCGAAGCCTCTCGTGTACCAATGTAATACGCTTGTTATAACTACATAAATACCAGAGCGCATGCCCTATTCTTCACTTGTTTACCAATATTTATGTACATGGATAGATGTACCTACTCGAGGTATGAAGTAGAAACCACTTCCACCTTCCAAAACATTTCAAATATAGCTATAAATTCAGCATTTAAGCTATAAACAAATATGGCCAAATATAAATATCTAGCTTCCGCGGCTCCGCACGCGTGATTTGTAATTTTCATCGAAATCGGTTAAAGCGTGACGTGAATACCTAACAAACAAACATACTTACTTTTGCATTTATAATATTAGTAAAAATAAATAATATGAACTGAAAATTCTGAATTGGATGAAGGTAAATTATCATACAAAAATAGCCCGAAAAGTTTTGCAGGTCAATAGAATTAGAGACGTTGGAAAAAACCGTAAACCTTTCGATGTCGATTATGGATTGAGACAACGCTACAGAGTCAAGGGCAAAAGGGCGGCAACCTAACCTTATCTTGAATGGCAATGTGCCAACCCTGTGCCTGTTCAATACAATCATAATGATGCTGCAAGCACTCCTTATCACGCAAAATTTCCAAGCCGCACTGCAATACGTCGTACTATAGAATACACCTGATAAATGATGTATGTCTTGCCTATAATGGTAAGTCCCCACGTGCGTATTATGCTTGACATTTTTGCTAATGGAGCAAGATCAAACGACAGATAAAACTTAAGACTTAGGGTGACTTGCGCAACGATGCCTAAACGTATTTAGTGGTTAAATATGATTTAAGGAGTTGTCAAATCATACAAATACGTCAAATTTTAATATGTTTAGTCGCTAAATACGTTAACGTTAATTAAGGGATCATTGTACAAGCAGAGCTTAATGTTCGAAGTCGAACCAAAATGCTTGATTATAATTGTTAATGTAATGTTTGATTGTTTTTGTTTAACGACCATAAACGTACGTGTAGAGGCTCATTTAGAAGTTCTTAGTCTATAGCAAACCGTCAAATCAAATACAGTTTTTTTATGGAAAAACTAGTAGAAGTATGCGTGACTAATATGATGTACAGTCCGCATCCGCAAGATTCGTTGGGGTGGCAGTTGTTTTGCGTTGTTTATTATCTTCATCTTGTGTGCGCTTGCCCTTAATAATGTTTAGAACGTTAGATATGGAACTTCGTGTCATTGACTAACTAAACAAGTTAACTATGCCACGGAGTTAGGCACTTTGAAAATGTATGCTGGCTGTTAGTTTTGCAATCTCTTGACTGAGGTTCATTAAAATAATTTTACTAAGAAAACTTTCGTGTTTTTTTTTCAATCATTGTTAATCCGAAACATTTTTGGTGTACGTATTTACAAAAAAAAAAGTAATAGGTATTCTATCAGTTATCTGGTTCCCATAGTACAAGCTCTGCTTGTGAAATATCCAGCAATATTTATATTTATTTATTTTATTTTTATACATAATTAGGTCTAACAAAATAAAGCTTAGGTATCATTGAATAAAAACACGTATGTTACCAAAAAATCGTACAAATACAATAAATTTGCTTGCCTTCAAGCAAATCAGGGTCAAAGCAATTAAGGAGGGTGTGGATTTGAACATACACGGAAAATGTCGTTTACCATAATTTTGACCTACATGAAAAAATTGTAGCAGGTGCCTGTTACGACTCAACAAGAAAATAGTGCTACGAACGATATTTAACTTTTTAGTCAATATTTTATTTCAATAGAGAATTATTTTTAATATTTTTAAATATTTTTCAGCGAGGCTACTAAAATATGAAGTTAAAGTTGGATTGAAATTGCTTTTAGAATATTCCAAGAGAAGAGTTCAACGCGCGCATGTAGCAATGGCGTACACAACAACGCCTTAAAATTCCTTCACTATCTTGATTGTTTTGCATGTTTCAGTAAGCTATAAATAAATGTGGAACAAAACACAAGTTCTTTGAATTGAAGGTCGAAGAATTTTCCCGAAGTCAGATATTTTATTTTGATCTGCTAGTACCGCTGCCGCGCTCTAAGTGCTCTTCTCTCGGCTACAACAGACGCCGGGCACCACTCGGGAAATTTACTGTACTGTACTGGGATTTTGCAGAACTGTGATTTTCAGCAAGTGGATATATTAAGTCAGGCCACAGAAATCCGGGTCGTCCGAAGGCTGATGGGTAGACGACGTCGTCAAAATCGCGGAAAACACCTGGATAAGAAACGCACAGGATAGAGGAGGCTAGCAGAAAATAAGGGAGGCCTAATACCCAGCATTGGGTAATGCGGGCTGAAATGATGATGATCTAACTATTATGTAATTTTAGTACTCAAGAATCTAACAAAACACTATCGTCCGTTACTTATCCCGGCATGCAATACGATACCTAAACATAATTAGTGACTATACATGTTTAAATTTGATGTATTTGTATGATTTGACAACTCTCTTGATCATATTTAGGCTCTAGATACGATTAGGTATTGTTGCGCAAGACGCCCAGACTACCATATTATATAGTTCGCAAAGTTTATGTAGCGTCTAACCTCATCTGTGGGCTCGTCTTTTCCGAACGTGACATCGCAAACCACGTAGCACATTAGGTCCATAACGCGTTGCATTAAGCCGACCGAATACCTGTATCGCTGTTCAAAATATTACTTGGTCCCTATTGCTAAGCTTGTAAAGGTCATTGTGGCGTCAAACCTCATGTGTGGGCTCGTCGTGTCCTGGCAGGCCGTCTCGCACCACGTAGTGTATCAGATCCATAGCGCGACGCATTTGGCAGAACACTGTGTCGCGATTCTCCCGGGCTGATGCGCTACCCGGATGCCGCATACACGTCTGTGGGACATAACATCAGTATATGAACTAGACAACTTGGTAAATGGTGGTTTATTTTGTGTTAAGTAGAATATAATATCTTATAGCACACGAGAAACAACCAATAGAATTAGAACAATGCAAATCGATGCGACACAAAAATAGCGATCGCTGTCAAACAACCTTTGAATGGATTGGACTATGTGAATATTACCTGGGGTGTCGGATTTATGGAAATCTATACATTATTTTGTAATTATGGACCTACGTTATAAACTATTCATACACATATTAAATAAATAAGAAAAATTAAAAACAGATACTAACATATTTAGCGACAAATAACCAAATAGTGTTTCCTGAACATACTGTTACGCCGAGGCTGTTACAAAATAGGTAATAGTCGGCATCTCGAAGTTATACCTACTGTGTCACAGAATAGGTAATACTTGGTATGGAATATACCTACATACTACGTTTTTACCTACAGTTGCACAGAATAAGAAATAGTAGTCCGGTCGAAATCTACACATTTCTAGTTGCCAGTGGAACCATCGAGAGCGTTCGAGAGATATGTTCTGGCCGAGGTATAAATAGTGCGGAGAGACGCCCGAAGGAGTCAGTCTTGATTTGGCTATAAGTGCGAATATATCGTTGACTTTTAGTGGTTTACTGTGCAACAGTGGTGTGATTTAATGTGTTGTGATTACTTGTGATTAAGATCGTGTATTTATCATTTCAGTGTTAAATAAAAGTGTTATTTTGGTTAGATTGCATATCATTATTTTATTCCGAACCCTCAGCTCGTAACAATAAGTATAATACCTAGTAACGTGGTACATCTGATAGTCACTGGCAGCACGTTCCATAATCGGACAGCCTGTTCTGTAAAGGCCACCATCCACCGGACTTGTCATAGGCGACAAGTCCGCGAACCATATCATTCACACGCAGATTTGTGTGTGCGTGTGAATGGTGGCTTTAAAGGAGTTGTCATAGTAGAAGGAGTGTACAGGTGCCCTAAGGAGCGCATGGATTGAAGATTGGATTGATGAAGGAAATGGAAACGTTTTTATCTTACCTACTATACATTTACAGACGTAGACACAGCTAGACTAGTTTACTTCAGCTACTTCCACAGCATTATGTCATACGGTATACTGCTCTGGGTGAGTGCTGCAGATATAAACACCGTTTTTGTGCTGCAGAAGAGGGCTGTTCGTGCAATTTATAATATGGGCCCCAGAGAATCATTACGCAATAAGTTTAAAGAAATAAATGTTATGACATTCCCTTGTCAATACATCTATGAAAATCTGATGTATGTTCACAAGAATATTAATTTGTTTAAGAAAAATAGCGATGATCATAATTTTAATACTAGAAATAAAGATAAACCCGCTGTTGCCACTTGTAGACTCCATAAAGTTAGTAAATTGTTTAAAGGGCAAGGTGTACGCTTTGTACAAAATTTGACAATTAATAAATTTAAATACGTAATTAAACTAAATCTTTATAAAAAAGCCTACTATAAAATATCGGATTATTTAGGTGATAGAGAAGCTTGGGATTGAAATTGCTCCAACTCGTTCAAAATGTTACAATTTAGACGTAATTTATTTTCTGTATTATGTATTGTAAAAGGATCATTAAAAAAAACAACCAGCCTTGTTTCTTGCCTTTCTTTCCTGGTTTGGTCGCGAAGGAACAGGCAGTAAAATTGACGTTTCAAAGTGATCCTTGTGATTTTAATGAATAAAAATATTTGACTTTGACATTATAAATTGAGAATTTCTTAATTAACTAGTTTTTTCAATCGATATATAATTTATAATCAATGAAAAGGCAATAAATTGTGATTTTGTTAAGTAAACACCCCAAATTAACTTTACTATTACGATCGACACGTTTAAGTTACGTACTTATTTCTGATCAGTTTCCCTATTATTAACCCGAGTTTACCATCATCCATGCCGTAACGCACATAACTTACCTACCTCTCAGGTGGGGTGGTTCGGTTAAACAAAGGTTTCTAAATAAACATGTTGCGGTTTCTACGTTCCCGCGGCTACGCACGCAGTCAGCCACAATCTAACGTTTACGTGGTATGATAAAGTTTGATAAACGGTGTATAAGACGCGCTGAAACCTGAACCAAGCCTAACCACTGGTTTATTTAATGTTGTCTATAAAGTTTAACACGAGTTTGAATGTCCGATAACTGTTTATAGGCACATTTTGCTGATAGTCCAAGTAGTTAAAATAATGTTAACAAAATTTATGGGTTTACTAAAGCTTGGAAAGTTGAAATACTCTAGGTTTCTCAACAAGTACTTTCAGAAGATAAAATTTGTTAGTAAAAAAGATTGGCAAAATTTATACCAGAAGGAAATTCACTCGTAAAGTATACGTGTGAAATACATCATATGGAAGCGAGGGACGTGAAATTGAAGGCACGGTCTCGCGACGGAAACGCTGACAAATAACTGAGTTTGCAGTCGGCCAACCGTCCAAGCCACCCAAGCGGCAATTGTTCGCATATCTCCTCAATAACACTTGAGAAACGTCCAAATCAAATGCACATCCCGCGAAATTTGTAAACTGAATTCCTGAAATAACTGACCATAAACTTGAAACAAAAACGCAGAGAAGATAAAATTTATGCAGCGCAGTGAGTTTATACACGACACTAAATGGGACCATTAACTAGATTAGAACACAGAGTTTTTGCTCATTTTGGCAACTGAGATGGTGGTATCGCTCTCACAAACTTTACGCCACAAGCACTTTAACGATTCCGTTTATTAAATCCCACTGAATTTGTCGTATAAGAGCTTTATTTTGTTCATAAGTAAAACCACCATAAAATATGCGGCTCTTAAAATGCTTGCCAAATTTTTTTTATTATTCAGATTTAACAATCTCCGTCACACATATAATATTTAAGAATAGATTAACAGAATAAATTGGTGCTAGAAATTTAAACCATAAATTTAACTGCCCCCGTGGCGCAGTGGACGTATAACCAGCTGAGACGCAGGAGGTAGCGGGCTCGATTCCCGCCGCGGAACAAATGTTCTCATGATCTACAGATATTGGTTCCTTGTCTGGGTGTTTTTCTATATATTATAAGTATGTATTTACAAAAAAAAGTATATAAGTATTCTATCAGTTATCTGGTTATCATATTACAAGCTCTGCTTAGTTTGGGGCTAGATAGCACTGTGTGAAATGTCCAGCAATATTTATTATTTATTTATTATATTAAATCCGATATCACGATATTATTATAAAATGCAAAAGGCTAAATTGGTTTTATCATCACCTGTTAACAACCGCAGTAATTGAAAATCAATAAGTAAGTATGTTCATTCAAATGGGTAGTTTGGTTGGTAGATTAGAGCGAGGAAGTGGACATATTGTGTGATGTCACAAACAACGGACTGCGGTTTGGTCCTGGCTTGATACTTACATAATTGATACGAGCGACGGCGGTCGGCAGCGACCCACTGACGGCGCTAATTCACACGAGCCTCGGGACCAGCCGGACGCCCGGATTCTAAATTTATTACGATCCATCGGTGTTAATAACACTCCCTCGGCCAGGTCAAGGCATTTCATTTAGTACCTCGAAAATGCTACTTCCGAGAATTCTCATTTTACTTTTGGTACATGTTTTTGCAAACGTTGATGTCAAATGAGACTAATTGAATGAATACTCTGAAAATGGCTCTAGTTAGAGTACGAATGCATTTTTAACGAGAGCTGCAGTCAGTTTTAATGAGTCGTTGTTTCAATTAAAAAACCGTTGGTTGGAGCTTTGAATAGTCACTTGCCTTGGATGAGGTGAGGAGCATGAGCGTGGAGCGTTCCAGGACATTTCTGGCGGCGGCGACTTGCGCTCTTCGTCTCTCGTCGCGAAGGTCTGCTCTCCGTTCCGCGGTAAGCCTCGCTAGTTCCACCATACTGCCTCCAAACTCCGTGAAGGCGCGCACAAACTCCGCAAAGTTAGACACGGACTCCAGCCGATCCAGTGAACGCGCCACCTGCGGTATACATTAGCAAGTAAACGCATTCATAACTTTGTTGTAAAGAAGTGGGAGGTAAAGACCAAGTTATACAATCAAGTTTTCAGGAACTGAAACATAGTTTCGTATGTCGACTGAAACTGGTTGCAAAACAGTCTTGTAAAACTTGCAACTACATTGCGAAACACGAATATGATTGTTCTCGGGTGAATTCCAGGAAATAGCTAGCTGTAAATAGAACGTGTAAAAAGAGATTCTACCATAATACTTCTTTTAGGATCATCATACTGAGTTATGTGTTAACTGCTGTCGGTACCTTATCCTTGGCTAGGAGTAGTTGCCGTACCACCACCATGTCGGCCAGCAGTAGCACCCGGGTGACGGCCGTGAGGAGGGAACGCGCCGCCTCCACCATGGCCGTGCCGTCTGCGCTCGCGCCGCACACACGTTCGATTGCTCTACCTAAAACAAAATAAATACAGTTATATTTTTTCGAAAAATACAACTAAACATAACTTACGACCTAGCTAGGCTAGGAATTATGGTAGATCACAACCAATTTATAAATAATTATCCATCTGATCAATTTTAAAAAGAGTTGAGAAGAAGTTATCTGCATGTAAAAGAGTATTGCAATAATGAATAACAGATACTTCAGAGCGAAATTAATCGAATTAATCTATAAAGCAGTAAAATAGCATTTATATCCGTTATTTAGAAGTCGTTTTATAAGTGTACGTACAGACGCCTAATATTTAAAATCACGGCAACAAAGGCAGAACGAGCGGTTTCGTTTCAAGACATAAAATTTCTGAATGTTGGGATACCAGCTGCTAACTAAATTATTTGATAACTTTTAGGCCGTAGTAACTCCTAAGACTTAAATTCATTTAAAAAAATTTCACTTAAACAAAATTTGAATCCGCAATCTTCCTCTTGATACGAGGATGCGATAAGATTGTCAACAATATACGTATAATATATAATATAATATATTGTTAATACGGCTGAGACGGTAGCGGTTTCGATTCCCGCCGCGGAACAAATGTTTGCATGATCTACAGATATTTGTTCCGTGTCTGGGTGTTTTTCTATATATTATAAGTATGTATTTACAAAAAAAAAGTATATAAGTATTCTATCAGTTATCTGGTTCCCATAGTACAAGCTCTGCTTAGTTTGGGGCTAGATAGCGCTGTTTGAAATGTACAGCGATATTTATTATCATTTATTATTATTATTAATATAAAATAAAACAACTCACAGTAATTCTATTGCAATAGACAACTAAACATTGTAGCCTGCAAAAACTTAGCATGGTTTACAACTGGAAATGTGGCACAAATATTTAGTTTATTCGACTGCCTCCGTGGCGGAGTGGCTGCGACGGAGGAGGTAGCGGGTTCGATTCCCGCCGCGGAACAAATGTTTGCATGATCAGTTATCTGGTTCCCATAGTACAAGCTCTGCTTAGTTTGGGGCTAGATAGCGCTGTTTGAAATGTCCAGCAATATTTATAAATATATATTTTATTTATTTATGTATTTACAAAAAAGTATGTAAGTAGTTATTCATTCTATCAGTTATCTGGTTCCCAAAGTACAAGCTCTGCTTAGTTTAGGGTTAGATAGCACTGTTTGAAATGTCCAGCAATATTTATATTTATTTATTTCTTTATACAGAATCATCTTTAGTGACTGATAGCTAACGCACAATCAAATTGCTGGTGCGATGTTTTGAGGTGAAGCTAGTGATCACTGGTTAACAATGCCGACACGCTGACAAGATCGCGGTTAAAACAAGCTGAAAATAAATGTGTCTGTGTGCATTATTATTCAACAGATAATCACACTAATATTATAAATGCGAAAGTTTGGATGTTTGTTTGTTACTCAATCACGTCGTAACAGCTCAACCGATTTTGATAAAATTTAGTATAACCCATAGAATTGACCCCATTGACCTGTGTTTATTTATTTGTTTGTTTGTTACTCAATCACGTCGTAACGGTTGAATCGATTTTGATGAAATTTAGTATGTACGTAGATTATAACCTGGATTAACAGATAGGCAACTTTTTATGCCATAAATCAGGTCCCATGGCATAAAAATGGGGTGTCAAGTCAAGTTGCAACAGCGAGTTTAGCTTTATTTCTAGGTTACATATTTAGTAGTGTAACGCGTACGAAGTCGCAAGCAACAGCTAGTAATAGTAGATTATAACAGTAAGCTGCTGAAAAAACAGTATGAAATATCCCGGCTATTATTTTCTTGAATATAAATCCTACTGTTCAAATTCGTTAATAAAATTTAAACCAAGCTCCGCGAAAGAGTAATTAGCGTGCTTTCGTTGTGTTTCAGCTAAATTGCTTAACATTACCAGTAGGTAAGGATGTGGCTTTAAAATCCAAATGATCCCAGAGATTAAAGTCACTTTAAATTGTTTTTATTTAAGTTAGAGATATTGTTAATAAGAATAGTAGAGTTGATTGTAAAAGGGATCGCGCGGGGAAGTACTCCCACCATACCTAAATATTTCTGCCGTCAAGCAGCATTGCTGTGTTTCGGTTTGAAGGGTGTGGTTGTCGGTGAAATTACAAGCATATGAGGCGTTACACCTGTATATCTCAACTTGATGGACGTAGGGTAGTGCATCGTAGGGTACATTTCTAAGGTGCGTGACCTACGAGGCAATTCTCTGTTATACACGATGGTTACCACTTAACATCAGGTGGACCATAAGCTTATTAAAAATTAAAATGAGGTAAAGTTGGTTGTTTGTAAATTTGTATGTTTGTAGGGGAGAATCTCAAAAACGACTTAACCGAGTCTGAAAATTTATAGATAGCTACACCGTTCCTGACCTATATTTTTTTATTAATGAGCTAAGCCGGGGCGGATCAGCTAGTATAAATATAAAGGAAAAATAATTGCCATTTAAATCGCGTTATCAATATTTCTTGGTTGTACGTGGTTAGACTGGGAACAGAGAAGCTT
Organism: Philereme transversata; assembly: GCA_963924445.1. Lineage (NCBI taxonomy): Eukaryota > Metazoa > Arthropoda > Insecta > Lepidoptera > Geometridae > Philereme > Philereme transversata. Next base: position 13,682,416 of record OZ004342.1, read on the forward strand.
ACGCCCTGAAGAGGATCGCTACGGGCTGAAAGTGATGATTATAATGATCAATACTTTGGCGGAATATTCACAATATATCACCACAAACCACATTTAATTATGATATTCGAAGGCTATACAAGAAAATTATTATTATTATTTGGAGCCTGTACTGCCCCACTGCAGGGCAAAGGCCTCCCTTTCTTCCTTCCACTCCACTCTATCATACGCTTGTGTAGTCCAGTGTTCCATTTACGAGTCGAGTTAGTCTTTCCATCGGCGTCGCGTTCTGCCACGTGGTCGTTTTCTGTCTTTTGGGATCCACTCGGTGGTGGATTTTGCCCATAACTCCTCCGACATGCGGCAGACGCGTCCCGCCCAGTCCCACTTTTATTTGCCTACTTGGTGCCCAACGTCTGCGATTTGTGTTTGGGAATGCAGTTCACTGTTTCTAATGCGGTCTGTTAGTTTGACTCCTAGGATACTGCGCTCCATGGCTCGCTGACAAACCCCGAGTTTGGACTTCTGTTGATCTGTCAAAGACCAGGTTTTAGCGCCATAGGTAAGGATGGGGAAAATGCACGCGTCCATGAGCTTGCGTTTAAGTGTGAGTGGAAGGTTACGCTTCATCATACTCGTATTTTTCATGGCCCAATAGCCCTTCCAGGCGTTTTCTGTGCGTCTTGTAACTTCAGCATCTTGCCTGCTCTGGAAGGATACTATTTGGCCTTGGTATAAATACAAGAAATACAAGAAAAGGTAACAAATATTTCCTGCCTGAATGAAGTACGTAAATCCTGGCAAATCGCTCACGACCGATTAGAGCCGCAATCGAGCTTAAATGTGATTAATAAACGACCTCAAAATGTGGAGGCTATTGTAGCGCTCCGGGCCAATGTTTTATAAGGGTAGTCAGATTGGGTAGGGACTTATGTATCATAATTTGTTGGCTTTTAGCCAAGATTTGAATACCTAATCTGGTAGAGCCAGATTTGCTGTCAAAACGTAACCATTTGCTCACCTAAATATAAAATATGAATAGGTGGTGACTGGTGAAGGTGTGAAGTACTAAATCGGAGATGCAAATTGGGCCAGTATTTTTTTAGGAAACAGATAAAAAGTTGCTATTCCAGAACGACAAAGGAGTATGGAACAAAAAGTGCAGTCAAGAAAGTAAAGACTTACTTTCGAGGCGACAAAGAAATGTAAATGCCCACTAAAGGCCGCCTATACTTAGTCTACACTTTGTCTAGCTAATGGTGTAATAACGAACGAAAGTGTGTCTCTTTTACGTATTGTTACGCCGAGGCTGTTAAACAATGAGTAATAATCGAACCTTCTCGAACGCTTTTGTCTTGCTGTGTTATTGTTGCTATTGTTTGTGGTTTCGCAGAATGGGGAGTGGCCATTGTGTCGAGGGGCCGACCCTTTCCTGGAAGAATCGACATCGTTCTCGAACAATCGAAATGTGTGCGATATAAATAGGCCGGAGAGATGGCCGGACGGTCAGTCTGAGTTAGTCTGAGTCTCAGTCTCAGTGAGTTAGTCTCAGCGAGGCCCTGGAGGACTGACGTGGGAAGGGTCTCGCGTAAACAGTAGTTGCTCCCGAGTCAGTCTGGATTCAGCTATACGTGTGAACATTTCGGTGACTTTAAGTGCTGCAACAGTGGTGTGAATTATTGTGTTGTGATACGTGTGACCAAGTTCGTGTATTCATCGTTTGGCGCTGAATGAAAGTGCTATTTTGGTTAGATCGATTCCCATTATTTTATCCCGAACCCACAGCTCGTAACAATTTGGTGTCAGAAGTGGGATGAAATAATGCCGGTTCTGCCAAAGGATAACGTGGACGGTGTAAGGACGAGAGGTCAACGACAACAGGAAGTCCATGAAAGGCGGTTTGGAGATTCTCCGGTTCAAGAAACTCGGCAGAGTCGTCAGCCGATGGAGATGGAATCAGCCGCCGCCGAATCATTTGGAGCACCATCATCATCATCATCCGTGGGCCAAGCTGCTGTGACAGGCGATCTTGCTGCTATTATGGCCATGCTTTGTCGTCAACAAGAAGAGCAGTGACGTTGGCAGGAAGAACAGCGACGTCAGGATAAGGAAGAGCAGCGTTGTCAGCAAGAAGAGCAGGCTCGGTTGCAGGAAGAACAGCGACGTCAGGATAAAGAAGAGAAGCGTCGTCAACAGGAAGAGCCGGCTCGGTTGCAGGAGGAACAACGCCGTCAGCATTAAGAAGAGAAGCGTCGTCAGCAGGAAGAGCAGGCTCGGTTGCAGAAGGAACAGCGACATGAACAGGTGGAGCAGACTCGGTTGCAAGAGGAACAGCGACGTCAGGATAAAGAAGAGCAGCGTCGTCAACAGGAAGATCAGCGACGTTGGCCATAAGAGCGTGCTCGACTGATGAGGGAATCGTTCGGTTTATCTGGAAAGGAATTCCAGGAAGTGAAAGAACAGATAGAAATCATGAGAGCCGTGTTTTGGAGGCTGGAATTGGGATCGCTGATGAGAAAGGGACTCTGGGTGTCCTGAAGTACTGGAGACGGCAATGTGGCTCCTCTAGTTGCTACATCTTCAGCACGAGGTGCGCCTAAAATTGTTCGTGTTGATCGGCTGCCGCGATATGGGGCTAAGAATGCTCGGGACGAGCATGTTTTAGGAGGGGGCAGTGTTACGCCGATGCTGTTAAACAATGAGTAATAATCGAACCTTCTCGAACGCTTTTGTCTTGCTGTATTATTGTTGCTATTGTTTGTGGTTTCGCAGAATGGGGAGTGGCCATTGTGTCGAGGGACCGACCCTTTCCTGGAAGGATCGACATCGTTCTCGAACAATCGAAATGTGTGCGATATAAATAGGCCGGAGAGATGGCCGGACGGTCAGTCTGAGTTAGTCTGAGTCTCAGTCTCAGTGAGTTAGTCTCAGCGAGGCCCTGGAGGACTGACGTAGGAAGGGTCTCGCGTGAACAGTAGTTGCTCCCGAGTCAGTCTGGATTCAGCTATACGTGTGAACATTTCGGTGACTTTAAGTGCTGCAACAGTGGTGTGAATTATTGTGTTGTGATACGTGTGACCAAGTTCGTGTATTCATCGTTTGGTGCTGAATAAAAGTGCTATTTTGGTTAGATTGATTCCCATTATTTTATCCCGAACCCACAGCTCGTAACAGTATGTTAACGTTACAATACGTGAAATATGTTTTTAATTTTTCCTTCGTATAAACCATGCCCAATCTCACACTCCTCCGTCCGCGCAATAAGCTTAAAAAGAGGTACAAACAATAGATACTTAGTTTAAATGAATGAATGAATGAGGTAATTGCTTATGACAAGCAATGACAAATAATAAGTGCACCATTGAATGTGCATTATTCTGCATAACAGTAATAATGGAATTAATGGAAAGGAATGAATAGTTGAATTATCGGTTAAGAAGAGTTAATGTTTGCTATGAACTTGATTTTGCCGGCGCTGGTTGTTACAACCGGCACATGTTGAGTTAAGGACCATTTTGCAACTACTTATACTTTGTGCATACATTTACTCGTATAATCGTTTTTTTCTTTGTTAACTTACGTATAGGTGATTGCAAATAAATATTATTCTATTCTATAATATTTTGTTATTAAAATTTGATGCCGTACAGCATAAAGACATTCAGACAAACACGCATCTTGCAGCATCCAGTCCCGGATCTAAGGGGGTGCAAACCCGGGGCCCTTGCCTCGGTAGGCAATTTCAGGGGCACCAAATTCATGTTTGAAAAAAAAAACTTGTACACAAAGCGCTTAGCTAGCATCCAGGACACGTCTTTTCATTTGCGATTATTCATTTGATTTGAGGCCTCAAAATCCTCCTCTGGCTACACTCGATATCAGTGTAAATATGTAGTCCAGTCAAATAGCCCCAAAATGACATAAAATATATCGAAGAAAATGAAGCTTCGACGTTTGACAGAAAATAAAAAATGCGTTTCTTTTAATAATATCCCCCCCCCCCCTCCCGTTTCTCAAACGCTAGAGGAGAGGGCGCGCCACATCAAGTTTTTGCCCCGGTTCGGAAATATTGTAGATCCGGGGCTGGCCGCATCTGATTCAATCATCATGCCATGCTAATTCTTTCTTGGTGTATGTTGTGACTAGATTGAGGGTTCGGTGCGTTACTGCTAGTTACTGATGTTAAAGATGGCCCTAGCACACATTTTCAAGAGCTGGTGTCGATAACATTCAATTGCAAATCATGAATTGATAAATGTACGAAAGAGCGCCTTAATTTTTTAAACAACGTGTCAATAAAATTTAGAATCGAGAATCCACCTTGTCAGTACCCTGTCAAATTACTTGCTTAATTGAGCTCTGAACACACGCGATTGCCACATTAAAACATTTGAACAACAGGGAACCGTCACTTCATGACGATTTGTCCTAACTCCGATAAAGCCATCAAAGCGACCGAAATCTTTTTAAAATAAATAAATAAGGCATACGAAAGTGCTGTGCTATTTTGCTTATTTTAGCACCATGTTAATGAATTATCTACTTTGAAAATACTGAGCAAGGGAATATAAGCTTTTAACAGTTTTAATTATTGATTACATTGATATTTGGATTTCTCATTTAGAATCACGTATTCTAAATTCAAAAATTGAAAGTACTATATTAGTGGCCAACTGTGTATAGTTATGTTTTAAATAGTTTTCATACCATTTAGTTTAACATTTTTGATTGCGCAGCGATAAATTAAAATGGCGATAAGAAAATTGGGCAATTAATGATTTGGTCGTAATTGGAATGCACGATAGCCGCCCTAAGTTTATCCGCCCTGACTCATTATGGGTTCGTGACCAGAAATATAACTTACTTTAGATTGCCTCTACCATTTACGTCGCCACGTTATTATTGTTTGATGTTATTATTTTAAAGGTATTCTCAGTTACTTACCGGTGTCAGACTATTCCTGAAAATCTCGAGAGTTAAGTTCTAATAATCATCTTCAATATGAACATTTATTATAGAACTAACTGTTAATGCGAGAATCAGCTGTTCCATACAAATGATCAATAAATACTCGGTCAAAATGTATGGAAATATGTGTTTCCTTTCCTTAAAATAAGTCAATAAGAACATGATGAGATTCAGTCCCTAAAAACTTTGGTAGATAAATAAATCACACTCATTTTATAAATTTGAAAGTTTGAATAAATAAATAAATAAATATGTCTGGACACTTCACACAGCGCTATCCAGCCCCAAACTAAGCTGAGCCTGTACTATGGGAACCAGATAACTGATAGAATACTTACATACTTTTTTTTTGTAAATACATACTTATTATATATAGAAAAACATCCAGACCCGGAACAAATATCTGTAGATCATACAAACATTTGTTCCGCGGCGGGAATCGAACCAGCCACCTCCTGCGCCTCAGCCGGCTAATCGCCCACTACGCCACGGAGTTCGTCGTGAATGTTTGTTTATTTGTTTGTTTGTTACTCAATTAAGTCTTAATGGCTGAATGGATTTCGATGAAATTTGGTGTGTTGATATATTATGACCTGGATTCAAATTAGGCTACATTTTGTTGACAAACAACGCGCGAAGCCGCTGGCGGAAGCTAGAACTAAATAAATAATGCTGGATATTGCACATAACATTAATTAGCCCCAAGCTAATCAAAGCTTTTGCTATGGGAACCAGGTAGCTGATAGAATACTGGTATAATTTATTTATTATTATACAGGTAATAAATTACACAAAGAGATCGAGTACTCGAACGTGAATTGAAGACAGTCAAACTAAGCCATTTGGCGAACCATCTGGCCAGCTAAGCCATAGCTGGCCGGATGGTTCGCCAGTCTTCAAGATCTATTCTAAGAAGCTATTCTGCAAACATCTATGACAATTTAAATTACATTCGTATGCAACATTATTCGTGAGCTAGCGTGCATGTTGGTGAGCGTGTACAATAGTTTTGTTGCCTTACGCACGTCACCCTCTATGTTTAATATATTTATGGATAGTATACCCTGTAAGTACCTATACAAAGAGATCTTATGATTTTTTTTCGATGGCAATTCAAGCTTTTTGCTTTCCACCAGTGTCTCAGACATGGTAAAATACACAATAAAAGTGGCACTCCGGGAGTGGCGACAGAAGTGAAAACTTGAACAATTACGGGATACTGACATACAGAGGTGTCGGTAACGGTAACAGTGTCGCGAGTTGAATAGTTTATTCCCATCTCAAAAAATGACCAACGCGCGCAAACTCAAAAATCTGTTCTAAAACCAGCACGAAACAAAACCTATAATTATATTATTCAAAGATCGGAGTTGTGAACAATTTGCTCTTCGTAAATATAGTTTTATTGCAGCCTTTTGTTTATAAAAGCGAGTTGAAGCAGCCGTAAACATCATTTCTGCAGACTTTATAATTAATAGGTACTTACCCACCTAACACCCACGTCTACGTACTAATTTATACTACTAATTTATTAAAGCTTAAATCGAATAATTTTCACCACAAAGATCCCGCACCATCCACAGATAAAGTGGCTATGCAAAGGCCTTATTAACATGGTAAAGGCAACAGAAACATTAAAAAAATAAACAGTCGACTTTGTGTGTATTTGAGGTCGAGATATCTTCTTTGAAAACCCGTAGCGTTAAATAAATCACAAATAGGTTTATTGCTAAGAGATTCCAGAGGATCAGATCGAAGTTAGCAGGTCCGAGCCTTTTATAATCTCTTCCCACTTTTCGGTCCGATTAAAAAAGTCTCCAGTAAATTCAAGTATTTTTTGCAAAAATACAAACATTATTCGCGCAATTTGTGGGGTAAGGGTTCGGTTTCTGTGGTTCGCGTGTTTAAATTATTACAATCTTGCGGTTGAGGTTTCTGCGGTTTTGGAGAAAAATCCACGTTTTTGTACATATTATTTGGACCAAACGTTACTACATCAATTAATTGGTGTTCTATAAGACCGTTTTTGGATTTTACAAAAAAAATGTATAATAAATCTAGGAATACTTGAATTATGCTCACACCTGCTCGCTTCAAAGTCAAAATCAAAGTCAAATATTTTTATTCATTAAAATCACAAGGATCACTTTGAAACGTCAATTTTACTGCCTGTTCCTTCGCGACCAAGCCAGGAGAGAAAGGCAAGAAACAAGGCTGGTTGTTTTTTTTAAAGATCCTTTTACAATATATAATACAGAAAATAAATTACGTCTAAATTATAACATTTGAACGAGTTGGAGCAATTTCAATGCCAAGCTTCTCTATCATCTAAATAATCCGATATTTTACAGTAGGCTCTTTTATAAAGATTTTGTTTAATTACGTTTTTAAATTTGTTAATTGTCAATTTTTGTACATCCCTTGGGAGTTTGTTATAAAAGCGTACACTTCAAAGCAATCGTCCTATTTCTCTCGATTAATTATATTAACTACTGCCGATTTATCCGCAGTAAAATAATATCAGATTTATACAAAGTTAAATTCATACCAGCTATAACCTAAAGGTCGTCCCAAATACGTTTACAAAATAGAAAACGTAGCGAAACTACAAAATAATGGTACCAATCTTTTACGTAAGCATTCGTTGCGTATCCATACGTCTGCCACACCTGTGCCCGATGCAGATAAGCGGATCCGCAGATACGTGTGGCTTCTAAATTGTTCAGCTAGATATAAACTTATTGTTACGCCACCAAATGATAATATTCCGTATTTTCGTGAGACGGTTCGGTACCGAATTGATATAGTGCAGATGACAGTCCATCAGTGTCAGAATCGTACCAAGTTTATCCATGGGTATTAAAACGGTGTCAACTGAGTGAACAACAACGACCTCTCGCGATTTAATTTATATCGCAATTTGTTTTTTAATTCCACCTACAGGTTTGTTGTTGACTGTACGTGGGCAAAGTAATGCCATGGCCGCCGTGTCGACCGCACTACATTCTACGTGTCGTGTGCAAAGTATGGGGGTTTATTTATTGTTGCTGTCCTTTTGTACGATACGAATACCTACGTCGTTTATGGTACATTATCTACAGCTGAAACTTATTGATCGAGCGAAGCGAGATCTTCAAATCAATTTGGGCAAATCGGCATTGTATGTATGTATGTTTGTTTGTCCGAGGATAACTTTCGAAGCGTTTATCCGATCATCTTGAAATTTGATATAATAGGTAGTGATGGCAAAATTTTGGTGTGACCAAACGAGATTAAATTGGAGGGGGGGGGAAGGGGGGGGGGTGGCGTGGTTGTTGAGACCCGGTCAAGTGGCACGTCTAATAAAAGGTCATTTTGTTCCCGTTTTTATTTTAGCTTAAACCTCGTAGTTTTTAAGTTATTAGCCATAATAAAAACTGAACTTTGACAAAATTCGCAGGGTACACCAGTGACCCCACAGTCCTGTAATTTGGTATACGTATAGTTTAAATGACACAAATATAGGCAAAAGTCTGAAATCCAGAATAATTGCAATTTGAACCCCTAAAAACCAAACAAAGAGTTTCCAATTAACATGAACTCTCGTTACCTGTAATTTGAATAAAACTGTAGGTCAAGTTAGTTGGTTATTTATTTCGTGCCACTATTTTGATAGTAAAAGATTAAGAATAACATATTTTTGTTTTTATGGGAGACTCGCGAGATCTCAGTTCGGGGCGAACCACTAGTTTAAGTTTGAATAATATGAGTCCTTGTAAAAACCTTGGGGTCCACTGTGATAAGACCACTCACTGCTTGAGAATATTATGCATAGGTTCGGAAATTATATACTTATGCTTTCTCGGGGCGGTAACATGCCTCTTGTATGCGTGCCAAGCTAGCACAATGGAAATTAGATAGATGACAATACAGCAAGACCCCTGAGTTTGCTTGTATGCACGTTCTAACTAATATTATGTATATTATTCGTAAGTACGCTTACGTACACTGCTGAGTTAAAAGTTGAATCATTTCCATGTTCTAGTCATAGAATGAGAGTGTTTGTCGTTTACAAAAAAAATAGTGATAATCCTAATTTTAATACTAGAAATAAAGACAAACTCGCTGTTGCCACTTGTAGACTCTATAAAGTTAGTAAATCGTTTAAAGGGCAAGGTGTACGCTTTTATAACAAACTCCCAAGGGATGTATAAAAATTGACAATTAACAAATTTAACAACGTAATTAAACAAAATCTTTATAAAAGAGCCTTCTATAAAATAACGGATTATTTAGATGATAGAGAAGCTTGGGATTTAAATTGCTTCAACTCGTTCAAAATATTATAATTTAGACGTAATTAATTGTCTGTATTGTTATGTATTCTAAAAGGATCATAAAAAAAACAACCAGCCTTGTTTCTTGCCTTTATTTCCTTGCTTGATCGCAAGTACCTTCATGTTCAATGAGGTCGCGACGTGATTCAAAGTTTCGATTTATGTTACCGATGTAGGTAAATGACGCGGGCCTGAATGACGCAATAACGTTTCGCTCCTGCCGGAGACGTGATCTTTATTAGAATCGGCAAGTTCACGTTATTCACACCCAGACACACTTTATGTTTACCGACAGATCAAATATTCCACGTAGAGAACGTTACACGAGCTTTATTATGTTTGTGTTATGATACAGGTAAACTAGTGGTTCGCCCCGAACTGAGATCTCGCGAGTCTCCCAAAACACAAAAAAAAATATTCTTAGGGCGACTCGCGCAACGATACCTAAAAGTATTCAGTGGCCAAATATGATTTAAAGTGTTGTCAAATCATACAAATACGTAAAATATAAACATGTTTAGTCGTTAAATATGTTTAGGAATCGTTGTGCAAGCCGGCCTTAATCTTTGACTAATAAAATAGTGCCCCGAAATACACAACCAAATAACTTGACCTACAGTTTCATTCAAATTACAGGTAACGGGAGTTCATGTTAACTGGTTACTCTTTTTTTGGATAGAAATTGCAGTTATTCTGAATTTCAGACTTTTCCCTATATTTGCACCACTAAAGATACACGCATACAAAACTTCAGCACTGTGGGGTCACTGGTGAATCCTGTGAATTTTGCCATAGTTTAGTTTTTATTATGACTAATAACTCAAAAACTACAAAGTTTAAACTAAAAATAAAAACGGTGTCGAAATGTACTCACAAAGACCTTTTATTAGATTTGCTACTTGACTAGATAGTCCCATTTTGTTTTTTTTTACCCCTCTTGCACCCCTATATCTCAACAACCCCCCAACATTTTTAGCTCATTGAGTCACACCATAATTGTGCCATCATACCTATAGATATACCACGATGATCAGATAAACGCTTCGAAAGTTATCATCGGAGGACAAACAAACATACATACATACATTCAACACCGATTTGCCCAAGTTGATTTAGAGATCTGGCTTCGCTCGATCAATGATCTCCATAAAATCTAAGTATACTCGGCTAATACCAACTGTTTGTAAACCTGTAGCCTACCTAATCTGACGAGCTCGGTCTTACGATTAGGACGTTTTTTTATAGGCCGTTGTTATACACAACATCCAACTTCCGCTGTTGTACAAATAATACCATAAAAGCTCTTCAGACGCAGTCACGCTAGATTGTCAATAAATAATGTCGACAAGTTACGACTGGTGCGTGTTCTCGTCATGAGAAGATTTATTTTGTGCCAGCACTCGGGTGTATCGCTCTACATCGGCAAGTGCTTTTACTGCCGCTTCCGATAACTCACCAATATTCTTAACATCCCATTATGTGAGACGTATGGCTTCACCCGCCTGTCGCATGTCACCTCGCGAGTAAATTCCCTTAAGACGATATGTAAAAAAATTGTGCCGCTAAGTAACTGTCATGTTCAATAACGAAAAATGGTACTGATTTCATATTTATGCGATATTTGGTTGAGGATTTAAACTATATAAATGAAAGTCAGAAACGCAATTGGTGGAACTTTTCTAGATACAATTATTTGTCAAAATCGGCTCTTCTAAAACACTAATATCGTTAATTCTCCAATTCTAGAAAAGATTTTTCATTTGTTGGTTCTCATACAATTCGAAATTTTATCTTTTGTCGCTTACGTCATTTACTCCTGCGTCAATGCGGCGCGGCTATGATATATGTTTGTCTCGTTCTTCACCTAAGCAAGTAAATAGCACTGTCACTTTTTTGCATATTCGGTCACCGAAATTAAATTCGTATATCGTCTTAAATACCTATATTATTTATGTTCCCGCAACCCTGATACATTCGTATAATATGCGAGGCGTTTGCAAAATATGGAACTTCATGAATTATTTTCAGGTATTTATGAACCTCTCGCGAAGCGGCGGAAGCGTCGGTAAACACAAGTTTATTAATTACTGCGGCCTTAATTAAAGGCTGTTTATTGATATGAAAATTTCGTTTAGGAAAATGTTTGGCTTTCATCGATTATTTAATCCTCTCAAATTCCAATGGGCCGAGAGGTGGTTATTGCGACCCTGTCAATAAATTAAAAACTTTATTACTGCCGATATCTGGGAGTGGAAATCGATTTTGCGGCGGTATGGCCTTCTCGGTAAGGAAATAACCTCGCATTATTTTATGACTGTTCAACTGCAAAATCGAAACCAAACAGTATATATAGTATATGTAAATATTTATAACAAGGCCTTTATCTATTCGGGTCAAGCAAAGAAATTGCATTATTGTTTTGCTTCAGCCTCTGTAAAACAATTCTTCATAACTTAGCAGAATTCATACGTCTGCTTATCTAAGATGTCTAATTTCATCTGGCTCCTACTTTCCGTAATGATCCCTGCCGACTTCTCGACCACCTCGAGCTTCTTGGTATCTCATTAACACCGACTCTCAATTTCGGCTTCTACATTGAGTTAAAAGCCCAGCTGGCCGCTAAACAACTTGGTATACTTGCAAAGGTGAGGCAATACTTCACACCGGGACAGTTGCTCAACTTATACCAAGCATAAGTCCGATCATGTCTGGAGTACTGTTCTCACCTCTGGGACAAATCAGCGAAATACCACCTAGAGGCTCTAGATTCAATGGATAGGAAGCTCATTTACAATGACGAGTTAGCAGATGCAAGGCTCCACAGCCTCGAGCATCGTCGGCTGTAAGCCTCAAGGTTTTTTACCGGATACATTTCGGAGTGTGTCATCGGACAACCAGACGCTCCACCTTTATTATGCGCACCGCCAAGGAATGGAACGCCTTGCCTGAGTCTGTGCTTTCTAATAACTACAACCTAGGGGTCTTCAAGTCGTGAGTGAATAGGTTTCTTCTAGACAAGCGTGTACCATCGTAGACTGCATCATCGCTTAACATCAGGCGAGATCATGGTCAAACGCATAATTTATTAAAAAAATATTTGTCGTTTTGTGGCACGCAACTTATTGAGTTCTATTAATGAGAATTGAAAACAGACTGCTGTAAGCAGACACGTACTATGTAAGCCATAATTATATTATTTATATACGCAGCGACGAATATAACGAAATGTGTTCAATTAATTATATACTTTCATAATGTTTTTCATAATGCACAATGTTTTTGGTATTACAAAATACATAAAGCTAAAGATTAAGTAGTAAAGAAAGCTTTTACTAAAAGAACCTTCGCAATATCCATCTGCTCTAAGCCGAAGTAAGCGATTCTCTGGATTTATTTCATTTGTATTCGGGACGTGAAAGAAGGACATGCGTTATTTACGCAGGCCTCTTCAACTTCCGAAGAGATTTGACAACTTTAAGGGCGTGGCAAATTACAGCTCAAGTAGATTGATGGAGGAATTGCTGAATCAGCTTTCATTAAAACTTGAGAGAAGTAATCTGCAAACGTTAGCTAAATGTGATAAATTCAACGGTCCACTTTCTACTAGGATAATTATTCCTTTCATAACATTTTAATTGAATTAAAGCGAACAAATTAAACGGAAAGAACGCAAAGAAAGCGAACTGCTCTCATGAAAGGTATGATGGCGAAGTGAATTACAGCATATTACCTCGGTGACACTTCGTAATGAAGTTAGAGCTTATATAAATTTTAGAAAGGATTTCCCACGTCAAGAAGGAAAATTTACATTTAAATGTACTAACACAGAATTCAAATTGGCCCTAGATAGGTTCGGCGGAGTCATATCTGAGCGCGTTTAGGCAATATTGCCCCACAGACTGGAAATACTGGAAGCAAAAAGTACAATATCGTTGCAAATGGCGTGCAATTGTGCCGACTTGGCAGGAGCTGAATGGAATCGCAAGAAATGGAAATAGGTTTTAAAAAAATATTGCTCACGGTAAAACATAACGTGAATGAAAGCTACGTTTTAATCTGGGCTTGATATATTTTGCCCATAGTGTTTGACCATCACATATTTTTTAATTTCTGATTTGAAATCCCGATCACTGTTTAGCCTTAGGGTCTTATATGGTATAAAAAATAGAGTTTTAATTGTCCATTTCTGCACCTACCGTCACCGTCGTCGTCTAAACTCAATGGCGTATGGCAAGAACATGCTATGCGCAGATTCGGTTTATTTTACGATTTCATTTAATAAAAAAAAACAAATTTATTTTCGTTATTAAAATCTTCATCTCTGTCTAATCTTATCTCTAAAGGAGAACAGGGTATATGAGAGTGCCCTCCCATAATAAGCACATGTGAGTTCGTACTTCGCAGACTTCAAATTTTACATTTTATGTAATTGTCTGTCATAATTATAAATACGGGATATATCTTTTACCGTTTTATCGGTGTTTCGACCTACAATGTTTCGGGTCAATTCGTGAACCGTCATCAGGGTGAGTGCGATCCGCTCCGAAAAACGTCTCGCCTCGCACTCACCCTAATGAAGGTTCATGAATTGAACCGAAACATTGTCGGTTGAGACACCGATAAAACAAATCTGTTTTAATTTCTTATTTACCGGGTAGTAATGAAAGTAATAATAGTAGGTATGACTGAGCCCTGAGTAATTGCGAAGTAGATAGGTATGTCGGCACTAAGCTAATTCATCATCTAATGAGTTAAACTCAGCACATGCCCTCTGCGGAGAACAAATTACTTTGCGAGGTCCCAAACAATTAATGAATTATCTATATACATAACATGCTAAATGGCATTAACAACAGAGAAAACTAGATGAATATTATTATAAGTAATCTTTAGTATTTATAATTCAATCTTCAGTCAGGTGCTTCGCACTAATGGTTTGTCAAAATAAACATTGCTCTCCTTTTGCGCAGTCGGGTAAACTAGCTTATCTCTCAATCCTAGTCATAATATATCAATATCCCGATTTTCTTCGAAATCGGCCAGGCCGTTAAGTCGCAAAAACGTAAAAAACAGACAGACAGACAGAGTTGCTTTAACATTTATAATATTAGTATGGATGTTAAAAAAATTCTAAACCGTTTGTAAAAGTACAATAAATTAGGTAAATTTCAAGCCATTTATAAAGTTAAACTAAAAAAATAATTCTAATTCTTTGTGTTTTTATAATTCTTCAAAAAAAAGCTTGTGAATTCCGAAGGTATCCTATATGTGGTGGTACGCGGCCATCTAATAATAATATGCTTCTCGTCTGGATCATTGACCTCGGAGTGTGTTGAATGAGGATGGAAAATAGTATCTTTTGGAGTGCCTCTTTGCGTTATATAACACAGGCTTCCACCCGCTATTTCGCACGCGTGGTTTGTCAATAAATATTGCTGGAAATTTCACACAGCGCTATCTAGCCCCAAACTAAGCAGAGCTTGTACTATGGTAACCAGATAACTGATAGAATACTTATATACTTTTTTTGTAAATACATATTTATAATATATAGAGAAACAACCATACCCGAAACAAATATCTGTAGAACATGCAAACATTAGTTCCGCGGCGGGAATCGAACCCGCTACCTCCCGCATCTCAGCCGGCTATTCGCCCACTGCACCGCGGAGGTCGTCAAATAGCAATAAATGTTCATAAAAAGTAGCTTATTTCTCAATCCAGGTCATAGTCTATATATATACCAAATTTAATCGAAACTGGTCTCGCCTTTTAGTAATGAATACGTAACAAACAGACAGAGTTAGGTACTTTCGAATTTATAATACATATAAGTATGGATTGACGCTTCGACATAACCAGCAAGTACACAATAAGTATAAATATTGATGCTTTTGTTATGTATGATAGTGGCTTACAGCCAACATCGTACAATTGTCAAAAACATATAACAGCACACTGAAAGGAATTCTTTATAACCTATATTATTTCATCTCTGAGTAGTTCTCATCCGTTATTTAAATAATCAAATTAATTTTAGTCCTTTGTAAAATTAATTTGACTATTTCAATAACTAATAATAATAAAATAAAATTATATGGGATGAAAAGGCCATGGGAACATTTAAAACAATTAGGCACAAAAGAAGACGAACCTTTATAATTATCAACTTATGAATTCAGTACGATAACAATTCATTTACAGAAAGCCTCCAAAGCTTGGGATTTACCGCAACTTTTCATTTGCAACATTCCCTACGGCCTTCCATTAAACCTTTTTATAATAATTAACTATAATGAAACCGTTCTTTGTTCTTTTTGCCCCTACTGGGGCTTGTTAATACTAGCTTATTTAACTCCTAGGACATGGAAATGGTATGTAAAATAAAAAATGTACAAAATAGAAAAAAGGTGGTTTTATTAATTAATGTTTAATTAAGAAACGTGGAAGGCATTTAAACGGTCTAAAAACTCCTACATCAGAGTAGGATTTACAGGGGTTTTCCCGAAAATATAATTTTTTTACCACAATATTATTCTTCCTGATGTTTCTCCGTTAAAAAATATTTAATTTTTAATTCATAGAACAGAACAAATTTACTCTTGTTAGTGGAGACAATAGATTTCAATAGACTTTAATCATTTACAACATGTTGACGACCTCTGTGGCGCAGTGGGCGTATAGCCGGCTGAGACGCAGGAGGTAGCGGGTTCGATTCCCGCCACGGAACAAATGTTTGCATAATTTATAGATATTTGTTCCGTATCTGGGTGTTTTTCTATATATTATAAGTACAAAAAAAAAGTATATAAATATTATATATATATCTGGTTCCCATAGTACATGCTCGGCTTAGTTTGGGGCTAGATAGCGCTGTGTGAAATGTCGAGCAATATTTATTTATTATTATTTATGTTGAGCCTATGGGTTACGAGCCCTTTAATCGGTCAGACACCATATAAAAATGTATTGGCGTGATCCTCGACGGGTTAAATACAAACAAGTAAAATAAATAGTGTGTCCTATCTAAAAACTAGCACACGATATATCAAACATATCGATTTGCAATTACCTACCTTGAAGCTAATTAATATTGCAAATACTCGTAGTTTACTTTCTAACGTTTCCGCTGCAAAATCTATAGGTACTACCAGCTATTTACTTTTAAGTTTTAGGTAAAATTCACTTCCGCCGTAAATAGCACTGCCATTGACGGGCGACGACAGCCACCTTAGCTTAGGCACAATAAATTGACACTACAGTATGCAAACTCTTCCGCTACCTCAAATAATTTAAATCTTTCTGTGGAGACTTGATTGCGATTGGTTTTTTATGTCTGCCTGCATATTGTAGGTGTATAAAAACTTTAGCGCTTATTTTGTAGGTCATTTTGTATGAACATTCTATGAAATATTTAAAAACCCAACTATAGGTGTAAGTTGGACGATTACTACTCGTAAAGTAGAGCTTCGATAATTATTCTTACAGACTTATGTGTTATCCTACAAAAGCGATTTAGAAGGTAGGGGGACGAGATTAAAAAAAATCATGGCGAAACTGTTCCGTAGTCCGTTCATGGTTACGTAGTCGAACTAAATAGAAACCTAATGTACAACGATATAGTATTTTCGAAAGTGATACATATGAGCTCGTTAAAAAGTTGTATTACCATACACACAGTTTATAAGTTAGAGTCATATTACCCTAAGTGGTCACGCTACGTCACGAACGTTCATTGTTGATCATTACTGTTAGTGAAAACATTAACGATTATTACATACGTTTGTGTACGGAAGTTGGAAAGTGGTATACTTGTATAAGTACAGATATTGTGGCAGGAGCAAGCTATATTTAGACGACCCTCGGAGTAGGACAAGGCCGCGCTCTAGTCGCACCCGTTATGTATTATAGAACATCCTTCAGAGAACTAAGTACAAATATTTACGTTTGCGAAGTGATAGTAAAATTTATAACACATTTGCTCGTAAAGCGTCTCTTATTTCACCAATTTCAATATCGTAATGTATGTTATTACGTACTTGTGCGTTATTGTAATGTAAAACGCACGAGTTTCTTTTTAATAAGGTAAAACGTACGGTTTATCAAGATGCTCCGTCTAAAACTAACGGTACTCTTTTAAATCTAAGCAAAGAGTTTTTATGTCAGAAAAGTGGTCAACATTTTATGAATAAAATTAAGTTTGGGAGATAAAATATAAAAAATAAACATTTAATTCTTTAATTTAATTAATTTTGACGATAAATTACAATCATTTATTTATCTGCAACAAAAACCAAAAAATATTAATTTACTTTATTAGTAATACTGGCTGTTTTTGTGCCTTTGCCTTAAAAAAAAGCGCTGATGCGCGCGCATCGTTAATTTGTGAACAAGTAAAAATTATTCCGCACGCTGTTTCTTCCCGAGAAAGTCCGAGTTTTATTTATTTCCTCGCAAATATGTTATAAACCGTCGTATGACATACGTGCGCTTTGATAATTACAGCCTCTGCTTTCTTGTAGCCCTCGCCTACGGCTCGGGCCAGCAATATCGCCTCGGCTGTAATTTTCAACTTACCGCACTTATATCATAATGTACTAATACATGATAAAAGCGTTCATGTCCTGTCATTTATTAAAAAGCTGGTGACATTGGAGTGTTATTGGCATATATTATAAACGACAAATCTATGACAATTGTCAAAGCTTGGCCAAATACGTATTTGAAGTCTTTGGCTGGGTACAAATATTAGGTAGTCAAACGTCTAACTCTAAAGCATTTATTTTAATAATTTTGTTTACTTTTGTCAAGCCCCGTCGGCACCTGGGAGTCTTTGGTATATATTTGTCTATTGGACGTTGCACTGCATTTGTGTTGCGTTATATTAATAATTATATTTGCAACTGATTAGCAGTCGATTCGGTAAAGCCAATCGTGCTAAGTTCACTAATTAATATCAGCGTATTTGTGACTCCCCTCAGCTGTCGGATTAGATCTGCTAATACTAAATCTCAAGTGTCAAGACGCTGCCTATTCCCTTCTAAGATCTGACAACAAACAAATAGTAAGATAACACGGACGAATGAGCTGCCATTTGGGACTCAACGAACTGAACCAGTTTTATATCTAGCCTTTCAATAAAAGGCTTCAGATTTAGGCTCGGGCTCGGCTTCGCCACAAAGAAACCCGAATGATTTCTTTCTATTCTGTAGAAAAACCCGAGCATAATTTTGCGTTTATTACAATCTCGGTGTGAATGAACGCTTTATATTGACCTACGTTTTACCTTCACTATTTATTTCAGAATCCATTTGATTTTAGGTGCAGAACTAGACGACCTCCATGCGCAGTCGGCGAATAGCCGGCTGAGACTCAGGAGGTAGCGGGTTCGATTCCCTCCGCGGAACAAATGTTTGCATGATATACAGATACGAGTATTTGTTCCGGGTCTGGATGATGGATTATATATTATAAGTATATATTTACAAAAAAAGTATATAAGTATTCTATCGGTTATCTGGTACCCATAATAGAAGCTCTGCTTAGTTTAGGTCTAGATAGCGCTGTGTGAACTGTCCAGCTATATTTCTTTATTGTTTTAGAACTTGTTTGTTAGAGTCGAATTTCAAAGTTATTTTTTATGAGTAGAATCACCCTCAACATTGTACAAACATTGTCCGAGGCACCTAGTACAAGACCAAAGCTTTAAAGATCGCTGCATTTTGAAGCGATTACCTCAGGCTGTTGTTATGGATGACGGAGCGCGCGACCAAAAGCGTCTAATGACACCCCCATTCTATTCTCGTTTCAAGATTAATGCAACGCGCTAACACTTTTTAATTATTCAACTTTTTAGCGAAGGCTCGATTGTAAACTTTCTTCGACGACGATAAGTTAAAGACAAAGGGCCAGCTAACTTTATATACATGCCAGAAATACTCCAAAGTACCGACCCTGTAAAATGCTTGAAAAAGCCATTAAATTTTCTGCAAGCTCATAAAACTATTTAATGGTTCTGAATGCAATGTTGAATCTAGAGTCGTAAAAAACGTAACAAGTTCTCATCTGGGTAATAAATAGTGCTAATCTAAATCGAATATCGTAACGAATTTGTAGTATCGTCCGTCTCGAACAGTTCGACGTTAGCCTGATCGAGTCCAGACGTTTCCAAGAATTGCATTCGTATAGAGATGGGTTTGAAGGGGTTGTGAATGCCGTTTTTGACGGTGGAATGAAAGGAAAAAGCACTTTGCTACGTCTGTATGTACTCAGTCTTTTGTTCAGGTGAGGACGCTGAGAGCACGTCACTTCATCTATATGGATTTTCGGTTACTTAGACAGATGAAAAGTATGCATAGATATGTATAAGCAGTTATGTGAAGTATTTTTAACTCCAAGGTTACCTGTATAACTGAGTAAAATAAGATTGATGCTACAAATAATACAATTTGTTGGCTTTTTAAATAATTGATCGAGCGAAGCGAGCTCTCTAAATCAATTTGGGCAAATCGGCGTTGTATGTATGTATGTTTGTTTGTCCGAGGATAACTTTCAAAGCGTTTATCCGATAATCGTGAAATTTGATATATAGGTAGGTAATGATGGCATAATTTTGGTGTGACTCAATGAGCTAAAAATTTTGGGGGGTTGTTGAGATATTGGGGTTCCAGAGGGGTAAAAAAAAATGAAAATGAGACTATTAGGTCAAGTGAGATGTCAAATGAAAGGTCTTTATTAGTACATTTTGACCCCGTTTTTACTTTTAGTAAAGTTTTTGTAGTTTTTGAGTTATTAGCCATAATAAAAACTGAACTTTGACAAAATTCACAGGGTACACCAGTGACCCAACAGTGCTGTAATTTGGTATGCGTGTAGCTTATGTATCACAAATATAGGCAAGAGTCTGAAATCTGGAATAACTATAACTTTTACCCCAAAAAAGAGTAACCAACTACATGAACTCCTGTTATCTGTAATTTGAATGAATCTGTAGGTCGAGTTAGTTGGTTTTTATTTCGTGGCACTATTTTGATATTAACTATCAAAATAGTGCCACGAAAGATTACGAATAATATTTTTTTGTTTTTAGGGTAGACTCGCGAGATCTCAGTTCGGGGCGAACCACTAGTATAAATTGTGTTTGTATCTAATTAATCGAATTAAACTGAACTACGGAAGAGCGAGACCCTCTAACACAGGTATTTTATACTTAAAAGAGGGTCCCAAACCCATGAAATGTATCCTAGATTAAGTTTACCGAAATAAAATATTTGTATTGTATTGCATAATATGCTCACTCACTACAATTAATCTTTGTAATGGAATCCTAAACCAGATTCAATATTGACGACCTAAGTATGTTAAGAACTGAGTGCAAAGTTTAATGCGATGATAATGTTTTATTTGCGTTCACTGGCGATAAACAATTTTTTAACCCCGATGCAAAAAGAGGAGTGTTATAATTGATGTCTGTTTGTTTGTAGCATCGTAGTTGCCAAACGGATGGATCGATTTGGACGAAGTTTCTTATGTCAGTTTTTAACCCCACGCAAAAAGAGGGGGCATGAAATTTTTATTTGTTTAAATTTATACTTGATAAGAGACAGACTTCGACCAAATAAACATCTTTTTTTGTGGGGGGTGGGGGGGACTTTTCGACACCTATGAGAACTATAAATGCTTTACGACTTTTGGGAATTCGATGATTTTCATTGAAGAATCAACTAATTCAATAGCACTTGATAAAATCAGCTGATTTTGGTTAAAATCCGTTGTTTTTTTTATTTATAAGCCGTTTAAGTTCAAAGATCTTAAGTGAAACATTACGTTTGTATATGCCAAGTTCTAGGGAAAGCGCAAAGTCTTAATAAACAGCTGATTTAAAGTGGAAATGTTAAGAATACTCTAAAAATACTAGAAAGTAAATAGACTAGGTAGTAGAATAGCTAAGAATTTAAAATCAGTTATAGCGTATTAAATAAATTATCCAAATAGTTAATTAAAAAGAACATGTTTTTTTTATAATTATAGACTAGCGATTGACCACGATCTCGCCTGATGGTAAGCGATGATGCAGTCTACAATGGTACAGGCTTGCCTAGAAGAAACCTATTCACTCGCGACTTGAAGACCCCTAGGTTGTAGTTATCAGGAAACACAGACTCAGGCAAGGCATTCCACTCCTTGGCGGTGCGCATAATAAAGGTGGAAGAGTACCGCTTTGTGCGTATGGGAGGTATGTTTATCATGAAGCGGTGGCGCATCGCGTCTGGTTGTCCGATGATAGAATGGGGATGGTGGGATCAGATTGAAAAGCTCCGCAGCACACTCTCCCAAACCTATCCGATAAAATGTTTATTTATGCTAAGCCCTATCACAGAGAAATAATATACTATGTACAAGCCCTACACAAGTATAGTAAGGAAGTATATAAACTTTGTCCGTAAGCGAATGCCTAAAGAAGCATTATATAGAAGCTTTAATTTTAATTTACCTGAAGAATAAGGGTTCTATTGCTAAATGTATAAAAAATATTGTTTTAATACCAATTTGAAACCAGTAGTACCAACAATTGCAAAGTAATACTTGCATTCGATGGATAAAAACTTGGTTTAGATTATATAGGCACACTTCTCCAAAGATGGGACACAGTAAACAGACCTCTTTAGAAGTCGTCACAGGCCTAGCAACGTCTGGCATTCAAAAGAATGATATGGGGTCGGGAGAGCGTTTAGCTTAGATGTACTTACGAATAGGTATTAGCTTGAGGCTGTTTACCACTGTACCTTTTATGTGAAGTTGACATATTTACAAGAAAGATTATGTGTATGAAAGCTGTGTTGTATGCTAATTCGCCTCACATTTTGACTTTACAAAGGCGCAACAAAAAAGCTTGTTTTGCGTAGACCAAGGGCAGAAACGTTTCGTTTATTTATTTATTTTATTTATTTGCATTTATTTGAGACAATAAACAATTATGCCTAAATATTACTAGACTTAATAATTCTAAATCTAGTCATTCCTATTATTATTATTTTTGTTTAGTCTATTATTATTTAGTATTTTTCTTTTAATTGTACCTCTCTCCACCCAAAGGTTGCCTGAAAGAGATAGCTTTTTTAGCATTGTACATTTTCTTGTTTCTCATTATGTTGTATCAAGCTATAATAAAGATTATCCATCCATTGATTCATTCATTCTGAGGAGTGACGGGTCTATAAGTAAGTATTTAAATAACGGGTAGCGGCTCGAGTGTCTCTAAGCACCGATACAAACCTCTAGGGGCTTACAGTGGTTTATTACGTACTGTTAGGTATGTCGAATAAATAAATACAAATACATTATGTTGTTTTGTGCATGATAAATGAGTTTATCTACGTCACAGGTCACTTTGTCCTCACAAAACGTGAATAGAAATTGTATCGCGTGCAGTTCTAAAGCAAAAATACTAGTTTTGTAGTAATTATCTCTTTAAAATGATTTACATTATATTATTATTATTATTATTTGGAGCCTGTACTGTCCCACTGCAGGGCAAAGGCATCCTTTACATTATAAATTAAACAAAAATATTCTTCTGCTCACTGCATCAAAACAACTATTTCAAATGTTAAATTTATGTTTGACAGTAAGCGATTTATTGTAAATCTGTTGTGAAATAAGGAATCTTAAATCGTAAAAACTTCAGTAATAATTGTTGTTGTGTTCCGCATATCTATTGGCATGTCTAAAATGCTAAAACAAAAAAAAATTGTGTTTAATAAAGTTTTACCTTAGTATTCTAAGTAGGTAGAGATTACCCAATCTAAAAATGAACACCGCTCCATATCATTACTGTGCGTCAACACTTTATCAAGACAATTCAAAATAAGCCTTGTTCTTACAGTAAATAGAGAACATTTCGCTTTGACGCAATAAAATGGAGGGGCGTTCATTTTCACAGTAGACGGTCTCTCCACTGGAAATCTCTTAAAATAAAATATTCCAACTGCGCGTTAAAAACATAGTACCTATAAATTACGCGACACCTGCGATCTCTGTAAAAATTTGAGGTATAAAATGGTTCAGGCACGTAATATATGCGGTCCTATTAGGCTTAAATTAAATATTCACCTAGAATAGCACCTTCCATAAATAAGCCTTGCCGTTAATTTTCGTTCGTTACAGGATTTTTTAATGCCGATTACGTTACCTTTTTACTCCAAACGATAAAATTTGTCAACACTACGCAGCTATGACCAGACCCGAAATTATATTTATATGTCAGGGACAACCTTGATTTATGTACATAATGTATACGTACTTGCAGCTTTATGCTCTGATTCATAAACAACTTAACAAACTTGAATGTCTTATTCCATAAGCTAACACACATCTACTTAGCCATTTGTTATCAATCAAAGTTGAAACAGAAAATTGCTTCGTCATCATCATCATTGATCGAGCGAAGCGAGCTCTCTAAATCAATTTGGGCAAATCGGCGTTGTATGTATGTATGTTTGTTTGTCCGAGGATAACTTTCAAAGCGTTTATCCGATAATCGTGAAATTTGATATATAGGTAGGTAATGATGGCATAATTTTGGTGTGACTCAATGAGCTAAAAATTTTGGGGGGTTGTTGAGATATTGGGGTTCAAGAGGGGTAAAAAAAAAATGAAAATGAGACTATTAGGTCAAGTGAGACGTCAAATGAAAGTTCTTCATTAGTACATTTCGACCCCGTTTTTACTTTTAGTAAAGTTTTTATAGTTTTTGAGTTATTAGCCATAATAAAAACTAAACTTTGACAGAATTCACAGGGTACACCAGTAACCCCACAGTGCTGTAATTTGGTATGCGTGCAGCTTATGTATCACAATTATAATAATAATAATAATCATCTTTATTTGGAACAATTAACAACGGTGAATTACAAAAATGAAAAACGATGATATCCGCATTAGTAATAAATACTGTGTCGCAGATACCAACGCCCTCCTCCGCGACAAGGTAAGTAAGGGTTCCAATACAATCTTAAAGATACTCACTTAATACAAAAAAGAAACACTTACATAAGGAATAATACAAATTAGTGTATGGTGGTTGGGTGTATGTGTGTGTGTGTGTGTGTGTGTGTGTATGTGTGTGTGTGTATGTGTGTGTGTGTGTGTTTTTTTATAGTCAACAGTCTGAAATCTAGAATAACTGCAATTTGTACCCCAAAAACAGTAACTAATTAACATGAACTCCCCGTTACCTGTAATTTGAATAAAACTGTAGGTCAAGTTAGTTGGTTTTATTTCGTGGCACTATTTTGATAGTCAAAGATTACGAATAATATTTTTTTTTATTTTTATAGTAGACTCGTGAGATCTCAGTTCGGGGTGAACCACTAGTAATATCAGCCATAGAACGTCCACTAACATTTCCAGAGAAGCCGATCTTGTGCGGCCTGCACCCAACGGCTCCCAGCAACATTTATCATCTTTCCACTGTATTTCGTATTACTATGAAATATTTGACTTTCTTTTCACTATAAAGAAAGAAAATACATTCAATTTCCACACACACAGGACAGACCATTCAAACCAGTACAAACCTACTTATATAAATGTTATAAATGATTAATTAAAAATAATATAAAGAAACAGGAAAACACAGCTACAGCTACAGGTCTGTTCACATTTGTTGTAACGTCATGAATTTGTCATAGCAATTGTCGAAGTCGCAACGAATTAGTGCTCTATTAATTATCCGGTAATTAAATTTTGCGTGAAAGAGTACGCGGAAAGCTAGCTCTCGGCAATGCCTGCGGAGTGAATAGTGCTAACAAGGTACATGCTAGCTGTAATGAGGTCTTCGCCTGAACCAAGACAGTTTCTTTGTTTGAAATCCGATAGGTACGATGATTTTATGACACGTTGGAATATTTATGCAAAAGTTTGTATTGTTTTGGTATGCTGCAAGTCTGATATTTTTTCAAGTAGTTTATAGGTAAATGTACTTAGTGACGACTAAGGCATCAATATTATGTGTGACGCGGTCCTTCGTAGAAGTGCTACGTGCTACGAAACAGTGCTACAGTGCGCCGCCGGGTGGCGTAGCCACTTTACAGATAGTGCTTTGTTCGTGTTTAAGGGAACAAAATGTTAAAAGAATAATACATATTTTTTGTAAACCCAACACTTTCAGCATAACCATTAAGGTCTACGAAGTGCTATAGCATAGCGCTTGCGCGGAAAACTCATAAAACAAGCGAGGATGCATAATATTAGGTCTTTACCTATGAAATTGCCGTTTTATATGGAATAAGTGAAAGTACTTATTTTTTGAACTTTTTATTTCTGTTATTCGAATGTACTCACCCATGCAATCGACGCATCTTTGCCAACGCATTGGCAGTTTATTGATGCCCTTCTTGTAAAAATCAGTTGGACGGGAGGCAACAAACTCTTCAAAAGCATTTTGTACTGCCTCTCGGGGATTGAATTTTTTACCCACTAAAAGTTGTCTAAATTTTGGAAAAAGTAATAGTCGGTAGGTACTCGTACAAGGTCTGGTGAGTATGGCGGATGAGGGAGAGCTTCCAACCCCAGCTCTTGCAACTTGGAGACTGTCTGTTGTGTAGTATGGGGTCGCGCGTTGTCGTGAAGGAGCAGTGGGGACGACCGATTGGCCAAAGCTGGTTGCCGATGTGCAAGCTTCTCCATCATTGTCTCCAGTTCTTCACAGTACACATCTGCAGTAATTCTCATGCCGTTTTGTAAAAAGCTGTGGTGAATCACACCCGCACTTGACCACCAAACAGTGACCATCACCTTTTTATGGGTCATTTTTGGTTAAGGGCATTGCTTTGGTGCTGAACTAGGATGTAACTAACTTGCTGAGCGCTTTCGATTGTCGAACCGAACCCATTTTTCATCGCACGTAACAATTCGGTTTAAAATTCCTTCATTTCTTTGCCTATTGAGCAGCGCGAGGCAGGTCTCGACACATACGTTGCGCTGGCGATCGTTAAGTTTGTGAGGCACCCATCTATCAAGTATTTTACCTTGCCTATTTGTCGCAAATGGATCAAAATTGTTTTGATGCTAACATCAAAAGCTGCTCAGCTGTAGATTGAGTTTCGTCAGCTTCCACAATTCGACTTTAATTCACCATTGTTGACCAAAGTCTCCGGACGACCACGAGCTTCATTTTTCAAGTCAAAATTTTCAGAACGGAACCGGGAAAACCAATAACGGGTTGTGCGTTCGTTTGTACAGTTCTCTCCGTAAACGTTTTAGATGTTACGTGCCGTTTGTGTCGCGTTGGTGCCACGACGGAACTCATATTCCATAATTACACGAATTTTTAAAGTATCCATTATGACGAAAAATGTTCAAATGTAATGAAAATACAACGCTAATCAATAAAGAAAAGACTGAGTTTGTAAAAAGAATGTCATGTTTTTAAAACAAAATTAATTTGAATTTAGAATACAAAGCCATTCCAAACTTTTTTCTATTTGAAATGTCCAGTACTGAAGAATGGCAATTTCATAGGTAAATACCTATTATATTATTGGAAAATATATTAGTTTATTTTCAAGCTTTAGTAACAAATTAAAGGATATTCTTAAAGTGTGATATCTTTTTTCTCCGAAATAAAAATATTCCCGCATAGCTCTCAATTTCCCCAAACCTCTAACAACATGGCGAATTTAGATTTAAATATTTTAAGCCACGCGGATTTCATCCCATGAAATGATTGCGTTTATTTCGGAAGATTTTATTTCAAACAGACGCTCAAATATAGCGAAGAAATTATTTAAATGAGTTTAAATGAGACAAACACCGAGAACGATGTCTACAAAAAAAAAAATTACTTTGTTTCTTCTTTTTAATTTATTTGACTCAAAATTAATTCTTTATACAAAATATTTTACTCTGTTCCCACTTTTAAAGTCATTAACATTATCTAACAACTTACTTAATTTATATGGCATTTATCTAATACACACCCTTTCTTCGTTCTTTTATTCTTTGAAGATCAATATGACCGCTTTTATGTCATTAAACCTGTTAGTTGCTACCGATCTGTATGTGTAGGTTCCGTCTCATGGCATCCCGCCAAGAAGACCTCTTACCTACATTTCGTTTGAGAAACGCAAAAAAATCCTCTTTCTTTGTTTGTTTGCCGAAGCGTGACGGTCAGGGACACTCGTGTGTTCTACGAGAAACTGTGATCGATGCCAAACATGTAATATCCACGGGGTTTGTTTTCATGTGAAAGTTTTTGGCACAGACATATATGGGGCACTACAGTTTACGTGAAGGTTGCGCCACAAATGTTTACTATTTTACAACGAACAATGAAAAATACTAAAACATGTGTTAAGCTCTGTAAACATCGATTATTAGACTTACTTAATTCAAAAGAGAAGTTTACAGAGTTAAATTAGTTAAACATGAAACTGATTCCAGTTCATGAGTTTGGTTAAATACCTGCACATCCAATTTTCTAGAGAATTGCTCTTATCAGTTCCAGATTGACTTTGAGAAACATTGTTCTGTATATACGAAGTGAGAATGAGAAAGCTATAAATATAGACAGAGGCTGTGCGGACCGCTGCCTGTCTCAGGAGTAATGTAAAGGAAACTTATCCAGTTAAACTTTCCGAGCCATTTGGGCGCGGTCGACTTACTGTAAATTCCAATGAATAAACAAAAATTCGTAGGCTAAAGCTGTAGCTATTGTTCACCTTTCATCTCCGATAAACAACTTGGTGCTATACAGCTTATGAAACCACTCCTAAGTTCCCTTACGTAATGCTATCAGAAATAAAACTTGTTTTCCTAGTAAGAAAGTTCAACTAATGTCTATTATCAAAACTTTTCGTTCGTGCTCCAAATACCTACTAGTCGACAAACGACTGGAAAGTTTCTAGGTTTCTATACAGGAAAATGATCTTTTTCAGACGTTTTTCTACATTTGACAGAAAAATATGATCGCATATGAATACTTTTAGTAATGTTTTTACTCAACTGATATAAGATGGAGCAAAACACGATGGATTGGTAAAACTAATGCAAAAAAAAAATTGTATTGATGCAGATAAAAATAACAACGGATGGCGCTTACCTGAGATAATATAACACTCCGGATACGGTTGTCTCCATGCCGACTGTTAGGAATAATGTTTAAATGAATTTATATGCAAATTCGTTGAAAATATACCGTGAATTCACGTATGGGATAATTAAATGAATATTTATGAGTTTACGCCTGTATACGAGTATAAATAGCCGTAACTAAATATCTTTGAATATTTAAATTTTGTTGTTTACCTTGTTTTGTACACATGTGTTTATATATCTTTTGAATAAATCATTGATTATTATTTGAATACCTGGATTAATAAATAAACAGCGACAAAAGAGAATAACTACAGATATATTCTATCTATGTACCAAATTCAATTGAAATCGGTACAGCCGTTACGATGTGATTGAGTAAAAAACAAACATCCAAAATTTTGCATTTATAATCCATATTCATACTAATTTATAAATTAAAAAGTAACTCTCTCTGATTGTTACGTTTTCACGACTAAACGGCTACATGATCTTCATGAAACTTAACAAGTAAATACTGTGTGTCATGAGAAAGGACATAATACATAGGTTACTTTTTTCGGGATTATTAAGATTTTTTGCCCTACAATTTTGCCATACAAAATTAATCAATTACACTTGGACTGCCCCATAGATTTGAAAATAGAAGTTGACACAACGTCGCGTTCACTAAGCTATAGGTAAAAAGGTTTAGATAAAAAGGTTAGACTGTGTGTGGGAGGCGCTCAGGTTTAACCAAAGAGTTCGGAAAATTAAAACATTTTAGTTGAACTACGAGTATGACTGTGCTTACCCAAACGTGAGTTTAACAAACGTTTTCGGTAATTGGCGCTGTTATAACTAAGACAATATTTTAAGTCCACGTGAACGAAGTCGTGGGTAAGCTCGCGTTAATATAAATAAATAACATAATCGACACGCACAGGTAAAGAGTAGTAGAACTCCTTGTAAAATGACTCCCCCAGGGAAGTACTACCACCAAACTTTTTTCTGTCACCAAGCAGCATTGCTGTGTTTCGGTTATGAAGGGTATGGTTTCCGGTAAAATTACAGGCATATGAGGCCACGAGTAGATGGACGCAGGGCAGTGCATCGTAGGGCGTGACCTACGAGGTAATACTTTGCTAGAGGCGATGGTTACCACTTAACATCAGGTGGGGTATATGCTTGTTCCATCACCAGTTAGTATAAAAAAAATAGAGGTACATATTGTGAGAATTGTCGAGTCGGCGATACTCATTTTCTCATCTCTTCTTAATAGCGCATGCAAATGTGATTACATTATTGGATTGTCATGGTGTCGGGTTGGTTAACATTTAAATATTAAATCTTTGAACGCATTAACACATAGTAATGTGTATTTTTACTATGCGAATCCATTTATTTCACGTGTGTAAACACTTGCTCCGCTTAGTTTGATCATCCATAAATGAGATATTGGTATGTGAGCAAACAACAGATCTGCAATGTTATAAATCACGGAGCGCCGATCCAAGATGACTGGGATTAATTACACTATTGACGTCTGTTTCGCACTATTCATAACGGATGCTCCAATTTGATCCCATTTCCAGGTCAATCTGTGCGATTCATACAATTTCCATTCATTCGCTCATTCATTCGAACCGTTATGCAACGGTGATTGCTCAATTTCATACGATTATCCTACTTCTAAATGGTCAATTTTAAAGTTATTAGACTTCAATTAAAGTATAATAATGGAGGACAGTTTTTTTACAAACTAATTACGAATACACGTTAGTTAAAAATACAGGTTGTGTGGTAGTTGTCACTATTTAGCGATAATACCGTCAAATGTATCAGATAGATTTATGTTGTTCTTATTTAAATTGTTTTGCTTTATGGTGTGGAAACTATCTATGTAAAAAGTACAGTACGAAAACCGAGCTATAAAAACAGGGTTGTTTTTTGTAAAAACATCTTAATTTCGGTTTAATTACGGTCTAGAAGATCACAGACACTTTTTTAGAAAGCAAAAAAGGGATCAAAAGCTTTTGCGTTTGTGATTAAACCGTCCACCGCGAGCCAACCTATTAGCATAAACGTAGAAATGCAACTTCATCAAATACTGCGTGTTGAAACAACTCTCTTATGTCGCTGTACATATCTACCCTGCACTGCAACGCGGGTGATTTGCACAACTTAACTAATAAAGTGTCAGAGTTTCACCTGCAGTGTACTCTACAGAAATAGTAATAAAAGCAAAATACGGGCAATAAATTCGCAGCTGGGCTTCCGGAGTCCGTCTCCCTTCGGAAACTATTGATGTTTCCCCTTCCAACAGATAGCCAAGTTATTTCTTTGGGTAGGCATGATACGATATTGGTCGGTGTATCTTACTCACCTCCTATACATTTGACAAAATGTACGCGTACGATATAGCTGACATGGCTCTTAGCATTCAATCTTGTGGAAGAGTTAGTGGCGGACCATTTGTTGTGTTTTTTGTGTAAATTATAAATACATTTTAGGTTGTCGAATTGGGCTGCGCCAGCAAAGTTGTGCAACTCATTGTTCTGTACTTTACTAAGAATATTTGAATACAAATAATTGGTCAAGCGCGTGTCGAACCACGCACAGTGAAGACCGTAGCCAGCACGACGGTATCTTAGTCATATTTAAAATATAAAATTAATTTTCCAGTTGATTTTAGTCATTTTGTATGCAAACTATATGACATGAACACACTACTATTATGAAAATGGCAACTTTAAAGCTTTATATTTCGTAAACAGGTTCTGGAATCAAAAAAGTGATAAGGAAACCTTTTACTTTTTTTTTAAAATACCTATTCAATGATACACCATAAGATAGGGCGAGTGAGTAAAAAAAATACCTCCAACTTCCACACACAGAGAGAGGTACCCTAAAAAAACAAAGTACTTTTTTAGTTTTTATTTCATAACTTACTAGGCCAAATATTCTACGAATAAAACTGCTGTAACTGATCGGACGGACAGACAGATAGACGGACATGGCAAAACAATAAGGGTTCCGAGTTCAACTGCGGAACCCTAAAAACTGGAAAAATTTCAAAGTGTGACTGCATCGCGTGTTCGCATGAATGGGGTTTGGATGCGATCGATATCTGGGCTAAGTGATGACCACAGCGACTTCTGCGAATGGACTGTGAATCGGTCACATGCCTTCAGACAGAATTCACCACTTATTTGAAATGGGACGGTTGACGACATATCGATTTTGTTACGTTTCTTGGAAAGTATTTTATCGATCAGTATGTGGCTCGTATTTTCACAATGTTGCCTATTAATAATAAATAAATATTGCTGGACATTTCACACAGCGGCATCTAGTCCAAACTAAGCAGAGCTTGTACGAGTACTATGGGAACCAGATAACTGATATAATACTTAAATACTTTTTTTTTGTAAATACATACACATAATACATAGAAAAACAACCAGACCTGGAACAAATATCTGTAGATCATGCAAACATTTGTTCCGGGGCGGGAATCCAACCCACTACCTCCTGCGTCTCAGCCGGCTATTCGCCCACTGCGCCACGGAGGCCGTCAATTACTACTATTATTTAAGTAATATTCAACAGCTAGTAAAGTTGGAATTATTACCGTTAACTGGATTTTATATTTTAACGAATGACATAAAATAATAAGAATGAATAAATAATTAGAGCGTTATAAAATTATATTAAGAAGGTTGGGTTAAATTGTTTTCTTGTTTTGATTCAGGCTTTTACACCGCATTATTATATTCTAACAACCCGTTAGGGAGTCTCAAACAGGCTGTTCCCCGCATCTTGATAATACTAATCGGTATTAGTTTGAATATTGATAAGCTTGTATCGTAGCAGGCCCTTGATATAAGAGGCATTTTTTTCTTTTCAGCCAAAAGTGTCATCATGCTATTTAGCCATCGAGTAACAAAGATTGTCTCTCTGAATTTTAAAGAAAACAATAGGGCGTGAAACAGATATTGGCTTAATCCTTTGCAGCCTTCTTTGTACAACTTTGAAATCGGAAAATCGATCATCATGAAATCGTCATCGAGCTTTTGCGTTTTACGCTTTTAATATTGTACATCGCATAAAACATTAGCTTGGTGTACAATATACTATGAATTATTTATGTCTGTTTATATTTTCCAAGAAGGAGAATGAATTTCAAAGCCAGGCACGAATTTAGTTTAAACTGCTCGTCGGAGAAATGGCACAAGGAGTACGAGACAAGAATTCTTATTTTGTGTCTTCTAGGACATCTATATTTCCTCTTGAAAACTACTATTTACTTGCATTACATTTTATATTTTTATGTCGTAACTTATATTATTTTAAATTGCCCATTCTTGAAATTTACATCCTATTTTCTGTCAATATGATTCTTTAATTTATGTCATTACTATCCAAGATGACAAACATTTAGATTCGATCGGAACTGATAAGATTTATTTGCAATTCCGTTCTTCTGTTAAGATAAAATATAACGAAAAGGTATGAACCACGTTTTTACACCTTTTAAATTTGTTCAAAAAGGCGTTGCTTGTTAAAAACCGTGTTCAAATTTTGCCAGTCGCAAATAACTTGGCTTTGTCGCCGCTAGCTTTTGTCAGGAGACGTAGATTAATGTAACGGAGCTTCCGCACCAAAAGAAAAAACTATTTTTGTTACGAAGAATATTCATTAGCCAAGAAACGGACTGTAAAAAATATCGACTAAGAAAAACTGTCATAAAAGACACTGCGGTGTAGTTTTTAATTAATCGTTTCTTCGTGGTATCGTTTGCTTACTTTTAAAATATACTGGTCAAGTAGTCAGTCTACTAAATATTTTCTAGTCCTAGTCAAATCGGGGCATATAATTTTTGAAGTGAATACTTCTTTAGGCGTCTTGGGCATTTTTTAATATGGGGAAAAAACCATTGACTCGCGACTCTGTTACCGTTACCGACACCTCTGTATTCATTGTTCAAGTTTTCACTTCTATCGGCACTCCCGGAGTGCCACTTTTTTACTTTTATTTATGTGACAATAATAATAAGAAATCATTAAATTCAGGCAACAATAAATAAATAAATAAATATTCCTGGACATTTCACACAGCGCTATCTAACCCCAAACTAAGCAGAGCTTGTACTATGGGAACCAGATAACTGATAGAATACTTATATACGTTTTTTTTTGTAAATACATACTTATAATATATAGAAAAACACTCAGACACGGAACAAATGTCTGTAGATCATGCAAACATTTGTTCCGCGGCGGGAATCGAACCCGCTACCTCCTGCGTCTCAGCCGGCTATACGCCCACTGCGCCACGGAGGCAGTCAAAGTAAAAAAAAAAAAGTAAAATAGTTACAGGATGTTAATTAACTTATTCTACGACCCATAAAGATATATAGACCGTAGCCTAAAATATATAAATAATAAAAACTTATATTTATTTACTACATAAATACTAAGAGTTCTCAGTGTTCGGTATCAGTCCTCGGAAACTACGAAATACCTGTATATAATGGTGTAGGTAGCCCAAATCTTACTCAGAATGAGATAGATAAATGGCTACGTACAAATCCTTAATGGACACCAATTGTCTACATCTAAAATTAAATGTATATACAAGAATGCTCAACAGTCCCACAAATTCTAAGCCCTCACCGCGCTCTAGAATTCCCTGTATAGAGTTCGTAGAAATTACGTGTACCTACCTACCACGGAATCTAAATGTGTTATTAGAATATCGATGTATCACTAGGCTTCTAACATTGCATTTTTTGTGTGACCTAAATAATAGTATAAATAATAATCACTCTAATAATATAAATGCGAAAGTTTGAATGTTTGTTTATTTATTTATTTCGCATTGGTGTGGTATGTTTGTTTGTTACTCAATCACGTCGTAATGGCTGAACTGGTTTCGATGAAATTTAGTACGTATGTAGATTAGGTCCCATGGGATAAAAATGTGGTGTGTCAAGTCAAGTTGCAACAGCGAGTTTAGCTTTATTTTTAGGTTACCTACACATTTAGTAGTGTAACGCGTACGAAATCGCGGGCAATAGCTAGTCAATCATAAAATATAATTCTAGTAATTATTTTGTGTAGACAGCAGTCGTTGGAAAATATTACAACGAAAGAGTGATGGGTGACAATGAAAGCCTTAAAAGTTCTGTACACATTCGAGAACTATGAGTAGGGCATAATTTTGGTATGTTATAGATGTTCTAAGATAAGTTATTGCCAGCACCGTAATGTAGAATATCTCTTCGACTAATTGTAATTATAATAAAGCTTACAACATACAAGATACTTGTTTGACTCTAATCCTTTTAAATTGACACTTAGGTCGGCTTGCGCAACGAACGCTTAACGAATTTAGCATGGTTAAATTTGACGTATTTGTATAATTTGACAACTTCTTTATCATATTTAGCTACTAAATACTTTTAGGCATCGTTGCGCAAGTCACCCATAAACTAAGAGTCACATAAGGGACCTTTGTCCGTAAAGTTGTCCCAATCTCTTCCCATTTGACGAGATGACGACCCCCATGACGACAGCCATGACGTCTTCCGTGGAGCAGTGGGCGAATAGTCGGCTGAAACGCAGGAGGTAGCGGGTTCGATTCCCGCCGCGGAATAAATGTTTGCACGATCTACAGATATTTGTTTCGGGTCTGGTTGTTTCTCTAAATATCATAAGTATGTATTTACAAAAAAAAGTATTTAAGTATTCTATCAGTTATCTGGTTCCCATAGTACCTACAAGATTTGCTTAATTTGGGGCTAGATAGCGCTGTGTGCAATGTCCAGCTTTATTTATATTTATTTATTTTCAAAGTCAAGGTATACAACGATTTCCTTTCGTTGTCTCGTAAATGCTAGTTAGTGTTTATGTTAATTATCCTCCATATGTAATGTAGTTTATTTACCTATATATGTATATTATTTGTATGTATTTAAGTTTATTAGTATAATCAATAGGTATATTTTATTTTGTGGATTCTGTTTATGGTACTCTTACACCGCCGTCTTTTGATTTTTGTTTATCCTGTCCATCCAAAGATTGTCTGCAAGAGATCGCGTTTAGCGATAAGATCGCCTTATTTCCTTTGTTACTGTATTTTTATTTGGCGTGCAATAAAGAGTATTTCATTCATTCATTCATAAGTGTGACGTAACCAATAATTATTTGATGAAATTGTAGATGTGAACGAGGTTTTTCTTCCATTGGTTGGTAGAAAACTAGCTGAGTAACTACCAAGATAAATGAGGTACCAATTTCCTGATATATCTGCTTTATTGACTGCACCTTTTATTCAGCATCGCGTGTCAGCACACGGCTTTAATAATATATGATTCCGCAGTAATGCAGTTATGGTGTACTTTGTAAATTAGTTTCTGTGTGACCTGCCTTTATCGCTGATAATAATACATTTTAAACTTCCATCATGCAATTTATAAACCTGGTGTAGTTTTGCTTTGGTTTCTATTCAAATAGGCAAAGAAAAAACACTGAATTATAACTGGGTTATGATTTAGTTAGTTTCTTATACTCTCAACAAATATTTTTTGAACACATATATTTTCCACGATGGAGATGACCATAATACGATCTCCGGGGCTCATTGGGAGAATAACCTGCGGAGGCGCAGGATGTTGCGGGTTCGATTCCCACCGCTTAATAAATGTTTCTGGTCTGGTCGTTTTTCTCTGCATAAAATCATAATTATGTATGCTATTGGTTATCTGGTTCACATAGTACAAGCTTTGCTTAGTTTGGGGGCTAGACAGCGCTATGTGAAATGTCCAGCATCATTTATTTATTTTATTAGAATAACTTACGCGACCTATCGCACTTGTCTCACCACCGGCGATGAGCGAGAAGCGAGTAGAGCTAGAAACTAGAAACGAATTGGCGAGCAGCGAGAAGTGTGTAGTTCCTATAGTTGTCTCGCTGTGCTTTAGAGCGAGTGAGTGAGTGCGGTGGGTGATACTCGCGCCATTCTGCCGCTATTACTGCTGTGTTCTGACCGCCAAGCGAGCATCGCTGAGCGCATATCGCTGAGCGCATATCGCTGAGCGCATATCGCTGAGCGCGTATCGCTGAGCGAGTGTTGTAGTCGCTGCGACAAAATAGTGGAGAGCGAGTTCTCGGCGGCAGTGTGAACGGCCAGTGATCAACTATTAATATACGAGTCTCATTTACTGACACGGAATCTATATCTTTTGCTCGTCTCTTGAGCGAGAAAACAGATAAATAATTGATAGATAACCATGGGCTAAAGAAATTCTAGAAATTCTACCTCAAAATAATATCGTGGCTAAGTCGTAGTTTTTCTTTCGCTGAATCAGGGGTTATTGTATTTAATGTTCGGGCATATTACTGCATTCGAAATACATCTTACACGCTGGTGATAAAAAGTTCAACTTTCTGCTACTTCGTGATTATACCTTAGGTATTATGTTTGGTTTGACGTATTTCTCCGTTTATTATTTGCGGAAGAATAGGGAGAAAATACCATACCGAATATATAGTTAAACTGGATTATGAATAACGCGGTTAGAGGCAGACTTTGGCTACTGCGAATAATGTATAAAATTTCTTATCGGGGTATAACTTTTTTTTTATATAGGTACTCTGAATGTTTGTTGGTCCACTCCGACACATAATTTTTGGCACTTCGATTTTTAAATCTCGGTTATGACTCGTGACCCTTTGGCGTACACATTATTGAAATGCTCTTTACACATTAGTTTTCACATATTCCATTCTTAATTTGTAAATTGTAAATTTTAATTCAATCTCGTACGCTTCATACCATTGATGAAGCCTGCGACACAGTATTTTACCCCTGCGGGTATCACTGTTTTTATTTTGTTTCTGTACACTATTTTTTGTTCCAAATAAAGATATTTTGATTTGATTTGAATTAGAATTAATTTCCAGTGACGCGAATGTAATATTGAACAGTGTCATTAAGGAAGTTTCGTTCATTTATCTCGAGTTGCCACTATCTCAAATTGTTGACAGTCTCGCTAGTGTCTACTGAAGAGCCGCATTTGTATCTAGATTTGTACTTGTTGGAATAATTTCTAATTTTTTCCACCTGAACAGATAAGTTGGTGGCACTATATACAATTTGACAGTTCAAGCTCTAAATTAATGTTAAAGTCGAAATTTGACACGAAATACGAAGGTCTAATACAACCGACAGTAACCTCGCTCGTCATGCAGAGAAGTAGGTATGTTCCATATTTGATGTGTTCATGCTACCAGGAGAGACATTAGGTCGTAAGAACGTGGTAGAATAATTTAGGGGTATGTGAGCTGTAAAGCCGAGTTTAGCTAGGCCGGGCATAAATCACAAATCCCATTTGTTATCGATTACATAACATTACAAGACATTGTTTTTACATTAGGTATAGGTAAGGTACCTTAGTTGTGATGCAAAAAGTTTCCCAGTCTATTTACTTTGTTTCAAAACATATTACATAAAATAAATGTCAATTAAGTGTAATAAATGTTAACAAAATACAAAATTGTAGGGATGTAACGATTCATGAATTTGCCGATACGATACCGATACCGATTATCTAAGAAAATAATCGGCGATACCGATACCGAAACCGATATCGATGGCTTAGTAGTAAATACACCCCGTAAATAAAGAATGATGTACTTTATATGCATAAAACTTACTTATGTTACGTAGAATAAATAGACACTCCATTCTGTAAAGTGTGGCAAAAATGGAAATTAAAAATAATGAAAAAAAAGGTAAAATATCATATCAACATTTATTTAGGTAACATTTATCAAGGAATCAAATCAAAAGTAAATCAATATTAATAATCAAAGTTCACTTTAGGAAGATTTTTGTTAAGGAAAGGAGCGCGTCGTTCTTTTCGCGCGCTATTCAAACTGTGTATCGGCTGTGTTTAAATCGGCGATGCCGATATATCGGCCTGCCGATTATATCGGCCGATATATCGGTATCGGTATCGTTACATCGCTACAAAATTGTTATTGTTATGGTTAACCGTTATTTTTAACGGTATATATATTCATGAATAACAATAAGATATACTCTGTATTTATGTTAATAAAGGCAGTACTTTGACGAAACACTCAACAGTAATAAACTTATCTATCTACTTCTTAAATTCAAGGGGTTGGAATCTACGAAATTGCTCGGAACCGCCCTATTACAGCTAATGTACTGAAACAACTAGTTTTCCCTACTATTTTCACAGGCTTTTATCCCAGGCGTCAGAATGAATGACCAGCCATTTGACCGAGGCCAGGTTTTCGTTGTTTGATAACATTTTCCAAACCAACAAATTGCGCCACTCTCCGATAAATTTCCGCCGGCTGACGCTATTTCCGGGAAATGACGAAGCGCTCACACGTCCACTACATACAGAGTACGGAAAAAATACCTGAAATTGTAGACATACACAGATAAGAAGCAAATAATTTTGTTTTATTCTACCTGGATATGAAACAGGCATATGGCCCACCTGATGTTAAATGGTAACCATTGCCTTTAACAAAGTATTGCCTCGTAGGTCACGTACTCGTACCTTACAAACGTGCCCTACGATGCACTATCCCCTGCGACCATCAATTTGAGGCATAAAGGTGTAACGCATGGAGCTGGTTGAGCTGCAAAGCCCAAAGTTAAACATCTTGAACGTCATCTATGATAAGTCCTAAGGTATTCATAAATAATAAATGTATTAAAGTCCATGAAACGCGCTGCGCTTAATGCGGGCTACAAAGTTTTATTGTTGAAATTCGTCTTTCTTATCAGGAAAAATTGGTCACTTATATTATAACATACACTTTCAGAATCACGCTTTACTATTATATGTTCTTGTATTATTACGCCTTTTGATGACATCATAGGCTCGAGCCTTCTCGGGTTATTTCTCGTGTACCTCATGTTTTTGTGCTATGAATAGGGGCACGAGTCGCGTTCTCTACAGAAGCGCTATTTACAGTACTCTATGCTCAGCTGTTGAAACATTTTGTCTAAAATGTTCCATAAGGAACATTTTCGACATATAGTTCAATCTTGATTAAAGACAGCTACATTGTTAAACGGACAATAGACAGTTTTTGGAATGGTCTTTAGCAACAATGGTATTAGGGGCTATTTTTCGATCCTTTTGTATTTTTGAAGGGGTTGATCTTTTGTATGGAATAGTTGTGTTTTTGCGCTTTCAAGTATCTACTGCTGTATTGATTTCCTTGAATAAATGCATCTTAACCAGCTAATGTGAAGCCAGCAAGCTGCAGAACAGCTGCATAAATCATCTTTATTCGATACATGTGGAAGGTCTCAGCTTACCCGTTAAAGTTTTCGGGAGTGGTAAATTTATGCCGGCTATACGAGTGTTCTCGGCGACGACAGCCGCGAGAATTTTTTTTAGAGTACTTACTTATTTAAATCCACAGAGTTAATAAAACACCAGAACTGACATTCAGCTGTGATTGCAAGCCGTGCGCTGTGTCCATAAAATGAAACCCGCGTCCCGCGCCCACCTCACTCCCACCCGCGTAATGTTGCTAGCTTAGTCATTTTGGGGAAAATGTTTTTGATAAGATACAACTAATGCAACTATGGCACTATTTTAAAAATCAAATATTAAGGCCGGTTTGTAAAACGACCCCTAAACGTATTTAGCGACTAAACATGTTTAAATTTGATATATTTGTATGATTTGAGAACTCCTTAAATCATATTCAGCCACTAAATACGTTTAGGCATCGTTGCGCAAATCGGCTTCAATTTTTTTTTGTTTTTTGGGTGATTTGCGAGATCTCAGTGCGGGGTGAACCACTATTATAATTTAAAACTACAACTAATAGAAGTTTTAAATCTCAGAATTCTAAACTAGGGAAAATAATAACACACGATATTTGGCAACACCAGCAAAATGGAGGATCATAATTTACGACAATACAAACCGAACAATTTATTCAATAAACAAATAACACAACCTCTAAATCCGCTACTTTCGTATGAAATGTGATCCCATCTTGTTTTTTTTGAGCCCAGCTGAATTTTTACACGTTGGGACGACACAAGAAGGCATAATCCAATTAAATCGAACACTGTAAAACACGTCAAGCGGACGACGGTCACAGACTGAATAATGTCAAAGTACTCTACTGTAGATGTTGACGTTACATATTTTTTCTGGTTTTATCTATTCTGTGATCAAATCATAGAGTTGATAGAGTACTTATAACATCAACTCACAGCCATTTTCTTAGAAACAAGTGACTTTTTTGATCGGTTTATTCAGATTATTCGCCCTGAATTTATGATCAGCAAACATATCCAATGTTCCACACATAAGCACACCGTCATATCGACTGACATTTACAAATGTTGAAAAATGAAAAACACAGTAGTTTGTCATATTTTTAACACATTTAATATGACAGGTTGTAGTGATATCATATTTTCTTTTGCCAACTTCCTCGTAGCGGTGCTGTAAATATTTCGACACGCCACCATTCACAAGCCTAATAAATAAAGTCTATATCTATCGCTTTTATTTCGCTTGAAAACTAGTTTGACAGGTTGATTGTACCGTCCCGTCAGGGTGAATTTATACGACACGAGTAAACAAACCGATTCGGGTTGATAGTTTGTAGTCGAACGAATTACAAGACTGGACTTTATAAATAACCCGCCCGGACATTGAAAGGGTTTCTGAATAATATTATATTATCATACCCAGATATTACATAGACGATCTCAAAATTAGCCACGAGAAAACTGAATGCCTCCACATAAAGCGTTATAAAAACGTTAGACGGTCACGTGAAGACAAGCATATTGGAGATATAGTATACAAAGGAGTGGCTGGTAATTGCCGGCGATAACACCGCCAACTGTATGACATATATTTACGTAGTTTTTTTAAATTG
The DNA here is from genome assembly GCA_963924445.1 of Philereme transversata. Taxonomy (NCBI): domain Eukaryota; kingdom Metazoa; phylum Arthropoda; class Insecta; order Lepidoptera; family Geometridae; genus Philereme; species Philereme transversata. The sequence goes on from OZ004342.1 coordinate 13,723,721, forward strand.
TATAGTTTTATGGTGTGCAATAAATAACTAGTTGTTCGCCCCGAACTGAGATCTCGCGAATCTACTAAAATAAATATTATTCTTAGGGCGACTTGCACAACGATGCCTAAACATATTTAGTGGCTAAATATGATTTAAGGAGTTGTCAAATCATACAAATACTTCAAATTTAAACATATTTAGTCGCTAAATACGTTTAGTGATCTTTGAGCATGCCAGCTTTAATCACTCTATTTGACCTACAGTTTCATTCAAATTAGATGTAACAGGGGTTCTTGTAAATTGGTTAAATTTTTTTGAGGTCCAAATGGCAGTTATTTGGGATTTCAGACTTTTGACTATATTTGTGTCACTAAAGCTACACGAATACCAAATTTCAGCATTGCGGGGTCACTGTGAATTTTATCAAAGTTTTGTTTTTATTATGGCTAATAACTCAAAAACTACAAAAATTAGGTAAACTAAAAATAAAAACAGGGTTCAAATGTACTAATGAAGACCTTTCATTTGACGTCCCACTTGACCTAATAGTCTCATTTTAATTTTTTTTTACCCCTCTTGAACCCCTATATCTCAACAACCCCCCAATATTTTTAGCTCATGGAGTCATACCAAAATTGTGCTATCACTACCTACCTATATACCAAATTTCATCACGAAAGTTATCCTCGGACAAACATACATACGTACAACGCCGATTTGCCCAAGTTGATTTGGAGATCTCGCTTCGCTCGATCAATGATCTACGTATCTGTCTATCTATACTTTAAATACTTGCAAAACATGGGAGAAGCTTTGACGCTTTATTATTTGTCTTTCGATAGTTGTACCTAATATGCTATCAGATAAATACCAGCCTTGAAACCCGAACCTTAGTTTGATTTTCGGGTATGGGATGTTCCTAAACGGCTTGTCTTTGATCAACCGTACCCTTTGATGACGCTTCTTACGAGAAATTGTACGGTAAATTTTTCCGTGTTTTTGAGAAGCCCTCGAGCGTTTCTCGTTTTTATTAGGTTGTTTGAAGTACTCTTGGACGTTTATTTTATGACCTTTTGTAATGGGATTGAGAAAATTGTATTATTCTTTTTCATGTTTTAATTAGTAACATTCGTAGAATTTATTATTTATGTTTGTGAATTAGAACAAAGTGTTCTTCAAGTAATTGCATTTATTTTGTGTGTTCAGTTGGCACAAGGAGAAATGTCTGTGTTCATTCAATTTGCAGCGAAGCCCCGGAAGGCTGTAATCCCAGGCTTAGGCCTGTTGCGTCCTGCTTTTGAACACCATCGTGTAATTCATTTTTATATATATATATATATTTGTTGTTTTTGTCGATGACAATTTACTTATGTCAAGTATGAATATGCTACCTGTAAATTGTCATGAATACATTCTTCATGGCATGGAAACCCTTTGTGCGCTAGTCTAATTCATACTTAACCAAACGTTTTTTAAGGATTGCGATTATTGTTTTCTGAATATACCTTTCGTAGTATATTAATATACTGTGTGTCACCGCATTTACGACATTAATTTAAATCACGAGTAGGGCTGATGGCTAGTATTGTTGTAAATTGTTTTGTTTCAAATTGATTACCATGACATTTTTTAATTGTCAATCTACCTTAATGCCTAGCTTTCTTGTCATTTGAGTTACCTATTTATTTATTATTTTATTTTATTGTCCTCATTTTAGAATATCTGTAGGATTTGGGTTATTATTTGGGTATATATTACTCTATCTTTAGGTATTTATTTATGTATTAGGATTATAAGTACCTACAGTTTTAATTTGATATAATTTTTATATAGATTATTTCATTCATTTGTAAATATACTCTGTGCACCGCTGCCCATTACTGCACCGTTATTTACTTTCCATCCAAAGGTTGCCTGGAAGAAATCGCTTTCAGCGATAAGGCCGCCCATTGTACTTTATTTAGCTTAAATTAGTTTTTTTAAGTATTCCTGGTGTACAATAAAGGATTATTCTATTCTATTCTATTCTATTCTACCTTTATTTCAAGTCCTAAAATATTAATGAAACAGCCAGTATAAAACAGTTTTCCAAACCATATTAATTCATCATGTAAGTAGGTACCTGTTATACTGACTGAGCGACATCGGCGCAAAGGCGCCACCAATTTACGTTAAAAACTATTTATTGGAAATGTATCAATTACTCGATAAATATTCAAGTTTCCGGTATAAGACCAACTCTAAAATCAGTTAATACGATTCTGCATATGTGTTTTAGATTAATGTCGTGAATGCGGTGACAGACTGTATAAATAAAATAAATATTGCTGGACATTTCACACAGCGCTATCTAGCCCCAAATTAAGCAGAGCTTGTACTATGGGAACCAGTTATCTGATTGAATAATTATATACATTTTTTTTTATAAATACATATTTATAATATATAGAGAAACAACCAGACCCGGAACAAATATCTGTAGATCATGCAAACATTTGTTCCGCGGCGGGAATCGAACCCGCTACCTCCTGCATCTCAGCCGGCTATTCGCCCACTGCACTACGGAGGTCGTCAGGTCGTCAGGTATAGAAATACAAATTTAATAAGTAATAATATGCAAGTACATGATTTTAAAATCCGAATCTATATTCTATTTTTCACATTATTCCGAAGGCAGGAACTTTGCACATTTATTATCAGAATAGATTAGCTTACGATTGCTGGATTTCTATTTTGGTATCGAACTACCCCATATCCCTCCAAAACGGATAAATAATTCAATATTATGCCCGTCTGTCAGTCGGGAAGGTATTTCGAAGACGGTCGATAAAAAATAGTTTGGGATACGTTCCTAATCGAAACATGAGTCAGCTGAACTTTTATAGTTTGCAAACGCAATGTAGATAGATTATTTTGTAAAGCATATAGGGTGGTATTTATTACCTCTGACCCATTCCAATTACACAGCCTGTATAGCGATGAGAGTACCTCAAGAGATGTACTCCGATTCGTGAGGACCCAGGGAAGGATTACAGGCACGAGCCAAATGACTCTCCAGCGACTGGAGTCCAGTAAGACAACTGACTTCAAGTCCTACACTCTCCAGATTCTGGCGAAGCATAAGGATGTGCAACTTGATCCGGGTTTCTGGCCAGTCGGCATCGTTTACAGGCGCTACGGGGAAGCGGCTACGAAGCAAAATTCCCCAATAAATAAGTGTTAGTTAGTCCTTAAGGTATTTATAGATATGGGCCTTGTCACCATATTTTGTATGTGCGTATGGTTGCCTGAAATAAACGTTATATTATTATAGCTAAGCAAACCTTATTACTAAACACAGATGTAACGCTACTAGAAAATGTAAAATTACACTAGTGGTTCGACCCGAACCGAGATCTCGCGTGTCTCCCAAAACACAAAAACAAATATTCTAAGGGCGACTCGCGCAACGATGCCTAAACGTATTTCTTGACTAAATATGATTTAAGAATTGTCAAATCATACAAATACGTATAATTCAAACATGTTTAGTCGCTAAATACGTTTAGGGATTGTTGTGCAAGCCGGCCTTAATCTTTGACTAATAAAATAGTGCCTCGAAATATATAACCAACCTACTTGACCTACAGTTTCATTCAAATTACAGGTAACGGGAGTTCATGTAAATTGGTTAATCTTTTTTGGGGCACACATTGCAGTGTTTCTGTATTTCAGACTTTTGCCTATATTTGTGATTTTTAAGCTACACGCATACCAAATTACAGTACTGTGGGGTCACTGGTGTACCCTGTGAATTTTGTTAAAGTTTAGTTTGTATTATGGCTAATAACTCAAACTCTACAAAATTTTTACTAAAAATGAAAACGGAGTCGAAATACACTAATAAAGACCTTTCATTTCACGTCTCATCTGACCTAATAGTCTCATTTTAATTTTTTTTACCCCTCTTGAACCCCAATATCTCAACAACCCCCCCCCCCCCCACATTTTTAGCTGATTTAGTCACACCAAAATTGTGCCATAACTACCTACCTATGTGTCAAATTTCACGATGATCGGATAAACGCTTCGAAAGTTATCCTCGGACAAACAAACATACATACATACATACAATTCCGATTTGCCCAAGTTGATATGGAGATCTCGCTTCGCTCGATCAATGACATTACAATTACAATCAACTATTACATTGAATCAGAACTGACTTTACACTCAAGTTTAGCTTATGAGTCTAAATAGTCTTCATAATGTAACTGCAATTATAAACGTGTCGTCCGTACCGTACCTATTTCTCTCGAAATTTTCAACCAGTGATGTACCAAAAACATTTACTGGTATCACGTTACCTGAACACACACAAATAATTCCAGTTCAATGAGCTAGAGCAGTCTAATTCACGAGATTATACCGTCCAAATTAACTCAATTGAAAACTAATCAACAAAAGCTGATGTGCGTAAACGCACTACGAAATACCTACGAGCTGGTGTCTTTTAATTGAGGTTTATGCACTGAAACCAAAATTTAAATACAAAGTAACAGTAACCGGAATATTTTACACGAAAAGCAATACCACCTGAGATTTTTTTTACGATAAATCCCTTATTTCCTGTACACGGCGAATGTGGCCGGCGTCCTCGTCTCATTTTTCAAATATTTCGTCTACCCGCAAACTATTACGGGAGCCCGCTGTAATATATTCATGTAAAATATATCAACTGATTGCCTCTAACCTAGAAGGCTCACTTTTGACGTGTTAGGGGAACATTTACCGCTACCCGTTTTTTTGCTGCAATGCGAATATATTTTCCAAAAATAAGCTTTATTTGTAGTGGAGAGCAAGAAACTTATCCGTACTTATTATAAGATTTATGTAAGGGTCTAACGCTCTTTTATCTAGGCAAATAAAACTATCTACCTACTCGTAAACTATCCTTACGGATGCGTTGAAAGTAGTAGAAGGCAGATTGTTGTATTTGCATTCCCTAACGCTTTATTTGACGCTAGTTTTGATCTGCAATATGTAGCTGAACGTCTATATAGACAAGGTACAGTAAACTAACTAGCTGAAGCTAAAGTTAGTGCAGCTTTATATAAATTAGGTTGGCAAGCAAAAGCAAATTACTTTGAGAGTAGCTTCTCTAACACTGGCAATTCCCTTGAGCTGTGAGCTCTTGGATTAAACTACCTCTAAGATACTTTGGAAATTTCCTTCAATGTAAACGTGTAAACAATTATAACGTTCACCCTATACGAGGGTTATATCACCGGGAAAATAAACATGATTTTTTCAACAATCTCGATACATTTCCTATGGTGACACGTGATGTTGATGGAGGGCGGGCGCTTTGTATTTTAGCGTCTTCACTTTTGACTTGTGATTTTGCTCCTGTCAATCTCACAGTCTTTAAAAAATTCTTATTATTTTATTGATCAAAAAAAGTCAATTCAAAATAACTGAAGAGCACGCTTCGTATGCTCCAATGAAGCGTGACACACGATGAAAATACTATAATATTTTATGATAAGATAAAACATCGCTAGCCATACAATTCCATGGAACATCACACACGGTGAAAATAATATATATTTTCATCTTACTTTAGATTGTATGGCTAGCGATATTTGGTCGAGCGAAGCGAGATCTCTAAATCAACTTGGGAAAATCGGCGTTGTATGTATGTTTGTTTGTCTGAGGATAAATTTTGAAACATTTATCCGATCATCGTGAAATTTGGTATATAGTAATGGCACAGTTTTGGTGTGATTAAATGAGCTAAAAATGTTGAGGGGTTGTTAAGATATTGGGGTTCAAGAGGGGTAAAAAAAAATTAAAACGAGGCTATTAGATCAAATGGGACGTCAAATGAAACGTCTTCATTAGTAAATTTCGACCCCGTTTTTACTTTTAGTAAAGTTTTTGTAGTTTTTGAGTTATTAGCCATAATAAAAACTAAACTTTGACAGAATTCACAGGGTACACCAGTGACCCCACAGTGCTGAAATTTGGTATGCGTGTAGCATTAGTGACACAAATATAGGAAAAACACTGAAAACCAGAATAACTGCAATTTCTACCAAAAAAAAACCAATTAACATGAACTCCCGTTACCTGTAATTTGAATGAAACAGTAGGTCAAGTAAGATGGTTCTTCATTTTGTGGCACTATTTTAATAGTCAAAGATTAAGGCCGGCTTGCACAACGATCTCTAAACGTATTTAGCGACTAAACATGTTTAAATTTTACGTATTTGTATGATTTGATCAATTTAGCCACCAAATACGTTAAGGCATCGTTGCGTGAGTCGCCCTAAGAATATTTTTTTTGTGTTTTGGGGGACTCGCGAGATTTCAGTTCGGGGCGAACCACTAGTTATGTTAACATCAATTATTATAACATATTCATGTTTGTGACGCGCTTAAACGTAACTTGTACTTGTTTCTTAATATAAAAATATCTGAGATACAAAATCTGTTAGTAATAAATTAAATAAGCATGATGAACAAGTCACCGAGTCTGTCGCTAATAGACTTTGCAGAGACGCTTTGCTGAAATTAATGTCTCCTCTGATAATTCAGTATTATGTAAGACCGCGTTCAAAATGACAAAACATCAAATTGCGTGCCGCAGCGGAGTTAGGCCTTTCCACGCCCCGAACTTGATAAATAACAATTTCTGATTTCAACCTTCAATTTACAAGGTAAGCATTCTTCAAAACGTCTGGCAGGAAAACGTTGGCTTTTGTTTTTTTCAAGTATTCAGGGTGAAAAAATAGGATGGAAGTTAAGGGCAGCCACTATGAATCATTATAGCAACAAGAATACGTTTTAGTTTCTAACTTTTAGAGAAATTCACTTCTGAACATACAAATTTTAAAAATGGCAGCGACGAAAGTGCCCATATTCACCAAACCGTTTTTCTTCATCTTCTTACTAATAGGGAATAAAAGACTTGAAGAGAGCAACTGAGGTTCTATACTGTACTTATACAAGAAGTCTCAAAACAAAATCCTCGTAGTTTATCTCTTTTATAATTTACTAGCTGATCCGCCCGCGACTTCGCACGGGTGGTTTTACAATAAAAATTCACTCTCATTTTGCGCAGTTGGCTAAAAAGTAGCCTATGTCCTTTCCCAGGATATAATCTATCTCCTTGCAAAATTTCAGCCGTTTAGTCGTGTAAAGGTAACAAACAAACAGAGTTATGTATGTAACATGTAAACCTTTCTCTTGAATCACTATATTTATTGCTGAAAACTGCATTAAAATCCGTTGAGTAGTTTAAAAGATCTAAACGAACAGACAGCGGAAGCGACTTAATTTTATACTATGTAAAGATACCTAGTTTGTTATGCTCAAGTCCTACTGTTACCGTTGCTCTGACTGAAAATATCTATCTTACGCTCCCTTCCTCTCTATATGCTTGATGTCTATTTAAATCTCCGATTTAAGGCGTCGTTTTCTCAGACAGAAAATCTGCAAGAAATCCGCATCGTTACATTTTTAGAGCGTTTCTAGTCAGGGAATTACAATCTATCTTGGACAAAGAATGGCCAGGCAAGCTTAAAGAGGTTATTTGGGCGAAGAACTGGTGGCCATAATCCGCAGGGCGCGGATCTAGGCCGCACTCAAGGAGCGCATTATCACGGTATTATGCTGATGCGTGCCTGGGCCCTTGTCGGATCGTGACGTCACATTTATGCCGGATTTATGCCAATAAACATCGGCAGTCTCTCTCCCTTGAGCGGCTTTTGGTTATCGAGTGATACAAGTGCTCGGGAAGGTTAATGGGATGCTTCGAAGATACATTTTTGCAATATAATAAAACGCCAAGTAACTCACAAATGACTTTTTTAACTTTATTAATCATTATTTGATTGAGCGAAGCGAGATCTCTAATTCAACTTGGGCAAATCGGCATTGTATGTATGTATGTATGTTTGTTTGTCCGAGAATAACTTTCGAAGCGTTGATCCGATCATCCTGAACTTTTATACATAGGTGGGTAGTGATGGCACAATTTTGGTGTGACTAAATGAGCTAAAAATGTGGGGGGGTTGTTGAGATATTGGGGTCCTAGAGGGGTAAAAAAAATGAAAATGTGACTATTAGGTCAAGTGAGACGTCAAATAAAAGGTCTTCATTAGTACATTTTGATCCCATTTTTATTTTTGATAAAATTTTTGTAGTTTCTGAGTTATTAACTATAATAAAAACTAAACTTTGACAAAATTCACAGGGTACACCAGTATCCCCACAGTGCTGTAATTTGGTATGCGTGTAACTTAAGTATCATAAATATAGGCAAACTTCTGAAATCCAGAATAACTGCAATTTGTAACCCAAAAAATAACCAATTAACGTGAACTCCCGTTACCTGTAATTTGAATGAAACTATAGGTCAAGTTAATTGGTTATTTTGATAGTCAAAGATTACGAATAATAATTTTTTTTTGTTTTTATCGTAGACTCGCGAGATCTCAGTTCGGGGCGAACCACTAGTTAAACAAACATTTATAAAAGTTATATAGGAACTTGAAAATGGCATTCTTATTGAACTTGTGATCATACTTGTAGCCCATTTTTATTACATTCGGATGCGGATTGCAATGCGGATAGGAGAACAACATGACATTCTAAACGTTGGTGTAAAGTGTTTACTAACATTCTAAATGTTTTAAGGAAATACAATAAACATACCAAAGTCCTGCGGAAGTTTTCGTAAATGAAAATGAAAATGTAAAAAATTATTTACTACAAAATGCACGTAGGTACATAGCTTAACTTAGGTTACAGTTTTAGTAAGTAAAATTTCGTAGAGCAGGGTAAACATTTGTAGAATTGCAATATTTTCTCAAGAGCTCAAGTTAAATCCATTTCACGTTATTTCTAGATAAGAAACTTCTTGAGTAACGCGTAACCCGCGTCTCTATCAACACTCACGCATCATTGCCTTCCTTCTTCACAGAGTTTGTGAAAAACTCTGTTGAAATGGGCAACTAAGCTACCGGTTAAAAGTAACATAAAGTTCATTGCACAATAACTTTTCTACTTCGTTGGACGACGGGCGAATAAATTCAAAGTAAACTAAGGATTGGAAGAAGTAAATACGCGTAAGAAAGTAGTTTTAATACAATATTGTGACAATGTACAAGTTTGGGTTTCAACAAGTATTAAGTAACACTTATTATTGTAAGTATTATTCACGACCTCCGTGGCGCAGTGGGCGAATAGCCGGCTGAGACGCAGGAGGTAGCGGGTTCGATTCCCGCCGCGGAACAAATGTTTGCATGATCTACAGATATTTGTTCGGGGTCTGGTTGTTTATCTATGTATTATAAGTATGTATTTACAAAAAAAAGTATGTAAGTATTCTATCAGTTATCTGGTTCCCATAGTAAAGGGTTTCTCAAACTTTCGGCTCCACGAACCCCTGTTAAAGTTTCCAGGTGACAGCTAACCCCTTAACTAATTAATTAAATCCCCCCCCCCCCCCAGAGAAAATAATATTATTCAATAAAAGGAAACAAATAAAGTGCCAAAAGAAATATTTTTTTAATGTTAATGTGATGGGTGTGCTTGTTTCTTATCGCAAATGGAGTTATTTTTAGGAGTAATTTTGGACAATTTTAACCTTAATTCTGACTCGGTATCAAGTCGAGAGTCGAGAAAGAGCGAGCGACGAATTCAGACTCACGCGCGCCACCATATGGGCCGCACGTGCCTGCCAGTCATCAGGCCACCATTACGTAAATCTTGTCGCGAACCCCCTGCCGTCGAAAAGCAAACCCCTAGGGGTTCGCGTACCCCACTTTGAGAAACCCTTCCATGGTACAAGCTCTACTTAGTTTGGGGCTAGATAGCGCTGTGTGAAATGTCCAGCAATATATATATTATTAAGACGGAACAAGTACTACCCTATATGTTTGTCATCTTCAAAGTTTTGAAAGATTAATGCGTTCTGAAACTAAGTTAACATTTTATCTTATTTGCTCGACAACAGTATAAATAAGATTTAAGTACACCGAGAGTGACAGCCGAGTTGAAAAGAAGTCCAAGATGTGAAAAAAGTAGCCCGGAGAGGTCTTCAACACGTATTAAAAGCCGTATAAAGTTGGCTGGCCAAGTAAAAAGTTTTCTAAGCAGAATGGTTATCCAATAAAGATTTTAGTATGTTCATAAGTTCTTTACGGCTCATTTGCGAACTCGCAGTTATGTTCGTCCTAATCGCTACTGCCGCATATAATAAAATGCTCGTAAACGCCTCATGGGAGAGCTTAAATTATATTTTCATTGCACGACTCAGTACTCTTTCCTACTGTAACTAAATCATTGTTATAATGGACTTACGTAACGTTAAAGCATCATCCTATGGAAAGTGTTTCCTTGTTTTCTTTTATGTAGACCGGGATTAGGCGGGAATTATGACGCGCGGAAACTTTCTGATTTATCGCGCCAACGTACCAAGGTTAACGAAATAGTATTGATGCTATACTACTACTTAAACTTTACATTAATACTTTACTAATTACTACTATATTTTTGAAGATATAATTTGAATATTTAATATACATATAATAACTACTGTAATTTTTTTTATAACACATTTGCTCGTAAAGGGTCTCTTATTTCACCAATTTCAATATCGTAATGTATGTCATTACGTACTTGTGCGTTATTGTAATGTAAAACGCACGAGTTTCTTTTTAATAAGATAAAACGCACGGTTTATCAAGATGCCGTCTAAAACGAACGGTACTTTTTAAAATCTTAACAAAGAGTTTTTATGTCAGAAAAATTGTCAACATTTGATGAATAAAATTAACTTTGGGAGATAAAATATGAAAAATAAACATTTAATTCTTTAATTTAATTATTTTGACAATAAATTACAACCATTTGTCTGTAACAAAAACAAACAAATAGTAATTTACTTTATTAGTACCTAATACTGGCTGTCTTTGTGCCTTTACCTTTAAAAAGAGCGCTGATGCGCGCGCATCGCTAATTTGTGAACAAGTAAAAATTATTCCGCGCTCTTTTTGTTTTCGCTGTATTGTTTTTATTTGAAAATGTCGTCAAGTAATGATGAATTTACTAATTCGACACCGCCAGAAGTCTCAGAGGCAGCGAAAAGATTAAAGATTTATTCGTTTAAGAAAGTCCGAGTTTTATTTATTTCCTCGCAAATATATTATAAAACGTCATATGACATACGTTATTATTATTATTATTATTAGCCCGTAGAGTCCCACTGCAGGGCAAAGGCCTCCCTTCCCTCCTTCCACGAATCCCGGTTACTGGCTAATTGAGGCCACTTTTTCTGGTATGCATCCAGTTCATCCCTCCATCTCCGCCTGGGTCTACCACGAGGCCGCCGCCCGTTTGGAACCCATTCTGTAGTGGCTTTTGACCATAGTTCCTCTGGCATACGACAAACGTGTCCTGCCCAGTCCCACTTCAATTTTGCGGCTGTCAGAGCCACGTCAGCTATCTGTGTTTTGGAGCGCAGTGTCGAGTTTCGTATACGGTCTGTGAGCCTGACTCCGAGGATGCTGCGCTCCATAGCTCGTTGACAAACACCGAGGCGGGACTTTTGAATATTAGTGAGGGACCAAGTTTGTGCACCGTATGTGAGAATGGGGAGAATGCACATGCCCATTAGTTTACGATTTTGTTTCCATTTGATATACGTGCGCTTTGATAATTGCAGCCTCTGCTTTCTTGTAGCAATATCGCCTCGGCTGTTATTTTCAACTTACCGCACTTATATCATAATGTACTATAACGTATCGGGGTCGCTAGACAGCGGAAGTGAAACAGGCACTGTATTTAAAATGAGAAAAAAAGATAAAATTATTGTTACGCCGAGGCTGTTACAGTATAGGTAATAGTCGGCATCTCGATGTTATACCTACTGTGTCACAGAATATGTGATACTTGGTATGAAATATACCTACATACTAGGTTTTAACCTACAGTTGCACAGAATAAGAAATAGTAGTCCGGTCGAAATACCTACACATTTTTAGTTGCCAGTGGAACCATTGAGATCGTTCGAGAGATATGTACTGGCCGCGGTATAAATAGTGCGTAGAGACGCCCGAAGGTTGCCAGTCTTGATTTGGCTATACGTGCAAATATTTCGGTGACTTTTAGTGGTTTATTGTGCAACAGTGGTGTGAATTAGTGTGTTGTGATTACTTGTGATTACTTGTGATTATGATTGTGTATTTATCATTTTAGTGTTGAATAAAAGTGTTATTTTGGTTAGATTGATTTGCATTATTTTATCCCGAACCCTCAGCTCGTTACAGTATTATGATTGTTATTGTACATAAAGAGTTCTTCACTTTTATGCAAAGCTTCAATTCTAATTAAGAAAATCATGGGTATCTTAAGGTAAACCAACCACCTCGACCTATGTATGACGATCTCCGTGGCGCAGTGGGCGAATAGCTGGCTGAAACGCAGGAGGTAGCGGGTTCGATTCCCGCCGCGGAACAAATGATTGCATGATCGACAGATATTGGTTCCGGGTCTGGAGGTTTTTCTATATAATAAAAGTATTCTATCAGTTATCTGGTTCCCATAGTACAAGCTAGATAGTTTGTGGCTAGATAGCGCTGTGTGAAATGTCCAGCATTATATATTTGTTTATTTATTAAAGATGGAAAGTTACCAGAATGCGCAAAAAACTATTTCATTGAGCCCTACTCAAACTACGTGAACATCAAAGTTGTGAAAAGTGATTTTAGCTCGTAAAAGTTAGATGCACACCATCTCGAACTGGCTTTGCACAACTGCAAGTGACGTATGTCGAGTTGAAAAATGTATATGTAAATTGTAAACTAAATAGATTAAAAAGTGGCACTCCAGGACTGTCGACAGAAGTGAAAACTTGAACAATTACGAAATACATAGGTATATATATATAGGGGTGTCGGTAACGGTCGCGGTAGGTGTCGTGAGTTTAATGATTTTTTCCCATTTCAAAAAATACCCAACACACCTAAAGAAGTTTTCACTTCAAAAATCGTATCGTATGTCGTTAATAAAGGACATCTTTCTGGTTAAGAAGATTGAGGAACATGTAGGAACGTGGGGACCCAGATCCATTCAGTAAGAAAATATTCCGAGAAAATATTTTATCACAAAATTACGACGTTTCGTTTTACGATAATTTAAACTTTTTGTTAGTAGGTGTTTGTTTGTTTTTAGTGGTACATAATGTTATTTTTTTCAGACCAACATGCACGTGGTTCAGACTGGCACAGGATCGGGAAGAATGGCAGAACCAAAGAGAGGCCTATTCCCAGCAGCGAGTCGACACGGGCTGAGAATGATGATGATGAACACTTAATAGGTACGTAATTTGAATAAACATCAATTAAGTTCATCTACTACATGTATGATATTGATTATAAATATTTTTTGTATTTGTTGGGTTCAGTCTCGCCAATCTTTTTTGGTAAAGTATATTCCAAATATTTTTAATGAATCGCTACAAGTGTCCGACCGACAACCCACAGTATCTAGGCCACTCTATTAAAGGTCAACCTCCTGACTCGGATTAGGCAGCTGATCCATTTATTCGCTACAATTTACTCATACACGTCGTCTATAAATCCACTATCTAGCATAAATCGAGTGGGCGAGTTACGGCGAACGTACGATGCAATATTCATAGTACGCTAAAGTAACGTTGAACGGAATGCGGTCGGCACGTTAATTCTACCTTCTGAAATTACGGTCGAGCTACTTACATCCGATCTTTACCGTATAGCTAGAGCAGGCTGTAAAAATGAGGTGAACTTTGTTGATCAACATTCACTCTTTGCCCTTTTCTAACGATCATCATCTTAATGCCCATTCTCACATTACGTGGACTCGGCACATGTATTTTTCTTCCATAGCCTAATCGGAGATGACTAATAATATACTAGTGGTTCGCCCTGAACTGAGATCTCGCGAGTCTACCATAAAAACAAAAAAACAATTATTCGTAATCTTTGACTATCAAAATAGTGCCACGAAATAAAAACCAACTAACTTGACCTACAGTTTCATTCAATTTACAGGTAACGGGAGTTCATGTTAATTGGTACTCTTTTTTGGGGTACAAATTGCAGGTATTCTAGATTTCAGACATTTGCCTATATTTGTGATAAATAAGCTACACGCATACCAAATTACAGCACTGTGGAGTCACTGGTGTACCCTGTGAATTTTGTCAAAGTTTAGTTTTTATTACGGCTAATAACTCAAAAATTACAAAAATTAAACTAAAAATAAAAACGGGGTTCAAATGTACTAATAAAAACCTTTCATTAGACGCCCCACTTGATCTAATAGCTTAATTTTAATTTTTTTTACCCCTCTTGAACCCCAATATCTCAACAACCCCCCAAAACTTTTAGCTCATTGCGTCACACCAAAATTGTGCATCATTACCTACCTATGCACTAAATTTCACGATGATCGGATAAACGCTTCGAAAGTTATCCTCGGACAAACAAACATACATACATACATACAACGCCGATTTGCCCAAGTTGATTTGGAGAACTCGCTTCGCTCGATCAATTATTAGTATTAGGGCAAGGCAATGTTATTGTGCCATCTGCACGATGGCAAAATTAACGACCTGCTCCGCCATAGAAACGTCCTATTGGTCAAAATAGCTATTATGACTCGACACGAAAGAAAATTAGGTGCTGAAAGCAGTTACCGTCTTCCTGAGTCTTATTGAAACATTTAACGTGTTTGTTATTTTGAAAAAACCGATCAAGTGCGAGTCGGACTCGCGGACGAAGGGTTTCTTATCTATAAAAACGACAAAAAAAATCACGTTTGTTGTATAGGGGAGCCCTCCTTGAGTATTTGTTGTATATTAATTTAATTATTTATTTTTAAAGTTAAAATATAACTAAATAGTCTGTGAATGTTTCAAGCGTCTACCTGTTGCTTTTATCAATATCGAGCAAAAACGAGAAATAAAATCACGTTTGTTGTATGGGAGCCCCCTTAAATATTTATTATATTCTGTGTTTAGTATTTGTTGTTATAGCGGCAATAGAAATACATCATCTGTGAAAATTTCAGCGGTCTAACTATCACGGTTCATGAGATACAGTCTGGTGACAGACGGACAAACAGCGGAGTCTTAGTAATAGGGTCCCGTTTTACCCTTCAGGTACGGAATCCTAAAAATGTACATATATATATATATATCGTGCAAGTACTGAAATTCGTCACTGATTACTGACGAATGTCAGTACTTACACGATTTAGGCTAAGTTCATATGAAACGCGCGGTAAAGATAGCATAAATGTCAATATTTATTTCGCACCTTTTGCGTGTAGGCAAGTACTATCTTTTACTTATATAGTATCTTTTCCTTATGGTCGGATGATATAAGTTGACTAGAGGTTGCGTTGTGCGCGAGCTGCTCGCAGCTCGCGTGTTTTTCTTTTAGTCGAAGAAGTAATTAAAGAGGATATCGAGCTGTTAAAAGCCATCAAAGAGGATATCCATGTGTAAGAAGCAGTAAAGACGATATCGAAATGGAAGAAGCAATCAAATCAAAGAGGATTTCCAAGTGGAAGCAGCAATCAAAGAGGATATTGAAGTGAAAGAAGCAATCAAATAGGATATCGAAGCAGCAGAAACAATCAATGAGGAAATTAAAGTTGAGTAAGCAATCAAAGAGGATACCGAGGTGGTAAGAGCATTCTAAGAGGATGACGAAGTAAAAAAAGCAATCAAAGACGATATCGAACTGGAAGAAACAGTCAAAAACGATATCGAAGTGAAAGAAGCAATCAAAGAGGATATTGAAGGGAAAGAAGCAATCAAATAGGATATCGAAGTAGCAGAAACAATCAAAGAGGAAATTAAAGTTGAGTAAGCAATCAAAGAGGATACTGAGGTGGTAGAAGCGTTCTAAGAGGATGACCAAGTGAAAAAAGCAATCGAAGACGATATCGAAGTGGAAGAAACAGTCAAAAACGATATCGAAGTGGAAGAAGCAATCAAAGAGGATATTGAAGTGAAAGAAGCAATCAAATAGAATATCGAAGTAGCAGAAACAATCAAAGAGGAAATTAAAGTTGAGTAAGCAATCAAAGAGGATACCGAGGTGGTAGAAGCGTTCTAAGAGGATAACGAAGTGGAAGAAGCAATCAAAGAGGATATCGAAGTGGAAGAAACAGTCAAAGACGATATCAGGAAGAAACACATAAACGTTCTCGCAGGACGAGTGCGTAAATTGATATATGTTTTTAAGAATTTGAGAGATGTTGGAGATCATAGGTTGCTAATAAATGTTTATGATTCACTGTGTCGATCTATTTTAACCTATTGTAACACCGCTTGGGGCGGTGCCTGTGTAACTTACATGTTACAATTAGAACGTGCGCAACGAGCAGTGTTAAAAGTGGCTACTTATAAACCGTATAGATTCCCAACAGCAGACCTGTACAATGACTGTAAAGTGCTTGCCGTTCGTAAGTTGTACATTTTTAATGTTGTTTTATCTCAACACAAGAAAGTAGATGTAAACGACAATCTGTCTTCTGGTAGTAGAAGAAAAGACAGAATCCTGCCTAAACCAACGGTTAAAACTGTGTTTGCACAACGTCAACAAGCGTTCTTAGGTCCTCTATTGTATAATAAAGCCAATAAGGTAATAAAGAATTTGGTGCACATGAACCAAGCAGAATGTAAAAGTTCCTTATTTGATTGGCTTCTAAATCTAGGGTATGAGGAAACCGAAGAATTGTTGAAAGTGATAAAATAAATTATATAAAATTATACACGTAGAATCTTGCTAAGCTTATTGAACTATTAACATTAAATAACGATTAACATTACAATATTGCTGATTAATAAAATAGTTAAAATTAATATACTTATACTTATATATTATATATAGATAAATATAAAATATAGATAGGTACTTAATCTATAATAGGATTGAATGTACTAATAATTATAAAATAAAATATTATAAAATTTATTAATTTAATTGTAAAATAAAATAGCTTAATATAATATAATATACACAATTACAACCAGAATGTAATTATTATACAACCTCAACATGTCTAAACAACTTATTTATGTATGGAAGGTAAAGCAGTACCTACAGCACAAGTCTTGTACTTAGTGTAGGTACTGCACGCCAATACTCACTGTACAAGCCAATAATTGAATTTTAATTAAAATATGTTTTGTTATATGTATATTGCTTGATTTGTGAAATAAATGATTTTGATTTTGATTTGATTTGATTTGATATCGAAGTGGAAGAAGCAATCAAAGAGGATATCGAAGTGGAAGAAGCAATCAAAGAGGATATCGAAGTGGACGAAGCAATCAAAGAGGGTATCGAAGTGGAAGAAGCCACCACAGAGGATATCGAAGTGAAAATGCTATCAAAAACGATATCGAAGATGAAGACGCAATCAAAGAGAATATTGCAGTGCAAGAAGCAATCAAAAGGAAATCGAAGATGATATCGAATAGGTAGAAGCAATAAAAGAGGATATCAAAGTGGAAGAAGCAATCAAAGAGGATATCGAGCTGTTTAAAGTTATCGAAGAGGATATCCATGTGTAAGAAGCAATCAAAGACGATCGAAATGGAAAAAGCAATCAAATTAAAGAGGATATCCAAGTGGAAGCAGCAATCAAAAATAATATTGAAGTGGAAGAAGCAATCAAAGAGGATATTGAAGTGAAAGAAGCAATCAAATAGGATATCGAAGTAGCAGAAACAATTAAAGAGGAAATTGAATTTGAGTAAAAGACGTCGAGGACAATGATAAAAATAAAAAACGGTTTCACCAAAAACTTATACCAATATTTTGTAAAAGTTTCTTCGAGCTATCTCTTCCCGTTTAAAAGATACGAGCGATTTAAGTTTTGTATGAAAACCCATAATTTTGTGGAGTGGAAATTAAAGTAAAAGAAGCAATTGAAGAAGACATATAAGTAGAAAAAGACATTAAAAAGGATATCAAAGTGAAAGAAGCAAAAATAGAGGATATCGAGGTGAAAGAAGCATTCAAGGAGGAAGACCAAGTGAGAGAAGCATTCAAAAAGGATGTCAAGAGGTAATAAAAAATAATAATGATAATAATAATAAAATAATAATAATGATGGTAATAAAAAAACTATTCGACCAAAAATTTGTACCAATATTTTGTAAAAGTTTGCTTGGCGTAACTGTTCCCGGTTAGAAGATACGAGTGATTTAATATTTGTATTAAAACCCATAATTTTGTAGAGTGGAAATTGTAGTAAAAGAAGCAATTGAAGAAAATATATAAGTAGAAAAAGCAATTAAAAAGGATATCAAAAGGAAGAAGCAAAAATAGAGGATATCGAGGTGAAAAAAGAATTCAAAAAGGATTTCAAGATCAATGATGGTAATACAAAAAATATTCGACCAAAAATTTGTACCAATATTTTGTAAAAGTTTGCTAGGCGTAACTGTTCCCGTTTAGAAGATACGAGCGATTTAAGATTTGTATTAAAACCCATAATTTTGTAGAGTGGGAATTGAAGTAAAAGAAGCAATTGAAGAAAACATATAAGTAGAAAAAGCAATTAAAAAGGATATCAAAGTGTAAGAAGCAAAAATAGAGGATATCGAGGTGAAAGAAGCATTTAAAGTGGAAGACGAAGTAAGAGAAGCATTCAAAACGGATGTCAAGGGCAATGATTGTATTAAAAAAACTATTCCACCAAAAATTTGTAACAATATTTTGTAAAAGTTTGCTAGGCGTAACTGTTCCCGTTTAGAAGATACGAGCGATTTAAGATTTGTATTAAAACCCATAATTTTGTAGAGTGGGAATTGAAGTAAAAGAAGCAATTGAAGAAAACATATAAGTAGAAAAAGCAATTAAAAAGGATATCAAAGTGTAAGAAGCAAAAATAGAGGATATCGAGGTGAAAGAAGCATTTAAAGTGGAAGACGAAGTAAGAGAAGCATTCAAAACGGATGTCAAGGGCAATGATGGTATTAAAAAACTATTCCACCAAAAATTTGTACCAATATTTTGTAAAAGTTTGCTAGGCGTAACTCTTCCCGTTTAGAAGATACGAGCGATTTAAGATTTGTATTAAAACCCATAATTTTGTAGAGTGGAAATTGTAGTAAAAGAAGCAATTGAAGAAAATATATAAGTAGAAAAGCAATTAAAAATGATATCAAAGTCGAAGAAGCAAAAATAGAGGATATCGAGGTGAAAGAAGCATTCAAAGCGGAAAACGAAGTAAGAGAAGCATTCAAAAAGGATCTCAAGGGCAATGATGGTATTAAAAAAACTAATCCACCAAAAATTAGTACCAATATTTTGTAAAAGTTTGCTGGGGGTAACTCTTCCCGTTTAGAAGATACGAGCGATTTAAGATTTGTATTAAAACCCATAATTTTGTAGAGTCGATATTGAAGTAAGAGAAGTAATTGAAGAAAATAGAAAAATAGAAAAAACAATTCAAAAGTATATTGAAGTAAAAATGCCATCAAAGAGGATTTCGAAGTTATAGAAACAATTAAAGAGGATATCAATGTGGAAGAAACATTCGAAAACGAAAAGGAAGTGAGAGAAGAATTCAAAATGATGGCAAGGGCGATGATGACCGTAAAATAACGATTCCACCAAAAATTTGTGCTACAAAAAAAAATTGATTTTCCAAAATGATCACAGTGGATGTTGCATAATAAAAAAAAATTGACGTTCCAAAATGATCATGTGGATGAGGCATAATTTAAAAAAAAATTGACGTTCCAAAATGATCATGTGGATGAGGCATAATTTAAAAAAAATGATGTTCCAAAATGATCACAGTGGATGATGCATAATAAAAAAAATAATAATAAATGACGTTCCAAAGTGATCTTTGTGGATGAGGCGTAATTAAAAAAATGATGTACCAAAATGATCACAGTGGATGTTGCATAATAAAAAAATAATAATTGACGTTCCAAAGTGATCATTGTGGATGAGGCATAATTAAAAAAAATTATGTACCAAAATGATCACAGTGGATGTTGCATAATAAAAAAAATACTTGACGTTCCAAAGTGATCATTGTGGATGAGGCATAATTAAAAAAAATGATGTTCCAAAATGATCACAGTGGATGATGCATAATAAAAAAAAAAAATTGACGTTCCAAAGTGATCATTGTGGATGAGGCCTAATTAAAAAATGATGTACCAAAATGATCACAGTGGATGTTGCATAATACAATAAAAAAAAAAATTGACGTTCCAAAGTGATCATTGTGGATGAGGCATAATTAAAAAAAATGATGTTCCAAAATGATCACAGTGGATGATGCATAATAAAAAAAAAATTGACGTTCCAAAGTGATCATTGTGGATGAGGCATAATTAAAAAAAATGATGTACCAAAATGATCACAGTGGATGTTGCATAATAAAAAAAATAATTGACGTTCCAAAGTGATCATTGTGGATGAGGCATAATTAAAAAAAATTGATGTTCCAAAATGATCACAGTGGATGATGCATCATAAAAAAATAAAAAATAATTGACGTTCCAAAGTGATCATTGTGGATGAGGCGTAATTAAAAAAATGATGTACCAAAATGATCACAGTGGATGTTGCATAATAAAAAAAATAATAATAATTGACGTTCCAAAATGATCATGTCGATGAGGCATAATTAAAAAAAAATGATGTACCAAAATGATCACAGTGGCTGTTGCATAATAAAAAAAAAAATTGACGTTCCAAAGTGATCATTGTGGATGAGGCATAATTAAAAAAAATTATGTACCAAAATGATCACAGTGGCTGTTGCATAATAAAATAAAAAAAATTGACGTTCCAAAGTGATCATTGTGGATGAGGCATAATTAAAAAAATGTGGATGTTCTAAAATAAACATGATGAACGTTGCATACTAAAAAAAAAAAAATTGGATGTTCCAAAATGATGATGATGACCTTTGCAAAAACTATGAAAGTTGTCTCATGCCCCTCCACCACCATTATATAGAATCAAGCAAATTTACAGTAATTTTATAGTACACACAAGCCATGGGCTCCCTACAAAAACAGTATGAAAATTACGGCAAACGAAATATACGGTTTACGGTATTCATACAGAAATATTTTGTATTGGACAATTTTTTTTTTGTATGAAAGACAATTTTTTTTTCATGGAACCGGATATAAAAAAATGTCCTCTGCAACATTAGTTTTTGCACCAACTCTCTAAGACCTATACTTTCCGAGATACGAGGTCGATGTGAGCGAATGGGGGACAAAAGGGGTACTTTAGGATTTATTCCCAACTCATCGGAACTCCCTCTATACGATCCCACCAAACATTTTCACCCTACAAGGTGGCATCTGGGAGAACAAACATGTCAATGAGTCAGTCAGTCAGTCAGTCAATCAATCAATCAGTGAGTGGTAATCGAGCTATATATAGTATAACTAGAGGTTGCGTTGTGCGCGAGCTGCTCGCAGCTCGCGTGTTTTTCTTTTAGTCGAAGAAGTAATTAAAGAGGATATCGAGCTGTTAAAAGCCATCAAAGAGGATATCCATGTGTAAGAAGCAGTCAAAGACGATATCGAAATGGAAGAAGCAATCAAATCAAAGAGGATTTCCAAGTGGAAGCAGCAATCAAAGATGATATCGAAGTGGAAGAAGCAATCAAAGAGGATATTGAAGTGAAAGAAGCAATCAAATAGGATATCGAAGTAGCAGAAACAATCAAAGAGGAAATTAAAGTTGAGGAAGAAATCAAAGAGGATACCAAGGTGGTAGAAGCATTCTAAGAGGATGACGAAGTAAAAAAAGCAATCAAAGACGATATCGAAGTGGAAGAAGCAATCCAATGGATATTGAAGATGAAGAAGGAATAAAAGAGAATATCGAAGCGGAACAAGCAATCGTAGAGGATATCAAAGTTAAAGAAGCAATCAAAGAGGATACCAATGTGGAAGAAGCAATCAAAGAGGATATCGAAGTGGAACAAGCAATCAAAGAGAAAAAAATTGGATGTTCCAAAATGATCATGATAATGGTTGTATAAAAAAAAATTGAACGTTCCAAAATGATCATGATTGACGTTGCATAATATAAATGTATGTTGCAAAATGATAATGATCAAAAATTTGTACTAATATTTTGTCAAAGTTTGCTAGTGCTATCTCTTCCCGTTTAGAAGATACGAGCGATTAAAGTTTTGTAAGAAAAATCATAAATTTGTTGATTGGATATCGAAGTGGAAGAAACTATCAAAGAGAATGTTGAAGTGGAAGAAGCAATCAAATAGGATATCGAAGTAGCAGAAACAATCAAAGAGGAAATTAAAGTTGAGGAAGAAATCAAAGAGGATACCAAGGTGGTAGAAGCATTCTAAGAGGATGACGAAGTAAAAAAAGCAATCAAAGACGATATCGAAGTGGAAGAAGCAATCCAATGGATATTGAAGATGAAGAAGGAATAAAAGAGGATATCGAAGCGGAACAAGCAATCGTAGAGGATATCAAAGTTAAAGAAGCAATCAAAGAGGATACCAATGTGGAAGAAGCAATCAAAGAGGATATCGAAGTGGAACAAGCAATCAAAGAGAAAAAAATTGGATGTTCCAAAATGATCATGATAATGGTTGTATAAAAAAAAATTTAACGTTCCAAAATGATCATGATTGACGTTGCATAATATAAATGTATGTTGCAAAATGATATTGATCAAAAATTTGTACTAATATTTTGTCAAAGTTTGCTAGTGCTATCTCTTCCCGTTTAGAAGATACGAGCGATTAAAGTTTTGTAAGAAAAATCATAAATTTGTTGATTGGATATCGAAGTGGAAGAAACTATCAAAGAGAATGTTGAAGTGGAAGAAGCAATCAAATAGGATATCGAAGTGGCAGAAACAATCAAAGAGGAAATTGAAGTTGAGTAAGCAATCAAAGAGGATACCGAGGCGGTAGAAGCATTCAAAGAAGATGACGAAGTGAAAAAAGCAATCAAAGACGATATCGAAATGGAAGAAGGAGTCAAAGACGATATCGAAGAGGGAGAAACAATCAAAGAGGAAATTTAAGTTGAGTAAGCAATCAAAGAGGATACCGAGGTGGTAGAAGCATTCAAAGAAGATGACGAAGTGAAAAAAGCAATCAAAGACGATATCGAAATGGAAGAAGCAGTTAAAGACGATATCGAAGTGGGAGAAGCAATCAAAGAGGATATCGAAGTTAAAGAAGCAGTCAAAGATGATGTCGAAGTGGAAAAAACATTCAAAGAAGATGACGAAGTGAGAGAAGCATTCAAAAAGGATGTCAAGGATGACAATAAAAAAACAGTTGCACCAAAAATTTATACCAATATTTTGTACAAGTTTGCTAGGGCTATCTCTTCCCGTTTAGAAGATACGAGCGATTGAAGTTTTGTATGAAAGACCACAATTTTGTAGAGAGCATAATGAAGTAACTGAAGCAATTAAAGAGGATATGAAAGTAGAAGAAGCATTTTAAAGGGATAACGAAGTGGAACATGCAAAAATAGTAGATGTCGAGGCGGAAGAAACAATCAAAGAGGATATCGAAGTGGAAGAAGCAATCAAGGCACGACGGAAGACCAGCGCTATAGTAGTATAAATATGCTACTATAGCACAATGCTGAGTGGTGACCGTTTTTGCTCACAAATTTGTTCATTAATTTATACCCATTTTACAAATAAACGTTTTTCTATTCTATTCTATTCTATTCAAAGAGGGTATCGAAGATGATATCGAAGTGGAAGGAGTAAACAAAGAGGATATCGAAGTAGCAAAAACAATCAAAGAGGAAATTGAAGTTGACTAAGGAATCAAAGAGGATACCGAGTTGGTAGAAGTATTCAAAGAGGATGACGAAGTGAAAAAAGCAATCAAAGACGATATCGAAGTGAAAGAAATAGTCAAAGACGATATCAAAATGGAACAAGCAATCAAAGCGGATATCGAAGTGGAAGAAGCAATCAAAGAGGATATCAAAGTGGAAGAAGCCATCACAGGATATCGAAGTAAAAATGCAATCAAAAACGATATCGAATATGAAGACGCAATCAAAGAAAATATTGCAGTGCAAGAAGCAATCAAACGGAAATCAAAGAGGAAGGAGCCCTTACACAGGATACCGAAGTGAAAATGCCATCAAAGAGGATATCAAAGATGAAGAAGCAATCCAATGGATATTGAAGATGAAGAAGGAATAAAAGAGGATATCGAAGTGGAACAAGCAATCGTAGAGGATATCAAAGTTAAAGAAGCAATCAAATAGGATATCAATGTGGAAGAAGCAATCAAAGAGGATATCGAAGTGGAACAAGCAATCAAAGAGAAAAAAATTGGATGTTCCAAAATGATCATGATAATAGTTGTATAAAAAAAATTGAACGTTGCAAAAGTGATCATTGTGGATGAGGCATAATTAAAAAAAATTGATGTTCCAAAATGATCACAGTGGATTTTGCATAATAAAAAAAAAAAAAATTGACGTTCCAAAATGATCATTGTGGATGAGGCATAATTTAAAAAAAATTGATTTTCCAAAATGATCACAAAGTATTTTGCATAATAAAAAAAAAAAAAATTGACGTTCCAAAAGTGATCATTGTGGATGAGGCATAATTAAAAAAAATTGATTTTCTAAAATTATCACAAAGGATTTTGCATATTTAAAAAAAAAATTGACTTTTCTAAAAGTGATCATTGTGGATGAGGCATAATTAAAAAAAAAATTGGTGTTCCAAAATAATCACAAAGGATTTTGCAGAATAAAAAAAAAAAAAAAAATGACGTTCCAAAAGTGATCATTGTGGATGAGGCATAATTAAAAAAAAATTGATGTTCCAAAATAAACACGATGAACGTTGCATACTAAAAAAAAAAAAAAATTGGATGTTCCAAAATGATGATGATGACCTTTGCAAAAACTATGAAAGTTGTCTCATGCCCCTCCACCAACATTATATATAATCAAGCAAATTTACAGTAATTTTATGGTACACACAAGCCATGGGCTCCCTACAAAAACAGTATGAAAATTACGGCAAACGAAATATACGGTTTACGGTATTCATACAGAAATATTTTGTATGGGACAATTTTTTTTTTGTATGAAAGACAATTTTTTTTTTCATGGAACCGGATATAAAAAAATGTCCTCTGCAACATTAGTTTTTGCACCAACGCTCTAAGACCTATACTTTCCGAGATACGAGGTCGATGGGAGCGAATGGGGGACAAAAGGGGTACTTTAGGATTTATTCCCAACTCATCGGAACTCCCTCTATACGATCCCACCAAACATTTTCACCCTACGAGGTGGCATCTGGGAGAACAAACATGTCAATGAGTCAGTCAGTCAGTCAGTGGTAATCGAGCTTTATATAATATAACTAGAGGTTGCGTAGTGCGCGAGTTGCACGCAACTCGCGTGTTATTGTTTTTGTCGAAGAAGCAATCAAAGAGGATTTCGAGCTGTTAAAAGCGATCAAAAAGGATATCCATGTGTAAGAAGCAGTCAAAGACGATATCGAAATGGAAGAAGCAATCAAATCAAAGAAGATATCCAAATGGAAGCAGCAATCAAATATGATTTCGAAGTGCAAGAAGCAATCAAACAGGATATTGAAGTGAAAGCAGCAATCAAATAGGATATCGAATTAGCAGAAACTATTAAAGAGGAAATTGAAGTTGAGTAAGCAATCAAAGAGGATACCGAGGTGGTAGAAGCATTCTAAGATGACGAAGTGAAAAAAGCAATCAAAGACGATATCGAAGTGGAAGAAGCAATCAAAGAAGGTATCGAAGTGGAAGAAGCAATCTTAGAGGATATCGAAGTGGAAGAAGCAATCAAAGAAGATATCGAAGTGTAAGAAGCCATCACAGAGGATATTGAAGTGAAAATGCTATCAAAAACCATATCGAAGATAAAGACGCAATCAAAGAGAATATTGCAGTGCAAGAAGCAATCAAAAGGAAATCGAAGATGATATCGAATTGGTAGAAGCAATAAAAGAGGATATCAAAGTGGAAGAAGCAATCAAAGAGGATATCGAGCTGTTAAAAGCTATCGAAGAGGATATCCATGTGTAAGAAGCAGTCAAAGACGATATCTAAATGGAAGAAGCAATGAAATCATAGAGGATTTCCAAGTGGACGCAGCATTCAAAGATGATATCGAAGTGGAAGAAGCAATCAAATAGGATATCGAAGTAGCAGAAACAATCAAAGAGGAAATTGAAATTGAGTAAAAGACGTCGAGGACAATGATAAAAATAAAAAAACGGTTCCACCAAAAACTTATACCAATATTTTGTAAAAGTTTCCTCGAGCTATCTCTTCCCGTTTAAAAGATACGAGCGATTTAAGTTTTGTATGAAACCCCATAATTTTGTAGAGTGGAAATTGAAGTAAAAGAAGCAATTGAAGAAAACATATAAGTAGAAAAAGCAATTAAAAAGGATATCAAAGTGGAAGAAGCAAAAATAGAGGATATCGAGGTGAAAGAAGCATTCAAGGAGGAAGACCAAGTGAGAGAAGTATTTAAAAAGGATGTCAAGGGCAATGATGGTATTAAAAAAACTATTCCATCAAAAATTTGTACCAATATTTTGTAAAAGTTTGGTAGGCGTAACTCTTCCCGTTTAGAAGATACGAGCGATTTAAGATTTGTATTAAAACCCATAATTTTGTAGAGTGGAAATTGAAGTAAAAGAAGCAATTGAAGAAAATATATAAGTAGAAAAAGCAATTAAAAAGGATATCAAAGCGGAAGAAGCAAAAATAGAGGATATCGTGGTGAAATAAGCATTTAAAGAGGAAGACGAAGTAAGAGAAGCATTCAGAAAGGATGTCAAGGGCAATGATGGTATTAAAAAAACTATTCCAACAAAAATTTGTACCAATATTTTGTAAAAGTTTGCTACACGTAACTCTTCCCGTTTAGAAGATACGAGCGATTTAAGATTTGTATTTTGTAGAGTGGAAATTGAAGTAACAGAAGCAATTGAAGAAAATATATAAGTAGAAAAAGCAATTAAAAAGGATATCAAAGTGGAAGAAGCAAAAATAGAGGATATCGAGTTGAAAGAATCATTCAAAGTGGAAGACGAAGTGAAAGAAGCATTTAAAAAGGATGTCAAGGGCAATGTGGTATTAAAAAAACTACTCCACCAAAAATTAGTACCAATATTTTGTAAAAGTTTGCTACGCGTAACTCTTCCCGTTTAGAAGATACGAGCGATTTAAGATTTGTATTAAAACCCATAATTTTGTAGAGTGGGAATTGAAGTAAAAGAAGCAATTGAAGAAAATATATAAGTAGAAAAAGCAATTAAAAAGGATATCAATGTGAAAGAAGCAAAAATAGAGGATATCGAGGTTAAAGAAGCATTCAAGGAGGAAGACCAAGTGAGAGAAGCATTCAAAAAGGATGTCAAGCGCAATGATGGTATTAAAAAAACCATTCCACCAAAAATTTGTACCAATATTTTGTAAAAGTTTGCTACGCGTAACTCTTCCCGTTTAGAAGATACGAGCGATTTAAGATATGTATTAAAACCCATAATTTTGAAGAGTCGATATTGAAGTAAGAGAAGTAATTGAAGAAAATATAAAAATAGAAAAAACAATTCAAAAGTATATTGAAGTAAAAATGCCATCAAAGAGGATTTCGAAGTTATAGAAACAATTAAAGAGGATATCAATGTGGAAGAAACATTCGAAAACGAAAAGGAAGTGAGAGAAGAATTCAAAATAATGGCATGGGCGATGATGACCGTAAAATAACGATTCCACCAAAAATTTGTGATACAAAAAAAATTAATTTTCCAAAATGATCACAGTGGATGTTGCATAATAAAAAAAAATTGACGTTCCAAAATGATCATGCGGATGAGGCAAAATTAAAAAAAAATTATGTTCCAAAATGATCACAGTGGATGATGCATAATAAAAAAAATTGACGTTCCAAAGTGATCATTGTGGATGAGGCGTAATTAAAAAAATGATGTACCAAAATGATCACAGTGGATGTTGCATAATACAAAAAAATAATAATAATTGACGTTCCAAAGTGATCATTGTGGATGAGGCATAATTAAAAAAAATGATGTTCCAAAATGATCACAGTGGATGATGCATAATAAAAAAAAATATGTTCCAAAGTGATCATTGTGGATGAGGCATAATTAAAAAAATGATGTACCAAAATGATTACAGTGGATGTTGCATAATAAAAAAAATAATTGACGTTCCAAAGTGATCATTGTGGATGAGGCATAATAAAAAAAATTATGTACCAAAATGATCACAGTGGATGTTGCATAATACAAAAAAAAAAAAAAATTGACGTTCCAAAGTGATCATTGTGGATGAGGCATAATTAAAAAAATGATGTACCAAAATGATTACAGTGGATGTTGCATAATAAAAAAAATAATTGACGTTCCAAAGTGATCATTGTGGATGAGGCATAATAAAAAAAATTATGTACCAAAATGATCACAGTGGATGTTGCATAATACAAAAAAAAAAAATAATTGACGTTCCAAAGTGATCATTGTGGATGAGGCATAATTAAAAAAATGATGTACCAAAATGATTACAGTGGATGTTGCATAATAAAAAAAATAATTGACGTTCCAAAGTGATCATTGTGGATGAGGCATAATAAAAAAAATTATGTACCAAAATGATCACAGTGGATGTTGCATAATACAAAAAAAAAAATAATTGACGTTCCAAAGTGATCATTGTGGATGAGGCATAATAAAAAAAATTATGTACCAAAATGATCACAGTGGATAATGCATAATAAAAAAAAAAATTATGTTCCAAAGTGATCATTGTGGATGAGGCATAATTAAAAAAATGATGTACCAAAATGATTACAGTGGATGTTGCATTATAAAAAAAATAATTGACGTTCCAAAGTGATCATTGTGGATGAGGCATAATAAAAAAAATTATGTACCAAAATGATCACAGTGGATGTTGCATAATACAAAAAAAAAATAATTGACGTTCCAAAGTGATCATTGTGGATGAGGCATAATTAAAAAAATGATGTACCAAAATGATTACAGTGGATGTTGCATAATAAAAAAAATAATTGACGTTCCAAAGTGATCATTGTGGATGAGGCATAATAAAAAAAATTATGTACCAAAATGATCACAGTGGATGTTGCATAATACAAAAAAAAAAAAAAAAAATTGACGTTCCAAAATGATCATGTGGATGAGGCAAAATTAAAAAAAAATTATGTTCCAAAATGATCACAGTGGATGATGCATAATAAAAAAAAATTGACGTTCCAAAGTGATCATTGTGGATGAGGCGTAATTAAAAAAATGATGTACCAAAATGATCACAGTGGATGTTGCATAATACAAAAAAATAATAATAATTGACGTTCCAAAGTGATCATTGTGGATGAGGCATAATTAAAAAAAATGATGTTCCAAAATGATCACAGTGGATGATGCATAATAAAAAAAAATAATTGACGTTCCAAAGTGATCATTGTGGATGAGGCGTAATTAAAAAAATGATGTACCAAAATGATTACAGTGGATGTTGCATGATAAAAAAAATAATTGACGTTCCAAAGTGATCATTGTGGATGAGGCATAATAAAAAAAATTATGTACCATAATGATCACAGTGGATGTTGCATAATACAAAAAAAATAATAATAATTGACGTTCCAAAGTGATCATTGTGGATGAGGCATAATTAAAAAAAATGATGTACCAAAATGATCACAGTGGATGTTGCATAATAAAAAAAAAATAATTGACGTTCCGAAGTGATCATTGTGGATGAGGCATAATAAAAAAAATTATGTACCAAAATGATCATAGTGGATGTTGCATAATACAAAAAAAATAATAATAATTGACGTTCCAAAGTGATCATTGTGGATGAGGCATAATTAAAAAAATGATGTTCCAAAATGATCACAGTGGATGATGCATAATAAAAAAAATAATTGACGTTCCAAAGTGATCATTGTGGATGAGGCATAATTAAAAAAAATTATGTGTTGCATGATAAAAAAAAAATAATTGACGTTCCAAAGTGATCATTGTGGATGAGGCGTAATTAAAAAAATGATGTACCAAAATTATTACAGTGGATGTTGCATAATAAAAAAAATAATTGACGTTTCAAAGTGATCATTGTGGATGAGGCATAATAAAAAAAATTATGTACCAAAATGATCACAGTGGATGTTGCATAATACAAAAAAAATAATAATAATTGACGTTCCAAAGTGATCATTGTGGATGAGGCATAATTAAAAAAAATGATGTACCAAAATGATCACAGTGGATGTTGCATAATAAAAAAAAAAAAATTGACGTTCCAAAGTGATCATTGTGGATGAGGCATAATTAAAAAAATGTGGATGTTCCAAAATAAACATGATGAACGTTGCATACTAAAAAAAAAAAAAAATTGGATGTTCCAAAATGATGATGATGACCTTTGCAAAAAACTATGAAAGTTATCTCATGTCCCTCCACCACCATTATATAGAATCAAGCAAATTTACAGTAATTTTATAGTACACACAAGCCGTGGGCTCCCTACAAAAACAGTATGAAAATTACGGCAAACGAAATATACGGTTTACGGTATTCATACAGAAATATTTTGTATGGGACAATTTTTTTTTTGTATGAAAGACAATTTTTTTTTCATGGAACCGGATATAAAAAAATGTCCTCTGCAACATTAGTTTTTGCACCAACTCTCTAAGACCTATACTTTCCGAGATACGAGGTCGATGTGAGCGAATGGGGGACAAAAGGGGTACTTTAGGATTTATTCCCAACTCATCGGAACTCCCTCTATACGATCCCACCAAACATTTTCACCCTACGAGGTGGCATCTGGGAGAACAAACATGTCAATGAGTCAGTCAGTCAGTCAGTCAGTGAGTGGTAATCGAGCTTTATATAATATAATAATATAGTATAATATAATATTTTTCTAACTATCATTTTGCAAGTTACAGACTTCGGGATTAAATAAAGGTAAATGATAACTTTTGTTAGCGAGCAACCGACTGAGACAAATGCCTGCAAACATTCCAGTTCCAGGTGTTGTGGTGGTTATTTGTAGAATAGAATAGAAAATACTTTATTATTTATAACAAACAATTAAATTAGAACACTGTAAATGTATGTATTAAAATTGGCGGTCTTTTCGCTAAATAGCGATCCTTACCAAATAACTTTTGGATGAATAGACAATATCAATTCCTGGAGTGTTCAGTCACTTTTATATTTTTGACAATTCAGTCAAACTTGACAAGATCTGTCACTTTAACATTTGCTGTTACTTTTCACATTTTAGACAAAGTCAGCGCTTCCGAGTAAGCGCTATTGAGACCAAAAAGTATCAGTATTTCGGTCAACCGAACTGCTGGCACTAGAGGGGTGTACCAACTACATACATACTCACAATGACATTTGGATTTAGGAAAATATATTACTTAATAATCGCAGTTCCTGATACCCAGGATAAAGATTATCGTAGTATGGGGTCAGGACTGCGCCATATTTTTTTTTTTTTTTTTTTTTTTTCGAATGGACTAATCTCGCTGTTGGCCTCTGAGGCCGTGACAGCTTAACCGAACTTTTGGCGAGCGCAGATGGCGCTCAGCCCAGTAAGTTTTTTAGGCAACTAGCGCAAGGGCACCACTTAGGTACGAACCTCGGCTTGGGCTGTTGCCGGGATGGGGATAGGAGAGAAACGCCCGGGTACATGTCTGTACCTCGTATAAGCGGCGACTGAAGGGTCTCGTCGACCTCGCCGGCGAGGTCGGTGTTTCTGTGAAGTGTTTGCTCTGTCTGATATAGATGACTCACCTTCCGCATTAGCAGAGGTGATTTCGTCATCCGGGTCTCCGAGAACGTGTCTCGGACGACGGAGGATTTTGTTGGCGGGCGGATCCAACGGGTAAACCGGAATGGTGTGTACCAAAGGGTTCGGATGATTAGAGGCAAGTTCATAAAACCGCTTGGAAGCGAGCTTCATGAACCTGGCTATTGATTCTAATTGCAAATCGCGATGTAGGTCGTTATTGCGAAAGTACCAGGGCGAGCCTGAGGCTTTTCGCAAGAAGCGATTTTGAATAACCTGAATGGCACCAACTTTAGGAGAGTGGGCAAATACTGCGCCATATTGTTATTACGGTCGTGCTCTTATACCGCGGTTGGGTGTTATATTTATTAAATCGTAATAACAGAAACAGTTTACTTCACGGCCCTAATGTACTCTCTTAAACACTCGTATGAAATAATCCGGTCTTTAGAGATACGTATTAGACAGTTTGACATACCATCATGTCATTGTGTCACCATCATCATCATAACAGCCATAGAACGCGAGTAACCGCTCTTGTGCAGCCTGCAACGGTTCCCAGCAACGGTTCCCAGCAACCTTTATCAGGTTTCCATTTCGTGGGGGACCGTCCTCAGTCCGTCAAGTTCATGGTCTCCACTCGAGAACTTTAGAGCCACAACGGCCGTCAGTTCTTCGTGCTATGTGCCCTGTCCACTGCCATTTCAGCTTACTAATCCTTTGTGGTATGTCAGTGAGTTTGGTTTGTCTACAATACACCTCATTTCTGATTCGAGCTCGTCAAGAAACACCAAGCCCTATCCATAGCACGCAGAGCGACCATGAGCGTTCCTTTGAGGCCCATAGTGAGAGAACACGTTACTGTGCCATATGGCATCACACACACTGCTCAAAGGCTTTTATCTTCAGACAATGTTACACATCTATAGTTTCCGAATAAGATAATCGGCTACTTTGGTCTTGTAGAGCGTCGTCTCTTTGTGAATTTTTGTCGTTAATTTGTCAGTCGTACTAGTTCCTTGGGTTGCGATCACGTCCACTTCAAAATATGTAGTAGATGTACAATTTTTTTTCGTATAAGCCATTTGAGCTAACTTTGTAACTAATATAATTTAATTGCAGGCTATGGGATTATTTTGACATTTTATGGAATATTTAATTGATTATTATTTTTGACATTTTATACATTATTTACATATACACTTTTTTTGAATTAATTGTATTATTTGCTATTTAGTGTTGTGAAGTTTAGTTTAAGCAATAATTGTTTTATTATTGTATTTTGTTGTTAGCTCAGTTCAAACATGATTTTAATTTTTTTTAATGAATAATTGAAAAGATCACGTAGATTTTAAACATATCAAAAAAATATCCTGTATACATACAACGTACACTATAAGTACATATAAAAAACCTACTCCAAAATGTTATTTATTTTAATGGAATTCCAAACAATCCCGTCTTTGAAAGCCTCTTGTCTATTACCTAAGTGATGGTAGGTAGCAACTAAGTTTATCTGTGAAGTGAAATACACCCTTTTAGGTTTTACGATCGAGCTAGAAGCTATACGTTGCTCTCTATCTTGAATCAACAACTGGGTCTAGGTATTCTATGTATTTAATGTACTCGTAAGCCAAAAATACAATCAGCCACTTTTCGCAGGAAGACCTTACGGTGAAGCTCTTGTTATTAGGAGTAAGCCATGGCGAAGAACTTCGAGTAACTTATAAACTTTAACATCAGATTTCGATACAATATTATTACATATTGGAAAAAAAATATTGCTGGACATTTCACACAGCGCTATCTAGCCCAAACTAAGCAGAGCTTGTACTATGGGAACCAGATAACTGATAGAATATTTATATACATTTTTTTTTGTAAATACTTATAATATATTATATAGAGAAACAACCAGACCCGGAACAAATATCTGTAGATAATGCAAACATTTGACGACCTCCGTGGCGCAGTGGGCGAATAGTCGGCTGTGACGCAGGAGGTAGCGGGTTCGATTCCCGCCGCGGAACAAATGTTTGCACGACCTGCAGATATAATATATGTTCCGGGTCTGGTTGTTTCTCTATATTTTAAGTATGTATGTATTTACAAAAAAAAAATATTTATGTATTCTATCAGTTATCTGGTTCCCATAGTACAAGCTTTGCTTAATTTGGGGCTAGATAGCGCTGTGTGAAATGTCCAGCATTATTATTATTTGTTCCGCGGCTGTTTCTAAAAAAAGTTTTAAATAACACAGTTACACCTTTGGTGTTATTAGTTGCAAATAAATCACATGAGCGAGCATAGTGGCTAGGTAGCCACTATGCTACACATACAGTAGTAGCTACCTACTACTGAACTGATTGACAAGCGAACAAACTTTATGGAACGCTAGGCAAGTAAACTTTTCGAAAAAGCATCTGAAAAGTTTCACGACTGTTCGACCCGAATGCAAATCAAAGCCTCACTCGTGGAATTGGAAGGAAAAAAGGCAAACACCAACAAATCCAAAAAGACTAAAATACTGCGCTCGTAACCCAAGACTATTGACGTTATTTCTGTTTTAGGGCTCCGTGTTCAAACTAGAAACCCTTGTAGTTTCGCCATAGCAGTTTTATTCTTAGACTATTAGGGTGACTTACGCAATGATGCCTAAACGTTTTTAGTGACATACTTCAAATTGAAACATGTTTAGTCGCTAAATACTGGTCTAAGAGCCGGTGAAGATCGACCTTCACCGATCTGATAACCAGATGAGACATATTTTTTATCAAATATAATTTATAAACAAATATACCTATAATTACTTGCCTATCTAAAAGTGCTCTCTAAAAGTTTTTAGCTAGGCAACAGTACTATAAGTATGATTTTTTGCAGGCAATGATTTTGAAATATGACTGATTTTGTAATAAAATAATCTAAAATTTGATATAACTTTCGATAAGTTAGCAGAACGATGGAGTCACCTATATTGACTTACCTGTTCACATCGGCTTGCCAGGTAGCTACACACAGAAATGAGTAGGCAAGCCTACTGAGGCATATTCTGTGTGTTAAAAACTAACAGTGAAATAAAATTCATTTGGTTATCAAAAGAATGAAAGTGATGAAAAAAAAATCGATTAAAGTTAATTTAATTAAATTAGCCATAAGCACTTTTAGATAGGCAAGTAATTATAGGCATATTTGTTTATAAATTATATTTGATAAAAAATATGTACGTCTCATCTGGTTATCAGATCGGTGAAGGTCGATCTCCACGGTCTCCTCTACTATACGTTAAGGGATCGTTGTGCACTGTAGCGACTAAACAGCTAAATACGTTAAGGGATCGTTGTGCAAGCCAGACTTAGTGCAGTGTTGAAATTTGGCATGATAATACATTTTAATGACACCTAGTAAGTTTTGAAACAAATGCTAAAAAAACTTGTTTTGTAGGGTAACCTCCCTTACCATTGTTTTTTTGACTCACGCACCCCATCGTTTGGGCTATCATAAAATTGGTATTCCAAAAAAACTAATCACACTAATATTATAAATGTGAAAGTTTGGATGTTTGTTTGTTTGTTACTCAATCACGTCGTAACGGCTGAACCGATTTCGATGAAATTTGGTATATAGGTATGTAGATTATAACCTGGATTACCACATAGGCTATCTTTTATCCCATAAATCAGTTCCCATGGGATAAAAATGGGGTATTAAAGTTGCAACAGCGAGTTTAGCTTTATTTCTTGGTTACCTACACATTTATGAGTCTAACGCGTACGAAGTATCGGGCAACAGCTAGTGACTAATAAAAAACTAGCAATTTCAATATAATTTAAATAGTCTATGTATGTGTATTGTATGTAGGTAGGCCGGTAGGTACATGTAGGTACACTCCTCCTTCTACTTTGATAGTCTTTTACCGGTAGCTATCAGATGCGCCAAGTCACTTGCCATTTTTAAACGTACTTATGGTCGAGAACACTATCTGAGTATTAGTCGCTAAATATCTATGTATTTATTATTAATGAAAATGTATCTTAAATAAGTTTAAGTATGTATATGTAAATTGTTATGAGTAGTTATTATTTAGGTTAATTCATTTATTTAAATTTTATTTTTATATCATTAGTTTTAGTATGTATGTACATGTAGTATGTTAGGTACACCATTACACCCCAGCTAATGTCCACACAGTCCATTCCATCCAAAGGTTGTCTGGTAGAGCGATAAGACCGCCAATTGTATCTATAGATTAAAGTTATTATTTTTTATTTGTATTGTTTTATGGAGTGCAATAAAGAATGATCTAATCTACTTGTGTTCATCTGCTCCCTTGAAGCTTTAACTGCTTGCCATAACTACACGACTACTTGTGAGATTGACAAATGAGGTGTCAAATGGCAGCATTTCTCCATACATACACTTTAATTGCCCTAATATGTATTATTTTTCCTCCTGTGTGTATGTATTTTTATTGTGTATAATTATGTACGTTTATGTGTTGTGTCTGCTTCTTGTGTACAGTTTATGTGAATAAATTTCTTCTTTCTTTCTTTCAAATGATGCATCTTGATGGTTCAAGTATATGGCTATTTATCGTTACTCCATATTTATGGTGATGGAAAACAAATGAGAAGTTACCACTCCCAAATAAGATAATTATATACATACCGGGTATAATACGAAAGGGAGTAAATATATACATTTTAATGCAATAACGCATGCTTATTTATAACTTAAACCCACCTATATATCAAATTTCACGATGATCGGATCAACATTCATCAACGGAAATCAGTATTGCCGCTGAATAAGTATTTCATTCCATTTATAGGAGGGTGTGGTGAAGGTTACCGTCAACACCGTTATTTATTACATTTGTTTCGATCCCGGATAATCTTGTTACGGCTGACCCGAAGCCGTGCCTGCTTTGAAGACAACATTTTCGGTAACGAAGGTCACTCGTACCGTTAGATCCAAATATTATTTACTACCAGGAAATACTAAGTGCGACTTTACGATGCCTAAACGTATTTAGTGGAGATATATGTCAAAGTTAAACATGTTTAGTCGCTAAATACGTTTAGGGATCGTTGTGCAAGCCGGGCTAAGTATAATAAGGTACCAAAGATGCAACTACTCTTTTAAGATGAAGTGACGGCAAACCCGTTACGTGGCATTAGATTACATCCGTTAACCTGAGACATACAGGCGTTACAATATATTTACTGACCATTGGTAATTAAAACCTGATTCAATCGACTTTACGTTTCACTGTCGGGTATCTCTATCGTTTAGGTACTACGATAAAACAGACTCGTAAACACCCAACTATGCTGCAATAAATCTTGCCCTACAAATGTTGTTGCTTTTATCTCTTTCTGAAATCTTTACTTTGTCCGAAGCTGAAACGACATTTGTGTTTCGTAAGAACGTGATCGGGATAAAAAATGTATACGGCAGTTTTTTTCAAAACATAAAATACAAGCTGGTAGCCCAACATTTTGTCCACGATGCATCATCATACAAAAATAATTGTCGATTAAAAGGACCTAAATTATCGCGCGTTCCGGCTGCTAAGTACATGAATAAGTCTAAAGCGTTCGTGACCAAGTGGGTAAACCGATATTTAAATACAAAAAATGTTGATGACCTACCAGAACGTGGTAAAACGAGAAAGACGTCATTCGCCGAAGATAAATGGATTAGTCAACAGTTTTTAAAAAATCCGCGCGATCTTTGTGATCTGCACAAAAAGAATTAAAAAGGATGTAAATATATCTCTAGCTACAGTTAAAACACGTTTAGCAGAGATTAGGTTAAAAAACTGAATAGTAGAGGAGACCGTAAAGATTGACCTTCACCGATCTGATAACCAGATGAGACGTATTTTTTATCAAATATAATTTATAAACAAATTTAAAAAAATTACTTGCCTATCTAAAAGTGCTTATGGCTATTTTTAATTAAATTAACTTTAATAGATTTTTTTTCATCACTTTCATTCTTTTGATAACCAAATGAATTTTATTTCACTGTTAGTTTTTAACACACAGAATATGCCTCAGTAGGCTTGCCTACTCATTTCTGTGTACTGCTACCTGGCAAGCCGATGTGAACAGGTAAGTCAATATAGGCGACTCCATCGTTCTGCTAACTTATCGAAAGTTATATCAAATTTTAGATTATTTTATTACAAAATCAGTCATATTTCAAAATCATTGCCTGCAAAAAATCATACTTATAGTACTGTTGCCTAGCTAAAAACTTTTAGAGAGCACTTTTAGATAGGCAAGTAATTATAGGCCTATTTGTTTATAAATTATAATTGATAAAAAATATGTCTCATCTGGTTATCAGATCGGTAAAGGTCGATCTTCACCGGCTCTTAAACCAGAAGGACACCGCTCCTTTCTAAAAGCACGTTGAAAAAAAGTCGGCGTGGGCGCGAGAAAATAAAGACCGTGACTGAGACAAGATAATCTTTTCTGATGAATCATAGTTTTGGGCCACTATCTCACCTCGTGCTTGGTCAACTGGCGATAACAGACTTGTCGAACGAACTGTTAAACACCCGGTAAAGGTGCATATTTGGGGATGCTTCTCAAAAAGGGGATTTGGCAGTTTGAACTTGTTTACCGGTTCTCTGAATGCTGTGAGGATGAACATAATATACCAAAAAATATTATTACTATCTGGCTGAACGCTTTTCCCAAAGTCAAGTGAAACATAAATATTACAAGACGACAACGACACCTAATACCGCTGTCGTCTATACACCGTCTGGAAACAAGAAAATGACATCGAGGTTTTGGATTGGCCCTCAGAACCCCTGACGCGAATCCAATTGAATATGTTTGGGCGTTGATGAAGCTTAAACTATGCGAAAAAAACACTAACAGCCGCTGAGCTTACTCGCAATATTAAGGCCATTATCCCGTGAGTACGCTGAAAAATTAGACGAAAGTATACCTCGAAGATGCCAAGTCATTATGGATAACGGAGGAGACTGGACACCTTATTAATAATAAAGTATCCTAGTACGTATGATTAACTATGTTTATTTATTTTTTAAACGGTAGACGTAACTTTTTGTACAGGTTAAGCCGGTCACGCTCTTGTCTTACATAGTGTACTAGCTGTTACCAGCGACTTCGTACGCGTTACACTTCTAAATGTGCAGATAACTTAAAAATAAAGCTAAACCCGCTGTTGCAACTTGACTCGACACCTCATTTTTATCCCATAGGAACTGATTTATGGGATAAATAGCAGCTTATGTCGTAATCCAGGTCTACGTCTATACCAAATTTCATAGAAATCGGTTCCGCCGTTACGACGTGATTGAGTAACAAACAAACAAATAAACATCCAAAGTTTCACATTCATCACATTAGTGTGATGTAAAAAAATTTCATAAAACAATACACACTAAATTAAACTTCTAAAACAAACTAAAAGAAAACTATTTTCTTCTGACCAAAATGTTCTACTCTTAGTCCTTACCATTTCAAATTTCGAACTCTACGTCCCTATGAGGCCGTGTCCTAAAAGTGCATAACCTCTTTAAGCTTAGAAATCTTCAAATGAGCTACTAATAATTAGTGCGGTGACTTTCGAGACATTCTAATTTTAAAGAGCTTATGTTTTTAAGTGAGTTCAAACTTTTTTGAATAAAATCGGATTCGGTTTTCAAACATGTGTCAAAATAAAATGTAATTTAAATCAAAAGCACTAAGGAGTATCGATATCAACTTCGAAGCAAATCACCGCCAAAATAACTTTCTACCCCTTTTAACACCGTTAGGGGATGAATTTCAATAAAATACGAAACATATCTTCTATCAATTCTGTTAAAAAAGGTTTATGAAAAATTTGAAGTAGATTGGGCTAAGGAATCACTTTGTCCTATACAAACTTTGCCCCCCTTTTTCACCCCCTTAGGGGTAGAATTTCGGAAAACCCTTTCTTATCGGATGCCTACATTATACAAAGAACACACCCTCCAAGTTTCAGGTCTCTACGATCAGCGGTTTAGGCTGTGCGTTGATCCGTCAATCACTCATTCAGGACAAAGCCTTTTATAATATTGTATAGATAACAACTCATGGAAGTTCTTTATCTCTTCCACATTTAAAAAACCGAGGAGGAAATAAATTTAAAACATTCATCTTCTTTCTAAGCTTCATAGCATTTTTTAAAGAGTTCAACTCAGTCACTATTATAAATACGGGTTTTATCACGTACCGTTTTATCAGTGTTTCAACTAACAATGTATCGGTTCAATTCGTGAACCTTCATAAGAGTGTGTGCGATGTGCTCCAAACTACGTCTCACCTCACAGGTATAAATCCGGACGTTATAAATCCCGTATTTATAATAATGACTGAAATGAATCACAAAAGTCTTTTAAGTAAAAAGTTTAACTCAGCTTAAAACACTGTCTCAAAACCAATTTTCTAAAGCGATGTCAGTGGAGGTGGATTCAATATGCATGGAAAGTTTGTGTCGTTATGATTGATGAGTTTTGCGGTACAAATGCAAATCCAGAACAATATCGGGTTTGGCTTCTAACGGCATATTGAAATCGTCAGTTGAAAAGCAGTTCTATGTATGAAATGAGTGATTATATTGCTAGATCTTTGTACTGAATAGTCCTGTCCTATACATATACGATTGGTACTGTTTTGATTTAGTTCACGGATTTAAGGCCAGTTTGCCTATTGTTTCTGTTTGGATTAACAAAGCAATTTTCTTATATTTAATTAAAACTTGGAAGCCAGTAAAAAATAACCAACCAACATTCTCACAGTTAGGTACTCGTAGGTATCTTTCTTTTGTCTTGCTCTTAATGGAGAGAACAAAAGAAATAGGTAAGTATGCTTAGAAAATGTTGCATGTTTCTGAATCAAAAAGTTTACGCTCGACAAACCATTTCCAGGTTCTTACTGATAACTTTTAGCAGCACATAACTTGATGGAGCAATTCTTCAGTATTTTATATCCTTTTAGGAATTGGGACGCTAAGATGTGGCCTCATTTATTGTAACTAAAATAAAAAAATTCTAATGATTTCTGTCCAAGATACAGAGATGTCATCATGTTGTTACGGGTAGCCACCGAATTTAATATTGGTACAATTTAGGGTTGTAGCTGTACAAGATTCAGAAATTTCACCCTTTGTGATCATAAAATATGATTGAATGTTCAATTTCAGTTTCGATGAATCTGACTCTAGAAATTCGGTGTGCTACATAATGCTACGAACCGAGTGGTAGCTCCACCGGTCTGATCTGCTGCAAACAAATAAAAATCTACACTTCTACACAACATTTTAGAATGTGCATGTTTTTTGTTTGTCGGCTTTTATCGCAAGAACAATACTGGTCTTAATTATATTTCTTGGTAACTTAAAAGAGACTGAAACCATAATTTATACGAATATTTTAACGATATAATATTTATACGACTATCAAAATAGAGCCACGAAATACGAACCACTTTACTTGACCTACAGTTTCATTCGAGTTACTGGTAACGGGAGTTCATGTTAATTGCTTTATCTTTTTTGGGGTAGAAATTGCAGTTATTCTGGATTTCTGACTTGTATATATTTGTGTCACTAAAGCTATTCCAAATTTCAGTACTGTGGGGTCACTGGTGTACCCTGTGAATTTTGTCAAAATTTAGTTTTTATTATGGCTAATAACTTAAAAACTACAAGGTTTAAACTAAAAATAAAAACGGGGTCAAAATTTACTCACAAAGACGTTATTAGACGTGTCATTTTGACCTAATAGTCCTATTTTTTTTTTTTTTACCCCTCTTGAACCCCAGTATCTCAACAACCCCCCCATATTTTTAGCTCCTTGAGTCACACCAAAATTGTGCCATCATTACCTACCTATATATCAAATTTCACGATGATCGGTTAAACGCTTCGAAAGTTATCCTCGGACAAACAAACATACATACATACAAGGCCGATTTGTCCAAGTTGATTTGGAGATCTCGCTTCACTCGATCCATTAATATGAAAAAAGCGAGAATCTGGTTATGACAACAAAAATATAATATGAATTCAATGGTAAAACAATATAAAAGTTTCTAATACCAGATCGATATTAATAATTCATTGGTGTCCTCTGGGCATTAGGCGGGCAGGCTATTGTTCGCATCTTTTGTTTGTTCCATGCTTTGGACCCGGCAATAACGCTCAATCATTAAAATTTGGGTCAGGTTGTTGTCACAAATTATGAGGACCTATTAAAAAAGGTTATCCATGATTTTCCACGCGTTTTATGTGAAAACGTTAATATTTGATTATTGGAAAAAAATGTATATCATGATAAAATGGGTTTTATTTTATTTCATTTTCGGTTCAGAACATCATAGGGAAAAGCATTTCAAATACAGCCTTACGCAAAAATAATTACCAACGAGCGTCCCACGAAGGCTCGACAATGGAAAGGTCGCATCCCGGGCGAATTGTAGTAATAAAAACTTTAAATTAAGGGACCAATCAAAATGAACCATAAATTTACGTAAGCATTCGTTCGTTCGAGGCTTTGGGTTAGGTACCTAAGTCTCCTAGAGTATTCTAGAGTATTCTAGTCGTAATAGTTTTAAGCTTTAGCCGTGGTAAAGTAAAGAATGAAGTAACCACAAACATTTTAGTACAGAGAGAGTTATATCGTAGATAAACTGAAACCTGAATACATTTTTTGAAATGAAACATCTAAAATGGTTACCAAGAGGTTTCATAACTTCAAAGGTCCATACTAATATTATAAAGTAGAAAGATTTGTATTTTTGTATGTTTGTAACGAATAAACTCAAAAACTACTGGTCTGATTTCAAAAATTATTTCACCA
Organism: Philereme transversata; assembly: GCA_963924445.1. Classification (NCBI taxonomy): domain Eukaryota; kingdom Metazoa; phylum Arthropoda; class Insecta; order Lepidoptera; family Geometridae; genus Philereme; species Philereme transversata. The sequence continues at coordinate 13,766,496 of OZ004342.1, forward strand.
TTAGAATGCTACATTAGCCCGGAGTAACTTAACTATGTTTTTACCTAACTGCGCAGAAGGAGGGTAATGTATTTAATGAAAAGCTACGCGTGCAAAGCTGCGGATTCATCAGCTAGTGATTAATATAATAATAATGCACGCATGTGTATGCGTAATGTTAATTATTTACCTATGATAATTTAACAATATTAATGCACCTATATGATCCTAATAACCATTATTTGATTTGATGAATTATAATTATTAATTAAAACGGGTATTTATCGCGTATTTACCTTTTTTATTTGTTATCCCGGCGTTTCGACTGTGTTGCAACAGTCGTGGTCAGTCGTAATTCTGAAGGCCAAGTGAGGGTAGTTGCTGACTGCAGCAACTACAGGAATTAATACTTAATACAACTACTTCTCGACGGTAGCTCCAAGTAATCCAGACCACCCGTGACCACTACTGTTGCAACACAGCCGAAACGTCAGGATAACAAATAAAAAAGGTACCTACATACGTGATACATTCCCGTTTTAATCAATAAATATGTACAGTGATCGCGAAAGTTGGAAAAATACTATTGATGAATTATTTCAGAAATTATCATTAATACGTACTCACTGGTGGGGATAGGTGGTTTTTAAACGCCGTTTGCTGTCAACTCCTCTCTATGCCAATACGATGAAAGCATCTTCCCTTTAAGCATACAATGGAGATGTCGAGAGATTTATAGGTCACGCAAGCCTTGATTAAAACCCCGTGAATGGTTTAACGGGAGTGAACTCAATTTATCGCTTTCTGTTTGCATGTAAAAACGAGTCACAAGCTAGTCGATGTGTACTGTGACTTAATCATGTTGCTTTATAAATATATTTTTAGAGATGAGTCTAAGGGCGACTTGCGTAACGATGCCTAAACGTATTTAGTGGCTAAATATGATTGAAAGAGTTGTCAAATCATACAAATACACTTGTTTAATCGCTAAATACGTTAAGGGATCGTTGTGCATGCTCATTTCTAGACAGGAGTTTTTTGCCTAACATACTTACAAGCACTAAATTATGATTTCTTTTAGGTAGGGTTTCATTCAATTCTGTTTTGTATGTCATACATACTAATATAATAAATTCGAAAGTAACTCGGTCTCTCTGTATGTTTGTTATGTTGGACAGTTTTTTGATGAAATTTGTGTACAGAAAAGAAGCTTTCTTTTTATGGACAAACCGTGCGTGCGGATTTTTTTTGACAGTTTTATTGAAAACTAACTATTATTATTGAAAAAAAACTGTGAAAAGTGTATACTTGAGTCTTGTTTAGTTTTGAGTTTAGATAGATAGATAATTCTTTATTGTTACACCAAATTACTATAACTTAACCTAGAAAACATAAGACTACTACGTAGTGGTACAATGGGCGGCCTTATCGCTATATCGTTTAGTTATAGAATCAAGTTCAAGTTCCCTCACGGCGACAGTTAAAACGCCAATCAGAGGTTCCAAAGAATGACGCCATAACTCTAAAGTTCGTTTGATTAAATACCAAAGAAACTATTCTCACAAAACTGCGTGGCCAACTATCCCCAAAGTTTTCCAATTTATATGTAAAATTGACATATTTAATATGTTAAGATTCTCGCTAAGTTGCCTGATGAAAGAGATACTGATTCAACATTGTATTTGGATCAAAATAGTCATTGCCTGTTTCATTGCAGATAACCAATTTTCTTTTCAAACCACGGGTTCAAGTCCCGTCTAGGCTTGATTTTTTTTGTTATACTTTGAATTTTTCTTGTTATTTTTAGGGTTCCGTACCTCAAAAAAAACCTTTATAGGATCACTTCGTTGTCCGTCTGTCTGTCCGTCTGTCAATACCCTTTTCTGGGGAACGCGTGGAGATATCAAGTTGAAATTAATATCAAATAGAACTACGGTCCCTGGAATCTGTAAAAAAGTAGAGCTCAGTCAGTCAGAGTCAACGCAATCAAAATACGTTCATTTATGCCGCATATTTTGTTTGCAAATAAATCATAACCCTATGATTTTTAAATCCATCTCAGAAACTTTCAAGCCTAGACGGGACTTGAACCCGCATCCTTTCTCTTGATACGATACTAGTTTATGAGCAGTAGTCGATCAACTTATGTCTGTAGTTGTAAATGTCCAAAATCAACTGCAAAATTAACTTTGTATTTTAATATGACTAAGATACAGCCATACTGGCTACGGAACCCATCACTGTGCGTGGTTCGACATGCGCTTGACCAATTTATTTAGTAATTAATATCATAATATGTGCTCAATTTAACTTTTCAAGAATTTAGCCACGGTCCTCGAACAATTCGGCGCGCAAATAACTCCCGAGAACTCAGAGAGTGGCGAGGCTAAATTATAGAAAAAAATAGATTGACCACATTGATAGGAAGGCCAATCAAACCATTTGATGGCGAACTTTAATTACTACAGCTCACTGGTGATCGTTGTACTTTTTGTCGTATTTTTGTAGTGAATATTGCTATTATAACAAGATTTATATATTAGCTGTGAATAATGTTAAAATACGGATAATATAAAATCACATAGCAACATAAAAACCTTGAAACTCGATTATTGGTAGAGAAACTGTTAAGAGCTCTTCAACTCGATATACGGACTTGTGGACTTAAGATGTGAGCTTTGTCGCAGACCGAAGATAGTCTACATAGATGTTTATACTCTATTGACTTTTAACGACCTCTATGACGCAGTAGGCGAGTAGCCGGCTGAGACGCAGGAGGTTGCGGGTTCGATTCCCACCCGGAACAAATGTCTGCATGATCTACAGATATTGTTTGGATCTGGGTGTTTTACTATATGTATACAGGATGGGGCAAAATCTTAACTTCATTGAAGGCCTTCCTTTTCTTTTGTAGTTAGAAGGTTTCGTTCTTAGGAAACTATAGGTTGATTTTAAAGAACAAACAAATTCTGATTTTAGATAAAACCAAGCTACTCTCAATCGACTCTATTTCCCTTCAGAAACACGTTTCCCAGAGTAACTCACCAAAAAAAATCGTAAGATTTTGCAAAAAATTCAAAAAACGTTTTCCACCCTGTATATCTAAAATACATATATAGTATTTCAAGCTTTGCTTAGTTTGGGGCTAGATAGTGCTCTGTAAAATATATTAACCTCTGAAATTATTATTATTCTGTTATTGTTTCACTTTTATTAAGGTCTACGTATATGCTATGATTGCGTCTATCCTAACGAATAAATCGACCTACTATTTATTAGTCTATTTCCTTAATCTATTGCTATGTAATTCGATTGATTGTATTTAAGTGAAATGTTTACTGTTGGACAGGGTGCTAAAATAGAAGCTTAGGCGCATTCCGAGAAGAACCGTTCGAAGGTTGTCCTTTGGGAATTTATCGTTTCTTGTTAATCAAACAATCTATTTATAGGATTCTGTTTGATTTCACCTACCACTGAATTACACGTTAGTAATAGAATGCTTATTTCCTCACTTACTGGCACAGTAGCATCTGTATTCTTCCACTAGTGAAGTACCTTTACTTCACAATTATAAAAAAATCTTGCTTGTACCCAAGTGAGTTCTTTTTACATTTTAAATAATTCAGTAGAGCAACACCATATATTTGGCAATAAATAACGTTTAATTGAAGACGTCTTTGAAAAGCCCTCAATGAGTTGCGTAGATGACCTACCCGCTGCTCTCGCGTCCTTGCAGGCCAGCACCATGCTATGCCTCACGTCAGGATTGTCGTCGGCGATGGTCTCCCCGACCGCCACGAACCGCTCGACCGCGCAGCAGACAGCCGCACCCACGCGCTGCACTGCCACGCCGCTCGCCGCCGCATCGCCCCGCGTCGCGACCAGGGTGCTGATCTGTATGAAAAGAATAAGTCTTTACATTTATCTTACTAGCCTATTGGCAAACAATGCTGAGCCCGCTCATATCCTCCTCCTTATAACACCACTCCCTTCGTTAATGTTTTCTTATTTGCATAATTTGTTCAAATACAAATACAAAATTGTAGACAATCGTTTCACCACTACGCTTGCCTAAAAAAATCTGTTCACTCAAGACTTGAAGACTCTGGTACCGCTCTTTTCTTTTATTTGATAACATAACCAGCCCGTGGTGGGAAGTTGGCATCTCTAGCTAGGTTATCTAGGTAGGCTCTAGCTAGGTAGACGCAGCTTTTGGTGCTTGCGACAAGGTGCTTAGATTGAGTAGGCATGCCAAGCATTTACCATAGTCGTCTTGTACCAGAATTAAAAACCTCTGACAGTCCCATTCAAATGTACAGCGCCACCAACTTATTTGTTCAGGTGGACAAAATTGGAACTAATCCCGACGAGTACAAAGGTTCTATGAGTTGTCGCTTGTTTTTCTTTGAGAAATTGGTGACCGTTGCTGGTATAATTACGTATAGCTGAGTACTTTTGAAGTTTATACGGCACACGTCTAGGCTAGGCTAAAAAGTTGTAGGTCTTCATCGGAATATAAAACTACGACACCATTAAAGTTATAAGTACTTGCTCGGACCAATTTGCTGTACGAAGTGAAATAATGCTACATATTTTCGGTTCGTGTCTACCGATTAAGTTTGGTGAAATTAGAACTACTCGGTTAACTAACAGAGCAAAGACGTTATCCCATTTAACATTTTTTTATTTAAATTACTAGCTTTCACCAGCGGCTTCGCTCGCGTTTTTTGTAAATAAAAAGTAGCCTATGTGTTAATACAGGCTATAATCTACGTACATATCAAATTTCATCAAAATCGGTTCAGCCGTTACGACGTGATTGAGGAAACAAACATCAAAACTTTCACATTTATACTATTAGTGTGATAGTGAGACGATTTAAATGGTACCAGATTACTAAAACAATATTGTTAATAGACGATAAGATATCTTATAACATAGATAAGATATATAAGATAAGATAGATAAGATAACTTTTTCATATTTTTGAACAGTTTGTTTTATGTAATTTAATATTTTAATCTACGACATAATCGTTGTGGAAAACTTCATCAGGCAAGCTATCGATAAGGTGAAAGTTCTTTTTTTTATAAATTATAGGCCAGTGTTTGACCACTATCTCGTCTGATGGTAAGCTATGATGCAGTTTACGATGGTACACGCTTGCCTAGAAGAAACCTATTCACTCGCGACTTGAAGATCCCTAGGTTGTAGTTATCAGGAAACACAGACTCAGGCAAGGCGTTTCACTCCTTGGCGGTGCGCATTATAAAGGTGGAAGAGTACCGCTTTGTGCGTATGGGAGGTATGTCTACCATGTAGCGGTGGCGCATCGCGGAGTGTCTGGCTGTCTGATGATAGAATGGGGATGGTGGGATCAAAAGCTCCGCAGCACACTCTCCGAAATGTATCCGATAAAAAACCGAGAGGCTTGCAACCTTTCGACGATGCTCGACCTAGCACCTGCGGAAGTTTATTCCAAACTAATATGGGTAAATTTAATCTTGCCCTATATTATTAACAAAAGGGCTGTAATCTCCATCCAACATTGATAACTTTACTTAGTTATTTAATAATTTATGAGATAAAGAATTTATTAATTTGAGGTGAATCGTGAATGGTCTATTATATCCTCCAAAATTAATATTTATTCGAAATAATAAATGAAGTTGTGATATTTTCAATGCCTATTCACGATATATCATAATTTATTAACAGTAAGAATATGAAACAATACTTGAGGTAGGTACCTCGTAGTGCGACCCATATAAGGCCACCTCACGATTATTCGTCTCTGACATCTGAAGTATAAAATGATCTTAAGGCGCTCCTATAATTATTATTCTTTAGACAATCAATAACAAAACAAAAATAAGTCACTATCTAGAACAGATTTTTGGAAATCTGCCTTAAAAGTTTACTTGGTTTTGAGTCACATAAATAGATGCCACTACTAAATTAACATAAGTAGTGATTCGCTAGTCTCCCAAAAAATAAAAAAAAATATTACTTATCTATAATGGTTACACTTTTTTGGGTTAGAAATTGCAGTTATTCAGGATTTCGGACTTTTTCTTATATATGTGTCACTTTAGCTACACGCATACCAAATTTTAGCACTGTGGGATAACTGGTGTACCCTGTGAATTGCGTCAAAGTTTAGTTTTTATTTTGACTAATGAACTAAAAACTACAAGGCCTAAATTAAAAATAAAAACTGGATTGAAATGAACTGACAAAGACGTTTCTAGACGTCGCACTTGACCTGATTGACCCAAATATTTCAATAACATTAACATTTTTAGCTCATTTAGTCACATTAGTAGTGAATTGTGTCAAAGTTTAGTTTTTATTATGGCTAATAACTCAAAAACTATAAAAACTTTACTAAAAGTAAAAACGGGGTCGAAATGTACTAATGAAGAACTTTCATTTGCCGTCTCGCTTGACCTAATAGTCTCATTTTCATTTTTTTTATCCCTCTTGAACCCGAATATCTCAACAACCCCCCCAAATTTTTAGCTCATTGAGTCACACCAAAATTGTGCCATCATTACCTACCTATATATCAAACTTCAGGAAGATCGGATTAACATTTCGAAAGTTATCCTCGGACAAACAAACATACATAGTACATACATACAGCATAGATGCGTTAATTTCGAGATTTTGCTTTGCTCGATCAAATATAGGTAGGTACGGAACCCTCGGTTCACGAATCCCACTCGTACTTGACGGGTCCAGGAGCTAACTTGTTGGTTTCTTAAGAGCTTCGCTTTTATTGGTCAAGGCGCATAAATTGACGTTTGAATAACATTCTGCCTGGCCGCGTCAAAACTCTCCTAAATATGTCGGTGCATCCGTCACTTGATAGCTGTCGAGGTATCAACGTGACAAAGTGTGCATTGAAAACATTTTAGCATAAAGACCCTATTTTTTTTAATAACCATACGAAAGCAGTTTGTAATCTCGAAATATGCTACGCTCTATAGGAAGCGTTGTCATTTGTCACACTATCACTAATATTATAAATGCGAAACTTTTGGATTTTTGTTTGTTTGTTACTCAATCACGTAACGGTTGAACCGATTTCGAAGAAATTTTGTATGTACGTAGATTATAATCTGGATTAACGCATAGGCTACTTTTTGTTGACAAACAACGCGTGCGAAGCCGCTGGTGAAAGCTAATTATTCATAAATTTATGCCTATTACTTAAAACTAAAATAGTACAACGTAACACAATTCAAATCTGAATGTCACCGTCGAAGCGACTACGAGTATAGTCTGTATCTAAAAATTCTTTGACACTTTATAAAGGTTTATCCAAAATAAGAGATTTCGACAAAAACTCCAAATCAAGTTGGGCAAATCGACGTTGTAGGTATGTATGTTTGTTTGTTTGTCAGAGGATAACTTTAATATCAAAATGAACCACTAGTAAACTAAAATAAACTGTTTAGCGTATCGCTTCGAATGATCTAAAGATACATAATTCAGATAGGTATAATTCATTCAATTTAGGCTAAAGTTTTTCTCATTCATTAAAGTCCCCCAAAACTTACACCATTATTTCTGTTCTCAGTTTCGTGAGCTCCTCCTCTTACATGTTGATTTCTCTAGCATTGCTCTCATCACCCAAGACGTCAGAGATATTTGAGAGAGTTCTTGCAAAGTTCGAATGTAAAAGTCGACATAGAATTGTCATCATCAATAATCGGCCCTGGCTATAATAGAAGCGATAGGTACAAATTCACGCCAGGTGGATTCAGTTGCATTCAACCCACTGGAGCCAGCCTCAGCCGAAATTGCTTTTTGGATTGATCTGCTTTGAATTTGTGCAATTATAGTGAATTGCCCCTGATTTGCATCGAAACATCATATATACTTTAAATTGACATTAACTAATATTGTGAACTCATTTGAATTATTCAGCTACAAGTAACTAACAGTAAACGGGGTTGTCATCGACAGAAGTTTACCATATGGGTATCACAGTCTTTTGCGAATTTGGCAAGGTCTCAAATCGTGAGAAACTTGAAAATTTTCCGCACTTGTTACAACTGAATTACCACATCAAAAGAAAATAGTCTCAAATCGTGAGAATCTTGAATTCTACTTATTCAAGCACTTGTTCCAGCTGAATTTCCACATCAAAAGAAAAAATATCTAAATACTTATGTTATTTTTGTTAGTAGTGACAATTATTTTTATTGTAAATACAATTTTTTGACCTGGTAGGCCCGAGTACGCAAATTTAATTCATTCTTTGTTTACTGAATAGGACTAACTAAACTTTATGACTTACCTTACTAGGCATAATGTTACTCCAAAACGTTGCCTTCGCGTGTTATGTAAGTGTACTACGTACAGTGAGTATTTATATGCTACGCACGGTGCTACGAAGCCCTACAATAAGCAAATCGAATTAGCTTCCTGTCATATTTTGAAGGTTTGAACGTAAGAAGTCGCCCGCCACCTCGACAACGTCGGCCGAGCGCGGGGCGAGACCGCGCGGCGCGAGCTCATATCAAGGTCATTCTTGCACGCGACCGTCTTCGCCTCGGAGACTACTTGTTGCATCCAGGCCCCAAGCACTGAGACGCTTGGCGCTGGTCGTGCTGACCACTTTCATTCATGTTTGTTTTGTTTAGGTGCGAGCGCATCCGGCGGCGGCGGCGGCTGAGGTCGCACGTACCTGAGCGTCGCGGCGCGCGTAGTCGTCGTCATCGGAGAGCACGTCCATGTCGGGAGTGTGGCGGCGGCGGCGGCGGCGCGCTGTCCGCGGACGCGCGCACGTGCCCCGTCCCCGTGGTGCGAGTCGTTGCGGCACCGCGCCGCTCCGCCCGCGATCGCCGCGGCACTGCCGCCCCCGGCCGCCGCCGCCGCCACGCGCCAGCCCGAGCGAGCGAGCGCACCATCGATCGCCCGCCCGAGCCCGACCACCTACTACTCCCCCGCTCTCACTACACGTGGCCGCCCTACCGTCCTCATACATGATGACAGCTTGCTGACATTCACTAGACTCTACCAAAATGACCAAAAGTTGCATAGTGCGATTATTCAACGAATTTTTTTTTTCAGCTTATATAACCATTTATAAGTTAAAACCTTAAACCTGTAGAAGCTTTATCAAACTTTTTAGGAGACATCTCATTCAAAAGAAGCGCCACTCGGACGTCATCACTGCGATTGCGCGACGAAGGCGCAACAGATTGTTGTAGCTGGCGGGAAATTTTAACGATGCACGTCAATACTGCTAGCCGTTGTAATTACCGTGCACTAAAATAAAATGACGGTTTTAGCTCGCTTGCGTAAAACTATAGATTGTTGTTTCCTGGCGACGTCAGATGCCGTTGACGATGTTCGCGCACTCTGCACCGGCATACGTCACAGGCGAGTGACGACGGCTCGCGGCGTGCCGGGACCGGTGGCTGCGGTGAGAAGTGGGGCATGCACCAAAGCGTACCTGCTTGATGAGGGGAAGCAGAGTCCTCTCGATGGAGCGCGTTTTTATTTGCGTAAAGTCTAGTTCGGGCAGGCCGGCGGCCGCCATGGCTAGCGCGGGCGCGACTGCGCGTGTGCGCGCGCACACCGCCGACGCTGCCATTGGCCGATGCGAGCTGTCACGTCACGTATTTCCCGCCCGCCCTTCGCCTCGAGCTCCTTCCCTCCCGCCGTAAACACATCATTGCGTGGTTAGTTTTAACGCGTTACTCTTGTGAGTCTCAAAAACAACAATTTTTACGTTTTTACTTTGTTTTGAATTCGATCGCCAGTTATAGGTTACGTACTGTTTTCACCTTCATTTTCTAAAATGTTAACATGCAAGTGGCGTATATTGGTATCAAAGGTGGCTTCGTTAGGAATATAAACAACTTTAATATTTCACACAAAGTTTATTTTCTTACAATTTATATTATTTTCGAAGTGACTTACACTTATTATTAAATAGATCATTGGCACATAATCACAAAACCTGTCAATGATTCTTTTATAATTTCATTAATAATATAAGAAATATTATTGATCAAAATATTTTGAAAATCTGAAAGTACTGAATATTAGTAAAGGATAGGTTATCCTATATGTTATGAACGCCATGGCAAATAAGCTTACAAAATTAAATTTTGATAAAAAAAGAAGTATTTCTGGTCTCATCTTATATATCATCATAGGACGCTACATAATCAGATTTTAAAACTGGTTAAAATAATAATAAAGATCTATTGATATGTCTGACTTAAACAGACTTTGACATAGGCCAACTCCTGACTAACCAAAAGCTGTAGAGATAGTCCAAGCTAATATTGGGCGTGCGTCTGCTGCTTAATTGCAGTAAGACGTTTCAAATGACCTTTAGATGGCTTGCAATTACTTAACAAATATTGTTGGTTTTGACGTAATGAAGTCGTGGGACAATTTAAAAATTAAACATCTGTTCTTTAGATATTCTTGCAAAAATTAATTTGAAACTTGTTCAAGAAACATACGAATAGAATGAAAAAAAAGAAGCTAAAGAATTACCTACTTTTCAAACAAATAATTACATTGAATAAAATATTCCATACATTTGAATAACAATACAATAAATTCTTATACTAATGATTTAATCATAAAACTTTGGTAGTAACTTACGAGAAGCTTTATTTAATAACTTATTATTAACATGGGTGGTTCGAGAGACGATATTATAAAACAAGCATTCATCGAATTAGATAATTACATAGATGTTTTGATTCTTTTTTAAATTAATAATGTAAAGAATCAAAGAAAATTATTTTTTTAATCTATTCTAATAAATTAGATTTATAAATTGGAGTTTTGCCAATTTAAATTTATTATTATAATAAGACACTTTAAATAAAGTAGTCTCCAAAATTATTTATCGATATATTTCTACTATTCGAGACGGGAACAAAGTGATTTAATTTATATTAATTTTATTAGAATTTTCTTTCTCTTAATTTAGAAAAATAATTTATCAACATGACCTGAGTCGCAGTATGACATGACTCCTTACGTTATCTTAAAAATATTTTATAGATATTTTATTTCAGTTTTTAGATTGGTACGCTGTCAGACTCTGGGTTCCAGAAAATGTCTTCTGAATATAGATGCTAGAGACTACTTTATGGGCATCCACCTTCTCAACTATATGACATAGTTTAAATATTCAGGTAAGTGTATTTCTAATTATAGAATACACCCAAACTGATTTGCGGGCGGCGCTTACAGAACGCCTGTTTAGACCCATTCGTACTATCTTGTGAACTATCTGACATCCAAGGACTTTGACCTGGAGAGGTTTTTACTTTCCTTTTTCTCAAACTTTCCGTCGGCCCTAGTGTTGGTCTTAGTAACTGTTTGAACCTAAACGGTCCTTCGGTGTAATCGTCGTCTGAACTAAAGACAGGTGTAGCAAGAATTTCTGGTGAATTTCGAAGTATTTTGCGAAGATCTCTTCCAGGATCTGGCGCTTGGTTGTAGACTTGTCGGGGAGGGATGTCTCGTTGGGAGTTGCGGACTAGCTCGTTGATTTTGTTACTGTGAAAAGTAAAAATGTATGAGTTTTGATTGTTAGTTTGTGATTAATATGAAACTAGCTTCCGTCCGAGATCAATGTCTTAATGTATTTGTTTACCAAATTCATCTATTTATATCGTTTTAGCCGTTATCTATGTTATAATAATAACCCACTTAGCCGTTTTCGGCTCCGGTGACTTATGCTTTAATTAGAGCTTGAATGTGGTTAATATAACCAATTTTTGCGCTAAATGTTTTAGAGCAAATAGCGCACGTCTGAATGCCATTATTAAAGTTGTAAGTTATATTGGCAGGCGGTCTACTTTTGAATTGGTCACGTTTGGTATCCAGCCGTTACGACGTGATTGAGTAACAAACAAACAAAATAACACGAAAATAGGGAATTAATTTTTTTAAATAAAGTAACTATAAATATACATTTATTGACAGAAACATATAATAATAGTAATAATGTATAATTATTTAAATAACTATTAAATATATAAGAAACAGTAATATCAGTAATTACATATTATATCTGGTTATAAGCCACATATTGTCATTTTACATGATAAGTTTCTTTTTTTTTTTACTACCTGGAGATGATACAAGCATCAGTACGAACTGTATCGGGTCATTAACTCCTAATTTCAAATCAACATCAGCTTGAATTCTATATATACACAACAAGGTCAAATTTACATAAAAACTTTAACGCGACTCTGAGATAAAATCAATGTACCCGCTAATACCTGTAAAACGTTACGTCAGTGGAAGTTATGACGAATATAAATAAGCTCAAATTGGACTGGTTCCCTATAAAATTGACATAAAAAGCTATTTATTGCGGGCGCGAAAGCGTACAGTAGTATCTGTGCCAAAACGTGCCATCGATTTTACTACAATATGACAATGAGTTACGGACTTGCCATAAGCTATTCCAGACTTTGTAAAGACATATTTGACCGAGCGAAACGAGATCTCCAAATCAACTTGGACAAATTGACGTTATACGTATGTATGTTTGTTTGTCCTAGGATAACTTTCGAAGCGTTGATCCGATCATCGTGAAATTTAATACATAGTTAGTAGTAGATAGTAGTTGATGGTACAATTTTGGTGTGACTAAATGAGCTAAAAATGTTGGGGGTTGTTGAGATGGGTTCAAGAAGAGTAAAAAAATGAAAATGAGAATATTAGGTCAAATAGGACGTCAAATGAAAGGTCTTTATTGGTACATTTCGACCCCCTTTTTATTTTTAGTTTAGTCTTTGCAGTTTTTGAGTTATTAGCCATAATAAAAACTGAACTTTGACAAAATTCACAGGATACGCCAGTGACCCCACAGTGCTGAAATTTGGTATGCGTATAGCTTTAGTGACACAAATATAGGGAAAAGTCTGAAATCCATAATAACTGCAATTTGTACCCCAAAAAAGATTAACCAATTAACATGAACTCCCGTTACCTGTAATTTGAATGAAACTGTAGGTCAATTTAGTTGGTTATATATTTCGTGGCACTATTTTGATAGCCAATAATTTCGCGAGATCTCAGTTCGGGGCGAACCACTAGTTGTCCAACTACTTGTAGTATTTGCATATATATTTTTTTTTGCAGTGCGGTGCTATGACTTTTTTTCTTATCTGAGTATAATTCATTAGGTGCTATAGCTATAATGATTAATGTATGGAAACCGAAAAAATATTAAAGATTAGTACGTGGGTAGGACGTAAAGCGAGTTTTTAGCATATAATAAGCAGTTTAGTGCAGAACTACAAACGTTTTTTAACTGCAATGCACGCAAATCAAAGCAATAAACTAAATAGACCCATTTCGAAAAACCATACCCATAATCACTAATGCCCGGAGAGTAAGCATGCAAGTAAGAAGAGTTAGTTAAGGCCAGTGGCTCCACACGTCGAAATGTTGTCCGTACCTGACCAGACCGCTGCACTGCCGGCTGCATTGCAGGCTTTGCCAGTTCTGGTCTTCTTCACAGTGCGGGTGACCACTAAAGCCCGGATAGTAAGCATGTAAAGAACGTCTGTTAGTAGTCTAAGTAGCCAACTCACCGTAGGATAAAGACGGACTAACTATACGTAAACGCAGCTCCAAGCCAAGACAAAAAACATACATTCTGCCCAGAATATATTCATGCAAGTACAGTTTTGGCCAGTTCACGTTAAAAGGTTATCCGTACCTGACTAGGCCGCCGCACTGTCGACTGCATGGCAGGTTTTGCCAGTTCTGGTTGTTGGCGAGGTGTCGGTCTTCTTCATAGTGCGGGCTCGGTGGATATCTGTAGAAAAAAACAATTTATTTTATTGTCATCTTCATACATCATTCGTCATTTGTCTCCAAGCAAAATTATCTTTCTCAAAAAAAAGATTTGATAACATCCGTGGTGCAGTGGGCGAATAGCCGGCTGAGACGCAGGAGGTAGCGGGTTCGATTCTCGCCGTGGAATAAATGTTTGCATGATCTACAGATATTTGTTCCGAGTCTGGTTGTTTCTCAATACGTTTTAGGTATGTATTTACAAAAAAACGTATATAAGTATTCTATCAGTTATCTGGTTCCCATAGTACAAGCTCTGCTTAGTTTGGGGCTAGATAGCGCTGTGTGAAATGTCCAGCAATATTTATTTATTTTATTTATTTATTATTAATTTGAGTATGCTGTGAAATATTTTTCCATCGTTACAAACATCATCTTTTTAATGTAGAAACAAATGCATGACCGGTGAAACCGTATGCACCCACGTATCTATATACCGGTGAACCTGTCTAGTTATGTAGATTTCTGAAGAACTTTCTATACTACTGCAAGTTATTTAGCATAACAAAATGCAAATGTACTTTTAATTTAGTGAACTTGATTCCCACAAAACCACCTAGAGACAACTTTACATTTAATATGATAGTGGATTATGAATAATTACTGCGGTATAAGATAAAACTAGAGGAAATCACACAGGGTTTCTAACCAACCTCGGAGATTTGATTTCATATTCCTTCCTAATTTTCAGCGGTTCATCCCAGGGCCTGGCGGGGCTCTCTAGGAACTCAGGCGACGGACTATCCCCAGTGGAGCGCAAACGAACCGTTATTAGTACTTTGAGTAACATATTATACACACCCTGCGGTTTAGATAACTTAGTCAATTTGACATAGACAACTATTTATTCACCACATACCTTTCCCCTAGTGCATATAATAAATTGTTTGGTTAAATATATTTTGCTTTCGCTCAAAAACTTCTGACATTCATAGTTATACTACGTGTTTTATAATTATTGATTAAAACCGGTATTTATCGTGTACCCGTGATAAAAACCGGTACCCGTGACCATGTCTGTTGCAACACAACCGAAACGTCGGGATAAAAAAATGTACATAGGTACGCGATAAATACCCGTTTTAATCAATAATTATGTACAGTGATCGCAAAAGTTTGAAAAATACTACGTGTTTTGTTACGTACGCCATTAAATGAAAACACGGGTACGGCTAATGGCTAATCTACACTGATAATATTATAAAAGAAAACCGAGATCAAACTCGAGTGATAGATATGTAAAAGGCCATAGTTTTTTTTTCTTAACTAACCAGAGAATGATACAAAAAGCACGGTTTATCCCAGGGTCTCAGTGGGCTCTCTAGAAACTCGGGCGATGGACTGTTCCAGCCCGGCGGAGCGTGCAATCGTGACCGTTTACATTATAAACGCACCATTATAATTCGCTTAGCTAATAGCGATATGCCACCAAGTCGGAATAAGTGTATGCCTTGTACTGTGAACCAATGATGCTACTATGTTTTGGCGCTTATTGTTTTGATAGAACTTATTTTACCGTGCAAAAATACACATATAGCAAAATTTAGATATATCACTTTAAATGTCATTCTAATTTGATCTTTAGTGCGAGCAAAATAAGACCGTTCGTATTCTACACAATTTAGTCAGCGTAAACAACAGAATTGCCACCATTATCTTCTTAGTCTCATCTCTTTAAAGTTTGACGACTTTTTATTCAATATTTAGCTTAATGCCTGTTCGAAATATTTTCTTCCAATTATTTAGATTTCACTCTTGATCAATCATCATCAATGACCAAATTTGACTCGGGTAATTCCTTACCTAGACAGTCGACTAGCATCCCTCTCGACTTGCGATGGCTGTCCCCTGACGATGGCCGGGACGAGGGTGAATCCGGGGGGTGGTCTGTACTCGTCGGGGGGTCGGAGCACTTCCTTCAGTCGAATACCTGGTTTGTTGCGCCGCAGGTTCTTGTGCAGTTCTTGGTTTTTATTGTGCACCTGAAATTTTTTAAAATATATATTTTACAACAGGTTCACTAAATGGCAATCAATATTATTTTGGCTTGATTTCTCAGATGGTTTAATCAGGGCTGCTTGAAACTGGAAATTTGTTCTATTGGGCCAGCAGTGAGGCTTATTTGGTAGATGTTAGAAACATTATTACGCTATACCACTATTTATATAAATTTGAAAGTTTGGATGTTTGTTTATTTATTTGTTTGCTACCCAATCAGGTCGTAACGACTGAACCGATTTCGATGAAATTTGCTATATACGTAGACTATAACCTGGATTACCACATAGGCTACCTTTTATTGCATAAATCAGTTTCCATGGGATAAAAATAGAGTGTCAAGTCAAGTTGCAACAGCAAGTTTAGCTTTATTTCTAGGTTACCTTTACATCTAGTATGTAACGCGCTCGAAGTCGCGGGCAACAGCTAGTTTAGAATAAATCTGGGAAGTGTCCATTCTAATCTTTCGGTAGAGTGGCCCGAAAACTCTGTTTTAGTTTCGAAATTCACAGCTTCGAGCTTCTGCTCAAAAATTATTATTAATTCAGTTTATTTTTATTTTGATATTTATCTTACCTGTTTCAATATCTACTACCTTCTGCTTGTAATATTTGATCTTGTTGTTTATACATATTTTGGAAAATGATCTAAAATCTAGCTCATAACGTCCTATTTCTATATACTCTGTCTAGTTTGAATCAAATGCTGTTTTGCGTGCCTTATCAAATAAATTATGTATAAATTTAAAAGATTCCCAAAATTCATATTTTTTAAATGTTGCGCAGATTTTCACGAATTTACATATTTTGGCGTGTATATTTTAAAGAATGGGCTATTTTTGTAGTTTAGAGAGGTAACTCACCTGCTCGGAGAATGTTTGCAGTTGCGCAGTCCTCTCTTGCACAGAATAGTGTTGCATAAGTTGCGGCGTAGGTGCGGCGTGCATGGGTGGCGGTGGTGCTCTACCCTTTGCCCATTTTCGTCGCGCTGTGTACCCGCGGAAATCTGAAAAGACCAATGTCATAAATTAATAGAAATACTTGACAATAAAGCAGAATTTTCGTATGCCAATTTTAATTATAAAAAAACGCGTCTGGTATGTCAGAGGCAGACCCTCTCAAAACCTTCTTTTCGATTATATTTAATAGTACGTGGTTCTTAGGCTAAGTCCATATGAACGCGCGGTACCGCGCGGAACTACTAACCGCGCGGTACAAAGATACAAGATTACCGCGCGCTATACCGTACGTGCGGTAATGTAGACGATAAACACTATTTAGTTTGATCTTGTACCGCGCGGTTAGTAGTTCTGCGTGGTACCGCGCGTTCATATGAACTTAGCCTTATGCTGTGCTACTGTGCTTCATGCTAACTTTAGTTATGGGGTCCTGACTGTGAACGCTAGTAGTTTCAATAACGTTTTTAATTTGAACGACCTTATTTACGCAAGTTTGACGTCACTATCGAACACCTATCGAATTGACGCTAGGCTTTGTTACTGTTACGCCGAGGCTGTTAAACAATGAGTAATAATCGAACCTTCTCGAACGCTTTTGTCTTGCTGTGTTATTGTTGCTATTGTTTGTGGTTTCGCAGAATGGGGAGTGGCCATTGTGTCGAGGGACCGACCCTTTCCTGGAAGGATCGACATCGTTCTCGAACAATCGAAATGTGTGCGATATAAATAGGCCGGAGAGATGGCCGGACAGTCAGTCTGAGTGAGTTAGTCTCAGCGAGGCCCTGGAGGACTGACGTGGGAAGGGTCTCGCGTGAACAGTAGTTGCTCCCGAGTCAGTCTGGATTCAGCTATACGTGTGAACATTTCGGAGACTTTAAGTGGTGCAACTGTGGTGTGAATTAGTGTGTTGTGATTACGTGAGACCAAGTTCGTGTATTCATCGTTTAGTGTTGAATAAAAGTGTTATTTTGGTTAAATCGATTCCCATTATTTTATCCCGAACCTCAGCTCGTAACTATTTGGTGTCAGAAGTGGGATAAAATAATGCCGGTTCTGCCAAAGGATAACGTGGACGGTGTCAGGACGAGAGGTCAACGACAACAGGAAATGGATGAAAGGCGGTTTGGAGATTCTCCGGTTCAAGAAGCTCGGCAGAGTCGTCAGCCGATGGAGATGGAATCAGCCGCCGCCGAATCATTTGGAGCACCATCATCATCATCCGTGGGCCAAGCTCCTGTGGGAGGCGATCTTGCTGCTATTATGGCCATGCTTTGTCGTCAACAAGAAGAGCAGTGACGTTGGCAGGAAGAACAGCGACGTCAGGATAAGGAAGAGCAGCGTTGTCAGCAAGAAGAGCAGGCTCGGTTGCAGGAAGAACAGCGACGTCAGGATAAAGAAGAGAAGCGTCGTCAACAGGAAGAGCCGGCTCGGTTGCAGGAGGAACAACGCCGTCAGCATTAAGAAGAGAAGCGTCGTCAGCAGGAAGAGCAGGCTCGGTTGCAGAAGGAACAGCGACATGAACAGGTGGAGCAGACTCGGTTGCAAGAGGAACAGCGACGTCAGGATAAAGAAGAGCAGCGTCGTCAACAGGAAGATCAGCGACGTTGGCCATAAGAGCGTGCTCGACTGATGAGGGAATCGTTCGGTTTATCTGGAAAGGAATTCCAGGAAGTGAAAGAACAGATAGAAATCATGAGAGCCGTGTTTTGGAGGCTGGAATTGGGATCGCTGATGAGAAAGGGACTCTGGGTGTCCTGAAGTATTGGAGACGGCAATGTGGCTCCTCTAGTTACTACATCTTCAGCGCGAGGTGCGCCTAAAATTGTTCGTGTTGATCGGCTGCCGCGATATGGGGCTAAGAATGCTCGGGACGAGCATGTTTTAGGAGGGGGCAGTGTTACGCCGAGACTGTTAAACAATGAGTAATAATCGAACCTTCTCGAACGCTTTTGTCTTGCTGTGTTATTGTTGCTATTGTTTGTGGTTTCGCAGAATGGGGAGTGGCCATTGTGTCGAGGGACCGACCCTTTCCTGGAAGGATCGACATCGTTCTCGAACAATCGAAATGTGTGCGATATAAATAGGCCGGAGAGATGGCCGGACAGTCAGTCTGAGTGAGTTAGTCTCAGCGAGGCCCTGGAGGACTGACGTGGGAAGGGTCTCGCGTGAACAGTAGTTGCTCCCGAGTCAGTCTGGATTCAGCTATACGTGTGAACATTTCGGAGACTTTAAGTGGTGCAACTGTGGTGTGAATTAGTGTGTTGTGATTACGTGAGACCAAGTTCGTGTATTCATCGTTTAGTGTTGAATAAAAGTGTTATTTTGGTTAAATCGATTCCCATTATTTTATCCCGAACCTCAGCTCGTAACATTACATTAGCCAGCTCTCGTACGCATTTACCAGAGTTTTTCGTGTTCGAGGCTCAGATGCAAGCACATTATAACGAGTCATTACCTTGTTCCTTCACTTTTTGACACATAAATTCCTGGGCACTGTTAGGCCCTTTTTTCACATTTCAAGTTTGTTTTTTGTTTTGGAGGTCAAAACTACTGAATTAAGTCTACTAATTTAGCAAGAAATCAAAACTTACGGCTCTGAATCACAACCGCAGCTTTGTTGGTTGCGATGTTCTCTTTGTTGCCGGAATGTGTTTCAATGGAGTCACTATCGTCTGACGTCATCCGTCGCAACACCTTAGCCTTTATCATTGCTTTATTCTTATTTGGAATACCTGAAACGTTGAAAAAAAAATACATTAACAAAACCTAAGTGGCAAAGACGGAAACATCTGAGTGTTGGTAACTATTGTGTGTATTCAAATAAAGTAAAAAAAATGCTGTTCCCAGGGCCAATCTAAAAACTGTGAGTCTCTGATCGCAAATGAGTCTCCTTATTTCAAATTCGAAGTAAGTGCAATCTTGATGCAACTTCAATACAAAAAGACCTACATTTTTTACCTTGTTTGTGATGTTTCCTCTGATTTTCCTGTTCTCTTTGGAACTCCCGTGCTAACTGTTTCTGTCTCTCTTGCAATCGTTTCCTTGTGAGCCAACCTCGCACGTGTTTCTGAAGAGTGAGAACAGATATAGCCATCTGCGCCTTAAGTCTTCGGAAGTAGAGACGGGCAAGCCATGCGCGGGCACACGCTTGCACTAATATCACTTTTCTTATCTGAAATTATGAAACAGGCAAGGTGTAAATCACAGTAGTGTTATCTTTTTTGCGTTCAAGATATGGAGTAACATGGTTTTTGAAGTAGTTTCTGATGCCCAAAATGGAGAGTTTTTTACCTGTTCTTCATAAATCCTGGCTAGTAGCTCGACGTGGTAGTATTTCAAGAAGACCTTCGATTTCCCAAGCGCCCATCCATCCATTTTGAGTCTCAACAGCAACATCCGGCAAGTATCACGACTGGGCTTCACCACTTCATCATAGCTGAACGCCAAGAAGCCATACCTGAAACAGTTTATTAAAGATTATAATAATGACAAAACTCGTGCTTTTGCATTGATGATGATATTTATTTGAAAATAGTCCTTGAACATAGGTTGTTAGACGATTGTAAGAAAACCCACTGGATAATGATCCATGGATGGATAGATCCCTAATGAGAGTGCTAGGAGCCATGTATTTAATTGCAGTAAATATGTTATATAAACTGATGCTACGTGTACCTTTTCAAAAATTCATCGTAAGTTAGTCGGTGTGAGAATCCATTTTGTCGTATTCTAATAGTCTCCAAAACTCCCGTGTATCGGAGTTGCTTCAAAATTTTCGTCGAGTCAAAATGCTGTGGTGATCGCGATTCATTCGGTTTCAGGCATCTCACGAACTGAGGAGTTCCACTGACCATCTTCTGGAGTAACTCCATGAGCGAGTAGCGGAAGTATGTGGACACTGTCTGCTGAGCTCTAGACTGCGATGCAAGGCCTCGACTATTAAACCGATCCTGAAAATTACAATTAAATATTATTCAAATGTTCAGTCAAACCGACAAGGGTAAATATACAATTATAATAATTAGCTAAGCTTCCAAAGCCTCCACCTTAACAAAAGTGAGTTTAATTGAGACCATTACCCTAGAATCCCCCGCAGGCGGGCTCTCTAAGCCTCTTGAATCCGCGTCGCCCTGCAGCGGCGAATACAAATTGCCGGTCTTAGTTATCGGACACTGAAACAAAAACCTTATTATGTCGTACTGGCTCTGTCTCATTAGTTGGACAATTTCCGGCGGCAGGAAGTTTCTATTCTTCTCTAAGAAGCCGTCCGCTTGGTACACCACGCGTCCTGCGAAGTGATGTATAGCGAAGCATATTGCATCAGATTTCGGCCGAACGTAATATTTGCTTTTCACGTTATTGTGAAATTTTTCTGCAACGAAAATTGCATGTTTAAATTATTCGTTCTAATCAGCAAGTTGCATTATTTCATGCAAATGTTGTTGAGTAAGGTTCTAGTATTTACCAATTAGGCTCCGGTCCGTAGCACGTGGGAACCGGCTTTCCTCATCGAGTAACGCCAACAATCCCATTGGTCTCGACAACAGCATGTCCAGAACCGGCCTATTATCTGAGAACTCAACTAAATCTACGGGTACACCTTCGGCCATGTATTCTTGTTGTTCCCACGTGAAAATATGTTGGTTGAAGTAATACTGAATCTGTTCGTTCGCAATGTTTATGCAGAGCTGTTCGAATGAATTTTTGGAAAAGTTCTCAAAACCGAAGATGTCCAATATACCAATCGATTGCTGGTCGTTGCTGTGAATAAAATATTTAATATAATTGTTATTTCATCATTTAAGTGAATTGTGCTCTTTTGTTTCAACAAACCCAGTACTAATTATAGGTTGAGAAATTTTTCGCGGCATATTTTAGAGACCATTTTCTTTTCCCTAGCTTTAGAAAAGATCAAAGCTGAATAAATTCCTTTTCTCAAAATTTGGAAAGTAGCTGTTACTTAGAAAGCTTTAAGCTATTTTTCATGCACAGCGCTTATTTACTTACTTGTTAGGTCTATTTTGGCACAGTAAAGCGTTGATTCTTTCAACGATCCTATCGAATGCCCTTGCATAGAGTCCTCTTGCGGTAGCATCCCTTGCCACTGCAGCTTCAGTGGGTGAACTATAGCGTGCTATCGTTTCCCCTCGGGCTACTACACTACTGCTTGTTAAACATTCTCGTAGGTCACTGGTTTCGACGCCTAAGAGGCAGGATGCTGATAAATAGAACAAAGTAGTTAAAAGTGTAGAAATTTGTATTTGAAAACACTAGTTTGCAATTTGTCATAATTTTTCAATAGACGAGCAAAACATTATGATAGTAATTTTTGTTTAGCAAAAATTTAACACAATATGCATTATGGTTAATCAAAAGTAATTATTTACACAAAAAGTAATTGTTGTTGTGATATTTCGAGTTTGTACACCATTACGATGCGCTTGATTACTATTTAATGACCATCTGCGCATATTACGAAGCTATCGTGCCACATTATTAGACAGTAATCTAACTACCGGTTATTACCAAACGTGAGCTCACCTCGATGCAACGGGGCGGTGTCAATAATGGTAGCTCGGTCCGCATTGTGGTCGTCTGCTTCACCAAACTCAATATCACCTAGATGAAGAATAGCTGCTAGCATCTTGTATATGATTTGCACTTCATCTTCTAGGAAACCTACCACCTGAAAATTAAAACATTCGTTTTATTTTGGTACTTATTTCAGAAACCTGCCCCAGAAATTATTAATCTTGACAACTATTCACTTGTGTAAATAGAGAGTTGTTTAAATACCCCAGTTTCCTTCATAATTACTGCAGTGCAATATTTGAACTACTTTTTATTAAAAAGACATAAATAGCAAGATGAATGTTTACTTTGAATGCCTGATTGAGTTGCCTCCATCTATGCACATTATGCTCTCGATGCGCGATCGATAACGGCTGCAAATATCGATGTCTGGACCTGAGTTGTTCATCGAGATAGAACTTCCTCCAACGCCCTTCACTCTCCAAACCGTCATAGAGATAGTAAAATATATGAAAGTTGCTTTCACCTCTGAAAACATAAAATCAAACGTTTGAAAATGAGTTGCCAAGAGGTATAGCTATAATTTTTACCTATGAGGTAATACTCACAAAGCTTGATGAACTACTCTCGATTGCTCAAGAAGATAAACAGATATGCGAGCGCCAGAGATTCGACCTACTCTCATCATAGACAGGTCCAAATATTTTCCGAAACGGGAACTGTTAGCGTTTATTCCCGTGCGGGCGTTTCCGAACGATTCCATAATTGGATTCACTTGAAGTATCTTTTCTTCTAAGTTTCTGTTTTGTGTCTGTCAACAAAACATACACTATATATAAATCAATATTAAATTTGATGAGCATTAAAATCCAATCCACATAAAACGGTGTACTTACTTTTGATAAATAGACTAGTTGCTTTAATAATAGATTAGCAGATTCCGTTTTTCCAGCACCACTCTCTCCAGAAATTACTATGGCCTGATGAAGTTTCTGATGCATCAATGCTTGGTGGGCTGCGTCAGCCACAGCGAAAATGTGAGGTGGGTTGTCAGACCGACACCGACCTTGGTAGATCTGCTGGCTCTGCAAAGAAAACAAAGGTTCAACAACCTGCAATTAAGAATGGGGAAAGAAAGCGCAAATTTTCTCACCTTTGTTGTGTAAATTCCCACATCAGTAAAGGGATTGACCGCAACCAAGATATCTCCTATATACGTGTATATCTGATTCTGGGTGTATCTTTTCTGTAATTGGTCAACAATGGCCTCCTCCGTGAGCACTTCTAACGTAGCTAGGTCGTCGGTGTACATTTTTTCAGGTCGCGCTTTTCGATGAGACTTCAATTTGCCTCGCTTTGTCGTCGCATCTGCGGCTCGACAACTTCGACCTTCGGCTCTTTGTCGTTTTATCTCGGTTTGAAGTTCTTTACGGATCTATAAAACAAGGTTGAATTTATTGACTTGTCTACATTCGAAAAGTATTTAAGGTAACTTTAATTTGAAAGTACCTACTGACCTTAGCCTCGACGCTACTAACGGCGAGTAGCAGAGGATGTTCTAAAAGCTCTCTCGCGAATGGTCTTTGGTTCATATCTTTTATCAGACAGTCCGCTATGAAGTCTGAGAGCTGTGGCGAAAATATCTCTGGATGGGATAACATCGGAGGCGGGTTTCGTGGAATTTGAAATAACGCTCTCATCGGGTGCAGTCCAGATAATGGAGGTTCTCCTTCGGCTAATTCAATAGCGGTGATACCTACCGACCATACATCGCACCTGCAGTCGTAAGACTCGTCCAACTGTTGTTCGCACGCTATTACCTAAAATTACAAGCGAATTAACTTTTGAACTGATAAGTATTTAGTAAAAAGGCTAAATTGAGGTCGTAGTAATTTTGTTTGAATTAAATTACGATAAATCTAAAAATACCATGATTATTATTGCGATGTTACCTCCGGTGCCATCCAATAAGGTGTACCAACTGAGGTGTTTCTTCTTGCGGCTGTTGCAGCCAAATGTGATGAGACTCCAAAATCGACTAATTTAACTTCCGCATCTTCAGTCAGAAGTATGTTGTGTCCCTTGACGTCACGATGCATGCATCGATGAGCGTGGAGATGTGTCAAGGCCCGCACAGTACCCCTAAGTACATAAGCCAGTTGTGGCTCGGTCAGACTGCTACCTCGAGCCCGCATTCCGGCGCATAAATCAGTCACCGAACCCCCGGTACATAGCTGCAAATAAACGAGGTCATAAAATACCTTTCAAGTGTAGACTGTCTTATTCTGTGGCATAATGTACAAGATTTACTACACACCTCCATAACGAACCATATTTGGTCGTCATCTGAACTCACGCCGCGTTTCAAAAAGAGCCCGAAGAATTCCGGTATGTTAGGATGGCTGGACAGATCGCGAAACACAAGAAACTCCTCCTCTATTTCTTCTATGTTTTCGGCGATGTTCTCCAAAATCTACAAGAAAAAAAAGTGTAATGTAAGATGTAACCATTGACGCCAATGTCAAATGAGAGGGTAGCCTCCGTATGTATAGGTATTGTTTTACGGCCTTGACATCAATGCCGAGCTCAGAGATAACATCTCAGCGATCAATTAAAAGCCGTATGCTAACAATACCGCCATAAAATCCATCAGACTGTTCTTATGTCAGGTTGTTTATATTATTTTGATCATACGTTAGTTAGTAGAGCGAGGATGATAGGTTCTACGAACTCTATAATAGAGCTACTACCAAAAATGGATTATGTTAATTTGGACTGCTCAATATGTATCGCTTCTAATTACTTACGCCCATTAATGTAAAAGGGGCAGGCTGAACGAATATTTATCAAGATTATCATAAACGATATTTAAATTCTTTCACTTTGTCGATAAAATCATTCCATAAAGTCAGTGAATTCGTAATAAGCAACATCCAATAGGGCCAGACGCTTGTAATCTGAGCGATTTCTCTTAAGTTTTCTCCTATACAATATATAATTCCAGTGACCCATACGACAAACAACAAGTTTATATACAATTTTATCTGAGAATTTCTATTTAGATGCAAAGATCGCACTGTTCTTGAATATATAAATTAAGGAAAGTTTTCATTCGTAGAGAGCAGACTGGTGAGTTTAGTTATAGTATAACAGTTGCATCAAGTACGAGTAGCACTTTGTTTCAACGTCGTGCGTGCTTGAACTGCCTCATTCAAAATATTTATAGCAAGTGGTTAAATATCCGGTCATTGATTGGCACTCAGGGAGTAGGTACATACTCATAGGTCGCAAGTGCAAGCTGACTGCTCTGAGGCCAGCAACTTTTCCAATTCATATGGATGTGTAGAGGCGTATATAAAATACGTATTAGAGATAACACGCTTTTAACAAATTAACAATAAGAAATTGTATATTGCGTGTTTAAATTCTGTAGTAGAGTAAAACACGCAAAGCGGCATTGTTTTATTTTTCACAATCCCAGTTATACACGTAAATGAGGTTAATTATTTTGGATTAAAAAGACGGGTTGAAACTAATTATATCTTTAAAAGTGCCTTTAGTGTTTTCACTAATGGTCTTAGAGCAGATACACTACTCGTCAATATGTTCTAACGTAACGTGATCAAGAAGACTAGTGATACGACTCACGAACATTTGAGTATCTTGTAAGCATCAGCGGCAATAACATTCCAAAGTTTTTTTAAAGTAGCGGTGTGTATCTCTATACGGATATGACTCTGGGAGTCATTTATTCAAACTAACTTATGTGATTCGTATCTTTCAGGTAACATATTTGTCTCATTTGCATCTGGATCTCGACGACTGACTCTTACGGCGCGGGGATACACAGCACAAGATAGAGAGATAAGACAGGTAGATAATTTCTTATTTGTAAAACGAAGGAAACAAAACTAGACTTTGGTTATAATCAGATGACTTCGTGTCGTTCCTACTTGGTATCATGCTAGTGAACGAGACAACCAGTAGGAGTTGCGTAAGGGTAAAAGAGATGCAATCTCTTTTAATGGATCTGATACAGACTGTCATAATGTGTCAGATCTAGATGATACATACTGATTCATACTATCTAGAGCCGGTAATCCGGATCATATAAATGAAACTTTTCAGTGATTCAGATCTTAGGCCGGATCCAGATGCAAATGATCCAATCTCAACTAAGAGTAATTTTTACTGCCTCTATTTTAAAGACAGCTATCATCCGTCAGTGGCGGGCGTTGTACTGGCAAATAAACCTACTTACTTACCTTTCATGTAACATTATAGGACTAACCTTTACAGCGACTCGTCTTCCGGTCTTCTTGTCCCTGGCGCAGTAGACCTCACCGTAGGTGCCTTCTCCGATGAGCTCCTGCAGTGAGACCCGGTCCCTCGGGTCGGCAGCCCGGTCCAGCTCCACATGCTGCGAGAGCCCTCGGTATGCCATGTCGCTACGCATGGCTCAGCAGTGATGCGGCGACATCTATAACAAACAGAGGATTATTATGAACTGCAAGACAAGCTCGAAGACAATTATCATCACAATAACGTTAATTAATAAGCCGTTTATAAAGCCATTAAAACATATAATAAATCATTATGTATTATATAACTGCAAACTCAAATGTATTTATCATCACTCATGCTCTGAAAGTTGGTCATTGTAAACTCGATAACGGCTCCGTAAATGAGACACGGTGCTGGGGCCGTAAGTAAATTTGAAAATCTAATGAGACTTATTGCATTCATATTAAATCTAAAATAAAATACAATCTCCATGACAAATTCTTATTTATATTTAAAAATAAAAGAGGTTAAAGTCTCGGGTGTACAATAGATCGCTTACAGCCCTTGTATGAATATTTACTAAAAACAAGTATTACGCACACAAGTATAACAATTAAATGTATAACTTGCCACCGATTTTAATAGTATAATTTAATCAAATTATTGAGCCTATTCTTTATCAGTATAAGATGTAAGGTATTTTTAATGGTTATAATCTGAGGTGTTACTGCGTGTGTTACGGCGTATCTCGCCATCTTCGCATTGTTAACAACCTAGTGAAAGATGAGTTTTATTTACACCTTAATATCTTGATTATGCTAACATAATGCATAACAGAAGTTAATTTATACTGACAAAAGAAACATGACAATATTGAAATACTAGCAGAATCTTTAGGAAATATGAATATTTTCTAGCTGCTTAAATTAACAAACTGTGGTATTATAGATTCTTTTTTTTTTATAAATTATAGGCTAGCGTTTGACCACTATCTCGCCTGATGGTAAGCGATGATGCAGTCTACGATGGTACACGCTTGCCTAGAAGAAACCTATTCACTCGTGACTTGAAGATCCCTAGGTTGTAGTTATCAGGAAACACAGACTCAGGCAAGGCGTTCCACTCCTTGGCGGTGCGTATAATAAAGGTGGAAGAGTACCGCTTTGTGCGTATGGGAGGTATGTCTACCATGTAGCGGTGGCGCATCGCGGAGCGTCTGGTTGTCCGATCATAGAATGGGGATGGTGGGATCAGGTTGAAAAGATTTCACTTCCTTCAAAAGATTAATTACAACCAAACAAAGTAAAAACGAAAGTGAACTTGTATTTACTCCATTTAGATTCAACGATGACGCAAAATCATTTAAGATAACATTTAAATTTATGTAAATGTTTATTCGGATATACAATATTATGCGGATATATAAATGCGCCACTTGCCCATTACGAGAAATAGATAGTTGCTAACTAAATTAGTAGAAATAGTAGTAGAAGTCGACGACCTTCGTGGTGCAGTGGGCGAATAGCCGGCTAAGACGCACGAGGTAGCGGGTTCGATTCCCGCCGCGGAACAAATGTTTGCATGATCTACAGATATTTGTTCCGGGTCTGGTTGTTCCTCTATATATTATAAGTATGTTTTTACAAAAAAAAATGTATATAAGTATTCTATCATCTGTTTCCCATAGTACAAGCTCTGCTTAGTTTGAGGCTTGATAGCGCTGTGTGAAATGTCCAGCAATATTTATTTATTTATTTAAGTAGTAGAAGTAGAAGAAAACCTGAATGTGATTCTGTTTACAGTTTACCAATTGCTCAATGTGGCATAGCTCTGCACATAAGGTGAGATATGGAATTAAGAAGAAGGAGAAGAAGAAAAATATTTATTCAGACCACCACATATGGACACAGAAACAAGTGATACAAAAGAAAACACTATTAATAAACTTACTAAAATTATAAACTAACTAAAAATTATAAGTGTGGTGGTGAAAGCGTCCTCAGCTCAGCATTAACTACAGCATGTTGCCATACTGCAGCGCTGGACTTCTGCCGAGGCCAGTGTTGACCTCACGGACACCCTGACATTACAATACATTAAATTACATTAATTACAGCATTTACATTATACCTCTAGCACCTTCTAGATCGCAAATTCAAAAGTCATACAAACCATGACTGACTCCATACATTTATTAATAATCCGTGCCAAGCCGGGGCGGATCAGCTAGTAAATAATAATAGAGTGACGACAGAGGAATGTGAGTGGGGAGAGAGAGAGAGAGATCTGCCTCTACTATAACTACCATGGTTGGCTGATTTGTAGGGTTAACACATGGATTTTTAACTTTAACCTAAACACGTTAACATTATTTATATTTCTTAAAGGTGGTGGGATAGTGTTCCAACACCTGGTAGCGGCATAGCGGAAGCTGCCATGGAAGGCTGCAGAAATTACTACAATGTATAAGTATACATTGCAGTACTTATACTTATGTAAACTTACTGTTGCATTTCAGGCATGTGTATCTATGCTATGCACACTCTGAATAGTGTGGAATTTATTCATTTTGAGGACAACATTTACAGACAGAATGCAAACACATTCAATCACAAAAGATCAATCAGAAAAGATCTTATTATGGTATTCTTAGTAAGATACAATTAAGTACGTTTTATATAAACCAAAATTCACCTAGGTAAGAAATAACATCTATACTTGTATTATAAATTTAAAGGTTCTCTGTCTGTTGTTACGTTTTCACAACTATACGGCTGGGTTTATTTCAATGAAATTTAGGATAGTTATAGCTAGATTATGACTGGGATGGAGACATAGGCTATTTTTACTTGAATGCGTAGAAGGAATACCTTTATTATGTTGTGGGCTATGACGTGAAAAAAGCCTAAACTCACAACCTTGTAAAGTTATTAACAAAGAGAGTAGAAATTATAAAAAAACATCCATCTTAATCTCACGAACATAGTATAACTTTTTACGAGTTCTTAAACACTCTGTAATTTTAAAACGTAAATACTATTCAGCGATAACATCGCAGTTAATATCGTCTTATTGCTAGTAACTATAACATTAACTGTACACAGATTACTGTTCCTTGGTTATTTCAGAGAACAAACAAGTTCATAACATTCATAGTCCCAACTTTCATAAAATTCTTGGCTAGAGTTTTATTTTATTTAAAACCATTACCAATTCATAAATAAATAGATATATAAAGACATTTATTTCAGCACAAGTAACAAACACACAGAAACTACATATACTTAGTGGATAAGTAAAGACAGACAATTAAATAAAGACAATTAAAAACACGTTACTTAGACAAAAAATAATAAATAATACTAAAAATACGTACCCAGTCACTATGAGCCCTGTGCCGAAAAAGAGGAATGGCTCATCATTATGCTGAACAATAAACTTATTGTTCAGCGCTGGTTTACAGCCATTAAACCTGCATTTGTGTCACGGACGTCAGTCAAAAGTTAAAAACTTTGAAAAAGCTAACAAAAAAATTAATTAGTAAAAGAATAATTACAAGTTGCCTGCCCAGTCAATTGTACCTACCTACCTAAGATGTCGAGTAAATAGCCAATCAAATTATTGAAAAATACACGTAAAAGGCTTTTTGAAAAAATAATATGTATAAAGTTTTGTTAGATAACATTTCGTCTACCGTAGCTGTACAATAATCGTAACCTAAGCTATAATGCGTAAAGAAAGTCAGTAATTATTTAATAACTAACCCATTATATACGATTAATAAACTAGTGTGAATCCAAGAATATAATGTGAGAATTAATTTATTTTTCTACGGTCCATAACCATTTCAAAATGAGATCAATTTATATAGCCTATCATAAAATCACATAACTAACATCCGTTCGCGTAACGTGTACGGCATGGCATCTTTTTGTGGTGAACTCGATGTGTCAAATTGGTGTCAACCTTGTAGGTAGAACTGCTGTGTCGTAATACATGAGCAGGCAATATTTGTTTAGCATTTGAACCAACAGATATGCTATTGAGCCATCTTATTCAGCCAATGCACAATAATATAATGAGCACACACGTGCTTTGTACGGTAAGTTGGGAAGGTATTTGCCATGGAGTTATTGCAAAACATGATTGCAGCCAGTAGGTATTTATAGGTGAAGACATTAATGTGACATTAACAGTGCTACCCTCTAACACTGAATTTTTATTTGTTCAGTCACAAGTGTTGCTTGGATTGTCAAAATTATTGAAAACTACGCAGATTAGCACGCAGTGCTATGTAATATATCTTTACTTTCGTCGATTTCTATAATCAAAATTACGCCATTGATCATACATAACTATTGCGAATTTAATTACTATATTTCCTCATATTAACAAAGGTTCCTCATCAAACACACGCAGCATTGCGGAAAATAAGTAATTCTGCTTTAAGTAAATAAAACTACGGATTAATATCTGCATATTTTTATTCTGCCATAGTCAAAAAACAAAGACAACCGTCAAACTTACAACAAAAACAATCGCGCAAAGCAAGAAACGGTTGATTCATTGTACTGTTAGATTGTAAAGCAGAAAATACGCAGTCGATAAATAAATTAAAATGTTTTCACATACAAAAAGTTATGAGTGTGAGTGACAGATACTCGTAGTCGCGGTTAAAGTG
Source organism: Philereme transversata (assembly GCA_963924445.1). NCBI lineage: Eukaryota > Metazoa > Arthropoda > Insecta > Lepidoptera > Geometridae > Philereme > Philereme transversata. The sequence continues at coordinate 13,797,794 of OZ004342.1, forward strand.
ACACTTTCACTGATTGTGGGTTAAAAAGTGTCACGAATACCGAGTTACCGGCTATATCACCTCTTTTCTATTCGCTATTTCTTGGACATTTAGCGGGTGACTGACGTTGGGGTATAGTAACCTTGTGACATCTAATTTATCAAGTTTAATTTTAATGTACCTAAGCTGCCTATCAAATATAAATCCACAAACTACCGAAAACACAGGAACTGCTTTTATTTCTTACTCAGAACATTTTTTATTTTTTTCATGCATTTCCGGGTTTTAGAGTTTAGTATAAGTTTATGTCATCTTTAAAAGTCAATCACAAACATAAAACATAAAAGTTTAGTTATCATGAATTCGTGATTTGATATCCAATTAAAATTCATTATGGCACATAAATCTTCATCTGTGATCCAAACTATTAATATGTAATTATGCCACTACATTCAATCGGAAACAGTAGGTATCCAGTTTAAATCGAAATATCAATACAACTTAGTCATAAAAAAACGTTTTAATATAGCTTTGGATCAGAAAGCTATTGTCATAAACCATAGAAGTAGAAGCCAGTTTTTTATAGCTTTCTTAAAATAGTTAACGATACTTTCTCGTAACTAAAACGAGACGGGGCACAACTTTACTGAGAAACAGTTGCTTCGATATAAACAAGGTTTAGCCACTGTCTAAGTTGAGCGCTACTAGGTTATGTTTATTCACTCTGTGGAATATAGATTTTAGATGTAGATCTCGACAATAATAATTGTCATTAATCATAACGGCAATTAATATGAGATTCTATGCCATTGAACGGTTTAAAATGATGAGAGAGCTATTCTTTCACATGGTTGCAATGCAACTCTATTGTTTAAGATAAACACTTTGTATTAGAATGAGTCAGAGACATGTTTATCGTGACATAATTTTTTACCTCTAAGACCTATAATTGCTTTTAATCGATGTTTATACTTAAAAAAAAATTTACACTTGTCTCGATTTTAGTTATGTATGACAGAAATTTTTCAAAGTGCTAATTTATTTGCTTTTTGACATGAATTTTTCACTTCGACACTTTGGATGCATAAACACTAATTTTATTATATTTTTAGAATTTTTGGAAAACTTACAGCTAGGTTACAGAAAAGGTATTTGAGTAGAAAATAAACACCATTATATGCTACTTATAATGAATACTAGCTGAACGCCCGCGACTTCGTACGCGTTACACTACTAAATGTGTAGGTAGGTAACCTAGAAATAAAGCTAAACTCGCTGTTGCAACTTGATTTGACACCCCATTTTTATCCAATGGAACCTGATTTAGGGGATCAAAAGTAGCATATATATTAATTCAGGTTACAATCTGTGTACATAGCAAATTTCATTTTAATCGGTTCAGCCGTTACGACGTGATTAAGTAACAAACAAACAAATAAATAAACAAACATCCTTACCATTTCAAATTTCGAACTCTACGTCCCTATGAGGCCGTGTGTTAAAAGTGCATAACCTCTTTAAGCTTACAAACCTTCAAATGAGGTACTAATATAGTACGGTGACTTTCGAGACATTCCTATTTTAACCCTTAAATGCATGATTAAATTCATGATAAATATATGATTTATGATAACAGTATGCGTTGCGCTCATATTAATGATTTTGTAGCCGTGTTAGTGGTATGTTGCAGTTTTACGTCAATATGCATTTAAGGGTTAAAGAGTATTTGCTTATGTTTTTAAGTGAGTTCAATACCTTTTGAATAAAATTGGATTGAGTTTTCAAACAGTTGAGTTTTAAATCAAAAACACTAAGGAGTATTGACATCAACTACGAAGCAAATCGAAAAAAAAATAACTTTCTACCCCTTTTTAATCCCATTAGGGGATGAATTTTAATAAAATACGAAACACGTCTTCCATCAATTCTGTTAAAAAAGTTTTATGCAAAATTTGAAGTAGATTGGACCAAGGAATCACGTTGTCCCATACAAAGTTTGCCCCCTTTTTCACCCCCTTAGGTGTAGAATTTCGGAAAATTCTTTCTTATCGGATGCCTACGTCATACAAAGAATACACCCTCCACGTTTCAGGTCTCTACGATCAGCGGTTTAGGCTGTACGTTGATCCGTCAGTCAGTCATTCAGGACAAAGCATTTTACATGTATATTTTATATATAGAAGGCCAATTAAAAGTTTCCGCAAGTAAGGTAATGATGAATAGGCAATATATAAACAGGTAAGGTAGACGACACTTAAATTAAGAAAAGAAATGAAATATAGGAAATATAGATGCATACATACACACACACATACACACACACACACATACACACACACACATACACACACACATACACACACACACACACACATACACACACACACACACATACACGACATCGGTTAAGTGCTATTATTATAAATTTGAAAGTCACTCTGTCTCTCTCTGTTTGTTTCGTATCACAACAGTTTTATAGGACATGTGTGACTGAGTGAGGTTTTTGATAACTAGTTTTGTAATATATCTACTTGTAAATTGAGTGAATGGCACCTGATTTGGTATCGTGAACGTGAGTGACCCGTAGTGTTCGGTTAGATTTTGCCTTTTGTATTTTGTTGTTGCTTGTTAGTATAATCTGATTCTATCAGTGGAGACCTTTAAATGGCCTGTTTATTACTATTCACTGTAACTATTGTGTTTAATATGTGCTGATGGTTTTCCTAAAATAAATAAATAAAAAAAAAGACCGGCTGGATCGGTCTTGATTAAATTTGGTATATAGCTATATTTTGACCTGGATTGAGAGATAGACTACTTTTTACTGACAAGCCACGGGTGCAAAGCAGCAGCCGGAAGCTTGTTTAAATATAAGTACTCATCTAAGTTTCTCCACTTTTGCAAAAAGAAAAATCGATCCACGTATGTGAACGTGGTATAATGAGGGCTATTACTTCTAACAATAATGTGTGGTATTCTATCGAGGAACAGAGCATTACTTTTGTTCAGGCCCGACCATGTAAAGCGACTAATAGCCAATTTGATAGATTGCTTCCAATAAGCGAGACAGACAAGCCCATTGCCACGAACTGACTTCTTATATAGTGTTGGCAATCAATTTTATACTCGTAATCGTAGCGAAAGCGTAAAGAAATTTTTACTAATGTTCTGTGAATGGCATATTATTACCATACAAAGAATATTTGTATTACTAATTGTCTACTTCTAAGTACCAATTATTTGTTTTCTGTTTTAAGATGTTTGTGTTATGAAACACGAAAGAAAGAAATAAGAAGTAATAGTATTTTATTTTCATAATGTTATCCGAACACTTGAGAAAAATTCTAAGGTTTAAATAAATAAATAAAAATAAAAATATTTGATTTCAGACAATAATACAGTCCATATCAGCACTAAAAAAAAACATTGGTACACACAGAAAATAAAACAAGGACAATTATTTATACAAGAATAAAATAGGGACTGGGTGAAAACAGAATCTGCCATTTTGTGCCAAATTGCTGTGCAAATTGGGTGATTAAAAACCATCTCAAAAATTTTCTAGCCTAGAGTGGACTTCTTACTAATTTCGACCCTGACGTGACAAGATCCTGTAGCACAATTGGCAGTGCATATAGGTTATATATGCAGGATTGTGCATCGTAGAGCTCGTTTCTAAGGTGCGTGACTTACGAGGCAGTACTTTGTTATAGGCGATGGTTACATCAGATCCACTTAAAATCAGGTGGGTTATACGAAAGATCCAAATCTCCAAGTCGTATAAAAAATGCTTTGAAAGTTCTAATAGGATTAGTTAGCAAACCTTGGTTAAAAATCATGTTTTAACAAGCTTTGTTGATTCAATATTGTAAGCGAAGCCTTTCAAAGCAATCCTTCCACGGCATTGTAGAGTGAACCGTAATGGACGATCACGGTCAGGTGGTTGGCATAACGGCCGCCCATGCTCAGCTATTCAAACCTGTAAAGTGCTCACTGCGAATAATGTATGACAATGGCATTTGAAGAGGTGAACAAATAAACATATTTAAAGAGATAAACAAAACATAACTAGTGGTTCGCCTAAAACTGAGATCTTAAAAGCTAATAAGGTAGGATTACTTCTGAGCGGATTGAGCGGTCAGTTCACATTTGAACCACCAACTTCCTTGTCTGTTGTTATTCTGATGGTTATATGAAACTCCGTATCGCATATCGGAAATTAATATATTTTACAGACGTCATGTTTTTATATTATCAATTCTTGATTGTATGACAACCGGCCATAATGATTGATTCTCAAAAATCACAATTATATTATTAGTCCGGTCAATTTAGACATTCGAAGGTGCATAAAATTCCAACAAGCTGAAAATCAGTAAAATTGTTTAAAACATAATTATAAATAATATTTAAAAGTTCCCCATCATTCCCGTGTATGGAAAAAATGTTATTCAAGGTCAAAGGTAAAGAAAATGAGTTTTTCGCGATTTTCAGCAAAACGGTAAGTTTTATCATAAAAGTATCTTTGACAAAAATTGTAGATCATAAAATTATCTATAAAAATGTATAAATACTTTTTTCCCACGAGCCACCATTTCTGAGATATAACGATTCAAAAAGTTATAAAAGTTGTTATTGTCATAGTATGCATTGACCGGACTGTATGCGCTACCAGACAGGAGCAGGTACTTATTAAGGCACGTAGTTGGACTAACAGATTTGGACCACCCACTCCAATTTACACCAAACATAACTAAAAAACAACTTGCTTTGAAAAATCTACTTTAACTAGTGGTTCGCCCCGAGCTGAGATCTCACGAGTCTCGAATACAAAAAAAAAAATATTCGTAATTTTCGACTATCAAAATAGTGCCACGAAATGAATAACCAATTTACTTGACCTTCAGTTACATTCAAATTACAAGTAACAGGAGTTCATGTTATTTGGACACTTTTTTGGGGGTAGAAATTGCAGTTGTTCTAGATTTCAGACTTTTGCCTATATTTGTGTCACTAAAGCTACACGCATACCAAATTACAGCACTATGGGGTCACTGGTGTGCCCTGTGAATTTTGTCAAAGTCAGTTTTTATTATGGCTAATAACTTAAAAATGGCAAAGTTTACACTAAAAATAAAAACGGGGTCGAAATGTACTTATAAAGACCTTTTATTGAATATGCCACTTGACCAGATAGTCTCATTTTGCATTTTTTTACCCCTTTTGAACCCCAATATCTCAACACCCCCCCCCCCCCACATTTTTAGCTCATTGAGTCACACCAAAATTGTGCTATCACTATCTACCTATATACCAAATTTAATGATGTTTGGATAAACTGTTCGAAAGTTATCCTCGGACAAACATACATACATACAACGCCGATTTGCCCGGTTGTCTCCAAGTTGATTTGGAGATCTCGCTTCGCTCGATCAAAAAACTCACATACTTCTTCAAACTTATAATACCGTTTTTTTCGATGGGGGCTAATAATAGGCAGTTAGTAGTTTACCAATGAAGCTTAACTAGAATAATAGTTAAACATTGAATGAATCATTGTATCATTCAATATGATTCAAAGATTGGATTCAGTTGAATATAGTCTGGTCTCAAACCACGGTAACAATTGATTTGAAGTTCGATTATTCAACAATAACAAAAGCTTTGCGATTCATCCTTAGGTCTATTCATTGAACAACGTAACGTGTACGGAACGGAGTAAGACAAAAAATGCCACGTAAAATGTCAAAACCACAATCCAAATAGTTCGCGAGCTGAAAAAAATTTAACGGACTTCTTAATAATTCGTCTGTTTCGGGTTGAATTTGTCAATAATTTTTGACGAACGACACTGCCTCTTAATCCAGAACAATAATCCAGGGTAAAGTGTTTAATTTAACACAATCATCATAATATCAGCAATAGGACGACTTCTGAACATCTTGTGTAGCCTGCATCCAACGGCTCCCAGCCACCTTTATCAGGTGGTTTTTCATCTAGTGGGGGCCTTCGCTGTGATTTTAACTTTATTAATTAACTCAATATAAAGTTAAAACGACTCGATATTCTCGGTGGTAATCAAACTATTTTCAGATATTGTGTTACATATTTCAATAAAAAAAAACGTTGTATTGTTGTGCTTGTGTTCACGTGCGTTCACGTGAACTACTCACATGTCTGTGCATCGTGTCTGTATGTGCAAAGAAGCAAAGAGAGCAAAACAATTTACGACAAAATATTCGTTTATACTGTTTTGTTTTCTTTTCTTTCTTTTGTGTGGCCGGTGTTATAACCCAACTTTGTAAACGAAAGCATTCCAATTTTAAAATTACTATCAAGAAAGCAATTTTAAAAGAATTCTAATTTCAAAATTCTTATTATACGAGCCTTGGGGATCGTTTTGCATCTTTGCCACTTTGGGTGTTTCATTTTGCATGAATATCAATTCCAATAATGTCTATCCGATTTAAAGCTGTCCAAAAAGTTCACAAATTGGTTCAGATATGAAATTATTTTAATCGAAAATGTTTGTTCATTTAACGAATAACAGATGAATGTTAGGCCAAAGCCACTTAAACCCCCTGGAAGCCCAAGAATCATCTCCATTCATTCCGTTGTGATATAAATCGTCGTATCGGCGTGACACTGGTAAGACCCGGAGCGACCGTGGATCTTCAAATTATCGTGAAGTCGATTGTTGCCGCCGCGGTGAGAAAGCAACTTTCTATTGTAATCGAGGGAATCCAATTGATGTTTTGACGTCACCTCGCTTCGGCCTCAAACAATTGGCCGATGTAATTACGGACAGTCATAATAAATGAGCATAGTTTTAGTTTTTATCACAGACACGGGATAAACCTGACGGGATTTGAATCCGCAACCATCCTCGTGTGAAGAGGAAGATGTGTGTATCTTTGTAATTAATTAACTGAAGTAAAATTCCTACGAACTTCATTCAAAACGATTTCTTGTTGACAAAAAGTTCACAATTTGTACATGTATTTTTCATAATTGTAAAATATATACTTACTAAATTGAGGTTGAGCCATTACGAAAAAAACTTATAACGGTCGTTGACGTTTACAACACTTAAAATTAACTGAGCAGAAAGGAGTTATTTTAATATTATTTGCTAACAAAAACATGCCACGATTGCTCCAGTTTTAAAATAAGTGCACTAGACGATACCGCGTTTATTTTTAAATTGCGTTATATTAATTAAAATATAAGTAATTGATCACGGATAATTAACAGACTTTACAGTGGATCATTAAACTAAATGCTATATATATGGATAATTAAACTATTTAACTTACGACTCATATTATTTTTACTAAAAACTGGATATTTTGAGTTTTTGAGTATTCCGCTACGCAGTTGCATGCGCCATGATCTTAAACTGAAGTCTGAGAGTGGATGGTTATATCGATCTACCCTCTTTCTTAGTTTCAAGTTAGGAATAAATTCACTAATATTATTACTACCACTAATATTGTAAATTATATTATAATATTATTTACTACTTATATTAGTTAACTAAAATAATAGTGTCATTTGTGGGTAGAATTAATTAAAGAATTTGATTACGATGGTGTTGAAGCAATTTTAAATGGCTTCTATTTTTGATGTTTTCTTTTTGTACCCCTAAGTTCCTATCACTACACTACCCACATACGCGAATATCTTAAACACTAAATACATACATACAATATATATATATATATATATATATATATATATATATATATGTAAATTATTATCTTATTACTAGTTACTAAGCAAAACATGCACATGAGTATAGTACCTACTATGTAACAGACTTGAATTTGAGAGAGCTTAAGTATTTCTTTTAAATACTTACTTTTTTAATTATATGATTTATTCTTTTTTTAATTAATGCTTAAACTTAACTAACCTATCTTTGCTAGACATAATTTAAAATATTCATATGATGGGAGAAGCCACTGGCACCTGAAATACAGTTTTTTTACTAATTCTGGAGGATTCAAATTTGACTGGCATACTTAATTATGTCAATAAATAAATTTTTACTTTTAATTATACATGATTTAATGCTCTGACGTCATTCAGTATTACCGTTTTTCCTTGAATAATCCTTATACCTAATATACCTACCCAATATTATATCGTCAGTTTAAAGGAAAACATTCTAAAGCGCCAATATAGCCAACATGAGTCATTGGATTGGATTTTTTTTTGAGGTTTCAAGGCGATCTGAGCACTTTTTTGGCGCTTTAGCATCTCAAAAATTTGTGGAATACCCTCATGTTCAATGTCTAATGTGGTGTTATTTCGTTGTTTTTGAAACAGACGTCTCTTAGGTAAATTTTTAGGTTTTGAAACACTTACAAATATTTTGCTTTTACACTATTTTTCATTTCAGCAACAAATATAAGCATAATTTTGTTTTTATTATTTAGATGGCATTGTAACTTTAGCAGTTAGTGCGTACATACATTTGAGGGAGATTAGTAATTTTTTCCTGTCTAACATTTTATTATCACACAGAACTGCGACATTTATTTCGTGATCTAAAAGAGCTGAATGCCTATAAAATATTTTGTAAATTAGATACAAATTAAAATATAAATTAAAATTAAAATGAACGAATTCACTTTAAATACAAAAAAAGATATATTTATTATCTAAAAAAAGACAACCTCATTTCCCAAAAGTACCATTTTACCGAGTTAGCATTTTGTTCCTTTCCACTGTCGGTATTTACCGAGTAACCATGTGATATCCATCTCAATTAGCACTTATTACTAATAATACGTGCTAATTGAGATAGGTAATGCACACAACTATTGCTACTTATTTTTTGCACGAAAATGAGTAAGGTCGTTTCTCGTTCGCAAAATTTTTTGGAAATGTTATACAGTTATTTCATTAAATCAACGAAAAGGTTCCTTTAAAAGTTTTATGTATTTCTAACGGTTTCTTTTCTGCTCACAACATTCTGCTTACAACTCTACCTGAGTTGTATAAATGAGCAGAAATCTGCATGTTTTGTTAGTAACGTTGCAACTAGTGTTTGCATACTATCCCACACGATATCTTATCGCGAGTGAGGAGTTCTATATGCTTATTATTATTCAAGCATGCCGTTAAATCGATCATTAGTAACGGCGGGTGGTATCACGATTCTACGCGGTATCACGTGGATCTGAAGCCCATTTTTATTCTTTATATCGTGAACTAATTGAATCAGTCATATCAGCTCTATAGTCCACGCCGAGGCAAGCGTAGTGTAGGCTGGTGTAAATAAAAAGAATGGCCACCTGCTAGCTGGAGCTATAATTTGCGCGCTGTAGCTGGCAAAAACGGGATCAGGAAAGATTGGGCTCAGTAGCGCGTCTTCGGCCTGTGTTCAACGGAGGTCTGTAGGTAGATAAAGATGGTCATGAAATAAAAAAAAACTGACGGCAGACTACCCACCCAATAGTTGAAAGATATTGTCAGTTAACGTATCTGGAATAATGGACATAATAACACGGAACCAGAAAACAACGGAATAAAACGAGGAGGCATAAACCCATGGTACAAACTTGGGGAGGCCTGAAACCAGCGTGGGTGAAGTTGGGCTGTGAGGGATGATGATAATGATGTATTTTTTAATTAGTTTTTTCAATTTCATTACATTTTGAATTAGTTCCTTGAATTGTTTGATTTTCTACCTTTGTCTGACTACATAGTCAGACAAAGGTCTATACTTAACATTGTAGCTCTTAAAGAAATATGCCGATGTTTTGTGAAATTTGTATAATACCAAAAACCTTTGATTTAAAATGCTTTGATTAATTCTACCCATATATGACACTATTATTTTAGTGAACTAAATAAGTAGTAAATAATATAATAATATAATTTACAATATTAGTGGTAGTAATAATATTAGTGAATGTATTCCTAGATAGAGACTAAGAAAGAGGGTAGATCGATATATCTGCGAATAACCATCCACTCTCACAGACTTCAGTTTAAGATCATGGCGCATGCAACTGCGTCGTTTTTTCCAATTTCATTATGTTCATTATGTTTGGAATTAGTTCCTTGAATTGTTTGATTTTCTACCTTTGTCTGACTATGTAGTCAGACAAAGGTCTATACGTAACATTGTAGCTCTTAATGAAATATGCCGATGTTTTGTGAAATTTGTATAATACCAAAAACCTATGAATAAAATTAATAATAAAATCAGATTCTACAGTTTTAAGCCAGAATTAGAACAAAGTCAATCCGTTTTAAATCAGCCGCACCTGCTTTGTTCTGTTACAATGCATGAAAACGATCGATCGGTCCATTCGCTTCACCATTTAGACGAGCATTTGTCTAACAATATCGTGCCAGTGAAGCGCACTTCCTAGTAACAGCCCGTTTAAATAAGTCTCAATGAATCCAATGGAGCATGAATGCCTCGAAATAACGGGTAATGCAGAAAAAAGTTGGAATTTGTACCGCACTGGACTGGATGACTGGCTGGCAAGGTCGTGGATTTAAATCCTGTAAGCATTGCAAATGTACCTATTTCTTTGGATGAATTCTGTTTTACCGTATTAAAGAATTCAACGCGCTCATATAAAGTCAGGGTTCCCAGATTAACAAATCGAAATTCCGGAGTAAATTCCTGACATTTGAAGAAATTACTGCCCTTCTTGTAAATATAACATTAATGTCGTTAGCATCGTGCATGCGAATGAACGAAGCAAAATATTTGATTTATTTTATGTTTTATTTTACTCGTTACCTACTTAAGTTGTAGACATTCCAGACGCTTTAGGATTCCCCACGCATTCCGGACAAAGACCTATACCGTACATGTCCGGATAATTCCGGACGTATGGCAACCCTGATAAAGTTGATGCTTGAATGACAAACAAAGTTAGGGCAGAATGGTTCTTGAGTAGAGACCACGGACTGGAAAGCGCAGCGTATGCTGGTGGCAGCGGTTGCGTGCAAGCAACACAAGATCGTTCACTCTGGAAATCTATGGAAGAGGCATCAGTGTTCGTGCTATGGCTAATATGATGTTTTTTTATCTTTTTATTCCCAGTGTTCAATACTATAAAATACCCTAGTAATATAATTAGAATCGAGCCATACATATATAGGCTAATGATGGTGATAATTATCTTATTGCATAACCGAATTTACAGCATTGTTTAGCAAATGGCATTTCAGTGTAATCGAAGATTTGATTCCATTGCAATACGAATAAAAAAGTACTTGATATTTTAGTCTGTTTTGCATTGCACCATATCCAATCGATCAAGTAACAGCTAGCAATCGCGGAGATCGACGATTTCTACTTGAGCAACTGCCTCTATAGTTCAGGATCAAATGTCATAGCCGGTATTGTATGGGTAATACATTTTGCAATTTAATGCCAACATTCCTTTTACACTCACTGGGAAATGACTCGTATTCTAATTAGGTTTTTAATGATCATCTTAACGTCGATAAGCAAATTAAGATAGAAATTATTCTCAAGAAATCGTGTTTGAGAATATATTGAACCGTTGGTTGGAAACCGGTCGATGCATTTTATATTCACGCTTTCTCACTGTCTTCTTAGTACTTGACTAAACGGAGATATTTATAGTATTCGAAATAACGATTACCAAGGAACATCCGTCGGTATATTATTATCTTGTAACATCAAAATCAAACCTTAATTGACTAGAATTTAAAATCATTTATTCCATGAAATATATTTTTTTAATTAACTAGTAGATTCATTCATATGAATCCTAGAAACCTTTCCTTATACTCAACAGACTAACTACATAGTAAATTATTTTCTTACATATTTCAAAGTCAAGACGATCGTGTTTGAAACCGCTCATCCAGATTAAAACTTATCCGTCCAAATGCAATTAAACTCCGCAAAGTTCTTCGAACTCGATCGCGTGATCGCACTGGAGTGGCTTCCACACCATCCACCTTCATCTTCACGTAATGTAGACGTAGTGGCCTCAAGTGGCAATGTCATGCACAAGGATAAGCGCCTATATATTTAAACCCAAGTAAAAAGTTTTGCATTTGCATCGATACACTATCGGTCGTAACACCGATAAAACAGTATGTGATAAATCCCGTATTTATAATAATGATTAAAATTGATCACGAAAGTTTTCTAATAATGTTATCATAATAATATAATAATAATTATAATGTCCACAGGGTACAAATTACTATTTGAAGGCTTTCGTAACTCGTGATAGCCTCGCAATGTCATGTTCGAGGCTAATCCTGTCGCACACACGTGGAACTACATCGTGGGTACGTGGGTCATGATGAAGAAATACTAGTTTTGCTGTGGATGAAAAGCCCATATTACAATTGAAACGTATACTAACACAATTCAGAGTTAATAAGTTGGCGTAGTAATATTACTTACGTATGTAAACTTCACAAAATGTACTAACCCCCGATCGTCAGAAATGGCTTTCTTTTTTTGTTTTTTTTTATACGACTTAGATTTGGAACAAGCTTATGCCCCACCTGATGTTAAGTGGTAACCATTGCTTTAACAAAGTATTGCCCCGTAGGTCGCGTCCATCAATTTGAGGGTACACTAATTTACAACAAACATTTTTGAATCATCTGTTAAATTGTGCTGAGTTGAAGGTATGGCTAATGGCGGGTTCCTATCTGTAGCCGACTACAACCCGTATCTCCTTGAACAAGAGTCAAACTTTTGACACGTTTTCAAGGAGAAACGAGTCGTAAACGGACGGATATAGAAACCCGCCATAAAACGACCAACTAGGGCTTCTTTATTTTTCGCAATGACCTCGAAATCGCAATGTCATTGTACAAGGCTAATCCTATCGCCTTCTGTAACATGACCCATTTATTGATAAAAAGCTATAACAAGTACAAATAAAAAAAATAGAAAAGCCCCGACCTTCTCTTTTTGCCTCGGAGCAAGAATTGATATACACATATATATATATATATATAGCTAAGAACCACCCCAGTTAAACTATCATTACATATATAAAAACCGCATTTGAATCGGTCCATCCTTTTGGAATCTATAATGCTACAGACAAACACACAGACAGACACAGGTTTCAAAGGGGCATGCCCACTCTCCCTTGTAAAAAATGCTGTCACTGCACACACTTGAAACTAATTGCTAATGATTCTAGGCTTAGTTAGTAATAAAAGAGCCAAGAAGTTAGTTATAAAAAAGTTTACTATAATGAGAAAAATCAGTTTTTATTTTTCACAAACAACCAGTTTTACATCACTGTATTCAACTACAACTTAAATAGTTTATTATTGTAATTATAACGATTCCTAGATAAATTATGATATTGATAATTACTATCAATTTAATCGTTTTAAGTCAGCAAACAAACAAAAATACGCGAGAAAACAAACGAAACGGCCACAGACACAGACCACAGGAAACGGCTTGTGTAGGTACTTGTTTGTGAATGACGTACGCGCACAGTCATAGGGATTGGCATATCGACCATCGACTATTATCCGAAATATCGATTTATCGGCGCAAAATAATCGGTCAAATCGAGCAATCGATTATATTTAATCTCAAGGCGCGCGCGCACAGAAGCCATTTTTGACATCGCGCTCCTATACAATCAACAGACGAGGGCAATTATTCCAGTAAATCAAAATTCAATATTTTAATGCAAAAAAATAATAATCATCTGATTCTGTTGAGCAAATGTTGAATCGAAGTAAAATCGAGTTTATTTCGATTCAACACGAGCGCCACAGATAAATACAAAAATATACCTACCTATTTACTTCTGAAAATCAGATATTTAGTGTGTCAGGGGTAGTAATAAAGTAATAAAATGTACGAAAAATGTAAGTACCAATTGTACCCAAGCGAAAAAAAATGTACTTATTTGCCTTTGGAGATGTTTAATAGAATTCATTATGTATTTCTGTGTTGATTTTGTAAACTTGGATTGAATAGGTAGTCGATATCGATCGATATCGACTATCGTTTGAGTTAGTTCTTAATTTGATGATTTGGGAGGAATAACGAGTGATAGGTGCCTAACTAAAAAATATCTCATGTCTGTGTCATTAACTCGTCTCTGCATGGCCTTATGCAAAAATCGTGCGAAGCTTTAACCTCTCATCTGTTGATCGATTTAAAATCGAGATAATGCTACAGATAAGCCAAGTTATTTTTTTTCCGCTTTTTTTCTCTCCACTGGTTAATCCTAAAGCCATCTAGAAGGTGGCGCTGAGATCAATGGCCCGCCGATTATGATCAAGGTTAGCTGAGAGCGAGAGGATTTAGATCAATTGCGGTGCGTCAACAGCTGAGCGCAAATTCAGCGCGCACTGCGATTGGCTGAGATTATCTCGCTCGGGCGCTCGCTACCAGCGCGAGTCAATCATAATACCACCCCCGGGTTAATTAAAGAGAAAAAAAAAACAATTTACAAAACGCTCATTGGGAAACAAATATCGTTTTGGTTTCGTACTTCTGAAATCGGTGACCGATTTTTCGTGTCAGTGAAAATACAGTTAAATAAATCGATTGTTTTATTTATGGTCTTTTATCAACAATCGATTATTGTCTCAGAACAACTCTGGCTCAACACTAATGTTTGCAACTGGAGGCAATTTGCTACCATTTCATTTCCTGTCGTTTTCATATTCATTATTATTTTAAAATATTGTAAGATACTTTTCGTGTTAATCGATTGATACGTAGATTAACGAAAAAATTTAACATATTTTTTGGATGAACGCAATTTTTTGTGCAGTTGACAGCATTATATGGGCATGTCCCTTTATAACACCCCATTTGGCATACAGTAAAAACCATATATTTTGTTTACGACTTCAAATTCACTTGCGATGATCAGACCTCTAAAGTTCACGAACAAGGTTTCATTATCACCTGCTTCGTTTGGCCTCAGGGGACATTATCGCAAAACATTGTAGCCATACGATAATAACTACATTGCCTCACGTGGAACCTATAGCACGCGCCGACGAGTTACAAGTTGGTAGCCTAACCTGCTTTTAGATAGGGTTCCCAGATTAAAAAATCTAAATTCCGGAGTAAACTACTGACATTTGATAAAAATTCCGGACTTTCTTGTAAATAAAACATTACTGTTTATTTATTTGTAATAAAAATTTTTGCTTTATGTTATGTTTTATTATACTCGTTACCTACTTAAATTGTAAAAAGTCTGGACGGTTTAGGATTCCCCCGCATTCCGGACAAATACCTATATTACCGGATATATCCGCAAAATTCCAGACATATGACAACCCTACTTTTAGAGGATATTGATCGGGTGCTCCACTGACGACTTGTAATCTAAGACTATCTAGTTTTGTGAGTAGTAAGGATAGTGGCCAATTGTCAATCAGGCTTCACAAGATGGCTTCCTGCAATATCTACCGCGCTGTGACCCCAAAAAAATTACCTAAACTCAAAACTAAGCATCGTTACACCAAAGAGTTATCCAAAATATTATGGTTCTAACTAAGTGTTGAAATAACACAAATGGTTATGTAAAATCTATAACTCAGCTGTTTGAGAGACGTTTATGCTATTTTTGATTGACTTAACATTCAGATGTTTTTTGGAAACAAAGTGCTTTTACATAACACAACATAGCTTTAGAAAGGAGCTCATCAAAATCCAATGGATATCATTTCCTTGTATGCAATTGCAAGATTACTTCTCTGCTAACGTGCATGTTGTATGGAGATTTGCTATCGAAATTATAATGTAGGGAAGCTCGCGATTAAGAATCACTTTTTACGTCGTTTGCCTAGAAGCCATTAATTATCTGCACACCTCGTAATGATACGTCTGGGTCTATGGAAATAACAGTTAATTTATATTATGTAGGCCTGTGTTATAAATAATGTTTAATTTTCAAACTTTCGCGATCACTGTACATAATTACTGATTAAAACGGGTATTTATCGCGTATGCACCTTTTTTATTTGTTATCCCGACGTTTCGACTGTGATGGCAGCTGCGGCAACTACTCTCACTTCCTTCATCCTCACGGCTGTTCCAACACAGTCGAAACGTCGGGTTAACAAATAAAAAAGGTGTATACGCGATAAATACCCGTTTTAATCAGTAATGTTTAGTCACGACATAAGCCGTGGTCTAGACAAGTCCATAAAGTTGGTTCTGAACATGGCTGCTTCTGATGCTATCAATAACCAAATATTAACAATTATTAGAAAGAAAGCAATGTGATTTATTTGACACACACACATACATATAGACACAACTTATAACACATAGAATACTGAGAAAACTACATAAATTACGTTTATTTCAAAGCCTTATAATATACATACTAGTTGATCGAGCGAAACGAGATCTCTAAATCAACTTGTGCAAATCGGCGTTGTATGTATGTTTGTTTGTCCGAGGATAACTTCCGAAGCGATGATCCGATCATCGTGAAATATAGGTAGGTAGTAATGGCACAATTTTGGCGTGACGTAATGAGCTAAAAATGTTGGGGGGTTGTTGAGATATTGGGGTAATAGGGGGGTAAAAAAAATGAAAATGAGACTATTAGGTGAAATGAGACGTCTAATGAAACGTCTTTATTGGTACATTTAGACTCCGTTTTTATTTTTAGTAAAGTCTTTATAGTTTTTGAGTTGTTAGCCATAGTAAAAACTGAACTTTAACAAAATTCACAGGGTACACCAGTGACCACACAGTGCTGTAATTTGGTATGCGTGTAGCTTAAGTGACACAAACATAGGCAAAAGTCTGAGATCTAGAATAACTGCAATTTGTACCCCAAAAAAGATTAACCAAATAACATGAACTCCCGTTACCTGTAATTTGAATGAAGCTGTAAGTCAAGTTTTTTGGACTTTATTTCGTGGCACTATTTTGATAGTCAAAAATTACAAATATTTTTTTTAATCGAAGACTCGCGAGATCTCAGTTCGGGGCGAACCACTATTATTATACATTTTAAAGTAACTCGGTCTCTCTGTCTATTTAATACTTTTAAAAATGCTTTTAAACGACTAAACGCCTCAACCGATTTCGATGTTTGATAGGTAGGTATACAGTAAATTGTGACCTAAATTGAGACAGGCTACTTTTTATTGACAACACGCGTGCCGCGGGCCGAAGCTTGTTTCGTGATAATCTTGGAGACAGGTTCTTTCTAGGCGAGCGTGTTTTATCTTCGACCAGACCGGCACTTACTATTAAGTGGGTGGTTCACGTACAGTATTTACCTGAAGTAAATAATTTATTTGTAATGGCTGGTCAAATATAGCTAACACGCAACATTTTGTAATATCAGATAACACGTTTTGACAACAGACAGAATTAACGTGTGAATTACCTCGATCCATTTTATGACAAAGGCTTGTAGGTCATTTCTGTGAATAACCACCAGAGTACTTAACCACAGCACATAGAGAAGAGCTCTTTCATTCCGAGTATAAATGGCTCTGTTTCTATTACTCGAACCTACAATAACTGTTTGTCCGCATTACACAAAGGTTAACTGGAAGAGAATGCTATCCAGCATTAAGTTGGCATATGTACTTTGTGCAATAATCAATTTTCATTCATTCATACATTAGAATATCAACTTTAATTTTACTTTAATTTGTACCAAAAAAAACTTCACCAGATTGTTGAAAGATTCCAGTCCGTTATGCATAGTTTTTGGCCATAGATTATAAGGGTAACCACAAAAAAAAATACACGGCTCAGCGCGTGTTTAATAAAAAATCCTATACAAAAACTGGCAAGGATTTTCTTAAACACGCGTAAAACAGTTGTTTAACTTTTTTGTGGTAACATTCTACTAGACGCTCTTTTTATCTTAATTATTGAAAAATATTAATGAATATTTTATCCACAGCTTTATATCTGCTTTTCTATTTGGTATGTCTTTGCTTGTTGCTTCGAAACACGTTTAGAAGAAAATTGTGAATTGATCGCTTTCAATTGATGGATAACTGGGTAATTGGCAGTGCAATATAATTCGCTGCTCAATTGATCCGACATCTTGTTTATTGACAAAGCTAATTAGAAAATAATATCCATCCTAAGGTGTTTTTTTGTGTCAATTTGTTTTGTGAATTTTATCTATTTAAACTAGGTATTATGAAGTTAGGTATTTGTTTTTAGGTGTGTGTTACATGTTATTTCTATATGTTTTTTATATAGGGCCTCCTCATGTTGGTCAAAATTAAGACCATTATAATGTTTACGAGTAGGTACGTACTTTTTCCGTTTCATGTAGACAAGCTAAGTACGACGAAGCCACGATGAACAAATGTATGTTTTTTACCTAGTACAAGTACAATGTAAATAAATGGTTCGAGTTGCTGTTCAAATAATCTTTACTTATGTTAGGGTTGCCAACCGTCCTGTTTTCCCAGGATATGTCCTGATTTTAGGGGTATCCGTAGCGTCCCCGGTTTTTCTAGGGTGTTTTAGAATTCAGGCCCCACTACTGCCTGCAATCGTTTTGTCACTGAGCCCGCACCTCGCATGTGAAGGTCATTGACACTTTTAAAAAACAAAGAAACAACGCGGAAACCTTTCTGTACCTTTTGCAATAAAAGCTTACACAAGCTCTCATGAGGATTCTAAACACAATAGTGCGTCCTGGTTTTTCTACCTTAAAATCTTGGATTTAAAAATTTGGAGATGGCAACCCTAACTTATATTATATATTCGAAAGTAACTCTGTCTCTTTGTCTCTTGTCTCGACTAAACGGCTGGACCGATTTCGATGAAATTTGGTATACAGATAGAGTATGACCAGAATTAGGAAATACGCTACTTTTTATCTGACTGCGGAACAGGAGGATAATGTTTTTATTGAAAAACCACGCGTGCGAAACCGCGGGCGGGTCAGCTAGTAACACAAATCGCTGTGAATAATTGTAACGAACGGATATCTACAAGTTATTGGGCTGTAACCACCTAACCACTTACCAGTGAACTGAACGCATATTTTTTTTTCAAAGTTCTAACATATTCTTTATATGCCTTCCGAATTGTTTTAACAACAGCTTTCAGTTTATTAACTGTTTAACCCGAACTCAAATATCTTGTATCATCTACTTAATAAAGTATAAGTAAAGGAACAAATTCAAAGAAACAGCTGATTAGTATGCTTTCTAAAAGTTACTGATTCGATTTTTCGCCCTTTTGGGGTTAAATACAACCCATGGTTACCTACTGTAGCAAAGAAACCAAAACAAGTTTTAACAACAAGCTGTAAAATTACCAGTCGATGTAGTCGGGCCAGTGGAAGGCTAACTTAGCTTGGTTCACAAATGAATGTTGGTTTAAAATCTATTGTCTACTATTTTGCTTATTTAGAAGCATCAAACCGACGACCGCGCGGGAGGTTAGTCGGTAATGCACAAAAACACAATACCTTTTTACCCAAAGGTTAAAACGGGACCCTATTACTAAGACTCCGCTGTCTGTCTGTCTGTCCGTCTGCCACCAGGCTGTATCTCATGAACATGAAAATTAATATTTAAGTGGGGCTCCCATACAACAGACAGGATTTTTTTGCCGTTTTTATAGATAATGGTACGGAACCCTTCGTGCACGAGTCCGACTCGCACTTGGCCGGTTTTTTATACTACCTGGAGATGGAGCAAGCATATTGTCCACCTGATATTAAGTGGTAACCATCGCTTATAGCAAAGTATTGCCTCGTAGGACACGCAACTTAGAAACGTGCCCTACAATCACTGTCCTGCATCCATCAACTTGAGGCATACAGGTATGAAGCCCCATGTGCTTATAACTTCGCCGGAAACCATACCCTTCAGACCTGACAACATTTTGGTAATATTGGAAGTTGGGTGGGATGTTCCTGTTATGTTTATATAACTAGGCATGTGTAATCTTCGACGTCTAGCATGTTATGTGTTTGTGTACTTACCCTATCCACTTAGCTACCTACTTATTCGAGTCAAAAGCCCAGGTCTTGTATTTCACCACTTTCTTTTGTGTTTCATTTTTGTAACTCGTGTCAAATGCGTTACTGAGAACAAAGTTCAGTTCTATAAAAGACCAACTAAAAGTATTCAAACAAAGCTAGAATGTGGGGGAAAAAGTAACAGACCGGCCACCGCCAGTGAAATCTCAAAAGCAGGTGAATAATCGATATCGTGCAATAGTAAGCGCATCCATCCGCTCCGATTGATAACTGGCGTGACGTATCAGTAGCCCGATCGCCAGTGATAACGTTAGCCAGCTGGGCCTTTAGTACGAATTGTCCAATACGCAAACGTCAATAGTTTTCGTGAACGTTCCTCCCTCACATAAATGTTTATCCTTGCTCTGAGCGTCCATAGGAGGCGCATCCAGAGGTCTGCCTCCGTGGCGCAGTGGGCGTATAGCCGGCTGAGGTGCAGGAGGTAGCGGGTTCGATTCCCGCTACGGAACAAATGTTTGCATGATCTACATATATTTGTTCCGGGTCTGGATGTTTTTCTATTTATTATACGTATGTATTTACAAAAAAAAGAAAAAAAGTATATATGTATTCTATCAGTTATCTGGTTCCCATAGTACAAGCTCTGCTTAGTTTGGGGCTAGATAGCGCTGTGTGAAATGTCCAGCAATATTTATTTATTTACTTATTTATTTATAGGCCAGCTTACGAAAACTAATGACGTTTTCGTATGCTTGTACTAAAGTTGATGTCGATAGTTCGCTTGATTAGCCTACCATAATTTCTCTTTCTTTCTTTCTTTCTTTCAGTTGGGTAAAAAGTAGCTTTTGTTACTTTTGGATAATTTAACATTCTAATGGTGGAAGAATTTTTGAAGACGGACCAGTAGTTTTTGAGTTTATTCGTTACAAACATACAAACATACAAATCTTTCCTCTGATTAGGTAAGTTTAGTATTAGTTACATTTTATGGGGCTAAGTTGAGTCATATTATTATACTTTTATTGCTGCCGGAAATAAATCATTATTTACAAAATTGCAAGATTTTAGCCACGCCCTCTTTGCAATTCTATGCTTTACGTACATAATATAAATTTTGTGTGTGTTGACATCATACATAAATGTGAATTATTTTCGAAATCCCCACCGCTACGTCCCCACTGCTATGTAGCAGTGGAATGACAATTCAAAAAAACGATTCCGATGGTAAACTCGGAATACCAGTACTGAATACTGACCGCGGCCAGTTTCAATTAAAACGATATGAACAATGGCACATTCATCCGATATTGCATGAATACTATGGATGGATAACCTTTTGTGTTAGCCTTTGTAGAATGTAGGCCACGCATGACGATACAAAGATACTGTAAGTACCTCAAAGCGAAACTCTGTGCCCTTACTTGCATTGCACTAAGTTTTTTTAATCAAAGAACCTAGGTTTTAGCCTTCTTTTGTACATCTCACTGCTGTTCTGTCTGGTAATCTGGGTGTAGGACCGATAGACAGAAAGTCAGATAGGTACCTACTCATAGTTCTTGGTGCCCATGATACAGGGGATTCTAGTGTGGGGTCAGAATAAGGTTCTAATGTGACGTAAGGTGTTATTTATTAATAGATACCTACCAACATTATATTTTAAAAAGTAACTCTGTCTCTGTCTGTCTGTTTGTTAGGTTTTCACGTCGAAATGGCTGGATAGATTTCGATGAAATTTGGTATATAGATAGATTATGACCTGAATTAAGAAATAGGCTAATTTTAATTGACAAAACACGCGTGCGAAGCCGCGGGCTTATTTAATCATATAAGATACATATTCCTATAATACAAAAACATAAACAAGAGACGCCAAGTAAGCACTTTTTTAACCATGTCTAACTGTGTGTCTGTCTATCTGTAGCATTTTAGTTCCCAAACGGATGGACCGATTCTGACGCGGTTTATTTCAATAGAAAGCTAGTTTAACTGAGATTGTTTTTAAATGTGTGTGGTGAAGATGAGCTCAGCTGATCAACATAATAAAATCCCTTCCTTTTTGGTGAAGGGATCTCAGATGTAAAATGACGGATTTCTTATACTTAATAAGTAATAAAACGTTTATTTCAGGCAACAACTTGTACATAGGTACTAAATATGAATACAAGGCCCTATATGTATAAATACCTTAAACAATAAACTATGTGTATTTATGTGTTGGGTTTTTTAATTTTGAAAGAAAGAAGAAAGAAAAACCATTTATTTGTGATGGTACAAAACACACAGAGCACACAAGTAAGGTACACACAAGAGAACATATTCATACACACAAAAACAGCAATACCCAATAAATGTGTGTCCATTACGACAATATCTAAACGACCGATTATAAATTTATATTTGTTTTCTGGCAGTTAATGCCTAAAACCTTTTATATTTAACGAAAGTTGTTTGCGCAGAACTCACAAAGAAAATCCGTATTAAATACTTTTAAACTCTCAAAAGATGTCGCCATTTCACAATTAGATCCGGAAGAGTCTCACCTGAGAACCACGAACCATCTCTAATGTCTCCGCAGCGATTGTGCTGGGCAAATTGACAAAATTTTATGTAAATAAATGCAGCACGCGTAACTACTGCTTTTATTTAATGTCGCCGTAATTACGTGGCTTTTGCTTTATTATAAAGGAGAAATGTACTCGTACAAAGAAAGTCAAACAGAATGCTTCTCGCATAGATTATGAGAAATTATAAAAGAAAACATTGGTGCGCGTGATTTCACCATATTGGTTTGATTGATTTTTTTTAATGTTATCTGTGAGGAAACTGGCGTACGGCCCACCTGATGGTAAGCGGTCACCGTCGCCTATTGACACCGGCAACACCCGGGGTATTGTCGATGCGTTCCCTATCCTGTAGAAACCTCTTTACATTTCGCTTGAAGTACGTTTCAATGTCGTAGTCTAACGGGAAAACCTCAGATAGTAGCTCATTCCACATCTTGCAAATATGAATAGATAGTGTTAGAGGGAACAATTTTAGATAGATAATTATGCTAATTATAGGACAAAATACAAGAAAACTACGTAAAAACAAAAAAAAAATACACTTTGGGTGGGTTTCTCTTAAGCGAACTCTTCGGGACAACTTTAGTAGGTATGTACGTAGACTTTATGGATGAATTAGTGGGATCATAATACCGAAGATTATTAACTATTTAATGCAACAAAAGGTAGTTTATTATTGCTAACATTTTCTACCAACCCATATGGGGGCAAGGGCGGATCCAGCTTTGGTGCCAGGGGGGGGTTCACATAGTTGTGGTCAATGTCATGTGTTATGTTTAACAATTTTAATTAGTGGTCCACCTAGGTCCTGGACCCGGACAGGGGGGGGGGGGGGTCATGACCCCCACGACCCCTGGATCCACCCTTGTTGGGGGTAGATAAAGATGGTTGGCGTGCTACAAAAACTTAAGCTAGGTACTTACTATTAAGACGATATGTAAAAAAATTTGAGCCGCTAAGTACCTGTCGTATTCAATAACGAAAAATGGTACTGACTTCATATTTAAGCAATATTTACTTGCAGATTTAAATAACATAAATGAAGGTCAGAAACGCAATTGGTGAAACTTTTCTCGATACAATTATTTGTCAAAATTGGCTCTTCTAAAACACTACTATCGTTCATTCTCCGACTCTAGAAAAGCTTTAAAGTCATTAATATAAATACGGGATTTATCACGTACCGTCTTATCGGTGTTTCGACCGACAATGTTTCGGTTTAATTCGTGAACTTTCATCAGAGTGAGTGCGATCTGCTCCAAATAACGTCTCGCCTCGCACTTATTCTTAGTTCGGAGCGGATTGCACTCACCCTGATGAAGGTTCACGAATAGAACTGAAACATTGTCGATCGAAACACCAATAAGACGGTACATGATAAATCCCGTATTTATAATAATGATTGAAATAAATCACGAAAGTTTTCTAAGTAAGATTTAAAGTATGTTTTACACAGTTATGTAGATAATTATGGCACCTAAATTAATGGAAAAGCATTTTTTTTTCATTTGTTGGTTCTCATGCAATTCGAGATTTTATCTTTTGTCGCTTACGTCATTTACTCCTGCGACAATGCGGCGCGGCTATGATATATGTTAGTCTCGTTCTTCACCCAAGCAAGTAAATAGCACTGTCACTTTTTTGCGCGCGGGGCACAGATCTATATGCTCCGCCCAATTATCACCGAAATTAAATTTGTATATAGTCTTAACAAAAGTTCTTGTTATTATATTAGCCTAGAAATTTCTAAATGTATTCCAAATTTTTAGTTTGGCTATTTTTTTAGCTGACTGGTACAATCAATCTATTCAAGAAGATTTACGATATATTTTGAAAGATAATGGCACAAACACGACCGAGGAAGATAAAAGCAATAATCGAGAAGAAATATTTTGTAACGACGCTCCCAAGCAAAGGAAACCATAAACGCGTATAATTTATGGGTAAAACAAGTACAAAAACTCGATAAATTACAAAGTCAAATAAAATGAAACGTTCTCATTGCACTTTTCCGGTTTAATTGCATCAATCGGACGAACAAAACCGTGGGTGTGCTATAGGAAATCATGTGAAATTACCAGAACAATACATTCTACAACACTGTTTGAATGAGCGCTCTGAATATGGTTAAGATACATACCAGTTTATGGTAAATTGATTGAGCGATCGATACATAATTTAGGGCGAGATGCACAACTATGTCCAATCGTATTTAGTGCCAATTATATATAAGAGAGAAAGAAAGAAAGAAAGAAGACATTTATTCACATAAACTGTACACAAGAAGCAGACACAATACATAAACGTATATAATTATACACAATAAAAATATATACACACAGGAGGAAAAATAATACATATTACGGCAATTAATGTGTATGTATGGAGAAATGCTTCCATGTACAGAATTATCCGAAAAGCCCTGAGCTCAGCATGTGCTATAAACTAATTTACAACGCTGATTTTCAGCACAAGGCTTTGGTGACTCACAAACGTACAAAATAGTAATAAAAAAAATAACATAAAAAATATATAAATATCCTTACATAAGTTACAATACTGTGAAGTGAATTATTAAAAAAAATATAAATGATTGTATAAGAGATAAATATATAAAGAGTCGTAATAAAAAAAGAGCACGATAAAATATAAATAATAGACAAAAAAAAAACAAAAATGACGATAGTGTATAGTTTTAGCTTACACTAAATAGATTATCAAAACAATGAAAGCATGCATAATAAATAAATATATACAATAGACAAGAAGTACTTACCCATATCAACAGTGGTTAAGAATCAAAAAATAAATAGAAATTAAAAAACATTCTGTGAGAGTTGTCAAATTCTCCAGTCTCGAACACCGCCGTAAAGTTGCCAGCCTATCGATATTTTTGGTGAATGTGCCCAGGGCCCGTACCCAAGTTACATTCGCTTCGAATCAATTCGATTTCTATAAAGGTTTGTTGTCCATACATATATCACGTGATATTCCCATAGCATGTATCAAATTCTATACATTTTCGGACTTATCATCTAGCGTCATCGCTAATCGAATGTAACTTGTCTAAGCCCTCAGGAACTATACGATCTGATCCCACCATCTTCTTTGCATCCGTACCTAGTTGATATACCAGCCATTCGCACACACCATTTTGGTTCTACGTTCTTGATGCGCACAGCTAAGGTATGGACACTTTGCCGTCGTCTGTTTTTCTCAAAGAATACAATCCGGGCCTCTTTAAGGTAAGAGTGAATAGGTTTCTTCTAGATCTTCGTGCTTTATCTTAGACCTCATCGTCGCTTACCATCAGGTGAGTTTGTGGCCAAACAAAGATCTTAAAAGTTAAAAAAAAACCTGATATCAGTTCTTTAAACATAACTATACAAAGAAAGCAATAAGTTACTGAATGAATATAGGTGGTGTTCAATCTAATTTATGAGCATAATCTATATTTATCAGCATACTTATGGTACTCTGCAAATATTTTTAGTATACGAGAAAAACAGAATGGAGCTACTTCTTGGATTATTCTCAGTACGTGTGGCGTAGTGGGTGGTTTGTACCTAGTAGACTTATGCCGGGTTCCTATATCCGTCGGTAACCAGCTACGCCTCGTTTCTCTTTGAAAACGTGTCAAAAGTTTGACATTAGTTTGACATTTTTTCAAGGGAATACGAGTCGTGGTCGGTTACTGACGGATATAGGAACCCGCTATTAGACGAAAGTATTGCTTGTTGAATTTTCGACGAAACACAAAATGTTTCCATAAGCAGCAAATATTGTTTTATGGGGTTTTTATATAAGTTTTAAGGCGGGTACAGACTGCTGTAACGTAACATGCAATGTAATATGAAAGGAGCATTTCATAAATGTGGACGCAGCGCGCGCACAAACCGAGCATGTACGGACTCGCATCTTTTCCGGCATGCGCGCGGCGAATATAGCTCAGTCTGCCGAGAACACGCAAAGAGAATGGATCGTGACGACCAATTATTACTAGCTACGATGATTGTCGGTGCTTCATTAATTATCACCAACCATGTGATAAAAAAACGCCGAAGACCTCGACGATGGTGGCGTACAGAGTTGTACAGTCAGAGAGCTGGTGCACAATTAATGGCCGACATGAGATTAACCGGACAATTTCAAAATTTCACAAGGATGACTCCAACGACATTCGAAAATCTGCTCAGATTGGTCGGACCAAGAATTTATCGGAATTGCACACATTTAAGGGCTTCAATTTCAATCCAAGACCGACTGGCAATAACACTTCGTTTTTTAGCTAGTGGTGACTCTTACACAAGTTTACAATATACCTTCAGGGTATCGAAACAAGCCATAAGTGGTATTATTCCAGAAGTTTGCTCCGCTATAATTGAGGAATTAAAAGAATATATCAAGGTAAGTTTTATTTATAATCAAGTTTTAAACAAAATTTTAAGTGGTAAAATCACAAACCCTTCATCAGGCCCAAATCATTATAATCGTCTAAGGATTGCTGAGATTCAAGTGAAGTAACAGACGATGGCTGTTGATCAGTATCGTATTCTTCATTCCTTGCAGTGGTATAGCCATAGTGTGCTTGTTGATTTGTGTCTGGAGGCAGTGCGGAAGTCGACTGACGAAATGCGGAAGTTCCAGGACGATTCCCATAGCCGGTCAAATCGACATAATCTTGTCTTGTCTTCGGTGGTGCACAGTAGGATTCTTGGTATGAAGTCGGATAGTTATCCTGCTGACGATATGAGCCTTCGTAGAAGCCTTTGTCAGCTTTCATTAGGATGTCAAAAATTGCGTGTTCCACAGAATTTCTAGTTTGAGTAGAATAAGTTTTCATTTTAGCTGCTACATATGACGCGAAAGTAGTAGTTAAATCTACAGCGCTTGAACTTCCTAACTTATTAGCAGTAGTTTGTAATATGCCCACAACTTCTGAAAGTACACTGTTGTCATCCTTTTTGGCTTGCTTAGCTCGCGTAGGTATATAATCATTCCGTTGAGGTGGAGCAATAAATTCGTTCAGTGGATTTTCTTGGGCAATTGGTTGTTGAACCGCCACCTGAAAAACATAAAAATAATTTATAACTGTAGACTGTAAGGACTAACTTTTGATATAAACTACTAGACAGGAGGATGTAACTTTAAGGGCTACTAAGTATAATCACATCCTCGTATCTATCTATTAATAATCGTTTTTGTTTTAGATTCCAACGACAGAAGAATCTTGGTTAAATATAAGCAACCAATTTGAAGAGAAATGGAATTTCCCACACTGTTTAGGGGCATTGGACGGAAAACACGTTGTGCTTGAAGCACCTATCAAAAGTGGAACCGAATTCTACAACTATAAAAACTTTTTTAGCATCGTGCTTTTTGCTTTGGTTGACGCCGATTACAATTTTTTATTTGTAGATGTGGGATGCCAAGGGAGGATCTCAGACGGGGGTGTCTTTAGGGATACAAAACTTTATGATTTGATAGAAAATCGTTTAATAAACTTTCCATCACCTCATCCACTCCCAGAAAGACATATCCCAATACCCTACTTCTTTGTGGGGGATAGTGCCTTTGCTTTAAGTGAAAATCTGATGAAACCATATGCTGGGACACATCCAAAAGGAACTTCAAAGAGAGTATTTAATCACAGACTAAGCAGAGCTAGAAGAACAGTTGAAAATGCATTTGGTATCATATCGTCTGTCTTTAGAGTTCTAAGGAAACCAATGCTTTTACAGCCTGATAAAGCTGAGCTAGTAGTTATGACAATTGTTCTTTTACATAATTATTTGAGACGTCACTCTAGAACTACATACTTTAATCAAGAATTAATTGAAACTGAAGAAGGTATGAATGAAGAAACATGGAGGCAAAGTAATGAAGACCTGAGATCACTACTACCTTTAAGAAATATTCCTCGACGATCACCTGCACATTTAAATGCATTGAGAGATGAACTCTCTGATTATTTTATAAAAGAAGGGAAGATTTCTTGGCAAGACAGATATTAATAAGAAAAAAAAATCAAACCAGTCTTTACTTACCGAGTTCATTCTCTTTCTCGGTTTGTTACGGTCGTCTAAGAACTTTAACGCTTCATAAGCAAACCATCTGCTTGTGTATCTCTCCGAAGCACCTGTAAATAAAAAAGATAAAATTGATTTTAAACATAAAAAACACAATCATTATCTTCCTGTAAAAACACAATAACTAAAAATAAAGAGGTACAGCTCAGTAATTTTTAGTAATAAATAAAATAAATAAGTATTTTTTTACTGCCGTAGGTAGATAGTATTATTGTTTTCTATATCACACTATTTTGACACTAGGTGACTATTCGAACATCGAACACGAACAAAAATAACGTGTGATTAGAATAATATTATGAATAAATAATAATTAAGTGTTTTCTTACCTTTTCCTGTTCCTTTCGATTTTTTTTCCCTCAGTTTTTCACGACGGTAGGATGATAGGAGACTAATAATTTTGTTGTTACATTTTTCTTGCGTTGTTTCCATCAAGTTGGCAATTTCTAACCAAGCGTCCAGTTTCAGATGTTTTTTGTAAAAAGATTCATTTTGTGGATTCCACAAAATGTCTCTTGTTCTATACGCCTCAATTAACTGCAATACTTTCTCTTCACTCCATAATTCATGTGTAGGCTCTGCCGAAGCTGTGTTTTCTTCCATGGTTCGCGCGCGTACCACAGTACAGACACAGACAACCCGTCCTCACTGACGCTCCGTGCACACTGCGCGCCCCTTTGAGTTCGGCGAAAAAACCGACAAATGGTGGATCGCGGCGCTCACGTGTTGAAATGCTCTGTTCGTGCGCGTAGTGTGCACGGTTCGTGCGCGCAAGGCGTCTAGACTAAGGGAATTATGTTACATTGCATGATACATTGCGACAATATGGACGGCAAATTCTTTCATTGCGTGTTACATTGCATGTTACGTTACAGCAGTCTGTACCCGCCTTTAGGCTCGCGTTGGCCGCGATCTCGCTTGATGGTATGTGATGATGCGGTCTGCGAGGGAACACGCTTGCCTAGAAGAAATTCACTCGCGACTTAAAGACCCTTGGTTCTTTAGAAAAGACAGACTCAGGAAGGGTGTTCCATTTTTTTTTTGTTTGGGTGTTGTTGTACCTACTACGGTACTCGTAGTTGATACCCACGATATGGGGAATTCTAGGGTGGGATCAGCCCCCTAACTTTGAATATCAAAAATGGATGATCGATATTCTCCTCAGCTTTAAATCTGGGGATATTATGTATGAATTTTACTTGTATTCATTTGTACATGAACTTTATGTCAGATTTTTTTTTATTTTTGTCAGTAATCCTCAAGATCGGAAACTGAGAAGGAAATATGTAATCGATTTTGCCATCTCGTCTTCGTCTTCAAAGATAATCATTCAATTGCTAAGGATAGTTTTTGACAAGACAAGTGGATGAAACCTCCTTATTTTATCCCCTAACGCGAAAAGAGGGGTGTTATAACTTTGACACCTGTGCCTGCCTGTATCACCGTAATCTGTCTGTGCCATCGTGGTTTCCAAACGGTTGGACCGATTCGGACGCAGTTTTTTTTTAATACAAAGCTAGTTTAACTGGGTTGATTCTTAACTAATGCGGGTTTTACCCCCCTGCGCGCAAAAAAGAGGTTGGAGGTGTTTAAAATTTTGTAAAAATTAAACCAAGCAGCAACCCTACCTCAGTACTACACCGATACAGTTTAGACTTAAGCACGTACCAGTAGGTCCTACAGAATAACGGTAAATTATGCTTACACTATGCACTCGTATTTATAGTGCAATTATCTCGTTATTTCGTTTTTCAAGGTCATGTTTTGAAGATATGACTTTATGTATGAAGTTATAGAAAACTATACCTACCTTCTTATTAAGGTTCTACATTTCAGCTAAAGGTTTTCAAATTTCAGTAGATTAAAGTTAAGTAGATATTGTGTATGTGTCATGTGTTTTTGTTTGCAGTTGATAAAAACTAGAGTGCTTATACATACAAAGATATCTAATAAAAATACATAGCATAGCGTATAGAGCGATTGTGATAAAAAGATAAGAGCATAAAAATATTCATCTATAAGCACACTTTGTTTACTGTTAAGCAACATATATGTATAAACATACAAAGTTTTCAATGCAGGTAGGTTGAAGTCTAGGTCAGTTGGACCACAAAGAAACTCACCCGCCAATACAGCTAAAACCAATCAAATATCCGACTGAAGATGAGTAAACCAGTAAACCAGCACAAGCACTAACAAAACCACCGTAACTTAGTTTATCGCGTTATTGTATTCGCGAGGAGTTGCCGGCATTCTGCGCGGACGGGCGCAACGGGCGCGCGGCGTACAATCCAACCACATGTGAAATCAGCTGAGTCTGACGCGGTTAGCGGTGCACCTGCCAGCACGGAAGCCTTTTGCGGATACTTTCGACATGAAATTCGGACAGATTCTTCAAGTTTTAACTTAACCGCCTTAAATAATTTCACTATTTCTTTTGCACAACCAGTTTCAATTCCGACAAAAGAGACTGACAAAAAGACAGTGCCAAAAAAAAAGATAAAGTTTATTAGTAGGTAGATATAGACACTGTTTTTGGCAAGTTTTAGGTAGGTAGGTATATCTAGGTACCTGCTATATGTACAAATGAAAGCTAATTATATACTTATACTTATTGTATATAAATTCTTTATCCTTTCCTTTTCATGATAAACGAAATGTTAATCGACGTATATAATTTTAGTTAAATATGATTAAAATAACTAAAGTACGAATTCTGTAAAACTCGGCAAACTTTTTGAAAGAACATTCTAAACTGGCTCACGCGAAGTGGCTAGATCTGACGGATTGTTGCGAAGTTGGCAACAGTGATTTGATTCTCCTCTTCCCCCTCTAAACTTGGATTTAGCCGATACGCAGCCAGATAAGATTGTCATACACCTTGTTTATAAATGAAACAACTAAAATAAGACTATATTTCCACAGTACTGGCAAAAATTTAGGTCCAAAAATTGGATAATAGGACCAGTCTAATAAACATTAAAAATGTTGATTTTAAATAATTTACCATGAAAACTGTAGGTCCTACCTATATTTTTAAGTCGTTAAAGTACAAAAGAATAGAAAATACTTTATTGTAAGCCCTAAGACATTACATTGAAAAATAAAATCTTACGCTGTTTACTCTGATTAGCACTCTCTGAGTAAATGGCCTACTATGCCTAGGGTATCATCAGTAGTGCACCTATAACATACCAAATAAATAGTGTGTGGTGAAGTAAGTATCAGTATAACACAATATAAAAAAAACACCGCTATTAGCGATAAGACCGCCCATTGTACCGTTATTTATTATTTATTTCCTTTGTTACTGTATTTTGATTTGGTGTGCAATAAAGAATATATCTATCTGTCTACGTAAAACAGGTAACAGTAGGTACGTAATTTCTTATTATCAAGTCTTGTTTATCCAAAAAAAAATTCCAATGGTCTACTCTGCTACTGTGAAGTCAAAAATAATTACTGTAAATTAAATAAATTAAGTAATAAATTCTGCCTTGAATACTGTTACGAGCTGAGGGTTCGGGATAAAATAATGAGAATCAGTCTAACCAAAATAACACTTTTATTCAACACTAAAACGATAAATACACGAACATAATCACAAGTAATCACAACACACTAATTCACGCCACTGTTGCACGATAAAGCACTAAAAGTCACCGAAATGTTCGCACGTATAACCAAAACCAGACTGACTCCTCCGGCCATCTCTCTGGCCTATGTATACCGCGCACAGTTCATAACACTCGAACGTTCTCGATCGTTCCAGAACAGGGTAGGTATTTCGACAGAATAACCATTCCTTATTCTGTGCAACTGCAGGTAAAAACGTAGCATGTAGGTATATTCCATACCAAGTATTACCTATTCTGTGACATAGTAGGTAAGCCGAGAGCCATCGAGAAATGCCGACTACCTATTACTTATTCTGTGACAGCCTCGGCGTAACAATACTGTTAGAAATCTGTTTGCATAAAAAGTTTAGCCAAACCTGTCTAGCTCATCGAAATAAATTGTATTTCTAATGAACTACTCTATAGTATAATGAATGCCATTTGTTTATACAGAAAAGGCAAAACAACTTGGGTAGGCAATTATTTTGATTTTATACTAAGCATAAAAAAACTTTTAGAAACTTAATTTGTTTGAAAAAAGACTTGCAAATAGACCCAATCACACTAATCATACAAATGCGAAAATTTTGATGTTTGTTTATTTATTTGTTTGTTTGTTACTCAATCACGTCGTAACGGCTAAAACTATTTCGATGATATTTAGTATGGACGTAGATTATAGCCTGGATTAACACATATACTACCTTTTATCCCATAAATCAGGTCCAATGGGATAATAATGGGGTGTCAAGTCAAGCTGCAACAGCGAGTTTATTATTTCTAGGTTATCTACACATTTAGTAGTGTAACGCGTACAAAGTCGCGGGCAACAGCTAGTCATACATAAATGTACGACAAAAGGATTTTCCACTCTAGATCTGGTTTAATAGATACTCTTAAAAATATTATGATGATTGTTGTGGATTGTCGTCATAGAAAAGCTACTTCGTCTACAACGCAGTAGTATAAAGTATTAAACACTATAAATGTATAATACGCGCGAATTATAAAACTAAGTATATAAAGATAAAATAAGGGCGACTTGCGCAACGATGCCTAAACGTATTTAGGAGATGTCAAATCATACAAATACTTTAAAATACATGTTTAGTCGCTAAATACGTTTAGACATCCTTGCGAAAGCCGGGCTTAGTAATAAATTGGTTTATATCAGCCGTGCTAGGTTGCACCTGTGTTACGGCTGTTGTTACCCATTGTTACCTGAACTAGATACCGACATAAACTAGAAAAAAAACCGCACCGTAGGATAGTCTGGTAAAGAACCTTTCATAATTTGAAGGCTACCGTTGTTTGCGTAGCTTGTTGAGATGAGGCTGTGTCGTGATCCAAATGGCGGCCCAAATCATGGGACCCGCACGTACTTTACGCACCGCATGCTCTAATAACGACTGCGACCCTAATCAAGTACCGCTTTTGTCAACTTTACCTACTTTCAAAAATCTACAGACTTTTACTAATTGATTCTTATAATTGGATAGGCAGTGGTTGCGATTCAATTGTTTACGCTGTCTAACTAAAATGGTGTAAAATACGAACATCATTAAAGGGCCAAAGGATCATTGATACTCTCTAATTTTTTTAGCAACACGTCTATTATAGCCTCTGCAGTCAATAAATTGGCATCTTGCCTACTCACCGCCTTGACTGCAAGTTTCATTAGTATTAATATCATCTGCAGTTTTTGAAGCATAGTAATAATATCTTCATTTCATTTGTATGAGCTATCTAAATCTAGCAATGCCTTTTTGATAGCATTTTTTAATTTCAAGAAACTTTCAATCATCGTCGGCATTGAATTCCATCTATTTCTGATATTGAGAAACAAAACTAGTTCCACATTATGATTTCTCGAGTTCTCGACTTTTCTCGAGCTTAATTTCCCGGGAACAAAGCCGAGCGATTTCCCGAGAATTCTCGGCTCGAGATTTCCCGGGAATGAACCCTAGAGCTAATCTAGCCACGACCTGGGTGACTGGATGGATTGAAAACGCATTCGGGTTTGACCAAGAAAGCGTTGATCTGGTGGCGATGACCTATCAGACGGAATGGTAGAGCTGGAGATAGAAACAGATGGAAAGATCCTTAGACTTACGAAGACTCGTGAGATTGAATAGGTTGAAGAAAAGAGTAAGACTATAAACGAGCTATATTTGAAGCAGTATTTCCCGGCATAGACGTAAAGTGAGACGACAATACACGTCGCCGGGCAATGATGTTGTAAAGCATAACCCGTTTAGAAACACCTGTAAAGTAGGATTACATTTTTGCTAAAATGTTCAAAGCAAAAGATATGAAAATGATTAGTAGTAAATTATTCCGCGCTTCTTTTGCCATAAACAACATAAAATAACGAGCGGAGTGTATGTCATACAACTGTATATGCATATATGATGACATCATTTATTTACAAACAACAGGTAGGCATCTCTCCGACTAAGCCGTATCTGATTCATTCGTTTGGAGTTTCACTCGGTGGACTTTTAAGATTTACACAAGAATACAATCTTTTATCCCCAAAGGTTTAGAATTTTTTATGTACTCATATACTTAAATACCTAAAAGTAATAGAAATGCACAATAGGCGGTCTTATCGCTTTAAATGTGTTTTATTTGTTAAATAATTAGTATACATTGACGTTTATTTTTGTAACTGATTCAATAAATGTGTGGTTTTGATATACATAAAATTTATTTCGATTTATTATGCCTAGTGGATGTAAAATTATTGCAATTCAAATTAAATCACTACCTTTTCAAATGCGTACGACCTACGCTATGTTTGACCGAGGTAACTCTACTTGACCAGTCGCCTTGATCTTTAGTGAAGCTGCGAGACGCATAATGACCTTTACACTTTCAATTGCAACACAATAGAACCCTGTACTCCACTCAAACCTTGACTGACACTAAATATTATTCATTTATCACTAATCAAACACACATCCAAGAAATGACGGTCGTTAGGGCAGAAATCGAATAGAATAGAAAACGTTTTGTTGTATACCGTACTTAAATTATCAAATCATATTTAAAACACTTAAAACTAGACACGCGATAGTACAATTGGCGGTCTTATCGCTAAAAGCGATCTCTTCTAGACAACCTTTACAACAACCTTAACAACAAAGGAAGGTGTATTGATGATAAGGATACACATTTTTAGTTTAATCATTTTTATGACCTAAAACATAATGGTAATCCAATTTAGGATGTAAATTACTAGTGGTTCGCCTCGAACTGATAATAACGAAAAAAATGCTATTTGTAATGTTGGACTATCAAAAAAGTGCCACGAAATTATAACCAACTAACTTGACCTACAGTTTCATTCAAATTACAGGTAACGGGAGTTCATGTAATTTGGTTGCTCTTTTTTGGGGTACAAATTGCAGTTATTCTGGATTTCAGACTTTTGCTTATATCTGTGTCACTTAAGCTACACGCATACCAAATTACAGCACTGTAGGGTCACTGGTGTACCCTGTGAATTATGTCAAATTTCAGTTTGTATTATGGCTAATAACTCAAAAACTACAAAAACTTTACGAAAAATAAAAACGGAGTCAAAACGTAGTAATAAAAACCTTTCATTTGACGTCCCATTTGACCTAATAGTCTCATTTTCATTTTTTTTTACCTCTCTTGAACCCCAATATCTCAAAAACCACCATCAAAAAATTTTTAGCTTATTTAGTCACACCTAAATTGTGCCATCACTACCTACCTAGTATATATCAAATTTCACGATGATCGGACTCGCTTCGCTCGATCAATCAGTTATCTAATTCCCATAGTACAAGCTTTGTGTAGTTTGGGGATAGATGGCTATTTATTTATTTTTTGAACGGGAATTTAGGGAACCATGTATCTGTTCATAGAATTTTATGTATAAAGATTGGCGACAATAGGACTTCGATTTCGAAAGTGGTCGTTTACTTTGGAAATGGTGCTACTGCTGAAGATGAAGATGGGTGATTATAAAAGTATCAAAAATATCGCTCTGTCAAGTTGTATTTGTTTAATGAGTACGATGCCCATTACCAGTTACCTATAGCAAGCCAGTAAACTGTATATGACGAAGCCAGCTACTCCCAGTGGTGGATTTACCAGCAGGCTGAGTAGGCTGGAGCCTAGGGCGGCAAATTTGGGGCAAAAGTCAAAGTCACCCACTGTTTTACCCACATTTGACCGGTTTTGTTGAATCAATCAAATTTATTAAAGACCAGGGTTGCCAAATTTTTTTTTTACGTGTAAAGAGCTCGCGAATTAAAAAGGTTGAAAAACACTGAACTAGGGTATCAAATTGTAGAGGTCGGTAGAGGCGGCAAAATTCGAATAGCCTACTGGAGGTAAATGTTTTAATCCGCCACTGGCTACTCCTGTTTGCGCTGTATGGCGGGTTCCTATATCCGTCGGTAACCGACTACGATTCGTATCTCCTTGAAAAAGTGTCAAACTAGTGTCAAACTATTGACACGTTTTTAAGGAGAAACAATTCGTAGCTGGTTACCGACGGATATAGGAACCCAACATTAATGACCCTCACAGTCAGTCGAAAACAATTTTTGCTAAGAGATTGTCTCCTTAATTTTGTATAAATCTTGTATACAAGGTTAAAAAGCGACATCAATTTTAATTTTATATAGGAAAAATCTAAATGTGAACATGAACGGATATGACGCCACTTAGTTTTGTAAGGGTTCCGTTTTCGTCATTTGGCCTTGGAAGTTAAAAAACCAGAGGCATTCATACTCACGATACAAGCTTCGATTGATTCGTTTAGAAATGTGTTTGTAGGACGCATACTAACCGGCCAAGGGAAATGCTGCAAGGAAATAACATTGAATACCTATAATTTAGTAGAAACTCTTGAGCTGGAACTGTCAGTTTGAAACATAAAAGCGGTGTTCAATTTTCACTGCGATTAT
Organism: Philereme transversata; assembly: GCA_963924445.1. Taxonomy (NCBI): domain Eukaryota; kingdom Metazoa; phylum Arthropoda; class Insecta; order Lepidoptera; family Geometridae; genus Philereme; species Philereme transversata. The sequence goes on from OZ004342.1 coordinate 13,834,944, forward strand.
CATAAATAATAGTATAACTAAGCTTAGAATAATAGCTGGTTTCGTTATAGCTAGACTGGTAAAGTATTCGAAAGTACCTATACTATGTTAAGAAAAACATATCAGCCATATTGTCTTCTACCATGTCCTGTATATTATCTTTTGTAAAAGCAATAAGCAGTCTTTATGAGACTATCAAAATAATAAATAAATAAATATTCCTTGACTGAGAAGAAACACGGTGACATAATTTCCATACAAAATACCGTTTATTTTTATTTATACAATCTAGAGATAGAACAAGCATGTGGCCCACCTGTCGCCTTTTCACCGTGTATAGTGTTCGGTCAGTATGTCACTGTTTGGTGTTATTTATTTAAGATGTTCTCATTATCTCAGTTCCAATCACATTATTCACATTAATGCGAAAGTTTGGATGTTTGCTTATTTATTTGTTTGTTACTCAATCACGTTGTAACAGCTGAACCCATTTTGATGAATGTTGGTATGTACTTAGGTTATAACCTATACACATAGGCTTCTTTTTATCCCATAAATATAAGTCCCATTGGATAAAAATGGGGTGTCAAATAAAGTTTAGCTTTATTTCTAGGTTACCTACATATTTAGTATGTAACGCGTACGAAGTCGCGAGCAACAACTAGTCATCCATAATCATGAAAAAATCAGAAGTGATATATCGTACTTTCTACAGCTTTTCTGTGAAAGTGTTGCTCTTGTTATTGTACAAGCATGTCGTTACCGCACGTAGCCTGTAGTGTATGTATGGCTCCAAACAAATCGCCAACATTTGTTATCGGCGCATTTGTTGCTGGATTTCTCTACGATTATCATTATACAGTGCAATCTAGTCCTTCGAATCATTCAATAGGTGTGAATAATCTAATAAGAATGATCGAACGAAATGGCAAAGGTTGATTGAAAAATTTCGTAGTAAGTGTTGGAGACTCCACGGTTATCGATCACGATATCGTGCGATACCAAATACTATGGGATACTCGAGCTACCGGGAAGGTATCCAAAAGTTGTCTGGAAGAGATCGCTTCTATGACCGCCACTTGTATTTCCGCGTGTTTAGTTATTTATTTTAATATTGTTTACAATAAAGCAACAAAATATTTAACTGTTTTGTTACAATAAAGCGTTTCCTATCTTCCTACCCTAAAGTTTATTTTTTTTTAATTTTGATTGCATTATAACCTCTATGCGTCACCAAAATGTACCAACATACCTCATAGATTTCAGTTTTAGAGCACTAAAAGTCGACGAGTAATATTGCTGAAACTGATGGAAAGATAAGGTGAATCTATTAGTTTCTAGTTGAGCTACAGAACCCTTAAAAATAACATACTTAAATGCTTGAAAGCATTTTTAGAAAGGTAGGTATACCTAATTTGATTGAATTTGATTGTTATAATGAAGGAAAAACCAATGGGTACTCCACAGTTAAATAACATCCATCGTAGCCATTTTATATGCCATAATTAAGCGTAAAAACATCATCCACTTTCGGCACTTAAGCAAATAGATACATTCATCATAGCCATAGGACCCCTATAGATTTCTAGACCGACCGTTCTTATGGTGCCTCCATCTAACGGCTCACAGTACGACCAGCAAGCTTTATTAGGTCTTTTTCTTCAATGGGGGGACGTCTTACGTTGTGCTTTCCAGTGCGTGGTCTCCACTCAAGAAGCTATACGATTAGGTGTATATAATAACAGTTAATAACAGGTTGTATCTAGAATCAAGACATTACGAAAAACATGATCTTCATTCACCTCACATAGGTACCTACTTTGTTTTAGCTTTGTCTTCATACTTTGTCAGGCTGTGGGAATCTACAGTCTGCGAGCTGCGTGTTTCTATTTGCTATTGTGACTAGGGTTACCAACTTTTTTTCTATCAAATATAGTATTTTCGAATTGTTACCTCTAAAAATATAGTAGATGGCAAAAAAATAAAAAATATATATAGTAGGTATGTGGTTAAAATATATTTTTTTAATTAATATTTTTGGCTGCTCCTGCACCTTAATAATTAAATTTTATTTTTAAGAAAGCATTCATATGATTGATAGCAGTCCAAATTTAATTGTAAGTTGAAAAACACCATTCATTCTGCTTTTATTAAATTCAAACTGGCCCTGGTACGGTCATCTCTCCATTTCGTCTTCATGACAGAAAATATGCGCTCTGTGAATGCGCTCTGTTGCAGGAATTCAAATAAAACCTCCGACCTCCGTGGCGCAGTGGGCGTATAGCCGGCTGAGACGCAGGAGGTAGCGGGTTCAATTCCCGCCACGGAACAAATGTTTGCATGATCTACATATATTTGTTCCATGTCTGAGTGTTTTTCTATATACATATATTATAAGTATGTATTTACAAAAAAAAAAGTATATAAGTATTCTATCAGTTATCTGGTTCCCATAGTACAAGCTCTGCTTAGTTTGGGGCTAGATAGCGCTGTGTGAAATGTCCAGCAATATTTATATTTATTTATTTTTATTTAAAATATGATAAATTTCTTTAAATATTAGGCAAGTCTGAATTATTTATGAGAAGAACTTCTTGCCATTTTTCAACAGTTGGTTTAGCGCGATCCGCGGGCTGTGTAGAGCTGAGCGGGCTCGTTCCGCTTTACGCAAAATATAGTAGTTCCGCCTACTATATTTTTTTTAGAAATATAGTATTTATCCTCTAATATAGTAGATACTATATTATATAGTAGGGTGGGCAACCCTAATTCTTACCGTATAACTTTCAAACAAAATAAATTAACTAAATACTTTATAGTATCCCACGGAAGTGAATATAATTTTAATTAAAGGAAGATATGCACACGTAATAATTAATTGTTGCTATCATAATAATACCAAGAATGCCTTGGTCAAACGCTTTTAGAGCAGTTGTAGAGTTTGTATGGTAATGAGATGTACCTTGTTCCGCGCGATATACAAATACGTCAAAATGAAACAATGTTTAATCACTAAATACGTTTAGGGATTGTTGTGCAAGCCGAGCGGGCTTAAAAACTCCCGACTCCAGTTACACTTGCTCTTACTTATCTGTGACAATATTTTTAGTTACGACTAGTTGCCCCGCCCAGCTTCGCACGGATTTCTAAATAATATAAAGGTCTTGAGTTCATACAAAAATACCATAAAAAAGCAGTTTCAGATTTTCCAGTATTTTCAAATTTCCCAGGCAACTTCACAAAATCTTCTTTATAAAAAAATATTTAAATTAGTCGAGCCAATTTCGAGTTTTTTTCCAGACTAAAGCACGGCAATTGATTTATATGTACACATAGATTATTATCATAACATATATTGAGTTGCATATATAATATTGGTAGGTACGCATACGCATAGCAAGACAAAACCTAGAGGCACCTTTCACAAGTTATAATATATTCATAATACAATCCTGCAAGCACATTCCTTTACGTCATTTGTCCTACCTACTAGGTACAGTGTTATTGTAATTTATGTTGTCTACGCACGATAAGAGCGTAATTCTAGACACTTATGAAATCCACGCTTATGAAATAAATTCTTAGCTCCATCTTTAGAGATACTGTTGAATAAATATGATTCTTTGAAAATACATATTTATCTATGCCTACTAATAGGAAAGCAGCTATCTGTAATGCCAGGACGTTTTTATCCACCAGTCTGAGCTTTTAAGACTTTTAAGGTTCAAATTATGTAAGAATATAAATAATAGCATTTTAGACAAGACATTTTTTCATTATCCGTTACCTAACCAAGAAACCAATCACTTTGACGGCTATTATTTTTAAATGTTTGAGTCATAAAGCTTCAAATGTTTTTTTTTACAACCACGGTAACCAGTTTGTAAATAAATAAAAAATGCTGGCCATTTCATACAGCACCATCTAGTCCCAAACTAAGCAAAAAATGAATAGGAATAATAATATAACTTGAGGATTAACCAAGGTTTAAAATAATACCATGCTTCGGGTGTATATGTAAACCCGAATGGAGGTCTTGGAGGGCGCGTTTAAGTATTATGTAACGCATTTTTTTAAGACCTTTGACCCTCCCTCCCCCCATGTAACGCGCCGTAACGTTTCTGTACCCCCCCCCCCCTTCCTAAACGTTACGTAACCTAAGTCACAATTGTGTTCCAACTTGGGAGAACAATATAAAAATAACGTACAATAAAATCGAGGGAAACCCCGTATAACATAAACGAAAAGGGTTGCCAATTTGGGAGATTTTTATTCCCTATTTTTCTCCGTGTTTTATTTAAATAAAAAAAGAAATGTTACGTAGCCCGTTGTTCGAACCCCCGTCCCGTCCCTGTAACGCATCGTAACGTTTTACAAGACCCCCCCCCCTCCCTGCAAATTGCGTTACGTAATACTTGAACGCCCCCTAAGATGTTTGTTCTACGAGTTTTCGAAATGTATGTATGTTATCATTGAAGAAACAAAAATATGTTGTTTTCAATGAAAATTTTGTATCAGCTGTTTAGGTGCAAAGCCAGGAGACCAACATTACGTACGTTTCAGATAAGGCCCTAAGTAAGCACAAAATGACTATTTAAATTAATGAAGACGTGCAATACAGGAGGACCAAAATATTATCAATCAGATATATGTAAGAATATATTTTTAGAAAAAGTTATTCGTTTTCATAGCTGTACATAATAAAGTAAATAGGGAAATTATTACATCTAATCAACTAGTGGGTCGCCCCGAACTAAGAGATCTCGCGAATCTCCCAAAACCCAAAAAAATAGTATTCATAATATTTGGCTAATAAAATAGTGCCACGAAATTCATAACCAAAAAACTTGACCTACATTTTCACTCAATTAAAAGTAACGGGAGTTCATGTTAATTGGTTACTCTTTTTAGTAGGAGAAATTTCAGTTATTCTGGATTTCAGGCTTTTCCCTATATTTGTGTCATTAAAGCTACACGCATGCCAAATTTCAGCACTTTGGAGTCACTGGTGTACCCTGTGAATTTCAACAAAATTCATTTGTTATTATGGCTAATAACTTAAAAACTACAAGGTTTAAACTAAAAATAAAAACGAGGTCAAAATGTACTGATGAAGAGATTTCTTTAAACGTGCCATTTGAGCGGATAGTCCCATTTTTTTTTACCCAGCTTAAACTCCAATATCTCAAAAACCCTCGCACATTTTTAGCTCATTTAGTCACACTAGGATTGTGCCCTCACTACCTACTTATGTATCAAATTTTACGATGATCGGATCAATGCTTCAAATTCAAATTCGTTTATTACTCCAGAAATAACATAACAGTTTACAAAAACCAAAGCGTTATTACTAGTACATAAAACAATATTATAAAATATAAAAATAATAATAATAATGAAAGTTATCCTCGGACAAAAAAACATACATACATACAACCCCGATTTGTTTAAGTTGATTTGGTAATCTCGCTTCGCTCGATCAATGAAACCAGGGTGCAGGTTTATTACAAAGCAATAAAACATTTTTACGCAACCATATACCTACTTAGACACACGCTATAAACAACCCACCGGTAGTCGGGCAAAAACCAATGAAATTGTGGACAACATACGACTACCTGACAAGTTTTTCACCAGTAACTGCGATTATCGTGTGGTAACCCAACCTGATTCGAGCAACACGAAAGGCCCATGCATCAAGTGTTTTCGCTGTCAATTCGATGCGTCGGCATCGTCGAATGCGTCTGCGCGTAACACATATTTTAATCATGGGTAGGTATGCAAATATCTTGGCCAATGAATTTAATAGAACGACGCATAAAACATACTGGAGATGGCAAATTATTAATAGAGATTTTTGTAATCAATTATTTTTCGATTATTCGTATTGTTAAGGGAGATTATATTAGATAGTTAATTATGCTATTTATCTCCTTACAGTACATTTTATCCTTAGCGGTTAAAGCCAGCACGCCGAGCCATGAACCATAGATTAATCAATCACGCTAATAGAGATGTGCCACACAGCAACCACTAGAGATTGAATCAATAATCGAAAATCTCGCTATCAGTATATTAACTTCGGCTGATTTACGATTTACCCTCTCGACTCCCGCAACTCGATATCGAGCATAGAACAATAGAAAATCAATTGTGTTTTATTTCCCGGTATTCTAGCGGTTACTAGACATAGACTTCCCACAGAACGCCATTAGGTGCGGGACTATCCTTAGCCACCTCCACCGTGCTTCTGTAACTGCTACAATTTCATAGGTCGATTCGGGGACCGTCCTACACTGCGTAGCTCAACGAAGAAACTCTCCCAATGATTTTTTTCACCGTTTTATGTCAAACTACTTGATTTCTTTCAAATCAAATTAACTTATTACATGGTTATTATCTTATTATGATTTTAACTTATTATATGACATTACTTCTAGTTATATCAAAGATTTACATAATAAATTTTCCAAGATGCCGAATTCTCTTAAAGGTGGCAATCTCTTGTTGAATAGCTACTCATAACCTAGTTAGCAGATGCCTACCACAGCAGCTTCTCATTTGTATATTAATAGCTTTAATATTTTGGAAAGCGTATCCATGATTTCCGAGTTCAATGAATGGCAATGAAGCGTGAGAGAAAAGCCATATTTTACTCGAACTGTGAATGAGTACCGTAAGTTAACTGATTAGCAAGCAAGTTAGACATTGAATGAATCTTAAAATGCACATGTTTAGGTCCCTAAAGTCCCTATTAATATTATGAACAAATTTTATTATTTCTTGTTTATTGAGACACTACTACACATTTCCACATAACAACAAGATAGGTACATATTATTAATTCAATTAATATAAAAAATACCGAACTGGTTAGCTATGAAAGTTCAGATCTTCATGGTTTCCTTCCAGTCTTCGGGCAGGCTATCCTATAGGCTCTGAGAATCAGGTGCATATCGTAGAAAGACATATGGTGGAAAGAAAAATACTCTGGATTTTTATAGTACGAACACTTTGAAGCTCCACGGCCAAGGATCTGAAATTTTTAGGGTTCTAATACCATCACCATAATATTCACCATAAGTTAAAAACAAATAATAATATGTCTTTTCAATAGGATGTCTACGTAGAAAATGGTGGTGCTACTCTACGTTACTTGATTCATATAAACTTTCAAATCGTTTAATTAGACATGGGGTGCGTGCGACTGTTATGACTCATTATCCTAAGCTGAACTTCTGTGATATTATGTGGTTTGTATATTAGTGGGGATTCCCCTAATCAAATTATATTTCTATTTTCATCCATTTGTGCACTGCTGGGCAAAGGTCTCCCACCATTCCTTACAAACATGACGATCCTGTGCCACGTCCATCCAGCCTATCAGAAACTTATCCGAATTGTTCTTCCATCTCTGTCTTGGTCTGCCTCATCGCCTTCTCGCTGGGTCAGGGGCCCACTTGGTAGCTACCTTTGCCCTCAGAACATTTGGCATCCGACAGACATGCCCAGCCTAATTCCACTTCAGCTTAGCGGCTTTCAAAGCTACAGCTGAAATTTGTGTACGTAGCTCGGTCAGATGGATTCGATCCGTTAGCCGGAGGCACAGAATGCTGCGCTCCATAGCATGCTGCCAAACCTTAAGCTTGTTAAGTTAAGTTAAGTTGTGTCAATGACCAAGTTTGTGCACCATAGGTTTAAACGGGGAGAATTCACCCCTAAACAGATAAAAAGTAAAAACTTTACCTGGACTATTTATTTTGAAATGGCGCGTGGTCAGTGTGGAAATACTGAACCGCAAAATATTGCGAAAAACGTCTAAAGGAGTAATGTCGTCGATTTTAATAATAGTTCTTATAAGAAATAACTGCATTGAAGTTTTAACAAGTTAATTTTCACAATAGTTTAAAAACTCCCGACGAATTTTATTTCCATTGCGTTTGCATCTGACATAGAATCCCTCACCAATTTATCCTCATTTCTCTTTCCTGCTCCAACATCAAACCTGATCCCCATAATCTATAACCTATTCTTTGAGACCATTTCAATGAGCTCAAACATGATGCCTCTGCTGTGACTTGGTGAGGAGTTGTTGGGCAGATTGCATTGTGCAGGTGAAATTTATTTAACTTAATTTATTAATTGATCTTCAAACGTCTGAATAGATTTTCTTGAATCATAACTAAGAACACTCTCGATTAAGTCTCCTTTGAAACAAAAAATCTAAATCAAAATCGGTTCATCCGTTTGGTAGCTACGATGACACAGACAGACAACTCCGCTGTTTGCGTTAAAAAGAATGCAAATGTGTCTGGAATTGAAATTGAAATCTAAAATGTTGTTCAATTTCATGGGTAAATTCACCTCTTTTGTTTAATTAACTGCCTTTGGGAAGTTTATTTCTTTTTGTATTTTATAGGTACCTACCTAAGTATGTATAATAATTATCAATTAGGTAGGTACTTACTTCTCCCGCAGTGCATCGAAAAACTCCAGTCGGTACGTTGGGCAGATGCTCAAAAGAAGGCGTAACGTTGTTGGAAGGCAAACAGTGGCCGTATTTTCTACACTGAAAATTAAAACATACCTTTGAGAAAATTGTTATTGTTAACAACGGTCATCTTGTGACACTTAATTAAACTTCATGGTCAACTATAGAAACCTCATATAAACGTAGTATCCATAAATTCAAATAGATGGCGCGGATACATACTTATTATAAATAAATAATTCTGGACATTTCACACAACGCTATCGAGCCCTAAACTAAGCAGAGCTTGTACTATGGGATCCAGATAACTCATAGAATACTTTAAATATATATATATACTAGAGGTTGCGTTGTGCGCGAGCTGCTCGCAGCTCGCGTGTTTTTCTTTTAGTCGAAGAAGTAATTAAAGAGGATATCGAGCTGTTAAAAGCCATCAAAGAGGATATCCATGTGTAAGAAGCAGTCAAAGACGATATCGAAATGGAAGAAGCAATCAAATCAAAGAGGATTTCCAAGTGGAAGCAGCAATCAAAGATGATATCGAAGTGGAAGAAGCAATCAAAGAGGATATTGAAGTGAAAGAAGCAATCAAATAGGATATCGAAGTAGCAGAAACAATCAAAGAGGAAATTAAAGTTGAGGAAGAAATCAAAGAGGATACCAAGGTGGTAGAAGCATTCTAAGAGGATGACGAAGTAAAAAAAGCAATCAAAGACGATATCGAAGTGGAAGAAGCAATCCAATGGATATTGAAGATGAAGAAGGAATAAAAGAGGATATCGAAGCGGAACAAGCAATCGTAGAGGATATCAAAGTTAAAGAAGCAATCAAAGAGGATACCAATGTGGAAGAAGCAATCAAAGAGGATATCGAAGTGGAACAAGCAATCAAAGAGAAAAAAATTGGATGTTCCAAAATGATCATGATAATAGTTGTATAAAAAAAAATTGAACGTTGCAAAAAAGATCATGATGAACGTTGCATAAAAAAAAATGACGTTCCAAAATGATCACAGTGGATGATGCATAATAATAAAAAAAAAAAAAATTGACGTTCCAAAGTGATCATTGTGGATGAGGCGTAATTAAAAAAATGATGTACCAAAATGATCACAGTGGATGTTGCATAATAAAAAAAAAATTGACGTTCCAAAGTGATCATTGTGGATGAGGCATAATTTAAAAAAATGATGTACCAAAGTATCACAGTGGATGTTGCATAATAAAAAAAAATGACGTTCCAAAGTGATCATAGTGGATGAGGCATAATTGAAAAAAAAATGATGTTCCAAAATGATCACAGTGGATGATGCATAATAAAAAAAAATTGACGTTCCAAAGTGATCATTGTGGATGAGGCGTAATTAAAAAAATGATGTACCAAAATGATCACAGTGGATGTTGCATAATAAAAAAAAATGACGTTCCAAAGTGATCATTGTGGATGAGGCATAATTAAAAAAAATGATGTACCAAAATGATCACAGTGGATGTTGCATAATAAAAAAAAATAATTGACGTTCCAAAGTGATCATTGTGGATGAGGCATAATTAAAAAAATGTGGATGTTCCAAAATAAACATGATGAACGTTGCATACTAAAAAAAAAAAAAAATTGGATGTTCCAAAATGATGATGATGACCTTTGCAAAAACTATGAAAGTTGTCTCATGCCCCTCCACAATCATTATATAGAATCAAGCAAATTTTACAGTAATTTTATAGTACACACAAGCCGTGGGCTCCCTACAAAAACAGTATGAAAATTACGGCAAACGAAATATACGGTTTACGGTATTCATACAGAAATATTTTGTATGGGACAATTTTTTTTTGTATGAAAGTCAATTTTTTTTTCATGGAACCGGATATAAAAAAATGTCCTCAGCAACATTAGTTTTTGCACCAACGCTGTAAGACCTATACTTTCCGAGATACGATGTCGATGGGAGCGAATGGGGGACAAAAGGGGTACTTTAGGATTTATTCCCAACTCACCGGAACTCCCTCTATACGATCCCACCAAACATTTCCCCCCTACGAGGTGGCATCTGGGAGAACAATGATGTCAATCAGTCAGTGAGTCAGTGGTAATCGAGCTTTATATAATATAATAATAACTAGAGGTTGCGTTGTGCGCGAGCTGCTCGCAGCTCGCGTGTTTTCCTTTTAGTCGAAGAAGTAATTAAAGAGGATATCGAGCTGTTAAAAGCCATCAAAGAGGATATCCATGTGTAAGAAGCAGTCAAAGACGATATCGAAATGGAAGAAGCAATCAAATCAAAGAGGATTTCCAAGTGGAAGCAGCAATTAAAGAGGATATTGAAGTGAAAGAAGCAATCAAATAGGATATCGAAGCAGCAGAAACAATCAAAGAGGAAATTAAAGTTGAGTAAGCAATCAAAGAGGATACCGAGGTGGTAAGAGCATTCTAAGAGGATAAAGTAGTAAAAAAAGCAATCAAAGACGATATCGAAGTGGAAGAAACAGTCAAAAACGATATCGAAGTGGAAGAAGCAATCAAAGAGGATATTGAAGTGAAAGAAGCAATCAAATAGGATATCGAAGTAGCAGAAACAATCAAAGAGGAAATTAAAGTTGAGTAAGCAATCAAAGAGGATACCGAGGTGGTAGAAGCGTTCAAAGAGGATGACGAAGTGAAAAAAGCGTTCAAAGAGGATGACGAAGTGAAAAAAGCAATCAAAGACGATATCGAAGTGGAAGAAACAGTCAAAAACGATATCGAAGTGGAAGAAGCAATCAAAGAGGATATTGAAGTGAAAGAAGCAATCAAATAGGATATCGAAGTAGCAGAAACAATCAAAGAGGAAATTAAAGTTGAGTAAGCAATCAAAGAGGACACCGAGGTGGTAGAAGCGTTCTAAGAGGATGACGAAGTGAAAAAAGCAATCAAAGACGATATCGAAATGGAAGAAACAGTCAAAGACGATATCGAAGTGAAAGAAGCAATCAAAGAGGATATCGAAGTGGAAGAAGCAATCAAAGAGGATATCGAAGTGGAAGAAGCAATCAAAGAGGGTATCGAAGTGGAAGAAGCCATCACAGAGGATATCAAGGTGAAAATGCTATCAAAAACGATATCGAAGATGAAGACGCAATCAAAGAGAATATTGCAGTGCAAGAAGCAATCAAAAGGAAATCGAAGATGATATCGAATTGGTAGAAGCAATAAAAGAGGATATCAAAGTGGAAGAAGCAATCAAAGAGGATATCGAGCTGTTTAAAGTTATCGAAGAGGATATCCATGTGTAAGAAGCAATCAAAGACGATCGAAATGGAAAAAGCAATCAAATTAAAGAGGATATCCAAGTGGAAGCAGCAATCAAAAATGATATTGAAGTGGAAGAAGCAATCAAAGAGGATATTGAAGTGAAAGAAGCAATCAAATAGGATATCGAAGTAGCAGAAACAATTAAAGAGGAAATTGAGTAAAAGACGTCGAGGACAATGATAAAAATAAAAAACGGTTTCACCAAAAACTTATACCAATATTTTGTAAAAGTTTCTTCGAGCTATCTCTTCCCGTTTAAAAGATACGAGCGATTTAAGTTTTGTATGAAAACCCATAATTTTGTGGAGTGGAAATTAAAGTAAAAGAAGCAATTCAAGAAGACATATAAGTAGAAAAAGACATTAAAAAGGATATAAAAGTGAAAGAAGCAAAAATAGAGGATATCGAGGTGAAAGAAGCATTCAAGGAAGAAGACCAAGTGAGAGAAGCATTCAAAAAGGATGTCAAGAGCAATGATGGTAATAAAAAAACTATTCGACCAAAAATTTGAACCAATATTTTGTAATAGTTTGCTAGGCGTAACTGTTCCCGTTTAGAAGATACGAGCGATTTAAGATTTGTATTAAAACCCATAATTTTGTAGAGTGGAAATTGTAGTAAAAGAAGCAATTGAAGAAAATATATAAGTAGAAAAAGCAATTAAAAAGGATATCAAAAGGAAGAAGCAAAAATAGAGGATATCGAGGTGAAAAAAGAATTCAAAAAGGATTTCAAGATCAATGATGGTAATACAAAAAATATTCGACCAAAAATTTGTACCAATATTTTGTAAAAGTTTGCTAGGCGTAACTGTTCCCGTTTAGAAGATACGAGCGATTTAAGATTTGTATTAAAACCCATAATTTTGTAGAGTGGGAATTGAAGTAAAAGAAGCAATTGAAGAAAATATATAAGTAGATAAAGCAATTAAATAGGATATCAAAGTGGAAGAAGCAAAAATAGAGGATATCGAGGTGAAAGAAGCATTTAAAGTGGAAGACCAAGTAAGAGAAGCATTCAAAACGGATGTCAAGGGCAATGATTGTATTAAAAAAACTATTCCACCAAAAATTTGTAACAATATTTTGTAAAAGTTTGCTAGGCGTAACTGTTCCCGTTTAGAAGATACGAGCGATTTAAGATTTGTATTAAAACCCATAATTTTGTAGAGTGGGAATTGAAGTAAAAGAAGCAATTGAAGAAAACATATAAGTAGAAAAAGCAATTAAAAAGGATATCAAAGTGTAAGAAGCAAAAATAGAGGATATCGAGGTGAAAGAAGCATTTAAAGTGGAAGACGAAGTAAGAGAAGCATTCAAAACGGATGTCAAGGGCAATGATGGTATTAAAAAACTATTCCACCAAAAATTTGTACCAATATTTTGTAAAAGTTTGCTAGGCGTAACTCTTCCCGTTTAGAAGATACGAGCGATTTAAGATTTGTATTAAAACCCATAATTTTGTAGAGTGGAAATTGTAGTAAAAGAAGCAATTGAAGAAAATATATAAGTAGAAAAAGCAATTAAAAAGGATATCAAAGTCGAAGAAGCAAAAATAGAGGATCTCGAGGTGAAAGAAGCATTCAAAGCGGAAAACGAAGTAAGAGAAGCATTCAAAAAGGATCTCAAGGGCAATGATGGTATTAAAAAAACTAATCCACCAAAAATTAGTACCAATATTTTGTAAAAGTTTGCTGGGGGTAACTCTTCCCGTTTAGAAGATACGAGCGATTTAAGATTTGTATTAAAACCCATAATTTTATAGAGTCGATATTGAAGTAAGAGAAGTAATTGAAGAAAATAGAAAAATAGAAAAAACAATTCAAAAGTATATTGAAGTAAAAATGCCATCAAAGAGGATTTCGAAGTTATAGAAACAATTAAAGAGGATATCAATGTGGAAGAAACATTCGAAAACGAAAAGGAAGTGAGAGAAGAATTCAAAATGATGGCAAGGGCGATGATGACCGTAAAATAACGATTCCACCAAAAATTTGTGCTACAAAAAAAAATTGATTTTCCAAAATGATCACAGTGGATGTTGCATAATAAAAAAAAATTGACGTTCCAAAATGATCATGTGGATGAGGCATAATTTAAAAAAAATGATGTTCCAAAATGATCACAGTGGATGATGCATAATAAAAAAAAATAATAATAAATGACGTTCCAAAGTGATCTTTGTGGATGAGGCGTAATTAAAAAAATGATGTACCAAAATGATCACAGTGGATGTTGCATAATAAAAAAATAATAATTGACGTTCCAAAGTGATCATTGTGGATGAGGCATAATTAAAAAAAATTATGTACCAAAATGATCACAGTGGATGTTGCATAATAAAAAAAATACTTGACGTTCCAAAGTGATCATTGTGGATGAGGCATAATTAAAAAAATGATGTTCCAAAATCATCACAGTGGATGATGCATAATAAAAAAAAATAATTGACGTTCCAAAATGATCATTGTGGATGAGGCCTAATTAAAAAATGATGTACCAAAATGATCACAGTGGATGTTGCATAATACAATAAAAAAAAATTGACGTTCCAAAGTGATCATTGTGGATGAGGCATAATTAAAAAAAATGATGTTCCAAAATGATCACAGTGGATGATGCATAATAAAAAAAAATTGACGTTCCAAAGTGATCATTGTGGATGAGGCATAATTAAAAAAAAATTATGTTCCATAATGATCACAGTGGATGATGCATAATAAAAAATAAAAAATAATTGACGTGCTGCGAGCAGCTCGCGCGTTTTTCTTTTAGTCGAAGAAGTAATTAAAGAGGATATCGAGCTGTTAAAAGCCATCAAAGAGGATATCCATGTGTAAGAAGCAGTCAAAGACGATATCGAAATGGAAGAAGCAATCAAATCAAAGAGGATTTCCAAGTGGAAGCAGCAATTAAAGAGGATATTGAAGTGAAAGAAGCAATCAAATAGGATATCGAAGTAGCAGAAACAATCAAAGAGGAAATTAAAGTTGAGTAAGCAATCAAAGAGGATACCGAGGTGATAGAAGCGTTCTAAGAGGATGACGAAGTGAAAAAAGCAATCAAAGACGATATCGAAGTGGAAGAAACAGTCAATGACGATATCGAAGTGGAAGAAGCAATCAAAGAGGATATCGAAGTGGAAGAAGCAATCAAAGAGGATATCGAAGTGGAAGAAGCCATCACAGAGGATATCAAAGTGAAAATGTTATCAAAAACGATATCGAAGATGAAGACGCAATCAAAGAGAATATTGCAGTGCAAGAAGCAATCAAAAGGAAATCGAAGATGATATCGAATTGGTAGAAGCAATAAAAGAGGATATCAAAGTGGAAGAAGCAATCAAAGAGGATATCGAGCTGTTTAAAGTTATCGAAGAGGATATCCATGTGTAAGAAGCAGTCAAAGACGATCGAAATGGAAGAAGCAATCAAATCAAAGCGCATATCCAAGTGGAAGCAGCAATCAAAGATGATATCGAAGTGGAAGAAGCAATCAAAGAGGATATTGAAGTGAAAGAAGCAATCAAATAGGATATCGAAGTAGCAGAAACAATTAAAGAGGAAATTGAAATTGAGTAAAAGACGTCGAGGACAAGGATAAAAATAAAAAACGGTTTCACCAAAAACTTATGCTAATATTTTGTAAAAGTTTCCTCGAGCTATCTCTTCCCGTTTAAAAGATACGAGCGATTTAAGATTTGTATTAAAACCCATAATTTTGTAGAGTGGAAATTGTAGTAAAAGAAGCAATTAAGAAAATATATAAGTAGAAAAAGCAATTAAAAAGGATATCAAAGTGGAAGAAGCAAAAATAGAGGATATCGAGATGAAAGAAGCATTAAAAAAGGATGTCAAGATCAATGATGGTAATAAAAAAAATATTCGACCAAAAATTTGTACCAATATTTTGTAAAAGTTTGCTAGGCGTAACTGTTCCCGTTTAGAAGATACGAGCGATTTAAGATTTGTATTAAAACCCATAATTTTGTAGAGTGGAAATTGTAGTAAAAGAAGCAATTAAGAAAATATATAAGTAGAAAAAGCAATTAAAAAGGATATCAAAGTGGAAGAAGCAAAAATAGAGGATATCGAGATGAAAGAAGCATTAAAAAAGGATGTCAAGATCAATGATGGTAATAAAAAAAATATTCGACCAAAAATTTGTACCAATATTTTGTAAAAGTTTGCTAGGCGTAACTGTTCCCGTTTAGAAGATACGAGCGATTTAAGATTTGTATTAAAACCCATAATTTTGTAGAGTGGAAATTGTAGTAAAAGAAGCAATTAAGAAAATATATAAGTAGAAAAAGCAATTAAAAAGGATATCAAAGTGGAAGAAGCAAAAATAGAGGATATCAAGGTGAAAGAAGCATTCAAAGCGGAAGACGAAGTAAGAGAAGCATTCAAAAAGGATCTCAAGGGCAATGATGGTATTAAAAAAACTATTCCACCAAAAATTAGTACCAATATTTTGTAAAAGTTTGCTGGGGGTAACTTTTCCCGTTTAGAAGATACGAGCGATTTAAGATTTGTATTTAAACCCATAATTTTGTAGAGTCGATATTGAAGTAAGAGAAGTAATTGAAGAAAATATAAAAATAGAAAAAACAATTCAAAAGTATATTGAAGTAAAAATGCCATCAAAGAGGATTTCGAAGTTATAGAAACAATTAAAGAGGATATCAATGTGGAAGAAACATTCGAAAACGAAAAGGAAGTGAGAGAAGAATTCAAAATGATGGCAAGGGCGATGATGACCGTAAAATAACGATTCCACCAAAAATTTGTGCTACAAAAAAAAATTGATTTTCCAAAATGATCACAGTGGATGTTGCATAATAAAAAAAAATTGACGTTCCAAAATGATCATGTGGATGAGGCATAATTTAAAAAAAATGGTGTTCCAAAATGATCACAGTGGATGATGCATAATAAAAAAAAAAAAAAATTGACGTTCCAAAGTGATCATTGTGGTTGAGGCGTAATCAAAAAAATGATGTACCAAAATGATCACAGTAGATGTTGCATAAAAAAAAATAATTGACGTTCCAAAGTGATCATTGTGGATGAGGCATATTTAAAAAAAATTATGTACCAAAATGATCACAGTGGATGTTGCATAATAAAAAAAAATAATTGACGTTCCAAAGTGATCATTGTGGATGAGGCATATTTAAAAAAAATTATATACCAAAATGATCACAGTGGATATTGCATAATAAAAAAAAAAATTGACGTTCCAAAGTGATCATTGTGGATGAGGCATAATTAAAAAAAATGATGTACCAAAATGATCACAGTGGATGTTGCATAATAAAAAAAAATAATTGACGTTCCAAAGTGATCATTGTGGATGAGGCATAATTAAAAAAAATGATGTACCAAACTGATCACAGTGGATGTTGCATAATAAAAAAAAAATTGACGTTCCAAAATGATCATTGTGGATGAGGCATAATTTAAAAAAAATTGATTTTCCAAAATGATCACAAAGGATTTTGCATAGTAAAAAAAAAAAATGACGTTCCAAAATGATCATTGTGGATGAGGCATAATTAAAAAAAAATTATGTTCCATAATGATCACAGTGGATGATGCATAATAAAAAATAAAAAATAATTGACGTTCCAAAGTGATCATTGTGGATGAGGCGTAATTAAAAAAATGATGTACCAAAATGATCACAGTGGATGTTGCATAATACAAAAAAAAAATAATAATTGACGTTCCAAAGTGATCATTGTGGATGAGGCATAATTAAAAAAAATTGATGTTCCAAAATGATCACAGTGGATGACGCATAATAAAAAAATAAGAAATAATTGACGTTCCAAAGTGATCATTGTGGATGAGGCGTAATTAAAAAAATGATGTACCAAAATGATCACAGTGGATGTTGCATAAAAAAAAAAAAATGACGTTCCAAAGTGATCATTGTGGATGAGGCATAATTAAAAAAAATGATGTACCAAAATATCACAGTGGATGTTGCATAATAAAAAAAAAATTGACGTTCCAAAGTGATCATAGTGGATGAGGCATAATTGAAAAAAAAAATGATGTTCCAAAATGATCACAGTGGATGATGCATAATAAAAAAAAATAATTGACGTTCCAAAGTGATCATTGTGGATGAGGCATAATTAAAAAAAATGATGTACCAAAATGAACACAGTGGATGTTGCATAATAAAAAAAAAATAATTGACGTTCCAAAGTGATCATTGTGGATGAGGCATAATTAAAAAAATGTGGATGTTCCAAAATAAACATGATGAACGTTGCATACTAAAAAAAAAAAAAATGGATGTTCCAAAATGATGATGATGACCTTTGCAAAAACTATGAAAGTTATCTCATGCCCCTCCACCACCATTATATAGAATCAAGCAAATTTACAGTAATTTTATAGTACACACAAGCCGTGGGCTCCCTACAAAAACAGAATGAAAATTACGGCAAACGAAATATACGGTTTACGGTATTCATACAGAAATATTTTGTATGGGACAATTTTTTTTTTGTATGAAAGTCAATTTTTTTTTCATGGAACCGGATATAAAAAAATGTCCTCTGCAACATTAGTTTTTGCACCAACGCTGTAAGACTTATACTTTCCGAGATACAAGGTGGATGGGAGCGAATGGGGGACAAAAGGGGTACTTTAGGATTTATTCCCAACTCACCGGAACTCCCTCTATACGATACTACCAAACATTTCCCCCCTACGAGGTGGCATCTGGGAGAACAATGATGTCAATCAGTCAGTGAGTCAGTGGTAATCGAGCTTTATATAATATAATATATTATTTTTTATAAAAGTTTTTATAGGAGTTGACTGCAGTGAATGTTTCCAACTGGCGCAGAATAGAAGGGACTGTCAAATTATCTGTGTACGAATATTTCGTATCTTACGATATTTTTCGCATCGGTATCATAAGATACTGTAATAGGATGATAAGAAGTCGAAGCCTAAACCAGCCGACCTAGCGCACCCGCCATTTAAAAGTTTATCTCTACGAACGAATAAAGTAAAACAAAATGTTTCAAAATGGACTCCCTCCGTGGCGCAGTGGGCGTATAGCCGGCTGAGACGCAGGAGGTAGCGGGTTCGATTCCCGCCACGGAACAAATGTTTGCATGATCTATAGATATTTGTTCCGTGTCTGGCTTTTTTTCTATATATTATAAAGTATGTATTTACAAAAAAAAGTAGGTATACAAGTATTCTATCAGTTATCTGGTTCCCATAGTACAAGCTCTGCTTAGTTTGGGGCTAGATAGCGCTGTGTGAAATGTCCAGCGATATTTATTTATTTTATTTATTTTCTTCTGTACGCTAAAATGTAATGAGAAACTTTTCTATGGCGGTCATACTACTAGGGCAGCAAGGCTGATTTTCCACCAGAAATGTGCAAGGAAATTAGATTTTTTTTTTAATTCTCTTGCTTTTTATATGTATGAACACCTCGCTCCGCTAGCCCTTTTCCACCACCTAAGCGAGCGAAAATGAAGTGATATAAAAGTAGAGTTACCGCTTAGATTCTTGGTAGGTACTGCTCTGATGAAACGGCAGCCTAAACCGTGTACCTACACATTATCACCCGCGAATACGCACACCCAAGTTGATTTTTCATGACTCATGGCTCCACACTTAGTGTAGACTAGCTGACCCGCCTGCGGCTTCGCATGCGTGATATTTCAGTAAAAACATTACCCTCCTTTTGTGCACTCGGGTAAAAAGTAACATATGTCCTTCCCAAGGATATAATCTATCTCCTTGCCAAATTTCATTTCGATCCGGTCAGCCGTATAGTTATGAAAAGGTAACAAACAAACAGTTAAGTACTTTCGCAGTTACTATGTATGTATTATACATGTTAACCTTGAATCACTATCTATTGCTGAAAACGGCATTAAAATCCGTTGAGTAGTTTAAAAGATCTAAGCGAACAGACAGCGGAAGCGACTTCATTTTATACTATGTAAAGAAGGCGAACTTACAACGATTTCAGTGTTACAGTCAATGATCTTGATATATTCAACGACACGTACAGGTGTTACAAAAACAAACTGTTTAAAAATATATCATTGGAGATGGCGAGCGTTCTACCATCTCTTCCAGAATCTCTATAATATTTCACTATGCAATAAAACACTCGTGTTCCGAAACAACATCGGAAAATTTATTAGTTAATAATAAGATTAGTTTAGTAGTTATGTAAAAATTCAATTATATTTTCACCGTCGCTGGCGAATGTTGTATACACCTGTAGGTAATTGGTGCATGTATCAGAAATGTGCTTATGACTATCGTCATAAATCTGGTAAAGTATATAGTGATTAACTATTAAGTGATAAAATGTGTGTACTGTTGGTGTATCTTTAAATAAATAATAAAAAAATAAAGAATAAAGATAAAGATTACTTAATCGACATAACGTTTGGTGTATAACACACTAACTTTTTAAAGTAAAAAGATGACCTGTGGCAGTGAGCGTCAATCCTATTTCTTTTAATTTTTATATTTTACCTGGTTCTGCATTGAATGTGCTAGGCATGTATGATTTGATTACCTAATGAAGTAAGTACTTCATTGCTAAAAACTGTAGGATCTTAGAATTTTGACTCACATCATACATAGTCGAAGTAGACGGATTATAGTAGCTGGGATTTAGTGTTCGGCGTTCAAGGGGTGGGGCATCTTTACCTCCACAATCATCTGAGGAAATTGAGTAGCGTACACTAGGTCTATACTTGTAAACTGAGGTGACCTTGCAGATTTTACAGAGACTGAACATTGCTATAACTTTTCATGCAGGCGTTAACTTCACTAATTACCAAGCTATTTATTATAATGTCATGATATTTTTCACTTAATGTTATGTGATGTAAAACATGTATAGATTTGTAGATTTTTATCTGTAAAAAATATGACAGAAGGCATAGAGAAAATAATTGCTGTTTGTTCATAGGTTTGTTCTCAGAGCGTTTGTTATAGAATGTATAAAGAACGAGTTCCATCCTATGATTTTCATCTCTATGGTTCATTCGTTTGCTCTCAGGTTTGTAGAGCCCGTGACGAATTCATAAGCCGGAAATAAGGAGCTTACTTGAAATGTACCTATCTACCAGAGATAAATAAAATAACATACAAAAATTGTTTGGAAAATATCGCTTTTAGCGATAAGACCACCAATTGAACTATCGCGTATCTAGTTAAACGTTTTAAATACTGATTGGTTAATTTAATGTTAATGACGTTGACTGTACTAGCAAACGCTGACCTACGGCTACACACACACACCTGACAAAGGTTCTGCATCAACCTCAGCATGAACGCTCTCATAAATGGCCAGTCGGGTTATGGCAGAAGTACAATGAAATAAAAATATGCCTTAAGCAGTCTACACACCAAAGCCGACCCGCCGACACTGACAACTGACACTGACAAATCCTTAAAACTGAACGAGCCCTTTGGACATATCACAACAGAACGATTACCTCCGTTCACTAGGATAGTGTCCGAGGCACTCAGAGCACTCTTGCCCACCTAATTTAGCCATAAAATAAAACAAACATTCAAAAATAACTTTGTTTAATATTGGTATAGTTATTTTCACTTTTTCTTAGCATTCAGAAGAGTATAAGAGAGTAGATCAGCATAGCTTCATGACCAGCACGGGTAGACTTGCCGCCAGACCGCCGCCGCCATCCACAGCCGCGCCGCCGCCCGCCGCCGAGCCGCCGCCCAGCGCAGAACAACCTGTGCAACATGCGGGAGTCAGTAATTTCACAACATTACGAGGCTGTTGCGAGCCACGCAAAGCTCCCGCCGGTTTAGATCCACCCGAAGCAGAAGGACCGCCGCGGCCCGTTAGTGGGTTGCGGCTTGGTTGGATCCCAGGATGCGCTTCAAAGCAGTCAGCTTTACATGGAGCGTCCCAAACGCAGGGCGGCGGTGGCTGCCAGTGTATACATCCCGGCCTAGTACAAGGCTCCTCCTTACCCACGGTCTTCGAAACTTTACGAGCTCGACCCCCGGGACTTATCACATCGTGTTTCTTCGCCGACAATTCCTTTTTATGGAAACTAGAAAGGATCTCGTTGATAGTTTGCTCGTCAAATATGAACATCGCACTCTGATCAGATTGTGGCACTACACGGTTTGTGGTGTGGCGTTTAGCTACCGTTAGCGCTGGTGGCTTGGCTTCAACACGAGGTACACTGGGACCTTGAGAAGGCATTGATTTCGGAGTAGGATACTTACAACAACTTCCTCCTTTATCTGCTGATACATTGGGACCAATGCTTTTCAGTTCGCAAACAATGAATTTCTTGCCGGAGCCGGGTCCAGAGTCAGCCGAGCCACCAGTGCTGCCGCCCCCGCCCTGGACATGCCCAGCTAGAGCGCCAGGATCAGCAAGTCCACGAGCGCGTGCCAGCTGGCTTGGGGCGCAGACTGGGTCTGGCAGTATGAGACACGACGGTTCTCCGCCGCATCCCGTGCGACGGCAATCGTGTTGAAGCCCGTTGCGTTTGATGCAGTGGCAGCTGTAGTACATGATCCCTCCCCTAAGCTCACGACTTTTCGTCCTCTTCAGCTGGTTTTCGTTTTCGTTCTTTTTTTCGGCGCCTCTCTCCTCTGCTCTGGAGGCGTCTAACGATTTTCCTTTCTGAAAACGAAATAAAGTGGTTATATTATGTTAATGCGTGCCCGTCCGCCATGAAAGTTAGGAATAGAGATTACCCGGAGTTCAGAAGAGTTACGTCATCAATCACATTACCACTGCGATATGAGATCGAAGTCACTGAAGCGCGTAACGTAGGTCTTGCCGGGAGGAGGGCGACGCACACACGGCGGACAGGGCGGAGGACACGGCTTGGGACAGGGCCCCTGCCGGCATAAGTAGCGGATCGAGCCCTGCTGGAAGTACTGGCAATCTTGTAGTCCGTTTCGCTTGAACGCAGACCGCGGAAGACATTGGAGCTACAACATAACGTTGCAAAAAGTAATTTTTGTCAAATTCATTTTTATACCTTCTAATTTGAACGATATAACATGGTCACCCCGAAGACGGCGACGCTTGACAGAGGTGACCTTAGTAGTTTCTAATCGTGTAGACAACGGTTTAAGACCAAATTTCGCTTTCCAACCTCTTGGTTGCCAGAGCGACCAAGAGCCAAAAAGATCCGTAGGACGACCATGTATACGGCGGCGGTGATAACTGTCGCCGTCGGCCGATAACCAAATCCGTCATCGACCGTAGTATGCTCGGACGACCAAATCAAATATGTGAAATAAAGAGAGCAAGTACACTACCACCAACCGCGTCAGAGCATACTATGACCGATGACCGATTTGATGTATTCTAGCCATAAGATCACCTTTGTCGGGCGCGACTGTCAACCATTTCGCCGGGCCTAGAGGAAAATCGTAGCCGTAATCGGTACCGGTGGCTTGCCGGCTAGTGTGGCAACTTACCGCTGGGCCACAATCTTCATACTTATAGCAAACCATAGGACCACAAGGACTGCACCTGAAATAAGACAATGAACGTTGTAGAGTCAATTAAAAGCTTCATCGAATGATTTTGACGTCATACTTACATTGTGAAATCTGGTTACACCAACACAGAGCAAAGAAGAGGGCTTTTGCGATATTTTACTTTTGTATAGTTAATTACATAGGATATCACTCAAAAATTTGATTTTTATCTATTTTTATAAAAATATAAACTTTTAAATTTTATATCAAAATCATCTAAACGATTTAAAGTTCACGAGTCTTCTGTCAAAGTTTTTTCATATTTGACCGAGAATTTTTTTTCGTCTTCTGTATTTGAAAAGAATATACAACAGCCAGTATCTCAAACGTAAAGCAGGGTGCTTACGTGCATGAATTAAAAATATAATCTACGAGTAACAAACAAATCTAAAATGCCTAGATATACTTATTGCATACCTGAAACTATGTGTTTTTAGATTGCAACTCGTCCTTATATGAAAACAATTTAGTGTTTATTTTACTGACAACGCCTCATTTTACAGATAGCGCTGAGAGCTTCGGCATGTGGATTGGCGAAGTGATTCATGCAAGCTATGCGTGCCGGCTCGCAAATCGGGGCAGGGTAGGCTCGGCATAGAGGAGCTGAAGAGATACATCCGCTTCTCTTGCAGTCGTGTTGTAATCCGTTTCTTCGAAGGCAGTAGCAGTCCGTGTAAAGAATACCTCCTCTTAGTTCTCGACTCTTGCAGCTGCGGAGCGGTAAGCAGGGCACGAAACATTTTCTACCCATAGTGGCTGACTCTGAAAGACAATTGTAATAATTTAACATTTTGGTGAACGTCTTTCTACATAAATCTATTTCTTGATTAGCTACCATGTAGGCGTTTTACTTAATAATAGTTAGGTACTTGCTGTTTTTATTTTTTTAATAAACTGTATAGTAAACTATAATTTAGATAAATATAACTGTAATTTAGAATTTTGAACTCATATCATGGTGAAGATATTTTTAACACATGTGCGGCAACGAGTCTATGAGGCCACGATTTGAAAAAAAAATTAATCACGGAGTTAAATCTATGCGGTTTGGTTGCTATACCTCTGAGCACCAAACTTGTGATTACGCTAAAAGCAATCTTTTATGTAGACTTAGTCTTAAAATTACGTTGTAGTAAACTTTTTCTCCACTAAAGAGTTTTCTTTACATACGGTACGATACAATACTGTCAACTAATCTTCTAGAAATTAAAAATATAATATTAATTTCGAGTGCATTGTACGGATTCAAACGCCATCCGATGTGTTCTGTAAAATCTATCGTCAGAGGGAGGTCAGTACATTCAAATTCTTTGCGAGATACACACTAAAAACTTCAAAAAATATTAAAAAACCTGAAAACTCTCTACAATTTCAGTCTTCAACTTTTCAGTCGCAACTTTAGGTCTATTGATCTGTTTTTAGAACTTTAGTTGTACTCTTTCAACTCAACAACCCAAGATGTGAGTATTGACTTCGGGCTCTCCGTTTTTGCAGGTCTCTTGGATCGGTATGACTGTGGTTATCAATTTTTTCTCGTCTCCAGGTGCGGACCTTGCGGACCTTGCGGGCCTTGTGGCCCTTGTGGACCTTGCGGACCTTGCGGCCCTAGCGGAGGTTGCTGCGGAAGCTGCTGCAGTGGCGGATGCCCTTGCATCACTATCTACACTTGCTGCACCAAGATTTGCTAATTACCAAGCGAAGGCCGGTTGCGCTGTTGGCGCATAGGCGATCCTTGGTGCCTGTGCGGTCAGCGTAAACAACGCCAGTTTGTCTTGAATTATATTTACGTGGCGTTCCGTGAAAATAAACCTAATGAATAAGCGTAACGTGTTGTTTTAATATAGCAGGCTTCTAGAGGATCTATCCTACGATAGGAGATCCGATGAGGGATAGGATTTACCGCTTTCTAGGTTTCTAGGGTCGGAGTGGGGGGAGGAGGATGGTGCATGCTTCTAGTAATTGACGAGATTCGTCACTTGACATTTACTGTTAGGAATGATCAGGAAACTTCTAGTCTTTATTTCATGAAATAGTCTTAAGCCCGATTAGTCTGGCAATGGGTAGGTTCTGACTTACAAGCTATAAATGGGTAGATTTGTACAGTTGGGTCAATTAAAATGCGACCTTGAGCGACGGCCGCTCGCGTCGCCGATTGACATTTGGTCCATTGTCGACTACTGCCGGGTTCCTATATCCGTCGGTAACCAGCTACGCCTCGTTTCTCCTTGAAAACGTGTCAAATTTGACATTTTTTCAAGGAGATACGAGTCGTAGTCGGTTACTGACGGATATAGGAACCCGCTATTAGTCTACATTACTATGTTTTATTATTGTGTGTATGTACATTGTATGTAAATTATGAAACTCTGATCTAAAGCCACGTTTAGCATAAAAATATGAAATGAAAAAAAAGTTTTTCAGACCCTTCTTCTTCCTGCCCTTTTGCCACATTACGCTCTAACTTGTAAACGACAATTCCCAACATTGTATTATAAGGGCAAGTATTACACTACAAAAATGGTGTCTTATTATCAAGACAAACACGCGATTTTTCCCATATTGACCATACACCATAACTTTTTATGTAGTTGTGAAAAGTTTTGAAAACTTAATATTTCCAGGTTATGAAACTCGGCTACGAAAGTGGATAAAAATAATTATTAATTAATAACCTGTTATGAACAGAGATAAAATAAACCATTTTCGTAGCTGCTTATGAAACATGGCTACGAAAACGGCAAGTAGGTAGGTTCCGTTCTCGTATCTGGTTATCAAAGATTAGTTACGAACGTGGATTAAAGGTTCCTTCCTAGCCATATTATTCTTCACACAGTCCATCCATCTCTTCTTGTCGTTTAAATCGTTTAAATCGATCGTTTAAAGGGCAAGGTGTACGCTTTTATAACAAACTCCCAAGGGATGTACAAAAATTGACGATTAACAAATTTAAAAACGTAATTAAACAATATCTTTATAAAAGAGCTTACTATAAAATATCGGATTATTTAGATGATAGAGAAGCTTGGGATTGAAATTGCTCCAACTCGTTCAAAATGTTACAATTTAGACGTAATTTATGTTCTGTATTATGTATTGTAAAAGGATCAAAAAAAAAACAACCAGCCTTGTTTCTTGCCTTTCTTTCCTGGCTTGGTCGCGAAGGAACAGGCAGTAAAATTGACGTTTCAAAGTGATCCTTGTGATTTTAATGAATAAAAATATTTGAACTTTGAAAAAATTTTTTTTTCTTGGTCCTTCCTCTACTGATCTTCTTCCCTACGCATGACATGCCCACACCACGCTAGCTTACTTCTCAATTTTTCTAACACTGGCGCTACTTTTAAACGTCCTTTCCGCTCCACGGGTTAATATACTAATTTCTTATCTTATCCATTCTCGTTACCCCACAAATCCATCTCAACATTCGCATTTCCACAACGCGCACTCGTCTTTCATCCGTCCCTTTCGTAGCCCAACACTCAGAATCATACATTACGACAGGACTTATGATCTTGTAAATAATTTTCCCCTTAAGTTTAAGGGACATTCGATTCGCACGTTGTTCCTGTAACCTCCTTCCGTTGTTCCTGCATCGTATTTGTATCGTATTTGTATCGTATTTGTAGCGTATTTGTATCGTATTTGTATCGTTTTTGTATCGTATTTGCATCGTATTTGTAGGGTATTTGTATCGTATTTGTATCGTATTTGTATCGTATTTGTATCGTATTTGTATCGTATTTGTATCGTATTTGCATCGTATTTGTATCGTATTTGTATCGTATTTGTAGCGTATTTGTATCGTATTTGTATCGTATTTGTATCGTATTTGTATCGTATTTGTATCGTATTTGTAGCGTATTTGTATCGTATTTGTATCGTATTTGTATCGTTTTTGTATCGTATTTGCATCGTATTTGTAGCGTATTTGTATCGTATTTGTATCGTATTTATATCGTATTTGTATCGTATTTGTATCGTATTTGTAGCGTATTTGTATCGTATTTGTATCGTATTTGTAGCGTATTTGTATCATATTTGTATCGTATTTGCATCGTATTTGTATCGTATTTATATCGTATTTGTATCGTATTTGTAGCGTATTTGTAGCGTATTTGTATCGTATTTGTATCGTATTTGTATCGTATTTGTAGCGTATTTGTATCGTATTTGTATCGTATTTGTATCGTATTTGTATCGTATTTGTATCGTATTTGTAGCGTATTTGTATCGTATTTGTATCGTATTTGTATCGTATTTGTATCGTATTTGTATCGTATTTGTATCGTATTTGTAGCGTATTTGTATCGTATTTGTATCGTATTTGTATCGTATTTGTATCGTATTTGTATCGTATTTGTATCGTATTTGTATCGTATTTGCATCGTATTTGTATCGTATTTGTATCGTATTTGTATCGTATTTGTATCGTATTTGTATCGTATTTGCATCGTATTTGTATCGTATTTGTATCGTATTTGTATCGTATTTGTATCGTATTTGTATCGTATTTGCATCGTATTTGTATCGTATTTGTATCGTATTTGTATCGTATTTGTATCGTTTTTGTATCGTATTTGTATCGTATTTGTATCGTATTTGTATCGTATTTGTATCGTATTTGTATCGTATTTGTATCGTATTTGCATCGTATTTGTATCGTATTTGTATCGTATTTGTAGCGTATTTGTATCGTTTTTGTATCGTATTTGCATCGTATTTGTATCGTATTTGTATCGTATTTGTATCGTATTTGTATCGTATTTGTATCGTATTTGCATCGTATTTGTATCGTATTTGTATCGTATTTGTATCGTATTTGTATCGTATTTGTATCGTATTTGTATCGTATTTGCATCGTATTGGTAGCGTATTTGTATCGTATTTGTATCGTATTTGTATCGTTTTTGTATCGTATTTGTATCGTATTTGTATCGTATTTGTATCGTATTTGTATCGTATTTGTATCGTATTTGTATCGTATTTGCATCGTATTTGTATCGTATTTGTATCGTATTTGTATCGTATTTGTATCGTATTTGTATCGTATTTGTATCGTATTTGCATCGTATTTGTAGCGTATTTGTATCGTATTTGTATCGTATTTGTATCGTATTTGTATCGTATTTGTATCGTATTTGTATCGTATTTGCATCGTATTTGTATCGTTTTTGTATCGTATTTGTATCGTATTTGTATCGTATTTGTATCGTATTTGTATCGTATTTGTATCGTATTTGTATCGTATTTGTATCGTATTTGCATCGTATTTGTATCGTATTTGTATCGTATTTGTATCGTATTTGTATCGTATTTGCATCGTATTTGTAGCGTATTTGTATCGTATTTGTATCGTATTTGTATCATATTTCTATCGTATTTGCATCGTACTTGCATCGTATTTGCATCGTATTTGCATCGTATTTGCATCGTATTTGCATCGTATTTGCACAAACACAAATAAATCGGCCGATTTAGAAGCTCTACTCGTTGCCTTGCTAGGAAAGAACTACCTTTGGAGCCTGGCGTAAGCTGTATTTTTTTATGGTTTTTTAAAATCAGTTAATTATTTTAAATTTGCATTTATTTTAGACAACAAGCGATGCATATAGTTTAAGTAAGCTTTATTTATTTGAAGTTAATAACACTTTCACAGCCCATCATATTTTAACGCGCTTGAACGCCTAAAGTATTTGGCATTTTTGTAAATTCTGAGTAAAAAGAATTGAAATATAATAGTTATTAGCCTTTAGTTTTTTTTTTTGTATATTTTAGAATATGTCCACGACTCAGGTTCATGATCCGCTGTCAAGTGTTAAAACGGCTTAACAATAGTTTGAACACTATTAGATGAGAGATTAGACAAGGTTAGAGACCCTCTAACACAGGTGTTTTATACTTAAAAGAGGGTCCCAAACCCATGAAATGTAAATATATTAGATTAAGTTTACTGAAACAAATATATTTGTATTTGTATTGTATTTGGATTGTTTTAAATTCGCCTTCGTACAGGTTGATTTATTTTGTGCAATAAATAATTTTCTATCATGCTTTATTTTCGCTATCTTATTTCCAAACTATCATTCACTGCAATAAAAACAAAACTAATTTGTCTAGGAAAAATCGCCCAAAAACTCCACATAAACGGTTTTTCCGCTCTTTGAAGTGGCAATCTCAGTTTGAAACTACCAGTTGTATTTACCATACGAAACTCCTTCTATCTAGTTCCAATGTATCGTATTTGTAGCGTATTTGTATCGTATTTGTATCGTATTTGAATCGTATTTGTATCGTATTTGTATCGTATTTGTATCGTATTTGTAGCGTATTTGTATCGTATTTGTAGCGTATTTGTAGCG
The DNA here is from genome assembly GCA_963924445.1 of Philereme transversata. NCBI lineage: Eukaryota > Metazoa > Arthropoda > Insecta > Lepidoptera > Geometridae > Philereme > Philereme transversata. The sequence goes on from OZ004342.1 coordinate 13,864,612, forward strand.
TATTTGTATCGTATTTGTATCGTATTTGTATCGTATTTGTATCGTATTTGTAGCGTATTTGTATCGTATTTGTATCGTATTTGTATCGTATTTGTATCGTATTTGTATCGTATTTGTAGCGTATTTGTATCGTATTTGTATCGTATTTGCATCGTATTTGTATCGTATTTGTATCGTATTTGCATCGTATTTGTATCGTATTTGTATCGTATTTGTATCGTATTTGTATCGTATTTGTATCGTATTTGTATCGTATTTGTAACGTATTTGTATCGTATTTGCATCGTATTTGTATCGTATTTGTAGCGTATTTGTATCGTATTTGTATCGTATTTGTATCGTATTTGTATCGTATTTGTATCGTATTTGTATCGTATTTGCATCGTATTTGTATCGTATTTGTATCGTATTTGTAGCATATTTGTATCGTATTTGTATCGTATTTGTATCGTATTTGTATCGTATTTGCATCGTACTTGCATCGTATTTGTATCGTATTTGCATCGTATTTGTATCGTATTTGTAGAGTATTTGTAGCGTATTTGTATTGTATTTGTATCGTATTTGTATCGTATTTGTAGCGTATTTGTATCGTATTTGTATCGTATTTGTATCGTATTTGTATCGTATTTGTATCGTATTTGTATCGTATTTGTATCGTATTTGTATACGATGCAAATACGATACAAATACGATACAAATACGATGCAAATACGATACAAATACGATACAAATACGCTACAAATACGATACAAATACGATACAAATACGATACAAATACGATGCAAATACGATACAAATACGATACAAATACGATACAAATACGATACAAATACGATACAAATACGATACAAATACGCTACAAATACGATGCAAATACGATACAAAAACGATACAAATACTATACAAATACGATACAAATACGCTACAAATACAATACAAATACGATACAAATACGATACAAATACGATACAAATACGCTACAAATACGATGCAAATACGATACAAATACGATACAAATACGATACAAATACGCTACAAATACGATACAAATACGCTACAAATACGATACAAATACGATGCAAATACGATGCAAATACGATGCAAGTACGATGCAAATACGATACAAATACGATACAAATAAGATACAAATACGATACAAATACGATATAAATACGATACAAATACGATACAAATACGCTACAAATACCATGCAAATACGATACAAATACGATACAAATACGATACAAATACGATACAAATACGATACAAATACGATACAAATACGATACAAATACGATACAAATACGATACAAATACGATACAAATACGATACAAATACGATACAAATACGATGCAAATACGATACAAATACGATACAAATGCGATACAAATACGATGCAAATACGATACAAATACGATGCAATTACGATACAAATACGATACATATACGATACAAATACGCTACAAATACGATACAAATACCATGCAAATACGATACAAATACGATACAAATACGATACAAATACGATACAAATACGATACAAATACGATACAAATACGATACAAATACGATACAAATACGATACAAATACGATACAAATACGATGCAAATACGATACAAATACGATACAAATGCGATACAAATACGATGCAAATACGATACAAATACGATGCAATTACGATACAAATACGATACAAATACGATACAAATACGCTACAAATACGATACAAATACGATACAAATACGATACAAATACGATACAAATACGATACAAATACGATACAAATACGATGCAAATACGATACAAATACGATACAAATGCGATACAAATACGATGCAATTACGATACAAATACGATACAAATACGATACAAATACGCTACAAATACGATACAAATACGATACAAATACTATGCAAATACGATACAAATACGATGCAAATACGATACAAATACGATAGAAATACGATACAAATACGATACAAATACGATACAAATACGATGCAAATACGATACAAAAAAGATACAAATACGATACAAATACGATACAAATACGCTACAAATACGATACAAATACGATACAAATACGCTACAAATATTTTACAAATATTCTAAAATATACAAAAAAAAACTAAAGGCTAATAAAAATTTATTTGTGTTCTCCGTCGACAAGTGTAAAATTTAACTTGGATTGTTTATTATGGAGCAAGATCGGCATATCAGTAGTTACGACGTAGTTGAAGAACTGGGAATTGACCACAAAACAGTTTTGGCGCATTTGAAAAAACTGGGTACACAAAATGCTCGATATTTGGGTACCCCACGAGCTCATTGAAAGAAACCTAATGAACCGTGTACTCATTTGTGATTCTTTATTACGACGTAATGAAACCGAACCATTTTTGAAGAAGCTGATAATTACGAATAATTACAAAAATTACGAATAATATATTTTTGTTTTAATGGGAGACTCACGAGATCTCAGTTCGGGGCGAACCGCTACTTATTAAAGTTCAGTAGACTCAACTGCAGTTTACAAGCAAGTAAACAACTGTAGTCCATCAACTTAGTTCGTATTATTTTAATCGGAGACTCGGAGTGGTTCTCTCCGAAGATCCCGCGATCTCAGTTCGGGGCGAACTACTAGTTATCAAGATTAGATTAGAAAATTATTTTTTGCACTAAAAAAATAATAGATAGGCAAACTTAATTAGCGTTTTCTTCTAGCTAACCCTTGTGTAGTGCAGATTAAGTGGCATTGCTTCCCAGAAAATAGATTCACAAAAAAGTTTAATTTAGAACATAGGTACCTACTATAAAAAAATTTAATAACAATAATACACATACATAAATACACACGAACCGCTCAATTTTGTTGGCAATTTTGCTGGCAATTTTGTTGGCAACTTTGTTGGCAAAATTTGTATCTTGTAACTACCAACAAATTTGCCCACAAAGTTGCCAACAAATTTGCCAACAAAGTTGCCAACAAACTTGCCAACAAAGTTGCCAACAAAGTTGCCAACAAAGTTGCCAACAAAATTGCCAGCAAAATTGCCAACAAAATTGCCAACAAAATTGCTATCAAAATTGCCATCAAAATTGCCAGCAAAGTAAAGTTGCCAACAAATTTGCCAACAAAGTTGCCAACAAAATTGCCAGCAAAATTGCCATCGCTTAAATACTTAAATCAGAGAAATTCCACACACACACAATACATAGGCAATATATCAACTTTGTTGGCAAATTTGTTGGCAACTTTACTTTGCTGGCAATTTTGATGGCAATTTTGATGGCAATTTTGTTGGCAACTTTGTTGGCAACTTTGTGGGCAAATTTGTTGGCAACTTTGTTGGCAAATTTGTTGGCAATTTTGCTGGCAATTTTGCTGGCAATTTTGATGGCAATTTTGTTGGCAATTTTGCTGGCAATTTTGCTGGCAATTTTGCAGGCAATTTTGTTGGCAATTTTGCTGGCAATTTTGCTGGCAATTTTTTTGGCAACTTTGTTGGCAATTTTGTTGGCAATTTTGCTGGCAATTTTGAATATGCCGATCACGATAATAACGAAGACGATTTCATTATTTACGATAAACTACACTGCACTAAGGTTAGCTGAAATAAAATGCTAATTAGCGTTAAGTTTGCCTATGTATTGTGTGTGTGGAATTTCTCTGATTTAAGTATTTACGCGATGGGTTTTCGGTAATTGTCAAGTTCTTTCTTTAACTACTACTTTTTAATTCAGTGCATAAAGCTGACAGTTCCCGAGAACCCTATCTGTGGAGCGGCAGCAGCCGACTCATATGGCTGACTCATATGGTTGGAAGTAATTTTCTCGTAGTTTATATATTATTTCATATTAATATAAGATAATTTTATTGGATTGCGACTAACCATGTTTAAATTTGACGTATTTGTATGATTTGACAACTTACAACTTCTTGATATCTACCCCCTAACACATTATCACTGCAAAATTATATATAAGAAATGACTCCTATCCCTCTCCTACGAAGAAACAGAAGACTTTGTTATCTCCCTAAAACTCCCTAAACTGGCAGTTTTGATGGCAATTTTGATGGCAATTTTACTGGCAATTTTTGCTGAATTTTGTTGGCAACTTTGTTGGCAATTTTGCTGGCAATTTTGTTGGCAATTTTGTTGGCAACTTTGTTGGCAAATTTGTTGGCAACTTTGTTGGCAATTTTGTTGGCAAATTTGCTGGCAATTTTGCTGGCAATTTTGCTGGCAATTTTGTTGGCAACTTTGTTGGCAATTTTGTTGGCAATTTTGCTGGCAATTTTGAATATGCCGATCACGATAATAACGAAGACGATTACATTATTTACGATAATCTACACTGCACTAAGGTTAGCTGAAATAAAATGCTAATTAGCATTAAGTTTGCCTATGTATTGTGTGTGTGTGGAATTTCTCTGATTTAAGTATTTACGCGATGGCAATTTTGCTGGCAATTTTGTTGGCACTTTTGTTGGCAAATTTGTTGGCAACTTTGTTGGCAAATTTGTTGGCAACTTTACTTTGCTGGCAATTTTGCTGGCAATTTTGTTGGCAACTTTGTTGGCAAATTTGTTGGCAACTTTGTTGGCAAATTTGTTGGCAACTTTACTTTGCTGACAATTTTGATGGCAATTTTGATAGCAATTTTGCTGGCAATTTTGCTGAATTTTGTTGGCAACTTTGTTGGCAATTTTGTTGGCAATTTTGCTGGCAATTTTGTTGGCAACTTTGTTGGCAACTTTGTTGGCAAGTTTGTTGGCAAGTTTGTTGGCAAATTTGTTGGCAACTTTGTTGGCAAATTTGTTGGCAACTTTGTTGGCAATTTTGTTGGCAATTTTGATGGCAATTTTGTTGGCAATTTTGCTGGCAATTTTGCTGGCAATTTTGCTGGCAATTTTGTTGGCAATTTTGTTGGCAACTTTGTTGGCAATTTTGTTGGCAATTTTGCTGGCAATTTTGAATATGCCGATCACGATAATAACGAAGACGATTACATTATTTACGATAATCTACACTGCACTATATGTCTTCGATTTTTCAAATCAAATCAAATTCCGTTTAATGAATTACAAATTTTGATGTTCACTTTGGTGTACAAATTATTTTACTGAACAAGATTGGAAAACAATATTGCAAAAATCTGTTAATATAATCATGTACGTGTCAATTGTTTTAGGTTGAATGGTAACAAGGTTGATCGCCATTTTAAATGTATATCTACATATTTAACGAAAGCCTTATTTTTACAAAGTCTTATTCTAATAATATTCTACGAAGGTTTTCTTCGAATTAACCCGTAATTAAATAAACGCAAATATTAGCGTAATCCAATAATTAAGGTCTTTATAACGTATAAGCTTTTGTTTTACGAAAGGGATCCTACGAGTAGTAAAATTACTTACTTGAGTCGTGATTTGACAAATTATAAAAATAAAATAATAGGGCATTTATTTACACACACACACCTCTTATGCTAACAGAAGTTGGTAGGTACAATAAGTACTAAATAAAGCTAGGTAAGTTAAATAGTAGGCCTAATTCTAAGTAACTTTAGTACATTATCGTAGGTAGCACTAAGGTAGAGGGTGGTGGTAAATAGGTCGAGGGCTCAGCTACGCTGGTTTGCAGCCTCGCCTTGGCAGAAACATCTGCTGCTGCCGCTCCACAGATAGGGTTCTCGGGAACTGTCAGCTTTATGCACTGAATTAAAAAGTAGTAATTAAAGAAAGAACTTGACAATTAATAGAATAGAATAGAATAGAATAGAATAATCATTTATTTGGCACACACAAAATGACACATGAAACAATAATAACAGTTGAATCCATTAAGACAGTTCGACTCATGTGTCTGCGTACCAAAATGGCGTTCAGCTCAGCATAATGTTGGATGTTGTGCATCCAACGCTGATTTTCAGCTGAAACCGGGAGCAAAAGGTATTGCAGCAGCGACGAAGTAAAATAAAAATAAATAAAGAAGTGAATAAATAAAAGGTGTGCAATATTATTAAAATGTAGATATAAAATTCATAAACATACTTTTCTAAAATAATAATAAATAAATATATATATATATATATAAATAAATATGGGTAACTATTTAAAATATATTGACTTAGATATATATATATGTAAGAAGAGTAATTGGATGACTAGATCAAAGAGAGGTCGACATTGATGTTACCATGTTGTATTTGGGCTTCCATTAGAAACATTTTTAGTTTTTTTCTAAAGCTGTTGCCACTTTTAGCATTTCTAATTGGTGGTGGCAAATTGTTCCAACACTTGGAAGCCGCTTATTTGAAACTACCCCTGAAGCTCTCTGATCGGTGACGTTGAGTAGACAGTTGCTTGGAGCACTGCCGACTTGCACAGTCTCTTTGACTAGTCATCCAAATTAGCTTGTCGTATAGGTATTTAGGCGTTCTGTAGTTTATGACACCAAAAAGAAGACAGGCCAGATGAAGCTTGCGTCGCAATTTCATTTTTAAACTAAAGTGCTCATTAAGAAAAGGTGTAATATGGCTTCTAGGTGGTACAATAAAACAAAACCTTGCGCATGCGTTTTGAACTCGCTGTATAAGGCGTTCGGTTCTCACTAGCAACCTTGAGCTATACACAGTGTCAGCGTAGTTAAGTTTTGACAAAACCAACGACTCAACAAGACGTGCGAACCTCTTCACTAAGATACGGTCTTATCTTGTACAAAACTTTCAGCCTGTAGAAGCAGTTTCGTACACAGCCTGCAACATGTTTTTCAAAACGCAAGTCTGCATCCATATTAAGTCCCAAATTACGTGCCTCAAAGACACGCTCAACAGGTTGATTCTTAAGCAAAATACGCTGACTTAAGTTCAATGAGGCTATAAGATTCTTACTTCCCAGGATAATATATTTCGTTTTAAGTGGATTAAGGACAAGATTATTCGCATCTGACCAGGATGAAATCCTCGCCAGATCTTCATTAATCTCCGCAATAGCTCTGTCAATATCTTTGGGCTTGAACGAGACGTAGATCTGTATATCATCGGCGTATATGTGATACTTACAATTAAGTATCTGGTTTTTAACATCGGAGCTGTAAAGTATAAATAAAATTGGACCAAGAATAGAACCTTGAGGTACACCTCGACTTAACTGAGAAAACCCCGAGCAAAGTGAGGAGCCATTGTTATTTTTTAGCTCAACATATTGATATCTATTGCTTAAGTAGCTATTAAACCATCTAACAGTATTACAGTCGAAACCATAATAGCTCAGCTTTGATAGTAGCAATGACGTATTTATTGCATCAAATGCCCGAGAGAAATCAAGCAAAACCAACAAAGTACACATTCCCTGGTCTTGAGCATACAGAATATTGAAATTACCGAAAACCCATCGCGTAAATACTTAAATCAGAGAAATTCCACACACACACAATACATAGGCAAACTTAACGCTAATTAGCATTTTATTTCAGCTAACCTTAGTGCAGTGTAGATTATCGTAAATAATGTAATCGTCTTCGGTAATAATGTGATCGGCATATTCAAAATTGCCAGCAAAATTGCCAGCAAAATTGCCAGCAAAATTGCCAACAAAATTGCCCAAAAAGTTGCCAACAAAATTGCCAGCAAAATTGCCAGCAAAATTGCCAGCAAAATTGCCAGCAAAATTGCCAACAAAGTTGCCAACAAAATTGCCAGCAAAATTGCCAGCAAAATTGCCAGCAAAATTGCCAGCAAAATTGCCAGCAAAATTGCCAACAAAATTGCCAGCAAAGTTGCCAACAAAATTGCCAGCAAAATTGCCAACAAAATTGCCAACAAAGTTGCCAACAAAATTGAGCGGTTCGTGTGTATTAATGTATGTGTATTATTGTTATTAAATTTTTTTATAGTAGGTACCTATGTTCTAAATTAAACTTTTTTGTGAATCTATTTTCTGGGAAGCAATGCCACTTAATCTGCACTACACAAGGGTTAGCTAGAAGAAAACGCTAAATAGTATTAAGTTTGCCTATCTATTATTTTTTTAGTGCAAAAAAGAATTTTCTAATCTAATCTTGATAACTAGTAGTTCGCCCCGAACTGAGATCGCGGGATCTTCGGAGAGAACCACTCCGAGTCTCATACATCTCGTGCATCGTAGGGCACGTTTCTAAGGTGTGTGACCTACGAGTCAATGCTTTGTCATAGTTATTCAATTTCCTGGGTGAATAAATAAATAAATACTGCTGGACATTTCACACAGCACTATCTAGCCCCAAACTAAGCAGAACTTGTACTATGGGAACTAGATAACTGATAGACTACTTATGTATATACTTTTTTTGTAAATACATACTTATAATATATAAAAAACACCCAGACACGGAACAAATATCCTGTAGATCATGCAAATATTTGTTCCGTTGCGGGAATCGAACCCGCTACTCCTGCGTCTCAGCCGGCTATACGCCCACTGCGCCACGGAGGTGGTCCTAAATAAAAAAAAGTCTTAATTAAACTTTCAGTCGCAGCTACTAAAAGGCGACCTTTTTTACGTCAAATTAATTTGATATCTAGAAGATCAGCCCTTTGATTTGTCTAGATTTAACCCTGTAAACCCAGCTGGCTCTATTGTCCGTGGCGCCAATGCAGGTTTAATGGCTGTAAACCAGCGCTGAGCAATAGGTTTATTGTTCAGTATAATGCTGAGCCATTCCCCTTTTTCGGCACAGGGCTCAGTGACTGGATACGTATTTTTAGTACTATTTATTATTTTTTGCTTAAGTAATGTTTTTTAAATTGTCTGTATTTTATTGTGTTTATTTAATTGTCTGTCTTCACTTATCCACTGTATGTAGTTTCTGTGTGTTTGTTACTTGTGTCGAAATAAATGTCTATATCTATCTATCTATCTATCTAATAACCATAAAAAACCATGTTTTAATCCAATATATTTTTACCAAATAAAATCATTTAATCAAATAATTTAATTGATCTTCAGATCTCTTAGACATTCCATAAGCAAGTTCAATTATTACTTTTGATACATGCCGGCGTCATACCTAATAATTAGCATTCTTTTCATTAATCCCGTCGCCTATAAGAATACTAAATAATGCCCTTTATAAAAAACCTCTCCTTAACAATTACGCACTTTCAGCTAGTAAAGTCCAAGCTTCTTTAGATGGTATTTACAGGATAATGAAGTACCAAGTTTTCAGCAAGCTTTACTTTCAAAGCTTATTGAGAAGACTTATCGAAGTTCCTGGCAAAGTTGCCAACAAAATTCAGCAAAATTGCCAGCAAAATTGCCAGCAAAATTGCCAACAAAATTGCCAACAAAATTGCCAACAAAGTTGCAAACAAAATTTCCAGCCAAATTGCCTGTTCTAAATTAAACTTTTTTGTGAATCTATTTTCTGGGAAGCAATGCCACTTAATCTGCACTACACAAGAGTTAGCTAGAAGAAAATGCTAATTAGTATTAAGTTTGCCTATCTATTATTTTTTTAGTGCAAAAAAGAATTTTCTAATCTAATCTTGATAACTAGTAGTTCGCCCCGAACTGAGATCGCGGGATCTTCGGAGAGAACCACTCCGAGTCTCCGATTAAAATAATACGAACTAAGTTGATGAACTACAGTTGTTTACTTGCTTATAAACTGCAGTTGAGTCTACTGAACTTTAATAAGTAGCGGTTCGCCCCGAACTGAGATCTCGTGAGTCTTCCATTAAAACAAAAATATATTATTCGTAATTTTTGACTCTCAAAATAGTCTCAAAACACGATATAAACAACCACCTTACATGACCTACAGTTTCATTCATATTACAGGTAACGGGAGTTCATGTTAATTGGTTCCTTTTTTTGGGGTACAAAATGCAGTTATTCTCGATTTCAGACTTTTGCCTATATTTGTGTCACTAAAGCTACAGGCATACCAAATTTCAGCATTGTGGGGTCACTGGTGTACCCTGTGAATTTTGTCAATTCAATAAATTGTTTGTTTTTACATACCAAAATAAATTTCACGTTTCTATGGTAAACATTTCACAAATATATCGATTATGCTCATCAAAATAACCTCTTTAATTTTTGTGCGTATATAATCAAACACCCTATATATAGACCAAGATTTATTGAAATCGGTCTAGGCGTTTAAAGATAAAAACGTAACAAACTGACTGGGGGTCCTAAAGTTACATCAGGCAAGACAGTACATCAAATCCAACAAAACACGTCGTTATAAAATAATAAATAAATTTCGCTGGATATTTCACACAGCGCTATCCCGCCCCAAACTAAGCAGAGCTTGTACTATGAGAACCAGATAACTGATAGAATACTAATATACTTATTTTTTGTAAATACATATTTATTATGTATAGAAAAACATCCAGACCCGGAACAAATATCTGTAGATCATGCAAACATTTGTTCCGCGGCGGGAATCGAGCCCGCCACCTCCTGCGCGGCTAGTCGCCCACTATGCCACGGTGGTCGTCATTAGCTTGTATGTAACAAACAACCATTATCTTCATTAGTTTCCTGGTAATCCAGGCTTACTCTAAGCCAGAACTGAGCTGAGTGGTTGCAGAACAGACTAGGCCAATGAAATCCTTTACACAGAAGCTCATCTTTAGCTGTGTTTGTTCGATGCTATTCAAGGCTACCTAGATTAGTTTTCTAGATGACTCATATGGTTGGAAGTAATTTTCTCGTAGTTTATATATTATTTCATATTAATATAAGATATTTTTATTGGATTGCGACTAACCATGTTTAAATTTGACGTATTTGTATGATTTGACAACTTACAACTTCTTGATATCTACCCCCTAACACATTATCACTGCAAAATTATATATAAGAAATGACTCCTATCCCTCTCCTACGAAGAAACAGAAGACTTTGTTATCTCCCTAAAACTCCCTAAACAATCATAAATTATCATAAATCATAAATTCATAATAGCTCACGCATACTACATACCCCCACGCGCATACACACACACACACACTTTAACTCACTCACCCACACATACATACAAACAGACTCACCCGTTCATTAAAATTATAATAATTATCTATATATCTGTATCTACATATATATTCCTTTAACTATATGTATTCTTTGCATTTATTTACTTATTGTACTTAGTTTTAAGCTTAAATTATTCTTATTGTAATCTTCGCATTTGAAAGCGAGCTTAATAGAAAAACACCTCGATGCTTTACAAGTTTTCATTTAATTTTTCATTAATACACTCCTTTATGACCAATCAGTAACGGCAGGTAATCTATATTGGTTACTCTTTTTAGGGGTATAAATTTGAGTTGTTCTGGATTTCAGACTTTTCCTATATTTGTATTACTAAATCTATACTCATACCAAATTTCAGCACTGTGGGGTCGCTGGTGTAAATACCATGTGAATTTTGTCAAAGTTCAGTTTTTATCATGGCTAATAACTTAAAAACTATAAGGCTTAAACTAAAAATAAAAACGAGGTCGAAATGTACTCACAAAGACCTTTTATAAGACGTGCCACTGGACTGAATGGTCCCATTTTGTTTTTTTTCCTCTCTTAAACCCAATATCTCAACAACTCCCCATATTTTTGGCTCATTTAGTCACACCAAAATTGTGCCATCACTACCTATGTACTAAAATTCATGATAATCGGATAAACTAAATATAATGGTTTTTAGAAATATATAATAGTAGTTTAATAAGTCTTTACTCTTTATTGCATACAAATTGATTACAGACATAAACAGCTTACAAAACTGACAATAATTATATTACAATATTCGTATGTCTTCGATTTTTCAAATCAAATCAAATTCCGTTTAATGAATTACAAATTTTGATGTTCACTTTGGTGTACAAATTATTTTACTGAACAAGATTGGAAAACAATATTGCAAAAATCTGTTAATATAATCATGTACGTGTCAATTGTTTTAGGTTGAATGGTAACAAGGTTGATCGCCATTTTAAATGTATATCTACATATTTAACGAAAGCCTTATTTTTACAAAGTCTTATTCTAATAATATTCTACGAAGGTTTTCTTCGAATTAACCCGTAATTAAATAAACGCAAATATTAGCGTAATCCAATAATTAAGGTCTTTATAACGTATAAGCTTTTGTTTTACGAAAGGGATCCTACGAGTAGTAAAATTACTTACTTGAGTCGTGATTTGACAAATTATAAAAATAAAATAATAGGGCATTTATTTACACACACACCTCTTATGCTAACAGAAGTTGGTAGGTACAATAAGTACTAAATAAAGCTAGGTAAGTTTAATAGTGGGCCTAATTCTAAGTAACTTTAGTACATTATCGTAGGTAGCACTAAGGTAGAGGGTGGTGGTAAATAGGTCGAGGGCTCAGCTACGCTGGTTTGCAGCCTCGCCTTGGCAGAAACATCTGCTGCTGCCGCTCCACAGATAGGGTTCTCGGGAACTGTCAGCTTTATGCACTGAATTAAAAAGTAGTAATTAAAGAAAGAACTTGACAATTACCGAAAACCCATCGCGTAAATACTTAAATCAGAGAAATTCCACACACACACAATACATAGGCAAACTTAACGCTAATTAGCATTTTATTTCAGCTAACCTTAGTGCAGTGTAGATTATCGTAAATAATGTAATCGTCTTCGTTATTATCGTGATCGGCATATTCAAAATTGCCAGCAAAATTGCCAGCAAAATTGCCAGCAAAATTGCCAACAAAATTGCCCAAAAAGTTGCTAACAAAATTGCCAGCAAATTTGCCAGCAAAATTGCCAGCAAATTTGCCCGCAAAATTGCCAGCAAAATTGCCAACAAAGTTGCCAACAAAATTGCCAGCAAAATTGCCAGCAAAATTGCCAGCAAAATTGCCAGCAAAATTGCCAACAAAATTGCCAACAAAAATGCCAACAAAATTGCCAGCAAAATTGCCAACAAAATTGCCAGCAAAATTACCAACAAAATTGCCAGCAAAATTGCCAGCAAAATTGCCAACAAAATTGCCAACAATGTTGCCAACAAAATTGCCAGCAAAATTGCCAACAAAATTGAGCGGTTCGTGTGTATTTATGTATGTGTATTATTGTTATTAAATTTTTTTATAGTAGGTACCTATGTTCTAAATTAAACTTTTTTGTGAATCTATTTTCTGGGAAGCAATGCCACTTAATCTGCACTACACAAGAGTTAGCTAGAAGAAAATGCTAATTAGTATTAAGTTTGCCTATCTATTATTTTTTTAGTGCAAAAAAGAATTTTCTAATCTAATCTTGATAACTAGTAGTTCGCCCCGAACTGAGATCGCGGGATCTTCGGAGAGAACCACTCCGATTCTCCGATTAAAATAATACGAACTAAGTTGATGAACTACAGTTGTTTACTTGCTTGTAAACTGCAGTTGAGTCTACTGAACTTTAATAAGTAGCGGTTCGCCCCGAACTAAGATCTCGTGAGTCTTCCATTAAAACAAAAATATATTATTCGTAATTTTTGACTCTCAAAATAGTCTCAAAACACGATATAAACAACCACCTTACATGACCTACAGTTTCATTCAAATTACAGGTAACGGGAGTTCATGTTAATTGGTTCCTTTTTTTGGGGTACAAAATGCAGTTATTCTCGATTTCAGACTTTTGCCTATATTTGTGTCACTAAAGCTACAGGCATACCAAATTTCAGCATTGTGGGGTCACTGGTGTACCCTGTGAATTTTGTCAATTCAATAAATTGTTTGTTTTTACATACCAAAATAAACACGTTTCTATGGTAAACATTTCACAAATATATCGATTATGCTCATCAAAATAACCTCTTTAATTTTTGTGCGTATATTATCAAACACCCTATATATAGACCAAGATTTATTGAAATCGGTCTAGGCGTTTAAAGATAAAAACGTAACAAACTGACAGATAGACTGGGGGTCCTAAAGTTACATCAGGCAAGACAGTACATCAAATCCAACAAAACACGTCGTTATAAAATAATAAATAAATTTCGCTGGATATTTCACACAGCGCTATCCCGCCCCAAACTAAGCAGAGCTTGTACTATGAGAACCAGATAACTGATAGAATACTAATATACTTATTTTTTGTAAATACATATTTAATATGTATAGAAAAACATCCAGACCCGGAACAAATATCTGTAGATCATGCAAACATTTGTTCCGCGGCGGGAATCGAGCCCGCCACCTCCTGCGCGGCTAGTCGCCCACTATGCCACGGTGGTCGTCATTAGCTTGTATGTAACAAACAACCATTATCTTCATTAGTTTCCTGGTAATCCAGGCTTACTCTAAGCCAGAACTGAGCTGAGTGGTTGCAGAACAGACTAGGCCAATGAAATCCTTTACACAGAAGCTCATCTTTAGCTGTGTTTGTTCGATGCTATTCAAGGCTACCTAGATTAGTTTTCTAGATGACTCATATGGTTGGAAGTAATTTTCTCGTAGTTTATATATTATTTCATATTAATATAAGATAATTTTATTGGATTGCGACTAACCATGTTCAAATTTGACGTATTTGTATGATTTGACAACTTACAACTTCTTGATATCTACCCCCTAACACATTATCACTGCAAAATTATATATAAGAAATGACTCCTATCCCTCTCCTACGAAGAAACAGAAGACTTTGTTATCTCCCTAAAACTCCCTAAACAATAATAAATTATCATAAATCATAAATTCATAATAGCTCACGCATACTACATACCCCCACGCGCATACACACACACACACACTTTAACTCACTCACCCACACATACAAACAGACTCACCCGTTCATTAAAATTATAATAATTATCTATATATCTGTATCTACATATATATTCCTTTAACTACATATATGTATTCTTTGCATTTATTTACTCATTGTACTTAGTTTTAAGCTTAAATTATTCTTATTGTAATCTTAGCATTTGAAAGCGAGCTTAATAGAAAAACACCTCGATGCTTTACAAGTTTTCATTTAATTTTTCATTAATACACTCCTTTATGACCAATCAGTAACGGCAGGTAATCTATATTGGTTACTCTTTTTAGGGGTATTTTGGTTGGTGGGCAATTTTGTTGGCAATTTTGCTGGCAATTTTGTTGGCAACTTTGTTGGCAAATTTGTTGGCAACTTTGTTGGCAAATTTGTTGGCAACTTTACTTTGCTGGCAATTTTGATGGCAATTTTGCTAGCAATTTTGCTGGAAATTTTGCTGAATTTTGTTGGCAATTTTGCTGGCAACTTTGTTGGCAACTTTGTTGGCAAATTTGTTGGCAACTTTGTGGGCAAATTTGTTGGCAACTTCACTTTGCTGGCAATTTTGATGGCAATTTTGCTGAATTTTGTTGGCAACTTTGCTGGCAATTTTGATGGCAATTTTGTTGGCAATTTTGCTGGCAATTTAATTCAATCATAAATTATCATAAATCAAAAATTCATAATAGCTCACGCATACTACATACCCCCACGCGCATACACACACACACACACTTTAACTCACTCACCCACACATACAAACAGACTCACCCGTTCATTAAAATTATAATAATTATCTATATATCTGTATCTACATATATATTCCTTTAACTTTATGTATTCTTTGCATTTATTTACTTATTGTACTTAGTTTTAAGCTTAAATTATTCTTATTGTAATCTTAGCATTTGAAAGCGAGCTTAATAGAAAAACACCTCGATGCTTTACAAGTTTTCATTTAATTTTTCATTAATACACTCCTTTATGACCAATCAGTAACGGCAGGTAATCTATATTGGTTACTCTTTTTAGGGGTATTTTGGTTGGTGGGCAATTTTGTTGGCAATTTTGCTGGCAATTTTGTTGGCAACTTTGTTGGCAAATTTGTTGGCAACTTTGTTGGCAAATTTGTTGGCAACTTTACTTTGCTGGCAATTTTGATGGCAATTTTGCTAGCAATTTTGCTGGAAATTTTTGCTGAATGTTGTTGGCAACTTTGTTGGCAATTTTGCTGGCAACTTTGTTGGCAAATTTGTTGGCAACTTTGTTGGCAAATTTGTTGGCAACTTTACTTAGCTGGCAATTTTAATGGCAATTTTGATAGCAATTTTGCTTGCAATTTTTGCTGAATTTTGTTGGCAACTTTGTTGGCAATTTTGCTGGCAACTTTGTTGGCAAATTTGTTGGCAACTTTGTTGGCAAATTTGTTGGCAACTTTGTTGGCAATTTTGTTGGCAATTTTGCTGGCAATTTTGATGGCAATTTTGTTGGCAATTTTGCTGGCAATTTTGCTGGCAATTTTGCTGGCAATTTTGCTGGTAATTTTGTTGGCAACTTTGTTGGCAATTTTGTTGGCCATTTTGCTGGCAATTTTGAATATGCCGATCACGATAATAACGAAGACGATTACATTATTTACGATAATCTACACTGCACTATATGTCTTCGATTTTTCAAATCAAATCAAATTCCGTTTAATGAATTACAAATTTTGATGTTCACTTTGGTGTACAAATTTTTTTACTGAACAAGATTGGAAAACAATATTGCAAAAATCTGTTAATATAATCATGTACGTGTCAATTGTTTTAGTTTGAATGGTAACAAGGTTGATCGCCATTTTAAATGTATATCTACATATTTAACGAAAGCCTTATTTTTACAAAGTCTTATTCTAATAATATTCTACGAAGGTTTTCTTCGAATTAACCCGTAATTAAATAAACGCAAATATTAGCGTAATCCAATAATTAAGGTCTTTATAACGTATAAGCTTTTGTTTTACGAAAGGGATCCTACGAGTAGTAAAATTACTTACTTGAGTCGTGATTTGACAAATTATAAAAATAAAATAATAGGGCATTTATTTACACACACACACCTCTTATGCTAACAGAAGTTGGTAGGTACAATAAGTACTAAATAAAGCTAGGTAAGTTAAATAGTAGGCCTAATTCTAAGTAACTTTAGTACATTATCGTAGGTAGCACTAAGGTAGAGGGTGGTGGTAAATAGGTCGAGGGCTCAGCTACGCTGGTTTGCAGCCTCGCCTTGGCAGAAACATCTGCTGCTGCCGCTCCACAGATAGGGTTCTCGGGAACTGTCAGCTTTATGCACTGAATTAAAAAGTAGTAATTAAAGAAAGAACTTGACAATTACCGAAAACCCATCGCGTAAATACTTAAATCAGAGAAATTCCACACACACACAATACATAGGCAAACTTAACGCTAATTAGCATTTTATTTCAGCTAACCTTAGTGCAGTGTAGATTATCGTAAATAATGTAATCGTCTTCGGTAATAATGTGATCGGCATATTCAAAATTGCAAGCAAAATTGCCAGCAAAATTGCCAGCAAAATTGCCAACAAAATTGCCCAAAAAGTTGCCAACAAAATTGCCAGCAAAATTGCCAGCAAAAATGCCAGCAAAATTCAGCAAAATTGCCAGCAAAATTGCCAACAAAATTGCCAGCAAAATTGCCAACAAAGTTGCCAACAAAATTGCCAGCAAAATTGCCAGCAAAATTGCCAGCAAAATTGCCAGCAAAATTGCCAACAAAATTGCCAACAAAATTGCCAGCAAAGTTGCCAACAAAATTGCCAGCAAAATTGCCAACAAAGTTGCCAACAAAATTCAGCAAAATTGCCAGCAAAATTGCTATCAAAATTGCCATCAAAATTGCCAGCAAAGTAAAGTTGCCAACAAATTTGCCAACAAAGTTGCCAACAAATTTGCCAACAAAGTTGCCAACGAAATGGCCAGCAAAATTGCCAGCAAAATTGCCAACAAAATTGCCATCAAAATTGCCAGCAAAATTGCCAACAAAATTGCCAACAAAATTGCCAGCAAAATTGCCAACAAAATTCAGCAAAATTGCCAGAAAAATTGCCAGCAAAGTAAAGTTGCCAACAAATTTGCCAACAAAATTGCCAACAAAATTGCCAACAAAATTGCCAAAAAAATTGCCAGCAAAATTGCCAACAAAATTGCCCACCAACCAAAATACCCCTAAAAAGAGTAACCAATATAGATTACCTGCCGTTACTGATTGGTCATAAAGGAGTGTATTAATGAAAAATTAAAATGAAAACTTGTAAAGCATCGAGGTGTTTTTCTATTAAGCTCGCTTTCAAATGCTAAGATTACAATAAGAATAATTTCAGCTTAAAACTAAGTACAATAAGTAAATAAATGCAAAGGATACATATAGTTAAAGGAATATATATGTAGATACAGATATATAGATAATTATTATAATTTTAATGAACGGGTGAGTCTGTTTGTATGTGTGGGTGAGTGAGTTAAAGTGTGTGTGTGTGTGTGTATGCGCGTGGGGGTATGTAGTATGCGTGAGCTATTATGAATTTATGATTTATGATAATTTATGATTGTTTAGGGAGTTTTAGGGAGATAACAAAGTCTTCTGTTTCTTCGTAGGAGAGGGATAGGAGTCATTTCTTATATATAATTTTGCAGTGATAATGTGTTAGGGGGTAGATATCAAGAAGTTGTAAGTTGTCAAATCATACAAATACGTCAAATTTAAACATGGTTAGTCGCAATCCAATAAAAATATCTTATATTAATATGAAATAATATATAACTACGAGAAAATTACTTCCAACCATATGAGTCATCTAGAAAACTAATCTAGGTAGCCTTGAATAGCATCGAACAAACACAGCTAAAGATGAGCTTCTGTGTAAAGGATTTCATTGGCCTAGTCTGTTCTGCAACCACTCAGCTCAGTTCTGGCTTAGAGTAAGCCTGGATTACCAGGAAACTAATGAAGATAATGGTTGTTTGTTACATACAAGCTAATGACGACCACCGTGGCATAGTGGGCGACTAGCCGCGCAGGAGGTGGCGGGCTCGATTCCCGCCGCGGAACAAATGTTTGCATGATCTACAGATATTTGTTCCGGGTCTGGATGTTTTTCTATACATATTAAATATGTATTTACAAAAAATAAGTATATTAGCATTCTATCAGTTATCTGGTTCTCATAGTACAAGCTCTGCTTAGTTTGGGGCGGGATAGCGCTGTGTGAAATATCCAGCGAAATTTATTTATTATTTTATAACGACGTGTTTTGTTGGATTTGATGTACTGTCTTGCCTGATGTAACTTTAGGACCCCCAGTCTATCTGTCAGTTTGTTACGTTATCTTTAAACGCCTAGACCGATTTCAATAAATCTTGGTCTTTATATAGGGTGTTTGATACTATACGCACAAAAATTAAAGAGGTTATTTTGATGAGCATAATCGATTTATTTGTGAAATGTTTACCATAGAAACGTGAAATTTATTTTGGTATGTAAAAACAAACAATTTATCGAATTGACAAAATTCACAGGGTACACCAGTGACCCCACAATGCTGAAATTTGGTATGCCCGTAGCTTTAGTGACACAAATATAGGCAAAAGTCTGAAATCGAGAATAACTGCATTTTGTACCCCAAAAAAAGGAACCAATTAACATGAACTCCCGTTACCTGTAATTTGAATGAAACTGTAGGTCATGTAAGGTGGTTGTTTATATCGTGTTTTGAGACTATTTTGAGAGTCAAAAATTACGAATAATATATTTTTGTTTTAATGGAAGACTCACGAGATCTCAGTTCGGGGCGAACCGCTACTTATTAAAGTTCAGTAGACTCAACTGCAGTTTACAAGCAAGTAAACAACTGTAGTCCATCAACTTAGTTCGTATTATTTTAATCGGAGACTCGGAGTGGTTCTCTCCGAAGATCCCGCGATCTCAGTTCGGGGCGAACTACTAGTTATCAAGATTAGATTAGAAAATTCTTTTTTGCACTAAAAAAATAATAGATAGGCAAACTTAATACTAATTAGCATTTTCTTCTAGCTAACTCTTGTGTAGTGCAGATTAAGTGGCATTGCTTCCCAGAAAATAGATTCACAAAAAAGTTTAATTTAGAACATAGGTACCTACTATAAAAAAATTTAATAACAATAATACACATACATAAATACACACGAACCGCTCAATTTTGTTGGTAATTTTGCTGGCAATTTTGTTGGCAACTTTGTTGGCAATTTTGTTGGCAATTTTGCTGGCAATTTTGATGGCAATTTTGTTGGTAATTTTGCTGGCAATTTTGTTGGCAATTTTGCTGGCAATTTTGTTGGCAACTTTGTTGGCAATTTTGTTGGCAATTTTGCTGGCAATTTTGCTGGCAATTTTGCCAACCTATATCATCCCGCTGCTGGGCAAAGGTCTCCCTCACTGTCTTCCAGGACTTTCGCTCGCGTGCCAAACCCCACCAATCTGTCTCGAAGGCATCGAGATCGTCACGTCAGCGTCTACTAGGCCTTCCTCGGCGCCGTCGCTCGTCTTCAGGCACCCACTGTGTGACGATCGTTGCCCATCTGTATCATGGCCTCGGCTTAAAATAAATGTATTCGTTTATTTTTTCGTTTAATTCTTTGATCCGGCCCTGACCCGTCGTTCTAATAAAGAGCTTCTTCGGAATTCGGTGCACTGCAAAATAAACAAGAGACAACTTCGATAAGTCTTCTCAATAAGCTTTGAAAGTAAAGCTTGCTGAAAACTTGGTACTTCATTATCCTGTAAATACCATCTAAAGAAGCTTGGACTTTACTAGCTGAAAGTGCGTAATTGTTAAGGAGAGGTTTTTTATAAAGGGCATTATTTAGTATTCTTATAGGCGACGGGATTAATGAAAAGAATGCAAATTATTAGGTATGAAGCCGGCATGTATCAAAAGTAATAATTAAACTTGCTTATGGAATGTCTAAGAGATCTGAAGATCAATTAAATTATTTGATTAAATGATTTTATTTGGTAAAAATATATTGGATTAAAACATGGCTTTTTAATGGTTATTGGTCCTCAATAGAGCCAGCTGGGTTTACAGGGTTAAATCTAGACAAATCAAAGGGCTGATCTTCTAGATATCAAATTAATTTGACGTAAAAAATGTCGCCTTTTAGTAGCTGCGACTGAAAGTTTAATTAAGACTTTTTTTTATTTAGGACCACCTCCGTGGCGCAGTGGGCGTATAGCCGGCTGAGACGCAGGAGTAGCGGGTTCGATTCCCGCAACGGAACAAATATTTGCATGATCTACAGATATTTGTTCCGTGTCTGGGTGTTTTTTATATATTATAAGTATGTATTTACAAAAAAAGTATATACATAAGTATTCTATCAGTTATCTAGTTCCCATAGTACAAGTTCTGCTTAGTTTGGGGCTAGATAGTGCTGTGTGAAATGTCCAGCAGTATTTATTTATTTATTCACCCAGGAAATTGAATAACTATGACAAAGCATTGACTAGTAGGTCACACACCTTAGAAACGTGCCCTACGATGCACGAGATGTATGAGACTCGGAGTGGTTCTCTCCGAAGATCCCGCGATCTCAGTTCGGGGCGACCTACTAGTTATCAAGATTAGATTAGAAAATTCTTTTTTGCACTAAAAAAATAATAGATAGGCAAACTTAATACTAATTAGCATTTTCTTCTAGCTAACTCTTGTGTAGTGCAGATTAAGTGGCATTGCTTCCCAGAAAATAGATTCACAAAAAAGTTTAATTTAGAACATAGGTACCTACTATAAAAAAATTGAATAACAATAATACGAGTGACGTCGCGAACGTGAAGTATAGTTGATACTGTCCGTCCTATTTTTGCGTGTATAAATATGTTGAGAGTTCTGTATAACGCCAAAGTATAGTAAATTTACGGTATACTGTGCAACAAACCTGTGAAGTTGTTATCTCGCACTAGTGCTCAGTGATATTGAAGTTATTATAGAAACAGGGAAATCATTACCTGACCAGTAAGTTTAATTACCCTCAACAAAAAAAAAACACAACAGTGGTGCTATAATTTAATTCCGACATCCCGCAAATCTAGAAGTTGTTGTCGTTGTGCTCTTTGCGCAGATTAACTACAGTCTGGGCTAATCGAGAATCTAGTAATAGTATTATTATTAAGATAATACAGGAGTACGTGCTGCCATCTGTTGAAATATATTTGAAGCGTCGCTCCGTAGAAGCTGCGAATTGTGTTTCTGCCTATTGATAATCGATCAAGCTAACATTCTACGAAAAATGGTTAAATGTGTAGCTTGTGGAAAATTCTTGGGGGCAAAAGATGGCATTAGTTGTCCTAAGTGTAAGTCTCGAAGTCACAATGAATGTGTTCGAGTACCAGTTGGTGTTACGGTAGATAATTCCTGGAGATGTGGAGAATGCCAGTGCAAGACGCCCAAAGGGCGTGACCCATCTACGCCCGTCATGGGTGAGTGCTACTTAGATCCGACCCTGATCAGCGAAGAGCCAGCCGTGCAATCGGTTTCAACCGGTGTGGCTAAGGCATCGAGTCAGATTAACACCGATGTGGTGCGTACGCTTAGAGACGAAATGCGGTCCGAGTTCGCTAATATACAAAAGCTCATGGCATCGGAATTTAAATCGTCTAATGACAAAATGAGCTCATTTCTTGAAGAAATGCGTGAACTCAAGAAAGAACTGTCATCAGCACGTTCAAGTTTTAATGAACGGATGGATGAGCTAGATGCCCGCTTACTGGTGTTAGAATTAGCTCGGGAAGCCCCTATTCAGTCGGAGGAGACGAATGCACTGGAACAAGCCCTTGAGGAGGTGAAATCTCAGCTCAACGATCGCGAACAGGAATACCTGCTCAATGACGTGGTGATTACTGGTTTACCAGAGCGAAATGGTGAAACCCCGGCTCACTTAGCTTCTTTGATTGGCACTAAAATGGGCATGACGTTGGATGAACGAGACATTGTGCTAGCTGAGAGAGAGGGGGCCCCCCGCCGTGCGCAGGATGGTACATCATCATCATTAGCACCGCTTCGCGCACGCCGCATCATCGTCCGTCTTGCACGTCGTATCACCCGGGATGAGTACCTCCAGTCTGCTCGTGTTCGTCGTGGCTTGACCACCACTGATCTTGGTTTGGAGGGGGCATCCGCCCGCATCTATGTTAATGAGCGCCTTACAAAATTAAATGGGCAAATGTTCGCCAAGGCCAGAGAGGAGTGCCGTAAACTTGCATGGAAATATTGCTGGTCAAAAGAAGGACGCATCTATGTCAGGAAGGAGCACGGTGCTCCTTATTTTAGAATCAGAAATGATATGGACTTGGAACGAATTTTTCCCAAAACCTCTGTTTGAATGAGTCGACCATCTGTCTCTCTGTCTTATCTGTCATAGCAATATGTTATACTTCTGCTCATTATCAATATTGCAATCATGTATTGTATTTGTTTAACTTACATACTCGTAACTTACTGAAACTTAAAATTTTGTTTTTCATAATTTTAATTAAAATTGAGCAGTCATTATTTGCCTATAATTTTTTCTGTGTAAATATTCTATTTCTTTGTTTTATGTTCTACTATATTTTTGTAAAACATGTTATTTTGTACGGACGACCCTGTGTCTGCTTGTTATCGTGTATGTGTGGCGTATGCTGCCCGGAATATCCTGTCACTTTATCCCACGTCTTATCATATTTACTTACAAAATATCGAATTATTTATTTGTATATAGTTTCATATATTATTTACCAATCATTATATTATTATGTACCGTATATGTCATATAACTATTTTCTAACAACCAGCATTGTAATTTGTTTACACTTTTCTTCAATAAAACTTATTTATAGTATAACCATTGTTTTTAAAAATGGGTAACAACAAATTTCTCTAGATTGGTCTTCATAATGCTGGTTCCTTGGGTACAGGTCATGATGATTTTATTGCAACTATGCTTAAGTACTCAATGGATATCGTGGCAATTAATGAGACTTGGATAAGAGAGGGAGAGATAGGTCGCGCCCCCTTCGTGCCCAATTATCGACTGCGTTACACGCCACGTCCAGTCAGCATGCGGGACGGTCGTGGTGGAGGCGTTGGTTTTTATATCAAGCGCGGTGTTAACGTGCGAATACGTGCTCACCCCATTAACCCTAATGTAGAACAGATGTGGCTCACACTTACTATAAAGTCTTCTAAGATAGTAATAGGTACTGCGTATCGTTCGCAACGGGTAAAAGTGAACGAATTTCTCGAGGCTTTAATGGACTCTGTTGCATTTTTTTCTAGCTGTGATAGTATGATTATTCTGGGTGATTTTAACATCGATATGATGAATGGTGATGACGTTAAAACAAAACTTCTCAATGAGTTTCTAGTCAGTACAGAGTTAAAACAGGTGATACAGAATCCCACTCATTTTACAGATCACAGTCAAACACTTATCGACGTGGTCTGTTCTAACGTGCGACCACGCAATGTATGTGTTGAACCTATAGGGTCAGAGACTGGCCATGCTTTTATAACGTGCGAATTTTATTTTAAAAAACCAAAAATTACACCAAAGTTCATTAGTTTTAGGCCAATTAAAGATATCTGCTTCGATCTGTTCACCAGCGATTTAGAGTCGATTCGATGGGATTACATTAACACGCGAGACCACGTTGATAGTATGATAGCGGATTTTAACGACGTAATTACGCTACTATTCGACTTGCATGCTCCAATCAAGTCGACAATCATAAAAGAATTACCTAGTCCGTGGCTTACTGATAATGTTAAGCTTATGATGCGTCTCCGTGACGCAGCACTCGCTAAGTTTCGTGAGACTAAACTTGAAAGTCATAAACTCCTTTATAAGGACCTAAAGAAACATGTTATATTTGCATTACATAGCGAGAAAAAGGCATTTTTTGAACAGAACATTAACCACAATATTAATAATTCTAAAGCTCTATGGAAGAATTTGAAATCAAATATCCTACCGCCAAAATCAATGGAATTGCCTACCCTATTTGATAATCCTAACATAATTAATGATCACTTCCTTAACGTATCTGGTAATTCCTGTATTCAAATTTCTGACCTGACTTATTTTGAATTTCATAAATATTGTACAGCCACGTTTTCTCTAAAACCAATAGATTCATCAATTGTATTAAAAATTTTAAAACAAATTAAATCAAACGCCCTTGGGTTTGACAAAATTTCCTTAGATATGATCACGCTCACGCTTCCTCAAAGCTTGAATACTATTACAGCTATTGTTAATAGGTCACTCGTCTCTGCAGTCTTTCCCACGATCTGGAAAAAAGCTGTAGTAAAGCCTATACCAAAGATCCCCGACCCTATTGAATTGAAAGACTTGCGACCCATTAGTATCTTGCCCTGCCTATCTAAGGTACTGGAAAAGGTGGTCTGTACTCAAATGACTGAATACTTGGAAATTCATAACATTTTACCTGATCTTCAATCAGGTTTTAGAAAAAGTAGAGGAACGAATACCGCACTGTTGGACGTAACGGACAATATTCTTGCAGCTCAAGACAAGGGTAAGGGCACGATCTTGGTTCTTCTAGACTTTTCACGTGCTTTCGATTCGATTAACATATCTCTTCTTTTATCTAAACTAAATTTCTATGGTTTTGATTCCAATACTATTAGGTGGTTTGATACTTATCTGAGTAATCGTGAACAACTTGTAGAAATCAAGAAGGATAATGGGTTAGCTACGACTTCCGATATGCGTAAAGTGACTAGAGGGGTCCCACAAGGCTCCATTCTCGGCCCAGTTCTATTCATCCTATACAGCGCTGATATTGTAAATTGCATCCAGCATTGCAAGTTCCATATCTATGCCGATGACATTCAGATGTACCTATCTTTTAAACCAGAGGATATAAGAGATGCAGAAAGTAAACTTAATCAAGATTTGGAAAGGATTCAAGACTGGGCTGTATCAAATTCCTTACTACTAAATACTAGGAAGACTAAGTATATGATGTTTGGTACAAAAAATCAAATTATAAAAATAACTAATTTAAATCCGCAATTGGTTATTAGTGGGGAGATAATCGAGCGAGTCTACGAAGCTAAGAATCTTGGTCTTATTCTAGATGAACAGTTAAGGTTCGAACACCACGTATCCGAGTCTGTTAGAAATTCTTTTTATCGCTTAAAAGTCCTATATAAAGTAAGAAACTATTTGAGTCTAGACCTCCGTACTATGCTCGTGGACTCATTAGTGCTTTCCAGGTTTAACTACGTTGACTGTGTGTATGGTCCCCGCCTGCTCTCTAAAACATCTCGTCTAATCCAGAGAGTTCAAAACGCTTGTGCACGATTCTGTTTTGATGTTCCTTTACGTAGCCATATAACACCATTCCTCAATGAGCATAATATATTAAATATGAAGCACAGGAGAGATCTGCATCTTGCAACTTTAATGTTTGGTGTGGTGCAGACCCAAAAGCCGTACTATCTCTATTCTAAACTTGATTGGGTTCAAGATCACAATAGATATGCAATACGTGCTTCATCTTTATTACTACGTACACCACGACACGGCTCTGCTGCATTTCGTGGTAGTTTTCGTTTCTGTGCCACTAAATGCTGGAACTCCCTCCCTCCACCATTACGTGATCTGCTAAGTAAGCCCAACTTCAGAATAAAGTTTAAGAGACACCTAATAGACTTGCAAAAGTCTGTTCCGTGATTACGCTTAAGGTATGAAATCAGTTTTCTATACTTACTGCTGCCCCAACGAACCCGAATAAATTTTGTTCCTACGTCTTTTAATTTTTTAGTTCTCTTTTTATTGTTTTGTCTACTAAAGTATGTACTAAGTAATGTGGCACAGCATGTTTTTAATTTTTATTTATTTTTTGATTCCTAACCACTGTTAATATGGGTACTTCTTGTCTATTGTATATATTTATTTATTATGCATGCTTTCATTGTTTTGATAATCTATTTAACGTAAGCTAAAACTATATACTATCGTCATTATTGTTTTTTTGTCTATTATTTATATTTTATCGTGGCCTCTTTATTATGACTCTTTATATAATTATCTCTTATACAATCATTTATATATTTTTTTAATTAATAATTCACTTCACAGTATTGTAACTTTTGTAAGGATATTTCTATATTTTTTATATTATTATTATTATTATTTTATCACTATTTTGTACGTTCGTGAGTCACCAAAGCCTTGTGCTGAAAATGAGCGTTGTAAATTAGTTTACAGCACATGCTGAGCTCAGGGCTTTTCGCATAATCCTGTACATGGCAGCATTTCTCCATACATACACTTTAATTGCCGTATTAAGTATATATATATATATATATTTTTTTTTCCTCCTGTGTGTATGTTTTTTTTTTTTTTTAGTGTGTATAATTATGTAAGTTTATGTGTTGTGTCTGCTTCTTGTGTACAGTTTATGTGAATAAATGTCTTCTTTCTTTCTTTCTTTCTTTCTTAATACACATACATAAATACACACGAACCGCTCAATTTTGTTGGCAATTTTGTTGGCAACTTTGTTGGCAAATTTGTTGGCAACTTTGTTGGCAATTTTGCTGGCAATTTTGCTGGCAATTTTGTTGGTAATTTTGCTGGCAATTTTGTTGGCAATTTTGCTGGCAATTTTGCTGGCAATTTTGCTGGCAATTTTGCTGGCCATTTTGTTGGCAACTTTGTTGGCAATTTTGTTGGCAATTTTGCTGGCAATTTTGCTGGCAATTTTGCTGGCAATTTTGTTGGCAATTTTGATGGCAAGTTTGCTGGCAATTTGGTTGGCAATTTTGCTGGCAATTTTGTTGGCAACTTTGTTGGCAAATTTGTTGGCAACTTTGCGGGCAATATTGATGGCAATTTTACCAACAAAGTTGCCAACAAAATTGCCAGCAAAATTAACAGCAAAATTGCCAGCAGGGTGGGTCAGCTAGTATAATATAGAAATATTGAAATATTTATATGGCCGTGCGTAGAAGTAAAAATAACATTAACATAAGGATTTCTATAAGTGTTGTTCTGTAAGTCCAGTGGCCCTAGGGAGTAAAATGCCAGAGCAAAGTTCATCAAGCAATCTAACTAAAAGCTCGAACTCACACCGTTTGAGGGAGAAAGCCATTCCAACTTCGATAAAAGAGGTGCCTTATCAGGGTTGGACTGAGGTATTTATTAACATATCGACAGGTGAGATCGTGGTCAAACGTTAGCCTATAATTTATTTAAACTAGTGGTTCGAACTGAAATCTCGCGAGTCTCCCATAATAACAAAAAATATTTTTCGTAATCTTTGACTATCAATATAGTGCCAGGAAATGTATAACCAACCTACTTGACCTATGTTCACTTTGGTGTACAAATTATTTTACTGAACAAGATTGGAAAACAATATTGCAAAAATCTGTTAATATAATCATGTACGTGTCAATTGTTTTTTTAGGTTGAATGGTAACAAGGTTGACCGCCATTTTAAATGTATATCTACATATTTAACGAAAGCTTTATTTTTACAAATTCTTATTCTAATAATATTCTACGAAGGTTTTCTTCGAATTAACCCGTAATTAAATAAACGCAAATATTAGCGTAATCCAATAATTAAGGTCTTTGTAACGTATAAGCTTTTGTTTTACGAAAGGGATCCTACGAGTAGTAAAATTACTTACTTGAGTCGTGATTTGACAAATTATAAAAATAAAATAATAGGGCATTTATTTACACACACACCTCTTATGCTAACAGAAGTTGGTAGGTACAATAAGTACTAAATAAAGCTAGGTAAGTTTAATAGTAGGCCTAATTCTAAGTAACTTTAGTACATTATCGTAGGTAGCACTAAGGTAGAGGGTGGTGGTAAATAGGTCGAGGGCTCAGCTACGCTGGTTTGCAGCCTCGCCTTGGCAGAAACATCTGCTGCTGCCGCTCCACAGATAGGGTTCTCGGGAACTGTCAGCTTTATGCACTGAATTAAAAAGTAGTAATTAAAGAAAGAACTTGACAATTACCGAAAACCCATCGCGTAAATACTTAAATCAGAGAAATTCCACACACACACAATACATAGGCAAACTAAACGCTAATTAGCATTTTATTTCAGCTAACCTTAGTGCAGTGTAGATTATCGTAAATAATGTAATCGTCTTCGTTATTATCGTGATCGGCATATTCAAAATTGCCAGCAAAATTGCCAACAAAATTGCCAACAAAGTTGCCAACAAAATTGCCAGCAAAATTGCCAGCAAAATTGCCAACAAAATTGCCAGCAAAATTGCCAGCAAAATTTCCAGCAAAATTGCCAGCAAAATTGCCAACAAAATTGCCATCAAAATTGCCAGCAAAATTGCCAGCAAAATTGCCAGCAAAATTGCCAACGAAATTGCCAACAAAGTTGCCAACAAATTTGCCACCAACAAATTTGCCAACAAAGTTTCCAACAAATTGGCCAACAAAGTTGCCAAAAAACTTGCCAACAAAGTTGCCAACAGAGTTGCCAACCAAATTGCCAGCAAAATTGCCAACAAAATTGCCAACAAAGTTGCCAACAAAATTCAGCAAAATTGCCAGCAAAATTGCTATCAAAATTGCCATCAAAATTGCCAGCAAAGTAAAGTTGCCAACAAATTTGCCAACAAAGTTGCCAACAAATTTGCCAACAAAGTTGCCAACAAAATTGCCAGCAAAATTGCCAGCAAAATTGCCAACAAAATTGCCATCAAAATTGCCAGCAAAGTTGCCAACAAAATTGCCAGCAAAATTGCCAACAAAATTGCCAACAAAATTGCCAGCAAAATTGCCAACAAAATTCAGCAAAATTGCCAGCAATATTGCCAGCAAAGTAAAGTTGCCAACAAATTTGCCAACAAAATTGCCAACAAAATTGCCAACAAAATTGCCAAAAAAATTGCCAGCAAAATTGCCAACAAAATTGCCCACCAACCAAAATACCCCTAAAAAGAGTAACCAATATAGATTACCTGCCGTTACTGATTGGTCATAAAGGAGTGTATTAATGAAAAATTAAATGAAAACTTGTAAAGCATCGAGGTGTTTTTCTATTAAGCTCGCTTTCAAATGCTAAGATTACAATAAGAATAATTTAAGCTTAAAACTAAGTACAATAAGTAAATAAATGCAAAGAATACATATAGTTAAAGGAATATATATGTAGATACAGATATATAGATAATTATTATAATTTTAATGAACGGGTGAGTCTGTTTGTATGTGTGGGTGAGTGAGTTAAAGTGTGTGTGTGTGTGTATGCGCGTGGGGGTATGTAGTATGCGTGAGCTATTATGAATTTATGATTTATGATAATTTATGATTGTTTAGGGAGTTTTAGGGAGATAACAAAGTCTTCTGTTTCTTCGTAGGAGAGGGATAGGAGTCATTTCTTATATATAATTTTGCAGTGATAATGTGTTAGGGGGTAGATATCAAGAAGTTGTAAGTTGTCAAATCATACAAATACGTCAAATTTAAACATGGTTAGTCGCAATCCAATAAAAATATCTTATATTAATATGAAATAATATATAACTACGAGAAAATTACTTCCAACCATATGAGTCATCTAGAAAACTAATCTAGGTAGCCTTGAATAGCATCGAACAAACACAGCTAAAGATGAGCTTCTGTGTAAAGGATTTCATTGGCCTAGTCTGTTCTGCAACCACTCAGCTCAGTTCTGGCTTAGAGTAAGCCTGGATTACCAGGAAACTAATGAAGATAATGGTTGTTTGTTACATACAAGCTAATGACGACCACCGTGGCATAGTGGGCGACTAGCCGCGCAGGAGGTGGCGGGCTCGATTCCCGCCGCGGAACAAATGTTTGCATGATCTACAGATATTTGTTCCGGGTCTGGATGTTTTTCTATACATAATAAATATGTATTTACAAAAAATAAGTATATTAGCATTCTATCAGTTATCTGGTTCTCATAGTACAAGCTCTGCTTAGTTTGGGGCGGGATAGCGCTGTGTGAAATATCCAGCCAAATTTATTTATTATTTTATAACGACGTGTTTTGTTGGATTTGATGTACTGTCTTGCCTGATGTAACTTTAGGACCCCCAGTCCAAAATTGCCAGCAAAATTGCCAGCAAAGTTGCCAACAAAGTTGCGAACAAAATTGCCAGCAAAATTGCCAACAAAATTGCCAACAAAATTGCCAACAAAGTTGCCAACAAATTTGCCACCAACAAATTTGCCAACAAAGTTGCCAACAAATTGGCCAACAAAGTTGCCAACAAACTTGCCAACAAAGTTGCCAACAAAGTTGTAAATAAATTTGGCTGGATATTTCACACAGCGCTATCCCGCCCCAAACTAAGCAGAGCTTGTACTATGAGAACCAGATAACTGATAGAATGCTAATATACTTATTTTTTGTAAATACATATTTATTATGTATAGAAAAACATCCAGACCCGGAACAAATATCTGTAGATCATGCAAACATTTGTTCCGCGGCGGGAATCGAGCCCGCCACCTCCTGCGCGGCTAGTCGCCCACTATGCCACGGTGGTCGTCATTAGCTCAGTGCATAAAGCTGACAGTTCCTGAGAACCCTATCTGTGGAGCGGCAGCAGCAGATGTTTCTGCCAAGGCGAGGCTGAAAACCAGCGTAGCTGAGCCCTCGACCTATTTACCACCACCCTCTACCTTAGTGCTACCTACGATAATGTACTAAAGTTACTTAGAATTAGGCCTACTATTAAACTTACCTAGCTTTATTTAGTACTTATTGTACCTACCAACTTCTGTTAGCATAAGAGGTGTGTGTGTAAATAAATGCCCTATTATTTTATTTTTATAATTTGTCAAATCACGACTCAAGTAAGTAATTTTACTACTCGTAGGATCCCTTTCGTAAAACAAAAGCTTATACGTTATAAAGACCTTAATTATTGGATTACGCTAATATTTGCGTTTATTTAATTACGGGTTAATTCGAAGAAAACCTTCGTAGAATATTATTAGAATAAGACTTTGTAAAAATAAAGCTTTCGTTAAATATGTAGATATACATTTAAAATGGCGATCAACCTTGTTACCATTCAACCTAAAACAATTGACACGTACATGATTATATTAACAGATTTTTGCAATATTGTTTTCCAATCTTGTTCAGTAAAATAATTTGTTGGCAACTTTGTTGGCAAATTTGTTAGCAACTTTACTTTGCTGGCAATTTTGATGGCAATTTTGATAGCAATTTTTCTGAATTTTGTTGGCAACTTTGTTAGCCAATTTGTTGGCAACATTGTTGGCAATTTTGTTGGCAATTTTGCTGGCAATTTTGATGGCAATTTTGATAGCAATTTTGCTGGCAATTTTGTTGGCAACTTTGTTGGCCAATTTGTTGGCAACTTTGTTGGCAATTTTGTTGGCAATTTTGCTGGCAATTTTGTTGGCAACTTTGTTGGCAACTTTGTTGTCAAGTTTGTTGGCAACTTTGTTGGCCAATTTGTTGGCAACTTTGTTGGCAATTTTGTTGGCAATTTTGCTGGCAATTTTGATGGCAATTTTGTTGGCAATTTTCCTGGCAATTTTGCTGGCAATTTTGTTGGCAACTTTGCTGGCAATTTTTATGGCAGTTTTGTTGGCAATTTTGCTGGCAATTTTGTTGGCAACTTTGTTGGCAAATTTGTTGGCAACTTTGTTGGCAAATTTGTTGGCAACTTTGTTGGCAAATTTGTTGGCAACTTTACTTTGCTGGCAATTTTGATGGCAATTTTGATAGCAATTTTGCTGGCAATTTTGCTGAATTTTGTTGGCAACGTTGTTGGCAATTTTGTTGGCAATTTTGCTGGCAGTTTTGTTGGCAACTTTGTTGGCAACTTTGTTGGCAACTTTGTTGGCAAGTTTGTTTGCAACTTTGTTGGCCAATTTGTTGGCAATTTTGCTGGCAATTTTGTTGGCAACTTTGCTGGCAATTTTGATGGCAATTTTGTTGGCAATTTTGCTGGCAATTTTGCTGGCAATTTTGTTGGCAACTTTGTTGGCAAATTTGTTGGCAACTTTGTTGGCAAATTTGTTGGCAACTTTACTTTGCTGGCAATTTTGATGGCAATTTTGATAGCAATTTTGCTGGCAATTTTGCTGAATTTTGTTGGCAACTTTGTTGGCAATTTTGTTGGCAATTTTGCTGGCAACTTTGTTGGCAACTTTGTTGGCAACTTTGTTGGCAACTTTGTTGGCAAGTTTGTTGGCAACTTTGTTGGCCAATTTGTGGGCAACTTTGTTGGCAATTTTGTTGGCAATTTTGCTGGCAATTTTGTTGGCAACTTTGTTGTCAAGTTTGTTGGCAACTTTGCTGGCAATTTTGTTGGCAACTTTGTTGGCAACTTTACTTTGCTGGCAATTTTGATGGCAATTTTGATAGCAATTTTGCTGGCAATTTTGCTGAATTTTGTTGGCAACTTTGTTGGCAATTTTGTTGGCAATTTCGTTGGCAATTTTGCTGGCAATTTTGCTGGCAACTTTGTTGGCAACTTTGTTGGCAAGTTTGTTGCCAACTTTGTTGGCTAATTTGTTGGCAACTTTGTTGGCAATTTTGTTGGCAATTTTGCTGGCAATTTTGTTGGCAACTTTGTTGGCAACTTTGTTGTCAAGTTTGTTGGCAACTTTGTTGGCCAATTTGTTAGCAACTTTGTGGGCAAATTTGTTGGTGGCAAATTTGTTGGCAACTTTGTTGGCAATTTTGTTGACAATTTTGCTGGCAATTTTGCTGGATATTTTGATGGCAATTTGGTTGGCAATTTTGCTGGCAATTTTGCTGGAAATTTTGCTGGCAATTTTGCTGGCAATTTTATTTTTTGTACATGATTATATTAACAGATTTTTGCAATATTGTTTTCCAATCTTGTTCAGTAAAATAATTTGTACACCAAAGTGAACATAGGTCAAGTAGGTTGGTTATACATTTCGTGGCACTATATTGATAGTCAAAGATTACGAAAAATATTTTTTGTTATTATGGGAGACTCGCGAGATTTCAGTTCGAACCACTAGTTTAAATAAATTATAGGCTAACGTTTGACCACGATCTCACCTGTCGATATGTTAATAAATACCTCAGTCCAACCCTGATAAGGCACCTGTTTTATCGAAGTTGGAATGGCTTTCTCCCTCAAACGGTGTGAGTTCGAGCTTTTAGTTAGATTGCTTGATGAACTTTGCTCTGGCATTTTACTCCCTAGGGCCACTGGACTTACAGAACAACACTTATAGAAATCCTTATGTTAATGTTGTTTTTACTTCTACGCACGGCCATATAAATATTTCAATATTTCTATATTATACTAGCTGACCCACCCTGCTGGCAATTTTGCTGGCAATTTTGCTGGCAATTTTGCTGGCAATTTTGTTGGCAACTTTGTTGGCAATTTTGTTGGCAATTTTGCTGGCAATTTTGTTGGCAATTTTGCTGGCAATTTTGCTGGCAATTTTGCTGGCAATTTTGGACTGGGGGTCCTAAAGTTACATCAGGCAAGACAGTACATCAAATCCAACAAAACACGTCGTTATAAAATAATAAATAAATTTGGCTGGATATTTCACACAGCGCTATCCCGCCCCAAACTAAGCAGAGCTTGTACTATGAGAACCAGATAACTGATAGAATGCTAATATACTTATTTTTTGTAAATACATATTTATTATGTATAGAAAAACATCCAGACCCGGAACAAATATCTGTAGATCATGCAAACATTTGTTCCGCGGCGGGAATCGAGCCCGCCACCTCCTGCGCGGCTAGTCGCCCACTATGCCACGGTGGTCGTCATTAGCTTGTATGTAACAAACAACCATTATCTTCATTAGTTTCCTGGTAATCCAGGCTTACTCTAAGCCAGAACTGAGCTGAGTGGTTGCAGAACAGACTAGGCCAATGAAATCCTTTACACAGAAGCTCATCTTTAGCTGTGTTTGTTCGATGCTATTCAAGGCTACCTAGATTAGTTTTCTAGATGACTCATATGGTTGGAAGTAATTTTCTCGTAGTTATATATTATTTCATATTAATATAAGATATTTTTATTGGATTGCGACTAACCATGTTCAAATTTGACGTATTTGTATGATTTGACAACTTACAACTTCTTGATATCTACCCCCTAACACATTATCACTGCAAAATTATATATAAGAAATGACTCCTATCCCTCTCCTACGAAGAAACAGAAGACTTTGTTATCTCCCTAAAACTCCCTAAACAATCATAAATTATCATAAATCATAAATTCATAATAGCTCACGCATACTACATACCCCCACGCGCATACACACACACACACACTTTAACTCACTCACCCACACATACAAACAGACTCACCCGTTCATTAAAATTATAATAATTATCTATATATCTGTATCTACATATATATTCCTTTAACTATATGTATTCTTTGCATTTATTTACTTATTGTACTTAGTTTTAAGCTGAAATTATTCTTATTGTAATCTTAGCATTTGAAAGCGAGCTTAATAGAAAAACACCTCGATGCTTTACAAGTTTTCACTTTAATTTTTCATTAATACACTCCTTTATGACCAATCAGTAACGGCAGGTAATCTATATTGGTTACTCTTTTTAGGGGTATTTTGGTTTGTGGGCAATTTTGTTGGCAATTTTGCTGGCAATTTTTTTGGCAATTTTGTTGGCAATTTTGTTGGCAATTTTGTTGGCAAATTTGTTGGCAACTTTACTTTGCTGGCAATTTTGCTGGCAATTTTGCTGAATTTTGTTGGCAATTTTGCTGGCAATTTTGTTGGCAATTTTGTTGGCAATTTTGTTGGCAATTTTGCTGGCAATTTTGCTGGCAATTTTGCGGGCAATTTTGGACTGGGGGTCCTAAAGTTACATCAGGCAAGACAGTACATCAAATCCAACAAAACACGTCGTTATAAAATAATAAATAAATTTGGCTGGATATTTCACACAGCGCTATCCCGCCCCAAACTAAGCAGAGCTTGTACTATGAGAACCAGATAACTGATAGAATGCTAATATACTTATTTTTTGTAAATACATATTTATTATGTATAGAAAAACATCCAGACCCGGAACAAATATCTGTAGATCATGCAAACATTTGTTCCGCGGCGGGAATCGAGCCCGCCACCTCCTGCGCGGCTAGTCGCCCACTATGCCACGGTGGTCGTCATTAGCTTGTATGTAACAAACAACCATTATCTTCATTAGTTTCCTGGTAATCCAGGCTTACTCTAAGCCAGAACTGAGCTGAGTGGTTGCAGAACAGACTAGGCCAATGAAATCCTTTACACAGAAGCTCATCTTTAGCTGTGTTTGTTCGATGCTATTCAAGGCTACCTAGATTAGTTTTCTAGATGACTCATATGGTTGGAAGTAATTTTCTCGTAGTTATATATTATTTCATATTAATATAAGATATTTTTATTGGATTGCGACTAACCATGTTTAAATTTGACGTATTTGTATGATTTGACAACTTACAACTTCTTGATATCTACCCCCTAACACATTATCACTGCAAAATTATATATAAGAAATGACTCCTATCCCTCTCCTACGAAGAAACAGAAGACTTTGTTATCTCCCTAAAACTCCCTAAACAATCATAAATTATCATAAATCATAAATTCATAATAGCTCACGCATACTACATACCCCCACGCGCATACACACACACACACACTTTAACTCACTCACCCACACATACAAACAGACTCACCCGTTCATTAAAATTATAATAATTATCTATATATCTGTATCTACATATATATTCCTTTAACTATATGTATTCTTTGCATTTATTTACTTATTGTACTTAGTTTTAAGCTTAAATTATTCTTATTGTAATCTTAGCATTTGAAAGCGAGCTTAATAGAAAAACACCACGATGCTTTACAAGTTTTCATTTAATTTTTCATTAATACACTCCTTTATGACCAATCAGTAACGGCAGGTAATCTATATTGGTTACTCTTTTTAGGGGTGTTTTGGTTGGTGGGCAATTTTGTTGGCAATTTTGCTGGCAATTTTTTTGGCAATTTTGTTGGCAATTTTGTTGGCAATTTTGTTGGCAAATTTGTTGGCAACTTTACTTTGCTGGCAATTTTGCTGGCAATTTTGCTGAATTTTGTTGGCAATTTTGCTGGCAATTTTGTTGGCAATTTTGTTGGCAACTTTGCTGGCAATTTTGATGGCAATTTTGTTGGCAATTTTGCTGGCAATTTTGCTGGCAATTTTGTTGGCAACTTTGTTGGCAAATTTGTTGGCAACTTTACTTTGCGGGCAATTTTGATGGCAATTTTGATAGCAATTTTGCTGGCAATTTTGTTGGCAACTTTGTTGGCAACTTTGTTGGCAAGTTTGTTGGCAACTTTGTTGGCCAATTTGTTGGAAACTTTGTTGGCAAATTTGTTGGTGGCAAATTTGTTGGCAACTTTGTTGGCAATTTTGTTGGCAATTTTGCTGGCAATTTTGCTGGCAATTTTGATGGCAATTTTGTTGGCAATTTTGCTGGCAATTTTGCTGGAAATTTTGCTGGCAATTTTGCTGGCTATTTTGTTGGCTATTTTGCTGGCAATTTTGCGGGCAATTTTGTTGGCAACTTTGTTGGCAATTTTGTTGGCAATTTTGCTGGCAATTTTGAATATGCCGATCACGATAATAACGAAGACGATTACCTTATTTACGATAATCTACACTGCACTAAGGTCAGCTGAAATAAAATGCTAATTAGCGTTAAGTTTGCCTATGTATTGTGTGTGTGTGTGGAATTTCTCTGATTTAAGTATTTACGTGATGGCAATTTTGCTGGCAATTTTGTTGGCAACTTTGTTGGCAATTTTGATGGCAATTTTGTTGGCAATTTTGCTGGCAATTTTGCTTGCAATTTTGTTGGCAACTTTGCTGGCAATTTTGATGGCAATTTTGTTGGCAATTTTGCTGGCAATTTTGCTGGCAATTTTGTTGGCAACTTTGTTGGCAAATTTGTTGGCAACTTTGTTGGCAAATTTGTTGGCAACTTTACTTTGCTGGCAATTTTAATGGCAATTTTGATAGCAATTTTGCTGGCAATTTTGCTGAATTTTGTTGGCAACTTTGTTGGCAATTTTGTTGGCAATTTTGCTGGCAATTTGGTTGGCAACTTTGTTGGCAACTTTGTTGGCAAGTTTGTTGGCAACTTTGTTGGCCAATTTGTTGGCAACTTTGTTGGCAATTTTGTTGGCAATTTTGCTGGCAATTTTGTTGGCAACTTTGTTGGCAACTTTGTTGGCAAGTTTGTTGGCAACTTTGTTGGCCAATTTGTTGGCAACTTTGTTGGCAAATTTGTTGGTGGCAAATTTGTTGGCAACTTTGTTGGCAATTTTGTTGGCAATTTTGCTGGCAATTTTTTTGGCAATTTTGATGGCAATTTTGTTGGCAATTTTGCTGGCAATTTTGCTGGAATTTTTGCTGGCAATTTTGCTGGCAATTTTGTTGGCAATTTTGCTGGCAATTTTGTTGGCAATTTTGCTGGCAATTTTATTTTTTGTACATGATTATATTAACAGATTTTTGCAATATTGTTTTCCAATCTTGTTCAGTAAAATAATTTGTACACCAAAGTGAACATAGGTCAAGTAGGTTGGTTATACATTTCGTGGCACTATATTGATAGTCAAAGATTACGAAAAATATTTTTTGTTATTATGGGAGACTCGCGAGTTTTCAGTTCGAACCACTAGTTTAAATAAATTATAGGCTAACGTTTGACCACGATCTCACCTGTCGATATGTTAATAAATACCTCAGTCCAACCCTGATAAGGCACCTGTTTTATCGAAGTTGGAATGGCTTTCTCCCTCAAACGGTGTGAGTTCGAGCTTTTAGTTAGATTGCTTGATGAACTTTGCTCTGGCATTTTACTCCCTAGGGCCACTGGACTTACAGAACAACACTTATAGAAATCCTTATGTTAATGTTGTTTTTACTTCTACGCACGGTCATATAAATATTTCAATATTTCTATATTATACTAGCTGACCCACCCTGCTGGCAATTTTGCTGGCAATTTTGTTGGCAACTTTGTTGGCAATTTTGTTGGCAATTTTGCTGGCAATTTTGTTGGCAATTTTGTTGGCAACTTTACTTTGCTGGCAATTTTGCTGGCAATTTTGCTGAATTTTGTTGGCAATTTTGCTGGCAATTTTGTTGGCAATTTTGTTGGCAATTTTGTTGGCAATTTTGCTGGCAATTTTGCTGGCAATTTTGCGGGCAATTTTGGACTGGGGGTCCTAAAGTTACATCAGGCAAGACAGTACATCAAATCCAACAAAACACGTCGTTATAAAATAATAAATAAATTTGGCTGGATATTTCACACAGCGCTATCCCGCCCCAAACTAAGCAGAGCTTGTACTATGAGAACCAGATAACTGATAGAATGCTAATATACTTATTTTTTGTAAATACATATTTATTATGTATAGAAAAACATCCAGACCCGGAACAAATATCTGTAGATCATGCAAACATTTGTTCCGCGGCGGGAATCGAGCCCGCCACCTCCTGCGCGGCTAGTCGCCCACTATGCCACGGTGGTCGTCATTAGCTTGTATGTAACAAACAACCATTATCTTCATTAGTTTCCTGGTAATCCAGGCTTACTCTAAGCCAGAACTGAGCTGAGTGGTTGCAGAACAGACTAGGCCAATGAAATCCTTTACACAGAAGCTCATCTTTAGCTGTGTTTGTTCGATGCTATTCAAGGCTACCTAGATTAGTTTTCTAGATGACTCATATGGTTGGAAGTAATTTTCTCGTAGTTATATATTATTTCATATTAATATAAGATATTTTTATTGGATTGCGACTAACCATGTTTAAATTTGACGTATTTGTATGATTTGACAACTTACAACTTCTTGATATCTACCCCCTAACACATTATCACTGCAAAATTATATATAAGAAATGACTCCTATCCCTCTCCTACGAAGAAACAGAAGACTTTGTTATCTCCCTAAAACTCCCTAAACAATCATAAATTATCATAAATCATAAATTCATAATAGCTCACGCATACTACATACCCCCACGCGCATACACACACACACACACTTTAACTCACTCACCCACACATACAAACAGACTCACCCGTTCATTAAAATTATAATAATTATCTATATATCTGTATCTACATATATATTCCTTTAACTATATGTATTCTTTGCATTTATTTACTTATTGTACTTAGTTTTAAGCTTAAATTATTCTTATTGTAATCTTAGCATTTGAAAGCGAGCTTAATAGAAAAACACCACGATGCTTTACAAGTTTTCATTTAATTTTTCATTAATACACTCCTTTATGACCAATCAGTAACGGCAGGTAATCTATATTGGTTACTCTTTTTAGGGGTATTTTGGTTGGTGGGCAATTTTGTTGGCAATTTTGCTGGCAATTTTTTTGGCAATTTTGTTGGCAATTTTGTTGGCAATTTTGTTGGCAAATTTGTTGGCAACTTTACTTTGCTGGCAATTTTGCTGGCAATTTTGCTGAATTTTGTTGGCAATTTTGCTGGCAATTTTGTTGGCAATTTTGTTGGCAACTTTGCTGGCAATTTTTATGGCAATTTTGTTGGCAATTTTGCTGGCAATTTTGCTGGCAATTTTGTTGGCAACTTTGTTGGCAAATTTGTTGGCAACTTTACTTTGCGGGCAATTTTGATGGCAATTTTGATAGCAATTTTGCTGGCAATTTTGTTGGCAACTTTGTTGGCAACTTTGTTGGCAAGTTTGTTGGCAACTTTGTTGGCCAATTTGTTGGAAACTTTGTTGGCAAATTTGTTGGTGGCAAATTTGTTGGCAACTTTGTTGGCAATTTTGTTGGCAATTTTGCTGGCAATTTTGCTGGCAATTTTGATGGCAATTTTGTTGGCAATTTTGCTGGCAATTTTGCTGGAAATTTTGCTGGCAATTTTGCTGGCTATTTTGTTGGCTATTTTGCCGGCAATTTTGCGGGCAATTTTGTTGGCAACTTTGTTGGCAATTTTGTTGGCAATTTTGCTGGCAATTTTGAATATGCCGATCACGATAATAACGAAGACGATTACCTTATTTACGATAATCTACACTGCACTAAGGTCAGCTGAAATAAAATGCTAATTAGCGTTAAGTTTGCCTATGTATTGTGTGTGTGTGTGGAATTTCTCTGATTTAAGTATTTACGTGATGGCAATTTTGCTGGCAATTTTGTTGGCAACTTTGTTGGCAATTTTGATGGCAATTTTGTTGGCAATTTTGCTGGCAATTTTGCTTGCAATTTTGTTGGCAACTTTGCTGGCAATTTTGATGGCAATTTTGTTGGCAATTTTGCTGGCAATTTTGCTGGCAATTTTGTTGGCAACTTTGTTGGCAAATTTGTTGGCAACTTTGTTGGCAAATTTGTTTGGCAACTTTACTTTGCTGGCAATTTTAATGGCAATTTTGATAGCAATTTTGCTGGCAATTTTGCTGAATTTTGTTGGCAACTTTGTTGGCAATTTTGTTGGCAATTTTGCTGGCAATTTGGTTGGCAACTTTGTTGGCAACTTTGTTGGCAAGTTTGTTGGCAACTTTGTTGGCCAATTTGTTGGCAACTTTGTTGGCAATTTTGTTGGCAATTTTGCTGGCAATTTTGTTGGCAACTTTGTTGGCAACTTTGTTGGCAAGTTTGTTGGCAACTTTGTTGGCCAATTTGTTGGCAACTTTGTTGGCAAATTTGTTGGTGGCAAATTTGTTGGCAACTTTGTTGGCAATTTTGTTGGCAATTTTGCTGGCAATTTTGCTGGCAATTTTGATGGCAATTTTGTTGGCAATTTTGCTGGCAATTTTGCTGGAATTTTTGCTGGCAATTTTGCTGGCAATTTTGTTGGCAATTTTGCTGGCAATTTTATTTTTTGTACATGATTATATTAACAGATTTTTGCAATATTGTTTTC
The DNA here is from genome assembly GCA_963924445.1 of Philereme transversata. Lineage (NCBI taxonomy): Eukaryota > Metazoa > Arthropoda > Insecta > Lepidoptera > Geometridae > Philereme > Philereme transversata. Next base: position 13,906,443 of record OZ004342.1, read on the forward strand.
CAATCTTGTTCAGTAAAATAATTTGTACACCAAAGTGAACATAGGTCAAGTAGGTTGGTTATACATTTCGTGGCACTATATTGATAGTCAAAGATTACGAAAAATATTTTTTGTTATTATGGGAGACTCGCGAGTTTTCAGTTCGAACCACTAGTTTAAATAAATTATAGGCTAACGTTTGACCACGATCTCACCTGTCGATATGTTAATAAATACCTCAGTCCAACCCTGATAAGGCACCTGTTTTATCGAAGTTGGAATGGCTTTCTCCCTCAAACGGTGTGAGTTCGAGCTTTTAGTTAGATTGCTTGATGAACTTTGCTCTGGCATTTTACTCCCTAGGGCCACTGGACTTACAGAACAACACTTATAGAAATCCTTATGTTAATGTAGTTTTTACTTCTACGCACGGTCATATAAATATTTCAATATTTCTATATTATACTAGCTGACCCACCCTGCTGGCAATTTTGCTGGCAATTTTGTTGGCAACTTTGTTGGCAATTTTGTTGGCAATTTTGCTGGCAATTTTGTTGGCAATTTTGCTGGCAATTTTGCTGGCAATTTTGGACTGGGGGTCCTAAAGTTACATCAGGCAAGACAGTACATCAAATCCAACAAAACACGTCGTTATAAAATAATAAATAAATTTGGCTGGATATTTCACACAGCGCTATCCCGCCCCAAACTAAGCAGAGCTTGTACTATGAGAACCAGATACTGATAGAATGCTAATATACTTATTTTTTGTAAATACATATTTATTATGTACAGAAAAACATCCAGACCCGGAACAAATATCTGTAGATCATGCAAACATTTGTTCCGCGGCGGGAATCGAGCCCGCCACCTCCTGCGCGGCTAGTCGCCCACTATGCCACGGTGGTCGTCATTAGCTTGTATGTAACAAACAACCATTATCTTCATTAGTTTCCTGGTAATCCAGGCTTACTCTAAGCCAGAACTGAGCTGAGTGGTTGCAGAACAGACTAGGCCAATGAAATCCTTTACACAGAAGCTCATCTTTAGCTGTGTTTGTTCGATGCTATTCAAGGCTACCTAGACTAGTTTTCTAGATGTTTCATATGGTTGGAAGTAATTTTCTCGTAGTTTATATATTATTTCATATTAATATAAGATAATTTTATTGGATTGCGACTAACCATGTTTAAATTTGACGTATTTGTATGATTTGACAACTTACAACTTCTTGATATCTACCCCCTAACACATTATCACTGCAAAATTATATATAAGAAATGACTCCTATCCCTCTCCTACGAAGAAACAGAAGACTTTGTTATCTCCCTAAAACTCCCTAAACAATCATAAATTATCATAAATCATAAATTCATAATAGCTCACGCATACTACATACCCCCACGCGCATACACACACACACACACTTTAACTCACTCACCCACACATACAAACAGACTCACCCGTTCATTAAAATTATAATAATTATCTATATATCTGTATCTACATATATATTCCTTTAACTATATGTATTCTTTGCATTTATTTACTTATTGTACTTAGTTTTAAGCTTAAATTATTCTTATTGTAATCTTAGCATTTGAAAGCGAGCTTAATAGAAAAACACCACGATGCTTTACAAGTTTTCATTTAATTTTTCATTAATACACTCCTTTATGACCAATCAGTAACGGCAGGTAATCTATATTGGTTACTCTTTTTAGGGGTATTTTGGTTGGTGGGCAATTTTGTTGGCAATTTTGCTGGCAATTTTTTTGGCAACTTTGTTCACAAATTTGTTGGCAACTTTGTTGGCAAATTTGTTGGCAACTTTACTTTGCTGGCAATTTTGCTGGCAATTTTGCTGAATTTTGTTGGCAATTTTGCTGGCAATTTTGTTGGCAATTTTGTTGGCAATTTTGCTGGCAATTTTGTTGGCAACGTTGCTGGCAATTTTGATGGCAATTTTGTTGGCAATTTTGCTGGCAATTTTGCTGGCAATTTTGTTGGCAACTTTGTTGGCAAATTTGTTGGCAACTTTGTTGGCAAATTTGTTGGCAACTTTACTTTGCTGGTAATTTTGCTGGCAATTTTGCTGAATTTTGATGGCAATTTTGCTGGCAATTTTGTTGGCAATTTTGTTGGCAATTTTGCTGGCAATTTTGTTGGCAACTTTGCTGGCAATTTTGATGGCAATTTTGTTGGCAATTTCGCTGGCAATTTTGCTGGCAATTTTGTTGGCAACTTTGTTGGCAAATTTGTTGGCAACTTTGTTGGCAAATTTGTTGGCAATTTTACTTTGCTGGCAATTTTGCTGGCAATTTTGATGGCAATTTTGATAGCAATTTTGCTGGCAATTTTGCTGAATTTTGTTGGCAAGTTTGTTGGCCAATTTGTTGGAAACTTTGTTGGCCAGCAAAATTGCCAGCAAAATTGCCAACAAAATTGCCATCAAAATTGCCAGCAAAATTGCCACAAAATTGCCAACAAAATTGCCAACGAAGTTGCCAACAAATTTGCCAACAAAGTTGCCAACAAACTTGCCAACGAAGTTGCCAACAAAGTTGGCAACAAAATTGCCAGCAAAATTGCCAACAAAATTGCCAACAAAGTTGCCAACAAAATTCAGAAAAATTGCTATCAAAATTGCCATCAAAATTGCCAGCAAAGTAAAGTTGCTAACAAATTTGCCAACAAAGTTGCCAACAAATTATTTTACTGAACAAGATTGGAAAACAATATTGCAAAAATCTGTTAATATAATCATGTACGTGTCAATTGTTTTAGGTTGAATGGTAACAAGGTTGATCGCCATTTTAAATGTATATCTACATATTTAACGAAAGCTTTATTTTTACAAAGTCTTATTCTAATAATATTCTACGAAGGTTTTCTTCGAATTAACCCGTAATTAAATAAACGCAAATATTAGCGTAATCCAATAATTAAGGTCTTTATAACGTATAAGCTTTTGTTTTACGAAAGGGATCCTACGAGTAGTAAAATTACTTACTTGAGTCGTGATTTGACAAATTATAAAAATAAAATAATAGGGCATTTATTTACACACACACCTCTTATGCTAACAGAAGTTGGTAGGTACAATAAGTACTAAATAAAGCTAGGTAAGTTTAATAGTAGGCCTAATTCTAAGTAACTTTAGTACATTATCGTAGGTAGCACTAAGGTAGAGGGTGGTGGTAAATAGGTCGAGGGCTCAGCTACGCTGGTTTTCAGCCTCGCCTTGGCAGAAACATCTGCTGCTGCCGCTCCACAGATAGGGTTCTCAGGAACTGTCAGCTTTATGCACTGAGCTAATGACGACCACCGTGGCATAGTGGGCGACTAGCCGCGCAGGAGGTGGCGGGCTCGATTCCCGCCGCGGAACAAATGTTTGCATGATCTACAGATATTTGTTCCGGGTCTGGATGTTTTTCTATACATAATAAATATGTATTTACAAAAAATAAGTATATTAGCATTCTATCAGTTATCTGGTTCTCATAGTACAAGCTCTGCTTAGTTTGGGGCGGGATAGCGCTGTGTGAAATATCCAGCCAAATTTATTTACAACTTTGTTGGCAACTTTGTTGGCAAGTTTGTTGGCAACTTTGTTGGCCAATTTGTTGGCAACTTTGTTGGCAAATTTGTTGGTGGCAAATTTGTTGGCAACTTTGTTGGCAATTTTGTTGGCAATTTTGTTGGCAATTTTGCTGGCAATTTTGTTCGCAACTTTGTTGGCAACTTTGCTGGCAATTTTGCTGGCAATTTTGGACTGGGGGTCCTAAAGTTACATCAGGCAAGACAGTACATCAAATCCAACAAAACACGTCGTTATAAAATAATAAATAAATTTGGCTGGATATTTCACACAGCGCTATCCCGCCCCAAACTAAGCAGAGCTTGTACTATGAGAACCAGATAACTGATAGAATGCTAATATACTTATTTTTTGTAAATACATATTTATTATGTATAGAAAAACATCCAGACCCGGAACAAATATCTGTAGATCATGCAAACATTTGTTCCGCGGCGGGAATCGAGCCCGCCACCTCCTGCGCGGCTAGTCGCCCACTATGCCACGGTGGTCGTCATTAGCTTGTATGTAACAAACAACCATTATCTTCATTAGTTTCCTGGTAATCCAGGCTTACTCTAAGCCAGAACTGAGCTGAGTGGTTGCAGAACAGACTAGGCCAATGAAATCCTTTACACAGAAGCTCATCTTTAGCTGTGTTTGTTCGATGCTATTCAAGGCTACCTAGATTAGTTTTCTAGATGACTCATATGGTTGGAAGTAATTTTCTCGTAGTTATATATTATTTCATATTAATATAAGATATTTTTATTGGATTGCGACTAACCATGTTTAAATTTGACGTATTTGTATGATTTGACAACTTACAACTTCTTGATATCTACCCCCTAACACATTATCACTGCAAAATTATATATAAGAAATGACTCCTATCCCTCTCCTACGAAGAAACAGAAGACTTTGTTATCTCCCTAAAACTCCCTAAACAATCATAAATTATCATAAATCATAAATTCATAATAGCTCACGCATACTACATACCCCCACGCGCATACACACACACACACACTTTAACTCACTCACCCACACATACAAACAGACTCACCCGTTCATTAAAATTATAATAATTATCTATATATCTGTATCTACATATATATTCCTTTAACTATATGTATTCTTTGCATTTATTTACTTATTGTACTTAGTTTTAAGCTTAAATTATTCTTATTGTAATCTTAGCATTTGAAAGCGAGCTTAATAGAAAAACACCTCGATGCTTTACAAGTTTTCATTTAATTTTTCATTAATACACTCCTTTATGACCAATCAGTAACGGCAGGTAATCTATATTGGTTACTCTTTTTAGGGGTATTTTGGTTGGTGGGCAATTTTGTTGGCAATTTTGCTGGCAATTTTTTTGGCAATTTTGTTGGCAATTTTGTTGGCAATTTTGTTGGCAAATTTGTTGGCAACTTTACTTTGCTGGCAATATTGCTGGCAATTTTGCTGAATTTTGTTGGCAATTTTGCTGGCAATTTTGTTGGCAATTTTGTTGGCAATTTTGCTGGCAATTTTGTTGGCAACTTTGCTGGCAATTTTGATGGCAATTTTGTTGGCAATTTTGCTGGCAATTTTGCTGGCAATTTTGTTGGCAACTTTGTTGGCAAATTTGTTGGCAACTTTGTTGGCAAATTTGTTGGCAACTTTACTTTGCTGGCAATTTTGATGGCAATTTTGATAGCAATTTTGCTGGCAATTTTGCTGAATTTTGTTGGCAACTTTGTTGGCAATTTTGTTGGCAATTTTGCTGGCAATTTGGTTGGCAACTCTGTTGGCAACTTTGTTGGCAAGTTTTTTGGCAACTTTGTTGGCCAATTTGTTGGAAACTTTGTTGGCAAATTTGTTGGTGGCAAATTTGTTGGCAACTTTGTTGGCAATTTCGTTGGCAATTTTGCTGGCAATTTTGCTGGCAATTTTGCTGGCAATTTTGATGGCAATTTTGTTGGCAATTTTGCTGGCAATTTTGCTGGAAATTTTGCTGGCAATTTTGCTGGCAATTTTGTTGGCAATTTTGCTGGCAATTTTGCTGGCAATTTTGTTGGCAACTTTGTTGGCAATTTTGTTGGCAATTTTGCTGGCAATTTTGAATATGCCGATCACGATAATAACGAAGACGATTACATTATTTACGATAATCTACACTGCACTAAGGTTAGCTGAAATAAAATGCTAATTAGCGTTTAGTTTGCCTATGTATTGTGTGTGTGTGGAATTTCTCTGATTTAAGTATTTACGCGATGGGTTTTCGGTAATTGTCAAGTTCTTTCTTTAATTACTACTTTTTAATTCAGTGCATAAAGCTGACAGTTCCCGAGAACCCTATCTGTGGAGCGGCAGCAGCAGATGTTTCTGCCAAGGCGAGGCTGCAAACCAGCGTAGCTGAGCCCTCGACCTATTTACCACCACCCTCTACCTTAGTGCTACCTACGATAATGTACTAAAGTTACTTAGAATTAGGCCTACTATTAAACTTACCTAGCTTTATTTAGTACTTATTGTACCTACCAACTTCTGTTAGCATAAGAGGTGTGTGTGTAAATAAATGCCCTATTATTTTATTTTTATAATTTGTCAAATCACGACTCAAGTAAGTAATTTTACTACTCGTAGGATCCCTTTCGTAAAACAAAAGCTTATACGTTACAAAGACCTTAATTATTGGATTACGCTAATATTTGCGTTTATTTAATTACGGGTTAATTCGAAGAAAACCTTCGTAGAATATTATTAGAATAAGAATTTGTAAAAATAAAGCTTTCGTTAAATATGTAGATATACATTTAAAATGGCGGTCAACCTTGTTACCATTCAACCTAAAAAAACAATTGACACGTACATGATTATATTAACAGATTTTTGCAATATTGTTTTCCAATCTTGTTCAGTAAAATAATTTGTACACCAAAGTGAACATAGGTCAAGTAGGTTGGTTATACATTTCCTGGCACTATATTGATAGTCAAAGATTACGAAAAATATTTTTTGTTATTATGGGAGACTCGCGAGATTTCAGTTCGAACCACTAGTTTAAATAAATTATAGGCTAACGTTTGACCACGATCTCACCTGTCGATATGTTAATAAATACCTCAGTCCAACCCTGATAAGGCACCTCTTTTATCGAAGTTGGAATGGCTTTCTCCCTCAAACGGTGTGAGTTCGAGCTTTTAGTTAGATTGCTTGATGAACTTTGCTCTGGCATTTTACTCCCTAGGGCCACTGGACTTACAGAACAACACTTATAGAAATCCTTATGTTAATGTTATTTTTACTTCTACGCACGGCCATATAAATATTTCAATATTTCTATATTATACTAGCTGACCCACCCTGCTGGCAATTTTGCTGTTAATTTTGCTGGCAATTTTGTTGGCAACTTTGTTGGTAAAATTGCCATCAATATTGCCCGCAAAGTTGCCAACAAATTTGCCAACAAAGTTGCCAACAAAATTGCCAGCAAAATTGCCAACCAAATTGCCAGCAAACTTGCCATCAAAATTGCCAACAAAATTGCCAGCAAAATTGCCAGCAAAATTGCCAGCAAAATTGCCAACAAAATTGCCAACAAAGTTGCCAACAAAATGGCCAGCAAAATTGCCAGCAAAATTGCCAGCAAAATTGCCAGCAAAATTGCCAACAAAATTGCCAGCAAAATTACCAACAAAATTGCCAGCAAAATTGCCAGCAAAATTGCCAACAAAGTTGCCAACAAATTTGCCAACAAAGTTGCCAACAAAATTGCCAACAAAATTGAGCGGTTCGTGTGTATTTATGTATGTGTATTAAGAAAGAAAGAAAGAAAGAAAGAAGACATTTATTCACATAAACTGTACACAAGAAGCAGACACAACACATAAACTTACATAATTATACACACTAAAAAAAAAAAAAAACATACACACAGGAGGAAAAAAAAATATATATATATATATATACTTAATACGGCAATTAAAGTGTATGTATGGAGAAATGCTGCCATGTACAGGATTATGCGAAAAGCCCTGAGCTCAGCATGTGCTGTAAACTAATTTACAACGCTCATTTTCAGCACAAGGCTTTGGTGACTCACGAACGTACAAAATAGTGATAAAATAATAATAATAATAATATAAAAAATATAGAAATATCCTTACAAAAGTTACAATACTGTGAAGTGAATTATTAATTAAAAAAATATATAAATGATTGTATAAGAGATAATTATATAAAGAGTCATAATAAAGAGGCCACGATAAAATATAAATAATAGACAAAAAAACAATAATGACGATAGTATATAGTTTTAGCTTACGTTAAATAGATTATCAAAACAATGAAAGCATGCATAATAAATAAATATATACAATAGACAAGAAGTACCCATATTAACAGTGGTTAGGAATCAAAAAATAAATAAAAATTAAAAACATGCTGTGCCACATTACTTAGTACATACTTTAGTAGACAAAACAATAAAAAGAGAACTAAAAAATTAAAAGACGTAGGAACAAAATTTATTCGGGTTCGTTGGGGCAGCAGTAAGTATAGAAAACTGATTTCATACCTTAAGCGTAATCACGGAACAGACTTTTGCAAGTCTATTAGGTGTCTCTTAAACTTTATTCTGAAGTTGGGCTTACTTAGCAGATCACGTAATGGTGGAGGGAGGGAGTTCCAGCATTTAGTGGCACAGAAACGAAAACTACCACGAAATGCAGCAGAGCCGTGTCGTGGTGTACGTAGTAATAAAGATGAAGCACGTATTGCATATCTATTGTGATCTTGAACCCAATCAAGTTTAGAATAGAGATAGTACGGCTTTTGGGTCTGCACCACACCAAACATTAAAGTTGCAAGATGCAGATCTCTCCTGTGCTTCATATTTAATATATTATGCTCATTGAGGAATGGTGTTATATGGCTACGTAAAGGAACATCAAAACAGAATCGTGCACAAGCGTTTTGAACTCTCTGGATTAGACGAGATGTTTTAGAGAGCAGGCGGGGACCATACACACAGTCAACGTAGTTAAACCTGGAAAGCACTAATGAGTCCACGAGCATAGTACGGAGGTCTAGACTCAAATAGTTTCTTACTTTATATAGGACTTTTAAGCGATAAAAAGAATTTCTAACAGACTCGGATACGTGGTGTTCGAACCTTAACTGTTCATCTAGAATAAGACCAAGATTCTTAGCTTCGTAGACTCGCTCGATTATCTCCCCACTAATAACCAATTGCGGATTTAAATTAGTTATTTTTATAATTTGATTTTTTGTACCAAACATCATATACTTAGTCTTCCTAGTATTTAGTAGTAAGGAATTTGATACAGCCCAGTCTTGAATCCTTTCCAAATCTTGATTAAGTTTACTTTCTGCATCTCTTATATCCTCTGGTTTAAAAGATAGGTACATCTGAATGTCATCGGCATAGATATGGAACTTGCAATGCTGGATGCAATTTACAATATCAGCGCTGTATAGGATGAATAGAACTGGGCCGAGAATGGAGCCTTGTGGGACCCCTCTAGTCACTTTACGCATATCGGAAGTCGTAGCTAACCCATTATCCTTCTTGATTTCTACAAGTTGTTCACGATTACTCAGATAAGTATCAAACCACCTAATAGTATTGGAATCAAAACCATAGAAATTTAGTTTAGATAAAAGAAGAGATATGTTAATCGAATCGAAAGCACGTGAAAAGTCTAGAAGAACCAAGATCGTGCCCTTACCCTTGTCTTGAGCTGCAAGAATATTGTCCGTTACGTCCAACAGTGCGGTATTCGTTCCTCTACTTTTTCTAAAACCTGATTGAAGATCAGGTAAAATGTTATGAATTTCCAAGTATTCAGTCATTTGAGTACAGACCACCTTTTCCAGTACCTTAGATAGGCAGGGCAAGATACTAATGGGTCGCAAGTCTTTCAATTCAATAGGGTCGGGGATCTTTGGTATAGGCTTTACTACAGCTTTTTTCCAGATCGTGGGAAAGACTGCAGAGACGAGTGACCTATTAACAATAGCTGTAATAGTATTCAAGCTTTGAGGAAGCGTGAGCGTGATCATATCTAAGGAAATTTTGTCAAACCCAAGGGCGTTTGATTTAATTTGTTTTAAAATTTTTAATACAATTGATGAATCTATTGGTTTTAGAGAAAACGTGGCTGTACAATATTTATGAAATTCAAAATAAGTCAGGTCAGAAATTTGAATACAGGAATTACCAGATACGTTAAGGAAGTGATCATTAATTATGTTAGGATTATCAAATAGGGTAGGCAATTCCATTGATTTTGGCGGTAGGATATTTGATTTCAAATTCTTCCATAGAGCTTTAGAATTATTAATATTGTGGTTAATGTTCTGTTCAAAAAATGCCTTTTTCTCGCTATGTAATGCAAATATAACATGTTTCTTTAGGTCCTTATAAAGGAGTTTATGACTTTCAAGTTTAGTCTCACGAAACTTAGCGAGTGCTGCGTCACGGAGACGCATCATAAGCTTAACATTATCAGTAAGCCACGGACTAGGTAATTCTTTTATGATTGTCGACTTGATTGGAGCATGCAAGTCGAATAGTAGCGTAATTACGTCGTTAAAATCCGCTATCATACTATCAACGTGGTCTCGCGTGTTAATGTAATCCCATCGAATCGACTCTAAATCGCTGGTGAACAGATCGAAGCAGATATCTTTAATTGGCCTAAAACTAATGAACTTTGGTGTAATTTTTGGTTTTTTAAAATAAAATTCGCACGTTATAAAAGCATGGCCAGTCTCTGACCCTATAGGTTCAACACATACATTGCGTGGTCGCACGTTAGAACAGACCACGTCGATAAGTGTTTGACTGTGATCTGTAAAATGAGTGGGATTCTGTATCACCTGTTTTAACTCTGTACTGACTAGAAACTCATTGAGAAGTTTTGTTTTAACGTCATCACCATTCATCATATCGATGTTAAAATCACCCAGAATAATCATACTATCACAGCTAGAAAAAAATGCAACAGAGTCCATTAAAGCCTCGAGAAATTCGTTCACTTTTACCCGTTGCGAACGATACGCAGTACCTATTACTATCTTAGAAGACTTTATAGTAAGTGTGAGCCACATCTGTTCTACATTAGGGTTAATGGGGTGAGCACGTATTCGCACGTTAACACCGCGCTTGATATAAAAACCAACGCCTCCACCACGACCGTCCCGCATGCTGACTGGACGTGGCGTGTAACGCAGTCGATAATTGGGCACGAAGGGGGCGCGACCTATCTCTCCCTCTCTTATCCAAGTCTCATTAATTGCCACGATATCCATTGAGTACTTAAGCATAGTTGCAATAAAATCATCATGACCTGTACCCAAGGAACCAGCATTATGAAGACCAATCTAGAGAAATTTGTTGTTACCCATTTTTAAAAACAATGGTTATACTATAAATAAGTTTTATTGAAGAAAAGTGTAAACAAATTACAATGCTGGTTGTTAGAAAATAGTTATATGACATATACGGTACATAATAATATAATGATTGGTAAATAATATATGAAACTAGATACAAATAAATAATTCGATATTTTGTAAGTAAATATGATAAGACGTGGGATAAAGTGACAGGATATTCCGGGCAGCATACGCCACACATACACGATAACAAGCAGACACAGGGTCGTCCGTACAAAATAACATGTTTTACAAAAATATAGTAGAACATAAAACAAAGAAATAGAATATTTACACAGAAAAAATTATAGGCAAATAATGACTGCTCAATTTTAATTAAAATTATGAAAAACAAAATTTTAAGTTTCAGTAAGTTACGAGTATGTAAGTTAAACAAATACAATACATGATTGCAATATTGATAATGAGCAGAAGTATAACATATTGCTATGACAGATAAGACAGAGAGACAGATGGTCGACTCATTCAAACAGAGGTTTTGGGAAAAATTCGTTCCAAGTCCATATCATTTCTGATTCTAAAATAAGGAGCACCGTGCTCCTTCCTGACATAGATGCGTCCTTCTTTTGACCAGCAATATTTCCATGCAAGTTTACGGCACTCCTCTCTGGCCTTGGCGAACATTTGCCCATTTAATTTTGTAAGGCGCTCATTAACATAGATGCGGGCGGATGCCCCCTCCAAACCAAGATCAGTGGTGGTCAAGCCACGACGAACACGAGCAGACTGGAGGTACTCATCCCGGGTGATACGACGTGCAAGACGGACGATGATGCGGCGTGCGCGAAGCGGTGCTAATGATGATGATGTACCATCCTGCGCACGGCGGGGGGCCCCCTCTCTCTCAGCTAGCACAATGTCTCGTTCATCCAACGTCATGCCCATTTTAGTGCCAATCAAAGAAGCTAAGTGAGCCGGGGTTTCACCATTTCGCTCTGGTAAACCAGTAATCACCACGTCATTGAGCAGGTATTCCTGTTCGCGATCGTTGAGCTGAGATTTCACCTCCTCAAGGGCTTGTTCCAGTGCATTCGTCTCCTCCGACTGAATAGGGGCTTCCCGAGCTAATTCTAACACCAGTAAGCGGGCATCTAGCTCATCCATCCGTTCATTAAAACTTGAACGTGCTGATGACAGTTCTTTCTTGAGTTCACGCATTTCTTCAAGAAATGAGCTCATTTTGTCATTAGACGATTTAAATTCCGATGCCATGAGCTTTTGTATATTAGCGAACTCGGACCGCATTTCGTCTCTAAGCGTACGCACCACATCGGTGTTAATCTGACTCGATGCCTTAGCCACACCGGTTGAAACCGATTGCACGGCTGGCTCTTCGCTGATCAGGGTCGGATCTAAGTAGCACTCACCCATGACGGGCGTAGATGGGTCACGCCCTTTGGGCGTCTTGCACTGGCATTCTCCACATCTCCAGGAATTATCTACCGTAACACCAACTGGTACTCGAACACATTCATTGTGACTTCGAGACTTACACTTAGGACAACTAATGCCATCTTTTGCCCCCAAGAATTTTCCACAAGCTACACATTTAACCATTTTTCGTAGAATGTTAGCTTGATCGATTATCAATAGGCAGAAACACAATTCGCAGCTTCTACGGAGCGACGCTTCAAATATATTTCAACAGATGGCAGCACGTACTCCTGTATTATCTTAATAATAATACTATTACTAGATTCTCGATTAGCCCAGACTGTAGTTAATCTGCGCAAAGAGCACAACGACAACAGCTTCTAGATTTGCGGGATGTCGGAATTAAATTATAGCACCACTGTTGTGTTTTTTTTTTGTTGAGGGTAATTAAACTTACTGGTCAGGTAATGATTTCCCTGTTTCTATAATAACTTCAATATCACTGAGCACTAGTGCGAGATAACAACTTCACAGGTTTGTTGCACAGTATACCGTAAATTTACTATACTTTGGCGTTATACAGAACTCTCAACATATTTATACACGCAAAAATAGGACGGACAGTATCAACTATACTTCACGTTCGCGACGTCACTCGTATTATTGTTATTCAATTTTTTTATAGTAGGTACCTATGTTCTAAATTAAACTTTTTTGTGAATCTATTTTCTGGGAAGCAATGCCACTTAATCTGCACTACACAAGAGTTAGCTAGAAGAAAATGCTAATTAGTATTAAGTTTGCCTATCTATTATTTTTTTAGTGCAAAAAAGAATTTTCTAATCTAATCTTGATAACTAGTAGGTCGCCCCGAACTGAGATCGCGGGATCTTCGGAGAGAACCACTCCGAGTCTCATACATCTCGTGCATCGTAGGGCACGTTTCTAAGGTGTGTGACCTACTAGTCAATGCTTTGTCATAGTTATTCAATTTCCTGGGTGAATAAATAAATAAATACTGCTGGACATTTCACACAGCACTATCTAGCCCCAAACTAAGCAGAACTTGTACTATGGGAACTAGATAACTGATAGAATACTTATGTATATACTTTTTTTGTAAATACATACTTATAATATATAAAAAACACCCAGACACGGAACAAATATCTGTAGATCATGCAAATATTTGTTCCGTTGCGGGAATCGAACCCGCTACTCCTGCGTCTCAGCCGGCTATACGCCCACTGCGCCACGGAGGTGGTCCTAAATAAAAAAAAGTCTTAATTAAACTTTCAGTCGCAGCTACTAAAAGGCGACATTTTTTACGTCAAATTAATTTGATATCTAGAAGATCAGCCCTTTGATTTGTCTAGATTTAACCCTGTAAACCCAGCTGGCTCTATTGAGGACCAATAACCATTAAAAAGCCATGTTTTAATCCAATATATTTTTACCAAATAAAATCATTTAATCAAATAATTTAATTGATCTTCAGATCTCTTAGACATTCCATAAGCAAGTTTAATTATTACTTTTGATACATGCCGGCTTCATACCTAATAATTTGCATTCTTTTCATTAATCCCGTCGCCTATAAGAATACTAAATAATGCCCTTTATAAAAAACCTCTCCTTAACAATTACGCACTTTCAGCTAGTAAAGTCCAAGCTTCTTTAGATGGTATTTACAGGATAATGAAGTACCAAGTTTTCAGCAAGCTTTACTTTCAAAGCTTATTGAGAAGACTTATCGAAGTTGTCTCTTGTTTATTTTGCAGTGCACCGAATTCCGAAGAAGCTCTTTATTAGAACGACGGGTCAGGGCCGGATCAAAGAATTAAACGAAAAAATAAACGAATACATTTATTTTAAGCCGAGGCCATGATACAGATGGGCAACGATCGTCACACAGTGGGTGCCTGAAGACGAGCGACGGCGCCGAGGAAGGCCTAGTAGACGCTGACGTGACGATCTCGATGCCTTCGAGACAGATTGGTGGGGTTTGGCACGCGAGCGAAAGTCCTGGAAGACAGTGAGGGAGACCTTTGCCCAGCAGCGGGATGATATAGGTTGGCAAAATTGCCAGCAAAATTGCCAGCAAAATTGCCAACAAAATTGCCAACAAAGTTGCCAACAAAATTGCCAGCAAAATTGCCAACAAAATTGCCAGCAAAATTACCAACAAAATTGCCATCAAAATTGCCAGCAAAATTGCCAACAAAATTGCCAACAAAGTTGCCAACAAAATTGCCAGCAAAATTACCAACAAAATTGAGCGGTTCGTGTGTATTTATGTATGTGTATTATTGTTATTAAATTTTTTTATAGTAGGTACCTATGTTCTAAATTAAACTTTTTTGTGAATCTATTTTCTGGGAAGCAATGCCACTTAATCTGCACTACACAAGAGTTAGCTAGAAGAAAATGCTAATTAGTATTAAGTTTGCCTATCTATTATTTTTTTAGTGCAAAAAAGAATTTTCTAATCTAATCTTGATAACTAGTAGTTCGCCCCGAACTGAGATCGCGGGATCTTCGGAGAGAACCACTCCGAGTCTCCGATTAAAATAATACGAACTAAGTTGATGGACTACAGTTGTTTACTTGCTTGTAAACTGCAGTTGAGTCTACTGAACTTTAATAAGTAGCGGTTCGCCCCGAACTGAGATCTCGTGAGTCTTCCATTAAAACAAAAATATATTATTCGTAATTTTTGACTCTCAAAATAGTCTCAAAACACGATATAAACAACCACCTTACATGACCTACAGTTTCATTCAAATTACAGGTAACGGGAGTTCATGTTAATTGGTTCCTTTTTTTGGGGTACAAAATGCAGTTATTCTCGATTTCAGACTTTTGCCTATATTTGTGTCACTAAAGCTACGGGCATACCAAATTTCAGCATTGTGGGGTCACTGGTGTACCCTGTGAATTTTGTCAATTCGATAAATTGTTTGTTTTTACATACCAAAATAAATTTCACGTTTCTATGGTAAACATTTCACAAATAAATCGATTATGCTCATCAAAATAACCTCTTTAATTTTTGTGCGTATAGTATCAAACACCCTATATAAAGACCAAGATTTATTGAAATCGGTCTAGGCGTTTAAAGATAACGTAACAAACTGACAGATAGACTGGGGGTCCTAAAGTTACATCAGGCAAGACAGTACATCAAATCCAACAAAACACGTCGTTATAAAATAATAAATAAATTTCGCTGGATATTTCACACAGCGCTATCCCGCCCCAAACTAAGCAGAGCTTGTACTATGAGAACCAGATAACTGATAGAATGCTAATATACTTATTTTTTGTAAATACATATTTAATATGTATAGAAAAACATCCAGACCCGGAACAAATATCTGTAGATCATGCAAACATTTGTTCCGCGGCGGGAATCGAGCCCGCCACCTCCTGCGCGGCTAGTCGCCCACTATGCCACGGTGGTCGTCATTAGCTTGTATGTAACAAACAACCATTATCTTCATTAGTTTCCTGGTAATCCAGGCTTACTCTAAGCCAGAACTGAGCTGAGTGGTTGCAGAACAGACTAGGCCAATGAAATCCTTTACACAGAAGCTCATCTTTAGCTGTGTTTGTTCGATGCTATTCAAGGCTACCTAGATTAGTTTTCTAGATGACTCATATGGTTGGAAGTAATTTTCTCGTAGTTATATATTATTTCATATTAATATAAGATATTTTTATTGGATTGCGACTAACCATGTTTAAATTTGACGTATTTGTATGATTTGACAACTTACAACTTCTTGATATCTACCCCCTAACACATTATCACTGCAAAATTATATATAAGAAATGACTCCTATCCCTCTCCTACGAAGAAACAGAAGACTTTGTTATCTCCCTAAAACTCCCTAAACAATCATAAATTATCATAAATCATAAATTCATAATAGCTCACGCATACTACATACCCCCACGCGCATACACACACACACACACACTTTAACTCACTCACCCACACATACAAACAGACTCACCCGTTCATTAAAATTATAATAATTATCTATATATCTGTATCTACATATATATTCCTTTAACTATATGTATCCTTTGCATTTATTTACTTATTGTACTTAGTTTTAAGCTGAAATTATTCTTATTGTAATCTTAGCATTTGAAAGCGAGCTTAATAGAAAAACACCTCGATGCTTTACAAGTTTTCATTTTAATTTTTCATTAATACACTCCTTTATGACCAATCAGTAACGGCAGGTAATCTATATTGGTTACTCTTTTTAGGGGTATTTTGGTTGGTGGGCAATTTTGTTGGCAATTTTGCTGGCAATTTTTTTGGCAATTTTGTTGGCAATTTTGTTGGCAATTTTGTTGGCAAATTTGTTGGCAACTTTACTTTGCTGGCAATTTTTCTGGCAATTTTGCTGAATTTTGTTGGCAATTTTGCTGGCAATTTTGTTGGCAATTTTGTTGGCAATTTTGCTGGCAATTTTGATGGCAATTTTGTTGGCAATTTTGCTGGCAATTTTGCTGGCAATTTCGTTGGCAACTTTGTTGGCAAATTTGTTGGCAACTTTGTTGGCAAATTTGTTGGCAACTTTACTTTGCTGGCAATTTTGATGGCAATTTTGATAGCAATTTTGCTGGCAATTTTGCTGAATTTTGTTGGCAACTTTGTTGGCAATTTTGCTGGCAATTTTGTTGGCAACTTTGCTGGCAATTTTGTTGGCAATTTTGTTGGCAATTTTGCTGGCAATTTTGCTGGCAATTTTGCTGGCAATTTTGCTGGCAATTTTGTTGGCAACTTTGTTGGCAATTTTGCTGGCAATTTTGTTGGCAATTTTGCTGGCAATTTTGCTGAATTTTGCTGGCATTTTTGCTGGCAATTTTGCTGGCAATTTTGTTGGCAACTTTTTGGGCAATTTTGTTGGCAATTTTGCTGGCAATTTTGCTGGCAATTTTGCTTGCAATTTTGAATATGCCGATCACATTATTACCGAAGACGATTACATTATTTACGATAATCTACACTGCACTAAGGTTAGCTGAAATAAAATGCTAATTAGCGTTAAGTTTGCCTATGTATTGTGTGTGTGTGGAATTTCTCTGATTTAAGTATTTACGCGATGGGTTTTCGGTAATTGTCAAGTTCTTTCTTTAATTACTACTTTTTAATTCAGTGCATAAAGCTGACAGTTCCCGAGAACCCTATCTGTGGAGCGGCAGCAGCAGATGTTTCTGCCAAGGCGAGGCTGCAAACCAGCGTAGCTGAGCCCTCGACCTATTTACCACCACCCTCTACCTTAGTGCTACCTACGATAATGTACTAAAGTTACTTAGAATTAGGCCTACTATTTAACTTACCTAGCTTTATTTAGTACTTATTGTACCTACCAACTTCTGTTAGCATAAGAGGTGTGTGTGTGTAAATAAATGCCCTATTATTTTATTTTTATAATTTGTCAAATCACGACTCAAGTAAGTAATTTTACTACTCGTAGGATCCCTTTCGTAAAACAAAAGCTTATACGTTATAAAGACCTTAATTATTGGATTACGCTAATATTTGCGTTTATTTAATTACGGGTTAATTCGAAGAAAACCTTCGTAGAATATTATTAGAATAAGACTTTGTAAAAATAAGGCTTTCGTTAAATATGTAGATATACATTTAAAATGGCGATCAACCTTGTTACCATTCAAACTAAAACAATTGACACGTACATGATTATATTAACAGATTTTTGCAATATTGTTTTCCAATCTTGTTCAGTAAAAAAATTTGTACACCAAAGTGAACATCAAAATTTGTAATTCATTAAACGGAATTTGATTTGATTTGAAAAATCGAAGACATATAGTGCAGTGTAGATTATCGTAAATAATGTAATCGTCTTCGTTATTATCGTGATCGGCATATTCAAAATTGCCAGCAAAATGGCCAACAAAATTGCCAACAAAGTTGCCAACAAAATTACCAGCAAAATTGCCAGCAAAATTGCCAGCAAAATTGCCAGCAAAATTGCCAACAAAATTGCCATCAAAATTGCCAGCAAAATTGCCAACAAAATTGCCAACAAAGTTGCCAACAAATTTGCCAACAAAGTTGCCAACAAATTTGCCAACAAAGTTGCCAGCAAAATTGCCAACAAAGTTGCCAACAAAATTCAGCAAAAATTGCAAGCAAAATTGCTATCAAAATTGCCATTAAAATTGCCAGCTAAGTAAAGTTGCCAACAAATTTGCCAACAAAGTTGCCAACAAATTTGCCAACAAAGTTGCCAGCAAAATTGCCAACAAAGTTGCCAACAACATTCAGCAAAAATTTCCAGCAAAATTGCTAGCAAAATTGCCATCAAAATTGCCAGCAAAGTAAAGTTGCCAACAAATTTGCCAACAAAGTTGCCAACAAATTTGCCAACAAAGTTGCCAACAAAATTGCCAGCAAAATTGCCAACAAAATTGCCCACCAACCAAAATACCCCTAAAAAGAGTAACCAATATAGATTACCTGCCGTTACTGATTGGTCATAAAGGAGTGTATTAATGAAAAATTAAATGAAAACTTGTAAAGCATCGAGGTGTTTTTCTATTAAGCTCGCTTTCAAATGCTAAGATTACAATAAGAATAATTTAAGCTTAAAACTAAGTACAATAAGTAAATAAATGCAAAGAATACATAAAGTTAAAGGAATATATATGTAGATACAGATATATAGATAATTATTATAATTTTAATGAACGGGTGAGTCTGTTTGTATGTGTGGGTGAGTGAGTTAAAGTGTGTGTGTGTGTGTATGCGCGTGGGGGTATGTAGTATGCGTGAGCTATTATGAATTTTTGATTTATGATAATTTATGATTGAATTAAATTGCCAGCAAAATTGCCAACAAAATTGCCATCAAAATTGCCAGCAAAGTTGCCAACAAAATTCAGCAAAATTGCCATCAAAATTGCCAGCAAAGTGAAGTTGCCAACAAATTTGCCCACAAAGTTGCCAACAAATTTGCCAACAAAGTTGCCAACAAAGTTGCCAGCAAAATTGCCAACAAAATTCAGCAAAATTTCCAGCAAAATTGCTAGCAAAATTGCCATCAAAATTGCCAGCAAAGTAAAGTTGCCAACAAATTTGCCAACAAAGTTGCCAACAAATTTGCCAACAAAGTTGCCAACAAAATTGCCAGCAAAATTGCCAACAAAATTGCCCACCAACCAAAATACCCCTAAAAAGAGTAACCAATATAGATTACCTGCCGTTACTGATTGGTCATAAAGGAGTGTATTAATGAAAAATTAAATGAAAACTTGTAAAGCATCGAGGTGTTTTTCTATTAAGCTCGCTTTCAAATGCTAAGATTACAATAAGAATAATTTAAGCTTAAAACTAAGTACAATGAGTAAATAAATGCAAAGAATACATATATGTAGTTAAAGGAATATATATGTAGATACAGATATATAGATAATTATTATAATTTTAATGAACGGGTGAGTCTGTTTGTATGTGTGGGTGAGTGAGTTAAAGTGTGTGTGTGTGTGTATGCGCGTGGGGGTATGTAGTATGCGTGAGCTATTATGAATTTATGATTTATGATAATTTATTATTGTTTAGGGAGTTTTAGGGAGATAACAAAGTCTTCTGTTTCTTCGTAGGAGAGGGATAGGAGTCATTTCTTATATATAATTTTGCAGTGATAATGTGTTAGGGGGTAGATATCAAGAAGTTGTAAGTTGTCAAATCATACAAATACGTCAAATTTAAACATGGTTAGTCGCAATCCAATAAAAATATCTTATATTAATATGAAATAATATATAACTACGAGAAAATTACTTCCAACCATATGAGTCATCTAGAAAACTAATCTAGGTAGCCTTGAATAGCATCGAACAAACACAGCTAAAGATGAGCTTCTGTGTAAAGGATTTCATTGGCCTAGTCTGTTCTGCAACCACTCAGCTCAGTTCTGGCTTAGAGTAAGCCTGGATTACCAGGAAACTAATGAAGATAATGGTTGTTTGTTACATACAAGCTAATGACGACCACCGTGGCATAGTGGGCGACTAGCCGCGCAGGAGGTGGCGGGCTCGATTCCCGCCGCGGAACAAATGTTTGCATGATCTACAGATATTTGTTCCGGGTCTGGATGTTTTTCTATACATAATAAATATGTATTTACAAAAAATAAGTATATTAGCATTCTATCAGTTATCTGGTTCTCATAGTACAAGCTCTGCTTAGTTTGGGGCGGGATAGCGCTGTGTGAAATATCCAGCCAAATTTATTTATTATTTTATAACGACGTGTTTTGTTGGATTTGATGTACTGTCTTGCCTGATGTAACTTTAGGACCCCCAGTCCAAAATTGCCCGCAAAATTGCCAGCAAAATTGCCAGCAAAATTGCCAACAAAATTGCCAACAAAATTGCCAACAAAATTGCCAGCAAAATTGCCAACAAAATTCAGCAAAATTGCCAGCAAAATTGCCAGCAAAGTAAAGTTGCCAACAAAATTGCCAACAAAATTGCCAGCAAAATTGCCAACAAAATTGCCAACAAAGTTGCCAACAAAATTGCCAGCAAAATTGCCAGCAGGGTGGGTCAGCTAGTATAATATAGAAATATTGAAATATTTATACGACCGTGCGTAGAAGTAAAAACAACATTAACATAAGGATTTCTATAAGTGTTGTTCTGTAAGTCCAGTGGCCCTAGGGAGTAAAATGCCAGAGCAAAGTTCATCAAGCAATCTAACTAAAAGCTCGAACTCACACCGTTTGAGGGAGAAAGCCATTCCAACTTCGATAAAACAGGTGCCTTATCAGGGTTGGACTGAGGTATTTATTAACATATCGACAGGTGAGATCGTGGTCAAACGTTAGCCTATAATTTATTTAAACTAGTGGTTCGAACTGAAAACTCGCGAGTCTCCCATAATAACAAAAAATATTTTTCGTAATCTTTGACTATCAATATAGTGCCACGAAATGTATAACCAACCTACTTGACCTATGTTCACTTTGGTGTACAAATTATTTTACTGAACAAGATTGGAAAACAATATTGCAAAAATCTGTTAATATAATCATGTACAAAAAATAAAATTGCCAGCAAAATTGCCAACAAAATTGCCAGCAAAATTGCCAACAAAATTGCCAGCAAAATTGCCAGCAAAAATTCCAGCAAAATTGCCAGCAAAATTGCCAACAAAATTGCCATCAAAATTGCCAAAAAAATTGCCAGCAAAATTGCCAACAAAATTGCCAACAAAGTTGCCAACAAATTTGCCACCAACAAATTTGCCAACAAAGTTGCCAACAAATTGGCCAACAAAGTTGCCAACAAACTTGCCAACAAAGTTGCCAACAAAATTGCCAGCAAAATTGCCAACAAAATTGCCAACAAAGTTGCCAACAAATTGGCCAACAAAGTTGCCAACAAACTTGCCAACAAAGTTGCCAACAAAGTTGCCAACCAAATTGCCAGCAAAATTGCCAACAAAATTGCCAACAAAGTTGCCAACAAAATTCAGCAAAATTGCCAGCAAAATTGCTATCAAAATTGCCATTAAAATTGCCAGCAAAGTAAAGTTGCCAACAAATTTGCCAACAAAGTTGCCAACAAATTTGCCAACAAAGTTGCCAACAAAATTGCCAGCAAAATTGCCAGCAAAATTGCCAACAAAATTGCCATCAAAATTGCCAGCAAAGTTGCCAACAAAATTGCAAGCAAAATTGCCAGCAAAATTGCCAACAAAATTGCCATCAAAATTGCCAACAAAGTTGCCAACAAAATTGCCAGCAAAATTGCCATCACGTAAATACTTAAATCAGAGAAATTCCACACACACACACAATACATAGGCAAACTTAACGCTAATTAGCATTTTATTTCAGCTGACCTTAGTGCAGTGTAGATTATCGTAAATAAGGTAATCGTCTTCGTTATTATCGTGATCGGCATATTCAAAATTGCCAGCAAAATTGCCAACAAAATTGCCAACAAAGTTGCCAACAAAATTGCCCGCAAAATTGCCAGCAAAATAGCCAACAAAATAGCCAGCAAAATTGCCAGCAAAATTTCCAGCAAAATTGCCAGCAAAATTGCCAACAAAATTGCCATCAAAATTGCCAGCAAAATTGCCAGCAAAATTGCCAACAAAATTGCCAACAAAGTTGCCAACAAATTTGCCACCAACAAATTTGCCAACAAAGTTTCCAACAAATTGGCCAACAAAGTTGCCAACAAACTTGCCAACAAAGTTGCCAACAAAGTTGCCAACAAAATTGCCAGCAAAATTGCTATCAAAATTGCCATCAAAATTGCCCGCAAAGTAAAGTTGCCAACAAATTTGCCAACAAAGTTGCCAACAAAATTGCCAGCAAAATTGCCAGCAAAATTGCCAACAAAATTGCCATCAAAATTGCCAGCAAAGTTGCCAACAAAATTGCCAACAAAATTGCCAGCAAAATTGCCAACAAAATTCAGCAAAATTGCCAGCAAAATTGCCAGCAAAGTAAAGTTGCCAACAAATTTGCCAACAAAGTTGCCAACAAAATTCAGCAAAATTGCCAGCAAAATTGCTATCAAAATTGCCATTAAAATTGCCAGCAAAGTAAAGTTGCCAACAAATTTGCCAACAAAGTTGCCAACAAATTTGCCAACAAAGTTGCCAACAAAATTGCCAGCAAAATTGCCAGCAAAATTGCCAACAAAATTGCCATCAAAATTGCCAGCAAAGTTGCCAACAAAATTGCAAGCAAAATTGCCAGCAAAATTGCCAACAAAATTGCCATCAAAATTGCCAACAAAGTTGCCAACAAAATTGCCAGCAAAATTGCCATCACGTAAATACTTAAATCAGAGAAATTCCACACACACACACAATACATAGGCAAACTTAACGCTAATTAGCATTTTATTTCAGCTGACCTTAGTGCAGTGTAGATTATCGTAAATAAGGTAATCGTCTTCGTTATTATCGTGATCGGCATATTCAAAATTGCCAGCAAAATTGCCAACAAAATTGCCAACAAAGTTGCCAACAAAATTGCCCGCAAAATTGCCAGCAAAATAGCCAACAAAATAGCCAGCAAAATTGCCAGCAAAATTTCCAGCAAAATTGCCAGCAAAATTGCCCACAAAATTGCCATCAAAATTGCCAGCAAAATTGCCAGCAAAATGGCCAACAAAATTGCCAACAAAGTTGCCAACAAATTTGCCACCAACAAATTTGCCAACAAAGTTTCCAACAAATTGGCCAACAAAGTTGCCAACAAACTTGCCAACAAAGTTGCCAACAAAATTGCCAGCAAAATTGCTATCAAAATTGCCATCAAAATTGCCCGCAAAGTAAAGTTGCCAACAAATTTGCCAACAAAGTTGCCAACAAAATTGCCAGCAAAATTGCCAGCAAAATTGCCAACAAAATTGCCATCAAAATTGCCAGCAAAGTTGCCAACAAAATTGCCAACAAAATTGCCAGCAAAATTGCCAACAAAATTCAGCAAAATTGCCAGCAAAATTGCCAGCAAAGTAAAGTTGCCAACAAATTTGCCAACAAAATTGCCAACAAAATTGCCAACAAAATTGCCAAAAAAATTGCCAGCAAAATTGCCAACAAAATTGCCCACCAACCAAAATACCCCTAAAAAGAGTAACCAATATAGATTACCTGCCGTTACTGATTGGTCATAAAGGAGTGTATTAATGAAAAATTAAATGAAAACTTGTAAAGCATCGTGGTGTTTTTCTATTAAGCTCGCTTTCAAATGCTAAGATTACAATAAGAATAATTTAAGCTTAAAACTAAGTACAATAAGTAAATAAATGCAAAGAATACATATAGTTAAAGGAATATATATGTAGATACAGATATATAGATAATTATTATAATTTTAATGAACGGGTGAGTCTGTTTGTATGTGTGGGTGAGTGAGTTAAAGTGTGTGTGTGTGTGTATGCGCGTGGGGGTATGTAGTATGCGTGAGCTATTATGAATTTATGATTTATGATAATTTATGATTGTTTAGGGAGTTTTAGGGAGATAACAAAGTCTTCTGTTTCTTCGTAGGAGAGGGATAGGAGTCATTTCTTATATATAATTTTGCAGTGATAATGTGTTAGGGGGTAGATATCAAGAAGTTGTAAGTTGTCAAATCATACAAATACGTCAAATTTAAACATGGTTAGTCGCAATCCAATAAAAATATCTTATATTAATATGAAATAATATATAACTACGAGAAAATTACTTCCAACCATATGAGTCATCTAGAAAACTAATCTAGGTAGCCTTGAATAGCATCGAACAAACACAGCTAAAGATGAGCTTCTGTGTAAAGGATTTCATTGGCCTAGTCTGTTCTGCAACCACTCAGCTCAGTTCTGGCTTAGAGTAAGCCTGGATTACCAGGAAACTAATGAAGATAATGGTTGTTTGTTACATACAAGCTAATGACGACCACCGTGGCATAGTGGGCGACTAGCCGCGCAGGAGGTGGCGGGCTCGATTCCCGCCGCGGAACAAATGTTTGCATGATCTACAGATATTTGTTCCGGGTCTGGATGTTTTTCTATACATAATAAATATGTATTTACAAAAAATAAGTATATTAGCATTCTATCAGTTATCTGGTTCTCATAGTACAAGCTCTGCTTAGTTTGGGGCGGGATAGCGCTGTGTGAAATATCCAGCCAAATTTATTTATTATTTTATAACGACGTGTTTTGTTGGATTTGATGTACTGTCTTGCCTGATGTAACTTTAGGACCCCCAGTCCAAAATTGCCCGCAAAATTGCCAGCAAAATTGCCAGCAAAATTGCCAACAAAATTGCCAACAAAATTGCCAACAAAATTGCCAGCAAAATTGCCAACAAAATTCAGCAAAATTGCCAGCAAAATTGCCAGCAAAGTAAAGTTGCCAACAAATTTGCCAACAAAATTGCCAACAAAATTGCCAACAAAATTGCCAAAAAAATTGCCAGCAAAATTGCCAACAAAATTGCCCACAAACCAAAATACCCCTAAAAAGAGTAACCAATATAGATTACCTGCCGTTACTGATTGGTCATAAAGGAGTGTATTAATGAAAAATTAAAGTGAAAACTTGTAAAGCATCGAGGTGTTTTTCTATTAAGCTCGCTTTCAAATGCTAAGATTACAATAAGAATAATTTCAGCTTAAAACTAAGTACAATAAGTAAATAAATGCAAAGAATACATATAGTTAAAGGAATATATATGTAGATACAGATATATAGATAATTATTATAATTTTAATGAACGGGTGAGTCTGTTTGTATGTGTGGGTGAGTGAGTTAAAGTGTGTGTGTGTGTGTATGCGCGTGGGGGTATGTAGTATGCGTGAGCTATTATGAATTTATGATTTATGATAATTTATGATTGTTTAGGGAGTTTTAGGGAGATAACAAAGTCTTCTGTTTCTTCGTAGGAGAGGGATAGGAGTCATTTCTTATATATAATTTTGCAGTGATAATGTGTTAGGGGGTAGATATCAAGAAGTTGTAAGTTGTCAAATCATACAAATACGTCAAATTTGAACATGGTTAGTCGCAATCCAATAAAAATATCTTATATTAATATGAAATAATATATAACTACGAGAAAATTACTTCCAACCATATGAGTCATCTAGAAAACTAATCTAGGTAGCCTTGAATAGCATCGAACAAACACAGCTAAAGATGAGCTTCTGTGTAAAGGATTTCATTGGCCTAGTCTGTTCTGCAACCACTCAGCTCAGTTCTGGCTTAGAGTAAGCCTGGATTACCAGGAAACTAATGAAGATAATGGTTGTTTGTTACATACAAGCTAATGACGACCACCGTGGCATAGTGGGCGACTAGCCGCGCAGGAGGTGGCGGGCTCGATTCCCGCCGCGGAACAAATGTTTGCATGATCTACAGATATTTGTTCCGGGTCTGGATGTTTTTCTATACATAATAAATATGTATTTACAAAAAATAAGTATATTAGCATTCTATCAGTTATCTGGTTCTCATAGTACAAGCTCTGCTTAGTTTGGGGCGGGATAGCGCTGTGTGAAATATCCAGCCAAATTTATTTATTATTTTATAACGACGTGTTTTGTTGGATTTGATGTACTGTCTTGCCTGATGTAACTTTAGGACCCCCAGTCCAAAATTGCCAGCAAAATTGCCAGCAAAATTGCCAGCAAAATTGCCAACAAAATTGCCAGCAAAATTGCCAACAAAATTGCCAACAAAGTTGCCAACAAAATTGCCAGCAAAATTGCCAGCAAAATTGCCAGCAAAATTGCCAGCAGGGTGGGTCAGCTAGTATAATATAGAAATATTGAAATATTTATATGGCCGTGCGTAGAAGTAAAAACAACATTAACATAAGGATTTCTATAAGTGTTGTTCTGTAAGTCCAGTGGCCCTAGGGAGTAAAATGCCAGAGCAAAGTTCATCAAGCAATCTAACTAAAAGCTCGAACTCACACCGTTTGAGGGAGAAAGCCATTCCAACTTCGATAAAACAGGTGCCTTATCAGGGTTGGACTGAGGTATTTATTAACATATCGACAGGTGAGATCGTGGTCAAACGTTAGCCTATAATTTATTTAAACTAGTGGTTCGAACTGAAATCTCGCGAGTCTCCCATAATAACAAAAAATATTTTTCGTAATCTTTGACTATCAATATAGTGCCACGAAATGTATAACCAACCTACTTGACCTATGTTCACTTTGGTGTACAAATTATTTTACTGAACAAGATTGGAAAACAATATTGCAAAAATCTGTTAATATAATCATGTACAAAAAATAAAATTGCCAGCAAAATTGCCAGCAAAATTTCCAGCAAAATTGCCAGCAAAATTGCCAACCAAATTGCCATCAAAATATCCAGCAAAATTGCCAGCAAAATTGTCAACAAAATTGCCAACAAAGTTGCCAACAAATTTGCCACCAACAAATTTGCCCACAAAGTTGCTAACAAATTGGCCAACAAAGTTGCCAACAAACTTGACAACAAAGTTGCCAACAAAGTTGCCAACAAAATTGCCAGCAAAATTGCCAACAAAATTGCCAACAAAGTTGCCAACAAATTAGCCAACAAAGTTGGCAACAAACTTGCCAACAAAGTTGCCAACAAAGTTGCCAGCAAAATTGCCAGCAAAATTGCCAACGAAATTGCCAACAAAATTGCCAACAAAGTTGCCAACAAAATTCAGCAAAATTGCCAGCAAAATTGCTATCAAAATTGCCATCAAAATTGCCAGCAAAGTAAAGTTGCCAACAAAGTTGCCAACAAAATTGCCAGCAAAGTTGCCAACAAACTTGACAACAAAGTTGCCAACAAAGTTGCCAACAAAATTGCCAGCAAAATTGCCAACAAAATTGCCAACAAAGTTGCCCACAAATTGGCCAACAAAGTTGCCAACAAACTTGCCAACAAAGTTGCCAACAAAGTTGCCAACAAAGTTGCCAACAAAGTTGCCAGCAAAATTGCCAACAAAATTGCCAACAAAGTTGCCAACAAAATTCAGCAAAATTGCCAGCAAAATTGCTATCAAAATTGCCATCAAAATTGCCAGCAAAGTAAAGTTGCCAACAAATTTGCCAACAAAGTTGCCAACAAATTTGCCAACAAAGTTGCCAACAAAATTGCCAGCAAAATTGCCAGCA
This sequence comes from Philereme transversata, assembly GCA_963924445.1. Classification (NCBI taxonomy): domain Eukaryota; kingdom Metazoa; phylum Arthropoda; class Insecta; order Lepidoptera; family Geometridae; genus Philereme; species Philereme transversata. The sequence continues at coordinate 13,934,519 of OZ004342.1, forward strand.
AAATTGCCAACAAAATTGCCATCAAAATTGCCAGCAAAGTTGCCAACAAAATTGCCAGCAAAATTGCCAACAAATTGGCCAACAAAGTTGCAAACAAACTTGCCAACAAAGTTGCCAACAAAGTTGCCAACAAAGTTGCCAACAAAACTGCCAGCAAAATTGCCAACAAAATTGCCAACAACGTTGCCAACAAAATTCAGCAAAATTGCCAGCAAAATTGCTATCAAAATTGCCATCAAAATTGCCAGCAAAGTAAAGTTGCCAACAAATTTGCCAACAAAGTTGCCAACAAATTTGCCAACAAAGTTGCCAACAAAATTGCCAGCAAAATTGCCAACAAAATTGCCATCAAAATTGCCAGCAAAGTTGCCAACAAAATTGCCAGCAAAATTGCCAGGAAAATTGCCAACAAAATTGCCATCAAAATTGCCAGCAAAATTGCCAACAAAATTGCCAACAAAGTTGCCAACAAATTGGCCAACAAAGTTGCCAACAAACTTGACAACAAAGTTGCCAACAAAGTTGCCAACAAAATTGCCAGCAAAATTGCCAACAAAATTGCCAACAAAGTTGCCAACAAATTGGCCAACAAAGTTGCCAACAAACTTGCCAACAAAATTGCCAGCAAAATTGCTATCAAAATTGCCATCAAAATTGCCAGCAAAATTGCCAACAAAATTGCCAACAATGTTGCCAACAAATTGGCTAACAAAGTTGCCAACAAACTTGCCAACAAAGTTGCCAACAAAGTTGCCAACAAAATTGCCAACAAAATTGCCAGCAAAATTGCCAGCAAAATTGCCAACAAAATTGCCATCAAAATTGCCCGCAAAATTGCCAACAAAATTGCCAACAATGTTGCCAACAAATTGGCTAACAAAGTTGCCAACAAACTTGCCAACAAAGTTGCCAACAAAGTTGCCAACAAAATTGCCAGCAAAATTGCCAACAAAATTGCCAACAAAGTTGCCAACAAAATTCAGCAAAATTGCCAGCAAAATTGCTATCAAAATTGCCATCAAAATTGCCAGCAAAGTAAAGTTGCCAACAAATTTGCCACCAACAAATTGGCCAACAAAGTTGCCAACAAACTTGACAACAAAGTTGCCAACAAAGTTGCCAACAACATTGCCAGCAAAATTGCCAACAAAATTGCCAACAAAGTTGCCAACAAATTGGCCAACAAAGTTGCCAACAAACTTGCCAACAAAGTTGCCAACAAAATTGCCAACAAAGTTGCCAACAAAATTCAGCAAAATTGCCAGCAAAATTGCTATCAAAATTGCCATCAAAATTGCCAGCAAAGTAAAGTTGCCAACAAATTTGCCAACAAAGTTGCCAACAAATTTGCCAACAAAGTTGCCAACAAAATTGCCAGCAAAATTGCCAGCAAAATTGCCAACAAAATTGCCATCAAAATTGCCAGCAAAGTTGCCAGCAAAATTTCCAGCAAAATTGCCAGCAAAATTGCCAACAAAATTGCCATCAAAATTGCCAGCAAAATTGCCAGCAAAATTGCCAACAAAATTGCCAACAAAGTTGCCAACAAATTTGCCACCAACAAATTTGCCAACAAAGTTGCCAACAAATTGGCCAACAAAGTTGCCAACAAACTTGCCAACAAAGTTGCCAACAAAGTTGCCAACAAAATTGCCAGCAAAATTGCCAACAAAATTGCCAACAAAGTTGCCAACCAATTGGCCAACAAAGTTGCCAACAAACTTGCCAACAAAGTTGCCAACAAAGTTGCCAACAAAATTGCCAGCAAAATTGCCAACAAAATTGCCAACAAAGTTGCCAACAAATTGGCCAACAAAGTTGCCAACAAAATTGCCAGCAAAATTGCCAACAAAATTGCCAACAAAGTTGCCAACAAAATTGCCAGCAAAATTGCCATCGCGTAAATACTTAAATCAGAGAAATTCCACACACACACAATACATAGGCAAACTTAACGCTAATTAGCATTTTATTTCAGCTGACCTTAGTGCAGTGTAGATTATCGTAAATAATGTAATCGTCTTCGTTATCGTGATCGGCATATTCAAAATTGCCAGCAAAATTGCCAACAAAATTGCCAACAAAGTTGCCAACAAAATTGCCAGCAAAATTGCCATCGCGTAAATACTTAAATCAGAGAAATTCCACACACACACAATACATAGGCAAACTTAACGCTAATTAGCATTTTATTTCAGCTGACCTTAGTGCAGTGTAGATTATCGTAAATAATGTAATCGTCTTCGTTATTATCGTGATCGGCATATTCAAAATTGCCAGCAAAATTGCCAACAAAATTGCCAACAAAGTTGCCAACAAAATTGCCAGCAAAATTGCCAACAAAATTGCCAACAAAGTTGCCAACAAATTGGCCAACAAAGTTGCCAACAAAATTGCCAGCAAAATTGCCAACAAAATTGCCAACAAAGTTGCCAACAAAATTCAGCAAAATTGCCAGCAAAATTGCTATCAAAATTGCCATCAAAATTGCCAGCAAAGTAAAGTTGCCAACAAATTTGCCAACAAAGTTGCCAACAAATTTGCCAACAAAGTTGCCAACAAAAGTGCCAGCAAAATTGCCAGCAAAATTGCCAACAAAATTGCCATCAAAATTGCCAGCAAAGTTGCCAACAAAATTGCAAGCAAAATTGCCAGGAAAATTGCCAACAAAATTGCCATCAAAATTGCTAGCAAAATTGCCAGCAAAATTGCCAACAAAATTGCCAACAAAGTTGCCAACAAATTTGCCACCAACAAATTTGCCAACAAAGTTGCCAACAAATTGGCCAACAAAGTTGCCAACAAACTTGCCAACAAAGTTGCCAACAAAGTTGCCAACAAAATTGCCAGCAAAATTGCCAACAAAATTGCCAACAAAGTTGCCAACAAATTGGCCAACAAAGTTGCCAACAAACTTGCCATCAAAGTTGCCAACAAAGTTGCCAACAAAATTGCCAGCAAAATTGCCAACAAAATTGCCAACAAAGTTGCCAACAAATTGGCCCACAAAGTTGCCAACAAACTTGCCAACAAAGTTGCCAACAAAGTTGCCAACAAAATTGCCAGCAAAATTGCCAGCAAAATTGCCAACAAAATTGCCATCAAAATTGCCAGCAAAATTGCCAACAAAATTGCCAACAATGTTGCCAACAAATTGGCTAACAAAGTTGCCAACAAACTTGCCAACAACGTTGCCAACAAAGTTGCCAACAAAATTCATTAAAATTGCCAACAAAATTGCCAACAAAGTTGCCAACAAAATTCAGCAAAATTGCCAGCAAAATTGCTATCAAAATTGCCATCAAAATTGCCCACAAACCAAAATACCCCTAAAAAGAGTAACCAATATAGATTACCTGCCGTTACTGATTGGTCATAAAGGAGTGTATTAATGAAAAATTAAAGTGAAAACTTGTAAAGCATCGAGGTGTTTTTCTATTAAGCTCGCTTTCAAATGCTAAGATTACAATAAGAATAATTTCAGCTTAAAACTAAGTACAATAAGTAAATAAATGCAAAGAATACATATAGTTAAAGGAATATATATGTAGATACAGATATATAGATAATTATTATAATTTTAATGAACGGGTGAGTCTGTTTGTATGTGTGGGTGAGTGAGTTAAAGTGTGTGTGTGTGTGTATGCGCGTGGGGGTATGTAGTATGCGTGAGCTATTATGAATTTATGATTTATGATAATTTATGATTGTTTAGGGAGTTTTAGGGAGATAACAAAGTCTTCTGTTTCTTCGTAGGAGAGGGATAGGAGTCATTTCTTATATATAATTTTGCAGTGATAATGTGTTAGGGGGTAGATATCAAGAAGTTGTAAGTTGTCAAATCATACAAATACGTCAAATTTGAACATGGTTAGTCGCAATCCAATAAAAATATCTTATATTAATATGAAATAATATATAACTACGAGAAAATTACTTCCAACCATATGAGTCATCTAGAAAACTAATCTAGGTAGCCTTGAATAGCATCGAACAAACACAGCTAAAGATGAGCTTCTGTGTAAAGGATTTCATTGGCCTAGTCTGTTCTGCAACCACTCAGCTCAGTTCTGGCTTAGAGTAAGCCTGGATTACCAGGAAACTAATGAAGATAATGGTTGTTTGTTACATACAAGCTAATGACGACCACCGTGGCATAGTAGGCGACTAGCCGCGCAGGAGGTGGCGGGCTCGATTCCCGCCGCGGAACAAATGTTTGCATGATCTACAGATATTTGTTCCGGGTCTGGATGTTTTTCTATACATAATAAATATGTATTTACAAAAAATAAGTATATTAGCATTCTATCAGTTATCTGGTTCTCATAGTACAAGCTCTGCTTAGTTTGGGGCGGGATAGCGCTGTGTGAAATATCCAGCCAAATTTATTTATTATTTTATAACGACGTGTTTTGTTGGATTTGATGTACTGTCTTGCCTGATGTAACTTTAGGACCCCCAGTCCAAAATTGCCAGCAAAATTGCCAGCAAAATTGCCAGCAAAATTGCCAACAAAATTGCCAGCAAAATTGCCAACAAAATTGCCAACAAAAATGCCAACAAAATTGCCAGCAAAATTGCCAGCAAAATTGCCAGCAAAATTGCCAGCAGGGTGGGTCAGCTAGTATAATATAGAAATATTGAAATATTTATATGGCCGTGCGTAGAAGTAAAAACAACATTAACATAAGGATTTCTATAAGTGTTGTTCTGTAAGTCCAGTGGCCCTAGGGAGTAAAATGCCAGAGCAAAGTTCATCAAGCAATCTAACTAAAAGCTCGAACTCACACCGTTTGAGGGAGAAAGCCATTCCAACTTCGATAAAACAGGTGCCTTATCAGGGTTGGACTGAGGTATTTATTAACATATCGACAGGTGAGATCGTGGTCAAACGTTAGCCTATAATTTATTTAAACTAGTGGTTCGAACTGAAATCTCACGAGTCTCCCATAATAACAAAAAATATTTTTCGTAATCTTTGACTATCAATATAGTGCCACGAAATGTATAACCAACCTACTTGACCTATGTTCACTTTGGTGTACAAATTATTTTACTGAACAAGATTGGAAAACAATATTGCAAAAATCTGTTAATATAATCATGTACAAAAAATAAAATTGCCCGCAAAATTGCCAGCAAAATTTCCAGCAAAATTGCCAGCAAAATTGCCAACAAAATTGCCATCAAAATTGCCAGCAAAATTGCCAGCAAAATTGTCAACAAAATTGCCAACAAAGTTGCCAACAAATTTGCCACCAACAAATTTGCCCACAAAGTTGCTAACAAATTGGCCAACAAAGTTGCCAACAAACTTGACAACAAAGTTGCCAAAAAGTTGCCAACAAAATTGCCAGCAAAATTGCCAACAAAATTGCCAACAAAGTTGCCAACAAATTAGCCAACAAAGTTGGCAACAAACTTGCCAACAAAGTTGCCAACAAAGTTGCCAGCAAAATTGCCAGCAAAATTGCCAACGAAATTGCCAACAAAATTGCCAACAAAGTTGCCAACAAAATTCAGCAAAATTGCCAGCAAAATTGCTATCAAAATTGCCATCAAAATTGCCAGCAAAGTAAAGTTGCCAACAAAGTTGCCAACAAAATTGCCAGCAAAGTTGCCAACAAACTTGACAACAAAGTTGCCAACAAAGTTGCCAACAAAATTGCCAGCAAAATTGCCAACAAAATTGCCAACAAAGTTGCCCACAAATTGGCCAACAAAGTTGCCAACAAACTTGCCAACAAAGTTGCCAACAAAGTTGCCAACAAAATTGCCAGCAAAATTGCCAACAAAATTGCCAACAAAGTTGCCAACAAAATTCAGCAAAATTGCCAGCAAAATTGCTATCAAAATTGCCATCAAAATTGCCAGCAAAGTAAAGTTGCCAACAAATTTGCCAACAAAGTTGCCAACAAATTTGCCACCAAAGTTGCCAACAAAATTGCCAGCAAAATTGCCAGCAAAATTGCTAACAAAATTGCCATCAAAATTGCCAGCAAAGTTGCCAACAAAATTGCCAGCAAAATTGCCAACAAATTGGCCAACAAAGTTGCCAACAAACTTGCCAACAAAGTTGCCAACAAAGTTGCCAACAAAACTGCCAGCAAAATTGCCAACAAAATTGCCAACAACGTTGCCAACAAAATTCAGCAAAATTGCCAGCAAAATTGCTATCAAAATTGCCATCAAAATTGCCAGCAAAGTAAAGTTGCCAACAAATTTGCCAACAAAGTTGCCAACAAATTTGCCAACAAAGTTGCCAACAAAATTGCCAGGAAAATTGCCAACAAAATTGCCATCAAAATTGCCAGCAGAATTGCCAACAAAATTGCCAACAAAGTTGCCAACAAATTGGCCAACAAAGTTGCCAACAAACTTGACAACAAAGTTGCCAACAAAGTTGCCAACAAAATTGCCAGCAAAATTGCCAACAAAATTGCCAACAAAGTTGCCAACAAATTGGCCAACAAAGTTGCCAACAAACTTGCCAACAAAATTGCCAGCAAAATTGCTATCAAAATTGCCATCAAAATTGCCAGCAAAGTAAAGTTGCCAACAAATTTGCCAACAAAGTTGCCAACAAATTTGCCAACAAAGTTGCCAACAAAATTGCCAACAAAATTGCCATCAAAATTGCCAGCAAAATTGCCAACAAAATTGCCAACAATGTTGCCAACAAATTGGCTAACAAAGTTGCCAACAAACTTGCCAACAAAGTTGCCAACAAAGTTGCCAACAAAATTGCCAGCAAAATTGCCAACAAAATTGCCAACAAAGTTGCCAACAAAATTCAGCAAAATTGCCAGCAAAATTGCTATCAAAATTGCCATCAAAATTGCCAGCAAAGTAAAGTTGCCAACAAATTTGCCACCAACAAATTGGCCAACAAAGTTGCCAACAAACTTGACAACAAAGTTGCCAACAAAGTTGCCAACAACATTGCCAGCAAAATTGCCAACAAAATTGCCAAGAAAGTTGCCAACAAATTGGCCAACAAAGTTGCCAACAAACTTGCCAACAAAGTTGCCAACAAAATTGCCAGCAAAATTGCCAACAAAATTGCCAACAAAGTTGCCAACAAAATTCAGCAAAATTGCCAGCAAAATTGCTATCAAAATTGCCATCAAAATTGCCAGCAAAGTAAAGTTGCCAACAAATTTGCCAACAAAGTTGCCAACAAATTTGCCAACAAAGTTGCCAACAAAATTGCCAGCAAAATTGCCAGCAAAATTGCCAACAAAATTGCCATCAAAATTGCCAGCAAAGTTGCCAACAAAATTGCCAGCAAAATTGCCAGCAAAATTTCCAGCAAAATTGCCAGCAAAATTGCCAACAAAATTGCCATCAAAATTGCCAGCAAAATTGCCAGCAAAATTGCCAACAAAATTGCCAACAAAGTTGCCAACAAATTTGCCACCAACAAATTTGCCAACAAAGTTGCCAACAAATTGGCCAACAAAGTTGCCAACAAACTTGCCAACAAAGTTGCCAACAAAGTTGCCAACAAAATTGCTAGCAAAATTGCCAACAAAATTGCCAACAAAGTTGCCAACCAATTGGCCAACAAAGTTGCCAACAAACTTGCCAACAAAGTTGCCAACAAAGTTGCCAACAAAATTGCCAGCAAAATTGCCAACAAAATTGCCAACAAAGTTGCCAACAAATTGGCCAACAAAGTTGCCAACAAAATTGCCAGCAAAATTGCCAACAAAATTGCCAACAAAGTTGCCAACAAAATTGCCAGCAAAATTGCCATCGCGTAAATACTTAAATCAGAGAAATTCCACACACACACAATACATAGGCAAACTTAACGCTAATTAGCATTTTATTTCAGCTGACCTTAGTGCAGTGTAGATTATCGTAAATAATGTAATCGTCTTCGTTATCGTGATCGGCATATTCAAAATTGCCAGCAAAATTGCCAACAAAATTGCCAACAAAGTTGCCAACAAAATTGCCAGCAAAATTGCCATCGCGTAAATACTTAAATCAGAGAAATTCCATACACACACAATACATAGGCAAACTTAACGCTAATTAGCATTTTATTTCAGCTGACCTTAGTGCAGTGTAGATTATCGTAAATAATGTAATCGTCTTCGTTATTATCGTGATCGGCATATTCAAAATTGCCAGCAAAATTGCCAACAAAATTGCCAACAAAGTTGCCAACAAAATTGCCAGCAAAATTGCCAACAAAATTGCCAACAAAGTTGCCAACAAATTGGCCAACAAAGTTGCCAACAAAATTGCCAGCAAAATTGCCAACAAAATTGCCAACAAAGTTGCCAACAAAATTCAGCAAAATTGCCAGCAAAATTGCTATCAAAATTGCCATCAAAATTGCCAGCAAAGTAAAGTTGCCAACAAATTTGCCAACAAAGTTGCCAACAAATTTGCCAACAAAGTTGCCAACAAAAGTGCCAGCAAAATTGCCAGCAAAATTGCCAACAAAATTGCCATCCAAATTGCCAGCAAAGTTGCCAACAAAATTGCAAGCAAAATTGCCAGGAAAATTGCCAACAAAATTGCCATCAAAATTGCTAGCAAAATTGCCAGCAAAATTGCCAACAAAATTGCCAACAAAGTTGCCAACAAATTTGCCACCAACAAATTTGCCAACAAAGTTGCCAACAAATTGGCCAACAAAGTTGCCAACAAACTTGCCAACAAAGTTGCCAACAAAGTTGCCAACAAAATTGCCAGCAAAATTGCCAACAAAATTGCCAACAAAGTTGCCAACAAATTGGCCAACAAAGTTGCCAACAAACTTGCCAACAAAGTTGCCAAAACAAAGTTGCCAACAAAATTGCCGGCAAAATTGCCAACAAAATTGCCAACAAAGTTGCCAACAAATTGGCCAACAAAGTTGCCAACAAACTTGCCAACAAAGTTGCTAACAAAGTTGCCAACAAACTTGCCAACAAAGTTGTTAACAAAATTGCCAGCAAAATTGCCAACAAAATTGCCAACAAAGTTGCCAACAAAATTGCCAGCAAAATTGCCATCGCGTATATACTTAAATCAGAGAAATTCCACACACACACAATACATAGGCAAACTTAACGCTAATTAGCATTTTATTTCAGCTGACTTTAGTGCAGTGTAGATTATCGTAAATAATGTAATCGTCTTCGTTATTATCGTTATCGGCATATTCAAAATTGCCAGCAAAATTGCCAACAAAATTGCCAACAAAGTTGCCAACAAAATTGCCAGCAAAATTGCCATCGCGTAAATACTTAAATCAGAGAAATTCCACACACACACAATACATAGGCAAACTTAACGCTAATTAGCATTTTATTTCAGCTGACCTTAGTGCAGTGTAGATTATCGTAAATAATGTAATCGTCTTCGTTATTATCGTGATCGGCATATTCAAAATTGCCAGCAAAATTGCCAACAAAATTGCCAACAAAGTTGCCAACAAAATTGCCAGCAAAATTGCCAACAAAATTGCCAACAAAGTTGCCAACAAATTGGCCAACAAAGTTGCCAACAAAATTGCCAGCAAAATTGCCAACAAAATTGCCAACAAAGTTGCCAACAAAATTCAGCAAAATTGCCAGCAAAATTGCTATCAAAATTGCCATCAAAATTGCCAGCAAAGTAAAGTTGCCAACAAATTTGCCAACAAAGTTGCCAACAAATTTGCCAACAAAGTTGCCAACAAAGTTGCCAGCAAAATTGCCAGCAAAATTGCCAACAAATATGCCATCAAAATTGCCAGCAAAGTTGCCAACAAAATTGCAAGCAAAATTGCCAGGAAAATTGCCAACAAAATTGCCATCAAAATTGCCAGCAAAATTGCCAGCAAAATTGCCAACAAAATTGCCAACAAAGTTGCCAACAAATTTGCCACCAACAAATTTGCCAACAAAGTTGCCAACAAATTGGCCAACAAAGTTGCCAACAAACTTGCCAACAAAATTGCCAACAAAGTTGCCAACAAATTGGCCAACAAAGTTGCCAACAAACTTGCCAACAAAGTTGCCAACAAAGTTGCCAACAAAATTGCCAGCAAAATTGCCAGCAAAATTGCCAACAAAATTGCCAACAAAGTTGCCAACAAATTGGCCAACAAAGTTGCCAACAAACTTGCTAACAAAGTTGCCAACAAAGTTGCCAACAAAATTGCCAGCAAAATTGCCAACAAAATTGCCAACAAAGTTGCCAACAAAATTCAGCAAAATTGCCAGCAAAATTGCTATCAAAATTGCCATCAAAATTGCCAGCAAAGTAAAGTTGCCAACAAAGTTGCCAACAAAATTGCCAGCAAAATTGCCAACAAAATTGCCAACAAAGTTGCCAACAAATTGGCCAACAAAGTTGCCAACAAACTTGACAACAAAGTTGCCAACAAAGTTGCCAACAAAGTTGCTAACAAAATTGCCAGCAAAATTGCCAACAAAATTGCCAACAAAGTTGCCAACAAATTGGCCAACAAAGTTGCCAACAAACTTGCCAACAAAATTGCCAGCAAAATTGCTATCAAAATTGCCATCAAAATTGCCAGCAAAGTAAAGTTGCCAACAAAAAATTGCCAACATAGTTGCCAACAAATTTGCCAACAAAGTTGCCAACAAAATTGCCAGCAAAATTGCCAACAAAATTTGCCAACAAAGTTGCCAACAAATTGGCCAACAAAGTTGCCAACAAACTTGACAACAAAGGTGCCAACAAAGTTGCCAACAAAATTGCCAGCAAAATTGCCAACAAAATTGCCAACAAAGTTGCCAAGAAAATTGCCAGCAAAATTGCCAGCAAAATTGCCAACAAAATTGCCAACAAAGTTGCCAACAAAATTGCCAGCAAAATTGCCAACAAAATTGCCAACAAAGTTCCAACAAAATTGCCAGCAAAATTGCCAGCAAAATTGCCAACAAAATTGCCAGCAAAATTGCCAACAAAGTTGCCAACAAATTGGCCAACAAAGTTGCCAACAAACTTGCCAACAAACTTGCCAACAAAGTTGCCAACAAAATTGCCAGCAAAATTGCCAACAAAATTGCCAACAAAGTTGCCAACAAAATTCAGCAAAATTGCCAGAAAATTGCTATCAAAATTGCCATCAAAATTGCCAGCAAAGTAAAGTTGCCAACAAAGTTGCCAACAAAATTGCCAGCAAAATTGCCAACAAAATTGCCAACAAAGTTGCCAACAAATTGGCCAACAAAGTTGCCAACAAACTTGACAACAAAGTTGCCAACAAAGTTGCCAACATAATTGCCAGCAAAATTGCCAACAAAGTTGCCAACAAAATTCAGCAAAAATTGCCAGCAAAATTGCCATCAAAATTGCCATCAAAATTGCCAGTTTAGGGAGTTTTAGGGAGATAACAAAGTCTTCTGTTTCTTCGTAGGAGAGGGATAGGAGTCATTTCTTATATATAATTTTGCAGTGATAATGTGTTAGGGGGTAGATATCAAGAAGTTGTAAGTTGTCAAATCATACAAATACGTCAAATTTGAACATGGTTAGTCGCAATCCAATAAAAATATCTTATATTAATATGAAATAATATATAACTACGAGAAAATTACTTCCAACCATATGAATCATATAGAAAACTAATCTAGGTAGCCTTGAATAGCATCGAACAAACACAGCTAAAGATGAGCTTCTGTGTAAAGGATTTCATTGGTCTAGTCTGTTCTGCAACCACTCAGCTCAGTTCTGGCTTAGAGTAAGCCTGGATTACCAGGAAACTAATGAAGATAATGGTTGTTTGTTACATACAAGCTAATGACGACCACCGTGGCATAGTAGGCGACTAGCCGCGCAGGAGGTGGCGGGCTCGATTCCCGCCGCGGAACAAATATTTGCATGATCTACAGATATTTGTTCCGGGTCTGGATGTTTTTCTATACATAATAAATATATATTTACAAAAAATAAGTATAGTAGCATTCTATCAGTTATCTGGTTCTCATAGTACAAGCTCTGCTTAGTTTGGGGCGGGATAGCGCTGTGTGAAATATCCAGCCAAATTTATTTATTATTTTATAACGATGTGTTTTGTTGGATTTGATGTACTGTCTTGCCTGATGTAACTTTAGGACCCCCAGTCCAAAATTGCCAGCAAAATTGCCAGCAAAATTGCCAGCAAAATTGCCAGCAAAATTGCCAACAAAATTGCCAGCAAAATTGCCAACAAAATTGCCAGCAAAGTTGCCAACAAAATTGCCAGCAAAACTGCCAGCTAAATTGCCAGCAAAATTGCCAGCAGGGTGGGTCAGCTAGTATAATATAGAAATATTGAAATGTTTATATGGCCGTGCGTAGAAGTAAAAACAACATTAACATAAGGATTTCTATAAGTGTTGTTCTGTAAGTCCAGTGGCCCTAGGGAGTAAAATGCCAGAGCAAAGTTCATCAAGCAATCTAACTAAAAGCTCGAACTCACACCGTTTGAGGGAGAAAGCCATTCCAACTTCGATAAAACAGGTGCCTTATCAGGGTTGGACTGAGGTATTTATTAACATATCGACAGGTGAGATCGTGGTCAAACGTTAGCCTATAATTTATTTAAACTAGTGGTTCGAACTGAAATCTCGCGAGTCTCCCATAATAACAAAAAATATTTTTCGTAATCTTTGACTATCAATATAGTGCCACGAAATGTATAACCAACCTACTTGACCTATGTTCACTTTGGTGTACAAATTATTTTACTGAACAAGATTGGAAAACAATATTGCAAAAATCTGTTAATATAATCATGTACAAAAAATAAAATTGCCAGCAAAATTGCCAGCAAAATTTCCAGCAAAATTGCCAGCAAAATTGCCAACCAAATTGCCATCAAAATATCCAGCAAAATTGCCAGCAAAATTGTCAACAAAATTGCCAACAAAGTTGCCAACAAATTTGCCACCAACAAATTTGCCAACAAAGTTGCTAACAAATTGGCCAACAAAGTTGCCAACAAACTTGACAACAAAGTTGCCAACAAAGTTGCCAACAAAATTGCCAGCAAAATTGCCAACATAATTGCCAACAAAGTTGCTAACAAATTGGCCAACAAAGTTGCCAACAAACTTGCCAACAAAGTTGCCAACAAAATTGCCAGCAAAATGTCCAACAAAATTGCCAACAAAGTTGCCAACAAAATTCAGCAAAATTGCCAGCAAAATTGCTATCAAAATTGCCATCAAAATTGCCAGCAAAGTAAAGTTGCCAACAAATTTGCCAACAAAGTTGCCAACAAAATTGCCAGCAAAATTGCCAGCAAAATTGCCCACAAAATTGCCATCAAAATTGCCAGCAAGGTTGCCAACAAAATTGCCATCGCGTAAATACTTAAATCAGAGAAATTCCACACACACACAATACATAGGCAAACTTAACGCTAATTTGCATTTTATTTCAGCTGACCTTAGTGCAGTGTAGATTATCGTAAATAATGTAATCGTCTTCGTTATTATCGTGATCGGCATATACAAAATTGCCAGCAAAATTGCCAACAAAATTGCCAACAAAGTTGCCAACAAAATTGCCAGCAAAATTGCCATCGCGTAAATACTTAAATCAGAGAAATTCCACACACACACAATACATAGGCAAACTTAACGCTAATTAGCATTTTATTTCAGCTGACCTTAGTGCAGTGTAGATTATCGTAAATAATGTAATCGTCTTCGTTATTATCGTGATCGGCATAATCAAAATTGCCAGCAAAATTGCCAACAAAATTGCCAACAAAGTTGCCAACAAAATTGCCAGCAAAATTGCCAACAAAATTGCCAACAAAGTTGCCAACAAATTGGCCAACAAAGTTGCCAACAAAATTGCCAGCAAAATTGCCAACAAAATTGCCAACAAAGTTGCCAACAAAATTCAGCAAAATTGCCAGCAAAATTGCTATCAAAATTGCCATCAAAATTGCCAGCAAAGTAAAGTTGCCAACAAATTTGCCAACAAAGTTGCCAACAAATTCGCCAACAAATTTGCCAACAAAGTTGCCAACAAAATTGCCAGCAAAATTGCTATCAAAATTGCCATCAAAATTGCCAGCAAAGTAAAGTTGCCAACAAAAAATTGCCAACATAGTTGCCAACAAATTTGCCAACAAAGTTGCCAACAAAATTGCCAGCAAAATTGCCAACAAAATTTGCCAACAAAGTTGCCAACAAATTGGCCAACAAAGTTGCCAACAAACTTGACAACAAAGTTGCCAACAAAATTGCCAGCAAAATTGCCAACAAAATTGCCAACAAAGTTGCCAACAAAATTGCCAGCAAAATTGCCAGCAAAATTGCCAACAAAATTGCCAACAAAGTTGCTAACAAAATTGCCAGCAAAATTGCCAACAAAATTGCCAACAAAGTTGCCAACAAAATTGCCAGCAAAATTGCCAGCAAAATTGCCAACAAGATTGCCAGCAAAATTGCCAGCAAAATTGCCAACAAAGTTGCCAACAAATTGGCCAACAAAGTTGCCAACAAACTTGCCATCAAACTTGCCAACAAAGTTGCCAACAAAATTGCCAGCAAAATTGCCAACAAAATTGCCAACAAAGTTGCCAACAAAATTCAGCAAAATTGCCAGAAAATTGCTATCAAAATTGCCATCAAAATTGCCAGCAAAGTAAAGTTGCCAACAAAGTTGCCAACAAAATTGCCAGCAAAATTGCCAACAAAATTGCCAACAAAGTTGCCAACAAATTGGCCAACAAAGTTGCCCACAAACTTGACAACAAAGTTGCCAACATAGTTGCCAGCAAAATTGCCAACAAAATTGCCAACAAAGTTGCCAACAAATTGGCCAACAAAGTTGCCAACAAACTTGCCAACAAAGTTGCCAACAAAGTTGCCAACAAAATTGCCAACAAATTGGCCAACAAAGTTGCCAACAAACTTGCCAACAAAGTTGCCAACAAAGTTGCCAACAAAATTGCCAGCCAAATTGCCAACAAAATTGCCAACAAAGTTGCCAACAAAATTCAGCAAAATTGCCAGCAAAATTGCTATCAAAATTGCCATCAAAATTGCCAGCAAAGTAAAGTTGCCAACAAATTTGCCAACAAAGTTGCCATCAAAATTGCCAGCAAAATTGCCAGCAAAATTGCCAACAAAATTGCCATCAAAATTGCCAGCAAAGTTGCCAACAAAATTGCCAGCAAAATTGCCAACAAATTGGCCAACAAAGTTGCCAACAAAATTGCCAACAAAGTTGCCAACAAATTGGCCAACAAAGTTGCCAACAAACTTGCCAACAAAGTTGCCAACAAAGTTGCCAACAAAATTGCCAGCAAAATTGCCAACAAAATTGCCAACAAAGTTGCCAACAAATTGGCCAACAAAGTTGCCAACAAACTTGACAACAAAGTTGCCAACAAAGTTGCCAACAAAATTGCCAGCAAAATTGCCAACAAAGTTGCCAACAAATTGGCCAACAAAGTTGCCAACAAACTTGCCAACAAAGTTGCCAACAAAGTTGCCAACAAAATTGCCAGCAAAATTGCCAACAAAATTGCCAACAAAGTTGCCAACAAATTGGCCAACAAAGTTGCCAACAAAATTGCCAGCAAAATTGCCAGCAAAATTGCCAACAAAATTGCCATCAAAATTGCCAGCAAAGTTGCCAACAAAATTGCCAGCAAAATTGCCAACAAATTGGCCAACAAAGTTGCCAACAAAATTGCCAGCAAAATTGCCAACAAAATTGCCAACAAAGTTGCCAACAAATTGGCCAACAAAGTTGCCAACAAACTTGCCAACAAAGTTGCCAACAAAGTTGCCAACAAAATTGCCAGCAAAATTGCCAACAAAATTGCCAACAAAGTTGCCAACAAATTGGCCAACAAAGTTGCCAACAAACTTGACAACAAAGTTGCCAACAAAGTTGCCAACAAAATTGCCAGCAAAATTGCCAACAAAGTTGCCAACAAATTGGCCAACAAAGTTGCCAACAAACTTGCCAACAAAGTTGCCAACAAAGTTGCCAACAAAATTGCCAGCAAAATTGCCAACAAAATTGCCAACAAAGTTGCCAACAAATTGGCCAACAAAGTTGCCAACAAACTTGCCAACAAAGTTGCCAACAAAGTTGCCAACAAAATTGCCAGCAAAATTGCCAACAAAATTGCCAACAAAGTTGCCAACAAAATTCAGCAAAATTGCCAGCAAAATTGCTATCAAAATTGCCATCAAAATTGCCAGCAAAGTAAAGTTGCCAACAAAGTTGCCAACAAAATTGCCAGCAAAATTGCCAACAAAATTGCCAACAAAGTTGCCAACAAATTGGCCAACAAAGTTGCCAACAAACTTGCCAACAAAATTGCCATCAAAATTGCCAGCAAAATTGCCAGCAAAATTGCCAACAAAATTGCCAGCAAAGTTGCCAACAAAATTGCCAGCAAAATTGCCAGCAAAATTGCCAGCAAAATTGCCAGCAGGGTGGGTCAGCTAGTATAATATAGAAATATTGAAATGTTTATATGGCCGTGCGTAGAAGTAAAAACAACATTAACATAAGGATTTCTATAAGTGTTGTTCTTTAAGTCCAGTGGCCCTAGGGAGTAAAATGCCAGAGCAAAGTTCATCAAGCAATCTAACTAAAAGCTCGAACTCACACCGTTTGAGGGAGAAAGCCATTCCAACTTCGATAAAACAGGTGCCTTATCAGGGTTGATAAGGCACCTGTTCAGGTGATCAGGGGAGTCATTTCTTATATATAATTTTGCAGTGATAATGTGTTAGGGGGTAGATATCAAGAAGTTGTAAGTTGTCAAATCATACAAATACGTCAAATTTGAACATGGTTAGTCGCAATCCAATAAAAATATCTTATATTAATATGAAATAATATATAACTACGAGAAAATTACTTCCAACCATATGAATCATATAGAAAACTAATCTAGGTAGCCTCGAATAGCATCGAACAAACACAGCTAAAGATGAGCTTCTGTGTAAAGGATTTCATTGGCCTAGTCTGTTCTGCAACCACTCAGCTCAGTTCTGGCTTAGAGTAAGCCTGGATTACCAGGAAACTAATGAAGATAATGGTTGTTTGTTACATACAAGCTAATGACGACCACCGTGGCATAGTGGGCGACTAGCCGCGCAGGAGGTGGCGGGCTCGATTCCCGCCGCGGAACAAATGTTTGAATGATCTACAGATATTTGTTCCGGGTCTGGATGTTTTTCTATACATAATAAATATGTATTTACAAAAAATAAGTATATTAGCATTCTATCAGTTATCTGGTTCTCATAGTACAAGCTCTGCTTAGTTTGGGGCGGGATAGCGCTGTGTGAAATATCCAGCCAAATTTATTTATTATTTTATAACGACGTGTTTTGTTGGATTTGATGTACTGTCTTGCCTGATGTAACTTTAGGACCCCCAGTCTAAAATTGCCAGCAAAATTGCCAGCAAAATTGCCAGCAAATTGCCAACAAAATTGCCAGCAAAATTGCCAACAAAATTGCCAGCAAAGTTGCCAACAAAATTGCCAGCAAAATTGCCAGCAAAATTGCCAGCAAAATTGCCAGCAGGGTGGGTCAGCTAGTATAATATAGAAATATTGAAATGTTTATATGGCCGTGCGTAGAAGTAAAAACAACATTAACATAAGGATTTCTATAAGTGTTGTTCTGTAAGTCCAGTGGCCCTAGGGAGTAAAATGCCAGAGCAAAGTTCATCAAGCAATCTAACTAAAAGCTCGAACTCACACCGTTTGAGGGAGAAAGCCATTCCAACTTCGATAAAACAGGTGCCTTATCAGGGTTGGACTGAGGTATTTATTAACATATCGACAGGTGAGATCGTGGTCAAACGTTAGCCTATAATTTATTTAAACTAGTGGTTCGAACTGAAATCTCGCGAGTCTCCCATAATAACAAAAAATATTTTTCGTAATCTTTGACTATCAATATAGTGCCACGAAATGTATAACCAACCTACTTGACCTATGTTCACTTTGGTGTACAAATTATTTTACTGAACAAGATTGGAAAACAATATTGCAAAAATCTGTTAATATAATCATGTACAAAAAATAAAATTGCCAGCAAAATTGCCAGCAAAATTTCCAGCAAAATTGCCAGCAAAATTGCCAACCAAATTGCCATCAAAATATCCAGCAAAATTGCCAGCAAAATTGTCAACAAAATTGCCAACAAAGTTGCCAACAAATTTGCCACCAACAAATTTGCCAACAAAGTTGCTAACAAATTGGCCAACAAAGTTGCCAACAAACTTGACAACAAAGTTGCCAACAAAGTTGCCAACAAAATTGCCAGCAAAATTGCCAACAAAATTGCCAACAAAGTTGCTAACAAATTGGCCAACAAAGTTGCCAACAAACTTGCCAACAAAGTTGCCAACAAAATTGCCAGCAAAATTGCCAACAAAATTGCCAACAAAGTTGCCAACAAAATTCAGCAAAATTGCCAGCAAAATTGCTATCAAAATTGCCATCAAAATTGCCAGCAAAGTAAAGTTGCCAACAAATTTGCCAACAAAGTTGCCAAGCCTGGATTACCAGGAAACTAATGAAGATAATGGTTGTTTGTTACATACAAGCTAATGACGACCACCGTGGCATAGTGGGCGACTAGCCGCGCAGGAGGTGGCGGGCTCGATTCCCGCCGCGGAACAAATGTTTGCATGATCTACAGATATTTGTTCCGGGTCTGGATGTTTTTCTATACATAATAAATATGTATTTACAAAAAATAAGTATATTAGCATTCTATCAGTTATCTGGTTCTCATAGTACAAGCTCTGCTTAGTTTGGGGCGGGATAGCGCTGTGTGAAATATCCAGCCAAATTTATTTATTATTTTATAACGACGTGTTTTGTTGGATTTGATGTACTGTCTTGCCTGATGTAACTTTAGGACCCCCAGTCCAAAATTGCCAGCAAAATTGCCAGCAAAATTGCCAGCAAAATTGCCAACAAAATTGCCAGCAAAATTGCCAACAAAATTGCCAGCAAAGTTGCCAACAAAATTGCCAGCAAAATTGCCAGCTAAATTGCCAGCAAAATTGCCAGCAGGGTGGGTCAGCTAGTATAATATAGAAATATTGAAATGTTTATATGGCCGTGCGTAGAAGTAAAAACAACATTAACATAAGGATTTCTATAAGTGTTGTTCTGTAAGTCCAGTGGCCCTAGGGAGTAAAATGCCAGAGCAAAGTTCATCAAGCAATCTAACTAAAAGCTCGAACTCACACCGTTTGAGGGAGAAAGCCATTCCAACTTCGATAAAACAGGTGCCTTATCAGGGTTGGACTGAGGTATTTATTAACATATCGACAGGTGAGATCGTGGTCAAACGTTAGCCTATAATTTATTTAAACTAGTGGTTCGAACTGAAATCTCGCGAGTCTCCCATAATAACAAAAAATATTTTTCGTAATCTTTGACTATCAATATAGTGCCACGAAATGTATAACCAACCTACTTGACCTATGTTCACTTTGGTGTACAAATTATTTTACTGAACAAGATTGGAAAACAATATTGCAAAAATCTGTTAATATAATCATGTACAAAAAATAAAATTGCCAGCAAAATTGCCAGCAAAATTTCCAGCAAAATTGCCAGCAAAATTGCCAACCAAATTGCCATCAAAATATCCAGCAAAATTGCCAGCAAAATTGTCAACAAAATTGCCAACAAAGTTGCCAACAAATTTGCCACCAACAAATTTGCCAACAAAGTTGCTAACAAATTGGCCAACAAAGTTGCCAACAAACTTGACAACAAAGTTGCCAACAAAGTTGCCAACAAAATTGCCAGCAAAATTGCCAACAAAATTGCCAACAAAGTTGCTAACAAATTGGCCAACAAAGTTGCCAACAAACTTGCCAACAAAGTTGCCAACAAAATTGCCAGCAAAATGTCCAACAAAATTGCCAACAAAGTTGCCAACAAAATTCAGCAAAATTGCCAGCAAAATTGCTATCAAAATTGCCATCAAAATTGCCAGCAAAGTAAAGTTGCCAACAAATTTGCCAACAAAGTTGCCAACAAAATTGCCAGCAAAATTGCCAGCAAAATTGCCAACAAAATTGCCATCAAAATTGCCAGCAAAGTTGCCAACAAAATTGCCATCGCGTAAATACTTAAATCAGAGAAAATCCACACACACACAATACATAGGCAAACTTAACGCTAATTTGCATTTTATTTCAGCTGACCTTAGTGCAGTGTAGATTATCGTAAATAATGTAATCGTCTTCGTTATTATCGTGATCGGCATATTCAAAATTGCCAGCAAAATTGCCAACAAAATTGCCAACAAAGTTGCCAACAAAATTGCCAGCAAAATTGCCATCGCGTAAATACTTAAATCAGAGAAATTCCACACACACACAATACATAGGCAAACTTAACGCTAATTAGCATTTTATTTCAGCTGACCTTAGTGCAGTGTAGATTATCGTAAATAATGTAATCGTCTTCGTTATTATCGTGATCGGCATAATCAAAATTGCCAGCAAAATTGCCAACAAAATTGCCAACAAAGTTGCCAACAAAATTGGCAGCAAAATTGCCAACAAAATTGCCAACAAAGTTGCCAACAAATTGGCCAACAAAGTTGCCAACAAAATTGCCAGCAAAATTGCCAACAAAATTGCCAACAAAGTTGCCAACAAAATTCAGCAAAATTGCCAGCAAAATTGCTATCAAAATTGCCATCAAAATTGCCAGCAAAGTAAAGTTGCCAACAAATTTGCCAACAAAGTTGCCAACAAATTCGCCAACAAATTTGCCAACAAAGTTGCCAACAAAATTGCCAGCAAAATTGCTATCAAAATTGCCATCAAAATTGCCAGCAAAGTAAAGTTGCCAACAAAAAATTGCCAACATAGTTGCCAACAAATTTGCCAACAAAGTTGCCAACAAAATTGCCAGCAAAATTGCCAACAAAATTTGCCAACAAAGTTGCCAACAAATTGGCCAACAAAGTTGCCAACAAACTTGACAACAAAGTTGCCAACAAAGTTGCCAACAAAATTGCCAGCAAAATTGCCAACAAAATTGCCAACAAAGTTGCCAACAAAATTGCCAGCAAAATTGCCAGCAAAATTGCCAACAAAATTGCCAACAAAGTTGCTAACAAAATTGCCAGCAAAATTGCCAACAAAATTGCCAACAAAGTTGCCAACAAAATTGCCAGCAAAATTGCCAGCAAAATTGCCAACAAAATTGCCAGCAAAATTGCCCGCAAAATTGCCAACAAAGTTGCCAACAAATTGGCCAACAAAGTTGCCAACAAACTTGCCATCAAACTTGCCAACAAAGTTGCCAACAAAATTGCCAGCAAAATTGCCAACAAAATTGCCAACAAAGTTGCCAACAAAATTCAGCAAAATTGCCAGAAAATTGCTATCAAAATTGCCATCAAAATTGCCAGCAAAGTAAAGTTGCCAACAAAGTTGCCAACAAAATTGCCAGCAAAATTGCCAACAAAATTGCCAACAAAGTTGCCAACAAATTGGCCAACAAAGTTGCCCACAAACTTGACAACAAAGTTGCCAACATAGTTGCCAGCAAAATTGCCAACAAAATTGCCAACAAAGTTGCCAACAAATTGGCCAACAAAGTTGCCAACAAACTTGCCAACAAAGTTGCCAACAAAGTTGCCAACAAAATTGCCAACAAATTGGCCAACAAAGTTGCCAACAAACTTGCCAACAAAGTTGCCAACAAAGTTGCCAACAAAATTGCCAGCCAAATTGCCAACAAAATTGCCAACAAAGTTGCCAACAAAATTCAGCAAAATTGCCAGCAAAATTGCTATCAAAATTGCCATCAAAATTGCCAGCAAAGTAAAGTTGCCAACAAATTTGCCAACAAAGTTGCCAACAAATTTGCCAACAAAGTTGCCAACAAAATTGCCAGCAAAATTGCCAGCAAAATTGCCAACAAAATTGCCATCAAAATTGCCAGCAAAGTTGCCAACAAAATTGCCAGCAAAATTGCCAACAAATTGGCCAACAAAGTTGCCAGCAAAATTGCCAACAAAATTGCCAACAAAGTTGCCAACAAATTGGCCAACAAAGTTGCCAACAAACTTGCCAACAAAGTTGCCAACAAAGTTGCCAACAAAATTGCCAGCAAAATTGCCAACAAAATTGCCAACAAAGTTGCCAACAAATTGGCCAACAAAGTTGCCAACAAACTTGACAACAAAGTTGCCAACAAAGTTGCCAACAAAATTGCCAGCAAAATTGCCAACAAAGTTGCCAACAAATTGGCCAACAAAGTTGCCAACAAACTTGCCAACAAAGTTGCCAACAAAGTTGCCAACAAAATTGCCAGCAAAATTGCCAACAAAATTGCCAACAAAGTTGCCAACAAATTGGCCAACAAAGTTGCCAACAAAATTGCCAGCAAAATTGCCAGCAAAATTGCCAACAAAATTGCCATCAAAATTGCCAGCAAAGTTGCCAACAAAATTGCCAGCAAAATTGCCAACAAATTGGCCAACAAAGTTGCCAACAAAATTGCCAGCAAAATTGCCAACAAAATTGCCAACAAAGTTGCCAACAAATTGGCCAACAAAGTTGCCAACAAACTTGCCAACAAAGTTGCCAACAAAGTTGCCAACAAAATTGCCAGCAAAATTGCCAACAAAATTGCCAACAAAGTTGCCAACAAATTGGCCAACAAAGTTGCCAACAAACTTGACAACAAAGTTGCCAACAAAGTTGCCAACAAAATTGCCAGCAAAATTGCTAACAAAGTTGCCAACCAATTGGCCAACAAAGTTGCCAACAAACTTGCCAACAAAGTTGCCAACAAAGTTGCCAACAAAATTGCCAGCAAAATTGCCAACAAAATTGCCAACAAAGTTGCCAACAAATTGGCCAACAAAGTTGCCAACAAACTTGCCAACAAAGTTGCCAACAAAGTTGCCAACAAAATTGCCAGCAAAATTGCCAACAAAATTGCCAACAAAGTTGCCAACAAAATTCAGCAAAATTGCCAGCAAAATTGCTATCAAAATTGCCATCAAAATTGCCAGCAAAGTAAAGTTGCCAACAAAGTTGCCAACAAAATTGCCAGCAAAATTGCCAACAAAATTGCCAACAAAGTTGCCAACAAATTGGCCAACAAAGTTGCCAACAAACTTGCCAACAAAATTGCCATCAAAATTGCCAGCAAAGTAAAGTTGCCAACAAATTTGCCAACAAAGTTGCCAACAAAATTGCCAACAAAGTTGCCAACAAATTTGCCAACAAAGTTGCCAACAAATTGGCCAACAAAGTTGCCAACAAACTTGCCAACAAAGTTGCCAACAAAGTTGCCAACAAAATTGCCAGCAAAATTGCCAACAAAATTGCCAACAAAGTTGCCAACAAATTGGCCAACAAAGTTGCCAACAAACTTGCCAACAAAGTTGCCAACAAAGTTGCCAACAAAATTGCCAGCAAAATTGCCAACAAAATTGCCAACAAAGTTGCCAACAAATTGGCCAACAAAGTTGCCAACAAACTTGCCAACAAAGTTGCCAACAAAGTTGCCAACAAAATTGCCAGCAAAATTGCCAACAAAATTGCCAACAAAGTTGCCAACAAAATTCAGCAAAATTGCCAGCAAAATTGCTATCAAAATTGCCATCAAAACTGCCAGCAAAGTAAAGTTGCCAACAAAGTTGCCAACAAAATTGCCAGCAAAATTGCCAACAAAATTGCCAACAAAGTTGCCAACTGTTGTGGGTTGCCTAGAGAATAATATTGTCAATGTCAATGTCAATGATAATGTCAATGTCAATGTACACAATAAAGGCAGTTGTTTCTTACTACTTGGATGAAGCGTTTGATTTACAACACATACAACTACAACATGGTGTCAGGTGTGAATTAAGACACAGTTTTTAGTAAAAAAGTGCAGAGACAAAGTTTTAGTGTGTTAATCATGTCGGTAAAGTCGGAAGCAACTCAATTTGAGGTGAAAAACACTTATACGGCACTGCAACAGCCGGGCGCCATGTGCGAGGAAGGCAACATGGCTACCAATTGGCGTGAATGGAAGATGGCGTTTGATTATTATTTAATCGCAACGGGCAAGGAGAATGAAGTGTCCAAACAAAAGTGTGCGCTGTTTTTGCATGTCATCGGGAAAGGCGGCCAGGAGATTTTAGAAGATTTGGATTTGGATGACGCATCTAAAACAGATTACGAGAAATTGGTTTCGAGTTTTGCCCTTCATTGTGATCCCACTCGAAATGTCAACTATGAGCGGCATGTTTTTTTTGAAACGTATCAAAATGAAGACAGTTTTGATAAATACCTGAGCGCGCTAAAGGTCAAAAGCAAATCTTGCGAGTTTGGTGAACTACGCAGTAGTCTCATTCTAACTCAAATAATCAGAGGCCTTAAGGACACGCGAACGCGTGAACGTCTGCTATCAAAAACGAAGCTGGATCTGGAAGAGGCAGTGACGTGGTGTCGCGCGGTGGAGAGAGCCAGTAAGCAGTCCCAGGTGTGTGGAGGAGCGCGCGCAGGGGCAGCCGGTGCCGAGGCCAGCGGATCCAGTACCGCAGGAGCTGAGCTGTCGCTGGAGGCGGTGCGTGCCGGCGCCGCTCAGCGGCCGTGGCGTCGCGGCGCTGCACGCCAGCCGATGCAACAGCAAAATCAGTATTTTCGTGGACGTGATAGTGCCGTTAATCAGTGTGATAACTGTGGTCGTAAGCACGGTGTAGGAGATAGGTGTGCAGCACGTAGTGTGAAGTGTTTTAGGTGTGATCGTGTAGGTCATTTCGCACGATTGTGTCGTGCGAGATTCGTGGGGGAAATTGAGGACGAAAACGAGACCGAAGACTGTGCCGAGATACGTGAGTCGTTATTGTGTAGCTTATCCATCGATGAAGTAGGTGGAGACTGTGAGTCATGGTATCAGGATGTACTGATCGATAATGTTAAAATTAATTTTAAATTAGATAGTGGCGCAGAGACTTCTGTCATGTCGTTACGTGCATTTAGAGATGCAGGTTTTAAGGAAATAATGTTAAAAAAAAATAACTGTATCCTAAGGGAAGTAAGTAAAGCAAAATTGCCTGTGGTCGGATTTTTTGAACCTGTTTTGAGCCATAATAAAGTGCAAAGTCGACAGAAAATATATGTATTGAATTTAAATTGTACAAATTTGCTTGGAATTAGGGCGTGTCGTGACCTTAAACTTATTGAACGCAACATAAATCTATGTGAGAGAGCAGAATTGAAAATTGATGAATCTATATTTGAGGGATTAGGTTGTTTGCCAAATATTTATAAAATTGAAGTTGATAAAACGGTGCCTCCAGTGGTAAATGCTTCGAGAAAGGTACCGATAAAAATCATGCCTAGACTAAAACAGGAATTAGATAAGATGGAAAAATTAGGTGTTATTGTTAAAGAGGATTCTCCAACCGACTGGGTTTCTAATATAGTGATAGTTGAGAAACCTGATAAGTTACGGATTTGTTTGGATCCTTATCATTTAAACAAAGCGGTACGCCGTTGTCACTTTCAACTTCCAACGCTAGAAGAGGTCACGAGTAATTTATCCGGGGCAAAAATATTTTCTAAGTTAGATGCAAAAAATGGGTTCTGGATGTTGAGACTCGATGAGGAAAGCTCGAGGCTATGTACGTTTTCGACGCCCTTGGGCCGGTTTAGGTACCTTAGGATGCCTTTTGGAATTAACTGCGCGCCGGAAATATTTCAGCATGAGATGTATAAAATATTTTCCATGAAGGGAGTGGAAATTTTTGCGGATGATATTTTGGTCTGGGGCCGGAATACAATAGAACACGATAAGCGTCTCAGAGAGGTAGTACAACGGGCTATAGAATATGGGGTAAAATTTAATAAGGAAAAATGTGTTTTTCGGGCATCTGAAGTGAATTTTCTGGGTCACACATTAAATGGTTCAGGAGTCAGTCCATTGTCTAGTCGCGTGAGGGCAATTGTCAACATTTCAAAGCCGAAAGATAGAAAAGAACTTGAGCGGTTTTTGGGTATGACCAATTATTTATCAAGATTTATATCAAGTTATTCTACGCTAGCATCTCCGTTGCGGACTTTGTTAAAGAAAGATGTGGAGTTTGAATGGTTACAAGTGCATGATGTGGCGTTTGAACAATTAAAGAGTGTGATCAGTGAAGCCCCTGTCCTTCGTTATTACTCTCCGGACGAGCAAGTGACGGTATCAGTGGACGCGAGCTCGACCGGGCTAGGCGCGTGTCTGATGCAAGGCGGTCGCCCCGTGGCCTATGCCGCACGCACGCTCACTTCTACTGAGAAACGGTGGGCACAAATCGAAAAAGAAATGTTGGCTATTTATTTTGGGTGTGTTAGATTCCATCAATATATTTATGGTCACAGCGAAATAATCGTGGAGAGTGATCATAAGCCTCTTGAGACCATATTTCGAAAAGCACTTAATGAAACACCTCCGCGATTACAGAGGATGCTTTTGAAGTTACAGCAGTATTGTTTGAACGTTACATACAAACCGGGCAGATTTATGCACATAGCGGATGCGTTGTCACGAGCGGCGGTCGAGCGCGGCTCGGGCGCAGATGGATGCGAGGGTGACGTCACCGTGCATGTCAATGCAATTTATGAACGGATGGACGCGACGAATGAACGATTGGAGAAAATCAAGTCGGAGACTAGTAAAGATTTAGTTTTATCCTCAGTGCTACATTATTACTACCAAGGATGGCCGAATGATAAAAATCAGGTAACATCAATCGCAAGACCCTATTGGATGTTCAGGCACGATTTGCACGATATTAATGGGATTTTATTCCGCAACGAAAGGGTTGTAATTCCGGTTAGCCTACGTAAGGAAATGCTAAAACGCATACATGAGGGACATCTGGGGATCGAAAAATGTAAAAAACGAGCACGCGATTCTGTTTGGTGGCCTGGCATGGGTGCTGAGATAGAGGAGTGCGTTCAGCGCTGCGAGCCGTGCCAGCGACACCGCGCCGCGCCGCCGCGCGAGCCGCTGGCGCCGCACGCCGTGCCGCGCCTTCCCTGGGAGGTACTCGCGGCTGATCTATTCGAGTTGGAAAAGCTACAATACTTATTAGTGGTTGACTACTATTCAAAGTATGTTGAGGTTGTATATTTACCCAACTTGAGAAGTGATACTGTTATAGTTAAAATGAAAAGTATGTTCGCTCGTTTTGGTATACCAAAAAAGTTAGTAACAGACAATGGAACGCAATTTACATCGGCAGAATTTATAGAATTTGCTAAGAAATGGGAATTTAATCATGTGACAAGTTCTCCTCTCTATCCGCGGTCTAATGGTTTAGCCGAAAGAAACGTCCAAACGGTTAAGCGCCTATTAAAGAAAGCCTCAGAAGATAAGACGGAGTGGCAACTAGCATTACTTAATTTCAGAAATACACCTGTTACGGGCGAAGACTATTCACCGGCACAGTTGTTGATGGGTAGATCGCTTAATACTAGGCTGCCAGTAGGTCTGCAAACTTTGGTACCTAAACTCATTCAACCGGAACGGGTCCGCGATGTAAGACAAGAAAAAGTAAATAAAATGAAACAACACTATGATAAAGGCACGAAGCTTTTACCATCTTTGTCTCCGGGGGAACAGGTCCGTTTGAGGGAGGGTAAAGTATGGACCAAGGCTAAGATTATAAAGGGGGCGGATGCTGATCGCTCTTACTGGGTGAAAGTAGACAACGGTCGTACTTACCGTCGTAATAGGTCTCATATTTTAAAACAAAAAGCTAACATAAATACCCCGACTTACCGTGACTTTGCAGGTCTCTACGACTTTTTACCTAATGATATTTATAGTGAGAAAATCCTTTCGGAGGGGGAGTCTCTCTCAGTCTCTCCGCCAAGAGCTTCATTTTCAGGAGGGAGGGAAAGAAGGAGATCCTCAGTATCGGTTGCACCTGTACCAGTGCCAGTGCCAGTGCCAGAGACGGCTGCGCCCGCTCCTGGCAAAGTCACTCGCAGTGGAAGGGTCGTTAATGCTCCGGACCGATTTACATTTAGTTAAGAATTCATTCTTTATGTTTTACTTTGGTTGACAGCCATTTATATATTTAGTCATTAAAGTAATTATTTAAGTCATACCGTGGTACACTGTTAAAAGTGTAGACAGGCTTATGTGTAATTACAGTTTGTTCTATATCAGCAGAAGGGAGATGTTGTGGGTTGCCTAGAGAATAATATAGTCAATGTCAATGTCAATGATAATGTCAATGTCAATGTCAATGTACACAATAAAGGCAGTTGTTTCTTACTACTTGGATGAAGCGTTTGATTTACAACACATACAACTACAACACCAACAAATTGGCCAACAAAGTTGCCAACAAACTTGACAACAAAGTTGCCAACAAAGTTGCCAACAAAATTGCCAGCAAAATTGCCAACAAAATTGCCAACAAAGTTGCCAACAAAATTGCCAGCAAAATTGCCAACAAAATTGCCAACAAAGTTGCCAACAAATTGGCCAACAAAGTTGCCAACAAACTTGACAACAAAGTTGCCAACAAAGTTGCTAACAAAATTGCCAGCAAAATTGCCAACAAAATTGCCAACAAAGTTGCCAACAAATTGGCCAACAAAGTTGCCAACAAACTTGCCAACAAAATTGCCAGCAAAATTGCTATCAAAATTGCCATCAAAATTGCCAGCAAAGTAAAGTTGCCAACAAATTTGCCAACAAAGTTGCCAACAAATTTGCCAACAAAGTTGCCAACAAAATTGCCAGAAAAATTGCCAGCAAAATTGCCAACAAATTGGCCAACAAAGTTGCCAACAAAGTTGCCAGCAAAATTGCCAACAAAATTGCCAACAAAGTTGCCAACAAAATTCAGCAAAATTGCCAGCAAAATTGCTATCAAAATTGCCATCAAAATTGCCAGCAAAGTAAAGTTGCCAACAAATTTGCCAACAAAGTTGCCAACAAATTTGCCAACAAAGTTGCCAACAAAATTGCCAGCAAAATTGCCAGCAAAATTGCCAACAAAATTGCCATCAAAATTGCCAGCAAAGTTGCCAACAAAATTGCCAGCAAAATTGCCAGCAAAATTTCCAGCAAAATTGCCAGCAAAATTGCCAACAAAATTGCCATCAAAATTGCCAGCAAAATTGCCAGCAAAATTGCCAACAAAGTTGCCAACAAAGTTGCCAACAAAATTCAGCAAAATTGCCAGCAAAATTGCTATCAAAATTGCCATCAAAATTGCCAGCAAAGTAAAGTTGCCAACAAATTTGCCAACAAAGTTGCCAACAAATTTGCCAACAAAGTTGCCAACAAAATTGCCAGCAAAATTGCCAACAAAATTGCCAACAAAGTTGCCAACAAATTGGCCAACAAAGTTGCCAACAAACTTGCCAACAAAGTTGCCAACAAAGTTGCCAACAAAATTGCCAGCAAAATTGCCAACAAAATTGCCAACAAAGTTGCCAACAAAATTGCCAGCAAAATTGCCATCGCGTATATACTTAAATCAGAGAAATTCCACACACACACAATACATAGGCAAACTTAACGCTAATTAGCATTTTATTTCAGCTGACCTTAGTGCAGTGTAGATTATCGTAAATAATGTAATCGTCTTCGTTATTATCGTGATCGGCATATTCAAAATTGCCAGCAAAATTGCCAACAAAATTGCCAACAAAGTTGCCAACAAAATTGCCAGCAAAATTGCCATCGCGTAAATACTTAAATCAGAGAAATTCCACACACACACAATACATAGGCAAACTTAACGCTAATTAGCATTTTATTTCAGCTGACCTTAGTGCAGTGTAGATTATCGTAAATAATGTAATCGTCTTCGTTATTATCGTGATCGGCATATTCAAAATTGCCAGCAAAATTGCCAACAAAATTGCCACCAAAGTTGCCAACAAATTTGCCAGCAAAATTGCCAGCAAAATTGCCAACAAAATTGCCAGCAAAATTGCCAGCAAAATTTCCAGCAAAATTGCCAGCAAAATTGCCAACAAAATTGCCATCAAAATTGCCAGCAAAATTGCCAGCAAAATTGCCAACGAAATTGCCAACAAAGTTGCCAACAAATTTGCCACCAACAAATTTGCCAACAAAGTTTCCAACAAATTGGCCAACAAAGTTGCCAACAAACTTGCCCACAAAGTTGCCAACAAAGTTGCCAACAAAGTTGCCAACAAATTTGCCAACAAAGTTGCCAACAAAATTGCCAGCAAAATTGCCAGCAAAATTGCCAACAAAATTGCCATCAAAATTGCCAGCAAAGTTGCCAACAAAATTGCCAGCAAAATTGCCAGCAAAATTTCCAGCAAAATTGCCAGCAAAATTGCCAACAAAATTGCCATCAAAATTGCCAGCAAAATTGCCAGCAAAATTGCCAACAAAGTTGCCAACAAAGTTGCCTACAAAATTCAGCAAAATTGCCAGCAAAATTGCTATCAAAATTGCCATCAAAATTGCCAGCAAAGTAAAGTTGCCAACAAATTTGCCAACAAAGTTGCCAACAAATTTGCCAACAAAGTTGCCAACAAAATTGCCAGCAAAATTGCCAGCAAAATTGCCAACAAAATTGCCATCAAAATTGCCAGCAAAGTTGCCAACAAAATTGCTATCAAAATTGCCATCAAAATTGCCAGCAAATAAAAGTTGCCAACAAAGTTGCCAACAAAATTGCCAGCAAAATTGCCAACAAAATTGCCAACAAAGTTGCCAACAAATTGGCCAACAAAGTTGCCAACAAACTTGACAACAAAGTTGCCAACAAAGTTGCCAACAAAATTGCCAGCAAAATTGCCAACAAAATTGCCAACAAAGTTGCCAACAAATTGGCCAACAAAGTTGCCAACAAACTTGCCAACAAAGTTGCCAACAAAGTTCCCAACAAAATTGCCCGCAAAATTGCCAACAAAATTGCCAACAAAGTTGCCAACAAAATTCAGCAAAATTGCCAGCAAAATTGCTATCAAAATTGCCATCAAAATTGCCAGCAAAGTAAAGTTGCCAACAAATTTGCCAACAAAGTTGCCAACAAATTTGCCAACAAAGTTGCCAACAAAATTGCCAGCAAAATTGCCAGCAAAATTGCCAACAAAATTGCCATCAAAATTGCCAACAAAGTTGCCAACAAAATTGCCAGCAAAATTGCCATCGCGTAAATACTTAAATCAGAGAAATTCCACACACACACAATACATAGGCAAACTTAACGCTAATTAGCATTTTATTTCAGCTGACCTTAGTGCAGTGTAGATTATCGTAAATAATGTAATCGTCTTCGTTATTATCGTGATCGGCATATTCAAAATTGCCAGCAAAATTGCCAACAAAATTGCCAACAAAGTTGCCAACAAAATTGCCAGCAAAATTGCCATCGCGTAAATACTTAAATCAGAGAAATTCCACACACACACAATACATAGGCAAACTTAACGCTAATTAGCATTTTATTTCAGCTGACCTTAGTGCAGTGTAGATTATCGTAAATAATGTAATCGTCTTCGTTATTATCGTGATCGGCATAATCAAAATTGCCAGCAAAATTGCCAACAAAATTGCCAACAAAGTTGCCAACAAAATTGGCAGCAAAATTGCCAACAAAATTGCCAACAAAGTTGCCAACAAATTGGCCAACAAAGTTGCCAACAAAATTGCCAGCAAAATTGCCAACAAAATTGCCAACAAAGTTGCCAACAAAATTCAGCAAAATTGCCAGCAAAATTGCTATCAAAATTGCCATCAAAATTGCCAGCAAAGTAAAGTTGCCAACAAATTTGCCAACAAAGTTGCCAACAAATTCGCCAACAAAATTGCCAACAAAATTGCCATCAAAATTGCCAGCAAAATTGCCAGCAAAATTGCCAACGAAATTGCCAACAAAGTTGCCAACAAATTTGCCACCAACAAATTTGCCAACAAAGTTTCCAACAAATTGGCCAACAAAGTTGCCAACAAACTTGCCAACAAAGTTGCCAACAAAGTTGCCAACAAAATTGCCAGCAAAATTGCCAACAAAATTGCCAACAAAGTTGCCAACAAAATTCAGCAAAATTGCCAGCAAAATTGCTATCAAAATTGCCATCAAAATTGCCAGCAAAGTAAAGTTGCCAACAAATTTGCCAACAAAGTTGCCAACAAATTTGCCAACAAAGTTGCCAACAAAATTGCCAGCAAAATTGCCAGCAAAATTGCCAACAAAATTGCCATCAAAATTGCCAGCAAAGTTGCCAACAAAATTGCCAGCAAAATTGCCAACAAAATTGCCAACAAAATTGCCAGCAAAATTGCCAGCAAAGTAAAGTTGCCAACAAATTTGCCAACAAAATTGCCAACAAAATTACCAACAAAATTGCCAAAAAAATTGCCAGCAAAATTGCCAACAAAATTGCCCACCAACCAAAATACCCCTAAAAAGAGTAACCAATATAGATTACCTGCCGTTACTGATTGGTCATAAAGGAGTGTATTAATGAAAAATTAAATGAAAACTTGTAAAGCATCGAGGTGTTTTTCTATTAAGCTCGCTTTCAAATGCTAAGATTACAATAAGAATAATTTAAGCTTAAAACTAAGTACAATAAGTAAATAAATGCAAAGAATACATATAGTTAAAGGAATATATATGTAGATACAGATATATAGATAATTATTATAATTTTAATGAACGGGTGAGTCTGTTTGTATGTGTGGGTGAGTGAGTTAAAGTGTGTGTGTGTGTGTATGCGCGTGGGGGTATGTAGTATGCGTGAGCTATTATGAATTTATGATTTATGATAATTTATGATTGTTTAGGGAGTTTTAGGGAGATAACAAAGTCTTCTGTTTCTTCGTAGGAGAGGGATAGGAGTCATTTCTTATATATAATTTTGCAGTGATAATGTGTTAGGGGGTAGATATCAAGAAGTTGTAAGTTGTCAAATCATACAAATACGTCAAATTTAAACATGGTTAGTCGCAATCCAATAAAAATATCTTATATTAATATGAAATAATATATAACTACGAGAAAATTACTTCCAACCATATGAGTCATCTAGAAAACTAATCTAGGTAGCCTTGAATAGCATCGAACAAACACAGCTAAAGATGAGCTTCTGCGTAAAGGATTTCATTGGCCTAGTCTGTTCTGCAACCACTCAGCTCAGTTCTGGCTTAGAGTAAGCCTGGATTACCAGGAAACTAATGAAGATAATGGTTGTTTGTTACATACAAGCTAATGACGACCACCGTGGCATAGTGGGCGACTAGCCGCGCAGGAGGTGGCGGGCTCGATTCCCGCCGCGGAACAAATGTTTGCATGATCTACAGATATTTGTTCCGGGTCTGGATGTTTTTCTATACATAATAAATATGTATTTACAAAAAATAAGTATATTAGCATTCTATCAGTTATCTGGTTCTCATAGTACAAGCTCTGCTTAGTTTGGGGCGGGATAGCGCTGTGTGAAATATCCAGCCAAATTTATTTATTATTTTATAACGACGTGTTTTGTTGGATTTGATGTACTGTCTTGCCTGATGTAACTTTAGGACCCCCAGTCCAAAATTGCCAGCAAAATTGCCAGCAAAATTGCCAGCAAAATTGCCAACAAAATTGCCAGCAAAATTGCCAACAAAATTGCCAACAAAGTTGCCAACAAAATTGCCAGCAAAATTGCCAGCAAAATTGCCAGCAAAATTGCCAGCAGGGTGGGTCAGCTAGTATAATATAGAAATATTGAAATATTTATATGGCCGTGCGTAGAAGTAAAAACAACATTAACATAAGGATTTCTATAAGTGTTGTTCTGTAAGTCCAGTGGCCCTAGGGAGTAAAATGCCCGAGCAAAGTTCATTAAGCAATCTAACTAAAAGCTCGAACTCACACCGTTTGAGGGAGAAAGCCATTCCAACTTCGATAAAACAGGTGCCTTATCAGGGTTGGACTGAGGTATTTATTAACATATCGACAGGTGAGATCGTGGTCAAACGTTAGCCTATAATTTATTTAAACTAATGGTTCGAACTGAAATCTCGCGAGTCTCCCATAATAACAAAAAATATTTTTCGTAATCTTTGACTATCAATATAGTGCCACGAAATGTATAACCAACCTACTTGACCTATGTTCACTTTGGTGTACAAATTATTTTACTGAACAAGATTGGAAAACAATATTGCAAAAATCTGTTAATATAATCATGTACAAAAAATAAAATTGCCAATAAAGTTGCCAACAAATTGGCCAACAAAGTTGCCAACAAACTTGACAACAAAGTTGCCAACAAAGTCGCTAACAAAATTGCCAGCAAAATTGCCAATAAAATTGCCAACAAAGTTGCCAACAAATTGGCCAACAAAGTTGCCAACAAACTTGCCAACAAAATTGCCAGCAAAATTGCTATCAAAATTGCCATCAAAATTGCCAGCAAAGTAAAGTTGCCAACAAATTTGCCAACAAAGTTGCCAACAAATTTGCCAACAAAGTTGCCAACAAAATTGCCAGCAAAATTGCCAACAAAATTGCCAACAAAGTTGCCAACAAATTGGCCAACAAAGTTGCCAACAAACTTGACAACAAAGTTGCCAACAAAGTTGCCAACAAAATTGCCAGCAAAATTGCCAACAAAGTTGCCAACAAATTGGCCAACAAAGTTGCCAACAAACTTGCCAACAAAGTTGCCAACAAAGTTGCCAACAAAATTGCCAGCAAAATTGCCAACAAAATTGCCAACAAAGTTGCCAACAAATTGGCCAACAAAGTTGCCAACAAATTTGCCAACAAAGTTGCCAACAAATTTGCCAACAAAGTTGCCAACAAAATTGCCAGCAAAATTGCCAGCAAAATTGCCAACAAAATTGCCATCAAAATTGCCAGCAAAGTTGCCAACAAAATTGCAAGCAAAATTGCCAGGAAAATTGCCAACAAAATTGCCATCAAAATTGCCAGCAAAATTGCCAGCAAAATTGTCAACAAAATTGCCAACAAAGTTGCCAACAAATTTGCCACCAACAAATTTGCCAACAAAGTTGCCAACAAACTTGCCAACAAAGTTGCCAACAAAGTTGCCAACAAAATTGCCAGCAAAATTGCCAACAAAATTGCCAACAAAGTTGCCAACAAATTTGCCAACAAAGTTGCCAACAAATTGGCCAACAAAGTTGCCAACAAACTTGCCAACAAAATTGCCAACAAAATTGCCAACAAAGTTGCCAACAAAATTCAGCAAAATTGTTAGCAAAATTGCTATCAAAATTGCCATCAAAACTGCCAGCAAAGTAAAGTTGCCAACAAAGTTGCCAACAAAATTGCCAGCAAAATTGCCAACAAAATTGCCAACAAAGTTGCCAACAAATTGGCCAACAAAGTTGCCAACAAACTTGACAACAAAGTTGCCAACAAAGTTGCCAACAAAATTGCCAGCAAAATTGCCAACAAAATTGCCAACAAAGTTGCCAACAAAATTGCCAGCAAAATTGCCAACAAAATGGCCAACAAAGTTGCCAACAAATTGGCCAACAAAGTTGCCAACAAACTTGACAACAAAGTTGCCAACAAAGTTGCTAACAAAATTGCCAGCAAAATTGCCAACAAAATTGCCAACAAAGTTGCCAACAAATTGGCCAACAAAGTTGCCAACAAACTTGCCAACAAAATTGCTATCAAAATTGCCATCAAAATTGCCAGCAAAGTAAAGTTGCCAACAAATTTGCCAACAAAGTTGCCAACAAATTTGCCAACAAAGTTGCCAACAAAATTGCCAGCAAAATTGCCAACAAAATTGCCAACAAAGTTGCCAACAAAATTGCCAGCAAAATTGCCAACAAAATTGCCAACAAAGTTGCCAACAAATTGGCCAACAAAGTTGCCAGCAAAATTGCCAACAAAATTGCCAACAAAGTTGCCAACAAAATTGCCATCAAAATTGCCAGCAAAGTAAAGTTGCCAACAAATTTGCCAACAAAGTTGCCAACAAATTTGCCAACAAAGTTGCCAACAAAATTGCCAGAAAAATTGCCAGCAAAATTGCCAACAAATTGGCCAACAAAGTTGCCAACAAAGTTGCCAACAAAATTGCCAGCAAAATTGCCAACAAAATTGCCAACAAAATTGCCATCAAAATTGCCAGCAAAATTGCCAGCAAAATTGCCAACAAAATTGCCAACAAAGTTGCCAACAAATTGAACAAAGTTGCCAACAAAATTGCCAGCAAAATTGCCAACAAAATTGCCAACAAAGTTGCCAACAAATTGGCCAACAAAGTTGCCAACAAACTTGATAACAAAGTTGCCAACAAAATTGCCATCAAAATTGGCCAACAAAGTTGCCAACAAACTTGACAACAAAGTTGCCAACAAAGTTGCTAACAAAATTGCCAGCAAAATTGCCAACAAAATTGCCAACAAAGTTGCCAACAAATTGGCCAACAAAGTTGCCAACAAACTTGCCAACAAAATTGCCAGCAAAATTGCTATCAAAATTGCCATCAAAATTGCCAGCAAAGTAAAGTTGCCAACAAAATTGCCAGAAAAATTGCCAACAAAATTGCCAACAAAGTTGCCAACAAATTGGCCAACAAAGTTGCCAACAAACTTGCCAACAAAGTTGCCAACAAAGTTGCCAACAAAATTGCCAGCAAAATTGCCAACAAAATTGCCAACAAAGTTGCCAACAAAATTCAGCAAAATTGCCAGCAAAATTGCTATCAAAATTGCCATCAAAATTGCCAGCAAAGTAAAGTTGCCAACAAAGTTGCCAACAAAATTGCAAACAAAGTTGCCAACCAATTGGCCAACAAAGTTGCCAACAAACTTGCCAACAAAGTTGCCAACAAAATTGCCAGCAAAATTGCCAACAAAATTGCCAACAAAGTTGCCAACCAATTGCCAACAAAATTGGCAGCAAAATTGCCAGCAAAATTTCCAGCAAAATTGCCAGCAAAATTGCCAACAAAATTGCCATCAAAATTGCCAGCAAAATTGCCAGCAAAATTGCTAACAAAATTGCCAACAAAGTTGCCAACAAATTTGCCACCAACAAATTTGCCAACAAAGTTGCCAACAAATTGGCCAACAAAGTTGCCAACAAACTTGCCAACAAAGTTGCCAACAAAGTTGCCAACAAAATTGCCAACAAAATTGCCAGCAAAATTGCCAACAAAATTCAGCAAAATTGCCAGCAAAGTAAAGTTGCCAAAAAAATTGCCAGCAAAATTGCCTACAAAATTGCCCACCAACCAAAATACCCCTAAAAAGAGTAACCAATATAGATTACCTGCCGTTACTGATTGGTCATAAAGGAGTGTATTAATGAAAAATTAAATGAAAACTTGTAAAGCATCGAGGTGTTTTTCTATTAGGCTCGCTTTCAAATGTAAGATTACAATAAGAATAATTTAAGCTTAAAACTAAGTACAATAAGTAAATAAATGCAAAGAATACATATAGTTAAAGGAATATATATGTAGATACAGATATATAGATAATTATTATAATTTTAATGAACGGGTGAGTCTGTTTGTATGTGTGGGTGAGTGAGTTAAAGTGTGTGTGTGTGTGTATGCGCGTGGGGGTATGTAGTATGCGTGAGCTATTATGAATTTATGATTTATGATAATTTATGATTGTTTAGGGAGTTTTAGGGAGATAACAAAGTCTTCTGTTTCTTCGTAGGAGAGGGATAGGAGTCATTTCTTATATATAATTTTGCAGTGATAATGTGTTAGGGGGTAGATATCAAGAAGTTGTAAGTTGTCAAATCATACAAATACGTCAAATTTAAACATGGTTAGTCGCAATCCAATAAAAATATCTTATATTAATATGAAATAATATATAACTACGAGAAAATTACTTCCAACCATATGAGTCATCTAGAAAACTAATCTAGGTAGCCTTGAATAGCATCGAACAAACACAGCTAAAGATGAGCTTCTGCGTAAAGGATTTCATTGGCCTAGTCTGTTCTGCAACCACTCAGCTCAGTTCTGGCTAAGAGTAAGCCTGGATTACCAGGAAACTAATGAAGATAATGGTTGTTTGTTACATACAAGCTAATGACGACCACCGTGTCATAGTGGGCGACTAGCCGCGCAGGAGGTGGCGGGCTCGATTCCCGCCGCGGAACAAATGTTTGCATGATCTACAGATATTTGTTCCGGGTCTGGATGTTTTTCTATACATAATAAATATGTATTTACAAAAAATAAGTATATTAGCATTCTATCAGTTATCTGGTTCTCATAGTACAAGCTCTGCTTAGTTTGGGGCGGGATAGCGCTGTGTGAAATATCCAGCCAAATTTATTTATTATTTTATAACGACGTGTTTTGTTGGATTTGATGTACTGTCTTGCCTGATGTAACTTTAGGACCCCCAGTCCAAAATTGCCAGCAAAATTGCCAGCAAAATTGCCAGCAAAATTGCCAACAAAATTGCCAGCAAAATTGCCAACAAAATTGCCAACAAAGTTGCCAACAAAATTGCCAGCAAAATTGCCAGCAAAATTGCCAGCAAAATTGCCAGCAGGGTGGGTCAGCTAGTATAATATAGAAATATTGAAATATTTATATGGCCGTGCGTAGAAGTAAAAACAACATTAACATAAGGATTTCTATAAGTGTTGTTCTGTAAGTCCAGTGGCCCTAGGGAGTAAAATGCTAGAGCAAAGTTCATCAAGCAATCTAACTAAAAGCTCGAACTCACACCGTTTGAGGGAGAAAGCCATTCCAACTTTGATAAAACAGGTGCCCTATCAGGGTTGGACTAAGGTATTTATTAACATATCGACAGGTGAGATCGTGGTCAAACGTTAGCCTATAATTTATTTAAACTAATGGTTCGAACTGAAATCTCGCGAGTCTCCCATAATAACAAAAAATATTTTTCGTAATCTTTGACTATCAATATAGTGCCACGAAATGTATAACCAACCTACTTGACCTATGTTCACTTTGGTGTACAAATTATTTTACTGAACAAGATTGGAAAACAATATTGCAAAAATCTGTTAATATAATCATGTACAAAAAATAAAATTGCCAATAAAGTTGCCAACAAATTGGCCAACAAAGTTGCCAACAAACTTGACAACAAAGTTGCCAACAAAGTCGCTAACAAAATTGCCAGCAAAATTGCCAATAAAATTGCCAACAAAGTTGCCAACAAATTGGCCAACAAAGTTGCCAACAAACTTGCCAACAAAATTGCCAGCAAAATTGCTATCAAAATTGCCATCAAAATTGCCAGCAAAGTAAAGTTGCCAACAAATTTGCCAACAAAGTTGCCAACAAATTTGCCAACAAAGTTGCCAACAAAATTGCCAGCAAAATTGCCAACAAAATTGCCAACAAAGTTGCCAACAAATTGGCCAACAAAGTTGCCAACAAACTTGACAACAAAGTTGCCAACAAAGTTGCCAACAAAATTGCCAGCAAAATTGCCAACAAAGTTGCCAACAAATTGGCCAACAAAGTTGCCAACAAACTTGCCAACAAAGTTGCCAACAAAGTTGCCAACAAAATTGCCAGCAAAATTGCCAACAAAATTGCCAACAAAGTTGCCAACAAATTGGCCAACAAAGTTGCCAACAAACTTGCCAGCAAAATTGCCAACAAAATTGCCAACAAAGTTGCCAACAATATTCAGCAAAATTGCCAGCAAAATTGCTATCAAAATTGCCATCAAAATTGCCAGCAAAGTAAAGTTGCCAACAAAGTTGCCAACAAAATTGCCAGCAAAATTGCCAACAAAATTGCCAACAAAGTTGCCAACAAATTGGCCAACAAAGTTGCCAACAAACTTGCCAACAAAGTTGCCAACAAAGTTGCCAACAAAATTGCCATCAAAATTGCCAGCAAAGTAAAGTTGCCAACAAATTTGCCAACAAAGTTGCCAACAAATTTGCCAACAAAGTTGCCAACAAAATTGCCAGCAAAATTGCCAACAAAATTGCCAACAAAGTTGCCAACAAATTGGCCAACAAAGTTGCCAACAAACTTGACAACAAAGTTGCCAACAAAGTTGCCAACAAAATTGCCAGCAAAATTGCCAACAAAGTTGCCAACAAATTGGCCAACAAAGTTGCCAACAAACTTGCCAACAAAGTTGCCAACAAAGTTGCCAACAAAATTGCCAGCAAAATTGCCAACAAAATTGCCAACAAAGTTGCCAACAAATTGGCCAACAAAGTTGCCAACAAATTTGCCAACAAAGTTGCCAACAAATTTGCCAACAAAGTTGCCAACAAAATTGCCAGCAAAATTGCCAGCAAAATTGCCAACAAAATTGCCATCAAAATTGCCAGCAAAATTGCCAGCAAAATTGCCAACAAAATTGCCAACAAAGTTGCCAACAAATTTGCCACCAACAAATTTGCCAACAAAGTTGCCAACAAATTGGCCAACAAAGTTGCCAACAAACTTGCCAACAAAGTTGCCAACAAAGTTGCCAACAAAATTGCCAGCAAAATTGCCAACAAAATTGCCAACAAAGTTGCCAACAAATTTGCCAACAAAGTTGCCAACAAATTGGCCCACAAAGTTGCCAACAAACTTGCCAACAAAGTTGCCAACAAAGTTGCCAACAAAATTGCCAGCAAAATTGCAAACAAAATTGCCAACAAAGTTGCCAACAAAATTCAGCAAAATTGCCAGCAAAATTGCTATCAAAATTGCCATCAAAACTGCCAGCAAAGTAAAGTTGCCAACAAAGTTGCCAACAAAATTGCCAGCAAAATTGCCAACAAAATTGCCAACAAAGTTGCCAACAAATTGGCCAACAAAGTTGCCAACAAACTTGACAACAAAGTTGCCAACAAATTGGCCAACAAAGTTGCCAACAAAATTGCCAGCAAAATTGCCAGCAAAATTGCCAGCAGGGTGGGTCAGCTAGTATAATATAGAAATATTGAAATATTTATATGGCCGTGCGTAGAAGTAAAAACAACATTAACATAAGGATTTCTATAAGTGTTGTTCTGTAAGTCCAGTGGCCCTAGGGAGTAAAATGCCAGAGCAAAGTTCATCAAGCAATCTAACTAAAAGCTCGAACTCACACCGTTTGAGGGAGAAAGCCATTCCAACTTCGATAAAACAGGTGCCCTATCAGGGTTGGACTAAGGTATTTATTAACATATCGACAGGTGAGATCGTGGTCAAACGTTAGCCTATAATTTATTTAAACTAATGGTTCGAACTGAAATCTCGCGAGTCTCCCATAATAACAAAAAATATTTTTCGTAATCTTTGACTATCAATATAGTGCCACGAAATGTATAACCAACCTACTTGACCTATGTTCACTTTGGTGTACAAATTATTTTACTGAACAAGATTGGAAAACAATATTGCAAAAATCTGTTAATATAATCATGTACAAAAAATAAAATTGCCAATAAAGTTGCCAACAAATTGGCCAACAAAGTTGCCAACAAACTTGACAACAAAGTTGCCAACAAAGTCGCTAACAAAATTGCCAGCAAAATTGCCAATAAAATTGCCAACAAAGTTGCCAACAAATTGGCCAACAAAGTTGCCAACAAACTTGCCAACAAAATTGCCAGCAAAATTGCTATCAAAATTGCCATCAAAATTGCCAGCAAAGTAAAGTTGCCAACAAATTTGCCAACAAAGTTGCCAACAAATTTGCCAACAAAGTTGCCAACAAAATTGCCAGCAAAATTGCCAACAAAATTGCCAACAAAGTTGCCAACAAATTGGCCAACAAAGTTGCCAACAAACTTGACAACAAAGTTGCCAACAAAGTTGCCAACAAAATTGCCAGCAAAATTGCCAACAAAGTTGCCAACAAATTGGCCAACAAAGTTGCCAACAAACTTGCCAACAAAGTTGCCAACAAAGTTGCCAACAAAATTGCCAGCAAAATTGCCAACAAAATTGCCAACAAAGTTGCCAACAAATTGGCCAACAAAGTTGCCAACAAACTTGCCAGCAAAATTGCCAACAAAATTACCAACAAAGTTGCCAACAAAATTCAGCAAAATTGCCAGCAAAATTGCTATCAAAATTGCCATCAAAATTGCCAGCAAAGTAAAGTTGCCAACAAAGTTGCCAACAAAATTGCCAGCAAAATTGCCAACAAAATTGCCAACAAAGTTGCCAACAAATTGGCCAACAAAGTTGCCAACAAACTTGCCAACAAAGTTGCCAACAAAGTTGCCAACAAAATTGCCATCAAAATTGCCAGCAAAGTAAAGTTGCCAACAAATTTGCCAACAAAGTTGCCAACAAATTTGCCAACAAAGTTGCCAACAAAATTGCCAGCAAAATTGCCAACAAAATTGCCAACAAAGTTGCCAACAAATTGGCCAACAAAGTTGCCAACAAACTTGACAACAAAGTTGCCAACAAAGTTGCCAACAAAATTGCCAGCAAAATTGCCAACAAAGTTGCCAACAAATTGGCCAACAAAGTTGCCAACAAACTTGCCAACAAAGTTGCCAACAAAGTTGCCAACAAAATTGCCAGCAAAATTGCCAACAAAATTGCCAACAAAGTTGCCAACAAATTGGCCAACAAAGTTGCCAACAAATTTGCCAACAAAGTTGCCAACAAATTTGCCAACAAAGTTGCCAACAAAATTGCCAGCAAAATTGCCAGCAAAATTGCCAACAAAATTGCCATCAAAATTGCCAGCAAAATTGCCAGCAAAATTGCCAACAAAATTGCCAACAAAGTTGCCAACAAATTTGCCACCAACAAATTTGCCAACAAAGTTGCCAACAAATTGGCCAACAAAGTTGCCAACAAACTTGCCAACAAAGTTGCCAACAAAGTTGCCAACAAAATTGCCAGCAAAATTGCCAACAAAATTGCCAACAAAGTTGCCAACAAATTTGCCAACAAAGTTGCCAACAAATTGGCCCACAAAGTTGCCAACAAACTTGCCAACAAAGTTGCCAACAAAGTTGCCAACAAAATTGCCAGCAAAATTGCAAACAAAATTGACAACAAAGTTGCCAACAAAATTCAGCAAAATTGCCAGCAAAATTGCTATCAAAATTGCCATCAAAACTGCCAGCAAAGTAAAGTTGCCAACAAAGTTGCCAACAAAATTGCCAGCAAAATTGCCAACAAAATTGCCAACAAAGTTGCCAACAAATTGGCCAACAAAGTTGCCAACAAACTTGACAACAAAGTTGCCAACAAATTGGCCAACAAAGTTGCCAACAAACTTGACAACAAAGTTGCCAACAAAGTTGCCAACAAAATTGCCAGCAAAATTGCCAACAAAGTTGCCAACAAAGTTGCCAACAAATTGGCCAACAAAGTTGCCAACAAATTTGCCAACAAAGTTGCCAACAAATTTGCCAACAAAGTTGCCAACAAAATTGCCAGCAAAATTGCCAGCAAAATTGCCAACAAAATTGCCATCAAAATTGCCAGCAAAGTTGCCAACAAAATTGCAAGCAAAATTGCCAGGAAAATTGCCAACAAAATTGCCATCAAAATTGCCAGCAAAATTGCCAGCAAAATTGCCAACAAAATTGCCAACAAAGTTGCCAACAAATTTGCCACCAACAAATTTGCCAACAAAGTTGCCAACAAATTGGCCA
Source organism: Philereme transversata (assembly GCA_963924445.1). Classification (NCBI taxonomy): domain Eukaryota; kingdom Metazoa; phylum Arthropoda; class Insecta; order Lepidoptera; family Geometridae; genus Philereme; species Philereme transversata. The sequence continues at coordinate 13,978,042 of OZ004342.1, forward strand.
ACAAAGTTGCCAACAAACTTGCCAACAAAGTTGCCAACAAAGTTGCCAACAAAATTGCCAGCAAAATTGCCAACAAAATTGCCAACAAAGTTGCCAACAAATTTGCCAACAAAGTTGCCAACAAATTGGCCAACAAAGTTGCCAACAAACTTGCCAACAAAGTTGCCAACAAAGTTGCCAACAAAATTGCCAGCAAAATTGCCAACAAAATTGCCAACAAAGTTGCCAACAAAGTTGCCAACAAATTGGCCAACAAAGTTGCCAACAAACTTGACAACAAAGTTGCCAACAAAGTTGCCAACAAAATTGCCAGCAAAATTGCCAACAAAATTGCCAACAAAGTTGCCAACAAAATTGCCAGCAAAATTGCCAACAAAATTGCCAACAAAGTTGCCAACAAATTGGCCAACAAAGTTGCCAACAAACTTGACAACAAAGTTGCCAACAAAGTTGCTAACAAAATTGCCAGCAAAATTGCCAACAAAATTGCCAACAAAATTGCCAACAAATTGGCCAACAAAGTTGCCAACAAACTTGCCAACAAAATTGCCAGCAAAATTGCTATCAAAATTGCCATCAAAATTGCCAGCAAAGTAAAGTTGCCAACAAAGTTGCCAACAAAATTGCCAGCAAAATTGCCAACAAAATTGCCAACAAAGTTGCCAACAAATTGGCCAACAAAGTTGCCAACAAACTTGACAACAAAGTTGCCAACAAAGTTGCCAACAAAATTGCCAGCAAAATTGCCAACAAAATTGCCAACAAAGTTGCCAACAAAATTGCCAGCAAAATTGCCAACAAAATTGCCAACAAAGTTGCCAACCAATTGGCCAACAAAATTGCCAACAAAATTGCCAACAAAGTTGACAACAAAATTCAGCAAAATTGCCAGCAAAATTGCTATGAAAATTGCCATCAAAATTGCCAGCAAAGTAAAGTTGCCAACAAAGTTGCCAACAAAATTGCCAGCAAAATTGCCAACAAAATTTCCCACAAAGTTGCCAACCAATTGGCCTACAAAGTTGCCAACAAACTTGCCAACAAAGTTGCCAACAAAGTTGCCAACAAAATTGCCAGCAAAATTGCCAACAAAATTGCCAACAAAGTTGCCAACAAATTGGCCAACAAAGTTGCCAACAAACTAGCCCACAAAGTTGCCAACAAAGTTGCCAACAAATTGGCCAACAAAGTTGCCAACAAACTTGCCCACAAAGTTGCCAACAAAGTTGCCAACAAAATTGCCAGCAAAATTGCCAACAAAATTGCCAACAAAGTTGCCAACAAAGTTGCCAGCAAAATTGCCATCGCGTAAATACTTAAATCAGAGAAATTCCACACACACACAATACATAGGCAAACTTAACGCTAATTAGCATTTTATTTCAGCTGACCTTAGTGCAGTGTAGATTATCGTAAATAATGTAATCGTCTTCGTTATTATCGTGATCGGCATATTCAAAATTGCCAGCAAAATTGCCTACAAAATTGCCAACAAAGTTGCCAACAAAATTGCCAGCAAAATTGCCAGCAAAATTGCCAACAAAATTGCCAGCAAAATTGCCAGCAAAATTTCCAGCAAAATTGCCAGCAAAATTGCCAACAAAATTGCCATCAAAATTGCCAGCAAAATTGCCAGCAAAATTGCCAACAAAATTGCCATCAAAATTGCCAGCAAAATTGCCAGCAAAATTGCCAACAAAATTGCCAACAAAGTTGCCAACAAATTGGCCAACAAAGTTGCCAACAAACTTGCCAACAAAGTTGCCAACAAAGTTGCCAACAAAATTGCCAGCAAAATTGCCAGCAAAATTGCCAGCAAAATTGCCAACAAAGTTGCCAACAAACTTGCCAACAAAGTTGCCAACAAAATTGCCAGCAAAATTGCCAACAAAATTGCCAACAAAGTTGCCAACAAAATTGCCAGCAAAATTGCCAACAAAATTGCCAACAAAGTTGCCAACCAATTGGCCAACAAAATTGCCAACAAAATTGCCAACAAAGTTGACAACAAAATTCAGCAAAATTGCCAGCAAAATTGCTATCAAAATTGCCATCAAAATTGCCAGCAAAGTAAAGTTGCCAACAAAGTTGCCAACAAAATTGCCAGCAAAATTGCCAACAAAATTGCCAACAAAGTTGCCAACAAATTGGCCAACAAAGTTGCCAACAAACTTGACAACAAAGTTGCCAACAAAGTTGCCAACAAAGTTGCCAACAAAATTGCCAGCAAAATTGCCAACAAAATTGCCAACAAAGTTGCCAACAAAATTGCCAGCAAAATTGCCAACAAAATTGCCAACAAAGTTGCCAACCAATTGGCCAACAAAGTTGCCAACAAACTTGCCAACAAAGTTGCCAACAAAGTTGCCAACAAAATTGCCAGCAAAATTGCCAACAAAATTGCCAACAAAGTTGCCAACAAATTGGCCAACAAAGTTGCCAACAAACTTGATAACAAAGTTGCCAACAAAGTTGCCAACAAAATTGCCAGCAAAATTGCCAACAAAGTTGCCAACAAAGTTGCCAGCAAAATTGCCATCGCGTAAATACTTAAATCAGAGAAATTCCACACACACACAATACATAGGCAAACTTAACGCTAATTAGCATTTTATTTCAGCTGACCTTAGTGCAGTGTAGATTATCGTTAATAATGTAATCGTCTTCGTTATTATCGTGATCGGCATATTCAAAATTGCCAGCAAAATTGCCTACAAAATTGCCAACAAAGTTGCCAACAAAATTGCCAGCAAAATTGCCAGCAAAATTGCCAGCAAAATTGCCAGCAAAATTGCCAGCAAAATTTCCAGCAAAATTGCCAGCAAAATTGCCAACAAAATTGCCATAAAAATTGCCAGCAAAATTGCCAGCAAAATTGCCAACAAATTGGCCAACCAAGTTGCCAACAAACTTGCCAACAAAGTTGCCAACAAAGTTGCCAACAAAATTGCCAGCAAAATTGCCAACAAAATTCAGCAAAATTGCCAGCAAAATTGCCAACAAAGTTGCCAACAAACTTGCCAACAAAGTTGCCAACAAAATTGCCAGCAAAATTGCCAACAAAATTGCCAACAAAGTTGCCAACAAAATTGCCAGCAAAATTGCCAACAAAATTGCCAACAAAGTTGCCAACCAATTGGCCAACAAAATTGCCAACAAAATTGCCAACAAAGTTGACAACAAAATTCAGCAAAATTGCCAGCAAAATTGCTATGAAAATTGCCATCAAAATTGCCAGCAAAGTAAAGTTGCCAACAAAGTTGCCAACAAAATTGCCAGCAAAATTGCCAACAAAATTGCCAACAAAGTTGCCAACAAATTGGCCAACAAAGTTGCCAACAAACTTGACAACAAAGTTGCCAACAAAGTTGCCAACAAAATTGCCAGCAAAATTGCCAACAAAATTGCCAACAAAGTTGCCAACAAAATTGCCAGCAAAATTGCCAACAAAATTGCCAACAAAGTTGCCAACCAATTGGCCAACAAAGTTGCCAACAAACTTGCCAACAAAGTTGCCAACAAAGTTGCCATAAAAATTGCCAGCAAAATTGCCAGCAAAATTGCCAACAAATTGGCCAACCAAGTTGCCAACAAACTTGCCAACAAAGTTGCCAACAAAGTTGCCAACAAAATTGCCAGCAAAATTGCCAACAAAATTGCCATAAAAATTGCCAGCAAAATTGCCAGCAAAATTGCCAACAAATTGGCCAACCAAGTTGCCAACAAACTTGCCAACAAAGTTGCCAACAAAGTTGCCAACAAAATTGCCAGCAAAATTGCCAACAAAATTCAGCAAAATTGCCAGCAAAATTGCCAACAAAGTTGCCAACAAACTTGCCAACAAAGTTGCCAACAAAATTGCCAGCAAAATTGCCAACAAAATTGCCAACAAAGTTGCCAACAAAATTGCCAGCAAAATTGCCAACAAAATTGCCAACAAAGTTGCCAACCAATTGGCCAACAAAATTGCCAACAAAATTGCCAACAAAGTTGACAACAAAATTCAGCAAAATTGCCAGCAAAATTGCTATGAAAATTGCCATCAAAATTGCCAGCAAAGTAAAGTTGCCAACAAAGTTGCCAACAAAATTGCCAGCAAAATTGCCAACAAAATTTCATACAAAGTTGCCAACCAATTGGCCTACAAAGTTGCCAACAAACTTGCCAACAAAGTTGCCAACAAAGTTGCCAACAAAATTGCCAGCAAAATTGCCAACAAAATTGCCAACAAAGTTGCCAACAAATTGGCCAACAAAGTTGCCAACAAACTTGCCCACAAAGTTGCCAACAAAGTTGCCAACAAATTGGCCAACAAAGTTGCCAACAAACTTGCCCACAAAGTTGCCAACAAAGTTGCCAACAAAATTGCCAGCAAAATTGCCAACAAAATTGCCAACAAAGTTGCCAACAAAGTTGCCAGCAAAATTGCCATCGCGTAAATACTTAAATCAGAGAAATTCCACACACACACAATACATAGGCAAACTTAACGCTAATTAGCATTTTATTTCAGCTGACCTTAGTGCAGTGTAGATTATCGTAAATAATGTAATCGTCTTCGTTATTATCGTGATCGGCATATTCAAAATTGCCAGCAAAATTGCCTACAAAATTGCCAACAAAGTTGCCAACAAAATTGCCAGCAAAATTGCCAGCAAAATTGCCAACAAAATTGGCAGCAAAATTGCCAGCAAAATTTCCAGCAAAATTGCCAGCAAAATTGCCAACAAAATTGCCATCAAAATTGCCAGCAAAATTGCCAGCAAAATTGCCAACAAAATTGCCATCAAAATTGCCAGCAAAATTGCCAGCAAAATTGCCAACAAAATTGCCAACAAAGTTGCCAACAAATTGGCCAACAAAGTTGCCAACAAACTTGCCAACAAAGTTGCCAACAAAGTTGCCAACAAAATTGCCAGCAAAATTGCCAACAAAATTGCCAACAAAGTTGCCAACAAACTTGCCAACAAAGTTGCCAACAAAGTTGCCAACAAAATTGCCAGCAAAATTGCCACCAAAATTGCCAACAAAATTGCCAGCAAAATTGCCAACAAAATTGCCAACAAATTGGCCAACAAAGTTGCCAACAAACTTGCCAACAAAGTTGCCAACAAAGTTGCCAACAAAATTGCCAGCAAAATTGCCAACAAAATTGCCAACAAAGTTGCCAACAAATTGGCCAACAAAGTTGCCAACAAACTTGCCAACAAAGTTGCCAACAAAGTTGCCAAGAAAATTGCCAGCAAAATTGCCAACAAAATTGCCAACAATGTTGCCAACAAAATTCAGCAAAATTGCCAGCAAAATTGCTATCAAAATTGCCATCAAAATTGCCAGCAAAGTAAAGTTGCCAACAAAGTTGCCAACAAAGTTGCCAACAAATTGGCCAACAAAGTTGCCAACAAACTTGACAACAAAGTTGCCAACAAAGTTGCCAACAAAATTGCCAACAAAATTGCCAACAAAGTTGCCAACAAAATTGCCAGCAAAATTGCCAACAAAATTGCCAACAAAGTTGCCAACCAATTGGCCAACAAAGTTGCCAACAAACTTGCCAACAAAGTTGCCAACAAAGTTGCCAACAAAATTGCCAGCAAAATTGCCAACAAAATTGCCAACAAAGTTGCCAACAAATTGGCCAACAAAGTTGCCAACAAACTTGATAACAAAGTTGCCAACAAAGTTGCCAACAAAATTGCCAGCAAAATTGCCAACAAAGTTGCCAACAAAGTTGCCCGCAAAATTGCCATCGCGTAAATACTTAAATCAGAGAAATTCCACACACACACAATACATAGGCAAACTTAACGCTAATTCGCATTTTATTTCAGCTGACCTTAGTGCAGTGTAGATTATCGTAAATAATGTAATCGTCTTCGTTATTATCGTGATCGGCATATTCAAAATTGCCAGCAAAATTGCCTACAAAATTGCCAACAAAGTTGCCAACAAAATTGCCAGCAAAATTGCCAGCAAAATTGCCAACAAAATTGCCAGCAAAATTGCCAGCAAAATTTCCAGCAAAATTGCCAGCAAAATTGCCAACAAAATTGCCATAAAAATTGCCAGCAAAATTGCCAGCAAAATTGCCAACAAATTGGCCAACCAAGTTGCCAACAAACTTGCCAACAAAGTTGCCAACAAAGTTGCCAACAAAATTGCCAGCAAAATTGCCAACAAAATTCAGCAAAATTGCCAGCAAAATTGCCAGCAAAGTAAAGTTGCCAACAAATTTGCCACCAACAAATTTGCCAACAAAGTTGCCAACAAAGTTGCCAACAAATTGGGCAACAAAGTTGCCCACAAACTTGCCAACAAAGTTGCCAACAAAGTTGCCAACAAAATTGCCAGCAAAATTGCCAACAAAATTGCCAACAAAGTTGACAACAAAATTCAGCAAAATTGCCAGCAAAATTGCTATCAAAATTGCCATCAAAATTGCCAGCAAAGTAAAGTTGCCAACAAAACTGCCAACAAAATTGCCAGCAAAATTGCCAACAAAATTGCCCACAAAGTTGCCAACCAATTGGCCTACAAAATTGCCAACAAAGTTGCCAACAAAATTCAGCAAAATTGCCAGCAAAATTGCTATCAAAATTGCCATCAAAACTGCCAGCAAAGTAAAGTTGCCAACAAAGTTGCCAACAAAATTGCCAGCAAAATTGCCAACAAAATTGCCAACAAAGTTGCCAACAAATTGGCCAACAAAGTTGCCAACAAACTTGACAACAAAGTTGCCAACAAATTGGCCAACAAAGTTGCCAACAAACTTGACAACAAAGTTGCCAACAAAGTTGCCAACAAAATTGCCAGCAAAATTGCCAGCAAAGTTGCCAACAAAATTGCAAGCAAAATTGCCAGGAAAATTGCCAACAAAATTGCCATCAAAATTGCCAGCAAAATTGCCAGCAAAATTGCCAACAAAATTGCCAACAAAGTTGCCAACAAATTTGCCACCAACAAATTTGCCAACAAAGTTGCCAACAAATTGGCCAACAAAGTTGCCAACAAACTTGCCAACAAAGTTGCCAACAAAGTTGCCAACAAAATTGCCAGCAAAATTGCCAACAAAATTGCCAACAAAGTTGCCAACAAATTTGCCAACAAAGTTGCCAACAAATTGGCCAACAAAGTTGCCAACAAACTTGCCAACAAAGTTGCCAACAAAGTTGCCAACAAAATTGCCAGCAAAATTGCCAACAAAATTGCCAACAAAGTTGCCAACAAAGTTGCCAACAAATTGGCCAACAAAGTTGCCAACAAACTTGACAACAAAGTTGCCAACAAAGTTGCCAACAAAATTGCCAGCAAAATTGCCAACAAAATTGCCAACAAAGTTGCCAACAAAATTGCCAGCAAAATTGCCAACAAAATTGCCAACAAAGTTGCCAACAAATTGGCCAACAAAGTTGCCAACAAACTTGACAACAAAGTTGCCAACAAAGTTGCTAACAAAATTGCCAGCAAAATTGCCAACAAAATTGCCAACAAAATTGCCAACAAATTGGCCAACAAAGTTGCCAACAAACTTGCCAACAAAATTGCCAGCAAAATTGCTATCAAAATTGCCATCAAAATTGCCAGCAAAGTAAAGTTGCCAACAAAGTTGCCAACAAAATTGCCAGCAAAATTGCCAACAAAATTGCCAACAAAGTTGCCAACAAATTGGCCAACAAAGTTGCCAACAAACTTGACAACAAAGTTGCCAACAAAGTTGCCAACAAAATTGCCAGCAAAATTGCCAACAAAATTGCCAACAAAGTTGCCAACAAAATTGCCAGCAAAATTGCCAACAAAATTGCCAACAAAGTTGCCAACCAATTGGCCAACAAAATTGCCAACAAAATTGCCAACAAAGTTGACAACAAAATTCAGCAAAATTGCCAGCAAAATTGCTATGAAAATTGCCATCAAAATTGCCAGCAAAGTAAAGTTGCCAACAAAGTTGCCAACAAAATTGCCAGCAAAATTGCCAACAAAATTTCCCACAAAGTTGCCAACCAATTGGCCTACAAAGTTGCCAACAAACTTGCCAACAAAGTTGCCAACAAAATTGCCAACAAAATTGCCAGCAAAATTGCCAACAAAATTGCCAACAAATTGGCCAACAAAGTTGCCAACAAACTAGCCCACAAAGTTGCCAACAAAGTTGCCAACAAATTGGCCAACAAAGTTGCCAACAAACTTGCCCACAAAGTTGCCAACAAAGTTGCCAACAAAATTGCCAGCAAAATTGCCAACAAAATTGCCAACAAAGTTGCCAACAAAGTTGCCAGCAAAATTGCCATCGCGTAAATACTTAAATCAGAGAAATTCCACACACACACAATACATAGGCAAACTTAACGCTAATTCGCATTTTATTTCAGCTGACCTTAGTGCAGTGTAGATTATCGTAAATAATGTAATCGTCTTCGTTATTATCGTGATCGGCATATTCAAAATTGCCAGCAAAATTGCCTACAAAATTGCCAACAAAGTTGCCAACAAAATTGCCAGCAAAATTGCCAGCAAAATTGCCAACAAAATTGCCAGCAAAATTGCCAGCAAAATTTCCAGCAAAATTGCCAGCAAAATTGCCAACAAAATTGCCATAAAAATTGCCAGCAAAATTGCCAGCAAAATTGCCAACAAATTGGCCAACCAAGTTGCCAACAAACTTGCCAACAAAGTTGCCAACAAAGTTGCCAACAAAATTGCCAGCAAAATTGCCAACAAAATTCAGCAAAATTGCCAGCAAAATTGCCAGCAAAGTAAAGTTGCCAACAAATTTGCCACCAACAAATTTGCCAACAAAGTTGCCAACAAAGTTGCCAACAAATTGGCCAACAAAGTTGCCCACAAACTTGCCAACAAAGTTGCCAACAAAGTTGCCAACAAAATTGCCAGCAAAATTGCCAACAAAATTGCCAACAAAGTTGACAACAAAATTCAGCAAAATTGCCAGCAAAATTGCTATCAAAATTGCCATCAAAATTGCCAGCAAAGTAAAGTTGCCAACAAAACTGCCAACAAAATTGCCAGCAAAATTGCCAACAAAATTGCCCACAAAGTTGCCAACCAATTGGCCTACAAAGTTGCCAACAAACTTGCCAACAAAGTTGCCAACAAAGTTGCCAACAAAATTGCCAGCAAAATTGCCAACAAAATTGCCAACAAAGTTGCCAACAAATTGGCCAACAAAGTTGCCAACAAACTTGCCCACAAAGTTGCCAACAAAATTGCCAGCAAAATTGCCAACAAAATTGCCAACAAAGTTGCCAACAAAGTTGCCAGCAAAATTGCCATCGCGTAAATACTTAAATCAGAGAAATTCCACACACACACAATACATAGGCAAACTTAACGCTAATTAGCATTTTATTTCAGCTGACCTTAGTGCAGTGTAGATTATCGTAAATAATGTAATCGTCTTCGTTATTATCGTGATCGGCATATTCAAAATTGCCAGCAAAATTGCCTACAAAATTGCCAACAAATTGCCATCAAAATTGCCAGCAAAATTGCCAACAAAATTGCCAACAAAGTTGCCAACAAATTGGCCAACAAAGTTGCCAACAAACTTGCCAACAAAGTTGCCAACAAAGTTGCCAACAAAATTGCCAGCAAAATTGCCAACAAAATTGCCAACAAAGTTGCCAACAAATTGGCCAACAAAGTTGCCAACAAACTTGCCAACAAAGTTGCCAACAAAGTTGCCAACAAAATTGCCAGCAAAATTGCCAACAAAATTGCCCACAAAGTTGCCAACAAATTGGCCAACAAAGTTGCCAACAAACTTGCCAACAAAGTTGCCAACAAAGTTGTCAACAAAATTGCCAGCAAAATTGCCAACAAAATTGCCAACAAAGTTGCCAACAAATTGGCCAACAAAGTTGCCAACAAACTTGCCCACAAAGTTGCCAACAAAGTTGCCAACAAAATTGCCAGCAAAATTGCCAACAAAATTGCCAACAAAGTTGCCAACAAAGTTGCCAGCAAAATTGCCATCGCGTAAATACTTAAATCAGAGAAATTCCACACACACACAATACATAGGCAAACTTAACGCTAATTAGCATTTTATTTCAGCTGACCTTAGTGCAGTGTAGATTATCGTAAATAATGTAATCGTCTTCGTTATTATCGTGATCGGCATATTCAAAATTGCCAGCAAAATTGCCTACAAAATTGCCAACAAAGTTGCCAACAAAATTGCCAGCAAAATTGCCAGCAAAATTGCCAACAAAATTGGCAGCAAAATTGCCAGCAAAATTTCCAGCAAAATTGCCAGCAAAATTGCCAACAAAATTGCCATCAAAATTGCCAGCAAAATTGCCAACAAAATTGCCAACAAAGTTGCCAACAAATTGGCCAACAAAGTTGCCAACAAACTTGCCAACAAAGTTACCAACAAAGTTGCCAACAAAATTGCCAGCAAAATTGCCAACAAAATTGCCAACAAAGTTGCCAACAAATTGGCCAACAAAGTTGCCAACAAACTTGCCCACAAAGTTGCCAACAAAGTTGCCAACAAAATTGCCAGCAAAATTGCCAACAAAATTGCCAACAAAGTTGCCAACAAAGTTGCCAGCAAAATTGCCATCGCGTAAATACTTAAATCAGAGAAATTCCACACACACACAATACATAGGCAAACTTAACGCTAATTAGCATTTTATTTCAGCTGACCTTAGTGCAGTGTAGATTATCGTAAATAATGTAATCGTCTTCGTTATTATCGTGATCGGCATATTCAAAATTGCCAGCAAAATTGCCTACAAAATTGCCAACAAAATTGCCATCAAAATTGCCAGCAAAATTGCCAACAAAATTGCCAACAAAGTTGCCAACAAATTGGCCAACAAAGTTGCCAACAAACTTGCCAACAAAGTTGCCAACAAAGTTGCCAACAAAATTGCCAGCAAAATTGCCAACAAAATTGCCCACAAAGTTGCCAACCAATTGGCCTACAAAGTTGCCAACAAACTTGCCAACAAAGTTGCCAACAAAGTTGCCAACAAAATTGCCAGCAAAATTGCCAACAAAATTGCCAACAAAGTTGCCAACAAATTGGCCAACAAAGTTGCCAACAAACTTGCCCACAAAGTTGCCAACAAAATTGCCAGCAAAATTGCCAACAAAATTGCCAACAAAGTTGCCAGCAAAATTGCCATCGCGTAAATACTTAAATCAGAGAAATTCCACACACACACAATACATAGGCAAACTTAACGCTAATTAGCATTTTATTTCAGCTGACCTTAGTGCAGTGTAGATTATCGTAAATAATGTAATCGTCTTCGTTATTATCGTGATCGGCATATTCAAAATTGCCAGCAAAATTGCCTACAAAATTGCCAACAAATTGCCATCAAAATTGCCAGCAAAATTGCCAACAAAATTGCCAACAAAGTTGCCAACAAATTGGCCAACAAAGTTGCCAACAAACTTGCCAACAAAGTTGCCAACAAAGTTGCCAACAAAATTGCCAGCAAAATTGCCAACAAAATTGCCAACAAAGTTGCCAACAAATTGGCCAACAAAGTTGCCAACAAACTTGCCAACAAAGTTGCCAACAAAGTTGCCAACAAAATTGCCAGCAAAATTGCCAACAAAATTGCCAACAAAGTTGCCAACAAAATTCAGCAAAATTGCCAGCAAAATTGCTATCAAAATTGCCATCAAAATTGCCAGCAAAGTAAAGTTGCCAACAAAGTTGCCAACAAAATTGCCAGCAAAATTGCCAACAAAATTGCCAACAAAGTTGCCAACAAATTGGCCAACAAAGTTGCCAACAAACTTGCCAACAAAATTGCCATCAAAATTGCCAGCAAAGTAAAGTTGCCAACAAATTTGCCAACAAAGTTGCCAACAAAATTGCCAACAAAGTTGCCAACAAATTTGCCAACAAAGTTGCCAACAAATTGGCCAACAAAGTTGCCAACAAACTTGCCAACAAAGTTGCCAACAAAGTTGCCAACAAAATTGCCAGCAAAATTGCCAACAAAATTGCCAACAAAGTTGCCAACAAATTGGCCAACAAAGTTGCCAACAAACTTGCCAACAAAGTTGCCAACAAAGTTGCCAACAAAATTGCCAGCAAAATTGCCAACAAAATTGCCAACAAAGTTGCCAACAAATTGGCCAACAAAGTTGCCAACAAACTTGCCAACAAAGTTGCCAACAAAGTTGCCAACAAAATTGCCAGCAAAATTGCCAACAAAATTGCCAACAAAGTTGCCAACAAAATTCAGCAAAATTGCCAGCAAAATTGCTATCAAAATTGCCATCAAAACTGCCAGCAAAGTAAAGTTGCCAACAAAGTTGCCAACAAAATTGCCAGCAAAATTGCCAACAAAATTGCCAACAAAGTTGCCAACTGTTGTGGGTTGCCTAGAGAATAATATTGTCAATGTCAATGTCAATGATAATGTCAATGTCAATGTCAATGTACACAATAAAGGCAGTTGTTTCTTACTACTTGGATGAAGCGTTTGATTTACAACACATACAACTACAACATGGTGTCAGGTGTGAATTAAGACACAGTTTTTAGTAAAAAAGTGCAGAGACAAAGTTTTAGTGTGTTAATCATGTCGGTAAAGTCGGAAGCAACTCAATTTGAGGTGAAAAACACTTATACGGCACTGCAACAGCCGGGCGCCATGTGCGAGGAAGGCAACATGGCTACCAATTGGCGTGAATGGAAGATGGCGTTTGATTATTATTTAATCGCAACGGGCAAGGAGAATGAAGTGTCCAAACAAAAGTGTGCGCTGTTTTTGCATGTCATCGGGAAAGGCGGCCGGGAGATTTTAGAAGATTTGGATTTGGATGACGCATCTAAAACAGATTACGAGAAATTGGTTTCGAGTTTTGCCCTTCATTGTGATCCCACTCGAAATGTCAACTATGAGCGGCATGTTTTTTTTGAAACGTATCAAAATGAAGACAGTTTTGATAAATACCTGAGCGCGCTAAAGGTCAAAAGCAAATCTTGCGAGTTTGGTGAACTACGCAGTAGTCTCATTCTAACTCAAATAATCAGAGGCCTTAAGGACACGCGAACGCGTGAACGTCTGCTATCAAAAACGAAGCTGGATCTGGAAGAGGCAGTGACGTGGTGTCGCGCGGTGGAGAGAGCCAGTAAGCAGTCCCAGGTGTGTGGAGGAGCGCGCGCAGGGGCAGCCGGTGCCGAGGCCAGCGGATCCAGTACCGCAGGAGCTGAGCTGTCGCTGGAGGCGGTGCGTGCCGGCGCCGCTCAGCGGCCGTGGCGTCGCGGCGCTGCACGCCAGCCGATGCAACAGCAAAATCAGTATTTTCGTGGACGTGATAGTGCCGTTAATCTGTGTGATAACTGTGGTCGTAAGCACGGTGTAGGAGATAGGTGTGCAGCACGTAGTGTGAAGTGTTTTAGGTGTGATCGTGTAGGTCATTTCGCACGATTGTGTCGTGCGAGATTCGTGGGGGAAATTGAGGACGAAAACGAGACCGAAGACTGTGCCGAGATACGTGAGTCGTTATTGTGTAGCTTATCCATCGATGAAGTAGGTGGAGACTGTGAGTCATGGTATCAGGATGTACTGATCGATAATGTTAAAATTAATTTTAAATTAGATAGTGGCGCAGAGACTTCTGTCATGTCGTTACGTGCATTTAGAGATGCAGGTTTTAAGGAAATAATGTTAAAAAAAAATAACTGTATCCTAAGGGAAGTAAGTAAAGCAAAATTGCCTGTGGTCGGATTTTTTGAACCTGTTTTGAGCCATAATAAAGTGCAAAGTCGACAGAAAATATATGTATTGAATTTAAATTGTACAAATTTGCTTGGAATTAGGGCGTGTCGTGACCTTAAACTTATTGAACGCAACATAAATCTATGTGAGAGAGCAGAATTGAAAATTGATGAATCTATATTTGAGGGATTAGGTTGTTTGCCAAATATTTATAAAATTGAAGTTGATAAAACGGTGCCTCCAGTGGTAAATGCTTCGAGAAAGGTACCGATAAAAATCATGCCTAGACTAAAACAGGAATTAGATAAGATGGAAAAATTAGGTGTTATTGTTAAAGAGGATTCTCCAACCGACTGGGTTTCTAATATAGTGATAGTTGAGAAACCTGATAAGTTACGGATTTGTTTGGATCCTTATCATTTAAACAAAGCGGTACGCCGTTGTCACTTTCAACTTCCAACGCTAGAAGAGGTCACGAGTAATTTATCCGGGGCAAAAATATTTTCTAAGTTAGATGCAAAAAATGGGTTCTGGATGTTGAGACTCGATGAGGAAAGCTCGAGGCTATGTACGTTTTCGACGCCCTTGGGCCGGTTTAGGTACCTTAGGATGCCTTTTGGAATTAACTGCGCGCCGGAAATATTTCAGCATGAGATGTATAAAATATTTTCCATGAAGGGAGTGGAAATTTTTGCGGATGATATTTTGGTCTGGGGCCGGAATACAATAGAACACGATAAGCGTCTCAGAGAGGTAGTACAACGGGCTATAGAATATGGGGTAAAATTTAATAAGGAAAAATGTGTTTTTCGGGCATCTGAAGTGAATTTTCTGGGTCACACATTAAATGGTTCAGGAGTCAGTCCATTGTCTAGTCGCGTGAGGGCAATTGTCAACATTTCAAAGCCGAAAGATAGAAAAGAACTTGAGCGGTTTTTGGGTATGACCAATTATTTATCAAGATTTATATCAAGTTATTCTACGCTAGCATCTCCGTTGCGGACTTTGTTAAAGAAAGATGTGGAGTTTGAATGGTTACAAGTGCATGATGTGGCGTTTGAACAATTAAAGAGTGTGATCAGTGAAGCCCCTGTCCTTCGTTATTACTCTCCGGACGAGCAAGTGACGGTATCAGTGGACGCGAGCTCGACCGGGCTAGGCGCGTGTCTGATGCAAGGCGGTCGCCCCGTGGCCTATGCCGCACGCACGCTCACTTCTACTGAGAAACGGTGGGCACAAATCGAAAAAGAAATGTTGGCTATTTATTTTGGGTGTGTTAGATTCCATCAATATATTTATGGTCACAGCGAAATAATCGTGGAGAGTGATCATAAGCCTCTTGAGACCATATTTCGAAAAGCACTTAATGAAACACCTCCGCGATTACAGAGGATGCTTTTGAAGTTACAGCAGTATTGTTTGAACGTTACATACAAACCGGGCAGATTTATGCACATAGCGGATGCGTTGTCACGAGCGGCGGTCGAGCGCGGCTCGGGCGCAGATGGATGCGAGGGTGACGTCACCGTGCATGTCAATGCAATTTATGAACGGATGGACGCGACGAATGAACGATTGGAGAAAATCAAGTCGGAGACTAGTAAAGATTTAGTTTTATCCTCAGTGCTACATTATTACTACCAAGGATGGCCGAATGATAAAAATCAGGTAACATCAATCGCAAGACCCTATTGGATGTTCAGGCACGATTTGCACGATATTAATGGGATTTTATTCCGCAACGAAAGGGTTGTAATTCCGGTTAGCCTACGTAAGGAAATGCTAAAACGCATACATGAGGGACATCTGGGGATCGAAAAATGTAAAAAACGAGCACGCGATTCTGTTTGGTGGCCTGGCATGGGTGCTGAGATAGAGGAGTGCGTTCAGCGCTGCGAGCCGTGCCAGCGACACCGCGCCGCGCCGCCGCGCGAGCCGCTGGCGCCGCACGCCGTGCCGCGCCTTCCCTGGGAGGTACTCGCGGCTGATCTATTCGAGTTGGAAAAGCTACAATACTTATTAGTGGTTGACTACTATTCAAAGTATGTTGAGGTTGTATATTTACCCAACTTGAGAAGTGATACTGTTATAGTTAAAATGAAAAGTATGTTCGCTCGTTTTGGTATACCAAAAAAGTTAGTAACAGACAATGGAACGCAATTTACATCGGCAGAATTTATAGAATTTGCTAAGAAATGGGAATTTAATCATGTGACAAGTTCTCCTCTCTATCCGCGGTCTAATGGTTTAGCCGAAAGAAACGTCCAAACGGTTAAGCGCCTATTAAAGAAAGCCTCAGAAGATAAGACGGAGTGGCAACTAGCATTACTTAATTTCAGAAATACACCTGTTACGGGCGAAGACTATTCACCGGCACAGTTGTTGATGGGTAGATCGCTTAATACTAGGCTGCCAGTAGGTCTGCAAACTTTGGTACCTAAACTCATTCAACCGGAACGGGTCCGCGATGTAAGACAAGAAAAAGTAAATAAAATGAAACAACACTATGATAAAGGCACGAAGCTTTTACCATCTTTGTCTCCGGGGGAACAGGTCCGTTTGAGGGAGGGTAAAGTATGGACCAAGGCTAAGATTATAAAGGGGGCGGATGCTGATCGCTCTTACTGGGTGAAAGTAGACAACGGTCGTACTTACCGTCGTAATAGGTCTCATATTTTAAAACAAAAAGCTAACATAAATACCCCGACTTACCGTGACTTTGCAGGTCTCTACGACTTTTTACCTAATGATATTTATAGTGAGAAAATCCTTTCGGAGGGGGAGTCTCTCTCAGTCTCTCCGCCAAGAGCTTCATTTTCAGGAGGGAGGGAAAGAAGGAGATCCTCAGTATCGGTTGCACCTGTACCAGTGCCAGTGCCAGTGCCAGAGACGGCTGCGCCCGCTCCTGGCAAAGTCACTCGCAGTGGAAGGGTCGTTAATGCTCCGGACCGATTTACATTTAGTTAAGAATTCATTCTTTATGTTTTACTTTGGTTGACAGCCATTTATATATTTAGTCATTAAAGTAATTATTTAAGTCATACCGTGGTACACTGTTAAAAGTGTAGACAGGCTTATGTGTAATTACAGTTTGTTCTATATCAGCAGAAGGGAGATGTTGTGGGTTGCCTAGAGAATAATATTGTCAATGTCAATGTCAATGATAATGTCAATGTCAATGTCAATGTACACAATAAAGGCAGTTGTTTCTTACTACTTGGATGAAGCGTTTGATTTACAACACATACAACTACAACACCAACAAATTGGCCAACAAAGTTGCCAACAAACTTGACAACAAAGTTGCCAACAAAGTTGCCAACAAAATTGCCAGCAAAATTGCCAACAAAATTGCCAACAAAGTTGCCAACAAAATTGCCAGCAAAATTGCCAACAAAATTGCCAACAAAGTTGCCAACAAATTGGCCAACAAAGTTGCCAACAAACTTGACAACAAAGTTGCCAACAAAGTTGCTAACAAAATTGCCAGCAAAATTGCCAACAAAATTGCCAACAAAGTTGCCAACAAATTGGCCAACAAAGTTGCCAACAAACTTGCCAACAAAATTGCCAGCAAAATTGCTATCAAAATTGCCATCAAAATTGCCAGCAAAGTAAAGTTGCCAACAAATTTGCCAACAAAGTTGCCAACAAATTTGCCAACAAAGTTGCCAACAAAATTGCCAGAAAAATTGCCAGCAAAATTGCCAACAAATTGGCCAACAAAGTTGCCAACAAAGTTGCTAGCAAAATTGCCAACAAAATTGCCAACAAAGTTGCCAACAAAATTCAGCAAAATTGCCAGCAAAATTGCTATCAAAATTGCCATCAAAATTGCCAGCAAAGTAAAGTTGCCAACAAATTTGCCAACAAAGTTGCCAACAAATTTGCCAACAAAGTTGCCAACAAAATTGCCAGCAAAATTGCCAGCAAAATTGCCAACAAAATTGCCATCAAAATTGCCAGCAAAGTTGCCAACAAAATTGCCAGCAAAATTGCCAGCAAAATTTCCAGCAAAATTGCCAGCAAAATTGCCAACAAAATTGCCATCAAAATTGCCAGCAAAATTGCCAGCAAAATTGCCAACAAAGTTGCCAACAAAGTTGCCAACAAAATTCAGCAAAATTGCCAGCAAAATTGCTATCAAAATTGCCATCAAAATTGCCAGCAAAGTAAAGTTGCCAACAAATTTGCCAACAAAGTTGCCAACAAATTTGCCAACAAAGTTGCCAACAAAATTGCCAGCAAAATTGCCAACAAAATTGCCAACAAAGTTGCCAACAAATTGGCCAACAAAGTTGCCAACAAACTTGCCAACAAAGTTGCCAACAAAGTTGCCAACAAAATTGCCAGCAAAATTGCCAACAAAATTGCCAACAAAGTTGCCAACAAAATTGCCAGCAAAATTGCCATCGCGTATATACTTAAATCAGAGAAATTCCACACACACACAATACATAGGCAAACTTAACGCTAATTAGCATTTTATTTCAGCTGACCTTAGTGCAGTGTAGATTATCGTAAATAATGTAATCGTCTTCGTTATTATCGTGATCGGCATATTCAAAATTGCCAGCAAAATTGCCAACAAAATTGCCAACAAAGTTGCCAACAAAATTGCCAGCAAAATTGCCATCGCGTAAATACTTAAATCAGAGAAATTCCACACACACACAATACATAGGCAAACTTAACGCTAATTAGCATTTTATTTCAGCTGACCTTAGTGCAGTGTAGATTATCGTAAATAATGTAATCGTCTTCGTTATTATCGTGATCGGCATATTCAAAATTGCCAGCAAAATTGCCAACAAAATTGCCACCAAAGTTGCCAACAAATTTGCCAGCAAAATTGCCAGCAAAATTGCCAACAAAATTGCCAGCAAAATTGCCAGCAAAATTTCCAGCAAAATTGCCAGCAAAATTGCCAACAAAATTGCCATCAAAATTGCCAGCAAAATTGCCAGCAAAATTGCCAACGAAATTGCCAACAAAGTTGCCAACAAATTTGCCACCAACAAATTTGCCAACAAAGTTTCCAACAAATTGGCCAACAAAGTTGCCAACAAACTTGCCCACAAAGTTGCCAACAAAGTTGCCAACAAAGTTGCCAACAAATTTGCCAACAAAGTTGCCAACAAAATTGCCAGCAAAATTGCCAGCAAAATTGCCAACAAAATTGCCATCAAAATTGCCAGCAAAGTTGCCAACAAAATTGCCAGCAAAATTGCCAACAAAGTTGCCAACAAAGTTGCCTACAAAATTCAGCAAAATTGCCAGCAAAATTGCTATCAAAATTGCCATCAAAATTGCCAGCAAAGTAAAGTTGCCAACAAATTTGCCAACAAAGTTGCCAACAAATTTGCCAACAAAGTTGCCAACAAAATTGCCAGCAAAATTGCCAGCAAAATTGCCAACAAAATTGCCATCAAAATTGCCAGCAAAGTTGCCAACAAAATTGCTATCAAAATTGCCATCAAAATTGCCAGCAAATAAAAGTTGCCAACAAAGTTGCCAACAAAATTGCCAGCAAAATTGCCAACAAAATTGCCAACAAAGTTGCCAACAAATTGGCCAACAAAGTTGCCAACAAACTTGACAACAAAGTTGCCAACAAAGTTGCCAACAAAATTGCCAGCAAAATTGCCAACAAAATTGCCAACAAAGTTGCCAACAAATTGGCCAACAAAGTTGCCAACAAACTTGCCAACAAAGTTGCCAACAAAGTTCCCAACAAAATTGCCCGCAAAATTGCCAACAAAATTGCCAACAAAGTTGCCAACAAAATTCAGCAAAATTGCCAGCAAAATTGCTATCAAAATTGCCATCAAAATTGCCAGCAAAGTAAAGTTGCCAACAAATTTGCCAACAAAGTTGCCAACAAATTTGCCAACAAAGTTGCCAACAAAATTGCCAGCAAAATTGCCAGCAAAATTGCCAACAAAATTGCCATCAAAATTGCCAACAAAGTTGCCAACAAAATTGCCAGCAAAATTGCCATCGCGTAAATACTTAAATCAGAGAAATTCCACACACACACAATACATAGGCAAACTTAACGCTAATTAGCATTTTATTTCAGCTGACCTTAGTGCAGTGTAGATTATCGTAAATAATGTAATCGTCTTCGTTATTATCGTGATCGGCATATTCAAAATTGCCAGCAAAATTGCCAACAAAATTGCCAACAAAGTTGCCAACAAAATTGCCAGCATAATTGCCATCGCGTAAATACTTAAATCAGAGAAATTCCACACACACACAATACATAGGCAAACTTAACGCTAATTAGCATTTTATTTCAGCTGACCTTAGTGCAGTGTAGATTATCGTAAATAATGTAATCGTCTTCGTTATTATCGTGATCGGCATATTCAAAATTGCCAGCAAAATTGCCAACAAAATTGCCACCAAAGTTGCCAACAAATTTGCCAGCAAAATTGCCAGCAAAATTGCCAACAAAATTGCCAGCAAAATTGCCAGCAAAATTTCCAGCAAAATTGCCAGCAAAATTGCCAACAAAATTGCCATCAAAATTGCCAGCAAAATTGCCAGCAAAATTGCCAACGAAATTGCCAACAAAGTTGCCAACAAATTTGCCACCAACAAATTTGCCAACAAAGTTTCCAACAAATTGGCCAACAAAGTTGCCAACAAACTTGCCAACAAAGTTGCCAACAAAGTTGCCAACAAAATTGCCAGCAAAATTGCCAACAAAATTGCCAACAAAGTTGCCAACAAAATTCAGCAAAATTGCCAGCAAAATTGCTATCAAAATTGCCATCAAAATTGCCAGCAAAGTAAAGTTGCCAACAAATTTGCCAACAAAGTTGCCAACAAATTTGCCAACAAAGTTGCCAACAAAATTGCCAGCAAAATTGCCAGCAAAATTGCCAACAAAATTGCCATCAAAATTGCCAGCAAAGTTGTCAACAAAATTGCCAGCAAAATTGCCAACAAAATTGCCAACAAAATTGCCAGCAAAATTGCCAGCAAAGTAAAGTTGCCAACAAATTTGCCAACAAAATTGCCAACAAAATTACCAACAAAATTGCCAAAAAAATTGCCAGCAAAATTGCCAACAAAATTGCCCACCAACCAAAATACCCCTAAAAAGAGTAACCAATATAGATTACCTGCCGTTACTGATTGGTCATAAAGGAGTGTATTAATGAAAAATTAAATGAAAACTTGTAAAGCATCGAGGTGTTTTTCTATTAAGCTCGCTTTCAAATGCTAAGATTACAATAAGAATAATTTAAGCTTAAAACTAAGTACAATAAGTAAATAAATGCAAAGAATACATATAGTTAAAGGAATATATATGTAGATACAGATATATAGATAATTATTATAATTTTAATGAACGGGTGAGTCTGTTTGTATGTGTGGGTGAGTGAGTTAAAGTGTGTGTGTGTGTGTATGCGCGTGGGGGTATGTAGTATGCGTGAGCTATTATGAATTTATGATTTATGATAATTTATGATTGTTTAGGGAGTTTTAGGGAGATAACAAAGTCTTCTGTTTCTTCGTAGGAGAGGGATAGGAGTCATTTCTTATATATAATTTTGCAGTGATAATGTGTTAGGGGGTAGATATCAAGAAGTTGTAAGTTGTCAAATCATACAAATACGTCAAATTTAAACATGGTTAGTCGCAATCCAATAAAAATATCTTATATTAATATGAAATAATATATAACTACGAGAAAATTACTTCCAACCATATGAGTCATCTAGAAAACTAATCTAGGTAGCCTTGAATAGCATCGAACAAACACAGCTAAAGATGAGCTTCTGCGTAAAGGATTTCATTGGCCTAGTCTGTTCTGCAACCACTCAGCTCAGTTCTGGCTTAGAGTAAGCCTGGATTACCAGGAAACTAATGAAGATAATGGTTGTTTGTTACATACAAGCTAATGACGACCACCGTGGCATAGTGGGCGACTAGCCGCGCAGGAGGTGGCGGGCTCGATTCCCGCCGCGGAACAAATGTTTGCATGATCTACAGATATTTGTTCCGGGTCTGGATGTTTTTCTATACATAATAAATATGTATTTACAAAAAATAAGTATATTAGCATTCTATCAGTTATCTGGTTCTCATAGTACAAGCTCTGCTTAGTTTGGGGCGGGATAGCGCTGTGTGAAATATCCAGCCAAATTTATTTATTATTTTATAACGACGTGTTTTGTTGGATTTGATGTACTGTCTTGCCTGATGTAACTTTAGGACCCCCAGTCCAAAATTGCCAGCAAAATTGCCAGCAAAATTGCCAGCAAAATTGCCAACAAAATTGCCAGCAAAATTGCCAACAAAATTGCCAACAAAGTTGCCAACAAAATTGCCAGCAAAATTGCCAGCAAAATTGCCAGCAAAATTGCCAGCAGGGTGGGTCAGCTAGTATAATATAGAAATATTGAAATATTTATATGGCCGTGCGTAGAAGTAAAAACAACATTAACATAAGGATTTCTATAAGTGTTGTTCTGTAAGTCCAGTGGCCCTAGGGAGTAAAATGCCCGAGCAAAGTTCATCAAGCAATCTAACTAAAAGCTCGAACTCACACCGTTTGAGGGAGAAAGCCATTCCAACTTCGATAAAACAGGTGCCTTATCAGGGTTGGACTGAGGTATTTATTAACATATCGACAGGTGAGATCGTGGTCAAACGTTAGCCTATAATTTATTTAAACTAATGGTTCGAACTGAAATCTCGCGAGTCTCCCATAATAACAAAAAATATTTTTCGTAATCTTTGACTATCAATATAGTGCCACGAAATGTATAACCAACCTACTTGACCTATGTTCACTTTGGTGTACAAATTATTTTACTGAACAAGATTGGAAAACAATATTGCAAAAATCTGTTAATATAATCATGTACAAAAAATAAAATTGCCAATAAAGTTGCCAACAAATTGGCCAACAAAGTTGCCAACAAACTTGACAACAAAGTTGCCAACAAAGTCGCTAACAAAATTGCCAGCAAAATTGCCAATAAAATTGCCAACAAAGTTGCCAACAAATTGGCCAACAAAGTTGCCAACAAACTTGCCAACAAAATTGCCAGCAAAATTGCTATCAAAATTGCCATCAAAATTGCCAGCAAAGTAAAGTTGCCAACAAATTTGCCAACAAAGTTGCCAACAAAATTGCCAGCAAAATTGCCAACAAAATTGCCAACAAAGTTGCCAACAAATTGGCCAACAAAGTTGCCAACAAACTTGACAACAAAGTTGCCAACAAAGTTGCCAACAAAATTGCCAGCAAAATTGCCAACAAAGTTGCCAACAAATTGGCCAACAAAGTTGCCAACAAACTTGCCAACAAAGTTGCCAACAAAGTTGCCAACAAAATTGCCAGCAAAATTGCCAACAAAATTGCCAACAAAGTTGCCAACAAATTGGCCAACAAAGTTGCCAACAAATTTGCCAACAAAGTTGCCAACAAATTTGCCAACAAAGTTGCCAACAAAATTGCCAGCAAAATTGCCAGCAAAATTGCCAACAAAATTGCCATCAAAATTGCCAGCAAAGTTGCCAACAAAATTGCAAGCAAAATTGCCAGGAAAATTGCCAACAAAATTGCCATCAAAATTGCCAGCAAAATTGCCAGCAAAATTGTCAACAAAATTGCCAACAAAGTTGCCAACAAATTTGCCACCAACAAATTTGCCAACAAAGTTGCCAACAAACTTGCCAACAAAGTTGCCAACAAAGTTGCCAACAAAATTGCCAGCAAAATTGCCAACAAAATTGCCAACAAAGTTGCCAACAAATTTGCCAACAAAGTTGCCAACAAATTGGCCAACAAAGTTGCCAACAAACTTGCCAACAAAATTGCCAACAAAATTGCCAACAAAGTTGCCAACAAAATTCAGCAAAATTGTTAGCAAAATTGCTATCAAAATTGCCATCAAAACTGCCAGCAAAGTAAAGTTGCCAACAAAGTTGCCAACAAAATTGCCAGCAAAATTGCCAACAAAATTGCCAACAAAGTTGCCAACAAATTGGCCAACAAAGTTGCCAACAAACTTGACAACAAAGTTGCCAACAAAGTTGCCAACAAAATTGCCAGCAAAATTGCCAACAAAATTGCCAACAAAGTTGCCAACAAAATTGCCAGCAAAATTGCCAACAAAATGGCCAACAAAGTTGCCAACAAATTGGCCAACAAAGTTGCCAACAAACTTGACAACAAAGTTGCCAACAAAGTTGCTAACAAAATTGCCAGCAAAATTGCCAACAAAATTGCCAACAAAGTTGCCAACAAATTGGCCAACAAAGTTGCCAACAAACTTGCCAACAAAATTGCCAGCAAAATTGCTATCAAAATTGCCATCAAAATTGCCAGCAAAGTAAAGTTGCCAACAAATTTGCCAACAAAGTTGCCAACAAATTTGCCAACAAAGTTGCCAACAAAATTGCCAGCAAAATTGCCAACAAAATTGCCAACAAAGTTGCCAACAAAATTGCCAGCAAAATTGCCAACAAAATTGCCAACAAAGTTGCCAACAAATTGGCCAACAAAGTTGCCAGCAAAATTGCCAACAAAATTGCCAACAAAGTTGCCAACAAAATTGCCATCAAAATTGCCAGCAAAGTAAAGTTGCCAACAAATTTGCCAACAAAGTTGCCAACAAATTTGCCAACAAAGTTGCCAACAAAATTGCCAGAAAAATTGCCAGCAAAATTGCCAACAAATTGGCCAACAAAGTTGCCAACAAAGTTGCCAACAAAATTGCCAGCAAAATTGCCAACAAAATTGCCAACAAAATTGCCATCAAAATTGCCAGCAAAATTGCCAGCAAAATTGCCAACAAAATTGCCAACAAAGTTGCCAACAAATTGAACAAAGTTGCCAACAAAATTGCCAGCAAAATTGCCAACAAAATTGCCAGCAAAATTGCCAACAAAATTGCCAACAAAGTTGCCAACAAATTGGCCAACAAAGTTGCCAACAAACTTGATAACAAAGTTGCCAACAAAATTGCCATCAAAATTGGCCAACAAAGTTGCCAACAAACTTGACAACAAAGTTGCCAACAAAGTTGCTAACAAAATTGCCAGCAAAATTGCCAACAAAATTGCCAACAAAGTTGCCAACAAATTGGCCAACAAAGTTGCCAACAAACTTGCCAACAAAATTGCCAGCAAAATTGCTATCAAAATTGCCATCAAAATTGCCAGCAAAGTAAAGTTGCCAACAAAATTGCCAGAAAAATTGCCAACAAAATTGCCAACAAAGTTGCCAACAAATTGGCCAACAAAGTTGCCAACAAACTTGCCAACAAAGTTGCCAACAAAGTTGCCAACAAAATTGCCAGCAAAATTGCCAACAAAATTGCCAACAAAGTTGCCAACAAAATTCAGCAAAATTGCCAGCAAAATTGCTATCAAAATTGCCATCAAAATTGCCAGCAAAGTAAAGTTGCCAACAAAGTTGCCAACAAAATTGCAAACAAAGTTGCCAACCAATTGGCCAACAAAGTTGCCAACAAACTTGCCAACAAAGTTGCCAACAAAGTTGCCAACAAAATTGCCAGCAAAATTGCCAACAAAATTGCCAACAAAGTTGCCAACCAATTGCCAACAAAATTGGCAGCAAAATTGCCAGCAAAATTTCCAGCAAAATTGCCAGCAAAATTGCCAACAAAATTGCCATCAAAATTGCCAGCAAAATTGCCAGCAAAATTGCTAACAAAATTGCCAACAAAGTTGCCAACAAATTTGCCACCAACAAATTTGCCAACAAAGTTGCCAACAAATTGGCCAACAAAGTTGCCAACAAACTTGCCAACAAAGTTGCCAACAAAGTTGCCAACAAAATTGCCAACAAAATTGCCAGCAAAATTGCCAACAAAATTCAGCAAAATTGCCAGCAAAGTAAAGTTGCCAAAAAAATTGCCAGCAAAATTGCCTACAAAATTGCCCACCAACCAAAATACCCCTAAAAAGAGTAACCAATATAGATTACCTGCCGTTACTGATTGGTCATAAAGGAGTGTATTAATGAAAAATTAAATGAAAACTTGTAAAGCATCGAGGTGTTTTTCTATTAAGCTCGCTTTCAAATGCTAAGATTACAATAAGAATAATTTAAGCTTAAAACTAAGTACAATAAGTAAATAAATGCAAAGAATACATATAGTTAAAGGAATATATATGTAGATACAGATATATAGATAATTATTATAATTTTAATGAACGGGTGAGTCTGTTTGTATGTGTGGGTGAGTGAGTTAAAGTGTGTGTGTGTGTGTATGCGCGTGGGGGTATGTAGTATGCGTGAGCTATTATGAATTTATGATTTATGATAATTTATGATTGTTTAGGGAGTTTTAGGGAGATAACAAAGTCTTCTGTTTCTTCGTAGGAGAGGGATAGGAGTCATTTCTTATATATAATTTTGCAGTGATAATGTGTTAGGGGGTAGATATCAAGAAGTTGTAAGTTGTCAAATCATACAAATACGTCAAATTTAAACATGGTTAGTCGCAATCCAATAAAAATATCTTATATTAATATGAAATAATATATAACTACGAGAAAATTACTTCCAACCATATGAGTCATCTAGAAAACTAATCTAGGTAGCCTTGAATAGCATCGAACAAACACAGCTAAAGATGAGCTTCTGCGTAAAGGATTTCATTGGCCTAGTCTGTTCTGCAACCACTCAGCTCAGTTCTGGCTAAGAGTAAGCCTGGATTACCAGGAAACTAATGAAGATAATGGTTGTTTGTTACATACAAGCTAATGACGACCACCGTGTCATAGTGGGCGACTAGCCGCGCAGGAGGTGGCGGGCTCGATTCCCGCCGCGGAACAAATGTTTGCATGATCTACAGATATTTGTTCCGGGTCTGGATGTTTTTCTATACATAATAAATATGTATTTACAAAAAATAAGTATATTAGCATTCTATCAGTTATCTGGTTCTCATAGTACAAGCTCTGCTTAGTTTGGGGCGGGATAGCGCTGTGTGAAATATCCAGCCAAATTTATTTATTATTTTATAACGACGTGTTTTGTTGGATTTGATGTACTGTCTTGCCTGATGTAACTTTAGGACCCCCAGTCCAAAATTGCCAGCAAAATTGCCAGCAAAATTGCCAGCAAAATTGCCAACAAAATTGCCAGCAAAATTGCCAACAAAATTGCCAACAAAGTTGCCAACAAAATTGCCAGCAAAATTGCCAGCAAAATTGCCAGCAAAATTGCCAGCAGGGTGGGTCAGCTAGTATAATATAGAAATATTGAAATATTTATATGGCCGTGCGTAGAAGTAAAAACAACATTAACATAAGGATTTCTATAAGTGTTGTTCTGTAAGTCCAGTGGCCCTAGGGAGTAAAATGCCAGAGCAAAGTTCATCAAGCAATCTAACTAAAAGCTCGAACTCACACCGTTTGAGGGAGAAAGCCATTCCAACTTCGATAAAACAGGTGCCCTATCAGGGTTGGACTAAGGTATTTATTAACATATCGACAGGTGAGATCGTGGTCAAACGTTAGCCTATAATTTATTTAAACTAATGGTTCGAACTGAAATCTCGCGAGTCTCCCATAATAACAAAAAATATTTTTCGTAATCTTTGACTATCAATATAGTGCCACGAAATGTATAACCAACCTACTTGACCTATGTTCACTTTGGTGTACAAATTATTTTACTGAACAAGATTGGAAAACAATATTGCAAAAATCTGTTAATATAATCATGTACAAAAAATAAAATTGCCAATAAAGTTGCCAACAAATTGGCCAACAAAGTTGCCAACAAACTTGACAACAAAGTTGCCAACAAAGTCGCTAACAAAATTGCCAGCAAAATTGCCAATAAAATTGCCAACAAAGTTGCCAACAAATTGGCCAACAAAGTTGCCAACAAACTTGCCAACAAAATTGCCAGCAAAATTGCTATCAAAATTGCCATCAAAATTGCCAGCAAAGTAAAGTTGCCAACAAATTTGCCAACAAAGTTGCCAACAAATTTGCCAACAAAGTTGCCAACAAAATTGCCAGCAAAATTGCCAACAAAATTGCCAACAAAGTTGCCAACAAATTGGCCAACAAAGTTGCCAACAAACTTGACAACAAAGTTGCCAACAAAGTTGCCAACAAAATTGCCAGCAAAATTGCCAACAAAGTTGCCAACAAATTGGCCAACAAAGTTGCCAACAAACTTGCCAACAAAGTTGCCAACAAAGTTGCCAACAAAATTGCCAGCAAAATTGCCAACAAAATTGCCAACAAAGTTGCCAACAAATTGGCCAACAAAGTTGCCAACAAACTTGCCAGCAAAATTGCCAACAAAATTGCCAACAAAGTTGCCAACAAAATTCAGCAAAATTGCCAGCAAAATTGCTATCAAAATTGCCATCAAAATTGCCAGCAAAGTAAAGTTGCCAACAAAGTTGCCAACAAAATTGCCAGCAAAATTGCCAACAAAATTGCCAACAAAGTTGCCAACAAATTGGCCAACAAAGTTGCCAACAAACTTGCCAACAAAGTTGCCAACAAAGTTGCCAACAAAATTGCCATCAAAATTGCCAGCAAAGTAAAGTTGCCAACAAATTTGCCAACAAAGTTGCCAACAAATTTGCCAACAAAGTTGCCAACAAAATTGCCAGCAAAATTGCCAACAAAATTGCCAACAAAGTTGCCAACAAATTGGCCAACAAAGTTGCCAACAAACTTGACAACAAAGTTGCCAACAAAGTTGCCAACAAAATTGCCAGCAAAATTGCCAACAAAGTTGCCAACAAATTGGCCAACAAAGTTGCCAACAAACTTGCCAACAAAGTTGCCAACAAAGTTGCCAACAAAATTGCCAGCAAAATTGCCAACAAAATTGCCAACAAAGTTGCCAACAAATTGGCCAACAAAGTTGCCAACAAATTTGCCAACAAAGTTGCCAACAAATTTGCCAACAAAGTTGCCAACAAAATTGCCAGCAAAATTGCCAGCAAAATTGCCAACAAAATTGCCATCAAAATTGCCAGCAAAATTGCCAGCAAAATTGCCAACAAAATTGCCAACAAAGTTGCCAACAAATTTGCCACCAACAAATTTGCCAACAAAGTTGCCAACAAATTGGCCAACAAAGTTGCCAACAAACTTGCCAACAAAGTTGCCAACAAAGTTGCCAACAAAATTGCCAGCAAAATTGCCAACAAAATTGCCAACAAAGTTGCCAACAAATTTGCCAACAAAGTTGCCAACAAATTGGCCCACAAAGTTGCCAACAAACTTGCCAACAAAGTTGCCAACAAAGTTGCCAACAAAATTGCCAGCAAAATTGCAAACAAAATTGCCAACAAAGTTGCCAACAAAATTCAGCAAAATTGCCAGCAAAATTGCTATCAAAATTGCCATCAAAACTGCCAGCAAAGTAAAGTTGCCAACAAAGTTGCCAACAAAATTGCCAGCAAAATTGCCAACAAAATTGCCAACAAAGTTGCCAACAAATTGGCCAACAAAGTTGCCAACAAACTTGACAACAAAGTTGCCAACAAATTGGCCAACAAAGTTGCCAACAAAATTGCCAGCAAAATTGCCAGCAAAATTGCCAGCAGGGTGGGTCAGCTAGTATAATATAGAAATATTGAAATATTTATATGGCCGTGCGTAGAAGTAAAAACAACATTAACATAAGGATTTCTATAAGTGTTGTTCTGTAAGTCCAGTGGCCCTAGGGAGTAAAATGCCAGAGCAAAGTTCATCAAGCAATCTAACTAAAAGCTCGAACTCACACCGTTTGAGGGAGAAAGCCATTCCAACTTCGATAAAACAGGTGCCCTATCAGGGTTGGACTAAGGTATTTATTAACATATCGACAGGTGAGATCGTGGTCAAACGTTAGCCTATAATTTATTTAAACTAATGGTTCGAACTGAAATCTCGCGAGTCTCCCATAATAACAAAAAATATTTTTCGTAATCTTTGACTATCAATATAGTGCCACGAAATGTATAACCAACCTACTTGACCTATGTTCACTTTGGTGTACAAATTATTTTACTGAACAAGATTGGAAAACAATATTGCAAAAATCTGTTAATATAATCATGTACAAAAAATAAAATTGCCAATAAAGTTGCCAACAAATTGGCCAACAAAGTTGCCAACAAACTTGACAACAAAGTTGCCAACAAAGTCGCTAACAAAATTGCCAGCAAAATTGCCAATAAAATTGCCAACAAAGTTGCCAACAAATTGGCCAACAAAGTTGCCAACAAACTTGCCAACAAAATTGCCAGCAAAATTGCTATCAAAATTGCCATCAAAATTGCCAGCAAAGTAAAGTTGCCAACAAATTTGCCAACAAAGTTGCCAACAAATTTGCCAACAAAGTTGCCAACAAAATTGCCAGCAAAATTGCCAACAAAATTGCCAACAAAGTTGCCAACAAATTGGCCAACAAAGTTGCCAACAAACTTGACAACAAAGTTGCCAACAAAGTTGCCAACAAAATTGCCAGCAAAATTGCCAACAAAGTTGCCAACAAATTGGCCAACAAAGTTGCCAACAAACTTGCCAACAAAGTTGCCAACAAAGTTGCCAACAAAATTGCCAGCAAAATTGCCAACAAAATTGCCAACAAAGTTGCCAACAAATTGGCCAACAAAGTTGCCAACAAACTTGCCAGCAAAATTGCCAACAAAATTGCCAACAAAGTTGCCAACAAAATTCAGCAAAATTGCCAGCAAAATTGCTATCAAAATTGCTATCAAAATTGCCAGCAAAGTAAAGTTGCCAACAAAGTTGCCAACAAAATTGCCAGCAAAATTGCCAACAAAATTGCCAACAAAGTTGCCAACAAATTGGCCAACAAAGTTGCCAACAAACTTGCCAACAAAGTTGCCAACAAAGTTGCCAACAAAATTGCCATCAAAATTGCCAGCAAAGTAAAGTTGCCAACAAATTTGCCAACAAAGTTGCCAACAAATTTGCCAACAAAGTTGCCAACAAAATTGCCAGCAAAATTGCCAACAAAATTGCCAACAAAGTTGCCAACAAATTGGCCAACAAAGTTGCCAACAAACTTGACAACAAAGTTGCCAACAAAGTTGCCAACAAAATTGCCAGCAAAATTGCCAACAAAGTTGCCAACAAATTGGCCAACAAAGTTGCCAACAAACTTGCCAACAAAGTTGCCAACAAAGTTGCCAACAAAATTGCCAGCAAAATTGCCAACAAAATTGCCAACAAAGTTGCCAACAAATTGGCCAACAAAGTTGCCAACAAATTTGCCAACAAAGTTGCCAACAAATTTGCCAACAAAGTTGCCAACAAAATTGCCAGCAAAATCGCCAGCAAAATTGCCAACAAAATTGCCATCAAAATTGCCAGCAAAATTGCCAGCAAAATTGCCAACAAAATTGCCAACAAAGTTGCCAACAAATTTGCCACCAACAAATTTGCCAACAAAGTTGCCAACAAATTGGCCAACAAAGTTGCCAACAAACTTGCCAACAAAGTTGCCAACAAAGTTGCCAACAAAATTGCCAGCAAAATTGCCAACAAAATTGCCAACAAAGTTGCCAACAAATTTGCCAACAAAGTTGCCAACAAATTGGCCCACAAAGTTGCCAACAAACTTGCCAACAAAGTTGCCAACAAAGTTGCCAACAAAATTGCCAGCAAAATTGCAAACAAAATTGCCAACAAAGTTGCCAACAAAATTCAGCAAAATTGCCAGCAAAATTGCTATCAAAATTGCCATCAAAACTGCCAGCAAAGTAAAGTTGCCAACAAAGTTGCCAACAAAATTGCCAGCAAAATTGCCAACAAAATTGCCAACAAAGTTGCCAACAAATTGGCCAACAAAGTTGCCAACAAACTTGACAACAAAGTTGCCAACAAATTGGCCAACAAAGTTGCCAACAAACTTGACAACAAAGTTGCCAACAAAATTCAGCAAAATTGTTAGCAAAATTGCTATCAAAATTGCCATCAAAATTGCCAGCAAAATTGCCAGCAAAATTGCCAACAAAATTGCCAACAAAGTTGCCAACAAATTTGCCACCAACAAATTTGCCAACAAAGTTGCCAACAAATTGGCCAACAAAGTTGCCAACAAACTTGCCAACAAAGTTGCCAACAAAGTTGCCAACAAAATTGCCAGCAAAATTGCCAACAAAATTGCCAACAAAGTTGCCAACAAATTTGCCAACAAAGTTGCCAACAAATTGGCCCACAAAGTTGCCAACAAACTTGCCAACAAAGTTGCCAACAAAGTTGCCAACAAAATTGCCAGCAAAATTGCAAACAAAATTGCCAACAAAGTTGCCAACAAAATTCAGCAAAATTGCCAGCAAAATTGCTATCAAAATTGCCATCAAAACTGCCAGCAAAGTAAAGTTGCCAACAAAGTTGCCAACAAAATTGCCAGCAAAATTGCCAACAAAATTGCCAACAAAGTTGCCAACAAATTGGCCAACAAAGTTGCCAACAAACTTGACAACAAAGTTGCCAACAAAGTTGCCAACAAAATTGCCAGCAAAATTGCCAACAAAGTTGCCAACAAATTGGCCAACAAAGTTGCCAACAAACTTGCCAACAAAGTTGCCAACAAAGTTGCCAACAAAATTGCCAGCAAAATTGCCAACAAAATTGCCAACAAAGTTGCCAACAAATTGGCCAACAAAGTTGCCAACAAATTTGCCAACAAAGTTGCCAACAAATTTGCCAACAAAGTTGCCAACAAAATTGCCAGCAAAATTGCCAGCAAAATTGCCAACAAAATTGCCATCAAAATTGCCAGCAAAATTGCCAGCAAAATTGCCAACAAAATTGCCAACAAAGTTGCCAACAAATTTGCCACCAACAAATTTGCCAACAAAGTTGCCAACAAATTGGCCAACAAAGTTGCCAACAAACTTGCCAACAAAGTTGCCAACAAAGTTGCCAACAAAATTGCCAGCAAAATTGCCAACAAAATTGCCAACAAAGTTGCCAACAAATTTGCCAACAAAGTTGCCAACAAATTGGCCCACAAAGTTGCCAACAAACTTGCCAACAAAGTTGCCAACAAAGTTGCCAACAAAATTGCCAGCAAAATTGCAAACAAAATTGCCAACAAAGTTGCCAACAAAATTCAGCAAAATTGCCAGCAAAATTGCTATCAAAATTGCCATCAAAACTGCCAGCAAAGTAAAGTTGCCAACAAAGTTGCCAACAAAATTGCCAGCAAAATTGCCAACAAAATTGCCAACAAAGTTGCCAACAAATTGGCCAACAAAGTTGCCAACAAATTTGCCAACAAAGTTGCCAACAAATTTGCCAACAAAGTTGCCAACAAAATTGCCAGCAAAATTGCCAGCAAAATTGCCAACAAAATTGCCATCAAAATTGCCAGCAAAGTTGCCAACAAAATTGCAAGCAAAATTGCCAGGAAAATTGCCAACAAAATTGCCATCAAAATTGCCAGCAAAATTGCCAGCAAAATTGTCAACAAATTTGCCAACAAAGTTGCCAACAAACTTGCCAACAAAGTTGCCAACAAAGTTGCCAACAAATTGGCCAACAAAGTTGCCAACAAATTTGCCAACAAAGTTGCCAACAAATTTGCCAACAAAGTTGCCAACAAAATTGCCAGCAAAATTGCCAGCAAAATTGCCAACAAAATTGCCATCAAAATTGCCAGCAAAATTGCCAGCAAAAATGCCAACAAAATTGCCAACAAAGTTGCCAACAAATTTGCCACCAACAAATTTGCCAACAAAGTTGCCAACAAATTGGCCAACAAAGTTGCCAACAAACTTGCCAACAAAGTTGCCAACAAAGTTGCCAACAAAGTTGCCAACAAAATTGCCAGCAAAATTGCCAACAAAATTGCCAACAAAGTTGCCAACAAATTTGCCAACAAAGTTGCCAACAAATTGGCCCACAAAGTTGCCAACAAACTTGCCAACAAAGTTGCCAACAAAGTTGCCAACAAAATTGCCAGCAAAATTGCAAACAAAATTGCCAACAAAGTTGCCAACAAAATTCAGCAAAATTGCCAGCAAAATTGCTATCAAAATTGCCATCAAAACTGCCAGCAAAGTAAAGTTGCCAACAAAGTTGCCAACAAAATTGCCAGCAAAATTGCCAACAAAATTGCCAACAAAGTTGCCAACAAATTGGCCAACAAAGTTGCCAACAAACTTGACAACAAAGTTGCCAACAAAGTTGCCAACAAAATTGCCAGCAAAATTGCCAACAAAGTTGCCAACAAATTGGCCAACAAAGTTGCCAACAAACTTGCCAACAAAGTTGCCAACAAAGTTGCCAACAAAATTGCCAGCAAAATTGCCAACAAAATTGCCAACAAAGTTGCCATCAAAATTGCCAGCAAAATTGCCAGCAAAATTGCCAACAAAATTGCCAACAAAATTGCCAACAAAGTTGCCAACAAATTTGCCACCAACAAATTTGCCAACAAAGTTGCCAACAAATTGGCCAACAAAGTTGCCAACAAACTTGCCAACAAAGTTGCCAACAAAGTTGCCAACAAAATTGCCAGCAAAATTGCCAACAAAATTGCCAACAAAGTTGCCAACAAATTTGCCAACAAAGTTGCCAACAAATTGGCCCACAAAGTTGCCAACAAACTTGCCAACAAAGTTGCCAACAAAGTTGCCAACAAAATTGCCAGCAAAATTGCAAACAAAATTGCCAACAAAGTTGCCAACAAAATTCAGCAAAATTGCCAGCAAAATTGCTATCAAAATTGCCATCAAAACTGCCAGCAAAGTAAAGTTGCCAACAAAGTTGCCAACAAAATTGCCAGCAAAATTGCCAACAAAATTGCCAACAAAGTTGCCAACAAATTGGCCAACAAAGTTGCCAACAAATTTGCCAACAAAGTTGCCAACAAATTTGCCAACAAAGTTGCCAACAAAATTGCCAGCAAAATTGCCAGCAAAATTGCCAACAAAATTGCCATCAAAATTGCCAGCAAAGTTGCCAACAAAATTGCAAGCAAAATTGCCAGGAAAATTGCCAACAAAATTGCCATCAAAATTGCCAGCAAAATTGCCAGCAAAATTGTCAACAAAATTGCCAACAAAGTTGCCAACAAATTTGCCACCAACAAATTTGCCAACAAAGTTGCCAACAAACTTGCCAACAAAGTTGCCAACAAAGTTGCCAACAAAATTGCCAGCAAAATTGCCAACAAAATTGCCAACAAAGTTGCCAACAAATTTGCCAACAAAGTTGCCAACAAATTGGCCAACAAAGTTGCCAACAAACTTGCCAACAAAATTGCCAACAAAATTGCCAACAAAGTTGCCAACAAAATTCAGCAAAATTGTTAGCAAAATTGCTATCAAAATTGCCATCAAAACTGCCAGCAAAGTAAAGTTGCCAACAAAGTTGCCAACAAAATTGCCAGCAAAATTGCCAACAAAATTGCCAACAAAGTTGCCAACAAATTGGCCAACAAAGTTGCCAACAAACTTGACAACAAAGTTGCCAACAAAGTTGCCAACAAAATTGCCAGCAAAATTGCCAACAAAATTGCCAACAAAGTTGCCAACAAAATTGCCAGCAAAATTGCCAACAAAATGGCCAACAAAGTTGCCAACAAATTGGCCAACAAAGTTGCCAACAAACTTGACAACAAAGTTGCCAACAAAGTTGCTAACAAAATTGCCAGCAAAATTGCCAACAAAATTGCCAACAAAGTTGCCAACAAATTGGCCAACAAAGTTGCCAACAAACTTGCCAACAAAATTGCCAGCAAAATTGCTATCAAAATTGCCATCAAAATTGCCAGCAAAGTAAAGTTGCCAACAAATTTGCCAACAAAGTTGCCAACAAATTTGCCAACAAAGTTGCCAACAAAATTGCCAGCAAAATTGCCAACAAAATTGCCAACAAAGTTGCCAACAAAATTGCCAGCAAAATTGCCAACAAAATTGCCAACAAAGTTGCCAACAAATTGGCCAACAAAGTTGCCAGCAAAATTGCCAACAAAATTGCCAACAAAGTTGCCAACAAAATTGCCATCAAAATTGCCAGCAAAGTAAAGTTGCCAACAAATTTGCCAACAAAGTTGCCAACAAATTTGCCAACAAAGTTGCCAACAAAATTGCCAGAAAAATTGCCAGCAAAATTGCCAACAAATTGGCCAACAAAGTTGCCAACAAAGTTGCCAACAAAATTGCCAGCAAAATTGCCAACAAAATTGCCAACAAAATTGCCATCAAAATTGCCAGCAAAATTGCCAGCAAAATTGCCAACAAAATTGCCAACAAAGTTGCCAACAAATTGAACAAAGTTGCCAACAAAATTGCCAGCAAAATTGCCAACAAAATTGCCAACAAAGTTGCCAACAAATTGGCCAACAAAGTTGCCAACAAACTTGATAACAAAGTTGCCAACAAAATTGCCATCAAAATTGGCCAACAAAGTTGCCAACAAACTTGACAACAAAGTTGCCAACAAAGTTGCTAACAAAATTGCCAGCAAAATTGCCAACAAAATTGCCAACAAAGTTGCCAACAAATTGGCCAACAAAGTTGCCAACAAACTTGCCAACAAAATTGCCAGCAAAATTGCTATCAAAATTGCCATCAAAATTGCCAGCAAAGTAAAGTTGCCAACAAAATTGCCAGAAAAATTGCCAACAAAATTGCCAACAAAGTTGCCAACAAATTGGCCAACAAAGTTGCCAACAAACTTGCCAACAAAGTTGCCAACAAAGTTGCCAACAAAATTGCCAGCAAAATTGCCAACAAAATTGCCAACAAAGTTGCCAACAAAATTCAGCAAAATTGCCAGCAAAATTGCTATCAAAATTGCCATCAAAATTGCCAGCAAAGTAAAGTTGCCAACAAAGTTGCCAACAAAATTGCAAACAAAGTTGCCAACCAATTGGCCAACAAAGTTGCCAACAAACTTGCCAACAAAGTTGCCAACAAAGTTGCCAACAAAATTGCCAGCAAAATTGCCAACAAAATTGCCAACAAAGTTGCCAACCAATTGCCAACAAAATTGGCAGCAAAATTGCCAGCAAAATTTCCAGCAAAATTGCCAGCAAAATTGCCAACAAAATTGCCATCAAAATTGCCAGCAAAATTGCCAGCAAAATTGCTAACAAAATTGCCAACAAAGTTGCCAACAAATTTGCCACCAACAAATTTGCCAACAAAGTTGCCAACAAATTGGCCAACAAAGTTGCCAACAAACTTGCCAACAAAGTTGCCAACAAAGTTGCCAACAAAATTGCCAACAAAATTGCCAGCAAAATTGCCAACAAAATTCAGCAAAATTGCCAGCAAAGTAAAGTTGCCAAAAAAATTGCCAGCAAAATTGCCTACAAAATTGCCCACCAACCAAAATACCCCTAAAAAGAGTAACCAATATAGATTACCTGCCGTTACTGATTGGTCATAAAGGAGTGTATTAATGAAAAATTAAATGAAAACTTGTAAAGCATCGAGGTGTTTTTCTATTAAGCTCGCTTTCAAATGCTAAGATTACAATAAGAATAATTTAAGCTTAAAACTAAGTACAATAAGTAAATAAATGCAAAGAATACATATAGTTAAAGGAATATATATGTAGATACAGATATATAGATAATTATTATAATTTTAATGAACGGGTGAGTCTGTTTGTATGTGTGGGTGAGTGAGTTAAAGTGTGTGTGTGTGTGTATGCGCGTGGGGGTATGTAGTATGCGTGAGCTATTATGAATTTATGATTTATGATAATTTATGATTGTTTAGGGAGTTTTAGGGAGATAACAAAGTCTTCTGTTTCTTCGTAGGAGAGGGATAGGAGTCATTTCTTATATATAATTTTGCAGTGATAATGTGTTAGGGGGTAGATATCAAGAAGTTGTAAGTTGTCAAATCATACAAATACGTCAAATTTAAACATGGTTAGTCGCAATCCAATAAAAATATCTTATATTAATATGAAATAATATATAACTACGAGAAAATTACTTCCAACCATATGAGTCATCTAGAAAACTAATCTAGGTAGCCTTGAATAGCATCGAACAAACACAGCTAAAGATGAGCTTCTGCGTAAAGGATTTCATTGGCCTAGTCTGTTCTGCAACCACTCAGCTCAGTTCTGGCTAAGAGTAAGCCTGGATTACCAGGAAACTAATGAAGATAATGGTTGTTTGTTACATACAAGCTAATGACGACCACCGTGTCATAGTGGGCGACTAGCCGCGCAGGAGGTGGCGGGCTCGATTCCCGCCGCGGAACAAATGTTTGCATGATCTACAGATATTTGTTCCGGGTCTGGATGTTTTTCTATACATAATAAATATGTATTTACAAAAAATAAGTATATTAGCATTCTATCAGTTATCTGGTTCTCATAGTACAAGCTCTGCTTAGTTTGGGGCGGGATAGCGCTGTGTGAAATATCCAGCCAAATTTATTTATTATTTTATAACGACGTGTTTTGTTGGATTTGATGTACTGTCTTGCCTGATGTAACTTTAGGACCCCCAGTCCAAAATTGCCAGCAAAATTGCCAGCAAAATTGCCAACAAAATTGCCAGCAAAATTGCCAACAAAATTGCCAACAAAGTTGCCAACAAAATTGCCAGCAAAATTGCCAGCAAAATTGCCAGCAAAATTGCCAGCAGGGTGGGTCAGCTAGTATAATATAGAAATATTGAAATATTTATATGGCCGTGCGTAGAAGTAAAAACAACATTAACATAAGGATTTCTATAAGTGTTGTTCTGTAAGTCCAGTGGCCCTAGGGAGTAAAATGCCAGAGCAAAGTTCATCAAGCAATCTAACTAAAAGCTCGAACTCACACCGTTTGAGGGAGAAAGCCATTCCAACTTCGATAAAACAGGTGCCCTATCAGGGTTGGACTAAGGTATTTATTAACATATCGACAGGTGAGATCGTGGTCAAACGTTAGCCTATAATTTATTTAAACTAATGGTTCGAACTGAAATCTCGCGAGTCTCCCATAATAACAAAAAATATTTTTCGTAATCTTTGACTATCAATATAGTGCCACGAAATGTATAACCAACCTACTTGACCTATGTTCACTTTGGTGTACAAATTATTTTACTGAACAAGATTGGAAAACAATATTGCAAAAATCTGTTAATATAATCATGTACAAAAAATAAAATTGCCAATAAAGTTGCCAACAAATTGGCCAACAAAGTTGCCAACAAACTTGACAACAAAGTTGCCAACAAAGTCGCTAACAAAATTGCCAGCAAAATTGCCAATAAAATTGCCAACAAAGTTGCCAACAAATTGGCCAACAAAGTTGCCAACAAACTTGCCAACAAAATTGCCAGCAAAATTGCTATCAAAATTGCCATCAAAATTGCCAGCAAAGTAAAGTTGCCAACAAATTTGCCAACAAAGTTGCCAACAAATTTGCCAACAAAGTTGCCAACAAAATTGCCAGCAAAATTGCCAACAAAATTGCCAACAAAGTTGCCAACAAATTGGCCAACAAAGTTGCCAACAAACTTGACAACAAAGTTGCCAACAAAGTTGCCAACAAAATTGCCAGCAAAATTGCCAACAAAGTTGCCAACAAATTGGCCAACAAAGTTGCCAACAAACTTGCCAACAAAGTTGCCAACAAAGTTGCCAACAAAATTGCCAGCAAAATTGCCAACAAAATTGCCAACAAAGTTGCCAACAAATTGGCCAACAAAGTTGCCAACAAACTTGCCAGCAAAATTGCCAACAAAATTGCCAACAAAGTTGCCAACAAAATTCAGCAAAATTGCCAGCAAAATTGCTATCAAAATTGCCATCAAAATTGCCAGCAAAGTAAAGTTGCCAACAAAGTTGCCAACAAAATTGCCAGCAAAATTGCCAACAAAATTGCCAACAAAGTTGCCACCAAATTGGCCAACAAAGTTGCCAACAAACTTGCCAACAAAGTTGCCAACAAAGTTGCCAACAAAATTGCCATCAAAATTGCCAGCAAAGTAAAGTTGCCAACAAATTTGCCAACAAAGTTGCCAACAAATTTGCCAACAAAGTTGCCAACAAAATTGCCAGCAAAATTGCCAACAAAATTGCCAACAAAGTTGCCAACAAATTGGCCAACAAAGTTGCCAACAAACTTGACAACAAAGTTGCCAACAAAGTTGCCAACAAAATTGCCAGCAAAATTGCCAACAAAGTTGCCAACAAATTGGCCAACAAAGTTGCCAACAAACTTGCCAACAAAGTTGCCAACAAAGTTGCCAACAAAATTGCCAGCAAAATTGCCAACAAAATTGCCAACAAAGTTGCCAACAAATTGGCCAACAAAGTTGCCAACAAATTTGCCAACAAAGTTGCCAACAAATTTGCCAACAAAGTTGCCAACAAAATTGCCAGCAAAATTGCCAGCAAAATTGCCAACAAAATTGCCATCAAAATTGCCAGCAAAATTGCCAGCAAAATTGCCAACAAAATTGCCAACAAAGTTGCCAACAAATTTGCCACCAACAAATTTGCCAACAAAGTTGCCAACAAATTGGCCAACAAAGTTGCCAACAAACTTGCCAACAAAGTTGCCAACAAAGTTGCCAACAAAATTGCCAGCAAAATTGCCAACAAAATTGCCAACAAAGTTGCCAACAAATTTGCCAACAAAGTTGCCAACAAATTGGCCCACAAAGTTGCCAACAAACTTGCCAACAAAGTTGCCAACAAAGTTGCCAACAAAATTGCCAGCAAAATTGCAAACAAAATTGCCAACAAAGTTGCCAACAAAATTCAGCAAAATTGCCAGCAAAATTGCTATCAAAATTGCCATCAAAACTGCCAGCAAAGTAAAGTTGCCAACAAAGTTGCCAACAAAATTGCCAGCAAAATTGCCAACAAAATTGCCAACAAAGTTGCCAACAAATTGGCCAACAAAGTTGCCAACAAACTTGACAACAAAGTTGCCAACAAATTGGCCAACAAAGTTGCCAACAAAATTGCCAGCAAAATTGCCAGCAAAATTGCCAGCAGGGTGGGTCAGCTAGTATAATATAGAAATATTGAAATATTTATATGGCCGTGCGTAGAAGTAAAAACAACATTAACATAAGGATTTCTATAAGTGTTGTTCTGTAAGTCCAGTGGCCCTAGGGAGTAAAATGCCAGAGCAAAGTTCATCAAGCAATCTAACTAAAAGCTCGAACTCACACCGTTTGAGGGAGAAAGCCATTCCAACTTCGATAAAACAGGTGCCCTATCAGGGTTGGACTAAGGTATTTATTAACATATCGACAGGTGAGATCGTGGTCAAACGTTAGCCTATAATTTATTTAAACTAATGGTTCGAACTGAAATCTCGCGAGTCTCCCATAATAACAAAAAATATTTTTCGTAATCTTTGACTATCAATATAGTGCCACGAAATGTATAACCAACCTACTTGACCTATGTTCACTTTGGTGTACAAATTATTTTACTGAACAAGATTGGAAAACAATATTGCAAAAATCTGTTAATATAATCATGTACAAAAAATAAAATTGCCAATAAAGTTGCCAACAAATTGGCCAACAAAGTTGCCAACAAACTTGACAACAAAGTTGCCAACAAAGTCGCTAACAAAATTGCCAGCAAAATTGCCAATAAAATTGCCAACAAAGTTGCCAACAAATTGGCCAACAAAGTTGCCAACAAACTTGCCAACAAAATTGCCAGCAAAATTGCTATCAAAATTGCCATCAAAATTGCCAGCAAAGTAAAGTTGCCAACAAATTTGCCAACAAAGTTGCCAACAAATTTGCCAACAAAGTTGCCAACAAAATTGCCAGCAAAATTGCCAACAAAATTGCCAACAAAGTTGCCAACAAATTGGCCAACAAAGTTGCCAACAAACTTGACAACAAAGTTGCCAACAAAGTTGCCAACAAAATTGCCAGCAAAATTGCCAACAAAGTTGCCAACAAATTGGCCAACAAAGTTGCCAACAAACTTGCCAACAAAGTTGCCAACAAAGTTGCCAACAAAATTGCCAGCAAAATTGCCAACAAAATTGCCAACAAAGTTGCCAACAAATTGGCCAACAAAGTTGCCAACAAACTTGCCAGCAAAATTGCCAACAAAATTGCCAACAAAGTTGCCAACAAAATTCAGCAAAATTGCCAGCAAAATTGCTATCAAAATTGCCATCAAAATTGCCAGCAAAGTAAAGTTGCCAACAAAGTTGCCAACAAAATTGCCAGCAAAATTGCCAACAAAATTGCCAACAAAGTTGCCAACAAATTGGCCAACAAAGTTGCCAACAAACTTGCCAACAAAGTGGCCAACAAAGTTGCCAACAAAATTGCCATCAAAATTGCCAGCAAAGTAAAGTTGCCAACAAATTTGCCAACAAAGTTGCCAACAAATTTGCCAACAAAGTTGCCAACAAAATTGCCAGCAAAATTGCCAACAAAATTGCCAACAAAGTTGCCAACAAATTGGCCAACAAAGTTGCCAACAAACTTGACAACAAAGTTGCCAACAAAGTTGCCAACAAAATTGCCAGCAAAATTGCCAACAAAGTTGCCAACAAATTGGCCAACAAAGTTGCCAACAAACTTGCCAACAAAGTTGCCAACAAAGTTGCCAACAAAATTGCCAGCAAAATTGCCAACAAAATTGCCAACAAAGTTGCCAACAAATTGGCCAACAAAGTTGCCAACAAATTTGCCAACAAAGTTGCCAACAAATTTGCCAACAAAGTTGCCAACAAAATTGCCAGCAAAATTGCCAGCAAAATTGCCAACAAAATTGCCATCAAAATTGCCAGCAAAATTGCCAGCAAAATTGCCAACAAAATTGCCAACAAAGTTGCCAACAAATTTGCCACCAACAAATTTGCCAACAAAGTTGCCAACAAATTGGCCAACAA
The DNA here is from genome assembly GCA_963924445.1 of Philereme transversata. Taxonomy (NCBI): domain Eukaryota; kingdom Metazoa; phylum Arthropoda; class Insecta; order Lepidoptera; family Geometridae; genus Philereme; species Philereme transversata. The sequence continues at coordinate 14,020,605 of OZ004342.1, forward strand.
AGTTGCCAACAAACTTGCCAACAAAGTTGCCAACAAAGTTGCCAACAAAATTGCCAGCAAAATTGCCAACAAAATTGCCAACAAAGTTGCCAACAAATTTGCCAACAAAGTTGCCAACAAATTGGCCCACAAAGTTGCCAACAAACTTGCCAACAAAGTTGCCAACAAAGTTGCCAACAAAATTGCCAGCAAAATTGCAAACAAAATTGCCAACAAAGTTGCCAACAAAATTCAGCAAAATTGCCAGCAAAATTGCTATCAAAATTGCCATCAAAACTGCCAGCAAAGTAAAGTTGCCAACAAAGTTGCCAACAAAATTGCCAGCAAAATTGCCAACAAAATTGCCAACAAAGTTGCCAACAAATTGGCCAACAAAGTTGCCAACAAACTTGACAACAAAGTTGCCAACAAATTGGCCAACAAAGTTGCCAACAAACTTGACAACAAAGTTGCCAACAAAGTTGCCAACAAAATTGCCAGCAAAATTGCCAACAAAGTTGCCAACAAAGTTGCCAACAAATTGGCCAACAAAGTTGCCAACAAATTTGCCAACAAAGTTGCCAACAAATTTGCCAACAAAGTTGCCAACAAAATTGCCAGCAAAATTGCCAGCAAAATTGCCAACAAAATTGCCATCAAAATTGCCAGCAAAGTTGCCAACAAAATTGCAAGCAAAATTGCCAGGAAAATTGCCAACAAAATTGCCATCAAAATTGCCAGCAAAATTGCCAGCAAAATTGCCAACAAAATTGCCAACAAAGTTGCCAACAAATTTGCCACCAACAAATTTGCCAACAAAGTTGCCAACAAATTGGCCAACAAAGTTGCCAACAAACTTGCCAACAAAGTTGCCAACAAAGTTGCCAACAAAATTGCCATCAAAATTGCCAGCAAAGTAAAGTTGCCAACAAATTTGCCAACAAAGTTGCCAACAAATTTGCCAACAAAGTTGCCAACAAAATTGCCAGCAAAATTGCCAACAAAATTGCCAACAAAGTTGCCAACAAATTGGCCAACAAAGTTGCCAACAAACTTGACAACAAAGTTGCCAACAAAGTTGCCAACAAAATTGCCAGCAAAATTGCCAACAAAGTTGCCAACAAATTGGCCAACAAAGTTGCCAACAAACTTGCCAACAAAGTTGCCAACAAAGTTGCCAACAAAATTGCCAGCAAAATTGCCAACAAAATTGCCAACAAAGTTGCCAACAAATTGGCCAACAAAGTTGCCAACAAATTTGCCAACAAAGTTGCCAACAAATTTGCCAACAAAGTTGCCAACAAAATTGCCAGCAAAATTGCCAGCAAAATTGCCAACAAAATTGCCATCAAAATTGCCAGCAAAATTGCCAGCAAAATTGCCAACAAAATTGCCAACAAAGTTGCCAACAAATTTGCCACCAACAAATTTGCCAACAAAGTTGCCAACAAATTGGCCAACAAAGTTGCCAACAAACTTGCCAACAAAGTTGCCAACAAAGTTGCCAACAAAATTGCCAGCAAAATTGCCAACAAAATTGCCAACAAAGTTGCCAACAAATTTGCCAACAAAGTTGCCAACAAATTGGCCCACAAAGTTGCCAACAAACTTGCCAACAAAGTTGCCAACAAAGTTGCCAACAAAATTGCCAGCAAAATTGCAAACAAAATTGCCAACAAAGTTGCCAACAAAATTCAGCAAAATTGCCAGCAAAATTGCTATCAAAATTGCCATCAAAACTGCCAGCAAAGTAAAGTTGCCAACAAAGTTGCCAACAAAATTGCCAGCAAAATTGCCAACAAAATTGCCAACAAAGTTGCCAACAAATTGGCCAACAAAGTTGCCAACAAACTTGACAACAAAGTTGCCAACAAATTGGCCAACAAAGTTGCCAACAAAATTGCCAGCAAAATTGCCAGCAAAATTGCCAGCAGGGTGGGTCAGCTAGTATAATATAGAAATATTGAAATATTTATATGGCCGTGCGTAGAAGTAAAAACAACATTAACATAAGGATTTCTATAAGTGTTGTTCTGTAAGTCCAGTGGCCCTAGGGAGTAAAATGCCAGAGCAAAGTTCATCAAGCAATCTAACTAAAAGCTCGAACTCACACCGTTTGAGGGAGAAAGCCATTCCAACTTCGATAAAACAGGTGCCCTATCAGGGTTGGACTAAGGTATTTATTAACATATCGACAGGTGAGATCGTGGTCAAACGTTAGCCTATAATTTATTTAAACTAATGGTTCGAACTGAAATCTCGCGAGTCTCCCATAATAACAAAAAATATTTTTCGTAATCTTTGACTATCAATATAGTGCCACGAAATGTATAACCAACCTACTTGACCTATGTTCACTTTGGTGTACAAATTATTTTACTGAACAAGATTGGAAAACAATATTGCAAAAATCTGTTAATATAATCATGTACAAAAAATAAAATTGCCAATAAAGTTGCCAACAAATTGGCCAACAAAGTTGCCAACAAACTTGACAACAAAGTTGCCAACAAAGTCGCTAACAAAATTGCCAGCAAAATTGCCAATAAAATTGCCAACAAAGTTGCCAACAAATTGGCCAACAAAGTTGCCAACAAACTTGCCAACAAAATTGCCAGCAAAATTGCTATCAAAATTGCCATCAAAATTGCCAGCAAAGTAAAGTTGCCAACAAATTTGCCAACAAAGTTGCCAACAAATTTGCCAACAAAGTTGCCAACAAAATTGCCAGCAAAATTGCCAACAAAATTGCCAACAAAGTTGCCAACAAATTGGCCAACAAAGTTGCCAACAAACTTGACAACAAAGTTGCCAACAAAGTTGCCAACAAAATTGCCAGCAAAATTGCCAACAAAGTTGCCAACAAATTGGCCAACAAAGTTGCCAACAAACTTGCCAACAAAGTTGCCAACAAAGTTGCCAACAAAATTGCCAGCAAAATTGCCAACAAAATTGCCAACAAAGTTGCCAACAAATTGGCCAACAAAGTTGCCAACAAACTTGCCAGCAAAATTGCCAACAAAATTGCCAACAAAGTTGCCAACAAAATTCAGCAAAATTGCCAGCAAAATTGCTATCAAAATTGCCATCAAAATTGCCAGCAAAGTAAAGTTGCCAACAAAGTTGCCAACAAAATTGCCAGCAAAATTGCCAACAAAATTGCCAACAAAGTTGCCAACAAATTGGCCAACAAAGTTGCCAACAAACTTGCCAACAAAGTTGCCAACAAAGTTGCCAACAAAATTGCCATCAAAATTGCCAGCAAAGTAAAGTTGCCAACAAAATTGCCAACAAAGTTGCCAACAAAATTCAGCAAAATTGCCAGCAAAATTGCTATCAAAATTGCCATCAAAATTGCCAGCAAAGTAAAGTTGCCAACAAAGTTGCCAACAAAATTGCCAGCAAAATTGCCAACAAAATTGCCAACAAAGTTGCCAACAAATTGGCCAACAAAGTTGCCAACAAACTTGCCAACAAAGTTGCCAACAAAGTTGCCAACAAAATTGCCATCAAAATTGCCAGCAAAGTAAAGTTGCCAACAAATTTGCCAACAAAGTTGCCAACAAATTTGCCAACAAAGTTGCCAACAAAATTGCCAGCAAAATTGCCAACAAAATTGCCAACAAAGTTGCCAACAAATTGGCCAACAAAGTTGCCAACAAACTTGACAACAAAGTTGCCAACAAACTTGCCAACAAAGTTGCCAACAAAGTTGCCAACAAAATTGCCAACAAAGTTGCCAACAAATTGGCCAACAAAGTTGCCAACAAATTTGCCAACAAAGTTGCCAACAAATTTGCCAACAAAGTTGCCAACAAAATTGCCAGCAAAATTGCCAGCAAAATTGCCAACAAAATTGCCATCAAAATTGCCAGCAAAATTGCCAGCAAAATTGCCAACAAAATTGCCAACAAAGTTGCCAACAAATTTGCCACCAACAAATTTGCCAACAAAGTTGCCAACAAATTGGCCAACAAAGTTGCCAACAAACTTGCCAACAAAGTTGCCAACAAAGTTGCCAACAAAATTGCCAGCAAAATTGCCAACAAAATTGCCAACAAAGTTGCCAACAAATTTGCCAACAAAGTTGCCAACAAATTGGCCCACAAAGTTGCCAACAAACTTGCCAACAAAGTTGCCAACAAAGTTGCCAACAAAATTGCCAGCAAAATTGCAAACAAAATTGCCAACAAAGTTGCCAACAAAATTCAGCAAAATTGCCAGCAAAATTGCTATCAAAATTGCCATCAAAACTGCCAGCAAAGTAAAGTTGCCAACAAAGTTGCCAACAAAATTGCCAGCAAAATTGCCAACAAAATTGCCAACAAAGTTGCCAACAAATTGGCCAACAAAGTTGCCAACAAACTTGACAACAAAGTTGCCAACAAATTGGCCAACAAAGTTGCCAACAAACTTGACAACAAAGTTGCCAACAAAGTTGCCAACAAAATTGCCAGCAAAATTGCCAACAAAGTTGCCAACAAAGTTGCCAACAAATTGGCCAACAAAGTTGCCAACAAATTTGCCAACAAAGTTGCCAACAAATTTGCCAACAAAGTTGCCAACAAAATTGCCAGCAAAATTGCCAGCAAAATTGCCAACAAAATTGCCATCAAAATTGCCAGCAAAGTTGCCAACAAAATTGCAAGCAAAATTGCCAGGAAAATTGCCAACAAAATTGCCATCAAAATTGCCAGCAAAATTGCCAGCAAAATTGCCAACAAAATTGCCAACAAAGTTGCCAACAAATTTGCCACCAACAAATTTGCCAACAAAGTTGCCAACAAATTGGCCAACAAAGTTGCCAACAAACTTGCCAACAAAGTTGCCAACAAAGTTGCCAACAAAATTGCCAGCAAAATTGCCAACAAAATTGCCAACAAAGTTGCCAACAAATTTGCCAACAAAGTTGCCAACAAATTGGCCAACAAAGTTGCCAACAAACTTGCCAACAAAGTTGCCAACAAAATTGCCAGCAAAATTGCCAACAAAATTGCCAACAAAGTTGCCAACAAATTGGCCAACAAATTGCCAACAAAATTGCCAACAAAATTGGCAGCAAAATTGCCAGCAAAATTTCCAGCAAAATTGCCAGCAAAATTGCCAACAAAATTGCCATCAAAATTGCCAGCAAAATTGCCAACAAAATTGCCAACAAAGTTGCCAACAAATTGGCCAACAAAGTTGCCAACAAACTTGCCAACAAAGTTGCCAACAAAGTTGCCAACAAAATTGCCAGCAAAATTGCCAACAAAATTGCCAACAAAGTTGCCAACAAATTGGCCAACAAAGTTGCCAACAAACTTGCCAACAAAGTTGCCAACAAAGTTGCCAACAAAATTGCCAGCAAAATTGCCAACAAAATTGCCAACAAAGTTGCCAACAAATTGGCCAACAAAGTTGCCAACAAACTTGCCCACAAAGTTGCCAACAAAGTTGCCAACAAAATTGCCAGCAAAATTGCCAACAAAATTGCCAACAAAGTTGCCAACAAAGTTGCCAGCAAAATTGCCATCGCGTAAATACTTAAATCAGAGAAATTCCACACACACACAATACATAGGCAAACTTAACGCTAATTAGCATTTTATTTCAGCTGACCTTAGTGCAGTGTAGATTATCGTAAATAATGTAATCGTCTTCGTTATTATCGTGATCGGCATATTCAAAATTGCCAGCAAAATTGCCTACAAAATTGCCAACAAATTGCCATCAAAATTGCCAGCAAAATTGCCAACAAAATTGCCAACAAAGTTGCCAACAAATTGGCCAACAAAGTTGCCAACAAACTTGCCAACAAAGTTGCCAACAAAGTTGCCAACAAAATTGCCAGCAAAATTGCCAACAAAATTGCCAACAAAGTTGCCAACAAATTGGCCAACAAAGTTGCCAACAAAATTGCCAACAAAATTGGCAGCAAAATTGCCAGCAAAATTTCCAGCAAAATTGCCAGCAAAATTGCCAACAAAATTGCCATCAAAATTGCCAGCAAAATTGCCAACAAAATTGCCAACAAAGTTGCCAACAAATTGGCCAACAAAGTTGCCAACAAACTTGCCAACAAAGTTGCCAACAAAGTTGCCAACAAAATTGCCAGCAAAATTGCCAACAAAATTGCCAACAAAGTTGCCAACAAATTGGCCAACAAAGTTGCCAACAAACTTGCCAACAAAGTTGCCAACAAAGTTGCCAACAAAATTGCCAGCAAAATTGCCAACAAAATTGCCAACAAAGTTGCCAACAAATTGGCCAACAAAGTTGCCAACAAACTTGCCCACAAAGTTGCCAACAAAGTTGCCAACAAAATTGCCAGCAAAATTGCCAACAAAATTGCCAACAAAGTTGCCAACAAAGTTGCCAGCAAAATTGCCATCGCGTAAATACTTAAATCAGAGAAATTCCACACACACACAATACATAGGCAAACTTAACGCTAATTAGCATTTTATTTCAGCTGACCTTAGTGCAGTGTAGATTATCGTAAATAATGTAATCGTCTTCGTTATTATCGTGATCGGCATATTCAAAATTGCCAGCAAAATTGCCAGCAAAATTGCCAACAAAATTGCCAACAAAGTTGCCAACAAATTGGCCCACAAAGTTGCCAACAAACTTGCCAACAAAGTTGCCAACAAAGTTGCCAACAAAATTGCCAGCAAAATTGCAAACAAAATTGCCAACAAAGTTGCCAACAAAATTCAGCAAAATTGCCAGCAAAATTGCTATCAAAATTGCCATCAAAACTGCCAGCAAAGTAAAGTTGCCAACAAAGTTGCCAACAAAATTGCCAGCAAAATTGCCAACAAAATTGCCAACAAAGTTGCCAACAAATTGGCCAACAAAGTTGCCAACAAACTTGACAACAAAGTTGCCAACAAATTGGCCAACAAAGTTGCCAACAAACTTGACAACAAAGTTGCCAACAAAGTTGCCAACAAAATTGCCAGCAAAATTGCCAACAAAGTTGCCAACAAATTGGCCAACAAAGTTGCCAACAAATTTGCCAACAAAGTTGCCAACAAATTTGCCAACAAAGTTGCCAACAAAATTGCCAGCAAAATTGCCAGCAAAATTGCCAACAAAATTGCCATCAAAATTGCCAGCAAAGTTGCCAACAAAATTGCAAGCAAAATTGCCAGGAAAATTGCCAACAAAATTGCCATCAAAATTGCCAGCAAAATTGCCAGCAAAATTGCCAACAAAATTGCCAACAAAGTTGCCAACAAATTTGCCACCAACAAATTTGCCAACAAAGTTGCCAACAAATTGGCCAACAAAGTTGCCAACAAACTTGCCAACAAAGTTGCCAACAAAGTTGCCAACAAAATTGCCAGCAAAATTGCCAACAAAATTGCCAACAAAGTTGCCAACAAATTTGCCAACAAAGTTGCCAACAAATTGGCCAACAAAGTTGCCAACAAACTTGCCAACAAAGTTGCCAACAAAATTGCCAGCAAAATTGCCAACAAAATTGCCAACAAAGTTGCCAACAAATTGGCCAACAAAGTTGCCAACAAAATTGCCAACAAAATTGGCAGCAAAATTGCCAGCAAAATTTCCAGCAAAATTGCCAGCAAAATTGCCAACAAAATTGCCATCAAAATTGCCAGCAAAATTGCCAACAAAATTGCCAACAAAGTTGCCAACAAATTGGCCAACAAAGTTGCCAACAAACTTGCCAACAAAGTTGCCAACAAAATTGCCAGCAAAATTGCCAACAAAATTGCCAACAAAGTTGCCAACAAATTGGCCAACAAAGTTGCCAACAAACTTGCCAACAAAGTTGCCAACAAAGTTGCCAACAAAATTGCCAGCAAAATTGCCAACAAAATTGCCAACAAAGTTGCCAACAAATTGGCCAACAAAGTTGCCAACAAACTTGCCCACAAAGTTGCCAACAAAGTTGCCAACAAAATTGCCAGCAAAATTGCCAACAAAATTGCCAACAAAGTTGCCAACAAAGTTGCCAGCAAAATTGCCATCGCGTAAATACTTAAATCAGAGAAATTCCACACACACACAATACATAGGCAAACTTAACGCTAATTAGCATTTTATTTCAGCTGACCTTAGTGCAGTGTAGATTATCGTAAATAATGTAATCGTCTTCGTTATTATCGTGATCGGCATATTCAAAATTGCCAGCAAAATTGCCTACAAAATTGCCAACAAATTGCCATCAAAATTGCCAGCAAAATTGCCAACAAAATTGCCAACAAAGTTGCCAACAAATTGGCCAACAAAGTTGCCAACAAACTTGCCAACAAAGTTGCCAACAAAGTTGCCAACAAAATTGCCAGCAAAATTGCCAACAAAATTGCCAACAAAGTTGCCAACAAATTGGCCAACAAAGTTGCCAACAAAATTGCCAACAAAATTGGCAGCAAAATTGCCAGCAAAATTTCCAGCAAAATTGCCAGCAAAATTGCCAACAAAATTGCCATCAAAATTGCCAGCAAAATTGCCAACAAAATTGCCAACAAAGTTGCCAACAAATTGGCCAACAAAGTTGCCAACAAACTTGCCAACAAAGTTGCCAACAAAGTTGCCAACAAAATTGCCAGCAAAATTGCCAACAAAATTGCCAACAAAGTTGCCAACAAATTGGCCAACAAAGTTGCCAACAAACTTGCCAACAAAGTTGCCAACAAAGTTGCCAACAAAATTGCCAGCAAAATTGCCAACAAAATTGCCAACAAAGTTGCCAACAAATTGGCCAACAAAGTTGCCAACAAACTTGCCCACAAAGTTGCCAACAAAGTTGCCAACAAAATTGCCAGCAAAATTGCCAACAAAATTGCCAACAAAGTTGCCAACAAAGTTGCCAGCAAAATTGCCATCGCGTAAATACTTAAATCAGAGAAATTCCACACACACACAATACATAGGCAAACTTAACGCTAATTAGCATTTTATTTCAGCTGACCTTAGTGCAGTGTAGATTATCGTAAATAATGTAATCGTCTTCGTTATTATCGTGATCGGCATATTCAAAATTGCCAGCAAAATTGCCTACAAAATTGCCAACAAAATTGCCATCAAAATTGCCAACAAATTGGCCAACAAAGTTGCCAACAAACTTGACAACAAATTGGCCAACAAAGTTGCCAACAAACTTGCCAACAAAGTTGCCAACAAAGTTGCCAACAAAATTGCCAGCAAAATTGCCAACAAAATTGCCAACAAAGTTGCCAACAAATTGGCCAACAAAGTTGCCAACAAACTTGCCAACAAAGTTGCCAACAAAGTTGCCAACAAAATTGCCAGCAAAATTGCCAACAAAATTGCCAACAAAGTTGCCAACAAATTGGCCAACAAAGTTGCCAACAAACTTGCCCACAAAGTTGCCAACAAAGTTGCCAACAAAATTGCCAGCAAAATTGCCAACAAAATTGCCAACAAAGTTGCCAACAAAGTTGCCAGCAAAATTGCCATCGCGTAAATACTTAAATCAGAGAAATTCCACACACACACAATACATAGGCAAACTTAACGCTAATTAGCATTTTATTTCAGCTGACCTTAGTGCAGTGTAGATTATCGTAAATAATGTAATCGTCTTCGTTATTATCGTGATCGGCATATTCAAAATTGCCAGCAAAATTGCCTACAAAATTGCCAACAAAATTGCCATCAAAATTGCCAGCAAAATTGCCAACAAAATTGCCAACAAAGTTGCCAACAAATTGGCCAACAAAGTTGCCAACAAACTTGCCAACAAAGTTGCCAACAAAGTTGCCAACAAAATTGCCAGCAAAATTGCCAACAAAATTGCCAACAAAGTTGCCAACAAATTGGCCAACAAAGTTGCCAACAAACTTGCCAACAAAGTTGCCAACAAAGTTGCCAACAAAATTGCCAGCAAAATTGCCAACAAAATTGCCCACAAAGTTGCCAACAAATTGGCCAACAAAGTTGCCAACAAACTTGCCAACAAAGTTGCCAACAAAGTTGTCAACAAAATTGCCAGCAAAATTGCCAACAAAATTGCCAACAAAGTTGCCAACAAATTGGCCAACAAAGTTGCCAACAAACTTGCCCACAAAGTTGCCAACAAAGTTGCCAACAAAATTGCCAGCAAAATTGCCAACAAAATTGCCAACAAAGTTGCCAACAAAGTTGCCAGCAAAATTGCCATCGCGTAAATACTTAAATCAGAGAAATTCCACACACACACAATACATAGGCAAACTTAACGCTAATTAGCATTTTATTTCAGCTGACCTTAGTGCAGTGTAGATTATCGTAAATAATGTAATCGTCTTCGTTATTATCGTGATCGGCATATTCAAAATTGCCAGCAAAATTGCCTACAAAATTGCCAACAAAGTTGCCAACAAAATTGCCAGCAAAATTGCCAGCAAAATTGCCAACAAAATTGGCAGCAAAATTGCCAACAAAGTTGCCAACAAAATTCAGCAAAATTGTTAGCAAAATTGCTATCAAAATTGCCATCAAAACTGCCAGCAAAGTAAAGTTGCCAACAAAGTTGCCAACAAAATTGCCAGCAAAATTGCCAACAAAATTGCCAACAAAGTTGCCAACAAATTGGCCAACAAAGTTGCCAACAAACTTGACAACAAAGTTGCCAACAAAGTTGCCAACAAAATTGCCAGCAAAATTGCCAACAAAATTGCCAACAAAGTTGCCAACAAAGTTGCCAACAAAATTGCCAGCAAAATTGCCAACAAAATTGCCAACAAAGTTGCCAACAAAGTTGCCAGCAAAATTGCCATCGCGTAAATACTTAAATCAGAGAAATTCCACACACACACAATACATAGGCAAACTTAACGCTAATTAGCATTTTATTTCAGCTGACCTTAGTGCAGTGTAGATTATCGTAAATAATGTAATCGTCTTCGTTATTATCGTGATCGGCATATTCAAAATTGCCAGCAAAATTGCCTACAAAATTGCCAACAAAATTGCCATCAAAATTGCCAGCAAAATTGCCAACAAAATTGCCAACAAAGTTGCCAACAAATTGGCCAACAAAGTTGCCAACAAACTTGCCAACAAAGTTGCCAACAAAGTTGCCAACAAAATTGCCAGCAAAATTGCCAACAAAATTGCCCACAAAGTTGCCAACCAATTGGCCTACAAAGTTGCCAACAAACTTGCCAACAAAGTTGCCAACAAAGTTGCCAACAAAATTGCCAGCAAAATTGCCAACAAAATTGCCAACAAAGTTGCCAACAAATTGGCCAACAAAGTTGCCAACAAACTTGCCCACAAAGTTGCCAACAAAATTGCCAGCAAAATTGCCAACAAAATTGCCAACAAAGTTGCCAACAAAGTTGCCAGCAAAATTGCCATCGCGTAAATACTTAAATCAGAGAAATTCCACACACACACAATACATAGGCAAACTTAACGCTAATTAGCATTTTATTTCAGCTGACCTTAGTGCAGTGTAGATTATCGTAAATAATGTAATCGTCTTCGTTATTATCGTGATCGGCATATTCAAAATTGCCAGCAAAATTGCCTACAAAATTGCCAACAAATTGCCATCAAAATTGCCAGCAAAATTGCCAACAAAATTGCCAACAAAGTTGCCAACAAATTGGCCAACAAAGTTGCCCACAAACTTGCCAACAAAGTTGCCAACAAAGTTGCCAACAAAATTGCCAGCAAAATTGCCAACAAAATTGCCAACAAAGTTGCCAACAAATTGGCCAACAAAGTTGCCAACAAACTTGCCAACAAAGTTACCAACAAAGTTGCCAACAAAATTGCCAGCAAAATTGCCAACAAAATTGCCAACAAAGTTGCCAACAAATTGGCCAACAAAGTTGCCAACAAACTTGCCCACAAAGTTGCCAACAAAGTTGCCAACAAAATTGCCAGCAAAATTGCCAACAAAATTGCCAACAAAGTTGCCAACAAAGTTGCCAGCAAAATTGCCATCGCGTAAATACTTAAATCAGAGAAATTCCACACACACACAATACATAGGCAAACTTAACGCTAATTAGCATTTTATTTCAGCTGACCTTAGTGCAGTGTAGATTATCGTAAATAATGTAATCGTCTTCGTTATTATCGTGATCGGCATATTCAAAATTGCCAGCAAAATTGCCTACAAAATTGCCAACAAAGTTGCCAACAAAATTGCCAGCAAAATTGCCAGCAAAATTGCCAGCAAAATTTCCAGCAAAATTGCCAGCAAAATTGCCAACAAAATTGCCATCAAAATTGCCAGCAAAATTGCCAACAAAATTGCCAACAAAGTTGCCAACAAATTGGCCAACAAAGTTGCCAACAAACTTGCCAACAAAGTTACCAACAAAGTTGCCAACAAATTTGCCAACAAAGTTGCCAACAAATTGGCCAACAAAGTTGCCAACAAACTTGCCAACAAAATTGCCAACAAAATTGCCAACAAAGTTGCCAACAAAATTCAGCAAAATTGTTAGCAAAATTGCTATCAAAATTGCCATCAAAACTGCCAGCAAAGTAAAGTTGCCAACAAAGTTGCCAACAAAATTGCCAGCAAAATTGCCAACAAAATTGCCAACAAAGTTGCCAACAAATTGGCCAACAAAGTTGCCAACAAACTTGACAACAAAGTTGCCAACAAAGTTGCCAACAAAATTGCCAGCAAAATTGCCAACAAAATTGCCAACAAAGTTGCCAACAAAATTGCCAGCAAAATTGCCAACAAAATGGCCAACAAAGTTGCCAACAAATTGGCCAACAAAGTTGCCAACAAACTTGACAACAAAGTTGCCAACAAAGTTGCTAACAAAATTGCCAGCAAAATTGCCAACAAAATTGCCAACAAAGTTGCCAACAAATTGGCCAACAAAGTTGCCAACAAACTTGCCAACAAAATTGCCAGCAAAATTGCTATCAAAATTGCCATCAAAATTGCCAGCAAAGTAAAGTTGCCAACAAATTTGCCAACAAAGTTGCCAACAAATTTGCCAACAAAGTTGCCAACAAAATTGCCAGCAAAATTGCCAACAAAATTGCCAACAAAGTTGCCAACAAAATTGCCAGCAAAATTGCCAACAAAATTGCCAACAAAGTTGCCAACAAATTGGCCAACAAAGTTGCCAGCAAAATTGCCAACAAAATTGCCAACAAAGTTGCCAACAAAATTGCCATCAAAATTGCCAGCAAAGTAAAGTTGCCAACAAATTTGCCAACAAAGTTGCCAACAAATTTGCCAACAAAGTTGCCAACAAAATTGCCAGAAAAATTGCCAGCAAAATTGCCAACAAATTGGCCAACAAAGTTGCCAACAAAGTTGCCAACAAAATTGCCAGCAAAATTGCCAACAAAATTGCCAACAAAATTGGCATCAAAATTGCCAGCAAAATTGCCAGCAAAATTGCCAACAAAATTGCCAACAAAGTTGCCAACAAATTGAACAAAGTTGCCAACAAAATTGCCAGCAAAATTGCCAACAAAATTGCCAACAAAGTTGCCAACAAATTGGCCAACAAAGTTGCCAACAAACTTGATAACAAAGTTGCCAACAAAATTGCCATCAAAATTGGCCAACAAAGTTGCCAACAAACTTGACAACAAAGTTGCCAACAAAGTTGCTAACAAAATTGCCAGCAAAATTGCCAACAAAATTGCCAACAAAGTTGCCAACAAATTGGCCAACAAAGTTGCCAACAAACTTGCCAACAAAATTGCCAGCAAAATTGCTATCAAAATTGCCATCAAAATTGCCAGCAAAGTAAAGTTGCCAACAAAATTGCCAGAAAAATTGCCAACAAAATTGCCAACAAAGTTGCCAACAAATTGGCCAACAAAGTTGCCAACAAACTTGCCAACAAAGTTGCCAACAAAGTTGCCAACAAAATTGCCAGCAAAATTGCCAACAAAATTGCCAACAAAGTTGCCAACAAAATTCAGCAAAATTGCCAGCAAAATTGCTATCAAAATTGCCATCAAAATTGCCAGCAAAGTAAAGTTGCCAACAAAGTTGCCAACAAAATTGCAAACAAAGTTGCCAACCAATTGGCCAACAAAGTTGCCAACAAACTTGCCAACAAAGTTGCCAACAAAGTTGCCAACAAAATTGCCAGCAAAATTGCCAACAAAATTGCCAACAAAGTTGCCAACCAATTGCCAACAAAATTGGCAGCAAAATTGCCAGCAAAATTTCCAGCAAAATTGCCAGCAAAATTGCCAACAAAATTGCCATCAAAATTGCCAGCAAAATTGCCAGCAAAATTGCTAACAAAATTGCCAACAAAGTTGCCAACAAATTTGCCACCAACAAATTTGCCAACAAAGTTGCCAACAAATTGGCCAACAAAGTTGCCAACAAACTTGCCAACAAAGTTGCCAACAAAGTTGCCAACAAAATTGCCAACAAAATTGCCAGCAAAATTGCCAACAAAATTCAGCAAAATTGCCAGCAAAGTAAAGTTGCCAAAAAAATTGCCAGCAAAATTGCCTACAAAATTGCCCACCAACCAAAATACCCCTAAAAAGAGTAACCAATATAGATTACCTGCCGTTACTGATTGGTCATAAAGGAGTGTATTAATGAAAAATTAAATGAAAACTTGTAAAGCATCGAGGTGTTTTTCTATTAAGCTCGCTTTCAAATGCTAAGATTACAATAAGAATAATTTAAGCTTAAAACTAAGTACAATAAGTAAATAAATGCAAAGAATACATATAGTTAAAGGAATATATATGTAGATACAGATATATAGATAATTATTATAATTTTAATGAACGGGTGAGTCTGTTTGTATGTGTGGGTGAGTGAGTTAAAGTGTGTGTGTGTGTGTATGCGCGTGGGGGTATGTAGTATGCGTGAGCTATTATGAATTTATGATTTATGATAATTTATGATTGTTTAGGGAGTTTTAGGGAGATAACAAAGTCTTCTGTTTCTTCGTAGGAGAGGGATAGGAGTCATTTCTTATATATAATTTTGCAGTGATAATGTGTTAGGGGGTAGATATCAAGAAGTTGTAAGTTGTCAAATCATACAAATACGTCAAATTTAAACATGGTTAGTCGCAATCCAATAAAAATATCTTATATTAATATGAAATAATATATAACTACGAGAAAATTACTTCCAACCATATGAGTCATCTAGAAAACTAATCTAGGTAGCCTTGAATAGCATCGAACAAACACAGCTAAAGATGAGCTTCTGCGTAAAGGATTTCATTGGCCTAGTCTGTTCTGCAACCACTCAGCTCAGTTCTGGCTAAGAGTAAGCCTGGATTACCAGGAAACTAATGAAGATAATGGTTGTTTGTTACATACAAGCTAATGACGACCACCGTGTCATAGTGGGCGACTAGCCGCGCAGGAGGTGGCGGGCTCGATTCCCGCCGCGGAACAAATGTTTGCATGATCTACAGATATTTGTTCCGGGTCTGGATGTTTTTCTATACATAATAAATATGTATTTACAAAAAATAAGTATATTAGCATTCTATCAGTTATCTGGTTCTCATAGTACAAGCTCTGCTTAGTTTGGGGCGGGATAGCGCTGTGTGAAATATCCAGCCAAATTTATTTATTATTTTATAACGACGTGTTTTGTTGGATTTGATGTACTGTCTTGCCTGATGTAACTTTAGGACCCCCAGTCCAAAATTGCCAGCAAAATTGCCAGCAAAATTGCCAGCAAAATTGCCAACAAAATTGCCAGCAAAATTGCCAACAAAATTGCCAACAAAGTTGCCAACAAAATTGCCAGCAAAATTGCCAGCAAAATTGCCAGCAAAATTGCCAGCAGGGTGGGTCAGCTAGTATAATATAGAAATATTGAAATATTTATATGGCCGTGCGTAGAAGTAAAAACAACATTAACATAAGGATTTCTATAAGTGTTGTTCTGTAAGTCCAGTGGCCCTAGGGAGTAAAATGCCAGAGCAAAGTTCATCAAGCAATCTAACTAAAAGCTCGAACTCACACCGTTTGAGGGAGAAAGCCATTCCAACTTCGATAAAACAGGTGCCCTATCAGGGTTGGACTAAGGTATTTATTAACATATCGACAGGTGAGATCGTGGTCAAACGTTAGCCTATAATTTATTTAAACTAATGGTTCGAACTGAAATCTCGCGAGTCTCCCATAATAACAAAAAATATTTTTCGTAATCTTTGACTATCAATATAGTGCCACGAAATGTATAACCAACCTACTTGACCTATGTTCACTTTGGTGTACAAATTATTTTACTGAACAAGATTGGAAAACAATATTGCAAAAATCTGTTAATATAATCATGTACAAAAAATAAAATTGCCAATAAAGTTGCCAACAAATTGGCCAACAAAGTTGCCAACAAACTTGACAACAAAGTTGCCAACAAAGTCGCTAACAAAATTGCCAGCAAAATTGCCAATAAAATTGCCAACAAAGTTGCCAACAAATTGGCCAACAAAGTTGCCAACAAACTTGCCAACAAAATTGCCAGCAAAATTGCTATCAAAATTGCCATCAAAATTGCCAGCAAAGTAAAGTTGCCAACAAATTTGCCAACAAAGTTGCCAACAAATTTGCCAACAAAGTTGCCAACAAAATTGCCAGCAAAATTGCCAACAAAATTGCCAACAAAGTTGCCAACAAATTGGCCAACAAAGTTGCCAACAAACTTGACAACAAAGTTGCCAACAAAGTTGCCAACAAAATTGCCAGCAAAATTGCCAACAAAGTTGCCAACAAATTGGCCAACAAAGTTGCCAACAAACTTGCCAACAAAGTTGCCAACAAAGTTGCCAACAAAATTGCCAGCAAAATTGCCAACAAAATTGCCAACAAAGTTGCCAACAAATTGGCCAACAAAGTTGCCAACAAACTTGCCAGCAAAATTGCCAACAAAATTGCCAACAAAGTTGCCAACAAAATTCAGCAAAATTGCCAGCAAAATTGCTATCAAAATTGCCATCAAAATTGCCAGCAAAGTAAAGTTGCCAACAAAGTTGCCAACAAAATTGCCAGCAAAATTGCCAACAAAATTGCCAACAAAGTTGCCAACAAATTGGCCAACAAAGTTGCCAACAAACTTGCCAACAAAGTTGCCAACAAAGTTGCCAACAAAATTGCCATCAAAATTGCCAGCAAAGTAAAGTTGCCAACAAATTTGCCAACAAAGTTGCCAACAAATTTGCCAACAAAGTTGCCAACAAAATTGCCAGCAAAATTGCCAACAAAATTGCCAACAAAGTTGCCAACAAATTGGCCAACAAAGTTGCCAAAAACTTGACAACAAAGTTGCCAACAAAGTTGCCAACAAAATTGCCAGCAAAATTGCCAACAAAGTTGCCAACAAATTGGCCAACAAAGTTGCCAACAAACTTGCCAACAAAGTTGCCAACAAAGTTGCCAACAAAATTGCCAGCAAAATTGCCAACAAAATTGCCAACAAAGTTGCCAACAAATTGGCCAACAAAGTTGCCAACAAATTTGCCAACAAAGTTCCCAACAAATTTGCCAACAAAGTTGCCAACAAAATTGCCAGCAAAATTGCCAGCAAAATTGCCAACAAAATTGCCATCAAAATTGCCAGCAAAATTGCCAGCAAAATTGCCAACAAAATTGCCAACAAAGTTGCCAACAAATTTGCCACCAACAAATTTGCCAACAAAGTTGCCAACAAATTGGCCAACAAAGTTGCCAACAAACTTGCCAACAAAGTTGCCAACAAAGTTGCCAACAAAATTGCCAGCAAAATTGCCAACAAAATTGCCAACAAAGTTGCCAACAAATTTGCCAACAAAGTTGCCAACAAATTGGCCCACAAAGTTGCCAACAAACTTGCCAACAAAGTTGCCAACAAAGTTGCCAACAAAATTGCCAGCAAAATTGCAAACAAAATTGCCAACAAAGTTGCCAACAAAATTCAGCAAAATTGCCAGCAAAATTGCTATCAAAATTGCCATCAAAACTGCCAGCAAAGTAAAGTTGCCAACAAAGTTGCCAACAAAATTGCCAGCAAAATTGCCAACAAAATTGCCAACAAAGTTGCCAACAAATTGGCCAACAAAGTTGCCAACAAACTTGACAACAAAGTTGCCAACAAATTGGCCAACAAAGTTGCCAACAAAATTGCCAGCAAAATTGCCAGCAAAATTGCCAGCAGGGTGGGTCAGCTAGTATAATATAGAAATATTGAAATATTTATATGGCCGTGCGTAGAAGTAAAAACAACATTAACATAAGGATTTCTATAAGTGTTGTTCTGTAAGTCCAGTGGCCCTAGGGAGTAAAATGCCAGAGCAAAGTTCATCAAGCAATCTAACTAAAAGCTCGAACTCACACCGTTTGAGGGAGAAAGCCATTCCAACTTCGATAAAACAGGTGCCCTATCAGGGTTGGACTAAGGTATTTATTAACATATCGACAGGTGAGATCGTGGTCAAACGTTAGCCTATAATTTATTTAAACTAATGGTTCGAACTGAAATCTCGCGAGTCTCCCATAATAACAAAAAATATTTTTCGTAATCTTTGACTATCAATATAGTGCCACGAAATGTATAACCAACCTACTTGACCTATGTTCACTTTGGTGTACAAATTATTTTACTGAACAAGATTGGAAAACAATATTGCAAAAATCTGTTAATATAATCATGTACAAAAAATAAAATTGCCAATAAAGTTGCCAACAAATTGGCCAACAAAGTTGCCAACAAACTTGACAACAAAGTTGCCAACAAAGTCGCTAACAAAATTGCCAGCAAAATTGCCAATAAAATTGCCAACAAAGTTGCCAACAAATTGGCCAACAAAGTTGCCAACAAACTTGCCAACAAAATTGCCAGCAAAATTGCTATCAAAATTGCCATCAAAATTGCCAGCAAAGTAAAGTTGCCAACAAATTTGCCAACAAAGTTGCCAACAAATTTGCCAACAAAGTTGCCAACAAAATTGCCAGCAAAATTGCCAACAAAATTGCCAACAAAGTTGCCAACAAATTGGCCAACAAAGTTGCCAACAAACTTGACAACAAAGTTGCCAACAAAGTTGCCAACAAAATTGCCAGCAAAATTGCCAACAAAGTTGCCAACAAATTGGCCAACAAAGTTGCCAACAAACTTGCCAACAAAGTTGCCAACAAAGTTGCCAACAAAATTGCCAGCAAAATTGCCAACAAAATTGCCAACAAAGTTGCCAACAAATTGGCCAACAAAGTTGCCAACAAACTTGCCAGCAAAATTGCCAACAAAATTGCCAACAAAGTTGCCAACAAAATTCAGCAAAATTGCCAGCAAAATTGCTATCAAAATTGCCATCAAAATTGCCAGCAAAGTAAAGTTGCCAACAAAGTTGCCAACAAAATTGCCAGCAAAATTGCCAACAAAATTGCCAACAAAGTTGCCAACAAATTGGCCAACAAAGTTGCCAACAAACTTGCCAACAAAGTTGCCAACAAAGTTGCCAACAAAATTGCCATCAAAATTGCCAGCAAAGTAAAGTTGCCAACAAATTTGCCAACAAAGTTGCCAACAAATTTGCCAACAAAGTTGCCAACAAAATTGCCAGCAAAATTGCCAACAAAATTGCCAACAAAGTTGCCAACAAATTGGCCAACAAAGTTGCCAACAAACTTGACAACAAAGTTGCCAACAAAGTTGCCAACAAAATTGCCAGCAAAATTGCCAACAAAGTTGCCAACAAATTGGCCAACAAAGTTGCCAACAAACTTGCCAACAAAGTTGCCAACAAAGTTGCCAACAAAATTGCCAGCAAAATTGCCAACAAAATTGCCAACAAAGTTGCCAACAAATTGGCCAACAAAGTTGCCAACAAATTTGCCAACAAAGTTGCCAACAAATTTGCCAACAAAGTTGCCAACAAAATTGCCAGCAAAATTGCCAGCAAAATTGCCAACAAAATTGCCATCAAAATTGCCAGCAAAATTGCCAGCAAAATTGCCAACAAAATTGCCAACAAAGTTGCCAACAAATTTGCCACCAACAAATTTGCCAACAAAGTTGCCAACAAACTTGCCAACAAAGTTGCCAACAAAGTTGCCAACAAAATTGCCAGCAAAATTGCCAACAAAATTGCCAACAAAGTTGCCAACAAAGTTGCCAACAAACTTGCCAACAAAGTTGCCAACAAAGTTGCCAACAAAATTGCCAGCAAAATTGCCAACAAAATTGCCAACAAAGTTGCCAACAAATTGGCCAACAAAGTTGCCAACAAATTTGCCAACAAATTTGCCAACAAAGTTGCCAACAAATTTGCCAACAAAGTTGCCAACAAAATTGCCAGCAAAATTGCCAGCAAAATTGCCAACAAAATTGCCAACAAAGTTGCCAACAAATTTGCCACCAACAAATTTGCCAACAAAGTTGCCAACAAACTTGCCAACAAAGTTGCCAACAAAGTTGCCAACAAAATTGCCAGCAAAATTGCCAACAAAATTGCCAACAAAGTTGCCAACAAATTTGCCAACAAAGTTGCCAACAAATTGGCCCACAAAGTTGCCAACAAACTTGCCAACAAAGTTGCCAACAAAGTTGCCAACAAAATTGCCAGCAAAATTGCAAACAAAATTGCCAACAAAGTTGCCAACAAAATTCAGCAAAATTGCCAGCAAAATTGCTATCAAAATTGCCATCAAAACTGCCAGCAAAGTAAAGTTGCCAACAAAGTTGCCAACAAAATTGCCAGCAAAATTGCCAACAAAATTGCCAACAAAGTTGCCAACAAATTGGCCAACAAAGTTGCCAACAAACTTGACAACAAAGTTGCCAACAAATTGGCCAACAAAGTTGCCAACAAACTTGACAACAAAGTTGCCAACAAAGTTGCCAACAAAATTGCCAGCAAAATTGCCAACAAAGTTGCCAACAAAGTTGCCAACAAATTGGCCAACAAAGTTGCCAACAAATTTGCCAACAAAGTTGCCAACAAATTTGCCAACAAAGTTGCCAACAAAATTGCCAGCAAAATTGCCAGCAAAATTGCCAACAAAATTGCCATCAAAATTGCCAGCAAAGTTGCCAACAAAATTGCAAGCAAAATTGCCAGGAAAATTGCCAACAAAATTGCCATCAAAATTGCCAGCAAAATTGCCAGCAAAATTGCCAACAAAATTGCCAACAAAGTTGCCAACAAATTTGCCACCAACAAATTTGCCAACAAAGTTGCCAACAAATTGGCCAACAAAGTTGCCAACAAACTTGCCAACAAAGTTGCCAACAAAGTTGCCAACAAAATTGCCAGCAAAATTGCCAACAAAATTGCCAACAAAGTTGCCAACAAATTTGCCAACAAAGTTGCCAACAAATTGGCCAACAAAGTTGCCAACAAACTTGCCAACAAAGTTGCCAACAAAATTGCCAGCAAAATTGCCAACAAAATTGCCAACAAAGTTGCCAACAAATTGGCCAACAAAGTTGCCAACAAAATTGCCAACAAAATTGGCAGCAAAATTGCCAGCAAAATTTCCAGCAAAATTGCCAGCAAAATTGCCAACAAAATTGCCATCAAAATTGCCAGCAAAATTGCCAACAAAATTGCCAACAAAGTTGCCAACAAATTGGCCAACAAAGTTGCCAACAAACTTGCCAACAAAGTTGCCAACAAAGTTGCCAACAAAATTGCCAGCAAAATTGCCAACAAAATTGCCAACAAAGTTGCCAACAAATTGGCCAACAAAGTTGCCAACAAACTTGCCAACAAAGTTGCCAACAAAGTTGCCAACAAAATTGCCAGCAAAATTGCCAACAAAATTGCCAACAAAGTTGCCAACAAATTGGCCAACAAAGTTGCCAACAAACTTGCCCACAAAGTTGCCAACAAAGTTGCCAACAAAATTGCCAGCAAAATTGCCAACAAAATTGCCAACAAAGTTGCCAACAAAGTTGCCAGCAAAATTGCCATCGCGTAAATACTTAAATCAGAGAAATTCCACACACACACAATACATAGGCAAACTTAACGCTAATTAGCATTTTATTTCAGCTGACCTTAGTGCAGTGTAGATTATCGTAAATAATGTAATCGTCTTCGTTATTATCGTGATCGGCATATTCAAAATTGCCAGCAAAATTGCCTACAAAATTGCCAACAAATTGCCATCAAAATTGCCAGCAAAATTGCCAACAAAATTGCCAACAAAGTTGCCAACAAATTGGCCAACAAAGTTGCCAACAAACTTGCCAACAAAGTTGCCAACAAAGTTGCCAACAAAATTGCCAGCAAAATTGCCAACAAAATTGCCAACAAAGTTGCCAACAAATTGGCCAACAAAGTTGCCAACAAAATTGCCAACAAAATTGGCAGCAAAATTGCCAGCAAAATTTCCAGCAAAATTGCCAGCAAAATTGCCAACAAAATTGCCATCAAAATTGCCAGCAAAATTGCCAACAAAATTGCCAACAAAGTTGCCAACAAATTGGCCAACAAAGTTGCCAACAAACTTGCCAACAAAGTTGCCAACAAAGTTGCCAACAAAATTGCCAGCAAAATTGCCAACAAAATTGCCAACAAAGTTGCCAACAAATTGGCCAACAAAGTTGCCAACAAACTTGCCAACAAAGTTGCCAACAAAGTTGCCAACAAAATTGCCAGCAAAATTGCCAACAAAATTGCCAACAAAGTTGCCAACAAATTGGCCAACAAAGTTGCCAACAAACTTGCCCACAAAGTTGCCAACAAAGTTGCCAACAAAATTGCCAGCAAAATTGCCAACAAAATTGCCAACAAAGTTGCCAACAAAGTTGCCAGCAAAATTGCCATCGCGTAAATACTTAAATCAGAGAAATTCCACACACACACAATACATAGGCAAACTTAACGCTAATTAGCATTTTATTTCAGCTGACCTTAGTGCAGTGTAGATTATCGTAAATAATGTAATCGTCTTCGTTATTATCGTGATCGGCATATTCAAAATTGCCAGCAAAATTGCCTACAAAATTGCCAACAAAATTGCCATCAAAATTGCCAACAAATTGGCCAACAAAGTTGCCAACAAACTTGACAACAAATTGGCCAACAAAGTTGCCAACAAACTTGCCAACAAAGTTGCCAACAAAGTTGCCAACAAAATTGCCAGCAAAATTGCCAACAAAATTGCCAACAAAGTTGCCAACAAATTGGCCAACAAAGTTGCCAACAAACTTGCCAACAAAGTTGCCAACAAAGTTGCCAACAAAATTGCCAGCAAAATTGCCAACAAAATTGCCAACAAAGTTGCCAACAAATTGGCCAACAAAGTTGCCAACAAACTTGCCCACAAAGTTGCCAACAAAGTTGCCAACAAAATTGCCAGCAAAATTGCCAACAAAATTGCCAACAAAGTTGCCAACAAAGTTGCCAGCAAAATTGCCATCGCGTAAATACTTAAATCAGAGAAATTCCACACACACACAATACATAGGCAAACTTAACGCTAATTAGCATTTTATTTCAGCTGACCTTAGTGCAGTGTAGATTATCGTAAATAATGTAATCGTCTTCGTTATTATCGTGATCGGCATATTCAAAATTGCCAGCAAAATTGCCTACAAAATTGCCAACAAAATTGCCATCAAAATTGCCAGCAAAATTGCCAACAAAATTGCCAACAAAGTTGCCAACAAATTGGCCAACAAAGTTGCCAACAAACTTGCCAACAAAGTTGCCAACAAAGTTGCCAACAAAATTGCCAGCAAAATTGCCAACAAAATTGCCAACAAAGTTGCCAACAAATTGGCCAACAAAGTTGCCAACAAACTTGCCAACAAAGTTGCCAACAAAGTTGCCAACAAAATTGCCAGCAAAATTGCCAACAAAATTGCCCACAAAGTTGCCAACAAATTGGCCAACAAAGTTGCCAACAAACTTGCCAACAAAGTTGCCAACAAAGTTGTCAACAAAATTGCCAGCAAAATTGCCAACAAAATTGCCAACAAAGTTGCCAACAAATTGGCCAACAAAGTTGCCAACAAACTTGCCCACAAAGTTGCCAACAAAGTTGCCAACAAAATTGCCAGCAAAATTGCCAACAAAATTGCCAACAAAGTTGCCAACAAAGTTGCCAGCAAAATTGCCATCGCGTAAATACTTAAATCAGAGAAATTCCACACACACACAATACATAGGCAAACTTAACGCTAATTAGCATTTTATTTCAGCTGACCTTAGTGCAGTGTAGATTATCGTAAATAATGTAATCGTCTTCGTTATTATCGTGATCGGCATATTCAAAATTGCCAGCAAAATTGCCTACAAAATTGCCAACAAAGTTGCCAACAAAATTGCCAGCAAAATTGCCAGCAAAATTGCCAACAAAATTGGCAGCAAAATTGCCAGCAAAATTTCCAGCAAAATTGCCAGCAAAATTGCCAACAAAATTGCCATCAAAATTGCCAGCAAAATTGCCAACAAAATTGCCAACAAAGTTGCCAACAAATTGGCCAACAAAGTTGCCAACAAACTTGCCAACAAAGTTACCAACAAAGTTGCCAACAAAATTGCCAGCAAAATTGCCAACAAAATTGCCAACAAAGTTGCCAACAAATTGGCCAACAAAGTTGCCAACAAACTTGCCCACAAAGTTGCCAACAAAGTTGCCAACAAAATTGCCAGCAAAATTGCCAACAAAATTGCCAACAAAGTTGCCAACAAAGTTGCCAGCAAAATTGCCATCGCGTAAATACTTAAATCAGAGAAATTCCACACACACACAATACATAGGCAAACTTAACGCTAATTAGCATTTTATTTCAGCTGACCTTAGTGCAGTGTAGATTATCGTAAATAATGTAATCGTCTTCGTTATTATCGTGATCGGCATATTCAAAATTGCCAGCAAAATTGCCTACAAAATTGCCAACAAAATTGCCATCAAAATTGCCAGCAAAATTGCCAACAAAATTGCCAACAAAGTTGCCAACAAATTGGCCAACAAAGTTGCCAACAAACTTGCCAACAAAGTTGCCAACAAAGTTGCCAACAAAATTGCCAGCAAAATTGCCAACAAAATTGCCCACAAAGTTGCCAACCAATTGGCCTACAAAGTTGCCAACAAACTTGCCAACAAACTTGCCAACAAAGTTGCCAACAAAATTGCCAGCAAAATTGCCAACAAAATTGCCAACAAAGTTGCCAACAAATTGGCCAACAAAGTTGCCAACAAACTTGCCCACAAAGTTGCCAACAAAATTGCCAGCAAAATTGCCAACAAAATTGCCAACAAAGTTGCCAACAAAGTTGCCAGCAAAATTGCCATCGCGTAAATACTTAAATCAGAGAAATTCCACACACACACAATACATAGGCAAACTTAACGCTAATTAGCATTTTATTTCAGCTGACCTTAGTGCAGTGTAGATTATCGTAAATAATGTAATCGTCTTCGTTATTATCGTGATCGGCATATTCAAAATTGCCAGCAAAATTGCCTACAAAATTGCCAACAAATTGCCATCAAAATTGCCAGCAAAATTGCCAACAAAATTGCCAACAAAGTTGCCAACAAATTGGCCAACAAAGTTGCCCACAAACTTGCCAACAAAGTTGCCAACAAAGTTGCCAACAAAATTGCCAGCAAAATTGCCAACAAAATTGCCAACAAAGTTGCCAACAAATTGGCCAACAAAGTTGCCAACAAACTTGCCAACAAAGTTACCAACAAAGTTGCCAACAAAATTGCCAGCAAAATTGCCAACAAAATTGCCAACAAAGTTGCCAACAAATTGGCCAACAAAGTTGCCAACAAACTTGCCCACAAAGTTGCCAACAAAGTTGCCAACAAAATTGCCAGCAAAATTGCCAACAAAATTGCCAACAAAGTTGCCAACAAAGTTGCCAGCAAAATTGCCATCGCGTAAATACTTAAATCAGAGAAATTCCACACACACACAATACATAGGCAAACTTAACGCTAATTAGCATTTTATTTCAGCTGACCTTAGTGCAGTGTAGATTATCGTAAATAATGTAATCGTCTTCGTTATTATCGTGATCGGCATATTCAAAATTGCCAGCAAAATTGCCTACAAAATTGCCAACAAAGTTGCCAACAAAATTGCCAGCAAAATTGCCAGCAAAATTGCCAGCAAAATTTCCAGCAAAATTGCCAGCAAAATTGCCAACAAAATTGCCATCAAAATTGCCAGCAAAATTGCCAACAAAATTGCCAACAAAGTTGCCAACAAATTGGCCAACAAAGTTGCCAACAAACTTGCCAACAAAGTTACCAACAAAGTTGCCAACAAAATTGCCAGCAAAATTGCCAACAAAATTGCCAACAAAGTTGCCAACAAATTGGCCAACAAAGTTGCCAACAAACTTGCCCACAAAGTTGCCAACAAAGTTGCCAACAAAATTGCCAGCAAAATTGCCAACAAAATTGCCAACAAAGTTGCCAACAAAGTTGCCAGCAAAATTGCCATCGCGTAAATACTTAAATCAGAGAAATTCCACACACACACAATACATAGGCAAACTTAACGCTAATTAGCATTTTATTTCAGCTGACCTTAGTGCAGTGTAGATTATCGTAAATAATGTAATCGTCTTCGTTATTATCGTGATCGGCATATTCAAAATTGCCAGCAAAATTGCCTACAAAATTGCCAACAAAATTGCCATCAAAATTGCCAGCAAAATTGCCAACAAAATTGCCAACAAAGTTGCCAACAAATTGGCCAACAAAGTTGCCAACAAACTTGCCAACAAAGTTGCCAACAAAGTTGCCAACAAAATTGCCAGCAAAATTGCCAACAAAATTGCCCACAAAGTTGCCAACCAATTGGCCTACAAAGTTGCCAACAAACTTGCCAACAAAGTTGCCAACAAAGTTGCCAACAAAATTGCCAGCAAAATTGCCAACAAAATTGCCAACAAAGTTGCCAACAAATTGGCCAACAAAGTTGCCAACAAACTTGCCCACAAAGTTGCCAACAAAATTGCCAGCAAAATTGCCAACAAAATTGCCAACAAAGTTGCCAGCAAAATTGCCATCGCGTAAATACTTAAATCAGAGAAATTCCACACACACACAATACATAGGCAAACTTAACGCTAATTAGCATTTTATTTCAGCTGACCTTAGTGCAGTGTAGATTATCGTAAATAATGTAATCGTCTTCGTTATTATCGTGATCGGCATATTCAAAATTGCCAGCAAAATTGCCTACAAAATTGCCAACAAATTGCCATCAAAATTGCCAGCAAAATTGCCAACAAAATTGCCAACAAAGTTGCCAACAAATTGGCCAACAAAGTTGCCAACAAACTTGCCAACAAAGTTGCCAACAAAGTTGCCAACAAAATTGCCAGCAAAATTGCCAACAAAATTGCCAACAAAGTTGCCAACAAATTGGCCAACAAAGTTGCCAACAAACTTGCCAACAAAGTTGCCAACAAAGTTGCCAACAAAATTGCCAGCAAAATTGCCAACAAAATTGCCAACAAAGTTGCCAACAAAATTCAGCAAAATTGCCAGCAAAATTGCTATCAAAATTACCATCAAAATTGCCAGCAAAGTAAAGTTGCCAACAAAGTTGCCAACAAAATTGCCAGCAAAATTGCCAACAAAATTGCCAACAAAGTTGCCAACAAATTGGCCAACAAAGTTGCCAACAAACTTGCCAACAAAATTGCCATCAAAATTGCCAGCAAAGTAAAGTTGCCAAC
The DNA here is from genome assembly GCA_963924445.1 of Philereme transversata. Lineage (NCBI taxonomy): Eukaryota > Metazoa > Arthropoda > Insecta > Lepidoptera > Geometridae > Philereme > Philereme transversata. Next base: position 14,048,171 of record OZ004342.1, read on the forward strand.
AAATTTGCCAACAAAGTTGCCAACAAAATTGCCAACAAAGTTGCCAACAAATTTGCCAACAAAGTTGCCAACAAATTGGCCAACAAAGTTGCCAACAAACTTGCCAACAAAGTTGCCAACAAAGTTGCCAACAAAATTGCCAGCAAAATTGCCAACAAAATTGCCAACAAAGTTGCCAACAAATTGGCCAACAAAGTTGCCAACAAACTTGCCAACAAAGTTGCCAACAAAGTTGCCAACAAAATTGCCAGCAAAATTGCCAACAAAATTGCCAACAAAGTTGCCAACAAATTGGCCAACAAAGTTGCCAACAAACTTGCCAACAAAGTTGCCAACAAAGTTGCCAACAAAATTGCCAACAAAGTTGCCAACAAAATTCAGCAAAATTGCCAGCAAAATTGCTATCAAAATTGCCATCAAAACTGCCAGCAAAGTAAAGTTGCCAACAAAGTTGCCAACAAAATTGCCAGCAAAATTGCCAACAAAATTGCCAACAAAGTTGCCAACTGTTGTGGGTTGCCTAGAGAATAATATTGTCAATGTCAATGTCAATGATAATGTCAATGTCAATGTCAATGTACACAATAAAGGCAGTTGTTTCTTACTACTTGGATGAAGCGTTTGATTTACAACACATACAACTACAACATGGTGTCAGGTGTGAATTAAGACACAGTTTTTAGTAAAAAAGTGCAGAGACAAAGTTTTAGTGTGTTAATCATGTCGGTAAAGTCGGAAGCAACTCAATTTGAGGTGAAAAACACTTATACGGCACTGCAACAGCCGGGCGCCATGTGCGAGGAAGGCAACATGGCTACCAATTGGCGTGAATGGAAGATGGCGTTTGATTATTATTTAATCGCAACGGGCAAGGAGAATGAAGTGTCCAAACAAAAGTGTGCGCTGTTTTTGCATGTCATCGGGAAAGGCGGCCGGGAGATTTTAGAAGATTTGGATTTGGATGACGCATCTAAAACAGATTACGAGAAATTGGTTTCGAGTTTTGCCCTTCATTGTGATCCCACTCGAAATGTCAACTATGAGCGGCATGTTTTTTTTGAAACGTATCAAAATGAAGACAGTTTTGATAAATACCTGAGCGCGCTAAAGGTCAAAAGCAAATCTTGCGAGTTTGGTGAACTACGCAGTAGTCTCATTCTAACTCAAATAATCAGAGGCCTTAAGGACACGCGAACGCGTGAACGTCTGCTATCAAAAACGAAGCTGGATCTGGAAGAGGCAGTGACGTGGTGTCGCGCGGTGGAGAGAGCCAGTAAGCAGTCCCAGGTGTGTGGAGGAGCGCGCGCAGGGGCAGCCGGTGCCGAGGCCAGCGGATCCAGTACCGCAGGAGCTGAGCTGTCGCTGGAGGCGGTGCGTGCCGGCGCCGCTCAGCGGCCGTGGCGTCGCGGCGCTGCACGCCAGCCGATGCAACAGCAAAATCAGTATTTTCGTGGACGTGATAGTGCCGTTAATCAGTGTGATAACTGTGGTCGTAAGCACGGTGTAGGAGATAGGTGTGCAGCACGTAGTGTGAAGTGTTTTAGGTGTGATCGTGTAGGTCATTTCGCACGATTGTGTCGTGCGAGATTCGTGGGGGAAATTGAGGACGAAAACGAGACCGAAGACTGTGCCGAGATACGTGAGTCGTTATTGTGTAGCTTATCCATCGATGAAGTAGGTGGAGACTGTGAGTCATGGTATCAGGATGTACTGATCGATAATGTTAAAATTAATTTTAAATTAGATAGTGGCGCAGAGACTTCTGTCATGTCGTTACGTGCATTTAGAGATGCAGGTTTTAAGGAAATAATGTTAAAAAAAAATAACTGTATCCTAAGGGAAGTAAGTAAAGCAAAATTGCCTGTGGTCGGATTTTTTGAACCTGTTTTGAGCCATAATAAAGTGCAAAGTCGACAGAAAATATATGTATTGAATTTAAATTGTACAAATTTGCTTGGAATTAGGGCGTGTCGTGACCTTAAACTTATTGAACGCAACATAAATCTATGTGAGAGAGCAGAATTGAAAATTGATGAATCTATATTTGAGGGATTAGGTTGTTTGCCAAATATTTATAAAATTGAAGTTGATAAAACGGTGCCTCCAGTGGTAAATGCTTCGAGAAAGGTACCGATAAAAATCATGCCTAGACTAAAACAGGAATTAGATAAGATGGAAAAATTAGGTGTTATTGTTAAAGAGGATTCTCCAACCGACTGGGTTTCTAATATAGTGATAGTTGAGAAACCTGATAAGTTACGGATTTGTTTGGATCCTTATCATTTAAACAAAGCGGTACGCCGTTGTCACTTTCAACTTCCAACGCTAGAAGAGGTCACGAGTAATTTATCCGGGGCAAAAATATTTTCTAAGTTAGATGCAAAAAATGGGTTCTGGATGTTGAGACTCGATGAGGAAAGCTCGAGGCTATGTACGTTTTCGACGCCCTTGGGCCGGTTTAGGTACCTTAGGATGCCTTTTGGAATTAACTGCGCGCCGGAAATATTTCAGCATGAGATGTATAAAATATTTTCCATGAAGGGAGTGGAAATTTTTGCGGATGATATTTTGGTCTGGGGCCGGAATACAATAGAACACGATAAGCGTCTCAGAGAGGTAGTACAACGGGCTATAGAATATGGGGTAAAATTTAATAAGGAAAAATGTGTTTTTCGGGCATCTGAAGTGAATTTTCTGGGTCACACATTAAATGGTTCAGGAGTCAGTCCATTGTCTAGTCGCGTGAGGGCAATTGTCAACATTTCAAAGCCGAAAGATAGAAAAGAACTTGAGCGGTTTTTGGGTATGACCAATTATTTATCAAGATTTATATCAAGTTATTCTACGCTAGCATCTCCGTTGCGGACTTTGTTAAAGAAAGATGTGGAGTTTGAATGGTTACAAGTGCATGATGTGGCGTTTGAACAATTAAAGAGTGTGATCAGTGAAGCCCCTGTCCTTCGTTATTACTCTCCGGACGAGCAAGTGACGGTATCAGTGGACGCGAGCTCGACCGGGCTAGGCGCGTGTCTGATGCAAGGCGGTCGCCCCGTGGCCTATGCCGCACGCACGCTCACTTCTACTGAGAAACGGTGGGCACAAATCGAAAAAGAAATGTTGGCTATTTATTTTGGGTGTGTTAGATTCCATCAATATATTTATGGTCACAGCGAAATAATCGTGGAGAGTGATCATAAGCCTCTTGAGACCATATTTCGAAAAGCACTTAATGAAACACCTCCGCGATTACAGAGGATGCTTTTGAAGTTACAGCAGTATTGTTTGAACGTTACATACAAACCGGGCAGATTTATGCACATAGCGGATGCGTTGTCACGAGCGGCGGTCGAGCGCGGCTCGGGCGCAGATGGATGCGAGGGTGACGTCACCGTGCATGTCAATGCAATTTATGAACGGATGGACGCGACGAATGAACGATTGGAGAAAATCAAGTCGGAGACTAGTAAAGATTTAGTTTTATCCTCAGTGCTACATTATTACTACCAAGGATGGCCGAATGATAAAAATCAGGTAACATCAATCGCAAGACCCTATTGGATGTTCAGGCACGATTTGCACGATATTAATGGGATTTTATTCCGCAACGAAAGGGTTGTAATTCCGGTTAGCCTACGTAAGGAAATGCTAAAACGCATACATGAGGGACATCTGGGGATCGAAAAATGTAAAAAACGAGCACGCGATTCTGTTTGGTGGCCTGGCATGGGTGCTGAGATAGAGGAGTGCGTTCAGCGCTGCGAGCCGTGCCAGCGACACCGCGCCGCGCCGCCGCGCGAGCCGCTGGCGCCGCACGCCGTGCCGCGCCTTCCCTGGGAGGTACTCGCGGCTGATCTATTCGAGTTGGAAAAGCTACAATACTTATTAGTGGTTGACTACTATTCAAAGTATGTTGAGGTTGTATATTTACCCAACTTGAGAAGTGATACTGTTATAGTTAAAATGAAAAGTATGTTCGCTCGTTTTGGTATACCAAAAAAGTTAGTAACAGACAATGGAACGCAATTTACATCGGCAGAATTTATAGAATTTGCTAAGAAATGGGAATTTAATCATGTGACAAGTTCTCCTCTCTATCCGCGGTCTAATGGTTTAGCCGAAAGAAACGTCCAAACGGTTAAGCGCCTATTAAAGAAAGCCTCAGAAGATAAGACGGAGTGGCAACTAGCATTACTTAATTTCAGAAATACACCTGTTACGGGCGAAGACTATTCACCGGCACAGTTGTTGATGGGTAGATCGCTTAATACTAGGCTGCCAGTAGGTCTGCAAACTTTGGTACCTAAACTCATTCAACCGGAACGGGTCCGCGATGTAAGACAAGAAAAAGTAAATAAAATGAAACAACACTATGATAAAGGCACGAAGCTTTTACCATCTTTGTCTCCGGGGGAACAGGTCCGTTTGAGGGAGGGTAAAGTATGGACCAAGGCTAAGATTATAAAGGGGGCGGATGCTGATCGCTCTTACTGGGTGAAAGTAGACAACGGTCGTACTTACCGTCGTAATAGGTCTCATATTTTAAAACAAAAAGCTAACATAAATACCCCGACTTACCGTGACTTTGCAGGTCTCTACGACTTTTTACCTAATGATATTTATAGTGAGAAAATCCTTTCGGAGGGGGAGTCTCTCTCAGTCTCTCCGCCAAGAGCTTCATTTTCAGGAGGGAGGGAAAGAAGGAGATCCTCAGTATCGGTTGCACCTGTACCAGTGCCAGTGCCAGTGCCAGAGACGGCTGCGCCCGCTCCTGGCAAAGTCACTCGCAGTGGAAGGGTCGTTAATGCTCCGGACCGATTTACATTTAGTTAAGAATTCATTCTTTATGTTTTACTTTGGTTGACAGCCATTTATATATTTAGTCATTAAAGTAATTATTTAAGTCATACCGTGGTACACTGTTAAAAGTGTAGACAGGCTTATGTGTAATTACAGTTTGTTCTATATCAGCAGAAGGGAGATGTTGTGGGTTGCCTAGAGAATAATATTGTCAATGTCAATGTCAATGATAATGTCAATGTCAATGTCAATGTACACAATAAAGGCAGTTGTTTCTTACTACTTGGATGAAGCGTTTGATTTACAACACATACAACTACAACACCAACAAATTGGCCAACAAAGTTGCCAACAAACTTGACAACAAAGTTGCCAACAAAGTTGCCAACAAAATTGCCAGCAAAATTGCCAACAAAATTGCCAACAAAGTTGCCAACAAAATTGCCAGCAAAATTGCCAACAAAATTGCCAACAAAGTTGCCAACAAATTGGCCAACAAAGTTGCCAACAAACTTGACAACAAAGTTGCCAACAAAGTTGCTAACAAAATTGCCAGCAAAATTGCCAACAAAATTGCCAACAAAGTTGCCAACAAATTGGCCAACAAAGTTGCCAACAAACTTGCCAACAAAATTGCCAGCAAAATTGCTATCAAAATTGCCATCAAAATTGCCAGCAAAGTAAAGTTGCCAACAAATTTGCCAACAAAGTTGCCAACAAATTTGCCAACAAAGTTGCCAACAAAATTGCCAGAAAAATTGCCAGCAAAATTGCCAACAAATTGGCCAACAAAGTTGCCAACAAAGTTGCCAGCAAAATTGCCAACAAAATTGCCAACAAAGTTGCCAACAAAATTCAGCAAAATTGCCAGCAAAATTGCTATCAAAATTGCCATCAAAATTGCCAGCAAAGTAAAGTTGCCAACAAATTTGCCAACAAAGTTGCCAACAAATTTGCCAACAAAGTTGCCAACAAAATTGCCAGCAAAATTGCCAGCAAAATTGCCAACAAAATTGCCATCAAAATTGCCAGCAAAGTTGCCAACAAAATTGCCAGCAAAATTGCCAGCAAAATTTCCAGCAAAATTGCCAGCAAAATTGCCAACAAAATTGCCATCAAAATTGCCAGCAAAATTGCCAGCAAAATTGCCAACAAAGTTGCCAACAAAGTTGCCAACAAAATTCAGCAAAATTGCCAGCAAAATTGCTATCAAAATTGCCATCAAAATTGCCAGCAAAGTAAAGTTGCCAACAAATTTGCCAACAAAGTTGCCAACAAAATTGCCAGCAAAATTGCCAACAAAATTGCCAACAAAGTTGCCAACAAATTGGCCAACAAAGTTGCCAACAAATTTGCCAACAAAGTTGCCAACAAATTTGCCAACAAAGTTGCCAACAAAATTGCCAGCAAAATTGCCAGCAAAATTGCCAACAAAATTGCCATCAAAATTGCCAGCAAAATTGCCAGCAAAATTGCCAACAAAATTGCCAACAAAGTTGCCAACAAATTTGCCACCAACAAATTTGCCAACAAAGTTGCCAACAAACTTGCCAACAAAGTTGCCAACAAAGTTGCCAACAAAATTGCCAGCAAAATTGCCAACAAAATTGCCAACAAAGTTGCCAACAAAGTTGCCAACAAACTTGCCAACAAAGTTGCCAACAAAGTTGCCAACAAAATTGCCAGCAAAATTGCCAACAAAATTGCCAACAAAGTTGCCAACAAATTGGCCAACAAAGTTGCCAACAAATTTGCCAACAAATTTGCCAACAAAGTTGCCAACAAATTTGCCAACAAAGTTGCCAACAAAATTGCCAGCAAAATTGCCAGCAAAATTGCCAACAAAATTGCCAACAAAGTTGCCAACAAATTTGCCACCAACAAATTTGCCAACAAAGTTGCCAACAAACTTGCCAACAAAGTTGCCAACAAAGTTGCCAACAAAATTGCCAGCAAAATTGCCAACAAAATTGCCAACAAAGTTGCCAACAAATTTGCCAACAAAGTTGCCAACAAATTGGCCCACAAAGTTGCCAACAAACTTGCCAACAAAGTTGCCAACAAAGTTGCCAACAAAATTGCCAGCAAAATTGCAAACAAAATTGCCAACAAAGTTGCCAACAAAATTCAGCAAAATTGCCAGCAAAATTGCTATCAAAATTGCCATCAAAACTGCCAGCAAAGTAAAGTTGCCAACAAAGTTGCCAACAAAATTGCCAGCAAAATTGCCAACAAAATTGCCAACAAAGTTGCCAACAAATTGGCCAACAAAGTTGCCAACAAACTTGACAACAAAGTTGCCAACAAATTGGCCAACAAAGTTGCCAACAAACTTGACAACAAAGTTGCCAACAAAGTTGCCAACAAAATTGCCAGCAAAATTGCCAACAAAGTTGCCAACAAAGTTGCCAACAAATTGGCCAACAAAGTTGCCAACAAATTTGCCAACAAAGTTGCCAACAAATTTGCCAACAAAGTTGCCAACAAAATTGCCAGCAAAATTGCCAGCAAAATTGCCAACAAAATTGCCATCAAAATTGCCAGCAAAGTTGCCAACAAAATTGCAAGCAAAATTGCCAGGAAAATTGCCAACAAAATTGCCATCAAAATTGCCAGCAAAATTGCCAGCAAAATTGCCAACAAAATTGCCAACAAAGTTGCCAACAAATTTGCCACCAACAAATTTGCCAACAAAGTTGCCAACAAATTGGCCAACAAAGTTGCCAACAAACTTGCCAACAAAGTTGCCAACAAAGTTGCCAACAAAATTGCCAGCAAAATTGCCAACAAAATTGCCAACAAAGTTGCCAACAAATTTGCCAACAAAGTTGCCAACAAATTGGCCAACAAAGTTGCCAACAAACTTGCCAACAAAGTTGCCAACAAAATTGCCAGCAAAATTGCCAACAAAATTGCCAACAAAGTTGCCAACAAATTGGCCAACAAAGTTGCCAACAAAATTGCCAACAAAATTGGCAGCAAAATTGCCAGCAAAATTTCCAGCAAAATTGCCAGCAAAATTGCCAACAAAATTGCCATCAAAATTGCCAGCAAAATTGCCAACAAAATTGCCAACAAAGTTGCCAACAAATTGGCCAACAAAGTTGCCAACAAACTTGCCAACAAAGTTGCCAACAAAGTTGCCAACAAAATTGCCAGCAAAATTGCCAACAAAATTGCCAACAAAGTTGCCAACAAATTGGCCAACAAAGTTGCCAACAAACTTGCCAACAAAGTTGCCAACAAAGTTGCCAACAAAATTGCCAGCAAAATTGCCAACAAAATTGCCAACAAAGTTGCCAACAAATTGGCCAACAAAGTTGCCAACAAACTTGCCCACAAAGTTGCCAACAAAGTTGCCAACAAAATTGCCAGCAAAATTGCCAACAAAATTGCCAACAAAGTTGCCAACAAAGTTGCCAGCAAAATTGCCATCGCGTAAATACTTAAATCAGAGAAATTCCACACACACACAATACATAGGCAAACTTAACGCTAATTAGCATTTTATTTCAGCTGACCTTAGTGCAGTGTAGATTATCGTAAATAATGTAATCGTCTTCGTTATTATCGTGATCGGCATATTCAAAATTGCCAGCAAAATTGCCTACAAAATTGCCAACAAATTGCCATCAAAATTGCCAGCAAAATTGCCAACAAAATTGCCAACAAAGTTGCCAACAAATTGGCCAACAAAGTTGCCAACAAACTTGCCAACAAAGTTGCCAACAAAGTTGCCAACAAAATTGCCAGCAAAATTGCCAACAAAATTGCCAACAAAGTTGCCAACAAATTGGCCAACAAAGTTGCCAACAAAATTGCCAACAAAATTGGCAGCAAAATTGCCAGCAAAATTTCCAGCAAAATTGCCAGCAAAATTGCCAACAAAATTGCCATCAAAATTGCCAGCAAAATTGCCAACAAAATTGCCAACAAAGTTGCCAACAAATTGGCCAACAAAGTTGCCAACAAACTTGCCAACAAAGTTGCCAACAAAGTTGCCAACAAAATTGCCAGCAAAATTGCCAACAAAATTGCCAACAAAGTTGCCAACAAATTGGCCAACAAAGTTGCCAACAAACTTGCCAACAAAGTTGCCAACAAAGTTGCCAACAAAATTGCCAGCAAAATTGCCAACAAAATTGCCAACAAAGTTGCCAACAAATTGGCCAACAAAGTTGCCAACAAACTTGCCCACAAAGTTGCCAACAAAGTTGCCAACAAAATTGCCAGCAAAATTGCCAACAAAATTGCCAACAAAGTTGCCAACAAAGTTGCCAGCAAAATTGCCATCGCGTAAATACTTAAATCAGAGAAATTCCACACACACACAATACATAGGCAAACTTAACGCTAATTAGCATTTTATTTCAGCTGACCTTAGTGCAGTGTAGATTATCGTAAATAATGTAATCGTCTTCGTTATTATCGTGATCGGCATATTCAAAATTGCCAGCAAAATTGCCTACAAAATTGCCAACAAAATTGCCATCAAAATTGCCAACAAATTGGCCAACAAAGTTGCCAACAAACTTGACAACAAATTGGCCAACAAAGTTGCCAACAAACTTGCCAACAAAGTTGCCAACAAAGTTGCCAACAAAATTGCCAGCAAAATTGCCAACAAAATTGCCAACAAAGTTGCCAACAAATTGGCCAACAAAGTTGCCAACAAACTTGCCAACAAAGTTGCCAACAAAGTTGCCAACAAAATTGCCAGCAAAATTGCCAACAAAATTGCCAACAAAGTTGCCAACAAATTGGCCAACAAAGTTGCCAACAAACTTGCCCACAAAGTTGCCAACAAAGTTGCCAACAAAATTGCCAGCAAAATTGCCAACAAAATTGCCAACAAAGTTGCCAACAAAGTTGCCAGCAAAATTGCCATCGCGTAAATACTTAAATCAGAGAAATTCCACACACACACAATACATAGGCAAACTTAACGCTAATTAGCATTTTATTTCAGCTGACCTTAGTGCAGTGTAGATTATCGTAAATAATGTAATCGTCTTCGTTATTATCGTGATCGGCATATTCAAAATTGCCAGCAAAATTGCCTACAAAATTGCCAACAAAATTGCCATCAAAATTGCCAGCAAAATTGCCAACAAAATTGCCAACAAAGTTGCCAACAAATTGGCCAACAAAGTTGCCAACAAACTTGCCAACAAAGTTGCCAACAAAGTTGCCAACAAAATTGCCAGCAAAATTGCCAACAAAATTGCCAACAAAGTTGCCAACAAATTGGCCAACAAAGTTGCCAACAAACTTGCCAACAAAGTTGCCAACAAAGTTGCCAACAAAATTGCCAGCAAAATTGCCAACAAAATTGCCCACAAAGTTGCCAACAAATTGGCCAACAAAGTTGCCAACAAACTTGCCAACAAAGTTGCCAACAAAGTTGTCAACAAAATTGCCAGCAAAATTGCCAACAAAATTGCCAACAAAGTTGCCAACAAATTGGCCAACAAAGTTGCCAACAAACTTGCCCACAAAGTTGCCAACAAAGTTGCCAACAAAATTGCCAGCAAAATTGCCAACAAAATTGCCAACAAAGTTGCCAACAAAGTTGCCAGCAAAATTGCCATCGCGTAAATACTTAAATCAGAGAAATTCCACACACACACAATACATAGGCAAACTTAACGCTAATTAGCATTTTATTTCAGCTGACCTTAGTGCAGTGTAGATTATCGTAAATAATGTAATCGTCTTCGTTATTATCGTGATCGGCATATTCAAAATTGCCAGCAAAATTGCCTACAAAATTGCCAACAAAGTTGCCAACAAAATTGCCAGCAAAATTGCCAGCAAAATTGCCAACAAAATTGGCAGCAAAATTGCCAGCAAAATTTCCAGCAAAATTGCCAGCAAAATTGCCAACAAAATTGCCATCAAAATTGCCAGCAAAATTGCCAACAAAATTGCCAACAAAGTTGCCAACAAATTGGCCAACAAAGTTGCCAACAAACTTGCCAACAAAGTTACCAACAAAGTTGCCAACAAAATTGCCAGCAAAATTGCCAACAAAATTGCCAACAAAGTTGCCAACAAATTGGCCAACAAAGTTGCCAACAAACTTGCCCACAAAGTTGCCAACAAAGTTGCCAACAAAATTGCCAGCAAAATTGCCAACAAAATTGCCAACAAAGTTGCCAACAAAGTTGCCAGCAAAATTGCCATCGCGTAAATACTTAAATCAGAGAAATTCCACACACACACAATACATAGGCAAACTTAACGCTAATTAGCATTTTATTTCAGCTGACCTTAGTGCAGTGTAGATTATCGTAAATAATGTAATCGTCTTCGTTATTATCGTGATCGGCATATTCAAAATTGCCAGCAAAATTGCCTACAAAATTGCCAACAAAATTGCCATCAAAATTGCCAGCAAAATTGCCAACAAAATTGCCAACAAAGTTGCCAACAAATTGGCCAACAAAGTTGCCAACAAACTTGCCAACAAAGTTGCCAACAAAGTTGCCAACAAAATTGCCAGCAAAATTGCCAACAAAATTGCCCACAAAGTTGCCAACCAATTGGCCTACAAAGTTGCCAACAAACTTGCCAACAAACTTGCCAACAAAGTTGCCAACAAAATTGCCAGCAAAATTGCCAACAAAATTGCCAACAAAGTTGCCAACAAATTGGCCAACAAAGTTGCCAACAAACTTGCCCACAAAGTTGCCAACAAAATTGCCAGCAAAATTGCCAACAAAATTGCCAACAAAGTTGCCAACAAAGTTGCCAGCAAAATTGCCATCGCGTAAATACTTAAATCAGAGAAATTCCACACACACACAATACATAGGCAAACTTAACGCTAATTAGCATTTTATTTCAGCTGACCTTAGTGCAGTGTAGATTATCGTAAATAATGTAATCGTCTTCGTTATTATCGTGATCGGCATATTCAAAATTGCCAGCAAAATTGCCTACAAAATTGCCAACAAATTGCCATCAAAATTGCCAGCAAAATTGCCAACAAAATTGCCAACAAAGTTGCCAACAAATTGGCCAACAAAGTTGCCCACAAACTTGCCAACAAAGTTGCCAACAAAGTTGCCAACAAAATTGCCAGCAAAATTGCCAACAAAATTGCCAACAAAGTTGCCAACAAATTGGCCAACAAAGTTGCCAACAAACTTGCCAACAAAGTTACCAACAAAGTTGCCAACAAAATTGCCAGCAAAATTGCCAACAAAATTGCCAACAAAGTTGCCAACAAATTGGCCAACAAAGTTGCCAACAAACTTGCCCACAAAGTTGCCAACAAAGTTGCCAACAAAATTGCCAGCAAAATTGCCAACAAAATTGCCAACAAAGTTGCCAACAAAGTTGCCAGCAAAATTGCCATCGCGTAAATACTTAAATCAGAGAAATTCCACACACACACAATACATAGGCAAACTTAACGCTAATTAGCATTTTATTTCAGCTGACCTTAGTGCAGTGTAGATTATCGTAAATAATGTAATCGTCTTCGTTATTATCGTGATCGGCATATTCAAAATTGCCAGCAAAATTGCCTACAAAATTGCCAACAAAGTTGCCAACAAAATTGCCAGCAAAATTGCCAGCAAAATTGCCAGCAAAATTTCCAGCAAAATTGCCAGCAAAATTGCCAACAAAATTGCCATCAAAATTGCCAGCAAAATTGCCAACAAAATTGCCAACAAAGTTGCCAACAAATTGGCCAACAAAGTTGCCAACAAACTTGCCAACAAAGTTACCAACAAAGTTGCCAACAAAATTGCCAGCAAAATTGCCAACAAAATTGCCAACAAAGTTGCCAACAAATTGGCCAACAAAGTTGCCAACAAACTTGCCCACAAAGTTGCCAACAAAGTTGCCAACAAAATTGCCAGCAAAATTGCCAACAAAATTGCCAACAAAGTTGCCAACAAAGTTGCCAGCAAAATTGCCATCGCGTAAATACTTAAATCAGAGAAATTCCACACACACACAATACATAGGCAAACTTAACGCTAATTAGCATTTTATTTCAGCTGACCTTAGTGCAGTGTAGATTATCGTAAATAATGTAATCGTCTTCGTTATTATCGTGATCGGCATATTCAAAATTGCCAGCAAAATTGCCTACAAAATTGCCAACAAAATTGCCATCAAAATTGCCAGCAAAATTGCCAACAAAATTGCCAACAAAGTTGCCAACAAATTGGCCAACAAAGTTGCCAACAAACTTGCCAACAAAGTTGCCAACAAAGTTGCCAACAAAATTGCCAGCAAAATTGCCAACAAAATTGCCCACAAAGTTGCCAACCAATTGGCCTACAAAGTTGCCAACAAACTTGCCAACAAAGTTGCCAACAAAGTTGCCAACAAAATTGCCAGCAAAATTGCCAACAAAATTGCCAACAAAGTTGCCAACAAATTGGCCAACAAAGTTGCCAACAAACTTGCCCACAAAGTTGCCAACAAAATTGCCAGCAAAATTGCCAACAAAATTGCCAACAAAGTTGCCAGCAAAATTGCCATCGCGTAAATACTTAAATCAGAGAAATTCCACACACACACAATACATAGGCAAACTTAACGCTAATTAGCATTTTATTTCAGCTGACCTTAGTGCAGTGTAGATTATCGTAAATAATGTAATCGTCTTCGTTATTATCGTGATCGGCATATTCAAAATTGCCAGCAAAATTGCCTACAAAATTGCCAACAAATTGCCATCAAAATTGCCAGCAAAATTGCCAACAAAATTGCCAACAAAGTTGCCAACAAATTGGCCAACAAAGTTGCCAACAAACTTGCCAACAAAGTTGCCAACAAAGTTGCCAACAAAATTGCCAGCAAAATTGCCAACAAAATTGCCAACAAAGTTGCCAACAAATTGGCCAACAAAGTTGCCAACAAACTTGCCAACAAAGTTGCCAACAAAGTTGCCAACAAAATTGCCAGCAAAATTGCCAACAAAATTGCCAACAAAGTTGCCAACAAAATTCAGCAAAATTGCCAGCAAAATTGCTATCAAAATTACCATCAAAATTGCCAGCAAAGTAAAGTTGCCAACAAAGTTGCCAACAAAATTGCCAGCAAAATTGCCAACAAAATTGCCAACAAAGTTGCCAACAAATTGGCCAACAAAGTTGCCAACAAACTTGCCAACAAAATTGCCATCAAAATTGCCAGCAAAGTAAAGTTGCCAACAAATTTGCCAACAAAGTTGCCAACAAAATTGCCAACAAAGTTGCCAACAAATTTGCCAACAAAGTTGCCAACAAATTGGCCAACAAAGTTGCCAACAAACTTGCCAACAAAGTTGCCAACAAAGTTGCCAACAAAATTGCCAGCAAAATTGCCAACAAAATTGCCAACAAAGTTGCCAACAAATTGGCCAACAAAGTTGCCAACAAACTTGCCAACAAAGTTGCCAACAAAGTTGCCAACAAAATTGCCAGCAAAATTGCCAACAAAATTGCCAACAAAGTTGCCAACAAATTGGCCAACAAAGTTGCCAACAAACTTGCCAACAAAGTTGCCAACAAAGTTGCCAACAAAATTGCCAACAAAGTTGCCAACAAAATTCAGCAAAATTGCCAGCAAAATTGCTATCAAAATTGCCATCAAAACTGCCAGCAAAGTAAAGTTGCCAACAAAGTTGCCAACAAAATTGCCAGCAAAATTGCCAACAAAATTGCCAACAAAGTTGCCAACTGTTGTGGGTTGCCTAGAGAATAATATTGTCAATGTCAATGTCAATGATAATGTCAATGTCAATGTCAATGTACACAATAAAGGCAGTTGTTTCTTACTACTTGGATGAAGCGTTTGATTTACAACACATACAACTACAACATGGTGTCAGGTGTGAATTAAGACACAGTTTTTAGTAAAAAAGTGCAGAGACAAAGTTTTAGTGTGTTAATCATGTCGGTAAAGTCGGAAGCAACTCAATTTGAGGTGAAAAACACTTATACGGCACTGCAACAGCCGGGCGCCATGTGCGAGGAAGGCAACATGGCTACCAATTGGCGTGAATGGAAGATGGCGTTTGATTATTATTTAATCGCAACGGGCAAGGAGAATGAAGTGTCCAAACAAAAGTGTGCGCTGTTTTTGCATGTCATCGGGAAAGGCGGCCGGGAGATTTTAGAAGATTTGGATTTGGATGACGCATCTAAAACAGATTACGAGAAATTGGTTTCGAGTTTTGCCCTTCATTGTGATCCCACTCGAAATGTCAACTATGAGCGGCATGTTTTTTTTGAAACGTATCAAAATGAAGACAGTTTTGATAAATACCTGAGCGCGCTAAAGGTCAAAAGCAAATCTTGCGAGTTTGGTGAACTACGCAGTAGTCTCATTCTAACTCAAATAATCAGAGGCCTTAAGGACACGCGAACGCGTGAACGTCTGCTATCAAAAACGAAGCTGGATCTGGAAGAGGCAGTGACGTGGTGTCGCGCGGTGGAGAGAGCCAGTAAGCAGTCCCAGGTGTGTGGAGGAGCGCGCGCAGGGGCAGCCGGTGCCGAGGCCAGCGGATCCAGTACCGCAGGAGCTGAGCTGTCGCTGGAGGCGGTGCGTGCCGGCGCCGCTCAGCGGCCGTGGCGTCGCGGCGCTGCACGCCAGCCGATGCAACAGCAAAATCAGTATTTTCGTGGACGTGATAGTGCCGTTAATCAGTGTGATAACTGTGGTCGTAAGCACGGTGTAGGAGATAGGTGTGCAGCACGTAGTGTGAAGTGTTTTAGGTGTGATCGTGTAGGTCATTTCGCACGATTGTGTCGTGCGAGATTCGTGGGGGAAATTGAGGACGAAAACGAGACCGAAGACTGTGCCGAGATACGTGAGTCGTTATTGTGTAGCTTATCCATCGATGAAGTAGGTGGAGACTGTGAGTCATGGTATCAGGATGTACTGATCGATAATGTTAAAATTAATTTTAAATTAGATAGTGGCGCAGAGACTTCTGTCATGTCGTTACGTGCATTTAGAGATGCAGGTTTTAAGGAAATAATGTTAAAAAAAAATAACTGTATCCTAAGGGAAGTAAGTAAAGCAAAATTGCCTGTGGTCGGATTTTTTGAACCTGTTTTGAGCCATAATAAAGTGCAAAGTCGACAGAAAATATATGTATTGAATTTAAATTGTACAAATTTGCTTGGAATTAGGGCGTGTCGTGACCTTAAACTTATTGAACGCAACATAAATCTATGTGAGAGAGCAGAATTGAAAATTGATGAATCTATATTTGAGGGATTAGGTTGTTTGCCAAATATTTATAAAATTGAAGTTGATAAAACGGTGCCTCCAGTGGTAAATGCTTCGAGAAAGGTACCGATAAAAATCATGCCTAGACTAAAACAGGAATTAGATAAGATGGAAAAATTAGGTGTTATTGTTAAAGAGGATTCTCCAACCGACTGGGTTTCTAATATAGTGATAGTTGAGAAACCTGATAAGTTACGGATTTGTTTGGATCCTTATCATTTAAACAAAGCGGTACGCCGTTGTCACTTTCAACTTCCAACGCTAGAAGAGGTCACGAGTAATTTATCCGGGGCAAAAATATTTTCTAAGTTAGATGCAAAAAATGGGTTCTGGATGTTGAGACTCGATGAGGAAAGCTCGAGGCTATGTACGTTTTCGACGCCCTTGGGCCGGTTTAGGTACCTTAGGATGCCTTTTGGAATTAACTGCGCGCCGGAAATATTTCAGCATGAGATGTATAAAATATTTTCCATGAAGGGAGTGGAAATTTTTGCGGATGATATTTTGGTCTGGGGCCGGAATACAATAGAACACGATAAGCGTCTCAGAGAGGTAGTACAACGGGCTATAGAATATGGGGTAAAATTTAATAAGGAAAAATGTGTTTTTCGGGCATCTGAAGTGAATTTTCTGGGTCACACATTAAATGGTTCAGGAGTCAGTCCATTGTCTAGTCGCGTGAGGGCAATTGTCAACATTTCAAAGCCGAAAGATAGAAAAGAACTTGAGCGGTTTTTGGGTATGACCAATTATTTATCAAGATTTATATCAAGTTATTCTACGCTAGCATCTCCGTTGCGGACTTTGTTAAAGAAAGATGTGGAGTTTGAATGGTTACAAGTGCATGATGTGGCGTTTGAACAATTAAAGAGTGTGATCAGTGAAGCCCCTGTCCTTCGTTATTACTCTCCGGACGAGCAAGTGACGGTATCAGTGGACGCGAGCTCGACCGGGCTAGGCGCGTGTCTGATGCAAGGCGGTCGCCCCGTGGCCTATGCCGCACGCACGCTCACTTCTACTGAGAAACGGTGGGCACAAATCGAAAAAGAAATGTTGGCTATTTATTTTGGGTGTGTTAGATTCCATCAATATATTTATGGTCACAGCGAAATAATCGTGGAGAGTGATCATAAGCCTCTTGAGACCATATTTCGAAAAGCACTTAATGAAACACCTCCGCGATTACAGAGGATGCTTTTGAAGTTACAGCAGTATTGTTTGAACGTTACATACAAACCGGGCAGATTTATGCACATAGCGGATGCGTTGTCACGAGCGGCGGTCGAGCGCGGCTCGGGCGCAGATGGATGCGAGGGTGACGTCACCGTGCATGTCAATGCAATTTATGAACGGATGGACGCGACGAATGAACGATTGGAGAAAATCAAGTCGGAGACTAGTAAAGATTTAGTTTTATCCTCAGTGCTACATTATTACTACCAAGGATGGCCGAATGATAAAAATCAGGTAACATCAATCGCAAGACCCTATTGGATGTTCAGGCACGATTTGCACGATATTAATGGGATTTTATTCCGCAACGAAAGGGTTGTAATTCCGGTTAGCCTACGTAAGGAAATGCTAAAACGCATACATGAGGGACATCTGGGGATCGAAAAATGTAAAAAACGAGCACGCGATTCTGTTTGGTGGCCTGGCATGGGTGCTGAGATAGAGGAGTGCGTTCAGCGCTGCGAGCCGTGCCAGCGACACCGCGCCGCGCCGCCGCGCGAGCCGCTGGCGCCGCACGCCGTGCCGCGCCTTCCCTGGGAGGTACTCGCGGCTGATCTATTCGAGTTGGAAAAGCTACAATACTTATTAGTGGTTGACTACTATTCAAAGTATGTTGAGGTTGTATATTTACCCAACTTGAGAAGTGATACTGTTATAGTTAAAATGAAAAGTATGTTCGCTCGTTTTGGTATACCAAAAAAGTTAGTAACAGACAATGGAACGCAATTTACATCGGCAGAATTTATAGAATTTGCTAAGAAATGGGAATTTAATCATGTGACAAGTTCTCCTCTCTATCCGCGGTCTAATGGTTTAGCCGAAAGAAACGTCCAAACGGTTAAGCGCCTATTAAAGAAAGCCTCAGAAGATAAGACGGAGTGGCAACTAGCATTACTTAATTTCAGAAATACACCTGTTACGGGCGAAGACTATTCACCGGCACAGTTGTTGATGGGTAGATCGCTTAATACTAGGCTGCCAGTAGGTCTGCAAACTTTGGTACCTAAACTCATTCAACCGGAACGGGTCCGCGATGTAAGACAAGAAAAAGTAAATAAAATGAAACAACACTATGATAAAGGCACGAAGCTTTTACCATCTTTGTCTCCGGGGGAACAGGTCCGTTTGAGGGAGGGTAAAGTATGGACCAAGGCTAAGATTATAAAGGGGGCGGATGCTGATCGCTCTTACTGGGTGAAAGTAGACAACGGTCGTACTTACCGTCGTAATAGGTCTCATATTTTAAAACAAAAAGCTAACATAAATACCCCGACTTACCGTGACTTTGCAGGTCTCTACGACTTTTTACCTAATGATATTTATAGTGAGAAAATCCTTTCGGAGGGGGAGTCTCTCTCAGTCTCTCCGCCAAGAGCTTCATTTTCAGGAGGGAGGGAAAGAAGGAGATCCTCAGTATCGGTTGCACCTGTACCAGTGCCAGTGCCAGTGCCAGAGACGGCTGCGCCCGCTCCTGGCAAAGTCACTCGCAGTGGAAGGGTCGTTAATGCTCCGGACCGATTTACATTTAGTTAAGAATTCATTCTTTATGTTTTACTTTGGTTGACAGCCATTTATATATTTAGTCATTAAAGTAATTATTTAAGTCATACCGTGGTACACTGTTAAAAGTGTAGACAGGCTTATGTGTAATTACAGTTTGTTCTATATCAGCAGAAGGGAGATGTTGTGGGTTGCCTAGAGAATAATATTGTCAATGTCAATGTCAATGATAATGTCAATGTCAATGTCAATGTACACAATAAAGGCAGTTGTTTCTTACTACTTGGATGAAGCGTTTGATTTACAACACATACAACTACAACACCAACAAATTGGCCAACAAAGTTGCCAACAAACTTGACAACAAAGTTGCCAACAAAGTTGCCAACAAAATTGCCAGCAAAATTGCCAACAAAATTGCCAACAAAGTTGCCAACAAAATTGCCAGCAAAATTGCCAACAAAATTGCCAACAAAGTTGCCAACAAATTGGCCAACAAAGTTGCCAACAAACTTGACAACAAAGTTGCCAACAAAGTTGCTAACAAAATTGCCAGCAAAATTGCCAACAAAATTGCCAACAAAGTTGCCAACAAATTGGCCAACAAAGTTGCCAACAAACTTGCCAACAAAATTGCCAGCAAAATTGCTATCAAAATTGCCATCAAAATTGCCAGCAAAGTAAAGTTGCCAACAAATTTGCCAACAAAGTTGCCAACAAATTTGCCAACAAAGTTGCCAACAAAATTGCCAGAAAAATTGCCAGCAAAATTGCCAACAAATTGGCCAACAAAGTTGCCAACAAAGTTGCCAGCAAAATTGCCAACAAAATTGCCAACAAAGTTGCCAACAAAATTCAGCAAAATTGCCAGCAAAATTGCTATCAAAATTGCCATCAAAATTGCCAGCAAAGTAAAGTTGCCAACAAATTTGCCAACAAAGTTGCCAACAAATTTGCCAACAAAGTTGCCAACAAAATTGCCAGCAAAATTGCCAGCAAAATTGCCAACAAAATTGCCATCAAAATTGCCAGCAAAGTTGCCAACAAAATTGCCAGCAAAATTGCCAGCAAAATTTCCAGCAAAATTGCCAGCAAAATTGCCAACAAAATTGCCATCAAAATTGCCAGCAAAATTGCCAGCAAAATTGCCAACAAAGTTGCCAACAAAGTTGCCAACAAAATTCAGCAAAATTGCCAGCAAAATTGCTATCAAAATTGCCATCAAAATTGCCAGCAAAGTAAAGTTGCCAACAAATTTGCCAACAAAGTTGCCAACAAATTTGCCAACAAAGTTGCCAACAAAATTGCCAGCAAAATTGCCAACAAAATTGCCAACAAAGTTGCCAACAAATTGGCCAACAAAGTTGCCAACAAACTTGCCAACAAAGTTGCCAACAAAGTTGCCAACAAAATTGCCAGCAAAATTGCCAACAAAATTGCCAACAAAGTTGCCAACAAAATTGCCAGCAAAATTGCCATCGCGTATATACTTAAATCAGAGAAATTCCACACACACACAATACATAGGCAAACTTAACGCTAATTAGCATTTTATTTCAGCTGACCTTAGTGCAGTGTAGATTATCGTAAATAATGTAATCGTCTTCGTTATTATCGTGATCGGCATATTCAAAATTGCCAGCAAAATTGCCAACAAAATTGCCAACAAAGTTGCCAACAAAATTGCCAGCAAAATTGCCATCGCGTAAATACTTAAATCAGAGAAATTCCACACACACACAATACATAGGCAAACTTAACGCTAATTAGCATTTTATTTCAGCTGACCTTAGTGCAGTGTAGATTATCGTAAATAATGTAATCGTCTTCGTTATTATCGTGATCGGCATATTCAAAATTGCCAGCAAAATTGCCAACAAAATTGCCACCAAAGTTGCCAACAAATTTGCCAGCAAAATTGCCAGCAAAATTGCCAACAAAATTGCCAGCAAAATTGCCAGCAAAATTTCCAGCAAAATTGCCAGCAAAATTGCCAACAAAATTGCCATCAAAATTGCCAGCAAAATTGCCAGCAAAATTGCCAACGAAATTGCCAACAAAGTTGCCAACAAATTTGCCACCAACAAATTTGCCAACAAAGTTTCCAACAAATTGGCCAACAAAGTTGCCAACAAACTTGCCCACAAAGTTGCCAACAAAGTTGCCAACAAAGTTGCCAACAAATTTGCCAACAAAGTTGCCAACAAAATTGCCAGCAAAATTGCCAGCAAAATTGCCAACAAAATTGCCATCAAAATTGCCAGCAAAGTTGCCAACAAAATTGCCAGCAAAATTGCCAGCAAAATTTCCAGCAAAATTGCCAGCAAAATTGCCAACAAAATTGCCATCAAAATTGCCAGCAAAATTGCCAGCAAAATTGCCAACAAAGTTGCCAACAAAGTTGCCTACAAAATTCAGCAAAATTGCCAGCAAAATTGCTATCAAAATTGCCATCAAAATTGCCAGCAAAGTAAAGTTGCCAACAAATTTGCCAACAAAGTTGCCAACAAATTTGCCAACAAAGTTGCCAACAAAATTGCCAGCAAAATTGCCAGCAAAATTGCCAACAAAATTGCCATCAAAATTGCCAGCAAAGTTGCCAACAAAATTGCTATCAAAATTGCCATCAAAATTGCCAGCAAATAAAAGTTGCCAACAAAGTTGCCAACAAAATTGCCAGCAAAATTGCCAACAAAATTGCCAACAAAGTTGCCAACAAATTGGCCAACAAAGTTGCCAACAAACTTGACAACAAAGTTGCCAACAAAGTTGCCAACAAAATTGCCAGCAAAATTGCCAACAAAATTGCCAACAAAGTTGCCAACAAATTGGCCAACAAAGTTGCCAACAAACTTGCCAACAAAGTTGCCAACAAAGTTCCCAACAAAATTGCCCGCAAAATTGCCAACAAAATTGCCAACAAAGTTGCCAACAAAATTCAGCAAAATTGCCAGCAAAATTGCTATCAAAATTGCCATCAAAATTGCCAGCAAAGTAAAGTTGCCAACAAATTTGCCAACAAAGTTGCCAACAAATTTGCCAACAAAGTTGCCAACAAAATTGCCAGCAAAATTGCCAGCAAAATTGCCAACAAAATTGCCATCAAAATTGCCAACAAAGTTGCCAACAAAATTGCCAGCAAAATTGCCATCGCGTAAATACTTAAATCAGAGAAATTCCACACACACACAATACATAGGCAAACTTAACGCTAATTAGCATTTTATTTCAGCTGACCTTAGTGCAGTGTAGATTATCGTAAATAATGTAATCGTCTTCGTTATTATCGTGATCGGCATATTCAAAATTGCCAGCAAAATTGCCAACAAAATTGCCAACAAAGTTGCCAACAAAATTGCCAGCATAATTGCCATCGCGTAAATACTTAAATCAGAGAAATTCCACACACACACAATACATAGGCAAACTTAACGCTAATTAGCATTTTATTTCAGCTGACCTTAGTGCAGTGTAGATTATCGTAAATAATGTAATCGTCTTCGTTATTATCGTGATCGGCATATTCAAAATTGCCAGCAAAATTGCCAACAAAATTGCCACCAAAGTTGCCAACAAATTTGCCAGCAAAATTGCCAGCAAAATTGCCAACAAAATTGCCAGCAAAATTGCCAGCAAAATTTCCAGCAAAATTGCCAGCAAAATTGCCAACAAAATTGCCATCAAAATTGCCAGCAAAATTGCCAGCAAAATTGCCAACGAAATTGCCAACAAAGTTGCCAACAAATTTGCCACCAACAAATTTGCCAACAAAGTTTCCAACAAATTGGCCAACAAAGTTGCCAACAAACTTGCCAACAAAGTTGCCAACAAAGTTGCCAACAAAATTGCCAGCAAAATTGCCAACAAAATTGCCAACAAAGTTGCCAACAAAATTCAGCAAAATTGCCAGCAAAATTGCTATCAAAATTGCCATCAAAATTGCCAGCAAAGTAAAGTTGCCAACAAATTTGCCAACAAAGTTGCCAACAAATTTGCCAACAAAGTTGCCAACAAAATTGCCAGCAAAATTGCCAGCAAAATTGCCAACAAAATTGCCATCAAAATTGCCAGCAAAGTTGCCAACAAAATTGCCAGCAAAATTGCCAACAAAATTGCCAACAAAATTGCCAGCAAAATTGCCAGCAAAGTAAAGTTGCCAACAAATTTGCCAACAAAATTGCCAACAAAATTACCAACAAAATTGCCAAAAAAATTGCCAGCAAAATTGCCAACAAAATTGCCCACCAACCAAAATACCCCTAAAAAGAGTAACCAATATAGATTACCTGCCGTTACTGATTGGTCATAAAGGAGTGTATTAATGAAAAATTAAATGAAAACTTGTAAAGCATCGAGGTGTTTTTCTATTAAGCTCGCTTTCAAATGCTAAGATTACAATAAGAATAATTTACGCTTAAAACTAAGTACAATAAGTAAATAAATGCAAAGAATACATATAGTTAAAGGAATATATATGTAGATACAGATATATAGATAATTATTATAATTTTAATGAACGGGTGAGTCTGTTTGTATGTGTGGGTGAGTGAGTTAAAGTGTGTGTGTGTGTGTATGCGCGTGGGGGTATGTAGTATGCGTGAGCTATTATGAATTTATGATTTATGATAATTTATGATTGTTTAGGGAGTTTTAGGGAGATAACAAAGTCTTCTGTTTCTTCGTAGGAGAGGGATAGGAGTCATTTCTTATATATAATTTTGCAGTGATAATGTGTTAGGGGGTAGATATCAAGAAGTTGTAAGTTGTCAAATCATACAAATACGTCAAATTTAAACATGGTTAGTCGCAATCCAATAAAAATATCTTATATTAATATGAAATAATATATAACTACGAGAAAATTACTTCCAACCATATGAGTCATCTAGAAAACTAATCTAGGTAGCCTTGAATAGCATCGAACAAACACAGCTAAAGATGAGCTTCTGCGTAAAGGATTTCATTGGCCTAGTCTGTTCTGCAACCACTCAGCTCAGTTCTGGCTTAGAGTAAGCCTGGATTACCAGGAAACTAATGAAGATAATGGTTGTTTGTTACATACAAGCTAATGACGACCACCGTGGCATAGTGGGCGACTAGCCGCGCAGGAGGTGGCGGGCTCGATTCCCGCCGCGGAACAAATGTTTGCATGATCTACAGATATTTGTTCCGGGTCTGGATGTTTTTCTATACATAATAAATATGTATTTACAAAAAATAAGTATATTAGCATTCTATCAGTTATCTGGTTCTCATAGTACAAGCTCTGCTTAGTTTGGGGCGGGATAGCGCTGTGTGAAATATCCAGCCAAATTTATTTATTATTTTATAACGACGTGTTTTGTTGGATTTGATGTACTGTCTTGCCTGATGTAACTTTAGGACCCCCAGTCCAAAATTGCCAGCAAAATTGCCAGCAAAATTGCCAGCAAAATTGCCAACAAAATTGCCAGCAAAATTGCCAACAAAATTGCCAACAAAGTTGCCAACAAAATTGCCAGCAAAATTGCCAGCAAAATTGCCAGCAAAATTGCCAGCAGGGTGGGTCAGCTAGTATAATATAGAAATATTGAAATATTTATATGGCCGTGCGTAGAAGTAAAAACAACATTAACATAAGGATTTCTATAAGTGTTGTTCTGTAAGTCCAGTGGCCCTAGGGAGTAAAATGCCCGAGCAAAGTTCATCAAGCAATCTAACTAAAAGCTCGAACTCACACCGTTTGAGGGAGAAAGCCATTCCAACTTCGATAAAACAGGTGCCTTATCAGGGTTGGACTGAGGTATTTATTAACATATCGACAGGTGAGATCGTGGTCAAACGTTAGCCTATAATTTATTTAAACTAATGGTTCGAACTGAAATCTCGCGAGTCTCCCATAATAACAAAAAATATTTTTCGTAATCTTTGACTATCAATATAGTGCCACGAAATGTATAACCAACCTACTTGACCTATGTTCACTTTGGTGTACAAATTATTTTACTGAACAAGATTGGAAAACAATATTGCAAAAATCTGTTAATATAATCATGTACAAAAAATAAAATTGCCAATAAAGTTGCCAACAAATTGGCCAACAAAGTTGCCAACAAACTTGACAACAAAGTTGCCAACAAAGTCGCTAACAAAATTGCCAGCAAAATTGCCAATAAAATTGCCAACAAAGTTGCCAACAAATTGGCCAACAAAGTTGCCAACAAACTTGCCAACAAAATTGCCAGCAAAATTGCTATCAAAATTGCCATCAAAATTGCCAGCAAAGTAAAGTTGCCAACAAATTTGCCAACAAAGTTGCCAACAAATTTGCCAACAAAGTTGCCAACAAAATTGCCAGCAAAATTGCCAACAAAATTGCCAACAAAGTTGCCAACAAATTGGCCAACAAAGTTGCCAACAAACTTGACAACAAAGTTGCCAACAAAGTTGCCAACAAAATTGCCAGCAAAATTGCCAACAAAGTTGCCAACAAATTGGCCAACAAAGTTGCCAACAAACTTGCCAACAAAGTTGCCAACAAAGTTGCCAACAAAATTGCCAGCAAAATTGCCAACAAAATTGCCAACAAAGTTGCCAACAAATTGGCCAACAAAGTTGCCAACAAATTTGCCAACAAAGTTGCCAACAAATTTGCCAACAAAGTTGCCAACAAAATTGCCAGCAAAATTGCCAGCAAAATTGCCAACAAAATTGCCATCAAAATTGCCAGCAAAGTTGCCAACAAAATTGCAAGCAAAATTGCCAGGAAAATTGCCAACAAAATTGCCATCAAAATTGCCAGCAAAATTGCCAGCAAAATTGTCAACAAAATTGCCAACAAAGTTGCCAACAAATTTGCCACCAACAAATTTGCCAACAAAGTTGCCAACAAACTTGCCAACAAAGTTGCCAACAAAGTTGCCAACAAAATTGCCAGCAAAATTGCCAACAAAATTGCCAACAAAGTTGCCAACAAATTTGCCAACAAAGTTGCCAACAAATTGGCCAACAAAGTTGCCAACAAACTTGCCAACAAAATTGCCAACAAAATTGCCAACAAAGTTGCCAACAAAATTCAGCAAAATTGTTAGCAAAATTGCTATCAAAATTGCCATCAAAACTGCCAGCAAAGTAAAGTTGCCAACAAAGTTGCCAACAAAATTGCCAGCAAAATTGCCAACAAAATTGCCAACAAAGTTGCCAACAAATTGGCCAACAAAGTTGCCAACAAACTTGACAACAAAGTTGCCAACAAAGTTGCCAACAAAATTGCCAGCAAAATTGCCAACAAAATTGCCAACAAAGTTGCCAACAAAATTGCCAGCAAAATTGCCAACAAAATGGATAACAAAGTTGCCAACAAATTGGCCAACAAAGTTGCCAACAAACTTGACAACAAAGTTGCCAACAAAGTTGCTAACAAAATTGCCAGCAAAATTGCCAACAAAATTGCCAACAAAGTTGCCAACAAATTGGCCAACAAAGTTGCCAACAAACTTGCCAACAAAATTGCCAGCAAAATTGCTATCAAAATTGCCATCAAAATTGCCAGCAAAGTAAAGTTGCCAACAAATTTGCCAACAAAGTTGCCAACAAATTTGCCAACAAAGTTGCCAACAAAATTGCCAGCAAAATTGCCAACAAAATTGCCAACAAAGTTGCCAACAAAATTGCCAGCAAAATTGCCAACAAAATTGCCAACAAAGTTGCCAACAAATTGGCCAACAAAGTTGCCAGCAAAATTGCCAACAAAATTGCCAACAAAGTTGCCAACAAAATTGCCATCAAAATTGCCAGCAAAGTAAAGTTGCCAACAAATTTGCCAACAAAGTTGCCAACAAATTTGCCAACAAAGTTGCCAACAAAATTGCCAGAAAAATTGCCAGCAAAATTGCCAACAAATTGGCCAACAAAGTTGCCAACAAAGTTGCCAACAAAATTGCCAGCAAAATTGCCAACAAAATTGCCAACAAAATTGCCATCAAAATTGCCAGCAAAATTGCCAGCAAAATTGCCAACAAAATTGCCAACAAAGTTGCCAACAAATTGAACAAAGTTGCCAACAAAATTGCCAGCAAAATTGCCAACAAAATTGCCAACAAAGTTGCCAACAAATTGGCCAACAAAGTTGCCAACAAACTTGATAACAAAGTTGCCAACAAAATTGCCATCAAAATTGGCCAACAAAGTTGCCAACAAACTTGACAACAAAGTTGCCAACAAAGTTGCTAACAAAATTGCCAGCAAAATTGCCAACAAAATTGCCAACAAAGTTGCCAACAAATTGGCCAACAAAGTTGCCAACAAACTTGCCAACAAAATTGCCAGCAAAATTGCTATCAAAATTGCCATCAAAATTGCCAGCAAAGTAAAGTTGCCAACAAAATTGCCAGAAAAATTGCCAACAAAATTGCCAACAAAGTTGCCAACAAATTGGCCAACAAAGTTGCCAACAAACTTGCCAACAAAGTTGCCAACAAAGTTGCCAACAAAATTGCCAGCAAAATTGCCAACAAAATTGCCAACAAAGTTGCCAACAAAATTCAGCAAAATTGCCAGCAAAATTGCTATCAAAATTGCCATCAAAATTGCCAGCAAAGTAAAGTTGCCAACAAAGTTGCCAACAAAATTGCAAACAAAGTTGCCAACCAATTGGCCAACAAAGTTGCCAACAAACTTGCCAACAAAGTTGCCAACAAAGTTGCCAACAAAATTGCCAGCAAAATTGCCAACAAAATTGCCAACAAAGTTGCCAACCAATTGCCAACAAAATTGGCAGCAAAATTGCCCGCAAAATTTCCAGCAAAATTGCCAGCAAAATTGCCAACAAAATTGCCATCAAAATTGCCAGCAAAATTGCCAGCAAAATTGCTAACAAAATTGCCAACAAAGTTGCCAACAAATTTGCCACCAACAAATTTGCCAACAAAGTTGCCAACAAATTGGCCAACAAAGTTGCCAACAAACTTGCCAACAAAGTTGCCAACAAAGTTGCCAACAAAATTGCCAACAAAATTGCCAGCAAAATTGCCAACAAAATTCAGCAAAATTGCCAGCAAAGTAAAGTTGCCAAAAAAATTGCCAGCAAAATTGCCTACAAAATTGCCCACCAACCAAAATACCCCTAAAAAGAGTAACCAATATAGATTACCTGCCGTTACTGATTGGTCATAAAGGAGTGTATTAATGAAAAATTAAATGAAAACTTGTAAAGCATCGAGGTGTTTTTCTATTAAGCTCGCTTTCAAATGCTAAGATTACAATAAGAATAATTTAAGCTTAAAACTAAGTACAATAAGTAAATAAATGCAAAGAATACATATAGTTAAAGGAATATATATGTAGATACAGATATATAGATAATTATTATAATTTTAATGAACGGGTGAGTCTGTTTGTATGTGTGGGTGAGTGAGTTAAAGTGTGTGTGTGTGTGTATGCGCGTGGGGGTATGTAGTATGCGTGAGCTATTATGAATTTATGATTTATGATAATTTATGATTGTTTAGGGAGTTTTAGGGAGATAACAAAGTCTTCTGTTTCTTCGTAGGAGAGGGATAGGAGTCATTTCTTATATATAATTTTGCAGTGATAATGTGTTAGGGGGTAGATATCAAGAAGTTGTAAGTTGTCAAATCATACAAATACGTCAAATTTAAACATGGTTAGTCGCAATCCAATAAAAATATCTTATATTAATATGAAATAATATATAACTACGAGAAAATTACTTCCAACCATATGAGTCATCT
Source organism: Philereme transversata (assembly GCA_963924445.1). NCBI lineage: Eukaryota > Metazoa > Arthropoda > Insecta > Lepidoptera > Geometridae > Philereme > Philereme transversata. The sequence goes on from OZ004342.1 coordinate 14,076,676, forward strand.
AGAAAACTAATCTAGGTAGCCTTGAATAGCATCGAACAAACACAGCTAAAGATGAGCTTCTGCGTAAAGGATTTCATTGGCCTAGTCTGTTCTGCAACCACTCAGCTCAGTTCTGGCTAAGAGTAAGCCTGGATTACCAGGAAACTAATGAAGATAATGGTTGTTTGTTACATACAAGCTAATGACGACCACCGTGTCATAGTGGGCGACTAGCCGCGCAGGAGGTGGCGGGCTCGATTCCCGCCGCGGAACAAATGTTTGCATGATCTACAGATATTTGTTCCGGGTCTGGATGTTTTTCTATACATAATAAATATGTATTTACAAAAAATAAGTATATTAGCATTCTATCAGTTATCTGGTTCTCATAGTACAAGCTCTGCTTAGTTTGGGGCGGGATAGCGCTGTGTGAAATATCCAGCCAAATTTATTTATTATTTTATAACGACGTGTTTTGTTGGATTTGATGTACTGTCTTGCCTGATGTAACTTTAGGACCCCCAGTCCAAAATTGCCAGCAAAATTGCCAGCAAAATTGCCAGCAAAATTGCCAACAAAATTGCCAGCAAAATTGCCAACAAAATTGCCAACAAAGTTGCCAACAAAATTGCCAGCAAAATTGCCAGCAAAATTGCCAGCAAAATTGCCAGCAGGGTGGGTCAGCTAGTATAATATAGAAATATTGAAATATTTATATGGCCGTGCGTAGAAGTAAAAACAACATTAACATAAGGATTTCTATAAGTGTTGTTCTGTAAGTCCAGTGGCCCTAGGGAGTAAAATGCCAGAGCAAAGTTCATCAAGCAATCTAACTAAAAGCTCGAACTCACACCGTTTGAGGGAGAAAGCCATTCCAACTTCGATAAAACAGGTGCCCTATCAGGGTTGGACTAAGGTATTTATTAACATATCGACAGGTGAGATCGTGGTCAAACGTTAGCCTATAATTTATTTAAACTAATGGTTCGAACTGAAATCTCGCGAGTCTCCCATAATAACAAAAAATATTTTTCGTAATCTTTGACTATCAATATAGTGCCACGAAATGTATAACCAACCTACTTGACCTATGTTCACTTTGGTGTACAAATTATTTTACTGAACAAGATTGGAAAACAATATTGCAAAAATCTGTTAATATAATCATGTACAAAAAATAAAATTGCCAATAAAGTTGCCAACAAATTGGCCAACAAAGTTGCCAACAAACTTGACAACAAAGTTGCCAACAAAGTCGCTAACAAAATTGCCAGCAAAATTGCCAATAAAATTGCCAACAAAGTTGCCAACAAATTGGCCAACAAAGTTGCCAACAAACTTGCCAACAAAATTGCCAGCAAAATTGCTATCAAAATTGCCATCAAAATTGCCAGCAAAGTAAAGTTGCCAACAAATTTGCCAACAAAGTTGCCAACAAATTTGCCAACAAAGTTGCCAACAAAATTGCCAGCAAAATTGCCAACAAAATTGCCAACAAAGTTGCCAACAAATTGGCCAACAAAGTTGCTAACAAACTTGACAACAAAGTTGCCAACAAAGTTGCCAACAAAATTGCCAGCAAAATTGCCAACAAAGTTGCCAACAAATTGGCCAACAAAGTTGCCAACAAACTTGCCAACAAAGTTGCCAACAAAGTTGCCAACAAAATTGCCAGCAAAATTGCCAACAAAATTGCCAACAAAGTTGCCAACAAATTGGCCAACAAAGTTGCCAACAAACTTGCCAGCAAAATTGCCAACAAAATTGCCAACAAAGTTGCCAACAAAATTCAGCAAAATTGCCAGCAAAATTGCTATCAAAATTGCCATCAAAATTGCCAGCAAAGTAAAGTTGCCAACAAAGTTGCCAACAAAATTGCCAGCAAAATTGCCAACAAAATTGCCAACAAAGTTGCCAACAAATTGGCCAACAAAGTTGCCAACAAACTTGCCAACAAAGTTGCCAACAAAGTTGCCAACAAAATTGCCATCAAAATTGCCAGCAAAGTAAAGTTGCCAACAAATTTGCCAACAAAGTTGCCAACAAATTTGCCAACAAACTTGCCAACAAAGTTGCCAACAAAGTTGCCAACAAAATTGCCAGCAAAATTGCCAACAAAAATGCCAACAAAGTAGCCAACAAATTGGCCAACAAAGTTGCCAACAAATTTGCCAACAAAGTTGCCAACAAATTTGCCAACAAAGTTGCCAACAAAATTGCCAGCAAAATTGCCAGCAAAATTGCCAACAAAATTGCCATCAAAATTGCCAGCAAAATTGCCAGCAAAATTGCCAACAAAATTGCCAACAAAGTTGCCAACAAATTTGCCACCAACAAATTTGCCAACAAAGTTGCCAACAAATTGGCCAACAAAGTTGCCAACAAACTTGCCAACAAAGTTGCCAACAAAGTTGCCAACAAAATTGCCAGCAAAATTGCCAACAAAATTGCCAACAAAGTTGCCAACAAATTTGCCAACAAAGTTGCCAACAAATTGGCCCACAAAGTTGCCAACAAACTTGCCAACAAAGTTGCCAACAAAGTTGCCAACAAAATTGCCAGCAAAATTGCAAACAAAATTGCCAACAAAGTTGCCAACAAAATTCAGCAAAATTGCCAGCAAAATTGCTATCAAAATTGCCATCAAAACTGCCAGCAAAGTAAAGTTGCCAACAAAGTTGCCAACAAAATTGCCAGCAAAATTGCCAACAAAATTGCCAACAAAGTTGCCAACAAATTGGCCAACAAAGTTGCCAACAAACTTGACAACAAAGTTGCCAACAAATTGGCCAACAAAGTTGCCAACAAAATTGCCAGCAAAATTGCCAGCAAAATTGCCAGCAGGGTGGGTCAGCTAGTATAATATAGAAATATTGAAATATTTATATGGCCGTGCGTAGAAGTAAAAACAACATTAACATAAGGATTTCTATAAGTGTTGTTCTGTAAGTCCAGTGGCCCTAGGGAGTAAAATGCCAGAGCAAAGTTCATCAAGCAATCTAACTAAAAGCTCGAACTCACACCGTTTGAGGGAGAAAGCCATTCCAACTTCGATAAAACAGGTGCCCTATCAGGGTTGGACTAAGGTATTTATTAACATATCGACAGGTGAGATCGTGGTCAAACGTTAGCCTATAATTTATTTAAACTAATGGTTCGAACTGAAATCTCGCGAGTCTCCCATAATAACAAAAAATATTTTTCGTAATCTTTGACTATCAATATAGTGCCACGAAATGTATAACCAACCTACTTGACCTATGTTCACTTTGGTGTACAAATTATTTTACTGAACAAGATTGGAAAACAATATTGCAAAAATCTGTTAATATAATCATGTACAAAAAATAAAATTGCCAATAAAGTTGCCAACAAATTGGCCAACAAAGTTGCCAACAAACTTGACAACAAAGTTGCCAACAAAGTCGCTAACAAAATTGCCAGCAAAATTGCCAATAAAATTGCCAACAAAGTTGCCAACAAATTGGCCAACAAAGTTGCCAACAAACTTGCCAACAAAATTGCCAGCAAAATTGCTATCAAAATTGCCATCAAAATTGCCAGCAAAGTAAAGTTGCCAACAAATTTGCCAACAAAGTTGCCAACAAATTTGCCAACAAAGTTGCCAACAAAATTGCCAGCAAAATTGCCAACAAAATTGCCAACAAAGTTGCCAACAAATTGGCCAACAAAGTTGCCAACAAACTTGACAACAAAGTTGCCAACAAAGTTGCCAACAAAATTGCCAGCAAAATTGCCAACAAAGTTGCCAACAAATTGGCCAACAAAGTTGCCAACAAACTTGCCAACAAAGTTGCCAACAAAGTTGCCAACAAAATTGCCAGCAAAATTGCCAACAAAATTGCCAACAAAGTTGCCAACAAATTGGCCAACAAAGTTGCCAACAAACTTGCCAGCAAAATTGCCAACAAAATTGCCAACAAAGTTGCCAACAAAATTCAGCAAAATTGCCAGCAAAATTGCTATCAAAATTGCCATCAAAATTGCCAGCAAAGTAAAGTTGCCAACAAAGTTGCCAACAAAATTGCCAGCAAAATTGCCAACAAAATTGCCAACAAAGTTGCCACCAAATTGGCCAACAAAGTTGCCAACAAACTTGCCAACAAAGTTGCCAACAAAGTTGCCAACAAAATTGCCATCAAAATTGCCAGCAAAGTAAAGTTGCCAACAAATTTGCCAACAAAGTTGCCAACAAATTTGCCAACAAAGTTGCCAACAAAATTGCCAGCAAAATTGCCAACAAAATTGCCAACAAAGTTGCCAACAAATTGGCCAACAAAGTTGCCAACAAACTTGACAACAAAGTTGCCAACAAAGTTGCCAACAAAATTGCCAGCAAAATTGCCAACAAAGTTGCCAACAAATTGGCCAACAAAGTTGCCAACAAACTTGCCAACAAAGTTGCCAACAAAGTTGCCAACAAAATTGCCAGCAAAATTGCCAACAAAATTGCCAACAAAGTTGCCAACAAATTGGCCAACAAAGTTGCCAACAAATTTGCCAACAAAGTTGCCAACAAATTTGCCAACAAAGTTGCCAACAAAATTGCCAGCAAAATTGCCAGCAAAATTGCCAACAAAATTGCCATCAAAATTGCCAGCAAAATTGCCAGCAAAATTGCCAACAAAATTGCCAACAAAGTTGCCAACAAATTTGCCACCAACAAATTTGCCAACAAAGTTGCCAACAAATTGGCCAACAAAGTTGCCAACAAACTTGCCAACAAAGTTGCCAACAAAGTTGCCAACAAAATTGCCAGCAAAATTGCCAACAAAATTGCCAACAAAGTTGCCAACAAATTTGCCAACAAAGTTGCCAACAAATTGGCCCACAAAGTTGCCAACAAACTTGCCAACAAAGTTGCCAACAAAGTTGCCAACAAAATTGCCAGCAAAATTGCAAACAAAATTGCCAACAAAGTTGCCAACAAAATTCAGCAAAATTGCCAGCAAAATTGCTATCAAAATTGCCATCAAAACTGCCAGCAAAGTAAAGTTGCCAACAAAGTTGCCAACAAAATTGCCAGCAAAATTGCCAACAAAATTGCCAACAAAGTTGCCAACAAATTGGCCAACAAAGTTGCCAACAAACTTGACAACAAAGTTGCCAACAAATTGGCCAACAAAGTTGCCAACAAACTTGACAACAAAGTTGCCAACAAAGTTGCCAACAAAATTGCCAGCAAAATTGCCAACAAAGTTGCCAACAAAGTTGCCAACAAATTGGCCAACAAAGTTGCCAACAAATTTGCCAACAAAGTTGCCAACAAATTTGCCAACAAAGTTGCCAACAAAATTGCCAGCAAAATTGCCAGCAAAATTGCCAACAAAATTGCCATCAAAATTGCCAGCAAAGTTGCCAACAAAATTGCAAGCAAAATTGCCAGGAAAATTGCCAACAAAATTGCCATCAAAATTGCCAGCAAAATTGCCAGCAAAATTGCCAACAAAATTGCCAACAAAGTTGCCAACAAATTTGCCACCAACAAATTTGCCAACAAAGTTGCCAACAAATTGGCCAACAAAGTTGCCAACAAACTTGCCAACAAAGTTGCCAACAAAGTTGCCAACAAAATTGCCAGCAAAATTGCCAACAAAATTGCCAACAAAGTTGCCAACAAATTTGCCAACAAAGTTGCCAACAAATTGGCCAACAAAGTTGCCAACAAACTTGCCAACAAAGTTGCCAACAAAGTTGCCAACAAAATTGCCAGCAAAATTGCCAACAAAATTGCCAACAAAGTTGCCAACAAAGTTGCCAACAAATTGGCCAACAAAGTTGCCAACAAACTTGACAACAAAGTTGCCAACAAAGTTGCCAACAAAATTGCCAGCAAAATTGCCAACAAAATTGCCAACAAAGTTGCCAACAAAATTCAGCAAAATTGCCAGCAAAATTGCTATCAAAATTGCCATCAAAATTGCCAGCAAAGTAAAGTTGCCAACAAAGTTGCCAACAAAATTGCCAGCAAAATTGCCAACAAAATTGCCAACAAAGTTGCCAACAAATTGGCCAACAAAGTTGCCAACAAACTTGCCAACAAAGTTGCCAACAAAGTTGCCAACAAAATTGCCATCAAAATTGCCAGCAAAGTAAAGTTGCCAACAAATTTGCCAACAAAGTTGCCAACAAATTTGCCAACAAAGTTGCCAACAAAATTGCCAGCAAAATTGCCAACAAAATTGCCAACAAAGTTGCCAACAAATTGGCCAACAAAGTTGCCAACAAACTTGACAACAAAGTTGCCAACAAAGTTGCCAACAAAATTGCCAGCAAAATTGCCAACAAAGTTGCCAACAAATTGGCCAACAAAGTTGCCAACAAACTTGCCAACAAAGTTGCCAACAAAGTTGCCAACAAAATTGCCAGCAAAATTGCCAACAAAATTGCCAACAAAGTTGCCAACAAATTGGCCAACAAAGTTGCCAACAAATTTGCCAACAAAGTTGCCAACAAATTTGCCAACAAAGTTGCCAACAAAATTGCCAGCAAAATTGCCAGCAAAATTGCCAACAAAATTGCCATCAAAATTGCCAGCAAAATTGCCAGCAAAATTGCCAACAAAATTGCCAACAAAGTTGCCAACAAATTTGCCACCAACAAATTTGCCAACAAAGTTGCCAACAAATTGGCCAACAAAGTTGCCAACAAACTTGCCAACAAAGTTGCCAACAAAGTTGCCAACAAAATTGCCAGCAAAATTGCCAACAAAATTGCCAACAAAGTTGCCAACAAATTTGCCAACAAAGTTGCCAACAAATTGGCCCACAAAGTTGCCAACAAACTTGCCAACAAAGTTGCCAACAAAGTTGCCAACAAAATTGCCAGCAAAATTGCAAACAAAATTGCCAACAAAGTTGCCAACAAAATTCAGCAAAATTGCCAGCAAAATTGCTATCAAAATTGCCATCAAAACTGCCAGCAAAGTAAAGTTGCCAACAAAGTTGCCAACAAAATTGCCAGCAAAATTGCCAACAAAATTGCCAACAAAGTTGCCAACAAATTGGCCAACAAAGTTGCCAACAAACTTGACAACAAAGTTGCCAACAAATTGGCCAACAAAGTTGCCAACAAACTTGACAACAAAGTTGCCAACAAAGTTGCCAACAAAATTGCCAGCAAAATTGCCAACAAAGTTGCCAACAAAGTTGCCAACAAATTGGCCAACAAAGTTGCCAACAAATTTGCCAACAAAGTTGCCAACAAATTTGCCAACAAAGTTGCCAACAAAATTGCCAGCAAAATTGCCAGCAAAATTGCCAACAAAATTGCCATCAAAATTGCCAGCAAAGTTGCCAACAAAATTGCAAGCAAAATTGCCAGGAAAATTGCCAACAAAATTGCCATCAAAATTGCCAGCAAAATTGCCAGCAAAATTGCCAACAAAATTGCCAACAAAGTTGCCAACAAATTTGCCACCAACAAATTTGCCAACAAAGTTGCCAACAAATTGGCCAACAAAGTTGCCAACAAACTTGCCAACAAAGTTGCCAACAAAGTTGCCAACAAAATTGCCAGCAAAATTGCCAACAAAATTGCCAACAAAGTTGCCAACAAATTTGCCAACAAAGTTGCCAACAAATTGGCCAACAAAGTTGCCAACAAACTTGCCAACAAAGTTGCCAACAAAGTTGCCAACAAAATTGCCAGCAAAATTGCCAACAAAATTGCCAACAAAGTTGCCAACAAAGTTGCCAACAAATTGGCCAACAAAGTTGCCAACAAACTTGACAACAAAGTTGCCAACAAAGTTGCCAACAAAATTGCCAGCAAAATTGCCAACAAAATTGCCAACAAAGTTGCCAACAAAATTGCCAGCAAAATTGCCAACAAAATTGCCAACAAAGTTGCCAACAAATTGGCCAACAAAGTTGCCAACAAACTTGACAACAAAGTTGCCAACAAAGTTGCTAACAAAATTGCCAGCAAAATTGCCAACAAAATTGCCAACAAAATTGCCAACAAATTGGCCAACAAAGTTGCCAACAAACTTGCCAACAAAATTGCCAGCAAAATTGCTATCAAAATTGCCATCAAAATTGCCAGCAAAGTAAAGTTGCCAACAAAGTTGCCAACAAAATTGCCAGCAAAATTGCCAACAAAATTGCCAACAAAGTTGCCAACAAATTGGCCAACAAAGTTGCCAACAAACTTGACAACAAAGTTGCCAACAAAGTTGCCAACAAAATTGCCAGCAAAATTGCCAACAAAATTGCCAACAAAGTTGCCAACAAAATTGCCAGCAAAATTGCCAACAAAATTGCCAACAAAGTTGCCAACCAATTGGCCAACAAAATTGCCAACAAAATTGCCAACAAAACTGCCAACAAAATTGCCAGCAAAATTGCCAACAAAATTGCCCACAAAGTTGCCAACCAATTGGCCTACAAAGTTGCCAACAAACTTGCCAACAAAGTTGCCAACAAAGTTGCCAACAAAATTGCCAGCAAAATTGCCAACAAAATTGCCAACAAAGTTGCCAACAAATTGGCCAACAAAGTTGCCAACAAACTTGCCCACAAAGTTGCCAACAAAATTGCCAGCAAAATTGCCAACAAAATTGCCAACAAAGTTGCCAACAAAGTTGCCAGCAAAATTGCCATCGCGTAAATACTTAAATCAGAGAAATTCCACACACACACAATACATAGGCAAACTTAACGCTAATTAGCATTTTATTTCAGCTGACCTTAGTGCAGTGTAGATTATCGTAAATAATGTAATCGTCTTCGTTATTATCGTGATCGGCATATTCAAAATTGCCAGCAAAATTGCCTACAAAATTGCCAACAAATTGCCATCAAAATTGCCAGCAAAATTGCCAACAAAATTGCCAACAAAGTTGCCAACAAATTGGCCAACAAAGTTGCCAACAAACTTGCCAACAAAGTTGCCAACAAAGTTGCCAACAAAATTGCCAGCAAAATTGCCAACAAAATTGCCAACAAAGTTGCCAACAAATTGGCCAACAAAGTTGCCAACAAAATTGCCAACAAAATTGGCAGCAAAATTGCCAGCAAAATTTCCAGCAAAATTGCCAGCAAAATTGCCAACAAAATTGCCATCAAAATTGCCAGCAAAATTGCCAACAAAATTGCCAACAAAGTTGCCAACAAATTGGCCAACAAAGTTGCCAACAAACTTGCCAACAAAGTTGCCAACAAAGTTGCCAACAAAATTGCCAGCAAAATTGCCAACAAAATTGCCAACAAAGTTGCCAACAAATTGGCCAACAAAGTTGCCAACAAACTTGCCAACAAAGTTGCCAACAAAGTTGCCAACAAAATTGCCAGCAAAATTGCCAACAAAATTGCCAACAAAGTTGCCAACAAATTGGCCAACAAAGTTGCCAACAAACTTGCCCACAAAGTTGCCAACAAAGTTGCCAACAAAATTGCCAGCAAAATTGCCAACAAAATTGCCAACAAAGTTGCCAACAAAGTTGCCAGCAAAATTGCCATCGCGTAAATACTTAAATCAGAGAAATTCCACACACACACAATACATAGGCAAACTTAACGCTAATTAGCATTTTATTTCAGCTGACCTTAGTGCAGTGTAGATTATCGTAAATAATGTAATCGTCTTCGTTATTATCGTGATCGGCATATTCAAAATTGCCAGCAAAATTGCCTACAAAATTGCCAACAAAATTGCCATCAAAATTGCCAACAAATTGGCCAACAAAGTTGCCAACAAACTTGACAACAAATTGGCCAACAAAGTTGCCAACAAACTTGCCAACAAAGTTGCCAACAAAGTTGCCAACAAAATTGCCAGCAAAATTGCCAACAAAATTGCCAACAAAGTTGCCAACAAATTGGCCAACAAAGTTGCCAACAAACTTGCCAACAAAGTTGCCAACAAAGTTGCCAACAAAATTGCCAGCAAAATTGCCAACAAAATTGCCAACAAAGTTGCCAACAAATTGGCCAACAAAGTTGCCAACAAACTTGCCCACAAAGTTGCCAACAAAGTTGCCAACAAAATTGCCAGCAAAATTGCCAACAAAATTGCCAACAAAGTTGCCAACAAAGTTGCCAGCAAAATTGCCATCGCGTAAATACTTAAATCAGAGAAATTCCACACACACACAATACATAGGCAAACTTAACGCTAATTAGCATTTTATTTCAGCTGACCTTAGTGCAGTGTAGATTATCGTAAATAATGTAATCGTCTTCGTTATTATCGTGATCGGCATATTCAAAATTGCCAGCAAAATTGCCTACAAAATTGCCAACAAAATTGCCATCAAAATTGCCAGAAAAATTGCCAACAAAATTGCCAACAAAGTTGCCAACAAATTGGCCAACAAAGTTGCCAACAAACTTGCCAACAAAGTTGCCAACAAAGTTGCCAACAAAATTGCCAGCAAAATTGCCAACAAAATTGCCAACAAAGTTGCCAACAAATTGGCCAACAAAGTTGCCAACAAACTTGCCAACAAAGTTGCCAACAAAGTTGCCAACAAAATTGCCAGCAAAATTGCCAACAAAATTGCCCACAAAGTTGCCAACAAATTGGCCAACAAAGTTGCCAACAAACTTGCCAACAAAGTTGCCAACAAAGTTGTCAACAAAATTGCCAGCAAAATTGCCAACAAAATTGCCAACAAAGTTGCCAACAAATTGGCCAACAAAGTTGCCAACAAACTTGCCCACAAAGTTGCCAACAAAGTTGCCAACAAAATTGCCAGCAAAATTGCCAACAAAATTGCCAACAAAGTTGCCAACAAAGTTGCCAGCAAAATTGCCATCGCGTAAATACTTAAATCAGAGAAATTCCACACACACACAATACATAGGCAAACTTAACGCTAATTAGCATTTTATTTCAGCTGACCTTAGTGCAGTGTAGATTATCGTAAATAATGTAATCGTCTTCGTTATTATCGTGATCGGCATATTCAAAATTGCCAGCAAAATTGCCTACAAAATTGCCAACAAAGTTGCCAACAAAATTGCCAGCAAAATTGCCAGCAAAATTGCCAACAAAATTGGCAGCAAAATTGCCAGCAAAATTTCCAGCAAAATTGCCAGCAAAATTGCCAACAAAATTGCCATCAAAATTGCCAGCAAAATTGCCAACAAAATTGCCAACAAAGTTGCCAACAAATTGGCCAACAAAGTTGCCAACAAACTTGCCAACAAAGTTACCAACAAAGTTGCCAACAAAATTGCCAGCAAAATTGCCAACAAAATTGCCAACAAAGTTGCCAACAAATTGGCCAACAAAGTTACCAACAAACTTGCCCACAAAGTTGCCAACAAAGTTGCCAACAAAATTGCCAGCAAAATTGCCAACAAAATTGCCAACAAAGTTGCCAACAAAGTTGCCAGCAAAATTGCCATCGCGTAAATACTTAAATCAGAGAAATTCCACACACACACAATACATAGGCAAACTTAACGCTAATTAGCATTTTATTTCAGCTGACCTTAGTGCAGTGTAGATTATCGTAAATAATGTAATCGTCTTCGTTATTATCGTGATCGGCATATTCAAAATTGCCAGCAAAATTGCCTACAAAATTGCCAACAAAATTGCCATCAAAATTGCCAGCAAAATTGCCAACAAAATTGCCAACAAAGTTGCCAACAAATTGGCCAACAAAGTTGCCAACAAACTTGCCAACAAAGTTGCCAACAAAGTTGCCAACAAAATTGCCAGCAAAATTGCCAACAAAATTGCCCACAAAGTTGCCAACCAATTGGCCTACAAAGTTGCCAACAAACTTGCCAACAAAGTTGCCAACAAAGTTGCCAACAAAATTGCCAGCAAAACTGCCAACAAAATTGCCAACAAAGTTGCCAACAAATTGGCCAACAAAGTTGCCAACAAACTTGCCCACAAAGTTGCCAACAAAATTGCCAGCAAAATTGCCAACAAAATTGCCAACAAAGTTGCCAACAAAGTTGCCAGCAAAATTGCCATCGCGTAAATACTTAAATCAGAGAAATTCCACACACACACAATACATAGGCAAACTTAACGCTAATTAGCATTTTATTTCAGCTGACCTTAGTGCAGTGTAGATTATCGTAAATAATGTAATCGTCTTCGTTATTATCGTGATCGGCATATTCAAAATTGCCAGCAAAATTGCCTACAAAATTGCCAACAAATTGCCATCAAAATTGCCAGCAAAATTGCCAACAAAATTGCCAACAAAGTTGCCAACAAATTGGCCAACAAAGTTGCCCACAAACTTGCCAACAAAGTTGCCAACAAAGTTGCCAACAAAATTGCCAGCAAAATTGCCAACAAAATTGCCAACAAAGTTGCCAACAAATTGGCCAACAAAGTTGCCAACAAAATTGCCAGCAAAATTGCCAGCAAAATTGCCAACAAAATTGGCAGCAAAATTGCCAGCAAAATTTCCAGCAAAATTGCCAGCAAAATTGCCAACAAAATTGCCATCAAAATTGCCAGCAAAATTGCCAACAAAATTGCCAACAAAGTTGCCAACAAATTGGCCAACAAAGTTGCCAACAAACTTGCCAACAAAGTTGCCAACAAAGTTGCCAACAAAATTGCCAGCAAAATTGCCAACAAAATTGCCAACAAAGTTGCCAACAAATTGGCCAACAAAGTTGCCAACAAACTTGCCAACAAAGTTGCCAACAAAGTTGCCAACAAAATTGCCAGCAAAATTGCCAACAAAGTTGCCAACAAATTGGCCAAAAAGTTGCCAACAAACTTGCCAACAAAGTTGCCAACAAAGTTGCCAACAAAATTGCCAGCAAAATTGCCAACAAAATTGCCAACAAAGTTGCCAACAAATTGGCCAACAAAGTTGCCAACAAACTTGACAACAAAGTTGCCAACAAATTGGCCAACAAAGTTGCCAACAAACTTGACAACAAAGTTGCCAACAAAGTTGCCAACAAAATTGCCAGCAAAATTGCCAACAAAGTTGCCAACAAATTGGCCAAAAAGTTGCCAACAAACTTGCCAACAAAGTTGCCAACAAAGTTGCCAACAAAATTGCCAGCAAAATTGCCAACAAAATTGCCAACAAAGTTGCCAACAAATTGGCCAACAAAGTTGCCAACAAATTTGCCAACAAAGTTGCCAACAAATTGGCCAACAAAGTTGCCAACAAAATTGCCAGCAAAATTGCCAGCAAAATTGCCAACAAAATTGCCATCAAAATTGCCAGCAAAGTTGCCAACAAAATTGCAAGCAAAATTGCCAGGAAAATTGCCAACAAAATTGCCATCAAAATTGCCAGCAAAATTGCCAGCAAAATTGCCAACAAAATTGCCAACAAAGTTGCCAACAAATTTGCCACCAACAAATTTGCCAACAAAGTTGCCAACAAATTGGCCAACAAAGTTGCCAACAAACTTGCCAACAAAGTTGCCAACAAAGTTGCCAAGAAAATTGCCAGCAAAAATGCCAACAAAATTGCCAACAAAGTTGCCAACAAATTTGCCAACAAAGTTGCCAACAAATTGGCCAACAAAGTTGCCAACAAACTTGCCAACAAAGTTGCCAACAAAATTGCCAACAAAGTTGCCAACAAAATTCAGCAAAATTGCCAGCAAAATTGCTATCAAAATTGCCATCAAAACTGCCAGCAAAGTAAAGTTGCCAGCAAAGTTGCCAACAAAATTGCAAGCAAAATTGCCAGGAAAATTGCCAACAAAATTGCCATCAAAATTGCCAGCAAAATTGCCAGCAAAATTGCCAACAAAATTGCCAACAAAGTTGCCAACAAATTTGCCACCAACAAATTTGCCAACAAAGTTGCCAACAAATTGGCCAACAAAGTTGCCAACAAACTTGACAACAAAGTTGCCAACAAAGTTGCCAACAAAATTGCCAGCAAAATTGCCAACAAAATTGCCAACAAAGTTGCCAACAAAATTGCCAGCAAAATTGCCAACAAAATTGCCAACAAAGTTGCCAACAAATTGGCCAACAAAGTTGCCAACAAACTTGACAACAAAGTTGCCAACAAAGTTGCTAACAAAATTGCCAGCAAAATTGCCAACAAAATTGCCAACAAAGTTGCCAACAAATTGGCCAACAAAGTTGCCAACAAACTTGCCAACAAAATTGCCAGCAAAATTGCTATCAAAATTGCCATCAAAATTGCCAGCAAAGTAAAGTTGCCAACAAAGTTGCCAACAAAATTGCCAGCAAAATTGCCAACAAAATTGCCAACAAAGTTGCCAACAAATTGGCCAACAAAGTTGCCAACAAACTTGACAACAAAGTTGCCAACAAAGTTGCCAACAAAATTGCCAGCAAAATTGCCAACAAAATTGCCAACAAAGTTGCCAACAAAATTGCCAGCAAAATTGCCAACAAAATTGCCAACAAAGTTGCCAACCAATTGGCCAACAAAATTGCCAACAAAATTGCCAACAAAGTTGACAACAAAATTCAGCAAAATTGCCAGCAAAATTGCTATGAAAATTGCCATCAAAATTGCCAGCAAAGTAAAGTTGCCAACAAAGTTGCCAACAAAATTGCCAGCAAAATTGCCAACAAAATTGCCAACAAAGTTGCCAACAAATTGGCCCACAAAGTTGCCAACAAACTTGCCAACAAAGTTGCCAACAAAGTTGCCAACAAAATTGCCAGCAAAATTGCAAACAAAATTGCCAACAAAGTTGCCAACAAAATTCAGCAAAATTGCCAGCAAAATTGCTATCAAAATTGCCATCAAAACTGCCAGCAAAGTAAAGTTGCCAACAAAGTTGCCAACAAAATTGCCAGCAAAATTGCCAACAAAATTGCCAACAAAGTTGCCAACAAATTGGCCAACAAAGTTGCCAACAAACTTGACAACAAAGTTGCCAACAAATTGGCCAACAAAGTTGCCAACAAAATTGCCAGCAAAATTGCCAGCAAAATTGCCAGCAGGGTGGGTCAGCTAGTATAATATAGAAATATTGAAATATTTATATGGCCGTGCGTAGAAGTAAAAACAACATTAACATAAGGATTTCTATAAGTGTTGTTCTGTAAGTCCAGTGGCCCTAGGGAGTAAAATGCCAGAGCAAAGTTCATCAAGCAATCTAACTAAAAGCTCGAACTCACACCGTTTGAGGGAGAAAGCCATTCCAACTTCGATAAAACAGGTGCCCTATCAGGGTTGGACTAAGGTATTTATTAACATATCGACAGGTGAGATCGTGGTCAAACGTTAGCCTATAATTTATTTAAACTAATGGTTCGAACTGAAATCTCGCGAGTCTCCCATAATAACAAAAAATATTTTTCGTAATCTTTGACTATCAATATAGTGCCACGAAATGTATAACCAACCTACTTGACCTATGTTCACTTTGGTGTACAAATTATTTTACTGAACAAGATTGGAAAACAATATTGCAAAAATCTGTTAATATAATCATGTACAAAAAATAAAATTGCCAATAAAGTTGCCAACAAATTGGCCAACAAAGTTGCCAACAAACTTGACAACAAAGTTGCCAACAAAGTCGCTAACAAAATTGCCAGCAAAATTGCCAATAAAATTGCCAACAAAGTTGCCAACAAATTGGCCAACAAAGTTGCCAACAAACTTGCCAACAAAATTGCCAGCAAAATTGCTATCAAAATTGCCATCAAAATTGCCAGCAAAGTAAAGTTGCCAACAAATTTGCCAACAAAGTTGCCAACAAATTTGCCAACAAAGTTGCCAACAAAATTGCCAGCAAAATTGCCAACAAAATTGCCAACAAAGTTGCCAACAAATTGGCCAACAAAGTTGCCAACAAACTTGACAACAAAGTTGCCAACAAAGTTGCCAACAAAATTGCCAGCAAAATTGCCAACAAAGTTGCCAACAAATTGGCCAACAAAGTTGCCAACAAACTTGCCAACAAAGTTGCCAACAAAGTTGCCAACAAAATTGCCAGCAAAATTGCCAACAAAATTGCCAACAAAGTTGCCAACAAATTGGCCAACAAAGTTGCCAACAAACTTGCCAGCAAAATTGCCAACAAAATTGCCAACAAAGTTGCCAACAAAATTCAGCAAAATTGCCAGCAAAATTGCTATCAAAATTGCCATCAAAATTGCCAGCAAAGTAAAGTTGCCAACAAAGTTGCCAACAAAATTGCCAGCAAAATTGCCAACAAAATTGCCAACAAAGTTGCCAACAAATTGGCCAACAAAGTTGCCAACAAACTTGCCAACAAAGTTGCCAACAAAGTTGCCAACAAAATTGCCATCAAAATTGCCAGCAAAGTAAAGTTGCCAACAAATTTGCCAACAAAGTTGCCAACAAATTTGCCAACAAAGTTGCCAACAAAATTGCCAGCAAAATTGCCAACAAAATTGCCAACAAAGTTGCCAACAAATTGGCCAACAAATTTGCCAACAAAGTTGCCAACAAATTGGCCAACAAAGTTGCCAACAAACTTGCCAACAAAGTTGCCAACAAAGTTGCCAACAAAATTGCCAGCAAAATTGCCAACAAAATTGCCAACAAAGTTGCCAACAAAGTTGCCAACAAATTGGCCAACAAAGTTGCCAACAAACTTGACAACAAAGTTGCCAACAAAGTTGCCAACAAAATTGCCAGCAAAATTGCCAACAAAATTGCCAACAAAGTTGCCAACAAAATTGCCAGCAAAATTGCCAACAAAATTGCCAACAAAGTTGCCAACAAATTGGCCAACAAAGTTGCCAACAAACTTGACAACAAAGTTGCCAACAAAGTTGCTAACAAAATTGCCAGCAAAATTGCCAACAAAATTGCCAACAAAATTGCCAACAAATTGGCCAACAAAGTTGCCAACAAACTTGCCAACAAAATTGCCAGCAAAATTGCTATCAAAATTGCCATCAAAATTGCCAGCAAAGTAAAGTTGCCAACAAAGTTGCCAACAAAATTGCCAGCAAAATTGCCAACAAAATTGCCAACAAAGTTGCCAACAAATTGGCCAACAAAGTTGCCAACAAACTTGACAACAAAGTTGCCAACAAAGTTGCCAACAAAATTGCCAGCAAAATTGCCAACAAAATTGCCAACAAAGTTGCCAACAAAATTGCCAGCAAAATTGCCAACAAAATTGCCAACAAAGTTGCCAACCAATTGGCCAACAAAATTGCCAACAAAATTGCCAACAAAACTGCCAACAAAATTGCCAGCAAAATTGCCAACAAAATTGCCCACAAAGTTGCCAACCAATTGGCCTACAAAGTTGCCAACAAACTTGCCAACAAAGTTGCCAACAAAGTTGCCAACAAAATTGCCAGCAAAATTGCCAACAAAATTGCCAACAAAGTTGCCAACAAATTGGCCAACAAAGTTGCCAACAAACTTGCCCACAAAGTTGCCAACAAAATTGCCAGCAAAATTGCCAACAAAATTGCCAACAAAGTTGCCAACAAAGTTGCCAGCAAAATTGCCATCGCGTAAATACTTAAATCAGAGAAATTCCACACACACACAATACATAGGCAAACTTAACGCTAATTAGCATTTTATTTCAGCTGACCTTAGTGCAGTGTAGATTATCGTAAATAATGTAATCGTCTTCGTTATTATCGTGATCGGCATATTCAAAATTGCCAGCAAAATTGCCTACAAAATTGCCAACAAATTGCCATCAAAATTGCCAGCAAAATTGCCAACAAAATTGCCAACAAAGTTGCCAACAAATTGGCCAACAAAGTTGCCAACAAACTTGCCAACAAAGTTGCCAACAAAGTTGCCAACAAAATTGCCAGCAAAATTGCCAACAAAATTGCCAACAAAGTTGCCAACAAATTGGCCAACAAAGTTGCCAACAAAATTGCCAACAAAATTGGCAGCAAAATTGCCAGCAAAATTTCCAGCAAAATTGCCAGCAAAATTGCCAACAAAATTGCCATCAAAATTGCCAGCAAAATTGCCAACAAAATTGCCAACAAAGTTGCCAACAAATTGGCCAACAAAGTTGCCAACAAACTTGCCAACAAAGTTGCCAACAAAGTTGCCAACAAAATTGCCAGCAAAATTGCCAACAAAATTGCCAACAAAGTTGCCAACAAATTGGCCAACAAAGTTGCCAACAAACTTGCCAACAAAGTTGCCAACAAAGTTGCCAACAAAATTGCCAGCAAAATTGCCAACAAAATTGCCAACAAAGTTGCCAACAAATTGGCCAACAAAGTTGCCAACAAACTTGCCCACAAAGTTGCCAACAAAGTTGCCAACAAAATTGCCAGCAAAATTGCCAACAAAATTGCCAACAAAGTTGCCAACAAAGTTGCCAGCAAAATTGCCATCGCGTAAATACTTAAATCAGAGAAATTCCACACACACACAATACATAGGCAAACTTAACGCTAATTAGCATTTTATTTCAGCTGACCTTAGTGCAGTGTAGATTATCGTAAATAATGTAATCGTCTTCGTTATTATCGTGATCGGCATATTCAAAATTGCCAGCAAAATTGCCTACAAAATTGCCAACAAAATTGCCATCAAAATTGCCAACAAATTGGCCAACAAAGTTGCCAACAAACTTGACAACAAATTGGCCAACAAAGTTGCCAACAAACTTGCCAACAAAGTTGCCAACAAAGTTGCCAACAAAATTGCCAGCAAAATTGCCAACAAAATTGCCAACAAAGTTGCCAACAAATTGGCCAACAAAGTTGCCAACAAACTTGCCAACAAAGTTGCCAACAAAGTTGCCAACAAAATTGCCAGCAAAATTGCCAACAAAATTGCCAACAAAGTTGCCAACAAATTGGCCAACAAAGTTGCCAACAAACTTGCCCACAAAGTTGCCAACAAAGTTGCCAACAAAATTGCCAGCAAAATTGCCAACAAAATTGCCAACAAAGTTGCCAACAAAGTTGCCAGCAAAATTGCCATCGCGTAAATACTTAAATCAGAGAAATTCCACACACACACAATACATAGGCAAACTTAACGCTAATTAGCATTTTATTTCAGCTGACCTTAGTGCAGTGTAGATTATCGTAAATAATGTAATCGTCTTCGTTATTATCGTGATCGGCATATTCAAAATTGCCAGCAAAATTGCCTACAAAATTGCCAACAAAATTGCCATCAAAATTGCCAGAAAAATTGCCAACAAAATTGCCAACAAAGTTGCCAACAAATTGGCCAACAAAGTTGCCAACAAACTTGCCAACAAAGTTGCCAACAAAGTTGCCAACAAAATTGCCAGCAAAATTGCCAACAAAATTGCCAACAAAGTTGCCAACAAATTGGCCAACAAAGTTGCCAACAAACTTGCCAACAAAGTTGCCAACAAAGTTGCCAACAAAATTGCCAGCAAAATTGCCAACAAAATTGCCCACAAAGTTGCCAACAAATTGGCCAACAAAGTTGCCAACAAACTTGCCAACAAAGTTGCCAACAAAGTTGTCAACAAAATTGCCAGCAAAATTGCCAACAAAATTGCCAACAAAGTTGCCAACAAATTGGCCAACAAAGTTGCCAACAAACTTGCCCACAAAGTTGCCAACAAAGTTGCCAACAAAATTGCCAGCAAAATTGCCAACAAAATTGCCAACAAAGTTGCCAACAAAGTTGCCAGCAAAATTGCCATCGCGTAAATACTTAAATCAGAGAAATTCCACACACACACAATACATAGGCAAACTTAACGCTAATTAGCATTTTATTTCAGCTGACCTTAGTGCAGTGTAGATTATCGTAAATAATGTAATCGTCTTCGTTATTATCGTGATCGGCATATTCAAAATTGCCAGCAAAATTGCCTACAAAATTGCCAACAAAGTTGCCAACAAAATTGCCAGCAAAATTGCCAGCAAAATTGCCAACAAAATTGGCAGCAAAATTGCCAGCAAAATTTCCAGCAAAATTGCCAGCAAAATTGCCAACAAAATTGCCATCAAAATTGCCAGCAAAATTGCCAACAAAATTGCCAACAAAGTTGCCAACAAATTGGCCAACAAAGTTGCCAACAAACTTGCCAACAAAGTTACCAACAAAGTTGCCAACAAAATTGCCAGCAAAATTGCCAACAAAATTGCCAACAAAGTTGCCAACAAATTGGCCAACAAAGTTACCAACAAACTTGCCCACAAAGTTGCCAACAAAGTTGCCAACAAAATTGCCAGCAAAATTGCCAACAAAATTGCCAACAAAGTTGCCAACAAAGTTGCCAGCAAAATTGCCATCGCGTAAATACTTAAATCAGAGAAATTCCACACACACACAATACATAGGCAAACTTAACGCTAATTAGCATTTTATTTCAGCTGACCTTAGTGCAGTGTAGATTATCGTAAATAATGTAATCGTCTTCGTTATTATCGTGATCGGCATATTCAAAATTGCCAGCAAAATTGCCTACAAAATTGCCAACAAAATTGCCATCAAAATTGCCAGCAAAATTGCCAACAAAATTGCCAACAAAGTTGCCAACAAATTGGCCAACAAAGTTGCCAACAAACTTGCCAACAAAGTTGCCAACAAAGTTGCCAACAAAATTGCCAGCAAAATTGCCAACAAAATTGCCCACAAAGTTGCCAACCAATTGGCCTACAAAGTTGCCAACAAACTTGCCAACAAAGTTGCCAACAAAGTTGCCAACAAAATTGCCAGCAAAACTGCCAACAAAATTGCCAACAAAGTTGCCAACAAATTGGCCAACAAAGTTGCCAACAAACTTGCCCACAAAGTTGCCAACAAAATTGCCAGCAAAATTGCCAACAAAATTGCCAACAAAGTTGCCAACAAAGTTGCCAGCAAAATTGCCATCGCGTAAATACTTAAATCAGAGAAATTCCACACACACACAATACATAGGCAAACTTAACGCTAATTAGCATTTTATTTCAGCTGACCTTAGTGCAGTGTAGATTATCGTAAATAATGTAATCGTCTTCGTTATTATCGTGATCGGCATATTCAAAATTGCCAGCAAAATTGCCTACAAAATTGCCAACAAATTGCCATCAAAATTGCCAGCAAAATTGCCAACAAAATTGCCAACAAAGTTGCCAACAAATTGGCCAACAAAGTTGCCCACAAACTTGCCAACAAAGTTGCCAACAAAGTTGCCAACAAAATTGCCAGCAAAATTGCCAACAAAATTGCCAACAAAGTTGCCAACAAATTGGCCAACAAAGTTGCCAACAAAATTGCCAGCAAAATTGCCAGCAAAATTGCCAACAAAATTGGCAGCAAAATTGCCAGCAAAATTTCCAGCAAAATTGCCAGCAAAATTGCCAACAAAATTGCCATCAAAATTGCCAGCAAAATTGCCAACAAAATTGCCAACAAAGTTGCCAACAAATTGGCCAACAAAGTTGCCAACAAACTTGCCAACAAAGTTGCCAACAAAGTTGCCAACAAAATTGCCAGCAAAATTGCCAACAAAATTGCCAACAAAGTTGCCAACAAATTGGCCAACAAAGTTGCCAACAAACTTGCCAACAAAGTTGCCAACAAAGTTGCCAACAAAATTGCCAGCAAAATTGCCAACAAAATTGCCAACAAAGTTGCCAACAAATTGGCCAACAAAGTTGCCAACAAACTTGCCCACAAAGTTGCCAACAAACTTGACAACAAAGTTGCCAACAAATTGGCCAACAAAGTTGCCAACAAACTTGACAACAAAGTTGCCAACAAAGTTGCCAACAAAATTGCCAGCAAAATTGCCAACAAAGTTGCCAACAAATTGGCCAAAAAGTTGCCAACAAACTTGCCAACAAAGTTGCCAACAAAGTTGCCAACAAAATTGCCAGCAAAATTGCCAACAAAATTGCCAACAAAGTTGCCAACAAATTGGCCAACAAAGTTGCCAACAAACTTGACAACAAAGTTGCCAACAAATTGGCCAACAAAGTTGCCAACAAACTTGACAACAAAGTTGCCAACAAAGTTGCCAACAAAATTGCCAGCAAAATTGCCAACAAAGTTGCCAACAAATTGGCCAAAAAGTTGCCAACAAACTTGCCAACAAAGTTGCCAACAAAGTTGCCAACAAAATTGCCAGCAAAATTGCCAACAAAATTGCCAACAAAGTTGCCAACAAATTGGCCAACAAAGTTGCCAACAAATTTGCCAACAAAGTTGCCAACAAATTGGCCAACAAAGTTGCCAACAAAATTGCCAGCAAAATTGCCAGCAAAATTGCCAACAAAATTGCCATCAAAATTGCCAGCAAAGTTGCCAACAAAATTGCAAGCAAAATTGCCAGGAAAATTGCCAACAAAATTGCCATCAAAATTGCCAGCAAAATTGCCAGCAAAATTGCCAACAAAATTGCCAACAAAGTTGCCAACAAATTTGCCACCAACAAATTTGCCAACAAAGTTGCCAACAAATTGGCCAACAAAGTTGCCAACAAACTTGCCAACAAAGTTGCCAACAAAGTTGCCAAGAAAATTGCCAGCAAAAATGCCAACAAAATTGCCAACAAAGTTGCCAACAAATTTGCCAACAAAGTTGCCAACAAATTGGCCAACAAAGTTGCCAACAAACTTGCCAACAAAGTTGCCAACAAAATTGCCAACAAAGTTGCCAACAAAATTCAGCAAAATTGCCAGCAAAATTGCTATCAAAATTGCCATCAAAACTGCCAGCAAAGTAAAGTTGCCAGCAAAGTTGCCAACAAAATTGCAAGCAAAATTGCCAGGAAAATTGCCAACAAAATTGCCATCAAAATTGCCAGCAAAATTGCCAGCAAAATTGCCAACAAAATTGCCAACAAAGTTGCCAACAAATTTGCCACCAACAAATTTGCCAACAAAGTTGCCAACAAATTGGCCAACAAAGTTGCCAACAAACTTGACAACAAAGTTGCCAACAAAGTTGCCAACAAAATTGCCAGCAAAATTGCCAACAAAATTGCCAACAAAGTTGCCAACAAAATTGCCAGCAAAATTGCCAACAAAATTGCCAACAAAGTTGCCAACAAATTGGCCAACAAAGTTGCCAACAAACTTGACAACAAAGTTGCCAACAAAGTTGCTAACAAAATTGCCAGCAAAATTGCCAACAAAATTGCCAACAAAGTTGCCAACAAATTGGCCAACAAAGTTGCCAACAAACTTGCCAACAAAATTGCCAGCAAAATTGCTATCAAAATTGCCATCAAAATTGCCAGCAAAGTAAAGTTGCCAACAAAGTTGCCAACAAAATTGCCAGCAAAATTGCCAACAAAATTGCCAACAAAGTTGCCAACAAATTGGCCAACAAAGTTGCCAACAAACTTGACAACAAAGTTGCCAACAAAGTTGCCAACAAAATTGCCAGCAAAATTGCCAACAAAATTGCCAACAAAGTTGCCAACAAAATTGCCAGCAAAATTGCCAACAAAATTGCCAACAAAGTTGCCAACCAATTGGCCAACAAAATTGCCAACAAAATTGCCAACAAAGTTGACAACAAAATTCAGCAAAATTGCCAGCAAAATTGCTATGAAAATTGCCATCAAAATTGCCAGCAAAGTAAAGTTGCCAACAAAGTTGCCAACAAAATTGCCAGCAAAATTGCCAACAAAATTGCCAACAAAGTTGCCAACAAATTGGCCCACAAAGTTGCCAACAAACTTGCCAACAAAGTTGCCAACAAAGTTGCCAACAAAATTGCCAGCAAAATTGCAAACAAAATTGCCAACAAAGTTGCCAACAAAATTCAGCAAAATTGCCAGCAAAATTGCTATCAAAATTGCCATCAAAACTGCCAGCAAAGTAAAGTTGCCAACAAAGTTGCCAACAAAATTGCCAGCAAAATTGCCAACAAAATTGCCAACAAAGTTGCCAACAAATTGGCCAACAAAGTTGCCAACAAACTTGACAACAAAGTTGCCAACAAATTGGCCAACAAAGTTGCCAACAAAATTGCCAGCAAAATTGCCAGCAAAATTGCCAGCAGGGTGGGTCAGCTAGTATAATATAGAAATATTGAAATATTTATATGGCCGTGCGTAGAAGTAAAAACAACATTAACATAAGGATTTCTATAAGTGTTGTTCTGTAAGTCCAGTGGCCCTAGGGAGTAAAATGCCAGAGCAAAGTTCATCAAGCAATCTAACTAAAAGCTCGAACTCACACCGTTTGAGGGAGAAAGCCATTCCAACTTCGATAAAACAGGTGCCCTATCAGGGTTGGACTAAGGTATTTATTAACATATCGACAGGTGAGATCGTGGTCAAACGTTAGCCTATAATTTATTTAAACTAATGGTTCGAACTGAAATCTCGCGAGTCTCCCATAATAACAAAAAATATTTTTCGTAATCTTTGACTATCAATATAGTGCCACGAAATGTATAACCAACCTACTTGACCTATGTTCACTTTGGTGTACAAATTATTTTACTGAACAAGATTGGAAAACAATATTGCAAAAATCTGTTAATATAATCATGTACAAAAAATAAAATTGCCAATAAAGTTGCCAACAAATTGGCCAACAAAGTTGCCAACAAACTTGACAACAAAGTTGCCAACAAAGTCGCTAACAAAATTGCCAGCAAAATTGCCAATAAAATTGCCAACAAAGTTGCCAACAAATTGGCCAACAAAGTTGCCAACAAACTTGCCAACAAAATTGCCAGCAAAATTGCTATCAAAATTGCCATCAAAATTGCCAGCAAAGTAAAGTTGCCAACAAATTTGCCAACAAAGTTGCCAACAAATTTGCCAACAAAGTTGCCAACAAAATTGCCAGCAAAATTGCCAACAAAATTGCCAACAAAGTTGCCAACAAATTGGCCAACAAAGTTGCCAACAAACTTGACAACAAAGTTGCCAACAAAGTTGCCAACAAAATTGCCAGCAAAATTGCCAACAAAGTTGCCAACAAATTGGCCAACAAAGTTGCCAACAAACTTGCCAACAAAGTTGCCAACAAAGTTGCCAACAAAATTGCCAGCAAAATTGCCAACAAAATTGCCAACAAAGTTGCCAACAAATTGGCCAACAAAGTTGCCAACAAACTTGCCAGCAAAATTGCCAACAAAATTGCCAACAAAGTTGCCAACAAAATTCAGCAAAATTGCCAGCAAAATTGCTATCAAAATTGCCATCAAAATTGCCAGCAAAGTAAAGTTGCCAACAAAGTTGCCAACAAAATTGCCAGCAAAATTGCCAACAAAATTGCCAACAAAGTTGCCAACAAATTGGCCAACAAAGTTGCCAACAAACTTGCCAACAAAGTTGCCAACAAAGTTGCCAACAAAATTGCCATCAAAATTGCCAGCAAAGTAAAGTTGCCAACAAATTTGCCAACAAAGTTGCCAACAAATTTGCCAACAAAGTTGCCAACAAAATTGCCAGCAAAATTGCCAACAAAATTGCCAACAAAGTTGCCAACAAATTGGCCAACAAAGTTGCCAACAAACTTGACAACAAAGTTGCCAACAAAGTTGCCAACAAAATTGCCAGCAAAATTGCCAACAAAGTTGCCAACAAATTGGCCAACAAAGTTGCCAACAAACTTGCCAACAAAGTTGCCAACAAAGTTGCCAACAAAATTGCCAGCAAAATTGCCAACAAAATTGCCAACAAAGTTGCCAACAAATTGGCCAACAAAGTTGCCAACAAATTTGCCAACAAAGTTGCCAACAAATTTGCCAACAAAGTTGCCAACAAAATTGCCAGCAAAATTGCCAGCAAAATTGCCAACAAAATTGCCATCAAAATTGCCAGCAAAATTGCCAGCAAAATTGCCAACAAAATTGCCAACAAAGTTGCCAACAAATTTGCCACCAACAAATTTGCCAACAAAGTTGCCAACAAATTGGCCAACAAAGTTGCCAACAAACTTGCCAACAAAGTTGCCAACAAAGTTGCCAACAAAATTGCCAGCAAAATTGCCAACAAAATTGCCAACAAAGTTGCCAACAAATTTGCCAACAAAGTTGCCAACAAATTGGCCCACAAAGTTGCCAACAAACTTGCCAACAAAGTTGCCAACAAAGTTGCCAACAAAATTGCCAGCAAAATTGCAAACAAAATTGCCAACAAAGTTGCCAACAAAATTCAGCAAAATTGCCAGCAAAATTGCTATCAAAATTGCCATCAAAACTGCCAGCAAAGTAAAGTTGCCAACAAAGTTGCCAACAAAATTGCCAGCAAAATTGCCAACAAAATTGCCAACAAAGTTGCCAACAAATTGGCCAACAAAGTTGCCAACAAACTTGACAACAAAGTTGCCAACAAATTGGCCAACAAAGTTGCCAACAAACTTGACAACAAAGTTGCCAACAAAGTTGCCAACAAAATTGCCAGCAAAATTGCCAACAAAGTTGCCAACAAAGTTGCCAACAAATTGGCCAACAAAGTTGCCAACAAATTGGCCAACAAAGTTGCCAACAAACTTGCCAACAAAATTGCCAGCAAAATTGCTATCAAAATTGCCATCAAAATTGCCAGCAAAGTAAAGTTGCCAACAATTTTGCCAACAAAGTTGCCAACAAATTTGCCAACAAAGTTGCCAACAAAATTGCCAGCAAAATTGCCAACAAAATTGCCAACAAAGTTGCCAACAAATTGGCCAACAAAGTTGCCAACAAACTTGACAACAAAGTTGCCAACAAAGTTGCCAACAAAATTGCCAGCAAAATTGCCAACAAAGTTGCCAACAAATTGGCCAACAAAGTTGCCAACAAACTTGCCAACAAAGTTGCCAACAAAGTTGCCAACAAAATTGCCAGCAAAATTGCCAACAAAATTG
Organism: Philereme transversata; assembly: GCA_963924445.1. Classification (NCBI taxonomy): domain Eukaryota; kingdom Metazoa; phylum Arthropoda; class Insecta; order Lepidoptera; family Geometridae; genus Philereme; species Philereme transversata. Next base: position 14,103,319 of record OZ004342.1, read on the forward strand.
CCAACAAAGTTGCCAACAAATTGGCCAACAAAGTTGCCAACAAACTTGCCAGCAAAATTGCCAACAAAATTGCCAACAAAGTTGCCAACAAAATTCAGCAAAATTGCCAGCAAAATTGCTATCAAAATTGCCATCAAAATTGCCAGCAAAGTAAAGTTGCCAACAAAGTTGCCAACAAAATTGCCAGCAAAATTGCCAACAAAATTGCCAACAAAGTTGCCAACAAATTGGCCAACAAAGTTGCCAACAAACTTGCCAACAAAGTTGCCAACAAAGTTGCCAACAAAATTGCCATCAAAATTGCCAGCAAAGTAAAGTTGCCAACAAATTTGCCAACAAAGTTGCCAACAAATTTGCCAACAAAGTTGCCAACAAAATTGCCAGCAAAATTGCCAACAAAATTGCCAACAAAGTTGCCAACAAATTGGCCAACAAAGTTGCCAACAAACTTGACAACAAAGTTGCCAACAAAGTTGCCAACAAAATTGCCAGCAAAATTGCCAACAAAATTGCCAACAAAGTTGCCAACAAATTGGCCAACAAAGTTGCCAACAAATTTGCCAACAAAGTTGCCAACAAATTTGCCAACAAAGTTGCCAACAAAATTGCCAGCAAAATTGCCAGCAAAATTGCCAACAAAATTGCCATCAAAATTGCCAGCAAAATTGCCAGCAAAATTGCCAACAAAATTGCCAACAAAGTTGCCAACAAATTTGCCACCAACAAATTTGCCAACAAAGTTGCCAACAAATTGGCCAACAAAGTTGCCAACAAACTTGCCAACAAAGTTGCCAACAAAGTTGCCAACAAAATTGCCAGCAAAATTGCCAACAAAATTGCCAACAAAGTTGCCAACAAATTTGCCAACAAAGTTGCCAACAAATTGGCCCACAAAGTTGCCAACAAACTTGCCAACAAAGTTGCCAACAAAGTTGCCAACAAAATTGCCAGCAAAATTGCAAACAAAATTGCCAACAAAGTTGCCAACAAAATTCAGCAAAATTGCCAGCAAAATTGCTATCAAAATTGCCATCAAAACTGCCAGCAAAGTAAAGTTGCCAACAAAGTTGCCAACAAAATTGCCAGCAAAATTGCCAACAAAATTGCCAACAAAGTTGCCAACAAATTGGCCAACAAAGTTGCCAACAAACTTGACAACAAAGTTGCCAACAAATTGGCCAACAAAGTTGCCAACAAACTTGACAACAAAGTTGCCAACAAAGTTGCCAACAAAATTGCCAGCAAAAATGCCAACAAAGTTGCCAACAAAGTTGCCAACAAATTGGCCAACAAAGTTGCCAACAAATTTGCCAACAAAGTTGCCAACAAATTTGCCAACAAAGTTGCCAACAAAATTGCCAGCAAAATTGCCAGCAAAATTGCCAACAAAATTGCCATCAAAATTGCCAGCAAAGTTGCCAACAAAATTGCAAGCAAAATTGCCAGGAAAATTGCCAACAAAATTGCCAACAAAGTTGCCAGCAAAATTGCCATCGCGTAAATACTTAAATCAGAGAAATTCCACACACACACAATACATAGGCAAACTTAACGCTAATTAGCATTTTATTTCAGCTGACCTTAGTGCAGTGTAGATTATCGTAAATAATGTAATCGTCTTCGTTATTATCGTGATCGGCATATTCAAAATTGCCAGCAAAATTGCCTACAAAATTGCCAACAAATTGCCATCAAAATTGCCAGCAAAATTGCCAACAAAATTGCCAACAAAGTTGCCAACAAATTGGCCAACAAAGTTGCCCACAAACTTGCCAACAAAGTTGCCAACAAAGTTGCCAACAAAATTGCCAGCAAAATTGCCAACAAAATTGCCAACAAAGTTGCCAACAAATTGGCCAACAAAGTTGCCAACAAAATTGCCAGCAAAATTGCCAGCAAAATTGCCAACAAAATTGGCAGCAAAATTGCCAGCAAAATTTCCAGCAAAATTGCCAGCAAAATTGCCAACAAAATTGCCATCAAAATTGCCAGCAAAATTGCCAACAAAATTGCCAACAAAGTTGCCAACAAATTGGCCAACAAAGTTGCCAACAAACTTGCCAACAAAGTTGCCAACAAAGTTGCCAACAAAATTGCCAGCAAAATTGCCAACAAAATTGCCAACAAAGTTGCCAACAAATTGGCCAACAAAGTTGCCAACAAACTTGCCAACAAAGTTGCCAACAAAGTTGCCAACAAAATTGCCAGCAAAATTGCCAACAAAATTGCCAACAAAGTTGCCAACAAATTGGCCAACAAAGTTGCCAACAAACTTGCCCACAAAGTTGCCAACAAACTTGACAACAAAGTTGCCAACAAATTGGCCAACAAAGTTGCCAACAAACTTGACAACAAAGTTGCCAACAAAGTTGCCAACAAAATTGCCAGCAAAATTGCCAACAAAGTTGCCAACAAATTGGCCAAAAAGTTGCCAACAAACTTGCCAACAAAGTTGCCAACAAAGTTGCCAACAAAATTGCCAGCAAAATTGCCAACAAAATTGCCAACAAAGTTGCCAACAAATTGGCCAACAAAGTTGCCAACAAACTTGACAACAAAGTTGCCAACAAATTGGCCAACAAAGTTGCCAACAAACTTGACAACAAAGTTGCCAACAAAGTTGCCAACAAAATTGCCAGCAAAATTGCCAACAAAGTTGCCAACAAATTGGCCAAAAAGTTGCCAACAAACTTGCCAACAAAGTTGCCAACAAAGTTGCCAACAAAATTGCCAGCAAAATTGCCAACAAAATTGCCAACAAAGTTGCCAACAAATTGGCCAACAAAGTTGCCAACAAATTTGCCAACAAAGTTGCCAACAAATTGGCCAACAAAGTTGCCAACAAAATTGCCAGCAAAATTGCCAGCAAAATTGCCAACAAAATTGCCATCAAAATTGCCAGCAAAGTTGCCAACAAAATTGCAAGCAAAATTGCCAGGAAAATTGCCAACAAAATTGCCATCAAAATTGCCAGCAAAATTGCCAGCAAAATTGCCAACAAAATTGCCAACAAAGTTGCCAACAAATTTGCCACCAACAAATTTGCCAACAAAGTTGCAAACAAATTGGCCAACAAAGTTGCCAACAAACTTGCCAACAAAGTTGCCAACAAAGTTGCCAAGAAAATTGCCAGCAAAAATGCCAACAAAATTGCCAACAAAGTTGCCAACAAATTTGCCAACAAAGTTGCCAACAAATTGGCCAACAAAGTTGCCAACAAACTTGCCAACAAAGTTGCCAACAAAATTGCCAACAAAGTTGCCAACAAAATTCAGCAAAATTGCCAGCAAAATTGCTATCAAAATTGCCATCAAAACTGCCAGCAAAGTAAAGTTGCCAGCAAAGTTGCCAACAAAAAAGCAAGCAAAATTGCCAGGAAAATTGCCAACAAAATTGCCATCAAAATTGCCAGCAAAATTGCCAGCAAAATTGCCAACAAAATTGCCAACAAAGTTGCCAACAAATTTGCCACCAACAAATTTGCCAACAAAGTTGCCAACAAATTGGCCAACAAAGTTGCCAACAAACTTGACAACAAAGTTGCCAACAAAGTTGCCAACAAAATTGCCAGCAAAATTGCCAACAAAATTGCCAACAAAGTTGCCAACAAAATTGCCAGCAAAATTGCCAACAAAATTGCCAACAAAGTTGCCAACAAATTGGCCAACAAAGTTGCCAACAAACTTGACAACAAAGTTGCCAACAAAGTTGCTAACAAAATTGCCAGCAAAATTGCCAACAAAATTGCCAACAAAGTTGCCAACAAATTGGCCAACAAAGTTGCCAACAAACTTGCCAACAAAATTGCCAGCAAAATTGCTATCAAAATTGCCATCAAAATTGCCAGCAAAGTAAAGTTGCCAACAAAGTTGCCAACAAAATTGCCAGCAAAATTGCCAACAAAATTGCCAACAAAGTTGCCAACAAATTGGCCAACAAAGTTGCCAACAAACTTGACAACAAAGTTGCCAACAAAGTTGCCAACAAAATTGCCCGCAAAATTGCCAACAAAATTGCCAACAAAGTTGCCAACAAAATTGCCAGCAAAATTGCCAACAAAATTGCCAACAAAGTTGCCAACCAATTGGCCAACAAAATTGCCAACAAAATTGCCAACAAAGTTGACAACAAAATTCAGCAAAATTGCCAGCAAAATTGCTATGAAAATTGCCATCAAAATTGCCAGCAAAGTAAAGTTGCCAACAAAGTTGCCAACAAAATTGCCAGCAAAATTGCCAACAAAATTTCCCACAAAGTTGCCAACCAATTGGCCTACAAAGCTGCCAACAAACTTGCCAACAAAGTTGCCAACAAAGTTGCCAACAAAATTGCCAGCAAAATTGCCAACAAAACTGCCAACAAAGTTGCCAACAAATTGGCCAACAAAGTTGCCAACAAAATTGCCAGCAAAATTGCTATCAAAATTGCCATCAAAATTGCCAGCAAAGTAAAGTTGCCAACAAAGTTGCCAACAAAATTGCCAGCAAAATTGCCAACAAAATTGCCAACAAAGTTGCCAACAAATTGGCCAACAAAGTTGCCAACAAACTTGACAACAAAGTTGCCAACAAAGTTGCCAACAAAATTGCCAGCAAAATTGCTAACAAAATTGCCAACAAAGTTGCCAACAAAATTGCCAGCAAAATTGCCAACAAAATTGCCAACAAAGTTGCCAACCAATTGGCCAACAAAATTGCCAACAAAATTGCCAACAAAGTTGACAACAAAATTCAGCAAAATTGCCAGCAAAATTGCTATGAAAATTGCCATCAAAATTGCCAGCAAAGTAAAGTTGCCAACAAAGTTGCCAACAAAATTGCCAACCAATTGGCCTACAAAGTTGCCAACAAACTTGCCAACAAAGTTGCCAACAAAGTTGCCAACAAAATTGCCAGCAAAATTGCCAACAAAACTGCCAACAAAGTTGCCAACAAATTGGCCAACAAAGTTGCCAACAAACTTGCCCACAAAGTTGCCAACAAAGTTGCCAACAAATTGGCCAACAAAGTTGCCAACAAACTTGCCCACAAAGTTGCCAACAAAGTTGCCAACAAAATTGCCAGCAAAATTGCCAACAAAATTGCCAACAAAGTTGCCAACAAAGTTGCCAGCAAAATTGCCATCGCGTAAATACTTAAATCAGAGAAATTCCACACACACACAATACATAGGCAAACTTAACGCTAATTAGCATTTTATTTCAGCTGACCTTAGTGCAGTGTAGATTATCGTAAATAATGTAATCGTCTTCGTTATTATCGTGATCGGCATATTCAAAATTGCCAGCAAAATTGCCTACAAAATTGCCAACAAAGTTGCCAACAAAATTGCCAGCAAAATTGCCAGCAAAATTGCCAACAAAATTGCCAGCAAAATTGCCAGCAAAATTTCCAGCAAAATTGCCAGCAAAATTGCCAACAAAATTGCCATCAAAATTGCCAGCAAAATTGCCAGCAAAATTGCCAACAAAATTGCCATCAAAATTGCCAGCAAAATTGCCAGCAAAATTGCCAACAAAATTGCCAACAAAGTTGCCAACAAATTGGCCAACAAAGTTGCCAACAAACTTGCCAACAAAGTTGCCAAAAAATTGCCAGCAAAATTGCCAACAAAATTGCCAACAAAGTTGCCAACAAATTGGCCAACAAAGTTGCCAACAAACTTGCCAACAAAGTTGCCAACAAAGTTGCCAAGAAAATTGCCAACAAAATTGCCAACAAAATTGCCAACAATGTTGCCAACAAAATTCAGCAAAATTGCCAGCAAAATTGCCAACAAAATTGCCATCAAAATTGCCAGCAAAGTTGCCAACAAAATTGCAAGCAAAATTGCCAGGAAAATTGCCAACAAAATTGCCATCAAAATTGCCAGCAAAATTGCCAGCAAAATTGCCAACAAAATTGCCAACAAAGTTGCCAACAAATTTGCCACCAACAAATTTGCCAACAAAGTTGCCAACAAATTGGCCAACAAAGTTGCCAACAAACTTGCCAACAAAATTGCCAACAAAGTTGCCAACAAAATTGCCAGCAAAATTGCCAACAAAATTGCCAACAAAGTTGCCAACCAATTGGCCAACAAAGTTGCCAACAAACTTGCCAACAAAATTGCCAGCAAAATTGCTATCAAAATTGCCATCAAAATTGCCAGCAAAGTAAAGTTGCCAACAAAATTGCCAGAAAAATTGCCAACAAAATTGCCAACAAAGTTGCCAACAAATTGGCCAACAAAGTTGCCAACAAACTTGCCAACAAAGTTGCCAACAAAGTTGCCAACAAAATTGCCAGCAAAATTGCCAACAAAATTGCCAACAAAGTTGCCAACAAAATTCAGCAAAATTGCCAGCAAAATTGCTATCTAAATTGCCATCAAAATTGCCAGCAAAGTAAAGTTGCCAACAAAGTTGCCAACAAAATTGCAAACAAAGTTGCCAACCAATTGGCCAACAAAGTTGCCAACAAACTTGCCAACAAAGTTGCCAACAAAGTTGCCAACAAAATTGCCAGCAAAATTGCCAACAAAATTGCCAACAAAGTTGCCAACAAATTGGCCAACAAAGTTGCCAACAAACTTGATAACAAAGTTGCCAACAAAGTTGCCAACAAAATTGCCAGCAAAATTGCCAACAAAGTTGCCAACAAAGTTGCCAGCAAAATTGCCATCGCGTAAATACTTAAATCAGAGAAATTCCACACACACACAATACATAGGCAAACTTAACGCTAATTAGCATTTTATTTCAGCTGACCTTAGTGCAGTGTAGATTATCGTAAATAATGTAATCGTCTTCGTTATTATCGTGATCGGCATATTCAAAATTGCCAGCAAAATTGCCTACAAAATTGCCAACAAAGTTGCCAACAAAATTGCCAGCAAAATTGCCAGCAAAATTGCCAACAAAATTGCCAGCAAAATTGCCAGCAAAATTTCCAGCAAAATTGCCAGCAAAATTGCCAACAAAATTGCCATAAAAATTGCCAGCAAAATTGCCAGCAAAATTGCCAACAAATTGGCCAACAAAGTTGCCAACAAACTTGCCAACAAAGTTGCCAACAAAGTTGCCAACAAAATTGCCAACAAAATTCAGCAAAATTGCCAGCAAAATTGCCAGCAAAGTAAAGTTGCCAACAAATTTGCCACCAACAAATTTGCCAACAAAGTTGCCAACAAAGTTGCCAACAAATTGGCCAACAAAGTTGCCAACAAACTTGCCAACAAAGTTGCCAACAAAGTTGCCAACAAAATTGCCAGCAAAATTGCCAACAAAATTGCCAACAAAGTTGACAACAAAATTCAGCAAAATTGCCAGCAAAATTGCTATCAAAATTGCCATCAAAATTGCCAGCAAAGTAAAGTTGCCAACAAAGTTGCCAACAAAATTGCCAGCAAAATTGCCAACAAAATTGCCCACAAAGTTGCCAACCAATTGGCCTACAAAGTTGCCAACAAACTTGCCAACAAAGTTGCCAACAAAGTTGCCAACAAAATTGCCAGCAAAATTGCCAACAAAATTGCCAGCAAAATTGCCAACAAAATTGCCAACAAAGTTGCCAACAAATTGGCCAACAAAGTTGCCAACAAACTTGCCCACAAAGTTGCCAACAAAGTTGCCAACAAAATTGCCAGCAAAATTGCCAGCAAAATTGCCAACAAAATTGCCAACAAAGTTGCCAACAAAGTTGCCAGCAAAATTGCCATCGCGTAAATACTTAAATCAGAGAAATTCCACACACACACAATACATAGGCAAACTTAACGCTAATTAGCATTTTATTTCAGCTGACCTTAGTGCAGTGTAGATTATCGTAAATAATGTAATCGTCTTCGTTATTATCGTGATCGGCATATTCAAAATTGCCAGCAAAATTGCCTACAAAATTGCCAACAAAATTGCCATCAAAATTGCCAGCAAAATTGCCAACAAAATTGCCAACAAAGTTGCCAACAAATTGGCCAACAAAGTTGCCAACAAACTTGCCAACAAAGTTGCCAACAAAGTTGCCAACAAAATTGCCAGCAAAATTGCCAACAAAATTGCCAACAAAGTTGCCAACAAATTGGCCAACAAAGTTGCCAACAAACTTGCCAACAAAGTTGCCAACAAAGTTGCCAACAAAATTGCCAGCAAAATTGCCAACAAAATTGCCAACAAAGTTGCCAACAAATTGGCCAACAAAGTTGCCAACAAACTTGCCAACAAAGTTGCCAACAAAGTTGCCAACAAAATTGCCAGCAAAATTGCCAACAAAATTGCCAACAAAGTTGCCAACAAATTGGCCAACAAAGTTGCCAACAAAGTTGCCAACAAAATTGCCAGCAAAATTGCCAACAAAATTGCCAACAAAGTTGCCAACAAAGTTGCCAGCAAAATTGCCATCGCGTAAATACTTAAATCAGAGAAATTCCACACACACACAATACATAGGCAAACTTAACGCTAATTAGCATTTTATTTCAGCTGACCTTAGTGCAGTGTAGATTATCGTAAATAATGTAATCGTCTTCGTTATTATCGTGATCGGCATATTCAAAATTGCCAGCAAAATTGCCTACAAAATTGCCAACAAAGTTGCCAACAAAATTGCCAGCAAAATTGCCAGCAAAATTGCCAACAAAATTGGCAGCAAAATTGCCAGCAAAATTTCCAGCAAAATTGCCAGCAAAATTGCCAACAAAATTGCCATCAAAATTGCCAGCAAAATTGCCAGCAAAATTGCCAACAAAATTGCCAACAAAGTTGCCAACAAATTTGCCACCAACAAATTTGCCAACAAAGTTGCCAACAAATTGGCCAACAAAGTTGCCAACAAACTTGCCAACAAAGTTGCCAACAAAGTTGCCAACAAAATTGCCAACAAAATTGCCAGCAAAATTGCCAACAAAATTCAGCAAAATTGCCAGCAAAGTAAAGTTGCCAAAAAAATTGCCAGCAAAATTGCCTACAAAATTGCCCACCAACCAAAATACCCCTAAAAAGAGTAACCAATATAGATTACCTGCCGTTACTGATTGGTCATAAAGGAGTGTATTAATGAAAAATTAAATGAAAACTTGTAAAGCATCGAGGTGTTTTTCTATTAAGCTCGCTTTCAAATGCTAAGATTACAATAAGAATAATTTAAGCTTAAAACTAAGTACAATAAGTAAATAAATGCAAAGAATACATATAGTTAAAGGAATATATATGTAGATACAGATATATAGATAATTATTATAATTTTAATGAACGGGTGAGTCTGTTTGTATGTGTGGGTGAGTGAGTTAAAGTGTGTGTGTGTGTGTATGCGCGTGGGGGTATGTAGTATGCGTGAGCTATTATGAATTTATGATTTATGATAATTTATGATTGTTTAGGGAGTTTTAGGGAGATAACAAAGTCTTCTGTTTCTTCGTAGGAGAGGGATAGGAGTCATTTCTTATATATAATTTTGCAGTGATAATGTGTTAGGGGGTAGATATCAAGAAGTTGTAAGTTGTCAAATCATACAAATACGTCAAATTTAAACATGGTTAGTCGCAATCCAATAAAAATATCTTATATTAATATGAAATAATATATAACTACGAGAAAATTACTTCCAACCATATGAGTCATCTAGAAAACTAATCTAGGTAGCCTTGAATAGCATCGAACAAACACAGCTAAAGATGAGCTTCTGTGTAAAGGATTTCATTGGCCTAGTCTGTTCTGCAACCACTCAGCTCAGTTCTGGCTTAGAGTAAGCCTGGATTACCAGGAATCTAATGAAGATAATGGTTGTTTGTTACATACAAGCTAATGACGACCACCGTGGCATAGTGGGCGACTAGCCGCGCAGGAGGTGGCGGGCTCGATTCCCGCCGCGGAACAAATGTTTGCATGATCTACAGATATTTGTTCCGGGTCTGGATGTTTTTCTATACATAATAAATATGTATTTACAAAAAATAAGTATATTAGCATTCTATCAGTTATCTGGTTCTCATAGTACAAGCTCTGCTTAGTTTGGGGCGGGATAGCGCTGTGTGAAATATCCAGCCAAATTTATTTATTATTTTATAACGACGTGTTTTGTTGGATTTGATGTACTGTCTTGCCTGATGTAAATTTAGGACCCCCAGTCCAAAATTGCCAGCAAAATTGCCAACAAAATTGCCAACAAAGTTGCCAACAAATTGGCCAACAAAGTTGCCAACAAACTTGCCAACAAAGATGCCAACAAAGTTGCCAACAAAATTGCCAGCAAAATTGCCAACAAAATTGCCAACAAAGTTGCCAACAAAATTCAGCAAAATTGCCAGCAAAATTGCTATCAAAATTGCCATCAAAATTGCCAGCAAAGTAAAGTTGCCAACAAAGTTGCCAACAAAATTGCCAGCAAAATTGCCAACAAAATTGCCAACAAAGTTGCCAACAAATTGGCCAACAAAGTTGCCAACAAACTTGACAACAAAGTTGCCAACAAAGTTGCCAACAAAATTGCCAGCAAAATTGCCAACAAAATTGCCAACAAAGTTGCCAACAAAATTGCCAGCAAAATTGCCAACAAAATTGCCAACAAAGTTGCCAACAAATTGGCCAACAAAGTTGCCAACAAACTTGACAACAAAGTTGCCAACAAAGTTGCTAACAAAATTGCCAGCAAAATTGCCAATAAAATTGCCAACAAAGTTGCCAACAAATTGGCCAACAAAGTTGCCAACAAACTTGCCAACAAAATTGCCAGCAAAATTGCTATCAAAATTGCCATCAAAATTGCCAGCAAAATTGCCAACAAAATTGCCATCAAAATTGCCAGCAAAGTTGCCAACAAAATTGCAAGCAAAATTGCCAGGAAAATTGCCAACAAAATTGCCATCAAAATTGCCAGCAAAATTGCCAGCAAAATTGCCAACAAAATTGCCAACAAAGTTGCCAACAAATTTGCCACCAACAAATTTGCCAACAAAGTTGCCAACAAATTGGCCAACAAAGTTGCCAACAAACTTGCCAACAAAGTTGCCAACAAAGTTGCCAACAAAATTGCCAGCAAAATTGCCAACAAAATTGCCAACAAAGTTGCCAACAAATTTGCCAACAAAGTTGCCAACAAATTGGCCAACAAAGTTGCCAACAAACTTGCCATCAAAGTTGCCAACAAAGTTGCCAACAAAATTGCCAGCAAAATTGCCAACAAAGTTGCCAACAAAATTGCCAGCAAAATTGCCAACAAAATTGCCAACACAGTTGACAACAAAGTTGCCAACAAATTGGCCAACAAAGTTGCCAACAAACTTGCCAACAAAGTTGCCAACAAAGTTGCAAACAAAATTGCCAACAAAATTGCCAACAAAATTGCCAACAAAGTTGACAACAAAATTCAGCAAAATTGCCAGCAAAATTGCTATCAAAATTGCTATCAAAATTGCCAGCAAAGTAAAGTTGCCAAACAAGTTGCCAACAAAATTGCCAGCAAAATTGCCAACAAAATTGCCCACAAAGTTGCCAACCAATTGGCCTACAAAGTTGCCAATAAACTTGCCAACAAAGTTGCCAACAAAGTTGCCAACAAAATTGCCAGCAAAATTGCCAACAAAATTGCCAACAAAGTTGCCAACAAATTGGCCAACAAAGTTGCCAACAAACTTGCCCACAAAGTTGCCAACAAAGTTGCCAACAAAATTGCCAGCAAAATTGCCAACAAAATGGCCAACAAAGTTGCCAGCAAAATTGCCAACAAAATTGCCCACAAAGTTGCCAACCAATTGGCCTACAAAGTTGCCAACAAACTTGCCAACAAAGTTGCCAACAAAGTTGCCAACAAAATTGCCAGCAAAATTGCCAACAAAATTGCCAACAAAGTTGCCAACAAATTGGCCAACAAAGTTGCCAACAAACTTGCCCACAAAGTTGCCAACAAAGTTGCCAACAAAATTGCCAGCAAAATTGCCAACAAAATTGCCAACAAAGTTGCCAACAAAGTTGCCAGCAAAATTGCCATCGCGTAAATACTTAAATCAGAGAAATTCCACACACACACAATACATAGGCAAACTTAACGCTAATTAGCATTTTATTTCAGCTGACCTTAGTGCAGTGTAGATTATCGTAAATAATGTAATCGTCTTCGTTATTATCGTGATCGGCATATTCAAAATTGCCAGCAAAATTGCCTACAAAATTGCCAACAAAGTTGCCAACAAAATTGCCAGCAAAATTGCCAGCAAAATTGCCAACAAAATTGGCAGCAAAATTGCCAGCAAAATTTCCAGCAAAATTGCCAACAAAATTGCCAACAAAATTGCCATCAAAATTGCCAGCAAAATTGCCAGCAAAATTGCCAACAAAATTGCCAACAAAGTTGCCAACAAATTTGCCACCAACAAATTTGCCAACAAAGTTGCCAACAAACTTGCCAACAAAGTTGCCAACAAAGTTGCCAACAAAATTGCCAACAAAATTGCCAGCAAAATTGCCAACAAAATTCAGCAAAATTGCCAGCAAAGTAAAGTTGCCAAAAAAATTGCCAGCAAAATTGCCTACAAAATTGCCCACCAACCAAAATACCCCTAAAAAGAGTAACCAATATAGATTACCTGCCGTTACTGATTGGTCATAAAGGAGTGTATTAATGAAAAATTAAATGAAAACTTGTAAAGAATCGAGGTGTTTTTCTATTAAGCTCGCTTTCAAATGCTAAGATTACAATAAGAATAATTTAAGCTTAAAACTAAGTACAATAAGTAAATAAATGCAAATAATACATATAGTTAAAGGAATATATATGTAGATACAGATATATAGATAATTATTATAATTTTAATGAACGGGTGAGTCTGTTTGTATGTGTGGGTGAGTGAGTTAAAGTGTGTGTGTGTGTGTATGCGCGTGGGGGTATGTAGTATGCGTGAGCTATTATGAATTTATGATTTATGATAATTTATGATTGTTTAGGGAGTTTTAGGGAGATAACAAAGTCTTCTGTTTCTTCGTAGGAGAGGGATAGGAGTCATTTCTTATATATAATTTTGCAGTGATAATGTGTTAGGGGGTAGATATCAAGAAGTTGTAAGTTGTCAAATCATACAAATACGTTAAATTTAAACATGGTTAGTCGCAATCCAATAAAAATATCTTATATTAATATGAAATAATATATAACTACGAGAAAATTACTTCCAACCATATGAGTCATCTAGAAAACTAATCTAGGTAGCCTTGAATAGCATCGAACAAACACAGCTAAAGATGAGCTTCTGTGTAAAGGATTTCATTGGCCTAGTCTGTTCTGCAACCACTCAGCTCAGTTCTGGCTTAGAGTAAGCCTGGATTACCAGGAAACTAATGAAGATAATGGTTGTTTGTTACATACAAGCTAATGACGACCACCGTGGCATAGTGGGCGACTAGCCGCGCAGGAGGTGGCGGGCTCGATTCCCGCCGCGGAACAAATGTTTGCATGATCTACAGATATTTGTTCCGGGTCTGGATGTTTTTCTATACATAATAAATATGTATTTACAAAAAATAAGTATATTAGCATTCTATCAGTTATCTGGTTCTCATAGTACAAGCTCTGCTTAGTTTGGGGCGGGATAGCGCTGTGTGAAATATCCAGCCAAATTTATTTATTATTTTATAACGACGTGTTTTGTTGGATTTGATGTACTGTCTTGCCTGATGTAAATTTAGGACCCCCAGTCCAAAATTGCCAGCAAAATTGCCAGCAAAATTGCCAGCAAAATTGCCAACAAAATTGCCAGCAAAATTGCCAACAAAATTGCCAACAAAGTTGCCAACAAAATTGCCAGCAAAATTGCCAGCAAAATTGCCAGCAAAATTGCCAGCAGGGTGGGTCAGCTAGTATAATATAGAAATATTGAAATATTTATATGGCCGTGCGTAGAAGTAAAAACAACATTAACATAAGGATTTCTATAAGTGTTGTTCTGTAAGTCCAGTGGCCCTAGGGAGTAAAATGCCCGAGCAAAGTTCATCAAGCAATCTAACTAAAAGCTCGAACTCACACCGTTTGAGGGAGAAAGCCATTCCAACTTCGATAAAACAGGTGCCTTATCAGGGTTGGACTGAGGTATTTATTAACATATCGACAGGTGAGATCGTGGTCAAACGTTAGCCTATAATTTATTTAAACTAATGGTTCGAACTGAAATCTCGCGAGTCTCCCATAATAACAAAAAATATTTTTCGTAATCTTTGACTATCAATATAGTGCCACGAAATGTATAACCAACCTACTTGACCTATGTTCACTTTGGTGTACAAATTATTTTACTGAACAAGATTGGAAAACAATATTGCAAAAATCTGTTAATATAATCATGTACAAAAAATAAAATTGCCAATAAAGTTGCCAACAAATTGGCCAACAAAGTTGCCAACAAACTTGACAACAAAGTTGCCAACAAAGTCGCTAACAAAATTGCCAGCAAAATTGCCAATAAAATTGCCAACAAAGTTGCCAACAAATTGGCCAACAAAGTTGCCAAACAACTTGCCAACAAAATTGCCAGCAAAATTGCTATCAAAATTGCCATCAAAATTGCCAGCAAAGTAAAGTTGCCAACAAATTTGCCAACAAAGTTGCCAACAAATTTGCCAACAAAGTTGCCAACAAAATTGCCAGCAAAATTGCCAACAAAATTGCCAACAAAGTTGCCAACAAATTGGCCAACAAAGTTGCCAACAAACTTGACAACAAAGTTGCCAACAAAGTTGCCAACAAAATTGCCAGCAAAATTGCCAACAAAGTTGCCAACAAATTGGCCAACAAAGTTGCCAACAAACTTGCCAACAAAGTTGCCAACAAAGTTGCCAACAAAATTGCCAGCAAAATTGCCAACAAATTGGCCAACAAAGTTGCCAACAAACTTGCCAACAAAGTTGCCAACAAAGTTGCCAACAAAATTGCCAGAGAAATTGCCAACAAAATTGCCAACAAAGTTGCCAACAAAATTCAGCAAAATTGCCAGCAAAATTGCTATCAAAATTGCCATCAAAATTGCCAGCAAAGTAAAGTTGCCAACAAAATTGCCAGCAAAATTGCCAACAAAATTGCCAACAAAGTTGCCAACAAATTGGCCAACAAAGTTGCCAACAAACTTGCCAACAAAGTTGCCAACAAAGTTGCCAACAAAATTGCCATCAAAATTGCCAGCAAAGTAAAGTTGCCAACAAATTTGCCAACAAAGTTGCCAACAAATTTGCCAACAAAGTTGCCAATAAAATTGCCAGCAAAATTGCCAACAAAATTGCCAACAAAGTTGCCAACAAATTGGCCAACAAAGTTGCCAACAAACTTGACAACAAAGTTGCCAACAAAGTTGCCAACAAAATTGCCAGCAAAATTGCCAACAAAGTTGCCAACAAATTGGCCAACAAAGTTGCCAACAAACTTGCCAACAAAGTTGCCAACAAAGTTGCCAACAAAATTGCCAGCAAAATTGCCAACAAAATTGCCAACAAAGTTGCCAACAAATTGGCCAACAAAGTTGCCAACAAATTTGCCAACAAAGTTGCCAACAAATTTGCCAACAAAGTTGCCAACAAAATTGCCAGCAAAATTGCCAGCAAAATTGCCAACAAAATTGCCATCAAAATTGCCAGCAAAGTTGCCAACAAAATTGCAAGCAAAATTGCCAGGAAAATTGCCAACAAAATTGCCATCAAAATTGCCAGCAAAATTGCCAGCAAAATTGCCAACAAAATTGCCAACAAAGTTGCCAACAAATTTGCCACCAACAAATTTGCCAACAAAGTTGCCAACAAATTGGCCAACAAAGTTGCCAACAAACTTGCCCACAAAGTTGCCAACAAAGTTGCCAACAAAATTGCCAGCAAAATTGCCAACAAAATTGCCAACAAAGTTGCCAACAAATTTGCCAACAAAGTTGCCAACAAATTGGCCAACAAAGTTGCCAACAAATTGGCCAACAAAGTTGCCAACAAACTTGACAACAAAGTTGCCAACAAAGTTGCTAACAAAATTGCCAGCAAAATTGCCAACAAAATTGCCAACAAAGTTGCCAACAAATTGGCCAACAAAGTTGCCAACAAACTTGCCAACAAAATTGCCAGCAAAATTGCTATCAAAATTGCCATCAAAATTGCCAGCAAAGTAAAGTTGCCAACAAAATTGCCAGAAAAATTGCCAACAAAATTGCCAACAAAGTTGCCAACAAATTGGCCAACAAAGTTGCCAACAAACTTGCCAACAAAGTTGCCAACAAAGTTGCCAACAAAATTGCCAGCAAAATTGCCAACAAAATTGCCAACAAA
Source organism: Philereme transversata (assembly GCA_963924445.1). Taxonomy (NCBI): domain Eukaryota; kingdom Metazoa; phylum Arthropoda; class Insecta; order Lepidoptera; family Geometridae; genus Philereme; species Philereme transversata. The sequence continues at coordinate 14,119,577 of OZ004342.1, forward strand.
GTTGCCAACAAAATTCAGCAAAATTGCCAGCAAAATTGCTATCAAAATTGCCATCAAAATTGCCAGCAAAGTAAAGTTGCCAACAAAGTTGCCAACAAAATTGCAAACAAAGTTGCCAACCAATTGGCCAACAAAGTTGCCAACAAACTTGCCAACAAAGTTGCCAACAAAGTTGCCAACAAAATTGCCAGCAAAATTGCCAACAAAATTGCCAACAAAGTTGCCAACAAATTGGCCAACAAAGTTGCCAACAAACTTGATAACAAAGTTGCCAACAAAGTTGCCAACAAAATTGCCAGCAAAATTGCCAACAAAGTTGCCAACAAAGTTGCCAGCAAAATTGCCATCGCGTAAATACTTAAATCAGAGAAATTCCACACACACACAATACATAGGCAAACTTAACGCTAATTAGCATTTTATTTCAGCTGACCTTAGTGCAGTGTAGATTATCGTAAATAATGTAATCGTCTTCGTTATTATCGTGATCGGCATATTCAAAATTGCCAGCAAAATTGCCTACAAAATTGCCAACAAAGTTGCCAACAAAATTGCCAGCAAAATTGCCAGCAAAATTGCCAACAAAATTGCCAGCAAAATTGCCAGCAAAATTTCCAGCAAAATTGCCAGCAAAATTGCCAACAAAATTGCCATAAAAATTGCCAGCAAAATTGCCAGCAAAATTGCCAACAAATTGGCCAACAAAGTTGCCAACAAACTTGCCAACAAAGTTGCCAACAAAGTTGCCAACAAAATTGCCAACAAAATTCAGCAAAATTGCCAGCAAAATTGCCAGCAAAGTAAAGTTGCCAACAAATTTGCCACCAACAAATTTGCCAACAAAGTTGCCAACAAAGTTGCCAACAAATTGGCCAACAAAGTTGCCAACAAACTTGCCAACAAAGTTGCCAACAAAGTTGCCAACAAAATTGCCAGCAAAATTGCCAACAAAATTGCCAACAAAGTTGACAACAAAATTCAGCAAAAATGCCAGCAAAATTGCTATCAAAATTGCCATCAAAATTGCCAGCAAAGTAAAGTTGCCAACAAAGTTGCCAACAAAATTGCCAGCAAAATTGCCAACAAAATTGCCCACAAAGTTGCCAACCAATTGGCCTACAAAGTTGCCAACAAACTTGCCAACAAAGTTGCCAACAAAGTTGCCAACAAAATTGCCAGCAAAATTGCCAACAAAATTGCCAACAAAGTTGCCAACAAATTGGCCAACAAAGTTGCCAACAAACTTGCCCACAAAGTTGCCAACAAACTTGATAACAAAGTTGCCAACAAAGTTGCCAACAAAATTGCCAGCAAAATTGCCAACAAAGTTGCCAACAAAGTTGCCAGCAAAATTGCCATCGCGTAAATACTTAAATCAGAGAAATTCCACACACACACAATACATAGGCAAACTTAACGCTAATTAGCATTTTATTTCAGCTGACCTTAGTGCAGTGTAGATTATCGTAAATAATGTAATCGTCTTCGTTATTATCGTGATCGGCATATTCAAAATTGCCAGCAAAATTGCCTACAAAATTGCCAACCAAGTTGCCAACAAAATTGCCAGCAAAATTGCCAGCAAAATTGCCAACAAAATTGCCAGCAAAATTGCCAGCAAAATTTCCAGCAAAATTGCCAGCAAAATTGCCAACAAAATTGCCATAAAAATTGCCAGCAAAATTGCCAGCAAAATTGCCAACAAATTGGCCAACAAAGTTGCCAACAAACTTGCCAACAAAGTTGCCAACAAAGTTGCCAACAAAATTGCCAACAAAATTCAGCAAAATTGCCAGCAAAATTGCCAGCAAAGTAAAGTTGCCAACAAATTTGCCACCAACAAATTTGCCAACAAAGTTGCCAACAAAGTTGCCAACAAATTGGCCAACAAAGTTGCCAACAAACTTGCCAACAAAGTTGCCAACAAAGTTGCCAACAAAATTGCCAGCAAAATTGCCAACAAAATTGCCAACAAAGTTGACAACAAAATTCAGCAAAATTGCCAGCAAAATTGCTATCAAAATTGCCATCAAAATTGCCAGCAAAGTAAAGTTGCCAACAAAGTTGCCAACAAAATTGCCAGCAAAATTGCCAACAAAATTGCCCACAAAGTTGCCAACCAATTGGCCTACAAAGTTGCCAACAAACTTGCCAACAAAGTTGCCAACAAAGTTGCCAACAAAATTGCCAGCAAAATTGCCAACAAAATTGCCAACAAAGTTGCCAACAAATTGGCCAACAAAGTTGCCAACAAACTTGCCCACAAAGTTGCCAACAAAGTTGCCAACAAAATTCAGCAAAATTGCCAACAAACTTGCCAACAAAGTTGCCAACAAAGTTGCCAACAAAATTGCCAGCAAAATTGCCAACAAAATTGCCAACAAAGTTGCCAACAAATTGGCCAACAAAGTTGCCAACAAACTTGATAACAAAGTTGCCAACAAAGTTGCCAACAAAATTGCCAGCAAAATTGCCCACAAAGTTGCCAACAAAGTTGCCAGCAAAATTGCCATCGCGTAAATACTTAAATCAGAGAAATTCCACACACACACAATACATAGGCAAACTTAACGCTAATTAGCATTTTATTTCAGCTGACCTTAGTGCAGTGTAGATTATCGTAAATAATGTAATCGTCTTCGTTATTATCGTGATCGGCATATTCAAAATTGCCAGCAAAATTGCCTACAAAATTGCCAACAAAGTTGCCAACAAATTTGCCACCAACAAATTTGCCAACAAAGTTGCCAACAAATTGGCCAACAAAGTTGCCAACAAACTTGCCAACAAAGTTGCCAACAAAGTTGCCAACAAAATTGCCAGCAAAATTGCCAACAAAATTGCCAACAAAGTTGCCAACAAATTTGCCAACAAAGTTGCCAACAAATTGGCCAACAAAGTTGCCAACAAATTGGCCAACAAAGTTGCCAACAAACTTGACAACAAAGTTGCCAACAAAGTTGCTAACAAAATTGCCAGCAAAATTGCCAGCAAAATTGCCAACAAAATTGCCAACAAAGTTGCCAACAAATTTGCCACCAACAAATTTGCCAACAAAGTTGCCAACAAATTGGCCAACAAAGTTGCCAACAAACTTGCCAACAAAGTTGCCAACAAAGTTGCCAACAAAATTGCCAGCAAAATTGCCAACAAAATTGCCAACAAAGTTGCCAACAAATTTGCCAACAAAGTTGCCAACAAATTGGCCAACAAAGTTGCCAACAAATTGGCCAACAAAGTTGCCAACAAACTTGACAACAAAGTTGCCAACAAAGTTGCTAACAAAATTGCCAGCAAAATTGCCAACAAAATTGCCAACAAAGTTGCCAACAAATTGGCCAACAAAGTTGCCAACAAACTTGCCAACAAAATTGCCAGCAAAATTGCTATCAAAATTGCCATCAAAATTGCCAGCAAAGTAAAGTTGCCAACAAAATTGCCAGAAAAATTGCCAACAAAATTGCCAACAAAGTTGCCAACAAATTGGCCAACAAAGTTGCCAACAAACTTGCCAACAAAGTTGCCAACAAAGTTGCCAACAAAATTGCCAGCAAAATTGCCAACAAAATTGCCAACAAAGTTGCCAACAAACTTGACAACAAAGTTGCCAACAAAGTTGCTAACAAAATTGCCAGCAAAATTGCCAGCAAAATTGCCAACAAAATTGCCAACAAAGTTGCCAACAAATTTGCCACCAACAAATTTGCCAACAAAGTTGCCAACAAATTGGCCAACAAAGTTGCCAACAAACTTGCCAACAAAGTTGCCAACAAAGTTGCCAACAAAATTGCCAGCAAAATTGCCAACAAAATTGCCAACAAAGTTGCCAACAAATTTGCCAACAAAGTTGCCAACAAATTGGCCAACAAAGTTGCCAACAAATTGGCCAACAAAGTTGCCAACAAACTTGACAACAAAGTTGCCAACAAAGTTGCTAACAAAATTGCCAGCAAAATTGCCAACAAAATTGCCAACAAAGTTGCCAACAAATTGGCCAACAAAGTTGCCAACAAACTTGCCAACAAAATTGCCAGCAAAATTGCTATCAAAATTGCCATCAAAATTGCCAGCAAAGTAAAGTTGCCAACAAAATTGCCAGAAAAATTGCCAACAAAATTGCCAACAAAGTTGCCAACAAATTGGCCAACAAAGTTGCCAACAAACTTGCCAACAAAGTTGCCAACAAAGTTGCCAACAAAATTGCCAGCAAAATTGCCAACAAAATTGCCAACAAAGTTGCCAACAAAATTCAGCAAAATTGCCAGCAAAATTGCTATCAAAATTGCCATCAAAATTGCCAGCAAAGTAAAGTTGCCAACAAAGTTGCCAACAAAATTGCAAACAAAGTTGCCAACCAATTGGCCAACAAAGTTGCCAACAAACTTGCCAACAAAGTTGCCAACAAAGTTGCCAACAAAATTGCCAGCAAAATTGCCAACAAAATTGCCAACAAAGTTGCCAACAAATTGGCCAACAAAGTTGCCAACAAACTTGATAACAAAGTTGCCAACAAAGTTGCCAACAAAATTGCCAGCAAAATTGCCAACAAAGTTGCCAACAAAGTTGCCAGCAAAATTGCCATCGCGTAAATACTTAAATCAGAGAAATTCCACACACACACAATACATAGGCAAACTTAACGCTAATTAGCATTTTATTTCAGCTGACCTTAGTGCAGTGTAGATTATCGTAAATAATGTAATCGTCTTCGTTATTATCGTGATCGGCATATTCAAAATTGCCAGCAAAATTGCCTACAAAATTGCCAACCAAGTTGCCAACAAAATTGCCAGCAAAATTGCCAGCAAAATTGCCAACAAAATTGCCAGCAAAATTGCCAGCAAAATTTCCAGCAAAATTGCCAGCAAAATTGCCAACAAAATTGCCATAAAAATTGCCAGCAAAATTGCCAGCAAAATTGCCAACAAATTGGCCAACAAAGTTGCCAACAAACTTGCCAACAAAGTTGCCAACAAAGTTGCCAACAAAATTGCCAACAAAATTCAGCAAAATTGCCAGCAAAATTGCCAGCAAAGTAAAGTTGCCAACAAATTTGCCACCAACAAATTTGCCAACAAAGTTGCCAACAAAGTTGCCAACAAATTGGCCAACAAAGTTGCCAACAAACTTGCCAACAAAGTTGCCAACAAAGTTGCCAACAAAATTGCCAGCAAAATTGCCAACAAAATTGCCAACAAAGTTGACAACAAAATTCAGCAAAATTGCCAGCAAAATTGCTATCAAAATTGCCATCAAAATTGCCAGCAAAGTAAAGTTGCCAACAAAGTTGCCAACAAAATTGCCAGCAAAATTGCCAACAAAATTGCCCACAAAGTTGCCAACCAATTGGCCTACAAAGTTGCCAACAAACTTGCCAACAAAGTTGCCAACAAAGTTGCCAACAAAATTGCCAGCAAAATTGCCAACAAAATTGCCAACAAAGTTGCCAACAAATTGGCCAACAAAGTTGCCAACAAACTTGCCCACAAAGTTGCCAACAAACTTGATAACAAAGTTGCCAACAAAGTTGCCAACAAAATTGCCAGCAAAATTGCCAACAAAGTTGCCAACAAAGTTGCCAGCAAAATTGCCATCGCGTAAATACTTAAATCAGAGAAATTCCACACACACACAATACATAGGCAAACTTAACGCTAATTAGCATTTTATTTCAGCTGACCTTAGTGCAGTGTAGATTATCGTAAATAATGTAATCGTCTTCGTTATTATCGTGATCGGCATATTCAAAATTGCCAGCAAAATTGCCTACAAAATTGCCAACAAAGTTGCCAACAAAATTGCCAGCAAAATTGCCAGCAAAATTGCCAACAAAATTGCCAGCAAAATTGCCAGCAAAATTTCCAGCAAAATTGCCAGCAAAATTGCCAACAAAATTGCCATAAAAATTGCCAGCAAAATTGCCAGCAAAATTGCCAACAAATTGGCCAACAAAGTTGCCAACAAACTTGCCAACAAAGTTGCCAACAAAGTTGCCAACAAAATTGCCAACAAAATTCAGCAAAATTGCCAGCAAAATTGCCAGCAAAGTAAAGTTGCCAACAAATTTGCCACCAACAAATTTGCCAACAAAGTTGCCAACAAAGTTGCCAACAAATTGGCCAACAAAGTTGCCAACAAACTTGCCAACAAAGTTGCCAACAAAGTTGCCAACAAAATTGCCAGCAAAATTGCCAACAAAATTGCCAACAAAGTTGACAACAAAATTCAGCAAAATTGCCAGCAAAATTGCTATCAAAATTGCCATCAAAATTGCCAGCAAAGTAAAGTTGCCAACAAAGTTGCCAACAAAATTGCCAGCAAAATTGCCAACAAAATTGCCCACAAAGTTGCCAACCAATTGGCCTACAAAGTTGCCAACAAACTTGCCAACAAAGTTGCCAACAAAGTTGCCAACAAAATTGCCAGCAAAATTGCCAACAAAATTGCCAACAAAGTTGCCAACAAATTGGCCAACAAAGTTGCCAACAAACTTGCCCACAAAGTTGCCAACAAAGTTGCCAACAAAATTCAGCAAAATTGCCAACAAACTTGCCAACAAAGTTGCCAACAAAGTTGCCAACAAAATTGCCAGCAAAATTGCCAACAAAATTGCCAACAAAGTTGCCAACAAATTGGCCAACAAAGTTGCCAACAAACTTGATAACAAAGTTGCCAACAAAGTTGCCAACAAAATTGCCAGCAAAATTGCCCACAAAGTTGCCAACAAAGTTGCCAGCAAAATTGCAATCGCGTAAATACTTAAATCAGAGAAATTCCACACACACACAATACATAGGCAAACTTAACGCTAATTAGCATTTTATTTCAGCTGACCTTAGTGCAGTGTAGATTATCGTAAATAATGTAATCGTCTTCGTTATTATCGTGATCGGCATATTCAAAATTGCCAGCAAAATTGCCTACAAAATTGCCAACAAAGTTGCCAACAAAATTGCCAGCAAAATTGCCAGCAAAATTGCCAACAAAATTGCCAGCAAAATTGCCAGCAAAATTTCCAGCAAAATTGCCAGCAAAATTGCCAACAAAATTGCCATAAAAATTGCCAGCAAAATTGCCAGCAAAATTGCCAACAAATTGGCCAACAAAGTTGCCAACAAACTTGCCAACAAAGTTGCCAACAAAGTTGCCAACAAAATTGCCAACAAAATTCAGCAAAATTGCCAGCAAAATTGCCAGCAAAGTAAAGTTGCCAACAAATTTGCCACCAACAAATTTGCCAACAAAGTTGCCAACAAAGTTGCCAACAAATTGGCCAACAAAGTTGCCAACAAACTTGCCAACAAAGTTGCCAACAAAGTTGCCAACAAAATTGCCAGCAAAATTGCCAACAAAATTGCCAACAAAGTTGACAACAAAATTCAGCAAAATTGCCAGCAAAATTGCTATCAAAATTGCCATCAAAATTGCCAGCAAAGTAAAGTTGCCAACAAAGTTGCCAACAAAATTGCAAACAAAGTTGCCAACCAATTGGCCAACAAAGTTGCCAACAAACTTGCCAACAAAGTTGCCAACAAAGTTGCCAACAAAATTGCCAGCAAAATTGCCAACAAAATTGCCAACAAAGTTGCCAACAAATTGGCCAACAAAGTTGCCAACAAACTTGATAACAAAGTTGCCAACAAAGTTGCCAACAAAATTGCCAGCAAAATTGCCAACAAAGTTGCCAACAAAGTTGCCAGCAAAATTGCCATCGCGTAAATACTTAAATCAGAGAAATTCCACACACACACAATACATAGGCAAACTTAACGCTAATTAGCATTTTATTTCAGCTGACCTTAGTGCAGTGTAGATTATCGTAAATAATGTAATCGTCTTCGTTATTATCGTGATCGGCATATTCAAAATTGCCAGCAAAATTGCCTACAAAATTGCCAACAAAGTTGCCAACAAAATTGCCAGCAAAATTGCCAGCAAAATTGCCAACAAAATTGCCAGCAAAATTGCCAGCAAAATTTCCAGCAAAATTGCCAGCAAAATTGCCAACAAAATTGCCATAAAAATTGCCAGCAAAATTGCCAGCAAAATTGCCAACAAATTGGCCAACAAAGTTGCCAACAAACTTGCCAACAAAGTTGCCAACAAAGTTGCCAACAAAATTGCCAACAAAATTCAGCAAAATTGCCAGCAAAATTGCCAGCAAAGTAAAGTTGCCAACAAATTTGCCACCAACAAATTTGCCAACAAAGTTGCCAACAAAGTTGCCAACAAATTGGCCAACAAAGTTGCCAACAAACTTGCCAACAAAGTTGCCAACAAAGTTGCCAACAAAATTGCCAGCAAAATTGCCAACAAAATTGCCAACAAAGTTGACAACAAAATTCAGCAAAAATGCCAGCAAAATTGCTATCAAAATTGCCATCAAAATTGCCAGCAAAGTAAAGTTGCCAACAAAGTTGCCAACAAAATTGCCAGCAAAATTGCCAACAAAATTGCCCACAAAGTTGCCAACCAATTGGCCTACAAAGTTGCCAACAAACTTGCCAACAAAGTTGCCAACAAAGTTGCCAACAAAATTGCCAGCAAAATTGCCAACAAAATTGCCAACAAAGTTGCCAACAAATTGGCCAACAAAGTTGCCAACAAACTTGCCCACAAAGTTGCCAACAAACTTGATAACAAAGTTGCCAACAAAGTTGCCAACAAAATTGCCAGCAAAATTGCCAACAAAGTTGCCAACAAAGTTGCCAGCAAAATTGCCATCGCGTAAATACTTAAATCAGAGAAATTCCACACACACACAATACATAGGCAAACTTAACGCTAATTAGCATTTTATTTCAGCTGACCTTAGTGCAGTGTAGATTATCGTAAATAATGTAATCGTCTTCGTTATTATCGTGATCGGCATATTCAAAATTGCCAGCAAAATTGCCTACAAAATTGCCAACCAAGTTGCCAACAAAATTGCCAGCAAAATTGCCAGCAAAATTGCCAACAAAATTGCCAGCAAAATTGCCAGCAAAATTTCCAGCAAAATTGCCAGCAAAATTGCCAACAAAATTGCCATAAAAATTGCCAGCAAAATTGCCAGCAAAATTGCCAACAAATTGGCCAACAAAGTTGCCAACAAACTTGCCAACAAAGTTGCCAACAAAGTTGCCAACAAAATTGCCAACAAAATTCAGCAAAATTGCCAGCAAAATTGCCAGCAAAGTAAAGTTGCCAACAAATTTGCCACCAACAAATTTGCCAACAAAGTTGCCAACAAAGTTGCCAACAAATTGGCCAACAAAGTTGCCAACAAACTTGCCAACAAAGTTGCCAACAAAGTTGCCAACAAAATTGCCAGCAAAATTGCCAACAAAATTGCCAACAAAGTTGACAACAAAATTCAGCAAAATTGCCAGCAAAATTGCTATCAAAATTGCCATCAAAATTGCCAGCAAAGTAAAGTTGCCAACAAAGTTGCCAACAAAATTGCCAGCAAAATTGCCAACAAAATTGCCCACAAAGTTGCCAACCAATTGGCCTACAAAGTTGCCAACAAACTTGCCAACAAAGTTGCCAACAAAGTTGCCAACAAAATTGCCAGCAAAATTGCCAACAAAATTGCCAACAAAGTTGCCAACAAATTGGCCAACAAAGTTGCCAACAAACTTGCCCACAAAGTTGCCAACAAAGTTGCCAACAAAATTCAGCAAAATTGCCAACAAACTTGCCAACAAAGTTGCCAACAAAGTTGCCAACAAAATTGCCAGCAAAATTGCCAACAAAATTGCCAACAAAGTTGCCAACAAATTGGCCAACAAAGTTGCCAACAAACTTGATAACAAAGTTGCCAACAAAGTTGCCAACAAAATTGCCAGCAAAATTGCCCACAAAGTTGCCAACAAAGTTGCCAGCAAAATTGCCATCGCGTAAATACTTAAATCAGAGAAATTCCACACACACACAATACATAGGCAAACTTAACGCTAATTAGCATTTTATTTCAGCTGACCTTAGTGCAGTGTAGATTATCGTAAATAATGTAATCGTCTTCGTTATTATCGTGATCGGCATATTCAAAATTGCCAGCAAAATTGCCTACAAAATTGCCAACAAAGTTGCCAACAAATTTGCCACCAACAAATTTGCCAACAAAGTTGCCAACAAATTGGCCAACAAAGTTGCCAACAAACTTGCCAACAAAGTTGCCAACAAAGTTGCCAACAAAATTGCCAGCAAAATTGCCAACAAAATTGCCAACAAAGTTGCCAACAAATTTGCCAACAAAGTTGCCAACAAATTGGCCAACAAAGTTGCCAACAAATTGGCCAACAAAGTTGCCAACAAACTTGACAACAAAGTTGCCAACAAAGTTGCTAACAAAATTGCCAGCAAAATTGCCAGCAAAATTGCCAACAAAATTGCCAACAAAGTTGCCAACAAATTTGCCACCAACAAATTTGCCAACAAAGTTGCCAACAAATTGGCCAACAAAGTTGCCAACAAACTTGCCAACAAAGTTGCCAACAAAGTTGCCAACAAAATTGCCAGCAAAATTGCCAACAAAATTGCCAACAAAGTTGCCAACAAATTTGCCAACAAAGTTGCCAACAAATTGGCCAACAAAGTTGCCAACAAATTGGCCAACAAAGTTGCCAACAAACTTGACAACAAAGTTGCCAACAAAGTTGCTAACAAAATTGCCAGCAAAATTGCCAACAAAATTGCCAACAAAGTTGCCAACAAATTGGCCAACAAAGTTGCCAACAAACTTGCCAACAAAATTGCCAGCAAAATTGCTATCAAAATTGCCATCAAAATTGCCAGCAAAGTAAAGTTGCCAACAAAATTGCCAGAAAAATTGCCAACAAAATTGCCAACAAAGTTGCCAACAAATTGGCCAACAAAGTTGCCAACAAACTTGCCAACAAAGTTGCCAACAAAGTTGCCAACAAAATTGCCAGCAAAATTGCCAACAAAATTGCCAACAAAGTTGCCAACAAACTTGACAACAAAGTTGCCAACAAAGTTGCTAACAAAATTGCCAGCAAAATTGCCAGCAAAATTGCCAACAAAATTGCCAACAAAGTTGCCAACAAATTTGCCACCAACAAATTTGCCAACAAAGTTGCCAACAAATTGGCCAACAAAGTTGCCAACAAACTTGCCAACAAAGTTGCCAACAAAGTTGCCAACAAAATTGCCAGCAAAATTGCCAACAAAATTGCCAACAAAGTTGCCAACAAATTTGCCAACAAAGTTGCCAACAAATTGGCCAACAAAGTTGCCAACAAATTGGCCAACAAAGTTGCCAACAAACTTGACAACAAAGTTGCCAACAAAGTTGCTAACAAAATTGCCAGCAAAATTGCCAACAAAATTGCCAACAAAGTTGCCAACAAATTGGCCAACAAAGTTGCCAACAAACTTGCCAACAAAATTGCCAGCAAAATTGCTATCAAAATTGCCATCAAATATGCCAGCAAAGTAAAGTTGCCAACAAAATTGCCAGAAAAATTGCCAACAAAATTGCCAACAAAGTTGCCAACAAATTGGCCAACAAAGTTGCCAACAAACTTGCCAACAAAGTTGCCAACAAAGTTGCCAACAAAATTGCCAGCAAAATTGCCAACAAAATTGCCAACAAAGTTGCCAACAAAATTCAGCAAAATTGCCAGCAAAATTGCTATCAAAATTGCCATCAAAATTGCCAGCAAAGTAAAGTTGCCAACAAAGTTGCCAACAAAATTGCAAACAAAGTTGCCAACCAATTGGCCAACAAAGTTGCCAACAAACTTGCCAACAAAGTTGCCAACAAAGTTGCCAACAAAATTGCCAGCAAAATTGCCAACAAAATTGCCAACAAAGTTGCCAACAAATTGGCCAACAAAGTTGCCAACAAACTTGATAACAAAGTTGCCAACAAAGTTGCCAACAAAATTGCCAGCAAAATTGCCAACAAAGTTGCCAACAAAGTTGCCAGCAAAATTGCCATCGCGTAAATACTTAAATCAGAGAAATTCCACACACACACAATACATAGGCAAACTTAACGCTAATTAGCATTTTATTTCAGCTGACCTTAGTGCAGTGTAGATTATCGTAAATAATGTAATCGTCTTCGTTATTATCGTGATCGGCATATTCAAAATTGCCAGCAAAATTGCCTACAAAATTGCCAACCAAGTTGCCAACAAAATTGCCAGCAAAATTGCCAGCAAAATTGCCAACAAAATTGCCAGCAAAATTGCCAGCAAAATTTCCAGCAAAATTGCCAGCAAAATTGCCAACAAAATTGCCATAAAAATTGCCAGCAAAATTGCCAGCAAAATTGCCAACAAATTGGCCAACAAAGTTGCCAACAAACTTGCCAACAAAGTTGCCAACAAAGTTGCCAACAAAATTGCCAACAAAATTCAGCAAAATTGCCAGCAAAATTGCCAGCAAAGTAAAGTTGCCAACAAATTTGCCACCAACAAATTTGCCAACAAAGTTGCCAACAAAGTTGCCAACAAATTGGCCAACAAAGTTGCCAACAAACTTGCCAACAAAGTTGCCAACAAAGTTGCCAACAAAATTGCCAGCAAAATTGCCAACAAAATTGCCAACAAAGTTGACAACAAAATTCAGCAAAATTGCCAGCAAAATTGCTATCAAAATTGCCATCAAAATTGCCAGCAAAGTAAAGTTGCCAACAAAGTTGCCAACAAAATTGCCAGCAAAATTGCCAACAAAATTGCCCACAAAGTTGCCAACCAATTGGCCTACAAAGTTGCCAACAAACTTGCCAACAAAGTTGCCAACAAAGTTGCCAACAAAATTGCCAGCAAAATTGCCAACAAAATTGCCAACAAAGTTGCCAACAAATTGGCCAACAAAGTTGCCAACAAACTTGCCCACAAAGTTGCCAACAAACTTGATAACAAAGTTGCCAACAAAGTTGCCAACAAAATTGCCAGCAAAATTGCCAACAAAGTTGCCAACAAAGTTGCCAGCAAAATTGCCATCGCGTAAATACTTAAATCAGAGAAATTCCACACACACACAATACATAGGCAAACTTAACGCTAATTAGCATTTTATTTCAGCTGACCTTAGTGCAGTGTAGATTATCGTAAATAATGTAATCGTCTTCGTTATTATCGTGATCGGCATATTCAAAATTGCCAGCAAAATTGCCTACAAAATTGCCAACAAAGTTGCCAACAAAATTGCCAGCAAAATTGCCAGCAAAATTGCCAACAAAATTGCCAGCAAAATTGCCAGCAAAATTTCCAGCAAAATTGCCAGCAAAATTGCCAACAAAATTGCCATAAAAATTGCCAGCAAAATTGCCAGCAAAATTGCCAACAAATTGGCCAACAAAGTTGCCAACAAACTTGCCAACAAAGTTGCCAACAAAGTTGCCAACAAAATTGCCAACAAAATTCAGCAAAATTGCCAGCAAAATTGCCAGCAAAGTAAAGTTGCCAACAAATTTGCCACCAACAAATTTGCCAACAAAGTTGCCAACAAAGTTGCCAACAAATTGGCCAACAAAGTTGCCAACAAACTTGCCAACAAAGTTGCCAACAAAGTTGCCAACAAAATTGCCAGCAAAATTGCCAACAAAATTGCCAACAAAGTTGACAACAAAATTCAGCAAAATTGCCAGCAAAATTGCTATCAAAATTGCCATCAAAATTGCCAGCAAAGTAAAGTTGCCAACAAAGTTGCCAACAAAATTGCCAGCAAAATTGCCAACAAAATTGCCCACAAAGTTGCCAACCAATTGGCCTACAAAGTTGCCAACAAACTTGCCAACAAAGTTGCCAACAAAGTTGCCAACAAAATTGCCAGCAAAATTGCCAACAAAATTGCCAACAAAGTTGCCAACAAATTGGCCAACAAAGTTGCCAACAAACTTGCCCACAAAGTTGCCAACAAAGTTGCCAACAAAATTCAGCAAAATTGCCAACAAACTTGCCAACAAAGTTGCCAACAAAGTTGCCAACAAAATTGCCAGCAAAATTGCCAACAAAATTGCCAACAAAGTTGCCAACAAATTGGCCAACAAAGTTGCCAACAAACTTGATAACAAAGTTGCCAACAAAGTTGCCAACAAAATTGCCAGCAAAATTGCCCACAAAGTTGCCAACAAAGTTGCCAGCAAAATTGCAATCGCGTAAATACTTAAATCAGAGAAATTCCACACACACACAATACATAGGCAAACTTAACGCTAATTAGCATTTTATTTCAGCTGACCTTAGTGCAGTGTAGATTATCGTAAATAATGTAATCGTCTTCGTTATTATCGTGATCGGCATATTCAAAATTGCCAGCAAAATTGCCTACAAAATTGCCAACAAAGTTGCCAACAAAATTGCCAGCAAAATTGCCAGCAAAATTGCCAACAAAATTGCCAGCAAAATTGCCAGCAAAATTTCCAGCAAAATTGCCAGCAAAATTGCCAACAAAATTGCCATAAAAATTGCCAGCAAAATTGCCAGCAAAATTGCCAACAAATTGGCCAACAAAGTTGCCAACAAACTTGCCAACAAAGTTGCCAACAAAGTTGCCAACAAAATTGCCAACAAAATTCAGCAAAATTGCCAGCAAAATTGCCAGCAAAGTAAAGTTGCCAACAAATTTGCCACCAACAAATTTGCCAACAAAGTTGCCAACAAAGTTGCCAACAAATTGGCCAACAAAGTTGCCAACAAACTTGCCAACAAAGTTGCCAACAAAGTTGCCAACAAAATTGCCAGCAAAATTGCCAACAAAATTGCCAACAAAGTTGACAACAAAATTCAGCAAAATTGCCAGCAAAATTGCTATCAAAATTGCCATCAAAATTGCCAGCAAAGTAAAGTTGCCAACAAAGTTGCCAACAAAATTGCCAGCAAAATTGCCAACAAAATTGCCCACAAAGTTGCCAACCAATTGGCCTACAAAGTTGCCAACAAACTTGCCAACAAAGTTGCCAACAAAGTTGCCAACAAAGTTGCCAACAAAATTGCCAGCAAAATTGCCAACAAAATTGCCAACAAAGTTGCCAACAAATTGGCCAACAAAGTTGCCAACAAACTTGCCCACAAAGTTGCCAACAAACTTGATAACAAAGTTGCCAACAAAGTTGCCAACAAAATTGCCAGCAAAATTGCCAACAAAGTTGCCAACAAAGTTGCCAGCAAAATTGCCATCGCGTAAATACTTAAATCAGAGAAATTCCACACACACACAATACATAGGCAAACTTAACGCTAATTAGCATTTTATTTCAGCTGACCTTAGTGCAGTGTAGATTATCGTAAATAATGTAATCGTCCTTGTTATTATCGTGATCGGCATATTCAAAATTGCCAGCAAAATTGCCTACAAAATTGCCAACAAAGTTGCCAACAAAATTGCCAGCAAAATTGCCAGCAAAATTGCCAACAAAATTGCCAGCAAAATTGCCAGCAAAATTTCCAGCAAAATTGCCAGCAAAATTGCCAACAAAATTGCCATAAAAATTGCCAGCAAAATTGCCAGCAAAATTGCCAACAAATTGGCCAACAAAGTTGCCAACAAACTTGCCAACAAAGTTGCCAACAAAGTTGCCAACAAAATTGCCAACAAAATTCAGCAAAATTGCCAGCAAAATTGCCAGCAAAGTAAAGTTGCCAACAAATTTGCCACCAACAAATTTGCCAACAAAGTTGCCAACAAAGTTGCCAACAAATTGGCCAACAAAGTTGCCAACAAACTTGCCAACAAAGTTGCCAACAAAGTTGCCAACAAAATTGCCAGCAAAATTGCCAACAAAATTGCCAACAAAGTTGACAACAAAATTCAGCAAAATTGCCAGCAAAATTGCTATCAAAATTGCCATCAAAATTGCCAGCAAAGTAAAGTTGCCAACAAAGTTGCCAACAAAATTGCCAGCAAAATTGCCAACAAAATTGCCCACAAAGTTGCCAACCAATTGGCCTACAAAGTTGCCAACAAACTTGCCAACAAAGTTGCCAACAAAGTTGCCAACAAAATTGCCAGCAAAATTGCCAACAAAATTGCCAACAAAGTTGCCAACAAATTGGCCAACAAAGTTGCCAACAAACTTGCCCACAAAGTTGCCAACAAAGTTGCCAACAAAATTGCCAGCAAAATTGCCAACAAAATTGCCAACAAAGTTGCCAACAAAGTTGCCAGCAAAATTGCCATCGCGTAAATACTTAAATCAGAGAAATTCCACACACACACAATACATAGGCAAACTTAACGCTAATTAGCATTTTATTTCAGCTGACCTTAGTGCAGTGTAGATTATCGTAAATAATGTAATCGTCTTCGTTATTATCGTGATCGGCATATTCAAAATTGCCAGCAAAATTGCCTACAAAATTGCCAACAAAGTTGCCAACAAAATTGCCAGCAAAATTGCCAGCAAAATTGCCAACAAAATTGGCAGCAAAATTGCCAGCAAAATTTCCAGCAAAATTGCCAGCAAAATTGCCAACAAAATTGCCATCAAAATTGCCAGCAAAATTGCCAACAAAATTGCCAACAAAGTTGCCAACAAATTGGCCAACAAAGTTGCCAACAAACTTGCCAACAAAGTTGCCAACAAAGTTGCCAACAAAATTGCCAGCAAAATTGCCAACAAAATTGCCAACAAAGTTGCCAACAAATTGGCCAACAAAGTTGCCAACAAACTTGCCAACAAAGTTGCCAACAAAGTTGCCAACAAAATTGCCAGCAAAATTGCCAACAAAATTGCCAACAAAGTTGCCAACAAATTGGCCAACAAAGTTGCCAACAAACTTGCCCACAAAGTTGCCAACAAAGTTGCCAACAAAATTGCCAGCAAAATTGCCAACAAAATTGCCAACAAAGTTGCCAACAAAGTTGCCAGCAAAATTGCCATCGCGTAAATACTTAAATCAGAGAAATTCCACACACACACAATACATAGGCAAACTTAACGCTAATTAGCATTTTATTTCAGCTGACCTTAGTGCAGTGTAGATTATCGTAAATAATGTATTCGTCTTCGTTATTATCGTGATCGGCATATTCAAAATTGCCAGCAAAATTGCCTACAAAATTGCCAACAAAATTGCCATCAAAATTGCCAGCAAAATTGCCAGCAAAATTGCCAACAAAATTGCCAACAAAGTTGCCAACAAATTGGCCAACAAAGTTGCCAACAAACTTGCCAACAAAGTTGCCAACAAAGTTGCCAACAAAATTGCCAGCAAAATTGCCAACAAAATTGCCAACAAAGTTGCCAACAAATTGGCCAACAAAGTTGCCAACAAACTTGCCAACAAAGTTGCCAACAAAGTTGCCAACAAAATTGCCAGCAAAATTGCCAACAAAATTGCCAACAAAGTTGCCAACAAATTGGCCAACAAAGTTGCCAACAAACTTGCCAACAAAGTTGCCAACAAAGTTGCCAACAAAATTGCCAGCAAAATTGCCAACAAAATTGCCAACAAAGTTGCCAACAAATTGGCCAACAAAGTTGCCAACAAAGTTGCCAACAAAATTGCCAGCAAAATTGCCAACAAAATTGCCAACAAAGTTGCCAACAAAGTTGCCAGCAAAATTGCCATCGCGTAAATACTTAAATCAGAGAAATTCCACACACACACAATACATAGGCAAACTTAACGCTAATTAGCATTTTATTTCAGCTGACCTTAGTGCAGTGTAGATTATCGTAAATAATGTAATCGTCTTCGTTATTATCGTGATCGGCATATTCAAAATTGCCAGCAAAATTGCCTACAAAATTGCCAACAAAGTTGCCAACAAAATTGCCAGCAAAATTGCCAGCAAAATTGCCAACAAAATTGGCAGCAAAATTGCCAGCAAAATTTCCAGCAAAATTGCCAGCAAAATTGCCAACAAAATTGCCATCAAAATTGCCAGCAAAATTGCCAGCAAAATTGCCAACAAAATTGCCAACAAAGTTGCCAACAAATTTGCCACCAACAAATTTGCCAACAAAGTTGCCAACAAATTGGCCAACAAAGTTGCCAACAAACTTGCCAACAAAGTTGCCAACAAAGTTGCCAACAAAATTGCCAACAAAATTGCCAGCAAAATTGCCAACAAAATTCAGCAAAATTGCCAGCAAAGTAAAGTTGCCAAAAAAATTGCCAGCAAAATTGCCTACAAAATTGCCCACCAACCAAAATACCCCTAAAAAGAGTAACCAATATAGATTACCTGCCGTTACTGATTGGTCATAAAGGAGTGTATTAATGAAAAATTAAATGAAAACTTGTAAAGCATCGAGGTGTTTTTCTATTAAGCTCGCTTTCAAATGCTAAGATTACAATAAGAATAATTTAAGCTTAAAACTAAGTACAATAAGTAAATAAATGCAAAGAATACATATAGTTAAAGGAATATATATGTAGATACAGATATATAGATAATTATTATAATTTTAATGAACGGGTGAGTCTGTTTGTATGTGTGGGTGAGTGAGTTAAAGTGTGTGTGTGTGTGTATGCGCGTGGGGGTATGTAGTATGCGTGAGCTATTATGAATTTATGATTTATGATAATTTATGATTGTTTAGGGAGTTTTAGGGAGATAACAAAGTCTTCTGTTTCTTCGTAGGAGAGGGATAGGAGTCATTTCTTATATATAATTTTGCAGTGATAATGTGTTAGGGGGTAGATATCAAGAAGTTGTAAGTTGTCAAATCATACAAATACGTCAAATTTAAACATGGTTAGTCGCAATCCAATAAAAATATCTTATATTAATATGAAATAATAT
The DNA here is from genome assembly GCA_963924445.1 of Philereme transversata. Lineage (NCBI taxonomy): Eukaryota > Metazoa > Arthropoda > Insecta > Lepidoptera > Geometridae > Philereme > Philereme transversata. The sequence goes on from OZ004342.1 coordinate 14,138,288, forward strand.
ATAACTACGAGAAAATTACTTCCAACCATATGAGTCATCTAGAAAACTAATCTAGGTAGCCTTGAATAGCATCGAACAAACACAGCTAAAGATGAGCTTCTGTGTAAAGGATTTCATTGGCCTAGTCTGTTCTGCAACCACTCAGCTCAGTTCTGGCTTAGAGTAAGCCTGGATTACCAGGAATCTAATGAAGATAATGGTTGTTTGTTACATACAAGCTAATGACGACCACCGTGGCATAGTGGGCGACTAGCCGCGCAGGAGGTGGCGGGCTCGATTCCCGCCGCGGAACAAATGTTTGCATGATCTACAGATATTTGTTCCGGGTCTGGATGTTTTTCTATACATAATAAATATGTATTTACAAAAAATAAGTATATTAGCATTCTATCAGTTATCTGGTTCTCATAGTACAAGCTCTGCTTAGTTTGGGGCGGGATAGCGCTGTGTGAAATATCCAGCCAAATTTATTTATTATTTTATAACGACGTGTTTTGTTGGATTTGATGTACTGTCTTGCCTGATGTAAATTTAGGACCCCCAGTCCAAAATTGCCAGCAAAATTGCCAACAAAATTGCCAACAAAGTTGCCAACAAATTGGCCAACAAAGTTGCCAACAAACTTGCCAACAAAGATGCCAACAAAGTTGCCAACAAAATTGCCAGCAAAATTGCCAACAAAATTGCCAACAAAGTTGCCAACAAAATTCAGCAAAATTGCCAGCAAAATTGCTATCAAAATTGCCATCAAAATTGCCAGCAAAGTAAAGTTGCCAACAAAGTTGCCAACAAAATTGCCAGCAAAATTGCCAACAAAATTGCCAACAAAGTTGCCAACAAATTGGCCAACAAAGTTGCCAACAAACTTGACAACAAAGTTGCCAACAAAGTTGCCAACAAAATTGCCAGCAAAATTGCCAACAAAATTGCCAACAAAGTTGCCAACAAAATTGCCAGCAAAATTGCCAACAAAATTGCCAACAAAGTTGCCAACAAATTGGCCAACAAAGTTGCCAACAAACTTGACAACAAAGTTGCCAACAAAGTTGCTAACAAAATTGCCAGCAAAATTGCCAATAAAATTGCCAACAAAGTTGCCAACAAATTGGCCAACAAAGTTGCCAACAAACTTGCCAACAAAATTGCCAGCAAAATTGCTATCAAAATTGCCATCAAAATTGCCAGCAAAATTGCCAACAAAATTGCCATCAAAATTGCCAGCAAAGTTGCCAACAAAATTGCAAGCAAAATTGCCAGGAAAATTGCCAACAAAATTGCCATCAAAATTGCCAGCAAAATTGCCAGCAAAATTGCCAACAAAATTGCCAACAAAGTTGCCAACAAATTTGCCACCAACAAATTTGCCAACAAAGTTGCCAACAAATTGGCCAACAAAGTTGCCAACAAACTTGCCAACAAAGTTGCCAACAAAGTTGCCAACAAAATTGCCAGCAAAATTGCCAACAAAATTGCCAACAAAGTTGCCAACAAATTTGCCAACAAAGTTGCCAACAAATTGGCCAACAAAGTTGCCAACAAACTTGCCATCAAAGTTGCCAACAAAGTTGCCAACAAAATTGCCAGCAAAATTGCCAACAAAGTTGCCAACAAAATTGCCAGCAAAATTGCCAACAAAATTGCCAACACAGTTGACAACAAAGTTGCCAACAAATTGGCCAACAAAGTTGCCAACAAACTTGCCAACAAAGTTGCCAACAAAGTTGCAAACAAAATTGCCAACAAAATTGCCAACAAAATTGCCAACAAAGTTGACAACAAAATTCAGCAAAATTGCCAGCAAAATTGCTATCAAAATTGCTATCAAAATTGCCAGCAAAGTAAAGTTGCCAAACAAGTTGCCAACAAAATTGCCAGCAAAATTGCCAACAAAATTGCCCACAAAGTTGCCAACCAATTGGCCTACAAAGTTGCCAATAAACTTGCCAACAAAGTTGCCAACAAAGTTGCCAACAAAATTGCCAGCAAAATTGCCAACAAAATTGCCAACAAAGTTGCCAACAAATTGGCCAACAAAGTTGCCAACAAACTTGCCCACAAAGTTGCCAACAAAGTTGCCAACAAAATTGCCAGCAAAATTGCCAACAAAATGGCCAACAAAGTTGCCAGCAAAATTGCCAACAAAATTGCCCACAAAGTTGCCAACCAATTGGCCTACAAAGTTGCCAACAAACTTGCCAACAAAGTTGCCAACAAAGTTGCCAACAAAATTGCCAGCAAAATTGCCAACAAAATTGCCAACAAAGTTGCCAACAAATTGGCCAACAAAGTTGCCAACAAACTTGCCCACAAAGTTGCCAACAAAGTTGCCAACAAAATTGCCAGCAAAATTGCCAACAAAATTGCCAACAAAGTTGCCAACAAAGTTGCCAGCAAAATTGCCATCGCGTAAATACTTAAATCAGAGAAATTCCACACACACACAATACATAGGCAAACTTAACGCTAATTAGCATTTTATTTCAGCTGACCTTAGTGCAGTGTAGATTATCGTAAATAATGTAATCGTCTTCGTTATTATCGTGATCGGCATATTCAAAATTGCCAGCAAAATTGCCTACAAAATTGCCAACAAAGTTGCCAACAAAATTGCCAGCAAAATTGCCAGCAAAATTGCCAACAAAATTGGCAGCAAAATTGCCAGCAAAATTTCCAGCAAAATTGCCAGCAAAATTGCCAACAAAATTGCCATCAAAATTGCCAGCAAAATTGCCAGCAAAATTGCCAACAAAATTGCCAACAAAGTTGCCAACAAATTTGCCACCAACAAATTTGCCAACAAAGTTGCCAACAAACTTGCCAACAAAGTTGCCAACAAAGTTGCCAACAAAATTGCCAACAAAATTGCCAGCAAAATTGCCAACAAAATTCAGCAAAATTGCCAGCAAAGTAAAGTTGCCAAAAAAATTGCCAGCAAAATTGCCTACAAAATTGCCCACCAACCAAAATACCCCTAAAAAGAGTAACCAATATAGATTACCTGCCGTTACTGATTGGTCATAAAGGAGTGTATTAATGAAAAATTAAATGAAAACTTGTAAAGCATCGAGGTGTTTTTCTATTAAGCTCGCTTTCAAATGCTAAGATTACAATAAGAATAATTTAAGCTTAAAACTAAGTACAATAAGTAAATAAATGCAAAGAATACATATAGTTAAAGGAATATATATGTAGATACAGATATATAGATAATTATTATAATTTTAATGAACGGGTGAGTCTGTTTGTATGTGTGGGTGAGTGAGTTAAAGTGTGTGTGTGTGTGTATGCGCGTGGGGGTATGTAGTATGCGTGAGCTATTATGAATTTATGATTTATGATAATTTATGATTGTTTAGGGAGTTTTAGGGAGATAACAAAGTCTTCTGTTTCTTCGTAGGAGAGGGATAGGAGTCATTTCTTATATATAATTTTGCAGTGATAATGTGTTAGGGGGTAGATATCAAGAAGTTGTAAGTTGTCAAATCATACAAATACGTTAAATTTAAACATGGTTAGTCGCAATCCAATAAAAATATCTTATATTAATATGAAATAATATATAACTACGAGAAAATTACTTCCAACCATATGAGTCATCTAGAAAACTAATCTAGGTAGCCTTGAATAGCATCGAACAAACACAGCTAAAGATGAGCTTCTGTGTAAAGGATTTCATTGGCCTAGTCTGTTCTGCAACCACTCAGCTCAGTTCTGGCTTAGAGTAAGCCTGGATTACCAGGAAACTAATGAAGATAATGGTTGTTTGTTACATACAAGCTAATGACGACCACCGTGGCATAGTGGGCGACTAGCCGCGCAGGAGGTGGCGGGCTCGATTCCCGCCGCGGAACAAATGTTTGCATGATCTACAGATATTTGTTCCGGGTCTGGATGTTTTTCTATACATAATAAATATGTATTTACAAAAAATAAGTATATTAGCATTCTATCAGTTATCTGGTTCTCATAGTACAAGCTCTGCTTAGTTTGGGGCGGGATAGCGCTGTGTGAAATATCCAGCCAAATTTATTTATTATTTTATAACGACGTGTTTTGTTGGATTTGATGTACTGTCTTGCCTGATGTAAATTTAGGACCCCCAGTCCAAAATTGCCAGCAAAATTGCCAGCAAAATTGCCAGCAAAATTGCCAACAAAATTGCCAGCAAAATTGCCAACAAAATTGCCAACAAAGTTGCCAACAAAATTGCCAGCAAAATTGCCAGCAAAATTGCCAGCAAAATTGCCAGCAAAATTGCCAGCAGGGTGGGTCAGCTAGTATAATATAGAAATATTGAAATATTTATATGGCCGTGCGTAGAAGTAAAAACAACATTAACATAAGGATTTCTATAAGTGTTGTTCTGTAAGTCCAGTGGCCCTAGGGAGTAAAATGCCAGAGCAAAGTTCATCAAGCAATCTAACTAAAAGCTCGAACTCACACCGTTTGAGGGAGAAAGCCATTCCAACTTCGATAAAACAGGTGCCTTATCAGGGTTGGACTGAGGTATTTATTAACATATCGACAGGTGAGATCGTGGTCAAACGTTAGCCTATAATTTATTTAAACTAGTGGTTCGAACTGAAATCTCGCGAGTCTCCCATAATAACAAAAAATATTTTTCGTAATCTTTGACTATCAATATAGTGCCACGAAATGTATAACCAACCTACTTGACCTATGTTCACTTTGGTGTACAAATTATTTTACTGAACAAGATTGGAAAACAATATTGCAAAAATCTGTTAATATAATCATGTACAAAAAATAAAATTGCCAGCAAAATTGCCAGCAAAATTTCCAGCAAAATTGCCAGCAAAATTGCCAACAAAATTGCCATCAAAATTGCCACCAAAATTGCCAGCAAAATTGTCAACAAAATTGCCAACAAAGTTGCCAACAAATTTGCCACCAACAAATTTGCCAACAAAGTTGCTAACAAATTGGCCAACAAAGTTGCCAACAAACTTGACAACAAAGTTGCCAACAAAGTTGCCAACAAAATTGCCAGCAAAATTGCTAATAAAATTGCCAACAAAGTTGCCAACAAATTGGCCAACAAAGTTGCCAACAAACTTGCCAACAAAGTTGCCAACAAAGTTGCCAACAAAATTGCCAGCAAAATTGCCAACAAAATTGCCAACAAAGTTGCCCAACAAAATTGCCAGCAAAATTGCCAGCAAAATTGCCAACAAAATTGCCATCAAAATTGCCAGCAAAGTTGCCAACAAAATTGCCAGCAAAATTGCCAACAAATTGGCCAACAAAGTTGCCAACAAAATTGCCAGCAAAATTGCCAACAAAATTGCCAACAAAGTTGCCAACAAATTAGCCAACAAAGTTGCCAACAAACTTGCCAACAAAGTTGCCAACAAAGTTGCCAACAAAATTGCCAGCAAAATTGCCAACAAAATTGCCAACAAAGTTGCCAACAAATTGGCCAACAAAGTTGCCAACAAACTTGCCAACAAAGTTGCCAACAAAGTTGCCAACAAAATTGCCAGCAAAATTGTTAACAAAATTGCCAACAAAGTTGCCAACAAAGTTGCCAACAAAATTGCCAGCAAAATTGCCAACAAAATTGCCAACAAAGTTGCCAACAAATTGGCCAACAAAGTTGCCAACAAACTTGCCAACAAAGTTGCCAACAAAGTTGCCAACAAAATTGCCCGCAAAGTTGCCAACAAATTTGCCAACAAAGTTGCCAACAAACTTGCCAACAAAGTTGCCAACAAAGTTGCCAACAAAATTGCCAGCAAAATTGCCAACAAAATTGCCAACAAAGTTGCCAACAAATTGGCCAACAAAGTTGCCAACAAACTTGCCAACAAAGTTGCCAACAAAGTTGCCAACAAAATTGCCAGCAAAGTTGCCAACAAATTTGCCAACAAAGTTGCCAACAAAATTGCCAGCAAAATTGCCAGCAAAATTGCCAACAAAATTGCCATCAAAATTGCCAGCAAAGTTGCCAGCAAAATTGCCAGCAAAATTGCCAACAAAGTTGCCAACAAATTTGCCAACAAAGTTGCCAACAAATTTGCCAACAAAGTTGCCAGATACAAATACGATACGAATACGATACAAATACAATACAAATACAATACAAATACGATACAAATACGATACAAATACGATACAAATACGATGCAAATACGATGCAAATACGATGCAAGTACGATGCAAATACGATACAAATACGATACAAATACGATACAAATACGATACAAATACGCTACAAATACGATGCAAATACGCTACAAATACGATGCAAATACGATACAAATACGATACAAATACGATACAAATACGATACAAATACGATACAAATACGATACAAATACGATACAAATACGATACAAATACGCTACAAATACGATACAAATACGATACAAATACGCTACAAATACGATACAAATACGATACAAATACGCTACAAATACGATACAAATACGATACAAATACGATACAAATACGATACAAATACGATACAAATACGATACAAATACGCTACAAATACGATACAAATACGATACAAATACGATACAAATACGCTACAAATACGATACAAATACGATACAAATACGATACAAATACGCTACAAATACGATACAAATACGATACAAATACGCTACAAATACGATACAAATACGATACAAATACGATTCAAATACGATACAAATACGATACAAATACGCTACAAATACGATACAAATACGATACAAATACGATACAAATACGCTACAAATACGATACAAATACGATACAAATACGCTACAAATACGATACAAATACGATACAATTACGATACAATTACGATACAAATACGATGCAAATACGATGCAAATACGATGCAAATACGATACAAATACGATGCAAATACGATACAAATACGATACAAATACGATACAAATACGATACAAATACGCTACAAATACGATACAAATACGATACAAATACGATACAAAAACGCTACAAATACGATACAAATACGATACAAATACGATACAAATACGATACAAATACGATACAAATACGATACAAATACGCTACAAATACGATACAAATACGATACAAATACGATACAAATACGATACAAAAACGCTACAAATACGATACAAATACGATACAAATACGCTACAAATACGATACAAATACGATACAAATACGATACAAATACGATACAAATACGCTACAAATACGATACAAATACGATACAAATGCGATACAAATACGATACAAATACGCTACAAATATGATACAAATACGATACAAATACGAAACAAATACGATACAAATACGCTACAAATACGATACAAATACGATACAAATACGATACAAATACGCTACAAATACGATGCAAATACGATGCAAATACGATGCAAGTACGATGCAAATACGATACAAATACGATACAAATACGATACAAATACGATACAAATACGATACAAATACGATACAAATACGATACAAATACGATACAAATACGATACAAATACGATACAAATACGATACAAATACGATACAAATACGATACAAATACGATACAAATACGCTACAAATACCATGCAAATACGATACAAATACGATACAAATACGATACAAATACGATACAAATACGATACAAATACGATACAAATACGATACAAATACGATACAAATACGATACAAATACGATACAAATACGATACAAATACGATGCAAATACGATACAAATACGATACAAATACGATACAAATACGCTACAAATACGATACAAATACGATACAAATACGATACAAATACGATGCAAATACGATATAAATACGATGCAAATACGATACAAATACGATACAAATACGATACAAATACGATACAATTTGTTCTCATCATCATCATCTATACAAATAATGGTATTAAATACGAATGACTACAACTTACAAAAAAGTTTTTTTTTTTTTTTTTTTTAATAAATAATTAGATACGGGTTACAGTGATTTTTATAAATCTTTTTTTATGTTAGTAACGGGGTGAGTTTGTAATGGGTAATCTATGGAAATACTTAACCGATTTTGAAAATTCTTTCACTGATTGTAAGTTAAATTATTCCTGAGGTCTATAGGCTATACATATTTTGACAGCCCGGCTAGGTCAGCTAGTGTAATTTGAATGAAACTGTAGGTCAAGTTAGTTGGATTAGCATTTCGTGACACTATTTTATTAGTCAAAGATTACAAATATTATTTTTAATATCGTATTTGTATCGTATTTATATCGTATTTGTAGCGTATTTGTATCGTATTTGTATCGTATTTGTATCGTATTTGTATCGTATTTGTAGCGTATTTGTATCGTATTTGTATAGTATTTGTATCGTATTTGTATCGTATTTGTAGCGTATTTGTATCGTATTTGTATCGTGTTTGTAGCGTATTTGTATCGTATTTGTATCGTATTTGTATCGTATTTGTATCGTATTTGTATCGTATTTGTATCGTATTTGCATCGTATTTGTATCGTATTTGCATCGTATTTGTGTCGTATTTTTATCTTATTTGTATCGTATTTGTATCGTATTTGTATCGTATTTGTATCGTATTTGTATCGTATTTGTATCGTATTTGTATCGTATTTGTATCGTATTTGTATCGTATTTGCATCGTACTTGCATCTTATTTGCATCGTATTTGCATCGTATTTGCATCGTATTTGCATCGTATTTGCATCGTATTTGCATCTTATTTGCATTGTATTTGCATTGTATTTGTACTATCAAACGGGTTCGATTTCCGGGACAAATGTTTGCATGGTCTACAGATATTTGTTCCGGGTATGCCACAGACAATGATCTGAAAGTAGAAAAGAATATGGGTCATTAAATTCCTTGATAGAAGTAAAATGATTGATGAATGATTGTCCAATTGTCCATGTGTGGGCTCAGTTAACCAATTAGTTACTTCAATAACGAATTGCTAATTACAGCTTTTTTAACAACTGTTTTTAACATTAAGTTTAAATATTTAAAAAAAATATATAATCTACTACAAGTAAAACAAATCAATCAATCATCATCAAATAATGGTATTAAATACGAATGACTACAACTTACAAAAAAATTTTTTTGTTTTTTTTTTTATAAATAATTAGATACGGGTTACAGTGATTTTTATAAATCTTTTTTTATGTTAGTAACGGGGTGAGTTTGTAATGGGTAATCTATGGAACTACTTAACCGATTTTGAAAATTCTTTCACTGATAGTAAGCTAAACTATTTCTGAGGTCTATAGGCTATACATATTTTGACAACCCGGCTAGGTCAGCTAGTGTAATTTGAATGAAACTGTAGGTTAAGTTAGTTGGATTAGCATTTCGTGACACTATTTTATTAGTCAAAGATTACAAATATTATTTTTAGTTTTTATGTGAGATTCGCGAGATCTCTGTTTGGGGCGAACCACTAATGTTTAAATTAATGAAACTTTAGTTTTCTATTGAACCAGCCTTATTTGTTGACTTTCTTTCCGTACAAGATCGAGATAAGTGGAGAGATGAGGGGAAGGCCTTTGCCCAGCAGTGGGACAGCATAGGCTTGATAAAAAAACCTATTATTTATTTAACCATCATTTTCCGAGCATAATAAATTATGCGCATCCTGGGTACTCACAGTAGCGAAAAACTTATGAATTTTACAAAAATGCATGATGATCTTTGATGATGATTTTTAAAAGCTGTGTGTATGATTTTATGGCACCCACCGTGGGTCATATCTAATTACGCACTTCCTAGATCTGGCCCTGTATCAAAGCCTTGCAGGCCTTGATTGGTCCATTGTTTCTGGAATTCAATTCGAGCCTTGCTTTTAAAAGCTCTGAAAACTGCATGCGTATTGTGGGTACTCGTTATTTTTAATAAAAAGCATGGGTTTCTACGCAAAATTCAAATGTTCGCTAAAATTTTTGTTTCCCGAAATTCCACTGCACAATTTTTTAATGGCTGTTTGAATATTTTATTCAGATTTTTAAACGAGTAAACTATAATAAATCTAACCTTTCATCAAACAAAATGTTAATTGAATTCCACATTATTGTGAAATGAGTAATAAGACTTGTTCTACTACCTTGTGCACTACCTTCTCCCGTATTTATAAATTTATAAATATTTATAAACTAATAATAAATAATGCTAGACATTTCACACAACGCCATCTAGCCCCAAACTAAGCAAAGCTATGTGAACCAGTTAAATAATAGAATACTGTACTTTTTTTTGTAAATATACTATACTTATAATATATAGAAAAACAACCGCACCCTAAACAAATATCTGTAAATCATAGAAACATTTGTTCCGCGGTTCAAAATTATTTTTCGCTTAATGGTTAATTGGAAGATAATGATTTTTAGCTTTAAATTCGCCTTCGTATAGGTTGATTTATTTTGTGCAATAAATAATTTTCTATCAGGCTTTATTTTCGCTATCTTCATTTCCAAACTATCATTCACTGCAATAAAAACAAAACTAATTTGTCTAGGAAAAATCGCCCAAAAACTCCACATAAACGGTTTTTCCGCTCTTTGAAGTGGCAATCTCAGTTTGAAACTCCCAGTTGTATTTACCATACGAAACTCCTTCTATCTAGTTCCAATGGTGCAATAAACAATCCAAGTTAAATTTTACACTTGTCGACGGAGAACACAAATAAATCGGCCGATTTAGAAGCTCTACTCGTTGCCTTGCTGGGAAAGAACTACCTTTGGAGCCTGGCGTAAGCTGTATTTTTTTATGGTTTTTTAAAATCAGTTAATTATTTTAAATTTGCATTTATTTTAGACAACAAGCGATGCATATAGTTTAAGTAAGCTTTATTTATTTGAAGTTAATAACACTTTCACAGCCCATCATATTTTAACGCGCTTGAACGCTTAAAGTATTTGGCATTTTTGTAAATTCTGAGTAAAAAGAATTGAAATATAATAGTTATTAGCCTTTAGTTTTTTTTTTGTATATTTTAGAATATGTCCACGACTCAGGTTCATGATCCGCTGTCAAGTGTTAAAACGGCTTACCAATAGTTTGAACACTATTAGATGAGAGATTAGACAAGGTTAGAGATCCTCTAACACAGGTGTTTTATACTTAAAAGAGGGTCCCAAACCCATGAAATGTAAATATATTAGATTAAGTTTACTGAAACAAATATATTTGTATTTGTATTGTATTTGTATTGTATTTGTATTGTATTTGTATCGTATTTGTATCGTATTTGTATCGTATTTGTATCGTATTTGTAGCGTATTTGTATCGTATTTGTATCGTATTTGCATCGTATTTGTATCGTATTTGTATCGTATTTGTATCGTATTTGTATCGTATTTGCATCGTATTTGTATCGTATTTGTATCGTATTTGTATCGTATTTGTATCGTATTTGTATCGTATTTGGATCGTATTTGTATCGTATTTGTATCGTATTTGTATCGTATTTGTATCGTATTTGTAGCGTATTTGTATCGTATTTGTATCGTATTTGTATCGTATTTGCATCGTATTTGTATCGTATTTGTATCGTATTTGTATCGTATTTGTAGCGTATTTGTATCGTATTTGTATCGTATTTGTATCGTATTTGTATCGTATTTGTATCGTATTTGCATCGTATGTGTATCGTATTTGTATCGTATTTGTATCGTATTTGTATCGTATTTGTATCGTATTTGTATCGTATTTGTATCGTATTTGTATCGTATTTGCATCGTATTTGTAGCGTATTTGTATCGTATTTGTATCGTATTTGTATCGTATTTGTATCGTATTTGTATCGTATTTGTATCGTATTTGCATCGTATTTGTATCGTATTTGTATCGTATTTGTATCGTATTTGCATCGTATTTGTATCGTATTTGTATCGTATTTGTATCGTATTTGCATCGTATTTGTATCGTAAATGATCTGACAGTAGAAAAGAATATGGGTCATTAAATTCCTTGATAGAAGTAAAATGATTGATGAATGATTGTCCAATTGTCCATGTGTGGGCTCAGTTAACCAATTAGTTACTTCAATAACGAATTGCTAATTACAGCTTTTTTAACAACTGTTTTTAACATTAAGTTTAAATATTTAAAAAAAATATATAATCTACTACAAGTAAAACAAATCAATCAATCATCATCAAATAATGGTATTAAATACGAATGACTACAACTTACAAAAAAATTTTTTTGTTTTTTTTTTTATAAATAATTAGATACGGGTTACAGTGATTTTTATAAATCTTTTTTTATGTTAGTAACGGGGTGAGTTTGTAATGGGTAATCTATGGAACTACTTAACCGATTTTGAAAATTCTTTCACTGATAGTAAGCTAAACTATTTCTGAGGTCTATAGGCTATACATATTTTGACAACCCGGCTAGGTCAGCTAGTGTAATTTGAATGAAACTGTAGGTTAAGTTAGTTGGATTAGCATTTCGTGACACTATTTTATTAGTCAAAGATTACAAATATTATTTTTAGTTTTTATGTGAGATTCGCGAGATCTCTGTTTGGGGCGAACCACTAATGTTTAAATTAATGAAACTTTAGTTTTCTATTGAACCAGCCTTATTTGTTGACTTTCTTTCCGTACAAGATCGAGATAAGTGGAGAGATGAGGGGAAGGCCTTTGCCCAGCAGTGGGACAGCATAGGCTTGATAAAAAAACCTATTATTTATTTAACCATCATTTTCCGAGCATAATAAATTATGCGCATCCTGGGTACTCACAGTAGCGAAAAACTTATGAATTTTACAAAAATGCATGATGATCTTTGATGATGATTTTTAAAAGCTGTGTGTATGATTTTATGGCACCCACCGTGGGTCATATCTAATTACGCACTTCCTAGATCTGGCCCTGTATCAAAGCCTTGCAGGCCTTGATTGGTCCATTGTTTCTGGAATTCAATTCGAGCCTTGCTTTTAAAAGCTCTGAAAACTGCATGCGTATTGTGGGTACTCGTTATTTTTAATAAAAAGCATGGGTTTCTACGCAAAATTCAAATGTTCGCTAAAATTTTTGTTTCCCGAAATTCCACTGCACAATTTTTTAATGGCTGTTTGAATATTTTATTCAGATTTTTAAACGAGTAAACTATAATAAATCTAACCTTTCATCAAACAAAATGTTAATTGAATTCCACATTATTGTGAAATGAGTAATAAGACTTGTTCTACTACCTTGTGCACTACCTTCTCCCGTATTTATAAATTTATAAATATTTATAAACTAATAATAAATAATGCTAGACATTTCACACAACGCCATCTAGCCCCAAACTAAGCAAAGCTATGTGAACCAGTTAAATAATAGAATACTGTACTTTTTTTTTGTAAATATATACTTATAATATATAGAAAAACAACCGCACCCTAAACAAATATCTGTAAATCATAGAAACATTTGTTCCGCGGTTCAAAATTATTTTTCGCTTAATGGTTAATTAAAAGATAATGCTTTTTAGCTTTAAATTCGCCTTCGTACAGGTTGATTTATTTTGTGCACTGAACACGAAAGTGGATAAAAGTAATTATTAATTAATAACCAGTTATAAACAGAGATAAAATAAACCATTTTCGTAGCTGCTTATGAAACATAGCTACGAAAACGGCAAGTAGGTAGGTTCCGTTCTCGTAACTGGTTATCAGGCAAGAAAAAAAATTCCATGTTCGTATCTGGTTATCAAAGATTAGTTACGAACGTGGATTAAAGGTTCCTTCCTAGCCATATTATTCTTCACACAGTCCATCCATCTCTTCTTGTCGTTTAAATCGTTTAAATCGTTTAAAGGGCAAGGTGTACGCTTTTATAGGGTCTTTCAAATAGAGCGGGTCGATGTTAATAATCTGTGACGGCCATTTTGTTTTGGCGGGATCTGTCAAATCTGTTTTTTCTTATTCAGTCACTGATGCCAAATCACCATGGCAAGTTACACGGTTGAGCAGCATGTGCAAATGATAAAACTTTATTATCAAAATGAGTGTTCGTTAGTGCAAACGTTGCGCGCATTGCGCCCATTTTACGGCAGACGCGGTGGCCCTTCAAAGTCCACTCTCCAACGATTGGTGACTAAATTTAAAACGACCGGTTCGGTAAACAACCAACCAACACCTTTACGTCAAAGGAACGCCAGATCGGCCGAGAACATCGCCGCTGTACGTGAGAGTGTTCAGGAGACTCCGAGGCAGTCGATTTCTTGCCGTGCTCAAGAACTCGGCCTTTCGCAGACCTACAGATCAATGATAAACAATTTCTTTTGGCTTGAATTGAACAATATGGACGTGAACGACATGTGGTTCCAGCAAGATGGCGCTACTTGCCACACAGCGAACGACACAATCGACATTCTGCATGAACGGTTTGAGGGTAGAGTTATCTCTCGCAGAGGTGATGTGAATTGGCCACCAAGATCGTGTGATTTGACTCCGCTAGACTTTTTCTTGTAGGGTTTTCTGAAGTCGCAGGTCTATGCCAATAAACCACATTCGACCGTTGCCCTGAAAGCCAACATAACGCAGGCCATCGCTCGGATTCAGCCGGATCTATGCAGCAGAGTCATTAAAAATTGGACCTCTCGGATTCGCGCCACCATACGAAGCCGCGGCGGACATTTGAACGATGTCATATTCCATCCATAATGGAATAAATAGGCCTTTTAAATAAAAAATAAATTTCGTTAATATCTCACACACATCTTGTTTTATTCAATTTTAACATCGACCCGTCCTTGTTGAAAGACCCTATATAACAAACTCCCAAGGGATGTACAAAAATTTAAATCCTCCGTCGTCCGAGACACGTTCTCGGAGACCCGGATGACGAAATCACCTCTGCTAATGCGGAAGGTGAGTCATCTATATCAGACAGAGCAAACACTTCACAGAAACACCGACCTCGCCGGCGAGGTCGACGAGTCCCTTCTGTCGCCGCCTATACGAGGTACAGACACGTACCCGGGCGTTTCTCTCCTATCCCCACCCCGGCAACAGCCCAAGCCGAGGCTCGTACCTTAGTGGTGCCCTTGCGCTAGTTGCCTAAAAAACTTACTGGGCTGAGCGCCATCTGCGCTCGCCAAAAGTTCGGTTAAGCTGTCACGGCCTCAGAGGC
Organism: Philereme transversata; assembly: GCA_963924445.1. NCBI lineage: Eukaryota > Metazoa > Arthropoda > Insecta > Lepidoptera > Geometridae > Philereme > Philereme transversata. The sequence continues at coordinate 14,153,411 of OZ004342.1, forward strand.
CAACAGCGAGATTAGTCCATTCGAAAAAAAAAAAAAAAAAAGATGTACAAAAATTTAAATTAACAAATTTAAAAACGTAATTAAACAAAATCTTTATAAAAGAGCTTACTATAAAATATCGGATTATTTAGATGATAGAGAAGCTTGGGATTGAAATTGCTCCAACTCGTTCAAAATGTTACAATTTAGACGTAGGTAATTTATGTTCTGTATTATGTATTGTAAAAGGATCATTAAAAAAAACAACCAGCCTTGTTTCTTGCCTTTCTTTCCTGGCTTGGTCGCGAAGGAACAGGCAGTAAAATTGACGTTTCAAAGTGATCCTTGTGATTTTAATGAATAAAAATATTTGAACTTTGAAAATTTTTTTTTCTTTGTGCTTCCTCTACTGATCTTCTTCCCTACGCATGAGATGCCCACACCACGCTAGCTTACTTCTCAATTTTTCTATCACTGGCGCTACTTTTAAACGTCCTTTAATATACTAATTTCTTATATTATCCATTCTCGTTACCCCACAGATCCATCTCAACATTCGCATTTCCGCCACGCGCACTCGTCTTTCATCCGTCCCTTTCGTAGCCCAACACTCAGAATCATACATTAAGACAGGTCTTATGATCTTATACATAATTTTCCCCTTAAGTTTAAGGGGCATTCGATTCGCACGTTGTTCCTGTAACCTGTCGCCATTTCATCCATCACGCATTTATTACTATTCTTTTACTAATATTCTTTTATTTTTTTATTTTCTTATCTTTTTCATATAGGCACTGCTAAGTTTTAACTTTTGACTGACGTCCGTGGCGCCAATGCAGGTTTAATGGCTGTAAACCAGCGCTGAGCAATAGGTTTATTGTTCAGTATAATGCTGAGCCATTCCCCTTTTTCGGCACAGGGCTCATAGTGACTGGATACGTATTTTTAGTACTATTTATTATTTTTTGCTTAAGTAATGTTTTTTAAATTGTCTGTATTTTATTGTGTTTATTTAATTGTCTGTCTTCACTTATCCACTGTATGTAGTTTCTGTGTGTTTGTTACTTGTGTCGAAATAAATGTATATATCTATCTATCTATCTATCATTTATTCTATGCTTGTACAGTGTTTCAGACACATTTTTTTATTTTTTGTTTACGTATTTATTTGAAAATATATTTTTTGTTATATACTAACAGTAATACATAAAGTACTGTAGAACCCTAGAGGGTTTCCTAGGTGCTTAGAGACACTCGAGCTGCTACACATTATTTTGATACCTACTCAAAAAACCCGTCACCTTTGAGGCGGCGATACACATGCCTGTAAAACAGATCAGTAGCGTGCATGCCTGTTAATGGCATATGAAAGTTACTGGCGCAACGTGGATACATTTGAAAGCTAAACTTGCATGCAATTTGCGTCCTTGCATGCCTATATTTCCAAGACATATACATAAGCCAGTTCACGAGACAGTACGTATCAATCCCACGCTTTTTTTGTTGTTGATCGAACTTTTTGCAATGGAAAATATTCTAAGTGAATTAATAAGCATCTTCTTGTATTTTTGTATAGGCATTGTCACGGGCTATTTTATTTTTATAAAGAGTTACGTTAGAGATACAAAAGTTTATATGACATGGTGTGTACAACAAAAACAAAAACAACTTAAAACGATCACAAAAACAAGCAAAAAAAAAACATGCACCAACGGCGACAACTTGTCAGCTGGCATGCCTGTACCTGTCGCTACGTTCAAACTCGCCGGTTTTGCAGCCCCCCGTGACCCCTCCCTCACATTGCATGCCAGTTAATGTCCAAAAATCAGATCTTGTACGATCTACTCGCTTGCTAGTTAAAAGCATGCCAGTAAGCGTATACACATAAAAGTAGATGGCACGTGCAAGGAGCTGGTATGAAAGTGTGCCAGCTACAGTCATGTGTATTCCCGGCTTTACCATAACATAGGACATTTTCAGTAAGACATTTATTAAAAAGTGTAAATAGCCCACTTTGTCCTCATTAAGTCTATTTTTTATTTTTTGCAAGTGTTTGCGGCATCTTTACGATACGTGGTTTCTGCGGCGCGTTCACTTTTTCTCACTGCACGGCAGGCACGTCTGTAGGTCTGTAGAGACACCTCCTAGATTGCTCCTACCGGCTTGCACCGAAGATTGCTCCTGCGGCAGGCGTGTGAATAGCCGGCATTAGTCAACTTCTTATTCAGGTATAAAATTATTATATGGTTTCCGGTGAAATTACAGGCACATGAGGCTTTACACCTTTATGCCTCAAGTTGATGGACGCAGGGCAGTATATCGTATCAGTAGTGTTTCTAAGGTGCGTGACCACTTACCACGAGACAAGATTACCACTTAACATCAGGTAAGCCATATGCTTGTTCCATCTCCAGATACCATACAAAAAAACCAGAACCTTATTTCATATTAGTAGGTATACATACTTAAAAATAAACTAACAAAGGAACCCAAATATGACACGAAAAAGAAAAAAAGTTTTCAGAAGTACAGTAAACAAAGACAGACATTTTGTCATTTTTTGACTTTACTTGATTTCGTACGTTTGAGAAATTAAAAAAAATACCAAAATTTTTGAGTAATTACACCGATAAACTTTTAAAATGTGTAGCCCCATTGTTAACTTGCCAAGTTATAAGGAACCACGGGAATGTTATCCCTGCTATCCTGTTCAAGTGAGTTAACCGCCCCGTAAACTCTTAAACACAGCATTTCTTCCAAAGCTGTCCATGACCATTTCATCAAGCCAGTAACCGTTTTCATACAGTAGGTGAGTCCTCACAAAGCTTTCACCAAGAAATTAAAAGCTTTGGAAACCGGATACCTCACTATTTTCCGGCAGCTAATTCACTAAAGTAGGTAACTAAATAAATAACATATTGCACTTTGTAAGTACAGTATGATATAAATTTATCAAATCCGTACTGATATCAGGAAAGTCATCACTATATTATCATCTTTAACCACCCGCTATGTTCTACTGCTAAAGTTTATTATTAATTATTAATTTATTTAATTCAGATAAAATACATCCATAAATGTAATATAATCCTTAAAATCCAACACATAATCTTAAAATTTACCAACAAACAATTATAATAAATAAGAATAATATTATCACAAATTACAAATACAATAAAAATGAAATAATAAATTAAAATGTCAGATTATCCATATTAAGTTTTGCAATTGAATTAAATTGAATTGAATTACAATAGGTACACAATGAAAATTAAAATTATAAAATAAAATGTAAGTTAAATGGAGCCCATCATAATGTTCATCCATTTAGCTTGGATTGGGCAGTCTAGACGTGATAAAATCATCTGGAGCATGCTGTTGCCACTGTTTCGCACGTGCTGGAGTAGGGAAGCGACTTTTTTGCTAATAATAATGACAATGGATCCATATTATAATCAAATTCATTTTCAATCAATTTAGTTATAACAATTTTATAAATAAACAATTACATCCAATTTTAGGACATAGGCCTCCTTTTTACCCAATGATAACTTTGGAGTTCAAAACAATGGTTGACCTTCTATTGAGTAAAATTTATTCAGAGTCAGAATTTCATAATAAAGCAGTAGGAACAAAAAAATCTGATTTATACCTATACCACCATAAAGAAAACATTCCCTTAACTACAGGGCCCACCATGTCTCCCGTGCGGTATGGACCCTGTGACCGTCCGCCGGCCTCTCATCGTCAACGACAGCACCTTCGACTACCGCCCCACTAGCTGGCCAGGCATGCTGCTTAATAACCAAGACAAGAAAGTCAGATACCAGCTCATCAACTACGAACGTCCTGTAAGTATACATTTTTGACATGAAAATGTCGTGCGGGAAAGTACTATCATCGTACCTATTGCTGCCGCCAAGCAGTAACCCTCACATTCCTGTCCTCTAGTTTGAAGAGTATGGGTGCCGATTTCACCTGTACGGGTGCAATGCCATGCTCGCCAGGTGGGCCATGGACTTGTGCCGTCATCTCATCTTGAAGCGCTCATAGTATGGCATGCTAAGAAGTTCATAACAAATCAGCTAGCTTATGCAACCTTTACTCCTCTCGCGTTTGCTACTTGTTGCATTATGACCGCTTATGGCAATTGAGCGCTTCCGTGCTTTGTTATATTGTTTTCATGTGATAAAAATAACCAGAATTTGCGACTAGCTCATACGACCTAACTTACTATGATTTTTTTTGAAGTGAAAACTTCTTTAGGCGCGTTGAACATTTTTTGAGATGGGAAAAAACCATTGAACTCGCGACACTGTTACTGACTACTGACACTGACTGTTATTGATACCTCTGTATATAAGTATATCTGTCTGTGTGTTAAGTTTACACTTCTGTCGGCACTCCCGGAGTGCTACTTTTTGTTTTTATAAATTACTAGCTGTTACCCGCGACTTCGTACGCGTAACACTACTAAATGTGTAGGTGTACCTAGAAATAAACTCGCTGTTACATCTTGACTTGACACCCTATTATCCCATGGGAACGGATTTATGGGATAAAAGGTAGCCTATGTGGTAATCCAGGGTATAATCTACGTATATACCAAATTTCATCGAAATCGGTTCAGCCGTTACGACGTGATTGAGTAACAAACAAACATCCAAACCTTCACATTTATAATATTAGTGTGATAGGCTAGCGTTTGACCACGGATCTCGCCTGATGGGGCGCGATGATGCAGTCTACGATGGTACACGCTTGCCTAGAAGAAACCTATTCACTCACGACTTGAAAACCCCTAGGTTATAATTATCAGGAAACACAGACTCAGGCAAGGCGTTCCACTCCTTGGCGGTGCGCATAATAAAGGTGGAAGAGTACCGCTTTGTGCGTTTGGGAGGTATTTATTCTCCAAACAGTCCCTATGAATGTATGTATTTATTTAAAAGTATATAAGTACCTATTCTTTCAGTAATCTGGTTCCTATAGTAAAAACTTTGCTTAGTTTGGGGCTAGATGACACTGTGTTAAATATTCAGCATAATTTATTTATTGTTTATTGTTTGCAGGTGAAGTCTCATTATCCTAGCTGTGCACATTCATACAATTATTAGGGTAAGTTTTCTTCTAAAACAGATTATTGGAGTGAAATAATTATTCGGAATCTGAATTTATTTGTATGCTCAGTAGGGAGCATAAACGGCATAAATACGCAAGGATTTTACATCAAAAACTATTTAAAGAAAATTACTTTTATAAAAAAAAACTATAGTCTGTCATATAGACATCACTTGAAACAAATTGACGTTCATTTTCATTTCAAGCCACCGTTTCAAGCAATTTTATTGCAAAATTTTTGTTTTAATAGTAATTTATTTACTAGGTTTATTTATTACAAAAAACTTATTTCAGAATATCGAAAATGTGCGACAGGATGGATGTTATTGGTCAGCTTCAATCTGTAATGTCTGCTATTCGGTAAGTAATTCAGGAGAGTACCACTGCTTCCACATTGAGTGCATCACCAAGTCATTCAAATAAGATAAGATAAGATAACTCTTTATTGTACACCAAAGTAAAATAGAGAACATACTATTAGATTTAGTACAATGGGCGGTTTTATCGCTAAACGCGATCTCTTACAGACAACCTTTGTATGGACAGGATTATAATTTATCACATGACGGCGGTGCATCTATATAAAATTAAAAACATACCTACATACTATAAACCTGAAATACTAATAATAACACAAATTTAATCAACTATAAAAATGTTAATGGTGAATTAACAAGCAGTTACAACTTGAACACAGGGACAGATAATAAATAAATAATAAACAAAATAAATATTGCTGGACATTTCACACAGCGCTATCTTGCCCCAAACTAAGCAGAGCTTGTACTATGGGAACCAGATAACTGATAGAATACTTATATACATTTTTTGTAGATACATACTTATAATAAATATATAGAGAAACAACCAGACCCGGAACAAATATCTGTAGATCATGCAAACATTTGTTCCGCGGCGGGAATCGAACCCGCTACCTCATGCGTCTCAGCCGGCTATACGCCCGCTGCGCCACGGAGGCAGGCATAATGGGTGTGTACTTTTGTTTTTAAATTACGAATAAACTTCTGTTACGGTCTGTTACGGATGTTCTTATAGAGAAGGGCAAAGCGTTCCACAATCGTACGGCTGTTAGTGAAGGATCGACCATAACAAATAAGGTCTCAATAACATCAACTTTATACTCTTTTCCTACATTAGGTACTAAAGTCGGTACAGCATAATAGCACCATCCTTATCATCATAATCCACTTTTCTTTAGCCTTCCTCTATTTTTCTATGGGTTGGTCTTCTTTATCACAAGGTAAAAATCTAGGTACGAAGGATTTTTTTTTATAAAATCCTATGAGTGTAGTTGTAATGTCTTAATAAGATTTCAAATGAGATAATGTGATTTACATATGATAAAATGTGAATTATTTTATGTATATCTTTGCTAGTGTAATTTTGTTTGGTGTACAATAACGAGTATATCTATCTTGTTTTAAGCAGTTGCTCATAATGTATTATTTATTACAGGGGTGGCTGCGGAGGCTGCCCAGCTTCATGCTGCGGTCCTAAAGCTCCATGCTGCACACCATGCTGTGGTGGTGGAGGCTCACTCGTCACAGTTTACAGTCAAGTAGCACATATCCAGTGATATTGTCCCGTGCGCAAGCCTTTTCTAAAAGTCACCGTTGCCTACCCAAACAACAAAAACTTTGTTTCTAGTCGTGACCAGAGTTTTAGAAAATATATGGTAGTGTCAATCTATGAATTCGTAGCACTCAAAAGCTATAAGTGCTACACGTGCTACGACGTCTACTCCTCAGTTAAATATCTGAATGATTCTTCTAAGTAAAAAAGTTCGACTTATATTATTATTATGAAAAAAATTGTGATTAATAGGTATCAATTATTATTATAAATACGTGAACCATCATGTACTGTTTTATCGGTGTTACTACCGACAATGTTTTGGTTCAATTCGTGAACCTTCATCACCGGAGAGTGCGTTCTGGTTCCCATAGTAAAAGCTTTGCTTAGTTTGGGGCTAGATAGCGCTGTGGGAAATGTACAGCATTACTTATTTATTTTTGCATTTAGCGTATAAATATGAGGCTCCTATGAAGTTTTCATGAGTAGTCTTAACGCCCTGTTTATTTTGACGATTTGCAATTCTTGGTACTCATTAAAGGTTTTCTTCTAGCAGATGCAATCCTGGCTGTAGGACAACCTCCTCGTCCAGTGGCTGCCTTTGACAAAGCTACCATTGCTATCGGCCACCATGGAGTATCCTGTGCTGGATCTTGCTGACTTAATATCACTTAACTAAATTACTCCGGTTTTAATGATGTACTGTCTTGTTACTGAGATGTAGTGTAACATTTAATAAAAATAAGTTCAATTTGAAATCATTGTAATTATTACATAGTCCTAACAAGGAAATTGCAGTCTAAAGGTAGAAGTTATCAATGTCTCTTATAGACCTTTTATAAATCCACTTTGCAATAAATCAAGAGTAAAGAGAACAAGTGGACATAAAGGTGCAAAAAAATCCATCAATTGATCTTTACAATGGATTTTAATGAACCGAGGCCTCTCTTTTATTTAACGAATGATACAGATTGACAGAGTAGGTAGGTTTAGTTAGACTAAACGAACAAAGAGCCAGAGATAGAACAAGAGCGTTGTTCTTATCGCCACATTGCACACACCGCCGGCGCCGCGATTCTCTGTTCATTGAACAGAGAATCGCGTGACGCACTTCATAAGGGCCGGTTTCTACCAAAGCGGAGAGGAGAGAAGATGAGTTAATTCTGCCAATAGAATTCCGTCAAAATCGTATTACGTCGTCTACGTGGCCTTACTATTGATTGATTTCACTCATCTCCAATCCACTCCACTTGGGTAAAAACCGTTTTCTAAACTTGCCCAAGGTTTCCGTTTTTACCATTTTGGTCCAGAACCCTAAAACTAGCCGAAGTGAGGAACTCCTCCCCTATGAAGACATTTGAAAATAAGTATCACAAGTACATTAAAATTCCCACATTAGGTTTACTTTCAGCAAGAGATTTGTAAAGAGCATGCGTCATCGCTTAACTCCCTCGGTGCATCTTACCTACTCCGCCACACCACAATTACGTAGGTAATATTCTGTAGCAGGACCATTAATAACTGCAATGAAAACATATTTTAGATGAGCTTATCCCAAAAAATGACTGTGTTTTCTCTGAGCCGACTTAATTACCTGACGAAACTTTATAGATTTTATACCAAAATCGCGTTGGTTTTGCCGCTGTTATAAATACGTATACTGCTTTAGATATCTCTCATTTTGCCATAAACACAAACAGTCTCGGACCTCTTAAAAAATTTCAAGTGAATACTTTCAAAATGGTTTCTTGCTGCCCGTCACCTTGCTCACCACCGTGCGCTCCTGCTTGTTTCCCACCGCTTTGCTTTCCACCTTGTTCCCCCTGTCCAGCTGGGGATACATATTGTGGACCGCAGAAGCCTATGACGTGCAATAACAATATCCCACCAGCGATAAGGGCCTGTCCAGTGAATCCCTGCATTAATATCTACAGTTGCTTTACGCAGATAATGTGAAAAAGTTCAAGTTTGAAAGTCCAAAGGAACCAGATAACTAAAGTGAAAATGTGTATAAAACCAATAAAATATTTCTAGACTCCAGAATGTTTTTCTTTGTAAATTTATAGTGAGGTATCTTTCATAGATATATCGCTCCCGGCTGTCGCAGATACCCAGCCTACTTCAGACAGACAGAGAGCTTAGCGCGGCGCTAAGCTCTCTTAGAAATTGGGCGCTAATAGTGCCACTAATACTAAAGGGTCTTTCAACAAGGACGGGTCGATGTTAAAATTGAATAAAACAAGATGTGTGTGAGATATTCTTCTGTGCCACTAAATGCTGGAACTCCCTCCCTCCACCATTACGTGATCTGCTAAGTAAGCCCAACTTCAGAATAAAGTTTAAGAGACACCTAATAGACTTGCAAAAGTCTGTTCCGTGATTACGCTTAAGTATAGGTATGAAATCAGTTTTCTATACTTACTGCTGCCCCAACGAACCCGAATAAATTGTGTTCCTACGTCTTTTAATTTTTTAGTTCTCTTTTTATTGTTTTGTCTACTAAAGTATGTACTAAGTAATGTGGCACAGAATGTTTTTAATTTTTATTTATTTTTTGATTCCTAACCACTGTCAATATGGGTACTTCTTGTCTATTGTATATATTTATTTATATATATAACGTAAACTAAAACTATTATACTATCGTCATTATTGTTTTTTGTCTATTATTTATATTTTATCGTGGCCTTTTTATTATGACTCTTTATATAATTATCTCTTATACAATCATTTATATATTTTTTTAATTAATAATTCACTTCACAGTATTGTAACTTTTGTAAGGATATTTCTATATTTTTATATTATTATTATTATTATTTTATCACTATTTTGTACGTTCGTGAGTCACCAAAGCCTTGTGCTGAAAATGAGCGTTGTAAATTAGTTTACAGCACATGCTGAGCTCAGGGCTTTTCGCATAATTCTGTACATGGCAGCATTTCTCCATACATACACTTTAATTGCCGTATTAAGTATATATATATTTTTTTTTCCTCCTGTGTGTATGTTTTTTTAGTGTGTATAATTATGTAAGTTTATGTGTTGTGTCTGCTTCTTGTGTACAGTTTATGTGAATAAATGTCTTCTTTCTTTCTCTTTCTTTCTTTTATATTAAGGAAATTTATTTTTTATTTAAAAGGCCTATTTATTCCATTATGGATGGAATATGACATCGTTCAAATGTCCGCCGCGGCTTCGTATGGTGGCGCGAATCCGAGAGGTCCAATTTTTAATGACTCTGCTGCATAGATCCGGCTGAATCCGAGCGATGGCCTGCGTTATCAGGGCGCTTTCAGGGCAACGGTCGAATGTGGTTTATTGGCATAGACCTGCGACTTCAGAAAACCCCACAAGAAAAAGTCTAGCGGAGTCAAATCACACGATCTTGGTGGCCAATTCACGTCACCTCTGCGAGAGATAACTCTACCCTCAAACCGTTCATGCAGAATGTCGATTGTGTCGTTCGCTGTGTGGCAAGTAGCGCCATCTTGCTGGAACCACATGTCGTTCACGTCCATATTGTTCAATTCAAGCCAAAAGAAATTGTTTATCATTGATCTGTAGCGCTCGCCGTTGACGGTGATGGCCTCACCAACGTGGTTTTCGAAGAAGTACGGACCAATGACGCCGCCACACCAAAATCCGCACCAAACAGTAACTTTTTGTGGATGCATTGCCACCTGGTGAACCTCATGTGGGTTGTGGTCTTCCCATATACGGCAATTTTGCTTATTAACAAAACCATTCATCCAAAAATGTGCCTCGTCGCTAAAGATTATTTTTCGGCCAAAATCGGGGTCCTCTTCCAAGCGTTCCGATGCCCATTCAGCGAACACACGGCGTTGTCTATGGTCATTAACTTTGAGCTCTTGGGTCAGTTGGATCTTGTACGGATGCAGACCCAAGTCCCGACGCAAAATTCTCCAAGTTGAGGTCTGCGAAAGGCCGAGTTCTTGAGCACGGCGAGAAATCGACTGCCTCGGAGTCTCCTGAACACTCTCACGTACAGCGGCGATGTTCTCGGCCGATCTGGCGTTCCTTTGACGTAAAGGTGTTGGTTGGTTGTTTACCGAACCGGTCGTTTTAAATTTAGTCACCAATCGTTGGAGAGTGGACTTTGAAGGGCCACCGCGTCTGCCGTAAAATGGGCGCAATGCGCGCAACGTTTGCACTAACGAACACTCATTTTGATAATAAAGTTTTATCATTTGCACATGCTGCTCAACCGTGTGACTTGCCATGGTGATTTGGCATCAGTGACTGAATAAGAAAAAACAGATTTGACAGATGCTGCCAAAACAAAATGGCCGCCACAGATTATTAACATCGACCCGCTCTATTTGAAAGACCCTTTAGCTGCAGCCCACGACTTCGCAAGCGTGGTTTGTCAATAAAAACATTACCCCCCTTCGGCGCAGTCGGTCAAAACGTAAATTCATCGAAATCGATCGAGCCGTTTAGTCGTGAAAACGTAACAAACAGACAGACATACAGTTATTTTCTAATTTATATTATAAGTAAGGATATGGACTATTAGAAAGAAATTGAGCGCTGTTTTTTCAATTTGACGTAATTCATAGAAAGTAGGAACAAGCTTTGACTTGCATTGTCCGTACCACTTTTCGCATCGATTTCGTTTGAGCTTTCAAAATAAGTGAAACTCTGGAATCAATGCATTTTTTCTCAAGCACTGTTCTAAAATTAAGAACTCTAACAAAGTTACTATAAAGTCATAACATGCTTGAGCACAGTTTCAGAATATCGATCTTATACCATTTATATAGGTATATATTACCCCACGTATCTCACCTATGTAAACTAAAAAAGGGTGGGTAAAGTTCAGAAAAAAAAATCTAATGCAGAGCGAGGCAGTACAGATTTCTGAGTAACGTATCAGATTGTAATGATTAGATAAGATATAAAAACAGAAACATTGCCAATAAAAAGTTTATTCGTACAATAAATTACGTATCACTCACAAAACGCTAAACAATCATCCGAACACCTTTACAAAATAACAACCAACCAAATACCAACGCTACATCCACGTACTTATTTACACAATGATTGTTATATCAGCGGGACATTGACTGCGTAGGCGCAACCTGATTGGGGTCCCTGGAAACAATTGTTTATTGTTAGTCTTTTTCTACAAGCAAAATATAAAAAAATATGTTATGGGAGAAAACGTTTTACCTGTTTCACGTAATTATTGACATTGTACCGAACGTTAGGGTTTCGTCTTGTGAAACATTCTGCTGGACGGCCCGACGGCCTTTTCTGGAACACACTGTCATGAACAATCAGCGGTCTTCTCCTAGTTACAGGGTCTAATTCGCAATCTGGGCAGCAACTTCTGGATAGTGGCAAGTAGGGATATGGAGCTGGAGGGGCTCGTGGACAGATAGGACGCTGCTTGGGAAGTATTGAAGGTAGACACTGAGGGTTGCAGCAGGGAAGAACTGGTTGATAGCACGGCGTAGGGTCTGGACACGGTTGTATCTGAAAAAACAAAATGAAATATTTATAATGGTAGCTATTCTATTGGTCATAAAAAAATACATTGGTAGTGGTGTTGTTCTATTGGCCCTTAAATTCTTCTAGTAGTTTATACGTACTGGTGGGGGATCGCAAGGCTCTGGTGGTGGACAGCATGGTAGCATTGGAGGACAGTACACAGGGCAAGGAGGCGGATACGGTGGTGGATCAATAGGTGGACACCGTCGAGGCTTGCAAGGTGGCAAAATTGGCACTATCGGAGGAACGCAGTCTGGAATGACAGGCGCTGGACACTGTTGGAACGTTGGCCTGCAGATGCAAGGGGGACACGGAGTGCATGGACAAGGCGGTGGGCAGCATGGTTGGCAGCACGGATAAGGTGGAGGACACGTGTAGGTACATGGACCCGTCCCACACGGCAAAATAGCAGGACAGGTTGGGGTAAAACAGCACATCTTCAGAGATAATTACTACAAAAAATTTTGAATTTTACTGTTTTTTATTATATTTTCACAACTTTTCAAATAGTATTTTATTTTTACTGATTTTCAATACAATTGTCACAATATAGATGTTTTTTTGTGATATAAATTTGTCTAGAAGTGTCTAGATGCAAAAAGTTTGGAAAAGAAAAGCATCCAATCTCTTACTAGGAGATTGAAACCTTTAGAGACAAGAGCAAAATAAAAAAGGAGAAAATAAAAAGTTCTGTCATCATTACACAAAATTGCCAAAATTTTATGTGAAACTGGTTCTATATTTTAAATATTCTTAATTTGGTAAATATAAAAACAGAAAAAATCTGTTAAAATGAGTGCCCCGTTCTACAGCTTTGACCCGTGCGTCTGTACTGGAATGCCTTGCGGTGCTTGCTACCCATACTCCACGAAACCCTGCGTGGCATCCAGAAACGATATTGGAGTGTGTTCAGTATGTCCAGGGGGTGGGTGCTCCCCTTGTCCGGCTCCAGTACGACCCTGCCCATGCCCGTGTCCGGCATTACCAATCTTGCCCGATCTCCCTCCCTGTCCTCCTTGTGACAAGGTATGAAGAATTGTAGAGCATTTGGCGAACTCGTTATAATTTGTCATGGTCATGGTTGTGCAAATACTTGGCGCTACGCCAGACTTTTAACAGATTGAACAAAGATTATTCTTTTGTTTCAGTGTGGTACTCCAGTACCGAAGCCTCAACCGTTATGTGACACGGTAGCTATTCCCGTCTGCAGGCCGAATCGGTGCAAGCCTTGTCCATGCTATTGTTGCACTGAGCCAGCAATATGCTCGCCGAAACGCTGTAGTTACCCAGGTGTCCCGGTATGTCTAGGGACCTACGGCCCGTGCATGCCTGTGTGGTAGACTCAATGTCCAGCTGTCCTATCCTGAGAATAAAGTTTAATATTATTTACTACTTTGTTGCATGATTTTGAGATTTTTGCGACTAGAGTAGCAATCCTTTGACGGCGTGATCATGACGACAATGATTATCACAGATGTAAACAAGGGTATATTGTAATGCCAAGTTATTTTTAATGTTTTATTGGACAGCACAGGTACATTCAGTAAGTACAAAGAGCAAAAACACTCAGCCAGATGACTAGGTTCCTGGCTACAATCACGTCTTCAGTGCATATCTATACGAGTTTATTGCACGTGTGATAGCAGCACGGATGGTAGGGTGGGTTAGGGCAGGTGAAGGCCTGGCACGGCGGCACAGCTGGGCAGCATTCTCCCGGGTACCACACGGTACGGGCGTAGCGACCGCTTGGCCGAGTGCACGCTCCGTGATTGAAGCAGTCAGCTTTGCATGGAAAGTCGTAGCAGCAAGGCCTGCAGGCAGAAAAATAATAATAGAAGATTACACCATCTATTTTCAAACTTATCGTGAAACGCTACACGCTACGAGTTAGACGCCTAGGTCCACCATAGAAGAATACTGTGTTATTTCTCTTAGTCTAACTTTTTAGACTAACTGATTTGTCCAACAGGAATAATTTTACCTTACACGAAAGACAGAAAGTATTTGAACATGATACATTGCTCAACATGAATCTTATTCAGAGGATAAAAAGCAAAGCATCATACGGGGTCATAGAAGAGTTAACCTTTCCAGTGGTGCTTTAGAAGGTCTTCCGAAGTAAGGCGAACATTCTTTTTGAAAAGGTTGTGGTCTAGGCTGGCCGCAACGAGGCCGCTTGTAGTACACGCTGTATTCCCCCTTCACAGTGCCGTACCTAGGACACGGTCGAAAGCATTCATATCCTCGGGGAAGAACTGACATCCTTGTGGATCGCTACCTGTGCCCTTGAGTTTACTCCTGAGACAGAGAAAATATAAAACCATTATCAACTGTTTAACTTACTATTTCTGTTTTTTTGTTGTACTATATGGCTTGAGGATTTTGTGGTTCTTCGACAAGGCTTTTTAAAGTTAACCTACACTAGAACCCTACAATAGTCACGAGGGACACTCACCTAAACGTTTTTTTTGGTTTTATTTAATTATTTTACGTATTTTTGTGTTTTTAGGATATTTGTCACTTTTTTACCATTTGGATGTTGTTAAATGACGTTATATTAAAAATCTCTGTCATTTCTGTTTGCGTAAAGAGTTTATCTTTGGTACACCAAGGAGTTTACTCAGTGTAGCCTTTGCCTAAGAGCCCCCGCAGACCAGACCACAGACATTCTATAGGCCAATGCTTTTGTCGGGTTGGGCTGCTTGCGCGCAAACTGAGCCAACTAAACAGTCGGTTCGTGATGATACTAAACATTAGGACGCCTGCCTGCCTGGCTGCCTGTCTGTTTGTCTGTTTGTATAATCAGAATAAAATGTCAAAGTCAAAGTCAAATTTTTTATTTGTTAAAATCACAAGGAGCAATTTGAATCGTCAATTTTACTGCCTGTTCCTTCGCGACCAAGCCAGGAAAGAAAGGCAAGAAATAAGGCTGTTTGTTTTTTTTATTTTTTTAGTACAGAAAATTAGTTACGTCTAAATTGTTACATTTTGAACGACGTGGAGCAATTTCAATCGAGTTGGAGCAATTTCAATCCCAAGCTTCTCTATCATCTAAATAATCCGATACTTGTACTTGTAACAACACCGTAAATACTGTGCAAAATGTAATGCAAAAATAATGTTATATGTTGCAAAAAGGAATATAACTCAGCATGATGACGTTAATAGTTTCTTATTCATAGGGAGTCATTAATTAAATTCTTAAATCGTCGAGATTTATTCCATTATCGCATGGAGAGGTCCGTGTCAATAGAATGAAAAGTAGTTTTTTTTTTATTTATTGAATGAAACCAACGGCGATACAATTTGTTTAGACAAATAGTATAGAACTTAACGTAAGACTAATAACAGGTTTCTACGTTTGAACATTGTAAAGAAAGATTTGGGGATTTAAATGAAAAACAGCATACAGTATGTAATAAAGTAGAGATATCAGATTATCTGAGCCCGTGGCACTTAGGCACAAAAGTGGGTACCTACCTACACTCTTATAACCTGTTTATTATTAAACAATAGTTGTAATGCTATTCTGGCGTGAGTGAGCATTCCTCCCACGTTCGAGCAACAGCTTCCTACATTAGTCTTTTTCCTGCATTTTTCGCGAACAGTAGCGTTGGGGGAAAGGTGTGAAAATTGCGCCAAAACGAAAAAGTGTATAATAATTTAAAAACTGTAAGAGTTCATTTTGATTGAAACACGAATGTTTTTCTCAACATGTCCATTGTCTTTACGATTTTAATTTTTAACATTGTTGGTAAGTTATCTTTTGTTTGTTTATCAGTATTTCATTAAATTAATAAATACCTACAGTTGGTAGATGATTATTGCTGATGTGTATAGATCACACATTGTTAAATGTTCACTTTTGTAGTACTAACGTGTTAGTTCATAGCCTGTTATCGAGCTTGCATAAAGGGTTTAATGAAGTGGCAGAAAGACTAGCTTCTGGTAGTGTTTCAATAATATGGACCACCGTGTTACTAAAGTAATTAGTCCAATCATTATGACTACTGAAGAGCCGTTTAACCTGAACGAAAATTAAATTGTTTTACCCCTTGATCGGTAGGTAAATTAAAATATAACTTTAAGAAAAAAGAAAAGCAGAATATAGACACAGTTTACAAATTTGCAGTTTACATACCAGCGAATTAGTATTAATTATTTTATAAATTATTAGTTGTATGCCCGTGACTTCGTCCGTAATTTTCTGGATCCCGAAAACAGCGCCACCTATCGGACCCTATGACTTGTGAATCTAAACCATACAGGGACCCATTCAAACACACAAAAATATTCATCAAAATCAGTTAAGCTGTTTAGATCGAGTTCAGTGACATAAAGAATGTATAGAAGATTTTTTTAAATATAAACGTAATTGTATAATATTACCTATGGGTACAACATTATTCACGGATGGTTATATTGCTACTAATTGCTAGGATGATTTTGTATTCATCATCATTTTCATCATCATTTCAACCCGGAATCAACCACAGCTTGTTTTCTGCCAGCGTCCTCTATCCTGTGCGTCTTTCATCTAGGTGTTTCCCCCGATTTTCGCGACTTTATCTGCTCATCTCGCCTTCAGACTACCTGGATTTCTCTGGCCTACTTCGGCCACCACTCGGTCAAGGCATTTTTTATTAATTTTGTATAATTTGATAAAATGTCAAGGAATTCATTAATTATCAAACAATTCTCATAGTAGCAAAATCTACATGCTTAGGTTGATTTGCTAAAACTCTACCATTGTCAAAAATTTAGAAAATAAGTTAATTTCGAGCAAGTCCACATGCCAGGTAATAATTGATTAAAACGCGACAAGTTTAGGAATGTAAAATTGAAATAAATATTCAACCTTACCTAAGGTCTAAGCTTTTGCATTCCATTGGCAGTATCACGTAGCAAATTATTAGTCTACGCATTAGATCACAATGTTAAGTATAAGTTAAAGCAATTAATAATACAAGTTGACAAATTATTTCCATAATATCCACATATGTTTTTTTACTTGCACTACTACACATAGACAGTAACTTCCTGTAATTCAACTGTACTAGGCTTCGCATACTTTACGTAACCTCGCTGTTCTACGAAGTATAAGTATAATATATATAATTATATATATACATATATATATATATACATATATATATATATATATAATTATTTTTACTTGACATTATTATTATTACCCGATAGCTTGACATACCTTTGTTCTTCTACTGTATTATTTGACATATGCCGATTACTATTTTAATTTAATTGATTTGACATGTTTAATTCTAGGTTTAATTGCCGTACTTTTGAAAAGGCGCAAATCCATCTTGCAGTGCCCTCACAGGATATATGTACATACTTCTAAGCTACCTACCATCTAAGCATAAAAATGTATATATAGGTACATGTAAGCAGAATAAATGAATACGAGTATGAATAATATAAGTTTATAATAAGACGTATAAACATAAATCATTTAGTTTAGGATAGGACATCCATCGCTGAACATAGTTTCCCCATAGATTACTAAAATGACCGATCTTATGCTGCAGCACCCATCAACCCCCAACCTTAAAATAAAGCAAGAAAGGCTGTAACATTTTTGCAGCCGTTCAATCAAACGATTGAATTGAAATTACACGAGAAATTGTTTTTGTGTATATTTCTGAGATAATCAAAGCTCAATCATGTACGATAAGGCGGGGTAATGTAGGTATGCTACTGTTTGGAGGCCAGGAATTGGGTCAACCAACGAATCTAGAAGTTTGAGGTACCGTTGCTTGAATGTACAATGAAAGGGAAGAGGGAAAGTAATCGGAAAGATGGCTTGTTGACATCTTTCTGCAGTTTTTTTATCTTAAAAAAGGTCCCCTTTGCCGCCCTAAGCTCAAGACTACTCAGCCTGCTGATAAATCCGCCACTGTATTATCATCTAGTTGTGACTGTCCTTCGCTGCGCTTTCAGTGCATTATTGTCTCCACTCGAGAACTATTCCATTTCGTTCATCTGGTAAAATCTGGTACAAATGCGAATTCTCTCACTAGAACTGATTGTAGGTACAGACTAAATGTATAATCTGTGAAGCACTTTATAAGTAGGTAGGTATCAATTTGTCATGTAGCAGGAATCCAGCTTTACCATCCGATTATGATTTTCCATTTTCTCAATTGAATAATCATAATGAATAATCATAATGAATAACTTATGAATATCAATAATTTATTCAAAACTATAGAGACGTGTCAAGGTACTATTATAAGTGGAATTCTACGACCAGGAACATCTACATTAACCTTGATTGTTTTCTCCTATTTAGGAGCTGGTATATTATTTCACTAGCTTCCGCCAGCGGCTTCGCATGCGTTGTTTGTCAACAAAAACTAGCCTATGCGTTAATCCAAGTTATAATCTACGTGCATACCAAATTTCATTGAAATCGGTTCAGCCTTTACGACGTGATTGAGTAACAAACAAATATCCAAACTTTCGCATTTATATTATTAGTGTGATTCACGCCGCTTGTCATAGTTGGTATTAGAAGCCATATGTGGGTATAAGCTCTACAAAATATTTACTTTGTAACATAATCTATCCATCTACCACCTTAATTTCAAAGCGATAAAACATCGTAATCTCAAACTTCACTTTTTACAGGTTCACTTGGCGCCTGGCAGCCGGACATAGACATCAACAAGTCAGTACATTTACGTAAAATTGTTTGGCACGACATTATAGCTTTTACCACTGCACGACCGTACTCTCATCATTTCTCTAAATAACAGTACTTCCAATATTCCAAGGCTAGGATGACCGTGGAAAATACGCATTATACCGTTGATTGAACTGAAACGATTTTCCTGCTAGACTCGTTATTGAGTCAAAACTATTGCTATTGCATTTTTATGAGGATTTTCCATTTAATAACTAAAGTGTCGTGTTGTAACATGCGAGTCTTCACACTCATAAAAGAACACGAGACAAAGCTTCTATGCATATGTGCGTAATAAATTACAAGCTTGATTACTCTGAGAGCATTTACTTAGTAAGGATATTAAGCTCATCGTCATAATCTCTGCATTTATAGTCTCACATGAATAATGCAATATGACGCTTTTTCTCATAACCTACTTAATAATAGGTATGTAGACAGTAGGTAAATAAGGACTAATTAATTTGACACATTATAAAGTATGTAGATGACCCAGTTGATCTTATAAATGTGTATAGTCACATAATCTGCAGTACTCTATATTCACTGTAATCCAGATTATTTTGTGCTACCGGGGCCAGCATTTTTACTTATATAGGTACCTACGTTAAGTAGAGTGAGACGGTGAAATATTTAGGCGTTCTCATAGATAAGCAACTGTCATGGGGACCTCAGATATCAGAAGTCAGCCGTAAGATGTTTGCCTCAGCGGGTTCTCTTAGGAGATTACGTAACTTCCTTCCGATTGCCACTGACATTTCGCTCGCGCAGTCGCTTGTTCTCCCGATACTAGACTATGCTGATGTTTCTTATCTAGATCTCACTGAACAACAACTAGATAAACTTGAGCGCTTGCAAAACTTTAGCATCCGGTTCATCTTCGGCTTGCGGAAGTATGACCATGTGTCCGAATTTCGCAGTAAGCTCAAGTGGTTACCCATACGCCTTCGCCGGGATACTCACATCCTTCAGCATTTATATAACACCCTGTTCAACCCTTCCTCACCTTCCTATCTTAAAGAACGCTTCCATTTCCTCCATCAATCCAATCCTCGATCCTTGCGTTCATCTAACACACTCCAACTCAGGACACCTGTACACTCCTCCTACTTTGATAAGTCTTTTACAGTGCAGGCTGTCCGGTTATGGAACGCGCTGCCGGTAGCTATCAGATGTGCCAAGACACTTGCCATTTTTAAACGTATGCTCAGTGAACACTATCTGAGTATTTGTCGCTAAATAGATATGTATTTATTATTAATTATTTGTTTCTTAAATAAGTCTCAGTATGTATATATAAATTGTTATGAGTAGTTATTATTTGGGTTCATTCATATAATTTTAATTTATGTAAGTTTTATATATTTTTTTTTATATAATCAGTATGCATGTAGTATGTTAGGTAGACCATTACACCCCAGGTAATGCCCACACAATCCATTCCATCCAAAGGTTGTCTGGTAGAGATCGCTATTTAGCGATAAGACCGCCAATTGTATCCATAGATTTACGTAGTTGTTTTTATAGTATGTATTTGTTTCGTGGTGTGCAATAAAGTATTATCTAATTTTATCTAATCTAATCTACTTTACCAATTCCTCTAATTTTTATCTAAAGCATAGAGATAACGAAATATTACATTCACATTCGCCTGTTATCTTTATTAACATACCTACATCGGTCAATCATAAAATATTACGCTGTAGGTACATTGTATCAAAGCACAGATAGTGCGTCTCATAATATTTCACTAACAAAAGCTCACTATCTAAGCACTGAAAATCTGAAATAGCAGATTTACGTCATTCCATTCCTTTGGTAGATTTATACCAGCATGCCTATCAATCTAGCTTTCAATGCACCTTGGAATTTTGTTTGAAAGCAGACGCACTTACGTAAATATTTTGAGTTAAGAGTATGATTAATTAGGTAGAGCTGGTAAGGTTGGTGGAAGCAAACCAAAAACAACTTTTCGAAAGTAAATATATATACAAAATGAGTACTTTTGCTAAACAGCATTTTCTACCAGTCATCTGTGACGGGTTGAAAAAACATAGGTTACATATAACAATCATTCATATTTATTTCTATTAAGATAGAAAAAAATGTCTCAGGGAAATGAATTCATCATCATTTCAGCCCTTCTGCACCCACTGGTAGCCTCCTCTTTGTTACGCCATTCTCTCCTATTCCCAACAAGTCTCGTCCATAGCTCTACCGTAATTGGAAAACATAATTTTCAGGGTCCGGCTCCTAACGAACGAAACCCCACACTACAGACACTCGCACAGAAACCCCCACAGTCGTCGTTCCATACTCCCCTACAAGTTTAGAAATGATAATGACCATCGTAGCAGCGGGTTCGATAAACTACGGCCGCCGATGCACCTTGTATCGGATCCACCGTCTACCGAACCGAAGACGCTCAAAGTCCACCAACCAAGAGAAGACCCACGCCTCTTTTACCAATCTGAAACATATATTAAAGAAGTTAGTAGGAATAGCCTGAACAATGAAGTAACTGCTATCTATCCAGGAAATAATGTGATTCGGGCTGGAGAAGTTAATTACTACCGAAGGCTGCATCCAGCTCGATTGAGGGAAAGGAATACGAATGAGGTCTTCTATGGTAAGTTAGACGAAGTGTAACCATATTTACCATTTACCTATATCGATTTTACAGAAAGTTTTATGTTATTTCAGACGACATCTGTGTAACTTGTCCTCGCGATAGAACCCTCATTGCAAGAACGGGATCAGATCGTGTTCAGCTCCAACATCCACAGTTAACATCCTGCTACGGATACCTGCTACCAAAGGAAGTCAAGTTCAATCCAATGTTTGGACCGAAATTCGGATCTGTTCTACAAAAGGGATCGTATGGAATTCTGGGACAAATCAAGTATAAAAACAAAGTAAGCAATTGATATATTTACTATCAACATCAGCATCTTCTGGCATTGCTGGACTTATCACAAGGCTGTTCTAGATAGACAAGAGAGTTCGATCCCGACAATCTGCCACTTGTACCAAAAAGTTCTAATAATAGGTATACCTGCGGGTACATGTACCTACAATCCTAGTAAGTAATATTATCCACCGTGATTTCCTACACAATGTTGAGTTCTTAGCGAAAAGAACAAATCATTATGTTAGCTACTTTGGAACACATCAGGATTAGCCCAACATGCTACAACGGGTTTGGGCGGGGAATTTTTACTCTTAATTTGAATACATCTTGAGTCCATATTTTTTCAGATTCTAAGATACTGTTACATGAATGTGGATGTGCTGATTCAAACGTGCGCCCTGCCAAAATATTTGATTGCTGATTGTAGAGACGGGAATAAAACATGCAGTTTTAAATGCCGCGACCCTAAGGCCGAATTGCAAGGACCAACTACACTCACTTGTGGGGACGATATGACATGGATTGGGCAACTACCTGCCTGCTCAGGTAAAATTCACAAGAATCCAACATACCTAATCCTCTACATCGGGATTAATGCTCTTGGGTCGTGGTAGTTATAAAATGTAGAGCAGATTATTTTTTTCGGGGTTTCTCCAATACCTAGTTGAATCCCTTTGTACTCAGATTATTGCATTCCCTTAGCTACTTGTCATCACTAGGACAAGACTTCTTCTTATCATTGAAACTGAAACAGAGACAAGCGTTTCGCCAACTAAAATGCAGTAAATTGAATTGAAATTTCTTGAAACAAAGATACGCGTGCATGACTTATTATAATTCGGCTGGTTGCCAAGATATTTAGGAATGCACATGTTTTACATTCTATTTTACTACACCTGCTATGTGGTCGCTATGACAAATTAATCATTAACTCATAGAAAGATACCTACTTACGTACCTAGTAGTTACCTTCCTATTACTTCCTACTTAGGTACGTACCTACTTAGCAGGTCAGTAACTCCTATTAGATGTAGGAACAGACAGCGTCGCTAACAGAATTGATAATCATTTGCATGTAATAAAAACATATAGAAGGATGATTTCTGAAAACATCACTTATCTATATTTTGTACAACTTATTTTCTTATCAGCTCGACGTTGGTGCGAGCCCCTGCCACCGCCATCTCACGGCCGAGTCAGCTGCAAAGGAAGCACAGTGAACGACTGGGGGCTAGCAGATGGCGCCACTTGCCGTATAAAATGTGCTCGTGGCTGGAAATCGAACACGAGACCTGTAGCTGTGTGCCGTAAAGGAGTTTGGTCACAAGATTTTTTATGCAAGCCTAAAAATGTTATTTGATGTTTTTTAAATGTTTCGAGTTTGAATCCCATAATTTAATATTTATGTCAATATACTTATAGGTATTCTAGGTCATCGGCCCACATACTACTTACCTTTATATTTTATACTACGCATTGGCCTAGAATTTGAAATAGAGGAAAATATCACGAAGATGAGATAAAATATTTTTAACTTCATGATTGTTTTTTTTAACTAAGGCAGCTTGCCTTGAATATTATGAGTGCTTTTCATTTTGGATTAAAAAAAAATCTAGTTCCACACACTTGCGTAATAGATGACACTGTCTGTTTCTATGCCACAATCTCAGACTCAATAACAAAAACAATCTCAGTTCGTCAGTTAAACAAACACAATTTTTTTTCTAAAGTTCGTCTGTTAATCATCTTATGACAGAGCAACGCCATCTGTTGTCAGCTTACTTGTATGACATAGTAGAGATCGTGGTGGTTGGCCCAGTAGCCATACAAATAACGTACCATATCATCAAAATAATTTAAGAAATTGACAAACTATTTCGAGGAATTCTCAAAACTTTAGTTCTGTTGCGATGCCTACACAACAACATAAAATATACACTCTTTTCAATAATTCTCTAACTTGAGTATTTTTATAAATCGTGGTTAGTGGTTGTTGTGGTACCTTACCACTAACTGAAGCAATCAAAGCCACTAGAAAAATCCACTAGCCACTAAATCCAATATTTATTCGCTAAAAGGATATTCCACAAGAAGTAGTGCAAAATCCACTGAGTTGGCAGCCCTGGGACGGACATGTGAAATGGCTTGATCAAATACGTTCAGAAATAAAAATCCGTCTCGTTCGAATTATTATTTTATTCTTTTTTATAAACAACATTATAATATTTAAAATTCAAGTTTTGTTTTAAAAATTATGTATGTACATTTATATAAAAAAATATTTCTCATCTACCATGGTAGATACCAATTAGGTGAGTGTCTAACATTTCCGAACGAACTAATACAAATTCCTTGAACAAAAAACCCACGAAACCCGGGAACAACAAAAAAAAAAAAAAGCCGCCATTATTGGTTCATAAGTAGTCTGTGGTTGGTCCGATTTTGACGTGCGTTTGAAATTGGAAAGTGTTGACATTTGTGGCCGTTATATTTTTGAGTTGTAAATAGTTGTAATTTGTTTCTTTTGAATAGTTTTGAAAGTAAAATAATTTCCTATAAACTTGTGACAAAGTGAAAATGTTCAATTTGTCGGAGTAGTTTAAAAACAGTTAACAGTAAAGGCCGAAATTATAAAAATGGGGAGTAACGGCAGCAAACCTAGCAATGATACGTCTGTGGCAATGCTGAAAAAGGACGCAGACGTTTGTGACAATTCGGATCCAAGATCCCCAACTCCTGAAGTATCACGGACCCCCTTACACGTAAGTGCCCAGTGTATTAACTATTGTGGTCACAGTAGCCATGTATTTACATACTAAGTAATAGGTCAAATTTCTGCGAGTAACTAGGTAACAGCTGACTGGTCAGTTGACTTTTTTCAACTGCTGATAATTATTTTGCATTGTAAAGGCTAAAGCGACGATTTATAGTTTAGTATAACATTCTTAAAAACTTGGTCCTTGGTTGCGTCATCTCTGATTTACCGCCAAAATTGTTAACCAATGCCTTCCTTTTTTTATAATAGGCTTTACTATATCCTATTGAATTCACAGATGATTTATTTTGATTTACAGAATAAATCAGGATCCAAGCACAATATCACTAAAAATATGGACCTGAGAAAGACATTTGATAGTGCAAAAGATGAAAAGCTCATTCACAACAACCCCATCCTATCAGCAGTTATCAAGAATCACTTACTATCATATGATCCTCGCTCACCTACACAAGATTTTGAGCGAACACCCATTGTAATTTCATCTAAGATAGTCGAAAACTGTGGGAGTCCTCAACTGAAACTTGACCATGAAGATAACTGTGACAGCTGTTCTGAAGTAAATGAACTGAGTCCAGAATTAATCATGCCTAAAAACCTTTGTGAAGGTTTCTTTGATATTACATTGAATGAATCTTTAAAAGATGCTACTGCACCCTTGGGTTCTTCCACTGCTTCTACTGAAGTTATTGAAAATACTATGTCAAATGATTTTATGGAAAATAAATATACAAAATTCTTAGAAACAAACTTTGAATATGTTGAAACTGACAATGTTGACAAGCTTGAAGATAGTTTTGAAATACCGAGATCAAAAACTGAAGAGTATGAGCCAAAGATTCCTATCTTTGAAATCGTAGATGATGATCCACGATCTCCTTCTATCGGAATAGAAAGGACTCCAATTGTCCTACCCAAAACTGATGAGAGTAGTGAAAATAATGTTGAAGAAATGTCAGATGACTCGCTTATTAAAGTTTTGCAGAACACTAATGCTGAATTACGCCAACCAAAACCACAGGACAGGAACACTGAAGAGCTTCTTATATATGAAGATGATACCACACAATTCATTGATACTCCAAAGAAGTCTAAATCAATTGGCAACAGTGGATCAAGGACTCCACTGTCTTGTATGAAAAACAAAGATTCTGGCCATACCAGATCCAAATCAGCTAACATGGTGTGTGATCCTAAAACAAGTTCTAAGATACCTAAAAGAGTTTCTTACATCCCAAGATTGAAATCTTTATCTAAGCAGCCCAACATTATTCCTACTGGCAGTAGCATCTCTTTGAAAAATATTTCCAAGGCATCTGCCATTGGCGGAGACTGTGAGAATACACCCCCTCAGTCTCATCGTGATAGATGGGATAAAGATAGCAGTATTGTGCTTTGAGTTAAATTTAAATGTAGTTGTATCTAAAATTTGGTTAATTTTTTTTATATTCCTTTGATTTGACTTTTAATACGAT
Organism: Philereme transversata; assembly: GCA_963924445.1. NCBI lineage: Eukaryota > Metazoa > Arthropoda > Insecta > Lepidoptera > Geometridae > Philereme > Philereme transversata. Next base: position 14,179,495 of record OZ004342.1, read on the forward strand.
GATTGGTCCTCTTTCTGACCCCTTGACATAAATTAGTTTGTTTAAATAATATACTCAATAAAACAAATCTATTTTGAAATACATACTTTGTTTCTTTAGTCAACTAAATATTATAGTACCTATAAAAATAAGCTAATAAGGAAGATTATAAAATCTGTTCTAGGTTTCCTAGAGTCAGGGTTCATAAGAATTTAGGATAACTGCAAGATACATTCGTCATAAATAAAAAAATATACATTTTAGTTCACGTTGGTCATTGGGCCGTACAACTTGCTGCTCTAGCCATGAGTATGATAATGAAGGTTCCCTATATTAACTCTTGAAAAACATTAGAATAGTGCCACGGTAGTTTCGGTCATTCTCAACGACACTAATGGTAGTGCGGCTGGTAGTGTAGTAGTCTACAAATAACGGATAAGAAAGGCTGATAGTGATGAGTGGCCTCATTTTATAAACATATTGCAGGGACTGCAGAACTGCCAAGGTTTCGACGGTTCCTTGCTTCATAATAGTTGACGGTGGTCGTTTCACCAGGGATGTAGATTTCACCAGACAAGGTAGCTCCGAAAATTCAACTCACAGTAGATTTGAAATTGCTTTTCAATGGTCCACCTAAGCTAGTTATCTTAACTGTGACCGAAGTGTACATACCTACCATGTTCTATATTATGTAACTAGGTATGTTATATCTGTAACCATGGGTTAGGAGGATTTTATCTAGCTTCCTCGCACATGTCTGGTGGAAGGCAGCTATAAACTTAAAAATTCACAATTCTAGTTAGCTGATGGTATTAGCTAATAGTACATTATTATATAAGTGCGGTAAGTTGAAAATTACAGCCGAGGCGATATTGCTAGCCCGAGCCGTAGGCGAGGGCTACAAGAAAGCAGAGGCTAATAAGACTGACTTTCTTAAACGAATAAATCTTTAATCACTTGTTAATGCAGTTAGAAAAATTTTAACAATTAGTGAAGCGCGCGCATCAGCGCTTTTTTTTAAGGCAAAGGCACAAAAACAGCCAGTATTACTAATAAAGTAAATTAATATTTTTTTGTTTTTGTTACAGATAAATGGTTGTAATTTATTGTCAAAATTAATTAAATTAAAGAATTAAAAGTTTATTTTTTATACTTCATCTCCCAAAGTTAATTTTATTCATAAAATGTTGACCACTTTTCTACATAAAAACTCTGCTAAGACTTAAAAAAGTACCGTTCATTTTAGACGGAGCATCTTAAACCGTACGTTTTACCTTATTAAAAAGAAACTCGTGCGTTTTACATTACAATAACGCACAAGTACGTAATGACATACATTACGATATTGAAATTGGTGAAATAAGAGACCCTTTACTAGCAAATGTGTTATAAAGATTATTTGCATACCTTACCACGACTTCGAACTTAAAACACCCATCTTCGTTGGACAGCGCCATCTATAATTGGTAACTTATATTGTGGGCCAACTCATTGAAAAAAATCCTAGTAGTCAAACTGTACATTCCTAGACCTTAATTTTATTATACTAATAATATTATTACCATAGGAAAAGTTATATCCTGACTTTTTGATTCTAACCAAGATACATTTCTTTTAAAACATCTATGTTTAGGGAGGCTCTGTGTAACAAGAACTACGAACCTGATGATGAGGCTTTTTTTTTAAATTGATAACCAAGCTCTTGACCACTACTTCACCTGATGGTAAGGTGAGTAGCCTGTCTAGTAGTTGTACCTAAAATACCTACCTACTTCCCTCAAATTTGATAAAAACAGCATTTAAGTTTTATTATGCACATTTATTAAGTATCAGCAACACAACTATTAGGTATACGCAGACCATATATATAATAGCTTATCAAAATAAAAATAAAAATTTGACAAATTATCGCTTTTTATGGAATGGTTTAGAAAAACGTCAAATGATTCTAGTTATACAAAAATAAGCCCCTAGAGATAGCTTGTTACTTCACAATAATATAATTTTAAAATAATTTCTTGTATCTTCTTCACAGCCCTCGAAGAACTAGAAATCAAAATTCGAAGTGATATAATACAAAACATACATGGCATTGCAGTTATACACTTAAGTAAATCGTTAATATCATCAATAGGTATGTTAAGACATCACTTGAATAGGTAAATTTTTTGTTTATTCTACACATCGAGTACTTATACAAGCAAAACTACACACCGAGATTCAAAAAACCATGCATTAGATACAGGTATATTAGGCAGGAAGATAAGCTATACATAACAAAGGATTCAGCACAAAGCGGACATGACATCACTCTTAATCCTGCATTTTACACAAATCCAATTGTCAAATTTGACGACCGACACGAGGTACATAAGTAAAAAAAAAATCTTTGTATTCATTAAATTCATAAGGATCACTTTGAAACGTCAATTTTACTGCCTGTTCCTTCGCGACCAATTAGGTAATGATCGAGCTTTGCCACAATGCCCAATTTCTACTGAATCACTTTTTCTTAATCCTGCATTTTACACAAATCCAATTGTCACTTTACAACGTCAGTTTCGCCTGTTCCTTCGCGACCAAGTAGGTAATGATCGAACTTTGCCACAATGCCCCATTTCTACTAAATCCCTTTTTCAATCGACACAGGAAATGCTGGCTGAATATAGCCGGAAACAGGGTTAATAGGTCAGGGGTTAATTACACCACTAATATAATCTTACATTTAATAAACAGATTGGTACTTATTTTAGAATTCGGATGTTCTGTCTATTTCTGTACCATTTAGGGCCGCTTGCACGAAGTTACCAACTGGAAGCAATTTTAATATTATGATAAATGCAGTTTGTGGCAATGATTGTCATACACCACACTTGCACATCAAATCATTTAGTCTTTAAGTGTAACACACATAGTGAACCGAGTGATGTATTTAAGTGAATTTGTATGTGATTATCTCTAATCATATAGGTACAGTAACGGAATGAAAAGGTTCGTCACCTTAGTCTGTTTTTGCTTGCCCCAGTAATGGAATAATTAATAATGCCAACATACCAGTGCAAGAAAGTACTGACATTTAAATAAATGTGACGTTTGCTATTGAATAAGGTTTTGAATTTTGAACTTTACTAACGAACAGTTCAATATTATTTTCTGTAACTCAGTCTATTCTATAACAACGTTTCAAAAGGTAACTTCAGTTGAACGAATCAATTTGAAAATTTATCTTTTCATTCCGTCACTGTAGAATATTCTCTGATAAAAATAATCCCCAAACCTTTTGTTTTGTCTATAGAGTAGGTAATCTCAGGTGGCCAAAAGAATTGCTTAGTATAAAATGAGTTTGGCACTTAGGGAGTTATTTCTTTGATTAACGGAATGTTTATGTAATATAAAGATAAAATTATACATTCAAGTAAATATTTGTACCTACAACTACATTCTACAGCTACTCATAACTTATTTTGTACAAATCATAATAATAACATTGTAAAATGCATATTGATTGCATGGCAAATTATTATACATCTAATATTAAATTCAACCTACTGTTTAATATGAGAAAATGTAAATGATATGGGTGTAGGTACTACAGACTGGAACGCAAAATGTATTATTGCACTGCTTATGTTATTATGTTAATATGCTTTATGTTCTAATATCTTAGATTTAAATAAGAATACAATATCTACACAAAAAGTAATAAGTAGACTGGTTGGGATGCAAAATTGAGTTATCAATGTTGGATCTTTAAGCTCATAATATCAAAGTATACATCCACTGGTAGAGAACAACATTAAAATACCAAGTGACCAGTTTTCAATGCATTGTTTTACAATATTCTTAAATGTTATTCAGAGGTAGTAATTTTTAAAAAGGGTTTCCACAAAATCTTAATATTATTGGGGCCAATATTAAAGAACTAAGAACACCTAACACCGATTTGAACAACATCAACAACTGAATGGGTAAAATCTAATTTTTCCCATTGCCAGACATGCTACATGCAAGGTTTTCACTTTTCCATGGTGTTTTTTGGGTCAGCATCTGCCAAATAATGTTAGTAGATTAAAAAAAATTAAAGCAATTTCTTTGTAAGTTTAAAAGGGGACAAAAAATCATGCACAAACAATGTATGTAATTATCCATTTAATTAATGACAACGAAGTTCATACTTCAACAATAATTTGTTTTGATTAAAACAGAAACATTATATTCTAATAAAGGGTTTAATCGCAGTAAGACAATAGTAAGATAATACTTACTTAATGCTTAACTCATCAGTGAATCAGTTTGCAACAATCAATCCACACTAATATTATAAATGTGAAAGTTTGGATGTTTGTTACTCAATCACGTTGTAACAGCTGAACCGATTTCAATGAAATTTAGTATGTACGTAGATTATAACCTGGATTAACACATAGGCTACTTTGAATTGGCAAGCCACGGGCGGAAGCTAGTCAAGAATACAATAATGCAAAAAACTGTCCGCTCGACATTTCATAATGCACATCTAACGTACATCATCGGATAATCGGAGGCATATTTACCTAAGTTAATTTTTTCTATCAAAAAGCTCACAAAGTATGAAAGCGACTTCTATGCTATTCTAGCTTATGTTTGTTAGTTTGTTTAAGTTAAATCTTGCAACTGAATTTTAAACTTGTTCTCCCCAACCGATTGGAGCTGAAATTTATAATACATTATGCAAAGATGCTAGATTACGGAACTTCTGAAAGGATTATAGAAGGCTACTAGTGTTTCAGCTCATTTAAATCTGCTTGTGGTTCCGATTATGAATTTTAGAAAAGCTTCTTTTAACAAGTAATTTTTCAACGAAAAAACCATTTATTATAATTATTTTTTTAATGAATAGAGTTTCACGTAGTACGTGACAAATACTATAAATTTGTAACATACAACTTTTAGCACATCAGAGATTTTTCTGCTGGATCACACCAGTATTATAAATGCGAAACTTTGGATGTTTGTTTGTTACTCAATCACAACGTAACGGTTGAACCGATTTCGATGAAATTTGGTATGTACGTAGATTATAACCTGGATTAACGCATAGGCTACTTTTTGTTGACAAACAACGCGTGCGAAGTCGCTGGCGGAAGCTAGTGTTTAGTAAATTAAGATGACAAGGCATTAGCCAATAACATAATTATGTATCAGATTATTTATAGGTAAGATACTAAATTCATTGATCCAGGAAATGCAGGATGTTGTCTATTTATAGTTTAGGTAAGGGGTCGTCCTTTAATCACGTGAGGTGAATCAACATAACAACCAAATTTAGCGTTCAGCAGACTGTCCTCCCATGCGCGACCTGGTGCGGTTTTCTAAATCTGAATTTATAATATATTTTCTGTAAAACAGATTCTCCGATATTACAAAAAAAATACTCGTGTTCGTTCTGGGGCGATGGGGTAGTCTAAAAATCACGTATCACCAAGAGAGATGAGGGAGCAAAAGCGTCCGAAACAACCTCACGTGATCAAAGGATGTCCCCTAAATATGCGTCCGATTATCCGATCACTGACTCAGTAAGCCTCCCCGCACACGAGCTTCGCGCCACAGCCACAAAACGCCGCAACCTGAAGCTGGAATTAGCCACTTTTTTGTACTACATGGAGATGGAACAGGCTTATGACCCACCTGATGTTAAGTGGTAACCATCGCCTGTAACAGAGAATTGCCTCGTAGGTCACGCATGTTAGAAATGTGCCCTACGACGCACTGCCCTGCGTCTATCAAGTTGAGGCATACCAAGTGTAAAGCCTCATGTGCCTGTAATTTCACCGGCAACCATACCCTTCAAACCGAAACACACCAATGTTGCTTATATATACCTGCTATGGCGGTAGTACTTCCCTGGGCGAGCCCTTTCACAAGGAACTCTACTACTCTTACGGCATGGCGACCACGTGACCACACGAAGCGAGAAGCGGCGTCTCGTGGCGTGTAGCGTTATATTTAAAAACCTTTACTAGAGAATAATAGCTACTTTCGATGAAAGCGAAGAAATTCAGCCAATAGAATCAAGTAAAAATCGTATTACGTTATCTATCTTGCGCTACTATTGGTTGATTTCACTCATCACTCAAACAGTTAATATTACCTTGTTCCTTTTGTTCCATGTTCTGAGCGATGAAATCACGTAGCTCTGAGTAAGCTTTGTCTAAGGTGTCATTAAGAATGATGATGTGGAAGTTGCCTGGTTCTTGACCTGAAATTCACAATAATATTATATTAATAAATTTAGAACTACACCTGTTTAAAAAAACTAACGACAAATCTTAATAATAATATACTAACTTCCGCCAGCGGCTTTGCACGCGTTGTTTGTCAACAAAAAGTAGCCTGTTTGAATCCAGGTCATAATATCTTAAAACACCGAATTTCATCGAAATCGGTTCAGTCATTACGACGTGATTGAGTAACAAACGTCCAAACCTTCATATCCCACTAATATTACAAACGCAAAAGTTTGTATGGATGTAGTGTGGATGTTTGTTACTCTTTCACGCAAAAACTACTTAATGGATTTTAATGTTTGGTATGTATGTAGATTATAACCTGGATTAACACATAGGCTACTTTTTATTGAAAAACCACGCGTACGAAGCCGCAGGGGGAAGCTAGTTTATAATATTAGTGTGACGTAAGTATATACATTTTGTCTCTCATTTATGTATCTAGTACAATGTAGGTATACTTTATTAGTTAACATTGTTTTTGTTCTATCATCATCTAACTCAAACTAATCATGATGTGTAACATTAATTACCAGAAATAATATAAGCACACTTATTTAGACGACTGTAAAATACATAAGAAACAGTTGAAATAACGTAATAATAAGTAATAATACTATTAAAGGTATGTCGCGCGGTAAATCTCCAGGCCATGACGGACTCAGCATTGAGCATCTAAAGTACGCGGGTGTGCACTTACCAGGAGTGCTCGCGATGTTTTACACGCTATGTATGGGGCACTCATACCTGCCTGCTGATATGATGAAGACTGTGGTGGTGCCAATTGTGAAAAATAAAACAGGCGATGTGTGTGATAAGTCAAACTACAGACCTATTTCGCTGGCCACCATTATGGCCAAGGTTTTTGACGGTTTGCTTAATAGTCAATTGGACGATTACATAAATTTGCATGACAATCAATTTGGTTTTAGAACTGGTCTCTCCACAGAAACGGCTATTTTGACTCTTATGCAAACTGTCAAATACTATACGACACGTCGGACATCCATTTATGCCTGTTACCTCGACCTCTCAAAGGCAGAAGTCAAAAAAGGTGAGGGGTTGACCTCACCGAAGCTTTTCAACCTGTACATCAATGCGCTGATAGGTGAGCTCAGCAGTACCTGTGTCGGATGCCACATCGAGGGGGTTTGCCTCAACAACATCAGCTATGCGGATGATATGGTGCTGCTGAGTGCATCGGCCTGCGGCCTAACTAAACTGTTGGGTATTTGTGAAGCGTATGTACATAAACATGGCTTAAAATATAATATAAAGAAAAGCGAATGTATGGTCTTTCAGGCCAGAGGTAAAGGACTTTCCTCCATCCCACCAATAAAGTTGTATGGAACTCCACTAAAGAGGGTGGAACAATTTAAATATCTCGGACACGTGGTAACCTCGGACCTGAAAGATGATACAGATATGGAGAGAGAGCGTAGGGCGTTGTCTGTTAGAGCGAACATGATAGCCCGCAGGTTCGCTCGTTGCTCAAGTGAAGTAAAACTCATTCTTTTCCAAGCATACTGTACGAACTTCTACACGAGCAGCCTGTGGGTGAATCACACGCTCAAACAGTACAACGCGCTACGTATTCAATACAATAATGCGTTTAGGGTGCTGATGGGGCTGCCGAGATTCTGCAGCGCTTCGGGGATGTTTGCCGCTGCGCGAGTTAACTGTTTCTACACAGTCATGCGAAAGCGGTGTACATCTCTGTTGCGCAGGGTTCGGGCTAGCTCCAGCGGCATCCTATGCGTGTTTGCAAGTAGGTTTGATTGTCAGTATATGAATCATTGCTGCATGGTACATATACTGCCAAACAAAAATACCTAGATTAGTTGTAGTTTTTAGATATACCGTTAGATTATTATTATTTATTTATTATTATTATTATTTTTTGTAATTGTAATTTGATTGTGTACATAAAAATTTGTGTTCATGTAAGTTATATTGTGTTAGTGTTAAGAAATTATGGATTTTAAAAATCTGAAATAAATGAGTTAATTAAAATTAAATTAATAATGTTGCAACGATCTATATGTATATAGCTCAATTGCTTTTAAATACCTTCATTTTGATACATCACTTGATAGGTTATAAAATAATAATACGAGTATAAATATAAAACAGTCAGCTAGCCCACCCACAGCTTCGAACGCAGGGTGTGTTATAAAAATACCCTGTTTCTGGAAGTCAGGTAAAAAGTAGCCACGGAATCCTGCTCATAATTGATTGGTAACTAACTAATTACTTTCGAATTTATAATATTGATATGGATGAAGCAAAAAGTCAATGAGCACAATGATTGTTCCATGATGGATTAACATAAATATTCTGTATCACTCTAATATTCAGGGTGATTGGTGTAAAATCTACAATACCTCTTACAATTTAGTATTTCATAATATTCATTTCCTAGTAGTTTAAAAATAAATAAATAGCCAGCTATCCCCAAACTACACAAAGCTTGTACTATGGGAACTAGATAACTGATTGATCGAGCAAAGCAATATCTCCAAATAAACTTTGGCAAATTGGCATTGTATGTATGTTTGTTTGTCACAGGATAACTTTCGAAGCGTTGATCCGATCATCGTGAATTTAATATATAGGTAGGTAGTGATGGCACAATTTTGGTGTGACTAAATGAGCTAAAAATGTGGGGGGATGGTTAAGATATTGGGGTTCAAGAGGGGTAAAAAAAAAATGAAAATGAGGTTATTAGGTCAAATGGGACGTTTGAATGAAACTGTAGGTCAAGTTAGTTGGTTATGCATTTCGTGGCACTATTTTTATAGTCAAAGATAACAAATAATATTTTTTTGTTTTTATGGGAGACTCATGAGATCTTAGTTCGGGGCGAACCACTAGTTAAATATTTTCTCTTTACTTAGATCATTTCTCAAACCCAGAACAAATATCCGTAGACCATGCAAACATTTGTCCCAAAGTGGGAATTGAACCCACAACCTCCTGCGTCTCAACCGGTTTTATTCACTCACTGTGCCACGGAGGTCATCATTTAAATATATAAAAAAAATATATATAAGTAGGTATTCTATCAGTTATCTGGTTCCCATAGTACAAACTCTGCTTAGTTTGAGGCTAGATGGTGCTGTGTGTAATGTTTATTTATTTTTTATTTATAATATAAACACAAACAACCATACATAAATCAAGTTGAAAAATGTCTTACCAAACTCAATTTCCCTTCTGGCAGTGTCCAATCTCTTCTGCAGAGCATCCTCATGTTCTGTGTTGCGTCCGCGAAGACGTCTCTCCAGCTCCTCAATAGATGGCGGCATCACAAACACCAGCAGTGGGTCAAGGTCCGTGCACTTGACTTGTTTCACACCTTCCATCTCAATATCCAGCACACAGATCTTTCCGGTGTAACGAACATCATCAACAGCCCTCTTACTGGAAATAGAAAATTTGAATATTATTATCAGTAGCACGGAATATCAGATTGAATACGGAACTCCGTACTACGTTCGCAAACAAAGATTATGGATGTCACAAAAAATCAGCACAGCCCAAGTGGGATTGGGCCGGCCACGTCTGCCGCATGCCCGAAGATCTATGGGCAAATATCACAACTGATTGGGTTCCTAACGCAACACGCCCACGCGACAGACCACCACGGAGATGGCGTGACGACTTAGATGTGCATTTACCAGACTGGCCCACTACATCAAAGGACAGAAAAAACTGGAAAGAGGGAAGGGAGGCCTTTGCCCTCCAGTGGGACAACACAGGTTAAAAATAATAATAATAGTACGGAGGTTTATAATTGGAGCATACTAGGAAGCCGTGCTGTTTCTGCCAATTGCAGAAACAAAAGCTTTTCATAGAATCTATTATTACTTTAAAAACAAACTTTATAACTGGCTACAAATTAATAAGACATTGCTACAAATGTGAACATTAAGAGACTTTCAGCACTGTGTGATGCAGACATATCAGCAATATTGCTGCTAAACAAACTAATAAGTCATTATTATATAACGGAACATTAATTAGGTGACTTTCAACACATGTGATGTAGACACTTCAGCAATAATGCTGCTTCTTTATACATAAATTAATTCTGGTGATTCAGTATCTTAAGGAAATAAAAGTCCTCAATTAAAGATAACAGGAAAAATAGCTTACCGTTTGTATTTGTTCTGCCTAATGAATATGGAGAATTGTGTCAATAAACATGTTATTTTTAGTGTTTTCTTTACTGGTGTTCAAAACAAGGCTCTTAAGTACCAAAATAATTAAGTAAACAGGAACAAGTACACACAAATCTGGCACTGTGCCAATGTTCTCAAACAACAAGCACATGGCCATTCTAAAATCTATTGAAATAGTGTGATTTAGAGCTAAATATAAGAATTTACCTGGTTCCATACATATTCCCACTGAAAGTGGCTGTCTCAATGAATTCTCCTTTGGATACTGCGGCTACCATGTCATCTTTGTTGGTGAAATGGTAGTGAACGCCGTCTTTTTCGCCGGGTCGAGGACCTCGCGTTGTGTGCGATACACTGAAGCCGAATTTATCAGGAAACTCTTTCAGGAGACGCTTCAGTAAAGTACTCTTCCCCGACCCTGACGGCCCACATAGCACCAAAGGACGAGGCCCCTTCTGCACCATTCTCGATAGAACTGATAGGAAATTAATTAGATTAGAAGCCGCAAAACGAAAATTCACTTATTATTAAAATAAAAGTTCTCACATTTTAGAAAAATCTTGGTTGAATTGTTTAGAATCTTATGTGTGCAAATTTAAGTATTAATTTAATAATTCAATATAAATTTGTTTTAGATCCGCGTGTTTCCAGAAAACTGAACAATGTGGAAAAGAAAATTGAAATTGATCGCGAGCATTGCATGCGAAATTGTTGCGGAAATTTTGAAAAATGTCAATGTCAAATTAAATTTCATGCCAGAGTAAAAATGTCACGCAAATCCATAGACATAAATAGTCTATGGTCTATGTCCACGTCCGTACTTTTTCTCTGCACATAGTGCACAGAAGCACACACACCCGCGCCATTTATGGCATTCAGTAGTCAGAACGTAATAGGTATGTACATATTTTGTGCGAAGACTACATACATTATGTATGTGTGTTATGTACATTATGTCACTTGTCTATGGTTTTTAGTAAACATAGTTTCTAAATTTAAATTAAATTTGAGATACGTAAATATAACTTAAAAGAAAACATGCTTTTAGTAACATTTTTTCTTTTATTTGCTTATGTTCAGTAACATTATGTTATTGAATTCGAAAATCTAGCAAACAAAAAAATAAGAAGCTTTTTCCACCATTTCCTCAAGTTTTACCATAAACAATTTACATCGATATTCAATTATCGTCCAATCACAGAACGCACAGCTGACGAAGTCTGTGCATGAGTCTATCCAATGAGGTTCGACGAATTAAAAATTGTATTTTGGCCGTTATTTTGAGTTGAATGCAAACCCAACGCAAAGCAGCAAGCAATCTAAGAAAAGAAAATCGATTGATTAACCATAGAAAGGTAACAGTGGTAGGAAACTTCAGCAGCAGTAGTTTCGCCACAAGATACAGCATCTCGATACATCAATAATGGAGGCTCAAATCAGGAGAAACAGAGCGGTAAGTTGATCGTGGTCATAATTTGTGGCGGGTTGTTATATTGTGCATCGTGGAAATTCTGTATTCTACATAACTTGTTACTCCCATGTCCAGACTATAGATCAAGAAAATGTATACGTTAACAAAGGGAAGGGTAATCTCGCACTGCCTGCAAAGAAACAGGGATTGGGTGTCAGAGGCGCGCTTGGCGATATCAACAAGAATGTTCAGATCCAACGCGATATCAATGTTGGAAAGGTTGCGTGTGCAACTGCTGAGTTTGAGAAAAAGGCCGCACACAAATTTGGATCTGTGAAAAGGTAAGTTATTAGTAAAAGTTATTTGCCTTTGTCCCAGTTCCTGTATAATTTGCTAAATTCTTTGTATACCGACCTTCATGTTTGTTATATAGCCTAGTAAGAAATTAATAATAATTCCTCAATATTAATAAAAATAGGATCTACCCCCTTTCTTTTCTGATTTCCTAATATTGTTGAATAACCAGATTGTCATAGGTATATATTTTCTTTTCTTGCAACCTTGAGATGGATCGAGCTTATGGCCCACCTGATGTTAAGTGGTAACCATCGCCTATAACAATGATATATTTACTTACAGTGGCTACAGCCATGTCCAGTCAAAGATTGATACCGGCCTGGCATCTAAGAATTTTATCCAGCCCTCCTCAAGACCGCCTCTGCGCCGTGAAGAAAGCACTGCGGGTCATGCCAACAGAGCTGTGGCACGTACTCGGGTATGTATCTCATTCATCATCACAGCCTGACTTCACCCAAGCCTGGGTATAAGCCTCTCTAAGTTATGTAACTTGTTACAAAAGGTTTTTTTAGACTAAACCATTATTTGATTTGATGAAGGTATTCATAATTTTGTTGGCTTTTACATACTTACTGAATTTAACCTATCAAGGACCATACCCTTACATTTTTATATTGTTGTGGTGCCTGACCATTAAACAAATGTTTTTAGGCTGCTTTGAAAGAAAATCCAGCAGAGATTAAAGAGTCTATCAACATCTACATTGAAACAAAGAAGACTGAATCAAAGAAAGTGACCAAACTACCACGCACCAAAGAAAATAAGGAATCCCGTACATTGAAACCAATCTTGAAAGAACCAACTGAATCTCTGGGTAACCTGAAACTAGCTGAGCAAAAACCTTCGATTATAGACCATGTGAAACTACAGAAACACACAGCCCATTTGGATGATACTTGTATCCTTGACACAACTCTGGGGCTGCCTGATGACATTGAGGATATTGATGCCAGTGATAATAATAGCCCACTGCTTATGTCGATCTACATAAAGGATATTTACAGATATTTGTCTCAATTGGAGATGAAGTACCCTATTGAAAAAGACTATTTGAAGAAACAGGTTGGTATTTTATTTTGATCACTACTGCTGGATTCTGAGATCTTAAAATTGTAATATTGTCGATTATCAGCCATAGGATGTCCACTGTTGATAAACATAAACTTATTCCTAAAGATATGGATATCTAAAGTAGCCAGTCTGTTCGTAATCAGTGCAAACACTGTTGTGCTTTTTGGCACATTATCTTCACTCTGGGACCTTTTTGCCCTGACAGCTGTCAATTCTCCTATTTATGTGCCTTTGTACTTGATCTTGCTAATCTTTTAATTCATTTTCAGAGTGAAATCACTGGTAGGATGAGAGCTACACTGATTGACTGGCTTGTGGAAGTGCAACGTCAGTTTTCCCTTGCTCTGGAGACATTCCATTTGACTGTTGGAATCATTGACAGATATTTGCAGGTATGAAGATCTGCTAGATAACATGTTCCATTTTGTACTAAGTGTGTCAGTTTTATTGTTTAAAGTGTGATTGATTGATAAACAATTTATCTATACTAATATTATATATAATGAGGAAAGATTTGTATTTTTGTATGTTTGTAATGAATAAACGCAAACTCTACTGATCCGATTTCATAAATTCTTTTACTATTAGAATGCTACATTATCCCTGAGTAACATAGGCTACTTTTTACCCAACTGCGCAGAAGGAGGGTAATGTTTTTATTGAAAAATTACGCGTGCGAAGTTGCGGATTGGTCAGCTGGTCACTTATAAAAATTACTAAAAAGGCGAGCTTATGTTAAAACAGCATTTATTCGCGAAACACTCGAGGCGCCTCGTCCTCAACAAATAAACATGGTTTCTAATGGTAAAGTTTAATCGTACAGGCGGTACCCAACGTCCAGCGAAACCAGCTCCAACTAGTTGGCGTGTCAGCCATGTTCATCGCATCGAAGTACGAAGAGATCTACGCGCCTGACATCAGTGACTTCGTGTATGTGACCGACAAGGCGTATTCCAAAGCAGATGTGTTCCGGTGTGAACGCGATATCATGTCCAAGCTCGGCTTCTGCCTCGCCAGGCCCATTCCGCTCAGCTTTCTACGGAGGTAAGATAAACTCTTTATTTAGTAGTATTATTCCACAGAAAAGACTTGTTGATCGAGCGAAGCGAGATCTCCAAATCAACTTGGGCAAATCGGCGTTGTATGTATGTTTGTTTGTCTGAGGATAACTTTCTAAGCGTTGATCCGATCATCGTGAAAATTGATATATAGGTAGGTAGTGTTGGTACAATCCTGGTGTGACTAAATGAGCTGAAAGTGTTGGGGGGTTGTTGAGATATTGGGGTTCAAGAGGGATAAAAAAAATCTAAATGAGACTTATTAGGTCAAATGGGATGTCTAATGAAAGGTCTTCATTAGTACATTCGACCCCGTTTTTACTTTTGATTTAATCCTTGTAGTTTTTGAGTTATTTTATCATTCATAATATAAACCGCTGCGGAACAAATGTTTGCATGATCTACAGATATTTGTTCCGGGTCTGGTTGTTTCTCTATATATTATAAGTATGTATTTACAAAAAAAAAAAAGTATATAAGTATTCTATCAGTTGTCTGGTTCCCATAATACAAGCTCTGCTTAATTTGGGGCTAGATGGCGCTGTGTGAAATGTCTAGCAATGTTTATTTATTTTTTTTTTTTAAACTCAACTTTTACGAAATTCATAGGGTACATATATTCATGTAGCTTTAGTGACACAAATATAGAATAAAGTCTAAAATCCAGAATAACTGCAATTTCTACCCCTAAAAAGAGTACCAGTTAACATAAGCATAGGTCAACTTATTTGGTTATCACACTATTGTTATAAATGTGAAAGTTTGGATGTTTGTTTATTTATTTGTTTGTTTGTTACTCAATCACGTCGTAACTGTTGAACCGATTCCGATGAAATTTAGTATATACGTAAATTATAACCTGGATACCACATAGGAGCACCTGGACCACATAGGCTACCTTTTATATGGGGTGTCAATTCAAGTTGCCAAACAGTGAGTTTAGCTTTATTTCTAGGGTACCTACACATTTAGTAGTGTAACGCGTACGAAGTCGAGGGCTACAGCTAGTTGTGAATAAATATTAACTGAAACTATGTATTTATTTGACAGGTTCGTAAAAGCCGCGAATGGAACAACAAAGAACCATCACTTAGCTAAATATTTCGTAGACCTATGCCTTGTCGAGTACACCATGGTGCACTACCGACCCTCGGAGCTAGCGGCGGCAGCCATCTGTCTCTCGCTCTACCTTCTATCCAGCAAGCAGCTTGATGTCCTCTGGTCACCCTCTATGGAGTACTACTCGGGCTATCCACTCGAACACCTCGACCCTATCATCAGGAAAATAGCGAAAATAGTAGTGAGTGTAGACAACTCGAAATACAAAGCGGTCTTCAACAAATACTCTGACATTATCGTAGGCAAAGTCGCCATTTTGCCTCAACTCAAAAGCGAAGCGATCATCGAACTCGCGAGCTCTTAGATATTCATTTATAGTAAGTATTGTGTTTGATTATAGCACATTGACTGACATTTTGTAAGGTTTGTACCTGTCTGCTTGAAAAGTTTTAATTTAGAGATAGTTTAGAGATTTTTTGACGTAATTTAGAACGCTGAGAGAATTTTCATATGACTTTGCACTTATGTAATTATGATTTAACCTTACGGTGTAAAAGTGTTTTGTATTGTTGTTTTAATTTATGTTCACCCAGTGTTTATATTTTATATGTATTGATGAAACATTTCTGACTTTTAATCAATTGTATAACTAGAGGTTTCGGGAATCTCGTCTACTTGTATTGATTGGAAAAATCGGTATGCACACATTCTTTTCTTTCTTTAATTCATAAATAAATTCAATGAAAAAATATAGTGTACTTTTTTCATTTGAATTTTTATTAAAAACTTGTTCCGATCTTATTGACTAGAATAGTATGTATTCTAAAATATCTGTCATTGCGAAAATTATTGTAATACTTTGTTTCTTTAGGAGTAATGTTGTTTGTGATAGAAAACATTAAGGTATAATAGAAATGAACTGATTAACTGAAAACTTCACGTCGAATAATTTATAACTTAAATTCCATTTTGTGTAGATTTGTGTATTTTAATGTTTTTTAATTAAAAGTTCTACATTTTATTGTGATTATTAGAATATTTTGTCATCGTAGTTATGTACGTCGAGAGATTTGTTATAATTAAATCTGTTTTACAATATTCTGTTTTTTATCTTTACTTATTTTGTATGCGTCTTTCAGATCTCTATTAAAACACCGTCTTGGCAATGACAGCCATCAAAGTACACCAGACATTGCTGTCACAGGCATGTTCATAAAAACCCTAGATAGATATCGTTTTACCTGTTTTTTTAAACATTTTTCGTACTAGTGGTTTGCATAATAAAAAGACTGTTATTGATGATCTATATGTTAAAGTCAAACATCGAAGCTCCGGCGCTCCTAGGTTTGGCTAGTCAAACCTCAGGTCTGACAGTCTTTGTCAATCCAATAGCATTTTTCTACCTTTGCCTAACGAATTATTGCCGAAACTCGATTTGATGAAATCTGGTATGACCAGTCAGACCTAAATTAGTAAGTGTTAACCCCGTTTTATCAGAGTTTCGGCGTTAGACTGTCCAAATTAGTCTATCCTAGGATAAGACAAAAATCGTTGGTAAAAGGTAGTAAAATGCTATTGGTTAGGGCTTTGACTTAGCCTACATATGTAAGACCTGAGGTTTGACCAGCCAAACCTACAAGCGCCGGAGCTTCGATGTTTGACTGTAGCTTATTACCATACTTGTTTCATTGAAATCTGTCCATCCGTTTAGTCGTGAAAATGTAACAAACAAAGAGACAGAGTTACCTATTTCGAATTTAGGTTTCTTTTATATTGACATACCACGCGTGCAAAGCTACGGCCAGAAGCTTGTCTATTTAATAAACATTGCATGCAAATCGCCTTTTAAAATGCCATAGGCTAAAGGATATAAGTAACCCCTTTTTATGATCAGAATGAGAAAAACTGATTATTATTTATTTGTTTTTTTTTTTTACTATTTTAACTACCAAATAGTACAAAAAAACACGATTAAATCTAAACTAGTGATTCGCCCCGAACTGAGATCTTGCGAGTCTCCCATAAAATCAAAATGTTTGTAATCTTTGACTAGAAATGCATGACCAACTAACTTGACCTACATAGTTTCATTCAAATTACAGGTAACGGGAGTTCATGCTAAATGGTTATCCTTTTTTGGGGTACAAATCGCAGTTATTCTGGATTTCGGACTTTTGCCTATATTTGTGTCACTTAAGCAACACGCATACCAAATTACAGCACTGTGGGGTCACTGGTGTACCCTGTTAATTTTGTCAAAGTTCAGTTTTTATTAATGCTAATAACTTAAAAACTACAAGGTTTAACTAAAAATAAAAACGGGGTCGAAATGTACTTACAAATACCTTTTATTAAATGTGCCACTTGACCGGATAGTCTCATTTTTTTTTACCCCTCTTGTACCCCAATATCTCGACAACCCCCAAAATATTTTTAGCTGCTTTAGTCACACCAAAATTGTGCCATCACACCTACCTATAATATCAAATTTCACGATGATCGGATAAACGCTTCGAAAGTTATCCTCGGGCAAACAAACATACATACATACATACAACGCCGATTTGCCCAAGTTGATTTAGAGATCTCGCTTCGCTCGATCAATAATTTGTGTCACTCAGGCCAGGCGTCCCGATAAAACCGGACAGTTAGGCTTTTTGGTTGCGTGTACAGCCAAATCAGATGGTGTCCGGCCTGTCGAGTTTTTGTTAGGCTTTTTAAATTCCGCGTGCGATGGTCTTCGGTGGGTGCGACATAGGTCTCAAAGCTGTAAAAGAGTGAATCCAGTATTCATGATTTATCCGTCTTCTGTATGGTACGTCGCCGTCGTAATAGCAGGTAAATCAAAAATTTTCTCATGTCAACTTTCAAAGCGTGGGTGATGAAAAATATAGGTATTTAGAAGATTTCCTTCCTAATGATATTCAACTGTGTACGTGCATATACTACATATCTGAATAAGGGGGGTCGTTCCGTTTTTGGCACGGCGACATTATGTGAGAGCACATTTCGTTGTAAAGTCTGTCGACATAGCCAGCCGTTGCGCGTTGCGTTTTCCAGTTTTTCCCTCCGCAAATTCGAAGAATTTATTAACGCTTGGCGGTTAGCCGAACCGTTTTTGCTCACCCTTTTTTCACTGACTGGACTCCTGCAGCGAGACCAATGTACAAAGAAATCTGTTCTTTTTGGGCATATTTTTTTGCTCGCTTCAAGTTTGTTTCGGCTACAGGTTGTATTTTTTTTGTCTCGTTGAACAATTATATCCTTTTGATAATACTATATCTAGTAGATAGGTATATAATTTCCATATGACCTTATAAGAACCCATTATAATATCAAAATCTATAAAATACATAAAATACTCGTAGAATAGAATAATGCTTTATTGTACACCAGGAATACATAAAAAACTAGTTAATGCATATTACGGAAGTTAATAATATTCTATGATATTCTTAGAAACCAAACGGCTATTCATCCATGAAAAGCTCCATTTCCCACTTACCATACAGAAAAGGCTGTGAAGTTCCTTTGTTACGGCGCTATCAACGAAATTGTGAGAACAGTGTCATGTCCAATAAACAGTGCAGTTATCTAGTTCGCGGCATGGTGTTATAGTTCGGAGGTGTACGAGGCTATCGGAGTACGAGCGTGTTTTGTTTTTCGGAGCCGAGTGGTTTGGTCGAATCATGGTGTGAGAAATAGTTTTAGTCCATTTTATTTTTCAGGTTTAATGGTTATGGTATGAGTACCAATATCCTCTGTATTATTTTTGAAACTGAAATTGTTATGAATATTATTGCAAAGCCTTCGGTTGAAACGGTGATCATGTATTAGACACAGATAAGATACTAGTACCCAGCTTAGGTTCGCAACCTTGCCGAAATATCGGGACACTCACAAATCATCAATAAGTATCCAGTTTTTACCAAAAAAAAATGTTCGGTGCTCTTGTTGTAGGACTTGTTTTAGCTAGCTTCTTATCATCGTTATCATATCAGTCATAGGACGTACACTCCTGAACATAGGCCTCCCCTTCCATTTTAATAGTAAGCTCATACCAGGTGATATTAACTTTGGGGCATTTAGATATCTGGTAAAACATTTTCCAATTTTATATCTATTTTTGGAATACTTCTCGAAATCCCGACTGCTACGTCCCCACTGGTGGACAGGTAGTTTTTTGGAGACTATGCTCGAAATCCCCACTGACCATTCGACGACGTAACAGTGGGGATTTCAAAAAAATACCTGTTTGAATTTATAGTAGAACACGTTAGCCAGCGCTGTACTAGTATAGAAACTACGATTTGCACTATCAAGATACCACAAAACTTTCAGATAGCAGACACGTTATAAATGTGTCAGAGTAACAATTCTGTGTCGACTTTTCGGAGTAGTTTCGCCACCCCTAGTATAGTTAATGCTGCACCCCAGTCGACCATGTTGAATTTTTGCAACAAGCGCTCTGCAATGTATGCATACAACTATGTGTAATGCCGCGAAAGCCTGTCTCGTAAATATTTCCTGCACGCAATTTACAGCTTTCGGTATCCTCTTACGGAATACGGGCAGTTAGTGAATGCCAGCTTATGTATTAACTCGGCTAAAGTCATTTAGTACGAGCATTAGGTACTTAAGCTATTCAAAATTATATTAAACATGCGCGCTATAAAAATGCTCATATCAACTGGTTACTAAGGACGTACTGTATTATGTTTGATACATAAAATGAATAAAATATATTTACAAAATGTAACTAAATTATAAATAGTATTTTTACCAAAAAACTTATAAAGGTGCCATAGCCTGCTGAGTTATTTTAATAATAATAAGATATTATTATAGTAATGTTACGAGCTGAGGGTTCGGGATAAAATAATGGGAATCAGTCTAACCAAAATAACACTTTTATTCAACACTAAACGATGAATACACGAGCTTGGTCACACGTAATCACATCACACTAATTCACACCACTGTTGCACCACTTAAAGTCACCGAAATGTTCGCACGTATAGCAAAATCCAGACTGACTCGCGAGCAACTACTGTTCACGCGAGACCCTTCTCCACGTCAGTCCTCCAGGGCCTCGCTGAGACTCACAGACTGTCCGGCCATCTCTCCGGCCTATTTATATCGTGCACATTTCGATTGTTCGAGAACGATCTCGATCGTTCCAGGAAAGGGGTCGGTGTTTCGACAGAACGACCAATCCCCATTGTGCGCAACCGCAGACAATAACAACAATAACACAGCAAGACAAAAGCGCTCGAGAAGTTTCGATTATTACTCATTGTTTAACAGCCTCGGCGTAACAGTAAGCTGTGTTTGGCTATAACACGTTGTAAACATTTATATTGAATAAATACCTTTTCAAAACCAAAAACAAGATACCTAAGCATAATAATGAGTTATCATTATGACTTATGTAGGTTTTCGTAGCAATTAGCTACGCCGTAGCATGTGTCGTAGCAGTCGTTTATTAATTACACGATTGCCCAAATAAAGAGTGTTGTTTTGAATTATTTTAAGTAGTCTTATAAAGTACAGTCGAGCCTGTACTCAAAGTCAGCTTATGAGAACAAACAAACACGGAGATTATACCCGCTACCTCATCGAATTGGACTTTCCAATTGGTCCATATTCAGAGCCTTTGGGCCTCAAGGGGTTTATGAAATTCTAACACAAACTCGTCGAAATTCAGAGCTGCCTGCATATCTAGAATCTGGTCACATTACAAGTTGGCAAGCTCTATCACAAACAACGATAATGATGCTAATGTAAACTGGGTAAACCTAATTAACGTCCTGATTGTTATCACGCTGCGTTTAGGTTTTGATATAGAAGCTAGGTAGGTCTCCATTAGATTGATAGGCAAACACATTATGCACTTTCAGGTTGGCTTGTTACAACATATTTCTAACTAGACTCATCTATCTCATCAAGCACCGTCGTACTTACCGTTACGTGCCACTTCTTCTCATTTCTTTACACAATAATTCCGTCAAGTATGCTCAAGCCAATGTCAAAATTTCTTTATTCAATGTTATCATAAAGATCAGTTTGAATCATGACTTTATGTCAATTTTGAAATTAATTCATTAAAATACGTCTAAATTGTTTTTTTGTTCGTGTTGGAGCAATAATTTCAGTCCAAAGCTTTTTTATCTTTTAAATATTCCGATACATTACAGTAGGCTTTTTTGCAATCTTTGTTTAATTAGGGCTTTAAATTTGTTCATTGACAATTTTTGTCAAGAACTTGGGAGTTTGTTATAAAAGCGTACAATTTGTCACTTTGAGCCTACAAGTGACAACAGGGAGTTAACCATTACTTCTAGTATAAAAATTATGATTATTGCTGTTTTTCAGAAACATATATATTAACAATTTTGAGAACATTTATTAACATTTTTGTGAATGGTTTACTAAACCATAAGAAATCATTCCGTTTCAGAAAACAAGAACCACCCTAACTGCTTCTCGCACCAAACTACAAACTGCATTCTAAAGAAATAGCGAAAAATTGAAAAGTGTAAAGTCAGTTTCGTATCATCTTAAATATCAAGAAGTTTGTTGCGCCCCGCCAACAAAATGTTTAATATTATTGTCGTGTTATACTTTTATACTTAGCGTCGCGAGTGGCAAGTGTCTCCGAAGTCGAGGGCTTCGGTTGTTTCGCCAACTTTTAACGAGTTTGTTGGACATGGAACGGCGGCGGCTGCCGGGCGAGACTTTGCAGCACATGTGTTACATCCTGTAACCTGACCCGCAAATATCTACGTCAACAATCACGATGGATACGGATGTTTTTATGTTTAAACTTTCAACTCAAAATTAATAAAAACTTCTTCATCTATTCCGTCTAGTGAAAGTTGTATGTCTACCCAAATCATTGTTCTGGATAGGTAGAGAATGTTTGTTGTAGTTTCAAATCACATCAATGGATGACCCGAGAGAGTGCTAGCTTTGTAACTAGCAATCACATTAATTTGTCAATCATTGGTAGTGTGTGCAGGGCGTATGTAAAATATATCTAGATACTTGATCGTCTGATTAGATTGGACACTCGTGTGCAGAAACAAAAATAAACAATTGATATTCTTACAGTAGTAAGAAGTTAAGTTTAACCATCAATTATGTAACCTAGGGTTCACGAACAATAAAGAATTATCAATTAGTAAAATACCTCAACTCTTCGTCTTAGAGTTAAATAAATAAATATTTCTGGGAGCCCCAAACTAAGCAGAGCTTGTACTATGGGAACCAGATAACTGATAGAATACTTATATACATTTTTTGTTGTAAATATATGCATATAATATATAGAGAAACAACCAGATCTGGAACAAATATCTGTAAATCATGCAAACATTTGTTCCGCGGCGGGAATCGAACCCGCTACCTCCTGTGTCTCAGCCGGCTATTCGCCCACTGCACCACGGAGGTAGTCTAGTTGTTTATAAATTATGTTTTTACATAGCGAATATCCTAACATGACCTATGTACAGCCGCTTGGCATATTGTTTAATCTAATTAACAAAACCAAGTGTAGGTACCCTGTTTTCAAAGGTGCATAAGTCATATAGTCATAAGTCATATAATTTATAAATTATATGACTCTGTGATTGTGACTAGAGCGATCAGGTTTGATTTGAGACCTATCCAGTAAATCATGTAGACACTAGTAATTAAATTATCGGAAAGGTACGTGTTGTGCAGAAAAACTACGTTAACTATCTATCAACTGAATAGAAACTATCCACATCAGCGATTCATCGAAACTTCGCTAAATCGTCCCAAAATTAATTTGAACATTTCGCTTGTCGCCAATCACTTGTGGTCCTGTTACACCGATCGGTCTCGACCGTCCATGGGATCGGATGGAGCACTTAAAACTGCCGTTAAAAGGGGCACCGTTCAAAAGCTACGTATAAATAACGCAGCATTTACGCTACCGACGATATTTTACCGTATATTCTTTCATTTCCATTTACCGTTCGATCTGAATGGCCGTGCCTTTATAAATAGTTTTGAGTTGATTTCATTGCTGGCTTGTGTTGTGTCTGCGCTCGTTGCAGTTAGGCTGATTTATTTATTTTAAAACGATTTACACAATTTTTCCAAATGTGTCCAACACAGTGGTGAGACTTTTAGGGCAACTTGCGCAACGATGCTATTTATATATTTATTTAAGCAAGGCCAACAACATACATAGTAAAGTTTAGTATATTATAGAGTATTATTAAAATAATTCTATAAAATGTGTGCCAATAACAGCCATGCACCGCATTTACAACAAAATATTGAACGGACAAATGTTAGTTTGATAAGTAATTTATAAAACACAGAAAAAAAAAACAAAATAGTAGGTACCTACTTCAGTACAAATTAAATAAAACACAGTTCTAAAACTTACAACTAATAAAACAAACAAAGAGAGAGAATATATATACAAGAGAGAATACTGATCAGTCTTCTGTCAGGTCAGGTCTGTTAACCTCTAGGCTGGCAATCCGCCAGATATTGGTTCCAATGACAAGGTCTGCATTTGGCAACCGGCCAGCTTCTGGTCGGCCGTCAGATGTTTTATATTTGCCTTTTTTATAAGGTGAAACATGCGTCGATCCTTTTTTATTCCATAGGATTATTCAGAGAAAAGACAAGGATGGCTATAATTTGTGTTTTAAGTGCCTGTACCAAACAAATATTATCAAAATTTTTGTTTCATTCGTGAGCGTTCGAGCGAGCCGAAGTGAGTGCACGGAAACAATTTTAAAGTGTTTTTATTGTTTGTGAAAGTGAAAAGGAACCTATTTTGCTCCTGAACAACATGGATAGGTAAGTTATAAACAGTTCTAGACTTATATTTTGTATATTTGATCGATATTTTTGTAGAAATGTGATAATTCATTCAAAATCACCAGCCCTCTGGCCGGCTACTACTTCACGTTTGGAATTGTTTTTCAAGAAATTTCCACTAAATAGAGCAAATTGACAATACTAGCATCTATACAATTTATTATTTAATGCATAACAAGTGTTTAATTGGTTAAATTTAGCCAATATTTAACAAAATATCAAACTCTAAAAATGTCAGTCAATGTTTTACGACCAAATTTCAACGAATCGGCCATGTTGAGAATAGCATGGATACGACTTTCGGTCCACAAAAACGTTGTTTTGTATTTTACAAGATTGAATATTTGTTTCTATTTTTTTATCTAAATGATAATGTATATTTTAAATCTACTTATTTTGGTCTGGTCGAAGATTGAGCACGTTTTTTTTTTTACTAATTTAAAATTTTTCTCGCAATGTCAAATTTTAGAAGAAACTTTTAGATACATATACCTATACATATATATTTAACTTAGGGGAGGCCTATGTCCAGCAGTGGACTAATATAGGCTGATGATGATGATATATTTAACTAGCTGATGCCCGCGGTTCCGCCCACGTGGTACCGGGACATACTTGTAAAGTAGCCTACAGGAAGATTATGGTTTTTTGGAATAAAAAGTATATAGTATATGTATCTCATGTATATCTCGTGTATCTGTAGACATAGAATACACGAGAAGAGTAACTTTTGCAACTACTGCTATGTAACTGCTTTTATTTGGTTGTGGTTTATACCTGTTTTTTGTTGCTTTTTTATTTAGCATAAGACGAGCACGCGTTCGAGGGCCTCGTGGCCGTGGAAGAGGTGTTCGCACACGTGATGGAATGGGACGAGGACAACAGGTGGAGGATAACATGGTTCAGGGTGTGGTGGTGGAAAGGCGAGCGCGTGGCCGACGTAGTGGCCACGCTACGAGCACCAGAGGTGGACGACCCCGTCCAACTGATGAGTTAGCTTTATTTATTTGCTACTACAGTTCCGTTTACATACATAGATTTGTTTATACTAGTTTACAAGCTAAATTAAAAATGACATTTTCTTTTTTTTTAGAATGGAAATTGTTATGGTTGAAAACCTACCAATAGGCATGCCATTAGAGCGTCCACTGCACCCTAAAAAAAGACGCACTTGGTGCCCGTAAGTTCTTTATTCTGATTCATACTTAATTTGTTAGCTGTAGATATTATTTAAATTGTATGACCAATTTCAATTTGGATAGGCCCTCAAATACGTCGACGTCAGCTGCGGCAAGTGAGCCAGAGGTTGCCGTTCCCATGTCTGCTGAGGATCCTGCTGTTCTGTCGCCGGCAATGCAAGTTACTTTCTATTTAATGGACTAACTTTATATTTTAGAATGGATTTATTAATAACAGCTTTTTCTTCAGGTTTGAAGAATCTAGTGGTGGAAGCCCCGCCACATCAACACACGTGGGGACCTCGGTTGGATCACCAGCCGTCCCCCCATCGCCAGCAATGTAAGTGACTTACTATTTAATGTGCGAAGTTTAAATATTTCAATAAATGGAAAATGATTAACAGTTTTTTTTTCAGGTTTTTAGAATGCAGTGGTGGTGGAAGCCCCGCCACATCATCACACGTGGGGACCTTAGTCGGATCACCAGCCGTCCCCCCATCGCCAGCAATGTAAGTGACTTACTATTTAATGTGCGAAGTTTAAATATCTCAGTGAATGGAAAATTAATAACAGTTTTTTTTTCAGGTTTTTAGAATGCAGTGGTGGTGGAAGCCCCGCCACATCATCACACGTGGGGACCTCAGTCGGATCACCAGCCGTCCCCCCATCGCCAGCAATGTAAGTGACTTACTATTTAATGTGCGAAGTTTAAATATCTCAGTGAATGGAAAATTAATAACAGTTTTTTTCCAGGTTTTTAGAATGCAGTGGTAGTGGAAGCCCCGCCACATTAGCACACGTGGAGACCTCAGTCGGATCACCAGCCGTCCCATCGCCAGCAATGTAACTTACTTACTTACTATTAAAATGTGCGAAGTTTATATCTTAGTGAATGGAAGATTAATAACAGCTTTTTTCCAGGTTTGAAGAATGTAGTGGTGGTAGCCCAGCTGGTCCCTCAAACTCATCGTCGCGTCATCGTACACTCAAGGACGATGAAATTTTATTCCAAATAAATTATGGTATGTACGAGGTTAACTTCTACTGACGATTGAATAGCCGCAGTGCCGAAGAGAAAGTATCGATATGTCGATAATTCAATTATTTGTTTAATCAGGAAGCGAACCGGAATCTAGTGAAGATGATGTCGACGACGATGACATGTTTTATCATGGTGCCATAGCGGTCCCTCGAGCCATCCAAGCTACTTTTGAGACTCCAGAGGACCCGGTCCCGGAGGTCATGGAGGTCCCAGAGGTCATGGATGTCGACATGGAACTGGATCTGCATCACCCAAGGGGTATTTTTGAATTTGAGTGGAAGTCGTTTTCTACTTCCTCAGTTCCACCTGAATTGAGAAGGGAAACATTCTCCAATAGTAATGTAGGCCCAACATCCACATTAAGTGACCCATATAACGCTTTCATTGCTATATGGGATCATGAATTCGTGGAACATATAGTCTTGGAAACAAACCAGTACGCCCAGGATTTAGTTGGAGAAATGGTTCACAACAACTCCCTTCACCCGCAGAGTCGCATCTGCGACTGGCGCGATACAAACACCGATGAAATGTATGTATACTTCGCCATCATACTGGCGATGGGGGTTGTTGTCAAAACTAGGATCGACGAGTACTGGAACGTTTCCAATGACATTTTCATTACGCCTGGTTTTAGAGCACTCATGTCTCTCCGGCGTTTTCAGTTATTGAGTAAGTGCTTGCATTTCAATAACAACGGCAACATGAGTGCCCTAGAACTGGATCCTGCGCAAGCAAAACTATTTAAGATAGAACCAGTTTTGTCACACCTCAACAGCAAATTTCAGTTTCTATACAACTTGGACCAAAACATCGCCCTCGATGAATCGCTTTTACAGTGGAAGGGTTGGTTAAATATAAATCAACTCATTCCCAACAAAAAGGCAAAAATAGGAATAAAAAGTTATGAAATTTGCGAATCAAAAACTGGGTATTTATGGCGATTTGAGATGCACGCTCATCAAAAACAAGCTCCACAGCAGTCGGGCCCTGGAAAAGATCCCATGAGCGCTTCAACACCATCAATTGTTCTGAGACTAATCCAGGGCCTTGAAAACAAGGGTCACACGTTGTGGATGGATAACTATTATAATTCGCCAGCTCTGGCAAGGATATTAAAATCGAGAGGCTTCGATTGCGTCGGAACTTTGCGGACCAACCGGCAGTTTGTGCCAGAGACCCTGACCAATCTAACAAAAAAAAAACATGCGTCCAGGTCAGGTCACCGGCTTTACCTCAGGCGATGTTGATCTGATGGTTTGGCGAGACCAAAACCGAGTGGCCACCATATCAACTTACCACGGTAACGCGGTCAGCATCGTCAATGGTACTCCCAAGCCGATCTTGATCTCGGACTATAATGTCATGATGGGAGGGGTCGATAAAAAGGACCAAATGTTGTCGATGTATCCCATCGAGAGAAAACGGACAAAGATTTGGTATAAAAAGTTGTTCCGCAGGCTTCTTAACGTTTCCGTTTTAAACTCTTACATACTGACAAGACATACTAATTCATCTTTAAAACATCGTTCTTTTAGAATGTCCCTTATAAGGTCCTTGGTTGACAAACATTCAGCCACGCCCGCCGCCGTTCTTCCTCCTATGCGCAGCAGGTTCTTTGATGCTCGACGCCACTTCTTGGCAGAGTACCCGTTCCTACCTTCCAAATCCGGCCGGCTACGGCGCGTTTGTACTAAATGCAAGAAAAGGGTAGCAACCTACTGCGTAGGTTGTGAAAAGGCTGTATGTTTGACTTCATGCTTCCTTTCATTACACAATTAAAAGTTCCCTTCACCAAATCTTTGTCCGTTTTTTACTTTCGACGACAGATCTGTTTCATCTAAGGTCAGTTGTTACCCACGCATCGATACAGCGTGCGTCTCCTAATTTCATCTAAATCCATTCAGTCGTTACTCTCACATCAATACAGCGTGTGTCTCCAAATTTCATCTAAATCCGTTCAGTCGTTACTCTCGCATGAATACAGCGTGTGTCTCCAAATTTCATCTAAATCCGTTCAGTCGTTACTCCCACATGAATACAGCGTGTGTCTCCAAATTTCATCTAAATCCGTTCAGTCGTTACTCCCGCATTAATACAGCGTGTCTCCAAATTTCATCTAAATCTGTTTAGTCGTTAGTTTTGCATTAATGGCTAACTCCGTACCAAATTTCATCAAAATAGTTCAGCTGTTTGTTGGTACTTGCGATTCGGGGGCGTGTTTTGTTTAAGCATTTCTCTATCCTTGTTTCTAATCCAGTAAAAAAAAATCGGCCCTTTTTTTCTATATCTATTATATATATATATATATATATTTATTCAAGATAGGCAAGCCATAAATAATTATATTGAATCGCATTAGCGCCGTATTTCAGTCATTGAAAAAAATACAGAACAAATCAGATTTGAAAAAAGTCTTATCCATACTACGCAGCACTCCAACGCTGCTTTTGTATGGTGAAAATACTGTTTTTTGCTGTTGATTTGTGTAATTTTTTTGTATAGGGACAGGGTCTGTTTTTATATATTTTCTTAAGTAAACTTCATTGTCATTTAGAAAATGTAAAAACATTTGGAAATAAATGAATAGAGCTTGCTCTGAGATACAATACTTGTGAAGTCCTCGTTTTCAAGTGGCTCGTGTTAAAATCTGTAACCAATAAACTAAATACTTCTCATAGCTGAACCTTTGTGTGGGATAAGCATTTGAACCGAACTTTTAAATAAATTAAAAGTATAGGCACTTGACTTAAACTTTTCTCAGAATAGAATAATAAACATGCCCTATTTTTTGTTCGACGCTCGGGTTGTATTTTACGAGGCATGGTTTTGAAAGCTTGTTGTGTGAAAAAAATGTATTATGAGGTGTAACTATTCGTTTGAATAATATTTATTGGTGTATAATCATGTAAATAAAGCAATAATGTTCTTAAAAATCGTTTGATTTATATTTATTTTCAGACTTATTTATAAGAAAGGGGCAAAAATTCGTGCTCTCTACTTTTAAGCTTGGATTGACAATACATTATGGCAATAAAATTGCATTTTATGTTTTGGAATCTGATAGCTGCATTCAGGACAATTCCAATGATATAAGTTTCTTAAGTAGTTTCATACAAAACCATGTAGAAATATTGATTTTAGTAACACGCGGTGAGTTCGCGCAAAAATCGCGAGCGGGCGCCTGCCAGATGTGGCAAAAATGCAAAATGGCGCTTGCCTGCCTAGGGGTTAAGGTGGTTTTGGTGACCACCAAGATATTGGTGTAGTACTTCGTTACTATAAATTTGTCAAGAGTCACTGAACGAATCTAAATCTGGTAAAGTTTTCGAAATTAAACTGTACCCATTACACATTCTAGACATGCCTAAACGTATTTAGTGGCTAAATATGATTTAGAGAGGTGTCAAATCATACAAATACGTCAAATTTAAACATGTTTAGTAATGACTAATACTAGTAATACGGTTAAAGTTCGTTGTGCTAGCCAGGCTTAATTTTGGTAGAGTTGTCGTTGCAATGTCATCAGTTGCATATTAACTTCATATAGATTTTGCAAACCGTAGCTGCAATTGCTCAAGGCATCAACTCACCTCTCTAAAGTTAGACTAATATTGGGTTAATCCCCATTTGAAATAAATCTATTCAAACAAGAGTCAGCACCTCGAAGCTGAATTTTAATAAGTTGAGCAACAAAATCTTTTAATTCAAAATTTGTAAATTTATCAACCCTAATAGGCCGCTTATTTTGAAGTAATTCACCCCTCGCAGGTGGCAATCATCACCCCCTTCACGTCCGCCAATAACTCCTGCTTGATTTGTTCCAGAAGATTAGCACCTCAAATACGTGCTTGGAAAGTTTATTTGGTTACAGGTAGGTGGAATGCGAAATTTGGTTTAGATTAATAAAAAAAGGTATAAACAAATTCTATTATAATACAGAGGTTATAATTATAGAGGATATTTTATGAAGGCATAGTCAGTGCTTTTCTTGAAGGAGTAGACGAGACAGAAACATTAATAAATTTTCCAATTCCTCCACCTTCCACTGATCAAGACGTGACAAGCGCTGATGATTATTTTTATACTTGTTAGGAACGAACTGTAACTCTACATAATTAACCCTCGCTCTCCTAAACTAAGCGCTAAAAACTTTTTCTACTTGCCCCTTAAAATTACAGTCTTATCTCAAACGACCTCCGTGGCGCAGTGGGTGAACAGCCGGCTGAGACGCAGAAGGTAGTGGGTTCGATTCCCGCCGCGGAACAAATGTTTGCATGATCTACAGATATTTGTTCCGGGTCTGGTTGTTTTTCTATATATTATAAGTATGTATTTACAAAAAAAAGTATATAAGTATTCTATCAGTTATCTGGTTCCCATAGTACAAGCTCTGCTTAGTTTGGGGCTAGATAGCGCTGTATGAAATGTCCAGCACTATTTAATTTAATTTATTTAATATCTATCTTAATATTTGTCTCCTATTTTACACAATGCGGGCAATATAAAAGTTCCTACAAGTTCACCGACTTTGCCGAGCCAACATGGCAAACATGAAAGAACTCTTTCTAATAACGCGGTCTTTACCAAGTTATTTATGTTTGTTGAAATGATCTAAGTAAAGAGAAAATATTTAACTAGTGGTTCGCCCCGAACTAAGATCTCACGAGTATCCCATAAAAATAAATACATATTACTAATATTATATTATTTGTAATTATATTATATAAAGCTCGATTACCACTCACTGACTGACTGACTGACTGACTCATTGACATGTTTGTTCTCCCAGATGCCACCTCGTAGGGTGAAAATGTTTGGTGGGATCGTATAGAGGGAGTTCCGATGAGTTGGGAATAAATCCTAAAGTACCCCTTTTGTCCCCCATTCGCTCCCATCCACCTCGTATCTCGGAAAGTATAGGTCTTACAGCGTTGGCGCAAAAACTAATGTTGCAGAGGACATTTTTTTATATCCGGTTCCATGAAAAAAAAATGGTCTTTCATACAAAAAAAAAATTGTCCCATACAAAATATTTCTGTATGAATACCGTAAACCGTAAATTTCGTTTGCCGTAATTTTCATACTGTTTTTGTAGGGAGCCCACGGCTTGTGTGTACTATAAAATTACTGTAAATTTGCTTGATTCTATATAATGGTGGTGGAGGGACATGAGATAACTTTCATAGTTTTTGCAAAGGTCATCATCATCATTTTGGAACATCCAATTTTTTTTTTTTTTAGTATGCAACGTTCATCATGTTTATTTTGGAACATCCACATTTTTTTAATTATGCCTCATCCACAATGATCACTTTGAAACGTCATTTTTTTTTATTATGCAACATCCACTGTGATCATTTTGGTACATCATTTTTTTAATTATGCCTCATCCACAATGATCACTTTGGAACGTCAATTATTATTTTTTTTTATTATGCATCATCCACTGTGATCATTTTGTAACATCATTTTTTTTCAATTATGCCTCATCCACTATGATCACTTTGGAACGTCAATTTTTTTTTATTATGCAACATCCACTGTGATCATTTTGGTACATAATTTTTTTTAATTATGCCTCATCTACAATGATCACTTTGGAACGTCAATTATTTTTTTTTTATTATGCAACATCCACTGTGATCATTTTGGTACATCATTTTTTTAATTACGCCTCATCCACAATGATCACTTTGGAACGTCAATTATTTTTTTTTATTATGCAACATCCACTGTGATCATTTTGGTACATCATTTTTTTAATTAAGCCTCATCCACAATGATCACTTTGGAACGTCAATTATTTTTTTTTTTATTATGCATCATCCACTGTGATCATTTTGGAACATCATCTTTTTTAAATATTCCTCATCCACAATGATCACTTTGGAACGTCAATTATTATTATTTTTTTTGTATTATGCAACATCCACTGTGATCATTTTGGTACATCATTTTTTTAAATTATGCCTCATCCACAATGATCACTTTGGAACGTCAATTATTTTTTTTTATTATGCAACATCCACTGTAATCATTTTGGTACATAATTTTTTTTAATTATGCCTCATCCACAATGATCACTTTGTAACGTCAATTATTTTTTTTTATTATGCAATATCCACTGTGACCATTTTGGAACATCATTTTTTTAATTATGCCTCATCCACAATGATCACTTTGGAACGTCAATTATTATTATTTTTTTTGTATTATGCAACATCCACTGTGATCATTTTGGTACATCATTTTTTTAACTACGCCTCATCCACAATGATCACTTTGGAACGTCAATTATTATTATTATTTTTTTTATTATGCAACATCCACTGTGATCATTTAGGAACATCATTTTTTTTAATTATGCCTCATTCACAATGATCACTTTGGAACGTCAATTATTATTATTTTTTTTGTATTATGCAACATCCACTGTGATCATTTTGGTACATCATTTTTTTAACTACGCCTCATCCACAATGATCACTTTGGAACGTCAATTATTATTATTTTTTTGTATTATGCAACATCCACTGTGATCATTTTGGTACATCATTTTTTTAAATTATGCCTGATCCACATGATCATTTTGGAACGTCAATTTTTTTTTATTATGCAACATCCACTGTGATCATTTTGGAAAATCAATTTTTTTTTTTGTAGCACAAATTTTTGGTGGAATCGTTATTTTACGGTCATCATCGCCCTTGCCATCATTTTGAATTCTTCTCTCACTTCCTTTTCGTTTTCGAATGTTTCTTCCACATTGATATCCTCTTTAATTGTTTCTATAACTTCGAAATCATCTTTGATGGCATTTTTACTTCAATATACTTTTGAATTGTTTTTTCTATTTTTCTATTTTCTTCAATTACTTCTCTTACTTCAATATCGACTCTACAAAATTATGGGTTTTAATACAAATCTTAAATCGCTCGTATCTTCTAAACGGGAAGAGTTACCCCCAGCAAACTTTTACAAAATATTGGTACTAATTTTTGGTGGAATAGTTTTTTTAATACCATTATTGCCCTTGAGATCCTTTTTGAATGCTTCTCTTAATTCGTCTTCCGCTTTGAATGCTTCTTTCACCTCGATATCCTCTATTTTTGCTTCTTCCACTTTGATATCCTTTTTAATTGCTTTTTTACTTATATATTTTCTTCAATTGCTTCTTTTACTACAATTTCCACTCTACAAAATTATGGGTTTTAATACAAATATTAAATCGCTCGTATCTTCTAAACGGGAAGAGTTACGCCTAGCAAACTTTTACAAAATATTGGTACAAATTTTTAGTGGAATAGTTTTTTTCATACCATCATTGCCCTTGACATCCGTTTTGAATGCTTCTCTTACTTCGTCTTCCACTTTAAATGCTTCTTTCACCTCGATATCTTCTATTTTTGCTTCTTCCACTTTGATATCCTTTTTAATTGCTTTTTCTACTTATATGTTTTCTTCAATTGCTTCTTTTACTACAATTTCCACTCTACAAAATTATGGGTTTTAATACAAATCTTAAATCGCTCGTATCTTCTAAACGGGAAGAGTTACGCCTAGCAAACTTTTACAAAATATTGGTACAAATTTTTGGTGGAATAGATTTTTTAATACCATCATTGCCCTTGACATCCGTTTTGAATGCTTCTCTTACTTCGTCTTCCACTTTAAATGCTTCTTTCATTTTGCTTCTTCCACTTTGATATCCTTTTTAATTGCTTTTTCTACTTATATGTTTTCTTCAATTGCTTCTTTTACTTCAATTCCCACTCTACAAAATTATGGGTTTTAATACAAATCTTAAATCGCTCGTATCTTCTAAACGGGATTAGTTACGCCTAGCAAACTTTTACAAAATATTGGTACAAATTTTTGGTGGAATAGTTTTTTTAATACCATCATTGCCCTTGACATCCGTTTTGAATGCTTCTCTTACTTCGTCTTCCACTTTAAATGCTTCTTTCGCCTCGATATCCTCTATTTTTGCTTCTTCCACTTTGATATCCTTTTTAATTGCTTTATCTACTTATATATTTTCTTCAATTGCTTCTTTTACTTCAATTCCAACTCTACAAAATTATGGGTTTTAATACAAATCTTAAATCGCTCGTATCTTCTAAACGGGAACAGTTACGCCTAGCAAACTTTTACAAAATATTCGTACAAATTTTTGGTCGAATAGTTTTTTTATTACCATCATTGCTCTTGACATCCTTTTTGAATGCTTCTCTCACTTGGTCTTCCTCCTTGAATGCTTCTTTCACCTCGATATCCTCTATTTTTGCTTCTTCCACTTTGATATCCTTTTTAATGTCTTTTTCTACTTATATGTTTCTTTAATTGCTTCTTTTACTTCAATTTTCACTCCACAAAATTATGGGTTTTCATACAAAACTTAAATCGCTCGTATCTTTTAAACGGGAAGAGATAGCTCTAGGAAACTTTTACAAAATATTAGTATAAGTTTTTGGTGAAACCGTTTTTTATTTTTATCATTGTCCTCGACGTCTTTTACTCAATTTCAATTTCCTCTTTAACTGTTTCTGCTACTTCGATATCCTACTTGATTGCTTCTTTCACTTCAATATCCTCTTTGATTGCTTCTTCCACTTCGATATCATCTTTGATTGCTACTTCCACTTGGATATCCTCTTTGATTTGATTGCTTCTTCCATTTCGATCGTCTTTGACTGCTTTTTACACATGGATATCCTCTTCGATAACTTTAAACAGCTCGATATCCTTTTTGATTGCTTCTTCCACTTTGATATCCTCTTTTATTGCTTCTACCAATTCGATATCATCTTCGATTTCCTTTTGATTGCTTCTTGCACTGCAATATTCTCTTTGATTGCGTCTTCATCTTCGATATCGTTTTTGATAGCATTTTCACTACGATATCCTCTGTGATGGCTTCTTACACTTCGATATCTTCTTTGATTGCTTCTTCCACTTCGATATCCTCTAAGATTGCTTCTTCCTTTTCGATATCGTCTTCGACTATTTGTTTCACTTCGATATCGTCTTTGATTGCTTTTTCACTTCGTCATCCTCTTTGAATACTTCTACCATCTCGGTATCCTCTTTGATTCCTTAGTCAACTTCAATTTCCTCTTAGATTGTTTTTCCTACTTCGATATCCTATGTGATTGCTTCTTCCACTTCAATATCCTCTTTGATTACTCCTTCCACTTCGATGTCATCTTCAATTTCCTTTTGATTGCTTCTTGCACTGCAATATTCTCTTTGATTGCGTCTTGGTCTTCGATATCGGCTTTGACAGCATTTTCACTTCGATATCCTCTGTGATGGCTTCTTCCACTTCGATACCCTCTTTGATTGCTTCTTCCACTTCGATATCCTCTTGATTGCTTCTTCCACTTCGATATCCTCTTTGATTGCTTCTTCCACTTCGATATCGTCTTTGACTGTTTCTTCCACTTCGATATCGTCTTTGATTGCTTTTTTTTACTTCGTCATCCTCTTAGAACGCTTCTACCACCTCGGTATCCTCTTTGATTGCTTACTCAACTTTAATTTCCTCTTTGATTGTTTCTGCTACTTCGATATCCTATTTGATTGCTCCTTTCACTTCAATATCCTCTTTAATTGCTGCTCCCACTTGGAAATCCTCTTTGATTTGATTGCTTCTTCCAGTTCGATATCGTCTTTGACTGCTTCTTACACATGGATATCCTCTTTGATGGCTTTTAACAGCTCGATATCCTCTTTAATTACTTCTTCGACTAAAAGAAAAACACGCGAGCTGCGAGCAGCTCGCGCACAACGCAACCTCTAGTTATATTATATAAAGCTCGATTACCACTCACTGACTGACTGACTCATTGACATGTTTGTTCTCCCAGATGCCACCTCGTAGGGTGAAAATGTTTGGTGGGATCGTATAGAGGGAGTTCCGATGAGTTGGGAATAAATCCTAAAGTACCCCTTTTGTCCCCCATTCGCTCCCATCCACCTCGTATCTCGGAAAATATAGGTCTTAGAGCGTTGGTGCAAAAACTAATGTTGCAGAGGACATTTTTTTATATCCGGTTCCAGAAAAAAAAAAATTGTCTTTCATACAAAAAAAAAATTGTCCCATACAAAATATTTCTGTATGAATACCGTAAACCGTATATTTCGTTTGCCGTAATTTTCATACTGTTTTTGTAGGGAGCCCATGGCTTGTGTGTACTATAAAATTACTGTAAATTTGCTTGATTCTATATAATGGTGGTGGAGGGGCATGAGACAACTTTCATAGTTTTTGCAAAGGTCATCATCATCATTTTGGAACATCCAATTTTTTTTTTTTTTTAGTATGTAACGTTCATCATGTTTATTTTGGAACATCCACATTTTTTTAATTATGCCTCATCCACAATGATCACTTTGAAACGTCATTTTTTTTTTTTTATTATGCAACATCCACTGTGATCATTTTGGTACATCATTTTTTTTAATTATGCCTCATCCACAATGATCACTTTGGAACGTCAATTATTAAATTTTTTTTATCATGCATCATCCACTGTGATCATTTTGGAACATCATTTTTTTCAATTATGCCTCATCCACTATGATCACTTTGGACCGTCAATTTTTTTTTTATTATGCAACATCCACTGTGATATTTTGGTACATCATTTTTTTTAATTATGCCTCATCCACAATGATCACTTTGGAACGTCAATTTTTTTTTATTATGCAACATCCACTGTGATCATTTTGGTACATCATTTTTTTTAATTATGCCTCATCCACAATGATCACTTTGGAACGTCAATTTTTTTTTTTATTATGCAACATCCACTGTGATCATTTTGGTACATAATTTTTTTAATTACGCCTCATCCACAATGATCACTTTGGAACGTCAATTTTTTTTTTTATTATGCAACATCCACTGTGATCATTTTGGTACATATTTTTTTTAATTATGCCTCATCCACAATGATTACTTTGGAACGTCAATTATTTTTTTGTATTATGCATCATCCACTGTGATCATTTTGGTACATCATTTTTTTTATTATGCCTCATCCACAATGATCACTTTGGAACGTCAATTATTTTTTTTTATTATGCAACATCCACTGTAATCATTTTGGTACATCATTTTTTTTAATTATGCCTCATCCACAATGATCACTTTGGAACGTCAATTATTTATTTTTTTATTATGCAACATCCACTGTGATCATTTTGATACATATTTTTTTTAATTATGCCTCATCCACAATGATCACTTTGGAACGTCAATTATTTTTTTTTATTATGCATCATCCACTGTGATCATTTTGGAACATCATTTTTTTTAATTATGCCTCATCCACAATGATCACTTTGGAACGTCAATTATTATTATTTTTTTGTATTATGCAACATCCACTGTGATCATTTTGGTACATCATTTTTTTAAGTGCGCCTCATCCACAATGATCACTTTGGAACGTCAATTTTTTTTTTATTATGCATCATCCACTGTGATCATTTTGGAACATCATTTTTTTTTAATTATGCCTCATCCACATGATCATTTTGGAACGTCAATTTTTTTTATTATGCAACATCCACTGTGATCATTTTGGAAAATCAATTTTTTTTGTAAAACAAATTTTTGGTGGAATCGTTATTTTACGGTCATCATCGCCCTTGCCATCATTTTGAATTCTTCTCTCAGTTCCTTTTCGTTTTCGAATGTTTCTTTCACATTGATATCCTCTTTAATTGTTTCTATAACTTCGAAATCCTCTTTGATGGCTTTTTTACTTCAATATACTTTTGAATTGTTTTTTTTCTATTTTCTTCAATTACTTCTCTTACTTCAATATCGACTCTACAAAATTATGGGTTTTAATACAAATCTTAAATCGCTCGTATCTTCTAAACGGGAAGAGTTACCCCCAGCAATCTTTTACAAAATATTGGTACTAATTTTTGGTGGAATAGTTTTTTTAATACCATCATTGCCCTTGAGATCCTTTTTGAATGCTTCTCTTACTTCGTCTTCCGCTTTGAATGCTTTTTTCACCTTGATATCCTCTATTTTTGCCTCTTCCACTTTGATATCCTTTTTAATTGCTTTTTATACTTATATATTTTCTTCAATTGCTTCTTTTACTACAATTTCCACTCTACAAAATTATGGGTTTAATACAAATCTTAAATCGCTCGTATCTTCTAAACGGGAAGAGTTACGCCTAGCAAACTTTTACAAAATATTGGTACAAATTTTTGGTGGAATAGTTTTTTTAATACCATCATTGCTCTTGACATCCTTTTTGAATGCTTCTCTCACTTGGTCTTCCTCCTTGAATGCTTCTTTCACCTCGATATCCTCTATTTTTGCTTCTTCCACTTTGATATCCTTTTTAATGTCTTTTTCTACTTATATGTCTTCTTCAATTGCTTCTTTTACTTCAATTTCCACTCTACAAAATTATGGGTTTTCATACAAAACTTAAATCGCTCGTATCTTTAAAACGGGAAGAGATGGCTCGAGGAAACTTTTACAAAATATTAGTATAAGTTTTTGGTAAAACCTTTTTTTATTTTTATCATTGTCCTCGACGTCTTTTACTCAATTTCAATTTCCTCTTTAATTGTTTCTGCTACTTCGATATCCTATTTGATTGCTTCTTTCACTTCAATATCCTCTTTGATTGCTTCTTCCACTTCGATATCATCTTTGATTGCTGCTTCCACTTGGATATCCTCTTTGATTTGATTGCTTCTTCCATTTCGATCGTCTTTGACTGCTTCTTACACATGGATATCCTCTTCGATAACTTTAAACAGCTCGATATCCTCTTTGATTGCTTCTTCCACTTTGATATCCTCTTTTATTGCTTCTACCAATTCGATATCATCTTCGATTTCCTTTTGATTGCTTCTTGCACTGCAATATTCTCTTTGATTGCGTCTTCATCTTTGATATCGTTTTTGATAGCATTTTCACTTCAATATCCTCTGTGATGAATTCTTCCACTTCGATACCCTCTTTGATTGCTTCTTCCACTTCGATATCCTCTTTGATTGCTTCTTCCACTTCGATATCGTCTTTGACTGTTTCTTCCACTTCGATATCGTCTTTGATTGCTTTTTTCACTTCGTCATCCTCTTAGAACGCTTCTACCACCTCGGTATCCTCTTTGATTGCTTACTCAACTTTAATTTCCTCTTTGATTGTTTCTGCTACTTCGATATCCTATTTGATTGCTTCTTTCACTTCAATATCCTCTTTGATTGCTTCTTCCACTTCGATATCGTTTTTGACTGTTTCTTCCACTTCGATATTGTCTTTGATTGCTTTTTTCACTTCGTCATCCTCTTAGAACGCTTCTACCACCTCAGTATCCTCTTTGATTGCTTACTCAACTTTAATTTCCTCTTTGATTGTTTCTGCTACTTCGATATCCTATTTGATTGCTTCTTTCACTTCAATATCCTCTTTGATTGCTTCTTCCACTTCGATATCGTTTTTGACTTTTTCTTCCACTTCGATATCGTCTTTGATTGCTTTTTTCACTTCGTCATCCTCTTAGAATGCTCTTCCACCTCGGTATCCTCTTTGATTGCTTACTCAACTTTAATTTCCTCTTTGATTGTTTCTGCTACTTCGATATCCTATTTGATTGCTTCTTACACTTCAATATCCTCTTTAATTGCTGCTTCCACTTGGAAATCCTCTTTGATTTGATTGCTTCTTCCATTTCGATATCGTCTTTGACTGCTTCTTACACATGGATATCCTCTTTGATGGCTTTTAAGAGCTCGATATCCTCTTTAATAACTTCTTCGACTAAAACAAAAACACGCGAGCTGCGAGCAGCTCGCGCACAACGCAACCTCTAGTTATATTATATAAAGCTCGATTACCACTCACTGACTGACTGACTGACTGACTCATTGACATGTTTGTTCTCCCAGATGCCACCTCGTAGGGTGAAAATGTTTGGTGGGATCGTATAGAGGGAGTTCCGATGAGTTGGGAATAAATCCTAAAGTACCCCTTTTGTCCCCCATTCGCTCACATCGACCTCGTATCTCGGAAAGTATAGGTCTTAGAGAGTTGGTGCAAAAACTAATGTTGCAGAGGACATTTTTTTATATCCGGTTCCATGAAAAAAAAATTGTCTTTCATACAAAAATAAAATTGTCCCATACAAAATATTTCTGTATGAATACCGTAAACCGTATATTTCGTTTGCCGTAATTTTCATACTGTTTTTGTAGGGAGCCCATGGCTTGTGTGTACTATAAAATTACTGTAAATTTGCTTGATTCTATATAATGGTGGTGGAGGGGCATGAGACAACTTTCATAGTTTTTGCAAAGGTCATCATCATCATTTTGGAACATCCAATTTTTTTTTTTTTTTTAGTATGCAACGTTCATCATGTTTATTTTGGAACATCCACATTTTTTTAATTATGACTCATCCACAATGATCACTTTGGAACGTCAATTATTTTTTTTTTATTATGCAACATCCACTGTGATCATTTTGGTACATCATTTTTTTTAATTATGCCTCATCCACAATGATCACTTTGGAACGTCAATTTTTTTTTTATTATGCATCATCCACTGTGATATTTTGGTACATCATTTTTTTTAATTATGCCTCATCCACAATGATCACTTTGGAACGTCAATTTTTTATTTTTTTTATTATGCAACATCCACTATGATCATTTTGGTACATCATTTTTTTAATTACGCCTCATCCACAATGATCACTTTGGAACGTCAATTATTTTTTATTTTTTTATTATGCATCATCCACTGTGATCATTTTGGAACATCATTTTTTTTTAATTATGCCTCATCCACAATGATCACATTGGAACGTCAATTATTTTTTTTTATTATGCAACATCCACTGTGATCATTTTGGTACATCATTTTTTTTAATTATGCCTTATCCACAATGATCACTTTGGAACGTCAATTTTTTTTTTATTATGCAACATCCACTGTGATCATTTTGGTACATCATTTTTTTAATTACGCCTCATCCACAATGATCACTTTGGAACGTCAATTATTTTTTTTTTATTATGCAACATCCACTGTAATCATTTTGGTACATCATTTTTTTTAATTATGCCTCATCCACAATGATCACTTTGGAACGTCAATTATTTTTTATTTTTTTATTATGCATCATCCACTGTGATCATTTTGGAACATCATTTTTTTTTAATTATGCCTCATCCACAATGATCACATTGGAACGTCAATTATTATTTTTTTTTATTATGCAACATCCACTGTGATCATTTTGGTACATCATTTTTTTAATTATGCCTTATCCACAATGATCACTTTGGAACGTCAATTTTTTTTTTATTATGCAACATCCACTGTGATCATTTTGGTACATCATTTTTTTTATTATGCCTCATCCACAATGATCACTTTGGAACGTCAATTTTTTTTTTTTTATTATGCAACATCCACTGTAATCATTTTGGTACATCATTTTTTTTAATTATGCCTCATCCACAATGATCACTTTGGAACGTCAATTATTTATTTTTTTATTATGCAACATCCACTGTGATCATTTTGGTACATATTTTTTTTTATTATGCATCATCCACTGTGATCATTTTGGAACATAATTTTTTTTAATTATGCCTCATCCACAATGATCACTTTGGAACGTCAATTATTATTATTTTTTTGTATTATGCAACATCCACTGTGATCATTTTGGTACATCATTTTTTTAATTACGCCTCATCCACAATGATCACTTTGGAACGTCAATTTTTTTTTTATTATGCAACATCCACTGTGATCATTTTGGAAAATTATTTTTTTTTGTAGCACTAATTTTGGGTGGAATCGTTATTTTACGGTCATCATCGCCCTTGCCATCATTTTGAATTCTTCTCTCACTTCCTTTTCGTTTTCGAATGTTTCTTTCACATTGATATCCTCTTTAATTGTTTCTATAACTTCGAAATCCTCTTTGATGGCATTTTTACTTCAATATACTTATGAATTGTTTTTTTCTATTTTCTTCAATTACTTCTCTTACTTCAATATCGACTCTACAAAATTATGGGTTTTAATACAAATCTTAAATCGCTCGTATCTTCTAAACGGGAAGAGTTACCCCCAGCAAACTTTTACAAAATATTGGTACTAATTTTTGGTGGAATAGTTTTTTTAATACCATCATTGCCCTTGACATCCTTTTCGAATGCTTCTCTTACTTTGTCTTCCTCTTTGAATGCTTCTTTCACCTCGATATCCTCTATTTTTGCTTCTTCCACTTTGATATCCTTTTTAATTGCTTTATCTACTTATATATTTTCTCAATTGCTTCTTTTACTTCAATTCCCACTCTACAAAATTATGGGTTTTAATACAAATCTTAAATCGCTCGTATCTTCTAAACGGGAACAGTTACGCCTACCAAACTTTTACAAAATATTGGTACAAATTTTTGGTCGAATATTTTTTTTATTACCATCATTGATCTTGACATCCTTTTTGAATGCTTCTTTCACTTCGATATCCTCTATTTTTGCTTCTTCCACTTTGATATCCTTTTTAATTGCTTTATCTACTTATATATTTTCTTAATTGCTTCTTTTACTACAATTTCCACTCTACAAAATTATGGGTTTTAATACAAATCTTAAATCGCTCGTATCTTCTAAACGGGAACAGTTACGCCTAGCAAACTTTTACAAAATATTGGTACAAATTTTTGGTCGAATATTTTTTTTATTACCATCATTGATCTTGACATCCTTTTTGAATGCTTCTTTCACTTCGATATCCTCTATTTTTGCTTCTTCCACTTTGATATCCTTTTTAATTGCTTTATCTACTTATATATTTTCTTAATTGCTTCTTTTACTACAATTTCCACTCTACAAAATTATGGGTTTTAATACAAATCTTAAATCGCTCGTATCTTCTAAACGGGAACAGTTACGCCTAGCAAACTTTTACAAAATATTGGTTCAAATTTTTGGTCGAACAGTTTTTTTATTACCATCATTGCTCTTGACATCCTTTTGGAATGCTTCTTTCACCTCGATATCCTCTATTTTTGCTTCTTCCACTTTGATATCCTTTTTAATGTCTTTTTCTACTTATATGTCTTCTTCAATTCCTTCTTTTACTTCAATTTCCACTCCACAAAATTATGGG
The DNA here is from genome assembly GCA_963924445.1 of Philereme transversata. NCBI lineage: Eukaryota > Metazoa > Arthropoda > Insecta > Lepidoptera > Geometridae > Philereme > Philereme transversata. Next base: position 14,223,152 of record OZ004342.1, read on the forward strand.
TTTTCATACAAAACTTAAATCGCTCGTATCTTCTAAACGGGAACAGTTACGCCTAGCAAACTTTTACAAAATATTGGTTCAAATTTTTGGTCGAATAGTTTTTTTATTACCATCATTGCTCTTGACATCCTTTTTGAATGCTTCTTTCACCTCGATATCCTCTATTTTTGCTTCTTCCACTTTGATATCCTTTTTAATGTCTTTTTCTACTTATATGTCTTCTTCAATTGCTTCTTTTACTTCAATTTCCACTCCACAAAATTATGGGTTTTCATACAAAACTTAAATCGCTCGTATCTTTTAAACGGGAAGAGATAGCTCGAGGAAACTTTTACAAAATATTAGTATAAGTTTTTGGTGAAACCGTTTTTTATTTTTATCCTTGTCCTCGACGTCTTTTACTCAATTTCAATTTCCTCTTTAATTGTTTCTGCTACTTCGATATCCTATTTGATTGCTTCTTTCACTTCAATATCCTCTTTGATTGCTTCTTTCACTTCGATATCATCTTTGATTGCTGCTTCCACTTGGATATCCTCTTTGATTTGATTGCTTCTTCCATTTCGATCGTCTTTGACTGCTTCTTACACATGGATATCCTCTTCGATAACGTTAAACAGCTCGATATCCTCTTTGATTGCTTCTTTCACTTTGATATCCTCTTTTATTGCTTCTACCAATTCGATATCACCTTCGATTTCCTTTTGATTGCTTCTTTCACTGCAATATTCTCTTTGATTGCGTCTTCATCTTCGATATCGTTTTTGATAGCATTTTCACTTCGATATCCTCTGTGATGGCTTCTTCCACTTCGATACCCTCTTTGATTGCTTCTTCCACTTCGATATCCTCTTTGATTGCTTCTTCCACTTCGATATCCTCTTTGATTGCTTCTTCCACTTCGATATCGTCTTTGACTGTTTCTTCCACTTCGATATCGTCTTTGATTGCTTTTTTCACTTCGTCATCCTCTTAGAACGCTTCTACCACCTCGGTATCCTCTTTGATTGCTTACTCAACTTTAATTTCCTTTTTGATTGTTTCTGCTACTTCGATATCCTATTTGATTGCTTATTTCACTTCAATATCCTCTTTGATTGCTTCTTCCACTTCGATATCGTTTTTGACGGTTTCTTCCACTTCGATATCGTCTTTGATTGCTTTTTTCACTTCGTCATCCTCTTAGAACGCTTCTACCACCTCGGTATCCTCTTTGATTGCTTACTCAACTTTAATTTCCTCTTTGATTGTTTCTGCTACTTCGATATCCTAATTGATTGCTTCTTTCACTTCAATATCCTCTTTGATTGCTCCTTCCACTTCGATATCGTTTTTGACTGTTTCTTCTACTTCGATATCGTCTTTGATTGCTTTTTTTACTACGTCATCCTCTTAGAATGCTCTTACCACCTCGGTATCCTCTTTGATTGCTTACTCAACTTTAATTTCCTCTATGATTGTTTCTGCTGCTTCGATATCCTATTTGATTGCTTCTTTCACTTCAATATCCTCTTTAATTGCTGCTTCCACTTGGAAATCCTCTTTGATTTGATTACTTCTTCCATTTCGATATCGTCTTTGACTGCTTCTTACACATGGATATCCTCTTTGATGGCTTTTATCAGCTCGATATCCTCTTTAATTACTTCTTCGACTAAAAGAAAAACACGCGAGCTGCGAGCAGCTCGCGCACAACGCAACCTCTAGTTATATTATATAAAGCTCGATTACCACTGACTGACTGACTGACTCATTGACATGTTTGTTCTCCCAGATGCCACCTCGTAGGGTGAAAATGTTTGGAAGGATCGTATAGAGGGAGTTCCGATGAGTTGGGAATAAATCCTAAAGTACCCCTTTTGTCCCCCATTCGCTCACATCGACCTCGTATCTCGGAAAGTATAGGTCTTAGAGAGTTGGTGCAAAAACTAATGTTGCAGAGGACATTTTTTTATATCCGGTTCCATGAAAAAAAAATTGTCTTTCATACAAAAAAAAATTGTCCCATACAAAATATTTCTGTATGAATACCGTAAACCGTATATTTCGTTTGCCGTAATTTTCATACTGTTTTTGTAGGGAGCCCATGGCTTGTGTGTACTATAAAATTACTGTAAATTTGCTTGATTCTATATAATGGTGGTGGAGGGGCAAGAGACAACTTTCATAGTTTTTGCAAAGGTCATCATCATCATTTTGGAACATCCAATTTTTTTTTTTTTTTTAGTATGCAACGTTCATCATGTTTATTTTGGAACATCAATTTTTTTTTAATTATGCCTCATCCACAATGATCACTTTTGGAACGTCATTTTTTTTTTTTATTCTGCGAAATCCTTTGTGATCATTTTGGAACACCAATTTTTTTTTAATTATGCTTCATCCACTATGATCACTTTGGAACGTCAATTTTTTTTTTTATTATGCAACATCCACTGTGATCATTTTGGTACACCATTTTTTTTAATTATGCCTCATCCACAATGATCACTTTGGAACGTCAATTATTTTTTTTTATTATGCAACATCCACTGTGATCATTTTGGTACATCATTTTTTTAATTACGCCTCATCCACAATGATCACTTTGGAACGTCAATTATTTTATTTTTTATTATGCAACATCCACTTTGATCATTTTGGTACATAATTTTTTTTAATTATGCCTCATCCACAATGATCACTTTGAAACGTCAATTTTTTTTTTAATTTTATTATGCATCATCCACTGTGATCATTTTGGAACATAATTTTTTTTAATTATGCCTCATCCACAATGATCACTTTGGAACGTCAATTATTATTATTTTTTTTTTATTATGCAACATCCACTGTGATCATTTTGGTACATAATTTTTTTTAATTATGCCTCATCCACAAAGATCACTTTGGAACGTCAATTATTATTATTTTTTTGTATTATCCAACATCCACTGTGATCATTTTGGTACATCATTTTTTTAATTACGCCTCATCCACAATGATCACTTTGGAACGTCAATTATTTTTTTTTTATTATGCAACATCCACTGTGATCATTTTGGTACATCATTTTTTTAATTACGCCTCATCCTCAAAGATCACTTTGGAACGTCATTTATTATTATTTTTTTATTATGCATCATCCACTGTGATCATTTTGGAACATCATTTTTTTTTCAATTATGCCTCTTCCACAATGATCACTTTGGAACGTCAATTTTTTTTTTATTATGCAACATCCACTGTGATATTTTGGTACATCATTTTTTTTAATTATGCCTCATCCACAATGATCACTTTTGAACGTCAATTTTTTTTTTATTATGCAACATCCACTGTGATATTTTGGTACATCATTTTTTTTAATTATGCCTCATCCACAATGATCACTTTGGAACGTCAATTTTTTTTTTTATGCAACATCCACTGTGATCATTTTGGTACATCATTTTTTTAATTACGCCTCATCCACAATGATCACTTTGGAACGTCAATTATTTTTTATTTTTTTATTATGCATCATCCACTGTGATCATTTTGGAACATCATTTTTTTTAATTATGCCTCATCCACAATGATCATTTTGGAACGTCAATTTTTTTTTTTTTTACTATGCAAAATCCTTTGTGATCATTTTGGAAAATCAATTTTTAAAATTATCCCTCATCCACAATGATCATTTTGGAACGTCAATTATTTTTTTTATTATGCATCATCCACTGTGATCATTTTGGAACATCATTTTTTTTTCAATTATGCCTCATCCACAATGATCACTTTGGAACGTCAATTTTTTTTTATTATGCAACATCCACTGTGATATTTTGGTACATCATTTTTTTTAATTATGCCTCATCCACAATGATCACTTTGGAACGTCAATTTTTTTTTTATTATGCAACATCCACTGTGATATTTTGGTACATCATTTTTTTTAATTATGCCTCATCCACAATGATCACTTTGGAACGTCAATTTTTTTTTATGCAACATCCACTGTGATCATTTTGGTACATCATTTTTTTAATTACGCCTCATCCACAATGATCACTTTGGAACGTCAATTATTTTTTATTTTTTTATTATGCATCATCCACTGTGATCATTTTGGAACATCATTTTTTTTAATTATGCCTCATCCACAATGATCATTTTGGAACGTCAATTTTTTTTTTTTTTTACTATGCAAAATCCTTTGTAATCATTTTGGAAAATCAATTTTTAAAATTATGCCTCATCCACAATGATCATTTTGGAACGTATATTTTTTTTATTATGCAACATCCACTGTGATCATTTTGGTACATCATTTTTTTTAATTATGCCTCATCCACAATGATCACTTTGGAACGTCAATTTTTTTTTTATTATGCAACATCCACTGTGATCATTTTGGTACATAATTTTTTTTAAATATGCCTCATCCACAATGATCACTTTGGAACGTCAATTTTTTTTTATTATGCAACATCCACTGTGATCATTTTGGTACATAATTTTTTTTAATTATGCCTCATCCACAATGATCATTTTGGAACGTCAATTTTTTTTTTTTTACTATGCAAAATCCTTTATGATCATTTTGGAAAATCAATTTTTTAAATTATGCCTCATCCACAATGATCATTTTGGAACGTATATTTTTTTTATTATGCAACATCCACTGTGATCATTTTGGTACATCATTTTTTTTAATTATGCCTCATCCACAATGATCACTTTGGAACGTCAATTTTTTTTTTATTATGCAACATCCACTGTGATCATTTTGGTACATAATTTTTTTTAAATATGCCTCATCCACAATGATCACTTTGGAACGTCAATTTTTTTTTTTTATGCAACATCCATTGTGATCATTTTGGTACATCATTTTTTTAATTACGCCTTATCCACAATGATCACTTTGGAACGTCAATTTTTTTTTTTTTATTATGCATCATCCACTGTGATCATTTTGGAACATCATTTTTTTTAAATTACGCCTCATCCACATGATCATTTTGGAACGTCAATTTTTTTTTATTATGCAACATCCACTGTGATCATTTTGGAAAATCAATTTTTTTTTGTAGCACAAATTTTTGGTGGAATCGTTATTTTACGGCCATCATCGCCCTTGCCATCATTTTGAATTCTTCTCTCACTTCCTTTTCGTTTTCGAATGTTTCTTCCACATTGATATCCTCTTTAATTGTTTCTATAACTTCGAAATCCTCTTTGATGGCATTTTTACTTCAATATACTTTTGAATTGTTTTTTCTATTTTTCTATTTTCTTCAATTACTTCTCTTACTTCAATACTTCTCTTACTTCGACTCTACAAAATTATGGGTTTTAATACAAATCTTAAATCGCTCGTATCTTCTAAACGGGAAGAGTTACCCCCAGCAAACTTTTACAAAATATTGGTACTAATTTTTGGTGGAATAGTTTTTTTAATACCATTATTGCCCTTGAGATCCTTTTTGAATGCTTCTCTTACTTCGTCTTCCGCTTTGAATGCTTCTTTCACCTCGATATCCTCTATTTTTGCTTCTTCCACTTTGATATCCTTTTTAATTGCTTTTTTACTTATATATTTTCTTCAATTGCTTCTTTTACTACAATTTCCACTCTACAAAATTATGGGTTTTAATACAAATCTTAAATCGCTCGTATCTTCTAAACGGGAAGAGTTACGCCTAGCAAACTTTTACAAAATATTGGTACAAATTTTTAGTGGAATAGTTTTTTTAATACCATCATTGCCCTTGACATCCGTTTTGAATGCTTCTCTTACTTCGTCTTCCACTTTAAATGCTTCTTTCATTTTGCTTCTTCCACTTTGATATCCTTTTTAATTGCTTTTTCTACTTATATGTTTTCTTCAATTGCTTCTTTTACTTCAATTCCCACTCTACAAAATTATGGGTTTTAATACAAATCTTAAATCGCTCGTATCTTCTAAACGGGAACAGTTATGCCTAGCAAACTTTTACAAAATATTGGTACAAATTTTTGGTGGAATAGTTTTTTTAATACCATCATTGTCCTTGACATCCGTTTTGAATGCTTCTCTTACTTCGTCTTCCACTTTAAATGCTTCTTTCGCCTCGATATCCTCTATTTTTGCTTCTTCCACTTTGATATCCTTTTTAATTGCTTTATCTACTTATATATTTTCTTCAATTGCTTCTTTTACTTCAATTCCCACTCTACAAAATTATGGGTTTTAATACAAATCTTAAATCGCTCGTATCTTCTAAACGGGAACAGTTACGCCTAGCAAACTTTTACAAAATATTGGTACAAATTTTTGGTCGAATAGTTTTTTTATTACCATCATTGCTCTTGACATCCTTTTTGAATGCTTCTCTCACTTGGTCTTCCTCCTTGAATGCTTCTTTCACCTAGATATCCTCTATTTTTGCTTCTTCCACTTTGATATCCTTTTTAATGTCTTTTTCTACTTATATGTCTTCTTCAATTGCTTCTTTTACTTCAATTTTCACTCCACAAAATTATCGGTTTTCATACAAAACTTAAATCGCTCGTATCTTTTAAACGGGAAGAGATAGCTCTAGGAAACTTTTACAAAATATTAGTATAAGATTTTGGTGAAACCGTTTTTTATTTTTATCATTGTCCTCGACGTCTTTTACTCAATTTCAATTTCCTCTTTAATTGTTTCTGCTACTTCGATATCCTATTTGATTGCTTCTTTCACTTCAATATCCTCTTTGATTGCTTCTTCCACTTCGATATCATCTTTGATTGCTGCTTCCACTTGGATATCCTCTTTGATTTGATTGCTTCTTCCATTTCGATCGTCTTTGACTGCTTTTTACACATGGATATCCTCTTCGATAACTTTAAACAGCTCGATATCCTTTTTGATTGCTTCTTCCACTTTGATATCCTCTTTTATTGCTTCTACCAATTCGATATCATCTTCGATTTCCTTTTGATTGCTTCTTGCACTGCAATATTCTCTTTGATTGCGTCTTCATCTTCGATATCGTTTTTGATAGCATTTTCACTACGATATCCTCTGTGATGGCTTCTTACACTTCGATATCTTCTTTGATTGCTTCTTCCACTTCAATATCCTCTAAGATTGCTTCTTCCTTTTCGATATCGTCTTCGACTATTTGTTTCACTTCGATATCGTCTTTGATTGCTTTTTCACTTCGTCATCCTCTTTGAATACTTCTACCATCTCGGTATCCTCTTTGATTCCTTAGTCAACTTCAATTTCCTCTTAGATTGTTTTTCCTACTTCGATATCCTATTTGATTGCTTCTTCCACTTCAATATCCTCTTTGATTACTCCTTCCACTTCGATGTCATCTTCAATTTCCTTTTGATTGCTTCTTGCACTGCAATATTCTCTTTGATTGCGTCTTGGTCTTCGATATCGGCTTTGACAGCATTTTCACTTCGATATCCTCTGTGATGGCTTCTTCCACTTCGATACCCTCTTTGATTGCTTCTTCCACTTCGATATCCTCTTGATTGCTTCTTCCACTTCGATATCCTCTTTGATTGCTTCTTCCACTTCGATATCGTCTTTGACTGTTTCTTCCACTTCGATATCGTCTTTGATTGCTTTTTTTACTTCGTCATCCTCTTAGAACGCTTCTACCACCTCGGTATCCTCTTTGATTGCTTACTCAACTTTAATTTCCTCTTTGATTGTTTCTGCTACTTCGATATCCTATTTGATTGCTCCTTTCACTTCAATATCCTCTTTAATTGCTGCTCCCACTTGGAAATCCTCTTTGATTTGATTTTTTCTTCCAGTTCGATATCGTCTTTGACTGCTTCTTACACATGGATATCCTCTTTGATGGCTTTTAACAGCTCGATGTCCTCTTTAATTACTTCTTCGACTAAAAGAAAAACACGCGAGCTGCGAGCAGCTCGCGCACAACGCAACCTCTAGTTATATTATATAAAGCTCGATTACCACTCACTGACTGACTGACTCATTGACATGTTTGTTCTCCCAGATGCCACCTCGTAGGTCGAAAATGTTTGGTGCCATCGTATAGAGGGAGTTCCGATGAGTTGGGAATAAATCCTAAAGTACCCCTTTTGTCCCCCATTCGCTCACATCGACCTCGTATCTCGGAAAGTATAGGTCTTAGAGAGTTGGTGCAAAAACTAATGTTGCAGAGGACATTTTTTTATATCCGGTTCCATGAAAAAAAAATTGTCTTTCATACAAAAAAAAAATTGTCCCATACAAAATATTTCTGTATGAATACCGTAAACCGTATATTTCGTTTGCCGTAATTTTCATACTGTTTTTGTAGGGAGCCCATGGCTTGTGTGTACTATAAAATTACTGTAAATTTGCTTGATTCTATATAATGGTGGTGGAGGGGCATGAGACAACTTTCATAGTTTTTGCAAAGGTCATCATCATCATTTTGGAACATCCAATTTTTTTTTTTTTTTAGTATGCAACGTTCATCATGTTTATTTTGGAACATCCACATTTTTTTAATTATGCCTCATCCACAATGATCACTTTGGAACGTCAATTTTTTTTTTTATTATGCAACATCCACTGTGATAATTTTGGTACATCATTTTTTTTAATTATGCCTCATCCACAATGATCACTTTGGAACGTCAATTATTTTTTTTTATTATGCATCATCCACTGTGATATTTTGGTACATCATTTTTTTTAATTATGCCTCATCCACAATGATCACTTTGGAACGTCAATTTTTTTTTTTATTATGCAAAATACTTTGTGATCATTTTGGAAAATCAATTTTTTTTAAATTATGCCTCATCCACAATGATCATTTTGGAACGTCAATTTTTTTTTTTTTTTTTTTAATTATGCAAAATCCACTGTGATCATTTTGGAACATCAATTTTTTTAATTATGCCTCATCCACAATGATCACTTTTGGAACGTCATTTTTTTTTTATTATGCAAAATCCTTTGTGATCATTTTGGAAAATCAATTTTTTTTTAATTATGCCTCATCCACAATGATCATTTTGGAACGTCAATTTTTTTTTTATTATGCAAAATCCTTTGTGATCATTTTGGAAAATCAATTTTTTTTAATTATGCCTCATCCACAATGATCACTTTTGGAACGTCAGTTTTTTTTTTACTATGCATCATCCACTGTGATATTTTGGTACATCATTTTTTTTAATTATGCCTCATCCACAATGATCACTTTGGAACGTCAATTTTTTTTTATTATGCAAAATACTTTGTGATCATTTTGGAAAATCAATTTTTTTTAAATTATGCCTCATCCACAATGATCATTTTGGAACGTCAATTTTTTTTTTTTTTTTTATTATGCAAAATCCACTGTGATCATTTTGGAACATCAATTTTTTTTAATTATGCCTCATCCACAATGATCACTTTTGGAACGTCATTTTTTTTTTATTATGCAAAATCCTTTGTGATCATTTTGGAAAATCATTTTTTTTTTAAATTATGCCTCATCCACAATGATCATTTTGGAACGTCAATTTTTTTTTTATTATGCAAAATCCTTTGTGATCATTTTGGAAAATCAATTTTTTTTAATTATGCCTCATCCACAATGATCACTTTTGGAACGTCAGTTTTTTTTTTACTATGCATCATCCACTGTGATATTTTGGTACATCATTTTTTTTAATTATGCCTCATCCACAATGATCACTTTGGAACGTCAATTTTTTTTTTATTATGCAAAATACTTTGTGATCATTTTGGAAAATCAATTTTTTTTAAATTATGCCTCATCCACAATGATCATTTTGGAACGTCAATTTTTTTTTTTTTTTTTTATTATGCAAAATCCACTGTGATCATTTTGGAACATCAATTTTTTTTAATTATGCCTCATCTACAATGATCACTTTTGGAACGTCATTTTTTTTTTATTATGCAAAATCCTTTGTGATCATTTTGGAAAATCATTTTTTTTTTAAATTATGCCTCATCCCCAATGATCATTTTGGAACGTCAATTTTTTTTTTTATTATGCAAAATCCTTTGTGATCATTTTGGAAAATCAATTTTTTTTAATTATGCCTCATCCACAATGATCACTTTTGGAACGTCAGTTTTTTTTTTACTATGCAAAATCCTTTGTGATCATTTTGGAACATCATTTTGTTTTAAATTATGCCTCATCCACAATGATCACTTTTGGAACGTCATGTTTTTTTATTATGCAAAATCCTTTGTGATCATTTTGGAAAATCATTTTTTTTTAAATTATGCCTCATCCACAATGATCATTTTGGAACGTCAATTTCTTTTTTTTTATTATGCAACATCCACTGTGATAATTTTGGAACATCAATTTTTTTTAATTATGCCTCATCCGCAATGATCATTTTGGAACGTCAATTTTTTTTTAAATTATGCCTCATCCACAATGATCACTTTTGGAACGTCAATTTTTTTTTTATTATGCAACATCCACTGTGATCATTTTGGAACATCAATTTTTTTTTATTTATGCCTCATCCACTATGATCATTTTGGAACGTCAATTTTTTTTTATTATGCGACATCCACTATTCGAATATTCTCTTTGATTGCTTGTTACACTTCGTCATCCTCTTTTATTGTTTCTTCCGCCTCCACATCTTCTATTTTTGCATGTTCCACTTCGTTATCCTTTTAAAATGCTTCTTCTACTTCATATCCTCTTTAATTGCTTCAGTTACTTCATTATGCGCTCTACAAAATTGTGGTGTTTTATACGAAACTTCAATCGCTCATATCTTCTAAACGGGAAGAGATAGCCCTAGCAAACTTGTACAAAATATTGGTATAAACTGTTGGTGGAACTGTTTTTTTATTGTCATCCTTGACATCCTTTTTGAATGCTTCTCTCACTTCGTCATCTTCTTTGAATGTTTTTTCCACTTCGACATCATCTTGACTGCTTCTTTAACTTCGATATCCTCTTTGATTGCTTCTCCCACTTCGATATCGTCTTTGACTGCTTCTTCCATTTCGATATCGTCTTTGATTGCTTTTTCACTTCGTCATCTTCTTTGAATGCTTCTACCACCTTGGTATCCTCTTTGATTGCTTACTCAACTTCAATTTCCGCTTTGATTGTTTCTGCCACTTCGATATCCTATTTGATTGCTTCTTCCACTTCAACATTCTCTTTGATAGTTTCTTCCACTTCGATATCCAATCAACAAATTTATGATTTTTCTTACAAAACTTTAATCGCTCGTATCTTCTAAACGGGAAGAGATAGCACTAGCAAACTTTGACAAAATATTAGTACAAATTTTTGATCATTATCATTTTACAACATACATTTATATTATGCAACGTCAATCCTGATCATTTTGGAACCTCCAGATTTTTTTTATGCAACGTTCATCATGATCTTTTTTGCAACGTTCAATTTTTTTTATACAACTATTATCATGATCATTTTGGAACATCCAATTTTTTTCTCTTTGATTGCTTGTTCCACTTCGATATCCTCTTTGATTGCTTCTTCCACATTGATATCCTATTTGATTGCTTCTTTAACTTTGATATCCTCTACGATTGCTTGTTCCACTTCGATATCCTCTTTTATTCCTTCTTCATCTTCAATATCCATTGGATTGCTTCTTCATCTTTGATATCCTCTTTGATGGCATTTTCACTTCGGTATCCTCTGTAAGGGCTCCTTCCTCTTTGATTTCCGTTTGATTGCTTCTTGCACTGCAATATTTTCTTTGATTGCGTCTTCATATTCGATATCGTTTTTGATTGCATTTTTACTTCGATATCCTGTGATGGCTTCTTCCACTTTGATATCCTCTTTGATTGCTTCTTCCACTTCGATATCCGCTTTGATTGCTTGTTCCATTTTGATATCGTCGTTGACTATTTCTTTCACTTCGATATCGTCTTTGATTGCTTTTTTCACTTCGTCATCCTCTTTGAATACTTCTACCAACTCGGTATCCTCTTTGATTCCTTAGTCAACTTCAATTTTCTCTTTGATTGTTTTTGCTACTTCGATATCCTATTTGATTGCTTCTCCCACTTCAATATCCTCTTTGTTTACTCCTTCCACTTCGATATCATCTTCGATTTCCTTTTGATTGCTTCTTGCACTGCATTATTCTCTTTGATTGCGTCTTCATCTTCGATATCGTTTTTGATAGCATTTTCACTTCGATATCCTCTGTGATGGCTTCTTCCACTTCGATACCCTCTTTGATTGCTTCTTCTACTTCGATATCCTCTTTGATTGTTTCTTCCGCCTCGACATCTTCTATTTTTGCATGTTCCACTTCGTTATCCCTTTAAAATGCTTCTTCTACTTTCATATCCTCTTTAATTGCTTCAGTTACTTCATTATGCTCTCTACAAAATTGTGGTCTTTCATACAAAACTTCAATCGCTCGTATCTTCTAAACGGGAAGAGATAGCCCTAGCAAACTTGTACAAAATATTGGTATAAATTTTTGGTGCAACTGTTTTTTTATTGTCATCCTTGACATCCTTTTTGAATGCTTCTCTCACTTCATCATCTTCTTTGAATGTTTTTTCCACTTCGACATCATCTTTGACTGCTTCTTTAACTTCGATATCCTCTTTGATTGCTTCTCCCACTTCGATATCGTCTTTGACTGCTTCTTCCATTTCGATATCGTCTTTGATTGCTTTTTCACTGCGTCATCTTCTTTGAATGCTTCTACCACCTTGGTATCCTCTTTGATTGCTTACTCAACTTCAATTTCCGCTTTGATTGTTTCTGCCACTTCGATATCCTATTTGATTGTTTCTTCCACTTCAACATTCTCTTTGATAGTTTCTTCCACTTCGATATCCAATCAACAAATTTATGATTTTTCTTACAAAACTTTAATCGCTCGTATCTTCTAAACGGGAAGAGATAGCACTAGCAAACTTTGACAAAATATTAGTACAAGTTTTTGATCATTATCATTTTGCAACATACATTTATATTATGCAACGTCAATCATGATCATTTTGGAACGTCCAGATTTTTTTATGCAACGTTCATCATGATCTTTTTTGCAACGTTCAATTTTTTTTTATACAACCATTATCATGATAATTTTGGAACATCCAATTTTTTTCTCTTTGATTGCTTGTTCCACTTCGATATCCTCTTTGATTGCTTCTTCCACATTGGTATCCTCTTTGATTGCTTCTTTAACTTTGATATCCTCTACGATTGCTTGTTCCGCTTCGATATCCTCTTTTATTCCTTCTTCATCTTCAATATCCATTGGATTGCTTCTTCCACTTCGATATCGTCTTTGATTGCTTTTTTTACTTCGTCATCCTCTTAGAATGCTTCTACCACCTTGGTATCCTCTTTGATTTCTTCCTCAACTTTAATTTCCTCTTTGATTGTTTCTGCTACTTCGATATCCTATTTGATTGCTTCTTTCACTTCAATATCCTCTTTGATTGCTTCTTCCACTTCGATATCATCTTTGATTGCTGCTTCCACTTGGAAATCCTCTTTGATTTGATTGCTTCTTCCATTTCGATATCGTCTTTGACTGCTTCTTACACATGGATATCCTCTTTGATGGCTTTTAACAGCTCGATATCCTCTTTAATTACTTATTCGACTAAAAGAAAAACACGCGAGCTGCGAGCAGCTCGCGCACAACGCAACCTCTAGTTATACTATATATAGCTCGATTACCACTCACTGATTGATTGACTGACTGACTGACTGACTGACTCATTGACATGTTTGTTCTCCCAGATGCCACCTCGTAGGGTGAAAATGTTTGGTGGGATCGTATAGAGTGAGTTCCGATGAGTTGGGAATAAATCCTAAAGTCCCCCTTTTGTCCCCCATTCGCTCCCATCCACCTCGTATCTCGGAAAGTATAGGTCTTACAGCGTTGGTGCAAAAACTAATGTTGCAGAGGACATTTTTTTATATCCGGTTTCATTAAAAAAAAATTGTCTTTCATACAAAAAAAAAATTGTCCCATACAAAATATTTCTGTATGAATACCGTAAACCGTATATTTCGTTTGCCGTAATTTTCATACTGTTTTTGTAGGGAGCCCATGGCTTGTGTGTACTATAAAATTACTGTAAATTTGCTTGATTCTATATAATGGTGGTGGAGGGGCATGAGACAACTTTCATAGTTTTTGCAAAGGTCATCATCATCATTTTGGAACATCCAATTTTTTTTTTTTTAGTATGCAACGTTCATCATGTTTATTTTGGAACAACAATTTTTTTTTTAATTATGCCTCATCCACAATGATCACTTTTGGAACGTCAATTTTTTTTTTATTATGCAAAATCCTTTGTGATCATTTTGGAACACCAATTTTTTTTAAATTATGCCTTATCCACAATGATCACTTTGGAACGTCAATTTTTTTTTTTTTTTTTTTATTATGCAACATCCACCGTGATATTTTGGTACATCTTTTTTTTTAATTATGCCTCATCCACAATGATCACTTTGGAACGTCAATTATTATTATTTTTTTTATTATGCAACATCCACTGTGATCATTTTGGTACATCATTTTTTTAATTACGCCTCATCCACAATGATCACTTTGGAACGTCAATTATTTTTTATTTTTTTATTATGCATCATCCACTGTGATCATTTTGGTACATCTTTTTTTTTAATTATGCCTCATCCACAATGATCACTTTGGAACGTCAATTATTTTTTATTTTTTTATTATGCATCATCCACTGTGATCATTTTGGCACATCATTTTTTTTAATTATGCCTCATCCACAATGATCACTTTGGAACGTCAATTATTATTTTTTATTATGCAACATCCACTGTGATCATTTTGGTACATCATTTTTTTTAATTATGCCTCATCCACAATGATCACTTTGGAACGTCAATTTTTTTTTATTATGCAACATCCTTTGTGATCATTTTGGAAAATCATTTTTTTTTAATTATGCCTCATCCACAATGATCATTTTGGAACGTCAATTTTTTTTTATTATGCAAAATCCTTTGTGATCATTTTGGAAAATAATTTTTTTTAATTATGCCTCATCCACAAGGATCACTTTTGCACCGTCAATTTTTTTTTTTATTATGCAACATCCTTTGTGATCATTTTGGAAAATCATTTTTTTTAATTATGCCTCATCCACAATGATCATTTTGGAACGTCAATTTTTTTTTTATCATGCTACATCCTTTGTGATCATTTTGGAAAATCAAAATTTTTTTAATTATGCCTCATCCACAATGATCACTTTTGGAACGTCAATTTTTTTTTATTATCCAACACCCACTGTGATCATTTTGGAAAATCATTTTTTTTTAAATCATCCACAATGATCACTTTTGGAACGTCAATTTTTTTTTATTATGCAACATCCTTTGTGATCATTTTGGAAAATCAATTTTTTTTAATTATGCCTCATCCACAAAGATCCTTTTGGAACGTCAATTTTTTTTTATTATGCAAAATCCACTGTTATCATTTTGGAACGTCAATTTTTTTTTATAATGTAAGATCCACTATGATCATTTTGGAACATCATTTTATTTTAATTATGCTTCATCCACTATGATCATTTTGGAACGTCGAAATACTTTTTGATTGCTTCTTGCATTTCGATATCCTCTCCTCAAAATTATGATTTTTCTTAAAAAACTTTAATCGTTCGTATCTTTTAAACGGTAAGAGATAGACATAACAAACTTTTATAAAATGGTAGCACAAATTTTTGGTGGAATCGTTATTTTACGGTCATTATCGCCCTTGACATCATTTTGAATTCTTTTCTCACTTACTTTTCGTCTTCGAATGTTTCTTCCACTTTGATATCCTCTTTGATTGTTTCTATAACTTTGAAATCCTCTTTGATGGCATTTTTACTTCAATATACTTTTGAATTGCTTTTTCTACTTTTATATTTTCTTCAATTACTTCTCTTACTTCAATATTGACTCTACAAAATTATGGGTTTTAATACAAATCTTAAATCGCTCGTATCTTCTAAACGGGAAGAGTTACCCCCAGCAAACTTTTACAAAATATTGGTACAAATTTTTGGTGGAATAGTTTTTTTAATACCATCATTGCTCTTGACATCCTTTTTGAATGCTTCTCTCACTTGGTCTTCCTCCTTGAATGCTTCTTTCACCTCGATATCCTCTGTTTTTGCTTCTTCCACTTTGATAACATTTTTAATTGCTTTTTCTCCTTATATAGTTTCTTCAGTTGCTTCCTTTACTTCAATTTCCACTCTACAAAATTATGGGTTTTCATACAAATATTAAATCGCTCGTATCTTCTAAACGGGAACAGTTACGCCTAGCAAACTTTTCCAACATATTGGTACTAATTTTTGGTGGAATAGTTTTTTTAATACCATCATTACCCTTGACATCCTTTTTGAATGCTTCTCTTACTAAGTCTTCCACTTTGAATGCTTCTTTCACCTCGATATCCTCTATTTTGGCTTCTTCCACTTTGATATCCTTTTTTATTGCTTTTTCTACTTATATATTTTCTTCAATTGCTTCTTTTACTTCAATTCCCACTCTACAAAATTATAGGTTTTAATACAAATCTTAAATCGCTCGTATCTTCTAAACGGGAACAGTTACGCCTAGCAAACTTTTACAAAATATTGGTATAAGTTTTTGGTGAAACCGTTTTTTATTTTTATCATTGTCCTCGACGACTTTAACTCAATTTCAATTTCCTCTTTAATTGTTTCTGCTACTTCGATATCCTATTTGATTGCTTCTTTCACTTCAATATCCTCTTTGATTGCTTCTTCGACTTCGATATCATCTTTGATTTCTGCTTCCACTTGGATGTCCTCTTTGATTTGATTGCTTCTTCGATTTTGATATCGTCTTTGACTGCTTCTTACACATGGATATCCTCTTCGATAGCTTTATACAGCTCGATATCCTCTTTGATTGCTTCTTCCACTTTGATATCCTCTTTTATTGCTTCTACCAATTCGATATCGTCTTCGATTTCCTTTTGATTGCTTCTTGCACTGCGATATTCTCTTTGATTGCGTCTTCATCTTCGATATCGTTTTTGATAGCATTTTCACTTCGATACCTCGGTGATGGCTTTTTACACTTCGATATCTTCTTTGATTGTTTCTTCCACTTCGATATCCTCTAAGATTGCTTCTTCCTTTTCGATTTCGTCTTCAACTATTTGTTTCACTTCAATATCGTCTTTGATTGCTTTTTCACTTCGTCATCCTCTTTGAATACTTCTACCACCTCGGTATCCTCTTTGATTCCTTAGTCAACTTCAATTTCCTCTTAGATTGTTTTTCCTACTTCGATATCCTATTTGATTGCTTCTTCCACTTCAATATCCTCTTTGATTACTCCTTCCACTTCGATGTCATCTTCAATTTCCTTTTGATTGCTTTTTGCACTGCAATATTCTCTTTGATTGCGTCTCGGTCTTCGATATCGGCTTTGACAGCATTTTCACTTCGATATCCTCTGTGATGGCTTCTTCCACATCGATACCCTCTTTGATTGCTTCTTCCACTTCGATATCCTCTTTGATTGCTTATTCCACTTCGATATCCTCTTTGATTGCTTCTTCCACTTCGATATCCTCTTTGATTGCTTCTTCCACTTCGATATCGTCTTTGACTGTTTCTTCCACTTCGATATCGTCTTTGATTGTTTTTTTTACTTCGTCATCCTCTTAGAACGCTTCTACCACCTCGGTATCCTCTTTGATTGCTTACTCAACTTTAATTTCCTCTTTGATTGTTTCTGCTACTTCGATATCCTATTTGATTGCTTCTTTCTTTTCAATATCCTCTTTGATTGCTTACTCAACTTTAATTTCCTCTTTGATTGTTTCTGCTACTTCGATATCCTATTTGATTGCTTCTTTCTTTTCAATATCCTCTTTGATTGCTTCT
Source organism: Philereme transversata (assembly GCA_963924445.1). Lineage (NCBI taxonomy): Eukaryota > Metazoa > Arthropoda > Insecta > Lepidoptera > Geometridae > Philereme > Philereme transversata. Next base: position 14,241,042 of record OZ004342.1, read on the forward strand.
TCCACTTCGATATCGTCTTTGATTGCTTTTTTCACTTTGTCATCCTCTTAGAATGCTCTTACCACCTCGGTATCCTCTTTGATTGCTTACTCAACTTTAATTTCCTCTTTGATCGTTTCTGCTACTTCGATATCCTATTTGATTGCTTCTTTCACTTCAATATTCTCTTTAATTGCTGCTTCCATTTGGATATCCTCTTTGATTTGATTGCTTCTTCCATTTCGATATCGTCTTTGAATGCTTCTTACACATGGATATCCTTTTTGATGGCTTTTAACAGCTCGATATCCTCTTTAATTACCTCTTCGACTAAAAGAAAAACACGCGAGCTGCGAGCAGCTCGCGCACAACGCAACCTCTAGTTATTATATTATATAAAGCTCGATTACCACTGACTCACTGACTGATTGACATCATTGTTCTCCCAGATGCCACCTCGTAGGGGGGAAATGTTTGGTGGGATCGTATAGAGGGAGTTCCGGTGAGTTGGGAATAAATCCTAAAGTACCCCTTTTGTCCCCCATTCGCTCACATCGACCTCGTATCTCGGAAAGTATAGGTCTTAGAGAGTTGGTGCAAAAACTAATGTTGCAGAGGACATTTTTTTATATCCGGTTCCATGAAAAAAAAATTGACTTTCATACAAAAAAAAAATTGTCCCATACAAAATATTTCTGTATAAATACCGTAAACCGTATATTTCGTTTGCCGTAATTTTCATACTGTTTTTGTTGGGAGCTTACGGCTTGTGTGTACTATAAAATTACTGTAAATTTGCTTGATTCTATATAATGGTCGTGCGTGGAGGGACATGAGATAACTTTCATAGTTTTTGCAAAGGTCATCATCATCATTTTGGAACATCCAATTTTTTTTTTTTTTTTTAGTATGCAACGTTCATCATGTTTATTTTGGAACATCTACATTTTTTTAATTATGCCTCATCCACAATGATCACTTTGGAACGTAAATTTTTTTTTTTTATTATGCAACATCCACTGTGATCATTTTGGTACATCATTTTTTTAATTATGCCTCATCCACAATGATCACTTTGGAACGTCAATTTTTTTTTTTATTATGCAACATCGACTGTGATCATTTTGGTACATCATTTTTTTTAATTATGCCTCATCCACAATGATCACTTTGGAACGTCATTTTTTTTTTATTATGCAACATCCACTGTGATCATTTTGGTACATAATTTTTTATAATTATGCCTCATCCACAATGATCACTTTGGAACGTCAATTTTTTTTTTTATTATGCAACATCCACTGTGATCATTTTGGTACATCATTTTTTTTAATTATGCCTCATCCACAATGATCACTTTGGAACGTCAATTATTTTTTTTATTATGCATCATCCACTGTGATCATTTTGGAACATCATTTTTTTTTCAATTATGCCTCATCCACTATGATCACTTTGGAACGTCATTTTTTTTTTTATTATGCAACATCCACTGTGATCATTTTGGTACATCATTTTTTTAATTATGCCTCATCCACAATGATCACTTTGGAACGTCAATTATTTTTTTTTTATTATGCAACATCCACTGTGATCATTTTGGTACATCATTTTTTTTAATTATGCCTCATCCACAATGATCACTTTGGAACGTCAATTATTTTTTTTTTATTATGCAACATCCACTGTGATCATTTTGGTACATCATTTTTTTAATTACGCCTCATCCACAATGATCACTTTGGAACGTCAACTATTTTATTTTTTATTATGCAACATCCACTGTAATCATTTTGGTACATAATTTTTTTTTAATTATGCCTCATCCACAATGATCACTTTGGAACGTCATTTTTTTTTATTATGCAACATCCACTGTGATCATTTTGGTACATCATTTTTTTAATTACGCCTCATCCACAATGATCACTTTGGAACGTCAATTATTATTTTATTATGCAACATCCACTGTGATCATTTTGGAAAATAATTTGTTTTTTTGTAGCACAAATTTTTGGTGGAATCGTTATTTTACGGTCATCATCGCCCTTGCCCTTATTTAATTCTTCTCTCACTTCCTTTTCGTTTTCGAATGTTTCTTCCACATTGATATCCTCTTTAATTGTTTCTATAACTTCGAAATCCTCTTTGATGGCATTTTTACTTCAATATACTTTTTATTGTTTTTTCTATTTTTCTATTTTCTTCAATTACTTCTCTTACTTCAATATCGACTCTACAAAATTATGGGTTTTAATACAAATCTTAAATCGCTCGTATATTCTAAACGGGAACAGTTACGCCTAGCAAACTTTTACAAAATATTGGTACAAATTTTTGGTCGAATATTTTTTTTATTACCATCATTGCCCTTGAGATCCTTTTTGAATGCTTCTCTTACTTCGTCTTCCGCTTTGAATGCTTCTTTCACCTCGATATCCTCTATTTTTGCTTCTTCCACTTTGTTATCTTTTTTAATTGCTTTTTCTACTTATATATTTTCTTCAATTGCTTCTTTTACTACAATATCCACTCTACAAAATTATGGGTTTTCATACTAAACTTAAATCGCTCGTATCTTTTAAACAGGAAGAGATAGCTCGAGGAAACTTTTACAAAATATTAGTATAAGTTTTTGGTGAAACCGTTTTTTATTTTTATCATTGTCCTCGACGTCTTTTACTCAATTTCAATTTCCTCTTTAATTGTTTCTGCTACTTCGATATCCTATTTGATTGCTTCTTTCACTTCAATATCCTCTTTGATTGCTTCTTCCACTTCGATATCATCTTTGATTGCTGCTTCCACTTGGATATCCTCTTTGATTTGATTGCTTCTTCCATTTCGATCGTCTTTGACTGCTTCTTACACATGGATATCCTCTTCGATAACTTTAAACAGCTCGATATCCTCTTTGATTGCTTCTTCCACTTTGATATCCTCTTTTATTGCTTCTATCAATTCGATATCATCTTCGATTTCCTTTTGATTGCTTCTTGCACTGCAATATTCTCTTTGATTGCGTCTTCATCTTCGATATCGTTTTTGATAGCATTTTCACTTCGATATCCTCTGTGATGGCTTCTTCCACTTCGATACCCTCTTTGATTGCTTCTTCCACTTCGATATCCTCTTTGATTGCTTCTTCCACTTCGATATCCTCTTTGATTGCTTCTTCCACTTCGATATCGTCTTTGACTGTTTCTTCCACTTCGATATCGTCTTTGATTGCTTTTTTCACTTCGTCATCCTCTTAGAACGCTTCTACCACCTCGGTATCCTCTTTGATTGCTTACTCAACTTTAATTTCCTCTTTGATTGTTTCTGCTACTTCGATATCCTATTTGATTGCTTCTTTCACTTCAATATCCTCTTTGATTGCTTCTGCCACTTCGATATCGTTTTTGACTGTTTCTTCCACTTCGATATCGTCTTTGATTGCTTTTTTCACTTCGTCATCCTCTTAGAACGCTTCTACCACCTCGGTATCCTCTTTGATTGCTTACTCAACTTTAATTTCCTCTTTGATTGTTTCTGCTACTTCGATATCCTATTTGATTGCTTCTTTCACTTCAATATCCTGTTTGATTGCTTCTTCCACTTCGATATCGTTTTTGACTGTTTCTTCCACTTCGATATCGTCTTTGATTGCTTTTTTTACTTCGTCATCCTCTTAGAATGCTCTTACCACCTCGGTATCCTCTTTGATTGCTTATTCAACTTTAATTTCCTCATTGATTGTTTCTGCTGCTTCGATATCCTATTTGATTGCTTCTTCCATTTCGATATCGTCTTTGACTGCTTCTTACACATGGATATCCTGTTTGATGGCTTTTAACACCTCGATATCCTCTTTAATTACTTCTTCGACTAAAAGAAAAACACGCGAGCTGCGAGCAGCTCGCGCACAACGCAACCTCTAGTATTATATAAAGCTCGATTACCACTGACTGACTGACTGATTGACTCATTGACATGTTTGTTCTCCCAGATGCCACCTCGTAGGGGGGAAGTGTTTGGTGGGATCGTATAGAGGGAGTTCCGGTGAGTTGGGAATAAATCCTAAAGTACCCCTTTTGTCCCCCATTCGCTCCCATCGACATCGTATCTCGGAAAGTATAGGTCTTACAGCGTTGGTGCAAAAACTAATGTTGCAGAGGACATTTTTTTATATCCGGATCCATGAAAAAAAAATTGTCTTTCATACAAAAAAAAAATTGACCCATACAAAATATTTCTGTATGAATACCGTAAACCGTATATTTCGTTTGCCGTAATTTTCATACTGTTTTTGTAGGGAGCCCACGGCTTGTGTGTACTATAAAATTACTGTAAATTTGCTTGATTCTATAATGGTGGTGGAGGGACTTGAGATAACTTTCATAGTTTTTGCAAAGGTCATCATCATCATTTTGGAACATCCAATTTTTTTTTTTTTTTTAGTATGCAACGTTCATCATGTTTATTTTGGAACATCCACATTTCTTTAATTATGCCTCATCCACAATGATCACTTTGGAACGTCAATTATTATTTTTTTATTATGCAACATCCACTGTGATCATTTTGGTACATAATTTTTTTTAATTATGCCTCATCCACAATGATCACTTTGGAACGTCAATTATTTTATTTTTTTTATTATGCATCATCCACTGTGATCATTTTGGAACATCATTTTTTTTTCAATTATGCCTCATCCACTATGATCACTTTGGAACGTCAATTTTTTTTTATTATGCAACATCCACTGTAATATTTTGGTACATCATTTTTTTTAATTATGCCTCATCCACAATGATCACTTTGGAACGTCAATTATTTTTTTTTTTTTATTATGCAACGTCCACTGTGATCATTTTGGTACATAATTTTTTTTAATTATGCCTCATCCACAATGATCACTTTGGAACGTCAATTATTTTATTTTTTTTATTATGCATCATCCACTGTGATCACTTTGGAACGTCAATTTTTTTTTTATTATGCAACATCCACTGTAATATTTTGGTACATCATTTTTTTTAATTATGCCTCATCCACAATGATCACTTTGGAACGTCAATTATTATTATTTTTTTATTATGCAACATCCACTGTGATCATTTTGGTACATAATTTTTTTAATTACGCCTCATCCACAATGATCACTTTGGAACGTCAATTATTTTATTTTTTATTATACATCATCCACTGTGATCATTTTGGAACGTCATTTTTTTTAATTATGCCTCATCCACAATGATCACTTTGGAACGTCAATTATTATTATTTTTTTTTGTATTATGCAACATCCACTGTGATCATTTTGGTACATCATTTTTTTTAATTATGCCTCATCCACAATGATCACTTTGGAACGTCAATTATTTTTTTTTTATTATGCAACATTCACTGTGATCATTTTGGTACATCATTTTTTTTAATTATGCCTCATCCACAATGATCACTTTGGAACGTCAATTATTATTTTTTTATTATGCAACATCCACTGTGATCATTTTGGTACATAATTTTTTTTAATTATGCCTCATCCACAATGATCACTTTGGAACGTCAATTATTTTTTTTATTATGCATCATCCACTGTGATCATTTTGGAACATCATTTTTTTTAAGTATGCCTCATCCACAATGATCACTTTGGAACGTCAATTTTTTTTTTTTTTGTATTATGCAACATCCACTGTGATCATTTTGGTACATCATTTTTTTAAGTACGCCTCATCCACAATGATCACTTTGGAACGTCAATTATTTTTTTTTTATTATACAACATCCACTGTGATCATTTTGGTACATCATTTTTTTTAATTATGCCTTATCCACAATGATCACTTTGGAACGTCAATTATTTTTTTTTTATTATGCAACATCCACTGTGATCATTTTGGTACATAATTTTTTTTAATTATGCCTCATCCACAATGATCACTTTGGAACGTCAATTATTTTTTTTTATTATGCATCATCCACTGTGATCATTTTGGAACATCATTTTTTTTACGTATGCGTCATCCACAATAATCACTTTGGAACGTCAATTATTATTATTTTTTTTGTATTATGCAACATCCACTGTGATCATTTTGGTACATCATTTTTTTAATTACGCCTCATCCACAATGATCACTTTGGAACGTCAATTTTTTTTTTTTATTATGCATCATCCACTGTGATCATTTTGGAACATCATTTTTTTTTTAATTATGCCTCATCCACATGATCATTCTGGAACGTCAATTTTTTTTTATTATGCAACATCCACTGTGATCATTTTGGGACATCATTTTTTTTACGTATGCGTCATCCACAATGATCACTTTGGAACGTCAATTATTATTATTTTTTTTGTATTATGCAACATCCACTGTGATCATTTTGGTACATCATTTTTTTAATTACGCCTCATCCACAATGATCACTTTGGAACGTCAATTTTTTTTTTATTATGCATCATCCACTGTGATCATTTTGGAACATCATTTTTTTTAAATTATGCCTCATCCACATGATCATTTTGGAACGTCAAGTTTTTTTTATTCTGCAACATCCACTGTGATCATTTTGGAAAATCAATTTTTTTTGTAGCACAAATTTTTGGTGGAATCGTTATTTTACGGTCATCATCGCCCTTGCCATCATTTTGAATTCTTCTCTCACTTCCTTTTCGTTTTCGAATGTTTCTTCCACATTGATATCCTCTTTAATTGTTTCTATAACTTCGAAATCCTCTTTGATGGCATTTTTACTTCAATGTATTTTTGAATTGTTTTTTCTATTTTTCTATTTTCTTCAATTACTTCTCTTACTTCAATATCGACTCTACAAAATTATGGGTTTTAATACAAATCTTAAATCGCTCGTATCTTCTAAACGGGAAGAGTTACCCCCAGCAAACTTTTACAAAATATTGGTACTAATTTTTGGTGGAATAGTTTTTTTAATACCATCATTGCCCTTGACATCCTTTTTGAATGCTTCTCTTACTTCGTCTTCCGCTTTGAATGCTTCTTTCACCTCGATATCCTCTATTTTTGCTTCTTCCACTTTGATATCCTTTTTAATTGCTTTTTCTAATTATATATTTTCTTCAATTGCTTCTTTTACTACAATTTCCACTCTATAAAATTATGGGTTTTAATACAAATCTTAAATCGCTCGTATCTTCTAAACGGGAACAGTTACGCCTAGCAAACTTTTACAAAATATTGGTACAAATTTTTGGTCGAACAGTTTTTTTTACCATCATTGCTCTTGACATCCTTTTTGAATGCTTCTCTCACTTGGTCTTCCTCCTTGAATGCTTTTATCACCTCGATATCCTCTATTTTTGCTTCTTCCACTTTGATATCCTTTTTTATTGCTTTTTCTACTTATATATTTTCTTCCATTGCTTCTTTTACTTCAATTCCCACTCTACAAAATTATGGGTTTTAATACAAATCTTAAATCGCTCGTATCTTCTAAACGGGAAGAGTTACGCCTACCAAACTTTTACAAAATATTGGTACAAATTTTTGGTGGAATAGTTTTTTTAATACCATCATTGCTCTTGACATCCTTTTTGAATGCTTCTCTCACTTGGTCTTCCTCCTTGAATGCTTCTTTCACCTCGATATCCTCTATTTTTGCTTCTTCCACTTTGATATCCTTTTTAATGTCTTTTTCTACTTATATGTCTTCTTCAATTGCTTCTTTTACTTCAATTTCCACTCCACAAAGTTATGGGTTTTCATACTAAACTTAAATCGCTCGTATCTTTTAAACGGGAAGAGATAGTTCGAGGAAACTTTTACAAAATATTAGTATAAGTTTTTGGTAAAACCGTTTTTTATTTTTATCATTGTCCTCGACGTCTTTTACTCAATTTCAATTTCCTCTTTAATTGTTTCTGCTACTTCGATATCCTATTTGATCGCTTCTTTCACTTCAATATCCTCTTTGATTGCTTCTTCCACTTCGATATCATCTTTGATTGCTGCTTCCACTTGGATATCCTCATTGATTTGATTGCTTCTTCCATTTCGATCGTCTTTGACTGCTTCTTACACATGGATATCCTCTTTGATAGCTTTTAACAGCTTGATATCCGCTTTGATTGCTTCTTCGACTTCGATATCATCTTTGATTTCTGCTTCCACTTGGATGTCCTCATTGATTTGATTGCTTCTTCGATTTCGATATCGTCTTTGACTGCTTCTTACACATATATATCCTCTTTGATAGCTTTTAACAGCTCGATATCTTCTTTGATTGCTTCTTCCACTTTGATATCCTCTTTTATTGCTTCTACCATTTCGATATCATCTTCGATTTCCTTTTGATTGCTTCTTGAACTGCATTATTCTCTTTGATTGCGTCTTCATCTTCGATATCGTCTTTGATAGCATTTTCACTGCGATATCCTCTGTGATGGCTTCTTCCACATCGATACCTTCTTTGATTGCTTCTTCCACTTCGATATCCTCTTTGATTGCTTCTTCCACTTCGATATCGTCTTTGATTGCTTTTTTTACTTCGTCATTCCCTTAGAATGCTTCTACCACCTTGGTATCCTCTTTGATTGCTTACTCAACTTCAATTTCCTCTTAGATTGTTTTTCCTACTTCGATATCCTATTTGATTGCTTCTTCCACTTCAATATCCTCTTTGATTACTCCTTCCACTTCGATATCATCTTCAATTTCCTTTTGATTGCTTCTTGCACTGCAATATTCTCTTTGATTGCGTATTGGTCTTCGATATCGTCTTTGACAGCATTTTCACTTCGATATCCTCTGTGATGGCTTCTTCCACTTCGATACCCTCTTTGATTGCTTCTCCCACTTCGATATCCTCTTTGAATGCTTCTTACACTTCGATATCGTCTTTGACTGTTTCTTCCACTTCGATATCGTCTTTGATTGCTTTTTTCACTTCGTCATCCTCTTAGAATGCTTCTACCACCTCGGTATCCTCTTTGACTGCTTACTCAACTTTAATTTCCTCTTTGATTGTTTCTGCTACTTCGATATCCTATTTGATTGCTTCTTTCACTTCAATATCCTCTTTTATTGCTTCTTCCACTTCGATATCATCTTTGATTTCTGCTTCCCTTTGGAAATGCTCTTTGATTTGATTGCTACTTCTATTTCGATATCGTCTTTGACTGCTTCTTACACATGGATATCCTCTTTGATGGCTTTTAACAGCTCGATATCCTCTTTAATTACTTCGTGGACTAAAAGAAAAACACGCGAGCTGCGAGCAGCTCGCGCACAACGCAACCTCTAGTTATATTATATAAAGCTCGATTACCACTCACTGACTGACTCATTGACATGTTTGTTCTCCCAGATGCCACCTCGTAGGGTGAAAATGTTTGGTGGGATCGTATAGAGGGAGTTCCGATGAGTTGGGAATAAATCCTAAAGTACCCCTTTTGTCCCCCATTCGCTCCCATCCACCTCGTATCTCGGAAAGTATAGGTCTTACAGCGTTGGCGCAAAAACTAATGTTGCAGAGGACATTTTTTTATATCCGGTTCCATGAAAAAAAAATGGTCTTTCATACAAAAAAAAAATTGTCCCATACAAAATATTTCTATATGAATACCGTAAACCGTATATTTCGTTTGCCGTAATTTTCATACTGTTTTTGTAGGGAGCCCACGGCTTGTGTGTACTATAAAATTACTGTAAATTTGCTTGATTCTATATAATGGTGGTGGAGGGACATGAGATAACTTTCATAGTTTTTGCAAAGGTCATCATCATCATTTTGGAACATCCAATTTTTTTTTTTTTTTTAGTATGCAACGTTCATCATGTTTATTTTGGAACATCCACATTTTTTTAATTATGCCTCATCCACAATGATCACTTTGAAACGTCATTTTTTTTTTTTATTATGCAACATCCACTGTGATCATTTTGGTACATCATTTTTTTAATTATGCCTCATCCACAATGATCACTTTGGAACGTCAATTATTTTTTTTTTTTATTATGCATCATCCACTGTGATCATTTTGTAACATCATTTTTTTTTCAATTATGCCTCGTCCACAATGATCACTTTGAAACGTCATTTTTTTTTTTATTACGCAACATCCACTGTGATCATTTTGGTACATAATTTTTTTAATTATTCCTCATCCACAATGATCACTTTGGAACGTCAATTATTATTTTTTTTTATTATGCATCATCCACTGTGATCATTTTGTAACATCATTTTTTTTTCAATTATGCCTCATCCACTATGATCACTTTGGAACGTCAATTTTTTTTTTTATTATGCAACATCCACTGTGATATTTTGGTACATCAATTTTTTTAATTATGCCTCATCCACAATGATCACTTTGGAACGTCAATTATTATTTTTTTTATTATGCAACATCCACTGTGATCATTTTGGTACATCATTTTTTTAATTACGCCTCATCCACAATGATCACTTTGGAACGTCAATTATTTTTTATTATGCAACATCCACTGTGATCATTTTGGAACATCATTTTTTTTAATTATGCCTCATCCACAATGATCACTTTGGAACGTCAATTATTTTTTATTTTTTTTATTATGCAACATCCACTGTGATTATTTTGGTACATAATTTTTTTAATTACGCCTCATCCACAATGATCACTTTTGGAACGTCAATTTTTTTTTATTATGCAACATCCATTGTGATCATTTTGGAACATCAATTTTTTTTTATTTATGCCTCATCCACTATGATCATTTTGGAACGTCATTTTTTTTTTTATTATGCGACATCCACTATTCGAATATTATCTTTGATTGCTTGTTACACTTCGTCATCCTCTTTTATTGTTTCTTCCGCCTCCACATCTTCTATTTTTGCATGTTCCACTTCGTTATCCTTTTAAAATGCTTCTTCTACTTCATATCCTCTTTAATTGCTTCAGTTACTTCATTATGCGCTCTACAAAATTGTGGTGTTTCATACAAAACTTCTAAACGCGAAGAGATAGCCCTAGCAAACTTGTACAAAATATTGGTATAAATTTTTGGTGGAACTGTTTTTTTATTGTCATCCTTGACATCCTTTTTGAATGCTTCTCTCACTTCGTCATCTTCTTTGAATGTTTTTTCCACTTCGACATCATCTTTGACTGCTTCTTTAACTTCGATATCCTCTTTGATTGCTTCTCCCACTTCGATATCGTCTTTGAATGCTTCTTCCATTTCGATATCGTCTTTGATTGCTTTTTCACTTCGTCATCTTCTTTGAATGCTTCTACCACCTTGGTATCCTCTTTGATTGCTTACTCAACTTCAATTTCCTCTTTGATTGTTTCTGCCACTTCGATATCCTATTTGATTGCTTCTTCCACTTCAACATTCTCTTTGATAGTTTCTTCCACTTCGATATCCAATCAACAAACTTATGATTTTTCTTACAAAACTTTAATCGCTCGTATCTTCTAAACGGGAAGAGATAGCACTAGCAAACTTTGACAAAATATTAGTTCAAATTTTTGATCATTATCATTTTACAACATACATTTATATTATGCAACGTCAATCCTGATCATTTTGGAACGTCCAGATTTTTTTTTATGCAACGTTCATCATGATCTTTTTTGCAACGTTCAATTTTTTTTATACAACTATTATCATGATCATTTTGGAACATCCAATTTTTTTCTCTTTGATTGCTTGTTCCACTTCGATATCCTCTTTGATTGCTTCTTCCACATTGATATCCTATTTGATTGCTTCTTTAACTTTGATATCCTCTACGATTGCTTGTTCCACTTCGATATCCTCTTTTATTCCTTCTTCATCTTCAATATCCATTGTATTGCTTCTTCATCTTTGATATCCTCTTTGATGGCATTTTCACTTCGGTATCCTCTGTAAGGGCTCCTTCCTCTTTGATTTCCGTTTGATTGCTTCTTGCACTGCAATATTTTCTTTGATTGCGTCTTCATATTCGATATCGTTTTTGATTGCATTTTTACTTCGATATCCTGTGATGGCTTCTTCCACTTTGATATCCTCTTTGATTGCTTCTTCCACTTCGATATCCGCTTTGATTGCTTGTTCCATTTTGATATCGTCTTTGACTATTTCTTTCACTTCGATATCGTCTTTGATTGCTTTTTTCACTTCGTCATCCTCTTTGAATACTTCTACCAACTCGGTATCCTCTTTGATTCCTTAGTCAACTTCAATTTCCTCTTTGATTGTTTTTGCTACTTCGATATCCTATTTGATTGCTTCTCCCACTTCAATATCCTCTTTGTTTACTCCTTCCACTTCAATATCATCTTCGATTTCCTTTTGATTGCTTCTTGCACTGCATTATTCTCTTTGATTGCGTCTTCATCTTCGATATCGTCTTTGATAGCATTTTCACTTCGATATCCTCTGTGATGGCTTCTTCCACTTCGATACCCTCTTTGATTGCTTCTTCCACTTCGATATCCTCTTTGATTGTTTCTTCCGCCTCGACATCTTCTATTTTTGCATGTTCCACTTCGTTATCCCTTTAAAATGCTTCTTCTACTTTCATATCCTCTTTAATTGCTTCAGTTACTTCATTATGCTCTCTACAAAATTGTGGTCTTTCATACAAAACTTCAATCGCTCGTATCTTCTAAACGGGAAGAGATAGCCCTAGCAAACTTGTACAAAATATTGGTATAAATTTTTGGTGCAACTGTTTTTTTATTGTCATCCTTGACATCCTTTTTGAATGCTTCTCTCACTTCGTCATCTTCTTTGAATGTTTTTTCCACTTCGACATCATCTTTGACTGCTTCTTTAACTTCGATATCCTCTTTGATTGCTTCTCCCACTTCGATATCGTCTTTGATTGCTTTTTTCACTTCGTCATCTTCTTTGAATGCTTCTACCGCCTCGGTATCCTCTTTGATTGCTTACTCAACTTCAATTTCCTCTTTGATTGTTTCTGCCACTTCGATATCCTATTTGATTGCTTCTTCCACTTCAACATTCTCTTTGATAGTTTCTTCCACTTCGATATCCAATCAACAAATTTATGATTTTTCTTACAAAACTTTAATCGCTCGTATCTTCTAAACGGGAAGAGATAGCACTAGCAAACTTTGAAAAAATATTAGTACAAATTTTTGATCATTATTATTTTGCAACATACATTTATATTATGCAACGTCAATCATGATCATTTTGGAACGTCCAGATTTTTTTTTATGCAACGTTCATCATGATCTTTTTTGCAACGTTCAATTTTTTTTATACAACCATTATCATGATCATTTTGGAACATCCAATTTTTTTCTCTTTGATTGCTTGTTCCACTTCGATATCCTCTTTGATTGCTTCTTCCACATTGGTATCCTCTTCGATTGCTTCTTTAACTTTGATATCCTCTACGATTACTTGTTCCGCTTCGATATCCTCTTTTATTCCTTCTTCATCTTCAATATCCATTGGATTGCTTCTTCCACTTCGATATCGTCTTTGATTGCTTTTTTTACTTCGTCATCCTCTTAGAATGCTTCTACCACCTTGGTATCCTCTTTGATTTCTTCCTCAACTTTAATTTCCTCTTTGATTGTTTCTGCTACTTCGATATCCTATTTGATTGCTTGTTCCATTTTGATATCGTCTTTGACTATTTCTTTCACTTCGATATCGTCTTTGATTGCTTTTTTCATTTCGTCATCCTCTTTGAATACTTCTACCAACTCGGTATCCTCTTTGATTCCTTAGTCAACTTCAATTTCCTCTTTGATTGTTTTTGCTACTTCGATATCCTATTTGATTGCTTCTCCCACTTCAATATCCTCTTTGTTTACTCCTTCCACTTCAATATCATCTTCGATTTCCTTTTGATTGCTTCTTGCACTGCATTATTCTCTTTGATTGCGTCTTCATCTTCGATATCGTCTTTGATAGCATTTTCACTTCGATATCCTCTGTGATGGCTTCTTCCACTTCGATACCCTCTTTGATTGCTTCTTCCACTTCGATATCCTCTTTGATTGTTTCTTCCGCCTCGACATCTTCTATTTTTGCATGTTCCACTTCGTTATCCCTTTAAAATGCTTCTTCTACTTTCATATCCTCTTTAATTGCTTCAGTTACTTCATTATGCTCTCTACAAAATTGTGGTCTTTCATACAAAACTTCAATCGCTCGTATCTTCTAAACGGGAAGAGATAGCCCTAGCAAACTTGTACAAAATATTGGTATAAATTTTTGGTGCAACTGTTTTTTTATTGTCATCCTTGACATCCTTTTTGAATGCTTCTCTCACTTCGTCATCTTCTTTGAATGTTTTTTCCACTTCGACATCATCTTTGACTGCTTCTTTAACTTCGATATCCTCTTTGATTGCTTCTCCCACTTCGATATCGTCTTTGATTGCTTTTTTCACTTCGTCATCTTCTTTGAATGCTTCTACCGCCTCGGTATCCTCTTTGATTGCTTACTCAACTTCAATTTTCTCTTTGATTGTTTCTGCCACTTCGATATCCTATTTGATTGCTTCTTCCACTTCAACATTCTCTTTGATAGTTTCTTCCACTTCGATATCCAATCAACAAATTTATGATTTTTCTTACAAAACTTTAATCGCTCGTATCTTCTAAACGGGAAGAGATAGCACTAGCAAACTTTGAAAAAATATTAGTACAAATTTTTGATCATTATTATTTTGCAACATACATTTATATTATGCAACGTCAATCATGATCATTTTGGAACGTCCAGATTTTTTTTATGCAACGTTCATCATGATCTTTTTTGCAACGTTCAATTTTTTTTATACAACCATTATCATGATCATTTTGGAACATCCAATTTTTTTCTCTTTGATTGCTTGTTCCACTTCGATATCCTCTTTGATTGCTTCTTCCACATTGGTATCCTCTTCGATTGCTTCTTTAACTTTGATATCCTCTACGATTGCTTGTTCCGCTTCGATATCCTCTTTTATTCCTTCTTCATCTTCAATATCCATTGGATTGCTTCTTCCACTTCGATATCGTCTTTGATTGCTTTTTTTACTTCGTCATCCTCTTAGAATGCTTCTACCACCTTGGTATCCTCTTTGATTTCTTCCTCAACTTTAATTTCCTCTTTGATTGTTTCTGCTACTTCGATATCCTATTTGATTGCTTGTTCCATTTTGATATCGTCTTTGACTATTTCTTTCACTTCGATATCGTCTTTGATTGCTTTTTTCACTTCGTCATCCTCTTTGAATACTTCTACCAACTCGGTATCCTCTTTGATTCCTTAGTCAACTTCAATTTCCTCTTTGATTGTTTTTGCTACTTCGATATCCTATTTGATTGCTTCTCCCACTTCAATATCCTCTTTGTTTACTCCTTCCACTTCAATATCATCTTCGATTTCCTTTTGATTGCTTCTTGCACTGCATTATTCTCTTTGATTGCGTCTTCATCTTCGATATCGTCTTTGATAGCTTTTCACTTCGATATCCTCTGTGATGGCTTCTTCCACTTCGATACCCTCTTTGATTGCTTCTTCCACTTCGATATCCTCTTTGATTGTTTCTTCCGCCTCGACATCTTCTATTTTTGCATGTTCCACTTCGTTATCCCTTTAAAATGCTTCTTCTACTTTCATATCCTCTTTAATTGCTTCAGTTACTTCATTATGCTCTCTACAAAATTGTGGTCTTTCATACAAAACTTCAATCGCTCGTATCTTCTAAACGGGAAGAGATAGCCCTAGCAAACTTGTACAAAATATTGGTATAAATTTTTGGTGCAACTGTTTTTTTATTGTCATCCTTGACATCCTTTTTGAATGCTTCTCTCACTTCGTCATCTTCTTTGAATGTTTTTTCCACTTCGACATCATCTTTGACTGCTTCTTTAACTTCGATATCCTCTTTGATTGCTTCTCCCACTTCGATATCGTCTTTGATTGCTTTTTTCACTTCGTCATCTTCTTTGAATGCTTCTACCGCCTCGGTATCCTCTTTGATTGCTTACTCAACTTCAATTTCCTCTTTGATTGTTTCTGCCACTTCGATATCCTATTTGATTGCTTCTTCCACTTCAACATTCTCTTTGATAGTTTCTTCCACTTCGATATCCAATCAACAAATTTATGATTTTTCTTACAAAACTTTAATCGCTCGTATCTTCTAAACGGGAAGAGATAGCACTAGCAAACTTTGAAAAAATATTAGTACAAATTTTTGATCATTATTATTTTGCAACATACATTTATATTATGCAACGTCAATCATGATCATTTTGGAACGTCCAGATTTTTTTTTATGCAACGTTCATCATGATCTTTTTTGCAACGTTCAATTTTTTTTATACAACCATTATCATGATCATTTTGGAACATCCAATTTTTTTCTCTTTGATTGCTTGTTCCACTTCGATATCCTCTTTGATTGCTTCTTCCACATTGGTATCCTCTTCGATTGCTTCTTTAACTTTGATATCCTCTACGATTGCTTGTTTCGCTTCGATATCCTCTTTTATTCCTTCTTCATCTTCAATATCCATTGGATTGCTTCTTCCACTTCGATATCGTCTTTGATTGCTTTTTTTACTTCGTCATCCTCTTAGAATGCTTCTACCACCTTGGTATCCTCTTTGATTTCTTCCTCAACTTTAATTTCCTCTTTGATTGTTTCTGCTACTTCGATATCCTATTTGATTGCTTCTTTCACTTCAATATCGTCTTTGACTATTTCTTTCACTTCGATATCGTCTTTGATTGCTGCTTCCACTTGGAAATCCTCTTTGATTTGATTGCTTCTTCCATTTCGATATCGTCTTTGACTGCTTCTTACACATGGATATCCTCTTTCATGGCTTTTAACAGCTCGATATCCTCTTTAATTACTTCTTCGACTAAAAGAAAAACACGCGAGCTGCGAGCAGCTCGCGCACAACGCAACCTCTAGTCTTTGACTATAAAAATAGTGCCACGAAAAGCATAACCAACTAACTTGACCTACAGTTTCATTCAAATTACAGATATCGGGAGTTCATGCTAATTGGTTACACTTTTTTGGGGTAGAAATTGAAGTTGTTCTGGATTTAAGACTTTTCCCTACATTTGTACCACTAAAAATACACGTATACCAACTATTTGTACTAAAAACGGGATATTTACCATGATTTGTGAGTTCTTGAGTATACCAAATTTCAGCACTGTGAGGTCTCGGGTGTATCCTGTGAATTTTGTCAAAATTCAGTTTTTATTATGGCTAATAACTTAAAAACAAACTAAAAATAATAAACCTTTTATTACACGTGCCACTTGACCGGATAGTCCTATTTTGTTTTTTTATCACTGTTGAACTATATATCTCAACAACCCAATCCCAATCAAAATGTGGGGGGCGGAGGGGTGGGGGGGGGGGGGGGACCCCCCCCCCCCCCACACTTTTCTCTCAAATTCCACTGAAACCGAATCTGTTCTATTTGCAATTAGGTCCTCTAAGGCACCTATGTAAAAGAATACATTTATTATACACTAGCTGTTGCCCGCGACATCGTACGCGTTACACTTCTAAATGTGTAGGTAACCTAAAAATAAAGCTGAACTCGCTGTTGCAACTTGAATTGACACCCCATTTTTATCCTATGGGAACTGATTTATTGAATATAAAGTAGTCTATGTGGTAATCCAGGTAATAATCTACGTATATACCAAATTTCATCGAAATCGGTTCCGCTGTTACGACGTGATTGAGTAACAAACAAATAAACAAACATCCAAATTTTCACATCATACTAATATTATAAATGTGAAAGTCTGAATGTTTGTGTACCTGGATTACCACATAGGCTACATTTTATCCCATAAATCAGTTCCCATGGGATAAAAATGGGGTGTCAAGTTGCAAAAGGGAGTTTAGCTTTATTTATTGGTTACCTACACATTTAGTAGTGTAAGGCGTACGAAGTCACGAGTAACAGCTAGTTTATCATATTGGTGTAATGTAAAAAATTGCGAAAAAACAATATACACTAAATTAAACTTCTAAGACAAACTAAACGAAAACTATTTTCTTTTGATCAAAATGTTCTAGTCCTTACCATTTCAAATTTCGAACTCTACGTCCCTATGAGGCCGTGTTCTAAAAGTGCATAGCTTCTTTAAGCTTAAAACGCTTCAAATGAGGTACTAATATAGTAGGGTGACTTTCAAGACATTCCAATTTTAAAGAGTATTTGCTTAAAGGTTGAAAAAAAGGAGCTTAACCTTTTTTGAATAGAATCGGATTGAGTTTTCAAACATGTATCAAAATAAAATGTAATTTTAATCAAAAGCAATAAGGAGTATTGATATCAACTTCAAAGCAAATCACCGCCAAAATAACTTTCTAACCCTTTTTAACCCCGTTACGGAATGAATTTTAATAAAATACGAAACACGTCTTCCATAAGTTCTGTTAAAAAAGGTTTATACAAAATTTGAAATAGATTGGACCAAGGAATCATGTTGTCCCATACAAACTTTGCCCCCCTTTTTGACCCCCTTAGGGGTAGAATTTCGGAAAATCCGAAAAAATCATTTTCTTATCAGATGCCTACGTCATCCAGGCAATCTCCGACTGGGGTGATGCCAATCTGGTAAAGCTCAATGCGAATAAGACCCAGGCGTGTCTATTCTCCGCAAAACGTAGTCAATTTATTCTGACTCCTACTTTCCGAAATGTATCCGTGCCGATATCTGACCACCTCGAGCTTCTTGGTATCTCATTAACTCCAACTCTCAATTTCGGCTCCTACATAGAGTCGAAAGCCCAGTTGGCAGCTAAAAAGCTTGCAATGGTATACTCGCAAAGGTGAGGCACTACTTCACACCGGGACCGTTGCTCAATTGGTACAAATTGAGCACCGTTATATGGTAGAAATATCTCCCATTCGCACAAAGCGGTTCTCTTCGACCTATATTATGCGCACCGCCAAAGAGTTTCAACGCATTGAAAGCCATCCTTGGAAAAACAAAGACAACCGTACAACGCACATTCGTCCAAGTTACATTGACACCTACCATTTGTCCCAAGACACCACTAGCCTGGAAAGTCTAGTTTCCGAGATACGACTGTTTTAAGTTTGACAGCTGTCATCAGAAATGCAGATCTCATTGATACCTACCATTTGTCTTAAGACACCGCTAGCCTGGAACGTCTAGTTTCCGAGATAGGGCTGTTTGAAGTTTGACATTGACAGCTGTCATCAGAAATGCAGATCTCGTTGATACCTACCATTTGTCTCAAGAAACCGCTAGCCTAGAACGTCTTGTTTCTGAGATACGGATGTTTGAAGATTGACAGCTGTCATCAAAAATGCAGATCTCATTGATACCTACCATTTGTTCCGAGACACCGCTAGCCTGGAACGTCTAGTTTCCGAGATCGGGCTGTTTGAAGTTTGACAGTGTCATCAGAAATGCAGATCTCATTGATACCTACCATTTGTCCCAAGATACCTCTGGCCTAGAACGTCTAGTTTCCGAGATACGGCTGTTTGAAGTTTGACAGCTGTCATCAAAAATGCAGTTCTTATTGATACCTACCATTTGTCCCAAGATACCGCTAGCCTAGAACGTCTAATTTCCAAGATACGGCTGTTTGAAGTTTGACAGCTGTCATCAGAAATGCAGATCTCATTGATACCTACCATTTGTCCCAAGATACCGCTAGCCTAGAACGTCTAGTTTCCGAGATACGGCTGTTTGAAGTTTGACAGCTGTCATCAAAAATGCAGTTCTTATTGATACCTACCATTTGTCCCAAGATACCGCTAGCCTAGAACGTCTAATTTCCAAGATACGGCTGTTTGAAGTTTGACAGCTGTCATCAGAAATGCAGATCTCATTGATACCTACCATTTGTCCCAAGATACCGCTAGCCTAGATCGTCTAGTTTCCGAGATACGGCTGTTTGAAGTTTGACAGCTGTCATCAAAAATGCAAATCTCTTGGTATCTACCATTTGTCTCAAGGCACCGCTAGCATAGAACGTCTAGTTTCCGAGATACGGCTCTTTGAAGTTTGACAGCTGTCATCAGAAATGCAGATCTCATTGATACCTACTATTTGTCCCAAGGCACCGCTAGCTTAGAACGTTTAGTTTCCGAGTTACGGCTCTTTGAAGTTTGACAGCTGTCATCAAAAATGCAGATCTTATTGATACCTACCATTTGTCTCTAGGCACCGCTAGCATAGAACGTCTAGTTTCCAAGATACGGCTGTTTGAAGTTTGACAGCTGTCATCAGAAATGCAGATCTCATTGATACCTACCATTTGTCCCAAGATACCTCTAGCCTAGAACGTCTAGTTTCCGAGATACAGCTGTTTGAAGTTTGACAGCTGTCATCAAAAATGCAGTTCTTATTGATACCTACCATTTGACCCAAGATACCGCTAGCCTAGAACGTCTAGTTTCCGAGATACGGCTGTTTGAAGTTTGACAGCTGTCATCAGAAATGCAGATCTCATTGATACCTACCATTTGTCCCAAGATACCGCTAGCCTAGAACGTCTAGTTTCCGAGATACGGCTGTTTGAAGTTTGACAGCTGTCATCAAAAATGCAAATCTCTTGATATCTACCATTTGTCTCAAGGCACCGCTAGCATAGAACGTCTAGTTTCCGAGATACGGCTCTTTGAAGTTTGACAGCTGTCATCAGAAATGCAGATCTCATTGATACCTACCATTTGTTCCAAGACACCGCTAGCCTAGAACGTCTAGTTTCCGAGATACGGCTGTTTGAAGTTTGACAGCTGTCATCAGAAATGCAGATCTCATTGATACCTACCATTTCTCCCAGTACACCGCTAGCCTAGAACGTCTAGTTTCCGAGATATGGCTGTTTGAAGTTTGACAGCTGTCATCAGAAATGCAGAATTAAAAAAATGGTTAGGTTAGGTTTAACACAACGAAAAAATTTTACGTTATTTAATAAATACCCTGATTTAATACCAATTCGACACCGTTATTTTTTTAATAATTTTCTAAGGAGTGAACGGATCGCACAGAGTCTATTGTCATCAACAGTCATGTACTAAAACCAAAGCAGTGAATGCTCAAACAAAAATACACTAAAACATACTTTATGTGAACAATTTGAAAATAAAACAATACATACTTAAATATGTATGCGCATACATACATGTTAATTTGGAAGGAAACAATACAAAAAAAAAATTTACAAAAATTTACAATAGGTAGATAGGCGACTAGGAGATGTGTATTACGTCTGAAATAATTTAATATAGTATGTGTGTGTCTACGAGATACATTACGTATTATAGTACTGTGTTATAAATCAAAAGTCCTTCCGCATCTGATATTTTTTATTTTATTAGTACAGATGTAAACATTTTTTTTTTCTTTTTTTAAATATTATTTTAGCTAGCATGCGGGGACCTTCGCGGCGCAATCGCAGCTTTGAGCCCACGAGTATCTCCACACTCCGGGCGCTATCGTGTTACTGTCTTCGGACGACGATCGCATTCGGAAACGTTATTTTGATAACGTGGAGACGACTTGAAGAAAACTTCAATGTAGGGCGCATTAATGTGCCCAGTTTTATACGGGGTGGTGTGCTGCGGCGGCGCACACGCCCAAACCAAAACACACCACCTCTAAACAACACAACACTTTCAGAAGACATCCCTCCGCGGGCCGCTTTTCAAGTTGGCCTGCTAGGGTAATAACCCGTTCTTACTGTAAGAGTTAGCTCCCTGGTTGATCCTGCTATTAGTTAGGTATATGCTTGTCTCAAAGATTAAACCATGCATGTCTCAATGCAAGCCGTATTATGGCGATACTGCGAATGGCTCAATATATCAGTTTTGGTTCCTTAGATCTTACTCAGTTACTTGGATAACTGTGGTAAATCTAGAGGTAATACATGCAATCAGAACTCTGACAAGTGATGGGATGAGTGCTATTATTAGATCAAAACCAATCGGCGGAGGGCCTCGCGTCAAAAGTCGTTAATTTTGATGAATCTGGATAACTTTTGACGATCGCATGGTCCAGTACCAGCGACGCATCTTTCAAATGTCTGCCTTATCAACTTTTGATGGTAGTTTCTGCGACTACCATGGTTGTCACGGGTAACGGGGGATCAGGGTTCGATTCCGGAGAGGGAGCCTGAGAAATGGCTACCACATCCAAGGAAGGCAGCAGGCGCGCAAATTACCCCCTCCTGGCACGGGGAGGTAGTGACGAAAAATAACGATACGGGACTCTTACGAGGCCTCGTAATCGGAATGAGTACACTTTAAATATTTGAACGAGGAACAAATTGGAGGGCCAGTCTGGTGCCAGCAGCCGCGGTAATTCCAGTTCCAATAGCGTATACTAAAATTGTTGCAGTTAAAAAGCTCGTAGTTGCATTTGTGCGCCGCGCTGTCGGTGCACCGCATCCGCGGTGATACTGACACGTTGCGGAGCATATCGTCGGTGAGCCGGCAGTAGCACGCCGGCTCAATATCAAAATCCTATCGTGGTGCTCTTTATTGAGTGTCGAGGTGGGCCGACAATGACAACACTGTGATAGAGAGAGAGAGAGAAAGAGAGACGTCACAGTGGCCCTCGCTCTTGCGTCACGCCTCTCCTCGTGCATTATGACGGATGAGAAATCCGCATCCCGAATCGGAGTGCAGAGTGCGTGCTCGTCAACTAAACAATACTCACGGTTTAGAGTGAAAGTTGCGTGTATTATTTGAGCGCGGCGATCGTTCTAAGTAATTTTATTAATTGTTATTTTTTTAACAAACGAAAACTATTACCCTGGACGGTGGATCACTTGGCTCGCGGGTCGATGAAGAACGCAGTTAACTACGCGTCATAGTATGAACTGCAGGACACATTTGAACATCGACATTTCGAACGCACATTGCGGTCCATGGATACACATCCAGGACCACTCCTGTCTGAGGGCCGGCTACATAAAAACAAAACCATATTGCGCGCTTTTAATAAGCGTGCACTTGGCGGTTCTTGGAGTCGTTCTCTCTCTTTCTTATTAAAAGAGTACAAGAAGGGCTGCGAGTCTGCTTAAAAATTTTAAACATTTATGGGTTGAAAATTTTTACCAACCCGCACCTCACAAGGTTGGCTAAGTTTTACAACACACGATGTGTGATTTATTTTACGTGTTGCGTTGTTGTTGACTTTTTTAGCGTTGCATTGTGTGCGTGTGTCACAGTTTTTACATAGTATAAAGTAGGCGGACTCGACGTCCGAAGGGCGCGTCGCCTTGGTGCTCTCGAGAGGGTTGCACACCACAGGTTGTAGAGTCGTAACAGATATCGTGTCTGCCTATCATTTTATACGTTGGCCTCAGATCAGGGAAGATTACCCGCCGAATTTAAGCATATTATTAAGCGGAGGAAAATAAACTAACTAGGATTTCCTTAGTAGCGGCGAGCGAACAGGAAATAGCCCAGCACTGAATCCCGACGTTGTAACGGCGCCGGGAGATGTGGTGTTCGGGAGGTTCCGCTTTCTTGTCACCGTCCACTCCTGTCCAAGTTCGTCTTGAACGGGGCTCATTTCCCATAGAGGGTGCCGGGCCCGTAGCGACGGAGGATGGCGGCGAGAGGGGCTCTCCTCAGAGTCGGGTTGCTTGAGAGTGCAGCCCTAAGTGGGTGGTAAACTCCATCTAAGGCTAAATATTACCGCGAGACCAATAGCGAACAAAGTACCGTGAGGGAAAGATGAAAAGAACTTTGAAGAGAGAGTTCAACAGTACGTGAAACCGCTCAGGGGTAAACCTGCGAAACTCGAATGAACGAACGGGGAGATTCATCGTTATTCAGCGGCGAGTTGGCGCACTCTCGATATTCACGTCCTCGGCTGTGCGGTACGGGGTGCGTGTTTCGACGCTCGCGAACGGCGTGCACTTCTCCCTTAGTAATACATCGCGACCCGTTCGATGTCGGTCTAAGCGCCGTTCGGTAGTCGCGCTTGTCCCTTTGGGGCGCAGGGGTGACCATGACGGTTGCCGACCGGCTGTCGGACGGTATTCTAACGGATCGCGCACGCGCTTATGCGCCGACGCAAGGCTACGTCGTCTACTCCCTTTCTACCCGAGCGTGGGCGGGCGGGGGTGCGGTGCGCCTGTTGTCGCAGCCGTGCTGTCTCGGCCTGTGCGCGTCCCGTGTCTGCGATGATTCAATTTCGGGCACTCGCAGGACCCGTCTTGAAACACGGACCAAGGAGTCTAGCATATGTGCGAGTCATTGAGTAAACTGTCTAAACTGAAAGGCGCAACGAAAGTGAAGGTGGACGCTCGCTGTCTGCCCAGGGAGGATGGCGCGTCGGTCTCGGTCGGCCGCTCGCACTCCCGAGGCGTCTTGTTTCCAATCCGACATTGTAGGCGCGCTCTGAGCACAGATGTTGGGACCCGAAAGATGGTGAACTATGCCTGGTCAGGTCGAAGTCAGGGGAAACCCTGATGGAGGACCGTAGCGATTCTGACATGCAAATCGATTGTCGGAACTCGCATAATCGAACCAAAGACTAATCGAACCATCTAGCAGCTGGTTCCGTCCGAAGTTTCCCCCAGGATAGCTGGCGTCGATTTGAACAGTCTCATCCGGTAAAGCAAATGATTAGAGGCATTGGGGTCGAAACGACTTCAACCTATTCTCAAACTTTAAATGGGTGAGAACTCCGGCTTACTCGAACGATGAAGCCGGAGATCTGATGACGGTGCCAAGTGGGCCAATTTTGGTAAGCAGAACTGGCGCTTTGGGATGAACCAAACGTAGTGTTAAGGCGTCCAAAAAATGCTCATGGGACACCATGATAGGCGTTGGTCGCTCATGATAGCAGGACGGTGGCCATGGAAGTCGGAATCCACTAAGGAGAGTGCAATGACTCACCTGCCGAAGCAACCAGCCCTGAAAATGGACGGCGCTGAAGCGTTTTGCCTATACACTACGTTACCGGCATGTGCGATATTTTCATTAATATCAATAAGCCGTAACGAGTAGGACGTGCGTGGTGGTGAGCGCAGAAGGGTCTGGGCGTGAGCCTGCCTGGAGCCGCCGTCGGTGCAGATCTTGGTGGTAGTAGCAAATACTCCAGCGAGGCCTTGGAGGACTGACGTGGAGAAGGGTTTCGCGTGAACAGTAGTTGCTCGCGAGTCAGTCGATCCTAAGCTCAAGGAGAAATCTTATGTCGATGCGGCGTGTTTATCTGATAAATAACGCCCTTTGAGCGAAAGGGAATCCGGTTTCTATTCCGGAACCCGGCAGCGGAACCGTTTCAATAATCGTTCACTCGTTTTAACGCGAGAGTTCGACGGGGTAACCCAAAGTGGCCTGAAGACGCCGCCGAGAGGTTCGGGAAGAGTTTTCTTTTCTGCCTGAGCGTTCGAGTTCCATGGAATCCTATAGAAGGGAGATATGGTTCGGAACGCGAAGAGCACCGCATTTGCGGCGGTGTCCGGATACTCTCTGCGGACCTTGAAAATTCAGGTGAGGGATGTAGGTGGAGAGGTCGCGCCGGTTCGTACCCATATCCGCAGTAGCTCTCCAAGGCGAAGAGCCTCTAGTCGATGGAATAATGTAGGTAAGGGAAGTCGGCAAATTTGATACGTAACTTCGGAATAAGGGTTGGCTCTGAGGACCGGGGTGTGTCGGGTTTGGGAGGGAAGCGGATGCGGACGGTGCTGGGCCAGGTTGATGCCTCCTCTCGGGGGGGCTGAATCAGGACTCGTGCTCCTGCCTTCCACGGATCTCCCTAGCCATGGGGCCGTGTCAACCGTTCACCGGTTCACCGGACCGCCGTTCAACGGTCAACTCAGAACTGGCATATACAAGGGGAATCTGACTGTCTAATTAAAATAAAGCATTGCGATGGCCTTTGCGGGTGTTGACGCAATGTGAATTCTGCCCAGTGCCCTGAATGTCAACGTGAAGAAATTCAAGCAAGCGCGGGTAAACGGCGGGAGTAACAATGACTCTTTTAAGGTAGCAAAATGCCTCGTCATCTAATTAGTGACGTGCATGAATGGATTAACGAGATTCCCACTGTCCCTACCTACTATCTAGCGAAACCACAGCCAAGGGAACTTGGGAAAAAAACAACAAAGGGCTTGGGAGAATCAGCGGGGAAAGAAGACTCTGTTGAGCTTGACTCTAGTCTGGCATTATAAGGAGACACGAGAGGTGTAGCATAAGTGGGAGATCGTTCGCGGTCGTTGCTAAAAAACCACTACTTTCATTGTTTCATTACTTACTCGGTTCGGCAAAAGCGGTGCGCGGTCGATTAAATCGGCGGGCGCACGGTGTTTCGTTCCAAGCGTGCAGAGTGGCGACGTGGTGGCGACGCTCGTCGCCGTACAACTCCCGCGTGATCCGGTTCGAGGACACTGCCAGGCGGGGAGTTTGACTGGGGCGGTACATATGTCAAAGAATAATGCAGGTGTCCTAAGGCCAGCTCAGCGAGGACGGAAACCTCGCGTGGAGCAAAAGGGCAAAAGCTGGCTCGATCCAGATGTTCAGTACGCACAGGGACTGCGAAAGCATGGCCTATCGATCCTTTAGTACTAAAGAGATTTTAGCAAGAGGTGCCAGAAAAGTTACCACACGGATAACTGGCTTGTGGCAGCCAAGCGTTCATAGCGACGTTGCTTTTTTATCCTTCGATGTCGGCTCTTCCTATCATTCCTATCTTCCTAATATTGCGAAGCAAAATTCGCCAATCGTTGGATTGTTCACCCATCAAAAGGGAACGTGAACTGGGTTTAGACAGTCGTGAGACAGGTTAGTTTAACCCTACTGATGGCTTGTCGTTGCGATAGTAATACTGCTCAGTACGAGAGGAACCGCAGTTTCAGACATTTGATTCATGCACTCGGCCGAGCGGCCAGTGGTGCGAAGCTAACATCCGCGGAATTATGTCTGAACGCCTCTAAGGCCGAAGCCAGCCTAGCCAAATCCGGCAAGGATATGCTCACTGTGGAGCCCCGAGAGTCGGGAGGCTCCAAACAATGTGACTTTACTAGTTGCGCTTTACTTCGTAAGGTGTGACGTCGAAGCCCATTTGGACCGCGGAGATCGGTGCGTACGGTTTAACACGTGCACCACGGCTTCGAAGGTCCGGATTTAACTCAGTTCGATGTCGGGGCTCGGAATGGTCTGTAGACCACTTAAGTTCCTGGCGGGGTGTTGTGCTCGGCAGAGCAACGTCGTGCTGCGATCTGTTGAGATCTCAGCCCTACGCCAGGTGATTCGTCCGAGGACGGATTTTTTAGATTTGCTTAAGGAGTGAACAATTAACGAAATTTTAATTATTCATTCCTTACTATGTAACTTTACTAAAGTAAATTTTACTATAGTACTAAAACGCAAGGAAAAAAATACTTAAAACCCCAATATTGAACTATTATTAACATACACTTTAAATTTATTTTTTGCCTCCATTTTTTTTTCTCACACGCACAATAATATATAACTACTAGTGGTGATGATATCTTTGCAGGTCATAATAAAATATGATTCCCTAAGATCCCAACATATTATTATTATTATTTTAACAAGCCTTTTATTATTTACTATTCTAATGGTCAATAATTTTGAATTGAACATACTCCGACTACATTGCTTTATACACTTATTTTTGATCGAGCGAAGCGAGATCTCCAAATCAACTTGGGAAAATCGGCGTTGTATGTACATATGTTTGTTTGTACGAGGATAACTTTCGTAGTGTTTATCCGATCATCATGAAATTTGGTATATAAGTAGGTAGTGATAGAACAATTTTGGTGTGACTCAATGACCTAAAAATGTTGGGGGGTTATTGAGATATTGGGGTTCAAGTGGGATAAAAAAATGAAAATGAGACTATTAGGTCAAGTGGGACGTAAAATGAAAGATCTTCATTAGTGCATTTGAATCCCGTTTTTATTTTTAGTTTAATTTTTGTAGTTTTTGGGTTATTAACCATAATAAAAACAAAACTTTGACAAACTTCACAGGGTAGACCAGTGACCCCACGATGCTGAAATTTGGTATTCGTGTAGCTTTAGTGACACAAATATAGAGAAAAGCCTGAAATTCTGAATAACTGCCATTTGTACCCCAAAAAATAACCAATTTAGAAGAACCCCCGTTACATCTAATTTGAATGAAACTGTAGGTCAAGTTGGTTGGTTATACATTTCGTGGCACCAATTTATTACTCAAAGATTAAAGCCGGCATGCATAAAGATCACTAAACGTATTTAGCGACTAAACATGTTTAAATTTGAACTATTTGTATGATTTGACAACCCCTTAAATAATATTTAGCCACTAAATACGTTTAGGCATCGTTGTGCAAGTCGCCCTAAGAATAATATTTATTTTGTGAGATTCGCGAGATCTCAGTTCGGGGTTAACTGTGAGTATGTATAAACAATGTACATAGTCGTAAAGCAGTTGTGACTGGTTATCCCTAATCCTATCCTAACCTACTAATAATATAAACGCGAAAGTTTATATGTATGGATGGATAGATGTTTGTTCCTCTTTCACGCAAAAACTACCGAATGGATTTTAATGAAAGTTTTCAATAATATAGCTTATACATTAGAATAACACATAGGCTATAATTTGTAAGGATAGTGTGTGAATTGTCCAAAATATAACGATAACTGTCAAGTAAGTCGGAAAAAAATCTGCCATCTGCGAGCTATTCTGGCGTACGCTGCGAAAATTGTAGAGCTTACACTATATAAAGTACTAGCAGCCCGTCCCGGCTTCGCACGGGGTAGACAATTATTTATTTTTGGAAATTTGGACATAAAACACTTTTTTTCACAAATATTTTTATTTATTAAAAAATTATAATTTATTAATTATATATTAACGATAATAGCCTCCACCCCGCCCGCCGCGATGCCCGGCGCGCTTTTCAGACTGCAAACAACGGCCACGGCGCTGTGGCGGTTTTGTTTACTGTTTGAATTTTTTAATTCGTAATATCTTTTGAATGGAAAGTCCAATTTAAATAATTTAAAAACTATTTTATAGGTAGTTAAATGGTCTTGACCATAAAATAATTTATTTGGATAAGGATTAATATAAACACATAAATAGCATGGTTTGAATTTGGTTAGCATTTTCATTAATGTTTAAAATGAAAAAAGTTGTTGTAGTGACATAACTACAATAGTTGGACATATGCTACCGCGGAGTTTTTTGTAGAAATTATGATGTTCTTCAATATTGTTGTACATTATTTTGTTCTATCGCTAATAGTTTCGGCAGCGCATTCGACGAAAGACATTTTAAGACTCATTTTTCTACACCTTCGGTTACATTGTTCAAATTTTACCAAGGATCCCTAATTTTTTTTAAAATGAAATGTAGCCTATGTCAAATTGGAAGAATGTAGCATTCTATTGGTGAAAGAATTTTTTAAATCGGCCCAGTACTTTTTGAGCCTATTCATTACAAACATACAAACATACAAAAATAGGTACAAATCTTTCCTCTTTGTAATATTAGTGTAGATTATTGTAAATACTACTTATACTGTGTTGTATATTTATTTAATATCGCATTATCATCGGAATAGCTACTTCATGTTTTGTATACTTCAATTGGATTTAAAAGTTACAATGTCAAAGACAAAATATTACTATTGAAAATTTATTCGAATTTATTACTAAAAATTTTATTTAGTACCTACGAATAAAGAATTCATCAACAAAAAGCCAGTAGTTTATCTACCCATAGTTAAGCGCCGGCACTTTTCACTACATAAAGGCTCAATAATTTGCGTTCTCATTTTATTTGGTGCGTAAACCGGCCGTATGCTGATGGATGGAGCAATCAGACCCGGGCTCTGCTGACGCGTCCCAAGGTCTCCAGTGATGTAGGAATTTATTTATCATGCGCTGTAAATTTTCTTTATTTTATGTAGTGTGCTGAAAACGGCATTGATGATTGTTTATTCGTTTTACATTATTTAAATAAATAAATAAATAAATATTGTTAGACATTTCACACAGCGCTGTCTAGCCCCAAACTAAGCAAAGCTTGTCCTATGGGAACCAGATAACTGATAGAATACTTATATACTTTTTTTTTTGTAAATTATAATATATAGAAAAACACCCAGACACGGAACAAATATCTGTAGGTCATGCAAACATTTGATCCGCGGCGGGAATCGAACCCGCTACCTCCTGCGTCTCAGCCGGCTATACGCCCACTACGCCACGGAGGCACGGAGGAGCAGAGAGATTTGGGTACGTATTTTGTAGAAAGAAGGCACACACATCACACTAATATTATAAATGCGAAAGTTTGGATTTATTTTATTTATTTATTTGTTTGTTTGTTACTCAATCACGTCGTACGGCTGAACCGATTTCGATGAAATTTGGTATCTAGTAGATTATAACCTGGATTAACACATATGCTACTTTATATCCTATAAATCAGGACCCAACCATAAAAATAGGGTGTCAAGTTAAGTTGCAACAGTGAGTTTAGCTTTATTTCTAGGTTACCTACACATTTAGTACAGTAATGCGTATGAAGTCGCGGGCAACAGCTAGTTTTGTTATAATTATCTATGTATCCGTTAATAAAGAGATAAAAATACAAATCAAAAAATTATAACTTCACAAAACTTCAAATAAATGGTATATAGAAAAAAAAAGAAAATACTTTTGCTTGTCTAAATCCATACTAATATTATAAATGCGAAAGTAGCTCTGTTTGTTTGTTAGTTTGTTTGTTCGTTACCTTTTCACGACTATTGGGCTGAACGGATCGTAATGAAATTTTGCAAGGAGATAGATTATATCCTGGAGAAGAACATAGGCTATCTTTTGTCTAAAAGCTTGAATGGGCACTTCATAATTCCTCAAGTTAGGGATCTAAAAATTTATATTTAGGCTTTTGGTAAGCAATAAACAAATACGTGTTTCAACTTTTTTGCAAAATCAACCCTAAAGTGAGAGAGGGGATGTGGTTGGTAAAGTAAAATTATGAGGTATTCTATATACCAACTGTAAATAGAGAGTGCATCTAAATGCACTCCCTATGTACAGTTTGTATATAGATAGATTGTGACCGGAATTGGGACATAGCCTACTTTTACCCAAATGCGCAGGAGGGTAATGTTTTTATTGACAAACCACGCGTGCGAAGCCGCGGGCGGGTCAGCTAGTATTCTATAGAAGAAACACAAAACAATTAAACAAAATACAATAGAAAAGACAACTGACAATAAAAATATTAATAAATAATTACATAGATACATTTAGTACCTATCTAATAGACCAAAAACCTCGCGATGGCTTTCTTGACTGCCAAAATTACTCATACTTGTTACTCATATCTTCCAAATTTTAATAAATAATCCTTCAGTCTCTTCGTAAATTAAAGAATTTATTCGAATAAATATGTAGTTTTGGTTGAGTTCAAAAGGGCTTAGTTCAAAACCACAAGTTATTAATCTTGCGTCTCAACAAGCCATACGAACCTGCGGTTCAGTTATTCCGCCCGCATTATTATGCATATTTTATTCGACGGAGCGTTTGCGGCAAGAGCAGCCATAAAATTGCCTATTGTCGATGCACGTAAAGCCAGCATTAAACTGAAAGCGATTCTCGAATGCGTCGCAACGTAAAGTACTTACCAACCTATCGGCACAGAACACATCTTTACAAGCAGTAGAATTACTCCTTGGAACATTTATACGTATACCCCGAATTCTTGTTATTTTAATTTTCCGTAACCTTCGGTCACATTACGATACATACAGAGAGTTTCACTTTTCATTATGTTGCATTGACATAGAGATTATTCGAGACATGAATTTGATTACATTTTAAAACGAAAATTGGCCTTCAGAGATACGACTGATTGCTCACGAACCTTACAAAATTTGGGTAGGTTTCAGTTATACGGATTTGATGCACGTTGACTGCAACCGATGAATACTCGTACCTCTCTTGTTTCTGTTTTACATAGAGAAACCTTTTAGCCTATAAACTGTCATCGTTTTGGCGGTACTGCTATAAAATCTTTAAGACCAATAATGCGAGGTAAAAAGCCACTATACTTACTTCATGTACGAGCAGATATTATTTTCTGTGGTGGCGGAGTACAACAGGAAACCCGCC
Source organism: Philereme transversata (assembly GCA_963924445.1). Lineage (NCBI taxonomy): Eukaryota > Metazoa > Arthropoda > Insecta > Lepidoptera > Geometridae > Philereme > Philereme transversata. Next base: position 14,273,136 of record OZ004342.1, read on the forward strand.
GAGTCGCCTTGTTTTGTTCCGCCACTACGTTTTACTTTACGACTGTACGTGGGTATGCCTTTGCTGTTTCAATCCGAAAAAAGAAAACTTCGATTAGATGCGTTTTTTTAAATAACCAGGTTCTCTTCGGGTTCCAAATAGTAGAGTGAAAGGTTCCAAGTGCAATGCCATATAATAATAAATTAATTTACGTAAGTAAGGTACCTATTTAGTGATTCGTTTTCTTGGTTTAGAGATCCTTGAGTAATATGACACTGAAAAATCTATAAAGTTTATAATTGATTTCTCTGTTGATACTCGCAGTTGCTGAATTGTGTTTCTACTATCGTAAAAGTTCGATGTCTATTACCATGTAGTCACATGGCAATGGTATTTTACACTGGTGTAGTTATAAAATATACACTACAACCCTGGTCACCATAAATAACGTAAAGAGAGTAGCTGCTGCTCGGAATAACTAACTACTAAATCTCCTGCCGTCAGCTAAATCGCAATCATTCCACATTTTTTCTCAAATTGAAAAATCCGTCCGCAAAGGGGACGTCCCATAAAGGCAGTGTCAATTTTTCCTTTAAAAATACGGCACGATCAGAGAGTAGCGATGCAGCCACTCTGCGGGACGCCGGCGTCAATTGCCGGATCCCTTCCGCTTCCGGCTCCACTCCAGTGCCGGTTTAGATTCATAACTCCGATGCTTAGAACATTGTCGGCGTCCAACTGAAAAATACGATCTCTTTCGCGCAATATTTATGACGCTGCAATAAATTTCTGTTAAGAAGCCTCGAATTACTAGCTCTTGGCTCTTGCTACAATTTTTATTTCACCTTATTTGCGATACAACTTTGCCTTTATAGAAGTAGTTTTCCGGATAAATTTATAAAGGACGGCCGCCTTCATGTATTTGTTTGAGGAAATACGGAGCTGGAGCGTTACTTCAACTACTTAAAAGTTCTGTTGCAAATGAAGCGTTACAAAAATGAACGCCCCTTGGGAAAATGTTGGGCGCTTTGTCATAGCCTTGTCGCGGTCTAAAGAGCGATTGGGGAAAGTAAGTATTGTCGCTAAGGATTAAAATTTCAGTTATAATAACAAACTGAAATTTTTGCTACATCTTTTATTTCTATACTTTTACAAACACAACAAATAAAAGTACGAGTGTAGGTAACACCTACTTATAACTAATGGTTATGTGAGAACCGTAGACCTCGCGAGCCATTATAACCATGCACTAACCGACACTTTCCCCGTTCCGATTACGCGATTACTCGCGTTCCCATGCTCATAGGAGGTCGAATCTGGTGTCTACGGGTTCGACTCGTGAAGGCAGCGTAGTCTGATTGGTATAAGTGGCTACAAATTTTCAGAAAAAAATTCAAAAATTAAAGTCAAGCTGTAGCGGGCGGATTTTTTATTTCGCAAAATCTTGTGTAGAATAAAGTCCTTAGTGTGCCTCTCAAATTTGATTGAAATCCGTAATAACGTTACAGAAAACTTCATCCCTTTGCCCCCCCCCCCTATTTCCTCCCGTAATCAAAAATTGATTGAAAAATTTGAATAAATCAAAGAACTTGTGTGCCAATTTTCGTCAAAATCGGTTGAAAAATGGGACCTGAAATGTAGGCGAGAACAAACAGACAGACAGACTGACAGACGAACAAAAGCATTTTTTGCCCAACCTTAAAACCGAGACGCTTCGCTCGCTTGGTCAATAAGAATAATGAATCCCAAATTAAACTGGCTAGAGTTGTATTACAAATGTCATGCCTAATAAAAGAAGTAAAATAAGTCAACAAGCAAAGCCGAAAAAAGTGATTACGCGAGGAGTGATCTTGTAATCGCTACGCTAAGACGCCTCGAGTCGAACACGACCCCGCTAAACCCCCTCTCGGCGACAAGCAGGGGTCGTGCAGATCCCAGAAGTCACTTTTAAGCCATTACTTACTCGCTTGTTTTCGATTTGTTTTTTCCAACGGAAAAAAGACAGCGCGTTATACAGCCGGGACTAACTTTCGGGCAATCAGCGGGCTCAACTCGGGGAAGGGTTAAATCAAAGGGTTCCGGTTTTATGAAGACTTATTTCAGACTTACCTTCAAGTTGAAATTAGATTTAATCTGGCTCGAAGCTTTAGGATTGAATTTTGTAAACAATTTCGAATACCTCTACAACTTCCAGGCTTTGTTGGAATACCATTGGGAACTCGAAAGCCTGCTGTTTAGAAATTCGTTTCAAATGAATTTCTACATATATGAGGTCGAGTTTTGTAAATACATGGACCATTTCATGTTCAACGGGCACACTCTGCACATACACATCTAATGGTTATTTAATTCTGTTGACTTTCCATTACGTTTTTCATGTAATGTTGTTGTGTTTGCTATAGGCATTGATTAAATCATATTCGAAGCTTTTGTTTCAGTTTTACAATGGGTTTTGCTCCGCGTCGAGTTTTTCAATAGGTAAATTATTTTCAAAAATAAACCTGCGCGTTGTTTTTGAAAGTAACCTATACAATGAATACCTAATATATATTTGTATGTAGGTGGTATATACCTAGTTTCATACTTTTTTATAATCAATATATTTAAATAAAATGTATAGTAGTTTTATATTTATGGATATTTTCACCAACAGATTCCTAGCCTGTCGTAACTTACGCATTATGGTTGGTACAAATGGGCATTAGTGTTTCCTTCAGTGGCTTTTAGCTTTCGACAAAACGTTTGAATTGTTCGGAAAAGGCTCTTTAGAAGCTATGGCTCCCAATAGGAGCGTTATTCCTGGAGCTTTTCCAAGGTGACTTTCATTGCGTCACTTTTTTTGTAAGTTTGCGGGAGATTTTTGTTGCATAATAGTTTCGTTTAAATACCTATTTACATAAGTAATGAATCTAAATTTAAGTTTTTTATGCTATATACTTATCTACTCTAAATTATTTAGTCTATCACTTAAATAAATTATACCTACCAAGCAACAAACAACCTAATTTCCATAAAATGACAGAATATCAAAGACATAATAAAATATATGTTGTTATCACAAATTATGCAAATAATTTCTAGAAATGAAAGCTTATTTTTCACGAAGAGCTTTTTATCTCCACAAAATATTAATACTGTTTTCTGTATAACTCAGAAAATACTAAGGCCATGTTTTTTAGATACAGATTGACAGAGATAATATACAATACGAACATTCGCCGAATCCCGATACTGTGGCCGCAGTATCACCAAAAATTACTAACTATAACTAAGTAAAGAAGAGACACTCTTACCCATCGCCAATTAATTGTCCCCCGCAACGTAGCAGTAGGCCTGGTAGTATTGTCGTGCCGATGTCACTCGGTTGTCAGCGCTGCTCGCAGCATAACATATAATTTAAAATAGGTATAACTTATCCACTCGAACTTGTTCAAGACTACGTATACCTCGGCTAGATAGTGCAATTGGGTAGACGAGAAGGAGGCCAAGAGGAGGATTCAGTTGGGCTGGGCAGCATTCGGGAAATTAGGTCGAATCTTCTCGTCACCTATACCACAATGCCTGAAAACGAAAGTCTTCAATCAGTGCGTCCTACCCGTAATGACCTGCGGTGCAGAGACGTGGACGCTCACGGTAGGACTAGTCCACCAATTTAAGGTTGCGCAGGGAGCTATGGAACGGGCTATGCTTGGAGTTTCTCTGAAGGATAAAATCCGTAACGAGGTTATCCGACAGAGAACCAAGGTCACCGACATAGCCCAGCGGATTGGCAAACTGAAGTGGCAGTGGACTGGCCATATAAGCCGGAGAACCGACAACCGTTGGGATAAACGAGTTCTTGAGTGGATACCGCGTCTCGGAAAACGTAGTATGGGGCGCCTCCCGACTAGGTGGAGCGATGACATAAGAAAGGCGGCGGACAGAAATTGGATGAGAAGAGCCGAAGACCGGGCTCAGTGGTGCGTATTGGGAGAGGCCTATGTCCAGCAGTGGACTAAGTGGGTTGATGATGATGATAACTTTGTTATAAAAACAGTTTTACTCCATTAAAAAACATAAAAGTACCTATGTAACTACAAAATAAATAAATAAAAGAAACATGACAACTGGGTATTCGTGAAAACTAGACTGATTAAAAGTAATGAAAAGACATTTAGATTTTATTAGATACCTACCACTTGGATATCATCAGACTAACTTCGTGGTGTGTTACATCGACGTTGCAGCTTCCGTCACATGCTGAAAATACACTCTGATCTGATTCTCCTAACGCGTCAAGTATTAATTTAATAACCTCACATAAAATGAACATCTATCGCGTTATAATGATAACATAACTTACTCATCCAGTAATTTAATATTCGCCATCTTGTTTTTACAAACTGGACTTGAATAAAACTCTGAGTCTCCGCATTTTATATTTCTCTTCTGAAAAGCTCATGTAAGAGGTCGAGCTAAAAGCTAATTATCCCGCAGTCTTTCTTTAAGTGTACCGCCATCGAATCGCATGAATCGCTCGCTTGTTTAGTCTTGTTTTACACGAGGCGAGTTTTAAACCATCTTTCTTCCAAAACATACATTTTCCTTTATATAAATATTTTACAGTTAAGATACACAGTTACAGTCGAGAAGGTGAAGAACAAAACCACACTTTTCCACTTCTGGAAATTTTGTTTTTTTTTAATATTCATGTAAAAAATGTTAAATTGGTTGTCGTGACTATGCGAGATCTTGTCAAAACCATTTCTTTTCCAACTAAAAATTCATTCGAAATCAAGGGTTTCGAACGAAACCACACTTTATTGCCTGGAAAAATCAGTCATCTGTGATATTTTTCAAAACCACACTTTTTTAGAGTAAAATTCAACGGTATCAATAAGTCTTCATCAAAACCATCTAAAACATTGAATTGATTAATTGATACATTAAATGTTCTAAAATTGCAAATGTCTGATCTGGTAGCTAAAATATTTTAAGGTTGTTTTATTTTTCATAGTTCTGCCAAAATTATTCACAACTAAAAAAAAGACACCTAACTAACAAGATTGGTATCTGCATACAAGTCTCAAAGAAAAAGACAACCCGAGAGACAAGGCCGTTCGCAGAAACACAGATAATAATATTCCAGTTTCTTTTTGACCGGGAGAAAGAGTTGATCCAATTTTGTAAAAAAATGTTCATAGCTCTTCGCATAGGGCAGAAGATGGAGATGTCAGTGATTGTGATTGTCTTGAACCTGATGCAAGCACTATAGGAATTTAGGCTATAAGTGAAAGTGAAGAAAACTTCGAAAATAAAGTTATTTTTAAAAGTGAAGTTGTTTTGCCAAGTTTCTTCAAACCACACTTTTTTTACAAAAAGTAGGGAAAACCAAAACTTAGAATTGTGATTTTATTACGCATATCCTCACATTACAATTTCATTGTAACGACTTCTTAGTACTACTAAATTGGCAAAAGTTAGTAAACTTTAAAGTGTGGCTTGAAATCTTTATTTTACCGGTGGTTACACTCAGTGAAGGTTTCAGCGCATTGTACACACCCCGCAAAAAGTCTAAAAATATAATTTTAAATAAATAGCAGTTTCTAGCAGTGAGCTAAAACAATGCCACATGGCAACCGCATCATGTGCCTGAGCCCTTAGAGGTAAAGGAGGGTAAAATGACGTGCTGAATTAAGCCAACATTTTTTCGTAAGTGGGCACTAAAGGCCCGTATTATTCTACTGAAGTGTCCTAAATTTTATGATCCATCTCGCTAAGGACTCTTATGTGTCAATAGGCCAAACATCCGCATGAGTGGACAAATTAACGATGTTTTACAATGCTTTATTTTAACATTTGTATAACATTGAATTACTAAGGTTTATTTATTTACTTAGTTTATTAGAAAGTAGGTTTATTGAAATACCATATACCGTTATTTATTGATTATTTCGTTACTGAATTTTTGCTTGGTGTGCAATAAAGAGTATTTCATTCATTCATTCATGTATTTGTCTAGGATTAGTTATATTTATTTGTTTATATATCTGTCTCTACCATTTTGCACTACCTTTAATAACTGTTTGTCCGCATTACACAAAGGTTAACTGGAAGAGAATGCTATCTAGCATTAAGTTCGCCTATGTACAGATTATTTCCATTTTGTGCAATAAAGAATTTTTCATTCATTCATTTATTCACATTTTTGGTTTCATTGATTTTATTTATTTTATAAGTCTATTTTACGAGTTTAATATTCAGTAGATCGGATGAGTTGTAGAATGTGTAGCTCTACTACAACTAGGCGCTCACTTTAAAGGCAAAACGAACAGCAGCGTAATACAAATAGCGAAAGAATTCTCAGTCTTGATAAATACCAACACAGGGTGGTCTACGCCACAAGTTTTAATTCTATGTTAAAACGCTTTAGCCCCACTTGCACCAACTATGTACTTGGATTAGTCGCGTTTTCGTGAAATTCAAACGAAGTAGCTTGCCCATGTAATTATGATAAGTGGAAAGTATTCAAATTTTACAGATCGACTTGATTTGATCTAGTTCCCTGAGCTGATTTGATGTTGGAGGATACTGACAGTTATGGTGTTAATTTTGTACATCGCAGTTCAATTACTCATAGAATAATCAAACTTATAAAATTGTTAAAATGATCATTTATTTCGAGATTTTATAAGTGGTGCATGTGGGTCTCAGTTCGTTAATTTGAACAATACAGGGTGTTCGAGATGGGACGTCTTCGGACATGCAAACAATTAATTACAAGGGTTATAAATGCTGGACATTAGTCAGAGTGTCGGCGGTTTCGGACTCGCGGCTCATAGCCACAGCCTCACCCTGTACCATACTTAAATTGTCTTAAATATTGCTCTACTTAAACATGCACTAACTACCATTTAAGTAGATAAATTAACAGTTTATTTTACCTAGATCTTAACGACTGGACTTAAACTATGATCCCGGAATGCTTACAGTTGCCGTATTTTTGTAAATGTTTGATTTTGATATTGAAATTACAGGCTCTTGAGAATTTTCACTTGTATGTCTCAGGGTTACTCTGAGGTTAAGTCTTTGTTGGACCTGAAAGTCATGCAAATTTTAAGCAGTGGTGGTAATCGCTTTACGTCAGGTGGGCCATGAACTTGTCCTGTCATCTCAAGAAATATAGGATAGCACGAAGTATAAGCTTAAAACGTCCCCGAAAATCAACTTTTGTGACATAATTGAATGATGTATATCTGATTTATTTAAATCATTATTTTATATACAGGATTACACACATCGACAAAAAGTCCAAGAACTGAACCGAAACATTGTCGGTCGGAACATCGATAAAACGGAAGGTTATAAATCCCGTATTTAAAATAATGTTAATACTTGCTATGTTTCATGACTTCTCTTCAGTCATCAAAGAAAACACCCTTTACTTATTACCTCACATTTGTGGCAAAACATCAGCACATAAAATCTCTCATTTCGTTCAAAGTATCAACCCAACAGCTAACTTCAGGTATTTTAAATAATGAAAACAAAGTTTGTGTATCTTTTGCCTTTACACACCTGGTTATTACAAAAGTTCTAGATACCGTTATATTTGCCGACACTTTTCAAGTTTCACAACATTTACGACGTTAAGCTAATAAAATGCGAAATTAGATATGAAAAAATATTGTTTGAGGTTAATAAAATCGCTGTTTAAAACAACTTTGGATTGTCGTCTGCCAATCAAGGGTCGTACAAAAGGATCCACAAAGCGATCGCCTCAGGGATGACGTGAATCAGGGATGGCAGAATTTATTTAACGATAAAATTATTTGATACTAGCTGTTGCCCGCGACTTCGTATGCGTTTAATTTTAATAATAAATATTTTATAATATATAATTATTTATTATATAATAAATAATTTGATTGTAAATTTGTAGGTGACCTAGAAATAAAGCTAAACTCGCTGTTGTAATTTGACTTGACATCCCATTTTTATCCCATGGGACCTGATTTATGGGATAAAAGTGGCCGATGTGTTAATCCAGGTTATATTCTACGTATATACTAAATTTCGTCGAAATCGGTTAAGCTGTTACGACGTGATTGAGTAATAAATATCCAAACTTTCGCATTTATAATTTTGATATTGCAGCTTTGCTTATCATCAGCAAGTAAATTTAACAAAATTTTAAAACCCTGATGATTGCTGGCTGCACACATTTCCGCCGACACAGTTAATAACCATCTCGCCAACCAGTAACAGAAAAAACGCATTGAAATCGGTTCATCTCTTTGGAAGTAACAATGAATCATTACATCAATCAGAAGTCATGATGATAAGTTCAAAAGAAAGAAAATACATTTATTTGACACACACGGCAGGACAGATCATTCAGAACAGAACAAATACAGAACAAACATACCTACTTGCATAAAGATTGCAATGATTAAAAAGAAAAATTATATAAAGAAACACAGGAAAAACACAAGATAAAAATTTAGTACATATACATAGGTAGGTACTAGGTACAGATAATATGGTCTTCCGTGCTGCTAAGCAAGCAGTCTCAGCGTATTGCTGAGAACCATCCGAGGAAGGTAAGCGGCATTTGTACTAAAAACGGGATATTTACAATGATTTGTGAGTTTTTGAGTGTCTCGATATCTCGACGCAGTTGCATGCGCACAGTTTACCCGTGATTATGGCGCATGCAACTGCGTCGAAATATTGGGTCACTCAAAAACTCACGAATCATGGTAAGTATCCCGTTTTTAGTAAAAATAGTGTCATAACCATGATAGTTTTAAAAGTTATAAGGTAAGCGGCGCTGGTTTTCAGATGGGACCTATGGGTAGCCTCACGAACGCAGAAAAATAAATAGGTAAACAGATACATAGCCATACATAGACAAGGCATAGCTAAGGGAGTTGACTTAACAACCTCCTTTTTCTTCGGGGTTAAAAATAACTGTTTTAAATACCTGCGGCAGCCCTGAATTCACCTAATCCGTCGGCTCTTATAGAAAGAGAAACGATAACCAATTCTTTTTAAACCAGTTCCTGCGGGCCCATTGTGTGAATAAACCGTATAACTGACGTAGTTACACAATTTCAACGGGTATTTATAAGAAACAAGCTTGCACCCGCGGCTTCACACGCATAGTTTGCCAATAAAAAGCCGGGTCATAAGCAATACAGGGTGTTTGGTAATATACTGGCGATATTCAAATGACGGTTTCTTAAAACATAATACTACTAGTTATATTATCAAATTTTAAAGAAAATCGACTAAGTTTAGGTGATTAATTCGATATAAAACTTACTGCCTACTCTTGCAATCGACATCCAAAAATAAAGGCCGATTTGATATCTCTTGATCTTGGGTAGGAGGGTGAAAAATACTTTACGACCTACGAAATATAAAAAAAAAAATCATTAAAATCGGTCGACCCGTTTCGAGGGAGTGCGACCACTAAAACCGTGGCACGAGATTTTTATATTAGAAATTATCTACTTATCTTCTTTTTGATTTTGTTTTGTCCTGTCAATTCAAAGGTTGTCTGGAAGATCGCCTTTAGCGATAAGACCGCCCATTGTACTTACCTTTATTTTTATGTATTTCTTTGTATGTTTAATGTTGTTTGGTGTGCAATAAAGAGTATATCTATCTACTTATAAATAACGATATATTGGTTCAACCATTCAATTATACAGTTAGGTTTATTATTGGGTCGCGTTATAAATACGGTACCTATTATTCCGTGCTCCTATCTAACCGAAGTATCTAATCATTACATACTTGTAGTTACTCACCCTACACTGTTAATTAATCATCGACATTCTTGAACGAGCTTCAGCTTGGACCGAAGTTGATAACGGTACAGAGGGCGGCATAAGTCTTTAGAAAAGTTGCAGAGGAGACAAATTATATTTTTTACTCTGAGGTACCTAGTTTTTACTGTACAGTATTCTGAAGACCACCATTCTCATTCACACGTGCACCCATCCGCTAGATTTGTCTAGCGTAAGGCTCGGCATAAGGCTCGCAGATAAGTCCGGCGCTCGCCGTTTGACAAGGCGAGTGCCGCGCCGCACTTAGCGCTCGTGTAGTGTGTGGGCGATGACTGTGGCAATGACAGATTTGTCCACTGATTTGTTAGGCGCGGCGTGCAGCTCGACGCTTGTGCAGTGTATAGTGGCCTTAAGATAAATCTCTACAGAAAATATTGTAATATATTATAATATTACTAGCTTCCGTGCGGCTTCGCACGCGTGGTGAACTAGTTATAAACCGCAAAAGATCGATCTCTATAAAAATCTATGAGTGAGGCATATCTATTATATACTTATATAGCAGTGACGAAGACTGATAAAGGGATAATGTTAATAAAAATGTCTGGAACAAATGGTATCAAAAACTTACATTACGTACTTGTCTCGGCGACTGTACATGTAATCCGATAAAATATACCTATTGCCGGCGGCCTCGCTCGTTACTTGTAATTACATCTCTAGCGTTTTCGTGGTACGTGGACTTCATGGTAGTGTAGTAAAAAGAGATGGAGTTTTCCTCTAACGAGAAAAACATTGGTTTCTAAGTCAAAGTATTCATTGCGTTAATGTTCTCATAAAAATTGGTTTGTTTCAAAACTGCAACTGCAAGAGTGGTCTTATCGCTAAAAAGTAATCTCTTTTAGACAACTTGAATGGAGTAACTACAAGGAGGTCGGGTTGTTAGCATTTTTATGCAATGAAGTAGTTCAAATAACTATTGTTTTATTACTCTTATTGACCTAATTTTAATGAATTATTCTATGATTTTAACCTATTTATTTGAAAGAAATATATTTTATTTGTTACTTAATTTATGTGTCTAGTTCCCGTCAGGACTACATAGTCCCGTTAGCCAATCGGCGACTTTCCAAACACGAAAAAGTAAAAGGAATCGTTAATTTTCGTAGGCAGAATCAATCTTTTTTGGGTTAACAGACATATTTCGTAGCACCCAGTACACATTTACTCCGAACAGCCCTTGAATTATGCTTATAGCTAATCGTTGATAACGCGAACACTTTATTGGGCAAATCCCGCATTCATTGTTCGAATCAGAATACGCTTAATGCAAATATGGGCGAAATTAATTTCACTGAATTACAATTTCATTTATATGTGCTTAGTTCAAACCTAATTAACATTAGAATCGTATTAAACATGATATTATATAACATGTAAGGTAAGATTTTGTCAGACATCTATCGATTAATAAATTAATAACTACATATTTCTACAAAAATAAAAAGAACCAGGGAAAATACCTATTAGCCGGCAAGCTGAGATGACACATTGGCAGTGTTTAGGGCAACTTGAAATCACTATTATTAGTAGGTAAGTCACTATAATTGCCTCCGTGGCGCAGTGGGCGTATAGCCGGCTGAGACGCAGGAGGTAGCGGGTTCGATTCCCGCCGCGGAACAAATGTTTGCATGATCTACAGATATTTCTTCCGTGTCTGGGTGTTTTTCTATATATTATAAGTATGTATTTACAAAAAAAGTATATAAGTATTCTATCAGTTATCTGGTTCCCATAGTACAAGCTCTGCTTAGTTTGGCGCTAGATAGCGCTGTGTGAAATGTCCAGCGATATTTATTTATTTATTTAATTTAATTATCTACGTAGTGAATCTGGAATCGAAAATCGGGCAGGGCGTTTCCGGTTATTTCTCTATCACTGCGTGGTAGAGAAATAACCGGAATACGGCATTTGACAAAAAAAAATAATAATCCAAGAATGCTAGAGTCAATTTGGAATTATTTTAATTGTTAAGTTTAGCATTTATATAATCTAGAAATCAAAATCTCCGACTATTTTGATGGTTTTAAAGTATGACCTGACTGCCCCAATGTTGGGAACATCGGATGAGTCAAAAGATTTTCCCGGCTTTTTTTTTTAATTTTCACCTAACTTATCTTAATCTTAAAGAAAGAAAGAAGAATGACAGAAAGTTCTTTTATTTGTACTTTCAACGTAGGTACTCGATGTTTGATTTTCTCCGAAAACAGCAAATTTTCACTAAGTTGTTTTTTCGATGAAAAACATCGTATTTCGAAAAGTCTCCGAATAAACATTGTTCTTTTAAGTGAGAACAATGACCCTCTTTCAGATACATATTCGGAAGCACCCTGTGTACACAGTCAGATTTCATTCAATATTAATTTATTAATTAAAATCACAAGAAACACTTTGAAACGCCAATTCTACCGCCTATTCCTCCGCGACCAAGCCAAGAAAGGATCAGGCAAGAAACTAGGCTGGTTAAGGATTATAAATAAATAATGCTGGACATTTCACACAGCGCTATCTAGCCCCAAACTAAGCAAAATTTGTACCATCGGAACTACGTACTATGGTTTTGTAAATACATACATATACTCGTAATATATAGAAAAATACACAAACCCAAAACAAATATTTGTAGACACTGCAAACATTTATCCCGCAGCGAGTATCGAACCCGCAACCTCCTGCGCCCCGGCCACAGAAGTCGTCACGTATTCGTTTCAATTATCCTTTTACAATAAATAACAATCAATACATAGATAAATACAATAGGTAACGTCCAGTCCCACAATATCCATAATAACTAGTTACCAAACATGTTCTTTCAAGGCAAGCGTGCTCCATCACTAAGGTAAAAAAAACATTCCAGCGTGTGTAGGTAAGGGTGCAGTCAATGTGTTTATCCATAAGATACACGAATTTAAAAGAATCTTATTTAATTTCGAAAAAAAAGTCCTAACAAAAAAGATTCCATTGCCACTCCAGTGAAAATCTCCTATATTTTCTTTATATTTTGTAAATATTTTATCATTTGCATAAATACTTAAATATTTCCTCCATACCCTTGCTGTATTTAATCAGTGTAACCACATCCATAGTATGCATTTCCATCAATGTTTGAGGCAAAACCTTAGCTGGAATCGACGACGCTTTGACTGCCTCAGTCCCACCCGTTTGATGTGTTTAATTACTTTGTTTGTTGTTCCAATGCTTGCTGCGCTGCCGCCGCAAGTCGAGCACTTCCAAAACTGTTAGCATTTCCAAATTAGACGTTAAAAGGTCTATACCACTCTTAATCTGCTTTCGATATAAACTGAGCTTTATTACAAAGCCTTTAGTTGTAATATAGTTTGGATATAAGTAGCTTACCTCCCCACTAGATGGAAAGGCGACCTTATAAAGGTTGCTGGGAGCCGTTGGGTTGCAGACTGCACAAGATTAGTCCTATGGCTGATATTATGAAGAGAATGGTGAAATTTCCTGTATGGCTTTGGCGTCTAACGGTTTAAAAACTGCAACACTAGGATGCGAATCAGGGAGGTATCTTTTATTAAAGTTAAACTTTTATTACATCGTCTCAACGTTTTTGTCTGTGTGTTGCATGTCGCGTGACGGTTGGCCGCGGAGTAGGAATAAAGTGAAAGGCGCTCGCCAGAGCAGCCGAGACCAATATGGCGGCGCCTATAGTTCGCATCAGCAGACCGTGTAGTGTATAGACTCATTTGTGCCAACGAAAATTTTTAGTTAAATGTCTATAATGTGAAACAAAGTTTCACTTTTACCGTGGTTTTATAAAATCACACAATCCTTTTTTTCTTACTTTTGCGTAATTAACGTAACTTTTTTTAGTGATACTTTTATTTTTCAGCATTATAATATCATCTGTGATTTTACCCGCGTCAAACTAACCGAATTGTTTTATACACGCAACGAAATAATTAAAATTCTTACTATTGAGCTGGGGTGGCGTCAATCACGTAAGTGATTTCCCTAATCGTGGGATGGATAGAGAAGGGTTTGTGTAGCGATTTGTCATGGTATTATTAAGGAACTACAGCAATTAGTGCAAGGTTCACGAATTGAACCGAAACGTTGTCGGTCGAAACACCGATAAAACGGTACGTTATAAATCCCGTATTCTTAATAATACTGCTCTTTTGTTTCAATAAATAATAATCAAACTTGATATCGCACGCTTAATCATAAAATAATAAAACGGAATAACTAAAAAATCGAGTTGTTTGAGTTTCAGTGTTAGAGTTTAATTAACTAGTGGTTCGCCCCGAACTGAGATCTCGCGAGTCTCCCATAAAAACAAAAATATATTATCCGTAATCATTGACTATCAAAATAATGCCACGAAATAAACAACCACAATACTTGACCTACAGTTTCATTCAAATTACAGGTAACGGGAGTTCATGTTAATTGGTTACTCTTTTTTGGTGTACAAAATGCAGTTATTCTGGATTTCAGACTTTTGCCTATATTTGTGTTACTAAAGCTACAGGAATACCAAATTTCAGCATTGTGGGGTTACTGGCGTACCCTGTGAATTTTGCCAAAGTTTTGTTTTTATTATGGCTAATAACTCATAAACTAGAAAGATTCAACTAAAAATAAAAACAGGGTTGAAATGTACTAATAAAGACCTTTCATTTGACGTCCCATTTGACTTTATAGTCTCATTTTCATTTTTTTTTACCCCTCTTGAACCCCAATATCTCAACAACCCCCTCATATTTTTAGCTCATTTAGTCACACCAAAATTGTGCCATCACTACCTACGTATGTATCAAATTTCACGATGATCGGATCAACGCTTCGAAAGTTATCCTCGGACAAACAAACATACATACATACATACAATGCCGATTTGCCCAAGTTGATTTGGAGATCTCGCTTCGATCGATCAAATATAACTTAAAAATCTCTTTAATATTACCTGAACTATAGACAAAACTGCAGAAATGTAGAGAAGACAGCAATAAAAATCTAAATAATAAAAAATAATGCTGGACATTTCACACAGCGCAACTAAGCAAAGCTTGTGCTATGGGAACTAGAAAACTGATAGAATAATGGTCTTAGGTGATCTTAGATGATACACTTTTCAAAATTATTTAGCTTATAAAGTCCAGATACATAATAGTTTTTGTTTTAATTGATGATAATAGGGCCAAATGCGTTTAAATAACACAAAGAGTATAATTCGAGTTTAAAAATAAAATATGTACTCACCAAAAAAAAAATTGAACACTGTTTAGCTGGTGTTAAAAAAATTCCCATACAAAAATTGGTAAGCAAGTTTTTTAAACACGCGTTAAATTTTTTACTTTTTACTTTTTTGTGGTAACAAGGTTAATATTTAAATATTATTCCTTATAACATGTTGTTTGTTATTGGGCAGTGGCGCAGTGGGCGAATAGCCGGCTGAGACGGAGGAGGTAGCGGGTTCGATTCCTACCGCGGAACAAGTGTTTGCACAATCTACAGATATTTGTTCCGGGTTTGGATGTTATTCTATATAATATAATATATTGTACGTATGTATTTACAAACAAAAAAAGTATATAAGTATTCTATCAGTTATCCGGTTTCCATAGTACGAGCTCTGCTTAGTTTGGGGCTAGATAGCGCTGTGTGAAATGTCCAGCAATATTTATATATTATTTATTTATTCATTCCACGGGTACCCCATAGATGTATCCCTGAAACATTGCGGTTCGATGATCTAGGTAACGCGAATAATTACCAAAATTGTTAATTTTAAAGTAACGCGAGGGCCGGGCGTTCCACAAGGGCGATCCTTGGGTCCACAATATATCTTGTGGGCAGGCAACCGCGATTTGACTGACGGCGCGCTCTGAAAGGACATTTATCAGTCTCACTACTTGGGTTACACTAAACCAAACAACAATGAATTCTCATTGACAAATTATCTCGGTATTTGTTGGTGTTAAGTCTTTTCTTCTGACTAATCCGCTTTATCTGTTTTGAAAGAAGATGAACATATTTTTTATATATTTCGTTTATTTCCTCCGACGATCTCCGTGGCGCAGTGGTCGTATAGCCAGCTGAGACGCAAGAGGTAGCGGGTTCGATTCCCGCCACGGAACAAATGTTTGCATGATCTACAGATATTTGTTCCGTGTCTGGGTGTTTTCTATATAATAAAAGTATGCATTTACAAAAAAAAGTATATAAGTATTATATCAGTTATCTGGTTCCCATAGTCCAAGCTCTGCTTAGTGTGGGGCTAGATAGCGCGGTGTGAAATGTCCAGCAATATTTAGTATTTATTTATTTATTATTATTATTTGACGTTACATTCAGCGTACATACATAGATTACCAACAAAACATTTTTTCGAATTGAACATGTCTGTACAAAAACGAGCTTAACCCTTACAAGAGCTTTCTTTAGCAAATCTTTTAGGAGATTCATTATAATAAATAATAAATATTGCTCGACATTTAACACAGCGCTATCTAACCCCAAACTTAGCAGAGCTTGTACTATAGGAACCAGATAACTGATAGATTACTTATTTACTTTTTTTTGTAAATACATACTTATAATATATAGAAACCTGAACAAATATCTGTAGATCATGCAAACACTTGTTCCGAGGCGGGAATCGAACCCGTTACCTTCCACGTCTCAGCCGACTATTCGCCACGCGCATTCGTACTTCGCCGCGGAGGTCGTATAATGGTGCGTAAATATGCACCCAAAAGGCTTTTTGTTTTAAATCTAACTTAGGATACTTCATACGCCATTGCTATATAATTCGGCCACAAACGGATTGTAACAATTTCTTGAATTGAAATTTGAATGAATTGAATTCCAATTCAAGAAATGACAACTTTCATAAGTGCCTCAAACACGATGAAGATACTAGGCTATTTTATGTTAAGACAAAATATCGTTTTCCATGTAATCCAATGGACTATCACACACAGCGAAGATAAAATATATTTTCATCTTACATTGGATTGTATGGCGAGCGATATTTATATTAACATAAAATATTAGAACATCTTCATCGTTTGTGACGCACTTTACAATGTTTGTAAGGCATAAGGCATCCGTAAAAGGCGTATTCCAAAACACATATTCTCTGTAAGCCACTTATGAAAATGAACGTAAACGCGGATAAACTAAAGCCTATTTTCCGCGCCGCATACCGGCCGGTTACAAATTGCTTTGGGCAAAGCGTAAATTTTAATTTTATCTCTAATACCCGAATGAGTGCCGTGACTCGGCGTAATAAATGTACTCTTACCACGTTAGCTGGTTTGCGTACCGGATGCATTCATCTGTAAAGCAGGATACGATTCGCAAATATTATGTATCCTAATGCGCGTTATTCAAAAAGCAGGTTAATCTCACGGTTTAACGTTCTATCTCTCTTATATACTAAATCTCTGACAGGAAGAAAGGTACTTAAATATAGCAGAGGTATACCAAAGGCTTGTTAAACGTGCTTTTTAAAGAACTTAAAATAAGATTTCAAAACCATCTCAAAAATTTTCGAGCCAGACAGAACTTGCTTGAGATGGTTTTCTAAACTTTAGAGATCCCATAAGTGTCGGATAACACTTACAAATAAATATACGCAGAAAAAGGTTAATTTAATAGTGATGTTGCAGCTTGGGATGCAGCGAGTTAATGACAATTACGTAACGCAGGCCGTTACTCCCTATAAATTAGGAACTGTGCTCAGTGTGCCAAACACGCATTTTGTATGGAATACGAGTGTTTCCTGTAACCATTGGTTTTGATGATGACTAATTAGGCCATAAAGTTGTAGAACTATAATTGTAATTATAAACGAGAGTTACAGTACAAATAAAGTTTGTTACAGTAGAAAGTTTGTCTATAGAATGTACTGAGTGTTACAACCTAAAAGTCCCAAATATTTATCCTATGTATTTACATTATATTATTTATATATATTTATTATATATTTACATTTATTATATATCTATAAATAAATAAATATCGCTGGAAATTTCACACAGCGCTATCTAGCCCCAAACTTAGCAGAGCTTGTACTATGGGAGCCAGATAACTGATAGAATACTCATATACTTTTTTTGTAAATATATACTTATAATAGGTATATAGAAAAACACCCAGACACGGAACAAATGTCTGTAGATCATGCAAACATTTGTTCCGCGGCGGAAATTGAACCCGCTACCTCTTGCGTCTCAGCCGGCTATACGCCCACTGCGCCACGGAGGCAGTCAATACATATTTAATATTTTATTATATTTTTATTATATGTTGTGTATTTATTTATGTATCAGAAATTTAGGTTATTATTAGAATATAAGTTTTAAATTGTTATTTTGAACAATTTTTATATATATTTCAAAAATAACTACGTGTTAACTTTATTAATTTATTAGTCCGAGGTGTAACAACTGCATAATCCATATAAGAACTTTAAGGTCTTCACGATTCAGGCTTGACCTAGTGTGAAAACCACCGACTACACCATTTAGTTATTAAGCCCTCTCAATAATAAGGTCACTTAAAAATTATCTGTTTTAAAATTACTAGTGGTTCGCCCCGAACTGAGATCTCGCAAATCTCCCAAAATAAATATTATTCTTAGGGCGACTTGCACAACGATGCCTAAACATATTTAGTGGCTAAATATGATTTAAGGAGTTGTCAAATCATACAAATACTTCAAACTTAAACATGTTTAGTCGCTAAATACGTTTAGTGATCTTTGTGCATGCCGGCTTTAATGTTTGACTAATAAATTGGTGCCACGAAATTAATAACCAACCTACTTGATGTACAGTTTCATTCAAATCAGATGTAACGGGGATTCTTATTAATTGGTTATATTTTTTTGGTGTACAAATGACAGTTATTCTGGATTTCAGACTTTTGCCTATATTTGTGTCACTAAAGCTACATGAATACCAAATTTCAGCATTATGGGGTCACTGGTGTACCCTGTGAATTTTTTCAAAGTTTTGTTTTTACTATGGCTAATAATTCAAAAACTACAAAAATTAAGCTAAAAATAAAAACGGCATTCAAATGTACTAACAAAGACCTTTCATTTGACGTCCCACTTGACCTAATAGTCACATTTTCATTTATTTTTACCCCTCTTGAACCCCAATATCTCAACAACCCCACAATATTTTTAGCTCATTGAGTCACACCAAAATTGTGACATCACTACCTACCTATATACCAAATTTCACGATGATCGGACAAACGCTACGAAAGTTATCCTCGGACAAACAAACATACAAACATACACACATACATACATATATATATACATACAACGCCGATTTGACCAAGTTGATTTGGAGATCTTGCTTCGCTCGATCAATTTGTCATTAGGTGTGTTGTTTGTTGCTAAATAAAATATTTTTCATTTTCAATATTCCATTCTCTGATTTATTCCTATGTGCAAGGGTAAGTCAGTGGTGATCTGCTTTCTATGTAAATGTAGCCTAAGCACCCGCGTTGCGCGCGCGGGCCTTGTTGAGGCATGCATTGTATCTATAGGGTAGTATGGAGGTAGTATTTTCATAGTTCTTTGTTCAATGGTTTACGGTTTTTAGGTTTCCGGACCCGGGTTTGAGTTTGTTCCCCAATCCGTCTATCATAGCTGATTATCTCGGCAACTATGATGCTTGCGACTTGAAATTTATAAATAGTTATTAAATGAAACGTGTCATTTAGTAAAATAAACTAAAATATTTTAATATTGATTTCCAAAGGGACCTAAATGGTGAGGATCTAAATTTTAAAAAAGGGTTACGAAGTACAAGTTGCATATTTCATAACATTTTTTTTTGAGTTGCAAGTTTTTAAAGTTATGATGAAAATTATAAACATTAAAAAAACCCGCATCACTAAAGTTTGCAAAACGAAAACTTGAAATAATTATGGTTGACAGAAATATCCGTACAAGTCCAGAGTGAATGTTTTTTCCAGGCAAGTGTGCGTCATCTTCGATCTCACCATCACTTACCATCAGGTGAGGTTAGTGATCAAGTGCTTGACTACCATAAAAAAAATAAAAAAAACTAGACAAAATGACGTGATTTTAATGAATAAAAACATTTGATTTTGATTTTATCGTTTTCAGTGTCTGGTCATTCGAGAACCTTTATATTTAAATTTGAATAAACACTTGAGCAATAATTGTCTATCGTATAAAATATGCACTAAAATAAAGCATTCCCCTAAACTACATATAAAACTATTAAACGTGTTCACATTTTGTAAGTAAACGTCAGAAACGCGGCGGTCCGCCCGCCTGTTGGGGCTACTTTGAAACAGACCATGTATTTCTAATCGCTGTCATACGAGATAGGATAAGATTATTTTAATCTTTTAAATATATAATGTATTGAATTGTATTCAGAGGACTTGTTTGACATGGTGCCTGCAGGTTCCTTTTATCATCGCACCGCTCACCATCGGCAGGGAATCTATCCACACACCTTGGAGACGATCTGGTCGCGAACCGTGAGGTTCCAGAAGAATTTCCTCCCGCGAACGCTTCGCTTGTGGAATGGTCTTCCTGCCGAGGTTTTCCCTTGGGACTACAGTATGGGGTTCTTTAAAAAGGGCGTTTTGAAAATTTTAAAGAGTCGGCAACGCGCGTTGATACATTTGGTGTTATAATCGTCCATAGACTAACCGCTTACCATCAGGTGGACCGTATGCTTGTTTGCTACCTTAGTAGTATAAAATAAAAAAAATCTTATTAATATTTTAATAAAGGTGCTTTAACGAGTTACATTGCCTATCTCCCCTTTCTTGCTCTATTGTGAGACAGAGATAAACAAAACCATACATTCCTATAGTTAGACATACATTAGAGGCGGAAGGAAAAATAAAAGTTTAACGTTCGTCATGTATTCGTAAAGTACATATTCGTTGCTGTAGTTCTGACATTTGATAGTTTATTTATCACAATAACTAATTCAGGCAAGACAAATTAACTCTGACCAGATTGGCCGGAATTGGCCATAGACCGCAATGGATGGAAGGGAGATGGGGAGACCTTGAAAAAACTATTAGACAAACATTATTTAACAAATTGGAGACCTCCGTGGCGCAGTGGGCGAATAGCCGGCAGAGATGCAGGAGGTAGCGGGTTCGATTCCCGCCGCGGAACAAATGTTTGCATGATCCACAAATATTGGTTCCGGGTCTGGAGGTTTTTCTATATATTATAAGTATGTATTTACAAAAATACAAATTATTGACAAGAAATCGCTTAAAAACAACACCTGCGTAGCGCTCGACTGTAAAGAACACCTGACACCTGCACAGCGGCCGACTGTAAACACCAGCTGCACAGCGGTCGACTATAAAAAGGCAGCAATTGCTCGCCTCGGGCTCACTCCCGGATGACGAAATCACCTCTGCTAACGCGGAAGCGATCTCTGAGTCACCCACATCAGACAGAGCAAACACTTCACAGATACACCGACCTCGCCGGCGAGGTCGACGAGTCTCGGCGTTTCTCTCCTATCCCCACCATGGCAACTGCCCAAGCCGAGGCTCGTACCTAAGTGGTGCCCTTGCGCTAGTTGCCTCTTCAAACAACTTACTGGGCTGAGCGCCATCTGCGCTCGCCAAAAGTTCGGTTAAGCTGTAACGGTCTCAGAGGCCAACAGCGAGTTTAGTCCATTCGAAAAAAAAACCTCGGGCGCACTTGGTATCCAGACTTCGTAGAGTTAACAACTCGTCACTTTGCTTATTTATGTTGGTCAATTTGAGTATTTTGATTTTAATGAGTAATTGTTATTTTAGTTGTCCGTTTGATTTATTTCTGTATTTTTGGGTTAAATTATTTGATCGAGATTTATTTTTTTATGTTAAATGAGGGAAGACCGCTTAAAATATATTATAGATATGTAATTACAAAAAAAGTATATATGTATGTATTCTATCAGTTATCTGGTTCCCATAGCTTTGCTTAGTTTGGGGACAGATAGCGATGTGTGAAATGTCCTCCAATATTTATTTATTTATTTAAAAGCAAAGGCCTAAAATGGACGCAATCTCATGTGGTAGGCAAACTATAACGTGTTTTGGGCCTTTCTGCGTAGCTCTCTAGATCAGTGTGCGAGTCACGACGGGACAGTTTATTTCAACTTCTCAACTCCTTGGAGCGTTCGAATGGGGCATAATTTTCATAAGGAACGCGCCGTTGCGCCCGACGCAAAAATTAGATTCATCAGTTTCTCAGGCATTCGTACATTCTCACTGCCAATTCGATTCGACTTCGTAACGAGTGCGAGCATATGAAACTTTTGTTACTTACTTTGAATTTTGTTTTGTAATCCCCATGTAGATTATTAAATAGAAAAGGGTAAAAGGATAAAGTATTAGGAGTGAATTTGAATCTGTCTGTGTGGGTTTGTTTGTTATTTTAGTAAAGCCGTAGCTTTTACAGTAAGATAGAAATAATATCTGAGCTAAAATTATTCATAAGTTCATGATTACTTTCTTTTGAATCACACAAATATCTTGTTCTGAATAAACATTAAATAATTATTTATTTACACTGAAACCGCCCTCTCTTACATATCAGTTATGTTCAAGGATAGTTTGTTTATTTTTATTACTGCCCATCTTTGAGCAAGAATGTTCATTTTTGCGTTTGAACTTTTTCATAATAAATAAAAAAACATATTTTAATTTATGCAGCCAGCTACGAGATACGTAATAGCGTAAATATAAAAATCTTAGCACATTTCTGCGAATATGTAATATGGAATGTTTATTTGAGCACATCTAGCGGAGACGCGCGACATATTGAATAGAAGGTGGCGTTCGGGACGCAAACATAATTTAGTTATCTCACTCGAGACCAGAAAGTTTCGCTCAAACAAATAATATAGGTTTCCATGTGGGGAGCACCTGGGCGGCTTGCGATAGGTGTGTCCCCTGGGAAATAAAAACTTTGCTACACGTCGCTTGTCCTAAAGCCTTCTTACCGTCTCTACGGCACGTTCGTCGATTTGATACCGACGTACAGTTTATGGCTTTGATTCTCAAGGATACGTTTACGATATTGTTTCGCATTACTGCTGCGTAAAACGAGTGTAAAACGCTGACGGACCCTCACTGAAAATGGCTGAGCAAGGATGAGATGGACAGTATTCGTATGGATTCATAACCCTTTCTTGAAATGGAATATTGGTGTTTAGAGTAATATCAATGTAAACGAATTTTCAGTAGTATTAATGATGTACACACATCAACATTGTCTAGGGATATTCAACATTTTGTTGATTTAAAAAAAAACTGAAAATAATTTCTTTAGAAAACTAGTTGTGGCAAGAATCTTTATTTTGTGTTTTTTATTAATAATAATAATAAAACAACTGTCTGATATTATTTTTTAATAAAAATTTAAGTAGGAACAAAATCTCGAAAAAGCAGAAAATTTACAAGGTTCGGTAAATTGTGTAAAACTATTTTTACGTTGCCATGACTTTATAAAGTTACCTTTTTACAATTTAATAATCGGTGTTACCTCCTTTGACGTTGTTAACACATCTGCACCGATTATTCATACTCAAAATTAGGGTGTCAAAGTCTCGCTGGGATATGCGATCACATGTTCTTTTTAAATGGCAAAAAAGTTGGTCTTCTGTGGTCAAATTTGACGGCAAATTGCTGAAAGCCCTTCGCTGCAACATGTCCCAAGCGTGTTCAATTGGGTTTAAGTTGGGTGACTGTGCAGGCCAGTCCAAAACCACGACAATATGTTTCTGAAGAGCAGCTGTCACTAAACGCGCCGTGTGTGGAGGGGCATTATCATGCATCAGCTGAAATTTCTGGCCAATTTGAACTCTATGAGGGATGATCACAGGTTCTACGACCTCGTTCCGGTATTTTAGTGCAGTCATGCTGCCTCTTATCCAAATGAGCTCGGTTCGCGCGCCAATACGAATTCCCGCCCAAACCATAATTGTCCCACCTTGGTACGAATGGACCTCTTGTGGCTGCTGGAGGCGATTTTCTCTGCCTGGAACTCTCCAAACACGTGTTCTTTGTGAATCGGGGTGGAATCTAAACCGAGACTCATCAGTAAAGAGAATCAGTGTCCATTGGCCATTGTTCCATAACAAATGTTCTTGAGACCAAAGAAGTCACCTTCCGCGATTGCCTCGTCGTAGAGCTGGCACACGAAGTGGCCTACGAGAATAAAGATCGACTTCATGTAGCCTTCTTCTGACGGTTTGGTCGCTGACTGACAGCTGATGGTCTGACTGAAGCCTTTGCACTAGCTACTTTGCTGTGAGATTGGGTTCCCTCCTGGCGGAGTTTTGGAGAAAACGATCCTGTCTAGGGGTGGTTACTCATTTTTTTCCAGTGTGGCGCTCTCTTACATCCCCAGTAATACGATAACGTGACCACAATCGAGAAATTCCGTTTTGATTGGTGTTTAGGGTATTGGCAACCATGCGTTGGATAGCACCGGCTTGTAACATGCCTATCGCTCTTATCATTTCTTCTCTGCTTAAATGTTGACGTTCCATGATATTACTAATATCACAAGATCCGTTAAAATTAAAAATTACTTAGATAGCACTTATTGAAAATTAAATAAAAGTTAATTTATCTTAGGCAAAATTAACGTTGTTTTATTTAAATCGGAGTCCCCATTCTATCTTTTGTGTCTTGCGTACTATTTTTATTTTTTTTCCAATTTTTGAAAAGGAAACAAAAGAGGTTTAATTCCATATATAAACTTTTTCTAAAAAGCAAATAGGTTGTAAGCAAATCATTTCAAAATGGAATATCCCTAGACAATGTTGATGTGTGTATATTACCAGCTTTTGCCCACTAAGTAGCAGTTTATCGATTTATGCTAGAAAGGTTTAAAAGGTGACTTTTAACTGCAAATGTTCTGAAGAGTTGTTCAATCTAATCACTGCTTCCCACTGCTACCATCGAACTTCCTGCAACCGGCAACGAGCTCACCCACATATTTTAGATACGTGGAAGTGTCATACGGTGCGTTTCACCTGCTCGTTGTTTCCACGCACCTGCAAGATGTGGAATGCCCTTCCTCCGGAGGTTTTCCCGATGGGCTTCAACATGAACGCTTTCAAGAGACGTGTAAGTAAGGCATTAAGTTTTAGGCAATGCGACTGCAGTACCTCGAGTCCTACAGGAGTTTATAGGCGATGGTGACCTCTTAACATCAGGAGGTCCGTCAGCTTGTGTGTCTAAATATAATATTTAAAAAAATCCACGATTATGACTACGTAAAAATTAGATAAACTGTATAACTGTTTGAAAAGAAATCCATTGGAAGTTCATACCATATTCTTTGATAATTGCACCTGGCATCTGCTGCAACGCTGCGTCCCGATGTCAGAATTTCTTCAAATGACTTCGCTAATATAAGTAGTGTTGAAAGTTTCAGACGTCTAAAGTTCAATAACTGCTCGGATCTTAGCAAGAATTTTTAAATTAATTCAAACGAAAAATAAAATTAACGAAGTTGGTGAAAATTAAATTTTACTCGCAGTAATTTGTGTCGAGGAAGTTCGGTGTAGGTCGTAGTGTCACGACTCACGACTGAGTTTATAGGACTTTTACTCCGGCTTGCACAACGATCCCTAAACGTATTTAGCGACTAAATATGTTTTTAATTTGATATATTTGTATGATTTCACAATTCTCTAAATCAGATTTAGCCACTAAATATGTTTAGGTATCGTTGCGCAAGGCGCCGTTACTGGATTATGTGTAGAATGACATTAAAAAAAAAAAAAAAATTGCTGGACATTTAACACAGTGCTATCTAGCCCCAAACTAAGCAGAGCTTGTACTATGGGAACCAGATAACTGATAGAATACTTATATACTTTTTTTCGTAAATACATACATATAATATATAGAAAAACTCCCAGACACGGAACAAATATCTGTAGATCATGACTGACACATTATGACACTATTTCGCTTTGATTGTATATTAGTACTTACGATTTTAGTAGCATAATTTGCGATTTAAAATCCTTATTAATTAAATACTTTAACGTATTTCGTAAAAACGAACTACTAACTTCCTTCCATTCACTCAACGCAATCTATAAATTCTTTGAATAAACATTTCCTTCTTTGCCCTTTTACACTCGTAGAAGGGATCTGAGAAACTCCCCTAAACTTATTTAAACTTTTACCCTAGAAAATCCTTTTCGCAAGCAGTTTAAATGCGGAATTGAATATGTATTAGAAAATAGGGGGAGTTTATTGGGAATCGACTCGGCAGGTAAACAAAACGGTCGGCAGGTAAGCTTTGTAAATTATGCTTATGAGCCAAGTTTTTGAGATACTCGTACGGCGAGTTATAAAAATAATTATGAAGGTTCTTCATAATAGCTATTCGTTTTTGTTCTCTAACCGTTTATTTTGTTCTTACAACTTATTTGTTTACGTCCATTGTTTATGATAAAAGCACTACCCTTATCGTTTATTAGGGTTTCGTACCTCAAAAGGTAAAAAAAGGAACCCTTATAAGATCACTCACTTGTCCGTCTGTCCGTCTGTCTGTCTGTCCGTGTGTCATCACCGATTTTCTCAGGAACGGGTGGACCTAGTAAGTTGAAATATGTAACAGGTACTGAGGTCTATAGTCCCTATAAGGTGTATCAAAATGAAGTCAACACGATAAAAAGATATGGGTAAATTTAGATTTTCGCGAAAACTTGTAAGTACCTAAATTTACAAGGGTGTCCCCATACATACATAGTAGACGCCAATTAAGATAGTCCTCTGAGTTATATGGGCGCGCATACAATTTATTATAGATAGAGTACGGAACCCTTCGTGCGCGAGTCCGACTGGCACTTGGCCAGTTTTTTTAAGATCGGTAGATTTCGGAACGGTTACGCTAGACCATGACTGAAGAGTCCATAGTTTTACCGTGACTTTTCCTTAAGTGATGACTTCCTCCAATATAATTTCGAAGCTCCATATAAAGATGTCTTTAACCCTTCACTTTTCAATCAACAATCTAGCGGGCATACCAAAAAAGCTAATTTGAAAATTGCTGCCGTTCCTTCCAAAGTTAAAATTAGAAAACCGTGACGATCCCAGCATACCTCCGGGCAAAGTTTACAACCCTTTGAACTGATCTATTCGATAGACGTTATTGGAAAGTGTTTATGTTTAGTTGCCTACATTAGTTCGTAAGTAGAACCCTTGTCAATAATGTTAATTAGTTGCGAGTTTATTTATGGGTATCAAAAGGAAAGTTGCAAAGACTTCTTTGAAACAGTGTATTTTGTATTTTTTTTTCAAATCGATTGTATAAAATAAACCAACAATATGATGATGTATATAAGCATAGCAATGCCTGTAGCCAAATTACATTCGCTACGAATCTATTCGATTTCTACATACATTTGTTGTCGCTGTGTCACGTGGTATTTCTATAGCATGTGTCAAATCCCATACATTTTCGGACTTATCGATTCTGAGGCCCTCTGAGGGCTTAGCCAAGTTACAGTCGATTAGCGATGACGCTTACTTGATAAGTCCGAAAATGTATAGGATTTGACACATGCTATAGAAATACCACGCGATACAGCGACAACAAATGTATGTAGAAATCGAATAGATTCGTAGCGAATGTAATTTGGCTACGGGCCCTGAGGGCTTAGCCAAGTTACAGTCGATTAGCGATGATGCTAGTCGATAAGTCCGAAAATGTATGGGATTTGACACATGCTATAGAAATACCACGCGATACAGCGACAACAAATGTATGTAGAAATCGAATAGATTCGTAGCGAATGTAATTTGGCTACGGGCCCTGAGGGCTTAGCCAAGTTACAGTCGATTAGCGATGATGCTAGTCGATAAGTCCGAAAATGTATGGGATTTGACACATGCTATAGAAATACCACGCGATACAGCGACAACAAATGTATGTAGAAATCGAATAGATTCGTAGCGAATGTAATTTGGCTACGGGCCCTGAGGGCTTAGCCAAGTTACAGTCGATTAGCGATGATGCTAGTCGATAAGTCCGAAAATGTATGGGATTTGACATATGCTATAGAAATACCACGCGATACAGCGACAACAAATGTATGTAGAAATCGAATAGATTCGTAGCGAATGTAAATTGGCTACGGGCCCTGAGGGCTTAGCCAAGTTACAGTCGATTAGCGATGATGCTAGTCGATAAGTCCGAAAATGTATGGGATTTGACACATGCTATAGAAATACCACGTGATACAGCGACAACAAATGTATGTAGAAATCGAATAGATTCACAGCGAAAGTAATTTGGCTACGGGCCCTGGTGTCACAAGCGGTTTGAGTACTATGTTGTTATCTTGATTGTGTGAGATAATACCTACTGTCTTGCGTAATGTGTAAAATGTATACGTACGAGTATAATATCGACGAATGTGGGTACCCAGACAAACCTTGCACGGGTTTTAGGGTATAATATTAATGTTCTATGTACTTAAATTGTAGTAAATAAACTAAAAAAACAACACATTAAGCGTAGCCCGTAGGTATGTACTACTTTTCTATCACACGAAATCCTAGTGTAGTATCAGATCGATTAATGTGACTTTTATGTGTTATTTATTTATCAAAAACATGTAGTAAAGTTACTAACCAATCTATACAAATATTATAAATTCGTAAGTAACTCAGTGTCTGTTTTTTACGTTTTCACGGTTAAACAACTGAACCGATTTCGATGTTTCTATGTATCTAGATTTCGATTTCGATGTATCTAGATAAATTATGGCCTCGATTAAAATATGCTACTATGGCTACTTTAAAATGTAGCCTATATCGAATTTTAGCGTAAAAAGCCGGAGACGAAAGCTAATTGTAAATATAAAAAAAACAATACCCCCAAAGCAATCTTTACATTTGTTCGAATTTCGAATAGAATCACATTTTTGTGTTGTATTTGTGGTTCTAACTTGAAAGCTAAAAGCTAAAACTCTTTAACTTTGGATAACTGCCCAAACACTTTCGACTTTAGTCGGGTTAATAGCATTCGTAGGAACTGCAAAAGTGTCGCGAATGAGGCAAGAAAGTTTGCAGGTTCAACTTGATGAGCGACTTTGCGAGTACTGTTTTAACGTAATTAATTCCATGGTTTTGTTCCTTGTTCTATTTGTGTTAAACTAGTGGTTCGCCCCGTACTGAGATCTCGCGAATCTCCCTAAATAAATATTACCTATTCTTAGGGCGACTTGCACAACGATACCTAAACGTATTTAGTGGCTAAATATGATTTAAGGAGTTGTCAAATCATACAAATACTTCAAATTTAAATTTATTTAGTCGCTATCTTTGACTAATAAATTGGTGCCATGAAATGCACAACCAACCTACTTGACCTACAGTTTCATTCAAGTTAGATGTAACGGGGGTTCTTGTTAATTGGTTATATTTTTTGGGGTTCAAATGGCAGTTATTCTGGATTTCAGACTTTTGCCTATATTTGTGTCACTAAAGCTACTCGAATACTAAATTTCAGCACTGTGGGGTCACTGGTGTGCCCTGTGAATTTTGTCAAAGTTTTATTTTTATCACGGCTAATAACTCAAAAACTACAAAAGACCTAATAGCCTCATTTTTATTTTTTTTACCCCTCTTGAACCCCAATATCTCAACAACCCCACAATATTTTTAGCTCATTGAGTCACACCAAAATTGTGCCCTTATTACCTACCTATATACCAAATTTCATAATGATCGGATAAACGCTACGAAAGTTATCCTCGGACAAACAAACATACATAAATACATACATACAACGCCGATTTGCCCAAGTTGATTTGGAGATCTCGCTTCGCTCGATCAATAATTTTTACCTAAATGGGATTTTTGTCTAATAAGGGAGTTTTATGATTTTTGTGCGTATTTCACCACCTCGCAGCACACAAACGAGTTGATGACTATGAATGTGATGAGTGAAACTAGATTTGATCATACGAGTGACTTAGTGTTACAGGGCCCTTTGGAATATGGACGAAAACCCTACAAGGAGTAATTTCACTGATTCAAACGAATATCTTTTCTTAAAAAGTTCAAATTTTTAAGTTATATACCTACTACTTAAATATATTTAAATTTGTACAACGAATTATGTGATGGACGACATTAAATAAAAACACGGATTATGGCTATTGTTGTAAAATAGGTTTTGTCAAACACGTTACCTGAGAAAATTTAATTAAAAAAAAATATTATAAAAAATACTCGTATTTCAACATAGATTAGATAATAATTTATTGCACACTATAAACAACAAAACAATTAAAAGCAACAGTATTCAAATGAATGTATACAATTGGCGGTCTTATCGCTAAGTAGCGATCCCCTTGAATGGATCCCTTTGGATGAAATGGATCATGTGAGTTTTACCTAGGGTGTCAAAGATAAACATATTTAATATCAAGTCCTACAAATATTAATGAAACAGTCTGTGTATAAAATAGATAAATAAATCATATTCATTCATCATGTAAGTAGACTGACTAAGCGGCATCGTCTAAAATCTGTAAATACGATTACGGATGTGTGTTTTGTATTAATGTCGTACATGACATTACAGGTTGTATATCTAATCATTATTTTATATGTTGCATTTGTACTGATCTCGCACTCACGCAAGAAAAAGAAAGTGCAAGCATTTCTACAAGACATACTCATAAGCATAATGATTGATGCAATAAACTCAGTCAAAAATACACTTTATAATCTTCTACGTATTTTATGTCATTTATGAGCTGCTATTTTGTCACTTAATTAAAAAAAAAACTTTTTTCATTAATATAAACTTTATTTCGTGCTGAAAAGCGCGTAAATCTCTCCCACACATACACAGAATACGCGAATGCAGTGCATCAGTTCTGTCCGTTCATGTACTTTACGATTCGGGATAGTCCCGTGAGCTACTTCACGTAAGACTTGTGTCAATTTGTCACGAGATACGCACTAAAGTTTTGCAATATGTCAACGTCCTTTCATGTTCAAGTTAATTAAGGAACGAAGATTCCACTTGTATCTTTTGTATGACATTGTGATTGTGAAGAAACTCATGCCAGGTTCCTGAATCGATAGACTGTGCTATTGGTTACATTGTAGGTTTATCACGCTGTTTCATTATTCAGCTGCACACCTGTTTATTGGGAGTATTGATTTTCACAAGTTACTGTGACTGTCTGGCGGAGTAGTATTTCCAGCGTCTACTTTCTAGCTTGTTTCTATTTCTGTTTGCTTGTTAATTTTCAATTTAAAGTTCAATTGATAATGTTATGTTAGATATACAATGTAAAATGTTGTGATGGGCCAGAGGGCAGCTACTTAAGCCGTTATAGCTCGGGTCATGTAACGTTATGCTACATACATTTACATTACGTTTACAAAAATAAAGTTTTGCATTTCGAGTTATTGAAAAAATCCATACGTACCTAGTGTATATGGATGTAGGTTAACTTTTAAGTCTTTCTACAAAACTAATAAAGATAGGACCATTATTTTTCTTGTAATGTTTGTATATCATTTCTATAAATTAAATTCAGATTGTTTGTTTTGCAAACTTCTGATATGAGGAGGAGAATGGTTAATTCTCTTCGACATGTTTTATTATAACTCCAAAACGGAATAAAAAGAAATGGGGTTGGAACGTGCAAATCAATCTTTTTGATATGGTGTCCATTTTGACATAGTAACTTTATTTTGAAATTTTGACCATTTTGTCATTTTTGGTCATCAAAATGAAAATATTATTGATATTTTACCTGTAATAGAGAAAAGTCAGTATTATCTATTACTATTCAAAATTTCAAGCTGATAGGTATATATAGAGATATTTTTTTTTTAACTTTTTTTATTGATGATAGTTTTGGTACCTTGGTAACTTGGTAGTTGGTCAAGCGCTTGACCAACTACCAAGGTGGCAAGGTGGTATGCCGATCTGGTATTGGTGGTACTTTTCGATACGTCTGATTGTCTGGTGGTGGAAGGGCAAAGAGAAATAAGGTCATGAAGATCTTGCTCACATTCATATTCCGCTGTGACAAATGCAATCCTAAAAACGGTTACTTGACGTTGATTTTAAGTTTTTGACTCCACTATTTTGGCCCCTGTTGCCCCGTGGATAGCTTCAGTAGTGGCTGAGATAATCAGCTGTGACAGAAGGATGGCTGGACAGACGGACAAAGTCGTAAGGGTTTCCTATTTTACCTTTATGGTCGGGAATCCTAAAAATTACAGTCAGTGAAAAAAGTGGACATATACAATTCTAAGAGAATTGAATGAGCTATTGAAGTACAAATTCTTCAAAGGATCTACTGAGGTTTGGGTGCTGAATGTCTCAGAACTTATATAACACTAGAAAAATAAAAATACTAATTGAAATAAGCAACGCGACCTCTCTTGTACTAAACTGCAACGTTTCGCATTGAGCAGGTCAAAAAACTGTATAAGTTTTCCTGTAGATGGCGCTAACGGGCTTTAGCCATAATCTGAATCATCTCACTAATTTCAATCCTGACGTGGACGGCCTGGTGGCACAAATGGATAGTGCGTTCTTGTATCAAGAGGAAGGTTGCCGGTTCAAGGCCTAGGCTTGAAATTTATGGGATGTTTTTAAAAATCTTGGAATTTCTCCGTATGTGTTCGGGTAACACTATAAAAATAAAAATACTAGTCTGTTAGATATTTGCACATTTCAAAATAAGTTTTTCGAAACTTCTGACTATTAACTTGAGGAATAGTTGTTAAAACCTGTCAAAATGTTAATTACTTGAAATTCTCTAACGCTTTTATAACTTTTGCAAAGTTTTAAGTACGGTTTCAGCTTGATTACCTGCCAATTAAAGTATAGAACTGTCAATGTCAAAAAGTTCAAGGATATGCCTTTTATATAAACCAGCTGTTACTATCATCATCAGAAGTTAGACTACCAGAGGGCTTAACCAAGTTACAGTCGATTAGCGATGACGCTAGTCGATACGTCCGAAAATGTATGGGATTTGACACATGCTATAGAAATACCACGTGATTCAGCGACAACAAATGTATGTAGAAATCGAATAGATTCGTGGCGAATGTAATTTGGCTACGGCCCCAGGTTTCGTTCCAGTTTAAAGAGTAGGTGAAATTACAGGCTTATGACACTTTTCACTTTTTCCTGTAAGTGTCAGAGTGCGACCTCAATGCAATGCTATACGTGGCAAAGTCTCAGTTGTACTTGTAATAATGCAATTAGTATAGGAAGTGTTAGCCGCTAAAGATAAAGATCATTTATTTAGAGAAAGAAATTTTACACTGGTCTTAATGTACATAGTTTAAGCTCAATTAACATTCCACCAGATAACGTCCTAGTGTGCAAATATTACATAAAATAATAATAATAAAAAAATCTGTCCATTCTATGTCATAAATATATTGTTGTTTTGTTCCCTACATAATTTAATTAATGTTAATAAAATAAAATAAATTAGGTACATGTCTAAAATATTCCGCAATGGTGTAAAAACATTTGAATGATAACCATTTATTAACATTGGAATTATGGGTGTAATATTTTGTTGATTAAGACTGACTATTGTATTTACGATGTTTTTGTAGACACACAAGCTGACGGGCCTCCTGTCGAGGAAGTGTCGACAACGTTTCTTCCCGTTCACTCTCTCAATCGCCGTGCTCGAGACGGTCGAAAAGTGTCTTCATTCTTCCGAAAAATGACATTTGACTCATGACAAAATCCTTGTCTACATCTACTGTGCTAGACCCGCTGATGTTAAGTGGTCACCGCCGCCTATAAACTCCTGCAGCACTCGTGGTATTGCAGGCGCGTTGCCTAGCACTTAATACCCTATTTACACCACTCTTGAAGGCGTTCATTTTGAAGCCCATCGGAAAAACCTCTGGGGGAAGGTTATTCCACATCTTGCAGGTGCTTGGAAGAAATGAGCTATGTTCTGGCAAATAAACGTTATTTCATTCTATATTTGAGCAGTCACCTTATCTTAAAGAAAAAACAACTTCTCAGATCCCACTACTGGAATTTCTCCCTTAAAGTTCTTATCTCTCCTTTCACTTAGATTCAAAATTACTCCCCTCCAATACAAGAAATATCAATTTCCCTTGAGTCCAAGCAAAAAGCAGAATCGAAGTGCAACCGCAATAAAAATAGAGGTGCATCGGATTAAAATAGCCTTGGGTTCTGTAAGTCAGTGCGCGTGTGTCATTGTTTAGAGATCTCAGAACGTTGCCGAAGTCAATACGCGGAACATTTCCTATTACACGCCCACTTCTTTCCCTGGCCTGTAAGATTTACATAGAGCAGATTACTCTAAAATGAAACTCGTCAATGAGATAACGTCAATACCTCGTTGCTAACATTAAGTTTAATAGAAGCGCTTACAGTTTGCTTAATCCTAACAGATCAGCTAGGTTATGCGACGTTCCACGCGGTCACTTAACCGCAATGGTATTTTTAACTGAGCCTTTCTGAAAGCATGATATCAGTCCTTTTTAAAAGTAGGCAAGTCATGTCGGAGGCCTTAATTGGATTGGCTAAAACTCCGACTTCCGAGTTGGGCGTTATCTCCTAGCAGTGAACTCTCGGTTACATTATGGTCTACAGAGCAGCATCTTTTTTCAGTAACGTCAAAAGTTGCATTGTCAGGCATCGTATGAGGCCTATGCAATAATATAGTTTTTGTCAGAGATTTGATATTGTTTTGCAGACGTTTGTGATCAGGCGACTATTTTCGGATAAATCTCCATCCTTGAAAGGTATACAAAATTACAGATTTGTCATTTTTCTGAGAACAATCCAACGGTAGGCTAAAGTACCTTTTATGAGATCATTATACCATAAAAGATTGATTACTTTTAGTTAGAAGAGCCGCCGATGTCGGCTTTAGATCCGTTTTGAGTTCTGAGAAATAAGTTTGGACATCGAATTTATTTCAAAGAAAGTAATCAGTGAGTTTCAAACTGATAACCTTAGGGGTAAGGAGTGGGCTTAGGGGTTCTGGAGTGGAGATCACATTTAGGCAATCATAGTGTATCTAGCAGAGATTGGATAAAAATAGCCGAGGATCGAGCCCAGTGAGAGAGATCGATGCCCATCATTGAATTGTTTTAGTGACGATGATGATATTTCAAACTATGTAGATTAAAACCAAAAGAACGTTAGATCTGTATATATACAAAAACAGATTATTGTTAATGTACCATTTTTTTATCGGTTTCCATGCAAATCAAACTAATACGCAGTGTTACTTAAAGTAGTTAACCGAGTTTCTAAAATGCTAAAAAAAGGCAGGATTTTTAAGTATTAAATTAGTAATAATTTAAGTATTAAATTAATATCAATTAATTATAAAATTCAAGTAAAATTTAGGTGTAAATAAAATTTAAGTGTATCAACTCTATACATTTCAGGCCATATTTTTATTCCAACACAATTTGTAATGGAAGCGACACGCGGAGACAAGAGAGCAAGACCGGGGGTGAGAAGGGTGGAGAGGGGTGAAATTACTTGCAAATTCCATTTACTAACTCCGTGGCTGGCGTCAGAAGAAACCGGCGTCTGTTCAGCTTGTTACCTAGATTGTGGTCTAACAATTTGGGAAGTTGGAGGTGAGATTTGAAGAGAGAGAAAATACTCAAAATTTAAACTAAAATATGTTTACGTTGTATAACAGAGTTGTAGTATTATTTCCAGAACAAACGATTCCAAAATACACACATATAGGTAAAAGTGTGCTTAATTTTACTACTGGCAATGTACCCACATTTCCTCAAAGGCAATGTGGGTACATTGCCTTTGAGGAATGAAACTATTGAGAATTTAGTGGTTGTTAGGGATTATTGGCGGAATTTGCCCCAAAAAGTTGTAAGAAAAGAAATGTAAAGAACGTTTATAAATCAGAACGTTTATTTATTTATTTGCTCGAATATAGGTAAATGTTTCGATGTTACAATTTGTTGATCATTATATATTCTACCATACAGATGGTGTGCAAATATAAATATATAATTCAAATTTAAACTAAGCGAATGTCAATAAAATTAGTAATATCAAACAATCCAATATAAAAAAAAAACAAATGTCATAGTTATAGTCAATTAAAAGTTAACGGAATGGGTTAAATATTCATTAATGTCATAAAAACAATAGTGTGCCAACCATTTTGTCAACTTTGTTTTGAAGATATTGAATGGTAATTCCTTAAATGCATTTGGCAATTTATTATACACCTTTATGGCACTCACATGAACATTTCTTTTATAAATGTCTAGTCTGACTTTAGGTAAGTATAATTTATGTGGATTTCTGGAGGCAGCTTTTTTTTAACTACTTCTGATTGTTTTTTGAAATATCCAGGGTATCTTTTAACAAGAATGCACAATTCCCTGATGTACATGCAAGCCAAGGGCAAAATATTGAGCTGTTTAAAAAGTGGTTTACAACTATCCATGAACCATGCACCAAAGACAGCTCTCACGTATTTTTTCTGGACTCTGAAAGCTCTACTCACCTCTACAGAGTTACCCCACAGTAATAAACCATACGATACCACAGAAGAAACATATCCGTGATATGCGGTAATAGCTGATTCCCTAGAAACAGTTTCACGTAAACGCCTAATGGCATAAACAAATTTGTCTAATTTATCGCAAACGTAGGATATGTGCTCCTTCCAGTCACAATGCTGGTCAACTATGATTCCTAGAAATTTGGTAGATTCTACTTGTTCTATGTCAATGTTATTAAATTTTATATTCATATCATGTTTTTTACGTTTGTAATTGTGAAATTGAATAATGTTAGTTTTTTTAAGATTTACATTAAGATTATTGTCTTTCAACCACGTTATTACCTTATTAAATGTGACATTGATATCGGATTCGTATGTATCTTTGTCTTTACATTTTATAATTAGTGTCGTGTCATCCGCAAACAAGATTGTTTTATGACTAGTAACGTTGGGAAGGTCATTAATGTAAACTAGAAATAAAAATGGACCTAAAACGCTACCTTGCGGGACGCTAGAACGATTTATTTTGAATTTTGATCTGCATATTGCTTTTTCATTTGATTCTATTTTTGAGATTTCAACACATTGTTGTCTGTCATATAGGTAGCATCGAAGCCAGTCATTAGCTTTTCCTCGGATTCCATACCTATCCAATTTATATAAAAGTAACTTATGGTCCACAAAGTCAAAAGCTTTACTCATATCTAAAAAAAGAGCAGTCACGGATTCATTGTTATTTAAAGCCTCTGTAACATATTTGATCAGATTGAAACATGCCAGCGATGTGGTACTATTTTTTCTGAACCCAAATTAAGAGGAAGGTTCAAGAAGGAAGAGATAAATAATAAATATCGCTGGACATTTAACACAGCGCTATCTAGCCCCAAACTAAGCAGAGCTTGTACTATGGGAACCAGATAACTGATAGAATACTTATATACTTTTTTTTTGTAAATACATACTTATAATACATAGAAAAACACCCAGACATGGAACAAATATCTGTAGATCATGCAAACATTTGTTCCGCGGCGGGAACCGAACCCGCTACCTCCTGCGTCTCAGCCGGCTATACGCCCACTGCACCACGGAGGCAGTCAAATTATCCCCCTTTTTAATACGTAATATACAGGCAGGGTGCTTTGAAAGTTCGGAAAATTAATTGATAAATAATATTCTTGTAAAATTTAATTAAAAGATTATGAATAATATTATTCTAAAAATATATATTTTTGAAATCGAGTATCGGTCAGGCACCACAATCATACAAAAATGTATTGGCGTGATCCTTGATGGGTTAAAAAACAGTTATATTTATGGGCACTTTTGGTACCTATGAATTAAACAGAACACAATAAATTAATAAAGAATTAAATTAAATTGACAAAGGTGTGAACAAGACAGCATTCCAAAGCATGTGGACACAACATGAATAATTAAAAGCAATTTTGTTCATGAACAAAGAAAGTGGAAAAGAGGGTAGAACCACTTCTTTCAAAACACCTTGCAAAATTACTCTGTTTTAATGCGGAGTTAAAATGAAATGACAAAACTATGGTTACCTCAAATCTCCATAGTCTTCAGACAATTCAGATGCAATAAGATCACAGCTCACAGGTATATTTCTATGTTTATACCACAATTACTAATGTATAGCCGGACGTCCGATTGGTATGTAAGCTACGAGGCGTTACCGCGAACTTAGCTCATTACCAATGTTACGCCAACAGAATGACAATGCTGGGAATTTTTACTTCATTCTTTGCAATACACAGAGTTTAAGGCCTTACCGGCTCAGATAGAGGCAGTATATTACATCCTTTATGAAAAAAATTTTGTGCTTGAATAAAATTAGTAAACATTAAAAATGTCGTGTTTGTGTGTGTAGAAAGATCTTAGAGCAATCTACTAATTATCATCTCTTTCTAGCCTCAAAAGTTTCCTTGATGAAACTATTTTTAGGTTTTGGCTCGCCTGTGCACATTTCTTCTACTTCTGTTTGTTGTTTATTTGTTTTCTGGTGAATATAATAATTGTTAGAATAAAGATAATTCGCTTTCATAGATATTATGAGCAGGCGCTGAGTATTTGAAGTAGAATCTCAGTAGCCCAATCAACAGCTCTAACGCCCCTGGAGAACTTCCAGTCAGCCGTCGATGGTTCAATTTGCCTTCTTATTTATATAACCTGTCAAATAGGGCCAATAAATTTTTACAAGATTTCAGCCACGCTTCTTTTACGACGCGATGCGTAAATAACCGCAAGTTTACATACATGATCATTCTGAGAATCGTAATTGTCGCTAGTTGCTACAAAAATGAAAAGGTCTCTTTAACTAATGTGTCCTGGTATTATGACTTAGTGTCAAGACATGGGAGGCTCACGAAGGAGGCTGTACAGAAAATTAGTGGAACGCATAGAGCTATGGAGCGCGCCATAGACGGCATTACACTCTTAGATAGAGTTCCCAATACTGAAATTCACTAGCGGAGTAAAGTCCAAGACGTCAGCAAGCGGATTTAGGGCTCAAGTGGAGTTGGGCAGGACACTTGTTCAAACATAATGACGACAGGAAGACTAATAACAGAGTGGAGGGTGAGAACTGGGTACATAAATAGAGGCTGTCCACCGGCGAAATATTATGTCGAAGACATCAACAAAACTGTAGGTCGTAAGTGATTCTGGCCCAGGTATTAGTATTATTTTAACTAATGCGATCCCTGTACATAATTACCAAAAATAAATTTAATTAATATTAGGATTAGTATTGTCTGTCACCTATAACCTCCTTTTAGATATCCTACTTAAAAGAAGATTCCAACCTTAATTAGATTAAAATTTGTATGTACTTGTTACAGAAATAAATATTTTAATTTGTTTTGATTGGGACGAGTGGAAGACACAACGAGACTATGCCCAACAGTGGTTTGCAACGGGCTGAAAATGATGATGGTAATAAACGGCATCGGTATCGGGATTCAGCGAAGGTTCGTGTTGTGAGTTTCTCTCTAGCTGCATCATTTGCCACATGAAATGCAGATGACAACGCAAACCTTTGCGGATCATCTCTATGAACGGCAGGCAAATTTCTTATAGATCTCCTTGTCCCACTCTTATTAGGTGGACGCGTAGTGGCAAGAAGAGCGGAGTCTCCCGCGGCCATATTGAATTTTTCACATTAATTCTATTTCTTTGTTTCAACTTTAAATGCAGCGCGGAACTTGAGGTAACTTGTAGTTGCTGAATGAAATTATACTGATGTTTCATTAAAATTAAATAATGATATTTTGTGATGTTGTGCACTTTTGTTTTGATGTTTTAAAAGAACAACGAAATATTTTTTAAAGCGAAATTTTAAAATAAACTTAGTTAATTATCTTGAAGTTCAGTAGCCACGTGTGATCCGAGAGCTGGCGCTTATCTGGGTCAACGCATAAGCTTGCAATTCAGCGAGGCAATGCAGTGTCTTGAGAACACTTCCGCCTGGTTCGTTAGATCGTTTGCACCGGTCTTTAAATGATTCTATTGTTTTTTTAGACTTTCAAACTATTAATACTTATTTTTTTAGCCATTAAATTATTGTATATTATATTCGTAAATATGCATATTCTTTTTGTTAATAAGTACAGTTTTTTGGTAATTAACCTAACATGATACATTCCAAAGTTACTGTTCTATATATTTAAAGTTACTAAGCCAACTCAAAGCCAAGCATTACTTGAGGAATCTGTGCGGGTTATTGCGGTATCTATTCCAAGACTTGTCACAAACCTTTGGCCTATGAATAATTTAGAGTCCCGTCGCGATCGCAAAGTGTTTATTGTGATAGCACGCCTGACTTCACAACCGCAAGCTCATGTGAAATAAAACACCTAGATTTTTCCTCTCAATCTCTGAGGTATGTCTGCCAAATCCCTCACTTTATAACATCCTAAGTGGTCGGAAACACTCCGCCAAAACGAATTATATTTCCGGGAGTTACGTTCCACGGTGGAATTTTTCCGTATCGTACTTGGGACGACGCTCCTGAGCAGAAATCAAGAATGTAAGGAGATATACCGGAAGATAGTAGCACAGAAAAATAAGACGAATGTCGCAGAGGTAAGGTTGGCAATTACGTGCTCGTGGCTTTGTCGTTTACCGCGAGCACCGGAATCGAGGGAAGGCGGCAGTAAATAACAAGCGAGATCGGATTATTTCGATAAGATCGTAAAATGAAACAAGGCGCGCCTTGACGGGACGTTTTCTTTTTGAATGTGTTACCATTGCTACGTACGGATGTACTTTTTTTAAACAGGTAATTTTATCTTAGTTGCATTAATTAATTTAATTTTATCTTAGTTTATACAGCACTTACTGAGTGCCTGACTGAACTACGAATGTGCTACGAAGCTACGCCTGCTCTACGAAGTCTGCGGAAGCGTTACGCATACACTACGAGTTAAAGTTGAAAACATTTTCATGATGTAGATGTTTTAAAATTATAAAAAGCTACCTGTTGCCATTTACAATAAGAAACTAAAGTTAAGATGTAAACTTTATTTATTCAAAACTGTCTGCCAAGTCCTAAACAGCCATACTTTTGAAGCAGCTTGAAGCACGCGAGCATCTGTAGGCACGCGTGGGCCGTCCAAGTGCAATCTTATTTTTCCCGAGTCTGGCGCTGTGCCGGCGGCTTATTGCCTACGTGCGAGCCGCCGGCCGCCGGCCGCTGCCGTCATATTATTCTATCGGCTATCGGTGGCTCACACCCGCGATATTAGTAGCTCTGCCTTCTCCAGATATTGCTCCAGGTCGTAAATAAAATAGCTGTCGCGGTAAGCTGTACTTAACATTGAGGATGTTTTGGGGAAAACTGCGCAATACAGAATAAACAGAGTACTTCATACTGTGACTCGCGATGAAGAGTTGATGGAAAACTTATAGTTTAACTACAACTTTGTTTAAATATTGTTTAAGGGTGCTTACACACGGTGACTTTTAGCTGCGACTCGATATAAACACGATGCAGTTGTGGGCTAACTACTATTATATTTTACTAGTTTAGTTCGCTATTACATACGGCGAAGGATTTAAGGAGCAATTCTTATGTAATATGATGCAACGATTCAGATTATTTTCGTTTCGGTTCTATGAATTTGAGATGCCGTCGCATAAGGGAGCTGATATGCTTATTTTAAAAATAGAATCCAAACTTACACGCACACAAGTTACTGTATAGTAGCTAATCTCCGTGTGTAAAAACACTGTTAAAGTAAGTTGCACGATATTTTGCATTGCACATAATCACACAACAGAGATGAAACCACACAACGATGAAATTCTAGACACTTACACAAGTTCACTCTTGAGTCAGTTTCTACGAAGTTCGGTGAAATGCAGAGACGAGGGTTGCCGCATTTAACAATAAAACATTGTACTTGTATTTCACAAAGTCTAAGTTAGGTACTTGTAGGTTTGAACCCTTCACCTAAATTATCGTGATAAGATGTTCGTCAGAAAAGTAAGAAATGACGGCCCTGTTTATAGCAAAACTTGTTTATCACAATTACGCAAACAATAACCTAATAAGGGCAACCACAGCCGGGTTTATTGTCAGCGAATGTTACCGCTGAGAGTTGTCGGAAAAAGTGAAAGTTTTTATCTACGTCGGTCCCCGGCCGCGCGTTCTCATTTCCACCGCTTTTGATCGCAATCTCAGGGTTGTAGCACACCGCAGATAATTGCTGATTATCCGATATCTTTTAAATATCATTGAAATAA
Organism: Philereme transversata; assembly: GCA_963924445.1. Lineage (NCBI taxonomy): Eukaryota > Metazoa > Arthropoda > Insecta > Lepidoptera > Geometridae > Philereme > Philereme transversata. The sequence continues at coordinate 14,315,281 of OZ004342.1, forward strand.
AGTGTACTTTTTAAAAGCAAGTTAATTTATTTGAAACAACTCGTAAAGGCAACGTTCGGAATATCATAAAGTATTTTGTTGCACGAAAGTTTGTTGTAACCTAATTTAGCAGTCCTCCGTTTTTTGAAGTTGGTTAAATAAGGTACTTATCTTCGTATAGCTTCCTTTTTGTGTCCGGAGTTAATAGTACATTATGGTACAAGTGTGTAATGTTGGTGATTACTGTTGAAGAGAGCCGAGGACGGTAATCGTCAATACGCACGTGTATCATACGACGTTTTTCAACACACTTGTGAAGAAAATAATACTAAAAAATCATTTTATTTAGTAGATAAAAAGTTTTTTAGAGAAAAAATTTGTAAATGTGCAGTTAATAAAATTATAATTAACTATTTTTGATGGCATAGCGGTCTCATCAGATAGATTATTTACTGAAATACTTTCATATTCTATTGTTATTTGAGATGGTTCATTATTCGTGTAGGAAGGTGAAATCCAATAATTGGATGTACTTAGAGTTTTGCCAGTAGGACGCGCCTCAGAATGTAGTCTAATTATTTTTCAATTCAATTTATTTCAGACCAGCACTAACATACAAGGCCTAGGCCATATGAAACACAATACAACAACAAAAAACAATGAAATATATAAACAACAAAAATAACATAAAAACAATAGAAAGACACATAAAAATAATAGATAGAATAATAGACATTCGATTCTGGAGACACTAGACGTGCACAGTGTGCGCTCTCGTCCAATGTTCCATGAAGGGACAGTCGAAGTCCAGCCTCTCTGCAGTGAATTGCAGGTAGCTGTTAGGGCTGCCGCGCACCCTGCGCATCAGGGACGCCGTTTTCTTGCGCAGTATTGCTGTAAACCCGGCTACTCGCGCCTCCACGAACATTCCCGATGTGCTACAGAAGCGCGGAAGCCCCAACAACGCCCTGAACGCTTTATTATATTGTACGCGCAGGGCGTTAAAGGCCTTCTGCGTATGCTTGCCCCATAAGCTGCACGTATAAAACGACTGGCAGTACGCTCTGAATAGTGCCGTCTATACCTGCGTACTACACCGTGCAAACCTACGAGCCAACATATTAGCTCTGACTATTAACGCCCTACGCTCCCTCTCCATGTCAACTTCATCTGTAAGAGCCTCAGTGACCCAGTGGCTCAGATACGTGAACTCCGTCACTCACTTGAGCTCATTACCGTTTAGTGATACTGGTGGGACTGTGGAGTAAGTTTTCGTTCCCGCCTTGAAAACCATCCGTTCACTCTTGCGAGCAAGAGTGAACTGTATCTGAGCCCATGGGCCTCCGCGTAGCGCTCACAGATGTTGACCAGCTTCCTTAGGGCACTGATCGATGGGCTCAGCAGTACCATATCATCAGCATAACTAATATTGTATTTTTGTGGTTTCTGCACAAATTTCCTTCTTGTTTAGTATGGAATCTTCTACGTATGATTCTGCTACATTGTTAGATCGCCACCCACCATGACGCTTTAAAGTCATTATATCAGCTCCTGAATTAGCCAGCAATATAGCTGAAATACTTCTGAAACTATGTCCAGTATAGCTCTCAGCATCTGCTAAACCTAAAAACTTAGCGATTTCTTTAGACATAGAACCAAATTTGTTTATACCTATAGGTTGATAGGTACATTTACCATTCTGGTAATTTAGAAAGAAACGGTAATTTTTTGCTTTTGGCGAACGCAAACTTTCATACTTCTTAACAATTTCATAGAATGGACCGAGTATATTTTATTTTTCGTGATAGGTATCTTCACTAAAAGCATCTGACCATGGTTCTCTACGTCTTTTACAATCATATTTGTTAATTCTTGTATTTGTTGTTCGCAATGGCGGGAAAAATTAATCAGTTGTCCTATGCGCGCGCATCTTACAATGGCGATCGGCCATAGACTAAAATAATGAGGTTTCTTTTTTCTTGGCTTTTCATGGATAGCGTTTTAGCCACGTACAAAATGGGGAATTCCAAGTTTTCTTTATTACAGAAAAAAAAGTAATATTTGAGTGAAAGTTTTATTTATTAAACACGTACAAGTTGAAATTATCTATACTATATATATAAATTATATATATACGAAGTTGCATGAAATGAGCAAGCAATAGGTAGGTACATTAATTTATTTGTACTATTGAACACGATCTTTTTTGTATCGAAACTTTTTTAAGATCAAAGCAACTCATAAAATAAAATAAAAAAAACTCTATAACTCACTTGTGAATAATAGCAATGAAAAAATCACAATTTGATTACAGCTGTCATTATGTGCCTAATTGCGGTGAAATTAGAGCCACTTTATGAGCAAGTGTATTGAAAAAAATAATAGTATCACACTGCGCTATAAAAACGTTTCTGACAGTTTTTACTTTTTCGTTGTTGGAGTTTATTAAACAGCCCTGCTCAGTTCAATAGTAGAAGTGGAAAACAGAGTAACAAAGATGTATACTCACGAGGGTGATACGTCAAAAAATAGGTGTCACAAGCAGTCAAGGTGCGTATTCGACAAGCGCTGTTACTTGTTTAGAAATATTTTATTGTCATCAAAACATTTAACTTTTTACCAAAAATATATCCGACTTCAGGTAACAACAAAAACCAAACTACAGAACCGATTTTGATGAAATTTCTATACGACCAATCTGAAAGTATATCCTTTCAAATAAACAAGGAGTTGTATCTACAATCATCAGCTCACCTGAATAACTCAAAGGAACATAAGTAGCGGTCTATACGAGCCTATAATATAGTTAAGGAGTTATATTTTCCATCATCAGCACAGCAACATGACACGCACCAGACGCAAATACTTAATTAGTTTTTTTATAGACAAGTAACTTTTTAACAATAACAAACATAAAACCGAATTGCGTCCCTATAAATTTGAGAGTTGCACTCAATTTTTTTGGGATCCCATCATTAAATCCTGACTTGGTGCCAATGGGACTACCTGGAAAGTATACTCCTTTAAACAAAAGGAGAATTTCTCAAATTGGTCCAGGCGTATTCGCGTAATCGGGGAACATAGATAATAAAAAGGTACTGACGTATTAGAACTTCCTCCTTTTTTTGAAGTCGGTTAACACACTTATTCAGTAATATGTACCTACTACCTACTTAAACTTACGTATACTGCTTATATCAGGTGAATGAGATACAATGATGTATATATGTTTACGATTTATTCATGTTTATGCATGGTTTAAGAGTACAGCTGCTAACGTTCTGCAAATTTAAAGGAGAGTGGCAAGTGCAATAGGTAGAGAAGGTAGTTTTTAATAACCAGATATCAAAACATTTAAGCGCAAGAAGATGAAAAAAAAGTAGCGAGTATTTTGATACTAGTGCGAATACAATTCGCACAGTATCACTGGTTAGACCATTACTCACTAACATTAGGTGTGCAAAGATCTGATTCGTTTGTCCACGAGCAAGGGGCACGGGGATGGACCAGGGCCTTGCAGCCACTGGACGTGACTCAATTTAGCCCTTACCATCGCCAGCCTTTTCATAGATGTCATCTGTGAAACAAAGAAAATGCGGTTTGTATAGGTTAGGTGATATTATACAACCTGTTTTGTTATGTACGACATTATTTTAAAACACACATTCGGAATCTATTAACTGATTTTAGAGGTGGATTTGATACAGGTAGCTTGAATATTTATAAAGTAATCGATACATTTCCAATAAAGCCTTTTTAAAGTAGGTAAATCGGCGGTGCCTTTACGATGATGCCGTTTAGCAAGCTTAACAGGTACTTACTTATATGATAAATTAATAAGATTTGTTTATGGACTTGATATTAAGGTTGTTTGAAAATTTAAAATTTTCTTTGATTATATATTTGAAATAAATCTATTATACAACATTAGCCCTACCCGTGTTTTCATTTAATGTCGTACATAACAAAACACGTAGTATAGAAGCTATCTGGGTGAAATAAGGTTTAAAATAATTTTAAAAGCAGACCCCACCTGTTTTTTAGTCTCCTCCTCAATGTTACTCGGCTTTTTTGTTATAACTTCATTTTATTGTTTTCGTATTCTTATTTTAAATTACCTAAATGTAATAGAAAATACTTCAAAAGATTAGAAAACCTACTTTTTTGAGTCATTAAAAACTGTGGCACTCCTGGTGATAATGTCGTGTGGACTAGGCTAAAACACCTCTTAGTATTCACGATGTTTTTTAATGTCCACAGGCTGCATTGCCCAAGCACGGGGCACGGTCCCTAATAAAATGAGCGGCAGTAACGCGCTGTTTGCACCGACGCCGCCACTGAGATGATAGATACGGCACGCCGCCATCCCACCGTTCTTATAAACTAACACTGTATAGTGAACGAATATTTTGAAAATATTTTAAGTGTTTATTTATTCAGTGTTGAACGCACTGGTCGTTTTAGTGTGAAGATTTTACATCTGCAGAAACTGATAGATGTAAATAGGCCAGAGTGGAGAATTTTTAGTTCTAGGTAACCAAAAATTCGGAGATATGTGCCATCGAATTAGTATCCATGAGCGGGCTTGCAAAGTGCAACGCGCTTGACACGTTAGTCATCATCATCATCATATCAGCTAAAAGACATCTACCGCTGAACATAGGCCTCCGTAATTTCCAGAGTGATCGATCTTGTGCGGCCTATACTCAATAGCTTCCAGCAACCTTAGGTCTTATTTTCATCTAGTATAGGGGCTGTGCTTTCCAGTTCGTGGTCTCCACTCGAGCTATGCGCCCAGCCCACTGCTACTTCAGCTTGCTAATCCTTTTTGATATGTCGATGACTTTGGTTCTTCTACGTATCTCCTCATTTTTGGTTCGATCTCGTAGAGAAACACTAAGCATAGCCCTCTCCACAGCACGCTGAGCTACTTTGCGCCTTATTATGAGACCCATAGTGAAAGACCACGTTTCTGTACCATACGTCATCACTGGTAACACACACTAAATGCTTAACATCTGTGCAAAAAGTGGGCATGTAACTCTTGGGCTTGCGTCTGACTTTCCCCTTACGGGAATATCTTCACTGGTCTGCGTATTGAGTCTCATACTCATCCGAGTCCACGTTGGGGATTAATATACTGGTGAGCTATGTTATTATTATTATTATATAAATAATTGTGTGGCCAAAGTCGGCTTAAACTTTTTGCATGGTGTTTATAATGCCTGAGAAATAGTTTCAGTATAAAGTTTAAAGATGTATCTACTCCATAAATTTCACATCTATGTATTTATTTAGCAAAGATAAAGTACACTGCAGTGGATTTTTATTTCTTATAGTGTTCAATTGCAGATGGCCTCGTTCTTTTTGCCGATAATATAGAAGACCTCCAACTTATGATCCAGCAATTGCTTAATGCTGTTTTGGTAGTGGTTCTTAAGATGAATATGTCCAAGACGAAGGTGATGACGAATGCTGCCGGATTCCCGAATTCAGCTGTGATGGTTGGAAAAAAAAGCTAGTGGTAGTCGACAAATACCTTTATCTTGGACATATTATTTCTTTTGGTAAAGAGCATCAGAACAAGGAGGTCTCTAGACAAATACAACTCGGGGGGCTGCATTTGGAAAGCTTGAAGATGTTTTTTGGTCAAAAAAGTCCCCACAATGCTTGAATACCCGTCTGTATAATCAATGTGTCCTGCGAACAATGACTTACAGTGCCAAAACATGGGCACTCACTAAGGAAACTGTGTACAGGGTATGAGTTGCACAGAGAAGCATGGAGTACGCCATGCTTGACATCAACCTGCTGGATCAAGTTCCTAATACCGAAATCCGACGCCAGACGAAAGTCCAAGACGTTGGAATTAGGGTGGTGGAACTCAAGTGGGCAGGACACTTGACCAGACGAGGTGATGGCAGGTGGAGTAAATCTTTGACCGAATGGTGGCCAAGGACAGACCTAAGAAGTCCAGGACGTCCGTCAGCGCGGTGGGTCGACGACATAAAGAAAGTCGCTGGCAACTCCTAGATGCGCAGCACAAGACCGGGAAGGGTGGCGTTTACAAAGAGAGGCCTACACCCAGCAGTGGGTACTTATGGGCTGTGAATGATGATGATGATAGCGTTCAAGAAACTTGTACAAGATTTCGATTTGTCATCATTCCTCGTTGTTTTAATATACAAGTACTTTTGTAAATCAATTATTCCATAATTTACTCTCTTTAAGCAGTCAAATTTGTTTGACAGAAAAATACTTCACGTAGGTTTTTTTGCTCGTCCTGTTAAAACGAGAAAACATTACTTAGCACTGCAGTGACATTTTCTTTATGAACTCCCTCGTCCTGTTTTCATTAATTCCTTATCCCTCATGACCCCAAAGAAAAGCTAAAAAGGAAAATGTTTTTATACTTGGAACTCGCCACTCAAAGGAAAAATATTTTACTTATCTGCCCACGCAAATCTTAACTCAGGTTTTTTCTTAGTTTTTGTAACAAAAAGTATTTTTAATCATAATCTAAAAATAAAAATATACTCACGACTATATTAATCTCTATGATACACATCGTTGGTAGGTACTTTTACTCAGTACGGATACCCGTGAAGATATCCCACATTAGGGGTAGTCAGAGGCAAGTCCAAACATAACGTTTGATACACCCCACTTTTTTCATAGTAGTCAGGAGCATCAAAGTGACAGGCAAGCCCACTTGCTACACACACATTATATATATAAATAAAAAGTTTTGGTTTTAGGCATACCAGTTTATTCACGTGTTTCTTTTATATCCAAATAAATAATGCTGGACATTTCACACAGCGCCATCTAGCCCCAAACTAAGCAAAGCTTTTACAATGGGAACTAGAAAACTGATAGAATACTTTTTGTAAATACATACTTATTATAGTATAAAGAGAAGCAACCAGACCCGGAACAAATATCTGTAGATCATGCAAACATTTGTTTCGCGGTGGGAAACGAACCCGCAACCTCCGTCGTCCGTCTGATAATGTTGTGGAAAGATACAACAAAAAAGCTGCATTTCCCTTTAGCAAATATGTAAACGGCGAAGCCATTAGAGCGAGATCGTCTGCTCATATGGTATTTACTTGCCATTACCTTTGTAGCTTTGTGCATGCAGCGAAGTATTAATACGATGCAAGCAATATTAAATATATTGCGTATTAATTGGAATAATTGCCAGGCATATTAGTTTCTCGAAAGGGTAGTACGGCAACGTCCAAGGCTTCGCAATACTAACTTACTTCTGTTTATGAAATGCGTGTTCTATTTAATTAAAGTTTCCTCTGAGCTTAAAGTTGAATGTGAATAGCTATTTAAACACTTGAACTCAGTTTTTGTGCTAATATTGAAGTTACGTGTTCATTGGCAATGTTCTCAGATAATGTGGTAATTCTGAATGCAGAAAGATAATGACAGTCTTCAGGATGGCAAGGCACTGTTTTAGTCTAACAAAATATACGGAACTTTTTGGTTTGTTAAAACCAAAAATACTAATGGTTCGCCCCGAACTGAGATCTCGCGAGTCTCCCATAAAAACACAAAAATATTATTTGTAATCTTTGACTATCAAAATAGTGCCACGAAATTAAAAACCAACTTACTTGACCTACAGTTTCATTCAAATTACAGGTAACGGGAGTTCATTTTATATGTTTTTTTTTGAGGTAGAAATTGCTGATAATCTGGATTTCAGACTTTTGCCTATATTTGTGTTACTAAAACCACACGGATACCAAGTTTCAACACTGTGGGGTCACTGGTGTACCCTGTGAATTTTGTCAAAGTTTAGTTTTTATGATGGCTAATAACTAAAAAACGATAAAGACTATACTAAAAATAAAAACGGAGTCTAAATGTACTAAAAATAATTTTCGTTTGACGCCCCACTTGACCTAATCGTCTCATTTTCATTTAATTTTACCTCTTTTGAACCCCAATATTTCAACAACCACCCAACATTTTTAGCTATATTAGTCAAACCAAAATTGTGCCATCACTACCTACCTATGTATCAAATTTCACGATAATCGGATCAACGGTTCGAAAGTTATCCCCGGACAAACAAACATACATACATACAACGACGATTTACCCAAGTTGATTTGGAGATCTCGCTTCGCTCGATCAAATATATATAATTATGTTGTGGTTTGTTACACTATAATTGAAGGAAAACGCTTTATTGTACAGAAAAAGAAAAAAAATATAGACAGTCTTATCGCTTATAAGCAATGTCTTCTAGATAACCTAGATAGATAGATAGAAATACTCTTTATTGCATTATACTAAATAAAAAAATATCAAAGTACTACACAAAAATAAATGTTCAACGAGCGATGTTATCGCTAAAAGTGATTTCTTCCAGGCAACCTTTGGAAGGACGTAGAAGATTTTTTAGTAATATTGTAAGTAAAAATAGTTAGGGAGTACATAAAGGTGATATAAAAGAGAGGTATACAGACACACATGAAGAAACCTCCAAAAGAACATTATACATGTATGAAATGTTAAAAATAAATTACATTTTACAAGGCAGTTGTGACATTACATCGAAAGCTATCGTAAAATTCTCAAACAACTTGGTAGACGCTACAATTGAATTACATTCGTAATATCGTCTGAAACTGGTTACGATCGGGATAATTTTAGAGGTGAACTCGAATTGAATCGAAGAGTTAATGGTACATTTTGAATGCCATAAAGTTGGCGGCGTCTCACTGCTTAATATAGCCGCGTTGCAAGAAACAATTAGACAAGGGCACAATCATCCGACGAGAGAACATGAATGTAGAAAATAATTAAAAATTAGGACATGGCATTCCTACTTATACTTTGTTTACTTGCTGTTATTAGCTTTACTTGTGTACTTTGTAAAAAATCTAGTCATTCAATTTTAACCTACTTCTTATTTTATCGATTTTAATGTAATTTGGATGACGATACAATCATTTTGTAACACCGAGCTGATCTAATCATGAAACTAGGAGGTCAATAGTGGAACTCCTCAATGGCTACTAGTAAACTCGTCGAGATTAGGCTCATTTGGATGGTTTTTCGGTAATTATTGACTTTTCATTTCATTTATAATACAACATTATGTCATACAACTTATTAACAATAAAATATATCATAAATTAAAAAAAAGCCATAAAAGAAAACTATAAAAGTCACAAAACAAAATACCTGAATTATTACAATGTTAATACAACATTATGTCGTACAACTTATTAACAATAAAATATATCATAAATTAAAAAAAAGCCATAAATGAAAACTACAAAAGTCATAAAACAAATTACCTAAATTATTACAATGTGTGAATTTAATTAATTTACCAATCATCTAAATTAAGTATCTGATAGGATCTTGTTTATCTGAATAGGATAGCTTGTGTTTTCTTAATGTTGAGTTTTAACTTAGGAACAAAAACCATTGATTAAAAACTTCGAGCGTTTTGGCATTCTTGATTTTGAGTTCTTTTAAGCATACCAGCATTCGTGTTTTCCGCGTATATTTAATTTAATATCGGGAATGGGCTGACAAAGTTAATGAGATCGTTAAAAAATAATAAAACTATGGGCCCTAATATGGAGCCTTGTGGAACTCCACGTCTGATGTTGATCACTTTCGACTTCGTCACCTTTATTCGTTTGATATAGAATAGAATAGAATAGAATACTCTTTATTGCACACCAACAAAATTAAAAATACAATAAAAATACACCAAAATTAAGGTAAGTACAATGGGCGGTCTTATCGCTAAAAGCTATCTCTTCCAGACAACCTTTGGAGGGACAGGACAAAACAAAAATATAAAACCTGATTTCTGGATATCATCTTTTTATTTTAAAATAAATATATAATATTGATGGTAAGGCCGAAGAACAGAAGGATGGACTGTGTGAAGAATGATATGGGTTGGAAGGAAGTGACAAAGGAGATAAGAGCTGATAGAGAAATGTGGAGGAGGAATACATGTTGTGCCGACCCCGCGTAATGTAAGAAAAGGGTAAGAAAAGAAGATCTTTTTATCTAAAAACTAATGGTTAAAATAATTACAAATGCACGAATATAACTTCCAGGTTAGTTTTACCTAGTTTTCAAGATAAACATTTTTAAATGCGTTAAAATTTTATACAGATTTTCATAAACTCTGTCGTACAATTTTTAAAATAATAGAAAAAATGTTTAAATAAAATGTTAAATTATTAAGTGCCCACGTGTTGGAGTAATCTGGTTGCCCTAAGATCTTTCGTATCATTATCAATACTAATATTGTCGATTCAAAAGTTACTCTGAACCTCCGTCTCACTGTCTGTTTGTTACGTTTCACGACGTAACAAACAGACTTGAACAGATTGGGATTGAAGCACTTTTTACCTTGCGCAGAAAAAGAGTATTGTATTTATTGACAAGCCACGCGTGCGAAGCCGTTAGCGGGTCAGCTAGTTATGAATAATATCAAATTTTCGTCTATATTTTTTACTCGTTTTATATATATTTTGACGACCTCTGTTGCGCATTGGGCGAATAGCCGGCTGAGACGCAGGAGGTAGTGGGTTCGATTCCCGCCGCGGAACAAATGTTTGCATAATCTACAGATATTTGCTCTGGGTCTGGTTGTTTTTCTATATATTATATGTATGTATTTACAAAAAAAAGTATATAAGTATTCTATCAGTTATCTGGTTCCCATAGTACAAGCTCTGCTTAGTTTGGGGCTAGATAGCGCTGTGTGAAATATCCAGCAATATTTATATTATACCAGCTAGCTCAGTAGCTCTTCTATATTCTAAAAACACGCTTGCTTAGAAATAAGTTATTTATTCTAGACTTAAATTTTTTTGTTTTTCATAATATTTTATCACTGAAATTATAATGGTCTGGAAAAACAGACAACGGCAGCAAAGTTATACACTTTACTTGTACTAATAATAAAATTTGAGACTTATTACTATAAACAGAAAGCGACTTTTGGATATATTCAGATTTTTTAAACTATGATGGTGATATCACAGCTTCATGCATCAAAAGTTTGCTAATTTTATTTATAATTTATTTAGGCAACTTATACAGTTTTACATGTTATTATGACGCTGATAGCGGGATATAATTAATTATTATTTAAGTAACTGGCTAGCAACAGTCCTTGACCCTTAGGAGAAAAAGGAAGAAAAGCTTTGCAGTATCAACTTTATCACAGTAATATTATAAATGTGAAAGTTTGGATGTTTATTTGTTACTCATTACCGTCGTAACGGCGGAACCGATTTCAATGAAATTTGGTATATATTATATATGTAGATAGACTATATCCTGGATTTAATCATAGGTTAATTTTTGTTAACAGACAACGCATGCGAAGTTGATGGCGGAAGCTAGTTTATGAATAAATAAATAAACTTTGTAAGCAAACATAATAACGCAGTATAAATGGCGGATCATCACCAGTCGAACATATTTTGTACAGTTTTGAGATAAAATGAAAAATTAGAAATCCATTTGTATGTTAGCATAGAACGGGAAATTGCTTTCCACTATCATCGTAGCAGATACGTTTTCGTAGAAGTGCTACGCTATTATCGTGGCTGCCTCTACAACGTAGAGGAGGCTATGGATTATACGGCAGTATTGGGTCAAGTACCATTTCATATGAATTTCTCAGGATACAAATTTAGAAAATCGAATGTAGAGTTTTACCTAAATCATGAGTACTGAATAATTTACACAGCGATGTGAATATGGCTAAAAAGTTAGGAAATAGGGATGCCAACTCGCAAAATATTAAAATTATGCCGAGAAGTTAATTGAGACGTAAGGAATATACACATTTTTATCGCTTTTTCATTAAAAACTGTCTACTTTTGAGCTTCGAATCACTCCTGAGTTCTAGCTAGAATATAGTCTAAGCTTGCCAAGTTGTAACTACCCACCCTGTGGGCAAAATTGTACCTCATTGAGGGCAGCTACCTTTTTTTTTGTAGTTAGAAGGTTTTGTTTTTTGGAAGATATAGGTATATTTAGAAGAACAAAACAACATAATTTTCGCATTTTTGATAAAAAATACATTCAGCTTAGATATGACATTTGTAAAAAAAAATCAAGTTGGTCTCAATAGACTCTACTTCCCATCAGAAACACCTTTCCCAAGATAACTTACCAACCAAAATAATTAAATTTTGCAAAAATGTAAATAAAGTTATCCATACGATTTATATGAAGCGCCATTGGCCACAATATTGCATTAATGCATGCCATCCGAACACTTGCATGGAAATAATTTTATCCTTTATTCATATTTCAAATAGATTTTTCATGTCTTGGCAAAATGATGATACTCTTGCCACTTTATGTCCAAGTAAAACTAGGCGGCTCAGTACCATCCGTACCTAGTTGATATACCACCCATTCGCACTCACCGTTTTGGTTCTACGTTCTTGTTGCATACAGCTAAGGTATGGAACACTTTACCGTCGTCTGTTTTTCCTAAGGAATACAATCCGGGCCTCTATAAGGTTAGAGTAAATAGGTATCTTCTAGATCTTCGTGTTTCATCTTAGACCACATCATCGCTTACCATCAGATGAGATTGTGGTCAAACGAAGTTCTATCAAGTATAAAGAAGGTGAGAAATAAATAAATAAAATAAATAAACATTTTGTTAATTTTGCCATAGTTAGTGGGAGAGAACGTATGTAAACACATAAAGCTTTAGTAGCTTCACGAAGTAGGAACAAAACTAAAATAAGAAGCATCGAACATCAATAAAGTTCATCATCATCATCAACCTATAACAGTCCACTGCTGGACGAATGCCATTGAGCCCGATCCTTGGCTCTTCTCATCCAATCCCTCAGGGATTGGACGATACAATTGCACTATGGTAATTTAACGGTTTCTCGTCACATTTCATAAAAATTGTGTGAAAAACCAAACATAAAAAAAAAATTCGGTATTGTGGTTGTTTTTACCTTCAAAATAAACCTGTAGTTTCCTAAGAACAAAGCGTTTACCATGAATAAAAGGTAGCTACCCTCAATGAGGTAATATTTTGCACTACCCTCTATAAGAAAAAAATACTGTAGCAAGTAAAAATAATGCAAGCAATTGTCTTTCTTCGCAGATTCATGTTGGAGGTAGCAACGTGTCGAATGGCGTGTAATACGACGGCATAAATCGTGAAGACACAGTGACGAGCGATGCTTACACACGGAATGAGAGACATCCAAGATCTATGCAGAACACCCTAAAATTTCCTTTTAATTGCCGTCTCGACGTACGACGCCTTATTACATACTAAAGTGAAACCAAGACTTCACTCTTATGGTACAGGGAAAAGTAGCGCAGGTAATCAAAATTTTTGTGCTACGGCGAAAACATAACTTTTCCATTTTTGATAGGTTTACAAGATTATAAAAAACATATTTATATTATTATTATATTGACGACCTTCGTGACGCAGTGGGTGGATAGCCGGCTGAGACGAAGGAGGATACGGGCTCGATTTCCGTCGCGGACCAAATGTTGATAATTATCTATGTACAATTTTAAAAGAATTATTCGTTCTCTGTTAGTTACCTGGTTCCCATAGAACCTACAAGCTTGGCTTAGTTTGGAGCTAGCTAGCGCTGTTTAAAATGTCCAGCATTATTTATTTTTATATATCATTTATTTACAGCTTGTAGAGTCCTACTGCAGGGTAAAAGTCTTACGTCTTTCTGTTTCTCCCTTCTACTCTTATAATATAAAATAAAAAAAATACAAAAGAAACAGTTGAGTTTCCTAAAGACTGTCGCAAATAACTGATTGAGCGAAGCGAGATCTCTAAATCAACTTGGGCAAATCGGCGTTGTATGTATATACATATGTATATATGTATGTATGTTTGTTTGTCCGAGTATAACATTTGAAGCGTTGATCCGATCATCGTGAAATTTTATACATAGGTAGGTAGTGATGCCGCAATTTTGGTGTGACTAAATGAGCTAAAAATGTGGGAAGGGGGGTTGTTGAGATATTGGTGTTCAAGAGGGGTAAAAAAATTGAAAATGAGACTATTAGGTCAAGTGAGACTAGTAGGTCAAGTGAGACTATTAGGTCAAGTGAGACGTCAAATGAAAGGTAATTTGACCTAGTTTTTATTTTTAGTAAGATTTTTTGGTTTTTGAGCTATTAGCCACTATAAAAAATAAACTTTAACAAAATTCACAGGGTACACCAGTGCTGTAATTTGGTATGCGTGTAGCTTTAGTGACACAACTATAGGCAAAAGTTTGAAATCCAGAATAACTGCAATTTGTACCCCAAAAAACAAAACTAATTAACATAAACTCCCGTTACCTGTAATTAAAATGAAACTGTAGGTCAAGTTCTTTGGTTACTATTTCGGGGCACTATTTTGATAGTCAAAGATTACGAATAATATTTTGTTTGATTTATGGTAGACTCGCCAGATCGGGGCGAACCACTAGTTAGTTGTAAATTCACAATTAGTTGATAGACATTGTTAGTTTTATTTGAAGAAGATCTAAATTGAAGTTAGAAACATAATTAACAGTAGGTACCTTTGCACTTTAACTTCACGACCAGACCAAAATATTCTATAAAAGATTAAAAATTTGTGTTGAGAAATTATAATTCAGTTTTAATTGTTTATTTAAGTCCAAATAAATATTTACAGAAGAACCAGAGCCAACCCTAACATACTCAATTAACATTTAAAACTATTAAAAACAAGGAGCAAAGTGTTTCACGGCTATAACCGTCTACTTGCACAATATTCAAATGAAATTGCATCTTTGCCAAAACTAGCAAGAGAATGGCGTCTCGTACATTAATATACAATAGCGTTTGACCCTCCTTGTGTCGCGGGCGTCACTTTGTTTTTATAGGTTCTTGAATAAGCATTAACTAAGTAATTTCAGGGATAGGTACGAATTGAAGTGCGTTTAGCAGACCTTTTATGTTTCTATAGGTATGGAAACGACGTGAGGCGGATCATTACTGTGGGAATACTTTTTGAACTGTTTTGTTTTTGCACGACTGCACAATATACGTATTTGGCCTAGTATACAGTATACAATTCTAATACAAACAATATTCAATAAAATAAAATTGCAAACAATTTTCCTAGAATAAGAGAACGTGATGTGCACTTAGCTTAACTCATTGTTGTGTTATTCGATACTACGAACTTATTAGTACATGTTGCAAATTTTTTCTTTGCTATCTTTTGGTACAAAAGTTATTCGGGCTATTTAAAATGGTTTGTAAACTTTTGAGTATCCAAGTGTTTCAGCACAGTTGTATGCAAGTGGCATGCAAGATTTAGATTGAATGATCTAAAAATATTTAAAAATTATCTATAAGATTGTAATGAATATTAATAGATTATTAAACGAGGGGATAAAGCAGTGTCTTGCGTCACGGGCGATATATTACGAGGGAGGTATATAAGCACGCCCAAGATGCAGACAGCTTTATCCACGTAGAGAATATTCTACTTTTCACACTTTTTGCGAGACAAATTTTATTTTTGGAACAGCGTTTTGCGGCATTAGCGTTATAATATACGTAAGACATAAAAATACATAAGAATTCATAAGAAGACATAAGAAGACCTAAGAAGACAGAGGCTGTACAAAGGCTAGCTTGATTAACGAATATGTTCTTACTGTGGACTCTTTGGTTCAAATGTTAATACAAATGGGGTTGCAAATTCAAATCACATTATGCGCGTGCGGGCATAATGAAATTCAGTACAACTTTACTCCCGGCTCAGCCATAGGGATTCAATCACCTGCTTTCGGTGCAAGAACTTATTCGTAAATATAACTAGCTTCTATACAGAATGCACCAACCTAGATTTGGTTTTTATTGTCTCGCAGAATGTGTGAAAAGTAGAGTATTCTCCTCGTGAACAAATCTGTATGCATCTTGGGCGTGCTTATATCCCTCTCTGCACACAGGATTCTAGTAAATCCCTCGCTCCGCTCGTAAGTTAACTCTAGAATCCTTCGTTACATTCGTGATTCAATATAGCGCTCGTGACGCAAGACACTGCTTTACCCCCTCGTTTAATAATCTACTATTAACGACTGAGGATCTCTCTCTCTCTTTACTCTTTACTCTCTTGCTTTATTTATTCTCAAAAACTCTTGTTAAGATTAACCCGCCTTTGAACATGCCCTCTTTATTTTTTTTATTTTATTTGTTCCTACTAATATTATAAAGAAGTAAAGTTTGTACGTTTGTAGGGGGTAATTGGAGAAACTACAGAACTGAGTTTGAAAATTATTTCACTGATAAAAACTTTCACTATTTCTGAGTGCTATAGAATTTATTTTATTTTGATTAAAATCCTGCAGCTGGTGTACCATAAAGAATAAAAACTCACTTACAAAGCATTGTAAAAATAAATTTTTGTGTAAAAATAATTGTCATTATTACTCTATCCGCATCACTAATTTATTCCAATTATCTTTCTTTATTATTTTTTATATAATTATTTTTATTTGTCTTTTGCATCGTAATGTAGTTTTGACAAAGCACGTGTTTGACTATTCAAAGTATCTTTCGAATGTAAAAGTAGACCTTTACAAGTAGACATATATAGGTCTATCTCCTTTAGTGCGACAATTGTACTCTACTACTTACTCTATTTTGTTTTATCAGTCAGTCAAACTATAATTGGTTATTGAACACTGGAAAAAGTATTTTTTACAAAATAATTTGATAAAATCAGACTAATTATTTTATGACTCTTCATTTAAATTTACTTAATTTAGTCATACTTTAATTAATAACTGAAAAAACCGGACGAACGATCATTAAAATCTATATAGGGTGTTTGATAATATACGCACAAAAATGAAAGGGGTTATTTTGATGAGCATAATAAATAAATTTGTGAAATGTTTATCATAGAAATGTGAAATATATTTTGGCATGTAAAAACAAACACTTTATTAACTTATGTTGTGCTATTGCTTATGCTTGCCATCTAACCCAAAACCCGAAGCCATTTCCGAAAGAGATATCAAATCTGCCTTTATTTTTGGATGTCGATTGCAATAGTAGGTAGTAAGTTTTATATCGAATTAATCACCTGAACTTAGTCAGTTTTTTTATTTGATAATATAACTAGTAGTTTTTTTTTGAGAAGTCTTTTTTATGTTTTGAGAAACCACCACTTGAATATCGTCAGTATATTATCAAACACCCTGTATATCAACAAATCAGTTTTAAATTATGCTACTAATTATTTGAAGCGACAACATATATACCAACTTTCATTTTTGTGTATATATAAATAGAAGATGACGAGGACACGATTTAACATGAAATTGCTTTTAGGCTCAATATTTATATTTGCAGGGATCAATTTTATCCCAGACAAATAAATATCCACGATAGAAATTATAGATCAACTTGTTAAATATCACAATGGACAATTCGTAAACAAACTTAATATAGCCCTTGTTTATATTTTTGGAGGATATAGTAATCCACAACTCGAGAGCGGATTAATCTAAGTAATAAACTTTAATATAAAACATTTGTATTTTTTCGCATTATTTCAGAGTTGCAACATACCCGAAAAAAATTACACCATAACTTAAAAAGTGTACTCTTATTGAGACACCCTATAGTTGCAAAACTTAAACTTTGTAGCTTGTATTTTCAATCAACTGCTGCTTGGATGTTGCTTATATAAGCATTTAGTTTAATGTAGCTGCAACATATCTGATTGAAATAAAACAGCTGATAAAATGACTTTTTTCGGAAAATAGGTAGGTATCTAATGTCTACCTATATGATTTATTTCATTGTAAGTCAAATGCCCCTATTTTGGTTCAATATACACAAACGGTAGCCTTATTACGAAAGTCCATTTGCTGTCGCCCACCTGTCATTTGGGTCAGTCTGTCCCGTACACCCGTGAGATACGCACTGTAGGAGTAAAAGAAACGGTTTGATACGAACGACATGCAGGCGACAGCGACTGGCTGACGATACAAATTTATTTCACCATTAAAAAGACATGCAAGTTACATATGAAATTTAAAACTGAAAACGAATTTAGAAGTTAGTACTTAGGAACTAAGGTACATATAGTGTAATAAGTAGGTAGGTACATGAATTATTAATATCATTATAAATAAAAATCCCATGAACAGAACAATGCCAACTACAATAAAAATGCTGTAAACCAGTTGAACTCAACTACCTGGAAAACTGCATATTTATAAACTACTTGAGCTTAAACTTAGCGAGGAAAGTTTGCTTAAAGAGATGGATGAAACTCTACAAAAAAAACTTCGCAAGAACTTCAGTTATAGGTAAACTTGAGGAGTTGTTTTTCTTGATGTATTTTATAGATGCGAACGAAAATAATAACAGTTTTTTTGCAATATGCTTTTTTAATTTTATTCGACAAAAAGTTAAATACTAACAGTAAGGGGGCGTCCATTAATTACATGAGGTGTTCAGGGGGGGAGGGGTCGGAGTAAGTCTCACCCAATTTCAGGTGGGGGAGAGGAGGGTCTCGACAAATATCAAGTTTTTTTTTAATTTTTTTTATAACTGTTTTCTTACTGATGATTTCGACACCTTCCAAAGAGGATGGTGGGAGATAACGACAGATAGGGATGCTTGGAGGGACTTGGGGGAGACCTTTGCCCAGCAGTGGGACGAGATAGGTTAGAGAAAAAAAATCACTGATCCAAGATTACATATACTATTATACGTTTATATATAATTATATAGAATACTTTTATTATTATTTGGAGTCTATACTGTCCCACTGTAAGGCAAATACCTCAATCTAACTTGAAATAAATCGTCAAAAACGCCTCACGTAATTAATGGACGCCCTCTAATACAGAAAGCACTGTAAAATCCTAAAGGTTTGTCTCGGTGCTTAGAGACACTCGAGCCACTACATTATTTAGATACTTAAAAAATCCCGTCACCTTTACATAAACATAATTTTATAGTTATACTGACACAATAACACCCTGCCCACCCAAATTTGCTAATAATAATAATTCAAATGTTGCTTTCTATCTAAGAAACCTCATCCTTTCAACACAATGTTTTTTTAGTATACTTCTAACTGGTTACTAAGCTAGCAACATTTCACCAAAAGACAAATAATAATAAATAAATAATAAATATGGCTGGACATTTCACACTATGGGAACCAGATAACTGATAAAATACTTATATACTTTTTTTGTAAATACATACTTATATAATATATAGAAAAACATCCAGACCCGGAACAAATATCTATCAGATCATACAAATATTTGTTCCGCGGTGGGTATCGAATACACTACCTCCTGCGTCTCAGTCGGCTATTCGCCCACTGTACCACGGAGGTCGTCACAACTAATGGAAGAACCTAATTATTAAATTACTAATATCTAAGACTGAACTGAATGATAGTTTGGTACGGGTTCATGATTCAAACTAGAATACTTTTATCATTATCATTACTTTTATTACATCGTCTCAAACTTTTTCGTCCGTGTGTTGCATGTCGCGTGACGGTCGGCCGCAGAGTAGGGATAAAGTGAAAGGCGCTCGTCAGAGCAGCCGAGGCCAATATGGCGGCGCCTATAGTTTGCATCAGCTGACCCTGTAGTGTATTGACTATTACTCATTTGTGCCAACGAAAATTTTCAGTTAAATGTCTATAATGTGAAACAAAGTTTCACTTTTACCGTGGTTTCATAAAACCACACAATCCTTTTTTAAATCATTACTTTTATCTCTTATCATATTTATTTTTTAACATATCATTGCTTACTATCGGGTAACGTGGTGGTGAAAACTTGTATTAACTGTACCCATAATTGATCCGTATCTGATTTATGTTCATACCAAATAAACGATTAATATGCGTAATATCATAAAAACTTGTTTGTAACGAATAATGATCCCAGTAATATATTACGTGTTTTGTTATGTACGACATTAATTTTAAACACACATCCGGAATCGTATTAATTGGTTTTAGAGGTGGGCTTAATACCGGTAGCTTGATTATTTATCCAGTAATCGATACATTTTCAACAAATAATTTTTAACGTAAATCGGCGGCGCCTTTGCGACGATGCCGCTTAGTCTGTTGAACAGGTACCTACAAACATGATGATTTGTTTACTTATTTTATTTATAAATACTGCTTCATTGATATTTTAGGAGTTGAGTGAAAATTGAAAATTTTCTATGGTAATTAATTTGAAATAAACCTATTTTACAACAAAACTAGCAATTAGCCTTACCTGTGTTTTCATTTAATGTCATACATAACAAAACACGTAGTATTAATGTCGTAGTGGAAGGTCTACTAAGTCTTATTACTCAATCTGTGCCGTAAATATTCAGCCACCTATAGGCTCGTATCAATAGCAGATGCAATTAGTTTGAGTGCACGGTTTTTGATGTAGTGCTGGACTGCCGGCGGTGCAGAGAGCTTAGGTAGAAATAAATCCAATAGGTTAATCGGGGACAAGAGCTAGCTGATTTTAACGTGGATGTAAAATGATTGCTGTCGCGTTGTTAGCAGAGAAATTGACTACGTTGATTAATAAATAAAAACCTATTTAAGTACGGGGATTTTTTACGGACCATAGACTTCCAATATCTTTTACAGTTTAAAATGCTTCGGTCATTTTACGCAAATCTCAGGCAGCTCTTGTTCGCAATTAATTTATAATAATACTCCATTCCCCCCATTCTTTCCAGACTTCGCGGTCCTGAGCTGATTGTGGCCAATCCTTTAGGAATTTATCCAACTCGTCCCGCCATCTAAGTTTCCGTCTGCCGCGTCGCCTTCTCGCTGGGTCAGGATGCCACGTCATAGGGGGAGGCCTTTGCCCAGCAGTGGGACAAGAATGGCTGATAAATAAATAATAATAGTCCATTACCGAAACTGACGTAGTTGAATCAGTTTTTCAATATACATTTTACAAAGTGCCTTTATTCTAAAACTCTATATAGAATCCATTATTTTGTCCCACGTGTATTCAATAAAAATCCATTCCCTAAAAAAATAAAATGTCGACGTAAAAATTTAAAAACCGTATTCACCAAAATGTGGCTGTCAAAAAAAGTATTGCAGCTATGTATACTATATGTAGCTACACTATATATTTTCACACCAGGAAAGTAAGTTAGGCATAAAAATCTCTCTCAGATAATTGGCGCACTGTTGAGCTACTCATCAAGTCTGGTTTTAATTTTATTAATTAACAAGGCGCCACTCGGTTCGAGAGTAATGTTGAAATGCAAAATATTTGCACGCTGAAAATCTGTCGATTGTGCGCTCAACATCGTTGATTTACGATTTCATTAGTTGCACGGCCCGACAGACAGAAACAATATATGTCGACTGATTGCACAAATTTTAACATGTTTTATTAGAAAGAGGCTTGATTTTATTTTAATACGTTCAAATTAACTTCAAATTCATTTATTTAGAACTACGAGTAGTAATACAAACAGATTACTGATAGCGCGATGAAATTGCAAAGATTATAAAAATTGTGGAGCAGCTTCAACGCCCACCTCTTCAGACAACAAAGCAAGATACATCGTTCCGTCAAAACAATAAGAATAATTTAGGTTTAAAACTAAGTAAAATAAGTAAATAAAACCAAAGAAAAATGAAAGTTAAGGAACAATTATATAAAGATACAGATACGAGTATAAAGATGCTTATAATTTTGATGAATGGGTGAGTGTGTGATGGTGTGTATCTGTGGGTGAGTGTGTTAAAGTGTGAGTGTGTGTGTGTGTGTGCGCATTTTAATACGTGCAATACTTGTTATGTTATTGCAATCTGTACATCGATAATTACAAATACAAAAAAGTACAAAATATTTTATTTACCAAAAAATTACATATTACATTAAAATTTACTGGTCCTAGTGCGGGGACCCCACACTAGGACTTGCCTGTATCGCGGGAGGCTGGTTTACAATCAAAGTTTAACTTTAAACGGAATCTGGTAAGCATGCAAAGAATATTAATTATTTATGAACGTACAATAACAAATAAGAAAATATATTTAATAGAAACTTATTACTTAGTGCTCTTTTACTAGGTTCTGAGTGGTTTGTGTGTTTGTGTGTGTGTGTGTGTGTGTGTGTGTGTGTATATAAGGGAAAAGGGGGTGGATGTATGTGTTTCTGTGGGTGTGATTGGATGTCACACATCCAATGGTAAGAATGGGGAATGGTAAGAAGGATTTTAGGAAGGGCTTGGGGGTTAGTTAGACGAGTGAAAAGGTGAGATTGTTATGTAATGATTTACAAGAGGCTTTCAGTTTCGTCGTAATCGAGAGTGAGTAGCCATTTTCTTATTTTTTCTTTAACATCATATAACGAGCATGAAAGGTTGCAATGTTTTAGAGCTCGACGATATATGAAAGGGAATGGAAATAAACGAAAATGTTTAGCGAATGTATATATACGCATAAACTGTCAAAAAGGGTGTTTTAAATAATCTCAAATAGCATAAGAAAGAGTTCACGTTACCTATTTTGGATAGCATCCAAGGAAGTAATACGTTTTTGCGGGTCTTGGCAACAAAAAGTGTTTTGTTATTCGGTGTGGTAAATAATGCTGTGTTTTTCATATTTCTGTAAAGAGCACTTACTGCATTATTGCATGGCTTACAGTTTATTCATATAAAATAAGCACCTTCCAATGAGGTTAAGAACACATAATCTACTTAAGTAGGGACAACTCATGTTTCCTTAGCATTTGATTTATGAAAAATCTGTTAAGTCAATCGCAACGTAAAAACAAATCAAACGAACCCGTGTGGCAATCCAATAAATTATAGGCAAAAAATATTTTAAGTCTAAAGTAACATATGTAAATATCCCGTGTCTGAAATAAGGTAGAATCATACATTGTACTCAAAACGGTGAAGGAAAACATCATGAGGAAACCTGTGGCTTAACTAAGCTGAATAGGTCTGCAATAAGTCAAGAGGAAAGTATAGGTGCTAGGCAAATCTATTACATCCATATTCTGTCCCAGGCACTATAGCAGTTGCATGCTTTATCCAGCTAATACTGCATGGTGTCATTAGACGTTGTATAAATCATCTTATTGTGTCAAGTTGTACCGATCTTATGTGAAAAAGAATAGCATATTGCCAGAATTATACACCATAAAAACAACCCTCTGTCTGTCGGGCAATTATCAAAAACACCGTCAAAGTTCCTAGGTACCCATCACTCGAGCATATCCGAGTAGATTGATTGCGTTTCAGGCGTCATTGCATAGAAAATATTGCGAATGTGTAATTGGATATTCGAGTGCGATACGTCGCCCGCACGCGACACCAGCGTGCCGATGACGGGCTTGACAAATAATATGACGGACGATGAATACTTGCTATTGGCTAAATGCAATTTCATACCGCTTGTTTTTGTTACGTGCTTTAATATTTTGAGTATGGGGTAAAGATTTTAACATTTTATATATAAACATGAATTCATCATCATCATGGCTATTACATCTATAAAAGATGATTTAAGCGACGTCAGTATGGTTGTCAGTCCGTCAGGCACTTTTGTAAAAAGTTTGAAAATGCGTGAAGACTTTTTTCGGTGTCAAATATGCTAAGAAGACATTTATTATGACGCAAGGTTTTGTCCAGAACCCATCTATACTGTTGCATGGGCTACCACTGAGGTTTTAGATCGTTTTTGCTATCTTGGATCCACCGGTTCATGTAATCTCCCGCTCGACACTGAGATTAACACCCATATCGGTAAGGCATCCACGATGTTCGCAGGCTTGCTCCACTCAGGACCTTTCACGTGAGCTTCTGGCTCTGCGCTTTTTTATAACACTCTAGGGGTGTCACGCACAAGACTGCCTAGAGTCGGGGTGCCCCGTGTCGATTCTCCCACTCATCTAGACCTAATGTAACACTAGTCGGGGTCAAATAACCCTGACTAGTGTTAGGTTAAATAATAATTAGCCGCTCAAATAATAATTCTGCCGGTAAATTCTAGTTCTCACTAGGAAATTCTAGTTATTACAAAGGCATTTAGTAAAAACTGGTTTTAACTAGTGAAAACGCGTTCTTAATAAAACCGAGTTTTTACTGTAACATATATATACATTAAAAATATCAATTCTGTGGGGTTATTGTTATAGGCAGTGGATATATTGACATCTTATTTTGTAAAAAAATAACCAATACAATATTTTTTGTTCTTTTACTTCATTTAAAAATACACTAAACATATAAAAATATAATCTGAGTAAGGTAACAAATTGAAGTTGCTTCATTTATAATTTCTATAATAATAATGCACCTGTATAGGAAAGCTTCAAAAAGATTTCAACTCCCAATTTTCCGCCTCCACATTTTCGATACGTTTAGAAGATAAATACAGTTACAAGCAGTGCAGTGGGTAGATAAAAGAGATGAAATGTATCCAACGGAATATACGGCCTTTCAGATGCCAAGTAGCCGGCTGATGTACCCAAAGTAATTACAAAATATATACTCAAGTCAGGAGCGCCATTCCAAAACTGATGTTCACAGCGGCAATAATAAATAATTAAAGTTTTTTCAACACGACAACGAATTAATTACTTCACTTTTTTATTTTAATAGTGCTTTGCTACATTTATATTTTTAGATGTTTCATATTCGATCGTTATTTATTATACGAATATGTAGCAATATGTTTTTTTACAGCAATCTACCTTTTCAGAAAGCACTACTTATTCTACATTAAAAAAGGTTAGCTATTAGATAATGCTAGTTAGCTATATGTGACGATGGTAAGCGACCTGATAGTATGGCTCTTGTACCTTGGGAGAAAGGTAGGCCTTTGGTGTGGAACGCCACGTGCGTCGATACCCTTGCGCCATCTCATCTGTCAGCCGAAGATGTCAAGCGGAGCAAATATGGAGGTCTCGTCGGAGCTGACGTATTTTAGATTTGGGACCCTAGGCCCATCGCGTTTTTAAAATTCTTTCTGGGCGTCTGGTCGAAGCGACGTATGACCCGAAAGCTGGCGCTTATCTGGGTCAACGCATAAGTTTTGCAATTCAGCGGGGCAATGCAGCCAGTGTCTTGGGAACACTTCCACCTGGTAGTGATCTGGAGCAGTTGAGCTATCTATAGATCGTCTTTAGATGATTCAACTGTTTCTTCTGTATTTTAGTAATGTAAATATTTATTGTTCATAAAGGCATTTGCCCCCTGCTATAAGCTCGCCTATGTATTAGTTTACTGGATATTTTTATTATAAAATCATATTTTTTTTTTACATTAACTATTAATGTAAAAAAAAAATATGATTTGATTGTTTTGCTTATAGGTTGCAGAAATGTTATTTTAGTTGATTTTTACGCGTAAGAAAAGATTCATCATCATCATCATCGTCATCCCTTCTCATCCCACTGCTGGGCATAGGCCTCTATTCGTTATCGCCATTCGCCTCTGTCCTGCGCTGTTCTAACCCAAATACGACCTGCGATTTTTATAATGCCGTCGACCCATCTTGCCGGTGGACGGACTCAGTCAGCACCCTGCTCCATCCGTTATCACCGCGCCTGGCCACATGTCCTGCCCAACTCCATTTGAGTCCCAATATACGCTTGATATCGTCTTGAACTTTAGTCCGCTTGCGAATTTCGGTATTGGGGACTCGGTCTAGCAGTGTGAGACCGAGCATGGAGCGCTCCATGCCTCTCTGTTCGACTCGTTAAGATTTTTTTTTTCAATAACCAATACTGTCCCACTGCTGGGCAAAGGTCTCCCTCATTTCCTTCAATTCCTTTCGTTCTCCAGAAATCTCCTGCTAGTCAGAGTGGAATCCATCCAGATCATCACGACGTTAAGATTACGAGTATAAATATTAAACCAACTAGTCTTCAGGAGCTATAACCAAACGATACTAATTCCAACTAAAACATACTACAGACCATTCCATTCTAATAATAGAGGTGCTAAAATCTTGATAGCTTCATTATTAAGCCAGTGTTTTCTTCCCCTGGTGTGTCGCTATTCGTTTCGGAAATAGTTCTCACACGGTTCTCACATACTTAGGTACCTACGAGAGGGATCGAATAAAATATTCTCGACTTGCGGAAATACGATCCGACTCTTTGGCGAAGCTTTTGACTCCTAACTCGATTTCCGAATTCGAACATAGAGGTTTGTAACATGTTGACCGATATCTGACTTTACAAGCTATTTTCAAAGCAATTACGTACTTTTTATTTATTTAAGTTTTATCTTTCAAAGTTCACTTTTATTAACAGCTGTGTAATTAAATTCTCCTAAGCTAATTTGGAACTGGCCAATAAAGGCAGCATACTATCAGATTCCATAAAATTTAAGCGATGTGAATTTCCATATTTCACATTTTATATCACCACACGATACGCTCTCGACATTGCTCCAGTTTCACAGGTAGAGTTTTTTCTAAGGCCCTTTATCGTAGACACTTTCCACGACCACACAGTGGGTAGTTGAATAGTGCTCCACAGTTTTATTTTTCAAGCTAGCGCAGTAAAATGTTTTGAAAGGACCGATTTCACTTTGCGTCTGTGGCTTCCCCGCCCGCATGTCTCTGCCATTGTGAAGCAACTACAATCGTACCTACATTATTGTTTCAACGGCGAACCTGCCTCCTTTTTATTCGAGTTTCCGTGAAAAACCGTATCTTTGAACGCCTGAGTTATGGTGATGAAATTAAAACCGGGGCTTTTAGTCGAACGTTTTGTTTCCATCGTTCCAACGATAGCACTACATCCGTACTTTTATGGAGATTATTATTTTTATGATCCTTCTCATCTTGAGAATGGATGGGAGTAATTTTGTGCTCGAAAGATAAATGTTTTGAGATCGTGTTTGAATAAAAACGCTATTCAATTTGTTGTTATTAATGTAAAGTATGGCGGTGGAGGGTTTCAAGCGTTTTCATTGTTTTGGTTCCGGGACTTTTGGTATGTACGAATATTCTTACTTTATCACTGTGCAAGTTGAATTCATTGTTTGTGGTTTGTGTTTCACTGCAAAATGCATATTCCTTTTTAAATTAATCTATAAAACATAAATAATCTAATGTAATGTGATTATCCTGTCTTCAATTATAGTCAATCCAATCACCAAAGTGTGTATTCAAATGTTCGACAGATTAATCTAAGCGGGCTTAGCAAAGCCACGGCTACACTGCAAATCATTAGCAGGATAGAGACGGCTGCGGCGGACCACACTCGCTGTTTGCATTTGTAATTAATACACTGTTTGCACTTCTGATTTACGATACTGTCCGCTGCGCTATACTAATGTGTTAATAGTTTGGAAAATTAGCAGTAGAGCTACAAATCGATGCTACTTTCTGAATAAACGAAAATATATTAGTTTATATGCATTATTTAGTACTTATGGCAACATGCATGTTTATGTAGGCACGTTTGGTTCACGCGATATGTTCTATTTGCATTTTTAAACCTTTTGTGTGCACGTAGATGTAACAAAATCGCGAGTGGTAGTTGGTACTCCTCTTTGTGCGTAGGGCGTCATTATACAAGTACCAGCTTTGTACTAATGATTGTCTGTAAGACTCTGTTCATATTATATTTCATGCTCGTATACATGCCATGCCCTGCGACATACGAGCACACTCTTGACTAACATTATCATCATAAAACCGAGCTCATTCCGAAAATCACGGCGTGTAATGATATACTGACAAAGGGCCGACGCTAACGCACTCGACGACTCCTAGGGGTGTGTCTTGTTCATTTTGGTTTCGTGAAAAATTGTGCCCCCCACTCTTGTAGGTCCCTAAGTCAGCGCCGACCCGAGGGCGTGGTGGCACTCCGAAGAGAAATTTGCATTTTTAGCGGAAGTACGAACGCACGTCCCGAACAGACGGATTCGCGAGACGGATGATCTCCCGACGAGAATCGACACTGCTGTGGTATCTTTTTTCTTGGTTGTCGCTTATTGATTTACGCAAATTAGATTGAATTTGCCATCGCTTAGCCTTCTGTTATTGAAATAAGTTTCAACTACAAAAGGACTGGAATTAATAACAAGTTTCATAGCCTTATTCAAAACAATACTAATAACTTCAGTTTAAAGTAATATCAAACAGTAAATCCACTGGAAAGTCCAAAGAGCAAACGCGAGTGGCGCTCGCGAAAAGTTCGTGTACATAAACCAGCTGTAAATACTACCGGGTTCAACTAAAATTTTAATATTATTGCATCTCACGTTGTTTAAAAGCAATAAAAATCCAAAAACTTTAGTTTTCCGCTAAAAGTTCCGCGTTGCTTTAGCAAAAAATACACAGATAGCAGATTACTCGCGCTTGGATCGACCGCCTTATACCTGCACTACATATATTGTACATCAAAAGAGAAAACCTCACTAGTATTGTTTCATCATCATTGGTCACAAAACCCTTTTAGGACCACCACAATTTAACACTTGTTTTCTCTCTTAGCCGTATTTCTCAATTCTGAGGGTCGAGCCCCTCGGACCCCCACGTATTTTATGTTCTTTTAATAAGTTGTGTCACCGTTGCTATTTATTGGTTCTCATAAACTACAGAACGCCTAAATACCTATACGACAAGCTAATTTGGATGACTAGTAGAAGAGACTGTGCAAGTCGGCAGTGCTCCAAGCAACTGTCTACTCAACGTCACCGATCAGAGAGTTTCAGGGGTAGTTTCAAATATGCGGCTTCCAAGTGTTGGAACAATTTGCCACCACCAATTAGAAATGCCAAAAGTGGCAACAGCTTAAAAAAAACTAAAAATATTTCTAATGGAAGCCCAAATACAACATGGTAACATCAATGTCGACCTCTCTTTGATCTAGTCATCCAATTACTCTTCTTACATATATATATATAAATCAATGTATTTAAATAGTTACCCATATTTATTTATATATTTACCTTCATAACCTTTGGATTCATATAAAACTGCACACCTTTTTTATTTTTTTATTTTATTCACTTCTTTATTTATTCTTATTTTACTTCATCGCTGCTGCACTACCTTTTGCTCCCGGTTTCAGCTGAAAATCAGCGTTGGATGCACAACATCGAACATTATGCTGAGCTGAACGCCATTTTGGTACGCAGACACATGAGTCGAACTGTCTTAATGGATTCAACTGTTCCTTATTATTGTTTCATGTGTTATTTTGTGTGTGCCAAATAAATGGTTATTCTATTCTATTCTATTCTTGGTGACATGTAAGATGTCAACTAGCGACACTGAAAATGTAACTGACTGCATGCCTGTCAGCAGTGTCAGCAATACCCAGCTTTCTATATGACTGTGGCCGGCTTACGGCGAGCGCTGAACGCACTCGGCCCTCACCCTACAAGGAATAGGCGTGTGCGGAATGCATAATAAAGCAGAAGATTAAAAACTACAAAACCTTGTCAATACCAGCCCGTGTCGGACATCTGACGGATTTTGATTGAATTGTGTGCAGGCGATAAATAACCTGAGTATTGGAGTGGTTGAGTTTTTGAAAATGTTTATGAGATACCAAATACAATAGTAGATAGGTTTTCAACTTTGAGTCTTACGTGCCGTATCTCAAGAAATGAACATTTTGTCAATAAAACTAAAAGTTCCTACGGGCACTTTGAAGGAAATAGACTAAGACAACTTCCGGGCACATGGTACCAAATTAAGTTTAGTTGAATACAAAACTCTCAGATATTTCGATCGCATGAATTTTTGATAAGCTTCCCAAAAAATAGAGCGCAGATATAGAGTTTCCAGTTTCGGAACCATTATTGTAAGTGCATGTTTGGAATATCGACACTCTGTCGTCGAATTTAGACGCGTTCCTTCCTAAACACAGAGTCCAAACCTAAATTGCGACAATTTGAACAACTCACAAATCCGATACTATGATTGAAGTAAATTACGGACTGGAAGTTATGCCTTAATAGATCGTTCGTTATAAGTAAAATGATAACACTGTTACTATGCTTTTGTTTACTTAAATGTAATAAGGTTCATTAGTGTATGTAGATTCCCAATGATTTTATGAACTTTTCCAAATCAATTTATTTTTTCAGTGACGCCACTGTACTAATTCTTGTCCATAAAGTAGAAACAGTTGGAACGCCACTTGATCAGATGTCAGATGAGCAATAAACTTAACAGGGGAACGTCCTAGGCCCGACTTTGTTTCGAAATAAGCGACTCTTTGCTTTCAAATTAAGAGACGGTTACACTTTCTCATATACAGATGTTAACGCTATCGTTTTCACTGGTAGAAATTTAAATGACGTTAAAATGCAAACTCCCCTCAAGTCCTCACACAATACGCATGCCTTATAAACACACACAATTTTGTTTGTGAATTAGATTAACGAGAACTTAAAAACGTCTTTTTTAAATAGCCAGTCACCTGTGACACTTCCGAAATGTCAGCTCTCAAACATATATTGACAATTATAATGATATACCGCACCTAGATTTGATTCGTCACTGCTAAATAGAAATATTCAACTTTTGGTGTGACGTCACATAATGTATTTACGTAATATTTTACGTTCTATGGACCTGTCTTAAGTGACTAGCTATTTGAAAAAGACGTCACTGATATCATATGTGTTTTTCTTAGATTTGATATGTAAGTAAATTTTGTAATGCTTGGACTTATTTTATATGTTTTTTTTAACTATTAGGCATATAAATTACAAGCTTCCACCCGCCGCTTTGCACGCATGGTTTGTTATTAAAAATAGTTTATGTTTCAATCCAGGTCATAATTTATCTATGTACCAAATTTTATCGAAATCGGTCAAGCCGTTACGATGTGATTGGGTAACAAACAAACAAACAAGTAAACAAACATCCAAACTTTCGATTCATAATATTAGTTTAATTATTATGTTCTTATTTAGTAAATTTATTATTATTAGCCTAACATAAGTTTGTACTGTGTCATGCCTTACCTTCTTTTAGCACGACCAGGATGACTGGTAGATAATGCTATTAGCATTAAGTCCTCCTTGTACTTCTCTGTTGTGTTAAAGTATTCAATAATTATCAGTTTATTTGCTTAGTCTTTATGAAACCTACAGGAACAGTCCATAGCACAAGTTATTCATACATAAAAGGCGATTTTAACCCATGTTTTGATGTATTGAATAAGTTAAAGCAATACAATATTTATATTTTTAAAGAACCACATAACATCGAGCGAAGCGAAATCTGTAAATGAACTTGGGCTGTATGTGTGTATGTTTCTTTGTCCGAGGATATTTTTCGAAGCGTTATTCCGATCATCGTGAAATTTAATACATGGGTAGGTAGTAATGGCACAATTTTGGTGTGACTAAATGAGCTAAAAATGTTGCTTAGATATTGGCGTTCAAGAAGGGTAAAAAAAAAATTAAAATGAGACTATTAGGTCAAGTGGGATGTCAAAGGAAAGGTCTTCATCAGTACATTTAAACTTTGTTTTTATTTTTAGTAAAGTTCTTATAGTTTTTGAGTTATTAGCCATAATATAAACTGAACTTTGACAAAATTCACAGGGTACACCAGTAACCCCACAGTGCTGTAATTTGGTATGCGTGTAGCTTAAGTGACACAAATATAGATAAAAGTCAGAAATCCAGAATAACTGCAGTTTGTACCCCAAAAAAGAGTAACCACATTACATAAACTCCCGTTACCTGTAGTTGGAATAAAACTGTAGGTCAAGTTATTTGGTTATTTATTTTGTGGCACTATTTTGATAGTCTAAGATAAAATAATGTGTTTTTTTAATCGGAGATTCGCGAGATCTCAGTTCGAGGCGAACCACTAGTGCACCTATTACATTTTTATTTAAATCGAAAGGACTACCGTTTTTACACAAATTAAAAATACTACCACGTTGGGTGCTATTTACAAAAGTATCCCATCAATGTCAGGTAAGTAAGTTTTTCTTGCCAATCATAGGTAAAAGGGAAAGGGAACAACTTTCAGTAAAGCAATGATACATGTGGGTATTACTGAAATGTGCATATATTTGTTTTATTGAGCCCAATAATTTTATTGATATTTTATACGATATATTTCTGTCCCAAAAATAATGTCTCATCGATATTTACAGGCAATGTAATAAGTGTTTTCAAGCAGCGTCTCAGGTGCTGGCATGTGAATATGGAACGGCTGTGATCAGAATCGAGATGCAGTTTTATTGTCACTCCGCCCCTGGGTGAAGCAATGAAATTTTACTGCCTTAAAAATTTCTAGAATATTCACACTCGTTACATCGTGTTCCGTGTAATATCCTGTCTGGTGCACGAACAATGATTTCGTTTAGAAATGTTTGCTTTTTCAGCACGAATTTCTACAAGTAACATGGTTAGAGTTTTATTTATTTATTTTCTAGAATAGGTAGAATTTATAAGAGAGGAATAAGAAGACAAGTGACTCCAAGTCCACTTAATATTCTCAGCGTGCAAATAACATGTCATCAAAAAGTTTGTGCTTGTCGTTCATAATAGGATGGGGGACTGCTAGTGGCAATTTCAGATGACCGTTTTATTGATTTGAATGGTGTTTAGGTGTCGGTTTTAGATACAAAAACTTTTTCTGTCTACCTTGGTTTTTGAAATTGTTACTGGTGGGTGAACGTTAGTTGATGATAGAATGTTAATTGTTTTTATTCCTTTTGCAAATTGTAAATTTCTGTTGTTTTAAGTTTTAAGTACCTATCTTGTGTTTTTTTTTGTTATTGTTAATCTATAATTGGTGCTATATATTTCCAGTATAAGCTGACCATATACGGAGCATGAGCAATATACGGAAAGCCTACACAATACGAGGTTAGCTTATATTGGAAATGTATAGCTTGATGTGTAGCCGTGTGTACTATCATCATCATCATCATTTTCAGCCCGGGTCGACCCACTGCTGGGAATAGGCCTCTCTTTGTTTCTGACATTCTTCCCGATCCTGTGCCAGTCTGAACATAGGTTCAGACTTCAGGCAGACTTTCAGACAGTTCAGACAGACTTCAACCTTTTTGACAACCTCTGTGGCGCAGTGGGCGAATAGCCGGGGTTCCACCACGGAACAAATGTTTGTATGATTTACAGATATTTGTTCTGGGTCTGAATGTTTTTCTATGTATTATAAGTATGTATTTACAAAAAAAATAAAAAGAAGTATATAAGTATTCTATCAGTTATCTGGTTCCCATAGTACAAGCTCTGCTTAGTTTGGGGCTATATAGCGCTGTGTGAAATGTCCAGCCATTTTTATTTATTATTTACTTCAGACAGACAAGTACAAGTTGTGCGTACTATAACAAGTTATCTAATCAATCAATTGTTTCTGATCAGGCTGGAGTTCTGCTGAGAATAACTAGGACGAGATGGAAACCTTCACACTGACGCAGTTGAAACATCGGAGAAAGCTGCAGACACAAGTTGCAGGCATAATGTCTATCTTATCAGTAAGTTCTAAGCATATTTGAACATACTCAACTTTGAATACTACACTACTCTACACTAACTACAATTCTTACAAAATAGTAAAATTGACATATATTGAAATAGTACGGTTAATTGTAGATGATTTATACAGCTCCTCATAGTTAGTTACATCATAGCATAGTTGCATGAAGGACGCAATCATTGGAGTGACCAGTACATAGAACTAGTTGCCTTGTCAGTGCACAGTGGTCGAAATTCGACCAAAATTCAATTTTTTCCTAGCTTAATGATAGAATTAGCTCTTCTCACCTCCTTCTCTAAATAAACTTTAATTATATCAAATCTCACACTAATTAGTGCGTGCAATAAGCTTAAAAAGGGGTACAAAGCTAAAGACGCAATGTAGGACCTTGTAAAGGTTATCCGACGAAAGAGTTACAGCCATTTGGTGAACTCTAGTTATATATCTCAAGTTAAGGGGCTAATAGTAATGATTATTGATCGAGCGAAGCGAGATCTCTAAATCAAGTTGGGCAAATCGACGTTGTATGTATGTTTGTTTGTCTGAGGATAACTTTCGAAGCAATTATCCGATCATTGTGAAATTTGGTATATAGGTGATGGCATAATTTTGGTGTGACTAAATGAGCAAAACATGTGGGGGGTTGTTTAGATATTGGGGTTCAAGAGGGGTAAAAAAAAACAAAATTGGACTATCTAGTCAAGTGGCACGTCTAATAAAAGGTGAGTACATTTTGACCCCGTTTTTATTTTTAGTGTATATCTTGTAGTTTTTAAGTTATTACAATAAAAAATGGACTTTGAAAAAATTCACAGGGTACACTGGTGACCCCACAGTATTGGAACTTTGTATGCGTGTAGCTTTAGTGACAAAAGTATAGGGAACATCTGAAAACCAGAATAATTGCAATTTCTACCCAAAAAAGAAGAACCAATTACATGAACTTCCGTTACCTGTAATTTGAATGAAACTGTAGGTCAAGTTATTTGGTGGAATTCGTGGCACTATTTTATGAGTCAAAGATTAAGGCCGGCTTGTACAACGATCCCTAAACGTATTTAGCGACTAAATGTATTTAAATTTTACGTACTTGTATGATTTGTTAACTCTTTCAATCGTATTTAGCCACTAAACGTTTAGGCATCGTTGCGCGAGTCGTCCTAAGAATTTTTTTTTGTGTTTTGGGAGACTCGCGATATCTCAGTTCGGGGCGAACCACTAGTTATGACATAATTTTAGTGGTACGTCCGGAAGCGAGATCGATGTTACAGCAAAGTGAAAGACGAAGGCTGACTGTGGATGAGACTAGCGCAGGATCGTAATGGATGGCACAAACTTATTGGGAGCCCTATACCGCACTTGAAAGGGAAGCGTGTAGATGGAAAGGAAACCTGATAAAAGTTGATTACCTGATAAAGGGAATTTATTTTAATTTGTTTTATTTGAAATGTCTTATTTCTTTTAATTCTATTTGGCAAATTGTTTAATTAATTGTAATTTTTTATCAAACGGCTCAAACTCAAATTGCAGTGCCCTTACAGGAAACCTTTAATGAAGCTACTTACTATCTAAGCTGTGTAAAATGTATATGTACATGTAAGCAAAATAAAAGAATGAAGGTTGCTAGAGAAAGACAAGATTTGGAGAAAATAGCGAAATAAAGAAGAAGCCCATACCGAGAAGTGGGCGTAGTCGGGATTAAATGATGATGATAAATGAAGCGAATCAAAATTGTTGACATTGACTGCCTCTGTGGCGCAGTGGGCGTACAGCCGACTGAGACGCAGGAGGTAGCGGGTTCGATTCCCGCAGCGGAACAAATGTTTGCATGATTACAGATATTTGTTCCGTGTCTGGCTGTTTTTCTATATATTATAAGTATGTATTTACAAAACAAAAAAGTATATAAGTATTCTATGAGTTATCTGGTTCCCATAGTACAAGCTCTGCTTAATTTGGGGCTAGATAGCGCTGTGTCAAATGTCCAGCAATATTTATTTATTTATTTAAATGAAGACCGGCAAACTTTTGATAGCCCGATGTTAGCACAATGTTCATTCGGAGTCACACCAAATAAACAAGTCACCGAACAGTGAATTATTCCCAATATTAATATAATGTTTCGTAGTTAACCCTGCGCGAAAGGAAATGAGAGCCTGTATCTTAGGATTCACACGCGAGCGGCTCCCCGTGCAGATTGTAGCGAAATGTGCCGTCACTAATGTACCTAATGTCGTATGAAAGGGGCGCTATTGCTTTATCACGTCTGGTGTGTCACTGCTTTAAAAGATTTGTGGTTTGCGAATATTTTTGGAACGTGAATGTCAAGGGTAAATCAAGAAAACATAATTTGCATGTTTTTCTCTTATGCCGTCAGTACACGGCGGCTGTGATGGGACAGTGGTGAGACGCAGTCGGGGAGTGGCACACTGCGGGTAATAAAATAAATGTCACGGATAAATGTCATTTTAACAAAAATAATAATTTAACCTAATTGTGTACATACCTATCAGGTCGTCTTTCTATGTAGTGGTGGGTTATCCTACGCTGAGCTTTCCATTGCGTGGTCTCCACTCGAGAACCTTTCTGCCCCAACGGCCGTCAGTTATTCGAGCTATATGCCCTGCTGGCTGCTACTTCAGCTAGTTAATCCTGATATAGGTTGTTGGGAGCCGTTGGGTTCAGGCCGCGCAAGATCGGTCGCTCTGGAAATCTATGGGGAAGGCCTATGTTCAGCAGTGGACGTCATGTTACTGATATGATGATAGTAGAACCACCAAAAGTCTTGATTACGATTAAAATGGGTATTTATCGGGTATGTACCTTTTTTATTTGTTATGCCGACGTTTCGACTGTGTTGCAACAGGAGTTAATCAGTAATTATGTACAGTAATCGCGAAAGTTTGAAAAATAAAAAAATAAAAATATTGCTGCACATTTCACACAGCGCTATCTAGCCCCAAACTAAGCAGAGCTTGTACTATGGGAACCAGATAACTGATAGAATACTTATATACTTTTTTTTGAAAATACATACTTATAATATATAGAAAAACACCCAGACATGAAACAAATATCTGTAGATCATGCAAACATTTGTTCCGTGGCGGGAATCGAACCCGCTACCTCCTGCGTCTCAGCCGTCTATACGCCCACTGCGCCACGGAGGTTATCAAAAATAGGATTATTAAAAGTCATCTAGCCATATCAGAGGCTTTCGGGCGGCCGACAGTACTAAGAGTCGGTCACTACTTACTGAACAGTAGAAACCGAATCTTAGTATTAGGGTTTACAGGGGAGAGTTTCCGAAATTTTATCTCTCATTTATGTCAATAAACTAAATAGATAGCAAAAGCATAAAACTATACAGATCAGGCATGACTAGTTATATTTTATCAGATAAGGAAGGATTATTTTAGTAAAATTAATGTTTGCTGGATAAGGTAATTCCACCGTAGTCTGTAGAAAAATTCGACAGATTCAGTTGAGATACTAATTTAAAGTTTGTGGGTCATCAAACAAAAACTAACATTTCTGAGACCTGTAAATTAAAAAAAGCGGGTGTGTACGTTATTTACACACTTAAGAAGTTAGATAGATAGATATGGACATTTATTTCGACACAAGTAACAAACACACAAAAACGACATACGGTGGATAAGTAAGTTTCTAGCCCTAAGGATTTGGCCTGTGCGTTTGTAACTTTTATCCCCTATTTTACCCTTTTAGGAGTTGAGTTTTGGAAAAAGCTGAAATACGTAACTCATTATTTTTGCCGTACTCAATTCATACGAAATTTCATGCAAATATGTACAAAGAAAAATGTTTCATACAAACTTTGATCCCCTATTTCACCCCCTTGGGGGTTGAATTTTGAAAAATCCTTCCTTAGTGGATGCCTACGTCATAAGAAGAATACCTAAGGGTTGGGCCTGTGTATTGATACATCATTCAATCACATTTGCCTTTTTAATATATATAAAGTTAATACAAGTTGCGTGCCCAAACCAATTTTACCTACCTAAGATGTCGAGTATCTAAGAGATCAACATTGTCACCTTGCTAGTTTTATTTCTTCGACGTGTATAAATAGTGCATGCCATTTAGACACCACTTTGATAACTAGAGACCGTAAAAACTAACTTCAAAAAAAAAAAAAACTTCAACTTCTAAACTGACATCTGCGTGGCAACTTCCCTTACATGCTAAAAATACATTCTGGTCTGTTTCTCCTAAAGCGCTAAACTAGACTAAGTTAAAAAAAAGACAGCTTCCAGTAGGCAGAGAATAGCTAATATGAATATCCTACGGCCATGCATCAATTACGTAATCTTTGACCGTCGAAGCGGCGGCGAGGGCCATACATCAATCAGCCGGGCAGACTGACGGCTCGCAATCAAATAAAATTTAACACAAAAGCGTTCAGCTTCACATGCATTGTTTATTGTATTCGTAGCTCATCGAATTTTGTAGTTGTTGATTTATTTATGTACTGTTTGAATGAACTAGACTTATTTAATTATTAACATGCTTAGACATATCTGTTCTCATTTAATCAATCTTTCTCAAAAAACCATCGTTAATATTTTGATACTGATGACGAAAGTTTGTTTAGCAATAAGAATAAAAACAATGTTTTAATTTAAATTAATCAACCGTCTTAAGCAAATGGAAAAATGTTACTATTAACATTACTGGTAAGCTGTTATTCCTATTGTCTTAATTATAACAACCCAATTATCTAAAAACGCATATTTAACAGACAACGTCGTCGTCGGTTTGGGCAAGCAAAGTCAGTTATTTATTTATTTTTCGAATTATTTAGTTTAAACTGAGCGCCTTACATACTCAGTCCGTTTTTGCATATCATGAATTAGAGGTTTTTGGGTATACATTTGTATGCTATACCTTTTTATCTATAACTTCGTGGACGCAACGATGCACACCTACTATTTTCTAATCTGTGGCGCAATCTAAGTATTTGATTTACTGTCAATTAGGTGACCCGACAAATGCTGTCCTATCTTACCTATGAATATTGAATTCGAAATGGTATAATAATAAAAAAAATAAAAAAATGCATTTACCTACTTAAAATTATAATGTTATTACTATTATTATTATTATTATTTGGAGTGTACTTACTATAATATCATTATATTATATTATATTATATTATATTATATTATATTATATTATATTATATTATATTATATTATATTATATTATATTATATTATATTATATTATATTATATTATATTATATTATATTATATTATATTATATTATATTATATTATATTATATTATATTATATTATATTATAATATTCGTATTTTGGTATAATTTATTTGTTTGGTTTTCGTAAAAAAAACTCCTGACATAGGCTACACGCAAGGCGTTTCTGTTATACCTAAAAGTTGACTGAAAATCGATATTTTGAAATGTTGCTCATTTATCGCAATAAATACAGTGGCCAAATACCGGTCGGTATTGCAGTATCTGTACGGAATAGCCTTTATTCTCCATTTCTAGAATGGACGTATAGAAACTGTCAGATGTTTGACAACAATGCAGCGTACTACATACAGAAAATACACTACCGACCATATTAGAGATCTATCGATATTGCATCGAGTGAAGATATTCTATTAATACTCATAAACGTGGAATATGGAATGTCTTCTCTGAAATCTAAAATCCTATATAGGTTCGATTTAAAGTTAATCGAGTTTTTTCGATTAACTTTTAGTTTATTAGGTATAAGTAGGTATTTTGTATAATGTATTATGTTTATATATAATGCAGCCATAGTTTATAGGTATTTAATTACTTAGTTACTTTTTTATTATGTATAAATTAAAATTAAAATGTATAACTGTAATTATTTATTAGTTTTGTACTAAAATTTCCTTTTATGTGCACATACCCACCACTATAATCAAATCAAAGATTTGCTGGAAGATAACTCGTATTAGCGTTAAGCACGCCTTTGTAAATGTCCAATATGTAAGCTGTAATCTATTTGTGTAATAAAGAATAAAGGATTTTCGTGTTCCATTTCAGATCATATTAAACAAGGAACGGATTTTTTCAAAAAAGAGTTGGTTCGATATCTGAGCCGTGTATAACATTTATCCAAAATCTTTAATTGCAGTTTTTATTTTTATCAAAATAGGTGACGCGAATCCTTTCAGTATTTTTTGATATCTCTTACCGCTTAGGATTTCTCCTCATTGCCCCATCTTAATGAAATATCCTGTCTAACACCGATTTTTTGCACCGGGGGCTAAAAAAGGACAGCGATAATTTGGGAATAGTTATAGTTGAGTTAGAAGGATTTTGGTATCTACCTGATTTGTTCAAAACAATACCCAAAAGTTGCCTCGAGCGAGGACGGGACATGATAATCACGAAGCATCACATTTAACTACCTACACCTCTATCTACCACCCTGTATAGTAATTACAATAGGTCATTACTAAACAGGGTTCATCCATAATTCGTTAGTTGATCGAGCGAAGCGAGATCTCTAAATCAACTTGGGCAAATCGGCGTTGTATGTTTGTTTGACCGAGGATAACTTTCGAAGCGTTAATTCTATCATCGTGAAATTTGATACGTAGGTAAGTAATTATGGCACAATTTTGGTGTGACTAAAATGAGCTAAAAATGTTGAGGGGTTATCGAGATATTGGGGTTCAAGAGGGGTAAAAAAAATGAAAATGAATCTATTAGGTCAAATGAAAGGTCTTTATTGATACATTTAGACTCCGTTTTTAGTTTTAGTAAAGTCTATAGTTTTTGAGTTATTAGTCATAATAAAATTTGATCTTTGCCAAAACTCACAGGGTACACCAGTGACCCTATAGTGCTGTAATTTGGTATGCGTGTAGCTTAAAGGACAAAATATAGGCAAAAGTCTTAAATCCAGGATAACTGCAATTTGTACTCCAAGAAAGTTAACCACATTACATGAACTCCCGTTGCATGTAATTTAAATGAAACTATAGCTCAAGTTGGGTGGTTATTTATTTCGTGGCACTATTTTGATAGTCAATGATTACAAATAATATTTTTTAGTTTTAATCGGAGACTCGCGAGATCTCAGTTCGGGGCGAACCACTAGTATTATATAGAATTAAATTAAAAAAATTAAAGCAAACACCATCATATGATTCGATGGAGAGTGATGAGGTTCTGGAAACTCTTATGACTAGAGACTAGAGTTCCTTGTGAAAGGGCTCGCCCGGGGAAGTATTACAACCGTACCTTTTTCTGCCACCAAGCAGCATTGTTGTGTTTCAGTTTGAAGGGTATGGTTGCCAGTGAAATTACAGGTACATGAAGCTTTACACCTGTATGCTTCAAGTTGATAGACGCAGGGCATCGTAGGGCACATTTCTAAAGTGTGTGACCTACGAGTCAATTCTCTGTTATAGGCGATGGTTACCACTTACCATTAGGTGGGCGATATGATTGTTCCATCATTCGGTGGTACAAAAAAGAAGAAAAAAATGTCAAATCAACTACTCCTTCATAAACAAAATCAGTGAAACATCAAGGATATTTCGCGCCTGTTAGCATCCGTTCATCGTGGCTGTAATCGACAAAGTCACAAGTCGCGCTCCGCTGGTTTTAAATGTATTGGCTCGCATTATCGTCATGTCAGACTGTCGGTTGCACGCGAGTTAAGTGGCCCGGGCGTAGACAAATGCCCATGCCTAACGCTAATGCTTGTATTCCAAACTTAGCAGAAGTAAACGCCTACTAGCATCCATCCATCGGTTATTGACATATTCACACGTCGTGCCATTGACAAGCGACTATGCAGCGTAACGCTTGTTTTCCAAATTTTCCAGTTATTTATATTACTTAAAAAAACATTATTCACTATTATAAATACGGGATTTATCACGTACCGTCTTATCGGGGTTTTGACCGACAATATTCAATTCGTGAAGACCGACAATGTGCAATGTTTATCAGGGTGAGTGCAATCCACTCCGAATAACGTCTTGCCTCGCACTGCGCGCTGCAGCCCTCTGCGCGCGAGTCGACGGGTGCGGTGGTGGGGATATATAAACCAACTAACTTGATCTACAGTTTCATTCAAATTACAGATAACGGGAGTTCA
The DNA here is from genome assembly GCA_963924445.1 of Philereme transversata. Taxonomy (NCBI): domain Eukaryota; kingdom Metazoa; phylum Arthropoda; class Insecta; order Lepidoptera; family Geometridae; genus Philereme; species Philereme transversata. The sequence goes on from OZ004342.1 coordinate 14,356,922, forward strand.
TGTTAATTGGTTACCCTTTTTTGGGGTACAAATTGCAGTTATTCTAGATTTTAGACTTTTGCCTGTTTGTGATACATAAGCTACACGCATACTAAATTACAGCACTGTGGGGTCACTGGTGTATCCTGTGAATTTTGTCAAAATTTAGTCTTTATTATGGCTAATAACTCAAAAACCACAAAAATTTTACTAAAAGTAAAAATGGGGTCGAAATGTACTAATGAAGACCTTTCATTTGACGTCTCATTTGACCTAATAGTCTCATTTTCGTTTTTTTACCCCTCTTGAACCCAACAACCCCCCAAAATGTTTAGCTCATTGAGTCACACCAAAATTGTGCCATCATTACCTACCTATATACCAAATTTCACGATGATCGGATAAACGCTTCAAAAGTTATCCTTGGACAAACAAACATCCATACATACAACGCCAATTTGCCCAAGTTGATTTGGAGATCTCGCTTCGCTCGATCAACTAACACTTTCACTACATTACACTATTGTTACGAGCTGAGGGTTCGGGATAAAATAATGGGAATCGATCCAACCAAAATAACACTTTTATTCAACACTAGAACGATGAATACACGAACTTGGTCACACGTAATCACAACACACTAATTCACACCACTGGTGCACCACTTAAAGTCACCGAAATGATCGCACGTATAGCTTAATCCAGACTGACTCGGGAGCAACTACTGTTCACGCGAGACCCTTCCCACGTCAGTCCTCCAGGGCCTCGCTGAGACTAACTGACTCAGACTGATTGTCCGGCCATCTCTCCGGCCTATTTATATCGCACACATTTCGATTGTTCGAGAACGATGTCGATCCTTCCAGGAAAGGGTCGGTCCCTCGACACAATGGCCACTCCCCATTCTGCGAAACCACAAACAATATCAGCAATAACACAGCAAGACAAAAGCGTTCGAGAAGGTTCGATTATTACTCATTGTTTAACAGCCTCGGCGTAACACTATTATTCATTTACACTACACTAACTCAAAAGGCTTAGTTCTCTTGAGTCTTTTCACTATGTCCGTGTTGTCGAGGAGCTGGATAGCCTCAACGTTCAGATGCTGATGAATCTATGCTCATGAGCTTCTGCATATTTTTTTATAATTTTGTTGACAACCTCTATGATGAGGTCCCGGTGCAGGTCATCATTTCTTACGTACCCAGTAAAATTTATATTATTGTCATGATCATACGGTTTAGTGACACCTAGTAAGTTATATAATAAACACTTTTTTTAATATAAGTGTTTACGAATTTGAAATTACAAAGTTGTCATTTTCGTAATACTCCTCCACCCCATACTAGCCAAATCGTTATTCTTGTATACCTTTAAATTATCCAAAATACTAGGATACACTGTAGTTATAAGAATAATTATAAAAATTTAATAAGACTCAACTAGTTTACTAGTAGTAATCGATCAACTTACGTCTGTAGTTGGATAGTAAACAGTTTATTTAATGTTCGTACTAAATGACTAAAATCAAACACAAAACTAACGTTGTATTTAAATATGAATATGAAACAGCCGTACTGACACGCGCTTAAACAATTTTTGTCGCGTACTCAGTACGTCGTTTGTCTACGGGGCAGACTCTAATGACGTCATTCGATGACTCTGATGAGTTGATCACTGACATTAACTGGTAATGTGAGGACAGGTGGGAGTGCGGTAGGTAATAGCACTGAGGTGCTGAGTGCGCTATGGTGGTCTAGTGTTTAGAGTACCTGGTGGTCTAGAGTTCACTGATCCTGGACTACGATCTAAGGGTCAATGCACACGGCATATTCTAAATGCGCAGACGACGCGCGCTGTGGCCCAAAAAGCAGATAGCAGCATTTATCGATACAAGCGCGCGTTTACGGCGCCACTGAAACAACGAACGTTCGTTGTTAATACACGTTCGTGAAACGCGCGTGGTCTGCGCGTTTAGAATACGCCGTGTGCATTGGCCCTAAGGGCCAGGACCGTAGTCCAGGATCAGTAAACTCTAGATCATCAGGCGTCACTGAAACAACGAACGCACGTTATCGGCGCATTTGTATCGATACAAATGCGCAAACTAAGTCTCTATTCATTAATCTGATACTGAGATTAATACGCGCTAAATGCGCAAACTATTCATTAATCTGATTCTGAGATTAATACGCGCCAAAGAAATAAACAGTTTTAACTATACACAAGCACCGTTAGGATAATTAAAAACAATCTCTTTCATTATTTAATATAATATTACCTCGTATCTCTCAAATGCACAAAAAAAGTTTCTTTTTGTGTGAATACTTGAATGAATCAAATCTTTGGCACCACAATAATACTAATTTACGAGAGTTAGTATATTTTCAGTATATTTTAGATAAGCCTTTCCGGTAAATCAAAGAATAGTAACTATTACTACGTATAGACGTGCCACTGAATGTCCCCCCGGCAGTTCATTGTCTCCCGCAACATAGCAGTTGGCCTAGAGGTATTGCCACCGCAGTTCGCTGAGTTTGTGTGCTACTTTTCAAACCTAAAAAAATACTAAAATAAAAAATAAATCTTCCAAAATTAAATTGAAACATACATGAAATCGGTTATTTGCAAACACTAGACTGATTTACGAATTGTTTTCAATAATTCCTAGATTTTTTCAAAAGAATTCATTAACATTTTTATTTGAATACCTGCCTATATCGGGTGTAAAAATCGACCACATATTGCTAAAAATTGTATTGCGCTACTATTATTTGTAAATTGTTTCCAGTTACAAATAAATATTTTTATGTGAAAACTTCTTTAGGCACATCATGCACACTTTTTCTAGGCAGTGAACGAAACTGAGCCGTGACGCTCGGGTTGGTGACGCTGAATCTGGTAAACTAGTCCCTAGTCACCGAGGTTCCATCCACTCCGTTTGAATGACAGTTCCCTACATAGTTTGTGGACTCCGTGTTGGACAGTTACCTTGAATACACGTATATTATTATATACTAGGGTTCGCCCCGAACTGAGATCTCGCGAGTCTACCATAAAAACAAAAAAAAATATTATTCGTAATCTTTGACTATCAAAATAGTGGCACGAAATTAAATCCAACTTACTTGATCTACAGTGTCATTCAAATTACAGGTAACGGGAGTTCATGTTAATTACTTACTTTTTTTGGGGTACAAATTGCAGTTATTCTAGATTTCAGACTTTTGCCTATATTTGTGACACTTTACCTACACGCATACCAAATTTCAGCACTATGGGATTACTGGTGCACCCTGTAAATTTTGTCAAAGTTTTGTTTTTATGAATGATAATAACTCAAAAACTACAAAGACTAAACTAAACATAATAACAGGGTTGAAATTTACTAATGAAGACTTTTTGTTTGACGTCCCATTTGATCTAATACTAGGCTCATTTTAATTTGCTTTTACCCCACTTGAACCCCAATATCTCAAGAACCCTCCCACATTTTTAGCTCATTTATTCACACCAAACAAAATTGTGAATTGTGTTATCGCTACTTACCTATGTGTCAAATTTCACGATGATGAGATCAACGCTTCGAAAGTTATCCTCGGACAAACAAACATACATACTTACAACGCCGATTTGCCCAAGTTATATATATATAGTATATAGTATGTGTTTATAGTTAGTATTACGTTATTGTTATTTTAGTTTGTAGCGACATCTACAGTCGTACATCTACATCTACTAGTTTGTCGCTATATGGAAGAACGACTTCGATAACAAGCTAACCTACAGAGCGTGCGTCAATACGGAGACAGCAATGACATCTAACGGCAATTGTAAGCAATATAATCCTAGATCGCACAAGCAACAAATTCTGAGAACTGAAAGATATATAATACCCCTCTACTTCGAAAACAAGACCTGTCGGTCTTAGGACCCCGAGCCAAGGGTTCGGTAGGGAGATCTCCCCTTTGCCTTGGCGGACACCTATCAACTTGTCGTCTGCCAAAAGTTATTGTTATCACTTCTATCGGCACATATAATTCTTTTTTTTTTAATTTACTGGATTTTACTACATTATTTTGTGTGTACAAAAATGACCAGGATTAGAAGGAGATGGAATGTCAACTAATTTGTATCGAAAGCCTATAATTAGAAATTACTTATTTTTATTTAGGTACATTCGTAGGAGGGTTCGTTAAAGGAGAATGAGCAAAAAGTACAAGTCTTGGTTCAGGGGTCTGTTCTTTTAAATGCTCTATTTTCAACTTTGTGGTAATTTACAAATATACACAGAAAAAGTTACAATACTTTTTTGATGATCTTTTGGTCTCAGAAAGAACGTAATATTCTGACAAAATGATTCTGATGCTATGGTCTAGCTGCAGGCACAACTTTAAGTCACTTGGCCTAAAACTTTCAATCTCCTTGATATTTATTATGCACAATAACACATTTTATTCAGTTGTAGCAGTTACACTAGCAGTGGTCGCTTTAGTGGAACTCAACGAATTAGAGTTACTTGCTGGCTTTTCACATAGGAACATAGCAGGCAGGTCACAGTTAGTCATCAGGAGCTGGCCAGTCCTAGATATGGCTCCACATCTCTTCGATTTCATTTCGGCGATATTGTCTGTTACTGGACCCCAGAGCGCGTATCCAGCTTTCAGTAACGTATCACCTGAAAAAGAACTACAGGTACATCGGTAGTTCACATGAGGTCTGCTAGTTGCCAAAATATAACCCCAAAGTCACATTATGGGATTCCTTGAAAGATAAACAAAAATTTAATTTCTTGCACACCTTAAAAATTTGTTATAGTAAGAAAATATTACATAAATAACTGACCAATCCGTAGCTTTGCACGCGTAGTTTTTCAATAAAAACATTACCCTCCTTCTGCACTGTTGGGTAAAAAGTAGCCTATGTTACTCAAGGATAATGTAGCATTCTAATGGCGAAAGATTTTTGGAAATCGGACCTGCAGTTTTTGAGTTTATTCGTTACAAACATACGAATCTTTCCTCTTTATAATATAAGTATAGGTATAAACGAAAAAGTATGATAGGTGGTTAACACGTTAACCATTGGATGGCTAGGATCATTGATCGAGAGAAGCGAGATCTCCAAATCAACTTGGGCAAATCGGCGTTGTATGTATGTATGTTTGTTTGTCCGTGGATAACTTTCGAAGCGTTGATCCGATCATCGTGAAATTTGATTCATAGGTAGGTAGTGATGGCACAACTTTGCTGTGACTAAATGAACTAGAAATGATGGGGGGGTTGTTGAGATATTGGGGTTCAAGAGGGGTAAAAAAAATGAAAATGAGACTATTAAATCAAGTGAGACGTCAAATCTAAGGTCTTCATTAGTACATTTCGATCCCGTTTTTATTTTTAGCAAAATTCTTGTAGTTTTTGAGTTATTAGCCAAAATAAAAACTAAACTTTTAACAAAATTCACAGCGTACACCAGGTACCCCACAATGCTGTAATTTGGTATGCGTGTAGCTTAAGTATCACAAATATAGGCAAAAGTCTGAAATACAGAATAACTACCATTTGTACCCCAAAAATGATTAGCCAATTAACATGAACTCCCATTACCTGTAATTTGAATGAAACTGTAGATCAAGTACGTGGTTACTTAATTCGTGGCACTATTTTGATAGTCAAAGATAACGAATAATATATTTTTTGTTTTTATGGAAGACATATCATATCATATTGGTGTTTTAAAATACATATATAAGTAATAAGATAAGAATTCCTGTAACTATTTTTGTTGTAAATAAATATGATTGGTTTAAAATACTAATAATGATAATTAACTTGCATGGCATAAAGCTGGACGCATATTATGCGAAAGCATAAAGCTGGATCACAGATCCTGATTGGCCCCTTATGATACGGAGTGGTATTATTTCTGTTTATAAGTTTTTTTTTCTGTTATTCTCCTATTCTTTGTAGGTCTCTGTCAAATTTTGTTCATTCTGTGTTCCTGTGTTAGTCAAACAAACATATTCTAATCTATTATAACTCTGCTTTTGGCGTGGTTATCAAGATCTACAAGTACCATTGTACCAGAATACTTGGAACACATTTTTAAAGGGTCGGCAACGCGTGAGTCATATCCCTGGTGTTACAAACGTTCATAGGCTACGGTAACCGCTTACCATCAGGTAGCTGTATGCTGGTATACCTTAGTAGTAAGAACAAAAAAAATTGCTAGCATCTTTCCTGTAGCAGAGGGAAGCGAAACCTCCTGTACCTCAGTCGTCATGAATTTACTTTGGTGGAGGTTGGGCATAAATAGACCTATCATCTAGGCATAGTATTTATTTGTCATAGAGCTTCAACAACAGGATTCTAATATTTATATTTCTAGAATGAAGGGCGCGCAGATAGTTGGTAGATCACAAGTCAGATGGTCGGACAACATCGCGCGGTGGGACGGCATGATAACGAAGAGGCCTATTCCCAGCAATGGATGTGGGCTAAGTGGATACATAGATAATATAATTATTATTTTATATCATTAATATATTATTTTACATAAAGTTTCACAGAGTTAAAATTTGAGGAAATATAAACAAACATCAGGATGATTGGATGAAATACAAAATACAAGGTAGTTAGACCGTGCCAAAAAAACTTCAAGGATTGCAATTGGTAATCGTATTCATAATTATTACTAAAAATAAAAACCATTAAAAATTCGAGAGAAGTCTAATCTATACATATAAAATGCTTTGTCCTGAATGACTGATTGACGGATCGACGGAAGAGGTTATGTAATTTTAGGACACGGCCTCATAGGGACGTAGAGTTCGAAATTTGAAATTGTAAGGACTACGAGTAGAACATTTTAACGACCTCCTGGCGCAGTGGGCGAATAGCCAGCTGAGACGCAGAGGGTAGCGGGTTCAATTCCCACTGCGGAACAAATGTTTGCATGATCTACAGATATTTGTTCCGAGTCTGGATGTTTTTTTTATATATTATAAGAAAGTATGTATTTAAAAAAATACGTATATAAGTATTTTATCAATTATCTGGTTCTCATAGTACAAGCTCTGCTTAGTTTGGGGGTAGATAGCGCTGTGAGAAATGTCCAGCAATATTTATTTACTAGCTGTTTGTTACCCGCGACTTCGTCTGCGTAGAACTACTACTTCGTGTAAATTTGTTTGGACTGAATAGGCTCTGAAACTATAATGAAACGATTCTAATGAAGCCGGCACATTGAATTATTGAGATTAACATAGGTAGACTTTTCCTGACCCTGATCCATGACTTAACTTAGTTTAATACGTTTTTGTATACGACATTTTTTGTTTTTCCTTCTTTGGTCAAAACATGTAGGTTTTGTGGACTCGATACTCGTGAGCACGCCACATACAGTTGCCCATGGGAGAAACAGTTTTTTTCTAAATGAACACCAGCTACTTTGAGTGTCTGTCCTTGAGCTTTGTTTATCGTCATAGCGAATGCTGCTTTCAGGGGAAATTGTACTCTTTTGAATTGGAATGGCAAATCGGTAGGGATTATTGGAATACGGGGAATTAACACTTCTTCTCCCTTTGCTGTTCCTGTCATAATTATTGCTCTCACAATATTGCGTCCCAGGTGTGTAATTTGTAGACGTGTGCCATTACACATTCTTGGTGCGTCAAGATTTCGCATCAACAGGACCGGGACACCTACTTTTAGCCTCAACTTATGGGAAGGCACCCCCGATAATTCTAAGGAGTTAAGAAATTCTACAGGGAACGATGTCACTTGCTCAGTGTCCATGACATTGTCTACGGACAGATACTCAACAAAATCACCTTCCACATCTGACATGATTTGTTCGTTGATCTGCCCCACTACTTCGTTTGTCGGTGCTAAAATTGCCCTTTCGCACAGCCATTGTCTGTTCTTCATATTGGTTGCAAGATCGGGATAGACGTTGTTCTTTAAGTCATCCATGTTACAGACAACATTACAAAATTCACGATTCAATGTAATCATTCCGTCACTATTTGTTTCCATACGGTCTTCTCCGATTTTCAGAAGAGCATCCGCATATTGCACCAATTGTGTATCACTGTGCAGTTGTACTCGCATATTTGTAGTCAGACAAAAATTTTTTACATGCACCCATAATGGAGACGCTTTTAAACATGCATTTATTTCATCTGCCGGCGTGCCTCTAGTAATTACCGGCAGAGTCTGTCTAAAATCGCCAGCTAAAAGTACCACCATACCACCCATGATACTTTGGTTACTCTTAATATCTTTTATGGTCCGATCTAGTGCTTCTATCGCTCTTTTGTGGGACATGGTACATTCATCCCAAACCAACAGCTTACATTGCTGTAACATTCGTCCACGGTCACTATTTTTAGTAATGTTACAAACTGGCATTTCCTCATGAGCTAAGTTCAATGGCAGTTTAAGTACTGAATGTGCCGTTCGGCCACCATTAAGTAACGTAGCTGCTATTCCAGAAGAAGCTACAGCAACAGCAACTCCTTTATCTTTACGAATTTGGGCTAAAAGTAAATTTAAAAGAAATGTTTTACCCGTGCCTCCTGGCGCATCCAAAAAGAATAAACCACCTTCGCCACTTTCGATTTTTTGCACAACATTCTCAAAAACTAATCTTTGTTCTGGGTTTAGACGCGGAACAGACTCAGTTATTTGTTGTTGTAAAGAAGCAGCATCGTAACTCAATTCTCTTATTATATCACTGCAAACTTCCCCAGTTCTTTGCGGCCTGCTCAACCCAAAATCTGACAAATCTTTCCCAGTTATAGTTATGACTTGGTCTTCTATCTTTGTTAGGGCTTCATTAAAAATGAAATCATTGTATGTAACGTTTGGATTATGATGTTGTACTCTGTGTAAAATATCGTCGGCCATTTGAATTTTGTACCTTTCCCACAGTTGTTGAGGGTTTGAAAGCCCACATGTCGCTATTAGTATAGCAAAAAGCATTCTCACCTTGGCCGCTGATCTACATTGTGCAGCCTCTTCCAGTGTTATATTCCAATGATTGTCATCCTCCAATAATCCTCTTGCCTCACATGCCTCTCGAAATGTTGAAAATTCTTGATTGTTGTATTTTTTGAGATCATTGAAAGAGGTTGGCCCACGCACATGGTGTAGAAGCATCCTTAAACAAAAACATTCCATGTTAGTAACATGGACTGTGTAAACCCGTCCTAAGGCATCTCCAGATTTGACACCAGGCCAGTTCTGAACCGAAGTTCCTTGAATTCGGCGTTTCCAAGTTTTTCTGGTTGCGTCCCATGTGTAATATCTCGGTACCTCAGCATACATAAGAGTTCTTGCAAACTCATCTCTTATGCAAAGTTCAAAAAAAGCTGTAAGGGTGGTTTTTGGTCGAGTAGATAGTCGCTCGTGGAAATTATCTTCTGTAAAATAAACTCGTTCACCGTTCTCTAAGTACACTTAGATGTGTAACGGTGGGGTGCCTTTCGTGCAACGGGAACCCTAATAACCGCCACACGGCTTCGTTGCTGCTAACATAACGACCAGATTGATATGTATGTACTTCATTTACGCGATTTGCAAGCTCTGTGCTCCTAAAATTGAAAATAGCTTGGTCACTGCCTTTGTTAATATATTTGCAGATATATTTGATAGCGCGCACTGAACTGCAAGCCTCAACATTTATATGGGCGTTAAATATTTTTAATAGAATAGCGGAATAAGGGACCACCCAACTATTATCAATAGTGACGTAACTCCCATTTCGTAGTTTCACAGATGCCGTTCGACCTCCGTCTGCTGGTGCTCTTCTACGATAGAGTGGGTATCCGTTTTCACTGTGGACAGTGTCTTTGTGTAATTTGCGAGGAAATTTCTTTGTGCATTTTCCATCTTTCATGCAAGGGCACTGAGGATTTTCAGGTCCACATGGACCATGAATCATGTTTTTAACTATAATATCATGAAGTGTCTTGTCAGTGCTTGGATCGGGTATTTCTGCGCTGATAATATTATCAATTTGATCGGGTCTCAACTTGTCTTTTAACCACAATAATATGTGGACATGTGGTAGGCCACGCTTCTGCCACTCTATGGAATACATAAAGCAGATCACTTCTCCAAATATTCTGCCTTTGGAAATAACAGACATAAGTTTTTTAACTTTCAACCTAAAAACTCTTGCGACTACATCATGCCTATCAATCGCGCTTTGACCCGGCATTAATTCATTTACTATTTCCGGCCATGCTGGGTTGCAAGTAAACGTAACGAATAAGTCAGGGCGACCATATGTACGTACATAAGCAAACGCATCCTGAGTATATTCGTGTAAGTACCTCGGACTATTTACAAATGAAGACGGTAAAATTATCATTCTACCAATATCATTTGGATTTAGATTAGCGTCATTCGCTACTGCGTCTTGAAGGTGGATATAATTTTCTGCTCTTAATTTAGTTTGATTTAATGTTATGTATCGTAATCGTTCACTTTCTACCTTAACGTACATATCAACATAAAACTGATTGGCCAGTTGCCTGCATCGTGATATAATATTAAAATCATTTTCTCTAATCATGATATGAAAGGCATAAAAGTCCATACATGATACCTTTTTGTTAGGCAAGGGCAGGCCAGTTACAGGATCGACTTGTGGAATTTGAAAGTGATACCCTTCTTGCCCTTTGCTAAATATTAGCGGATATTGTAACGCATCGTAAAATTTATGTGTATCCGGCACCCTAGTTAGTGTGTTATCACGGGCATGTAAAACTATATCACGGGAAGCAAACTGTTCACCACAAACCATGGCTGCGACTTCATTTATTAAAGGTGCATTATATCGTCTTTCGTGTTCCCCACTTGGTGTACGATCTGGGTGAATCACCAACTTATAATCATCTCCCGGCATTCTTTCTAAGGCTGTTGTGAAAGTGTTTATTAGGCGGTTATGTTCATGCAACATTCTCTGAATCTTTAAGACAATATCCTTTTCTACTAATTGAATGTTTTGACACCTGCGGTCAACCTCGTCGTTTTCATTTCCCATAAAATAAATCTGTAAAAATTTTGGTTGCTCATTATTTGTAGGAAGCAAAGAACCAATCCTATGATAGATTTGACCTTGGATTGTAAAAGTAGATGAAAACCCAGGCATAACCACCTCATTTTCTACACCAAATGACGTCATTTGAAAGCATGAATTATATTTCCTTATTTTGATTAAAAAACGCCGCGATTCGTTGTTATCACCTAAAAGTAAAGACTTCAATGGTTCCTCTGGTTCTCCAAGTATTGGAATTGAAACCTTGCCACCAGAACAACACATACCCGGAGTTTCTTCTTTCCACTTGAGTGCTTCACAATGTATACATTTTTTATCCATTCCACCTATGAGAAGTAATCGATGGTTATTATACTCAATCGATGGGTCATAATCAAAAGCAGCATTGTGGAATGCTCCCCATGTATACATTGTAAACGCATTTCTCCTTTCTGACTGCCGTTCAGCATTTAACACACGTCGTCTTTGGGATTCTTCTGGCATCTCTGCAGCTATCAATGATGCGTGTCGCTCAGCATCTAAAATCTGCCGGGCCTGAGTCTGTTCATAGGTCTCGGCAGCTCTTTGCGTTGCGTGTCGCTCAGCATCTATAATCTGCCGGGCCTGAGTCTGTTCATAGGTTTCGGCAGCTCTTTGCGTTGCGTGTCGCTCAGCATCTAAAATCTGCCGGGCCTGAGTCTGTTCATAGGTCTCGGCAGCTCTTTGCGTTGCGTGTCGCTCAGCATCTAAAATCTGCCGGGCCTGAGTTTGTTCATAGGTCTCGGCAGCTCTTTGCGTTGCGTGTCGCTCAGCATCTAAAATCTGCCGGGCCTGAGTTTGTTCATAGGTCTCGGCAGCTCTTTGCGTTGCGTGTCGCTCAGCATCTAAAATCTGCCGGGCCTGAGTCTGCTCCTCAGATTCTTGGGATCTAGCTACTTGCGCAGTTCGAGCTCTTTTAGAGCTACGCGCTAAATTAGATTTACGCTTGCGAGGCATATTACTTAACCAGTTACCTACCTAAAGTAATAAAAACAGGTAAGTACTTATGCAAAAAAAAATTCTTAGGCTGACAAAAAAATTTAGTTAAAGGTACTGAGTACGAAACTATACTTAAGGTAGGTACTTATACACATTGCATGAAATAAAACAAAAACAAAACGAATTGCTAAACTAAAACTAAATGTAAAAAAAAAATATACTATCCACATGGAATAAAAACAAAATGAATCGATAAAATTATATGCGAAACTACTGGAACTATTTTATCCACATGGAATAAAAACAAAATGAATCGATAAAATTATATGCGAAACTACTGGAACTATTTTATTCACAAAACAACATTACTTACCTATTAATACTCAATAAAAACTATGCTGACCTTCTTAGGTACCGTAACTACTTACTAAATGTGAAAAAACTTAAAAAAACCTGCCTACTAATCTACTACAATTTTATACCTATCCTAAAAAATGAATTAAAGTATTTATTTTACCTATTAACTATAATTCTACCTACTACTAACTTATGCTAAACTAATAATAACAACCAAAACAACTAAGTAAATAACACAAAATGCTTATCCAAGAAACCCTAAACACCAATGAAAACGTAAAGAAAGCGAATACGTTGCAGCTCAAAATTGTAGATATCGCATGCGTCCGCCAACGACGTCTGCCCTCACGTGTCTGCCCGTTCGGGTAAGCATACTTTGTGATCTACACTCCTCCCACCGAGCCATCCGCGTCCCCCGCACGTCTTTGCCGCCGCGCCGCGCAGCGCGCCCGCGCCCGCCAGCCCCGCCACACCACACCATGCATCGTCACACTCACACATTCATAGTGTATAGGCCGATGGGCCTGATGGACATGTCAGGCAGAAAGTATTCTAAAAGCTGGCTAGGAGTATTTGAATTATGCGATACATAACTGCACCCCGCGTTTTCACCCGCATAATTCCGGGATCGGGATCGGGATAAAAAGTAAAGATGTCCTTTCCCAAGGTTCCATCTATCTCTATACCAAAATTCATCAAAATCGGTTCAGCGGTTTAGGCGTGAAAACGAAACAGACAGACTGTCTATGTCTTTCCCCAAGGTTCCATCTATCTCTATACCAAAATTCATTTAGTAGGCATATACGATACATAACTGCACCCTGCGTTATCTATCACTCGCATAATTACGGGATCGGGATCGGGATAAAAGGTTGCCTTTGTCCTTTTCCAAGGTTCCATCTATCTCTATACCAAAATTCATTTAGTAGGGATATACGATACACAACTGCACTCTGCGTTTCCACCCGTATAATTCCGGGATCGGGATCGGGATCTGGATAAAAAGTACCCTATGTCCTTTCCCAAGGCTCCATCTATCTCTATACCAAAATTCATCAAAATCGGTTCAGCGGTTTAGGCGTGAAAAGGTAACAGACAGACAGACAGACAGACAGAGTTACTTTCGCATTTATAATATTAGTAGGGATTTATACCAATTTATTTTGGTCTGAAGTAAATAGTTTTCTTTTAATTTGTCTTAGAAGTATAATTTAGTGTGTATTGTTTTGTGCAATTTTTGTACATTACACTATTATGATAAGTGTGAAATTTTGGATGTTTGTTTATTTGTTTGTTTGGTACTCAATCACGTCGTAACGGCGGAACCGATTTTGATGAAATTTGGAATATACGTAGAATATAACCAGGATTACTGAAGCTACTTTTTATTCCATAAATCAGTTCCCATGGGATAAAAATGGGGTGTCAAGTCAAGTTGCAACAGCGGATTTAGCTACCTACACATTTAGAAGTGTAACGCGTAGCATTAGCTAATAATATAATAAAATTATTTCTACATACCTTTCAGAGTCCTGTATTCAAAAGGAAACATAAGGTCACTAAACCCAATCAGCAAGATGTTTGAATTCGGCGCTTTACTATCTAACTGATTACTGAGGTAACCAGTGATCAATGTAGCTTCTTCATCAGAAGTTGCGATGGCCAGATTACCTTCTTCTTCCTGGCATATCAAGTAAGCGTCATGCCAGGACAATGGTTCCTGGTGAAACTTGTAACATTTTCCATTGATTTTAGATCCTGGAGCATATCCTGAAGCGGATATTAGGCAATATATTATATGCTTACTTGCATGGTGACCATACATAGCACGGGCTTACTTGTTTAAAATAGAACCGTCAAAAGGTTGCAAGCCTCTCGGTTTTTTATCGGATACATTTCGGTGAGTGTGCTGCGGAGCTTTTCAACCTGATCCCACCATCCCCAGACAACCAGACGCTCCGCGATACGCCACCGCTACATGGTAGACATACCTCCCATACGCACAAAGCGGTACTCTTCCACCTTTATTATGCGCACCGCCAAGGAGTGGAACGCCTTGCCTGAGTCTGTGTTTCCTGGTAACTACAACCTAGGGATCTTCAAGTCACGAGTGAATAGGTTTCTTCTAGGCAAGCGTGTACCATCGTACACTGCATCATCGCTTAGATAGATAGATAGATAGATAACTCTTTATTGAATTACCACACAAACAGAAATAATACAAAAATAAATATAAGGCTAGAATAAAATAAGGCAATACAATGGGCGGCCTTATCGCTGAAAGCGATCTCTTCCAGGCAACCTTTGGATGGAGCGAAATTTACAATATGGAGTGCGGTGTAATTTGTAGGATATATTTACACAAATATTCTTAGGTATACTAAAAAAAAATATGATAATGTTCCAATCCTAATACTTAAAATACTTATAAAATAGACTAATATATAGATATATGCAAATAGCTAACTAAACTAACAGATAAAATGTTTATATAGTAAAGAAATAACGCTAGGAAGATGACATCGTTGGGTAATCAACCACCACCATCACCATCAGGCGAAATCGTGGTCTATAATTTATATAAAAAGAACCTTCAAGTAAAGCAGAAAGCAAAGTATAAATTATAAAATAGATAATGAAAACTTAAAAACTTTCGTGATTTATTTCAATCATACGATAATACGAGATTCATAAACACGAGATTTATCACGTACGTTTTATTTATTTATTTATTTTAATACATTTTTTTTAACCTATACTTGCCACTGCTGGGCAAAGGTCTCCCCCCATGTTCCTATGTTTAATACATTATTACACAAAAATACAAATTACTTGTAAAAAAGGTGGGCTTAATGCTAATAGCTTTTTCTACTTGCCAACCTCAGAGGTAACAAAAGAAGTTGGCGTGCTAACTTAAAACAATATTATCTTATTGATACTCAAAAAAAAAAACAAAAGAAACACAAATAACAATAAACTCCGAACACAGTAAGAATAAATACATAAACCTACTACATATAATAATAATAATAATAAATATTTCTGGACATTTAACACAGCGCTATCTAGCCCCAAACTAACAGAGCTTGTACTATGGGAACCAAATAACTGATAGAATACTTATATACATTTTTTTGTAAATACATACTTATAATATATAGAGAAACAACCAGACCCGGAACAAATATCTGTAAATAATGCAAACATTTTGTTCCGCCGTGGGAATCGAACCCGCTACCTCCTGCGTCTCAGCCGGCTATTCGCCCACTGCACCATGGAGGTCGTCAATAATAATAATAATACATAGCATATAGATACATATATATTTTTTTATACTACATAGAGGTGGATCAAGCTTATGGCTAACTCGATGTTAAGTGGTAACCATCGCCTATAAACAAAGTATTGCCTCGTAGGTCACGCACGTTAGAAAATGTCATACGATGCACTGCCCTGCGTCCATCAACTTGAGGCATACAAGTGTAAAGCCTTATTTGACTGTAATTTTACCGGTAACCATACCTTTCAAACCGAAACATAGCAATGCTTTTTGGCGGCAGAAATAGGTACGGTGGTAGTACTTCCACGGACGAGCCCTTTCACAAGAAACTCTATTGTATAATTATAGATAATTCCTTTATTGCACACCATTAAATATAAACAATTAAAAGAAAATGCCCTTTTAAATCATAGGTACAATGGCTGGCCTTATAAAAAAAATATAAATATACCAAAAAATATATATATACAACAAAAAATACATATTACATATAAATACACATATGTACTACGTTTTCATATATTTTAACAGCTAGTAGGAGACTGCAAGAAATGACTGTAGACTAGTCGTCTGTAAACCGGTTTACTAGGCGCCTTTTTAATATGAGTAGGGAGAGAGTTCCATAGTTTTATCGGTGCTTAAACCGATAAATAATATGACAAATAACAGAAGTACCAAAGAAAGTAACGAATTACCCTTATATTCAACTAACAATACAATACTCTATGGGGAACACTATGGGAACACAAAATTAATGAAAAGATAGAAACACCCGATGTCTTCCAAATCAAAGTTCACAATAAAAAGTTCACTTATCAAGGCCATGCAAAACAGATATTGAAATAATGCCCTACAATTTCAAAGTGAGGATGTGTATAACTCTATGAATAGTTCTGTAGTCTCACCCATATCATAACCATCGCATTGTTCATTATACTGCGTTTCGTTTTCTAGTATTTTGCAGACAAACGGGTTGATATCATCGCAGGGTCGGTCATCAAACAGGCCTTCTCTAGTCATCACTACGCAGTGCTCGGAACCGTTTATATTGTCAGGACAGCCTGGGGCCCACAGGAGATCTAATATTGTACCTGTGATGGCTTCGCCTGAAATATATAGTGGCTGAGTACTGAGTAACCTCCTAAGTAGGATATTTTAATCATTATTGTAATCTCATATGTAGGTACCCTATATAGGGTGTTTGATAATATACGCACAAAAATGAAAGGGGTTATTTTGATGAGCATAATAAATAAATTTGTGAAATATTTACCATATAAATGTGAAATTTATTTTGTCATATAAAAACAAACACTTTATTAAACTTATGTTGTGCTATTGCTTAATGCTTGCCATCTAACCACAGATACTGTATTGGTGACGTCTCCAGATATCTCTTGTTGTCCCTTTCTAACCCAAAATCCGCAGCCATTTCCGAAAGAGATATCAAATCGGTTTTTATTTTTGGGTGTCGAGTGCAAGAGTAGGCAGTAAGTTTTATATCGAATTATTCACCTAAACTTAGTAGATTTTCTTTAAAATTTGATAATATGACTAGTAGTTTTAGAGAAACCGTCACTTGAATATAGTTTATTACCAAACACTCTGTTGTAGGCTTCTTTTCGATTTTGCCACTTCCCTCGTTCTTAAGTTTTATTGAGGCGTATAAGGGGCATAACAACTTCTGACGCAGCATCTTGCCAAGACGCACTGGCCAGCGTGGCGTTTCATGGCCAAAACCTTTTCACAGTATGGATATTTCAATAAAATGAATAATTTATGGTATGAATTGTTGATTCGTAGTCTAGCGTCTGCTATCAGTTTCGCTTATGCGATACCAGATAGAGAACCTGAATCCCCAATAAGAAGTTTATGAACATTTAGTTAATAAATTGAGAGGTATGAAGGGCATGTTTTATGAACTAACCCTACCTTTAAGCGTAACAAAGTCTCCATGAGAAAATCTGTCATGCAACCCTACGAAGATACCAGTGGAGTAAGATTTCATGTTGCTCATCAGCAATTTCAGATTTTCCATCTCTTTCAAGGAGCTGGGAACGAATAGCGCCGTTCCTTCGGCCTCGCAGATCTGCCGCGCCTGGCGCCAGTCCGTACCCAAATCATGTAGTCGGTAGAATGCCGAGACCGCATTGGCCCACATGTAATCCATCCGAAATTTTTGCGCTGACAAAGTAATAAATCATAACACCGTACACAATCTTTCGTTATTAAAATTCCATTGTCATATATTTTACCGTTTACATTTCCTGGCCATAACTGAAACATTATTATGAATAATAAAAATAACATCGCTGAAGCTCCAATGTCGTATTCAATTACACTGGAAAAATATAACTTTTACAATTTTACGGCAGAAACAATAAGAATCTGAATAACTGCGATACAAGTACCGATAAAATTGAATTATTGTTAACGAACGACTGACGTGGGAATAAATGAAACGAGGTTTTCAATTTACCGGTCGAAAGAAAAAATAGAAAGAAAGTGCACGGCAGTAAAACCGCAACATTCAAACGCAATCACAAACACTTCATGGCGAGACCCAAATTCAATTGGCCGATACCTGGTTTCACTCGATCGAGCGGTGGGATAGCGCGGTATTATTTTTCTCGTGATCGAAGTGGCGCGAGCCGATCGGTCGCCGCCTCACTCGGTCCTTCCTACACGCTTATTTGAATCTCCCGTTCTGAGAGACTTCCTTTTCTGTGAGTGTCAGGTAATTATCTGTGCGGCAGTCCAATTTTACGATCGAATGGTTAATTCAGTTTAAATCTCTTCGTGTAATACGTACTCGGCAGTAGGCACTGCCTAATCCTAGTCCCTCAGAGCCGGTTCCCAAGTTGGCTAACTATGGAATAGGATTATTTATTTGTTAAATCATTATTAAACTTATTCAACTTTAATGATGAGATAAAAGTCGGGATATAATTTCAAGATTAAACATGATTTTTTCATAAACTTAAATGAAGATCACTTGAGTATTAGCAGTTAAGCTTATTTTTTATGTTATTGTCAGGTTTGTTATGAGGTTATTTATTTTGCATCTATTTACAATATTATTTTTTTTCCGGCTTAGAATCCATCTCCATTATATTCTATCGGAGTATCAGCGAGTAAAGTTCTGTACCAACTCATCAGCCGCAGTCGGTTGGGATCAGATAAAACTTGTCGTGAACTTTCTTTTGCGATATCGCCACCTCCGTCATGTAAATTAGACAAGTTGTGGCCGACGATGATGCTTGTTTCATTGGTAAATATAGATCAGCTCTTAATCTCTCCAATTCTCTTGGAAAATTGTTTTCAGATGAAGGGTGTCCGGGACCCCGGTCGTCGTTCGGGTCAAGTAACTTTTATAATACGTATAGCGATACATTTAAATAAGTGGCATTAATTAAATAAACTTAGGATGAACCTATTACTCGTTTTTCAAAGGTCGTCAAATATTTATCTAAATACTTTATAATGCATTCGTTACGTAAGTTTCAAATTTGAGAAAGTCCTAGAATAGATATCCTATATTTAAAATTAATCACAAAAGTCATCTGACGGGAATCAAACTCAATTTCCATCTAGGTTAAAAAGTTGAACTGTAATATAATAAAACGCGTGTCCAAAGTGCGCGATTGACTTTAAAGGATTGAAAGTTTTTATTGAAACGAGGCAAATCCAAAAAGTAAACAACTGAAGATACTTTTATCCTTTTCAGTCGGGTTAACCCGTAAACCATCTCAGTTTAAGGAGGCATTAAATCGCAACTCAAACAAGAACCGTTATACTGAAGTTAACTCACATATTGCTTTGTGTCACGAACGCTAAAGCGAACAGAGTATAGTTGAAGAGATGGTTGGAGTGAGATGGGGGATGCTAGTTTGGAGAATGGGTATGGAGGGCGTAAAAGGAGAAAAACTACATCGCTAAAAGTGAATGCGGTCGAAAGCCGCGCTTATTTTCAGCGCTAAGTGCATGGATTTTTCAAGCGATCTTATGAGTGCAGAGTATAATGTTCGTAGCTGTAAACAAAGCCTCAACCTTGGGGTGTTGCAACATCCCTGGCCTGCGGTTGTACAATTTACAACTTCATAGTTATTTATTTTAACATATACTATTAATTACAAGTCATTTTCCTAAACATAACATAAAATAAAATTGATATCTTTAGAGGTTCGTACAGTTAAACATAAAAAAAAATTAAACATCCAAATCAAATAAAATATCACGTTCGGTCAAACTCATAGGTATGGCGCCAGTTCGACTAAGCACCGTTTGAGCTTATTTTCAACCGACTTCAAAAAGGAGGAGGTTATCAATTCGACTGTATTTTTTTATGTTTGTTACCTCAGAACTTTCGACTGGGTGAACCGATATTAATGATTCTTTTTTTATTAGAAAACTGGTGCTTCCCGTGTAGTTTGATTTCAGTTTGGTCCAGTTCTGACAATGACACCCATGAGAAAACCATATAAGTCTTAAATTTGCATTAAGTATGTGCGCGACAAATGGAAAAATAACTCAATATCACGCGAACCGATATGGATGATTCTTTTTTTATTGGAAAGGATGTACTTCAAGGGTGGTTTGATGAGAGTTTGGCTAAGGTAACCGACTTCAAAAAAAGAAGGAGGTTGTCAGTTCGACTGTATTTTTTAGTGTATTCCAGGGCCCGTAGCCAAATTACATTCGCCACGAATCTATTCGATTTCTACATACATTTGTTGTTGCTGAATCACGTGGTATTTCTATAGCATGTGTCAAATCCCATACATTTTCGGACGTATCGACTAGCGTCATCGCTAATCGACTGTAACTTGGCTAAGCCCTCAGGTAACTTTGAAGTCGGTTGTTAGATTTTTGTAAAAAATATATTATTGAAGGATTGTGTCAAGCAGGCGTTTCGACGTGACCCATACACTAGTTTCAATGTTTTGGTCAGCTGTTGGTGATTGCCCGCAGTATCTTTCAGTATCTTCCGCGGCATCAGATATCTTCCTTTCACTTATTCAATAAGTTCTCCTGTAAAATCCAAATAGCTTTAAAATATTTAACACATTATTAAAATCAAAATAAACTAAATATTTCAGTGGTAAAAGCACCTGACAAAGGACGACACTAATTAGATATCGTTATCAAAGTGCAGGCTTTTAATATTCGCGGTTTATCTGGTTACTATGAACCACCTATATGGTCAAAGGTCTCCTGGTAAAATTCAATATGTTTTTGGGATGGCTGAAATAATTTTGTTATACCAGCCATTACTCTATCTCTCTATAGGATGATTCAGTTTTCCGATGTCATCTTTTACAAGCTTTTTATTAACTTGCAATGTATGTATGTTTGTCCGGGTGGAATCTTGCAACTGAATTTTAAACCCGTTCCCCTCAACCGATTGAGCTGAAATTTGGAATATATAATAAATGTAACTTCGGTGACAATGCAATGATATGGTACCATGGAGAGAGACCAATGATATGGACTCATGATGGACACGGATTCTAGACAACGGAACTTCTGAATGGATTCTCATTCGGAATAGAAAATTCATTTGAATTTGCTTGGGGTTCCGATTATTAATTTTATAAAAGCTTGCTTTGAAAAAGTAATTTTTCAACAAAAAACTTTGTTTAGGACCAAATCAAAGGAAAACTCTTAGAATCTTCTTTTTACCAATAGCAATCTGGGCTACTGAAAAATTACCAAAATTTTTGTACTAAACTACAAAATTATTGAAATATTTATATAATGTTGATTATAATTAGTGCAAGCTTGTTAACCACTTCTCAGTTTATTTTGTTTTCATATTTTTCTATTTATGACTTTTACTACTCTTCGGTTTTTAATTCACGAAACGGTTTTTCAATGTATTTTTTTAGTAAAGTTAACCACTAATCAAGCTACTTACCTTCGATTTGGAAAAGTTAATTAGTTAAAAAGAGGGAAAAGTTTATTTCGTTTTGGGAAATAAGAATACTTAATTATTTCTCCAAAAAGCTTAAGTGACCGAATACTTAATTAAAGAGCATTCATACGTCGTCCAATTGCGTATATTTTTAAAGACAGTATCACTCATTGCAACATCGGCTCAATTATGATAATTTATATTTTAAAATTGAGCTCATTTTATGCACTTTACAAGGAATAAAAACATTATTTATATTAATTATCATTCGTCAAAAAGAGTACTTTGTGTTATTATACGTATTTATACGGGATTTATCACGTACCGTCTTATTGGTGTTTCGACCGACAATGTTTCGATTCATGTTTCGGAATAACGTCTCAGTGCGAGGCACGTTATTCGAAACGAATTGAACCGAAACATTATAATAATGATTGAAATCAATTTCGAAAGTTTTCAAAGTAAAAAGTATTTTGTATTGCTGTTCCGGGTTGAAAGGTCAAATCACAGGCACTTGAAAGTTTTCATCTCATGGTGACAATGCAATGTCATGTAGGCCAAAATGAGGTCAAATCTTAGTTGGACATAATCTGTGAGTTAAGGTAATTGTTACAGGGAGCTTGTGCCGTCATCTCGAATTGATAAAATCATCATTACAGCCCGTTTGCAAGCATCTTTATTGTTTTTACGGTACCGTTCCTCAAAAGGTAAAAAAAGAAACTTTTATGAGATCACGTTCTTGTCCGTCTGTCTGTCTGTGTGTCACCACCGATTTTCTCAGGAACGGATGGACCTAGCAAGTTGAAATTTATACCAGATACTGAGGTTTATAGTCCCTATTAGGTGTATAAAAATCAAGGTCCTGAGTCAACACGATAAAAAGATATGGGCAAATTTAGATTTTCTTGAAAACTTGTATGTACCAAAATTTACTTTAATTTTCAACATTTTTTATTTGTGGGATGTTTCCTTGTGCTACCTTGCTTTTAACCAAAATTGACAATTCTAGGTACACCGTAAGAACCCAAAAGGTTTTGGGTCGAAAACCTATATGGTAGTTCCCGTTGACCTAGAATCAAGAAATTTGTCAAAAAGCAATACAAATTTTAATATGGCGGTATAATGGGTAGGTACGAAACCCCCGGCACACGAGTTCGACTCGCACTTAACCGGTTTTTATTTGTCGATAAAACAGAACACTTTTATTTCACGCATTCAAACATAATAATATATCCACCTAAAGTAACGAAATATAATACAATCGAAATAATATTGTTTCTAGTACATTTGATCACGTATCGTAACAATACATTTGAAGGTAAATAAAAATAACATGTTTTGACATTCATAATGTTATTGTAAGTGAATGTGTAAGGACCGGGCCACCTGGGCCTCGACAATGGACCCACACAATACGGCGAAGTAAACTGAATAACTTTATTTAAGAACACAATAAACCACTTTTTACCGGAGAGGTTCTGTATTGTATACCGCCTTGGGTCGGATAGGTAGAGGAAAATACCCGGCTTCTTTTTATTTTGTAAATCGCTTTTTTAGCGGAAAGCGTTTGAGCCCATCGATACGTAAATTATATTACACCTACTGGTAAAATACTGAACAGTTTGAGTGTAAAGGCTAATTTCGAAGCTCTGTTAAAGAAATATATTTTAACGGGTTTATTCAATCGAAAATGGAAATTGAAATGAATAATATTATTTGTGCACCTTCGCAAAGTTAAAATGAAAACAAAAACATTTATTTACACGTACGTACACACGTCCAGAATAAAAACACAAAAGAAGATGGTGACATACAAGTAATGTCGAATTTTGACTTCTGGCTCTAAGAAGTAGGTGGGTGTGAATAGAAGGATATGTAACAAGAATGCCAGAAGTCGAAGATTACAGGATAATCGAAAAATACAGGAATATCTCACGCAACTTCCATCTTAAATTACAAAATCGAGTCATGCGAAAATGGCCTCAGCTCAGCATGTGCTAAGTAGGTAGGCTAGAACCTAGAACCTAGCTACTTGACGCTGGTATTCTGCTGACCCCAAATAATATCGCCACGGAGGTCAGAAGCTTGCACTGCTTTCGACGATTGAGTGAAGGTAGGTATGTGTAGCACCTACCTACCTACCCACATAAATAATTTGTATTGTTTATTAGTGAGGGGTGGTGTGGGTGAGGTAAATATTACAAAAATATAACCATATAAAATATTATAACAGTATGTAATAGTAAAAATACTTAAATAAATACATATTTACATAGACTAGCATTTTACGTATATACAAATAAAAAAATAACTTAAAAAATATGACTTGATAGATATACCTTTATATAATTGAAGCGTCATTATTTGTGCCTTCACGCCTCTTCTGTTCAATTACTTAATGTATTATCTCACTGGTTTTATAATCATGATATAGGTCTCTTCTATTCGTCTGGTTTACTAAATCAATTCAGGCGCATGTATCAAACTCCCTCCGGGATGCCTTCATGTGATGCTGTTTGCATCTTAACCGATGGAACACGAAATACACGCACATGATTACGTGTGTTGGTTTTCTGTTTTTGAACAATATTTTATTCAAAACAGAACCGAGCTTCGTTCAAATACATTCAAACTTCAAACGAAGAAAAAAACATGCCTTTAATAACAATAAATATTTACAAGGTTAAAATAAGAAACAGTTGAATCATATAAAGACCGACGACAAACGATCTATAGATAACTGAAAAAAATATAAAGAAAAATTATATCTGATACTTACAACGGTCTTACAGTATCATCGTCATGAACCTATAATAGTCCACTGCTGGACGTAGGTCTCTCCCAGGGTGCGCCATTGAGCCCGATCCTCATCTCTTCTCATCCAATCTATGGCAGCCACAGCGCGCAAATCGTCACTCCATCTAGCTGGAGGGCGTCCTACACTTTGCTTGCCTAGACGCGGTCTCCACTCCAGAAGACGTTTATTCCACTCCAGAAGACGTTTACTCCACATTCCTACAGTATATCCGTACAGTATTAAGTATTCACTACGGCTTTATTACTCACTCTTCATGCAAGAACCCGTCAGCTTTCAGAATTAGCAAGTTGAGAGAATAAAGGTTCTCGAGTGGGGACCACGGACTCATTGGACCGATGACAGGCCGTAGAAAGTCAATAGATGGAAGCGACTTGTTTCGGAACTATTAATAAGAAATATAATTATCTTACAATCGAAAACTAATACAATCTATTGTAATTTAACGGAATGGAGTTGGAAAACTGGTGTTTATATTGTGCTAACTGTTACCCGCGACTTCGTACGCGTTACACTACTAAATGTGTAGGTAACCTAGAAATAAAGCTAAACTCGCTGTTGCAACTTGACTTGATTTTTATCTCATTGGACCTGATTTATGGGATAAAAAGTAACTTTTGTGTTAATCCAGGTCCAGGTTGTGTTAATCTACGTACATACTAAATTTCATCGAGATCGTTTCCGCCGTTACGACGTTATTGAGTTATTGACAAACAAATAAATAAACAAACATCCAAACTTTCGCATTTATAATATTAGTGTGATGTGATAACATATAACATTTGGTAATGTTCATAACCATGATAAAACCATGATAAGTTAAAATCTGAATGTCACCTTAAACATAACAAAACTTTGGTAAGTTAAGGAGTAACTACTTTTATTAATTATTAACTCCAGCATAACCAACTTTGACCATATCGTTGTCTATGTTCTATTTGTTTACATCATGATCGAGGGAATAGTCGACCGGCGCGGGACGTCCGGTACAATCTGCATAACAATGCTGTTCTGTAGTCGCTCTCCAGATGGATGCTAATGCCCTCTCCATTCATAATTCATGCCTTAATGAAGTGGACGAACGAACGCTTCAACTATAATACCGAGTACAACAAACGAACGAACCCGGAACGAGCACAAATGCCTCTTGCTTTTCCTTTACTCCAAGCGTATTCGCGCTCGTATGTTTGGCTTCGTTCGCTCGGTACTTCGCATAAGATATCATAATCCTTTGTCTGGACCGGCTACGCTCATAATGCAATACACTTTAATCGGATTTGCCAATCCCATTCTCGCCAACATAAGCGTTGTAATTGCTGAACTAACGGACTTTGTTATTACCAACAGTACGGTCGAATTTGCGATAGATACTTATGCACATGGTGCTTACAACTGTTAAATAATGTCTGCAAGGATGAGCTTATAAACTACGGTTCCGATGTTAACGATACAGACAATATTAAGCGGAAATCTGGGAAGCAAGACATTTGGAAAATAGGTATTTAACAAATCTATTGCTCTCGCGCTGTGCCCTATATGCCCTATGTGCGTGCGATAGAGACAACTGCAGGTCGGACTGATTATATCTATTTAAAATAGACGAAATCACTGTTTCGTAGTCCCCTGATTCCTCCTCCAAAACTGGACCGATATTAATTTTTTTTCAATTATGTAATAAAAAGGGCTTTGGCTATGTTTGTACGTTTCGTTTTTTTTATTTATATTTGTAAATTTTTTTTGCTGGATGTCTGAAAAGGGGAAGTAAAACTTAGCAATTTCTGTGACTTTAGAAGGTTCCTAGTTCTTATAATAATTAATTTATGGAGAAAAGCTAAACGTAGGGACATGACCGTGGTACTTGTAGATTGTATGGTAAAAAAATATTTGCTCTAGTATCACTATCCAGAAAGGAAATAGGGAACTACGTTTGTATGGGCGAAACGCAGTCCAGATTTCCTCTTAATGCAAAATGTTATATTTTTAGATACAAATACGGATTGTAGATATAAAACTGATTGTAATACCTAAGTAGATAAGTACATGCTCATAATTATTTATGGTCTAAGAATTCTTTAGTAATAAACCTACCATAGCAACACTCGATCGTTTCACGAAAGAATCGCAACACTGAACGCACGAATACATGGCAACCCTGCCAGGATAGCACCTAAGGACTTACGGTGATCGTTTTCGCAAAATAATTTTATTAAAGTGAAACTTTTATTACATCGTTTCAAACTTTTTCGTCTGTGTGTTGCATGTCGCGTGACGGTCGGCCGCGGAGTAGGGATAAAGTGAAACTCGCTCCTCAGAGCAGCCGAGGCCAATATGGCGGCGCCTATAGTTCGCATCAGCTGACCGTGTAGTGTATAGACTCATTTGTGCCAACGAAAATTTTTAGTTAAATGTGTATAATGTGAAACAAAATTTCACTTTTACCGTGGTTTCATAAAACCACACAATCCTTTTTCGTCTTTTTATAAGGTAAATTGTATTATTGTGGCTATAGTAGAAATATTTAATCTTATAGCTCAATACTATGATATCTCAATATTTGTCAGGTCATGTAAATTAATCTTTAATTAATCATTGATTTAGTAATCGGTAATTTCACAACCATAAAGGTGTATTGGCGTGACCATTGACGGGTTAATCCAGACCAAGAAACGACACTACATAGATAGAGCTCTCCTTATTTCCATACATGTAGGTATTTCTTAAACCTTCAAGTAATTACTTAATTCAAAGCAAATTCGTGTGTAAAGTGTACTTCCCTTTATTAGAAACACTCACACAAGCCATATGTTACACTTCTATCAGAGTATTGAAGCTCGTAAGCCTGCCAGCTCCCGTTTTGCCCCGAACTATGGTACGCGAGGGTTCTCGGTTGTCGCAATGAAAATAACAAAGCCTCAGGTAATTTCGCTAATGCAAGCGGTTACACCGTATCTACATCGCACTTACACAGGCTTCGCCCGAAGGTACCTATTAAGAGGGTCGGCACACGTGATATTGTCAGACCCTCCACGAAATTGTCTATTTTGACTAAGTGTTAAATTAAGGGCGGATCGTCATGGGATAGTGTGGGTGTATGAATTTTCTAGAAAGTGAGCGCTGCTATCATGTAATTATGTTGTAATTTAACCACAAGATAGAAAGTACAAATTGTAATTGAAGAACTTTGTTCCACTCGTAGAAGTTCTAGTCCTTTTTCTTTAGTCTCAAAGAAATAATTACAGAGAGAAGACTGGAGATTATTTTTCTAACAGGGCTTTTAAAGGTCACAGCTCACTACATCAACCCGGCACCCGACCCGCACCGCCTCGCCACTTGGCGTTCACTCGTTGACAGCGGGTGGACGCCTCGTTATTACCAGTGAACATCGCGTGGTCAACCAGTGGTCCTCGCGCGGTCAACGGGTGGACGCCGCGTGGTCAACCAGTGGACCTCGCGTGGTTAACGGGTGGATGTCGCGTGGTCAGATCATACAATAAATTATACTTTCGAACTTCTTCGATAAGTCTTTCTTTATTCATTTTGAAAGCAAAAACCATACGTCCGACACGTTAGAAAGAAAGGCTGGAAATGACGGTTAGGCGGGGAGTGAAGCATCGCCGCCGCATTGTGCTCGCGTAAATCACTCGCGGGCCGCCCAAGGTCACCGAGTGGTCAACTTGCCGTCTGCGCGTGAACGGCATACGTCCGAGGCGATCCGGAGGTGATGTAGTGAACGCTCGTCCATACAATTTCATATAAAGAATACTAACCGCTCGAGGCGAGGCGGTGCGGGTCGGGTACCGGGTTGATGCAGTGAGCTGTGACCTTGACGTGAGTACACGTAATAAAGAAAACAATTTCAATATTAATTTGGTTTATATTTCTGTCGCAGGCATATAATTTACATTCATACAAGGCCAGTAAGTAACGACTTGCGGGTAACAATCATATATATTCATACCACTTACAAATAAACACCAAATTATAGCATGTAACAGCTATTACAACTTAAATATTTTCCTAATAAAATATTACACTTACCGTAATTTACAAAATGATTTGCATAAAATTTAACAATTTTAAAAAACATTAACAATTTACATTTTTTCTAAAATATTTATGTAGTTTAAAGCAATTTATTTTACATTTATTTGAGATAATGCAATACATATATTTTAGTGAAAAGTTTACTTAAAATAACATGAGCCAGCTTATGAATTATTATTATGCTAACGAAGATTATTTTTTCATATCAGGCTGTACTTTTAGAAAACAATTCAATGATGTATGTAGTTACAAAAAAAAAAACATTTTTTTTAATTATCAGAAAAATTAAATAGATAAAAAAAATCGTAAGTGTAAGTTAAACCTACGTTTGAATATCTGAGTACATAATTATATAAATACAGTATATAGTAAATAACTTAAATATTTTCAATATTACATAAGCATTTTACACCGATAAACACCTAGAATCTAACTATTTATTATTCTTGATAACCTTTCATTATGAATACACTTTGAAGTAACCGTCGCTGTTTCCTTAAATTCAGACAAACCTTAAAACATTTAAACTAAGGTACTGAGATTTTCAAAACTAACATATTATTTTTGTGAAAATCCTCCTAGAAACAAAACACGGATGTAGAAATATGTAACACTGATCACATAAGTACAGACTTACAAATATGTAGACAGGTATTATAATATTAAATCTGTATATCGATACACTGCAATAAAGTATACATCATAGCTTCCAACTTTGAAGCCACAACTTCAGGCTTTGATAAAGTTTAGCACAGGAGGGCTGAAGCCGATATTAAAAAGATAGCGGATTGTACTCGCTGTGACGAGGAAGGGGAAGGTCCGCCCCCTCCGAGGAAGCCCGCGTCTTCCGCCCTGGGGCCACCTTCCCTCAGCGGGCCCTGGAGGCTGGAGCGCACATCGTTGGTCTCCTCCAGAGCGTAATCGTCATCATCTTTTGTCTTCCGGTTTGGTAGCTCCATTTCTGTTGGAATACAAAAACAGAGGTTGTCACGAGTATTCAAATGTTTGATGACATTTTTGAACCGCGCTATTCAAAGCTGGTTTAATATATCTTAGCTTGAACGTCTTTTATTCCTCAAATACCAGTCAAGCATCAATTTTAAATAAAGCTGTAACAGATTTGTCGGTTTTAGTGATTTGAGAGCGAATGCTATTTTATAGACCATTATAATCTCTGAGACTTCAAGCCTAAAGTAAACAGGGCCCGTAGCCAAATGTCATTCGCCACGAATCTATTCGATTTCTACATACATTTGTTGTCGCTGAATGACGTAATATTTCTATAGCATGTGTCAAATCCCATACATTTGCGGACGTATCGACTAGCGTCATCGTGGTCGACTGTAACTTGGCTAAGCCCTCAGGTTCTTTCTAGTTAAGTGTGCCACATCTTTGACAACACTATCATTAACCATCAGATAAGGTAGTGTTCAAACGCTTATCTAATATTATCATCATTATTATTGGAAGCTTTAGAGATCACCCACTGATGGCTATAAGCTTCTTCCCTCAAACGTCACTACAATTGATCCTGTGCTATTTCCATCCAGGTATTTCCTTTTACGGCCTCTATCAAAGTTAAAAGTCAAAATATGTTATTCATTAAAACCACAAGGATCACCATGAAACGTCAATTTTACTGCCTGGACCTTCGCAAGCCAGGAAAAAAGGCAAGAAACAAGGCTGGTTGTTTTTTTTAATGATCCTTTTAGAATACATAACAATACAGAAAATAAATTACGTCTGAATTGTAACATTTTGAACGAGTTGGAGCAATTTAAATCCCAAGCTTCTCTATCATCTAAATAATCCGATATTTTATAGTAGGCTTTTTTATAAAGATTTTGTTTAATTACGTTTTTAAATTTATTAATTGTCAATTTTTGTAATCCCTTGGGAGTTTGTTATGAAAGCGTACACCTTGCCCTTTAAACTATTTACTAACTTTATGGAGTCTTAAGTGGCAAAAGCGAGTTTATCTTTATTACTAGTATTAAAATTATTACTATCGCTATTTTTCTTAAACAAACAAATTAATATTTTTGTGAACATACATCAGATTTTCATAGATGTCACAAGGGAATGTCATAATATTTATTTCTTTGAACTTATTGCGTAATGATTCTCTGGGGTCCATATTATAAATTGCACGAACAGCCCTCTTCTGCAGCACAAAAACGGTGTTTATATCTGCAGCACTTCCCCACACCAGTATACCGTATGACATAATGCTGTGGAAGTAGCTGAAGTAAACTAGTCTACCTGTGTCTACGTCTGTAAAAAGATGGATCTTTTTGACTGCGTATGCCGCAGAACTAAGTCTCTTCGACAACTTATCAATGTGAGGGCCCCATTGAAGCTTATTATCTAGGGTTATACCTAAGAATACGGCGGTGTCCACAAGAGCCAACTCCTCGTCTTTAATTTTTTATCTGCTTTAACTTGTGTAACATAAGGTAGTATAAATCTAATACATTTGGTATTCTTTTCATTTAAAAGTAGATTGTTTACCTTGAACCATTTTACGACCTTAGAGATTGCATTGATTAACATCGTCAAAATCGGTTTGTCATTGTTGTCACAAACAATACACCCTCATGATCGTCCCTTACAGGATGAGGTAGATCAATAATATATACTTAAAACAAAAATGGTCCCAGAATTGATCCCTGTGGTACACTTATTTTGATCAGAGACCTCGGAGAACGCTTCCTATTCACGTCAATTCTTTGCACTCTGCCACTTAAATAAGAAGTGAGAAAGTCTAGAGCAACGCTCCGTATGCCATAATGGTGTAATTTCGTGATCAATGTGTCATGGTCTACGCAATCAAATCATCCTCATCTAATAAGGAATGTTCCAAACTAACTTACCATACAACCTAATGTTTCCCTCCGCATCCCCAATAGAGTTCTTTGAGATGCACTTGTACCCGCCCAGGTCACTGCGCTGTATATTGCGAATGATGAGCCGCATCTGTACGCTGTACGCTGAGCTATTGATCTCACTCATCTGATACTTGTCATTCGTGATTATCATCTCACCTGTAAGGAAAATGGAGTTACTCAAAAGACAGAGTAAATAAATAAATAATATTAAATAAATATTACTGGACATTTCACACAGTGCTATCTAGCCCCAAACTAAGCAGAGCTTGTACTATGGGAACCAGATAACGGATAGAATACTTATATACTTTTTTTTGTGTAAATATATACTTATAATATATAGAGAAACACTCAGACACGGAACAAATATCTGAAGAACATGCAAACATTTGTTCCATGGCGGGAATCAAACCCGATACCTCCTGCGTCTCAGCCGGCTATACACCCACTACGCCACGGAGGTCGTCAAAGTCAAAGAGTCAACGAGTATGTATGAAGAATGTGATGAGAGTGAAATTCAGGATTAGATACTTCATGAGGACATACGTAGGCATCATGATCGATGCCGATGGTGAAATCCAACACCTAAAAAATTGTGAGTGACGGCGTAGAACTATTATTTAAAATGTGGTGAAAGAAAATAATAATATGGAGGAATTGAGCCAGATTTTGATCTTTAAATTGAATCTTTAGTGGACTAACAAGAGCTATAATTGATCGAGCGAAGCGAGGTCTCTAAATCAACTTGGGAAAATCGGCGTTGTATGTATGTATGTATATTTGTCCGAGGATAACTTTCGCGGCGTTTATCCGATCATCGTGAAATTTGATACGTAGGTAGTGATGGCATAATTTTGGCGTGACTAAATGAGCTAAAAATGCTGGTGGGTTCAAGAGGGGTAAAAAAAAATTGAAACGAGACTATTACGTCAAGAGGGACGTAATTTCATTTCAAGTAAATTTAGAGTCCGTTTTTATTTTTAGTAAAGGTCTTATAATTTTTGAGTTATTACCCATACTAAAAACTGTCATTTGACAAAATTCACAGGGTACATCAGGTAAGCGTGCAGCTTACGTGACACAAATATAGGCAAAAGTCTTAAATCCAGAATAACTGCAATTTGTACCTAAAAACGAGTAAACACATGACAAGAACTCCCGTTACCCGTAATTTGAATGAAACTATAGGTCAAGTTATTTGGTTATGTATTTCGTGCCACTATTGTGATAGTCAAAGATTACAAATATTTTTTTTTATCGGAGACTCGCGAGATCTCAGTTCGGGGCGAACCACTAGTTAATATTAATATAACACACTACAATTTTGAGAACAGTCCTAGAAGTTTCAGACTAGAACTACTAAAATAAAAGCCTGTAAACAAAGTGATGTATTCTCATTAATTCAATTTGACGAGAAGAGAATCACATAACTAGGAACAAATTCCAAAAACCGAAATAATGTGTTACATTTGCTCTCCATTTATTCGAATGCATAAACCTGCCATCTATTTATATTCGGCTACTTCCGACCTTTATCCACCGATATCGAATTGAAATATTGTTTCGGCATGTCGTGTGGAACAATACTGTACGCCCATATAATGTATCCGCAATATGTTCTCTAGTAATGCCAACTTCACCATAGTTAAATCAATGAATGTAGTACTTTATCAATTAAAATACGATTCACCTTCAGAAATATCGAGTAAAGCAAACTCATCGGCGATAAAGCTGTGTTTGTAAACACGGCTACGCATCAAGCTATACTTTTGCAGACTATGCTGACCTTTCATTATACGAAAAACTTACACAATGCGAGGTCAGCTTATACTGGAAATGTATAGCTTGAGGTCCGTTTGTACAAGGTTAGTTTCGTAACTTTGTGCTTTCAAGGCTTTAATATATTTTATAACACATTTGCTCGTAAAGGATCTCTTATTTCACCAATTTCAATATCGTAATGTGTCCCATTACGTACGTTATCGTAATGTAAAACGCGCAAGTTTCTTTTTAATAAGGTAAAATGTCCGGTTTATCAAGTTGCTCCGTCTAAAACGAACGGTACTTTTTAAAATCTTTGTGTCAGAAAAGTGGTCAACATTTTATTAATAAAATTAACTTTGGGAGATAAGATATAAAAAATAAACATTTAATTCTTTAATTTAATTAATTTTGACAACAAATTACAACCATTTAACTATAACAAAAACAAAAAAATATTAATTTACTTTATTAATAATACTGGCCGTTTTTGTGCCTTTGCCTTAATTTATTTCCTCGCAAATATGTTATAAAACGTCGTATGACATACGTGCGCTTTGATAATTACAGCCTCTGTTTTCTTGTAGCAATATCGCCTCGGCTGTAATTTTCAACTTACCGCACTTATATCATAACGTACTATTTCACACCTCGACAATGTCAAATTATAAGTCACGTAAACCTCACCGAAAGCAGGTGATAAAGTCCCTACGGCTGTACTAAATTTCATTATGTCCCCGCGGGCATAATGTGATTTGAATTTGGAACCTCGTCTGTATTAAAATTTGAATTAAAGGTACAAAAAGACAATAAGAACTTATTCGTAAATCGAACTAACCTCTGCACAAAATGCACCAACCTAGATTTGGTTGTTACTGTCTCGCAGAAAGTGTGAAAAGTAGAGTATTCTCCTCGTGAACAAATCTGTCTGCATCTTGGGCGTACTTATATCCCTCTCTGCACACAGGATTCTAGTAACTCCCTCACTCCGCTCGTGAGTTAACTCTAGAATCCTTAGTTACGTTCTGGATTCAATATAGCGCCCGTGACGAAGGACACTATTTTATCCCCTCGTTTAATAATCTATTATTGTATTATTGATTATATAATTACTTGCGATCTTTGTATCCTTATCCCCATAACGTGAAGTCGCTACAACATTTATTCTTCTTCTACCAGCATATTAGTACTTCTATCTTACGATGTGTGTTTACAAGAAATTATTTACATTAAAAGTTCTTTCATATGAGGCCGGAGACATATCTAGTAATGCATATCTACTAGTATGATTTGCCATCCTCGTATAGTAATTTATAAATCAAAATAGTATCAGTCCATAGTTTGAAAGTCAACAGACAAATGTTGGTTTTGAGAGCAAGTGTTAACATTATTTGTGCGCGTTCAATTTGTCAGTCAGAGCTTAATGCGCTTCACGAAACAACAGTAATTACCGCGATAAACTGCCGCTTTGTTTAATGTCAATCCATTATCTCATTCTGATGTTACACTATTGTATCTTGCTGGCTGTGAGGGACTTACTTGATAACAATAACATTGTGATATTTGTCGTATTATAATAATATTAGCTTTAATATGAACATTCCTCAATAAATTCCCTTTACCTTCAATATATATTTATATTATTAATCGAGCGAAGCGAGATCTCTAAATCAACTTGGGCAAATCGGCGTTGTATGTATGTTTGTCGAATCGTTTATCCGATCATTGTGTAATTTGGTATAAAGGTAGATGATAGTACCATTTGGCTGTTTACGCATTTTGTTGCACTATTTTATTAGTCAAAGATTAAGGCCAGCTTGCACAACAATCCCTTAACGTATTTAGCGAATAAACATGTTTAAATTTTACGTATTTGTATGATTTGACAACTCCTTAAATCATATTTAGCTACTAAATACGTTTAGGCATCGTTGCGCGAGTCGCCTTAAGAATTTTTTTTGGTGTTTTGGAAGACTAGCGAGTTTTCAGCTCGGGGCGAACCACTAGTTAAATTTGTATATATTTAGTTTAATAGTAAGTGTAGGTAGTTTATGTAGCTTTATGATTGTAGATACACACCGCTATCTTTTTGATTTTGTTTTGTCCTGTCTATCCAAAGTTTGTCTGGAAGAGATCGCTTTTAGTGATAAGACTGCCCATTGTACTTACCTTTTTTGTGTATTTCTATGTATGTTTAATTTTGTTTGGTGTGCAATAAGTAGTATCTCTATCTGTCTATATACCAAATATGTAGGTTATTGGCTATTTCAATCAAATTAATACCTGTTTTTTATATTTAATACAGGGAGAAACGTTGAGATTTGATAGAAAAGAGCAGCTATTAGAACTGTTTTATATCTTTGTAGAAATTCACATAAACATTTAAACATTATTCGATCGTAGCGAGTGAAAATACGTGATCTTTGTCTACCCCTCCAGAACCAGGCGTCATGATTAGGTTGTGTATACTAATGAGTATTGATTTATTTATATCAACTGGGTACATTTCGCTATTTAACAGAAATTCCTTCCTTCTTTACTTATAATGTGAGTAGTTCTTAATATCTTTCAAATAATCTGTAGAGAGTTGAGCTATAGGAATTTAGCAAAAACGAATTTTTCGTCGTTACATTGTTACCGCGCGGCAGAAGTCACATCGCTCGTTCTACATTAAAAATTGCTTGCATTCTTCTTGCTTCGCTTTATTCCACGAGAATTTTATTTTTATTTTCATTTAGCCATCATGGCTTACAGGATATTAAATTGCTACTTTTTGTTAACCGGATATCATCTGAGCTTCTATAAAATCTTGTTTAATAATGTCTAGCTTGAAAAAGCAGCTAGTATTCAAGTTCTCTTGCCGCATTTAATTTCAAATTATGAAAACTACATTGTAAAACGTAAATAAACAATACTGGACATTTCACACAGTGATTACTAGCCCCAACTAAGCACAGCTTGTACAATGGAAACAAGATAACTGATAGAATTACTTATAAACATAGTTTTTGTAAACACAAATAATAAATAATAAATATTGCTGGACATTTCACACAGCGCTATCTAGCCCAAATTAAGCAGAGCTTGTACTATGGGAACCAGATAACTGATAGAATACTTATATACATTTTTTTTATAAATACATACTTATAATATATAGAGAAACAACCAGACCCGGAACAAATATCTGTAGATCATGCAAACATTTGTTCCGCAGCGGGGATCGAACCCGCTACCTCTTGCGTCTCAGCCGGCTATTCGCCCACTGCACCACGGAGGTTGTCAAAAATAAAGAAGAAACCCAGACCCGGAAGAAATATTTTTAGATCGTTTGTAAGTATTTGTTCTGCGGTGGGAATCGAATTATTAACCTTCTGCGATTAGCCGGTTATTCGCCCACTACACCACGGAGGTCGAGAATGCACATATTTGTTCTTATACAAAACAAATTGTTTGAATTACAAAGTACCAAAAGACATGAATCAGCGATTGTTCCGAATCGACCACAAATCTGCGAGCTGTGGCCGACTGCGCCAACACCTATGTTTTGGCATAACTTTTTGTTAAACCAAAACATACCACAAAGCTTGGATGCTCGAATTCTTTTCTCTGCAATGGTTTTCGGTGACCCCTCCAAATACCTATAAAAGTTCATTAATAACCGTGGTCAAGCCAAAGACATGACGCAGCTTTGG
Organism: Philereme transversata; assembly: GCA_963924445.1. NCBI lineage: Eukaryota > Metazoa > Arthropoda > Insecta > Lepidoptera > Geometridae > Philereme > Philereme transversata. Next base: position 14,393,679 of record OZ004342.1, read on the forward strand.
TCTGGCAATCGACCACAATCCACAGCTCTCTGTGGCTGCCTGGCCCTGACACCTCGGTGTTGCCCGCTACAGACACGCCTACCGTTGTTTATCGTTTGACAACTTTGTTAATTAATTATCGATAGAAGCTGTCGAATATTCTTAATCGTATAGGTCGACCATAATGATTTTGTCATTCCTTTTTGCTACTTTCAAATCACACTAATATTATAAATGTGAAAATTTGGATGTTTGTTTGTTACACAATCACGTCGTAACGGCGGAACAGATTTCGATGAAATTTGGTATATACGTAGATTATAACCTGGATTACTACAAAGGCTACCTTTTATCCTATAAATCAGTTCCCATGGGAAAAAATGGAGTGTCAAGTCAAGTTGCAACCGCGAGTTTAGCTTTATTTCTAGGTTACATACACATTTAGTAGTGTAACGCGTACGAAGTCGCGGGCAACAGCTAGTATTTTATAAAATAATTGAACTATTTTCCAGAATACCTTTTTTTCCTCACTGTATCTTTTATTTTTGCAAGAGACCATTAAACTACTACACAATTATTCCCAAACGCTTATTAAAATACAGTCAGAAAAAGCCCGATTAGGTCTTCTTACAGCCCCTCAATTTTCCGCTGATTGATTAAAAGCGCTCAATTTATCAACAAAATACGTAATGAGTACAAAAACTCGAGCGTTGTTTGCGGAGGCTGCGAGAGAGCGGTCACACCCATTCCATGTCTGTGTCCAGCCCGCTTGTCCCATCTCGTCACAGCCGTGTATTACCTAATTTAATTTGTACTCTCCGCAATTTATGGGCGCAGAAGTGCCGTCTGCCTCCCTCTATTTGTTACTAATGTCACAGACGCGTTTCACGTTACGATTGCTACTGATTTGTCGTTTTGAACGGTATATAACATACAGTTGGAAGCTTTTATAACTTTAGGATTTTCCCGCTAAAGATGTTTTTTTACGCTTAAAACGGGCGAGTTTATAATGCATAATAAAAACATATAATAAAAACCTCCTCGTTTTTAAGTTCTGTGTAACATTTAAACATCAGTCAGTAAATTATAACACCATTGCACACGCCAGGCCAGAAAAGGTAGGGGCTAACAGACCGTCTACCGTATACCAAATATATTTCATATTTGGTGCGATATTGTGATAGGTATGAGTAAATATTGTGACTGTAGCCTAAAGCAATTTGAAGCGGGCGGGCCAGCGGTCTTTGTTGCATATCGGCCGGTAATAGAATTTGGTCCGCTTTTTGCGCGGTTCGGTCGGGCGGTCTGGCCGCGTAATAGCGAGCTCGGTGCCTTTGTAACTGCATCTAAATCTGCCCAATATGCATCCGCTCGGTTATGGTATAATCAATTATCTGGGAGTGACTACGTTCTTACAGATTATTGCCCGTTCGAGCGCTTGTAATTTCACAAAAATGTTGGTGACTTGGCAGAATCATGTTTGCACTGGAAAGCTTAGCGCGTTTTGCGGATGTTTTTATGTTACAAAAGCTTACTTACCTAAACACTTAAATACTAAACATAATAGCTTAATTGGTCCCAATGACACTTCAATGAAAGTCTAAATGAACTCTAAATTCAGAAAACATACCTACTTGAAATAATTTGCTTAAAGCACCCTCGAATTGGCGACCGTCTTGCTGCAAATGAAATTAGCAAGGTTACGTCAAGTGGAATTCCGGAGGAAACATCTCAATTTTATTTCAATATCTCATTTGAATGCTTTCATCTCAAAATTAAACTCGTAGAACGCGTAAACCGTTCGATGAGACTGACAAACAAAAAAAGTTTAAAGACCGCATTGCGAAAAAGTTTTGTTCATTTTGTCGGTTCGTTCGGCGCGAGGACCGCTCACACATGTCGCGGCATGCGCTGTGGTCAGGGTTGCCAGTTCATACCAGCCGGGAATTGAAACCGGAACGACATTAATACGAAAAGTGACAATACGAGTTTTAGGGCCACACTGCAGTCAAAATAAATTGGATATCGGTCACCTAACAGTCCATCAGCTGACAGAATACTTTTTCAATAAAACTCGACAACTGAACCAAATTAATGACTCTGCGATGTTACTGAAAGCAGGATATTTACAATCGCAGTTATTTTTTTCGGTTTATAAATAAAATATTTTCACATCAATTCAATAAACAAGGAGCAGAACAAACTTCTAATGTTCTTCGAATCCTGATGAAACCTATCACCGAGAATGGAGCTGTTTAATTTTACCATAAATACTTAACTAAACTTTGAGCGCAGCATTTTGGGTATTAAGAGAACAGACCGAGTTAGAAATACCACGCTGCGCTCGAAGACTGGTATTGCTGATGTAGGTCACAAGGCAGCCAAGCTGAAATGGGAGTGAGCGGGCCACGTGACCCGCATGGAACAAGATAGATGGGCAAAGAAATCACAGGATGGATACCCGTAGACGGCAAAAGGCGACGCGGTCGCCCGAGAAAACGCTGGCGCGATGACCTAGATGTCTTCAACGATTGGGAAGAGTTGGCCAAGGATCGAGAGGGGTGGAAAGAATTGGGGGAGACCTTTGCCCAGCAGTGGGACAATACAACTTAGGAAAAAAACTAGTACATTATGCAGTTTTGATCAATGAAAGAGCCGTGGTGGCATAGTGGCATGTATCTTGACTTTTGATCCGGAGAATGTGAGTCCAAAGCCTGGACCATTGGATTTTCTACTTGAAAATTGATGTGCGCATTTGTCCGTGCTCAAAATGGCGAAGGAAAACATCGTGACGAAACCAGCTTTTCCAAAAACTAAAAGTTCGAGGGCAGAAGTTCTATTATTAATTATTTATTTTTCTTTATTATTTGAGTATTTTTTTTTTCTATTATTAAGTTTATTCTTTTTACACCTCAGCCAATCTTCCATTATGCAATGATCCTCTCCATCCAAAGGTTGTCTGGAAGAGATCGCTTTGTTAAGCGATAAGACCGCCCATTATACTTACATTTAATTGTTTTATTTTTATTTTTGCATCCGTTGTGTTTAGCTTGTAAGGTATAATAAAGAATTTTCATTCATTCATTCATTCATAAGTTACCGGGTTAGTATTCTAATAAGCGGTAATGGGCTTATAACGTCACATGTCACGTCAAATGCTTAACTCCTATGCAAAAAGTGGGCATGCATCAAACGTAATATTAGGAATTGCCTCTGGCTACCCCGTTGAGGGATAACTTCACGTACTGAGTAAGCAATCCGGGATGTCTATCATGAGGAATAATAAAGTCGTTAACTAATTATTTATTATTATTATTAAGACAAGGTGTCGACAACCCTCAGCTATCTAGCGGCACCTCTGACGATTGGTAGACGGTCTGTTAAACGTAAATCCATACCTAATCTAACTTGACTTTCCCCGATCCGGATCGGTGCACCGGACTCTTCCACCTCACTGGAACTTCAATTGGAGTAATAGAAATTGAACCAACTGTTTGAATATTAAGTTTTATTTTTTATTGCTCGTGTGGTTTTTGATCGTAATAGGGAGTTTCGCATTTAAGATTTTCCTGTATTTTTACCAAACCCTTTCACCAGACTAATAGACTTACTAGAAAGTACTACTCGTGCCTTGTTGACGTAATCGTACTGTACTAATATTTGCGTAAAAAGTATTTTATTTTCACAAAAAATATATACATTTGAAATCAACACGAGCTATATATTATATAAGAGGTGTAGGTATTAGCTTATGAACAGACATAGTGGACGCAGGAAGCATCATTCATCATTGATCGAGCGAAGCGAGATCTCTAAGTCAACTTGGGCAAATCGGCGTTGTATGTATGTATGTATGTATGTATGTTTGTTTGTTTGTCCGAGGATAACTTTCGAAGCGTTTATCCGATCATTGTGAAATATGGTATATAGGTAGACAGTGATGACACAATTTTGGTGTGACTAAATGAGCTAAAAATGTTGAAGGGTTGTTGAGATATTGGGGTTCAAGAGGGGTAAAAAAAATAAAAATGAGACTTTTAGGTTGAGTGGGACGTCAAATGAAAGGTCTTTATTAGTACATTTCAACCCTGTTTTTATTTTTAGTTTAATTTTTGTAGTTTTTGAGTTATTAGCCATCATAAAAACAAAACTTTGACAAAATTCACAGGGTACACCAGTGACCCCTCAGTACTGTAATTTGGTATGCGTGTAGCTTAAGTGACAGAAATATAGGCAAAAGTCTGAAATCCAGAATAACTGCAACTTGTACCCCAAAACAACATAACCAGATAACATGAACTCCCGTTACTTGTAATTTGAATGAAACTGTAGGTCAAGTAATTTGGTTATTTATTTCGTGGCATTATTTTGATAGTCAAAGATTACAAATAATATTTTTTTATTTTAATCTAGGGCTCGCGAGATCTCAGTTCGGTTCGAACCACTATGTAGTAATCACTACGGAATAGTGTAGCTGTTGAATGTTTTACCTCATTCAGGAGTCAAACTCTATGTGATATATAGACAAAACACTCAACAACTTTTAGTAAAACTTTTAGTATTAGTACGAGTAAAGAGTGAAACGCTTCAATCGTCATTTTTCCCGGGCCATAATAATCAAGGAGTCTTCAAGTATAAAGAGAACCGGTTTTTTCTGAACAAGCTTTCTGTATCTTACTTTGGTTAAAGCAAGCTTAACACCACTAATCAGATACGGCAGTGGAAATTGAATAAAAAATACTTAATTGAAAATACAACAAAAATGTAACTCGCCTTTGTAGATGTCCTTTTTGTACATATATAGATAAATAATTCCTTTATTGCACACCATTAAATATAAACATAAAACAGAAAACACACTTAAACCATAGATATAATGGGCGGCCTTATCGCTAAAAGCATAAGCATATTTATCTGTAATCTATTTAAGTACTATAAAGAACAAAAAAATCCGGTCAAGCCGGTCGGTCAGGGAATTCCAGTCAGTTCTTACAATAATTACATTTTAATTTTTACTATTAGTTTTTGTACATATTTTCATCTATGAATATAATAGGGCATAATTTCATTTTTATGGAAGATCTATAAAATGCATTAATATTAATCACAGTCGATTAAAGTCGAGTAAGCTTTGTTTTGTCGTCGGCTACCATATGGCCAGTTTTGAAAGATATGTGCTTTTGTCCTTGCAATGTGGCATACTACATTTATGAAATCTAATATCAGGGTCTCTTTATGGTAAAAATGAATAGGTATTTTCTAGATCTTCGTATCCATCTTAGACCACAACATTGTTTACCATCAGGTGAGGTTGTGGTCAAACAGAGATAAAAGGGAGTCCTTTGGAAAAATATACGCAGCATGGTTACTAATACATAGATATACCAACACAAATTTAACACTATAAACGTAATTAGATTACAATTAACTTTACTTTAAATTAACACATGATATTCATTTAAGTAGATACATCATTTTAAATTTAAATTCACTTGTCGAACACTGCACTACCATGATTAACCTTTTTTTGTATTAGATCTCCACAATACAGGGAATCCTAGTGTGGAGGTCAAAGTTAATGCATAACATTGTTAAATAATTATTACTTAAGCTGATTTATATAATTTCCTAATGATTAAGCATACATCAAAATTATAATTATAATATGTAAACTAGCACCTATATTTAAGATTGTTTATGACATTTTTTGTGGTTCCAATAAAAGTTTATTATTATTATTATTATGGTGTTCAGAGATTTTCTCTACTCGATTTTCTAAGAATCGGTGATAACTGGGGGTCACGGGCCTAAGCCAAGTGCACCTCAGTGGGCCGAACTTCACTAGGAAGCTCAGTCTGTAGGAACTTTCTCACGATCCTACACGTATTCAAAATAGCCGCTTTTTGTAGCAGAATGTAAGTGTGCTTCGGCAGGTCTAAATACTCTAAAGATTGGAATAGCTGTTTAGGAATAACACCGGTTGTTGACAAGACTATTGGAACAATGGAAACCCTTTGAAGATGCCACATGCGAGTTATTTCGTTTTTGAGATCAATATATTTGGATAGTTTCTCCACGATGGTGCTCTGAAGATTGTGAGTGTTGGGGATGACGATGTCAATGAGGAGTGCTGTTTTGTTGGTTTTGTCTACAAGGGTCAAATCTGGTCTATTAAAGTGTGTGGTTTTATCAGTTAGGATGGCCCGATCAAAATACAGTTTGTAAGCAGCATTCTCCAGCACGGTTTCAGGAGTATATTTGTAATAGGGTGTTGGTTTTACGGTTGTGCCTACAAGTTTATATTTGATTGCTAAGCTTTGGTGGATTATGTTGGCCACTTGATCATGCCTAAACTTGTAGTCAGTTTGTGCCTTGCAGGCCCCCGTTATGTGCTGGATTGTTTCCGAGCTGCTGTTACACCTTCTGCACATTTCTGTTGGTATATTCTGTATTTTCATGATATGCTTTTGATAATTGCGCGTTTCAACGACTTGGTCTTGTTTTGCAATCATGAATCCTTCAGTCTCGGGGAAGAGTTCACCTCGGCGGAGCCATTCGTTCGATGCTTGTTTGTCGACGGTGGGTTGACTCAAGTCGTGGTAGTGCCTTCCGTGGAGTAACTTTCGGGCCCATTCAGTTAATAAGGTATTTTTGTCTGTAATGTTTTCGTTGCTCTGGCTATTGTGGTCCTGTAAGTTAAGCGGTGTAAGTTTTCGGTCTAACTGGGCTATTGACTTATGCAACGTAGATGTTTCAGATTTAGAGTAAAAATATGATCTTAAAGTTGTTATTTGTCTGTTATGTAAGTTTTTGATGTCGATAATTCCTCTCCCTCCCTCTGAACGTGGTAAAATTTGTCTTTGGATGCAAGCTCGCGGATGATGCTTTCTGTGTTTAGTCATGGAGACATTAATAAGGCGTTGTATTTTTTTTAAATTCCGTTTTTGTCCAATTTATTATTCCAAATGAGTATGTAAGAACAGGAATGGCGTAAGAATTTAAGGCAATCGTTATATTTTTTGAGTGCAATTGTGATCTTAATATTGAGTTTAGCCTGTGTTTAAAATTTTGAGTAAGTTTGGTTTTAATTTCCTTATAATGAATTTGTTTTGACTGGTGGTAACCTAAGTATTTATACGTTTCGTTTTCGCAAAGAGGACTTATAGATTCTCCAGTTTCCATCTGGTATACATGTTGGTATGTTTTCCCTTCTCTAATAGAGTTGATCTTGCATTTATCAATACCAAAATTCATTGCGATATCTTGTGAAAATTGTTCTGTGATTTGTATGAGATATTCTAAATCAGTCTGCGTAGAGGAATATATTTTAATATCGTCCATATATAGAAGATGGTTCAATGTACATTCTATGTTGTCAGTCCGTCCGTCGTTTACTTTGTTTAGTGAATAGCCTATCTTAGTTGAATTAAAATTGTTAGATAGAGGGTTTAATGCCAGGTAGAACCATAAGGGGCTGAGGGAATCGCCTTGGAATATACCTCGCTTTATTTTTATTAAATCAGTTGCTATAGTTCTATGGGATGTTTGTGCGTGTAGTCTAGTTGTCCATTTAGTCATAGTGTTTTGCAAGAACTTTACGAGTTCCGGGTGTATTTTATAGATCTCTAGGATTTTTATGAGCCAACTATGTGGAACGGAATCAAAGGCTTTCTTATAATCTATATAAATGGTAAAAAGATCTTCATTACATTTTTGTACCCTGTTTAAGACAACTGCATCTATGGTAAGCTGCTCTTTGCAACCCTGACTGAATTTTCTACAACCTTTTTGTTGCTCTGCTAGTATATTATTCTCTTCAATGTGTTTATAAATTCGTTGGGACAAACAGGCTGTCATAATTTTGTAAATTGTTTGCAGGCAAGTGATCGGCCTATACTTAGCAGGATTTGCAGTGTCGTTTGTGTCTTTCGGAATCATGTATGTAATCCCGCTTGTGATGTAGGTGGGCATGATTTCAGGGTGCTTGATGAATTGGTTAATATGGTTGTAAATATAGGGGTGAATAGATGTGAGCTTTTTGTACCAATAGCTGTGTATATGATCAGATCCTGGTGTTTTCCAGTTGTGGGTAGCTTTCAGCACTTGGTGATATGTCTCTATGGGTATACTATCGTAGTGCATAGAAGTTACGGCTTCAGAATTTTCATACTCTTTCTGGATCCATTCAGCTCCACTGTTTAGTTCGGTAGGGATTTCCCATATGTTAGCCCAGAATTGATGTAGCAAAACGGGATCTAAGCTACTGGTATGGTTTTCGTTACCATCGGACTCAGGCTGCGCAGGTCGGTTGGTTGTAGTTTTAGCTAAGAATTGGTAAAATTTCCTTTCATTGTTGTTAAACTGGTTGTTCTGCGTTTTACGAAAGGGACAAGCTTTGTAGCGTCTGAGACGACTACTCACTACAGAGAGTTTTTGTTTCAAGGTGTCCAGGTAATGAGCTGGTTCTGTATTTGGTTGCTCATGTGTTGTGTGCGTTTTATAATTTTCTAATATTAGATTGACTTGTTTATTAAGAGTCCTACTTCTATTTCCATTAATAAATTGTGTCAGTCTTCCGATCTTTTTCCTTAAGTCCTCTAACTTTCTTTCGAGGCGTTTTTGCCAATTGGGTGTAAAATCACGCTGTCCTTGGTTCGATACTTTTTCTGGTGGTATTTTCAGTTTGGATCCATTAAGTTTGGCTGCTGTCCATGCCACACAATAAACAATGGTTTGAAGGATTTTAAAATCAGTGTCGATATTTACCTTCTCAGGTAAAATTGTGTCATTTATGTAGCTGACAATTTTTCCCAGCTTTTTTGACGTCCTTTGTTTCGGAATAAAAGGTCTTTCTTCAGGGTTTACATCGTTAAAGTATTTTAAGGCTTGATTAAATACTAAGTCAACCTCTTGGTTTCTAATCTGGTTATCTAAATTAATTTGTGTAGTGTCATATGGCGCATGTGGTTGTAGTGTTCGTCCATCATCATCGTTATTATCATTCATATGTGCAAGTTCATCATAAACGGTTGTGTTAAGGTCCTCTTCCGTCGCATTAGCTGTTTGTGTGCCTAATTCATCGGCGATTTCCTGTTTTATGACGTTGAGCCTATTATCATCAATCAACTTGTTTGCTATGATGACCCTTCTCTGGTCTGCCACTCTGCTCAGTGATATGAGCAAGGTGTGGAAATGTGCTAATGAAACATTGATGCAATGGTTGTCTATAAGCTGTTTTATTCGTTTCTAAATATGTGATTCTGTAGTATTCTCTGATTATTGTTTCGTTATGTTCGGCTGTCCAGCGCATTCGCTGGGTGGGTTGCATTTGAGTCAGTGGCGGTTGTGCATTTTGTTGATTAGTTAACAGATAAGTCTCTGCTTCCTCTCTTATCTCATTCACACTAGTTGTTGATAGTAGCTTACTACGGATGATTGCTCTACGCTGGACTCCCACTCTCTGTCTACTAACATCCATGTCAGGAAATCATTGAATGAAATTATTGTGGAGCTCTGTTAGGTATTCTCTAGTCTCCGTTTCAAGTTTTGTTACAATGAAATATGTGTGCAGGATGAATTTGTTCATTTCTTCAGTCCATTTTTTGCGCACACGTGATTTGGCTTTGGCGGGTACAGTTCTACTGACGATTGTCGCCTGTACAACGTCCTCGGCCATTGAAGATATCGATCTTCGTGAAGAAGGAGAAATAGAAGAACGTTTAGTAATAGAGTCAAGATAAGAGGGCGGAGAGGAAGAAATTGAAGAGAAAAGGGATTTTGGTGAAGATGTAATGGATTGGGCTTCCTGGTCCTTTTCAGCCCAATCTGTTCGGCTTGGGCCCCTCTCCACAATAGGGCCTAGCCGTGTTGCTCCCACGTCAGCTGCACTCGTGCTGCTGAGACAATCGGCGCCGGCTCGTGATGTGCTCCGGCTTAATCTTCTCAGTGGTCGTAGGTTGTACCTTCTGTTGGGCTCACTTTTTTCGGGTTACCCGGCAAAGGGCCGCCCATTACCCTCGCCACCGATGGCTTGCATGCTGTAACGTCCAGCATCGGCTCCAGACGTGCCCCGGCGATCACCCCCGGGAAGCGGCCATATACGTTTACTCTTACTATTACTCTCCATCATGATGGGTTCGCCATTGCCCTTTTAGTCACCTGCTAAGTTACTTCGTTGCAGGCGTCCGCCCCTCACGTGGCATAGATGTTCAGCACGGACGTGGGGATGGGCTTTGAGGGGCTTATTATTATTATTATTATCTAACTCTATAAACAACGAAGGTGAGTGAATTTTCTCACTGATCAGCTTTCACTAAAAAGTAGCGCTAAAATAGCCATGGATTAACGCTGAACGAATTTGCAACGAATTGACAATATCTGCGCGATACGATCTTCTTTTCTCAGTTCTTAAAAATTTGACAGCCTTATTTTAACTTTGGTGGAACATTAGTCCATTGATCTTGCATCAGTTTTCATCTTAGATGACGATTAAAATCATTAGCAAAAATCCTGTCTCTTATAAATGCATTGTAAAAAGAATTCCTACGATCGTAGCACGATCGAAGCTGCTACGCGTAGATTCGTGCTACTTACTTCACACTACGAGCGTAGCAAAACTCTACGCGTAGACAAATTCAAAGTTTTGCTACAGTAAGTTAAAGTTGCAGTATAATAAATATTAAACTTGAAAAATATAATTCACATTTTCACGCTATATTCAAACCGTCTAAGGTAAACCAAGTTTATTTAGCTCATCTCTCTTAAACCACTTTTGTCCATCTGTCACTCGAGCACTAAATAAGCAACTTTTATCCTGAGGGCGGCGGTCGCTTTAATGAGAAATAATGAAGTTCCCAACCCAGCCAATGTTTTGTTAGGTTAAGAGCCTTATTTGTATTAGTTAGTACGTGTTTTTATATATTCTCGTAACATCTCACTTGTAGTTTACTCAGTTTAATTAATTCTGCTTTTTACGCTTTTATAATTACGAGCAGATAATGATACCTACATATACATTTTTTTTTACTACATTTTCCTACTGCTGGGCAAAGGCTTCCCCCAACTTCTTCCACCTATCGTGATCCTTAGCAGTTTCGATTAGAAATGGTGGATTCCTTCTCGAATCCACACACATGATTTAACTTAAATTTAAGTATTTTTATCTGTTTTCAGACGCACGTTATCTCTCAGTGGCTAACGATTACTACTTGTGGTTTAAGATCTTTCATTTTACGTCATGTTTATATCACGGTAGCAAATAAGTATACGGTTCATCTGATGAAAAGCGGTTACCATAGCCGATGGATGACCCTTTAAAAATGCCTAATTTGAATGGCCTTCGATTAATAGCCCTTAATATTAATCTCTTACAGATAGATAGATAAATAGATAAAAGTCTTCAGTCAAGAATTTCAACTACAGCACACCCAATAATTCCTTCAGATCCCCCTACTGGCACTTTAGTTATGCTATTTCGAACTATTATTGCACAACTATAATTAACCCCCAGATACATTTTATCTAGTAGTTAATCTATTATTAGTTAACGGTAATATTTTATGCTGTCATCGTCTGTATAATTACGTGGTCGTTAATAAGCCGTAACATTGGCGCCATATAATCAATGTATAAATAAATCTTGGCGGAATGAAAGCGGACATGAAATAAGCGCATATTTTCCCTTTAAATACACCATAAAAATGCCATAAGTCTTAAGCTGGCACTAGCCCCACGTCAGGGCCGAATTAAGTGAAGTAACGATGGGGCCGTTCCCCCCCTCCCGTACATCGATAAGTTTGCCACAATTTGAAGGCACATTTGACGCGGTACGCGTGGTCTTTCCTTGGTAGTTTCATTGGTAAGGACAGAATTACTGTTTAAAACTGACGTTATCAGTTTCGTCTAATGGTTTGTAGCTTTTAAAAAGTAGAAACTTTCATAGATAATTAAAGTCAAAACCTTCTAAAACTTCAAATGGATTATAATTGTATGAATGAATTAACACTTTATTGTACAACATAGAAAACACAAAGTAAATAGTACAAGTAGCGATCTTATCGCAATTATGAAGTGATTAAAAAATTTAAAAAACAATACAATTTAATATAATTAATGTTACAAATGACATTCGGAACAAATATGATTATGTTTTTGTAAGCTAATAGACAGCTATTCTATAGTGCATGAAATACAGAACCGGCCAATAGGTAGTGATTCTACCGTCGTATAGAAAAGGTAACAGAAAAACCGCTTACAGGTCTCCCCAACTCAGTCACTGAATCTTCCCTTGCTACGATGCATACGAATGTGGCTATCTCCCCTCGCTCAAACTTCTTAAGGCCGGTTCTGCCCTATGGCCCGTCAAAGAGGATAGTAGAAAAATGAATAACAGCCTATTTAATGAGTGCCTTAACGCTTTCAATGTGCTTTATGAATAATGAAATTAGTTGCTTATTCCTTTCTTCAGATCCTTGCTTGGGACTTAATAAGTTTTATAAGTTGCTCGAGAACATCCTGGAAGTATTCTGGATTGTCATAAATTAAAACTAGCCACTATCAAAAAAGAGGAGGAGGACGCAATGAGAAAATGAGGTAAAATTTACCCGGAGATAAAAACGGAAATATTTTGAAGCAAGGAGTTTAAGATCCATAAGCTCAAATATCACATCAGTTTTATGAGTAGTAAGTTATTCAATTGGTACTTAGTAATCTGTGCATAAAACTGAAATAGACATGTTTAAATCTGCCCGTTTACTTTCATTGATCTGATACACCAGATAAGACCATACCCGTGATGGAAATTGCACAGGATCGTGCTGCACAAAATAAGAAAAACTTATACCCTAACAGTTGGTGAAGTCAGTCCGTGAATGTTAGGTAATGAATGATCTGTTGTAACATGGAGAATATTTTCTAGACTATTTATTTTATTCAATTCAATCTATATACATATAAATCAATTGCTGTGCATTAGTCTGGCAAAAACTTGAAAATGGCTGAACCGATTTGAATTTCTTTTATGTGTATTTATAATTTTCAGGACTAGGTTTGTATGATAGAACATTTTGAAGAGTTGCCCAAGAAATGTCAAAATTCTGGAAAAACTGACAGTGCTTTTTTCTATGGGATTCTTGTATGAACTGAATACCTGTCAATATTTTATTTTTAAATTGTGCGAAACCGGGACGGGTCAATTAGTTTAATATATTTATTTCTGACGTGTTTGTTCATAGATTTTTAGTAATACATTTGTTATTAAATTAATGTTAGTATTAACAGTGTATTCTTAGATCAAGTAGTTGAAAATGACAAATTAATAATGGTTATTATTTAGACTTAAAGTTAAAATAAAATAAAAATCAAATAAAATAAATTAATAATCAAAATAAAAAAAAGTGTAAAAATCTAAACAAACAAATCTACAACTCTAAATTAAATATGTTCATACACAAAATAAATGTTGTTCTGTGTATTTGTAAGATCTTACCATTCTCCCTAGTCCAGTAGTTGATGGCTTTCGGCGAAGCCTCGACGTGGCACTGAAGTGTGACGTCAGTGCCGGTTGGCGCACCCACCAGTTGATTTGGCACTTGCACGAGAGGATGAACTGCAAGAAATAATAAAAAACGGTCAACTCGTCACCTTATGGGTCATAAGCATAGAAATATAAGCTTAGAAAAACATTTAGGGTTTAAGAGGATTAGAAGGATTTAGGAGTTTAAAAAAAGATAATTTTACTGAACTCTTTGGGTGATACACTCGCTACCTACAGCTAAGACTATATATAAATGTTTTCATAGAGGAAACACTTGGTAAGAAATCAGCTATTTTATGGCGGGTTCCTATATCCGTCGGTAACCGACTACGACTCGTATCTCCTTGAAAAAGTGTCAAACTTTTGACACGTTTTCAAATAGAAACGAGTTGTAGCTGGTTTCCGACGGATATAGGAACCCGCCATTAGGAAACATCAAGTACATGCTATTTTTTTCTATCTATTATCGTTGTTCTCTGTACAATCAGTGACATAAGTTGATTACATTTTCTTTCTATTTTTTTTAAACTCTGCCTTTGACGAAACCGAATCCTTGTGGTGGTTATCAGCAACTACTAGTGCGGCTTAAAATTTGTAATTTATTTATTTCAATGAACTTTTTACACGTAACTAAAATAATGCGAACACTGGAAAATGTATTAGTAAAATACTGTGTCGCAGTTTCCAGTGCCCGTTCATACAACTAAATGAGTTTGACGTTCCTGATTATAGGTATACAATTCACCCATTTACAAAATTGATTAAAAAAGAAACACAATATAGAAGGGTTTTTAACGACCTCCGTGGTGCAGTGGGCTAATAGGCGGCTGAGACGCAGGAGGTTACGGGTTCGATTCCCGCCGCGGAACAAATGTTTGCATGATCTACATATATTTGTTTCGGGTCTGGTTCTTTTTCTATATATTATAGGTATGTATTTACAAAAAAAGTCTATAAGTATTCTATCAGTTATCTGGTTCCCATAGTACAAGCTGTGCTTAGTTTGGGGCTAGATAGCGCTGTGTGAAATGTCCAGCAATATTTATTTATTTTTACTTAGAAAACTTTCGTGATTGGTTTCAATCATTATTGAAAATACGGCAGTGCGAGGCGAGACGTTATTCGGAGGGGATCGCACTCACCCTCATAAAGGTTCACGAATTGAACCGAAAGATTTTTTAATCTGAAGAGAAGATGAATTGAAATAAATCACGAAAGTTTTCTAACTAATATTTACATTTTGATTGCCAAAGGAGCTAATATGGTGTCTTCTTTCGTGTCTTCCGTTCGAAGAAGTAGAATGGTGGGGATTAAAATGTGTGAAGAAAATCTTATAAAAAAATTTGTGTTGTATAAAATACTATATCCCCCCCTCTCACCCCTCCTCCCTCTGCGTTTGCGAAGCAAAGATTCTGAAATTATTATGATTGATAGAAATATATGGAAATGTTACAGGAAAAGTAAGGAAGTCTCTATCAGCATAGAGATCTATCAACAGGTAAGGTTTAACAAGACTGTGGGTTTAGGCTGCCTGTCCATTGACGCGGAGATAGGCGGCGGAGCGGAGAAACGAGGAAATATTAACCAATAGGATTGCATGAATAGAATTTCATGCAATCCTATTGGTTAATATTTCCTAATATTGGATTGCATGAATAGAATTTCATGCAATCCTATTGGTTAATATTTCCTCGTTTCTCCGCTCCGCCGCTTATCTCCGCGTCAATGGACAGGCAGCCTTAAGCTGTGAGAGTGACAGCACGACCGCAACCACAACGAAACCGGGTCACGTTTGTTATGGCGACCGTTTTAATAATTACTTTTTTGTAGAAACTTTCTCGGTGAACCGTACAGCATTGATTACCATTTTAAAATGGAATTTCAGGCAGAAATTTAAATGAAAATAAAGTCCAACGTACAGTCATCAACAAAAATTTATAAGTATATATATTTTTTTATTACACAATTTACATTATTAATGCTGACTTTATTATTAGTCACCGACTATTGTGCAAAATGACTGACTGTAAGGAACAGTCAGAATCAAAAAGTCACTGTTTGAATTATGTCATCATCATCATCAAAAAAAAAATCTTTATTTATTAAAATTACAAGGATCACTTTGAATACATAACAATATAGAAAATAAATTACGTCTAAATTGTAACATTTTTGAACGAGTTGGAGCAATTTCGATCCCAAACTTCTATATCATCTAAATAATTCGATATGTTATAGTACATTTTGTTGAATAAAATTTTAAAATTTTTAATTGTCAATCTTTGTACACCACTTGGGAGTTTTTTATAAAAGCGTACCCTTGCCCTTTAAACGATTTACAAACTTTATGGAGTCTACAAGTGGCAACAGCGAGTTTATCTTTATTTCTAGTATTAGAATTATGATTATCGATATTTCTCTTACACAATTAATATTTTTGTGAACATACATCAGATTTTCATAGATGTATTGACAAAAGAATGTCATAATATTTATTTCTTTATACTTATGGCGTATCATCATCACAATATCAGCCATACGAGGTCTAATGCTGAAAATAGCCTTCTTTCGTAGAAATTTATGTAGCCTGCCATATCATTCGCGTCCCTATTGCGGTAATACAAAATTTGGCGGGTTACATAAATTGATGTTGGGGAGTGGATGTTTTCTACTGACATGATGATGATATTGATGATATAATTTAAGCAATGTCTGTTATATCTGAGTGTCGCACAAAGCATATCTTGGAATAACTGTCGAAATAAAACCTCACGAACGAACGTGCTTTTCAACAAACATTCAGAAAACACTTTTGCACTGGCATGTACATTTTTTTCAACATTGATTGGCATTATATTATGGAATTTTATAAAATGCGCAAACAAACAGCGTACGCCGCACGTTCAAAAGCAAGTAGAATTTTTGCTCACATAACTTCCTATTTGCGCCTTGCACAGAACGAATTTCTAAAGCACGCAAAGCCTTTGCATTTGGCATGAAATGCGCTGAAATATTTTACTAGCTTATTCAGAGTAAAATGCAAACTAATGTTATGTTACCCTTGAATTTATAGAACTTCCATCAACTTTGCCGGACGCTCTTTACAACATTCTAAACGTACTCTTCATCTGCACTGAAAAGTTTGCACTTCGTGAGAATACAGTATATATTATATCATTTTAAGTTATTTTAGATTCCTCTCGATTGCACTGTTGTTTTTTGATCGAGCGAAGCGAGATCTCCAAATCAACTTGGGCAAATCGGCGTTGTATATATGTTTGTTTGTCGTATAGTATGTCGTAGGTATGTATGTATAAGAAATAAATAAATAAATATTATATAATATAATATATAAATATAATAGCCTCAAACTAAGCAGAGCTTGTACTATGGGATACCAGATAACTGATAGAATACTTATATACTTTTTTTTGTAAATACATACTTATAATACGTAAGTATAGGTAGTTTATGTAAGTTTATGAATATACTCACAATACACCGCCGTCTTTTTGATTTTGTTTTGTCCTGTC
Source organism: Philereme transversata (assembly GCA_963924445.1). NCBI lineage: Eukaryota > Metazoa > Arthropoda > Insecta > Lepidoptera > Geometridae > Philereme > Philereme transversata. The sequence continues at coordinate 14,410,725 of OZ004342.1, forward strand.
CATCCAAAGGTTGTCTGGAAGAGATCGCTTTTAGCGATAAGACCGCCCATTGTACTTACCTTAATTTTTGTGTATTTTATTGTATTTTTAATTTTGTGGGTGTGCAATAAAGAGTATTCTATTCTATTCTATTCTATATAGAGAAACAACCAGACCCAGAACAAATATCTGTAGATCTTGCAAACATTTGTTCCGCGGCGGGAATCGAACCCGCTACCTCCTGCGTCTCAGCCGGCTATTAGCCCACTGCACCACGGAGGTCGTCGGTTTGTTGTTTGTTTGTCGTGTATGTTTGTTTCTCCGAGGATACTTTTGGAAGCGTTTATCCGATCAACGTGAAACTTGGTATATAGGTAGGTAGTGATGGCAACATTTTTTTAAATGAGATAAAAATGTGAAGGAGTTGTTGTGATATTGGGTTTCCAGGGGGGTAAAAAAAAACTGGACAATCCGGTCAAGTGGTACGTCTAATGAAAGGTCTTTGTTAGTACATTTTGACCCCGTTTTTATTAGGGTTCCGTACCCAAAGGGTAAAACGGGACCCTATTACTAAGACTCCGTTGTCTGTCTGTCCGTCTGTCACCAGGGTGTATCTCATGAACCGTGATAGTTAGACAGTTGCCATTTTCACAGATGATGTATTTCTGTTGCCGCTATAATAACAAATACTAAAAACAGAATAAAATAAATATTTAAGGGGGCTTCTATACAACACACGTGATTGTTTTGCTTGTTTTTGCTCGATATTGATGATGGCAACAGGTAGACGCTTGAAATGTTCACATAACATTTAGCTATATATTCCTGTTACCTGTAATTTGAATGAAACTCTAGGTCAAGTTAGTTGGTTTTGTATTTCGTGGCAATATTTTTAGTCAAAGATTATGCAAGATCTCAGTTCGGGGTAAACCACTAGTTAAATAAATAAATAAATTACATGAAACACATTTATTTGACACGTTATACAAAAGGAAGCACAATATCAAATGGTGAAATACAGGACCTTGACTTCTTGACTTCTATAATAGGAGTAGGTAACAGGAATATCCCAATCACTTCCATCTAACTACAGTACAGTTTAATACTCGTGCTAAAATGGCGCCAGCTCAGCATGTCTTATCTCAAAAAGTGATCTCTACTAGACAGACTTTGGTTGGATAGGAGAACATAAAAACATAAAATTTTAAAATATGAATTCATTCATTAAAATCACAATAATAATTTCGAAATGTCAATTTTACCGCCTAAAATTTGTATCAAAAAAACTAATTACCTACTTAAGCACATTTTCCGTCAAAAGATTATATTCTATTAATAAAACATTACTCAAGTAAATCTAGACAACGAAACAGGTCGACTAATACTCAGCAATAGTAGTTACCTACTACTTTTAAAATCTGCTTTTCTCGGTATGCAGGCTTAGCGCAGATATGCTATACAACCTTGTTCACTTACAGCTCAAAACTTGTAGGCATAACTTATTAATTGGCACACGAACTAAACGCATCAGATGTTGAGACATTTCTGGTGCATATTTACGTTAACCACTCGCAATGCACTTGCTGAAAACTCTGCGTCTGTCAGGTGTTTACATTGAATATTAGCCTAGTAACTGGATTCAAATCTGCAGCTCCACGCCTCATGTGGCATGTTAAGTCTAGTAAATAAACACCAGAGATCTTGCAAAGTGATGCTGTATGTAGTCAATAATTTTATTTTTCTAGATTTCTATTTCTATTATATGAATAAATATAACATATATATATATATAAATCGAATGCAGTGCTTGTCAGTTAGGCACTCGAAACTCGAACTCGAAAATGGCTTGACCGATTAATCATTTTGTAATTTTCAAGGTTTGTATGAAATAATGCCCGGGATATTTGAAAATTCTGAAGAAATTGAAACACAAAAATCATTAGACGCAGATTAAACAGGTAACCGTTTAACTTAGTCACGCAACATCGCCACGCAGCTAAAAAACAAATCAAAAGACAGTCTTTAAAATTATCAGCTTTAAATTAGTCAGTTCAGGAGCAAATGTTAAAAACTGATCAATAGATTATGAAATCAGAATCTCGTTTGTTATTTTTAAAAAGTCTGTTCAGAAATATTAAATAAAATAATGAGATAAATAAAAAATATTGCATTTATTCATTAACCACAAAAGTTATCGCTGCTTATAAAATATCATTGAGAATATAGTGTGTATATATTGTTATATATATGCCATAGTGTGGCGCTTTAAATCAAGTTTGAATTGAGTCAAAATGTTTTGACTGGCTTGCCTTACCAACACTTTGTGTTAATCGTTTAATTCGAAATAACTGAGCTGGACTTCTGCGAAGCAATTAAACTTGAGTAGATCGCAGCAAAGGATTGACAGTGTCTTGCGATTTATTTGTGATCGGTCTTGCCTAGCAGAAATTGTCTTGCTCTATTTTCTGCAGTGGATATTAAACTTATAATAATACGACTTTGAAAAATCGATCCGCTATGTGAACTATGATATTACAAAACTTTTACCGTTCACTTACATTGTAGTATATTAGAATTATAATTTCTGCTTCAAGGTTTATACCGAATAATTGTTTTTTTATATTCTGAGTAAATAATCAACAATTTTAGATAAATGGTAATTCTGTGTCATTCATTTTACAGTTACATAACCATTAAAGAAACTCTATATACCTTTTTGTAATGAATTGTACGGTGACAAACAATAAATCAAAGCCAGCGAAAACAAATAAAAACCAAAGGAAATTGACACTTAGTCAGCGGAAACCTAAGAAGAAGCGACAAGTTGCTTTTTTTAAAGAACGGATTATATTTCAAACGTAAACAATCGCGCCACCACCCCAAATGCCTATTCAGAGTGAATTAAGGAACAAGGAATTTTCTACCACGACCTAAGATCGGAGCTTATTTGCGGTTATTCTCTTTGACCGTCGTTAAGTTCCTTCGGACGGCTTTTACGAGTTTGAGTGGCCAATTTAGCGAACGAAATCTGAACGATCAGAATTTTTGTTCTAATTAATAACTCAACGAAACAACGAAGACCGACTTTTATCCCATAAAGAAGGCATAATAAGCATTTATTTTAATAACTTTTTATTTAAGAATTATTTAAGTAAAACAAAGTGTTTCAAATCGCACCTTTAGTGTGGCCCTAAAAGAACGTGATTAAGCAATCTCCAACTGTATAAGTAGACTAGAGGTTGCGTTGTGCGCGAGCTGCTCGCAGCTCGCGTGTTTTTCTTTTAGTCGAAGAAGTAATTAAAGAGGATATCGAGCTGTTAAAAGCCATCAAAGATGATATCCATGTGTAAGAAGCAGTCAAAGACGATACCGAAATGGAAGAAGCAATCAAATCAAAGAGGATTTCCAAGTGGAAGCAGCAATTAAAGAGGATATTGAAGTGAAAGAAGCAATCAAATAGGATATCGAAGCAGCAGAAACAATCAAAGAGGAAATTAAAGTTGAGTAAGCAACCAAAGAGGATACCGAGGTGGTAGAAGCGTTCTAAGAGGATGACGAAGTGAAAAAAGCAATCAAAGACGATATCGAAGTGGAAGACACAGTCAAAAACGATATCGAAGTGGAAGAAACAATCAAAGAGGATATTGAAGTGAAAGAAGCAATCAAATATGATATCGAAGTAGCAGAAACAATTAAAGAGGAAATTGAAATTGAGTAAAAGACGTCGAGGACAAGGATAAAAATAAAAAACGGTTTCACCAAAAACTTATACTAATATTTTGTAAAAGTTTCCTCGAGCTATCTCTTCCCGTTTAAAAGATACGAGCGATTTAAGTTTTGTATGAAAACCCATAATTTTGTGGAGTGGAAATCGAAGTAAAAGAAGCAATTGAAGAAGACATATAAGTAGAAAAAGACATTAAAAAGGATATCAAAGTGGAAGAAGCAAAAATAGAGGATATCGAGGTGAAAGAAGCATTCAAGGAGGAAGACCAAGTGAGAGAAGCATTCAAAAAGGATGTCAAGAGCAATGATGGTAATAAAAAAACTATTCGACCAAAAATTTGAACCAATATTTTGTAAAAGTTTGCTAGGCATAACTGTTCCCGTTTAGAAGATACGAGCGATTTAAGATTTGTATTAAAACCCATAATTTTGTGGAGTGGAAATTGTAGTAAAAGAAGCAATTAAGAAAATATATCAGTAGAAACAGCAATTAAAAAGGATATCAAAGTGGAAGAAGCAAAAATAGAGGATATCGAGGTGAAAGAAGCATTCAAAAAGGATGTCAAGATCAATGATGGTAATAAAAAAAATATTCGACCAAAAATTTGTACCAATATTTTGTAAAAGTTTGCTAGGCGTAACTGTTCCCGTTTAGAAGATACGAGCGATTTAAGATTTGTATTAAAACCCATAATTTTGTAGAGTGGGAATTGAAGTAAAAGAAGCAATTGAAGAAAATATATAAGTAGATAAAGCAATTAAAAAGGATATCAAAATGGAAGAAGCAAAAATAGAGGATATCGAGGTGAAAGAAGCATTCAAAGTGGAAGACGAAGTAAGAGAAGCATTCAAAACGGATGTCAAGGGCAATGATGGTATTAAAAAAACTATTGCACCAAAAATTTGTACCAATAATCTGTAAAAGTTTGCTAGGCGTAACTCTTCCCGTTTAGAAGATACGAGCGATTTAAGATTTGTATTAAAACCCATAATTTTGTAGAGTCGATATTGAAGTAAGAGAAGTAATTGAAGAAAATAGAAAAATAGAAAAAACAATTCAAAAGTATATTGAAGTAAAAATGCCATCAAAGAGGATTTCGAAGTTATAGAAACAATTAAAGAGGATATCAATGTGGAAGAAACATTCGAAAACGAAAAGGAAGTGAGAGAAGAATTCAAAATGATGGCAAGGGCGATGATGACCGTAAAATAACGATTCCACCAAAAATTTGTGCTACAAAAAAAAATTGATTTTCGAAAATGATCACAGTGGATGTTGCATAATAAGAAAAAATTAACGTTCCAAAATGATCATGTGGATGAGGCATAATTAAAAAAAAAATGATGTTCCAAAATGATCACAGTGGATGATGCATAATAAAAAAAAAAAATTGACGTTCCAAAGTGATCATTGTGGATGAGGCGTAATTAAAAAAACGATGTACCAAAATGATCACAGTGGATGTTGCACAATACAAAAAAAAAAAATAATAATTGACGTTCCAAAGTGATCATTGTGGATGAGGCATAATTAAAAAAAATGATGTACCAAAATGATCACAGTGGATGTTGCATAATAAAAAAAAATGACGTTCCAAAGTGATCATTGTGGATGAGGCATAATTAAAAATAAATGTGGATGTTCCAAAATAAACATGATGAACGTTGCATACTAAAAAAAAAAAAAAATTGGATGTTCCAAAATGATGATGATGACCTTTGCTAAAACTATGAAAGTTGTCTCATGCCCCTCCAAAACCATTATATAGAATCAAGCAAATTTTACAGTAATTTTATAGTACACACAAGCAGTGGGCTCCCTACAAAAACAGTATGAAAATTACGGCAAACGAAATATACGGTTTACGGTATTCATACAGAAATATTTTGTATGGGACAAATTTTTTTTTGTATGAAAGACAATTTTTTTTTCATGGAACCGGATATAAAAAAATGTCCTCTGCAACATTAGTTTTTGCACCAACGCTGTAAGACCTATACTTTCCGAGATACGAGGTGGATGGGAGCGAATGGGGGACAAAAGGGGTACTTTAGGATTTATTCCCAACTCACCGAAACTCCCTCTATACGATCCCACCAAACATTTCCCCCCTACGAGGTGGCATCTGGGAGAACAATGATGTCAATCAGTCAGTGAGTCAGTGGTAATCGAGCTTTATATAATATAATAGGGATTCTTAACAGCAATCAAAAGTTACGGGGAGTTTTCTCGGTAGGATTCCGCGCGGAATTCTTCAAGTGACAGTTTGATTAACCGAGCGGCGCACACGCTTTCGGATTTCTTGGCGTTTTGTAGCTATTACCTGACTTCAGTTGACTTTGGAATTCCGTGTTGCAAAACTACCTACAAACATTTTATAGCTTTGAAAACAATCGCTTACACGGTGGTAAATAGCGCTTGCGAATTAACTCTAGCGATATTAACCAGGTGAACTAGAAACTTCTGGCAAATCGATCGTGATTTGTTAACTTCGTTTATCGCAGTTCTTTTTCTCTCAACTTATTCAGTCTTGGCGAAACTCATCGCGTTACGGGGCACTTACAGCAGCAAATGAATTGCTTCACTTCAGTTTTAAAAAAGGCTTTTTATGCGTTTGGGCGCGGCCGCAAGCCCCGGGCCCGCTGTTATCATTCGTTTTGGGGGAAAGGAAATTTAAATTAAATATTTGAGAGCGTTAATTTTGTCTCCTCATCGAGCGAACGCGACGCATTCTTTGTGAAGTAATTAAACTGAGTGGAAGGGTTTCAGACGGCAGTAGTTTGTTTGTTCGCTTCAAATTGCGTTTCCTATGAAGTGGATTTCTCTTGACTCGTCAAGATGCCGACTTGTGTTATGAGTTAAAATGTCACGTTATGACGTGGAGCTATTTTTGTAGCAAATCGACAACAAATAAATTATCACGTTGTTCAGTCTCAATGATCTAGGTATAGTGATAATTTACTTAAAATATTACAAGGTATTGTGCTGTACGCATCTGATAGAGCCCCTGTTTCATTTAGAGTCCTACAAATTTTGATATGCAAATTGGGCATGAGGAGAGCTTACGGGTATCTGTGTCCATATAAATATATAGCATCCAATCAGACGAGTGTTTACATGGAACTGCCAATAACAGAATGCAAATACCTAGTGGACAACGCATTCGACCGGCCTCTGCGCTGCCAAAGCTACGAAAAACTTTTACACTATATTGGACCGGAACGAGAGAGCCAAGCATAACATTTTAAACTTTTTTCGTGATGAACTCACATAATAGTGAAAACATGTGAATACGTTTACACACTATTGGGTCAAAATCAGTCAGAGACAGTTTTAAAAGTTTGAAAAAACATGGCGAATGTGCTGAAAATATACATAATTTGAATTAGTTCACTTTTGACATTTTTATGATCGAATAGCTTTGTGTTGGTTATAAAATAACTCTGGCCAAAATTGATTGATTGTTTGTTGGGATGGTATACAAGTGTTTTACGTGGGTTTTAAATCCACTTTCAGAGTCTGCCACGTTTGTTTTAGATAAAATGTTTATAATGCCAAATAATTTTATTTATAATAATTGATCTAGCGAAGCGAGATCTCCAAATCAACTTGGGCAAATCGGCGTTGTATGTATGTATGTAAGTATGTATGTATGTTTGTCCGAAGATAACTTTCGAAGCGTTGATCCGATCATCGTGAAATTTTATACATAGATAGGTAGTGATGACACAATTTTGGTGTAACTAAATGAGCTAAAAATGTTGGAGGGTTGTTGAAATATTGGGGTTCAAGAGGGGTAAAAAAAATGAAAATGAAACTAAGGTCAAATGGCACGTCAAATGAAAGGTCTTCATTAGTACATTTTAACCCTGTTTTTATTTTTAGTTAAGTCCTTGTTGTTTTTGAGTTATTACCACTAATAAAAACAAAACTTTGACAAAATTTACAGGGTACACCAGTGACCCCACAATGCTGAAATTTAGTATGCGTGTTGCTTTAGTTACACAAATATAGGCAAAAGCTAAAATCCAGAATAACTGCATTTTTTATTCCAAAAGAGATTAACCAATTAACATAAACTCCCGTTACCTGTAATTTGAATGAAACTGCAGGTCAAGTTAATTGGTTATGCATTTCGTGGCAACTATTTTGATAGTCGAAGATACGAATAATATTTTTTTGTTTTTATGGGAGACTCGCGAGATCTCAGTTCGGAACGAACAACTAGTTATTTATATTAGTCACTAAGGTATATATTTAATTGGGCCGTAGATTAAGTAAATTAGCTTTTTGTAAAATTATATAGGCTACTTTTAATCCCATAAATCCTATGTCCCATGGTATAAAAATGGGGTGTCAAGTCAAGTTGCCACAGCAAGTTAAGCTTTATTTCTAGGTGACCTACACATTTAGTAGTGTAACGCGTACGAAGTTGCGGGCAACAGCTAGTATATTATAAGTAAGAATTAACAAAAAAAAAGTATACACGTATTATATCAGTTATCTGTCTCCCATAGTACAAACTTTGCTTAGTTTAGTGCTAGATAGCGCTGTGTGAAATGTCCAGCAATATTTATTTATTTATATATCGTAAACGGATTCCTGTATAGAAAAACCTAACTTACATAAAGGGGAGGTACCCTAATAAGATGTTTTTTTTTTATTTAATAACATAAATAAGTCAGTGTAACTCAGGCGAAACTAAACGTTTCTTACTGGAACTTTTGTTACATAAAAAAGTCACATTTTGCAAAAACTTCGTCCAAAAACTGTTTTGGGAAAGAGTAACGTTGCTCTAGTTAAAGCTGGCTACGTTTCGATACTCCAATACCCATTCGGAACCTAGTTTCAGTATTATTATGGCAGATAAGAAAATTATATACATTGCATTGGGATTTTCAGAACTGATTGCATGTCGCTATCTATACTAATGGATATGCCATACACAGGGTTGTAACAGGGACGTCAGTGCAGATCTTTTATTCCCCCCCACACAGGGTTGTAATCAGAGGGTATGCTGTTTTTATTATAAGACATTCGACTTTTTAATAACATTCTCTTCTAATATATAAAATCTAGTGTCACGGTGTTTGTGGTCGCACACCTCCGAAACGGCTCAACCGATTTTAATGATTTTTTTTTGTTTATTTGATAGTTATGAGAATAGATCGTAAAGTATTTTTCACCTTTCTACCATACCCCCATTTCTTAATCGCGATTTTAGTATTTTTATATGAACAATATCCATATAATTTAACCATCGTTCATTGACGTGAAGTAATTTACATGAAGTGTCGCGTCACTTTGACAAGAGTGTTTTATATAGTTTTTGTCCCAAATTTCCCACGAGAACGAGAAATTTTAAGCGTGAGAAGCCGCGGGCGAGTCAGCTAGTATATTATTCAAAATAGTCAAGGAGGATAAATGTTTATCGTCATTAGATCGTAGTGAGACTATCTCGGTCTTGGTATGCCTACTTTTGGGACAGCCAACCGATGTTGGCAGTATGGTTGCCATGAAAATGTCTCAACTAAATACAATTTATATTGTACATGCTTATATTAATGAATGTGAATGAATTAAAATTCATTATTATATCTTACAAGCTAGACACAACAGTTAAAAAGGAATAAAAAACAAATAAATGTAAGCATACTGGGCGGTCCTATCGCTTAACAAAGCGACCTCTGCCAGACAGACAAATAAAATTTGTTTTACATCTCGACCAATCTTCTATTAAGAAATGATCCTCTCCATCCGAAGATTGTCTGGAAGAGATCGCTTTGTATTTAATTTTACCTCAAATACTAGGTACATAAATAAATATATAACATGTATAAAATAAATAAATATGAACTTACACACATATTATTATCAGTCCATCCAAAGGTTGTCTGTAAGAGATCGCTTTAAGCGATAAGGCCGTCCATTGTACCACCACGTATTAGTCTTTAAGTTTTCTAGGTTAAATTATTGTAATTTGGTGTAACAATAAAGGATTATCTATCTATCTATTTTAACAATAATGATTGAAACAGTTTTAATCAACCCCTGAATAAGTCCCCAGTTCCGCCCTGTGCCGCGCACTATAAATTTGCTGCACAGATTTTGCGATCTGCGTGTTAATGCAACCGGTTGATTTCGAAAGATAAGAGATTACTTTTTCAGAGTGCTGAGGGGTATTGAAAAGAGATTTTTTTCAAATAGGCTGACACGCTTTGAAAACGTGAAAAGAATATTTATAGAAGAGATATAAGAATATTAGCGAAATTGTTTTTAAACTGATAAGTTTGCGATGAACATTCAGTGAATATTTTATATTGGCTTAATTATTGCACCTTCAATATTCCCTCTGGGTGTCATGGTCATAGTGACGTGAACGGCACTGTACATAACGTTTTAACTGGATGTCAGATCACAGTTTAGGAATAAACTACACAAAAACCAAAGTTATGGAATTCAGACCTTATCAAAAGCTAGCTATAAATGCAAAGTGACCTTCAACAATATCTCTCTAGAATGTGTTGACACCTTCTCTCCATTAGGAATTAATATTGACACGTATTTAAATCTAAACTATCGAGCTTTACGTACGCACTTTGGGAGTTAAAAAGAGCAACTGACTTGCCAACTGCACTATCAGTCTACTATGCAATGTGTTATGCAAATTATCATACAGTATTTTATTATGGGGCAATAGAACGGTCGTACAGGACCTATTCGTTCTCCAAAAAAGTGTGTTCGTATCCTGGCAAACATAAAAAAGAGAAGGCTGTAAACCACATTTCAAAAAACTTAAAACTCTAACACTACACATCTACATTCTGGAAGTATGTAAATTCGTGAGGAAACACCCCAATTTTTACACAAAGCTAGACGACCTCTCGAGAAGATACGTATTAATACCAGGTAGAAACAAAATAATACAACCGCGATCATATTTTAAGATGCATAGCCACGGCCCGTACGCAATTAAAATATATAACAAACTTCCGATAGGACTACGCGACATACAAAAAGATATAGGGTCTAACCTCAAACAAAATAAACACTGTTTAGTGCGTGTTTAAAAAAATCCTAAACAAAAATTTGTAAGAATTTTTGTAAGAACTTTTTTGTGGTAACAAGGATAATTTTGTAAAACAACTAAAGCTATTTCTAATTGATAAATCCTACTACGACATGAAATACGACCTAATTTGACATAAAATTATGCATACTTTAACTGACTAATAATTAATTGTGACATAGTGATGTTAATATTAATTTTAATCCCTATTTGTTATAGACTGATATCAATAAATTTAGACATATTAGCGGAATAGGAACGACGATCAAAGACGGTCAAAGACGGGGCAGGATCGAATCTAGATTTAAAATGTATTAGGTAGTTATAAGATCGAATCAGATTCAAATGTATAGGTAGCTAAGATTGTAACGGTTAAAAGTTGTAACGGTCAAAAGAGTGAGATAGCTATAGGTAAGTCCCCGTCTAACTTTGCTGGAAACTTCGATGTTGTAGGAATTGTATACGATGATTTGTGAGAATGTGAATTACGATCCCCGCACCATGGCTAGGGCGAGAACTATTTTTGCATAAGTATAAACCGATTTGAACGGAACAATTGTGACTAAATCCTCCGTCGTCCGAGACACGTTCTCGGAGACCCGGATGACGAAATCACCTCTGCTAATGCGGAAGGTGAGTCATCTATATCAGACAGAGCAAACACTTCACAGAAACACCGACCTCGCCGGCGAGGTCGACGAGTCCCTTCAGTCGCCGCCTATACGAGGTACAGACATGTACCCGGGCGTTTCTCTCCTATCCCCACCCCGGCAACAGCCCAAGCCGAGGCTCGTACCTTAGTGGTGCCCTTGCGCTAGTTGCCTAAAAAACTTACTGGGCTGAGCGCCATCTGCGCTCGCCAAAAGTTCGGTTAAGCTGTCACGGCCTCAGAGGCCAACAGCGAGATTAGTCCATTCGAAAAAAAAAAAAAAAAAAAAAAGGAAAAATTGTGATCATCAAGTACGCGATTTATACCTTGTAAACTAGTAACTAAGAAGAAGTAAATACAGTCCACTTTTGCTAAGTACCGAGCCTATCATTTGAAGCCTGGGTAGGAACTCTACAATTATATCATCAGTATTATAACAAGATGTCTGAAGCCAAACCCTCTAAACCTTATCTACCTTTCGGCTGGCATACTACCCCCAGGAGTGCGTCGGGATGTGACCTGATCTATAGAAAAAATATAAGCAGGAGCATGACAGTCGACATCCTCTATATAGCCATCAGATTCCACAAGGCCGCCTGAAAAGTCGTCGAGTTTTCTGCGTTCCACGCAGGCCACCAGCGGCGACCCATCTGTTGCTAGACGCGCACTGTGGATAGATAGTAACCCCAGATCACCTAACTTCATTCCCCTTCAAGAACGGCTTCCACCAGGGCACGACCTGCCGTGGCCAGTGTGGAAGTCCTTAAATAGGCTTTGCACACAGGTCGGTCGTTGCAGAACCAATATGTCCAAATGGCGATTCAGGGATCCCAGCCAAACGCAATGCGACTGTGGTAATCCTGCACTGTCGATGAAACGCCTGCTAATGTGCCTTTTATGCCTGAACACCTTCACAATGAAATACTTAAAAATGGCTTCTCCTGACGCCATCAATGTAGCCAAGTACCTATCTAACACAATATAAGTAAAGCTATTGAAACGCTAAAAAGAAGAATTAATAACGATTAATGCATAAAACCGGTTTTATTTTATCTTTAATCATATTAGACATACTTCAAATAATAATACAAATAAAAAAAACTCATTAAAATAATAATTAATAGGTACCTACAGACTAACATCATAAAATTAATCATTGTCAATAATAATAAATTGAATCATTATTATTGCGTATTCAATTCATTTATTCATCCTTTGCCAAATTACAATGTTCATAGGTAGGTATGTCAGTATAATAATAATAATCAAATAAGTAGAAATAATTAAAAACCTATGTGCAAAGTATAGCATAATTAAAATATCGAATAAATTTAAAAGTGTAAACAGCATGCCTACCTATACGAAAACATGGTCTGCTTTCCCGTTGCAATACCCTACCAGGATTCAAATATAAAACAATCTACCTAGTACTTGTAGCACATTGGTCACCATGTGAAAGCAATAAAAGTATTGAGTATTGAGAACCTTGGCTGAGTCAAAGTATTAACATTGAAATTCAGCGATGCCTCGCTGAATTGCAGCCAGTGACTTAGGGACACTTCCGCTTGGTATTGATCTGGAGCAGTTGAGCCATTTTATAGATCGTTTGCAATTTCTTTTGTATATTTGAATGAGTTAATGTATATAAATTGTATATTCTTTCTATTATTAATTGAAAATTTCGTACGAGTTCCTACGAAATTGTTAGTTCAAATCCATAGATAACTTTAAACTCCAAACGCTCAATTTCTCTGCAAAAACTAAATTCCTCAGAAACTTTCACTGAACGCTCCTTAAGATGCAAGGCACGCGCGGCAGATGATACGTGATAACACGAAAATCTCCCAATTGCTTACGTGTTCGAGTCATGTCTGTCCCGCCGGCTCCCCACTTGCCTCACTAACCGACTGAGTAACTCTTGGTTATAAATTAGCCCCACGATCCTCTGATAAGTGAGCTCGGTAAATGCTTTTTGTCGGTGCTTTACGCAGGTGAGTAGACTTTATCGATGATTGAATTGATACGTGTCAGGCATAGTAACGGCCTTTTTGTTTCTGCGCCGGTTTTGCCTAATGGTAGGTAATGTGGGGGTTGTATGTGCATACGAGTACTTTTATGGATGTTAGGTGTTCAGTTTGAATACGGAAAGCTTTCTATGAAATGTCGGTAAGGAGTAACATTTAAAGACCAACAAAAAGTTTGTTAGGTTTCAAAATTCGAGACCTTATCAGATCGTTACGTTGAGTATAGTTTTCCGTGTTTTTTTTTGGATAGTGGAATTTATATTATTATTAATTATTTATATTTATGTCCTAAAACATATATTAGTTATAGTTAAAATCTCTTTATAAATCCCATAAGGGGTTAAAAGCACAAAAAGGGTTAAACTAAAAGTATTGCAGTTCTCTTAAACATATTCACTTACAATGAACATGTAACATTATCCTCTTGCTGACCGAAGGCGGCACTCCATTTGCAGCGATACAAAGATAGGCTCCCATTTCTGACCGGGTCACCTTCGTCAGGTTTACTATGTCACCTTCCAGTGACGTCACTGTAACAAAAAATATTGTAAGCTGAAGTGACAATTTATTTTTTGAGCGATTAGTATTATTTTTGTCCAATTTTAAAATAAATGATAAAATGAGTAAATGTTATGTTTATAACTTTTGAAACTATCATGGTTATTAACACTATTTGTACTAAAAACGGGATATTTACCATGATTTGTGAGTTTTCAGTTTACCCGTGATCATGGCGCATGCAACTGCGTCGAAATATCGGGACACTCAAGAACTCACAAATCATGGTAAATATCCCGTTTTTAGTACTAATAATGTTATGTTTAAATGATTTGATGTATAAAATTACGTCCAATAAAAAAAATCGCTACATTAGCTTCTATCATTTTTGGGAGTAGTATAAGTAAGCCAAAATAAAAGCTGTGCATAGCCTTTGAATATTACCTCATATGTTACTGTGTTGACTTGTTTATAACCAATGTACGTAGTAGGTATAAAATTAATCCGTAGGAAAAGTAATGAATCAACAAATGAGGGAGTAAACAACGTCATCTCATTAAATTCCTCTGCTTTACAGGATTAAATAAAACTTATTTTAACAAGCAAAAACACCCAACACAGCAAGAAATAATCGCCTTAACTTTCACGCTTTAAATTCATAATACAACTACGAAAACCAACATTATTTTTTATTATGTAAAAGCGTAGTCTAACTGTTTGAACTACTCTCAGTCTAGTGCTTACTTTACATTTTCAGCAACTGTTAGGAAACACTTCGAAAAGTTGACGGTTAGGTAAACAAGTGCCGTTAGTGGTTTGAACCGAAGCTCCTGACACCTTCAAATGGCATCGGAGTACGTTTACAGCCATTATTCAAACAAGAGCATAAAAAGGGGCAATATTTTCTGAAGGAAGCGGGGTGATGGTTTAAAGTGTAGAGCTCTTGGACGACGCTTCGTTAGTAAACAATGCGGCCTAGGGAAAGTCGTAGAGCGGGTGTTTTTTTCTTGGTATGTGAGTATTATACTGTTTAGATGGATTTATTACCGAGTTAGTAAAACATTGGGACTTTTATTTATTGTAAAATGTAAAGTTTTATTAGTATTAAATATTTAGATCTTTCAAATGCGGCTGTAGTTATTTTCATCGCTTTAGTTTTATATGAAGTAATAAATGGTGATTTGCCACGTTAGGTATATAGTTTAGCATTGCAGTTGGTCTGGAGCTCTTCCTCCCTGTCTTTTGAAAAATTAAAGAGAATAAAGCTGAACTGAAATAAACTAGGTTAAGCAACAAATATCACACTAATATTATAAATGCGAAAGTTTGAATGTTTGTTTGTCACTCAATCACACGGCTTAACTGATTTTGATGAAATTTAGTATTTATGTACATTATAACCTGGATTAAGACATAAGCTACTTTTTATCCTATAAATCAGGTCCCATGGTATAAAAATGGGGTGTCAAGTCAAGTTGCACCAGCGAGTTTATCTTTATTTCTAGGTTATCTACACTTTTAGTAGTGTAACGCGTACGAAGTTGCGGGCAACAGTTAGTATGTAAATATATTCATCATCAAATTCTGTTTTAGGAGCCACCTCTCCGTATATTTTTGTCCTGTCTTCGACGCGGGCCGTTGAATAAACTTGGCCTGTCGATGTGTCATAAGTCAAGTGACACTTGAACTTACGGACCCATAGTGGTTCTCCATAGATATACGAATGAAATATAGGAAAATGCTGCAGAAATACATTTTATTTTGCTTGCCATTTTTATGCAGTGAAAATATGACTAAGTAACTAGATAACAATACAGGTTGTCTGGAAGAGATCGCTTTAAGCGATAAGACCGCCCATTGTACCATTATTTATTGTTTATTTCCTTTGTAACTGTATTTTTGTTTGGTGTGCAATAAAGAGTATTACATTCATTCATTCATTTAACACACACAACTACAAAATAGCCGTTAGCGAGTATGAATATAGTCTAAGAAACATTGTAAGTTATGTGCAATTTTTATTAAGTCAAAGTCAAAGTCAAAAATCTTTTATTCATTAAAATCACAAGGATCACTTTGAAACGTCAATTTTACTGCATGTTCCTTCGCGATCAAGCCAGGAAAGAAAGGCAAGAAACAAGGCTGGTTGTTTTTTTTTTAATGATCCTGTTAGAATACATAACAATACAAAAATAAATTACGTCTAAATTGTAACATTTTGAACGAGTTGGAGCAATTCCAATCCCAAGCTTTTGTATCATCTAAATAATCCGATATTTTATAGTAGGCTTTTTTATAAAGATTGTGTTTAATTACGTTTTTAATTTCTGTACATCACTTGGGAGTTTGTTATAAAAGCGTACACCTTGCCATTTAAACGATTTATTAACTTTATGGAGTCTACAAGTGGCAACAGCGAGTTTATCTTTATTTCTAGTATGTATTAAAACTATGATTATCGCTATTTTTCTTAAGCAAATTAATATTTTTGTGAACATACATCAGATTTTCATAGATGTATTGACAAGGGAATGTCATAATATTTATTTCTTTAAACTTATTGCGTTAGCATTATTGAACTTATTGTTATTTTATTATTTCTGTTATTAAAGGCACGTTCCGTTCTTGTGTAATAATATTTTATTTAAATCTTTTATTTTGTTTTTGTGAATCTAGTAAATTTTTATATGTTCTTCAAAGTGAGATCATTATTGGAATCAAGAGTGAGCCAGCTGATCACCAGTAAATGCACAAATTCAACCACTCTTCAAACAGATATCACCAGCTTTGATTTAGTATAAGTTTAAGATTGCGATGGGTAAGCCCAGTCCTGGTTCAAAGCAAATAATTTTCTAATTATCTTAAACTTCTTCAAATTAATTTCACGGAAATGACTTTCCTGTAAAATTTTACCGAAGTTTATGAAAAGACAACTAAGTCTATGGCCCGGTACTTTGGTAAAGTATCCTCAAGTATAATGGAAAGGAAACATTTTCCTATCGGTCCCTGTTTCAAAGCTATATTTTAATTAAGAGTTCGGAACGTGTCATTCAAAAGGATTACGTTTCTAATCGAAACTCTAATAATTTTGGTATTTTCGCCTTATCCATGTAATTGTGTTTGTATTTTTGTGTCTACGTTACAGTTCATAACTAATCTTTAAAAGCGTGTTTTCGTTCTTGTTTACAGGTGTATTATTATTTATAACCAATCTGTTTAATTTATAATCTGTTTCAGTAAATGACGTAGAACCTATTCAATGATCTCAACCAGCTTTCCCAACTGATTAATCACTTAGATCAAGTCGTTATTCAATCCAACTGCTCGATAACAGTTATTAACCAGTCCCGGCAAGCAGTTAGATTCAACTCGTATCTATTTCAAACTAACTTGAGTAGATGAAAAGCGTCGAATGGAGTTAATTTGCATCTACGACTAAGTTTCTATTCATTCGCTTATCTGCATAATTTCCATGAAACAAATAGGTACATGTACCGTTGTCACATCTCGCATGTTTTATGCGGAACAATAAAGGGCAGATTTTGAATAATGCCCCTTTGTTTTCTGCCGTCATTATATTGTTGTTGTTGTCATAATACGCATTTTGTTCTTGGATTTACTGGGCTTGTTATAGACTCCACTTTGTTTAAGTGGGTACCAATTTAAGGTAAGTAATAATTTTTATTTAATATATTGCCTTTCATCGCTCGGCCACGATATCTCTCAAATCCTTCCACCTGTCATTTTCTTTAAGACTTTCAGTTTTTTACAAGATTTATTTTGGTGAATGTGCGCAAGATCTCCATGATCTACATGACGCCTCCTTCATATCTTCATGACCGCTATAAAAATTATTAGTCCCTGTCTGGTCTGACATAAACGTTTTCATTTATTTATTATTATTTATCCCTCCTTCCCCCTTCCCCCACCGAACAAGCAGAAGTACCGAAAAATGCCACCCATACCTGGTCGGCATACCGCAGCTTGCCGTACCAAACGATTTACTTAAACTTTCCTTGTTAGCACGAGTAAGGTGTGGAACTCACTGCCGGCGTGTTTTCGTATGTTTTTCCGGACCAGTATAATCTCGGAGTATTCAAGTTCAGAGTGAATAGGTTCTTTTTAGGTAAGTGTGCTCCATCTTCGACCACAGCATCATTTACCATCAGGTGAGGTTAAGTGTTTGAATATCACCAATAACAAATTCACCAATTCAAAATTTAAAAGAAGATTATTCTACAGATACTTATATACAGCGGTGTCGGTAACAGTAACGGTAACAATGTCGCGAGTTCAATGGTATTTTCCCATCTCAAAAAATGCCAAACGCGTAGGTAACTCTTCTACAACATCGGCCCGCCAACGCTTCTTCAGCCAACCAAGAAGCGACCGTTCCTAAAATATTAATACTCGTATTTTGAGTCAGTAACTCTGTGTTTCTATTTTGTGTTTTTATTTTCAGGTTGAACCGATTTCGATGAAATTCCGTGTATAGAGACCTGGATTGAGACTTAAGCTACTTTTAATTGATAAACTACACGTACTAAACTACGGGCGGAATCTATAAATTAAAATTAAAGTATCAAAAAGCAATCAGCTCTCGTTTAGTTTTGGATATATTCCCTATGCACATCCAATGTACCTTTAATATCTAAAATTAGTGTGGGATGCCATCGTACCTATATTTTAAACGCAACAATCTTGTAATTTCTTGAAACATTCTTCGATATTTTTGTCGAAGATGACAAATATCGCGGCGCTTATTAAAAACTATTTGACTACCGCCTCAAACTTTCCTCATTGGAATATTCTGAAGAAACATTGGCCTTCGTAATGGATAGCCTGTATTGTTTCCTGCTCAGATTTATGGAGGTAACTTGTAACGGCTTCTTTAATTAGACTTCTTTACTCAAATTGATGATTGTTATTGATGCTACCTAATTTGAAATTGGTCGAGGCGGTGTTCCATCCTGATACTTAATTATACATAATTTGGAGTCGCTTTCCAGTGTAGCATTACCCTAATGAAATCTGGATTTTCCCAAGATTCCGAGTGGCTTCCGGTACTCCACAATCTCTTGCAGCTTTTCCACATACACCGCACAGTGTTATTCAAAACAAGTTGGTGCGCTCCGAATCTTAGCTGTATTGAAGTTCTCGGTTCGTTGTGAAAGTCATTACCGGTAGTACTTTGTTAGCTTAATGAATTGACTGATGGCAAGAGAAGGACTGAACAGTGGTAGGGTTAAGTGGGACCTGCTGATTAATCACCCTGTCAGTACAGTTTCCAATTGCCACTCGTCACGAATTCTCTTTGCTCGTATAATTTTTGTGTACGCTTTTCACATAGCTCAATTGATAGTATTTGTGTTTGAGCGTTGGCAATCCAAAAATACACGTTACGTTTTCAATTTGATAAATGGAATTGGCCATTGAGCTTGCTAGAATTGCGCTTCGATTAATAATATGTGGTTCTGGAATAAAATAAATGGCCAGTATAGTATGAACCGGTAAATTTGAAGTGTTTTAAAGTATGGTAGTTAGGTTGTTTAATTTGTGTTAGTGTTAGCCCTTTATCCGTATTTTGGTCGAGTGCAGAGATGAGTAAGTAATTATTCCCGGGCCGTCTCGAGATTGTAATCCTGTGGGATTAGGAAGGGCGGTGTGAATGGTAATAGGAGTTGCCGAGGTGCTGCGGTGTGATTTACTGCTAAGATTCAATAGTGAATATTTTATTCTCTGATTTATTTTGGAACATGGTTTCTGTTTTAAATGGCTTATGTTTGTTAAATTAATCAACTTGTGTAACGTGTTCTTGAAGATAATTATAAAGTAAATAGATTCTAAAGATAAATAAAAAGGTATAATGCGAATGAACGTATTGTTGTCCTATGACGTTCTCGTGAAATGTAGTCCATCCAAAGTTTGCTGGAAGAGAGTTTTTAGCGATAAGATTAAATAGTTTTGCATGTCTGGTTACGTGTTTTAGTATTGTTTAATACTTTTTAGTGTACTGTAACATTATTTGTGTCTTGTAAATAACAAGCCAAAAAAATTCCGAGCATTAAAATAATTTTCCTTTCATAGACTTAAGTTTAATGAAACAACTCAATAACGATCTGTACTTTTGTAAATAAGTTGAACATTATAAATAAATAAATATAAATATTGCTGGACATTTCACACAGCGCTATCTAGCCCCAAACTAAGCAGAGCTTGTATTATGGGAACCAGATAACTGATAGAATACTTATATACTTTTTTTTTTGGTAAATACATACTTATAATATATAGAAAAACATCCAGACACGGAACAAATATCTGTAGATCATGCAAACATTTGTTCCGCGGCGGGAATCGAACCCGCTACCTCCTACGTCTCAGCCGGCTATACGACCACTACGAGTCATTATTATCTTTATCAAGATTTGTAGAGCCTTACATACAATAAGCGTAACTTTCTACATATACCGACCTAACAAAGCAATCTATTACGACATTTTAATCTAAAATAGTTTAGTATAAGTAGAAACTGGGTTAGGGTAAGCTTTAGCTCTGCAGTTTGAGAAGGGTTTCGCTGAAGTTATATGAGGCACACTTCACGAGCATGCATTTCCATGCGTTGTTGGTTACGGAATATTATTATCCATTTTAAATTACAAAGAATCTACTTCATACGGTTTTGCGAAGCGACATGCTTATAAATGTGGCCCATGTATCCTGAACATTAAAAGATGCATTATTGCTTTTCATAGCATCTAAGTTTAAAACTAGTTAATTATAACTAGTTGGTTATAAAAGAGCCTACTATAAAATATCGGATTATTTAGATGATAGAGAAGCTTGGGATTGAAACTGCTCCAACTCGTTCAAAATGTTACAATTTAGACGTAATTTCTTTTCTTTATTATGTATTGTAAAAGGATCATTAAAAAAAACAACCAGCCTTGTTTTCTTGCCTTTATTTCCTGGCTTGGTCGCGAAGGAACAGGCAGTAAAATTGACGTTTCAAAGTGATCCTTGTGATTTTAAGGAATAAAAATATTTGACTTTACTTTGACTTTAGTAATTTGATTGAATAATTCGTTACTGTTGTGTAATGAACAAGAAACCGACTGCAAATCATAAAGTTGTAGGTTGATTTCCTGCGTGAAAAATGTTGTTGTCTGAATGTCGTCCTGAGTGTTGTGTCACTCGTAGAGTCAGGACTATATACATACGTAGCTGTTGGGTGTTATTGTGTCTTGACTAGCTCAATCAATAAAAAAACATTAAAACATCAGGTTTGTGTAAAAAGGGTTACCTACTTCTAATTATATCATCATAACTGCATCCTTTTTAGTTTGTTAGTGCTTAGTTTCGATTTTATTGTTGTTGTGTTTATTTTTCTTTATGACTGTGTGGATTTATGAATAAAATGTGTTCTTTCTTTCTTTCTTCTTTCTTTCTTTCTTTTTTTCCTATAACGCGCTATGTTCTGCTAGAAATAGCATTCTCAATTCAATTAAAAAAATGTAAAAATTGCTTTTTATTAGAAAACTTTATATTTGCAATACGTCTAGCACACGACTTTCGTATCATTAGTTTCCCTACGTTTCGCAACAACACATAAGTAACCCATGGTTTTTATCTGATAAATTTGTAGAATTATCGCGGTTAACCTGAGTTTATGCTGCACTTCATTGGTGTGAATAATTCGAAAATGGCACGCAAGCGGTAATGACCTTAGGCGCGTGCATTTGTGTGATTTTATGAATGAGTTTGGATTTGTTTAGAATGCAAACTAAAATAACCTGTGGTTATTTCATCACTCATCAACAGCTCCATAAAAACGATTTACGGCCCTAAAGCCGTAAGTAAATTTGAATAGAATGAGGCTCACGAACTTATTCACAAAAACTACTAGTAATTTTACAATTCCTCGCTAGAGTCTAATGTTTACTTGCCTTTATGTTTCCCTTGTGGTCCTCCCCTAGAAATGATGTCCCCTCCATCTTCCCTACGCCATAGGATCTTGGGAGGAGGAAAGCCTCGCGCCTTGCAGATCAGCTTTGCCGACCCGCCTTCCGGCACCATCATGTCTCCAGACGTCTCTTCGTAGATTATATCTGGTGGTATTACCACTTCCAGGAACGCTGTCTTAAAGTCAAAATGGTGTTAGTCATAGGGTTGAGGGAGTATAAAGAAGACCCATTTATAAATTGAATAGATATTTAAAAGATGCAGTCGCTTAAATTCGAATATAAGAGATAAAGACGAAAAAGTAATATAGTTATGGTCACAGGTATTCTGCAATCTCTTTTAAGTATCGTAGGTAGTAAATATATTATTTGAAATAGTGTGGAATCAAAATAGATCATAGAATTCATTGTTGCTGAGTATTTAATTGTGTTACATGCTAAAACCGAATGTTTATGCATGCAGCAACTATCTCGTAAACCATTCAACATAATTAATATTTTACCTGCATTTTCATTGGATCAGTGTTCACTTGGCACATGTACTGCCCTCTATCCTCTCGCTTCACGCCCCTAATGTTCAGCGTCCACGTGTTATAGTCATTGTGTGTGACGCTCAGCCGGGCATTGTTCGTGATGACATGCTCATGAATTGCCAGAATCGCCTTCGTGTCCGCCTTGATCCACGCGACCTATTCCCACAGTCCGCAACGATGCCAACACGAACAAAAAGCGCACGAATAAAATCTTGTACAGACGGTTCGCTGATAAACGCCACATTTCTGTTATTATCTCCGATCACGTATGTTTGCAAGACTTTCAGGATAAGTTTAATTACGAGTGAATGCGTCCCAAGAGGCAGTCACGACAACGATCCTCGAGCGCGCAACACTATCTTGTTGCGAGCGCGGAAAATGCTCATGGAATTTTTAATTACATTTTCGTCTGGTCGGTATGGGCGCGCTGAACGCCCTCACTTCACCCGCTCTGCCGAAAGCGTTGACGTCGCAATAGGAGCTAATTTCCTGCATAGCGCGTACAAAAAATAACTGGCAGGAATATGGCGTTTATACTTTCTACATGGACAGGGTATAAAACTTTACTGTGTGAAATATTTACAACATTCTCAAGCAGACGACGATTGGCTTAAATTTTATGGGGGATTCTAAATATTATTGTAATTCTTATATTATAAATTCATAAGAGGTGTGGTACTAAATATTTTTATCTTATAAAATAACTTATTTGTAAGTGGTTCAGTTCTAGATAGAGGGATAGTTATATTGCAAGAAGTAGCGCACTAATAGAGGTGCATTTTAGGGAGTAATAGTGCTTGTGCAAAAACACTATTATGAGTGTCACTAATAGGTGCTTAGTGAAGAGTAATTGCGTTTGATTCACTCAGCTGATCTTCTACTAACTTTAGATAACAAAATATAAATTCTTGAAAATCAAAATTTGGCAGCATTTCCAAACTTATAATGACTTGATTTAATTTGATGCTTTAAACTTTGCAAAAGTACGAGTTTCTAGTAAGTAGTTTATTATTTTCAGAGCAATGAAAACTACTCTGAACAGTTGTTTGAAATTTAAAACTTTATAACTCCTGACTCTATACTCAGATCTTGAATAAATTGAACGATCTCTTCACAATTTTATGGTTCTAAGTGTTTAAAAATCTCGCTGAGTGTAAAAAACGCAGCATATCTACAATTTAGTTTAATACAAATAATAAAACCGCTGAAATGAAGGTTACATTCCAGAGTCCCGTAATAAAAGTCTCTACAATCGTTTCTTGTTCCTCCGCTTCCTCATTGTTTATATTTTATTTGTTTTATTCAAATGAGGACACTTTTAGAGTTGTTATAATTTGCGATGCAATTTCAAGATTTGTAATGTTCTGAAATAAGTCTGCGGTTGGTTAGCCAGAATTGTATCGCATAAAATAAAAAGTAAACAAAAAAAATAATATTTACCAATTTTTCCAACTCATCCATACCAGCGGTGCATATCGTCGATTGTGAATATTAATTGAAATTACAGTGTGTGGTTTGTGCAAGTATTATGACTTCGTTTAAATTGTGTGTAACTGCGGTCATAACTACGTGTGGGTTCCGCAAAATACTTTCACAGCTATCTGGGCACGATTCCATTTATTACCACATCGACACGAGGGAATATAGTCTAATATCCATTCCGAAGTTATTAGTCTTGTATGATTTTGATTACTTAGAAGGTGGATATAGAGGAGCAAAATGTACGTACGTCTGCGATAGCAATTCGATAGTGTATCGTGAGGAAATAGAGTGACCTGCTCAAACGGCCCCAAAGAGACTATTATCGAATCTCGCTTCTTATACGAATAGATTCGCGAACGGAATCAGTATTTATCTTTCGTTTATAGCTTGGTATCTTGTTTTCTGTTGAGCCCATGAGACCACGCAAGATTACTAGCAATCACTATGTTTATGCGATCAAGGTACAATCGCCTTACATGTAGCAATGAAACTGATAAAATTCACTCGGGACGAAGATATTTGTTTCACTAAACGGCTCCCTTGATTCCATTTATACTTGTCTGAAAGCCAAATAAACTGCCGCGTAAAATTCCGTGAAAAAATGTAATCGAGCCGAATAATTTTCTTAGACATTTTGGTCTCGCATGCGATATGATATCGAGCACAGCATTGGTAGGTATACATGTATATTAACTCTCGGGGCAGTTTGAGAGCAGTGCCTCTCGAAATGATTGAACGGGGACTAAGGGGGTTTGTCCCGGCTTTATTTTAATTTCGTAAAGTGACTGTTTTGCAACGTGAATTCCTCGGTTGAATGGAGGGGCTCGATCATAGTGGCTTTTGCGGTCTTTAGACTTTGATACAAAATAAAATTAATGAAAGTGCAGAGTGCTAAGCTAAGTGGTAAAGAAAATAGTGCTTTCAGAAGTCATTGCATGCTCTGCAGAACAGAGTGAATAAACTAGGAGATTGTGCGGTGTGCAGACATAACTTAAAACCCAAGATCGTACCAGATTGTGTTGTCTGTTTGTGCGATGGTTTTTGTTGGGCTCTTGGGTCTTAGTTGAATGTGCAAGTGTTCAAGTGTCTAGTGCAAGTGGTGCTTCATAATCTAGGAGCTACAACTATTGTGACAAACTTATTGTTTATTGTGCAAACATAGTTGTGTGCTCTATTCTAGTATAGAAGACAATCAGTGCTGGCTCCGAAAGAGTACTGAAGAAGTGCATTGAAGACTGTGTGCTAGGAAGTGTGAAAGTTGTGCAAAGGTCTATTGGTTGAGATCTATAATTTGTATCTAAAGATTCGGAATCGTATTTTTCAAATAAATTTAAAAGCATTTTGTCAGTTGAAGTTCGTAAAAATGGACGCTGATTTTTCCTGTACACGGCTGTTTTTCAACGAGCCAACTATATAAAAAACTGAATTATAATACAGTATTTTTAAAATATGGTTTAGTAAACCGTTTGTTCCACATACAAATAGAGTACTGATTTTACTATTAGTTAAAATGTCCTGACGACTGAAAATGTTTGTGGAAACTATTTTCGTTGAGTCTCAAGGTATTTTAATTGAATTTGTATTATAGATCTCAATCCAGGAGAGTGCGAGGGTGCTGCTCTATGCAGGCTGTATTAATCAGTTGGATACACACCCTGGCTGTGGCGGAGTCGCCACTCACCCTATAACCTCCCAGGTTATTGACCACACACGTGAACATTGCGTCCCTTCCCTGGGCGATGGTGACGTTCTCCAGGGGATACAGGAAGTCCGGTTCCAGACCTAGAGCTGAAATAAAAAATAGTTTACTGGACAAGATGATATTTTATATTACGGAAAAATATGTAGATACATGGTCTTTATTTATTGTATTTATTAAGAAACAACAAACAACTACTTTATAGGTTTAAATACAATCCATGTAGGTATATTTTGGAAATGTAAAAGTTATTGATGATATCTCGCAGAACGTTATCCACATATTAAAACAAATAATAAGGTAATTCTACATACTGTCCCTTTTTTCCTTCTACCAAGGAATACTATAAAGGATCTTTTAAGAGTAGCACAATAAATAAATAAAATAAATAAATATTGTTGGACATTTCACACAGCGCTATCTAGCCCTAACTAAGCAGAGCTTGTACTATGGGAGCCAGGTAACTGATAAAATACTTAAGTATCTACTTTTTTTTTTGTAAATACATGATTATAATATATAGAAAAACAACCAGACCCGGAACAAATATCTGTAGATCATGCAAACATTTGTTCCGCGGCGGTCGAACCCACTACCTTCTGCGTCTTAGCCGGCTGTTCGCCCACTGCGCCACGACGGTCGTCAATGGTTGGTAAAGTGACCAAGAATGTGACACGACAGATGGAAAGTTAGAAGTACCGGTTGCACAAGCATTGCTACATTTAATTCCATATTTTGGCCCTGATACGATAATATTTTACGAAGTCTGAAAAGTTGGCGTCAATGAGATTATTGATGAGTTAACTTGAATATTGCAGTATAGAATACCTATCTAGCTCTATTTTTAAATAACGCTTCATGTTGACCCGCCAAATTTCGTACCGCCTTGACATGCATATGACGCGGGCTGCCAATGTGAATTGTCAATCGGCCATCATTAGCTGCATCTATGTATGAGAAAATGAATTTTGTACATAATTTTTTTTTGCGTGAGTTTATCCGATATTTTAATAGTTAATTTGCTATTCGGGGCGAAGACAAATCCAACAAATCAAAGATCATCATAATCGGTCCAGCCGTTCTTGAGTTATAAATGGTGTAACTAACCTGACTTTGTTTTTTATATATAGATTTTTGTTGTGTTACTTATTTATTCACACTATATTCGTTTTGATTTTACATTTTATTGAATTCATGTCTGTTGTTTTTACGGTTTCGGACCAAAATAGTATAAACGGAACCCATAGGGTGCTACTTTGTCAGTCCGTCCGTCTGTCTATCGGTTTGAAATTTGAAATGGTTATAAATAATACTGACCTTCCTCTATTGCTTCATTAAAAACTGCAATTTAATAGTGTCAAAATGGTGGGGGTTACAATTTCAAAATGGGGTTACTAGGTCAAGTTGGGATCAATATCAAAGAGATTAGTTTACACATTCGAAACCCCGTTGTATTTTAATTTTGTACAGTTTTGGAGTTGCTTAATAACATAAATAAAACTATCTAGGTTCGGAACCCTCCTACTCGGGCACCGAGGGTCTAGTTATTCGGGTGGCCCTGAAATGCTAAATCAATTTAAACTAAGTGAAACTACGACCTTCCCTTTGATATAGTGTTGCGATGACCAACTTTGCCATCGGTGAGAAACTTTATACAGTTTTTGATATGTTCAATGACCAACATTACATTAAAAAGTGTAGCATAGCTTATTCAAAGTGTTATTCAGATGTACCTACAAAAAGTTGTATCGCTTGAATTATTTCAGGATCATCAATCTCAGCCGCCAGAAGCAAGACGTAAGATGTAATCGCATAGTTTACGACGTACACGAATAATTCAACAGTACCATCGCCATTCTAGGAGCAAATAGATAGTCCTCACTTCCGACACATGTTTCCGTGGACGGGACACAACCGGTCACGTAGAATATTGACGCCTCGAGCCATCCATTCGCAGGGGACAATGCCTACTCGGTGCCAGGGGTGACATTTTTATACGGACGGTATTTCAACATTTGAAATAGCGCTTTCTAATGGCCAGTACTGACTATAAACGTTTTGGGTTATTTTGGTTATTTAAACATTTGTGATTTATTTTCCTATCATTATTATAAATACGGGATTTATCACGTGCCCCACGTACGCACTCTGATGAATGTTAACGAATTGAACCGAAACACTGTCGGTCGTAACAGCGATAAAACGGTACGAGATAAATCTCGTATTTATAATAAAGGTATTAAGTTATATTATATACGTTGGTTTGGTAAACAAGTAATGATCATAGAAACTCACGCACTATATACAAATAAATCGAAAAATGCTGTTAAAATCTCTTTTTTGCAATAAATAATCGGAAAAAATATCTTATTAAATCTGTTCTCACACGCTAGCCATAAATACCAAAATCTTTGACAAATACCGAATCGTAGCATTTGTTTCAGAAAACGAAGATTTTACAAAGCTGTGCTAAAATTGAATGAGGCAAATCTATCACAGTACGGTATAGTCTGTGAGCCAGGTAAAATTTTGGTCAATTATTTCTTCTTGAATGATAATTGGTGAGACACATAGGGGAATAGTATTATGAAGCCTCGTGAACGTCAGCTGCGGTTCCGTGGAAGGGATGAGTGGCGGCAGCCTCACATGCACGAAGAAAAAAAATATATTCAATAATTTCCTCTTAACTAAAGACTAGGTAAAGTTGTAGCTAACCCAATATCTTTAAGAAAAAAAAAATCAGCTGACGATAACATAACGTCAGCTGATTTCCTCTCAACTAAAATTTATCTGATGATAGCTATATATGTCAGCTGGCTGTATCTCAGTGGCAAAACTGTCAGCTGATGCTTTGAAAGTTATAACGTAGGAGTAAGGCGGGACCATCTATCACCTATTTAAATGCATCAGCTGACGAGCTTTTCCTCGGCATACTGCTAGCTGATTTTTTTATTAATTACAGCAGACTATTAACAATCTGCAGACAAATTTTCATCTGGGAGAAATGTCGATGGTCAGCTGATTTTTTTCCTCAGCTATTGGGTTAGCTACAATTTTACCTAGTTTTTAGTTAAAAGGAAATGATTGAATATATTTTTTCGTTGTGCGTGGGAGGCTACCGCCGTTCATCCCCTCCACGGAACCGTAGCTGACGTTCACGAAGCTTTATGATACAACTCTCTGATGCATTCCACTAATTATCGCTTGAGAGGCACTTGGTCATGTTAATCTGTCACTGGCTCCTGGACCAGTAGTGGTAAAATGAATCGCTAGACTAAAATGCGGTTACGTAGTTAAGCTTGCAATATACTATGCTTACAATGAATATCTACGTATTGTTACAAAAACAATCAATGAAACTGTTGTACGTACAATCAGTGTCATAAGAGTTTTAACAAACTGAAATTTTTGACTGACAAAAATGTTCACTCGACCTGGGTCATGCACACAATTACCTGTACCGCGATCACATTTAAGTAGCCAATAACTAAAATTACACCGTATGCGGCTGGTATTTGGTTTATTCGGTCCTGACCAACCACAACTCCACAACCATACAAAAATGTATTGGCAGGAAACTTGACGGGTTAATTAACTTATTTAATTAGATACCTGTCAAAAGTGGCCCATCAAAATTTTTATTTTGGTCACCTTTAGGGTTCGATGCGCTAAAACCAGTATTTTATACCTATAAAAAATAGGGGTTAGCGTTATTAAAAAAAGTAGTTTTATAGAGAAACACCCATCCCGGGAACAAATATCTGTAGATAATGCAAACATTTGTTCAAATGTGATATTGCACATGGTTGCCATTCCGTTACTAACGCGAGCGCGGAATGCCTACCGGTTCTCTAGTTCGCTTGGAAAATTTGATGGTAAATCACAAATTTTGATTAAAACGGGTATTTATCGCGTATGTACCTTTTTTATTTGTTATCCCGACGTTTTGGCTGTGTTGCAAAAGGCGTGGTCACAGGTTGACAGGAATACTTGAACCTACCGTCGAGAAGTGTGGGTAGCTGCAGCAACTACCCTCACTTGGTCTTCAGAATTAGAAATGTTCTCGTTCATATTATGACACACTACACTAACCGTATCTACGCACTAGCCATCTTCCCGATTCGCTATAGACTCTCAGCATCCTGGAACCCGGTGATTGCTATGTGTGCGCGTCGTGATCGGTCGTCTCAGTGCGTAGATAACGTTAGTGTAGTGTGTCGTAATATGAACGAGGACATTTCTAATTCTGAAGATCAAGAGAGGGTAGTTGCTGCAGCTACCCACACTTCTCGACGGTAGCTCCAAGTACTCCAGTCAACCAGTGACCACGCCTGTTGCAACACAGCCGAAACGCCGGGATAACCATTAAAAAAGGTGCACATGCGATAAATACCCGTTTTAATCAATAATTATATACAGTGATTGCGAACGTTTGAAAAATACTAAATCACTAATTGTTACTGTCTTTGTACATTAAGACTAACTCAAGTAGCCACAGACTAAAAGAGAAAATTTACTAGAAATTTTTTATTTACCCTTCGGAAATATGTTCCTGGCGTGAGCATATAAATTTAGAGACTGAATTATTGCATTGCACCAAATGCTCCAAGTGAACACTACCTCTAACGCAGTTTATTTTTAGATTGAATCGATGTTGAATAAACTTGACGCTATTTATGCAAATCTTTGAAGATGGCGCGACGACGGAGCTAAAATATTTTAGGACACCAATAACTTAGCGAAAAAATATTATCTCCAGTCTTTGACAAATATAAAATGATGACAGGTCTCAAATATGATAAGTTGCTGTTGATAGTGCAAAAAATAATCTATTATATAAGAATTTACAAGTTGAAGCCTACAAGTTGCAAAGCGAGTTTATGTTTCATTCTAGGTTACACATTTAGTAGGGTTACGCGTTTGAAGTCGCGGGAAACAGCTATGAATTTATATTTTTTATTTAACCCAATGCTAAGCAAAGGTTTATATAATTAATTTTCGTTTACAATGTCCCATAAATCTTTCTAAATGGCATGAAGATCATCACGTCAGACGCCAGCGTCTCCTAGGACTGCCTCGGTGTCGTCGACCATCCTCAGGTGACTTAAGTCTTCATAATAATATTTATTTAAGTTCCAGTTATACCAGATCATGGAATTCTAGGCAGTATTTTATAACCGGCCAGAGTAGAGTCAGCAAAAATGTCGTTGTAAATGTCACAACAATACGTTTTGGGATCGGTCAAAATGTCAATTGTCGGCCTTTGCCAATTTAATAAATGCTTCTAGCAACTGAAATAGCATGAGGGTTATATTTTATTCATTGGTTTAAATTGTTATCTTTTATTATTAGCCTGCTGATGGATATAGAGGGTTAACATAAGTTTAATGCATTTGTCTGACTATGACATCGCAGCATAAGGGTGGTTTTCCACCAGAGCTGTGCGAGGAAAAAAAATCACTAATGGGATGGTCTCATTTGCTTAGTTTTGCACAGTGCCGCTATTCTATACGTGGATTTGACACACATCCGTAGCTTAGGACCGTAGCATATCTTTGGTGGAAAGGCAGCCTTATTCCTAAATGGGCAAGGCAAAAACCAAGTGACATGCACTGCGTTTGGTTGATAGCTGTCTGTCTGTGGGTATTTCATTTTCTGTTTTCAGATCCAATACCTGAAGAAATAAGAGTGGCATGCATTTGCATTTTAAAGTTTTTTTAACTTTGAAAATAAATAAACAGCAATGCCATTAGAATTTTGTTAAGATATCACAAAATTAGCAACACTATAAACTATACTATACATTACTAGTGGTTCGCCCCGAACTGAGATCTCGCGAGTGTTCCAAAAAATAAATATAAATATTATTCATAATCTTTGACGAATAAAATAGTGCCACGAAACGAATAACCAATCTACTTGACCTACAATTTCATTCAAATTACAAGTAACGGGAGTTCATGTGAAATGGTTATTCTTTTTAGGGGTAGAAATTGCAGTTATTCTGGATTTCAGACTTCCCTATATTTGTGTCACTAAAGCTACACGAATACCAAATTTCAGCAGTCGCTGGTGTATCCTCTACATTTCCAAAAAGTTTAGTTTTTATTATGGCTAATAACTCGAAAACTACAAGGATCAAACTAAAAATAAAAACGGGGTCTAAATGTACTATTGAAGACCTTTTATTAAACGTCCCATTTGACCTAATAGCCTCATTTAGATTTTTTTTACCCATTTTGAACCCCAACAACCCACCAACATTTTTAGCTCATTTCATTTACGTCCAACAGTGGATTGCTATAAGTTGACGATGATGACGATAAGTTACAAAAGTATTCCCACAAACTAGATATATCAAGGACAGTCTTTGGTCAGACAGTTGCGGCTAGCTCTAATCCGGTAAATATGTCCACATTTCACTTGTACGCAACAGTGCGAGACCAAACAATTACCCAACATGATTTCGTACTTTGGAAGTTCCCTAGCTAACAACTCTTCCAAAAGTACGGTCTAGGCTAGCCAGTTTGATTTCTAGACTGAATTGGTTTTTATGAAACTTGTATATTACTAACCTATTGGTAAAACTTTTGTTTTCAGATCTTGTTGGTTTTAAAAATTATCTTAAACTTTTATTCGCTTTTTTAGGGTTCCTCAAGAAATCCTTGCTATAAATATTTGGTTATATACATGTTTGAAAATATTTTATAAATTGTACTTTAATAGTGTCAGTGAATTCTTGTATTTTGTACGTATAAGTAAGCGACCTGTCAACCTATTGTATTTTTTTCTACTTGGCCAAATTGACATTGTATGTATGTATGTATGTATGTTTGTGTGTCCAAGGATAACTTTCGAAGCGTTGATCCGATTATCGTGAAATTTGATATATAAGTAGGTATTAATGGCACAACCTTGGTGTGACTAACCCAGCCGCAGTTGAGTGGAAAATATCAATGTGGACAAATCTTTTGTTATAGGTTTCGCACACTATTATGAAACATATTTTTATTATAATTCGTTTTAGAAATTGGCGATCTAAAGTTTTCTTTTTTCTAGAAAAAAGTCTAGGGCAGCACAGATAAATATTTTCAAGCAACAGTTCCAAATCGATTTTGTTAGACAGTATCTTGAATAAAAACATTTGATCTCTTACAACACGACGGTTTTGAAGGCTCATGATATTATAGTTAGTAGAGTCTGATGGAAAACGATATTTATAATGTTTCAAGAACTTATTTTGTATTTTTTATAATTCCTGGACATGTACATCATATTGTGGGTACCTAACAAAGCTATTGTAAAGAAGTAATAAAGTTTTTGGGTTTTTAAATTCTCTACCCAGCCTAAGTACAAAGCCTAGCATCCGATAAGCTTTACTAGCAATGACATTAAAGTAGTACTTACCGGATAATCAGATATCATTAAAAAAGAAAATTATGTAAACTAAAGAATTTGAAATACAAATTATTATATGGGTTCTGTTTATGTATGTTTAATGTATGCTTAAAGGTACTCATACACCGCCGTCTTTTGATTTTTGTTTATCCTGTCCATCCAAAGGTTGTCTGAAAGAGATCGCTTTTAACGATAAGACCGCCCATTGTACCGTTATTTATTGTTTATTTCCTTTGTTACTGTATGTTTGTTTGGTGTGCAATAAAGAGTAATTCATTCATACAGGACATTGAATCTATATGTATGTATATTGGTAAGACGTCGTGTTAGATTGAGGCGATGTGGGTGTTTATGTGTTTAGTGTAGGTATAGTAGTTAGTGATAACACCAGTAAAGCAAATATGTATGTAGTTTACACCCAACTGTAACTGAAAATGTAGCTACAATGAAACACGCACTGTAAGAACATGTGCATACTACCGGGCCGAACTTCATTTGCAATTTGGTTCACTGATTCAGTTCAGCTTCTCAACCGCACTACAGATTTAGGAACATTCTGGTAGCTCAGTCAATCCATGCAAACGTAAAATCAGTGCGGGTACTATAATTACAAGAGATATTTGTTATTTTTACATTTCATCCTACTAATATTATAAACGCGAAAGTTTGTAAGTATGGATGAATGGATGGATGTTTGTTACTCTTTCACGTAAAAACTATTGAATGGATTTTAATGAAACTTTACAATAATATAGCTTATACATCAGAATAACACAAAGACTATAATTTTTAAAGATGTGTGTGAATTGTCCAAAATATAACGATAATTGTCAAGTAAGTCGGAAAAAAATCTGCCATCTTACTCGAGTGCGCGTTACTATGGCGGCGGGCGAGGTGGGGGAAGAAGTCGCTCATGGCTGAGTGTGAGTGCGCGTGCGCAACCCGAACGCTGGCAGATGCGTGAGGGCAGACGTCATTGACGGTCGTGACCGTTCTGCGATGAGATCATGAGATCAGTGAGTTCATTATCGAAAATACTTTCAATGTACGTACAAACATTACTCAATATAGAACAAGGGTCTCTCAAAGTAATTCTGTCTGTCTGTTACACCTTCACAAGTAATCCACAAAACCAATTTTGATAAATTTTGGTATAAAGATAGATATTGAGAAGATAATAAGCTACTCGAAATACTTACTAATCCTGCGCAGACGAAGTCGCGGGTACCAGCTAGTTATTTATATTTGGTAAATTATTATTTTTATGTACCAGTAAAATATAGTATTCTACTAACTAATACTATTAAAAAAAATTAACGACTTCTATGAGGCGATTCACCACACTGGTTCGTTTACTTTGGGACTAAAAGTTAATTTGGTGATTGGCATAATTGGCTAACCCAAGCAAGAAAGAACTCGCAAAACAAACATGTACGCCGGTACTTATACAGCAACGGTTTTAAGTCTATGCAAAATAATTAGAGACACAGTTTTTCCAAAAAGTAAGCCGGCGTTTTCAAAACGCTGTGACCGAGCGAAGCCTGCGGGAGTGAATTACGAGTGGCTATTGTTGTTTCAACGGTAGGGGATGCGTCCACGTACATTGTTTCAAAGATTTATTTCGTGGTTTAGAAGTGTTATCGTATGTAACCAACAAGTTTACATGACATAGCGAAAGCTAGGAAGAGAAAGTGATGGTATGTAAGTGCAGTCTGTGTGTAGTTTCGGTTTTTCTTGTACACAAATAGATTGCAGATATAAAACTAACAACCAGCATATCGAGATCGGTCATATAGGAGTAGGATTCGCGCACCGAGGGTCTGAACCTAGATAGGTTTATTTATTCTAATTAAGTAGCGGCATCTAGTTATGTAACCGGTAAAGCAGAAAACGTTTAAGACAGATTTCTAAAAAAACCATTCTAGATATAAACTTCATTATAACAGGGGGTGTATTTTTTCGTCGTTTTTCATCATAACTCCAAAACTATACAAAATATATAAATATATAATAGATAAGACGCACAATAGATGTGCTTTTAATATTCGGTATGGTTATTTTTAATAAAGAAATTTTTTTATTGGCGTAGTCAGGCGACCAATCTGATGGTAAGTCATGGGGTGGTCGAAGATGGAGCTTGCTACTTGAAAAATCTAATTTTTATCGCTGTTTTTATTCATTTAATGATGAAGTGGGGTTTAATTCTTGGGCCATTATTTTTTTTTTACTTTATTGTATCGGCTTTATTTTCTTGCTAAATAAATATTAAATAAAGCAAGATAATATAGGAATAAAAATACAACTCAGGATATGTATATCCAGGGGTTTTATTTGTATACAGGTACAAGAGTATTGAATCCAAACTAATATTATAAATTCGAAAGTATCTCTGTCAGTCTATTTGTTACGTTTTCACGACCAAATCCGGGGCCGTATTACCTAAACAAAATTTCTGTCGCTTTGCTATCGCTACTCAGGCCATCCCTTTCACACGTGAGGTACGTACTGTACATGTGAAAGGGATGGCCTGAGTAGCGATAGCGAAGCAACAGCAATTTGGCTTAGGTAATAAGGGGGCCGATCGCCTATCGATCTTTTACAGATTACATTTTGGGGAATGTGCCCAGGAACTATACGATCTGATCCCGCCATCTCCTTTCCATCAAAGGACAAGCAGGCGCACGGCTCAGTACCACCCGTACCTAGTCAATATACCACCCATTCGCACACACCGTTTTGGTTCTACGTTCTTGATGCGTACAGCTAAGGTATGGAACACTTTGCCGTCGTCTGTTTTTCCTAAAGAATACAATCCGGGCCTCTTTAAGGTGAGAGTAAATAGGTTTCTTCTAGATCTTCGTGCTTCATC
Organism: Philereme transversata; assembly: GCA_963924445.1. NCBI lineage: Eukaryota > Metazoa > Arthropoda > Insecta > Lepidoptera > Geometridae > Philereme > Philereme transversata. Next base: position 14,446,613 of record OZ004342.1, read on the forward strand.
TTAGACCACATCATCACTTACCATCAGGTGAGATTGTGGTCAAACGAAGTTCTAACCAATTAAAAAAAAAAAAAATAAAAAAAAAATGGCCGACCTGATTTCGATGAAATTTAGATAAAAAAATATATAGATTCTAGATCGATAAAATTCGGTATACAGATAGATTATTACCGGTATTGCAACATAGGCTACTTTTTACCCGACTGCGCGGGCTGAGGCTAGTAGTCAGAATATGTATCGAGAGTTTATAATCAAAACACCTAATTTAAGCAATAAACAACCAGGAGTTTAATTATCATAGTCAACAGCGCGATCCCTCACTTGACGAAAACATCGAGTCTCGATGGTTATCCAATAACTATGTACAGATAGCAAAAACGTTTTTCACTGGTCTGTGGTTTTGCTAATATTACTATGTTGTAGTAAAAAAACTACTTTGTTTAGAGTTTTCAATGTGTAAAGTGGAAACACTTGACCCCTAAATATTTACGAGATAAAAACACCACTTATAAAAACAAAATCAGAATAAAATAGAAATTAAATCACTTTATTACATTTCAAAATAAATAAATAATAGAAACAAATTAGATGCGAAATACAATCAGCGATATTAGTCTTGAGATTAAAAAAAAAATTAAATTTAAAACAAACATATCAAAGTTTTAGATCTTGTATTTCTCAAAACAAACATTTTCCGAGACGTTTTTGAAGTCGTTACCAAGAAGTTAGGCTAGTCCAGCCTGCACTGCCGTGCCACTCCGGATTTGTTTGCCCGAACTAGTTAAATGTTTGGCCTAACTTTATTTCGGACCCAGAACACTTCAAGATGTTCCTTGTTATTGTTGTTCGAGAATATTTGAGTGTCTTAGATTAAGTGTTCTGCCTGGTCTTGTTCATTTTAACTTACTAATTGTATAAAAATAATAATGATATTACCCATTAAATCAAAATGAAAATTTATTGAATGCTAACAATTGGAACGATAAGATGGAAGCTGTTCTTTGCGACCTTGAAGCCGACAACAGGCAAGAGATGGCAATGGACAGAGTGAAGTGGCGAGTTCTCGTATCGGAGCTAAACAGAGGCCAAGACTCACTTTAGGTTCTTGCACCAATGGACTACACTGAATAAACGAATAGGTTGAATTCCATAATGTTGATTCAATTTAAGTTGCGTTAACTTAATATTATGTTTAATCAACTAAATAATAATAATCATATAAATAAATTATATAAATAATTATTATATTACATTTATTTCTACAATAATTAAATTGTTAAAAATTAATAGGTTAAACCAACCACTAAAAGATATTATAAGAGCATGTGTTTATAATAATGTTTTAAAATTTTGCGATCAAAAAAATAAACCCGTAAGAGAGGCAAAATATATAATACAACTACTCTGACGTACTCTGATACTGAGACTATTCTGAGTGTTACAACCTAAAAGTCCCAAATATTTATCCTATGTATTATTTTTATATATTTATTATACTTATATCGATATTTAATATTTTATTACATTTTTATTATATGTTGTATATTTATTTAAGATTAACAAATTTAGGTTATTATTATGTTACAGTAGTATAAGTTATCAATTGTTATTTTATTAGTCCGAGGTGTAAACAATTGCATAATCCATACAAGTACTTCAAGGTCTTCGCGATACAGGCTTGGCCTAGTGTGAAGACCACCGACTAAATCATGTAATTAATAAACCCTCTCAACAATAAGTTTACTTTACCTATAATTACATATCTGTTTTAAAATTATTAGTCATAAGGTGTGCTTTTTGTTGATAAAATAAAATATTTCATTTCAAAAAAAAAAAAAAGAGGTAACAACACAACATTTTTGGTATATTCGAATCTAAGTAAGTCTAACTGATAATTTAGTAAAAGTCAACATGTTAACGAAGTTGAGTCAACAAAATAACTAAGTTAAATATATATAATCAGGTCAAATTTACCTTTATAGTTCAATTATTTTTATTATGTTAATTCATCAAATCATGTCGGTAGGTGCAAAAATCAACCTAAAATATAGGTTGAAAAGAGGTTAAATCAACTTATTATTTCTTTCAGTGTACATAGTAGCAGTAATAATTGATCGAGTGAACCGAGATCTCCAAATCAACTTGGGCAAGTCGGCGTTGTATGTATGTATGTATGTTTGATGTTTGAGGATAACATTCGAAGCGTTGATCTGATCATCGTGAAATTGTATATATAGATAGGTAGTGATGGCACAATCCTGGTCTGACTAAATGAGCTTCAATGTTAAGGAGTTGTTAGGATATTGGGGTTCAAGAAGGAAAAAAAAAAATGAGACTATTAGGTCAAATAGGACGTTTAATGATGGTCTTTGTTAGTACATTTTGACCCCGTTTTTATTTTTAGTTTACTTTTAGGAGTTTCTGAGTTAATAGCCATAGTAAAAAAAAATGAAATTCACAGGGTACACCAGTGACCCCACAGTGCTGAAATTTGTTATTCGTGCAGCTTTAGTGATACAAATATAGGGAATAGTCTGAATTCCAGAATAACTACAATTTCTACCCCTAAAAAGATTAACCAAATAACTTGAACTCCTGTTACTTGTAATTTGAATGAAACTGTAAGTCAAGTGGATTGGTTGAACATCTCGTGGCTCTATTTTATTAGTCAAAGATTATGAATAATACTTATTTGGTTATTGGAGACTCGCGAGATCTAAGTTCAGGGCGAACCACTATTTAATTTCATTTTATAATTGAAAACAAACATCCAAAAATGTTATCGAGAAATACTTCACGATTCAAATACACTTATAAAATATCGAGAGCGAATAGTTGAACCGCACAAAAATAAATAATGAGATCGAAAGCGAAGCAATAACCGAGGAACAATGTTAAACGAAACCAAGAATTCTGGTTTGGGTTTGAAGCGCCTTCGGAGTAAGGAAATTCTTCAACAACATTGTTTCTAAATTAAAACAATCTCATAATTGCACATTCTCCAACTTCTTTGATGCAATGTAGGTATCTTAGGAGCGTGTCGGGTGGGTATAAGGGGGTTCGAAACCCACGTTCGGGTAAGTTTTGAGGCGAAGTTAAGCCGATTAAGTGTCACTTCCACCACGGTACTAGCACTGTTCATTAAATATTTCGAGTGACTTAATTGCTGAGGTCGGTCGTCTACCAAGTTTTTATGTGAACAGATTTGTTTTGCCTTTTCTTTGTCGCTTTGAGCATTTGTACTCTATTTAAATAGACAACTTTGTGGTTCTTTATTAAGCTTGGCAAAATTTGGGACTAAATCTAATTTCAATTGTATAAATATGTTTTATCTCGAATAGGTACCTTTAGTTTGGTGATTTATAATTAGATACAGATGAAAGCTTAATTCACAAATATTTAGCCACAATCCTTACTCCGACAAATATTCACGTAAAAAACGCTTTATATTTTCAGTCGTTGAATATAAATCTATCAAAAAAATTCCTAAGCGCGAACAACCAACTGAATAATATCAATACATGCGATCAATGCAAACCTTTGTTTTGCTTCGTTTTCAGTCCATCTAAACATAAATCTATTTTCATGTTCTGTACGCCCAATAAATATTTCCCGGTTTGTGTAAATACGCGGAAACGATGAGCCATCACGGAATTCAACACTTGCTACTTGTACATACAAAGGATGTGAAAAGTTTGTGCGACATGCATTCCATAATTATGTGCAGTTTAGCAGGACCAACCTAGTATACATTGTATGGTCTAATCAAACGCGCGATTATTTTAACAAAATTGATGAAAAAGTTAAACTGGGTGCAAAATTCGATTATTTTTATTAAAGAAAAACATTGTACAGAACAGTATGTTTTTGGGAAAACTCACATAATTAGTAGTTTTAGGTGCTTAACCTAAAAACAAACATTTTATACACTAAACAGCGGTTAGCAAAGTAATTGATCGAGCGAAGCGAGATCTCCAAATCAACTTGGGCAAATCGGCATTGTATGTATGTATGTATGTTTGTTTGTCCGAGGATAACTTTCGAAGCGTTGATCCGATCATCCTGACATTTGATACTTAGGTAGGTAGTTATGGCACAATTTTGTTGTGACTAAATCAGCTAAAAATGTGGTGGGTATGTTGAGATATTGGGGTTCAAGAGGGATAAAAAAAAAATGAAAATGAGACTATTAGGTCAAATGAAATATCAAATGAAAGGTATTTTATTTTTAGTTAAGTTCTTGTAGTTATTGAGTTATTAGTCATAATAGAAACTAAACTTTGACAAAACTCACAGGGTACACTAGTGACCCCACAGTGCTGTAATTTAGTATGCGCGTAGCTTAAATATCACAAATATAGGCAAAAGTCTGAAATCCAGAATAACTGCAATTTGTACCCCAAAAAAGAGTAACCAAATTACATGAACTGCCGTTACCTGTAATTTGAATGAAACTGTAGGTCAAGAAAGTTGGTTATATATTTCGTGACACTATTTTATTAGTCAAAGATTAAGGCCTGCTTGCACAACAATCCCTAAACGTATTTAGCGACTAAACATGTTTAAATTTTACGTATTTGTATGATTTGACAATTCTTTAAATCATATTTAGCCACTAAATACATTTAGGCATCTTAGAATATTTGTTTTTGTGTTTTGAGAGACTCGCGAGATCTCGGTTCGGGGCGAACCACTAGTTTATTAAAGTTTATAAAAATCTACAATTAGGAAGATTTTTGAACAAGTTGTTTTCGTTTATGGGTAGAATCACCTCCTTTTGGGATAACATAGAAGGACTAAACATACAGTTTCAACCAATATTATTAACTTTTCACTTGTTATATCATGAAAATGAGTTGGGGACTACCAAATTAAAACACAACAAAGGCTGAGTTGGACGATTTTTTGTGACTCCGTCGATTGGGTATAATTGTGAGACACACATTTGTTAGGTATTGTTTTTTTGTATGTATAAATTTGTTTGTATTTGTGTGTATTTGCTAGCTTACACAGTTTTGGAAATGCCTTGGTGGTCCAATGAAAGCACTGGTCCAATGATCGCAACCTTCCCCTACTGTGCTGTGTGTTTTTTTAACGTCACAATTTTGTCACTTCTTTCTTTCAAATCAGTTGTACAAGAACCTTGTTTTTCTATTCCGTGGTAAAACCACGGAGAAACATGGGCCACATTCGTCCGGGCACAAAGTCCATTACGGTCAATTCGTCTAGACGAAGGCACGTGTTGAAACTATTCTCACGAGTAAACGAATTACCTGAGCTATATAAATAAAAGAAACTGCCGAGTACAAGGATAAACAGTATAACAATTAAGGCGAGAAAGGATAAAAATATAGTGCTGAGTGGGAGCCGTGTTTCTGGGTAAACATTCGCTTTTAATACATACTTACTTTAGAACTTTAACAAAAGGTTCATTAAGAGCCGTCAATCTTGGAAAAGTTATTCATGATACGGAGTACACTTTCAATGTCAAAAGTTTTACACCGAACTACCTTCAACCTGAGATAAAGTTTTAAATCTAAAAACAAAAGATATAAATGTTCCTTAAGCGTCAATATTAACGCAAATAATTGCCAATTCACTACTACATCTATTGGCAATAGCGTGAGAAGTCAACCATGACCCATTTTCTCCACTCTAAAAACATTCCCAAGAAAGGATTTAAAAGGATGTCTATCAGTGGAATAGAAAGAAGTAAATGAGATCTACACATGTGTGTTAGACGATATTTTTGCGGCGAATTCGTACGTATGGCGATTGGTGTGGCTCACTTTTTCAATATCCGTACCTAATGGACGCCAGATGGCAAGTTGGGCAAAGTGATGCTATCAAAAAGCGATAGGCTGGTTTCGCCGGTTATCGGGCCACTTTGCGCACCCATCCTGACGTGGGTCAACTTCAGCGTGTTGTACACGGGTTTACGAATTCTTTGTAAAAAGTTTCAAGGATTCGATAGACAGTTACCTTATGATTCTGAATGGATGCTTAGAATATTTTGACGTTGAGTTGGATAACCATTGCTCTATTTTGGCCAGTGGTCTGATTGAATACTGACGAAGCATTTGTTCGTAATGGTATTTTTAAATATAATTTATGAAAATGTAACATGTTTTGGAAACTTTGAAACTACAAAAGTTTCCATAGCCCAGTCAATCGAACCTCCAGTGTTAAGTCGGGCTAATAAGATAAGCCACGCCAATTAAGAGTATCTGGAGGCCTGGAACGAATAAAAAAATGGACGCTACGCTGCTTCATGCCTCATGCCGCTATGCTGACTGAAGCACCCATTAGACACAATGTTGCGCTGCAATGGCAGCACAGGTGTTGCAATAGCGTGCGTGAAGTTCTATAATATATATTAAGTACCTTTATTTGATACGTACCTTTTATTTGAGCAGGCATATTTTGGATGCTTCATTTTTAAGGTAGCTGTGCTCTGTACTCATACTGTTATACCTTTTTCCTGGAGGGATTCAGGGAGGAATTTTCCGTTACTTGTTGGCTCTAATTCACGTTATGACAAAGCTCGTCAAGCAAAACGACAGCTTTTTTGTCGCTAAACCAACAATGTTTAAGTTAGTTACATATTTCATTGCTACCAAAATGAAAATTGTAATGCCACTTCTATTTATTAACAAAAGGACCTTTAATTTTAGTTAATTGTGTTTGCCACGGCACACGATTACCCAGTGAGGGTATTATTTTCCAACTCTCTGAATACTAATTCTATCATATCAGACATTTTTACCTCATTTTTGTTTTTGAATATGTTTGATAATCTTTTGTTATTTTGAGCTCTGCTTACCTTATTTAAATTATTCTTACGTTGTATTGAAAGAAGACTTGGGTGAACAATATGAATAAAATCGTGAGTATGTCCATTATCCCTACCTAATGCCAACAAAGGAGTTATACGAAAAAAGCAAAATATTTAATATACAGCAACTTTATATCTATTACACTTCCATTCTAATAAAAAATATCACTACTAATTCCATCCAATCCAATACACAGCTACGACATAAATCAAATATACACAATCTAAGAAACAAAATTAAATTACATATATATAAATCTCGAACTAATTACGGAAAGAAAACGATTTTGTTTGAGGGAGCACAGCTGCACAACAAATTACCTAACAACATTAAAGAGTGTGTTAATATAAATATATATATAAAAATAAGCTTAAGAAATATGTACAAACGTTATAGAATATATCACTTATAGAAATAACACAATATAGCACTACTTAAATAATAATTATAGTTATAAGGCCCCAGAGTGTAAGATTATCAGTATAAAATCTCTATGTATCTCATTTTAAGTGAACCATGTAGTTCTTATGAGAAATAAAGTTCTTTAAACCTAGTATGTCAGAATTAAACTTTCAACGAAATGTTAAATATTTTTGTAAAAAAGTTGGTTTTGACTATTGTATGATGCTGTAGGAGTGCCTGTTGTAAGTGATGTAGTAGCTGAGCGAGTATTTTGCAATCATTGAACATAATGTTTTGGTATTTGTATGTTAACTCGAAAGGGATTCTACATGTGATACTACATAGGTAACTTCTTATTTTTCACTACTTTTTAAAGTAGGTTCTTTTTTTTGACTAGGCCTTATCATCACCGAAGAGTTATTGATTTCTAAAATAGCTATTTTTATACCAAAAGCTAAGAGACAAAGAGATTTTCAATGTAAAAAAGCTATTCTGGTATAAAAAGTTATTCTAGTATCTAAAAATGATGACCTCCTTTTGGTCCTCCTGGGTTAACAGACATATTTCGAAGCCCTCTGTATAATAACGTAAGCTACTAAATGGTTGGAAATGGTAAACTATAACACTGACATTACTAATACTATTTTCTTTTGCATACGCCAGCAGCATTTTAGGCAAGGTTTTCCATTGTTATTCAGTAGAGAACGTCAGGCTTGCGCACGCCCCTTGGCTTATCGTCGCCCCCCAGCCGTTGTAAATTAAATAAATATACACCTAATGAGCGGAAATACAATGCATGACAAAGCTAAATAATTGCTTCATCTACTCTTTCGCGAATTTTCACCGGATTGTGGAAAGTATGCTACATTTTTGGGACTTGTCATATAAATCACTTTGTTTTACGTGGTTTAAGTAAATTGTGGGACATGAGGATTATTATAATAGCCACGAGCTGATATAGCTCATAAACAAGGAATAAAAAGTACAAATACGACTAAAAAAGTTTTCGAATATGAAGTGAAGAAATACGCATTTTTAATTTTGGTACATTATCTTCAAAATAATCGTGTGCATCAATCTTGTTTTTCTCCGTCTCTTTTTTTACATTTTCCACAGCAATATCTTTCATTGTTAACGTTTTCTACGAAAAAGCACTTACTTAAAAACGCTTCGCTCCAATGAAAATTTATTCAGACTGAATACGTAAATTTTCCAAGTCTCAATATTAAGATTCTCCATGAATTTATAATATGCGGAAACTATGTTGTTATTTATTACTTTCCGTTAAGTTCCTGCATTAATTTTTATTTAAAGGAGTGAGTCGACATGAAAAATGTAGTTGGTCTATCCTAGCTGGAGTTCGGAAGGAAGTTATGATATAGGGTGACTTTATACGATTTGACTTGTTCTACGAGCTCTTGGAGGGATTACTTTTGGGTTGATAAGCACGAGGAAACTAAAAATACACAGCAAATGAAGCCAGTCGTTTGTTTACTTCAAGGTGAGTTTAAATTACATAATATTTCTAATAATATATAATAATAATAATATACTAGTGGTTCGCCCCGAACTGAGATCTCACGAGTCTCCGATTAAAACGAAAAAATATGATTTGTAATATTTCACTATGAAAATAGTGCCACGAAATAAATAACCAATTAACTTGACCTACAGTTTCATTCAAAATACAGGTAACGGCAGTTCATGTAAATTGGTTACTCTTTTTTAGGGTACAAATTGCAGTTATTCTGGATTTCAGACTTTTGTCTATGTATATTTGTGTTACTTAACCTACACGTATACCAAATAACAGCACTGTGGGGTCACTGGTGTACCCTGTGAATTTTGTCAAATTTCAGTTTTTATTATGGCAAATAACTCAAAAACTATAAAAACTTTACTAAAAATAAAAACAAAGTCAAAATGTACTAATGAAGACCTTTTATTTGACGTCCCATTTGACCTAAAGTCTCATTTTAATTATTTTTACCCCTCTTTAACCCTAATATCTCAACAACCCCCCAACATTTTTAGCTCATTTAGTCACATCAAAATTGTGCTATTACTACCTACCAGTGTATCAAATTTCACGATGAGCGGATCAACGCTTCGAAAGTTATTCTCGGACAAACAAACGTACAACGCCGATTTGCCCAAGTTGACTTAGAGATCTCGCTTCGATCGATCAATAATATTCATAATATTATATTTGACTACCTCCGTGACGCAATGGACGAATAGCCGGCTGAGACGCAGGAGGCAGCGGGTTCGATTCCCGCCGCGTAACAAATGTTTGCATGAACTACAGATATTTGTTCCCGGTCTGGATGTTTTTCTATATATATTATGTATATATTTACAAAAAAAAAGGTATTTAAGTATGTACAAGCTCTGCTTAGTTTGGGGCTGGATAGCGCTGAGATGTCCAGCAATATTTATTCATTATTTATTTATATTTTATTTCTTTTTGTTTCAAAGCTGGATTATTTGTGACGTAACAAGATAAACTCATGCTGCAATTTCAAACGCAATAATTTACTAGAGCAAACGCAGATTAAATAAACGCAAGGTGCTTCTGCACGTTTTGTTCTGTGTCAGAGGCACTTTAAATAAATCAAAAGGATTGGTACATAATCGTATAAAGCTCGATGAGGTAATTCTGATACGATAATAATCGTTCAATTAATAATTAATAAATTGATTGGCTACTAAAAATGGCGCCCAAATTCCTTTAACATAATTAATCTGGTATGCGTCGAAATATTCAGAATCATATCGTCTCATTATTGAAAATAGTTAATATTTTAATACACGTTTTACGCATCATGTTGAGTAATGATGCTTCCTTGAGTAAAATATTTATGGTGAATTACGTCCATTCGGCCTTTCTGCTACTTTTTCCTTTTTAAATAAATTATTACTATACCTACTGATTGCAAGTGTTATCACGACAAAGATAGATTAGAGGAAGTCTCTCCACAGCCGAACATAAAAAATATAAAAAGGAATAAATTAGTTACGAGCTAAAAACATCGTACACCAAGCGAGTTTTTATGTAAAATAACAAGACAAACATTAGTGCCCCGTTCAAAGGAAACAGCTCGATAACCGTTCACACAAAGGCATAAGATAGGATGAGTTTTTCACCAAATGCTCATGGAGAGTCTCTTGTACATTGATCTGAGTGGGAAAGTACAGCTTGTTTCGTTCTAACACATCCTTTGAACCGGTTGGACTCTTTGAAGCGGATAGCGACAGTGCATTTTGATATCGATTCCGACCCTGAATAGAATTTTACTTAGGAATACCTACGTTTTGGTTCGAGTTTACCGATGAAATTTTAATGTGAATTGTACTAAAAGTTTTTTTTCGTTTTATACGTTTATCTCTCGGTTGCTTTTAATGGATGAATAATACAATGAGCGGTCTTATCGCTTACAAGGGGTTTCTTCCAAACAACCTTTGGACGGAGAGATTTATATTACAAAAATGGAGGGAGGTGTACATTAACAAAACTAAAACTAAAATTGAGGAGATTTTAATGATACCTACACTACATAATCTAAGTTCTTTTAATAATAACAAACTGAAAATGTAATATTTAATGTAATCTATGATGATAATGTCCAAAAAATGGAAGTAGGTTTAACAACAAACTGACGGACGTTCAGATGTTAACAGGTCATCGTCACCTATAAACTCCTGCAGCACTATGTAATTAAATTGTATTCATTTATTTTTTTGTAATGAATAATTTTCATTTGAAATAATATTTGTGCAATAATTAGTAGATCCGTAATAAGTATTTTTTTGAAAAATTACTTTTTCACAACAAGCTTTTATAATCAGAAAAACAAGCAGATTCAAATGAGCCAAAACACTAGCACAGTAGCCCACTACAATCCATTCGGAAGTTCCATTGTCTAGTATCCGTCTCCATCATGAGACCACCATGATTACCAATCACCAAAGTTACATATGTTTTCCAAATTTAAATGCATATACAGAATTTTGTGTCCTTGCTGTTGACCGTTGAGGAGTTCCTTCTTCGGAAGCTGACCCAAAGTGCAGCAGCCATGTCATGGTGGAACATAGAACGGGCTATCATAATTAAATGGGTAAACCAAATTTCGTGTCTGTGCTGATGACCGTTGAGGAGTTCCTTCGTCTAGAGCCAATCCATGGTCATGCTTACCAAAAAAATGCATTGCCATTGGAACTGAACCAACACGTCAAGTTTCATCTCCAAGGATAGGTAAGAGGAAGTGGTTCTTATTCAGCTCACAAGATTTGACCTAAACCAACTAACAAACTAACATACATACAAACATTGCAATCTAAATAAAAGCTTGTAAAATTATATTTGATCGCATTAATCGAACATTCAAAGTATTTGTCTTTTGGCTCTGACCCCGTCCCAGCTCCGAAGGGGAACGTTCGAGAATTTCAATTTAGGAGAAGAATGCGACGACATAACATGTGGCCCGAGATATTTTGATAGGACATGTTCTCGGTGAATAAATTTCTTTTAACATATTAAAAAGTTTTAAACGGGTTTATTTATTATAATAATATGAAAGCTTGGTAAAGACGTTTTTAACGTGGTTATTGTAAGGAAGCTGGAATTAATTTGAGTCTTTGTTGTTTTAATACCCTTTTAGAAAAAAATTCTTGCACATTTATACCGATAAAATGTAGCGGTGAGACTAAAATGGGATGGTCTAAAAAGGTTTATAGTCTCTTTTGTAATATTAAAACGCTTGACTACTACCTCACCTGATTGAAAACGATGGTGTGGGCGGAATTGGAGCTTCTTCTTCTGATATGATAATTGCTCGGAGAAATAAACCCAGACATGGTTTGATGACTTTTAGCGTGGAAACCCGCACAGGTGCGCTCAGCGGTCATACAAGTAGTGAGAGCGCGTAAATTTGCTTATTATTATTATTTTCAGCCAGTCGTGCCCCTCTGAACCTCATTTCTTCCAGACTTCGCGGTCCTGAGTTGTCTGTGGCGCCAGGAATTTATCCAGCTCGTCACGCCATCTACGTTTCGGTCTACCGCGTCGCCTTCTTGCTGGGCCAAGACGCTACTCGGTGGGTATCTTTGCCCAGAGCTCACTTGGCATGCGATAGACATGTCCAGCCCAGTTCCACTTCAGCTGAGCGGCTTTAGTGGCTACGTTAACAATTTGGGTCTTTGAGCGCAGTTCAGTATTTCGGACTCTGTCCGTTCGCTTGACACCCAATATGGTGCGTTCCATCGCGTGTAGACAAACTTTGAGCTTGGACTTTAAAATGTTGGTTAGAGACCAGTTCTACGCACCATATGTCAAAATGGGGAGGATGCATACGTCCATTAGCTTTCTCTTGAGCGATAAGTGGAGATCTCATTTCATCATATCTCCCATGGCCCAATAGCTCAAACTTGCTTAACGTAGGTGATATTCAATTTTTGTGAATTAATTTTTCTTTCATTTAAGATTCAAAGATTCATGGACAACCCCTCTAGGATGATAGTATTTCGTATATGTGTATATTTTTACGACCAATACCATACCAAAATGCTTTTTTTTTATAAAAGATAAATTACACTTTAAGCAAAGCACGTAATGCAGTGTACGGGTGTCTACTAACCCATAGGAATTCCAATCGGTGCCAGGAATGCGCCGCATGGAAAGAAAGGCTGAGATCTGCATATTTCGTCGTCTCAGCCAGCGGGTTACTTCCTATTTATTGTATCAATTTTGTAGAAAAGTATTGAAATATACTGAGCAAACTTATTTATAGAGCTACCTATTTTTACCCGACTGCGCAGGAGGGTCATATTTTAAGGATGTATGATTGTGTCTTTTCATTTGGAGAATCCTGTAGGCATCTTAACAAATTTTGACAAATGCGGTAAGTATTATTTTAATTGTCCGAATCACGAGAGTGACATAGGCTATATGAAATCCAAAATGGCGGATGCGAGTCGCCATATTACTATAAAATAAATAAATAAATGAACATTGATGGACATTTCACACAGTGCTATTTAGCCCCAAACTAAGTAGAGCTTGTACTATGGGACCATAACTGATAGAATACGTATATATAATATATATATTTTTTGTAAATACGTACTTATAATATATAGAAAAATATAAGAACCGGAACAAATATCGAATGTAGATCATGCAAACATTTGTTCCGCGGCGGGAATCGAACCTGCTAGCACCTGCGTCTCAGCTGGCTATTCGCCCACTGCGCCACGAAGGTTGTCAACTATGGCTGAATTTTCTTTTCTAATTTTCTTTTAGACCTAAAGTGCTATGCTAAATCAATAAAACTTAAAATACTACACAGTAACCAGAAGATAAGCCAGTTTCCATAAGCCATATCAAATTCATTATGACAATAAACTCCCAAATGTATTTACAAGGGATCACGTCATGAATAAATTTCGTCAGCAAAGTTTGATGCGTAAAATAGCCGTGCAACTTAGGCAACACGCTTTTAATAATGTACAGGTTGAGTTTAATTTGATTATAGGTTTTAATCAACGGAGTTTTAATTATTATCTATAACGTTTTATTATCTATAACGGTTTTGAAGACCAATGACAAAAACTCCTACAGGTTACTAATTTATCTAGCCAGCTCTAAATCAGTGAGATTTTTTATTTGCGTGTAGCATTTGATAAATCTCCCAACGCAACGTTGCGAATCTTTATGATAATTGTAATGTCGTACATCCGGAATCGTATTTACAGATTTTAGACGACCTATGTGACGTAATGGGTAAATAGCCGGCTGAGACGCAGGTGGTAGCGGGTTCAATTCCCACCGCGGAACAAATGTTTGCATGATCTACAGATATTTGTTCCGGGTCTGGATGTTTTTTTATATACGAGCATGTACTTACAAAAAAAGGTATATAAGTATTCTATCAGTTATGTTTCACTATCAGTTTATTTCACACAGCGCTATCTAGCCCCAAACTAAGCAGAGCTTGTACTATGGGAACCAGATAACTTATCGAATACTTATATCCTTTTTTTTTGTAAATACATACTTATAATATATAGAAAAACAGCCAGACACGGAACAAATATCTGTAGATCATGCAAACATTTGTTCCGCGGCGGGGATCGAACCCGCTACCTCCTGCGTCTCAGCTGGCTATACGCCCACTGCGCCACGGAGGCAGTCGATATGATTTGTTTACCTATTTTATACAGGCTGTTTCATTGATATTTTTAGGACTTGATATTAAGTTTGTATGATAATTTAAAATTTTATATCGTTACGTATGTATTTGAAAAAAACCTATTTAACAACAATACTAGCCCTACCCTTGTTTTAATTTAATGTCGTACATAACACGTTGTATATATTTTTTACATGTATGTCGTAGTATAACGAGTAGATACCTAGTTTAAAATTAAGAAACCTCTTGACTTCGTAGAAACGGTAGTTATGTATCTACTCTCTGATTTGTAATTGTTTTTTGTTTAAGTTACTGTTAAGTGTGAAGTACCACCTCTTGAGGGTAGAGCCGATTACTGGCCACTTTACTTTCCTTTAGAGTACCGGTACGAAAACACCTCCCTCACTAAACATCGAATTGTCACGTTTACCGTATCTAAATAAGAATATTGTACCTGCTAAGTTGATTTCCTAATAAAAGTAAGCTCTCTGATTTTTTTGTGTTTTTCCTAAGTACCCTGAAGTACCCTCAGGACCATGGACCTCATATCCCAAGGCTGCAATGAGGAACGTTCCAACACAACGCCCACGATTCCGCCGTCATGTATTTATTTTATTCAAAAATGTACTTAATGTTACCAAGTATTTTTTTTATATGACGACCTCCGTGGTGCAGAGGGCGAATAGCCGGCTGAGACGCAGGAGGTAGTGGGTTCGATTCCCGCCGCGGAACAAATGTTTGCATGATCTGCAGATGTTTGTTCCGGGTCTGGATGTTTTTTTTATATATAATAAGCATGTATTTACAAAAAAAGGTATATAAGTATTCTATCAGTTATCTGGTTCCCATAGTACAAGCTCTGCTTAGTTTGGGGCTAGATAGCGCTGTGTGAAATGTCAAACAATATTTATTTATTTATTGCTATTATGTAGGTAAATACGCACATTATAAGTATTTTTTTTATTAAAGTATTGTATTGTAAGTCTCGTATTGTTCCTTTTAAACTCCATTTCGTGTGTGTTATCTACACTAATGTGCAACACAGATCTATCTATTAGCTACACTAGTGGGTCTGTGAGAACGGTAGACCTCGCAAGCCCTTATAACCACGCAATAACCGACACTTCCCCCCTCTTTTGCCTCTCCACTCCCCCCTTTTGGATTTTTTTTCGCAATATCTTGCGTAGAATGAAGTCCTTAGTGTGCCTCTCAAATTTGATTGAAATTCATCTATAAATAACGCTACAGCCAACTTTCCCCTTTACCCCCCCCCCCTATTTTAACTTTAAACAAAAATAGCGGTCGATTAAAAAATTTAGATAAATCAAGAAACTTGTGTGCCAATTGTTGTCAAGATCGGTTGAAAAATGCAACCTGTAGACGAGAACAGACAGAAGCATTTTTCGGCCAATCTCGAAACTGAGACCCTTAGCTCGCTTGGCTCGCTCGGCCAATAACTAGCGGTTCGCCCCGAACTGAGATTTCGCGAGTCTAACATAAAAACAAAAAAATAAATTATTTGTAATCTTTGATTATCAGAATAGTGCCACGAAATGCATAACCAAACAACTAGACCTGCCGTTTGATTCAAGATACAGGTAATAGGAGTTAAAGTAGAGTGGTTACTCTGTTTTGGGGTACAAATTCCCTATATTTGTGTCACTAAAGCTACAGGCATACCAAATTTCAGCTCTGTGGGGTCATTGGTGTACCGTGTGAATTTCGCCAAGGTTCAGTTTTTATTAAGGCTAATAACTTAAAAACTACAAAATAACAAAAAATAAAAACGAGATCGAAATGTACCAATAAAGACCTTTCATTAAACGTGCCACTTGACCGGACAGTCTCATTTTGCTTTTATTTTGTTACCCCTCTTGAACTCCAATATCTCAACATCCCCCACACAATTTTAGCTCATTTTATCAGCATCAGGGATTGTGCCATCACTAGGTAACTATGAACCAAATTTCACGATGATCGGATTAACGCTTCGAAAGTTATCCTCGGACAAACAAACAATTTCATACATACAACGTCGATTTGCCCCAGTTGATTTGGAGATCTCGTTTCGCTCGATCAATAAAAACTTCTTAGATTGAGCAAGGTGTTGTAATTTAGCCAATATTTTGTAATCCATAGTTTTAACGGAAGTTTCGACTGGCTGTCACCAGGCGCTAAAGTACCAAGCTACGAAGGTGGTACTAATCGGAACTATATTACTGTAGTTCACATCATACTAAAAATATGTTCAATACACTTTAAGTAATGCACAAGTATCGATATAAACAGTTCATAAAATCGCCGGCGTGCTCAAGTACCCGGTTTACGCCTGACCCTCGCCCTCACATAACAATTTTACATCGCATAAATTTTCTTGTCATATTTATCCAGTTTACTAACATTATAAAAGTTATAGATGTACTAAAATGAATAAAATTGTTGATAAAACATGGGGCTATAGAGATTTACTTGATGTTTGCGAAAGATACAACTTAATCGTGTCTCCAAAACACTGGTTATTTCATCTTTTAAAGTAGGTAAACTTCCATAAACCTGAATCGAATTTATCTTTGCATCGTTATTAAGCGACAGTCAGTAGTCATGCATCTTCGATCACAGTTATCTTTGGAGACCAATTGAATCTGGTCGTCTAATGGATGTGACAAATCTACAAATAGACACAAAGCAAATGCCATCATCATCGTGCCAGCCGCAGGGCGTCCACTGCTGAACGTGTCATACGGTATACTGCTGTGGGGGAGAGCTGCAGATATAAACACCGTTTTTGTGCTGCAGAAGAGGGCTGTTCGTGCAATTTATAATATGGGCCCCAGAGAATCATTACGCAATAAGTTTAAAGAAATAAATTTATGTCATTCCCTTGTCAATACATCTATCAAAATCTAATGTATGTTCACAAAAATATTAATTTGTTTAAGAAAAATAGCGATAATCATAATTTTAATACTAGAAATAAAGATAAACTCGCTGTTGCCACTTGTAGTCTCCATAAAGTTAGTAAATCGTATAAAGGGCAAGGTGTACGTTTTTATAACAAACTCCCAAGGGATGTACAAAAATTCACAATTAACAAATTTAAAAACATAATTAAACAAAATCTTTATAAAAGAGCCTACTATAAAATATCGGATTATTTAGATGATAGAGAAGCTTGGGATTGAAATTGCTCCAACTCGTTCAAAATGTTACAATATAGACGTAATTTATTTTCTGTATTATGTATTGTAAAAGGATCATTAAAAAAAATAACCAGCCTTGTTTCTTGCCTTTCTTTCCTGGCTTGGTCGCGAAGGAACAGGCAGTAAAATTGACGTTTCAAAGTGATCCTTGTGATTTTCATGAGTAAAAATATTTGACTTTGAACATAGGCCTTCCTCATCCAGAGCAACCGGTCACATATATATCGTTAGTAGAATTAGATCTAGTAGGAGATGTAGAGTGCGTGAGCAGGAACCTAAGCGATTCCTGTAGAAACTTGTTTAGGGTGCTTTGGAAGACAAAAAAGACAAATATAATTCACAAAATAAAAACTAGTGACAGTAGCCCGACTTCTACGCGGATACTAAAAAAAGTGTGAATAAAAGTTGTAGTAGAATAGCTTTCATTTGGTCTAAGATTTTTGAAGTGAAAACTTCTTTAGCATCGTTGTAATTTAAAAGTCGATGAAACGAAAAAGCGACAGTAAAAAGAGACAGACACATAAATTCATAAGATTTAACGTAAGAGAAAATGAGATAGGAAGCATTATATAGTGTTTCTTATGTTCGTGGTTCTCTTTGTGCTTTGCTTCGTACTCACTCCACTCGTGTTAATAATTATCTAACTTTGCATCACTATGATCATTATTAAAACCTACAATTATCATCTTCCCGAAATTTTACATTCGTCTCGTTATCTTGAAACCAACATTTTTGAAGGTTTCACTTCTAGCACGTGTGAATTGCACACATGCTTTTTTTTCTCTACGTCACACATTTTCCGAGATATACGTAAAAAACTCTTTGTTTAAAAAAAAGAACATTTGTGCCCCTCCCCCAACCCTCCGGCTTACTTCCTAAACGTCAGGACTTTTAGTATGTTCAGTTCCTAAGCACCCTAAGCAAGTCTTTGAAGGAATTACTTATGTCCCTGCTCACGGACTTTACTCTACACCCTGCTTTAGGCCATTCGTTGACTGAAGTATACAAGTATTCAACAGTGGGTTATTAGCGTTTGATTCCGTCTTTTAATAAACAAACAGGAGTGGTTGGCACGAAGTAGATAAAACCTTTATGGGCGCCGGACGACAAGTGACGACGGTCACGTTTTTAATTACCCGAGACTCATCCGTCGTGTCACTAGGGGAGTTCTCCAATTGTGTACTTTTAGTTGGCTGTTCCGGCTTTGAGTTGGATAGGTTACACAGTTCGAGTTGGCCCAGTTAGTACCTGTGGTTAAGTTACTCGCACCATGTGACGAGTTACTAGAAATTGAGAAGAGACGAATGAGATTTAGATACCATCTTGCCGTACCAATCGTCGCACTTCAACTTCCTTTCTTAGTATGAGTAAAGAGTGGAACTAGCCCCCAGAGTCTATTTTTTCAAAGCTGATTATCTCAGCAACTACTGAAGATAGCTTCAGTAGTCAAACTACTTCAGAATAATTATAATTAATATTAACCCACCTTTATTGCACGGACAATATTTTTTTTTTAATTTTACGGGCCAAATATCCGATATGGGGGATGGGGGGGGGGGGGGGGGGGGAATTACACATTCCAAAACCAATTTTTATGTTGCTTAGTTTTTGAGATACATATAATGATTATAAATGACGAAAAAAATACTGTACCGTTTCGCCAAAGTTTGCAAAGTGAAAAAGTCTGAAATAAATATGATTGATATATACGCAAAGATTACAGGAAAATTAAAACGAACTCTCTATCTAGAACAGTTTTTTTAGATATCATCTAAAAAAATGCAGTTCTCTTGGTTTTCCGCACACATAATGGCGCTGCTAAATTAACATTAATTCCCAGCTTATTTCATGGAAACTCCTCATTACTATCTGATGGCAGAGGTAAGCCAAGCTTCTAATACGAGTTGTTAGCAGTAGATGCTACTATCAAGTCAGTAGCTCGCACCATGTAACCTATCCATAAGGCTTACGTAGGTGTTGAGTGGAGAGCTTCGAAAGTTAAATGAGGATTTGTGCGCGTACACATGTCATGGATTATATCCTATTATGGTTTTAAAAGAGTAAAATTTAGTTTTATTGATCAGTTTAGGCAAAAATGTGATGAACAAGTTTGCAGGGAATCACGTCAAGTCCTACTTGGACGTAACCAATATAGTAATGCAATTGTTATAAAAAGTGGAAATTATTGGACTTTGTATTGATAAGTTCAGCTTATTTGACTGAATTTATTGTTTAGTTGTTTTAAATATTTGCATCATTAAGTGACTGCTCACAAAATTATTTTAACTAATATAATACTTCTATTTATGAATTGTATTCAAATTTTATTACTAATTATAATAATATTCCAAGTTTTTCAAATAATTCTTGTTAGACTTACTATGACATCAGAATGATATAATATGGGTTGTTTCGCAATACTTGTTTGTTCCATGCTGGTTTTGTGGGTTAGTACTAGTTCAGTTGTGTGTAGTAATAGTTAGTATTATTTCCTAGTACTTAGATCGCTTTGGTCTAGTTTTGCCGGGTAATCCCTTTTACTGGATAAAAGTTAACTATATATAAATATTTAGTACATAATTTAAGAGCATGAGCGTTCGTTCTTCAAGCTGGTTATTTTTGGAGTGCAAATAAAATATTTATATTGTTTGAAAGCTCAATATTGAGGGAGTAAGTGTATTTGTGGTGACAGACAGAACTTTAAATTGTTAATGGATGTTTTAGTAAACTCATGGTGGTATTTCTAAAACTTTGGACTGCCTACTTTTCGCTATAGACATAGGAGTTAAAAGTTTTTTTAGTTAAATTCTTTGTTTTAGATCCACATAAATATAACGCATTCATTTTAGATTTATAAAAAAAAACATCCAAGTGCGAGTCGGACTCGCGCACGAAGGGTTCCGTACCATTATCTATAAAAACGGCAAAAAAATCATGTCTGTTGTATGGGAGCCCCACTTAAATTTATATATTTTTTTAGATTTAGTATTTGTTCTTATAGCGGCAACAGAAATACATCATCTGTGAAAATTTCAACTGTCTTACGATCACGATTCATGAGATACAGCCTGGTGATATACGGACAGACAGACAGCGGAGTCTTAGTAATAGGGTCCCATTTTACCCTTTGGGTACGGAACCCTAAAAAAGTAAACCATTTTGGCCATAATACAAAAATAATCGAAGTTTTACTTTAAATAAGCTTAGCTTCGTACAATTCTGTATTTTTCGCAATACGTGCATTCGTGATATGAACTCTGCAATCACTCATTTTCACGCAACCCAACAGTGATGTATAAAGTCAAAGAGGGTAATAAATAATACAGCTCCCTTTCCCCAATTTTACATAAAAACGCGTCTCATCCGCAATCTGCATGTTTATGAGGGTATATTCTATAAACAAGTCAGCATCGCCTTGGAGTTTGTTTTCACTGCATCAAATCTTATATTCCTAGGAGAATATAACCGGAGGTTGGTCCGACTATACCGTTTACTCTCGTTTATGATTTTTGTAGTGGAAACTAAAATCGATTTAAAGGTTCATAAATATAGCAAATCGACCTGATTTAAGTAAAATATATAATTAAAGATGCCCCGAGGCCGTAATTGACACAAAAGGCTTACATAACGCGATTCAGGATTTTAACATTTTTTATCTGTGGCATCTAGTTTAGATTAGGTTCATTAATTACGCAGCGCACACATTTTCTTACTAAACTTTACAATTAAAAAAATATACTTGTCTACACGTAGCCAATCCATACACTACGTAGATTACGGCGTAGACCGTATACGTAGACTCTGATTATGAATGAATGAAAATTCTTTATTATACCTTACAAACTAGACACAACAGATGACCTCCGTGACGCAGTGGGTGAATAGCTGAGATGCAGGAGGTAGCGGGCTCGATTCCTGCCGCGTAACAAATGCGTGCATGATCTACACATATTTGTTCCTAGTCTGGATGTTTTTTTATGTATTATGTATTTACAAAAAAAAAGTATATAAGTATTCTATCAGTTACCTGGTTCCCATAGTACAAGCTCTGCTTAGTTTTGGGCTAGATAGCGCTGTGTAAAATGTCCAGCAATATTTATTTATTTATTTAGATATAAAGAAATAAAAAAATAAACAAATAAATCTAAGCATAATGGGCGATCTTATCGCTTAACTGAGCGATCTCTTCCAGACAACCTTTGGATGGAGAGTATCATTGCTTAATGGAAGATGGGCAATAATTTAATATTAATTATAATTCATTAAATAATTTAAGATTATAATTTTACTTAAGCTCAGTGTCAGAGAGCTGAACGATATTTTCTCGGATCGACGTGAAATGAGAACACACTCAATGGTGTGCTTTGCTTAGGACAGCAATACACAGAATTGCATGCAAATAAGATAACAGCAATAAATATGAGAGTTGCCCTCTGCTATTGTTCCAAACAATTTCGTTATTGCATGTAAAAGTTTATGAGTTTCTTGACCCATCTTTTACTGCAACCGTTTCGGACTGCGTGTAGGACATCATTGTCTATATAACGTAGTCATTGCTAGTATTGGTATAACTCTGCCAATTCATTCGATACGTACGAGTATATTCTTGTTTGAGATTGGTAAATAGCTGATATTGCGTATTCCTTGCTAAATTCAATGCTCAAATGTAAAGCTAGCAACAATATAGGTGTTGGTTTCGTATTCCCTATTAAACTTCTTAAAAATGTAAATTTCATTGTCATAAATTTCCAGGGCACTTATAAAAACCATAACTTTTAGGCCATTTTTGCGCCTGTCAGTAAATCGCCAGGGAAGGATTATTCATCGGCGGTGTCCAAACAAAACGGCTCATTGACTTTGTGATTAATAGCAAGGAAAGCGACGGTGACATTCCGATGTGGAAATATTATAGCTAGGAATAAACATACCCTGTAATGAACATGGCGATTTGGGATTTCGGCTCATTATATCACATTATATTACTAACTCATCAACATTATTTATCATATTAAACAAAATACGTGACAACGCTTTGCTTCAACAACCTCATCTAATAAATTACTTAACATCAGCAAACAAAAATAAACATAAATTGTGTTTACATGTACTTGTAATTCAGAGTCACCAACGCCAGTGTGTCGTGTTTCACATAAATAGGGATTTGCCAAAAAGGTGGTAATAAGGTATGCAAGCCCTCTTTCCTTTGTCGGCCACTCACCAGCAACGTGACGAGAATCACCGCGTGAGATTTAGTACTACAAGTACCTATATATATGAAGAATTCGAGATGTGTAGCATAGACGGCACCATTCGTAAGTGTTAACCATTCGAAGCTAGGTAGAATCGCGCGATTGCGGAGCCACTTTGCTCGAATTTGAATACGGTTTTGTGGGTAAAGTATACTATCCATTTGGTAAATAATACGAGCGGCGAGTTCTTCCTCATTTATTATAGAAACTCGAATTTGTATGATAGCGTAAAGGTAAAGTTGGTGTACACGAGCGGGGTCGGACGGCCGTATCATTGTGCGGGCGAGCCGCGGGCGCGATTACAATGCCCTCGCTGTGACATTTTCGCTAATGGTTCGGGGGTAGGCACAATAAAACGACAATACGACGGGAGATAAGGTGGCAAGTGAAAATTTTACAACGGGATTAATTCAATTCCGCCTTGCCT
Source organism: Philereme transversata (assembly GCA_963924445.1). NCBI lineage: Eukaryota > Metazoa > Arthropoda > Insecta > Lepidoptera > Geometridae > Philereme > Philereme transversata. The sequence continues at coordinate 14,469,917 of OZ004342.1, forward strand.
TGTGGCGGAGCAAGGTAAGCCTTAAACTGATAAAGTTTACATTGAATAGTTTCAAATCGTATTTTTAGGGCATTGTATTTTAAAAACTTGCAAAAATATATAACTAAAATTTTATTTTTTCTACTCAAGGGATTTCTTTAATTTAACTATTTTTTAAATTGGCTGATCTTAGAACTGTAACGCAACGCTAGTTTAAGGGCGGTTCAACTAGCTCTTGCTCTACATCACTGAAGGCCATAAAACGTTCACTATAGCGTGCGTTCTCAATCTATCCATAATCTATACATCACTGGGGGACACACGCTCTGACATTTTGACCCGTGGGCCGTTTTTCAATGAGGATTCCGAGCTGGCATCGCTTTGACTCCTGAAAGGGTTATCCATGTTACGAAACGCTACCAGCCTTTTGTATTTTTATCATCGTCGAATGAATCGCCATAAAATGTGTCTACAAAAATCTATTTGCAAATTTTGCGTTGTCGACGTTTGTCAAATTGTTAATAAATTAAAAGAATAATTGATATTAGCTACTTATATTTGTAACTTTAACTAAGTAACTAAAAAAGAACGGGAACTGCATTTATAAATAATTATAAGTAAAGATGATTAAGATAAATAATATTGAAGATATTTGTTATTTATTTATTAAATATGTTATCATATCTTGGGGACGCTTCCACCTGGTAGTGATCTGGAGCAGTTGAGCTATCTATAGATCATTTGCAACGGTCTTTAGATGATTCAACTGTTTCTCCTGTATATAGTCTTGTAAATAATTTAACAATGACATATATGTACCTATTGTAAAAAAAATATATTTTATCTATCTATATAAATTAGAGGTAAATTAGACGTTTCACGTATGTGACGTGTCAGGCACAAAGCAATGTCATGCAGGTCAATTCTTAGGAGCTATGAAAACTGTGATAACAGGCAGGCAGTTAAACCGCATTAATATCAGGTAGACCATGTAATTGTGCCGTCATCATAATTTGTAAAAAAGTACGTACTTATAATAACTACAGAGAAATTATGCTTACTAAAGTTTTGGATTGGTAGGTAAAATCAGCGAGAAATATTAATACAACCTTACATAATGTTATTTTACAAAAGTTATTTAAACCATAACTCCATTTTAAATTAAGCGTTTTACAACAGTGAATTACTGTAATGGTTCAGTGTCGTGTAATGCGATCCAAGCAAAAGCCGTGAAAGCTTGCACTTTGCTAAATGAGAGCGAGTGCAAAACAAAGCTGGACACCGGGCAAATGTCATAAATGTGCGGCCTGGGTTAAGTATTTAGCCTATTTGCCGAGTTTAGACATCCATTAATATTATAAATGCGAAAGTTCGTGCAGATGTTTGGATGTTTCTGGCCGATGATGTTAGCAAACAGATGTTAATATGATTTCGTAAATTCAATATTCTAAAGTAGGTTTTTCATGAGGTTTTAATTATTACTAAAATTTAGAAATATACATATATATATAAAATATGTAAACAATTTGAAAGATAGGTGCTAGTTTACATATTATAATATTGTACTTATTTTAATATAAATAAATAAATAAATATTGCTGGACATTTCACACAGCGCTATCTAGCCCCAAACTAAGCAAAGCTTGTACTATGGGGACCAGATAACTGATAGAATACTTATATGTATACTTTTTTTTTGTAAATACATACTTATAATATATAGAGAAACAACCAGATCCGGAACAAATATCTGTAGATCTTGCAAACATTTGTTCCGCGGCGGGGTTCGAACCCGCTAGCTCCTGCGTCTCAGCCAGCTATTCGCCCACTGCACCACGGAGGTCGTCATATTATGTCCTACTATCCGCCTACTTGCTATGTTTGCGTTCATACTTTTAGTAATAGATTGTAGACGGTTTTGGGTGGGTAGGTTGGTTATTTGTGATTGTGTAAATATATAATCATGTTTAAGTAAAGACGGCTGGTTTTTTTTGAAGTTCATATTTAAATAATATGTAGCGGCTCGAGTGTATCTAAGCACTGAGACAAGCCTTTTAGGTTTTACAGCTTTATGTAATACTATTGGGACCTTTTTGTAGAATATATGAAATAAAATAAATAATATATACTTTTAGATCGAGAAGTAGACCGTCGTGTCGATAACGCTTGGAAGAGCTACTGGTCCATGAAAGAGCTAATGAAGGGCAACCTTCCACTGTCACTTAAGCGAAAACTCATCGACATGTGTATCTTACCTATCCTAACCTACGGTGCTCAGACTTGGTCATTGACGGACTCACAAAAGTTCAAACTCGGGGTATGCCAACGAGCGATGGAGCGTAGCATTTTAGGTGTTAAGCGAACCGATAGAATCCGCAACACTAACGCTCTATGACCGGAATCCTCGACGTGGGGTACAAGGCTGCAAGACTCAAATGGGACTGGGCGGGGCATGTCACTCGAATGCACCCTGAAAGGTGGACTAAGATCTCCACCGACTGGCAACCTACAGGACGACGGCAACGAGGCGAAAACGTTGGCGCGACCATCTGGATGGGTTCCATTCTGACTGGCAGGAGATTTCTGGAGAGCGCAAGGAATGGGAGGAAATGGGGGAGACCTTTGCCCAGCAACAGACGGCCAGTATAGGTTATTAAAAAATATATATATACTTTATCATTTAGCATTTATATAAATCAGCTTAAATATTAATGTTGTGCGTTAACTTTAACCCCCCACACTACATTGTATGTATATTTTTTCAATGTTTATTTGTAGGTTAAGCTAACATTAAGCTGTCTGTGTTGATGATATAGAATACAAGCTGCTGCCCGCATAAAATAACATGTCAATAAAAAGTAGCCTATGCCTCAATCCAAGTCATAATCAAATTTCATCGAAATCTGACCAGCCGTTTAGTCGTAAAAAATAGATCTATCGATGATGGACGTTCTATGGTTAATATGATGGTCATGAAAACAGGCACCACAGCTGGTTCGTGACCACAATATACCAACCTAATATTTGGTACCACTAGAGTGAAGCCGTGAGCAAAAACTTGTTTAAGATAAACTATTTTACTTTGCCTCGTCATTTTGTTTATCTAAGAGGTGTGTGTGTATGTGTGTGTGTGTGTAGGATTTGGGTGTCCTAGGTAAACGAAAGGTTAGCCTTAATTCTGTAAGTTGCAACCTAGCTCTATCGTTTATTACTATTAGATTGCTGAAATCAGTGTTTAAAAAGGACAATGTGCATAACCGTTTTAATTGTGTATAAACTAGTGGTTCGCCCCGAACTGAGATCTCGCGAGTCTCCCAAAACACAAAAACAAATATTCTAAGGGCGACTCGCGCAACGATGCCTAAACGTATTTAGTGGCTAAATATTATTTAAAGCATTGTCAAATCATACAAATACGTAAACTTTAAACATGTTTAGTCGCTAAATACGTTTAGGAATTGTTGTGCAAGCCGGCCTTAATCTTTGACTAATAAAATAGTACCACAAAATATATAACCAACTAACCTGACCTACAGTTTCATTCAAATTACAGGTAACGGGAGTTCATGTAAATTGGTTATCTTTTTTTAGGGTACAAATTGCAGTTACTCTGGATTTCAGACCTTTGTCTATATTTGTGTCTCTTAAGTTACACGCATACCAAGTTACATCACTGTGTGGTCACTGGTGTACCTTGTGAATTTTGTCAAAGTTCAGTTTTTATTAACTCAAAAACTATAAGAATTTTACTAAAAAAGAGGGAATCGAAATGTGTCGAATGAATACCTTTCATTTGACGTCCTACTTGACCTACTAGTCTCACATTAATTTTTTCTTACCCCTCTTGAACCCCAATATCTCAACAACCCCCCACATTTTTAGCTCATTTAGTCACACCAAAATTGTGCTATCACCTATGTATCAAATTTCACAATGATCGGATCAACGCTTCGAAAGTTATCCTCGGACAAACAAACAAACATACATGCATACATACAACGCCGATTTGCCCAAGTTGATTTACAGATATCGCTTCGCTCGATAAAAATAAATAAATAATGCTGAAACTTTCACACAGCGCCATCTAGCCCTAAACTAAGGAAAGCTTGTACTATGCAATTTATTAATTTGCCGACAATAATTAGACGTACCTAATTTGATACTCTTATGTTTAAATATTTGAACTGTTCAGTTATCTCGTGAATGCGCACTGATTTTTTTTATAGTAATCGAACCACCTTAAAGATCTAATTCTCTTTATAATTGTCTAAACAATTATGTAGTCGAACTAAACAGAACAAGATGGCAGCACCAGTAGATTCAGTTTATAGAATCTTTATTTCTCATTTAAAAAACATTTCGTCACGTACAATGAGAATTTATAAACTAGGTAACATTTTGTATCGTCTTAAGTCAACGTTAGTTAAGTAGGTAGGTTGGTTAAATACAGATTTACATTCGGCAAGAAGGATAAGATAGTAAATTAAACATAAAATTAGGAAAGTAGGTAGATAGGTATATAAGTAGATAAGTGTCCAAGTAAATAAGTCCATATCCTACATATAATAAAACAGCAAAACAAATTAGGTAGATGCTTGCAAACAAATAAAATATGTAGTTTCTAAGCACCTACGAGAATATCTAGGTAGGTATGTGTTGTGTTCAAACAAGTTACAAATAAGTTTTGTACAGGTTCTAAACAACGTTTGTACATTAGATAGTTTATAATAGGCAATAGTTTAGTCATTTAGTTATTGGAGTATGATTAGATTAGATCTCGCTATCGAAGCGTTTTGAGTTTACATACATAAGGTCCTAATTGCATCGAATTAATCAGGTGTTTGTTTGAACCTACATTTTATTACCTAAATTAGTACAAAACACACTATTACACTATTTAGGTCAAGCGTGCGTGAAGGCGCATTAGACTACTCGTGAGTCGTGGCTAAGGCTCATCCCTTTAGGTTCCTGTTGTCAAATGTTTACCTGACTTAAAATATTCGTTCCAGAGGGCTTAGCCAAGTTACATTCGATAAGCGATGACGCTAGTCGATAAGCCCGAAAATGTATGGGATTTGACACATGCTATGGAAATATTACGTGATATATCGACAACAAAGCTATGTAGAAATGGAATCGGTTCGAAGCGAATGTAATTTGGCTACGGGCCCTGGTCTGTCACGTATACCCTGGTACCTACTTAATAAACAGATAATCCTAGTGTGAAAGTAGGGACTATGTGACTATTGGGTGGTGTTTATTTACTTTGTGGATTTTACCTTTTTCCTGAAATCTATGATGGGCTATGTTTACCCAGGTTCCCAGTCCACCCAAAGATTGTCTGGAAGAGATCGCTTTCCGCGATAAGACCACCACTTGTATTTCCACGTGTCTAGTTATTTGGTTTTAATATTGTTTGTGAATTTGTAGTGTGGTATACAAAGAGTTATTTAACTATCCATCAGAGCATCAAGCGCTTGACTATGACAATGACAGGTGAAATATTTATGATGATGATGATGGTGAGGATACTCACCAACAAAATTGACGTGTAATACAGCGAGTACAAATATGCGCGCGAGTGGACCTCCCCCGCTCGCCTGCCCAGCCGCCATCTTGCCTCACGTCCTGCACACCCATCTACTGCCACTCTTCAGTTTCCATGTACTCCTAGTCCTTCTCATTTTGCTCTAGCCGGAGAAACCTGTGGAAATACTTTCTTTAAGTTTTCGATAAAGATAATAATTGCTTTTTTAAAGTATCAATTAGGTCAGAGAATTATCCTAAAGTATCACGATTTTGAATTTGGTTCGGAATAATCCAGGTAAACCAGAGTTTAGGGGTAAACCAGAGTTTAGAGATAAACCTAGTACTTAATTAATTATATTAATCAGATATCTATCAAGTATGTACTTTATGCGTTATAAAACAGTTTAATATCAATAATTGTTTAGACTCATCGCGAAAGTTTACGTAGGACTTCCTTGAATAAAAGAAGATAGGAAAAAATACAATAACAAGATTGTTTACACAAATAATTTCATCACAATGGAAGCTTGCTGCTTTATCAGAACCAAGCAACATATATTTATGAAATGTTATGGGTATAGCTATCCTTGCCAGTCCAGTGGAGTCAATTTTCTTGCATTATGCAAGAATACATAAGCATAATCGCAATAGATTCCGTGAAGTCTGAATAAAACATTTCCAATGCTTTTACCACTACTTTTGTTTCAAATTCACTAGAAATTTAACCCTAAAGTTCAGATATTTCATTCAAAGAGCAAAATAAAAGCACCCCAGTACTTAATACTTACCACAATAGATATATTTCAGTATCTTTGTGCGAATAAAAATGGTAAAATATACGTATTTTTATTCACATTCCGGGGAGAGAGCCACAGAAACATTCGAACGTTATCTAAAATATGAGTGAATATGGGGAGGCTACGTGTGGTCTGTTCTAAAAGAATTTGATATCAAAGATTCGCTAGCGGTAGCATAAACACGGACCTCGTACCCACTGCGTCACAAAATTGATCTAAAAATTATGGAAGGAGCTTTGATTACTTCAATTCATTTATTTATCTGTAATACTTAGTAATATTTTTTTATTATTTGCTATGTACAAGATTAATTTAAAACACATCCGGAATCGTATTGTTACGCCGAGGCTGTCACAGAATAAGTAATAGGTAGTCGGCATTTCTCGATGGCTCTCGGCTTACCTACTGTGTCACAGAATAGGTAATATGTATAGCATGTAGGTATATGGAATATACCTACATGCTACGTTTTTACCTGCAGTTGAACAGCATAAGGATTAGTTATTCTGTAGAAATACCTACCGTTTCCTGGAACGATCGAGAACGTTTGAGTGTTATGAACTGTGCGCGGTATAAATAGCCCAGAGAGACGGCCGGAGGGGTCAGTCAAAGTCCAAATCCTGTCTTCCGACGATCATCGTCGCCTCACGTCCCTCCTTCGTCAAGAGCACATAGGTTACCACACCTATGCCCTCGAAGACGAAAGACTTCTTCGTGTAGTGATCCGCGGCCTCCCTGCGGAGCACTCCACGGACTCAATCAAGTCAGATTTACTGGCTCAATCCTTCCCCGTCAAAGAGGTCCACCGTATGCACAACGGTAAGACCACTTACAACCTAGTACTTGTAGTACTAGAGCTCTCACCGGCAGGCAAGGCCATCTTCAATCTTAAGATGGTCAACAACCTCTCCGGCCTCCGGGTTGAACCCCCCCCCCCCCCCCACCGAAATGGCACTCCAGTGTCATAGATGTCAGCTTTATGGCCACTCGGCCAAAAACTGCCACGCCCGCCCCCGTTGCGTTAAGTGCCTGGGTGACCATGGCACCTCTGACTGCAACCGCACTCGAGACACCATCGAGCCGCCAAGCTGCGTGCTTTGTAGTGCCGTGGGACACACCGCAAGTTATCGTGGTTGTCCTTCGGCACCCAAAGTCAGCAGGGTGGTGACTCGTAGGAGCCAACCCCGACCTTCTCCACAATACACCAAATCAACCCCAAAGTTGACCATGGTGCCCTTGCAGGAGGCACAACCTCCCAAAGGCTCAGCATGGGCCAAGCCCTCACCCTACTCCAACCTAGCCCTCAGGGCAACGGCCCCCCTACCACGCTCCTCTGAGCCAGCCCCCCTTTCTAAAATGGGCAAGTCGGACTTTGCTGCTGACTTAGCTCTCATCATGGAGTTCTCCTCCATCGACCTTGCAGAGGTTCGCGTGCTTGCACAAAAACTTAGGCAAGCAAACTCCACCCTTGAAAAACCCGTGGAATAGTACCACGACGAACTCTAAAGGCAAACAACTAGAAAGCCTAGTTGAACCCCTTAATTTTGACATCATTGCCCCTAGGGGCATGACTCGCTTCCCCACTTCTACTCCTCCTGAGCTCCTTGACATTGCTCTTTTCAAAAACGTAGCCCTTCGACTACGCTTAATTGAAGTTATTCATGAGCTCGATTCCGATCATCGACCGGTAATGCTCTTACTCGGCCCTCCCACTGACCAGCCCCCTGCCACAAAGACTGTGGTAGAGTGGCATAAACTTGAGAAAGCCCTCAAGTCTGCGCACTCGACTGACCTAGATAGGATCCCTTCTGTCATTCTGACATCTGGTGATATCACGGTAGCGGTTGACTCCCTTACCAGACATATCACAAACTCAGTCAGAGACTCATCAAAGCAGTTGCCCGTAGTGGATGACCACCGGGGCCCCTTGCCAGATGATATCAGACGGCTGATGACTGAAGCTAATGCTGCAGTTAGACTTCATACTCGCTGCCCCACTAACGATAATCGAGTCTTGATGCGCTCCCTGCACCGTGAGGTAAGAAAGCGCATCAAAGAACATCGCAATCGTGGGTGGGAGAGCCTGCTCTCGGGGATCGAGCGTAGCCATCTGGCCTACTGGAGGCTAGCTCGCTCCATGAAAGCGGACGCTCTCGCTCCGATGCCTCCTCTTATCCGACCCAATCACCCTCCAGCATTCGAAGACGAGGAAAAAGCTGACTTCCTGGCCAAAACCCTCGAATCTCAATGCTCGCCCAGTCTCGAACCCGTCGACCCTGTTCACCTCCATACGGTGAACAGCGAGGTTGACCGCTTAGCCTCCCGACCCCCTACTTCCCCACTTAATCCGATCGAGACCTCTGAAGTCTTTGATACTATCAAGGCCCTACACCCAAAGAAAGCCTCCGGCCCCGACGGCATTTCCAACAGAGTACTCAAGCAGTTCTCTGTCCCCCTTATCCATATCCTAGTCTGCATCTTCAATGCGGCTATGGAAACTTGCACCTTCCCTGATGCTTGGAAGGAAGCCAACGTTATTGGCATCCGAAAACTCAGCAAACAGGCAAACGATCCATCTAGTTATCGTCCCATTAGTCTACTTAATAGTATAGGCAAGATGTATGAGCGTCTTCTAATGAAGCGTCTCTGGGCTCATGTCAATGAGTTCAAACTCCTTCCCGACGAGCAGTTTGGCTTCCGTGCCCAACACTTATGCCCACAACAGGTGCTCCGCATAACGGAGCATGTCCTCTCCAATTGGCAAAGTACCTGTCCTTCAGATACTGGTGCCGTCTTCCTCGACGTAGCGAAAGCTTTCGACAAAGTCTGGCACAATGGCTTGATCTACAAGCTTTTCAAACTCGAAGTCCCAGACAGACTCGTGCTCATCATACGAGACTACCTACAAGGTCGCAGCTTTCGCTACACCGTGGAAGGCACTCTCTCTAGTCCTAGACCAGTCAGAGCTGGAGTCCCTCAAGGCTCCGTTCTCGGCCCCCTCCTGTTCACGCTGTACACCAGCGATATCCCCCGCACTCCTCAAGTGGAAATAGCCCTATACGCAGACGACACAGCCGTGTACACATCCAATCGGAATCCTGATCGGGTGGGTATAAGGCTGCAGGCTGCCCTTCATTCATTAGCCATTTGGTTCCGCAAGTGGCGGATCGAGGTAAACCCGTCGAAAAGCACAGCAGTGTACTTCTCACGGAGAAACCTCACTCCCAAACCGATCTCCTTATTTGGCAAGCCCATTCGCTGGGCCCCATCAGCCAAATATCTGGGTGTCATCCTCGATAGGCGTCTTTCATTTAGGTTGCACATCACTAAGAGGTGCAACCAGGCAAAGTTCACCCTAGGACGATTGTCCTCATTTCTAGGCGCGAAAAGTAAAATGCCCCTTAGAAATAAGGTGACCCTTTACAAAGCGTGCATTCGTCCCATTATGACATACTCATCTGTAGTATTTGCCCACTCTCCTGAAGTTGGTGCCATTCAGGTCATTCAAAATCGCTTCTTGCGAAAAGCCTCAGGCTCGCCCTGGTACTTTCGCAATAACGATCTACATCGCGACATGAAATTAGATTCAATAGCCAAGTTCAAGAAGCTCGCTTCCAAGCGGTATTATGAACTTGCCTCCCATCATCCGAACCCTTTGGTACATACCATCCCGGTCTACCCGTTGGATCCGCCCGCCAACAAAATCCTCCGTCGTCCGAGACACGTTCTCGGAGACCCAGATGACGAAATCACCTCTGACGGTGACGGGATGACGGAAGCTGAGTCATCTATATCAGACAGAGCAAACACTTCACAGAAACACCGACCTCGCCGGCGAGGTCGACGAGTCCCTTCAGTCGCCGCCTATACGAGGTACAGACATGTACCCGGGCGTTTCTCGCCTATCCCCACCCCGGCAACTGCCCAAGCCGAGGCTCGTACCTAAGTGGTGCCCTTGCGCTAGTTGCCTAAACAACTTACTGGGCTGAGCGCCATCTGCGCTCGCCAAAAGTTCGGTTAAGCTGTCACGGCCTCAGAGGCTAACAGGGATATAAAAAAAAAAAAAAAACGGAGGGGTCAGTCTGGTTTTGGCTATGCGTGCGAACATTTCGGTGACTTTTAGTGGTTTATTAATTGTGCAACAGTGGTGTGAATTACTGTGTTGTGATTACTTGTGACTAAGTTCGTGTATTCATCGTTTTAGTTTTGAATAAAAGTGTTATTTTGGTTAGACTGATTTCCATTATTTTATCCGGAACCCTCAGCTCGTAACAGTATTACTTGATTTTGACGACCTCCGTGGTGCAGTGGGCGAATAGCCGGCTGAGACGCAGGAGGTAGCGGGTTCGATTCCCGCCGCGGAACAAATGTTTGCATGATCTACAGATATTTGTTCCGGGTCCGGTTGTTTCTCTATATATTATAAGTATGTATTTACAAAAAAAAATTGTATATAAGTATTCTATCAGTTATCTGGTTCCCATAGTACAAGCTCTGCTTAATTTGGGGCTAGATAGCGCTGTGTGAAATGTCCAGCAATATTTATTTATTTATTTATTTATTTTAGAGGTTAGCTTAAAACCGGTAGCTTGAATATTTATCCAGTAACCGATACATTTCCAACAAACAATATTTTACGTAAATCGGCGGCGCCTTTGCGACGATGCCGCTTAGTCAGTTTAACAGGTATGTACCTACTTACATGATAAATGAATATGATTTGTTTATCTATTTTATAAAGGCTGTTTTATTGTTGGTCTAGTACTTGATATTATGTATGTTTGAAAATTACAAATTTTCAATGGTATTGAAGTTGAAAAAAAACCTATTTGACAACAATACTAGCTAATAGTCCTACCCGCGTGTTCATTTAATGTCGTACATAACAAAACAAGTAGTAAAAACTTAACCTTGTCAACAAATTATGTGTTAGTTCAATTATTAGTACTATTTTACTAGTTTAATATTTAAGTCTTGTGCCAACAATCTCTCGCAGAGACTATTCGATCAGGCAGAACCAGAGTGAAGGATTTCATAATGGTTGAGTCGTATTTTAATTAATTCATTTATTTATTCTATAATAGAGAAAAATACATACAAGACCCGGGGGTAATACCCTAAAATCAGTGATAGCAACGCGACAGCAATCGGTCGCGAAATGTCAATTTGCACATAGAAACTAGCGCCACCAGCAAAGGGAGTGCAACCAATAGTAAAATCAAGTAAAATATATTTATTTGGGACAACAGTACAGTACAGATGAAACCGAAGGTAATAGATTAAAACATATAATGAAAAAATACATTAAAAACAACACTAAGTATGAAAATGATGGACAAAAAACCACAGATTAAGAACGATTACTATAGGCAGGTACCTAACAAGACCTATACATAAGTACGTGGGCGCTAAAAGGTTATGTGCTGTGTGGTGTCTCAGCTTTGTGTTGGTTCACGCTTGGGCGCTAAGCGCAGACCAACGCTGGTAAATTTAAAGTTATGCGACCGATTGTTGTCGAGTTGCTATCGCTCGCCGAGTAGTGTAGACTGAGTAACAAAGCAGAGAGCATAAACAGTTACCACTCACCACACAACAATTTAAAAATTGCCTTTTCCAGTAAAACCAGGCGCTCTTTGACATCGCTCTTTATAAAGGTAATCACAAAATGGATATTGTGGTGTCTTTTGGCCTCTCATTCAGTTAAATGAAATAGGATGTGTACTTTGGCCGACAGCTAATGGAATATTTTTGTGATAGGATAGGTAGCGATGTTGATTTCACAAGTTTAACGTGCATAAAGCGAGTATTGAAATACCTGTTAGTTTATGGATTATTTATATGAAAATATGTTTAAGACTAATAATCCTTCATTATTTTATTCGTAAGTACTAGTAATAATATAATTACTGATCGCGTAGTTATCGCGTATGCACCTATTTGTTAAGGTACATACGCTATAAAAACCCGTTTAAATCAGTGTTGCAATTATGCACACGCAATTTAAATCAATTATGCACAGTGATCGACGACCTCCGTGGTGTAGTGGGTGAATAGCCGGCTGAGACGCAGGAGGTAGCGGGTTCGATTCCCACCGCGGAACAAATGTTTGCATGATCTTCAGATATTTGTTCCGGGTCTGGTTGTTTCTCTATATATTATAAGTAGGTATGTATTTACAAAAAAAATGTATATAAGTATTCTATGAGCTGTCTGGTTGCCATAGTACAAGCTTTGCTTAGTTTGGGGCTAGATAGCGCTGTGTGAAATGTCCAGCAATATTTATTTATTTATTTAGTGATCGCGAAAGTATGAAAAATACTGGAATCATATTCAAAGAGTCAAATATTTGACGAAAATCAAAAACTTTTAATAGTCTCAATTAAAAAAAAACCCCTTGGGTTTCGGATTTTTGTTAAAATGCTTACCAGTAAATGATAGAACTTTGTTTCGAAAACCACGTATGCATTAAATAGATTATTTTAAATACTAGAAGGCTTAAAAATCACCGAACACGACCAGTGGAGGCGCGATAACGGAATCGCCACCGGAAGCCGTAATTAATGCCAGCACCACATTATGCGTTTCCTTTCCGGTTGCGTGTGTGCTACTAAAGCCTTAACGTCCTAAAAAGCGGTAACCGTAATAAAACTGTGTTCAGAGTGTCGTCTATTATATTCTGATGCATGAAATGGAGAATTTTTAACATTATTGTATTGCAATAAATACAGATTAATGTTCTGGATGGGCAGAGCGGTTTCTTATATAAAATCATCCTTCGGAAGACGCTCACCGCTATACAAGAAACTAGGGCTTAAATATAGTTTAACAGGAGCAGCGAGTTCAAGCATTTATCTACCCTATTGAGTAGGTATTCAATAAACATTTTCACCTGAGGTTGAAAAAATACTGCCTATGTACTTTGTATATACGTATGCCCATTCAAAACAACAAAAGCACTAAAGTTATGCCCGCTCGGGTGAATTATTTCAATTTGCAAGACTTGAAACTATTCGAAGAGCCAAAGTTTTAAGAGTCTGTTTCGCTTGGCTGCTTTTTGTGAACAAGAGATTAAATTGAATACGTTTAGGCTAGTTGCATACCTTCCTAGAGATTTCGGTTCAAAGAGTACCCAAAAAAATAGCCGAAATATTAACCGTGTTACTAATAAACTCGCAGTGCCATAAGAATTGTTCTTGCAATATATTGGGAACATATATGTTAAAGGTCAGGCATGCATAATATTTTAGACTAGGGGCGGTATTTACCCGTGCGCGAATTTTCTTAGACCAAACCGTTCCTATACTCAGTCCCTTTCTTGTATAGAGCTCTAGTAGAAGCTATCAGATATATTTTACATGATATTTTTGACATCCGTGGATGCGGAATCGGATGCGGATCTAAAGGTTTTTTTAAGAAACTTCGTTTTGGTTATAGGTAATATAATAAAAATATAATATATTAACTGCAGAAAACTTGCTTATCGGATCTTGTCACCGAAATCTTCTTTTCTATTGGTCAATCAGCACATTTTTTTCTTGTCGCGGCAAGAAGAATGCTGATGTCCATGTGTATCGGCATCGATTATTGCGGATGCGGATGCAAAGTCAAAGTCAAATATCTTTATTCATTAAAATCACAAGGATCACTTTGAAATTTTAATTTTACTGCCTGTTCCTTCGCGACCAAGCCAGGAAAGATCCTAATATGGAAACATCCAATAATGATCCTTTTAGGATACATAACAATATCTACATAAAATAAATTACGTCTATCTCTATCATCTAAATAATTCGATATTTTATAGAAGGCTTTTTATAAAGATTTTGTTTAACTACGTTTTTAAATTTATTAATTGTCAATTTTTGTACATCCCTTGGAAGTTTGTTATAAAAGCGTACACCTTGCCTTTTAAACGAATTACTAACTTTATAGAGTCTACAAGTGGCAACAGCGAGTTTATCTTTATTTCTAGTATTAAAATTATGATTATCGCTGTTTTTCTTAAATAAATTAATATTTTTGTGAACATACATAAGATTTTTATAGATGTATTGACAAGGGATGTCATAATATTTATTTCTTATTATCTTATTGCGTAATGATTCTCTAGGGCCCATATTATAAATTGCACGAAAATCCCTCTTCTGCAGCACAAAACCTGTGTTTATATCTGCAGCACTTCCCTCACAGCAGTATACCGTATGACATAATGCTGTGAAAATAGCTGAAGTAAACTAGTCTAGCTGTGTCTACGTCTGTAAAAAGACGGATCTTTTTAACTGCGTATGCCACAGAACTAAGTCTCTTCGACAACCCATCGATGTGAGGGCCCCATTGAAGCTTATTATCTAGGGTTATGCCTAAGAATACGGTGGTGTCCACAAGAGCCAACTCCTCGTCCTTGATTTTTATATCTGCTTTAACTTGTGTAACATTAGGTAGTATAAATCTAATACATTTTGTTTTCTTTTTATTTAGAAGTAGATTGTTTACATTGAAATATTTTACCACCTTAGAGATTGCATTGTTTACATGGTCAAAATCAGTTTATCGTCGTTTTAATTTACAATCTAATTTACGATCATTAGTATATACAAAAATGGTCCCAGAATTGATCCCTGTGGTATACCCATTTTAACCAGAGACCCCGGAGAACGCTTCCCATTCACGTCAACTCTTTGCACTCTGCCACTTAAATAAGAAGTGAGAAAGTCTAGAGCAACGCTCCTAATGCCATAATGGTTAGTTTTCTTATCAATGTGTCATGGTCTACGGAATCAAATGCCTTGGGTAAATCACAAAAAATACCTAAAGCGTCATGAGACTTCTCCCAGGCCCATCAGTGGCTAAGCGACCCCTGGTAAATCCGAATTGTTTATGATGCCGTAAATTATGTGAACTGAAGTGTCTAAGCAGTTGCTTTAAAATTAGTTTTTCAAATATTTTACTAAATGTCGGAAGTACTGAGATTGGTCTAAAATTACCAGGATCAGAACTAGTGCCTGAATTGAAAAGTGGAGTTATTTTACTGTGTTTCATTAAATCAGGGAATACACCACAGTACACACTCATTGAATATTAAAGCTAGTTCGGCAGCAATTATGTCAATCAATGTTTTCACGACGTTAACAGAGATGCCCCAGAGGTCCGTGGTTTTCTTATCATTTATCCGTTTGAAAGCTTTTATAATGTCCTCACTATTTACATAATCAAATTTGAATTGTATTTTGCATTCTGTTAAGTTTTCTTTTAACAATGACTCTGCAACTATGGGAGAGGAGTTTAAGGATTTTGTGGCAGAGACTGCAATATCGGTAAAAAAGTCTTCGAACGGATAAGCTACATCACCACCCTGATTGATCGTGGCATTGCCAATTTTCAAATTAAACTTATTGTTCTATGCAGATGTTCAAATCCATGCGGAGGCTCCGCATTTGCGGATGCGGATGCAAATATTCGCAAGATCCCTGGAAGCTATCAAGGTTTAACCACAATATAGGGACCTAAAGTAATCTCTCGACATACAACTTAGGAGTGTATATCTGAGTTGAATCTATTCACTATTCATGATTGGTAGAGTCCGATAGGCAAATTAATCTCCTATAATATGATGATATGAATCTTGAAAAGCACCCAGTGACCAATGTATAGCCACTTTCAGGATTAGTGAAATAAATTGTTCACTGATTAATTATCAAAACATAAAATTGAGAGGCAGAGAAAAATCATCAAATAAAAGACAGTGAATTAAACACAATCGCGCTCCGATTTCGTTTCGCTTTAATCAGACAATTGTCACAATGAACACAATACTCAAATTAATGAATAATCGATTGAAAACATTGCGCTATCGACGAATTGGCAGTTCGGGCTCATTTGTAAGAGCAATTATAAACCAGCGTAATCAGCCTACTGCGGTGGTGGACTCTGATTCAGAGCAATATTATAGTGATTAGTGACATCGAAATTGATGAGTTGTCTATCTAAATGGGCTAAATACACGATTGACCGCATATGGAAATTAAGCAAATTGGTTGAGCGAACTTTGACTTAGCATTTGAAATAGCCGTCAGATTGTGGTGTAGCAGGTTATCTTTTTGGTAGTCTCCAAAACATCTAAAGTTCTTATATAGAATTAAGTATACGAATATAATATGTAGGTAGATATGGTGTTTGTTTAAAGGAAATAACATAGATAGCGGAAAGTACTTTTGCAATAAACGCATCAGGAAACACTTCGAAAAATGTATATTTTCGAACAGCTTTCGGCTATCGAAGTTCGCATGTCATTCGTCAGCGGCATCCTGTAATTAATGCTGACATGGACAGCGAGGGCTAATGAATGGCGGGTGTAACGTGTCGTGCAAAAACTGTGACGTCATACAACACGTCAAATATCAGACGTGCTGAGGACAGAACGCGGGTGCTGGCGGTATGCAAGTTTGTACAACAATAATACGGTTTTGTTTTCGCAGCCTTCTATAGAAAAAGCATCTCTGCTATGGGAGCGTAAATATGTGTATCTATAGTGAGTAGTAAACCCAGTTTTGATGCTAAAACTTACATAGACACTTATTTGTAGGAAGGTATTTGAAAAAAATATTTAATGTCTTGATTAATCGATGTTGGTACTTATTTTGAGTAGGTAGACGAGTTCATCTTAAATATTTATTATTTTTATAGACGCTATTATAAACAATCAGTTAATAAATAAATAAATCAATAAATATTACTGGACATTTCACACAGCGCTATCTAGTCCCAAATTAAGAACTTGTACGATGGGAACCAGATAACTGATAGAATACTTATACATTTTTTTTTGTAAATACATACTTATAATATATAGAAAAACACCCAGACCCGAAACAAATATTGCAGATCATGCAAACATTTGTTCCACAGCGGGAATCGAACCCGCTACCTCCTGCGTCTCAGCCGGCTGTTCGCTCACTGCGCCACGGAGGTCGTCAATGAGATAGGTGGTCAAACTTAATTTAAAAAATATATGTAATAAGTTTTTCTTAAACCCTACCTAAGTAAAGATCCTCTCCATCCAAAAGTTTTCTGGAAGAGATCGCTTTCTTTAGCGATTAAAACGAACATTATAGTTACATTTACTTTTTATGTTTATTTTTCATTTGATGATGAGCTAAACTCGCTACCCCCTTACTTGCCAACATCAGAGACAAGTGGAAAGGGAGCAGGGAGGTCTTTGCCCTGCAGTGGGACACAGCAGGCTTATAATAATATTAATAAGAATATTGTTTCATTTGTCTAGCTTATAAGATGAGTATAATAAAGAATTTTCATTCATTCATTCAAACTCAAAATATAAACTCGAATTTGTCCAATTTGGAAAATTCGACAGTGTGTATGTATGTGCGTTCGATGGCTAATAATGTGATTTAAAACAAATGCTACATTAATTAAACAGTAGCGTGTGGTTTAAAGGTTCTTTATTAAGATAGCACCTTGTGTTAAAAGGTACATACAAAAAAACATTTATTGATTGATAATAATAGAAATCATCTCTGATTTTCAAAACCAGTAGAACTCAGAGCATCAGCTCATAATGCCCCCATTTTTTAAGGTATTTTGTTAACGATTTTATTTTTATTTCAAGAATCGGTTTTCGTTTAGTATTTTTTTAAATACGAGTATGATGGTAAAAACGCTGCCTACTTTAACTTACACCACGTAATTTTGTAGCCATATGCCGCGTATGAAATTCTAGATGCAAAAATGATGGGCCGCATATCCGCTGCCTATTGATTTTGGATGTTGACAAACTTTAGGAATGTATGTTTAAAGCGATCATACTGGCAAGTTGCGAGCATATTTTTAGGGTGTCCGTTTGTGAACGTTATTGCTGCGAGTGTGCGGTGAGTTATATCAGCTATCACAAATATCATAAAAATCCATATTTGTTAGCTAAAACTTAATTAAACATGACAAATGAGTCAGACAAGTGTGATTTCTTAATAGGCCTAACTACACAGAACAAAAATTAATTATAAATTAATATTCGAACTGGGTAGAATTCATCTGGGTCATGTATTCATATCTAGAGATAGCCAATAAAAACGGCATAGTCGTATACAACGCTTTCTCATAAATACCATTTTACCATCGCAAGAATCACAGAAAATTACAAAAAATGGGGTCTGAATAAGTACCATTACAGCTAAATCCATAATAGTTATATAATGTACTAGCTTTTGCCCACGACTTCGTACGCGTTACACTACTAAATGTGTAGGTAACCTAAAAATAAAGCTAAACTCGCTGTTGAAACTTGACTTGACTCCCCATTTTTATCCCATGAGAATTGATTTATGAGATAAAAAGTAGCCTATGTGATAATACAGGTTATAATCTACGTATATACCACATTTCATCGAAATCGGTTCAGCCGTTAAAACGTGATTGAGTAACAAACAAACAAATAAATAAACAAACACCCAAACTTTCACATTTATAATATAAGTGTGATAAAATCGAGTGAAAAGCGGCATCAATGTGTGCATAGCCACTATGCGCTCGTGTGACGACTCAAATACCTAAATTCAAACTCGTCAAAAATGTGATAGCGCCCTTAATCGACGCCACGCCGCGTGGTAACAATACGTAAATTTTAAGTTACAATAGCTTCTACGATATGCCTTGCTAAAGTGTAGCGGGGCGCACGTGTTTACCTATTGAGCACAGAGTGCTCATCGCTAGTTCACGTTCACAAATCGCCTTGCTCGCTGGAAACAACTCGCACCTCGCCAATATGGTAAGGCCCTTAATTAAATAATTACGCGATGTACTACTTCAGGGTGTTCTCATCTCATGTGACTGTAATTTCTCCGTCACACATACCCTTAAAATCGAAACACAGCAATGCTGCTTGGCAGCAGTAATGGGTATGGTGGCAGTACTCCCCGGACAAGCCTTTTCACAAACTCTATTAATATTATTATGATATCTATTATGATTGTTCTCTCTCTCTCTCTTTCCAGCTATGTATCCCACATGATGGTGGGGTCAGCTTTCCTGGTCGTTCTTCTCCACTTTGCTCTATCCTCAACGTCGTCATCAGAAACTTGTCACTCTCTCATGTCTTTTAACACTACATCTCTCCAGCTTGTCTTGGGTATACCTCTAAATCATCGACCGGGGATGGAAAGTTGTAGTGCCGAATTCCCTACGTAGTCAGGTGGTCTCCTCTTCACGTGACCGTACCATCGCAGCCTTTCCTGTATCTTGTGTGCGATATCGCGCACGCCCAGGCTTCCTTGCACGTACTCGATTCTGATTTTAACGAGCCTGGTGACGCCGCACATCCACCTTAGCATTTTCATTTCGGCGACTTGGATGGTATGTTCGTTCTTCTGCGTTACGGCCCACGTTTAGCTTCTGTACATTAAGACTGGTCTTATGATAGTCTTATAAATAAGGCCTTTAAGTTTTACTGGCATTCTTTTGTCGCAGGTGACACCGGTTACTTCTCGCCATTTTAGCCACGCTGAGGCTATTCAGTGGTGAATATCGCATCATCCTACCCAGATACTTATATAGATCGCACAAGGTGTCCAATTTACCATCGATGTTGATCTGGCTATTTTTGCTTGGGTCTGATTCATTGAACGTCATAAACTGGGTTTTTGATATACTCAGCATTAGGCCACTGGTCTGTAACTGATGCTTCCACGACAAAAGCTCCTCTTGTAACTCAGCACGGCTCTCAGTGCAAATGGCCACGTCGTCAGTGTATATAAACGTCTACAACGCTGAGGTCTGCGCAGCCTCTGTGAGTGAATTCAAAACCAAGCAAAACAGAAAAGGACTCAGTGGTGAGCCTTGGTGAACGCCTTCTGTGACCGCTATCGGTTTTGTCTCTCTCTCAGAATCCATTACGATTGTTCTGAATAAATGAAATGAAATGAATTGTCTGCAATCTATCAATCTTGTTAGATATGCTAAGCTGTTAAGAACAAAATCCTTTAAGCCATGTGCAATGTTTACACACATGTTGTGTGGATAGGCTAACTTAGCTTATCGTCGCTTCCCGGTCCAAACGTTATATAGCGAGGTTCAAAAAATGTGTTTGAGATTAAAAAAAAACTGCAATTTCAAACAAACCTGCTGAAAATGGCAATAACTTCATATTAGCTGTGGGAAGTGGATCCACTGTAAACGTAAATTTTCATCTGCGCAAAAGTGGGGAATGTGGCCTATAAATCTAGGTCTCGAAGGTACCAGTAATTTTTGTTAGCGTCCTATTAAAACAGTTGGTCAATCGTATCTTTAGAAAAATGAAAAGATATGTCTACTATGGTTGCCATAGAAGAGGATGGAAGGATTATGATGATGAGGGTATCATCATTATAATTATATCAGCCCTAGGACGTCTGCTGAACATAGGTTTTCTCCATAGATTTCCAGAGTGACCGACGTTGTGCAGCCTGCACCCAATGGCTCCTAGCAAACTTTATTGGGTCATCTTTCCATCTAGATGGGGGCCGTTCTATTGGTCGAATATTGCTCGTAAACTTAGCAAAGACTACTCAGCTTTGGTAATTCTTAGATTACAAGTACAGTACACGTGTAGGCATGTTGGCTATTATAATAATGGCAACTTTCAGGGTCTATATTTCGTGAACGGGCTCTGCTTAATTAACATAAATATAGGTAGGTATGACACCCTCTGTACGAGTATCACTCACACTTGAAAGGTCTTGCTAGACTTGGACTGACTATATAAAAATTATCATCATCAATTTGCCTATCACCGACGATCACGTACCGTATTAACATAACTACCACTTAGTGCCTCAAATTTACAGCTCTATATAAATCAGCGAATAAGTATTCCTCCTTATAATTTATGGCACACTTCTGGGCGGTTGTTGGAGGGTAATGGATGCCCCCGCAGATATCAGTGGCTACAGTCTTTAAATTACTCACTGTTCAGGAAGAGCCAACGTTATAGTTCGTCTATGTGAAGTCTGCATAACGGCAATTTTATTTTTGAAGTGAAAACTTCTTTAGCATCGTTGTGATTTGAAAGTCGATGAAACGAAAAAGCGGCAGTAAAAAGAGACAGGTACATAAATTCATAAGATTTAACGTTGGAGAAAATGAAATAGGAAGCATTATACAGTGTTCCTTATGTTCGTGGTTCTCTTTGTGCTTTACTTCGTACTCCCTCCACTCTTATTAATAACTATCTAACTTTGCATCACTATGACCATTACTAAAACCTACAATTATCATCTTCCCGAAATTTTACATTCGTCTCATTATCTTGAAACCAAAATTTTTGAAGGTTTCCCTTCTACCACGTGTGAATTGCACACATCCATTTTTTGGGTTGCCAAGTTTTCCATATTTTCATATTTATTTGGCTTACATATACTCGTACGTTGCTATCTGGTAACAGCATATATAATAATATATATATATTTAAAAATTGAAATAAAAACTTGTAGAAGAATTATTTCCAAAAAGTTTGTTTAAAAAACATTGATTTTATAAAAACACGAAGTGTAATAATATATGTATAATGTTGGGCATCTAATGTAAGTAATGATGTCTGTACATATACTTAGTAAGTAGCCTAATTAAAGCAGAACATGCTGTAAAGGCTCTGTAAAGGCACTGCAATTTGAGTTCGAGCTGTTTGAAAAAAAAATCAACTAAAACAATTTACAAACAGAATTAAAATAAAGTAATGGTTCGCCTCGAACTAAGATATTGCGAGTCTCCATAAAACAAAAAAATATTATTTGTAACCTTTGACTATCAAAATAGTGCCACGAAATCCATAACCAACTGACTTAGCCTACAGTTTTATTCAAATTACAGATAACGGGAGTTCATGTTAATTGGTTACTTTTTTGGGTAGAAATTGCAGTTATTCTGAATTTCAGATTACCCCTATATTTGTGTCACTAAAGCTACACACATACCAAATTTCAGCACTGTGGGGTCACTGGTGCACCCTGTGAATTTTGTCAACGTTCATTTTTTATTATGGCTAATAACTTAAAAATTACAAGGTTTAAACTTAAAATTAAAACGGGGTCGAAATGTACTCACAAATACTTTGACGAGATAGTCCCATTTTGTTTTTTTACCCCTCTTGAACCCCAGTATCTCAACAATCCCCCCACATTTTTACCTCATTTAGTCACACCAAAATTGTGCTATCACTACCTACCTATATGCCAAATTTCACGATGATCGAATAAACGCTTCGAAAGTTATGCTCGGACAAACAAACATACATACATACAACACCGATTTTCCCAAGTTGATTTGGAGATCTTGCTTCGCTCGATCAATGAGACACGTCGAATCAAACTAATTAAAATTAATTAATTCATGCGGGATAATATTTCAAATAAGCATTATACAAGGACAAAGTATGTCAAGTTATCAAGTAAAAATAATCATGTCAAGTAGAAAAATATTAATAATAATAATATCAAGTAGAATAAGTAATAAAAATTAATAAAATACCATTGTTAAAAAAATTCGAAGTATCCCTTGTATCCAAACGTATCTACACCCTAACGTTCTTTTTTTCTCGAATAATACTTCAGTGCATTTATTATAAAAATAGATTTTTAGGTTATAATGGTGGCAACACTGTTGTT
This sequence comes from Philereme transversata, assembly GCA_963924445.1. NCBI lineage: Eukaryota > Metazoa > Arthropoda > Insecta > Lepidoptera > Geometridae > Philereme > Philereme transversata. The sequence goes on from OZ004342.1 coordinate 14,492,871, forward strand.
TCTGACTATTTTAAAGTTTTTTGCCCAGGATCTAGGCCCTTAAGATCTTTTTGCCATATGAAAACAATATTTTTACGTTAAAATGATGGCAATTCTGTTGTTTACTGACTATTTTACGATTATTTTCGAATTCGACCGACCTATTGAATTACTCTGAATTGTATTGTAAAGGTCACTAATAAATTCTAATTATCCTCGGAATAGTTACACCGTGTTTTGTTTCTTGCGATGTCGTTTCAAATCTGATCGCTAACGGCAAAACATAAAACTATATAATGGTAAGTTCCCACGTGCGTACATACTCGAAGTTTTTGCGTCCAATTAAAGATAAAGGTAATTTATTTCGGTAACAAACTTCACAGCACTAGGGTAGGTACATCAGATTCAGTATTTAAGTTAAATATTAAAACCTAGTTGCAAAAGAATGCCTATGCCCCCCGCCGGAATTACTCTTGTACTGAAAATATGTATATCGATAAAAAAAAAATCCAATATATATATATATATTTACAAACGAGTTTATATAATATGTAGGTATGCATATAGTATATATTGTATGTGTATATATATTAATATAGTGTATAATTATGTTTTACGTAAATGTGTATGAAAGCTTACGTTAAAACAAAGAGCAAGTTTTTCACATAGTTTTGTTCGAGTAGCCAAATTTTCAGGGTAAATTTACACTTATGGGTGTTCATGTAAAATTATATTCCATTTGTTGTAAAAATAAGCCCCCAGGAAGTAAAATTGTAATTAAATTAAAGTGTAAATTAAGCAAGCTCGAACGTATAGATCGATAAAACTTGAGACGTTATAATTGTTGATTATAATTGTTAATAATGTTCGATTATATTTGCATATCGTGCATGAACGTAGGTACGCGAAGAGACACCTTTACTATTGTGTTGTGTACACAATTTGTCCCAGTGCAGTCAACTCATGGGTGGAATAAACTATAATAGAAATAAACAAACATACCTACGTCACAAGATACACAGATGGAACCATTTTGTTGCTCCAGAATGTAATAAGAGAAGCTTAAAACAAGGATTACCTTGTCTACCTCGCAACCGACTTCAAGACATCTCTTTAAAAACTCGATTTTTACGTGTTAATAAATAAATAAATAAATAAAATAAAAGGGCATTTATTTACTTTAACTTTAATAAAAGGGCATTAATGACTGAAATACTGAAATCTGTGACCCAAATAAGATCAGACATTTTTGAAAACTACCGTTTCTAGCACTGTGCAGACTTAGCGTGGACGGACTATACCTACAAGTACGTTTAAATGTATTCCTCACACTATTAAGATAGTGAAGATTAGAAAAATACAGTTTAGGTTTGTAATCAGTATTAATTGATTCTAATTTGACGTACGATTAATGAAGGCCACGCACGATTTCCAGTGTTGTTTTCACTGCTGAGGACGTCTGGCCCAAATCTTTTCACATCTTTTTTCTCTTTCTTTCTGTCAACATTACATCTCAAAGACCAAGATCAGCTTTTCTATGTCAGCTTTTTTGGGCGACCACACCGTGTCTTCCATCAGGCATTCACCGCAGCCCATATTATTCAAACACTTTGATTTTTTAAAATGTTATTTACATGGTAAAAACATGCATTTATAATATTTGTGATAGCAGATTAAAATTATTCTCTCGTTACCTGTTTCCATGTCAAAAAGAAAGTAATAATTTTTTATCTGTTAGAGATATTCCGAAGTCGTGAAAAATTTAAACAGAAAAATCTGTAACTCCTTTAATCAACAAAATTGTTAGCTTTGATATTATAGGTGATGTTTATTTTATAATTATAAACCTAGAATAATTATTAATCAGCAGCTAGCTTAATAGACGTTACTTAGCACCGACTCAGTTATGCCACATCGCCATATACAGGTTGTTTGGTATACCGACGATATTCAAGTGGCAGTTGCTCAAAACATTAAAATTAACTATTCGAAAAAAAAAATACTAGTTATATTATCAAATTTTAAAGAAAATCGACTAAGTTTAGGTGATTAATTCAATATAAAAATTACTGCCTACTCTTGTAGTCGACATCCAAAAATAAAGCCCAATTTGATATCTCTTTCGGAAATGGTTGCGGGTATTGGGTTAGAAAGGGACAACAAGAGATATCTGGAGACGTCACCAATACAGTATCTGTGGTTAGATGGCAAGCATTATGCAATAGCACAACCATAAGTTTAATAAAGTGTTTGTTTTACATGCCAAAATTAATTTCACATTTCTATGGTAAACATTTCACAAATTTATTTATTATGGTCATCAAAATAGGCCCTTTTATTTTTGTGCGTATATTATCAAACAACCTATATGGTCACATAAATATAAGAACACGTAAGTAGGTAAAGAGTGCGATAAATAAGAACAGTGAAAGATATATTTAAGTAGCTTTATTTAGCACATGCTAAGAAACAACGGTATATCTTTCGGATAACTGTTTTTTTTAAATAAAATCGTCAAAATAAAATTTAAATACACTTCATAGACTAATCAATTTACTCGAAATTAGGAAAAAAAAATTCACATTTGTATCTAACGATGCTTTAAACCTAGTAACTCACTAAGCTAAGCCGGAGGCCACAACCACTGGTAATACTAATATTATAAAATCGAAAGTAGTCTGTCCATCTGTTTGTTATCTTTTCTAACAAAACGGCTGTATCCATTTCGATGAAATTTGGTGCATAAAGACATTTATTTTGACATAAGTAACAAAACACACTACATACGGTGGATACGAGTATATAAATATAGACAATTAAAAATACGTTAACTTTATCAAAAATTTAATTTTATGGCCGGGATTGAGACATAGGCCACTTTTTACCCATCTGCGCAAAAGCAGGGTAGTGTTTTATTTACAAAGCTCGCGTGCGAAGCCGCGGGCAGAAGCTTGTTTGATATATATCTTTTTACGGTCACGTTCGATCGGGATAAAATGTATATTGTAGGTCCCCACTTCTCAGGACATGGAATTGCTGTTTGCATGAAATTCAGCAATAAAGTTAGATAGCATATTTATAAATTATAAGATAAAAATAATAATAAAATACATAAGATTTTTAAATATAATATATGTTTTTGTGTCACTAGTTCCGATAAAGTGCCGCATGGAACTGAGAAAATAGACTCGATCTCATCAAACCAATCGATCTTAAAAGTATGATTACAATATAATTACGTATATTTACTTAAAACACATTTACATATGTATATGGTTTTTTTATTTCGTCACCAACTCCGGACTCAGGTTAGGCGGTGTAGGAAAAACCTCTGTAGATAGGAAATGCGAGCACCCTCGCTTACCTGCTGTGATTGTGGGTACCTCATTCAGACTATGCCCCACCTGCATAACTATGCTCTGCGCCCTACGACCTGCATAAGGGACGATCTTGTCAAAGCTACCATAGGAGCATAAACGTGGCCAGGTTCTACTCATCCTTAATATATTACGAACTAGCTGCTGCCCGCGACTTCGCACGCGTTACACTACTAATTTATCACAACATATCACATTAATTTAATAGAAACTTTGGAAGCCAATTTTTATCCCATGGGTCCTGATTTATGAAATAAACAGTATGTGTTAATCTACGTACATATCAAATTTAATCGAAATCAGTTCAGCCGTTACGAAGTGATTGAGTAACAAATAAATAAACAAACATCCAAACTTTCACAGTTATGATATACGAGTAAGTGTGATTTATAATTGATTTATAACTTTTACTTTGGAAGCTATTGACAAATACGGGAGAAAGACTGTTATATTCATACTTATTTGTATTAAAAGTTACATTTTCATGGACGACAAAGAAAAAAATAGGGGTTCCTAAAAATAGGGGTTCCATAAAGGTTCTTGGGAGCTGTTGACCGCAGATCGCGTAAGACCGGTATAGAGAATGTTCTGTGGGTGGGGAAAAGTTCAGTTTATGTTTCAAAACCCCTAGTATTGTAAAAGTAATTAATCAAAATTCACATTATAATAAACATATGAATAAATACCTATCTATACACATTAACATTATTTGCAATTACGTTTGTTTCAATAAAGCCACCATCATGAATTATGAAAAAGCTTTAGATGGAATATTTGAAGTTCCAAAGTAAAGCAATAAAAAGCATAGATTTTTTATCAAAGCTCCCGAAAATTCCCGCACATTTCATACGGAATGAATAGAATATTAAATTATGTTGGGCCGTGTTTTGTAAAACTGACGAAGCTTCTTGTTAAGCGCCCAAGAAGCTCTTAAGTTAATGAACAGCTTGTGATAAATCTATTGACTCTTTGGTTATTTTTTGTTTTTTAAATGAAATAGAACAAAACATTAGCACCTTAAAATGATCAAAATTGTTGCTTTCGTGGTAATTTTTGAAAATTTATCAATAAAGTTTGATAGTCTGAAAATACATTTTTGTATTATCCTATGTTGTCCCATTGCTAGACAGAGGACTTCCCTTCTCTTCATCCATCGAAGTCCATAGACAATTTTTTCCAATCTGGTTTTAATGCATCCAAGTAGGACATTTCTCTGGACATGGACATGGACGAAAAATAGAGTGAAAAAGTACAGTAGTTTGATGATATCCAAGAACAACCTTGTTTGATTACCAATGTGTTTGTCTTCTAACTTATAATTAACTATTCTTGTCAGAGAACTTGAAGTAAATTTTCCCTTGCGCAAGAGTTCTACTCCTAGCTTTAGACCAGGTCTCAAAAGGTGTCAGCAAATCTAGAGATGTCAAAAGTAGTTTTACTCATTTGGGAAATATTATGACATATTATTAAAAACTTTGATTTCCTGGCCGTATGTTAGCAGGTTTATTAAACAGTCAAGGGAATAAAATCATAAAAATAATGAACTTATTTTTTGTTGTATTAAATTAAAAAAAAAACAAAAATGCCTGGAAGAGATTGCATTAATCGAAATGGTCGCCCATTTTATCACTACGTCTTAGTTTTCTAGGTTAAGTAAATACATATAATTTAGTCTACATACATTAACAATAAAACTGTAATTGTGCCAAATATGAATATTAAACTGACATTAACTTCTCTTATATAAAGGCTAAAACGACATTGTTTTATTCCAAAAAATGGAAGGGCTCCTGGATGAAAGACGGTTGAAGAACGTATAAAAAAATGCGTTTAAGAAATTAAAATAATGATTTTAAAATGATCTCGAAAAAAATCGCATTTCGTAGATACGCGCGAAGCCGGAGTGAGTCAGTTAGTGTTTACAGAAAAATAATAATTAAGTTGTATTAGGCATATGATATTTGTGTCTAGAAGGTCTCATTATAAATTCAATATTTGGTCAAGAGTCTTGGAAACTTTCCATGAATTTTATTTGTATAAAACTTCTGTGTCATCTCTATTTAGAATCGCGCTAACATAGAACCATTGATTGAGGTTTCAATAAAAATGCTGTACTACAGTTTAATTTGATAATAAATAAATAACTCACATACAATAATGGAATGAATAATTATTCATTTATAAGCACCTGAACCTGAATTAGCTTTTCATCAGATCAATGTGTATACAGCATCCTCACTCTCACTGAAATTCACTTCAAACCAGTTTACATCAACAATGTTACTTTTCCGACTTCGTGTCACTTTCCAAGAATAAAAAAGTATTTTAAGAATTTAAAAAGTAAAGTTCGCTGTATATAGAAACAAAGCACAAAGTTGTCGTGTGGATCGGAAGTTGTGCGAGGTCCCGGCACAGACCTAACGCGCAGTTCGGGTCTCACTGAGTCGCTCGTACATCGGCGCGACACCCGAGTACCCAGCGACTTGAGTCCCATGCGATCCATGCGCGGATCACTGGGTAGGAGGAGTCTTAACCAAAACCACGCCTACCAAGGAGCTACACATTTCTTTTTCAATATGTGTAATTCAATTTCGCTTATGTCTTCGCTGGGAAAGTTGATGCCCCGTTGTCGTTCAACACGATGTTTTTATGTAAACTGTAATGTAGTTCGCGAACCGAGTCGGCCCGCGATGATACGCTCATGTGATTTTCTTTCTTTTTTCTGCTGCCAATTTCACGTGCTATTGCTTCTTCATATCCAGTGGAATAAAAAGGGGCAACTTTGGATGATGGAGAACATATGTTAATGAATTTATTTACCTGCTTTTACTTTTTATATTTATTTTTATTTCTAACTACCACGCCTTACTTACAACTCAGGGTTTCAATTAAATTAGTCAAAATAAAAAAAAAGTCTTTGATTAAGAAACAATTTAAGCAACTTTATCCAGTCAGCGTTTGTCAGCGCATCATCATCGTCATCCATAATTACCCACTGCTTTTGTACTACACTGTAGATCTTCCTTTGTAAACGCTACCCTTTCATGTCCTGTATAACAGAGGCGTACCTTTACTATATATGAACTAAGCATATCTCTTTTTTTTGACGTAATGCTTAATTATTTACATAAAAAAGCTGGTCATTTCCCCAAACTAAGCAAGGCTTGATAACTTATATACATTTTTTGTATATATTTGACAAAACACAGTTTTAGGCTATTTGTCCACTGCGCCACCGAGGTCGTCAAACCATCCCTTCTTTTGAGTGGCAGTAACCCTAAATCAATTCGGCGGAAGTGTTCATTACAGCAGCCTTCACAAACGTTAGCTCGCTATATTTTGGTCCGTAAAGGAATTCCCTAAATTATAACAGTAAATTAAGCGTAGTTTCATTTGCGTTACAAAGTGAATTATGTGTTGGTGTCTTAGTTCTGTCACCGCCTAAGTTACTACGGTTCAAAATTAATACACTGCCATAAGGCAACTCTAATACCCGCGTTCTCAGACTTCTATTTACAGTATCAAATTTAAATTCACAAACATAAGCAAAAACCTACCTTCCGACTCTACAATAAGGTTCTACTTAGAGTTGGCATTTCAGAGGCAAATAGGCTTTTACGTTTGAAGCAAATCATTATTAAGTGAACACCTATTTGTTTGTGTCGCATGTTACAGGATACTAATGACGACTGACATAAACAATAATTTAATTTATGGATGTTTGACAAGCGTTGTTTTAATCAATGTTTGAGCGAGATCAATGGACTAAAATAACTACTTTTAAAACCAATTCCAAATAAAAATGAGGGTAATAAAAATGATAAAAAATTGTAATGTATATAAATTTAAACTAAATGCTGTTCGAAGGTAAGTGCACGATCTAAAATACCGTCAAGAATTTTAAAGAGTTTTTGATTATGTACGGATTTATCATAGATAAGGATATGATCAGGATATGAGAGATATATGGCTGAAATAAAACAAAGTTTTTATAAAAGGGACATAATTAGTACCATCAGGAAGATGTAATAATTAATGTCTAATTATTGATTGAGCGAATCAACTTGGGCAAATCGGCGTTGTATGTAGGTATGTTTATGCCCGAGGATAAGGATTAGGTAGGTAGCGATGGCACAATTTTGGTGTGACTAAATGAGCTAAAAATGTTAGGGGATTGTTGAGTTATGGGGTTCAAGGGGCTAAAAAATAGGAAATTAGACTATTATGTCAAGTGGGACGTCACATGTAAGGTATTAGTCATTTTCGACACCGTTTTTATTTTTAGTAAAGTCTTTGTAGTTTTGAGTTATTAACCATAATAAAAACTAAACTTTGACGAAATTCACAGGGTACACCAGTGATCCCACAGTGCTGTTATTTGGAATGCGTGTAGCTTAAGTGACACAAATATAGACTAAAGTCTGAAATCCAAAATAACTGCATTTTGTACCCCAAAAAAGAGTAACCAATTAACATGAACTCCCGTTACCTGTAACTTAAATGAGACTGTAAGTTAGTTATTTTTTTCGCGGCACTATTTTGATAGTCCAAGATTACGAATAAGATATTAATGTTTTTTTGGGAGACTCGCCAGAGCTCAGTCCGGGGCGAAACACTAGTTATTAGGCTTAGTTGTTGGAAAATGAGTTAATTTCAATCAAATCTATCACAAAATAGCGCTGCATATGACGCAACCCCACTTTTTTGGTTGTTGAGCAATATAGGGTACGAGGAAGTGGACCTCGAATGGTTGAGACACTTGGCTAAGCGTTGTGATAAAAGGTGGAAAATGGTTGCCAAGGAGTGGTAGCCGTCTCAGTGGTCCGCGGTGAGCTAGGTCGAAGACATAAATATTGACAAACATAATATGCAAGTAGTCAGCAAGGTATAGAATAGAATAGAATAGAATAATCCTTTATTGTACACCAGGAATACTTAAAAAAACTAATTTAAGCTAAATAAAGTACAATGGGCGGCCTTATCGCTGAAAGCGATTTCTTCCAGGCAACCTTTGGATTAGGTATTTATAATTATGGGTCTTTATATTATGTGTACAGCTGAATATACGCATCCCCTATAGATTTCCAGAGCAGCCGATATTCTGCGGCCTTCCCAGCAACTTTTATAAGGTTGGGGGGGGGGGGGGCAACGCGGCCTGTGCCCAACCGCTCCCGGTAATTTTAATTTGGTCGTCGTCGTCCACTCGAGAAACTTTCTGCCCTAGCGGCCGTCAGTTAAACAATTTGAATAGATATAATGTGTATAAAATCAGTAGTACATACTTGAACGTAGAAATAAATTAACAAGGTTGATAAAAACAGATAAGAGATCTACCATTAACAACAGCTTATTATTTTATAACTTAAGCGCTTGTTTCGCTTCACACTTTATGTTAAGCGCTTATACAACTTGCATAAAATGCACCAACACTTTTTTGAATCAAGTTTTTCGCCAGTAAGTCCTTAATCCTGGCAAGTTTGCAGCCAAGGGTGAGAGAAAGCAAGCGAAATAAAATGCACAGCTATCGTGAACTTACTTTTGTGTGATTTGACTTTGATGACGTTTATGGCGAGATGAACGAGTAGCCGAGATGAAAGAGGTGTGCGAGTAGAATTCCCGCGATTCTAGAGTCATGTCTTGGCAAGTGAATGTTATGATGCAGGTACGGCAGTGCTGCGGTAGTTTTTATTTTTTTAGTAAAAAAATAAATAACATATATTTAATCTTCCAACTTGACAATTTGCACTTGCAGAACACAACCCATTACACAAGCGGTAGAATACACACAGGGAAGCAAAATCTCTCCTGAGACTTAAGGGCTCAATACCGCTTGTGAGAATGGGATCGTCAACAATTCTCACAGCTCGTCTGTGAACAGAGTCAAGTGGCTCTAGTTGATATCCAGGTGCTCCTGCCCATAAATGACAGCAATACTTCATGTATAGGCTGGATTTGTGCCTTATATAGAAGCAGTCTTTGCCACGCACTGAAGTACTGCTCTGCCCTGTTGAGCACACCGAGCTTTTTGGATGCCAACTTTGCCTTGTCTTCTAAGTGACTCATTGGGATCCTAGGATCCCAATACTCTTAGAGATAGTTAAGGGTGTGTTCTGGAATTATGGACCTACAGTAAATGTGTTTTTTTAGCGGTGAACGCACACACCTGTGTCTGTGTGGGGTTGAACTGAACCAGGTTTAAATCTCCTCAATCGGACTCTGGTTAATAAGCCCTCGATATCAGACACAAGTTGTCTTCGGCTTTCCTCCACAATGGAATGTGAATGTTGGCACGGCCCGTATAAAAAGCGATAACTATTAAAATTTTGGAAAAATTCATGCAAAAACAATATTATGAAGAAAATTCATTTTCTCATACATAGAAGCAGCTAATGATGGCCGATTGACGTGCATTGGCGTCCCGCGTCATACGCATGTTAAGGCGGTACGAAGTTCACCAGGCCAACTAGTAGATAATATATAAATAAATAATGGTGAAAATTTCAGACAGCGCTATCTAACCCCAAAGTAAGCAAAGTTTGTATTATAGGAGCCAGATAAAGGACTTAGAATACTATAATAGAATATTATATAATAGAATACTTATTTTTTTTTGTTAATACCTACTTTTTATATTTAGATAGATAATTATTTATTAATACACCAAATTACAATTACTTAACCTAAAAAACTAAAAGACTAATATGTGGTGGTACAATGAGCGGCCTTATCGCTTAAAGCGATCTCTTCCAGGCAACCTTTGGATGGACTGGATTGAAAAACGTGAGAAGAGATGGTGTTACAATAAATACCTATTTAGATGTGGTAATAGTCAAAACGGTTGTAAACCTGAGACATTGACACGAACAAGAACAAAAATGATACTTTCTTACTCCTGCAGTCTCGAGAGTAAAAAGGAGGACGATAGCCCACCTCCCCAGGGGCTCGTTTGAACCGAAGCGATTTTCGCGGCCCGTTCTTATGATTAAGTCAACTCTTTAGGGATTTGGAATCGAGACTCCTAACCGCGATACTAGAAAAGTAATGGTTGTATTGTTAACTCAATTTTAAAACGGTGACAACTTTTTACAATAAAATTGTCTTAGCTTGTAGGCTCTTTCAAGTAATTTATTACGTGTTCTACTAACAAAAGCATGTTAGTTTAGGACGAGCAAAAATCTGTTTACTCTTGCTTTGCTTGTATTGCCTTACTCTGAGCTATCATCATCATCATTAACCAATAGCAGTCCACTACTGGTCGTAGGTCTCTTCCAAGGTGCGGCATTGAGCCCGATCTTGGGCGTTTTTCATCTAGTTTCTACACTAAACTTTACCTAAGTATTGTTTGCAGTCCAAAACATGTTTACCCAGCAGATAAGATCGGCTCACTACCACTTCAGCTTGCTGACTCTGAGCTATGTCAACCACCTTGGTTCTCTGCCAGATATCCTCGTTGCAGATTATATTCAGAATAACTCCAAGCATAGCGATTTCAATTGTTGCTGAGTGATTTTTAAGTACTGAACTATAAGTGTAGCCTGTAAGTATAAACAAGTATTTATTAAAAAAAAAATGAACCGCATTTTGATACAAAAATACAAACCAACTCACCGTTATACCGTTTGATACTCTTGTCGTTGATGAGTCCTCGATTTGTCAATACTCGAAAAAAAAACTTCTTTCTTGGTAATTTAATTGCAATTTTTCTTGCATGACTAATAAGTAATACTAATTATATAATATATAATAAGTAAACACAAGTTTGGTTATTTTTAAGTACTTTTTATCGCGTTAACTGGTTCTAGCTACTCTCTAATGAATTATGAAACTTTCTGTTATGCAAAAAAGAAATTGAAACATTGCCGGAGGTATACTATCATCATCTATAGCCTGGAGGATCACTGCAGTGCCCATGTGCCCAGTGCCCAAGTGCAGTTTGCCCAAGTTGATCGCGAGGGTCCCATAAAAATAAAATATTATTTGTAGTTTTTGACTATCAAAATGTGCCATGAAATGCACAATCAAAGTACTTGACCTACAGTTTCATTCAAATTATCGGTAACGGGAGTTCATGTAAATTAGTTCCCCATTTTGGAGTAGACATTGCAGTTATTCTGGATTTTAGCCTTTTCCCTATATTTGTGTCACTAAAGCTACACGAATACCAATTTTTAACACTGTGGGGTCACTGGTGTACGCTGTGAATTTCATCAACATTCAGTTTTTAAAATGGATAATCAAAAACTACAAAGATTAAACTAAAAATAAAAACGGGGTCTAAATGTACTAAAAAAAAGATTCATTAGAAGTCCCATTTAACTTACTTTAATATTTTTTAGCCCTCTTGAACCCCAATATCTCAACAACCCCCCTACATTTTTCGCTCTTTTAGTCACACCAGGAGTGTGCCAACACTACTTACATATATGCAAAATTTCACGATGATCGGATCAACGCTTAGAAAGTTATTCTCGGCAAAACAAAAATACATAAATACATACAACACCGATTTGCCCAAGTTGATTTGGAGATCTCGTTTCGCTCGATGAATAATTTGCGAAATAAAATACTTTAATATCAAGGTTTCACGGAGTCGAAATTAAGAAGGTACCTTCAGAATATTAGGCTAATAAAATAAACATAAATAAAGTTCATTTTATAAAGAAAACAGGAAAACACGATAAAGGGGAAAGTGCCTTCCATTTGAACAGAAAGTTGTTTACGCAAATTTTCTTTATTTACATTTAAGTAAAAAGAAAACTTTACCTACACTCGCGTGGTCGTATATTCAGCGCTTTATGGATGACTTGGTTTCCCGTGTCTTTGTAAGACTAGACCTTTTTGGTTCAGCAAATCTTTTTTATAACGTAATCCTCAATAATTAATTGCCTTGTAATTTTATTTGTATCAAATTTTTGACTATGGTATACTGTTTTTTAGATCATTTTTGATTATCTAATTGAACAGAAATGGGCCAAACTTGCTCTAGACTAAAGGTATTGGCGTGATAGAGAAAACCAGACAGTCGAGGACCCTGGAGGCTGGATAAATAAAATCACACTAATAATGTGAAATTTTGGATGTATGTTTATTTATTTGTTTGTTACTCAATCACGTCGTAATGGCTGAACCGATTTCGATGAAATTTGGTATATACGTAGATTATAACCTGGATTACCACGTAGGTTACTTTTTATCCCATAAATCAGTTTCCATGGGATAAAAATGGGGTGTCAATCAAGTTGCAACAGCGCGTTTAGCTTTATTTCTAGGCTACCTACACATTTAGTAGTGTAACGCGTACGAAGTCACGGGCAACAGCTAGTAATAAATAAAATAAAAAAATATTGATAACTGACATATTACTATTGTACTAAATCTTTTTATAAAAATTATGTACTGTATTTTAGTTTTTTGAACAATAAAGAGCTATCTTATCTAATCTTATATCATATATAGAAAAACATCCAGACCCTGAACAAATATCTGTAGATCATGCAAACCTTTGTTCCGCGGTGGGAATTGCACCCGCTACCTCCTGCGTCTCAGCCGGCTATTCGCCTACTGCGCCACGGAGGTCGTCCAAAATAGAAAGATAATATTACTTGCTTCAATTCTCTTCAATTTTATTGTAGCAAGTAAAAATAAAAAGAAATTACAATATTAATAATAAATAAACCTCTAATTAATGACAAAAACGGACTACATAATTTTTTTAATATCAATTACTTCTGCCTGATAGTGATCTGTAGCAATTGAGCTATCTATACATCGTTTCGATAGGTCGACGGTCTTGTTGATTCAACTGTTTCTTTGTATGTTTAAAGAATTAAGTTTTTATTTTTGAAATCCAATATTATCAACTACTCCACAAACAGTGTCATGATATTCTCGACTCATTACCAAACTAGAGTGCATCCTTGCATTGACGATATACCAGTAGCATAATCAGCTTATATTATAATTAACATCTTGGAATGAGATAACCAAGTGAATCACTTTCCTAATATTTATATGCCACTTGTGTTCAAAATACTACTAGTAAAATAATACTAGATAAGGCACTTTGTTCTCTTACCCGATGCGCAGGAGGGTAATGTTTTTAAAGTATGGTCAGCGTTATATATACTATTTAAATATGAAGGTATTTTAAAGGCCATTTTTAAACTTATAACACCTCTAGGTAAACATTGTTAGTTAGTGGTAAAACAAATGTTTTGATATTCCGCTCTCACGGACCAAATTCTTTGGCAAAAAATGTCTTATCTTAGGCACTAAAAACGCGAAAAAAATTTAGGTAAAGAGTCAGTTTTACCCCCCAGGGCGCGTCAATAGATATTCCCATCAAAAATATCCGACTGCAAAACAAACTGAAAATAGTTAAATAAGCTGCCCATTTTGATTATTTTTTTCTGTGATGCATTTACATTATATCTACCCGTTGATATACCTGTTTTAATATGTACTTATGATTTTCATATCGAAAAAAAGGTTGTATTTTGTCTACAATCGTTAAATAGTAATTCAACTATTCAAAGCCACGGTCATTGGGGGCTCAATCACCGATCAAATTATAATCAGCGTTCTCGCACAAAAGCAATAAAACCCGATTCTCTGCTATTGTACGGTCAGCTACTGTTTTTATATCTCCGCGATCAGAGTTCCATCTCGATCGCTCCGTCGTTATTATTGTGATACAAGTTAATAAAAGAGAATAACAGATTGCGTATTAATTGTCCCCATATAGCTATTTACCTGACCAGTCCCAACGCAAGTCTAGTTAATTATCGCATGTACCATATTTACGACACGGGAGTTGCAATCGCTTAATTTGGCGGTTTCCATGCCAGTGGGTAATTAAACGATTGTTTGCCATTTTGCGATAATTGATGTTGGTGTGTTTGATTTGCGCTAATTATCTTTCACGCATAATATTATTAATTCATTCAGATTGCATTTTGCGAAGGATAATTCGATAGTACTGTTTGATGTTTCGTAATTTTAACATCATTAAAAAACGGGAGTTTCGCATTATTTTCAATGATTTGCTATTTATAAAATTAATTTCTAGTACCAAGGCAGACTAAACGGTGCTTTGTATTTATGTATATTAGACTGGACTACTTGATATTTGCAATGTTACGCCTGAGCATTGTAGCGTTACAACTCTCTCCTTTATTAGAAGAGAGCTGTAAGCCAAATTGAATTTAGACCTACCTATGTAACGGTTTGAAAAGAAAGAGGGATTTTATAACGACTTATGATTTAATACAACGATTTATACGATGACTATGAATACGTTACTTATCAAAAACACTTACCTATTGTTCCACTCTGGTGTGCACAATTGATAAGTCCCGGAGTCTGCAGGACCGGTAGGATGAAAGCTTCCCTTGGTGTTGAGGGCTAGTGAAGTCTTTAGCCAACGTCGACGAGAGGCCGAGAAGACGAAGTAGCTCCACCGTGTTCTGGTTGAAGTAAGATCAAGATGTTAGCATAGTAGTAAATGCGGTGGGTGATTCCAAGGTTAGGCTACCAGATCTCGGTTGATGTAGCGGGCAAGACCTCCTGGCCTCGAGGGTCCCAGAAGGAGACGTGAGGACTCCAACCTCGAGGGGATCATGCTCCCAGGCTCGAGCCGGTAGGATTCGCCGTCAAGGACAAACTGTTGCCTGGCTGCGCTGACTGATTGATAAAATGAGACTGATTAAAACGTTACTCTCTGAAATCTGAACGCTATTTTTATTTACGTAAATTTCATATCTTTTTTTTAATTTTTATATCAGTATTAGTATGTATGTACATGTAGTATGTTAGGTACACCATTACACCCCAGGTAATGTCCACACAGTCCATTCCGTCCAAAGGTTGCCTGGTAGAGATCGCTATTTAGCGATAAGACCACCAATTGTATCCATAGATTTACGTAGTTGTTTTTTATGTATTTGTTTCGTGATGTGAAACAAAAAATTACCAAATCTAATCTTATCTAATCTTTCTCCGGCTGTTCCAAATTGCACCTGTCTTTTTCCAGTATCCCAATGTCATCTGGACCTGTTCGAAAGATAAGGTACAGTTGCACATGCTCATTACTAGCATAAAATCATGCCACTATTGAGCAGTTGCTACTTAGTAGCATGTGCGTCAAAACATTGCTAATAATGATCATGCTCATTTCGAGTTTGCTCAAAAATCGACAGTCGTGCGATTTTTGGGCATGCTACCTGCAGCGCGGGTGGAAGGGGGCGTGCTTTTAGCGCGTTTGAAAAGGTTTGCTTATTGAGTACCATTAATATCTCCTTCTCGCATTTTTACTAGCAATCGAATATTTGCTCCAAGTTTTTCTCTTCTACTTAGCCAATCACGAACCCAAATCGTCTTATTCCTTCTCTATTTCTTTTTTGAGAAAAATTTTTGGACACATTGTATTTCAACCAAAATGATGATTTAATTCAGTTCTATGGAAAGGGCAATTTTTCACTATCTGCACTGGAACACTGAATACCGAAGCTTCTAGCCCGCGATTAAAAAGCACGTGTGTTCAATTGTTTGCTTTGAGCACGCTTAATTAAAAGTATGCTTAAAAAAAGCATGCTAAACAAAAGCAAATGTGTCAGTTTGAAGAGCACGCTCGTTGCTCGCATGCTAATAAGTATGACATTTTATGAACATGTGTAATTGTTCCTTTAAAGATTTAGAAATTCTAGTTAGCAGCCAGTAAGTACAACCATATATCACATTCAGAGGTCCTATATAAATTCCAAGTAAAACCTTACGGTGTTACCAAGAATTAATAGTAAATAAATATATGTCTAAAATGTCATGTCAGTATATGTCAGGTCTGTTTATTTTTGTGTTTCTAGTCCTAAAAAGTTAAAATTCTGCTCTTTCCACCCACATAAAAATGTAATAATGGGTATTTTAAGGATTTCACCAGTTTTCTGACCAAAATAATGATAAAAATGTTAAAGAATGGTAGAAGGAAACACAGAATCTATCTCTCCATGTAAGTATTTACATTAGATAACGTGAATATCACGTTCAAAATCTAGATAAAAAGGTGAGTGATATAACAGCATGTGAAATATTACCATAGATTAAAACAAAAAGGGAAGATACGGCACAAGCGCCTCGCAAGTGGGCAGCTCAAATTAGGTTCATGCACACAATTTCGCTCGTACTACGGCGACTCGGCGCCGCAACTGACACTTGATTCTCTCTCACTTGCACTAAACATAGACTCTTCGCTCTGTCTCGCTCACCGGATTGACACTCCACGTAATAACGTGATGTAACTTACTTTATAAACGTGTGCGTGAGATTGTCTATGAAGCTTCGAGGTATTTATGAATAGAATACGCAGTACGGACGTAACGCCCAATAAAACAGTTTTAAGCTTTTTGAGTGTTTTATTGTGAATAATAGTATAAATTTGTGTTGTAATATATGTTTACTCCAGCTCGTAACAGTAATTTCAACATCATTATATTAATCAGTTATGTCAAATTTTGCATCGTTTTCAATGCTTTACCATTTATGCAGTAAATTGTAGTTTAAAAGGTGATTTGTGTTAAACTGAAAGAGGGCCACAATCATTACTTACCATCACTTACCAAAAGAAAATAAGTACCTAAACGATTTTTCCAAGTTCCAAGTTGTTCATTGAAATAACACTTTGTAAACATCAACTTTAGGTTTAGGGTTTTAGGGTATAATATAATGTTTATATGTACCTAAATTGTAGTAAAAAAACTGTTTGCAAGAAAAGTTCAATCAATTAGCTGTTTTAAATAAATATCCCCATGATAAATTAAATATCTTGTACCGATGGTAATGATAAGTCTAATTAAACGATAGCAGTTTTAACGCATAAAAACATTAAGAAAAAAGAAGTAAAATAAAATGTTTAAGAAAAACTAAAAAAAAGAAACACGAGTTGAACTCGTGCGCCGAGGGTTCCGTACCTACCCATTGTCCTCTCAATTGTATGAGCGCCCATACAACTCAGAGGACTATCTTAATTGGCGTCAACTATGTTTGTATGGGGACCCTTTAATTTTCAACTTTTATGTTTTTTGGAATTTTTCCTTTATTTATGCTGAATGAAGCTGGACCTTGTTTTTTGCCAAATTTCGTGATTCTAGGTCAGCGGGAACTATCATATAGGTTTTCGACCCAAAACCTATAGGGTACTTCCGGTTGACCTAGAATCGTCAATTTTGGTTAAAAGCAAGGTCTTACAGCACAATTAAAGGGAAAATTGCGAAAAATAAAACAAAGTGAAAATTAAGGTAAATTTTGGTTCTTACAAGTTTTCGCGAAAATCTAAATTTGCCCATATCTTTTTATCGTGTTGACTCAGGACTTTAATTTTTATACACCTAATAGGGGCTATAGACCACAGTATCTATTATAAATTTCAACTTGCTAAAGTCCTAGCGGTCCACCCGTTCCTGAGAGATTGGTGGTGACACATGGACAGACGGACAGACGGACAAGAAAGTTATCTTATTAAGGTTCCTTTTTTACCTTTTAAGGTACGGAACCCTAATTAAACACTTTTTTATAAAAGGAAGTTTTATTCAATTTAATTGGTTAGAAAAAGTGATCATTATGTTATTCTGAAAGGTTCACTTCAGGTTCTGGAGAATCTAGGTTTTTTTGCATTTGCAAACTACTATATATATTTTTAATTTGTATTTGAATCAACACCAGCGTTTTATAATGTAACAATGTTAGCTATTGCATTTCTTTTGCATGTAATTTCAGGCTTCAGGGAGTGTGCCAGCATTTTTAACCGGCAGAATTGCGATTCTGCGAATACGTACATATATTAAAATCAAGTCGCATTTTGTTCTCATTCGTCTCATAATTATATTTCGTTGGTAGCAAGAATACGCTTATAGAATTTTTATTTGGTTTATACTTACGAAAAACGTTGACTGTTTTTCATTATTTTTAGGCAGAGTTAAGGAAATATAAATAAATAAATAAATATTGGCTGGACATTTCACACAGCGCTCTCTAGCCCCAAACTAAGCATAGCTTGTACTATGGGAACCAGATAACTGATAGAATACATATATACTTTTTTTTGTAAATACATACTTATAATATATAGAAAAACATCCAGACCCGGAACAAATATCTATCATATAATAAAACATTTGTTCCGGGGTGGGAATCGAACCTGCTACCTCCTGCGTCTCAGTCGGCTATTCGCCCACTGTACCATGGAGGTCGTCGTTTTATGTTTTTAAATTTGCGGGAGTAAATTGACAATCTCCGTGGCGCAGTGGGTTTGATTTCCGACGTTTATAGTTAAAAATTAAACAACGTTTATGGTTAAAAAAATTATATGTATAAGTTTTATATCAGGTATCTACTAAGCATCCAAACTAAGCAAATTTGTACTACGGGAACTCCCATAGTACAAATTTTCTTAATTTGGGGCTAGATAGCGCTGTGTGAAATGTCCAGCATTATTTATTATTATTGCTTAATAGCATGTAGACTGTTTTGTTGCTGTTATGTATTGAATCTTTTCGGTTCTCAATACTGAATTAATTACCCAGTAACGAACGTTAGATTACATATTTAACTATTACATTTATTTCGTTTTAAAAGCAACATGAAATAAATTTAATTGTAAAGTAAGTTGATTGTCATAAATTAGTGGTTCGCCCCGAACTGAGATCTCACGAGTCTCCCATAAAAACAAAAAAAATATTTTACGTAATCTTTGACCATCAAAATAGTGCCCCGAAATAAATAACTAACTTACTTGACCTATAAATTCATTCAGGTAACGGAAGTTCATGTTAATTTTAAGCTTTAGGGTAGAAATTGCAGTCTTTCTGGATTTCAGACTTTTGTCTATATTTGTGTTACTACCACACATACCAAATTTCAGCACTGTGGTATCAATGGTGTACCCTGTAAACTTCGTCTAAGTTCAGTTTTTATTATGGCTAATAACTAAAATCTGCAAGAATTCAACTAAAAATAAAAACTGGGTAGAAATGTACCAATCCTTTCATTTGACGTCCCACTTGAGCTAATAGTCTCATTTTTTCCCCCTTGAATCTCAACGACTCCCTCACATTTTAGCTCATTTAGTCACACCAGAATTGTGTTATCACTACCTACCTATGTATCAAATTTCACGATGATTAGATCAACGCTTTAAAAGTTATCCTCGGACAAACAAACATACATACATACAACACCGATTTGCTCAAGTTGATTTTGAGATCTCGCTTCGCTCGATCAATAAAAGGCATACACATTTTATTCTACTATAAAAATTATGCTATCAGTTTTCTAGTCTGATAAGACTCGAGTAACTTTTATTACCAAGACAGATAATCAAATTTCTAGAGTTTTTATTGAATTTTCGGTTTCAGGTAAAGGCTTTGCAAGTTATATAAAGTTTGTTTTGTTTGCGATTAGTTTATATTTGTTAGATGAGTAAGTTAAGCATAATATAATATTTTGAAACTTTGCTATATACAACCAGAGTCATTTATTTATATATTTTATCTAGAAATAATATATTATGTGCAAGCATTTACAATGTGGTTCTCGAGTGCAGACCACGCGTTGGAAAGAGCAGCGTAGGACGGCTATTAAATGGTAAGATGACCTGTTAAGGTTGCTGGGAGCCGTTGGGTGTAGGCTGCACAAAATCGGTCGCACTAAAAATCTATGGGGAAGGCCAGCAGCTATTCAGCAGTGGACATCAAGTGGCTGATATGGTGATGGTGATGAAGCATTTACAATAAGACCGCTCAAAATCAGGTTCACAGTATTATAACCGTACCTAACGGGATGGTAGTAGTTTTGTCATTGCTGGATTATGCGTATTTGCGTTACTTATGCGTACTTCTATTTGCACGTAGCACTTTATTTCTCTGTGCTTCTAATTTAATATCTTTTTCTAGGCAGAAAAAATCAAAAGACGCAATTCCTTCTAATGGAACTAAGTACTAGGTAGAATAGATTAGAATAGAAAACGCTTTATTGTATACCACACTTAAATTAACACATCATATTTAAAACACTTAAAACTAGAAGGTCTTATCGCTAAAAGCGATCTCTTTCAGACAACCTTAGATGGACTTGATTAGTCTCATTTTTACCCCCCTTGCACCCCAATATTTCAACAACCCTCTCACATTTTTAGCTCATTTAGTCACACCAGAATTGTGCCATCACTACCTACCTATGTATCAAATTTTACGATGATCGGATCAATGATTCGAAAGTTATCCTCGGACAAACATACATACGTACACACAACGCCGATTTGCCCAAGTTGATTTGGACCTTTGGATAGGTCGAAAAAACCGTCGAAAAATTCGAAAAAATAAACAAAATAAGACAAAATAAGGTATTAAAACATGAATAGAGATATGTGGAAGCTTAGAGTGAACTAGCATCAAACACTATGCTCGAAGGCCGTTGGCTCATATAAGGAGGTGCTCTGGCAATTAACTTGATTTATACCGGGCATTTACTTATTCAGTGCTACGCTGCTACGGCGTAGCGCCGTAGTCCGTAGCCCATCGTAGCACGCAAAGTCTTTCGTGCTACAAAAACTAGCAATTTGCCATACCATTTTGACTACTAATACTTTAAACCTAAACTCTAGATTCAAGATAACATTACGATTCTTTCCAGCACTCAATACAGGAATATCACAAAACATGCAAGTTTTACCGGGCAAAGACTGATTTTGGGTTGCGACTATGACTGAAAAATTTCATAATAACTAAGGGCGACTTACGCAACGATGCCTAAACGTATTTAGTGGCTACATATGATTTTAAGAGTTGTCAAATCATAAAAATACGACAAAATTAAACAAGTTTAGTCGCTAAATACGTTTAGGAATCGTTGTGCAGGCCGGCCTAAGAGTTGAAAATGATAATGATGTTGTGAAATGGTACAAAGTTTTTGGTTGAATTTACAATTTAGGAAGTGGGCTGCCGCGGCAATTCCAAAGTAAAGAACTTTAATATGTTTGCGTAAACCTCGCATCATGATACATGTATTCAGAACTTAATAAAAACTTAGCGCTTAACATCTAGTGAACAGAGTGATTTATCCAGAGTCTGGTGACACATGTTGGTAGCTGTAAATGCCCGGGATACACGAGATTAGTTTTTCAAGCTAGGATAGCAAGCTAGTAACTCGTATATATCAAACTAGCTTGATTTCCTGGTTGTAAGCCGGTGAGAAATATAGTATGCTAGCTCAAGTTAGGATTGTTTAATATGGGGTTTTATTATTTGTGCTACTAGCGCCCCCACCACTGATTTTTATGATTCCGTACCCAAAGGGTAAAACGGGACATATTACTAAGACTCTGTAGTCTGTCTGTCCGTCTATCTGTCTGTCTCAATCAGTCAGTTCAAATTTTCACAAATGATGTATTTCTGTTGCCGCTATAACAATAAATACTAAAAACAGAATAAAATAAGTATTTAAGGGGGCTCACATACAACAAACGTGATTTTTTTGCTCGTTTTTGCTCAATATTGATAACGGCAACAGGTAGACGCTTGAAATATTCGCAGAATATTTATTTATATATTCACTTTGAAAATAAATACTTAAATTAAAATAAAACAAATATTTAAGAAGGGCTCCTATACAACAGACATGATTTTTTTACCGTTTATATAGATAATGGCATGGAACCCTTCGTGTGTGAGTTTGACTCGCACTTGGCCGTTTTTTTGTCCTGGCTTGTATACTAGCTTCTTCTAGTCAATTATGCTAGTATTCGATCGGCTACACTCACTGTACACTAGCAATGAATGAATTAATTAATGAAAATTCTTAATGATACTGACTTAATATTTCCTGGCATCATGTAAGCCACACTAGCGTGTGTGTCATATATATTATTTAATCATTTTTATAAATACGGGATTAACTCGTACCGTTTTATCAGGAATAAACAGAGAGCTGCAGCGCATAGTGCGAGGCGAGATCGCGTTGCGGAGCATGATCGAACTCACCCTGATGACGGTTCACAATTTGAACCGAAACATTGTCGGTCGTAACACCGATAAACTGGTAAGTACGTAATAAATCTAAGTGGTGTATTGAACTATTTATCCTCGTTTTAAAAAACCAGCCTCATATCCCGGGCATGGCTGAGTGAATTGACACGAACACGGTCCCTTGGATAGCTTTTAGGTAGAATAGGCTTGTCCAGCTCCAACTTATACTATGATAAAATGCGTTCAAATAGCTACAAAACTATAATTTTTGGAACATACTTTTCTACATGATCTCAATAAAAGCAACAACCTGCCAGTATTAAGTCTTTATCCTAACTGGAAAACTTCAGCCTCTGTATTATGAACTAATTCACCACAAAGAAAGCCTTCAGAGGGTGGCAGGCTATTAAAAAGGCGTGAGAGTGCGCACTGCCTCAGGCGAATTTGTCAGACGACGAAATTAACACTAGGCGAACATAAGTTACAGGCAGGCAGTGATGTCAACCTCCCAGGAGACGATTTTATCGATATTGTCGATATTAGAGAACTTTGCAGTTTGCTAAATTGGTTTAGGATGGTCATAAGTGCATTGCACTCTGTTAACTTACGGTTTTAACTTATTTTTTTGTCTGTGTACAGTTATGAGGATAATTATATCTGCAACACTGCGTAACTAAAAAAATTTCCAATAGAAAAACATGTATATTTGATTTTGATTAAATACGAAATATCTACAGTGATTTCTTATTTTTGACTGTCCAATATTTTGACACAGTAGCGTACCGTACGCCATGATCACAGAATAAGCTGCAACGGCGCCGAAATATTGTGACACTCAAAAACGCACTAGTCGTGCTTAATATTCCGTTTTTAGTGAAATTTATGTGCAATAACCACGATAGTTTCATAACTTCTACAGGGTACTCCAAAAAATGAAAGTTATCCCGAAAGGGGATAATTCTGTAGAGCGAAATTAATGAGTTTTCAGTAAAAAAAATTTAAACTATATTATGTTTATTATTTAACTTAATTATTTTAATCCGCAGATTTTTTGACTTTGCACCTTACCTAGAAATTACTAGTACGAAATTTTTGATCTAAAACATCACCTATAACAGCTGATAAATCGTTTTTTTCCCCAAAATCAGCAGTTTTTTGCAAAGTAAATATTACGTGGCATCTACAGAAAACATCGAATTATAATAAAATAACCATGGTTTTTTATGTAACCTGGAGATTGAGCAAGCATATGCCGCACCTGATGTTAATTAGTAACCATCGCTTATAACAAAGTATTGCCTTGTAGGTCACGCACTTTAGAAACGTGCCTTACGATGCACTACCCTGCATCTATCAACTTCGGGCATTCTCTTAATTTGAGTATTTTTCTAGGCACCTAAGCTCTGAAATAAACATGTTTGTATGTAAACAATCGACACTAATTAACCAAGAAGCACATCCCTAGGCGTTTAAGATGTGGCAATAATTGCAGCGACACGCCGCTCAGTAGACGACGATGTTATTAAGTTGAACTGTTCAGGCATTACACCGGCTATGTACCCTTACCTTGAGTTTACGCAGCGATTAACTCCTTACAATGCCTACCTTCATTGTAGTAACTTGAAAATAATAATATATTTAAAAAGTGTGTCATTCAGCGGAGCAATGGAGGCGGTGGGTTAGGGACACTTCCGTCATCTAGCGCATTTGCTATGTTTATTGATCGAGCGAAGCGAGATCTCCAAATCAACTTAAGCAAATCGCCGTTGTATCTATGTTTGTTCGTGCGAGGACAACTTTCGAAGCGTTCATCCGATCATCGTGAAATTTGGTATATAGGTAGGTAATGATGACACAATTTTGGTGTGACTCAATGAGCTAAAAATTTTAGGGGGTTGTTGAGATATTGGGGTTCAAGAGGGGTAAAAAAAATGAAAATGAAACTATTAGGTCAAGTGAGACGTCAAATAAAAGGTTTTTAAGTACATTTCGACCCCGTTTTACTGTTAGTAAAGTTTTTGTAGTTTTTGAGTTATTAGCCATAATAAAAACTAAATTTAGACAAAATTCACAGGGCACACCAGTAACCCCTAGCTGTAATTTGGTATGTGTGTAGCTTATGTATCACAAATATAAGCAAAAGTCTGAACTCTAGAATAACTGCAATTTGTACCCCAAAAAAGGTTAACTAATTTACATGAACTCAAGGTCAAGTTGTTTGGTTATATTTCGTGGCACTATTTTGATAGTCAAAGATTACGAATAATATTTTTTTTTATGGTCGCGAGATCTCTGTTCAATTACGTTTTTAAATTTGTTAATTGTCAATTTTTGTACAATGCAATGACACATTGTGATATTAGGTAAATACTTACCCATCGCATCTGTGTAGAATAGTCTTACCTAGTCTGTTTCTACAAAAAAATATTTAATGTTTTGCTTGTGGAGTACGGAATCCTCTGCAGTACCTCACTCGTTATACTGCGCTTTCTTCCCCAACGGCCGTCACTTCTTCGAACAATTAATCACTGTCATTTTCAGATTACTAATCTTATTGGCCATATCAGTAACCTTGTTTTTTTACGGATCTCTTTACATCCGATTTACTAGTAACACATACTGATCAATGACTTGTCTTCAGACTAGTTCAAACACTGAGTTGTTTTGGACGAGAAGACGTATAGTTAGACGTGTAGTTTTCTGAACGTTGCGCAGGCGCAGCTGAGTTGGAGTCGTCGACTGAACTCTTGCTAGAAGTTAACCCTACATAACTGGACTGTTTGTCCTAGGTAGACGTAGTCGTCAGCAACTTCAGGAGTCTTCACAACTGATACCGGATACTGTGCGCCCACACTGACATTCGGCCACTAAATGGAAAGACGATCTGATGAAAGTTACAGGGAACCATTGGGATCTATGCGGACGCCTATTTTCAGTAGTGGACGTTTTAAGGCTGATATGATGATAATGACAATGACCGTACTGGAAGCGTTGAGTGTGTTGCCGCAAGCAGGTAGACCACCATTGTATACCACACAGTTTAAGGCAGCAAATTAGCATATCTTGTTTAACCCAACAACAATCATATGCATAGACTTATCGTACACCAGAGTTCTCTGCATCACCTTGCCACAGAGGTGGTTTTTTTCAAAGTAGGATTTTAGGCTTGCAAAGCGCAGTTATCGTGAGTTGTAAACTCTTGGTAAGTTCTCCCAGCAGCGCGGAACACGGCATTCTCGACGGAATACTTGTACAGAAATGGAATTTCATGAAATTATATTAAGCTTCTTCTTTTGAGGTGGCTATTCACTTTATTGCTACTCTTGAAAATAAGTTTATGAAAACTAGGTTCTGGGAGGTGCGTCGATCTTATTAAATTATGCATCAATTTACAAGGTGCTTTGTGGTGATGAGTTTGCATATACTGTTTATTATAAAATCATGTTGGCTAAAACTAATGTTTATTGTTAATAGGTATTAGCTTTCTACCCATTTTTGTTTCTAAAGATATTCTCTTAAACCACTATGAATAAAATTTATAAATACCTATAATGAAAATAAGTTCCTAAAAATATTATAAACAAATCCTAATGTATTTTTTATTAGTAAAATTAAAATAAATAATTAGGCTTTAATTTTTAATTGATTTTGTATTTGCCTTTTAAAATAAATTTCAATTAAGTAGGTTTATGTATATATTTAATTTAAAGCCTTTTTGTTTCCCGGTACTTTTTATACAACGTGTTTTATTAGATACGACATTAAATGAAAACACGGCTTGTATTGTTGTAAAATATATATTTTTTTCAAATTCATTAAGTACCATATAAAATTAAATTTTCAATCAACCTTAATATCAAGTCCTAAAATACGAATAAAACTGCCTGTCTTAAATAGATAAGCAAATCATATCATCATGTAAGTAGGTACCTGATAAACTGACGAAGCGGCATCGTCGGAAAGGCGCCGCTGATTTACTTTAAAAATTGTATATTGGAAGTGAATCGATTACTGGATAAATATTTGACCTACCGGTATTAAACTTACATCTTAAATTAGTTAATACAAATCCGGATGTGTGTTTTAAATAAATGTTGTACATAACAAAACAGGTTGTATATTGTTATGATTAAAAAAAAACATTGACACAATATTGTATACACAATTTCAGTTTCTTGAATGAATATACATTTGTTACATTTTTTGGATTATTTACCATGATCTTCGAGTTTTTGTGTATTCTGATAGGTATTTTATAACTATATTCATAGTATTCATAACCATGATAGTTTCAAAAGGTGCATTTGTTACATTTATCATTTCATAAAAACATTTAGGTATCTACATTACCTAAATCAGAAGCAAGTTGCAGCAGAGTAAGTTTTTTTATAAACAGTGGCAGCGTATTAAAAACGGTAGAAATAAAACGCAGACCTAATCAGAAGTAAGTTCAGCGAAAGCTTTGGTTTCGACGGCTGTGTTTCCATCTTATCACTCGAGTTCTGTGGAGTCGTTGCCGTCTGTTTTTCCATGGCATTTTAATCTCCGAGTCTGCTAAGTTATGACTTTTTAGAGTTAACAGTTTTTTTCTAGGCAAGTGTGGATTTATCTACTCATAAAAATATGTGTGCATTTACACATATATATTGAAAAAGCATCTTATAAAAAGAACTTTATATTCACAGCAAGAGTTTTTTGAAGAAGACACTGATAACATCTAATTTCACTATTAAACTTGTGTCTTTATTCACTGTATATAATAATAATAATAATAATGCTGGACATGTCACACAGCACTATCTAGCCCCAAATTAAGCAGAGCTTGTACTATGGGAACCAGATAACTGATAGATACTTATATACTTTTTTTTGTAAATACATACTTATTATATATAGAAAAACATCCAGACCCGGAATAAATATCTGTAGATCATGCAAACATTTGTTCCACGGCGGGAATCGAACCCGCTAACTACTGCGTCGCAGCCGGCTATTCGCCCACTGCACCACGGAGGTGGTCTGTATTGTTTACTTGTTAGTACTCGGTATAGTCTAAATATAGCCACCTTACACAGTTAGGTGTAATATTTCTGTGCCCTTACAGGGTGTATATTTGAAACTCCATTCGACATAATGCTAATGAATAGTATTTTTATTTTTATAGTGTTATCCGAATACATACGGAAAATTCCAAGATTATTAAAACCATCTCAAAAATTTCCTAGCCGGGACTTGAACCCGCAACCTTCCTCTTGATAGATTCCTCTTGCGATGTCGTGTTGCTTATGGTTAGATAAGCAACGCGACATCTCATGTCAATGTACTAAACTGCAACGTTTGGCATTGAGCAGGTCAAAAAATTGTTTTCCTGTAGATGGAGCTAATGGCGCTTTAGTCGTAATCTGAATCACCTCACTAATTTTGACTGATGTGACATGACCTGGTGGCACAATTGGATTGTGCATCCTTGTATCAAGAGGAAGGTTGCGGGTTCAAGTC
Source organism: Philereme transversata (assembly GCA_963924445.1). Lineage (NCBI taxonomy): Eukaryota > Metazoa > Arthropoda > Insecta > Lepidoptera > Geometridae > Philereme > Philereme transversata. The sequence continues at coordinate 14,520,736 of OZ004342.1, forward strand.
TCGTCTAGGCTTGACATTTTTGAGATGGTTTTATAAATCTTAGAATGTTTTTGTATATAACCTATTTTAAACAACATGTTTTGAGCAATAAACGATTGACTATCAAATAATTATTTTTTCAGACATCAGTAATTACATGTACTTAAGTATGTAGGTACTTAGAAAGTATAAATTAAAAACATAATTATGATAACTTAAGCTTATCTTAGCTTTCCAGTGCAATGCATACATATTTGTGTTTACAAATTACATAGTATACAGTATGGGGCAAAGCTCCACCTCATTGCTCGAAGAGCTGATGGAAAACATCGTGAGGAAACAAACATGTCATGGAACCAAAAATTCTTGGTTATATCATTTACTTAAGCAGCGATGGGCTTGCAACCTGTCACTTGAATGCTTAATAACTTCTATGAAAAAAGTGGGTGTATCAAACGTTATGTCTGGACTTGTCTCTGAAGGGGCAGCCTTATGGGATCTTCACGGGTCTGTGAATTGAGAGATCCGAGGATGCTGATCATATGGACAGGGGTTAATATATTTGTGAGCTATAATAACAATAATGAATAACATCGGCAACGGTTCAGCCGTTTAGCCGTTTACTTAACAAATAGACAACAATATAGGTAGGTACTTTCTAATTTGTATTATTAATGTTATTATTTTTAGTATACGAGTACTTGATGCACGTTCAAACCAGCGACAGGTTTTTTTCTTTGCTTAATACTAAAACAAACCAACATTATACTAAAATTTCGATACCATCAAAAGTACTATACTTATTAGATAAATAGATATCTCTATAATGTTATACCAAACTAACAATTGCTTATCATAAAAATTAAACCGCTGTGGTAAAGTAACTATACGAGTTATGATCATATTCGCAAACAATATAGCCTCGATGCTGCTCCACAGTTCAAGTATCTGCACAAACTTGGTTCATTTGGTCGAATGCGTCGAGAATTTCAATACTCCCTTATCTTGAACTCTACTAGCTAGAACCTCATCGAGAGTTGCCTCTAAGTTTTCATACTTTATTACAAACTTCTCTTGACATCTTATAAAAAAAAAACAGTTGTTGCATTATGATCAGGATGGACGTTGCAGATTTAAAAAAAAGTGGCAGTCCGGAAGTGCCCACAGAAGTGAAAACTTGAACAATTACAATATATTTATACACAGAGGTGTCGGTAATGGTAACAGTGGCGCGAGCTCAATGGTTTTTTCCTATTTCAAAAAAATGCCAAACGCGCCTAAAGATTGTTTTCTCTTTAAAAATGTTCATCAGAGTCTTCAAGTCGAGAGTGAACAGGTTTTCCATCGTAAACCATCGCTGATCACCACATTAGTGCCTTATCACACTCGCGAGTTGCGGAGTATTTCTAGCGAGGTTATTAGTGAACGTGCACGCCGCGTTTGTAGGTACAATACGTAAATTATACGTTAAAATAGTTTTTACAATATGACTGGCTGAAGTATGGCGGAGCGCGCGTGTTTACGTATTGTATCAACGTGACTTCGCGAACTAGCGGCGAACACTTTCATAAATCGCCTTGCTGGAAACACACTCAGAACTCGCCAGTTAATATAATATATAAAGGAGTTGGGTCTAAAAGTAGGTTAAATATGCATCAAATGCACGTCTTTGGAACACATTACCGGTCTCAATACGGCAAGCTCCATCATTAGCCACATTTAAAACAAGAGTGAAAATATTTTATCTCTCAGAAACGTCGTAGTGTCGCTATATATATATGTATGTGTGTTTATGTATATGTATTTTTATTTATCGTAGGTATATAGTGTCAATATTTATTTAAGTATACTTATTGTTTTATTTTATTGTAAATGATCAGCGCTCTGCTTAATGTCTATTATATATATATATATCTTTTATTATATATCTATTAAATGATCAGCGTTCTGTTAATATATACCCCCCTCCATTATTGTAATGTTACAAAAATCCTCTCCATCCAAAGGTTGTCTGGAAAAAAATCGCTTCTAAGCGATAAGACCGCCCATTGTACTTGTTGCTTTGTGAATTTTTATATTATTTGTTTGTTACTTGTGTGGTGTACAATAAAGTATTTTCATTCATTCATTCATTCATTCAAATGAACCTTAATATCTAGAGTCAAAATTTTACTTTATGTAAAACAGATTTTATATACATGAAACTCGGCAGTTAATTAATATATTATGACCCTAGCTAAAATATATTTGCGTATCTAATGGATAAAGTATTTCCAGAATTTATTATTTGCTATGCCATCTTCCGCAAATTACCCTAACTGCATCGCATACAAGTTCACTAACAGATTCAAAAATAATATCTCTTGAACCTCATCACACAGAGAAAGAAAATACGAAAAAGGCGTCATCTAGGGAGATTTTCCCGAAGCTCCTAGCCGAAGCAGTGTGGCCGAACGGATGGGGTTAGTCGTGTGGGCTATCCGCGGGGTCAAATTTATATTATTACATACTGGAAGTTTATAGAATATAACATAGATGTCGCACGTAAAAAAACTGTGTAGGGTTAGTTGTGCGTCTCTGTGTGGGAAAAGCATAGATGGCGCTGTAAATCTAAATTGCATGATTTCAGGTAAATAGTACAAGTGTATGAATATATATTTTGGGTTCTGGGATGTCTGTTCATCTGTACGTAAGGTAACGTTATCGTAGTTCATAAAACTTAACGCAGATGGCGCTGCTGAATACTCTTCATTTTTAAGTGTTTGAAATCGAAATTTACCTAACTATAGGTAATAGTCACCATCTAAACTAGGTGGTCTTAAGCCTGCCTACTCTGCTTTCACAGAAATAGGTGTCATCATCATATTTGCCTTAGGAGGTTCAGTGCCAAACACACCATAGATATCCAGAGTGACGGATCTATTTTGGCTTGCACTCATAGGCTCCCGGCGACCTTATAAGTTGTCCTGATTTATTCATATTTGTACCAGTAAGTACCTACCTACCTAGTGGTTGGATAAGTAGTATGTCCAGAGAACATTATTTGAGTATTTGTCGCTAAATATCTATGTATTTATTGATCGAGCGAAGCGAGATCTCCAAATCAACTAGGGCAAATTGGCGTTGTATGTATGTTTGTTTGTCCGAGGATAACTTTCTAAGCGTTTATCCGATCATCGTGAAATTTGGTATATAGGTAGGTTATGGGTAGTGATGCACAATTTTGGTGCAACTCAATGAGCTAAAAATTTTGGGGAGGTGTTGAGATATTGGGGTTCAAGAGGGGTAAAAAAAACACAACATATATATTATATATATAATATTGATATTAAGTGTGCAATAAAAAAATAATCTAATCTAATCTAATCTAATAATCTGAGGACGACTTGCGCAACGATGCCTAATCAAAGAGAATTGTCATACAAATACGTCAAATTTAAAGAGTTTAATCGCTAATAACTTTTAGGAATCGTTATGCAAGCCGGGCTAACTATATTTATCTCATTCCATTGTAATTTTTTCTTGTTTGTTTAACTATTTTGCTTTTGTCAGTTCTGTTTTTCTTTGTGTCTCAAATAAATATATACTATGGTTATTTTTATACTACCTGGAGATGGAATGGCCCACCTGATGACAAGTGGTAACCATCGCCTGAAAGAAAATTTTGCGCATTTTTGAAATTTGTGAATTAAAGAATGATTTTCATCCATGACGATTAATTTTCATGCGAAGAAAGTCAGTTTTGATTTTGATCACTTTTGCCCTCTGTCGAACTGCGGGTTGTTATCTCAAAATATAACAAAACCACCAAACCAATTTAAATGCGGTTTTCACTGATGTGGAGGCAAATATTTTAGTAAGGTTTGTGAATACCAGTAGTTGGTGAACATAAACTTCTGAGGAAAAAATCGATAAATCTCCTAGCATTAAATAAATAAATATTGCTGGACATTTCACACAGCGCTATCTAGCCCCAAATTAAGCAGAGCTTGTACTGTGGGAACCAGATAACTGATAGAATACTTATATACATTTTTTTTTTTAAATACATACTTATAATAAATAGAGAAACAACCAGACCCGGAACAAATATCTGTAGATCATGCAAACATTTGTTCCGCGGCGGGAATCGAACCCGCTACCTCCTGCGTCTCAGCCGGTTATTCGCCCACTGCACCACGGAGGTCGCCATTGCAGGCACTTTGAGTCTAATTTATTTTCAAAACTATTCAAATGCTTTTTAAAACTATACATACCTACATGTATATTTCATTTTAATTTCAATTTTAAATAGCCTTTATTAACAAACTTACTACCAGTTTTGTACTCGCATATTAAGTTATCGCAAATTGACGTAACTACCTTACGTAGACCCATTTAGTTTTAACCCAGTTTTGTTACTTAGAGGATATTTTTTATCATAAACTATAAAGTCATCGAACTTTCATTGATAACTCGTACAAACTTTTCATTATATCGCATTTATGTAATATATATCTTAATTATAATATTCAATTATTTTTAATATCTAATATTCATATATATATATAAATATATTTATGTTATCATCTTATGTTAAAAATATACATCCTTGTCTATATGTAAGAAACACAATTTTGTTAACCCTCATATACATATGTACTTATTTCACATTAAAACCCAAATAGTTGAAAATAAATTGACCAACCGCGAATGCAACTGGCGCTTATAGCACAGGATCAACCTAGTTTAAGCAGCCAGAGAATACTTAGTGATAATTACATTTACACTGATTTACCACCTACAAGAAGATCATTGTTATCAATGTGATATGAAACCAAGTTGTTTGAATAAAGATTTATTATTATTATTTATTATTATAAATCGGCCGCATAAGATCGCAAATTTATATGATCTATGGGCAGAGGTCTATAAGTCCTATGGCTGATATGATGCCGATGATGCATCGACCCAGTGTCATACGTCACAGCGATAATACTAAGCTTACACAACTGTATCTGGCTTTTCTATTTTTTAGCTAGTTTATAAGATAGTGGATTTACTTATATGTACACACACCACTTTAGCTGCGAAATGCAACTCGATCGGTTGCGAACGTGCCAAAAAGCCAGAGCGCATCCATCGCACCCAAACCATCTGATATTGCGCCTGACAATATTTTACACAACTGTGAAAATTGCAACCGCGACCCAACTTCTGCAATTTACACGCTTTCAGTCCTCGCTTGCATATTGCTACTATAATGTCGCCATTTTCAACCCAATTACCAAGCATTAAGAGCTACGCGTTGAGAGCAATTACAGTTGAAAATGGAGTTTTTAGATTTATTATTTGTAGGTTTGATAAAGCTGGTGGAAAACCTTTGAATGCCAAGAGTCAGAGACTTTGCTAGAGTAGGGAGAAATAACTTATATTGATAAGAAAACTAATTATGTATTCACCTCATTTTGGAGTTGTTTTACTTAATTTATTCGTTCATACTTTTTATATAAAGTCAAAAATAGCTCTGTCTGCTTGTTGCTGTTTCAAATCTTACCAGCTGAACGGATTTCAATGAAATTTGGTGTTATTATTATGGCCTAGAATGAGACTTACGCTACCTACTTGTTATTGAAGTGTGCGGAAGAATGCCTCTCCATATATTTCTTCTTTCAAGATCGTCTATAAAATTCTCACAGACGATAGAAATAAGGATATTGAGTTGAAAATGGTTTAAAACATGTGGTTTTAAATGTTTAAGTGCAATCACAAACTAAAAGTAAGTACCTAATTTAGTAATATGTTTATTTGACTAAACAATACAGCACAATAATAGAAAATAAGTAGGAAACAAAAAAAATGACAAAAAAAAACTTAGGAAGATACATAATAGGTCGGCTGTCTCAACTTAATAGTCTGTATAATCCCAATGTAGGGAAAATCCTCCCTTTTTTTAGGGTTCCGTACCTCAAAAGGAACAAAGGAACCGATATAGGATAACCTCGTTGTCCGCCTGTCTATCTGTCTCTCTGTCTATCCGTCTATCAAGACCCTTTTACCTACCTTTTTCTACCTAGACCCAAGAACGCGTGGAGGTATCAAGTTGAAATAATTATTAAATACGTAAGTCTATGGTCCCTTGGAGGTTTATAAAATCAAGCTTCTAAATCAACACAATCCAAATAAATCAAAACACAGAATTTTCACGAATTTGGCTAAAAGCTAGGTATCACAGCACAAATAAAGAAAAAGCTTCGATTAAGGTTCGAAGCACTAAAATTACTTAAGTTTAAATTAGTTTCTCATATAAGTGAAATGTAAAATTATTTAGAGTATAATAAGCGTTCTTTAACCATACTCGTATATCACATAAAAAAAATATTTTACGGAACCCTCAGTGCGTGAGTCAGACTCACACTTGACCGTTTTTTTTATTTTTTTCGTGATTTTGCAATTGCAGTGGTCAATTTACCTAAAAGTTGTTTAATTCGTCGCACTATTGTCGCTTGGGTCAACTACGACATAATATTAAAAAAGGTAAAAATTTTGTTAATATTTTCATACTCCTTTTAAATAGCATTTTCGCTGACCCTTGATAAGCAGCTGTTTTGACATAAGCTGTTAATCCCACAGTGTCAGTGTTCACGTTTTCACGTTATTAGCATGTGGAAAAACAAACCCAATCTGCCAAACACGAGCGGTAACAAGACACGAGAACTTTACGGCACGTAGATGCTCGAAAGCCGTGTATTTGATACAGAAACCAAACTTACCTTTTCACACATTTACAACTTTACCCTCTACGGAATAAGGTAGAAAATAAAGGATATCAGGATAAAAACAAAGATGGAATGAGACGAGGAGTTTCCAACTATTTCTATTCTGTGCAGACATGAATCACTTGCGAGAAATGCATTTTGTCGCTTACTCAATCAATTATTTCGGTTGAGACAAGAATACTAAGTACAAATTTAATTGTACGTTCGCTAAATGTAGCCTAGAGAAACCGTGTACCTCAGATTTGCTTCTATTTTGCATAGAAGTGGGTATACTTGTAAAAAAGAGCAACGCAACGACAATTTTATATAATCTACTTTATTTTAAAACTTCGTCTCCATCCAGATAAGTTAATTTTTTTTATTTTAACACTTACACAGGTTACGAAAATGGGTAACTTTCTGTTCATAATACTTGAAACATTTAGCGCTCAGATACAGTACAGCTGTTAGATTTGCGGATACCATCTACGGTGCTCGTTTGGGACTAAACCGAGATCCGCTCTGTTTCTCGCATTAGTTCAATCCCGATGAATTGGGGCACTTGCCTAGCGGCTGAACGAATTTCGTTTGTGCATACTCTCATTTGGTATGCATATAGTGCATTGAAACTGTGATTAGGACAGTAGAATATACAATACATATATTATATCAAGCTTACGGCCGCGACTTCGCGTGCGTGGTTTGTCAATTAAAACATGACGACCTCCGTGGCGTAGTGGGCGAATAGTCGGCTGAGACGCAGGAGGTAGCGGGTTCGATTCCCGCCGCGGAACAAATGTTTGCACGATCTACAGATATTTGTTTCGGGTCTGGTTGTTTCTCTATATATTACAAGCATGTATTTACAAAAAAAAAAGCTTTGCTTAATTTGGGGCTAGATAGCGCTGTGTGAAATGTCCAGCATTATTTATTTAATTATTTATAACCTTACTTCAGCGCAGTCAGATATAAGTAATCTATGTCTCAATCCCGGTTATAATCTATCTATAACTAAATTTCATCGCGATTGGTTCAGTCGCTCACGTATGAAAACGTTACAAACAGACAGATAGAGATACTTTCGAATTTATAGTAATATTAGTATTGCAGTATGGATATGGATAGTAATAATATGGATAAACTTTATGTTTGAGTATTTTGAATACAATAGTACATTGTTATAAAAGGACAATAACACCCTCGATCAGAACTCTCGCTCGCATTCGCTAAATTGCCAAAATGTCTCTGGTGTACAAATAGATCGCTTACACCCGAGTATAACACATAACGTTTAATTACGAATGGGAAATTTTTTTTTAACTGTTTGTTTCTACAAAAGATATTTGCATTCCCGGTACCCATTATTTTCACTACTAAACTATGGCCTCTTTAATTGATCGAGCGAAGCGAGATCTCCAAATCAACTTGGGCAAATTGGCATTGTACGTATGTATGTAAGTATGTATGTATGTTTGTTTGTCCGAGGATAACTTTCGAAGCGTTTATCCGATCATCGTGAAATTTGGTATATAGGTAGGAAGTGATGGCACAATTTTGGTGTGACTCAATTAACTAAAAATATTGGGGGGTTGTTGAGATATTGGGGTTCAAGCGGGGTAAAAAAAATTAAAATGAGACTATAAGGTCAATGGGACATCAAATGAAAGGTCTTCATTAGTAAATTTCAACCCTATTTTTATTTTTAGTTTAATCCTTGTAGTTTTTGAGTTATTAGCCATAATAAAAATAAAACTTTGTCAAAATTCACAGGGTGACCCCACAATGCTAAAAATTGGTATTCGTGTAAACCTAAAACTAAAACTGTAAAACTAAAGCTACTTTAGTGACACAAATATAGGAAAAAGTCTGAAATCCAGAATAACTGCATTTTGTACCCCAAAAAAGTGTATCCATTTTTATATGAACTCCCGTTACCTGTAATTTGAATGAAACTGTAGGTCAAGTAATTTGGTTATTTATTTGGAGGCACTAATTTGATAGTCAAAGATTACAATTTTTTTTATTTGTTTTTATGGGAGACTCGCGTTATCTCAGTTCGGGGCGAACCACTAGTTATTAAAAAGAAAAAGGATTTATCATGGAGATTGTATTTTATTATAGCGTAATAAGGCCTCTTTCGTTTTAAATAGAAGTAAGGGTTTGTCATAGAGTCTGTATTTCATTTTAGCTTATTATTATTGCCTTAGTGTATTTTAAAATTTCCTTACAGCCCTAGGGATGTAAATTACATTTACAGAGAATTTATTGAGTTTATAATAACCAATTTTAGAGCATGAGTGATGATAATAGTAGGTTATTAAACGAGGGGATAAAGTACTTGCGTCATGGGCGCTATATTGAATCCCAAACGTATCAAAGGATTCTAGAGTTAACTTACGAGTGGAGCGAGGGAGTTACTAGAATACTTAGTGCATAGAGGGATATAAGCACACCCAAGATGCAAACAGCCTTTATCTACGAGGAAAACACTCTACTTTTCACACCTTCTGCGAGACAATAAAAACCAAATCTAGGTTTGTGCATTCTGTGGAGAGGTTAGTTTGATTTACGAATAAGTTCTTATTGTGTGGGTCTCTTTGTTTCAAATTTTAATACAGATGAGGTTCCAAATTAAGTCCTAAATGAAATTCAGTACATCTTTACTCCCGGCTCAGCCGCAAGGATTTAATTACCTTCTTTCGGTGAGGTTTACATGACATATCATTTGACATTGTCGAGCAAGTGGTGTGAAAAGTATTTTATTGTAAGCCAAAATGCGAGTGAGACAAGACAAGAAAAGCATTACAAGGAGTCTTACTAGTTTACTGCTTAGGGAAGTAAATTGGCTGTTGTGCACTCTTCATTAGTGCACTTTGGAGCATTGAGCTAGCTAAAGTCGGAAAAATCTCGGAAATCTTCATAGGATTATAAGAGCAGCGTAGTTTTTATTAGGAGTCCAGAAAAAAATGGTAAACACGGAACCCTTATACTGCTACTTTGTACGTCCGTCCGTCCGTCCGTCTGTCACAGCTGATTATCTCAGGAACTGAAGCTGTCGACTTTGAGATAGTTAGGTCAGCTAACTAGTATAAATAACTAGTAGTTCACCACGAACTGAGATCTCGCGAGTCTCCTAAAAAACAAAAATATATTATTCGTAATTTTTGACTAATAAAATTGTGCCCCGAAATAAATAATCAACTAACTTGACCTACAGTTTCATTCAAATTACAGGTAACGGAAGTTCATGTTAATTGGGTAATTAATCTTTTTTGGGGTACACATTGCAGTTATTCTGGATTTCAGACTTTTGCCTATATTTGTGTCACTAAAGCTACGCGCATACCTGATTTCAGCACTGTGGGGTCACTGGTGTACCTTGTGAATTTCGTCAAATTTATTTTTTTATTATGGCTAATAACTCAAAAACTACAAGGACTTTACTAAAAATAAAAAAAGAATCGAAATGTACTAATAAAGACTTTACATTTGACGTCCCATTTGACTTAATAGTCTCATTTTCATTATTTTTACCCCTCTTGAACCCCAATATCTCAATTACCCCCCCCCCCAAAATTTTGAGCTCATTTAGTGACACCAAAATATGTGCTATCACTTATTAAATTTCACGATGATCGAATCAACGCTTCGAAAGTTATCTTCGGACAATCAAACACATACAAACCACTCAAAAGCTAGTAAAAGAGCACTAAGTAATAATTTTCTATTAAATATATTTTCTTACTTGTTATTGTATGCTCATAAATAATTAATATTCTTTGCATGCTTACCAGAAACCGATTAAAGTTAAACTCTGATTGTAAACCACAACGCCGATTTGTCCAAGTTGAATTGGAGATCTTACTTCGCTTGATCAATTATAGCCTATTGCATAAAAAGTACAAAATATCTTAATTTGGATTTCAAAACAAGACCAAAATAGTTGAAATTTTAAAAAAGGGTAGTCAGTATTTTATTGCGTTCATACAAAGTGGATTAAAATGTTACATGTCAGATCTTATTGAGTAGTCAATAGTCCAGCACTTCATATTCACTTTGCAAGTAAGGGTGTAGCAATATTAAAGCTAAATAAGCAGGTCTAGTGGAGTCGAAGTTGAGTGATTTTACGTTTTTAATATTATTGGTTAGCGAAATCATTATAGGAAAAAAATGTTATCTTGTCTTTAAAAAAGTCGTCTAGTGTGTAGTAACTCTTTTCCATTAGTAAGTATATGTTATATTCTATGTTCAAAATTGTTGTCGTTTTCTTGTGCTCTAATTTGATCTGGTATTTTGTTATATATTTTTACAGCCATAACATTCGGACCCGAGCTGTGCATTTTTAATGTAGATGTAGTTAGTTCTAGGTTGTACTTGTACCTACATTGGAAGCGACGTGGTAGATCAGTCTTTTTTTATAAACCGGCCAATTACGAGTCGGACTCGCGCACGAAGGGTTCCGTACTATCTATAATAAATTGTATGAGCGCCCATACAACTCAGAGAACTATCTTAATCGGCGTCAACTATGTTCATGTTTTTTTTATTTTATAGAATTTTTCCTTTATTTGTGCTGTAAGACCTTGCTTTTTGCCAAATTTCGGGATTCTAGGTCAACGGGAACTACCATATAGGTTTTCGACCCAAAACCTATAGGGTACTTCCGGTTGACCTAGAATTGTCAATTTTGGTTAAAAGCAAGGTTAAAAGTTAAAAGCAGCACAAGTAAAAAGAAAGTTCCGAAAAATAAAAAAGCTGAAAATAAAGGTAATTTTTGGTGCTCACAAGTTTTCGCGAAAATCTAAATTTGTCCATATCTTTTTATCGTGTTGACTCAGGGCCTTGATTTTTATACACCTAATAGGGAATATAGACTTCAGTATCTCGTACAAATTTCAACTTGCTAGATCCACCCGTTCCTGAGAAAATCGGTGGTGACACACGGACAGACAGACGGACAGACGGACAAGAGAGTGATCTTATAAGGGTTCCTTTTTTACGTTTTGAGGTACGGAACCCCAAAAATTGCGGCTACTTTCTCACGAAGTGTTACTAGGTCAAGTTTGGTATCATATAAAAGATCTTGATTTCATCATCAACATCATCATCATATCAAACTTTGGAATGAGAGATTTTTTTTTAATCAATATACAGTAAATTTAAATTATGTATAATGATGTATACACAATTTAAAAGTCTCACAAAAACTAGACTATGTTTTCATAAGTTAATAGTGTGGTTATCCGAAACCACGCAATTATTTTATGCTCAATTGTTACGTTGGCGATCAATAAATAATTTCAATTATTACTTCATAACATCACGGTTTGTGTTATTACCACAACAAAGCCCTAATAATCTGTTCGATTCCCATTTGAATAATCATTTCTATTATAGAAATGATAGCGTAAATTACCTACAAACAATGTGGGAGAGGCCATCAAATATGTCTTGTATTTACTAGAGGAAAAATATTATACACCGATGCTTTTATTGCGAACGGTTAGATTAGACAAATACAGGATTCAATTACTATGAATTTCAATTACAGGAATCATTATCAAAATACAAGACAGATCAAATACGAGTGAGACTCGCGCACCGAGGGTTTCGTACCTACCAATTTTTTTTTTATTTATTGTTTTTATTTTTATATATATCTCAGAAAACATAACTTTGTAAGACAGATCTAAAAAACTGACTTTACTTTATTTTTCCTGTAATCTTTGCATATACCTATATTATTATTTCTATCAAATAATTAAAGGTACTTGCTTGTCGACCATGAATTTACGCGTACCTTAAAAGACTTCAATAAAAAGGGACAAGAAACAAATTGCCTAATTTCTCTTTATGTATACATAATGAGCTAGAACTTGCTCAAATTGGCCGTTAAACACACTAAAACAATTTGGTATGAAGGCGAGAACCTTATTAGGAGGTTTAATCTAGAAAGCGACTGAAAGCGAATACACTTCGTTTAATTTTTGAATAAATCTTGAGGACCCTCTTGCGAAAACGCTATAGCAAGACATTATATAAAGCGAGAGAATCTGCTAGTGGGTAAGTGCAGTTAGTTTTATCCTGTTCTATAAATGTACGTATATAGAGAAATATAGAATTCCGAACAGGACAGGCGAGTTTAATCATAGTAAGAGTTTTCTTGTAGTAAACTTTTGCGTAAACTTAATGGTTATTTTTTGGTACCAAACAGTCCATGGTACTTATATGTTCAAGTAATTATACTTTATTTCAAAAACCACGTAACTCTCTGGATACTGTCCTTTTTAGAATAGATCTGTTACTTCATACTGGTTCGATTTAAGTGTCATCCCAGATACTGTGATATATTCAATCTTTTAGCAATATTTACAATTTGAGCTAAAATTGTCGTATTCACAGCTCCATATGTGTCAAGTGGCGTTCAATAGGCGTATTCTTGCTTTGGCAGTGACGCCTGGGGCGCTAGACGGGCCTTTTAACACATAATTGCATTAATATGTCCCGACGTACACCTGCGAAATTAAGCGAACGTTCGCTTCGAGTTGATGACATATATTTCAGCAACACATACGATCATGAAAATCTTGTTTTAAATGAAATTTAGTCACTAGTTTACACTTAGATACCTACTAGCTAGATAGATCAGATACGACCCGTTTACTATCTATGGCCTTATTTATCTATCTGATGGAAAACATCACATAAATAAGTAGATAGAAAAAGCTTTTCTTTGAATTTCATTCAAGCGAAAAGCCACCAATACCATCTGATTCTGTTGATGACATTCGCTCGCGTACCCCGCTATCGATCAACCCCGACATTGCAGTTTTGTTGTTGACATACCCCATCGTAGGCCTGCACCCATTTTCGAGTTACTGCTTCTAAGAGATAGCTGTGTGTTATTGAACCTTAGATATCAGGGATGCAGTAAGGATCTAATCATTCTTTTGCATCCAGAAATGTTTGCTCACTGGTTTTGAATATTGGAGAGCGTAATTGCCTTAGATTCTAACTACAAATTTTGTAGTCAGCAAGTAATTCCATAGCATTAGTAGGTATAGATATACTGTATCTCACTCAGCTCATTGTGAATATCTGTCAGAAATAGGAAATAGCTTACCACACACTTCTTAGGTCACACCTCGTCAATTTATTCAAAATGTCATATATAATTTTATATATCAACCTTACCTCATCAGTTTTAGAGTGCTTTTTTTATTACATCGTAGTCTTTGCACCTGAAACTAGGTAGGTACAGCTCTGTCCACCGTCTTTGATATATCGGCTCTTTTATCGGATTGGAGAGACGCAATAGCAGACTGTTGATTGCTTCGAAGTGGACTCAGAAGATTGATTATTTTCTCGTTACAGAGCCGATTGTCGCCAGTTGTTTTCTCTGGGAGACAGAGGCTGTTAATACTCACTAACTAAACATAGTGTGAGTAATATGTTGCTTGTTTAGTGTGTGTTTATTGATTTTTTTTGTGATGTTAGTCCGAATAATGGCTAGATTGGATCTGCATAGTAAGGTATATAAATTTAACTACCATGTTTAGTTTAGTTACATTTAGTTTTGTTATTTTATTGCTGCTATAATTTAGTAACAATACAAATAACACGTTACATGGAAAATTACAGTTTGCCACAGTCACAGATGTTGATTCGACCGAAATAAATAAAAAAATTGGTGTGATTGTTTGGGTTTCGGCTTATTTATCACCACAACCAACTATCCAATTTATTTGCGCATTAATCATTTACTAAAACAATGGCTCAACTCTGCACCATAAGGCATAGCCATGGTTAATTAAAACTCGACTGAATCCGCTGTAAATTTTGCGTTTTTCACATTTTTTCCCAAACTTTTCGACAGTACATCCAGTTTTGTTTATTTATGGGCTTAGGCTACTGCGGACGGCCGGCAGGCTTGACCAACAATATTTTCACATTAATGTTAGCCGTTTTTTGCGATACCAATTTACCGACATCAACACACGCCTTTGGATAACCATTGTTCGGCCCCGTCTCTCACAATATTGGTGTACATTGTTCATTTGAATAATTGAATTATTGATTTTTTTTTGTTAGAAATGTGACTTCAATCAACTCATCTTTGGTAAATAAGCAAACGCATGTGTTCATAATTTTACTTCTTATTTTATCTCTGGTCGAAGCGACGTGTGATTCAAGACCTGGCCCTTATCTGGGTCAACGCATAAGCATTGTAATTCAGCGGGGCAATGCAGCCAGTGTCTTGGGGACACTTCCGCCTGGTAGTGATCTAGAGCAGTTGAGCTATCTATAGATCGTTTGCAACGGTCTTTAGATGATTCAACTGTATCTTTTGTAAATATCTAAGTAAATATATTATTTCTGTTAGAAAAAGTAATTGTATCCATTCATAACCATAATTCCATGATTAATTATTATGGTGTTATGGTGATTAAAAGAGGCTTTTAGCAATTTCTTCTTCCGACAGAAAACAGAAGTTTTATGCACATTCCCCTAAGGCTTTTGGTAATTGTTTTTGTTAGTACTTATCAAAATGCCTAAAACTCGTCAAAGCTCAACCCGACCTCATTCACCGCAGCGGCAGCGGCGGCGGCGGCGTGTTGAAATAATACAGTCATACCCGCTAAGCTCACAACTGTGTAACCAAAAAGTTTATTTTGTTTGGTAACTTAGCAGAGCTTATTTGCATACATAGCAACAAAACAATACCACAGACTGGGATAGAAATATCTGGGTAACTCTATACAAATATTTATGAGTTCATACTTTATTCTTATCACCAAAGTCCAGAACAGATATTCCTATTATCTGTTAATGGCGCTTTGCACATTAATCCGATTTCTATTGTGTTGCATCAATCCTCATGATTGAATAACCCAATTTGTTTGTGCCATATCTGTATTTGATTGATGATTTACCTTATCTATTATGATGCGCAAAATATATTTTCCACACGGAAAACACAACCATACCTATGCATATATTGCGAACTTTCTATTTTCCGAACTGGACTATATTTTTTTACAATAGCTTTAGTAACTTATTCTGTTGCGGTCGTATTCAATTGAGAAAGCTGTGTTTTTGTAAGCTGCATCAATCCAGTGTGGGTGTCAGCAGGCGTGTGAAAATAGCAAAGTTTCTTCGTATAATGAAGATGAGGAAAGACTTCGGGTAATCCGCCACATAGGAGCAAACTTCGAACAAACCACGGCATTGCATGTTCAACTTCACACGTATTTTATACTTCACTTCCACTTCACGGAAGCAAAACATTGTGAGCATTTTCGTAAAAGGCGGGTTTGGATGTCGTTGATGTTCCATGATTTTTGTAAATCTTGATACTTAAGATACGGGATTCGGTGTTTATTTGGTTAATTTTACAATGTATTTAACTAGCAGTTC
Organism: Philereme transversata; assembly: GCA_963924445.1. Classification (NCBI taxonomy): domain Eukaryota; kingdom Metazoa; phylum Arthropoda; class Insecta; order Lepidoptera; family Geometridae; genus Philereme; species Philereme transversata. The sequence goes on from OZ004342.1 coordinate 14,536,869, forward strand.
ACCCCGAATCATCTCGCGAGTCACCGATTAAAACAAAAAGAAAATTCGTTATCTTTTACTATCAAAATAGTGCCACGAAATAATAACCAACTTACTTGACCTACAGTTTCATTCTAATCATAAGTAATGGGAGTTCATGTTATTTGGTTTTTTTTAGTACAAATTGCAGTTATTCTGGATTTCAGACTTTTTCCTATATTTGTGTCACTTAAGCTATACGCGAACCAAATAACAGCACTTTGAGGTCAATGATCCCTGTGAATTTTGTCAAAGTTCAGTTATACTATGGCTAATAATTCAAAAACTATAATCACTTTACTAAAAATAAAAAGGGAATCTAAATTTACTAATAAAGACCTTTCACTTAACGTCCCACTTGACCTAAGTTATCCTCGGACAAACAAACATACATACATACATAAAACGCCGATTTGCCCAAGTTGATTTGGAGATCTCGCTTCGCTCGATCAATAAAGTGCATGTTCAGGGTTTACAAATCAAGACTTGTCAAATGCGAGTGAGACTCAAGCGTCGAGGGTTCCGAGGCTACCTACATTTATTCTAATTCAGCAGCGCCATCTAGTTATGAAAGCTGTAAACTCAGTCGCGAGCACCGCTGCACATTAAGAAAACGCTTCTGTATGAATGCTCTCATATATGGCGTTCTGTTCGAATTGACAGCGCTCTTTTACCGTGTCTCCATAGAGAGCCCTTAAACGGTAAACTAATCCACAATAGTCTACGTTTATTATAATTAATTACAATATGATTGTAATTTTTGAAGAATAATTAATACCGCTTTAGTTAGAAACGTTTTACCGACCCGAAACTTTGTTATTCAATTTAGCAAAGTTATCTTTCTCTGGGGAAACTTATCGTATGCTATCACTGAATTTAGATTAACATCGTGTCCTCAAGTTAACACTTATGTGGTTGTTTTTCAATTAAAACTAACATAAAGGAGATTGGACAATGTCAAAGATCGCTGTACCCAGTCCCATTTACTAAAAATCACTAACTATTTCTGAGACCAGAGACAAAAAGTAAATCTTAGGAAATGATTTATAACTATATTTTAAGTTATTCAAAACGTTACGTTAGTAGGCAGATATAAATAACTTTAATCTCTTTTCTTACTTTTAAAATACATCTGCCATTGTACGAGTAAATGATATGATCATAAACGGATTTTTATATTGTATTGGTCTAACCAATCTTCTTGTTAATATTGATCGATGTGATTTTACAATAAAATTACCAGTGTTACATTTGATATTGCTTATATTATTTCACAAAAGTTGATATATATTTATATATATATATATAAATTATTTATTGTTCTAAATTACACTTTAGTAGAAATATTGTATAGACGTTTATCATATAGAACATTCATACATTACTTATTTACAATAATTATACTTATTTGAAATACATAAAACAGTTTCACATAGTAAAATTACATGTGTCACATTTAAACACAGTAACATGCATGGATATTTATATCACTTTAGGATAAATTGTAGAAATTTATGATTTTTCTATCGAGCAACTACATTTCAATAGACATAAGCATACCTCAAAATGGTTATTCGAGTAAAAATTAGATATATGCAATCGCTCTTATCTATATTATCACCTACATACCATCATGTGCATACGGCTACACATCAAGCTATAAATGTCCAGTATAAGCTGACATCTCATTGCATAAAAAGCCTTCACAATGTTTATACTGGAAATGTATAGCTTAATGTGTAGCCGTGCATACAAGGGATGAAATTAAACTTACAATAGTATCCAAGGCCCATTATTAATTTATGTTTGATCTTATAATTCGTGAAACCTTCCTTTTAAATACTTTTTAAAGATTTATAATTATTTATTACGACATATATAGGATACACATTTAGTAAAATAGTAGAAAGTAGAAAGAGGCTAATTTAGGGTGACTTTTGCAACGATGCCTAAACGTATGTACATGAAACATGAAGGGAATAGATAGGAATAGGAAAGGAAAGGGATATGTTTAAACACGGAGCGTAGTCATTATTAACATAAAGATATTCATATAATATTGTTTCAATCTTGGTATACTCTATACTAATATTACGCCGAGGCTGTTAAACAATGAGTAATAATCGAAACTTCTCGAACGCTTTTGTCTTGCTGTGTTATTGTTGTTATTGTCTGCGGTTGCGCACTATGGGGATGAGTCGTTCTGTCGAAACACCGACCCCTTTCCTGGAACGACCGAGATCGTTCTCGAACAATCGAATTGTGTACGATATAAATAGGCCGGAGAGATGGCCGGACAGTTAGTCAGTTAGTGAGTCTCAGCGAGGCCCTGGAGGACTGACGTGGAGAAGGGTCTCGCGTGAACAGTAGTTGCTCGCGAGTGAGTCTGGATTTGGCTATACGTGCGAACATTACGGTGACTTTAAGTGGTGCAACAGTGGTGTGAATTAGTGTGTTGTGATACGTGTGACCAAGTTCGTGTATTCATCGTCATCGTGTTGAATAAAAGTGTTATTTTGGTTTGATCGATTCCCATTATTTTATCCCGAACCCTCAGCTCGTAACACTAATATTGAATCACTTTACTAAAAATAAAAAGGGAATCCAAATTTACAGACCTTTCACTTAACGCCCCACTTGACCTAAGTTATCCTCGGACAAACAAACATACATACATACATAAAACGCCGATTTGCCCAAGTTGATTTGGAGCAAACAAATTACTTTTTAACAAAAATATAACCGACTTAACCAAACTACTTAATTGATTTTGATGAAATTTCTATGAATCCAATATGAAAGTATAGCATATAAAAAAAACCAAAACGGTTGAAAAATGACGGATTTCTGAGGTAAAAACATAAAACCAAATTACGTCCCTATAAAATTTGAAAGTTGCCCTCGATTTTTTTGGGATCCTATCGTCAGATCCTGATTTGGTGCCAATGGTACCACTTCAACAAATAAATAATTTTTCGAATCGATCCAGGCGTCTTTAAATAATCGGGGAAAATAAATTTAAAAAAAGATTCCGACGAATTGAGAACATCTTCCTTTTTTGAAGTCGGTTAAAACTTAAAGTTTGTTGTTTGTATGTTTGAAACCGCCGTACTTGTATTGAAATTATTTTTATTTACTTTGTAATATTAATCGAAAGTTATTAATGGCGTAGGAAAATTCTCATCAATAACAACTTTCCATTCATACGAGAAAAGTTAATTAGTTACGTTAATTACAGAAATATTGCAAAATATTCGGTAAGAACATGTAGATATTTAAATTTATAATATATATACATAGTAGGTCGGTAAATAAATTTAAATATATTTGAATTACTTACATGGTTAGCTCATGCATCCATAAATACATGGAACCACTAATACGGCGTAATTACAAACAAATATTTGCTGTGTGATTATTGTTATTTCCCTAGGAACATAATAATTTATTTTTAATTTTGGTTAATTTAAACCTTAATATGTCTAACATAAACAATACTGTGATGGTCTTTATGCCAACTTAGTTTAGACTGGCTAGTTTTGGCTTCGATTTATCTGTCTTTTTCTGCGTTTTCGGAAAAATAAACAAAGCTATATCACGATTTGGGTAATCTATTATCTATATATATAAAACAAAGTCGGGTTTAGTTACACCATTTTAACCCAAGAACGGCTGGACCAATTTTGCTGATCTTTGATCTGTTGGATTTGTCTCATTCCCAAATAGCAGAACCACTATCTTAAGAAATTATGAAGAAAATTAATTTTCTCATACATAGATGCAGCTAATGATTGACAATTCTACCGGTGACGCAAATTGGCAGCCCGTGTCATAAGCATATCAAGTCAGTACAAAGTTCGGCGGGTCAGCTAGTTCTAACATAAATATGAGTCTAATAACTAGATCTATGAATACGCAATAAGTCTACGTGAGACCTAAAATAAAAACAGTTACGAAAGCTACCGATGGAATGACCACTAACAGAAGAGAACTTGGTACAATACTACTGTTCGTACCGAGTTCATCTATTTCGAATTTGTTAATAATTTTACGAACTTTGTTGCTCAGTTTCTGTTCGTGAGTTGAAATTGTGGGTGAATAGTCCGTTCTATTTCTAGGTGAGTTTACTTGTTGTTTGTTAACTTGTTTTTCTGATTCAGTAGCTGCTCCTCTTTCGTCGTCTAATCTGTCCACTGAGCCGTATTGGTTGTCATCTTCTAATGGGGTGGAATATTTGTAATCTTCTTTCTTAATGGCCAGCGTTGTGTTCTTGATTGTTTGTCCAGGAATTTCTAATGAAATATGCAATCGATTAGTTTATGTATTATTTATGTTATCACTTTAAAAGGTTATAAGACATGTAAAATAATTAATCTTTGGTTTATTCTATGGGCGTGAATAGGCTACAAAAAAAATAGGAACCAAAGCCTGTGATTCACATAACTGTCATTAGTAATTTAATGACAGTTTTGTAAAATACATGATAGCAAAAGTGTGATTATCTGTTTTTCTAACTAGTATATACAATATAATAGTACAATATATATAACTATACAATATTTGCATTAAAAACGGGATATTTACCATGATTTGCGAGTTTTTGAGTATCCTGATATTTCGACACAGTTTCATGCGCCATGAACACGCATGCAACTACGTCGAAATATCGGGGTAAATATCCCGTTTTTACTGTAAATAGTGTTCATAACCATTATAATTTCAAAAGTTATATTATACAGGGTGTTTGGTTTATACCTATAGTAGTAGTTTATAGTTTATACTGGCGATATTCAAGTGACGGTTTCTCAAAACATAAAAAAACACTTCTCGAAAAAAAACTGCTAGTTCTGTTATCAAATTATAAAGAAAATCGACTAAACGTAGGTGATTAATTCGATGTAAAACTACTCTACTCTTGCAATTGACATCAAAAAATAAAGGCCGATTTGATATCTCTTTCGGAAATGGCCGCGGGTTTTGGGTTAGAAAGGGACAACAAAAGATATCTCGAGACGTCACCAATACAGTATCTGTGGGTAGATGGCAAGCATTATGCAATAGCACAACATAAGTTTGATAATGTGTTTGTTTTTACATGCCAAAATAAATTTCACATTTATATAGTAAACATTTTACAAATTTATTTATTATGCTCATCAAAATAACCCTTTTCATTGTTGTGCGTATATTATCAAACACAAATACAATGCTTACTGTCTACGCATTATATTTCTCAAAACCTAAATAATCTGACTGCGCTCAAATATTTCCTTATCTTCATTTCCCAGGAAGACGGGAATGCGTACTTTATGCAGTATCAAAATTAGTACACCCAAATTTGGTATTATTATAAGCTGTAATACTCCAGTAACTTTGCATCCAGTTCTAGTTCCTACCCATTTGGGTCATTACACTTCACGTATATTATACTCTAACATTAGTGGCTTCGCTTCGAATAATCTATTGTGTAGGTAAGTAATCTCAACTCAGTTAAGATTAGTACCAAACTTATCATTGATATAGAATTATATTTAATAGATTTCTACGCAATTATTGCTCAGATCAAGCCTTTTTCTTTCATTTTTATCTTTTATAATAAGAAAAAGTTTATTGATGGCTTTATTGGTTATCTTTATGTGCGCATAAGCTTAACAAATGCTTAACATTCAAAGGTTTAATTAGACTATTTTTGGATAATGAAAGATTAATTCAAAATATATACGACTAGCTATTGCCCCGCGACTTCGTACACGATACACTACTACTACTCCATATTTCAAGTCTCTAGGATCAGCGGTTTACACTGTGCGTTGATTTTCAGTCAGTCTGTCAGAACTCGTAACGATTATTTAATATATTAATGATAATATTGTTGATTAAAAATCGTCGCTTTCCTCATCTTTACACGCTGGTAGTCAATTGTATCGTGAAACGTCTCGCAAAAATAATTTAATAGAACCCAAAAACTGTTATCCATTAATGAGTCCTGTTGATTCCCTCCTGGCTCCATCATCAGACCCTGGTGGTCTTACCATGATAAAATGTTTCGTTATTTACCTATAAAAAGCATTTATGCAAAGCGTTCGTAATTGCAATTAACATTGTTTTAGAACAAACTATCCCTTTTCAACCCTAGGGGGTAATTTTCAAAAAAGTAACTATACCATGTTTCATTATGTACCTTGATAAGTATTTTAGCAAAGTTTTACGTTTATTAACCTCAGGAATAATGTTTTACCATACAAAGTTCAACACCCTTTTTCACCCACCCAGGGGATGATTTTTGAAAAACAAAAAAACATCATTTCTCTTATTTTGTTAATAAATATATTTGCCAAGTTTCAAGTTTAAAAATCCAGGAACCATTGTTTTTCATACAAACGTAAAACCCTCTTTTAACCCCTTTAAAGGTTGAATTTCAAAAAATCCTTTCTTAGTACACCTCTACGCATCAAGACAAACATACCCTCTAAATTTCAAGTTTCTACGACCAGTGGTTTAGGCTGTGCGTTGTCTGTCAGTCAGTCAGGACTTTGATTCTGATATAATAGATGATTATTATTTTATACTGTTACCTTATATACTATTCTGTAAGTAAACTTTCTTTACTTCCACTGTGTGTGTAGGTCAAGTGTCTCATATAATGTAGGTACTAATTTATGCCCTACCCACTACATAAACATTAGATGATATGATCTAACTAGGCAGTAAAATATTTCAATATGTTATAGTACCAAAAATATTCGAAAGTTTATGCGGTTTAATGTTTGCCGATATTCTCAGAAAAAGATAAACCAATTTGAATAAAAAGGTATATTAATCTGATGATATTTCCTACGCATAGCCTAAATGGTCATAAATTTCCTACCTTTATACGTTTAACTGATGTTGCATGTTGATGTTGATGTTGGACGGTATGGGCATTATAATATTACAATTATTTTTATCTGACTATTAATTTAGAAGTCACATTTGCATGTCAGTAATTGACAAATGTTGATTTAGAGTGCTGTGCGTGCAGTCATTCTTGTTTATATTTGTCAACATTTTTTTGTAATAAACAATTACCAAAAAATACGGATCAGAGGGTACAATCTTGACATTATTATAGCGACCGAATTTGGACGTACAGTCATAATTTGTTGATATTGTTAGTTAGAACTGAGCGACCGAAAAGTAATCGCTAACAATGTCGAGACTTCCATCTCGGGATTTGACCCATCTTTCAAAAGAAAAAAATGAGTAATTAATTTCTCATGATTATTTTGACAAATTTGTTATGTCAATTAACTGCAGGAGTGAACCTAATAAATATTATACTCAACACTGAGACTTATAGTATGCAAGATGTGGTCGCCTGTAGTAAAAGAGTACTAGATTTAAAAGTCATGTTAACGTAATTTTGTAAACATTATTTATTATATCCTTCTTAATAATCCTTAATCAATAAATGAATTCTCACCATAAAGTCGAATGACGCTATCCACTTCCCCGAGGGAGTTCTTGGCCACGCATCTGTAGCCACCAACGTCTGCAGGCGACAGCCTACGTACTGTCAGCGCCATGCGGCTCTCGAATGAACTAATCATCGTGTTTTCCACTTCGTACTTGCTTGATGATATCACCATCTCATCTGGGAAAGTAATTGTATAAGTTGAGAAGAAAGTTAAAACGAAAATAAACGTTCTTTTCAGGGTTTGATTTCTTCTTATTAATTACGTGAACCCATTGAAAATAATTATTTTTATTAAATAAATAAATATTGCTGGACATTTCACACAGCGCTATCTAGCCCCAAACTAAGCAGAGCTTGTACTATGGGAACCAAATAACTGATAGATTACTTATATACTTTTTTTTGTAAATACATATTTATGATATATAGAAAACACCCAGACATGGAACAAATATATGTAGATCATGCAAACATTTGTTCCGCGGCAGGAATCAAACCCGCTACCTCCTGGGTCTCAGCCAGCTATTCGCCCACTACACCACGGAAGTCGTCTTAAATGGACCATACGCGATAACTATGTCGTTCAATTAACTTAGTTTCATAATTTAAAATAGAGTAATTTGGGACTAGACTAATTTTAAATGTTGCAATTAGTCTAATTATTAAAGTAAACCGGGCATTTTATTTTTCAAAGGCACTTTACTTTAATGAATGGAATGTGCTCTTGTTACTTTTTATCAAGTCGTTTAGTGTATTTTTATTAAATTCAGCTCGGAGCTATAAAGTCTAGCAACTAGGTCACAAGATAAGGCAGAAAATGTCCCAGCTGTCACTCACAATAGTCCACTGCGGGAAAGCGATATTTTCAAGACGAACCAAATCGCCAACATTTCCTTGAGACCCCTTTAAACGCGGGCCAAACAATCCCTTCATCGCGGTACGTAAGTATGTCGTTCACCGCCACTCCAAGTCACCTTAAGCCTCGAGTGCCTGTTGTCCACAAATGATAAAGCGACTAGCTTTCTTTCAAACACACTGTAACACCGCCCGTCGTGTTAAACACTCCATTCAACCTCCGTTTTATTACAAGCAATAAAATACCTCACGAGACACTTTACCGAGATATTTTTCAATAAAACGTAAGGGAGTCGTTTAAAAGCGCATTAATAAAAGTCGCAGACTCCTGTTAACTTTACAAGGAAACGATAACACCAGCAACGCCTTTCCTAATCTTCATTTCGATCGAAACTTCGGTTTGTTTACTCCCTGTGTAGGTACTCGGCTTTACGACATGCGGCGAAGATGGCCTTCGAACAAAATTACTCTGCAAAACCCGTTTCATTATAACAAGAAATTTCATCTCAATTAATGTCTAAAATAACAGTGTTACACTCTTAATTACGCTTGAGTGAGGCCTGCTTAATTAACACTTACATGTCAGAGGGCCTAACATAGATTGATGACAAACGAAAATGACGTTCCAGTGCTGTTTGGGGTTGATTTTTGGAAAGTGCAAGTCACTCGCCGCAAGTAGCCGAACAATGGACCGGCGCCCTCGTCAATGCCCTTCTCCATGGATCATAACGCAGACGTAAAACAACTGGGACCCTTAATGCGTTTTCATAATTAGCACTATAGCCTACAATGGAGCTTCCCTAACTTTATTATACAAACTAAAATAAATTGGTTGGGCTTCACTTTGCAGTAACCATAATTTCTTTTGAATTCGTCTAAGAAGAACAATAGACAACAAAAAGCATTGCCAAGTAGAACAAGCAAACTCTAGCGTTCATTCACAAAAGACAACACAACACATATTTGCTACTGTGAGTACAGTAGGTACTAGTATGCTATACCATAAATAAATAAATATTGCTGGACATTTTACACAGTGCTATCTAGCCCCAAACTAAGCAGAGCTTGTACTATGGGAACTAGATAACTGATATAATACTTATATACTTTTTATTTTGTAAATACATACTTATAATATATAGAAAAACATCCAAAACCAGAACAAATACCTGTAGATCACGCAAACATTTGTTCCGCGGTGGGAATCGAACCCGCAACCTCCTGCGTCTACTATAGGCATTGAATCAGACTTAGAGGTAAACGGTATCGGGCATGCGACAGAAGTTATTATGACTGTTACCGGCACTCCCCAAGGTCGCACGTTGTAAACTGCTCCTCCTAATGGACTAAGCAACAAAGCTCCTGTGCAGACCATGTCGGGTAATGAAATTATGTCTTGCACGAGAGCTTTATACGTGGCTTTTGTAAACTTTAGAGCTCTATTCTGTGACTCTGTTTGAATTAGCTAGAAATTCAAGTACCCACCTGTTTATTAATGTAATTCTGTAGTGACCTATGAGAAACTGTAACCATTTTTATTAGGTATCTACCTTTGCTACCATATATTAATATTCTAATATGTACATCGCTGTCCATCCAAAGGTTGTGTCAGACATAGATTGCGTTTAGAGACAAAATCACCTATTGTCCCGTATTTTTGAGTATCCCTTTATTACTGTACTAGCTGTTGCCAGCGGCTTCGCCCGCGTTGTTCTAGGGTGCAAAAATACGTATAGGAACTTTGACATCCCATTTTTATCCCCTGGGAACTAATTTAGGGGATAAAAAGTAGCCTTTACCAGGTTATAATCTACGTAAATACCAAATTTCATCGAAATCTTTTCAGCCGTTTCGACGTGATTGAGTAACAAACGAACAAACAAACATCCACACTTTCACATTTATAATATTGGTGTGGTTTTTACTTATTGTGCAAAAAAAATAATAATTAAAAATCAAACGTATGCTAATCTATATTTGTATATGATCGAATCGTTTATTTAGTTTTTTTTTTCTTATACTTTCCTAAATCATAGGAATAACATAAAAAAACAATCGCATTTAAAAATCTATTTGATAAAGTAGTGTAGGTTACGAAACCTCTCACAAAGTGATTTTGCGATCACCCCTTGAGTATCAGTTCGATCTCAAGTATTACTAAACTCAAATATTATACGCCTTTGCCAATGGTTTGAAGTAAAGGTAAAATTAGCCATTTTCTGATAGAGAACATGAAAAAAGTCACTTAGATAAAAAAAGGTTCAACTATTACATGGATCTTAGGTCTTTAGGGAAACCTATTTGCGAGATAGGAGAGCCAACGACCTTATCGGTAATACGTTTTTATCAAAATTGTAATTTCGTTGAATAAAGTTTATTTTGTATCAGACCATTAGTTTAGTCAGTGAGATAGGTGCATGCGTTATTTACAGATAAGATAGGCAACAAAGATTTCGATTCAATGATCTAAGCGTAGTTTTACTAGTGCACTTGCATAATAAAGCAACTTATCGCCCATTCCACTCAATCAATTTGTAAAAAATATTGTTATGTACCTATTTAATTTTGGTATACCTTAAGAGGAAATTTGGGCTGCGTTTCGCCCATACAAACGTAGTCCACTGTTTCCTCTCTGGATAGTGATACTAGAGCAAATATTTTTTTACCATACAATCTACAAGTACCACGGTCATGCCCCTACGTTTAGTTTTTCTTCATAAATTAATTATTATAAGAACTAGGAACCTTCTAAAGTCACAGAAATTGCTAATTTTTATTGCCCCTTTTCAGACATCCAGCAAACAAATTTGACGAATATAAATAAAAAAAAAACGAAACGTACAAACATAGCCAAAGCCCTTATTATTACATATTTAAAAAAAAATTAAAGTCGGTCCAATTTTGGAGGAGGAAACAGGGGACCACGAAACAGTGATTTCGTCTATTTTAAATAGGTATAATCAGTCCGACCTGCAGTTGTCTCTATCGCACGCACATATGGCATAAAGGGCACAGCGCGACAGCAATAGATTTGTTAAATACCTATTTTCCAAATGTCTTGCTTCCCGGATTTCCTCTTAAAGAGTTATCTAATGTAATCTTACTACGAGTTGCAAGTTTGTAACCTACTGTTCTATCCGTCACTCACTCTACGAGTATCAGTGGCTACTCGTGAGCACCTATTATGATCTCTAGATAAAACATGTACCTACCACATTGTTTTTTTAAGTTGCTTAGTCTCATATAAATTAAAAAATAAAAAAGAGTTTTTACATCAAACTTGTTCTATTTTCTATGAATCGATACGAGTGTCTTCTGTATAATGCGATTGCTAGATCAAGTTGTTTTATCGTTGAAATCTCCTATCTAACGATTCCACGTTGATCTTTCGAAATATTCTCTCAAAGTAATGCATCACACTTCAAGGAAAAGTAAACCCCTTGAGGATCCTGACTCGGCTCCAGCCATTTGTTTTAAAGAACCGTCATTCGTATTGTCACCAGAAATCCATGTCACCGGATGCCGTTACATAATTTTAGAAAAATATTCCTTTCTCGTAGTCTCGAGAGAAATATAATCATTATTTTCGCAGATTATGATGATAAATATTTTTATTTTAAACGTTTTTATTTTACTGTATTTTGAGGCAGAGGCAGAGTAATGTGTTTGATTGCCCTATTCAAAGGCACTGGGTGGGGATAATCACGGGCATATCAAGGCAGGTAGGTAATAGATAGGTACATATTTTCAATTTTATATGATTTTCTTTTTTATTTTATGTTCCTATTCTGTTTTATTTAATTTTAATGTGACGTTTTACTTTTCATTTAATTTACTATATTATTATACATTTGTATGTGTCTGGTTTTAATTTTATTTATTTGTGATTATTATTATTTTGTATGGACGGACTTCGTCTGAAATAAATGATTATTCTATTGTAATATACTCTAAAATAATTTTGCGTTATAAAAACTAGGGTATCTATCTGTTATTCTATGTTTTTTTAAGAACATTCATTGGTTAAAATGATATAATATAACACACATTGTCTCTAGCTTAGTAATACGAGAAAAAACTTTCGAACATTACATTTCACAGAATGGTATCAAAGTATAATGTGGAACTTAAAATTCCCAGAAGCTCAAACCGTACCATTCAAAATTAACTCGTAAATTTTGCACGACAACTGCCGAATGGAGAACTTTGTGGGACGCCTACGGCTGGCTACGAACAGAGCAACAGCGAGCTCAATCCAGTTCATTACAGCTCTGCTTCCCTCTTCGAAAATATCATTATGACCGAGGGTGGATAATATAAAATAGAAAAAAAATAGAAAATCATTTCCATAGTATCAGAAAGGCAACTTAATTCCAGAGAACCAACGTTGACCTATTGCGATGCCACATTAATTAAGTTGATTTTGCAGAAACGAAATGGTATATGATATTATCGCGGTAATATTAGGAGATCAGTAGATTGAGGCACCTCAGAAACGTTGATCATTTTTATTATTAGATTAGATAATAAATAATAGTACTAACTTGAAATTTCGATCCTGTCCATTTTAGCCCATTTGGTAATTAAAATAAAAATATTTTTGTATTTTTTTCTTGCAACAGATTTGTGTTATGATTTATAACTATTCCAAATTTCAAGCCGACAGCTTCAGTAATTGCTGAGATAATCAGCTGTGCCGGACGGACGGACGCACGGACAAAGTCTCACCATATGAGTTCCGTTTTTACCAATTTTCTGCAGAAACCTAAAAATGGATATTGGTATACATTTATCTAAGATTGATAAACTCCGAAACTATTCGATGGATCGCCATGAAAGTTGGCAAATCTAAGTATTTTAATTTTTATCAACAATGACAAACCACGCGTGCGAAGCCGCGCGCGGAAGCTAGTCGCACTAATCACACTATTACACTTCACACTAATATTGTAATTGCGAAAGTTTGGATATTTGTTTGTTACTCAATCACGTCGTAACTGCTGAACCGATTTAGATAAAATTTAGTATGTACGTAGATTATAACCTGGATACTTACACATAGGCTACTTTTCATTGACAAACCATGCGTACCAAGCAGCCAAAGCTAGTGTATTATAAATATCTTCTTAGTTTACTTGGTTTATTTTACGCACGAGTAAGTGTTAATGGGTTTTCTCCGAGAAGACATAACGCGAGATTTTATTATGATACCCCAGAGGTAATGTTTCTACTTTTCCAATATTATTGAAGAAAATTTGGTTTATGAGATAGAATTACGATTCGGAGTTCACGTGACATAAAGTTGTTATTGAATTATAATATATTTTAACGTACTCATGTAGTACATACGATAAACAGGAGATTATCCTATGTATTATACCTACTTGATATTGACGATTTCAGATATATAAAAAAAAAAACTTTTACATCACTCATACTCTGGAAGTTGGTCATTGAAAACTAGATGTCGGCCCTGTAAATGCGATTTACGGGTCTAGGGCCATATGTAAATTTGAAATTAGAACGAAGCTCATGGTATTCATAGTAAGCTAAAATGAAATACAATCTCAAAGAAATGTTTTATCAATTTTCAAATAACCCAAGGACTGGGTACAGGAGGCTTTACAACTGTATGCCTCAAGTTGATGGACGCAAGGCAGTGCATCATATGGCATGTTTCTAAGGTGCGTGACCTATGAGGCAATACGTGGTAATAGGCGATTGTATGAAAAAAAACTACGGTTTTTCATACAATCGCAACACCCCTTTCTATATATGATATTATATTAATATGACATTATTATTATTATTTATGTAGATTAAGATATGATTTGAAAAGATAAAACTCTACCTTTAATTCTTATACATTAAAAATACCGAAAATGTTATACTTGAGTTTATTTTTAAAATATGTAAATAGCCGGCCGTTTTTTGGCCAGTAAAGTTAACTCACGCTTTCCCTTATTTATTGAGAAAGGTAAATTTACATCAGTAAAGTTTACCCAAATAATACTCATTCTGTCAACCTTCATTTTTTTCATCTTCTGCTTAGCGTGCCAACAGCTCTGCTTATTGATCGAGCGAAGCGAGATCTTGTTGACGTACTCGTACTGTACTAATATTTGCGTAAAAAGTATTTTATTTTCACAAAAAATATGTACATTTGAAATCAACACGAGCTATATATTATATAAAAAGATAAGTAGGTATTAGGTTATGAGCAGACATAGTGGTCACAGGAAGCATCATTCATCATTGTTCTTTAGCTCTCAATGGTCTTTAGGAATAAATTTTGACCCCGTTTTTATTTTTAGTTTAAACATTGTAGTTTTTATCATGGCTAATAACTTTGAACTTTGACAAAATGCACAGAGTATACCAGTGACCCCACAGCGCTGAAATTTGGTATGCTTGTAGCTATAGTGACACAAATAATAATAATAATAATAGATATCGCTGGACATTTCACACAGCGCCATCTAGCCCCAAATTAAGCAAAGCTTGTACTATGGGAACCAGATAACTGATAGAATACTTATATACTTTTTTTTTGTAAATACATACTTATAATATATAGAAAAACACCCAGACACGGAACAAATATCTGTAGATCATGCAAACGTTTGTTCCGCGGCGAGAATCGAACCCGCTACCTCCTGCGTCTCAGCCGGCTATACGCCCACTGCGCCACGGAGGCAGTCATAGGACGGAGGCAAATATAGGTAAAAGTCTGAAATTCAGATTATCTGCAATTTGTACCCCAAAAAACTGTAACCATATTTATATGAACTCCCGTTACCTGTGATTTGAATGTGTTCAAGTAATTTGGTTTAGCATTTTGGGGCACTATTTTGATAGTCAAATATTACAAATAATATTTTTTTTTATTTGTATAGGAGACTCGCGAGATCTCAGTTCGGGGCGAACCACTAGTATTGTATTAGATAAGTACTTGGCTACATTGATCATGTCAAGAGAAGCCGTTTTTAAATCTTCCATCGTGCAAGTGTTCGGGCACAAGGGGCACAATAGCAGCATATTTTTATTCATAAACAATAGGTATAGAAATGTTTATATTTTTATAACGTAAAACTCCCAATAATAGTATACATTTTATCAGCAACCGGTGAAATCTCCCATCCCCAGAATGAATCTGTTGATCACTCCTGTTCGAAACTTTACCCTCTGAAACTTGATCTGAAGTTTGTGGCTTTCACCACGTCAATACGTTAAGCTTGTATCGTGGAACGATGATGCGAAGTATTCAAAAGATTCTTCAAAAATGAACAGACTACCTGCAGTGGATTGGGTAATGTTTCTTACATGTTATAGGCAGTTTTCTGCGGGACGTCAATGCAGATCTTATTCTCCTCATCCTGAGAACCAAGTAAATAGGACTTACCCTTGAAAGAAACCAAGCAAATGGGAACACATACCTTTAAATAACAGAAAGTTCCACTTTAAAACTTATATTTTTGAGTAGAACAATTTCCTTTTACTGTCGCCGTAATAATAAGGTCGGTCAGATATTATAATATAAATCAGTATGTAGCTTGGCGAATTATTAAGAAAATAAGTAACACACCCAGCTAAATATCTAGCATCCGTAGTAGATAAATTATAAAAGCATTCGGTTGGACTCGGTGCTCGTAAACGGTCGTCCACTCAGCCGGAACTAACGAGCATTGTCTTATTTCACCACAATAGCTCAATTTCCTTGAGAAAACCCGTTTCAATCGTAAATTAAAGCTTAATATCTCATTACTTGCAAGTGTTACCACGCCCAGTGGCTGGTGCCAATTTTTTTTTAATTACTTTCCTAAAAGAATGAAAGAATAATTTTATTCTTTCAATTTGGATAGGGCATTTTTACGTTAATGGTTTAAATGAAATAGACCCTTATATAAAGAGCCTCGTCATTTGCAGAGCTCTATAACTTTTTTGCTAGACTTTTGGCTTCAAAACTTTATCAGTAGCCTAAGCACCCTTAGATATTAATTTACTACATCTACCAATTTAAAAAACGTTGAAGAGACTAAACTTATAAAAAAATCTCATTGTGATTAAATAAAAGCAATAACTATAAATAGTTAAGGTGCACTTGCTAAATCTTTTAGGCAATCAAAACATCTAATTCTGTATTAAGACTGCCATCAAAATAAAAAGACGTTTATTTTCATTCCCATTTGAAGACTAAATAAGTGTCCTTGTAATAATAGCCCCTAAATGACTCTCCCACTCGCGATTAAGAGCTATTCGCGTGTCGTCATAGACGCGGGATGTTCCCATGGGACCAGTAAACTCGCTTTGGACATGAGACAGGCTTCTTAAGGCTTCGGTTGCACGAAGCTAGTTCTAGCTACCAGTGGTAAAATTACTTCGTAACAATAATTGCTTAGTGACCGTTTATTTTCACTCTGTAAATTGAACTGACAGTAAGTAGATGTGATTTGTTCTAGTTTAAAAATATTTACTTGCTATTTTGTGTGGAAATAAGCTATAATACTATATAACTTTTAAAACTATCATGGTTATCAACTTTAATTGTGAGTGTTGAATGTCGGAATCGAGTTATGATCGAGAATGAAACCGGTGGTGATAATATTAGTTATTAGTGAATTAATTCCTAGCAAGAGACTAAGAAAGAAGGTGGATTATATCTGCGATAGATTTGGCAATAACTACCCACTCGCAAAAAAAATCAGTTTACCCGTGATCATGGCGCATGCAACTGCGTCGAAATATCGGGATACTCAAAAACTCACAAACCATGGTAAATATCCTGTTTTTGGTACAAAAAAAGTTAACTCTTGAAACAGTTGGCGATAGCACTTTGTACCAGAACACATTAAATTACAATACAGGTGTAGATTATTGCATAATTGTATGCCCGTAGTAAGAAAGAGTTTTTTTTACAATGGATACTATTATACTAATGTTTTGCAGCGAGTAAGTAGTCATGATAATTACTCGCCACGTATAATCGACGCCTAACAACGTTGACGTCAAATACCGTATTATTTCACAACTCTTAGTGAATTTCCAGAGGTCCACTTTATCACAAAGTTTTGATACCGTCCCTTCTTTATAGGTTGACGTATTATCAAACGAATGATATTGAATAAACTATTTTAATTTATTACGAGATTGTGTTTTTTTTTACACTAAATATATCAAAATTTTAGCTAATTGAGGTAGAAATATTCCATAATATTTAAAATTCGCGTCTCTTCACTTTTAGCCGCAGCAAAACATTTCAAAATATTCAGAAACCTAATTGATGAATAAAGATTGTTTGGCTTTTGACGTAATGTACTATTGGGGCGGGCAATTCAAAACTGAAAGATATTTATATAGATTTGGCCTTCAATTAATTTGACGCAGGAAATTATGACAGAAGTTATGACAGTTCATTCACACATTAAATTCTTCAGGTATCTGATCATAAGTTACTTACTGGAATCCCTGACCCAGTAGTTGATTGACTTCGGTGAAGATTCCACGTAGCATTCGAGTGTGACGTCAGTTCCTAGCGGTGCCCCCACCAGCTGATTCGGCACTTGGATCACTGGGTGAACTGGACAACAAAAGATACATAGATAAAGTAATATCAAAATAGTCACTTAATATTATTACACTAGGATTTCCTGTATTGTGGGTACTACCATTTTTTAACATTTTTCCAGGTTAGGGAGTGTTTTTGTAAAAGTTCTAGCATACAAATTGGTTCATAAAGGAATTTGTTTGGTCAGAAATAAATCAAAATTTTTATATTTTTTTATCGCTAACTTTAATCGCTAACTATTTTTACCTGTAGGTGTTAGAATGGTCTTCCAATTAACTTCATTTTGCTACCTCACTCGATAGGTGTTGATACATTATGATTTAAAATCTAAAATCCGCCATTTTGGATTTCAAATAGCCTATGTCACTCTCGTGATTCAACAATTCTAACATACATACACACTAAAAAACAATTCCCTCCTACGCAGTCAGATAAATATTATCACAGTACACCTAATTAATAACTTAATATATAAATTTTACATTTCCTTTTTGTGAGGAATGCTTTACAAAAGGAGTTGATTTTTTTTTCAATCGACATCCAAAATAAAGGCCGATTTGAGATCTCTTTCGGAAATGGCTGCGGGGTTTAGGTTAGAAAGGGACAACAAGAGATATCTCGAGACGTCACCAATACAGTATCTGTGGCAAGCATTATGCAATAGCACAACATAAGTTTAAAGTTGTTTGATTTTACATGCCAAATTAAATTTCACATTTCTACGGTAAACATTTCATAAATTTATTTATTATGTTCATCAAATTAACCCCTTTCATTTTTGTGCGTATATTATCAAACATCCTATATGAATAAGAGAATACAAGTTAAGGGTACCGATGTACACCATCTTATGACAAAAGTCCTCGTATTTTGTAATATTTATTTACACATTTTAGGTTAATTTTAGAAAGGTTAATGCGCAGGGCATTGAAAATTTAATGAAAATCAGGCGTAAAATAAATACAGAATCCTTTTTATTTACGAAAGGTCTAAGTGAGCCACGATACCCTTTCTTTAACAAAATAACAACCAAACATTATTTTTGAATTAACGTTTACAAAATTTAAACAGAAAATGCTGGAAACCAGAGTGGCCTAATAATATCAATGTTAAATCTTGCATAAACGCAAAATGTCCGCCAGACTTGACGCGAAGTCTCAAACAGTTCCCTACAGGCAGAAAATAATTAAAAGCTACTACTCGCTGACATTGAATAACACCATTAATAACAAGAAACCTCTGAAAGTTGCCGAGATAAACAACAATTACCTACCCTGAATGTCGGAGCTTTTTCGCCCAAGAATGATGCTGTCGAAAAACATTTCCACAAAAAATCGAGAGGCGGTCGCAACACAACGGACTTGGAGAATACGAAAAATATGTACGGTTAACTTATTATCATACGATGTCCTAACAAATCTTTTAAATGAGCATTTTATGGAACAAGTTTAAAAAACCGAAAAGGTTAACAACCGCGTTTTAATGTTGTAATGTCCCAAAGATAAACATAACTCCAGCCTCCGTGGCGCAGTGGGCGTATAGCCGGCTGAGACGCAGGAGGTAGCGGGTTCTATTCCCGTCCCGGAACAAATATTTGCATGATCTACAGATATTTGTTCCGTATCTAGGGGTTTTTCTATATATTATAAGTATGTATTTACAAAAAAAAAGTATATAAGTATTCTATCAGTTATCTGGTTCCCATAGCACAAGCTCCGCTTAGTTTGGGGCTAGATATCGCTGTGTGAAATGTCCAGCAATATATATTATTATAAAACATAATTAACGTTATTTTTATCCTTAAAAGCTATTTTCAATCATATTTAAACCGTAATTAGTTATTATGCTTTCACTGATTTCTTTGTTTATATTTATAACTAGCTGACTCATCGACCTAATATACCGCCTTGACATGCATATGACAGTAGAATTGTCAATCAGCCATTATTAGCTACATCTATGTATGATAAAATGAATTTTAAACATAATTTTTTTTACGAGAATTTTTAAAATATTGTAAGTTATTCTACTATTCGGGGCGAAGACAAATCCATCAAATCAAAGATCATCAAATCGGTCCAGCCGTTTTTAAGTTATAAATGGTGTAACTAACCCGACCTTATTTTATATATATATAAAGATGGACGAAACATTTACTTAATACTTACTAAAAAGTATAAATCTAAGAAATTTCTTCGAAGCCAGTGAATGGACTAATGATTCAATTTATGTTCCTACTTAAATATGTTTTTAGAGGCTTCATATTCCTTTCACGCAAAATATTAATTAGTTAATTTGCGTGAAAACGCGGAACCTAGAACATTAATCGCATTTCATGATGAAATGATAATTTATTGGTTTGGAAATACGTTTCGCCATTATCATCATAATTATATCAGGCCTAGAAAGTTCACTGCTAATATGCACTGAATACGTTTACACATTTTGTGTCATATTTTACCAAATTAAATTAGTATTATTAATTTTCCGTGTCATTGTTTCTTCGGTGTTTTATAATATAATCATATTTTTTTGATATTAAAAAATCTAAATACTTAATGAAATTCATAATAAATACTTATGCACAATATAATGGTATGGGGGTAGTATGAGCGCTTCCCCAGGTGAGCTCTTTTTAGAACTCTAGTCCTTATAAAAACATACCCATTTCTGCCGCCAAGTAGCATTGCTGTGTTTCGGTTTGTATGTCTTTGTCGATGAAACTGCAGGCACATGAGGCTTTACACCTGAATGCCTCAAGCCTATGGACGCAGTGCATCGTGGAGTTTCTAAGGTGCGTGACCTACGAGGCAATACTTTGTTATAGGCGATGGTTACTACTTACCATCAGGTTGGCCATATGCTTGTACCATCTCCAGGTCGTATAAAATAAATATGTAAATAATGACGTCTGAAAACAGCTGAAATAACTATTAATTAATTGACGACCTCCGTGGCGCATGGGCAATAGCCGGCTCAGACGCAGGAGGTTAGCGGGTTCGATTTCCACCGCGGAACAAATGTGTGTATGATTTACAGAGATTTGTTCCGGGTCTGGATGTTTTTCTATATATTATAAGTACGTTTAAAAAAAGTGTGTAAGTATTCTATCAGTTATCTGGTTATAGTACAAGCTCTGCTTAGTTTGGGGCTAGATAGCGCTGTGTGAAATGTCCAGCCATATTTATTTATTTATTAATAAAAGTGCAATAGATACTCGGACAAAATAAACGGTTTTTTTCACTCTTCTTGAATGTGTACTTTCACCCTAGAATTTTTAGGAAATCATCCTCTAAGATGTTTATTAGTTACCCAACAATATAAGTCAGCTTGTTGCGTGCCTCCTCGACAGTAAACAGGATTGGAAGCTTTCTTTATTTTTATTTACACTTAGAATCAAGATGACGACCTCCGTGGAGCAGTGGGCGCATCTCTGAGACGCAGATTCAATTCCCACCTCGGAACAAATGTTTGCATGAACTTGGTTGTTTCCCTGTATATCATAAGTTTATAACAAAAAAAAATGCGCGACGGGAATCGAACCCTAGCTCCTGTGTCTCAACTGTCTATTCGCCCACTGCACCACGGAGGTCGTCGATGTGCAACACAAGGTATATAGTTAATAATAATAAACGATTCCTAATAATCCGCAGCATATGGTCAAAAATAATTTTGGTATGAAGTACTTACAATGGACTTTGATAGTGATCCTCTTGCTTACTGATGGAGGGATGCCGTTACTGGCAATGCAGAGATAAGCACCCATATCCGACCTTGAAATTTTGTTCATTGTCAACACCTCCTCTTCGTAGATTTGTGCTAAAGAAGAAAGCTTGTATTCAAAATCAACCATTACATCATTATTGGCGATATTTTCTTCAACGTGTACTTTACATTATTAATTTTAAATCAAAAATTATGTTATAAAAAATGTAGATTTAAAACTGGCATGGCTATGATTACTATGTACCTACACCAAAAACGGATTCTAGTTATGATCGAGAATGAAACAGGTGGTAATCATATTAGTGAGTTAATAATTAGCGTGCAACTGTGCTGAAATATCGGGATACTCAAAACTCACAAACCATAGTTCATGGTTCTCTGAGTTTTCAAGTCCAGAGTGAACAGGTTATTTTTAGGCAAGCATGCTCCATCTTCGGTCACTTACCATCAGGTGAGGTAGTGGTCAAGCGCTACACTATCATTATAAAAAAACCGGCCAAGTGCGCATCGGACTCGCGCACAAAGGGTTCCGTACCATTATCTATAATAAAGCGCCCATGCAATTCAGAGGACTATCTTAATTGGCATCAACTATGTATGTATGGGGGACACCCTTTAATTTTCAATTTTTTTTTTAGTCCTAGGTCCACCCGTTTCTGAGAAAAGTGTGGTGACACACTAACAGACGTACAGATGGACAAGAGAGTGATCTTATAAGGGTTATTTTTTACCTTTTGACGTACGAAACCCTAAAAATGGTAAAAAACCAGTTTTTGGTGAGTGTCTTCAAAGTGTAATAATCAAATTAGGAAACCTTCCATGCTTATAAATGAAAATGTTTACATGTATTTACATAATAATAACAATTTAAAGTTAACAGTTATCATGGACTATATCGAACAATTATCTCATAACAAAGATTTGAAAATGTGTTACACCACAAATAAAAGTTTTAAAAGAACAATTGTTTATAATTAATTGATTATCTTACAAACACAGAATGTTGGTATTATTTGTAGGTAATAGTAGGTTCAATTTAAAATGAATAAAACCAACCATTTATCATAGTCACGGAATAATTATGTATCGCATTTGTTTTGACATCCCCAATAAGAGACAGTCTCGATTGAGTGATTACTGATTTGGTATAATAGAAATCGGTGACGACTTTACAAAATATTATTAAATAGCTAAATAAGTTTTTTCTTTTAATATAACCAATAATATCCTCCGTGGTGCAGTGGGCTAATAGCCGGCTGAGACGCAGGAGGTTGCGGGTTCGATTCCCGCCGCGGAACAAATGTTTGCATGATCTGCATATATTTGTTTCGGGTCTGGTTATTTTTCTATATATTATAAGTATGTATTTATAAAAAAAGAGTATATAAGTATTCTATCAGTTATCTGGTTCCCATAGTACAAGCTCTGCTTAGTTTGGGACTAGATAGCGCTATGTGAAATGTCCAGCAATATTTATTTATTTAATATATTGTACCTACTAATATGATTGAGTTGTTTTATTTTATGGGTAGAGAAAGTATTTATTTAATTTAACATATTTTTTTTATGTCATATGGAATAAGTAAAATAAATGGAATCAAGACTATATTAATAAATCCCTATGATAGACATCCACGGATCTAGAAGTAGAGATAGGGAAGTCGATCAAGATAGATCCAGATCTATACAGTACACAGAATCGTGAAGATATCCTACAAAAAGGAGGTAAATCAAAACATTATGGGGCTTACCACAAAAAAGTTAAACACCTAGATTTTTTTTAAATAAGTGTTCACGGGCTGTTTTCTTTTTTGTGGTAAAGCCCTATGTTTTGATACATGCTCATTTGTTTCATAGTAGGTAGTTAGCAGTCACAGATAGTTGTCACTAAAATGATAAATTGATTTATTATCAAATAAGCCCTTTTTATCGGAAAACTTTTATTATTTGAAACCTTACCAAACATGAAAAATCAGACAGCAATTTCAGAATAAATTATTAATCATCATAAATTTTCCAAATATCTTTATTACATTCTTAGCTTGAGCCATTTAACCTGGCAAAATTTAATTCCCAAACGTATATCCAACATGGCGTGAGGTCAATCGTTGTACCGAGGTTTTACATTACAGTGAAAATAAATTGTCAGCCTTAATTAAGCGTACCTTTTGTTTTTCCTCCATTAGAGTCCCTAATCACTATGACTGACCCCTCTGAGCCACATGATGCGGGGACATCTACCTACCTATAGTTACTATAACGTTTGAACGAAAATCGTCTAATATTTCATTGGACTATGAAATTTTATAACATAAAATCGATAAAAGCACTTTCAGCATTCATATTCTTACCTTTAGTCTTGCCCATACTATGATCTCTGATCACGATGTCAGCTCCGTCTTCTCTACGCCACATGATGCGAGGAGTGGGCATGCCGCGGGCTCGACACGAGACCCTGGCGGTACCGCCTTCCGGCACCATCACATCGCCTGACGTCTCTTCAGGGATAAAGTCGGGAGGTATCACCACTTCCAAATGTCCCATCTGCGTGGAGAAAAAAGATTATTGAACGACAATTTAGAGGATTGATCACAAAGGATTACAATTGGTGAGTATTTATATTATTAGCTAGCTATTTTATGTAAAGTATCATATAGTTTCGAAAACATGGTTTCGTGTTTATTCCAAAATGGCTCGTTGTTTCAAACATTATTGAAACAGCATTGTGTCAAGTGGCGTCATGCTGCGTCAACGTCGACATCGAAGCGAACAGCGCTGTCGGCGCTCACGATTTATGCCGTTATCAGGCCCGCGTATAAATTACAGCGCGGCGCAATAATTTAGCTGCACCATGCACGAATCATTACCCGCTGTGTCCCTGCGTGGCTTAATTCACTTTATCTCCCCAATGTTTACTCTAATTGCAATTTAATTCCCGTTGATGCGCCAAACAAATTGACAAATGACTGGATGACCGCCGCGCCTCTCCTCGCTTGCTTTCATCGATTGATGTTGCACTAATCCAGTAGGTCGCGATATATACAGTAACATTCAACTAACACAATGGAGGACGAAAAAAACAAAGAAAATTCCAGTTCTCAACCAAACAGTCGGTGGTCTAGCTACGGCAATTACAGACTGATTATATGGGCATGGATGATGAATGAAACTACATTAGTGTATAGTCCAGTGGATATATCGCTAGCAGAATTTTACGTGTACGGCTTAATTCAAATCTTTACATTAATTTTCATTGGTATACCATTATTACATTCGGAAATTTGCATTGCGCAGTACTCAAACTGCAATATAATAACCATGTGGGATTTCTTCCCGCTGTTCCGGTACGTCGGATTTTCAACGTTGTACCTCATTTTACTGAAGACCATTTATTTCTGGGTGCTGACTTCATGGTATTTGGAATACTCATTCTATGCTGCAGTGGATCCTACACCTTGGTTTTCCTGTGCCGAATTCAACGATACAAAGTGCATGGTAAAAATGGTAAATGTGTCCGTGTTCCAACATTGTTTAGAAGCTGAAGTGCAGTTTAATGATGATTGCGGAATGAGAACAGCCAGTAACTGCTTTTATGAGCGTGAAATTGGCGGAAATAATACAGAAGATTCGATTAACTGCTTACTTCAATGGAAGACGATAATTGCAAGTACCATTATAGGTTCCTTGATATTCCTTTTGTCAATAAAAAGGCTAAAGTTTATTCAGATATTCACTAAGTTTATAGCGGCATATGTATTCATTGTGGTGTTAGTGTTATTATGCGTCGCTTTATCAAAAAGTGGTACCTGGTACGCCACGACTAATTCCTGGGACTTCAGCAAATTGACATTCTTTGAATTCATACACTCAATGAATCGAGGTGTTTTGAGTTTAGGTACAGGATGTGGAATAATAATATTTTTATCTCGTGATGCACCATTTCGTAGTCCAGTAACAATGACTTCTGTTTCAATTTCTCTTCTTATAGTTTTTATAATGGTTATGTTTTCGCTTATTCTTTACGGTGGAATTAAAACGATGATTTATTTTCACGGGGAAGAAAAAAATGTCGTTGAAATAGGAAACAGTTTCTTTTTTATGGTATTTGCTTGTGTAACAGAAATCATGAATTATTTTGATGCCGTACCACTTTGGAGCTTTGCTTGGTTTTCTGCAATATTTCTTTGCTTGTTTTTAAATCTTTGGATACTAATCATGTTTTTGGGAGATTTTATCGAAGAAATTGAATTGGTCCAAAGGTACAAAAACTTGAGTTGCACATTTATTTTAATTGTAACAAGTTTACTTTCATGGCCGTTCTTTTGCTCAGATTTAACTACAGTTTTGTCCGATGCCACTGAAATAATGCAAATCACGAACAATTTGTTGTTTTCCTTTTCACTTTACTGGATATATGGATTCAAAAATCATAACATAGATATTATTTTTATGATTGGTATAAAAGCAAGTTACTTTTGGAAAATATGTTGTTTACTAAACCCGGTTTTTTATGCGGTCATCTTGTATGGAAGGTGGAATTTTTTGGATATACATAGAGCTAAACACTCGCACTACATAGAATCTTTGGGTATTCACTGTCATTTATTACTACTTTATATTATTTTAGCTGTTTATCACGTGTTTATTATCTTGGGAGTATTATTCCAAGTATATTTTTACATTCGGCATGGAGATATCAGAGAAATATGTTTGCCTACTACAGATTGGGGGCCGCGAGACAAAATATTATATAGCAGCAGAAAAATGTTTGTACCTGAAATAATGACGACTGAGTTTTTGTATAGACAAGCAAGGGTCCGCGGTATTTGGCAAAGAAAATATAATATTAAAAAAACAAGTGAACCAAAAAAGAACACATCATTGAGTGATGCCGTCGAATGGAGTGCTTCGACATCAAACTAGTATATAACTATGCTTGCTAAAATTAACAGTTTGGGTAGTAATATATTTTGATTACTTTTTATGTTTACTTTCATATTTTATTTAATTGATTTTCGGAATTTAGCAGAGGGTTTCTTTGTATGTCTCTGTCATTCGTCGCATGAAACACAGAAACATACAATTTGGCCTCATTAAATAAAATATTGTGCTGCATCTATTTGACAAGGTCTCGATAATTTGTCTGTTTTATATACAAACTAGAGGTTGCGTTGTGCGCGAGCTGCTCGCAGCTCGCGTGTTTTTCTTTTAGTCGAAGAAGTAGTTAAAGAGGATATCGAGCTGTTAAAAGCCATCAAAAAGGATATCCATGTGTAAGAAGCAGTCAAAGACGATATCGAAATGAAAGAAGCAATCAAATCAAAGAGGATTTCCAAGTGGAAGCAGCAATTAAAGAGGATATTGAAGTGAAAGAAGCAATCAAATAGGATATCGAAGTAGCAGAAACATTCAAAGAGGAAATTAAAGTTGAGTAAGCAATCAAAGAGGATACCGAGGGGGTAGGAGCATTCTAAGCGGATGACGAAGTGAAAAAAGCAATCAAAGACGATATCGAAGTGGAAGAAACAGTCAAAAACGATATCGAGGTGGAATAAGCAATCAAAGAGGATATTGAAGTGGAAGAAGCAATCAAATAGGATATCGAAGTAGGAAAAACAACCTCAGAGGAAATTGAAGTTGACTAAGGAATCAAAGAGGATACCGAGGTGGTAGACGTATTCAAAGAGGATGACGAAGTGAAAAAGCAATCAAAGACGATATCGAAGTGAAACAAATAGTCGAAGACGATATCGAAAAGGAAGAAGCAATCTTAGAGGATATCGAAGTGGAAGAAGCAATCAAAGAAGATATCGAAGTGTAAGAAGCCATCACAGAGGATATCGTAGTGAAAATGCGATCAAAAACGATATCGAAGATGAAGACGCAATCAAAGAGAATATTGCAGTGCAAGAAGCAATCAAAAGGAAATCGAAGATGATATCGAATTGGTAGAAGCAATAAAAGAGGATATTGAAGTGAAAGAAGCAATCAAATAGGATATCGAAGTAGCAGAAACAATTAAAGAGGAAATTGAAATTGAGTAAAAGACGTCGAGGACAAGGATAAAAATAAAAAACGGTTTCACCAAAAACTTATACTAATATTTTGTAAAAGTTTCCTCGAGGTATCTCTTCCCGTTTAAAAGATACGAGCGATTTAAGATTTGTATTAAAACCCATAATTTTGTAGAGTGGAAATTGTAGTAAAAGAAGCAATTAAGAAAATATATAAGTAGAAAAAGCAATAAAAAGGATATCAAAGTGGAAGAAGCAAAAATAGAGGATATCGAGGTGAAAGAAGCATTCAAAGTGGAAGACGAAGTAAGAGAAGCATTCATAAAGGATGTCAAGGGCAATGATGGTATAAAAAAAAATGCATAAAAAAAAATAAAAAAAAATTGACGTTCCAAAGTGATCATTGTGGATGAGGCGTAATTAAAAAAATGATGTACCAAAATGATCACAGTGGATGTTGCATAATAAAAAAAAATAATTGACGTTCCAAAGTGATCATTGTGGATGAGGCATAATTAAAAAAAATGATGTACCAAAATATCACAGTGGATGTTGCATAATAAAAAAAAAAAAATTGACGTTCCAAAGTGATCATAGTGGATGAGGCATAATTGAAAAAAAATGATGTTCCAAAATGATCACAGTGGATGTTGCATAATAAAAAAAAATTGACGTTCCAAAGTGATCATTGTGGATGAGGCATAATTAAAAAAAATGTGGATGTTCCAAAATAAACATGATGAACGTTGCATAATAAAAAAAAAAAAAAAAATTGGATGTTCCAAAATGATGATGATGACCTTTGCAAAAACTATGAAAGTTGTCTCATGCCCCTCCACCACCATTATATAGAATCAAGCAAATTTACAGTAATTTTATAGTACACACAAGCCATGGGCTCCCTACAAAAACAGTATGAAAATTACGGCAAACGAAATATACGGTTTACGGTATTCATACAGAAATATTTTGTATGGGACAATTTTTTTTTGTATGAAAGACAATTTTTTTTTCATGGAACCGGATATAAAAAAATGTCCTCTGCAACATTAGTTTTTGCACCAACGCTCTAAGACCTATACTTTCCGAGATACGAGGTCGATGGGAGCGAATGGGGGACAAAAGGGGGACTTTAGGATTTATTCCCAACTCACCGGAACTCCCTCTATACGATCCCACCAAACATTTTTACCCTACGAGGTGGCATCTGGGAGAACAAACATGTCAATGAGTCAGTCAGTCAGTCAGTGGTAATCGAGCTTTATATAATATAACTAGAGGTTGCGTAGTGCGCGAGTTGCACGCAACTCGCGTGTTATTGTTTTTGTCGAAGAAGCAATCAAAGAGGATTTCGAGCTGTTAAAAGCGATCAAAAAGGATATCCATGTGTAAGAAGCAGTCAAAGACGATATCGAAATGGAAGAAGCAATCAAATCAAAGAAGATATCCAAATGGAAGCAGCAATCAAATATGATTTCGAAGTGCAAGAAGCAATCAAACAGGATATTGAAGTGAAAGCAGCAATCAAATAGGATATCGAATTAGCAGAAACTATTAAAGAGGAAATTGAAGTTGAGTAAGCAATCAAAGAGGATACCGAGGTGGTAGAAGCATTCTAAGATGACGAAGTGAAAAAAGCAATCAAAGACGATATCGAAGTGGAAGAAGCAATCAAAGAAGGTATCGAAGTGGAAGAAGCAATCTTAGAGGATATCGAAGTGGAAGAAGCAATCAAAGATGATATCGAAGTGGAAGAAGCAATCAAAGAGGATATTGAAGTGAAAGAAGCAATCAAATAGGATATCGAAGTAGCAGAAACAATCAAAGAGGAAATTAAAGTTGAGGAAGAAATCAAAGAGGATACCAAGGTGGTAGAAGCATTCTAAGAGGATGGCGAAGTAAAAAAAGCAATCAAAGACGATATCGAAGTGGAAGAAGCAATCCAATGGATATTGAAGATGAAGAAGGAATAAAAGAGGATATCGAAGCGGAACAAGCAATCGTAGAGGATATCAAAGTTAAAGAAGCAATCAAAGATAAACAAGCAATCAAAGAGAAAAAAATTGGATGTTCCAAAATGATCATGATAATGGTTGTATAAAAAAAATTGAACGTTGCAAAAAAGATCATGATGAAAGTTGCATAAAAAAAAATCTGGACGTTCCAAAATGATCATGATTGACGTTGCATAATATAAATGTATGTTGCAAAATGATAATGATCAAAAATTTGTAATAATATTTTGTCAAAGTTTGCTAGTGCTATCTCTTCCCGTTTAGAAGATACGAGCGATTAAAGTTTTGTAAGAAAAATCATAAATTTGTTGATTGGATATCGAAGTGGAAGAAACTATCAAAGAGAATGTTGAAGTGGAAGAAGCAATCAAATAGGATATCGAAGTGGCAGAAACAATCAAAGAGGAAATTGAAGTTGAGTAAGCAATCAAAGAGGATACCGAGGCGGTAGAAGCATTCAAAGAAGATGACGAAGTGAAAAAAGCAATCAAAGACGATATCGAAATGGAAGAAGCAGTCAAAGACGATATCGAAAAGGGAGAAACAATCAAAGAGGAAATTGAAGTTGAGTAAGCAATCAAAGAGGATACCGAGGTGGTAGAAGCATTCAAAGAAGATGACGAAGTGAAAAAAGCAATCAAAG
Organism: Philereme transversata; assembly: GCA_963924445.1. Classification (NCBI taxonomy): domain Eukaryota; kingdom Metazoa; phylum Arthropoda; class Insecta; order Lepidoptera; family Geometridae; genus Philereme; species Philereme transversata. The sequence goes on from OZ004342.1 coordinate 14,567,161, forward strand.
ACGATATTGAAATGGAAGAAGCAGTCAAAGACGATATCGAAGTGGGAGAAGCAATCAAAGAGGATATCGAAGTTAAAGAAGCAGTCAAAGATGATGTCGAAGTGGAAAAAACATTCAAAGAAGATGACGAAGTGAGAGAAGCATTCAAAAAGGATGTCAAGGATGACAATAAAAAAACAGTTGCACCAAAAATTTATACCAATATTTTGTACAAGTTTGCTAGGGCTATCTCTTCCCGTTTAGAAGATACGAGCGATTGAAGTTTTGTATGAAAGACCACAATTTTGTAGAGAGCATAATGAAGTAACTGAAGCAATTAAAGAGGATATGAAAGTAGAAGAAGCATTTTAAAGGGATAACGAAGTGGAACATGCAAAAATAGAAGATGTCGAGGCGGAAGAAACAATCAAAGAGGATATCGAAGTGGAAGAAGCAATCAAAGAGGGTATCGAAGTGGAAGAAGCCATCACAGAGGATATCGAAGTGAAAATGCTATCAAAGACGATATCGAAGATGAAGACGCAATCAAAGAGAATAATGCAGTGCAAGAAGCAATCAAAAGGAAATCGAAGATGATATCGAAGTGGAAGGAGTAAACAAAGAGGATATTGAAGTGGGAGAAGCAATCAAATAGGATATCGAAGTAGCAAAAACAATCAAAGAGGAAATTGAAGTTGACTAAGGAATCAAAGAGGATACCGAGTTGGTAGAAGTATTCAAAGAGGATGATGAACTGAAAAAAGCAATCAAAGACGATATCGAAGTGAAAGAAATAGTCAAAGACGATATCAAAATGGAACAAGCAATCAAAGCGGATATCGAAGTGGAAGAAGCAATCAAAGAGGATATCAAAGTGGAAGAAGCCATCACAGGATATCGAAGTAAAAATGCAATCAAAAACGATATCGAATATGAAGACGCAATCAAAGAAAATATTGCAGTGCAAGAAGCAATCAAACGGAAATCAAAGAGGAAGGAGCCCTTACAGAGGATACCGAAGTGAAAATGCCATCAAAGAGGATATCAAAGATGAAGAAGCAATCCAATGGATATTGAAGATGAAGAAGGAATAAAAGAGGATATCGAAGTGGAACAAGCAATCGTAGAGGATACCAAAGTTAAAGAAGCAATCAAATAGGATATCAATGTGGAAGAAGCAATCAAAGAGGATATCGAAGTGGAACAAGCAATCAAAGAGAAAAAAATTGGATGTTCCAAAATGATCACAGTGGATGATGCATAATAAAAAAATAAAAAATAATTGACGTTCCAAAGTGATCATTGTGGATGAGGCGTAATTAAAAAAATGATGTACCAAAATAATCACAGTGGATGTTGCATAATAAAAAAAATAATAATAATTGACGTTCCAAAGTGATCATTGTGGATGAGGCATAATTAAAAAAACTATGTTCCAAAATGATCACAGTGGATGTTGCATAATAAAAAAAAATAATTGACGTTCCAAAGTGATCATTGTGGATGAGGCATAATTAAAAAAAATGACGTTCCAAAATGATCACAGTGGATGTTGCATAATAAAAAAAATAATTGACGTTCCAAAGTGATCATTGTGGATGAGGCATAATTAAAAAAAATGACGTTCCAAAATGATCACAGTGGATGTTGCATAATAAAAAAAAAATTGACGTTCCAAAGTGATCATTGTGGATGAGGCATAATTAAAAAAAATGATGTACCAAAATGATCACAGTGGATGTTGCATAATACAAAAAAAATAATAATAATTGACGTTCCAAAGTGATCATTGTGGATGAGGCATAATTAAAAAAATAATAATAATTGACGTTCCAAAGTGATCATTGTGGATGAGGCATAATTAAAAAAAATGATGTACCAAAATATCACAGTGGATGTTGCATAATAAAAAAAAAATAAAAAATTGACGTTCCAAAGTGATCATAGTGGATGAAGCATAATTGAAAAAAAAATGATGTTCATAAATGATCACAGTGGATGATGCATAATAAAAAAAAAATTGACGTTCCAAAGTGATCATTGTGGATGAGGCATAATTAAAAAAAATGATGTACCAAAATATCACAGTGGATGTTGCATAATAAAAAAAAAAAAATTGACGTTCCAAAGTGATCATAGTGGATGAAGCATAATTGAAAAAAAATTGATTTTCCAAAATGATCACAAAGGATTTTGCATAATAAAAAAAAAATTGACGTTCCAAAGTGATCATTGTGGATGAGGCATAATTAAAAAAAATGATGTACCAAAATGATCACAGTGGATGTTGCATAATAAAAAAAAAAAAAATTGACGTTCCAAAGTGATCATTGTGGATGAGGCATAATTAAAAAAAGTGGATGTTCCAAAATAAACATGATGAACGTTGCATACTAAAAAAAAAAAAAAAATTGGGTGTTCCAAAATGATGATGATGACCTTTGCAAAAACTATGAAAGTTGTCTCATGCCCCTCCACCAACATTATATAGAATCAAGCAAATTTACAGTAATTTTATAGTACACACAAGCCATGGGCTCCCTACAAAAACAGTATGAAAATTACGGCAAACGAAATATACGGTTTACGGTATTCATACAGAAATATTTTGTATGGGACAATTTTTTTTTTGTATGAAAGACAATTTTTTTTTCATGGAACCGGATATAAAAAAATGTCCTCTGCAACATTAGTTTTTGCACCAACGCTCTAAGACCTATACTTTCCGAGATACGAGGTCGATGGGAGCGAATGGGGGACAAAAGGGGTACTTTAGGATTTATTCCCAACTCATCGGAACTCCCTCTATACGATCCCACCAAACATTTTCACCCTACGAGGTGGCATCTGGGAGAACAAACATGTCAATGAGTCAGTCAGTCAGTCAGTGGTAATCGAGCTTTATATAATATAACTAGAGGTTGCGTAGTGCGCGAGTTGCACGCAACTCGCGTGTTATTGTTTTTGTCGAAGAAGCAATCAAAGAGGATTTCGAGCTGTTAAAAGCGATCAAAAAGGATATCCATGTGTAAGAAGCAGTCAAAGACGATATCGAAATGGAAGAAGCAATCAAATCAAAGAAGATATCCAAATGGAAGCAGCAATCAAATATGATTTCGAAGTGCAAGAAGCAATCAAACAGGATATTGAAGTGAAAGCAGCAATCAAATAGGATATCGAATTAGCAGAAACTATTAAAGAGGAAATTGAAGTTGAGTAAGCAATCAAAGAGGATACCGAGGTGGTAGAAGCATTCTAAGATGACGAAGTGAAAAAAGCAATCAAAGACGATATCGAAGTGGAAGAAGCAATCAAAGAAGGTATCGAAGTGGAAGAAGCAATCTTAGAGGATATCGAAGTGGAAGAAGCAATCAAAGAAGATATCGAAGTGTAAGAAGCCATCACAGAGGATATTGAAGTGAAAATGCTATCAAAAACCATATCGAAGATAAAGACGCAATCAAAGAGAATATTGCAGTGCAAGAAGCAATCAAAAGGAAATCGAAGATGATATCGAATTGGTAGAAGCAATAAAAGAGGATATCAAAGTGGAAGAAACAATCAAAGAGGATATCGAGCTGTTAAAAGCTATCGAAGAGGATATCCATGTGTAAGAAGTAGTCAAAGACGATATCTAAATGGAAGAAGCAATGAAATCATAGAGGATTTCCAAGTGGACGCAGCATTCAAAGATGATATCGAAGTGGAAGAAGCAATCAAATAGGATATCGAAGTAGCAGAAACAATCAAAGAGGAAATTGAAATTGAGTAAAAGACGTCGAGGACAATGATAAAAATAAAAAAACGGTTCCACCAAAAACTTATACCAATATTTTGTAAAAGTTTCCTCGAGCTATCTCTTCCCGTTTAAAAGATACGAGCGATTTAAGTTTTGTATGAAACCCCATAATTTTGTAGAGTGGAAATTGAAGTAAAAGAAGCAATTGAAGAAAACATATAAGTAGAAAAAGCAATTAAAAAGGATATCAAAGTGGAAGAAGCAAAAATAGAGGATATCGAGGTGAAAGAAGCATTCAAGGAGGAAGACCAAGTGAGAGAAGTATTTAAAAAGGATGTCAAGGGCAATGATGGTATTAAAAAAACTATTCCATCAAAAATTTGTACCAATATTTTGTAAAAGTTTGGTAGGCGTAACTCTTCCCGTTTAGAAGATACGAGCGATTTAAGATTTGTATTAAAACCCATAATTTTGTAGAGTGGAAATTGAAGTAAAAGAAGCAATTGAAGAAAATATATAAGTAGAAAAAGCAATTAAAAAGGATATCAAAGCAGAAGAAGCAAAAATAGAGGATATCGTGGTGAAATAAGCATTTAAAGAGGAAGACGAAGTAAGAGAAGCATTCAGAAAGGATGTCAAGGGCAATGATGGTATTAAAAAAACTATTCCAACAAAAATTTGTACCAATATTTTGTAAAAGTTTGCTACACGTAACTCTTCCCGTTTAGAAGATACGAGCGATTTAAGATTTGTATTTTGTAGAGTGGAAATTGAAGTAACAGAAGCAATTGAAGAAAATATATAAGTAGAAAAAGCAATTAAAAAGGATATCAAAGTGGAAGAAGCAAAAATAGAGGATATCGAGTTGAAAGAATCATTCAAAGTGGAAGACGAAGTGAAAGAAGCATTTAAAAAGGATGTCAAGGGCAATGTGGTATTAAAAAAACTACTCCACCAAAAATTAGTACCAATATTTTGTAAAAGTTTGCTACGCGTAACTCTTCCCGTTTAGAAGATACGAGCGATTTAAGATTTGTATTAAAACCCATAATTTTGTAGAGTGGGAATTGAAGTAAAAGAAGCAATTGAAGAAAATATATAAGTAGAAAAAGCAATTAAAAAGGATATCAATGTGAAAGAAGCAAAAATAGAGGATATCGAGGTTAAAGAAGCATTCAAGGAGGAAGACCAAGTGAGAGAAGCATTCAAAAAGGATGTCAAGCGCAATGATGGTACTAAAAAAACCATTCCACCAAAAATTTGTACCAATATTTTGTAAAAGTTTGCTACGCGTAACTCTTCCCGTTTAGAAGATACGAGCGATTTAAGATTTGTATTAAAATCCATAATTTTGTAGAGTCGATATTGAAGTAAGAGAAGTAATTGAAGAAAATAGAAAAAAACAATTCAAAAGTATATTGAAGTAAAAATGCCATCAAAGAGGATTTCGAAGTTATAGAAACAATTAAAGAGGATATCAATGTGAAAGAAACATTCGAAAACGAAAAGGAAGTGAGAGAAGAATTCAAAATGATGGCAAGGGCGATGATGACCGTAAAATAACGATTCCACCAAAAATTTGTGCTACAAAAAAAATTAATTTTCCAAAATGATCACAGTGGATGTTGCATAATAAAAAAAAATTGACGTTCCAAAATGATCATGTGGATGAGGCATAATTTAAAAAAAATGATGTTCCAAAATGATCACAGTGGATGTTGCATAATACAAAAAAATAATAATAATTGACGTTCCAAAGTGATCATTGTGGATGAGGCATAATTAAAAAAAATTATGTGTTGCATAATAAAAAAAAATAATTGACGTTCCAAAGTGATCATTGTGGATGAGGCGTAATTAAAAAAATGATGTACCAAAATGATTACAGTGGATGTTGCATGATAAAAAAAATAATTGACGTTCCAAAGTGATCATTGTGGATGAGGCATAATAAAAAAAATTATGTACCATAATGATCACAGTGGATGTTGCATAATACAAAAAAAAATAATAATAATTGACGTTCCAAAGTGATCATTGTGGATGAGGCATAATTAAAAAAAATGATGTACCAAAATGATCACAGTGGATGTTGCATAATAAAAAAAAATAATTGACGTTCCAAAGTGATCATTGTGGATGAGGCATAATAAAAAAAATTATGTACCAAAATGATCATAGTGGATGTTGCATAATACAAAAAAAATAATAATAATTGACGTTCCAAAGTGATCATTGTGGATGAGGCATAATTAAAAAAATGATGTTCCAAAATGATCACAGTGGATGATGCATAATAAAAAAAATAATTGACGTTCCAAAGTGATCATTGTGGATGAGGCATAATTAAAAAAAATTATGTGTTGCATGATAAAAAAAAAATAATTGACGTTCCAAAGTGATCATTGTGGATGAGGCGTAATTAAAAAAATGATGTACCAAAATGATTACAGTGGATGTTGCATGATAAAAAAAATAATTGACGTTCCAAAGTGATCATTGTGGATGAGGCATAATAAAAAAAATTATGTACCATAATGATCACAGTGGATGTTGCATAATACAAAAAAAAATAATAATAATTGACGTTCCAAAGTGATCATTGTGGATGAGGCATAATTAAAAAAAATGATGTACCAAAATGATCACAGTGGATGTTGCATAATAAAAAAAAATAATTGACGTTCCAAAGTGATCATTGTGGATGAGGCATAATAAAAAAAATTATGTACCAAAATGATCATAGTGGATGTTGCATAATACAAAAAAAATAATAATAATTGACGTTCCAAAGTGATCATTGTGGATGAGGCATAATTAAAAAAATGATGTTCCAAAATGATCACAGTGGATGATGCATAATAAAAAAAATAATTGACGTTCCAAAGTGATCATTGTGGATGAGGCATAATTAAAAAAAATTATGTGTTGCATGATAAAAAAAAAATAATTGACGTTCCAAAGTGATCATTGTGGATGAGGCGTAATTAAAAAAATGATGTACCAAAATTATTACAGTGGATGTTGCATAATAAAAAAAATAATTGACGTTCCAAAGTGATCATTGTGGATGAGGCATAATTAAAAAAAATGATGTACCAAAATATCACAGTGGATGTTGCATAATAAAAAAAAAAAAAAAAAATTGACGTTCCAAAGTGATCATTGTGGATAAGGCATAATTAAAAAAAAATTGGTGTTCCAAAATGATCACAAAGGATTTTGCATAATAAAAAAAAAAAAAAATTGACGTTCCAAAAGTGATCATTGTGGATGAGGCATAATTAAAAAAATGTGGATGTTCCAAAATAAACATGATGAACGTTGCATACTAAAAAAAAAAAAAAATTGGATGTTCCAAAATGATGATGATGACCTTTGCAAAAACTATGAAAGTTATCTCATGTCCCTCCACCACCATTATATAGAATCAAGCAAATTTACAGTAATTTTATAGTACACACAAGCCGTGGGCTCCCTACAAAAACAGTATGAAAATTACGGCAAACGAAATATACGGTTTACGGTATTCATACAGAAATATTTTGTATGGGACAATTTTTTTTTTGTATGAAAGACAATTTTTTTTTCATGGATCCGGATATAAAAAGATGTCCTCAGCAACATTAGTTTTTGCACCAACGCTGTAAGACCTATACTTTCCGAGATACGATGTCGATGGGAGCGAATGGGGGACAAAAGGGGTACTTTAGGATTTATTCCCAACTCATCGGAACTCCCTCTATACGATGGCACCAAACATTTTCACCCTACGAGGTGGCATCTGGGAGAACAATGATGTCAATCAGTCAGTGAGTCAGTGGTAATCGAGCTTTATATAATATAATGTTATTTGTTAATTGAACATTTGATTACTGGCGTAACTTAGTGTTCCTTGTGTAGTATCCAAGGTAGAAAAAAAAAATAAAGGAGGCATTCTTTTAATGTACGGAGTATTGGATTACCTGGCTTTTCATCGGATCTGTATTGATTTGGCACATGTATTGGCCACGGTCTTCCTCCTGTACATTTCTAATGTGCAAATTCCAAACTGTCTGTCCATTGTGGGAGACGCCGACGCGGTGGTTGTTTGTTATTACGTGCACGTGTATTGCTTGGATTGCTTTGGTGTCAGCTTTCACCCATCCAACCTGGGAATTTTACTATAATGTTAATAAAGTACTGTTGATTGTTATAATTTGTTTATTGATAGTAAACTTACTCTGTATCCACCAAGGTTTTGCACTAGACATCTAAACGTAGCATCTCTGCCGATTGGTACTGTCAAATTCATCAAAGGTTCAGCAAATTCCGGTTGAAAAGCTTGACCTGGAAAATAACTTGTTAAGTAACTGCTGACAATACCAAGATACTCCTTGTTTAAAGCGTTTCCACATTTCTTACCAACTAGCTTTGAGTCAAGTCTTAGCATGAAAATAGCGAGTAGGTATATCGACCAGGGTTGCTGCATATTTCTGGTCACCCCAAGTCTTCAGGCTTAGCCTGGAAACACTGCGTTCTGGAACAATAAAAAAACAGTTTTAATTATTTTTGTGGTAACTATAATTATAAATAAATATTGCTGGACATTTCACACAGCGCTATCTAGCCCCAAACTAATCAGAGCTTGTACTACGGGAACCAGATAACTGATAGAATACTTATATACTTTATTTTTTTTAAATACATACTTATAATATATAGAAAAAAACCCAGACACGGAACAAATATCTGTAGATCATGCAAACATTTGTTCCGCGGCGGGAATTGAACCCGCTGCCTCCTGCGTCTCAGCCGGCTATACGCCCACTGCGCCACGGAGGTCGTCACAAAAACTACTTATATGAATTTAGAAATACATATTATTAAAGCGGTAATTATTATTCAGGCTGAAGTGAGACTGGGCAGGTCACGTCAATCGTATAGTTACAGACAAATGGGCAACAGTCGTCACACAATGGGTGCCTGCAGATGGGCGTCGAAGCCGGGGCAGACCGAGGAAGCGTCGGCGTGACAACCTCGATGCATTCCAAGATGGCTGGTGGGACGTGGCGAGTGATCGTGAGATATGAAGGAAGATGGGGAAGACATTTAAAACTATTAGTTAAAACCTATACTTAAAGAATGGTTAAGTACATTAACATACGTTAAAACAGAAAATTTATTAACAATTTTACAATAGATTTATCAAATTATGACTAATATAATAAACACACCCGAATCCACAGACACTTCACAATTTTTTAGTTATACCCTTACTTGCTTGCACACAACACGTTTTATATTATATAATTTCATAGTTTAAAAATAAATAAAACAAATAGAGAAACACTTAATATACACCAGGATTAGTATAACATCTACCTAAATTATATTGACTATTTATATATCATTGTAACTATTATACCACTTATGTATTTTCTTTTGTCATTTAATTTGGGAAGAAACTAACTTCCGGCATACAGCTCACGCTCGTTTAGGAGCTAGGGCTTCAACCAGAATTGTAAAAATTGGTATAAAACAAATAAAACATTTTTGATTGGTTTGATTTTGATTTGCCCAGCAGTAGGAAAGTGTAGGTATAAGAGAAAAAAGGATTGTGTGGTTTTATGAAACCACGGTAAAAGTGAAACTTGGTTTCACATTATAGACATTTTTCCTCGTTGGCACAAATGTCGAACTTGAACGAAACACGCATGGAACCTCGAACGGTTTCACATTACGATAATGATACGTCACTTTGGACGCTAAAACGTAGAAATGATGCGCCAAGTGGTAAGATATCAGAAGTAGCGTACTTTGGTTCCTTCCGATTCACTTGAATCTACCCATGATTCTCAATATCGATACGATAGTAGGTACGCACATTGCTTCTGAATGTGTGAACATACTCGTTTGAATATCACATAACAGTGACACGAGTGAGGAAAGCGCGCAAAATGAGTGCGGATGCGATCGCGCACCGGTAACTACTTTTCCGTCCGATAAAAATGGTTGAAAAATATCGAGTAAACTTCAAACGTTGGGTTTGATGTCGTTCGACAATACTTATACAAAAAGTCATTCATCGATTGTTTTTTTTCGTCTGCCTTAGTGAAGGTTTTTTTATTGGACGTATGTAATATTTAATTGTGTTTGCATGTTCTACAGATATTTGTTTCGGGTATGGTTGTTTCTTTATATATTATAAGTATGTATTTACAAAAAAAAGTATATAAGTATTCTATCAGTTATCTGGTTCCCATAGTACAAGCTCTGCTTAGTTTGGGGATAGATAGCGCTGTGTGAAATGTCCAGCAATTTGTATTTATTTATTATTATTTATATTTAATACTTCGTAATGGTAATGGATTCTAAAAAAAATATTGAGCCCTTGAAAGAAGCCTAAGTGCCAGAAAATCAAATTGCGGCCAAATTTTTCAAGTCTCAATTTTCCAAGCAAATTAATCTTTTATCTTTAAAGGTACATGTTATAGTTAGTGTTCTTTGTTAAGGTATCAAAATCAAGATACATCAGTTCATAAACGTACCCCTAAGTTAAAATAAACTGTTCCGATGTACAATAAACTTCAAGTGGGCTTTTAAGTTTTTGTAATTTTACTATTTTTTGTCTTATAGTTTAGCCTTTATAGAGTTTCTCTTTATATTTATTATGTAACAACAATTTGTATTTTAATGTAAAAAATCATGCTGAGCTTATTAGTAAAATAAAATGAAGCAGGTGTAAACCAATTGACAATATGACAGAGGGATCAAAGGGGTACGCCGTGTAGGTGTTATTAAAAAATAATCCCTACTCAATTTTGTCCCTACCCAAAACCAATTTATTATTTCATTTTCACTGTAGAGGCTTAGGACTCACTAGAGAATTTATTTAAACCTATAGTTTTGGCAGAACTCATTTTTCTACAACTTATACCGAAATAAATACAAACAAAAATGAGTTATCATAAAAATTCATAGGTAAGGAATATAAAATCAGTTCATCCATAGATAGAGCAATTTCTTGAAATATATGAATTTGCAAAAAGATGACAAACTTTGAAGAGCGGTAGTATAACCTACGTAAGCCAGTTGCTGTTGCCCGCCTGTCGTCGGGTCAGGCCGTCTTTTAAACACGTGAAAGACGCAGGTCAACTGTGAAAGCTGGCGACTGAATTACGTTTTTTTTCGCTGTTGGCCTCTGAGGCCTTTGCAGCTTAACCGCACTTTTGGCGAGCGCAAATGGCACTCAGCCCTGTAAGTTTTTTGATGAGGCAACTAGCGCAAGGGCACCACTTAGGTACGAACCTCGACTAGGGCCGTTGCTAGGATAAGGATAGGAGAGAAACGCCCGGATACATGCATGTATAGCCAGCAACTGAAGGGACTGGTCGACCTCGCCGGCAAGGTAGGTGTATCTGTGAAGTATTTGCTGTCTAATGTAGATGACTCACAAATCAATTCCGCGTTAGCGGAGGGGATTTCATCATCCGGGTCTCCAAAAAAGTGTCTCGGACGACGAAGGGTTTTGTTCGTGGTTGGATTTATCGGATAGTACTGGATTACGTACCTGCATAAGGGATGACCTCAACAAAGCCACGCCCAACGCTATTGAAGTGGCAAAGTATTGCTCTAAAATAATTTAGAAAAAAATAACATTTGTCTAAAGACGTCGTAATGTACGAAACGGTGCATTTTTAACTTCAATATATAAGTAAGATAAACACAAATTATTATTCGAAGTCACAGGTAGAGCCTTAACTTATAATTTGTTGACTTTTTACCTGAAGACGTAGATACACTAGGTGTCTAAATTAATTGCAACGCTAATCCTAATAATTTGAAGTCAATTATGAGATCGCGTCGCCCGCCATTACATCACGATGCAGTGTTCAAACGAAAGATCCGTGCCTTTATTAGCGAAAGTGCTGAAAAAGCTTTTCTTTTATACCGACAAAATAATGGTCAATCAGACCTCTATTCCTTAAATAGACATAATGCGGATCGAACAATAAAGTCCGGACCAGAATTTCCGCAGGCTCACAGATACTTGTAATAATTTATGAAGTTTGCTTTGATATACTATGCATTGTCTTGTTCTTGAGCGACTTGTATCTTGGACTTGTCTAAGTTAGCCATAGAAACCAAGTTTGTAGCTGTCGGAAATTTCCTACCGTCTGACGGTAAGTTGTAGCTACCAAAACATTTAAACTAAGCAGATTTTCTGTAAATCTACACTGAGTTCTGCTCAGTGTGATGATGAACATCTTCGAATCTGTACTTAGTACACAGACAAAGATATCCCACAAGGGGAAGTCAGAGGCAAGTCCAATTATTATTGAAATATATGATAAATATACTAATAATAAAACTATTAAAAATAAAAAAACTTCTGACACAAAAACCCATAACAAATTGCCATTTTTCAGCTGATATCCCTTCACCGAAAAGTAAAATACTGATAATCTTCGGATCAGCTGACCTGATCTTCATCACATAGCTAAGAACCTCTCCAGTTAAACGAGCTTTCTATTTTAAAAAAGTGTGTGTCAGCTCCGACACACGACTGGAGTATACTCCTTACGAACGATTATAAAATATTGGATTAGTAAATGAGGGTAAATGAACGCATTTTTCATATTACTGAAAGAATACTAATACATTTATTTATATTAATTATATAATTTATATTCATCAAAATACATTACAATATAGTCATGGAAACATAAACAATAATTATATTATAAGTTGCGCACGAACATAACTCATAACGGAACGAAGAAAGTTTGATTGTTAATAAAAATAAATTTTCATTCCCCGGGTTTATATATGAAGGAGTAAACTCCAATAAACTCCATTAATTCCAAAAACTGCGTCCGAATTGGTCCATCCGTTTGGGAACTATGATAGTTCAGACAGACAGGCGACAAACTTATTACCCCTCTTTTTTGTTTTAGGGTTTAATTTTTTTTTTGTCATAAGAAAACTACGTCTTTGAGACTAAGTTACATGGTGTTACCCTACACCGTAGGGTCACAGGATGTATCTAAAGATCTCGTCTTTAGCGAATATTGTGAAAGCTCACAAAATTCAACAGTTTTTGTATCTTACTTAGAAAACTTTCGTGATTGATTTCAATCATTATTAAAAATACGAAACATTGCCGGTCGAAACACCGTTAAGATGATACGTGATAAATGCGTCAAATAACGAAGTATCTATCTAAAATAGAGTTGATACTAGCAGATTGACTTTCTGAAATTCTACTTGTTAAAACTTAGAAATCTTGTTATAAAACTACTGAAAATAAACAACAGTAAACAAGGTTATGCCTACACTCAATAACTTATTACGTGGAGCGTGGAACAGCCTAAGATTTGCGGTAAGAAAAGTTTTCAAATTTTACATAGTTTGCGACATTTTCTTGAACTTTTGCTTTAGTAACAACCTAGATCATAACTCGCGGAGATATACTTTCTACAAGTAGGTAGTAGGTATTTTGTAGTTATACGCATCCTTTTTATTTTACACTAGCTTCCGCTCGCGGCTTCGCATGCGTGGTTTGTCAATAAAAAGTAACCTATGTGGCAATCCAGGTTATAATCTACGTGCATACCAAATTTCATCGAAATCGGTTTAGCCGTTACGACGTGATTGAGTAACAAACAAACAAATATCCAAACTTTCGCATTTATAATATTAGTGTGATGCGCAATATTTGTCAAACGACGCACAGTAATGGGTTCCGTAGTCAGTATAACTGTGTATATTCATTGTTAGTTTGCAGTTGTTTATGTATGAACAATATATTAATTTTTACTTAGAAAACTTTCATAATTTTTTTTTATTTTTATAACATAAATTAGCTAATAGTTTAAATAAGCTATTTAATAAAATATCGGCCCGTGCCGGCTTCGGACGGGTAAACATTTATTTTGTAAACATTTTTATGGCTAATTTTTTTACACCTTGTACATTATTGTACATTACACTACTTCTTACATTATTGCAGTTATAGTAGAGATCCCTAATGTTTTCTAGTAATAAATATAGCTTATGTTACTCAGGGATAATGCAGCATTCTAATGATGAAATAATTTTGAAATTGGAATTGTAGTTTTTGAGTTTATTCGTTACACACATACAAAAATACAAATCTTTCCTGTTTATAATATTAGTATAGATAAATAGTATAAATAGTGCCAAATGGTAACCTTCAAACTATTTATAATCTTCAAGTCTTCGAGTTCTCAAGAAAAGCTCGAACTTCGTCCACACCATCAATTACCATCAGATGAGGTTAGAGGTCAAGCGCCATAAAACCAATAAAAAACCAAATCAAAAAAATTGCAATCAAGAAAGCTTTTAATCTCTGCCATATAATATACTTATATTTCGCTGACACAAAATCTGCATAACGATAGAAATACCAACTACCAAAGTGCCTCACAGAAAACTATTGGATAGCTTTGAATAGACTTGTTACCAAAAATAAATAGGTATGTATTTTATTATTAATCAATAGGCCAATAATATATTTTACATTGATATTTAAGTATTGAAAGTAAATTTATTGAAATTCCTTGTGTTTTAACTAAACCCAGACAGGGTTTGGTTTAATCTATGTGACTTGGAATTTAATTAAACTTATCCCACCACCAGATATGCGCTAACAACAATAACTGTTTTTCCGCAATAGAATGGCATCTAGTATTAAATTCGCCTGGGTACAAATTATTTTCATTCATTCATTCAAAGAAGCTGATGGACCTCCTGATGTTTAGTGGTCAGACTCTAGCAATCGTGGTACTGTATACCTCTTGCCTATCACTAAATCCTTGTTGATCGAGCGAAGCGAGATCTCTAAATCAACTTGGGCAAATTGGCGTTGTATGTATGAATGTATGTATGTTTATTTGTCCGAGGATAACTTTCGAAGCGTTGATCAGATCATCGTGAAATTTGATACATAGGTAGTGATGGCACAATTTTGTTGTGACTAAATGAGCTAAAAATGTTGTGGGGTTGTTGAGATATTGGGGTACAAGAGGGGTGAATTTTTTTTAAAAAGAAACTATTAAGTCAAGTGGGACCTCAAATGAAAGGTATTTATTAGTTCATTTAGATTCCGTTTTTATTATTGGTAAAGTTTTTATATTTTTTGAGTTATTAGCCATATTAAAAACGGAACTTTGACAAAATTCACAGGGTATACCAGTGACTCACAGTGCTGTAATTTTGTATGCGTGTAGCTTAAGTGACATAAATATAGGCAAAAGTCTGAAATCTAGAATAACTGTAATTTGTACCCCAAAAAATGTATACCAATTAACATGAACTGCCGTTACCTGTAATTAGAATGAAACTGTAGGCCAAGTAAGATGGTTATCAAAAGATTACAAATAATATTTTTTGTTTTAATCGGAGACTCGTGAGATCTCAGTTTGGGGTAAACCAATAGTTTGTGTTTAAAATTTTTTTAGATAACAATTTTACCTCTAATATCTAAGTCATAGGCACCTAACCAAAACCACGCTTTATAAGGTAAAATGTTTCGTAACTTTTTTAATAATAAATACAATACAAATACTATTACGCTCACTTAGCGTAGATGGACCACCTCAACCTACGAAAGTACCCAACGTTATTTAGATACTTTATCTCCCCTTAAAGGGCGGAAGCGAGCTTTGTTAGTGCAACCACGATAATTGGAAGCTGATAATTCCAACTTTCTTTCCCCTATCAGTGGAGGGGAGGATACGGACAATCAATGTAATTAGCACCTAACAAATCCTTTGAGGAATATACTCGTAATAAAGTTGAAGTAATTGGAGCTTTAACGCCTTGGTTAAAAAGCTTTATTTGTCTTTTTTTATGAGACACAAGCTTCCACCTGATGTTAAGTTACCATAGCCCATATTACACCAGTTGCATCACCTCTTCACCGCGTCTTCACGTAGGTTACAGCATGCATTTTAAAATGATCATTTTAAATTCATAACGATTAAATGAGTTTGACGAGATAAAGAAGTGGGACAATGTAAAACTGGAAGATCTCAAAGTAAAATTCTTTAGAATTCCGTGACATTACATTTCATTTGAAATGTTGGGGGTGTTTTTTTACACCCATTTGCGTATCGTTTTCTTCAAAAAAAAACCACTAAGATTTCCTTAACAATTATTTTACTTTTTATACTATTACCCCAAACAACTGGTAGTTTTGAATTAATATGCAATATTTCCGAATAATTTAAACTAAAGGTAAAATATAGTTAGCTGTACGTACATTAATATTACTTAGTTACACTTACACAAAATAAACCCACATCCAAGCAATCTGCTAAAAATCCGACCTAATTTTCATTCCATAATGTTTCTGCGCGGTAAAATTTTTGTTTGCATTCATTTTATAAATGTTATATGTAAAGTTTAGTTAACAAACAGTTCAGTAATTAACTTTTAAGTACAAACAAAAAAAATTATTTGTTTTAAATAATACAACTACTTAATACACCAATAACAATATGTTACAAAACACTTATTTGTCGTTAGTTTTGTTTATAAATGGTTCTATAACAAATACTTTGTACCTAGGTATATCTTATCAATAAAATCATCCCTTAGAAACTTGGTAGTAATTGACTTCGTATACAAAAAATACAAACAAAAGCAAATGCTGTCTAATCTCACCCCGCGTCAGCAAACTCGATAATAGGTATTCAGTTTTTGTAGCTATATGTATTTATATTAATCAAAAATACATATAGCAACAGTTAAGCTGTAGTATCATATGCTTAACTACAAATTCCAATATAATATTAAAGTAATCGTCAAACTTGATTGTATAAATGACTTTTCCGCTTTAAAAATAAACACAAACAAACACAAAAGCTGTCGTAACTCACCTCACATCAGCAAAATCCGTTAAAGCGTGCCAATGCCGCGGGAAAGTTGCGTTGCTTGCGGTCTCTGGGGAGCGGACGGCGGAGTCGGCAGCGCGGCACACACTGAGCGATTGGGGATTGTTCATTCATCCCGCCGGCACGCCGTTATTCTTACGCAGATGTCCGCGTGATTGAACTGATAATATGAACTAGCTAGGAGATGATCTGTTTCTTTTCAATAACTTAGCTCGGTTATTGAAAAGGGTAACCCAGCAACTCCAAAACCATTATTTTTAAGTTTGAAAAATCCTGTAAGTACATCAGTTCCCATCTGATCTAATCTAATTGACTGAGTCTGTGTTTCCTGATAACTACAACCTAGGGGTCTTCAAGTCACTAGTGAACAGGTTTCTTCTAGGCAAGCGTGCTCCATTGTAGGCTGAATCATCACTTATCAACAGGTGAGATCGTGGTCAAACGCTAGCTTTTATTTTAGTATTAAAAAGAACGAAAGATCTGGAGGGAAGGCCTTTGTCCAACAATGGGACTGCTGGGCAAAGGCTTTTCTTCTCATTTGAATTCCCATGAACACAATCGGAGTTGGCGGAATACTCCTTAAATGTAAATAGTATGTTTTGATGCAGCCTTTTTAATAAACAAGGTGGAAAGTCTCAACTTTCCATCTCAATGGGGCACAGAGGGCAGCTATTATAACTAGTACAGGTAAGAAACGCTTTCAAAAATATATAAGTTTGATTTTTTTACACGAAACCTACCTACTTTTCGGGAAACGTTAATTATTATTAAAATATTTATTATCAGACAAGGAGATCCATAGATAATAAAGTTACAAACACAAAAAAATAAAATAATAATAAAAAAAAACAGATAAAAATTATAACTAAAATTGTGTAATAATTTGAACCCAATTGACATTAAAATATAAAAATAGGGCAGTCATATTTGTCAGCTATGACGTTTAAAGCTATTATGACTGCCTTTTACTCTGCGCAATAGGGCTGCGAATCGTTTACGACGTATTGCCGCGAACCCGTCGGTCAGTGCATTCGCAAACATTTCTGACGCACTGCAGAATCGAGGCAGACCCAATAGCATTCTGAAGATGTTATTGTATTGGACCCGAAGGGCGCTGAGGGACTTCTGTGTCTATTTAACCCATAGGCTGCTGTAAAAACATTGGCAATAGGTAAGCTTAAAAAGCGTGATTTTTACTGAAATTAAGCAACGAGCAAACTTACGGGCTACCATGTTGCTTCTAACCACCAACGCCCTACGTTCCCTCTCTATATCACAGTCATCCTTGAGGTCAGTTGTCATTGTATGAGGTCTAAATATTTAAAACTAGTTACTATAGCTAGATCCTTCCCATTCAGTGTTACAGAAGAAATACATTCTGGCACCTTGTTTTGACGTGTTAAAACGAGCAGCTCACTTTTCTTTGTATTATAAGCTAACCAGTGCTTCGCAGCGTATGTTTCACGTACTTTTACTATCCGCGAGGTTATCCGCGCTCAGGACAATGCCCGTCAGGTGTAGGATACAGATGTAAAGCCTCATGTGCCTATAATTTGACCGGTAACATTCCGTTCAAATCGCAACACAGCAATGCTGCTAGGTGGTAGAACTTCCCCGGGCGAGCCCTTTCACAAGGAACTCTACTACTCTTATCTCTTCTCTTAGCACATATTATTGAGGGCGAAGTTCTACTTTTACAATTTGGTGGAGTAGGGTATCAGATGTGAAAATACTCGTATCTATATAAGGTTTAACCACATTGTAAATAAGAAGATTTGATTGATTATTTGCAAAAAGTAATTGAGATACATGCCCTCCAGTATTGGAAAAAACAATTTAGACTGATCGGAATACGTTATCGAAACCAAGAACTCATATTTCCCGGTAATCCACTAGGTTTATACGATTAGGTTTATACTATTGAAATTACTTCTACCTACTGCGAGAATCTTGACTCTGCTTCAGAATCAACTTAATGAAATGAAGATAGAATAATTAGCCGTCTTCGTTTAATTTCCAAAGTTATTAATTGAGGCGTTAAAGCGCCGTCATCTGGACAGAAATGGAACGGGTTGAATCTTAGCATCTTAACCTGTATGCCAAATGACTTCCTTTCAGACATTAGAAATTGCGATTTATGGATTTGCCTACGCTTACCTTTTAGTATGGAATTAATTTATTTATAATTACGCTAGTGTTGAAGTTATTAGACCAAATAAAGACATCTTATAAACCTTTCATCATCATAATTGGTGAAGCCGTTTGCGGATCTTATGCCTTCGAATTGACTTTTTACAGCCCATAAGATAACTCCTGGAAAATCGGGATGACAAATAGGAATCAGGAATGCGCCCACTGCCCTTTCGGGATCCTTGAAGCAGCCTGAAAACGCTCCTTGTGATGAGATTGTGATGTGGTATACGGACCTTGTATATTGGCCAGAACTGAAAAATTAGTACAGCGGGTGCAGAATGCATGTGCACGGTTTTGTTTTCATATTCCCCCGCGCTCACATGTGACACCGTACCTTAACACATCCAGCCTACTAAAAATGAAAGCGCGTAGGAACCTACACCTTGCTACCCTTTTGTTTGGGATCATAAAAAATAAAAAACCTGAATACCTTTTCCAAAAATTAAAATGGGTACAAGAGTATTCACGATACATTAAAAGGGAATGCACTCACGTGTTCGTAACACCGAGACACAGGCTGGTAACTTTCCGTGGTTCTTTTAGATTTGCTGCGTCTCGGTGTTGGAACGACCTTCCCCCACCACTCCGTGCTCTAAAAACGATACATACTTTTAGAAAAACATATAGAAGACTACTTCTATCTTCCCAGCTTATAGTTCAGTAGGTACTTACCACAATGATGCGCACGAGCTACGAAGGGTGCTTCGGAACTTTTCCACTTTCTCCTCTCCATAAAGGTCCATTCTCCTCTCCTCTCTTTTTTAAGTTAATAATTTTTATATATGCATACCTAATGAGTTTCATGGTTTTACAATATAATTCTCACTTGTACATAACATAACCTCCGTTATTATTGCTTATTGTTATTAGTGTATTTTCATGTAGGTATCTGTTATTAGTATTGTTGTTATCGCTTATTCATTTTATTATTATTTTTAGTATTATATTTTTTAATTCGTGACGTCACCCTACATAAGGCCCTGCCTGAAAACCAGCTGCTTTGCACAAAGGAGCTTAAAGCTGAGGCAGGACCTGTTTGGGCATGCGTGGCACGGAGCGGGACTAGTTAGTACACCTACCTACTGGCTGGGTAGGTACTTGTGTTCTACCCGTGTTATACTCGTAATATCTCATTCTACTGTATTTTTCCTGTCTATCTACTATTTTGTTTGTGATCCGTTCTGTGTTTCTTTGTGTGTGTCAAATAAAATTTATTCTATTCTATTCTATTCTATTCTATTCCATTCTATTCTATTCTATTCTATTCTATTCTATTCTATTCTATTCCTTTGCGCACACCTTCACTAATTCACCAGGAGTCAGTAAATTCAGCAACACCACATGAAGTTAGAGGCTATAGTTAATGCCTTTTGTAAAACACGGTTTAATTAAGTATTTGCGGTGGAATTCAGCGGGTCGCGTACACAAGTCCAAACTCGACTTTTACGCGCTGCGGTGCGGGGACGACTCTGCTTGTCTTCATAGACAGCGCCATCATGTCAGATTTGGGGGCGCGCGGGTAGGGTTTGGAAAAATATTGGAATAGACAAGGAATTGGGAAGAGTTACCTTATATCGTCGAAAGATGGCGTTACCAATAATCATTACTATATCAGGGATTGAACGTCCACTGCCGAAGATAGGCGTCCCCAAAGATTTTCAGAGCAACCAATCCTGTGCCCTGAACTCAACGGCTTTCAGCATTCTATAACATTAAATCGTTTTTCCATCTGGTGGAGAACCAACCTACGCTAAGTGTAGCGTAGGTCCAGTGCGTGGTCTCCACTGGAGTACCTTTCTGTCCCAACAGCCATCAGTTGCTGCTTGCTAATCCTTTGGGCTATGTCAGTTTTGTCTACGAATCTGAATCTGCTCAGTTCTGATTTAATCTCGTAAAGAAATACCAATCATAGCCCTCTCAATAGCACGCTGAGCGACCTTGAGCCTTCTCATGATGTCCATAGTGAGATACCATGTTTCTGGTTATATAATAAAGCTTTAAATAGAGCCATTGATTTTTAATGTTAGTAGAATAAAAATGGTCTGGTCATTTAAGTGCGTCTTCTATTCACAACTCAAATGTACATAACTAGTGGTTTGCCCCGAACTGAGATCTCACGAGGTCCCAAAATACAATAAAAAATATTCTTAGGGCGACTCGCGCAACGATGCCTAACGTATTTAGTGGCTAAATATGATTTAAGGAGTTGTCAAATCCAAGAAATACGTAAAATTTAAACATGTTTAGTCACTAAATACGTTTAGGGATCATTGTGCAAGCCGGCCTTAATCTTTGACTAATACAAAATACTCATCCAGCTTACTTGACCTACAGTTTCATTCAATTTACAGGTAACGGGAGTTCATGTAAATTGGTTACTCTTTTTAGGGGTAGAAATTGCAGTTATTCTGGATTTCAGACTTTTCCCTATATTTGTGTCACTAATGCCGGGTTCCTATATCCGTCGGTAACCAGCTACGCCTCGTTTCTCCTTGAAAACGTGTCAAAAGTTTGACATTAGTTTGACATTAGTTTGACATTTTTTCAAGGGGATACGAGTCGTAGTCGGTTACTGACGGATATAGGAACCCGCTATAAAGCTACCAAATTACCAAATTTCAGCACTGTTCACTGTGCGCACTAAATGTGTCAAGTTATACAGTTAATATCTTGACGCAGCATTATATGCCAAGTTGCAGATTACCGTCTTCAACAGAGATATTGCAGCAATTTCCTATGTAATAGTCTTTGTATTTCAGATATATTAAGTCTGGACATGCCAATGAGCATGTCAAGAGCATACAAACCCATCCGATTACACATACCGATTACCAATAACTAACGCAATGATGCCTAAACGTATTTAAATAAATAAATAAATAAAATAAAGGGTATTTATTTACACACACACCTCTTTTGCTAACAAAAGTTGGTAGGTACAATAAGTACTAAATAAAGCTAGGTAAGTTTAATAGTAGGCCTAATTCTAAGTAACATTAGTACATTATCGTAGGTACCTTAGGGTAGAGGGTGGTGGTAAGTAGGTCGTGGGCTCAGCTACGCTGGTTTTCAGCCTCGCCTTGGCAGAAACATCTGCTGCTGCCGTGGCCGTGCTTAGTGGCTAAATATGATTCAAGTCATACAAAAACGTCTTAAAAATGTTTAGTCGCTAAATAATTGCAAGCCGGGGAAACTGTCGGTTAAATGAATCTCAAGTTTAGCCATTTTAGGTATCTAACATACTCGTATCTCCAAAATGACTGAGGAAGGATTTTTAATCCTCGGAAATTAAATATTAGTGATCTTCGCTGTAATAGTTTGAAAACTAAACTAATTCAATTTACAAAATTTACAAATAAACCTCTTGGAACAATAATTAAAATGTTTATTCAATGCCGCTCATTTGGAAAAGCTAAGTATCTAAACTAAGCTAAATAAGTAGGTTATTTTGGTTTCGGTGGCTTCATAGGCGCGCTATAACCTTCATGGAATTTGTTTAGATAATTCCACGGGGATTCGAGTTGGTATTGACGCATCTCCTGAGCAAATTCTACAGGTTCATAAACCAGCTTCTTCAACTCATCATCATATCGAACTTCCGTGTATCCAACTAATGGGAAATCTTTTCTCAGAGGGTGACCGTTGAAACCGTAATCAGTTAGAATTCTTCTCAAATCCGGGTGGTGGCTGAACACTATACCAAACATATCGTATACTTCTCTCTCATACCACTGGCAAGCTTTCCAAAGGGAAGCGGCTGAATGAAGAGGGGTCAACTCGTCTGTGTAAGTCTTGACCCTCGCGCGCTCTGCGAATCTCATGCTAAGAAGGCAGTAAACCACTTCGAATCTGAATTCCCGGCTAGGCACGTCTATAGCAGTCATACAAGAGCACTGATTAAAGCAGCCGTGCTGATGATGGCACAGAAAACTGAGCACTTGGAACAAACCATCTGGCACCACCAATATTTCCAATTCGTCCGTGTGCTGCATTTGTATCTTTTGCACGTATTTCGGCATGCATGCTGCGGTGTACAAACCGAACTCATAAAGTCTCTGTCGCTTTAGGAGGTTATGCTTTCTTATGGTATAATTTTCGGGTACGATCGGTTCGTGACAAAATGGATTATTGATGGATAGGTTTTGTTTGTCATCGCTCGAAAACCATTTGGATCTATGAAATTTGCGTCGAATTATAGCAGAAACTGTTTTCTTAGCAAAAGATAACATTTCGCAATGACATAATTTGTTAGTTGCTTTAATTTTTGTTGACAAACAAAATACTTTTCATTTTGTGGAAGTAGGTAGATTGCTATAAAGGAGAGGTTGTATGCCATTTAAAATAAATATTTATAAGTAAATGTATTTTATATGTTAATTTATAGGTTCAAATAAATTAACCTATTAAAACACGTAAACTTACAACGTTGCGTAAACACGCCTGTGTTGGAACTGAATAGTTTGATGTAAATTGACATCAAACCAAAGACCAAACACCTAAAACAATAAAATAAAATGATAAAACTATCGTCAGAACCAACATTGTCACATAGTTAACCCATTTTGAACATTGAAACCCTTACCTACTTCAGTTTTACGTAGTACCGTACACGTAAAATTAGATTAAGTTTTTATTGCCTTCATTTTATGTCTCTCAAAAGCATGTTAAAATCACCAACATCATCATATCAGAGCCACAGGACATCCACTACTGAACATAGACTTCCTGAGCAACTGATTTTGTGCGGCTCCCAGCAACCTATATCAGGTCATCTCCTCATCTAGTGGGAGGCCAAACTGCTCGTTAAAATCATAGAATGTAGAAATAAGAGTACAATATATTTTTTTCCGAACTCACTGGATACTAGTCGTTCGCCCCGAACTGAGATCTCGCGAGTCTTCGATTAAACTGAAAAATAGTATTTGTAATCTTTGACTATCAAAATAATACCACGAAATAAATAACCATATAACTTGACCTACAGTTTCATTCAAATTACAGGTAACGGGAGTTCATGTTATCTGGTTATCCTTTTTTGGGGTACAAATTGTAGTTATTCTGGATTTCAGACTTTTGCCTATATTTGTGTCACTTAAACTACACGCATACCAAATTACAGCACTGTGAGGTCACTGGTGTACCCTGTGAATTTTGTCAAAGGTTTGTTTTTAGTATGGCTAATAACTCAAAAACTACAAAGACTAAACTAAAAATAAAAACTGGGTTGAAATGTACTAATGAAGACCTTTTATTTGACGTCTCTTTGACCTAAAAGTCTCATTTTCATTTTTTTACCCCTCTTGAACTACAACATCTCAACAACCCCCTGGCATTTTTAGCTGATTTAGTCACACCAAAATTGTGCCAACTTATATACCAAATTTCACGATGATCGGACAAACGCTTCGAAAGTTATCCTCGGACAAACAAACATACATACATACATACAACGCCGATTTGCCCAAGTTGACTTGGAGATTTCGCGTCGCTCGATCAAAAATGGAATCCGTGGTTTTCAGTTTGTGTACTTAACATGAAAGGTAAAATTAGGGTATATTTTATAAAAAGTCCTGAAATTCTAAATCAAATATTGTATACACATCCGATCAAACACAAATAACGTATATTTTGATTAAACAAGTTTATGATTAACAGTTATCTCTTTGATGAGACTCGCTAACGAAATAAATACTATGATAAAATGAAAAGTTAAAACCAAGCAGCAAAAAAATAATTAAATTTTTAATTATAGACATAGACAATCATTTATTCACTACATTAGCTCGCAATATATAATACAATTACATTTTAAAACAGGGAAAATACAAAAAAAAACTATTAAATAGTACTTATAAACGTAAAACATAAACAAAAATAAGGTAAAACTTGGTAGATGCTTTGTGCTACAGCAGTAAATGGGACTCGACTCAGTATTATGCCCGCCGTAATGGAAAGCGCTGATATTCTGTCGAGACCGCTCCATTTAGCCACTAGACCTTGAGAGTACGGTGTTGTCAAATGAAAATATTATGTGTCATGGTAGGTGTGTCATGTTGTGTCAAAATATAACTAGTGGTTCGCCCCGAACTGAGATCTCGCGAGTCTCCCATAAAAACAAAAAAAAATTGTAATCTTTGACTATCAAAATAGTGCCACGAAATAAATAACCAAATAACTTGAACTAGAGTTTCATTGAAATTACAGAAAACGTGAGTTCATATAAATTGGTTACTCTTTTTTGGGGTACAAAATGCAGTTATTCTGGATTTCAGACTTTTGCCTATATTTGTGTCACTAAAGCTACATGAATACTAAATTTCAGCATTGTGGGGTCACTGGTGTACTCTGTGAATTTTGACAAAATTTTGTTTTTATTATGGCTAGTAACTCAAAAACTACAAAGATTAAACTAAAAATAAAAACAGAATTGAAATGTACTAATAAAGACCTTTCATTTGATTTCCCACTTGACCATATAGTCTCATTTTAAATTTATTTTACCCCTCTTGAACCCCAATATCTCAACAACCCTCCAATATTTTTAGCTCATTGAGTCACACCAAAGTTGTGCTATCACTACATACCTATATACCAAATTTCACGATGATCGGATGAACGCTTCGAAAGTTATCCTCTGACAAACAAACAAACATATGTACATACATACATACATACAACGCCGATTTGCCCAAGTTGATTTGGAGATCTCGCTTCGCTCGATCAATAATATATAGTTTAAAATGTCAAAATAGTATATTATGTAATAGAAATAAATATAGTCAGAACGTATATAAATCAAATTAATAAATTGATTAAAAGAATACCCCAACCGCATAGCACGTCAAAGGTGGACTAATGCTTCCCGCACCAGGCAACCCAATTTTTTGTTTACTAATTTACCATCATTAACATTTTAGTGCGTCTGCACTGAACCACTGTTCCGTTACTAGGTATTTGCTCCCGCTATATAACGACATTTCTACTGACTGTGGCTTTGAACACGTTTGTCAGTAAAAAGTGACTTAAAATTCAGATTATAATCAGAAGAATCGTTTCAGCAGTTACGATGTGAATGAACAACATACAAACATTCACTTTCACATTAAAATATTAGTGTGATAGTGTAATTTTCTCCGGTGCCCCCCCCCCCCGAGTCCCAACCACAGTAATTATATTATTCGACCATCGGATTCTACCTCTTAGTCTTTAAGCATCTCTTGACCGTCATTCTGTCTTTCGTTTAACATAAAATTATTAAATCATGAAAAATATTATCAAACGTTAAATATTTATTACCCTCTATGCAAAACTTCATTAACTCTCAACAAAAAGATAATTAAAATAGAAGCTTTAACCTGTTTTATCAAATTATGGAGACACGGAATCTAAGGCCGGGAGGAACACGGCGTACAAGGCTTTACTCTTCGGCGGATAAAGTTTCGGAGGAGTTTCGACATGTGTCCCGCTAGACTAGGGCACCTACAAAGGAACGTTCTCTTTGAAACATGGATGATATTTTGAGGATTCGTTGCTATTGTTACGCATAAGCATACCATAGAATAGGTCTTATACTAGGAATACATAGATTATTGTTGTATTTGCAACAAAAAAACAAAATAATGTAGCTGTGTATTCAAAAAAGGACCTTATTGTAGCTACCAGCGCTGGTTTTCAGTTAAATTTCCTGTCAATGCAAATAATAAAACAGGGTGTAATTATTCCAAGGATAGTTCGAATTTATGAGAGACGTCCTTAGCGCTCCTGTGGCGCGATCGAGTTCTACTAAAGGAGACATATTTGTTGTGAACATGGGTGTTGAATTAATAAATGAATTAGAAAAAACTCTTTTATATTACTTACATACAGACAAGAAACAACGAAATGAGAAACAAGAAAATGTACAATAGGCGGTATTATCGCTAAAAAAAGGCATTGCTGTGTCTTATGTTGGTATAAAAAGTCAAATATATAATTTATATAAGTATGTCATTTCAAACAAGTTTCCAACCACGGCTTCGCACGCTTTGTTTTTTTATAAAAAATAATAGTTAAATAAAACTAAAAAACACGCTTTTGTAGATAACCGAACTAAAAAGTAGATTTTTTCTTTATCTAGCCTATGCTGTCCCACTGCTGGGAAAAGGCCTCCCCCTCATCTCTCCACTTATCTCGATCCTTTACCATATCCTGCCAGTCCCTATAAAAAGCGTCCAAATCATCGCGCCAACGCTTCTTAGGCCTTCCACGGTGTCGCTTTCCATCCACAGGGATTCATCCAGTTACGATCTTAGCCCACCTATTTGCTTGCATGCGGGAGACATGACCGCCCAATCCCATTTTAACTTGGCCGCTTTTAAAAAGTAGAAAATAATTTTCAATACATTTAAATTATGTATTTTACTGTAAAAAAACCTGTATTCCGTCTTAAGTAAGTTTTATCGACGTCTTTAGTATATATGGGTATGATATTGATATCGATAACTCGATCGATATTTAAATACACACATACATATTATTTACAAAATGACTTATTAACAAATAAGTTAGATTTTTTAGGTATGGTATATTATAGATATGGGTTTTCACTATAACAACTAGATAGATTATGTTAATTACAGTGGTCAAACGCTTGTCTCTTCCCAATAAATGAAATGATTGTGTAAATGTGCATATAATTATTTCGGGTACAAAATCCATTAGTTTACGGCCGTGATTCAAACCAACAACGTTTGAATTGGAAGTCATACGACTCATACAAACTCGCATTAAATTCACTTTTGGATATAATATTCGTTGCCAACGGATATATCAAGCGAAAACTCACCATTTATCTTTTCCAGTTCCATACATAAAACAGAAAGCTCAGGCTGCACTTGATTCAGTGTTTCCCGCCAACCAACTCCAGATTGTGCGCCGCAACACCGCAACTTCCGGCTTCCGGTGGCGAGCCTGCGCTTGCGCGATGTGGACGTGACGTCATGACATCAAAAAATAAAGTTATTATACACTTTAAAAAATAATGTAGTTAGAATATATACAGCCTTCAACACCCATGGTTTGGAATAGGTCTATATTACGCCAATCTAAACGGTATTGAGCAAGTCTGATCCGCTGATGTCAAACTTTTGCTATGGGCCGGTGATCTGCCCTGCGATCGAGGTCCATCTCGTGGCTTCCACTCTGTGACTCCATGGTCTACCTGTTGTCATCCCGCCTAGCCAAGTGTCCTACCCATCGCCACTTTAGTCTCGTGATTCGTATAAATCTTCGACTTTATTTCAACATCTAATTTCAACGTTTGGTAATTCAATACCAGAAAACCAAAATATACGAGTATGACATCACACTTGCCACACAGTTGCCTAAATAACCAAATTATAGGTTCTTGTTCACCGCTGGGTCAAGTTTATCTTGGATACTTAATAATTGATCGAGCGAAGCGAGATCTCCAAATCAACTTGGGCAAATCGGCGTTGTATGTATGTATGTTTGTTTGTCCGAGGATCACTTGCAAAGCTTTGATCCGATCATCGTGAAATTTAATACGTAGGTAGGTAGTGATAGCGAAATTTTGGTGTGACTAGATGAGCTAAAAATGTTGGGGGGTTGTTGATATATTGGGGTTCAAGAGGGGTTAAAAAATGAAAATGAGACTGTTAGGTCAAGTGGGACGTCAAATGAAAGGAGTTCATTAGTACATTTCAACCCTGTTTTTATTTTTTAAATTTAAAATAAAAACAGGGTTGAAATGTTCTAATCTTTGTAGTTTTTGGGTCCACAATAAATAATATCCACAATAAAAACAAAACTTTGACAAAATTCACAGGGTACACCAGTGACCCCACAATGCTGAAATTTGGTATGCTAGCTTTAGTGACACAAATATAGGCAAAAGTCTGAAATCCATAATAACTGCATTTTGTACTCCAAAAAAGAATAACCATATACATGAACTCCCGTTACCTGTAGTTTGAATGAAACTGTAGGTCATCTAAGGTAGCTATTTATTTTGTGTCACTATTTTGATAATCAAAAATTACGAATAATATATTTTTGTTTTTATGGAAGACCCGCGAGATCTCAGTTCGGGGCGAACCACTAGTCTAATCTAATCTTAGATGATCATTAGTTGTATTTTCTATGTTATTTGAACCCATTTATCTTTGTTATGACGTCTACTTAATGCGTCCACGCTGGTCGAGCACTTTCAGTTTTACCACTCAACTACCGCTCTCAAGAAACACGTTGCAAAAATGCTAATTTTACAAATTGAAAGCAACCTTAGATATCTAAAATGTGATGCAAAACTAAAACTCAGGGGCGCATGCACATAAATAATATTAAAGTAGGCGCCCTAACCCTCGCCACGTCCAACTCGCTAGAATGCATTTAAATATTTAAAAACTGGTTAAGGGGATGTTGAGACATGTGAATGGTAGGGTTCAGTAGTTTTGTTAATGTATTATTGGAACTTCATACATCATAAATCTTTATTGTTTGTGGATCTGGTTACATTGTCAGTACAAGATGTTGGTGTTTTTAGTAAGAGAGCTCTAGATCCTACCTCACAGCAAACAAAGAAATCACCACTTCTGCTTTTCTACGTCAATTCTCATTTACTTGTCTTGTCTTCTTCCATACACTGTTGCTTGCTTGATATGTGGCTTAACAGTTAAATTTAAACTGAAATAGCATCAAAAATATACATAAAAGGTTTACTGTCTGTTTCTTATACAAAAAGGAACTCTGAAAATGTAACTAGGTAGTTAACGTTACTCTAAATTCGGGTGAATCTTTCTTTCCGGCCGCAAGAGGTTGTGGTAGCATTTCAGCCTTAATTTTAAGCCTAGAATAGCTTAAATAAAGCGCTATCTTTTTCGTTTTAGTATTCTATTCATTTTCCTAACTACTTACTCCAAACTAATTTTTGGTTTTCAATTGATATTGTTCTGAAATGAAATGTCTCAGTTACAGTAACTTTTTAAAGTAGCTTATGTTTTTAGGGCAGCTTTCGGGACTAGATGTCTTCTCGTCCAAAATATCTCTGAAGTCTGTCTCTGAAGTGTCTGAAGACGAAAGTATTTGATCAATGTATGATACCAGTGATGACATATGGCACAGAATAGTCATCTCCCACTATGAGCCTCGAAGACTCAAAGTCGCTCAGTGCCTATAGAAAGGGCTATGCTTGATGATACAAGATTGAATCAGAAATGAAGAGGTTAGTAGACATACTAAGGTCACTGACATAGCCCAGAAGGTTGGTGGAAGTGGCAGCGGGCGGGGCATATAGCTCGATGAACTGACAGCGGTTGGGGCAGAAAGGTTCTTGGGTGGAGGCCACTCACAAGAAAGCGTAGCGTAGGATGCCCCCCCCCCCCTGCTAGATGGAAATACCACCTGGTAAAGGTGGCTGCTATGATGATACTGAACTTTTTATTAATAAGGGCATTAAAGTATATTTAATTTTTCACCATGCCTGCTTTTAAAATTAACTAAATGAGCTTGAATCTTGTTCCCACAATGCGGTGTAAATAATTTCTGTTTAGTGGTAATGTATTTTACTACTGAAAATGTTCTCGAATGTACATTATATTGTAAAATATGATGTCTGTGTTGGCAAATTATTTATTTAAATATTTACTAAGTAGATACAATTATAAATTTAGCTTCTTGTGTTTTAGAAAGTTAGAATCGATATCATGAATTGTGTGTTTAGTGTTACATGGATGGGTAGCCGTTAGTGGGATTATCAACCCCTTCTGTACTTTGAACAGAGGGCTCGTTAACGTGTTGGTCCCAGCTTTAGAAGTCTTATATAAGATAGCATTTGAGAGACCGAAACATTTCAAATAATTGTAGGTGATTGAAATACTAAAACATAGTTAGGCTACATTTTGGCCATGACGTTTTAAAGTAGTAGGGTACCTTAGTACGGTATTCCTTTTTTAGCATCTAGCGATAACTACACATCTTACTTTCAGTCTCTACAAAACTTGGAATACAGGTACTGAAGTAAATGAGCCGACTTTTATACAAAATCTTCATTGAACGAAAGGTAGGTATCGATTAAGCCCAATCAAATCAACTATCGCCAGTATTGTCAGTGAGGTAAAGGATGATTTCTACTTAGACTTATCAAGCCATACTATACTTATTATCCAAAGAATTACCAAAGCGATTGTGCGAGCAGCCATCGTAGTTGCCATAAATTTCAAGAGTTATGCAATAATAATATGTACATGGAGATATGCTGCCATTTATGTGGCCAGCGAAGGGTAGTTTTAGTTGTCTTAAGCTGTAGTTTCATACCTCAGTGTTATAGTTAGTAGCTTTGGTTTGGTTATTATGTGAATTTCTAATTCAATTTAATTTTCCAAGAACATCTATTCGGTTATTAACTACCCTATTATTGCTTAAAGTTTTTGATAACTAGATATGGATATAAGACGAGGGATAGAGGGAATATGCACGATACAGGGTATGTTTACCTGAAATGGGGGTGATTCTGCCTATGAAAACAAACATAACTTCCCAAAAATAAACATGTTTACTTTAGTTTACCTTCAAATTAGCTATTTTTCAGAAAGTGTGGTGTGCCTTTGCTTATTATAAATACAGGGTAGATGAATTTTGTTTGTCATCCGCCTTTTTTTTATTAATTTACCACAATGTATAACATATAATCTTAATATTATACCTTTAATACCGTGCAAGGCTTGTCTGGGTACTCACATCCGTAGATATTATAAGTAAATTTTTGACATTACACAAGATAGTACTAATTCCGACACAAATGACTACTTATACCAAACTTATACCATGCATGTCTCATACTTGTAGCTACTTGATGGGATAGGGTTATATAGTACTGCATACTCATCTATGAATACGGGGGGGTTTCAGAATATGTAAACTTATATGGGGACCATAGTCCCCACTTGTAAGAACAATGTTTGTTCTACGACTTTACTATAGATAAGATTTTATTTTATTCTTATATTTATCAGCTATTTTTGTGAAAATTCAGCTGTATCCAAAGGCTTATCTAGAAGATTATTTTACGTGTAAGATAAGACAAGTCTTATTAAAAAGTCGATAAGTCAGGCAAAGTTCATTTTATTTTTTTTGTTTATCAACTTTACATTAATTAAGATACATTTTTTTTATAACCTCAGAAAAAAAAATGTTGAATGGTAATTCATGATAACAGTTCCGGTGTCATAACTATCCAATAGTCTAAAATTGTACGTTGCTTTAGTCTCTAATAAATAAGCGCTCAATATTATATAACCTGTTATGTACGACATTAATTTAAAACACACATCCGGAATCGTATTAACTGATCTTAGGGGTGGGTTTAATACCAGTAGTTTGAATATATATCCTGTAATCGATATATTTCCAATATAAAAAATTAACGTAAATCGGTGGCGCCTTTTCGACGATGTCGTTTAGTCAGTTTAACAGGTACTTACATGATGAATGAATATGATTTGTTTACCTATTTTATACAGGCTGTTTTATTGTTATTTGAGGACTTGATATTAAGTTTGTTTGAAAGTTTAAAATTTTCTGTTGGAATTGATTTGAAAAAAACTCTATTTTACAATAATACTAGCCTTAACCGTGTTTTCATTTAATGTCGTACGTAACAAAACACGTAGTATATTATTCTGGAGCACTCTTAGACAGACGCAGCACAAATACAATAACACTAATATAAATAAAAGAGTTGAACCACAAACCGTATCTTTATGTTTGTTTAGTGTCTACTTACGAGCATATAAAATGTCCGTCTTCATTTTTGTACTATCGTGGTTTTGCACGCGACCGCGTATTGTGGTGTTACCTAACATTTATTTGGTTCGTTTGTAAAAATGTGGGGAAGCTTCTACAGGGTGTTTTTATTTCTATTTGGTGAATTTACTCGACTTATGAAGAACTGCTCTACCCGTAATCCAGAATATTAATAAATAATATTCTGGGTGGCGCTTATCTTGGTCGACGCATAAGCCTTGCAAATCAGCGGGGCAATGCAGCCAGTGTCTTGGGGACACTTCGGCCTGGTAGTGATCTGGAGCAGTTGAGCTATCTACGAGTATAGATCGTTTGCAACGGTCTTTAGATGATTCAACTGTTTTCTCTGTATTTTAGTCATATAAATAATAAAATAATTTCTGATTATTTTTATGAAAATTTTAGGAACGAGTTTGTACCCGCGATAATGCAGTCTTTGATTTAACACTAGTTCAACCCAATAATGAAGTCAAATATTAACCTTTATAGACACCGTAATGTATGATGAGTGGAAACAACGTGGAGCAGAACCGTTCCTTAAAATTTGCTTAAACTCTTAACAAACCTCGGACGACCTCCGTGGTGCAGTGGGGGAATAGCCGGCTGAGACGCAGGAGGTAGCGGGTTCGATGCCCGCCGCAGAACAAATGTTTGCATGATCTACAGATTATTTGTTCCAGGTCTGGTTGTTTTTCTATATCTTATAAGTATGTATTTACAAAAAAAATGTATATAATGTATTTTATCAGTTATCTGGTTCCCATAGAAAAAGCTCTGCTTAGTTTGGGGCTAGATAGCGCTGTATGAAATGTCCAGCAATATTTATTTATTTATTATTTAAACCTTGTGATAATTCTAATACGTAATTATAAATGCAGCAGCTAATAACAACAGAATTCCAGTAAAACGATCGATAAAAGCTTTAATAGAACGGTATATCAAGTCCAGAGTAAACAGGTTATTTCTAGGCAAGCGTACTCTATCTTCGACCAACTTTTTCGACATCACTTAACATGAGGCGAGGTAGTGTTCAGGCGTTTGACTCAATCACCAAAGCTACATGTATTTTGTACATATTTTCTTTGTAAAAATCATTTTGCAATATTATTTGAATCATCCTTAATACAATTTAAATGAATCTATGCATTTTTAGGCCTTTATAGAAGTAATTTGATTGCTTACTTGTATTGTACTCGGTACACGTGTCTCTAATTAATAAAAATATACAAAGAGTATCCAGACGTGTCAACTAATTACTTTTCCTAGTGTCTTATCTGCTGGAACAAAAGTTATTCGATTTCCTACTTTATTATAGTTATTTTACCATACTATATTAATCGTTCATTTTACAATCTAAATCAAGTGCTTAAATTACATTATATTTTTCACCCGTAAAGGACTAATATTTACGTATGAATCGTGCGCGTGTATATTGGCGGTAAAAAAATATCTGGATGAAACTCCGAATATCTTTGCCCGTTTCTTATTGGACTAATATTAATATTGTTTTTGTCTTACCCACTGCATTACTAGTTATTATTTTAATTTCTACATTTTATTAAAATGTAACAATATTATTTTAATCATCCTCTTCACAATTTAAATGAAGTTATATTTAAAGCCCTTATAGGAGTAATTTGTTAATGGTACGGTCGCAAATCCGCTCTTATCTGATGCCACTCGCCTTTTCGAAACAAGTAAACACCGCGGTGTAACTTTTTTCTAAATGATGGTCGCGACTCGACTTCTTTACCACCCCTTTAGCGATAAAGCTCTTACAAAGATAATATAATAAGTTTTCAAATAAATTGTTGGTTAAAATATTGAATAGAGTTACACTTCGCTTAGTTTAGCTTAGCATAGAGATTGTTTGAGGTTCAAGAAGACGTTAATTTCGCTGTTATATAATCTATATATAAACTAGGGGTTCGTTATATTTTTTTGGGGTAGAAATTGCAGTAATTCTGGATTTCAGATTTTTGCCTATATTTGTGTCCCTAAAGCTACACGCATACCAAATTACAGCACTGTGGCGTCACTGGCGTACCCTGTGAATTTCGTCAAAGTTCAGTTTTTATTAACTTAAAAACTACAAGGTTTAAACTAAAAATAAAAACGGGGTCGAAATGTACTCACAAGGAACTTTTATTAGACATGCCATTTCACCGGATAGTCCCATTTTAGTTTTTTTACCCCTTTCGAACCCCAATATCTCAAAACCCTCCCACATTTTTAGCTGATTTGGTCACACAAACATTTTGCCATCACTAACTTCCGATCATTGATCGGATAAACGCTTCGAATGTTATCCTCGGACAAACAAACATACATACATACATGCATACTTACATACATACATACAACGCCGATTTGCCCAAGTTGATTTGGAGGCCATGTTTGGAGTTTATCTACGAGATCAAAAACCAGAAATGAGGACATCTATACCTACACAAATAAAAGTCATTGAAATAACCTAAAATATTGCTAATTGAAGTGGCAGTGGGCGTGGCACATAGCTCCAAGAACTGACCGCCGATAGAGCATAACAGTTGCTTGTAGCGAAGACGGCACTAGATAAAAAAACAACCTAATAAAGGTTGATGGGAGCCGTTGGGTATTGGCCGCACAAGATCTGTCGCTCTGGAAATCTATTGGGGAAAGCATATGCCATTGGACGTCCTATTGACGATATTATCATCATCTGCATCATATCAGCCATAACCATAAGTCATCCAATGCTGAACAAAGGCCTTCACCATTCATTTCCAGAGTGATCAATCTTGTGCTACCTTCACCCAACGGCTCCAAGCAACCCTTATCATATCGTCTATGCCTGTATGCCTTTATGGCTGATATGATGACGATTCTATCTACTACAATAATACGGTCATTATCATCAACCTATAGCAGTACACTGCTGGACGTAGGTCTCTCCCAGGGTGCGCCATTGAGCCCAGTCCTCAGCTCTTCTCATCCAACCATTTCCAGCCGCAGCGCGCAAATCGTCACTCTATCTAGCCGGAAGGCGTCCTACACCTTGCTTGTTTAGATGTGGTCTCCACTCCAGAACACGTTTACCCCAACGGTTATCAGTTCTGTGGCAGATATGACCGGCCCACTGCCATTTCAGCTTGCTAACCCTCTGAGCTATGTCGATCACCTTGGTTCTCTGTCGGATAACCTCGTTTCGGATACTATCCTTCAGAGAAATCCCGAGCATAGCCTTTGCCGTAGTTCGCTGAGCGACTTTCAATTTCTGGACCTATAATACGATACTAGAAACTTAATATTTTATCTGCCATTCGTTATAGACAATTATTAATGAATCCATAGCTTCTTTTTATGGAAGAAACAATCTTTCTCATGGCTGTCATCATCTCGTAATGGGAGCACAATGTGTTACAACTTTTTGTTTACAATATCTCGGCTTACAGTGATTAAAACAAACATTACTTAAACAAGCCCCCGGTTTGTTTATTTTGGCCCACTTGTTGGAAGCAAAACCGTTGTTAGGCAAACAACTTCACGCATTTGATTGTTAGTTTTAATATTTTGGAAGCTTATGATGCCATAACTATAATAGGTTACCGGTGTCTGCTGATTTTTTTATGTCTGATACGTTGTTTATTTTCATCAACTTGAATTAAAAATGTAAGAATTCATAAAACATGGTAGCAAAACAAGTTTAAAACGGTAAGTTTATTTAAAGTAAATTAAGGTATTCTATATTAATATCTACAACTAATGATAATACAGATTGCTCAAAAATGTGCATGTTTACCCAAACGAGTAATTCGTTAAATTTCTAAGTTACAAAATTAAATTTCATCAAATATAGTTTATGCTTTTAGCTTTACTAGAACTTGTAACTGTTAAACTTATGGTCGTTCACTTAACCGCTGATAAACTGTTTATCTTCTGGAATAAGCAGTTTTTATGAAGTGATTCTTCAATATAAATCATCGAACTTCGAATAGTCGAAGACCTCTTTTCGGGTAAACAAAGCGTTTTGATAAATGTTTGTATACCTTATCAAAATGTTACAGAAGAAGCGCATCTTATAAACTTTCGCGATCACTGTACATAATTACTGATTAAAACGGGTATTTATCGCGTATGTACCTTTTTTATTTGATATCCCGACGTTTTGACTATGTTACAACAGACGTGGTCGCGGGCGGCCACAACCCGATCAGTAACTAAGCGCATCTTACTTAGTCAAATAGATTTTAAATTATAAGTATTAATTAATAACCCTCCTAAAATAACTTCAAGCGTCATCGCAGTTTTTGCACTTAATTCATCCAGTAATGAGGTTGAAGAGTGCATATTTCATCGGCAGTGGGGTGAACGGGGCGTAAAGTGGGGTATTTTATTGGCTTATTATACAATATTCTAAGCTAAAAATCGTGGAAAGAGTACGTTTTTAATTGGGCCCAGGGCTCGCGTGGCGCTGACGCGAGGATTATTCATGGCCGTTTTAGCGCCAAGAGTCGTCGCCTCGTTGCCGGGACCAATTTTTTATGAATCCAACCCCCGGCCCGTTTAACTTTCTGAAATATATCGACTTGAAGATTTGCGGCCTTTGCTCTTATTGTAGGGTTAGAGTTATTGAGTCGCAGTCAACTTGGGTATAGGGTTTTGTAGATACGGCGACCGTTACGTGCAGGTGGAAAATCGGGGTGACGATAAAAGCC
The DNA here is from genome assembly GCA_963924445.1 of Philereme transversata. NCBI lineage: Eukaryota > Metazoa > Arthropoda > Insecta > Lepidoptera > Geometridae > Philereme > Philereme transversata. The sequence goes on from OZ004342.1 coordinate 14,604,471, forward strand.
TACATACTTCAATTATTTATTTAATGTTCTTGACATAGCTTGCCTGCTCAGAGGGCTTAGCCAAGTTACAGTCGATTAGCGATGACGCTAGTCGATAAGTCCGAAAATGTATGGGATTTCACATATGCTATAGAAATACCACGTGATACAGCGACAACAAATGTATGTGGAAATCGAATAGATTCGTAGCGAATGTAATTTGGCTACGGGCCCAGGTCAGCAAGGTAAATGTTTAAACGTTCAAAACGATTATCTTTGATTGTGCTCGCAAGTGCCATTTATTTTTATAACCGAGTTCTTTCGTAGAGGAGGTTATAAGACGTTTGTTCCGGTATACCATTCGTGATGCTAGAGAAAGGCTTCTGACATAACGGCTGCTAAACCTAAGTACGACAAGTGTACGGTAAGCGACCTGAAAACTGTCGGCACTGTTGCATTTGACAACACAGCCAAGCGCGCCGGGAGTGGTTTGAAATCTCTGTAAAACTAAAAAACTCTGTAGCGGTGATAACCACTCCGGTGTGTGGTGCTCCTTTAGTCGGTTCTTCACCTACGTACCCCAGACTCCGTCATGTAACCTAGGATTAACGTTAAGGCAACTTTTAAGCCCAACCGAACGACAAACTGCAACAAAACCCACTTAGTGCTCGGTAGAATACATACTGACTACTCAACATCTTCCGACTAACATCATAGCAACCATTACCATAGCTAAATAAACAGCAGATCAACATGTTAGAAAAACTAAGAGTACTCTAGTTATTTACCTACTTGTTACTTGGTACAACTGTGTGTTCTCTGTAATCTGATTCCGAGTAAAGGTGCTTCGCTATTGTGGCGTCATTACTAAAGTTCCAAGGTGGATTATTAAGTGGATAGTACCTGTTTGCACTCTTTACACAGTTGCGAAGTAGCTGAATGTAATTTTATCTTATTTTTTAGTTTGAGGAGAATTGTAGAATGTACTTGACGATTCTTATATTGTTTTTAAATTAACATATTTTAGAATTGAGCTAACTTTGGTAGTGCAAACATTCTCGTAGCTCTAAAACCTAACAGCCGTTATGGCTGATGGGTTCTCGAATTGAGCCCACGCATTGGAAAACGCAGTGTAGAACGACCCCCACTAGGTGGACAGACAACCTGAGGAAGGTTGCTGGGAGCCGCACAAGATCAGCCACTCTGGAATTCTATGATGATGAGAGTGTAAAAAATAAATTTGCTGGTTCATTATCATCATACAAAACGTGCAATAGCTACTCGACCGATAGATTTGGAACCGCTTTTAATCCGCGCTCATTTTGTTTTTCTCCACGGTAAAGTTGTTTATAATAATATTATGAGAAGTTCAGGCGCTGAAATTTTCGGAAGTGGTCATACTTAAACCCCATTTTCTAGATGTGTTGTGTTACTTTGTTAATTTAAAACTTATTAAACGTGTCTACTATTTAAAGACGTCGTTGAATTAAACAAACAAAATGTTCAAAAAAATTCAATTGACGGGCAATTTGTATCTACTTGGGTACTTGATATATCAAGATGACAATGCTTAATCTTCTAAGAAGCGAATTTTTCATTATATTTCCTTTACATTTTCACAAGTCGCTTTGCAAAAAGAAATGGTGTAACTGATATTCATATCATTTCACATAATATTTCAAACAACGCGATCCTCGTGGCAGGCTAATTTAGCTTTCCGAGCGAGCGGGCCGGCACGCTGAATTTAAACATTCCTTGCAGAGCCGCGAGAGGGCGCCAGAATCTATTTCACGCACATTACGCCCACGACTTATGAATTATTGCAGCTGTAAAACTCAGCACACGTCAGTCCATTTGCTTGCATTTTTTACAATCTAAAATATTTGGGTACAAGTGTGGTTCGTTTTATGGCCGTGTTAACTCAGGCCTACTTAATATATAAAATTGACTTCAAGTTCAGTATTGTTGATACTCCTCGCAACACAAAATCATTGTCAACAGCTGAAATCAGTTTCCTTCAAAACATATAAAGCTGAGGCTCTCTGCATTCACGCAGCCATTCAATAGATGGCTCTGAGTGTTTGTATTTGTTTATGCTATAACATATTTTTGTTATAAAAATTTAAGTTGTGTGTCAATGCTTCGCGAGATTTCTCTAAAAAGAAATAATTATTAGAAACCTTTTTAATAGAAAAATAGAACATTGAAAACATAATTTCACAACACAAAGAAAATAACAATTAAAACAAGTAGGTACAACATAAATGTGGTACAATTGGCAGTTTTATTGTTATTTAGCTTTACGAGACAACCTTTAGAGATGGAGAAGCTTGTTAAAAATGTTGTAGGTTCGATTTTTTGCTTAATGAATAATTCGTAAGGAAAGACTGAAATTATCGAAAATAAAAATAAATTACGGAGAATATTTTTATGAAGGTAAGTTTATAGGTTCAAGACGTTGGGAATCGAGATAAGGAATTCAAATGGTCTTGGGCGGGACACTTGGAAAGACGTGGTGATGACAGTTGGAGCAGGCTATCGACTGAATGGTAGCCGAGGAATGGCGAGGAATGACATCGTTAAAGTCGCGGGCCGTCAATGGATGAGACTAGCGCAGGATAGTGGCGGATGGCACAAACTTGGGGAGGCCTATACCCGAGCAGTGGGTGAAGTTAGGCTGTGAATGATGATGATGATGAAGTTAATAGAGCTTATTCCCAGCCAATGCCAAATTAGTTCCAGCCAATGCATCAAAATTAAATAAATATTCATATGGTAGCCAAGTTAGTTACCAAGTACAATTAACAACATCGTACTAAGATCGGCAAGATGTTTTATTACTATCTCACATAATTAATTCATTTGAGAAACATCCCTTCCAATAACATGCCCCTGCCACTCAAAGTAGGTTAAGCTACAATGAAAAAATCTTAGGTTTTTCGTGTTAACTCGACCTGCCTAGAACTCCTACCATTTATTGGGGATCAAATAACAAATTAGGTTTTAAATTCAGAGAACAATGAAATTCGCATTAGTGGGATTAAGATGTAAATAGTCTAGTAATAAAAAAAAGGTTTACTTATACCTAAATTCTATTTACTTACGTAAATCTGAGCACCTTATTATACCAAGTTGTTATCAGAAAAGTACAGACATTCTGTTATATTGAAGAGCTTGATAAATAAGGTATACATTTCTCTGAATATTGTTGGGTGTGCGGTGTGCTTATATTCTTAAATAATTAGTTTCCGTCTAGTCAGCTTGAGATAAGGGTGTAACGTAAATAAGTATTAATGTTTGTAGAAGTTTTTTCCTTGTTCAATTGAACAAAAGCTATTGCTGTTTTCTTTACTTAATGCTACTAACTCATCGCGATATCACACGTTTTTTCATAAAAAAATATAGCCTATATCACTCAGGGATAATGTAGTTTCCTATTAGTGAAAGAAGTTTCAGAATCGCATCAGGAGATTACCTCCTATATTCAAACATACTCACAAACCATACCCGTTATAATATTAGTTTATCCAACAGATGAGATTTGTCTCGAAGCGCTTCTGTTTAAACGATAGAGTTAAACAGAAGCGCTCAGAATGACTAAAGTTTCAATAACAGTCACCCAACTAAATATTGAACGAAGAACTATGCATCATCATCATTATATATCTTGTAAAAGAAAAGAAGCGCATGGATGCAATAGATTTGAAACGCAATTAGTAGCAAAAAAATATTTATTAATAAAATATAAACCTTAAGAGCATTCAAAGCAGAAAAATAAAACATAAAACAGCTTGGATAACGAAGACAATTCTGACTCAGATCTCAGACATAATAGTAAATAGACAATGTCCGTGACATACCTAACCAAGTATATTATTTGAAAATATTTTTGTCAAATATATATAATTTTCCCTAATGTGGGGTTTCATTTCTACTTTCTGTATTTTAGTCAATTGTACCTACTGTTCTTTTTAATTGTTTCATGTGTCAGTTTGTGTGTGTACCAAATAAATGATTATTATATTATATTTAATATATTATATTTTGTACATAGGTGTTTATAAAATGATCCATGTGACCTGTTTCGTAATTTTTTTATTAAAAATGATATATGGGTAAATTCTAAGAATTGTTGATAAAAAACCATTTAGGGGGATTATTTTAAGCTAGTCTCTCCTATCTTTTCTTTACCATGCATTCAGCCAGACAAAGCAAACAATACGAACAGTACCTATACACCATGGCACAATTTGGTTTGTCCATTACCCTTGCGAATGTGCTATCGCAGGGGGTGTTATGTGATGCTACACCGAATCGAGACAACTCGGCGCCGAGCGGAGGAACGACCAGGCAATGGTAGCGATGACTCCAAGATCGGACCATACGGAGTGTTTTGCAAAAAACTTTTATATAGACTTTATTCACTAAGACAAATAAAACTATTTGTGATATTACACGTTTGAAATGCCTAACTCCAGAACTAACAATTGATATTACTTGGAATATAAATTTTGTGGGCACAAAAAACCAATAAAAGTGACAAGGAAACGAAAAGCATGCTCGAGGACTAACTAAATTAATAGGTCCTCAATGAACAATTTGTTGTACACCATAACTGACTGAGGACTGTGACCTGCATGAGCGTCAGTTCGATTCGACAGCGGTTGAATCGTGTATTCTTTAGTGATTAATAATATTATAGGTAGGCACTCTTTCTTCATTGTATCTATAATGTGAGAGGTCGAATGGTTGTTCACATTTTTTATATTTCTCTATTGTTCTTTAACCGTGAAAACCTGTAATTGGCTTTCTGGTTAACAATCTGTTTTAATTATAAGTTTTAACAGCTGTTGGTTTTCCTACAAATAAATTAAATTAAATTAAATAAAACAATAAAAAACACCAAGCAAAAATTACAAAAGGCGGTCTTATCGCTATGAAGTAATTTCAACCTTTGGATGAAGACAATTTTATTTTTCAGACTTTTGCGATCACTGAACATAATTATTGATTAAAACGGGTATTAATAGTTACGGTATGTATGGTTTCTACTAGCGCACTCTACAGCCAACACACACTGACCGCTATTTGAACGCTGCGTCACACCACCATCCTCGCCATTTGCAATCTGTTGTTTCGTCGTTAACAAACAGAGCTTACGATCTCTGTGACCCTGAACATCTGGAGAGTGAGCTGGTCCGTGTTCAGGATGTCTCAACTCTAACGGATAAGTAAGTAGACTGCAGCCAAGACGCACGAACAGAGAAAACCCAACGGAGACCTGTAGAAAGCCAACGTTTTTACCTTACTTGAAGGGGTGACGGATGAAATTGGAAACGTGTTGAAGAGGTTTTCAATTAAGTCGGTCTTCACTCCTCTCTCAAAGATAGCCAAGCATTTACGGACTCCAAAGGACGTTATACCCCTGCAGATGCCTGGTGTTTATAAGATAGACCGTAACTGTGGCCGCTCTTACATCGGGCAACCAAACGTACCATAGTGTCAAAGAGCATAACGCAGCTGTCAAAAATCGCCAGCGCCGTCGATTTACGTTAAAAAATGTTTTTGCAAATGTATCGATGACAAGATAAATATTCAAGCCACTGGTATTCAATCCACCTTTAAATCAGTTAATACGATTCCGGATGTGTGTTTCAAATTAATATCGTACAATACAAAATAGGATGTACATACTGTTACGCCGAGGCTGTTAAACAATGAGTAATAATCGAACCTTCTCGAACGCTTTTGTCTTCTGTGTTATTGTTGCTATTGTTTGTGGTTTCGCAGAATGGGGAGTGGCCATTGTGTCGAGGGACCGACCCTTTCCTGGAAGGATCAACATCGTTCTCGAACAATCGAAATGTGTGCGATATAAATAGGCCGGAGAGATGGCCGGACAGTCATTACCTAAGTGGTGCCCTTGCGCTAGTTGCCTAAAAAACTTACAGGGCTGAGCGCCATCTGCACTCGCCAAAAGTTCGGTTAAGCTGTCACGGCCTCAGAGGCCAACAGCGAGATTAGTCCATCCGAAAAAAAAAAAAAAAAGCCGGACAGTCAGTCTGAGTCAGTCTCGAGTCAGTTAGTGAGTGAGTCTCAGCGAGGCCCTGGAGGGCTGACGTGGAGCAGGGTCTCGCGTGAACAGTAGTTGCTCGCGAGTCAGTCTGGATTAAGCTATACGTGCGATCATTTCGGTGACTTTAAGTGGTGCAACAGTGGTGTGAATTAGTGTGTTGTGATTACGTGTGACCAAGTTCGTGTATTCATCGTTATCGTGTTGAATAAAAGTGCTATTTTGGTTAAATTGATTCCCATTATTTTATCCCGAACCCTCAGCTCGTAACAATACCATCATCAAAATTTGTCGAATCATGGTAATTCAAGTGCTAGAGAACATTATATACCAGTAGCCAATTTTCAAACCGTTTCTGGTATTGACAGCATGACGCTAATGAGTAATTTGCTACCCTGCTCGTCAAATTATATTTGGTTGCCTGAGGTATTTGTAGATGACTTTAAAACTAGTGGTTTGCCCCGAACTGAGACCTCGCGAACCTCCCATAAAAAAATACTATTAGTAATCTTTTACTATCAAAATAGTGCCACGAAATAAATAACCAACTAACTTGACCAACAGTTTCATTCAAATTACAGGTAACGGGAGTTCTTGTAATTTAGTTAATTACTCTTTTTTGGGGCACAAGTTGCAGTTATTCTGGATTTTAGATTTTTGCCTATATTTGTGTCGTGTGTGTGAATTTTGTCAAAGTTCAGTTTATATTATGACTAATAACTCAAAAACTGCAAAAATTTTACTAAAAGTAAAAAAGGTGTCGAAATGTACTAATAAAGACCTTTCATTTGAACATCCCATTTGACCCCAATATCTAACTACCCCCCAACATTTTTAGCTCATTTAGTCACACCAAAATTGTGCCATCACTATCTACCTATGTATCAAATTTCACGATGATCAGATCAATGTTTCGAAAGTTATCCTCGGACAAACAAACATACATACATACATACAACGCCGATTTGCCCAAGTTGACTTAGAGATCTCGCTTCGTTCTATCAATAAATAATGTCCTCTAAGGCGCGGTGTAGAGTACTCGGCTGAGAAACAAGAAGTTAATACGAAAATAATACTAATTACGCTTAATAGATAAATATATAGATATAGATAAAGAGTAGGTACCTAGAGTACGTAACCTTCACAACTATAATGAAGACATTTATGATGCTTTTTGAACACAAAAAGACGAGTAATTTTTATATTTCAGGCAAATTTAGAGACTCCTCTTCGAATAAGTGTAAATTTACCTATTTTTTACTTTATAAACAAGTTGACGGCGTGGTCCTCCTGATGACGACTATGTAATCACATAATTTTCATAGACGTAGGCGAGAAGCCTGTATCACTGGTACTGCAGATACGTTGCCTAACAGCAAAATGTGAGGTGACTGGCAAGGTGAGTAGCAAGCGCGCATATACAACCTCTTTTGTTATGTAAGACATTAATTTAAAACACACATCCGCAATCGTATTAACTGGTTTTAGAGGTGGGTTTAATACCGGTGGCTTGAATATTTATCCAGTAATCGATACATTTCCAATAAACAATTTATAAAGTAAATCGACGGCGCTTTTGTGACGTTGCCGCTTAGTCAGTTTAACAGGTGCCTACTTATAATGATGAATGAATATGATTTGTTTACCTATTTTATACAGGCTGTTTCATCGATATTTTAGAACTTGACATTCTGGTTGTTTAAAAATTTTTCTTTGGTAATGAATTTGAAAAAAAAACCTGTTTTACAGCAATAGTCCTACCTGTGTTTTCATTTAATGTCGTACATAACAAAACACGTAGACACGCAAACGATACGTTCGTCACACGTACCGCGATTATGTAAACGCAGTAATAAAGGTAGCTCGCGTAGCCTCATCTACGCGAGCATTTCGACGAAAGTTTTGCCGAGGAACGCTAATGTGTAAAACATATTAGAAAATCTTATCCAGCTATTTCACATGTATGCGGAAAGTACAGACTTACGCTACAAACTTATATTATAGCACCTGACCCGTCCGCGGCTCGCACGCGGTGTTTTTCAATAAAAACATTACACCCTTCGTAATCGGTTAAAAAGTAGGCTACGCTTTAATCGTAGTCATAATTATATTAAATAATCTATCTATATACCTAACAAATTTCATTAAAATCGGACCAGTCGTGAAAACGTAACAAACAGACAGAGAGACAGAGCTACTTTCGAAAAAAAATAACTTGAATATTTTAAGGGATTTGCTGAGAAAGTCATTATAAATTCACCTAGTGTGTTCTGACTGGATGTATTGACCCTTGAGTAGCAGGTCAATGTGTAGGAAGTGCGCTCCACTCGATGGGGTAATACCGATGTTACATTTAAAAATACTATAATGTGACAAGGACTAATTGCTTTGCGTTCCCGTCTTTTCGTTCAGCCCTCTTATTCAGTATCTTGTATTCACTCAGTGGCCAGTGGACTCAGGATATTATTTAAATTTACTTAACTCATTTATTTATTTATTTAATACTATCACACAAAACAGAATAGTAATACGAGTAGGAGGACTTAATGCTAATAGAATTATTTACCAGTCATCCTGGTCGCGCTAAAAGAAGGTAAGGCGTGACACAGGAAAAAAAGGTATTTCAAAGCTATTAATAAAAACGGACTCTAAATGACTAAATAAGAACATTTTATTTATATATATATGTATATAAATACAGTTAACTTACATAAAAACAAAGAAATAAGTTTAAAATTGTTTTATAAAAATTACATTGCAAACTTAAGTCAAACGCAATGATGGTATCACTGGCTAATTTATCTTCAAATTCTCAAGTTCCCGCTGACGAAGCGCTGACGCACCAAACTACTGATATCATAACTTCGAAAGTATCTCTGTCCGTCTGTTTGTTACGTGTTTAGGACTAAACACCTTGACATATTTCGATTAAATTTGGTAGGTATACCCATAAATTCGAATTTATTGATCGAACGAAGCGAGATCTCTAAATCAACTTGGGCAAATCAGCGCTGTATGTAAGTATGTTTGTTTGTCCGAGGATAACTTTCGAAGCGTTTATCCGATAATCGTGAAATTTGGTATTTGGTTTGGTAGTGATGGCACAATTTTGGTGTTACTAAATGAGCAATAAATTTGTGGGGGGGGGGGTTTGAGATATTAAGGTTCAAGAAGGGTAAAAAAAATAAAATTGGACTAATAAAAGGTCTCTGTGAGTACATTTCGGCCCCATTTTTATTTTTAGTTTTTAAGTTATTAGCCATAATAAAAACTGAACTTTGACAAAACTCGCAGAGTACACCAGTAATCCCACAGTGCTGAAATTTGGTGTGCGTGTAGTCTTAGTGACACAAATACATGGAAAAGTCATTCAGAATAACTGCAATTACTACCCCAAAAACGAGTATCCAATTAACATGAACTCCCGTTACCTGTAATTTGATTGAAACTTGTGAGTTACTAAATATATTTTGTGGCACTATTTTGATAGACAAGGATTAGTCACAAATAATATTATTTTGTTTTTATGGGAGACTCGTTCGGGGCGAACCACTAGTAATAATATTACGGATTACATATTAAATAAATTTACCATGCGTGTCGGTCTACTTACGTTTATATATTATGTACGTTTATGATGTACCTAATTAAATAAATAAATATTGCTAGACATTTCACACAGCGCTATCTAGCCCCAAACTAAGCAGAGCTTGTATTATGGGAACCAGATAACTGATAGAATACTTATATACATTTTTTTTTGTAAATACATACTTATAATATATGTATAGAGAAACAACCAGACCCGGAACAAATATCTGTAGATCATGCAAACATTTGTTCCGCGGCGGGGATTTAACCCGCTACATCCTGCGTCTCAGCCGGCTATTCGCCCACTTCACCACGGAGGTCGTCAAATTATAGTATCAAATTAAAAATCATTTTTCTTATCAGTTTTCCCTTATAGCATGAACATTTTTTAATGAAAATTTTCTCTATTGTTGAATAGACCCTGTTGTTGAAATAACATGTAAGACTTTATCAGATGGATTTCATAAGACATAAAACTATAGAGGTGACAATTCGACTCTTATGTGATTCACCGAAAAATTGGTTTGATGTTTTCTATAAAATAACATTATCTATTATTAGATTATTATAAGAAAAACCAGATCCAATCTTGAAACCATATTTATTCGAACAATAAACCTATAGAAAGATGAAGCCAAATAACTTGACAAAGTCATGAGCCCTATATAAACCTTTTGTCATATGAATAATGCTGACCCATTATAACTAGTGTCTCATCATTTTGAGTCATACTCGATGTTCCAATAAAGTTTGTCGGGATCTTTGCCAGTAAAGTATTACAAAAGCCAAAAGACCGTCATTGTTGCTGGGGCTTCAATCCCACCCGTAGCAGTGTTTGAACGGTCGAGTTTACTAGCACACTCAATAAATTAGTTGTCGGTTAGTACGTCTCTTAGACTGATTTTCTTCTCACATTGACGAATGGCGCTGTTCAGCTGCGCGTAGCTAGCCGGCGCCCGCCCTTGAGTTGTTGAGATAGAGAGTGCTGACGCTCATCAGCGCAGACCGGTCAGCATTATTCAGAAACGCTTCATAGTAATATATAATATACAAACTGACCTATCAGCGCCAACGGTCAGCGTGAGAAGAACTGCCTCGCTGACAAAGTCGCGGGTAACACATTCAATATATTTAAGAAGAATTTCATTGTTTTTGAAATGATTTTAAATCTCAATAAAAAAAACAAATTAATATATTTTATATATTGGCTTTGTTCAGTTTGAGTTTGCTAAAAAATACTGTTACGCCGAGGCTGTTAAACAATGAGTAATAATCGAAATTTCTCGAACGCTTTTGTCTTGCTGTGTTATTGTTGTTATTGTCTGCGAAGGAAGAACAACGCCGCCAGCATTAAGAAGAGAAGCGTCGTCAGCAGGAAGAGCAGGCTCGGTTGCAGAAGGAACAGCGACGTGAACAGGTGGAGCAGACTCGGTTGCAAGAAGAACAGCGACGTCAGGATAAAGAAGAGCAGCGTCGTCAACAGGAAGAGCAGCGACGTTGGCAAGAAGAGCGGGCTCGACTGATGAGGGAATTGTTCGGTTCATCTGGAAAGCAATTCCGAAAAGTGAAAGAACAGATAGAAATCATGAGAGCCGTGTTTTGGAGGCTGGAATCGGGATCGCTGATGAGAAAGGGACTCTGGGTGTCCTGAAGTCTGGAGACGGCAATGTGACTCCTCTAGTTGCTACATCTTCAGCGCGAGGTGTGCCTAAAATTGTTCATGTTGATCGGCTGCCGCGATATGGGGCTAACAATGCTCGGGACGAGCATGTTTTAGGAGGGGGCCGTGTTACGCCGAGGCTGTTAAATAATGAGTAATCATCGAAATTTCTCGAACGTTTTTGTCTTGCTGTGTTATTGTTGTTATTGTCTGCGGTTTCGCAGAATGGGGAGTGGCCATTCTGTCGAAACACCGACCCTTTTCTGGAACGATCGAGATCGTTCTAGTGTTGTGAATTGTGCACGATATAAATAGGCCGGAGAGATGGCCGGACAGTCAGTCTCAACGAGGCCCTGGAGGACTGACGTGGAGAAGGGTCTCGCGTGAACAGTAGTTGCTCGCCAGTCAGTCTGGATTAAGCTATACGTGCGAACATTTCGGTGACTCTAAGTGGTGCACCAGTGGTGTGAATTAGTGTGTTGTGATTTACGTGTGACCAAGTTCGTGTATTCATCGTTTAGTGCTGAATAAAAGTGTTATTTTGGTTAGATCGATTCCCATTATTTTATCCCGAACCCTCAGCTCGTAACGTATTGTAATACAAGCAAAGGTTAAAATAGGTTTAAAATAGTGCATCATTTTGTTAGTTGGGTAGCTATGTTTTATGTCACTTGTTTGAGTTTCACCAGAATGATATAAAGTAAATATATTTGACAAAGCGCGTGTCCGACCACGCACAGTGAATGGTTCAGTAGTCAGTACAGCTGTATCTTAGCTAATTTAAATACAAAGTAATTTATTTCATATAAATACATGATTATCACGAAAATGGCCACTTAAAGCTTTGTATTTAGTATACAGGCATATAGGTATTAAAAAATGTTAGGGAAACATTATTGTGTTTTCGGAGGACCTATTCAACGATAAGCAAAGCGATGGGATGAATGAGTAAAAAAATTATCCTTAACTTCGACTTAGGGGTGGTACCCTAAAAAACCGGCCAAGTGCGACTCGGACTCGCGCACGAAGGGTTCCAATAACTATAAAAAGGGCAAAAAAATGATGTCTGTAGTATGGGAGCCCCACTTAAATAATAATTTTATTTTAATTTAATTATTTATTTTTACAGTGAATAATATAACTCAATATTCTGTGATATTTCAAGCGTCTACCTGTTGCCGTTGTCAATATCGAGAAAAACGACAAAAAAAATCACGTTTGTGGTATTGGAGCCCCTTTAAATATTTATTTTATTCTGTTTTTAGTATTTGTTGTTATAGCGGCAACAGTAATATATCATCTGTGAAAATTTCAACTGTCTACCTATCACGGTTCATGAGATACAGCCTGGTGACAGACGGACAGACAGACAGTCAAAGACAGACATACAGTCTTAGTAATAGGGCCCCGTTTTACCCTTTGGGTACAGAACCCTAAAAACAAGTTCTTGTAGTTTTTTGATTGACAAAATTCCTCAATACAAGTTCCGAAGTTAATAAAATAATTCCATCGTCTTTATATAGGAATTGTAAAATCGCAATTCTGAGTAGTCTGGATTAATGCGTTTCATAAAGTTTTTTGTAAAAAATCTAGAACAAATTTTATGTTAGCATACTGTCTGACAGTCATTTTGTTTGTTGTTTTTTTTATTATTTATTTCCGCAAAAGCTTTTTATTTAATTTCAACAATACTGTAGTACTTAAAACTCAGCATCTTTCCAAATATATAGCATATCGCAGCTGTCAGAAATCGCCAGGTAAACAAGTCAGCGATAGCAGAGGTAGACTCGGGACCGATTGAATTTCACGATACTAAGGTTCTCTCTAGTAAACGCCATTATTGCAAGAGAATGATACGATATAGATGAAGCGATTGAAATTAAGAAATTTACAAATTTCAATTCTGAAGATGTCTATAGACTGCGTCCTGCGAACCCGGTGATTACTAGGTGTGCGCGTCATGATCGATCATCTCAGTCCTTAGATACGATATATTTATGTTAGGCACAAAACACAAAAACAATAAGTTGTAGATTAAAATAAATATTATTTATTTATTATATGTGCTCAAAACCTTGTTTTTTGGGACCTTTTTTCTATAACCGCATGAGTAAAATTTAAAAGTTAAAAGACAAGACCAGGATCATATTGGGAAGAATTCTAGAACGGCTCTTACGGCAGTATGGCTGTGATTCCATTAAGATTTACTACATATTATTAAATAAGTAGCCTTCGAACGATACTGTTAGTCTTAAGTTATATATTATTTGTTTTGCTACAAATTTGCCTATAAACCGTTGTAAGTTATGTTTATGTATAAATATATATATATATATATAGTATAAATTAGGTAAACTTAGCCTTAGTGATAAACTAGATTAACATACTTAGTCATAGATATTTATTGTTTCATGTTTGTTTTGCAATACCTTATAATCCCTACCCTGCAAGCCATTTGCTCTAATTATGTTTATGATACAAGGTTAGAATAAGTGTTTGCCCTTCATGGGGAGTGAAGAGCTACCTCGCCGTAACACAGTTTTTAACTAGCACGGGAGGTATGTTCCGAAACCTAAGTACTTACATTATTATTATTGTTTCTTATAGTATATTACTATATTATTATAGTATATATTACTAGTGGTTCGCCTCGAACTGAGATCGCGCGAGTCTCCGATTAAAACAAAAAAATATTATTTGTAGTTTTTGACTATCAACACAGTGCCACAAAATCAATAACCATCCTACTTGACCTACAGTTTCATTCAAATTACAGGTAACGGGAGTTCATGTAACTTTGTTATACTTTTTTGGGGTACAAATTGCAGTTATTCTGGATTTTAGACTTTTGCCTATATTTGTGTCACTAAAGCTACGCATATAAAATTACAACACTATGGCGTTACTAGTGTACCCTGTGAATTTTGTCAAAGTTCAGTTTTTATTATGGCTAATAACTCAAAAACTATAAGAACTTTACTAAAAATAAAAACGGAGTCTAAATGTACTAACGAATACCTTTCATTTTATGTTCCACTTAACCTAATTGTCTTATTTTCATTTTTTTTACCCCTGTTGAACCCCAAAATCTCAACAACCCCCTAACAGTTTTAGCTCATTTAGTCACACGAAAATTGTGCCATCACTCGAAAACGCTCGTAAAACGCAGCGTTTACGTTTATGGCACGTTGTTCGACCGCGCGTTGTATAGACTGCCCTATGCGTAAATCGTTGGTGTTTGATTGTACATATGTATCAAATTTCACGATGATCGGATCAACGCTTCGAAAGTTGTCCTCGGACAAACAAACATACATACATACATACAATGCCGATTGATCGTTTGTATACAATGCAATGCACTATGTATTCCTAAGTTGTGAAATAAACTTATTCTTATTCTTATTCTTAAAAACATACTTTTTTAATATTAGTAGTTTAAATTGCAATACCTTATTTATGAGTATCTTGCTGTGATCGGTCGAGTAGTAAAGTAAGGAAGTCAGTGCAAACGCTCCCAAGGGTACAGATAAGGTTTTACGAGTTCGCCACGTCGTTTCTATGCGAAGAACAGCGAATGTAAGCTGGGTTTGTTTAGGATGTCAATTACAAAACAAAAGATTTCTTTTACTATGTTTAAAAAAAATTGTTTTTAGGAATGTCTAGATTTAACCCGACCAGAAAAGTTGTAATGTTTTTAGGGTGTATATATGTCTATTCATTTGTCACATCCTGTAGGCTAAACAGCGGGAACGATGTGACAAATGACGTATCAATGGGATTTTCTGAATTATATCGTCTATCAAAACGAATGATCTCATTTTTTTTAATAATAATATTTTAATATGCATTAGATTTTCTAATTTATATGGGTCCTGTGTCCATTTCTATGTCTATTGCCTTTTATAAAGCTATTATTATTTTAATATCGTTAAAAGCAAAAACTAGAGACTTAAACAAACGTGAATTATTTTCTCGTTTTCATTTAATATCGTAAAAGTTAAAACTGGAGAGTAGTCATAAATAAGAATTTGATTGTAGTAATGCTTATTTAAGGTCGGTTCTCCTGTAAGTTTTACCTGACTATCAAATTGGATGAGAGTGCCACGAGTACTACTTTGCTAAAATTGATTCACTCTATCCATTTTGTTAAGGATCTTCTCGGTAAAGCTTTCTGTTTACTAAAGGATAGTTTCTGCAAAATACTTTCAGTGTTTCAAGGAAATTATTGTAGTGTATTGGGGGTGAGTTTAATCTTAGTTTATCAACTTGATGAAAATATATAACTGATCAAGAGAAGCGAGATCTCCAAATCAACTTGGGCAAATCGGCGTTGTATGAATGTATGTATGTTTGTTTGTCCAAGGATAACTTTCGAAGCGTTTATCCGATCATCGTGAAATTTGGTATATAGATAGGTAGTGATGGCACAGTTTTGGTGCGACTCAATGAGCTAAAAATGTTGAGGGGGTGTTGAGAGGGGTTCAAGAGGGGTAAAAAATAACCAAAATGGGACTATCCGGTCAAATGGCACGTCTAATAAAAGGTCTTTGTGAGAACATTTCGACCCTGTTTTTATTTTTAACTTAGTAGTTTTTATGTCATTAGCCATAATATAAACTGAACTTTGACAAAATTCACAGGATACACCAGTGACCCCACATTGCTGAAATTTGGTATAGCTTTAGTGACAAAAATATAGGCAAAAATCTGAAATCCCGAATAACTGCAATTTCTACCCCAAAAAAGGATAACCAAATTACATGAACTCCCGTTACCTGTAATCGGAATGAAACTGTAGGTCAAGTAAGTTGGTTATATATTAGTTCATAGTCAAAGATTACGAATATTTTTTTTTTATGGGAGACTCGCAAGATCTCAGTTCGGGCGAACCACTAGTTAACTAGCTGCCCCGCCCGCGGCTTCGCACGCTTAAATTTCCCATTCCCGTGGGAACTTCGGTATTAAAACTATATAAAGCACTCTTGTTAAAGTGACGCGACACTTTATGTGAATGATTTCACGTCAATGAATGACGGTTAAATTATACGGACAGTGTTCATACAAAAATACTAAAATCGCGATTAAAAATGGGGGTGAGGATAACTTTCGTAATTGCTTAGATAATAATCAACTGTGACAAACAAATTAGCCATAACGATTCCGTTTTTACTATTTTGGTACGGAACTCTAAAAATATAGATTTGTGGAATGGACGAAAAATCATAATCTAATTTTCCATTTCAATAATAGAATCACCTACGTGTGTAGGTGAACCTGCGGTGCAGTCACAACGTGTGGGTAAGTGGATTTGCTAGACAACATGCATGTCAGAAACAGGATAATTCGCAGACGTATGTACCGTGTTTGTGGAATATACGGGATAGACAACATAAAGTCACTGTACATACTAAATTGGTAGTCACTGAGCATGAGAATGTTGAGAAACCTCTTGCACTGCAATTATGACTATTAATTTTGGCTGAAAAAGTTTTTTAGGGTGCGTTTCTATCAGAGCTGTGCGAGATAGCGAGGAAGGAGGTTTGCAACGATAAAATCAACCAATAAGATAGCTGCGCTGTGCGAGGCTAGGCAAATAAAGCAGGATTGCTTCATTGGTGAATTATTTCCTCGCTCACCGCTTAGCTACCTTATATACTTATATACCTTATATACTACCTTATATACCTTATATACTACCTTATATAGCTTATCTTTAGTGGAAACGCACCCTTAAACTTTTTACGCAAAAGATAAGTGTTATCATTTCAAGCTTCTAAGTGACTGTGTAATCTTTTGTCGGTCGTTCTGGGTCCGAATAGACGATAGATTTTAAACCAGTTTGTTTATGATTTAAAAGTTGGTTTTCGCGGGATGCTTTTCCCAAAGTAAACAATCCTTGTTGATAGGCATGTAAAGTAAATCAAAACTTGATTTCATTGTAATATTATGGCCCATAGGTTACGGTAGTTATGGTGTAAATCATTATTTTATCAAACAATGTTTATAATACTAGTGGTTCAGGTGGTCACTAAATACGTTTAGGGATCGTTGTGCAAGCTGGCCTTAATCTTTGACTATCAAAATAGTGCCATGAAATAATACCAACTTATTTGACCTACAGTTTCATTCAAATTACTGGTAACGGGAGTTCATGTAATGTGGTTATTCTTATTTGGGGTACAACTTGCAGTTATTCTGGATTTCAGACTTTTGCCTATATTCGTGTCACTTAAGCTACACACATACCAAATTACAGCATTGTGGTTTCACTGGTGTACCCTGTGAATTTTGTCAAAAATTAGTTTTTATTATGACTAATAACTCAAAAACTATAAAACTTTACTTAAAACAAAAACGTAATCTAAATGTACTAATGAATACCTTTCATTTGACGTCCCACTTGACCTAATAGTCTCATTTTCATTTTTTTACCCCCCTTGAACCCCAATATCACAACAACATTGTTAGCTCATTTAGTCACACCAAAACTGTGCCAGCACTACCTACCTATTTATCAAATTTCACGATGATCAGATCAACGCTTCGAAAGTTATCCTCAGACAAACAAACATACATACATACATACATACAACGCCAATTTGCCCAAGTTGATTTGGAGATCTCGCTTCGCTCAATCAATAAGACAACGACTCGATTGCAACAGATAAAAACTTAGTTAAGGTAATGGTGTTTATAGACTACGCAAAGTCTAGCATCACATAAGGAAGACAGTCTTATTGTGGTCACTGATAGTCCTGGGGCACTCAAACCTTGTTTCAGTACGGGTTCGATCTAAGCCTCTCCAACTCGTTTTGTGCACATGGACGTATACAATGACGCTAACAGATCCTCGCAGTTCTATGCAAAAGTGGTTTTTATGTGTGAAAGGAAATGTTATAGCTAGTGTGACCGTGCACTGACTCCACAGCTCAAAAGGATGAGCTTGTTTATTCTACAAGTAACAATAAAATCAGGTATTATTCCTAACATTCTTCTTAAGTCCTTACATAAATTTCTATAGGCGTCCAATCCAAAATGTGGTAAACATAATAAATGATATTTTTTTTAAATAACTGGTTCGCCCCGAACTGAGATCTCGTGAATATCCCAAAATAAATATTATTCTTAGGGCGACTTGCACAACGATGCCTAAACGTATTTAATGGCTAAATATGATTTAAAGAGTTGTCAAATCATACAAATACTTCAAATTTAAACATGTTTAGTCGCTAAATACGTTTAGTGATCTTTGTGCATGCCGGCTTTAATCTTTGACTAATAAATTGGTGCCACCTCCTGGTCAATCCTACTTGACCTACAGTTTCATTCAAATTAGATGTAACGGGGGTTCTTGTTAATTGGTTATATTTTTTGGGGTACAAATGGCAGACATTCTGAATTTCAGACTTTTGCCTATATTTGTGTCACTAAAGCTACACGAATACCAAATTTCAGCATTGTGGGGTCGCTGGTGTACCCTGTGAATTTTGTCTAAGTTTTGTTTTTATTATGGCTAATAACTCAAAAACTACAACAATTAAACTAAAGATAAAAACGGGTTTCAAATTTACTAATGAAGACCTTTCATTTGACGTCCCACTTGACCTAATAGTCTCATTTTAATTTTTTTTTACCCCTCCTGAACCCCAATATCTCAACAACCCCCTAATATTTTTAGCTCATTGAGTCACACCAACCTCGTGCCATCACTACCTACCTATATACCAAATTTCACGATGATGGAATAAACGCTACGAAAGTTATCCTCGGACAAACATACATACAAAAAAAAAGGATAACCAAATTACATGAACTCCCGTTACCTGTAATCGGAATGAAACTGTAGGTCAAGTAAGTTGGTTATATATTAGTTCATAGTCAAAGATTACGAATATTTTTTTTTTATGGGAGACTCGCAAGATCTCAGTTCGGGCGAACCACTAGTTAACTAGCTGCCCCGCCCGCGGCTTCGCACGCTTAAATTTCCCATTCCCGTGGGAACTTCGGTATTAAAACTATATAAAGCACTCTTGTTAAAGTGACGCGACACTTTATGTGAATGATTTCACGTCAATGAATGACGGTTAAATTATACGGACAGTGTTCATACAAAAATACTAAAATCGCGATTAAAAATGGGGGTGAGGATAACTTTCGTAATTGCTTAGATAATAATCAACTGTGACAAACAAATTAGCCATAACGATTCCGTTTTTACTATTTTGGTACGGAACTCTAAAAATATAGATTTGTGGAATGGACGAAAAATCATAATCTAATTTTCCATTTCAATAATAGAATCACCTACGTGTGTAGGTGAACCTGCGGTGCAGTCACAACGTGTGGGTAAGTGGATTTGCTAGACAACATGCATGTCAGAAACAGGATAATTCGCAGACGTATGTACCGTGTTTGTGGAATATACGGGATAGACAACATAAAGTCACTGTACATACTAAATTGGTAGTCACTGAGCATGAGAATGTTGAGAAACCTCTTGCACTGCAATTATGACTATTAATTTTGGCTGAAAAAGTTTTTTAGGGTGCGTTTCTATCAGAGCTGTGCGAGATAGCGAGGAAGGAGGTTTGCAACGATAAAATCAACCAATAAGATAGCTGCGCTGTGCGAGGCTAGGCAAATAAAGCAGGATTGCTTCATTGGTGAATTATTTCCTCGCTCACCGCTTAGCTACCTTATATACTTATATACCTTATATACTACCTTATATACCTTATATACTACCTTATATAGCTTATCTTTAGTGGAAACGCACCCTTAAACTTTTTACGCAAAAGATAAGTGTTATCATTTCAAGCTTCTAAGTGACTGTGTAATCTTTTGTCGGTCGTTCTGGGTCCGAATAGACGATAGATTTTAAACCAGTTTGTTTATGATTTAAAAGTTGGTTTTCGCGGGATGCTTTTCCCAAAGTAAACAATCCTTGTTGATAGGCATGTAAAGTAAATCAAAACTTGATTTCATTGTAATATTATGGCCCATAGGTTACGGTAGTTATGGTGTAAATCATTATTTTATCAAACAATGTTTATAATACTAGTGGTTCAGGTGGTCACTAAATACGTTTAGGGATCGTTGTGCAAGCTGGCCTTAATCTTTGACTATCAAAATAGTGCCATGAAATAATACCAACTTATTTGACCTACAGTTTCATTCAAATTACTGGTAACGGGAGTTCATGTAATGTGGTTATTCTTATTTGGGGTACAACTTGCAGTTATTCTGGATTTCAGACTTTTGCCTATATTCGTGTCACTTAAGCTACACACATACCAAATTACAGCATTGTGGTTTCACTGGTGTACCCTGTGAATTTTGTCAAAAATTAGTTTTTATTATGACTAATAACTCAAAAACTATAAAACTTTACTTAAAACAAAAACGTAATCTAAATGTACTAATGAATACCTTTCATTTGACGTCCCACTTGACCTAATAGTCTCATTTTCATTTTTTTACCCCCCTTGAACCCCAATATCACAACAACATTGTTAGCTCATTTAGTCACACCAAAACTGTGCCAGCACTACCTACCTATTTATCAAATTTCACGATGATCAGATCAACGCTTCGAAAGTTATCCTCAGACAAACAAACATACATACATACATACATACAACGCCAATTTGCCCAAGTTGATTTGGAGATCTCGCTTCGCTCAATCAATAAGACAACGACTCGATTGCAACAGATAAAAACTTAGTTAAGGTAATGGTGTTTATAGACTACGCAAAGTCTAGCATCACATAAGGAAGACAGTCTTATTGTGGTCACTGATAGTCCTGGGGCACTCAAACCTTGTTTCAGTACGGGTTCGATCTAAGCCTCTCCAACTCGTTTTGTGCACATGGACGTATACAATGACGCTAACAGATCCTCGCAGTTCTATGCAAAAGTGGTTTTTATGTGTGAAAGGAAATGTTATAGCTAGTGTGACCGTGCACTGACTCCACAGCTCAAAAGGATGAGCTTGTTTATTCTACAAGTAACAATAAAATCAGGTATTATTCCTAACATTCTTCTTAAGTCCTTACATAAATTTCTATAGGCGTCCAATCCAAAATGTGGTAAACATAATAAATGATATTTTTTTTAAATAACTGGTTCGCCCCGAACTGAGATCTCGTGAATCTCCCAAAATAAATATTATTCTTAGGGCGACTTGCACAACGATGCCTAAACGTATTTAATGGCTAAATATGATTTAAAGAGTTGTCAAATCATACAAATACTTCAAATTTAAACATGTTTAGTCGCTAAATACGTTTAGTGATCTTTGTGCATGCCGGCTTTAATCTTTGACTAATAAATTGGTGCCACCTCCTGGTCAATCCTACTTGACCTACAGTTTCATTCAAATTAGATGTAACGGGGGTTCTTGTTAATTGGTTATATTTTTTGGGGTACAAATGGCAGACATTCTGAATTTCAGACTTTTGCCTATATTTGTGTCACTAAAGCTACACGAATACCAAATTTCAGCATTGTGGGGTCGCTGGTGTACCCTGTGAATTTTGTCTAAGTTTTGTTTTTATTATGGCTAATAACTCAAAAACTACAACAATTAAACTAAAGATAAAAACGGGTTTCAAATTTACTAATGAAGACCTTTCATTTGACGTCCCACTTGACCTAATAGTCTCATTTTAATTTTTTTTTACCCCTCCTGAACCCCAATATCTCAACAACCCCCTAATATTTTTAGCTCATTGAGTCACACCAACCTCGTGCCATCACTACCTACCTATATACCAAATTTCACGATGATGGAATAAACGCTACGAAAGTTATCCTCGGACAAACATACATACATACATACAACGCCGATTTGCTCAAGACGATTTGGAGATCTCGCTTCGGTCGATCAATAATAATTACTGCAGGGACTGCGTTACTCACGTTCCTTTTTTCCGAGTCCTGTATATCCGAGTGTGTTGTATCATAAGATATTCCTTAGGTAAAATTACGCGTCTAATTTGACATTGGATGTGGATGGATATCTCATAAACTATATTTTCGGAAGTAATCGGTTAGGCTCCACAACTATACAAAAATGTATCGGCGTTGTCTTTGACTAATTAAAGTTAGGGTTTCAACGAATAATTATTGTTTAGCTTTGACATAGTTAAGTAGAGACGCGCTGTTACAAAACTGCTAGACTTTGCTTTCAGCATCTATAATATAATAAGTTTAGTGTTAGGCCTGAGTGAAAAAGCGTTTTGTGACATGAAAACGCTTGGGGCTTCACTCAGGGCTCTTCTAAACTTTGTGTGCCAACTGTAAACGCCGCGCCGCACACCACGCCCCACCACTCAGGAGCAGTCAGAGCACTCAGGCTTAGGGCTTAAAACTGTAACGATACCGATTTCTTGCGAGGACTAAAATATTTAACAGGCAGTTTAGAAGAGTGTGAACTGTTCAAATTAAGCTGTGCCCTCATAAGAGATGCTTCACGAATATATTCAAACGTTTCATCACAAATTCATTCTCAATCAACGCTAATTTTGCGCAACGTTGGATTACATCTTGTTCTTGGATTGCTTGCTTAATTGCTTTTGTCTTCGGCACTTTGCAAGTAAATATTTTATTAGCTTACGTACTTTGTGTATTCAAATATGACTTTGCTGAAAAATATATTGTGATGACGCGTTTAAAAAACCTATCATAAAGGCGTGTCACACTTTTGTATCAGTCCTTGTTGCTTACGTAAAAAAATTATACAATCGAATTATGAATATTTTCCTTTTTTGCACAATAATTGAAAATGTTTGTTTGGTTGGATCTTGGGTAGTAGCGGTATAACTTTTACAAAATCAACGCTATGGTTTACAATAGTTTAAAAACTTTTCACTAAAACTCGATTTAATGTGACCCTTCCTGTGTAATGCAAATCTACAAAAATTTAACGACTTTGATACAGATTATAACAGTTTACATCCAGATTACATTGCCAATTTTAATCCGAGAATCTAGGACCGAGGTTCTGAGCCTTGGCCAATTTAGAATTTTCAAGCATTTTATTCGTACCCTGTAAAAGAGATGTAGGAATATGCAAAATAAACTGAGCTAGCGCTCGCATACGGAGACAAAGCCAATGTATAATTCTTCGTGTAAACGAGCTGCATCGGCGCGGCGGGTGATTTAAATAAATCTGCTCGTTATCGGCTGGATCTACGCTGCGCTGTCAACGCTGCCTTACTGATCACTAAAATAAATGACTGAATGCAGACTTTGGGTCCTCGATCTGAATTTTGACCGTGCTAGTGCATGTGTGTTTCATCTTTTGACATGAATACGTTTTTAAAATTGCTTCCATAGTGGAAGGCATTTCAAAAAACGAATGACAACAAAATCTGGGGATACAGTTTGGTGTTGCAGCTACATATTTAACATCTCCATCCAAAATGTAATTAAACCGTTGGGTAGCACTGGATAGATCAAAGAATTCGTAACGTTAAGTGAGGACTGTGATGCATCGTATGCTGTGGAGGGGGAAGCGGCGCCATTTTGAGGTTATTTTGCTGCGTATCGAGATTTCCATTTAGTATGACCCGAAGGACTTCTTAGTGTTCAAACATAAAATGTAAAAGTGTTAAAAGGTTTCTACAGGGTAGGGAACGTATCTACCCCGGGTGTTGCCGGTGTCAATAGGCGACGGTAACCGCTTACCATCAGGTAGGCTGTAAGCCTGTTTCCCCACAAATAACATAAAAAAACAAGATTATTAAAACAGCGTATTTTATATGTTGTATAGAAAATGTCACCTGTTAAGTACACGTATTCACGTACGTCTTTGAGAATCATTCATGATTTACGTAGATTAACATCAGTCAAAGCTTATTTTAGGAAAACAAAAATACTGTAATTTCGCTATATATACTTAATTCCTTGCTAGAAATACATGAAATAAAAGATGAAGAAAGAAAATGCACACATATAATTTTATTACTCGAAACAGAGAAAAATTATACATACCATGAACCAGACATGTCTAAACCAATAAACAATAAGCTTCCGTTAGAAATAACACTACTTCCTTTGAAAGGATTTAAACTCAAACTAAAAAAGTTCTTAGAAAACCACCTATTTTATCATTTACCTATTTTACATTTAGTATATACTGTAGCTTCTTAGTTTAGTTAGCTTAGCTCTTAGCTTCTCTGCTTAGTTGTAATTAATTTATTTTTATTTATTGTATAGTTAACTGAGAGTTGTAATATATTTTTGACATACCAATATTATGAAATGGTGAATAAATGAATACTGTACAACACACGGCTGTGTCTATGCCACAGCCACACCCCATTTTTTTTTTTGTTAAACCTACATGTTTACTGTAATTTAATATACCTACATTGCTGATTTTGATATTGGCATTTTGGTAGTCGTCATTTCAAAACCTACTAGATAATTTTGATTCGGACTGTACCGAATCAAAATATAATATACTTACGACAAACAATTTTTGGCCGATATACTGAATACAAAATAATATTCTTGTGCAATTCAATAGGTTAGCCATTTGGCACTTTAGAAAATCGGCAGACTTATTGAATTTGTGCCACGAGTGATAAGAGATTTGACTTTTAGACATCAATAATATTCTTGAGCAGTTTAGACTGTCTATTAGGGTGTCCCTTATTTTTCAAAGTTTATATTTTTTAACGCATAGGTCTTAGTTTTGTTCATTAGTACCTAAAACACTCGGGAATTAATTTTTACCTTATTTGGAGAACGGAAACCCGTGCCGACTTGCATCGAATCATGTTCATACAAGTTACGCGGAAATAGCGGCGCGTACTCGCCGTATTTGTCATTTGTTATTACGAGTTAATCTCGTGATGAACACATATTGTTTTACGTTAAAAAATGGCAGTGGAATTAAGAAGCAATAAAAAAAGTATTTTCTTAGTAGGTGACTTGAACTATCAAATAACTGGGGCAAAGTAACCGTCTAACCGTCAAGTTCTTGCAGTCCTCTTTTTTAACATTCGTGAAGTTAAATTGAGTGTTAGTGAAAGCGCAAATCTCGTCGTTCGAGAGTGTATTATATTCTGGGAAAAAGCTAGAATCCCTACCAGAGCTATTCCTAACTGCGTAAAGAAACTTGTAGATCTTCACCATGCTTGGAGAGAGTTGAAAAAAAAATTCCAAAAAAACACAAGATATTTACAAGCACCGTGAGAAGGACTTTCAAAACAATTTAGATAATTTATTCGACATAGCACACGCTAATGATTTGGAATGGATGAAAATAGAAGAAGATAAAATCTTTTTACAAAAGCAAAGAGAACCAGGGCGTCCAGGATGTTTAGCCGGTGTAGATAAAAAGTTAGCTGAGAAAGAAGAAAGATCCAGACAGAGAAAATTAAAAGAAGAGAAAAAAAGACATGATCAAATCTGTTCCGAGAGTTTATCTTTATCTTTAACTACACAAGATCTTATTGAGACACCAGGATATCCCGATCAACCTACCAGCTCTGATGAAAGCATCGACGAACCCTTACCGTCGACATCTCAAACGGTAAGTTCTGGAAGTATTACAAAAAGGGGAAGGAAAGATTTCATCACGCCTAAATTAGTTGCAGCTTTGGATAGATGTCAATTAAGCATAAGAGATTCCGTATATATACTTCAGGCTGTAGTGGAAGCCCTAGATCTTAGTAGTGATGATTTCCCGATAAACAAGTCGTCTATTCAACGCATTCGTACAAAGACTAGAAAAGATAGAGCGGAATCTATAAAATCAGATTTTCAGAATAATTTACCTGAAAGTGTGACCGTTCATTGGGATGGAAAATTATTACCTGGACTGGACGTAAGAAGTTCTAAAGAAGAACGCCTGCCAATCCTTATATCATTTGAAGAAAAGGAACAACTTTTGGCTGTGCCTAAGCTGGAGAGCTCTTCTGGTCAAGATCAAGCTAAAGCTGTGTTAAACGCACTTTATGACTGGAACCTCGAGGACAAAGTACAAATAATGTGCTGTGATACAACTGCATCTAATACAGGGCGATTGAAAGGAGCTTGTGTACTTTTGGAACAAAAGCTAGACAGGGAATTATTACTCTTTGCTTGCCGCCATCACGTTTACGAACTGGTTTTAAAGTGTGTATTTGAAACAAAAATCCACCAAATAACAAATAGCCCTGATATCCCGATGTTTAAAAAGTTTAGAGACAGCTGGAATACTATTAATTCTGCTGCTATTGAAACACACAGCCACATCGTCACACAACATTTTTGTAATACAAAAATTAAAGAACTGTTGATATTTTGAATTTGAAGAACTGCAAAAATCTATTGTACGTGACGATTATCGAGAACTGATTGAACTGTCTATTATTTTCTTAGGAGGCGATAGTGAGAAAAAAATTAAAATAAGACCTCCTGGAGCAATGCATCAAGCAAGGTGGATGGCAAGAGCTATTTACTGTTTGAAAATATGTTTGCTGCAATCTCAATTCAAAATTAGCGCCAAAGATAAACGAGCACTCCAAGACATTTGTTTATTCATTGCAGTTGTATATGTGAAATCATGGCTGGGATGTAGTCTGGCGGTGAAGGCACCAAATAAAGATTTGTCCTTTTTAAAAAGGCTTAAGGAATACGAAACTATTAACAAAGAGATCTCCCAAGCAGCTTTGAAAAAGTTTAGTCAACATCTTTGGTACTTGTCAGAAGAAATTACTGTTTTGTCACTCTTTGATGATGAAGTTGATGAAGCAACCAAGAGAAGTATCGTAGAGAACTTACAAAGAGAGAGTTTCTATGATTCTGGGAAGAGATACATTCCATCGAAGGAAGATATGTCTGATTATTTGCATGGTAAGTGGGAATACTTAATTTTATGTTAAAGTTAGCTATTAATCATTAATTAAAAAAAAAACATGTAAAAGGATCTACGCTAAGCTTACTTTACTATGTCTTAAATTGTTTTAATAAACTGATAATAATACTGTCTTGTCTATTGTTACAGGAAAATCATTGAGTGATTTTGTGTCTATCAAGAGCAGAAAATTATTTTCTCGTTTAAAAATTGATGATAACTTTTTGGAGAAACCTGTTTCTACGTGGGAAGAAGATGTTGCCTATTTACAGGCAAAAAGAAAGGTTTTTTCTTTAAGGGCAGTGAATGTTACAGCTGAAAGAGCTGTAAAACTTATGCAAGATTTTCATTGTTTAATTACTGCAAAGGAAGAACAGAAACAATTTTTACTACGCTGTGTACAAGAGCACAGAAATCTTTATCCAGACTGTAACAAAGAGACCCTTAAAAGAAAATATCCTTGCTTATCTGTAATTTTATGTTCTTTTATTAAATAAATACCTATTTTCTTACTAAATTTTTATTATTGCTTTTATAAAATATAAATATTTCATTTTGTTTAGTTGAATATCGAAAAGGGTCAAAGGCAGCTATTTTCAAAATCTTTACGGCCTTGTCGGCACGGGTTAATGTTGACATAGGAAGATAAAATTTTGTATTTAAGTAGATCTGGGTAATTTAAAAAGAATTACGGGGTATGCATTTCGATATCCGAAAAAAAAATTTTTTCACGTATATAAGGGACACCCTACTGTCTATCCATCTTGAGACTTTAGCACCTATTGAGCATACACCTCTCGTCATTTGTCTCTATCTTGCACAGTTTTAACCCACGTCCGACCTATTTATAAAGAAAGGAAAGCGTCCATAAATATTTCCTTTATAATTATGATTTATTTTAATACTCTTAACGAATATTGAAATGTGTCACGAAAAAAATGAAGCCGCGTATTCGTCTTTTTTTAACAGTCTTGAGTGACTTTATGACTTGACTGATTGATTATAGCATTATAAAATTAAATAATGATGAGTATTGTAATAACCGTTCACTTCTATTTTAACCTGTTTAAGGTCAATGACCAGATAGAAATGTCACGACCCTGAAAAAGCATCGATTAGAAAAAGAACTAACGCGATGATCGAAAATATGATTGTCTATTATTGAAATACTATTCCAATCAAGATATTATATGCCATCAAAATGACATAATAATATTAATGCAGTATTTTATTATTTTATTAAAACCCACCGTCCTATGACTTTCTCCTAAAATCTAGGTAATCCCAAGGTGGTCTGGAAGAGATCATTTTTAGCGATAAGACCGCCACTTGTATTTCCGCGCATCTAGTTATTTGTTTTAATATTGTTTGTTAATTTAAGTGTGTTGTACAATTCGATATATATCTACATTTTATTATGTGTATCGTCATTATACAACGTGTTTTGATAAGTACGATATTAAATGAAAACACGGGTATGGCTAGTGACTAGTATTGTTGTAAAAAAGTTTTTTTTTAATTCATTACAATAGAAATATTTTAAATTTTCATATAACCTTAATATCAAGTTCTAAAATTGTTTATTGGAAATGTGTTGTTTACTAAATAAATATTCAAGCTAGCGGTAATAAACCCAGCTTTAAAATCAATTAATACGATTCCGGATCGGATTTGTGTGTAATTAATGTCGTACATAACAAAACACGTGGTAGATGTTTTTTTTAATTTTATAATTGAATAGTGATTTTTTTACCTACATCTAATCATTGATGAAATTATATCGTTGAATCCTCTATAAATATAATAAACTAGCTTTTGCCAGCGGCTTTGCCCGCGTTGTTCTGAGATGCAAAAATATATATGGAAACTTTGACATCCTATTTTTATCCCATGGAAACTGATTTATGGGAGAAAAGGTAGCTTATGTGGTAATCCAGGTTATAATCTACGTTCATACCAAATTTTATCGAAATCGGTTCAGCCGGTTTGACGTGATTGAGTAACAAACAAAAAAAAATGAAAACTTTCGCATTTAAAATATTAATGAGATAGTAGTACAAAGTGCTTCATCAGAAAAATATAAAAGCGATGCCAAAAAAGTAATCTGTTAGAAATAAACAAAAGTACCAAAGTCTGATAAAACAATTGCGACCAAACAGTTAACCAAGTTCCAGCCGTCCTTCCCGGAATGACGTCGAACCGCGAACGTGTCACTTCAACAGCCGTAATGGAATTCCCATGCTCGTCCCGTCCTTGGTTTTGCGGCGCTAGTAAATACATACTTTAAATTTGCACCGGTAACACTCGCAGGCGTTCCAACCAGAAACTTTTCACAAGTTTTAAAGGGATCCAAATGGGACTTATCTTAAACTTTAACTGTCTTTATCCTTCTATCTAACGAATATTCTCGAAATCCCCACCGCTACGTCCCCACCGGTTCGTAGAGGCCTCGTAACCGGACAATTACTACAAACATACAGTTTTACTTAGTGAGCTATCATTATAAATACAGGATTTATCACTTACCGTTTTAGCAGTGCTACGACCGACAATGTTTCGGTTCATTTCGTTAACCTCAGGGTGAGTGCGATCCACCCCCACTGCGTCTCGCCTCGCACTACGCGCCACAGCCCTCTGCACGCGATTAGTAGAATTTTTTTTTCTAATGCACTTTTCTTGCTGTTGGCCTCTGAGGCCTCTGTTGCAGCTTAACCGAACTTTTGGCAAGCGCAGATGGCACTCAGCCCTGTAAGTTTTGATGAGGCAACTAGCGCAAGGGAACCACTTAGGTACGAACCTTGGCTTTAGCCGTTGCCAGGATGGGGATAGGAGGGACTAAAGGGACTCGTTCACCTCGCCGGCGAGGTCAGTGTATCTGTGTAGTGTTTGCTCTGTCTAATGTAGATGACTCAGAAATCTCCGCCACGTTAGCGAAGGTGATTTCATCATCCGCCCCAGGAGGCCATGGATGCCTCTTAATGGAGCACACCATTAGGGGCCTCCAGTGCAATCTCAACCACTGCCGAGCTACGCAGGCTCTCCTTCTGCAAACGCTCGCGCAGTGGTCAATTGCACTTGCCGTAGTGTCTGAGCCCTATCGTGTCCCGATTCATCCTCGCTGGTTTGGGGACGACGGGGGCGCTGTTGCTATTTATGGGGGCGGTGGTGAAGGTGACCACCCCCTGTGCCCTTATTGAAAAAGGCGAGGGTTTTGTAGCTGTAGAGTGGAGTCACATAGCCGTTGTGGGCTGTTACGTCTCCCCCAACTGTACTCTCGCCGCTTACGAGTTGTACCTGGACGAGGTGAGTAGCTGCATTCGCAGATGCCTGCCCCGTCTTATGCTTGTCTTGGGTGACTTCAACGCTCACTCTCACGAGTGGGAGAGTCCTCGAGACAACGCAAGGGGAGTAACGGTTATTGACTGGGCAGCGGGAATTGACCTCCGGCTTTTAAATCGAGGGTCCGTAAACACGTGTGCGCGGTGGCAGGGGGAGTCGATCGTGGATGTATCCTGGGTGACTCCTTCTATCACACACATGGTGTCGGGATGGAGAGTAGCGGAAGAGATGGTCACACTTAGCGACCATCGCCATATCGTTTTCGATGTAGCTCTTCGCCCTCCCGACCGTGTGTCCCGCCGCAGTAGGAGCATGTCTGGTTGGAAGTCGAAGACGATCTGCCCAATCCTGAGAGGGAGCCAGCCTGGTACCGGACAACGATGACGTCCATTTGTGACGCATCGATGCCCCGAACTGGACCAACCAAGCGTAGGGCGGTGTACTGGTGATTGGACGACATTGCAAGGCTGCGCGAGGCGTGCTTGCGTGCTGGACGCCAGTACACCAGAGCCCGGAGGAGACGGCGAGTCCTTGCTGAAGAGGCGGAAGAAGTGTACGTGGAATACCGACGTGCTACCAAGGCACTCCAAGGCGCTATTGCAAATGCCAAGTCTCGGTGTTGGAGTGAACTCCTCGAGGGGCTGAACAGGGATCCGTGGGGATGCCCGTACAAAACTGTACTGGGTAAACTCCGGCCCTGGGTTCCACCACTTACGGCAAACTGTTTGAAAAACATACATTCTATAATACGGGAAAATTATTTTTAAATAGTTTGATAAGAACTTGCCAGTGTTAAAGGATGTACGAGTATGATTATAAAAATTATTCGGTTACGAGGCCTCTATGAACCGGTGCGGTATGGTGCGGTGGGGATGTAGCGGTGGGGATTTAAAGAATATTCCGGAATTGTAATAACTGATTTTAGAGGTGAGTTTAATAGCTGTAGCTTAAATATTTATCCAGAAATCGATACATTCCCAATTTTTTATGTAAATCGGCAGCGCCCTTTTAACGATGCCACTTAGTCAGTTTAAAAGATACCTATGATGAATGAACATGATTTGTTTACCTATTTTATACAGGTTGTTTTATTATTATATAAGGACGCTATTCAGGTTATCTGAAAATTTAAAATGTTGTAGGGTACTTAATGAATTAAAAAAAAAAACAATTTTACCACTATTACTACCCCTACTACCTACTAGCCCTACCCGTGTTTTCATTTTTTCACACGAGAAAAGTCCATAAACGAAATGAAATAAATACATACAATATTATTATTTTTTTAAAAGAGTGATGTAAGCATGTCCAAGTTGCAGACAACTATACCTACGAGGAGAATACTCTACTTTAAACACTTTCATAAAATAAATAAATAATGCAGGGTATTTTACACAGCGCCATTTAAGTTTAGGCCAAAACTAACCAAGGTGTACCTTTGCTTACTCGTAGTTCCTTCACAACTTTTCCAAAAATCTTTTTATTTCATATACTTAAAATTACTCAGCAAAAATTTTATAATTTTCTGAATCAGTTTATCTATGTATATCCGCAATACAGAAAGGATAACTGGAAGAGAATGCTTTTTAAGATTAATTTCTTCCTACTATTTGTTAATTGCAATAAAGTATTTTAAATCATTCAGTTTATCAGTGGTTTGAAGTATTATATTTTTATGAAAAGTTATTAATTTTTATAAGAAAAATCAACCCATACATTCATATGCATATTATGAAAATTTGAGCGATAGATAACAAAGGTCGTAAACCCAAGCCGGTTGTTTTAAGGGGAAGGTATAAAATTGTACAGAATGCTTGCACTCTTTAAATGGTTCGGTTTATGACCCATAACATCTCATGATCTATAGCATCTTCCTTCCATATCTACTAAAAAAGACTTGATTAATATAGGTATTAATTGATATGCAAGTAATCACAATTTTATAGAATTTAGATTGGATTGCGGTATCACGTGTGTGAGTGATAATTATATTTTCACACCCCCTGCTCGACAATGTCAAATTATATGCCTCACCGAAAGCAGGTGAACAATCACTGATTTGAATTTGGAACCTCATTTATATTAAAATTTGAACCAAAGATAAGTCAAAGATAAAGATAAGTCAATATAGGTACACAATAAAAACTTATTCGTAAATCAAACTAACCTCTGCACAGTATGCACCGACCTAGATTTGTTTTTTTTTTGTCTCACAGAAAGTGTGAAAAGTAGAGTATTCTCCTCGTGGATAAGGCTGTCTGCATCTTGGGCGTGCTTATATTCCTCTCTGCACTCAGGATTCTAGTAACTCCCTCGCTCCACTCGTGAGTTGACTCTATAATCCTTCGTTACGTTCGGGATTCAATATACCACACGTGACGCCAGACACTGCTTTATCCCCTCGTTTAATAATCTAATAATACGCCCCTACAACATTTTTATTATATATATTGTATGGATATACAAGATCACGCCACATCTTGTGTAAAATTTGTATGATTATAATTGCCCTATTCGAGCGTACGGTTAATTGTTTTTAAATTCCTCACTCCTCATTTAGCACAGTTAATCAGCAGATACTAATTACTTTACATACAAACAAAAATTAATAAAATTAAATTTATATGTTTGCACATTAATTGAATTTATCTTTGATTGAAGAATATAATACAGACAAACATTAGTTAACAAACAAGAGCAGATAAAATTCTATTTATTTTCTTTTCTTTCCAACCGCACATAAAGCGCCACAAAGATACTGCTAATTGCAGTAAAACGGCATTATAAAAAGCAACATTCAATTCGAATGGAATGTTCGCGGTTGATTGGATTTGTTTCACTCTCCATTCAGTCCGGGAGTTCAGTGTATTCCTGAGCAGACCCCTACTAAAAAAAGTCTTACTTAATAAATAATCTCGTAATGCCAAGTTCAGCTCACAACCCTACGTGGATGTGCGTAGGCAAGATTTAAAACTGGCACTCTAAATTAAAAAATATATATTACTAAACTAAAATTACTTACCGTCCTGCCATACGCACCATACGCGCTGTGTTGACGGGTTGGGTGCATATATCGGGCCGGGTCATTCACTGGGTGAGGTCATTGAACGAGCGGGGTTGTTGAACGGCTCGTAGAAACTTTTTAGTAATATGTGGCAGCGTACAATACGCTAGTTCCCTAACAAACGACAAGCAGTATTTCATCCATTTTCTCGAGATTTTGATAATAAAACAAGAAAATTGTATCTACATTTGTACATTTACAATTACATTACAAGTATTATATATTACAAGTACATTTATACATGATTTTTTTGTTTTTGGGTTGACACCGTCCCTTCCATATAATAAGTTTAAACTGCAACACATAAATAACTAAAGTAATTTTTGGGGTTTTTGGGTTATAAAATGTTTTCTGTAATAACGAAAATGCAAACATTTATTAAATTTAATATAAATATTATAAAATACCACACAAAAAAAATCACAAAAGAAGATGGTGACCTCCTATAGGACTTCTGGTACAAAGTATGTAAGTAAAATAAACAATATAAATAAACACTTTTTGTATTAAAAACGGGATATACCATGATTTGTGAATTCTTGAGTATCCCGATATTTCAAGACAGTTGCATGCGCCATGATCTCGAGTTAACTGAAGTTTTTGCGAGTGGGTAGTAATATAAATAAATAAAAATTTGCCATAATTAATTTATTTTTGGTTCAGGTTTAGTTAGGAATAAACCGTGAGTTCCATCGAATACTCGTTTTCAGTGAAACACCACGGTTTTACCATTGACTACGAACGGTACTTACGCAATATGCAGCTCTTTTAATTTTCTTCCAATATTTGTTTCTCGGCTACCGTTCATTTATTGTAGTTATTATATGGTAAATAAATATGGCCTTGGCATTTTTATGGCCTTTGTTCAGCAGTGGGATCCAGCAGTGGCATCCAGCAGGCTCTTTAGATTAAATTATATTTTTATGGTGTTGCAATAGTGGCACAATTTAGTGTTTTTGTGACCTGCGAATAATAAGGTAAGCGCGTATGAACCTGTATCGGCCAATCTTCCATTAAACAATGATCCTCTCCATCCAAAGGTTGTTGGAAGTCTCTTTGTTTAGCGATAAGACTGCCAATTATGCTTACATTTATCAGACTAATATTATAAATGCAAAAGTTTTAATGTTTTATTTATTTGTTTGTTTGTTACTCAATCACGTCGTAACGGCTTAACAGATTTGGATCAAATTTAGTATGTACGTACCTATATTATAAATTGGATTAAAACAACCTTTTATCCCATAAATCAGTTTCCATGGGATAAAAATAGGGTGTCAAGTCAAGTTGCAACAGCGAGTTCTGCTTTATTTCTAGGTGGCGGGCAACATCTATTTAAATAATAAATAAATAATGCTGAACATTTCACACAGCGCTATCTAGCCCCAAACTAAGCCAAGCTTGTATTATGTGAACCAGATAACTGATACAATACTTATATACTGTATTGTACTTGTATTTTGTAAAAACATACTTATAATAATATAGAAAACCGACCAAACCAGGAACAAATATCTGTAGATCCTAAAAACATTTGTTCCGCGGTGGGAATCGAACCTGCAACGTCCTGCGACTCAGCCGGCTCTTCGCTGACGGCACCTGGGAGGTCGCCGTATTTGTTTTTTTTATTTCTTTTTACCATTTTTGTGTCTAGCTTCTAAGGAAATTTCATTGATTCATTCAACTGCTTAAAGTTATTATGAAGAATCCTACTAAAGAATGGCCTACATGGCAAACTACATGGCATGTCCACCCTTATACAAGTGAACAATCTCATATAATTTCTGTAATTTCATCGGCACCCATACCCTTCAAACTGTAACACTAAAAATAGCAAAAATTATTTTGAGATCGAACATCGAATCAGAAATGAAGAGATTCGTAGACGAACCAAAGTCATTGATATAGCACAAAGGATTAGCAAGCTGAAGTAGCAGTGGGCAGCTCGAAGAACTGATGACCTTTGGGGCAGAAAGGTTCTCAAGTGGAGACTAAGAACTGGAAAGCGCAACTTAGAACGGCCCCCCACTAGATGGAAAGACGACCTGATAGTGGTTGCTGGGAGCCGTTGGGTGCAGGTTGCACAAGATCGGTCACTCTGGAAATCTATGGGGGGGGGGGGGCTATATTCAGCAGTGGACGTACTTGATAGTACCTGATATGATACTGATGAAACAGATTTTTATTCTTATGTCGAAAATACCGTAAGTCCAAGAGTAATACATATATTTCTTTTCGTACTCCTTTTTTAAGGCGCTCATTCCGCCTACGTAATTGAACAGACAAAAGAAAAACACTTTCGGTAAATCAAAGGTTCGTTATTGATGGACGATATTAGTTTTTGTAGCTGTAACCTATTGTATTAAGTAGAGCGTTAAGAAAATACATCAACACTTGCATATACAATACAAATACAAATGTTTTATTTTGATAACTTGTGTTTACAATATCTTAAATAGTAGTTGAAACCTCCTTTTAAGTAAATAATACCTGTATTAGGAGGTTTCGCTCTTCCGTAATATAAAAAATATACGTAACTTAAGAAAAACATTTAAGGTTTACAAAATCAAATACATATTCCAAAAAGCAATGAACTTAAAATACATTACGTTTGCATATGATAGGCAAGTTTGAGTCGCTGACTCATCGGTGTAAGTATAACTTAAGGAACACTTGAAACACGTTTCTGCTAAAAACAGCTTTATTATGACGACTCTCTCCATCAATAAACCTTAGCTTTACAGCCTAAAATAATTCAATACCATTCCAGAGGCAGATCTCACATTAAAGAAATGACCACTCATCAAGTTACCAGTGTTTGGCCACAAAAATCCCGTCCAAGCATTTCAATTAAATCTTGAAAGGTTTCTGACGGAATGCCTTCAGACAAAGTGCCTATAACTTATTATAATTATAGGGGTTAGCTAGCTCACTCAGGGGGTTTTATAGTAGAGGGGTTTCAGTCCAAAATTGCGTCTTGAAGATTACCCACACCACAGTATGTACAACCTTTCATAATGATCAAAACGATTGCAATTAGTAAATATAATTTAACATTGTAGGTTCGCCACGAACTGAGATCTCGCGAGTCTCCCATAAAAACAAAAATATATTATTCGTAATCTTCGAGTCTCAAAATAGTGCCACAAAATAAATAACCAACTAACTTGACCTACAGTTTCATTCAAATTACAGGTAACGGGAGTTCATATTATTTGGATTTCTTTTTAGGGTACAGATTGCAGTTTTTCTGGATTTTAGACTTTTGCCTATATTTGTGACACTTAAGCTACACGCATAACAAATTACATCACTGTGGGGTCACTGGTGTACCCTGTGAATTTTATCAAAAATCAGTTTTTATTATGACTATAAAGAATTTACTAAAAATAAAAATGGAATCTAAATGTACTAATGACCTTTCATTGGACGTCCCATTTGACCTAATAGTCACATTTTAATTTTTTTTACCCTCCTTGAACCCCAATATCTCAACAACACCCCTACATTTTTAGCTCATTTAGTCACACCAAAATTGTGCCATAACCTACCTATGTATCAAATTTGACGATGATCGGATCAACGCTTCGAAAGTTATCCTCGGACAAACAAACATACATACATACAACGCCGATTTGCCCAAGTTGATTTGGAGATCTCGCTTCTCTCGATTAGTAATGAGCTAGTGAGGTCCGCCATAAGAGATTAGAAGATTGTAACCAAAGGTATTAAATTTTCAAGTCTCATGATAATTTTGAGCGCAAGCTTTGACACCTATGCAGAGGGTACTTTGTATGTCACAATATTAAATACTAAACCTTGCAGAATATTAGATTAAATAACCTAACAAACATTAATTTGTTACATCATAGCAGCTATAGGAGATCCACACCTGAATATAGGCCTCCCCCATAAATTTACAGGGTAACCGATTTTAAGCGACCTGCTCCCAATGACTCCCAGCAACCTTTATCAGATCGTCTTTAGTTCGTAGTATTGGTGTTGTAACAAATTACATGTATGTCTCATCGCATAAATGATTACGAATATACTTGTATAAATAAAGTATATAAGATACTAGCTGACCCGCCCGCGGCTTCGCACGCTTGAAATTTCTTGTTTCCGTCGGAACTTCGTGGTAAAAACTATATAAAACACTCTTGTCAAAGTAACGCGACACTTCATGTCAATGACTTCACGTCAATGAACGACGGTTAAATTATATGGATATTATTCACACAAAAATACTAAAACCGTGATTAAAAAATTAAACGTGGGGGTAGGAGAGTGATAATGGCTTTACTAAATATATAAAAATCATTCAAATCGGTCGACCCGTTTCGGAGGAGTGCGACCACTAAAACCGTGATACGAGATATTCATATATTAGAAAATTATGCTGCATCGCGGGTCGAACCTGGACGAGGCTAGCACAGGATCGTGGAGAACGACAGACTTAGAATCACCTACACCCAGGAGTGCAAGCTATGGATTATGATGACTATAGCGAAAGTCTTCAATCAGTGCATCCTACCCGTAATGACCTACGTTGCTGAGGCGTGGACAATCACGGTAGGACTAGTCCATCAATTTAAGGTTGCCCAACGAGCTATATAACGGGCTATGCTTGGACTTTCTCTGAAGGATACAATCCGTAACGAGATTATCTGACAGAAAACCAAGGTCACCCAGCGGAGAGGACAGCCCAGCGGATTAGCAAACTGAACTGAAATGACAGTAGACTGGCCATATATGCCGGAGAACCGACAACCGTTGGGGTAAACGAGTTCTCGAGTGGAGACCACTCCTT
The DNA here is from genome assembly GCA_963924445.1 of Philereme transversata. NCBI lineage: Eukaryota > Metazoa > Arthropoda > Insecta > Lepidoptera > Geometridae > Philereme > Philereme transversata. The sequence continues at coordinate 14,642,840 of OZ004342.1, forward strand.
GGTAAACGTAGTGTGGGCGCCCCCGGCTAGGTGGAGCGATGACATAATAAAGGTGGCGGATAGAAATTGGATGAGAAGAGCCGAAGACCGGGCTCAGTGGCGCGTATTGGGAGAGGCCTACGTCCAGCAGGGGACTAATGTCGGCTGATGATGATGATGATGAGCGAAAGAGGCATGTCTAAATTCTTATCAACATTTTGACAGGCCATTGTTCTCTCTAATTAAGTATGCTATCGAATAAATAGAAGAAATCGATATTAAGCCCACGGAATCGAAGCTAACTATATAGTGGTGATCAGGCTACTGGCAAATGCGAGAGGTATACATAAAGTGAACTAGCTCATTGTATTTTCAGATTGAACAAAGGAGTGAGGGAGCCGCTTCAGGTAATTAATCTTGGTGGAATTCTTTTAGTCGTGACGAGTCCGAGTCAAGGAAAATAATGGCGATCCACTAACTAGCTTACAGGGTTTGAAACTTGAGGTTTCTATGCTGAGAGATGGATTTACTACTTTACCCACACTTTGTTCCTTATTAATATTGCGGAAATTGAGAATTTATCAGTAGGAGTGGGAGTGGAAGTGGGAGTTGTATGCTCTTGTGGATGTGTCATTTGTGAACAACGAAATTGTCATGAAGTAGGATAGAAAGTCCAAGCGTCCATATGTCCAGCGTTAAAATGATGTCAAATTGTGTGAGTCTCAACATGTTAAAAAAATGTAATGCCCCTAGCATTACTTTGGTAGACGAGCACGTTGAACCACGTAAAAAAATATTCTAGATAATTCGCCAGCCTAATAGGATAAATGAAAAACTATCTTCTCTAACATATTTATTTAGATGGGCAGGGCAGGTAAAAAAAATATATAAACAAAAAAACAATATGTACTAAAAAAGGGACATCCCATCCCACTAAGATTATAAACGCGAAAGTTTGTATGGATGTATGTGTGGATGTTTGTTACTCTTTCACGTCGTAACGGTTGAACCGATTTCAATTAAATTTGGTATGTACATAGATTATAAACAGGATTAACACATATGCTACTTTTTGTTGATAAACCATGCTTGCAAAGCCGCTGGCGGAAGCTAGTATAACATAATTTGTGACTTTTTGAGTCTCTCCGTGATCATGGCGCATACAATTGTGCCGAAATATTGGCCGACTCAAAAACTCACAAATCATGGTAAATAACATTTACTAAATACCCTATTTTCAGTAAAAATTGTGTTCATAATAACCATACAGTTTCAAAAATAAATAAATATCTAATTAAAAGAAACAAACCAAGTAAAATCATATCAACTAAGCGACTATCTCAGTAAGATTACTTTGTGCAAAAAAACATATTTTTGCTTTTACTTTAAAACCGAAATTAAAATATAAATAAATGGAAAAGCGAGTATATTCAAAATACGATCTGTTAACTAGTTCGGCGAAACTTCGGGAACCCACTGTTTCAGTGAAATGCCCTGAAGACAGATTTAACTCCGCTACTTAAACTTTTCTGAAATTCATACAGAATTGATTCAATCAATTGAAGAGACTATCCGGTAAATTCGTGAGAACAATACCTACGAGTACCTAGGGGTCGGATTGTGCAGGCCCGCCAATAAAATACTATTTTTATAATTGCTTATTGACACCTATAGCTTAGCCTGACAACTTAACTTACCTTCCAAAGAACCACAAACCCACCAAATCAAGAACAGCTTGCTGGGAAAATAATATTACTCTGTGACAATAACTATCATATAACGATGATAGCATTTAAGATATTTCATGGACTTTGGATTTCATGACGATGGTTGTTGATATACGTTTTATTTTTCAAATGTTAGTCACCAGGTTTGCGAATTACAGAACAGGGGCTATTGATTTGCCACCTTCTTTTTTTTAGGGTTCCGTACCTCAAACGCAAAAAAAGAACTCTTATAGGATCGCTTTGTTGTCAAGACGTTCTTAAAAACGCGTAAAGATATCAAGTTATAATTATAACCAATTACGTAGATTTGTAGTGTCTTGGAGCTGTAAAAAAAATCAAGCTTCGTCGTATATTTTGTACGCAAATAAATCAAAACATAGGGTAACCTGGCTTCCTGTTTACCTAGAATTATGAAATTTGGCAAGAAGTAAAGTAAAAGAAAAAAAGGCACAAGTAAAAGAAAACATCCGAAAAAGTTTAATTTATAATTATAATATAACACATAAAAAAAATTTAATGAACCCTCAGTGCACCAGTCAGACTCGGACTTGTCTGGTTTTTTTTTAATATGACCTAGATATGGAAACAGTTTTTTCTCCCCTACTATGTACTAGCTGATGCCTGCGACTTCGTACGCGTTACACTTCTAAATGTGTAGGTAACCTAGAAATAAAACTAAAACCGCTGTTGCAACTTGACTTGGCACCCCATTTGTATCCCATTTTGTGATTTATGGGATAAAAGGTAGCTTATGTGGTAATCTACGTATATACCAAATTTCATCGAAATCGGTTCCGCCGTTACGACGTGGTTCTCATTTATCATATTAGTGTAATGTAAAAAAACTGCACAAAACAATACACACTAAATTAAACTTCAAAGACAGACTAAAAGAAAACTATTTTCTTCTGACCAAAATGTTCTACTCGTAGTCCTTACCATTTCAAATTTCAAACTCTACGTCCCTATGAGGCCGTGTTCTAAAAGTGCATAACCTCTTTAAGCTTAGAACCCTTCAAATGAGGTACTCATATAGTACGGTGACTTTCGAGACATTCCAATTTTAAAGAGTATTTGCTTATGTTTTTAAGTGAGTTCAACCTTTTTTGAATAAAATCGAATTAAGTTTTCAAACATGTGTCAAAATAAAATGTAATTTAAATCAAAAGCACTAAGGAGTATATCAACTTCGAAGCAAATCACCGCCAAAATATCTTTCTACCCCTTTTTAACGAAAAAACGATGAATTTCAATAAAATACGAAACACGTCTTCCATCAATTCTGTAAAAAAAGGTTTATGCAAAATTTGAAAGACCAAGGAATCATGTTGTCCCATACAAACATTGCCTCCCTTTTTCACCCTCTTAGGGGTAGAATTTTGGAAAATCCTTTCTTATCGGATGCCTACATCATACAAAGAACACACCCTCTAAGTTTCAGGTTTCTACGATCAGCGGTTTAGGCTATGCGTTGATCCGTCAATCAGTCATTCAGGACAAAGCATTTTATATGATCATAAATCAACCGGTGACTAACATTTGTCAAGTAAAACGCTTATAATTACTCAGTTACTTTCAAGAAATCTCAAACGCCTAAAATAAATTGTCAAAACACTTACTCGTGGAAATCTAATAGGTCAGATTTGGCAGATGTCAACATACTACCAACGAACAAAAAACCAAATGATATCATTGGAATATCGTCCTGTGTATATATTGGTCCGGGATTAACTAGTGTTTACGAATGTAATTTTTCAATATAAAGTGAACCTTTATGCATCTTAAAAAAACTCATTGTTATAGTGTATGCATTATGTGGTTGTTTTTTTGTATTTTTGTGGAGACGTTCGTAGAAGGTTATCACGGCAAGCAAAACTATAGACGTCAAATCGGAGCTATTAGATTTTCTTACGTGTGACTATAACCAACTCTCGATGTGTAACTTTAAAAAATACAGAACAGGGGAGTAAAATGATAAATTAATGCACACCACGAACGGTTCATTTCAAATGGTTCACTCCGTCAGATTTGGAAAACAAGCCGTGCTAAGACCCGAAGGTTTGGCCCAGGTAAATGGAATTTCCGTGCTCGGCTCGCGGCATCCTAACTGTCCGTTTAAATTTGCACGAAAGCTTCAAACTTTTCACTACTTTAGAAAGCTGCACTGATTCGCCTAATAAGCTTCTATCGATAATCTTTATCGAGAAGTGTTTTTACTTGTTTGATTTGGTAGCTCTATTCTGATAATGACAGTGGGAGAACAGACTGCTGAAATATCCAGCATTATTAATAAATTATTATCCTATTCCTATTATTCTTTATTTTTAATAATAAAATATCTATTAAATATTAAATTAAATGTTACTGGACATTTCACTTTTTTTCATTTCATTGTTTATAATGTTAAGTATTTACACTAAAAATGGGAAATTTGAAATAATTTGTGAGTAATTGAGTCTCATGCGCTTTACTTGATCACGGGTAAACTAAAGTCTGTGATTTTTGGTAAGTATCCCGTTTTAGTGAAAATATTGTTCAAAAGTTATGATATTCTAAGTAGCTAAATTGTAGATGTGAATTCTTCAGACAATTAATAGAAAACTGATTATCATAAACTTGAATAGTTCAAAAACTGCTTATTCTGAGATTTTCATCTAGTTATTCTAATGTCTTCACCATAAAATCGTATTTCTACGTAAAGCTATTTCCATAAGAAATTTTCAAAATCAGGACACAAACATATCCCTATCCTTGAGCTATAAAAAAATAGTAGAACATACATGAGGGTGACTCGGGTCGGCCACGGAGTCCCCATCGCATTACTCTCTTTGCAGGTCCAAAGACCTGAATCTGAAACCTGAAATGTATTACTAAATTTTGTGCCCATTTTATAAAACTTGCTAATTTATTTTATAACGTGAATTAAAAAGATCTCCGTAAAGTTGTTTATAAAACAAGTAACGATGCCAAAGTGCATGTTTTGCTGAGAGAGACAGCTAAGTAGGTAAACTGCTAGACGCTCTTGTTACTTTTATCTCAGTTGAGATTAATAAAGATGCATATTAAGTTAGCTGGATTTACCCATGTTCTTTCTTTGTTAATTTTTAATTTATCTATAAAACGCGGCTAAATCCAAGCTATTCTCACACACATAGGTGCCTTATACTTATTGTTAGTAAATAAAACTCTACTTATATATACATATATTATTTTAGTTGACCCGCCGAACTTCGACATAATTATGCCTTGACATGCATAATTATGACGCGGGCTGCGAAAGTGAATTTTCAATCGGCCATCATTAGCTGCATCTATGTATGAGAAAATGATTTTACTTATAATTTTTTATTGCGTGAGTTTTTCCGATATTTTAAAAGTTATTCTGCTATTCGGAGCGGAGACAAATCCAACAAATCAAAGATCATCATAATCGGTCCAGCCGTTCTTGAGTTAAAAATGGTGTAACTAACCCGACTTTGTTTTATATACCTACATATATATACTAAATATAATCCACAAAATACAAATATATAGTATTTTGTGGATTATATTTAGTACTAAAAACAAAGTTACATAAAAAGTCAATAAAAGTTAATTTCTGTATTGTTATTATACTTTTCAAGATTCAGACCACAACTACACAAAATCTGAGAAAAAAATGTAATTTCTTACCATGGTCATGGTGGTCGAGATGTGCCCCTAGGATAGATGGACACTGTCTAGTGTAAGCTTTTATTGGTAACATTCTAATGATGCAGATTACCGTCTGTTTAACCGAAAAACTTGTGCATACAGCCAACCACACTTAATTCAACGATCTAATAACTATTCGAGAAAAATCAAATACATTTACGAGTATTTTTAAAGTTATAGTTTGCTTGTGTTGACGGCCAGCTACAGTGGAAGTTTTCGCAGATTTCAAGTAACTTTTTTAACTTTCTAACCTATATTTTGTCAGTTTATTCGCCAACAAACCGAGTTATGCGAAGAACCTCTACCATGTGTATACTTTTGCTAAGTAGACGCAAACAAACAAAATAAAAAATTTAAATGTTTATTAGATAGGAAAATGTTGCTCATTGCAAAAAAAAATAACCTACTTAATTATATGTTCTACTAAATACTTCAGTCCTCATGGCATTGCATTGCGCCTGTCATGCCGATGAAAATTCTTACATATATGTCTGTAAAAATTACGAACTCATGGGAGTTCGCGTTATATTGGATAACCTTTTTTGGGATAGAAAATCACAGTTATTCTGAATTTCAGAATTTTACTTATATTTCACGAAAGTGTCACTAAAGCTACAAGCATACTTAATTACATTACTATAAATAATATTGCTGGACATTTCACACAGCGCTATCTAGCCCCAAACTCAGCATAACTTGTACTATGGGAACCAGATAACTGATAGAATACTTATATATACTTTTTTTTGTAAATACATACTTATATTATATAGAAAAACAACCAGACCCGGAACAAATATCTGTAGATCATGCAAACATTTGTTCCGCGGCGGGAATCGAACCCACTACCTCCTGCGTCTCAGCCAGCTATTCGGGCACTGCGTCACGGAGATCGTCAAATTACTACTCTTATATTATTATATAAATTATTACTCTGAGATTCATATAACCAGCGATAAGTTTAATTTATATTTTAGTTACAAAAGTAATGACGCAACTACAAGCCATAACCTTACTAATTACTTGACCTGATTGTATCACTTTGATTTTTTCGACCCCTCTTGAACCCCAATATCTCAAAAACCCCTCCCATATTTTTTGATCTATTTAGTCACATGAAAATTATGCCATCACTACCTACCTAACTTAATTCCATGAAGTGCAACGCTTCTAAACTTATCCTGGTCAAATAAACGATTACATACAAACGTGCCGAATACTCAAAATTTATCAAGAGATCTCGCTTTGCTCGATCAAAAATTGTAGTGCTAATGTTATATAATGGTCAATTACAATCTTATATTTATTTAATTCTATCCTTCAGAGCTACAAATCTTAATTATATATAGTATATATTTTGTCTCTCATTTATCTATCTTTACAAGAACATGTCAACTATTTGAGTAGGTACTTTACTATTTAACTTTGCTCTATATATATAATATGATGTTTTTAGGATGCCATCTAGCTCACAACGATTGTATATCTTAATACTGTTATCTTTACTGGTTGTATTTTGTTTTGTGTACCATATTTAATAAATAAACAAAAATAAAAATGTATTTGAATTGAAAGCGTACAAAAATAAAGCAAAAGTCACAAAACATTGACAAAGCCAGTTGAGTAGTTCTGGTTGCTCTTCTCAGTAAAGTTTTCACACAATAAGCCAGGCTCTAGCAACCGCGTATGACAGTTATCTCGAGTACTCGAGATACCTCTTAAACCAGAAATAGGTACAGTCAGGTTATAAAAAGAAATACGGGCATTCGTCTGTTTATTACTGTACATTAGTTATACTGCTTCCGTAGTGTCGCCGCGGCATGAAATGGGAACTAATGAGATTTTGATGTTTTTTTGACTGTGCTTTTATTTTCCTTGGTTACATGAAGACGTTGTCAGTAAAGTGTAAAGTTTCACTAGGTTAGTAGTTTAGCACTTTCGGTTATGTGGACATATTTAGGTTAAATTGTAACATTTTTCTTTATTCTTTATTGCACACAAGAAAATATATTTGAAAATACAGAAATAGAGGTCATGTACAAAGGCGAGCTTAACCCTAGCACCCTAACCTTAACTTGGAAGAGTTTTGTTTCAGCAAACCTTTGAGGCTAGAGAGAAAGATGATTTTAAAGGTAGGTGATAGTAGAAAATACATAAATAAATATATATATGTAGGGTGTTTGGTAATATACGCACAAAAATGAAAGGGGTTATTTTGATGAACATAATAAATAAATTTGTGAAATGTTTACCATACAAATGTGAAATTTATTTTGGCATGTAAAAACAAACACTTTATTAAACTTATGTTGTGCTATTGCATAATGCTTGCCGTCTAACCACAGACAGATACTTCTGTATTGGTGACGTCTCAAGATATCTCTTGTTGTCCCTTTCTAACCGAAAACCCGCAGCCATTTACAAAGGAGATATCAAATCGGCCTTTCTTTTTGGATGTCGATTGCAAGAGTAAGAAGTAAGTTTTATATTGAAATAATCACCTAAATTTAGTCGATTTTTTATGATTTGATAATATAACTAGTAGCTTTTTTTCGAAAAGTCTTTATTTATGTTTTGAGAAACTGTCACTTAAATATTGTCAGTATATTATTAAACACCCTGTATACCCAAAACTAATAGTACATATACCTAAAGTAAGTATGTTATAAATATTATATAATATTAAAATATTATATATAATTATACTTTTATTGAGAGCAATGTTCTGAAGATGGTTTTTTTAACCGTTAAATGAGGTATAATATGTTTGAAACCTTTATCTTTCTGTTTTCAACGCGAGGTGGCAAGAAGAACGCGACTGCTATAGTGTCGGGCACAGATATGTAGATAGAGTAGATATCGCCTTTATCATCCTATCAGCTTAGTCCACCTTAATCCGCAGGAAAAACATGGTCACTACTAAATCGCAAGTTGCTTCACGAAGAATAAATTAATGAGCATTGTTTTTTTTATACGACCCGGAGATGGAACAAGCATATGGCCCTCTTGATATTAGGTGGTAACCATCGCCTATAACAAAGTATTACCTCATAGGTCACGCACCCTACAATGCACTGCTCTGCGTCCATCAACTTAGGGCATACACCTACCTGCCTAATATAGGTAATTAGGCATTCCATAATATTACAATCAATTGATTACAATATTTAAATATATAAGAATAAACAAACACTAAATATTAATTAACAATAATAACACGTCTTAATGTAAGATGGGCGGTCTTATCGCTAAAAGCGGATCTCATCCAGCCTACCTTTGGTTTATAACACAATGTTTTCCTTCATTTTTTCGAGCCTTGTGAAAGCGCACTTTACATATTTCGAGTAGAAAGTTCAAGGTAGAAAGGGAGAAAACCCACGACCTTCGGATCAAAAGCCGGGATGTACATCCCACTAAGCCAACCTGGCTATTATAACTACAGCTATAACAGTTGGTGGCTACGTTGGAAGCCTTCAAATGAACGATAAACTTCACCTTTAGCTCATGACTTTAAGAAGCATAATGAAGAATGAATAAGATATACGGTCTTATTCATTACTTAGCGATATAAACTCTCTTAAAAATGTTGAAATAAGTAATAGCTTTTCTGCTAATCAACAAAATAATTGCCCTTCTCTAAAACATAAATTTAGTTAAACGAAATTTTGTTGTGAATCTTCATAAAATTCTGAGTCCTCGTGAACTCACCGACATAAAATGAAATATGGTTTTCACTTTTTATCAGAGTGACTTGCAATTATTAGCATAAACCGACACACGTTAATTTATTAGTATTACCAAAACACTGCTCTGCTATAATAATTACGAATGTGTGTTTGTATGTTGTTAGGTATAGTCTGTCGACGCTTACATTGCAGAACTCTAGGATTAATTGAAGCTCAAACAACTTATTTACGAACAATTTTTAGAGTTTTTGAAAGTATTTAGTGTTTTTATATCTTTTTAGTGCATGTTTGCTCTCGCACACTTTTAGATAAGACTATTAAATATTATAACGAATGCATATTTTTAAGATTAACATACTCCGAACCCACGTTATAAGAACCTGGTATCTGGATAAACCTGGTACACGTATGGAGGTATCATTGAACAATAGATAAATAACCAGCTTTTTTGCCGCTTTTTTTGTACTAATAAACAATAGCAATAGACATCAGCAATAACGTCATTGTTGCCCACCGCTGTATTATGACGATCTGTTTTGTTGTCTAGATTTATTGTTAGTTTAACGAAATAAAACATTTGCATACTTAAAATCTACCTTTCCTACTGCTATGTGGACTCCGCGTAGATGGGCTATAAATGTAGATGTGTGTTGCTTAAAAACACCGTAACGTCTTTTTTATTGGGAATAGTGAAGTGTTTGCCACAACCTCACCTGACGGTAAGTGATGATGTTGTATGGTGCACGCTTACTTGTATAGAACATTGTGGATCAAATTTTTCACATATTATAGTGCTAACCAACGCTAATCGATTTGTACGATATTTTGAACGGAAAATACTTTTATTTGAGTACCACGCGAGCCAAGCCATGGGCAGTCGCTGGTACAATATAATACTGCAATTTATATTCCGCTGCACACAGTCCTGCATGGTTTTGTTTTACGTGACATGGAGTAGGACACCAGTGGAAATGGTATCATGCAGACGTCTAGACCATAGTACAAACAAAATATTGTCTAAGGCGCAAGCCAGACATACGAGACAAGGCAAGGACGGGTTTAAGACGCGCCGACCTTTCATACAAAATGAATAGCGGCGTCGCACCTGCGTCCTGTTTTATCTGTACGTTTTGCGTCGCGCTTTTATACATTTTATATAAAAATAAGTAATCAGTAGTACTTTCCCCGCTCTCTTCTGTCTGTTCTACACCTAAAAGTAGCCAGTGACCGGCAATTCTTTACCTGTCAGTTGATTATACCACACACTCACAGTTTTAAGATTTTGAACTGCCTCAAGGCCAAATAAAGCACACCCTTGCAGTAAAGAATACTATTATTTGCTATAATTATATTTTTCATATAATTTACACGTCCATCCAAAGGTTGTCGATTGCTTTAAACAACTTTTGAATACATGGGACTTTAAATCATACTCGTATCTTTACATATAGGGTCTTTCAAATAGAGCGGGTCGATGTTAATAATCTGTGGCGGCCATTTTGTTTTGGCGGCATCTGTCAAATCTGTTTTTTCTTATTCAGTCACTGATGCCAAATCACCATGGCAAGTTACACGGTTGAGCAGTATGTGCAAATGATAAAACTTTATTATCAAAATGAGTGTTAGTTAGTGCAAACGTTGCGCGCATTGCGCCCATTTTACGGCAGACGCGGTGGCCCTTCAAAGTCCACTCTCCAACGATTGGTGACTAAATTTAAAATGACCGGTTCGGTAAACAACCAACCAACACCTTTACGTCAAAGGAACGCCAGATCGGCCGAGAACATCGCCGCTGTACGTGAGAGTGTTCAGGAGACTCCGAGGCAGTCGATTTCTCGCCGTGCTCAAGAACTCGGCCTTTCGCAGACCTACAGATCAATGATAAACAATTTCTTTTGGCTTGAATTTAACAATATGGACGTGAACGACATGTGGTTCCAGCAAGATGGCGCTACTTGCCACACAGTGAACGACACAATCGACATTCTGCATGAACGGTTTGAGGGTAGAGTTATCTCTCGCAGAGGTGATGTGAATTGGCCACCAAGATCGTGTGATTTGACTCCGCTAGACTTTTTCTTGTGGGGTTTTCTGAAGTCGCAGGTCTATGCCAATAAACCACATTCGACCGTTGCCCTGAAAGCCAACATAACGCAGGCCATCGCTCGGATTCATCCGGATCTATGCAGCAGAGTCATTAAAAATTGGACCTCTCGGATTCGCGCCACCATACGAAGCCGCGGCGGACATTTGAACGATGTCATATTCCATCCATAATGGAATAAATAGGCCTTTTAAATAAAAAATAAATTTCGTTAATATCTCACACACATCTTGTTTTATTCAATTTTAACATCGACCCGTCCTTGTTGAAAGACCCTATAGTGTAAAATGAAGTCACTGCCGCTGTCTATTACCTTAGATCTTTTAAACTACTCAACGGATTTTAATGTAGTTTTCAGCAACAGATAGAGTGATTTAAGAGAAAAGTTAATATATAAAATACATACATAGTACCTGCGAAAGTAACTGTTTATCTGTTAGTTTGTTTGTTACCTTTTCATAACTAAACGCCTCCTTGTCAAATTTCATTATGATCCGCATAATGAAATTTGACAAGGAGATAGATTATATCCTGATAAAGGACACAAGCTACCGTTTATCTGAGTTTGCAAAAGGAGGGTAATGTTTTTATTGAAATACCATGCATGCGAAGCCGCGGGTGGCTCAGCTAGTTGAATATATTCGTGGTTTGTATTATTATAATTTATTGTTAAAGAAGAATTAAATTCTTCAGGCTTCGAGATTTTGAAATCAGTTGTGCGTAGTTCTATATATTTTATGTGACATCTTACGCCCACATGCCACTTCCAAATTTTCAGTGTTCGTGCGTACGCCCCGGCAGAACATTATCCTATGCAGCTTTTAAATTATTTAGAGGCCTCAATGAAATTATTAATACATTTGACTCTGTTTTGTACGGGCACGTCAGGCCCAGAATGAGTTTTTCCGATGGTTTTTTTTATACCAATGCTTTGTACCGTTGCGGGGGTTTTTTCATATTTTGTTCACGAAAAATATATAGGTACACTGGACTGCCTTTAACTCACGAAAAGGATAATATTTCCAAGAATGAAAAGCTATGAGATATTGAGCTATAATTAAATAATGCTGGGCATTTCACACGATGCTACTTAGCTACGAACTAAGCTAAGATTTTGCTATGGAAACCAGATACATAATAGAATACTTTTAAATCTATCTTTTTTTTTAAATCTGGTAAAATAAAAGTTTTTCTTAAATACTTACTTATAATACGTTTATAATACACGATAATACCCGTTTAAATCAGTAATTTTATACTTATAATGTTAGAACACAAAAACATTTGGGGAGACCACGTCTAGGCAAGCGAAGTGTAGGACGCCCTCCGGCTAGATGGAGTGATGATTTGCGCACTGTGGCTGGCAAGGATTGGATGAGAAGACTGAAGATCGGGCTCAATGGCGCTCCCTGAGAGAGACCTACGTCCAGCAGCGGACTGTTATAGGTTGATGATGATGATGGTGAAAAACATTTGTTCCGCGACGGAAGCTACGAAGAACGTCCTGGTATACTAAATCTTAGAATAAGACATTCACGTTTTGGTTACATTAACCAACCGAACCCGTAGCAAAAGCCTGTGAGTTAAAGATAACTTTTAACTCAAAATTCCAAATATTTGATGCTCTTACGAGACACTACAACATTAAGATGAGACTAAAACTGAAGCATATGTACCATCAGTTAAAACAAATCCCGCCATTTCTACGAACTGCTAATAGAATAACTTTTTTAAAATGAATGTTTTGCTCCTGTCTAAATATTCTTCAGTCACTAAACTCAGACATACGAATTGTAGACGAAGAAACAATATTGTGCCTGTTTACCAACCGCTGGCTTATCTTGTGTGATCCGCCTACTGTGTGTCTAACACAATACTTTTGCATGCAATATTGTTATACTTTAGATTATTTATGTATTATTTTTAATAGATTTGATGGTACCAAGAAACATTTTTCTATGATTTTATTAAGAATTATTTAAATTGCAAAACCTACAGTTGACTTTATGCAGGAAATTACATTGCATAATGTTTGGTTTTAGATGTATTGATTGTATTATTTTTACTTAGTTAATTACTATCCTAAAATATATGTATTACTTTAAAAATAAGATTATTTTTAAAGTATGTTTTAAAGAATTACAAAGTTTAGCTGAGTTATCGGAAGTAAAGTAAGACGGAAATGTAAAATAAGGACGATAACGGATTTCACGCAACTTCGATTGCCCCGAAGTTGGTTGATCGGGAACGTCACGTGATAGGGAAGTCGTTTTTATGGACAAAAAGGCAATGGCGGACTCAATTTCGGTTGGACTGTTAACAGGGAGGTGCAAGTTTATAACGTTAAGTACTTGAAATGTGATGTAATATCGTTTAGTTTTAGTGATGTTTGGTGGGGCTTTAATTGTAATGTTCTTTTATCTGGATTATTTCTGGGTGTACCCACTAAAATATAATATTAACAATATTCTAGTATAACTAGCTATTATTAAATTGTAGTGAAGTCCATTGATTATAACGTGAATAAAGTATTGCAAAGTTTTTGGTGTATATTCGTATTGGAATTAATTTTTAAGTTATCTGGGATTTAATTTCCTTACTTTGTGAGGTAGGAACATTGATGCAATTTCCAGTAATCAATCGATCATACATATATATTAACAGTAATATCATACATACATTATGCAGAACATACTAAATTATTAGTCTCACGTGTCTTTTGTACACACATATTATATGATAATATTCGTTTATTAATGTATGGTTCTATCAATATACAATGAAGTGAAACAACTTTCCCACCCCAGTACATACAAGTTAGAACATCATCCAATAAATAAATAATAAATAAATAAATATTGCTGAACATTCCCTAGCAGGAATAATTACAGTCAGCAGTGACGTCCTAATATGATTATAATATTTTTCATCACCATCCAACATCATTTTGGTCATCTTGTTTTGGCTTTTCTCACAATAAAGAATAAATAAATATTACTGGACATTTCAAACAGAGCTATCTAGCCCCAAACTAAGCAGAGCTTGTACTAAGGGAACCACTTAACTGATAGAATACTTATATACTTTTTTTGTAGATATATACTTACTAGCTGACCCGCCCGCGGCTTCGCACGGGTGGGGTTTCAATAAAACATTACCCTCATATTCCACAGTTGGCTAAAAGTAGCCTATGCCCTTTCCCAGAATATAATCTATCTCCTTGCAAAATTTCATTACGATCCGGTCAGCCGTTTAGTCGTGTAAAGGTAACAAACAAACAAACTAACAAACAAACAAACAAAGTTATGTATGTAGTATACATATAATTTTTTCTCTTGAATCACTCTATCTATTACTGAAAATTGCATTAAAATTTGTTGAGTAGTTTAAAAGATCTAAGGGAATAGACAGTGGAAGCGACTTCATTTTATGCTATGTTAAGATAATATATTGAAAAACATCCAGACGCAGAACAAATATTTGTAGATCATGCAAACATTTGTTACGCGGTGGGAATCGAACCCGCTACCTCCTGCGTCTTAGCCGGCTATTCACCCACTGCGCCACGGAGATCGTCATACAAACTTATGGGTTGAAAAATTAAGATACGCCTTGTATTTTTTCCGTAGCAAACCCATAAATAAACATCTTTCGTTAACATATTTTTCACGCTACCACAATCGTATTACCATGAAGTAAGGGGGATGTAAATAAGATAATTATTTCGTAATAACAGCCTGTGTAATGTGACAACAGGGAGCAAAACGTAAAAAATGCTGGCTTTAGAGCATAATCTGTTGAATACCTATCTATATTACCCGGGGCGAGGCCGGGATGAAGAGATAGTATTAGATGGATGAGTCCACACTACAAACTAGTTACTTACAGTAACAGCCTCTTATACGCTACAATGTGAAATAGAGGAAAACAGTTCATAAATTAAAAGTCCTTGTATTTTAACCTCACCGTTGTCGGGTTCCTATACGGCCATATTTTAGAACATATTATTTAGACGAACAATCGAGACCTATGTGCAAATTATTTAACTGTTTATATGTTTCTTGCTATTTTAAATTCTACTTTTCAGCTTATGGGTATATATATACATAAAATAAATAATAAATAAATATAGCTTGTACTACGGGAACCAGATAACTGATAGAATAGTTATATACTTTTTTTTGTAAATACATACTTATAATAGGTATATAGAAAAACACCCAGACACTGAACAAATATCTGTAGATCATGCAAACATTTATATATGGATGGTAAGAGCTGAAAAATATTTGATCGAGCGAAGTGAGATCTCCAAATCAACTTGGGAAAATCAGCGTGGTATGTATGTATGTAAGAGTATGTTTGTTTGTTCGAGGATAACTTTCAAAGCGTTTTTCCGATCATCGTGAAATATGATACATAGGCAGGTACCTAGTGATGGCACAATTTTGGTGTGACTAAATGAACTAAAAATGTTGAGGGGTTGTTGAGATATTGGGGTTCCAGAGGGATAAAAAATATGAAAAATTATAAGTCTTTATTAGTATTAGTCTTTATTTTGTTTTTAGTTTTGTCCTTGCAGTTTTTGAGTTATTAGTCATAGTAAAAACTGAACTTTGACAAAATTCACAGGGTACCTACACCACTAACCCCACAGTGCTGAAATTTGGTATTCGTGTAGCTTTAGTGACACAAATATAGTCTGCAATCATGAATAACTGCAATTTGTATTTCAAAAAAGAACAATCAATTTACATAAACTCCCGTTACCTGTAATTTGAATGAAACTGTAGGTCAAGTAAAATGGTTGTGCATTTCGTGACACTATTTTGATAGTCAAAGATTATGCGAGATCTCAGTTCGGGGCGAACCACTAGTTATATAATACAGTACAGTGAAGATAGTGTGAAGATTACGTTAAATCTTCATAATGAATAATATTCATATATGTATGCATACATATATGCAAATGCAAATATGTTACAATAAAATAGATGTGTAATAAACTTGACATTGCATGCGTTAAACGCTGAATATGGCAGTGCTTACACAAACTGTAACTTAACAACTTGTTACGCAATAAATTAATTTGATTGATATATTGATTTTTAGAGTTCAAAAACTGACACTGACACTCAAAAACTGAGACAGGTCTTATCTAATAAATCATCAATTTTACGTTAAGTACTGTTCCGTGTCGTTTCCATCCCGTTTGCGTTGTTCTATAAATAGGCTTTAGTTTTGCCTCGTAAATACAAAAAGGACCCTCCAGATTTACGAGCTTACTGCACAGCAAGAATGAATTTGTTTAACGTTGGTTTAAATTCGTTTTATATAAATTTATGTAAAGAGTATTTTATCATCACACAAGTTAATTCTCGTATCTAACTAATTTGCAAAAGCGTAAGGAATGAGTACTTTAGTGTTAACACGGGCTTCTAGGTGTTGTGGTATGATGCTCGTAGCTTCTGATACCTACAAAGCCTTATGGGATCCTAGTTATTATTATTATTCCAAGCCTGTTGTATCCCATTGCAGGGCAAAAGCCTCCCTCCCCTCTTTTCCAAGGGCCAATCCGTTTAGCTCATCCTGCCATCTTAGCCTGGGCCTTCCACGCGGGCGTCCTCCGTTCCTAGTGAAATCCTAGTATCAGGGGAATTTCTGAGATGTCAAGAATATGTAGGCTTGGGTAAAAAAAATTGACATATCAAAATATCGATATTTTTTCAGAAAATAATCGATATGTATCGGCGATTTTTTTTCCGATATTTATTTTCGGATATCGAAAACGATATTATTTCGCTTCAAATTTTTGGCGAATATTTTTTCGCCTCGAACACGTAAATAATAAATTATCTATAGTCTATGACCCGTTTGTGGTCTGTGCAGTGGGGCCAACCTGAAAAGCCAATTATGACAACAACAGGACACTGACTGACAGTCATCTATCATCTCATCAGTCAGTCAGTTGGCAGTTGGTTTGGTTCTTAGAGTACTAGTTTGGTTAGTGTCACGTGCTGTTGTTAGTTTTTGTGGTGATTGATTTTTATTATCATGTCTTCTGTTTGGAAATTCTTTACAAAAAAAGGAAACAAGGAACTTATAAATGAATATACATATCTGATATAATCAATACATCAGATATGTATTTTCATTTTTTATTATCTAATTTTTGACAGTGCTTAACATATAGGTAGCCTTCTCTGGAGCAAAAAATATCGATATATCGGAATATCGATATGTTTATAAAATATATATCGATACATTTGAAAAATATCGATACGATATATATCGATATATTTTATCCATTTGCCCATCCCTATCTCAAAGACAAATATTATCCCTAAGCATGTAATTTTATAACATAATTTTTTTAAATAGGTGTGTAATCCCGTGGCCTAATTTTATTCTTCTAATTTATAAGAAAACGATTATGGAGCCACATCATTATTTAACGATTATGATTGTTGTTCCTGTCATACGTAAGCTGCCAAAATTTCAATGAGGTTGTTATAGCAACGGCGTTCATCTTTGAAAATAGATTGTGTTAGTAGAATACGAAAAGGTATACGATATACGTCACTAATTTGCGAAGATTACCATTATTTTAGTGAAGCGATACCAAACCATAGTAGTATCACGTCAAATCACGTCGGGGTCACCAATTTGGAGGTGTACTCGATCTGAGTCCTCCTAAATAAAACTCCGGTTATTTGCTCGCTACGCTTAAATTAGAGCCAAAAATGGTAAAATATATACTAATGATTGAGACCAATTAAAATTCTACAGGACCATTGTCCGTCTCTCGAATCACTCTAAAGCTAATGCCGCCCGGCGCAGCGTAATGTCATTCTCATCACTGACAGTGACATTTCATATGTCGCTGTCATAGGAGTGTGTTAGCATTCGCCACAGTAGAATTGGTCCCAGCTTTAATAAATTATTGATTTCTATGGTTGCCAACAACGAATAAAAACTCCTTAATCGCAACTTAGTTGTGAAGCCGAGTTGCCTTATAAAAAAATACTCTCCTATAGCAACTAGTTGCCGTCAAGAGACCAAACAGTATAAAATCCTTAATCTCAGCTTGTTATAAAGCTCAGTTATAGTGGCGCCCGATAGTGACTAGGATATGTACCTATGTGATTCTTGGGTGTTATTTATGAATAGCCCACCGCGGTTTCTGAGTTAACTTATTGTTCATGTTTCTATTATTCTCTTGAGGACTACCATCATAGTAAGCCCCTACTTCAGAAATATCGTTCTTTGACGCTTAATCGTGCACGTTTTATCTCATTCTATGATAAGATTGTAGGATAAACACAAACAGATTAAAGAATTCTATTCCAATATCCAATGCAGATAACCACGATACAACGTGTTTGCGTTTCAATTACATTGTTTTTCAATTTACTTAGAGCATCTAATCATGACAATACAAAGTGTTGATCTTTATTAATCTACATTAATGCATAAGTTTTTAGAATTATATTTTTTTCTAATGTATATTGCGTATTAGCGAAATAAATAGCCCTGCCCGATTCTCAATTCCAGGTTCACTACTTATATAGTAAGTACTTTTCTTTGTGATTTCTCGTGGCCTAAAACACCTTCCCAAAATCCCAATCTCAGACTCTCAGTACTCCAATTCTCGTTCATTTAACATACGTAAATTTTCAGTCGATTTACAGAACCTCAACTTTCAGTTACATAATTTCAAACGATGGATTGAAAAGCTGTGAGTTTAGATCAAGGCATTAATACTAACGATGGACACTTGAATTTGTCATCAATTTTGTCATTTTGACGACCTCCGTGGTGCAGTAGGCGAATAGCCGTCTGAGACGCAGGAGGTAGCGGGTTCGATCCCCGTCGCGGAACAAATGTTTGCAAGATCTACAGATATTTGTTCCGGGTCTGATTGTTTCTCTATATATTATAAGTATGTATTTACAAAAAAAACTGTATATAAGTATTCTATCAGTTATCTGGCTCCCATAGTACAAGCTTTGCTTAGTTTGGGGCTAAATAGCGCTGTGTGAAATATCCAACAATATTTATATTTTATATTTATTTATTAGTTACTTTTAGAATAACACATAGATTCTGCAGAAAAGAGAACACACCACTTTTTGGCTGCCTTGGTAGCCACAAACGTGGTAGAATAATCAGAGGGACTAAATGGCCGCGTTCATGTCACAATCGCTGATGTCATTGGGTATTGAGAGATGAACGTTACTGTCATTTGCTACTTTACTAGCGCTAAAGCCATACCAGGCCATCTGGTAGGCATCTTTAAACATCCCTAGCTAGTGAATAAGATTACCTACATACTTTGCGTTCGTATATTTTCAGCTGTCTCTGCGAGAAAAAGACGCCGGTTAGCATTGTTAGCGCGCTCAAATAATTTTTGTCCTGTATCTGTTTCCATGGTAAAACAATCACGTATTCACTTACAAAGATTTTCATTCCTTCTCAAAGTCCTGTTCTCACATTGCGTATTCGTGTCTGTCAGTCTGCTCCCGACGGCGCGCCTGCGTGGCTGTTTGCATTATACATGAGCCTTTTGGAAGAGATCGCTCACTTTAACTTTATTGAGTGCACGTCCTAAGTAGTTATTTAGGGGTGGTCATTTGATCGTTTTTTCAGTATGTGATCAATAATGATAATAGAAACTTTGATGTTGGAGTTTTAAGCCATCTCTTGGGCCTTTGACGGGATTTTTTTTTTTATAAATTATAGGCTAGCGTTTGACCACTATCTCGCCTGATGGTACGCGATGATGCAGTCTACGATGGTACACGTTTGCCTAGACGAAACCTATTCACTCGTGACTTGAAGATCCCTAGGTTGTAGTTATCAGGAAACACAGACTCAGGCAAGGCGTTCCACTCCTTGGCGGTGCGCATAATAAAGGTGGAAGAGTACCGCTTTGTGCGTATGGGAGGTATGTCTACCATGTAGCGGTGGCGCATCGCGGAGCGTCTGGTTGTCCGATCATAGAATGGGGATGGTGGGATCAGGTTGAAAAGCTCCGCAGCACTCTCTCCGAAATATATCCGATAAAAAACAGATATATTTTAAAGATATTTTAAAGTGTTTTCGGAAGCACACAAGCACTTTTTTGTATTATTTGTCTCTAGTAGTCACCCATCCAGTTGATGACCGCGTGATACCTTGCTGGTAATAATTTAGAATATTTTCATTTATATTAAGAGAAGACTATGAATATAATGGAGGAGGCATATGTGGAGCAGTGGACGTGGAGTATATAATATATTGACTAAGCAACACTAAATGGTTCTCGTTAATTAAATATCATAAAAAACAGTATAATCAAATCTATTTTCTTTATTTTTTTTATTATAATCTTAGGCTAACTAAAATTAGACTAGAAAGAACTTGAAAATTTTATTAAACTTAACTACCTACTTAATAAGAAATAAAATAAAATGTACCATGATAAAATTCAAGCTACGAAATATCAAAACACTGAAATTCGGTAAAAGCATTAAAGCTCTCATAAAATTATTACAATAAGTACGAAGTCTTTCGTTTTAAGTAGTTTGGTCTTTGCCCCGTGTCTCACAGCCACAATTTCATAAGTACCTGTTTTTATAGTTGTTGAAAAATCGTCTTCATTGCTCCAAAGAGCAGATGATTATTTCCGAAAATCTGCTACGGTTTCTCTGTTAATTCTATATCTTTTTCTTGTTTTCGTTTGTCTTTTATCCATAGATACAACATATCAGGTAACCATGTGACTAGCAAAATTACTAATAGGAAGTTCTGTGCCGTAATGCAAACTGCATAACTACCCGTGAAATCTCTGATCCATCCTAGAAAGTATCCGGCTGGCGGAACTATTATACCCATAGTTAGCATGCCCAATCCGACCGCCGCAGGTACTTGATCTGGTCTGCAGTCTTCTGAAATAGCTATATTTCTAGCCACAATGATCATACTTCTACCGCATCCGTAGAGACAGGACATAACGATCAATATATTCAGCTCCGTTTGGTATGCCATAACTGAAACAAATAAATATAATAATACTACGTATATATTTTTATAACACATTTGCTCGTAAAGGGTCTCTTATTTTACTAATTTCAATATCGTAATGTATGTCATTACGTACTTGTGCGTTATTGTAATGTAAAACGCACGAGTTTCTTTTCAATAACTATTTTTTTTGAAGACCTCCGTGGTGCAGTGGGCGTATAGCTGGCTGAGACGCAGGAGGTAGCGGGTTCGATTCCCGCCGCGGAACAAATGTTTGCGTGATCTACAGATATTTGATCCGTGTCTGGGTGTTTTTCTATATATTATAAGTATGTATAGGTATTTACAAAAAAAAGTATATAAGTATTCTATCAGTTATCTGGTTCCCATAGTTCCAGCTCTGCTTAGTTTGGGGCTGTACAGCAGAGCCAGAGCGGAACCAGAGAAGAAGCAAGGAGCAGAGTCGTAAGGCTCGGGCTAGCAATATCGCCTCGGCTGTAATTTTCAACTTACCGCACTTATATCATAATGTACTATTACTACTAATACAATATAGACTGATCCATATTACTACCAGACGTAGATATTCCCAAGAATGCAATGCAATACTTTACTCGTTGACCCCGATAGTCGCCAGCTCTCAGATCTAGTTGCTTTTGACCTGACGACACTGATATTTAAGGTATATAGTAAAGATCGTTTACGACGGCCTTGAGATACTTGTAGCTTAACTGTTTCATTTACTATCTATATATCTTTTTGTTTATGATTACTAATCTGTTCTAGATATGTACGTAGTAAGACCCTATGCCCGCACTTATCAAAGTTGGGCCTGATACACGTATGATATCACACCAGTATGTGGGGTAAAAACAAAACAAGTTTATCTCATGGCTATGACCAAACAACAAAGACCGATTTGGAACAAATTAAAAAACAAGGCGTAGTACTTTACATAGTCTTGTTGTTGAACTATTTAATCCATAAAAGTACTTCTAATCGGGGCATATTTTACGGAAACATGGACCAGATTAACACGAGAGCGACAAGACGAGTGACGAAACAAGTAGAGAGAGTCCTTTGTAAACGTTGCGCTGCGCTGGTCACCTGTCTACCCGAAACTCGCGTCCAGCCACAAAACAAATTGTGTGAGCATTTTGTCAAACATTTTTATAAGCGCCGATGTCACTTACAAGTCACATCGCCTCTTGTCGATTATATATATGTGGTCGGGCCATATTTCTGTGAAATTCTCTGTTGTACGTTTTCAACTTACTTTGTCTAATAAGAATTAGCCATATGCAGGTCATGATGAGCATCCATCGAGCCTTTATTCTGTATTTGTCTTGAACTATTGGTAGACACAGCCTTCCTAATATGTCAGAAGCTGCTATAGCTGACATACAGAATGCAGTCTGCTTCTTGTCTAAGTTCGCAGCGTTCTGAAAAATATATTTGTATAATACATTTTTTCTTGCACTATTTTACAGGGGTTTTATTGTAATGTTCGTGAACTGCTCTAGGTTTACACTTTAGACGGGTTTCAGGTCTTTAAAATTCCTTAATTCGTAACAATGCAATACTTTATAACTGTCGAATTTCACAGCAGTTTTACAGGGCTGCATTTTCATTAGAGATATGCGAAGTACCTAAGCTAAGCGGTGAGTGACGAGAAAAATCACCAATAGGATTACACCATTTACCTAGCCTCACATTACCCAGATATCTCATTAGTAGATTATTTCCTCGCGCACCGATAAGCTTCCTGGTACAGTTCTCGTGGAAACGCACCCATACTCTAAATATAACCCAAATGCCTAAGGGAGGTGAGGTTAGAAATAACATAAAATATGATCTCTGGAGGTAGGCAAAATGAGAGTGGTCTAGGTAAAAAGAGATCGTTTTGAGCAGTGTACACTTGTGGGACAAATGGTCCACTGGAATAATGTTCCAAATCTCAAAGTTAAAAATATGAAGCACTTTAATGATTATGAAAAATTCGGAAGGTGGTAAAATGCGTAGCTGGGTAATTAAATAAATCATTTATTTACCTGCAAAAAGAATGGATACAGCATACTGAAGTTCTGTATAGAAGTGGTGGCAATTGCTGTCCCAAATATAATATTCAAAAATCTAGGACTGGATAGTAGTGATAGGTCAAAGAGTTCGTATACTTTCTTCAACCAAGACTTCTTCGGTGGTACTCCATTTTTAATAGTTACTAGAAAAAAAATGGCATAGTTAAAAATTGAAATTGTCGTATCTACTCTGACAAACCTGTTCCAGGCCAAATAGCAAACAACTCATATTATAGTTTAACATAGTTGAATCAAACAGTATTCTTCTACCTTCTCTTTGATTTGTTAATGCAAACCGTATGTTGCTATAACCGTAATAAATTTACTGACTTTATAATAAAAGCCAATTGCCAAAGACCCACTACCACCCACTACCCTGTTGTACCCACTAAAGTCACTCACAGGAAGATTGAAAATATGATAAAAATGTACTAGAAGACCGTGATCCACCGTGGCCAAGATCTTTGTACCCACTAAAGTCACTTACAGGAAGATTGAATACTGATAAAAATGTACTAGAAGACCGTGATCTACCGTGGCCAAGACCTTTGTACCCACTAAAGTCACTCACAAGAAGATTAAAAATCTGATAAAAATGTACTAGAAGACCGTGATCCACCATGGCCAAGACCTTTGTACCCACTAAAGTCACTCACAGGAAGATTGAAAATCTGATAAAAATGTACTTGAAAACCGTGATCTATTAATGAGCATCTTATTTTTTTAATCAATTAAAAGCTCGCCTTTGACCACGATCTCGCCTAATGTTAAGCGAAAATGCCATCTACGATGTACCACGCTTGCCTAGAAGAAACTTGTTCACTCGGCACTTAAAGACACCCAGGTTGTAATTATCAGGAAACACAGACACAGGCAAGGCATTTGATTTTTTTGGCATTTCATGTTATGTAAGTAACTACTAACCGCTTACTCCATTTGTCTGCTTCTCATTTTTCCCATTCGGAGAATTTAGTTCATTGTGACTCTTCGATATTTTACCTTCCCATCCATTTTTACTATCACCGTTTACAAGTTCTGACTCAGTAGCTCTTCTAGTGTTTTGCACATCGCTATATGTTTTTGAATTTCTCCTTATAACTATATCTTTGTGTTTATTGAGTAACAGTTGTGCTTCGTCACTCGCAACTTCTACTTCGACTTTCTTCAGATGCCATTCGACTGGCTGAATTAATAATGTTCCACATATCTAAAAACATTGTTTTCGTATTAGAATAACATAGACCGAAAAGTGCAGATTCTTCGAATTAAATGTACAGGTTCAAACTGTATTTTGAATCGGATTTCAAACAACATTAGTTTGAATACTATGATATTTTTTTGTGAAAATTCCATTTCAAATATGTGTTCCATTGCAAATGTTTAATTAAATTGTAACCAACTCGTTATTTAACTAAATAAATACAATTTTAGTTATACACAGTTTGAATACTTTTGATTTCATTTAAGCACATCAATCCAAATCAAAACCCGTTCTATGTCTAGACATAAACTCTACATAGTGAAAATACCTCATACTAAGTATTTGTTAGATATACAAAATGGATACGACATACGTAAATAAATAGTTACCCCATGTAAACTCAACGATGACAGAAGCAGGCACGCGCCTTTGAAACCGTAATTTTCCAAGAGGTATCTCACTAAATGAGGCATTAGGGTCTGTCCCACACCTGTGCCTACATTGGCGAGACCCACAGCGCGACTCTTCTTTAGCTTGAAATAACTATTTATAGCTACGAATGATGAGTTTTGTATGAATCCCAAACCAAGACCTGAAACAATATTAAAACTAAACATAATTAAACAAATAATAATTTTTGTAGAAGGTACACTTCATCTGCATAGACTGAGGTCCGACTGCATTCAACTCTACTTCGCAAAATAAACGGGCGAAACCCATCAGTTTGTTACAATATCATATTTATTGTAGGGACGTATGGTTTTCTGATTGATTTAAGATAGATGAACTCATAATTTTGTACTAAATAGTTTGAAATGTTTTAAAAAGTAAAACTTTTAACTTCCTATTATAAAGTTTTATTACTATCTTTATTACCTACGTAATATACCTGCAAATTGTTAACTGAAAAATAAAAACATACAATAGGAAACAGAAAATGACGTGAAAGGTAATAAGTATCAATATAGGGTGTTGGATAATATACGCACTTAAATGAAAGGGGTTATTTTGATGGGCATAATAAATAAATTTGTGAAATGTTTACCATAGATATGTGAAATTTATTTTTGCATGTAAAAACAAACACTTTATTAAACTTATGTTGTGCTATTGCATAATGCTTGCTACCTCCGATGACCTCCGTGGTGCAGTGGGCGATTAGCCGGCTAAGACGCAGGAGGTAGCGGGTTCGATCCCCGCCGCGGAACAAATGTTTGCAAGATCTACAGATATTTGTTCCGGGTTTGGTTGTTTCTCTATATATTATAAGTATGTATTTACAAAAAAAATGTATATAAGTATTCTATCAGTTATCTGGTTCCCATAGTACAAGCTTTGCTTAGTTTGGGGCTAGATAGCGCTGTGTGAAATGTCCAGCAATATTTATTTATTTATCTAACCACAGATAGTGTATTGGTGATATCTCGAGATATCTCTTGTTGTCCCTTTCTAACCCAAAACCCGCAGCCCTTTCCGAAAGACACCAACTCAGCCTTTATTTTTGGATGTCGATTGCAAGAGTAGGCAGTAAGTTTTATATCGAATTATTCACCTAAACTTAGTGGATATTCTTTAAAAAAATTTAATATAACTAGTACTTTGTAGTTTTTTTTCGAGAAGTCTTTTTTATGTTTTGAGAAACCGTCACTTAAATATCGTCAGTGTTACCAAACACCTTGTATGTTAAATTATATTTTACAACTTTCAAAATCATATTTAGCACTAAATACTCAATGAAGACTTATTTAGTCATACACGTAGATTTGAAAGGAGCACGACGTAATATTTCTTGTAGTTACTTATGCATGCTGATTATGAAGCATTATTCACATCTCAATTTACATTGACGTGTGAATTAGGTGAGTTTACTGGATTCTATACAACAATGAAGATGACTCAATTTCTATGAATTGTCGACTCGTTTTACTTTGGAACACTGAGATAAATATGCAAACTAGTTGCTGAAATGGTAACAAAAATTAAACGAATATGGCTACTGTTCCAGCTTTTAAATGTTAAGAATGAAAGGTGAATGACTAGTTTTTCCCATGACTTCATTTGAGTGGAACTGCTGAAAATTTAGGAATAAATAGATATTGTTATTAAATTTTAGATGATTACTAGCTGACCCCACGAAATTTGTAAGCTTTAGGATCAATACATTTTGTGTTGCTAAGCTGAGATAGGGGGTTAGTGGTAGAACGGTGCAAATTTATGGTTGTATGTATTTTTTATTGGCGAATCATAAAAAAATAAAAATATATTTTTTTGTCCAAAATATAAAAAAAAAAATTGGGGTGGACCCCCCTTATCACATAGGAGTATGAAAAATAGTTTACGTCCTATTATCAGACCTACCGAATATACACAAAACATTTCATAAAAATCGGTCAATCAGTTTCAGAGGAGTTTTGTTACAAACACTGTGACACGAGAATTTTATATATTAGATTAAATTTATCTAAGATATTACTCACATACCAATATTATAATAGTATCTTGGAAGCAACAACATGAATGCACAGTTTCGTGAGTAAGAATACATATTCGTTTTTAAAATTGTAATTTGACTTTGCGAACTATCATGTTCCAGTTTTGTTGTACCATGTTTTTGCTCCGAATTAAAGATTTTTTTTTAGATTTTGATCTACCAGGAACATACAAAAAAAACTCATCCATTTGGTGTTTTATCTAAGATATTTATA
Organism: Philereme transversata; assembly: GCA_963924445.1. Classification (NCBI taxonomy): domain Eukaryota; kingdom Metazoa; phylum Arthropoda; class Insecta; order Lepidoptera; family Geometridae; genus Philereme; species Philereme transversata. Next base: position 14,670,018 of record OZ004342.1, read on the forward strand.
TAGCTCTACTTAAAATTAGTATTAGCTAATTATGAATGAGAAATATAATGAGTTAGAGAATAGATAGAACCAAAAAATTCAAATCTTATAACTAAAAGGATTAATTTCGGCTCGCACAACGATCCCTGAAAATATTTAGCGACTAAAAATGTTAAAATTTGACGTATTTGTATTATTTTACAACTCTCAAAATCATATTTAGTCGTTTAGTTCGTTGCGCAAGTCGCTCTTAATAAGATAGATAGATAGATAGATAGATAACTCTTTATTGAATTACCACACAAACAGAAATAATACAAAATAAATATAAGGCTAGAATAAATAAGGCAATACAATGGGCGGCCTTATCGCTGAAAGCGATCTCTTCCAGGCAACCTTTGGATGGAGCGAAATTTACAATATGGAGTGCGGTGTAATTTGTAGGATATATTTAAGTACACAAATATTCTTAAGTATAATAAAAAAAAATATATAAAAATAAGGTAAACACTCACCCAAAAGCACTCCATAGGTCAATATCAAATGAATTAAACTTGTCGATAATCCGCTAAGGAATATTCCTGCAGTACAAAAACAGGCTCCCAGTACTGCCACAAATCTTGTCGAGGTAAGTTTGACTACGGCTCCAGCGATAGGTCCACCGAAATTACCGACGAAGAGCATTGTACTCATGACTATTGCTGCTCCTTTGGTCGAGTGTCCCATCGCCTCTAGTGCATCTCCGTACAGCAAGCTGAATAGTGACAGCATTGATTGATTGAAAATCTACAACCAAAGTAGAAGTAATATGTTTTAGTATTTTTTTAAGAGCCTGAGTCATCCCACTCATTTCAAAAGGTCTCCTTTGATGCATTTACATCTATAAAAGTGATTATATATATATTTTTATATAGTTTTACCTCGTGGCAAATTGCAGCTTTAGTTGAGTCATCATCATCATCTTAATCAGCCTTATATAATTTTTATCTATCTCTTACGATCTTAAGTTCTCACGAGATTTATTTCCCCCTCTCTACTGACCCATCTCAATTACATACCGCCTATGTATGTTCATCAAATGACTAGAAATTTATAATAATAACTGTCAGAACTGATAGGTTGGAATGACTGATTATTTTAAAACAACATGTTATGAGTTGATATAATCTGAACTTTTATGCGTAAAAATATTTTCTGTTAGATATTTGTTTAATCACCTTGTTGATACTAATTATGTTCTTCCAAATAATATAGTGTTATTTTAAAATACAACGAAACGCACACTTGAAAAAGATTTACTTCTTGGTTATTATAATAATACGGATTTAAACTTCTAACTGTGCTAGGACTCTGGTTGAATTATACGTATTTTATAATGTACTTACATTAGAAATTGCTACACCTATCAAAATCATCCATCCCCAGCCTCCGTCAGGGGGGACTAATTTCACCACCTTCATTGTTTTTGGTTTTGAAACCATTAAACTTTTTTCACTTGCCATTTTTCAAGTTGACCCTTTTAATTCGTTGTTTTCAATGGCTTCATAACATCTTTAACTTTATTTACTTATATAGGTATATCTGAAACAAATAAAAATACATAATACGTGAAAATAAGCATCTAGGGGTCTTCAAGTCGCGAGTGAATAGGTTTCTTCTCGGCAAGCGTGTTCCTTCGTAAACTGCATCATCGCTTACCATCAGGTGAGATCTATAATTTATAGACATATAATTCTAGAGATATAATTTATATATGTATGTATGTATAACCCGATCTGTAAGTTCACCAAACCTAGCTAAGAAACATCTGAGAGAAAACAACCGCATTGAAATCAGTACCTACATCCGTATGGGAGCTACTATGCCCGGACCCCATACTGTAGACTCTGGGGAAACCCCCGGTAATTTCACAACCTCACTTAGCTTGTGGTATTCCACAACCTAGTTGTAGCAAGTTTACCTAAGTAAACCAAAGTGTCTTTGTTCAGCGTTGAACAATTTGAATTGCTGAAATTATAAGGACAAATGTTTTTACACAAGTAAACGAATATTGAAATTATAAGAGCATTTAATTTGAATCTATTACGTAACTAAGATACTTAATTACTATTTAATCGTTGTTTTTTTTTCAATTATTTAATTGCTTTTGATACAATGTTTTATTGTATGTGCTATAATATAACATATTGACCATTAATATGACAATAATTGAGGTATATATAATGGACCTATAATTTATGTAAGACCTATTATTATCACATATTTTCTAACAAAAAAATAAATTTCATTTCATTTAATGTAGATATTAAAAAAATAATAGATAGCGAATTGAAACTTTTTAAACTAGGTGATGAACATAATTTTCACTTATAACTACATGTAGATACATAGATACCATGATTTGTAAGTTTTTTGAGTTGCCCGTTATGATTATCTGACAAATCATTAAATTAATTAAATTAAATCATGAGTAATGTTGTAAGTAAAAATAATTAATTAAAAGTATGATGTAATACGTAGGTCTTACCGATAATCGGTTGTATCTACTAATTACACTGCACAATACACAATACAATATGAGACTGCAAAGGATAAGTACACAGATTCTCAGATAATATCCATTACATATCAAAGATGAGTCTTTTAGTGTACCCAATGTACCTATGCTCTACTACATGATGGTTCCGTGATCATGGCAAATGGAACTGCACTCAAAAACTCGCAAATCAATGCAATTAAACCATTTAAAGTAATAAAAATAGCATATTCATAAGCAACTAGCTTCCGTACGTGATTTCGAATGCGTGGTTGTCAATAAAAAGATTTCCTATGCTTAATCTACATAACGAATTTCATCGAAATCCAAGCCTTTTAATTTTAAATCGAAACAAACAGACAGACAGAGAGACGGAGTTAACTTTCGAATTTATAATATTAGTATTTATATTAAACAATGATGATGCAAATAAAGAATATTGTGTCTTTAGAAGGGTGTGGCTCGTCAAATCACGAAGACCGAAGAACAGAGTTCAGTTTGATAACCCGGTATGAAGTCAAAAAACATTTATCGGTTGGTAGGAAATAATTAGGTATTTTATCCGGTTGGCCACCCAAAACACTGCGATTTCGATTCATATCGTTGTATCGTATACAATATTGGCTGTGTACAGGTTAAGAGTTGCACAAAGAGCCATGGAGCGTGCCATGCTCGGCATCAAACTCTTAGATCGAGTTCCAAACCTCGAGATCCGTAGACGAACGAAGGTTCATGACGTTGTGAATCGAGTTAAGGAACTCAAATGGTCTTGGGCGAGACATGGTGATGACAGTTAGAGCAGGGTAGCGACTGAATGGTGGCTAAGGAATGACTGTAGAAGGGTAGGACATCCGGCAGCGAGATGGGTGAACACCATCGTTAAAGTCGCGGGCCGTCAAGGATGAGACTAGCACAGGATCGTGGCGGATGGCATAAACTTAGGGAGGCCTATACCCAGCAGTGGATAAAGTCGAGCTATGGATGAATAACATGATTGTTGGATCGGTTACATCATTGTACCATTTTTTTCTAGATATTGTGACATAATATAAAATAATTTTTAAAAGTAGGTTTAAATTTTAATGTAATGTTAATGTGTGTTTTTAATTTTTAGTATTTTAATGTTAACTAGAACAGATTGGATATTAATTATAAAAAAATCACGTCTGTCGTTGTTTGTTCATAACCAGTGATCCGAGTAGGTATATTGATTTGGGGTTAATGATCTCAAAAGTATATGTAAATATGGGCAGAAGTCCGGTATTCCGGAATTTTTAAATTATAACGTGGAACTGGATATAAAGTGGGAGTAGCTATATTGATTGAGGGTCAATGATTTCAAATGTATACGTACTTTACGTATATGGACATGCCTCCGGGATATTTTCTGGTGGGAAACGTGTTTTCTCGATAAATCACGTAGAAATTTTCATGAATTTGCACGCAGAATCTCACTAAAGCTTCAACTCAATCGAATTAATTTTATGGAAACGTATTGTGACCAACCAAAAACTAGCATTCATTTTATTATTGGACGGATAGATAAAAATCAATTTAAAACTTTTTACTATAGTTTCCTTTGTATTTCAAATGTAGTAGTTAATAAATTACTAGTTTAATATTTAATTCAATCCTTAAATCCTAAATAACGGAAATTTCCGGGAAAAAAGCATGTCCATGTTATGTTATCATCATGATTTATGATGCAAGTACATAAAATCGATCTACCTACTCCGATCACTGCTCATGACGGCCAAGTCATTCTGCTGTACGGGCGCGAGGGGTAAAGTACCTGTATGTACTTGTGCGTAAACAGTAGGCGTTATGCCTAAAATATTCAGAAAACTAAATTTTAATCATTTGTTTCAGATTCAATCAAATTGAGCTTTCTTTATTATTTAGACTGCCTCCGTGGCGCAGTGGGCGTATAGCCGGCTGAGACGCAGGCGGTAGCGGGTTCGATTCCCGCCGAGGAACAATGTTTGCATGATCTACAGATATTTGTTCCGTGTCTGGGTGTTTTTCTATATATTATAAGTATGTATTTACAAAAAAATGTATATATAATATAATGTATATAAGTATTCTATCAGTTATCTGGTTCCAATAGTACAAGCTCTGCTTAGTTTGGGGCTAGATAGCGCTGTGTGAAATGTCCAGCAATACTTATTTATTTTATTTAAGGTTTACGTTAGTGCCTAACCTTAGTGTCGGAGTAGTTAGGACATCTCCAAATAAACGACTTTATTAGGGGTGACTTTTTTTAACAAAATGTCTAAAAATGGGTGTCTCAAAATCATGCTCTGAAGGAATATAGTAAAAGGCGAACTTAGTGATAATAAGTAGTCTCGTCTAGATAGCCTTTATGTATAATATCCACTGATAAAGCTGTGTCGGCAGTGCACTAAAAGGAGTCCTATGAAATAAGCAATAATTTACCATTAGTTATAAGTTTTTTGTACCCCTAATGAGGTACAAAAATTTTTTTGACCAACTTTTTTTCTCGTTTCTTTTCATTTACACTACCTTTTCGCTGCATATATATTTTATAATACAGGGTGCAATATACCTTCGGTCATTAATAAAGTCCTTCTGAATTCAAATATTTGGACATTGTCCAACTAATGGCATTTCGTACTATCACAATATAATTTATAGCAGATATGCTATCGATACCGAATGTCGAAGACCGGGCACGTCCTATATTTACAGGGTGATTATCGATGTTTTAATTTTAAAATAATTATGTAGGGGAACCATAATGTTACACAACATAATGTTAATTAATCGCTCAGGCCTCACAGCCATACAAATATTGTATTGGTGCCGGCACGGTTTAAATTTTCAATAATCTTCTGGTACATTCAGAAGTGAGATAGATTTAGGCTTACTCAGTAACAAGTAATGAATATAAGTAATTAATATCATCACACTAATATTATAAATGCGAAAGTTTGGATGTTTGTTTATTTATTCATTTGTTTGTTTGTGTGTTTGTTACTCAATCACGTCGTAACGGCTGAACCGATTTCAATGAAATTTAGTATGTACATAGATTGTTACCTTGATTACCACATATACTTTTTATCCCATAAATCAGGTCCCATTGGACAAAACTGGGGTGTTAAGTCAAGTTGCAACAGCGAGTTTAGCTTTATTTCTAGGTTACCTACACAATTAGTAGTGTAACGCGTACGAAGTTGCGGGCAACAGCTAGTAATTAATATTAGTAGTATTAATTATTAGTAGTAACGCGCTACGAGTAAACGACTCGCACTGTATCAGGTAATCAAGAAGGTCATTATCATACATTTAATGCTTTGACAGGGAATCACCCTGTATTATATGGATTGTTATGTATAGGACGTAATTATATAATGCAATAAATGACAACTATTATCTTTGAACTTTGATACGAGTGTGTCCATTTGACAATGAACATGTTCGCCTCAATACCTCAAGTAATTGATCAGTGTGGGCACAATAACGTGATCACTCACTATGGGCCTCATAAGAACGCCTGAAGTCGCTCAGCGCTCATTCTTGGTGTTTCTCTACGTGATAGAATCGGAAATGAGGAGATTCGTAGATAAACCAAAGCCACTGAGAATACACAAAGGATTAGCATCCTGAAGTGGCAGTGGGCAGGGCACATAGCTCGAAGAACTGATGGACGTTGGGGCAGAAATGTTGTCTTGTAGAGACGTACTAGAAAGCGCAGCGTAGGACGGCTCTCCCTCTAGATGGAAATGTGTCCAGAGGGCTTAGCCAAGTTACAGTCGATTAGTGATGACGCTAGTCGATAAGTCCGAAAACATATGGGATTTGCCACATGCTATAGAAATACCACATGATACAGCGACAACAAATGTATGTAAAAATCGAATAGATTCGTAGCGGTAAAGGTTAATGGGAGCCTTTGGATACAGGCTACACAAGATCGGTAGCTTTGGTAATCTATGGTTGAGGCCTATGTTCTTACAGTAGACGTCTTATGATGATAAATAATATGATGATGATAAAAGTCCTCCGACATGATATTCATTGATAACCGTTAATAGAAGGTTGTCTAGTGGAGATCGCTTCTTATAAAACCGCCAATTGTTTAACATTCATTTACATTTTAAATGCATTTATTTTTATACAGCTGACCCGCTGAATTTCGTACCGCTTTGATATGCATATGACGCGGGCTGCCAATGTCGCCCCGGTATAATTGTCAAGCAGCCATTATTAGCTGCATCTATGTATGAGAGAATGAATTTTTATTCTGCTATTCGGGACGGAGACTAATACAAAAAAGCAAATACCATGAAAATCGGTCCAGCTGTTCTCGATTTATAAGTGTTCGAACTAACCCGACTTTGTTTTATATAGGTATATATCTAATATATATATTGTTTTATATTACGTTTTGACTTACGTAACATAATACGAAAACTTGTTATGCAACCCTTAAAAATTATTATGTTAATTTAAAATTATGTAAATAGGTAGATATGCAGGTACAAATGCTCAGTTGATAATGATTCATTGGGAGTTTTTTACGCCCGTAAAGATGAATCAGTGTAAACCTTGATAAAACTGGTGTAATAATTAGCAATCATATTTTTAATAATATGATGTGACTTATATGAACATAGTGACATGTATGATGAAAATATACCGTCTCACATTGCAGCGCCCGTTTACTGTATGGTTTTTGACCGACTTCAAAAAAAAGGAGGAGATTCTCAATTCATGGGAATATATTTTTTTTTGTATTGTTGGTTCCTCGATTACTCAAAGACGCCTGGACGAATTTGAGGCCTATAGGCACCAAGTCAGGATCTGAAGATGTGATCCCAAAAAAATCGAGGGTAGCCCCTAAATTTTAAGGGACAAAATTCAGTTTTATGTTTTTTACCTGAGAACTCCATCAACCGATTTGGAAAATTCTTTTTTTATTTGAAAGGATTTTTTTTTCTTTCTTTGGCTTATTATTATTTTCGGCGGGTTCGATTCCTGCCGCGGAACAAATGTTTGCTTAATCTACAAATATTTGTTCCTGGTCTGGTTGTTTTTCTATATATTTATAAGTATATATTTACAAAAAAATGTATATAAGAATTATATTAGTTAATGTCCAGCAATATTTATTTTTCTTTTTTTATTTTTCTTTTTTTTATTAGTCTCATAGAAAGTTCTTCAAAGTCAGTTTAGTAGTTTGGTTATGTTGGTTATATTTTTGTTATAAAGTTATTTGTTAGGAGAAGATACGTGTAAGTAAAATAATTTTAATTTAAAATTGTGTTAACCCTTATTCTGGAGAATTATTCTGTTTACGTACCTCTCTTGCACGTAGCGAAGTCGTTCCTGAGTTGCTCGATTGTTTACAAATTCACAAGTTATACATTTGGCTAAAATTTTAACGAGACAACACAAGATGTCTTGGCACTGTAGGTGTGTAGGTATTAGTATCAACACTCGTAGGTTTTCTATGATTATGAATAGACTTCTACAGTAAGAAACAGTTGTAGGTATTCACGAGTCTTCAATTTCATAATAAAACTGGACAAGTGTTAGTCTAAATCGCACACCGCGGGGTTCTGTATTTTTTTTGTTGTTTTGCTATAAATTAACAATTTTCGGATTGTTTTGTGATGTCACCTTACTTCTTACCAAATTTTAAGATTCTTAGTCAACGCAATGCACCTAATACTTGATTTACAAAATATATGGCATAAATGGCTGTATTTTTTGAGTGTGTTGATTTGATATTAATTTAAATATGATACCTACCTCCATGCGTTTCTAAGAAAAAGGGTCTTGATATCCACTCAAGTAAATCTCCACTCTCTATAGAAATGCACTGCAATTTGAAAATTAGGTGATTTTTCAAAACTACATTTTTATTAGGTTTTAAAATATAAGTTTAGTTGATAGCTCCTCTATTATTATTTATCGAGCGAAGCGAAATCTTCAAATCAACTTGGGCAAATCGGCGTTGTATGTATGTATGTGTGTATGTTTGTTTGTCCGAGGATAACTTTCGAAGCGTTTATCCGATTATCGTGAAATTTTCTATATAGGTAGATAATGATGGCACAATTTTGGTGTGACTCAATGAGCTAAAAAATTTGGGGGGTTATTGAGATATTGGGGTTCAAGAGTGGTAAAAATGAGACTATTAGGTCAAATGAGACGTCCAATAAAAGGTCTTTATTAGTACATTTTGACCCCGTTTTTATTTTTAATAAAAATGTTGTAGTTTTTGAGTTATTAGCCATAATAAAAACTAAACTTTGACAAAATGCACAGGGTACACCAGTGACCCCACAGTGCTGTAATTTGGAATGCGTGTAGTATAAGTATCACAAATATAGGCAAAAATCTGAAATCTAGAATAATTGCAATTTGTACCCCAAAAAAGAGTAACCAGTTTACATGAACTCCCGTTACCTGTAATTTGAGTGAAACTGTAGGTCAAGTTAGGTGGTTATTTATTTCGTGGCACTATTTTGATAGTCAAAGATTAAGAATAATATTTTTTTTTGTTTTTATGGTAGACTCGCGAGATTTCAGTTCGGGGCGAACCACTAGTACTGTAAAAATACGGATTTACGTACATTTGATAACACTTGCCCTGATTACCAAGCGGTCAACAGCTTATGTAACGTGTTGCCAAATCAATTCATTTAAATTTAAGTGTCTTGGTATACCCGGACTAGAACTTCCTAGTTAACTAACTCCCTAAACAGATGTTCTTAATTCTTAAGTTTATTTAAGAATCAATTTGAATAGCAACACATACATAGCTCAAAGATTTCAGTTCACATTTCAGTTTCACTAAGTTCAAAACACTTTTAAGGTTAAGGTGAACAGGGAATGAAAAAAGTTACTTGTAGCGCAGTGTGTGTGTGGTATTGTTGGAAAGCTCTTTAAAAATAAGTACACATTTCATTAAACGCTTTTCATTTTATAGTTCCGTTTCCAATTTTTTTTTTCGATATTTTGTTTTCTGAAGTCAGTTATATTTTTGTTAAAAATTAACTTGTAATCGAACCCATTTCATTTAAATGAATTAATGATAATAATTGGTTACAAAAAAAAAACTTAGGAATGTATAATGTGCGGACTAATCTAGATCGCTATTAAAGTGATAATAGCGATCTCTTCCAGACAACCCCTGGATGGAGAGGATCATATAAATAAAAAAGATTAATCAAGATGCATTTAAAGAAAAATCAATAAAATATAAAGAATAACAGTCAACAAATAAATAAATTTTAAATTATTTTATATTTAAAGTTAGGACAGTTACCTTATTTTAATATAAATACAGGAAACTGGACGTTTTCACAATAATTCTAACTAAAATAGATATAATATTCATTTATACACTGTGGCCAGACCGTGCAACAGTATAATTGATTAGTGACAGTAAACATACCTGTATTATTTTTGACAAATGTTTATAGATTCGAGTAAAAACAATCTCTAGTTGCACATTTACCGAACATCGCGTTTCACTGACTCATTCTTTCATACAACCGCACGGTTTCACTGACATCAATGAAATGACATACATAAGATAATTATACATCGGTGGAGCCTGTTGTGATTTAAACAGTTGTAGGTAATTTTCGGGACTTTTATAATACCGTTGCTGTTTCAAATTCGGAGGGAATATTCGCTTTCCCACTACTTGTAACCGGCCAGTCAATGACCTTGTTGCAGTTCAAGGTAGCTAACAGCAACTTCAGTTGCTAATTCTACGAGGCAAAATTGGTTTTTAACGCACTGAAAGTTAATTTTTATTTAATTTTTTAAGTAATGGGGATTCTAAGGATGCCTTAGCAGACCAACAGCTAGATGAATAGATGACGCTTTTACAGTGCTTTATGTAATACTATTTGTAACTTTTTGTCGAAAATATAAAAAAAAATCTATATTACTAGGTATTAAATGTTTATGGGGAAGATAAATGGAAATAAAGCGGAAATGAGTTTGAAATGTAGTTTTGATAAAATAATGCTTGATGAAACAGTGACGCAATACAATTTAATCTATATTAATTTTACGATAAACGAAGGTCGAACAAGTAAAATTATTTCCAATATATCTTATCATGCGGAATTTAGTATTGACGAAGATTATACTTACTAGTGTGTTTACGAATAACATGAATAGTAATGAAAATTGTGTTGGTATATTACATTCATAGGTTAGCAACATAAGTGATAGTAATATCACGTAGGAACAGGCAGTACAATTGACGTTTCAAAGTGATCCTTGTGATTTTAATGAATAAAAAATATTTGACTTTGATATATTAACCCCGGCTTAAACAACGATCCCTAAACGTATTTAGCCACTAAACATGTTTAAATTTGACGTATTTGTATGATTTCACAACTTCTCAAATCATGTTCAGCCACTAAATACGTTTAAGCATCGTTGCGCAACTCGCCCTTAGTAACGAAAATAATAGATTACTATTAATATAATCTATATATATATAAAACAAAGTCGGGTTAGTTACACAATTATTATGTATATTATTATATAATTATACTCAAGACCGGCGGGACCGATTTTGATGATCTTTGATTTGTTGGATTTGTCTCCGCCGCGGATAGCAGAATAACTTTTAAAATATTGCAAAAAATCACGCAAAAGGCAAATTCATTTTCTCATACATAATGATGGCCAATTGACAATCCTACGGGAGTGACGCAGGTGCGTATTGGCACCCCGCGTCATATGCATGTCATGTCAAGGCGGTACGAAGTTCTAAGTTCTAGTTTTTAAATAAATAAGAAACAGTTGAGTTGATGTGACTAATGACTGTTTAATAGATATCTGATCTGCCAGGCGGACGTATCTCCAAAAACTGACTGCATTAACCCACTGAATTGCAATGCATATTCAATGACCCAGATAAGCACCAGCTCTCGAATTACATGTCACTTATGGTGCCTCTACATGTACGTTCATGCTCGCTGAGCAGGTATAATCAAACAATTTGACGTTTTGTAAGCATTTCGGTTCAACATTTTTATTAGTCTATAATTATGTTCGATCCTGCTCTATTGGACGTAAAAACGTCGAGCATGTACGCAAGTGGGAACTTACCATTAGACCAGACGCTGAACAATCTTCTTAAACTTTCAAATGTTTGTGTCTTGTCTTTATTATTGCAATACTATAAATCTCTATGCAATCATTACGAATAATGCAGTCTATTATTCATTTTAAGTTTTATTTATTTATTAAACACAGACTCACACGCTCTCATACGCGCATGCACACAATTTTAGTTTGTACATATACACATGGTCTAAGATCCGGCTGCAGAATCAGTGTACCCATAGAGTTTTTGCTAAAAACCAAATTTTCACACATATTTATGATTAGGAGAATTTATATCTACCAGGGTGCCTATAAAAATGTGGCCGCTAGTATTTTTAATTGAATTATTAATAATTCATATTCCGTAAGAAATTTCACTGACTTGTTTTTTCAATAAAATATCGTCCACTTCACGGCAACATCTATAAAGACTCTGAAAAATCATGGCTGCCGTTGCGCAACTGGCCGCATCTCTTCGCAGCCAGGTGTACACAGGTATGATTTTGTTACATTTATACACCCATAACGTACATTCATAATTTATATATCAAATTAAAGCAAATTTTTTTCTGTTTATTATGATATACGGCTGCCCAATTAAATCTTAAGGGGTGCTGGCTGTTAAAGACAGTAAACATTGAAAGTAGAATGAAAGAGAGCTAGCGTGTAACGTCACTAGTCAGACGAGGATAGCGATTGCCAGCTGTTGAACGGTTTAAAGCCATTATCTACCAGAGATATAAATTCTCCTAATCATAAATATGTGTGAAAATTTGGTTTTTAGCAAAAACTCTATGGGTACACTGATTCTGCAGCCGGATCTTACACTAACACTATATGATATACACTCTAGAGACTCTCTAAGGTAGAGAGCATCAACGTTAGGTATATCTAATATAGAAGGATCATTCATTAGCCCTTATTTAGAATAAGGTCCGTTGGGGCAGAAATGTTCTCGAGTAAAGACCACGCACTGAAAACGCAGAGTAGTAGGTAATTCCCTCCACTAGATGGGAATACGACCTGATAAAGCCGTTGGGGGCAGACTGCACAAAATCAGACGCTCTGGAAGTCTATGGGGGAGACCTATTTTCAGCAGTGTACGTCCTGTGGCTACAGGTGATGTGATGATGATTGATTGATTGAAAATACTTTATTGTACTTATAAAAATAGTACAAAGGCGAACTTAATGCTCACATTCGATTCCAGATAACCTTTGTGTATTGTAGATAAAGATGTGTAGGTAGTGCACAGAAAAGGAAACTAATGAAAGCACAGGACTAATACAAATAGCATAATATAGGTACATTTTCTATATATATATAAAACAAAGTCGGGTTAGTTACACTATTTATAACTCATGAACGACGGAACCGATTTTGATGATCTTTGATTTGTTGGATTTGTATCTGCCCCGAATAGCAGAATAACTATTAAAATATCGGAAAAATTTACGAAAAAGAATTTATGAATTTATTTTTCATACATAGATGTAGCTAATGATGGCCGATTGACAATTCTACCGGGGTGACGTACACTGGCAGCCCCCGTCAAGCATGTCAATGCGGTACAAAGTTCGGCGGGTCAGCTAGTACTACATAAATAATGTAATGATACTAATCAAGGAAGTTAGAGACATATGAATACAAATATCGACAAGATCAATTATTATTGATCAAATATCTCTATGATCGCTGAAAAAAAACATCAAATTTTTCGAAATTGAACGTGTGAAAGGATGTAATAGTGTTTATTTTGATACACATAAATTGAAACATTTTTAGAGTTCCGTACCTCAAAAGGAAAAAAGGAACCCATATCACTTCGTTGTCCGCCTTTCTGTCTGTCTGTCCGTCTATCAATAACCTTTTTCTCAGGAACACGTAGAGATAAACCGCAATAGTAGAACGTATTCTGTTGTTCTAAGAAGACTTACCAAAGTTAAGTACATAGGCTTTACTGCTTTACGAGCAGTAGTCGACCAACATAAATGTCTGTAGTTGGGTTTGTAAATAGTATATATAATTTTCATACAAAATTACCAAAATGAACTGCAAAATTAACTTTTTTATTGATCTAGCAAAGCGAGATCTCTAAATCAACTTGGGCATGTGTATATATGTATGTTATATATGTATGTTTGTTTGTCCGAGGATAACTTCCGAAGCGTTTATCCGATCACGATGCAATTTGGTATATAGGTAGGTAGTGATGGCACAATTTAGGTCTGACTCAATGAGCTAATAATGTGCAGGGGTTGTTGAGATATTAGGGTTCAAGAGGGGCAAAAAAAAAAAAAATTAAACTATCCGGTCAAGTGGCACGTCTAAAAAAGGTCTTTGTGAGTAAATTTCGACCCCGTTTTGATTTTTAGTTAAAGCTTCGTAATTTTTAAGTTATTAGCCAAAATAAAAACTGAACTATGGCAAAATTCACAGGATACACCAGTGATAAATTCTGAAATTTGGTATGATTGTAGCTTTAGTGACACAAATATAGGCAAAATACTGAAATCTAGAATAACTGCAATTTCTACCCCAAAAAAGTGTAACCTATTTACATGAACTCTCGTTACTTGTAATTTGCATGAAACTGTACTTAGGTCAAGTAAGTTGGTTATTTATTTCGTGGTACTAATTTTATAGTCAAAGATTAAAAATAATATTTTTTTCGTTTTTTATGGGAGACTCGCGAGATCTCAGTTCGGGACGAACAACTAGTTTTAACATGTAGGTACATACTGGCTATGGAACCCTTCACTATACGTGGTTTGATACGCGCTAGCGTGAATGTAATAGTGTTTTATACACATTGGAAACGGAATTCACATTGAAAACGTACTATAATTTTATGGTAAGACGAATACTAGATTCAGAAAAAAAACCGGCCAAGTGCGAGTCGGACTCGCGCACGAAGGGTTCCATACCATTATCTATAATTACGGCAAAAAAATTGGCGAATTACAATTAAATTTCCGTTTTGACGTATTTATTTATGTTATTCAATAGAACAATTTTATATATTTACCTTATTTGAGGTTGGTGCCGATTAAGCTAGTCCTCTAAATTGTATGAGCGCCCATACGTCTGGGGTCTGGGGACACTTTTTAATTTTCAGCTTTTTTTATTTTTTGGAATTTTTCCTTTATTTGTGCTGTAAGCCAAATGCTTTTTGCCAAATTTTGTGATTCTAGTCAACGGGAATTACCATATAAGTTTTCGACCCAAAACCTATAGGGTAATTCCGGTTGTCAATTTTGGTTAAAAGCAAGCTCTTATAGCACAAGTACAGGGAAAATTCCGAAAAATAAAAAAAAGTTGAAAGTTAAGGTTAATTTTGGTAAGTACTTACAAGTTTTCGCAAAAATCTAAATTTGCCCATATCTGTTTATCATGTTGACTCAGGACCTTGATTTTTATACACCTAATAGGGACTATAGATCTCAGCATCTGGTATAAATTTCAACTAGTTAGGTCTACCCGTTCTTGAGAAAATCGGTGGTGACACACGGACAGACAGACGGACAAGAGAGTGATCTTATAAGGTTCCGTACCTCAAAAGGTAAAAATCAACTGATTCGTTCATTCGTCATATAGTTCATTCGTTCTTTAATTACATAGTTGTTTATGGTATGCAAGAAACAGATCTGTAGTTCTAAAACTATTCGTGGCACTAAATCTAGTTGCAAGTACTATCTAAGAGCGCAACATGCATACCCATGTAAATTCAGAGCGGAGCCGGTCCTCGTTAATTTGAGCCTTGTCAAGGGGGTACATCCCTTTCTTAGTAAAGGCAGTAGGTACCTAAGTTGGTACCGTCGCGCTGGATTCCACCAATTTCTTGGCTGGGAATTGCCTCGCGCCTTTAGAGACTCGATCTGTAAATCGTGCAAATAGAAAATAAAAAAGCAGCCACTGAAATGCAATAAGACTAGTGGTTCGTCCCGAACTGAGATCTAGCGAGTCTACCTTAAAACAAAAAAAAATATTATTCGTAATCTTTGACTATCAAACTAGTGCCATGAAACTAAAACCAACGTACTTGACCTACAGTTTCATTCAAATTACAGGTAACGGGAGTTCATGTTAATTGGTTCCCTTTTTTTTGGGTACAAATTGCAGTTATTCTGGATTTCAGACTTTTGCCTATATTTGTGATACATAAGCTACACGCATACCAAATTACAGCACTTTGGGGTCACTGGTGTACCCTGTGAATCTTGTCAAAGTTTAGTTTTTATCATGACTAATACGAGTAACTCAAAAACTACAAAAACTTTACTAAAAGTAAAAACGGGTTCAAATGTACTAATGAAGACCTTTCACTTGACGTGTCACTTGACCTAATAGTCTCATTTTAATTTTTTTTACCCCTCTTTAACCCTAAGATCTCAACAACCCCGGCGGTGAAACTGGTGACGCCTAACCGTCAACCAGCGGGCGGCGAGCCGTAAGCGCGGCGTCGTCTAGCCGTAGCCAAGGAGCTGCTGATCCGGTTTGATTACGTGCTTACGTTAGGTTGACGCCTGGTTGATGACGAGGAAAATGGCGATACGGTGACGATCCCTTTCCGAGTTGATATGTCTGCTATGACCTTAAGACCGCAAATGGCAGCCACAGATAAGCTTCCTTCATTTACAAGTGATAAACTCTAAGTAGCTACTGTCACTTATAGGAAGGTCCATCATCATCTTCATAGGATTACCACTGCTGAATATAGGCCTCCCCATAGATTTCCAGAGCGTCAGATCTTATACACCTGCACCCAACGGCTCCCAGCAACCTTTATCAGTTTGTCTTTCCATCCAGTGGGGGGTCATCCTACGCTGCGCTTTCTAGTGAGTGGTTTTTACTTTAGACACCTATATGTGTGCTATAGGAAGGTTATAACATCTTAATTCGATTCAATGAAACACAAACTAAATATATTTAATGGACTATTATTACGACAGAGACGAGAACCACTCCAGCTTGTATTGCGCGATTTAGAAATAGTTTATTCTGTCGCCGTTTATACGTTAGTTGCCTTTTATTTGGAGACGCAAGCTTTAGAATTAGATTTTAGTTCGAGCCGCAAATGTTCGGTTTGGTTCATTGGGTTCCAAAACGGAATTGCATTCGAGCTTGTATTGGTGAGGTAATGTTGGCAACATGCACCAACCATGTATTTTTACGACCATACTTTTATCTGCACTCCACAGTTACAGTATAAGGATTAGCAATCATTTCTTAGTTGCAGTTAGCTTTAAAAATATTTAATTTTAATCGGTAGAATATATAATTATAAAAATAAACTTAACATAAACTTAGATCAAACTAACTAGGCAAATAAATTAAACTAGTGATCGGATATTCGGATGCATATTTACCTAAAGTTGATTTTTGGCTAGTAAATTATGGAAATGGCTTCTTAAAATATTTTTATTCGAAATAAAATCCCGGGACCCCGGGATTGGATGCATATTAATTTAACGTTAAATATTAAGCAGATAGAATTTGCCATCTCACTCGCACACTTACAAAATGCTTATATTCCCTGATGTCTAAGGTTGTATTCGCTTCTTCAAAAATTACTGACAGTAAAAGTAGGGAAAAGCAACCATATTACGTTGTAACAAGGCATTATGTAAACCTAATATACTTAAGTGCCAAAGTGTGCGTTTTTTCATAGAATGTGAAGTTCTTTAAACTGAGTATATGAGGAATGAATGGAATATCATAAAAACCTATGCAGCTTTGGGATTGTCTAGGTTAAGTAGATAAATAAATAAAAAAAAAATAACACATGATAAATTTGTAAACACGGAATTTTTCGATAAAAAAGTGCTATCCATACTAGCTAACTTTTAACTTTAGGTAAATATGCATCTGTTTATCCGATTTTTAGTTTTAACCTATATAACGCTTTATTTAACACCACTTTAAAATTAACAATCCATAATTTAAAATAAACAATTTACTAGACTCGCGGAATTATAAGATAAAAGATAAAAATAAAAATAATGCGGTGGTCTTATCGCTAAAAGCGATCTCTTTTCCAGGCTTCCCTTTGATAGACTGTAAATCATTATGTGAGATAAAGGGCGGTTATTAAAATGTAGAGATTTTTAGCAAACTTTGGAATTCCATGATCAAATACTCATCACTGATATTTGCAAAACAAACATGTCCCGAGTGCTATCTGAGGAAATGAAAACTGCCGAAGTTAAATTAAAATTGAGTTTTATTTGGCATGTTTCCGCGATAAATCGATAATTTATTTCTTGGGACGATGTAGAACTCGCTACACGGGATAAGTTGTTTGAAAGCAGAACTTAGTCGAACTGGAATCTAGTAGCGCAATGCGATGTCCTTGAGACACATTACTGCGAGTATACAGCTGTTAACCTATTGGTTGCAGGTGTGTTTTTTCACGTGATAGTCTTCATCAAAAACGTGAGAATCATCGGTAGCTTTGATAGCTGTGATTAGATTACACAATGGCTGTTATCTATAACTTGCATCGTTAACGTCTACATTGATATGGATTATAGAAATCATATAAACATAATCATAAAATCTTAGTGAAGTAAACAAATTTTGGTGCGGTACGCATACATAAACACTGTCTGAGTTTCTTATGTTTTACTAAACGAGTCGCTAGCGAGCTCACCACAAATTATATTTATGAACTCCAAAAATTGGAGGAAAAGTCAAAAAGGTCTGATCTGATACCGTGCGAAAGCAGTCGAAAATAAAAGCTAATTTTTATTATAGAGCAGGTTATATGAATCAATTTCTATACAAAAAATAAAACGTTATTCTACCTCTAAATACATTTATTTGATTTCGATGATTTGAAGTATGTGTACACAATGAAAAAAAAGGCGGGTGTCGTTGTAATTGAATTCACTTGCAATTGCAAGTTTAATTATTATTTTTAATCAAAAGGAAAAACGTGCTGAATGTCATCAAGATCGGTAGCCGTATTATGTAAGCCAATTTCTATTTCTGTTGCGGTTACCCCGTCCCTTACATACGTAAGATATGCACTGTAGGTGTGAAAGGGGCGGCTTGCCCAGCGACAGCAACAGCAATTGGCTTACGTAATAAGGCTACTGATAATAATTAGGGATGGAAAGACGATTGGACGGATGGCGTATATAAACTGTGTAACAACGTAAGAGCGTAGAGATAGAGCAGTGGATTCCCCAGTAGCCTAGTACCGTAACACATAGCTCCGCAGAGCGCTTAGCACGGAATTCGATTCAACTAATCCGGCCTAATCTTGACCGGGACACGCAAATGGCACCCTACATTCCGGCAGACCATGTGCAATTCGCAGTTGGTGATTGATGATAATCCCAGGCCATCTGCGTTGCGGAAACAATGCACACGGCGCTTCTGATAGAATTTTTCAATGCCTCAATTTAGGGTTTTGCTGTCATCTGGTTTTTATAGTATGATGAATAGATAAAGAATGGCTGTGAAGTATTATCCATTTTCAGTTTTTACGCAGTTTTTGTTTACGTTTTTGAATAGGTCTGATGCTCGTGTCTATATTTGGACGTGTAAAAATATTTTTTGTGCAAAAAATACAAATTCACTACCTCTTCTACGTAACTAGTGGTTTGCCCTGAACTGAGATCTAGCGAGTCACAAAAAAAACAAAAAAAACTTTATTCATAATTTTCGACAATTAAAATAGTGACACGTTATAACAACCATAACTTGACTTACAGTTTCATTCAAGTTACAAGAAACGGGAGTTCATGTAAATTGTATACTCTTTTTAGGGGTAGAAATTGCAGTTATTCTGGATTTCAGACTTTTCCTTATATATGAGTCACTAAAGTAACACGAATACCAAATTTCAGTACTGTGGCACTCAAAGTTCAGTTTTTATGATGGCTAATAACAAAAAAACAACAAAGATTAAACTAAAAATAAAAATGGGGTCAAAACGTAGTGATGAAGACCTTTTATTAGACGTCTTATTTGACCTAGTAGTCTCATTTTGTTTATTTTTTACCGCCCATGAACCCCAATATCTCAACAAACCTCCCACATTTTTAGCTTATTTAGTCACACCAGGATTGTGCTATCAATACCTACCTATATATAAAATTACACGATGATCGAATCAACGCTTCGAAAGTTATCCTCGGACAAACAAACAAACGTACATACATACATGCAACGCCGATTTGTCCAAGTTAAACTGGAGATCTTGCTTCGCTCGATCAACTAACTCACGAAACCGTTTTGGTGTAAAATTAATGGCAAGTATAAATTAATTTAGGAATAAAAACAGAGAAGATTCATTTATGAATGTAGGTCTCAGGTCAATTGTAGAGTCTTTATTCAGCCGGTATAAGGCAGCCTTTTATATAAGAAATCAATAAACTTATGCAACCATAAAACATCGCACATACAGAAAACTTGCTGGTTTGTGTAGTGTATTTTAACTAGATAAGTAATTAAGTTTTTCTAATTTTTCAATTTGCAAAGTTTTAGTCTTATTCTCTGTAAATATTATAAATGGATCCGATAGTGAATCTAATATTCACCTTTCTTATCAAAAAGCACCCACTCTTCATTAGCTAAACATAAATAGTCTAAGATATGGCTTCTGAAATTTATACTCTTATCTATTACCTATTTGATAATGACAAAGATTATAATATAAGTCATAATATGCAAGATAAATGTAAGAATAATATGAAGAAAAATGATGTTTCTAATATGTTAGATCGATAAATTGCACTGTTAAATAATATTAATTTTAATAAAAAAAAATTATCAACTTCCCCCATTTGTTATTTATGAAAATCGAGCATTAGTCGAAAGAATATAACACGAGGAACTAGAAAAATATAGTTTGCCTATTTTCCTTTGGTAAAACTATGAAGTTTGTTTGAATTGATATGACAATTAATATCAATATAATATATCGATTCATTCAATTCACAGACAGACAGAAACAGAGTTACTTTAGATTTTATAATATAATTTAGGATACCAATAATAAGGATAAGGATTGTGTAATAAAATAAAGGTCCAATTCTGAACCAGTTAACGAAAAAAGTTGGCGTGCTACTAGGCCCATGTTTTTTACCAGTCACGGTTTGACTGGTAGACTGCTTTTACCATAAAGTCCTTCATTTGTAGATTATTCTTTTTGTGCAATAAAGTATTTAAAAAAATAAGCTCAATTTCCTCTGGAACCAGCAAAAAGGCTACACAACACTTGGCCGACATTTAAGAACGCGGAGCTTCGTGGAATGTTGCTAAATCTCCACAGACTTGGATAGGAAATGTTCTCTTTATCTTACACCATCCTGTGCCGAGGCCCACCTTCCGTTCGTTCCGCCTCGCAGCACTACACACCGGAAACTGACGGGGATTTATTTAGAATAAAACATGCTACATTTTTACAGAGAATTATAGGCGTTAAGCATGGTTTTTGGAATTTGTTTCTGAGCTCAGGGATTGTCTACATACCCATGCCTATGCTACCTACGAGTATGTTATACAGATGTTAGCATAACCTACCCAGTATCTTTTAGCAATAAATAAGTTTACACAAGTTGGTGTTTAAACATTTTACTTGGATTATACCTTTTTAAAGGCCTTAGAGCACTCTAAAAACACCAACTAGTGTCAGGTTAGCCTGACCTATGTACCTACTAGTTTATTCGAACTAGTACGTACTGATACCAGTAAGGTATTATTTTATTGTATAAACCACTCATTTATAAATTGAACTTAACTATCATGAAATAATTATTGTCATTTTTATCCCTTTATGTAATTTAAATTAATACGATACTGTTATGTTACGCCTGAGCATGTCACAGAATAAGCAGTAGCTTCTACTAGCTGGCCGCATTGTAAGTCAGCGTGCCTCAGAGCGGTACGAGCGCTTACTAGAAAATTCTATGTGTGCAGGATGTAACGCTGGCGAGTATAATATAAAGATGAGGTGGAGCTCGGTCGGATAGTCATTCATCATCATCATCATCGTCAGCCTTTCTCATTCCACTGCTGGGCATAGGCCTCTCTTCGTTGTCGCTATTCACCTCTGTCCTGCGCTGTTCTAACCCACACACGACCTGCGATTTTTATAATGTCGTCGACCCATCTTGCCAGTGGACGACCTGCGTTCCTGGTTCCATCTCGGGGCCACCACTCAGTCAGCACCCTGCTCCACCTTGATAGTCATTACTTAGCTTTAAATATATTCAAGAAACTTATGAGTGGTTAATAAGTGTTTTATGGTCAACATCCATGGGGACCCTGGAAAACTACTGCCACCAACCCAAAGTCCTACTCCGTTATTTCAAGGAGTTAGGATGGCTGGGGTTAGATTAGAAGGGGGGTAACGCACAATACACCCAAATGCGGGACGTCAGTGCAGATCTTTTATTATAAGAACTAGAAGAGTTTTATTGTGAACGGTAGTGTAAATTAGTGTTGTTTATTTAAGTTTGTGTTATTGTGATTAGTAAATGCTATATTTAGTTTTATAAGCTATTATTATTTTATCCGAACCCGTAGCTCAGAACTAACCCCCTACTAACAGTTATCACATATCACATACCAATCACATAACAGTTTCTTTGCGTATTGATACTCCTCTATTAGGCATTTGTATTGCTACTATCAAGTTAACAACTACTTACTAAGCCAACAGACACCTGCACACATGTAGGCACAAATCTTGTATATCTCCTAAGACTGAGACTCAAGAGGCTTATTGCTAGATGGGGCGCAGGTACACGGGTACATGTTCATCGATCGGAATATTAATAATACCCACACATAGGAATCTGCCAAGCTAGACTTATCAGAGAGCGTTTTACAAGTTTGCATTTTAACCAAGCTCTTGTGTAGATTTAAATGCCAGCCAATGGTAAAGAATTCTAATTTTTCCACATAATAAATTCCTAGTATTTCTATTACTATGCATATTGTGCATGGTGGCTTGACGACTCTCCAGTACCAGTATTTTCAAGTCGGAGGAGGATTCGAAGGCATTATTTGCTCTCTAAAGCACCACTTGCCACTTATATTTCCGCGTGTCTTGTTATTTGTTTTATAAAATTGTTTTTTTTTCTTAATTTAAATGTGATGTAAAATAAAGTGGTAATAAAATATCTATACTAGTGGTTCGCCCCGAACTGAGATATCGCGAATCTTACAAAATATATATTATTCTTAGGGCGACTTGCACAACGATGCCTAAACGTATTTAGTGGCTAAATATGATTAAGAAGTTGTCAAATCATACAAATACATCAAATTTTAAAATGTTTAGTCGCTAAATATGTTTAGTGATCTTTGTGCACGCCGGCCTTAATCTTTGACTACTAACAAATTAGTGCCACGGAATACTTAACTAGCCCAATTGACCTCCAGTTCCATTCAAATTAGAGGTAACGGGGGTTCTTGTAAATTGGTTATTGTTTTTTGGGGTACAAATTGCAGTTATTCAGGTTTTCAGACTTTTGTTTATACATATTTGTGTCACTAAAGCTATTCGAATATCAAATTTCAGCATTTTATAGCAATTTGGGGGGTCACTGGTGTACCCTGTGAATTTTATCAAAATTTTGTTTTTATTATGGGTAATAACTCAAAAACTACAAGAATTAAACTGTAAATAAAAGCGTGGTTCAAATGTAATAATTAAGACCTTTCATTTGACGTCTGTATTTACCTAACAGTCTCATTTTGATGTTTTTTACCCCTCTTGAACGCCAATATCTCAACAACCCCCCAATATTTTTAGCCCATTTAGTCACACCAAAATTGTGCCATTACTACCTACCTATGTATTGAATTTCACAATGATCGGATCAACGCTTCGAAAGTTATTTTCGGAAAACAAACATACATACATACTTACATACATACAACGCTCTCTCGATCAATAAAAAGTAGAACCACTGATTTGTAAATTCCACTAATAGTCACCTATCCATATGTTTAAAGCGCAAAAAGTTTTTTAAAGTAGAAAAAAACGGTTTATTGGTAATTAGTGACAGTAGCCTAGGAAAACTATTTGCCCCAGTTCTATGCAAGCAAAAATGTTGACTGAACAATTTCTAAACTTATCTACACAGAAATATATATGAGAAAGCCTTTTGTATTTACAACCTTAGTTAAGCCAAGCGTAGTGTCTATTTCAAAATGCAACATACAAGGTATCAACAACAAGTAACAGCAGCAAGAATATTTCAAATGCAAAGTCCAACAAACATACCTTACATTTCTTCGTTACAAAGCACAAAGTGCATTCAGATTCTATATAATTTCTAAAACACTCTGACAAAACGCAAAGGCAACATAATAATACTTTTATCTACCACATTGCATGTAGAGGTCCTACCCAGGCTTCATTGATAGACTCGGTACTGTGCAAAAGTGGACTGTATTTACTTTTCTTCTTAGTTGCTAGTTTACAAGGTATAAATCGCGTTCTTGAATGATCACAAATTTCTGCTTGAAAACGGTCTATCTTTATACAAAACTACTCCTCGCCCTAGCCATGGTGCGGGGATCGTAATTCACGCTTTCACAAATCATGTTATACAATTCTTAATACATCGAAGTTTCCAGCAAAGTTAGACGGGGACTTACATGTAGCTATCTCACTCTTTTGACCTTTACAAGTTTAAACTGTTACAATCTTAGCTACCTGTTAACATTTGAATCTGATTCGATCTTATAACTACCTAATACATTTCAAATCTAGATTCGATCCTTCCCCGTCTTTGATCGTCCGTTACAGTCTCCCCCCGGCGCAGATCCTCGCAGCCTTCTTATTCAATCGGGAGGACGATCAACCTTCTCACTGGCCTCCGGAAAACGCCTCCCCGCGTCCACACCTCAGCGCTCCGAACTACTCCGTCCGGACCCGTAATCACGCGCTCGATCTGGCCCCGCGGCCATACGTTCCGAGGTAGCAAACCGTCCGCGATTATGACGACGTCCCCTTCTTTGACGTTCTCTTGCTGTCTTCTGACGTCGCCTCGTGGCGCCAACGTAGGCAAGTACTCGTCGATCCAGCGCTTCCAAAAGGAGTTTGCCAGAGCTTGTGCGGCGCGCCACGTCCCTCTGTCGGCTACGTCGCAGTCTCCCACATATGGCAAACCTACTGCCGTCCCCAATAAAAAGTGGTTCGGCGTTAAAGCTTCCTTTTCCTCTGGGTCCACGGGTACATGCGTTAAAGGCCGCGAGTTTACGGTGTGCTCGATTTCTGTTATTAACGTATTCAACACCTCTTCTCGCGGGGCACGTTCATTTAAGGTGATGGCTAGGGCTCTCTTCACCGTTTTTATCATTCGCTCCCAGGCTCCCCCCTGGTTTGGAGCACCAGGGTCGATGTACCGCCACTCGATCCGCTCTTTGAGTGCGTACTCTTTTAGGCCTGGGAGCCACTCATCGTACGCCTTTCTTAGTTCCACTTCCGATCCGTGGAAGTTCGTTCCATTGTCTGACACGATTGTACGAGGAGTCCCCCGTCGGGCAGCCATTCGCCTGATAGCCATAATAGCCGAGTCGGTGCTGAGACTCGCTATAAGCTCCACGTGTATAGCTCTCGTTACCAGACACGTAAAGAGCATACCCCATCGCTTCTCACGGCGCCGTCCGATCGCCACCCACATAGAGCCGAAACAATCGATGCCGCAGTTAGTGAAGGGCCTCGTGTTCATCTCTAGGCAAATCTTCGGCAAGTCGCCCTTCACTGGCTTCTTTGGGTTCGCTCTCCTTATCTTACACAGCGCACAATCGTTCAGAACCGCTCTGACCGCCGGACGCAACCGCAGTATCCAAAATCGCTGGCGCAGATTATTCACGATCTGTTCTCTGCCCGCGTGCTTATTCTTCTCATGTTCCCGCCTGATCAGTAGACGTGATAAGCGGTGCGCTCCGTCCAGAATGGGTGGATCCTTCATGCGATCCGGTACTGTAGCGGCGTTGATCCTACCGCTCAGCCTTATGATTTCCATATACATGTGCATTGGCCGCTAGCTCTTTTGGTGCATGCGCTCGGTTCTCCGGGGTAATACTATCCAGTAAGCCTTCACGGTTTGCGCTCCAGCTTGCAAGTTCAAAACCCGCTTGTTGATGCACCTCTTGCACTTGTGCTATAGCTCTGGCGGCTATCTCTTCCGTTGCAAAGCTGTCCACCCAGTCGTCCATGTAGTGGTTCCGAGTTATAGCGTCAAACGCTAGCGGGTGTGTCCGCTCGTGATCTTTCGCGTTCCTGTTCCTGACGCTATGAGCCAGAAATGGAGAACTTCTCGCTCCGAATATCATGGACTTCATCATGTACTTCTGCGGTGGATCTGTTCGGTTGCCGCCGCGCCATAGAAAGTGTTGGGCTGTACGGTCCTCTTGTCTTATGGTCACCCTCAGGAACATGTCCCGAATGTCCGCAGTGACCGCGATCGGCTTCGTTCTGAAGCGAAACAAGACGCCATGTAATGTCTGTAGTAGATCTGGTCCGTCCAGCAGCGCGTCGTTGAGACATGTTCCATTAGCGCGCGCGGCTGCATCGAAAACCATTCTAAACTTCCCCGGCTTGTTGGGGTTTGTCACCGCGAAGTGAGGGAGAAACCAGAGACGTTCGTTCTGACTCTGTTCCTCCTCGCTTTTTTCTGCATATCCCTTTTCTAGCAGCTTCTCCACTTGCGCGGTGTATGCACTTCTAAACTCCGGCGATCTGTCCATCTTACGTTCGATCCCATGTAAGCGTGGTATGGCCATGTCGTAGCTGGGCGGCATCTTCACCTCATCGCTGGCCCAAGGTAGTCCCACTTCATAACGACCGTTCACTCGTCTCGCTGTTCTGTTGAAAATGCTTTGAGCCCGCTCATCCTTTGCGTTTGGCTTTCTTTTAATTGAAACGCCCAAAGCATCTATCTCAAAGTGTGCTTTCACGAGCTTGCTTAATTCCTCGTCTTGGTCGTTCAAAGTATGTCCGTTCTGGACACCTTGGCACGTATGGACGTGTAGTACCGTCTCCTGCTGTCTTATTGTGCTCCTGGGGATTGATCCATGGATAACCCATCCCAGCTGCGTTAGTGATGCAGCTGGCTGGTTTCTCTTCCCTGTCAGAAGCTTCCTCGTCACAATAAGATGCCAGTTGTCGGCCCCGATGAGTATGCGTGGCTTCGCTGACGCATAGCACACGGCTTCTGGACGGAGTTTCCTTAAGTGCGCGTATTTTAACACATCGGTACTGACGAGTTGATTTCCTAAGGTCAGGTTCTTCACAGTGCGCGCTGTGATCCGATGTGAGTCCGACTTGTGTCCTCGGATCACGATATCCACTACCCGGCTCTCGGGTTCCCTCTGACTAGTCGTAGCCCCCACGATGTTCAAGGCTTTTGTCGGGCCTTCCGTTCCGATCATCGCGGCGATCTCTTCATCGATCAGAGTTATCGTTGATCCTTCGTCCAGTAACGCATACGTATTTATTTCCATGCCGTTACTGCCCTTAATCACGACTGGACACACCTTCAGTAGGACTTGATTCCTTGCTGTTACATGCGCAGATGCAGTGATGGCTGATTCTTCGGTCTGGCCCTGCTCACTGGCACCCTCGTTCCTTATTTTCGGCGCATGTAACAGTGCGTGATGCGGACGTGTGCATTCACCTACTCCGCATCGCTTGCTCTTGCACATAAAGCGTCTATGTTTGCTGCTCAGACAGCGAAAACATATGCCTGTCTCTTTGGCCCATTCCCATCTCTTGTCTACTGGCATCGCCGTGAGCTTTCTACACTCGACGGTTCTATGGTCGCCCCCGCAGCAACGGCACTCGTTCTTGTCCGTTGCTGCGTTCCATCTCGTTGAGGCTTCCTCCTCCGATGCCGCGTTCTGTGTAGCGTACACCGACCCACGATTTCGTTCGTTCACCCTGGGTCGCTGCTCTATGGGTCGGGCCTTTGAAGTGCTCTGCGAAGGCGTAGCTGTATACGCGTATCGCATTGCGCGATCTGCCTCTCTCATCAGGAACTGGGACAGCGTCAATATTTCTGGTTCATTTCGGCTGCCAAATTCCTCTGCATAGTCGCACCATTTTGATCGGATGTGCGGTGTCAACTTCTCGGCTACCTGTCGCGCAAACATCGGGTTCTGCAGGTAGCCGCGTTGGTCCATACAAGAGATGGCGGTTACTACGTTCTGTAGTTTGATGGCGAAAGCGTTTAATTCGCCTGCGGTCGCGCCCAGTCGCGGTAGCTTCTTAATCTCTTCTAACGCGTTGTCTATAATCATCTCTGGGCGACCGTAACACTGCTCCAAAGTCTTCATTATAACTGCCGGTTCGGTTGCAGTGTATAACAAAGCCGACACTGCTTGACGGGCTTCGCCTTTCAGGCATGTTCTAAGCCTCGCTAGATTCTCAGCCGATGAGATCTTGTGGATGGTCGTCGATTCCTTCATGGCTGCCTTGAACGGTAGCCAATCCCCCGCAGCACCTCCGAATACAGGTAGGTCGTACGTCTGTCTCGGAGGTGGTCTACGGTGAGCCATCTTCTCTATGGCTTCCATTAACCGATCAATCCCTCTGTCTCGCGTTCGGTCCGGCGTGAGTGATCTGTCTCGCAGTTGTTCTGGTTCAAAAGTGACCCGATTGTTCGTAATCGGAGGATACCGCTCCGTATTCTGTTCTCTCGTGGTCGATGAGAGATACCTGGTATCCTGATCCGTCACTTGTTCTGGCTCCCCCCGTTTATGATGGCGTTGGAGCCAGTCCTCTATTCTGTGTTCTGTGTCTAGGGCTCCGTTCCGTGCACCCGTGCCCTGGATGCTTTCTTGTTCATCTTCTTCCCGTATTGTAGCGACTTCGGCAATCAACCTCTTCCTTATAAGTTCCGCTTGAATATGAGCTCTTGCCTCTTAATCTCGGCCAGTCGTTCTTCAGCTTCAAATTCAATTTGCCTGATCCTTGCCATCGCGCTGGCGCTGGAGCGTTGCGAGCGGACGGACGGGGCACGCCGGCGTTCGGGCTCGGCGTGTGTGGTCACTCGCAGTGCTACCTCGGTCGCGGGCGCGGGCGCGGTCGTCTCTGACGCTACGCGAGCGGAGGAGGGTCCCGCTTCGGCGGGTCGCGGCTCAACGGGAGCATTCGGAAGCGCGGGTTCGGACGGGGACGCGGGGTAGTCTTCGTAGACGCGAAGTGCAGCCTTCTTCCCCCTCGTCACTGGTGGGCTCCTGGTGGTCATCTTCTTCAGCACTTGATGCCCCTACCTACCTAGCGGTCCCTAACACTAACACTAAAACCGCCCTAAGGCGTTTACCCGCTATTCCGACCGTTTGGCACCGTTAGGTGGCCGGAATAAACGGGCCGTGGACCAGCCACGTGAGGGGGTGGGGGGTCTTCACTCTTCGGGTGACGTCCTCGTTCGGTTGTCTTCAACGGACGCGGGCTTATCTTCAGGCACCCCGTGCCCTTGCGCTGGTCTTGACAACGTCGCACGTCGCACCGTTGGGTGATCTTCAGGCACCCCGTGCCCTTGCGCCGGTCTTGACAACGATGCTCGTCGCACCGTTGGGTGATCTTCAAGCCCGCGCCGTCTCTTCAGTGGTTATACGATGTAACTGTTTCTTGAAACCCAATGGAGCGGGTCTTGTCGGCTCCGCAGGAACAACTGGTCCGGTCGTCTCAGGAACGGCTTATCCGGGTCGGAGGACCAAAAACTTGTAGGAACGGCTTATCCGGCTCGTAGGACCAAAAACTTTTAGAGGTCCTACCCAGGCTTCATTGATAGACTCGGTACTGTGCAAAAGTGGACTGTATTTACTTTTCTTCTTAGTTGCTAGTTTACAAGGTATAAATCGCGTTCTTGAATGATCACAAATTTCTGCTTGAAAACGGTCTATCTTTATACAAAACTACTCCTCGCCCTAGCCATGGTGCGGGGATCGTAATTCACGCTTTCACAAATCATGTTATACAATTCTTAATACATCGAAGTTTCCAGCAAAGTTAGACGGGGACTTACATGTAGCTATCTCACTCTTTTGACCTTTACAAGTTTAAACTGTTACAATCTTAGCTACCTGTTAACATTTGAATCTGATTCGATCTTATAACTACCTAATACATTTCAAATCTAGATTCGATCCTTCCCCGTCTTTGATCGTCCGTTACATTGCAAGTTTTATATTTAAAAAAGAATGTATATAGAGTGGTTGTTTATATCGACGATATTCAAGTGACGGTTTCTCAAAACATAAAAACAGACTTCTCGAAAAAAACTACTAGTTATATTATAAAATTTTAAAGAAAATCGACTAAGTTTAGGTGGTTAATTCGATATAAAACTGACTGCCTACTCTTGCAATCGACATCCAAAAATCAAGGCCGATTTGATATCTCTTTCGGAAATGGCTGCGGGTTTTGGGTTAGACAAGAGATATCTCGAGATGTCACTAATACAGTATCTGTGGTTAGATGGCAAGCATTATGCAATAGCACAGTATTAGTTTAATAAAGTGATTCTTTTGACATGCCAAAATAAATTTCACATTTCTATCGTAAACATTTCACTAATTTATTTATTATGCTCATCAAAATAACCCCTATAATTTTTGTGCGTATATTATCAAACATCCTATATTTAATGGCTGTAAAAATATTTAATAATTTATCAAAGGACATTCAAGAACCGCCACTTTTTAAATTTGGGCACAAATTAAAATTATGGCTTTTAGATAATACCTTTTATACATATTAAGAATACTATATAAATAATGACATGATTAATTTGACACAGAATAATTATAATTGAATACAAAATGTTTGACATAAATAGTGTAATAACTAATAATCTTTATAAGTGAACAATTTAAATTAAATTAAACAAATTAAATTAAATGTGACATCTTTCTGTATAACCCATAATCTGACAATAAATGATTATGATTATTGGTGACTTTCGCAACGATGCCTTTATGATGCGATGTATTTAGTGCTTAAATATGATTTAGAGAGTTGTCAAATCATATAAATACTTCAAATTTTAAACATGTTTAGTAGCTAAATACGTTAAGGGATCATTATGCAAGCCAGGCTAAATTTTACATTTTTACAATACCTACAAGAAATTGTACCGGGAAAAACAAACAATTGGAAATATTTTGCGGAATGATAATTGATATGCCAGCTTGCTTAGAAATTATTTAGAATTCAAGTTCAAGCCCATCCCTGTTACCATTGTTACCACCAGGATCACGCGAATACATTATTGTATGGTTGGGGTGTCTAAGCAAATCAGAAATAAGGAGATTCGTAGACTAACCTAAGTCACCGACAAAGGATTAGCAAGCTGAAGTGGATTAGGCAGGGCACATAGCTCGAAGAACTGACGGCGGTTGGGGCAGAAAAGTTCTCAAGTGGAGACCACGCACTGGAAGGCGCAGCGTTGTCCCCTACTAGATGGAAAGACAACCTGTTAAAGTTTACTGGGAGCCGTTGGGTGCAGGCCGCACAAAATCGGTTGCTCTGGAAATCCATGGGGTCGGTCTAAGTTCAGCAGTAGACGTCCTTTGGCTGATATAATGATGATAATAATGAGGTTTATTATTAATTAACGATTAAACTAATGCATCATCTTATAGTAGGGTTTCTCAAAGTGGGGTACGTGAACCCCTAGGGGTTCGCCATTCGACGGCAGGGGGTTCGCGACAAGATTTACATAATGGTGGCTTGATGACTGGCATGCGGCACGCATAGTGGCGCGCGAGCGATTGTATTCGTCGCTTGCTCCCTCTCAACTTTCTCTCGATTTGATACCGAGACAGAATTAAGGTTAAAATTGTCCAAAGATTACTCCATTTGCGACAAAAAACAAGCACACCCATCACATTCATATTAAAAAGATATTTCTTTTGGTACTTTATTTGTTACCTTTTATTGAAATAAAACCCTTATTTTCTTCAACAGTTAATTTTGTTAGTTTCTTTGGGGGAGGAGGGGGGATTTCATTAGTTAGTTAAGGGGTTCGCTGTCACCTGGAAACTTTAACAGGGGTTCGTGGAGCCGAAAGTTTGAGAAACTCAGCCTTATAGACTACATCAAATGATGACAGCCGGCATTGCAGTGTACCCGTAACCGGAGACATTCAGATGAAAAGTCTCATGTTCCTGTAATTTCATCGGCACCACCTCTCTTTAAATTGAAGCACGGTATTGTAAGCATTAGGTGATAGTACTCCGCTCGAACTTTCCCTTCTTCCCCAAGGACCTCTTCCCTTCGTTCCTGGGTTTAAAAATTCTACAACTAAAAGTGTACTCTTATCGTCTGAGATTCGTCACTTTTCCAAAAGCTTTATTTCCATTCATGCGCAAGCAGGTGCGTTGAAAAAGTTATTCAAAGAAAAACTTTGCAGACAGACGGTCTCGTCCATACGTTTTATTTGTGCGCTCAAAATTTTAAGCCATTTGCATTTTATTGAGTGTGTAAACAATCGCTTGACAATCAGATATTGTTTGAATGGAATATAAAGTTTAATTCTGAGGGGACACGGTTTATAATTGGTACACGCAGAGTTAACGGGGACGATGCGATGTAAATGAATAAGCTTGGGTAGAACAATGGTGAATGCTTTTACTTGTACCTACGTAAGTATAAATAAATAAATAAAATAAATATTGCTGGACATTTCACACAGCGCTATCTGGCCCCAAACTAAGCAGAGTTTGTATTATGGGAACCAGATAACTGATAGAATAGGTACTTACATATTTTTTTTGTAAATACATAGTTGTAATACATAGAAAAACAACCAGACCCGGAATATATATCTGTAGATCATGCAAACATTTGTTCCGCGGCGGGAATCGAACCTACAACCTCCTGCGTCTCAGCCGGCTGTTCGCCTACTGCGCCACGGAGTATAGCGACTGACTAGCAAATTGAAACATCATTTAGATTACCTAATACAGTAGCGAAATCTATTTATTTGTTTGTATATTTTGTAAATGCAAGTTTTCTTAAATAAGTACTCTTAATTAAATTACTTGCTGTTAATTAATTTAACACAAAATTACACTTAAAACGATATTCATTAATTTTTTTATATTCTCCAATATCTCTGGATATCGTCTCGGTAATTTTCAAGTAAAGTAGGTACTTTAGCTAATAATTCAACACAGTTCAAGAGAGCGGCTATCTTGTACCTCGTCCGGGCACTGTCAGCTGCATAACTGCGCTCAAGTGATTACTGCCAGTGTACACTGTAGTTAACTGCCTGTGGTGTGTTCCGGAATGTACTGCAGTGGAATCCGAATCACAGTATCGAAATAAGTCTGCTTCTATAGATAGTAGTAAGTTAAACGTATTCAAGACTTTTAAATATACTGCAGTGTTACTTGAAATTATATCACTTTTTTATATTGTCAGCTTGTGTCCATGTAAACATAAAAGCTGACGGGCCTCTGATGTTAAGTGGTTACCACCGACTCTGAACTCCTGCAGCACTCGTGGTACTACAGAAGTATTGCCTAACGCTTATGGTTTTAATTACACCTCTCTTGAATTCTTGAAACAACCATGTGAGTTCATAGAAACCATTGCTACTGAGATAAAAAATACTGCAATAAGGTCTAAATTTTTCATTGTGGTTCTGACTTATAAAATAATTCTAAGAATATTAAACAGATAACTTATTTTTGTTTTTTATTACTGATTAAAACGGGTATATATCGCGTATGTACCTTTTTTTTATTTGTTATTCCGACGTTTCGGTTATGTTGCAACAGCCATGGTCACGGGTGGACTGGAGTATTTTATTATGGTAGCTGCAGCAACTACACTCACTTGGTCCTCAGTATTAGAAATGTCCTCGTTCATATTACGACACACTACAATAACCATACACAGCCGAAACGTCGGGATAACAAATAAAAAAAGGTACATACGCGATAAACACCCGTTTTAATCAGTAATTACGTACAGTGATCGCCAAGGTCAAATGTTTTATACAAATACAAAGAAGAGTTAAATAAAAAATGTAAATGTTTATGCTTATGTTAATAAAAAAAATTATATGAAAAGTTCAAAAAAAACTTGTCTTAAACACCGTCATTAGTATAAGAATTATTATTATTATTAATAACAAAAAAAATGTATAAAGTCTTTAATAACAAAAAGAATATATAATTATTTACAATAAAATGCAGAAGAAACAGTTGAATCATCTAAAGACCGCAAACAATCTATAGATAGCTCAACTGCTCCAGATCACTACCAGGCGAAAGTGTCCCCAAGACACTGGCTGCATTGCCCCGCTGAATTGCAATGCTTATACGTTGACCCAGATAAGCGCCAGCTCTCGGATCACACGACGCTTTGACCAGACGCCCAAAAAGAATTTTAAAATGCGATGGGCCCCGGTACCCTATGGACCCAGGGTCTCGACCCCAAGTGGCTCAAAATACTATTATTACTTGTACCGCCACAGATAACGCTGTTGCAGTGGCAAAGTATTGGCAAAACAACATTTGATATTTAAAATAATATAATCCATATCGACACACAGAAGAAGGAGTTTAAGAATAAAAATATCCGTTTAGGATCTATGAGGGCTAACAAAGCGACATACATAGCTTACTTTTAAGTTTATCTTTATTCTGCGCCTTGCTCAAGTTCCATTAATCAACTTGACAGAATCAATGATTGTTGCGACAACGCCAAGTTGCGACCATTCCCGAACGCACCACTATAGAGCATTCAAGCTTGCACCAATAATTGTAGATCAATGGTCGGGTCAGCTCGATTCACTGCCAACGACCGGCGTGTGGCAGTGTTGACACTTAGACCTCTTACGTTTGCATCTTGTCTATTTCCAAATTATAGCCTGCCTTCCATTTATCTATTGGCGTCTGCCCAGTGCAAATTATGGTTGGCTGATATTATACTGGCTTGTTGGATCAATGATAATTTGATAACTCAAGATTATGACGTGATGTTGAGATCCTACTAGCGAGATAGCTTCTATAAATATTGGATTATTTAGATGATAGAGAAGCCTGGGATTGAAATTGCTCCAACTCGTTTAAAATGTTACATTAATTTATTTTCTGTATTGTTATGTATTCTAAAAGGATCATTAAACTAGTGGTTCGTTCCTAACGCTTTCGTCTCGCATATAAGTCTCCCATATAAACAAAAAAATTTTTTTTTTTTTTTTTAATTTTTGTTTTTATTTATTTCATCACAGAATCAACAGCACTTGATATCAATGTATACAAACTCTTATAACTAATGCTTAATGCAACAGATTCACATTTTATAGACATTTAAGAAATTAGAAATTAGACGCTTAGAGAAAAAGATTAAAAAACACAATACAAAATAATAATTGATTTTCAAGGAATTTAGTAATTTAGTAATTTAGTAGGTACGCATTTGAAGAATGAAAGGGGAGGAGGGATGCTGTGTAAATGTGTATATATGAGGGAGTGAGGGAGAGAGTGTAGTGTTTTGTGTTTTGTGTAGTGTTTTGTGTAGTGTAGCTCTTTGAGTTTCAGAATATTTTATGGAACGTGCTATATATGATTAAGAACAGATATAACTTGTTTTTTAAAAGATGCCTTGCTATTAGAGAAGATGTCTATATCCGAAAAAACCTTGTTGTAGCTATCTAGCGTGCGATAGATGATAGAGTTCTGGGCATAGTTGGTGTGACTGAAAGGAACATGAAAGAGGGTGGTGTGTCTAGTACGTTTAAAGGGCGTTTTGAATTGAAGAACTAGAGACGCTAATTCGGGACTATCAGTTCTATTACTGCAAACGTCGTGTAAAAACAACATCTGCAGCAAAGAACGCCGATCCTTTAACGGCATGAGCTTATGAAACCTACACGATTCCTCGTAGGTCATGCCTCTTTTACAATGGGTGCGATAGTTTAATGTTTTAATAAATTGGGATTGAATGCGCTCAATATCTTGCTCATATATTATGTATTGTGGGTTCCACATATTGCAACAGCATTCCAAGACGCTACGGACATAAGAATAATAAAGAACTTTAATACATTCAGCGTCGGAGAACTGCCGACTAACACGTAAGACAAACCCTAGATTTCTGTAAGCTTTTGCAACCACTGCCGCGACTTGATCAGACATTAACATTTTCGAGTCAAAGATTACTCCAAGATCTCGTGTATTATTTTTATGTTCCAAATGTATATTGTCTAATTCATATTGGTATGTTATTTTTTTAATTTTACGAGTGAATGAAATTTGGAAACATTTTGAAGAATTTACTCCAATTCTATTATCACGATAGTAGTTACATAGCCGTTTAATATCATTTTGCAGCTTCTGAGAGTCTGCTTCAGTTTTTATAAAAGCGTAGATTTTGGTATCATCAGCGTACATGAGGAATTTGGCAAACTGAAAACAACTACCCACATCATACAGGTAGGCAGTGTAAAATAGGGGTCCCAAAATAGAGCCTTGAGGGACTCCAGAGGGAACATCTACAAGATCAGAACGGTATCCAGCAACAACTACAGCCTGTGAACGATTACGTAGATAAGACTCTGTCCACCTCAGAAGATTACCACGAATTCCTAGCTCTTGGAGCTTACGAAGAAGGATCATGTGATCAACGCGATCAAACGCCTTCTCGAAATCAGTATATATTACGTCGATCTGAAAACCTTCATCCATTCCACGAAGAACGTCGTTGGCAAAAGTTGAGAGATTAGTATTAGTTGAGCGACCTTGCACAAAACCATGTTGTTCTGATGGAATGTGGCGAAATATGAGTGGGTAAATATGGCTATAAACAACCCTCTCCATTATTTTACTTAGAACATTGAGGATTGATATAGGTCGATAATTCGAAATATCAGTATTAGTACCTTTTTTATGTACGGGCACAATATTTGCAGTTTTCCAAATTTTGGGAAAATATCCTTCAAGGAAACATCTGTTAAAGATAACTTTTATAGGGATTGCTAGCGATTCTACACATTTTACAAAAAAGAATGGGGGTATTCCGTCACAACCAGCGCCCTTAGAACAATCTAAGCTTTTAAGGATTTTCTCTACATCTGTGACCGATATCTGTATGCCTCCTATAATATCATAGCACGGGGCTCTGCTATCAGAGAAAGAACTATAAGTATGCGCAGGTTGAACAAAATTTCTGCAGAAAAAATCACTAAAAGAATTGCAAATGTCCCGCTGATTAGATAATCTATTCTTATTATATTCCATAACATTAGGATAATTAGAACGATTATTTCTTTTGGATTTTACATAAGTCCACAATAATTTAGGTGTCTTTTTAATTTGTTCTTGAGTAAAATTAATGTAAGATGTATAGCATTTTTTTTCAAGATTTTTTAGGCGCGCACGTAATGTAGAAAAAGATTCATAGTCATCAGGGTTACCATATTTTTTCCAGCGACTATGATATTTGGCTTTTTCTTTTATTAATTTAATAAGAGCATTACTGTACCATACAGGGTAGGTATGAGTGAATGAAACAGTTTTTTGAGGTACATATTTTGAGATAACTACATTTATACAAGAATAAAAGCCATTAATAGCATCTTCTACTTTTATAGAAGTTAAAAACGACCAATCATAGTCAATAAAATATTTATTTAAATTTATGTAATCCGCCTTCCTAAATAGAATGTTTGTTCTTTTTGGAGGTATAATAGACGGAATCATAATGTCGTTTACACAGATATGAACAGCGGGATGACAAATATCCTCTTTTACAAGTGGGGATGTAGATTTTTCAACACAAATTGGTGTGTTACTAAAAATAAAAATAATCTTATTTGTAATCTTTGACTATCAAAATAGTGCCACGAAATAATTAACCACTTTATTTGACCTACAGTTTCATTCAAATTACAGGTAACAGGAGTTCATGATAATTGGTTTTTTTTTTGGGATAGAAATTACAGTTATTCTGGATTTTAGACTTGTGCCAAATACACATACCAAATTTCAGCACTGTGGGGTCACTCATGTACCCTGTGAATTTTGTCAAAGTTCACTTTTTTAGCTCATTGGGTCACACCATAATTATGCTATTACTATCTACCTATATATTAAATTTCATGAGGTATCATCGGACAAACAAACATACATACATACAACGCCGATTTGCCAAAGTTGATTTGGAGGTATCGCTTCGCTCGATCAAAATAACAACCAGCCTTGTTTCTTGCCTTTCTTTCCTGGCTTGGTCCCAAAGGAAAAGGCAGTAAAATTGACGTTTCAAAGTGATCCTTGTGATTTTAATGAATAAAAATTTTTCACTTTGATCGTTCCAGTCTTCAATTTTTGGTCCAAATACAAACAATTTTTATATAATGCACCTCTTTATTTTTTGGATTATTTTGAAAGATGACTTTAAGCGTGATAAAGACGCGCACAATTTTGGATAAGAATATCCCTACTTGAAACCACTAAGCGGGCTAAGTTTTACGGCAACATGCCGCCTATTGTCTTTACAATATGTTTATCATCGATAACTGAAGATATAAATATTCATTTTGAGTTCCATCAAGGTGTTCATGAGTAGTATGTCTATACTGTAGCTCTGGAGAAAAGAATTGAGTATGTACTTATTTCAAAAAATGGCCTCAATTAGCTAATATTAGATAAAAGTAGAAAGAAGGAAGGCTTTTGCCCTAGTGGGAATCCAAGAGCTGATTTTTTTTTACAATTATAAGAGTTTTTTCATGTATTATATTTGTGACTCACAGTATAACATATATATTATCCGTATAAAGTCGTAAGGCCACAGATATCTTCAAGCTAACACAGCTAATAAACTCCTCGATATACACATTTAACTATCTGTTGTTTGCAGTGTGCCGTAAAACTTGTGCTTTTACAGTACACTGAACAAAAGAGGCGGTAATAACTTCCCCCTCCGAAGTAAGACCACTGAAAGTTACTATGGACTCCTCAGGAATGGAGCCCATTGAAGACCAGAAAGGTGTGTAGTTTTGGAACTTTTTAAAGAGAAACTTTCCGGAAAGAAGTCCTTTCTCTGCCGGCCAGCTATTTTGTTTTTCATTTATTCATATTTTTCATATTAAGGAGACAACGAAAAGGAAAATATTCTGGAAAAATTTTAATGCGGTGTTTATTTTATTTATTTTTATTTGATGTTTTTTGAAATATATCTGTGATTTTAATACATAGGCTAGTTTTCAAGCAGTAAACTCATATTCTAAAGCAAGACCTGAGTATTGATTTTACTTACAAGCTTTATATTTAGCTTCAGTTGTACGAGTATATCCAGTTGTTTATGTATGTGTATGTTAAATATTATGAATGGTTATTGATCGAGCGAAGCGACATCTCCAAATCAACTTGGGCAAATCGGCGTTGTATGTATGTATGTTAGCTTGTCTGAGGATAACTTTCGTAGCGTTTATCCGATCATCATGAAATTTGTTATATAGGTAGGTAGTGATAGCACAATTTTGGTGTGACTCAATGAGCTAAAAATATTGTGGGGTTATTGGGGTTCCAGAGGGGTAAAAAAAATGAAAATAAGGATATTAGGTCAAGTGGGACGTCAAATGAAAGGTCTTCATTAGTATATTTGAACCCCGTCTTTATTTTTAGTTTAATTTTTGTGTTTTTTGAATTATTAGCCATAATAAAAACAAAACTTTGATAAAGTTCACAGGGTAGACCAGTGACCCCACAATGCTGA
Source organism: Philereme transversata (assembly GCA_963924445.1). Taxonomy (NCBI): domain Eukaryota; kingdom Metazoa; phylum Arthropoda; class Insecta; order Lepidoptera; family Geometridae; genus Philereme; species Philereme transversata. Next base: position 14,709,353 of record OZ004342.1, read on the forward strand.
AATTTGGTATTCGTGTAGCTTTAGTGATACAAATATAGTTAAAAGTTTGAAATCCAGAATAACTGCCCTTTGTACCCTAAAAAAATATAACCAATTAACAAGAACCCCCGTTACATCTAATTTGAATGAAACTGTAGGTCTATTAGGTTGGTTATGCATTTCGTGGCACCAACTTATTAGTCAAAGATTAAAGCCGGCATGCACAAAGATCACTAAACGTATTTAGCGACTAAACATTTTTTATAAATTTGAAGTATTTGTATGATTTGACAACTCCTTAAATCATATTTAGCCACTAAATACGTTTAGGCATCATTGTGCGAGTCGCCCTAAGAATAATATTTATTTTGGGAGATTCGCGAGATCTCAGTTCGGGGCGAACCACTAGTTATTTAGATTCATACATTTATTTTATTATCACTAGTATTAGTTTGTATGTAGTAGGTACACCATTACACCCCAGGTAATGTCCATACAATGGTTGTCTGGTAGAAATCGCTATTTAGCGATAATACGACCAACTGTATCACAAAGATTATAATTATAGTAACAGATATATAGGGTGTTTGATAATATGCGCAAAAAATGAAATTTTGATGAGCATAATAAATAAATTTGTGAAATGTTTACCATAGAAATGTGAAATTTATTTTGGCATGTCAAAAGAAACACTTTATTTAACTTGTTTTGTGCTATTGCATAATGCTTGCCATCTGACCACAGATACTGTATTGGTGACGTCTCGAGATATCTCTTGTTGCCCCTTTCTAACACAAAACCCGCAACCATGTTCGAAAGAGATATCAAATCGGCCTTTATTTTCGGATGTCGATTGCAAGAGTAGGCAGAAAGCTTTACATCAAGTTAATCACCTAAACTTAATCGATTTTCTTTTCTACATAACTAGTCGTTTTTTTCAAGAAGTATTCTTTTATGTTTTGAGAAACCGTCACTTGAATATCGTCAGTATATTACCAAACACCCTGTATATGGTCAAATTGTAGCGATCTCTATCCACAATCATTTGTATTCTATACGTTTAATACTTATTACTTATATTATAGTGAACGAAAGACAGCTCCTAACTAAGCAGTTTGGTGCAAGCTCATAATATCGATCGGTCTGGAAATCTAAGGGGAAAGCTTATATTGAGCAGTTTATGTATAGTCACGTTTTATGACTGATATGATGACACTGAATAGATCTATAAATATTTCAAAAACTGTGACATAAATAAAATAAGTATCTAGTAGTTTAAATAAGATCGAACACAAAATAAACTTTTAATAACGCCCAGCAGATCATAAAGCAGACTTGTAAAAGTTTCAAGCATCGGTAATATCAAAGTAGAACTGCTTCCAGCATTGGAAGACGTTAGGTTATTGCGTTATAAAACTATAAAGCCAAGCGAGTGTTTCAAATAGTTTGCTTAAACCTGAGAATAATCTGCAAATATCATCTAAAGCGAGGGTTTAGTAGATTCGTATGCATATTCGATAAAATAATGTTACGAGCTGAGGGTTCGGGATAAAATAATGGGAATCGATCCAACCAAAATAACACTTTTATTTAACACTAGAACGATGAATACACGAACTTGGTCACACGTAATCACAACACACTAATTCACACCACTGTTGCACCACTTAAAGTCACCGAAATGTTCGCACGTATAGCAAAATCTAGACTGACTCGCGAGCAACTACTGTTCACGCGAGACCCTTCTCCACGTCAGTCCTCCAGGGCCTCGCTGAGACTCACTCACTAACTGACCGTCCGGCCATCTCTCCGGCCTATTTATATCGCGCACAATTCGATTGTTCGAGAACGGTCTCAATCGTTCCAGGAAAGGGTCGGTGTTTCGACAGAACGACCAATCCCCATTGTGCGCAACCGCAGACAATAACAACAATGGCACAGCAAGACAAAAGCGTTCGATAAGTTTCGATTATTACTCATTGTTTAACAGCCTCAGCGTAACAATAATAATAATGGTTTTCACATAAATTGTCCGGTCATGGCTTGCCTAAACTCAGTCAAAAGTCGTTCATCATTCTAACTGTATTATGTCAGATGGTTACATTATTTGACCAAGATTGAGCCTTGAGGTAATACTTAGTTGCCAAGTACACCCTGCGTAGATGGAGAGTCGGTGAACATAATTCGCACTTTACTTTAAATCCAGTCACTCGTTGGCCGTCGAAGTGTCAATATAACATTGCTTTTTATAATAATTCTTCTAATCTTCTTAACAAAGATGGCGTGACGTAGGTGATGCTGTTTTATAAATGATCTAATTTACGGTGCTATTGGTAAATCTAGCAAAAAAATAGGGTGTGGCTGGGACATGGACACGGCCATGTGTTCTACGTGAAAACGTGTACACGTAATATTTTCACATGTAATATTTTCTATATAAAATACACTATTTTATGGTTGTTATAATCATGTTTGAACACTAAGAAGTCCTTCAAGTCATACTAAATGGAAATTTTGAAACGCAGCAAAATGACCTCAAAATAGCGGCGCTCCCCTCCACCGCTTGCGATGCGTCACAGTCTTCACTTAGCGTAACGAATTCTTTGATTCTCAGCTATCCAGTGGTGTAATTAAATTTTGGATGGAAACGATAAATATGTAGCTGCAGCACTAAACTTTATCCCCCGATTTTGTTATCATTCGTTTTTCGAATTGCCTCCCACTATGGAAGCAATTTTCAAAAACGTATTCTCGTCAAAAAAAAATACTTAATGCTGTTTTCCCAAAATACCCATTCCACGCACCCATCCCTTCCACACTCACTTTTTTTTACGTTCCCCTTCGTGTCCATTAAAGATATCAAAGCTAGGTAGAGTTAATTTGTTTACGAGCCGTCGTCTGTTTTTCCTAAAGAATACAATCCGGGCCTCTTTAAGGTAAATAGGTTTCTCCTAGATCTTCGTGCTTCATCTTAGACCACATCATCACTTACCATCAGGTGAGATTGTGGTCAAATGAAGTTCTATCTAATTTAAAAAAAAGAGTAGTAATCAACAAACTTATATGTATGTATTTGGGATTGTAAACAGTTCATAATCGATCGAGCGAAGCGAGATCTCCAAATCAAGTTTTTTTTTGTTTGTTTGTCCAAGGATACTAAGTGTTGATCTGATCATCGCGCAATTTGGTATATAGGTAGATAGTGATGGCACAATCCTGGTGTGACTAAATGAGTTCAAAATTTTGGGGGTTTGTTGAGATTCAAGTGGGGTTCAAGTAGGGTAAAAAAAAAACAAAATATAACTATCCTGTCAAATGGCACGTTTAATGAAATGTCGTCATCAGTACATTTCGACCCCGTTTTTATTTTTAGTTTAATCCTTGTTGTTTTTAAGTTATTGGCCATAATAAAAATTGAACTTTGAAATTCACAGGTTACACCAGTGACCCCACAGTGCTGAAATTGGGTAAGTGTGTAGCTTTAGTGACATAAACATAGGGAAAAGTCTGAAATCCAGAATAATTGCAATTAAGTATAACCAATTAACATGAACTCCCGTTATCTGTATTTTAATGAAATTGTAGGTCATGAAAATGGTTTAGTACTTCGTAACACTATTTTGATAGTCAAAGATTACAATTTTACTAGTTTAAAACTGTGTAGTTGCTCTGTGGGTTACGTGGATGTGTAGCTCTTCCTTTCAAAGAAGTTGGTATTTTTACCTAGCCCTTGGCTACATAATTTACTTCTCTTCTCTCGGACGGCCTAAAAACTCAGACACAAGAAGTTGACGAAATACTAAGTTCGTTTGACCTAGTGGCCAACTCTGGTATCTGGCCAACACTCGAACACCTCTGATTTAACTTATAAACTTATATATACCCGGAGAGAAGCGCAGAAGCGCTCAGTAGAATATGCATCAACCCCATCTATGTAGTTATCGCGCGAAACTTCGCATAAGTTAGCTAACGGCTAAACAAACTAACTACACTGTGAGTTAAGAGTTAAGATTGCATACATATTAATTTAAGATACTTTTTTGTAGATTTGGTATAACAGTTTGTTGAAAAGTATGCACAAACAGTTTTAACCGTATTTTATTATAAATATCTCATCATTATCATATCACGTATCTACGAGCGAGAGGTCTTCCGAACGGCTCCCATTGTTAGGCTCCCGTGTAGTGTTGATTATTTGTTTGTTGATGTTTCTGTGGAAACGCTAAACAATATTTATGGTAAAATAATTTATTAAGTTTTCGTGGTTTACCACTCACATTACTAGATGGCGCTGCTCAATTAACCCCTGACAAGCACACATCTAAAAGGTATACCTCTTTAGGCATTGAGGGTAAAAAGTACCCAGCACATTTCATTTTCAAATATTTTGGTCTCTAATAAAGTTAGAATTTTTATTTTTTTTTTGCAATTAAAGCTTGAACAATTCTCTATAAAATATATATAATATTAAATTAATTAGAGTCAATTGAAATAGATAAAAATACTACCGAAGCTAAAAAAGGTGCGTTTTTTAAATTGTTTTGTTTTTGGGCCGTATCTTTAATTCTAACGGACTAAAATATAAAAAATTATAGTGTTTTGGAAAGCTTAGAAAGTGCTCTAAAGGATGGTGGAATTCGTTTTTTTATCCGCTTCAAAAAGTATAGTTATTTTTCTACTTGAATGCATTAAAGTAGCGTATGCTAAAAAGTAGGTACAGGACGGTTTTTTTAAGAAATCAGAGATCGATTACTCATTGTAATCTTTATTTTCTAGCACGAAAATACAAATAAACATAAAATATATATTTTAAATAGAATTTGTGTTACGACACTCTATGCACATAGGGCATGGATGTCTTTTACACATAGATTTGTCACACTGCGGACACATCATGGTTGTTTTAACTCCTAATGAATAATGACAATATGAACATCTTCTTTTGTATATTGATATGACTTCAGAATAATTAACAGCAGGTGTTTCGTAGTTGAAAAGTTGATCTATCATCAGTTGTTTCGTCGTTAATAAGCACAGTAGAATTTCTCCTTCGTTTACTCATCTAAAACAAATATCACAATTTACGAAACTATTCAAAATGTCTAAAAATATTTTATATGTCAACACATATATATATGTATGACTTATACATGCATATAAATAAATAAATTTCCATAAGTTCATAAATATTTTGTGCTACAATTGTAATCATAAATTATTACTTACTGTAAATAAAAAAAGAAACACTCGTATGATCCGATAAAAACTCTTGAACACTTGACTGTCTACACTTAACTGGCACACTGGGTTAAAAGTACCCACAAAGTTCCGCGCTCACCGCGTTGTAACAACTGAATCTCACCAACGGCTACTGAACACGCTTCCTCTAGATCTCAACAAAACATCGCTGAAAGGGAAGGCCCTTTGTTAAATATACACAAAGAATTATAACGAAATAAAATTGTAGGGTGGGTACTTTGTACCCAGTGTGCTTGTCAGGGGTTAATACAAATCTAGGTACGGTACGGAACTCTCGGCACGCAAGTCTCACTCGCACTTAGGAATGCAATTTTTTCATAATTCCATAAGCAGAACATTTAAAAATTCCAAACTGTTTTAAAATGCGACCCCTTTGGCAAACTTAACGAAAATATTTGTTTTTTTTTACTTTCCGTAGAGTTTGTCAGTATTAGAATAAACATACGTTTATACTTAAAATATAAATAGTAAGCAGTGAGTCGTTTCACTTGTCCCGTCGTACTGCTGTACGTTTTTGAAATGCGTTATTTAACCCATACCTACCTATAGTTTCCTAATATTATAGTCCAACTTCCCTAAACAAGTATTTGAATATTGTGTATATTGAATAAGTAGCAGACACAGACAAGTTTACTGCAACAGTCACTAGCAACGTCATTCCTGTTATTTATTGCGTCTGGTGCTCGCTTGTCACTTTACATCGTCTATTGCCTCAGTGTTAAAGCGACACAATCGATAGTTGCTTACAAAATATAATGTGGAGCAAAAATACGTAAGTTGCTGTGAATAGTGTCTAATCATGGGTATCGAACTTAATAAGCTGTATAAAGGTCACCGACATAGATTAATTAACTCTTATATCCGGGACTAACACTTTGACGTATCCGAAGTAAAGATCGCCCTAGTAATGACCGCGTCGAAACGATTTTCTTTTAATAAGAAACTAGCTCCGGGCAAATTACGCCCGGAGCGTTTCAAAAACAACAAGCCTAAAGATGCGGAGCGGAAAACACCTCAAGTACAGAGCATTATGTTTTGAATAAACAGGTAAACAATGTTGGCAACTAATAAACAGCTCGTTGCTATTGTGCAGCTGTGCGTATTTACGCATCACCAGCTTAAACAGCCAACTGAGACAATACCATAACTTGCTGAGATGACACAAGATTAGGAAAGCTCAATCAATACAGAGCTGGAATGAATGAATACATGAATGAAAACACTTGATTGTACACTATAAAATAAACAATAATAGCAAAAATTACAGAATAGGTCCAAGACAAAATCATAAACTTTTACGGTACAGCTTGGTTAACAAACGAACCTTTTTGAGGTTTGAAAAACTATTTTAACAATGACACAATCTAAAAAGACCAGCTAAATATTTTCAGTTTGATAACAGGAAACATACATACTAATACTAATTATATAAAAATAAAAAATATAAAACTTTCATAAATGAAAATTACATGAACCTAAATAATAACTACTCATAATAATTCATAGATACATACTTAGACTTATTTAAAAAACAAATAATTAATAATAAATACATATATATTTAGCGACAAATACTCAGATAGTGTTCTCTGAGCATACGTTTAAAAATGGCAAGTGACTTGGCACATCTGATAGCTACCGGCAGCGCGTTCCATAACCGGACAGCCTGCACTGTAAAAGACTTATCAAAGTAGGAGGAGGAGTGTGCAGGTGGCCTGAGTTGGAGTGTGTCAGATGAACGCAAGGATCGAGGATTGGATTGATAGAGGAAATGGAAGCGTTCTTTAAGATAGGAAGGTGAGGAAGGGTTGAACAGGATGTTATATAAATGCTGAATTATGTGAGTATCCCGGCGAAGGCGTATATGGCGTATCTATACGTAGTGAGGTAAATCTACAAAATCTAAATAAATTACGTCATATCCACTTCTTCTTGAATCTAACTCTACGAATGTATTTGCTTACTGCTTATAATCCTTATGCAATTAATTTGTACGTCACCGACCAAACTAATAACGGGCTTACCTGCCGCGTATAATGACAAGTCATTTGCACTACATTATCGCTCAATGCTGCTTTATCCACAGCTTTGGAGGATAATGGACGGGGCTGGCCATCTGAGACCTGAGCTCGAATTAATAGACTGTGTTCATACCATGTATGTATAAGTACCATTCGAACATAATCACTTTACTATTATAAGACATTACCCGAATTGTTATGATATATGAGTATTGAAGACGGCCACTTAAAAATTCATGTGAAGATTAAGGTATCCGCTATAAGTCGGTAAGCCAAAAGCCTTCGTTAATAACAATAACAAATAGATGCTTAGGATAAAATATTGGATATCTCCACTACCGAGATACTAAATAATATCGGTACAGTCTTGACTGACTGTCAGATCGTTAGAATTATTTAAACGAAGTCAATCGCAAAATCATCGATAATAGTGACTTCCGCCCCAGGTAGTTTTTAAAAGCAACATATTGTCATGTTTGACTGGCTCTTGATCTCAACTGACTTTCTAAACTCGTAATAAAACCGTGACATATGCACCTAAAGGGCTATCCCTAGGGTTTCATCACTTTCTACCGATTTCAGGAGACCAAAGCAGATAAAATATCAAATTATTTAGATGATAGAGAAGCTTGGGATTGAAATTGTTACAACTTGTTCAAAATTTTACAATTTAGACGTAATTTATTTTCTGTATTATGTATTGTAAAAAGATCATTAAAAAACAAGCAACCTTGTTTCTTGCCTTTCTTTCCTGGCTTGGTCGCGAAGGAACAGGCAGTAAAATTGACGTTTCAAAGTGATCCTTGCGATTTTAATGAATAAAAATATTTGAGTTTGACTTTGACTTTAGAACCATTAATATGAAAGATCATGTAAAAGAAATTCCCTATTATCACAAAAAAACTTGTGGTTTCATTGTGTCAAATTGGATGAAATATTTGATTACTTACTATTCAATTGGAAAAATCTGCTATCCTTAGTCGAAATCACGACTTGACATTTGAAATCTGAGGAGCTTAAATAAAAAATGCTTACGTTTCACTGCATTGCAGTTTTCGATCACAAGCTAAATGGAAGGGTTTAATGTTCCATCTCAATTGAAGTTTTTTCTTTACAGCTATAATTTGAAAAATATATTATATCTGGCAGAACAAACCAAACACTATTGTGTATACTATCTAAGCTTCTTTTTGATTTATCTATTTATCACACGCTAAATTTACCTCATTTATAGTTAAAAAGTTTTACGTTTCTAGTAAGAAACTATTGACGACCTTCGTGGGTGAATAGCCGGCTGAGACGCAGGAGGTAGCGGGTTCGATTCCCGCCACGGAACAAAATGTTTGCATGATTTACAGATATTTGTTCCGGGTCTGGTTGTTTCTCTATATATTGTAAGTATGTATTTACAAAAAAAAGTATATAAGTATTATATCAGTTATTTGGTTCCCATAGTACAAGCTCTGCTTGGTTTGGGGCTAGATAGCGCTGTGTGAAATGTCCAGCAATATTTTTTTTTATTGAAGTATTGAAGCATTAAAAGATCTGATATAGTAAAGTCTAGAATATTGAAAAATATCATAAATATCAAGGCGGATAAAGTAGAGTAGCGTTGCGATTACGAACAGTTCTGGCAAGAGTCATTTCCTCCATTTACAAAGTTCAATGGCTTTTCTTTGTCTCCCTCGAATTTGCTTTTATTTTACGTCTTTATTGGTACTAATACGGGAAAAGTTTAAAGTAGACAGAGACGATAAGCTTTTCCTAGTTAAAATCTGTTTTAATTGGAGCTGGACGTTTGTAGCAATTAGTCACTGAAAATAGAGGATTGCAAGATAGACAAGGATACAGTAATATCTTTCCCTGGATACAATTTTGTCAGCTTCATTGGAAACTAAAACTTTCTGCTGAATTTCCACGTAGTTTGATCAGTAGAGTTTAAAATATTTTATGATTTATTTAGTAACAAAGTAGAACATGCCAATTTTCTCTCATACTCCTTGAACACGTTAATATTATCTCACATTTTACAGGTCCAAATAAATACGTAATTACGTACGGGGTATTTATTTACGAGCGCACGGATAACAAATAACAAAGGCGATCTTAACATCACCTTCCCCTTGTTTTAATGACAATTTCGATGTCTGAAATCAAATTAAAAGTTACTTCTGCTGAGATATTTGTGGACGGATTAAAACGTCCAATATAATAATAATAATAATAAATATTGCTGGACATGTCACACAGCGCTATCTAACCCCAAACTAAGCAGAGCTTGTACTAAGGGAACCAGATAACTGATAGAATACCTATATACCTTTATTTTTTTTTAAGTACATAGTTATCATACATAGAAAAACATCCAGACCCGGAACAAGTATCTGTAGATCATGCAAACATTTGTTCCGCGGCGGGAATCAAACCCGCTACCTCCTGCTTCTCAGCCGGCTATTCGCCCACTGCGCCACGGAGGTAGTCAAATACATAATATACAGATAAATATACGGCATGCATACATATTTGTGTCGTTGGAATAAAACGTAAGGATGGTAGAGTGAGACCTCCTAGGGAAGTGTCGCCACATCAGTATTCCGAGCGCCATTCAACGGGAGGAAACAAATTCCCAAAATTGAATTTTACGAAACGAGTTGAATACGACACGGAGTACACAAACTCGCTAAAGAAACGAGATTTCTATCATTTCGACACGACAATGACTTTGTTCTTGTTTGAGTGTTGTGTCAAGTGCCACTCTGTGAATGGTCGCGGTATCGGTGATACAATTTAGTGTTTTCGTCTTATATTTATTATCTATTTATTATAATATGGTTACAATCGACAAAGGCGTTAAGCAAGGTGACCCGCTCTCCCTCAAACTCTTCACGAGTACTTTAGAAGAAATTTTCAGAAAACTGGCAGTCTCTTGGAAACAAAGAGGTGTATCTATCGGAGATAAGAAGCTTACAAACCTGCGCTTTGCTGATGATATTTGCTCCCACAGCAAATCATTCAGCAAACCAGCACAAATAAGTCATAGCGCTATGTGAAATGTCCAGCTTTTTTATTTATTTGAACAAAATGCCTACTAACTGCAAAATATTCCACAAATATATATCAAAGTAAATACTTCAGTTTCTAAAGCCCTCAAAAATACTAAATTCAATTTAGTAATAATAAAACGAGTCGTTAAACTCGTAACGCGAACTGTTATTAAACTTTGTGACCCAAAAACTCAATAGTTACTCGTAAGTGGGAGCGTGCATCAATAAAGTTCCGTGAAAAGTTTCATATCTTGGCTGAATGCAAAGATTCGCTATGCTTGCACAGCGGCTGTGCACTCACCAAGTAAGATATTGATGCCACTTCATATTGGATATTGGATGCCTCTATACATTATACTTTAAACGTTTATAATACGCTATTATAATATAATTGCCAATGGCATGTTAACCAGAAAAAGGATGATGTATACAAGAAACTAAAACTCTTGAAAAGACGCAATACTTTTTTTTAAATATTGATTGTTATTTTGTTATTCTGCCATTATTCTATTGCTTAGTCTTTATGGCTACAAGTTAATTTTTGGCAAAGTAGCTTATGGCCTACCTGATGTTAAGTGGTAACCATCGCCTATAACAAAGTATTGCCTCGCAGGTAACGCACCTTAGAAACGTGCTCTACGATGCACTGCCCTGCGTCCATCAAATTGAGGCATACAATTGAGGTAATTTCACCGGCAACCATACCCTTCAAACTGAAACACAGCAATGCTGCTTGGCGGCAGAAATCAACTAAAAGAAGATTTCTTACACCGTATATTTTGAAAATAGAAATATCAAAAAGATTAGAATAATAATACGAGACATCAAATTAACCTTTAGCATTATTTGCTTTTTATCTAAACTAAAAACAGATTCATAATATTGAAAGAAAATTTTATTCAACAGATTATAGCAAAACTTTCCAACTCCAAAGACGACTTAGCAAATAAAAATAAACTTTGAAATCCAAAGTAAACTCAGATTCTTCAAGATAATAATAACATGCGTAGAGCTTAACCGTCTGCGAAGAAATGAAAGGATTTATCTTATGATCGCAGTTAAGCACCTAAATAAGGACAAGTAAAAAATGAGGTGGATAAAATGGATTTACAATCTTACAAGTTTAAGCCGGTAGAATAAGTCGGTGGGGTATTAAATTCAACTCTTTGTGCAATTTAACAACTGCAGCTACAAAGATAATGCTCGGATACCAAGTAATTTGAGCTTATGCCAGAGATTCTTTAGGTAGCGGTCCCAGCATTTGGCGAGCGTAGTAAGGGCCTACGCTAGCATACCCAAAAAAACGAAATAATTTAAACTTTATTGCTAACTTTATTGGGGTGCATTAGTAAACAAAAATCATCCCCAAATTCCATTTATTAATATTTATGCCAAATTTCAGTTTTACAGCACTAGTAAAGGGATGTATCTGGTTGGACAGACAGAAAGACAAGACAGTGGGCATGGCGAAACTATATGTGTTCCTAGTTCGACTATGTTACCCTAAAACTGACAAAGAATATTATATGAGTTCATAATTATAAAAAAACATTATTTTTCGTTTCACAAAATATGTTTAACCGATAAAGAGTGATTGCGTAATGATTGCCGTGATAAATACCCGTTTTAATCAATAATTATGTACAGTAATCGTGAAAGTTTAAAAAAGTGAAGTGTTAATCGGGCGAGGTCGTATCGAGGTTTTAATAATAAAATAATAAGAAAAATGTTGTCTGGAAGAGATCGCTTTGAGCGATAAGATCTCCCATTGTACCGTTATTTATTGTATTTTGTGTGCAATAAAGAGTACACTATTATTAAAAATGTATACTTATATAATTAGTTTCAAACGAAAGACCCTATATGTATTCTCACATGCTTCTTTACTTTAGACCGAAACAGGACGTAACGCTTGTTTTTAGGGTAGAAACAAGCGTCTGACGAAGGCTTTATAGTATTTATTGACATCCTTTCTCAGCATTCTAATGAATAAAATTATGTAATATGGTCTGATGACCAAGTAATGACTGCTGGGAGCCGTTGGTTGCAGGCTACACAAGAACGGTCACTCTGGAAATCTATGGGGAAGCCTATAGATGTTAATAAGTTTTCTATGCATAAACTACTTAGTTTACTTAAGTTAAATTCAAATTTCAAATTCAAATTCTAATATTTTTATTCATTAAAATCACAAGGATCACTTTGAAATGTCAATTTTACTGCCTGTTCCTTCGCGACCAAGCCAGGAAAGAAAGGCAAGAAACAAGGCTGGTTGTTTTTTTAATGATCCTTTTACAATACATAATACAGAACACAAATTACGTCTAAATTGTAACATTTTGAACGAGTTGGAGCAATTTCAATCCCAAGCTTCTCTATCATCTAAATAATCCGATATGTTATAGTAGGCTCTTTTATAAAGATTATTATAAGATTATAAAGTTAAATTACTGTAAGTTGATTAATTATCCTGTATTATTTTTATTATTATTTATTGCTTCATGACATGCCACAGCTTTCTCTGAAATTCTCCAATTTAGGTCTTCAGTCGGATACCCTATATAATGAGGTATCTATTGTCTTTAGAATCTCCAACTTTAATATTAAGAGTAAAATAAACGATGCCACAGTTCTATTCCAATTGTTATAGTTTAGTCTTCACAAAACTACGACTATATAAATTTACTGAAAGCTTTCGTCCTATTTATAAGAAACATAAAATAATGCCTGTTGCCTGTATGTATATAAATGGTAGTTATGTAACTTAGATAAAAAAAAATCAGAACGATTTCTAAAACAATCTGACAGAATGCAAAGGCATACAAGGCATCTTAATAGACTTTAGCTACCACATTGCAAACTTAATATTTATAAAATAATGTGTGGACATTCAAGAACTGCCACTTTTTAAATTTTAGACACAAATTAAAATTATGGCTTTTAGATAAGACCTTTTATACATTAAAAGAATTCTTTAATAAATAATAACATGATTAATTTGACAGAGAATAATTATAATTGAATACTAAATATTTGACATAAATAGTGTAATGTTACTAACAATATCTTTATAAGAAAACAAATATCAAAGCTTTACAAGCTTATTGCACGCTCCTGAGTGGCGTAGAGTATAGTGAAACTAATTTAAATTAAATGTGACATCTTACTGTATAACCTATATTTCAGCAATAAATTATTATGATTATAAGATTCTCAAGCTCCCCTCTATTATACAGTGTGTCCCTGGATAAAGTGCAACCCCGAAAGGGGGTGAAACTAGATCAAAAATTATCGACAAAAAAATAGAAAAAAAAATTTAAAAAAATTCGTATATACTTTATTGATGTATTAAAATTTTTATTACTCACTAATTACTCTATTTAATAAAAAAATTATTTCTTCCAAAGTAGTAGGTCTATTTTGTTAAAATAAAAACCATAATCATGTCAGATATGTGACGATGACGATAAAATAACAAATAACTCACAAACAAGTGGCTATCGTGACTTAAAGTTTAATTTTTGTATTAAAATTACATTTTTTAGGCTGTTTTTTTCCAATAAACTCCAAAAATCTTAAAATTAAGCCTATAATACTAGAAATTTTTATGACTTTTTATTATTGTCTATCATAATAGCTTTCAAATAAAATAAAAACCTACGTTCTAACATAAAAAATGTGCTGGCTAGGAGCATTTAAAGTTGACACGCCAGCACATTTTTTATGTTAGAACGTAGGTTTTTTTTTATTTAAAAGCTATTATGATAGACAATAATAAAAAGTCATAAAAATTTCTAGTATTATAGGCTTAATTTTAAGATTTTTGGAGTTTATTGGAAAAAAACAGCCTAAAAATGTAATTTTAATACAAAAATTAAACTTTAAGTCACGATAGCCACTCGTTTGTGAGTTATTTGTTATTTTATCGTCATCGTCACATATCTGACATGATTATGGTTTTTATTTTAACAAAATAGACCTACTACTTTGGAAGAAATAATTTTTTTATTAAATAGAGTAATTAGTGAGTAATAAAAATTTTAATACATCAATAAAGTATATACGAATTTTTTTTAATTTTTTTTTTCTATTTTTTTGTCGATAATTTTTGATCTAGTTTCACCCCCTTTCGGGGTTGCACTTTATCCAGGGACACACTGTATAATAATAGCGGTTAGGAATGGAACGTTGCACGAGTAGCATGTGAAAAATCATAAGAAATTAAAAATCATATGTCACACCTGCTATTTTCCTTCGCATAACCTGCTAAAAATCATGAAATGAAATAAATAAATGAAATCATTTTCAGTTTTTATCGTATATCGGTCGCAGTCATTTGGGTCTGCTACAAATCACAGTCGTTCGCATTTCTTCGGAATTCATCGGAAGGTTTACTTGCCCGTGATTTTTCATGTGTGAAATAGCACTAGCAAAAATAGAAACTGGCAGTTACGGCATCATAATGAAAAATCATTGCCTGTGATTTTTCATATATGTGAAATAGCAATGTAAAAAACGAATCCTATGATCATATGAAAATGATTTAAAAGTAGCAATCATATACATGCCTAATAGTGGTAGGCTCCTTATATTAATTTATATTTCATCCCACTAATATTATAAATGGATGTTGGATGTTTGTTACTCTTTCACGCAAAAACTACTAAATTTGAATTTAAATTTAATGAAATTTGGTATGCAACACATAGGCTACTTTTTATTGACAAAACACGCGTGTGAAGCCGCGAGTGCAGGCTAGTATATTATAACTGAGCTTACAATTTATAAGGAAGTTGATTCACTCTGTAAGCACCATGTTGCATTGTCCGCAACTGGGTTCGACCCCTACTCTGATAATGTCTTCATACTTCAGAAACCTAGAAAATAGAGGGGTCAGTTTTTTGGCCTTTCTATTCTATAGAATAGAAAGATCAAAAACAATTCGATCAATTGCCCAAAATCTTTAAACGCTGCCTTGGCGAATGTTATCCTCAGACAAACTAACATACTGTTACGAGCTGAGGGTTCGGGATAAAATAATGGGAATCAGTCCAACCAAAATAACACTTTTATTCAGCAGTAACCGATGAATACACGAACTTGGTCACACGTATCACAATACACTAATTCACATCACTGTTGCAGCACTTAAATTCACCGAAATGTTCGCTCGTATAGCTAAATCCAGACTGACTCGGGAGCAACTACTGTTCACGCGAGACCCTGCTCCACGTCAGTCCTCCAGGGCCTCGCTGAGACTCACTCACTCAGACTGACTGTCCGGCCATCTCTCCGGCCTATTTATATCGCACACATTTCGATTGTTCGAGAACGATGTCGATCCTTCCAGGAAAGGGTCGGTCCCTCGACATAATGGCCACTCCCCATTCTGCGAAACCACAAACAATAGCAACAATAACACAGCAAGACAAAAGCGTTCGAGAAGGTTCGATTATTACTCATTGTTTAACAGCCTCGGCGTAACACTGCCCCCTCCTAAAACATGCTGGTCCCGAGCATTCTTAGCCCCATATCGCGGCAGCCGATCAACACGAACAATTTTAGGCGCACCTCGCGCTGAAGATGTAGCAACTAGAGGAGCCACATTGCCGTCTCCAGTACTTCAGGACACCCAGAGTCCCTTTCTCATCAGCGATCCCAATTCCAGCCTCCAAAACACGGCTCTCATGATTTCTATCTGTTCTTTCAATTCCTGGAATTCCTTTCCAGATGAACCGAACGATTCCCTCATCAGTCGAGCACGCTCTTATGGCCAACGTCGCTGATCTTCCTGTTGACGACGCTGCTCTTCTTTATCCTGACGTCACTGTTCCTCTTGAAACCTAGTCTGCTCCACCTTTTCACGTCGCTGTTCCTTCTGCAACCGAGCCTGCTCTTCCTGCTAACGACGCTTCTCTTCTTTATGGTGACGGCGTTCTTCCTCCTGCAACCAAGCCTGCTCTTCTTGCTGACGATGCTGCTCTTCCTAATCCTGACGTCACTGTTCTGCCTGCAACCGAGCCTGCTCTTCTTGCTGACGACGCTGCTCTTCCTTATCCTGACGCCACTGTTCTTCCTGCAACCGAGCCTGCTCTTCTTCCTGACGTCGCTGTTCTTCCTGCCAACGTCGCTGCTCTTCTTGGTGACGACAAAGCATGGCCATAATAGCAGCAAGATCGCCTGTCACAGGAGCTTGCCCCACGGATGATGATGATGATGATGTTCCAAATGATTCGGTGGCGGCTGATTCCATCTCCATCGACTGATGACTCTGCCGAGCTTCTTGAACCGGAGACTCCCCAAACCGCCTTTCATCCAATTCCTGTTGTCGTTGACCTCTCGTCTTGACACCGTCCACGTTATCCTTTGGCAGAACCGGCATTATTTTATCCTACTTCTGACACCAAATTGTTACGAGCTGAGGGTTCGGGATAAAATAATGGGAATCGATCTAACCAAAATAACACTTTTATTCAACACGATGACGATGAATACACGAACTTGGTCACACGTATCACAACACACTAATTCACACCACTGCTGCACCACTTAAAGTCACCGAAATGTTCGCACGTATAGCAAAATCCAGACTGACTCGCGAACAACTACTGTTCACGCGAGACCCTGCTCCACGTCAGTCCTCCAGGGCCTCGCTGAGACTCACTCACTCAGACTGACTGTCCGGCCATCTCTCCGGCCTATTTATATCGCACACATTTCGATTGTTCGAGAACGATGTCGATCCTTCCAGGAAAGGGTCGGTCCCTCGACATAATGGCCACTCCCCATTCTGCGAAACCACAAACAATAGCAACAATAACACAGCAAGACAAAAGCGTTCGAGAAGGTTCGATTATTACTCATTGTTTAACAGCCTCGGCGTAACAATACACACATAAAACGCTGATTCGTTTATGTTGATTTGGAGATCTCGGGTCGAATAATAATTTATCGTGTGTAAAAACACTAATCCTGGAAATTTCGGTGAGTAAAAGCACTAATTAATAAAACTTCCTAGGTAATGTTTATCATCAGACTCTGGAATGACTTGCCAATAAACAAGGGAGTTGTTTAAGGGATTGGTGCGTCAGCGCTTCCTTTAGAAGTTGAAGATAATTTAGCCACCGATATCATCATTGCGTTTGACTTAGGTTTGCAATGTAATTTCTATTTGTTTAACTTATTTATAGGTTTTAACGTAAGATAACTGTATTTATATATAAATATTTATTATTATTATTATGTTAGGCATTTATTATTATGTTCTTAATTAGTCATTTAGGGTCTGTATTTATTATTAGCTTTGAAATAACTTTTTTTTCTGTGTCACGCCTTACCTTCTTTTAGCACGACCAGGATGACTGGTAGATAAGGGTATTAGCATTAAGTCCTCCTAGCACTATTCTGTTTTGTGTGAAAGTATTAAATAATAATAATAATCAGATTGTTTATTGTTTATTCTCTGTATGAGACTCTAAAAATGTGTGACAAAAGTAAAAAGCGGAAAAGCTCATTGCCACTTCTGCACACAATCGTCACAGTGTGTTAGCAAATTGATATTCAGCCGGCAATACGCCTGATCGTGCGGCGAAATATAAACGTGCTAAAATGGTGTTTATTGCTACCGAACTTTGGTTTCAGATACATAATATTCTGGTGAAGTGCGTGTTTGTAACGCAACCACTGAACGCAAATTTGGTGTTCCTACTCGCATTTAGACCTGTTTCAACACGTAAAGGACTTAATTGAAATTGTTGGAAGTCATAATACGGCTTCCGAACCTCATAAAGAAAAATTAAACCCTTACGAAATGATTCATAATCTAAATTTCTGTCTGTGACGTTTTTCTCTTAAAGTAAGAGACGCAAAAATGTTATATTGTTATTTGTTTAATTAAAACTTTATTGCATAAAAATACTCATTAAATGTATAAAAGGTGCGCATAATGCATATAGCATTTTTTACTTGCCTACCTCAGTGGTAACAAAAAATGTTGGCGTGCTAACTTAAAAACAATATTAACTTATTGGTACTTAAAAAAAACAAAAGAAACAGATATAACAATAAATTGGATTTTACAAACTGTTAGGTCTTTGATAGCCAAAGACGTCTCAATTTTTGCATGTTATCTGTAATTATCCCGTAATTATCTGATTTACTTCATAAGTAAAAAAAATGTAGATCCATAATCTGAAAATTCTGGTCTACTTTTTAGGTTTTGGATCTAGATCTTTATAACTCTGGTAAGTCACTGACGTGGGAAGCACCCCTGTGGTGCTCCTTAAATTTTGAATAGCACTAAGCAAGTTTGTTTAGAAACAATTAATAGCAATTTTTAATAAATAACGGTAAATTTAAAGCTATCAGTTAATTCCCATTAGCAGTGTTTGTATTTCAATAGATTTTCGGTGAAGCCAAATTGAAAATTACGCTTTTGCGTGAATTAATAAAGCTGGTCATATTAATTAATTAATAGATGGAACATTACTGAAAATTGAACGGTTGGTATTCATGCAAATAGTGAGGACAGGTAGGTATTCTTTTATTATGGTAAAAAGTAACCTTGTAATGCAAAAGGTAGCATTGTGTGTTTCTCGTAATAGGTTAAGAAAACTTTGTAACCGCTTTTATTGCGCGGACGGAGGAGGATATTTGGCATAGTTAAAGTTCATATGGAGAAGGAGAGGTGAATACGAATACGCTAAAAATGATACTATGAATTACGGTTGAATTTCGACCACTGTGCACTGGCAACTATACTGCGTGTCACCGCATTAACTACATTAAAGTCTTCAATAAAATTCCACAAGAAATACAAAAATTAAATAATTTAAATTTAAAACGATGCTAAAAATATATATAGTTGAACGAAGATTATTCGCTGCAAGAGTTTTTCGAGGATAAATCCTAATACGAATTTAATTTTATGTAGGCAATTTATTTAATTTTATTAAGTTAGAGTGATACGTAGATTTTTACCCGCTGATCTGTTTTTATTTTCCATTTTTAATGATTTTCTTTTATTTTTTATACTATTCATTTCTTGTAAACCTATAATAAATGTACCTATTATTTAAGTACACTTATTGAAAAATTGCAGTGCCCTTTCAAGGTTCATGTTTGAAACAGAAAGACTTATAAGACCTTTGTAAAACAACATGTAAGCAATAAATGACTTTGACTTTGACTAATTTAAAACACGGGTATGGAGGGTGAGGGTGATGGATAGTAAAATAGTTTTTGAAGTGAAAACTTCTTCAGGCGCGTTGGGCATTTTTGAGATGGAAAAAACCATTAAACTCGCAACACTGTTACCGTTACCGACACCGTTTCTGAGATTCAAAAAATACACATTGTTCAAGTTTACACTTCAGTCGACACTCATGGATTGCCACTTTTTTTTTAATTAATTACTATGGATTTTTTTCAATTAGAAATCTACCTTAATTTCAAGTCTTAAAATGTCAATAAAATAGCCTGTCTAAAATAGGTTAACAAATCATATTCATTCATCATGTAAGTAGGTACCTACTTGTTATACTGAATAAGTTGCATCGGCGGAAATGCGCCGCCGATTTACGTTAAAAATTGTTTTTTTGAAATGTATCGATCACGGGATAAATATTCAAGCTACCGGCATTAAACCAATCTCTAAAATAAGTTAATACGATTCTGCATATGTGTTTTAAGTTAATGTCGTGAATGCGGTGACAGACTATATAATTTTCTTTAAATTATTTATTTCACAATCAGAAAGAGAACGGGTTTTTTTAATCGGCCATTTCTACTTTCAAAACAGATGTTAACGGCCGGTTGGCAGTATGTCGTTTTTTTTAATAACTTTAATGGTTGATGGGATTTGGCATGCAAGCGAAAGTCCTGGAAGACAGTGGGGGAGACCTATGCCCAGCAGTTGGATGATATAGGTTGAAAAAAAATGGTTACGTGGCTTTCTGAACTTTTTGATCAATAATTCTCTTCCTTAGGATTTGAATAAACTTATGATCGACTGATGATGATTGAGTCAAGACTAGTTTTTACTGTTTTTGCAGTCAGTGTTAGTTTTGTCCGGTGAAGAGTTTTGACTGTAACAAATAAGAAGGTAAAAGAAATTTTCTCTCTTGAAAGTCACTCGGTGACTAACCAATTTGATCATTCTTGAAAGCCAATCCTCTGCCTAAAATTACTGTCAAAACTAGCCATATGCTATCAAAAATTGTCAAATGATTTGATCACAGAATTTACCAGCTACTGTCTTGTTTGCTATGACGAAGTTATTCAGCATTATCAATGCGACAATAAAAAACCAAGACGGTGATAAGAGGACTCAGAGATCAGAGGTGAAATATTATACAAACTTCAAATAATAAAAAGAATTATAATCCAGTAAAACAAAACAAATAACTATATGTAATACCATAGTACGGTTTAACAGAAGTCCAACTCATTAGCAAATGAAAGGTTTAGTTTGGAATCAAATAAATAACGTTAAATAAAACAGAATCTCAACTAATTCAACCCTCAAGCAATAATTTCATGCTTCATTTTCAAATAATTATTTGTCAAAAACATTCAAAATTGCAAAGCCTTAGATGCCTAAATATTTTAATTACTTCACACTAAGCGACGAAAGTAATTAGCAAAATTAAAGCACGTAGGTGAGCTTATGGTCTTAAAAGTTATATTAGAAAGAGCACTTTGTCATGTCAGGCTTTTAACAGGCCCTTTAATTTCTCTTTGTGCAGTAAATTAAGACATTAAATCGTTTACGTCAAAGCATAATGAGAGAGAAATGAATACAGCCTTCGTATGCTTATATGGGTTCGGTAGGGTCAATAATGTAAGCTGTTTAACTTTTTGAGACGAAACGAAGATAAAATCATTGATTGTCGCTGTAAAGGATACCTGCCCACTAAACCTATTAATTTGAAGTTATAATTTTCGCTGAGGGAAAGTAATAGGGCTTTGATAAATTAACAAATAAATAAATATTGCTGGACATTTCACACAGCGCTATCTAGCCCCAAACTAAGCAAAGCTTGTAATATGGGAACCAGATAACTGATAGAACACTTATATACTTTTTTTTGTAAATACATACTTATAATATATAGAAAAACACCCAGACACGGAACAAATATCTGTAGATCATGCAAACATTTGTTCCGCGGCGGGAATCGAACGCGCTACCTCCTGCGTCTCAGCCGGCTATACGCCCACTGCGCCACGGAGACAGTCAGAATTAAAAATGAAATAATAAATGAATTTAAAAAATTAAAAATGAGTAAGTAATACTTGAAATTGGATAACCCTACAGTCGGTGAATTCATGTTGTGGATGATGATGATGATAATAATTGAAATATTGATTTTTAAGTTTCTATAACTCAAAAAGATAAAAGGAACCCTTATAGGATCTTTTCGTTGTCCGTCTGTCTGTATGTCTGTCAAGATTTTCTCAAGAACGCGTGAAGGTATCAAGTTAAAATTAATATCAAATAGGTAGGTTGGTATACATTTTCTTGGAGCTGTAAAAAAATTCAAAGTTCTAAGTCAACGCAATCAAAAAATACTGCCATTTACGCCGTATATTTTGCTCGTATATATTACTAACTCTACTATGTAAAACTAACTAAAACTATGTAATTTTTGCAAGAAATAATAAGGTAAATATAACAGACCAGAGGGCTTAGCAAAGTTACATTCGATTAGCGATGACGCTAGTCAGTAAGTCCGAAAATGTGTGTGTGGATTTGACACATGCACACAAATATCACGTGATATATCGACAACAAACCTATATTGAAATCGAATCGATTCAAAGCAAATGTAACTTGGCTACGGACCCTGGTAATTATAACAAAAAAAATGCAGTGTTTTAAAGTAGTAAATACATATAGAAGATTTTATTATAATATTTATTTTGGCTGTATCTTTATGGACCGTTGAATATAAATATATATAGAAGATTTTATTATAATATTTATTTTGGCTGTATCTTTATGGACCGTTGAATATAAATATATATAGAAGATTTTATTATAATATTTATTTTGGTTGTATCTTTATGGACCGTTGAATATAAATATATATAGAAGATTTTATTATAATATTTATTTTGGCTGTATCTTTATGGACCGTAGAATATAAATAAATATAGAAGATTTTATTATAATATTTATTTTGGCTGTATCTTTATGGACCGTTGAATATAAATATATACTTATAGAAGATTTTATTATAATATTTATTTTGGCTGTATCTTTATGGACCGTTGAATATAAATATATATAGAAGATTTTATTATAATATTTATTTTGGCTGTATCTTTATGGACCGTTGAATATAAATATATATAGAAGATTTTATTATAATATTTATTTTGGCTGTATCTTTATGGACCGTTGTATATAAATATATATAGAAGATTTTATTATAATATTTATTTTGGCTGTATCTTTATGGACCGTTGAATATAAATATATATAGAAGATTTTATTATAATATTTATTTTGGCTGTATCTTTATGGATCGTATAATAAATTATGTACTATCCTGTAACTATTTTATTGTTGCCTGAATTAAATGATTTATTACTATTATTCTATTATTAGATTACAAAACTATTTATTGATCTAAAAAAATAATACATGCGCTAATTAGCACTTTCTTCCAGTTAAACTTTGTGTAGTGTAGATTAAGATAAGATAAGATAACTCTTTATTGTACAACAAAGTAAAATACAGAACATAATTTTTACAAATAGATTAAGTACAATGAGCGGTCTTATCGCTAAAAGCGATCTCTTCCAGACAACCGTTGTATGGACAGGATTATAATTTATCACATGACGGCGGTGCATCTATATAAAATTAAAAACATACCTACATACTAAAAACCTAAAATACTAATAATAACACAAATTTAATTATAATAAAACAAGCAACTTTAAAATGGTTATGATGAATTAACAAGCAGTTACAACTTCAACGCAGGGACAGTTAATGGGTGTATACTTTTGTTTTAAAATTTTAATAAATAATTAAGTGGAATTATTATTAAATGGTGGATTTATTACTGTTTTATCTGCAGAAAAATGTATTTTAATTTTAAACTGATTACTTTTTGTAATCATTTCATGTCTAACAAAGTAGCTACAGTAAAATACCTATTTTTACAAGCAACAAAATGGAAAAGCATTGTGTCGGCAGTGCTTGTATCAGTCTGGCTCGTTTCCCTAGATTCAATTTTAAAAATTTGTTCCACTTGCAGCTCGCTTCCAGAATATCAACGAAGGGGATTTATGACTCGTGTTGTCTTAGAAATGTTCACTGCCTTATTTTAATTTATTTTGAAAAATTTGAAAATATTTGCCATGTGTTAGTATTTTTAAAAAGCGGCGATGGGGTGCAGTTTGTCACGTGAATGCTTACTACTACGCAAAAAATAGTATCAAACGTAATTTTTTTGAACTTTTCTCTGACTTATGGGATATCTTCACGGGTCTTCGTACCGAGGCAGATATCCGGGAGTAGCCATCATGAGAATAAATCTAGTCGTGAGCCTATCTATTTTTTACTAGCTGACCCGCACGCGGACTTCTGCACAGTTGAGTAAAAAGTAGCCTATGTCACAATCTATCTATTTACCAACGGTACAAAGGGAGTGCATCTAAAGAATACCTCATAATTTTAACCTCTTACTTTATGCCCTTTGGGGATGATTTTGCAAAAAAGTTGAAACACATATTTCTTTATTTCTTACCAAAAGCTTACATATAAATTTTCAGATACCTAACTTAAGGAATTATGGATTGCCCATACAAACTTTCAACACCTATTTACTTCCTTTAAGATTATTTTAAGGACAAAAGATAACCTACTATGTCCTTCTTGAGGGTATAATTTATCTCCTTGCTAAATTTCATTACGATCCGTTCAGCCGTTTAGTCGTGAAAAGGTAACAAAAAAAACAAACTTACAAACAGAGCTACTTTCACATTTATAATATTGGTATGGATTATTTCTGGGTATAGCCATAATATTCCAATGTATCTGACGCGTGATTTTGGTTGCCTTAACGCTAACCTACTAATAATGGGTGTATGAACATTTAATAAAATCAGCCGCTTAAGCTGTTTATCCAGGGGTATGTATAATATAATACAAGATATTGCATTACAAAGGTATATTATTCTGTAGTATAATTGAGTCCAAGCCGTTATGCAAGGTAATATATTTAACCTACCGTATCAACTTCACGGCACGGCCAAGATTCATCGTGCGTACCTAAGTACCTATGATAGTACCTCCAGATACCGGTACAGAGTAGAACTTTTACATTCCTAGAAATATCTAGTTGAATAAATAGCTTCCATGCTTTAAACTTAACAAGGCTAATTTAGGATTTTCTGGGAAAATCTGGTTGGAAAAGCATCTTTAAAATGATTTGTTCGCAAGTAGGCATACAAGAAGCTGATATAGCTAATAAATAATTGAATTTGGCTGATATTTTCCAAATACCAGCACAATAACAGTATGGTATGTTTCGGAATATACGGGTACAAAACCCCGCAAGGGTGACACAACACATACAACTGAAGAATTTTTATAAAAATAAAGTTCTTTACCACAAGTATTTCAAAGCTTCTTGTGTTTTCTTGGAGTATTGCCCCCGTAGCTATACTTGACAAAATCCATTCCATCCGAATGTTGTCCAGAAGACATGGCGTTTGTTTTAATTCTTTATTGCACATAAAGAAAAATCTACAAATGGAGGACTTAATGCTAAAAGCATTTTCTACCAGTCAACCGTGACAGATAAAAAAACTTAGGTTGGCGTGCAAAAAAATACAAATAGAAATAAAAAAACTACTAACTACCTAAATGTCTAAATAAATATAATAATGCTCACAAATACAATATAATTATAAAAAATAATAAAATACACAAATATAACACATAAATAGATACGTACCTCCCGCAACGAGCTCACGCGATGCTCACTGTAGATGCGTGGAAGTCTCACACGGTGCGTTTCACCCATTCGTTTCTTCCACGCACCTGCAAGGTGTAGAATGATCGTCCCCCGGAGGTTTTTCCAGTGGGCTTCAAAATGAACGCCTTCAAGAGAGGTGTAAATAGGGTTTTAAGTGTTAGGCAACGCGACTGCAGTACCTCGAGTACTGCAGGAGTTTATGGGCAGCGGTGACCACTTAACATCAGGAGGCCCGTCAGCTTGTGTGCCTTCAAGTTTAATATTAAAAAAAACATAAATTAACATATATGTAATAAATAAATAAACCTAATAACAAATAATAAAACCTTTTAAGATATAAAATTGCTCATTGTACGAACTGCTATGTGTTGTCTCTTTTTGATTGTTTTTTGCAAATCTATTAAATAATATTGTTGCCTGAAATAAAGATTTAATATTATTATTATTTTATGAAATCATCTGGTTTTGTAGAAAAACTATACACCATTTTACCCGCGTAAACAATTCAACGTATCGAAACGATCGGCTCCAGTAATACATTGCTGACGCGGCATTCGCACAGTCAACGGAAATTGAATGCGAACTATCGGCGGCATGGATGACTGACATGACGTAGACGTGTACATTCCACCGACTATCTGTCCATCAGCCCCAGAGGACGGGCGGACAAAGACAGTCATCTCGCGTCCATCAAATACTTGACATGTTTCAATTACTTACAATTTGTAGATATATTTTTCTCAGATACAAGCTTGGTTACGAGATGTGATCGTCAGATAGATTGATTGTTACGGATCCGAGAGTCGTTCAATAACTAGACGTAGTTTCAAACGCATCAATCGTAAAATCTATTTATAAATGGTGTATTGTATTTATAAATGTGTACCCAGATGTGCTAAGTCACTTGCCATTTTTAAACGTATGCTCAGAGAACACTATCTGAGTATTTGTCGCTAAATATATATTTGTATTTATTATTAATTATTTGTTTCTTAAATAAGCCTAAGTATGTATCTATAAATTATTATGAGTAGTTATTATTTAGATTCATGTAGTTTTCATTTATGTAAGTTTTATATTTTTTATTTTTATATAATTAGTATTAGTATGTATGCACATGTAGTATGTTAGGTACACCCCAGGTAATGTCTACACAGTCCATTCCATCCAAAGGTTGTCTGGTAGAGATCGCCAATTAGCAATAAGACCGCCAATTGTATCCATAGATTTACGTAGTTGTTTTTTTTATATGTATTTGTTTCGTGGTGTGCAATAAAGTATTATCTATCTATCTACCCTTGCTTTTTAGTAGAGATGGACCTAATTTGCTTAGCGTTTTACACACCTGCTTGTTTCTTCGTATTAAAATAATATTAAGAGCCATCATCGTTTTTTTTAGTAAATAATTGGTCGAGTGAAGTGAGATCTCCAAATCAACTTGGGCAAATCGGCGTTGTATGCATGTATGTATGTTTGTTTATCCGAGGATAACTTTCGAATCGTTGATTCGATCATCATGAAATTTGATACATACGTAGGTAATGATGGCACAATTTTGGTGTGACTAAATGAGCTAAATATTGGGGGGGGGGGGGGGTTGTTGGGTTCAAAAGGGGTAAAAAAAGGATATGAGACTATTAGGTCAAGTGGGATGTCAATTACAAGGTCTTCATTAGTACATTTCAAGTTTTTATTTTTAGTAACGTCCTTAACATAGTTTTTAATTATCAGCCATAATAAAAACTGAACTGACGAAATTCACAGGGTATACCAGTGACTCACTATGGAGTCTAGTTTGGTATGCGTGTAGCCTTAGTAACACAAATATAGGCAAAAATTTGAAATTCAGAATAACTGCAATTAGTACCCCAAAAATGAGTAACCAATTAAGATGAACTCCCATTACATGTAATTTGAATGAAACTGTAAGTTAAGTTTGTTGGTTATTTATTTCGTGGCGTTATTTTGATAGTCAAAGATTACGAATAATATATGTATGTTTTTTATGGGAGACTCGCGAGATCTCGGTTCGGGGCGAACCACTAATAATAAAAATCATATAAAACGTTCATAGACAGTTGGTAAATAAATAAACTCAAATACAACTCAATACATAATAAATAACCAAACAAATAATATTAAATTTAAATTTAGACAATAGCTGGCTTAAATAAATAATTGAGTCACAAGCCGGGCTACTTACGTACAGGCTACCGGTGTTGTAAAACCAAGTAGCCAATGAATTAACCCGGCGAGGATGTGGAAGGGTCAATTTGACCCCAACAATTTTTAAACGCGTGTAGATTTTTTTCCCGCACTTATAGGGTTTTGGGTGTCTCAGTAGCTGTCGCCATTGAACCCGCGCGCTTGCCGCGCCCCACTACTCAGTCGGCCGCCGCCTGCGACGGGAGCAACACATGCGCAGAGCCGAAAAGGGTAAATATGACCCTGCCACAACCGCGGCGTGACAATTTTTTACAATGTTTTGAAAATAATTTTTACGTAATTTTATTATATTTTCAGGTGTTTTTGTACAAAATGAATAACGAGGAGCGTGAGAATGACCTCATACGTCTTGCTTTGATGCAATCTGACAGTGAAGACGACTTGTTATCTGACGTTAGTGAAGATGAAGATCATTTGAGTACACGCAGTCAGGATAGTGATACTGAGCGAAATACATCTGTTGGTACAGTGCGTAAGAACAAGAGGCAACTTCCAAAGGCATTTACCAATACTCGCGGTCACGGCATCTATTCGTCGAAGTTTGCCTTTCAAAAGGATATAACGCTCGTGTCTCATGTACCCAAAAAAACAAGGTTGTTATACTTATGTCTAGTCTCCACCACAATGACGCAATTGACGAATCAACGGGCGAGAAACAAAAACCTGAGATAAATACATTTTATAACACCACTAAAGGTGGAGTAGATGTAGCAGATGAGTTGTCTGCGACATACAACGTGAGCCGCAACTCCAAGAAATGGCCTCTCACTGTCTTCTATTCAATGCTCAATATGGCTGGAATGAATGCGTATATTATACACGGGTCAAACGCAGCGACTGTTCAAAAACGTCGTCATTTTATAAAAACACTGGGCAGATTGTTTATTACCGAACACTTGAAGTATCGTAAGGAAATGTCTCAATTGCCGAGACAGCTACGCCAGAGAATCAGAGAATTCTGTGGAGAACCTGAACAAGAAGCACCTCCTAGACTTCCAGGTGTTCGAAAAAGGTGCCAAGTATGTCCTTATGCCCGCCATCGCAAAACAGCAAATGTTTGTAAGGAATGCCATAAATATATTTGTACCGAACACACTGTTTTAATGTGCCAGCATTGTACCTACTGCAAACACAGACAATAATGATAATTAGTTTATAAGTATGATAGGACTAAGTGAAGCTGATTGATCTCTACATATGTATGTACCAAATTACAAGATGATTAATATTAGAAGATTAATATTTTAGGTTTTATTAGTGTTTTTAAGTAACTATATAAAACGTTGATTATTTTGTAGTGCTTTGCCAAAACTGATTTAATTATAATATTTTGTACTATTATATGCGTGTTTTATTTAACCACGGCATAGAAAAATATGTATTTTATAATAATACATACCAATCTTTGGTTCGAAAATAAAAAAATGACGTGTTAAGCGCAATGGTATACAGGGTCAAAATGACCCTCAACAACCTCGGCGTAACTTTTTTCACCATATCCTCTCCGGGTTAATATTATCTGTGACAACGACCAACATCCTGTTGGACCAGTATCCTCGTGGGACACAGTTCTTTTGCATATACTCGTAATCGATATAAGTCATATTTCCCCTTCGGGTGGCCTAAAAATTCCAAAACTAGGTAGTACAAAAATAACCACCGTGCACAAACCCGGAAAGAATGGCAAGCTCTGGAGGAGGGCTTTACCCAAACAGGCGTTCACATAACAATTAACCATTTATAATTTTAACTTTCAATTTCAATGCAATCTCTAATATATTAATCTAATATCTAATTATCTCAGAGAGCGCTTTGAGTATCTCCATCAGTCAAATCCTCGAGCCTTGCGCTCCTCTGAGACCTTGCAACATAAAACTCCTGTACACTCTTCTAACTTTTATCATAACGCCTTCACTGTACCAGCTATCCGTCTATGGAACTCTCTTCCTCCACACATTACAACGGCCAAATCCCTTCCCATCCTTAAAACAGTTGTAATTAAACATGTCTGCACTACAATGCTGATTTCTCATTTTCTCATCTATCGTTACGTTAACGCGCTTGGTTTTATTTCACCCTTCTGATATGCACCTATATGTACCTACTTATTGTATTTTATTTAATATACCTTTTTTATTATTAGTATGAAATATTTATGTACTATACTATATTAATATGTATGTACCTAATCTATTGATGAATACTTATATATATAATGTTTATTTTTTTGCTTATGTAAGTACAGTATTTATTCAATATTTAATTATTTTTATTAAAAGCTACCGTCCTATAGCGTTCTCGTGAAATCCAGTCCATCCAAAGGTTGTCCGGAAGAGATCGCTTTTAGCGATAAGACCGCCACTTGTAGTTCTGCATTTTCTATTCTATTCTATATTTAAATAAATATTACATGATAATAATTTCGTATAAACTAAATGACATAATATTTCACTTAACAAATTAACATTGAAGAGACTTGATCAAATTAACTGATTTGTTTTGACATTATGAATGTAAAAATCACGGATATAAAATATTTTATTTTTAACCACTGTGTCCGTCTCTACTCGCATGCAGAGAGCTGCGGTGCGTAGTGCGAGACGCGAAGCGACGCGGATCGCACTAACGCATGTTGCAGTTCAGCAATTGAACCGACACATTGTCGGTCATATAATAACCGTATTTTTAATAGATAGATAGATAATTATTTATCTACCAAATTACAATAACTTAAAATAGAAAAGTTAAATACTAATAACGTAATAACGTAACACCACGACTGAAAGACATGGTGGTACAATGAGCGGCCTTATCGCTTAAAGCGATCTCTTCCAGGCATTCTTTGGATGGACTTGATTGACAAAACGTGATAGGAGGCGGTGTTACAATAAATACCTATTTAAGTTAAAACACATTTAAGTAAAAAACACGTAATGAACTGGGTAAATATTTTTGGTGTTATGAACTCACCGATAGCCCACAAACTTTGTTCTAAAATTTTGTCGAGATTCTCTGTAACGATTAATTTTCGCGTTGATCGTAAATTTATATTAGTGTTTAAGCAAAAATTATTGCTTCGCGTATATTAAGTTCAGATACATTAAATTACTAGCTCGGCCTAAGCATCGAATAAATTATTTTAATTATTGTAGTTGTTGAATTTATTACCAAACACGCAGTAAATGTAGGTTTATAAA
Organism: Philereme transversata; assembly: GCA_963924445.1. Classification (NCBI taxonomy): domain Eukaryota; kingdom Metazoa; phylum Arthropoda; class Insecta; order Lepidoptera; family Geometridae; genus Philereme; species Philereme transversata. The sequence continues at coordinate 14,740,075 of OZ004342.1, forward strand.
TAATAAATAAATATTGCTGGACATTTCACACATCTCTATCTAGCCCCAAACTAGGCAGAGCTTGTACTATGGGAACCAGCAGAACCCGGAACAAATATCTGTAGATCATGCAAACATTTGTTCCGCAGCGGGATCGAACCCGCTACCTCCTGCGTCTCAGCCGGCTATTCGCCCACTGTACCACGGAGGTCGTCAAATTATAAGTTTATTAATTATAATTATGTTTAATTAAATTGTTAATGCAAAATAGTAATCACAATGATAACTTTTATTGAAATCCTAGTCTAAAGCCTCAAAGCAAATTTTATATTGTTCACCAAATGACAATTACTAGTCATAAAATGTCTGGGTTATTCACTAACTCGACACAAGAGATCGCACACACGTGTGTCGAGATCGCACACACGTGTGTCGAACACTATCAGTGTCAACAATATCACACTAATATTTAAAATGCGAAAGTTTAGATGTTTGCTTATTTTTTTATTTGTTTGATTGTTTGTTACCCAGTCAAGTCGCAACCGCTGAACCGATTTCGAAGAAATTTAGTGTGTGCGTAGATTATAACCAGGATATAACTTTTGAAACTATCATGGTTATTAACACTATTTGTACTAAAAACGGGATATTTACCATGATTTGTGAGTTCTTGAGTGTCCCGATATTTCGACGCAGTTGCATGCGCCATGATCACGGGTAAACTGAAGTCTTTGCGAGTGGATAGTTATTGGCAGATATAACGATCTACCCTCTTTCTTAGTCTCTTGCTTCACAAATCATGGTAAATATCCCGTTTTTAGTACAAATAGTATAACCAGGATGAACATATAGGCTACTTTTTAATCCATAAATCAGGTCCCATCGGATAAAAATGGGTGTTAGTCAAGTTGCAACAGCGAGTTTAGCTTTATATCTAGGTTACCTACACGTTTAGTTGTATAACGCGTACGAAGTCACGGGCAACCGCTAAAATTCTTTATAAATTCACAAGTGGTGGCCATAAAAAATTACCCGTTCCCTGCAGTGGGACATTTAGTGACCGATGGTGATTTTAAACAAAACATTAATCTACGTGAGTGTACTTTGTCATGAATTCGGGTAAAATGGGTCCAGTTGGCAAAAACATAAAAGTGATTTAATTTCAGTTTCAATATGTGAACACGCGTAAAAATCTTGACGGACGAAATAATAAGTGATACTCATTTTGAGTTTCACCAAGTGGTCACACGCGTGACTAGTCTCTCGTGTCGAGTTAGTGAATGTCGCTTTTTTTTTACAACATAGCTTCTTTTGTATGTAACAGTTTGAAAACAATGGATAATTCTAATTGATGTATGGAATTCTGTACTAAGTTGCATGAAAATATAACTTTTTTTTATGTATTTTTTTTTGTATATTCAAATGTTGCCTAAAATAATCGTTATTTATTGATGATGATGTCATCCAGGCCGATTTCGGCTACAGCGACATTGTTCCTGCTTGTTTCCGTTGATGCGCTCTTTGGTGACTAGCATATCCAATTTTGGCCTTAAATGTGCGCGCACATAATGTGCATGTCAAAACGCCATTTACGTAATTATAGTGAATGTTGGCAGGTGGTTTATTTTTAAGGTGATCACGTTTATTATCTAGATCACACCTGCCCTCATCTTCAAAGTTGAAGACACTTTGTTGAACCAATCGTCTCCACTCTGGCTGATTTTCTGCCAATGATTCCCACTCAGAGGGCTCAATCTTGCACTTTTTCATATTTCTCTTCTGAGCGTCTTTGTATCTGAGCAGCTGGCCGCCACTCTTTCGCTTGCCGTCCTGGAGCTCTGAATAGAAAGTGCGCTTCGCCATCCTGATGTTGGACATACGCGTTAGGTGCCCGCACCACCGCAGCTGTCGGCGCATAAAATACGCTTCCATTCCGCAGACATTAGCTCGTCGAAGAACATCAGTGTTTCTAACACGATCCGACCAATGAATATTCATAATATCACGGAGACACTTGAAGTGGAACCTATCAAGGGTTCTTATATGTCTGGAGTACAGGCACCATGTTTCAGCGGAGTAACAATTTTTTACGTAAATCGGCGGCGCCTTTGCGCCGATGCTGCTTAGTCAGTTTCACAGGTGCCTATTTACATGATGAATGAAATGATTTGGTTACCTATTTTATACAGGCTGTTTTATTGATAATTTAGGACTTGAAATTAAAGTAGATTACAAATAAAAAAAATCAAGGTATTGCATTTGAAATATAAACTATGTTACAACAATACTAGCCATCAGCCCTACCCGTGATTTAAACTAATGTCGTAAATGCGGTGACACAGAGTATAATTAATAAATAATAATACCGAAGAAAGGTTGAGCACAAAAGATTAAATTTAATTGTAACAATTAATCATGCAGTTATTGTTACATGTACTTACCTATGTGTATCTTTTTATACTTTGTATGTTCGCGTTTGACCATGATCTCGCCTGATGGTAAGCGACGATACAGTCTACGATGGATCACGATTGTCTACACTTGTTCATTGCGACTTGAAGACACCCAGGCCCCTGTTCAACAAATATTACAAATTGTAAAATACAATTCTGACAGGCGGTGTTACCCTGTGTACCAAAAAAATGGTGCTGAAAATCAGAAGTGACAATGAATATTTGATTGAACAACAACAGCCCCGGCGAGTTCGTAAAAGGGTTAATATTACTTAATACTAAAATTAACATAATAATATGTGACAATTTTACATTCAATTAAAATTTTCTGATAAGTATTAAAGACAGAATAGTAATTTTGTTGTTAATTTATATTGTTTGCAGTAAATAAAAAAAATGCAAAACATCTCTACCCTCGCAAAATAGTCCTTACCGCTACAAAATATGATTACAATATTGTCATCAAAAACTACGGGCATTTTTTTACAATTTTGTAATCTTTGTTGAATGCATTCATGTGCGTTACAATTTTAGTAAATTTACTTGTAAATTTTTTACATAATTTTTTTACACTTGTCATACCACTCTACATATACATTGTCACTTTTTTACAAATATGTCGGATTTTAATGTTTGTTGAATAGGGGCCAGGTTGTAATAATCAGGAAACACAGACTCAAGCAAGGCGTTCCACTCTTTGCCGAAGCGCATAATAAAGATCAAAGATTATTGTATCATTATTTATATATGACTAGCTGTTTTCCACGACTTCGTACGCGTTACACTACTAAATGTACCTGTCTAATCTAGAAATAAAGCTAAACTCGCTTTTGCAACTTGACTTGACACCTCATTTTCATCCCATAGGAACTGATTTATGGGATAAAAGGATATATAATGCACGTATATAATCCACGTATATAATTTCATCCATATCGGTACAGCCGTTACGACGTGATTGAGTAATAAACAAACAAATAAATAAACAAACATCCAAACATTCACATTTATAATATTAGTGTGATTTTGTGCAAAGAAAGATGACCGTGCAATGTACAAAGTATCTAAAACAGAACGACATTAAAAGTTAAGGGTCCACAAAAATAAATAAACACTCATTAGCGCTTATTTATAAAAATCCCATACAAAAATTGGTAAGGAATTTTTCAAACACGTGTTAAGCAGTTGTTTAACTTTTTTGTGGTAACAAGGTTAGTGTTTACGTAAATGTGCATTGAAATTACTTAAAATTAAATTCCCTATTCAATCAAAGCTAGCCTATTATGTCTCCGCCACTATGAGAAGTATATCAGAAATAATTTCGCTAAGAAAAAGAACCTAAGCATAAACTGTCTTATAAATGTATAGAATAAACAAAATAACATTAATTTATTTTATGCAACTAAACCTATATGCAAAGCAAACTATATATAAAACCCTAATCTAACAAGCCGCTGCCAGTGAGTAGCGTGCCCAGAATGCTGGCCGCATTGCCATGTTGAATGGCAATGCTTAAACGTTGGACAAAATACTGGCCAGCATTTTGGTCACGCGTCGCCTCGACCAGGCGTTTTGAAAGGTCATTATAAATTTTGTGCGCGCTCGGTCCTCACGGCCCAAGGGTCTGAACCCCAATAGGCTCAAATATAAACCATGTGTTACTATATTTGCGCTTTTTGAGGTTTTCCGCCGATTCAGCCGCCGCACCAGCCTTATTTTGCGTTCCGGAAAGATGTAACGGCGCTAAAGTGTCAACACAAGTGGCGCCCCACACTAAAGGCCGTCCCATCTTCCACGGAATTAGTGTCATTCCGTCAGGTCTTTTACCATCGTCACGTACGAGACCACTAAAAGCAAGAATAAACTTAAAAACTATTTGCAAATGTAGGTACTGATCTCCTAATAGGCATCACCAACTCAGTGAGGGCATACAAGTTTCCGAAACCACGTATCGAAGTTGGGTAAAGATTCGGAACGTATCGCTAACTTCCAATAATCCCTGTAAGTCCATTGTACAGAAACTTATTTTCAGATAATAGTAGCTAACCAGCCGTCAATATTGTTAAGAACTTTCCAGATTTGGTTTCGAGTGCCTATGAACTAGGCCATTCAAGTTTTTCTATGGTTTACTTTACGTAAACTTATGTCATTTTAATGACTAGTTTCTGATGATTACATTACTTGCACTCGTCTAAAACTGATATCAAAACAAGGCTCACTGTAAACTGTCAAAAAATATACGCTGAGTAAGTATATAATATATATATATATATATATATAATATATATATTTGACAACCTCCGTGGTGCAGTGGGCGAATAGCCGGCTGAGACACAGGAGGTAGCGGGTTCGATTCCCACTGCGGATGTTTGCATGACTTACAGATATTTGTTCCGGATCTATATATCTGTCAAAAAATATACGCTGAGTAAGTATATATTATATATTATTATTATATATATATATATAATATATATATATTTGACAACCTCCGTGGTGCAGTGGGCGAATAGCCGGCTGAGACACAGGAGGTAGCAGGTTCGATTCCCACTGCGGATGTTTGTATGACTTACAGATATTTGTTCCTGATCTAGTTGTTTCTCTATATATTATAAGTATGTATTTACAAAAAAAATGTATATAAGTATTCTATCAGTTATTTGGTTCCCATAGTACAAGCTCTGCTTAGTTTGGGAGCTGTGTGAAATGTCCAGCAATATTTATTTATTTTATTTATAATAATAATGCTTATAAATTATACTACAATATGTGCCAAAAATAAGATTTAGTTCACTGTCTTTTGATAGCTTGTGTCAATTGATAATATGAAAACATGTTATGTAATCAAGTTATCAGTAGTTAAGTTTTATATTATCGAGCAAAGCGAGATCTTTAAATCAACTTGGGCAAATTGGCGTTGTGTGTATGTATGTTTGTTTATCCACGGTATGTATTTGGTATGTAGGTAATGATGGCACAATTTTGGTGTGACTTAATGATCTAAAAATGTGGGAGGGTTGTTGAGATAATGGGGTTCAAGAGGGGTAAAAAAAACAAAAATGGGACTAAAATAATAATGGGTCAAATGGCACGTATAATAAAAGGTATTTATGCGTACATGTTGACCTTTTATTTTTAGTTTAAACTTTGTAGTTTTTAAGTTATTAGCCATGATTAAAACTGAACTATAACAAAATTCAGAGGGTACCTACACCAGTGACCCCACAGTACTGAAACTTAGTATGCGTGTAGCTTTAGTGATACAAATATAGGGAAAAGTCTGAAGTCCAGAATAACTGCAATTTATACTCCAAAAAGAGAAACCAATTAACATACACTCCCGTTACCTGTAATTTGAATGAAACTGTAAGTCAAGTAAGTTAGTTGTTATTTCATGGCACTATTTTGATTGTAAAATTTACAAATAATATTTTTTGTTTTATGGAAGACTCGCGAGATCAGTTCGCGGCGAACCACTAGTATTTTACAAGGTTTTTATTAACATGCAATGTATATATATATATATGTTTGTCCGGGTGGAATCTTGCAACTGAATTTTAAACCCGTTCCCCTCAACCGATTCAGCTGAAATTTGGAATACATACGTAACTTCGATGACAATGCAATAATATTGACGACCTCTGTGGTGCAGTGGGCGAATAGCCGGCTGAGACACAGGAGGTAGCAGGTTCGATTCCTGCTACCTGCGCAGAACAAATGTTTGTATGATCTACAGATATTTGTTCTTGGTCTGTATGTTTTTCTGTATATTAAAAGTATGTATTTACAAAAAAAAGCATATAAGTATTATATCAGTTATCTAGTTCCCATAGTTACAAGCTCTGCTTAGTTTGGGGCTAGATAGCGCTGTGTGAAATGTCCAGTAATATTTATATTTATAATATGGTACCATAGAGGTGGTCTCATGATGGAGACGGATGCTAGACAACGGAACTTCTGAATGGATTATAGTAGGCTACTAGTGTATGGACTCATTTCAATCTGCTTGCGGTTCCGGTTGTGAATTATATAAAAGCTTGTTTTGAAAAAGTAATTTTTCAACAAAAACTTATTTAACTTCACTGCAATTGCAGCACCCTGCATGCAGGGTACATTTACCTACGAAGCTAAAATGACTATAGATATTGGCATTACATGAATATTATTAAATGAACATCGTGATAATATTAGTATCACACGCCAAACTTTAGCATATTCAAATATCCAATGCGGAACTCTTGAATAGAATGACATAAGCTTTCACGCCAAGTTATTGGAATCGCACTGCAGATATAATCAATTTAAACACCTAAGAATTCATCTGAATGACGTTTGATGTACGAGTAACAAAGAAATGTACCTACCTACTTAAAGAGCCTATTAAGATGTATTATAATAAAATAATGCCTAGAGGTAAAGTTTGTTTGACTTGTTCGGAGTAAGTGTTAATTAACTCGCGTACTTACTTCGGGCCAATTCTGTAGGATTTTGTAAACAGATAGAACTGATACATTCTTAAAAGTGAATAACAATTACTAGTATTTTCGGGTTCCAAAGTCCTTCTGAAAACATATCTAATAAAATAGTCCAGTCCATCTGTCCATCCGTACGTTTGTCCGTCTGTTGCATAACAGCGTGCAGCGTCATAACTATTAAAATTATCTAAAAGCAAAATATAAAAATAGGTTCAGTACTATCAAGCGACCCACACTTGCCAATTTATTTTAAGACCGGCTCACACAACGATCCCTAAATGTAATTAGCGACTAAACATGTTTAAATTTGCCGTATTTTTATGATTTGACAACTCTCTAAATCATATTTAGGCACTAAATACGATTAGGCATCCTTGATGAAACAATAAAAATAATATTTGTAGTAGCGAATAATTAACAAAACACAACACACAGAAAAACAAAACAAATTAATACTTACAAAAAACCTACAAAATGCGTCTCATTGTTTTATCAGACTTCACAAAATGCCGTGCAACTCACGCATTTATTGTATTATAAATTCTTAGTTTGGGGCTAGATAGCGCTGTGTGAAGTGCTTAGCAATATGTTTTTTTTTTAAGTGAAAACTTCTTTAGCATCATTGTGATTTGAAAGTCGATGAAACGAAAAAACGACTGTAAAAAGAGACAGACACATAAATTCATAAGATTTAACGTGGGAGAAAATGAGATAGGAAGCATTATACAGTGTTTCTTATGTTCGTGGTTCTCTTTGTGCTTTGCTTCGTACTCCCTCCACTCGTGTTAATAATTATCTAACTTTCCATCACTATGATCATTACTAAAACCTACAATTATCATCTTCCCAAAATTTTACATTCGTCTCATTATCTTAAAACCAACATTTTTGATGGTTTCAACTTCTACCACGTGTGAATTGCACACATGCTTTTTTTACATTCAATAGATCTTCGTTTGACCACAATCTCACCGGATGGTAAGCGACTTCTTACCTTAAAGAGGCCCGGATTGTATGCTTTAGGAAAAACAAAGGAAAAATGTTCCATACCTTAGCTGTACGCATCAAGAACGTAGAACCAAAACGGTGTGTGCGAATGGGTGGTATATCAACTAGGTACGGATGGTACTGAGCCGTGCGCCTGCTTGTCCTTTGATGGAAGGAAGATGTCGGATCAGATCGTATAGTTCCTGGGCACATTCCCCAAAATGTATTCTGTAAAAGATCGATAGGCTTGCAACTTTACGGCGGTGTTCCGTGTTGGGTCTTAGTCTCCGCCATACATTGCTCACCTATAAGCCTAAAAGCCCTACGTTCTATCGAGTCTAAGGTAGCGAGTTGGTATTTGGCCGAACCATCCCAAAGATGGCAGCAGTACTTCATACCAGACCAGACCTGTGCTTTGTAAAGACTAAGAAGCTGTCCTGGTGTGAACTATCTCCTGACCCTATATGTATGTATTTCCAATAACGTTATTTCTTTTCTGAAATTTAATATTCACCGTCTTATAATGGGGCGCATGCACTTACCAAGACTTACTTAAAGTACTTTCAAATGCAATAAGTAAAATTGAACATTACAATGCGCATCCATCCCTCCAATATACACGTTCAATTTTATTAATGGCTTTGAATAGGGGAAGGAATAGCAGAATTACCGCGCGTTTATGAAAATTGATTTCATTACATTTTCTACTAACATAATATACCCACAATCTTACAACTTAAAGCTTTTTAAGCGGAATTTATTGTGTGTATGTTGTAAGAAAAACATTTATTTAAGCCTTTCAACTTTATTTCGTTTTATTTTAGCATTCGGGCCTACACTAACCTCTTGATTTGGCAAAAAATGTATGACATGTCGCAATAACAAGCCCAGAAAACAAAATGGCGGGCGAGAGAAAAATGAAAATGGATTTTCAGAAAATTAACTATACCAAAGTCAAGCGTGCGTACCTTAAAAAGGGGTATAAATTTTTGTCTTTTTTATACTACTAAGGTAGCAACCAAGCATACGGCCCACCTGATGGTAAGCGGTTACCGTGGCTTATGCACGCTTGTAACATCAAATCTTCACATAAACTTAGATAATCACATAGACAATTTATCTATCTGTACGTCTATCTTGTACTGTTTAGCTGGTAGAGATTGACAGACAGGCGAATGTTGACGTGTAAAAATGTATAGTTGCATAACAACCGCTGTTTCCAAAAGTTTTAAATCAAAAATGCCATAATAATAGTTCCGTTTTTCCGTTGCTCCGACTTTGCATTGCGTTATTCAGAATGATTTTAAAAAGCAATTACGATTTTCCACCCTTAAATATGATTATTTTCCAAAATTTATTCTATACTAGCTGTTGCCCGCGACTTCGTACGCGTTATACTTCTAAAAGTGTAGGTAACCTAGAAATAAAGCTAAACCTGCTGTTGCAACTTGAATGACACCCCATTTTTATCCCATGGGAACTGATTTATGGGATAAAAAGTACCTTATTTATGTGGTAATCCAGGTTATATATAGTCAATTTCATCGAAATCGGTTCCGCCGTTACGACGTGATTGAGTAACAAACAAACAAATAAACAAACATCCAAACTTTTACAATTATCATATTAGTGTAATGTAACAAAATTGCACTTAACATTAAACTAAACTTCTAAGACAAACTAAAAGAAAACTATTTTCTTCTGACTAAAATGTTCTACTCGTAGTCCTTACCATTTCAAATTACGAACTCTACGTCTCTATGAGGCCGTGTCCTAAAAGTGCATAACCTCTTTAAGCTTAGAACCCTTCAAATGAGGTACTCATATATTACGGTGACTTTCGAGACATTCCAATTTTAAAGAGTATTGCTTATGTTTTTAAGTGAGTTCAACCTTTTTTTAATAAAATCGGATTGAGTTTTCAAACATGTGTCAAAATAAAATGTAATTTAAATCAAAAGCACTAGGGACTATTGACATCAACTTCAAAATCACCGCCAAAATAACTTTCTACCCCTTTTTAACGAATGAATTTCAATAAAATACGAAACACGTCTTCCATCAATTCTGTTATTAAAAGTTTATCCAAAATTTGAAGTAGATTGGACCAAGGAATCCCGTGGTCCAATACAAACTTTGCCCCCCTTTTTCACCTTCTTAGGGGTAGAATTTCGGAAAATCCTTTCTTATCAGATGCCTACTTCATACAAAGAATACCTCCAAGTTTCAGGTCTCTACGATCAGCAGTTTAGTCTGTGCGTTGATCCGCCAATCAGTCATTCAGGACAAAGCATTTTATATCATCATCATCATCATCATCAGCCGACATTAGTCCACTGCTGGACATAGGCCTCTCCCAATACGCGCCACTGAGCCCGGTATTCGGCTCTTCTCATCCAATTTCTGTCCGCCACCTTTCTTATGTCACCGCTCCACCTAGCCGGGGGGCGCCCCACACTACGTTTTCCGAGACGCGGTTTCCACTCAAGAACTCGTTTACCCCAACGGTTGTCGGTTCTCCGGCATATATGGCCAGTCCACCGCCACTTCAGTTTGCTAATCCGCTGGGCTATGTCGCTAACCTTGGTTCTCTGTCGGATAACCTCGTTACGGATTTTATCCTTCAGAGAAACTCCAAGCATAGCTCGTTCCATAGCTCGCTGCGCAACCTTAAATCGGTGGACTAGTCCTACCGAGAGCGTCCACGTCTCAGCACCGTAGGTCATTTCGGGTAGGACGCACTGATTGAAGACTTTTATATGTATTCAAGGAAAGGCGACTTCATCAAACACGAATTTTGAAATGTGAAACCTTCGTTTTTATTTTACCTAAAAACATATAAGAATTAAAAAAAATCATCGAGATAAAATAATATTGAGTGAGGCGTGTAACATCTACCCCCAAAAATAATAATACAACATGTTGACCACGACTGCTCTAAGAGCATTACGATTGAGAAGAAGATACTATTTAGTAATGAAATATGTTATCCCTTAAGTATATGGAGTTACGTTTGGTATATAGTGACCTAGAATCATCATAGTCAGTCATAGGATGGGCATCGTATGACTGCTGAACATAGGCTGAACGTAAGATTCTAGAACTACCAGTCTTGTGCGGCCAACACCTCCAAACAACCTTTATCAGGCCCTCTTTCCACTAGTATCCACGAGATCGCTCAAAAAATGCGAAGTCGTATTCATGGGCTTGTAAAACAGCTTGCTGTATCACACTAATATTATAAATGGGAAAGTTTGGATGTTTGTTCATTTATTTCTTAATCAATCAGGTCGTAACGGCTGAACCGATGTCGATGAAATTTGGTGTGTACGTAGATTATAACCTGGATTAACACATCGGCTACTTTTTATTCCATAAATTAGGTCACATGGGATAAAAATAGGGTGTCAAGTTTCATAGAAAAAATATTTTGGCCTTCGTTACGAGTTTACACTTTACACGAGTTTATCTTTATTTCTAGGTTACCTACACATTTAGTAGTGTAACGCGTACGAAGTCGCAGGCAGCAGCTAGTATTCATAATGAAGCCCCTTTCATACACAACAAAATAAACAACTAAACAGCTCTTATAAAGGTGATTCTTAACACAAATGTTAGTATCATTTGTCTACGACGACGCGGCAAAAAAAGAAAGGTCGCCCGTGACTACCACTCGGCCCCCGCGCGCCCGCAAGCCAGCAGCGGTCTAAATAAATCCCAAACATGACACCAAATTATAAACAAGCTTTTGTTACATCACAAAAGTAATATGAGACTAAGCCGCGAGCCAACTCCTGAATTCTCGCCCACTATTCCCGTTAAGCTTAAATTACGGATATAGTAAAATAGTATTTTGTGAAATTAAGCAAGTTCATAATTAATATTTATTGGTTTAATACGTACCAGCTGGGCAACGGGCTAGCACTACGGAGCAAACAGCGCTACAATCAGTACCTAACTGCATGGGAATTGCCTTTAAAACCTAGGTTTCTAAAAAACAGAGATTGTTAGTTACATCCGTAATTTAGCGGTGACTGCGATCTATCATCACATAGGACGTTCACTGAACATAGGCCTCCCCCATAGATTTCCAGAACGACTGATCTTGTGTGACCTTCACCCAACGACTGCTAGCAACCTTTATCAGGTCGTCTTTATATCTAGTGGGAGGCCGTCGTACGCTGCGCTTTCCAGTGTATCAATTCCTTGGGGTACATATGTGCCTCGCCCACCGCCACTTCAGCTTGCTAATCTTTTTGGCTATCGCTGTGACCATGGTTTGTCTACGAATCTATTTGTACTAAAAACGTGATATATTTACCATGATTTGTGAGTTTTTGAGTATCCCGATATTTCGACGCAGTTGCATGCGCCATGATCACGGGTAAACTGAAGTGTTTGCGAGTGGGTAGTTATTGGCAGTTATAAGGATCTACTCTCTTTCTTAGTCTCTTGCTAGGAATAAATTCAGTAATACCAATATAAGAACTCCCACAGTTACAGTCTATTTTATACACTCCTGGTTTTTCTAGTGGAAATCAATCCTTGTATTGTCGTCCACAATCGTGTAATTTTCTTTAAAGGAGTAAAGATGGTCTTCAGTGAAAATTTATTGTAGAATGTTTGTGATTTTATCTGTCACTTCTGTAATATATGGTTGAAAAATAGGTTTTCGTTCCATCCTGCAACTGTGGAGTTTAGGTCTTGGTCGAGATGGTAAGGATTGAAATTTAAAACCATTCTTAACCAGAACATTACGGACATGTGCCAGTTCGCCCTGAATATGATCCTCATCGCACAGGTCGAATGAACGATTGGTAAGTAATGCTACCACTGAATTAAGTTGTCGAGGTTGATGATGTGAATCAGTATGTAGGTATCGGTCCGAATGTTGTTTGTAAACTGAATGGCCCAAACTACTATTCTTTTAAGAAACTTACACACTACCTGCGCTCACCAAAGGATTGCTTTCCACTAGAAAAACCAGGAGTGTATAAAATAGACCGTGGGAGTTCTTATATTGGTCAAACCAAACGCACAGTAGCTTGTCTGGTGAAGGAACATATCAAGGTGATGAAGAATGTTGACAGGCAAAAGTCTGCCATAGCGGAATATCTGCTGGACTCTGGCTCAAACCACTGGATCGAGCTACACAACCCACAAGTAATCTCAACTGAGCGACATTACATGCCAAAACTGGTTCAAGAGGTAATTGAGATTACCAAACACAAGAATTTAAATCGTGAAGATGGTTTTCAACTATCTAGAGCCTGGAATCCTGTGGTGAGAATCTCGCGTCCTGATACCATGAGTGCGATGTGTCGGAATCGAGTTATGATCGAGAATTAAACCAGTGGTAGTAATAGTATTAGTGAGTTCATTCCTAGCAAGAGACTAAGAAGAGGGTAGATCGTTATATCTACTAATAACTACAAACCCACAAAGCCTTCAGTTTACCCGTGATCATGGCGCATGTAACTGTGTCGAAATATCAGGATTCTCAAAAACTCACAAATCATGGTAAATATCAACGATGTTTCAAAGAGATACCCCTTTGAAACATCATTGGTAAATATCCCGTTTTAGTACAAATAGTGTTCATAACCATGATAGTTTCAAAAGTTATGTCACACACACAAATCTCCTCATTCCTAATTCTATCTCTTAGAGAAAGACCTATGCCAGAACTAAACTCAAAACTGAATCAACCCTCAAGCATATATTTTTACAGTTATTTCATTGGATACTGTCAAAAAGTCGCTTGTTTCTTGAGCACTGTTCTAGAATAAAAGACTTAGACTTGCAAATGCCAGAGTATTTCTGTCACAAGAATAATGTTTTCAAAACTCGATGTTTTTATTGCAGAAACAATTATAAAAAATCTGCGGAAAATTAATAAATAAGCTGTTTTAAGAAATACAAAATCAAATATTTCGTTCGTAGTAAGATGATAAGTCGTAAAGTATAAAAAAAGTTCAAGAAACGGCTGATTTCAAGGTAAGCGACAGTGTTTATTTCCTCTTTATGTTTAGGATAAGTGGCTCACTTTCAAGTATAAAATCGACAGAACAGAGTACACGTCAAATAAATAACTATTCTCACCTGCTGCATGCCCGCTGAATTACGGCCGTAATACAACAGTCAGCGCTATGTAGGAAACCAACTTTTTGCAGCAATTTCTTGTTTGCAAAAAACTCTGGCGAATGGATCTACCGTAGCATATATTTGTTGTTTCCGAGAACACAATCATTGGAACGTAAAATTGACTTTTAGATATTGTAAAAGTATTTTGTAAACATAATTCGCTAGTATTGTATAAGTTACTGGTTTGTAAGATAACTAGTTGTATGCCCGCTATTTCATTCGTAATTTTCTGGATCTCGGCAACAGCGCCACCTACCGGGTCCAATTGTCATTCTAAACCATCTAGAAATCCATTCAAACACACACAAAAAATTTAATCGAAATCAGTCAAGCCGTTTCTTGAGGTTTATCGAGACTAACGAACAGCAATTGATTTTTATATATAGAAGATTTACTTATGACTAGACTTGTGGCCAAGTAGTGACAGAGACGCAAGAGTTTGTGGGCTTAAATGTTTACATGACCTGCAAACATTTGTTATGGGTCTGGTTACTCGTAGTTTCTGGTACTGGACTCTTAGTGTGGAATTAGGACCAGGATCGAAGCACCGCAGCAAAAAGAGGAGAGTTATATCTTAGACGCCTATGTCTGTCTGTGTGTCTGTCCGTCTGTAGCATCGTAGCTCCCAAAAGGTTGGACACATTCGAATCAGACACGGTTTTTTAATTAGTTTTAATTTAACTGGAGTGTTTCTAAGCTTTGTCATTCTTGAATCCCCGAGGCATAAGGGGCAGGATTTTTTTATTTTTTTTCAAATTAATTTGTAATGACGACCTCCGTGGTTCAGTGGGCCGGCTGAGACGCAGGAGGCAGCGGGTTCGATTCCCGCCGCGGAACAAATGTTTGCGTGATCTACAGATATTTGTTTCGGGTCTGGATGTTTTTCTATATATTATAAGTATGTATTTACAAAAAAAAAGTATATAAGTATTCTATCAGTTATCTGGTTCCCATAGTACAAGCTATGCTTAGTTTGGGGCTAGATAGCGCTGTGTGAAATGTCCAGCAATATTTATTATTTATTATTATTATTATTAATGATTTTTATGTCATTGGTGACCAATATTTAGAATTGTCGAAAGAGACATTTCTTTGAGAAAGTTTCCACGTAAATACTTCATGTTTTTTACAGAGATATCAAAACTGAAACAAGTCACCTTGTTTAACGACTTATTAATAAGAAGAAGAAAGAATGAAAGAAAATACATTTCTTTGGTACACAGACAGGACAGACCACTCAAAACAGAACAAATACAGAAAAAACATACCTACTTACATAAAGATTTTATTGAAGAAGAAAAATTATATAAAGAAACAGAAAAAACACAAAATAAAAAATAAGAACATGTATACAGCAGCGTTGTAGCAGGTAAGTACATATAAATAAATAATAATAAAATAAATAAATATTGATAAATATTGCTTGACATTTCACACAGCGCTATCTAGCCCCAAACTAAGCAGAGCTTGTACTATGGGAACCAGATAACTGATAGAATACTTATATACTTTTTTTTATAAATACATACTTATAATATATAGAAAAACACCCAGACATGAAACAAATATCTGTAGATCATGCAAACATTTGTTCCGTGGCGGAAATCGAACCCGCTACCTCCTGCGTCTTAGTCGGCTATACGCCCACTGCGCCACGGAGGTCATCAAATAATACGGTCTTCCGTACTGTGTGGGTCAAACAGGTATCGTCTCAGCGTATTGCTGCTAACCATCCGAGGATAGTAAGCAGCGCTGGTTTTCAGATGGGACCCATGGCTAGCCTCACGAACGTAGAAAAATAAATAATTAAACAGATACATAGACATACATAGATACATGTACGTAAATAATTATAATAAGAAGTTTCTACTACATTAGAATAAGCACGAAAATGAGTATTGCATTTTTCCGAGCTGCTTGTAACCTGGCAAATTCAAAGTCCTCTAAGCTAGGTCAATATAATTTTCTTCGATAGAACTGAACTTTATTGAATTTTAGAGTGAATGGACGACTAACTCTCGCGTTTAAATATACATTTTCAGACTTGTCTTGCCTGAGTTGAATAGAGATTATTTTGTGAGTGGCCAAAGTGAATATTTAAATTATTATTAAATTTTCAACTATGCAACGTAAGTGGACGATCCAATCGACTTACATATTATTTGAAAGTAACAAATCCATTCTCTCATTATAAGCTTTGTATAATGTAATTTATTGCTACTATAAGTTTATCATTCATTCAGATATCCACTTACATAGCCTGTGGTTTTTCATTATAGAAACTCGTGGAACTTTTATTATAAGTTACAGACTAGTTTTTATTCTCCTTGCTAAAGTAATCTAAAATTAAATGAAACTAGTAAATAGAAGCAATTACGATAGAACAAAAAATCTATGTTCGTCAATACTCAAATGACAGTTGTCATCTCTGTCCATATGAAACAAAAAAACCGGCCAAGTGTGACTGACTCGCGCACGAAGGGTTCCGTACCATTATTTATAAAAACGGCAAAAAAATTATGTCTGTTGTATGGGATCCCCACTTAAATATTTATTTTATTCTGTTTTTAGTATTTTTTGTTATAGCGGCAACAGAAATACATCATCTGTGAAAATTTCAACTGTCTAACTATCACAGTTCATGAGATACAGCCTGGTGACAGACGGACAGACAGTACCCTTTGGGTACGGAACCCTAAAAACAAAGATGGCAATGTAACAAAGATGTGCCAATAGAATTATGCCCATTATGTGCATAAGCTGAAACATATTTCTAATAACGAGTCGTAATATAATTACAATATCAGGAATTCAGAATCATTCTGAACAAGTCTGATGGTCTAAAATATTCATTCAAAAGTTTTTTAGTACATATATTTTCGATTTTCTGCAAATTTGATTCTGTATACTACAATGGCGAAACGGTGCGTCGACTTTGTTTGATCGACTGAGTAAACTAGACACTGCTATTAAACCTTAGGCAATTGCCAACAGTGCAACGTAACATGGCTTTTCTTCGAACAATTTTTTTGAATAATTTCTGTTTGTATGCTCTGTTTTATTTCCGTGTATAGGTAGGTTTTTTCCTGGTTTGTTTTATTAATTAGGTTGTTATGATCATCATCATCATCATCATCAACCTATAGCAGTCCACTGCTGGACGTAGGTCTCTCCCAGAGTGCGCCATTGAGCCCGATCCTCAGCTCTTCTCATCCAATCCTTGCCAGCCACAGCGCGCAAATCGTCACTCCATCTAGCCGGAGAGCGTCCTACACTTCGCTTGCCTAGACGTGTTAATTTTGTGTTCTCCACTCCAGAACACGTTTACCCCAACGGTTATCGGTTCTGCGGCAGATATGACCGGCCCACTGCCACTTCAGCTTGCTGACCCTCTGAGCTATGTCGATCACCTTGGTTCTCTGTCGGATAACCTTGTTTCTGATTCTATCCTTCAGTATTCTATCTTGAAGGAGGTTGTTTTACAAACTTTTAAATCTAAGCAGCACTTGACGATCCACTACACGAGTGCACCAGAAAAGCGGCAAATACGAGAGGAGTGGCAAAAGATTGTCAAGCGTGCCATTATTCCCGAAGTGACAACCACGATCACTCTGCCAAGAGTATAACGACTAAGAAGATAAAATCAACAAGTACTCAGCAATTTTTCTAGCAAATCAAATCAAATTCAAACCTACAACCAAAATTACAAATGCAAATAGCGAACTTACCAAAGCACTCTTAATGACATGAATCATTGATTGGAAGACTTCAGTACGATTTGCCAATTGCCATCAAATAGTTAGCGAGACCTCCCTGGCCGTTTCAAATATGTTCCAGTCAAACCACAAGTACAATAAACACCGCTAAGGTCACTTTTGATTTGATAACGATATGGAGCCCAGACACGTCAACGATTTCTTTGCGCAAGTGCACAAGCCTAGACATTTGAACAAATTATTCCCACAGAAGCTTACGCAAAGAAATCGTTGACGTGTGTGGAGCCCATTAGAAAGTTGTAGTGACCCCCTAATGTTTAAAAAATAAGAATTTTTCCACACCCGATTCTAAAATGTAGACACATCGGAATCGAGTAGATACTTTACTTACCTCCTTCGCAAAGGAAGTAAGTTAAAAAGAGGAATGTCCCCAGTACGTCCCAATGTACCAAAACGTATTTCTTGCGGAGACATCGCAATACGTTTGTTTGTTCCGGACCGTAACTTCCTTTTTATAAAATGTCTTCAGGGCTCATGAGTTACGTTGGAGTTAAGCCGATACTTCTTAGGAGTTTCAACAGCACACTGGCTTCCATTTTCACAACTTATTGTTGTACGATAATAATAATATAAGATTCTTATAATTGAGACGTTAGGTTTAATTTACACCGAAGTGGCAGCAGCTATCGAATCGAACAGTGTGAACGTTTTTAGCGGATCAGTTGCACATAGCTCGCGGAGATTAAACGGCTCAAAGAGCTGAAGGCAATTGGGTCAGAATGGCTCTCGATTGAAGACAACGCATTGAAAGGCGCAGTGTAAGAGGTTCCCCACTATAGAAACATGACCTTACAAAGTTTCCTGGGATCGCACAAAAAAGGAAAGGAAAAGGAAGCACACGAAATGACAGGCCTATATTCAGCAGTGGACGTCCACTTCAGCTGGATAATGTCGTGCATGGGGGGGGGGGAAGTTTTTTTTATTGTTGATAGTTGTGGAGGACAATCCACTAGTACTGCACTGATTGGAAATGGATTCACAAAACGAGACACTTCCGGACTTATCTCAGATTACCTCAATTTATTAAAAATCATACAATTGCTTTATTCAAAGTGCAAAACGCTTCGATAGCGCGATCTAGGAATTTGTAGTTTTTAGCAACGCCATCTGGTTCTGTTTTTAGAACTACATACTTGTTTTTAGAACTTATTCACTATATTGAATTTGATCTTCTAAACATATCTAGTCAAGTGCTTGACCACTTGGTGGTAAGTGATTGTGTAATCGAAGATGGAGCACGCTTGCCTAGAAAGAACCTATTCACTCTGGACTTGAAGACTCCGAGATTATACTGGTTCGGAAAAACATACGCCGGAAGTGAGTTCCACTCCGTACTTGTGCTAACAAGAAAAGTTGAAGCAAATCGTTTGGTAAGGTGCCGACCAGGTATGGGTAGTACTTTTCGGTATGTCTGCTTGTCGGGATAATTCATGAAGTCATGCCTGAAGTCTTCAATAACGTATGGAAGACACCAAATTTGATGAAAAGATCATATGAACTTTTTAGTTTTTATCTAACTAAAGGTTGTCTGAATAAGAGCGATTTTGATGGTGATTACATTGTTTTTCATTTTATTTTATCTAGCTCGTAAGGTATAATAAAAAAAATTCATTGAATCTTTCATTTTAATACATTTCATTCATGATGTAAGAACTGTTTCAATTTAGGATAGTCTGTCACTATGACATCAGGCGTTCGTGATGAGGCGGTCACGATAAATAGCCTCTAATACACTTATAGAGGACGAGAGCGTAATAGCTGGGGACGTAACGTGATTTGCTCCTGCTCTATTACCTTAATGCTCCGCAACTATTCCGCCAACAAAGGAAGGATCTTAAATGATATAGACGGTCACGTGTGTGTTGAATTTGAAACGGCATTTCGGCTTACAAAAGTTAATATTAACCTCGTGGCGTATCGATGTGGGTTATATACTTAGGGCATAGGCCTTTTTACTTCCTTAGGGGCCTTAGGGCTTTAAATACGTTAAAGGGGTTACGGTTATACACACGGTGTATTTCAACTTTTATCAATTCAAACTCATGTACAAACTTTGTAAGCGCGTTTGAATCAATAAAAATGCTGGAATCTACTTTTTGGACCCCTACAGCACCGAACACTCGCGTCGTCTGCGCGTTTAAAATACGCCGTGTGCATAAGCCCTTACTGCTTTGGAGCAATAGCCCAAAGTGGATCTTGGCCTCCGATACTAGAGACTGCTAAGTTCTCTGTTTATTATTGCTTAAGTTCAGTCGACGGCACGAAGTTCAAGCAGGTCTTTTTGACTTTGTCGCGCCAGCGATATCTCGAACGCCCGATTGATCTCCGACCACTTTTAATCCTGATGAATGCATCGCAGTTATTGCTGGATCCGAGGATATTGTGGCGCATTCTGAAAGTGTTAAAATAAAAGTAAATCCAGATCGGAATACTGACTTATATGACCTAACCACAAAAAAGTTAAACAACAGTATACGAATAACTGTTTAAAAAAGACCTTGCCAATTATTGAAAATTTTCAGTTTATAATTTTTCACAAATGCTTAAGCATTAGCTGTTCTAGTATTTTCAGAACCAACGAAATAAACGGAGATTTTAGCTTTCATCCTAATTCTTTTTAACTCCAGTCGTAAATCACATTAAAGATCGTAATGCGAACTTTCGCTCGCATTATATCTACCTATTTACCTAGATCACCTTTCAATTACGTTATATATTTGCATTGACATGTATCTAAATTAGATTGAAACTCGAATTCGACTAGATTTAATTACTGAGATTGCCTTTAGATTTTGCCTAACTAGAGGGACAGATCAAAGGGACTTACGGGAATAGTTCTATTTTTTGCAGTTTGATAAGTTTGATCAAAAAACCTTACTCAGATCAGATGTTTCACTTTCTGTTTCAGGAAAGACTTTGACTACGATTTTTAATCAATGGTCATATACCAGCATTATCTATGTAGAGTGTGGCTTAAGTTATTATAAAAGCAGTCAGTCAAGCAAGGGCTAATACAATTTATCATGGTCATAAAATTCATGAACATCTCTAATTATGGATGCGGTATAATAACAGAATGGTATTTTCTGCAATTATGTGGAGCTCCACAAGATTCACTCACAAGGTTTAAAAAAAAACATGTATGCAATTCACACGTGGTAGAAGTGAAACCTTCAAAAATGTTGGTTTTAAGATAATGAGACAAATGTAAAATTTCGGGAAGATGATAATTGTAGGTTTTAGTAATGATCATAGTGATGCAAAGTTAGATAATTATTAACACGAGTGGAGGGAGTACGAAGCAAAGCACAAAGAGAACCACTAACATAATTATATAATGCTTCCTATCTCATTTTCTCCCACGTTAAATCTTATGAATTTTTGTGTCTGTCTCTTTTTACTGTCGCTTTTTCGTTTCATCGACTTTCAAATAACACCGATGCTAAAGAAGGTTTCACTTCAATAAATCAAATCGTTCTTACACTTATGGCTACCCAACTTTATTATGTTGCCTAATCGTATGTATTCCAACAATGACTAAAAAAAAATCACACAAACCAATACATCTTTGATGCTTTAACGCGGAGTATCACCACAGTCGTATTGTGTTAAATTAGGGTCCCAGAATTCCCATTTGCAGCGGCCAACCTGTGTGCATCGCAGGTGGCTTAACTACCATAATATACCTCGAAATGATGAACCAATGCAGGTACGATACATTAACTAATTCTCTCAGCTGACAATTTGCATAATATTTTCAATTATTTCTCTACTCCGTGGCCAGTAGTGCTATCAAGGCAGTGCGGCGTAGCATTACTGCCTTAAGTGCACTTCGCAGGGAGGCCGTTCAAGCCGTGTGAGTAACATGCTGATGACTGATTAACGGTAATGGCGTTCATAAATATTATCCAAATGTTAATATGGGCAAGAGCACCTTTAATTTTAAAGTCTGTGTTTTTAACATAAGTATAGATCGGTCGCTTTGGAAATCTATGGGAGATGCTTATATTCAGCAGTGCCTGAAATGATGATGTCAAAGTCAAAGTCAAAGTCAAACATTTTTATTCATTAAAATCACAAGGATCACTTTGAAACGTCAATTTTACTGCCTGTTCCTTCGCGACCAAGCCAGGAAAGAAAGGCAAGAAACAAGGTTGGTTGTTTTTTTTAATGATCCTTTTACAATACATAATACAGAAAATAAATTACGTCTAAATTGTAACATTTTGAACGAGTTGGAGCAATTTCAATCCCAAGCTTCTCTATCATCTAAATAATCTGATATTTTATAGTAGGCTCTTTTATTAAGATTTTGTTTAATTACGTTATTAAATTTGTTAATTGTCAATTTTTGTACATCCCTTGGGAGTTTGTTATAAAAGCGTACACCTAGCCCTTTAAACGATTTACTAACTTTATGGAGTCTAAGATTTTAAGAGTAAGTGGCAACAGCGAGTCTATCTTTATTTCTAGTATTAAAATTATGATTATCGCTATGTTTCTTAAACGAATTAATATTTTTGTGAACATACATTAGATTTTCATAGATGTATTGACAAGGGAATGTCACAATGTTTATTTCTTTAAACTTATTGCGTAATGATTCTCTGGGGCCCATATTATAAATTGCACGAACAGCCCTCTGCTGCAGCACAAAAACTCCCCCACAGCAGTATACCGTATGACATAATGCTGTGGAAGTAGCTGAAGTAAACTAGTCTAGCTGCGTCTACGTCTGTAAAAAGACGGATCTTTTTGACTGCGTATGCCGCAGAACTAAATCTCTTCAACAACCCATCAATGTGAGGGCCCCATTGAGCTTATTATCTAGGGTTATACCTAAGAATACGGTGATGTCCACAAGAGCCAACTCCTCGTCTTTGATTTTTATATCTGCTTTAACTTGTGTAACATTAGGTAGTATAAATCGAATACACTTTGTTTTCTTTTCATTTAGAAATAGATTGTTTACATTGAACCATTTTACCACCTTAGAGATTGCATTGTTTACATCGTCAAAATCGGTTTGTCGTCGCTTTAATTTAAATAAAAGTGACGTGTCATCTGCAAACAATACAACCTCATGATCTTCCCTTACAAGATGGGGAAGATCATTAATATATATTAAAAACAAAAATGGTCCCAGAATTGATCCCTTGTGGTACACCCATTTTAACCAGAGACCCCGGAGAACGCTTCCCATTCACGTGAACTCTTTGCACTCTGCCACTGAATGCCTCTGCCACTCTGCCAATGATGATGAATGTTTAGTCAATGATATCAATATCCGATCATATAACGATACCTACACACATAATCGAGTATGATCGATCAATTTTGATGTAGGCACGTTAATACAGCGTCGCAATTAACATTATGTAAACGTTTCAACGCCTCATTAGACGTCGTTAATTATAATTTAGAAAGTCACTCACACTACAGCCTAACTACAAAATTGTGTAGCTAAGTTTGTTTGGATTTAGGAGTACCTTGATGAAAATTAATTGAAAACGGATGAATGAAACTGCGCTTTAAACTTTTAATATTTGGATTTTTTTTGCTATGTTAGAAAAATATCTGTATTTATTTTAGCCTAGTGTGATTTGTTGAGTTTTGAGCCGACAAAGGATGGTACATGACTATTTTTACATTGAGCAAAAATATCCGGTGGAGTATGTCCTGTTGTCGCCATGCCATGTCAGCTGCCCAAATCTGCCCAAATCTATTTGTACACTTCCCAACATCAACAACTGCGTGCTATGTAGAATAGAATAATCACCTATTCACACAAAATTACACATGAAACCATTATGAAGAACAGTAGTTTCAATTGAATCTATTTAGACAGTTCGACATCATAATGTAGGACTAATTAGTATTTTTTTATTAGAATAGGCACTAACTGAATGCCGTCAACGAACAAGTTATTAAAATGTTTGACCTTCCAGCAGCGAGATGAGCAGATGATCTTGTAGTCATCGTGATTCGACTGCTCATCTCGTTTCTTTCGTTTAATTACAGATGTAGACACAGCGTAGACACAGCTAGACTAGTTTACTTCAGCTACTTTCACAGCATTATGTCATACGGTATGCTGCTGTGGGGGAGTGCTGCAGATATAAACACCGTTTTTGTGCTGCAGAAGAGGGCTGTTCGTGCAATTTATAAAATGGGCCCCAGAGAATCGTTACGCAATAAGTTTAAAGAAATAAATGTTATGACATTCCCTTGTCAACACATCTATGAAAATCTGATGTATGTTTACAAGAATATTAATTTGTTTAAGAAAAATAGCGATAATCATAATTTTAATACTAGAAATAAAGATAAACTCGCTATTGCCACTTGTAGACTCCATAAAGTTAGTAAATCGTTTAATGGGCAAGGTGTACGCTTTTATAACAAACTCCCAAGGGATGTACACAAATCGACAATTAATAAATTTAAAAACATAATTAAACTAAATCTTTATAAAAAGCCTACTATAAAATATCGGATTATTTTGATGATAGAGCTTGGGATTAAAATTGCACCAAGTCGTTCAAAATGTTACAATTTAGACTTAATTTCTTTTCTGTATTATGTATTGTAAAAGGATCATTAAAAAAAACAACCAGCCTTGTTTCTTGCCTTTCTTTCCTGGCTTGGTCACGAAGGAACAGGCAGTAAAATTGTCGTTTCAAAGTGATTCTTGTGATTTTAACGAATACAAATATTTGACTTTGACTTGTAGGCAGCAGTGGCTGGAACCAGGCTGTGTGATGGCACGCAATGCATGCTGAACTGATATTTGAAATTTTATTACGAAACCTTTTGAGATTTATTTCAATAATTATTATGTAATACAGGGTTTATCACGTATCTTTTTAACAATGCTATGACCAACAGTGTTAGCGCGCAGCTACGGCACGTTGTACGAGGCGAGCCGCAGTACAGAGCGTATAACAATCACTCTGATCGTGGTCTTTCACGAATTGAACCGAGTTTCGTCGGTTGTAACACCGATAAAATGGTACGTGATAAATTCCGTATACGTATAGAATACATTTGAATTTAATTAGGTATCAAGGAGGTACCTACGTAAATACGCTGCCATAGGTTGTGTGTTTGTATTACCCAATTATAGTTTGTTGTGAAACCTCGCGTAATATTGGAAAAAGGCAGGAAGAAGAAGTTTGTTGTGAAACCTCTCAAACTATTGAGAAAAGATTAGAACATCCATCACTGAACTGAACAGATGTTTGGCTATCATACCCCTAAACAAATATACCTCACAACGTAACTTCAGCGCGGTGGAGCTATAACGTGATTTCCCAAATCGGGCGCTCTTCCAAGTGCTCTTCAAACGCTCAGTGAAAGGAGACGGTCAAACACGCCGCCTTTTAGGAATGAACGCGATACATGTCAACTGTATCGGAGAATTGACGATTTGTTCCCGATTTCGCCCGATTCGGCTTTATTTAGACGAGAGAATCTAATAATAAATGAAATATTTGTTCGGAAATTCGAATCATTGTGAGAGAACACTGATTTAGTTTAGGTGAACAAATAACACAAAACAACTATTATATACAAAATCTGCATTCATCAGTAGGGTTGAAGATAGGGTACACAGGTGTATTGAAAATAATTTTAGACACAGTTCTTTAAATACAAGTTTTTGGGCTTCAGTGCCTTCAGTACAATTACATTCTTAAATGTAGGTACAAAATCGCAGTTAAATGTTTAAAAATATTAAGAACGTCGGTAAATAGATTATAGTTTTCCAAAATATTTGTACCCTAGAATCATATGAAATATCAATCATTAATCAATAATTAGGTTATATTTTTATCAGTCCTTCGTACGACTCTTATTATCTAGGATCCAAAACGCCTTTTTTAAAGTGTTGACTCTAAGAACTATTTTGACTGCTCGAGCCAACTAAATGGGTTAATGAAGGGGAAAATGACATCATTCATCTTAGTTGGATTCCTCTTAGCATCCTCATGCTGCGCTGCCGGGCTTAATTCACTTCATTAATGTTTTTTTATCTGCATGAAAAACGGAGATAACTCAAAAATTATGAGTTTAAAAGTAAATTAAATAAAACATCTTTCGGTGACGTTAATTACCTTGAACCGAAAATGCCTTATTATGAGGAAAACAGCCTTTTTTAAGATGTTTATTTCATAAGGCATTGTCACATTTTATTTTGGTAAGAACTTTTTGGTAACAAGTTTTTACGGCTTGTTTATATCGAATCGATTATTTTCTGATTCTGTCTGTTTGTTACATTTTTTCCATTAAACGGCAAAACTGATTTCGATGCAGTTTGGTATATATACCTGGATTGAGACAGACTACTTTTATATATTTTTTATTGACAAAACACGCATGCGGAACCGCGGGCGGCAGATAGTATTCTTATAAGTAAACAAAATCCCATTACTCAGACGATGCACGTATCTCTTAAATCCGTGTTCTTTTCAATGGCTCAATTCGGGACCTCTGGGTTGGAAACTGTGGTTTCAATTTCCCGGCCTAAATATAGGGAATCGATCACCTATCGAAATAGGAACCCATTCATTTTAAACTAACCGCCTTCCACACGTGCCTTTTCTTATTGTAATTTCGATGGTTACAAATTGAATCAATGCTACTTTAAATTTGATTTATCTAAAAAGATATATATAAAAATAAATTTGGGGCATTCCTAAATAATGAAATGATCTCAAAAAGTCATATTTTTTATAAATACTTTGTAAAATCAGGGGAAGGGTGTGGCCCTTCTTCTTAACTTGATTTTGGTAGAAAATCTAAAGTCCAAAAGTTCTGAGTTAGAACTTTACATTATAGGTTACAATGGTTGACAGAAGTGATTAGTTGAAACAAGAACAATGGTTAAAATCGTAATGGTAAGAATACTCACCGCCGTTGCGGTAGCTACTCGCATACCGGTTAGATTTAAGCAACTTTACGTAATATTTGCTAGTAAAACAAATATGAATAATTCCAAATCAATTATTTTATTTGTTTTAATTATCGTTGCACACTTATCTTTTTTTTTAAGTATTTAAGAATCATTTATAGCACATAAAGTTATCTTTGTCTACTTTTGTGCATTTTAGTGGTCACACAGAGGTTTTCTGGAAGCTATTACTTTTAGCGATAAGACCGCCATTGTACCGTTATTTCTCCTGTATTCCTTTTCTATTGTATTTTTATTTGATGTACAATCACAACTTTTAATACTACAATACTCTGGTCTTGTCTGAAAACCAGCGCTGCTACACATGCACATGTGTACAGCATTATGCTGAGACAGTACCATTTGGTTCATGCACGCGGTGATTATGGATAAACCTACATCTTTGTATCTTCTTTGTATCAATTGTATTTTGTTATATCTTTGTATTTATATTATGTTGTGTGTTTCATATTGTGTTATCATTGTGTTATTTAGTAAGTAATGTTATCTGTAAGAACCTGTGTATGTCCAATAAATTATTTTTCTTCCTTCTTTCTTTCTTTCTTTCTTTCAATAAATACTTTTGTAGGTTATATTCAATGGCAATGCAATTAATTCGTTCCTTTATGAATAGCAAACACTCACGTGTCTGTTATTTCAGTGGTTAATCCTGTCAGAAGTGAGATGAATAGAAATTCTCAGTAGGTCTCATGAATCCGTTTATTCCCCGTGACACAACTGCTTGGTTCAACCAGTAGTGCCATAGGAATTTTTTCTTTCCCGTGACACTACTGTGAGACCAGTTGTGCCATAAGAAATTAAATCTCTCGCGGCACTAGTTAAATCTCCCTAGTTATTTTCTTCTATTTAATCGATAATAACTTTATACTCAGTGAAAGGATTAGTTATAAATAATACCTATTAACTACCTAATTGACATTGATTTAAAATGTGTCTATTGAGTGTCTAGTCTAGTGTCATGCACTCGCCAGTTATTTATGTACTTATTTGATTACAGTTTGATTTATTCGCTCATGCAAAGGTACGAGTAGTACTGTACTCGTACTTGGTAGGTCTTGTTTTTATTTATGAACTATTTAGTTGGCACACAAGTTCATGCATCTAAAAATGACTGTAGCTCTCATGTTGCTCCAAATCGGACTACGAACCCGAAAAAGGTTTCACAAAATGTAACTCGGCTACTTAATCGAAGAGCTATGTTATTCAATTTGTGTTGCTTTCCAATCCGTTCTTTCAAGTCATTTTAAACCAACATTAGTGCTGAAAATGTATAAGTAAATTTTGCATCATTAAATAATCGTCTATGAATTTCTAGGGAAGATTCGTAATATCATGACCATGGACCCCACGATTTCAAATGCAAGTCACGTGTTACTGCCCGGACTTTGATGCGTGCCACCACCCGACTCAGATCTACATAATTTTTCAGGTATTCACGGTAAAATATACCAATTTTCCGTATGTAAGTTTGTGTGTGTGGCCGACCACTGCTCACCAGGTTATCTTTAGATTGATCTTAGAATGTTGATTTTTTATTGATCTGAGTTTTTTATTTAGTTATCTTAGTCTTTTTCCTGCGAGGATGTCTGAAGCCAACCCCTCTAAACCTGATATACCCTTTGGCAGGCATATCACCCCCTGGAGTGCGACGAGATGTGGCTTGCTCTATTGAAAAGCACAAACAAGAGCATGATTATCGACACCCCTTATATGACCATAACATCCCGCAAGGCCGCCTTAAAAGTCGAAAGAGCTTTCAACGCTTCACAAGGGCAACGAGCGATGACCCGGCTGCTACTAGACGCACTCTGTGGATAAAAAGAAATTCCCCACCGCCTGATTTTACCACCCCACAGGAACAGTTACCACCCGGGCATGATCTGCAGTGGCCAGTCTGGAAGTCCTTAAACAGGCTCCGCACCCAGGTTGGCCGCTGCAGACTTAATATGTGCAAATGGGGATTCAGGGACCCTAACTTGACGCAGTGCGAGTGCGGTGATCCCACGCAGTCAATGCAGCACTTGCTAATGTGCCCTTTATGTTCGAACACATGCACGATGGAGGACCTAATGGCGCCTCGCCTGATGCCATTGCTATGGCCAAACACCTGTCCAACATACTGTGAATGGAAACGTAGAACTCTTGACACGCTAAGAAGAAGAGTCTTTTCCCTTGCCCATAACCGAACATGGTACTAAGAAACGCACTTAACATGCTATTGTTCTTTTGCCGTAGCTTTTTAAATAAATTATCTAGGCATAACTTATATTATTATTATAACAATAACAAAATTATGGGTTTTAATACAAATCTTAAATCGCTCGTATCTTCTAAACGGGAAGAGTTACCCCTAGCAAACTTTTACAAAATATTGGTACTAATTTTTGGTGGAATAGTTTTTTTAATACCATCTTTGCCCTTGACATCCTTTTTGAATGCTTCTCTCACTTCGTCTTCCTCTTTGAATGCTTCTTTCACCTCGATATCTTCTACTTTTGCTTCATCCATCTCGATATCCTCTTTGATTACTTCTTCCACTTCGATATCATCTTCAATTTCCTTTTGATTGCTTCTTGCACTGCAATATTCTCTTTGATTGCGTCTTCATCTTCGATATCGTCTTTGATAGCATTTTCACTTCGATATCCTCTGTGATGGCTTCTTCCACTTCGATACCCTCTTTGATTGCTTTTTCCTTTTCAATATCGTCTTTGACTGTTTCTTCCACTTCGATATCGCCTTTAATTGCTTTTTTCACTTCGTCATCCTCTTAGAATGCTTCTACCACCTCGGTATCCTCTTTGATTGCTTACTCAACTTTAATTTCCTCTTTGGTTGCTTCTTCCACTTCAATATCATCTTTGATTGCTGCTTCCACTTGAAAATCCTCTTTGATTTGATTGCTTCTTCCATTTTGATATCGTCTTTGACTGCTTCTTACACATGGATATCCTCTTTGATGGCTTTTAACAGCTCGATATCCTCTTTAATTACTTCTCTGACTAAAAGAAAAACACGCGAGCTGCGAGCAGCTCGCGCATAACGCAACCTCTAGTTTTTTTAATAAAATTTGAAAAATAACACAATGTCTGTTTAATTTTAATTTAAAATAATGTATACATATAATTATTTTTTTAAATGACGACCTCCGTGGCGCAGTGGGTGAATAGCCGGCTGAGACGCAGGAGGTAGCGGGTTCGATTCCCGCCGCGGAACAAATGTTTGCATGATTTACAGATATTTGTTCCGGTCTGGATGTTTTTATATATATTATAAGTATATATTTACAAAAAAAAGTATCTAAGTATTCTATCAGTTATCTGGTTCCCATAGTACAAGCTCTGCTTAGTTTGGGGCTAGATAGCGCTGTGTGAAATGTCCAGCAATATTTATTATTATTATTATTATTTATTAATTCTAGTTATTAGAGGCTAATGATGATGAAGATTGATGGGTCAGACAAATCATGGTACCACATCCCACATGCCAAAAATTTGCGGACCATAGTGGAAAACTAACCGCAACCGATTGATAATGATAATAAACGGTTATTTCCGAGTACATTGGTTGAGTCTATTTTCACTAGTCTTAGTCTTTACATAGTATAAAATAAAGTCGCTTCCGCTGTCTGTTACCTTAGATCTTTTAAATTACTCAACGGATTTTATTGTAGTTGTCAGCAATAGATAGAGTGATTCAAGAGGAAGATTAATATGTATAACTAGCTTCCGCCAGTTCAGCGGCCTTGCACGTGTTGTTTGTCAAGAAAAGAATCCTATGTGTTAATCCAGGTTTATAATCTACGTACATACCGATTTGAAACTATCTCTGTCTTTGTGTCTGTTACCTTTTCACGATTTAACGGCTCGTTCGATTTCAATGGAATTTGGTACCTATTTACCTAGCTGGATTATTAATGGACTTGACACATAGGATACACTTTACGCGACTGCACAGAAGGAGGGTAATGTTTTATTAACAAACCACGCGAACGAAGCCGCGGGCGGGTTAGCTAGTCTTCTATAATTCGTTTCTAAATTGTGATGTAACAGACCAATTGAAATACCATCGCTATAAAATCATCAAATAAGAAAATACTGCTCAAAACTTTCATATTGTTTCCATTCCCAGTATTTGTATAAACGAAATCCACGTTCATTCATTTACATCTCATATTTTCTTAACTTTTGTGAATATTAATATTTTGATATTAATTGATTTTGACTTAATTTTAGATCATAATTATTTAATTTTATTTATCTCTTGACTATTGTTTTTCAATAAAAATACTAACCTCCTTCTGCGCAGTTGGATAAAAAGTACCATAATGTTACTCAGGAATAATGTGGCATTCTAATAATAATTTTTGAAATCTGACCAGTAGTTATTGAGTTTATTCGGTACAAACATATAAATATACAAATATTTCCTCTTTTTAATATTAGTATAGATAAAAGTGTATGGTCAATACACCCTATTTTTATCAAGTATTTATATTACCAATTTTAATGCGTCGACTAAACCAGACGACATTGACAATTTCAACTACATATTTTTTAATGTTATTTGTGGGGAAAGAGGCTTACGGCCCACCTGATGGTAAGCGGTCACCGTCGCCTATTGACACCGGCAACACCCGGGGTATTGTCGATGCGTTCCCTACCCTGTAGAAACCTTTTAACATATCTCTTGAAGCGTGCTATGTCGTAGTATAACGGGAAAACCTCAGATGGTAGCTCATTCCACATCTTGCAAGTATGGGGTAGAAAAGACCGCGTGAAGCGTGTGGTGCGCGATACCCAATTGTCGATGATATGTGGATGAGCTTTATTACGTTGTCGAGAAGTGTAGTGGTAAAATCTCAACGACGGTATCAGATCGAATAGCTCCTCAGAACATTCCCCATTATACAGGCGGTAGAAAACACTGAGCGATCCGATGTCACGGCGTTGACTCAGCTCAGTGGTTCCAGCCTGTTAGCGAGTTTGGGATTGCCGATGATTCTAATGGCTCTTTTCTGAAGGGAGTCAAAAAGAAGCATTTGGTACTTTTGATATTTTTTTATAATTTATGTATAAATAAAATATAAATAAATATTGCTGGACATTTCACACAGCGCTATCTAGCCCCAAACTAAGCAGAGCTTGTACTATGGGAACCAGATAACTGATAGAATACTTAGATACTTTTTTTTGTAAATACATATTATACTTATAACATCATTTAATTAATATTTTGTTTGCATGCCGAGTTAAATAGAGAAGTTTGTTAAACAATCAATCATAAGTATATCTAATATCAATACAAACATGCTTCTGGCAAAATAAATCATTTCATTTCATATAGGATCGAAAGTATCGTGGTTTGGTTAGATTTGAATACTGCTTTAAATCAAACAACAACGTACGTAAACAGTGTTGTTTCTGTTTTATCGTTACATTTAATAGTATTTTTCAAACTTTCGCGATCACTGTACATAATTATTGATTAAAACGGGTATTTATACCCAAGTGAATTACCCAAGTGAGGGTAGTTGCTGCAGCTTCCCACACTTCTCGATGGTAGCTCCTAGTACTCCAGTCAACCCGTGACCACGCCTGTTGCAACACAGCCAAAACGTCGGGATAATAAATAAAAAAAGTACATACGCGATAAATACCCGTTTTAATCAATAATTATTACATTTAATATATGTAATTAAGGTGGTTCGATGCCGATAAAAACTTTCAATGGCGATTCCTAGATAACTGATCAGCAGAAATGTCTAAACATATGCGTATCGAATTAGTCACGTCATATTCAAAATAAAAAAAAATCAAAATCATTTATTTCTCAAATCAAGCAATACACATATAATAACAACCTCCGTGGTGCAGTGGGCGAATAGCCGGCTGAGACGCAGGAGGTAGTGGGTTCGATCCCCGCCGCGGAACAAATGTTTGCATGATCTACAGATATTTGTTCCAGGTCTGGTTGTTCCTCTATAATATATAATATAATATATAAGTATATAATATATATATAATAATATAAGTATGTATTTACAAAAAAAAATGTATATAAGTATTCTATCAGTTATCTGGTTCCCATAGTACAAGCTCTGCTTAGTTTGGGTCTAGATAGCGCTGTGTGAAATGTCTAGCAATATTTATTTATTTATAACAAAACATATTTATATTAAATTTAATTAAAATTCAATAATTGGCTTGTGCAGTGAGTATTGGCGTGCAGTATCTACATTAAGTACAGGACTTGTGCTGTAGGCACTGCTTTACCTTCCATACATAAATAAGTTGTTTAGCCATGTTGAGGTTATATAATAATTACATTCTGGTTGTAATTGTGTACATTATATTATGCTATTTTATTTTATAATTATATTAATCATTATAGTACTCGTACATTCAATCCTATTATAGATTAAGTACATATCTATCTTATTTATTAAATTAAATATAAGTATATATTGTTTGTTAAAAGCCAGTGAAAACAGAACTGTCTAACCGACCGGCCAGCAGCTAAGCATTCACAAACTTATTACCGTTGAATATGTGATATTAACTACCTTTATACCGTCGATAGTAAAGCAACTCAATTTATCAAGTGGATTAACTACTGTCTGCAGTTTGAGTATTAACGAAGTTTCACAAACTTCTCCAATAGTTTTATGATTCGAGAGTACTACGAGTGTTGTTATTTTATATATTTGTTAATAAAATTCAATATTAGTCGGGGTTCAGTTCAGTGATTTTAGTTAGAAACTCTATTTTCAATCATTTTATTAATTTCTGCGTAAAGTATAGAGGTGTTAATTATTTATTTAATTTTCTGTATGGCTGTCAGTTTTATGAGTAATAGATTAGATTAGATTAGAAAAAAAATATTGCACTAATAAAATAATACATAGGCGAACTTAATGTTAATTAGCAAATTTTTCCAGCTAACCTTTGTGTAGTAGAGAGAGTAGAGTTCATTGAAAAAAGATTCGCCTGGGAAATAACTACCTCCATACCTATTTCTGCGTCAAGCAGCATCGCTATCTTTCGGTTTGAAGGGTATAGTTTTCGGTGATATTACGGGCACATGAGGCTTTACCTGTATATCTCAAGTTGTCGGACGCAGGGCAGTACATTGTAAGGCACGTTTTTAAGGTGGCCTACGAGGCAATACTTTGTTATAGGTGATGGTTGGTTCATTCTCAAAATACCACTACATCGTCGCAACTGCTACGAACTAGTGGAGATCAAATTCAAATTCAAAAATTCTTTATTTCTCTGTCATGCTTTACAATAAATGGCGCCCTACTTGCCAAACTAAGTTTGTGAAAACTTGTATCTTGGCAATTGGTGCTCTTCCTTTTGATAAAAACTACTTATAGAGATGTGAACTAAAAACAAATTAAATGAACTAAAAAAATAAATTACATTACATTATGTACATAAATTACTTATTAAAATTAATTATTGTCTTTACATAAGAATGATAGGAATAAGAAGATGGGTCATCTTAAAAAAAACCATAGTTCCACAGAATAAACTACGTAATTTTTTACAAAACTTAAAAACGCTGTACGATCTATAAACTACTCTTAAAAAACAAACAACGAAAAAAGTCCTAACAAAGGTAAATACCAACATCAAACTAATAAAACCACACTATTTGCGCCAGGGACTAAGTAAATAGTTAACCGATCAATAAAAAACCGGACAAGTGCGAGTCGGACTCGCCCACCGAGGGTTCCGTACAAATTAGTAGGTACATAATAGTTCAGGATTCGAGTCTCGCAGTTTTTTCCGAGCTTTTCCCGAAATTCAGTTTCCAAACCTATAATTACTTAAGTTATTGTGTTTTATAAGTGAAATAGTAGTTATACTAACAGTCCATACCTAAATTAGTTAGGTAACCTAATCAAAGTTGTGTTTTACTTAAATATCAAATTTAATCGCATTGTACATCTGTTCCTGAAACTTAACTCACTTCAAAATGTAGAGCCCCCTTCCATGCATAAAGACCCTGTTTTTGTGATTTAATTAGTGGTTCATCCCGAACTGAAATCTCGCGAGTTCCCATAAAAACAAAACAATATTATTTGTATCTTTGACTATCAAAATAGTGCCACAAAATGTAAAAACCATTTTATTTGACCTACAGTTTCATTTACATTACAGGTAACGGGAGTTCATGTCAATTGGTTATTCTTTTTTGGGGTAGAAATTGCAGTTATTCTAGTTTCAGATTTTTCCCTATATTTTTTTCACTCGCACCAAATACGCATACCAAATTTCAGCACTGTGGGAACACTAGTGTACCCTATGAATTTTGACAAAGTTCAGTTTTTATTATGGCTGATAACTTAAAAACTACAAAGTTTAAACTAAAAATAAAAACGGGATCGAAATGTTCACATAAAGACATTAGACGTGCTATTTGACTGGAAAGTCTCATTTTGGTTTTTTTACCCCTCTTGAACCCCAATATCGCCACAACCCCCCCACATTTTTAGCTCATTCAGTCACCAAAATTGTGCTATCACTACCTATATACCAAATTTTACGATGATCAGATAAAAGTTTCGAATGTTATCCTCGGACAAACAAACATACATACCTAAATACAACGCGGATTTGCCCAAGTTGATTTAGAGATCTCGCTTCGCTCGATCAATTAAAAATATACGGCTTCCAGATTTTTATCTTCTGTACAATATAGTAGAAGTTTAAAAAATCTGGATATTTGGCCACCCATACAATTATGCCATACCGTTGCTTAACCTCGATGATTGATGACGTACTTTAAATGAAGATTACAAATGTACAGTTTTCAGATTTTTCCGTGTACTTGTAGTTTAAGACGATATTACTTGCCAAATTTCTTAGTTCTATGTCAACGGAAAGTACCCTATAAATTTGTATTCCCTTGAGAGTGTCGAAATATACGTTTTTTGCGGCATAAACGGCCGTATCCTTTTATGTTAACTTAGAAGTTTGATTTGTTCACAGCTTCAAGGACTGTATACCTGAGTATATAGTTTGAATTTAAATTGGATATCTACTTCCACGCGTTCCCGAAATAAAGGGTCTTGACAGACAGACAGACAGTCGGACAACAAAGTGATTAAAGTCAAAGTCAAAGTCAAAATCTTTTATTCATTAAAGTCACAAGGATCACTTTGTAACGTCAATTTTACTGCCTGTTCCTTCGCGACCAAGCCAAGAAGAAAGGCAAGAAACAAGGCTGGCTTTTTTTTAATGAACCTTTTAGAATACATAACAATAAAGAAAATAAATTACGTCTAAATTGTAACATTTTTGAACGAGTTGGAGCAATTTCTATCTCAAGCTTCTCTATCATCTAAATAATCCGATATTTTATAGTAGGCTTTTTCATAAAGATTTTGTTTAATTATGTTTTTAAATTTTTTAATCAATTGTTGTACATCACTTGGGAGTTTAATATAAAAGCGTGCATCTTGCCTTTTAAACGATTGTGATAAGAGTTCTTTTTTTTCCTTTTGAGGTACGGAATCCTAAAAAGGGTGATATTATATCAATATTACAAACCAAAGGAGTCAATATCACACAAAATATCTGTTTGGGTAATATTTTGTCACATCCATGATAAATTACGTCTATTTTAGAGCGATGAACTCGGTAGTATGCTTCGAAGGGCTTGTATTGATTTGTGAGAGCTTCGTATAAAGGGCTCCAATAACAGCTGAGGGACATAAATCTCGATGCAAATATGTAGTAATACCACTAATGAATGAATACCTGAATAAAATATTGACTGAGTGGGAAAGGAAATTATGTATTTTTAACCGACTTCAAAAAAGGAGGAGGTTCGCCATTCGACTGTATTTTTTTAAATTGTTTATATTTGTTTCCTCAGAACTTTCAACTGCGTGAACTAATTTAGATGATTCTTTTTTTATCAAGCTCATG
The DNA here is from genome assembly GCA_963924445.1 of Philereme transversata. Lineage (NCBI taxonomy): Eukaryota > Metazoa > Arthropoda > Insecta > Lepidoptera > Geometridae > Philereme > Philereme transversata. The sequence goes on from OZ004342.1 coordinate 14,776,801, forward strand.
TTTTCTGTGTAGTTTCATATTAATTTGGTCTAGTTTTGACAATGTCATCCATGAGAAAACCATATAAGTATTAAATTTGTTTCATTTTTATGTTATGTTATGTTTGTTAGCTCAGAACTTCGTTATATTAATACCATTAAAATTTCATCAAAATTGGTAGAGTAGTTTCGTTTCTACTGTTATCTGAAGTCGGTGATATTTTTGTTAAAAAGTTACTTGTATACTTTACTAGCTGACCAGTCCGCAGTTTCGCACGCGTAGTTTTTCAATGAAAACATTACCCTCCTTCTACCCAGTTGGGATTCAACTAGCCTATGTTATTCAGGGATAATGTAGCATTCTAATGGTGAAAAAAATTTTGAAATCGGACCCGTAGTTTTTGAGTTTGTTCGTTACAAACATACAAAAATACAAATATTTCCTCTTTATAAGATAATAGTAGACAAGCTTTAGAAGAACAATAAAAAATGCATCTGAGTAGATATGCATAAATGGGTATACGTAATATCACAAAAACCGTAGACGGTGCTACGAAAACCGTAGAGAGTGCTACAAAGGAATAAATCTACGTCTCGAAAAATTTGTTTCTAAACGTTTTTTAAAATACACACTTACACCTGCACAGACCTACATACACAGATAGAATAATGAAACAATCAATAACTGACCTTAATGATGGGAGAGGCCACTTACTTCATTAACACAGGTCTTCGTACCAAGCTCAGAAGTCAGACTTCATAAGACGTCTGTTACAAAGTATTATAAGTCAATAAAAACATTTATTATTATTACAAACCTAGTAAACCTTAGTAAACGTTACTAAGCTATTGTTTAAGATTTACTAAGGTACCCAACACTACACGTTTCTAAAGTCAATACCTAATTGAGCGTCTGAAGCTCAGCGCTCGGAGTCGGACATTCAAACGCCTACGTCCGTTATCGCAAAGCCCAAGCGAATGCGAAATGCTCTTTATTCAGCACTGTCTCCGTCCTACGACATTATTTTCTAGGAACTAAATCGTTAGAAACGCTTTAACTCCAGAAATGTGTGACTTTATGTTTAAGCGAACAACTCGGGCAAACTAAACTTAAAAAAGACAGAGTAACATGCGTGTGTTTGTTACTCTCTGTGTTCTCTTTCAAATGTTGCTAGTCTCTGTCTATTTAAATCATTTATCACCTGATACCTGACACAGTGACATTATGTGGTCCAAGTCTATGAATCTAAGATACATACGACCTCAAAATATAAATAAAAAGTTTATTTTCTCGCTACAAAAGGTTCATAGAATATTTTTTTTTATTGATGTTAGTTAAACGCTTGACCACTGCCTCACCTGGTGGTAGGTGATGGTGTGATCAAAGATGACGTACGTGATAGAAAAGGCAATACAGTCTACTAACAATTTAATATACCTATCTAGAAATATAAGTCAATATCTAAAGTGGAATTGTATTGGACTCGCAATACTACTTTTACAACTACTATGCCTGGAAACTAGATATAACCTTTAACGGGGATTTGTTTAATTAATTAGAGAATATGTAAAGAAATAAACAAAAAATACTTCAACAACGTGTATTCATTCATTACACACTATAAATAGGTAACAAATTGAAACAAAGTCTAATAAAATGACAACAATTAAATATGTATATCTAGATTCTATTCCAAAATTACATACACAAAATAATCTTTGTGGGCTATTCCAATAATCTGAAGTGTAGCTACACACAGAAATACAATACTAGTTTACAAAGAAAGATATTACAGCAATATTAGAAAATTGGTTGGTACTTATCTTGTTCTCGATGCAGGAATACAAACAAAAGTGCTCGTAAGGCCTTTACATTGCTATTTTTATCCACCCAAAGTCGTAAGAAGCCATGATATCTTTGGCCAATCAGAAGCATTGGTTGTTTACATGATAATATATTCTTATATTGGCTATAACAACAACATGTAATGATTTTAAAGTCTGTTAAAACATAATTAATGATTATTACAAGTCCTAACAATCACAAAATCGTAATATTAGAGCCACATTTCTACTTTTTTGGGCGCCACCAATCACAGCCATCTTCTCATGTCGTCCATCTTTACAAAATCTGATAAGTAATCATTTAAAAACTTATATCTTAGGAACAGAGAAACAAAATGTAAACACAACTTAAAATCGCATTAATATTATTTGTATAAATTATTGTTCTAATGTACTATCTTAACATTATTAACTAAGCTTCAATTACTCGTTATCATTATTAAAAAATATAGCCATTGACCAAACTTTTCGTTCGGAAACATATTTAACATAATTTCGTTCTAAAAACTCTTCAAGTCATCGAATTATTAATTTAACTTGTCACACGCTTGCCTAGAAAGAACCTATTCACTATGTACTTGAAGACTCCAAGATTATACTGGTTCGGAAAACATACGCCGGAGGAAGTGAGTTCCACTCCTTACTTGTGCTAACAAGAAAAGTTAAAGTGAACGTTTTCGTTTGGTACGGCAAAGTGGTATGCCGACCAGGTACGGGTGGTACTTTTTGGTACGTCTGCTTGTCTGGTGGTGGAAGGGCGAAGAAGGGATAAGGTCTTGAAGATAATATCATGAAGAAATACAGCAAATTCATTGAAAGTAGAGTAGTGAATTGATTGTAAGTTCATGCACAAGAGCGGTCTTATCGCTGAGTGATCTCTACCTGTTTTATTGTAAAGAAAAACGACAGCTAAATCTCACTTCACTTTGAAAACTTGTGGCTTTATTTCTAAAGCCTTCATTATAACATTGTATGCTGTAATTAATTGTAAACGATTATGTTCCGATAAAATATGCTGTATTTTTGAGTGTTTTTGAGTTGGTAGTCTCATTAAGAAGATCTCATACACCAAAATATTCTTAGAAAAAGTCAAGCAATTCAAACCGTATAAACATTAAAGCGAGACGATTTCTTTAATCGAGATCCAATTTTAAAGGCTTAGGATGGCTTTGTGGGGCATTTCTAACGGTTTTGTTTAAAGTTTTTATATCTGTTACTCACAGAAACGATAACGTAGAAATAAACATGAGCTATTGAGAAGGTTATTTCCTTACATGGTTTTGACAGTCCATTTAACTATGAAAGTATAATAATTTTCCTGGGTTTTGTTTTTGAATGTTCATCTTCGTAGATAAACAATTAAGGAGATGCATAAGAATTAAGTACTGATATTTATCGTTAAACAATTTTTTTTACTCTTTATAGATCATCGTTTGACCACAATCTCACCTGATGGTAAGCGATGTTGTGATCTAAGATGGAGCACGAAGATCTATAAAAAACCTATTCACTCTTACCTTAAAGAGACCCGGATTGTATTCTTTAGGAAAAACGGACGACGGCAAAGTGTTCCATACCTTAGCTGCACGCATCAAGAACGTAGAACCAAAACGGTGTGTGCGAATGGGTTCGCCAATCTCTCAAGTCTGCCTTTTTCAGCAAAACAGTTAAATGAAATGTAAATTTAATTTTAGCATGTCATTTATCTGTTATAAACTGAATTTCAAAGGCGATTCAACTTTCTAAGCTTCTAGATTTAGTTGAGACCTCGGCTCTGTGTTTGTAAAGAAATAATGTACCCAACTTATATTGTTTTAAAATAAATTGTTTTCTTTGAAAACTTGGTTAAATTGTTCATAGCATTGATTTGATTTATTATATTCGGTGAGTGCTTTAGAGAAAAAGTTAAAACTTAATATAATGTGTGAATGCAAACATTTGTTTATTTCGTATTTCATCAACATCATGTGAGTCATAACTAAATAAATATTGCTGGACATTTCACACAGCGCTATCTAGCCCCAAACTAAGCAGAGCTTGTACTATGGAAACCAGATAACTAATAGAATACTTATATCATTTTGTTCTTATAATATAATATATAGAGAAACAACCATACCAGGAACAAATATCTGTAGATCATGCAAAAATTTGTTTCGCGGCGGGAATCAAACCCGCTACCTCCTGCGTCTCAGCTGGTTATTCGCCCACTGCACCACGGAGGTCGTCAGGACGTCCAATGATGATCATATGCTTCCCCCAACCCAAAGACTGAAAGTTACCTTTGTTAAATTGTCTTTCCATCTAGTGGGGGACAGTCCTACGTTATGCTTTCATGTGCGTGATCTCCGCTCAAGAACCTTTCTGCCCCAAAAGCCAGTTCTTCGAGGTGTGTTGTATCTCATCCATATCACATTAATTAAGGGATGTGTTTTGAATAGTCTTAAGTGTGTTTAAGTAACAAGTTATGCTTCAAGTTTCTCTTAAGGATAAATTCCGCAATTAGATTATTTGACAGAGAACCGAGGCCATCAGCTGAAGTAGCAGTGGGCTGGTATTATATGCCGAAGAACGTACAACCTTTGGGTAACGAGTTCTTGAGTAGAGACCGGGTTTTTTTTTGAAAATAGTGTGGGCGTGCCTCCCGACTAGGTGGAGTGATGACTTGAAAAAGGTGGAAGGCAGAAAGTAGACAGGCTCAGGGGTGCGTATTGAGAGACGGTCTTTGTCCTGTAGTGGAAGTGGGCTGATGTTACATAACGATGATAGATAGTGATTTGTTTTGGATTACATTATCAACTAGTACAGTGGATAATATGATGAAAAATACAATGAAAGAAGCATGGTGCAGCCCTCATTATAACCATATATCATCAACATGAACGCCCGCTGCTTTGAAAAACTTTCAAACTTTTTCGATTTTTACACTAAAAACTATTTCTTTAAATGAAACACTCAATAAAGACTATAATCAAATAAAAGCTATTCCTAGAGCAGTGCAAAAGTCTGCAGCGATAATGCCCGGGTGATTCCATCACGGTCTATGGCCGATAACGCTAATCCGATTCCAAGTCGTGCCCGTCCGTCCGGTACATCCGTACAAAGAATTTCCATTAGCTGACAAAAAATAAACCTTTAGACACTTCTGTGAGGCAGTGTACCTTGCCGATATATGTAGTCCAACCTCGCTAAACTTGCGTAACGCTAGGAATAATATAATTAAAGGTGTTTCGATTCCTATACAAATGTTAAGTGGCGATTCACTAGATAAATGAACAACAGAATTGTCTAAACATTAAGTCTATTCCATCCAAAGGCTGTCTGATAGAGATTGCTATTTAGCGTTAAGACCGCCAATTGTATCTATCCATAGGTTTACGTTGTTATTTTTATTTGTATTGTTTTATTGTGTGCAATAAAGAATAATCTAATCTAATCTAAACATTATGCGTATCAAATTAGTTACGTCTTATTTCGGTCGCAAAATCAATAAAATTACCCGTTCATTCATAATTAATAAAAACAAACATTTGTTCAATGACAGTTTTAACAAGTTAAAATGATTTAAACGGGTATTTATCGCGTATGTACCTTTTTTATTTGATAAATAATATAAATACTTTTAATCAATAATTATGTACAGTAATCGCGAAGGTTTGAAAAATACTAAGTTAAAATTATTAAAACTTCGATATTTATGAACGAAAGTATGTAATTTTATTGGTTTGTTTTTCTAAGTCATATATATAATCTAAGTCTAATATAATGGATACAAGGGGCGCCAAACAACATCTTTTGGCACCCAAGCCAACCTTACCTGCTCGTGGTGTACCCTGCTGATTAACGAACAAGGCTCTGGCGAAACACCCACCAACCCGAACTGGACCAGCGTGGTGGGTCATGGTCCAAACCCCCCCAACTATGAACAGACACAACCAACCAAGGCCCCAAGTGCCCGGTGACTCCAGCGGCTATGCTGGCGTCGACGGGTGCCATGCCAGCCCTGGGGTCAGGGGAGCTAAGAATCTCCGGGCGAGATCCTACCGTCAAACGACCCCGGCTTACGTTATAAAGGACACCGATCAGCTTAACGTTTTAACCTACAATGTGAGAACTCTTATGTGTGATGAGCGCCTAATCGAATTAGAAAATGCACTAAAATACATAAAATGGGACGTTATTGGTCTAGCAGAAATTAGAAGAGATGGGGAGCACACAGAAGAGCGCGAAGATAATGTGTTTTTCCACTTCGGAGAAACCAGCGGACAGCACGGTGTGGGGTTCCTGGTCTCTAAGAAGTGGAAAGACAACATTATTGAATTTATAGGCATCTCGGAACGCATTGCCGTACTTAAACTTCAATTGACATCTAAGACTACCCTAACGATCATACAAATATATGCACCAACATCCGCATATTCCAACGAAGAAGTAGAACATTTTTATGACCTTCTCAATAAAGCTTGCGAGGAAAACCGAGGAACTTGGAACATCGTCCTTGGAGATTTCAACGCAAAAATTGGGACCAAACAGATGACAGACAGCGATGCCATACTCGGCCAATTTGGTTTAGGTGAGCGCAACGAGCGAGGTACTAGACTGATCCAATTTGCTTTTGGACAGAGTATGAGCATCGCTAATACCCTCTTCGTCAAGAAACTTCATAGGCGTTGGACTTGGGTGTCTCCCGGTGGCACATACCGAAATGAAATAGACTATGTTCTATGTTCCGACAAGAGTATAGTAAAGGATGTCAGTGTCATAAATCAAATCAAATACTGCTCTGACCATCGACCGCTACGTGCCAAATTAAAATTTAATTTTAAAATACATAGAATGAAAGTATTCCAGAATAAAATAAAAACACATTCTAAACTAACCTTATTCAAAAATGCAGAACAGTTTAATACTGAGCTCTTCAATCAATTCTCTAGTCTAGGTTTAAACGAAATAGAAGTAGTTGAAGATCAGTATAAAGCCATAGTAAAAGGAATAGAACTTAGCAGCAAGAAAATAAAAGGCGCAAAGAAAAATAAAGCAAAATTATCAACCCAAACCAAAGATATTATAATAAAAAGAGAACAGCTTGAAATTTGCACCAATGAATATAGAGTATTCGATAGAAAGGTTAAGCGTAGCATAAGAAAGGATATAAGATCATTTAACTTACATCTAATTAAGACTGCAATAGAAAAACATACCTCCCTCAGAGCAGCCAAACAGGGATTTTGGAAAACTAAACCTTGGATTAATAGCCTACAAGATGACAACGGTGTAAAACATAACAGTCGTGGAAAGATAATGGAGATATGTACCAGCTTTTATAAGAATCTTTATACTGACGATTCGAGTAGTGACACCAATGTCCAAGAATACCACCGCCCTGACACTATACCCTTCATCACCGGCAAAGAAGTCCATGACGTCTTCAAAACTATGAAATATGACAGAAGCCCCGGTGACGATGGTATTACGACAGAGGCATTGAAGATTGGTGCTCCGACTCTACTCCCTCACGTAACGAATATGTTTAATTCCATACTTGAAACCGGGCAGCTCCCTAAACAGATGTGCCACTCAAATATTGTCCTTCTTCACAAGAAGGGGGACAAATCTAACATCGGCAATTACAGACCCATTAGCCTAGTATCGCACCTGTACAAAGCCTTCATCAAAGTAATACAAAATCGCATCAATTTCAAACTCGACCAACATCAACCACCCGAGCAGGCAGGTTTTCGTCCTGGTTTCTCAACCACGGATCACTTACATACCCTAAATCAAATAATAGAAAAATACACTGAATTTCATAAACCCCTTTATTTAGCCTTTGTGGACTACACAAAGGCTTTTGATAGTTTAAAGCATTCTGCCATATTCAAAGCATTAGAAAATCAACAGATAGACAAAACTTATATAGACTTAATTAAAATCATATATCATAATAGTACCGCCAACATAAAGCTCAACTCCATCGGCCCACTGTTTCATATTAAGAAGGGAGTGAAGCAAGGAGATCCGCTTTCTCCCAAAATTTTTACTAGTACCTTGGAAGAGATCTTCAAAACCCTAGCAGACTCATGGACCACAAAGGGAATTGTCATCGGAGGCAAACGCTTGACAAATTTGCGGTTTGCGGATGACATAGTACTTTTTGCACCTACTCCTTCAGAACTGCAACAAATGCTCCAAGATCTGAGCGCGGCAAGTCTTGAGGTTGGGCTTCGAATGAACCAGTCGAAGACGAAGATCATGTCAAACAGCACGAAACGTAAGGTCGAGGTAGATGGACAGGTAATACAGTATGTCGATGAGTATATTTACTTGGGCCAGTTAGCTAGCTTCGGAAACAGGCAAGATAAGGAAATCGATCGCCGTATCGAGAATGCCTGGAAGAGCTACTGGTCCATGAAGGAGCACATGAAGGGTGACCTTCCTCTGACACTTAAGCGCCAACTCATCGACATGTGTATCCTGCCCATCCTAACTTACGGTGCGCAGACATGGTCTCTGACTGAAGCCCAGAAGTCAAAGCTCAAGATTTGTCAAAGGGCAATGGAGCGCAGCATTCTCGGCTTTAAACGTGTCGACCGAGTTCGTAACACCATTCTGCGCTCACTTACCGGCATTTCAGATGTAGGGAGGAGATCGGCTGGACTTAAGTGGGACTGGGCGGGCCACGTTGCCCGAATGCACTCCGAGAAATGGGCCCATATTGTGACACCATGGACGCCTGAAGACGGAGGGCGACGTCGGGGTCGGCCGAGAAAGCGTTGGCGGGACGATTTGGTCACCTTCCAAAGAAGATGGTGGGAGATAGCGACGGATAGGGATACTTGGAGGGACTTGGGGGAGACCTTTGCCCAGCAGTGGGACGAGATAGGTTAGAGAAAAAAAAAAAAAAAATATATATAATCTAAGTCATATGTCGACTAAAACTACTGAAATAAAAAGATGCTAATTTTGCATTCATAAATCTTAAATTGCATTCAGCATATCAGCCATAGGACGTCTACTGCATAACATAGGCCTACCCCTAGATTTTCAGAGCACAAGATCTTGTGCGGCGTGTACCTAACGGCTCCCAGCAATCTTTATTAGGTCGTCTTTTCATCAAGTGTTTCCGTCCTAGGCTGCGCTATCCAGTGCGTTGCAATAACAAAACATTTATTTAGTAAATCTAGACAATACAAATAGTCACTCACTGTTTGTGTTGCTGTAGTGGTTTCCTAAGACGCCTCAGTAGCTGGTATCACCGGGAGTGTTTCTAACAATTTTTTTATGTATATTTCTTAGCGATAAACAGACTTAGCGTGGTTGGATTATACCTCAGTGGGGCTTGACTTGAACGCTTTTCACATAAGAGGTAAAGTAGAATTGAAATGTTATTCTCGCCTGTTTAGTTCACTCCTAAATAGTGTTATTTGTTTATTGGTGTGTAAATTGATAAATCAGTTAAACAAATTAAAAAATATGCTGGATATTTCATACAGATAACCAGATAACTAATAGAACATATTCATCAATATTTTTATTATTAAGTTAACTCTTAATTAAAATAGGTATACAGAGTAACACCTAGACCCAAAACGGATAATTGTAGATGAATGGGCATTTTCTATCTGCCAGATTTAGAAGTACCGATAAAGATTATTTCATTGGAAGCTCTCAAAAATATCGTTTGACAATTCTACTTTTGGGAGCTTTTTACTTGCCTTGTCAAACGTGGGTTAGCGAGTATTTTTTTATTATAGAGTATGGGGGCTGAATGTTTTTAAGTGACAGTGGAGTACGTGATACTTCACTACACATCCAAATTAAGCCAGAGAAAAAACGGGACCACACGAATTCATTGAATCATTATCAGCATGAGCTATAACACCCTCAGGGATCATGGAATACTTCTGCCGTAGCCCAGAATCTTTCTCCGCGACTGCAAGGAGTTAGACGGTATGACTGAAATCATTAAACGAATCACACTCGAACGCATAAATGAGAATGTTTGGATTTTTATTTGTTTGTCTGTTACTCAATCACATCGTAACGGCTGAACGGATTTCACTTAAATTTGGTATGTACGTAGATTATAACCTGGATTAACACATATACTACTTATTATTGACATACCACGTGCGAAGTCGCAGGCGGAAGCTAATATGATACAAATAAAGGTAGGAGACAAGCTTTCGACATGCAAAGTCAAAGTCAAAGTCAAATATATTTATTCATTAAAATCACAAGGATCGCTTTGTAACGTTAATTTTACTGCCTGTTCCTTCGCGACCAAGCCAGGAAAGACAAGGCGGGTTGATTTTTTTAATGATCCTTTTATAATACATAATACAGAAAATTAAGTACGTCTAAATTGTAACATTTTGAACGAGTTGGAGCAATTTCAATCCCAAACTTCTCTATCATCTAAATAATCCGATATTTTGTAGTAGGCTTTTTTATAAAGATTTAGTTTAATTACGTTTTTAAATTTATTAATTGCCAATATTTGTACATCCTTTGGGAGTTTGTTATAAAAGCGTACACCTTGCCCTTTAAACTATTTACTAACTTTATGGAGTCTACAAGAGGCAACAGCGAGTTTATCTTTATTTCTAGTATTAAGTATGCCAGATGGTAAGCATACACCGTAGCCTATAGTCGTGTCTTATTTGTGTGTAAGTATTGTAATTAATAAATAAAATGCCTACTTCTGGCAAAAGTTTGCTTCTATGCTCTTCTATAAATGATGTAAGGAATGGAGTACATTAAACCTACGAGTACCATAGCACCACAGTCATGCGAAAGTGGTGTACATCTCTGTTGCGCAGGGTTCGGGCTAGCTCCAGCGGCATCATATGCGTGTTTGCACGTAGGTTTGATTGTCAGTATATGAATCATTGCTGCATGGTACATATACTGCCAAACAAAATACCTAGATTAGTTGTAGTTTTTAGATATACCGTTAGATTATTATTATTTATTTATTATTATTATTATTTTTTGTAATTGTAATTTGATTGTGTATATAAAAATTTGTGTTCGTGTAAGTTATTTTGTGTTAAGAAATTATGGATTTTAAAATCTGAAATAAATGAGTTAATAATAATAATAGCGATGCTTATAACCTTCAACCGTCAGAATTTTAGGGTCCTCACTGAATTCACATTTTTGGCTGATATTTTAGCTTATTACCAATATATGAGCAACGATATTCCAATATAAAACTATGCTCCCCTCCACCGAACATGCGAAGTTTACATTTCAAAATGATCCTTATAATGATTTAATGTAGGTATCTAATGGAGTAGTGGGACACGCAACTCAAGACAGACGATCTCTACGATTGCCGTAGCAAAGAAAAAGTAATACAAATTCTCGTTTCATGATTAAGCTTCATCGATGTCACCTCAGTGTGAAGTAAGTATTAAACGGAACACCCAATAAACACAAAACAGTAGAAAAAGCTAATAAAACAGCAGAAACCAATCTTGAACTCCGATCCGTGGAACAAACAATATCATACCCGCTAAACCGGAGGCAATTACTGAATGTTACTCAGTATTAAAAAGAAACGATCTAAAAATGAAGTCATTTTATATGAGCGATCATTGTACTGTGCAGGCTGCTGCTCTGAGATTTTGGGATAATATGGATAATCCACGGCGCTCGAAATGAAGCCTGCGAAAGATCCTTTGCCGCTCATCCAACTCGAAAATTATTTATTCATTGCCCTGTTTTTATGACTGCGATTATGTTGTTACATATAAAGCAATAACGATAATGTTAAGTGCTTGTTTCCTGAAATGGTCGCACATTTTGTGGTCCCTGAAATGTAGAAGGTAACTTGAGCCTACCTAATATATTTTTATGTGATATTAGGTTGGTAGTTTCGTAAGTTTACGTGATAAAGGGTCAATAGCGCAATGGGTAGAACTCCTTCGTTTGACTGTTAGGTTCAGTAGATTCTTTTTTGTATATTTTTCGGATATTGTTTTCTACCATCTTACTGTGTAGTTGTAGATTCCAATGGCTTATTCACACACCATTTGGTAAGAATTATTGTTCTTATTTTGTTCCGATGTCTCAAGGTTTTGAGAAAATACAATAAAATTTATAGTGTTGTTTTAGTTCACAAAATTATGTTTAGTATTCGTAGTAACAAATCGCGATGGTAGCTTTAAGCCCTGAAAATACACAGCAACATTGAACTCATTAACGATAAGTGGTCAGAGTAAACGAAGAGTTCGCAACGTTCAATCGCGAGCAGAAGCAATAATATTGAACTCGCAAGTACCGATTCACAATATCTACTTATTATATTCCTTTTTGTTCTTGTCTTTGGTTCTGAACATTTATTACTGTCTTATTGCTTGTGAAGTGGTCGGGCCGGGGGCAGAAGTCAACAAGGGGTTATTATGTTGAGACTGGCGAAAAATGAACAAGAAAGATTTTTGCATTCTGCATTTGTGGCGGGTAACATTTTTAAAACGCTCAGGACTTGAAAATTAATTCCGAGTTTCGTGGTGAAGGGGAAAATGTTGGATGATTTGAGCCTCTAAGAGAGTACATCTCCAGTAAGTAAATTAAAATACGAAAATACAAAATATCTGCTTTAAAGCTTTGCGAATTAAATTAATTCTCTCAGTAATCAACTATGCAACTATAGGTTTTAAAAAATATTCGAGTCATTCTCATATTGGCCCTGAAATGAACAGTTTCTATTTAAATGGTACCTATTCTTATTTTATCATAACATCCACATACGATACAACATTTCCATATAAACCCCACCAAAATCAACAAACAATATCCTTGTTTAAAGAAGCCGGTACATAGCCTATAAGAAAACCAAACAGATACTGGTAAGGGTTGGTGTCAAGAAAATCGATAAAGAAACATACACCAACTTATTTCCCGGGCTTAAAAGTATTGCGAGAAAAAGAATCCTTGGTGTTATGGCATAATGCGTATAAAGGTACATTCGTGCGGATTTATGTAGAAGGCCTCAGTTGGTTTATGATGACAATGCCGCTCTGAAACGCTGCGGGCGCCACCTCATTTCCTCACTGAAAGTTATAAAAACATATTGAAAATGAGATTCCCGCTGTGGAACCTACCGAATGTTATCTTGTTTTGTGATTTGCTTGTTTTTATGTTGGAAAGTAAACGTATTTTAGAAAACCTTTAAGTTGCGCGACTTTGAACTTTGCCATTTTGTGTCGTATTTTTATAGGGATTACTTTAGTAGGTAATGTATTTATTATATTTATATACATGGAGCTTATTATACTAGTGGGTATTCAGTATCTATACAAAATATAGAATAGAATAGAATAATAATTTATTTGATACACAAAATGACACATGAAAAAAATATAAAGAACAGTTGGTACAAATGAATTTAGACAGTTCGACTAATGTGTCTGCGTACCAATCTGACTTGTATATTGTAAGACGTGGCAACTCGCAGACCGCTCAATTGGGCTCTATATCTGTCACTACTTACGTGCTTTTAACCACATACATTTTTAAAGGGCGCTCTTTAACCGCATTATTGCAAAACCGGCGTAGCTAAATCTATGCTATATTTTTCATTTTCTTTGTCTGTCATCAAATAACCGGTCAATAGCAAATCAGGCTTGCACAAATAGGGTTCATGCTCCAATTACACGTATTTTGTTTATGATATTTTTACTGTCTGTCGTTTTTTAGTAATATATAGATCAGATCGCCTATAGGTGGCAGAATGCTATGAGATGGACGGATCAAGTAAAGGCCGTAGATGTTCCTTTGAACGAATATGTCAGAAGAACAGAGGTGCGAGAAGTGTGGCGAAGAGTAATTAAGTGCGCCACAAGCCTGCTATAATGACCATGACCACTCTGCCAAGAGTGCTGCGACTAGGAAGAAGAAGATGATGATAATATATAGAAAAAAAATTACCACTAAAATGGCTAACAAGTATACGGCCTACCTGATGATTAGTGGTTACCGTAGCTGACCCCGCGAACTTTGTACCACCTTGGAATCAATAAATTTAGTGTTGCTAAGTTTGAGTTAATTTTTTTTTTGTTCAATGTCCTTTTATGTGCACGTACCCACTATTATCAACGATCTCTATATTTAAAGTAGAAAATTACTAAAGTACTAATATCGCTATTAAAAAATAGGGGTACCAACCCCTATAAGTAGAAGGGTGAAAATTTATCGTTGTATGTATTTTTATTGTCGAATCATAAAAAATAAAAAATAAAATTTTGGTCCAAAAAATAAAAAAATCAATTTTGGGGTGGACCACCTTTATCACATAGGGGTATGAAAAATAGTTTACGACCTCTCAGACCTACCGAATATACACAGAAAACTTCATAACACTGTGACACGAGAATTTTATATATTAGATTTGCAAAGCAGTAAGCGCGTATTGTGTTCATCATAATTAATTTAAGTTGCCAAGGTAGTACGTGAAAAGTCGTATAATTCAGTTACCAAGTTACTTGCGTAACTTGGTATTTAGCTCGCTTAAGAAGTGGATCTCGTTATTAAGGACAGTCATGCTGTGTTAGTGAAGTTAAATTATTTCAAAATTCACTTGTATTCAAGTTTTTAATTCCATGCATAAATTTTTGTATTGTAATGATTCGGTTTTATAAATAAGTGAATGAATGAATGAAAATACTCTATTGTACATCACAAAACAAACAACATAAAAATAAGAAATCACAAAGCAACAAGTACATTGGGCAGTCTTATCGCTTAAACACGATTTCTTCCAGATACCATTTGGATGGAGAGGATTTTTGTAAGATTACAATAATGGAAGGGGGTGTACAAAACAAAAACGAAATTTTAGGAGAGCGCTGATCACAAGTGCTCAATTGGATCGAGCCAATCGGTTTCGTCTACAATTTAACAAAACTTGATATACTAAAATACTGGATTCAAAACAATTAACGTTATTAAATTCTAAAGTTTTTATTTCTCTCAGCAAGAAAATATTAATTGTTCCGTTTACTTAACTCGCTTGCTACATACCGAATAAACAACTATTGTTCTTAAATTTTATGTATGTATGTTTCAATATGAGACCACCATATTCTTGGTTTAATACAATGTACATTAATTCAAGACATTATGTTCATCTTTATTTTTATCTTTTTATCCATAGGTACAGTTTTATTTCTTGTGCGTTGAATGAACAAGCAGTTTTTTAACATAGCCGGAACATTGTCATGTAATCAGGTATAGGGTATGACTTGATAAGACAGACAGCTCAGGTTTAGTAATAAATCCATTTGGGCATTTCATGTCCGGTACCCTAAAACTGAAATCCATACTTATAAACAAATTTAATATTTGATGTTTGTTTGGTTTACGACCAAGGTAAAGCAGCTAGACAGTTTTTCATGAAATTATAATTAACGCAAATACGAAACCTCAATTGCAAACATAGATAACGTTAGTGTACAAACTTTTTACAAAAAAAAAAGAAAATACTGCCTGCCTGTTATAGGAACTAAAAATACCTTTAAAAACTAACTTTGTCATATCCTAACATTTTATTGAGTACCATCATAAAATAGATACGAAGTGAAAAAAAAATAATGTAAAAATTTGGCAAGACGCCACCTGTGATGTTTTATTCAGGAAAAACCTGCCAAGCTGCGACCAGGCCCCCCATAGACTTTTTATATACAACTTATTACTTATACTACTATACTTATTATATACTACTATATTTTTATATATGTATATATAGACGTATTATTTTCCTCATTCAGCCCATGTATGTCTTATCTTAGTGATTTGAGCCAAGACAACACATCTTCAAATAAATAAAAAAAATCCCAATGAAAAATACGATAAACAAATACCTACCCAAAACAATACGAATTCTATTTTCGTAGAGATTCATTATTGTGGTTCAGTTTTGCAGAAGCAAATCATAGTTATCATATGAATACGAACATGTACGCGTCTTGTGAAAAATCCTTTTCGTTATTTTTGCTTACTATACCAAGTTATATCATTTGTAAAGATATTTCCAAATATTATCATCTAATTTACATTCAACACACATCTTTAGGGATTCCATTAATAACCTTGTGAGTTACAAAACTCCTAATCACTATAAGAGCGGCAAAATGTCCTAAAATCTCATATATATTAAAAAATTTATTATTAGAGGTATAAAAGATTACACAGATAAATCACTTGTTTCTTAGGAAGGAATTATAAAATCTTTCTACAGAAACTATTCCTGTTTGAGGATCTAACTAAATCCTCGCATTTTCACGTTAAAGTCGATAGAAAACAGGATAAAACGATGCCGTTTAAGGGTACGATTCCAATTAACAACGTGATAGTAGAAAGAGTAAAAAAGCGGATGGGACAAAGCTCCAGTAACGCCCGTTATCCGTGTAAAGGCACAAGTTGTTGTCTAAAGACCACTACGGGTACGAAAGATTGTCTTGTCAAGAACTGGCGGGCTCAGTGCGACGGGCACGTCGGATCTGGGCGGACGTAACGCCACACGCTCCGTTCGTAGATTCGTAGCTACGAGAACTCTACCAACTCGACGCGTTGTTTTTAATTATATACCGATGTATTCAGTATAATGTACATGGATTTGTTTGTAATTGTGGATGAAAAGTTTTAAGTGCACATTCTTTTTGAGAACGTTCGTAAGTATTGTTTTTTTTAATTATACTTTTTGGAATAATATTTAAATCTTTTTATAAAACGTGCTGTATAAAACTAGATAATGGGTTGCAGCATATTAGTTATAAACTTATCTCATTGTTCGGAACGCACTCACCATTTTATTACATCTCGAAAACAAAATAATAAATAGTGTTTCGTCCTTCAGGTATTCTTTTGTTGTTCGATATCGTGTCAAAGTCAGAATAACAAAGAAAATTATGTCAATGATGCCTACGTGGGCCCTCGACTTGGTTCACTCTTTGTTTATATCCATGATGAGGTTTTGTCAAAATCGCTTTCGAAGATGAAAGAGAAATTAATTGGTTATAAGGTGAACGCCACAGTCTTTCGTTTTCTAGAAATGCTTGATAACATTTTGAAATATAGCATGTTAATACATAATTAAGTTCCTCTTTATTAATTAAAAATAACGAGATGAAACATCCATAAATATGTATATCGTAAATGAGTTTAAAATAGACAAATATGCATAACACAATAAGATTTATAAAGTTATATATGATTAAGCCCTGATTGTTATTTTAATGCAGGGTAACCAATACAAGTAAAAAAACAAGTGAAGACAAAGGATCACAGAACTTGTAGGTAGGAGGGTAGGTTTCAGCTCTATTTGATACGTATCTATGCGTGAATTAATGGGAATTTGCAATTCAAAGTGGAATCTCGACATTTTCATCAACCACCTCTGAATTAACACCGTTATTGTTCCCGTTTTTCAGGGTACCGTACTTCAAAAGGTAAAAAAGGAACCCTTATAAGATCACTTTCTTGTCCGTCTGTCCGTATGTCACCATCGATTTTCTCAGGAATCGGTGGACCTAGCAAGTTAAAATTTATACCAGATACTGAGTCCCTATTAGGTGTATAAAAATCAAGATCCCGAATGAACACCATTAAAAGATATGGGCAAATTTAGATTTTTGTGAAAACTTGTAAGTACCAAAATTCACCTTAATTTTAAACTCATATTATTTTTCGGAATTTTCCCTTTACTGTGCTGACCTTGCTTTTAACCAAAATTGACAATTCTAGGTCAACCGGAAGTACCCTATAGGTTTTGGGTCGAAAACCTATATGGTAGACCCGTTGTCCTAGAATTACGAAATTCAGCAAAAAGCAAGGTCCTTACAGCAGAAATAAAGGAAAAATTACACAAAATAAAAAAAGTTAAAAATTAAATGGTGTCCCTATAGGTACATACATAGTTGACGCCAATTAAGATAGTCCTCTGAGTTGTATGAGCGCTCATACAGTTTAGAGGACAATGGGGAGGTACGGAACCCTCGGCGCACGAGTTCGACTCGCACTTGACAGGTGTTTTTATTTATGTAAAGCTATGATTACACAAAATGGTAAAATCATTATAAAACTAAAATGCATAACTGCAGGTTTATGTAATACAAAATCGTACCTCACGATTGCCTTTTTATTTTTTCGACAATTTTTGTACTATATCCTTTAAGGATTCAACGATTCTTTAGTCCCATTTAACTAAATCCACTTAGTGGATAAAGTACCACGAGGTAAAAAAAATTACATACAAAGATACGTGGATAAACATACTCGTAGTCAGCCTCTTACTTGAACTATTTTGTTTTTAATTCTACATTAAACTCAATTAGTATAATTGTTCGTGCCAATGGCACTGTCAGAAGTCAGTGAACGGAGGCGCCTCAAGAGCAAGACACGTCGACACACAAGACGGTAGATGTCTTTCGGCGGATGATGGTAATGATAATCCAAAACATAGCCATTGATTTTTAAACTTATAACGAGATCACTAATGACGAGGTATATATTATTATTCCATATAATTTATTTATTATAATTATAATATTATAACATACTTTGAGTATAGTTCATATTCGTTTTGGGTATATATATATTTATTTATGTTTTTGTACACTCACCTACCTTTAAAATCATTTCTCTCTCTAGCCTCAAAGGTTTGCTGGAAGAAAACTCTTCTTAGGGTTAAGCTCGCCTTTGTACATGACCTCTTTTTCTGTATTTACAAATGTATTTTCTTGTGTGCAATAAAGAATAAAGAGAATAAAGACGAGGTAACTAAATTCCGAGCAGATGGAATGGACTTTGGGAATATCCTACCATCCCATCACCACTTCCATCAAAGGACAAGCGGCTCAGTACCATCCTTACCTAGTTGATATACCTACCACCCATTCGCACATATCGTTTTGGTTCTACGTTTTTGATGCGTATGGAGGATGGTATGGAACACTTCACCGTCGTCTGTTTTTCCTAATAAATACAATCCGGGCCTCTTTAAGGTAAGAGTAAATAGGTTTCTTCTAGATCTTCGTGCTTCATCTTAGATCACATCATCGCTTAGGTGAGATTGTGGTCAAATGAGTTCCATACAATTTAGAAAAAAAAAGAAAAAAAAAGGTGGATCTATTTTGGCGTTGGAATGATGTGACTGGAACAGAGGAGACCTTCCCACAATAGTGAGACATAAAGAGCTATAAATAATCATCATCATCGTCAGCCTGACTCCACCCAGTCAGTCAGTCTGTGTCCTGCTGGATACAGGCCTCGATTTTGTGCCACTCTGGCTGATCCCATTGACGTTATCAGCGATCCTTTCGATGTCGTTGGCCCATCTAGCAGAATTATTATACAACCTGTTTTGTTATTTATGACATTAATTTAAAACACACACTCGGAATCGTATTAACCGATTTTAGAGTTGGGTTTAATACCGGTAGTTTGAATACCTATTTACCCAGTAATCGATATATTTCCAATAAACAATATTTAACGTAAATCGACTTTGCGAGGATGCCGGTTAGTCAGTTTAACAAGTACCTACTAAGATGATGAATGAAAATGATTTGTTTACCTATCTTATACAGGCTGTTTCATTGATATTTTAGGACTTGAAATTAAGGTTTTTGACAATTTGTATTTTTTTAGGGTAATAAATTTGGATAAAACCTATTTTACAACCATACTAGCCATTAGCCATACCTGTGTTTTCATTTAATGTCGTACATGACAAAACACGTAATATATCAATAACAGGTACCTGATTATATAATATATTATTACTTATTCCAAAAATCATGTATTAAAGCAAGAAACAACAACCAATATTTTGTATTTGACGACCTCCGTGGTACAGTGGGCAAATAGCCGGCTGAGACGCAGGAGGTAGCGGGTTCGATTCCCGCCGCGGAACCAATTTTTGTATGATCTACAGATATTTGTTCTGGGTATGGATGTTTTTCTATATATTATAAGTAATTATATATTTACAAAAAAAACCTATATAAGTATTCTATCAGTTATCTGGTTAGTATAGTACAAGCTCTGCTTAGTTTGGGGCTAGATAGCGCTGTGTGAAATGTCCAGCCATATTTATTTATTTATTTATAGAATATGATAGAATATTATTTATTGCACACAAACAAAATTAAAAATACAAAGAAGTACACAAAAATAAAGTGATAAAAATATAATGGGTATAAAAAATATAATATATGTGATAAATCTTAACTTTATGTAACTAAGGATTACGAATATCCGTAGACAATGTAAATAATATTTCCACAAAAACCGTTCTATATTCAACTAACAGCTGGGGCTGACCATCGGTTTATTTACCAAGTAAACAAAGGTTCAGCTAGTTTCAATAACGAACGAAAAACTTTACGAAATCCACCCTAATTAGACGGCCTTACCTAAATAAATAATTTGCGGGGAAACATTTACAAGACCTTCGGACGAGCGCTACAATCCAAATTTATATATCTTAAGGTTCTATTTGACTTCGTAATCTTCTTTCTTGGAACTTGTTTAATGACTACCAGCGGTTAAGGCTTACATTGTCAGTCAGTAAGCCAAAAGATCGATTCCTAAAGTGAAAACTAATCAAATTCGATTTGATCTAATATTTATACCAGTCAGTCCAATGCTTACTTCCGATGATTCCAATGCTAATGGTTCAGCGACCCGAAGTGGGTCGCCAACATTTCAAAATCTGACCTATTAGTACCACCCACTGCTGGGCATAGTTAACTACATCCAACGTCACTTCAGTTTTGACACGGTTTAAATGTCTATGCGTTATTCGTTGCCTTACGGTAATCAGTGCGAATCCAATTTAAGCCTGCTTTTATGTTTGTCAGTTTAAATAAAATATGAGTATCCGTAAAAATAAGCTGCTACTTTTGAGTTTATTTAAGCTCGATAAAAATACCATGCTTCAACTTTTGACGAGGCATTTATAACATGGATATAATGCATCCGAAAGTAATTTGGACGGTGAAATCTAGTGTCGGAGTGATGGTCTTTTAATGTTGTTTCTGTTAAGTATGAGTATGTAATGAGTTAATACATCACACTAATATTATAAATGTGAAAGTTTCGATGTTTGTGTACTTGTTTATTACTCAATCAGGTTGGAGCGGCCGAACCGATTTCGATGAAATTTGGAATGAACGTAGATTATAACCTGGAGTAACACATAGACTACTTTGAATTGGAAAACCACGCGTGCGAAGCCACGGGTGGAAGCTAGTAGAAAATAAAACAATTCAGAAATTATTTGACGCATCTATGGTATCAATGGGAAATCAAAGAACTTTTGTTTTTTTTTTTAACACGTGAGTATGTTGGCTCCCATAGTTTTTCCTCAAGTAGATGAATTTTCTGAATTTTCCGTTAATAAATAATACAAAATTACATATTTATCAAACTGTATGGGTTACCAGAAATCCAAATATAAAAATTTTCAGTTTCATATCTCTCAATCAGAAGTGATTTGTGTAACACTGAATTACATCATTAGTTCACGATTTAGAACTAGATGGCACTAGTTAAAGCTGTCCGCTCGCTGAAACGTGCAATAGAAGCATTTTAAAATTTAACTCATGTTTTATTCGTTCAAAGACGTATTTGCAAAACCACAAACGCCCTTTTAGTGGGTACAATAGGTCTAGCTCAAAAAAAAACTGTATCAAAATACAATGCTATTCTGCTCAATTCTCTGTATACTACATACATGAGTTAGTTAACTTTTTCTGTTGATTAACCAACTATGTATAGGTACTGTTTGTTCTGAGTTAGCAGTGTCCCGAAACTTTGGGAATGACCCGGGGTGGAGTAATTACTTACCGATCAATTGCTACGAGCACGTGTTTACGTAAGGGAAGTTATCAAAACTGTTTGAAAAAGTTGGAGGAATAGGTACACGTGTATGAAATAGTATAATTGTTGGTAGAAAGATATCCGTTGGTAAATTCAGACTAAATCTATGCTTTGACTCCCCTCGGGCTATTAAATGCAGAAAATTCTATAAATGTAGGGCAAGCACGAACGATTTCTTGTGACTATAACAATTCTAGTAATTTCCCTTTGTGCCCAATCGTAACTTTACACCCTGTATTGCTCAGTTCGGACGGGCGTTATCACAGTGGCGATTTCCAAGCGTTTTTCCAGCGGGCGATTTGGGAATGAGTTTACATACCAACTGCAGCTACTAGACTCTTTGCAACGCAGAGCCGTTCGTATCGTCGACGACGCAGTAGTATCTAAGGATCTGGAGCCGCTGAGTCTGCGCCGTGACATAGGAGCACTCAGTGTTTTCTATAAAATATATAACGGCGAATGCTCTGAAGAGCTGTTCAATTCAATCCCTGCTTCTCACTTCTACCATCGAACCTCCCACAAACGGCAACGAGCTCACCCACATATTGTAGATGCGTGGAAGTCTCAAACGGTGCGTTTCACCCACTCGTTTCTTCCACGCGCCTGCAAGAGTTGAAATCACCTTCCCCCGGAGGTTTTGCTTCAAAATGAACGCCTTCAAGAGAGGTGTAAATTAAGTGCTAAGCAACGCGAGTGCAGTACCTCGAGTGCTGCAGGAGTTTATAGGCGGCGGTGACCACTTAACACAACAACTGTTGAAAATGCACTGTTAATAATTTATATTTTAATGGCTGCTTGGAGATGGATGACTGCGGCGCAAAATCGGTATCTCTCAGGTGATCAGACAGCTTTGACGTGGACTCAGAGACTCAAACATTCTATTGCTGATATGATGATAATTTGATAGAAAACCAGAGCTTTACACTGAACGGTATCGTACTCCATACATGAGATGGTAACTTAATAATGCATATCGGCAAACCACAAAAGGGTACGTAAGCCATATTAAGATGAATAATTAAGAAAGTGCTCCACTCGTCGCAGTCATTAACGGCAGTGTTGTTGTCCGAACTTATTATCGTTTAATTTATGACCAAACATTACCGCTTAAGGCACCATTAGGCCGCTCTCAGATAACCTGGTGTACGGGAATACAGGGTGAACTTGTTTCCAGGGATCTACTTCGCTAGACCTAAATTAAAATTTGTCTTTGAACGGCATATGCGGTTTACTATTTCATGATTTTCTTAATTATCAGATTCCTCATTGAGGAACTCTAGAGTGACCGATCTTGTGCGGTCTTCGCCGAATGTCTCTCAGCAACTTTTATTAGTTGTGGGGGCCATACTACGCTGCACATTCCAGTGCGTGGTTTTCACTCAAGTACCTTTCTGAAGACCACTCTTTGATCTAGTCGTCAAATTACTCTTCTTACATATGTGTATCTAAATCAATATATTTTAAATAGTTTCCCATATTTATTTATATATAACATATTAACCTGCTTAACCTTTAGACTCCACATAAGTCAATTAAGTCATATATAAATATATATAATATTATTTTGTAAATGTATATTTATAAAACTTATATCTACATTTTAATAAAACTGCACACCTTTTATTTACTCACTTCTTTATTTATTTTTATTTTACTTCGTCGCTGCTGCACTACCTTTTGCTCCTGGTTTCAGCTTAAAATCAGCGTTGGATGCATAACATCCAACATTATGCTGAGCTGAACGCTATTTTGGTACGCACATGACATGAGTCGAACTGTCATTATGGGTTCAATTGTAGCTAATGTTCCTTAAAATTGTTTGATGTGTCATTTTGTGTGTACCAAATACATGATTATTCTATTCTATTCTTTCTGCCCCAACGACCATTAGTTCTTCGAGCTATGTGCCCGGCCCACTGTCACTTCAGCTTGCTAATTTACTTGGCAGTGACTTTTAAATAGCCCAGAGGATTGACCAAATATTCGCCCAAAGTTTGTCTATGAATATTGGAATTAAAACATTTTAATTGGCGAATAAACTTTAGTTCCTGACTGTACAATAAATTAAGTAACTTGTGTCAAAATCTTCATTAGCTGAATAAAATCAAGCTACTCATACTTTGAACAATTCTAGCAGAGGTAGTAAACAAAGCAGTTTTGTAAAGCCCTATGCACACGGCGTATTTTAAACACGCAGATGACGCGCGTTTCACGAACGTGCAGTTTTCGCGTTTTAAATGCACGTACAGGACCAGAAAGCAGGTTGCAGCATTTGTATCGATACAAACGCGCGTTAAAAGCGTTATAAACGTGCGCTAGAAGCTATCCAAACGCATGTTTACGGCACCGTAAACACGGGTCTTTTGCGTGTAACGAAATACGCCGTACGCATAAGCCCAAATAACAAACGCGCGTTGTCTGCGCGCTTGAAATACGCTATGTGCCTAGGCCCTCAAATAACAAACCCGCAACAACAGCGCGTTTTCAGCGTTTGTTTCGATACAAGCGCGAGACTGAATTTGTGAATGTGTGCAGAGGTTTACTGGCTGCGACTGAAACGCGGTTGAAGCGCGTTAATGCGCATTTAAAATACACCGTGTGCAGTCTCATATTTTAACTGTTGTTACTCATATTTTTTTTTATAATATGTTTTCATATCCCCACGTTTTAAGTACCCTTTGAAAAACTCTGTACCGAACCGGTTTCAGTAAATACATATACTTACTGCTAAAGTTCGTATGATGTGTAGTACATGGTCTGGTCGTTTCGGTCTCACCACGTGCACTCGTTAATTTGTTCCCGTCACAGATCATAAAATGTTTACTGTTTTCTATTAGCTTCGTGAAGAGTAGGTATGTTAGCTGCGGGTTGTTATTTGGGACTGAGAGGTGAATACTTTTGTTGGCATCTTAAACCAGTGAGGTGTATAGTTAGACGCATCCTTATAGTACTATACATAGATAGGTTTGCATTACTTTATTTGATAATCATTTATCTGAACATTATTTTAAAGACATCATCAATTCTAATCCGTCTACTTCATCGTGTCAATAATTCTACGTTTTTTTATATTATGTTGTCCAGGCGTTAGGCCATAACAATTTTACGAATTCTAATATTTACACCGCAATCCGTTATAGTTTCGCTCGTTCCATCCAAAATTTACTTGGAAGGGATCGCTCGCAGCGATAAGCCGCCCATTTTATTGCTTTTTAATTATAGTTTAGTTTTAAATTGCTTCTGTTTGGTAATTGCAAATATGAGATCTTACCTTATAGTAAATTTAATTAATAAATAATATTTAAAAAAAAGTGGCCCTCCGGGAGTGATGACAGAAGTACAAATTTGAATAAAAGCAGACTAGACTACAGATAATTATATACAGAGGTGTCAGTGTTAGTGACAGGTGTCAACAGTCAGTGTGAGTAGTCAGTGACAGGTGTTGGTAACAGTTTCGTGAGTTCAATGGTTTTTTCTCATCTCAAAAAATGCCCAACGCGCCTAAAGAAGTTTTCACTTCAAAAAGTTTATTTAAAAGTATTGTGTAATAATATTTAGGTGTATATTTCATCAAACCTTGTTTTATGCAATTTATTGTACCCAACATTCTTAATTGCTATTTCGTGGCTTTCAGTCTTACAAAGTCAAAAGAAAAAGTACAAATAATTACTTAAGAGGGTTTAAATTTCCAAATTCCTCCGACAGGTTGAACATTAAACAGCCAGACCTACGTTTGACATAGTTCTATATACCTAAAATAAGGATTTTCTCCCGAAAATAAACTTTATTTCGCAGCAATATGATCGTTTTTACCGAAAAACTAGCATATGCACAAAGCAGTTGTAGAATATTCTGCTCTAAATGTCTGAAGTTAGATTTCATATTCGTTTTAGTGCCGAGAAGAGAGAAGGTGTAACAAACTGTACAAAGAAAGGAGATTGAGATATAGGCTATATTTTTAGAGCGGTAGAGTGTTATTTGCTATGAAAGTGAGGGGTTTTGAAGATTACCTAGACATGCAGACGACGATAAGCGTTGAGTCGTTATAGAGGTTGTCGTAGACCCTCAAAATATAAACATCGTCCAGATGTCGCAGATAAGCGAAGAGAGCTTTTTGGCCTAATGGCAGATTACTTCAGTCGAATGTGTTGCGTGCTCACCCTTCGTGATGCCATGACTTATTGAATAGAAATTTTCTCACGATCTGATAAAGGTAAAAGAAAAAGTTCCATTGAGAAAATGAAAACCTCCTTTTCGTGCCGGACAAAATTATGTTTCTCTTTTTATGGATCTTTTCTGTATAAAGATATAATAGCAAAAGTATTATAATTGGTTCTTACTTTGAGTTATTTTTCGAGCTTTTTGCACCGCATTTTCATTTTATGCAAGATTTGAAGCATATAAGTTTATTCAAGTGGCATAATTCTCAAAGCTTCAACTGAAAATTGCATTTAATACTTTATCAACTTTCTATAATAAGCTTTATATTTAGTTTGATAAATACACTTTGTTCACAAGTTACAAGAAAATATCCTCCTAAACCTCAGAGATTTCCACAAAGTTCACGAAGACGACGTATTTCTTTGAAAGAGTTTGTTCCACAACTTGCAAGGTTTTGTCTGCTAATTAGGTTGGTCTAATGAATACAGGGTGTAGTATCTGAGTAATCAGCTCGAGATAGGAAATATTAATATTTATAAAACTCCAGTATTGAAACAGAACAAAATAATGGTTTTGTTAGAAAAAAATCAAATTCTGACACCACTACAAATACCTTCCGGCTCCATAACAAAGATTACTATGTCCCTATTATGTCTTGAGACTACTATTTTTTATTATATAATGGTTTTTTTTCGAGAATTAACATTTTATTTGTAAAATGTCTATCAGCTAGCCAGGTCGACCGGTGCAGGAAGAATATGTGTAGGTGGGGAATGCGGGACTCTACACTAAGTAGCTGTGACTGCGGATAACCCGTTCAAAGCATGGTCCACATGTTCAACTGTTTTTTGTGCCCTACCATCTGCACAAAGGACGACATAAACCAAGCCACTCATCCATAATGTGAATATAAAGTGAACCGTGGACTCGAAAGAAGATCTACCCAGTTACTTTATTTTTAAACACGAATAGATCTTTGTTTGTTCATAATCTCACCAGATGGTAAACGATGATATTGGAGTTCGAAGATCTACTATTAATTTTATCAAATCATTCAGCGTACAACTCTCGCTGAGTGATTTCCATAATAGAGATTAGGCTGATTCCACACTAGGGTTTTCTGTATCGTGGGAACTAAAACCCATATTCCAGAACGATGCTTAAGCGTCGTTGGTTTTATTTATTTATTACAGAACCAACAGCACTTGATAAAATAAAATAAAATAAATATTGCTGGACATTTCACACAGCGCTATCTAGCCCCAAACTAAGCAGAGCTTGTACTATGGGAACCAGATAGCTAATAAAATACTTATATACTTTTTTTTTTTTGTAAATACATACTTATAATATATAGAAAAACCACCAGACCCGGAACAAATATCTGTAGATCATGCAAATATTTGTTCCGTGGCGGGAATCGAACCCGCTACCTCCTGCGTCTCAGCCGGCTATACGCCCACTGCGCCACGGAGGCAGTCAGTTGATATCAATGCAATCAACAGATTCTCATTTTATTGCAAATTTTGAAGGTCAGGAATTTTTGAATTACGATTTAGTTTTGAGTCTGAAATACTGGCCTTAGTACTATGGTACCACTTCACCTAGATACAAAACAAATATATGCAGATCATGCAAATATTTGTCGACATAACTGGATCCCAAGTAATTGTTGAATGAAACACATTATTTTGTCTACGAATACGAATATAAATGATGGCACGACCAGACATTACTGGATTATAAGATAAAGTTTGCATCCTACACAATATTTCACCTGAAAAAGAGTACAATAGAAACTCATTTAATATGCAAAAGCCCAATTCCAGTGACTAGTCTGTCAGACTGGAGAATTTCGCAATTCGTCCTCTCAAAGTCGCGTGATGAATTTTACATACTGCTTGCACACCTAATCAATGCCATGTTAAATACAGAACGTTGTGCGCCTTTCTGTTTAGTTACTGAATGTTACCTTAATTAAGCTTACTCAAAGTACCACGCTTATTGAAATTAGACTACGTAATTTCTGCCTCTCGATGCAAAAAGGGTGTTATGAGTTTGAAGTTTTTGTTTGCCTGTCTCTATGTGTCTGTCCGGGACATCGTAGCTTCCGAACGGATGGAACGATTTTATTTTGATTTTTTAGTGTTAATATTTTCCATTGATGGTTTTTATATGACATTTACACAGTCGCTCGTCAAAATGCTCGTCTAGATAGGTCCAAATTAGAATACCTATATAGATAAAATACCATGTATCATCATTTAAAATGAATAGGATACTAACATGAGCCGACGCGAGCATTTGAACTGTGCTTCCTTCTCCTTCTAGCTCAAGGTAAGGGCCTTATCACACAGGCATTTTGCGAGCGTTTTCGGTGAGGTGATTTGTGCACACCGCGTTCGCTCAATACATAAACACACTTCAGGCAGCTATATTGTAGAAACTATTGTAACGTTCGTACGCGGCGAGCACGTTCACTAATCGCCTCGCCGGAAACGCGTAGCTCGGGAGTGTGATAACGCCGTAATGAGGGATGAATGCACGCTCGCTATTCGCCTTGGCACTCGACTTGTCCACTCGCGCAAATGTGTTAACCTTTTAGGTATTAACTTTCAGTTCTCGGCCTCTCGGTTTTTTATTGGGTACCTTTTGGAGAGTACGCAGCCTTCAAACCTAAACTCAGCAGTGCTGCTTGACGACAGAAATAGGTATTATGGTAGTACTTCCCCGGGCGAGCCCTTTCCCAAAAAACTCTACTACTCTTAGTTAGAGAATACTATGCCTTCGAATGTTTCATTCTAGGAAATGCCGGTTTCCTCACGATGTTTATCTTCGCCGTTTTGATATCATGAAAATGCGCACATAAATCAAGTAGAATATGGTACCATAATATTTTTTAAATAAATTTGAGCTTAAAAAATCTGAGTAAATAAATTATACAAGTGCAATAAAGCTTTATACAGCTTTAACTAAATATGTACTAAAAGATCGTAACAGTCATGGATAAATATATTCACGTTGTTAAATTTGATTTTTATTTTTATAGCATCAACAAAAACAAACCGTTTTTATGCGCGGATTTAAATTTTTGCTCCACCGAGGGTCATACCCGACGGACATAAGGCGATGTTTTTATTACTGGGGGCCTTAAATAGACACTCACTGTTTGTTCGCAGTCTACTCTTATACACGTTATTTGGTACGTAATAAAATATACATGAAATTAAAGGATTTTTTTATGCATTATTATTTATTATAGTAATTCCATATTCCTGGACCGTATTTTAAAAATCGATCAATCAACCCTTAGCGTATGATTGAAAACAATAACCTAATTCTTGATTTCACTAACATACACACGCATTCATTCTGTAACTTGTGTTGTGCGTGAGTGTTCTTACTGTGTATATGTACTTGATGCGTGAAATTGGGGGTAAATCTGCTATTATAAGTACCTCTATGCGCGTTTGCGTTAAGCGTCTCCGAGAAATACAATGACAATCATCAATACGTAAAATACGACCTCCTAAAGACAAGCCCAAAATTATTCTTCAGCGAAATTTTAGTGGCATGAAGCTAGAAGATCTGCAACGTGATGCCGATTCTGTAGACTGGTCGCCAGTTTTCGATAAATTAACAGTCGATGGCAAAGTGGAAGCTTTTAATGCACTAATTACCAAACTGTTTGACCAACATGCACCACTTAGGGAGATTAAGCTCAAGCACCTACCAGCTCCTTGGATTACACCTGAACTAAGAGCCGTCATGCATAAAAAGCTAGTAGCAAAGGCAAAACTCAAAAGCCGGAATTCCGATATTAATAAGGAAAAATATATCGAATGTCGTAATCGCTGCAATAGAGTGTGTAGGGACGCGCAACGCCGTTATATTCATAAATCAGTCGAGGACTCTGATCCTGCTAAGGTTTGGAAGTTCCTCCGGTCATTGGGAATTGGAAAGTCACGTCAACAAGATAAAATTCCTCAACATATTAATTTAGATTCATTAAATCAGCACTTCACATCATCTTCTAATTTTGACGTACACGCGAAATCACAAACATTGCAACATCTTTCTTCTATTCCAACTCCTGACTATTCATCTTTCAATTTAAATCAATTCACTGATTGTGATGTTAAGAAGAGCATTGCATCTACATATTTCGTCTAATGCCATCGGCAACGACAGTATAAGTCGGAATATGATTATTCCTATCCTCGATCAAATTGTCCCAATAATCTGTCACATCCTTAACTCCTCTATTACCAACTGTGTTTTCCCTACTTTCTGGAAAGAAGCTCAAGTCACTCCTCTCCCGAAAAAAAATAATCCAGCTTCTTTCTCAGATTTCCGTCCAATCTCTATTCTTCCTTTCCTATCCAAAGTCCTGGAACGTCTTGTTCATAAGCAACTGAGCACTTTTCTTTCCAGGAATAATCTTCTAAATCCTTTCCAATCCGGTTTCCGTCCAGGCCATAGTACTGTTTCAGCATTAGTTAAAATAACTGATGATATACGAGATGGCATGGACAATGGAAAAGTAACAGTACTATCACTTTTAGATTTTAGCAACGCTTTCAACAACGTTGACTTCGAAATTCTTCTTGGTACCCTACGCTCTCTTAACGTATCTCCAACAGTGATTGAGTGGTTTCACAGTTATCTGAACGGGCGCCGTCAGCGTATACGCATTGATGATAGTTACTCATCGTGGTGCACGATATCAGCTGGTGTCCCTCAGGGTGGCGTTTTATCACCTCTTCTATTTGCAATTTTCATAAACTCAATATCCCAACAATTAACTTCATCCTACCACCTCTATGCAGACGATCTTCAAATTTACACACAAGATACAGTAGAGCGGCTGCCTGAAGCTATATATAGAATAAACCTTGACCTAGACCGTATTCTGGACTGGAGCAAGGCACATGGTCTTAGAGTTAACCCACTCAAAACTCAAGTAATCGTCGTTGGGGGTTCTAGGATGATATCGAGGATAGACTGGTCTTGCCTTCCACAAATTATATTTGATGGCACCTACGTTAAGCAGAGTGAGACGGTGAAAAATTTAGGCGTTCTCATAGACAGGCAACTGTCATGGGGACCTCAGATATCTGAAGTCAGCCGTAAGATGTTTGCCTCAGCGGGTTCTCTTAGGAGATTGCGTAACTTCCTTCCGACTGCCACTAAAATTTCGCTCGCGCAGTCGCTTCTTCTCCCGATACTAGACTATGCTGATGCTTCTTATCTAGATCTCACTGAACAGCAACTAGATAAACTTGAGCGCTTGCAAAACTTTGGCATCCGGTTCATCTTCGGCTTGCGGAAGTATGACCATGTGTCCTAATTTCGCAGTAAGCTCAAGTGGTTACCCATACGCCTTCGCCGGGATACTCACATCCTTCAGCATTTATATAGCATCCTGTTCAACCCTTCCTCACCTTCCTATCTTAAAGAACGCTTCCATTTCCTCTATCAGTCCAATCCTCGATCCTTGCGTTCATCTGACACACTCCAACTCAGGACACCTGTACACTCCTCCTCCTACTTTGATAAGTCTTTTACAGTGCAGGCTGTCCGGTTATGGAACGCGCTGCCGGTGGCTATCAGATGTGCCAAGTCACTTGCCATTTTTAAACGTATGCTCAGAGAACACTATCTGAGTATTTGTCGCTAAATATATATGTATTTATTATTAATTATTTGTTTCTTAAATAAGTCTAAGTATGTATCTATGAATTATTATGAGTAGTTATTATTTAGATTCATGTAGTTTTCATTTATGCAATTTTTATATATTTTTTTTTTATATAATTAGTATTAGTATGTAAGTACATGTAGTATGTCAGGTACACCCCAGGTAATGTCTACACAGTCCATTCCATCCAAAGGTTGTCTGGTAGAGATCGCTAATTAGCGATAAGACCGCCAATTGTATCCATAGATTTACGTATTTGTTTTTTTTTATATGTATTTGTTTCGTGGTGTGCAATAAAGTATTATCTAATCTAATCTAATCTAATATGCAACATTATTGAAGACCACAATTGAAGAGCAACTGATGCAATTTCAATCGATGTGCCTCACGTAAGACGCCCGTCATGTTTGTGACACTTGAATGAAACAATTGTCAATCGAGCAGCTCTACAATCATGCTGGTTTAATTGTAAGCGTAAGTCAAATTACTTATAAATTGCCTGACCTGATAACCTTATAAAAAGCGATTGAGAATTGCATAAATTTGTTTTTTGACGATCAATACCAGTTGTGAGTCACTTAGAATTAACAATTGCCATTGATTGCTTAGGGCCCGCTTGAACCTACCTTTGCATACAATTATATTTTGAACACGCAATACAACAGCGCATTCTCATTCAATAATTTAATTTGTCGCTCACATGGCAATTGTTCTGAGAGAACTTACTCAAGAAGAAACTTCGTATGAAGCTTGAAATTAACAAGTATGTAATTGCGATGTTAAAATCGAGCCCAGTGTGTATTATAAGTGAATTTATCCTTTTAATATTCATGAGAAACAAAGTTCTGCGCGTGACACCGACGGTGACAAATTCGCCGTCGCAACGCCTTCCATGAATATGTAGTCATACAAGCACTGCCGGAGATAAGTGCCTTAATCTTCAATCATCCCCGAATGACCTAACATTAAATGCAAACGATCCGAGCGATATAAAACGCGCCATGGCACACAATGAGGGTAAGTTCTAAGTATATGCGTCATAATCCCCTACATCAAAGATACAGATAAAACTCGAGAGCGATAGCTAAATAAAAATCAATATCATCGGTTGCGAGTTTGTTCCTCACAGTCCATTTGCTCTAAGAACGTAGTGCTTTTACAAAGGGATTTCTCAGGCCCTTATTTCGAGATCCTTTAGGGCCACACTTGAGGAACGGCACGGAGCCTTTAGGGTCCCGCTTCCGCCCCTCCGAGATAAGAGAGACGTTTTGGCGCCATTCATGTTTATGGCAGGGCAAATGGCCCTAGAATACTGCGTACTTATTATACACAAATAGGTTCTGCGTTTAAGGCAATAATAATATAATATTATAAAATTTGGAGATTATGAAAGTATTGTAATATAAAACTAAGAGGAGTAGAGAATATATCAATATTGATAGTTGTGTACTTTAACGAGACTTGTTTTTACTAATAAATGTTTATTCATTAAATTCCATATTTAGCCATGTTCCAAAATGATACTTACGCACTACTTTAATTTTATCACTCCTCAACTAAATATTTATGAGATTAAAACCGTCATTTATTATTCGTGGAATGTGTCGTTACTATTGGACGATATAACTTTATTTTATAAATTGGTTTCAGTCGCCATAAAATTTTATGGCGACAGTTTTGTTGGGGGTCGCGAGGTATGTCATTAACAGCGTACCTATACGAAGGATCCACCTATTTACGTCCAAACCGTTGATTTCAATTACTTGCCTAACTGCTTATTATACTCACCCTTTATTGTTATTAGACACCTTTCCTTTGATTTCGTTTATTGAAAATCAGTGAAAGTTTATAAAAATCGGATTGTTCTACTTAATCTTTGTTGAATCGTAAATTTAAAACTTAAAGACGAGGTGTTTCCTTGCTTAATAACTACTAAATACTAAATGGTCGTTTAATTAAATAAATAAATAAATATTGCTGGACATTTAACACAGCGCTATCTAACCCCAAACTAAGCAGACCTTGTATTATGGCAGGGTTTCTCAAAGTGGGGTACGCGAACCCCTAGGGGTTCGCCATTCGACGGCAGGGGGTTCGCGACAAGATTTACGTAATGGTGGCTTGATGATTGGCAGGCACGTGCGGCACACATGGTGGCGCGTAAAAAGGATGTCTTTGACAGATTTTTAGGCAGCTAGACAGGAAGAGTATGCCGAACTCTCACGCAAAACGGTGAATTTCCTTTTACCCTTTGCTACAACATTCTTATGTGAGAGTGGGTTTTCAAAACTGGTCATTATATAAACTAAATACAGAAATCGACTTGATACCGAGTCAGAATTAAGGTTAAAGTTGTCCAAAATTACTCCTAAAACTTACTCCATTTGCGACAAGAAACAAGCACACCCATCACATTAATATTAAATGATATTTCTTTTGACACTTTATTTGCTTACTTTTATTGAAATAAAAGCCTTACTTTCTTCAACAGTCATTATTATTATTTTCTTTGGGGTAGATTTATCTAGTTAGTTAAGGGGTTCGCTGTCACCTGGAAACTTTAACAGTGGTTCGTGGAGCCAAAAGTTTGAGAAACCCTGTACTATGGGAACCAGATAACTGATAGATTATTTATATACTTTTTTTGTAAATACATACTTATAAAGAAAAACAACCAGACCTGGAACAAATATCTGTAGATCATGCAAACGTTTGTTCCGGGGCGGGAATCGAACCCGCTACCTCCTGCGTCTCAGCCGGCTATTCGCCCACTGCACCACGGAGGTCGTCGTATAAAATGAGAAATTCCGTTATCCACTTTCAGATCAGCCTAATATTAAATATGAATACCGTAATTAACCAGATCAAATTTCAGGTAAAAGTTCAACAGCAAACACAAACACAATAGTGTTAATATTAAAATAAATAAGGTACATTGACATGCCCGTAACAATAAGTAAATTGGAATATAGAAATAGGGCCGGAGGTCTGAACAGAGTTTCGTGTCCTCTGGGTCACTTGCCAAACAAAGTTTTTGTTTTATCAAACTGGTAATTCTCATTTTTTGTTTTATTGCCCTAAGCTCAGGAGATTTATGGGTAGCCACTTTGCATTAATTTATCGTTCATCACAGATCTCTTGAATATCGAATGTGTTTTTTGCGGGATTGAGTGTAAATTGGAAAATTTTGCTGTTTTTATTTTGCAGCAGTTAGTTGGCTATTTCATTTGAAAACCTTTTTTCTGTGTAATAGACAAGCACTGCAACAGCATTGGAACAGTAAGCTCGGATTATTTATATCTACCAGCCATCTAAACTGTTTTTTTTTCATTAATATCCACGATAAGGATGAATAGGGCAAAAACCAAGGTAATGCATGCACGTTGAGACCAGAATACCGGTGGATGGAGACCAACAAGCATACGTCCAAGAGTCTACCTGGGACAAATATAGTCTCCTTTGACAGGATATAATAAAAATTAACTATTCCGAACACCTGTACAAGTATTTCCATGCGATCTTACCAAAACTTCCCTAAAACGAACGATATTTTCCAATATAAAATAGATTTTCCTCATTTGCACTAGAATACAATGCTGATTCCACTTTCACAACTTATAAACCATCAGAATAGTTTACACAGTGGGGACACTACGCCAAAGGAAGAAACATTTAACATCCTCGACTTGGTCGGAAACCGCACATAGCTTAAGTGACCCATTAATGAAGATTAATTGTAGGCGATGCGCATACACCACCCCTTCCTAGATTGTATATTACTAGCGGGCTGTGCTAAACTAGTGTGTGACTTTGAATGATCTATTATCCATGGTAAAAATAATAATTTTAGAATAACAATAACATTAGCAGTTTTACAGTTTCCATAAAACAAATAGGTTGTAAAACCGCGGACAATGAGTTTAATAATATACGCACAAAAATGAAAGGGGTTATTTTGATGAGCATAATAAATAAATTTGTGAAATGTTTACCATAGAAATGTGAAATTTAATTTGGCATGTAAAAACAAACACTTTATTAAACTTATGTTGTGCTATTGCATAATGCTTGCCATCTAACCACAGATACTGTATTGGTGACGTTTCGAGATATCTCTGCTTGTCCCTTTCTAACCCAAAACCCGCAGCCATTTCCGAAAGAGATATCAAATCGGCCTTTATTTTTGGATGCCGATTGCAAGAGTAGGCAGTAAGTTTTATATTGTCTTAACACCTAAACTTAGTCGATTTTCTTTAAAATTTGGTAATATAATTAGTATTTTTTTATTTCGAGAAGTCTTATTATGTTTTGAGAAACCGTCACTTGAATATAGTCGGTATATTACCAAACACCCTGTATTTATCTATCTCCCTACTACTTTACAGGGTATTTATTGAGACGGGTACGACATTGTTATTTTTCTGGTAAATATTTCTTTGTAAGCATTGTGATTCTTAGAAAGAAATACAGTTTAGGATTTCTCACTGGTCGATCTCAGTAATTGTTGTTGAGTTTGGCTTTGCACGAGGCAAGACTTGAGTCTGTCACAGTATTTTCGTCACTGACATAATCTTTCCAAGTAACTTGTTAAAAAAAAATACATGGCCTGTATTTTTACGTCCGCTATAACAAGTAAATATCCGCTTACTTTAACTATTTCAACAATTACATAGTCCGTTTTTTATAACATTGCCTTGTCGATAACTATTTTACAATAAACTTTCAGTCCTTTCAGCACCCCAGTTTTTATTTCAACAACCGCTTCTGATCAAATACATAAATATAAAAACGCAGGTTAAGCTTTAGTACAGTCTCATCAAAACAGTATCGTAGTATCGGTTCTAACTTCACATCCCTATTCTCTATGGAGATACAAAAGCCTTTGAATGTAACATTCAAATATTGAAACAACTGTGGGCTTCAGTTTTGAGCGCAATCAATCAGCGAGTGTTTTTAATGAAGTTTCAAATTGTGTAATTTGACATGTGTGTACCAATTTTTGAGTTCCTGTTTTATTTATGTACTTTACTTGATTTGATTTTGATTAGGGTTCTGTTTGGGAAGGTATTGTTAATAAGCAATTGGTCATTCATAATGTACGGATTGTGGTCACCGGGTACAGTTTCTGTTGTGTTGCTATTTTGTTGGTTTTGGATTTAATATTTCTCTCTAACTGAATAGTGACATCATTTAGAGCCAAAAGCGGAAGTTAGTTAAAAAAACTACTGTATGCTACTCAATTTTTGTTTAGTTTCCCAAAAAGATTATATCAAATTAATGTTACAACACCTTTTCATATTTTCACACACCTTATAGCCACAATTGCCTTTTACTGTTATTAGAGAAACATACTTTTACCAACAAAAAATACAGATGCATATTATTGCAGATAGTATTCGGTCTTACCCGAGTCAGGACAAAACCTATTTTAGACTAAATACTTTTCTTATTCTTTTTACTTTTTTCTTTTCTTCTTCTTTATATGTTCACTTTCTTGTGGGCCTTAATGACTAACTAAGACTAACTAAATGAATATGATGCGGAACAAATGTTTGCATGATCTACAGATATTTGTTCCGTGTCTGGGTGTTTTTTTATATATTATAAGTATGTATTTACAAAAAAAAGTATATAAGTATTCTATCAGTTATTTGGTTCCCATAGTACAAGCTCTGCTTAGTTTGGGGCTAGATAGCGCTGTGTGAAATGTCCAGCGATATTTATTTATTTATTTATTATTATTTATTATGATATTATCCAATTCGCAATTTGTTCCATTATATATTCATGTACAGGGTGTAACGTCAACGTTCCAGCCGTTCTCGAACCGAACGGCCTGATAGGTGACGATGCCACATAGGAGTATTTACATAAAAAATAAAAACCTGGCAAAAGGTAAAAAATGCAAAGAAAGGTAAAATTCAATGCAACCATATATTTTTTTTCAATTAACAAAATTTTATTTATTAAAACTTATTTACTAAAAACATAATTCTAAAAATAACAAATAAAAGTTTTTATAACTACTAATATTTGGAATTAATAATTATATATTCGTACATCATATTCACTAAAGAAACCGGTCAAGAGGCTTAAATCAAAAAAACTTAATTTGATTACATAATGTATAATAATCATAATCATCTTTAATTGGAAACAATTTAACAAGGGTGTAATTTCAAAAATTAAAAACGACGATAGATGAGTAATAAATACTGTGTCGCAGATACCAACGCCCTCCTCCGCTATAAGATAAGTCAGGGTTCCAATACAGTCTTAAAGATAATTTTTGTACTCATCCCAATCCTAAAAATCCTCTTCAACATCTCTCTCTCTAGAGGCATATTTCCTCTCGCTTTTAAAAAGGCTATTGTTCATCCCATCTTTAAAAACGGTGACAGAGACAGTGTCACTAATTACCGGCCTATTTCGGTTTTAACAGTATTATCAAAAATTTTTGAAAAAATCCTAAATTACAGACTTGTCAGATTTATTAACGAAAACAGTATTTTATCCGAGAATCAATTTGGCTTCAGAAGTGGTAAATCAACAGAAGATGCCGTTTTAGAGCTGACTGAGAATGTAATTAAGAACGCTGACAAAAAATATAAAACCATCGGGGTATTCTTAGATCTTTCTAAAGCCTTTGACACTGTCTCGGTGCCTATCTTACTCCGCAAGCTGGAACTGGTCGGAATTAGAGGCGTTGCTCTTGACATCTTCCAGAGTTATCTTACCAACCGCAGTCAGCATGTTCTTATTGATGGTATCAGAAGTAGAGAGGAAACTATCTGTTTTGGCGTTCCACAAGGTAGTGTCCTCGGACCTACCCTCTTTCTTATCTATATTAACGAGCTATGCAGTATGACTCTTCCAAATACAAAAGTAATAACTTACGCTGATGACACAGTACTCCTTGCACACGGGCGGACCTGGATTGAGGCTCACAAAAATACAGAAAACTCTCTAAAATCTATTATGAGCTGGCTACACACTAATCTACTCACCTTAAATGTTTCAAAAACTAAATATATCACCTTTTCCCTCAATGAAGCCTCGCTCCCCCCTTCCTCTTTTTCTGTTAGTGCACACATATGTCCTAGTGTCACTGTTCCAGTATCATGCTACTGCACTTCCATTGAACGCACGACTTGTATAAAGTACCTTGGAGTAATGCTTGATGGCGCCTTGGCATGGAAACCGCAAATTGAATCTCTAGTCTACCGAGTAAGAAAACTCCTTTTTGTCTTCAAAAATCTTAGAGCGTCAATAGATTTCCATAGCCTAAAGACTGTCTACTATGCCCTGGCCCAGTCAATTTTATCTTATTGCATTACCTCCTGGGGTGGTGCAGTCAAATTCCTTTTACTCAGAACGGAAAGAGCTCAGCGGGCTGTTCTTAAAGTAATAATAAAAAAATCTATATATTTTCCCACCTCTGCCCTATACTCACTCTGCCAAGTCCCTACTGTTCGTCAAATCTTTATTCTTAACTGTATACTACGCAAACACTCGCAACTACATTATGACCCTGATCATATACAATCCAAGCGTAGATCTGATCTGATTTGTAAAACTGAACCTCGACGCACAGCAGCAGCAAGCCAACACTTTTATTATATTGGTTCTTTCCTATACAACAGTATGAACAAGAAACTAAACATATATCCATTGCCAATGTTCAAGTGCAAGAGAAAATGTCTCGAAATGTTGCAATCCTTGTCTTATGAAGACACTGAGAAACTATTAGGCGTTTCAGTATGATCCAATTTCCACACACACACATATATACACACACACACACACACACCCAACCACATACACCCAACCACCATACACTAATTTGTATTATTCCTTATGTAAGTGTTTCTTTTTTGTATTAAGTGAGTATTTTTAAGATTGTATTGGAACCCTTACTTATCTTGTCGCGGAGGAGGGCGTTGGTATCTGCGACACAGTATTTATTACTAATGCCGATATCATCGTTTTTCATTTTTGTAATTCACCGTTGTTAATTGTTCCAAATAAAGATGATTAATATTATTATTATTATTAATCACATAATACAAAAAAGAAACACATAAGGAATAAAAATGACTAAGTAGCACGTCGTATGTGTGGATTCGTGTGTGTGGCTGGAGTGTGTGTGTGTGTGTGTGGGTGTGGGAATTGGATCATATTGAAACCTCTAATAGTTTCTCAGTGTCTTCATAAGACAAGGATTGCAACATTTCGAGACATTTTCTCTTGCACTTGAACATTGGCAAGGGATATATGTTTAGTTTCTTGTTTATACTGTTGAAGAAAGAACCAATGTAATACAAGTGTCGGCTTGCTGCTGCTGTGCGTCGAGGTTCAGTTTTACAAATCAGATCAGATCTACGCTTGGATTGTATATGATCAGGGTCATAGTGTAGTTGCGAGTGTTTGCTTAGTATACAGTTAAGAATAAAGATTTGACGAACAGGAGGGACTTGGCAAAGTGAGTTGAGGTCAGTGGTGGGAAAATATATAGATTTTTTTATTATTACTTTAAAGAGAGCCCGTTCGTCAGCTCTTTCCGTTCTGATTTAAAGGGATTTGACTGCACCACCCCAGGAGGTGATGCTATCACTATGGTGATGATATCTTTCTAGCAGCTGGATAATTTGTTTTTGATATCCCGTTCCTCTCGCGCTTTTTTGTCAACCCCAAAGGGCACACATGTAGTCGGAACTCAGTTGTCGACGTCGGTCGTCGTCTATATTTTATCAAGCTCGCATTTTGACACAAATTACATGTGGTGTTTTAATTTGTTTAATGTGCATTTTGTGTAATAAAAAAATGTATATGGAAAGTGAAGGTATGTACTATAATAATAATGTTACATTTAATCTGTAGACCTATTGATACTTTTTTATTTAATTATTGATAATAACAATAAAAAATACTCTGTTTTTTGGTAAATTTAAGTAAACAATAGTGTTTTTGTCCGTGTTCCGGGCACTTCCGAGTAGTTAACTCTTACATAAAATAAAGTAGAGGCCTTCATAAAGGAAATAACAAAAGAAAATGTTCCGCTTTTTTCCACCATTTTGTTTACCAGACATTTGGACGTATTTAGTAATTAACAAGGTTTTTAATAAAGTCTCTTTTATTTGCAGGTTTCACTGAGACTTTTAGTTATCATGCAAGAATGCCCAGATAAGAAAATAGATGCAAAGATGTCAATTTGGAGAGAAAAATTATAGAGTTAACTAAATGTTCTGATAGTGATCTTGACAAACTTAAACATACCTTAAGTCATTTTAAGTATGATTATAAGCAAATATGGACATCTACAAATTATAAACAGGAACGTTTCCTAAAAAACAATGAAGAATGGCTTAAAAAACTCTCAAATTTGCTATTTGGTCAAAAGCGGGTCGACCAACAATAGTATTAGCGAAATCGAGTGATAGATCCAAGGCAAACAAAAGATTTAGGAGAGAAAGTATCTGCGAAACAGTTAACTTATGCTGCTCAGATGAGTCTACGTGCTGAAGGCAATAAAGACGTGTCTAAAATAATAAAAAACATTACTTTGACACCTACAAGACAAGCTACAAAGTTCCGAAAGGTTATATCTTCGACAAAGCAAGATTAAATAAAAAAAAGCACACACCATCCAAAGCCTTGGCTATTTTCGTTGAAGGGGATTTTAGTAAAAAAATTAGAATAGGAAATCCTACATAGCGCAAATAAGAATATATATCCTATATATTCTAGACGAGCAATCCATGACAGTGACTGAAACATATGTGGAAGTTAAATTGCAAGATTCAAAACTTCTACCTTATATGTGCAGCTGTACAAATGGCATACAATGTCCCCCACTCTATATAAAATTTTGATGCATGGCGTAACAGTCATTTCGCACTCTATATTGCCAATAGGCCAACTTTCTGAAGAAGCTGCTGAAGCTAGAAATAAGCACTTCAGGCTCTACAGACTAATTTTCTCCCGAAAATTTGACAGAGTCAAATGCAATAAGGATATAATTAAGATGCGCCTGCTTTCGTCTGACCCACTGCTAAGTAGCAATCGAAAACCACCCCATAAGAAAAGCAAGACATTCTCTGCTCAGAATCTTTAAGTCTTCTGCCCACTGAAAGTGAGAAAGAACAAAATGACAACAATGAAGATGATGGAAGCGATGATGGATCAGACTTTGGTGACTGATTTATTTTAGAATTAAGCACTTTTTTATAAATGATGATGATCACGATGACTCTAAGTGTTTATTTATACAATATCTGTATTATAATTTTTACATAATAATTTTGGCCAGGTTTTTAGTGTAAATACTCCTATGTGCGATGGTAAGAGTTCCAACGGTATGGCTCTTGTACCTTGGGCTAGGGTATGCCTTTGGTGTGGGACGTCACGTGCATCGATACCCTTACGCCATTTCACCTGTGTGGTACAGCAGGGCCGATGCGGCGGCAAATTCAGCCGAACATCTCAAGCGGCGCAAATATGGAAGTCTCGACAGCTTACGTATTTGAGTCATTTGGGGTCGAGACCCTGGGTCCATGGGGTATTTATAATTTTGAAATAACATGGGCTCCGGGCCCATCGCGTTTTCAAAATTATTTCTGGGCGTCTGGTCGAAGCGACGCGTGAACCGAGAGCTGGCGCTTATCTGGGTCAACTCATAAGCATTGCAATTCAGCAGGGCAATGCATCCAGTATCTTAGAGATACTACCGCCTGGTAGTGATCTGGAGTAGTTAAGCTATCTTAGTATTAGTAACTAGATACAGTTTTATTACATTAGGAATTGCGCTTATTAGCGGATGCATCGATCATCTCGATTTGATCAAAATAAATAAATAAATATTGCTGGACATTTCACACAGCGCTATCTAGCCCCAAATTAAGCAGAGCTTGTACTACGGGAACCAAATAACTGATTAGAGTACTTATATACTTTTTTTTTATACATAGAAAAACATCCAGACCCAAAAACCAATAACAAAACCAATAACCAGAACCCAGAACAAATTGAATAGATCATGCAAACATTTATTCCGCGGCGGGAATCGCACCCACTACCTCCTGCGTCTCAGCCGGCTAGTCGCCCACTGTGCCACGGAGGTCGTCAAAATAGTGTATACTTAACCTTTAGTCTTTTTGAATAGACAGTATTTAAACAGGGTGAAGCACGCTACAGTTTTATTGATTTAGACATCATCCCTCTTTTTAGCGGATGCATCGATCATCTCTTATTACATCTGCATAGCCGCTAACGATATTAATCAATACAAAATCATACTCAAGTCTTTTTTAACCATACATACATAATATGTAGCAAGATATAGTTTTATTGCATTAATCGCTATCCCGCTTTTTAGTTGATGTAGCATATTATATATATATATAACATACATATATTACTCATACGTCATATTGGACTGCCTCCGTGGCGCAGTAGGTGTATAGCCGGCTGAGACGCAGGAGGTAGCGGGTTCGATTCCCGCCGCGGAACAAATGTTTGCATGATCTACAGATATTTGTTCCGTGTCTGGGTGTTTTTCTATATATTATAAGTATGTATTTACAAAAAAAAAGTATATAAGTATTCTATCAGTTATCTGGTTCCCATAGTACAAGCTCTGCTTAGTTTGGGGCTAGATACAGCTGTGTGAAATGTCCAGCGATATTTATTTATTTATTTATTAATATCGAATAATAAAAAATCATACTAAAAAGTCTCTTCAAAAGATAATACTAATACAGGGTTATAGCAAAATACATTTTTAGAATTGTTTACGTTGTATTGCATTAAGCGTCATTACGCTTCTTTTTGGCAGATGCAGCTATTATCTCTTATCTCATTGCCCCGCTAACGATATCGATTAGTACAAAATCAAACTGATAAGTTTTTTTTTCAATATACAATACTTATACAGGCTGTAGCAAGATACAGTTTTATTGCATTAGGCGTCATTCCGCTTATCTTGCGGATGTATTAGTTCCCATTCCGCAGTAATCGAGTGAGCCCGCGGCTAACGACACTTTGATTAGAACAAAGCATTAACACATTTCGCTTCTGGCACCGATTGAGGAAACGGTTTGATGGTGGCGGTTACGATCTTATCTTTATTGTGGTATGATAATTTGTACTGTGCAGAGTCCTGATTCGTAATCTTGGTTTATGTAATT
Source organism: Philereme transversata (assembly GCA_963924445.1). Taxonomy (NCBI): domain Eukaryota; kingdom Metazoa; phylum Arthropoda; class Insecta; order Lepidoptera; family Geometridae; genus Philereme; species Philereme transversata. The sequence goes on from OZ004342.1 coordinate 14,820,561, forward strand.
CGGTCAGTCGATCCGATCGTTACCAAAGGATGATAGCTACTCCTTCGAAACCGTCATTAACATGCTAACAAAGCTCTGGCGAAGAGAAATATCTTCCACTACCTGGTGGGCCAATGTCGAAACGAACATTAAAACTTTAAACAACTCTTCAACGACAAGCCAGGATCGAATATCTTAAGAGGACCATCCTCAAATAAAAATGTATATATATACTTATAATATTTATACCACATGTTTTGTTATGTACGATATTAAATGAAAACACGGGAAGGGCTATGGCTAGTATTATTTTAGAATAGTTTTTTTTTTCAAATTCATTACCGTAGAAAATTATGAATTTTCAAAGAACCTTAATATCAATTCCTAAAATATCAATGAAACAGTCTGTAGATATAAAATAGATAAACAGATCATATTCATTCATCATGCGATCGATTTACGTTAAGAATTGTTTATTGGAAATGCATCGATTACTGGATAAATATTCAAGCTACCGGTATTAACCCCACCTCTAAAGTTTTACCCGTTTTAATCAGTAATTATGTACAGTGATCGCGAAAGTTTAAAACATACAGGTAATACAATTCCGGATGTGTGTTTTAAATTAATGTCGTACATAATAAAACACGTAGTATATTAAAAGTAAGTAATTAAAAGATAAATAGCACCCTACCAGTCATATAGGTACGTAGCTAATCTACCACACTAATCGTTATTAATCGTGTTTCGTCTCATTATAAATAATTTTTAAGTATGGTATTTAAATAATTTCCAAGATAAGAAGTAAGAATATAAATATTCTGTATTTCAGAAACTATTGAATCATTAATAATATCTATACAAAGGCAATTAGCTACAAATTCAGTTTATTCCTCTTTTCTGTATAACCACCAAACTCAAACACAGATTTTCTGTACTTGACATTTACTCGCCGGGAGATTAATAAAACAGAACATTTAATATTAAACTTCACGAAATTATATAATGTGAAGGGTACTTTCACTTCCAAAGGGACAATAGCCAAGACCATGTAATAGAAATACGATTGGCAAAGTGCCTGCCCAAAATGTCTTCCCAAATCCAATCTATTATTCCAAGCAATAATAAATCTAATCCACTTAAACGTCCCTCGGTGATGAAATCCATTTGATTACACCCTTTATAAACGCATCTACACACCAGCCGAAACCGATAAACCAAAACATTGTTGCAAATTTGTACGTTTGAATCGCTCACGACGCCCAGGCAAGGGGTTGGTGAAATCATTTATCTAAAAGCTGTTCCTCTGCGCCATCAAAACTAAATCAAGTAGGGTGAGGTACATAAACCGACCGCCCTTGCTGTAAGATAAAATATAAAGAGAAGTTTGATTCACTCCTACGTCACCGCACGTAGGGACACCCCTCAAACCTCCATAACGACGTCTTTATACTTTTCTATCTCTCTATTTGACTACGTCTCATATCTCCAAGTAGAGGGCACTCGGAGAAGCATTATTGGAAAACTCCAACATAATTTTATAACTCAAATATTTCTGTATCAAGAGTCATGCTTTCGAAATCATATAAGTTTCTTACTACTAGGATAGTAGCAAAGCAACTTACGGAATAAACGGTTATATTTACCCAATTGAAAACCATTCGAGTAAATTGCTCCTTACAGTTCTTTTGGAAGACGTTATCATTGTGACACTTCTAATTACTTAATTCCCTATTACATTTTTAATTACTACGGCGGTGGCATGCGAATTGGGTTCTGGAAAAATAATTTGTACAATCTTAGCGAATATCGTAGTGGCCTGGAGGTGGAGGTTCATCTCGAGATAAGCGGGGGGCGGCATCTGGCTCGGTAATTAAGCGCATCTGCCTACGTTCAATTTTGAAACGCGGTGGATGAGACTTGCCCCGCTCTTCGGGTCCATTCGGGAGGGTACGAGCAAATTGCTAAACTTTCAATTAAAGAGTTGTTATTCAAACCGCTCCGCTCCTCTCGATGGAATTATATTTTATTTCACAACGAAAACTCGTATTGGTACTTGTTTCTTGCTCTACTTAGCTGCGGCTTTACAATTTCCTGAAAGGAAATTGCGGGAATTTATGAATAACTTGTCTATTTTAAATTTTCGTTTCGGATTATGAGTGAAGGCTTAAATTCGATGATCCGTTCATTGATTCTTACATAATCCATAAATTTTTATTGTTTTCGGATCTGGGTTACATTGTAAGTACCTATAGTGTATTTTTATAACTATAAAGTACTAGATCCTGCCTCACAGCAAACACAGGTGCTAAACGAGTGTTCGTTTAAATTTTGTGCTGTTTCTGGGAAGTTGCGATAAATTGGCGGGATTTTTGCTGAGGCTTTTATCTGTGCAAGGACCACTCGAACCCTCTTTGGAACCCGATCCCAATGAATAGTTTTTGTCTCGGCGGGCGGCGCTTTATCGCGCAACACATGACACGCGCTTGTGATTTATTATTATGTAACACGTAAACTGGCATTGTTAGTATCAGTCAACTTTATCTTTATTTGGCTCGTTACGCGTTGAGTGGTTTTTTGTAGCAAAGTTTCAAGATAAGTTGTGAATTGTTTCATAGATATATAACTTCACATTTTCATGATCGATTACTATTTGAAGCCGGAACTCAATAGATTGTGCAGATAGTGGAGTTTTATGGAATTAGGAATTCATAGTTTTAAACACTGTTGGTTTTAGCCATGTTGCGCTTAATTATTTGCAAATCTCGTTTTTAGGGTTCCTTACCCAAAGGGTAAAACGGGACCCTATTACTAAGACTCCGTAGTCTCTCTGTCCGTCTGTCTGTCTATCTGTCCGTCTGTCACCAGGCCGTATCTCATGAACCGTCATGAAAAAATACTAAAAACAGAATAAAATAAATATTTAAGGGGGCTCCCATACAACAAACGTGATTATTTTGCTCGTTTTGCTCGATATTAATAACAGCAACCGGTAGACGCTTGCAATATTCACAGAATATTTAGTTATATATGCATTTAAAAAAAAGCATAATTAAATTAAAATAAAACAAATATTTAAGGGGGGTTCTCATACAACAGTCATGATTTTTTTGCCATTTTTATAGATAATGGTACGGAACCCTTCGTGCGCAAGTACGACTCGCATTTGGCTGGTTTTTTAGCTTGTGCTGAAATTGGCAGTCGACTATCAGGCGGCTTCCTAACTATCAAAAATCTCTAGAGCACTATTCTGACTTCCTTTGTCAATCTCAAGTAGTCGCGTTTAGCGAAGTGTCCCATTTCTACTTTGATTCATAAATGTTTGAACGTCTTTGTAAGTATTGTTTTTGTTACAGTAGGTGCACGATTGTGGTGTGATTTCGACCGAATGTGCGCCCGCAACGAGAGCAGGGAGTATGCTGGTGCACCTCTTGATACTTAGCACCGCGTTCGCGGCAGCCAACACCGGGAAACACGGTAAGTCACATATCAATTCTCAAAAAATATAAAAATTGAATTGAATGCTTCAAGAAATTTCACATGACAATGTTTCGCTAACTTCGTTTCCAAATGAATTGATTTCACACCAACAGTTGTTATATTTGTGACATCATACATTTTTAATAATTAAAGATAGTAAACATATACCATCTTTATATAAATGTATTTAGAAACAAATGTATTTACTAAATATCATCAACAGGCAAAGATAAGAAATCGAAAAACACTGTCGCAAGTAATACATAGCTCAACTTCTCGAGTTCACAATCTCACTTCTTTATTTTTTCTTACATATAAAATTAAACAGCTATTCTCGGGCATCGGTTAAACAAATATATTGAACGTAAAGTAAACTTAGTATTAAATTCATGTTCGAAGCGACTAAATAACCTTAACGTCAGGGTAGTTTATATATCTTCGAAGTAGTTTATAGTATAAAGTCTTAACTTCGGAAGCATTCATGAGCGCGCCAAGACGGACAAAGTCTATAATAACGATAACACACTTCGATACCCTCTTTGATAAAGTGTCAAACTGCGTTTAGACCTTGTTATACAAGCACCGTAACTTGCAAGTTGCAATTACGTTATTAACACTATAAATAATAATAAATAAATATTGCTGGACATTTCACACAGCGCTATCTAGCCCCAAATTAAGCAGAGCTTGTACTATGGGAACCAGATAACTGATAGAATACTTATATAATTTTTTTTTAAATACATACTTATAATATATAGAGAAACAACCAGACCCGGAACAAATATCTGTAGATCATGCAAACATTTGTTCCGCAGCGGAGATCGAACCCGCTACCTCCTGCGTCTCAGCCGGCTATTCGCCCACTGCACCACGGAGGTCGTCACTCAAAGTTGTTCACGGATTATAATAATATCCGGCGTGAAAACGACTGCCCAATAAATTCGATCAAAACAGCTTGGTAAATTTACAAAATATTTCCTAACTTCTGCATTCGCACATGAACAAAACGGTATAGCAAAACATCTTGAGAAACGCCGCTAATTAGCTTTATACTTACTGACCATGTATTTTCTACGAATAAAGGCTGACTACGCTGAGAATGCGGTGTATATACTGAGCAACCCTACTGCATCTAAAGACCTAGGCACTATAGTGGTTGCGTTCCGGGCGGAAGCTTGTTTATTATAAATTGAAACTACCCATTTCAGAACAATTCAGACCACATCGGAAAACATCATATAAAGCTTTTATTATTTTTCTAGCTTACGGTGGAATTTTAAGATTTTTAAAACAATCACAAAAATATCAAGATTAGACTTGACCTAGGCTTGACCTTGACTAGGGACTTGAACCTGCAACCTTCTTCTTGATACGAGGATGCACTATCCTGCATTAGCCTGGTAGCACAGTTGTGCTACCAGGCTAATTTACGTCAGGGTCGAAATTAGTGAGATGATTCAGATTACGACTAAAGCGCCGTTAGCGCCATCTACAGGAAAACTTATACAGTTTTTTGACCTGCTCAATGCGAAACGTTCTAATTGGTGGAATTCTAGTTGACAATTTCAATGAAATTCGTATCTATACGATGACACGAGGTTATTCAGAGAAAGCTGTACTTAACCAAATCTACAGTTTCCATGAGTTTTCTTTTACACCCGATTTTTAAAACATCCTTAGAAGAAAACGGCACACCCGCTGTTGTTTCAAAATAATAAGAACAAAACTTTGCGAGTTAAAAATTTCGCGTAAAATTTGCATAAACCTTACGGAGGCTGTTTCACTTTTACTTTTTTTATCTTATTTGCTGAAGTTTTAGGCCCAAACTCAATTTATTTACATTTTTATAATGTTGATAAAAATCGATAAAAGTTGTTAAAAATCTGTCTTAAAAAATCAATGGTTTCGTATTCCAACTCTATTTTTATAAAACTAACTACTATCGATCATAATTATTAAGAATACTATTCCAATTAATTTAAAACGGTAATTCTCTCATAAGAAGCAAAATGACCACAAACAAAAATTACAGTTCGTCAAATTGTTTTAGTATGTGAATTTGAAATGGATTTATATTTCAATTACATCAAAATCTTGTAATCTACATTCGTAATACGTTCAGCGAAAATCGAAGAATAGGCAATGAACTCTTAGACTCATATTGAAGTATTTCATTACTTCTAATCAAACTTGTCTAGAGGTACTTTCTTACAAAATACCAATAGGTCTAACAATTGTAACTTGATAAATTTTGTCTATTTTATTACATACAATTCACTACAAAGCAATCGCTTTCTTCGAATTTATTGATTTCTAGTTTGGTCTGTGTCTACTATGATAATTTGAATGGATTTTGGTATTGTAATACTTTTTAAATTGACATAATCACTAGTCTACATAGAAAACACATTAGCGGTTATCTTTTGCTGTTTTCTATCATCTCAAACAATACTTTTGACTGATCGAGAAAATTTTAACAAAATATATTATGTCCTTACCCCAATTGGGATAATGCTAATGTTGACATTAAAAAAAAAATATCACTGGACATTTCACACAGCGCTATCTAGCCCCAAACTAAGCAGAGCTTGTACTATGGGAACCAGATAACTGATAGAATACTTATATACTTTTTTTGTACATACATACACACGTACTTATAATATATATATAATAATGTATATATATAATATAATATAGAATAGAATAGAATAGAATACTCTTTATTGCACACCAACAAAATTAAAATACAATAAAAATACACAAAAATTAAGGTAAGTACAATGGGCGGTCTTATCGCTAAAAGCGATCTCTTCCAGACAACCTTTGGATATATAAATAATTCATATAATTTTGCTTTATTCATTGGTAATTTTTTGGTTACCTGATTTCACCCACTGTTGCGTATTCTCTCTTAGCTTGTGCCATCCACCATATTCTTGGGCCAGCCTTATCCAGATACAGTCCGCGTCTTGTACCGATTGCTATCGATCCAACTCGCCATTGGACTTCAGAAGCTTATTTTACTGAAAATAGGTCATTAATCAGTTATTACCTGGCTCCATTTGTCATCACCACCTCTAGTCAATTTCCCACCCACCATATTTGATTTCTATAACTTTTTCCGAGACGTCAGATACGTACTTATGTCATCCAGCTTACCAAACACAGATCGCCAACCTGTATTTAAAATGTATTTATGTGAACGATAGTCACCCTGTCAGTGTCCTATGGTAAAATAATTATATTATCTACTTTGATAAAGCTCTTTTCACGAACAATTTCAATGACACATTGTATTACTAGTGTGTATTGATGTTTAAGTATTCGAAAGTAGGTTTATTGAAATACCATGTATTTGTCTAGGATTAGTTATATTTATTTGTTTATATAATATATGTGTCTTGGAATTTAAATTAAACCTCCCCCTCTACTTATGCACTACCTATAATAACTGTTTGTCCGTATTACACAAAGGTTAACTTGGAAGAGAATGCTATCTAGCATTAAGTTCGCCTATGTACAGATTATTTTTATTTTGTGCAATAAAGAATGTGTCATTCGTTCATTCGTACATTCATGCACAGATACTGTGACTAGCTAAAATGAAAAATGTTCCACAAACGGTCAATGCTACCTTTACAAAATCAATGACAGATTTGTTACTAAGTTTGGAAGTTATGATCGGTAAAAGGAAAGTTCACTTCTAATTGGCGTCTATGAGTTAGTAACTTCATTAATTATACAGGTTTCACAGTAAAAAGACGAGAAATTACTGAAGATAAATTCAGCAGTTTTAGAGCTAATTAAAATTACTTTTAAAGTTAAATTTTAAACTCAGTCAATTTTTTTGTACGTGAACTTCGTTGTGTTGCTGTTGGTGTTAACCGGTTTTTATGCAACAAAAAAGTATTATCACCACCAAGGTGACCAAAAAAGAAACAGTGCAATGAAAAGGGAAGAATAGTATCCTCATTCCAATGCTCAATTTTCACTCATTCTTAATGTCAAAATGTACTCTGTTCTTTTTCTGTAAAAACCAACATTTATTTACAAAATCATCATCGAACTTATTCAGTAATATTTTCATGAACATGAAAGACCATTTATATCTACAGAAACGAGAAAAGCATTTTTACATTACGCGAAAATGAGGAAACAAAAAGATTTACAAATTCAACCGTACAAAATGTAGCAGTGGAGTATTAAAACAAACCTATTGTATAGACACCCGTTCGGAGAGAAAATATCTAGCAGCAAAGCATTGCCTTCGTGAACTTAGAACCGAATCCCTGGAGGTTTACGTCTTTTCGGATCAGAGGCTTACGAGGACGAGCGGCAAACTCCTCATAAATATTTACTTTATGAAATAACGCCTGAGCACGGCTTAGCCTTACACACTGGTTGCCACCAGGTGTTATCTGACAAGCTGTAAAAAAACTTTTTTCTATCTCTATGTACGTTATCTCTATCTATCTCTATCTCTGTATAAATATATTTGCGGCTGCTTTACTACTGTGCAATATTTTGTAATTCAGTAGAGTGGGCTATTTTGACCTTTTCGTAAATCCTTTACTTTCTTTTAGTTACTTAGAGTACACTTATGTGATAACCTGCCATGTAGTAAAGAACTACTGCTCTCTCTGAAGTTGGTATATAAATTTCATGAGAACAGGATTTTCTATTGTGTGGGTAGTGTATTGGCGTTTTAGTAAAGAAAAGAACTTATTAACATTTAGTTAAGTAAAATGAATATCATACGTTATTTTTAATTTACAATGTAATTACTGACACTAAAATATGATTGACTTATGATATTGAAACTGTGTGGGTCAGAATTAATTGTATTATTAACTTTTGCAGTTGTCCACCAGAGTTAATGGATAAATATTTAAAATGAGAATTTGAAATTAGAAAAAAAACTATTCTTTATTGATTTTTATTTTTGCGATCGACTTTTTAAGACTTTTTAGAATTTTTTTATCAAGAACCTTCTAAATACGAACATATTAAAGTCACATAGTTTCTCAATACTTAAGATTTTATTGTCATTTTCTGAATCAAACTTAGGAGATAGATTGAACACACAATCCAACTCTCCTTTCATCGATCATCAAACACTTTAAAAGTAACCGTTTTGTGAAAGAAGACCTACCCTACATCTCGTACATCTGTGTAAGTATTAACAACAAAAGTAATTACGCTGAGAGGGATCCACCTCATTTACTTTAAAACCATTGGATACATTAATTGGCCATCATGAGTCCGTGAGTGAGTTAATGCATTCATTGGACATTCGAAATGTAGTAAAAGAGCTGAAGGATCCAAAATATACATAGATACTATCTTTTTATTTCATTTATTCATATCCTTTGACAAATTACATGTGCTTGGACAAGTCAGATATCACGGATATCACGGCCGTATCGCAGAGGAATATCCAAAGACCACGGAATTACACTTGCTACGGTCCTGACATATTTGTTTATGCCAATAAGGTGTCAAACAAGAATACAGCCCACCTAACCCACCACCGAAAGCACGTCAAACGCTTCACCAATACTTGGAAAAAACACCCATTTTGAAAGATCACATACTGTAGTCTCGGGGGGAAACCTCGGCAGGGATACTCTCAACTCGGGTTTTCTCCAAAATGTCTCTCATACTATATATTTTAAAACTTAAAACAGTTCCCAGAACACCTGTAGACGAATCGATTGCAAATAAATTGCAAATGTCGAATTCTGCCCTGCAACGAGAGTAGAGAAGCGTGAGTACCTATACATCTCACAAATTTTTCTTGTCTATCACCAAAACATATAATTCGACATTCTTTAAAACACATTGTAACTGTGAGGGCAAATCTTTATAGAACAAGTAAGGTGCATAGTGTAATTCAAATGCATTCTAATTTTGATGACATGTCGAATACATCGAAGTGCTCTATAGTAAAAACTTACTGCTATTGCGCGTATGGTATACACCGTGAGTAGTTCAAATAAATAGATACCAATATGTATTTTTCGAAGTCAACACCGAAGTTTTATTGTGTCAATTCTTCGTACAAACAATTCCAATTCTGACTCGATCAATATTGATGTGCGGTTGCCGAGCTCCCGTACTATAGAGGTACTGACGTGCAAAACACGCATGCAGTGGTGACGTGCGCTCGTGAAAACTTACATCCAATTAGTGAAAATCGATGACGTGCGAGCCTCAACCGACCGAGTGAATTTGACAGCCGCTGTCACTGTTCAATATTCGATACTTCGTTGCCCGCTCGGCCGTATTGTTTGTGGGTAACGGGTCGTTATAAGTTGTACTGAGGTTTTTGATGTTTTTTGCTGTAGAAAAAGAATAAATAAATAAATGTATACTATAGTCCTGATTCACAATGATTCCCTGTATCCCTGTGTGTTTGGTACTACAACATCCAGATCCAAAACAAACATTTTGCAGATTATGGAAACATATCACCCGCAGCGAGAATCGAATGGCACAGAAACGTGATCTCTCAATGCGGGCCTCATAAGAAAGCTCAAGGTCGCTCTGCGTGTTTTGGAGAGGCCTATGCTTTATGCTTCTCTACGAGATCGAATCAGAAATGAGGAGATTTGTAAACAAACCCGGGTCACTGACATAACCCATAGGATTAGCAAGAAGTAGTGGCACTTCTGGGGGCATAGTCACCTATGGTGTGTATAGTAAACTTTCCTATTCGTGAACTCGACAAGGTTTCATGCGGTATTTTTTGACCCCACCATTTTGGCCACCTAAATGAAAATATTATATATATTACTTGCGATAGAAGAAAGTCAGTATTATTTATAACTATTCCAAATTTCAAACCTAGATTATGTAGTTGCTGAGATAATCAGCTGTGATAGACGGGCGGACAAAGTCGCACCATAATTATAAAATACACAATAATTATAAAGTATTTTCAAATGATCTCATTTAACAAATTTTAGGCAATGACTGAGTTTTAGGGTTCGGTAGTCGAACTAGGAACCCTTATAGTTCCACCATGTCCGTCTGTCTGTCTGTGCGATCAGTTACAACCGATTTATTCGTAGTTAAAACCGTACTGAACACGGAACCCGTCAGCCGTGTGTGTGGTCTGACAGGCCCTTATCAATTTTATTAAGATAGGGAAGCAAAAAAATATATTTTTTCACAATTAATTTAAAATAGTTTTTTGATATTATTAGAGATTATCGGACCATGAACGCACTTGCAGCGTGAATGTACTTCCTTCTTAACTTTATGAATAGAAGATGTTCGAGTAGATTTAAGTTTATATTATATGAAGTAATCAATGAATATTAGCGAAATGAACTGCTAATTAAACAAATAATTGGGATTTTAAGTCACACTCGAAACTCAGTTTGGGGCGAACCACTAGTTTGTTTAGGATCATCAACAAAGGAAACACATGCATACAAAATTATTAACACAACTCTTAAAATCTAGAGGCTATTTATTTTCCGGCGACCACATCTTACAAGATAATCTTACAGTCGCTGTTATCAATGCGTTACTCAAAATATTACAGATTCTGTTCCATGTTCGATCCCGAGCGATGTTGCATGACGTTGCATTCCAACGGCATACAATGCATTCGTCGTTTCAGGTATGTCCTTGCAAGCTCGAAAGGGCAATAATTTATCAGAGTGATATTTTTATTGAAAGTATCAAAAGTTAGAGGTCTATAATAAATATTGACGACCTCCGTGGCGCAGTAGGCGAACAGCCGGCTGAGACGCAGGAGGTAGTGGGTTCGATTCCCGCCGTGGAACAAATGTTTGCATGATCTACAGATATTTGTTCCGGGTTTGGTTGTTTTTCTATATATTATGAGTATGTATTTACAAAAAAAAGCATATAAGTATTCTATCAGTTATCTGGTTCCCATAGTACAAGCTCTGCTTAGTTTGGGGCTAGATAGCGCTGTGTGAAATGTCCAGCAATATTTATTATTTATTTTATTATTATTATTATTATTTAGCAAATTATTGGAAGCGAGAAACTAGACATGGTTGACTCATATGTTATCTTGGCCATGTTTTATATTTGGGCAAGTAGTATTAGATGAAGAAAGTCGCCAGGCGTTTTTAACTTGGATGGGCAGCTTTCGGCAAACTTGATGACATACTAAAATCCACGCGTATTCCACAATGTCTTAAAACACGTCTCTATAACCAATGTGTCCTGCGAACTATGACTTATGCTGCCGAGACATGAAGGCTCACGAAGGAGGCTGTGCACAAAATAAGTGTAGCACAGAGAGCCATGGAGCGCGCCATGCTCGGCATCACACTCTTAGATCGAGTTCCCAATACCGAAATTCACAAGCAGACTAAAGTACGAGATGTCAGCAAGTGAATATTGGGGTTCAAGTGGAGTTGGGCAGGATACTTGGCCAGTACGTAGTGACGACAGGTGGACTAAAGCACTAACAGAGTGGAGGCCGAGAGCTGGGCGAAATAGGGGACGTACACCAGCGAGATGGGCCGACGACATCAATAAGACCGTGGGTCGTACGTGGTTCAGACGGGCACAGGATCGGGAAGAATAGCATAAATAAAGAGAGGTTTATGCGCAGTGGGTCAACGTGGGCTGAGAATGATGATTATCAAATTACAGGCTCCTTTATTAACATTAATTTGGTAAAACTTTACTAATTAAACACGAAACCAAACACGGCTGTTAGAGATAAACAATTTAATCACAAATACCAATACTCTGCCATAATAATATCTCAAAGGGTCTTGCAGCCGTCCCAAACAAATGTCCCTAAGCCACACACGTGACAAACCTACAGCTTTCAAATGAAGGGATCTACAAAGCAATGAATGTCACCTTTACTGAAAATTAATTGTCCAACAAAAGCTCCCGCGACAAATTCCCAACTCAATGCACTGCCATGTGAAAATAGGAGTAATGGCAGGCTTGTTTCACTACAAATTGGCTAACAATGTAAAGCGAGTTTTATGACGTCGTAATAAGTACAAAGTTCGTTTGAATTATACCAACACTCGTATTGGAGCTTATAAACTGTTCGAAGACCTCACAAATGACTAGATGACTAAGCGACCTCGCCCCGACAGCTCCCGACAGCTTACCATGTTCTTCAAAGCAGGAAAACGCTCAGTTGTTAATGCCACTAGAGGTCACTGTGATACTCATTTTGGAAAAATCTGGATTTCGTACATTCTTACTGATAAGAAAGTGTATCTTACTCTATTGTAGTACAAATAATTACTACTGAGAAAGTAAGTTCACATCACACTAATATTATAAATGCGAAAGATTTGATGTTTGTTTGTTACTCAATCACGTCGTTACAGCAAAACCGATTTCGATTAAATTTGGTGTGTACGTAGATTGTAACCTGGATTAACACATAGGCTACTTTTTGTTGACAAACTACGCGTGCGAAGCCCTGGTGGAAGCTAGTAGTACTATAAATTCTTCTGTGGAATGGCTATATTCTTATTCTAGGGTGGGGGGAATAAAAGATCTGCACTAATGTCCCGCATTGGGGGGTATTGTGTATGACCCTCCTTCTAATTTGACCTCAGCTATCCTAACTCCTTGAAGTAACGGAGTAGGACTTTGGGTTGGTGGCAGCAGCTTTCCAGGGTGTGGATGTTGTTAATGTAGTAGCGGTGTTGGTGGAGGATGAGGATTCGATGACCCTTTGCAAACCCGTTCTCAGTCTGGCGTCGTTTGTGGTAGTGCAGTGAAGTATCATGTGCCCCACAGTCACTTCCTCCCGAAGGCATCCGCGACAAAGTCCACTGTCTGTGGCTTTGTGTGTTAGTCTTCAGGAGGTGATAATTAAGTTCGCAGTGTCCCGTGTTGATTCCCACCATCATCTTTAGATCTTCGCGTTCCATCTTTAACAAGGTATGTGTACCCATGTGCCTACCTAGTAGCCTATGTGGTAATCCAAGTTATAATCTACGTATATACCAAATTTCATCGAAATCGGTTCAGCTGTTACGACGTGATTGAGTAACAAATAAATAAACAAAGATCCAAACTTTCACATTCATAATATTTGTGTGATCTGTAGTACCTAATGGCGACAACTCAACTCTACCTATATTGTACTAAGTGTGCTCACAATCTGTTATTTTACGGAGGGGTATTGCTTTAATTGTTTTGCTAATTTCTATTGATTTAATATATTACTAATACAGAACATTAGTGAGAGAACAGTAGACCTCGCGTCTCAAGTATATTGGTTTTTTATTTATTTTTTTGTTATTATCAGATACATAAAGCTGGTTATTGTATATATTTATTACTGATACATTGATTCGATAATGTCTTAAAACCTATAGAAGGTTTCTCCAGACACCAGGTTCTCGATAACGTGGGTTCTGGTCAAAAGTATGTTATTCTTAATAGTAGGCATTTATATTTGATCTAGTGGCGTGCACGCCACGCACGCACGTGCATTCGCGCGCGAATGCACACACTCACGCGTATAATAAATGCCTGTGGAACGCCTTACCTTTGTCCATAAGGTCGTCCCAATATCTTCCTATTTTCAAAGTCAAGGTATACAACCATTTTCTTTCTTTGTCTCGTAACTGCTAGTTAGTGTTTATGTTATTTATCCTCCATATTATGTAGTGTAGTTTATTTATACATTATTTGTATGTATTTAAGTTTCTGTTTATTATTATACATAATCAATATGTAGGTATATATTATTTTATGGGTTCTGTTTATGTATATGCTTAAAGGTACTCTTACACCGCCGTCTTTTGATTTTTGTTTATCCTGTCCATCCAAAGGTTGTCTGGAAGAAATCGCTTTTAGCGATAAGACCGCCCATTGTACCGTTATTTATTGTTTATTTCCTTTGTTACTGTATTTTTGTTTGGTGTGCAATAAAGAGTATTTCATTCATTCAACAACATACCCGTCAGGTGAGTTGAAATTGAACGAGTCTAAGCAGAACAAAAGCTAATGCAGTAATGTGAGTTACACAGCAGTACAACTATGCGAGTGTGCGTACGCTTGCACTATAAAGGATGCTCCATTTTATGATACGCTTTTAAAGTAAAGTATGTAGAAAATATCGTTTTAATATGCATTTAATATTTTATGGAGTGGTTGTGTATAATAAGTATTTACAAAAAATAATTATATGAGTATTCTATCAGTTATATGGTTCCCATAGTACCTACAAGGTTTGCTTAGTTTGAGGCTACATAGCGCTGTGTGAAATGTTTACATGTGTAATTTATATGTACATCTGTTTCCACTTCCAATTTAGTTCACATACTACAAGCTTTGTTTAATTTAGGGCTACATAACGCCGTGTTAAGTTTTTATATGTGTAAATGTATATGTACAGTAATGAAATGAAAAGGTTCGTCAATTTTCAAATCGATTACGAGTACATTTACCTTTTGAAACTTTGTTACAGAATAGACTGAGTTAAAGAAAATAATTTTTAACTGTTCGTTGACTGATTGTTGCATTATTGGTGCAAGCGGAAACTGACTCTAAGGTGACGAACCTTTTCATTTCGTCATTGTACATGTATGCTGCTGCTATTTTTTATTACGAATAAGCCTAATATAAACTTAAACTCGTTTTTTTAAGTTTCTTGTAGTAAAACCCAAAGCAAAAAAACTTCAAATTAAATCAGTATCAAAGTAATCAAAACGCACACCACGACTATCGGTTGAACTTTAAAGAAAAATTCCCGAAAGTGCTCGACTCCTAAATAAGTCCTCGGAAACAAGAGTGAATTCTTTGATATGCTAATTGAGTATAACAAGAAAGATTTTCATTGGCCGTCGAAACTTATGAATGTAAGATTAAACGGTTTCTCATTATTTCAGTACTTATAAATACGAAAATTTGGACACACATTTGTCGTAGAATATATTTAATTTAGCTTTTGTAGTGCTCAAATTATACAAACAAACAGATGGAGTGTACGCAACAAACAGTATGACGGCACTTATCATTCATGTGTGCGTGGCGATTAGAAATAGCTCTGTAGGGACACGTGCATCAGTGTGCGTGTAATGATACCAGAAAAAGAAAAAACTCCCTGTATTTTTTTAATGTCCTTTTACGACAACAGGTTCTAAAATTTTATTTGGATACATGAATTTGTTACTAATTGAATACAAATTTGTGTGAGTATTAGGATTGAACAATTGTTTAATTAACTAGTTTATTAAACACTTAATATTTCATGTACCATTGTAAACGCATTGTAAAATTACAGAAGAAATAATATGTGAAGATTTTTATAACTAGCGGTCCGTCCGGTGTTTATTGAGGTTTACATGGACTTTAATGTCCTCCTGGCCGAATTACGGCTACGGTGGCCATCTCGCAAGAGACTAGCCAACAACGCAGGATATATTCCTGACTCCGGACTGTTATTAGAATTTGAAAAATTACAATAACACTTTTTGGAAAAATGGACTTTATAATAATACTTTAGTTTTTTCTGTAGTATCATATTCATTTCATTAGACTGATAAAAAAAACATACATATGAATCCAAAATATTTATTAAAATCATAATTAATTATATTGCCAAAAAAATTAACCACCTTTATTTTGCACTAATTTCTTGTAATATTGCCGTTTGGCTTCTACATGTCGAGAATTAGTTTCTAATTTTGCTATATAGTGCAATCGCACCATTAAATACTTTTCTATCAACAACTTCACCAGATTCACTCTGTGATCATTTCCGAAAAATTTATGATCTTCCTCTAATTGCATAAAAATCGTTTCGTTGCCAATAAAACTTTTAAAAATCTGCGAAGTTACGTATTTATAATCTTTTTGTGTTCTAATCAAAACTTTTTCTTTTAAAATTTTTCTTATTACAATTTCAGCTGCTGTACAAACCTCATAAGTATCAGTGAAAGTAAACGGCAATAACATAATTATAGAAATACATCCAAATTCGGAATAACAATTTAGGCGTGAGATTACGCGTGGGAATCGAACCCACGTCCGTACATTTAACAGTCAGGCTAGCTAACGCCTAGATCAACAGGTAGTTTCCCCAATTGAAGGGAAAACATTTTGCCGAAAACTGGCAACACAGTCGAACTAATGTCGAGGTTTTGTGTTTCGAGACAACCGTTTAATTATTGGGTGAATAAATAATAAAATCAATTAGATAAAATATAGTTACTTGTGAAATTCCATCCACTTTTTTTGTTTTTGGGAACAACTTTTACACTGTATTAACACAAGACGGCATTTTTGACAGAAAATAATGAATCACTCGAGATGATTAAGCAATACGACGCTATCTTTAGCACTGCCGCGAGATTGTATTCGCTTTTAAATTTGTATTCGCTTTTGTGGCTTCACTCGCACGCTCGGCGCGCTCCATCTGTTTGTTTGTATAATCTGAGTTGTAGTGTATCAAATCAACTAAAGTCTAAAACGCGAGTATTCGGATCGCAAGGCTTAAAGTGGAGATGGCGAAGGAACGAAATGGTGTCAAAAGGCTGTACATCAACCAAGAGGCAGGTCACTTGCCCGATGATCAGATGATATTGTGAACGTGGCTGAGTAAACAACTACAATAGATAGATAGATATATTCTTTATTGCAAACCAAATAAAATTAACCATACAAAGAAATACACAAAAATAAATGTAAGCATAATAGGTGGTCTTATCGCTAAACAAGCTATCTCTTCCAGATAACCTTTGGATGGAGAGGATCATTGCTTTATGGAAGATTGGCAGAGGCGTAAAAAGAATATAGGTACTTAATAATAAAAAAATAAATTACTTAACCTTACATATTACCTATTAGGTAGGTACTTCAATAATTTAAAGAACAGATGAAAGATTACCTAATCACGATTCTTAAAAGAGATAAAAGTGTAATATGATGATGATGATATGTTTAAAAGTAATTACTGGTAATTTTTCGCAGAACTTCTCAATAAATCATTAATGATTAAATTAAATAAATTAGCAACCGTAGTGTAGAAACTCTAGATTAGCTAATTTAGCCGCAAACATAAATGTGTCTTGAAGCGCATGCAAATGCAATCTGTGTATTGCGCTAATCTGAAATACACCCAGCATGCAAGCGGAATCGTAATGTGTTCGATTCACACAGTTTTCCCACTTCAATTTCCTTTGTTCCAACGAACAAATTATATTATTTGTACTGGTGAGGATCCTAACCCGAACTTCGTTTCAGGGGGTTTTGGAAAACATCGAAGGTAGAGTGGATGTTATTTATTGGTTTTATAAGCAAAAGTTGCTTTACATATTTGGTGTGACCCCTCTATACTATCCACACCGATTAAATTTGAAAGTGACTCTGTCTCTCTGTTTCTGTTATTATGTTTTCACGACTTAACGATCGAACCGATTTCGATAAAATTTGGTATATAAATTATCATCTCGATTGAGAAAAAGGTTACTTTTTATTGAGAAAACTCGCGTGCGCGGCCGCGGACGGAAGCTTGTAATGCGGAATTCGAAAGATAATTTCTTTTTTACCCTATCATGCCTTAACTACTCGTCGAAATTTTGCATGCATTGTCATGGGCAGAATATAGGCTATAGTAATTTTACAAAATTCTTGTCTAAGGTATGAACCTTGCAAACAAAGCCGGGGAAAAAAACAACTTGACAATAAAACGTAAATAAAGAAAATAATTGATAGATTGGTTGTATCAAAAACTATTACATGTCATGTCAGAGATTATAAATTCGAGAATAATTTTAATTTTTAGGGTTCCGTACCCAAATGGTAAAACGGGACCCTATTACTAAGACTCCGCTGTCTGTCTGTCCGTCTGTCTTTCTGTCTATCCGTCTGTCATTCTGTCTGTCCGTCTGTCCCCAGGCTGTATCTCATGAACCCATGATAGTTAGGCAGTTGAAATTTTCGCAGATGATGTATTTCTGTTGCCGCTATAACAACAAATACTAAAGACAGAATAAAAGAAATATTTAAGGCGGCTCCCATACAACAAACGTGATTTTTTGCTCGTTTTTGCTCGATATTGATAACGGCAACAGTCTACCTGTTGCCGTTTGAAATATTCACAGAATATTTAGTTATTTATTATTTGCTATATATATTGGTTTAAAATCAAAACTTCCTCGTGTTTTACCACAATGAGTTATACTCAAATAGATAATGTGTTTAGCAATATAGACTTAAATGCTGCTACCATAGCCCTTTATGGATACAATTTCGAATTGAGCAATAGATTTTATCACAATTATCTGAAAAGTCAGAATAAAATTTCACAGATGATGTATTTCTGTTGCCGCTATAACAACAAATAATAAAACAGAATAAAAAAAATATTTAAGTAGGGATATTTACAACAGACATTTTTTTTTTGCTGTTTTTATAAATAATGGTACGGAACCCTTAGTGCGCGAGTCCGACTCGCACTTAGTTGGTTTTTTTTCTAAAATGTATTTGAAATTTGACGTTCTTAGAAAACGCTACCAAGAGAGCATGATAACCCTATACTAATAAGGTACTACTACTTTTGACGACCTCCTTGGCGCAGTGGGCGACAGCCGGCTGAGACGCATGAGGTAGTGGGTTCGATTCCCGCCACGGAACAAATGTTTGCATGATCTACAGATATTTGTTCCAGGTCTGGTTGTTTTTCTATATATTATAAGTATGTATTTACAAAAAAAAGTATATAAGTATTCTATCAGTTATCTAGTTCCCATAGTAGCTCTGCTTAGTTTGGGGCTAGATAGCGCTGTGTAAAATGTCCAGCAATATTTATTTATATATTATTATTTACTAACTTTCGCGTTTAGGAAAATGACTTGAAATTGAATTTTTACCAATAAATAACTATGAACTATGAATTATAAATACCAAAATAACTTCTTAAAAAGGTCAAACCACCATTATAAATTCAATAACTTCGCTTCCAATAACGATACACCGTTTCGTCTTATTAGGTTCAATCAGCTTACCAGAAATAAGACCACCATACATGGTTATTTTTGTATTTACAAAGAACAAAGAAACTCTGCCAATAAAGACAACGTCAATAATTACCTACTGGTATTACAGTCTGGGATCCTACGTTTAGAATGTTTTATGTTCTTCAGCTATTTTACAAGCTTTTTACTAACTTGCAATGTATGTATGTATGTTTGTCCGGGTGTAATCTTGCAACTGAATTTTAAACCTGTTCCCCATAACCGATTGAGCTGAAATTCGGAATACATATGTAACTTCGGTGACAATGCAATAATATGGTACCATGGAGGCGGTCTCATGATGGAGACGGATATAGTAGGCTACTAGTGTTTGGGCTCATTTGAATCTGCTTGCGGTTGCGATTATGAATTTTATAAAAGCTTGTTTTGAAAAAGTAATTTTTCAACAATAAACTTATTTTTATTTAAAGACTAGTTGACCCGCCCGCGGCTTCGCACGCTTGAAATTTCCCGTTCCCGCGGAATTTCGGGATAAAAACGATATAAAACATTCTTGTCAAAGTGACGCGACATTTCATGTACTTAAATGAATTCACGTCAATGAACGACGGTTGAATTATATGGATACATAAAAAGTTTCCGCGCACTTCACGAATTTACAAACACAAATTATAAAGAAGATATTCAAGGATTCACCAATATTTGACAACAAACATATAGGTCACATTTGTCTGTGGTCAAATATTTATAGTGCGTTCAGAAATTAAATAATTAAAATAACGTTTTGATAACAAATGAAACAAACGCATCCAGTTTGACAGGTACGAACAGTTTGTACGGGAAAATAAAATAGTTACTTACTACTTTTTTTACTACTTTCATTGCAATTTTTTTTTTCATCTTTTAAACCTTCCTTGGACTTCTACAAATATTTCAAACCCAAAATTAGGCAAATCGGTTCAGCCGTTCGTGAGTTTTAGTGAGACTAACGAACAGCAATTGATTTATATATATATATACATAGATAGATATCAATAGTCAATTCAATTAAATAATTGGTCAAGCGCGTGTCCGACCACGTTCTGTGAAAGGTTCCGTAATCATCATAAGTACGATTTCATGGAGTTATGATACATTTTTCATCGCGACGCCAAAACTACAAAATAAAAATAAATAAAAAATGGTTTTGGAATGTGTAAATTAATTTCTTTTATATTTTAACATTTTGACCCCGATAATTTTGTCTCGTTTGGCCTTCAAAATTAAAGTTTTGTTAATTTTTTTTACTTGCAAGAGAAAAAGGTGTATATTTTTTGTAATTATTCCAAATTTCAAGCCGTAAGGTTTCCATTTTTACCATTTAGGTCCGGAATCCTAAAAACAAGTTTATTTAGATTATCGCAGTATAGATCTCGCAGTAGGCTCTTGTACTATAACAATGAACGTTCGTTTGTGAATCGGTTTTACTCGCATACGCCTTTTGTGCAAAGAATGTGCTAACAAACGAGACCCAAGCAACAGTCGTTTAATTGCCCATTTTACGAAAGTGTTTGAAAAGAATGAAGTACTCGTATTTACACAGAGTATGCTTATCGCATCGCGGTTCGCGCGCCGGTACCGTTGCTCAATGCCAAAAATAGACGACGTCTGTGGTGCAGTGGGTCTGAGGCGGCTGAGACGCAAGGGGTTGCGGGTTTGATTCTCGCCGCGGAAAAAATGTTTGCATGTTGAACAGATATTTCCGTGTCTGGTTGTTTCTCTATATAAAGAAAGAAAAAATATTTATTCATTCCACCACAAAAAACATATGATACAGGAAAAAACACTATTACTTATTAACTAAAATTACAACTAATTGCTAAGTCGATTAGCGATGACGCTAGTCGATAAGTCCGAAAATGTATGGAATTTGACACATGCTATGGAAATATCACGTGATCGACAACAGATGTATGTAGAAATCGAATCGATTCCGAGCGAATGTAATTTGGCTAAGGGCCCTAGTGGCCTCAACTCAGCACGTTGACATGCTGCAGCGCTGGTCTTCTGATGAGGCCAGTGTTGACCTATATTAAAAGTATGTATTAAAAATAATTTCTTAAATATTCTATCCTTAATCGTTTTTTAAATTCATCAATGAAATCGTAACAAACAGTGGAACAAAGAGGAAGAGCTACTTTCGAATTTATAATTTTAGATATTAGTATCTCTAATCATTAACTTTATCAGTATAGTGAAAGAGAGACTGCACGTGTTTCGTTTATTCGCGGCGTTTGTCATAGGCGCCGTGGCTTAGTTGGTTAAAGCGCCTGTCTAGTAAACAGGAGATCACGAGTTCGAATCTCGTCGGGGCCTCGAAGTTTTCCAAGGTAAAACCTTTTTGTAAGGTAAATAGTTATACTGGCCTTAAAAATGCTAAATTATTCATACTTTTGCTAAGTTTATAAATACCCGCGCTTTTCCTCGTAAATACCCTTACATCTTATTTTTATATCTTAAGCTATCCATACTAATATTATATTTAAATTAGAAAGTATCTCTGTATCTCTGTCTGTCTGTTTGTTACGTTTTCACGACTAAACGGTGAAACTGATTTTGATGCAATTTGGTATACAGATAGATTATGACGGGGATCAGGATATAGGCTACTATTTAACCGACTGCGAAGAAGGGGGTGTATGGGTAATGTTCTAATTGACAAACCACGAGTGCGAAGCCGCGGGTTGCAGCTAGTATGATAAAAGTATTTTTTGATTTTTTTTTAGTATTTTAATGTTTGCATGATCTACAGATATTTGTTTCAGGTCTGGATGTTTTTCTATATATTATAAGTATGTCAAACCTGGTCTTTGACAGATCAACAAAAGTCTAAACTCGGGGTTTGTCAGCGAGCCATGGAGCGCAGTATCCTAGAAGTCAAACTAACAGACCGCATTAGAAACAGTGAACTGCGCTCCCGAACACAAATCGCGGACGTTGGGCACCAAGTAGGCAAGTTAAAGTGGGACTGGGCGGGACACGTCTGCCGCATGTCGGAGGAGTTATGGGCAAAATCCACCACCGAGTGGATCCCAAAAGACAGAAAACGACCACGTGGCAGACCGCGACGCCGATGGAAAGACTCGTATATGGAAGACTGGACTACACAAGCGTACGATAGTGGATTGGAAGGAAGGAAGCGAGGCCTTTGCCCTGCAGTGGGACAGTACAGGCTCCAAATAATAATAAAATAATATAAGTATGTATTAAAAAAAAACGTATTTGTATTCTATCAGTTATCTGGTTCCCACAGTACAAGCTCTGCTTAGTTTGGGGATAGATAGCGCTGTGTGAAATATCCTGCAATATTTATTTATTTATTTTTTTATAAACATTTGTGTATTTATTTCTGTAATATTTCTTCTTAATTTTATCCACATTAATTGATCCGTGTAGACGTTTATCAGTAACAAATATCCTACCAGGTCATGATTTCAGAAGGGCTTTAATTTTGACCTAAACTATTAGAAACTTTCATTTTAAACTTTAAGCAATGTTTAGTTCGATCAAGTAAATAGGTTAATTTACTTGAATCAGTTCAGCTTATTTACATACCAATCCGCAGAAACAAACAGTCAGTATTAAGATAAATATCAGTGGCATGATCATCTTAGCCACTAATTAAAACTTCCAAGAGGGAAGACAGTTACCCCCTTGCAAATTTTGCTCGTTTAATGTTGCCTCCCTTAGACCGTTTACATTTATTGCCCTAAAAAGTACTCTTCCACATCAATGAATATTACATTTGAGACAATGAATTCATTTGCAAATAATGTTGGGGAATATGGTTTACGCTTTTTTTCGGACTAAGGGATTTGAGTCTGTCGGATAAAATTGTGACATAGAATTTTATGGTATACAACAATGAGGCGACCGCTAAAGTACTGATATTTGGAGGATCACATGGTAAAAGTCACTGGCTTAAGGATGAGAATAGCACATATCGTAGGGGCACAAACCTAAGGCTTTATCTACGAGGTAATTTTAGGCTGTAAAATTAAACATTTCCGTTATTCAGATATATTTAGTTCCGATCCTTCGCTTTGAAAACTATGCAACTCCCCTTACGTGACTTGAGCCATCTGGAACTATTGTTTTAGTTTTATGTTGCAAGAGGACGGTTGTAGTGTTGGTTTTCTGTTATTTCTTTTATACCCCTATATTTCCATTATGCCCCTGTCACATCTTTCTCGAGTTTCTAGTTCGTAATTGAAAAACATAAGCGGTTTGTCTATAGCTAGTGTTCATTTTTTATCGGTTTGCCATGAGCGATTTTATCAGCCCACATTTTGATCCATTGCTGGACATAGACCACTACCAAGTTTCATCGCAGTGGTTGGTTATTTTTGGTAGCCTACCGTAGCTGAGGATCTATAGTATCCCCCGCTGTTACCATGAACACCACCTTGGCCAAGATTAGCGGGGCGGCTGGGAACTAGGGATGTACTTTTATAATGCTTTTCATATAGGGTGGGTTTTGTCTATAATCGCCACGCTGGCTGGGCAGGTGGGTTGGCGATTCCAGGCCGTAACTTGTAGATTTAGTAACTAGACGCTCCTCGGTTCTACGGAGGTACAACGGACGGTTGTCTAGGCATCGTAAGACAATTTCAGAAGAAAGTTGTCTATCCTTAAATGTCAAAGATAGAGAAAATGGTGGCTATCGTGCTCGGCGTTGTAGATTTTGTCGAGGAAGTGTCGACAACGTTTCTTCCCGTTAACTCTCGCAATCGCCATGCTCGAGACGGTCGACAAGTGTCTTCTTTGTTCCAATAAATGACTCATGACTAAATCCTTCTCTACAGTTACTGTGCTAGACCTACTGATAACTATAACCTAGACAAGCTTGTACCACCGTAGACTGCATCATCGCTTACTATCAAGCGAGATCGTGGTTAAACGGTAGCCTATAATTTATTAAAAAGAAGTTGTGTCAGTTCGGGGAGGGCCGGTCGCCAGAACCTAGCGGTCGCTAGTCGGCAGGTGAGTTTGACTATTGGAAAATGAAGGTATTGGGCAGTCCCCGTGTCCCAATTACCCTATAAACCGCTTACACAATTTAAAACGTATGTTAAACTCGATTTAAGGTCAATGTTGTTTAAAATCTTTACAATAATCAGAATTCCACGTTTTTATTATCGTTTTCTGTTATCAAATATGTATATTTATAATTGTACTTATACCATCCTACACTGAGAATACGATACTGTGATAAGTAGTGATAACCCTACAGTTTTCTGAATAGTTAATTTTTATGCATATTTTCAGTCCAGTCCATCTAAAGGTTGCCTCGAAGAGATTGTTTCTTAGCGTCAATTGTACCACTGCGTGTTAGTTTAAATTTTTTTACTGTAGAGTAATTATTGATTTATTATAGAAATTAAGAATTATGTATTATCATAAACACGCCGATATCACCAGCAAAAATTGGACTTTGATCTTGGTATTATCCAGTCAAAAATGATAAGAAAGATAGGTAGTAGGTATCTTGAAATAAGCCATTCGATACAAATGCATTAAAGTTCCAAGTAGGGTTGCTATAGAGGTATAATTCCTAAGAGAGTAAAAACAGTCCGGGCCCTCGACAAACATAACGGCATGAGAGACATAAAATAAACAATAGCTACTACAACAGGAGGCTTTAATCTCTATGAGTTACAAATCGCTAGTTATGTGAATTTAATCTGCTGCAAATTCAAATAGCTTTCATAGCCAATTTGCCTGAATAAAAACAAAAGGATACTCTGTCTATTTACTTCAGCCAATTAATTATGGAAAAAGGGCTTTACTTTATTTTACAAATTGAATTATCTTTACGATTTCCATAATGTAATGAAACATTCAAAGTATATGGTTGATGATCTCTCCATGATTTGTTTTTTTTTATTACTGGGATGCTTTCTCCCAGCTATGGGACGACATAAGTCAAATTTAAAAACAGAACTTTCTATGTCCATCCATTCATATCAAAAGGCTCGAAAGTTGGCGTGTTTTGTTCAATAAATTTCGCCCTTTTCTTCTAATTTAGATAAAATTACAATGTACATACAGATATACCTATCTTGTTTACTCAGTTATAGAGTATGTTCCAATTCGAATAATCCTAGTGTCGAGTCAAAACTAGTTAAATGAGAGATAGCTGTTATTTATTTTATAAATACACAAATATATATGCACAGTACCATTAGTATACGGCCTGCATTTGGCAGATTTTTGCCCATCATCAAGGCGCATGTAGGCCGGTTCAATCTAAACGAGGCAACTGTCAGTAAATTGGGTCCATTCATTCCTGAAAAGAAGATAAAATGCATTTACTGCGGATTTTGCGACGTTTTCAGCGCAATTGCGCGGTATAAGAGTAAAACAATGCCGTAACTATAATATTTACTCTGTGGAGTTCACTGGAAATCGTACTGTTTGTGAACAAGACCACTCTTCGAAACTGGTCTCTCTTTAGAGTATTCGCCTTTCAGCGTAATGTTTCAAGCTTGGTTTCAACTTATTTCATTGTTGGAGCTATCAAATATTTAATACAGTTGGCTGGTATTTCTAAAACATTTTATTAAATATCAAAGTTGTTTGATGTATACAAAAATTGTGTTAACATTTCATCCAAATCCATTTTATTTCTAACATGCAAATTGAAGCTATGGTTGGAACGGAATATTTTTTTTAACTTCAGTTTTGTAAATGAGTCCAGCTTTAATCCAAAAGCATAATTTGTCCAGCTATTCCAGTTGGTGCACTGTCTCGAGATGTATTAACAAGTGACAGCAATAAAATGGGAACAAAACTCAGAGTCTAGTAGCACAATGACGGGGCCAGACGCGGTGTCAAGTACAGAAAATTATGTCCATTCATCTGGCGCAGGGATTACATGAAACGAGGTCGCATCTTCAGCATCCGACTTGCTCGACGACAAGTTAAAGTCAGTCGTAGCCATATTTGTAAGTTGCTGGAATCTTTTTAATGCGAATAAATGTACTACAAATTTTAATTAATAATTGTTAAATTTCGTTACAAAATAAATGTACTCTAAAAAGAATAGAGCATTCTTAACAATAGCGCTTTAAAATTAAATTGTATTTTGTTGAATAAAACTACTGAGAAGTAACTTTTATTATTCAATGAGCAACTCTAGCGCTTTGACTTGCCCATGTTTTTCTCGGAAGAAAGTACTTACCGTATTAATTAGTTTCCTCATCAATCATTGCCACTTTCACTCGCGAACCCGCCGTCATTTACATTGTTACAAGCCGAAAGGATAAAAATTACTGTTAGATTTCCGGACTTCTAGAAGCCATTTTGAATAGGTTCATTAACATAAACCTATAGTCATTGATATACCATACCCTTTGGTAAAGGTCCTAAAACTGCGTTTTCGTACCATTTTTTTTTTGATGACGCATCTTCAATTAATGCTGATGTCTGGATACGTAATAGATAAAACTAATTTAGTTTAAATCATTTGAATTAACGTATTAATGTGATCATTTTTTACTTCGCAATAAATTTCGTAGCACAAAGTTAAGTCCCGGAAATTATTCTTGGTATTCCTGAATTAAATAATAAGTAAATAAATATCGCTATGGGAACCAGATAACTGATAGAATACTTATATACATTTTTTTGTAAAAACATACTTATAATATATAGAAAAACACCCAGACACGGAACAAATATCCGTAGATCATGCAAACATTTATTCCGCAGCGGGAATTGAACCTCCTACCTCCTGCGTCTCAGCCGTATACGTCCACTGCGCCACGGAGGCAGTCTCGAAATAATTGCAGATACATTGGTTAGGAAATACTAAATTTAGAAATACGTCAGCTTGACATGGTGGTGATTCCTGTTTTAAAAGTTAGTGTTTGCACTAGATTTTATAGAGCTTAACTGTACGAACAAACTTCTGATACACACGATTTAGGTTTTAGGGGGTTGCTAAAAAATAAGATAGCTTATTTTAGACAAAGGTTATGATTGAATGAATGTATGAAATACTCTTTATTGCACACCAAACAAAAATACAGTAACAAAGGAAATAAACAATAAATAACGGTACAATGGGCAGTCTTATCGCTAAAAGCGATCTCTTCCAGACAACCTTTACATTAATCCGTTATATTGATGGTAAGATGAGTATGTAAATTAAAAAATTGTGTGCGTTTACCCAGTGCTTTGGAGCATATATTTTTAGTCTGCAGGTAGAGAAACGATTGTGGTTGAAATAAAGCAAATCCATATTTTTGACCATCCAAAGTACAAGATTCAGTTCCAGATTTAGTACCAGATTAATTTCAAAGTACCTAATCAAAACTGCACTTTGCCATATAATCGAAGACTAATCTAATTCAGATTGAACCTGTTAATAATTATCCCTTTCAGCAAATAAACAATCTCCTGAAATTCTCGCTCAATAACTAGACAGAAATGTTTGCTGTTTCATCGCAATCTTTCGTCTTCCTGTCGGCTCGCCATCGGCGCAATTAGACGCAGGAAGCTACCTAATGACGTATACAGACTATTACGGAACCAATCTTTTCGTACACTTGTGCACGGCTCTTAAATTACGCTATACGTAGAGAGGGGTGACTTTCACCCTATCGAAGCTTTTACTGTTGTTATTGGCAGGTATTTTAGATACATAATACCATTTTCGTTATTCGCTTGAATCCGTATAAAAAGAAGTGTATAATTGTTTTTGTTTTTATCATGTTGAAGAAAAACATCGTGTGGAACCCGCGGCATAGTAAGCTTGGCACGTATTGACCATTATGATTCCAATGAATTTAGCTAAGAGAATATAGATGCTTGGCAAGCCTACTCCATTTAAAAATGGGTTTCAGCTAGCTATGACTTTTTATCAGCAAGAGTTGCAATTTTCCTCAAGGCGCAGTTTATATCATTTACATCGTCATAATTATATTTTTTATATCATTACTAGCTGACCCGGCAAACTTCGTACCACCTTGACATGCATATGACGTGGGCTGTCAATTTACATCGTCCCGGTAGAATTGTCAATCGGCCATCATTAGCTGCATCTATGTATGAGAAAATGAATTTTCTTATTTTTTGCGTGAATTTTTCCGATATTTTCATAGTCATTTTTTTATTTTATTTACTATTTTAACAAAGATTACAGTTATATGTTCAGAAATAAAGAATGTAAACATCACTAAGGTTTGTGCTTGTGCGCTTATATCATTAGGTGTTTTTTTACTTTGACAGATGACTGTCAACCAAAATAGGTTAAAATTAAGTTTTTCTGCTATTCAAGGCGAAGACAAATTCAACAAATCAAAGATCATCAAATATGGTTCAGCCGTTCTTGAGTGGTGTAACTAACCCGACTTTGTTTTATATAGGCTGTTTGATAATATACGCACAAAAATGAAAGGAGTTATTTTGATATGCATAATAAATAAATTTGTGAAATTTTTACCATAGAAATGTGAAATATATTTTGGCATGTAAAAATAAACAATTTGTTAAACTTAAGTTGTGATATTGCATAATGCTTGCCATCTAACCACAGATACTGTATTGGTGACGTCTCGAGAAATCTCTTGTTGTCCCTTTCTAACCCAAAACCCGCAGCCATTTCCGAAAGAGATATCAAATCGGCCTTTATTTTTAGATCTCTATTGCAAGAGTAGGCAGTAAGTTTTATATCGAATTAATCACCTAAACTTTGACGATTTTTTTTTAATTTGATAATATAATTAGTAGTTTTTTTTTCGAGAAGTATTTGTTTATGTTTCAGGAAACCGTCGCTTCAATATCGTCAGCCTTGTATATTTATAGATTATGTTTGCTACGAATTTTTTCAAGCCTATTTAACAATCCGTTTCGACAAGTACTCGTAGTCATGCCGTGAAACTCTGCATTGGTAAAACATCAAGCTTTTTCCATCCACCCTCTTTCCACACTAATTTATTTGGGCGTGATTATGACTGACATATATGTATTTTAAGTCGTGTTTTGTAACATCAAGTTCAAGATTATTAGGAATGGAGTAACATTAAATATACTTATATCCGAAGCTTCACACCTAATATTACACATTAATATTTGTTATTAGATTTATTTGTTTATTATATATATATTAATTTATGTTATCTATGTATGTGTTATATTTGTATATTTTATTATTTTTTATAATTACATTGTATTAGACCGTGGGTTGTAAGTGGTTCAGACTGGCACAGGATCGGGAAGAGTGGCAGAAACAAGGAGAGGCCTATGCACAGCAGTGGGTCGACACGGGCAGAGAATGATGATGATGATGACATTGTATTTGTGAGTATTATTATATTTATTAGGCAATTAGGTAGTTAGTAGTTTTTAATTTCTATTTGTATTTTTTGTTAGTACCTAGTTAAGAAGCACGCCAACCTAAGTTTTTTTACCTGTCACGGTTGACTGGTAGAAAATGCTTTTAGCATTAAATCCTCAATTTGTACATTTTTCTTTTTGTGCAATAAAGAATTAGAACAAACAAACAAACACAATATTACAACTTAGTTAACTAACCCATGCCCTGTGTTTTTTTTAATGGTTGTAGGTGTTTGGAAAGTTGCTATTGTGATTATAAAATTAACTTTTCAGATGCGAAAAAAACAGAAATGTGCACACCCCGCAAAGTGCGGCGCTATATGGTTCTGAATATTTTGGACATAAAAAACTGAATACATGGTATCTAACAAGTACGTATTTTTGTGACGCAGTGTACCCATGCTAGAAATCTTTTTTTTTTGAACACTTGTAGCCTACTTTTTCCAAAAATACATTCGAAGGTACAAAAATACCCGAAAGCAAAGTTTTCTTTAAAACATTTCATATCGCTTTCGTAGTTTGATGCCACTTATAGATTGGACGGTTATAAAAAACACCAATATCACACTTAACTATGGCAAGGTTTTAAAAATAACAATTAATGAGGCTCTACCCAAGCTTAAAAGGAATTAACGACACCTTGATATTATTTTTTACCATCATATAAGCCAAGACTCGTAGTAGAAGAGGGAACTAGAGCACATGTTAAAAAAAATTGAATAATTTTGGTAATTAGTGTTATCGATAAGTACTCGGCGCATCACTAACGGCTCCCGTAAGGTCTGCAAGAGCGAGCGAGATAACAATATCATCGTCGCTTGTCCCACGTTTTATTACCCCGTCAGATTGGCGTCTAGTAATGTGCTAAAGATACAAATTTACGCTATAGCTGTTCCTGTTATTCATTTCCTACAATAGTTACAATACAATGTTCCATTCCATGAATACCAATTTCATAATAATCAGACGCGTCAATTCCAATCAAAGAACGCGGCTGATTATTACTTATTCTGGGCTCAATAAGTACTTGTAGGATTAGGAAAGCTAAAGTCGAGTCTATCATTTTATAACTCTTTTGATTTGTGAGATCACAAGTATGAAACTGGTTGAATTTCTAAGTAAAGTCTATCTTCGGTTGAACATAATAAGATAAGCAAGCATGTTGAACTATTCCTTTGTAAGTTTTTTTAAGATGAGATGCTTTTTAAGATGATCAAGATGAACATGCTCTTATAGAAAATAATTATACCCAATGCAAACAAATTCTTTTATTTACAATTTTATTGAGAGTTTATTTCATTATTCTACAAGCCTTGGAATATATTGAGGTACCATTTACAATCGCCGATATAGTTTATGGATCAACATTTTTGGTAGTTTATGGGTCAACCCTTGGCATACCTTATACGACATAGACAGATGTTTATTTGCTACTATAGCACACACAAATTCACACAACACATTCAAAAGGTATAAAATCAAAGAGAAAGCACAAGTAAGAGAAAACAGATAATTACATACAACAAACATAGGAGCAATAGAATGAATATACAATGTAACCAGGGAAGAATTAAAAAAAGGTAAATAGATGGTGGTTACAACTCTCTATAACAATTGCATTACCTCACAGACTATAAATAAATAAATATTGCTGGACATTTCACACAGCGCTATCTAGCCTCAAACTAAGCAGAGCGTGTACAATGGGAACCAGATAACAGATAGAATACTTATATACTTTTTTTTAATACATACTTATAATATATAGAAAAACACCTAGACACGGAACAAATATCTATAAATCATGCAAACATTTGTTCCATGGCGGGAATCGAACCCGCTACCTCCTGCGTCTCAGCCGGATATACGCCCACTGCGCAATGGATTAAGACTTGGCCTACGTTGCGTTGCATTGCGGTTATTTCGGCTGGGCAGATATAAATAATGGTGGTAGTACTTCCCTGAACGAAACCTTTTGCAATACATTCCTACTATTGTAATTACAGTTGTTCGACTTCGCCGGAATACTCACATCCTATCCCTCCTTTTCAACATCCTTCGTAATCCGTCCATACCTTGTTATCTGAAGGAACGCTTCGAGTTCCTTCATTGCACAAATTCCCGAACACTCCGATCCTCTGAAAACCTCCTTCTCAAAACACCGATGCATAGAACCAGTTTCTATGCAAACTCCTTTTCCGTCCAAGCTGTCCGATTATGGAATGCCTTGCCGGTCTCCATTAGGAAAGGGATTTCCTAATGGAGACCGGCAAGGCACCTTCCGTATTTAAAGCTAGACTCAAAAACTTTTATCTCCATGAAGAGTCGTGATTATTCATCTGATCTATAATATTATTAATATATGTATATTTGAATATATGTATGTATGCAAGTACATATTTATTTATTTTATATATGATATTTACCTATTTAAAATTATTTATGTACCTATCATTTATGTATTTAAGGTTAAGTAATTTTTCTTGTTCTATTATTAAGTTTATTCTTTTTACACCTCATCAATCTTCCATTAAGCAATGATCCTCTCCATCCAAAGGTTGTCTGGAAGAGATCGCTTTGTTAAGCGATAAGACCACCCATTATGCTTACATTTATTTGTTTTATTTTTTATTTTTATATATGTTGTGTTTAGCTTGTAAGGTATGATAATGAATTTTCATTCATTCATACAGACAATAGCGTCATTAACTAGAATTATCCGTAGACGAACGAATGTTCATGACGTTGGAATTCGAGTGATAGAACTCAAATGGTCTTGGGCGGGACACTTGGCTAGACGTGGTGGTGACAGATGGAGCAGAGCAGCGACTAAATGGTGGCCGAGAAGCGGGTATTGAAGCGTAGGACGTCTGGCAGCGAGATAGGTCGACGACATTGTAAAGATCGCGGGCCGTCAGTGGGTGAGACTAGCGCAGGATCGTGGTGGATTGCACAAACTTGAAGAGGCCTAAACCCAACAATCGGGGAAATCAGACTTTGGATGATGATGATAATGAACCACAATTATTTGTAATTTCCGAATTCATCTGATAAATTAAACAAACTTAATTTCCATAAATTTATTTAATTAGCGCGGCTACCTATACCAACAAATATTTACAAACGCTGTAATGGATCGTTCTTAATGGCCCCTAAATTGAGGGCGGATGAATCTCGCAACCAAGTTATTTATTTAAAAATTAAAAGCTTATATTTGAATAACTCCGTATGGAGGAGATCCGCTCCTGACGTATAGTTTTTTTGTAGATTATTTTCAACATCACACTAATATTATAAATGCGAACGTTGGATGTTTATTTGTTACTCAATATCGCCGTAATGGCTCAACCAATTTTGATGAAATTTGGTGTATTCGTAGATTATAACCTCGATCACCACATAGGCCAATAAAGCATAAATTTATCCCATAAATCAGTTTCCATGGGGATCAAAGGATATGAATGGAAATGACAATGGATAAAAATGGGGTCTCAAAGTTTCTATACAAAAATGATGTTGGTCTTTGTTACCCTTCACACCAAAACTACTTCTACCAAAACACGGATTGGGCTCAAACTTTGCAGAAGTTTAGTTCTAGACCTAGAATAACATATAGGCTACTTTTTATCTCATAAATCAGTTCCTATTAGAAAAAAATATATATTTAGTTATTTGTAACTCCTTCATGCCAAAACGACGAAACGACCGCTGCCCACTCTCTTCATGTTAGATATAGGCGCAATGATGAGTCATAAAAAAATCCGCAGACAAGATATTTTCAAAATTATTTTACTTTTACCAGTATCTGTCAATAAAATATTTATAACCATTGACATCAAGCACCCCACGATTGTTTACAATAAAATACATATTAATTTTTGTTTATCACACTATTAATATTTCTCACTATTCATTATTTTCTACTTTTTAGTTCGGTATCTACAAGTGTTTTTTTAGGTTTTTTAAACTATTATTTATCATCGAAAAACTACGCGTGCGAAGCCGCGGGCGGAAGCTAGTTGAAAAATAAATTGATCAAGCGCGTGTCAAACCACGCAAAGTGTTCCGAAGCCAGTACGGCTGTATCTTAGTCATATTAAATACAAAGTTAATTTTGCAGTTGATTTAGGTCATTTCGTATAAACATTATAAAAACTGTGTACAAACCCAACTATCGACATAAGTTGGTCGAACTATTGCTTGTAAACTGATAAATCTTTTTTTTTTACGATGGGAAAATGCTTTACGCATGTCCTCCAACCCGGGGAGAGCTGAAGGGGTCTGTCGGACTCTCCGTCGGCTGTCAACCAGCGGCATACCGACTAAAAACCCACCGATATTTCTTCATTCACCTCAGTGCCAGTGCATCATCAAACCGCCCATCGGATGAGCGGGTCGATGATGCACTAGCACCTGACAAGGTCACGGGGTCCCGGTTGGATTCAACCGCAGCCCTGTCGGTTAGTGTCCGCCTTAAGCGGACCCCTCTGTCCTCCTCCTGGGAAGGAGAGGAATGTCCTGGAATATGGAAGACATTCCTCAGCGTAGGAGGTCTGTGCGATGCTGGGTCGGAGCTTCCCGCACCCGAACCCTGCTGGCCCCCATCGAGCTGAAGAAGGCGAAGAAACTGTCTTCGCCTCCTTCCGGTCCTTCGTCTGCGGAGCGGCTCAGCGAGAGGATCATCCCTCTCTGATACGCTCCGCAGCCTCCTTCTGAGACATTACTTCGTCACAGAAAGAGATTACGGCATCCCAGGCTCTATCGCTGCTAAGCATAGCCTGAATTATGCTCGGCAGCGAGAGATCCTGGCCTGCTATTCCCACCAGCGCCTGCCGTTGTGTTGCCCAGGCAGTACAGAACTCTAGCGTGTGCTGAGATGTGTCCACGAGGGAAACTGATAAGTCTACCCAACTTTGATAATTCTTCTAACAACTACAGTATTATGTACATGAAGTTAGGTGATAACTGTCTAATGCGCGCGGACACTGACAGCCAAAAAACGACATGGTGAAGTTAGATAATATACAACTAAGTACTACATTGAAGTTAAAACTATTATTGTAGTTTTAGTAGGGATCACTAATTTTTTTCTATTATAAAATATAGCTTATGTTACTCAGGGATAATGTAGCAATCTAATGGTGAAAGAATTTTTGAAATCGGACTAGTAGTTTTTGAGTTTATTCGTTAGAAACATACAAATCTTTCCTCGTTATAATGTTAGTGTAGATAAACTAAAAACTTGTTTTAGGGTACCTCCTCTACATGAGAGTTGAGGGTGATATTTTTTACCCATGTACCGTTGGGGTATCGTTGAATAGGTCTTCCAAAAACAAAAGGTTTTCTCAAAACTTTTTTGATACAGTAGCCGTTATACGAAATACATAGCTTCAAAATGGCCGTTTTCGTACGTGGTCGGACACATGCTTAAACAATTTATTTCTCGTTAAATTCGCTGTTTTACCCGTTTTTTCTCGAATGATAGACAGAAAGACAAAGAAAAAACGCTTAATTATACTGTAGCTAAACCCCGTTTAAAATGTGGTTAAGTTTATTTGGAATTAACAAATATAAAACCCACATAAGCAAATGTTATGTCACAACTATTATTTAAAAGACAGATGGGTACAGTCAGCAATATATGTTGAATCAGCAATATATATTGAAAAACAATTTGTCATTTAATAAATAATTTTCTAAACGAATACCTCGAAAATCGAGTTTTGAAAAGGAAAAAGGTAAAATATCAGTTTGTCGTCTAAATCTAGTAAAGATTTTGTCGATAATACAGCTAATTACAAATTTATTGGTATTTATGGATCTCATTGTGTCATTGTACTTATTTCGCGGACTGTACGGTGAATTAGTACCACACGGGCACCTTCTGCGGCTTATAACAGATCATAAAACCGACTGCCTCCGTAGCGCAGTGGGCGTATAGCCGGCTGAGACGCAGGAGGTAGCGAGTTCGATTCCCGCCGCGGAACAAATGTTTGCTTGATCTACAGATATTTGTTCCGTGTCTGGGTGTTGTTCTATATATATTATAAGTGTGTATTTACAAAAAAAAACGTATATAAGTATTCTATCAGTTATCTGGTTCCCATAGTACAAGCTCTGCTTAGTTTGGGGTTAGATAGCGCTGTGTGAAGTGTCCAGCAATATTTATTTAATTTTTTATTTATTTAAGTAGTGGGTAAGTTTTACAAGAAGCACAAGAGTATATTTTGGGATATATTTTAGAAGTGGATGGTTATTGGGGGCACGTGGAAAATATAAATGTCGTTTTTGTATCATGATACAATAATAGTTCAATGGTTACAATTCAAAATAATATTGATTAATTGTGAAAAATATAGACAGTATAATGATACAAACACTGTATAACAAGGCCCCTACAAATGTACAGATTTTGTTAACTTTTACTTCTACAGGTGAGACGGCCTGTTCGCACGTGGTTTTTATGTGTGGTAGATTAGATTAGATTAGATTAGATTAGATAATACTTTATTGCACACCACGAAACAAATATATATAAACAACTACGTAAATCTGTGGATAGAATTGGCGATCTTATCGCTAAATAGCGATCTCTACCATCTGGTACGTATTTTACTTTAGGATTGAGCTTAGCATTTCGAGCAGCTTTCTGGTCATTGTTTATCAAATAAATTTTGTGCATGTTCACCATACAGTTAGGTACTAAAATCAAATTTTAAATGTCTTTCTGTAACTTTTAAACGGTCTAGATTTTGTAAATATAATATGTTTCGTTTAAATTTAACTTTTTTTATTCTCGTAAATCTATATTTATTGATAATTATGAAAGTTATATGTGAATGTCCATCAGGTGAGGTAGTGGTCAAGCGCTTGACTATCATAAAAATAAAAAATGGCACATTCACGCAAAGAGCAGCGGTGAGAACCGAATGACATGGGCACAGCAATACTAACAGGCGTATTGCTACGTTGCGGGAGCCAATGAATCGACGGAGGGTGTGGGGGAGGGGGCGGTCGTAGTGTGGTTTCTGACTTTGTAATAGTTATTATTCTTTGGTATAACATTACTTCAACATTGATGTAAGATCGGTTGTAAGTCGAGGAAGCCAGTCGTGTCGTTGCACCCACTGTTTTATGTCAACAGATAACTATCGAGGGGTGATGTTATCAACCTTATTTACACACATTTTTAGGCGCCTCCACGAATAAAGGGACGATCAAACTTGACATGACAGTATTAAACCTAACGCCTTTAGGGGAACTGAAAGATAATCAAAACCGTGATACATTTAATAAATTCATCGCAAAAATTGTATACGAATGGGATTCTACGTCACGCGATCTCTAATGGGTAATAAGTTAGAAAGAAAACTTTGCAACGGCAGTTCGGCCCGCTCTTTTGCGTATTTATTAACATTACCAGAATAAGAAGATCTCTTTCTTGTCGATTCTTTTTCTTTTGTGGGTATGAACTGTTGGGGTCCAAGGTAGGTGGTCTTGTTCTGAAATCTGTTTGTGCTAAAGTCGTCACGTGCTCCCGCTGATGAGTCTTAGACGTGATATCACTCAGTTGTACGTGACTCTCCTTTTTATTCGAGTTCTCGCGCTTGGATATAGGTGCGTGCTTTGTTAACGTGTTACGGAAACATCTTTGCACTCAAGTTTCTTCATTTTAATTTAAGTTTTACTAACTAATTTATTGTAGGCTTATCAATTTTATGCCGAACGTACATCGAAGGTTATGTTGATAGATTAAATAAGTTCGATGGCATTCCTTTAAGTAGCACATCATACAGGTCAGCTATCTCCGTGGCTTAAGAACGCCGACGCCATAACTATATTAGCCATAGCAACATCAACTTAGCTCAATATAATGATTCAATTAACTTTTAGTTAGATCCATCACAATCCACTTTTAAGTTTTCTTCAATTAGACTTAATTACGAAAATGAGAAATGGAAAAAGTTCATTTCTGGCATCCATCGAGTTGTGACCAAAAAAATTTTAATGAAGTCTATAATAGCTGCCTCTTTTATGTCTTGAAAATTAATTTCTCCCTCAATTTTGAATACAAAAAGTGTTTCTAGGGAAAATAAGTTCCAGTATCGTTTCAAAAAGATATTTTTACTTTGTTCTTATACCAAACAGCCCTTGACTAGTGGAATATTAAAACCTAGCAAAATAATGTAAAGTTAATATAACACAAAAAGACAGATCAGATCTGATTGCGTGGAAAAGTTAGCGTGCTAAAAATGAAATTTGATATAAAAACAAATGATAAA
The DNA here is from genome assembly GCA_963924445.1 of Philereme transversata. Lineage (NCBI taxonomy): Eukaryota > Metazoa > Arthropoda > Insecta > Lepidoptera > Geometridae > Philereme > Philereme transversata. The sequence goes on from OZ004342.1 coordinate 14,858,644, forward strand.
AGGAACCGAGTTGAAATAAAATTAAATAAAAAAAGCCCAGGATCTACTAGATAGAGGATCGAAATAGATGCCGTGTTGACTGAAAAACTGTGTCAATGATATACACCGAACGAAGCATTCTACACAAAAGTCCAGCCTACCAAAAATCTAGACTATTTTACACATGTAAAATCGCTTTGAAAAAACGGGTCACAATACCGGCAAGCTGCGTCGCGACCACATTAATAATTTATCAGCCGCATGACGGCTGTTTGCTAATAAAGCGTGGATTCGCTTGGAAATATTAATAAAAGCAGCTTGCCACCGGAACTGGGGCTGTCGGAACCGGCGGCGCGGCCGCCCGCCCAGTGACAAATGACCAGATGCAACTCCGTACTTTCCATTTGAATTTAAACAAATATCTACCAATGATTTTAGGCAACAAAACTGTTGGAATTAATAATGATAAAGCAACTCATATCAGCCATCTTATATCCACTGTTGAACATAGACCTCACCTGTATAATTTCAGAGGGATCTTGTGCGGTATGCAACCAACGACCCCAGCATTTTTTATTAGCTCCTCATTCCATCTAAGGGGGGTCGTTTTACGCTGCACTTTCTGCCCCAACGGTCATCAGTTCTTCCATCTTTGTGCATTCTTTGTGCTTTGTGGGGGGGCCCCGCCACTGCCTCTAGAGCCAGTGACTTTGGTTTATCTATGAATCTCCTTAATGCTGATTCGATTTCAGAGATGTTACACGTAATGTATTAGAAAATTATGTTCTTACTAAAATAAAATGAAATTTATTTGCTAGAAGTATGGTACATAAGTTGTTACAGATAGGTTTCACACACCTCACCGATAAACGGCGTGCAAATTATTGGTATTTGAATTTTAAAACACTAACTTTAGGAATTAAATAGATATTCTATACAATTCCTAAAGTTAGTGTCTCTATCAAATAATATTAAGATCATAGAATACATACATACTGTCTCGCCTTTATCCCGGAGGGGTAGGCAGAGACCACGGATAATTAATATAAATATATCATAGAATAATCTAGGAATAAAAAAATCTTAATATATGAAACAAAGTCGGGTTTGTTCGAACACTCGAGAACAGCTGGGCCGATTTTGATGATTTTCTATTTGTCTCCGTCCCGAATAGCAGAATAACTATTTAAAAATCGGAAAAAATCACGCAAAAAGATATCATGAAGAAAAATCATTTTCTCATACATTGATGCAGATAATGATGGCCGACGTATATTGACAGCCCGTCGCATATGCATGTTAAGGCGGTACGAAGTTCGTCCGGTCAACTAGTAATATAATAATTATAAGTAGGTATTTAAAAACTCATGTCAAAAGAAATCATTAACTATATGCCTCCGTGGCAAAGTGGGCGTATAGCCGGCTGAGACGCAGGAGGTAGCGGGTTCGACTCCCGCCGCGGAACAAATGTTTGCATGATCTACAGATATTTGTTCCATGTCTGGGTGTTTTTCTATATATTATAAGTATATATTTACAAAAAAAAAGTACATAAGTATTCTATCAGCTATCTGGTTCCCATAGTAGGTACAAGCTCTGCTTAGTTTGGGGCTAGATAGCGCTGTGTGAAATGTCCAGCGATATATATTTATTATTATTTATTTATATAAAAACATTTGTCAACTAGCCACTCATGTAGCTCATTTACTCGCTTAGTCAAAATTTCAACACATCGTTTATTTTATATGTACGAAATTATGATCCTGTTAGCTACAATACTCGTACCTAGATTGTGACGAAAGATATACCTAGTTTCCTTTTATCGCTCTGGTTCCCATATTATCCAAGAGTCGTAAATGTAGGGGTCGATATCGGATTTAATAGTTATTATTGTTGGTGCTCTGTCCTTTTCGTTTATGGCATCTTTAACCTTCACTACGTGGACCTAAAGATTAGGTGAATACGAATATCAGAAGCCCTCAAAATAAAGTTTGTGATTAACTTAGTTCAGCGCGCATGCATTATGTGTTGTTGATTTTTTCATTTTTAGTATAAGCGTATATAAATTTTGAGTATACTTAAAATTATTCTTTTTATTTCACTTGATCGTAAGAGAACTTATTTTTAGGATTCCATAGTCCACTAGAAACCCTTATAGACTCGCCATCTCCGTTTGTCTGTCTGTTTGACCGTCTGTTGTTAGTCCGTCTCCGTTTTACTCGGAGACTATTAATGCAGAAAGCTGAAATTTGACATGTAGATACATTTTGGTGTTGCCTAGTAAGTTGTGAAATAATAAGTTTTTTGTTTAAAAACTAATTTTCAAAACAAGCTTTTATAAAATTCATAATCGGAACCGCGAGCAGATTCAGATGAGCTCAAACACTAGTAGCCTACTATAACCCATTCAGAAATTCTGTTGTCTAGCATCCGTCTCCATCATGAGACCACCTCCATGGTACCATATTATTACATTGTCACCGTAGTTACATAATATGTATTCCAAATTTCAGCTCAATTGGTTGAGGGGAACGGGTTTAAAATTCAGTTGCAAGATTCCACCCGGACAAACATACATACATTGCAAGTTAATAAAAAGCTTGTATTTTTAGGGTCTCCTACATGTAAGTTGAGTGTCATTTTTTTTACTCGCGTCGTGTACGAACGCTTTTTTGACACAGTATTCACGTTACGCAAAAGATAAAGATTGAAAGTGAACACTTTTGTAATAGTAATGTGAAAATACCATCAATTCTAAAGAAAACAAAAGTTAGGATACCATTTTCCTTAAAGATATCGTTACCAAACCTCTTATTCAATCCAAAACAAGATTAGGTTACAAATTCCTGAGCCTATTGCGCCTGACGCAGGCCTCACTGATTTATCATTCGGTAGACATTACAAGTCCCAAAAGAAAATATATGTTCTCTTTGAAGCATAGAAAGATGGGTAATTTCCTTGAATTTATGATCGTATCAGCATTGAAATTGCGGGGTTGAAAATTTGGACGTAAAAGTGTAACAAACATTGTATTAATGTATATGGGCCGTTAGTGAAGTCATAAGAGTGGGTCATAATTTGGTCGTATTGCGATGAAAGAGTGGCTCCTTTTTATAGAATTTCATGATACTGGGATTTATATAGATGTATGAAAAGGTGTCAAAGAAAAACCCAGACCTATACATACTACTGGAGCTGATCGGTGCAGGCCGCGCAAGATCTATCGCTCTGGAAATCTATAGGGGAGGCCTACGCTCAGCAATGGAAGACTTATGGCTGATATGGTGATGGATATATTCTGATTTAGATATATAGGTGATATAGATATATTCTGATAGATATATTCTGATGATAATACGTACTATACATTTTGCAAAGGCAGTTATGTTGACAAGCCGGTTTTACATGATCGTTTATGGAAGAGTATACTCGTATTCCTTTGAATAGTTTATGTCAATTTGTTTATAATTAAACGCGTTTCTTAAGGCCAATTTACATCAGACGAGCGAACACGTAGAGACGTAGAGCATTCTTTCCTTGTTTTGTCTGCGTTCCCAAAGATTCTATAGAATATTCTAAGAATACTCGCTCGCTTGATGTAAACGGTACAAGAGCCTGCGAACAGTTGCTTGGAGCATTCTTGCTTGTTTGAACGTGCTCGATCACCGGAACGGTCTCTTCAAAGTGTTCTTGTGTTCTTGACACGAATGAGCAATGAGCATTCGTTCGGCTGATCTAAACATCTATCGTGCAAGAAGTTCTTGGTTCTCATTCTTGCTCGTTGATATTTTGGTGTAAACGCTAAGAACAATATTTCGTTTAGATTAAAAGATCGATAAGGTATTTTAGCTCATACATCGAGTCTAAGGCTAAAACAGCTGCCATGAAGATACTTCACACCAGGACAGCTTCTTAGTATTTACAAAGCACAAGTCCGGTCTGGTATGGAGTACTACTGCCACCTTTGGGATGGTTCAGACAAATACCAGCTCGCTACCTTAGACTCGATAGAACGTAGGGATTTTAGGCTTATAGGTGAGCAATATATGGCGGAGACTAAGACCCAAAGTCTCGAACACCGCCGTAAAGTTGCAAGGCTATCGGTCTTTTACAGAATACATTTCGGAGAATGTGCCCAGGAACTTTACGATCTGATTCCGCCATCTCCTTTCCACCAAAGGACAAGTAGGCGCACGGCTCAGTACCATCCGTACCTAGTTGATATACCACCCATTCGCACACATCGTTTTGGTTCTACGTTCTTGATGCGCACGCGTAAGGTATGTAATACTTTGCCGTCATCTGTTTTTCCTAAAGAATACAATCCGGTACTCTTTAAGGTAAGAGTGAATAGGTTTCTTCTCGATCTTCGTGCTTCATCTTATACCACATCATCGCTTACCATCAGGTGAGATTGTGGTCAAACGAAGATCTATAAAGTTTAAAAAAAAAAGTATGCTCTTGTTCTAGCTCTAGCTCTATGTTCATTTGGTTTAAACACGCAAAGAATTCTCTACGTCTGTTTACACTAAAACAATTGATAGAGTGGGGATAGAATGAGCATTCGCTCGTCTGATGTAAATCGGCCTTTAAATATCATAAGGCATATCCATCAACATAATGTAATACTCATTAAGTATTATTATTGATTCCGCTATGTCTATTCTCATGAGTGATATATCCATTATACGTTCCATTAATTATTATTTGTATAACAAAGCAATTAATGTCAGTTTACCTTGAATCAACAATCATTTACATGCCGAGCAGATTGATAAACATTGTCTATAAATTTTAGCAATACAATGATTTAAAAATGAAATTGTAACTTCTTAACATTAACCTATTCAATGCTAAATAGAAGCTGAACATAAATTACAAAACTATTATCACATTAGCCATAGAAAAACCACTGCTTAACCAACATAGACTTCTCCATAGATTTCCAAAGCGAATAATCTTTTGCGGCCTATATCTAACGGATTCTAGCAACCTTTATTAGGTCCTTTATACCATCTTTACTATTTATACCCATGAATGTATTGATTAACTATCAAATAAGTTGTATAATAAGGCGACAGCATCTAAAAAATAGAACTATTAACACGCTAAAGAAGTAGACGAGGAATATATTTATTAGGTAAAATATTCAAACTCCTAGTTTAAAGGATTGGGCGATGAATTTTATTTATTTTACGTTCTAATTCCGCAATATTAAGAGCGGTCGGGGTACCTAGCCAATACACCGCCAATGCTCTACGTGCACATTAAATTCATCGGAAACCCGTACGAGTATCGAAGTGGCCGAGTCAGCTTCTAAAACGGTAATACAAAAGCAATACCCAACACTTCCAGCGAAACCCATAACATAACAAAAGCGGGATATTTTGTAAACATTTTACTACGACCCAGTCTGTGACGATATTGTGGACGCCGTCGTTGCAAAATGACAGTTTTTACTGCCTTCCACGATACCGCTGCTCTGAGGCGTTTCACAGTCATAGTTGCCTTGTGATATCGGTGTGTTGGACTAAAAATATATTGGGAAATTCACAATCTACCTACTATAAAGGAGACACTAACATTTTGAGAGAAAAATGTTTTGTATAAACATACAAAACTATTTCTTCACAGTCACTTATACACAACGCCATAAAGTCCGTCACAAAAAATACCCGTAGGTACAGGTAAAATCAAAAAATATTTAGTTTTTAAACAAGCAAACGAACAGTTGGATTCATCAAAGAAATGGCGTAGCCGAAACACCTCGCTGTCCAGGTTTCAACTTTTTGCCAAACGCCGGAAGAAAAGTAAAACTTAGACCTACTCGTAAATACCTAGTGTGCCACTTGGCAACACTGAAATGATTGAAGTGTATTCAAATATTTTCTCTATACAACGAATACTTTTCTAGGAAAGTTTATAAAATAGAAAATAGTTGGGGAAAATTATGTTTAAATGTTTCCACAAGAGTTGTTCCATTCTGCCTCTGGTTGCTCGTTAAGGTGACAAAACATCGCTTTAGTTGCCTCTAACGCACCATATTTCCGGGTAAACTGCAATTTCCCCTCTTAGGCATGTTATGGTCATGTCCTAAAAGTATTAAACTTGGATACTTAAGTTCTGGCTGGTAATGTTAGTTTAATTTCAGTTTGTTTTATAAAAAGGTCCATTTGAATGTAAAGGCAGTTTTTGAACTGGGATTCTACAATTACAGCTAGTAGGTATTATAATAATACTAGTGAATATCGAATGGGTTGGATTTGACAGAACAGACCAACAACAGAACCAAATGCTACAACATTGGAGTATCGACCTGTCAGTATATTGATCCAGAAATAACGTATTTTTTTATTATAATAATACTAGTAAATATCGAATGGGTTGGGTTTGACACCAACAACAGAACCAAATGCTACAACATTGGAATATCGTCATGTCCGTATATTGATCCAGGATTAACGTCTTTTGTTATTATAATAATACTAGTAAATATCGAATAGGTTGGGCTTGACACCAACAACAGAACCAAATGCTACAACATTGGAATATCGTCCTGTCGGTATATTGATCCAGGATTAACGTCTTTTTTTTTATTGGTGATAGTGCGCTACTGTTTCAGAATGTATCAATATAAAGTAAAGCTTAGTACTTATTATTTATACTCTTAGTTATAGATTACATAATAATTATTTGGCATTAAGTGCTTGATTTTTCGATTTCTTGTGTAGACGTTCCTACAAAGTTATCACGGTATGCAAAATAATAGGCGTCAAATCGGTCCTATACTTTATTTTTGAAATCTCATTCATAATTGACATAAATGTATTTTGATGTATATTTTTCAAGTCATGGCATGAAAATCCCAAAAAAAACAGCTAGGTGTACTAAAAAGTATTGTGTAGTAAAAAAGAACTAATTTAACGGATACCAAAACAAATTTATAGAACAAAAACCACAACAAATAAAACTTCCAAAATCAAAGCAGTAATTAACCGAACAAGTTTGTTGAGTTCCACGCTCTATAACTGACCATTATCCCAATTGTTGATTTTTCAAACCATTAACTGAAAGCCCTATTGAGGGTTTTCATAGATATTTTTATTGACTTACAATAAAAAAGCTAACGGATTGATGGATTGTGTGAAAGCTGAATACGGGATATAGAAAAACAAAGCATGTAGTGGACTCCCCAATTGCATGTTGGATTATTTATTTATTTATTTTAGGAAAACCATCAGCACATATTAAACACAATAGTTACAGTGAATAGTAATAAACAGGCCATTTAAAGGTCTCCACTGATAGAATCACATTATACTAACAAGCAACAACAAAATAACAAAAGACAAAATCTAACCGAGCACTGTACGGGTCACTCACGTTCACGATACCAAATCAGGTGCCATTCACTCAATTTACAAGTAGATATATTACAAAACTAGTTATCTAAAACTCATTCTCACTCAGTCACACATGTGACGAATGTGACACATGTGTGTGTGTTGAAGATGGCTATTAAAATATACAGATAAGTCTTTAAAGTTTAGCTAGTTCTGAATCATTTACTGAAATTCATTCAATTTCTTTCAAAACAATATACACAGCAGTATCGAGTTCCAGGTTTGATTAGCATATTCGGGTTTAAACCGGAATAATTAGTTTCAGTCAACCAATGGTGTATCCCAGCGGTCTAGTTACTATCTGGTACTTGCAAAGTTATTCGTGTCACTTCACATTTCAGGAGTTGGTGGAACGGAGCAAGTTGAAGTGGTTAGTTGACACTTTGTTGCAAGGTCTTCGGAATGAGGTGGTACTGTCTGCGACAGTATCGCAACTTTGTTGTTACATTAGTGATAAGCTCGCGAACTAATGCTACTAGGCTCCACTTCCGAATCGTCTGTTTCATTTGCTTATCTTAAGTAGACTCTCGTTCCGGTATTTAAATGCTTTCTCGCTAACTTTTAACGTTGTTCAATGATAGTAAACTGTTTAGCATAGACATCTGGCTGTGTTGCACTTTTTTCAAGTACAAAAAATGGTACGGCTAAAAGTTAAGTTACAGGAAACCCCTCGGGGACTTTGTCTTCTTATCTTTTTTAAAGTCAAAATATCCACAAAACCTAATAAAGTTTAACTTCTTTCTACCTTCCACAAATTCCGCAACTGTTACAAACAGTATACTTGTGATATGTAGTTGTTGGTTATCAGTTTGAAAATAGTTTATTTGTTTCAGGAGGTGTTGAGGTGCCAGAATTCGGTGAACACATCACAAATCTAACAGTTCCTATTGGACGAGACGCGACCTTCGAATGTATAGTGGTCAACCTTGGAAACTATCGGGTAAGAAAATTACTACCCCTATTACTCCGACAATCTACCGTACATGACAGTTCGAAGTTAAATTGATAACCGAATCAATTTTGAAGCTAGGCGCTATTGAAATAATGGTATTGTAACTTTTTTTGTAAATAAGTATTTTGAAAACAGTTTTCTTTATTTTTGATGTGTCATCTTTCCGCTCGGTTTGTGGGAGTGATTTTGGCAAAAGGAACGGAAATGTGTAACAGAAAACCGGGGAAGCGCTTTGGCCAATGAGCGCGCATGGTGGTTAGATGTTTTTCACTACGAGACTATATTATGGCCTCGTTCATTTAATAGACATAAGGATTAGTAATGGAGGTTGTATTTCATCGTAGCATGTTATAAATACAATGAGCCTCGTTTTATTTTCAAATTTACGGGGCCGTTATCGAGTTTTCAATGACCAACTTTCAGAGTGATGAATTCGGTAGGTAAGATTAAGAATTGCTTTGTGTTTCCTATTTTGTTTCTCGTATCTCGTATTTTTTTTGACAGCTTTTCTTTTCTGGTTTTTCAATTTATCAACCAAAATTACAGTTTATAAACCATAAAAATGGATTAACATTTATTTTTAACTAAGGTAGCCTTTGCAACGGTTTTGGGGCTTCAGAATTTTTAATAGCCAATTCTTTAGGATCCACGTCGGGGGTCAATAAAACAAGTAAACCGTTTGAAATTTTGCATATTAATTTGCCTATGGCAGGCCGAAATTCCTACATGCGGGTTTCTTTTGAACTTTATTGGAAAAGTTCGTTCGTAAGTTTATCGTCAGTTAAATTACCACTTGGCTGGGCATTAAACAAAAGGAATGAAAATAAAAAAACAATGAATAATGGATTATTTAGAAGTTATAAAAGCTTGGGACCGAAATTTCTCCAACTTGAACAAAAAATATAAATATATGTTTAAACATAACTTTAAAAAAATCAAAAATGATTTATAAAATGACGATTCAAAATGATCTTTAAGATTTTATTGAATAAAGAAATGTTGACTTTTGAATTAACAAAACAGCACAGTAGGTACACACTCTCTGTGCATCATCTTTTCTTTAATGTAGAAGGTCGTGACCGCATTGCATGACTTTTTCTTTAACGATCTTTTTCCATTCGATGCGATTACTGACGTAACGAATATTGTTACTTTTTAAGTGTGTACACACAAAAAACAAACAAAATTAAGCATACAAAAAAAAATACTTAACAAATGTGATGATGATGATATTTATCAATTTCTCAGGTCGGTTGGGTGAAAGCTGACACAAAAGCAATCCAGGCAATACACGAGCATGTGATCACCCACAATCCCCGAGTGTCAGTGTCTCATAGCGACCACTCCACTTGGTATCTGCACATCAAAAGCGTCCAGGAAGAAGATAGGGGCCAGTATATGTGCCAAATCAATACGGACCCTATGAAAAGTCAGGTAAGAAACTATACTGATTAACTGCTTATACATTATTCTTACTTGGTGCAATAATAGATTATTATACATAAAACTAACACATTGATTTAATTGAGGGATTTTGCTTCTTAACCGCTTCCCTGTAGTGTATAATAGTGAGGATGGTCTTGTGTGAAAAAAAAAGATGACAAGTTGAAACTCTCAAAATATTATTACATCACTAGCTGGCCCGTCCGCGGCTTCACACGCTTGAAATTTTCCGTTCCCGTGGAACTTTGGGATAAAAACTATATAAAACACTCTTGTCAAAGTGACGCGACACTTCATGTAAATAACTTCACGTCAATCAACGATGGTTAAATTATATGGATATTGTTTATACAAAACTACTAAAATCGCGGTTAAAAAATGAGGGTAGGTAAAAAACATAATTAAAATCGGTCTACCCGTTTCGGAGGAGTGCGACTACTAAAACCGTGACACGACATTTTTATATATTAGAGATTTTAATCTTCAAAAGTGTTTCAAAGTTTTGTGAATTATTTGCTGTCTTATCGTAGTCTCGGGTACTATTTCAGCCTTCTAAAACTATCCACATGAGCCAAGTTGTTTATATTGTCTACGTGCAATAAATATTGCAACTGCAGTGGCCTACAAAACATTATGTTCGTAACACTGCGAGTTTTCTAAATGATTATCCTCACATTCACTTTGTTAGCGCACGACTTTTTTGTTCCTATTTTTACCGAGACCATTTTGATCACGAAGGTGACTGGCGTGAATTCTCGTTCTGTTTTTTCTAAAAATAAGTTCCAAATTACACCTTTCTGGAAGATTATATAACTTCTCTCCTGACAGACAAAAGGCTTTTCTACACAGGTGTTATGTACTGACCGGTATAGCCGCAATGCGTTACGGCAAAATCTATTCAGTGAATTTAATAAGATCAGTTAATAAGCAAAACTCTGAAATACTGTCAGGAATATCAGTCGATGGCTGTCCGAAAACAGTTCTGTTTACCGGCGAGACAAACCGGTTGGTATCATCGTTGGTCTTATGGGTTATTTTTACAAGCTTTTTATCAACTTGCAATGTATGTATGTTTGTCCGGGTGGAATCTTGCAACTAAATTTTAAACCTGTTCTCCTCAACCGATTGAGCTGAAATTTGGAATACATATGCAACTTCGGTGACAATGCAATAATATGGTACCATGGAGATGGTCTCATGATGAAGACGGATGCTAGACAACGGAACTTTTGAATGGATTGTAGTAGGCTACTATAGTATTTGGGCTCATTTAATCTGCTTGCGGTGCCGATACTGAATTTTATAAAAGCTTGTTTTGAAAAAGTAAATTTTCAACAAAAAACTTATTATATAGTTTTTAACTAAGTAATATTAATATTACCCTTAATTATCTCATGAATTTTGCCATACGACGCATGCGTGAATACATTGTAATACAAAATAAGATACTTTAATTTGTTTTGTCATGAGTTCTATTGGAGCTATAGTATCTCTGTCAGTATAACGCACCTGTACATAAAAGCCTTAATAAAGGTAGCACATAGGACATATAAAAGGTCCAACGTACAGGGTACAATCATGTCAGTGACGGCGAGCACTCATCTCATCCATTACCCTAACGTCCAACAGAATTGGGGGGGGGGGGGGGGGGGGTGACTTGATGGAATTCAATTTCGACAATTTGCTACTTTCTGAGATAAAAGTTTTGTTCCTTTGATACAGACTAGTTTTGACAATTGGCTTGTGATTTAAGGCCCATTTATAATACGACGTATATATTATCATAAGATAACCAGATTACCCAACCTAACTAGATAAAATAACCAGTGCTCTTTCACAGCACTCTTAAGCTGAGCATAAAGCAGCATCATTTTAAGGCCTGGCTTTCTTGTCATTTGAGTTACGTATTTATTTAAATTGTCTCCGTTTTAGAGTATTTGTATGTATAATGATATACGTTTATTGGTTGGGTATATATTAATCTATCTTCAGGTATTAATTTATTTTATTTTATTCGGAAAACAAACAGTAGTTATTTCTAACAAGAACAACTTTAAGCACGTCTTATTACCATTTACATGTTTTCGCATATAATATTTAAGAAGCTTATTTGTTTAGTTAACAGTTTCAGAACAAAAAGAAAGAAATAAAAATTATATATAAGTGAAAATATGAAAGTTTCAATGAAAGTAAAAGTGAGAACAAACAGTTATTGAAGCAATTCAAACCAGTGTTCCAAAAGAACACGCTTTAATTTCGAGGGATTTAAGTTAAAAACCCCTAACTCTGGAAAGTCAACTAGTTTATTATAATAATTAGCAGATCTGATAAAGAAGGAGTTTTGCCAATAATTTGTCCTACAGTGAGGAGCTTATAGAGAAAGAAAAGGTATCCTTACGGTTCTTGTTGGGACTCGTAACCGTATCATGGAAATAAGGTGAGGGGAGTCAATGAGAGACTATGCAATTTTTACCAATATGGAAATCCAATACCTTTCTTATTTCCTGGAATGGAAGCATATGTTGCCTTTTGCATCTCTTTTCATCTTTATCATATGTTTTACACTTGTACTGAACGATTTCATGAACCTACGCTGTAAGGATTCTAGTCGATTTATGTAAACATCATACTGTGGATTCCAAATTTGTGAACCGTATTCAAGGATGCTACGTACAAATGAACAGTAGAAGACTTTGACAATTTTGACATTGGAAAATTGAGAGCAAGGTCTTATAACGAACCCCAATGCCTTATTCGCTTTTTTGGAATATGATATAGGTATGTGTTTCTCATATGATAGCTTGGAATCGTGAATTATACCAATATCTCGAATTTCATCCACACGCTTCAATTCAGAACCTTTAAGGGTATATCTATGCTCCACTACATTTAATTTACGAGTAAATATTATTGAATAACATTTAGAGACGTTGAGATCAAGATTATTTTTACACAGTATTTTTCAAATCTGACAAGATCTTGTTGTAATAGATTATTTGTGGATTAGGATTATAAGTACAGTTTTGTATTATTATTTTATTTCTCTTCCTGTATAATTTTACTCTATGCACCGCTATCCATTACTGCTTCGCTCATTACTTTCCATCCAAAGGTTTCCTGGAAGAAATCGCTTTCAGTGATAAAGCCACCAGTTGGCCAACAAATATTTAGTTTTTTTAGCATTTTGACTACAATAAAGCATTATTCTATTCCATTCTTTCTAAATGTTACGATTCAGTGGGATGAGCGCAATGCAATGCTATGTTGGTGTAATGTAAAGTAACAGTCGGATGGAACCAGTGAGGTAATGCAATTGTTATATGCAGAAGAAACCGTTGGGGCACGTTCTTATGGCGTCACTTTAGCTTATCTGCAACATACAATACGTTTGCCCATAGTACATGCACAAACTACACTTAACTTTTTTATCACGAGATTCTTCAATGTAAAATTTACCTTTAGATTTATTAATCCCTATTTCGCCATATCTGAACGCTATCCAACGTATAAAAAATAATACGTCTTTTGTTTCTACATAAAAACGGATAAGAGGGTATTATTTTTATCCGTCAATTAAAGTTACTCGGTGGTCGTCAAATAGGCACGTAGTAAAAGGTTTTTAATTCTGGATTGTCGTTAAAACAGCTTAGAAACTGAACTGTCAGGATAACAGTCTACTAACTGACCAACCCCGGTTCTGCATGGAATATTATCAAAGTAAAATATAGCCTACTAGCTGTTGCCCGCGACTTCGTACGTGTTACACTACTAAATGTGTAGGTAACCTAGAAATAAAGCTAAATTCACTGTTGCAACTTGACTAGACACCCCATTTTATCCCATGGGAACTGGTTTATGGATTAAAAGGTATCATATGTGGTAATCCAGGTTATAATCTACGTATATACTAAATTTCATTGAAATTGGCTTAGCCGTTACGACGTGATTGAGTAACAAACAAACAAATAAATAAACAAACATCCAAACTTTCACATTTATAATATTAGTGTGATGTGTACAGTAAAATAATTTTCAAAATTGGTTGTGTAGTTTCTGTGATTACCAAACATACAAACAACAAACTTTATCATGTTTTATTCGTAAATAATAGTACAGATATCTGAATATGATAATGGAAAGCTTGAAATCATTTCGTTACAAACACGTACCAGCTTTAGTGAATAATGTAAACATTTACTCGCACACAGATATACTGTAAAGTAATTAATTTTGTTGAATGAGTGAAAATTAAATCAAAATGGAAACCTAGTTACCGTGCTAGTTAGAATATTGCTTTCAATATTTATTGCTATTCGTTGCATCGCACTTAAAACATAAACTTCAATTCGTTCACGGAGTTTATTATTCGTTCTCATTGTCCTTAAGCCGACATGCCTGTATCTGGCATTAAAGTCTCTCGCTCCGTTAAATCTTGGCTAATTTAGTTCCATCCAAATTTTGCCTGGATGAGATCGCTCTCAGCTGTAAAACCATCCTTTGTATTGGCTTTCTAGCTTAGTATTGTTTCTCTGTGGTAATTCAATTAAAAAGTTTGTTTCAATTATGCTAGATACTGGCATGTCTACACAAGTTCCTGTTACAAAAACGTACCTAAGCTGTTTCTTTCTTCCACCATTTGGATATACTGGCAGACCGCCTCCACAACAATACTACGTACCTATGTGATTCTCAAATGTCACTTCACAAAGCGTTTCTAGAAATTGTCATGCAAACTTTCAGGCCAATATGCTTCAGTACTTGGTATACCACATTCAGATAGGTCAGATAGTTCAAGGCTTTCAAGCTTAGTATTTGTATTGTTTCTGTGTGGAAATCAATGAAGAGGTAATTATATGTTTATGCTAGATACTGGCATGTCCAAACGTTCCTGTTATTCGAACGTATACTGTTTCATTCTTCTACAGTTTGTATATACTGGGAGACCGCCTCCACAACAGTACTACGTACCTATGTGATTGATGTGATTGTGATTGAAAACTTTTAGGCCAGAATGCTCCAGTGCTTGATATACCATATTCAGATTATATTTATTTTCAGCTGTATAAAGTGTAATGGAATTAATCCGCAGTTAAGGGCCTTTTCAAAAATCTCTACAAAATAATATGGTCCGTGAATATATTTTTTATGTGGTTTACCGATTATATTGTAGCTACGTTTGTATTTTATACAATATGTTTTACAAAATATATGGGCTTCTGCAACTTGTATTTACTTTCTGCCTTTTACCAACGAAACGAAATTGATCAGTAAACCTGCGGTGCTCGGTGGAATCAATCTGATGAAATGGGATGATAAAATCCTGTTTGTGGGCCAGTGTCTTTGCTCGCTTTTATGATAAAAGCTGCCACCTTTAGAGATGTCTATTTATAGTTCGGTTCTTGTGGAACTAGTTTGAACATATATACTACTCTGGAATACTAAGAACCAAGCACTCTATACGCAAGAGTTTACGTGACCGTTACGCTAGCAAGACGAAAGTAATAGAAAAAAACAAGAGACCAAGACCGCCACTTGACTTTTGGCTTTCATGTATTCAATTCAAGAGCGAGATCGGGACAGGAAAAATTGGGTGGTCTCCGCCGCGAAGAAGTGCTGTCGCGCGTGGTCGTTGTCTCTGCCTTGCATTGTTATCTTAGTGACACCACCGGAGATGAAGACATTGGTCTATTTCTCCGGCTTTAGTCTCCTGTCTCAACCCCAACCGCCTGGATGTCTTGTCATCAATGCTTGTAATAAACTAGTCATTTACAATAATCATTGGCTTATCGTCATTTGATCTTCAAATGATTTATGGTGGACTTTCTGATTTTTACGGTGATTTTTTTTATATTTTTCTGATTGTAATCTTTTTTCTAGATGGGCTTTCTAGACGTGGTGATACCACCAGACTTCATAGCTGAAGAGACGTCAGGCGACACGATGGTGCCAGAAGGTGGCACCGCCAGGGTCTCATGCAGAGCTCGTGGAGTACCACCTCCTAGGGTCATGTGGAAGAGGGAAGATGGTCAGGATATCGTAGTGCGGGATCAAACGGGTGCGAAAGCTAAAGGTAAAACTGAATAAATTTGTACTGAAATGCCGCTATACGTGCCTAAGTATTCTTAACCATCATCACGTCACTTGACCGTGTATAGTAACAAGTTATTGTAGTATATCTGATAAATAAATGTATAAAAGGCTTGATCGATATATAATACAGTAGCTTTTGTGAATCAAAATAAAAGAAAACAGAGTACATTTGTGCAGGTCAATGACGTCACAAAAGCGTTGAATAGAAACCATGGAAAAATAAACGCAAAATAACGTTCGTGCCACGGATTAACACCAAAGCCAACTTGATGGAAAAATACATTTATTTATTTCACAATCGATACAGATTACCTGTGAATATAAAAAAAACTATTGCATATTTTTGTTGTCCATAGGAAAGATTCATCATAATGTTGTACGTTATAATATTCTTAGTATCATAAATCTTTCTCACCCCCTCCAACAGTATTTTTAAGGTCATACCATCATACTTTGATAATTTTGATCTGCACGTAATTAAATTTTTAATTGGGGTATTATTTTATTATTTACAAGCTGACCCGCGGAACTTCGTTCCGCCTTGATATACACATGACGCGGGCAGCCAATGTCGGCCCGGTATTATTAATCGGCCATCATTAGCTGCATCTATATATGAGAAAATGAATTTTCTTCATAATTTCATTTTGCATGAATTTTTCCGATATTTTAATAGATATTCTGCTATTCGGGGCGGAGACAAATCCAACAAATCAAAGATCATCATACTCGGTCCAGCCGTTCTTGAGTTATAAATGGTGTAACTAATCTGACTTTGTTTTATATATAGGGTGTTTGATAATATACGCACAAAAATGAAAGGAGCATTTTGATGAGCATACTACACAAATTTGTGAAATGTTACCATAGAAATGTGAAATTTGTTTTTGCATTTGAAAACTAACACTTTATGAAACTTAAGTTGTGCTATTGCATAATGCTTGGCATCTAACTACAGATACTGTATTGGTGACATCTCGAGAAATCTCTTGTTGTCCCTTTCTAACCCAAAACCCGCAGTTATTTCCGAAAGAGATATCAAATCGGCTTTTATTTTTGGATGTCGATTGCAAGAGTTGGCAGTAAGTTTTATATCGAATTAATCTCTTTAAAATTTGTTAATATAACTAGTAGTTTTTTTCCGAGAAGTCTTTTTTTATGTTTTGAGAAACCGTCACTTGAATATCGTCACTATATTACCAAACAGCCTGTACATAAGATTTAATTTTACACCTATAAAAAACCAAATTACCTTACTGAGTTTGTACAAGACTAGTAACACTAACCCAGTTCATGTTATCAGAATTAATAAATGAAATATAATCATTTAATTACAAATTCAGGAAGGCCTTTCCCCGGCAGTGGAACACAAATTAATTACAAATTACAAGTATTTGTAATCCGTTCCAATTTCAGCTATTGGCGCGATCATATTACTGACTAGTACTTATAAATCTCGCAGAATACTATTTAACAAATTACCTGGTAAGCAACATGATTCGCTGAAATAAATAACCCTAACAAAATCAACATTGGAGCTTAAGTAAGTTACTCGAGATTTCTTCAAAGTACCTAAATGAAATAAGTTTATGCCATCAAGATATTTTATTGGGCCTAATAAATACGTACTTATGTCGTTTCATTTTACGATTACCTCTGATATTACTGTTTATCGATGATCTTGGTTTTCATAAAAATGCTTAAATTGATAGAATTTTAGAAGAGGTATGATTTTTCACAGCTCTCTTCCCCATTGTTATAAAAAACACTCGCAAAGAACATTCTAAGAAGTTTGCGCAAGAACTATAGTTTAGGACCTTTGCCAAGAAACTTTTAAATAAACTGAGCCTGTATTACCTATATTTTGGAGAGCGGACCACTTAGAACCTTGACTTAACACCACTGCAGCTACGAGTATATGCGTAGTATAACAGTAGTTATGTACCATTATACAACCTATTATTTATATTGTATAATGTACGACATTAATTCAAAACGCACATCCGAAATCGTATTAACTGATTTTAGAGGTGCGTTTAATACTGGTATTATATTTATCCAGTAATCGATATATTTCCAATAAACAAATTTTAACGTAAATCGGTGGCACCTTTGCGATGCTGCCGCTTTTATATGATTCGTTTGCCTATTTTATACAGGCTGTTTTATTGATATTTTAGGATTTGATATTAAGATTGTTTGAAAATTAAAAAAAAATCTGTATTTTGACTAATTTTTTTTAGTAAAATACTAAAAA
Source organism: Philereme transversata (assembly GCA_963924445.1). Taxonomy (NCBI): domain Eukaryota; kingdom Metazoa; phylum Arthropoda; class Insecta; order Lepidoptera; family Geometridae; genus Philereme; species Philereme transversata. The sequence goes on from OZ004342.1 coordinate 14,876,768, forward strand.
ATAAATATAAGAAAAGAACCTTTTTTTACAACAATACTATTAGCCCTACCCGTATTTTAATTTAATGTATTTAACGTACATAACAAAACACGTAGTAAAAACGTTTGTTAATGTTTTTTTAATACTTTACAAGGTTTGACGTTATTCCTAAGCCTTTTGCAAAATAGCTGAACACTTTTTGTGAGCAATATTTGTGCTCTTTAGACACAGTTTTCCCATTAGATCCCTAAGTAGTGGAGGTAAAATTTCATGAAATAAAAGGCCACATAAAAAGTTTTAATAATGGCGTAAGTACGCCATTGTTTTTCCAAATAATATGTATAATGCGAGGCTCTGTGTGACCGCATTTGCGGGCACAATGAGCCGCGGCGCGACTGTTCTCGAGATGAGTTTCGCGTCCAGTATTGTTTAAAGTTTGTCGTAATTAGTAGAGTTCTGCGTTGAATGGACTCCTAGGTCTTATTATACGGTCGCTGAAAACATTTGGGATTGTATATTGAATGTGTGACTGTCCCCTCATTACTGGAAACTAAGGATGTTGTTTGGACGTGTGTTACGCCTCCTTGCGTAATAATGGTCTAGTTTAGTTGGATTCTATTGTCTGGAAACATCATACTATTTATTTTAATTATGTTTATTTTTCCATTTTAAACTAACCTTAACCTATCTATAGTTCTGGCAATATTTTCAAATCTATGATATTTTAGGTTTTAATTTATAATTTCGCTTCAACGATTTTTTTTCCGCCTAACAAGGCGGAAATGTTGCATATAAAATATGTGACTCTTTGTTATCAATAGTGGTTCACTTTTGGATATTTTTTTTTCAACAGTTCTCACTTACCAAGGTGAAGTACTGAAGCTGACGAAGATCTCCCGGTCGGAAATGGGCACGTACTTATGTATCGCCGGTAATGGAGTACCACCCACCGTCAGCAAACGGATCCATATCAGTGTGCACTGTAAGTGATCCTTTATCAGCTTTATAGAGAGGTTTATCTACCGTAAGTATCATATAACAGGTTCCTGAAGGAATATTAAGCCAAGAACTGCGGTGACGGACGGGCTTTTGGATGTAAAGCATCTTTTGGGTTATAATGTGAACTAAACAGGCTAAAAATATATCTAGAGATGGTTTATACCTAGTATATCAGTAACTACCGCTCTAAAAGTTTCACAGCAGTGGTCGTTACGGTGTATGCAACAGAATAGGTAGACACATCAACGGTAGAGGCTAGGCACTAACTCATACACACTGACAGGACAAGCATAATAAAACCCCTATATATATATGTATTTTAACAAAATTGCAAGCCAGAGTTGGTATCGTCTTTTGAGATGGTTTTGAAGTAATAACAAGCAGAGGTTACTAGCAGATCACTGAAGTTATTCAAACAATTGTTATATTATGTTGTGCAGTTCATCCAGTGATCCAAGTACCGAACCAGCTGGTAGGCGCTCCGCTGGGCACTGACGTCACACTTGAGTGCTACGTCGAGTCTTCGCCAAAGTCCATCAACTACTGGGTAAAGGATCCAGGTACTGAAAAATCACTTCTCTTACGTATATCTCTATAGGAAGAGAACACAACAGTCAACAGCCTTCACTATGCAGTCCATATTTTTTAAATTATTGTACGAGTACTTCAAATATTTTATTTAAATAAGTAAAGAAACTGATTTATATAGAACTTTAGGTATGTTGTTTGTTTATTGAGTATTCTAATTGAAAAGGGACGAAACAATGAATCTTTTTGTCAGCATTTTCTACGGAGCCGTCACTTTTCAGACTTTATTATTATTTATTTTGGTACACCTTTTCATAGAAAGTACTTTTTATATTAATATTGAAGGTAAATTAACTTCGTAGTTTGGAATATTAGCGAAACAGAAGTTAATAAAAAAACAAGAATATTTTTGAGGGTATGTCTGTAATTTAACGTCTTCATCTAGACTAGTCATCTTATACGACATGACAGTTTTATGAGAACGATCATCGAAGGAAAGATGTAGAAAGGCGTAAGTAAGGCCGCGAATTAGCTACATACGTATAAAAAGGTAAAAGAAACCGCCTTAGAACGTCACTTATGGAAGGAATTGCAACCGTTGCACCACTAAGAGAAAAGCTCTTAAATACAAGAAAAATATCTCCTTGATTGCCTAATCTAATGTTACTTATACCAGGATAAGAAAGGGCTTTAGGTCTTCAATTCAAACGATAAGAGGGTTTGATTAAATCGGCTGTAGCATCCGCGATAAAACGAAACAAATTATAAGCGGTCATAAAACTTCTAGGTGTCTGAACAAAGTTTTAACATTTTTCATAAAACTTCGCCGTGCGAAGATGAAATTCTAATATTCAATTTCAAAAAAAGTGTTTTCTGCAGGTACGGTGATATTTTATTATTAATATAATCATGAACAATGAACTTTGTTAAAATTGGTATTAAATACGCTTCTGCAGCAGACCCTGAGTGTCAGATGTTTGGTCACAGTAGGGTGTTGTTTGCATCTGTGTTTCTTACGTGTTTCTGTTTGTTTCCTAAATAATTATTTTTTATATTTTTAGATTTGAGTAACATTCACTTGACTTTATATTTATAATCTTGTATAACTTAAACGTAAGGCGTGCACAAATAACCGAACCGAGAAACCGCAAAGCAACGAGAAGAGTTATTGTAAGAAGACCCTTCTATGAATGGGATCGGATAACTTTACGCCTAAAACTTGTACCATTCATTGTCTTGGGTTCTGCGCTTGATAGGTCACCAAATATCACGTACATACATCCCTTACCCTATGATCCAACCTGCCATCTACGAATAATTGCTAAATTATCCAAGCATTTTTGAGCAGGTGAACTGATAAAAAGTAGTAGAGTTGCATGTGAAAGGGCTCGCCCGGGGAAGTTCTACCACCATATCTATTTCTGCGACCAAGCAACATTGTTGCAATCTGGTATGAAGGGAATAGCTTCCAGTTCAATTACAGGCATATGAGGCTTTACACCTGTATGCCTCAAGTTGATAGACACAGTGCATCGTAGGGCACGTTTCTGAGGTGCGTAATCTACGAGGCAATACTTTGCAATAGTTGATGATTACCACTTAACATCAGGTTGGCTGTAAGCTTGTTCCATCTCCAGGTAGGATAAAAAAATACAATGACGCTTGATAGGTCTCCAACTCTTACTTACATTCCTTACCTCTCCAACTGCCAGCTATGAATAATTGCTAAATGATCTTAATCTTTATTTCCTAAGCAGGAGAGCTGATTATTCCATCGGAGCACCACGAGATGACAGTGAGGCAGAAGTCGATGTTTGAGGCTGAGATGACGATGACCATTAAGAACATCCGCCGGGAGGACCTGGGCAGCTACATCTGTGTTGCCAAGAACTCTCTTGGGGATGTAGAGAGCAAGATAAGGTTATATGGTAAGAAGTATATAAACTCTATTCTGATAGTATTTTCATTTTTATAGTGTTATCCGAACACTTATTACGGAAAATTCCAAGATAAGCAACGCGACATCTCTCGTCAATGTACGAGTACTAAACTGCAACGTTTGGCATTGACCAGATCAAAAAACTGTCTAAGTTTTCCTGTAGATGGAGCTAACGGCGCTTTAGTTGTAATCTGAATCATCTCACTAATTTCGACCCTGACGCGACAAGAGCCTGTAGCACAATTGGTAGTGCATCCTCGTATCAAGAGGAAAGTTGCGGGTTCAAATTCCGTCTAGGCTTGAAAACTTTTGAGATGGTTTTAAAAATCTATTCAGATATTGGTTTTGTTTAGGACGCTGAAATTATACAATTATTTTGAAAAGTATACAAAAGGGAATGTGTATACTTATTTACATAATTAATTATGCTACATTCATATTTACGCTGAAATTCTCATCAAACTAAGTATGTAATTATAAATTAACATATACAAACCTGGTTCTCATATGATATTTACTTGCATAGTACAGTCTATCTAAAAAGTTTGTAGTAGAACTCGGTGCTTCAATAATGTTTATAATTTAAACTATTCATTTAATAACTGAAAGAAACCTACATAACGTCAAACACAGATAAAAACAGACAGCTAACCAAGTATAGGTGCAAATGATCTATTAGCTCAACTCAATAGCTTAGCTCAACGATACCATGTACTACCCCTGAATTGCAATACTTGCGTTGACCCAGATTAAAACACTTGTACCCATATCTCACTGTTCACCCCTAGTGATAAGTTAACACCAGTGTTTTTGTCTATTCAGAAATACCGGGCAATGACAGGCACGCATATCAATATCCAGAAGTCCGGATCTCATCGGACGATGAGTACGGTACGGACTCGTACGACGACGAAGACCACAATGACGTAGACAACGCTAAAAGCAACCGCGTCCCAGACCGTGCCAATAAATGGTATTCTAATGACGGAAAAATCCTTGTTACGGAAACCAACATCGGATCATCAATCCCAACACTAACTTTACCGACAGCCTTCCTGTATTTACTCAATTTCCTACTATAATTGTCATCGACGGGTTTTATTTACTTTTGTTCCGATTTTAATAATTAAAGGTTGTTTTTGCTTTTCTTTTTATCCGTAGATTTATTTTGTTAAATATTGTTTTGATTGTGGGACAAAGGATTGTTTTGTTTTTTTTTGTCAGCATGTAACGTGATAATAACTAGTCTTAAAATAATGTTGTAAATAGTTTATTATAGTCGGATGTAAACCGCTGTACGATTAGTAAATAATAATTATTGAATAATATTCCTACATCTGATAATGTTCTTACAAGGAATGCGCGAGACTATATTGGTGGCGATTCTGTTGTTTACGCTGACGAACTAAAATTGTGTAAAATACGAACGGTCTTATTTTGTTCACACTAAAAAGCAAAATTAGAATGACATTTCTAAATTTAAGTATTTTTAAATAAGAAGGCGTGTTTGCGGGCTAGTTTTAATCAACACCAATTTGATTGATCACTAAAACTAGTCCTCAAACATGGCATCATAACAAAAATTACTTAATATTAGAAATGGCCCTTTAAATTTCATTCTAATTTGATCTTTAGTGTGAACGAAATAAGACCGTTCGTATTTTACACAATTTTTGTTAATCAGGGTAAACAACAGAATTGCCACCATTATCTATAGTAACTGTTTAATTGAATGTGCCATGTATATTGCATAGTGTTTGCAGAGGCAAGGAGATTGAGCTCAAAATACTTCGTTAAAAGTTATAAAATCTTTGTAAAAAATAATTGATGCTCAATGGGCTGTTCTTAAAGGTAAAATATATGGAAATTGTAAATAAATATTAATATGAAGTATTTATTGGTGAAATCCATATATACTTAAATATTTGTTTCAGAATATATATATCTAACTGAATAGTTGCTGAGCATTTTTACAATTTTGAAATGCTTATTCTTCAATTGCAACTTTGAGGTTTTTTAAGTCCCTACATAGTAAGCAAATAAATCAGTTCTATTAATAATTAAATAAATAATAAAAGTAATACAGTTGAAAGTTAAACACCAAAATAAATAAGTGTAATTTAAGCTCTTCATCATTTGTATTAGAGTTGCCTTTAAAAGTTGCAAATGGAGTACTTTTCCGCATATATCTAAGCGTAGTCGAATAAAGTGTAACTTCTTCCGAAAAATGTATGTTAATGTCCTGATCGTTACAAAAAATAACAAAATAAAACCGAGAACACGTCGTGTCGTCTCTTAATTCTACCCAAAACCTATCTTTGCTGAGGGTTTTATACGTAATTCAATATTTCACAGGGCTTTTCTCTAATGTTCCTATCATTACCTGAAGGCCCTGAAGGTAATGTATGTCCCAGCTTACATTTTATCTTTAGTATTTTAACACAACAAACAGTTTTGTTCTCCCTTAGGAACCACAAACTAAGTGTGTGTTCATACTTGTGAATACCATCGATAATACTTCGTGATGCTTGGCTTACGACTATTTGAGACGGGGCGCGGGCATCAAATCGTCGTAACTTACCATGTGCGAATCTGGCTCTACAAAAACTATGCAGGCGACAAATGCCTTCGTCTTCACCTTACGTCACTCCAGTACGATTATCGATTACCGAACGCACGGTTCGACAAACCGCCCCGCATCGCGTCCAGGGCGCATTGCTCATGCAGCTCGACGGCAGGCGGCGCGACACGCAAGGTATGGGACGGGCGGATTATGAACAAGCTATATAAGTTTAAAAACCAGCTACTATGTCACCCGGGCCGGTAAGGAATCAATATACACCTCACTTAACAAAATCGAACAAGTAGTTTAGGCGCTACTGTGTGGAACATAGGTAAATATATACATAGACCCTTCCTTTTGGCTTTGCCGTAGTCGTGTAAAAAGTGGTGTGGGGTGGGACCGTGTTCGGAGTGTTGAGTTCATTAGTGGTGTTAGGCTTTGGATGACAGTGGTATATTAAAATGTTACTCTAAATACTCTTTTACAAGCATACTTGAAGATAATCAAACAAACGTTGAAGGGGTTTCTACCATACTGAATCTCATCATGCAAAATGAGGTCAATTTGCTCAACTAATAAATAGGATGAGCGGGAACCGCCGACTCATGTACTAAGTAATTGGCCGGAAAATTAACTATACCTCACTATCAATCACTTTCGTATTGTATGAAGCGAGATTAGGTTATCGAGCTCTTACAATCCTCTACTTGATAAAAGAAAAGATAAATTAAAAAGATTACAAGCACGTCAGGTAATTTATAACAAGGTTAATAATTAACTGTGATAAAATGCTTCTAAATAATTAGTCAACCAAGTGTCGGAACACGCAGAGTGAAGGATTCCGTTAGTATGTACGACTGCATCTTATTCATTTTAAAATGCATAATTAACTTCTCATAAACTTTATTAAAAACTGTTTACAAACCCACTCGTACTCGTAAATCAGTGGATTCTTCTCAGATTTCTGCAACCGTATTGTGGATACTTTTTAGACTTATATAAGAATAGCACATTATATAGCGCGACTATTATAAAAATGGCAACTTTGAAGCTTTATGTTTTATAAACGGACTATTCTATAAAACGAATAAGACATCTTATATAATATTTAGGGCTATAAACAAATTAATAGATAACTACAACCGCAAATACTAAATGGTGAAACCCTTAAGATATGTGATAAGAAAAATATCTTGGTCTAATATTAGATGAGCACTTGACTTGGAGACTACATATAGAACGACTTCGATCCAAAATATCATCACTTATGGGTCTTCCACGGCCATCAATTAAATGTTTTCCAAGAAAAGTCAGGCAACTTATCTACAATTCACTGGTGAAATCAAATCTAGAGTACCTGATTATGGGGAACCGAAGCCAAATCAAATTTAAAGGAACTGCAAACAGCACAGAACAAAATAATCAAAGTCTTGTTTAACTACAACTTCTTTACACGGACAGAAACACTTTACAAACAAAGCCAACTGATGAGTATAAAACAACTCTACACTTACATATAATACGTGCTGCCTTATTAGGAAAATAATAAAAAATGACATACACTCATAACTTTTAAGAGGAAAGATCAAGTCCACCAATATAATACACGAAGCTCTAAAAATAAACACTTTGTATTATCGAGACCTAGAACTAATTATGGAAAGAAAAACATAACATTTGAAGGAGCACAGCTATATAATAACTTGCCCAATATAGTTATATATATAATATAGTTTGACGACCTCCGTGGCGCAGTGGGCGTATACCCGGCTGAGACGCAGGAGGTAGCGGGTTCGATTCCCGCCACGGAACAAATGTTTGTATGATCTACAGATATTTGTTCCGTGTCTGGGTGTTTTTCTATATATTATAACCTCTAATCTGTATGTATTTAAAAAAAAAGTATATAAGTATTCTATCAGTTATCTGGTTCCCATAGTACAAGCTCCGCTTAGTTTGGGGCTAGATAGCGCTGTGTGAAATGTCCAGCAATATTTATTTATTTAGTTAAAAAAGCCACTAGTATGCCTGTATTTAAAAAAAAGATTGAGAAACTATATATTAAAGATTAATATTCTTTAATATATAGTTTCTCAATCTTATTTTTATATTATATTATTTTTATATATATTTATTTTATATTATATTGTTATTTTAATATATATTCTGTTAAGCAATGTTACTGTTATATTACTGGACATAATCCAATACAATAATGTAATTAGATGTTCTCTGTAAGTGAACCCTGTTCTTTGAGAATAATATACATATATGTAACCACAAAAAGTGTTCAGTAAACTTTATAGTGTTTTGAAAGAAGGAAAGAAAGAAAAAACATTTATTTGTGATGGTACAAAACACACAGCACACAAATAAGGTACACACAAGAGAACATATTCATGCACACAAGAACAGCAATACCTAACAAATGTGTGTCTCACAATTACCTCTATCTAAAAGACCGACGTCACAAAAAGGCGTCCAACTCAGCATTTGTTGTGCTTTTGGCACAACGCTGATCTTCCGTTGGAACCATTTATAAATCTGATATCTTTATCACGGATGACTGCCTGCACAGTACTACAATTACAAAAAATATGAATATATAGATAAATATAAGTTGTCACACTAAGAAAAAAATAATGATAGCCTATATTAAGTTACAACAAAAAAACCAAAATTTAGATGATAAATTTTGAGAAGACCCATTTAACGATGCACCGCAGGAAGGGGTGCATCGTTAAATGGGTAAAAAAAAACACTCCTAACTTACATATTAGTATGTTAGGACTGTTTTTATTTACAGCTTGTTTTTTTTTATATAACTTACTTAAGTATTACTAAAGGGTATCATCATTTCATCAATTTCAGCATTGCAGCACGCAGCAATTTGCAAAAAAAAAGAGAAAAAAGGTCGGACGGGCAAACAGACGGATATAGTGAAACTATACGGTTCGACTACGGAACCCTCAAATATACCCTGTATCCTAATTCTCGTAATTTTAACTTGAGTTAATATTTTATGGTCCGCAAAAGCACCATTACATTTCGGCTAACGTCAAATCAATCTATTTAAAAGCAAAATTATTTATTGCGAACAATACTGCAGGGTATCACAAAATAAATAAAAACGTTGGTACTGCAAAAGCTTAAAAACTATATAGCAATGCCATCCCCCCTCTTAAACATAATAATAATACACATTTAATAATCTGCTCTATTGACTGGTTGGGTGCATTGTCCGGGCCGAGGCATTGAGTGGGCAGGGTCATTGAACGAGCGGGGTTGTTGAATGACTCGTAGTAACATTTTAGTAATCGGTGACATCGTACAATACGTTAGTTCTCTATTATTTCATTGAGCAGCATTTTATCGATTTTCTCGAGATTTTGATGATAAAACCAGAAAATTTTATGGATACATATTTTTTTAATTTTATGTCTAGAAACTATCCCTTCAATATAATTTGGTAAAATGGCTACACATTTATTATGCAAAGAGTTATATGCCCGTATCAAACGTTATGTTTGGACTTGCCTCTGACTACCCCTTAAAGGTGGTACACCCCATCTTCACTGGTCTGCATACTGAGTAAGAGATCCGAAGATGTCCATCATGTAGATATTAAAGTATTAAGCTATATTGTATTAATATTGTAGGTATACCACGGGAATAAGACTCCTGTTTTCTGTTTTTCAGATACTTACATAAAAGAGAAACCCTAAGATATCTAAAGAAAAACTATCAGCTTTATATCCTAGCCACAACAAAAAAAGTTAACCTAGCATAAAAATTAATTTTAAAATAATGGAAAAGCTTTTACCAGCAACATTGCGTTAATCAGCTTAACTTATAAAACATTCACTTCCAACTACCTATAATAAAAGCATTTTACGCCATTTGCATTTTAATTATTATAGTTGATGCAAAGAGCAAAAGTATATAGATAATAACTCTTTAAGTATATATTTTATACTAAAAATACAGTAACCAAAACTAGAAAACTTAGACTAATACGCTGTGGTACAATGGGCGGCTTTATCGCTTAAAGTGATCTCTTTCAACCTTTGGATGAACTGGATTGAAAAAAACTTGAGAGGAGGTGGTGTATACGTATTAATGATAAAATAATAAATATATGTAATTAACATTTATAATATAATATAAAATTAAGTATATAAATTAGTATACAGAGTGGAGTATAATTTTACCTCACTGAGGGCAGCTACCTGTTCTTTTTTAGTTACAAGGTTTTGTTCTTAGGAAACTATAGTTTATTTTATTAAAAAGAAAAAAAACACAAAAACTACAAACGAAAAATGTAGCTACCCTCAATGCAGAAAAATTTTTCCCCAGCCTGTATACATAAACGATAAACAGGCTAAGGCAAAACAAATTATCTCGAGAAACAACCAGAAACCCTGTCGTCCCACTTTACTTCCATTATTTCACACATCGTGATTCCCATTATTACTAATCCAGCGCCCTGATTATTACTTACCTCTGTGATTTGTGTTCCAATTTCCCGCAATAATCCGCGAAAATACGCCTCGATTATAGTCACGTAAACACTTGTTACACAGTCGCAGAACGACTCTGGCATCAATCACTTATGCCATACCTCATGGAGGTGGTGGCTGATTCACTTACTCAGTCTAGCTTTCAATTTTGCTATTTTTTTTATGCTACATGTAGATGGAACAAGCTTATGGACCACCTGATGTTAAGTGGTAACCATCGCCTATAACAACAGAGAACTGCCTCGTAGGTCACGCACCTTAGAAATTTGCCCTACGTTGCACTGCCCTGCGTCCATCAACTTGAGGCATACAGGTGTAAAGCCTCACGTGTGTGCCTGTAATTTCAAACGGCAACCACACCTTCAAACCGAAACACAGCAATGCTGTTTGGTAGGTAGTACGGTGGAGTAGGTGAATAAATCTGCAGATAACTTCTTGCCAAGGTTTAATATACCAAAAAAAACGTGCATAAGTATTCTATCAGTTCTCTGGTTCCCACAGTACAAGCTTTGCTTAGTTTGGGGCTAGATGGCGCTGTGTAAAATGTCCAGCATTATGTATTCATTTATTTATACAGAATGTACCGGAACCAGTGTGTTGAGCCTGAACAGGATGATTTACACTCTTTTAGTTCATTCTCTAAAACAAAGGCTATGTATTTAGCTAGTAATAAACTTTAGGGTACCTTGTTTCGCTGTAACATATTTCTTAGCTTATTAAATGCACCAACTGCTATAAGATTATGCTAGTGCCATGCTTAGATTGCCCAAATTAAGGACGATCGCGACTTGCCCGTCTCGACGAAAAATAACCATGATTATTCAACTCTTGTTACGTTGGGATTATGAAAACGTTGCAGAAGTAATCCTAATGTTTAATTTACTTAGATTCTGAGGAAATATTATCAGATCATTAATATCCATCATCATCATCATTCGCCCACATTAGTCCACTGCTGGACTACCTCCCAATACGCGGCACTAAGCACGGTCGGCTCATCTCATCCAATTTCTGTCCGTCACCTTTCATAAGTCATCGCTCCACCTAGCCGGGGGGCGCCCCACACTCATGCATAATATTTCATCATAAATTATTAATATTATTAAATAAATAATGCTGAACATCTCACCCAGTGCTATCTAGCCCCAAACCAAGCAAAGCTTGTACTATGCAAACCAGATATGTGATATACTTTTTTTTTGTAAATACATACTTAAATATACAGAAAAATACCCAGACCCGGAACAAATATCTGTAGATCATGCAAACATTTGTTGCACGGCGGTAGATCAAATGCTAGATTGTTCCGATAACTAGAATTATTGGGAGTAGGAGTACACAAAACATTGTGTGTATCTACCAGTTCTACGAAGTCAAAAGACTTCTTAATTTTTAACTAGGTACACTCAATACTACGACATATAAATACAAAAAATATGTAAAATCGTTTATTGCAGGCATAAAATTTACAACCCATAAAACACAAACCAAAAAACCACTGAATTAGAACCTCTTCCCTATTTTGAGGTCGGTTAAAAATACAAAATATGACACAGAGCAAATGCTTCAGTGTAGTTATTTTTCTTTCCGTCCAAGTGACGGACGGAAATCCAGTGCTTATACTATTTTTATAAATACTATTTTTATATATCTGGTCAGAGACAGCCCTTAGTACGCTATTGTTGGAGCGATTCAGCCTACTCCAAAAGGACGCTACGCGAAAAAGTCGGGAACACCCGCCTCGGAGAACATACTTGACGCACTGCAGTACCTCGGCAATCTCACAAGAGCACGGCAGGCATCATTGTACTGGAGCCTTATGATGTTGATGGCCTTTCTGGTGAAGTTAGACCAAAGTTGGCATCTATACATAGACGCAGACAATATGCCCGGAATAGGCTGTTTTTCACGTCTGGACTGCAGTTCATGAAGCGGCGGCGTACGAGCATGTTACCCCGGATGGTGAGCGCTCTCCGCTCCCGCTCGATGTCGTCATCGTCTCTCAGCGTCTCCGTCTGTAAATGACCTAGGTACCTGAACTGTTTTACCATTTGCGCTCATGTGTACCTCGGGCACACATCTTGGGCCTCGTCCTGACCTGAATACCATAATTTTGGTTTTCTTTAAGTTATACTTTAGACCATGAGTAATAGCATATTGTTCAAAGACTAAAAGCAACTTTCTGAAACTCTTGATCGAAGGGCTGAGAAGCACCATGTCATCGGCATAGCTTAGGTTATTGACACAAACATCACCAAAGAGTAGCCTACCTTAGTGCTCTGCAGCTCCCCGATCAAGCTGTTAACATAGAGGTTAAACAGATCAGGAGAGGTCTATATATATATATATATATATATATATACTACTTACGTATATGATACTACCAACTGTGACGTAAGTAGTCCTAGAAATATCTCCATCATGTACACCTAAAGTGCGTATCGCACGTGATCTCACATCTCACCCGAACGACAGGCAGGAGATAGCGACTGGTTTACGTAATAAGATTACAGATCTTTCTCGATCATCACGAAAAGGCCTTCCAGATCAAGCTGATAATGAAATCCATCCCAATGTATTACTATAGTCATGTCCATAAACACTAAAGACCCAGCTCCACAACCTTAAACTAACATTTAATTAAAACTTAGTAAGGAGACTAACGACCACATGTGATACAGGCCCGAACTTAGTTTGATAATTAACATTCCTGTAATGGCCTGCATTCAGGTGGGCCTTATTTGGCTGATTAGGGGCGGATTAAGTGAAATGGGATATTGATAGTTAGCTATGTGGAGTAAAGCCGCAGCCGAGTGGTATTCAAGGAGTTGCTATAGAAATGTAGTGGCAGCGAGATGGGTGGTTGACATAGTCAAAACGAAAGACGTCGTACCTTCAATTGAATGAGCAGCAAGATTTTTTTTGAATCACATTTTATGGAGGCATCCTAGTGGCTATATAAATAAGCAATTGATCGTGAACATAATGATATGATTGCATAAGTTTAGAAGTCAACTGACGCGAGCTTCAATATGGAAACTTTGTAGTATTTGCATATCTATATTTGGACTCTCGTTCGCTTGGAGGATAGCACTCACGCACTTTTGTCGATCTAATAAACATCTCTATTAGTAGAAGTAGTTTGTTTATTGAGGCATATTTAAAGCTACCGCAACCGATACCAAAGGCTCACTATTGATGCGGCAGAACACTGCCAATGGATTGTGGCAACTGCTATCATAACAGTAGCGGTGACTATTCCTATAGCTATCTCAACAGTCAACCCTCTCTCGCAGGCGAAAGAAAAATTTAATAACCAATGTTTTCTAGCCCATGGATTCAATAATAATATGTTATCTATCTGTATTAAGTCAATAAAAACGGTTTTTTGGTTTACTTCTGAGAATAAAACAATGTATTTTTATACTACTTGACATCAAAAAGCAGTATGGCTTTAGATGGTAGAAAAAACTATTGGTAAAATAATAGTGGAACGGACAAAAATGACGTGTGCGAACTGCACATAGATGTCGTTTTTGTCTTTTTTACCATCGTCCTTAAAACCTTTGTCTTGCTAAGTTTAATAATCATTTATTCTCAAACACATAATGATTATCACTTACACAAGAATTGCTGATTCTTGAACATAGAAAAATATTGTAGTTCGTTCGAGTTATGGTAAGAAGGTACTCATTAAGACATTCAGGTTGTTGAGCAAGTTTAGTTTTAAACGCGTTAAATGAGCTTACAATTTTTATTTCTGTTGGTAATTTGTTACCAAGCTGACTCTTTACAATGCCGAATCTTAGAATACAATGAAATAGATATTTTGGTGGATATTGTCTATCTGATTAGGCCTGAATTAGGCAAGCGGACGGAATGCGTTATTGATACTTGGATAAACTTCCGGAGTGATTTGTGACGGGCCGTTTGCTGTCTCGACGTCTCGACTGCTCAAGGGTAGTTATCGATTGGATAGTCTTACGTAAATCTTCGATTATCTCGTATTTCAGAAGCTGGTAAAGCTATCGTTCGTAAAACAGACCACTCTGTAGGCCTACCAACAGTTCAAAAACTGTTCAGTTTGTGATTTCGATTCATTCATTTCGTGACTAAGTTTTAAAGGAATACGCAGTAAAAATAACGAAATAATTAGTTTTTTAACTGCATCGTGATAGGTTACCTGAGTTGGAACTTTTCACACTTGAAAAATAAATGTTTGCTCGAATCTGGCATAGAAAACCTTTATGCATCAGAAAGTTTATTATTGTTTCTGTTCAGTTTCAAGAATATTTTATTATTCTACCGTAAGATTAGCACGTTAATACCGTATTGGAGAAGTTCTTTAAAATTACTTTACCAAAGTTCTTTTTAGGAAGGAAAGATTCTGCGATGCAAAAGATTGTCTTGAGTGGTTTAAGCAAAATACATTATTTTAGAAAGATGTTATCTTCACTACTATACCTGCCTAATTATGGCCCAGCCAATTTCCTTAGCAATTCCCATGAAATTCTGTTATTGGTGGCACCGATCTTATATCTTGCTTAACATTGTCTTGAGAGGTTTTGGCAAAAACAGGGACTGTGAAAAGGTTGTAAGAAATAAAATAAGGAAATGAATCAACAAAAATAACCTTTCCTTATTCACAACAATCCAATTTTGTAGTGAAAGTTGAGTTTATGTGGACCGAATAATCGACTTTCATTCAATTTTATAATAACAAAATGATTCCATATTGGTTTTCCGGCTCAAAACGGTTGTGGTTTGGGCGAGGCGATTGTGATACCATTGATTTCATCTGCACTGTTTCGATTGATGACTAATGGCTACGAAGCTAATAGTTTCGTTTAACTGCAATACTTATCAGAATTCAATTTTTATCTTCTGGAAATTGGCAAAATTGTACAACTCCTAGCAACATCAGCCATATATAAGAAGTAAAGTGAGTTCATTTTTAAAATCTAGCAATATGATAACTTTGCTGAAACCGGGTTGTGTAACGTTGGTACTAGGACTCAGAGCAAGTAATTTCCGAGGAATTTATCTATGTCGTGATTGAGTAGGACTATTGCCAGGTTTGAGTTAGGCTTTTGTTTTAATCTCTACCTACTAAATACTTCTACTAAATCTAACTCACTAAATACTGGTATTTTTGCTGGTAAATTATCTACTAGTAGTTTAGTAAGTTGGTTTTGATCAGATTCGAGTTATAGATAGATAGAAAAAACATTGTAACAACCATATATTATTATAACCTAAACTTACGTAAAGCAAATAGTGGTATTATCGCTAAGTAGCGATGTCTACCAGACAACCTTTGGATGCAATGGACTTTGTGAATGCAAAAGATCGATGTAACACCCAAGGTTTTATATATTTTATTATTAATACCGTGGTATTTTTCTTTGATTTTACCAGACTAGGCCACAGCTGATATAGTAGAATCTAGTTCCAGCAATGCAAATGAGAATTGATGCACCATTTCAAGTTTCATACAGTTCGACTGCAAATGTGGTGGCATTATCCATTCAACGAGGCGAGGTGCGAGTTCCTGTATCAACATTTACATTAGCTCCACTTCAACTTTTGCATTTAACACGACCAGGGGTCTGTACCAGGTATCTACACTATTGTGATATATTTGACAAATTGTCAATGACAAAATATGAAGTTGATATTTTGTCCAAAACCTTGGCAGCTTGAGGGAACATGACGTGGTTGACCTAGAAAGCGTTGGCGAGATGATGTGGGCGCGTTTGAGAGAAGCGCGAAGACAGCAAAAAACAAAGATGATTGTTGGTGTTTGAGGGAGACCTTTATCCAGCAGATAGACGATATAGGTTATAAAAATAAGTTTGCTAAACTATCAAAAAACTCATTTTCAAGAGTTCATCTAGTGTGTTTTTTTAAAGCCCCAGATCGTTCAGTAGTAAAAAGATTTGTAACATATGTTTGTGTCTTGTCTAATTGACAATTTTTTTATTGAAATTGAGTCACGGATTGGATAGCGGAGTTGCACAAAAAAAATTATGCACCGGACAAAGTTATAGACACTGAAAATATTATTATTGTATCAAATTTAATATTTTACTTCGTAGTTGGTTGGATGTATTCATGTAAGTATTTACTTTCTTTTACATTTAGGTTTTTACAATTTAATAGTTTATGGTATTGCCCCCACCCCCGATGGAAGGGAACTTTGGGTATCGCTTTGTACTGAATGATGTTGATATAACTAAAACTATTTTAAAGCTGGTTTAGGATTCGCTTTTCTCACCTGTCGGCTTATTTGGCCAATGTTAGAACGAATTACCTGCTTTTTGGGTTCATGAGAAACAATATATATAATACATATATTAGGGTGTCCCTTATTTTTCAAAGTTTATATTTTTTAACGCATAGGTCTTAGTTTTGTTCATTAGTACCTAAAACACTCGGGAATTAATTTTTACCTTATTTGGAGAACGGAAACCCGTGCCGACTTGCATCGAATCATGTTCATACAAGTTACTCGGAAATAGCGGCGCGTACTCGCCGTATTTGTCATTTGTTATTAGTTAATCTCGTGATGAACACATATTGTTTTACGTTAAAAAATGGCAGTGGAATTAAGAAGCAATAAAAAAAGTATTTTCTTAGTAGGTGACTTGAACTATCAAATAACTGGGGCAAAGTTACCGTCTAACCGTCAAGTTCTTGCAGTCCTCTTTTTTAACATTCGTGAAGTTAAATTGAGTGTTAGTGAAAGCACAAATCTCGTCGTTCGAGAGTGTATTATATCCTGGGAAAAAGCTAGAATCCCTACCAGAGCTATTCCTAACTTCGTAAAGAAACTTGTGGATTTTCACCATGCTTGGAGAGAGTTGCAAAAAAATTCCAAAAAACACAAGATATTTACAAGCACCGTGAGAAGGACTTTCAAAACAATTTAGATAATTTATTCGACATAGCACACGCTAATGCTTTGGAATGGATGAAAATAGAAGAAGTAAAATCTTTTTACAAAAGCAAAGAGAACCAGGGCGTCCAGGATGTTTAGCCGAGAAAGCCGAGAAAGAAGAAAGATCCAGACAGAGAAAATTAAAAGAAGAGAAAAAAAGACATGATCAAATCTGTTCCGAGAGTTTATCTTTATCTTTAACTACACAAGATCTTATTGAGACACCAGGATATCCCGATCAACCTACCAGCTCTGATGAAAGCATCGACGAACCCTTACCGTCGACATCTCAAACGGTAAGTTCTGGAAGTATTACAAAAAGGGGAAGGAAAGATTTCATCACTCCTAAATTAGTTGCAGCTTTGGATAGATGTCAATTAAGCATAAGAGATTCCGTATATATACTTCAGGCTGTAGTGGAAGCCCTAGATCTTAGTAGTGATGATTTCCCGATAAACAAGTCGTCTATTCAACGCATTCGTACAAAGACTAGAAAAGATAGAGCGGAATCTATAAAATCAGATTTTCAGAATAATTTACCTGAAAGTGTGACCGTTCATTGGGATGGAAAATTATTACCTGGACTGGACGTAAGAAGTTCTAAAGAAGAACGCCTGCCAATCCTTATATCATTTGAAGAAAAGGAACAACTTTTGGCTGTGCCTAAGCTGGAGAGCTCTTCTGGTCAAGATCAAGCTAAAGCTGTGTTAAACGCACTTTATGACTGGAACCTCGAGGACAAAGTACAAATAATGTGCTGTGATACAACTGCATCTAATACAGGGCGATTGAAAGGAGCTTGTGTACTTTTGGAACAAAAGCTAGACAGGGAATTATTACTCTTTGCTTGCCGCCATCACGTTTACGAACTGGTTTTAAAGTGTGTATTTGAAACAAAAATCCACCAAATAACAAATAGCCCTGATATCCCGATGTTTAAAAAGTTTAGAGACAGCTGGAATACTATTAATTCTGCTGCTATTGAAACACACAGCAAAAATTAAAGAACTGTTGACATTTTATAATGAAGAACTGCAAAAATCTATTGTACGTGACGATTATCGAGAACTGATTGAACTGTCTATTATTTTCTTAGGAGGCGATAGTGAGAAAAAAATTAAAATAAGACCTCCTGGAGCAATGCATCAAGCAAGGTGGATGGCAAGAGCTATTTACTGTTTGAAAATATGTTTGCTGCAATCTCAATTCAAAATTAGCGCCAAAGATAAACGAGCACTCCAAGACATTTGTTTATTCATTGCAGTTGTATATGTGAAATCATGGCTGGGATGTAGTCTGGCGGTGAAGGCACCAAATCAAGATTTGTCCTTTTTAAAAAGGCTTAAGGAATACGAAACTATTAACAAAGAGATCTCCCAAGCAGCTTTGAAAAAGTTTAGTCAACATCTTTGGTACTTGTCAGAAGAAATTACTGTTTTGTCACTCTTTGATGATGAAGTTGATGAAGCAACCAAGAGAAGTATCGTAGAGAACTTACAAAGAGATAGTTTGTATGATTCTGGGAAGAGATACATTCCATCGAAGGAAGATATGTCTGATTATTTGCATGGTAAGTGGGAATACTTAATTTTATGTTAAAGTTAGCTATTAATCATTAATTAAAAAAAAAACATGTAAAAGGATCTAACGCTAAGCTTACTTTACTATGTCTTAAATTGTTTTAATAAACTGATAATAATACTGTCTTGTCTATTGTTACAGGAAAATCATTGAGTGATTTTGTGTCTATCAAGAGCAGAAAATTATTTTCTCGTTTAAAAATTGATGATAACTTCTTGGAGAAACCTGTTTCTACGTGGGAAGATGTTGCCTATTTACAGGCAAAAAGAAAGGTTTTTTCTTTAAGGGCAGTGAATGATACAGCTGAAAGAGCTGTAAAACTTATGCAAGATTTTCATGGTTTAATTACTGCAAAGGAAGAACAGAAACAATTTTTACTACGCTGTGTACAAGAGCACAGAAATCTTTATCCAGACTGTAACAAAGAGACCCTTAAAAGAAAATATCCTTGCTAATCTGTAATTTTATGTTCTTTTAATAAATAAATACCTATTTTCTTACTAAATTTTTATTATTGTTTTTATAAAATATAAATATTTCATTTTGTTTAGTTGAATATCGAAAAGGGTCAAAGGCAGCTATTTTCAAAATCTTTACGGCCTTGTCGGCACGGGTTAATGTTGACATAGGAAGATAAAATTTTGTATTTAAGTAGATCTGGGTAGTTTAAAAAGAATTAGGGGGTATGCATTTCGATATCCGAAAAAAAAATTTTTTCACGTATATAAGGGACACCCTAACATATATACACTATGAATTAAATCCAGGTGTTGGGTAGTTAACGTACGCTAATGTTGCGTGACAGATCAATTTTCCTTTTTATTGGCAATATATAGTCCTCCTCATCGATTTCGATGACGACCCTAACTATATTGAAATTTAAAGGAACTGCCATTAATGCATAAAAATTACCCTAAGTTTAATTAACCTGCGTTTATATTTAAATTCTAGCGTGAGCCCTAATATGGCTTGCTAGACCAAACTTGGTTTTAAAAATCCTATCACAGGTGTCACAATAGAGTTGGCCGGCTGCGTTATACTCGTAAGTGTAGGAGGGCTTAGGTCTTTCTTTACGTATCTGGTGCTTTATATCGAGTGTATGAAGTCGGTTTTCTTCGTTTTCTTATTGGCAATAGTCAGCTAGACCACTCACCTTATGGTAAGTAATGGTGTCGAAGTCATCATGCATGTCATGTTCTTGGATGTTCTGTTTTATCAATTAGTTTTAACAATCTGACCTACCAAAAACAAAACAAAAAATCGACACGCAAAACGCAGTGCATGTAATTAAACCCGTCCACTTGACAGCCCTGAATGACAATGAGTTAAAGAGACAGTGGAGCCAACACAAAGGCGTGAAGCTAATGGCGCGTGCATAATCCGCGCAAGTCTCTCTATTGACGACACTGCGGCGTTGAACTACGAATCTCGCACACAGAAATGGGACAGAAGTCGCAAACAGTACTATAACTTCGTATACAACGTGTCATATTATGTACGACATTAAATGAAAACACGGGTAGGGCTGATGGCTAGTATTGTTATAAAATAGGTTTTTTCAAATTTATTATAATACAAAATTTTAAATTGTCGAACAAACTTAATGTTCTTCTTCCTGCCCTTTTCCCACATTACGTGGGGTCAGCATAACATTATATTTTCTTCGACACCTCTCTTTCAGCCGTCGTTTCCGATGTCACTTCTTTCTTACCTATATTATTCTTCACACAGTCCATCCATCTCTTCTTCGGCCTTCCTATACTTATATATTCATTCACATTCATATCCACAACTATTGTTATTTGTTGACTATTTGTTAATATCAAGTCCTAAAACTATTAATGAAACAGCCTGTACAAAATAAGTAAACAAATAATATTCATTTATCATGTAAGCATGTGTACTTGTTAAACTGACTAAGCGACATCGTCACAAAGGCGCCGCCGATTTACGTTAAAAATTGTTTATTGGAAATGTATCGATTACTAGATAAATATTCCAGCTACCGGTATTAAACTCACTAATCTGGAAATACGATTCTGGATGTGTGTTTTAAATGAATGACGTACATAACAAAACCGGTTATTTAAGTCTTGTACAAGCAATGCCAAGCAGCATTGCTGTGTTTCGGTTTGAAGGGTATGGTTGTCGGTGAAATAACAGGCGCATGATGACTTACACTTTATTCCTCAATTAATGCACGCAGAGCAGTGCATCGTAGGGCACGTTTAAGGCGCGTGACCTACGAGGCAAAACTTTGTGTGTAGATGGGCAGGATGTATATGAACAAATGAGGACGGCGGCGTTACTCAAATAGTTTTAACTTAAAAGCTTCGATCAACAATACACCTGGATAAAGGGTCGGCGCAAAAAATCCGTCTCGGAAAATAACAGCTCACTTGCAGCGTGAGCTCTTATTTTGTTTAGTCAGGTTGAAACATAGGTCAACGTCAACACGTACCACAATGCCTCAATGCGCATTTAAAAGTTGCAAAAATAATGCCCGGAAAAGCAATTTATCAGCCGGAGTGTCTTACTTTTGGTAAGTACATGTGGAATAAGTTATATTTTAAGCTTTAAACTGACGATTAATATAAATTTTTAACAATATTGCCGATTTTAAACCACCGCTAAGAATGTTTGGCCTACTTCAAACGTGTGATATAGCGTTGGGCCAATAGACACCAATAGCAAACAGAAACGAAATAAAACGATTTAGTTTGCAAGACAATAACAGGAAAAAGTACTTTATTTATTGCGTCATAAAGTTGATTTCATCATAAATGTTATATAACCTACGTCGTTTCATTTTTAAGTGACAGGTGTAATTTATTACTTTGTTTGTTTTTTGAGACGAATGATCGTAACATTTAAAGAATTTGTGATTTTTATACAAGGTGCTGTGGTTGTGATTAGGTTGAATTTAAATCTTTTGTCTCATTCTATTAGTAAACGAATGTAGCTGTATATTTATATGTTTACGCGGACAGCATTTAGCTTTGATTTTGTTTATGACCCGTAATCTAGTTGTATTGTTGATCGAAGCTTAAAAGAAACTTAAGTAGGTATATAACAGATTTACATGAAATAAATAATATACGTATAGGTACATAGTACATACCTAAAATAAACAATAAAAAAACAAAAAAAAATGCTTTTATTCGCTGACTGATACAGGTTTAAACAATCTAATACTATTTAGGTACAAAGTTTCTTCCATCCGTCTTCCATCGCTTTGCAGGCCTGTCTCTATTGCGCTTCCCGCCACGTGGTACATACATTATTATAATGTTGATATAAAAAATACATTATATACACATTAACAAAATGAATAGAAATTAAGTGGTGACAAATAATATTGATGCAGCAAATTGTAAAAAGTAGCTTTAAACGGGGAAGTTTTAACATGTGGAACTGAGACAGGTAGATACACAGATGAAGGCTTCAAACTTATACGACGCATATTTTACGCAAAAGGGGTACCTTTATACACAGACTTCAGAATTGGCTACTTGTTCAAATGAGAAAAATCATAGTCCAATACACCGTATCGTGAAGCAAAAACTGTCGGATACAGTATGACACTTCCAATAGCAACAAGTGACCCTCCGGCGTTACACAAGGTAGCATTGGACTTGACAGGTTCCGAGGCTTGTAAAAAACCTTTATACGACTTTTTTGTCTAAGGTTATTTTCCTCTGTGATGCATAAGGTTTTGATTGGATAGATCTTTATCAGCCTTGTATTCATGAAGATACTTGAGAATTAGACTACTGGTTCCATTTTTTACCTGTGACGCAGGTCGACGACAGAAGATGAGCAATGTGACATGTAGTATATGCGCTCAAAATTTAAGTGTTTTACTGTAAAAGTAGTAATTCTATAGCTGACTACGAATGTAATTCAATTAAGACATGTAAAGCCTTGTCAAGTGTTTCAAATATGTGATCGAGCGAACCGAGATCTCCAAATCAACTTGGGCAAATTGGCGTTGTATGCATGTATGTATGTTTGTTTGTCCGAGGATAACTTTCGAAGCGTTTATCCAATCATGGTGAAATTTATTATAGGTATATGTAGCTAGTGATGCCACAATTTTGGTGTGACTAAACGAGCTAAAAATGTCGGGGGGGTTGTTGAATATTGGGGTTCAAGATGGCTAAAAAAAACAAAATGGGTATATCCGGTCAAATGGCACATCTAATAAAAGGACTTTATGAGTACATTTCGACCCCTTTTTTATTTTTAGTTTAAACCTTGAAGTTTTTAAGTTATTAGCCATAATAAAAACTGAACTTTGACAAAATTTCCAATGCTGGAAATTTGGTATGCGTGTAGCTTTAGTGACACAAATATAGGCAAAAGTCTGAAATCCCGAATAACTGTAATTTCTACTCCAAAAAAGGTTAACCAAATTATATGAACTCCCGTTACCTGTAATTTGGATGAAACTGTAGGTCAAGTAAGATGGTTATGCATTTCGTGGCACTATTTTTATAGTCAAAGATTACAAATAATATTTATATTGTTTTTATAGGAGACTCGCGAGATCTCAGTTCGGAGCGATCAACTAATTATAAAGGTGACTATAGAATTGGATTCAGCTCATAACAAATCAACAGAAGAGTAGAGAACTCAGAACTCAGAGAGTACTCAGAAGGTAGAGAACTTCATAGTTACCTGGTTCTAAATGTTAAAGTCAAAGTCAAAAGTCAAATATTTTTATTCATTAAAATCACAAGGATCACTTTGAAACGTCAATTTTACTGCATGTTCCTTCGCGACCAAGCCAGGAAAGAAAGGCAAGAAAACAAGGCTGGTTGTTTTTTTTAATGATCCTTTTACAATACATAATACAGAAAATAAATTACGTCTAAATTGTAACATTTTGAACGAGTTGGAGCAGTTTCAATCGCAAGCTTCTGTATCATCTAAATAATCCGATATTTTATATTAGGCTCTCTTATAAAGATTTTGTTTAATTACGTTTTTAAATTTGTTAATTGTCAATTTTTGTACATCCCTTGGGAGTTTGTTATAAAAGCGCACACCTTGCCCTTTAAACGATTTAATAACTTTATGGAGGCTACAAGTGGCAACAGCGAGTTTATCTTTATTTCTAGTATTAAAATTATGATTATCACTATTTTTCTAAAACAAATTAATATTTTTATGAACATACATTAGATTTTCATAGATGTATTGACAAGCGAATGTCATAATATTTATTTCTTTAAACTTGTTAGATTATATGGTCTGAGTTAATATAATTGAATTTCAAAACGGAAAAACAGACAACTGGTAACCTACAATTTCGTTTCCACTTTCAACAAATCATTTAAAAATATTCGAGCTCGGTGGTAGTTCAGCAATGTTTCTCAAACATCAAATTTTCTATTTCAGAGAAATTTGCAATAAAATTGATTTATAGTAAGTATACGTAGCAAACATTTGAAGGGTACAGGGAAAGAAGGATCACCGTCAAGAAAAATTAGTTTTGAGATAATAACAAAAAACATATTTACTCTTAAAATCAATGTACTAAACTACAACTAAAGTACAAACTTTTAGATGGGACATGTAGGCCAATGATTCACATTATAAAACAAACTATTAAATGTTTTTTTTTATCACAAATTTTAAAATAAAACTTATATCTTCAGTGAAACTACTTATAACAAAGACCAAAGTCACTGGACTATGATCCTTTTTACATGGTTAAATTTTATGATTTTTTCCCTAAATTTACTGCTTATTCTGAAGGACAGGTTTTTTTTATTATTTTAATTACTTTAATTAATACCTGTTATAACTTGAGAAAACAGAAACTCCATAGAAGGATCATAGACACATTGACTCTTTCTAGAACTTTTCTAGAAACATTACAGCTAGAAATGCTTTTATCTAACTTTAAACTTGTATCATATTATATTATTACTTATTTAGTATATTTACACAACGCTAATTGGCAGTGATAATCAATTAATGTGTTTTATGCAAATTTGAATAAAAATCTTGAGCAAGGTTGTATACAAAACCTTTTTAAGCATTGTATGACAGGGACTAAAGACAGGCCACAGATCAGACTACTGTCACCTGTCACACAAATGTCAAAAAAAGATTAGTGTCCATGGACAATGATCTTTTTTAAAGAAGAAAGGTGACTGTGATCTTTTTTTGCTACAGCCATAGTAAACGTTTTTGAGCCTCATGTTGACTGTGATTTCTTTTACCATTTTTTGATTTCACCATTCTATAGCTTTCTTAATTTACTACTAGATGGCATCGTCAACTCTGTTTTGGAAATATTGACTATGATCCTTCTTTCCCTGTACCCTTCATTTGTTATTAATCAAGTTAAAAATATTTTCTGGTAAATTGATTACTCTCGGATCTCGCACAATGAAGGCTGTGTTCACTCGCAGTAGGCACTTTCAACGAACAATTAAATTAATATCATCAATTCGAACTCGAAATAAAAAATTCAGATAAGCCAAGGCGCTTCAAATTTATAATTGATGTGTAAATCTGTTATCGTAAAGTCTTCAGATATTGAGTTATAAAAACAAGCAGTTAACATAAATTGGAAAAAAATATTGTTACGTGATTTTTTTATTACCTGTCATAAGCGCTTTATGATTATTTGAGCGTTCAAAATATATAACAAAATTTTAAAGCCTATTTTGCGTCAAGTAATCTAACGAAATTACCCGATGTAAAATGAAGGGATCCATAACAAAATAAATTGCGTCCAGTAAAATGAGTATTTCTAGTCTCAAATTGTTGGAAGATAATTTTAGCTCATTATTTCCAATAATTTTTCAGTGGATGTCGTGATTCGTAAAGAACATTGACAGAGTTCCAGAATGGTTATTTAGCATTTTGGCTATTCAGAACGAGAAAAAACGTTTTTTGGATGTTTCTAATAAATAATATTAATAATAGTTACGAGTAATTTACGACGACCTCTGTGGCGCAGTGGGCGAATAGCCGTCTGAGACGTAGAAGGTTGCGGGTTCGATTCCCACCCCAGAACAAAGTCAAAGTCAAATATTTTTATCCATTAAAATCACAAGGATCACTTTGAAACGTCAATTTTACTGCCTGTTTCTTCGCGACCAAGCCAGGAAAGAACGGCAAGAACCAAGGCTGGTTGTTTTTTTTTAATGATCCTTTTACAATACATAATACAGAAAATAAATTACGTCTAAATTGTAACATTTTGAATGAGTTGGAGTAATTTCAATCCCAAGCTTCTCTATCATCTAAATAATCCGATATTTTATAGTAGGATTTGTTAGGACCTTTACCCAACCATGACTACCTGCTTGTAATGATTGACTACTATAGTCGATACAAAGAAGTCAAAATCACAAATGTGCGCAAATAATTAAAATTCTTAAAGAAATGTTTAGCCGGCTATATAGGTTATCCAAATTCAATCACGGCAGATAATGGGCGGCAGTTTGTAAGCGAAGAATTTAAGACTTTTTATCAGGAGTGCAACATTACACTCTTTAACTCTGTGTCATACTGGCCACAGCAGAATGGCGAAGTAGAAAGGCGGAATCGGGATATCCTGAAAAGGCTTAAAATAAGCCAATTAGAAAGACGAGATTTGAAAGAGTGTGGGAGTATTTAATGATGTACAACTCAACACCGCACTCTGTGACAGGGAAAACACCGGCAGAGCTTTTCTTTAAAAGACAAAACTGAGACAAAATACCAACAATACAAGATTTAGACGGAAACAACCAAGAAAATGACTCGGACGTAAGAGACAAGGATAAACAGGAAAAGGAAAAAGGAAAAGGATATGGAGATAGGAAGACGAGAGCCCAAGAAAGTACTTTAATAGAAGGAGACAAAGTTTATGTCAAAGAAATGGAAAAGGGAATTAAGTTTACTGCTAATATCAACCCTACTCCACATGTTGTGGAAAAATCTCACGGTGGTGACGTTACGATAAGGAATGAAGAAACAGGACAAAGAGTAAGAAGAAATATTTTACACCTCAAGAAGGTCGAAGGAGAGTGGAGAACTATAGAAAGAAATGGAAACCAGGATCAGCAGAAGGAACAAGTTGATTTGAGTATATAAAGACCAATATGCATACTATCATTTGTTGATTCCCATGTAAATATAACTTGTCTTATTTAATAAATTTAATAAGATAGAGATGTAGTGTTTGTGTTAGATTATATAGCTAATACAACACGGTCTCGTGCGAGCGAGAAGTAAGGCGACGCGGGGAGTGTTACCGGAGCCGTGGGCGAGAGTAGTCGTGTCCGTCGGTACTTACCGCTTGTTGTCGAGCCCGTGTCTATCTACCTAGTAGCTAGGTACCTACCATCAGTCTATGAGTACTACATGTGTAATGTTTTTATAAAGAAATATATTTACTAAAAAGTACATGAGTATTCTATCAGATATCTGGTTCCTATAGTACAAGCTTTGCTTATTTTGTGGCTAGACGCAGTATAAAATGTCCAGCATCATTTATGTATTATGTATTTGAATCATAAAAATGCTCAAATAAGGCAAAAACTTATTATTCACACTATTAACATTCCAAACCAAAGGGTCACTAAAATAGAGCTACCAAAACAATTCATATACTGACCGCGCTGGCTGGAAACAGGTAATGATAAATAATACAAAATAATCTGGAAGGGTCTCAAAGGTTTTAAGTCGTATTTCCGTGTGTCGGAACCGCAATTAACGTATGACCTTTTTGTACCCCGCACTAATTAAAGAGGGGTTAGAACGCATGTGGTTTGCTAAATGTACATTAGTAAACATATTTTTGACTTCATTCCGCGGAGTATGTACGTAGGCATCGTAATAAAGGAATAACCAATTTATACCATATAATTTTTATCTCCACAATACAGGGAATCCTAGTGTAGAGGTCAAAGTTAATGCATAACATTTTTAAATAATTATTACTTAAGCTGATTTGTATAATTTTCAAATGAGTAAGCATACATAAAAAATATAATTAGTACCTATATGTAAACAACCTTTGTTTAAAACTGTTTATGACATAAGTATGGAAACGTATTCTAAGAAAAAATATATCTAGTGGCTTCTGCGTAAATAATTTGTGTCATTCCCAGGTTCAGAGTTATTGCATCGATCAGGCACCACAACCATACAAAAATGTATTGGTGTGATCCTAGACAGGTTAAAGAAACATTGCGCACGGTATATCTTCCCTCTTCCGCGCAAATAGATATCCCATTACAGCTAATGTTAATAGTCACACCCACATACAGGGAATAAAATAGGTATCCAAGTTGGTTTCGAACTGTGCATTAACACATATTATCAGATAAGTTCGTAACAGTATTTCCGAGTTTCAACTCTATTAAAAGTTAGGTGAGCGGGACACGGTGCGAATGTTTTGTTCCCGACTGTCTGCGGCAGGTGTGTGATAGTTGTCTTTCCATTTCAGCCTGCAATTCTGCTAGTATAATTCCCATACTCCAGTATGGAAATTATGCGTCGGAACTGTTTAACTAAAATGAAAATTACGGTTTTAGGTCCATTTGAGAGGATGTCCTAGAAAATATGCACAATTTCACATAAAGGGTCCCGTAAAATTATAATGATTAAAAATAATAATAATAATGATTGAAATCAATCACGAAACTTTTATAAGTAAAATTTAGTTGCGCCTTTTGGTGATGATGATGCAAATACAATTTCTGTTATATCTTGGTAATATAAAATCATAATCTCAAAATCGACGGGCGCTATCTCATGTCACGTAATAGCTGTTGATGTGAATTTTGGAGCCTTCTTCACGTGCCATTGGCTCCTTTCATAACGCTCAACCAATAATCCTTAGCGAATATATCCTTGCTTTGAGAACTAAGAAATTGAACGCAGCTGAGTACCCATAGACTCGCTTTGAACTAAATATGTAGGTAACAATTTGTCACTTAGTAACATTATTTGACGGATTCAAATCATTCTCTTTATGTGTTTTCATTTCAAAACAAAAGACGTATAATTTTAGCGTTACTCACAGATGGTGAAATAGGCACTTAGAGAAAAAGCCGAAGCTACTATCAATTATAACTTTTATATGTCATTTTAGAGGATGCTCTCCGCCTTCATAATGAATCTTCAGTAATACGTAATTCAAATTACCTTAGGCCTCCAATACACATTACCTACATAATTTTAAATTAATTGTAAATAACGTTTGTTTCGCCGCAAGATAAATCTCTTGAAATATGCCCAGGACTCGCAGTACCTAACGCCGTTCCTATTTGCTTTATTAAATTTTACCCGAACAGTCTTCAAGAGGTGAATTTATTTCTCTGTCTGTGAGTACGGGTGTTTAAGGGACGCCATTTCTGCCTCCGACTCCAAAAAGACGGAATATTTGATTGGAATTTAGTTCGAACACCGACATCGCTATTAATAAATCTGTGTAATTGTGTAATAATCCATTGATACTGATAAATCTATTGAGTGAAGCTTCAAAATTAAGACTGTTCACGGTTTTCGCATGGGTTCCTATGACTTTCCTTGTGACTTTCTTAAAGCAATCCTCCTCATTAGATTACCGCTACTTCTGGATAATGTTATTCACTATCCCCAATAAAGAAATAATGCTAGAGAGGTATCAAACATTTATAAATAATAAATAATGAAATAATTAATTTATTGTACGAGTTTCTGGTCCGGGCAAAACGGAAAATTGTACTTTTAGAGTGTGAGCTTAGACTACCTACCATCTGCCAAGGACAAGTTATACCTAATTTATATTAAGATGTAAATTATTGTTTGACAGTATTAAGAAAAATGTATCTTACGCTGCTGGTAATAATTTGATTCTGAAAAAAAAACATTGGTACATGATATTTCTTTTTTATGCTATGTTTATTTATCAAATAACAGTTTTGATTACTTATTTTATTACTAGCTTTATTACGAATTCAATTCTGCCAAATTTCATCGAAATAGGTGCAGCCGTTACGACTTGATTGATTAACAAACAAATAAACAAACATCTAAGCTTTCGCATCACAATTACTACGGTTTCTATCACATAACACCAAGAGTTATACAAATCATTTTCATTTTCCAGCACCAGCGCACCAGCGCCGCTTACCGTCCTCTGATGGTTGGCATGAGACGGGGCCTGTTTGGCCCACACAGCACGGAAGACCATAATATCTAGGTACTCTCCTACCTATGTATGTACTCGTATATGTATTTATTATATCTTGTTGTGTTTTTCCTGTGTAATTTTTATATCAGTAGATATGTTTGTTCTACTCTGAGTGGTCTGTCCTGTGTGTGTGTCAAATAAAATATGTATTTTCTTTCTTTATGTTATTTGTTATATGTAAAGAAGGTCTTACCACTTTAGGCTCCGACTTTGTTTCCATTAGAGCCTATGTAGCATCTCTAGTTTCATTATTCTCCGCTAACCCGCGGATTAGATTAGCAGCCTCGCAGCGGGAAGCAATATCTACTCGTACTTTCATATTGCTTACAAAGGGTGTATTTTTTTATAGATTGTTCTAACACGTTTTTATCTTTTTTATTTCGTTTATTTGATTTTTAAATGGGTTGTTATTTTCTTTGTTGAGTTGTATTGAAACTTTAAATAGTAGCCCGGTCAGGAGTGCCAACGTTAGCTTTTTCTACGTTAGCTGTACATGGCGTTGAAAGTTGGTTTGATTTAAATACCTACCAAATGTGGTCAAGCAAAATTGTTTAAGAGCTACGCCTCTTTTTAGATTATATTTGCAATAAACCACATCTACAAGTATAACTACATCAATGTAAATAGCCGAAGCGTCAAAACAAACTTCGTCAAAAATTTTAGTGTTTTGAGTGATACATGAGATGATGATATAGAAAAGTTTATTCGCTTTACTTGCTTGGTTTATGTTGAAATGTAGGCTGTAGATCAAACAATACTGTGTAACTTAAGAAGCTAAAAATAAGCAGACAAAAAGCACTCATGCCAAGTAAAACCCACGTGGGATTATATCAATACAATACAAATATAGAAAATGCTTCCTTATTTATTGAGACACGCTATCTAGCCCACAAGTTCGTGAGGTGAGGCGGGACTTGAAAGCCGATCACTACGTGAAACAAACATTTACAAAGTGAAATGTACCTATGCCTTTGCGGCGTTTTAAGTTTGAGCACAAAGGAAGCCGCGAAACTCACAGAATTCATTCACCATACTAGTTTTAAAGGCTAAATTTTACTAGTGAAGTATATACTGTGGTAGTATACTGCGAGGTGATCGAAAGAGAAACAATGATCGAAGGAACAAGGGTCTTTACGTTAGACGTTAGCAAAACGATTTATATTTCAACCAATGACAACAGCGTAGATGTGTTGTCATTGGTGTGTAGCTACTTCGTGCCTTAGGGCTTAGCCAAGTTACAGTCGATTAGCGATGACGCTAGTCGATAAGTCCGAAAATGTATGGGATTTGACACATGGTATAGAAGAACCACGTGATACAGCGATAACAAATGTATGTAGAAATCGAATAGATTCGTAGCGAATGTAATTTGGCTACGGGCCCTGGAGTATCGTTATCTACAAAGTACACGTTCGGTTATCGTTTTGAATCTACGTGCTACGATCGTAATGCACCTTGCTTTATTCACTCTCATCACATTTCCGGTCAGATAATCTTTTCGAAACGTCTCCAATTTGTTCAAAGCACGTTCACTAAGGCCTTTACTTTTCCTTTCTTTTACAGGTGTATGCACACAGCTACATATAATAACTTAGTATACATAGGTAAAGAATAGATGCAGGTATCGTGGACGTGGCAGAAACCGAACGCCAGATGGCAGCTAGGAATAATTCTAGAGCAATTTCACCGACAAATGGCACGTCTGCCACCCGCTCGCTCGTCTCTCAAATGCTGATTGTTTTATGAGTCGCTTTTTCTATCCGAAATGCAGATACATTGACTACGTTGTTTTTAATGCTGGTTTTAGAGGTCAAGTTCCATAGCACTGACTAGGGCTGGTATTCAGAAGCTCCATAGCTTAAAATAGTAGTTTCTGAAATGATAAAGCTTACTTTATAAAGCAATCTTACTTAGCCTAAGTCTGTATCTCTAACTTTGTAGACACTTGTAATTTTAAAATATGTTCTTTGAAAACCACCTTGAAATAATAGTAATATGATATACTATACTATACATATATATGATATAATAGTTAATGATAATAGAACCTACAATTTCCCTACAATTTCCTTTCTAGTGAATCATACTCTTAATTTTAATTAAAAGAGATTTCAACTTGTTACTTGACAAAAAGATTGTTGAATAAATTAATATGCGTAAAGAAGCTAAGAACTTAATCATATTTATATATTCAAATGCTACTATGTCGCCAGTGTAAAGCTTTTGGAAGCATCGAAGTAAAATTATGTATATTTATTCAATAAAGTCTCGAAAAATATTCGACTAAGGTTTCGTGGAAGTAACTGATGCGATTTTCCCCTTTGTTCTCATTTTCCGTCCCATATTTTTGTTTTCAACTTCACTGAATATTTTTATTACATTTTCTTGTCTCTCAACACATGAGTTACTTTTGTGAACTCTTCGTGGTTTTTGCAATGCTTCCGGGCGCGTTCGAGTGCAAAAACTATAGACACTGTTCTTCCGCTTTACATGTGTAAATACAATTTTTAGATAAAACTCCAGCTTTATTTCATTTAAAATTATCGCACCATATATTTTCTGAAGTAAAATATATTTTCAATT
Source organism: Philereme transversata (assembly GCA_963924445.1). Lineage (NCBI taxonomy): Eukaryota > Metazoa > Arthropoda > Insecta > Lepidoptera > Geometridae > Philereme > Philereme transversata. The sequence goes on from OZ004342.1 coordinate 14,909,588, forward strand.
TGCAGCTCCACAGAAGAACACGTAAGTACAGCTCAATCCTCCTTTCACATATTCCGTTCTAAAAGTATTCGACAACGGAACATCGATAAGATTGTGTATAGTAGAAGCGATTCGTAACAAAACCATAATATCCTATGAAAAATTCAACCGCCTCGCTTGCGATCAGGAGCTGTGAAATCTCGAAGCCCTAAGGAAATACGAACCATGAACAGGTATGGGCTTAAGGCTATGTCGTTTAAAACTGAGGAGCCACACTAAAAGTAATGATTTTTTTTTAATTTCAACAGTACAAGACCCAATTTATTTGTAACCCTCTAACTCTAAATGATACAATATTAATACAACATTTCTTTCATTACTTTTTTAGTTCTAGGTGGCTACTTAATGAGGAGGCACCTTTAAACTCATTTAACTTATATTCTTTGTATATATCGCTACGAATTGCAGAACTGTGCCAACAAAATTATTTCAACTAAATAGTGGTTCGCCCCGAACTGAGATCTCGCGAGTCTCCCAAAACACAAAAAAAAAATTCTTAGAGCGACTCGCGCAACGATGCCTAAACGTATTTAGTGGCCACATATGATTTAAGGAGTTGTCAAATTATACACCTACGTAAAATTTAAACATGTTTATTCGCTAAATACGTTTAGTGGTCGTTGTGCAAGCCGGCTTTAATCTTTGACTAATAAAATAGTGTCACGAAATGCATAACTAAATCACTTGACCTACATTTTCATTCAAATTACAGGTAACGGGAGTCCTTCCATAAACTCCCGTTACACTTTTTTAGTGTAGAAATTGCAGTGATTCTGGATTTCAGACTTTTACCTATATATGTGTCACTAAAACTACATGTATACCAAATTTCTGCACTGTGGGGCCACTGGTTTACCCTGTGAATTTTGACAAAGTTCCGTTATTATAATGCCTAATAACTTAAAAACTACAAAGTTTATACTAAAAATAAAAACGGGGTCGAAATTTACTTACAAAGACCTTTTATTAGACATGCCACTTGCCTAATAGTCTCATTTTAGTTATTTTTACCCCTCTTGAACCCCAATATCTCAACAACCCTCCCATATTTTTAGCTCATTTAGTCACACCAAAATTGTGCCTATATTTATACCAAATTTTACGATGACTGGATAAACACTTCGAAAGTTATCCTCGGACAAACAAACATGTATACATACACACATACATACATACATTTAGAGATCTCGCTTCGCTCGATCAATTATTGTTTGCTAACTGATTACTTTTTATTTGAAAATGAGAATGTGGCTCTTCAATCATGATGTATATCTACTACCTATATGATATATATGATGTATATGTATGATGTACATATATTTACGATCGTTATACCTACTTGTACTAGTAAGATAAGATGAAAGATGAACTTTTAAAACCAGATTTTTTTTATACCAGATTTTTGGCCCAACAACGAATTTTCGCTATCGATAGGATAGGGCAAAATTTTACTTTTGTAGGTACTCTTAAGATAGGTTAATTCTGGAGAAAAAAACAACTGCATTTACGGATTTAAAAAAAAAACATTCTGCCTAGAATTACATTTGACAAAAAAAACAAGTTGATTTCAATCGACTCTATTTCCCACCTGGAACACTTTTCCCAAAGTAACTTAACAAATATATGGCAAAAATTTAAAAATAAAATATCATATCATTTCTATGAGACGCCGTTCGCCACAACATTGAGTCCATACATGCCATTCGAACACTTGCAGGGAAATACTTTGTTCATAATTCAAATTGATTTTCCATAATGTCTTGGCAGAATGATGATACCACCGTTCTAGTCTGATTACTTCAGAAATAAAATTAAATCGGTTCCCTACTGGCTCCAGCCCTGCACCAACATGAATGACTTGAGTTGACTCCCACAAACGACTTGTTCGATGTTAGTTCCACGTTATCTTATTCATAAGGTGTTTTCTGAACCTACACTAGACCAGATTCATGTGAAGAGCATAGTTCAATGCCTGAGTTTTATCTGAAGATTACAGATTGAAGAAAATGTGATAAATTTCTGTCCACGCTAAATATGCATACCGGTAGGAATAATAGGTTGTAAAGGTATCTTCAATCCTAAATACTCCTTCCATTTTAGAGTTCTGTAGTCGAACTAAGAACGTTAGTTTCGTCATGTCCGTCTGTCTGTCAGTCCAGCCAGTTGCAGCCGTTTCATTCGTAGCTGTAAAGCTGAAATTTAGCATATTAACACATTCTAGTGTTTTGTAGGTTGGTGATGAGGATCCAGTTATATTTAAGCCATCTATGACTTTGGTTTAAACCATTCGTACATATTTCGGTGGTGTCTCATAGTAACGCTAAGACGACCCCTGCAGTTCAGTGGGCGAAAAGACGTCTGAGACGCAGGAGACTGCGGGTTCGATCCCCGCTGTAGGACAAATCGTTTACATGGTCTGCAGATATTTGTTCCGGATTTGGATATTTTTCTATACAATATAAGTATTTACAAAAAATAAAAAGTAGGTACCTATACGAGTATAAGCATTCTACCAATTATCTGGTTCCCATAGTACAAGTTTTGCTTAGTTTGGGCTAAATAGTGTTGTGCGAAATGCCCACCATTATTTCGACTGCCTCCGTGGCGTAGTGGGCGTATAGTCGGCTGAGACGCAGGAGGTAGCGGGTTCGATTCCCGCCGCGGAACAAATGTTTGCATGATCTACAAATATTTCTTCCGTGTCTGGGTGTTTTTCTATATATTATAAGTATGTATTTACAAAAAAAAAGTATATAAGTATTCTATCAGTTATCTGGTTCCCATAGTACAAGCTCTGCTTAGTTTGGGGCTAGATAGCGCTGTGTGAAATGTCCAGCGATATTTATTATATTTATTTATTTATTTATTATTGTAGCTCTGATACCGTAGTAGTTGGAACCACCGGAAGTTGTTCCCTATTTTTATTTCATATACATCCTTGTTTTATTCTATCCGAGAACCGGTAAGAACCGTTAAAAAGGCTGGTTTCTATGTAAATCTTGCTCTATAGGGTGAGAGGTGAAAAATACTCCGTTTTTAAGCGGATTTACATTGAGGTAGTCACTAGCGTCAGTCCCTTTGCTAACCTGGGTTATCTCGAAGGGAAATTGATTTCTTGTCAGTTCTTACAATTTATAGGAAAGTAGTATGGAGTTTTCTCTGAGCCCGCCAGCCACTGGCTCAATGTAAACCTGCAAAGAGGGTGTAAGTTGCATTTTACATAACAAATCTTGACTTAGCGGTGTAAGAATATGTAGGGGGATCAGATTGTACAGAGGCATAAAAGTTGAATGACGGTAAACAGAACGCGCGTCGTGTTATTTTGCTCTTACAAATAAATCGAAAACAGTGGTAAAAAGTCATAGTTTATGTTTTAATTTTGGTGTGCCTCTTCAAGCAAGCTTCAAGGAATATACTTACGTAATTATTATAACCGTAAGTCTTAAGATAAACCTATAATTACGATCATTACGAAAATAAATCGATAAAACAATCTGTGTTCGCGGACGACGTTTCAACTAGAACCAATAAGGCGTAAGCGACGCGATCTGCATGGCGCTTACGACTGTTTAGTCGTGCACTTTTAACCAGCGATTCTAGTTCAAGTCTACCGCACGTTGTTTTAGTGTCAGACGAGTGCATTGATTTAACAAAAAGTAATTCAAGCAAGTTGCAATTTTGCAATGTCGGAACCTCCAGATTCCATTGATTGGGGATGCTGTGGTGCAGATGCGGAGAATAATGATTACGTCCTCTGTAGTATCTGTTACAAGGGGTATCATCTTGATTGTATGGCATCGACTGGCACAGTTATAAACGCAGGTCAAGAAGTGCTGCCTGACTGGGTTTGCCCCCTATGCAGTAATCAATCGAGAGGCCGCAACAGTGACAACACCCCATTACGGTCTGTGAAGAATACCAAGACTAGACCTCATAAAAGAGCTGCATTAAATTCGCCCCCCAAGGCTGACTCTGGATTGACTCGTGATGACGTCAGAGATGTAGTTCAGGAGCTATTCACTAAAGAAATGGATAATTTATTTATTCGCCTTGGCCAACAAATAAGATCTACCATAGCAGCTGAATTGGCACCTATCAAGAAAGATATTTTGGAGTTAAGGGCATCGATTGATTTTACCAGGGAACGATGTGAAGTCGTAATTAAGGAACAAAGTTGCATAACTGATGAAATAAAGGACATTCACGCGGAAAATGCCTCGCTACGATTAGAGAATATGAACCTAACTTCCAAACTCAATCAGCTGGAGCAGTATGCCAGAGGAAACAATATCGAGATCCAATGCGTACCTGAGAAGAACAATGAAAACGTTATCACTATTGTCAAGAAAATAAGCAATATTATTGATTGCGATATTAATGATGAAAATATTTCAAGATGTAGCCGCATAGCAAAAATTAATCCTAAAAGCGCTAGGCCTCGATCCATTGTGGTCCAGTTCAACTCGCCAAGGGTTCGAGACACGTTTCTGGCGTCGTCAATAAAGTTCAATAAGTCGAACCCAAATAACAGGCTCAATAGCTCCCACATCGGATTAACTGGAGAGAAGACCTCAATCTTCGTCGTGGAGCACCTTTCTGCTTCGAACAAAGCTCTTCACTCGTCTGCCAGGTCAGCGGCCAAGGATAAAGGCTATAAGTTCGTCTGGGTGCGCAATGGGAGAATATATATGAGAAAAACCGAAACTTCGGATTATAAAATTATAAAAAACTTGGACTCTCTAAATAATCTGGAGTAATAGCCACATTTTGTAAGACTAAGTATATCCACTGTGTGTAGTGGAAGAATAAATCTACTAAGGACTTATTATTATAATATACTAACACCATCCACACTAATGGCATCACTAAAGGTGTACTATCAAAATGTCCGAGGCTTGAGAACGAAAACCCATACATTTTATCGCAATCTTTGTTGTTCTTATTATGATGTGATAATCCTTACTGAGACGTGGCTAAATGTAGGTGTTCTATCAACTGAACTATTTGACGATAACTACGTGGTCTATAGGAGGGATAGAGAGACGTCAGGGTTTTGCGGTGATATGGATGGAGGAGGTGTTATTATTGCTGTTAATAAGCAAATAAACTCAGCCCGAAAGCTAAATTGGGAGTGTAAATGCGAAGACGTGTGGGTGACTATTGATCCTCCTAGTAAAAATGGCACTCGGAAGGTTGCTTTTTGTTCTGTATACTTCTCTCCACCCGTGAAAAGACCAATACTAGACCATTTTATAGCAAATTGCAATGAAGTCCTAGAAAATTGTGATTTTCCAGTATGTGTAGTTGGTGACTTTAATTTAAGGCGTATTGATTGGCACTCTGTTGATCGCTCTTCTTCAGATGTTACAGGGTTAGCGCTGACTTCTTTAGAACATGCACTAGTTGACTTTGCATTTTTAAATAATTTCAAACAGCATAACACCTTTGTTAATAATCAGAATAAAATACTTGACCTTGTTTTTACAAATATTTCATCATGTCATGTTGATGCTGTCCAAGATCCGCTCGTTCGCGTAGATCCACTTCACCCTCCCATACATTTGTCAATTGATCTTTTATCTAAAGACAACATTAAATACAAAGACGATTTCCGAATCCCAAATTTTAGGCGGGCCCACTACGATAAGATAAATAGTTATTTGGGTGATCTAAACTGGTTGGAACTTTTTTCAGATTGCGAGGATGTGAATGACATGCTCAATGTTTTCAATACAATCGTTCAATCATCTATTACTCAATTCGTCCCCTTTCACAAACCAGTTAATGACAAACGTCCAATCTGGTTTAGTCGTGACTTGATAAAATCTCTTAAAAGGAAAGAAACAATGAGGCAACGTGTAAAAAAGTACAACAATCCCTTGGATCAGTTAAGACTACAATCTTTAAATAAACTGTGTGATAAACTTTCTACGGATTGTTATTACGCATATATTTCCAGTGTGGAGGATATGATAGGTCGTAATATAAAAGGTTTTTGGACGTATATTAAAGCAAAAAGAAACGGAGTAAGTAGTTATCCTTCTATGGTCACAGACGGCAATGTTGAATCCTCAAATGGCGTAGAAATGTGTAATATTTTCGCAAATTACTTTACAGCAGTTTATTGTAACACTCAAACTATCAAAAAAAGCTCTTCCCATCCCTTATCAGACTTTGTTGGTGATTGCGTATCAACAGTAAATATCACTCCTGAGATCATTTTACAAAAACTAAAAAAGTTGGATAGAAATAAGGGAGCGGGTCCAGATGGAGTCCCAGCACTTTTTGTTTCAAGCTGTTCTGAAAATCTTGTAACACCACTGTATTGCATCTTTAAAAAGTCTTTAAGCTCGGGTATCTTCCCTCATGCTTGGAAAATAGCTAAAGTGGTTCCGATTTATAAAGATGGGGACGTAAATCTTGTAAGTAACTATAGACCAATTTCCATTTTATCTACGTTCGCCAAAATTTTCGAGTCTTTAGTTTGTCCGATCATACAGACGCATATGAAGCAATACTTCACTCCACACCAACATGGTTTCATTTCCGCGCGCTCAACTTGCACTAATCTAGTATCTTATACTGAAGCGCTTGTCGAAGCTGTGGATTTAAACAAACAAGTAGATGTAATTTACACAGATTTTTCTAAAGCCTTCGACCGCGTATCTCATGATTTGCTGGTTTACAAGTTATCGAAGTACGGGTTTGCCGGTTCTTTACTGCGATGGATAAACTCTTACTTAGTTGAACGCTTGTTCTATGTTGTGTTGGGAGGTTTTGATTCTGGGTTGATGCATATTTTGTCAGGCGTGCCCCAGGGCTCTCATTTAGGGCCTGTTCTCTTCAATATCTTTATTAATGATATAACTGACTGTTTCAAGAACTCCACACCTTTTCTATATGCCGACGATCTAAAATTTATCAGGTGTATTCAGTCTATCGAGGACGTCACACTACTTCAGGACGATATGAATAGATTGAGCAAATGGTGTGAAGAAAATGAAATGCTATTAAATTTTAAAAAGTGCTTTCACATAAAATTTACTCGTAAAATTAATGTCATTCCTTCTGCTTATTTCGTTTCACAAGAGGCAGTGCAAGAAACTACTCAGTACAAAGATTTGGGTGTTATACTTGACAGCAAGCTCACATTTGTCCCTCACATTGACTATATCGTTAAGAAGGCTTCAAAGATGCTTGGGTTTGTTATGAGAAACGGAAAGGTTTTCAAAAAACTCAAAATTAAAAAGATACTCTATAGCTCACTTGTACGTAGTATTTTTGATTACTGCAGCTCGGTTTGGCGTCCTCACTATGCTGTACATAAATTGAGAATGGAAAGGGTACAAAAACGGTTCCTTTGGCATTTAGCCCGAGGTACCAAACTCGCTAGGAGACATGTATCTTATAATGAGAGGCTAGCGCATTTTGGAGTCAGTTCATTAGACGAACGCAGAGATCTGATAGATCTAAAATTTTTACACAAAATAGTAAGGAATAAAATTGACTGCCCTCAACTTTTAGAAAGATTACGCTTCAAAGTACCTCGTAGGTACCCCCGCTTTAAAATCAACCCTCTTGTGCCCCCTTTTCGAAGGACAGTCTTGGGTACGAGCTCTTGTATACCACGTCTTTGCAAACTTTATAATGAATTTGTGGATTTGGATATCGGCTTTCACGAAATCACTAAAATAAAATCTTTCGTTCGTAATCGTGAGCGACCTTGACAGTGTTACAACAAAAAAAAAATAAACAAAAATTATATTAGTGCTATGGGAATTGTTACATAAATACTTATATAGATATACTGACAGTTTTCTTTTGTAAATACATACTTGGATTGTTTTTATATAGTTCATGTAATTTAGCTATTATTATTATTACTTTTTTTTTTATAATACGCCATTACTTTTAAAAGAATATTGCAATATGATTTAAGTGTTGTTCTCTCGAATGTACCTAGCTTGAAGGCGTCTGCGTCTCGTTCTGTCAGTATTACTAGTTTACTCATTAACGTAACCTTGCTATCTGATTATTATAATTACAGGTTTATTAACCTACTGAGGGTGACTTCCACAGCGAAGCCTAGACGTATTTTGGTGGCTAAATATGATTTTATGCGTTATCGAATAACACAGATACGTATATTTTTAATAATTTGAACATGTATAGTTGCTTAGTGCGTTTGGGGGTCGTTGTGCAGGCCGGGCTAAGTGTGCAGATCCCGTTTTTGTTTGTTTACTAGACAATCAAATTAATCACTGGCTTGAAGTGTCCACCTATTGTACTATTAATATTTTACCTTCTTACTTAGTTACAACACCTACGTGTATGTTTACCTAACTAAAATGTTAGATTATTGAGCATGTTGTGTTTGCCTGTTACTGGTTACACATGTAGCATAAAGCATTTAGATGATAAGTTTTTTTTTGTAAGCAATCATGTGTTTAACTGTTGGTAAACCTAATAAAAAAAAAAAAAAAAGTGGATGTAAGTAGATATAAATAGCAAAACAAAAGGATCTTCTTATTTATCTTAATATCACATGATCGATTGAGTCTTTCCATGTTAGAAAATAACAAAGGTTCCATATTTCAATTTAGTTTGTTAATTTTTAATACAATATTCATTACCTGAGAATACTTATTCAATGCCTGTTTAATTTTTATTCGAAAAATTAAAATTAGTCTTTCTCTTTACATGTCAACATAAAAGAAGGATATATTTATGCCGACATTCACTACGATCCCTAAACGTATTCAGTGACTAAACATGATTAAATTTGACGTATTTGTATGATTTGACAACTCTTTAAATCATATTAGCCACTAAATACGTTCAGGTCGGCTTGCACAACGATTCATAAACGTATTTAACGACTAAACAGTTTAAATTTGTCGTATTTGTATGATTTAACAATTGTCTAAATAATATTTAGCCACTAAATACGTTTAGGCATCGTTGCGCAAGTCACCCTCAATCTTTGTCAGATTTGTTATAATACCAATCTTCTCCTTAATTTGACTCATGTAGCGATGAAAAGGAAGACTTAACGAATCTATAGACGACCCAGTTTGGCTGGAGCCAGCCCCAATGTGTCGTCACATACAACCACATTACATTATGAGTCTGGTTGGGCGTTGACGGACCAACCATTTCATGATTTTTACTGATTGGTTCGTCAGTCGTAACGTCTGGGTCGTCTATCAATGCTTTTATTCGCGGCATTCTGATTTCTCGCTTTTTTGCTTTACCTTCAATTAGGTTTATGACCTTATCATGTCGTTTAAGATCACCAATCATCTTACCTCTGCTGAATAGTTTTTATTAGACCACTTATCCTCAAAATGTTATAAAATACAGAATGAAGCTTGAATAGTTTAGACAAGGCATCGAGGCACCTACGACCCTTATCAACCGTCCCGATTAGCCCGGATTAACCGAACAAACGGAATGTGTAATTATCCAACTAATCGCGTTTACGACGCACGCTGCTATCAAAACTAAATATTAATATTTATGCATGCTATTAATTGTCCAGCTCTATTCGACAAGTAGCTATCAGAGCGTTGGCGATAAATAAAAGCGTAAAGCCAGTTTTAACCATTTCTTTTATGAGGTGACGAGTAGTAGACTATAGACGCAATGTATCCAACTAATCACATTTACGACGCACACTGCTATCAAACCTTAATGTTTATATTTATGCATACTAATAATTTAACCAGCTCTATTAGACAAGAATCAATCCGAGCGTTGACGATCAATAAAAGCACTAAACTAAACCAATGAATAAGTGCTAAGCCATGAGGTTGACGAGTAGCCGACTGAGACGCAAGAGGTTGCGGGTTTGATTTTCATTGCAAGCGAAATGTTTGTATGCTCTGCAAATATTTGCTCTAAGTCTGGGTGTTGTAGTACGCAAGAGCTCTCTAGAGAATCATTACGCAATAAGTTTAAAGAAATAAATATTATGACATTCTCTTGTCAATACATCTATGAAAATCTGATGTATGTTCACAAAAATATTAATTTATTTAAGAAAAATAGCGATAATCATAATTTTAAGACTAGAAATAAAGATAAACTCGCTGTTGCCACTTGTAGACTCCATAAATATAGTAAATCGTTTAAAAGGCAAGGCTTTTATAACAAACTCCCAAGGGATGTACAGAAATTGACAATTAACAAATTTAAAAACGTATTTAAAACAAATCTTTATAAAAGAGCCTACTATAAAATATCGTATTATTTAGATGATAAAGAAGCTTGGGATTGAAATTGCTCCAACTCGTTCAAAATGTTACAATTTAGAAGTCATTTATTTTCTGTATTGTTATGTATTCTAAAAGGACCATTAAAAAAAACAACCAGCCTTGTTTCTTGCCTTTTTTTCCTGGCTTGGTCGCGAAGGAACAGGCAATTAAATTGACGTTTCAAAGTAATCCTTGTGATTTTAATGAATATAAATATCTGACTTTGACTCTAAGTTCAGAAAACAAGGAATCTTAGGAGTAAAGATATGTAACTGTTTGTTGATATAACGTTGTTGATATAATGGATTTTAAGTTCATTGATTTTTAGAATATGTATTTGATTTTGTAAACGTAAAATGTTTTTCTTAAGCTACGTCTATTTTTTATATTACGGAAGAGCGAAACCTCCTAATACAGGTATTATTTACTTAAAAGGAGGTTTCAACTACTAGTTAAGATATTGTAAACACAAGTTATCGAAATAAAACATTTGTATTTGTATATAAAAAAAAGATAATCTAAGAATAGTATAGAATAACAAAATTTACGTATTTAAACTGTAACTGACGTCGCTTATCAATTGCTGGCCACCAAACTCACTAAATTCAATTCAACGATAAATTTGACTATGTATTGCTGGTGTATGTTAAACCAACCATGGCCAAGAAATTTGAATGAACTTGACCCTGTATACTTAACCTTGAATTTCCGCTAGCAATTATGCATCGTCACTCGAAGTAGACACATCTGCTATTCATAGTTAACGCTCCATTTGCGACTTGTCTAAAAAGGCAGTCGCTATCATTTATATTGTCGCGCATTATTAGACCGCATCAATTAGGTTTGGCAAATTGCAACTGAATATGTTCACCTATTACCAAACAGGTGCTGTATGGGAGAACTACTCCGTGGCGCAGTGGGCAAATAACCGGCTGATACGCAGGAGGTAGCGGGTTCGATTCCCGCCGCGGAACAAATGTTTGCATGATCTACAGATATTTGTTCCGTGTCTGGGTGTTTTTCTAAATATGATACTCGTAAGTATGTATTTACAAAAAAAAAGGTATATAAGTATTCTATCAGTTTTCTGATTCCCATAGTACAAGCTCTGCTTAGTTTGGGGCTATATAGCGCTGTGTGACATATCCAGGAATATTTATTATTATTTATTTATTTATAACTAGTTGATCCGCCCGCGGCTTCGCACGCTTGAAATTTCCCGTTCCCGCGGTACTTCGGGATAAAAACTATATAAAACACTCTTGTCAAAGTGACGCGACACTTCATGTAAATGAATTCACGTCAATGAACGACGGTTAAATTATATGGACATATAAAAAGTTTCCACGCACTTCACGAATTCACAAACACAAATTATAAAGAAGATATCCAAGGATTCACCAATATTTGACAACAAACATATAGGTATGTCACATTTGTCTGTGGTCAAATATTTATAGTGCGTTAAGAAACTCATTAATAAAATAACGTTTTGATAACAAATGAAATAAACGCATCCAGTTTGACAGGTACGAACAGTTTGTATGGGAAAATAAAATAGTTACTTACTACGTTTTTTACTACTTTCATTGCAATTTCTTTATTTTTTCTCACCTTTTAAACCTTCCTTGGACTTCTACAAATATTTCAAAACCAAAATTAGGAAAATCGGTTCAGCTGTTTATGAGTTTTAGTGAGACTAACGAACAGCAATTGATTTTTATATATATAGATAGATAGACTACTAGTTATGTATCCAATATAAGAGAGGATTTGAATTGAAAATCCTCATAGAAAGAAGATAGATAATACTAATATTTTATAACAAATATTACCTGAATAATTTGATTGGAAACAATCCCAAGAATTCTATTACCAATTCCGTATCATTATTCGATTCAAACACAAATCATCGAGTAATATTGATCAGTATCAAATCAGTTAGGATTATTACTTGTACTGGTCCATTTCCCCTGAATTGAAACATTATGCATGATTAGGTAGTTAATCTACTTTCAAATTATAATTATACACTTAGGAGTATATACTGCTGCGTTTTATATTAATTAATATGTATTTAACACATTATATGTACGCCGAATTAAAAATTAAATGTTAAAATAACAAATGACAGAAATTTTAATAATCGGCACAATGGAATACCATCTGTATTGTTTTTTTAACATTACCACACCTGATGGTAAGTCATCTAGTCAAGTTCGTGTTTCAATCTTATATAGATCTTATATAGAAAGTAAAAAATCAGCCAACCGCGTATCAATAAAAACATTACCTTCGTTCTGTGTAGTCTATGTGGCTATGAAGACTATGAACTATGAAGCTAGTTTGACCGGGATGGTTCTAGAACCATCCCGGTTAAACTAGCTTCATCCGAATAGGTTAACATCATCGCTTACCATCAGAAGTGGTGAGAATGTGGTCAAATGAAGATCAATCCAGTTAAAACAAAGAACTCGATGCCACAGTAGATACACAGACAGACAGGCGTCAAATTAATAAATAACAGCTTTCTATTTGCCTCGGGGGTTCCAGAAAACTGCATCAAGCGATCTCCCGAAACTTAAGTACTTAAGTATGTAATTTAAGAACTGATAAATTAAAACACCGATGCGCAGTAACCACGCCATGCGTTCGCCACTAGAAATAAGAGCATAAATTAATTGCTTATCTCCAATTAACTTAATTAAGAGCTTTTCAGTGTCATAGTAAAGTGCTACTCACGTGTTCTATGAAACTTGACATAAAAACTAGCGCCGCTGTCAAAGATCGGCAACAGATAGAACAATTTTCCCATTGTAAATTAACGTTTCGCGATTGATTGCTGCATTTATTTATTTATTATCTGGAAATCTACAGGGAGGCTTATTTTCAGTGAGATGTGTCAGTTATTAATATAGTATAAGGTAAGATAACTCTTTATGGTAATTACCACCCAGAAACAATATAACACTAAAATAAAACAAAAAAGGCAAAAGCACTAGCTGACAATCACCGAATTAGCATGGAATTAATCCAAAATAAAATACAGCTTACAGTACTCAGGGATAGTGTAGCTTTCTATCAGTGAAATAATTTTAAGAATCGGTTCAGTTGTTTCTAAGGTCACCCCCAAAATACAAACTATACCAATCTACAACCACCACAACGATCCTCTCCATCCAAAGGTTGTCTGGAAGAGATCGCTTCTAAGAGATAAAACTGCCCATTGTACTATTTGCTTTTGTGTTTTCTATTTTGTTTGTATTTTTTTTGTTAGTATGGTGTACAATAAAGTTTTTTCATTCATTCATTCATTTAGCTGTTTTTAATATTAGTATAGAATTATTTATTGCCCGGTCTTTCTTTTTGTCTTTTTTATATTACTTAGAGATGAAACAAGCATATGCCACACCTGATATTAAGTGGTAACCATCGCCTATAGAAAAGAATAGCCTCGTAGATCACGCACCTTAGAAACGTGCCCTACGATGCACACTTGCACAGCCCTGCGTCTATCAAATTGAGGCATACAGGTGTAAGCAGGCATGGTGGCCCCGGGCGAGCCCTTTCACAAGAAACTCAACTACTCTTAAAACATTGTTGGTCGCTTTTATCTATCTAGCGCCTTCTTTAAACTTCGAATACAAATTTCTACTTTTCTTCGACGAGTCACCTCCATTCAGGCCATACTCCAGCTGATATGATGATTATTACTATTCTAAGGTGCCCTGTATAAAAGTAGGTTGTTGTGATGTAAAGTTGGATACGCGATCGCGCCGCAATGACACCACAGAGAGGTTTCAGTCACGAGCCATTCAGCGTGCAACAAACAGAACTGTTGAACCCAATTCATTTGCGAATACATCCACATTTGATCCATTAACGATATATTTAAACGTTTATTTTAACTTTTAATTAACATGCAACAAACGGGCGGTTTTTATTGAAACCTGAACATTATTGTTTGAGTCGTGCTGATGTTTATACTACGTGTTTTCTTATGTACGACATTAAATGAAAACACAGGTTAGGCTAATGGCTAGTATTGTAATAAATAGGTTTTTTCAAATTCATTACCACAGATAATTTTAAATTTTCAATCAAACTTAATACCAAGTCCTAAAATATCAATGAAACAGCCTATCTAAAATAGGTAAACAAATCATAATTAATGCATCATGTAAGTAGGTACCTGGAAAACTAACTAAGCGGCATCGTCGTAAAGGTGCCGCCGATTTACGTTAAAAATCGTTTATTAGAAACGTATCGGTTACTGGATTAATATTCAAGTTACCGGTAGTAAACCCATCTCTAAATAATCTAAATCATTTAATACGGTTCCGGATGAATGTTTGAAATTAATGTCGAACATAACAAAACAGGTTGTATTTAAGTACTTTTCTACATTTCCTAAACAAAACAACTGTAAACTTTTGGGTGGTTTTTCAATAAAACATTACCTCATCTTTCTCCGTTGGCTAAAAATAGCTTATGTCCTCCCAGGATATAATCTATCTCCTTGCAAAATTTAATTACGATCCGTTCAGCCATTTAGTCGTGTAAAGTTAACAAACAAACTAACAAACAAACAGAGTTATGTATGTATGAACCTTTCTCTTGAATCACTCTGTCTATTGCTGAAAACTGCATTAAAATCCGTTGAGTAGTTTAAAAGATCTAAGCGAACAGACAGCAGAAGCGACTTCATTTTATACTATGTAAAAAAGAGATATGGAGACCTCACACCAAATTTACCGTGCCCCGATCGCTCAGCACAACGTATGCCAAAAAGCGTTTCCAGTATTGCCGTTTTTGTCGGTAAGTTTATTCATATCATTGACTAAATGCCCAGTAAATTGAGCAACGATTTGATAAGCCCAGTATGCAATCAGTCAATTCATAGATAGTATCCAGTTAGGCTCCAACAAAACGTTCGCAGTTCGTCGGGTCGAAGCGTCCGCCCAATTCCAAAATTGCTACGCGCCGCACTAGCCAGGGCGGGCGGGTATCACTTCAATTCGACTTGCAGGGTAAAATTAACTTTATCTCGGTTAAGTTAGGTTGAATATACCAGGATTGAGTCATAAAAAGCACTCGTTTTGTTTGGAATAGCGCTGCCTAAAATTTCATATCAAAATCACTCACGTATGTATGTGTCACTTATTTTGTGTTAAGTTGGGGGTTGACCCAATCATAAAATATTTTAGTTTTCTTGTCATCGGAGTGACATTTAAGTCCGGAAGTAGTAGTATACGTTCTGTGCCAGGGCCTAGTCACAATTAACTCTCAACATGTTTCAATTTCCACCGCCGGCTAAATACTAAATCCTAAGTTATTAATATTTAGTTGGCTCGACGTTGAGACTTGCGACAGTTGCACAAACTCATATTCTAAGTTTAGTTTATTTATCACGGCAAAGGTACGGGGCCGGCCTTTTTAAAAATGATTATTTTTATAACACTCTTTTTGGATGTCATTTATTGTTTTAGTGTCCTTGAATCTAGATATTTAATAAAGGTTGCCTGGAAGAGATAAACATCCATTATTCATTTACTTGTTTCTCATTTTGTTATATATCTAGTTTGCAAGGAGAACTCCAATTCCCACACACAAAGTATTTTGTTTTTTATTGGAATAAAGTACTATGGTCATGACGCTTTAGTTAATTAAATAATCGTTTTTGTCTACTTTTCATTCAAAAATCTGTCAAGCCTAGTGTGTGATCATAGAATAGATGTCATGATAACACTTGGCCTGGCAGAGCAAAATACGAGGAACCAAATACGCAAACGTCTTTTTATTTTATTTTTGTGAGGTCGCATATGGATGCTACGTTTGCGTATTTGACTCAGATTACCTTGCACTCCGTGCCGTGTCCGTCACGTAGCAACCTGAGTATACTTTTATGAACAAAGTAACAAAGTTAGGGGCGACACGGTAAACTTACTGCATTTTCCTTTTGATATCCAACGGTTGTGCCGGAGAAGTTTGATAGAAACAGATACTGTGATCAAATCTTTATATTACGTTTGATATTTTGATCATACTTTCGAAGAATGTGAAGTTGACGTGTAGAGGGATGTACCCGTTTCATAGGTTAGTTCTATTTTGATAAAGCTTTACTGACTGAACTAGTGGTACAGTAAGAGGTTTTTTCTCCAGCTACATACATTCCTCAATAGCTGATTAGTTTATACATTAAAGTAGTTTTGTTATGAAACTCATTTTTTGAGATTATGTAATTTATTTGGATTTACTCAAATTGGTGATGGCAGCTCTCTCTGAATAAAGCAACGGAAAGACACGTTCTTAGCGTATAAAAGCGCGTGTTTAAAAAAATCCTATACAAAAATTTATATATATAAATAAATATTGCTGGACATTTCACACAGCGCTATCTAGCCCCACACTAAGCAGAGCTTGTACTATGGGAACCAGATAACTGATTTTTTTTAATACATACTTATTAAATATAAAAAAAAACATCCAGTCCTGGAACAAATATCTGTAGATTATGCAAACATTTCTTCCGCGGCGGGAATCGAACCCGCTACCTCCTGCCTTTCAGCCGGCTATTCACCCCCTGTGCCATGTGCGTCAACTGGTAAGGATATTTTTTAACACGCGTTAAACAGTGGTTTAGCTTTTTTGTGGTAACAAGGCATTTACGTTTATGGTCGTAATTAAAAAAACTACTTAAAACAAACAAACAAGTTACAAAGTAAACATTCGTATTTTATCTCTATTTTATAAATACGTTAAAAGCACAAATTGAACCGAAACATTGTCGGTCATAACACAGATGAAACGGTACGAGATAAGCCCCGTATTTATTATAATGAAACAAATTACTGTGTACCTGTATGTAGGTTATTTATATTGAGTCAAATGAAACTTATCTAAATCAAATAAACTTGAACTGTCTTGTCTGATGTCAGCAAACACAACAGTTCCAAAGTAAGAGAGACTTGGATTGGTCATACATAACATTGACCTATATTCCATTCAAATATGGTGGTGTACATAGTCGTTGTATTTGCGAGTGTAAATTGAAACATGTCGGCAGTTAATTGCGTCCAGGTTCGGGCAAAGGATAATCCTCCCCGCGACCTTTGCCAGTTGATGGTTTAACACCCCGTTAAATAAATCTAAGGAATCTTAAGATTTTGTATGGGAATTGGCTATATCATTGGCTAAATTACAGTACTCGTACCTACGTGCCAAAAATTTGATAAGATACTATATAGTATATATAGGGTGTATTTTAAGCCTGAACTGGGTGATTCCGACAATGAAAAATAATAACTTATCATAGAAAAATAAAAATTAAAAGTGTAAAATTACATACATACACAACCTGTTTTGTTTTACGACATTAATTTACAACACATACGGAATCGCATTAACTGATATTAGAGGTGGGTTTAATACCGGTAGCTTGAATATTTATCTATACATTTCCAACAAACAAATGTTTAACGTAAATCGCTGGCGCCTTTGCGACGATGCCTCTTAGTCAATTTAACAGGTACCTACTTACATAATGCATGAATATTATTTGTTTACCTATTTTATACAGGCTGTTTCATTGATATTTTAGGACTAGATTATTAAGATTATTATTATAAATACGGGATTTATCACGTACCGTCTTATCGGTGTTTTGACCGACAATGTTACAATGTCTCGTATTTATAATAATGATTGAAATCAATCACGAAAGTTTTCTAAGTAAAATTATTAAGATTGTTTAAAAATTTTAAATTTTTATGGTAATTAATTTAGAATGCACCAAAAACAGAAGTGGACATGGAATTCACCAGACGGAAAAACCAAAAATGAAATTAACTTTGTAATGGTGAGGGATAGAAACAAGATAGTTACCTCTGTATAATAAAGTTTCTTTCAGACCATACAATTATCCGAACAACATAATATCATCGTAAATCAAAAGAACAGAACAATGTTTGGACAAAAACGTATAAACTGCGTGCCAATAGAGGTGAAGTCATTAAAGACGTAATGAAACAACAAGTCCCATTTATATAATTAGGTGATATAAACTCACGGTTCACGGCCATTTTGTCTAAAAACTACCTGCGACTCAAATTCTGCTACCAAACTCAAATATGACACATGAAATAAAATTAATAATATCTGATAGAGAAACCCTAAAAGATATAAACCCACAAACCCACGGACTGACCAAAAGTATAGACTCAAATCATTGTACAAGAAAATAAAAGTTTAAATTATATCAAATAAGAAAAAACATAAAATTCAGGCATTAGAAATAGAATTAGATACCAGAAGCTCTACCAAATAAACGAGGAAGCAGTTAAATAATAAAAAGAAATGGGTTCAATCAATTATTACAGAAGCGGGTCAAAAAACAACGAAAAGATTTGAAATTTTATCGGAAGCTACGAAATTCTATGAAAGTCTCTATTCTAGCAGTTATTATTAGATTATTAGATTCCACAATTCATCCCTGTAGAGTTAGAAAGAGTTATAACAAACATGTCTCAAGGAGAAGGCGGAGTCACCACTGACGCTGTAATTGCAATGATAGAGTCCCTTTAACAAACTTATTCAACAATATCATCGAAGAAGCCTTTGTACGTGTCCTCTATTTCTGTACTTTTTTGTATTTTCTTGAGTACAATAATGAATAAATAAGAAGAGTTTCTGATGAATAGAACCACTCACTAATAACTTTACTGCACAAAGAAGGCAACCCTAACTTGATCGATAACTACAGGCCAATCTATTATTAACGCTTTATAAATTACTAGCTTCCGCTAGCGGTTTCACACACGTTGTTTGTCAACAAAAAACTAGCCTGTGTTTATCCAGGTTATAATCTACGTACATACCAAATTTCATTAAAATCGGTTAAGCCGTTACGACGTGATTGAGTAACAAACAAAAATGCAAACTTTCGCATTTTTAATATTAGTGTGATTTTCATCGACCATCCAGTATCCAATAACGAAAGACTTAGATGAACAACAGCCACAGGAACAAGCCGGATTCAGAAACGGCTACTCTACATTATATCACATATTTGTATTAACACAATGTATAGAGAAATGCAATGAGTACAACAAAGTCGTTGTAGACTACACAAAAGCGTTCGATTCTAGAAACATCTCTGGGAAAGCTTGGAAGAGCAAAGAAAAGAGATAAATACATAAACTTGCTTAAAACAATCTAAAACAAATCTTGCGCTAAAATCAAACTGGAGACAATTTGAAAGACTTATTCAGTAGAACGAGGAGTAAACAAGGAGACTGAACTGAATATGTCATCAATATAAATGGGGAGCGAACTCACCTTCGCTTTGCGGATGTTAAAGTTATTCTTTCAGACAAACATGAACACTTCCAATTCATGCTAAGCTCATTAGATACAGAAAACAGAAAAATTGGTTTAAGCATGAACCTAAGCAAAACCAAAACCGAGGCAAACGGAGATCATAAGCCTATTCATCTCGAAACTGGGGCCGTGGAGTACGTTAAAGAGTCTATCTACCTTGGACAATCAATTTCATTCCAAGATGAAAGAAGTCGATAGGAGAGTCGCCAACACGTGAAAAAAGTATTGGTCCAACAATAAATAAATAAATAAATAAATATTGCTGGACATTTCACACAGCGCTATCTAGCCACAAACTAAGCAGAGCTTGTACTATGGGAACCAGATAACTGATAGAAAACTTATATACATTTTTTTTTGTAAATACTTACTTATAATATATAGAGAAACAACCAGACCCGGGACAAATATCTGTAGATCACGCAAACATTTGTTCCGTGGCGGGAATCGAACCCGCTACCTCCTGCGTCTCAGCTGGCTATTCACTGCACCATGGAGGTCGTCTCACATGATATATTCAAGAGCAGATTCCCGGTCCACCTCAAGAAAAAACTGATAGACAGCACAATTCTTCCTTTTCTGATTCACAGCTGTCAGTCCTGGCCATTGACAAACGAAATAATAATATAAGATATCTACATTTCAAAGAGTCACGGAAATATCAATGCTTGGTTTGAGACTAAAAGATAAGTCCAGAAGCGACAACATTAAAACCGATGCAGTAGGTATGCTCTGGCAACTGAAGTGGAAGTGGCAGGCCACATCTCTAGAGCACAAGATGGAAGATGGAGTGAACGTATTTTGCTCTCACAGGGTCTAGTGGGTGATTAAGCGGTCTAGGCAGAATAACAGCGTCAACTACTAACCCATATGACATGACATAATGCTGAGTCGAGGCCCTTTTGCTGCATACTACATTTTTTGCACACAACATACTTACCTCATATTTTAAAATTAAGTATTTATTATATTGTTTGTTTATGTCTTGCATGTTTTCATCTTTTACATTTTAAACCATCTTTTGTAATTGTATTAGGTATATGTGCTATTTAGCAAATAAATGATTGTCTATGTCTATGTCTATACCTAGGATGTTGTATCTTGTGGTTTTGCACTACAACCTTGTTATTTACATACAATACTTTGATACCTTGCTCTAACTAAGTTTAAAAAAATGTGAGCCGTCACGGGATGCCTGGCAGATGTGAAACATCGGAATTATTTTGTAAAAGTAATATGCAGAAAAGAACATATTGTGATAGGAACTAAATATGTCATAATGATAAAATAAAATATTGCGATTTTTTTCCAGATAACGATGACTATTTATTGAATAAACATTTATTTTAATTAAATACAAAAATTTACGAATTTATTTCAAATCGTGACTACTTAATTCGTTTAATCATATATTCATCATATAGCGTGGCGACGCGTCGCCACGGAATGCGTCGCCACGCCAGAAATCGGTTTTACGTGCGGCTATAGATGTTTCACATCAAAACTTGTGTTTAGACGTAAAGGATCTCTGCTTCGGCTCGATACACATAGGATGGGCATGGCAATGTAGGTATGACTGACTACAGATATATTAGGTATTAGAAAGCCAGACTGAGATTTATACTTTTATGAGTAGGTACATCATTATATTGCTTCTTTAGGAACAGGTTTATCACCATATTTCGCCATTTTCTTTTTCAGTATAAACTTTTACTTTTTAGTTTGACTTATTTGGTTGTTAGACATTGCACCTTCCCTAAACTTACTTATACAAACGCAATGTTTGACTCAAGGTATTTGACCTAAAGAAGCTGATAAACAGAACTTTAACCAAAATCATATTTTTACCAATTCGATTATTTTCATTCAAGAATGAAAATAATCGAATTCACAAAAGTCGGATAACATTAGTTGTTCTTGTAAGCGTCCACACACTAATTCTTCCCATTTAAGAGAACGTAAAAAAATATTATAAGATTATTGCCGGGTACGAGTTCTTTCTCGATAACAAGAGAATATTGTCTGAGATAACGCGAGTAATCTCCGCGGGAATTATGTTGTATTATTTTATATATTGCTTCTTACTCTAACAAGGAAAAGCGTATACTTTATGCTGATAAATATTGTTGTACTGGACAACAAACGACCGTGTTTACGCAGTTTATAGTTTATTTATTATTCAAGGTAATCTAGACAAAATAAGCTAATACCGGCCCTGCTCTATTTTGTTCAGTTTTCTGTGTACATCTATAATTACATACTAACAAAGTAAGTCTGTCTGTTAGTTCGTTACGTTTTCACGACTAAGGCTCGGCCGATTTTAATGAAACTTGCTATACAGATAGATTATGACGACCTCCGTGGCGCAGTGGGTGAATAGCTGGCTGAGACGCAGGAGGTAGCGGGTTCGATTCCCGCCACGGAACTAATGTTTGCATTATCTACAGATATTTGTTCCTGGTCTGGATGTTTTTCTATATATTATAAGTATGTATTTACAAAAAAAAAACTATATGCGTATTATATCAGGTATCTGGTTCCCATAGTACAAGCTCTGCTTAGATTGGGGCTAGATAGCGCTGTGTGAAATGTCCAGAAATATTTTATTATTTATTATAACCGGGATTGGAACGTAGGCTACTTATTTACCTGACTGTGCAGAAAGAGGGTAATGCTTTTATTGACAAAACACACGTGCTATGCCACGGGTGGCAGTTAGTTACACATATTTAGACAGGGTCAGTTATTTTCATCGATTTGTAAAATTGTTTTTAGTGCTTCGTTTGAGGTACCGTTTACTTACAGGGAAAATTACGCCAACGTTCTTGTCAGGTAGCAACTAACGTTCCTGCCTTATACTATGTGATGTAGCGAAGGTATACGTGTCCAATTAGGACTGAATCACTTGAAATGTCCTCTTTGATCTTGTACAGCGAACAATAAAAACCCGGTTGGGCCCAAAGGCATCAAGTACTGACAATGCGCTCGTAAAATATATAGATGTTTTTTCGTGTTTACTTTAGTATGTGTACATCGATCCAATCTGAATAAAATGCGGTCTATTTTATAGTTTGTTTTACTTTGCTACCTACATTTTTTGTAATAAAAGTAAAATGCATCCTTTTTTTATGAATATGATCACACAACGAAATAAATCAACGAAGTTTGGTATGGACGAACATTATAGGAGCAGTAATCATTAAGGTTACAGAGAACTTGCACTAAATATGAAGATTAACTTTAAAATGAAAAAGCAAATGTAATAAAAACATCGGCGCGAAGGCTTTTTATACGAACCAAGCGGTAAATAAGGCAAAGGTCCCCGTCGTATCCATTTGTCCCTCTGGAACATTCGCGGGAATGAGCAAAAACAAGTGAAAATAAAGTGAAAACATTGTTATTCTCGTGTGGATTACCTCGTGCCTGTTATTCCAACGTCTCTGGACTGTTCGGATAAAAATACTAACTTCACAACTTTCATACATTTAAATTTAAAAATAATTTCGTGACTTGCAAACTTGAAAACAGTGACGCGCACTAATCGTGCCCATTAAAGTCTTGTTGGGAGAATTATTTTTCGGCCATGATTATATATCGAGGCGAAAGTTCTGGAAAACCGAGAAAATGAAATTTTGTTGATATTTATATTGGAATATTTTCCTTTAACCGGCTGTTGTTTGCTTGCCCCGTATTAACTATTTATACATGGGCATAACTTCGAATATTATAGATGGACCTTTGTTTATTAAATAGGGTAATATTAGGCGTAGTTCACGAACAACATACAAACGCGATTATAAATACATCAAATCTTTCATTCCATCATAATGTTGACCCTGTAGCCGCCTGCATAGATGCCAGCGAACTTGGAACTTAGTCATCAGACATTAACAAAGAAACGTAATATTTGAGTAATTTGGGAATAAAAATTGCAGCTTCATATTTACAAACCAATATATTTTAATCAAGCTATCTTGCGATTCAAATGAGGACACAGTAATGAAACCATTATTTTTCATTGGTAGAAATAAGCGGACACCGCTCGCAACGACCTATCAGAGCTTCAAATAAGATTCAACGACGCGTGTTTACAAGGGCAAGGAAACTGTTATCATTCGTGACGTCACGAACCTATTCTTCTGCTCAAGTTATTCTGGTGAGAATGAACGCTGGTCTGAAATTACTTTCTAAGGACCCCACAGCGCGTCGCGTCGTAGGTATGTCCGCTATTCTACTTTGATAATACAAGTGATATATCGTCCAGCTTCTTACACCTTATAAAGTACCCAATTTACTGCAAAATATGATCGTGAAAACTGTTATTTATTTATTTATTATCAACATAAACCACGGAAAGTATGCATTTATTATTTCCGTGGTATTTGTGTGATAAATCAATTTGGTGCTTTAATAGTTTGTACATGTAAAATTTATTGATGCTGAATAAATAAAGGATGTCTGGCACATGCGTGGTTAAGTAAGGTTTATAATTATTATACTTACGTACAGAATGAGCATAACGTTTTATATACCTACGCATTCTCTTGCCAACTTGTAGGGTAGAAGATCCATCTGGCAATGGCATCCGTCCAAAAACCAGTTCAAGTTTCATAGACGGCCAATCTCAAAGAATATCTGATAAAGGGAAAAAATTATGCTGTTTGGTTATAACATCTTTGAATTGAAACTATTTTAGCTTTAGTTATGCGTACTTGAATATATTAACATAAAGAATAAATGATGCAAACCTTCACCTCAAAAATGTATCATTAATTTATATTAAAAAGTATTTTCTAACTGAGTTATAATATGATGATGGGCATAACGATTACTGCATGATAATTATCGAATGATTTGTCACTTGACAAAGTCTCAAAATCCATAAAAAATAAAGACATTACTCAAAAACTCACACCATCACACACCATCAGGAGAGAGTGGTCAAGCTCTTGACTATCACAATAAAAAAAACTATAAAACAGGTTTATAAAATGATTATGAATGGTTATAAATAAAACAATAAATGTTCCCTCGAGTTTAGAACTACGAAATCTGTTTTTGGTAATTTTCGGACTGAATCAAAATTATTATTCGGCAGTAGAAGTTCGCTAGATCGCTTAAACTTGCTCCAAGTTTCGAAAGCATTGCTATTACAGAATCGTGACTGTTTCTCCTCTCACCACAGTTCTCTTGATGAAATTTAAACTAGTCAATTATTATCAAAATACGTTTATTTTTGTTAATCTTGTTAGGTATAATAAACATGAAGAAATTTACAGTGCTTTGTTTTTTTTTACTGACGAGCAGTTTTATACTTATTGGAACGAAACAAAGAGTGGGCCAACCTCAAACTCGGTCTTTAAAGGTAAGCTTGTTAATTAGTAGCAAGATTTTTCTATGGTATTAGTAAATTAATTTGTATTTATATAAGACTAACTGAACGCTCGCGACTTCGTACGCGTTACACTACTAAATGTGTGGGTAGGTAACCAAATAAAGGTAAACTCGCTGTTGCAACTGGACTTGACACCCCATTTTTATCCAATTTATGGGATAAAAAGTAGCATAATGTGTGTAAATTCAGGTTATAATCATATGCACATACTAAATTTCGTTTAAATCGGTGCAGCTGTTACCACGTGATTGAGTAACAAACAAACAAATAAATAAACAAACATCTTTACAATTTTAAATTTCGAACTCTACACCCCTATGAGGCCGTGTTCTAAAAGTGCATAACCTCTTTAAGCTTAGGAACCTTCAAATGAGGTACTAATACAGTACGGTGACATAAACCTTTTTTAACAGAACTGATGGAAGATGTGTTTCGTATTTTATTGAAATTCCTCCCCAATTTCAATAAAATACGAAACACATCTTCATATTATTATTATATACGTATTTTATTGAAATTCATCCCCTAACGGGGTTAAAAAGGGGTAGAAAGTTATTTTGGCGGTGATTTGCTTCGAAGTTGATATCGATACTCCTTAGTGCTTTTGATTTAAATTACATTTTATTTTGACACACGTTTGAAAACTCAATCCGATTTTTTTAAAAAAAAAGGTTGAACTCAGTTAAAAACATAAGCAAATACTCTTTATAATAGGAATGTCTCGAAAGTCACCATACTATATGAGTACCTCATTTGAAGGTTTTTAAGCTTAAAGAGGTTATGCACTTTTAGGACACGGCCTCATAAGGACGTAGAGTTCGAAATTTGAAATGGTAAGGACTACGAGTAGAACATTTTGGTCAGAATAAAATAGTTTTCTTTTAGTTTGTCTTAGAAGTTTAATTTAGTGTGTTTTGTTTTGTGCAGTTTTTTTACATTACACTAATATAATAAACATGAATATTTGGATGTTTGTTTATTTGTTTGTTTGTTACTCAATCACGTCGTAACGGCGGAACCGATTTCGATGAAATTTGGTATATACGTAGATTATAACCTGGATTACCGCATAAACTACTTTTTATCTCATAAATAAGTTTCCATGGGATAAAAATGGGGTGTCAAATCAAGTTGCAACAGCGGGTTTAGCTTTATTTCTAGGTTACCTACACATTTAGAAGTGTAACATGTACGAAGTTGCGGACAACAGCTAGTAGCTTTATAAAAACATTAAGTTTGTAACGGCAAATGAACAAACGATGAAAAGCCGAAAAACCATGTGCAAATGAAGAATGGGTTTTGTTTGGCGTGGGATGAAAGCATATATTTTTCTATAAAATATGTATTATTTAGCCTCTCTCCTACACGGATTGCGACCGCAATTAAATTGCAAAGTTTGTAAGTATTGCCGTGGGCTACATTTGCATATTTGTGCGTTTAAGCTCGTCCTCTCAGGGGCTGAGTGATTGAATTATTAACTCCGGGCCCACAGGAGCCAGACGTGAGCTGTTTGCCTCATGGGTCTGCGCTGGCTCTTATAATTGTTATAATTACTACCTTCGGACACAGTGGAAGGCGAACTATATTTTTTTAGTAACGTTTATAAAATTATTAGTCGTTGGTTCCATTGATCAAAACTATAGACGACCTCCGTGGCGCAGCCGACTGAGACGCAAGAGGTAAGGGGTTCGATTCCCGTCCCGGAACAAATGTTTGCATGATCTACAGATATTTGTTCCAGGTCTGGTTGTTTTTCTATATATTATAAGTATGTATTTACAAAAAAATATATATACGTATTCTATCATTTATCTGGTTCCCATAGAACAAGCTCTGCTTAGTTTGGGGCTAAATAGCGCTGTGTTAAATCTCCACTAATATTTATTTATTTATTCATAATTGTACGTATATGCTTCTTCAACCAACATAGATTTTTGATGTAGTAATATAGAAGGAGTAGTATAGTAAGAAAGGTGTCCGCCAAGGTAAATGGGAAATCTTGCACTGAGCGAACCTCGGCTCGGGGTCCTAGAACCGACAAATTTTACTTATCCTCCGATTCTCAGAATGCAGTGGGCTGTGAGCCCTTACCGATATTCATATCAAAACAAAATTGTTCTTATTGAAGAGAAGATTCCGGGTTCAATCCCGTCCGGTTCGCAATTTTTAGGATGATTTATAAAAACCGCCGCACAAGATCAGAAATGCGTGTCTGGAAATGTAACGGGGGAAGCCTATGCTCAGCAGCGGATGTCCTATGGCTGATATTATGATGGTAAAAAAACCGTTAGTACCATAGTAAACTAGCCGTTACGCGTTGGCTGTGCCTGCGTGCTATCTCGTTTCGATAATGCTCGTTTGCCGTAATAATCCAACCAGTAGCACCTCCACAGAATAATAATGACGCTAGATCGCTATTATTGAATTTATAGGCATAATGATCAATAACCAGCTGTGTCTTTGTCATTGAAACTGCTTGCATGAAAAGAATAAAGGAAAAAAATAGGGTTAGGTCGTATCGTCAACCAACCATAATTTTCTGTCTCTCGTGTACCCGGGTCAACTTTTCACTCGACATATGTATATTGTTTTCTTATTAGCTAACCTATAAGAGCACCATGCCATTTGTAACTCGTACCTATTTAAATTAGTTCTTTGACATTGTATCCTACCTTAGACATATTTTCAACATACAAGATATTTAACCTCGGTTAGGGCACCTTTAACAATTGATTATATTTACTTTCGTGATTTATTTCAATCATTTTTATAAATACGGAATTTATCACGTATCGTTTTATCAATTTATCATCATCATTATCATCATGTTGTGTGCAGTGATGATAATGATGATGACCTGTCAACGCGATGGGCCACCGTTGACGCAACCCCCACCATCTACTCGTACGCAGCGCGCTGCGGCGCGTAGTGCATGGCGAGACGTGGTTCGGAGAATGTGTTGGCTTCGGCTGTAAGTTTTGTGAGCACCTAAATATAAATAAATAAATATTGTTTTATGAGATGGAGCACGCTTGCCTAGAAATAACCCGTTCTTTCTCTCTGGCCCAGTACGAGACTATATACGGAAAATAAATGCGGAAGCGAGTTCCACTGTTTACTCGTACCAACAATGAAAGTAGACGCGAATCGTTTGGTACGTGGTATGCCGACCAGGTACGGGTGGTATTAATCAGTACGCCTATCCGCTTCGTTAAAGGTTAAATTCGACAATCTGATAAAAACTCCACTTTACCTAAATTAGTTTGAAAGGTCTATCTGTTGCAATGGTTATTGTTTAAAGTTCTAAAACGCTGATGAGACTTTAACCCATTACATTGTACACCGATTATTCTGAGTGGCATTGTAATTGTTAATAGCCACCTGCCATCTTAAGCACATTGTTTCAAGGGTTTTCCTAAACTAGTTATCTTTTCACGTCAATATGTAGCCAGCAATGCTCACACCACTGTCCGGCATCATATGACTACACTACTTGCTCCGTGTCATAGGTCTAATTCGGTTGTATTTTATTTTTGTTTGTGTGATATGGGTCGTATATTTTGTGCCTGCAATAAATGAATTTTATTTTTTATTTTTATACGCTCAATCTATTGTCACTATTTGCGCAATATGTGACACAATTATTTCTGGTAATTAATTGCATTAAAATTTTCCCCACGATTCAACACTCGATTTTATCGACAATAATATAACAACATGACCGGTTATTATGACAATATTGACAAGCATTACGAACATATTGACAATGATATCAATAAATAATGCTGGACATTTCACACAATGTCATTCACTCAAAAAAACAAAAATTGTAGTATTTTGTTTTGGTAAATAATCACAATGTGTTATTGTATAAGAATAAAAGCCCAGCATTTTTCGGCAACATATAAATAAATAAATAAATATTGCTGGACATTTCACACAACGCTATCTAGCCCCAAACTAAGCAGAGCTTGTACTATGGGAACCAGATAACTGATAGATTACTTATATATATATATTTTTTTTGTAAATACATACTTATAATATATAGAGAAACAACCAGACCCGGAACAAATATCTGTAGATCATGCAAACATTTGTTCCGCGGTGGGGATCGAACCCGCTACCTCCTGCATCTCAGCCGGCTATTCGCCCACTGCACCACGGAGGTCGTCATATTGCTATGAATATGCAGAAAACGACACAAGTTCATGGTATTTTTACCACTACCTAACAAAGTCGACTAGATGATCAGAGAACTTTCTATATCTTTGTATTTCGTGTTATATGAAAAAGATGCCACGATGTTTATTTACCTAATTTATTATTTACCTATTCAAACCAGCCTTTAGGGCTAAAAAACCAATTCAAAGAGAAACGTCAATATGGTATTTTTGTAAATACCTTCTTCGAAATCTTAAGAAACTGTCGTACACTATAAAATAAAGAATGCTAAGCACCCTAGTAGCTCCGCATAATCTTTCAGAAGACCCCAGCAGAATCTATGTGCCATTATCCATACAAAACAACTTCCTTAGCGACACTATATTTTATAAACAGCAATATTTTTCACCCCATTTCGGCCGCTCTCTCATTTCCTGAACAAAATGCACGGGAAAATTTAAATTCAGTTCAATCTGGGGAACTAGCCAGTGATAAAATTACTTACCCTACCTCTTTTACGATGGCCATAACGGGAGGTTTGGGTTATTTCACTGGGGATCGACCCTGTTACCTCCGAAACCTATGTTTGAATGTTGGCAGGTTATTTTAAATTAGTAATACGTTTGTCGAACTAATCAAAGTGTTATTACTATGAAACAAACATATTCTCAAACGTTCTACTCACTATCAAATTTGTACTATATTAAATCAAAACATGAAAATCAGATTAAAGGATGCAACTTGACTTGACACTCCATGTTTGACTCATGGGACCTGATTTACGGGCTAAAAAGTAGCCTATGTAGTAATCCAGATTATAATCTACGTATATACCAAATTTCATCAAAATCGCTTCAGCCGTTACGACGCGATTGAGTAACAAACAAACAAATATCCAAACTTTCGCATTTATAATATTAGTGTGATTAACTTGACGAAATTCACAGATACAGTCTTGCATTTTCTTAGTAGGACCTAGTTCATGTGTAAATAAATACTAGAAATTAGGGTTTTCTATTATCACTTTGGTGTTACACTGTAATGGCAATGAAAAATAAAATAAATATAAAGAAGGAAAGAAAAAATGTTTATCTGTGACAACCACTAATAACTACACAAAAAATACAGCACAAAATAAATAAAATAGAAGTTGAACTCAGTAGCTGCCACAAAAAGGTCTCAACTCAGTATTTTTCTGTGACACAGCAAGGTAACACAGCGATGATCTTCCATTAAAACCTTTGTGAGTAAGGCATCGAAGTCTGCAAACATTAAATTTGTGATTATTAAGTTAAAATCCACTTTTTTGCGCCATTCTAAACGATGCGGTTGTATGGAACTGTGGATTTTGTACTTAACTATCGGATTGAAATAAAACCAGTCCATTGTTCTGGATCACTTTAACAGCTGTTTCTCAAAATTTGTTAACTGTTTACCAATTCACCTGGAAAAATCTTACGATTGATTTTCCCAAAAATTGCCTCTTATTTAAAAAACTTTTGGCGGAAATCTCCTCAAAAAAGGTTTCGTAGTACTTAAATGAACTGTAACGGTTAACGATCACATAAAACACGAAATTATCCTTTATCTCGACCTTCAAGTAAAATATTATTTCCGAGCGTAAATAAAACCGGATGTAAAACCTCAAATTACAAATAAGTAATAAACCCATTATTAGATATGGCAAGATATCAAAAAGCCATAATAAATTCTAAAGTTGTTGTAAAATTTCATGTTACGATCTCTCGCTCTGGTGTACCAAACTTTGACGGCGATACCGACTTTTATGTTCTATACAGAGGTACTCGTAGAGGCACATATTTTTGAACAATAATGTTGTGGTTTGAAGGACGTATCAGACATTAAAAGCTAATTATTTTATGTAAACTCGTTCAAGGGGTTTTTATTTGATGGCATTGCTCCCGCTTTGTTCGTTGGTGCGCCCTGACATTACTTGAGTAGCCAATTTTTGCTCGAAATATTCGTATAAGTAGAGAATGAGAATATGATATTCATTGACCAGCATACAAACGTTGTCCAAACTGTTTAGTTAAATGCAATGCAAACTGCATAATCACTATATTACATTATGTCTTACTTAGAAAACTTTCGTGAATCAATCATTATTATAAATATGGGATTTATCACGTACCGTCTTAGCGGTATTCGTGAACCTTCATCAGGGTGAGTGCGATCCGCTCCAAATAAAGTCTCGCCTCGCACTGCGTGCCGCAGCCCTCTGCGCGCGAGTAGATGGGTGCGGTGGTGGGGATTGAGTCAACGATGACCCAGCGCGTTGACAGGCTGCATCATCATCATTATCATCACTGTGTCTCTCTTCGGTAGTTCTCGGTACAGGCAAACAGACAACACTATGTATCTACCAGGTTCACTCACTCTTCTGTCGCTTGCATCATGAAGACATGGCCTCCATATATATATATATATCATATCTCTTTACATTATTGTCATTATAAATGTCAAATCTCTACCAAGAGATTTAACTTAACGTTTTATTGTAATCTAATATGATAAAAATTATGCCAACTGACTACGAAAATATCCCTAAGCTCTGAGTTACCACACTTTAATTAAATCAGGGTCATAGACAGGTGACGTCAGTTTATTTTATTGACCACGTTTGACTTTAATTAGACATTCAAAAGTCTCTTTTACAAAATCCAATTCAAATATGGATGATAAAACACCACCTTAATTAACGTTGGAAATTAGAAGATGAAAGCCTTTAGGAGCTTTTTGTTTTGACACTTCATAATTATTAACGAATCCTAAACCGATGTAGATTTCAATAAAGAACATTTTGCTCGTATTTTGATATTTTTTATACAAATCTTTTATCCTCTTATTAATACTTCATTGTTTTCTAAATCAGGTTTTAAAACTCAATAAACTGGTCAAGGGCGTATCGAACTACGCACACTAAAGAGTTGTGTACCCAGTACGGCAGTATCTTAGTCATATAATGCTAATATTGTAGTTAATTTCGGTCATTTTAGACCAATTACAAGAACAGCATGTTGGCTGAAAGGGGAGGAGGTCATACGACTATTACGAAAATGGCAATTTTGCGGCTCCATATTTCGTAAACGGGTTATTGTATCAAACAAGTGTTAAGCAAATCTTATAGTGTTTTTAAATACCTCTTCAACGGTACCCCACAAGATGAAGCCACAAGCGTGAGTAAAAAAAATCACCCCCAACTTCTCTGTAGGAAAGGATTGTTTACGACATAACTAGAAATTAGCGATTTTCGGATTAATTCCTTTAACACAGTTTCCTTGCGGTTGTCACTAGAGGCGCCACTTTCATTACATGCAAAACAAAAAACTTTTAAAGTGAACTCTTTTAAATTATCCTCCGATGACGACCTCCGTGGCGCAGTGGGCGTATCCGGCTGAGACGCAGGAGGTAGCGGGTTCGATTCCCGCCACGGAACAAATTTTTGCACGATCCACAGATATTTGTTTCGTGTCTGGGTGATTTTCTATATATTTATAAGTATGTATTTAAATAAAAAAAGAAGTATATAAGTATTCTATCAGTTATCTACATAGTTCCCATAGTACAAGCTTGGCTTAGATTGGGGCTAGATAGCGCTGTGTGAAATGTCCAGCAATATTTATTTATTTATTTATCTAGTTATGTAAAATATTGTCATTTAGTTACAAGCAATGAATACAATATAGGAAAAGAGTTTAAAAATATATTCTGGGCAATTTGGTCAACGTATCGAACACAACCGAACGCTTCTAGAGTCTATGGAGTTCATAAACATCAGAAACTTAGTTGTGGAAATCAAATGCATGCATAATCAGCTAAATTTGAATTTCAACGCGTATGAAAATATACGAGTTAATTGTATTTGATGTAGAACGTTTAAAATTGCATAATCAGCGCTTGCCAGGAGGCATCTTGCCAGAATCCTGTAGTGATAAATCTCACCGGATTCCATTGAATAGAGACTTGTGCGAATTATTAACGCCCCATTAGTCTCCGCCAAACGTCTTTATTTGTATAGAAAATCTTATTGAAATTTACTTATCCGTGAGGAAAATTAAAAATGGCTTATCGACGGCTTCTGTGTTCTGCTATCTCTGCATCATGCAGATTGAATAATATAATAAGAAGGAAAACATTAAACTATTATAATTTTAGTCATAATAATAACGATATACAGCCTTGGCCAAAAGTATTAGGCACCCCTCTAAAACATGGATATCTCAGAACGTATTTAAAATACAGCAAATATTTTTGATAAAAGCCAAGCCGGTGCCGTCCAACGATTATTTAAATACTAGATAACCTTATTCTATGGGTCAATAAACATTTGGTGAGCCGGAACCCAAATTATGGGTATTTTACAAAAAATACTCAAAACTATTATCAGTCTGTATTTGTTATTCATAGCGTAAAGAAGCTTTCGTGTGTGATTTAGTGGTGAAATTGACATTCTCTTTTTTCGAAAATGCCGAAAAAAGTGAACTGTGCTACGAAAAACGTATTAAAATCCAGTTGCTACACGAACAAGGAAACTCCCAAGTAGAGATTGCCAAACTTGTAAAATGTTCGCGATCCGCAGTACAATCTGCTATTAAACGGTTTGCGGAGACTGGTTCCCACGCAAATAAAATACGGACTGGCAGAAAACGCGTGACTACTGAGCGCCAGGACAGAAAACTCGTCCGCGAGTCTCTGAAGGACCGCAAAAAACTTCTTCTGAGCTCGCTGCCGTCCTATCCGAGGAAATTGAATACCCTATTAGTGCTCGAACGGCAAGAAGAAGACTTGCAGATGCAGGTTTATAGGGGTGTAAAGCAAGAAAGAAGCCATGGCTCTCGGAGAATAACAAAAAGAAACTCTTAGAATGGGCTCTACGATACCAACACTTCACGGAGGAGGATTGGTCA
This sequence comes from Philereme transversata, assembly GCA_963924445.1. Classification (NCBI taxonomy): domain Eukaryota; kingdom Metazoa; phylum Arthropoda; class Insecta; order Lepidoptera; family Geometridae; genus Philereme; species Philereme transversata. The sequence continues at coordinate 14,943,748 of OZ004342.1, forward strand.
AATGTTGTTTGGTCCGATGAATCAAACTTTGAGGTAAGCTTTTATACTATTCCTTCAGAACGATAACATTGATCACTATTATTTTAGTCTAATTTCTTAAAAATAATGAGCACACATTTAAACGCTACTTTTTTCCATTGTTACGGTTATTTGGAACTGCGGGTGTAACCTTCGTGAGGCGTCGCGTCGGCGAGGAATATCATCCCGATTGCGTGGTTTCCACTGTTAAACACGGGGGAGGTAGCATAATGATCTGGGGCTGCATGACAGCTGATGGTGTCGGCGAAATGTTCGTTTGCGAAGGCCGTGTGAACAGTAAAAAGTGCATAAATGTGCTCGAAACTGTGCTAATGCCTTTGCTTACACGCATTTTCGGCGACACAAATATGGATGGAGTCAAATTCCAACAAGACAATGCTCCTTGTCATAAATCAGCGACCACCATGCGCTGGTTTAGAAACAACAATATCGACTTGTTAGAATGGCCGGCGCAATCCCCAGATCTGAACCCTATCGAGCATCTTTGGGGTATTCTGAAGTGCAAGGTCAGAAAGCACAGCATACCATCCAAAACCACTTTAAAAAATGCGTTAATTCAAGAGTGGGACGCCATAAGTGCAACCGAATGTAAAAAGCTTGTAAGCAGCATGCCCCAAAGAATTGCTGCTGTGACCATGCAAAGGGGGGGACAACTAAATATTAGTGTTTTTTTATAATTTTATGTTAATATAGTCATTTGGAAAACAAACTAGTGTCATTTTTCACCTTGAACACGAAAAAGTCAGGAAATTTTAGGGTGCCTAATACTTTTGGCCAAGGTGTACTAACCAAGAAGCCAGTCACTCCAACCTCTAACCAATGTTATGTTTGTACTCGTGGCATAATTGAACACTTCTTCTTGCGTCTTGAAAACGTATTTCGACAAATGTCCCTAAAGCCAAGCGGGACAAAATATCGCATGTCCCACACGCGAAGGGTATTCTGGGCATCAATCGCTCCTGTCCTAATAACCGTTTAAATAGGAGAAAGATTTATGGAAAAGCCCAACAAAGGAGCCCTCGATCCGGCTTCGATAAATCTACGCACGAAATAATACGATCCCAAGCGATTTGTACTGGGACAAAGACTGTTTCGTCCGCTAGGTAATAAAGGGAGGCTGGGCAATAGATAGTCAAATTGGCCCAAAACACCGTCAGAGATATTACATACTTAATTTGAAAATGTTTTTGAGCTGATCATTCCTTCCTTAAGACCATAGATCATCTCGTGGGCAAAATAAATCAAAAGAAAACACCAAAGTATTTTTTTCAAAATTCATATAGTTTTTCTATTATTTAAATGCTTCTAGGAATAGAAAGTTTACTTTGACAACGTTACCTTTAAGCGGTAAGAATCTTTAGTAGTATTCTCTGGGCCAACTTTGCCCTGTTTCCTTAAGCATCATCAAATGGCGGCCAGATATTGGTTTGAATGGTTCCGGTAATGTCAGTGATCTTCAAGATTCCGGTTTTAGGCGGTGAATAGCCATAATAAAGGATGATCCAAGGTAGAATTTGACATTTACTAGTAAGTAGGTAACGTGACACGTTAAACAAAATTGTAACCCAAGTCTGGCTAGAATTGAGTTCTTAACATAGGTTGTAAGCGTGTCATTCGATAGTTTCTAATTATCTATTAAAGTGGTTTGCCCCGAACTGAGATTTCGCGAATCCCACAAAATAATTATTAGGGCGACTTGCACAACGATGCCTAAACGTATTTAGTGGCTAAATATGATTTAAGGAGTTGTCAAATCATACAAATAGTTCAAATTTAAACATGTTTAGTCGCTTAATACGTTTACTGATCTAAATGCATGCCGGCTTTAATCTTTGACTAATAAATTGGTGCCACGAAATGCATTAATAACCTACTTGACCTACAGTTTCATTCAAATTAGATGTAACGGGGGTTCCTGTTAATTGGTTATTTTTTTTGGTACAAATGGCAGTTATTCTGGATTTCAGACTTTTGCCTATATTTGTGTCACTAAAGCTACACGAATACCAAATTTCAGCATTGTGCGGCCACTGGTGTACCCTGTGAATTTTGTCAAAGTTTTGTTTTTATTATGACTAATAACTCAAAAACTACAATAATTAAACTAAAAATAAAAACAGGATTCAAATGTACTAATAAAGACCTTTCATTTGACGTCCCACTTGACCTAATAGTCTCGTTTTAATTTTTTTTACCTCTCTTGAACCCCAATATCTCAACAACCCCCCAATATTTTTAGCTCATTGTGCCATCACTGCCTACCTATATACCGAATTTCATGATGATCGGATAAACACTACAAAAGTTATCATCGGACAAACAAACATACATACAACGCCGATTTGCCCAAGTTGATTTGGAGATCTCGCTTCGCTCGATCAACAAAAAAGTTACCATGTTCGTAAATTTCTGCAGAAATAATGAAAATAATTCTTCGATTCCCTGTTCTTCTCTTTCTGGAAAATGATAATTATTCCTGGAAATTAAACGACAACTGTTAGCTACCCGTACCACGTGGATTTATATTATAGTCTTAAGTTGATCACATCGTATAGAAATATGCGAAATATATTGAATCTGCAAAGATTTTCTATTAGTATCAATAGTTCTCGGTAAAATATGTTATTTTTGCTTGGTTTAACTTATTCAAGTTAAACCTGCTACAAGATGGTTTAGTGGTGTTGTCAGTTCATAATGTAAGAAACAATTGTAGTACAAAAAAATTGACAAAATCGGCTTGTATGGCAATACAAAAGATTAGTGTTGTTAAACTAAATAATAGATAAAAAAAATACTCAGATATGACTGGGAGTAAAATCTAGTAGGTATATTAATATAATTTGAAATATTATATAGGCTACATTCGGGGTCATATTTTAAGTTTACAACGGGTAGGCTTCGATTTGTAACTTGTGTTGCCATTAAATATTTTATGGCCCTTCAACCTGTTTCTATACGAAGCTCAGAGCATTTGGATGTTTTATAGGTTGCATCAAGACTTACAAAATACCTACTCTGCTGACTTATGAAATAAGATGGCTGTAAAATATACTTTTGCTGAAACTCAATGGCTTTTCGATAGTTACGAAAATTATTTGGTCAAATTACCCTGAGATCGTAATGAAAACTGAGGTGTGTGGCTACACGACCGCTTGAACTAGTCGTGTGTGGTCGCGAAACATCCTTGACTCTAGCGGCCCGTTCTTACTTCAAAATGATACGTAAATTTTTGCACCAAAACTTCTAGTCGCTTCACTGCTTAGCCGCGGCGATCTAGATGTGAATTGACCCTTCCCTATTCATCTAAAATCCTTTGACTTCAGAAAGCCAGATATGACAAAGCCTAAGCCATAACCGCCCTTTTTATACCTAAATGAGTAATCATTATTTTTAAAAATTATGCGAACATCATCGATTAACATTCGTCTCTTCAGACAACGCCTGGGGAGAATCTTCAAAAGAATTAACAAAACACGATATAAAACAAGTACCTGAGTGTTCTTCAAGAAAATCTGTCCTGCTGAGAGCACTTTGCTCCCAATTTATCTTTTTGTGGATTGCTTTGCTTGTAATCAGTGATGTGCGGGATCTTTGGATAGCTGGACCATTTAGGTGAGCTTCACGAGTACGGATAGTGATTGTACGGATTATTTATAATTTTGTTTCATCGAAGCTGGCTATCTTTGAAACTAGTATAAATATAATGAATGCCATCAAATTGTAAGCCGTTTTATGGTAAACGTATGGAGTATCATTTCATTTATGGTGTAGCAAAACAAGTTAAGTCAAAAATTAAAACACTTCAATTTAATGATTAGGGAAGTAAACATTTTATTTTTTTACAAAATTTAAATAGATTAGATTCGATAATTCCTTTATTGCACACCATTAAAAATAAAACAAACAAAAGACAGTACATAATTAAATCAAAGGTACAATAGGCGGCCTTATCGCTAAAAGCAATCTCTTCCAGGCAATCTTTATTTTAAACAACATTTTAAATACAGTTTCTTGCTTTGATTGCTAGCTGTCTGCAAGAATCTATTCTGCAATAAAATAAATAAGACTATTACAAGCCAATACAAAACTTTAGATAGGTGATGATACTCAGAGCATGTGACCACATTAAACGAAGGCTGATTGGAACATAACCATGTTGCAGAAAAGGTGTATACTACGACAGTATACGTATTTTCATGCAGGTATTTGTTATTAATATTGTTGTTATCGCTTATTCATTTTATTATTATTTTTAGTATTATGATTTTTAAATTTGTGACGTCACCAGGCAGGGCCTTATTAAGGCCTTATTTAGGCCCTGCCTGAAAACCAGCGCTGCTTTGCATTATTTATTGCAAAGGAGCTTAAAGCTGAGGCAGGACCTGTTTGGGCATGCGTGGCACGGAGCGGGACTAGTTAGTACATCTACCTACTGGCTGGGTAGGTACCTGTGTTCTACCTATGTTATAATATCTCCTTCTGTATTTATCCTTCTGTATTACTTACTGTATTTTTCCTGTCTGTCCACTATTATGTTTGTGATCCGTTATGTGTTTCTTTATGTGTGTCAAATAAATATATTCTATTCTATTCTATTCTATTCTATTCTACTCTACTCTACTCTACTCTATTATATTCTATTCTATTCTATTCTATTCTATTCTATTCTATTCTATTGTATTCTATTCTATTGTATTCTATTCTATTCTATTGTATTCTATTGTAATCTATTGTATTCTATTGTATTCTATTCTATTATATTCTATTCTATTCTATTCTATTTATCGTACTCCTGGCCTAGGCGTTATTTCTCAAGTTACGGATACGGATTAGGAGCTCAACACATCACTACTTGTAACGGCGGCTGGGGCGTGGGAAATTCTACAAAAACTCCGCACCATCCCACTCCACTCTGCTCAGCAAAACCATTACACAAAACATTATTCCAAATTACATCGCAGGCGTTACGATTATGTTTTTGTTCATTTGATAAGATAACGAAATGTTGTTTTTCAATTGTTTTTACAATAAAAAACCAAATGTTAAAGTTTAAATTGGAAAATCCCCTAATTTATTTTATTGCGATAACCTCCCACTTAATTTGTATTGGGGTGAAATAAGTGACCTCTGTTAGCTTTCAATTTATTAAATTAAGACACTTAATTTAATAAATTAATCGTATTAAGTAATCGTGTATCTGTACGTATCTATTTACAAGTTTATATTTTTATAAATAAATAATGTGTATCCGTGGATATTATTAACAGAAAAATACTGAATATTCAACACATGCTATAAAAATATCCACAGTCCTGCGTATTCATCTACAAAGCAAGCGATTGAATATTTAATCCTGAGCTTCGTACGATCTTCTAGATTTACTTGACTACCTATTCGACTTTTGGCCTCGTAACTCGGTATGCATTGTTCGATACGCGGTCAACGATTCCATATACCAAAGCAGTATTCATACGTGGCAGTGGTCGGACTAAACGGGGCATGAACGCGTCCGTAAAATTCTTCACTTCGACTTTAGTGAATATCGGAAATACTTTCATAATCTTTTAGCTTGTACGAACATATTTTACATATAGTTGTCAGTAACGGGTCAGTAGATAATCAATAATAGTTCAGAATTCATTTATTTTTTGTAAGTATAGATACAAAATTAGATGGTAGGTTAGATTTTGCTTTTCAGCGTAGGGTATGTAAAGATGTCATAGTGGAAATACATTATTATAGTCTATGTTAGGTATGCACTAATAATAAAATTAAAGCGTCTGTCTGTGATTTCAAAATCAATGCAAAATGTTAAGTGTAAAAGACGTTATATTACCATTTCTAGAATTTTTGTCTGAAAGTTTATCTCGAATAGGCTTTAGATTTCAACGAAAATATGAACATTTTAGAGATTAAAATAGGAATTCTAACTTAAATTTTCATGTACCTATGTTCCATTTTGATAATCTTCCAGAGTTTAGGAGACCTGAAAATAAATATACACTAATAATATTATAAAGAGGAAAAATTTGATTGTTTGTTTGTTTGTATTGAATAGGCTCCGAAATTACTAGACCGATTTAAAAGACTTTTTCACCGTTGGAAAGCTACACTATCCTCGGGTGACATAGGCTACTTTTTACCCAACAGCGCGGAGGTTTATGTTTTTATTGAAAAACTACGCGTGCAAAGCCGCGGGTGGGTCAGCTAGTTTACTAATAAGACTGTACCTTTTGAAAGTTATAACTTAATAAAATATGAAACCGTTTTAAAATCTAAGTAATTTTTATGATACTCGTACTAGTTACTATACTAATGTCACCATACCAATTTACCCACTATTTTCTCAGCTCTAATAACTTAGACACATAAGCAAGCCCTTCATGGCACGGCTTAAATTATTTCATTATATCCTTATAGGGCAATGAACATAACACAGTAGAGAATGCTAGAAATAATTCATTACAAAGGCAGGGGTTCGTTCCTGTTATTCATATTTAAATTGCAAACTCGTGTAGCCTCTCGTCGCTGTCATAACACAAACGAAAACTTTGAGATAGCTATGATTTTCTGGGTTATTAGATTAGTGCGCTGTATTTATAGTGGCCGGGCAGCGTTCAGTAAACGACGTGACGTATTCTCGTCCATAATACCTCAGTGTCTGAAGACAAAAGTCTTTGATCAGTGTGTGCTACCAGTGATGACATATGGCACAGAAAGGTGATCTCTCACTATGGGGCTATGGAAAGGGCTATGCTTGGTTTCTCTACGATATTAAAATACCAATTTATTTTATTTTCATTTTTAGAATTTTAGTAAAACTTACATAAAAGGTTACAGGATAAAACTTACAGGTTACAGAAAAGATATTTGAGTAGAAAATAAACAATAATAAATGCTACTTATTCTAATTACTAATAACTTAATTAATGAGGAGATCCGTAGACAAACCAAGGTCACAGACATAGCCAAAAGGATTAGTAAGCTGACGTGGCAGTGGGCGGGGCACATAGCTCGAATAACTGACGGCCGTTGGGGCAGAAAGGTTCTAGAGTGGAGACCACGCACTGGAAAGCTCAGCGTAGGATGGCTGTTAAGGTTGCTGGGAGTCGTTGGGTGCTGGCTGCACAAGATCGGTCACTTTGGAAATCTATGGGGAGGCCTATGTTCCGCAGTGGACGTATTCTGATGATATGATGATGATGTATAGTGAAAGTTTGTTAACTATAAAAGTACGGCGTATTATAAAAATCAATATGGAAGGTATCGATCTTGAACTACCAAATTGTTGGAATGTAGAAATTCACATTTTAAACACAAAGGTTTGCATTTGCATGTTAATGCAAATAAAACATCATAAAAATTAAATTCACTAGTATTTCAACGATAAATTACTCCGAGATTATGTACGTAATGACATCGTTAACTTAATTTTCATACATTCATAGAACCAAAATCTCTGCCAAATGTTAAATAGCTGAGAGCACCTTTTTTATCTTCCTCTTTCGCTTGGCCGATTCTCGTGAGTGAAGAAAATTATTGCCGTATAGAAAACCTGTGGAATAAGTGGTCAGGAAAGAGCTCACAGAGACAAGATACCCGAATTGGGGTACTGTCGAAACGATCAGACAACGAACTTCAAAGACGCATTTCACTTTTGTGACATAATTATACCAATATCTGAGAGATTTTCACTTTGAGTTTTGGTAACGAAGGAGGCTAGCGTTGTATTTTAACACGAGAATTTTAGTCTTCGGCAGGTACGAAATATTAAAGAAACCTGTAACACGTAATGCCTGAAATACGTAAAAATACGGGTATGGCATTTGTTTAGGCAGATCTCACTAATGCCAGTTACTTATAAGAGTACCTGTACACTCGTAGTGAGAGATCATAAGAAGAGATTTAAAATTGCTGATAAACAATGTATAATAAAAGTACTAAAAGCTGAATCATCATACGTTTCTTCAGCAGCTTTGTAATGAGATCAACTTGGTTGATTTAAATTTCAAATCAGTTGATCAATGAATCTTCCTCTATTATTACTAAAGTAGACATCTTTCTTTCTTAATATTAAAAAAATATATAAAACAAAGTCAGGTTTATTCGAACACTTATAACTCAAGAACGGCTGAACTGTCATAGTTTGTTGTGTTTGTCTCCGTCCCGAATAGCAGAATAACTATTAAAATATCAAAAAAATTCATGCTTAAATAAATTATGACGAAAATTCGTTTTCTCATACATAGATGCAGCTAATGATGGCCGTTTGACCACTGTACGTTGACAGCCCACGTCATATACATGTCAAGGCGGTACGAAGTTCAGCGGGTCAGCTAGTTTACACATAAAAGAATATTCTGATAGAAAAAAAAATGACGATAACCGACTCCTATAGGTGCAAACTAACGATGAATTTCGGTGCAGTTTCAAATACCTACTCCACCGTACATTGAAAACTTGGTTGAAGCAATGCAGGCGGAGTGTGGCCCGTAGAGCTGCAATATTTATCTGAAGTTCGTGAGTGCAACGCTTTCCACGTATTGCTTCACATACACACTCCGGGCTGTTGTTTTAATTTGATTTCATAAATTCCGTCTGTAGTTTTATACACTACCGGTTTGCACGTTAAAATATCTATTTTTTTTATTTATATCAGCTATAGAAACAAGCCAAATTAACTCCTTGTCTTTTTTCCTTGCTTTCAAGTGATTAGTAGTTTTTGGTCTGAAAAATTAACCTTTGGAAGATGCAACTACTTTTCATAGACAGAACGAATAGAAAAGGAATAACTTTCGTTAAGGCCTATCGTACTCGTACTAAATTAGGCCTATCTTACGTGATGTATCCAGCAACTGGCAATTTTCGTTATGTTAAACTATAGCGGATAGTACTGCTGGTGCTACGGCGTAGCAGACTTGCTACGCCGTAGCAGCAAACAGTTATATTCATTGTAGCTACGTACTTTTCTAAACTGATTTGTACTTGTTCCTTCGTCAAAAATTCATCTTGCGATGAAACTGAATCCATTCTCGAACCTTCGTATCTACCTAGGTGCCAAACACGAATGCCTAATCATAGCAACACGACGACTTCCATTAGGCCTGTACTTAGTAACGAGCCATAGGGCAAAGTGTACGATTCTCGGCAGTTTAGCAGAAAGCTCCGAGACGTAATTCGTGGTAGGGAACGCTGAGGAATGGAAACACTACATGGTAGATGTTCCATCTGAAATCAATAATTATCAGTTACGATGTTGTCTTAAATTTTTGTGAAAAAAGTCAAAAGGTAATCAACTACTTGTTTTAAAGCATCCGGGTAAGCTACTTAAAAGACGATATTAGTTACGCAAACAACAGGTTGCGTGTAATTTAATATTTTATTGATAATTTGACGTTGCTTGGTTAAGTGCCTATAGGTCTACTAAAGGTTGGTTTACTTTTCCTTGTAACTTCGCGTAATCAAATATTGGGTCACACGAAGTGTTTAAACTTTCGTGCGCACTGCTGTAAGTCATTGCCCAAAGACCACGTGACCGTCGTGACGTCACTCGATTCAACTTCGTATCTGTCCAACCTACATGGAATGATATCGAAAAAGGATCTAGTCACCTACGTAGACCTCTACGTCTATCCCACTTTTTATGTAAAGTTTGAAACTACTCAATAATAATAAGTATTCTTGAATAATACTTTTTACACCTTTGACAATGAACGAGGTCGACTGAGCAGTGGATCGCGACCAACGAGGGAAATTGAAGTCGGTATGTGGTTCTGTAAGAGAAGTATAGTATTATGACGACCACCGTGGTGCAGTCTGAGACGCGGTTGCGGTTTCGATTTCCACCGTGGAACAAATGTTTGCATGATTTACGTATATTTGTCCCGGGTTGTTTCTCTATATATTCTAAGCATGTATTCACAAAAATAAATGTATATAAGTATTCTATCAGTTAGCTGGTTCCCATAGTACAAGCTAGGGTTAGTTTTGGGCTAGATGGTGCTGTGTGACATGTCCAGCATATATTTATTTATTTACTAGTTGTTAGCCTGCGACTTTGTCTGCAATTTTCTAAACTTCGATAACAGCGCCACCTAACGGGTCCAATTATGTTTTCAAACCATCCAGGAACCCATTGAAATATACACACTAAATTTCATCCAAATCGATCCTGCTGATTAGGAGGAGTTAGATGACAAATACACGTACAGAAGAATTATATACAGGGTTACAGGAAAAATCGTGCTAGATCCGTTAAGGGCGTGGAGTACCCATCATTTCTGACTTATTTCACTATGAAACACCCTACCCTAAACTTAACCCTTTTCGAGATAGTGTGGGGGTGCATGAAAAGTCTTGTGTACAGCGAGCCGAATCCAGTTTCGTCTGTGGAAGACTTACGAGAAAGGATTGTGGATGCAGCCAATAAAATGAGGACCACGTTAACCACTGGAGTAGTAAAGACTGGTCTCCGTAGAAGGATGCGACAATGTATCAGAAATAGAGGCGGCCATGTTGAACATGAACTGTAGAATAAGAAAAAGTTGTGTGAAAATCTTTAATAAATGACATTTCATGCTTACCTATTATTTTATTTTACTTTTTAGGGCTAAGTATAAATTTTCTTCTCCACTGTCGCCTATAAAACTAAATTTTTTTCAATGCATTTGAATAAAACCCTAGATTATTATACCTCGTTAGATAGCTGATGAAACGTAGATATTTTAAAAAACATCTGCCGAACAATTGCCATAATATTTTTTTTAGATATCCCTTAGAGAAAAATAAACTTTCTAATATTTTTTTTTATTTCTTAACTTTCACTTGTCTACTACGGTCTATTCAATTAACTTATGCACTATTTTAATGATTGACGTCCTAAAGCATCTTATTACACATGTAAAAATGCAATAATAATAATAATAAGATACACAAAATAAACAAAAATAAATTTACTAGCCTAAAAATCGGCAATTTTCAATAAAAAAATTAAAAGTCGAATATCTCGAAAAGGGTTAAGTTTAGGGTAGGGTGTTTCGTAGTGAAATAAGTCAGAAATGATGGGTACTCCACGCCCTTAACGGATCTAGCACGATTTTTCCTGTAACCCTGTATATTAAGAAAATTTATTTTATAAGAAGAGACATTTTATCTCAAGGTGACAACGCGCCTTTGGTGTTAAAAACGTCCATAAGCTTCAGCAATTACTTACCATGAATTGGGCTTGCTTGTTTGCCATCTTTGTAGTACTTTTTTTATTTTTATATTTATTTGTATTTTGCAAACCTGTACTTAAATAAAAAAACGAATGTGCTTTAGACCACACGACTGAAGTAAAACGGAGATAGTTTTACTTCAGTCGTGTGGTCTCTCAACTTCCGTTCGGCTCACACGATCACATTTTTCGTAACGCTCTCGTCACGCATTCACCAGTTTACTCCCCAAGTCAAGCGTGCGTAAAGTTTTATTTCAAAAATAAATATTGCGGGACATCTATATATCACTGATAGAATATATACTTTTCGTCTCAGCCGGCTATTCGCCCACTACGCCACAAAGGTCGTCACTTATATCGATTCTTAAAAACTCACAGTTCTACACAATGTACTTCTGTTTCTCAAGTCGTAATTCGTGGTGGGGTAAAGGCTGCTAACAGAGCGACTGGCGGGCATTATTAACGGGCCATTAGCCAGTTCGGGCCTCGTCGGATCCGACGCGGCCTATAGACAACTATTCCTTAAGACGGTGAGTGTAAATCCAGGATTGACTTGTTTTAGAATTTGGGGGTTGAAGGATTTATTGAACGGGTTTGTTGACGGGAGTTAATTATAACAAAAGATCATTATAACTGCGATCATAATAAACATTGTTTTTTAAAACTTTATTTTTTTAATATTCAAAAATATTTGTAGTTATCTAAAAGCCATGTAAAAGTCAAAAAGAGCCTGAGGGTCTAAAGTGGCCACTTTGGGTGCTTCATATTCAACATTTCGTTCGATAGCAAATAATAGTGTTTCTGACGTTGGCGCTGGATACGAGTATTGCCTTATGACAGCAAATTACTAATAATAGGTCTTTACCTATGAAATTGCTGTTCTTCAGTACTGGTCATTTGAAATGGAAAAAAAGTTTGGAATGGCTTTGTATTCTAAATTCAAATTAATTTTGTTTTAAAAACATGACATTCTTTTTACAAACTCAGTCTTCTGTTTATTAATCAGCGTTGTATTTTCATTGCATTTGAACATTTTTCGTCATAATGGATACTGTAAAAATTCGTGTAATTATGGAATATGAGTTCCGTCGTGGCACCAACGCAACACAAACGGCGCGTAACATCAAAAACGTTTACGGAAAGAACTATACAAACGAACGTACAACCCGTTATTGGTTTTCCTGCTTCCGTTCTGGAAATTTTGTCTTGAAAAATGAAGCTCGTGGTCGTCCGGAGACTTTGGTCAACAATGATGAATTAAAGGCGATTGTGGAAGCTGACGAAACTCAATCTACAGCTGAGCTAGCAGCAGCTTTTGATGTTAGCATCAAAATAATTTTGATCCATTTGCGACAAATAGGCAAGGTAAAAAAACTTGATAGATGGGTGCCCCACGAATTTAACGATCGCCAGCATAACGTACTCGTCGAGACCTGCCTCGCGCTGCTCAATAGGCAAAGAAATGAAGGAATTTTGAACCGAATTGTTACGTGCGATGAAAAATGGATTCTGTTCGACAATCGAAAGCACTCAACAAGTTGGTTAGATCCTGGTTCAGCACCAAAGCAATGCCCTAAACCAAAAATGATCCCTAAAAAGGTGATGGTCACTGTTTGGTGGTTTAGTGCGGGTGTGATTCACCACAGCTTTTTATAAAACGGCATGAGCATTACTGCAGATGTGTACTGTGAAGAACTGGAGACAATGATGGAGAAGCTTGCACATCGGCAACCAGCTTTGGTCAATTGGTCGTCCCCACTGCTCCTTTACGACAACGCGCGACCCCATACTGCACAATAGACAGTCTCCAAGCTGCAAGAGCTGGGGTTGGAAGCTCTCCCTCACCCGCCATACTCACCAGACCTACCGACTATTACTTTTTCCAAAATTTAGAAAATTTTTTAGTGGGTAAAAAATTCAATTCCCGAGAGGCAGTACGAAATGCCTTTGAAGAGTTTGTTGCCTCCCGTCCAGCTAATTTTTACAAGAAGGGCATCAATAAACTGCCAATGCGTTGGCAAAGATGCGTCGATTACATTGGTGATTACTTTGAATAACAGAAATAAAAAAGTTTAAAAAAATAAGTACTTTCACTTATTCCATACAAAACGGCAATTTCATAGGTGAAGACCTAATATCTCAGTGAAATGTTTGAAAAAAAAATTCGCAAATTATTCAGATATTAAATGTTTGACTTTCAATTCATCGAACATATATGTCCACTTTACGAAAAGAGGAACACCAGTATGTTGCTCTATTCGTAAAATGTACATACATCTATGTACACTTTTTTTTTTATTCCACTTTATTATAAGGACCTTTATAAGGATACATGTCGGTCCTATCGTATGTACAAATTAATTGAATCAAAGGTACAAACAAAGCAAAGAAAATAAATATTAACAACAACAATTAAACTTATTTAAATCGGTCCGGCACCACAACCATACAAAAATGTAAAGGTGTGATCCCTGACGGGTTAACTTAAAAAAAAACAATAATTAGCCACAAGTAAATTAAGTTACCTACCTATCTATATGTATGTCACTTGTGGCGACTTACAGCACTAAATAATTCATTAGCTGCATCTGATGTAGGGTCAGCTAACATTTCATTGAAAATGCCCACGTCGAATCTGTTCAAGTTGTAAATTGCCACCAGTGACTATCTTTCTCGCTGGAAGCGGACACATTCCACCAATAAATGGTGCACATCTTCCACCACTCCACATGTGTCACAATTAGGTGTGTCAGTCTTCTGCATTAAGAACGCAAACATTTTTAATGGCTATGTACACTTTGATCTCCTTACTTTGCTTCAGCTTATCTACAAATGTGCCTCCCTATAATCCTCCTGTAATTATTAAATATGATAATTTTTTTAGCTGTTTTTTAAGATTGATTCCATTTTTATTACTTTGATCTTATTGTGATTAATAAACGTGACAAAAATAAACTAATAACATCAATTTTGTACTGAAAATCAACAATGAATTTTGAGTGGCTTTGTCGATTTCGTTTGCTCAAACCTAAAATGCGTCCTAACCACCGATATGGTAGTTACGAGAGCAGTACTCAAAAATAAAGGTGCTTTTCCACGAGCGAGACGAGCAGAGGATTGGATTGAAGTGAATTAAAATTTGTATGGCAAAATTTATATTCTGTCGTAGCGTATCTTTGGGGAAAATGTCTGAATTTGCGAGGATGCACCGAGACGACAATTTAAATATTTGTTGATGTAATATTGAACCATATTGCTGCATTCTTAGAGTGTAAAATAACTTGGAAACATGATTATCGCGGTGGCTCACGTGGTATCGCACGTTCCGTGAGCTCGCGATAACTAATTGATATAAATCGCGAGATTGTGAGGTACTTACTATGTTAGACTGATGTAGGGTAAATTAATGCTTTGAATGATCATAATGCTTTGAATTTATTTCGTAGTTGCTAGCCCTTAATTGCAATATTACGCGAGCTCGTGGTAGCTATTAATGGCAATTTTTGGTGGAAATAAACCAGCGAAATTCCAATTCTTCTCTCGCCTAGCCTGTGGAAAAGCACCTTAAAGCTAGCATTCTACTCGAGAGACATGTAACGTCCGTGTATCGACACACGACATGCAATTCCATGAAACGGCACCCTTTCCAATAGATTGGCTACCGCACTTCCGAAATATAACAATATCGTAACACCAGTGGTATTATCACAGAGAAATAATATACTACGTACCTATTTTTATTGGCCTTATTTTACAGCTTAATACTTGTTTAGATGGCATCGCTAACAGGTAACCCTCTGCATGAATAAAGATTAAAATAAATACTATTAGAAGGACGATTCATAAAAAGTTTATTACCCTTCTTGTGTTAAGATAAATTATATACCAAACTTTTTTGAAATCATTCAATTTTGTTTTCAGTATTCAATATTTTTTGTATCTACTCATTTATTTGAGGCAAAATTCAAGGTTTCTTTATTTCTTCAATCCTATTGTGTTGCATTTTAGTATTTCTTCACAAGCTTCGGTCACAAACGTTTTTTTAAACACAGAAAAGATAACAAGACGCTTTCAGTTTATTTAAAAAAACATATTACGGGAAGTATCCAAGTAGATACGTATTACCTAGCTTTCCTACTCCATGAAGCTGCACTAACTTTTATGCAAACACGATGTAACATAGAGCATGCCACCTGGGAACCTGCGCCGAGTCACTAATTAACGAGCTAAGTTGAAACAACAATATCTAAGCCGAACTTCGTTAGACACGGCTTGCATTAAAAATATAGTCAGCTGTGCTATTGCCCAAGTTTTTCAATTAGGACAAATAATAAGAGACATCCCACACAGTTACAATAAGCAATGCTAATCGATAGCTCTATCATAATATCAAAGATTATAATCTTCAACTATGCCATCTAACACATCACAAATCTCCTCCGTGCGCGCAATAAGCTTAAAAAGTGGTATAAAGTGTTCTCTTCATGTATTTATATCGATATAGATTTTCAAACATACAGGACACCTATCAAATAATTCTATTTTGAAGTAAAACTTCTTTACGCACTCTTTAGTTGGGGAGTAAGCTGGTGAATGCCTGACGAGATCGTTACGAAAAGTGTGATCGGGCAAGGCGAACGGAAGTTGAGAGGGAGATATAAGTTAGTGGAGATAGAAAGAAAAGAGATAGACAATGTTTCGTATATTACTGTAGGGGCAAGAAAGAGTGGTGCTAAAGAAGTTTTACTTTAGTCGTGTGGTCTAAAGCACACTCGTTTTTTTTACATTGTCTGGGCTAGAACATTGTTTAATAAGAAAGAAAGAAAGAAAGAAAATACATTTATTTGACACACACACAGGACAGACTATTCAAAACAGAACAAATACAGAACAAACATATCTACTTACATACAGATTTTATTAACGAAGAAAAATTATATACAGAAACAGGAAAAACACAAGATAAATTTAATCGGTCAGACCATACATACATACATATATACCTACATACTGTCACGCCTTAATCCCGGAGGGATCCACGGATCTCCACTTGCTACGATCCTGACATACTTCTTGTGCCTCATTCACTCTCATCACATTCTTCATACTCGATTTAGAGCACTCTTAACCTGGCCTTTTACCAAGATTTCTTCAACTTGGTTATCTTAACCAAATTGAAGAAATCTTACGTAACGTATCTTACGTTCGCCGAGATCTTCTTTGCCAATGTATCAATGTACCACAAAATAAAGACAATTCACTTTTATAATTACTGACATACGCGATAAATACCCTTTTTAATCAGTAATTATGTACAGAGATGAAGTTTGAAAAGTAACTTATAACAAAAATATAACCAACTTAACCAAACTACTGAACCGATTGCAATAAAATGTCTATGGGACCAATCTAAAATTACATCGTTTCAAATAAAATAATTTTCCAAATCGATTGATATATGACAGAGTTCTGAGGTAAATAACATTAAAAAAAATTTACAACCGAATTGAAAACCTCGTCCTTTTCTTTCAAGTGGGTTCATTCTTCAAAATTATTCTTGATTATTTATCATGACGCTCGTAAATAGTGACTAGTTAGGGTTTTGATACGCGTTGTAATTTTCGCAAGCCAGCGTGGTCCAGCATGGTTTTTTATGTTTGTTTCCTCAGAACTTCGTCATTTGTCAACCAATTTGGAAAATTATTTTTTATTTGAAAAGGATTTGATTCAGATTGGTATCATAGAAGTTTCAATTAAATCAGTTCAATTGTTTGTTTTTGTTGTTATCTGAAGTCAGTTATATTTATATTTAAAAAAAATTATATTAAACTTGTAGACACACAAGCTGATGGGCCTCCTGATGTTAAGTGGTCACCGCCGCCTATAAACTCCTTCAGCACTCGAGGTACTGCAGTCGCGTTGCCTAACACTTAAAACCCTGTTTACATCTCTCTTGAAGGCATTCATTTTGAAGTTCACTGGAAAAACCTCAGGAGGAAGGTCATTCCACATCTTGCAGGCGCGTGGAAGAAACGAGTGGGTGAAACGCACCGTGTGAGACTTCCACGCATCTTCAATATGTGGGTGAGCTCGTTGCCGGTTGCGGGAGGTACGATGGTAGAAGTGGGAAGCAGGGATTAAATTGAACATCTCTTCAGGATTCTTCATGTCATTCAGGAGTGAACTGTTTCCTAGGCCACAGCTTACGCTTTTCTGGGAAACAGGGACACAACTCATCTATGTAACTTTTATGGTCACAATAAATATATTTCTATTTCTATTTCAGAACATTCACCGTTATATATTTTATAGAAAACGCTGAGCGCTCCGATGTCACGGCGCAGACTCAGCGGCTCCAGATCCTTAGATACTACTGGTTCGTCGACGATACGAGCGGCTCTGCGTTGCAAGGAGTCTAGGGGCTGCAGTTGGTATTAAGTTGCACAGTTCCAGATGTGAGAACAGTACTCCATGTGAGGCCGGATTTGGGCTTTGTAGAGTACAAGACGTTGCCCCGCCGTGAAGTACCGTTTTGATCGGTTTAGTACACCGAGTTTCTTGGAGTACTAAAGTTATTAATAAATGCGGGGCAACGTAGTATCTTTATCCTCATAATATTATTTCCAGTGTTCAATTCAAACCGTCTCATTTAGTGGGTGGGGGTCCTTGTCCCGCTACAATACAGTTTCCTAGTTCTTAGTAACCTAGCATTGGTGTAATACGAGTATATTCCCATTATATGATCCTGGATGCCTATATTACAGTTAAGAAGCTTACAAGTGATGTCTACGTATATTGCACGATAGGTACAGAAAATAATGTACATGTATGCAGTGCTATAAGCTAACTGATTTGTGTAAATAAATTGATGATTAATAGAATTTACGAAAGCTGACTCCACTGACTTAATCTAAAATCTATCTGAAATATGATTCCAAAAAACAGGAAACTGCAAAACGAACTGAAAAAAAACTTGCTAATTTTGATAACAAATATAATTATAATAATAGAATAAAAATGCTGGACATTTCACACAACACTGTCTAGCCTTAAACTAAGTTAAGCTTGTATTACCAGATAACTGATGCAGTACTCATATACGTTTTTTTTCGTAAATTATATACTTATAATATATAGAAAAACACACAGACCCGGAACTAATATCTGTAGCTCATTCAAACATTTGTTCCGCGACGGGAATCGAACCCGCAACCTCCTGCGTCTCAGCCGGCACACAAAACACACATCAATAATGAAAATTGTATGTAATAGTAGTTTTCAAACTGTTCAACCAATAAAATAGTCCCCTTATGATATTACCAAATCTACGGGATCTATGAGTCTGGAGATATATGGGGAAGCCCTATGTCCAGCAACGGGCATCTTATGGCTGATATGATGATAATGATGTGTTCAGTGGAATTCTTTAGTGGACAAGAGGATCTATTAAATTGTTTCGGTACGCGACTCATACCGCAGCCACATTATCGATATTTTGCGAATGTTTGCCATTGTTTGATGTTGTTTACGTATTTGTTTTTCATATGACGGATGATCCAAATAGGTAGAAGTATCCAACGCGAACCTCCACCGAATCCCAATAATGTGGCCGCGGTATACATAATCGTATACTTTATTAGAATAAACCAACCAGGCTGGGTCCTTCCCAAGGGGACGAAGTCGCAGGTATACAGGTAGTAATTACAAGATTTTCAGAAATTAATACCCAATTACATCTCCGAATCGAAAGATGAAAGTTATGGAAATAACATACGCATGTCAGAATATGATTAGGTACATCTCTAAATAAACGTTAATAGTTACCAAGCTACCTTACTATTTACAACTCAATTAAAATCGAGTTCACAGGAACTAATGTGAGTAGCAAGAGAACCAAAAATCATACTACTAACTTAAAGTTGATTATAACTCGTATCCTTAGTGACTATTTCAATACTAGAGTAGGGAACTAACCAATTCGGGCATACATTTACATTTATCCCGTAGGGATTCAATATTAAGCGGGGATTCCACTTAAGTATGACCAAGTAAGTCGTCTTTCCATCTATTCTAGTGAAGAGGGGGGGGGCTAGAGAACCTTTCTCTCCCAACAGCCATCAGTCCTTCGAGCTATGTAGATGAAAAGCTGAGAGCCGTTGGATGCAAGCTGCAAAAGAACGGTCACGCTTTCGAAATCTATGGAGGTGGGCTATGTTCAACAGTGGATGTCCCAAATCAAATCAAATCTAAAACATTTATTTATGACAACACCAAGTACGAACAAACAAACATACACAGGAGACACCTAAATAAGCAAATAAAGAAGATAAAAAATAAAGAAGAAATAAATATCATAAAATACAAATAGCAATTAACTTATTAGTTAGTCTAGAAGGTAGTAAGGAGGTTCGTTAGTTAGTAGTAATCTTATTTCTATTTCTTTTCTTTCAGTAGGTACCTACCTAGTTAAGCACGCCTACCTAAGTTTTTACTTGTCACGGTTGACTGGTAGAAAATGTTTTTAGCATTAAGTCCACCATTTGTAAATTTTTCTCTGCTTATGCAATAAAGAATTAAATAAATTAATGAATAAATATATGATTAAAATAATATATGTTATGATATGTTGTTATTATGATATTTTATTTTGATTTTGAAGAAGAAGAAGAAGAAGAAAAATATTTATTCAGACCACCACTTATGGACACAGAAACAAATGATACAAAAGAAAACACTATTAATAAACTTACTAAAATTATAAACTAACTAAAAATTATAAGTGTGGCGGTGAAAGCGTCCTCAGCTCAGCATTAACTACAGCATGTTGCCATACTGCAGTGCTGGTCTTCTGTTGAGGCCAGCGTTGACCTCACGGACACCCTGACATTACAATACATTACATTAATTACAGCATTTACATTATACCTCTAGCACCTTCTAGATCGCAAATTCAAAAGTCATACAAACCATGACTGACTCCATACATTTATTAATAATCCGTGCCAAGCCGGGGCGGATCAGCTAGATTTTAATGTAATGATTTTAATTATGTCCAAAAAAATTTTGGTTTTACAACATATTAGTTTTTTCTCTGGATCTTAAAGTGACGCTATTAAAGCCTAGTACTCATTATTCCTTACCATCTCAGTTTTTTGAGCACATATCATAATCTTATTCAATAAGACAAAAACTAACTTTTCAATCATTTTAACCCTAACGACATAATGTGTAACGGCGTAACCCGTTAACCGACCAGTAATCGTCTTTCCATTTAGATGCGTCGTAAATAAATAGGTCAAACTATAAATAAAATTTCAGTGAATGAAAACTTCTTTAATTAATGGAAAAGTGCTGCGGCAAGATTGAAAGTATTGAAACGGATAGTACGAGTATTACGAGATGCAAAAAGCTTTTCTGTGTTCCGCCATTGTAAACAAGAGCGAGGTAGTTTATGGTCAGTGAACAATAGAATAACTCTAGACAATGAATATGATGACCCGTCTTTAGAAATTAGCATTTTTTGAATGGGTTTTACTATTTGACAAAAAAAAAGTGCGCAATAATATTATGCTCTAGTGAAGGAATACCACGTCTAAATTTTGCTCGGCTCTCTGTAGCTAGTATAAATTATTTTTACTTAGGGCTGATAAATGGAGAAGGAATTTTCAAATACCTGAATAACTGATCTAAACGAAAGTGGTAGTAACTCATACCAAATGCCAAGCAGTCAGGATTAGGGTATGACATCATGAATTCCCCTGGTGCTAAGTTACCCCACAGATCATACAATAGTTGTTTTATAACTTATCCTGAACCTAACGTACCCAAGTGGCAGTAGAATTTCACAATAAACTTCAGACTAACCTCTAATTCTATAACTTTAAAATATAAAAACACACTAAAGTATCTACGTGCCTTTTAATATGTAAACTTTAAAATAATTAGCTATGAACTTTAATCTTATAAAGGCTTCCTTACCATAGTAAAGAATAAAGTCCATGCACCTTCAAGCGCCATTTATTTCTTCGCATGCCAAAGTCATCGCTACAAGGCTTAGTAAGGTATACATCATAATCATCTTTGCAGAAACCATAGTTTACTAAAGGTAAAGTAGGAAGAAAGGTACTCGTATTAGTGATAAGTCACAAGGTTATTGAGAAAGTACGTATTGTGTCGCGAACAATGCAATATGTACGAGAACGAAATGAGTTCCAATAATCCGGCTCACGAGTCTATTACTGCCGTAAGAAAACAAGGGATCAGAATTAAATAAAGTATTAGGTCTTTACCTATGAAATTGCCGTTTTGTATGGAATAAGTGAAAGTACTTATTTTTTTTTACTTTTTTATTTCTGTTATTCAAAGTAATCACCCATGCACTCGATACATCTTTGCCAATGCATTGACAGTTTATTGATGCCCTTGTAAAAATCAGCTGGACGGGAGGCAACAAACTCTTCAAAGGCATTTTGTACTGCCTCTCGGGAATTGAATTTTTTACCCACTAAAAAGTTGTCTAAATTTTGGAAAAAGTAATAGTCGGTAGGTCCAAGGTCTGGTGAGTATGGCGGATGAGAGAGAGCTTCCAACCCTAGCTTTTGCAGCTTGGAGACTGTCTGTTGTGCAGTATGGGGTCGCGCGTTGTCGTGAAGGAGCAGTGGGGACGACCAATTAACCAAAGCTGGTTGCCGATGTGCAAGCTTCTCCATCATTGTCCCCAGTTCTTCACAGTACACATCTGCAGTAATGCTCATGCCGTTTTTTAAAAAGCTGTGGTGAATCACACCCGCACTAGACCACCAAACAGTGACCATCACCTTTTTAGGGGTCATTTTTCGTTTAGGGCATTGCTTTGGTGCTGAACCAGGATCTAACCAACTTGCTGAGCACTTTCGATTGTCGAACAGAATCCATTTTACATCGCACGTAACAATTCGGTTCAAAATTCCTTCATTTCTTTGCCTATTGAGCAGCGCGAGGTAGGTCTCGACGCGTAGGTACGTTGCGCTGGTGATCGTTAAGTTTGTGGGGCACCCATCTATCAAGTTTTTTTACCTTGCCTATTTGTCGCAAATGGATCAAAATTATTTTGATGCTAACATCAAAAGCTGTTGCTAGCTCAGCTGTAGATTGAGTTTCATCAGCTTCCACAATGGCCTTTAATTCATCATTGTTGACCAAAGTCTCCGGACGACCACGAGCTTCATTTTTCAAGTCAAAATTTCCAGAACGGAATTGGGAAAACCAATAACGGGCTGTGCGTTCGTTTGTACAGTTCTCTCCGTAAACGTTTTTGATGTTACGTGCCGTTTTTGTCGCGATGGTGCCACGACGGAACTCATATTCCATAATTACACGAATTTTTAAAGTATCCATTATGACGAAAAATGTTCAAATGTAATGAAAATACAACGCTAATCAATAAACAAAAGACTGTGTTTATAAAAAGAATGTCATGTTTTTAAAACAAAATTAATTTGAATTTAGAATACAAAGCCATTCCAAACTTTTTTTCTATTTGAAATGACCAGTACTGAAGAACGGCAATTTCATAGGTAAAGACCTATTATTAGTAATTTGCTGTCATAAGGCAATATCCAGCGCCAACATCAGAAACACACTTTTTTGCTGTTTATATTTTCAAGATAATTGTAGAATAACAACGACATGTCATGTAAAAAAGTTTCAGAGAATGTTCTTGCAGAATTTGAGTCAAACAAGCCATTATTAATATTGATCACATAATTATAATCATAATGTTCTGTAGGACAGATACCAAAGGTCGGTTTTCCCATAAGTAATATGTAAAGTGAACAATAAATACTTACTCGTACTACTACATACTAGCTGTTGCCCGCGACTTCGTACGCGTTACACTACTAAATGTAAAATGTTAAAATGTAGGTAACCCAGAAAAAAGCTAATCTCGCTGTTGCAACTTGACTTGACACCCCATTTTTATCCCACGGGACCTGATTTATGGGATAAAAAGTAACTTATGTGGTAATCCAGGTTATAAGCTAAGTACATACTAAATTTTATCGAAATCGGTTTAGCCGTTACGACGTGATTGAGTAACAAACAAACATCCAACTTTTTACATTTTTATTATTAGTGTGATTTACAGTTGATAATGGTCTATCAACGAGCCAAGAGGCCACCGGTGCTTACTCTACCCAGTGAAGTGGCCCAAACAATAAATCTTGGCCGTTTCTTCCTTTCTCTGCAAAAACAGCAACGCGTAATTAATTACCCAGAGGTCAGTGGATCCAATCCCTGCTCTAGACTTTTTTTTAATTGCACTAAACTGTAGATGGCTAATTGATTTGCGAATAAAGTGCGGATCATTTCTGCTGGGAGTCATTTGTTCTGTTGGGGAGTGTTGATTCTTATAAAAACTTTACTTTCCTTTTCAGTGATTGAGCTACATGTTGATTGAATTTAAATACGACATTATACAACATCTTCATGGAATAACGCAAAATCTGACCACCAAAACTGATTTTTATTGAAATAATTAAGTTGTAAATAAATTATTTTAAAATTATTGTTAATTAGTGTAGAAGATTAATGTTGCCCTGAGAAGTTCTGATTGCTTTATAAGTTTTAGAGTTTTTAAGAGTTATTTTACTTTAAAAGTGTACTGTGCGTGCAGCTAATGACGTTGTAGGTAGATGTTTATAAAAATTAATGCTTTTTGTGTTAGGTAATTCAAACTAGCATTTGGCTGGATGTATTGACCAGCCTTCACTGCTTCATTACCTAAAGGTGGTACATAAATTCAATTCGAAAATTACTTATAAAAATCAATACATTTCTATAATAATCTACAATGATCTGATCTAATAAATTTTCCACGGTAGAAACAGACTGAAAAATGTTTCTGCTAAAAGCATCATTTTGAAAACACAGACAGTGTGCAGATTGTTTCACAACATCTTTTTCCTCTTATCGAACCCAACGTAGCGCAATTTATTAATTTCCATCAAACCGAGAAAGAAAAACGTGTTTCTCTACAAATTACTCTACGAAGAGCGTCTGATAGCACGAGAAAAAAAATTAAAACATCGTCCGAGTTGAAGATCTCAGTAATGATCTGCAGAGAGGAAGGATCGCACTGAAATTGTTTTCGTTTTCCTTTCAGCTTCGAGTTCCCGACTGGCGACTAAGTCCCGCTTTGGAAGTGGAAATGCGAGGCGCTTATCTAGGTGCCTGTATTCCTACCTACGTCCCGTATAGAGCCAGATAGACGGGAAAAACGAACATTGACCATCCGTGATTTGCTCGCGTCCTTTTCCCTTTCGATACGTTGCCAAACAACAAAAATAGGAGTATTTGATTGGTCTTTACTGCCTTATCTTTGACAATATTCTGCGAAGTAGAATGAGAATGAATTGCTAGGTATTAGTGAAGAAGCTACTTACACGACTAAAGTTTGGTAGGTCGGCTTCTTGTCTATCGCGTTGATACTAAATTTATGTAACGTTCAGTACTCTCATAAATTTAATGGGTGAAATGTGAACATTGGTTCCGGCTTTACGGCGGCAATTGAAGTGTATCGTGGTACGTATAACAGAGGTGCACTTTCACTCATACAACTTAATGTATTGTACCTGACGTTAGGTACCTATACCTACTTTTTGTATTTTCTTCCACTTCCACTTATAATGTGAAACATGTTATGTAGCCTCTACACCATGGGCCATGATGGACTATCACGAAAGGCGCAATGATTGCAACCATGATTCCGCAGCTGTCGACATCATGGGCCATGATGGACAATCAAAGAATGCGCAATGATTGCCACCATGATTGCGCAGCGGTCTACACTATGGGCCATGATGGACAATCACAGAATGCGCAATGATTGCCACCATGATTGCGCAGCGGTCTACACTATGGGCCATGATGGACAATCACAGAATGCGCAATGATTGCCACCATGATTGCGTAGCAGTGTATATAGCCATTATATAACACATCTATTATACATACATATAAGAGCCAAAGTCCTGACTGACTGACAGACAACGCACAGCCTCAATCACTGATCGTAGAAACTTGAAATTTACGTACTAAGAAAGGATTTTTTAAAATTCAACCCCTAAGAGGGTTAAAAGAGGGTTTTACGTTTGTATGAAAAACAGTGGTTCCTGTATTTATAAACTTGAAACTTGGCAAATATATTTTTTAACAAAAATAAGAAAAATTGTATTTATTTGTTTTTCTAAAATCATCTCCTGGGTGGGTGAAAAAGGGTGTTGAACTTTGTATGGTAAAACATTATTCCTGAGGTTAATAAACGGAAAACTTTGCTTAAATACTTATCAAGGTACGTAATGACACATGGCATAGTTACTTTTTTTGAAAATCACTCCCTAGGCTTGAAAAGGAATGTTGTAGTTTGTTCTAAAACAATGTTAATTGCAATTACCTGCGTATAACTTTGCATAAATGCTTATTATAGGTAAATAATGAAACATTTTATCATGGTAAGACCACCAGGGTCTGATGATTGAGCCAGGAGGGAATCTACACAACTTAATAATGGATAACAGTAGATGTATCGTGTTTTGGTTCTATTAAATTGTTTTTGCGAGACGTTTCACGATAAAATTGACTACCAGCGTCTGAAGACGGGGAAATCAACCATTCTTAATGAATGAATGAAATTATCTTTACTGCACACCAAACAAAAATACGGAATCAAAGAAATAAACAATAAATAACGGTAAAATAGGCGGCTTAACCAACAATATTATCATCAATATATTAAATAATCGTTACGGGTTCTGACAGACTGACTGAAAATCAACGCACAGCGTAAACCGCTGATCTTAAAGACTTGAAATATAGAGTAGTAGTAGTGTAACGCATACGAAGTCGTGGGCAACAGCTAGGTATAATATAATGTATTATATAATGGTTATATACCATAAACACATTATAATATAATGGTAATACACTAAATAAATAAATAGCAGCAGCTGCTACTGTTTCGACGTCCATAATTAACTAATGTATATAATAATATGTAAATAATAATATATATTATATAAATTATATATTAATATATATTATATATTAAATACGAACTGAGTGATCGGCGATCGTATGGACACGCTTACAATCATGGCCGCAAACTCCTTTGATGTTTGTCCGAAAAACCGGCATAGCGGCAATTACACTCGATCGTCACCGATCATGGGTGATCACAGGCAATTATGCCATCATACTCGATGGTGATCGTCTATAATCGCCCATTATGGCCCATCGTATAGAGGCGCTATAACACTACAAATTGATTAATTGTCTAATTTGACACAATTACGCTCACAAAGCGAAAGCAAATCAAAATCTTACTTTTAGTCTTGATATAACTTTGATGTAATAATCATAATTAGAAGTACGGGGTTTATCACGTTATTATAATCGCGTATTTATAATTATAATTAAAATAAATCACGAAAGTTTTTAAGTAAAAACTGATACTTAATTAATATATTATAATAGCTTATTTCTCGGTCATATAATACTTAGGTATTACAAAAAGTACAAAAAATACCGCAGCATAAGATTTTATAACTATCGCCTTTTTATGAAAGTTATATTTATGGAAAAAAAATTACAAAGCACTTTGACGAAGAAACTTGAACGCAAAACCTCAATTATGAAGAGTTCTACTATAGGCATAACACTCAATATTATTATTACGAGCTGAGGGTTCGGCATAAAATAATGGGAATCGATCTAACCAAAATAACACTTTTATTCAGCACTAAACGATGAATACACGAACTTGGTCACACGTAATCACAACACACTAATTCACACCACTGTTGCACCACTTAAAGTCACCGAAATGTTCGCACGTATAGCTTAATCCAGACTGACTTGCGAGCAACTACTGTTCACGCGAGACCCTTCTCACGTCAGTCCTCCAGGGCCTCGCTGAGACTGACTCACTAACTCAGACTAACTGAGATTTTTTTTTTTTTTCGAATGGACTAATCTCGCTGTTGGCCTCTGAGGCCGTGACAGCTTAACCGAACTTTTGGCGAGCGCAGATGGCGCTCAGCCCAGTTTTTAGGCAACTAGCGCAAGGGCACCACTAAGGTACGAGCCTCGGCTTGGGCTGTTGCCGGAGTGGGGATAGGAGAGAAACGCCCGGGTACATGTCTGTACCTCGTATAGGCGGCGACTGAAGGGACTCGTCGAGCTCGCCGGCGAGGTCGGTGTTTCTGTGAAGTGTTTGCTCTGTCTGATATAGATGACTCACCTTCAGCATTAGCGGAGGTGATTTCGTCATCCGGGTCTCCGAGAACGTGTCTCGGACGACGGAGGATTTACTAACTGAGACTGGCTGTCCGGCCTATTTATATCGCACACATTTCGATTGTTCGAGAACGATCTCGATCCTTCCAGGAAAGGGTCGGTGTTTCGACAGAACGACCAATCCCCATTGTGCGTAACAGCAGACAATAACAACAATAACACAGGAAGACAAAAGCGCTCGAGAAGTTTCGATTATTACTCATTGTTTAACAGCCTCGGCGTAACATTATTTTGAAATTGCGCTGTTAATAACAAACTCTTCAAAACGTGTTCTCGTCATCACTGCAGCGTTTCCAAAGTGAATGTAAAAAGTTCCCTTATCGTTTGCGAAGCTTATTGCATTGTGTGTGCTATAATAGCAAATATGTATAGTCACACTAATATTATAAATGTGAAAGTTTGGATGTTTGTTTGTTTGTTTGTTACTCAATCACGTCGTAATGGCTAAACCGATTTCGATGAAATTTGGTGTGTTGATAGATTATGACCTGTATTCAAACATAGGCTACTTTTTGTTGACAAACAACGCGTACGAAGCCGCTGGCGGAAGCTGTAATAAATACCTACCTATGTCCCTTTCTAAGCATTTTTATACTCAATAATTAATTGCTAGTAATTGATATTTTTTATGTTGATTTTATGTTTTCATGATCTACAGATATTCTTCCGGGTCTAGTTATTTCTCTATATATTATAAGTAAGTATTAACAAAAACTTTGTGTAATAATGTGGTATAAATAATGCTGGAAATTTCACACTGTACAACCTTCGCTTAGTTTGAGGCTAGATGCCGCTGTGTGAAATGTCCAGCATTATTTATTATTTATTCACCCAACCAATGAAATAAAAATTAATTTTAAAGATTAGGGCATGCAATTTTTTTTATATGCCTGTAAGGTGATTGGCATCGAAAAGTAGACAAGTAGTAAAGTAACAACATTCCAATCTCCAAGAGAGCATCCTTCATTCAATATTTTCCATTGAATTTGCGAATAGCTGAGTCTCTGGGTAAATGTATTTACATATAAAATTGTACGAAAAATAATTCATATCTATGCGAAAGGCGTGAAATGAGATTTGCTTGAAATATGTAGAGTGAGTAGAAAAGTATGTACCTAACAAACAGTATTGTCGCTGAAAATTGTATTTTGTTTCTCATAGGTTAAAGGTGAAACTTTGAAACAAACAATCTAAAATAAAGAGCGTAAAAGATAATGAATTTCATCAAATAAAATTATACACTAGTGGTTCTGTGAGAACATTAGACCTCGCGAGTCCCTATAACCCGACACTTTCCCCTGGCTTAGCGATTACTCGCATTTCCTTGCTCCTAGGAGGTCAAACCTGGTGTCTACGGGTTGGTCTCGTGAAGGCGGAGAGGACTACGTAGTCTGATTGGTACAGGCAGCGACAAATATTCCGTAAAAAAATCAAAAATATCTATACATATATAACGCTACAGCAAACTTGCCCCTTTTCCCCCTCCACTGCCCTCTTTTGATTTTTTTTCACAACATCTTGTGTAGAATGAAGTCCTTAGTAGGTATGCCTCTCAAATTTGATTGAAATCCGTCGATAAATAACGCTACAGCAAACTTCTCCCCCTCCACCCCCCCTCTATTTCCCCCTCCAATCAAAAATTGCGATAAACTAAAAAATGTACATAAATCAAGAAACTTGTGTCAAGGAAATGCGAACTGTTAGCGAGAACAGACAGACTGACTGACAGACGGACAAAAGCATTTTTTGGCCAATCTTGAAATTGAGACGCTTCGCTCGCTCGGTCAATGAGGAATTTAATGTTCGTGAATTTGCAAGCACACTTTGGACACAATGCAATTTTACGTCATAGGACATGCTATACGGACATGGCATATTTATCGCAGAGGCTAACTGTTTTCCATCAAAAAAATACTAAGCTTAGTTAAATATGAAGATACATTTTAAAGATTGGGGCGTTATATTTTTTATATAAGTATCAACCATAAAATTTATATTCTGGTCCAAAATTATTATAGCAAATATATCCTTTTGAGCAAATTCAAAGCACCCCTCCTCTACCTCTAAGCATAGGTAAGAACTTGAAGGGCCCATTGTCTTCTAGAAAAATGTGTCTAAAAGCAAGTCATCTTATTATTATCAGGGCTCTTTCGCATGGTTGCTTTGTCTGAATGCCAGAAATTTATTGCGTTGCGCGTTGTACAGCCTCCAGCGAACCGCAAAGAATTAGCCGACAATCAGCCAGAAAACTGTACGGAGAAACATATAATGAAAAGAAAGGTTTTGGTTTCTTTTGATATCAAAAGCGTTAATGAGTCATGCAAATCATATTTAGAGCCTCAGAAACCAGAAATCTACATATCTACTAACCTTATTATGATCAACAATCAACATTCAATCTGTGTACAGACATTGACACAATGTCCACAATAGTCGACAGACCGACATTATGCAAACAGCCACGGCATGGCAGGCTCGATAGCAAGATGAAGCCTCGATGAACCAGTACATCCGTCATCAGTAGTATGTCAACCCTGTCATGCGTGTAAATCGCACAACATTGATCAAAAGCGACTATTCAAACTATTCTCTCCCAACGTCCGATAGTCTGTATTTTTGGAAGCCCAAAGCTCGTTCCAATTTTATTTTCACGCCTGCAGTTCGCAGATACGATGAAACTTTCATCGGAGGCTTTCACTAGACGCGCGGACGAAACATAAATTGTGGACGGACGTAGTGGTGCCGGCCGCGTCGCTCACCCTAGCTCTTTATTTTTAACAGACTTCAAAAAAAAGGTTATAACGAGTAATATATTTTTTGTTACTATCACGTTTATATCAGTCGTAACTGATGAGCACAATGGCCTGCAGGCTCTAGCGATTCGACTCTTGCGGTTATACCCATATAGTGGACTGTCTGTCTGTCCGTCCGTCTGTCTTTCACAGGTGATCTAAGCAACATCGAAGTTGTTGACTTAAAATTTTGAATAGGTTTAGATAGTACGGGCCCACTTCTATCACAAGTAAAACATTTTATAATATTTTCGTTTTATTCCCAAATGGAGCAAAATGATGAGACTTTACATTTCAAAATATTATAATAAAAATGAGCTAATTTGCACATTCAAAACAGTTTTTTAAGTTTTTTAACTCGTATAGTTTTGAGTTATGATATCAAAAAAAATACTACTGAAATTAATATCGTTGATAGAAATATATGCAAAGATTGCACGAAAAATTAAATGCAGTCTCTATCTAGAACTATTTTTTACGAAATCTGCCTTGTAAGTTTACTTGGTTTCTGTAAACATACTCGTAACTAGATGTCACTAATAAATGAACAACCCCGGGAACCCTGGGTGCTAGAGAGTTACTCGTACGTGACCGGTCTTGTTCAAAAAACAAAAACCGTCGGCATTTGAACTGAAAAAAGACCGGCCAAGTGCAAGTCGGACTCGCGCACGAATGGTTCCGTACAATGTATAAAAACGGCAAAATGTCTGTTGTATGGGAGCCTCCTTAAATATTTATTTTATTCTGTTTTTAGTATTTGTTGTTACAGCGGCAACAGAATTACATCATCTGTGAAAATTTCATCTATCTAACCATCACGGTTCATGAGATACAGCCTGGTCACAGACGGACAGACAAACAGCGGAGTCTTAGTAATAGGGTCCCGTTTTACCCTTTGGGTACGGACCCCTAAAAAATTACTGACAATAGTTGAGAAAGTGACCATACATCGATTGCTAATGCTGAAGTGCGTTGTACTGTAATTGCACCTAATTATGATCATAATTAAATATATAAATAAATAAATATTGCTGGACATTTCACACAGCGCTATCTAGCCCCAATCTAAGCAGAGCTTGTACTATGGGAACCAGATAACTGATTTTGATAATACTTACTTATAATTTAAAGACAAACACCCAGACACGGAACAAATATCTGTAGATCATGCAAACATTTGTTCCATGGCGGGAATCGAACCCGCTACCTCCTGCGTCTCAGCCGACTATTCGCCCACTGCGCCACGGACGTCGTCAAATTCAATCAATGATAGACGTTAAGGCAATTAAGGCCTTAACGTTTTAACTGATGACTTGTTCCTAACGTTGATATATGTAAGTATACTTAGAGAACTTGAATAAATAAAGTTTTCTTTCAGCACCTTTGCAACATTTTCTTATTCCCTCGTAATATAATTCATGCAATTTGAGTTTATTCTATGAGCGCGTTACTAATTCCGTCTTCTAATTGAAACGTGTTGCAAGGAATAAATACAACGTAGTACCCGCATTACATTGGAGCTCTTTGGCCCTCTAGTTACACGTTTTAGCTGTTTGCTCTATCTACATTGAGCACCCATTTAAGGCTCGTTCAGAAAGGCAGGGTATTTAGATAATTTTGAACGTTATTTGTTTAATATAGAATTTAAAATTGATCCGCATTTTAGCGACCATTCGATCCGAAATATTTTACATAATGGCAGGAATGTCTTTAGGTATTTGTTTAATTAAAATAGTGTTGGAAAGATAGCTATTATGGGCAAATTTTACACGGGCTCAAATGCACTACGTCCTACACATAGGAATTTTTGAAAGAATCTTCTAATATAATTTGTCGACGTTAAGTCTGCATGACGCTAATAATGGAAGGTTATTTTTTTTAAATCTTCCCATATGGGACATGGAATATTCCAACTACTAAGGCAGCGGTTGAAATATTAACGTTACTACATAACACACCGCTGCTGTACCTACTTGTTTCGTTGTCTGTAATTGATTGAGCGAAGCGAGATCTCCAAATCAACTTGGGCAAATCAGCGTTGTATGTATGTAAGTTTGTTTGTCTGAGGATAACTTTCGAAACGCTGATCCGATCATGAAATTTGATATGTAGGTAATGATGACACAATCCTGGTGTGATGAACTAAAAATGTTGGGGGGGTTGCTGAGAGTTCAAGAGGGGTTAAAAAAATCAAAATGACACTATTAGGTCACATGGGATATTTAATGGAAGGTCTTCATCAGAATATTTTGACCACGTTTTTATTTTTAATTTAATCTTTGTCGTTTTTGAGTTTTAATAAAGTAATAAAGAGTTTTATAAAAACTGAACGATATTCACAGGGTTCACCAGTGACTCCACAGTGCTGAAATTTGGTATTCGTGTAGCTTTAGTGATACAATATAGGGAAAAGTCTGAAATCCAGAATAACTGCAATTTCTCCTCCTTAAAAGAGTAACCAATTGACATGAACCCCCATTACTTAAAATTTGAATGAAATGGTAGGTCAAGTTAGTTTCGTGGTCTTTTTGCTACTTTTTTGACTAATTTGATAGTCAAAGATTACAAATAATATTTTTTTTGTTTTTATGAGATACTTTTGAGATCTCAGTTTGAGGCGAACCACTAATATTTACAGAAGACGACGCGATCAACGAAAATAATTCTAGATCTCTTTAGTATAGAAACTGTAGAGTAGGCTTAAGTTTGAGAATAATGGGAAAAAATTGGGGGAGACCTTTGCCCAGCAGTGAGGTAACACAGGTTATCTATATAAATATATTTTTTATCGATACAAGGTTTTATTTTTAATCCTATTGTTATGCAGAACTATCGTGGACATCATCATCATCATCATTCTCAGCCCGTGTCGACCCACTGCTGGGCATAGGCCTCTCCTTGTTTCTGCCACTCTTCCCGATCCTGTGCCAGTCTGAACCACGTACAACCCACGGTCTTATGGATGTCGTCGACCCATCTCGCTGGTGGACGTCCCCTATTTCGATGGCCAGTTCTCGGCCTCCACTCTGTTAGTGCCTTAGTCCACCTATCGTCACTACGTCTGGCCAAGTGTCCTGCCCAACTCCACTTGAGCCCCAATATTCGCTTGCTGACGTCTTGTACTTTAGTCTGCTTGCGAATTTCGGTATTGGGAACTCGATATAAGAGTGTGATGCCGAGCATGGCGCGCTCCATGGCTCTCTGTGCTACACTTATTTTGTGCACAGCCTCCTTCGTGAGCCTCCATGTCTCGGCACCATAAGTCATAGTTGGCAGGACACATTGGTTATAGAGACGTGTTTTAAGACATTGTGGAATATGCGTGGATTTTAATATATCATCTAGTTTGCCGAAAGCTGCCCATCCAAGTTGAACACGCCTGGTGACTTCCTTTATTTGATACTCTTTGCCAAAAGATAAAACATGGCCAAGATAAACGTACGAGTCGACGACAATCGTGGACGATTGTCCCTAAATCTAAGTTTATTGGTTTTACACGACGTTAGTTTGTATACGGCTTTGGACTAACAAGACGAGCTAAAATGCTCTCCAGAGCGTATTAAGAAGCTGCTTAGGAAGCTTAACATCGTAGATGTTCAGCGTCACAGTGCCTAAGCTAAGACACACTCTCAAGAAACCAAAGCAGTATTAAATTGTGCGCCCCTTCAGTGCATCAACTTAAACTTTAGCCGCGGTAAGGGTCGCCAATCGCCCTATACCGTTAATTTCCAATTTTTTTCGTTTTTTTAACACCTTGTTTTTTGTTTTTAAAGTGAAACTTTTATTACATCGTCTCAAACTTTTTCGTCTGTGTGTTGCATGTCGCGTGACGGTCGGCCGCGGAGTAGTTATAAAGTGAAAGGCGCTCGTCAGAGCAGCCGAGGCGAATATGGCGGCGCCTATAGTTCGCATCAGCTGACCGTGTAGTGTATAGACTATTACTCATTTGTGCCAACGAAAATTTTTAGTTAAATGTCTATAATGTGAAACAAAGTTTCACTTTTACCGTTGTTTCATAAAACCACACAATCCTTTTTGTTTTTTTTTTAAGTGGCTAGCTCACCAAACCGCAGCTTCGCACGCATAGTTTTTCAATAAAAATATTACCCTCCTTCTGCGCAGTTGGGTAAAAAGTAGCCTATGTCACCTGGGGAAAGTGTACCTTCACAACGGTGAAAGAATTTTTTAAATCGGTTCAGTAGTTTCAGAGCCTATTCAATGCAAACAAACAATCAAATCTTTCCTCTTTATAATATTAGTATAGTTGGATCATCGTTTGGCAACAATCTCACCTAATGGTAATCGATGATGTGGTTTAAGATGAAGCACGAAGATCTAGAAGACACCTTTCCCTCTTACATAAAGAGACCCGGATTGAAGTCTTTAGGAAATACTTCATGTTATTATGGTATATTTTGTATCATGGTTTTATGAACCTTTTATGAGCTGACCCGGCAAACTTCGTACCGCCTTGACATGCATATGACGCTGGCTGCCAATGTACGTCATTAGTAGAATTGTCAATCGGCCAACATTAGCTGCATCTATTTATGAGAACATGAATTTTCTTCATAATTTCTTTTTGCGGTAATTTTCTCGATATTTTAATAGTTATTCTGCTATTCGGGGCGGAGACCAAATTAACAATTCAAAGATCATCAAAATCGGTACAGCCGTTCTTGAGTTATAAATGATGTAACTAACCCGACTTTGTTTTGTATATATAGATAAATATAGAATGGGATGTGCCACGACTTTGTATTCGGAGGTGGTGGGTTCGGATCTCGGCTGTGATTCAATAGATTTTTGTACTCGATTAAATTATGTGCTCAAAACGGTGAAGGAAATTATCTTGAGAAAACCGACATGTCTTGGAACCAAAAAATCGAGGCGCCATCGGGTTAGTACTCTAATACCGAATAATTAATACCGTGACAGGTTGCAAGCCTGTGAATGCTTAACTTCTGTGCAAACAGAGGCATAATGTATCAAACGCTGTAGTAATAATAATAATACGTTAGGCCGTTGGGCCAAAAATAAAACGGATATAAAATTAAGTATGATAAGATAATAAGATAAAATGATAAACTATTTTCTTTAATTTTATTATAAATTATATCAATCATCATCAATTTAGATGTTTCACATCTGCCGGGCGACCCGTGACGGTCACATTTTTTTTTATCTATCTGATTTTTAATGGATATTCATTTATATTATGTTGTAGCTTGGAGACAGCCGCATTAATTCCTTGAAATTCTGGAGTAGATAGGCGTTACTTAAGTCAACAACACAATGTTTTCATTCTAAGAAGTCTTGTTTACTTTGAGTATTATTTTGTTTTTTTGAAATAGATTTAATAATCAGAGTAGTACCTAGCAGTTACTAGAGTCCCCCCCCCCTTAGAAGGACGAAAGGTTTTCTACAATCCTCGCCATGAAATAAATTGTCATTGCCTTTGACAGAATGCAATTAAGAAACTTAGAAATAAATGAAGCTGAAAGCCGACACAAAAGCTATGTTATAGATGTATCAAATAAAATAAATAATAAATATGGCTGGACATTTCACACACCGCTATCTAGCCCCAAACTAAGCAGAGCTTGTACTATGGGAACCGGATAACTGATAGAATACTTCTATAAATAGATATACTTTTTTTTTGTAAATACATTCTTTTAATATATAGAAAAACAACCAAACCCGGAACAAATATCTGTAGATCATGCAAACATTTGTTCCGAAGCGGGAATTGAACCCTGAGGTACTGAGGTATATGTGAAGTTTTTTTTTTTTGGGGGGGAAACAGGCTTACGGCCCACCTGATGGTAAGCGGTCACCGTCGCCTATTGACACCGGCAACACCCGGAGTATTGTCGATGCGTTCCCTACCCTGTAGAAACCTTTTAACATTTCTCTTGAAGCGTGCCATGTCGTAGCCTAACGGGAAAACCTCAGATGGTAGCTCATTCCACATCTTGCAAGTATGGGGTAGAAAAGATCGCGTGAAGCGTGTGGTACGCGATACCCAATTGTCGATGATATGTGGATGAGCTTTATTACGGTGTCGAGAAGTGCGGTGGTAAAACCTCGACGACGGGATCAGATCGAATAGCTCTTCAGAACATTCCCCATTATACAGGCGGTAGAAAATACTGAGCGATCCGATTTCACGGCGTCACGGTATTTATTGTAATAATAATAATACGAGTATAGCTTACGACTGTATGATGGACATCTTAGGATCTCCTACCCAGTACGTAAATCCGAGAAGATATCCCACAAGAGGATAGTCAGAGGTAAGTTCAAACATTACAACAGTTGACGTCATCCGCGGTGCAGTGGATGACTAGCCGGCTGAGTCGCAGGAGGTTGCGGATTCAATTCCCGCCTTACTTCATTGGCAGGTACTTTCCGGCAGACTGAACCGCTAGATATTGTTAGAAACGTCTCCTACGATGCACTGCCCTGCGCCCATCAGCTTGAGGTATACGGATGAAAAGCCTTATTTGCCTGTAATTTCATCAGCAACCATATCACTCACCTTTTTATTCAGATTTTAATCATGATATTCACGTTTTCTAATGTAGATACTTACATGGGGAGATATAATTCTGTGTTTCCTTCTACCATACTTTAACATGTTCATCATTATTTTGGTAAGAAAACTCTAAATTAATTCTCAAACCCTTAAAATACTCATTATTTTATTTTTATACGGGTGGAAAGAGCAAAATATTCTCGTCACATGAGTATAAATGATGGTTTTTAAAATATAAAATATACATACGGTATGTATATTTTATATTTTAAAAAAGCATCATCAAACCGAAACACAGCAATGCTGCTTGGCGGCAATAGTGTTGTATGTTTGAGTTTTTGTTATTTAAGTGTTCAATAAATGCGTTATTTTGGTTACATCGGTTTGAATTATTTCATCCGGAACCCCGAGCTCGTAACAATATTAACTTGATTTAGGTACGAATACATAGTCGTAAATTGAAAAGCTTTGAGCGGCACGAGAGGAAAATTAATTGGACGGCTATATATCACATCGCACGACATTCTTGACTTTGAAATAGATTTCTAGTTTTTAAAATAAAATATAATATAGGTAGGTACCTGAACAACACAAAGACGTCGCCCGAAGACGTCGCGGCAAACCGAAGACAAGGACTGGAAATAATGGGGGAGACTTTAGCCAAGCAGTGGAACAAGGAGGGTTGAACCATCTAAATCGATTAAGGTATTCCAAAGTAATGGAAAAAAAATACAAGATTACCTTAAAAAAGTGCCATGTTTCAGGATTCGGGTACTATTTATGTATACAGGGTGTTTGGTAATATGCTGATGATATTCAAGTGACGGTTTCTCAAAACAAAAAAGATGTCATGAAAAAAAAACTTCTAGTCATAATATTAAATTTAAAAGAAAATCAACTTAGTTTAGGTGATTAATCCGATATACAATTGAATGCCTACTCTTGCAATCGACATCCAAAAATAAAGGCCGATTTGATATCTCTTTCGGAAATGGCTGCGGGTTTTGGGTTAGAAAGGGACAACAAGAGATATCTCAAAACGCCACCAATACAGTATCTGTGGTTAGATGGGAAGCATTATGCACAACATAAATTTAAAAAAGTGTTTGTTTTTACATGCCAAAATAAATTTCTCATTTCTATGGTAAACATTTCACAAATTTATTTATTATGCTCATAAAAATAACCCCTTTCATTTTAAAATCATCACAAAAAATTCAATCCTAGACGGGACTTGAACCCGCAACCTTCCTCTTGATACGAGGGCGCACTTGCAATTGATTCAAATTACGACTAAACCGCCATTAACTCCATCTACAGGGACACTTATACAGTTTTTTGACCTGCTCAATGCCAAACGTTGCAGTTTAGTACATTGACAAGAGATGTCGCGTTGCTTATTTTATTTTATAGTGTTATCCGAACACCTACGGAAAATTCCAAGATTTTTAAAATCATCACAATTTTTTTTTACCTATATGCTATACCTATATATTGATTTGGTCAGTCATGTTAAAATTTGATCGGTATGTATTTGCGTCTTGCCGGAAAATTTGCTAATTAAGTAAGTATACAAGGTGTCACGCTAATAGAGTCTGCTGGGTATAGGATTCTCTGTAGTTAATGTTATTTAAATATAATGATAATAATATATATCAGGTGAGATAATGGTCAAGCGATTGTCTATCATCTCTGTATACCATGAAATTGATTTTAGTATAGTAATTAATGAAGTAGGTAATTCATGTTTTTTCACTTCTTAAGTAAGGTGGTGTTAAAATGTGTACCTATTTACTTACCTTATCTATAATTAGTTCTGGCCTAGTGAACCATGACAATTTGATAACGTGTATCTGATCTATAGATTTATTAGTGTTGAAATATCAGACAGAGAATCTTTATAGCTGAATGGATTCATTGGACTGCATTGCACATACCTACATAATTACTATAAAAAGATATATGCATTATTTTATGAGGTAATAATGAGTTAATCATAGATTCAAATCCGGATTTGCGAGCTGAATTTGGTCGAATTCAAATATTGTTTTAGGTAAAAAGCCGTGTTTATGGAACCCTAGCTGGCTTCCAATATAAATAATATATGTTTATTTTTATAAAGCCCGTAATAGCGCACTGCAAAGACCTAAAACAATATGCCGGGCTTAGTATTGTACTTCAATGGCCGGGTCAAATCACACTAATATTATAAATGCGAGAGTTTGGATGTTTCTTTGTTGTTTGTTACTCAATCATGTCGTAACGGCTAAACCGATTTCGATGAAATTTGGTGTGTTGATAGATTATAATCTGGATTCAAACATTGGCTACTTTTTATTGACAAATAACGCGGGCGAAGCCGTTGGCGGAAGCTAGTATTGTATAAAAAAATCACTTACAAATATGCTCTACCTACTTACCAGCTCATATATATGAAATATAATGTTTTTGGCATACCTAGACTTTCTTAAAAGTGTAGGTAGTAGAAATAACATTCAGTTGTAAACATCACTGAATATCTCATCTAAGCTTTGTCTACAGCATTTACGTACAACAACATTTAAGATGACACTACGAAAAATCATCATCATCTTTCAAATTTTCGCGATCACGGTACATAATTAATGATTAAAACGGGTATTTAGCGCGTATGTACCTTTTTTATTTGTTATCCCGACGTTTCGGCTGTGTTGCAACAGGCGTGGTCACGGGTTGACTGGAGTACTTGGAGCTACCGTCGAGAAGTGTGGGTAGCTGCAGCAACTACCCTCATTTGGTCTTCAGAATTAGAAATGTCCTCATTCATATTACGACACACTACACTAACCATATCAACGCACTGAGACGACCGATCACGACGCGCACACCTAGCAATCTCCGGGTTCCAGGCAGGACGCTGAGAGTCTATAGCCATCTTCCCGATTGAAATCGTCGGGATAACAAATAAACAAGGTACATATGCGATAAATACCCGTTTTAATCAATAATTATCATTATCATCATCATCTCATCACATCTACCTACTGCTGGGTATCGGAATCCTCGTTATCACTCCACTCTCTCTGGTCCTGTGCCAATCGCATCTATTGCCTTCCCGCAACTCTCCCATTGTCGTCGCACCATCTGGCTGGTGGTCTGCCAACTGGTTTGCGCCCTTCTCGCAACCACCACTCGGTTGCTGCCCTCGTCCATCTTTCGTCTTTCCTCCTTGTCAAGTGTCCAGCCCATCTCCACTTCAGCTGGTTGATCCTTCAACTCATATCCACGACTGGTTCTGCGTCGTATTTCGATGTTGACAAAAAATAGTACGCAAATTCTATTTACATTTCACTTCGGCAAAAGGGATACAATTCCATCCCATGGTCATTGTTATTTATTGCAAGCGAAAGATTTATTTACATTTCGTATCCATTATCCTATCTAAATTACGTGCTTTATCGCTATTTGTCCAGTTAATGCGATTTTTACTGCGGACGATGATAGAACATTTTGCTCAGCGAAAGGTCGAAGTTAATTTCGAGATATTTTGTAAATAAATAACACATACAGAATCCTGACCCCACACTAGGATTCTCTGTAGGTAAATTATGCAACTCTAGTGCCATAAATTTAGATCACATATTTGCAGATCATGCAAACATTTCTACCGCAGTGGAAATCGTACCCGCAATTCCGTCTCAGTCGCCTACTTGCCCACCGCGCCAAAAAAGTCTATAAGATATTCTTGGATATTCATCTAGTCATACATCAATGTTTTTTTAAACACAAAACATATATCTTGGGAATAAGAATTTTATATGACAGAGGTTCGCCGCGACGCCCTGGTGCGCCGTAGAGAGTAAAGAGGGTCACCTTGAGGCGCTCCTGTTTACCGTTCTTCGCATCTAAACTAAGGCATTCGTGGTTACAAAATGAACAATCAAAGATCATTATGGAGCAGGAAATGAGAGTAGCGCTGTCAAGCCTTATACGCTTTGAAAAAATGTAAATGTGTGGAGATCACCAAGCTCACACGTCACATTGACTAAGTTGCCGTTGTATTTTATTTCCTATTGTTCTTAAATAATAAATATTTTCTTGTATATAAATAGATAGAGCATTATAACTCAGCTTTATGTAGTGGATGTTTTAATTTTGTGCCTATCTACTTAGAATCATTGTACCCTATTTCAACTAGCTAGGGCGCCGAGACAAAATGCTAAACCTGTTATATGGTATAAAACATTACTACAATTTCTAAGTAAAGAAAATCATAAAACTACATTATTTGGATGCAGTTAATTTAACTCTTTGAAATTTGATATTCTTTCGACGATCGCTTATTTACTATTATATATATATATATATTTATATATATATATTTATTTATATATATATATATATATATATATATTTATTTATATATATATATATATATATATATATATATATATATATTTATATAACTTATTTATTCTCAAAGCTATCGTATGCAATCGTATAAGCATTAAGCTTGATCAAATTCGCCGAATCGTGTGATCGTCAGAACGTCGCGCGGTAGGCATTAGTTGTTTGCCAAGGTACTAATTGCTGAGACTGAAATCCGTTCAGTAGGTCTTTGATCATGTACATGCCTTACATACACACCTCTACCAAGTTTAACTTTGTATATGCGGCATACACAGTCAAAAAGATCCGTCTTTTACAAACGTAGACACAGCTAGACTAGTTTACTTCAGCTACTTCCACAGCATTATGTCATACGGTATACTGCTGTGGGGGAGTGCTGCATATATAAACACCGTTTTTGTGCTGCAGAAGAGGGACGTTCGTGCAATTTATAATATGGGCCCCAGAGAATCATTACGCAATAAGTTTAAATAAATAAATGTTATGACATTCCCTTGTCTACATCTATGAAAATCTGATGTATGTTCACAAAAATATTAATTTGTTTAAGAAAAATAGCGATAATCATAATTTTAATACTAAAAATAAAGATAAACTCGCTGTTGCCACTTGTAGACTCCATAAAGTTAGTAAATCGTTTAAAGGGCAAGGTGTACGCTTTTATAACAAACTCCCAAGGGATGTACAAAAATTGCAATCAATAAATTTTAAAACGTAATTAAACAAAATCTTTATAAAAAAAGCCTACTATAAAATATCGGAATATTATTTAGATGATAGAGAAGCTTGGGATTGAAATTGCTCCAACTCGTTCAAAATGTTATAATTTAGACGTAATTTATTTTCTGTATTGTTATGTATTGTAAAAGGATCATTAAAAAAAACAACCAGCCTTGTTTCTTGCCTTTCTTTCCTGCCTTGGTCGCGAAGGAACAGGCAGTAAAATTGACGTTTCAAAGTGATCCTTGTGATTTTAATGAATAAAAATATTTGTTTTTGACTTTGTATATTCCCGAAAGCTTATATTTTGATAACACTAAACATTGCCATAACAGATTGTTTGTTTTTGTTTTTAAAAGGTATTTATTCAACATAAATGTTTACAACGTAATATAGCTAAACACAGCGTAGTAGAACAAAAACTTATTTTATACTAAAGTAACTCTCAGCAGGCACCTTTATAAGTTTTTGATAAAATTACTTTTATATAATTTAGTTCTAGTTTATAAACCTGTTTTATTATTTTTACGTATCAAATATAATACAGTAGGTACATAATAAAAACATGATATGAGCACTTTGTATAGCGCGCATTTTTAATATCAAGAAATGAAGCTTTATCTATCTACTTACAAATCCTAAATATTTTTATGTAGTCAAACCTACCATGCTCATATTGCGAGCATATTAAAACTTGGTCTTAGTACAACCAAAATAACATTAGTTTATTGAAACGTAGGGTACATTTCAAGTCGTCGCGGACGAAATGCGATCTCACCTACCTACGTCCGCGCGTCCGAGCGGGGACCGTCACAGACTGAAATCGCAATAATCACAAGTTTTGTTTCTACAGATTCGTTGATTGACTCCGTAATTTAAGATTGAATGAATTTTAAGCTAGAGCAATCAATAATATTGTTGATTTTAGAACGAAGAAGAGTACCTACCTATACGCCTCTGATCTTCTTTTTTCGTGTCAATAGCTATTTCATACCCAAGTTTTAGTGCAATAGGGAGCAATTTTTACACTCCTCTCGTCCTTGTCCTCTCGTGTGCAGAGACTGATAAATAAATCAATAATTATTGTAATGTACTACCTATATACATAAATACATATGTAAGAAACAACAACTTCCGTGGGGATATCGTATTTATTTCATATTATTTTTACATCAATCCTGTTCTACATGGATTTATTTAATCAATAATTTTAAAGACAAATAAATACAGGATAAACACAATGACTACAGTAATTGAATTTACCACCAACCTACTTACTTGTGTACAGGATGACTGTCGAAGAACAACTCAGCGCTGACCTTTTTTTTTCTGATGGACTAAACTCGCTGTTGGCCTCTGAGGCCGTGACAGCTTAAACGAACTTTTGGCGAGCGCAGATGGCGCTCAGCCCAGTAAGTTATTTAAACTTAGCGCTGACCAACCGCCGTGAATGCTTTAAATAGTGCGCAAATGGTGGCGCGACTCGGCGTTTACCCACAAACAATCTAATCAATAAAAGCGAATTCTGTACATCAATGAACAATAAAATAGTAAATATTGCTGAATTAATCATAAAATTATCATAATTATATAAAATAATATATATACCGGTACAACAGACACCGATGGTGCAGCATAATAAAAAAGAAAATCACCCATCGAGGTGATCGAGAGATACATATAAACCACATAGAAAGATATCTTGCAAAAATCAAGGCAGTCAAAACAAATAACAAAATATTTGAAAATAAAATACCTGTATTGTATCCCTTTCGTGAAACCAGACAACAACATCTTTCAGTCTACTCCAAATAGGTATACCTACATCGAACTGAATCCCGGGATGTCTTATTAAAATTATCGGTGTCGAAGCGAGCAGTAAGTGCCTTAGGTGACGTTCAACCCTCCCACCCCTTTATCATATTTATGGGAAGTGTCCTGAAAATTTTCCCTGATATTTATACGTACGAGATTTTTGGGAGACGCTCACCCGAAACCTATAAGGAGTTGCTTCATTTTTCGGGTTGTTTGTTTTTCTATTATAAGATTTTTGGTGATGATTATGGTTAAAAATATACGAAAAATCATATTAGTGCGATTTGTATGTTTCCTATAATGTCGATTGAGAGCAAAAGATGGCCAAGAAATGAGATGGTGGTGTCCAAATAGACAGTAAAAAAAATACATAATTCTAATCTTTTTCCCAAATATACGCAAATTTTTACATGTAATCGTATAACTTTAAGTCAAATTAATTAACTCCCAGGTAAAATTTCCTGCGTAAAACGAAATTAGAATTCCTTCTCCTTAGGGGGATTAGCAGCTCTATAGAAATAATTCGAAAACGTTATTGCCTCCAGTGTATTAACACACCCACTTGAAATTTATATTTCATAGGAGTCACCTATGAAAATTTTATGGCATTTGTGAAATATCTATGTCAATAAAGAGTTTTTATGGTGATTTTCTCGGGAAGTTAAACGGGGATCTGAAGTTTAAAACTTGAGATAAGTACTTAGTTTTGCACTCAGAAAACTGGGGAATTATTATTTGTAGGATTTTAATTGAATCCTGATTCAAAGACTCAGTAACTGACAGAACAGTAACTGTGTTGATCAGAACTGTTCTTCACTGCTGTCATTCAGCTGGAGGACTTTTCAGAACAGCTGACGGAACTACCAGTATGTCTTTCCTAGTAATAACAAAAATTTTCTCAACCCTAAGGTTATCTCGATGAAATCGTCTC
The DNA here is from genome assembly GCA_963924445.1 of Philereme transversata. Classification (NCBI taxonomy): domain Eukaryota; kingdom Metazoa; phylum Arthropoda; class Insecta; order Lepidoptera; family Geometridae; genus Philereme; species Philereme transversata. The sequence continues at coordinate 14,988,525 of OZ004342.1, forward strand.
TAACAACAAGACCGCTCATATGTGCCATTTGCTTTTCGTTTTCTATTTTTACCCGAATGCGCAGAATGAGGGTAATGTTTTTTTTCTTTTTTTGAGTTATTTTTCTGGACGAACTCTATCTAAAGCAGCTCTACTAAGTACTATAACGACACAATACATATATTTACCAATTTGCTTTCTAATAATAAGATGCGAAAAAAGAACGAAAACATTAAATTGTGATTCACAATGGGGCCATAACCATTACGAGACTATTTAAAAACCATTAGCTCTATCTTCAAAACTTGATAAAATCTACGAGCACAATTTTCACCTAATGTTTATAATACATGCCTGTAAGCTGTAGCATTTTTAGTTTTATTCAAATAATAGATTATAATAGATTATTATTATGATTAGATTATTATATGGATTATTATTTGAAAAAATTAAATAAATAAAATAAATCTAGTAAACTAATCAATAATATTATGAAATAATGAATATTGTGAGTTATTGAATGTGAATTATTTGTTTGAAATGTATATTTAATTTTGGGAATAAATGGCTTGTTGTGGCTCCAATCCAACTTGGGCAAATCTGCGTTGTATGTATGTATGTATGTATGAATGTGTGTTTGTTTGTTCGAGGATAACTATCCTAAGTTATCCTCGAACATTGTGAAATTTTATACATAGGTAGGTAGTGATGGCACAATTTTGGTGTGACTAAATGAGCTAAAAATGTGGGGCGTTTGTTGAGATATTGGGGTTCAAGAGGGGTAAAAAAAATGAAAATGAGACTAATAGATCAAATACGACGTCAAATGAAAGGTGTTTATTAGTACATTTGAATCCTGCTTTTATTTTTAGTTTAATCTTTGTAGTATTTGAGCCATAATAGAAACAAAACTTCGTCAAATTTCACAGGGCACACCAGTAACCCCACAATGCTGAAATTTGGTATTCGTGTAGCTTTAGTAACACAAATATAGGCAAAAGTCTGAAATCCAGAATAACTGCTTCATTCGTTAAAAAATTCAATCGTTATAAAATTCTTGCATTGTGTAAAAAACGTTAGATTATATTAAATCACACTAATATTATAAATGCGAATTTTGGATGTTTTTTTGTTACTCAATCACGAACGGCTGAAACGATTTTGATGAAATTTAGTACGTACGTAGATTGTAACCTGGAGTAAAATATAAGCTACTTTGTATCCCATAAATCAGGTCCCACGGGATAAAAATGGGGTGTCAAGTCAAGTTGCAACAGCGACTTTAGCTTTATTTCTAGGATACCTACACATTTAGTAGTGTAACACGTACGATGTCGCAGGCAACAGCTAGTTATTTATAAAAGTAGAAATTATTACCTAATTATATTATACAGGGTAATACCAATCTACCTATCTACAAAATAATCAATAATACAAACAAATACCAATCTATCGTTATAATTCCACACCAGGATAAAATACCTAGTTTCTTTCTAAAATAATATTCTATCAGTATTCATACCATATTTAGTTATTCATGTTCTAAGCACCAAGTCTAATGGCCGTCCTATTTTGAGATTAACCCTCGAAGTCTTCATAGCAGCTTATCTTGCCAAAGGAGGCGACGACGACGCGACACGGAGCAACAGAGGACGTTCTCAAAGTGTCAAAATATCCGCCACTTCAACGGCAGACTAATTAAACTAGGACGGCAGTGTAGATTACAAACAGTAGGTAATGTAATTTTAAAAAAATTATAGAAGGAAGCGTCCAAACTTTATCAAAAAATTAATAATTGCACTATTTTATATTGTTTGTTAGGTGCTTGCAATGAGGGAGGTACGTTAGAACTGGTCGGCCCGTAGAGACGCGCTGACAGTTACGTAGGTATTGTCAGTTCGCTCAGCCAATGAGGGTATATCTATAAAGTAAGATTTTGATGTACCCTCCAAATTATGTAACCTACTTCCAATAAATTCCGATGCGGAACAAAAGGTTTGTGCTGGATGATGCTGGCTCATGCTGCATAAAACAATATTGAAATCGCGTGTTTAAAAAATCTTGACCAATTTTTGTATGGGAATTGTTTAAACATGAGCTAAACAGTGTTTATTTTTTTTGTGTTAACCCAAAAATTCAAATCATATAAAAAATTGTTTTAGTGTTCGTCCACCGAAACAAGTTAATAGCGAAGAAATGGACTGGCATGTTATTGGTAAAACAATTACGCTATAAGTTTCCGGAATTGGCCACTTACATAAACAATATTTAAAAAGTTATTACTATATTTGAAAATGGAACTCTTTAGCCGTAGAATAAAATGTGTTTCATCTGATTGTCAATTGTTTTCACATTGTGGCGTCATTTTAAAAATTGCGTGATTACAATAAAATGCATTTAACTCGGGATAATTTTCGTTGCGTGATTTTTTATGATTTTAAGTGTAATTTGACGGCTCAGAAGAGCGTCGTTCGGCTTCAATCTGCTTTTGGCGAAGAAGCACCATTCAAGACAACTATTTATAGCTGGTGTGCAGAATTCAAACGCGGTCGTGTCAATCTCCACGATGAAATTCGTGAAGGTCGTCCGCGCACCGCTGTGACCAACAAAAATATTGATGCTGTGCGCCGTATGATCAAAACAGACAGGCATGTGACCTACCATGAGATCCGGACATCTTTGCACATAGGCATGAGTCAAATACAGTCGATCCTACACAAACATTTGGGTGTGAGAAAGCTGTGTTCTCGATGGATCCCACACAATTTGACTGATGCTCAAAAAACGGACCGCATCACTTGGTGCCATGCTATGCTTGCCAGATGCAACAAAGGGGCTTCCAATTTGGTGTGGGACATAGTAACAGGTGACGAAATATGGGTTTATAGCTATGATCTCAAAATGAAGCAGCAATCAAGCGTATGGGTCTTTCGAGATGAGCCGAAACCAACCAAAGTGGCGCGCGTGAAAAGTACCTCGAAGCGGATGATTGCTTCTTTTTCAAATAAAACTGGGCACGTGGCTACTGTTGCTTTAGAAAATCGTCGTACCGTGTATAGTGACTGGTACATGACCATTTATTTACCGGAAATTATTGACAAACTCCGTGAAAATAACGGTAAACGCCGTATCATCTTGCACCACAACAATGCAAGTTCTCACACGGCCAGACAGACAAATGAGTTTTTGAAGGCGAAAAACGTACAACTTATGAGTGATCTAGCATACAGTCCTGACCTGGCACCAGGTGACTTGTTTCTGTTCCCAAAAATCAAGAACCAATTACGCGATCAACGGTTTTCATCTATGGGTGTCATCTAGTGATGATGGATTCGATTTTATAAATTTAAAATCTTTTTAAGAATGTAAACAATGTTTAATGTAAAATAAATGTAAATCTTGCAAATGAACACCCCTATACTTTGTATCGGTATTGTTGACGCCCACTGACCGTTTTGTGTCCTTGTTTTTTGTATGGGATTGTGTAACAAAGACAACGCTCCATTAACTTGTTCTGGCGAATAAAGTATAATTCCGATTGTTTGGAGTTCTGCTACTGTTACTTATCGCTCTGTGTAAGCTTTGTCCGATCTAACCCCGTCTGCGCTTCAAGATAAAAGGAGCAAGGTGAAACTTATTATTGGGAACACCCTCCTGTTAAAGATTATATTGTATGGTATCGGTCTGCTTTATCTAAACTTGACAATATCTTTGAGATTTTTTTCTGCATTGCTATTTACCTAGATACCTAGCAGTATTGATCTGATGACTAATAAAAGATTGAGCCCTACTCAATTTTTACATTGGGGTCGTCCTTTAATCACGTGAAGTTCGCACGGGGGTTCATAATATACGGCATAATAATAATGCAGAATATTTCTTAGAGCAATAAATATCAGTAATGATCAAAATGACAAATCACATATGTACCTAATGTTGATTGTTAATTTATTTGTAATAAAAATATTTGGTTTATTTTACTTGTTACCTACTTAAATTGTAGAAATTTTGGACGGTTTAGGATTCCCCCCGCATTCCGGACCTATATTACAGGACATCTCCGAAAATCCGGACATATGGCAACCCTACCCGTAAGCTATTATGTCAAAGTAATTATTATTATTATTATAATCCTGTTGTGTCCCACTGCAGGGCAAAGGCCTCTCTTCCCTGTTTCTACTCGTCTCTGTTGATTGCTAGTAGGGGTCAATCCCTGAGGCAGGAGTTTAGCTCATCCCGACACCTTCGCCTGGGCCTTCCACGCGGGCGCCGTCCGTAGTTTGGAAGCCATTCAGTGGTGCTCTTTGCCCACATTGTGTCTGGCATACGGTAATATAATAAGTAATCATAATTCAAAAAATACCTATTGATGTAAACTCACGATAAGACTAGCACAAACCTAAGTGGTTTTAAAAAAAATAAGTTAAAATCGTAAATTAATTTAATAGAAAAGTGTTGTTATACTTAGAGAGGTTAGAAAGCAAATTTCAAAAAGTTTGGATTCACTAGTTTACGGACAAGCCCCTCTCGGAACCAAATGTCGAACGAATTACATCGAAGTGCAAATGATGCAATAATGTAGGTAAACATGCCCGAATAGGTAAAGTTGAAGAGTCGCCTGCCATACTTTTGCTGCATTTTAAATTCATCTATTTACCTACCTACTCTTTCCTAGCATGATTGATTGGTAGGAAAATTAATTAACATAATAAATAAAGCAATTAAAAAACTAGATAATTAGGCTACATAATTATCTAGCACTAATCAATCAACATTTTCCGTGTCCATCAACATGTCGCGCTTTATAGATTTCCAGAAAACCCCCTATAGGTACTTAAGCTGTAAGTCGTAGACAAGTATATTTATCTGGAAAAATAAGACCTGCTGTTGGCCTTGCCTAAATAAATTATAGTACAGCTCTATGCAAACTCTATAAATAAAATCACGTATCGTTGAATAGGTCTTCCAAAAATGTTATAAAGGTTTTCTTAACACTTTTTTTATACTCGAGTTCCTTTTACGAAATATACAAAAGCTTCAAAGTGGCTTCACAGCTTTATATACTTTGTATACTTATTGCATTACACGCGACTATTCCGAGTAATAGTTGTCCACTCCGGGCCTCATAAGAAGGATCGCTCAGCGTTCTATGGAGAGGGCTATGCTTGGTATTAGAAATTAGGAGATTCGTAGACAAACCAAGGTGACCAAAGTGCTATCCAAGCTATATAAGCGCCAATAATAAATAAATAAATGAATATTGCTGGACATTTCACACCGCACTATCTAGCCCCAAACTAAGCAGAGCTTGTACTATGGAAACCAGATAACTGATAGAATACTTATATATTTTTTTTTTGTAAATAAATACTTATAATAAATATAAAACACCCAGACACGGAACAAATATCTGTAGATCATGCAAACATTAGTTCCGCGGCGGGAATCGAACCCGCTACCTCCTGCGTCTCAGCCGGCTATTCGCCCACTGCACCACGGAGATTGTCTACTCGAATGTGTATGCCAATGATCGCGTTGTGGGGATTATGTTATGATTATAAGTTTTTGTATCCCCACTGGTACGGTGGAGTGGTGGAGATAATGAATCTAACCCTGGCTCTAATGATGATGAAGATACAGCCATACCTACTGACTACGGAATGCTTCACTGCGTGACCTTATCCTTAATTCTCCCTTTCACAACCGGACAAGTAGACGTACCGAGAAGTACCACCCATACGGTCGGCATATACATTGCCGTACCAACCGATTTGCTTCAACTTTCTTGTTAGCACAAGTAAGGAACTCACTTCCGGCGTATGTTTTTCCGAACCAGTATAATTTCGTAGTCTAGTACACAGTGAAGTTCTTTCAAGGCAAGCGTGCTCCATCTTCGATCACACCTTCACTTACCATCAGGTGAGGTAGTGGTCAAGCGTTTGGTTGGCTATCATCAATAAAAACGCTGTTCAATAATTCTACTCTACAGTATTTTGTTCTTTGTTATTCGGAATAGAATCTAGCGTGAGGATGGACTCGGCGCATCCAATTTTGCGTTAACATTATCTCTGTTGTTGCAGCCCATCCCGCCGCCTTCAATTTCCCAAGGCGGGCTCTGCACGAAATCCTTTCGAATATCATTTCGTGGACGAAGTTTAATTACGATTCGACATAGTTGCGAGATAGATCTTGATTTCGATCTAGTAACAATTTAGATTTGAATTTGACCTCGTTAATAACAAAAGAAATAGCGTGGTTGATAGATAAGTTTTAATACGCTAAGGGCGACTTGCGCAACGGTGTCTTATCGTATTAACCACGGCTTGCAACGATCCCTAAACGTACGTATAGCTACTAAATATGTTTAAAATTGACGTATTTGTATGATTTGACAACTCCTCAAACCATATTTAGCCACTAAATTCGTTTAGGCACCGTTGCGCAAGTCGCTCTAATGCCTTTAATAAACATGTTTTTATGAGAGTATATATCATACAAATACGTCACATTTAAACATACAAGGCACTAATGGGAAAGTGTCTATAGTACCATTGATTTGTACCATCAATGGTACTAGTGATACTACTATGTGTCCTTAGTACCATTAAAATAAATACTAGTTTATACCATGTATTTACTTTTACCTAGTTAGTACCTATTAAATGTTTTAATAATTAATGAATGAATGAATGAAATATTCTTTATTGCACACCAACAAAAATACAGTAACAAAGGAAATAAACAATAAATAACGGTACAATGGACGGTCTTATCGCTAAAAGCGATCTCTGCCAAAACAACCTTTGGATGGACAGGATAAACAAAAATCAAAAGACGGCGGTGTAAGAGTACCTTTAAGCATAAACATACATAAACACAACCCATAAAATAATATATACCTACCTACATATTGATTATGAATAATAATAAACATAATCTTAAATACATACAAATAATATATAAATAAACTACACTACATAATATGGAGGATAAATAACATAAACACTAGCTAGCAGTTACAAGACAACGAAAGAAAATGGTTGTATACCTTGACTTTGAAAATAGGAAGAGATTGGGACGACCTTATGGAGGCGTTCCACAGGCGCACAGCTTGTACTGTGAAGGAGTCACCATAAAATTGTGAACTATGGACGGGAGTACGAAGCTGTAAGGCTTCGGAAGAACGAAGGTTTCATTATTTTTTTAAGTGCAAGCAAGGTAACAAAATATCTAAAAAAGCTAACAAACTTTGTAATTTTTTAAAACCATACCTTAGTAATCGTAATAGTTCCAGTACAGTTTAAGGTTTTGTATTTTTTACATTTCCACAAACAATTGTTTATTTATACCGCACGTGGAAATATTGGTGGGCGTTGTAGAGTAACACTTTTCCACGTCCACAAGCTATTATTTTTATATTTTGGTCACTATACGAGTATATACATAGTTTTTCGTTAGGTACTAACATTCATTTTATCCCTCAAAAAAATATTGAAATCACAAAATGAATACATTTAATCGTAATGTCAATATATTATTCATTTGTTTACGACAAAAGAAAAGATGATTTATAATGAGTTATTCAAAAGAACATTGTAATCTCTGAAGTGGCCAGGATTTAATCTAGTACTTGTCGAAACGTAGCGGAAACAGCCAAGAAGGTTTTCTTCCTCAATGAAATGACTTGATGGAATTATCTATGACTAATTTGATTAGACTTTATCGACTCAGAAATTTGGAATGAATAGTTTTAGTTTTGACAAAGCCCTGTACAGCTGTAAAATTTGTATTTTATTGGACAAGGCCTTTTTACAGCCGCTCTAATTTTAATTATTTTTTAATTTTTATAATTGTTGACAAAGCCCCTATACAGCTGCATCTTTCACTTTTTGCTTTTATGTTTGCATTTATTTGTAACATGACGTAACTAAGCGTTCCTAGTGATCCTAAAGTTTCAATAAATGAATGTCTATTATACATTATCATAATAATATTTTTGCGTCTTTGATACAATGATACTTAAAGGTCAAAATCGGTGATCGACAGCAACAATTATATTCAACATATGCAAATGCAGTTAAGGCGACATTAGGTACAGTCGCATTGTTTTTAGAAAAATTGCGTCGTTAATTTTTATGGTAAAAATGAAGTACATACACGGTATAAACTAGTATCTATTTAATGGTACTAAGGACACATAGTAGTATCACTAGTACCATTGATGGTACAAATCAATGGTACTATATACACCAGGGGGCACTAATAACGAGTACCTACCTATCGTTGCGCATGTCGCCCTAATTTAATTCCCGGTTATTCATTTTTATTATTTTAGTTAAGCTTTAAAAAACCTGAACGACGTTGGACATGGGTCTCCCCATGTGGAACGTATAAAAATGAAATCGATTATGTCCTTTCCTCAAGTCAAACCACTATAACCAATGTCCAACCAATAAACATAATAAAATTTAGTTCTGACCATAGACCTATTCGTGCTACGATTCGGTTCAATTTCAACATTAAAAGATTTAAAATGATAAAATGTAACATAAAGAGGATATCTAAAGAAACTTTAATAGTATGCAAGGAAGATTTTAATTTAGAATTAAAAAACAGTTTTGAGTTATTAAAATCAGATGAAGAAGATGTACAAAAGGAATTTAATATTATAGAAAATTGTATTAAGAAATCAAGTAGTAAAATTAAACAAATTAAACAAAAACATAAAAAACTTTCAGAGGCAACTATTAAATTATTAGAGGAACGAGTTAATAGTAACATCAATAGCGTAGAATATAGAGTTAAAGACAGACAGGTTAAGCGTAGCATTAGAAAAGACGTAAGAAACTATAACACCCAGTTATTCAAAATTGCATTAGAAAGAAATAAATCACTTAAAATTGCAAAACAGGGTGCATCGGTTGGCAAATCGTGGATAACAAGCCTTAGAGACGAAACTGGAGTTAAACACCAAAGTAGAGATAGAATAATGAACATATGTACAAGATTTTACAAATCTCTTTATTCAGACCCACAACACACCACAAATGCTATTCCATATTCATGCCCTGACACCATACCACCAATAACTGGCCTCGAGGTTCATAGAGTTCTCACACAAATGAAATATAACAGGTCGCCAGGGGAAGATGGAATTACTACAGAAGCCCTTAAAGTAGGAGAACCGACACTTTTGCCACACATCACCAATTTATTTAACACTATTTTAAAGTCAGGTGAATTTCCGGACCGGTTTTGTCATTCGAATATTATACTTTTGCACAAGAAAGGAGACAAAACTGATATAAACAATTACCGCCCAATTAGTCTCGTGTCTCATCTCTATAAAGCATTTATAAAAATAATTGAGTACCGTATTTCTGGGCAACTAGAAATGGAACAACCGGCGGAGCAAGCAGGCTTCCGCCGAGGACTATCAACTATAGACCACCTCCAAACAATTAATGAACTCATAGAAAAATTCTGCGAATACAACATGCCTTTGTACGTTGCTTTCGTGGATTATACAAAGGCATTTGATAGTATTCACCACACAGCCATCTTCGATGCCCTTAAAAACCAGCACATAGACCCTACTTACATAAACCTTATTCGAAATATTTATACGCATAGTACAGCCTCAATTAAGTTAAATTCAATCGGACCATCCTTTAAAATAGTCAAGGGAGTAAAACAGGGAGACCCACTTTCCCCAAAACTTTTCACCAGCACCCTTGAGGAGGTGTTTAGGAAGCTGGCGGCTGGCTGGGAAGAGAAGGGAGTTGACGTCGGCGAAGTGAAGCTGACAAACCTCCGTTTTGCGGACGACATCGTCCTCTTTTCTTCATCAGCCACAGAACTACAAACGATGCTTCAAGAACTTAGCATAGCAAGCTTTGAGATTGGACTTGGAATGAACAGGGCAAAAACCAAGGTCATGACCAACAGCGTTAAGACCAGAATAACGGTGGATGCAGAAGACCTAGCATACGTCCAAGAGTATATCTACCTAGGCCAAATAGTCTCCTTCGAGGACAGGCAGGTTAAGGAAATCGCTCGGCGAACCGAAAATGCCTGGAGGAGCTATTGGGCCATGGGAGATATGATGAAAGGAGATCTTCCTTTAACGCTCAAGAGAAAGCTAATGGACGTATGCATCCTTCCCGTTTTGACATATGGTGCGCAGAACTGGTCACTGACTAACATTTTAAAGTCCAAGCTCAAAGTTTGTCAGCGTGCGATGGAACGCAGCATCTTGGGCGTCAAGCGAACGGATAGAGTCCGGAACACTGAACTGCGCTCAAAGACCAAAATTGTTGACGTAGCCACCAAAGCCGCTCAGCTGAAGTGGAACTGGGCTGGGCATGTCTGTCGCATGCCAAGTGAGCTGTGGGCAAGGATAGCCACCGAGTGGCGTCCTGATCCAGCGAGAAGGCGACGCGGCAGACCGAAACGTAGATGGCGGGACGAGCTGGATAAATTCCTAACGGATTGGCCACAATCAGCTCAGGACCGCCAAGTCTGGAAAGAATGGGGGGAGGCCTTTGCCCAGCAGTGGGACACGAATGGCTGATAATAAAAAATAATAATAAATAAATAAATAAATAAATAGTTAAGCTTTATTCATAATATATTAATAGACATGTTAGTTCAAGACTGAATTACAAATCAAATGTGAAATAATTACGTGACCCATCAATTGAAGACGATTTATGTTTGATAGCTTTTATGAGAATACGCAGGCTGCGTTTAGTCCATACAACCATATTTTTCCCTGTTTCCTCTCTGGATAATGACACTAGAGCCTTTTTTTACCATAAAATTTATAAGTACCACTGTCATGCCTCTATGTGTTGCTTTTCTCCATGAATTAATAATTATAAGAACTAGAAAAAAAAACACAAAATTTTACCACCCTTATCAGACTTCCAGCAAACTTTTACCTATATCAAAAACAAAGGAAAATATACAGGAATAGCCGAAGATTTCATTCTTGAAAAAAAAGCGTATGTGCAATTCACACGTGGTAGAAGTGAAACCTTCAAAAATTTTGGTTTCAAGATAACGACGAATGTAACATTTCGGGAAGATGTTAATTGTAGGTTTTAGTAATGATCATAGTGATGCAAAGTTAGATAATTATTAACACGAGTGGAGGGAGTACGAAGCAAAGCACAAAGAGAACCACGAACATAAGAAACACCGTATAATGCTTCCTATCTCATTTTCTCCCACGTTAAATCTTATGAATTTATGTGTCTGTCTCTTTTCCTGTAGCTTTTTCGTTTCATCGACTTTCAAATCACAACGATGCTAAAGAAGTATCCACTTCAAAAATTTAAATCGGTTTAATTTTGGTGAAGAAACCAGAGGAATACGAAATAGTGATTTCGTCTATTTGAAATAGGTTTAATCAGTTCGATCTGTAGTTGCCTCTATCGTCCTCTTTTCGGGGAGCAATAGATCTGCACAAGACTTATTTTATAAATTTCTAGCTGACTGCGACTCTTCCTGGCGTTTCCATACAAAATTAAACGATGTCTATGTCTATTCCATACATTTTTTTATTCAACCTGTATCTGTATAAATAAAATAGGTTTTTCAAAATTATTCAGAATAAAATAGGTATCATTTTATACTGCCTACAAAAGCCTACCTAAAAGTACTGCAACAAGAAAGATAATGTATGCATTTACATTATCTTTCTTGTTGCAGTACTTCTGTAGGCAAAAGTTAACCAAAACTTAGGATTTCAGTGGAAATTGAAACACTATTATTATAACTGTGAACGAGAGGGTAGTTATTAGTAAAACCAGTAATAGAAATCCAAAAAGGATCAATATTTATTTAAAAAATGATATTTTACACTTTACAATTGACCAAACATTGTTTGCATGGCCGGATCCTAGAATTTAACATTAAATATTAAATCCTATTAAAAATAGGTACTGCATTCATCTTGTGCCACAAAATAAAGGCTTACAATTGAAATTAAAATAAAATAATTACATCCACATCATAATAATCCTAAATAGGAAAAAATACTTAAATATCATTCAATTTCATTATTAGAATCTAATTGAAAAACATCCTATTTAGAATCCAAAATCATCCATAATCATGTCACCCCTATAACGTGGTTACATTTCATTCAAAGTTTTTTATAAAACTCAAATACCTTTTACCCCAAGCTCTTTATATCCGGCCACACTAACAGTCGTTTCGATAATGCTTAAAAGCATACAACTCATTGGTAATTAATTACAACTATCCCCCTATTAAAAAACGCTATAAAACTGAAAACTACATTATATACTCTTTTCCCACAATCTTATACGGTATAAATTACACAGCTTTGCAACGTTTAATTAAGGGGGTAAAATTATGTACAAATATTTACATTTTCGAGACATTTTTCTTATCATTTTGCAGACACTAATATTCAAAATTGTATTGCTTTATTTATTGTGATGTAAGCTCGTAGTGAAATGCAAAATGACAAAAATAATCACTCTGTATAATTAAAGCGCTTAGGTACCGCGGCCTACTTAGAGCTTGTCCAGATAGGGCGAATTCGCCGCGATTCTCCCGCGCGTATTACGCGCGACCGTTGCGTCCAGAAGCAACGCGCGAGCATCAACCAATTCAGTATCAAAATTTTGGCGCTTCATTTCTCTTGATACGTGCACTCACTCTGAACTTCATGCGTAATCTGGACGCAACAAGGCGTCTCTAGTATCTCAACTCGCACGCAACGCGCGCGTATAACGCGCGAGTCAAGTCTGGCGAACTGCACGCGATTTACGCGCGTATTTTGAATTCGCGCGATGCTTGTGGACGCAGTGTATTGGCGCCAAGTATCTCGCCAACGCGCGTTTCGATTCGCGGCAGTTCAAAAACTATTCCATTAGCTTGTTTTGCCCGACGGCGCAGGAGGGTAACGCATAATGAATTGCCATTGACTAGTTGGAAAATGGAGAACAAACATTACCCTCCGGCGCAGTCGGGTAAAAACAAGCTATAACTGGATAGTTTTGAACAGCATCGCAATGCGAGTGGTGATAGGTTCGCAGGTCAGTGGTTAAAAATTCACTACATCAAAAACGTATGCAAAATAATCGAACGTATGATTTCTATAAAAATGCTGAATGATAATTGATAACAGATATATTTCAATTTCACTCTCAGATACTGTTACTAAGCGTACAAAGTTAGCACTATCAACAAGATGATTATGATTAATTTCAATCATCAAAATAAATACGGGAATAATCACGTACCGTTTTATCGATGTTACGACAAACGATAATTATGATTTCATTCGTGAACCTTCAAGTTGTATCCGCTCCATATAACCGGGATAACGCACGTGATACTTCCCGTATTTATAATGATGTCAGACTGTGAATTAAAAAAAAAGCTTGTTTCCAAGTACTGACAAGTTGGTCTAACCATGCAATAACAAAATCTATTAAGGAAGTGTTCACAGACACGTATAGAACACGTTATATGACGGAATCGGTCATACCATACTAGATGTAGGTACGGATAACTTAACAAAGCGGAGAAGGCACAAATAATCTATTAATCGCGCGTGCTTTTAAATCTTCTTTAAGAAGTAATCTTTTTCTTCTTCACGAACGCTCATTATTTCTTCTTTCGACACGAAACCCTATGACCGTAGGGGGCGTCCATTAATTACGGTGTTCAGGGTCGGGAGGGGGTCGAGCCGAATCTCGCCCAATCTCATGTGGGAGAGAGAGGGGGTCTCGGCAAATATCACGTAACTTTTTTTCAGTCAAAAGCAGTGTGAAATTGCGAGAAAATTTGAATTAAAACGTCCCAAATAACAATAAATTATTAAATAAGTCCAACGCATTTACCCTATAAATACAAATTTTGAAAAATCTCACGTGAGGTAAGGGGAAGGGGGAGGGGATGGTCGAAGCAATCTCGCGTAACGCAAAAACGCCTCACGTAATTAATGGACGCCCCACTATGACTCAATCATGAGATATGTGATAGCCACTCATTGAAAGATTACTAACAAACATAGATAATTGGAAAAAAATAGTCAAAATTATAAAACAGCTCTGTCCATAACCTAGAACAATAATTTGTGTTTATTTCAATCCTAATAAGTTACAAGTAAATTACAAAATTAAATAAGTGCAGAACAAGAAAAAGTGCATCTTCAAATCAGCTGACCAGGGGACCAATTCTCGTAACTTAAAATAGTAAAATGCGAGTATCGATCTATTTTCGTTATGTTAAGTCTTAAACGGTATTCATTAGGCATGCGATTAGACTTTATTTATATCAAGCTAATATTGTAATATTACTGGAGCATAATACAAAATATATTCAATTCATAATCCAATCTCATTTGGGTCAATTTTCGTTATGATTTTAAAATTGTATTACGTAAATAGGCCGCCTATGTGGGATGATCATCCCACATACCTAAAAACCACCTCAGTTAAACTAGCTTTCTATTAAAAAAAAACCGTTCGAATGGAACTACGATGCCACACAGACATAGGAGTCAAACTAAAAACACGCCTTTTTTGCGTTGGGTGGTTAAAAATAAAACGCACTGTCTAGACACCGCAATGTGCTAGAATCTGGCTTTACAACATCATTGTAGAATTGAATTAAACACATTGTTTTGGATTACGTAGTGTTCCTCAAAAGTTGTTTTAACCAGGTCTCAATTGGAAAGTGAAACTTAACACTTTTTGATCACATCATTTCACTCATTCGCAAATACTAAGAACACAGTAAGGGAAGTTCAAGGGCTGCTTCGATTAGCAAAATATACTATAATATATTCTTAACAAAAACATCAATAAAGTATGGGTATCATACAATTTATTATTTAAATAAAAAGATATACAACGTAAAGAAACTAACCAGGTTAGTGCGTTTAAATATAATATGGTGTTTGACGAAATGCAAGTGATAATGTTCAGTTCATTCAACTACAATAAAATTACTTTGTGAGGTTAACTCTGGGGTTTTAGTCAATCAATAAAATGTAACAATGCCTGATCCGCTTTGCCAACATGTAAAAACTGGATGAAAAAGCGTTCTGCGGGGCGTGTAGCGTGGCGAGCCATCAGCGCCATGACAACGCTTCAGTCTTCACTCAGCACGCTTCTATGCAAGTGTACGTCGCTGAACGCCGCACGCCTTCAGCGGGCACTCAGGCCTTGGACCAACAAATAAAAATTAATTCTTTGAACCAATCTTTAAACCACTCCCTAGTTCTCGTCTCGTCCTAAAGCCGTCCACGCACCCAAGTGTCCACGGCACTGAATTTGACACTAGCTGTGATTATTACTATACGAGAGGTTGTTAATCCGCTTCATACTAACTGAAGCACTACTCCCGTTCTTTTCAATGCCTACTAAAAAGTCTTCGAGTAACTTTGCTAATGCCTTGCGCTTGAATCGCATCGATTCGTTGATCACATCGCGAATCACATCCTTTTTGTGTTCCACTTCGCCTTTCAGCTGTTTCAACTGCTCGAATAGTTTGGCGTAATCTGAAAACGAAAGATGGAGTTGAATTACTTCAAAAAATATGTAATAAGAAAATAAAAACATGCCCAGCGCATAACACGGGTTTATCTTATCAGTTATTTCGTAAGAAAAATAATATTGTGATATGTGTTTGTTTATAGTTACGACCTATCGCAGATGGCCGATAAAAATCGGTCCTATAGTAGACTGCCAAAATAAAACACGAGAATTATATTTCAATGCGTACGCATTCTACATGGAAATGGTTCTACAAAAATCGGAATCAAGTCGGTCATATTTTTGCCAATCCGATCAATTTTATTATCAATTGTCCGGAGCATAGGGTATGGAGAACAGATAGAATATAGGAATTATCACGTGCAGAATATCGACTGGTGTAGGAGGTGCGTTGGTCAGCGAAAAATATACATAATAATGTGTTCTAATGTCTAAACATGCTTTCAACGCTTAACAAGGGCCACGAGCGATGACCCGGCTGCTACTAGACGCACTCTGCGGGTAAAAAGAAATTCCCCACCGCCTGATTTTACCACCCCACAGGAACAGTTACCACCCGGGCATGATCTGCAGTGGTCAGTCTGGAAGTCCTTAAACAGGCTCCGCACCCAGGTTGGCCGCTGCAGACTTAATATGTGCAAATGGGGGTACAGGGACCCTAACTTGACGCAGTGCGACTGCGGTGATCCCATGCAGTCAATGCAGCACTTGCTAATGTGCCCTTTATGTCCGAACACATGCACGATGGAGGACCTAATGGCCGCCTCGCCTGATGCCATTGCTGTGGCCAAACACCTGTCCAACATATTATAAATGGAAACGTAGAACTCTTGACACGCTAAGAAGAAGAAGATGTCTAAACAAAAAAATAAAAATAACGTATCTATAAAATTTTCTTGTTTTATTACTAAATCTCGAGAAAATCGATTAAATGCTGCTCGGCGAAATGTTAGAGAACTAGCGTATTGTACGATGACACAGATTACTAGCAAGTCACAACGAGTCGTTCAATGACCCCGTCGAGTTAATGGTCCTGGCCCGGTTAAATGAACCAACCCCGCAACAAAGCGCGTACGGTGCGTACGGCAGGGCGGTATCTACATCTTAGGCACAAAACCACAAAAATAAAGTTTTTGGATTAAAAAATAACATAATTTATTTATTATTTACGGTCTCAAAAATATACGTCGACATTATTTTTAATATAGATTGCAACACCTTATATAATCGGCCGTTGCCGGCTTAGTCCGTAGCCGAACCCAGCCGCCCAAATCAAACGTATCTATACTAATATTTATTTATAAGCCATTTATTCCCAAAATTACATATACCAAAGGATCTGTCAAGAGAGGTCAAAAGAGACTAACAACATCCAAAGAATGGATAACTTCATTAAAACATAAAGACAACAGAGTCACGACGAACAGAGAACAAAAAGTCGATATAGCAACCGAATACTACAGGGATCTTTATAAAAATCTTACAAGTCACAATCATACTCTAAATCAAGAAGAACTACATGAAGTACCACCATTTTGGAAGCTGAAGTATACCAAGCTAACAAAAATCTTAAGTCAGCAAAAAGTCCAGGAGAAGATGGTATTCCAAATGACATTCTGAGAGCAATATTACAACCAATATCACCCATATTGACTGATCTTTTCAATACAATATTTGACATATGTGATATTCCTCAAGAATGGGAGAATTCTATCATCACCCTGCTCTACAAGAAGGGTAGTCACTTGGATATAGGCAACTGCAGACCAATTAGCTTATTACAAACGATTTACAAGGTTTTCACAGGTGTCTTGTTAAAAAGAGTAAGAGGCACCCTAGAACAACATCAGCCAAGAGAGCAGGCAGGGTTTAGATCTAAGTACTCAACAATGGACCACATATTTACTCTGACACAGGTGATAGAACGATACAACGAATATGACAAACAACTCTACATTGCCTTCATAGATTACTCTAAAGCTTTTGACTCTATCTCGCATCAAGCACTATGGAGTGCTTTGGAATCACAAGGAGTTGAGAGAAAATACATACATATTCTCATGGAAATATACAATCGGAGTGCAGCTACGGTAAGAATGGATAAAGTGGGAAAACCATTTGAGATAAAAAGAGGCGTGAAACAAGGCGATCCTATCTCTCCCAATCTTTTTACAGCGCTGCTAGAACATATTTCAACAAATTAAACTGGGACCGAATGGGAATAAATATAAATGGAGAGTATTTAAGCCATCTACGATTCGCTGACTACATTTTCATAATAAGCGAAAGCCATGAAGATCTGACACATATGATACAGACGCTAGATAACGAAAGTCGTAAGTATGGTCTACATATGAACGCAGACAAAACTTTTCTTCTAATAAACAGTACTCAAAAACCACTGCTAGTACAAAACCATGTCGTCAAATACGTCGATGACGTCTACCTTGGACAGAACATTTCATTTAAAAATCAATCGTTGCGAGAAGTAGAAAGAAGAATAAAAATAGCTTGGAGCAAATACTGGTCGCTCAAACACATCTTCAAGGCTAAAATGCCTATTGCAATTAAAAAGAAAGCCATGGACTCTACAGTGCTCCCTACCTTACTATACGGCTGTCAAAATTGAGCTCTAACGAAAAATATTGTCACGAAGATACAAGTCTTTCAACGATCGACAGAGAGAAGCATGTTTAATATTAAACTAAAAGACCGTATCAGAAATAGAGACCAACATTATCGACGCAGCCACACTTGCTTGTCAGCTCAAGTGGAGATGGGCCGGCCATGTGGTAAGGACATCGGATGAAAGATGGACAGAACGCGTGCTACACTGGTACCCACGATCAGACAAACGCGCGCGCGGGCGCCCTAACCGTCGCTGGCGAGACGACATTGTCGATGTTGCTGGCTCTACCTGGACGCGACTTGCCGCAGACAGGGGTCTGTGGCGACGGATGGAGGAGGCCTTTACTCAAAGATGGGTACCCAAAATAAATAAATAAAATAATCAATAATAATGTGGAATAATGAATATTGTGAGATAATTAATGTGAATTATTTGTGTAAAATGTATTAACTATTGTATATAGTAATATTATAAAGAGGAAAGATTTGATTGTTTGTTTGTTTGCATTGAATAGGCTCCGAAGCTACTGGACCGATTTAACAAAATATTACACGGTTGGGAAGCTACACTATCCCCGGGTGACATAGGCTACTTTTTACCGAACTGCGCAGGAGGGTAATGTTTTTATTGAAAAACTACGCGTGCGAAGCTGCGGATTGGTCAGCTAGTGTAAAATAAAGAGAGCGCGTACACTACTACAACCCCGGTGTGAGCGCGCTCTCTTTATTTTATACCAGCTGTTGCCCGCGACTTCGTACGCGTTACACTACTAAATGTATAGGTAACCTAGAAATAAAGCTAAACTCGCCGTTGCAACTTGACTTGCCACCCCATTTTTATCCCATGGGACCTGATTTATGGGATAAAAAGTAGCCTATGTGTTAATCCAGGGCGTTACAACGTGATTGAGTAACAAACAAACAAATAAATAAACAAACATCCAAACTTCCGCATTTATAATATTAGTGTGATACGTTTGATTTGGTCGGCCGAGTTGGCCCTCGACGCCCGAACATAATACAGCCGATGACGGATTTGGTGTATTCGATCCGTAATACCGAAAACAGGGTCTTGGTTAGTCTATACCGACACTAGATTAGTTCCACGATTCACAAAATAGGTTAGTGCACTAACCAGTAACGTCTGTACTTCAGTTTTCTTTGCAATGTATTTTAATTCCACCATTGTGTTCATATTCAGTTAATTAATGAAGACAATTGAGTTAAATAGTTCAGTGTCCTTACCTTTGCCAGGGCGACGAACCGCTTTGAACGCTTCCGTTCGAACATTCTGGTTGTGTTTCTTGATATCCAGTATCTCCTTCCTTGAAAATTGTGGTGGCGGCAGTGGCGGCGGCGGTGGAGGTTTTTCAATCTGAAATTTTAAAATGTTTTTGCAAAAAAGTTAAAATAAAATGAAAGCTAGCAAGTCGGATCTTAGAACAGTCATTACAGCTACAAGAAAACCGTTCTTATCAGACTAACTTTGGGAAAAATTAGCATTTACAGAGTTTGGACAAAAATATAATCAGCCAGATACAGTATCTAGAGTTCTTTTACGCCATTCGATTATGTCTCACAAACCGCAAAATTAGACTATTCATAGAATTATTAATGGTAATGGTATAAAAAATGGATGAATAAATATAAATTCTTATCTTAATACTTTAATACAAGCTATGAGACTAAACAGAACTATAGAACAAATATTAAATGCCAAATGGGCGGACGTATCGCTGAAAAGCGATTCTTCCAAAAAATAACTACACGATAGTTTGCCCTGTAATTTGATTCTCTATCTGATGAAGAACAAAAGTTTTAAGGGGTAACTGAACGAAAACACTTTATTGTACTCCACAAAAGAAACATACATAGAGCCACATGTACAATGGGCGGTCCTATCGCTTAGAAGCGATTCATTCCAGACAACCTTTGCATGGAGATCAAAGGGTGTTATTCTAGTACCTTTCGTTTCCGTTTCTTCGCTCTCGCGTTATAGTTGTTCTCCGCGGCGATGCCTTGCAAGATCGCGTTGATCTGCAGCTCCTGTGAGTCGTGCAACGGCGGCGGCGCTACGGGCTGCGGCGGCGGCGGCGCTACGGGCTGGGGCGGCGGCGCTACAGGCTGCTGCGGCGGCGGCGGTGACGGCGACCGGCCCATTTTACTACCCATTGTTGTATATGCATCTGATAAACGTAACACACATTTGTTTTAGTAAACTCAAATTTTGAGCTTGAACAAGACTTGATGCTTGATACTTGATGCGCGGTAGCTTGGCAATAGAGGGCATTCACCTTCCTTCACCACGATATCCCTAAATGGTAAAGATGTATCGCTATCTCTGTCGCTCACCATACAAACTTGTCGCAAAACTGCTATCGCTAGAATCTCGTAGTACAAGGCCTACAAGAAATCAACTGGGCAAACTGTATAACTTAAAAATATACAAAATCGGGGAAAATCACTGCATGAAATTTTATGTTTTCAATGTTATATTCACGTATTTAATTTTTTTAATTACGGTATATATTTTAAGCCAGTCATTTTATATTGCATTTATGAATAATATTACGATTCCGAGTACCAAATTACATGCACATGTCTGATAAAATTATATGATTTGTGAATTATTATTAGAATTTAAGTAAGTATAGAAAATATTTTGAAATACTACATAATATAGATCTATAATTAAATGCGTAATAAGCTTCAGAATTGTGAAGCTCACAAAAAACGCAAAATTTTAAGTTATGATAGTTTATTTTGTCGTCACTGGTCAGTGAGGTGAATGACATCTATTGCCATCTTATTCCGCACGGACTATAGTTACCAGGTGTGTAGCCGCAATTTCTTATTAATTTTACGTTTAAATATGCAGCGGATTCAGTACCTATTCATACCCCATTATATGTCATTTCCTGCGATTCTTGCGATGGTAAAATCGTATTTATGAGTAAGTTTTGGATAGGACTGTACATCCCAAGCCAAGGCTCGTATCCAAGTGGTATCCTTGCGCTAGTAGCCTCTTAAAAACTTACTGGGCTGAGCGCCCTTTGCGCTCGCCAAACATTTGGTTGAGCTGCATCGGCCTCAGAGATACAGTTTTGATTCCCTATCTCTAGAGATAAATATAATTATGCATACCAAAGTATCCGCACAGTATAGATCCCTGATTCATTTAATGTTACCTAGAAACAGTGATATTTGTGAATACGTCCATAACGGCCCCACTGATTATAACTGCAGGTGGATATCAGCCAGTTAGTTAATTGCAATAGATCACAAATTCGCAGTTCCCTTTAAGAACTTTAAGTCTTGGACCATTGATGATGGGATCCCAAAAAAATAGAGGACAACCCTCAAATTTTATAGGGACGTAATTTGGTTTTATGTTTTTACCTCAAAACTCCATCAACCGATTTGGATTTTTTTTTTAATTTCATATTAAAAAAAATCCAAATCGGTTGTCCAAATCCTTTCATATTGGTCTCATAGAAATTTCATCAAAATTCAAAAGTCGGTTATATGTTTGTTAAAAAGTTACTTGTCTAAAAACAACACCAGCCGGTCTAATGTGTCCAGCCTAGAAAAGATTAACTCTAGGGGAAAATAAAGTAAAATGTCTTTTAACGTAAAAAGTAGAAACATTTCTAAGTTCTTGTTTCTACTCTCTACTCTAAAATGGCATTTTACTCTTATTCTTCCGTAGAGAAACGTTTATTATGGCGCTCATGTGTTAGCTTATTTATTACCCACTAAATAATCATTTTTATTAGCCAGCACTTACTCGACGTCTGTGGCGCAGTGGACGAATAGCCGGCTGAGACGCAGAAGGTAGCGGGTTCGATAAATGTTTGCATGATCTACAGATATTTGTTCCGGGTCTGGATGTTTTTCTATATATTATAAGTATGTAGGTATTTACAAGAAAAAAGTATTCTATCAGTTATCTGCTTCCCCTAGTACAAGCTCTGCTTAGTTTGGGGCTAGATAGCGTTGTGTGAAATGTCCCGCAATATTTATTTATTTATTTATTTACTATTTTCTTATCTGTTAAAGTTACCTAGTGTACCTTCCATTTCAAACTATTTCTTGCATCATTATTATAAATACGGGATTTATAATAATGATTGGAATAAATCACGAAAGTTTTCTAAGTAAAATATTTCTTGCATGCTTTGCCTACTTCTAGAACGAAGTACACCGTATTTGGTAAAATCGTATTTTTTTTTTCTATTGTTTTGTGTGATGTCCAGTTCAGTGGACCAAAAAATATATTAAAATCTTTATATAACATGATAACATTTTGTAATATTTGTTTAAATGTTACAAAACAATAAAATGTGATACAACACACGTTATATAACGTATATATAACTGCTGTGTGGGAGTACCATTAGAACTAACGAGAAATTATTCAACATCGACAAAATGTATCGTGTCATGCGTGACATATCTCACAGCGCGCAGCAGGTACGGGGTGTACTGACCTCCATTGAGGAAGGGTTTGACAACAGGCGGTAGGTTAGGCGGCGCGGCGGTGGGCGGCGAGGCAGGTGGCGACGCCGGCACCACGGCCGGTCCGCCTGTATCCACATTCGGTGGTTCCTGAAACACACGCCAATTAATTAGGAACTATTTACCTGAAAACTTAATAATTCAATTGGTTTGGGAAATCTTCCGGACGGTAGATCAGAAGGAGTATGTGGTAAGGGGAGTCGCAGCGACATCAGCGATATAATAGACAACATTGGCATCATCGAGAACGATGGTACAGGCAGCGGGAGGGATTTTTTTTTTTCTTCAAATGTGTAAACTATTAACCTGAATAACCTTATCATCATCATCGTCAGCCCTTCTCATCCTACTGCTGGGCATAGGCCTCTCTTCGTTGTCGCCATTCGCCTCTGTCCTGCGCTGTTCTGACCCATATACGACCTGCGATTTTTATAATGTCGTCGACCCATGTTGCCGGCAGACGATCAGCGTTCCTGGTTCCATCTCGGGGCCATCACTTAGTCAGCACCCTGCTCCACCTGTCATCACCGTGCCTGGCCAAATGTCCTACCCAACTCCATTTGAATCCCAATATACGCTTGTTAAGGTCTTGAATTTTAGTCCGCTTGCGAATTTCGGTATTGCGGAGTCTAGCAGTGTGATGGCGAGCATTGGCGCGCTCCATGGCTCTCTGTGCGACTCTAATCTTGTACACAGTCTCCTTCGTGAGCGTCCATGTCTCAGCACCGTTGGCAGGACACATTGCTTGTAGAGGCGGCTCTTCAGACATTGTGGAACGATCGAAGATTTTAAAATATCGTCCAGCTTGCTGAACGCCGCCCTTGCTAACTGAATTATCTAATATTAATTGGCCTGTAATTCTTTTCCGAAAGATAAAACATGACCAAGGCACATACGATTCGACCATCTCCAGGTATTCGTTTCCAATAGAAATGTTTAGAATCGAGCCCCTGGAACGCTCGACATCACGAACCTACTTCACCAAATATGAAATTGCTTACTTCGGGCGGTCTGCCAGACGGTAGATCGGAAGGCACAGGGGCGAGCGGTGAGGCGGGTCGTCGCGGCGACATCAGAGACATGGGAGACATAGGCGACATGGGAGACATCAGTGACATCGGCGAGAGTGGCGCAGTTGGATGCGACAGCGGCGCCAGCGGCGGCACAGGCAGCGGGAGCGGTAACGACTGTGGAAAAAATAACTGCTTTATTAGGGATGCCAGCAATTCTGTCACACTTGACACAAACAAATCTAGCACTTACAAATATTGCTATCCTTTTTTGGTACATACGGCCAGAGAGACAATTGTCATTTACTAAAATGACAACTGTCTGTCCTAAATTAAATTCTGTGTGCTGTCAATCCTAAATTTAGTTAAATTTGTGATAACAGAAGATACTGTTGGGGGGGGTTTTGTAACTAGGTAAGTGGTTTTAAATTATAATTTTGTTTTTTTTTTGTTTAAATTATGTATGTGCACTTCAACTTCGAAGATTTTTTGCAAGCTTTCAGACTCACACCATCTTTGATAAAATTGTATATTATTTCTTGTAATGCTTAAGTGTAGTATCCAGTTTAGTGGGCTCCGTACAGTTTTCTATAATAGGACGTGGAGGACGTGGTGGAATATGTGAAGAAGGTCAATGTTCAGTTATGGGTTTTCATAGTTGGACTCGCGCCACAATGATTTCAAATCTTTTGTGTTGCGTGTTGCAACTGCAGATCTTTTGACCTTTACCAAGGAAGAGTTTTGACCGAAAAGTGGTGTTTCGTTTTCACGGGCGACTACACGGCAAGCGTCACACGTCGCAGACTAGGCGTGTCAGCAAATAGTTTTAATTATTTTAATATGAATGTTAGGCACTAAGGTATCAGGTATATAATTTATATAGGCCGCAGAATTAAGTTTTTATTATTATATTACTTTGCCGTAGCACAGCTTACAACTAGCGCGGGAGGTAATGGTTTTAGTACATAATGCAAATCTGCCCTTAACACATCGTATGTTATTATATGTATATACTTATCGTATATATTTATGTATTTAAAAACATTCCTTAACACCAGAAAAAAAGTCAATAGCCGGGTCCACACCGGACGATCCATAGCGCTCCAATCGCGCGCGGCAGGAGCGCGATCCAAATGTGCGGGCGGTGTGGACGTGCCGCGCGCGATCCATGCGCAGGTATTGGAGCGCGCGATCCCTGCTGCGCCTGATCCGTGTGTTGTCGGTTTTTTGCCAGCCTCAAAAGTGCCTCAGTTGCGTGCCGCGCGCGGTGTAGACGGTTGTGTGTGGTTCGCGCGATCCTTGTCACCATGGATATCTCGCAAAGTCGCCGTCTGATATCGCTTTATAAGGAACTTAAATGTTTATGGGACCCAAAAGATGTTAATTTTACCAATAGAGGTGTAAGAGACGATGCTTGGCGTCAGATTTCTCGCGAAATGGAGAACAAACCAATAGAAGACCTAAAGAAAAAAATGCGGTCTCTGGCGGGAGGCTACAGAAGGGAAAAATTTAGAGAGAAACAAAGCCGTATAACTGGATCAGGTAAGTAATCTTCTCATACTTACCTGCATACTAGAACAGTCCGGAATGACCTTGAGTGCACGACACTTGAATACCGCAACCGTGTAGCAATTGTCTAAAACGCTCGAGCTCAAGGGAACAAGCGAGATTATATTGCGATCTCGCTTGCGCGCATTGCAGCGCCGCTCTCTGTCTCGCTCGTTCCATCGAGCTCGAGCGAATTCGAGCTAGTTTTTATATAAATTTTAATTTTGTTGTTGTTTTTAATTAAGTATGTTAAAAAAAAACCTTTATTTAATTAATTACTTGTTTATTTTAGGTGCCCAAGATACGTATAAATCAAAGTGGTTTGCGTATGATGACTTCGACTTTATGGCGGATAAAAATGAACCCGGAACCACTCGAGATACTTTGGAAAACGTGAGTCAAGTTTACTGATATTCATTTTGCCAAATTATTGTATGGTTTGTGACAAAGTGTCTTGCTAAGTGGGACCGTATTGTATGGGCATTTTCTGTTGGTCTTCTTGGTATGACGGCCATCGGCTGTAGTGATTGTGATGGCGGTTCATTTCGCCAGCTTCCAAGTATTACATCTCCATTTTCCTGGACCATATCAAACGTTCCTGGCGATGTAAAGTTAGAATTACTGCGTAAGTAGTTATATAGATGAACCGTTGCCAGCACGACTTTAGTCGCAGTTTCTGGTTCCAAAAGCATAGGTTTACGCAGAACTCTATAGACAGAACTAAGTACTCCAAATGCGTTTTCTACTACTCTACGTGCTCTGGACAGTCGGTAGTTGAAAATTCTTTCACACGAACCCCTTTCCCGAGTACCATCATATGGTTTCATTGTATAATCATTCAGCTGAAAAGCTTTATCACCTAGTATACAATAGGGTACCTCAATTTTATAGGGAACTTGTAATATTTCCGGGGATGGAATGTTTAGTTCTTTTTTTTCAAGTTTTTTATATAAATTTGTGCTTTTGAACACGCCTCCATCTGATATTCTGCCTTTAGTCCCAACATTCACATACAGGAACTTATAATTTGCATCTACTAATGCAAAAAGAACAATACTAGGAAATAATTTGTAATTATCAAAGTCGTTGCCACTATTAAAAGGCGATTGCAAAACAACATGTTTGCCGTCCATCGCTCCTATCACGTGTGGGAAATTCCATTTATCCTCGAATTGCTGAGAAATTGTACGCCACTCTTCTTCAGTAGATGGCACCTGAAAATAATAATCCTTAATAATAAAAAGTTGAAAATAAAAATAAGTAGTAATAATAATAATGTTGTTACAGGAAGAAACTAATACGACTGAACGGGAAGTAAATGTTACAGTGAGCGAAAACGAGAACAGTAACATTGTTAGTAGTGACACACAACCGGAAAGAGCCAACCAACACACAGATTTGAGTAGAGAGCAGAATGATCAAAGTGTACAATCCAATGTCCAAACAACACGCAATCGAACAAAAAAAAGGAAGAAAACTACTTTTAATAATGCAGATGACATATCAGATGATACTCTTTCAGAAGCTTTCCAACTTCTGCAACAATGTGCACAGCCACCACAACCAGACACAGATTCTTACATTACTTTCGGGCAGTATATATCTACTGAATTGCGGAAATATGATGCAGTAACATTAGCTTATGTCAAAAATGCTATATCCCAAGTTATTTTTGAAGCTGACACAGGAAGATATAGCAATTATGGATATTACACTCATTCATATCCTAGCACACCTTCAGCCTCCACTTCATCGCACACTCCAGTTTCACCTCCACAGGCATCACAATTGGCCTCAACTTCATTGCACACTCCAGTTCCACCTCCACAGGCATCACAATTGGCCTCAACTTCATTGCACACTCCAGTTCCACCTCCACAGGCATCACCATCTGCTCATCTGGCCTCAACTTCATCGCAGTCCCAGTCTCAACAACCTCGGGATTACTCAGTTCCACAGTCACCACCGAATTAAATAAGTACCTACCTATTCTTTCTTGTTTTCTCATGTTTTCAGATAATGTTGATTAATTGTAAACATGTTACTTCTTAAACTATAATTACAATACACTACTTTTTCATTGAATAATAAAGTATGGTTTTACTTACCTTCACATAATCCTTTAACAAGTCAATGATTGCTTCACAAACTTCGGGAATAATTTTCGATATAGACTGTTTGGAAATGCGGAAGAGATACTGCAAGCTGACGTACGAATCTCCAGTCGCTAAAAATCTCAATGTAAGTAGTAATCTTTCCTTCACAGTAATGGCATCTCTATAATTTGTATCGTTCTTTCTTAGCTTGTTGTTCAGTAACGAACACAATGTCTCAAATTTATTAACATTCATTCTTGCAAAATTGTGTTCAGCTTTATCTGACACTAACTCTTCATAAAGCTGAGTGCCAGATTTTAAGCGATTTTTGTATATTGTTTTTATCCAGATCCGTCTTTTTATTTTTTGTGATTTTTTGCGCAAATACTTAAGCAAAATATAGGTTACTGCTGCCACGGCAATTCGACGCCGCCACTGCACGTGTGACTCCATCTCAAGCAAGAGTTCGACTGAATCACGGATCGCCTATGGATCGCTTGGAGCGTAGGTTCAGGATCGCAGTTCAACAAACTGGATCGGCCTAATACGATCCACGATCCACGCTCCGTGATCCAGGATCGCGGATCGCGCGATCGCTGATGCAGCTTGGATCGTCCGGTGTGGACCCGGCTAATTACTTGTATAACGCGTGTTTAAAAAATTCCTTATAAGTTTTTGTATAGGATTTGTTTAAACAAGCGTTAAACAGTGTGTAATTTTTTTATGTTGGTAAGACCCATATCATTTAAATACAACCGTTTTTTAAGTTCTGTCACATAAAGTTATTCTTATTTTTATAATAGTATGTATATTTACAGCGACGGGAGTCGGCGACATGGGCGACAGCGGCGCGGGTGAGGATGGGCGGCGCGCCACGATGTGCTGCGGCAGCGGCCCCACCTTGCGCTTCGGCAGCGCGCGCGGGTTCTCGGCGCCTCGTTTGCCGCTGCCACCGGCCCCGCCTGCGCCGCGAATAGCGCCCGCGACCGGGTCCATGTTGTCCGCTTCATCAATTATCATGCGCTGCAGATAAATACATATTGTTTATTATAAATACGCCACTTACGCGCTTTGCCCAGTAGTGGGGAAGCATAGGTTAAGAAAAAAATATAAATACGGGATTTATCACGTACCGTTTTATCGTGTTTCGATTTACGAGATAAATCCCGTATTTGTAAGAATGATTGAAATCAATCACGAAAGTTTTCTAAGTAAATAGATATGTTTATTTGATGTGTTTATTTCAATTAATAACAGTTATTTATTGCACAAAATAAAAAGAATCTGTGCAACTTAATGCTAGATAGCATTATCTTCCAGTTAACCTTTGTGTAATGCGGACAAACAGTTAATAAATAAATATTGCTGGACATTTCACACAGCGCTATCTAACCCCAAACTAAGCATAGCTTGTACTATGGGAACCAGATAACTGATAGAATACTTACATATACTTTTTTTTACAAACTTATAATATATAGTAAAACAACTAGACCCGGAACAAATATCTGTAGATCATGCAAACATTTGTTCCGCGGCGGGAATCAAACCCACTACCTCTTGCGTCTCAGGCTATTCGCGCACTGCGCCACGGAGGTCGTCTTAGTTATTGTAATAGTGCATATTTGGTAGAGGTTTAATTTAAATTCCAAGACACATAGATATAACTTAACTTAGACATACACAAGGTATTTAAATAAACCTACTTGTACTAAAAACGGGATATTTACCATGATTTGTGATTTGTGCCAATAACTATCCACTCGCAAAGACTTCAGTTTACCCGTGATCATGGCGCATGCAACTGCGTCGAAATATCGGGACACTCAAGAACTCACAAATCATGGTAAATATCCCGTTTTTAGTACAAATAGTGTTAATAACCATGATAGTTTCAAAAGTTAAATAAACCTACTTTCTAATACTTAAAGATCACTAAACCAATATAATAATGCAATTCATAAAGTAATTGATATCGTTATAATGTACTACATAGACAACATTGATACAACTAAGTTATAGGCTAAAAGATAAGGCTTTTCATACTAATATTATACATTCAAAAGTATGACTAAACGACAGAATCGATTTTAATTAAATTTGGTAATATGACCGGGATTGAAACATAGGCTACTTTTTACCCGACTGCGCATGAGTGTAATGTTTTTTGCAAAGCACGCGTGCAAAGCCGCGGGCGGCAGCTAGTAGGCTATATAAAATAAAATAGCAATAGCTTGTCCAATGCCAGAGGGCGTGTGTTTGAGAATGATTACTGATAGTCGATGAGGCAGGGTCACTCTGTATGGAAGGCCTATGTTCAGCATACATCCAATAGCTGATAAGAAAAACGTTATTAGATTCAAGGTGTGGCTGTTGGTATTTTATTGCCACAGATCTGTATTAAACAGATAATGCGTACATAAATCATTCCTAACTTGGCCGGTTTCGCAGTATCACGTCAGTAACACGTAGCAGCGATACGGCTGAGCGCGGTGTCATAATAGGTACAAAGATTTGGTGAGCTTGGTTTTCATACAAATTGACGCACTTGCGTTATCTATTCAATAACTATCTGTGCTTATTTCAGTACACAGTAACGTAAACTTGTAGCATTGCAAATGCACAAAACCGTGGGATACCAAAAATAAAACTTTTACCTTATCAATTTTGAAGGGGTTGCCGAACATGTGCTGGCGCACCGGCTGCGACTCAATCTCGCGGAGTTGCGGCGTCATCCGCTTCAGATACTCTTGGTAGTTGCCCATCTGAGCGACGGGCATCGAGTGCACGCTGTCGCCGTCCACTAGTCGCGTGTGCGCTAGCGATGGCTGCAGGAAATTCGCCCGCATTCGAACCACCTTAAACACGAAAAATGTTTGAATCAGAAAAAAATAATAAAATCAAATGTTTTCATTTATTAAAATCACAAGGATCAATTTGAAACGTCAAGCCAGGAAAGAAAGGCAAGAAACAAGGCTGGTTGTTGTTTTAAATTATCCTTTTAGGATAACAATAAAGAAAATACGTCTAAATTGAATTTGTTTTGTACGATAATCATATAATTGGTAAAAAAACAGTTTCTGAAAGAATATAAATTACTAAGTAGAACCTCGTGTGTGGGGGTACGTGTGTGTGTGTTTGAGTGCATATACTAGTGGATGCGTGAGTGCGTGTGTACGTGTGTGGGGGTATAGGGGTTTAGGGAAGCGCGCGCGTGTGTGTGTGTGCGTGTGTGTGGTGTGTGTGTGCGTATGTGTGTCGGTGTGTGTGTGTGTGTGCGTATGTGTGTCGGTGTGTGTGTGTGTGTGCGTATGTGTGTCGGTGTGTGTGTGTGCGTATGTGTGTCGGTGTGTGTGTGTGTGTGTGCGTATGTGTGTCGGTGTGTGTGTGTGTGTGTGCGTATGTGTGTCGGTGTATGTGTGTGTGTGCGTATGTGTGTCGGTGTGTGTGTGCGTATGTGTGTCGGTGTGTGTGTGCGTATGTGTGTCGGTGTGTGTGTGTGTCGGTGTGTGAATTTGATTATATGTGATGAGTATATGAGTAGGTACATACCTGATCCAAAAGATCTCGCCTCTGTATATCGAATGGGTTCCTATAAGTGTGCGTTTGCGTCTTGTGCCTGCCTCGTGACAAGCCGACTACGAACCCTCCGAACTCGTTCAGCTGATCCCGGAGCGCGGTGAACTTGTCTTGCAGGCACGGATGCGATATCAAGTCCTTCTTGAGAGGCGATCGAGGCATTACTCGAACGCTTTCTGCCGCCTGAAATATTAAAAATAGGGCATGAGTTTCTACTCAGATTTGGCGATAGTAAAATAATTATAATCGCCTAACTGTCCATACCCCTGACCTCAGACTATTCCAACAGTACGGAAAAATCGACAAATCGTTAAAATTTCGCGATATTTTTGAATTTTCTGATTTAGTTTTAATTTTTATCAAAGTCAAAGTCAAAGTCAAATATTTTTATTCATTAAAATCACAAGGATCACTTTGAAACGTCAATTTTACTGCCTGTTCCTTCGCGACCAAGCCAGGAAAGAAAGGCAAGAAAACCAGGCTGGTTGTTTTTTTTTTAATGATCCTTTTACAATAGGTACATAATACAGAAAAGAAATTACGTCTAAATTGTAACATTTTGAACGAGTTGGGGCAGTTTCAATCCCAAGCTTCTCTATCATCTAAATAATCCGATATTTTATAGTAGGCTCTTTTATAAAGATTTTGTTTAATTACGTTTTTAAATTTGTTAATTGTCAATTTTTGTACATCCCTTGGGAGTTTGTTATAAAAGCGCACACCTTGCCCTTTAAACGATTTACTAACTTTATGGAGTCTACATGTGGCAACAGCGAGTTTATCTTTATTTCTAGTATTAAAATTATGATTATCGCTATTTTTCTTAAACAAATTAATATTTTTGTGAACATACATTAGATTTTCATAGATGTATTGACAAGGGAATGTCATAATATCTATTTCTTTAAACTTATTGCGTAATGATTCTCTGGGGCCCATATTATAAATTGCACGAACAGCCCTCTTCTGCAGCACAAAAACGGTGTTTATATCTGCAGCACTCCCCCACAGCAGTATACCGTATGACATAATGCTGTGGAAGTAGCTGAAGTAAACTAGTCTAGCTGTGTCTACGTCTGTAAAAAGACGGATCTTTTTGACTGCGTATGCCGCAGAACTAAGTCTCTTCGACAACCCATCAATGTGAGGGCCCCATTGAAGCTTATTATCTAGGGTTATACCTAAGAATACGGTGGTGTCCACAAGAGCCAACTCCTCGTCTTTGATTTTTATGTCTGCTTTAACTTGTGTAACATTAGGTAGTATAAATCTAATACATTTTGTTTTCTTTTCATTTAGAAGTAGATTGTTTACATTGAACCATTTTACCACCTTAGAGATTGCATTGTTTACATCGTCAAAATCGGTTTGTCGTCGCTTTAATTTAAATAAAAGTGACGTGTCATCTGCAAACAATACAACCTCATGATCGTCCCGTACTAGATGGGGAAGATCATTAATATATACTAAAAACAAAAATGGTCCCAGAATTGATCCCTGTGGTACACCCATTTTAACCAGAGACCCCGGAGAACGCTTCCCATTCACGTCAACTCTTTGCACTCTGCCACTTAAATAAGAAGTGAGAAAGTCTAGAGCAACGCTCCTAATGCCATAATGGCGTAGTTTCCTGATTAATGTGTCATGGTCTACGCAATCAAATGCCTTGGACAAATCACAAAAAACACCTAAAGCGTCATGAGACTCCTCCCAGGCATCAAATATGTGCGATATTAACTCAATACCAGCATCAGTGGTTGAGCGACCCCTGGTAAATCCGAATTGTTTATGATGCAGTAAATTATGTGAATTGAAATATCTAAGCAGTTGATTTAAAATTAGTTTTTCAAATATTTTACTAAATGTCGGAAGTACTGAGATTGGTCTAAAATTACCAGGATCAGAACTAGTGCCTGATTTGAAAAGTGGAGTTATTTTACTGTGTTTCATTAAATCAGGGAATACACCACAGTCAATACACTCATTGAATATTAAAGCTAGTTCAGGAGCAATTATGTCAATCAATGTTTTTATGATGCTAACCGAGATGCCCCAGAGGTCCGTGGTTTTCTTAACATTTATCAGTTTGAAAGCTTTTATAATGTCATCACTATTTACATAATCAAATTTGAATTGTGATTTGCATTCCGTTAAGTTTGCTTTTAACAAAGACTCTGCGACTATGGGAGAGGAGTTTAAAGATTTTGTGGTAGAGACTGGAATATCGGTAAAAAAGTCTTCGAACGCATTAGCTACATCACCATCCTGATTGATCGTGGCATTGCCAATTTTCAAATTAAACTTATTGTTCTTAGTTGCGACTCTTCCAGTCTCGCTGTTGATTATTTTCCAAGTGGCTTGTACTTTGTTTTGACTAATTTTTATTTTTGAACTCAAATGACGCGCTTTTGCTTCACGACAAACATTTTTAAAAATCTTTGAATATTTTTTGACTTTTTCTTTAAACTCCTCATTAAAATTATATTGTTTTTCAGCATAAAGATCATACAATGTTTTTCTGCTTTTATGTATTCCCACTGTTGCCCAATCACAGAACTTTTGACCATCAGAGACCATGATCGATTTAGGTGTAAAAATTGAATTAAACACATCACAAAAGTTCTTAAAAAACGTGTTGTATAAATTATTTGGATTATTATTATTATGTACACATGGAAGTACAGAAGTTAAGTTTAATTTAAGTTTGTCCAATCGATTAATGGTCATAGGTACACAAGTAATTTTACTTTTAACAAGATTTTTTGTTTGAATTTCTATTTTAATTATTTGACCAAGATGATCCGATTTAATATTACTAATTAAACTTCTATTTAAAATTTTTACATTGGCATAAATGTTGTCTATACATGTGGCTGAAGTGTCCGTTATTCGAGTAGGCTCCATAAATTGAGGCTTCAGATCAAATGATTGAAATAAACTAGTTATTCTAGTGTTTAATGAGTTATGTTCTAGCAAATTTATATTGAAGTCTCCGCATGCAATAATGTATTTATTTGATTTTGATAATTTAAACAAAATTTCTTCCATATTTTTTTCAAAAATGTCAAATGTGGCAGATGGTGGTCTGTAAACGCTTATAACTATGAACTGCTCCAACTCTACGCAGGCTATTTCAATATGTCTTTCTACAGAGAGGTGAACTATATCTAATCGATCTTTAAATTTGATCTGTTTATTAAGTAGTATTAACGAGCCACCACGTATAGCATGTACTCTGCAGAAAGAACTACCAACTCGGTGTTTACTGAAACTGAACATGACCTCATGGCTTTTCAGCCAATGTTCTGTAATGCAAATAATGTCAATGTTATTTGAGTTCATGTACAATTCCAGTTCTAATTCTTTACAACTAATTCCTTCAATATTTTGGTGCATCAAGTTGGTAGGGTTTAAATTTTTATTATTTATTGACTTTCTGTTAACTCTATTTTTAATAAATTTATTATTTGATTTTTGAATGCTAGAGATTTCCTCTATTGTCTTGTTATCAAATTTACGAAAATGTTATCGATCGACGAGTTCCGTTCCGCACTTGCACGCTGTATTGTCTGTATCAGGAACTGCGAGTACCATAGAAGGTACCCAAACGCTACACAAATAATCACATTTGCAGAATGTAGACATCCAGAGGGAATCAAACCGTGGGGGGGGGGGGCGGGTTAAGTTAGGTTAAGTTTAGTACTACGAGCAAACACAGCCGCACGCACTCATAGACGCGCGGAAGGACGATCTCGGATCAAGTCGATCGAAGCTTCTAACTAATGCCCCTGTTGTCGCTCGTGGTACTTAATATAACTTCTATTTAGTACCAGTAACGCTTGCGTCTGTCAGCTTCTCACTTAGCGCACCACTAAGATCGTAGATATATAAAAAAAAAACGAACGACTCGCCCACTGAGGGTTCCGTACTACGGTAAAAGTTTAAAAAATATACAAAAAGATTTGGTCACCCATACAATTATGACAGTGCATACCTTTGCTCAACCTCGATGATTGATAAAGACTATATTTTTTATGATTTTATTACAAATGTATAGTTTTCAGATGTTTCCCTGTACTTGTAGTATAAGACGATATTACTTGCCAAATTTCATAGTTCAAGGTCAACGGAAAGTACCAATAAATTTTGATTTCCTAGAGAGTGTCGAATTTTTGTTTTTTTTTACGTTAACTTAGAAGTTTGATTTTTTCACAGCTTCAAAGGACTGTAGACCTGAGTATGTGGTTTTAATTTCAACTCGATAACACCACGCGCCCCGTAAGGGGTCTTGATAGACAGGCATACAGACGGACAACAAAGTGAGCCTATGAGGGTTCCGGTTTTCCTTTTGAGGTACGGAACCCTAAAAAGCGACGAAATCTAAGCGTAAATACCTTTTGGGTGTTACTTGAAGACGCTTTGTTGATGACGTCAGCGCAGAGTTTCTCGAACTCGACCTTGGCTTGATTCTTCAGTCTTTTCAAATAGTTGAGAACGGAGAAACTCAGAGAGTTGTCCTGGGTATCGGGTATCAAGCTTTGAAGGAGCGGCGCTGAAGCACCCATCTTGGTGAGCGCTCTACGGAGCGGCTGTAAATTACAATTAGGTTGATAAATTACGTGTTCTTATTAATTAAATGATAACTGAATAACCTTCTATATATGAGCCATAGACGTCTGCTACTGAACATAGCCATTTTTTTTTATATTTTTTTACTTTCTTTTATTGTGTCTAGCTAGACATGAGGAAATGTGTTTTGTAAATACATACTTATAATATATAGAGAAACAACCAGACCCGGAAATCATGCAAACATTTGTTCTGCAGCAGGAATCGAACCCGCAACCGCCTGCGTTTCAGCCGGCTACTCCCCCACTGCGCCACGGAGGTTGTACCTTTCCATAACACGTTGAGCAACTTTGAGCCTTCTTATGAGGCCCATAGTGAGAGACCTAGTTTTCTATGATATATGTCATCACTAAAGTAACACACTGTGACAAAGTCTTTAAGACTTTTATCTTAAAATACAGGTATTTTGGACGAGAAGACATCATGTAGTTTCCCAAACGCTGCCCGGCAGAGTAACTACCTAATCCAAAATGACTATTTGTCCTCGTGTGTTAAGTTATTCACCTGAACATAGTAAGAAGGCATCCTGTCCAAGTAATGTTGAAACGCCATCTTCCACTCCGGCGTGGGTTTGCAGCGATGCACTTTGAACAGATCATCCAGTAGCGGCAATAACATCGGGTAGTTGTACGGTAGTACGAAAAGATTCACGCAGGTCAGGTTTGTAGACGCTTTCAGATAACCAAATGGATGATTCATTTCAGAGTTCTTGCAACCACTGTTTGCAACAAAAACCTGAAAATAAAAAAAATTATCAGACAAAACTAAAATATAAAATCGACGAACACTAATCTCTTGCAGCTTTCTATTTTGACACCACTTTTAGGGTTCCGTAGTCGACCTCGATACCCTTATAGTTTCACCATATCCGTCTGTCTGTACGTCCACGACCAGTTACAGCCGTTTAATTCGTAGACTATTAGTGATGTAAAGCTGAAGTTTGGCATGGTGATGCGTTTTAATTTTTTATTCTAATTTTTTTGGGGTCCTTCCCTATATGGATGTGGGAGGTGTTTTTTTTTATCAAAGTGATCATTTTCATAATAATTGTGTGTACCACCTACTAGCCCAACCGCTATCGTTGGATACCTAAATAGTATCCACAATCACATAATATTATAAATGCGAAAGTTTGGATGTTTGTTTATTTGTTTGCTTCTCAATCACGTCGTAACGGCTGAACCGATTTCTATGAAATGTACGTAGATATACCTGGATTACCACATAGGCTACTTTTTATCCCTTAAATCAGGTCCCATGTTCAACAGCGAGTTTAGCTTTATTTCTAGGTTATCTACACATTTAGTAGTGTAACGTGTATGAAGTCGCGGGCAACAGCTAGTATTATAAATGCGAAAGTTTGGATGTTTGTTTATTTGTTTGTTACTCAATCACGTCGTAACGGCGGACCCATTTTGATGAAATTTAGTATGTACGTAGATTATAACCAGAATTAATACATAGGCTACTTTTTGTTGACAAACAACGCGTGCAAAGTCGCTGGCGGAAGCTAGTAGTAGAATATTATTGTAGGTTGTAAGAAGAATTATCATAGTTGAGTAGACTAGTTTTTTAGCAGGGTAGTCAACTAACTTAAGTCTGTAGTTGGATTTGTAAACAATTCATACTTAATGTTCGAAATCAATTGAAAAATGAACTTTGTATTTTAAATGAGTAAGATACATACAGCTATACCGGAACCCTTCACTATGCGTGGTTTGACACGCGCTTGACCAATTATTTATATACTATGTGTTTTATCATGTACGACATTAAATGAAAACACGGGTAGGGCTAATGGCTAGTATTGTTGTAAAATAAGTTTTTTCAAATTCATTACTATATAAAAATTTTAATATTCGTTCAACCTTTAATAAGAAGTCCTAAAATATCAGTGAAACAGCCTGTATAAAATAGGTAAACACATCATATTCATTCATCATGTAAGTAGGTACCTTTTCACTGTCGCGAATGAACAGGCAGTAAAATTGACGTTTCAAGGTGATCCTTGTGATTTTAATAAATAAAAAGATTTTGATAAATATTCAAGTATTAAACCCACCTCTAAAATCAATTACTACGTTGTGTGCCGTATGTGTTTTAAATTAATGTCGTACGTAACAAAACAGGTTGTATAGGTACCGAACACAAGCCATGTGACACTATATAGCTTTATTTACATACCTGCCAGCATATTGTAGGTTGTTTCCTAGCCAAAATGTACTGAGTGAGTGGACTGGGCTCCAGTTCGTATTTGTCGAAAGGCAAGTTGTCGATCACCATCGGCTCCTGGCTGGAGCATGTAAACTTCACTACTGGATGCGCTGACCGAGGTGGCTGTGAATTATATGTATATTTATAAGTTTATTTACAATGGCGAGGCGGAGGCCTTTGCCCAGCAGTGGGACAGCATAGGCTAAATAAAAAAAAATACAATATAATTAAAGCCAGGAACAAACTCATTAAAGCCACCATTCACTGCACGATCCCATCCGCCAGATTTGTCGCGGACAAATCTGCGTGTGAATGTTGAATGCCGTACCGCGAATCCATAACGGAGCCCACACACGTCAACGATTTCTTTGCGCATGGCTACAAATTTGAACATAGGAGCTTGAACATCCCACAGAAGCTTGCGCAAGCCTTGCACATGCCTAGAACTTTGGGCTTGTGCACGACTTGAGCAAAGAAATCGTTAACGTGTGTGGGGCCCATTACATACACAACTCGGGCCTATTTGTCCACGCACTTGTCGCCATCGGCAAATCCGCCGGATGAGTGCGCGTGTGAATGGTGGGCTTTAATGTAAAGCAAAAGGGAGTCTAGTCTATGTCATTACTTTTTTTTTAACTATTTTACTGCACTAAATCAGCATTTTCTCGTAAAACTTCCCAAAATTAGTTGATTTTTTCATATCATTATTAATTGTAACATAATATGACACCTTAAGCAGTTGTTTTAGGTGTCAAATATGTTAAAATTATTTCTTAGCTAGTCAACTAAGCTAAGAACTAATACTACCATGTGTATTTTTCTTGATTTATTTACTATTATTAGATTTTACTTTTGAAAAAGTAGTTCTTTTTCATCTGTAATCCACTTCCTTTGGGGACAACATAGATATTACGAAAACCCCTGTTAAATTATAATAATAGTTCGATTACTTACCAATGTCGGAGCGTTGGGATCAGACCGGAAAGACTCGGGAATAGGCCAGAATCCCACAGCGAAGCCTTTCTGCGCGACTGTTCTTGGAACGTAGATGAGCCGCCTGCACGTATGCCAGGCTTGAGGCGCCGTCGACCCCGGCGTATTGCTCGTCTGGTACGATCCTCCGTTCCAGCGCTGAAAGGCAAAACACAAGTTATATTTGCAAGCAAAAGTAAAGAAGTTAACTTTAGCAACATTTTTATCCCCGCAAAAAGATAAGTTAAAAATTAAGTCCTAAGTCTCCTAAGTCTGTCTGTGACTGTCTGTGGCAATTGGTTAAAGATATTTATTCTCAAAGAACAGGGTTCACTTACAGAGAACATCTAATTACATTATTGTATGAACACAGTGTACTGGATTAAGACCAGTGATATAACTCGACAATGTCATATTATATGTCATGTAAAACTCACCGAAAGCAGGTGATTAAATTCCTACGGCTGAGCCGGGAGTAAAGTTGCACTGAATTGCATTATGCCCTCGCGGGCATAATGTGATTTGAATTTGGAACCTCATCTGTATTAAAATTTGAACCAAAGAGACCCGCACAATAATAACTTATTTGTAAATAGAACTAATCTCTGCACAGAATACACCAACATAGATTTGGTTTTTACAGTTTCGCAGAAAGTGTGAAAAGTAGAGTATTCTTCTCGTGGATAAAGCTGTCTGCGTCTTGAGCGTGCTTATATACCTCTCTGCACTCAGGATTCTAGTAACTCCCTCGCTCCGCTCGTGAATTAACTCTAGAATCGTTCGTTACATTCGGGATTCAATATAGCGCCCGTGATGCAAGACACTGCTTTATCCCCTCGTTTAATAATCTACTATTATTATATAGTTTGTCAATCTTTTTTAAATACACACATACTAGTATATTAGGCAACTTATTATAGGTATAGCTGTGCTCATTCAAATGTTATGTTTTTCTTTCCGTAATTAGTTCTAGGTCGCGTTAATATAAAGTGTTTATTTTTAGAGCTTCTTGTGTTATATTGGTGGACTTGACCTTTTCTCTTAAAAGTTATGTCTTCATGTATGTCGATTCGTAGGCATCGTAGGCGTACCCAAACGCGGGACGCGGCTTTTTAATAAAAAGATAGTTTAACCCCGACACAAATAGAGGGTTTTCTCAAATTTTTTATTATTGCCCGTTTAACTTCTTCCTGAAATCCTTGAAATTAAGTTACGACAGCTACATAGGCTATATGAAGTTTCAAATACACTAGCTTTCGTTTATCAAACTTGTTCCCTCAATAGAGATCTGACAATACTGTACATTGATATTATTATCTAGCAAATAGAATCACATATTGAACATTGCAATTAAAACACTTTTAGATTGATGATCGCCGCGGCTTTTATTAATAGCTTAGTCAACAAATTACAGTGTTGTTAAACGCAGATTTAATCGGTCACTGTTTCAAAGAATTAGATAAAAATAATAACAATTCACTTTATCGTAGTCGTAAACTCGGATACACCGGGAACGGAAGATTATTTCGTACAAATAGGTACCTACTCAAAAAGTAGGTAAATATACGTACACATTCGATATCATCGTGACGACTTATTATCCAAATCCATACTAATATTATAAATTCAAAGGTTAATCTGTCTGTCTGTTTGTTACATTTTCAAGACTTAAACGGTTGGACCGATTTCGATTAAATTTGCATATAGATAGATTATAACCAGGATTAAGACATAAGCCACTTTTTACCCGACTGCGACTGTGCAAAAGGAGGGTGATGTTTTTATAGACAAAACAGGCGTGCGAAGCCGCGGGATCGGTATCTCATCATATTGATATGATATGTTCTCCACTTTCATTACCGTATGGCAATATGTAGGTCTTTTACACTGATTATAGATTTTAACCTCCGATGCAAAAAGAAGAGTATTATAGTACGTATTGACGACCTCCGTGGCGCAGTGGGCGTATATCCGGCTGAGACGCAGGAGGTAGAGGGTTCGATTCCCGCCGCGGGACAAATGTTTGCATGATCTACAGATATTTGTTCCGGGTCTGGATGTTTGTCTATATATCATAAAGTGTGTAAGTGTTTACAAAAAAAGGATTTAAGTATTCTATCAGTTATCTGGTTCCCATAGTACAAGCTCTGCTTAGTTTGGGGCTAGATAGCGCTGAGTTAAATGTCCAGCAATATTTATTAATTATTTATAGGTTTGAGGCCTATTACTATCCATCTGTCTGTCTGTGGCATCAAAGATCGCACGCAGGGGCCGATGTTATTGCTGTTTTTATTAGAAAGCTTGTTTCTTTTTCAAAAGTTAATCCAGTCCAAAAAATTAAAACAACGAATAAACTCTTATATATGTTTGGTGAAAATTGGTGCAGCCATCCACATTAATGTAGGTGATTGATTCTAGAGCAACTTTTTAACAAAAAAATTAACCGTCTTCAGACAGAAAAAGAACGGCTGGGGTATACAAGTAAATTTTTTTATCCCTTTATTTTAATGGAAAGTACATCCAGAATATTAAAATCGATCAATAAAAAAGAATAATCAAAATTAGGTTTCAAAATATAATAATATTCTGGGTGGATAAAAATGTTGTTTTGTATTTCGGCAGCGAGTATTTAGGGCGGCAGATTGTAGTAAGAAAACGGACCATTAACTAGATCACCTATTCATGATCGTGATTATCTTGAGTGCAAATTGTAATTAGCTATATATTACAAAA
The DNA here is from genome assembly GCA_963924445.1 of Philereme transversata. Taxonomy (NCBI): domain Eukaryota; kingdom Metazoa; phylum Arthropoda; class Insecta; order Lepidoptera; family Geometridae; genus Philereme; species Philereme transversata. Next base: position 15,029,973 of record OZ004342.1, read on the forward strand.
CTAGCCTTGTACGGAAGATGCAATACGAGGCCAATGGCATTAACACTGCGACCTCAATGTTTATCTCATTAGACCGACAGAGATCACAACTCATCCGTCTTGCGACCCGCCAGTACTAAACATACTATTGCACGCACGGAGTACACCCGAAAACACCACAGAGAGATCCTATCAATCATTATCAAAAGGACGTCCACGGATCTTTATCAGGTCGTCTTTTCATCTAGTGGGGGGACGTCCTACGCTGCGCTTTCCTCTGTGCATCTCCACTCGAGAACCTTTCAGTATTCAGTATTTTATTGCGTACATACAAAGTGTATTAAAATGTTACATGTCAGATCTTATTGACTAGTCAAGAGACCAGCACTTCATATGTACCCTGCAAGTAAGGCTGTAGCAATATTAAAGCTAACTAGGCAGGTCTAGTTGAATCGAAGTAGAGCGATTTTATGTTTTGAATTTTATTGCTTAGTGAAATCATTATTGTAGAAAATTATTTACATGGATTGTCGTTAAAAAAGTCGTCCAATGTGTAGTAACTCTTTTCCATTAGTATTATGTTATAATCTATGTTCAAATATGTTTTCGTTTTTTTTGTGCTTTAATTTGTTCTGGTATTTTGTTATATATTTTTACTGCCATTACATTCGGACCCGAGCTGTGCATTTTTAATGTAGATGTAGGTAGTTCTAGGTTGTACTTGTACCTACATTGAAAGTGACGTAGGTAGGTCTTTTTTTGCAAAAATTGCGGGTACATTCTGACGAATTTAGACATTTCTAATACGTATATTGAGGTTACAGTCAGTATTCAAAATTATTATATGCTTTCAATTTTATTTTCAATTTCAACAAAAAAAATACTTTTGGAAATTATGCGAAGACTACCAAGTGGATGAGGAAAGTCGAAGGTGAACTGTTAATAGATCGATGACCCAGCTTAATAGGTACATATTAAAACTAGATAGCGATTCAAATTCCTATTGAATAGCATTAAAACAATTTGGCGTAATCTTCATTGCACATCTGATGAGGAGTGATGTTTGATAGTACATATAATGTTTGCATGATCTATAGATATTTGTTTCGGGTCTGGATGCTTCTATTTATATTATACTAACTGACCCGCCCGCGGCTTCGTACGCGTGGTTTGTCAATAAACCATTACCCTCCTTCAGTGCAGTCGCGTAAAGTGTATTCTGTGTCTCAAGTCCATTCATAATCTATCTAGGTATATAGGTACCAAATACTATCGAAATCGGTCGAGCCGTTAAGTCGTGAAAAGGTAACAAACAGACAGAGAGACAGAGTTACTTTCAAATCGGTATGTACGTAGATTATAACCGGGATTAACACACAGGCTACTTTTTGTTGACAAACAACGCTTGTGAAGCCGCTGGCGGAAGCTAGTTATACATAATAACCTTTCTCTTGAATCACTCTATCTATTGCTGAAAACTGCCGCTTATCCGGATTTTAATCTATTGCTTAAAATCCGTTGAGTAGTTTAAAAGATCTAAGGCAACAAATAGCGGAAGCGACTTCATTTTATAATATTTAAAGAAGTGTGTATTTACAAAGTACCAGCTCTACTTAGTTTGGGGCTATATAGCTCTGTGTGAAATGTCCAGGATTATTTATTTATACAAAATTCTTACCCCATTCCTATCACCATCGACGTCCATCTCTTTCTCAGGCTCATGAGGCATTTCATCAGGTTCTCCGTCCTTGTTAGCTCCGTCTATCGGCGGGGGATCTGGTCCAATCTTTTCGAAGTTGATGACGACCCCGCTCTGAACCTTCAGTACGAGACTGTCTATGCACTGCATCAACATACGATGAGACGTGATGCAGTAGGAACGACCTATGAATATAAAAATATAAAGATTGTTAATAGTAATAAAAATATTTACAGAAAGAGTATACATACAAGTATTTACAAAATACAAAAAAAAACTGTTGAGTATCTAAATACCGTAGCAAACATAGTAGATAGATAGTTCAACTGCTCCAGATTTCTACTAGGCAGAAGTTTCTCAAAGATTGAAGCATTGAAAGAAAAAAGAAAGAAAATACATTTATTTGACACACCCACATGACAGACCATTCAGAACAGTACCTACTTACATATAGATTATATATGCATTGCTCCGTTTAATTGCTGATAATAGTAGAAAACTAAAACATATACTAGTATGCCAACGGTGGCGATTCTGTTGTTTACGCTAACTAAAATTGTGTAAAATACGAACGGTCTTATTTTGTCCACACTAAAGATCCAATTAGAAAGAAATTTAAAGTGACATTTCTAAAATTAAGTAATTTTTGTTATGGTGGCGTGTTTGCGGGCCAGTTTTAGTGATCAATCAAATTGGTGTTGACTAAAACTAGCCCGCAAACACGCCTTCTTACTTAAAAATACTTAAATTTAGAAATATCACTTTAAATGTCATTCTAATTTGGTCTTTAGTGTGAACAAAATAAGATGTTCGTATTTTACACAATTTTAGTTAGGTAGCGTAAACAACAGAATCTCCACCATTGTCAAAAAATGGCCAATGCCCTCTATTTCTCCATTGACTTAGTCAAGTCTAGGAATTCTCAGTTAGAAGACTACTGCGAATTCCTAGACCGAAGTTAAAAGGTATTGGCCACTTTTGACGATCGCGTACAAGTATTACCTGTATCGAATTTAATTAATGATCCTAGTGAGTTAGAAACATAACAAAACAATCAGACAATCAATGGTAAAGTTTATTTTAACACATTTATGGTTAGCTCTTTCCTGTTAAGGCAACCATATCGCTAGAACGGCTGAGGCCGCTCCATACAAACCAAGTTTGTACTTGATTTGGATATTATCTAATCAAACTCCATAAAATGTTGTAGGGTCGACACTCTTATATCTAGGGTCCTTGGTTTGTTAGTTTCCCATTAAACTGTGAAGTTTCATAATCAGATTGGCGGCATATTGTAGTTGATTTATAATGAACTTCGCTTAGTACATATTTGAAATATTGAAAACTGTGGAAGAAAATGATAAGGTACATACACAAACGGTGCTATGACCCACTCCTTGCTTCATAACTTGATGTTGGTAATAGTGAAATGATTAAAGGAAAAAGAAGTCCTTAGTCCGTTCTGGTGGATGGTTGTATTCATCTCAATGGTTACAATGGTATACAGACGAATTAATTACTATACTGATTTAAATGGTATTGGTAAGTGAATACGCGTCGCCATCGCGGCGGCAGCTGCTCGCGTGGTTAGATTCGAATTGCACCGAACACAGCGTTCGGTGTAAACCAAAACAAAAACATATATTTTTAATCCCCTTCAGGCAAAATCGCTTGCATCAATTTCCAACAAACTTTGCTAAGAACCAGATATAAAATCACATTGAAATCGGTTTTATGGATTGGTAGCTACGATAACGCGGAGACAGAACACGGCTCTCCCTTCGTTGAGAAGTTTTTACCTAACCTTAATAGCTGATTCGATATCGACCTACACAATTTTAAAATGTATTGTGTTTTAAACCTGGATTTTGATGGGCATAAAGAAATCTTCGTTTGTAAGGAGTGATACTAGCCTTCCCGAACTTTTATCGCTGACGCAGTCTCATCTATTATAAAAGTATAAGGTACGCAAAAAAGCTCACGAATGCTTTCGTTGAGTACCAAGTTTTTTGCTACTAAACTTTTTGTTTAACGATTGTCCTGTCCTCGCACATCGACTATCGTGACGTATTTAGTTAGTGAGACGCATTTGAACATAACAATCACTATAATCCTCCCACATATTGATATGCTTGTAGTAACTCCAAATCGACAACTGTAATTGTAAATCGCATATAAAATGTTAAAGGTTAGCTAAAATGGCAAAGTTGAGCGATGAAATGGGATATTTATAGAGATTCCTGCTATGAGTCCTTGGTAAAACTACCCACGTGTTTTATTCAATGATGTGAATTCAAAGTCAACTACACTTACCTACTACATGTTACTAAGTGAACACAACTCTGCCAACCTATCAGATAATAAAAAGCGTAAATCAATAAAATTTTAGCAGCGTATTAAGGTCCTATTATGATAAAATCACAACTCACAATAGAACAAACCCTGTAAGGAGCCACGGTTTTAATAAATTATGAAAAAGCCTTCATCAAAATAAGAAAAATTATGTGAACTATAATAAAATCAATTAAAGTATTTGCGCTAAACACTTTACGGTAACATACTATGCATAAAATGTCCAGTTCTACTCGTAATGTCAGTAAATACCTTGACACTAAGCAGGTAAGCTGTTAAAAAACTGGTCAGACTGGTTTTTAAAGGGCTCGTACTATCCCCTGACAACACGAAATTTCTACGATGATACACAAAACGCGAGATACAGAACTAGGTATGTATGTACATTAAGTGAACTCGGTAACCGGAAATAGCGAGGATAAAGTACTGTGCGAATTTTATAGAGTCCATCAGAACTTCATTTTTTGGGGTTCGTCAAAGCGTAAGCGTTCTACACACTTTTTTAATATAGTAATTGCAATGGATTTAGACGTGACATTAATTTTAATCCACAACAGCGAGATAGAACAATGTACCTATGTACATTAAGGAAACCTGGTAACTGGAAAGAGTGAAGATAAAAAAGTATTGTGGGAATTTTAAGAAGAGTCCATCGTTTCCCTTTGCACTGGAGTATGTCCAATCGTATGCGTTCGACACGTTTCTTTATTATTGCAATTGCAAAGATGATCTAGGCACACCATGACGATTTTTTCTGGAATTTATTGACAACCCGGCAGATGGCTTACCCCATTTTAAGTTGAAGGTCATTATTAGCTTACCTAGTAGGTAAGTTTTGCCGCGTAGGTATTTATCCCATTTTAAATTTGTGCATGTCATGTTTAAGAACCAGTATTTTAACATTTTTAACATATGTACTACTGGTTGTATTCGTATCCCTTACTGCGTTATTCTAAAATACTGAAGTTTAATAATCTTCAACTCAGTCTGACATTTATGGCAGAAAATGGGAGACTGTGTGATGGAGAGAATTAAGCTTGTCATGGGTTCGTTAAGAAAGTTTATAAAAAGTTTGATGTAGAAACACAATACCACAACAAACTTCTTTGTTGTTTCGCAAGTTTCAAGCTCAAATACCAATGTTGTTCGTCTGTGTGTATCCCATTATCCGATCGAGCGGATTTGACAGACACGTCCGATAAGACAATATAATAACCCGATGACTCTGACCAAATAAGTACTACTGAAGCCAAACACGAAGTTTTGAGTGTCTAATAGAAATAAGCATAGGTGGCTGATCAGTAACTAGACAAATAATTATGTAACTTTGTTACAATTAGTTTCGATCAGGCGGCAGAAAACGCAACAAATTTACAAAGTAATATTTTAGAAGGAACCGTTTATAAACTAATTTTAATCAACCGAATTAGATTAGATAATTCTTTATTGCAAACCATAAAACAATACAAAGAACAACGTAAATCTATGGATACAATTGGCGGTATTATCGCTAAATAGCGATCTCTACCAGACAATCTTTGCATGGAATGGACTGTGTGGACATTACCTGGGGTGTAATGGTCTACTACATGTACATACTAATTATATAAAAATAAAACAATAAAAATTACATAAATTAATAAATGAATATTGCTGGACATTTCACACAGCGCTATCTAGCCCCTAACTAAGCAGAGCTTCTACTATGGGAACCAGATAACTGAATAAATACTTTGAATGAACCTAAATAATAACTACTCATAGGAATTATCCACTTTAAGAAAAATATAGCTCACGAATAACGTAATGTTTGGACTTATGATGCCCATCATGGATATCCTCGGATCTTTTACTCAATACGAGGGGTAGTCAGAGACAAATCCAAACATTACGTTTGATACACACATACTTTTTGCAGTTAGTATTTACTTTAAAAGTAACATATTTACAAAAAGGAAAAGTGTGGAAATGGTCTTCCGATCGGCTGACCTGATCTTCATCATCACATAGCTAAGAACCACCCTAATTAAATAAGTTTTCTATTAAAACCCAAACAGACAGACAGACATAAGCGTCAAACTTATAACACCTTTATTTTTGCGACGCGGGTTAAAAATAGATATTCAATGTTAATAGGGTGTCCGAAAATCGTAACTTTTTTTTTATCAAGAACTTTCGAGGTGTTTATGTTTAAATACAAAAATTATAGAGCCATCTAAATTTAGTATAGCATCTCTGCAGTACACGTTGCTTTTACTTTTTTCACTGTGAGCGTGGTCCTCACAAAAAACATATCTCATATCATGGCACGTTTTGTATTGCAATTGTTAGATAACCTCTGTGGCAAAGTGAACAACTGAGTCGCAAAAGGCTAATGGAGGAAGGTTCGATTCTCACTGCGGGACAAATCTTTGCGTGATCTGTCAATATTGCAAGGGTTGTGGTACGAAGGTAAGTGACCACCGTAATGCCAAGACGTAGCTACCTACGCCACAGAATGGCACGCGAGAAGTTCCGGAGAAGCCACCTGCTACAGGAAGGCGCCAAAGAACTGTGCCCACATTGCCCAGATACCCGGGGATCGTTCCTGCGAGTAGAGGCCAGGGCGATGGGTCATATACCTGAGGCCCTTACCTACAGCTCTCACGCAAAGTGCACTGTGCCCGCCTACGCGCGTACACCGATGCAACGAGCCTGTAGACTACCCGTATTAGAGGTAAATAGTAGGTTCTCACCTGTGACACATGGTATCCAGGTGTACAAGGCTATGTATGTGTGACTGTTGGATGATATTTATTATAAATATATTCATACAAATATCTCTAGACTGACTCCACGGGATTAGTGACAAGTTACTTAAGAACACAAATACATTAACAACTTCATAAAACAGAATAAACTCTAAAATAAATGGTTATTAAAACTTCAACATCATTTTTAGAGAGCTTTCCAACATAACCACACACACTTGGTAAAAAGTGATGGAAAGTGAAAAAAAATTGTGCGATTTTTTTTTATCTCTATTTTTTAACCTATCTATTAAAAAAAGAATCATCAAAATTTATTTAATCACTAAAAAGTTATGCGAGAAAATACAATTTAAAAAAATAAAATACGATAAACCGGTCAATTGAGAATCTTCGCCTTTTTTGAAGTCGGTTAAAAAAGCAAGATTTTCATAATAATTCTCAATCTTTAGATTAGAGCGGTTATCTTGAAAACGTAGCGAGTGACGTTATTTATTATCAACCAGACTTTCTACGTAACGTATGTAGACTGTAGGCAAATAGTGTATGATGCATTCAGCACCTATTATTAAATATTTATTATGTCATCTTTTGATGACACGACGACGTCACATACTGAAAGGAAACTGCAACGAAAGGCGGTCGGACTCATCGAGGTACCGAACTATATCTAGTTTTAAAACAATTTACCACTAACAAAAATGAACAGCATGTTTTCAGGTTGACTCTGGAAGCCTCTGATGGGTATTTGGTCTCCATCGAGTCAATAAAGATCATGCATTAGCATGATTGTAACAGCACGCAAGTGCAAATAATAATGCAAAATGTTAACTTTATCATCAGACATGCACCTAGCTGGGACTCAATCCTTATGTTGTTTTGTAAGAGTTACTAGTACCACTCACCCGAATTAAGGCAATATGACTTAAAGGTACAGATACACTTGCTACTAAATAGCACGTTAAAAAGCTTGCTTAGGACGAATTCATATTTGCTTGATATTAGCAATGTGTGCATTACTTAGTAGCATGTGCTGTATATATCTTTATCTTTACTAGTATAAAACGAAGTCACTTCCGCTGTCTGTTCGCTTAGATCTTTTAAACTACTCAACGGATTTTAATGCAGTTTTCAGCAATAGAGATAGAGTGATTCAAGAGGAAGGTTTATATTTATAATACATACATAACTCTGTTTGTTTGTTAGTTTGTTTGTTACCTTTACACGACTAAACGGCTGAACGGATCGTAATGAAATTTTGCAAGAAGATAGATTATATCCTGAGAAATGACATAGGCTACTTTTTAGTAGCCAACTACGCAAAATAAGGGTAATGTTTTATTGAAAAACCATCCGTGCGAGGTCAGCTAGTTTAATAATAAGTAATATTTAAAATATTGGCATTACCCAAAACGCGTAATTTTTCACCATTACTAACATGCTACACAAACACGTTCAGACACGCTACAGTGCATACCCCCTCCCACTCATACCACAGGCAGCGTGCTAAGAATCGACCGGCTTGCGATTTTCTGGCATACTCAAAATTAGCACGCTCGTTACTAGGTGCTTAATACACATGATAGTTAGTAGCATTTACTTGAAACCAGCATGCTTTCGTACTATTAGTAGCATGTTTATCTGTACCTTAAGGTGTTAAAAGCCGGGACCGATATAATTATTAATTTGATTAACGTGTCCTTAAACGGAAGCACAACCAGACCACATCAGCTACTCCAAGAGCGTGCACTTATGGTAAAGTCATGTAGTTTGTGTATGAAACTTACCACCAGTGACTTCACACATTGCGTCGATAGGCGAAGTATCCGAAGGTACGAGACCAGAATCCCTTTCAATGGCAGGCGTGCCGGCCAACCTCAGCACCAACGAGAACAGCCTCTGGTCCCAACGAAATGGTTCGCGCGTCAACTCTGACCCGGGTATAGGGCAGTTCATTGGCAGGTTGAACTGTAAAGAAAGAACATGTACATGAGGATCGCTCATGGTTAGTTTAAGACCAGCCAGTCTTAAACTGAGCAGACACACAAAAATAAAGATTTAGAGGAAATTAGAGAGGGAAAAAACTTGTATTCTTTAGCAGACTTTAATAAGTTTTCTCTTAGACTTTATCCATTTAAAATGAAAAATTTTTACATAGATTTTCTTTAATGAAAATCGTCGAATTTCGAAAAGTTTTAGAACATTAGCTCTTTAGTGGGGATAATGTCACTCGAGTTACCATACATTATTCCGACGAATCTTGAATTTTCCTACTGCAACATTAGACGCAAGATATTGCGGGTTTGATTCGAATGTTTGCATAATCTGCAAATATTTTGTTTCTTGATACCCATGAATTCTAGTGGGGTTCAGAATTGTCGGCTGTTATTTTTATTTCAATTAATAAAATACTTTGTTCGGTCAATTTTACCAGTTAGTGTTTGAAACTAGTTTCCCGCCACGTAAAAATAACTTAAGATAAAATATGAAAAACATTTCATTTAGTAGACTTATTGCTAGGTAACACTGGACTTGAGCAAGCTTTTTGAGTATCCCAAAAAAATATATTTATAATTCATCAACATCATCATTCTCAGCCCGTGTCGACCCACGCTGGGCATAGGCCTCTCTTTGTTTCTGGCATTCTTCCCAATCCTGTGCCAGTCTGAACCACGTACGACTCACGGTCTTATTGATGTCGTCGACCCATCTCGCTGGTGGACGTCCCCTATTTCGATGCCCAGTTCTCGGCCTCCACTCTTACAATTCGTTATCGTAATAAATATCCTACACTAATATTACAACGAAGTAAGGTTTCTAGTCCACGAGAGTCGAGTGGAGACATCACACACTGGAAAGCGCAGCTGCACAGCGTATGACGGCGCCCTTACTGGATGGAAAGACGACCTGATAAAGATTGGTGGGAGCTGTTGGGTGCAGGGCGCACAAGATCGGTCGCTCTGGAAATATATGGGGGAGGCTTACGTTCAGTAGTGACATCCTGTGGCTGATATGAAGTTTGCAGCTTTAAAAGTAAGAGCTTTATGATTACTCTCACAAACTAGTGAACTTGCACATTTTTTTTATAGATTACTAGCTGACCTGCCTCCGGCTTCGCACGCATGGTTTGTCAATAAAAACATTACCCTCCTTCTGCGCAGTCGGGTAAAAAGTAGCCTATGTTACTCATGGTTAATGTAGCATTCTAATAATAAAAGAATTTTTTTAATGGACCAGTAGTTTTTGTATTTATTCGTAACAAACATACAAATCTTTCCTTTTTATAATATTAGTATAGATAGGCTAGCGTTTGACCACGATCTCGCCTAAAACTTTCCCCGGATTCGCCAGACGCACAATGGACATAAAGTTCATTATGCTAAGTACAATTTCGTTACAAAGTCTAGCTAAGGATCGTGATGGATGGCACAAACTTAGAGAAGCCTATACCCAGAAATGGGTGAAGTTTTTTTTATACGATATAAGGTAGCGTTTGACCCTGTTATTTTTGAAATTATAACCTTTTTAGGGTTCCGTTGTCGAACTCAAAACCCTTTAAGTTTCGCCATGACCTTCTGTATGTCTGTCTGTCCAACCAGTTTCAGCCGTTATACTCGTAGAATACTCGTAGAAGACTATCAGTGCTGTAAAGCTAAAATTAAGCATGATGATAGGTTTGAGTGTCGCCGGTATGAAAAAACAAATCAGGGTACGAAAGTGGGGTTTAGATTTTTTTTTACTTATTCATTCCTCGTATGGTGTGTATCGTTGAATACGTCTTCTAAAAACACTAAGGTTTTCTGTACACTTTTTTGATAAAAGAATCTGTTTTCGAAATTTAAATCTTCAAAATGCCCATTTTTAAAAATATTACATACTTAATATTACATATTATTTTTTTTTTTTTGTTGAAGATTCCTTGTGGGCAACTAAGTTGCCTAATAAGAAAAAAAACTCCCCCATGGCAACTAGTTGCCGATAAAGAGTATACAATCCTCAATTGCAACTGGTTGTAAAACTCAGTTGCCATAGTGGCTGAAAGGGTTGTGTGTCCCATCCGTATCCCTTCACTGTATGTGGTCCAACATGCACTTAACCAATTTTTTATACTTACTTCAAAACAAACTTTGTATAAGTAAGCTTAATTACTAAAAATGTGGTCACTGTAGGTATAGATAATAACCACAGGATAACATTGATTGTATAACTTTTCTATCAAATCAAACCAAAAAACTTAAAATCCCAATCAACCAGCAGAACGACTCACAAAGTATACCTAAATGACTACTCAAATGAAAAGATGGCATGACTGAAAACAATGACAAATGCCTTAGAAAATGCAAAAGTGTATATTTAAAAAACCACAAAACCTCAATAGCAATAATAGTTTTAAAAACTGATTACTTACAGAAAACTTCATATAAGTTGTTAAAATTACACTTACTTCTTCATGGATGCCAGCATTGCTAGACAGCTTCCCCCCATCTGTGATGACAACAATGACTGAGGGTTCAAGGTAGAAAGGGCACCTGCCTTGGCCATATGTATCAATGCCAGTCTGCATTCGATTGATGTTCAAAACATCAAATGCATGCTTTAGGGCAGCACCCATAGTTGTGAGCCCTAAACATTGCAAATTTTTCAGCTCATTTATAAATGTAGCTAGATTTTCCTTCCAGCCAGCCTGAAAATATTTACAGCTTGTTTATTCTTAGTACTTATGTGGTTAATATACTGCAATGGTAATAGAAACAGGACAACAGAAATGAGATGATAGAATCTAAATGGCTAATAAGAAAATAATTGGCTACTGGTTAGTTTTGAGATGAACCTAAGTGGAATAATATTGTATTGTGTGTTATGTTGAGTATTTCAAATTTCCCCCCCAAATCGCCATTTCGCTGTGTGTGAGTTCGGCCAATAGCAAGGCGCGACGAGAGCGCAGTAGCGAGCGAGCGAGGCGCTATCGCGAAGGAAGGCAGCAACGGCGCGGCGGCGGTTCCTCCTGTTTACGTCGTGCTGTCTATTTCAGTAAACTCGCACTTTCAAAATATGTTATGTTCTTGGTTTGCAGATTACAGTGCTACTTCTATGGACGCTTTATGACCGGCGTAAATATGCCCATTGTAAGCAAAATTATGAGATTATTGGCTAACGTGGTCATTCTGGTACACTAACCTTGATGTTCGCGGGTGGTTCTTCGAAAGTTAGAAGCATATATCGGTCCCCTCTGCTCTCTGGAGAACGCTGACGAACCTACAAAATGACATCCATGAGTCTAACACAATAACACGAGATAAACAAATCGATCACAAAAACGAACTTTTGACGAGTCGATGACACTGCACGTACCTTTACGAACGTTTCCACGGCGCCCTTGGCTACATCTAGTAACGTAGGGCGTCCGCCTAAATAAGCTCTTTGGTTCATAGAAGCAGATGTATCTATTAGAAATACTATGATAGTCATAGTGAAAATTGGCTAAATGTCCTTGAAGATACATTAAAATATGCGCACGCTATTATAACTGAGAACAAATATGGCCGCTACATAATTCGCCAACTCGCCAAGAAGCGACCACCCGACAGCCGCTTCGACGAGCAGCTGAACAAGCTACGCCACGAAGACTCCAAAAGTACCACGTGACCTAATCATGCGTTCGGGTACTCTCGGCCGCCAATAGAAAAACGTTCGGCTATTTCCGTCCTGTAGCAACTGGGTTACCACTTTAAAATGTGTCAACTCCACAAATGTTTTTTACGCAACTCGTGTCTTGCTTTACCTTGCTATTTTTGAAGTTATACTTCTTTTGGCGTGATGGAGAAAAATGATGAGAGTGAATTTTTACGATGCGCGCGCACACCGACACCTAAATTTAACAGCATGAAGTTAGTTCTAGGTGGTATGAAAATTGATAACTATGTTCAAGTTGTATATTCTAGTATTTTTATGTAGAACACGTGTTTCGTAAGGGTACAATTAAACAGGGTGAATAAATAAATATTATTTTGGTGTTTTTATTAAATCAATTTCATATACGACGGTGATACTAATAATTTATTATTTATTTAAATAAAATCTTTTTGATTAATTTTAATATTTATCGTTAATCACTACTGCATTTTAGTTATTTTTTTTCCATACGCCAAAGAAGTATAACTTCTAACGCGTGTACATAAGTACACACACTCTTTTTTTTATTGTTTATCGTTTTTCAGTTATTAGAGAAGTCTAGACAAACGAGAGTATTAAACTAAGTTATTATATTTTGGTATCCACTCCGCAGTTTAGCCTCTTGGCTTGAGGCCGAGGATAACTCTCGAAGGATTATTCCGATTTTCATGTACAGAAATGCTATAATAACCATAAAAAAATATTAGGGTCGGATAAAAGAGCGTTTAACAAGGAAATACTGTGTATAATTGGGTCAAACGATAGTTTTTTAGGGAAATTGAACCATTAAATATTAAAAATGTATCAAACATTAGGACTGCGCCATAGATCAGTAAATAAAATAGTAGGTAGTTGACTCATCGTCATAGTTAACAGTAAAAAGGTTTTTAACTTTTTAGAGTTAAACCCTTCGGTTTGTTTAACTAAAGAGTTTGTAAAATTAAAACTCTTAGGTTTAATTATATCTATGACATTCCATTCAAAAGTTCACTGGTAGAGATAAGACTTAGCGATAAACCGCCTATTGTATTAATTCTTTGCATTAATGTTAATTTTAATTGCTTTCTGTTTAAGGTGGGCAATAAAGTATTATACTGTCGGTTTAACTGTTTGTGCTTAGGTACCCTAACGGGCAGACGACGTTCTTGGACGTATGCGATTTTTGTTATTGGGCGCTGTTAAATTTTTAAAGTGAAACTTTTATTACATCGTCTCAAACTTTTTCGTCTGTGTGTTGCATGTCGCGTGACGGTCGACCGTGGAGTAGGAATAAAGTGAAAGGCGCTCATCAGAGCAGCCGAGGCCATTATGGCGGCGCCTATAGTTCGCATCAGCTGACCGTGTAGTGTATAGACTATTACTCATTTGTGCCAAAGAAAGTTTTTAGTTAAATGTCTATAATGTGAAACCAAGTTTCATAAAACCACACAATCCTTTTTTTTTACAATAATTTAAGTCCATGTGAACGAAGTCGCGGGTAAACAGCTCGTTTTTCATAAAATTTTATTTTATGTTTTTACATTTTATTCCTTTTTTATTTATTTTACATTATTTGTGCAAATTTTTAGTTAAAACATTGGTTTCTTGATATATAAGGATTCAAAAAGAGGTTAAAATCAAAATAAGACCAATGAGAGTCTAATAAAAAGTCGATTACATTTCAACCCGTTTTTATTTTAGGCCTTAAAGATTTTGAACTATTAGACAAAATAAAAACTGAACTTTGATTAAATTCATAAGGTACCACAGGTGAACCCACAGTGCTAAAATTTGGTAAGTATACTTGTAGTGGCAGAAATACAGGAAATTCAGAATAACTACTATTTCTACACAAAATAAAACCGGACAAGTGCGAATGCAAATCTGACTCGCGCACTAAAGGTTCCGTAAAAATACCACATATTTATAATCGAACCGTTTGATGACCTCTGTGGCGCAGTGGACGAATAGCCGGCTGTGACGCAGGAGGTCGCAGGTTCGATTCCCGCCGGAAAACAAATGTTTGAATGATCTACAGATATTTGTTTCGGGTCTGGATGTTTACTATATATTATTATAATATATGTAATATATCTTTATTCTATTATAAGTATTTATTAACAAAAAAAAGTATATACCTAAGTATTCTATCAGTTATCTGGTTACCATAGTACAGGCTCTGCTTAATTTGGGGCTAGATAGCACTGTGTGATATGTCCTGCAATATTTATTTATTTATAATGATTTTCTAATTTTGTCTTTATTTGTGCTGCGAGAACTACACCATCATCATCATTTCAACCACAGAACATCCTCTGCTGAACATAGGCCTCCCCATAGATTTCCAGAGCGACCGAACTTGTGCGGCCTGCATGGCTTCCAGCAACCTATAACAGATCGTCTTTCCATCACTAGATGGAAAGACATATTATGTCGTCAACCTACCGTACCTACTAGGGTAAGGTAGATCATCCTATTCTGCGCTTTCTAATGCGTTGTCTCCACTCTGGAACCTTTCTGGTACAACAGCCGTCAGTTCTTCGAGCTATGTGCCCCTATGTGCTATGTGAGACCTTGCTTCTTGCCAAATTTAATGTTTCCAGGTCAATAGGAAGTCATAAATGGCAGTATTTTTGGGCTATTTTGACATAAATGGCCCAAAAATGCTGTCATTATTCAAGGGACTGTCGACCTAAGTATTTGATATTAATTTTAACTTGATACCGCCTCGTGTTCCTGAGAAAAAGTGTCTTGACAGACTGACAGACAGACGGGTAACGAAGTGATCCTTTGAGGTACGTTATCCTAAAAAGAGTATCCAATATAACATGAATTCCCGTTAGTTGAAATTGAAATAAAACTGTAAGTCAGGTTATGTTGGTTGTGCATTTTGTGGATACTTTATAAGCACTATCTTAATAGTAAAAGATTATGTTTTTTTAAAGTTTTTATGGGATTAAGATATTACAATACAACCCCCTCAAACGAAAATTGTTGAGTATGGTTTGAAAAATTCAGAGTATCATCCAGGTGAACCCAAAAAAAACAAATAAGAACATCGAAATCGGTAATTCCGTTTAGGAGAAGAGTTACATTATTATTTTTTTACCGATCCGATGAATCCGATAGCGGGTCAGTTAGTATTAAAAATCAAGTTAGTATCAAATACTTGATTGGGACTTTTATTCACACCAGCAGCGATGTATCAGTTTGGTTCGCGGCAAACGACTTATTAATCTTATTATTTACATGCAAACCCCCAGCACCCATTCTCAATAAATTTCCCGAAAACTGGAGAAAATTAATAAGCTGGCAGACAAAACAACTATGCGAAATCAAATTAACAGGAAGTGTTAATTTAAAAAAATAACAAAAATATAAACTCAAGTTGTTAATCTAAACCAAAAATTATTTTTTTATTTATTATTCATTTAAATTTTATTTTTATATCATTTATTCATATTAAAGAATCTTAATATTACTAGTAGACCAGTTGTACAGGATGTACACAAGCGCGGTAAATTTAAATATTGAATGCACTGATATCGTAAATAGTTGCAATACGGTGGAACTCCGTTTTCGAAATTGGTAAAATGAAAAAAAAACTCCAAAAATTACCTTTAGATAACCTAAAACCATTCTTAAAACATAATAGTGTTAAAGCTCACAACATTCAGCTTCATCGTCAGCTAAATTTTGAGATCATGCTAGTTTTTGTATGGAAATTGGAAAACATGTTTGTACCGCTGCGCTGTGTACATAATAAGTAATAACAATGCAGGTTACTTATATTAGGATCTATCTACCAGCCATTGGTTTTATCAGCTAACTTAGCTGCTATTCTAGACCGATCGACCTAACCCGATGATGGTGGTAGACGAACTAGACATTTAGTTACACTAGTAGTTCGCCCCGAACTGAGATCTCGCGGATCTCCCAAAAAACAAAAAAAAAATCTAGTGGCTAAATATGATTTAAGGAGTTGTCAAATCATACAAATATGTCAAATTTAAACATGTTTAGTCGCTAAATACGTTTAGCGATCGTTGTGCAAGACGGCTAATAAAATTTGACTATTAGTATAAAGTAGTGCCACGAAATAAAACCAATTGTCTTGACCTACAGTTTCATTCAAATTACAAGTAATGGGAGTTCATATAAGTTGGTTTGTCTTTTTAGGAATAGAAATTTTAGTTATTGTTAATTTCAGACTTTTTCCTATATTTGCGTTACTAAAGCTACACGAATACTAAATTTCAGCACTGTGGGGTCACTGATGTACCCTATGAATTTCTTCAAAGTTCAGTTTTTACTATGGCTGATTAATAACTTAAAAACTGCAAAAAAAGGGTTGAAATTTACTAATGAAGACATTTTATCAAACGTCCTATTTGACATAAAAGTCTAATTTCGATTTTTTTTACCCCTCTTGAATCTCAATATCTCAACAACCCCCCCCCCCCCCCATTTTTAGCTCAATTAGTTACACCAGGATTGTGCCAATACTACCTACCTTTATAGATATCAAATTTCACAATGATCGGATTAACGCTTCGAAAGTTAACCTCGGACAAACAAACATACAACGCCGATTTGTCCAAGTTGATTTGGAGATCTCGCTTCGCTCGCTCAATAATCAAGGTAATAACGATTCAAATACGACGGAGTTACCTAATTATATTTGTTAACTTATCTACATTTTAAAGTACGTACCTATTAGGTTTAATTTGCATTTGTTAGCTTATTTTATGTAGAAAATATTTATAAAGGGCCCTTTAGGTAGGTACATCATCATTAGCATCTCTTCCCAACTAAGGTGCGCCTCTAAGCCCGATCCCCAGCTCCAGTAAGTGTAAGATCCTCTGCTAACCAATAGGTACCTACGTAAGTGTAATATGTGAACTTTTTTCTCTTACCTTCATAAACGAATACCTACTATCTGTAGGTAAGTACATGTAAGTAACTTATTTAGAAGGGAAATCTCCACTATGTACCTACATAAAGTATCTACACAGTTATTACAAATATGTCGTACAACTCAGGTAGTGTTAGGTACGTAGGCATATACATTAAGTATACATAGAGTTACACCATCTATCTAGGACTTTAACAAAGTATGTCGCATGCGCGGAGCCAGTCACAGAGGGTGGGCGTAAATAGGGGGCACCCTCGCTCGAGCGTGGGGTCAGGGGTAGCTGCCCATAATACCTACCTACCTATTATCAGCCCACGAAGCTCGCAAACTTCAATCTAGAATTAGAATCTAGTTAGAATTTGTTGTAAAGATATCACCTACCTACGTTGACCTACGTTAACTTAGATAGCTTTCATAGTTGTGGCAATTAAACCTACCTACCTACTTATTAGGTAGCGGTACGATAGTATATACATAGTCATATAAACGTAGGTATAGTGAAACTGTAACTGAGCCAGTATATTAAATATTTTTAGAAAATGTTATTTGACAATAACTTCATAACCGATACAGAGGCAAAAACCGACATATTTGTTTTCGCTTTTGTCTGTCTGTTTGTCCCTTTGTACGCGTATCTATCACGCTGAAACTATCGAATTGATTTTGATGAAACTTATAGGTACCATAAATTAACTTTTAGGATATTTGATATCCCGAAATGTATGAAAAAAAATTAATGAAGCGTGTATAAAATTGAAATAAATTTTTAAATGATCTAATAAACAAATATATATTAATATAGGGGTCACGGCGATTTTTTGAATCTTTGATGTTAGGGGTGTAAGGTCTGCATGTAATTCTCCGGAACGACTGAACCGAATACCTATGACAAATTATTTTAATGATAGAAAGCTACACCATCCCTGAGTGTTAGACATATGCTATAGCCTATATTTTGTTTTGATAACAATCTGTGCGAAGCCGCGGCTGATAGCTAATCTATAATAATATTATAAAGAGGAAATTGTTTGTATGTTTGTAACGAATAAACTCAAAAACTACTGTTCTGATTTAAAACATTCTTTCACCATTAGAATGCTACATTACCCCGAAATAACTTAGGCTACTTTTTATCCAACTGCGCGGGAGGGTAATGTTTTTTATTGAAAAACTACGCGTGCGAAGCTTGCGGATTGGTAGTAGAAGTAGGTTGGTACCTACGTAGGACTTCTCTAATTAAGGGTCTTCACGGCCGTGTTTTATGAACTGCTAACAGATGGCGTGGCTTTGTCATACGCTGATTATCAAAGGAAAGTGAATTATCAATGTCAATTGCCGTAATCAATATTTTCCGAGAAACTGAAATTTAAAAAAATCATTTGTGTTTGATTATCTAATATCCCAGGCGTTTACCTATTTTGTGATCCTTTGAATTAAAACATGTGGGTACATATTATGTAACATTATAACCAATACCAAATTGGCACCTATATACTTTTACTAATGATCAAATATAATCGATTAATGAAAATATGATTTTATTTTTTGGCTGTTTCTATTTGACTATATTTATTACATGAATTACTAAACGTTACAGGCATTGTCAAGTCTATCAACAGTTTTGTCAAGTGTCAACGTCAACTGTCGCTGTCGGTTTCGTTGGGTTCGGTTCGGCAAAAAGTTTTTTTCCGATTTCGTTACGCGGTGAATTTGTGTTTATGACACACAGAAATTAATTTCCACCAAGCATTTCCTATTGAAGAATTTACAACACGTATACGGTCTAAACGTAGAATTATCTGCTGTCTGTTCTATTACAAGGCTTTATAATGGATGAAGTTGTACAACAAATGGAGGCTTCTGCAATCAGCGAGAATGCAGAAGCAAGCACCTCAAATTTTGAGCCCCTCTACAAATATAGGGGAAGAATGAGGAATCAAGAAGAAAGAAGAAAAAATTTACTGGAAACCCAGAAAGAGTATGAATTATATTATATCCTACGGCATGTAAAAACATTTTATAGTATATCATTGCAAGCTCACTCAGTTATTACTTTATTTTATGAAAATCTTGTTCCTTTAAAAATAATTGAGAATTTTTGTTGTTTTACAGTCGCCGCAATAGCAAATTAGACAAATTTAGAGGCATTTTGGAGCTAGTGGAAGCTGTAGAAGGTGATATATTCCGTACTCCAAGGGTATGTTATTGAATATACAGCCTCTAAATTGCAATAATCTTGTAAGTTTTGGAAACTTGTTGGATCAAATATTCATCTGAAACATAAGCACTTTTACTCAATTATAAAAGGACTTGAATGTAAAACATTCTTCACACCATAAACTTTTGCTTGCAAACCTGTGTATCTATAGTGTTTTGTAAACTCTCTTAAGTACTTACTGCTGGGTTTTCATTATTAATCCTTAGCTACCTAACAGCTTTTTGAGTTACACTACTAACTAACAGCAGTTTAGGTGACCGCTTGTGTTATTTTGCTATAATATCTGGATTTAAATAATTATTTGACTAACATAATTTATTTACAGACCCACTGGCAACCAATAATTTACGTATCTGGTTTTACTAGAATAGCCAATTACTGTGATGTCCTAATGATGTCAGAATGGCTTACCGAGAAACCCAGTGATTTTGAAGAGAACTGGGTTGTGGTGCCATGTCCAAAAGGAACAAGGATGTTGGTGCTGGCCTATAAGGTATATAGTTTTTGTTTTGTGTTATCAGTACTTCGAAATACAAATTGCTGCAATCATTGTATAATACAATGATATTGGAATAGAAAAATTATGGTATATATACAGAAATACTCCCTTTTAAACTGGTTGTTGATAGATGGTGATATATATATATATATACGTGTTTTGTTATGTACGACATTAAATGGAAACACGGGTAGGGCTAATGGTTAATATTATTGTAATATAGATTTTTTTGAAATTCATTACCATATAAATAAATAGTATAAACCCACCTCTAAAGTGTGTGTATATAAAGTATGTGTGTTTTAAATTAAGTTGTACATAATGTGTTTTAATGTCGTACATAACAAAACAGCTTGTATATATTTTTTGCAATTGAAAAATAGATCTTGCATCAATGCAGTTGCACCATCTTTTTTTCTTCCTTCCTCTTGGTCTTGGTTTCTTTTCTTGTTTCTGCTGCGGCTTCAAGTTGTTTGTTTATTTATAATAATAATTTGTTCCAGGGCACTACCAAATGTTTTAATAAATATGGCAACTTTAGTTTTGAGTGCCGCACTGCACTGCCCGGCGGAAACCCATGTGATATTAAAAAAAACCAGTGCACAGTGGTATTAGATTGCTTTTATGATAAAGATTCGCACACCATGTATGTTCTTGATATTCTGGCGTGGAACAATTGCGTGATGACAGAGGGAGAAGTAAGTTAAGTAATAGAAATACTTGCTCACCTGCTTTAAATAGCCAAACTTATTGTGATTTTGATGAAAATAGGTTCACCTTTACCTAGGAAATAAACATCATTCACTCATCATCATAAATACTATTTTGTCAGTGTTTCAACCAACAATGTTTCTGTTCAGTTCGTGAACCTTCATCAGGATGAGTATGTCAGGGTATGTGATAAATCCTGTATTTATAATAATGATTGAAATAAATCACGAAAGTTTTACGTACTATTTAAACAAATTTGCCAAACATTTCATTTTTATTTGTCTCATCTGGTTACTAATCTATTTAATTAGCTGTACATATCTTTCACTATGATCCTATAATGTAGGTTAATTGGTATAGTTAGTTACCCTAAAGTTATAATATAAATAGTTAAGTATCTAAGGCAGAGATGTAGGGGTGTGGATGGACAAGCTCCCTAAGTTCTGGGCAGATTTTACCATCTTGATCGTAGAAAGAAGTGACTGGAAAGTATTGTGAGAGAGGCCTTTCCCACCAGTGGGATAGAAAGGCTGAAAATTGAGTGAATTGTTTAGACTAGAGCTATAGTAGTCGTTCATTAGGTTGCTCAAATATCATGAAGATGAGAAGATCATGAGAAGATCCATGGACAAACCAAGTAGCTCACATAGCATGTTGAATTTGTTTTTTTATACTACTAAGGTAGCTAACAAGCATACAGCCGTGAGCTGGCAGTTGGTGGGGCACATAATTCTAAGAACTGACGGCCGTTGGGGCAAAAAGGTTCTAGAGTGGAGACCATGCACTGGAAAGCGCAGTGTAAGACGGCCCCCCACTAGATGGAAAGATGATGAATGGTTACTGGGAGCTGTTGGGTGCATGCGTCATAAAATCCGTCGCTCTAGAAATGTATGGGTAAGGCATAGGCCTTACCCATACATTTCTAGAGCGATGTCCACTGCAGAACATAGGTTCTGCAGTGGACATCCTATGGGTAACATATGAAGATGTAGGTGTAGGTTTTGCAGTATAACAAGTTCACTTAATCTCAATTACATTATTTTGTACTCTAGTAATAACATACTGAATCTCTAAATCTCTGAATCTAAACTCATTTCAGGCTTCATTCCGCCACTTCTGGATGACTGGCCAACTGGAACAAATACCGGAGCTTAAATTGATCACAAAGAAGAATAATATGATCTTTAAAATAATACCTAAACTACCATGTACTACTGAATCTCTGAACGAGTAAGTTTTTTGTTTATCCTGCCCAAGCTTTCGCCCGCGGCTTTGCACCGTTGATTGTCAATAAGGAGCCAATGTCTCCAGGTCATAGTCTATCTATATAATAAATGACATCGAAATTGGTCCAACCGCTCAGTCTTGAAAACGTAACAAACAGAGAGATAGAGTTACTTTCGAATTTATGATATGGGTATGTGTCAATATTTTTCAGGTTACTCGCGATATTTCCTTACTACAACCACAATATGCCTCCAGTGGACGGCTTGTTGTTCTACCATCAGAAGGCGCAGTATTTCTCTGGTGAAACACCCCTAGTTCTCTGGCTCTACCCCTTTATGGCGCCTGAAGTTTTTGGAGAAGGTATACATTTCTTTAATAACAAATTATGAGATACTAACTATTATACAAAAAGTATACCGTACCCCCCTCTCCCCCTACTCTCTTATCTCAGAAGTGAAACATCTGAAATTAATAATGATTGACAGGAAACATTTAACAAAGTTCCTTCGAAAAATAGTTTTTTACAAATCTGCATTAAAAGTTTACTTGGTTTCTTAGTCACATAACTAGATGGCGCTGCTGAATTATACATTATATAAATATAGGTAGGTAACGGAACTCTCGGTGCGCGAGTACCACTCGTACTTGATTGGTCTTGTTCAGTCAGGTATTGTTGTTTTTTATGTACAAACATGTTTTTTTATGATTTTCACCTACAGTGTTGTGTTTTGAAAATTGTTTTTTTGTTACAAATTAATTTAGTTTTTTTTTCTTTTAAGATATCAAAGTACACCAAGGATATATGCTAGAGAAGCCAGCTGGCTACATAGATTACATGGACTTCATCAGGAATTTTGAGAAAAAGAACAGCAGGAAGAAGCAGAGGAAAATCTTTAGACCAAAGAAAATGGACGCTGAAGATATACCACAGGTACTTTGTAACTATCTAGGACGAGAAGTTGTGATGGCACAAATGGCAGTTTTGTATGAATGCTCGTAAACTAACACTTTAGGGTTCGTGCTGGCTCCATACACTAGGAACTTCACTAGGGACTTATTAATAAATTCCCAATTGAAGTTAAAAATAAATTCATTCCAAAGAAGATACCTACATATTAACTAGTGGTTCGCCCGAACTGAGATCTCGCGAGTCTCCCATAAAACAAAACAAAAATGATTTGTAATCTATCAAAATTGATACCGTTACCTATGAAAATTGTGACACAAAATGCATAACCAATTCTCTTGGCCTACAGTTTCATTCAAATTACAGGTGACTGGAGTTCATGTTATTTGGTTATTCTTTTTTGGGGTAGAAATTGCTGTTATTCTAGATTTCAGACTTCACGATATTTGTGTCACTCAATCTACACGCAAACCAAATTTCAGCACTGTGGGGTCACTGGTGTACCCTGTGAATTTCGTTAGTTTTTATTATGGCTAATAATTTAATTTACATACAACGCCGATTTTTCCAAGTGGATATCTCGCTTCGCTCGATCAAAAAGGCCAACGCTGTCAGAGTAAAATCCTGCGCTCCATTTCTAATGCCTAATGGTTCACAACCAACAAGATGATCCATAAGTACCAAGAAGTTCCCACAATTGACCAAGAAATGGGCTTCAAAGGAAAAAGGATACCTGGGTCTCCTAAAAAGCCATGATAATCCGCTGGCAAGAGCGAAGATCTTGGACAAACTGCTTGCTTCAAAAGAAGGGAAGAAGGACTAACGTGTTTTGATCCCGAACGCCAAAAATCAATCAACCCATCCGCCTATAGTCCTCCAACTGATTGGGGATCACAAAGAACAAAAAAGAAAAAATACAAAAAAGACATTTTCTAAATACTTTACTTTAAAAGCCTGTCATAAAATGGAGCATTCTTTATAGTGCAAGCGCTCGCACACTCGCACAGTTGTAGTTGTGTAAATCGCACTACCGCATTGGCAATTGTACCAGTAGGATCACTTTTAAATGTTGAACGATGAACTTTGAACGATGAAACGATGATTGTTCAAAGTGTTCGACTCGTTCATTGTTTGTTATCCGCGTGCATGTGTTCGCTAGCACTCCATTAAATAACACCATCAAATATTATAATGAATGCCTATTTTTAACCGACTTCAAAAAAAGGAGGAGGTTCCATTCTTCGGATTTTTTCTTTCTTATTTTTTTATGTATGATCCCCGATTATTCGAAGACGCCTGGACCGATTCGAGAAATTATTTTTTTGTTTAAAAGGGTATACTTCCCATGTGGTCCCATTGGCAGCAAGTCAGGATCTGATGATAGAATCCCAAAAAAATAGGGGGCAACCTTCAAGTTTTATAGGGACGCATAATTGTTTTATGTTTTTACCTCAGAATTCCTTCATTTATCAACCGATTTGGATAATTAATTTTTTATTTGAAAGGATATACTTTCATATTGGTCTCATAGAAATTTCATCAAAATCAGTTCAGTACTTTGGTTAAGTCGGTTATATTTTTGTTAAAAAGTTACTTGTTAAGATTAACATGCTCTTAACCTAAACTCACTTTATCGAGAACCTGGTGTCTGCACAAACCTAGTATAGGTTTTAAGACATCATTGAACTATTGAATAACCACCTTTTTATCAGATAATAAACAATAATAATAATAATAATGTATGTATTTCATTCGGTATAATAATCATTTAATAAAATTTATTAATAAATCAACTTAATTTTAGGCCGGAACATCCAAGGAAGCCACGGGATCGACAGCTAACAACGCTAATGGAAGCGCTCAAGAAGAAAAGGTACGTATTTTATGACCGGAAACTGTTCATGTGTTGGTTTGACTTGCTGTTAATGGGCGCCAAGTATTAAGCAACCATACTAATATAATTAATTCGAAAGTAACCCGGTCTGTCTGTCTCTGTCTGTCTGTTTGAATGTCTCGACGAAGCGGCTTGACCGATTTCGATAAAATTTGCTATATAGATAGATAGATAATTCATTATTGTTACACCAAATAACAATAACTTAACCTAGAAAACTTAGACTAATACATGGTGGTACAATGGGCGGCCTTATCGCTCAAAGCGATCTTTTCAAGGCAACCTTTGGATGGACTGGATCGAAAAAAACGTTTGAGGAGGCGGTGTTACAATAAATACTTATTTATGCAGGATAAAAATAAATAAATACCGAAACCTAAAAAAATCCTACATAAATCTAAATAAATATGCTATAATCAAACATAGAAACTTCGACGCTCCTAGTGTAGCAGTTAAACCTCAAGTCTGACATAAAGTCTTAGTCAAACTATAGTCTACCTTTGACTAAACGAATTTTTGTCTAATCCTAGGAGAGACTAATTTGGACGGTCAAACGCTGAAACTCAGTTTGATGAAATCGGAGTTTGATCAGTCAAACGTAAATTAGTAAGTGTTAGTTTGTTAGATTAGATATAATTTTTACCAGACAACGTGGTAAAGAATTATCGCTAAACATTTATAAATAAGTTTTTTGTTGAAAAATTACTTTTTCAAAACAAGCTTTTATAAAATTCATAATCGCAACCGCAAGCAGATTCAAATGAGCCCAAACACTAGTAGCCTACTATAATCCATTCAGAAGTTCCGTTGTCTAGCATCCGTCTCATCATGAGACCACCTCCATGGTACCATATTATTGCATTGTCACCGAAGTTACATATTCCAAATTTCAGCTCAATGTTGAGGGGAACGGGTTTAAAATTCAGTTGCAAAATTCCACTCAGACATACATACTTTGCAAGTTAATAAAAAGCTTGTAAAAAGATATATTACGGTGAATTGAGAACCCCCTCCTTTTTGTAGTCGTTTAAAAAGACAAAAATGCTTCATCATATCAGCCACAGGACTTCCTCTGCTGAACATAGGCCTCCCCATAGATTTCCAGAGCGACCGATCTTGTGCTGCCTGCACCCAACGGCTCCCAGCAACCTTTAACAGGTCGCCTTTGCATCTAGTGGAAGGCCGTCCGGAGTGCGTGGTCTCCACTCGAGATCCTTTCTACCCCAACGGCCGTTCGAGCTATGCTGCCACTTCAACTTGTGCTATGTTACTAGTCCTTTGTGCTATGTCAGTGACTTTGGTTCGTCTACGAATCTCCTCATTTCTGATTCTAAAATGCTTATCCATAGTAATTTATAAATTCGAAAGTAACTGTGTCTGACCTTCTGTCTGTCTGTTTGTTACGTTTGCTCAATTACTACTTATAAGTTACCGGCAGCATGGGGTCATTGTGATTAGTTTGCGGTTCAGTTATATCCTGATAGTTTTAAAATCAACAAAAAAATAGAAAGATAGATAGATAGATAATACTTTATTGCACACCACGAAACAAATACATATAAAAAAAACAACTACGTAAATCTATGGATACAATTGATCTATGGTATATTATCTATGGATAATTTAAAATACCTAATTAGTTAACAAAATAAGTAATAAAGTTTGCCTTGTTATAATCTTTAACTCTGTTATAGGAAAATAACGGGAATATCGAAGAGAAAAATATGGAAACCGACGTCAATGCACAGGTAATTAAATAATTGAACTTTAATAACCGGTTTTATTGCACGTAATTATAGTGAAATACAGAGTGATATAGGTACCATGGTTCAAAAGGAGCAGTGCGATAGCCTCGTGACCGATCCGAATCCCCCCTATGTATGTCCTACTATTTTTTATAGTTCAGGATCCTGATTTCTATAATTTCCTAAGGAAGTATTTTACGTAAAATTATGATTTTGCGGTGAAGCCCTTGAAATAAGCTACTGAAAATGTCAAAATAAGCAGTCAAACATCTGTCAATGTTTATGAAAAAAAAAATTGCTGTTATGGAAAATGCATCAAAATTTTTATAAATTTTTCAGTCTACGACTTTGGTTCTGAGTTGTATACACTGCTGTCTGAGCAACTTTGATTCTGTGATGATAATAACAATAACTTTATTTTAGGGGGCTTCTAAAGCATCCAAGAAAGGGAAGAAACCAAAATCTGGAAGAGTTCAAGCAAAGAAGGTATGTATTCTATGACCAGTTTGATTTATCTTTAATTAGCGTTAAGAGTAGTAGAATTCCTTGTGAAAAGGCTCGTCCGCGGAAATACTACCATTATACTTATTTCAACCGTCAAGCAGCATTGCTGTGTTTCAGTTTGAAGGTTATGGTTGCCGGTGAAGTTACAGACACATGAGGCTTTACACCTGTATGCCTGTAAGTTGATGGACGCATGGCAGTGCATCGTAGGGCACGTTCGTGCGTGGCCTACGAGGCAATATTTTGTTATAGGCGATGGTTATCACTTAACATCAGGTGGGCCATATGCTTGATCCATCACCAGGTAATACAAAAAAAGTCTCTTCTGCCCAGGAAACTTCGGATTAAACTGAATATAAAGACTATTATATCGTATGTGAAAAATGGATGAAATACGACTTGTTATAGGTACTTAATATCCCGTTTTTAGTGAAAATTATCTTGAAATATTCTTTTGAAAAATCTGTTTTCATATAAATTTTGTAACTTCATTATGAATGATAAAGTTGGATTTGTTATAATCTTTAACTTTGTTATAGGGAAATAAAGCGAAAACTGAAGAGAAAGTTGAGGAGAAAATTGAAGAAAAAACTATGGAAACGGACGACACTGCACAGGTAAATAAATACTTGCACTTACTCAAAATAACTTAAGTTGCAGTGGGCGGGGCACATAGCTCGAATAATTGACGGCCGCTGGGGCAAAAAGGTTCTAGAGTGGAGGACCACGCACTAGAAAGTCCACCGTAAAACGACCCCCCCCCCCACTAAATAAAAAGATGGCCTGATAAAGGATGCTGGGTGCAGTCCGCAAGATCGGTCGCTCTCGAAATCGATGGGATAAAGGAAATGCTTAATTGTACCGCAAAGTACTGGTATTATCTATATATATTTATTATTAATATATACAAGTTATACTAGCTGACCCGCCCGCGACTTCGCACGGGTGGTTTTTCAATAAAAAGTAGCCTATGTCCTTTCCTAGGATATAATCTATCTCCTTGCAAAATTTCAGTACGATCCGTTCTGCCGTTTAGTCGTGTATAGGTAACAAACAAACTAACAGATTTATGTATGTATTATACATACATATAAACCTTCCTCTTGACTCACTCTATCTATTGCTGAAAACTGCATTAAAATCCGTCAAGTAGTTTCAAAGATCTAAGGAAACAGACAGCGAAAGCGACTTCATTTTATATTATGTAAATATTTATTTTACAGGGAGATAATGCTGCTACAGCATACATCAATGGGACTGAGAATGCCAGTGTCCTACCATCACAGGTAACTTATTTATGAACTTTTACTTTGATTCTGATGTTGTGGGTTCGAAACCTGGCCGTTGTGTTGTGAGGACCGTTGGTGGATCAATGGATTTTTCTACTCGAGAACTTTAAGTGTTATTGTTACCGGGCCCGATGACACGAAAAGAGTGCCAACAGGCTCGGTGAGCTGCTCACTGGGCCTGTTGGCACGATTTTTCAAATCTGGTCCAGTACCGGGGCAGGGCCACCGGGCCAGATGGGACTAATCCAATCTACATGTGTTTAAAAATGTTAAGGAAAAAATCGTGAGGGATCAACATGTTATAAGGTATTGTGACGACTTCCGTGGTGCAGTGGGCGAATATCCGGCTGAGATGCAGGCGGTTTCAGATTCGATTCCCGCCGCGGAACAAGTTTGCATTATCTACAGATATTTGTTCCGTGTCTGGTTGTTTCTCTATATATCGTAAGATTATATTTAGAAAAAAACAGTACATAAGTATTATATCTGGTTCCCATAGTACAAGTAGTTTGGGGCTGGATGGCGCTGTGTGAAATGTCCAGCATTATTATTATGTACGGTTAATATTTTACAAAGCGACGATGTGCTTGCAACCTGGCACAGGAATATATAACTTCTATGCATAAAGTGGCGTGATGACATTATGTGAGTAGCCGGCGCTACGTGGACACGTTTAGCCCAAGACAGATGCGAATGGAAAGGGTTGGAGGAGGCCTTTACTCAAAGATGGGTATCCCTACTATAAATAATATATTATATACAAGCACAAAAAATAATAATAATATTAAATAAATAAATACATACATAAACAAAATCAAAATATAAATAAATAAATGTATTTGGAAATTAATAATGTAAATAATAATTAATATTAATGTTGGGAAAGAGAACGGCTTAAATAAATGCATAAAGTGGGCATGTATGTAATGTTTGGACTTGCCTTTACCTCCTTGTGGGATATCTTCTCTGGTCTGCATCCTGAGTAAGAGGTGGTGTTGACACGGTCAAAGTACGTTTTGTCAAAGTAGATTTGACAGAGTAGCTTTGGTCAAAGTTCACTTTGATACCGGATGACACAAACGTAGTTCACTTGGGTCATTTTTATTTTTCAAGCAGTCAACATAGTTTTTGCACTTGATGCCAATTACTTTTGTCAATTGATATCCAAGAAGTCGTGAAAAGAAGAACGCGGTCCAAGTTTACTTTCGTTCAAGTGCGCTTTGATCAGTGTTGCCACGATCAAAGTAGCGTCCCAGCAATCATCAAAACTACTTTGACATCGCGTATCTTTGACCGTGTCAACACGGCTTTATTAACTACTAACTGTTGCCCGCGACTTCGTACGCGTTACACTACTAAATATGTAGGTAACCTAAAAATAAAGCTAAACTCGCTGTTGTAACTTGACACCCCATTTTTATCTCACGAGACCTAATTTATCGGATAAAACGTTGCATATGTGTTAATCCAGGTTATAATCTACGTACATACTAAATTTCATCGAAATCGGTTAAGCCGTTACGACGTGATTGAGTGACAAACAAATAAATATTAACCAACATCCAAACTTTCGCATTTATAATATAGTGTGATTCTGCAGATTTTTGATCAAAATACGTACGAAGTCGCGGGCAACAGTTAATAATTTATAAATTTTTGTAGCTGACTGACGAATACAAGGTTTTAGGTTTTTGTGTAACATTAATTGGAGTGTTCCTTCCCTGTAAAATAATTATAAATAAATATTTTCAGGAAGGTGATATGGAACTTAAACCGAAGATATCAGAGACTGAAATGGAATCCGAGACTGATGTAGGGAACATGGAGGCCACGGTAGCTCATATTCTAAATGAACAAACATAAATCAAGCTTTCGTGACACAAAAGTTAGTATTGTAAGTCAACACCGGTTATCTAGAACTAGTTTCTAGGCATTTACTCAAGTTTAAATTTTTTTGTATACTTCTTTGGGATGGAACAAGCTTATGGCCCACCTGATGTTAAGTGATAACCATCTCCTATAACAGAGAATTGCCTCGTAGGTCACGCACCTTAGAAATGTGCCCTACAATGCACTGCGTTCATCAACTTGAGGCATGTGTAAAGCCTCATGTGCCTGTAATTTCACCGGCAACCATACTCTTCAAACCGAAACACAGTAATGCTGTTTGGCGACAGAAATAGGTGATAGTACTTCCCCGGGTGAGCCTTTTTACAAGGAACTCAACTTATAAAAATTATTAAGTTTAAGTCAAGTGAAACCGGTGTTTACTGTGTTAAATGATGCCCCAGCTTTTTACCTCGAAGAATTCATCTTGTAAATACCAACAATCCTAAATTAATATTCCCATTTTCTTTTGGTTTTGATAGAAATTGTTGCAAACAGTTTATAGATAGAAGGTTTTAAATGAAGCAAAAAAATTAAAGGTCTGTCACGCACGACCCAACCCTAAAAAAATCTGCTTCTACGGAATATTAGAGTAAAATTACATTTAATATTAACATATCGGTTCTATTGTTAATTTTTTTAACCGCTCTAAACTATAAATGTATGTAAAACCTTTTGACTAAATTGTCTTACCAATAATTTATTTTCTTATAATATTTATGAATCTTGTACACTTGGCTGTGTGTTTAATATATAATACATATAATGTGTAATACATTTTTGTAGTGTCCATAGTATTACGAGAAAGAGAGTGTATACTCTCCCTTTATGGTACATTAGAGGTATATTTGTGTATAAATAGAACACTAGTATTGGAACTTGTTGGCATTTAATAAACTTGTATTAAAACGATTTCCGCCGAAGTCTAAGGGCTCGTTTATACCACGCGGTGCCTGGTGCGTCGCGTCACGTGGTACGTCGCGTCGCGTCACGTGGTACGTCGCGTCGCGTGGTGAGTCGCGTCGCCTGGTGCGTCGCGTCACGTGGTGCGTCGAATCGCGTGGTGCGTCGCGTCGCGCTGTCAACTCGAGCATATGGCTATGTATGAGAATGTTCATGCAGAAGTGTTTGCTCGTGCTTTACGCACCGAAGCGTAAAGCACCTTAAACGTGCCCTAACAACTATTATATATCTGTCTATTACATTACGTACCGGGTGAATTTGTAAATTTTATTGACTAATTTTGAGAAACGCTTGGGATTCTATCGTCTATTTTGATTGCGGTTGTAGCTGTCGCTCCTGTATAGGCCCTATAAGTAATGCACTTAAGTGCCATACCTAACAACATCTCAGAGGACGCTCTCCAATGAAGATGATGGTTGGTTATTCTGGAAATAAGGAAGAGCAGTTTTTCAAAATTAGTAAAATTAATTGGCTCATGGTTTTATGAATCCCCATGACACCTTGAGATGTAATACTTTATGTGTTCTTATGACGACACACATATAGTGGGTTGCATTTATCACATAATAGGTTTGGGAAAAAGTCTTTTCGCATTATAGTATGTATGAACTTGTAATAAAATCTCTTTGGCTATACTATTTGTATCTAGCTGGTTTTGGTATCATTCAAAGTTTAACCTTTAAAAGAAAATAACTCCAAATTCAAATTAGGAAATGTGTGTTTTTTATTTGTTTTTCGTACTGTAAAGATGAGTGAATCTAATGAAGAAATTCGATACATTTTAAAATTTTAATACAAAAAAAGGTAAAAATGCAACGCAAGCCGCGAAAAAAATTTGCGATGTTTATGGACCTAGTGCAGTGTCTGTGAGAGTAGCACAAATTTGGTTTAAGCGTTTTCAATCCGGAAATTTTGATGCCAAAAATGCACGTCGCTCTGGTCGCCCTATTACAGATAAAATTGATGCCATTTTTGAAAAAGTGGAGCAAGATTGGCATATCAGTAGTTACGACGTAGCTGAAGAACTGGGAATTGACCACAAAACAGTTTTGGCGCATTTGAAAAAAACTGGGTACACAAAAAGCTCGATATTTGGGTACCCCACGAGCTCACTGAAAGAAACCTAATGAACCGTGTACTCATTTGTGATTCTTTATTACGACGTAATGAAACCGAACCATTTTTGAAGAAGCTGATAACTGGTGATGAAAAGTGGATCACGTACGACAAGAACGTGCGAAAAAGGTCGTGGTCAAAGGCTGGTCAGGCTTCACAGACTGTGGCGAAACCCGGGTTAACTCGCAACAAGGTGATGCTGTGTGTGTGGTGAGATTGCAAGGGCATTATTCATTATGAGCTGTTACCACCAGGCAGGACCATCGATTCTGAACTCTACTGCGAACAACTGATGAGATTAAAGCAAGAAGTTGAGAGAAAGCGGCCGGAATTAATCAACAGAAGGGGTGTGGTTTTCCATCATGATAACGCTAGACCTCACACATCTTTTGCCACTCAGAAAAAATTAAGAGAGTTTGGCTAGGAGGTGTTAATGCATCCGCCGTATAGTCCTGACTTTGCACCTTCAGATTTCCACCTGTTTCGGTCTCTTCAGAATTCTTTAGGCAGTGTCAGGTTAACATCACGAGAGGACTGCCAAAACCACTTGTCGCGGTATTTTGATCAGAAGCCCCAAAATTTCTATAGCAATGGGATCATGTCCCTATCTACAAGATGGCAAAAAGTTATCGAACAAAATGGTACCTACATACTTTAGTTAAATGTAAATAAACTATATTAAAAAATGTTTTAAATTTTCTTAAAAAATGCGAAGAAACTTTTCCCCAACCTAATAGATATTCATCCAGATACCATCAGATAACTTATGCAGTAAAATTTTATGTGTGTCTAATTGGACCTAGAGTAACTACGAGTAGAGTAACTACGAGTATCTAGTCATGGAAGTACTTATAAAAAAGATGTGTGACATTAACGTGTCATGTCTATAATCTTTAATGTACACAGAATACTATTCCGTTTTCCGGGTGAGCTTGGATTCTATGAGATGTACTTTGGAGCCATGAAGTGTGGCGTGCAATTTTAGACTAGAGTATCTGTACTCTATCACGTATCACCGAGTTGTTTAGAACTCTTGAATGTTGTTTCCTTATTTTGTAAGTTCGTATCGTAAGCAACTTAGAACTTTTAAGGCCTAAGATCTCCGACTTGGCTTCACGACACTACAAGTGCCCATTCCATGTCCAACATGCTCTGTTGTCCTCGTGTCCTACCATCTGCAAGGCATGACCTCAACAAGGTTACACCCAACGCTAAAGATGTGGCAAAACACTCGAAAATAGTTGAGGTTTGTTCATTGACACGTCCTCAGAAGAAGACTAAGGACACGTTTATGGAGATATTGTGCGTCGCGTGGTGCGTCTCGTCGAGCTATCAACTCGAACATATGGCTATGTATGAGCGCGTGCATGTAGAAGCATTCGTTGCCCGCTAAGCACACAGCTTTGCAAGGAAAGGTGCGGGCTTGCGGTGGGCACCGCGCGACGCAGCGCACCACGCGACGTACAACGCGCCGCGACTCCATAAACGTGCCCTAAAAATGCAGCTGTAATTCTTGACGATCTTTGTGGACTGAGACGTCTACGATATAAGCCCTCTTCCTGCTCTCGCACAAATGTGTGCAATCTTCTAATATTTGTTCCGTGTTCGAGTGCTGTGGTACCAATGGTACCAAAGAAATACTAGTATCATGGTACCGTACCATGATACTCTAATTTCTTGATATCCACATATTTCCTATAAGTGGTTGTTGGGTGTTATACAATGTTACAACTTGTCATAATATTTAGTTTGTTATTTACTTACCTATTCGAATAGACATAAGATATTTAAGCCAAAATTATTTACAAGTAATGCATTCTATATGTTTTTTTAAGTGCTGGCCTGTTATTTGTGTTTCTGAAAATGTTTTTCTTTGTTTATGTGCTTTAGTTACCTGTAAAGGAATGTGGCATAACTTATGCAATGTTTATTAAATTCTGGTTTTGTGACCAGTATGAACGGTCAAAAATTGTTTTTTTTAATAACCTGTACTGTCCCATTGCTGGTCAAAGGGCTCCCCCATTTCCTTCCATTCCTTGCGTTCTCCAGAAATCTGCCAGTCTAGAGTGGAACCCATCCAGATCGTCGCGCCAACGTTTTCGTGGTCTGCCTCGTTGGCGTCGTCCTAGCAAGTTGAAATTTATACCAGATACTGAGATCTACATATAGTCCCTATTAGGTGTATAAAAATCAAGGTCCTGAGTCAACACGATAAAAAGATTTTCGCAAAAACTTGAAGTACCAAAATTTTACCTTAATTTTCAACTTTTTTATTTTTCGAAATTTTTCCTTTACTTGTGCTGTAAGAACTTGCTTTTAACCAAAATTGACAATTCTAGGTCAACCGGAAGTACCCTATAGGTTTTGGGTCGAAAACTTATATGGTAGTTCCCGTTGACCTTGCACAAATAACGAAAAAAATCCAAAAAATAAAAAAGTTGTAAATTAAAGGGTGTCCATAAAGGTCATACATAGCTGACGCCAATTAAGATAGTCCTCTGAGTTGTATGGGCTCTTATACAATTTATTATAGGTAATGGTACGGAAGCCTTCGTGCGCGAGTCCGACTCGCACTTGGCCGGTTTTTTTTATACGGCGTGGAGAATGGAGATGGAACAAGCATTATGGCCCACCTATTGTTAAGTGGTGACCATCGCCTATAACAAAGTATTGCCTCGTATGTAGGTCATTTCAATTTAATTTATTTCATTAATTATACAATTTGAAAGAAAGACAAAAATAAATCATTTTATTCAAAAACAACACAGTAAAAAAGAAATAAAACACAACAACAACGAACCCTAAACACTAACAAACTTAAAAGCTCTGTGTGGGGATGAATTGGTGCTCAGCTCAGCATGAAGCTACGGCATGTTAATATGCCGCAGCGCTGGCCTTCCGCTGAGTCCAGGTTTAGATTACCTCACGTACATCTATATTTGTAACGTTAAATAGATGCTACTTCGATTAAATCATTTGTACACTCGATATTATTTTAAAAGCTGGCAACTATTTTTAATAGGTTGGCAGAAATGTTTTCCAGTTGGTGCCCGACGGTTGGTCAACGCAAAATGGTGTGAGCCAAGAGCTCTCTTCGTCGGGCGATTTTAGACAAAAACCTTTGGTTAGTTACGCATTTTGATCGCGACCAGTGGAAAACCCCGCAGAAGTGGACCAACTGGCCGCGGAGATTACGAGCGCAATCCAAGGGGCACTTTCCGAAGCCTCACTACCACCTCGCAACAACAGACTAGCGAGAGCACCAGCACACCTGACCAAACTCCTATCAGAGAAACGTAGGCTGAGGAAACAATGGCAGAGAACAAGAGATCCACGTCTAAAGACCAAGCTGAACGCCCTCTGCGACGAGGTGAAAGTAGAGATACAGGAGGACAACGTCAAGAAATGGGAGAGCAGGATAGAAGACGCCACAGAAGACTGGGCATCGCTCCACAAGCTCTGTCGACAGCTGAGGAACACCCCAACTCCTATTCGACCTCTCAAGCACCAAGATGGTAACCCAAGATACCGAGCTGAAGACAGAGCGGAGATCTTCGCAGACAGCCTTGAGGCTCAGTTCAAGAACAACCCAGACAAAGATCCGGTACACACAACAGAAGTGGAAACCTTTGTCGAAAACTACCTCAAGGCCGATACCCAGGAGGCAGACACCGCAGAAGGTATATTCTTCTCTCCCGGGCAAGTCCAACGGGCCATACGCCGGACAAAGCCAAGGAAGGCACCCGGTGAAGATAATATAACGAACGCTGCCATCCGCCACTTCCCCTACAAAATGATCGCCTCCGTGACCCGACTCTTCAACGGGATCATGAGAAGCGGTCACTTCCCCTCTCCCTGGAAGTCCGGCCGGGTTATCATGATACCGAAACCCGGCAAAAACATCCTGCTCCCAGAGAGCTACCGTCCAATTACCCTTCTTCCTAGCCTATCAAAATTATTCGAAAAGCTCCTCCTCACCCACATTAATCCCCACATCCCCCCGCGTCCAGAACAGTACGGATTCAGGTCGGAACACAGCACAACGCTACAACTGTGTAGGGTACTGCATCACCTCACTACCGCCCACAACAGGCGAGAACACTCAGTCGCAGTATTCCTGGACATGGAAAAAGCGTTCGACCGAGTCTGGCACGCGGGACTCCTCTATAAGATGGCTACCTCACCAATACCGCAGAAGGTGGTGAAAGTAATAGCGTCGTTTCTTCAAGGCCGCAGCTTCTCAGTGCGTGTGGAGCAAGCGCTCTCCTCCAGACGACCCATAGAGGCGGGAGTACCACAAGGCAGCTGCCTCTCCCCTGTGTGTTACTCACGATACACCGATGACATACCCAACTCAGAAGATGCTCTGTTAGCCCTTTACGCGGACGACGCAGCATATATCACAAAATCCATGAACCTAAATCACGCCGCCACCAAAATGCAAAGGATCCTAGCAGAGCTCCCCGCCTGGCTGACAAAATGGAGACTGAGTGTCAACGTGGGTAAAACACAGGCGGTGGCATTCTCGAAGAGGCTCACACTACCGCCAAAACTCACCCTAGAGGAACAACCGGTGGCCTGGTCGCACACGGCTAAGTACCTGGGGGTTACTTTAGACCGGAACCTCACGATGAGTAAACACGCCAGGAACGTCCGTGGCCTAGCGAGTACTACTAGAGCGCTACTGAAGCCCGTCCTCCGGTCCAACATTCCACTCAGAATGAAGGTTGGACTGTACAAGACTTACGTCCGCCCGCGTCTCACATACGCGGCCCCCGCGTGGTATGCTTTGTTAGCCGAAGGCCACAGAAAGACACTGCGAAGTCAGCAAAGCCAATGCCTCCGGACGATCGTAGACGCACCACGGTACGTACGGAATGCCACCATTCAGCGAGACCTAGAAATTGAGAGCTTAGACCAATTTATAGGCCGCCTAGCAACCAGGATGTTTGCGCGCCTCGACACCTCCTCTTACAAACATCTAAGAGAACTAGCTCCTCTCACAGAAAGGCCCCCTAAGAGTAAGCCGTATCCGCGGGAGCTGGTCACAGAAACTGACGATAAGGACCAGGCATCGTCAGACGGGGACATCCCTCCCTCATCCCTTCCCCCTACCTTCCTCCCAACAAAGGTACCTGCGCGGCGACCGTCTGACGATCCTCCCTGCGGAGTGAGCATCGGGCGGCCAGTAACGCGTGAGTAACAAAACCTGAGGCTCCGCGAGCCGACCCGATGACCCCCCCGTTGAAACGGGGGGCGGAAAGAACTCTGCAGGAAAGGGCCAAAAAGCCCGGCACTGCATCCCCCCACACCGGCTTCGCCGGTGTGTGTGAGAAGAAGACACGTCTAGTTACGCATTCGGTTGGGGGATTTC
The DNA here is from genome assembly GCA_963924445.1 of Philereme transversata. NCBI lineage: Eukaryota > Metazoa > Arthropoda > Insecta > Lepidoptera > Geometridae > Philereme > Philereme transversata. Next base: position 15,067,651 of record OZ004342.1, read on the forward strand.
GAACAAGAAACATCGTTGGCTTGTACAGTACCATAGTTTAAATAAAAAGCAATTACGTATTCGGTGTTCTTCTTTCCTGCGAACCCTGATATTGAGCTAAGCTTACACTAACATACAGTCATACAGGCTACGGAACCCACATGGTCCGACACGCGCTTGACCAATGTTTTATGTCATATTGTTTTGGAATACCCCCCTATTTACTAACTTATATTTATTATCATCGAATTGACGTTAAGGAAGAGCTATAAATATTTAATGATTATTTGCAAACCGTAAATCGAGTATTTCTCTCATCTAAACAAACATAGAATATTAATAATGGGAGTCGTAAAGCGCACAAAGTGCGAAATTAATTTCAAACAATCAATTTCGTATCTCATCTTACCTACATGTATAGTAACTTCAGGGTAAAGATAGGATTTGTTTTTTTTTCCTATAATTTTTTCCAGCTGTTTTTGTAAGTTTCTTTGGTTCAGAATGTTCGGAAATCAGAAAGGATATTTGAACTCACATCAATTTCCGGTATCTTTACAGATCTGAATGGGTATTTATACAGTTTTAATCTAATTACTGATTTAAACGGGTATTTATCGCGTATGTTTCTTTTTTATTTCGACGACCTCCGTGGTGCAGTGGGCGAATAGCCGGCTGAGACGCAGGAGGTAGCGGGTTCGATTCCCGCCGCGGAACAAATGTTTGCATGTTCTACAGATATTTGTTTCGGGTATGGTTGTTTCTCTATATATTATAAGTATGTATTTACAAAAAAAAAAGTATATAAGTATTCTATCAGTTATCTGGTTCCCATAGTACAAGCTCTGCTTAGTTTGGGGCTAGATAGCGTTGTGTGAAATGTCCAGCAATATTTATATTTATTTATATTTATTTATTTGTTATGGTCGTGGGCAGACAAAAGGTACATACGCGATGAATACCCGTTTAAATCAGTAATTATGTACAGTGATCGCGAAAGTTTGAAACATATAATTTTTATTTGTAGATCCTTCAGTGGAATTCAATTCGTAACTTTACGTAGTACTATAGCTACCCGCCCGCGGCTTCGCACTCTTTTGTCATCCTTACTAATATTACAAATTCGAAAGTAACTCTGCCCCTCTTTCTCTCTGTCTTATTGTCTGTTTGTTACGTTTTTACGGCTGGATCGATTTCGATGAAATTTAGTAATTATAAAAGACTAACTTCCGTCAGCGGCTTCGCACGTATTGTTTGTCAATAAAATAAAAGTAGCCTATATTTGAATCCAGGTCATAATCTATGAACAAAGTTTCATGAAAATCGGTTCAGCCGTTACGACGTAATTGAGTAACAAACAAATAAACAAACATTCAAACTTTCACATTTATAATATTAGTGTGATTATGATCGGGATTGAGACAGTGGCTACTTTTACCCGACTGCGTCGAAGGAGGGTGATGTTTTTATTGACAAACCGCGCGTGCGACGCCGTGGGAGGATTAGCTTTACTGTTTATGGATCTGGGTAACATTGTAGGTAGGTACAAGATCTTAATTTTATTAATAATAAGTTTTTTGTTGAATAATTAATTAAAATAATAATGGGCGATAAGGCCGCCTATTGTACCTATGATTTAAAAGTATATTTCTTTTATATGTTTGTATTTAATGGTGTGCAATAAAGGAATTATCTAATCTAATTACTTTCTTAAAACAAGCTTTTATAAAATTCATATTCAGAACTGCAAGCAGATTCATATGTTCATACATTTCATTCAAAAGGAACTTAGAACTGGCTATCTCAATTAAATGCGTAGGTATACAAAATTTCGTGTCTATGCTGACCGTTGAGGAGTACCTTCGTCTGAAACCATTCCAGGGTGTAGAATCAGGCCATGCATACTATAAAAATGCATTGTCATCGGAAATGAAGCAACATGTCAAATTTCAACTCCGTAGGATAATAGGAAGTCTAATTCAGCTCGCAAGATTTGATCTAAACCAACTTACTAAAAAACTAACACGCAAACAAATATTACAAGCTAAATAAAAGCTTGTAGGTAATAATAAAAACACTACCTTACGAAAATGTAACAAACGAGCTACTTTTGGATTTATAATAATAGTAAGAAGGTTTTGTATATATTCGAAGATTTTATTTACCAACGATTCTTAGGGTTGTTTAAATCCTTCTCAGAAAGTAAAGATTGATAACATTGTGACTGTAATCTATCAGGCGTGTTAAACTCTATTGAAAAGAAAGATAAAACATTTTTGACACAAACATATTTCACTTCAGTTAAGAAGGTGCGATTTTATGGCAGAATAAGGGCTGAATATAGAACTTGCTACTTTAAGGATTCACAGTTATTCATCCCCTGTCCGAATATTACTGATTTAGTAGCAAAATGGAATATTGAGAACTGAACCATGAAACTTGATAAATTTTCTGCAGATGTAGGGTTGAATACACTGGTAGTATCATATCCCCCGAATTTTCTACCTATTTATTCGTACCTTAATACCTAACAAAATAAAATAAAAGTAAACCATACTAAAAGTAGTACTTAGTAGAAAAAAAAAACAACTAGCCTTGTTTCTTGCCTTTCTTTCCTGGCTTGGTCGCGAAGGAACAGGCAGTAAAATTGACGTTTCAAAGTGATCCTTGTGATTTTAAAGAATAAAAATATTTGACTTTTGACTTTCTTTGTGAAACGGATCGCCGGGGGAAGAACTACCCCTTTTCCTATTCCTGCCCCCAACCAGCATTGCTGTGCTTCGGTTTGAAGGGTATGGATGCCGGTGAAATTACAGGCACATGAGCCTTTACACCTGTATGCCTCAAGTTGATTGAAGTTGATTGAGTTAACCTACGAGCCAAAACTTTGTTATAGACAATGGTTACCGCTTAACATCAGGTGGGCCATTTGTTCCATCACAAAGTAGTATAAAAAAAAACGTGTGTGTACTTACTCGTATGTACGCATGTAAGAAGTTATACTTCTTTGGCGTAACAGAACAAAAAAGCTAAAGCTGATCCCGCATGCCACAACTCTTTGTTTGTAAAAGGAATGATAAATCAATAAAAAAACTACTTTGAATATTAGTTATGAGTTTTCACGGAAACTTGAGAGACAGTTATCATAACTTCATCATGTCGTTTTTTGGCTATCGCTGTGCGCCCGCATCGTAAAAACGCGCCAAAAGAAGTATAACTTTAAAAAAATTATGTTTACATTTTCGTAGCACCACTACGAAAAGATCAGTTTGCCGGTTTTTGTAGAGATCATCCAATCTTACTCGTAAGTGGCGCACCATCGCCCCATATTTATTTCAAAGCACCCCTCTAACTAATAAGCTCTAGGAACCTCAAGAATTATTAGGAAGTGTGTCTGTTATATACTTATGCCGATTATGTGACACAAATCAAAATAATCACGTTTTTCACGTAAAAAACATCATCTAAGATATTCATATGAAAATCTTTTTATGTCACCTACACGATAAGTTAAAGACCCATCTCGTTCTCACATTAAAATATAATGGCTATCTGGTTCAAAAATGCACTGGGTGCCCTAGAAACAGTTGCCTATAGTCGGTAGGCACAGAAGTACAGGAGCAGTAATCCTTGAATATTATTTAAGTCTGATTGTCTTTTTGTTTCATGGCACGCAACGTTTATTTATTGAAGTAAAGATTTTATCTAAACACACGATCACTGTCTCTGTGACCTTACTTTTCTTGCGACTAAAGTTGAATAGGTTACCATATCCATATACATACCATACCATACCATGTAAAATAACTATTCACACTACCTTCTCGACAATGTCAAATTATATGTCATGTATAAAACCTTACCGAAAGCAGGTGATTAAATCCCTATGACTGAGCCGGGAGTAAAGTTGTACTGAATTTCAATATGCCCTCGCGGGCATAATGTGATCTGAATTGAGAACCCCGTCTGTATTAAAATTTGAACCAAAAAAACCCATACAATAAGAACTTATTCGTAAATCGAACTAGCCTCTGCACAGAATGTACCAACCTAGATTTGGTTTTTATTGTCTCGCAGAAAGTGTGAAAAGTATTCTCCTCGGGGATAAAGATGTCTGCATCTTGGGCGTGCTTATATCCCTCTCATAGTGACTGGTACGTATCTTTTGTATTATTTTTGTTTAAGTAATGTGTTTTTTAATTGTCTGTATTTCATTGTCTTTATTTAATTGTCTGTCTTTACTTATCCACTGTATGTAATTTCTGTGAGTTGGTACTTGTGTCGTAATAAATGTCTGTATCTATATATCTCTCTGCACTCAGGATTCTAGTAACTGCCTCGCTCCACTCGTCAGTTAACTCTAGAATCCTTCGTTACGTTCGGGATTCAATATAACGCCCGTGACGCAAGACACTGCTTTATCCCCTCGTTTAATAATCTACTATTAATCTCTAATTTGTATTTCCTTTTATTTGTAACCTTTAAGAGTCAATGGCATGATATAAACAATTTATATTTATATTTTATTTATGAGTCTGATCGTAGATCTGTATTTTTTTCCTTGCTAGTTTTAAATATCTGTATTTATGGTTAATTTAGTACGGATGGTATTGTTCTGCTTATATCAATTAAAGTCGAACATAACTTAGTCAATATGCAACAAAAATTACCAATAGGTAGTATTTAGAATTTCCGGGGCACTGTGTACAATAAAAACAAGAGAGTTTTATCGTGATCATATAGCGTGGCTAAGTGCTGGATACGCCACAATACGCTTGTCTCAAATTACACTTTTTACTCTCGCAGATTTTATTATGGTAATAACGTGAAAGGGTCATGAATTATGCCCTTATTTTGTAGGTATTTCTATTACTCGTGCGAAAATCAAATTATAACTAAGGTGGTCTATTTATGCCTTTTCTTCTTGTTAATTCTGGTACGACAGCTTACTGTTGAGACTTTCCGTTTTAGTAGTTTGAAATTACAACATATATATATAAATAAATATTGCTGGACATTTCCCACAGCGCTATCTAGCCCCAAGCTAAGCAGAGCTTGTACTATAAGAACCAGATAACTGATAGAATACTTAAATACATTTTTTTGTAAATACATACTTATAATATATAGAGAAACAACCAGACCCGGAACAAATATCTGTAGATCATGCAATCATTTGTTCCGTGGCGGGAATCGAATCCGCTACCTCCTGGGTCTCAGCCGGCTATTAGCCCGCTGCACCACGGAGGTCGTCGAATATATATGTGTATTTTTAATTTTTAGGTAAGAATTATCGTTCTTTGTACTTTGTTTGAATAATATTTTTTCTTTCTTTCATTAGGATTACCTAGTTTATCCTAATGAGGTAGGAGCTACCTCAAATTAGAAAATTTCAGTATTCACCATAACAATTTAGCTTCTACCGTAATATCTTTCGGTAAGATTACATAATTATATTACCTACAAGGTTTTCCTAAATGGCATGTTTACACAAAATAGATAGTTAGGGATCCAAGCTAATTAGATCATTTTCATAAAATGTAAGTGGATATTCTCTAGATTTAGGTAAAGCTTGTTATCCCGAATCCCTTAGAATATAAAAAAAACCTTAGATTGGAATAAAATACTTATTGTTTACTTATAATTTTATTTAGACAATGTGAAAAATTAGATTTTAGTAATTTTGACGCAACTTACCGTGTTATAAGATATTTGTTGATTTATTACATTTTAAATGCATTTGGCATTTTTGATATAGCCTTTTTTTATAGAGGGTGGTAGTAGAGGGGAGAATTGTGAATAGTGAGGTGACAAGATATTAACTTTGCAATTTGCATATTTATACGACATGGGTATTCAACAAGCATATTTTGACATTAAGCCCACCTGATGTTAAGTGGTAACCATCGCTTATGGTTACCACTTACGCTTACACTTACAATTATATGTCAAGCACCTTATACCTACGATGCACTATCCTGCGTCCATCAACTTAAGGCATACAGACAGGTGCATAGCCTTATGCGCTTATAGAACGTACCTAGGGCTTTTAGGCTTGTAGGTGAGCAATATAGGGCGGTGACTAAGACCCAAAGTCTCGGCACCGCCGTAAAGTTGCAAGCCTATCGATCTTTTACAGAATACATTTCGGGAATGTGCCCAGGAACTTTACGATCTGAGTCCGCCATCTCCTTTCCACCAAAAGACAAGCAGGCGCACGGCTCAGTACCATCCGTACCTAGTTGATATACCACCCATTCGCACACACCGTTTTGGTTCTACGTTCTTGATGCGCACAGCTAAGGTGTGGAATACTTTGCCGTCATCTGTTTTTCCTAAAGAATACAATCCGGGCCTCTTTATGCTAAGAATCGCTTACCATTAGGTGAGATTGTGGACAAACGAAGATCTATAAAGTTTATATATAAAAAAAAATGTGCCTGTAATTTCACCGGCAACTACTATTTAAACCGAAACAGCAATGCTGCTTGGCGGCAGAAATAGGTATGATAGTTACTCCTGTCTGTACCTAGTACTAAATAAATTAATTAATAAGACGCAACAGTCGCATACTACCTACCACAAACACATACATAGTCTTGACAAGATTGATCCCATACAAAGATACCAAATAAGACACAAAGATACATACAAAATACGAGTTGATAAATTATGCAAACGTCAATGGTTTTTGTGAGCTCCCTTGGGGGCGTTGCTGCAAGTAAATGTATGGAAGAAAATGAAAACGCTTACGGGTTCGGAAGGCACGTTAAGATGTCGGTCCGGGTATAAAAATAGTTACGCCACGGTGACCCAAAAACTCGACATCAGATCTGGCCACCAGCTCATATAAACATACTTTTAGACCCAATACAAATATTTACAGAAAATGCAAACATTCGCTCCGTAGAGGGATCGAACCAACTACCTCTTGCATCTCAGTTCTTCTACTCGCCAACCTCATTAGAAAATAATCAAAATCAGTATTATTTCTATTCATTAAAATCACAAGAATCACTTTGAAACGTCAATTTTACTGCCTGTTCCTTCGCGACCAAGCCAGGAAAGAAATGCAAGAAACAAAGCTGGTTGTACTTTCACAGAGGTCATATTTGTCATTTAAAAATCTGTTTATTGACTACATCCCATCAAAACCTGATTTACATATTTCGTACTAAATGGGCAGACGTCTAACCTATTTACCCCATGAAAAGGAACTCGTAAAACTTTTATAATGCGATCCTATGATTCAGCAGAAAGTTCACCGTTAACAAAAGAGGTCCAAGTTCATACCGGAGCTTTTCTGTTCATTGTACAGCCTAGCAAGATAACATCATCCGTCATTTCTTTTGAATAATACGACAGCGGTCAGAACTTGGAGGGAAAAGAAACAAGAGAGAGAGACACACAATTTAGTTTAATACTAAGCATAATATAAATACTGAGCACAGCAGTTCCATCTTCTAATTAAATAAGATAACTGAAAAAATGGTTATTCTAACAATGAAACAAAACATATATAAAAATCTCGTCACGGTATTTGTGGTCGCAGTCAAATCCTCCGTCGTCCGAGACACGTTCTCGGAGACCCGGATGACGAAATCACCTCCGCTAATGCGGAAGGTGAGTCATCTATATCAGACAGAGCAAACACTTCACAGAAACACCGATCTCGCCGGCGAGGTCGACGAATCCCTTCAGTCGCCGCCTATACGAGGTACAAACATGTACCCGGGCGTTTCTCTCCTATCCCCATCCCGGCAACAGCCCAAGCCGAGGTTCGTACCTAAGTGGTGCCCTTGCGCTAGTTGCCTAAATAACTTACTGGGCTGAGCGCCATCTGCGCTCGCCAAAAGTTCGGTTAAGCTGTCACGGCCTCAGAGGCCAACAGCGAGTTACCCCTTCAGAAAAAAAAAAAATTTGTGGTCGCACTCTTCCGAAACGGGTCGAACGATTTTAATGATTTTTTTTTTGTATATTTGCTAGGTATGAGAATAGGTCGTAAAGTATTTTTCACCCTCCTACCTCCACCCCCCCCCCCAATTTTTTAATCGCGATTTTAGTATTTTTGTATGAACAAAATCAATATAACTTTACCGTCGTTCATTGACGTGAAGTCATTTACATGAAGTGTCGCGTCACTTTTACAAGAGTGTTTATATAGTTTTTATCCCGAAGTTCCCACAGGAACGGGAAATTTTAACCGTGGGAAGCCGCGGGCAGGTCATCTAGTATTTTCATAAAAAATAATTCGGAATTAATAATTTTTTTTTTATATTTAATCTTTGTTGTCCCTTCTCAAATAAGCTGTATTTTGGATCGTGTACCTACATGTATTATTTGAAAGTACTTATTTTAAACTTAATATACGTCTAAAATAGCTTATGTAATTAGTTTTGCCCAAAATGAGCAAATTTTCTGATCAAGTGATTATTTTACGCTTGAGTGAGGAAACTTACGCCCAAAAAGGACTATTGTCATTACAGCGATGCTATTTCAAAACGTTGGAAGCTATCGGATCGATCCGAAAGTTTTATTCGGATTCGACTTCGTATCAGAGAACGCTATTTTGTACACTATCAACCTTTGAATCCATGTCGGAAAGGTATCCGAGCCTTATGATCAAACCTAAATAATGTTAAAATAGCGATTTGGATTAGAAATCGAATCCGAAAAAAAAACTCGTGCTGATCCAACAACATTCCGATGTTTTGATATAGCCACGCAGGTCATCTGACGTGACGGTGACGACCTCCGTGGTGCAGTGGGTGAATAGCCGGCTGAGACGCAGAAGGTAGTGGGTTCGATTCCCGCCGCGGAACACATGTTTGTATGATCTACAGTTCTGGGTCTGGTTGTTTCTCTATATATTATAAGTATGTATTCACAAAAAAAAATGTATATAAGTATTCTATCAGTTATCTGGTTCCTATAGTACAAGCTCTGCTTAGTTTGGGGCTAGATAGCGTTGTGTGAAATGTCCAGCAATATTTATTATTTATTTATTTATCTATAAACCCGAAAATAGCCTACTCTTCACTTCTGTCAAGCTCTATGGTTCAAATTCAATATTCATTCATTCAAAAAAAATAACAAGGTTCATTTTTAAACGCCAATTTTACTGTATTTCAGTATAAAGTATTTACCTAGTCAGGTCATAAGTATTGTCACACAGTAAAAACTTTTCTTTTAGAATGCTGGCCACAAAAAAGTTTATAGAATTCGAATTTCGAATTGTTCATGAAAATAAAAATGTATACTTTTTAGAATTTTACTCATTTTTAAATATGGAGTGGACGCTTAAAGAAGACCGTGTTGCAGTTATTGCATTACATCGTTGCGGTTACGCGCCAATTCAAATTTTTGACATACTGAAAAATTTGAATATAACCAAAAGATTCGTTTATCGCACCATCAAACGATACAATGAGGACTCTAGTGTAGATGACAGGTCAAGAAGTGGTCGCCCTCGGTCTGTTAGGACTCCAGCAGTGATAAAAGCTGTGAAGGCGCGAATTCAAAGAAATCCCAAACGTAAGCAGAAACTGTTGGCCCTTCATATGGGGTTAAGCAGAACCACGGTGAAAAGGGTGTTAAATGAAGACTTAGGGCTTCGGGCATATCGAAGAAAAACAGGACATCGTTTGAATGCTCGTCTAATGGACCTGAGACTGAAGAGATGCCGCGCTTTGTTGAAGCGGTACGCGGGAAAAAAATATCGGGAAATTCTTTTTTCGGATGAAAAAATTTTTATCGTAGAAGAGAGCTACAACAAACAAAATGATAAGGTGTACGCACACAGTAGTGAAGAAGCGAGCAACCGTATTCCGCGTGTCCAACGAGGTCATTTTCCATCCTCGCTCATGGTATGGTTGGGAGTTTCTTATTGGGGCTTAACAGAGGTACATTTTTGTGAGAAAGGTGTAAAAACGAATGCAGTTGTGTATCAAAATACAGTCCTGACGAACCTTGTGGAACCTGTTTCTCATACCATGTTCAATAACAGGCACTGGGTATTCCAACAAGATTCGGCGCCAGCTCATAGAGCGAAGAGCACACAAGACTGGCTGGCGGCGCGTGAAATCGACTTCATCCGACACGAAGACTGGCCCTCCTCCAGTCCAGATTTGAATCCGTTAGATTACAAGATATGGCAACACTTGGAGGAAAAGGCGTGCTCAAAGCCTCATCCCAATTTGGAGTCACTCAAGACATCCTTGATTAAGGCAGCCGCCGATATTGACATGGACCTCGTTCGTGCTGCGACAGACGACTGGCCGCGCAGATTGAAGGCCTGTATTCAAAATCACGGAGGTCATTTTGAATAAACTTTAGTGTCATAAGAATCTATGTTTTGTTAAGTTCATTTTGGTATATAAATGGTTACATAATGAATAAACTTGTTTCAATTATTTTATATTAAACATGTGACAGAATTTATGACCTGACTAGGTATTTATTCAAAACGACTGTACATTGCCACCTCCGTTAAACTCTTAAAAAACCGCGTCCGGATCGCTCCATCTGTTTAGAAACTACGATGCCACAGACAAACTTATAAAACTCCTCTTTTTATGTAGGGGGTTAAAAAGGAGACATGCATTATGCAATTCCATTCAATATTATTATAAACATTAATATAGGTAAGACAAACATTATTTTGTGGCTACAGCAGGACTCATGCATATCAGAAACTTAACAACTCGCGCTTATGTTATGGTAAAATTAGTAATTTACAAGAAGTATTTTTGCATTTTGCTGGTCGAGTACTGCCTTTAGTATTTTTACTTTGAAGGTATCCTTGTTAAACATTATTTTGGCGGTCCGCCAGTCGCGTAGCTTGGCGTCTCTTTATGCAATATTCATGAAGACTTCTGCAACCTGCGTAATCATTGGCATCCTCGTTTTAATCGGATTTCCTTTTTAACTCAAGTTTTTAAAAATAATTTACATTGATTTAGAGAACAATAAATCATTAGCTATTGCCCGCGACTTCGTACGCGTTACATTAGTAAATGTGTAGGGAACCTAGAAATAAAGCTAAACTAGCTGTTGCAACTTGACTTGCCACCCCATTTTTATCCCATTGGACCCAATTTATGGGATAAAAAGTAGCCTATGTGTTAATCCAGGTTATAATCTACGTACATACTAAATTTCATCGAAATCAGTTTAGTCGTTATGACGTGATTGAGTAACAAACAAATAATTAAATACTGATATAATGGAACTAAAAGGCGTAAGAGATATAGGTAGATGCTAGACAAAATCCTGTCCCAGGAATTACAACGGTAGCATCATTCAACAATACTGCAACTTGTATATCTATTTCTGCTGCTAGCAGGTATGGTTGCTGGTGAAATTACAGGCAAATGAGACTTTTCATATATATGTCTAGGGTAACAACGTGCGAGTGATTCCTTTGGTATTACGGCCACCTAAATGGTATAAAAAAGTCGCCACAAGGCGCTGTATAAATCTTCAGTTGATAATAAAGATTTTACGTATATTTTTTATCGATGATAGTCAAGCACTTGACCACTACTTCACCTGATGGTAAATGATGGTGTGATCTAAGATAGAGCACGCTTGCCTAGAAAAACCCTGTTCGTTCTCAGGAATCGACTTGAGTAGGTTGATAGTCTTGCTACCTGTAAACAATGTAGTAAGTAGGTCAGACACACTTGCGTACTAGATAAGACATACGATAACGCTTGCAACACGCTACCGCACCGAGACTTGACGTTTCTGGGCTAATGAAACAGGGACGTGTTCTGTCCCGCGGGCTATCGACGGCGACACCTATTATTTTCTACACTATCGATGTTATTATGAGATATTTCTGAGCCAGTAATATCGTCTACCGGTAAAACCATTAGTCCTTAAAATTAATGGTTTTATCGGTAGGCGATATTATTTATTTATTACTAATATTATTTTGACGACCTCCGTGGTGAAGTGGGCGAATAGCCGGCTGAGATGCAGGAGGTAGCGGGTTCGATCCCTACCGCGGAACAAATGTTTGCATGATCTACAGATATTTTTTCCGGGTCTGGATGTTTCTCTATATATTATAAGTGTGTATTTACAAAAAAAAATGTATTTAAGTATTCTATCAGTTATCTGGTTCCCATAGTACAAGCTCTGCTTAGTTTGGGGCTAGATAGCGTTGTGTGAAATGTCCAGCAATATTTATTTATTTATTTAATTTTAACCTGTTTTATCCCAATCCCTATTCTTTACAGTTTTTTCGGTCCCCTGCTGAAGTAGGCCAGTCTGGTAAATTCACATCCAAGTCGTCGCGCCATCTCCGTGTTGGTCTGCCGCGTAGGCGTGTTGCGTTAGGGACCCGTTCCGTTGTTATCTTTGCCCATAGATCTTCGGGCATGCGGCAGACGTGGCCGGCCGAATCCCACTAGAACTGTGCTGATTTTTTGGTGAAATCCATAATCTTTGTTTGCAAGCTCAACACGGAGTTCCGTATTCGGTCTGAAAGTAAGAGTAGTCAGTAGTCGATATGTCTAAAAAATATTTAACATCACTCATGCTCTGAAAGTAGGTTATTGTTAATTTGATAACTGCTCGGAAAATACGATTTACAGCCCTAGGCCTAGGGCCGTAAGTAATTATTAAATAAAATAAGTAATAGTAATTACGCTGCCAAAATACGATGTCTCTTACAAATACTTACTATTTCAGATTTTTCTTTTTAAGAACAAACTGGACTAAACTAAAATAAAGCAAACGAAACTAATGAAAATTAATTTTTTAAGACTATAATTTCCTCGCAAATGTGATAATAAGTTATGTGTTATTCACGGGAGTAAGCGATTAATTAAACCATTTAGCGTCATCACTTGCATTCGCTCACTCGTACGACAAAATATGTCGGATATATACGATAGATTCATACAGAAGCCGAGATAGCCGTAATGGGGGTAAATATGTTTTAAATGATAGTTTTCACTATTATAAAAGTTGCCACTGCTTACAAATTTACACCATCCACCACCAAACAATACTGCATTGTCACCAAATAACATTCTTGAGGGCAATGAAAATTTCTGCATTCCTATGTTACTATAAAACTCATGACGACCTCCGTGGCGCAGTGGGCAAATAGCCGGCTGAGACGCAGGAGGTAGCGGGTTCGATTCCCGCCGCGGAACAAATGTTTGCATGATCTACAAATATTTGTTTCGGGTCTGGATGTTCTTTTATACATTATAAGTATGTATCTAAAAAAAAAACCAGTACATAAGTATTCTATCAGTTATCTGGTTCCCATAGTACAAGCTCTGCTTAGTTTTGGGCTAGATAGTGCTGTGTGAAATTTCCAGCAATATTTATTTATTTATGACTTACTACTATCTCTACAGTTAGTCTAGCGTAGGATTGTGGCGGATCGCACAAACTTGGGGAGGCCGGGATGTGGATGATGATGATGATCTCTACAGTTCTCTTTCTATCCCTACCCCAGATTTTTCTTTGTCTTGCAAATATAACGTAATACGTAATGCAACGTATTATAGTAAATATATTATAGTATTATAGTATAATAAATATAACGTAATGCAAATATAATATAATACGCATCGCGCCGATCCCGCCGTGAATACTAATTAGGTACAAGCGATGCTTTCGTAGAGGCGGCATCATCTTCCGAGCCTATGGTACAGGAACGTGCAAGGATTTGCATTAAAGTCATTGTACGTTCTACCACCCTAAAGTCATATTTTTTAACAGTAATTTTAGCATGCAATGCGTTCCACGTCTATCGATCAACCTTGTTACAATTTTTAATTGGAATAACTCACACGCCTTGTTGAGGCAGAATGTAAATTATCTATAATTTACATTAGACAAATTTCTTTGCCAATTGTACAATCTTATTTCTATATGGAAAAAATAACCTTATTTAAAAGGTTTTATTTCGTCAAATTTAAAAAAGTCTGTTTGATTAGTATGTAACTACTGTTAATATACCCTTCCTGGTACAAAACACTTGCATTTTGGGTCGTAGCTCAACTCTCGTAGCACCGCGTAGCACTGTCTACGAACCTGTTTAAAAGAAGCGAATCGCGTAATTTTCTCATGGGCGGACTCCATGACGCTCATTTCTCAGGATTCAAGCTATCGTGCTTTCACAATATTGCCGAGAGCTCTTATTTGCTTAAAGCTCGCGATCATAGAACAGAGAAAATTTAAAAGTACACAAAAAATATTTTCTGGTGATCCTCAGCAAGTTTTGCAATACGTCTTAGAATAAGTTAGGGTATGGCCAGTGTCGAAGTATAACTACCTACGCATTTTATTCAAACTAATTTAAAAATATTTTATCTATTTGGGCATTTGATGGGGTTAAAATTATATCTTTCTACTTCTAAAAACATCACCAAAAATGCCCAAAGGTGAATTATAACTCGTTGCTTTGAATATTATAGGCCTGTGCAAACAAAAAAGCGTGCGTGTGCGTTGACGTGAGCGTGCACGCAGTGGTTGTAATGTATGAAATTCTGAAAGATGTTAGACCGCCTGCGTGGCGCCTGCGTGGCAACTGCGTGGCGTTATGTCGCTCACGTCATGCAGACACCACGATTCTTGTTACATAGCTAACTACAATACATGTACAATCAGGAGTAAATCCTGCGGTACTTCGCATAATTGTAGAATGAGTGCATCACTCGCTACGGAAGTAACTTAATTTTCTAAATTTCATGTTTGTGCTGAAACGAGGTTGAAACGTTGATGTGACAGGAATTCACGATACATTCGGGAATGATGGATGGTGGGGTTTAAACTATCGAATCAGCGGTTTTCGTTGAAAAAGATGGATTAACATTTCATTCAATGTGAAACGATTACCACGAGTCCATGAAATAGTGTTTCGCTCTTGGTAGTTATACTTTGAGAATGTTATCCAATCATTGAAGGAAAATACCGCAAAGAAACCACCTTGTCCAAGGATCTTAAGTAAGAAGCCATTCACCGATACATTTGTGGTCTGCATGTAGATTATGGCTCGTTCACTCTTGTCGTATGTGAGTAGGCCTAAGCTCTAATTGTAGATGTGAAACCTTGATGGATGAATTAGAGTATTTTATATGCGTTAAAATGTTTCTCATTAGTTATAAAATGTCCTATAAAATTACTGGAGTGAAAATGCGCATAGAAATCAATTTATCTCCGAGCTAAGCATCACAGTTCAATAAAGCATCTCGAAGTAGCTTCGATAATTATCATAGCAACGAGCTCGTAAAAGCTATTTTACGCGCTTCGCAAGAATGGTTGTTACTGAACGGCTTTCAAGCAATAAAGCACAGAGAGTTTATGTTGGTTTTATTGAAGTTTTTTGTTCGGCACATTTAAGCGACGCGGCGCGATGCTGATGGCTCGTCCCGCGGGATTACGCCGTCTGTCACTATCGAGTGAAACGCAAACGATTCGTATTTTTTTTTTGTGAAAAAACCAGTTACTCTGCCACCCCAGATGGTTTGGAATAAATTAAAATATAGACTGAAAGTCATCCGGTTTATAAAATGAATGAACCTTTAGTCACTATCATTGTGTAAGCGTAGGCTTAAGAGATAATTTATAGTACTCCTCTCGTAAGAAGAAATAATAGCTACTTTGAAAATAAAGTTTCTACAAGAAAAACACACCAATGTTCTCGGAACATGCAAAGGTAGAGTTTTATGATAGGTTCTCTATCAAAACTAACTTTATCTATGAGAGATATTGAGAATCCTTGTAACTATAATAGGTCATCTATCCAACCTGGAAAAATAACAGATTTTTCCAGGTTGGATAGGTGACCTACTTTTTAATTCAATCCGCGTGGATAAATAGCACGAGTCTTCAAAAAAACTTATACATTTTACTCGTTTCAAGGAGAATACGTTTACAAAGTTCCAAGTGTGAGCGACGTGGATTTATTCTTGTATTGCCGGATTAAGCCATGCTTTACGATAAGCTGTGCTCCCTTTCTAGCTTTGAATTGAATGCTTAGTTTTTATTACGAGTCGGCATTAGGATTCCGCTCGCCACGATCTTAAATCCGTATTGCATTTCGTTCTTTTTAAACCGAGCGTTATTTGTTTCTTTTTAATAATCCGATTATTCAGAATAGGAAAATTTTAATTAAAACTTTAGCACAGAGTGAATTGAAACTTGTAACTTCAAATTATGGTAGTTACACAGAACTTTAACCTAATAAAAGTACAATGAAACAACCAAACACAGATTGTGGAATTGTATGTGTTAGTTACTTCGTTACTGTGTTAACAAGAATGGTGATATTGGTGGCGATTCTGTTGTTTACGCTAACTAAAATTGTGCAAAATATTAACGGTCTTATTTTGTTCACACTAAAGATCAAATTAGAATGAAATTTAAAGTGACATTTCTAAAATTAAGTAATTTTTGTTATGATGGCATGTTTGCGGGCTAGTTTTAGAGATCATCCAAATTGGCGTTGACTAAAATTAGTTAAAAATACTTAGATTTCGTTCTAGTTCTTAGTTCGTATTTTACACAATTTTAGTTAGTCAGCGTAAACAACAGAATTAATCAAAACAAATCAAAACAACAACAAAAACAAAAACAGAAATCAAAAGGCATCAAAAGCACTTTTGAGGAGACTAAACATTGTTTGATCTCACTAATACTCTTTAGTCTTCTGCTCGACTGCCCCAGGTTCAAATAATCCCACGATATTTAAAGGATGTCATTATGCATAGAGGATCGTTAAAGCTGTCGGAAGGAGAAAGCCGCCGTAATGAACCCTGCGATCTCGCCTGTTGTCTCTGCACTAATTGCCGCACACTTATTAAGGTCGAGACGTTGCAACTAAAAATGCACTTTCAACACAATTCCCTCTTTGAATGGCTGGTACAAATTTTGAGCCTTTGTTGTGAGCGCAAAGAGTTCACTTGGAATGGTTCTGTTTTTTACTCTGTTACTAACTCTAGAACAACTTTAATACTAGTAAATTATTTTCATAAATATACACTCGTACATAATATTGTAATATTTTTTTTTAGAGTGTTAATATCATGTTATTAACAAACTCCCAAAGGGTGTATAAAAATTGGCAATTAACACATTTAAAAACGTAATTAAACAAAGTCTTTATAAAAAAAGCCTACTATAAAATATCAGATTATTTAGATGATAGTGAAGCTTGGGATTGAAATTGCTCCAACTCGTTCAAAATGTTACAAATTAGACGTAATTTATTTTCTGTATTGTTATGTATTTTAAAAGGATCATTAAAAAAAACAACCGGCCTTGTTTCTTGCCTTTCTTTCCTGGCTTGGTTGCGAAGGAACAGGCAGTAAAATTGACGTTTCAAAGTGATCCTTGTGATTTTTTAATGAATTTGACTTTAATGCAATTTTTTTGAGTATATAGTTTCTTTAACCATATGTTAATCAACATATTCTCTTTTCTACAAAACTCTTATATTCGTTGATGTCGAGTATTTAATGGGCACAGAGCACAGATTACTGAATAGTTCTTATATCAAAGTAAAACAAAACGTCAGTCTCACTCATCATATTCATGTATTTTACTCTACCCTACATTTTGTTGAAAGGTAAGTAAGTTACCAGAACATCCTCACGCTGGGAATGCGACAGGTAATTTCGGATTTTGTTGTCATACTCAAAGGCCCAAGTATTTATTGTACGTATTTGTTCCATTTGGAAACCAGTTCCACATCGTATTTGTTGATAAGTTTAGTGGAAATAAAATCGAATTAGGCGTTTAAATCGAGTGGAATGGAGGTCGAGTTGGGTCGCTCATACGTGGATGGAATATTTAAAATTTCGGCACAGGTTAGCTTCGTTACATTCGTTTGCACTATTTAGCTCTGCAGACATTTTGTTAATGTCAGAGATTTCACGTTTACGAAGAAATTATTTTATTTTATAAAGAAATAGCAGAAAGAGTAGTAGAGTTCCTTGTGCAAGGTCTCGCCCGGGGAAGTACTACCACCATACCTATTTCTGCCACCAAGCTGCATTGCTGTGTTTCGGTTTGAAGGGTATGGTAGCCGGTGAAATTAAAGGCAAAACACCTGTATGCCCAAAGTTGATGGACGCAGGGCAGTGCATCTTAGGGCACATTTCTAACATGCGTGACCTACGAGACAATTCTCTGTTATAGGCGATGGTTACCATTTAACATCAGGACAAGCTTATGGCCCACATGAGCTTATTCCATCTCCATGGACCACAAAAAATACCTTATTATACAAATACTGGAATAGTAATAAAGGTATGTAAACACCGTTGTATGCTGAGTCAGGCAAATACTACCCTGAAAATAGATAGCGGAATTTAATTATACTAGTGGTTCGCCCCGAACTGAAGTCTTGCGAATCTCCCAAAATAAATATTATTATTCTTAGGTCGACTTGCACAACGATGCCTAAACGTATTTAGTGGCTAAATATGATTTAAGGAGTTGTCAAATCTTACAAATACTTCAAATTGAAACATGTTTAGTCGCTAAATACGTTTAGTGATCTTTGTACATGCCGGCTTTAATCTTTGACTAATAAATTGGTGCCACGAAATGCTTAACCAATCTACTTGACCTACAGTTTCATTCAAATTAGATGTAACGGGGGTTCTTGTGGATTGGTTATATTTTTTTTGGGGTGCAAATGGCAGTTATTCTAGATTTCAGACTTTTGCCTATATTTGTATCACTAAAGCTATACGAATACCAAATTTTAATATTGTGGGGTCACTGGTGTACCCTGTGAATTTTGTCAAAGTTTTGTTTTTATTATGGCTAATAACTCAAAAACTGCAAAAGTTAAACTAAAAATAAAAACGGAGTTCAAATGTAATAATGGAAACCTTTCATTTGACGTCCCACTTGACCTAATAGTCTCATTTTCATTTTTTTTACCCCTCTTGAACCCCAATATCTCAACAACCCCTCAATAATTTTAACTCATTTAGTCAAACCAAAATTGTGCCATTACTACCTACCTATATATTAAATTTCATAATGATCGGCTAAACGCTACGAAAGTTATCCTCGGACAAACAAACATACATAATTACATACATACAACGCCGATTAGCCCAAGTTGATTTGGAGATCTCGCTTCGCTCTATCAATAAAGAGTATGATCGTTTTATTTTCAGTAATAGTTGTAGGTAGCATATTATTTATCTATGGTAATAGTTAGTTAAGTAGTAAGTAGTTTTTGCAAAAAGTAGTAAAACAAGATTGACAGAAGTTTACTTTCACTTACTAGGATGCATAAAGTATCATCTAAAATATAACGATGAAATCAATACTTTTAAGGTCTGTGGAGACCAACGACCTCCGTGGCGTAGTGGGCGATTCTGAGACGCAGGAGGTTGCGGGCTCGATTCCCACCGAGGAAGAAATGTTTGTATGATCTACAGATAGTTGTTCCGAGTCTGGTTGTTTTATATTATAAATATGTATTTACAAAAACGTATAAGTATTATATCAGTTATCAGGTTCCCATAGTACAAGCTTTGCTTAGTTTGGGGCTAAATGGCGTTGTGCGATATGTCCAGCATTATTTATACATTTAACGAAGTCCGTGTGTGTGACGTGAGCGTCAAAATTCCATGCAGGCGGTCTGACATCTTCATTAGAATTTTATACATTACAACTGCACAATACGGTTGACCCGGTCTTTATCTTAAGAACCCATATAGTCCACTGCGCTTTGATCAGCAAATACCACGTGGACTAGCTATGCAGAATTCGCTTAGCAATTTCTTACGATGCACTAGAAGATATCAAGTTGTTGAAATGCTTCTAAGTTCACTGTATTCCATTTGTGTGCAATGGACAGGGAAAAATGCTGAAAGGGTACCGAAATTATTCACCGGCGTCGGACTGAACAAGCGGGGGCCCCATTTGTAGACCACAGGCTGGCATTCAGGGGATTGTTTCTGATAGTTACGAGTGCTTATCCACACTTTGGCCGACAATTCCTGACAGAATCGCATATTGACTATAGGATTATAAATACAGTCAGTCTACGCTGAGTCTCTATTACGCTAGAAATTATTTTTCCAACTACTGAGGCGTCACAAAAAAGTGCTACAGCAGGATCTTTTGACTCAAAGTACATATTTTTGTGTATGTATTATAAAACCTAATGTCATGCATCCAGTTGATCCCTCCATCTCCGCCTGGGTCTACCACGAGGCCGCCGCCCGTTCGGAACACATTCTGTAGTGGCTTTTGGCCATAGTTCCTCTGGCATACGACAGACGTGTCCTGCCCAGTCCCACTTCAATTTTGCGGATGTCAAAGCCACGTCAGCCATCTGTGTTTTTGAGCGCAGTGTCGAGTTTCGTATACGGTCTGTGAGCCTGACTCCGAGGATGCTGCGCTCCATAGCTCGTTGACAAACACCGAGGCGGGACTTTTGAATGTTGGTGAGGGACCAAGTTTATGCACCGTATGTGAGAATGGGGAGAATGCACATGTCCAATTAGCCAATAACCAGGATTCGTGGAAGCAGGGAAGGGAGGCCTTTGCCCTGCAGTGGGACTCTATCGGCTAATAATAATAATAATGTCATAGACTAAGCGTGGAATATATAATAATAATTATCTTGTCTATTTTAATCAAACTCTGAATACAATCCTGTAAACTCCAGTTTTTACTCAACATCACGTTTATAAGAATTTAGAAATCATATTTTTGCGAAGTTTATTTTTAAAATCACACCACAAACACTAAATAAACATTAAAAAAAACAAGCGTTGACCTCAATTTGTTCGTGAATCTGAGTCGTGTAGCTGCTTCTAATAATATGTATGTCATCTAATAATCGGGTCGTTCTCCTTAGGAGAATAATATCTGTTCTGATTTATTTTTTATTTCTTGTTAAAACATGGTAATAATAACCTGTCCAAAATCAAACATCTTGTATGGTTAAGATAAGCCTCAAGATAGGCAGAAAACCAAAAAAATTGCCGTATAAAAGGCGTGTTATGAAGTTATTTTTTTCCTAAAACAAGTTGATAAAATTTAACATAATTTTTTGGAAAGCTTATTCCTTTTTATGCGTACAAACCCCAGGAAAATGGATAATTTTCCTAACTAAGCCTAGCTTAGGTTAACACTTGTTCCAAAGCATCCTGTGTAATAAGGGCCAGTATCCACTGAATATTCGAATCCGAATTAAGAAAGAGGTCCAAGTACCGAAGTCAGACAAAGGTCAACAATGCTTAGAATACTCGTAGTTTATCGGAGCTAAAATGGAGTTGGGCAGGACACCTATGGCAAGCCGAGATGACTACAGCTACAAGTTAAGCAGTTAAAGCGTTATTTGATTGGCATCCACGCACCAGGTTGGTCGTCCAGCAGCGAGATGGGCAGACGATGTAGTAAGCATCGCGGGACGAACCTGGATGCGACTGGTACAGAAACTTGAAGAATGGGACGGGCAAAGGGAGGCCTTTTCCTAGTGGGTGAAGTCGGGCTGGGATGATGATCCACTGGAACTGAACAGAGAAGAGATGCATAAAATAAGGTAATCGAATCACGTCAAAATGGTATTACGTCATCTACGTTCCAATATAGACAATTCCTTGTCAACCAGCCAGGTTGGTTGCCTGAGTCTGCCTGATTCGACGAGAGGAAAAGAAGTGTAAATTTACGATTCAAAATTATCTAAGAGATTTCATTGAACAAAGATTTTATTTAAACTCTGTAGCGCAGTGAGCGAACAGCCGGCTGAAATGCTGGAGATTGCGGGTTCGATTCCCGACGCGATTGATATCTGCTTCCGTAATAAGGGAAGCAGATATCTGCTTTGCTTTGAATTGCTTAGTTTGGGGCTAGATAGCGCTGTGTGAATATAAAAATAAGTTTTTTTATGAAAAATTACTTTTTAAAAGAAGCTTTTATAAAATTCATAACCGTAACCGCATGCAGATTCAAATGAGTCCAAACAATAGTAGCCTACTATAATCCATTCAAAAGTTCCGTTGTCTAACATCAGTTTCCACCATGGTACCATCATGAGACCACCTTCATGGTACCATAATACATTGTCACCGAAGATACATAAAGTATTCCAAATTATAACTTAATAGGTTAGGGGGAACTTTTAGTTACAAGAATTAAGGATCTAAAAAGGTCTAAAAATTACTTTGACATGCACAGATACTATTGTTCACATATCTCCCCGCTCAGCTTATTGTACTTCTAATTTGATCAAATACAAGTTTTTTGTTGTCCTAGGCAGTTTATTCAGCGTGTTGGAACAGAAACAAAAACATCAGCTTACTTGGATTGTTCGTTGTTCTCCCTCCGGATAAACTGGCCAACTTTCCAATATTTACGTTCAATTGAATGCCTGTAATATGATTATCTTCCAATACAAATACAATATCTAGTTGTACAAGTGGCCGACTTTGTTTTGTGTTCTTTATATCTCAGGAGAGTATTATTTTATGATTTTAATAGAGAACGGTGAAACTTAATTTTAGCAAATTTGAAACTTGTTTAGCGTAAGGGTTTAAAAGTATATATATTATTGGATTGAAATCAAAATAATTCAGTAAGAACTAAATGTTTCCATTCACTAGATGTGCCATTTACCAAGGTGAGTCGGTAATTTACTGACAAAGCACTTCATATGTCAAATAACGCAGCTAGCGCAAATTCCTACAATAGACTTTTCCATCCAGAAAATTTAAAATACGATGCTTCTGTAACTAGGGATCTCGCCCAACACTGACTGCTTTGCAAGTCAATTTACTTCGCATTTTACTAAGGTTTAATATTTTTTGTATTATCTTTGCCAACGAGACCGTTCATTTTCAACAACACAGTTAATGTAATATCTAATTGGAAAGTTGTTGAAAACTGCAATAGTGGTAGAGTATCCTTATCTGCGGAAACTTCTAATTGACCTTTTCAAATACATTTTCTGTAACGTAGCTGTAAGTTTTCCTAAAATTCTAAAAATAAAATAAATAGTATTAAAGCACACACCAACTTTAAATATGAAAGTTTCTCGATAACATTCTGCATATTAAATAAATACTTTCCTACTTATTTTTATCCTTGAGGGAAATCACGAATTCATCTCAAATGAATGGAAAATAAGCAAAGATGTCCTTTAGTAAATGTATATCCATTTGTAAAAGTTTCAACTGCTGTTCTGGACGAAGTTTGCTTGTGACTCTTTCGTTTCGTTGTTCAAAGTTATCAAATGTTTTTTATCAAGAGAAACTGTATTGCTCTATTATGTTGGTAGTAAATATTGGTGACTACACTACTTATCCATTAGTCGAACTCGAGTGTATCTTATCCGATGCTAAAAAGGGGTAAAAGGGCATCGGAGTAATGTTTCAAGTTCCTGCCACTTTGAAGATAGTGATGAAGATTGAAAGGCTGACGTAACTTAAGTAGGTATGTTTTGTCTAACATAATGTAAGCTGAGAGCTTTGGATTGTATGTAAACGGAGACAAGGAATGTCGGCTAAATATTTAATCTGCGCACCTTCCTTTCTCCAGGTGACATTGTGAAACGACACACCAGCCGCGAAACGACTAAAAAAGCTAAGAATTCTAATTTTATACATCCTGCCTCTCTCTTCATAAATTATTTTTTAATTCATCTGTATTCAAAAAGGATATTTTATCTTCGGCAGTAGACAGGTGCTTAGGTACGTATTATTTTTTATTAAATAAACGTCAATATGTACTCGTTTGTGAAATCTTTTCACTTTAGAATATCTGCCTGTGATGGGTATCTACATTGAATAATAAATAATAATAATAATAAATATTGCTGGACATTTCACACAGCGCTATCTAGCCCCAAACTAAGCAGAGCTTGTACCATGGGAACCAGATAACTGATAGAATACTTATATACATTTTTTTTTGTAAATACATACTTATAGTATACAGAAAAACATCCAGACCCGAAACAAATATCTGTATATCATGCAAACATTTGTTCCGCGGTGGAAATCGAACCCGCTACCTCCTGCGTCTCAGCCGGCTATTCGCCCACTGCACCACGGAGGTCGTCAATGAATGTAAATGTCGTAAATGAATGGTTTTCGCGTGAAAAACTCGCTAGATATTTTATAGTACCAAACGAATAAAATTGACTCATATCACAACAATCCAAACACTCCCAAACAATCTGCTGACTGAGTGCGGTTGAAAACTTCTACTACATAAACTAAGATGTTGATCAAAATGAATGTTATAAATATGCACTTTTATTTTAAAAAATTTGAGTATAGTGGTAGTTTAGGTGAATGTAAAGGGCCATATATATTATATAGAGTTCAGAAACTATAGAACCATAATAGACGTTTCCATTAAATAAAATACAGCTCTAAATTACAATCTCGATTGAATCCTATGCAATAAATTAAATTCGTTCTAAAGTACTAACCATTATTTAAGAAACTACACGAAAATGTGCTCTACCAAATTAGTACTCTTAAGACGTGCTTCAATTTAAGTTCTGTTTCGTTTTAAAAGTATTTCTAGTTAGAAACGCTTCTCCAAGAAGATTTGAAATGTTTGTCGCGAGGGTTTGATTAATGAGCGGTCCTCGTTTGTCGCCAGTATGAAGACAAATAGTTTCAGGCTCTCAGCGAACGGCAAAAAGTAGAATTGTTTTATTCTTTCTGCTAACCGATGGCAAATAATGGACAAAAAAACTTTAAAATACTTTTTGTGGTAAGCAGTCCGTGGCCGAATTATTAAGTGTGTGTAACAAAGATCACTTTCACGCTGCTGTAATATTATCGTAAAATAATACTTGAAATTGGATATTGGAATGCAATCTCGCTGGACGGGAATATCAATAGAGTTATGGCAGGCGGAGGCGTCGTCGCCGATCCCGAGTGCTAGGGATCAAATTGGATGGACACAGGCAAGCTTAACGCGTGTAATAAAAATGGACACCCTCTGGGAAATCTCGATGAAGTATTTACAGTTTTATCAGGTGAAAACCTGATAAAACTTTGGCATTATGGTACAGGAATTTTAATGTTATGTTTGAGTAGTTTATGATACAACTTACTAAATTTAGATTTCTTGCTTATCAAGTAAGGCAGGGGTCGCCAAGCTAAAGCTGCAACCCTCATCTCTACCCCATGATCACTGGTTTTTACGAAAACAATTCGAGTTTAATATTTAGCAGAATATTGTCTTTGCGAAAACACTCCCCTTTTCCGACTGCCAATAGAGGTTTTTATGAAATCTCTAATTAAAAACTAGTGACTGAAACTAGGACATGACATATGAACGTTCGCAAAAGGCCTGCGGTGGGTGAGATAAACCTGTCAATGCATTGCAATTCAGGTAGCTGCAGTAATATTGGTGGTATAAAGTAGGTATTGCAGGTACACAACTCGTTAATTAAACCGGTTGGCGCGACTGTCGACTGCTGTCTCCTATTATTTCATTAGCCTTTTAGTTTTCCTTCAGCGAGTAGCGGTCGGAAAAGAAAACGTTCGAAGATAATTGAGTTGAAAAGGTCGATTGGGAATGTCAGGGAACATTTTCGTCTCCCGTAATTATGAGGTTCAAATTGGCTTACAGTAGTAATTGAAGAAAAATAGATTAATAGCGTGGCCTAGTACTTACGCGATAGTATGTGGGGTATACAACTCAGCTGTACCATGCAACTGTTCAGTATTTACTCCGCTAAAATGCATGAAAAAAATATTTTAGCAAAACAATATAAAAACAATAACAATCTAATGTTACAAATATATAAATAGAAGTAATATAATATGGCTACATATCAGTATATGTATATCAGTATCTGATATAATACTATTATAAACTAATAATTTTGTAAGTACCTTGTTTATTTTAAAAGAAATAAATTGATTTGCTGGCGGGAATCATGATACGGTTTCCTTTGATACCCAAACTAGATAATAATCTATATCGTAGATATCTATACGATTTAACATAAAGAGTTATGAGCCTCGGTTGGCAGCTTCGTTAACTAAGGTGTTTGAATATTTTTAATGAAAATACGTAATAGTATATATATATATATATATATTATACATACATATATGTATGAAACAGATGACTTACTTCGCGTTCACAGTGAAGCTGTTTGTAATGATAAGTACTTTCACTCACCGAAAGTTTTTTGAAGTAGTTTTCTATACCCTGTATAACGATTTAATATTATTTTTAGAAATACAAAGATAGATATGTACAATAAAAATCAAATGAACTCAGGACGATTTAAAGACAGCTAACTGGTATTTAAAGCGTTTAAAGATTTAAATAAAAACCTGTAGAATAGATAAAATCTATAAACAAACGTTTTTAGACTTGACTAATTTTTTGATTTCATTCTTGAAATATGGAGAGGTTACAAGTTAGCAATGCTGTCTGTACCTACCTCATATTTTAGGAAAAAACATAAATGGCTCAGCTAGACAGGTAGTCTAGTCTATCATTATCAAGCAAACAACTCACAAATAGAACTAAGTTAAGGTGAAAGAAAACAGCTTAGATACAATAAGAGAAGGACAACTAAACTGTCACCATGTGACATCTACTGCCGGCGCCGCGTGCACGGCCTTACAGTATTACTGAACATGATATCACCCAAGAAATAATACAATAAATATGAATGAAAATATATTTTTCTGCGAGCTCTCTTGTTAAAAGTATGTTTGTGAGGTGGCCATCACTGATATTGAAGATTTAAGACCGCGGATATATGGTTGAAGACCTTTATAGCCAGACAGATGTCCTAGTGGGCTTTCAAAGCACCAGAAGCACGGTTAAAAATACCACTAGAAGCCTGGAATGGTTAGCAGATACGCAATAAAACTTTCATTACCTTGAAAATTTTGTCGCAGAAAGTTCAAGAAGCACTATCTTGAGAAAATCATACTCGCAGAACATACTTTGCAGGATTTTCATCTAACTTGACTGTATTACTTTCATCGTATTCACCATAACGCGTTTATTTATCATAAGAACTGGGCCTTGTCGGTTAATTTACCGAAAGGTTCTTTCCATTTATTTGTACAGAAAATGTCCATTTACCATTTTTGCACTATTTGTTCCAGGTCGTTCAGTTTTACACCCAAAGATATCAGAAAATGAAGCTTATATATCGAGGTAACGGACCGATTTTTGTGCTGATGTGATTACTGTATTAATCAAGCTACTGAAGCACAATAATTTGATTGGAGGGTTGGAGAGAAAATAACAAAATATTTGACTAGCTCGAACGATTTTCCGACCGTGCGAAATATTGGGTCTTTCAGGTACGCACCTAATTTTATCGTAGATAAGATACAAAGTTTCATTTGAAATCGAATTTTCGGAACGAATGACAGGAAAATTGTGTCTTCAACAAGATAACGGTATAACGAAAAGAACAAGAGAGAACATGTTTGTTCATAACCTGCTAGTTATATATTTATTGGGGTTTAAAGATCTAAATTTGTTATTGAACTTATGTTGCTGATTTTACCTATATAAAAAAAACCTTCGTTAAAATATTCCTATATATATATTAAACAAAGTTGGGTACCTATGTTGTATGGTGTAAGTATTAGACTATTTATAATTCAAGAACGGCTGATCCGATTTTGATGATATTTGATTTGTTGGATTTGTCTCCGCCCCAAAGAGCAGAATAACTATTAAAATATTGGAACAATTTACGCAAAAAAAAATTATGAAGAAAATTCATTTTCTCACACATAGATGCAGCTAATGATGGCCGATTGACAATTCTACCGGCGAGACGTACATTAGCTGCCAGCGTCATATGCATGTTAAGGCGGTACGAAGTTCGCCGGGTCAGTTAGTGTGTATATGTCTAATATATACAATTCTCGTGTCACAGTGTTTGAAACAAAACTCCTACGAAACGGCTTGACCGATTCTTATGAAATTTTTTGTATATAATCAGTAGGTATGAGAATAGGTCGTAAAGTAATTTTCACTCTCCTACCCCAACCCCCCATTTTTTTATCGCGATTTTAGTATTTCTGTACGAACAATATCCATATAATTTAACCGTCGATCATCAACATGAAGTCATTTACATGAAGTGTCGCGTTACTCATTTTGTTGACAGTTTGACGTTTTGAAGTTGACATCTGCATCACATCGTCATTCTGCATTTGGTTTCTTTGATAATTTATATGACAGAACAACGTTTGCGAGGTCAGCTAGTATATATACCCATTCGTTAGAGCCTCAAATACATTTTCTCTAATCAGATTCAAACCACAGGCATGTGGTTCTTTGCCCTGTGGGATAAGGATTTCTACTGACCCATTCAAATTGAAATACTTTATTCCCTCAATCTTAAATATAACATGACAGATAATATCAATATATGCGTTATAATCTACGTACGTAAGGCATAATATATAATGTGTTCCAATTTAAACTAGTTTTATTAAAGGGACGATTTCTACACGAAAAATAAATGTACCTATAACATTTTCTTGTTTTAATTATCAAAATCTCGAGAAAATCGATAAAATGCTGCTTGACGAAATGTCAGAAAACTAGCGTATTGTACGATGCCACAGATTACCAAAAAGTTAGTACGAGACGTTCAACGCTCCCGTCAATAACCAATTAACCCGGTTAATGACCGAACCAGTCAACAGATCGCATACGGCAGGGCGATAAGTACCTACGTGTTAAGCAAAAAACTATAAAAAAAAAAGTTTTTTTTTGTGTTAAAAAAACAAATTTAATGGGAATCGAGTAATAGAACTCAAATGGTCTTGGGCGGGACACGTGGCATGACGTGGTGATGACAGGTAAAGCAGGGTAGCGACTGAATGGTGGCCGAGGAATGGCTGTAGAAGGGTAGGACGTCCGGCAGCGAGATGGGTGGATGACATCGTTAAAGCGCGGGCCGTAAATGGGTGAGATTAGCACAGGATCGTGGTGGATGGCACAAACTTGGGGAGGCCTATGCCCAGTAGTGGGTGAAGCCGGGCTGTGGGTGATGATAATACTGTAAAAAAAATATATTTATTACAATGTTTTAGAATTTCCATTATCGACAAAAACGTGATATCTACTTACTGGTGTATGGCTTTCTTTTCATTAAAACTTTTCTAAATTCATTATTTTTAATTCAATTTACTTACCCAAAACATCATAGATAAATAATTTTCAACGCGAATATACTTTAATTTATTTTATGGATTTAAACTAAATTATTTAAAGCCTGGGTGATTTAACATAGCTTTGTAAAAGCTCGAACACAGCCCTAACCCTTTTCTGAATGAAAGAGATATTCTGTTGAGCGTCAAATCTATTATGGCTTCGAAATAACAGTACCTAACTAATCACAATGTTTTATGTTTAAGTCTTATTTTAATTTTATTTTTAGTTTAAGTATTATGTTAAGTTGCTACGCCCTAACAGGCTACATATACATACGGCTACACATCAAGCTATAAGTTTCCAGTTTATGCTGACCTCCCACTTTACGGAAAGCCTAGACCTTGTACAAAATGTCAAAAACTTATATTGTAAATAGTTGTAAGCTTGATGTCTAGCCATGCGTACCTCTTACTTAATTAAATGAACCTAAAAACATCCGGCCACAAAAGTTTCATATGTTGCTTAACAAATTAAATATGAACTATAAGTTTCAAGAAAGGACAAATATAAACCGAAGCATGTTCAGAATAGAGATCAGAAGGGCAAACAATGTTCTGTAGTGTGGACTTTTAGATATACCTATTTTAATACTTTAGGGAAAAGTAGGGCAGTGAACCTTTAAACTGCAAGCTTTATTCGCACAGATTTCTTTGTGTTAAGGCAATAATCTACACAGATTTTAAAAGAGTATTTCTCACGACAAAAGCTTTGGATTTGGTGAAAGTGATAAGGGAAATATATGGGAACATAATCGAGAGCCGAGCCGTTGTGAGTTAGAACACGTTTCTTTCAGCAATAAAGTCTATTGGAAATGGACTTAGGTGCTTGAATGGTGCAACTGAAAGGTTACCTTTGATACTCTGAAAATAAGTCAACAGTGCTCTTTTTGGTATGAGTTGCCATTCATGCCGTTTTTAAAATGACTGCTTTTTAGTGACTTTAACAGTTTAGGAGTTTCGAATGGAGACCACGCACTGGAAAGCGCTGCGAAGGACGGGCCCCCACTAGACGGAAAGATGGTCTGATAAAGGTTGCTGGGAACCGTTTGGTGGAAATCTGTGGGGATGCCTATGTTCAGCAGTGGACATAATTTGGGTGATATGATGATGATGTGTAGTTGTTGATTTTATTTTAGTTTGTTTGAATTATTTAGTACTATTTATTGTTCGAGCCAAGCGAGATCTCCAAATCAACTTCGTCAATCAAACAATCCAAATAGGCGTTGTATGTATGTATGTTTGTTTGTCCGAGGATAACTTTCGAAGCGTTTATCCGATCATCGTGAAATTTGGTATATAGGTGGTATATAGTGATAGCATAATTTTGGTGTGACTCAATGAGCTAAAAACGTGGGGAGGGGGGGGGGGGGGTTGTTGAGATATTGGGGTTCAAGAGAGGTAAAAAAAAACAAAATGGGACTATCCGGTGAAGTGGCACGTCTAATAAAAGGTTAGTAAATTTAAGTATTAATTTAAGTTTTAAGGTAAGTAAATTTCGACCTCGTTTTTATTTTTAGTTTAAAACCTTGCCCAAGAAGCACCGAATAGCTATATAATGGACGGATAATAGAGTTCGCGTATTCTCAAAGTTCTATAACAAGTCCAAAATTAGGCATTATAAACCTCTATACAGCTCTTGCAATGCTAATTTGGGCCCCAAATTATACAGGCTTTAGTTTTAGAATGGCATGTTAACAGCATTATATTGGTTGTCTACGGGAAATAACAATGCATTATATGGGCTGAGAAAACAGGTTAAGGCAGTGCGTATATCTTTAGTGCGGCTTTTATACAGCTTGTGTCATCCAAACAAAAACATTTGCAAATGTTATTGTTAATTTCTGATGGTGTATAATAAAATTTTCATAAAAATAGAATATGATGATATGGTGCTGGGTCGTTCAAAAAATATATATAAATGCTACGGGTATTTAAACTCTTGTTTTTTTCTGTATAAATGAATTAGGGTTGCGAGTATCAGTTTACTGTGAAAGTGTGTATGTATTTACATCTAATATTTCATGTGCCCTCTAAACAAAGAGTTATTTGGTACAATAATATCATAAAAAGCAGTATGTTTGTAACATTTTTCTTGCTTTTACAAATAAATCTTCAGTTTTAGTCATTATGCTACTTGTCCTAAAGCGGCCGACCAATACCATAGATTAGTCCTCATTAAAGCGTTATATTTCCAAAATATAAACAATTTTTATATCATCGAAATACAAAGCAAATGGCGTTAATATAATTAAAAGCTATAGGCATTTGCTACATTTTTTGTAATTCTATTAGCTTGGCAGAGGCATTAAAAAGGGTTTTGTAATATGTTTAGGCTGTAGGAGAGCTTGATTAGAGCATGGTTTACAGAGTTTGTAATGTATGATTTTAATTATTTTCAGGCGTTTTAGGATTCGGCATAAATTTGCACAATACGTTTCCACAGTGTCTGGTTCATTACGATTAAAAACAAAAGAGCACGAATGTTATGTTAATCTATAAGAAGCTGGTTATTAGATGGATTTTACAATGTTTATAGGACTTATTGCTTGTTTAACTTCTGCTCAGTATATGTTTGTACAGTTAGAGACTGTATACAATATTACAAAAATGCTTTTAAACAGCTGGCATTAGATAAACACCGGTATACACCGTTAAACAGCTAATACTATCATGAATCGTCATTATAAAGTATCGAGCATTATTAAAGAATTTTAAAATGATTTATAACGATCTAAGCCGTAATAAATGCTTATATAAGGCTTACGCTTTTGTAATATAGGCTACATAGGCATAATTAACATCTAAAATAAAACCTTTGACTGCACAAAAGATTTATAAAGAGGATTATATAGCTTCAGGAACTACAAAATTAGTGAAATGCTGCTTTAAAGAAGCAAGACGTGGCTAAAACCCTTCAAATTCTTTATTGAAGCTAAAATATTTTTTTTGGTCACCAATTGTTCCATTACATATATCGATTTTGTGTTACTTGGGTGTAATTTTTAAGTTATTAGCCATATTATAAACTGAACTTTGACAAAATTCACAGGGTACACCAGTAACCCCGCAGTGTTGAAATTTGGTATTCGTGTAGCTTTAGTGACACAAATATAGGCAAAAGTCTGAAATCCAGAATAACTGCCATTTGTACCCCAAAAAAATATAACCAATTGACAAGAACCTCCGTTACATCTAATTTGAATGAAACTGTAGGTCAAGTAGGTTGCACAAAGGTCACTAAACGTATTTAGCGACTAAACATGTTTAAATTTGAAGTATTTGTATGATTTGACAACTCCTTAAATCATATTTAGCCACTAAATACGTTTGTGCAAGTCGCCCTAAGAATAATATTTATTTTGAGAGATTCGCGAGATCACAGTTCGGGGCGAACCACTAGTATAAGTTTTAGTCTTTTAAATATTAAACCTGAAATGTGGCGGATTTTCAACCCTGCAGTTTCAAAATTTGATATGTTGGTATTCTGTGTATTTCTATTCTAGACTCTATTCAGTGCTAGATGTCGCAATAAAATGGTCTATGCTAGGAGTTATTGTAGGTACTATATATCACCATAAAACTTTCGATTTAGTTCCAGTAATAATAGGGCTTTACTTTTTTGTTACCGATTTGTATCAACCATTATGAGTATTGAAGTACTTTTAATATCCACGAATTGCCAATAACAGCCGACGCAGCTGTTGCCGACAGTACCCGCATTTATAATACATTCATAAAAATTGTAATGAAAAAGAAAACGTGAACGGGACTTTCCTAACACATGAATATATGCCGGTTTTACTGTTTACTTACATTTTTATTTGATCAGTTTTTGTATTGTGTTTAGAAATATTTTACTTGGGGTATCTTGTATTAATAAATAAATAATAAATACCGCTGGACATTTCACACAGCGCTATCTAGCCCCAAACAAAGCAGAGCTTGTTCTATGGGAACCAGATAACTGATAGAATACTTATATAGTTTTTTTTTATTTTGTTTTTGTAAATACATACTTATAATATATAGAAAAACACCCAGATACGGAACAAATATCTGTATATCATGCAAACATTTGTTCCGCGGCGGGAATCGCACCCGCTACCTCCTGCGTCTCAGCCGACTATACGCCCACTGCGCCACGGAGGCACGGAGGTATTGCGACAATACAATATATAAATTATGGTTTGTAATATTTTTAGTAAACACAAAACATCTTAGCGGATTCTACGCAGGAAATAATGTATATAAGTAGGCCATTGACTCCTAATTATAATACTTTACGAACGCAACGGTGAATGAATGAATTAAAGAACATTCTTTATTAAACCTTACAAGTTAGACACAACAGATATAAAGAAATAAAATAGTAAAAAAGATGTTGGTTGTAGTAAGAGATTATTTTGTAATAGCTGTTGCCCGCGATTTCGTACGCGTTACACTCTTAAATGCCAATCACATGCCTGGTGTCTCAGTAGATGCGCTCATGTTCCAATATTACTGCATTCATTTTTATCTTGTCTTTTTGTGTACCTACTAACAATATTATTTAAGTAAGATTTTTCTG
This sequence comes from Philereme transversata, assembly GCA_963924445.1. Lineage (NCBI taxonomy): Eukaryota > Metazoa > Arthropoda > Insecta > Lepidoptera > Geometridae > Philereme > Philereme transversata. The sequence continues at coordinate 15,101,371 of OZ004342.1, forward strand.
TGTTACTAACAAAAATTATGGATCTGTCTGGTCTGAAATAAATGTTTATTATTATTATTATTAAATGTGTAGGTAAACTAGAAATAAAGCTAAACTCGCTGTTGCAACTTGACTTGACACTCCATTTTTATCCCATGGGATTTATGGGATAAAAGGTAGCCTATGTGGTAATCCAAGTTATAATCTACGTATATACCAAATTTCATCGAAATCGGTTCAGTCGTTATGACGTGATAGAGTAACAAACAAACAAATAATGAAACAAATATAAAAACTTTCACATTTATAATATTAGTGTGATGCGATGTTACTATTTTTCTTCGGAACCAGCCAACAATGTGCTCACACATTATGTTAACATGGTAATCTACAAATACCTTATAGAGTAACATGTAATAACTTTATATTTAAAACGAACTCTTCTTAGTTGAAGGATTTTTCTTATGCTAACGCGACGATCTTTCCATGACACTTGTAATTATGTATCTACTTTTTAATGCAATGGAAACCAACTCTAAAGACGACACGAGTTCTCAAAAATAAAAACAAATAAACTTCAACTAAGGGTTTAATGAAAAAAAAATATACAAAAATATTACAAGCTTATTTAAAAATAGTGACAGGTTCAAGGGTTGAACCGAAGTGGAATGCGTATACCTTTTTATCTGAGTCAACACACCAATTCATTCCTCATAAAGTGGTTTTAAGCATGCATGGGCACTGGCGGGAATGGACAGCCGACAGCCGCGAGCCAATACTTGACGGCTATTATACCGCCCCAATGGGATAAAGGAGACCCATCACAAACTCAACGAGATTGCCCGTAGACTGTCCTTCGCTCATACAATAGCAGGTACCAACTTTGTTTTGTTATCACGCAGGCAAAGGACTTGATAAACTGCCGAGAGATTTGTTTTGTTTTATTTTACTGTATTGCACAAAAAAAAACAAATTACATGTATTTTCTACCTGCCAACCTCAGAGTAGTAACAAAGGTAAAAGGTTGGCATGCTAACTTAAAACAATATAAACATAAAGATACTTAAAAACAAAAGAAACACAAATAACAATAAACTTCGATCACAAGAACAATAAATACATAAACCTACTTGATATAATAATAATAATAAATAGAATAAATATATGTAACAAAATATAAAATATAAATATGTATAACAAAAAAATATTATTTAAAAAACAAAAAATACTACACATATTACGTTTCCGTATATTTTAACAGCTAGTAGAGGATTGCAAGAAATGACTAGACTAGTCGTCTGAAGACCGGTTTACTAGGCGCCTTTTTAATATGAGTAGGGAGAGAGTTCCATAGACCGACAGCTACCACCTCAAAAGAGTTGCCCCGGAAGGACGTTGAGTGTTTCGGGGTAGCAAGGAGAGAATCAGTGAATCTGAGGTTTCTGTCGTGGGTGTCAGAAAGGAAGGAAAATTGGCATTTTAGATAATGAGGGGTAAAGGGGTCCCTATGGATTGAAAAACCGTAGATGACCGTAGAAATAGATTTAGGTATAAAAAAAAATATTATTCGCGTCTGATTTCCAAAAGAAATTGTATCGCACCTATTCAAAAACTGAGGCAGTCACTGAGGCGTACACAAAGTAATAAAGAAATAGATTTAGGTATAAAAAAAAATATTATTCGCGTCTGATTTCCAAAAGAAATTGTATCGCACCTATTCAAAAACTGAAGCAGTCACTGAGGCGTACACAAAGTAATAAAGTCTCCTTATAGTCGAGGGTTGACAGCTGGACAATTTAGGCCACCATCGCCACAATTGGTACAGTTTCAAGAGTTGCATTAAAAGTTGGGGCTGCGGTGTCCAACGGCTTAATCGCTCGCTGTGGACATCACGTGTTACCTTCAGATAAGAACTACCCGTTAATTTCAGAGAAAATATCTTTTTCATTTGGCAACAGATACACGTTTGTGAAAGTAATCTATCAAGAACGACTGACGACCTCCGTCGTGCAGTGGGCGAATAGCCGGCTGAGACGCAGGAGGTAGTGGGTTCGATTCCCGCCGCGGGACAAATGTTTGCATAATCTACAGATATTTGTTCCGGGTCTGGATGTTTTTCTATATATTATAAGTATGTATTAACAAAAAAAAGTATATAAGTATTCTATCAGTTATCTGGTTCCCATAGTACAAGCTCTGCTTAGTTTGGGGCTAGATAGCGCTGTGTAAAATGTCCAGCAATATTTATTTATTTATAAGAACGACTTATGCACAACTTTGAATTATGTCGTTTTGTGATAAAATTGGCATTTACTTACTTCACAAATAAAAATTATTCCAATTACTCGCTATAATACTTATTTACATTGAAAGTACTGTCTCATATATATTTTACCGTTTTTTTATTTTTATTTATATAATATTTTACACTTTTGAAGATGAAAGATTATACACAAAATATATATTTAATAGAATATAACCCTATATACTTATTCATATAATATGAATATACTTATTCATATTATTTATCCTATTAATATTCGTGATATTTTCTTTTTACGCAGGCACTATTTAGTTTAGTAGTTAGCCGACATTAACCCATTAACATTCCAGCCTCAATAATCCAATCAAAATGTTAATGAGTTTGCCGTGTGTTTTTGCCTCAAAGAATGTCGCCATCAGAATGCATAGTTCAAATTTCTTCATGCATACTTTATGAGCGCATTGTTATGATTAACCAAATTAGGTTTATTTATATTCATTTAATTATGATTTTCTTGTATGTTCAAGAGTAAAAACAGAGAGATTTATTATTTTAACTAAAGCCCGATCACCAGTGGTATAGTTAGCGTTAATTACTACAGCCACAGATAAACAATATACTAAATACGCACAACTACAGCTCACTGTAGTTTCTATCGATAGTTGGTTTGATATTTATATAACAGTTATCTACTAAATACGGCCAATCAAAATATAGCAACTTTTTAGCTACGCCTCTTTTGTGAGAAGGCCAGTATTGAAACGCCAGTAAAATATAACGAGACTTATCAGTAAGGTTTGAAACCTACCGTCGTTCCAATCTTCCATTAAGCAATGATCCCCTCCATTCAAAGGGTGTCTGGAAAATATCGCTTTGTTAAGCGATAAGACCGCCCATTATGCTTACATTTATTTGTTTTTTTATATCTGCTGTGTTTAACTTGTAAGACTAAAGTAGTAAAGAATTTTCATTCATTCACTTCGCTAAAGTCGATATCAGCTTTTGTAGGACTGTGTTTGGAAGCTATCTATTTTCATGTTGCTTTACTGGGTATCCCAGATTATGTATTTTATTCAGAAAGGAGTTATACTTCTATGACATTTTTTGTGAAAACAACCAGTGAAAATCTGCAGATTTCAGTTAAAATACAACAAATCAACTATTATAATACATAGCTCGAAGTCAATCATCGTGTTTGACCTTGAGCTCCTCAATAGGTCATATTTTAGACACATAAACTAGGTATTAATTGGTTTAAATGTATTGTAACACCACATGATCTACTTTGTATGAAAATATAAATGATGTAGGTACGAATACCTACTTCAAAGTACGTAGCAAGTGTGGCGTGACGCTCAAATCACTCGTAACGATTTATCAGATCAGATAATTCGCTTATACGTGCCGTTGCATTGATCGTTCATAATTAGTTAAGTTAGTGAAAAACTTAAAGATTAGCAGAGAATACCTCATATCTTTTTAATATATATAAATACCCGTGTCACGGTTTTTGTGATCGCACTCCTCCGAAACGAGTCGACCGTTTTTAATGTTATTTTTTGTATGAGTATGACAGTAGGTCGAAAAGTATTTTTCACCCAATTGTATGAACAATATCCATATAATTTAACAGTCGTTCATTGACGTGAAGTCATTACATGAAGTGTTCAAAAAAACAAATTTAAAAGATGTATTAAAAGTAAAGTCCTGAGGTTGGACTGCAAATGAATCGGTCGAAGACGCAAATAATGACCAATGCCACGAAACGTAGGGTCGAGGTAGATGGGCAGGAAATACTATATGTCGATGAATACATTTACTTGGGCCAGTTAGCAAGCTTCGAAAACAGGCATGACAAGGAAATCGATCGCCGCATCGAAAATGCCTGAAAGAGCTACTGGTCCATGAAGACACACATGAAGGGTGACCTTCCTCTGAGTCTGAAGCGCAAACTCATCGACATGTGTATCCTGCCTGTTCTAAACTACGGTGCGCAAACATGGTCATTAACAGAGCTGCAGAAGTCCAAGCTCAAGATTTGCCAAAGGGCAATGGAACGCAGCGTTCTAGGATTCCGGAGAGCCGATCGGGTGAGGAATACCACGCTTCGTTCATTGACTGGCATTGCCGATGTGGGAGCCAAAACCGCGAAGCTCAAGTGGGGTTGGGCCGGGCACGTGAGTCGAATGCTTCCGGAGAAATGGGCCAACATTGTAACAGATTGGGTACCGGAAGATGGACAGCGACGTCGGGGTCGGCCGCGAAAGAGTTGTCGCGACTACATCAATGGATTCGAGAAGGAATGGTGGGAATCTGCCAAGGATCGTGATAGGTGGAAGGAGTTGAGGGAGGCCTTTGCCCAGCAGTGGGAAAATGTAGGCTAGTTAAAAGTAACTTAACCCGAAAATCATACTAACCTACAGATGAGTTTTAAAATGATAAAAAAGTGATCTGTGTTGATCTCCTTTATTGACAAAGCCAAGTGTTTAAGTTCAGATTTGTAAATGATAAGAGCTCTTTACAGCCGATGCAATTAATTTATTTTATATTAATTTAATTTTTGTTATTATATTAAAAATGGCATAATAAAGAGGAGCCCTATACCAACAGGTGCATGACTATGGGAACCAGATAACTGATAAAATACTTATATACTTTTTTTTTTAATGCATACTTATAATATATAGAAAAACACCCAGATACGTAACAAATATCTGTAGATCATGCAAACATTTGTTCCGCGGCGGGAATCGAACCCGCTACCTTCTGCGTCTCAGCCGGCTACACGCCCACTGCGCCACGGAGCCAGTCCGATATTATTCCGAGATATTATTGTATAATATTATATTAGATAAATAAATTCGTAACATTTTTTATGTTGACGTAACTAATAAGTCCAAAAGATATTAGAAATACAGTAATTTTAAGATTTTTACTACATGATCACATAATACAATTAAATTGGAAACATACAAAAAAAGGACACAATGCAATAGTGAGGTACTCTACGAAGAGCATCGATTTGATTAGTACGAATTGAAAAACCTTTAAAACAAGCTATATAATAACTGAAACCCGGCTATATAATACCTCTCTCTATCGATGGTAGCTTAATGTCATCCGGCCCATAATAACGAATCGATTGCCACCTCATTCATCAAAATCGGATGAGTTATTTAGGCGCTATGGCGGAACATACATCCATAGACTGCTAAAATATAACCCTTCCTTCCGGCTTTGTCGTAGTCTGGTAAGAATGTAGCCTATGCCACTCAGACCAAAATACCGAATCATAAGTACATAAGTAAATAACATACGGAACATAAGTAAATAATACAAACAATATAGACTTCTAAAAACATAACCCTTCGGTTTGTTTACCTTAGTCGAGTAAAAAAGAAAAGAGAACTAAATACTGTGTGCTACAGCAGCAAATGGACCTCAGAGCGTCATAATGGTCAAACGATAGGTACCAATGGCAGTTCGTTATTGTTGGTCGAATACCTTCCGAGTTAGCTTCTTTCAAATTATGACTTCAAAGCGATAAGACCATCCATTGTACCATTTGCTTTGTGTCTTCTGTTTTGTGTATGTCTTTTATTTTTATGGTGTAAAATAAAGGGTTTTCAATCATTAATGATAATATTGATCAATATTATCATTAATGATAAATATTGACATTTCAGTTAGTAAATAAAACATACGAATAAAATAGCTAAATGGTTGCGTTTAGGTACCATTAATGGATAACGCAGTCATAGATTTCCTTAAATTAAATCTAATTTGATGCGACCACCAATAGGTATTATCTACCCTAGTAGGTAATGCCCCTCTTTGGTCGTGGTCGGCTTGAACAGTCCACCTCGGTCGACGATGAGAACTGTTATTTATCCACATTGTATTAACAATAAGTCATCTTAGACAGTTATTAACTAGGACGCAGTAACTTAAAATGGTGCGGTTGACCTGCGCATTCGAAAGGTCATCGGTGACAACTCTCGTCGGATGTGTTTCATATACAATGTACGGCCGGGTCCATTTGTTACTTTGTTTTGTTTATTTTAAGGAATATTTATGGCAACTACCTTCCGTGACACTTACCTACATATTGAAATAGATAGTAGAAGGTCCAGTGGCTGCACAACGAGTCCTTAACGTATTTAGATAGATAGATTTCGACACAAGTAACAAACACACAGAAACTACATACAGTGGATAAGTAAAGACAAACAATTAAATAAAGACAATAAAATACAGACTATTACACGTTACTTAAACAAAAAATAATAAATAATACTAAAAATACGTACCCAGCCACTATCAGCGGCTATTTAGCGGCTAAACATGTTAAAATTGAATGCTATGTATGATTTGACAACTCCTTAAATCACATTTAGCCACTAAATACGTTTCGGAATCATTGCGCAAGTTGCCCTTAGTTTTGAGATAGTTAGGTAAGTTAGATATTCCCTTGTCAATCAGTACACTCAGTTACTGTAATTTTAACTTTATTTATTTTTTAGTCGCATTACGATAAAGAGGTATTAAATCGAACCTTAAATAATAATTTAACTAGATTTTACTAGGAATTAGAATATTGAGACATTAAATAAGGATGTATAACTAAATAGCTTCAATTGATAGATTAACATGTTAATTAAAAACTATATTCAATTTGTATTATCCAACAGCAGTTAAATAACAGAGCTAATAACTTGTCTCGGAAATATTCTCGTACGGAAAGACAGAAAGAAAATGTTTTTATTTGTAACAGTATATTAGGATACATAGAGAAAGTACATGTCTACGCATGGTCTATATATATATAACAAAGTCGGGTTAGTTACACCATTTATAACTTAAGAATGGCTGGACCAATTTTGATGATCTTTGATTTGTTGGATTTGTATCCGCCCCGAATATCAGAATAACTATTAAAATATCGGAAACATTCAAGCGAAAAAACAAAATTATGAATTAAATTAGTTTTTTCATACATACTTAGATGCAATTAATGTTGGCCGATTGACAATTCTACGTGACGTACATTGGCAGCCCGCGTAATATGTATGTCAAGGCGGTACGAAGTTTGCCGGTTCAGTTAGTACAAAAAAAATCATCTATTCCATAGAAAGAGTGTCTCTCGTATATGACAACTAGCTTCAAAAACAAGTAGGTATGTAAAAAAGTTCAATTCAGGTCATAGTCTATCGTTGTACCAAATTACATCAAAATCGGTTCAGCCTAACGGGCGTGATTGAGTAGCAAACAAAAATCCAAACTTTCGCATTTATAATATGACAAGCTTCTGCACGCGTCTTCACACGCGTAGTATATCAATAACATTATATTCTCCTATTCTCGTCTATTTCTCAATCCAGGTCATAATCTGTATACCAAATTGCATCGAATTCGGTCCAGCCGTTTAGTCGTCAAAACGTAACAATCAAACAGACAGAGAGACAGAGAGAGTTACAATATTTGTATGGATAATGGATAATGTGATTTTAATTATTATGAATTAAGTATGTAATATATAACGTCATAACGACCTCCGTGGCGCAGTGAGCGAAAAGCCGGCTGAGACGCAGGAGGTAGTGGGTTCGATTCCCGCCGCGGAACAAATGTTTGCATGATCTACAGATATTTGTTCCGGGCCTGGATGTTTTTCTATATATTATAAGTATGTATTTACAAAAAAAAAAGTATTTACATATGTATTCTATCAGTTTACTGGTTCCCATAATACAAGCTTGCCTAGTTTGGGGCTAGATAGCACTGTGAAATGTACACCAATATTTATTTATTATTTATATTATAACTTTTCCTAAAATAATAATAATAAATATTGCTGGATATTTCACACAGCGCTATCTAGCCCCAAACTAAGCAGAGCTTGTACTATGGGAACCAGATAACTGATAGAATACTTATATACTTTTTTTTGTAAATACATACTTATAATATATAGAAAAACACCCAGACATGGAACAAATATCTGTAGATCATGCAAAAATTTGTTCCACGGCGGGAATCGAACCCGCTACCTCCTGCGTCTCAGTCGGCTATACGCCCACTGCGCCACGGAGGCAGTCAAAGTTAGGTTATTGTTGTTAAGAGTACATGAAGACTTCAAAATAAATTAGATACCATAATTCTAACAACTCTCTAGTACAAGCTCTGCTTAGTTTGGGGCTAGATAGCGCTGTGTGAAATGTCCGGCAATATTTATTTATTTATTTTGACTGAGACTATTAAAAACTAAGTTTCATAGGTAGGTCCAGAAAAAAATGAAAAATGTTTGTGGGATCGAAAAATCGGTGTTATTACTGTCAAGGGCATAATGCTATCCGTAAACTTTATATTGAAACATGTATATTTAAGCAGTGCTATATTAGACTGCGGTAGAAGGCAGATCTGCCAGCAAACTCTAGGGAGTCTGGTTAAGTAGATTGGATAGATTTAAGGCTGTTAGGTTGGACTACCTGGAAACATCAGTTGTAGTAATGTGCGCGAATTAACTTAGGTTGACGTTGACAAGCTTCGCAACTATTATAACAAACTCCCAAGTGATGTACAAAAATTTACAATTACCAAATTCAAATTCAATGCCAATCGTCATAAATAAGTACCTGGCATCGCACAGTAGGTATATTACGAAAATAATAAAGTATTATTGCACACCAAACAAAACGTAACTATTGAAATTATGAAAAATAAATGTTGTGCTAGACAATTGGAGGTCTTATCGATTAGCGAGCTCTACCAAACAACCTTAATATTTTAATATGTGATATTTCTGCATTACCAACATGAGCCATAACAAATAAGTCCGTATTAACTCAAAAATTCAAACTGTTCACTGCGGCACCCTGTTCAAACAATGAACAAACGAATGATTGCCCAGCCATATAAACTCGATAGAAACAGTAGTTAGTGTGGCATTTTCCCCGCCACAAGCTTTGTCGTTCATTGCATAAGTTATGGCTTGCTTGTGGCATCAGCTATGAATAGACTCGTACAGAATACACACATTACCCACAAAGTTTCCATGACTTGCCGATTCCTAGCATTTCAGTCACTGGAATTCCACTACCGCCGTCTGTCTTCTTAAAAACTTAAATCTGGGTCAATTTAAGGTATGAGAGAATAGGTACCGCCAAACTTAAAATACTCATTAGCCTATACTTGGCTATATTATAATAACATTACAGGGTATAGAACATTCAACTCTAGGAAATGAATAAAACTTAAACGAATAGATCGCTTTTAGCGATAAGACCGCCCATTTTACTAAATCTATTTGTAAAAATTAAGTTCTATATTTTACTTTGGTGTACAATAATCTTATCTTATCTTTAAACTAAGCAAACTATGTTGAAATGTGCGTAGATCATTTGCTTTTGATGTTAAATAAATAAATAAATATTGGTGGAAATTTCACACAGCGCTATCTAGCCCCAAACTAAGCAGAGCTTGTACTATGGGAACCAAATGACTGATAGAATACTTATACATAATATTTTTTTTTGTAAATACATACGTAGATATAAAACGTACGTAGTATTAAACTTTACGGGTGGATTGATAAGTAATTAAAATTACAGCCGTTTTTGAATCAAAGAAGCTTCATTAACTATCTGATTATCTGTGGTTGAAGATGATATGTACTTACGAATACATATTTTGTAGCAAAATCTCCTGTCAGCTTACACATTAATAATTTTAATGCACTTGTTTTCCTTATTCATTAATTTTCTATGAAAAATTTATTATAAATATGTATTGCTTTCGTTACATAATTAACGAGTTTAATACGATACATCGGCTTAAAAGTTACAGATTATTAGTTTATGTAGGTTTATGAACACAGATACACCGCGTCTTTTTGATTTTGTGTTTTCCTGTGCATACAAATGTTGTCTGGAAGAGATTGTTTGTAGCGATAAGACCGCCCATTGTACTTACCTTTATTTTTGTGTATGTTTTATTTTGTTTGGTGTGCAATAAAGAGTATTCTATTCTATTCTATCAATTGAAACCACAAAAGAAAAAACTTTTTAAAGTTCATACACGTTTTGTGATTACAATCTGTTTCGAAAAAAGCTTATGTGTGTCTTAAATAATTCCGACACACATATGAAAACGCTGTGAAAAGTCGTGTCAGCTGAGAGACGTCTACTGACCTCGTACACCAAACTGTACAACGAACGGTCCCGAGCCGCCCATATAACGACCGCTACTGCAATGTCATTGTGTTTAGAGATATGTTGTATTTCTCGACCAAACAGTTTTATTTTTGATATAATAAACTAGATAAATCGCAGGAGAGCTCTCAATAGGTCTCTCGTAGCGCGTAGCTCTCTCGTAGCGTGGCGTAGGCAGTCAGTAAGCGCGGTCCGTAGCCGCCGGCCGCGCGCGCTCCTTCTCCAACTATCTCGATGGTTCAACTTCACTTTTATATCGGTTTAGTTCAAACGAGGATTTTATCTTGTAAGTAAAATCGTACTCATACTATTGTATTCTAACACTTAGTAGCATTGGGTTTGTTTTTCAGAATTTTTATATATCTTAATACTTAGATAAGTTTTTAAGATATTGAAATGTGAAACGAAAATGTTCTTAAATGTGGCAAAGTATATGCTATTTTTCCCCCTTATTGTCTATTGATAATTGAAAATTTGTTCTATATTTTTGTATCCAATTTTTTCCCCGTAGCCCAATTATTAGCAAACTGAATTATGTATATGTTCTGCGTCTTGTTGAAAACAAGCGCGAGGTCAGCCGTTCGCGGGCTAAAGCGAGAACGGAAGGAAACGAAAAATTAAACAGCGCCTAAAAATATGTAAATCAACGCCCATTCTCCCTTTTTCGGTGTCGTATTATCTTAGGGTCTACACAAACATGGGTAACTTTTTGAAATGACCGATCATTTTCACGCTTTTGCACCCTCGGGCGCGTGTGTATGTAATATATTACACTGCTATTTTATTATCAGATTCCAATTTAAACACTAATTTTAAAACCCAAGTTTAAACATTTAAATCATATTCAAGACACTAGTTAATATGGATACCTATCAATGCAATGTTTAAGGTAGCTGAAAGGAGATGCTGCATTTTCATACGACCGACAGTTGACAGAAATATTAAACGAACGATAATTGAATTCGTGGTAAAGAAAAATATTTGAACATATTGCAATCAAATATTTTATCAAAATAATTTATATTTGGTTGTGTGAACATATTTCTACCCCTAACATCTACTCTGAAGATGTCCACGTTGGAAATTAAAATATAATTTCTTTGTGCAAAGCTAACTAAGCCGTGGGTTTCATTGCGACGATTCTTCTACAAGGCTTTGTGAACGTGTAAATGCGCACAAAAGTCTTTGCATTGTCCAGTTACATTAGACTAAAATATGAATTGGTCAAGTGTATGTTGGAATGGACAGTGACGGGTTCCGTACGGCTGTATCTTAGTTATTTTAAAATACCAAGTTAATTTTGATAATTTCTTATGAACTGTTTACAAACCCAACTACAGCCGTAACTTGGTCGACTACTGTAAAGAAAAGGAGAAAAAAGGTAACCATTGCCTATAACAAAGTATTGCCTCGTAGGTCACGCACCTTAGGAACGTGCCCTACAATGCCATGCGTCCATCAACTTGAGGCATGCAGGTGTAAAGCCTCATGTGCCTGTAATTTCGCCTGCAACCATCCCCTTCAAACCAAAACACTGTATTACTATTCCAAAAATGGCAACTTTGGAGCTTTATATTTTGTAAACAGGCTTGTATTCAAAAGTGTTGTGAAAACTTTATAGTGTTTATGGAAGAGATACAATGACCAATCCCACACAAATTAGGTACCCTAAAAAACTATTTTCGTTTTAATTTAATAACTCCACAGCTTTACAGCACTATTTATTTATTGATGGATCTTTCCTCTCGGTTTGTGGGAGTGATTTTGGTAAAAGGGACGAAAATGTGTAACAGGAAACCGGGGAAGCGCGTGCTATTTGATTTGACCAATGAGCCCGCGCGGTGGTCAGATGTTACACATCATATATGACTACTGTAAGGCTTGTAGTGTTTTATTTTTATTTATTTGAGACAACAACTAGATATACTTGAATATTACTAGGCTTAATTATTACACAGTTATTCTATAGTTGTTCAAAGTTTAGGTTAGGTTAGGTTATTAATAGTCTACGAACAAAACGATAAAAAATACTTCAAATAGGGAACCCTAAAAAGGCGCAGTTGCACTTTGGAAACTGGTAACATTAACATTATATGCTAAGTACTAGTAAAAACTTTTACGACTTCGAAATGTCTGCTTCATTTATCTGAAGTACTTTAAAATATCTGAGCTCGCAAAAAACTCATTCATGTGACAGAAAAACTCTCACACAAATGAAGAAAAACTCCGTCTCTAAGGTTTCTTTATTTGAAACTTTTGATAATCTAAGCGCTAAAAAAGAGCAGATTCTGTCAGAAAATAAAATGTGAATGTTTATATAAAATCGCTTTAGGATCTCTCTCTTTTACTCACAAAAATATTTGTTTAGATATGGGGAGCTTCCTAGTGCAAATATGAATGCAACTTCAAATATGATTAAGTTGCATTCATATTTGAACAGGAAGAAATAGCTAAGTTCCATAAAATACTTGGAAAGAATTTAATACCTACGTTGTTGAGGATGCACTTGGTTGAACGCCGCATTTTCAAGATAAGTGGACAGGTATTCTGGTAGAATCTTGGGATTAAAAAGTGAAAAATATATAAATAAATAACGTAATCTTTCACACAGCACTATCTAGCCCAAAACTAAACAGAGCTTGTACTATGGGAGCCAGATAACTGATGAAATACTTTTGACCAGACAGTATCTCAGTCACACTTAGGATTTTAAATAATTCATCTCCGATTTCACCTACTACTGGGTGACCAAGCCAATCTCCCAGCCTTCCTAAGTTTGTGCCCTCCAGCACTTCTCCCATCGACTGCCTTTGACTTTGACCACGTCGTCCATCCATCTCGTGTTCGGACTTCCTACGAGAGTTACGCAGAGCCATGGAGCGAACCATGCTCAAAAGACGAACAAATTTTCAAGACGTTGGAAAATGGATTATGGACCTAAAATGGAGCTGCGCGGGATGTGAGGCGTGGTGATGACAGGTGGAGTAAGGTGACAAATGGTGGCCAAGAAACGACTATAGAAACGTGAGACTGCCTCCGTGGCGCAGTAGGCGTATAGCCGGCTGAGACGCAGGAGGTAGTGGGTTCGATTCCCGCCGCGGAACAAATGTTTGCATGATCTACAGATATTTGTTCCGTGTCTGGGTATTTTTCTATATATTATAAGTATGTATTTACAAAAAAAAGTACATAAGTATTCTATCAGTTATCTGGTTCCCATAGTACAAGCTCTGCTTAGTTTGGGGCTAGATAGTACTGTGTGAAATGTCCAGCGATATTTATTATTATTATTATTATTTATTTATCTAATTACTATGTTTTCTGGTAAATTTTAAAATCATCGATAGTTATGTGCCGACATGCACCTATTTCTATCGAACAACGCTAAAAACCATTCCGTAAACAACAGCTTTAAATAACCGAATTGAAGACTGTTCATTCTTTTGGGCGCTACTGAAACTACGGACAGGCAGAAAAACATACGAAGGCTTTAAACTAATTACCCACATGTATATTTTTACTTTCGTGAATAAAATATATTCACGAAGGGAAAAGTTAACCATTTTATTTATTGAGCTCCGAGCTACTGATTGCACCTTACGTGTTCTGTTGGATCATGCATTGTATTACCATTACGTAAGTAGTAAATGCAAATTTTCCTGGATCTGTTACATATAAATTAGGTGCCAATCTGCATCTAAATAGAATATCACAACGACAACTAGTCAACAACTAGGAAAGTGCATACAAACAAGTTCCATACAGTAAAAATTAGAAATAACTTACCTATTATTTTTATTAAAGCGTCACTAATAAAAATACGAAATGAATATGCTCGCTACTGTATTATTTCCAATGATCGCCATTTTGAGTTCTTTACTCAGTACGTAGATCCGTGAAGATAGGATGTAGTCTGGTGTAGTAGCACTAGGGTGTAGTCAGAGGCAAGTCCAAGCATTGCGTTTGATACGTACCCACATAAAGCACAGCAGGTAACATTAGCATTTCATACGTTTTTATTACCTACAGGGTGCCCCAGAACTAGTATGCTATCCCAACAGGGGCCGAATCTCGGCATTTACGAGAACAACAAATGTATAATTTTTTTCTGTGAAAAGTAGTTCATTTTTATGGTCAGAATCACCCCATTCAGGCTTAAAATACTAGTTCCGGAACACCCTGTATAATAAACACAAAAAATTAACAATATCTTCGGATCACCTAATGTGTGAAGCTCTGTATTCTGTTTGCTTTGATAGATATGCTCCAATTTCAAAATAGCAAAATAAGCAATTTCTATCGCGATGATGGCAATAGACAATACAGTTTGCAGCTCGGCTTAAATAGCGTCCGCGGTATAATTATGCGGCTATCGCAATCATTCATATCAGATATTCTTCATTTGATTCATCAGCCCAAATCACCCACTCCATTTTGACAACCTTCTTGGTCTTGCGCGCTCTGACTGAAGCAAGCAACTTTTAAAAAATCTTTTAATAATCAAGGAATATTTTGTTTGTGTAAAATTTTTCTAACTTCTTAGTTCCCTCTAAGTTTCTGCCACGTGACTTATGTCATCATCTTATCTGATATAGGACGTCCACTGCTGAACTTAGGCCGTCCAACGGCTCCCAGCAACCAGGTCGTCTTTCCATCTAGTGGGAAAAGTTCTATGCTGCGCTTTCCAGTACGTGGTCTCTGGTACGTGAGAACTTTTTTGCCACAACGGTCGTCAGTTCTTCAATATGTATAAGTACAAAATGAAAAAGTAATGAAATTCAGAAAAATGCCTCAACATACGCAAATTGAAGCACAAATTGAATTGTGATTTCCTCTTTATTCGACGCACGTGGAACTTAAACTCCCTTTAAGATTTTTAGATTCTCTTGCGCAAAATTAGGTACTTTATCTCGAGGGAGTGAGCAGAAAGGCAGAAAGAAATAAAATAAGCGTAGGTAAAGTTTATTTAAAATGTGTCACCTAAAATATAAGGACTAAATATTATTCGTGTTTCCAAATCTCAAACTAAAGCGTTTTAGCCTTTACAAGCAATTTTTGTTTGAAGTCTTTGTTTGTGTCATCATAGCTCCCAAAAGGATAACTCGTTTAAATGTGTTTTTATTTAAAGCTGGTTTTGCGATTTTGCAACATGTTTCCGAACTATGTCAGTGGAAATGGATGGATGATCAAGAGTTTTTGAGAAGATTGGCAAACGCCTAAGAATGTGAAACCCAAACCCATTCACTAAGAAATCACTCACACTTGACACAATCTAATCTATCTAATATATAAAAATCTCGTGTCACGGTTTTCGTGGTCGCACTCCTCCAAAACGGGTAGATAGATTTTAATATTTTTTTTTGTATATTTGGTAGGTATAAGAATAGATCGTAAATTATTTTTCACCCGCCTCCCCCCCAACCCTATTTTTTAGTTGTGATTTTAGTATTATTGTATGAACAATATCCATATAATTTGATCGTCGTTCATTGACGTGAAGTCATTTACATGAAGTGTCGCGTCACTTTGACAAGAGTGTTTTATATAGTTTTTATCCCGAAGTTCCTACAGGAACAGGAAACCCGCCGCGGGCGGGTCAGCTAGTATTTTATAACATTTTCTAAAACGAAAATGCCTTATCACTAAGTACATTACGTATTAAGCGGTCTTATTAGTTTATTGAATATGAGTTGTTGTGTTAGTAGGCAATTATGCCATATTATTTTCTGACATGAAAATACAATAACATTAAATAAACAAGACCGACTACCTATGTCAGCTCAGAAATCCCGTTCATTTATTCTCTAGTATCGTCAGCGATAATTTAATCCTGTGTTAAATCCTCGAGCATTATTCGTGGAGTCGCTTTATAATCACGAAACGTAATGTTGGCTTAACATTAACATACGTTACACGCTTAGGCAGGCCGCATATGATCTGCACTCTTGAAATCTATGAGGAGGCCTATGTTCAGCAGTGCACGTAATATATATAGATAGAAAACGCTTTATTGTAAATCACACTTCAATTATAAAACAATATAAAAAACACAACAATACACGCTGAAATACAATAATGTTGATACTTTTCCTTGCCTCACACTTATAATAACGTCTGCAGGCTATGTGAAATTAAACACTGCACTATTTACACTTGCAAGCGCATGGTAAAGGAACTGCTGCTGAATCTCTCCTAGAGAGATACCGAAAATGTAATTTAATACAAACATACTTCGCCTTTTGATTTCACCTTACCCATTCTGCGCAATCCTGTTCCACCACACACATACCCTCAAACACACGTAGGTACACATACACAAACACGTATTCACACCTCCTTATACTCTCAATCACATACGCGCATACACGACACAATACACACATACTCATTCACGCACACGCACCCTCAAACACCCACACACATACTAGTACACACCCACCCACTGGTAATATCATTTTGTGAGATATATTCACGGGTCTTGGTACTGATAAGAGATCCGAGCGTATCCATCAGAGGGAATATTATAAATTCGAAAGTAACTCTGTCTCACTGTCTGTTTGTTAAGTTTTACCTCTTATTGACAAATCACGCGTGCGAAGCCGCGAGCGGAAGCTGGTGCTAGCTTGTAGAGAACAATATAGCGATGAACCTATTTTTATTCCCTCCTCTGTTTTAAGTAAAGAAAGAAAGAAAGAAAGGAAGAAAATGAAAAACATTTATTTCTGACGGAACAAAACAAGTAAGGTACACACAAAAAAAAAAACATAATTTATAAATACATAAAAATAACACCTAACAAATGTCACGAGTTCCATGAAGTCTTCAGTTATCTGTTAAATAGTAACAAAATACAGGTTTTAACTACTTTACTTCTGACGTCGTCAAGTTCATTCCAAATGCAAACCACCTAGTCAAATTATTATAAAAGTTTGACGTCACGTTCGATGCCACAACTTTTGCGACAGACACTGATACACTCGCTCGATAACGTCATAAACTAGTGCTGAAGATTAATCCCTGTGGAACGGACACAGTGACAAACGGCGCGGTAAGATTCTGTCAACATCAGTGCTAGAAGATTATCCCCAGAAGGGGGGTGCGACGAACCTGGAACCGCTGAGTCTGCGCCGTAACATCGGAGCGCTCAGCGTGTTCTATAAAATATAAAACGACGAATGTTCTGAAGAGCTGTTCAATTTAAACCCTGCTTCCCACTTCTACCATCAAACCTACCGCAACCGGCAACGGGCTCCACCACATATTGTAGACGAGTGGAAGACGCATACAGTGCGTTTCACATGCTCGTTTCTTCCACGTACGTGCAAGTTATTGAATGACCTTCCCCAGATGTTTTCCTGGTGGGCCTTCATGAACGCCTTCAAGAGAGGTGTAAATAAGGCAATTAGTTTTAGGCAATGCCACTGCAGTACCACGAGTGCTGCAGGAGTTTATAGGCCACGACGTGACCACCAGGAGGCCCGTTAGCTTGTGTGTCTAAAAGTTAAATATAATTTAAAAAACAAACTTAGAATACTCGAGATCAACAATCACGTCTTGCCTGAGTCTGTGTTTCCTGATAACTACAACCCAGGGATCTTCAAGTCACGAGTGAATTCTAGGCAAGCGTGTACCATCGTAGACTGCATCATCGCTTACCATCAGGCGAGATAGTGGTCAAACGCTAGCCTATAATTTATAAAAAAAAACACCTATTTCTGCCACCAAATAGTATTGCTGTGTTTCGGGTTGAAAGGTACGGTTAACGGAGAAATTACAGGCACATGAAGCTTTACACCTGTATGCCTCAAGTTGATCGACGCAGGGCAGTGCATCGTAACGCACGTTTCTAAGGTGTATGACATACAATGCAATTCTTTATTGATCGAGCGAAGCGAGATCTCCAAATCAACTTGGGCAAATCGGCATTGTATGTATTGTATGTTTGTTTGTCCGAGGATAACTTTCGAAGCGTTTATCCGATCATCGTGAAATGTGGTGTAAAGATAGGTAGTGATGCCACAATTTTGGTGTGGCTCAATGAGCTAAAAATATTGGGGGGTTGTTGAGATATTTGGGTTCAAGAGGGGTAAAAAAATTTAAAATGAGAATATAAGGTCAACTAGGACGTCAACTACTAGGACCTTTCATTTAATGAATGGTCTTCATTAGTACATTTCAACCCTGTTTTTATTTTTAGTTTAATCTTTGTAGTTCTTGAGTTATTAGCCATAATACAAACAAAACTTTGACAAAATTCGCAGGGTACACCAGTGACCCCACAATGCTGAAATTTTGTATTCGTGTAGCTTTATTGACACAAATATAGGCAAAAGTCTGAAATCCAGAATAACTGCATTTAATACCCCAAAAAAAGAATAACCACTTTATATGAACTCCCGTTACCTGTAACTTGAATGAAACTGGAGGTCAAGTAAGTTGGCTATTATTTCGTGGCACTATTTTGATAGTCAAAGATTAAATTTTTGTTTTGTTTTTATGGGAGACTCGCGAGATCTCAGTTCGGGGCGAACCACTAGTTATAAGCGATGGTTACCAGTTAACATGAGGTGGGCCAAACGCTTGTTCCATCACGAAGTTGTATAATATAAAAAAAAACGGGTTGTTTAAAGATTTGGAGAAGATTCGGTAAAAAAATTGTCATGCCACGAATAACGCTATTGAAGTGGCAAAGTACTGCTCTAAAATAGCTTACCAGTGACACGAAAGAAAAAGATACTAAAGTTAATACATTATAATATTTTTATAAATATATACATTCGCCTCGTTGCTCGCGCGAATGCTTAATCGCGGTATTAGGATTCTGCAGTCAACTAAGAACCCTAGGTCCTATAGGACCGTTGGTAGTTACAATTGTTTTACTCATGTTCATCTGTTTCTTTCATTATGTGTTTTATTTTGTTTCGTATTTATTTATTATTTTAGTTATACATTATGTATTTATTTGTGTAATTATTAGAATGTATCTATTATATTAAATACTACTACTACTACTACTAGTAGATAGATACCTACTGTTTTAGTAAAATAATAATAATAAATAATGCTGGACATTTCACACAGCGCCAGATGAGACCCAGATAACTGATAGAATACTTATATACGGTTTTTTTTGTAAATACATACTTATAATATTAGAAACAACCAGAACAAATCTGTAGATCATGCAAACATTTGTTCCGCGGCGGGAATCGAACCCGCAACCTCCTGCGTCTCAGCCGGCGTATTCGCCCACTGCGCCACGGAGGTCGACCGTGGCGAGGTATCCTATTAGATTCCTATTCTTTATATTACACCTCGGCCAATCTTTCATTCACTAATACTGCTCTCCATCCAAAGGATGTGTGGAAGAGATCACTTTTTTATCAATAAGACCGTCCATTATACATTTACTTGTTTCTGCTTATCTGTTTATTCTGTTGTATTTCAAGAATTCTCATTCATTCTTAACACTAATACCTACCTCTAAACATCTCGATTTCATACCCTGTTAACAAGAGATTAAAATAAAAGTTATTAAATATCAACTTTGTTGCAATCATTATTTAATTTTTATCAAAAGTGTGGTAACCAATTTATTTGACTATTGTAATAGGGCGATGCGAGTAGAAGGGTACAAGTGGGCACTTTATCGCGCCATGTGTCATCACCAAAAATCAACAACAAGCGGTACATCAACAAAAGTACGTAGATCAGCTACTGGGTAATCAGAGAACGACTGAATTACTGCTCTAATGTAATGACATTCGCTCTCTTAGATAAGGTAATTTAGCTAATCTAGTAGAGCAGACTATTACAGACAGACAAGTAGAAACAAAGCAAGGTAGTTGCTTATATATATATAAAACTTATTAGAAATTAGTTTCCCAATTAAAATAATTGGTCCAGTAGATTTTAAGAGACTTGTGTAAATAGTACATCATCCAAAAATAATAGACTAAAAAAATGGTTGTATTTGATAAACAGATCCTATTTATGGGTTTTTAAGGTACGGAACCCTAAAAATAAATAAGGCTATCTGCAGAATTCTAACGGCTTCTAGAGTCGAGCATCCCACAACTCACGTTTCATAAATTTCCAAAACCGGAAAATGCACATTTATAAAGCAAATGCACGTATCGCATAAAATTTACAGCGCGGTATTATTGGCTTCTACGATAAAAGGTACGAAAAGATAACAGAATTATATTATTTACCCAAAAAGTAGGCACCCATTTGCTGCGGTAAACATAATCATCATATCACGTGTAGGACGTCCCTGCTGAACACAGGCCTCCGCCATATATTGTTAGAGCGACTGACCTTATGCGGCTTGCACCCAACGGCTCCCAGCAACCTTTATTCGACGTCTTTCCATCTAGTGGGGCAGTGATACGCTCCAAAAGCCGTCAGTTCTCCGAGTCATTCGCCCCGCCCACTGCCACTTCATTTATTAACAAGCTTACATTATTTATCAAGCGAAGCGAGATCTCTAAATGAACTTGGGCAAATCGGTATATGTATATGAGCTATCAGTGACTTCGGAACATAATCATTGCGGTTCGGTTCTCGTGAGTGTCACAAACAACCAAAAAATATTACTCATATTCTTTGACTGATAAAATAGTGCCACGAAATTCACTACTAACTTACTTGACCCACAGTTTCATTGAAATTACAAGTAACGGCGGTTCATGTTATTTGGATACTTTTTTAGAGGTGGAAATAGCAGTTATTCTGGATTTCAGACTTGCCTATATTTGTGTCACTAAAGCTACAGTAATACCAAATTTCAGCATTATGGGGTCACTGGTGCACCCTGTGAATTTCATCAAAGTTTAGTTTTTATGTTTCAATTATAGTCCTATTCGACCTAATAGTCTCATTTAGATTTTTTTACCTTCTTGTAGCCCAATATCTGTAATTCCATCATAATAACCCCTCCCCCCACAATTTTGGCTCATTTAGTCACACCAGGATTGTTCCATTACTACCTATATATCGAATTTCACGATGATCGGATCAACGCTTCGAATGTTATCCTCGGACAAACAAACATACAAACATACCTACATATATACAACGCCGATGTGCCCAAGTTTATTTGAAGATCTCGCTTCGCTCGATCAATAATGCAAGCTTGTTAATAAATGACGATAGCGATTCTAAAGTTTGGATGTTTCAATGGCTAAACTGATTTCGAAGAAATTACTTTTATTTTAAAACCACACGTGCGAAGCCTCGAGCGGAAGCTAGTTTCCTATAAAGATCACAACAGTGAGTTTAGTTCTGTACGAGTAAAAATATCACAAACTGATTTTTTGAGATTATAGTATCTGAGAACATCTAAACAACATTACCTCAAGATAAAGTATTTCTTATAAGATCCAATAAAAATATTAATTTATCTACGCACATTGTCGGATGCTCAATATTAAAATTTATCAAGATGCTGGTTTGGAACCATAATGCGTTCATACTGAATATCATCGCAGAAACCTCTTATGTTTATCGAAAACTGAGGCATTTTACGTCTACAATTGGAGATGATATATACATCGCCTAGTGAGAAGTTTCAGCTCCACCCCAGATGGACGCATGCTCTGTAGGACCTGGGATGATTTTAGACTTTCCCAGCATTAGTCACATCAGCATAGATGTTGGTAACTGGTATCTGGACTCAGTGGAAGACCAGCGCCGCATCATATTTAACATGCCGTAGCATTTTGCTGAGCTAAGTGCATTTTCTTCCTCACAAAGCTTTTGAAAGTTCTTAATACCTAGTAATACAAGTACACATTAGAGATGTTGTTGTTGTTGTTTGTTGTATTTTGAACCCCCGACACAAAAAGAAGGGTGTTATAAGTTTGACGCCTATTTCTGACTATGTGTCTGTATGTCTGTGGCATCGTAATTCCCAAATGGATGGACCAATTCTGGTGTGGTATATTTTATATAGAAAGCTAGTTTATCTTGGTTGGTTCTTAGATATGTCAATTTATAACCCCGACTCAAAATAGGCGATATATATCGCCTATTTTAATTATAAGAATTAGAAAAAATGTATTCATATATATGAATACATTTTTTCTGTTTACTATTTGGTTGGTTGAATAAAATTTCTTCCTTCTTTCTTTCTAACTGGTGACTGGACTGGGTATACTATCCTTGCAGCTTAATAAATATTAATCCGAATAAAAGATGTGGTAATAAACAGTTTCCTCGCGATGTTTTCTGTTGAGTATGCAATGCAATGCGGACATAATTTATTGAAAAAGAAAATTTGATGGTATACGGCCAGGATTCAACTCTCAACATCTGGACCGAAAGTCTCGGTACATCTTACTAGACCACCACGGCTCCATATCCCCTTGTAAGATACCAGCAAGAAACAGATGAAATAAAAATGAACGAGTTTAAAAATTTAAGCGATGTTAAGGTGAAGGTATTATCACAAACCATCACTTATTGTAGCTTAGTTCTACTTTCTAGCCATTTCGTGTGCCAAACTTTCGCGCGTCGTATTTACAACTGAAATATATGTACGCATTTATACCTACATGCTTAAATTGGCGAAGAAAAACATCGTGAAAGTTTTATTAACTCTGCATGTATTTGCGGGTTTTGTTGAATAAATTGTGTGGGTAGTATAGGCGCTGAGAAAGCACTGTCCTAGGACATAGAGCTCCTGAGGTCCCAGCTACCTCAGAGAGCGATTTGCAGCCGTATCAACTGAGGACAGACCTGTGCGATCGTCTCGTCGTTTCCAACTAATTACTCCACAGCATAACACGGCTACTTACTATACGGCTACTCGTCTCTGGAATAATATGCTACCAAACTATTTCGAGGCTACTTCAGTGGAAGCATTCAGATTGAGAATCTATAGGCACCTTCTCGGTCAAACCAACCAAAAATGAGCAACTTAATATTTCCATAACACTTCTTCTATTGTTATGTATGTATTTTTATTCGATATTGGTATAGTTTAGTCTATCATATAAAGTATTTAAGTAGGTTTATTTATGTAGTATGTACCTATATTATGCTATATTTATTAGTCCTGTGCAAATTTTCTTTTTTACCTTTTCTGTGCACTACCTACACACAATACACAAAGGTTATCTGGAAGAGAATGCTCTTTAGCATTAAGTTCGCCTTTGTACAAGTTTTATAAGTGCAATAAAGTATTTCAATCAATCAATCAATCAATAGAGCGGTTGCATCAATTACCGAGCTGAGCTGGATGAATATTCTTTACTATGCCTTACAAGCTAAACACAAGCAACAGAAAAAGAAAAAAAAAGTGTGAGCATAATGGGCGGTCTCTCGCTAAACGAATCGATCTTTTCCAGACAACCTTTGGATGGAAAAATCATCTTCAAATTGATAAATGCAAAGACCTCAGTATATTCTTTAAAACCGAACAACTGCAACAGAGAGAGATTACTTTCATTTTATTTATGATTATTATAAATAATCCCTGAATGTATTAGATATCGGAACACTCAGGATTTGTCACATTACCTCGAGTTCACGTATTATCTCCACCCCGCACCTCCACTGAGCAATAGAATGCATGAAGCAAATTGCTTGAGAGATCCGAATGAGTCTTAGATTTCCATGAATAGGTCTTTATTGAGACGAAAGAGCTTATTTTAGCTTGGTGGTGCTTTCATCTGACTTATCATGGTTTTTCTATTTTTATGAGCAGTATTTGAAATTGAAATTGAGCAAATGCTTTATGTAGATAGTAGATAGCTCATATTATTGGATATTAGGTGAATGGTCAAGGAAATGTGGTACATTATATTGCTCGCCCTATAACAGTAATTTAGGTAACACTAAAGAAAATCTACCAGAAATAAAAGCCAATTTATTTTCTCTAACAAAAAATGTCATAAACACAGCTCCTATTGTTCTTAACATGTTGGTATACCTTTCCATTTCCCCATTCACGTATTTTCCGAGTGGTTAATACCGTCCACACCTCTCCCTGTGGAAACCCGCCCAGGGCAATAAACACAGCAAAATATACAGCGCATTTGTAGATAAAGCAGGCAGGTGCCGACCTGTTATTCGGAATGTATCGGCTCAAAGCTTCGCACTTCTTTAAGAGCCCCAGACTAAGCATAGCTTGTACTATATGAACCAGATAACCGGTAGAATACTGATATACTTTTTTCGTTATATACTGTTACGAGCTGAGGGTTCGGGATAAAATAATGGGAATCGATCGAACCAAAATAACACTTTTATTCAGCACTAAACGATGAATACACGAACTTGGTCACACGTAATCACAACACACTAATTCACAACACTGTTGCACCACTTCACCGAAATGTTCGCAAGTATAGCTAAATCCAGACTGACTCGCGAGCAACTACTGTTCACGCGAGACCCTTCTCCACGTCAGTCCTCCAGGGCCTCGCTGAGACTCACTCACCGTCCGGCCATCTCTCCGGCCTATTTATATCGTACACAATTCGATTGTTCGAGAACGATCTCGGTCGTTCCAGGAAAACGGTCGGTGTTTCGACAGAACGACCAATCCCCATTGTGCGCAACCACAGACAATAACAACAATAACACAGCAAGACAAAAGCGTTCGAGAAGTTTCGATTATTACTCATTGTTTAACAGCCTCGGCGTAACAATACTTATAATATACGTAGGAAAATACTCTAACCCGAAACAAATATGTGTAGACCATGCAAAAATTAGTCCCGCAGCGCGAAAACGAGCCCGCAACCTGCTGCGTCTTAGCCGGCTATTTGCCCACTGCGCCACAGAGGTCGTCAAGAAAACCAGTAACTCGAGAGAACCACTACGACATTGTGCACATGTTCAGCTAGGGCTATGCGATACACAAACCTGCAGATTCTGTAATAAGGCGGCAGAATCGCCCCTACATCTGTTAAGCGAGTGTGGTCCACGAATGCGTAAACGTATATAATGCGTCATCTAGTCAAATACATTCTTAGCCTAGAGGAGCTAACAGTTATCCCCCCGAAGAATATCCTACAGTTTCTAACAGCTGTAGGGC
This sequence comes from Philereme transversata, assembly GCA_963924445.1. NCBI lineage: Eukaryota > Metazoa > Arthropoda > Insecta > Lepidoptera > Geometridae > Philereme > Philereme transversata. Next base: position 15,126,866 of record OZ004342.1, read on the forward strand.
TTAGTGGTGAATTTTGACCGCCCCATGAACTAGAGGCGACCTAAACACGAATGGCAATCACAATAGGCCTCGTGGCCGCAGTGATATTAAAGCCGCAAAAAAAAAAATAAAAAAAAATTGTAGGTATAGGTGCAGGTTCATACCGATATCTACCGGCGTTAGTGATCTACTTTTGTGAATGCGTTCTGTGTTCTCTTCGCGTAAATGACAAACTGTGTCGAGGCAATAAGAGGCTTAGCGGAGCGCAGCGAGGCGTGGATTGCAATAGCGATGCCACCTTCCTTGGCACATACTGGATGAATGTAACCTTGTTGAGTGGTTAAGGTTATTTCTAAAGTTAACTAGGGTGGTTTATTATGAGATCATCAAGAAATGTACAAGAAAAGTAGTTTCTATCTACTGAAAGAAATAACAATGTATTGTCATGTACCAATCGATCAAAATAAACTTTCAACAGCTTCTTTATATAGGGTGCTGAAGTGAGCTGCCGGTATTTGAACATAATGTCTAATGGGTTCTTTAAAAATATAGGAAGTAATTACATATCTATACAAAAAATATCAGTTAAAACATCCACTAAAATGTTATTACACTTTGCAAGGTAATTAATAAAATCTGTTGACGCCATTGTGCATTACTGCACTGCGTTCGTCTTCAAGTCACGCGTTAATATATTATATTAGGTAGGTAGATAGATGGATAATTCTTTATTGTTACACCATATTCCAATAACTTAACCTAGAAAACTTAAAGACTAATACATGTGTGTACATGTAGTACATGGTGATACAATGGTAGATATCATAGGAAATTAGGTAAACAGTATAACCTTCTACTAAGAAAACTTTCGTCATTTATTTCAATCATTATTATAAATACGGGATTTATCACGTACCGTTTTATCGGTATAACATTCATCGTTTTTCATTGAAACCGATTCAAGTTGATCCTTCTCATATTTTTTAAAATATATTTGTGTCGTATATCAAATAATAATAACCTCCTTAAAAACTGACACAGTTTACGTCGCCACCCTGTATATGTTCCCTCTAACATATTCCGGTTTCTAAGGACGGATCACTCGAACTTCCGAAGAGTTCGTATTCAAAACTTTTATCAATATAAAACGATAAAGCGCTATAATAGTTTCTTGACCGCAACAAATACATATTGTGCCAATTTCAAGTTGCTGGAAACATTTCCAGACTATTCGAATAACTTGTGTAGATTGACATAAATCGCAAATGGCCTCGCTGAGTTTTCGCCATCCCTTTGCAATCATAAAATATTGGCAAACTCGGAAACGAACTGAGATTGTTATTTGTACTACGAAACTTTTAAAAGCCGAATTTGGGACAGTCTTTTAGGTTTTAGGCGGCTGTGCGTGATTTAAATATTAAACTACACCTTTTCTGGAAACAGCTTTTGAGAGATTTCAGGTTAGTAGATTGGTTTACTATTTATATTTTGTGATATTGGAAGGAATAGCAGTAGGGGTTCTTACAAATCTAAAGTAAATAATTTTAAGCACTTGTTAATTAAATAAATATTGCTGGACATTTCACACAGCGCTATCTAGCCCCAAACTAAGCAGAGCTTGTACTATGGGAACCAGATAACTGATACAATACTTATATACATTTTTTTTGTAAATACATACTTATATTATATAGAGAAACAACCAGACCCGGAACAAATATCTGTAGATCATGCAAACATTTGATCCGCGGCGGGAATCGAACCCGCTACCTCCTGCGTCTCAGCCGGCTATTCGCCCACTGCACCACGGAGGTAGTCTTACGGTAGGTCTTAGGTAATTACGGTGCCTGTGATTTTTAGATCACGACAGTTAAAGCAAAGTTAAAACGATCAATTTTGATATTTGAAGACCGCTAGAATATTATTGTCGGAATGTTATATTGGCTCAAATATGTTCACATAACAGAAAAAAAAGTAAAAAAAAGATAAAGAGAATTTAAAGAGCCGTAGAGTTTCTTGTGAAAGGGCTCGCTGGGAAAGTACTACCGCCATTCCTATTTCTGCCGTCAAGCAGCATTGCTTTGTTTCGGTTTGAGGAGTATGGTATTACAGGCACATGAGGCTTTACACCTGTATGCCTCAAGTAGATGGACGCAGAGCAGTGCATCGTAGGACACGTTTCTAAGCGCGTGGTCTACGAGGCAATAGTTCGTTATAGGCGATGGTTACCACTTAATATCAGGTGGGTTATACGCTTGTTCAATCTCCAGGTAGAATAATAAAAAAAATACATTTTATTACATTCATTGTAATGCGGGCGGCACTAGACCGAAAGTTGCGGGCACATGTAAAATGTTTGCCATTCTTATTTGTTATTTTTGTGAATCACCTACTATTTAAGTTTTTGAACTGTTTCGAAGCATTAAAATTACTTAAGTTTAAATTAGTTTCTCATATAAGTGAAATGTAAATTTCTTTTGAGAAAATAAATGTTCTTTAACCATATTTTTAATTTGCACATATACTGGGAGAATGATCAAAGAATTAACTTGTTCAGAACTCGTCTAGCGTAGGGCTTCTCAAAATCTGTCTGCTCAGTTTTTCATAACCAGTTTTTGGTTGGTAAATATTTTAAAACAAGCTTATTAAATATTGTAATCTGAATATTTAGAGATCTCTCTCGTTTTTAAAGCACGAATAATTTTCTGTTGGCATTTTCGAGTAGGCCCAATCTTTTTGACTAAACGCTATTAATTTCCGCAAACTCTTACTAATGTAATCAAACCCCGACTATTTATCATTCATCGCATCATTCATCATTTAATTGCAGTATCATTCATACTTAGCTAGCGCCAAGCGTGTGTTGAGTCATTCCTTTAATTGGATACCGTAATTTTTCTGTTTTTTTTTTGAAATCATATACATAATCTAATAATGATCGAATAATTTAATGAAACGGGTTCTGTATTTTTTCATCTACATGAGAAGACCAATTTTATGGATAGGCCTATAAATGTAATGTTTACAAAAGTTAAAACTACGAGAACTAGGCTGGGTTGATAGTATTATAAAACATATTTTATCCATTACTCTAAGAAACCCAGATTTCATACAAACATTTGACAACCTCCGTGGTGTAGTGGGCAAATAGCCGGCTGAGACGCTGGAGATAGCGGGTTCGATTCCCACCGCGGAACAAACGTTTGCATGATCTACAGATATTTGTTCCGGGTCTGGTTGTTTCTCTATATAATATAAGTATGTATTTACAAAAAATAATGTATATAAGTATTCTATCAGTTATCTGAGGGCTTAGCGAAGTTACAGTCGATTAGCGATGACGCTAGTCGATAAGTCCGAAAATGCATGGGATTTGACACATGCTATAGAAATACCACGTGGTATAGCGACAACAAATGTATGTAGAAATCGAATCGATTCGGAGCGAATGTTATTTGGCTACGGGCCCTGGTTCCCATAGTACAAGCTCTGCTTAGTTTGGGGCTAGATAGCGCTGTGTGAAATGTCCAGCAATATTTATTTGGTTTAACAAGAACATATTATTATGGATCATCAAAGGAAAATGACGTCGTCGTTTCCGCTTACGAAAGAAATAGGCTAAGGAGGTGATTAGACATCATTTCCTTGCCCCACAAAAGGCGTCGGGATAATGGAGGCTACTGCTACATCTCGTTAACTGGTTATTTTACTCTTTGGGTTGTGCCTGCAGGCCGCCGTCTCGGTATTCTAGCCAAACATGGTTTACGCGGACTAATACAATTTTTTTTTGAGGTAATAATATAAAATGCTCGTGTAAGAGATTCTGTTCTTTAGAATGCAAATGTTACGCTGCCCTCTTGTCTCAGAAGCCAGTCCGAAGATAATGAATTACGCAGTATCTCGTGGCATATGCAGTCTCTGTATCCCAAACTAGGATAATTGATCGAGCGAAGCGAGATCTCCAACTCAACTTGGCCAAATTGGCGTTGTATGTATGTATGTATGTAAGTATGTATGTAAGTATGTATGTATGTATGTTTGTTTGTCCGAGGATAACTTTCGAAGCGTTGATCCGATCATCGTGAAATTTGATACATAGGTAGGTAGTGATGGCACAATTTTGATGTGACTAAATGAGCTAAAAATGTTGGGGGGGGGGGGGTTGTTGGGATATTGGGGTTCAAGAGGGTAAAAAAAATTAAAATGAGACAATTAGGTCAAGTGGGACGTCAAATGAAAGGTCTTTGTTAGTACATTTTGATTACGTTTTTATTTTTATCAAAGTTTTTATAGTTTTTGAGCCATCATAAAAACTAAACTTTGACAAAACTCACGGGGTACACCAGTGACCCCACAGTGCTGAAATTTGGTATGCGTGTAGCTTAGTGACACAAATATAGGCAAAAGTCTGAAATCCAGAATAACTGCAATTTATACCCCAAAAAAGAGTGTCTTAATAATATGAACTCCCGTTACCTGTAATTTGAATCAAACTATAGGTCAAGTTATTTGGTTATTCATATCGTGGCATTATTTTGATAGTCAAAGATTACAAGTAATATTTTTTTGTTTTTATGCGAGACTCGCGAGATCTCAGTTCGGGGTGAACCACTAGTATAATGGTAACGGGTAACTGTGAGTATCATGGTACTACAAACCTGAATACCGGAAAAAATATTGCAGTTGTAAACTTTTGTCACGTAGCTGGAACCGAACCTGCGTCACCTTGCGTGTTGTTCTCGCATATCTTGCTGCAGAGCTCGTCAAAAGGTTACTCAAATAATACTAATGGCTGCGTACCCTTAGTGGAACTCATGCATTTTTGAATGTTTTTTAAATGCACCGTCTCATCTACATATTATATATACGACCCTTACAATGCTTTTTTATTAGTTTACTGCATCATTTACCCACAGATATAACTAAATTTACTTAATAGTGGGTATCACAACACTCAACAATCACACACACTCACCCTCGCTCACACAAACATACCCACACACACTCATATCCACACTAGCACACACTCGGACTATAACACCGACCTAAATCATGTTCCTATTATTGTAAAATTTTCAAACACTATACAGCACAATTGTATTTTAATTTATATTAATGTACTTCTAATTGCATATATACATATACACAATAATGATTGGTCTTATTTATATAAAATTAATGTATTGTTATTGTTATTTTTTATTCCACTTTATATTAAGCAGGGGGAGCACAGCTGCCTATCATACAGGCTTTTCAGTCTAGTTTAGGCAACTGAGGCTCATACATAATTATTGTCACATAATAATCATCTTAATTTTTGTTACATGTACCTATCTAATAATTATGTATTGTATTTTTGTACTTGTATATTGTGTCAAAATAAATAAATAAATAAAATAAAGTTTTTACTTAGCTCTTAGATTAAACAAATTGCTGAAAAAAGTTGGTACTTTACTGCGTACCATATTCTGTTTTAAATGGGCAAGGCTTTATTTATGGTTGTGTATACGCCCATCATTGGATCGTGACCCATTAGTTAATGGGCTTGATTGCACCCATGGAACAAATAAGAAACAATCCCTTTCGTGACATACGTACAGTCAGCAATGAATCTGGTTATCACATCAAACAAAACAATTAAATTGTATAATATAAAGATTATCGTAAATCTATGTGATACAATTGGCGGTCACAAGAGGGGCAACAAAAAAAAATCGTGATCTCTAGCAGTCAACCTTTGTATGGAATTGACTATGTGACTATTACCGCGCCACAGAGATCGTCAAACAAGATTTAAAGATAACTTATTTTCGCGAGCAATCCAAAATTAGGCTTTCGAACATAGATGCATATTTTTAGGACTAATATTTGTCAAACTAATTAATTAGAGTACGTGTACGTATATTATTTAGAGACTTTCACATAGACTTAGGACGACCTCCGTGGCGCAGTGGGCAAATAGCCGGCTGAGACGCAGGAGGTAGTGGGTTCGATTCCCGCCGCGGAACAAATGTTTGCATAATCTACAGATATTTCTTCCGGGTCTGGATGTTTTTCTATATATTATAAGTATGTATTTACAAAAAAAAAAAGTATATAAGTATTCTATCAGTTATCTGGTTCCCATGGTACAAGCTCTGCTTAGTTTGGGGCTAGATAGCGCTGTGTGAAATGTCCAGCAATATTTATTTATTTATATTTTATTTTATTGGTAACCCATTCTGGACACATACCCACTCCCCTAAAACACACTCACACAGAAATACTTACAATAATTATATTAATAATATAAAATAATTATATTAATAGTTTTCAGTGTTCACATTGTTTTAGTAATATGTAAAAAGTTCACTGGTATAAATAAAATACAAAAAAAAAATCTAACTTAATTTAATTTGGTTAGATTGAGATTATTTACTAAACATAATTTTAATAACAATAACAAATGGTCTGAAATAAGAATATTGATTTGAATGACTAATTATTGTCCCTTGGCTTTAAATATCAACCTTTTTCTTTTTAAATATTATTTTTCATGGAAACAGATTGTATAAAAGTGATTTACAAAAATTTTTGTCCAGTGTACTTATACGCCATATGCCTGCTATATAAGTGTAAGTAAAATGTAGGAACGAAGAAGTTGTGTTCTTCACACTCTTGTTTACCTGCGAAAGTTCATGAATACCTACTTATTTTATGTGGCGATCTTAGATTTCATGTAGTTTTTCCAGCTCCCATCTTTCAGTGAAAGAGTCTTACCGAGTCTATTATAAGTATAAAGCTAATTCTAATTTCGCACACAGAAAATGAAATGTTGTACCACTTTTTAAGAGGATATCCGGGAAGCAAGACATTTGGAAAATAGGCATTTAACAAATCTATTGCTGTCGCGCTGTGTGTGCCCTATATACCCTATGTGCGTGCGATAGAGACAACTGCAGGTCGGACTGATTATACCTATTTAAAATAGACTAAATCACTGTTTCGTAGTCCTCTGTTTCCTCCTCCAAAACGGGACCGATTTTTTTTTAATATGTAATAAAAAGGGCTTTGGCTATGTTTGTACGTTTCGTTTTTTTATTTATAATTGTCAAATTTGTTTGCTGGATGTCTGAAAAGGGGCAGTAAAAATTAGCAATTTTTGTGACTTTAGAAGGTTCCTAGTTCTTATAATAATTAATTTATGGAGAAAAACTAAACGTAGGGGCATGACCGTGGTACTTGTAGATTGTATGGTAAAAAAATATTTGCTCTAGTATCACTATCCAGAGAGGAAACAGGGGACTACGTTTGTAGGGGCGAAACGCAGCCCAGATTTCCCCTTAAGTATTGCGCGCACTATATACTGTATCCGAAGCCTAGTCTTCTCCATATTCCTTTACGGTGCAGAAACGTGGACTCTCAAAGCGAAGGATCGCGTACGTGTAGACGCTTTTGAGATGTGGTGCTGGAGACGAATGCTGCAGATTCCCTGGACTGCCCGAAGAACTAACCTTTCAATACTCAAGGATCTCAAGATAACTACAAGGCTATCAACAGTCTGCCTCCAACGAGTCCTTGAGTACTTTGGTCACATAGCGAGGAAACATAGTGACAACTTGGAGAAACTGATCATCACTGGCAAAGTTGAGGGGAAAAGACCACGGGGTCGTAGACCGATACGTTGGTCTGACCAGGTCCGCACAACTCTCGACTCTGGGCTTCGTGATGCCATACATGTCGCCGCCAACAGACACCGATGGCGAAACATAGGCAAGGAAAAAATCACCCATGGAGGAGGTCAGCATTGAGGTCACCCTCAGCATTGAGGATAACGACTCGAAGAGAGAGAGAGATTGCGCGCACTGATGCTATATAAATTTGGCGACGCTTATATGTAGTTAATACGAAGAACGAGGGGCGATTAAATAAAAATTAAATATCTTATTAACTACGGTCGAATTTCAACCACTGTGCACTGACAACTAAGTTATATGTACGTAATTAAACACAGACGATTACCCTTTAAATGTGAAGCTTTCTAAGTTTTTCGCGATTAATCTTTCATAATAGCAGAGAATTTTACGAGGCCATTATTCGATAAAACTAAAATCCTGAGGAATATACAAGCTGGTGCTATTAAAATAAAAACTAAAATTTAATTACGATTTACATCACGCCTCGCAGCATAATTTAAGACATCATTTGCAATACTTGCAAACATTTTCTATAGTAACGATCTGCACATCATTGTAAATCTGAATTGTTACCACTCAAGGCCTGAGCGTAGTATTCACTGTCTTCTAAATTATTTAACGATAAAATAACTAATCTGTATTTTGTATCTTCCTGGTCGAATTAGGCACAATCTGTTTCCACAAAAATATATACCATAGGAACCGGAAACTTGCAGTTACCTACAGTCAAAATCGGTACGGCAATATAAAATGGTAACAAAAATTTAATGGTCGATTGCAATACACGAGGTTTATACCGATTTACAATTGGGCCATAACATTTTGCGACACATAAAATGCAATCTCCTGTATAAGATAGATAAATCTGTACGCTTTGTACTTATAGCGCCAAAACTAAGTACAAATGAACCCTATCTATTTAACATGGCAAACTTCCATTTCAAAATAACCTACCTTTAGAATCACTCTCATTTATTAATAGAATAAAAGTAGGTAAATAATGATCGAACACATACGCATTTGCCTGCAACGAAAAGTAATATAATGCTTCTCTTTATACCTTTTAGTATTCCTTTCCATTGACGTAACATCATCGAAATGAAAGCATAAGTGACTGTTGCAATTATTTTTGCACCAAAGTCCACAGTTCCAAACATAAAATACAGCAATATTTTTCCCCGTAGTAAAAATCAAATTTGCAAACTACGCTTCAGTTGTGGATCAAATCCGGAAAAAATCTGATAAATGTAACATCCAAAGGTTACGTTCCGTTTCTATTTTCGTATTTCCACTTTACAAGAGAGAGATTTCCCCGGCGACGACGTGTATGCTCTAAAAACTCCACTTTATAAGAGTATCTAAGTTATTTAAGTTTAGAAAGGAATTGATCGTTAGTTACTACTAGTTTCTTCATGTTCACATTCACTAGTTTGTTCATCTAGTATAATAATACTCTGTGATTGTACTCATATACTAGATGCAGTAAAAATGTAAGCTTTCTTAACCATGACTTTGAAAATGAAAAGGAAAGTATAAAGGTCGGGACGTAAAAGCACTTTTGTTAGTTTTTTCATTGGAAGCTGTCAAAAACACAAAGGAATCCTTGAGTTTTGATTCTTGAACACAGTTCTAGAAAACGGATCTAAATGTCTCGGAACCATGCATGCAAAACGTTTCCCTGTCAAATTTAACGTTAACCCACTCACGGAGAACATTAGATTTAAATGTGACACAAAAATTGCATCAGTGCTGATTTGATAGTGCCTTTTAATTTTGCGACCAGCGTCAGTTCAATATATCGCCTATTTTAGGCAAGGCTGGGGGCTCAGAATTTTGGGTGACTATTTAGTTAAATACCATATCAGTCACATCAATGGATAATGCAGTTGAATTTTGTCGAGAACTCTCAACATTTCATGACATAATTTTTCAACTGCCAAACCCGACATGTGTTGTCGTATGAATGGATGATATTTCCATAAATTATATTTCCATGGCATTGCAGGCAAGTTTCATTCTACGCTTAAATATCATTTTACTCAATAGAGAATGTAGAATCATTTCTAGGGTATCGGGCGATCGGAATAATGAATTAGAAGAAATGTTTCTATTTTCAGTACACATAGTTAGTCAACATTACCGAGCATGAATACAAAATTTCTTAAGTTATTACAGTTTTTGTCGATAGACAGCTTTGTTTATAGTAATTAGAAAATAAATATAACCGTCATGCCATTTTTGCTGGTCACGTCGAGACTCTACACGTTAAAAAAGCAAAAATTCGGTCCGTTACATTATAAAATTCAAAAGATTTTTAATTAGTGCGGTATTCACATGACTAAAGGATTACCTTAGTCATCAATTAAATAATCAGTGAGTTAGAATGCGGGCTCAGCATAATTCTAAGGCAAGATTAGTGACGTCACCGAAGATAACTTGACTAACGTGTGCAATGATTAATGATGTGCTTATAACGTTTTAAAGCAGGTGCTATACGTATCAATGTTTACGTATGCTAACGTGAAAGAAATATTTGCTATGGGTAATAATGATCGTATTCATTTTGAAATTTATATTAGACATGAGTTAATTTTGTCACGAGCGAGCATGCTAAAATTTTTGACCGCTATTGCAGAGCCAACTGTAGGTACATTAAACAATATGCCATTTGCTATTAAAATACAAATTCTATTTGAATTCCATAGTTATAAATAATGGAACTACGCATGCGCAAAGTGTTGTCATAGTTAGTCATAACCATAAGTCATAAGTAGAGATCGGGTAAACAGATGCATATTTACCTAAAGTTAAAAGTTGGCTAGTATGGATAGCACTTTTTTATCGATATAATGCCATAATTCCGGAATCAACAAATTTATCATGTGTTAATTTTTTAAAATTTATTTATTTACTTAACCTAGACATCATAGTTTTCTATGGTATGTCATTCATCCCTCATATAGTCTAAAGAAATTCACATTCTATGACAAAACGCACACTTTGGCACATAGGTATATTAGGTATAAATAATACCTTGTTAAACAACAAGGTACAACGTAATATGGTTGCTGTTCTCTACTTTTACTGTCAGTACTTTTTGACGAAGCGAAAACAACCTTGTAACATAACAAGTGTCAGATCGGGCCTATTAGACCTCAGGGAATATAAGCATTTTGACAATGTGCGAGTGAGATGGGAAATTCTACCTGCTTATTATTTAATGTTAAAAAAATATGCATCCAATCCCGGGATCTCGGCATTTTATTTTTAATAAAAATATTCTAAAAATTAATATTCCATAATTTGTTAGCTAAAAATCAACTTTAGGTATATGCATCCGAATATCCGATCACTAGTCATAAATAAGTCATTTATTCTTTGCTGAATAATGTTACAAAATAATGTCTTAAATTATATATGATTAAAGTGCTTATAGATATAATCTACCGGGTAGGGTTGTTCAATGTACACACAGCTACACATCAAGCTATACATTTCCAGACTATGCTGACCTATCATTGTTCGGAAAACCTACACAATGCGAGGTCAGCTTATACTGGAAATGTATAGCTTGAGGTGTAGCCGTGTGTACAGTTGACTCTGCACTTATTACCCAAGTCTTTTACTTCGGCTGACTAAGCTGAGAGGATAATATGGATACTGGGCAAGACTACTTCATCTAAAATCTTGTCTAGTTATATATGAAATATTGCTACTTGCCACCAGGTATAAATCATCAGGCCTCAGATGAAAAGTCAATTTACATCATTTCTCACGAAATATATCTCATGATCTAGAAAAGCTTCAGCTACGACGATAAGCAGAATGATAGATCGTTTAAAACATAACAAGTATGTCTAAAAATACTGCGCAGTTTTTTAACTTTTGCAGTTTCCACGTTTTCAATTGTTTATTGTTCTACTTTGTTTATGTTTCAAATAAACAAATTGATATTTTTTAAAATTTGAATGATACAAATTGACTCAGCGTTAACTATTCAAACGCTCGCAGCTTTACATAACAGATTGTGTACAAAATAGAAAATCTTGCAAATTTATGCCCTTCCATATATAATATATCATGTAACAATAGCTGACAGAAAACGGATACGAAGCAACACTAGACTGTTATCCCACACGAGATCTATCAAATGTAGGCCATTGTCAATACACAGATAGGATCGATTAAAAGCTGGACAAAGCTAATTCCAATTGATAAACAGTTCGCCCCATGGATAAACACGAGACGATTAGGCTACAAGACGCCAGATAAAGTAATACGAGTTTATTCATAATAAACTTTATTTCATACAACAATCGTACAAATAATTGTAGTACAATATTACAAATAGTACAAGATGTTAATTTACTTACTCTTTGGCCCATATAAATATATAGTTTGAATCGTTTGCAACGGTCTTTAGATAATTCAACTGTTTTTCTGTATTTTATAGTCTTGTAAACAATTGTATATAGGGTGTTTGATAATATACGCACAAAAATGAAAGGGGTTATTTTGACGAACATAGTAAATAAATTTGTGAAATGTTTACCATAGAAATGTGAAATTTTATTTGGCATCTAAAAACAAACACTTTATTAAAGTTATGTTGTGCTATTGCATAATGCTACCCATTTAAGCACAGATATTGTATTGGTGACGTCTCGAAATATCTCTTGTGCCTTTCTAACCCATAACCCGCAGCCATTTCTGAAAGAGATATCAAACCGCCCTTTATTTTCGGATGTCGATTGCAAGAGTAGGCAGCCAGTTTTATATCGAATGAATCACCTAAACTTAGTGATTTTTTTTTATTTGGTAATATAACTAGTAGTTTTTTTTGTTCGAGAAGTATTTTTATATGTTTTAAGAAACCGTCACTTGAATATCGTGAGTATATTACCAAACACCCTGTATTCATTCTATTTATAACTTAGTGACCTAACTAAGAACTAAGCTAAAATGAAAAACGACAATATAATGGGTGGCTTTATCGCTGAAAGCGATCTCTTCCAGGCAATCTTTGGATGCCTTTTAAGTAATCCTATCTTTTGGATACCTTCACTAAGAGGGGCGTTTGATTGAGACAGCATATTTACCTCTGAACCTGAGAACCTCTTTCTGTAGATTTATCAAGCTTTCATTCACATTATCTGTCATTGTAACTTACAGGCTACATACCCGACTTGTCTGCTGAAAGTCACTGTTGCAAAATAAATGAAGCAGGAATGAATGAATAAATGCATTTCATTCGACTCAATGTGCCACTAATAAAAATAAAGTGGCATCCGTGCAAAATGATCATGATGGATGTCGCATTAACATGAAAATTTACGATTAAGAAAGACGATTAAGAAAGTTGTCTTATGCCCCTCCACAAACTAAAATAAAATCAAATTATATACAGAGGTGTCGGTAACGGTAACAGTGTCTCGAGTTCAATGGTTTTTTCCCATATCGAAAAATACCCAACGCGTCTAAAGAAGTTTTCACTTCGGTGTCGGTAACGGTAATAGTGTCGCGAGTTCAATGGTTTTTTTTTCCATCTCAAAAAATGCTCAACGTGCCTAAAGAAGTTTTCACTATGCCCGACGCGCCCAAAGAAGTTTTCACTTCAAAAATTTACGGCACGGCGCGTTCCAATTATACGAAGATCAGTAAAGTTCACAGGCCTGATTCCCAGTAGGAAATACATCTTCTGTATACATTTCATAAAATCCTGCTGATTTCGTGTAAGTATATCTGACACCTACCTATTAGGCAGAATGGTTGTAACGCCCGGCGTTACATCGCATTTAGTAACAGTTCGTATATTCGATAACGTAATAGCATGGACATAGATAGATCTAAGCTACCCCTAATGCTCGGCAGTTTCCTAAACCATAACATAGATAAGAGTGTACCAATTTCCTCTAAATATGCTGAAATTGTTTTTGGTGCCGATGCGATAAACCAACGATTGAACACCGGCATGTATACGAGTACAACATAATACAGTTATATGTATACCTTCTTACCATATTGACAGTGTCTGTTTTAGTAAGTGGAATATCTGATCTCACTAAATATTCCCTGAACAATCGAAATACCTAGGTCGAATACGAAGCGTGATTAATGAGCATTGATACAAGAAATAATTCGCACACATTGCTCATTTATTATGTGATGGAGCCAGAATGTTATTGCCAGATTAGAGTCTGTATATATTAGTTTCTAGGTGATGATAGGTCAGATGGATAAACCTATTTAATACTAAGAATCCAAGCACCTCCAAAAAGTTTTTAAAACATTAGGTATAGCAGCACACTAAAAATAAACACAAATAAAAGAAGACACAAAGTCAAAAGTACAATGGGCGGTCTTATGGTTAAGAAGAGTTTTTTTTAAGATACCTACTACTCTCTCTTCGAGTCGTTATCCTCAATGCTGAGGGTCGTGACCTCCTCCATGGGTGATTTTTTCTTTGACTATGTTGCGCCATCGGTGTCTGTTCGCGGCGACATGTATGGCATCATGAAGCTTAGAGTCAAGAGTTGGATCTGGGCCCATAGCCAAATTACATTCGCTGTGAATCTATTCGATTTCTATATACATTTGTTGTCGCTGTATCACGTGGTATTTCTATAGCATGTGTCAAATGCTATAGAAATGTGTCAGACCAACGTATCGGGCTACGACCCCGTGGTCTTTTCCCCTCAACTTTGCCAGTGACGATGAGTTTATCTATTGACTTTTTTTTTGACTTTTGACTTTTATCCAAGTTGTCACTATGTTTCCTCGCTATGTGACCAAAGTAGTCAAGGGCTCGTTTGAGGCAGATTATTGATAGCCTGGTAGTTATCTTGTGTTTCTTGAGTATTGAGTACCTAATACTACCTAATGTTATTTTGTTACGACGATATTTAGTTTAAAATGATAAATCATCATAATAATGAGCAAGTATTCAGATTGTAAATTTACGAAAAGTAGCATCGTAAAAATAAAAATACATTCTTACTACCCGCTTGTATTATTGAAGTTTCATTCTGATTGCTTTTGTTTGAGTATATAACCACCGCTGAGAGTAAGGGTACAGGCCAAAATTGATGATGATAGCTCGAAACACGATACCTAGTACCACCTCCCAACATCATAATCGAAGTTTTATCAGTTGAAGTAAACAGTAGACTTTGTTCATAATTCACATCACGAGCTCTGCGGTTTAATCGGAGCCAAACTTTCGGGGTGTTAATCTACTAATGTTGGGATAAGAACTTGGCTGAAGTTGCACGCTAGTCGCCTGGATCGACTAGGATATGAATACTGGTCGTTTAGTTTTGAATTCTAAATTATTATACCTAGACCGGACGGGTGGTACCACCATGCTATAACACCAATTACATAAAACAATACGTAAGACAAGATACCTAATTATTATACACTAAAACAACAGAAATGTACAATGGGCGCTCTTATCAGTTAAGTTTACGAATTAAAATTTTCCATTTCTTTTCAGCTTATTTCAGTTTCTGTATGGTTTTCATTCTACTCGCTGATATGGGGTTGTCTACCGTACCATACATCTGATGATAATTACCAAAACTAGTAAATTTTTATGAGCCACTTTATACGAGAAATAGAAGCCGGGGCTAATATGTTACACATACATATTCAAATAGTTCAGTCAAATTCATCTTAATTTAGTAGAAATGAACATATTTTAACTTCCTAATTTCTCAGACGATTTATTCCTTAAAATGCCTTGTGCGGCGTAGGCTATGAAACATTGATGTGATTTAACACCAAGCCGTTATTTTCACAATGAAACTTGACGTGCGAGAGTGCCAGCTTGGATCTCGTTGGGAACTGGCGGAAAATTAAGCCCCGTCCCGACTTGCGAGCGACTCCACTCATTGCCCATTAACCTCATAATAGCTTAAATATGCTAAGGAGCCCGCGCTCACGAATAACAGTGGGAAAGCCCCTCAAACTTTGCTCGTGTAATACCTACCAGGCACATGTTTACCTTCGTAATTAAAGGTCATTATCTAGTTTGAATGACGCTTGGGTCGGCTCGAAGCTATCTTTCCATCTACTGTGGATTCTTGGGGTAAATTTGTTTTTGGGTTTAGGTAGCTTTATCCCAAATGAATGCTTCTTTATACGAAATGATGTAAGAGTAACTGTAATTAAATCGTCGTTAATTGAGATGAGTTTGAGCCATTTTAGATCCAGCACCAGCTGCGAATGAAAATTGGGAAGGAAATAAAGCAAATTGCCGGAACGGAGCAATTAATCCTCTAACGCTTTAAAAGAGCTATTGTTTCTTATTGTAATCATTAGCAGGGGATAAGTATTCCTATTTTATAACCATTAAGTTTTTAATCGTATTTCAGTCAGTCACAGGCCATTATGAGAGTGTCATGGCGGGTTAAGCAATAGGTTTAGTATTAAATTACCGACCACCCGCTGCGGTCCAACGCAGGCCATATTCTCTAGAGGTATTATTGTTTGACCTATATTTCTCACATGAGCTCAAGTGGATTGAGATTAACTTCTGGCACTCGATCGTCTTGACTTGAAGCGTCGCGCGTTTGAATGTTAGCGCAAGCAAGTAGCAGAAAATACATTAAGCGAATGCGTTTCCTCGTTACCTCCGAGACATCGACTTGCTAAAAAAGTTTCGATTCCAACAGATACAAGTTTTTAAAGGAGTCCAATATCACCATCATTAGTGTTATGAACATCTTCTTTCAATTTAAAGCCAAATTTACATAAAATTGCTGTCGACTTTCGAAATTAGGGTCCCTTGTCCGTGCAATCAATATTCTTGATTGCATTTCTTTTAATATTACGATCAAACAGAACGGGTAGGCTGTGTTCTGTATATTTTCTATCAAATAAAATTGTAAGTTTTGTTCAGATTTCGCATGAATTTTTAGGACAATATTAAGCCCTTTTTAGCCATAGTATTAAGTGGATGTCTACCAACGCAGGAATTCCAGGTTATAATTTATTTCTCAATACAAATATTAGGTAAAGTTAGACATATTTACGTTTTCCTTTGATGGACACTGAGCCATAATGGGTATGTTGACACAATCTCATTTGCATTCAGTAATCGTTTACGATCTAAGAAGTGCTATTACCATCCTGTCTGTCTTCATTTAATGGGCTTCCGTGCTCGAACCTGAAGTTGACAGCCTATCTCAAATGTCACCCGTTTGCTCTTGCAATTTTAAGAGCAAAAGAATCATATGTTGCATGCTATATCGTAAAACCAACATCGTTTTAGCTAAACATTATCTTCAGTAGCTTTACGTGCTCTAAAAGCGTTTTATTTTTTACTTTCATTTCAAGGTTCATACTACAGACTGAAATACTTAGAAAAGTAGGTACTTACGTAGAGTAGTGACCACATCATTTTTGCAAGCTTTTAGGTACATGCAAGCATTCACAGAGCAGTTCTTTGAGCTAGGTCGTTGAGAGGGTGCTAAGGTCTTCACGTAACTATGCACATAAGCGTAAACAGGATTTATTAATAGGGGCAAAACCACAAGCCTTCGGGAGCAAAATATGTTGATAGGTGTGCTAAACCCAGTTTTTTAAATTACAAACTACTCTACATGCTACCTATCTGGGATCTACGGAAATACGCTGAACGACTGTCCGCTATTATTTCCATGTTTATAATTTCTTAGCTGCCGTCACTTTTGACCTTGGCTGATTTCGGGCTAGTTAGGGGAAAGAGGGGGAGGCTGGCCCTGTCATGTCTCACTGAATTCGTTCACAAGTTTCGTCCGTGTTTAATTCACGGGTGTCCACAGGCGAGGCTAACGAGCTGCACTCGGAGCTACCAACGACAACTTTGAGTTTTTCACTAATGGTACTGATTTTTAGCACGAATGCTCCATAAAGATAGTTATATTACAAGTGCCTGAACATTGCAGTCTCTACATTCTTTAATGTGTTGCAAAGAATACTTATAAGAATAAAACTTTTTCATGAAATGTCATCAGAAGATTGTAAAGAAAAGGCAGTGAAATGTGATCGATTTGAACAAGTATTTCATTAACGAAGTACACTTTCAGTCATCTGAAATGAGGAGCATGTGTTTCAATTACTTTTTGCTAAATATGAAGGATTATTCATCATTATCTCTCAATGATCTATTTTTACGAATAATCGATTCGATGGACAAAAATAGCAACAAAGTAATTGGAACTTCCTAATCAAAGAGGCCTTTACAAAAGGGCTCTTTGTTTGGAATATTATCTCTATGAAAGCTATCCAGGATTTATACTAATCCAATGCGTGGGTGGTTTTACGTATAGTGGCGGTCTGCGGGGGTCCGGCCACATACGGACCCCGGCCCAAATGAGCCGCACGGAGCTTTCAAACCTATTTACAAAGCCCACAAATCCTAGGATAAAACATTGCCCACTTTTCGTGTGTAGGGAAAGTACTCGTATCTTTTCGAATTAAATGAGAATAAAATCTTCTTTATCACAAAAAACGTATGCCTGAGTGGGTCAGATGTTTTGTATATTACTAGTGATTAGCCCCGAACTGAGATCTCGCGAGTCTCCCATAAAAAATACTATCCTTGACTATCAAAATAGTGCCACGGAATACAAAAACAACTAACTTGACCCACAATTTCATTCAAATTACAGGTAACGGGAGTTCATGTTAATTGGTTCCTTTTTTTTTGGGTAGAAATTGCAGTTATTCTGGATTTCAGACTTTTCCCTATGTCACTAAAGCTACACGCATACTAAATTTCAGCACTGTGTGGTCACTGATGTACCCTGTGAATTTCGTCAATGTTCAGTTTTTATTATGGCTAATAACTTAAAAACTACAAAAATAACAACGTGGTCAAAATGTACTTATAAAGACCTTTTATTAGACGTGCCACTTGACCGGATAATCCCATTTTGTTTTTTTTTTACCCCTCTTGAACCTCAATATCTCAACAACCACCCCCACATTTTTAGCTGATTTAGTCACACCAAAATTGTGCCACACTACCTACCTAAATATATACCAAATTTCACGATGATCGGATAAACGCTTTAGAAATTTATCTTCGGACAAACAAGCATACATACATACATATAACGTCGAATTTGCCCAAGTTGATTTAAAGATCTCGCTTCGCTCGATCAAATAGAACAAAATAGGAAAACGTTTATTTTACGCCACACGTGTACATTACAGCTTAGACAAAAAGGTAAAAACTAAAAATAACAACGAGTTCGAAATGTACTGATGAAGACCTTTCATTAAACGTGCCACTCGACAGGATAGTCCCATTTTGTTTCTTATTTTCCCCACTTGAACCCCAATATCTCAGAAATCCCCCCACATTTTTAGCTCCTTTAGGATTGTGCCATCACCTAAATATCAAACTTCACGATGATCGGATAAACGCTTCCAAAGTAATCCTTGGACAAACAAACATACATACATACAATATCGATTAGCCCAAGTTGATTTGAAGATCTCGATTCGCTCGATCAACAATAATAAAAGATATTTATCAGAGTTGCGTAAGGGCATTGCTATATAAATAGTTGTTGTTGTTGTATATAAACATTACAACATTTGAAATCCCTGCAACAAATAAATTATGAACCAGAAAAAAATTGTAAAGGGTAGACAGTTTCCATATAGATCTGTAATAGTATAGAAAGAACCAGACGACTGCATAAGACTGGTGAATGCTAAAAAGGCCTTTGCAAAGAATGACCCTTGTCATGTACAATCTAACAAGCAAGAATCCCTCTTCTCGCCTTCTCCAAACGCAGAAAAAACCAAGGCAGACCACCTTTTTGCACACCACTCACAAGAATATTTTTGTTTCAGGTTCTTACCACCGTTCGAAGCAAAAAGCACAAAAGCTTAAAAACTTTTCTAAGCTAAGTACTAAGCTTTAATAAAATTCTTAAGTTAGTAATAACAAAACACCAGTAAATTAGTAAAACAATAATATTGTGCCTAGAACTGAAGTATAATAAATACCAATATTTAAGCCAAGTTTAGTGTAACTTTGTGCTTGTGAAAGTTGCTGGATTGTTCAGCTGTTCATATTTTTACTATATTTAGATGCTGAAAGTGATTAAGTGTTATACGTAAAGATAAATTGTGGAACAATGTTGCCGGTGCCACAAGATCGTATGTCAGGGCGTAGGAGTAGCTCTATCGTGAGTCGAACTCTGCTCGGGAGACGGGCATCAGTCTATGCCACTGGACAGCATCAGGATCCTGCTAAGGTAAGCAAGCACAATATTATTACAACAGTCCTCAGTATCCAACGATCAGGAACGGCGGAAGTTTGCAAATATGTAAATTACGTATTTCTGAGTGAATCGGAGCACTGGAGTGTAATTTTCTAGTTTACTAAGATTTATTATTAATTGTACACAAATAGATTACCGACAAAAAGTGTAGGCTTGCCGTACAATGAAAGGTCAGATTATACTGGAATGTTAAGCTTAATGTGTAGCCGTGTGTAACTACAAAGATGAGCTTAATCCTAATAAGAGTTTTCTTCCAGCAAACCCTTGAAGATAGAGATAGTTGTACTCCGTTCATACTTTTTCTACGCCATACTTTATACTTTTTCTTATTATTTATATGAAAATCTGAAATGCTTCTTTTTTTCTTTTTTTTTTATTGATAATAGTCAAGCGCTTGACTACTACCTCACCTGGTGGTAAGTGGTGGTGTGATTCAAAGTAAAAGTTAAAAATTTTTATTTATTATAATCACTAGGATCACTTTGAAACGTCAATTTTACTGCCTGTTCCTTCGCGACCAAGCCAGGAAAGAAAGGCAAGAAACAAGACTGGTTTTTTTTAATGATCCTTTTAGAATACATAACAATACAGAAAATAAATTACGTCTAAATTGTAACATTTTGAACGAGTTGGAGCAATTCCAATCCCAAGCTTCTCTATCATCTAAATAATCCGATATTTTATAGTAGACTTTTTATAAAGATTTTGTTTAATTACGTTTTTAAATTTAGTTATTGTCAATTTTTGTACATCACTTGGGAGTTTGTTATAAAAGCGTACACCTTGCCCTTTACACGATTTACTAACTTCATGGAGTCTACGAGTGGCAACAGCGAGTTTATCTTTATTTCTAGTATTAAAATTATGATTATCGCTAATTTTCGTAAACAAATTAATATTTTTGTAAACATACATCAGATTTTCATAGAAGTATTGACAAGGGAATGTCGTAATATTTATTTCTATAAACGTATTGCGTAATGATTCTCTGGGGCCCATATTATAAATTGCACAAACAGACCTCTTCTGCAGCACAAAAACGGTGTTGATATCCGCGGCACTCCCCCACAGCAATATACCATATGACATAATGCTGTGGAAGTAGCTGAAGTAAACTAGTCTGGCTGTGTCTACGTCTGTAAAAAGACAGATCTTTTTGACTGCGTATGCCGCAGAACTAAGTCTCTTCGACAACTTATCAATGTGAGGGCCCCATTGAAGCTTGTTATCTAGGGTTATACCTAAGAATACGGTGGTGTCCAGAAGAGCCAACTCTATGTATACTCTATATATCCTTTGATCGAAGATCGAAGCGAAGACGCTTGCCTAGAAAGAACCTATTCACTCTGGACTTGAAGATTCTAAGATTATACTGGATTCATGTTTTAAAGGTACTACATAATACAATGATTTCTTAAATTGATTTGATTTGATAATGAAATAGCTGCATAATTTGTCTAGGCCACTAGAAAAACTTATCGTCAATTTACTTCTACATCATATAGTGGAGATGATAAAATAGTGTGTTAAAAGAAACTGCAAAAACTTATGCTTTTGTTTCAAAATCCCGTGTTAAGCTTAAAAAATCACAAATGTTCATTAGCATTAGGAAAGTTTCAATTCAGCCTTTGAGTACAAAACTATATTAAAGTTTTAATGATGCCAGAGCTCAGTCTTTAAAGTTGCTTCAAAAAGTAAACTTAAGTTGGAGCTTACCTACATTCCGTCTATTTCCGACCGTTTCAAACAAACTTATATACTATTTGAATAAATGAACAAACTCTTGCAAATTCATGAATAATGGAACTGTAATACAATAAATGTTGAATCAGCTAGAGAATGGAGGAAACCAAAGATCCTTTGGCCAGTAATAGCTAACATCCATACAATAGAGCTCTTCGAAACTCGCTTAGAATTTTACTTTGATGACATGGTCTCTGAAGAGTACTTTCAACTTTTGTTTTGCCAACGACCAAGGATACAAAATACTCGTAGTCTGTATCGTATTTCAGCCTTCCAGCTCAATTAATTGATGATGATTTATACAGCATCTAAGGTAAGTTGCAGGATTAGTTGGATAAAGGAGGCCACCGCTGTAGTTTCTAGGACTGGATTTCAGATGGAGTAGGCGTGACCAAGTATGCCTACCATCCTCTCAGCTAAGTCAGCTTTATCCGCATTCAAGATTTGGTTAAAATGTGCTGAGATCAAGGGGGCGATTCTCGAAAAATGAAATACTACCCTTTCTCTTATTTATCTTGATGAATATTTCAAGTTTATAAGCCCAAAGACAACGGATTTTCATACAAAAGTAAACGCCTCTTTTTACCCCTTTAGGGGATGAATTTCGAAAAATCCGATAATAGTACCTAAGACTAGAATTTCAAGTTTCTAAGACCAGCGGTTTAGGCTGTGTCTTGTATATGGATTTGGATTTTGATTTAATAGAAGAAATAATATACTAAGTAAATTTGAATATATAAGGATCAACAAAATGTAACATTGAAATTTATGTATTTGTACCTATATTCTGGCAAATAAACGTTCAGATTTTGGTGTTATTAACACCTTTGTTGTTGCTATTGTAAGTATTTTAATTCAATGATCGTATATCGAACAATTGGACGTATTCGGTTTTTTGAAATTATGTCATTAGGACGTAAGCATGACGTAAGTTACCTAGTTTTTTATTTTCACCACAAGACATAAATTAGGAGTAGTATCATTCAATGAAGTTAGTAAATAGATGAATTTTCAGTATGTTTTTAAAGTGAAAACTTCTTTAGGCGCGTTGAACATTTTTTGAGATGGGAAAAAACCATTGAACTCGCGACACAGCTACCGTTACCGACACCTCTGTATATAAGTATGTGTAGTCTGCTTTTATTTAAGTTTTCACTTCTGTCGGCACTCCCAGAGTGCCATTGTTTTTATATAAGTAAGTACAAACTTTGTTCAATTGTAAATTCTGATTGGGCTCCCTCAATTTGCCTCTACATTATGTATTACTAGTATAATATATCCAATATTAAGCCCGAATACAGAGAACAAATACTCTCACCAGTATTATTTGAAATCTTAATCAGTTTGTCTATGGGGCATTATTGTTAATCTATTTGTTGTGTATACCTCTATTATGTCAAAATAATTATTTATACTTAACCTAGTACTACATACTCTATGACTATTCATAGATATATATATAGATATTGATATAATGTAATATAATAGCTTCAAACCTATATTAATACGCGTACTTATGTTCATAAATAAATATAATATTTTAGTAGGTGTTAAGATTTATGTAAAATTAACTAGGAATTACTTCGGTAAAGATAAAACGTTAAACCGTGCTTTAAAAATAGAAATATAACTCGCATTACCGGCGTTTTTCTCAAATAAGACACACAACCAGATAAAGTGGACTCCTGATGTAAAGTGGTGACCATCGCCTATTTGACCGTATTACGTAATCTTATTAGATATTCAAGGATCCACCCAAAAAACAAGCTCAGTAATCCATAACCGAAACTCTGCGACTTTTATTATTAATTCGATGAATGACTCGAGCTTCACCGATGTAAAGGGATGGTGGGATGGTGGCAACAGCTGAGCGGAATTTGCATTATAAATCGACAACGATGGGTATGTTCGCGAATACAAGTCAATTAGCGGGAGACGTTATCTATCAATCTGGATTACAATTACCTCATAATGGGAGTGAGCTTGAGTGTGCGCGATTACTCGGATTAAAGGTATTGTTCCATTTGAGTGTTTCCGTTGATTGCGAAAACATTTATGATCGCAGATAACATCGTATTCGTTCATTATCGTACACTTTTTCGAAGTGTTACTAAGTTTGTCTACTACAAACAATGTAGGTTCAACCTGATTCAATTTCCTTGATAGATAATTATGGTTTTACCACAAAAAAGTTAAACAACCGTCTAACAATTGTTTAATAAATTCCTTACCAGGTAAGGATTTTATTAATTAAGAATCAATTTTTTTTAATGGTTTGTTTTTTATGTTGTAAGGCCTTAATGTTCAAATTTAAAACGCTCATGAGCGTCGAATGCTCTTAAGCTTAATTTTTAGATTTCAACAAATATACACATAATGAAGAATTCAACATTTTCTAGAGGTTCGTGTAATCCATAAAAACTAATTGGCTGGAGACAGTTTCGGTGACAGTTTCCTTTGAAGACATCAAAGAACTTTAAATTAGCTTGCTGAAGTTGAAATAACTATCTAAATTCACATCAAAGTTGGAATTGTAAGGGGCAACTTGGTGGAATTAATAATTAGGTATCTTTTCTTAAATTTCTTGAATACAGTAAAATGTATGTATCTCTGGTAAGAGGGGACTCTTCTAACACCCCTCTCAATCCTTGTATTTACATGTATGTACATGTAAAAAGATCAAAAGCTTTTAGATTAGATTTTTCGGTAACCGGGCTAACTAGCCTTTCCCGAATAATTTCAATGACAAAGCCGATAGATAGACACCTATTCGAACTGTTAATTTTCGTCCAATAATCAAAAAGGAATGGAAAAAATTGGATTATATACAAATATTGTTTTCGTTAGCCTACATAGTAAAATAGTTTTCTATGAACTTAAAAGAAAACAAATTTAGATCTTGATAAGCTCAACCTACTTAGATACTTATCTAAAATATTTTTTTCGGATAGGTAAGTTTGCTTTTTCGTTTTTTTGTATCGCATATTATTTTAAAATAAAGTTATTATTAGTAAAATAAAGCTTTCTTTATCTTTATAGTTACCTACTAGAGTTTTTATACTTACTGGAATATGTTTACCTCTCGGAACATTCGAGTAATTAATTACATTAATTAATTCATTAGGTATATTAAATTACTTTGTGATATTTACATTGAGTCTCTCAATAGAATCTGAAACCTGCCCTAGTTTAGCATACAGTGTATTGTAACATAATACAATACATACAACGCCACCCACATTCAGAATACAAAGTATATCTATCAACAATGAACATAAAGATATATAAACCATGTATAATTACTGACAAAAGTGCTTCACAACCAATTACAAATGAATGATTTATACCTGAACTAGCTGACCCGCCTGCGGCTTCGCACGGGTGGTTTTTCAATAAAACATTACCCTCATTTTGCGCAGTTGGCTAAAAAGTAGCATATGCCCTTTCCCAGGATTTAATCTATCTCCTTGCAAAATTTCATTACGATCCGTTCAGCCGTTTAGTTGTGTAAAGGTAACAAACAAACAAACATAGTTATGTATGTATTACATATACATATAAACCTTCTTCTTGAATCACTCTATCTATTGCTGAAAACTGCATTAAAATCCGTTGAGTAGTTTAAAAGATCTAAGCGAACAGATAGCGGAAGCGACTTCATTTTATACTATGTAAAAATGATTACGTGACACGAACCTATATATAACAGTGGAACCGAAACATCGTATCATGAAAATTTACTGAAAATTAATGCTACGAAACACTATTACCTACTAATGATTATACTGACATATCGGCCCGAAGTCACTCTAAGCGCTACAACTAAAATATTTAATACTATGTTGAGTTGAATCTAAAAAATAAAGTTTAACACTACTGCATTTTTTTTTTATTCTTACAATATTAAAAAATATACGTTGAAAACGAGCAGAAAGTATTTTTAAAATTTTATACGCGTATATAATTTCTCATACAAAACTGATTTTTTTCGCCAGAAATAAAATCGAACAGAATCGAAACTCAAGCAGATTTTTAAGTTTTTTCATTGGAAGCTGTGAAAAATCTAAGCTTGAGTTTCGTTTCATGCTTGAGGAGTGTGTGAAACACTGCTGACCACAGCGACTTCTTTTGTTAAAGACAGTACCTATAACGAGACACAGGCATTGTTGCGTACAATTTGTTTGCCGCGCTCCACCGTCTATTCTCATTCATGTTGAGCACAATGTCTTATTTTGAGAGAGAAATTAAAGCCGCAGGTACCCCTTATATTTTATGGGCATATTTTGGTTCGTAATGAAATTCAGGTTTATCTTTATTCAATCGCGGTGCTGCTACATACCCACTATAGACGTGGAAATGTCTTATGGGGTGTTAGCGTGGCTTTGGACGCGTCTTTAGCTAGGTTTGGAATACTTTTGGAACTCGAAGTTTTTGTAAGTGCTTAGAAAAATTAAATTGACGCTGTTTGAAATACTAAAGAGACGGCATGACTTTACAAAAAACATGCAATTGTTATCACCATATAGAAAGTTTTTTTTTATCGTAATTGTGGGGTAACAGGCTTACGGCGCACCTGATGGTAGCGGTCACCGTCGCCTATTGACACCGGAAACACCCGGGGTATTGTCGATGCGTTCCCTACCTTGTAGAAACCTCTTTACATTTCACTTGTAGCGTACCATGTCGTAGCCTAACGGGAAATCCTCAGATGGTAGCTCATTTCACATCTTGCAAGTATGGGGTAGAAAAGATCGTGTGAAGCGTGTGGTGCGCGATACCCAACTGTCGACAATATGTGAATGAGCTTTATTCCATTGTCGAGAAGTGTGGTGATAAAATCTCAACGACGGAATGAGATCGAATAGCTCCTCAGAACATTCCCCATTACACAGGCGGTAAAATACACTGAGCGATCCGATGTCACGGTGTTGACTCAGTGGTTCCAGCCTGTCGGCGAGTTAGGGATCGCCGATGATTCTAATGGCTCTTCTCTGAAGGGAGTCAAAGCGAAGTAATTGGTACTTTGGAGCTCCATGCCAAAGATGGGAACAGTATTCTACGTGCGGCCGAACTTGCGCTCTATACAGCAATAGCCGTTGTTGTGCCGTAATAATAATATTCTAAGTGACTCCCATACTGGACCTCATTAGAAATTTCGACTCCCAGAATACTCGCCGAGACGGGGAGAGGAATAATGCCCTGGAACCGTGGAAAGTAATATAATTTTTTTTTTAAATCCATACAATATTATAAATCGAAAGTAACTCTCTCTGTCCATTTTTTACTTTTCATAACTAAACGGATGGAGCGATTTCGATGAAATTTGATATAATAGATTATGACCTAGATAAAAACTTAAGCTACTCTTTATTGAGAAACTTTGCGTGTGTTAAAAATTTTTTCTTTAGCAATATTAGATGCACACATTTTACATTTACGATTGTATTACCGACGAAAAAAGACACGGCATATAGCATAAAAATAGGCACATGTTTTTTATTTACCGATTACTTAAGTGTTTACGATTATGTGACGTCAATGATAGCGTAACAATGACTATCTAATAAACACCTACACAACTGATTTAGGAGCTCAAGTATCTACCTACGTTGTTTATCAAACGACATCAATAATGCTGTTAGTCTCTGTATTATTTATAGCAAATAAGCATTATTTTTACTAACCTTGAAGCTTTGCCGTAAACGCTTCTAAAAGACGAAAATAAGATGAAACATATCTACGTGGCTTAACGTTGAAAACTCTTTTAAGCAATCTTTTGAGACTATTGGTCGACATTACTCTACGATTTTCATCAGTTACTTCAGCTTATATCGTCTCATACCGCTTTATTTACATGGCATTATGTAATGAGTTTATTAGGTACATAATTCAACGATCCCACGAAGTCGCTTGACACTACCGCCTACATTATTAAGCTGCGAATTGGTTGGTACCCATTAATAATTCATGAAGCCGAGAAATGCTAACGATATTCAGTTACATTGGATACCATGTATCTATAATTAATTTGTGCTCACTAACGGGACAAACCAGCACATTGCAGACACTTTGACTGACGAGCGCCCGTTAATTCGCGGAATAGCTTTTGAAGAACTGAAAAAGTCCCCAACTGGACGCTGTTTCTCATGTTAAAGTGAAAACACAGTACAGTATGTTATAGTACAGGTTACAAAAACAGCACAATTTTTTTATATTAAACTTGTAGACACATTAATTGACGGGCTTTCTGATGTTAAGTGGTCATAGTGGTCCGCAGATGCGTTGCCTAACACTTAATAACATATTTACACTTCTCTTGAAGGCGTTCATGTTGAAGTCCATTGGGAAAACCTCCGGGGGAAGGTGGAAGAACGGGTGAAACAAACCGTATGAGGCTTGCATGCATCTACAATATGAATAAATACTAAAACTTATTTTGGTAGAGTGATACCTAACTGAGATAAGCCAAAGGTAGGCGTGATATTATAGTCAATATATTTTTGAAGTGAAAACTTCTTTAGGCGCGTTGGGCATTTTTGAGATGGAAAAAAACCATTGAACTCGCGACACTGTTACCGACACCTCTTGTTACCGTTACCGAACACCTCTGTATATAAATATTCCGTAATTGTTCAAGTTATCACTTCTGTCGGCACTCCAGGAGTTCCACTTTTTGAAGTGAATAATTCTTTAGGCGCGTTGGGCATTTTTTTAAGATGGGAAAAAACCATTGAACTCACGACACCGTTACCGTTACCGACACCTCTGTATACAGGGTGTCCCAAAAAATAGTGTCAAGTGAAAGTCCAGAGATAGAACACCCCTTGGGGTACCCGAATCACCCCCATGTATGTTCCGCGATTTTTTATACTTTTCGAGTTATGAATTTTTTCCGATTTTTGATAATTTTTGACTTGAACAACTTAGAAAATTCTTTAAAAAAAGTAGAAAACTTTCTTGAGATTTTGTTTTTGCTACTGAATTTTTATGAGTTGTTCTTTTATGCATAAAATAATCAGCTACGTGACACTGATCAAAACTGTGAAAATGTTGGTGTAAAGTAAAAAAATTACATTCGGTGAATTAGGACTTAAATTTTCAACTTTGAACTTTGAATAAGTATCTGTAGTGTAGTCTGCTTTTATTCAAGTTTTCACTTCTGTCGGTACTCCCGGAGTGCCACTTTTTTTTAGTAAAGTGTGACGTTTATTTTATTTACAAAATCCAATATCAAAATACCTATTCTGAAAAGGAGAACTGCTAAATCGTCCGAGCAAAGTATATTCCGAAGATTCAATACAAATGTTGTCGTAAAATATGACGGCTCTCGTCCTAAGCAAGCCATCAAAGTTGCCAGCCTTTCAACCCTCAGTCAATAGATTGGCGAATAGGGTGTGTAATGCGATGTATCGCACGTCCGTCTTGTGCATGATGTGTTATGAATACGGACGAAATAGTAGAACCTTAAATATGTATTATACATGCATATCTATTACAGGCCTAAATGAGTTAGTATTTATTTTACACTAGCTTCTACCCACGGGTTTGCACGCGTTGTTTGTCAATAAATGTCTCAATCCAATTTATATACTATATACCTATACTAAATTTCATCGAAATCGGTCTAGCCGTTTCATCGAGAAAACGTTACAAACATATGATAGACAGAGGTAGAAAGTAATTTTCGAACTTATAATATTAGTCTGCATAAATTACCACATTTTTTTTAACCAATAGTGCTCTGCTACTGGGCACAGGCACTATGGGGCAGTGCCCGATTGAGCAAGCGCGTGCCCGCGCATTAAATTAATTTATTTTTTTTGTAATTTTTTGAAAATCCTATTTATGATGTGAATACAAACGTTTTATTTATTATTTATTAAACAGTATACAGAAACAAAATAAAAACGGCGGTACCCGCAGGAGTAAAATACTGTGTCACACACAGGGATCAACGCCTTCCTCCATAAACCTTATAGATTATGGGAGCTCCATATTAACTTGAATATATAGAGAAGCTAAACTTATATTTAATTTTAACAAACAAATTCTATCGATGGGCAAGTGATCGTATAAAGTGGCGGAGGTACATGGGTTTGGATAGGCGGGGCCCCCTTTTGCGCGGGGCCCGTAGCAATTGCTACTCTTAGAATAGAATAGAATAGAATAGAATACTCTTTATTGCACGACAACAAAATTAAAAATACAATAAAAATACACAAAAATTAAGTTAAGTACAATGGGCGGACTTATCGCTAAAAGCGATCTCTTCCAGACAACCTTTGGATGAACAGGACAAAACAAAATCAAAAAGACGGCGGTTTATCTACGAGTATGTTTATAAACCTACATAAACTACTTACAAATATAATAATATATACTTATATATAAACTACAATAAAGGAGATAAACATAACGATAAACTAGCAGTGCGTAGACAAAGAAAGGAAATGGTTGTATACCTTAGATTTAAAGATAGGAAGAGATTTAGATGATCTAATAGAGAAAGGTAAAGCGTTCCACAGCCGCACAGTCTTCTTACTCTCTGCTACTTCTTCTTCTACATAAGCTTAATACTATATAAGCTATATAAGCTTCTTACTACGTGGTTAATCCAGCATTGGGCCCCTGTCTTTTCTCCTGTTACACCTCACTATGTGGGAATTGTCATTGTGAGCTATGACGCTGGCTGCATGTATCATCTCGCTATCCTTTCCTCTGGGCTAGCCGAGGCATATTATTGCATTTAGCTTACACAACTTACAACTACTGGACAAAAAATGTTAAGTAAATCAGAAGTCGCAGTTAGGTGGGCCTCCAGTCGATAAACTTATTTTTTTAAATATTATTTATTTAGACTCACCAAACACATTACAAGCAGTTAGACCTGTTTTGATCTGGATTACAAAATAAAAACATGTGCATGCAGTTGAAATAACTTACAAGTAGGCAGGCTTATGTAGAAATAAAAAATAAACAAAAAATATTGGAATAAATACATACTTTGTGAATCACTAATTATACACAATTTGAATACGTTCATTCGCGCAGAGAATTTAAATAACTAAAACCAATAACAAAATATCTTCTAATAATATTCGCGGCCGTAGACTTCCTACGACGATGATCTTTCGTTCATCGGACATTGTAGAATAACTAGTGATTCGCCCCGGACTGAAATCTCGCGAGTCTCCCCATAAAAACAAAAAAATATTAGTTGTAATTTTTGACTATAATAGTGCCACGAAAATAAAAACTAATTAACTTGACCTTCAGTTTCATTCAAATTACAGGTAACGCGAGTTCATGTTATTTGGTTATGTTTTTAAGGTAGAAATTGCAGTTATTCTTGATTTCAGACTTTTCCCTATGTTTTTGTCACTAAAGCTACACGCATACCAAATTTCAGCACTGTGTGGCCACTGGTGTACCCTGTGAATTTTGTAAAGTTCAGTTTTTATTATGGCTAGTAACTTAAAAACTACAAAAATAAAAATGTGGTCAAAATGTACTTATAAAGACCTTTTATTAGACGTGCCACTTGACCGGATAATCCAATTTTGTTTTTTTACCCCTCTTGAACTTCAATATCTCAACAACCCCCCCACATTGTTAGCTCATTTAGTCACACCGAAATTGTGCCACACTACCTACCTATATACCAAATTTCACGGATAAACGCTTCGAAAGTTATCTTCGGACAAACAAGCATATAAACATACATATATTATACAACTATATTACTATATAAAATAAAGTGCATAATCATATATTATAACACCGAATTTGCCCAAGTTGATTTAGAGATCTCGCTTCGCTCGATCAAATAGAACAAAATAGAAAATTGTTTATTTTACGTCACACGTGTACATTACAGCTTAGACAAATGGGTATAAATTTTGAAGCAAATAATTACGTAATTACGGTTCGTGATTATTGAATGCTGGTAGGTCTTTGATAAGCATAGACCTCCCAGCATTTTATGTAACGTATTTTGGCTGATGTAAGAAAATATACTATTATTTTAGAAATATAGGCTGTCCCAATGGCATCTTTAATATACTGTTCAAACTTAACACCGTTCTTTAATGCTCTGATAAAGTACTCCATATAGTGTAAAGTTGCAAGCTTCCTCGCCTTATCGAACTCAAGAATGTACCTATACTGTTGCAACAAACATCACAAAGCTGAGAACCTGCGTCTTATCGATAGGAAACAGACACCGCATTGTGTCATATGATTGTATGATTTACACTCAACGTTTCACAAGTTATATATCATCTACACATCTATATCATCTATACAACTTCGTATAGAAAAATTATAGGTAGGCTTTTATGACGTCGACCATGACTATGGAGATACAAATAGTATGCGGTATTTTTTTAAAGAAAAAACTCAGTACTTGGACAATAAACCATTGTTCTATTTTACTCTTGCCTAGAGCGTAGAGCCTTTAGAACCACACGGCTCTACGCTCCATATGCAAAGTGGTCAACCAAGCGTGGTTATTCATATAACTTTCTGGGTCCGATTGCAAAAAGTATGTTTGGAGGTTATGACAAAAGTTTTACCGCCAATTTTCCGAATGGTATTTCGGTACAAAGAGAAGGTATTTAAAACCTTATTCGTTTTGGGTAAGGTTGGATACAACAAGCTGGAAATTAGGAGATATATGACGCTAGAGCTGTATGTAGTTCGAGTGTTCCGGGGGATGATATCCAATCCGACCATCTTGGAGATGATGAGACTGTGCGTGCCGGACGAGTATGTTGGGCGGCGCAGGCGGCCTCCTCTGTTCGAAGTGCCTCGTGAAAGGACTAACCTGTTCGCCAAGGTGCCACTGGCGCGAACCATACAAGCGCTACATCTAGTGGCGGTGACCATCGACATATTCCACTGTCCAAAGATCGAGTTCGTAACAGCTACATTATATATTTTTGTTATTGTAAATAGGTCATTATTATTTTGCTGCAAGCTATATTAAGTTAATTAAGATCAAACTAGATTATAACGAGTATGACATGAAGATTTTATTGTAATTATTTTATTGATTTTTTATCATTGACATTTGTATGTGTATGATGTATTTATTATTGGATTGATTTTCTTTTTTCTTTTTGCTCTACATTTGATGACTACTCTATTGTATTAGGTCTAACCTTTATTATTAAATGTATTGTAAAAAAAAAACTAGTATATTCTTTAGCTGAATGAACCGAAAATGTACATATACCTATTCATAGCTTCTATTTTAGAAGCATCCAAGGCAGTCTTTATTTAAACTTATTCCGTAACATTTTTTCTTAAAAAATGTCAATTCGCCATTAATTAACAGACTGTAAGTCATCTAAAGTTTGAATAAAAGTATTTATTTTTAATTATCCCAGCTGACAGATTCAGATACGCTTTGCTCACTGGTGCAGTAAATAAAAATAATGAACATAATCGGTTAATGAAAACTGAAACCGTAAAAAGGTCGGATTATTTCAGTTGAATGGGTATGAACAGATGGACAGGCAGAGTTAAATCGACAAAGTTGCCTGGACAACTGTGCCATCCGCCATTCATGGGCGAGGCGCGCAGGCCACAAGTTTTTATGAAAGCATTCAAAACTTGTCCTACCGAGACGCGGCTGCTTCGCCGCGCTCCAATGGACATCATCCTTACAAACAATTAGTTCGTTAGAACTTGATAACTGAACAGCTTTGGTACTTACATAAATGTCTTCTATAATGAACTGGTCTCGAAACGTAGCGTAAGTCCCTACTAGCTTTGAAGTAAAGAGGAAACACTTTTCATACAGTAGGTAAGCCAACCAACAATAAGAAAAATGAAAACATTTTCTCAGTTTTCATTCTTCACTTCAATGCTTTTATCTTTGAGGCACCTGTGTTCTTTAAAAACCTTTTAGGTTTCTGAAGTGAAAAAGTACAAGAACTCGTTTCCAAGTGTTAGGGTGAAGTAAATTTTCAACACGTCAATAGTATCGAATTGTGCCTCCCGTTTTGTTCGATTTCGTGGGTACCTACTTTTATTTATTCAGGTCGAATCTACACAGCTCGGACTTTAACTTATTGCTTTTTGCAATTCCTTCGGTAACTGTTCATTTAAAATTTAATTTGAATCTTTCCAAATGAATTCTATCAAAGTAAGTCTCCTTGTGAAGGACAGTGTCAATACCCCCTGTTGAGAGTGGGTCAAGTTTGCAAATTACGTTTTGTCGATGACACTGTTCGTTAATGGGCGGGCGGGAGTGTCACTTCGAGAACATTGCCGCGATAAATCTGCAATCAATCACTTTGGACACGCCATGCTACAATATTTCCAGATTTATCAGTCCTCTGCTTCTTATTCAATTCAGAAAACGCAGAAATATTTATTGCAAAACGACTTTAAATAGGTTAGAGCCCTTACCAGAATTGGATAACCAAAACACATATGTGTAGTTTAACACTTTCTTCAAAGAGAAACATGTCATTGTCGGTTATCGATATTCGTAGGAACCGACATAAAACCTAATTAATGATAGGTATTATAGCATTAAGGACTGCAGGGAGAAGCAGCACGCAGCGGTTTCTATGTTTCACTATGTGTATGACGTTTCGAATATTCAACAAGCTACGGAAGGTAATTTATAGTGAAACATAGAAACCAGTAGTGCCTCGGCGACACGTCGCCTGCTGCTGCTGCTGCTGCTGCTGCTGCCTGCAGTCACTTACGGCATTGTGCTTTAATACTGGATGATAGTTTATACTGAAAATACGTGATGTTTCCATAGCTGGCGCTTATCTGGGTCAACGCATAGATAAGCATTGCAATTCAGCGGGGCAAAGGCAGCCAGTGTCTTGCGGACACTGCCGCTTGATTTCTGTCCAACTGTGTCTTCTGTATTTCATAGTTTTTAAATAATTGTAAATTCTTTCTATTAACAAATTTATGTATGGAAACTGAACTTTAAACTTTCTAAATGTGAATTAAAGAATTTATATTGTGAAAGTTACTGATAACGAACTGCGAGTAAATTACTTCCAAAACGCAAAAACATTCGATATTCCGTTAGAATAAAAAATGTGGAAGAGAGGAAGCCACCAAGTGCTAGTCCGTGACAACTCGTCTCATTTGAAGATTCCAACTGTTTTAATCTAAAGTAGCCATCTAAGTTTGCAACTCATCGTCACACCGTCCGCGCCAGCATTTCGGTCCCTCTTAGTCCTTAATTGGCACCTAGCTTTTCCATTAACGGATAAAAGGATGTGAAACTTCATAATGAATGGATGGTTTATAGCCTTCCTGGTTAAATATTTTTATTATTACCATGCACAATACGAGTATATGAATTAATGCTGTGGAGAAGTGGAGAAGTATGGTCATTTTTACACATATAGTAAACTAGCTGTTGCCCACGACTTCGTACGCGTTACACTGCTACTACTACTCCATATTTCAAGTCTTTGAGATCAGCGGTTTACGCTGTGCGTTGAATTTCAGTCAGTCTGTCAGAACCCGTAACGATTATTTAATATATTGATGATAATAAAGTTGATTAAGTTGATTGTACCGTTATTTAGTGTTTATTTCCTCGATACTGTATTTTTGTTTGGTGTGCAGTAAAGAGTATTTCATTCATTCATTCATTAAGAACGGTCGATTTCCCCATCTTCAGACGCTGGTAGTCAATTGCATCGTTAAACGTCTCGCAAAAACAATTTAATAGAACCCAAACACGATACTTCTACTGTTATCCATTAATGAGTTCTGTAGATTCCCTCCTGGCTCTATCATCAGACCCTGGTGGTCTTACTATGATAAAATGTTTCATTATTTACCTATAAACAACATTTATGCAAAGTTATACGTTCGTAATTGCAATTAACATTGTTTTAGAACAAACTACAACATACCTTTTCAATCCTAGGGGGTGATTTTCAAAAAAAGTAACTATGCCATGTTTCATTATGTACCTTGATAAGTATTTATGCAAAGTTTTATGTTTATCAACCTCAGGAATAATGTTTTACCATACACAGTTCAACACCCTTTTTCACCCACCCAGGGGATGATTTTGAAAAACAAAAAAATACAATTTCTCTTATTTTTGTTATAAAATATATTTTCCAAGTTTCAAGTTTATAATTCCGGGAACCACTGGTTTTCATACAAATGTAAACCCCTCTTTTAACCCCCGTAGGGGTTGAATTTCAAAAAGAATCCTTACTTAGTACAACTCTACGCATCAAGACAAACGTACCCTCTAAATTTCTACGACCAGCGGTTTAGGTGCGTTATCTGTCAGTCAGTCAGGACTTTGATTTTTTTTTTTGAGGAATAACAAATATATAGTCATGTGTACAGTTTGAAACTATGATGCCTGTATTAGTATGAAAACTGTGTTACAGACACCAACAGATTCTTGTATAATAGATATCAGGGTGAAAAGAGATCGATGTGAAGTGGAATGTACATATATAATGTATATTGATATATAGATATATAAGTGTTTGGTAATATATTGACGATATTCAAGTGACGGTTTCAGAAAATATAAAAAAGATTTCTCGAAAAAAAACCTACTAAGTAGTTACCTATATTATAAAATTTTAAAGAAAATAGACTTTTGTGGATTACGGCCTTTATTTTAGGATGTTGATTGCAAGAGTAGGCAATAAGTTTTATATCAAATTAATCACCTAAACTTAGTCAATTTTCTTTAAAATTTTATTATATAACTATTTAATAGTTTTTTTTTCGAGAAATCTTTTTTTTATGTTTTAAGAAACCATCACGTGAATATCGTCAGTATATTACCAAACACCCTGTAATGCACGAGAATGCACGAGAACAGATTAAGGTTACAAATTTATAAGGCGAGTATGAATGAGACAATTGAAAGGGCTCAGTGAAGTATTTTTAGCAAGTTGGACATCTTTAAGAAAGACCAGATCAAGTCACTGACATTTTATAAAGAATCTGATAAGAACCATGTGAAGCAAAATACTTGAAAAAATAGAAAAGTGTCTATCCCTTCTGCAAACGGGGGTTCTGGTATGGTAAGTATTATCTGTGCATTTAGGTGCAACCTATGGACGTGTGTAACACCAAAGGTAACTCGCGCGTTGCCGACCCTTAAAAAATTTTAAAGCGTCCATTTTGAAGAACCCCATAATCTTCTATTAGTCAGGAATAGAGCTGGAGTAGGTTATAAAAAATGTTCTGGGAATAAGTTGATTTGTTTGTTCAAAGCATAACGCTACACCAATTTATAACAGCAGTTATCCTATACAGGGTGTCTAAAAGTTTGTTTACTATTTAGAGTGGTCATATTCCTAGAAATACGGAAAAAACTCTATTTAAGTCTTGCGTCATCGCCGCCTTGTCGAACGAGCCGATTAACTTGTCAAACCCCAGGATTGAAACGCAATAGATTTTTAATTTTTATTAGTTCGCAATAGCAATAGATAAGGATTTTAAGAAATATATGTGTTTTTAGAAATATGTCGTAATATGAAAATATGTCGTGGATCTTCCTCCCTTTCTGTAAAAGTTTAAGACTTATAGGGCCTTACCACAAAAAAGATAAAAACTCGTTCAACACTTGTTTAAAAAAAAATCTTTCCAATTATTGTTTAGAAATATTTTTACATGTTGATCCATTGATTTTAAAAATTAAATTTCTTCATATTTGTAACAACATAAACTTATAAAGCAAGTGAGTATGTTTAATTTTTTCTTCATATTGTATTATGTGCTTTATGTTTTTAATTTGCATAGATGTCTTTATCAGTTCTTTTTCAGTAAGAAATTATAATCAAAATTGTAATATTCTGTCTGAAAAAACAAAGCGCATAAGGAGAAATAAATTAATATTATTATGACTAATAAAACACCTTGTAG
This sequence comes from Philereme transversata, assembly GCA_963924445.1. NCBI lineage: Eukaryota > Metazoa > Arthropoda > Insecta > Lepidoptera > Geometridae > Philereme > Philereme transversata. Next base: position 15,164,442 of record OZ004342.1, read on the forward strand.
GTAGATAGTAGAAAGGACGGGTAAACAAAGCTCGCAAATAGATTGATGAGGTGATAACGTCGGTGCAGATGATGTGTGAGATGTGAACCAATCCAGACAAATGGGTTTAGAGGAACACTTCTGGGAAACAATACGAAGAGTTTATTGGTGTCGGTGTGATGAATCTATGAATCTGATAAATTTGCTGGTAGGTTAAATGTTTGAAGAAAAAAAAAACTTTTTAGTAATACGAAAATTTATAATATTGCAACACCCTACCTACTGGATACATATTAAATGCTGGACAAACTAGTCAATACGATCTGACATGTACCTAATAATATGATCTAATTTAACCCACTTTATATGAACGTAACAAAAAATTTGAAGCTGAATTTCGATCTAAATCTGTATGCTTTACAACTTATCAACATCAGTATTTTGTGCACACAGTATTTTGTGTGTATTTTCTGACACGGTCTTGCAAATCTATTTTGTAAATGTTCGTAAAACGAATAAATTTTTCTAAATTTTCTTTTTTAAATTTTTTTCGTTTTCGTCTTTGTCCCGTTGTACACAAAGTTCTACATAGGACAATAAATTTAGGGGATAATTAAAGTGCCTCTCGGACGTTGACTGATATACAGCCTCCTTGCAACGTACAGTTTGTGCTTTAACGTACGAAGCGGAAAAAATGAGGCAGCGGTCGTCACGTTTTCTGCCACGATTTATAGGCCAATCTAAAATTAGATTTTTTGCAATTTCCTCTGCGCTTATAAAAAGGCATTGTGGAGCGAAAATTAAGAATTTATTTATTTATTTAGTAAGATTTTGCAGTTCTATAGAAATTATACAATCTGATTTTCAAATAGTATAAATTAACCTTCATCGTTATTAACATATATTATAATTGCAAAAAACATCTACTGTCAACATTGAGAACAACGTTACGTCTAGTCTAATAGTCTCCAGTTTGGTGCTCTGTGCCTAGAAATAGATAAAGCTTGGCAAGAAACTGCGGGGGCACATTTAATAAATAAATAACTTTCGCATTTTGCTACAAGTTTGGCTTAAGTAGACTTTTTGAGAATTTCAAGATCAAATTTGGGATTCTACCTATATTCAGGAAAAGAATTCTGGGAAAAGAATTTGTGCGAAAACACCCTAAAGTAATTTACCTATCGCCACTGAAAATACATTGTTAAAAATAGGTGAGAACCTTTTTCTAAATGGAATATTTGATCTAACTTTTATTTTTTGAATAAATAAATAAATAAAAATAAACTATTTTCTACAAAATTGTATTATCAGAGAGTTTCGGTTAAAAACTTTTTAACTTCTAAGATCGACATCAGTGGATTCGAGAAGGAATGGTGGGAATCTGCCAAGGATCACGATAGGTGGAAGGAGTTGGGGGAGACTTACTCAGGATGCAGACCCGTGACGATATCCCATAAGGGGGTAGTCAGAGACAATCAATCAATCAATTAAATAATTTATTTGAATCAAATAAGGTTTTAACAAAGTTCTTAAAATTAATATGCATTCACGTGCAAGCTAGTGGTGCAAGCATATCGGAAATTAAAACACCAACCCGATGGTACATTTAATCTCCTATAGCCACGAATAATCAAATCGCTTTAATAATTGGCTTGAGCTTTCCTTTATTGCCGCATGTTATTGTAATACTTAGGACTTTGAGATTAGATGGCGATACCAACAAATTGGATTTCGTAAATTAGTTAGTGAACTATAATTGTGTGAATGTAGGTAGTATGCAAAGGTAAAACATGAGTCTCATTATATTTTGTAGAACACATTATTTGTGAATAACCAGATAAAGTATTTTACTCTTTAAATATATTTACTACATAATTACATTTTCAGAATCCATCAAATTATAAAGTAATCAAGTCAAATTACTCGTATTGTAACAAATCCATATTTTTGAGAAGATAAATATTTTTGTACATTTTCTTAAACACACCACCTACCGGTTTCAGGGAGAATCATTTGGAGTGTAGACCTTCCAGAGTAAGCAAGCACGCACTCGGCGAATGCAAGAACCTTTTGCTCTCGAAGGCGGGCGGAAACCTTTTCAGAAACACTTGCGTACTAGGCCGCTAGGGGTCACTTTTGAGGAATTAAAAATATCCACAAAAAGTATTTTCATGACAACAATATTAATAATTATTGATTAAAACGGGTATTTATCGCCTATGTACCCTTTTTATTTGTTATCCCGACGTTTCAGATGTGTTGCAACAGTCGTGGTCACGAATTGAATCAACAATAACAATGACTATTATATTAATTTTAAATCATAAAAAGAAAACACAACTTTTAACGTAAAAATTTTTGGGATAGGTATAAATCACTCCACCAAGTAATCGATTATTTTTTTATTATTATTTCCTTTCTTATTATTTTTCATGACCCTTTAATAATGTAACAGCTATGGCCATCTTAAAATTATATAAAATAGATACACAATCTGTTGTAATGTGGGTAGAACTTTTATTCAATAAATACGGATAAGTCTCAGCAAAAGTAGTTCGAAAGTTATTTTAAAGCTGGGCAAGAATTTCGTCCTGCGTAATACTTTGTTCAATAATCAAAGTTCGCACATAAATCTCGTTAAACGACTCACGAATCTTTTGAAATCTTGCGGTCTCCGAAATATAAGCAAAATTAGTTCATCTTTACAGGGTATACGTATTACAGAGCAGAATGAGCAGAACAAAGTAGTGAAAAGTGTGATCGATGAGATTAAAACCTTTTAGATTTAAATTATAATAAATACTTACAATGGCAATCGGTTTAGTAGACGGAGTAAAACTCGGAAATCGGTTAAGGATAAGTTTGTTTATAAAAAAATACCTCTTGTTATAATCACCATCATAGGTCGTCCACTGCTGAACACAGGCCTTCCCCCATAGATTTTCAGAGCAATCGATCTTGTGCGGCCTGCAACCCCATCTAGTGGGTGGGAGGGGTCTTACGCTGGTATTTCCAGTGCATGGTCTCCATTCTAGAACCTTTCTGCCCCAAGGCCGGCAGTTCTTCGAGCCATGTGCCTCGCCCACTGCCATTTCAGCTTGATAATCCTCTTTGTTACGTCTGTGACATTAGCTTGTCTACGGATCTCCTCATTTTTGATTTGATCTGATTGAAACACCACGTGATGCCCTATCTACAAAACGCTGAGCTACTTTGAGCCTTCTAATGAGGCGCATAGTGAGAGACTAAGTTTCTGTCTTATTATAACTAGTGGTTCGCCCCGAACTGAGATCTCGCGCAAAAAAAATATTATTCGTAATTTTTGACTATCAAAATAGTGCCACGAAATAAAAACCAACTAACTTGACCTACAGTTTCATTCAAATTACAGGTAACGGGAATTCATGTTAATTTGTTACTCTTTTTTGGGGTACAAATTGCAGTTATTCTAGATTTCAAACTTTTGCCTATATTTGTAATACATAAGCTACACGCATACCAAATTACATCACTGTGGGTGTACCCTGTGAATTTTGTCAAAGTTTAGTTTTTATTATGGCTAATAACTCAAAAACTACAAAAACTTTACTAAAAGTAAAATAAGGGTCGAAATGTACTAATCAAGACCTTTCATTTGACGTCTCATTTGACCTAATAGTCTCATTTTAGTTAAATACATATTTAGTTAAATAATAGTTAAATACAAATTACAAAATATGTACTATCTCGCACGTATTTAAAATACGAAATACAACATATTTTTAAATCGTGTATTTGAAATACAAAATACCGTATTTTAACTATTTTTATTTTAAATACAAAATACAGTGAGTGTTAGGTTAGTACTACAGGTGCAGTACAGGTGCAGTGTTGCCAACTTTAAAGATTGACATTTTAGCAGTCACCATTTTGCTTACGAATAGTTACGAAAACTATAGAGCGCTATTTTCTGTAGAACGCACCATTATAAGATCGCTAGATGTATTTATGTGCAGATGTATTATGAAGCCATAAGTTTTAAAAATACTAACTACAAAATACCTCAACCTACCAATTACAAATCACATTTTTACGAAGTAATTGTATTACAAATACAAAATACGTATTTGTATTTCAATTGCGTATTTTAATTACTTACAAGTAATTCAAATACTTGTTGGGGTTTAAATAGAGGTGGGCCCCTGATTATAAGTTCCTATGACGCTAGTACTCTTCATAACTTAATTATGAAGTGATCTAATGTTATCACAAATACCATCGTGAAAATGTTATAAAAGTAAATGACTTACTGGAATTCAGATAAGTAATTAAAAAGCAATTTCAGGGTTTATTATTATAGGTGTGGCAAACCCGTGCATAAAGTACTATTTTTAAAGGGCACGCTACACTTAATTAACACGAGAGTGAACCTTTTTGTTTTGAGAATGTGTTTTTATAACCTCATCATAGTTTACTTTCAGGTTTTATGTTCATGTTACCTCAAAAGCTTAGACTGCGTATGATACATACATAAAATTATAAGTTTGTTTTTTTATTTCAGTATATTCACAAATCCATAATTCAGATAAAATTATTTATTTCAAGATTCCGCCTGCGGCTCCCCTCGCGTTTTATGTCAATAAAAAGAAGTCTGTCTTAATCGGTCATAAACTATCAATATACCAAATTTCGTCGTAAGAAACAGACAGAGAGACAGAGTTATTTTCGTATAGGTAGATTATCTTCCCTACGCTTTAGTTTTAAAACTAAATTTTTAAAGATCCATTTTGATAAGGCGAACTCAAGGGAGATTTCTGGAATGATCCAAACAAATGCGCCCTTTGGTGGTAGCTACATAAGCCAAGTCTCATTGTATTTGCAACAAAGCATTTCGGCACCGCATCTGATGTCGGTACATAATAGCACAGCTGTATCTCCAGATTACCGAAGATTAAACTCCAAGTTCACCAAAGTAGGCGTTGTTTCAATATGGACGCCTAATGTACTTTTGTGCCTTATTTTTGAGTCAAGTATTTAGGAAGTGGAGGACTTTTTTAGAATTAGAGGTTTTTTGTCTACAATTCGATCATGATGGGTAAAATTTTACTCTGTCGGCATATTTTTAGGACCGATTCTGCACGACATCTTTTTTGATAAAAACATCCAGGTTACCTAGAAATAAAGCTAAACTTCCGTTTTTACTGTTAAATTCCCGTGTCATTCATTAGTAATTTCGTTTGTTAGCGCATTATGATTTTTTAAGTTCATTTGTCTACATACAATTACGAGCGAACCCATGACTCAGTTACAAAAATCTACGAAATGTAAGCATTTTAAAAGTATTTATTTGTAAATAAAAAGTTTTCAAATAGGTGGGACATGCATAGCATGTTTACTTTGCGTGTTGACCGCAGCTTTATTTGAAATTACTAACGAAGTACTTATTTTCTTTACTTAAAAAAATGTTTTTATTTCTAGTAATACTTTGAATCCATCATGTTGTAACACGCATGGCGTCAAGTGGCAATCGGAAGTAGCTCCATGGCACACTTGAATCTCCCCACGCGATAGGTTGGGTAGTTAGGCGTGTTTAGGGTTGCCAGGCGTCCGGATAAAGCCGGACACAGTCAGGCTTTTTGGTTGCGTGTCCGGCAAAATTAGACGGTGTCCGGTCTGTCCGGCTTTTGTTAGGCTTTTTAAAATCCGCGCGCGATGGTCATCGGCGGGTGCGGCGGGTGCGGGCGCGCCGCTCCATTTATTGTTGTTTCATTAAAATTTAAGAAGATTTTAGAGTAAACGATAAAAAAGCCTTGTTTTACTTAAATTAAAATGTCTTGTTATACTAAGACAAAAAATTATCAGTGTCGGGCTTTTTAAATAAATTTCCGGCTAAACTGGCTGGTCTGTCCGGCTTTTCGGTTTTAAAACATGGAAACCCGAGGCGTGTTCTGTAAATACATAACTAGCGTCTATTGGCGGGAAGTTATTATTATTTTGTTCGCCACAAATATTCACACAAATTTCGAGTTTTTATTTTAACTAAGTACTCATACGTGTATATAGGCTGCCTATTGCATTTATGATTTCAATTTGTGTAATTTGACTAATTCTCTTTCGTCTAAGATTTTTCTTGTGTCTGTTTATTTTATATTGTATGAATTAAAAATATTATCTTATCTTATTTGTTTTTTAGTACATACATGAAGTGTTTCCTTGGAAGGATTTTTAATAGCCAAACTTTACGCAAACTTAGGCATTTATGAAGAAAGATTGAACGTGGTACAATCGATATCATAAATATGTCTCTAAAAATATTGTGATATTTTGTATGTCAGCTACATTGTCTCAGTTCGCGAATTACAGTTGTGCGCTTTTAGTACCTTAAGTTTAATGTCTTGATTTAGTGTCTGCAGTTTCACATTTATTTTTATGGCATGTGCCTTTTTTAGCCGACATTAAACAGGGGGAGGTTGTGGGCAATAGCGATTACTAGGCAATAGCTTCAATGGTTTTATTTGGCAAATAGATTCGATGGTTCAAGGGTTATAACAAAAATATCGATTGTTCAAGTGATTATTTCAACCGCTCATAGAACTAAAATCGCAAAACTAAAATTTTTTCTTAGTCTTTATGTAAAAACCTAGTCTATTGGATTTTTTATTGGGTTTGTCACAAAGGGTTTACCTAGCCACTGGATTCCATTGCACGATTATTTATTTCGGCAATTGTTCCCAAAAAAAAAACAATTTTACTGATTAATTTGTTTTCCCAAGATTCCAAGGCGTATGCCATTGGGTTATTACTCTGAGATTGCAATATGTCACTTGAGTGCTTAACTTCTATCCAAAAAGTGGGTATGCAACGTTATGTTTGGATTTGCCTCTGACTACCTCCTTGTGGGATATCTTCACGCGTCTGCGTACTGAGCAAGAGATCTGAAGGTAGGCGTCATGGGGATTTATACAGGGTGTTTAGTGATATACTGACGATATTCAGGTGACGGTTTCTCAAAACATAAAAAAAGACTTCTCGATAAAAATCTATGCTTTTGTGGAGTACGGCCGTTATTTTTGGATGTCGATTGCAAGAGTAGGCAGTAAGTTTTATATCGAATTAAACACCTAAACTTAGTCGATTTTTTTTTATTTGATAATATAACTAGTAGTTTTTTTTTCGAGAAGTTCTTTTATGTTTTGAGAAACCTTCACTTGAATATCGTCAGTATATATAAATCCCCATGATGCCTATCTTCGGATCGTGAGGTATGATATAATTTAATAATTATTTTTCAAGCAGGTATGTATGCAAGCAAGTATGAGGATTTCATAGAAAGTTGATGAGATTCAGATTGATCTACCCTTTGTGCAATACAAATCTAAACCAGATTATCATTTAAAAATGTTCTCTATAAATATCAGCTCTGCTGGTGATACTAATGAGGTCTCAAAAGAAAGGTTTGTTTAACTTGCAAAATACGAACTCGTCAGTATTTTATTTGAGACTATCTTGCGTAAACAAGGGCTATGATTACTTTAACTTATATATATTTTTTGAATCATCGCTTTGTTTTTTAGCAGCGCAACATATCATGTTGAAACTCTCCAAATGGAAGACCCACAAATGAACTCAACCGGAATAAATGAATGCAATCCACATATCGACGGGTGCAAAAAACACCGTTATGAGATTTGTTTACAATTGAGTAGCTTGGGGCAGGCAGTGGCACATGTAGAATGATTGGGCCGTCTGTTGTTTGATTTACTCGACCTGGTTGCTACCACCTCGTTTCACATCGTTGCTCTCCTCTGTGTTTATATTTCTTTACTAGCTTTCGCATGCGGCTTTAATAGCTTATGTCTCAATCCAGCACATAATCCCCATAATTTGGGTATCTTTACATAGTATAAAATGAAGTCGCTTCCCCTGTCTGTTCGCTTAGATCTTTTAAACTACTCAACTAATTTTAATGCAGTTTTCAGCAATAGATAGAGTGAATCAAAAGGAAGGTTTATACGTATAATACATAGATAATTCTGTTTGTTTCTTAGTTTGTTTATTATCTTTACACGACTAAACGGCTGAACGGATCGTAGTGAAATTTTGCAAGCATAGTTTATATCCTGGGAAAGGACAAAGACTACTTTTTAGCCAACTGCGCAAAATTAGGGTAATGTTTTATGAAAAAACCACCCATGCGAAGCCGCGGGCGGATCAGCTAGTTTTTCTTAAACGAGTATTATATATATAAATAAGAATTTATTTTAAAATAAAGGTATATCTATTGTATCAGTTATCTGGTTCCCATAGTACACCAATAACTTTGCTTAGTTTGGGGCTATATAGCGCTATGTGAAATTTTCAGCATTATTTATTTATTATTATTGGTCTATCTATAAACCAAATTTCTTAGAAATAGGTCCAGCCATTTAGTTGAGAGAACGTAACAAACAGACAGAGTTTTATTTTATGTTTTCTAGGATTAGTATTTGTAATTTGTTATATCAATAATGAGTTATCTATTTATTAGCGATAGACCCGTTTAATATTAGTTGTTACGTACAGTGATCGCGAATGTTAAAAAAATAACGATTGTTTTTAGGGTTCCGTACCTCAAAAGGTAAAAAAGGAACCCTTATAAGATCACTCTCTTGTCCGTCTGTCCGTCTGTCTGTCCTTGTGTTACTATAGTTTTTCTCAGGAACGGATGGGCCTAGCAAGTTGAAATTTATACCAGATACTGAGGTCCCTATTAGGTGTATAAAAATCAAGGTCCTAAGTCAACACGATAAAAAGATATGTGCAAATTTAGATTTGTAGACGCGAAAACTTGTAAGTACCAAAATTTACCTTAATTTTCAACTTTTTTTATTTTCCGGAATTTTCCCTTTACTTTTCTTTTAACCAAAATTGACAATTCTAGGACAACCGGAAATACCCTATAGGTTTTGGGTAGAAAACCTATATGGTAGTTCCCGTAGACCTAGAATCACGAAATTTGGCAACAAAACAAGATCTTACAGCACAAATAAAGAAAAAATTCCAAATAATAACAAAAGTTGAAAATTAAAGGGTGTCCTCATACATACATAGTTGACGCCAATTAATCGGCACTTACCTCAAATAAGGTAAATAAATAAAATTGTTTTATTGCATAAATAATAATATTAAATACGAGGCATGCCTTTTAAGTTTTGTCGTTTGAAGAAAAAAACACAACTAGAACCTTATGGTACTTTTTATTGTTTTTCAAAGTATTCACCGCGTAGCTTAATACACTTTTCCATTCGCTCAAACCAGTTATTATAACATTTATTCCACTCTAAAGTGGGGGTGTTCAAAATGGCTGACTTGAAAGCGTCGACTGCTTCTTCACCGGACTGGAACCTTTGACCACGAAGACTTTTCTTAATTTTAGGAAATGTAAAGAAATCGTTAGGGCTTAGGTCAGGACTGTATGGAGGATGGTCAAGAATTTCTACTTTTTCCTGCTTCAAATACTCAATCGTTTGACGAGCGCTGTGTGAGCTTGCGTTGTCGTGGTGCAGGATGATGCGTCGCTTTGAGTTAGATTTTCGAAGTTCGGCGATGACTTGTGGTAAACAAACTGTAGTATACCACTCTGCGTTAACCGTTCTACGATCTTCAAGTGCAATAGTCGCAACATGGCCGGTTTTTCCAACGAACGTGGCCACCATCTTCTTTGAAGTGCTTCGAGAACGAACAACTTTAGTCGGCTTTGGCTCGTCTTGAAAGACCCAGATTGTAGATTGTTGTTTGGAATCAGGATCGTAGGCATAGATCCAAGATTCGTCACCACTTATGATGTCGTAGACGTGATTTGACTCCCCTCGGTTGAACCTTTGCAGAGTTTTCTTACACCATCTAACGCGGGCCGCCTTGTGATCGTCGGAAAGCAGATGCGGTATCCAACGGCAAACTAGCTTTCTCACACCAAGCGCTTCATGCAAGATCTTCTGAATGGTTGTCCCTGAGATGCCTAATAGAGCTTCTATCTCTCGATACGTCACATGACGATCTTCGAGAATTAGTTGTCTCACAGCAATGATGTTATCTTCAGTGAAGGCGGATTTTGGGCGTCCTTCGCGAAATCTGTCACTAACACTAGTATGTCCACGCTGGAATTCTAAATACCAGCGTTCGACAGTCCGCAGACATGGGGCTACATCACTGAACACAGATGTTAGCTCTTCTAAACACTGAAGCCGTGTCAGGCCTCTTCTAAAGTTGTAGAAAATTATTGCACGAACATTTTCCTTAGAAAGATTCATTTTCGTACGTGACCTGACAGATTCAAATCGAAACTGTGACTAAACAATAGCATTAATCCTAATACTTTCAACTGTTTTGAGATTCAAAATGTAAACACATTCGAATATAGAACAGTTCCAAATTCAAAATTGCCGGAAAATATGGAAACGACAGAACTTAAAAGGCATGCCTCGTATTGCTCGACATTTCACACAGCGCTATCTAGCCCCAAACTATGCCGAGCTTGTACTATGGGAACCAGATAACAGATGGAATACTTATATACATTTTTTTTGTAAATACATACTTATAATATACAGAGAAACAACCAGACCCGTAACAAATATCTGTAGATCGTGCAAACATTTGTTGCGCGGGAATAAAATAAATATTTAAGTGCGGCTCCCATACAACAGCCATGATTTTTTATTGCCGTTTTTGTTAATTCGTACGGAACCCTTCGTGCGCGAGTCCGACTCGCACTTGGCCGGTTTTTATTTTTTGTTGTTATGGGAGACTCGCCAGATCTCTCAGTTCGGGGCGAACCACTAGTAATATTAGTGTGGTTACCGTTAATATTACTGGTGTATTATAGTAATATTACGCACTAGTTAATATTATTATTTAATTTTTTTTTTATGCTCAGCCCGAATTTGTATTCGCAGTGACGCAGTGAGAGTCATTCGAGAGCTTATATTATATTCACACGGGTATGAGAAAGAAATGGCATTTGAAACACAACCATTTATTATTCTGCTCAGTTATAAAAGAAATCATCTCGTATATGGATTTGCCTGATCTGCGGTATGTCGTAATTGTTTTGTATTTTTGTGGTGCTATTTGTGTGAAATAATGCTGATGTGGAAACAGGCCGGCTCAGTGGGAATGGACAGGCTACGTCAGCAAGATGCATCCCGAGAACATTGTAACATAGTAATACGAGTACATAAATAGGCTGACCACAGAAACTGGGGGTAAGCGTCGGCGTCATGGTCGGTAATAGGGGTAATAGTCGACCGATAAAGCACTGAAGGAAGAAGGGAGAAACGGTAGATTTGAGATATAATGGATGATATAAAGATTTTATATCATCCATTTTATTCATCCACCGCTATGTCCCTGCCGGTGCGTGCATACATGCTTTACCGCATGCAATTTGTTTTTAAATAATTTAATGAGAATTTGGTCGTGTTAAATGTCTGTTTGTAGTAATTGTCCAATAGCAAGGCCTCTACGCACTGGTGGGGACGTAGTGATGGGGATTTCGAAATAATCCAAAAAGGATAACTTAAAATAAAATGTTAAATTGTTCATGCGTTTCTATTAAAATCGCAATATCCACATAGCAAGTTCTGTTTCCGACACTGCAAACGTAGTCAATAAATCGTTTTCAGTCGTCGGGTTTCCGCAATATAAAGCGCCATGTTATAACCTTAGTTATGGATGCTGGTGTGCAGTGCAGTGCTAACAGGTCGCGTGTTGCCGCGTAATTAGCCAGGGCCGGGATTGCCAATCGGGACCACTTCGCGCCTGATTGCATTCACCAACAAAACAAATATATATGCTATAGAAAAAAACATATTTTTATTGAATTTGGATTAGCATTTTACCATTAAGAAGTGTGAACGAAATAACGAAACGTTCAATTGGAAATATATGTTCACCACAATATGCTATAGACTAATTAATACGACATATACAAACTGCAAAGTTTGCTGTCGTTATGTGCACCCGTATATTGTGCAATTACACTTTACGATGCACCAGTTGAAAATAACGAGAATTAGGAGATCCAAATCCAAGAGAAACCGTGAACAATGACCGTATGCTACTAAACGCTACAAAACCGAGTAATTAGCTAAGGATAAAGACTACAATGCAGAAGCAATAAATAAATAAATAATAAATATTGCTGGACATTACACACAGCGCTATCTAGCCCCAAACTAAGCAGAGCTTGTACTATGGGAACCAGATAACTGATAGAATATTTATATACTTTTTTTTGTAAATACATACTTATAATATATAGAAAAACACCCAGACACGGAAAAATATCTGTAGATCATGCAAACATTTGTTCCGCGGCGGGAATCGAACCCGCTACCTCCTGCGTCTCAGCTATACGCCCACTGCGCCACGGAGGCAGTCATATATAGCAATATCTCGTTTCTATGTTTTTAAAGAGTGGTTGGCGCCTATGTCTGTCTGTGTGTCTGTCTGTCTGTGTTTCTGTCTTTCTTTCTGTGGTATTGTAGTTCCCAAACGGATGGACCGATTCGGATGTGTTTTTTTTATAAGAAATCTAGTATAAGGTGGTTCTAACTACGTGTGATAAAGATCAGATCAGCCGATCCGATTATCAGCATTTTTCCTTTTTGGTGAAGTGATCTCAGCTGTAAAATTGAAATTAAAGTTAAATTGAAATAAGTTGCCTAGAACAAAAAAAAAGCATGTGTGTAATTCACACGTGGTAGAAGTGAAACCTTCAAAAATTTTGATTTCAAGATAATGAGACGAATGTAAAATTTCGGGAAGATGATAATTGTAGGTTTTAGTAATGATCATAGTGATGCAAAGTTAGATAATTGAATAGAGTGGAGGGAGTACGAAGCAAAATACAAAGAGAACCACGAACATAAGAAACACTGTATAATGCTTCCTATTTTATTTTCTCCCTCGTTAAATTTTATGAATTTATGTGTCTGTCTCTTTTTACTATCTTTAATCGACTTTCAAATCACAACGATGCTAAAAAAGTTTTCACTTCAAAAACAGTTTCAACAGCCGTTTCAACAGAGGTGATGACTACAGACGTTAAGCGTTGCCTAAAGTTACGACGCCGATTTGACGGTGCGTAATGCTAGGCAACTCTCTAAACTGACAGATGTGTTTATATCAGTAACATTCAGATAATGCCGTGTTAAAATAAAAAAATATAAACAAAGTGACAAAATTTTAGGCAGCGTTAGGATTCAACTATTGAAAATCGATTGGTGAAATGAATGTATATGCTATAAGATTGGCCTACATTAGGCGTTACTTAGTTAGGCGCCTCTTTGTTCATGGTTAGTAAAAACAGGCGTTAATCAGACCAGCTCCCCTATTCTCCTTGAAAGTCACCCAGCGTTGGTCACTAAGCGATTTAACAATCATTGAGGGCATTTGTCGGATCCTGAAAACGCTTTTCAACTTTATGCAGTTGAAAAGCATTTAACTTGGCAAACGCTAGTCACCGACCCTAGGGTCACTGGAAACGCCCTAGCTGACTCTCGATTCCATATTCACTACACAGATATAGTGCTATTTATGATTTCAAGTAGCTTAAAACATCTTCCCCAAATGTGGCATCAGCTCTTGGGTTACAACCGCAGCAATTATTTTGATTGATTCCCTAACGACTATAGAATTTCCACAATAGTTCTCAAATGACACCACAGGCTAAGTGGATATATACATAGGTAGAGACGAGATGATAATGGAACTGGACCTTGATTCTAGGTATAGGTAATTTCAGAATCAATTCTGCATTTGGTGCAATATTTGAAAAAAGTTGTCACAGGAATCTCAAAGGCTAGGTAGCCTGAAAATGCAAAATATTCGCAACTACAATGAATTAATTAATGAAAAATTGTACACAATATAAACAAAAAAATACAAACAAAATAGAAAACACAAAGCAAATAGTACAATGGGCGGTCTTATCGCTTATAAGCGATCTGGTCCAGACAGCCTTTGGATGTAAAGGATTTTTTTATAACAAGATAAGGGTCGGGGGTGTATATTTATGGCCAAACAATTTATGAAGATAGTGCGTCTAATACCAAAATATAAACATAACTAAATACTAAAATTTAGAAATAAATATGAATACAAATAGAACATATGTAGGTACTTACATTAAATATAATTATAGATACATATAAAATATAAATTATATATACATATAATATATATTAATAATATAAATAAAAGCTATATATATAAAATAAATACAACATTGAAACAATCTGAAAAAATATGTTATTCTACAGCATATTATGTTGTTATTATGTCGGTTGTTTTTTATATTTATTTTACTTTAGTGTTAATAAAATATTCGCAAACAAACAGTCTTATTAACATCTAGTTCTTTGTATCTATAAATGGAAGATGTTTTATACAGCGAGTGGTGGCAAGTTTCAGTTTTTCCTGGGTAAAGGACGCAACCGCTGTAAGTGCCTGCGGCAAGTTTTATTATTATTATAATTGATTCTCGCTGAAGACAAAATTATTACCTCAAGGTTTTAATAAAAAAACCCAAAACCTACCTCATGTTGTTCCTTGGTTGCGGTTAGGATGTATTCTCTCTCTCAGAGTAGTAGATTAGATAGATTAGATTAGATAATACTTTATTGCACACCACGAAACAAATACATATAAAAAAGAATTTCGTAAATCTATGGATACAATTGGCGGACTTATCACTAAATAGCGATCTCTACCAGACAACCTTTGGATGGAATGGACTGTGTGGACATTACCTGGGGTGTAGTGGTGTACCTAACATACTACATATACAAACATACTAATACTAATTATATAAAAATAAGAGATATAAAACTTATATAAATGAAAATTAAATGAACCTAAATAATAGCAGAGTTTTACCTACCATTAAAACTCTTATTATGTCCGGAGCCTTATTCGAGGCCTTTTAAACATATTTTGAGATAGTCCTTCCGTTTCCGTCCGTATAGTCGATAATATTTGCTGTAGTTCCGGTAGTCGGCGTTTGGGGGCGCTATTTCCGGCGGCCATGTTCACCAGTAAATGCGCATTTCTCATCATTGCGGGTCTCAAAATAACTTAATCTACCTTATATCTAACACCTGTGTAACATTCATGCTAGTGTAGGTGGTTTACACTGTAGCATACTATTCGAGCATAATTGGGCCCAGGTTCGAACCTCAATGGCAGTTTGACTTTTTGCGTTAGAAATATTTTCTAATCAGAAAGAAACCACCGGAAGCTATTGAAGGCACACAAACGCCATCTAGCGGCAAGTAGCAAGACCGTACAAAAAAGGTGTCCAAAGACTGGCTGGAGCGAAACACACAGAAAGATCAATTTACACCAAGCAAGTTCCGTAAGAGGGCATTCTAAAACCTTCGGAACAACATAAAATCTTCGTTAGTCGGGCAACAACTACTACCTACAACGATGGAAGAAGTAATGGCTGCACTTATAAAGATACAGCACGAATTGGATGAACAAAAGACAACTATACTACAAAGCGGGGAAAATGTAACTAAAAAAGTTACAGAAAATATAAATACAATGCTGGAAGAAAAATTTAATATTTTGGAAGAAAAATACGACAACCTTAAAGGTAGAGTAGAAAACCAAGAAAAAAGACTTTACTATTTGGAAAAAGAGGCACGACAGAGAAATATAGTATTTTTTGGTTTAGAAGAAAGCGAAATATCGTATTTCAATCTAGAGGATAATATTATTGGCTTTATAGACAAATACCTCTCTATAAAATTAGACTGTAGAGATATACAGGCTGTTAGAAGGCTGGGAAAGAAAGGGGATAGACCTCGACCAGTCACAGTTACGTTTTCCACCCTTGGCAAGAAAATAGATATTTTAAAACATAAAGTAGCGCTGAACAAAACTCCTTATTATATTACAGAAGACTATCCTCAGCAAATACTAGAAAAAAGGAGAGAATTACAAGAACAAGTTAATATAGAAAGAGAAAAGGGTAACTTGGCCATAATTAAGTATGATAAATTAATAATACTTAATAACAAATCAGAATCCACAGTTAATAACAAAAAGAGGTCACTACCCATTTCACCCGAAAATAACAATAATCATGTAGATCGCAGAACACAAGTCAACAAAAAAAACAAAACCCTACCGATCCAGGCAAAAGTGCAGAGATCATCCAGTATCTCTGAGGGAGTTATAAAACCGGGTATGCTAAACTTCTTAGTCAGCAAAAATGGGAATAGCACTCAGGATAAGAATGAATAGCAATTAAAGCAACCCTCTCTCGCATATAAAAACAAAAATTTACGAAATACACATGAATCCTATCTCCCAACCCGGTTGGTCACCGTGGGAGATTACGACCAAAACCCTCCAAAGATAAAAAAACACTCAATGACAACTAAAGACATAAACAATCAGCTCTACATAGCAACTTACAATGTCAGAACACTATCAACCACAGAGCGCCAAATCGAACTAAGCGAAGCTATAAAAGAAGTAAAATACGATATAATCGGCATATCTGAAGTGCGACGTACGGGAATAAAAATAGAAGAATACGACGAATTTATACTCTGTCATATAGGATATACGCCAGGCCAATATGGAGTTGGCTTTATAATAAACAAATACCTAAAACAAAATATAGAGTGCTTTACTGGTATAACGGAACGAGTTGCTTTGCTAAACTTAAATATACAAGGTTTTAAGCTAACAATTATACAAGTATATGCACCTACCGAAGCAGCAACAGAAGAAGAAATCAATCAGTTTTACATAACCGTCAACAAAGCTATAGAAGCATCTCACAAAGATTTTATATTAATGGGAGACTTTAATGCAAAGATTGGGCAACCTAGAAATGACGAATATTTAGTAATGAAACAAAACGGCTACGGAGAAAGAAATGAAAGAGGGCAGACACTAATAGACTTCGCTCTTGAAAATAAACTCACAATTATAAATACTCTTTTCAAGAAAAACCAGAACAACAGATGGACCTGGCGATCACCAAACGGGCAACATAAAAATGAAATAGATTTTATGTTATCTAACCGACCAGACATGTTCCAAAACATAGAAGTTCTAAACTTGAACTACCCTTCAGACCATAGACCTATTAGAGCGACAATGGTGCTCAAAACACCCAAAAAGAGCAGAGTCAAATATACTACAAACCAAAATTGTTCTCTAAAAAATGAGGAGGAAGTTCTTATGTATAAAAAATCCCTCGAGCAACTTCTATCTGATAAACATAAATGGAAAGAAACCGAGTCAGTACAACTCTACCACGACAAAATAAAAAACGCTATTCAACAAAGTTTGCAGCATGCTCAAAAATACAATCACACTGCAAAGACACATAAAATACTGTCACAGGCCACAACAAAACTTATGAAGAGGAGACAAGAGCTGCAAAAAACTCGAAACAAAACTCGATCCATGAAAAACGAACTTTGCGCTCTATATAAATTGATAAGTAAATACATAAAATGCGACTATGCAAAATACCGATCCAACACAATAGAAAAACATCTTAAACAAGCAGGAAGCACGAAAAAAGCCTACAAAGAACTTAGAACAAACAAAACGTGGATTGAAGGATTGAATAAGCTAGGCAGAACCGTCTTCAACCGAAATGATATTATCTCTGTTGCAACGGAATTCTATAGAAACTTATACAGCGCTGAAACAGAAACAAATATCAACTATACCACCTATGAGACCTATACGAATGACATAAAATTAATAGATGAGAAAGAAATTATTGAAGCAGTAAAGAGATTGAAAACTGACAAAAGTCCAGGCTCTGATAATATAACTAACGAAGCCATAAAATCAGCTCACGCAATATTGGCTTCCCCTTTAGCAGATCTATTCAACCTTATAATAAAAAATGCCGATACACCGTATCAATGGTCTGAATCGAACATCATTCTTATATATAAAAAAGGCGACCCGAACGATATTGGAAATTACAGACCAATAAGTCTACTACCTTGCCTTTACAAACTCTTCTCTTCCATCATAAACCAAAGAATTAGCACTACGCTAGAAGCAAAACAACCTATAGAGCAAGCAGGATTTAGAAAAGGATTCTCAACGATCGACCACATACACACTTTAGAATTAATAATCGAAAAATATCAAGAACAACAGAGACCTTTATACATCGCTTTTATTGATTACCAGAAAGCCTTCGATACCGTATCTCATGCAAGCATATGGGAAACTTTACAAGAACAAGAGGTGGAGAGCGAGTATGTAAACGTAATAAGGAATATCTACAACAACAGTACGAGTAGAGTTAAACTGGAAACAATTGGCCCAAGTTTTCCTATTAACAGGGGTGTCAGACAAGGAGACCCTTTATCCCCAAAAATATTTATAGCTATATTGGAATCCGTAATAAGTAAGCTAGACTGGAAGGGGTATGGAGTGGACATTAGAGGCAAACGCCTGAGTCACCTACGTTTTGCTGACGACTTGGTGCTGCTCTCAGAAACGAGCTTCCAGTTACAACTCATGATAGAATCATTACACACGGCTAGCAAGCAAGTAGGATTAGAAATGAACCTTTCAAAAACAATGGCAATGACTAACCACAATAAAAAACTAATATCAATTGGAAATGAACCGCTGAAATATACTGAAGAATATATCTATCTAGGCAAACAAATCAGCTTCAATAGACACAACAATGAACTGGAAATAGAGCGAAGGACACAACGTACCTGGAATAAATACTGGAGCTTGAAAGAAATCTTTAAAAGCAACATGCCGATATATTTGAAAAGTAAAGTCATGGTCTCATGCCTTCTACCGTGTTTGACCTACGCCTGCCAGACATGGAAATACACATCTAAAATAAAAAATAAAATCAACAGCTGCCAGCGAGCAATGGAGCGTAGCATGCTAAATATCAGAAAAATTCACAAAATACGACACACAAAAATAAGAAATATAACAAAAGTAACAAACGCATTGTGCTACGCTCGGAAATTGAAATGGAAATGGGCTGGCCATGTGGCGCGAGTGCAGGACCAGAGATGGACAAAAAGGGTTACGTCGTGGAAGGGCCCGCAAGGCAAACGCTGCAAAGGAAGACCCGTCGCACGCTGGGAAGATGATTTGAAGAAAACGGCTGGCCCGCATTGGCTCGAAGTAGCCCAAGACAGAGACAAATGGCTATCTTTGGAGGAGGCCTTCACCTCTTGTGGGGTTCTTACAGATAAAAATAAAATCTAATTATTGTGTAACTAGTAAGAAATAAAAGGCTTATTTATTTATTTATTTATTTATTTATATATCTAACACCAGGCAGAACTGACTGTAAGGCCTCGAATAAGGCTCCGGGCATAATAAGAGTTTTAATGGTAGGTATAACTCTGCTATTATGTCCTTCCGCCGTTATTCGAGGCCTTTTAAACATATTTTGAGACAGTGTTTGTTCTCGCCTGGTGAACAGGACGCCAATGTGATACATTATTATTATTATACTTAATTAAGTTACTATTACATATAATCATATTTTTCAATTTAATCACATTTTAATTATAAAATAATAACTATTTATATTTATATACCTTATAGTATAGGTACATGATAATTTACAATCAACTTAATATAAAATGTATGCAAGTCTTTACATAATTTTCTTTAACAATCTTAGTATTAAAATCAAAACATTACGAATTACTTATTTCACTGGACAGGTTCAAAAAGTGCCCCCAGAGAGGTGCTCATTGAAGCATTACTAGGTCTAGATTTAATTTCTTTTTTATAAAATTTTAGAAATGTATTTTCTGATCTCCAATTAGCCCTCGTCAAGATCCTATCTAACGGCTCTCTGTCAATCCAGCCCCTTGAAGCTACAGCTGACCTGACACTTCCAGGGGCTGCATCCACACCAGCCTCTTTCAAAACAGATTTCACCCATCCTGCAATAATGGTTCTAGAAGCAGCTTTAGCTGTACCACGAGCGGTTACAAATAAACTTTCTATGTTAGCTAATTTTCTTCTTTCTGTACCTAGCAACAGTAACTTTTTGACCCATAAAACTGGATCGAGATTAGGATTTTCTGGATTTGAAAATAGCTTCCAGCCAGATTGAATGTGCGATTCAGAGTCAGTTTTCGATCCGTATGGGGGCCAAAAAGTCACAGAGCGATCTTCACTGTGATTTACGAATAATTCATCAGCGATGCTTAAAAGCGTCAGGTCATGTACTCTACGTCCCGAACACAAAAGCAGGAGGATAGCACACCGTCGCGAAACTTCATACAAGCTTTCAGAATTTACACAATTCTTTGTTAACCACGAAATCAAAATACTAGTGTCCCAAACGAATTTTTCCGGACGCTTTTTAGAACGCTTGTTACAAGCAATAGACTTTAAAATTTGCTTTACTAAGACATTTGAACTAAGACGTAAGCTATCCTCTGTGCTACATAGTGTAGAGACGACAGATTTATGCACCAAGATAGTCCTGTATGCTAAATTATCTATCAGGTGAAGGTCAGCCAAAAATCTTGCTAGCTCACCACCCGAAGGGTTTGTGACAGTTACCCCTGACCTACTACACCACTTAACCCAACGCTCCCAAGCCGGTTTATAAGTATTAAGAGTGGATTTTCGCCATCCAGACCTTAAAAGGTCTTTTTGTTGACCTGACCAAGTTTCTACAGCCCGAGACCACCCCCATATTTCCAAACCTCCAATGTTAGATCTTGTACCTTGGGTGGAGGAAGGCCAGTCGACAGATCTATCAAAACCGTCTCTAACCGATGAATTGTGAAGGGTGGAGCTCTTGCTCGAGCTTTGAGATCTGCTCTCCAAAACGCCTGAGGCCATTTCGGAGCTACTATTAGATACATACCTTTTGCTCGATTCAGATGCATGAGGACTCTCGGCATCAGATTCGGGGGCGGGAATACCCAAGCTAGGTTGAACTCCCACTCCCAAGAAAAGGCGTTGTGTCTCCATGCTCCTGGATCTCGTTGGTCCAGGCTGACATACTGAGGTACGACATGTGCTCGAACCGATGCAAATAGGTCCACTTCTGGAACTCCCCATTTTGCGAAAACCCTGTTCGTTAACACAGGCAGTAAGTGCCACTCGGGAAGCATGGATTTCCGAGAAAGGCGATCGGCTACGCTGTTGTATCTGCCCGGGATATGATGGACTACTAAATGAATATCGTACCGACCTAAAATCTTGAAAATCTGATAGGTCAGATTCATCAGCTCTGCCGATTGACTTCCTCCCTCGTTCCTCAGATATGCTACGACGGAGCGGTTGTCGCACTGTAACAGCACTGACGAATGACTCAGAAAAGGACCGAATAGGGAAAAACATTTGAGAACAGTCAACATTTCTTTGCGATTCGAATGAAACAACTCTTCTTCGTTTACCCAATTTACACCTATTTGAATTCCATTCAGCTCTGCTCCCCATCCGGAGTCGGCTGCATCGGTCGTCAAGAAATGCGTTTTTGATGGGGGGTGAAGTCTGGATGATTTCTGGCAATTCTGTAGCCACCAGTTTAGTTCCTTGATTGACTGACAGGGAAGACGAGACAGCTTCTCTGGTGGGTTTTTGAGTAAGCTGTTGCAATGAGCTAACAGATAACGAAATTTGAGACGACCCTGTGGAACGACAAGGCGAGCAAAGTTTAGGCTTCCTACTATACTTTGTACTTCTCTGAGAGTCGCCCGTTTTCGATTCAACAATTTTGATATAACCCCTTGCAGTCCCTGAATTTTCTTCTCGGGGAGAAATTTTTTGTTCTGCCACGTGTCCCAAATCAGACCTAAGTACTCGAGGGATGTTTTCGGTGTGAGAACAGACTTTTCGATGTTCACCATCCAACCTAATTCTCGCATGGTTTCGAGCACCGTTTTGGTCTGGTCTATTAATTTCATCCTGTCCTGGCAAACAATTAAATAATCGTCCAAAAATACCGCTATACGTATTCCCTGTTCTCTGAGAATTTCT
The DNA here is from genome assembly GCA_963924445.1 of Philereme transversata. Classification (NCBI taxonomy): domain Eukaryota; kingdom Metazoa; phylum Arthropoda; class Insecta; order Lepidoptera; family Geometridae; genus Philereme; species Philereme transversata. The sequence goes on from OZ004342.1 coordinate 15,186,426, forward strand.
GCTGTCCAATTCGATAGGGATGCGAATATTTTTGGACTTGTCGCAAGGCCAAATGGCAAACAAGTCATTTGAAGTAACTGACCTTTGTAGATGAGCCGGAGAAAGCAACGATGACTCGGTGACACGGGCACGTGATAGTACGCTTGAGTCAAGTCTACTTTTACCATCAAATCGTTCGGCTGTAGGAAGTCCGGAATACGATGGACGGAAATTAGTCTGAATTTTGTGATCTTTAAAAATAGATTTAAACGTTTTAAATTGAATATTGGACGCATAGAGCCATCGCTTTTTGGGGTCAAAAATAGGGTTGATAAGAAACTGGGTGTTTCGGGGGTATACTCTAGGATATTTTCCCCCACCAAATTGTCTATCATCTGGTCTATTAAATGAGATGGGGTAGTTTGATACCGGGTACTTATGAGCCAGGGTAAAACCAGCGGTGGTTTGGCTTGACATGGAATTTTGTAACCCGATATCACTTTCAACAGGGAGCTTGGAGCACCCCGTCTCTTCCATACATCGATAAACAGCTTTAACCTGCCCCCCCGAAACACCTCCATTGTGTCAATATTTTCTATCTCCCTTCCCTTTGCCACGTGTGGCATTGGACTGGGCAAACTGTCCCTGGCGACCGTTATATTTTTTAGAGTTTGCCGGGGCTTGCTGACGTGAGGCAAATGTTTGTGGTCTAAATTGCGGACGAAAGAACCGCTCATTGTTCCCATAAGCTGGGAAATCATAATTGCATGCTTGTGAGTAAAAGGGCCGCACCACTTGCGGTGGCGGATACCTGTTGAGGTTAAACGGTGCCATGTAGCGACCGGTTTGACCATGTGAGCCATATGAACTGGGTCCAGGTTGCGCAGCCTGGGACCCAGATGTTACTCTCTTCTCTTGCGCAGAGAAGGAGGGTTTCGGAACAGAAAATGTTTTACTGACCCCCCCATTACTTTTTAAATATTCAGCAAACGGTTCTTTATCAAATAAATACTCGCAAGATGGTGGTATCTTTTTTAAACTGGCTCGTAAATATTTTTCTTTTATTAGACTTGTGAATGCATCACGTCTTTGTTCTATAATGTCGGCCCGGCGGCCACATACTAACTGTAAGCAATCAAGAGAGATTTTCTGAAAATCTCCGGAAAAAATTTCTTTAATTTTTGAAACCATGGACTCATTGGTTATGTTGTTTGCCTCTTGAGTCCATTGGAGTAGGTCTGATACACCTTTTTTCAAAGCATCACTTTGCATAATAACAGCTCGGGTGATCGCACCCAAGGATCTATCGGTTGTAATCAAGCTAGATGACTTCTCAAACTGTTTAATTTCGTCATTTGTCTCCAAGTCAACAAACCCCGGTCGTGCATTGTAGGTTTTTTGTATTTCGGAATAACGGACATTTGTCCAGTTTTCAGTTTTAAAATGTTGCAATGAGTTCAATGATTGCAGATGCTCCTGAGAGGCATTTGCAAATGTGGGTTCTTTTAAATTAGTGGTCAGATCGAAATCAAATTTGAGGGCAGGCTCGGCTGGCTCCTCACTTTGTACCTCAGGTTCATTTGACGTGCAATTATAGTCCGGAGGGTACAAACCCAGTGGTGGGTAGGTCATACTCGATAAAAAGTTTTGAATTTCACTTACTTGCTGGGTAAGGCGTTCCAATACCTTACCCTCCTTACGTGATCTCTTTGTCCTGTGTGCGTTGACCGCTGCACACCTGCGCTTACGCCTCTTACGCCTGTCCACGTCATCACCTTCATCATTCACTACGCGATTTTCTTCTTCACTTGACGACGATGAGGTCACACGATCACGAAAATGTTCATCACTACTATCCGACATAATTTCTACGAAACTACAGTATTTTTTTTTTTATTCCAACTATAATAATTTACCGAACGCTAACAGCGTTTAGACTAAAATAGTTTTATTAAAACTCCTTTTAAACTTAAATGTACGTCTTTACGGCACGAACGTCAGGACGCCAATGATGAGAAATGCGCATTTACTAGTGAACATGGCCGCCGGAAATAGCGCCCCCAAGCGCCGACTACCGGAACTACAGCAAATATTATCGACTATACGGACGGAAACGGAAGAACTATCTCAAAATATGTTTAAAAGGCCTCGAATAACGGCGGAAGGACATAATAACTACTCATAAAAATTTATATATACATACTTAGACTTATTTAAGAAACAAATAATTAATAATAAATACATACATATTTAGCGACAAATACTCAGATAGTGTTCTCTGAGCATACGTTTAAAAATGGCAAGTGACTTGGCACATCTGATAGCTACCGGCAGCGCGTTACATAACCGGACAGCCTGTACTGTAAAAGACTTATCAAAGTAGGAGGAGAAGTGTACATGTGTCCCGAGTTGGAGTGTGTCAGATGAACGCAAGGATCGAGGATTGGATTGATGGAGGAAATGGAAGCGTTATTTAAGATAGGAAGGTGAGGAAGGGTAGTGGAGTTCCTTTTGAAAGGGAAGTACTACCACTATACCTATTCCTACCTATACTATACCTGCTATACTATACCTGCCACCAAGCAGCATTGCTGTGTTTCGGTTTGAAGGGTATGGTTGCTGGTGAAACTACAGACGTACATGAGGCTTTACTATATGGGTCAAGTTGATGGACGCAGAGCGTAGTGCATGTTTCTAAGGCGCGTAACCTATGAGGCAATACTTTACTATAGGCGATGATTACCAATTAATATCAGATGGGCCATAGGCTTGATCCATCTCGAGGAGGTATAAAAAAAATCTCATGGCAGTAACTATAGAAAATTTAATTAGGAAATAGTTGAAAGCCCAAATATAACGCTTTTTCCGCCCCATAGCTCACAGAAGTGACCATGAGGCTATCGAGTTTGTTTGAAGATGTTATCTAATCTAATTCTGGCATGTTTGTACAGGACTGTAACTTATTTTGCCATTAGGCTATGTTTCCCTTAAATTTTTCCTTATTGCATAAATACTGGTATTAGAGGTAAAGTAAGATCGTGGGTTATTTAACAAGAGATCGAGTATCCCTTGAGATAATAGGGAATGCACTCAAGGAAACACTTAGTGGAATGGAATAATATACAAGTCACAGATAGCCCAGAGGATTAAAAAGCAAAAGTGGCAGTGGGCGGGACACATAGCCCAAAGAACTGATGGAAATAGGGACACAGAAGAATAAACGTTGCTGGGAGCCATTGGGTGCAGATCGCAAAAGATCGGTTGCTCTGGAAATATATATTGTGGGGGCCTATGTTCAGCAGTTGACGTCTTATAAATAAATAGAACGAGAAAGAAGACAGTTTACGATACATTTTTCCAAGTTTAATTAAAGCTGGAAATAAATAAATTGCACACAAAAGACATTGTTTATCCTTAAAATGAATAAACCAAGAAAATTAGAAAATCCGTCAAGAGTGCTCAGCTTCGTATAAATGGGTTCCGTTCTCATTCTTTCTCTGTGTATTACTTTTGTATTCTCGTTTGTTCCATAAAATGGAACTCTGAAAGGTGAAACAACGCCCTGTTTAATAGGATTATGCAAAGCGTTATTATGATAACATCAAAGAGGCTGTTTATCAGAGAGTGTGACCGGAAGGGGCCGTGGAAGCTCACAGCCAGGGTTACCACATCGTTGAAGGATCAGGCTTTATTTGTAAAAGCGCTGGTTGCAATAACAAATTTTGAACTACGTTTAATCATGAGTCGGCACTCAAACTATTTTATAGTTTTCAATGACCTCCGTGGCGCATCGGGCGAATGGCCGGCTGAGACGCAAGAGGTTGGGGGTTTGATTCCCGCCGCGGAACAAATGTCTGCATGATCTACAGATATTTGTTCCGGGCCTGATTGTTTTTCTATATATTTTAAGTATGTATTTACAAAAAAATATATTTATAAGTATTTCATCAGTTATCTGGTTCCCATAGTACAAGCTTTGCTTTGTTTAGACTAGACTCGATAGCGCTGTGTGAAATTTCCAGCATTATTTATTTTATTTTATAATGAAACTGCCAAAATTATTACTGAGTTTTAATTACATAGTATCATATAGTATAAAATATGGTGTTAAATCAGTTACATAGTGTGTCTGAATCTGTACTTAAGTAATTGGTTTTCTATGATAAGTCCATTTTATGTAGTTTCTATGTGTTTCGTACTTGTGTTGAAATACATGGATCTATCTATCTACCATATTAATTTCAGGATTTGCTATAGAATACAGGCCTAAAAAGACGTAAGAAATCAAATTTTCCAAAAAAAATCTATTTTTGGTAAAATATAGGTGTTCCAGGAACCCTACTCGCAACAGGTAGAACCAAGTTACCAGTCGCTCTGTCACGTACCTTTATATCAGATACTTTATTGGATTCTTGAGAATGAAACATGCAATACTCACAAGAGAGAGATATAATACAATATTGAATTTACAGACATTTTCATTATTTGAAAGCGATTTTATTTAGAAAACTTTCGTGATTTATTTCAATCATTATTATAAATACGGGATTTATCACGTACCGTCTTATCGGTGTGTCGACCGATGTTGTTCGGTTCAATTCGTGAACCGTCATCAGGGTGAGTGCGATCCGCTCCGAATAATATTCGATAATAGAAATTATTCGGAGTGGATCGCACTCACCCTGATGAAGGTTCACGAATTGAACCGAAACTTTGTCGGTCCAAACACCGATAAGACGGTACGTGATAAATCCCGTATTTATAAAAATGATTTGAAAGCGACCTGCTTATTCATTATTAGCCCCCCGACTAGGAGGAGCGTTGACTTAAGAAAGGCGGCGGGCTGAAATTGGATAAGAAGAGCCGAAGACCGGGCTCAGTGGCGCGTATTGGGAGAGGCCTATGTTCAGCAGTAGACTAATGTGGGCTGATGATGATGATAATGACTTGCTTATTGAACTACCACACAGAAAACAAAGCAAATAAAAAAAGGCAATCCAATGCTGGCCTTACCGTTGCGAGAGATTTCTGTCAAGCAACCGTTTTCTAAGGTTAGATAGTCAAAATTTTACAGGATGCATTGTCATCCATCACTTACGAAAAGCGATTACTCTATGACTTTTCTAAATTTGAGGTTTTATAATGAAAAAATACATAAAGGTGATTGATTACTCCGTGTCGATCATCTTGTAAGGTTGAGGTAAAAATCCTAAACAGCGAACTCCAAAACGAGTTGATTTAAATATTTTATTTTAAAATTAAGATTCTACTTAATTTTTGGAATAATTATTAATTTTCATCCTCCTTTCGGGGTAGCATAAATTTTCAAAAGCACCTTGTATAGCTATTACATAATTCGATAATTTTGAATGCCTCACCAAATACGAAGAGTACCTCCAGCTAGTGTGTGCATATTAAGCAGTGTTTATAAATGGATTGAAAATATAAAACAGATGGAAAAAGCATTTTCCATAGAACTGCGATGTTATCTTGATCACACTGGGGACCCTTCGACATTCTACGCTATCTTCCGATAGTTTCCGACACAGATTGGATACAAGGGAGAACACCTTTCAGTCTTGTGGAATTTGAATGATATTATTACCAAGACTCGTGGCAGACGGAGCCAGCCAACAAACCATTTCATTTCATTTATTAATTCAAATAAATAAAAATAAATACATATTATTTTAATAAAATTTTAATAAATTAATTAAATATAATAAATAATGAATTTAAACAAAACAAGATAATTATTAGACATAAATCAATTAACATTGTACAAAACCTATAAAAAACTACCACATAATCAACATAAAAATTTAAAATTACCATTAAAAATAATAATTAAATAGTACATAATTTCACTGAGTTTAAAAATATTCAATAATGTCAAAAATGAAATCATTTCAAGATATTAGAGATAGAATAGAATAGAATACTCTTTATTGCACACCAACAAAATTAAAAATACAATAAATATACACAAAAATTAAGGTAAGTACAAGGGGGGGTCTTATCGCTAAAAGCGATCTCTTCCAGACAACCTTTGGATGGACAGGATAAAACAAAATCAAAAAGACGGCGGTGTATCTACATACGAGTATGTTCATAAACCTACAATACTTATTATACCAATAATGTCACATACACATACTAATTATATCAAATGAAAATAATAATTTTACATATTTGTTTCCTTTTTAATACAATTACTGGTTATTAGTGTTATCGATAGGTATTCAGTGCATCACTCTCGTAAGGGCTGCAAGAGCGAACGAGATAGCAATATCATCATCGTTTTTCCCACGTTTTATGACCCCGTCTACCAGGAGCGTAGGCGTCTAATAGTATCTATATTTTGATATGTGGTGCCGCAGAAGAATGGAGATGTAAGCTAGACAGAAAACAGCGACAAACAAAGAAGTACTGAAATAATTATATTGAGAACTTTCTGAATAGAAGCGGATGGTTGACCATCTTAAGCGACCATGGAAGCTTCATAAAACAAGCATGTACGGATAATCTACATGAGCCAGATAAAGGAGAAGATTGCATAATGAGTACCTTATTGTATAATAGGTAAAATAGACTTGGAAAGAGATAAACGGAGAAAATAATAATTGCAACAGATGCACTGACAAAAGCTGAGTTCAAAAGCTTACAAATGTATTGATGCTGTTTTTAATATTAAACTCTTTTATTGGTTTAATAATGCTGGACTTTTTACACAGCGCCATCTAGCTCCAAACTAAGTAAAGATTGTACTATGGCAACCAGATAATAATTAGAATACTTTTTTTGTAAATAAAATACATATTATATAATGAATAGAGAAACAACCAGACCTGGAACAAATATCTGTAGATCATGATCATTTGTTTTGCGGTGAGAATCGAACCCGAAACCTCCTGCGTCTCAGACAGCTATTCGCACACTTCGCCACGGAGGTCGTCCTTGTACTTGTAAGCACATAAGCCGACGCGTTCCCTTTGTGGAATTGTTTTTTTATTTATTTTTCAACCTTACTTATCGCGATCATAAGGTTTATTTTTATGTCAACTTGTAGACCAGTAGGGGGCTATTGGAATTAGGAGACTATTTTGGAGGATAATTGATAATGTTTAACTTTATACAGGGTTTCCCAGAAATGGTGGATAATCCTGCACGTGCGTGTGCGGGGGGGGAGGTGGGGACCCACATCCCAAAAAAAAAAATTCTATTCCCAACAGTCCGCGGTCTACGAATTTTTTTGTAAAATTTAGAAATTTCCCAGTTTTCCTCACATTTGTGGGCATCACGTCCGCTACATGAGGCCTAGTTCGGATTTTTTTCTTTTAAAGTATTCCCTAATAATGGTATTCCTAAATTACCTTAAAAAAAACGCAACTACTTAGGATAGTAGTTAACTAGTAGTCCCTAAACATAAATTTTATTTCTGAAATTTATTTTACTGCAAAGTTTGAGCACCTCTGCTGTAAAAAAAATGTATTGGAGTTTTATAGCCAACCACATAAAAAAATTACCTACATCATAAGGATTCTAAAACAGTAGCATAAGTACCTACTTTAATGGTAAAATTACTGAGCTATAGCTACTAATGTGTAAAAGTAGGCGTTTCATTACAAAATTGCAAAAGAAAAAAATAAAACAAGTAATGACCAAAAAAGTATTTATTATAAAAATAATCAAAGTAAATGTTCAAATTGGGCTCCTGATGCCCTTATGCAAGCTCTACACCTTTTTATAAAAGATTTTTGTAATCTGTTATTATAATTTTTTGATGATATAATTCTGGCTGCTTCGGCGACGCGAAGTCGAAGTTCTTCTAATGAGTTTATTGGTTTCTTGTAAACCTGCTCCTTCAAACAGCCCCAATAAAAAAAATCCAGAGGATTTAGGTCTGGGGACCGTGGTGGCCACAGTATTGGCCCCAATCGGCCGATCCATCTGTTGGGATAGGCATCATTTAGATAATTTCTTACTTGCACAGCATAATGTGCCGGACAACCGTCGTTCTGGAGCCACATTCCTTGCCGGATGGCTAGTGGCTCATCTTCTAATAATATTTGCAACTGGTTTCGAAGAAATTGTAAATAATTGTTGCCATTTAGGTTGCCCGGCAATTCATATGGGCCTATAATTTTTCCATTTAATATGCCCGTCCAGTAATTTATTTTAAATTGATACTGGGATTTATCTTCTCTCATCAAATGTGGATTTGTCAATTGCCAACTGTGCAAGTTATGAAGGTTAAGATACCCATCCCTTTTACATGTAGTCTCATCGCTCCATAAAATTTTTCTGAAAAAATCTTGATCTTCTTGAATTCTTGTTAACATTTCATTGCAGAAAACAATCCGTGCTTGGTAGTCTCGTGGTAGCAATGTTTGTACACGTGTCACGTGATAAGGATGCAGTTTAAATTTTTTCACAATACGATGTGCTGTAGATTTTGATATTCCCGTACGGCGTTCGATATCTGGCATCGAAATACTGGGATCTTCTTCCACCATGTCAAGGACAATATCTTCAGTTACAGGATTGTGGGGTCGTCCTCTGCTCCTAGGGCCACCAACGCCAGTACCAGGTATTCTGCCCTCTGAGTAAGCTTGGTGCACTCTTGTAAAAACTCGATAGTCGGGGTGACGCGCGTTCGGGTATCTCTCCCGATAAAGTGTTGCGGCAGCACTTGCGTTGCCACTACATTCTCCGTAAATGTAATGCATATTGGAATACTCTTGGGGTGTATAAATTTCTCGTGACATCACACAGTCCTGTTGATATACAGAACAAATGTCCAGTAGAATGCCGAGTCGTCGCAGTTATCACCAAACAAACAAAATCCAATCAAAATGCACAAATCGAGTCCAGTAGAATGCCAAATGTAGAATTTTGTCACCGAGAATCAGAAAAACAAGAGCACATGCGATGTCGAGAACGTCGAAATACGCACTAAAATTAAAATAGTTTTAACTACGGAGACAAAACAATAACCAAACACGAATTCTACCATACAAAGGAGATTTGTTGACCCTTTCACTCGCAATATTCCCAAGCACAGTTTTGTCTCGCTCACACAGCTTAGAATTCAACTGAATGTGCCGAGCAGGTAGTAAAGTCTAATTTTAGGGTCGACAGCGCTACTTAACTGGTAAAAACTAAAAAAAAATATCTGCAAATAATTTTGCTATTTTGTAATGAAACGCCTACTTTTACACATTAGTAGCTATAGCTCAGTAATTTTACCATTAAAGTAGGTACTTATGCTACTGTTTTAGAATCCTTATGATGTAGGTAATTTTTTTATGTGGTTGGCTATAAAACTCCAATACATTTTTTTTACAGCAGAGGTGCTCAAACTTTGCAGTAAAATAAATTTCAGAAATAAAATTTATGTTTAGGGACTACTAGTTAACTACTATCCTAAGTAGTTGCGTTTTTTTAAAGGTAATTTAGGAATACCATTATTAGGGAATACTTTAAAAGAAAAAAATCCGAAATAGGCCTCATGTAGCGGACGTGATGCCCACAAATGTGAGGAAAACTGGGAAATTTCTAAATTTTACAAAAAAATTCGTAGACCGCGGACTGTTGGGAATAGAATTTTTTTTTTTGGGATGTGGGTCCCCACCTCCCCCCCCGCACACGCACGTGCAGGATTATCCACCATTTCTGGGAAACCCTGTATATTTCGGGTGACACGAATAAAATGATTCTACAATTTTTAACAAGCTTCCAATTAGTACGTGGTCTATATCTTGTTGCGTAATTCCTTATTGGAGCAAGTTTCAATCTTTCGGGTGTTCGTGTTCTGTACCGAGAAAGGCACAAAATAGACTTCTTAGTGTCATTTAGGTTGACCATCCGTCTAGTTCATCTAGTTACAAAAAACTACCTGTCAATGCCAAAAAAAAATTATTGTGTTCGTTGACATTTTATTGTACTATTTTGTACATTTTATTCGTATTCGTTAAAAATTTTAAACTATTGTAATTTTTAACAATCATATTATGTGTAATTTATATTGTAATTAGCAGACCCTCCTGCGGCTTTTCGATAAAACATTACCCTCATTTTGCGCAGTTGGCTAAAAAGTAGCCCATGTCCTTTCCCAGGATATAATCTATCTCCTTGCAAAATTTCATTACATTCCTTTCTGCTGTTTAGTGGTGTAAAGGTAACAAACAAATAGAGTTATGTAAGTATTATACCTTCCTTTTGAATCACTCTATCTATTGCTGAAAACAGCATTAAAATCCGTGGAGAAGTTTAAAAGATCTAAGCGAACAGACAGCGGAAGCGATAATTTTATACGATGTAAAGATAATGCATGTTTATTATCCGATTATGGAGGATCTGAACTTAATGTTTATTTTATCATCTGCTGCTATGTAACACCCATTTTAGCATTGAATAAATTAATTGAATTGAATTGAATTGAAAACACGACCACACGGTGTATGAATAATTACTCCGAGGATATTAATAGTTTATTAATAACACGTTAATACTTAGATTTATGTTATTGAAAAGAAAGAAATTAGCGTGAAAAGCATTCTGTGGTCGATAATACCCCTCGAAAGTATTACGAGGACAATGTTTGCCGCAGGGAGACCGCGCTTGACATTTTCCATTTTGAAAATTCACGGTTTCAATCACTCTGTAAAATTATACAGAGTGAGTCATGTCAATAATTCAGATAGCTGGAAGAGGTATATAGAAATAAGGTTTATTGGTTATTTCTTTGTTTGTGTCTAAACATATATCAATCAATCAATAAAATATCAACATATCAAAGGTTGTCAGAAAGCGATCGTTTCCTTCAAAGATAAGATCACCCATTATATAAATACAAAAAAAAAATTATGATTTATAAATTAATGAATGAATAAAAATTCTTTATAAAACATTATTTTTTAAAATACTTACAAGCTAGCCACAACAGTTAATAAGAAATCTTATTAAGGCTTATAGCTTAACAAAGCGATCTCTTCCCGACAACCTTTGAATGGAAGATTGGCTGAGGTGTTAAAAAGAATATACTTAATAATAGAAAAATAAAACATACTTAAACTTAGATACGTACATATTAGGTACATAATTAATTTAATTTAACTTGGATCTAAAATTAATCTAAACCTACATTTTTCTCATTTGTTGTGTCCGTAAGTCAGCTTGTAAGGTCTATTTCAGAATTTGCATTTAATAAAAATAAACATATTTTGTTTTTTTTGCCATAATTAAAAAAAGTATGATTTTTTTTAATCCCAATGACGACCTCCGTGGTGCAGTGGGCGAATAGCAGCCTGAGACGCAGGAGATAGCGGGTTTTTTTTTTTTTTTTTGCCCTACCCGTACCACCATCTAGAAATGGCACTAGTAGAAGTCTATCCCCTCTGACATGGGTGGTCAGAGACTTTAATGAAACGCAAAGTGTTTTTATTCACTGCCCTCATGCCATTGGGCGTACATGCTAATTTAAGGCTAATCTTAATCTATTGTTTTAGTTTACATATTATCTTATCTTTATTTATTTAATAGCTACCCAAGATGGGTTACACATAATCTTAAATATATACAGGGTTTTTACAAAATAATAGACATTTAACAGGGGACAAAACGCAGTACAAATGGCAACAGTTTACACAGCTTACAATTTATACTTATTTACTACACTTATTTCTATACAAACTTATTTATCTACAATTTTTATATTATTCTAATTTATTACTTGTATATTATCCTAGTCTTAATATTTGTAGTACGTTATATCTATTTACTTGGTGTTCTAATTTATGTTATATGCATTTTATATATATTACTATAATATATATAAATCATATTGTTATTTAACTATTTATTTCTTTTTATTACTATATTCGCGATATCTGTACAAAACTTTAGAAACATTGGTCTAAAATACTCGTCTGAGACGATGTTGCTGGCATTCCCAGCATTTAAAACACAGTCCATCATATGTTCAGTTTCGTATCTCCGACGACCAAAAGCTGGGCATTCAAACAGGATATGTGCAACAGTTTCATCTACATCTGGATCACAGGTGCACGATGGGTTTTCCTTACACTTAAACCGGGTTAGGTATTCTGAGAACCCACCGTGCCCCGTGAATATCTGCGTGAGCACGTTTGAGATTGCGATTTTTCTAATTATCCTGTTTGCCGCCACAGCGTCTGGGAAAAACATTTTTGTAACGGCTCCTTTATCCTTAAATTTGTATCTCCGGTTCCATACGTCGAGCGAGTCCTTACGGATCTGTCGCTTGACGTATGAGACCGGACACGCATCGTACTCCGGTTTTGTCTTTAGACGAAGGGCCGCGTTCTTTGCCAACTCGTCGGCTCTTTCGTTTCCACTCATCCCGGCGTGAGCTTTAATCCAGAACAAGGATATTTCCTTGCCCTGGAGTACGACAGTTTTTAGGTTTACGCGTGTTTCTGCTGCCAGGGGATGAGTGGACCCGTTGTTGACAACTGTTTCCAGCGCTGATCGGGAGTCACTGTATATCCCAAAGCTTGCCTCCTTGCGCTTGACAATTTCCCGTGTGGCTCTGCATATGGCGTAAAGCTCCGCCTGATAGACCGTGCAGTACGATGGCAGTTTAAGTTTGAGGTTCTTGATTTCCGCTTCGCTATTCCATAAGGATAGCGCTGCGCCAACCTTCCCCTCAATCTTACTGCCATCTGTGAATATGCGTACTGCCTGAATGTTGTGCTTCTCGACATCTTGTTGGTCCATCAGGTGAACAATCTCCAGGCTCATATGCTTTGCCGGGTGCGGGGTCATGCCATATGCCACTCTACGCTCTACTTCTCTGTCTCCCAACATCGGCTGGGGGACTCCACGTTTGGCCTCATATAAAGCTGCCGCCTCCTGGATTCTGAGATCCAGCGGCAGTATTCCGGCCAATAATAGAGCCGAGTTGAGAGAAACAGTTCGGTAAGCTCTGGTGAATTTCTGGGCAAACACACGCTGTACGGCGTTCAACTGTTTTCGCACCTTTAACTTTTTTGTCGCAGGCGCCCAGACGCTGGCAGCGTAACTCATGACAGGCTCAACTGTGGCCGTATATATGATGCGGACCACCTCCGGGTGCAGCCCCCAGTTGACCCTGGCGGCTCTTGACAACTGCTTGTAAAATTTCAATGCTTTCGTGCAAGTGTTTGCAGTGTGTTGATTGAAGGTAAGGTTGTTGTCAATGGTGAGCCCCAGGATCTTAATCTCATCAGAAAAGCCAATGCTGACCCCCCCCATGCTCAGGAGTGGTGTATCGTATGTAATTTTGCGGGTTATGATCATTGCGCATGTTTTATGCGGTGCAAATGTGAGTTTATTTTTGATACCCCACTCCCGCACATAGGCGAGAGCAGCATTGGCTCGCCTCTGCACCTCCAGAGCTGTGTCCCCATCAAATACAAGAACAACGTCGTCAGCAAAGGCCTGCACATAATCATTTCGCTGTTCCAGGCCCTTCAGAAGGGGATCCAGAAGAAGGTTCCAGAGGATCGGTCCACCAATGGATCCCTGGACACAGCCTTTGCTAGTACGCTTCTGGTATTCGTGTCCAAGGAATCGCACTTTGACCCTTCTGTCTTCCAGATAACTGTCGAGGGAGATAGCGGGTTCGATTCCCGCCGCGGAACAAGTGTTTGCATTATCTACAGATATTTGTTCCAGGTCTGGTTGTTTCGCTATATATTATAAGTATGTATTTACAAAAAAAAATGTATATAAGTATTCTATCAGTTATCTGGTTCCAAGCTCTGCTTAGTTTGGGGCTAGATAGCGCTGTGTGAAATGTCCAGCAATATTTATTTATTTATTTTATTTATTTAATGGAAAAACCAGATCAACTAATTAATTTGTCGCAAAGTAACCTTTGCGGTGATTGGATTACGAGACAAGTTCAGATAATGTTTAAGTTATCAGGAGAATTAAATTATCAGATACTTAAAATATATTAAGTAACTAACATCATATATTTATGTATTTTTAAACTGTTTTACTAGGTGAACTATTGTGTATCAATAGTACTTACAAATAAGCAAGATGTAGGTAGTTGTAGTACACGGTGGGAATTTTACATCCCAAATTAGCTAAAATTAGTAACTGCCCTAGATCAAGCTACTAAAACATTATAGCTACAAGCTATTACTATTATTATAAAATTAGTATTCTACTAAAATTTTAAGGTACGAGAAGTCTGATAAATCGCAATAGATATAAGTTTTCCAATACATTTAGGTCAACAACACTAGTTATTAGATCACAGACTTTTACTGAACAAGCCTTAATATCTTTTTAATATTGTACCTTCTTATTTATTTCATTCATTGTTATAAGCCATCACACAAAAGTATGTCTCTCAAAAACTACTAACAAAAATATTATCAAATAAAAACTGGTTACATGTGTGCATTATTTATTTAAGGTCTCTACAAAATGTTGACCGAAAAATTCACCGTTTTGTTATAAAAACACGGTGCTTGGGCGCTACAGTTTTTCTAAGCTCGATGTGCTTACCTTAAAATATTTGGCTCATATAATACGGAAGACGCAGCTGGAATTGTTCCGTATTTTTGTATAGATAGCACATATCTATGAGTGCTTTCTGTAACATTTCGTTTATTGATTCTGGTGTAAAGTTTTTCATTCTAAGCTCACGATCATACAGGGTAAAAAAAAATATTCTTAAAAAAAAAATCATTATCAGAAGGTAGACAAAAGAAGAACTGCAAAATGTTCCAAGAACGGAATCGGCAGTGGTATTGCAATACCTACCATTTAGGTCACGTCCACCTTAGGCGCAAGCCAGACAGAAGCGGCGCAGCGCGCATCGAGGGCGCCACTGGCACGCTACCGGTGCGCATCGGATGCGCCCGTGGCACGCTCACGACGGGACGGTGTGTATTGTTGGTATTCAAGTGTTTGATTTTGATCTGACAAAGTGTGGGCGAGGTAACGGAGAGTGTGCGCCGGCGATGCGCCTTCGGTGCGTGGCGTGGTGCAAAACAGATAGAAGAGGTGCGCTGATGGCGCGCCCGCGCCCGCACCACTTCTGTCTGGCCTGCGCCGTAGAACGTGCCCAACGCGGCATTGCATTACGCCCACACTCATTAACTTTATCACTTTATTATCTGTCCCCGTTCATGCTTCATCCTGTAACTTCATGAGGTATCCAGTATTTTATGTAATAGATTTTTTACTATTTCCTCCTTTGTTTCCGTTTCATGATATTTCAAATAACATTTTTCTATAAAGGTGTTACACAATAAGCACAAACGTTTTATTTCCAGTCGGGAAATAAAACTTTTGTGCTTCGATACCTAACAATACGATACGTACTTTTCATAACAATGACCTACTTTACCGCTCACTCGTCCGCGTAATCCGCCTTTACAAATGTATTGGGAACGTACGGCGGATGATATACTGCTAAGTAACTGCGTTTCTTTAAACTGTGACATCTTCTCTATCGTAAAATTGACAAAACTTCAAGCTCACAACGCTCACAATCTGTCCTTTATATTTGTTTTTAACATTTAATATATACATTGTTATACATGGGCTGTAAGCGATCTATTGTACACCCAAGATATTTTATGATAACACCATGTTATTGATCGCTTACATCCGAGTATAACACATAACATTTCATCACGAATGCGAGAAAATTAAAACAGATTATTTATAAGATTTTTTTTATAAGAATGTATTTAATAATTTCTTTTTTCTTTATTTCAGATAGTAACAATAAATAAATTCACTCATTATTATTTCATTAAAAAAAACAAAATTCATAGTATTTAAATCAGTGGTGCCCAACTGGTATTGCTCCAAGGGCTATTTTGAAAATCCCGATACGCCACGCGGGCACCTCCGAGTTAATAAATAAAATAAATAAATAAATATTTTTGGACAATTTCACACAACGCCATCTAGTCCCAAACTAAGCCGAAGCTTGTACTATGGGTACATAAAAAAACATAAGTGATATAAAGGAAACTACATTAAACAATTACACAATTTAAATTTTAAATAGACAAAGTAACATCGCGTGTCTTCGATACTGTAAACAAGCAATTATTCCAATTTCCAAACAGTCAATACCTGTTGAATAGTTAGAACTTGATTATATCGGGTTTAGATGCTCTTTGTGTTTATTTTCTTACATTAGATGTCATTGGGCTTCGAGAGGCTTTCCCTCTCTCTATTGAGCATTGTCTGCTGAGTGCCACTTGCGTCATTCGTATCGGTCCCAGCATGATATCTTATAATCTTTGCCTTTTTGTTGCAGTTCCATCTTGCAACAGAAAAGACTTTACGATTTTCTATAATATTGTACATAAGCCTTTCTATTAGATCTTTATTATTATTAGATCCTTATTGCTTTCACGAATTGTGGAAATCTGCACTGCTTTTGTACATACAACCATGAATGATAGTCACCGGGTCTAAAAAACAGGTTCAAATGAGGGTACACTGCTAAATCTATATTTTCTAATACAAAACCAGATCATCCAGACTCAGGTAGAAGCTGTCGATGCCACGCGTGACAAATGGCACCTCTGTGATCTCCCTCACATTTTTTATGACCGCATGTTCACGCCTCCGGGCCGCAACCGCATTTCCGAGGATCCCGCCCTGGTTAGGGTAACCTCGTGAGAGTGCGGTGACGCAGGGACAAAGAGTGGATTTGAATTAGCTTCTAAACTTGGTTTTACTCGCACAGTACTTGTATGAGAAGTTTGAAAGCAACCCGCGTGCCGACTTCATACAACTGGCTTATTACTGGAGGTGGAGGTATACATTACAAATTCACTACTAGATGCACAATGCTTTGCGTCTCATCCACTGACTTCTAAAATACCTACAAGTAAAATAAAAGTTGGCCGTCCCTTTTTATTTTTTAAACAATACAAATTTTTAATCGATACTGACGCGCTTTCAGAAGATACTACCAAGCAATACTAACTATTACTTTGTGAATTTCAATACGTTAAACTTTTATTTTGTTATAATTTTTGTTAACGTTTTGTGTATAATCAAGTTTCTTTGGACGAATCGCGTCTACACTTTTCTAGCCCCGCGATGCAAACTACCCTACCCTACAGTAGTATTACCATACAATAAAATCGCACTTTATGTCTATTTTTTTAGATTTGTAGTGTAAGAAAACTCAGGTGAAGTATTTAGTCAATGATTATGGTGCGGAGTGCGCGGGCTTAGCGGGAGGCGGTCTGCGGCAGTCGAGCGCCGACCCGCCCGGCGAACACGTACCGCTACGAGCCAAAGGACGTAGCACGCGCGACCGCTAGCTACGAAAGTTCACAACTACTTTTAGACAGTTTTTTTTTTTTGGCTGGTTTTTGAAGTTATACTTTATGACAAATAGTAAAAGTTTACCAAACTTTTTTTTTATATTCATAATCGAATTTATTTACAAACTTATAATATTGCGAAAACAAGAAAGATAAAAAAATAATAAGATAATGATGATAGGCACAAAAATTTTAAATAAACGAAATCTAGTTCGAAGCTACTTATTTAAGTGACTGTAATTTTCTTTGCAAACTTGTAATATTATAATGTAATAAATATAATTAAAACAAATTATCATGTAATTTATAACTTGTTCGTAAATGTTATGGTATAGGATATAAATAAAAATCAGTCGTGTTGCTTGTGCAGTATTGTGAAACTAGGCAGAGCTGAGGTTTATATTATCAAATTAAAATTTATCTAATTATTATTAAAATGACTTGCATATTATACTTTTTAATCCGTAGCGTGATTTTATCCCGCAAAGTGAATGAATAATTGAGATTTATTTGCGAGACCGCGCGTATTAATTACACTTTAGTAAACGTGACTAGAATTGCCTAAATTTACTCCATAAAACCGCATAATTACACGCTTTTAAAGTATGTAAGTATATAAATTTAATTGGAAATGAAAGTGACGTGAAACTGACGGCCGTTGGGGCAGAAAGGTTCTAGAGTGGAGACCACGCACTGGAAAGCACAGTGTAGCACGGCCCCAACTAGATGGAAAAACTACCTTATAAAGGTTGCTTGGAGCCGATTGGTGCCAGGCCACACAACATCGGTCTTGATTTTTGCTTTTGCTATATATGGGGGAGGCCTATGTTCAGCAGATATTCCTGCGGCTGATATGATGATGATGATGATGAAATTAAATGTATTAAGTTATAAGGGGCATCAAAAAACAGAATCAATCTTAGGAATAATTATGAATAATAAATAGGAAAACCTTGTTTTTTTACCAGGGACTTCCTTTATGGATGCCCGCCCGGGGGGGAGGAGTTATGTTGGACTCCTTATGCCGACTAAGACCACCAGGGTATTCCTACTCCCTCGCGTCGGCGGGGTCACGGGAAAGCTATAGCTCATACCGCGGATGACTAGGAAAACCTGTGTTATACCTAAACGCTTTTAAGCAAACTTTTGGAAGTTTCTAGCCCTAGATTTAAATAAGCAAAAAATATTTTTTCAGCACGGGTAAAACGATGTCTATTCTTGCGAGAATCTACATCGTTTTACCTACGTTAGAGAAAGATTAGTACTTTAAAATCTAAAATCAATACCTCCGTGGCACTGTGGTCGAGTAGCCGGCTGAGACGTCTGGGTGTTTCTTTATAAATATATTTTATAAATTCTATATTACAAGCTTTGCTTAGTTTGGGGCTAAACAGAGCTTTTTATTTTTTAGCCATTATTTATTTATTGTTAATTTGTTAGCGTTAAAGTATTTTTTTAAATCAGGGGATGCAATTCAGCTTCTAAAAACATTATAATTATTTTCGAAACTTGTCAGGTCTAAATCCTATGGGTTGGCCTAATAACTCGGACACCAGAATTTCCATGACTCATACGAACTTACGTTAAGTGTTAATTTTGAATCAATATTGGTTTAATAAAAAATATGAGATATCTTTTTAAAATCGGAATTTTAGGCACATCTATGGCAACGCCACATATGTTTTTTGATTCATCTTAATAGTTATTAGTAATTACGAGTACACGTATTTTGTAATTTTTAAACTACTTTACGTTTGTGTCTCTTTCATTATTTTATCATGGAGACTTTGTTATTTATTCAGCTAAAACTTAATCTATTACATGCCACAATAATATAAAGTAAGTATATACAAAGCAAACTACATATAAAACCCTAAACATTTATCTTAAAATCTACGATCATTATAATCTACGAGGACCACACTGGTTAATGCGTTACTCTTACCCATCCTACATTATGCAGCAACTGAGCAGGTTAGAGCGTCTAAAGAATCTCTGTTTTCGCTATATCTACGGCCTACGAAAATATGATTATGTCTCGGTATTTCGTCAGCAGCTAAAATGGCTTGACATCAGAGCTCGTCGAGATGCGCACATGCTATCCCTCCTGTATAGTATTCTTCGCAACCCTCTATCTCCCAGCTACCTCAGAGAGCGATTTGCATCCGTATCAACTGAGGACAGACCTGTGCGATCGTCTCGTCGTTTCCAATTGATTACTCCACAGCATAACACGGCTACTTACTCTGACTCGTACACCATAACCGCTACTCGTCTCTGGAATAATATGCCACCAAACTATTTCGAGGTTACTTCAGTGGAAGCATTCAGATTGAGAATTTACAGGCACCTTCTCGGTCAAACCGACCAAAAATGAGCAACTTAATCTTTCCTTATCACTTCTTCTATTGTTAAGTATGTATTTTTATTTGATATTGGTATAGTTTAGTCTATCATATAAAGTATTTAAGTAGTTTTATTTATGTAGTATGTACGTATATTATGCTATTTTTATTAGTCGTGTGCAAATGTTCATTAGTCCCTTTTCTGTGCACTACCTACACATCTTTATCTGCAATACACAAAGGTTATCTAGAAGAGAATGCTCTTTAGCATTAAGTTCGCCTTTGTACTGATTTTATAAGTGCAATAAAGTATTTTCAATCAATCAATCAAGTATATTATATTGGCCCACTGCTGGGCAAATTTTTCATTTTTCGTATGCCTCGGTCCCGCTACATTAAGCAAGTTTGAAAATGCACATCCAAGTCATCGCGCCATTTCCGTGTTGGTCTGTTGCGTGGGCGTGTCAAGTTAGAGAGTCACTCGGTTAAAGTATTAGCCCATTTAAAAGCAAATTAACTAGTGTATTTCGTTTAAGTTCGTTTCAATGTATCCTCCGGATGTCCCGTGAAATGTTCCAAAGTTACTTTAAACTGGGTCAATGAAATTGAGTGTAACGGAACAACTGAATTTGACGAGTCAGGGTTTTGTTCTATGAAGCCCGTGAAGTTAGGTTGAAAACATTTCATACACAATATTACTTAACGTATGAATTAAAATAACAATATGAACTGTTCGGACAAGTATGTTACCAGCGATAAACGTGTTAAACGGTGACAATAACCAAATGTAGCACATAATTAAAAGGTATCAAACCTTAATTAGGTATTCAAAAACGGATCGTTTTGGGTATTTAAGTGGATATAATCCCGCTCATCCCTACTTGCCTGTCTTGTTTAATCTTACGCGATTATACAAAATACCTTCGTTTATTGACAATAAGTATGAACGCAAATTGTCGGACAAGAATGCGAAATAACGAAATTGTTTTCTAACTACTATATAAGGACAGAGGTCGAGACCCCGTCTCGGTGTTAGCCAAATACGCTTAGGCTAAAATATTATTCAGGCTTACAAAAGGCTCAGCTTTAAACCTAAAGCCAGCAACTTTAATTACAGCTCAAGTATGCGAGCAAATGAGGCTTGAAAGTGACGTTATAATAATAAATGAATGAGCCCTATACCTATGCGTGTTAAAAGGTTATATGTCAGTAATCGAGGAACTTTATTTAAGCAAAATAAAACTGATATGGCACAATAAGAGCAAAATAAATATGAAAGCATAAAAAGTGCGTAAAACTACCTTGTTTACTGAAATTGAAAACAATACTTTGTGCTTCATAAAGCGGAATGATAAAAGAGATAACCTTTTATTTTTTCGCTTCAAAACTTTTCCATTTAGAAGTTTCAGAGACCAATCATACATAGTAAATAAATGTTATAATGTATATTGTACTTCAAGAACGATAGAGTGAACTAGAGCGAACTTGTAGTGTAGTAGTGATTAAAGACATGTGAGCTGAAGGCATGTAGAAGGCATGGCGGGACCCACCAGGCACCTATCCACCTACCACCGTGAGACGGAACCCACCGCTAGCTCGGTGAGTAATACCAACACACATGTACAGTTACAAGTGTAACAACCTACTAGCTTCTACCCGTGACTACAATGCCATGGTATATGGAAAACACAATTCTGTTATGTATTATTCTAAGAGCGACTTGCGCAACGACTCCTAAACGTATTTAGTTGCTAAATATAATTTAGAGAGTGGTCAAATCATACAAATGCGTAAAATTTAAGCATTTAAAGTCGCTTAATATGTTGAGGGATCGTTGTGCAAGCTAGCCTAAGTGTTAATTTCGGCTATAGTAATCTGTTACTTGACAACAATTTTGAACAATACTTTCCCATATCTTCTATTATATAAGAATCAAAGTCATGACTGACTGACACACGCACAGCCTAAACCGCTGGTCGTAGAAAATTGAAATTTAGAGGGTATGTTTGTCTTGATGCGTAGGGGTGTACTAAGAAATGATTTTTTGAAATTCAACCACTAAAGGGGTTAAAAGAGGGATTTACGTTTGTGTGAAAAACAGTGGTTCCTGGATTTATAAACTTGAAATTTGGCAAATATATTTTTTAACAAAACTAAGAGAAATGGTATTTTATTGTTTTTCAAAAATCATCCCCTGGGTAGGTGAAAAAGGGTGTTGAACTTTGTATGGTAAAATATTATTCCTGAGGTTAATAAACGTAAAACTTTACATAAATATTTATCAAGATACATAATGAAACATGGCATAGGTAGTTACTTCTTGAAAATCACCCCTCGGGTTGAAAAGGGATGTTGTAGTTTGTTCTAAAACAATGTTAATTGCATTTATGAACGTATAACTTTGCATAAATGCTTTTTATAGGTAAATAACGAAACATTTTATCTTGGTAAGACCACCAGGGTCTGATGATGGAGCCAGGAGGGAATCAACAGAACTCATTAATGGATAACAGTAGATGTATCATGTTTGGGTTTTATTAAATTATTTTTGCGAGACGTTTCACGATACAATTTACTACCAGCGTCTGAAGATGGGGAAGTCCACCATTCTTAATCAACAATATTATCATCAATATATTAAATAATCGTTACGGGTTCTAACAGACTGACTGAAAATCAACGCACAGCGTAAACCGCTGATCCTAGAGACTGTATGGAGTAGTAGTAGTGTATCGCGTACGAAGTCGTGGGGCAACAGCTAGTATAAATATATACTAAGTGGAGCTATTATTTTTATGAGATTTTTTCTAGAAGCTCTTTATGAGTTTTATAGAGACAAACGTGGGACCAATATTGTGGGTGCAAAATGACTTTACCTGCTAGTAAGTAAGTAATAGAATAAGTAGAATCATCTCTTGCTAATTATTACATGGGGCACACTAAAAGTTTTGCACTTCTAGCTAATCGGAACTATGTATTTGAATTTCGAATGTTATATTTTTTGAAACGTTGCAGCCTTCTTAGTAAAAAAAAAATTGGCGGGAAATAATTTGTCAATTGTTTTTTATCACACATCAAAGTTATACGTATGCAACGAAAATGGAATTAAGTCGAAAAGATGATTAAGCGATGATTTTTTATGATTTTAAAAGTTCTCTCTCTCCGCAAGACTATGCCGCTCGTCTTCGAAATGCTTTTGGGAGAGAAGCACCTTGTTTGAGCACCGTAAGGCGATGGTTTGCTGAATTTGAGAGAGGTCGGGTTTCTTTACATGAAGAATTTCGTGAAGGGCGGCCTTCAACTGCCGTCAACGAAAATAATGTGTTAAGCGGGTAATTGAAGAAAACCCGCGGATTACCTATGAGACAATTCGAGGACTATTGGGGATTGATATGAGCTAAATTCAGAAAATTTTACACGAAGAATTGAAAGTTCGGAAACTTTGTTGTCATTGGATCCCTCATCTGACAGCGGAGCAGAAGCGGGCTCGCGTGGAATGGTGCTCACAGATGCTACTGAAGTACGACCACGGATATTCTAATGCTATTAATGACATTGTCACAGAAGACGAAACTTGGATTTATTGTTTTGAACCCGAAAAAAAACAGCAATCTTGTGAATGGGTGTTTGAAAATGAGAACAGGCCAACAAAAGTGAGGCAGGCGAGAAACGTTGGTAAAAAAATGATCGCGTTTTTTCTCAGCTACGAGTCCCATCTGCACAATTCCACTTGAAGATTAAAAGAGTGTTAATGCCGAGTGGTATTCTACCATTTGTTTACCCAGGGTGTTAGAAAAAGTTCGCGAAAGACGACCAAAAAGCCGCGTTCTCCTACATCATGACAACACTTCTTCACACACGGCCAACAAAACAAAGTCATTTTTAGCTTCCGAAAAAGTACAACTCGTCACCCATCCTGCACATAGCCCCGACCTAGCACCCTGTGATTTTTGTATTTTCCCCAAAATCAAAGATTTGATGAGAGGTTTCACTTTTACCAACTCCGAAGAGGCAGTGATAGCGTTCAGATCTGGGCCCGTAGCCAAATGTCATTCGCCACGAATCTATTCGATTTTTACATACATTTGTTGTCGCTGAATGACGTAATATTTCTATAGCATGTGTCAAATCCCATACATTTTCGGACGTATCGACTAGCGTCATCGCTAATCGGCTGTAACTTGGCTAAGCCCTCTGATGTCCTCCTGTTTTAAAAAATGGTTCGATCGCATGAAAAAATGTTTAAAATGTAAAGGAGAGTATTTTGAAAAGCAATAAACATAATATTTTGGTTATAACATGTTGTTTTTCTAAGTTACGCAAAACTTTTAGTGTGACCTACGTATATCAAAGTGAAGATTCCCTCGCGGAAATAGCCTCATCTAACCGAGTGCCCAACAAAAAGATCGCTTACAAAAACTAAATAATATCTGAGTCAATCCTGTTGAATGAGCCTTTAACTACTATAATAAAAAACTTATAAACATTGGTAGTAATCGAAAGTTCAAAAGAATATAAAAAGAAGTTGAAGTAAGTTAAATTTATCACTCGCTTGGTACTTGTAAATAATGGCTTATTTTCTACAACTAAAATTCAGCTGACCTGGCTCAAAGACGTGCTCATAATATTCAACGGAATTACTGCACTCGGTAGACTGCAAATGGCAACGAGAAGTAGAATAAAACTTTTTAAAAACTAACTTCAGCCGGCAGCTTTGTACGCGTGGTTTGGCAGTAAAAAGTTGCCTATGTCTCAATCCAGGTTATTATCTATCTGTATTTCAAATTTCATCCTTATCGTTTCAGCCGTTAGTAGCGCAACAAACATTCTCATTTATAATGTTAGTAAGATTTTATGTTTTTCCTACAGATTATTCTTAACTCCAGAAAACAGGCCAAATGTTACGAAGTCTGTTTTCTCGTAGCATTGTATTCCAGAATCTTCAGAGTCAAGAAAAACAATTAACCTAACCTTTCTTCAACTTTAGATTTCAAAGTTTCATAAGATATATAAAAAAAAAGTTTAGGGGAAACATTTAACCGGTAAAATGCACGCTTGCCAATTGTAGGCAAGCAATGAAGTTGGCATCGTACCAAACCGAATCGGCCCTGGGTTCAGTTTGCTCAGCCATGACAGTCGCTGCAGCTGCAATCCAACGTTATTGGCACGATTGTTCTTTTCTCTTTCTCAAAATATGGGAACGAACTAGATCAAATATGAATTGTATTAAAAATGTTTTAAAATAAATTGTTATTTAAAAATAAATAAAATATTGTTGGACATTTCACACAGCGCTATCTAGCCCCAAACTAAGCAGAGCTTGTACTATGGGAACTAGATAGCAGATAGAATACTCATATACTTTTTTTTTTGTAAATACATACTTATAATACCTATATAGAAAAACAACCAGACCCGCAACAAATTTATTTGTGTAATTATTAGAATGTATCTATTATATTAAAAGGTACTAATAGTAGATACCTACTGTTTTTAGTAAAATAATAATAATAAATAATGCTGGACATTTCACACAGCGCCAGATGAGACCCAGATAACTGATAGAATACTTATATACGGTTTTTTTGTAAATACATACTTATAATATTAGAAACAACCAGACCCGGAACAAATATCTGTAGATTATGCAAACATTTGTTCAGCAGCGGGAATCGAACCCACTACCTCCTGCGTCTCAGCCGGCTATTCGCCCACTGCGCCACGGAGGTTGTCAAATAAATAAACGTAGACTGCCAAAGATGGTAAACAAGCATTTTGATAATCGCAACTTTAGTGTTATCACTTATCACATAACATAACGAAGATTATTAGTCAGACAAATTACAAACACAAATCCTTGTAAATCTATTTTTTTCCTTTATTCTGAGAAATAAATTAGAATAAAACTAGAAATTAATAAGATAACTAAAATGACAAAAAACATCGCTGGTATGCCAACATCCATTGTTATTCGTAATACAAAAAAAACTTTCCTACTCCAGAATTCATTTAATTTTTAACTGACTTTTCGAGATAAAACCAAACATTGTATTCTCAAGTTTACAATCTCGTTCACCTACTAAACCAAATTAAAAACTTACTATTTCAATTCGTTAATTCATTTTGTTTTGTTCGGTGCAAAATGATTATAATTTTTCAGGGCAAAAAAGTTATAATACTAGCCAGAATGTTATATTACAACGTATTTATATTTATATAAAAACTAGAGGTTGCGTTGTGCGCGAGCTGCTCGCAGCTCGCGTGTTTTTCTTTTAGTCGAAGAAGTAATTAAAGAGGATATCGAGCTGTTAAAAGCCATCAAACAGGATATCCATGTGTAAGAAGCAGTCAAAGACGATATCGAAATGGAAGAAGCAATCAAATCAAAGAGGATTTCCAAGTAGAAGCAGCAATTAAAGAGGATATTGAAGTGAAAGAAGCAATCAAATAGGATATCGAAGCAGCAGAAACAATCAATGAGGAAATTAAAGTTGAGTAAGCAATCAAAGAGGATACCGAGGTGGTAAGAGCATTCTAAGAGGATGACGAAGTAAAAAAAGCAATCAAAGACGATATCGAAGTGGAAGAAACAGTCAAAAACGATATCGAAGTGGAAGAAGCAATCAAAGAGGATATTGAAGTGAAAGAAGCAATCAAATAGGATATCAAAGTAGCAGAAACAATCAAAGAGGAAATTAAAGTTGAGTAAGCAATCAAAGAGGATACCGAGGTGGTAGAAGCGTTCTAAGAGGATGACGAAGTGAAAAAAGCAATCAAAGACGATATCGAAGTGGAAGAAGCAGTCAAAAACGATATCGAAGTGGAAGAAGCAATCAAAGAGGATATTGAAGTAAAAGAAGCAATCAAAGAGGATATCGAAGTGGAAGAAGCAATCAAAGAGGGTATCGAAGTGGAAGAAGCCATCACAGAGGATATCGAAGTGAAAATGCGATCAAAAACGATATCGAAGATAAAGACGCAATCAAAGAGAATATTGCAGTGCAAGAAGCAATCAAAAGGAAATCGAAGATGATATCGAATTGGTAGAAGCAATAAAAGAGGATATCGAAGTCGAAGAAGCAATCAAAGAGGATATCAAGCTGTTAAAAGCTATTAAAAAGGATATCCATGTGTAAGAAGCAGTCAAAGACGATATCTAAATGGAAGAAGCAATGAAATCATAGAGGATTTCCAAGTGGAAGCAGCATTCAAAGATGATATCGAAGTGGAAGAAGCAATCAAATAGGATATCGAAGTAGCAGAAACAATCAAAGAGGAAATTGAAATTGAGTAAAAGACGTCGAGGACAATGATAATAATAAAAAACGGTTTCACCAAAAACTTATACTAAATTTTGTAAAAGTTTCCTCGAGCTATCTCTTCCCGTTTAAAAGATACGAGCGATTTAAGTTTTGTATGAAAACCCATAATTTTGTGGAGTGGAAATTGAAGTAAAAGAAGCAATTGAAAAAGACATGTAAGTAGAAAAAGACATTAAAAAGGATATCAAAGTGGAAGAAGCAAAAATAGAGGATATCGAGGTGAAAGAAGCATTCAAGGAGGAAGACCAAGTGAGAGAAGCATTCAAAAAGGATGTCAAGAGCAATGATGGTAATAAAAAAACTATTCGACCAAAAATTTGTACCAATATTTTGTAAAAGTTTGCTAGGCGTAACTTTTCTCGTTTAGAAGATACGAGCGATTTAAGATTTGTATTAAAACCCATAATTTTGTAGAGTGGAAATTGTAGTAAAAGAAGCAATTGAAGAAAATATATAAGTAGAAAAAGTAATTAAAAAGGATATCAAAGTGGAAGAAGCAAAAATAGAGGATATCGAGGTGAAAGAAGCATTCAAAGCGGAAGACGAAGTAAGAGAAGCATTCAAAAAGGATCTCAAGGGCAATGATGGTATTAAAAAAACTATTCCACCAAAAATTAGTACCAATATTTTGTAAAAGTTTGCTGGGGGTAACTCTTCCCGTTTAGAAGATACGAGCGATTTAAGATTTGTATTAAAACCCATAATTTTGTAGTCGATATTGAAGTAAGATAAGTAATTGAAGAAAATAGAAAAATAGAAAAAACAATTCAAAAGTATATTGAAGTAAAAATGCCATCAAAGAGGATTTTGAAGTTATAGAAACAATTAAAGAGGATATCAATGTGGAAGAAACATTCGAAAACGAAAAGGAAGTGAGAGAAGAATTCAAAATGATGGCAAGGGCGATGATGACCGTAAAATAACGATTCCACCAAAAATTTGTGCTACAAAAAAAAATTGATTTTCCAAAATGATCACAGTGGATGTTGCATAATAAAAAAAAATGACGTTCCAAAATGATCATGTGGATGAGGCATAATTAAAAAAAAATGATGTTCCAAAATGATCACAGTAGATGATGGATAATAAAAAAAAAAAAATTGACGTTCCAAAGTGATCATTGTGGATGAGGCGTAATTAAAAAAATGATGTACCAAAATGATCACAGTGGATGTTGCATACTACAAAAAATAAAAATAATTGACGTTCCAAAGTGATCATTGTGGATGAGGCATAATTAAAAAAAAACGATGTTCCAAAATGATCAAGGTGGATGTTGCATAATACAAAAAAATAATAATAATTGACGTTCCAAAGTGATCATTGTGGATGAGGCATAATTAAAAAAAATGATGTTCCAAAATGATCAAAGTGGATGTTGCATAATACAAAAAAATAATAATAATTGACGTTCCAAAGTGATCATTGTGGATGAGGCATAATTAAAAAAAATTATGTTCCAAAATGATCACAGTGGATGATGCATAATAAAAAAAAAATTGACGTTCCAAAGTGATCATTGTGGATGAGGCATAATTAAAAAAAATGATGTTCCAAAATGATCACAGTGGATGATGCATACTAAAAAAATAAAAAATAATTGACGTTCCAAAGTGATCATTGTGGATGAGGCGTAATTAAAAAAATGATGTACCAAAATGACCACAGTGGATGTTGCATAATAAAAAAAAAAAAAATAATTGACGTTCCAAAGTGATCATTGTGGATGAGGCATAATTAAAAAAAATGATGTACCAAAATATCACAGTGGATGTTGCATAATAAAAAAAAATTACGTTCCAAAGTGATCATAGTGGATGAGGCATAATTGAAAAAAAAAATGATGTTCCAAAATGATCACAGTGGATGATGCATAATAAAAAAAAATTGACGTTCCAAAGTGATCATTGTGGATGAGGCATAATTAAAAAAAATGATGTACCAAAATGATCACAGTGGATGTTGCATAATAAAAAAAAATAATTGACGTTCCAAAGTGATCATTGTGGATGAGGCATAATTAAAAAAAAATTGATGTTCCAAAATAAACATGATGAACGTTGCATACTAAAAAAAAAAAAAATTGGATGTTCCAAAATGATGATGATGACCTTTGCAAAAACTATGAAAGTTGTCTCATGCCCCTCCACCAACATTATATAGAATCAAGCAAATTTACAGTAATTTTATAGTACACACAAGCCATGGGCTCCCTACAAAAACAGTATGAAAATTACGGCAAACGAAATATACGGTTTACGGTATTCATACAGAAATATTTTGTATGAGACAAATTTTTTTTTGTATGAAAGACAATTTTTTTTTCATGGAACCGGATATAAAAAAATGTCCTCTGCAACATTAGTTTTTGCACCAACGCTCTAAGACCTATACTTTCCGAGATACGAGGTCGATGGGAGCGAATGGGGGACAAAAGGGGTACTTTAGGATTTATTCCCAACTCATCGGAACTCCCTCTATACGATCCCACCAAACATTTTCACCCTACGAGGTGGCATCTGGGAGAACAA
The DNA here is from genome assembly GCA_963924445.1 of Philereme transversata. Classification (NCBI taxonomy): domain Eukaryota; kingdom Metazoa; phylum Arthropoda; class Insecta; order Lepidoptera; family Geometridae; genus Philereme; species Philereme transversata. Next base: position 15,215,945 of record OZ004342.1, read on the forward strand.
ACATGTCAATGAGTCAGTCAGTCAGTCAGTCAGTGGTAATCGAGCTTTATATAATATAACTAGAGGTTGCGTAGTGCGCGAGTTGCACGCAACTCGCGTGTTATTGTTTTTGTCGAAGAAGCAATCAAAGAGGATTTCGAGCTGTTAAAAGCGATCAAAAAGGATATACATGTGTAAGAAGCAGTCAAAGACGATATCGAAATGGAAGAAGCAATCAAATCAAAGAAGATATCCAAATGGAAGCAGCAATCAAATATGATTTCGAAGTGCAAGAAGCAATCAAACAGGATATTGAAGTGAAAGCAGCAATCAAATAGGATATCGAATTAGCAGAAACTATTAAAGAGGAAATTGAAGTTGAGTAAGCAATCAAAGAGGATACCGAGGTGGTAGAAGCATTCTAAGATGACGAAGTGAAAAAAGCAATCAAAGACGATATCGAAGTGGAAGAAGCAATCAAAGAAGGTATCGAAGTGGAAGAAGCAATCTTAGAGGATATCGAAGTGGAAGAAGCAATCAAAGATGATATCGAAGTGGAAGAAGCAATCAAAGAGGATATTGAAGTGAAAGAAGCAATCAAATAGGATATCGAAGTAGCAGAAACAATCAAAGAGGAAATTAAAGTTGAGGAAGAAATCAAAGAGGATACCAAGGTGGTAGAAGCATTCTAAGAGGATGACGAAGTAAAAAAAGCAATCAAAGACGATATCGAAGTGGAAGAAGCAATCCAATGGATATTGAAGATGAAGAAGGAATAAAAGAGGATATCGAAGCGGAACAAGCAATCGTAGAGGATATCAAAGTTAAAGAAGCAATCAAAGATAAACAAGCAATCAAAGAGAAAAAAATTGGATGTTCCAAAATGATCATGATAATGGTTGTATAAAAAAAAATTGAACGTTGCAAAAAAGATCATGATGAACGTTGCATAAAAAAAAATCTGGACGTTCCAAAATGATCATGATTGACGTTGTATAATATAAATGTATGTTGCAAAATGATAATGATCAAAAATTTGTACTAATATTTTGTCAAAGTTTGCTAGTGCTATCTCTTCCCGTTTAGAAGATACGAGCGATTAAAGTTTTGTAAGAAAAATCATAAATTTGTTGATTGGATATCGAAGTGGAAGAAACTATCAAAGAGAATGTTGAAGTGGAAGAAGCAATCAAATAGGATATCGAAGTGGCAGAAACAATCAAAGAGGAAATTGAAGTTGAGTAAGCAATCAAAGAGGATACCGAGGCGGTAGAAGCATTCAAAGAAGATGACGAAGTGAAAAAAGCAATCAAAGACGATATCGAAATGGAAGAAGCAGTCAAAGACGATATCGAAGAGGGAGAAACAATCAAAGAGGAAATTGAAGTTGAGTAAGCAATCAAAGAGGATACCGAGGTGGTAGAAGCATTCAAAGAAGATGACGAAGTGAAAAAAGCAATCAAAGACGATATCGAAATGGAAGAAGCAGTCAAAGACGATATCGAAGTGGGAGAAGCAATCAAAGAGGATATCGAAGTTAAAGAAGCAGTCAAAGATGATGTCGAAGTGGAAAAAACATTCAAAGAAGATGACGAAGTGAGAGAAGCATTCAAAAAGGATGTCAAGGATGACAATAAAAAAACAGTTGCACCAAAAATTTATACCAATATTTTGTACAAGTTTGCTAGGGCTATCTCTTCCCGTTTAGAAGATACGAGCGATTGAAGTTTTGTATGAAAGACCACAATTTTGTAGAGAGCATAATGAAGTAACTGAAGCAATTAAAGAGGATATGAAAGTAGAAGAAGCATTTTAAAGGGATAACGAAGTGGAACATGCAAAAATAGAAGATGTCGAGGCGGAAGAAACAATCAAAGAGGATATCGAAGTGGAAGAAGCAATCAAAGAGGGTATCGAAGTGGAAGAAGCCATCACAGAGGATATCGAAGTGAAAATGCTATCAAAGACGATATCGAAGATGAAGACGCAATCAAAGAGAATAATGCAGTGCAAGAAGCAATCAAAAGGAAATCGAAGATGATATCGAAGTGGAAGGAGTAAACAAAGAGGATATTGAAGTGGGAGAAGCAATCAAATAGGATATCGAAGTAGCAAAAACAATCAAAGAGGAAATTGAAGTTGACTAAGGAATCAAAGAGGATACCGAGTTGGTAGAAGTATTCAAAGAGGATGACGAACTGAAAAAAGCAATCAAAGACTATATCGAAGTGAAAGAAATAGTCAAAGACGATATCAAAATGGAACAAGCAATCAAAGCGGATATCGAAGTGGAAGAAGCAATCAAAGAGGATATCAAAGTGGAAGAAGCCATCACAGGATATCGAAGTAAAAATGCAATCAAAAACGATATCGAATATGAAGACGCAATCAAAGAAAATATTGCAGTGCAAGAAGCAATCAAACGGAAATCAAAGACGAAGGAGCCCTTACAGAGGATACCGAAGTGAAAATGCCATCAAAGAGGATATCAAAGATGAAGAAGCAATCCAATGGATATTGAAGATGAAGAAGGAATAAAAGAGGATATCGAAGTGGAAGAAGCAATCGTAGAGGATACCAAAGTTAAAGAAGCAATCAAATAGGATATCAATGTGGAAGAAGCAATCAAAGAGGATATCGAAGTGGAACAAGCAATCAAAGAGAAAAAAATTGGATGTTCCAAAATGATCATGATAATAGTTGTATAAAAAAAATTGAACGTTGCAAAAAAGATCATGATGAACGTTGCATAAAAAAAATCTGGACGTTCCAAAATGATCAGGATTGACGTTGCATAATATAAATGTATGTTGTAAAATGATAATGATCAAAAATTTGTACTAATATTTTGTCAAAGTTTGCTAGTGCTATCTCTTCCCGTTTCGAAGATACGAGCGATTAAAGTTTTGTAAGAAAAATCATAAATTTGTTGATTGGATATCGAAGTGGAAGAAACTATCAAAGAGAATGTTGAAGTGGGAGAAGCAATCAAATAGGATATCGAAGTGGCAGAAACAATCAAAGAGGAAATTGAAGTTGAGTAAGCAATCAAAGAGGATACCAAGGTGGTAGAAGCATTCAAAGAAGATGACGAAGTGAAAAAGCAATCAAAGACGATATCGAAATGGAAGAAGCAGTCAAAGACGATATCGAAGTGGGAGAAGCAATCAAAGAGGATATCGAAGTTAAAGAAGCAGTCAAAGATGATGTCGAAGTGGAAAAAACATTCAAAGAAGATGACGAAGTGAGAGAAGCATTCAAAAAGGATGTCAAGGATGACAATAAAAAAACAGTTCCACCAAAAATTTACACCAATATTTTGTACAAGTTTGCTAGGGCTAGCTCTTCCCGTTTAGAAGATATGAGCGATTGAAGTTTTGTATGAAACACCACAATTTTGTAGAGCGCATAATGAAGTAACTGAAGCAATTAAAGAGGATATGAAGTAGAAGAAGCATTTTAAAAGGATAACGAAGTGGAACATGCAAAAATAGAAGATGTGGAGGCGGAAGAAACAATAAAAGAGGATGACGAAGTGTAACAAGCAATCAAAGAGAATGTTCGAATAGTGGATGTCGCATAATAAAAAAAAATTGACGTTCAAAAATGATCATAGTGGATGAGGCATAAATAAAAAAAAATTGATGTTCCAAAATGATCACAGTGGATGTTGCATACTAAAAAAAAAATTGACGTTCCAAAAGTGATCATTGTGGATGAGGCATAATTTAAAAAAAAATTGACGTTCCAAAATGATCATTGCTGATGAGGCATAATTAAAAAAAATTGATGTTCCAAAATTATCACAGTGGATGTTGCATAATAAAAAAAAAGAAATTGACGTTCCAAAATAATCATTGTGGATGAGGCATAATTTAAAAAAAATGATTTTCCAAAATGATCACAAAGGATTTTGCATAATAAAAAAAATGACGTTCCAAAAGTGATCATTGTGGATGAGGCATAATTTAAAACAAAATGATGTTCCAAAATGATCACAAAGGATTTTGCATAGTAAAAAAAAATTGACGTTCCAAAAGTGATCATTGTGGATGAGGCATAATTAAAAAAAATTGATTTTCCAAAAAGATCACAAAGGATTTTGCATAATAAAAAAAAATAATTGACGTTCCAAAGTGATCATTGTGGATGAGGCATAATAAAAAAAATGATGTACCAAAATGATCACAGTGGATGTTGCATAATACAAAAAAAAAAAAATAATTGACGTTCCAAAGTGATCATTGTGGATGAGGCATAATTAAAAAAAATGATGTTCCAAAATGATCACAGTGGATGATGCATAATAAAAAAAAATAATAATTGACGTTCCAAAGTGATCATTGTGGATGAGGCATAATTAAAAAAATGATGTACCAAAATGATCACAGTGGATGTTGCATAATAAAAAAAAAATGACGTTTCAAAGTGATCATTGTGGATGAGGCATAATTGAAAAAAAATGATGTTACAAAATGATCACAGTGGATGATGCATAATAAAAAAAAAAATTGACGTTCCAAAGTGATCATTGTGGATGAGGCATAATTAAAAAAATGATGTACCAAAATGATCACAGTGGATGTTGCATAATAAAAAAAAAAATGACGTTTCAAAGTGATCATTGTGGATGAGGCATAATTGAAAAAAAATGATGTTACAAAATGATCACAGTGGATGATGCATAATAAAAAAAAATAATTGAAGTTCCAAAGTGATCATTGTGGATGAGGCATAATTAAAAAAATGATGTACCAAAATGATCACAGTGGACGTTGCATAATAAAAAAAAAAAATGACGTTTCAAAGTGATCATTGTGGATGAGGCATAATTAAAAAAATGTGGATGTTCCAAAATAAACATGATGAACGTTGCATACTAAAAAAAAAAAAAAAAATTGGATGTTCCAAAATGATGATGATGACCTTTGCAAAAACTATGAAAGTTGTCTCATGCCCCTCCACCACCATTATATAGAATCAAGCAAATTTACAGTAATTTTATAGTACACACAAGCCATGGGCTCCCTACAAAAACAGTATGAAAATTACGGCAAACGAAATATACGGTTTACGGTATTCATACAGAAATATTTTGTATGGGACAATTTTTTTTTTGTATGAAAGACAATTTTTTTTTCATGGAACCGGATATAAAAAAATGTCCTCTGCAACATTAGTTTTTGCACCAACGCTCTAAGACCTATACTTTCCGAGATACGAGGTGGATGGGAGCGAATGGGGGACAAAAGGGGTACTTTAGGATTTATTCCCAACTCATCGGAACTCCCTCTATACGATCCCACCAAACATTTTCACCCTACGAGGTGGCATCTGGGAGAACAAACATGTCAATGAGTCAGTCAGTCAGTGAGTGGTAATCGAGCTTTATATAATATAACTAGAGGTTGCGTTGTGCGCGAGCTGCTCGCAGCTCGCGTGTTTTTCTTTTAGTCGAAGAAGTAATTAAAGAGGATATCGAGCTGATAAAAGCCATCAAAGAGGATATCCATGTGTAAGAAGCAGTCAAAGACGATATCGAAATGGAAGAAGCAATCAAATCAAAGTGGATTTCCAAGTGGAAGCAGCAATTAAAGAGGATATTGAAGTGAAAGAAGCAATCAAATAGGATATCGAAGCAGCAGAAACAATCAATGAGGAAATTAAAGTTGAGTAAGCAATCAAAGAGGATACCGAGGTGGTAAGAGCATTCTAAGAGGATGACGAAGTAAAAAAAGCAATCAAAGACGATATCGAAGTGGAAGAAACAGTCAAAAACGATATCGAAGTGGAAGAAGCAATCAAAGAGGATATTGAAGTGAAAGAAGCAATCAAATAGGATATCGAAGTAGCAGAAACAATCAAAGAGGAAATTAAAGTTGAGTAAGCAATCAAAGAGGATACCGAGGTGGTAAGAGCATTCTAAGAGGATGAAGAAGTGAAAAAAGCAATCAAAGACGATATCGAAGTGGAAGAAACAGTCAAAAACGATATCGAAGTGGAAGAAGCAATCAAAGAGGATATTGAAGTGAAAGAAGCAATCAAATAGGATATCGAAGTAGCAGAAACAATCAAAGAGGAAATTAAAGTTGAGTAAGCAATCAAAGAGGATACCGAGGTGGTAGAAGCGTTCTAAGAGGATGACGAATTGAAAAAAGCAATCAAAGACGATATCGAAGTGGAAGAAACAGTCAAAGACGATATCGAAGTGGAAGAAGCAATCAAAGAGGATATTGAAGTGAAAGAAGCAATCAAATAGGATATCGAAGTAGCAGAAACAATTAAAGAGGAAATTGAAATTGAGTAAAAGACGTCGAGGACAATGATAAAAAAAAAAAACGGTTTCACCATAAAGTTATACTAATATTTTGTAAAAGTTTCCTCGAGCTATCTCTTCCCGTTTAAAAGATACGAGCGATTTAAGTTTTGTATGAAAACCCATAATTTTGTGGAGTGCAAATTGAAGTAAAAGCAGCAATTGAAGAAGACGTATAAGTAGATAAAGCAATTAAAAAGGATATCAAAGTGGAAGAAGCAAAAATAGAGGATATCGAGGTGAAAGAAGCATTTAAAGTGGAAGACGAAGTAAGAGAAGCATTCAAAACGGATGTCAAGGGCAATGATGGTATTAAAAAAACTATTCCACCAAAAATTTGTACCAATATTTTGTAAAAGTTTGCTAGGCGTAACTCTTCCCATTTAGAAGATACGAGCGATTTAAGATTTGTATTAAAACCCATAATTTTGTAGAGTGGAAATTGTAGTAAAAGAAGCAATTAAGAAAATATATAAGTAGAAAAAGCAATTAAAAAGGATATCAAAGTGGAAGAAGCAAAAATAGAGGATATCGAGGTGAAAGAAGCATCCAAAAAGGATGTCAAGATCAATGATGGTAATAAAAAAAATATTCGACCAAAAATTTGTACCAATATTTTGTAAAAGTTTGCTGGGGGTAACTTTTCCCGTTTAGAAGATACGAGCGATTTAAGATTTGTATTTGAACCCATAATTTTGTAGAGTCGATATTGAAGTAAGAGAAGTAATTGAAGAAAATATAAAAATAGAAAAAACAATTCAAAAGTATATTGTAGTAAAAATGCCATCAAAGAGGATTTCGAAGTTATAGAAACAATTAAAGAGGATACCAATGTGGAAGAAACATTCGAAAACGAAAAGCAAGTGAGAGAAGAATTCAAAATGATGGCAAGGGCGATGATGACCGTAAAATAACGATTCCACCAAAAATTTGTGCTACAAAAAAAAATGATTTTCCAAATTGATCACAGTGGATGTTGCATAATAAAAAAAATGACGTTCCAAAATGATCATTGTGGATGAGGCGTAGTTAAAAAAATGATGTACCAAAATGATCACAGTGGATGTTGCATAATACAAAAAAAATAATAATAATTGACGTTCCAAAGTGATCATTGTGGATGAGGCATAATTAAAAAAAATGATGTTCTAAAATGATCACAGTGGATGATGCATAAAAAAAAATAATAATTGACGTTCCAAAGTGATCATTGTGGATGAGGCATAATTAAAAAAAATTATGTACCAAAATGATCACAGTGGATGTTGCATGATAAAAAAAAACAATTGATGTTCCAAAGTGATCATTGTGGGTGAGGCATAATTAAAAAAAATGATGTACCAAAATTATCACAGTGGATGTTGCATAATAAAAAAAAAATGACGTTCCAAAGTGATCATTGTGGATGAGGCATAATTTAAAAAAATGATGTACCAAAATGATCACAGTGGATGTTGCATAATACAAAAAAAAATAATAATAATTGACGTTCCAAAGTGATCATTGTGGATGAGGCATAATTAAAAAAAATGATGTACCAAAATGATCACAGTGGATGTTGCATAATACAAAAAAAAATAATAATAATTGACGTTCCAAAGTGATCATTGTGGATGAGGCATAATTAAAAAAAATGATGTTCCAAAATGATCACAGTGGACGATGCATAATAAAAAAAAAAATTGACGTTCCAAAGTGATCATTGTGGATGAGGCGTAATTAAAAAAATGATGTACCAAAATGATCACAGTGGATGTTGCATAACAAAAAAAATTTACGTTCCAAAGTGATCATTGTGGATGAGGCGTAATTAAAAAAATGATGTACCAAAATGATCACAGTGGATGTTGCATAATACAAAAAAAATAATAATAATTGACGTTCCAAAGTGATCATTGTGGATGAGGCATAATTAAAAAAAATGATGTTCTAAAATGATCACAGTGGATGATGCATAAAAAAAAATAATAATTGACGTTCCAAAGTGATCATTGTGGATGAGGCATAATTAAAAAAAATTATGTACCAAAATGATCACAGTGGATGTTGCATGATAAAAAAAAACAATTGATGTTCCAAAGTGATCATTGTGGATGAGGCATAATTAAAAAAAATGATGTACCAAAATGATCACAGTGGATGTTGCATAATAAAAAAAAATTGACGTTCCAAAGTGATCATTGTGGATGAGGCATAATTAAAAAAAATGATGTACCAAAATGATCACAGTGGATGTTGCATAATACAAAAAAAAATAATAATAATTGACGTTCCAAAGTGATCATTGTGGATGAGGCATAATTAAAAAAAATGATGTACCAAAATGATCACAGTGGATGTTGCATAATACAAAAAAAAATAATAATAATTGACGTTCCAAAGTGATCATTGTGGATGAGGCATAATTAAAAAAAATGATGATCCAAAATGATCACAGTGGACGATGCATAATAAAAAAAAATTTGACGTTCCAAAGTGATCATTGTGGATGAGGCGTAATTAAAAAAATGATGTACCAAAATGATCACAGTGGATGTTGCATAACAAAAAAAATTGACGTTCCAAAGTGATCATTGTGGATGAGGCGTAATTAAAAAAATGATGTACCAAAATGATCACAGTGGATGTTGCATAATAAAAAAAAAATGACGTTCCAAAGTGATCATTGTGGATGAGGCATAATTAAAAAAAATGATGTACCAAAATGATCACAGTGGATGTTGCATAAAAAAAAAATAATTGACGTTCCAAAGTGATCATTGTGGATGAGGCATAATTAAAAAAAATGATGTACCAAAATGATCACAGTGGATGTTGCATAATAAAAAAAATTGACGTTCCAAAGTGATCATAGTGGATGAGGCATAATTGAAAAAAAAATTATTTTCCAAAATGATCACAGTGGATGTTGCATAATAAAAAAAAAATTGACGTTCCAAAGTGATCATAGTGGATGAGGCATAATTGAAAAAAATGATGTACCAAAATGATCACAGTGGATGTTGCATAATAAAAAAAAATTGACGTTCCAAAGTGATCATTGTGGATGAGGCATAATTAAAAAAAATGATGTACCAAAATGATCACAGTGGATGTTGCATAATACAAAAAAAAATAATAATAATTGACGTTCCAAAGTGATCATTGTGGATGAGGCATAATTAAAAAAAATGATGTACCAAAATGATCACAGTGGATGTTGCATAATACAAAAAAAAAAAATAATAATTGACGTTCCAAAGTGATCATTGTGGATGAGGCATAATTAAAAAAAATGATGATCCAAAATGATCACAGTGGACGATGCATAATAAAAAAAAATTTGACGTTCCAAAGTGATCATTGTGGATGAGGCGTAATTAAAAAAATGATGTACCAAAATGATCACAGTGGATGTTGCATAACAAAAAAAATTGACGTTCCAAAGTGATCATTGTGGATGAGGCGTAATTAAAAAAATGATGTACCAAAATGATCACAGTGGATGTTGCATAATAAAAAAAAAATGACGTTCCAAAGTGATCATTGTGGATGAGGCATAATTAAAAAAAATGATGTACCAAAATGATCACAGTGGATGTTGCATAAAAAAAAAATAATTGACGTTCCAAAGTGATCATTGTGGATGAGGCATAATTAAAAAAAATGATGTACCAAAATGATCACAGTGGATGTTGCATAATAAAAAAAATTGACGTTCCAAAGTGATCATAGTGGATGAGGCATAATTGAAAAAAAAATTATTTTCCAAAATGATCACAGTGGATGTTGCATAATAAAAAAAAAATTGACGTTCCAAAGTGATCATAGTGGATGAGGCATAATTGAAAAAAATGATGTACCAAAATGATCACAGTGGATGTTGCATAATAAAAAAAAAATAATTGACGTTCCAAAGTGATCATTGTGGATGAGGCATAATTAAAAAAATGTGGATGTTCCAAAATAAACATGATAAACGTTGCATACTAAAAAAAAAAAAAATTGGATGTTCCAAAATGATGATGATGACCTTTGCAAAAACTATGAAAGTTGTCTCATGCCTATCCACCGCCATTATATAGAATCAAGCAAATTTTACAGTAATTTTATAGTACACACAAGTCGTGGCCTCCCTACAAAAACAGTATGAACAGTACGGTAAACGAAATATACGGTTTACGGTATTCATACAGAAATATTTTGTATGGGACAATTTTTTTTTTGTATGAAAGACAATTTTTTTTTCATGGAACCGGATATAAAAAAATGTCCTCTGCAACATTAGTTTTTGCACCAACGCTCTAAGACCTATACTTTCCGAGATACGAGGTCGATGGGAGCGAATGGGGGACAAAAGGGGTACTTTAGGATTTATTCCCAACTCATCGGAACTCCCTCTATACGATCCCACCAAACATTTTCACCCTACGAGGTGGCATCTGGGAGAACAAACATGTCAATGAGTCAGTCAGTCAGTCAGTGGTAATCGAGCTTTATATAATATAACTAGAGGTTGCGTTGTGCGCGAGCTGCTCGCAGCTCGCGTGTTTTTCTTTTAGTCGAAGAAGTAATTAAAGAGGATATAGAGCTGTCAAAAGCCATCAAAGAGGATATCCATGTGTAAGAAGCAGTCAAAGACGATATCGAAACGGAAGAAGCAATCAAATCAAAGAGGATTTCCAAGTGGACTCAGCAATCAAAGATGATATCGAAGTGGAAGAAGCAATCAAAGAAGATATTGAAGTGAAAGAAGCAATCAAATAGGATATCGAAGTATCAGAATCAAATAAAGAGGAAATTAAGGTTGAATAAGCAATCAAAGAGGATACCGAGGTGGTAGAAGCATTCTAAGAGGATGACGAAGTGAAAAAAGCAATCAAAGACGATATCGAAGTGGAAGAAACAGTCAAAAACGATATCGAAGTGGAAGAAGCAATCAAATAGGATATTGAAGTAGCAGAAACAATCAAAGAAGAAATTAACGTTGAGTAAGCAATCAAAGAGGATACCGAGGTGGTAGAAGCGTTCTAAGAGGATGACGAAGTGAAAAAAGCAATCAAAGACGATATCGAAGTGGAAGAAACAGTCAATGACGATATCGAAGTGGAAGAAGCAATCAAAGAGGATATCGAAGTGGAAGAAGCAATCAAAGAGGATATCGAAGTGGAAGAAGCAATCAAAGAGGGTATCGAAGTGGAAGAAGCCATCACAGAGGATATCAAAGTGAAAATGCTATCAAAAACGATATCGAAGATGAAGACGCAATCAAAGAGAATATTGCAGTGCAAGAAGCAATCAAAAGGAAATCGAAGATGATATCGAATTGATAGAAGCAATAAAAGAGGATATCAAAGTGGAAGAAGCAATCAAAGAGGATATCGAGCTGTTTAAAGTTATCGAAGAGGATATCCATGTGTAAGAAGCAGTCAAAGACGATCGAAATGGAAGAAGCAATCAAATCAAAGCGCATATCCAAGTGGAAGCAGCAATCAAAGATGATATCGAAGTGGAAGAAGCAATCAAAGAGGATATTGAAGTGAAAGAAGCAATCAAATAGGATATCGAAGTAGCAGAAACAATTAAAGAGGAAATTGAAATTGAGTAAAAGACGTCGAGGACAAGGATAAAAATAAAAAACGGTTTCACCAAAAACTTATACTAATATTTTGTAAAAGTTTCCTCGAGCTATCTCTTCCCGTTTAAAAGATACGAGCGATTTAAGTTTTGTATGAAAACCCATAATTCTGTGGAGTGGAAATTGAAGTAAAAGAAGCAATTGAAGAAGACATATAAGTAGAAAAAGACATTAAAAAGGATATCAAAGTGGAAGAAGCTAAAATAGAGGATATCGAGGTGAAAGAAGCATTTAAAGTGGAAGACGAAGTAAGAGAAGCATTCAAAACGGATGTCAAGGGCAATGATGGTATTAGAAAAACTATTCCACCAAAAATTTGTACCAATATTTTGTAAAAGTTTGCTAGGCGTAACTGTTCCCGTTTAGAAGATACGAGTGATTTAAGATTTGTATCAAAACCCATAATTTTGTAGAGCGGAAATTGAAGTAAAAGAAGCAATTGAAGAAAATATATAAGTAGAAAAAGCAATTAAAAAGGATATCAAAGTGGAATAAGCAAAAATAGAAGATATCGAGGTGAAAGAAGCATTCAAAGCGGAAGGCGAAGTAAGAGAAGCATTCAAAAAGGATCTCAAGGGCAATGATGGTATTAAAAAAACTATTCCACCAAAAATTAGTACCAATATTTTGTAAAAGTTTGTTGGGGGTAACTTTTCCCGTTTAGAAGATACGAGCGATTTAAGATTTGTATTTAAACCCATAATTTTGTAGAGTCGATATTGAAGTAAGAGAAGTAATTGAAGAAAATATAAAAATAGAAAAAACAATTCAAAAGTATATTGAAGTAAAAATGCCACCAAAGAGGATTTCGAAGTTATAGAAACAATTAAAGAGGATATCAATGTGGAACAAACATTCGAAAACGAAAAGGAAGTGAGAGAAGAATTCAAAATTATGGCAAGGGCGATGATGACCGTAAAATAACGATTCCACCAAAAATTTGTGCTACAAAAAAAAATTGATTTTCCAAAATGATCACAGTGGATGTTGCATAATTTAAAAAAAATTGACGTTCCAAAATGATCATGTGTATGAGGCGTAATTTAAAAAAAATGATGTTCCAAAATGATCACAGTGGATGATGCATAATAAAAAAAAATTGACGTTCCAAAGTGATCATTGTGGATGAGGCGTAATTAAAAAAATGATGTACCAAAATGATCACAGTCGATGTTGCATAAAAAAAATAATAATTGACGTTCCAAAGTGATCATTGTGGATTAGGCATATTTAAAAAAAATTATGTACCAAAATGATCACAGTGGATGTTGCATAATAAAAAAAATAATTGACGTTCCAAAGTGATCATTGTGGATGAGGCATAATTAAAAAAAATGATGTACCAAAATGATCACAGTGGATGTTGCATAATAAAAAAAAAATTGACGTTCCAAAGTGATCATTGTGGATGAGGCATAATTTAAAAAAATTGATTTTCCAAAATGATCACAAAGGATTTTGCATAGTAAAAAAAAAAATTGACGTTCCAAAATGATCATTGTGGATGAGGCATAATTAAAAAAAAATGATGTTCCAAAATGATCACAGTGGATGATGCATAATAAAAAAATAAAAAATAATTGACGTTCCAAAGTGATCATTGTGGATGAGGCGTAATTAAAAAAATGATGTACCAAAATAATCACAGTGGATGTTGCATAAAAAAAAAAATTGACGTTCCAAAGTGATCATTGTGGATGAGGCATAATTAAAAAAAATGATGTACCAAAATATCACAGTGGATGTTGCATAATAAAAAAAAAAAAATTGACGTTCCAAAGTGATCATTGTGGATGAGGCATAATTAAAAAAAATGATGTACCAAAATGAACACAGTGGATGTTGCATAATAAAAAAAAAAAATTGACGTTCCAAAGTGATCATTGTGGATGAGGCATAATTAAAAAAATGTGGATGTTCCAAAATAAACATGATGAACGTTGCATACTAAAAAAAAAAAAAAAAATTGGATGTTCCAAAATGATGATGATGACCTTTGCAAAAACTATGAAAGTTGTCTCATGCCCCTCCACCAACATTATATAGAATCAAGCAAATTTACAGTAATTTTATAGTACACACAAGCCATGGGCTCCCTACAAAAACAGTATGAAAATTACGGCAAACGAAATATACGGTTTACGGTATTCATACAGAAATATTTTGTATGGGACAATTTTTTTTTTGTATGAAAGACAATTTTTTTTTCATGGAACCGGATATAAAAAAATGTCCTCTGCAACATTAGTTTTTGCACCAACGCTCTAAGACCTATACTTTCCGAGATACGAGGTCGATGGGAGCGAATGGGGGACAAAAGGGGTACTTTAGGATTTATTCCCAACTCATCGGAACTCCCTCTATACGATCCCACCAAACATTTTTACCCTACGAGGTGGCATCTGGGAGAACAAACATGTCAATGAGTCAGTCAGTCAGTGAGTGGTAATCGAGCTTTATATAATATAACTAGAGGTTGCGTAGTGCGCGAGTTGCACGCAACTCGCGTGTTATTGTTTTTGTCGAAGAAGCAATCAAAGAGGATTTCGAGCTGTTAAAAGCGATCAAAAAGGATATCCATGTGTAAGAAGCAGTCAAAGACGATATCGAAATGGAAGAAGCAATCAAATCAAAGAAGATATCCAAATGGAAGCAGCAATCAAATATGATTTCGAAGTGCAAGAAGCAATCAAACAGGATATTGAAGTGAAAGCAGCAATCAAATAGGATATCGAATTAGCAGAAACTATTAAAGAGGAAATTGAAGTTGAGTAAGCAATCAAAGAGGATACCGAGGTGGTAGAAGCATTCTAAGATGACGAAGTGAAAAAAGCAATCAAAGACGATATCGAAGTGGAAGAAGCAATCAAAGAAGGTATCGAAGTGGAAGAAGCAATCTTAGAGGATATCGAAGTGGAAGAAGCAATCAAAGATGATATCGAAGTGGAAGAAGCAATCAAAGAGGATATTGAAGTGAAAGAAGCAATCAAATAGGATATCGAAGTAGCAGAAACAATCAAAGAGGAAATTAAAGTTGAGGAAGAAATCAAAGAGGATACCAAGGTGGTAGAAGCATTCTAAGAGGATGACGAAGTAAAAAAAGCAATCAAAGACGATATCGAAGTGGAAGAAGCAATCCAATGGATATTGAAGATGAAGAAGGAATAAAAGAGGATATCGAAGCGGAACAAGCAATCGTAGAGGATATCAAAGTTAAAGAAGCAATCAAAGAGGATACCAATGTGGAAGAAGCAATCAAAGAGGATATCGAAGTGGAACAAGCAATCAAAGAGAAAAAAATTGGATGTTCCAAAATGATCATGATAATAGTTGTATAAAAAAAAATTGAACGTTGCAAAAAAGATCATGATGAACGTTGCATAAAAAAAAATGACGTTCCAAAATGATCACAGTGGATGATGCATAATAAAAAAAAAAAAAAAAAATTGACGTTCCAAAGTGATCATTGTGGATGAGGCGTAATTAAAAAAATGATGTACCAAAATGATCACAGTGGATGTTGCATAATAAAAAAAAAATTGACGTTCCAAAGTGATCATTGTGGATGAGGCATAATTTAAAAAAATGATATACCAAAATATCACAGTGGATGTTGCATAATAAAAAAAAAATGACGTTCCAAAGTGATCATAGTGGATGAGGCATAATTGAAAAAAAAATGATGTTCCAAAATGATCACAGTGGATGATGCATAATAAAAAAAAATTGACGTTCCAAAGTGATCATTGTGGATGAGGCGTAATTAAAAAAATGATGTACCAAAATGATCACAGTGTGGATGAGGCATAATTAAAAAAAATGATGTACCAAAATGATCACAGTGGATGTTGCATAATAAAAAAAAATAATTGACGTTCCAAAGTGATCATTGTGGATGAGGCATAATTAAAAAAATGTGGATGTTCCAAAATAAACATGATGAACGTTGCATACTAAAAAAAAAAAAAAATTGGATGTTCCAAAATGATGATGATGACCTTTGCAAAAACTATGAAAGTTGTCTCATGCCCCTCCACAATCATTATATAGAATCAAGCAAATTTTACAGTAATTTTATAGTACACACAAGCCGTGGGCTCCCTACAAAAACAGTATGAAAATTACGGCAAACGAAATATACGGTTTACGGTATTCATACAGAAATATTTTGTATGGGACAATTTTTTTTTGTATGAAAGTCAATTTTTTTTTCATGGAACCGGATATAAAAAAATGTCCTCAGCAACATTAGTTTTTGCACCAACGCTGTAAGACCTATACTTTCCGAGATACGATGTCGATGGGAGCGAATGGGGGACAAAAGGGGTACTTTAGGATTTATTCCCAACTCACCGGAACTCCCTCTATACGATCCCACCAAACATTTCCCCCCTACGAGGTGGCATCTGGGAGAACAATGATGTCAATCAGTCAGTGAGTCAGTGGTAATCGAGCTTTATATAATATAATATTATTGTTTAATGTGCAATTCAGCTAGTGAGCTTTATTTATTTTCACATTTTGGAACCACTGTTCAATCACATATTACTGAATGGGTACCTACAGCTTGCGGTCTGACAGGACCGTGGTTGAATCCAACCGGGACGCCCCGTGACCCTGTCAAGTGCTAGTGCGGCATCGACTCACTCATCTCAAGATGGGAGGTTCGTGATGCACTAGCATTGAGGTGATTGAAGGCATATCGATGAGTTTTTAGTCGGTATGCCGTTGGTTGCTAATCTACGGAAAGTCCGACAGACCCCTTCAACTCTCCACGAGTTGGAGGACATGCGTAAAGCATTTTCACATCGTAAAAAAAAGGTACAGCTTGCGGTTTATCATCGTGCAACATTATCGTGAACTCTTTAGAAACGTAGTGGCAATCTCATTTCAACTTCCAATTCCATTAGAGCTTTCCAAATATTTTAGTTCCTTGCCACATTTTATTACATTACCAACATAAGAGGCTTTTAGTTTAAAATTTCCGGTCATCATCCAGTAATTGGAACTGTTGTGGTCCAATTACTGGAGTTGTGCGATCTAAACTGCCGGAATATGCCTACTGGCCGATGACTTCGGTATGAAGTGTCCTTTATTACTCCTTTAAAAAGATGTCCTTTGAGCGCCTTTAAAAAAAATGACTCAGCGCTGCGGTCTTGGAGCGTGGCAAAAATTTGATTTTAATGAAAATTTGTAAAGCAGTGCAGCTGCAGCATTTCTATGAGCGTTAAAGTAAATTAGATTAGACGGCGCCCGTGTCTAAAATCGTAAATTTTTAAGACATTTAAAAAACCACTTTGCCGTTCAACTGTCGTGATACAAGGCTGACAGGAAAATTATATTTGTGTCACAAATTCGTAAATTTAATAAAAAAACTGAATCGTTTTTGTATCGCTGCTGATAAGTGACTGTAAGCGTGTGTAGAAATCTCAAATAGATAAATTCCTGCAGAAAAACTTTATTTTGAAACTTGATATAAATTTCCCAACAACACAACCTTCCCATTTCCATTCCACTACGTTATGCAATTCCCTTTGGGCGGCACGCGTAGTCGGATGGAATTTTAATTAGATAATTGTGCTCATGCCCTTAGACTGCCTCTTATACTAGTAGGAGTACGTAGGTATATCGTTTTCTTATACAAAGAGACTGTCTAATGTTACAACGCTAATACAATAAAATAAATAAATATAAATATCGCTGGACATTTCAGACAGCGCTATCTAGCCCCAAACTAAGCAGAGCTTGTACTATGGGAACCAGATAGCTGATAGAATACTTATATACTTTTTTTTGTAAATGCATACTTATAATATATAGAAAAACATCCAGACACGGAACAAACATCTGTAGATCATGCAAACATTTGTTCCGCGGCGGGAATCGAACCCACTACCTAGATAGCTGACGGTTCTCTTCTTAATCATTACAATCTTGACAGAGGGGTCACTTCAGGGGTAGTGGCGAGTTCCTTCGCCACTCTGGTGGTGAACCAGTTAACGGTACAAAGCAAACTTCCTGGTTTCCTCAAGATGATTTCCTTCTCCGTCTTTCTAAGGTTTTTAAAGTTTATTTATTACTTTATGATTAATAAAGATAAAACAAACAAAAAAAATGTGAAGAGCTCACCCTGTTGGATTTGAACCTTTACTATTGGAAGTCGGGGTACATATCACTAAGCTGAGAAGGCTCTACCCTATATTTAAATAAGAAGAGCTACTGGTAGATACCTTTCAACACATCTGTTTTATCGCTGACAATCATACCGACTTAATTCCACTTTTACTGACCTAAAAAGTAGATCAACCAATTGAAAGCGAGTTTAGTAGAAAAACACCACGATGCTTTACAAGTCTTCATTTATTCATTAGTACACTCCTTTATGACAAATACTTCAATCAATACACTTTTAGGTGACCGTTACGCTTCGCAGCTCGAGAACGAATGACGTTGCTGACCAAATTCACCAAAATGAAAAACCAAGTTTCTTTAAAACAAGTATTTTTAACGACATCCACGACTTCCGTTGAGCTACTCAATAACATTTTTAAATTATTAAATAACAAAAATGTATCCTAAAATCGTATTATTAATTTAACACAATTGAAATAAATAATCCAATTATTTTAAACAAGGTACAAAAATGACAAATTTAATTATAACTTACTTCCGTCAATATTGCATTGATCAAGAACGACTAAATTAATAAATTTCCAAGTGCCAAAAATAAATTGGTGTCAAGTCATGTTGCATCAGCGAGTTTAGCTTTATTTCTAGGTTACATACATATTTAGTAGTGTAACGCGTACGAAGTCGCGGGCAACAGCTAGTGTTTTAATAAGTTTTCGAGTAATTTTTTCCAAACCATGCGCATAGTTAAAAATGCAAATGTACGAATACGATTCCAATGTTGTACCTAATTGGTAAAGTCAGTACGGTATCAATGTCATTTTAAAATACAAAGTTACTTTTGAAATTTATTTTGTATGCTCTGTCGTCTACTGGTCGTAAAGAAATAGAGTCTACTTAGGAGCTACAAGTATGAGTGTTATATTCTGGATACTTTTTAGGTAAATGTGAATAGTTGTTAGACTATTATGAAACTGGCTTTGAATATTTATATTTAGTAAAGGAACTCATATATCTAAAAAGTGTTGTTACCTTATTTTTTGAACGACCTATTCATCAATAACCACACAAGACACATGTTTGTAAAATAAACAATCCACTTCCACATTGGGAAGGAAGTAGGAAAGTAGCAAAAATAATATATTCTTGCGTAATCAAGGTTATAAGTTGTAAGTTTGTACAAAACTGTTTGATGCTCACGACGGTGTGAACCTATAAATGGGGTTACCAGTTGATGACGCTGACTGTACCCTAAAAACATGTTTTTTTTGTTTTTATTCCTCAACTTACTAGACGCCACTAAAACCTATCAGCATGGCCTAATAGTCCACGAATAAAATGACTGTAACTGGTCGGACAGACAGACAGACATGGCGCAACAAAATATCTGTATATAAAGGTTTCTAGTTCGACCAATGAACTGAGATCAGTCGAAGAACAATAGAATAGAAAACGCTTTATTGTACACCACACTTAAATTAACAAATCGTATTTAAAACACTTAAAACTAGATACGTGATAATACCATTGGCAGTCTTATCGCTAAAAGCAATCTCTCCCAGACAACCTTTGGATGTACTGGATTTTACGAGAACGTTAAGAACAATGTTTGTGGCTCATTGAAGAAACTCGTGGTAAATGGTATTTGGTGATGAATACGTTGTACCCGAAATCAAACATACATACATCGACTTAACGTCGATAAGTTTTTATAAGTAGTCGTTTTTATAAGGCGTGTTACAAAGTTTGCAATAATGTTCCTAAAAAGGTGGTTGAATTAAGACAACTTTTTGAAAAAGTGTTTCATTTTCCTGTGTAGAATCAACCCCTTTCCGATTAACAAACACTAATATTCTTGAACTCCCTGTTTATGTACAAATTTTACAAGCATAACGACAATAAAACAAATTTATTGCTCAGATACCATTCTCATATATAGGGGCTGCTATATATTTTCGAGACCGGACAGAGCAAAGCCAGAGCTCACTCAATTTGTACATGTTTCTAGTGCTACTGACAAGCAAATAAAACATCCTGCCAAAAGCACATCACGTACAGAACGTTGGTCAAGGTCATATCTATTCATCTGTTTTTCCACATGTAGAAAAGCTTTTTTTGTTTTTTTGATAAGATTACGGAACAAGGCGATTGTCCACCTCCAATTCTACTAAACCAATCACTTCACTATGACAATGGTATGACCGAGCGAGCCAAGCTTCTCTCACTTTCGAGATTGGCCTAAAAAGGTTTTTGTCCGTGTCTCTGTTCTTGCCTACATTTCGCATTTTTCAACCGATTTTGACAAAAATTGGCACACAAGTTCCTGGATTTATTGAAATTTTTTAGTAGATCTCATTTTGATTGGAGGAAAAATAGGGGAAGAAGGGGAGAAGTTTGCTGTAGCGTTATTTAACGACGGATTTCAATCAAATTTGAGAGACACACTCTTCACTTAATTCAACACAAGATGTAACGAAAAATAGGGAGTGGAGGGGGAAAAGGTAAAGTTAACTGACATTTGTAATATATTTTTGACATACCAATATCATGAAGTGTAATGAAATGGTGAATAAATAAATACTGAATACTGAAAGGGTTTGAGAGTTTGCTGTAGCGTTATATAAGGACCGATTTCAATTTTTGAATATTTTTCGGAATATTTGTACTTATTTATACTAATCAGACTACGCAGTCTTCATGGCCTTCACGAGAGGAACTCGTAGACACCAAGTTCGACCTCTTAAGACCAAGAAAACGTGAGTAATTGCTAAAACTTATACCAATATTTTGATCAAAAGTCTACGTAGGTAAGCTTATTGGAAAATTCAAGCACCTGATTTAAAATAGGACTCTCTTCGTTAATTTTGT
This sequence comes from Philereme transversata, assembly GCA_963924445.1. Lineage (NCBI taxonomy): Eukaryota > Metazoa > Arthropoda > Insecta > Lepidoptera > Geometridae > Philereme > Philereme transversata. The sequence continues at coordinate 15,236,854 of OZ004342.1, forward strand.
TGCGCAAATTACTTTGTGGACTTGGGATGCAAGGTCTACGGTACTGTTCTCACATAACCACTCTTAAATAAGCCGAATTAGGCCCCTGCTAGACATGCATGAACACCTTAGGAAAGTTTATCTACGGATTAATAGAGTAAAATAACACCTCATGGGTAACTTGGGGGAGTTACCGAAGATTGGAGATTTTTGTTTTACTCACGCAGCCCAACACTTCAGGTTTCACCGCAGGTTTCCTCAAATACAAGTGTCCGTTTACGAGGATTCATACTTCAAAGTTGTTATTTTCGTAACAGATGTGTATCAAAAGTTTTTTTTATTGATACCAGCAATAATTAAATCAGCATGAATTTACCGGCACATATTGGGTTAACACTAATAGAAGGTAAAGCTGCTCTCATGGCCGCGCTTCTTGACCTCATAAAATAGTCACCCTTCTCTTTGGATATTTAAGTCAAACCTTTATCAACATTTTTATATGTGGATTGGATTGAGGAAAGTCTTACAAAATTCCCACGCCCAAAATGTCCATCAAATGGCATAGATACCTTTAGCGAAATATTTTAGCATTTTTATTGGCATTTTTCTCGTGTATTCCCTGACGCCTCTTGTACTATCAAGTTATATCCTCATCGTATGTTTTTATTAGCTTGCCTGCCTGGTTTGTATACCTTATATATTATATGCCCTCCTTCTGCGCAGTCGGGTAAAAAGTAGCCTATGTCTCAATCTTGTTGGTTGGTGAACTCCCTTTTTCGCATTTGAACTCTTAAGTGATCCATTATACGTGAGAGAGTTGGCTATATGGATAGCCAGCCTAACTCCGATCAGAAGCGCAGAAATTTCCTGTGGTCTTCGCAGGCTTCACGGAGTGACCTTGGATTGTCCAGGATTTCTACACGTTGTGCTGTTACCCCCACGCATCCAGGACTACGTGGGCAGCTGATTCTTCTTCGGTGAGACATCCCCTGCAGAGTGGGCTGTCTGTTGCTCCCATGATGAGGTGTTTGTTCAGTGGACAATGTCCTGTAATCCCCAAGATGATTCGAAGGTCCAGTGTCTGAAGGTTGAGCAGTCGACGTGTCAGTCGTGGGGAGACGGCCGGCAGAGCCGCCCTCTGCTGTCTGCAGTCCATGGTATGTGCCCAACGTTCGTTGTATAGGTTTACAGTACGATGTCGTTTCCATGTTCGTAGTTGTGTGAAAGGTAGAGGGAGGATTGGAGGTGGGCCTATAGCCGTGGTTTCCGATCCTCATGTCTCAATCTAGTCATAGTATATTTATATACCAAATTTAATTGAAATCAGTCCAGCCGTTTAGTCGTAAAACGTAACAAACTGAGAGACAAAGCGACTTTTTGAATTTATAATTTTAGTATGGATTCATATAGCCTCGCTGTCGGAGATTATATACGGATTTAATTACGGGTGAATTTGTAAACAGTCTACTTTATTTTTATCCAAATTTATTCTAGGGATTAGTTTTTACTTAGGGGTAGTTTTAAGCCCTCTAGATAAATGTTTTGTTTGGACAGTTAATATTTATCCAGATTGAGAAGTTAATCGCACCACGCACGACATTGTTCGCGCGTATCACCTTCCTTCCATAAAATCTTTGATAGGATGTTGCACTCTTTAAGGGAACAGTTTGAACAAATGTAGGGATAATTCATAGACACATATTTAATTAAGTTATTAGATTGTAATGTATTTGTTACCTGTGCTGTTAAGTTACACATTTTACATTTTATTTATAAAAAAATATATTTAAGAATGTGTATGCTAAGTTTTGTAAGTTCAGGGAATGCTTTTTGTATACCCATGAACGAAACATTGTTTATAGTTATAGCAATTATTATTAGAGTATTTAGAATACATGTTTGTGCTGTGAATACCAAAATACAAGCTAATATTATGAGCGAAGTTAGTTAACCACCACGCAACCGTTTGTTCAATTACTTGGTGACGAATTTGAAACATGTTTTTCTACAGTTTTTACAGCAGTAATCAATGCATTCTTACTTTACAAGAACCATAGTGATAGTAGGATTTTGGTTATTATACTCGTTTAATTTAAATATAAATCATTTTTGATCATTGACGACCTCCGTGGCGCAGTGGGCGTATAGCCGGCTGAGACGCAGGAGGTAGCGGGTTCGATTCCCGCCACGAAACAGTTGTTTTCATGATCTACAGATATTTGTTCCGGGTCTGGATGTTTATCTATATATTATAAGTATGTATTTACAAAAAAAAGTATATAAGTATTCTATCAGTTATCTGGTTCCCATAGTACAAGCTCTGCTTAGTTTGGGGCTAGATAGCGCTGTGTGAAATGTCCAGCAATATTTATTTATTTATTTTCTGCAACTAAAAATGTGTAGGTACTTATTCCCGATAATTTATTTTTAATCGTTAAGGTAATTAGGTGTTCTTATTTCATACTTGTTATATTCTTGTGTTCAGATGTTGGTGATCAAATCAAAAACATTTATTTCTTACAACGCCAACAGAGCACGAACAGAACAAACCCAATTAGCTACCCTAGAAGGGTCACCCTGATAAAGTCAACTAGTCAAGTCGACATGCATACTCACTCAAACAGGAGATATAGAAAAAAAATCGCATAAACCACTAAGGGCGCTTTCAATTTAGACGTTTCGTGTCGGACCGCTACCGCACGTTTACCGTGCCGCTGGTTTTAACCCGCTGCCGGGCCGTTACAACACGGTAGTAGTCCTAAACAAAACGCCTAAATTGAAAGCGTATCTGACTGCCGTGCGCTTGTATGCCAGTGATGTCAAAAAAATAAAAAAAAAAAAAATTTGTGATTCTGAGTTTTTTCACCAGTAGTTTTATTTTCAAAATCCTTGATAGATTTTTCACAGCTTGGGAAGGCATCCCAAGCATTTTTTGTTTCCGTGCGATTACTCTGTTTGTCACCTTTTGAGTTCCATACAGCAGGACGTATTTAAATTTCTTTTATAAAAGTGTAATGATTGAAGTATTTGTCATAAAGGAGTGTACTAATGATTAAATAAAGACTTGTAAAGCATCGTGGTGTTTTTCTACTAAACTCGCTTTCATTTATATCATCCATTTTAAGCAAATAAGTAAATGAAAATTCGATAAAATTAGCTGTGTCGAATAGTCTCACCGCACTATTCAACAGCGAAATGAACACATGGTGTTTGCAACGTTGTACTGTTGTCGAGCGTTCGCGGTACCGGCGCCGCACTGTTGCCGCACCACGCGCTTTGTATGAAAAAAACGATCGTCCGTGCGCAGTACGACTAACGCACCGCTTCGGCACCGCAGCAGGCCGTCAAGAAACGCCTAAATTGAAAGCGCCCTAAAAGCGACTTGCGCAACGATGCCTAAACGTATTTAGTGGCTATACTTTTTACAAATATATCCATTCATACAATCAAATGACCCATAATAATCGAGTATGTAGCGATTTATTTGTACTTTTGTAGTAGGTAGACCTATGTGTAAAAGATTATAAAAATCGTTATAAAACCGCCTCTGAATTACAAATGAATCGTAAATAAGACGTTGAGGTAATATTATGTGTCACATAAAATGCAAGAAGTACATTTACAGGTACAGAGTAAGTAATATTTTACACAAACAGCAGATTTCTGTGTCGAACCGAGTCGTTTGTTACAAAAAAGCGTATATTTTCTGTCGAGAACAGACTCGATCAGGTATCGTGATAAATTGACTGATCATTTGTATGTTCTCACTTAGGTATGTGTGATGTGGATTGTTATGAATGTAATAAATAGGATGCAGACAGCTATATACATACATTGAAGATCACGGAATTCACTTGTTATTATAACAGAAGAGAACATGTTTGAAATAGAAGGCAGTGGTATTTATCTAGCATTCATCGCTCTGTCTATCGACTTCGTAGTAGGATTGCCTATGTCTCGCTCACCTTACACATAGATGAATAAATAAAAGCGCAACTACATATTATGTTCATTCAATGGCAAACGAAATTAGCTATTTTGTATTACGGCAGCTAATTTCACAGGCAATTAGTAAAGCTGGTCGGGTCGCACAGAAATCTACTGACGGCCATTGATACGATATATTACATTTCTTTGCTCGATTTTGTTGTCGGAACACAGAATCGATTGTGATTTATCCACTTGATTGAATGAATGTATTTTCTAAACCAATACCAAACCCAACCCAGAGATTAATACATATTGTACTTAATTATACTATACTATGTACTTGGTAGGTATAAATTTAATTAGAGCTGTCCTCAGTATTTCTAGTTATTTTCACATCATCTCGTAAAAACGTGAACCTTGTGAATAACTATACACATACGTTTATTAGTACGCTCGTGCGGGTAAATGTTCATTCAACATAATATATATTAATTAAATGATGGGTAAAAGCACTCAAGGTACGTTACAGAAGATGGAATAACATTAAACTTAATATCATCCGAACTGAGTATGTAAAGCCTGGTCGCGGATGATGATGACCATAAAAAATATTCGCATTTTTATGTTAAAATAACCTGCGAGTTCATTAATTTGTGTTTCAATTGTAACCAGCGAGTGGAAACACAACGATTCGTTAATTTAATTATTTTAGAAATGCAGTAAAATTTGTTTTTTTAGTTTACCAACCAGCTTTTTCTGGTAAATACAGTTATGGTATACTTTAGAATATTTAATACTCTTTAAGGTATGTTTAACTAGATGAAACTGGGGACTTTACTTGAATTGAGTAGGTACTGCTATTTTTATAAATAAGGCTATTTACCTACCCTGGCCTTAATCTACGTAGCTTAGAAGGTAATTTATATGTAAACATTTTTTAAGGAGACTTTGACATCAAGATAAATATATCTTGGAAGGAATGATACATAGAATAATTTGTATGACTGTTTAAGTATTACGTTGCTAGCTTGTATCCCACCTACCGTGTACAGGTGTATCCTGTTTTAGGCAAGATCGCTAAATAAGATAATATATTTTTGTTAACAATAATACTCTTTTTTTCTCAGCTTCTAACGGAGATCAACGTGCAACTGGCGTTGTTCCGAGACCTGCTGATCCACATAGGACAGCCACACGATAGCCCCGAGTTGCGCGAGCGCGTGCGAAGACTTCGCCGTGCATGTGTCGAGGCCACCAAGCAGACCAGCTTGCTAGTCCTACCTAATTCTAAGAAGTAAGTCTTTGAGTTGGGTCTTTCCCTTTGGGCCTCATAAGAAGTCTCAAGGTCGCTCAGCGAGCTATGGGGAGGGCTATGCTTGGTATTTTTATACAGGATCTAATCAGAAAGAGGAGATACGTTGACAAACCAAAGACACTGATAGGATTAGCAAGCTGAAGAACTGACGGCCGTTGGGACAGAAAGGTTCTGGAGCGAAGATTCTGAACTGAAAAACGCAGCAACCTACCAGGATGGTAAGACAACCTGATAAAGGTTGCTGGGAGCTGTTGGGTGCAGGCAGCACAATATCGGTCTCTATGGAAATCTATCAGGGAGGCCTTTGTTCAGCAGTGGACATCATATGGCTGATATGATAAAGTCTTTATGATGTGATTCCAAGGCAGCGGCAGCGTCCAATGTAACTGCAACCCGCAAAAGATACCTACGTAGTGGTATGTAACACCTGAAATCTGCAGATCGAGCTAATCTGAGGCTTGCGGTCACATTCGGAATACGAAACACAGTTTATACCATTGCCTATGGATTCACGTATATATACGAGTACATCAGTATTATGTCAATAAAAACAAATTTAAGTTTATATTTCACTTTACAGATTTTCATATAAATCTACCAAATTACATTACAAACATTACACAAATACAATTACAAAACACATAGAGCCGCTTACGCACTTACCTACATTCAGCCACGATATCATCAAGCATGGCTTACCACTTACCGTTGTAAACGCGATTAAGTCAAAAAGTAGTTTACGATGTCAAAACTTGCCTTTAGTTATGCCCTGATATGGGCATAAGTGGCCGTTACCCAAACGCTTTCCGTGTCCTGCCTTGCCCCGTGCCTTTACGTGACTGTCACAAAATTATTTTACTAGGCTGGCCCGCAATAAAATTATAAAGTAGACATGAAGCATTTAATCTACGACTCTTATTTATACCTGTATTCATTTGTCTTATGATAAGAATTCCTGGACAATATTGATAACTGCTCTACCTAACCCAGGGCTGTAAATATTAAATAAGACAGGAGCCAATACAATAGTACCTATGGAAGGATTTGGATAATGGCAAGTTTCGGCTGCGGCTCGTGGCCCTCAGGGGTCAAATCGTACAGGGGTTAGATTAATGCCCGGTCACTATTAGATAAATAGTCCTTTATTTAGATAGGTACTTGCATATTTCACAAATTAAGTTGCTCTGACTTATCTTTGCAAGTTTATCTTTGAAGTTCTGAGATTGTAAAACGAAATAAGGTCGTAAAGTACCCAAGTTTACCCTTGACATGGGTACGCAACGAAAGAGCAGCACTTATAAATGAATTACGCTGAAATATTTGATCGAGCGAAGCGAGATCTGCAAATCAACTTGGGTAAATCGGCGCTGTATGTATGTTTGTTTGTCCGAGAACAACTTTCGAAGCGTTTATCCGATCAACGTGAAATTTGGTATATAGGTACATTTATGTAGGTAAATTTTAAAGGGTCGGCAACGCGCGAGTAATACCTTTGGTGTTACAAACGTCCATAGGCTACGGTAACCGCTTACCATCAGGTGGGCCGTATGCTTGTTTGCCACCTTTGTGGTATAAAAAAAAGGTAGTGATGGTACAATTTTAGTGTGACTGAATGAGCTAAAAATGTTTGGCGGTTGTTAAGATATTGGGGTTCAAGAGGGGGTAAAAAAAACGAAATGGGTCTATCCAATCAAATGGCACGTCTAATAAAAGCTATTTGTAAGTTCATTTCAGCCCCGTTTTTGTTTTAGTTTAAACCTTGTACTTTTTAAGTTATTAGCCATAATAAAAATTGAACTTTGACAAAATTCACAGGGTACACCAGTGACCCGACAGTGCTGAAATTTGGTATGCGTGTAGCTTAAGTGACACAAATATAGGCAAAAGTTTGAAATCCAGAATAACTGCCATTTGTATCCCAAAAAAAATAACCAAATACATGAACTGCCGTTACCTGTAATTTGAATGAAACTGTAGGCCAAGTAAGTTGGTTATGCATTTGTGGCACTATTTTGATAGTCAAAGATTACAAATAATTTTTTTGATTTAATCGGAGACTCGCGAGATCTCAGTTCGGGGCGTACCACTAGTTAATTCAATTCATGCAGTTGACGTTTCCTGCATCCTGCATCCTGCGGGGTTGCTAATTTAATGCAGAAAATATTTATTTGTAGCTTTTGACAACAAATTTACTCTCAATCAAAAAAAATGTCATTCTAGGTCACGCTCCTTAATCTACTATATAATACATCTTACCTATACCGGTTCGATCGTAAAATCCACTTTGTTATACAAACCGCCCCTGTCCAAAGTATCTAAAGACAACGAAGTTAATTTTCAACCACAACATGGGGTTGATAATAAACACAGATTTATTTCTGGATTACGCGCAATGTCGTTGCATCAGTAAAACAGCGGTAGGTATAGGCAAGATAATACGCATTCAACAAACGAAATGAACAAAATTGCGGAGAAGAATGATTCGGTTACTGAGACTGACTGAAACCAATTTATTTGCGTTTCAAAGGCTCACCGGTCCCAGTGGTCAATGGTGGGAATTCGAAGCTAATTACAACACAGGAACTTCTGTATTCCACTACTAATGTTGATTCGGAAGTAATACATCTAGGTAGGTAACAGTTCCGCTACTTCTATCGGAATAGTTTTGTTACCGTTAGGATAGATTAACGACTAAAAGCACAAAAGAAAACCTATATACGAAACTTTATTATCCAATATTCTTTGTACACTTTCTTGTCAGGCTTTGTGTATTAAGGCTTCAAACTCATGAATACTAAGACTAACGGATGCCTCTGCCGTCTCTAAATTGAGATCAAAATCCAGTTACAGTAGAACAGCCTATCAATCAACGTAAGCACGATTGTCAGGCCACAATCCTTTATTGAACTGTCGCCAGTTTACTAAGTTATCAACGTCAATACGTTGAACAATACACTTACTTAAAATATGGATAATATAATAAAAAAAACTCTATAAGTTAGTACTAATATTAAAAAGGCGGAAGTGAGTTTCTTTGTTACCCTTTCACGTCATATCTACTTGCCCAATCGGCATGAAACATCCTGCATACATGATGTCTTGAGAAAGTACAGAAAAAAACAGAGGGGACAGAACTTCCTCTAATATCTAAATGAGGGTTGAAAATCCTATGTTTTAATGTTACAGACATAATTACACTCATTATGTTTACTCCCAAAATCTTTCTTTATGGGAATTAAATGGTTCTTTATGGCGTTGAAAGTTGTCAAGGCGAGGAAAGCCGTGGGTATAATCTAGAAATATATAAACAGAAAAAAATCTAAATTCGAGTATTGTGTACGTATGCTTGTCTCGTTAGTTTTTAGTTTACTTCACTTCGTTAGCTCATACCTTCGGACATTTAAGTTGCTTTCATTCGGGATCAGGTACTAATTCATTAGTTCTGATTATAATCTCTCCTTCAAAGTTACGGACATTGTATTTAACATGATATAATCCCGATTTATGGTATGTAGGTGAAATAAACTCCAAGACTATAATTCAACGAGGCTGTATTTCAGACGGTATGAGACGGGTAATGCTTTGTTTCGAGAAAATAATGTATGTTTGTGTATAGGTAGCAACAAAAAGTGTTGGTTTTATTAAAGTTACCTGTGTACGTGAGCCGTAGTGATTTATTATTCTTTTGCACGGTGTGTATTCATCGTTCGGCGCAGAGTTCGGTGTCGGCCTGGAAAAGGCAGTCATTCCGGTGCTTTTTGTGTACAAACCCACCACTGCATATTGTATGGCATGCGAAACAGGATAGCCCATCCGTAACGGTGCTTGCACTTTATTTGCATACACCAAAATTAAGCTCTAAAAGAACTGCTACTAAAAGCTGTATACTGAATGCTCAGTACAGCCTGTACTGAGCTGAGAAACATTATGCACCTATTTAAGCGTCATAATAAACGAGTACTTCCGTTAAAAATAATTTTGATACTCATTCAGTCAACTAAACCTATGAATCATACCCAAGCATTTATGCTTTAATACATATTTTTATTCAGGGCCACTTAGCAAAAAAAACACATTCTTTTACTCGGACAATTTCATTAGAAATTTATAAAGTAGCATATGTATTTGGGAATGTGGTCAGTGTAGCGTATTACTCACAGCGGGACAGCCTGCACAGCCTAATACACGCCTTCTAAATAATTCCACTGTAATAAACTCCAACCCTCCACTCACTCACAAGTGACAGCAACACGTTGCAACTATGAATCTATCTGTGTTAAGGCTATTGGAGATAGGAAGGGGATCATCGTCATCCTATATCTATCTACCTATCCATTGCACAAGGCTTAGGCTTGCTGACTGTGGATTACTAAAAGTTTTGAGACGCAATGCGGCCTCAGTGAGTCAGAGAGAATTACACATGAATTCGAAATATTGATTCCAAACACAGATTTATAATGGGGCGCACAGACTTTTTATATGTATGTTGTTCCAAGCGAGTTTCCCTATGAAGATCACATACAGAGCTTTGCAAAGTGTTTAAAACACGGTGATATAAATATATAAAACAATTTACTGAAAAATATGTTCATACCAAATACTGATGAATATGTTCAAATTGTTCATGGTACCCTAAAATGTTCGTAAAATCCAGCAGGATATAAATATATTTTTTAAGCTATTGCATAGCTTCTATCGTAGGACTTGAGCGTAAAGACCGAATCCAGAAATTCCGTAACGAAAATAACCTAACACCCCCCACTCCGACCGGCACAGCGGTGATACTTTTTAGTTTTGCCATCTATCGATGAATAGCAGAACTTTTAATGACTTTTTGAAATACCACGCTCGTCTCTTTAGTTCAGCAACTCGCCTCTAGGTGGCATTGGTTGTATCGGCGTTACTGCGCATGCGTAATCCCTCTTATTTTGAACAATATTAACTTCTCATTTATTAAATAAAAGAAAAAAAATTGTTTTCTTATCGGTCACCACGCTCAAAAAGTGTAACTTGAATTAATATCAAAGAAAAAAAAACAAAGGAAAAAAATACTGCATAAATAATTATAATTGCATAAGTTGATAAAAACAGCTATGCAATAGCTTTACCGCGGCAGTCTCCGAGTGCCACACGTCTTTTTTTTTAAGTTTATAGTTTAAAAAGCTGTGGACAGGTCCTTTAACGTTATAAGCTCGCCCTATCTTACAGTCAGTGGGTTAAACAGATGTTTTATTCAGGTCAACGAGCGAGGCGTGCACGGAACAGTCGCAATTAGTGTTGCTGTACTTCATGTCTCAACTGCTGCTGCGTGAGCTTGCCAAGAGCCACCGACTGGTGCAACTCGTGCCAATGGACATGACCTCGTATTATGGTGAGTTTATCTACACATATCACTTGTTTACGTGAGGTTACAAACCACACGCTTTAATACGATCGACGGTGTCATACAGGACGAGGAATCAGATTCGTGAGCCACCCTCAAGTGGCAAGGTATTCTTTGACGACCTCCGGAGTGCAGTGAGCGAATAGCCGGCTGAGACGCAGGAGCTAGCGGGTTCAATTCTCGCCACGGAACAAATGTGTGCATGACCTAAGATATTTTTTCCGGATGTGGATGTTTTTCTATATACGATATATATGTATTTACAAAAAAAGTACCTATATAAGTATTATATCAGTTATCTGGTTACCATAGTCAGAAGCTCTGATTAGTTTGGACTAGATGTTTGAAATTTCCAGCAATGTTTTTTTAAAATTTAGTTTAATATTTATTCTATATAGAAAGAAAAAGTTTGATCAAACGTTGGTTGGAAGAACACTCTTGTAAGGGTCCTTTCATTGTCATTTGTATGTGTCTTTTTCGTTATCTTTTTTTACCTGTACTCTCTTAGGATACAATAAAATATATCTGTGTAATATAAAAATATTTCATGTCATTAAACAAAATTAAATATTAAAACGTGCCTAAATGTTTTACGGTGTAGATGTTGGAAAAAATGAGCCTCATTCCTGATTGATTGATCTACTCATTCGTATAAAAGAAACTGCAGTCGATTTTTCTCTGAATCCGGTAAAATATGGAAAAAAATCAGCTTCGTAGAAAAATTATGAAAGTATGCCACCATTTTTCTTCGAACTGCTTGAAAAACAACTCAAACGTTATTGGAAACAGAGCTCCGGACAAAGGAAAAAGCGGTGTGATTCTTTGGGTTCTGCGTCCCAGGGCCCCTTTAAAATAATATAGGAGGAGTACGAATATATTTTAATGACGACTCAACACCATACCAAATTAGAAGAATCCAAAAAAACCTGATACAAGTTTGCGTGTAACCACATGCACCTAAGTTACAGAAAACCATTCAAAACAAATAATTGTATAGAGACTTGTAGAATTAAAATACCATCAATTAAGAACCGGATATATTAATTTTCATATGAAATCCAAACAGTTAAAGGTTTGATCGGTCCGGCTACCATTTCATCTGCTGATTCTATTTACGAGTACAATGCAGCTTGCTTTCTTGCTGCTTGCTCCGTGCCTTATTTATTCTTACGAGCAAGCTAGAAGTTTTTATAGCTCTGTTGTGGTGGTTAGTGCAAATTCAGAAGAACTGTTGCAATTATTTTTTAACTTTTCTTTGTCGTGTTTATCACCCCTCGTAAAGTCAGTAAGTAAATTTGTATGAGCTTGTTGATAACTCAGGCCTCCTCTATGCCCAAAGTTTATTTTACATCTGATAGAATTAAAAAAAATGGATTCCTTAATAATCACTTCTACATATACATATTGCTAGACATTTCACACAGCACTATCTAGCCCCAAACTAAGCAGAGTTTGTACTGTGGGAACGAGATAACTGATATAACACTTACATACTTTTTTTGTAAATACATACTTATCATTTTATATATATATGTATCTACTGTTCGTGTGTATGTCACTGAACTCCTCCTAAACGGTTGGACCGATTTGAATGATTTTTTTGTATGTGTTTGTGTGGGTCCCTGGATAGTTTAGATTCACAATTGGACCCGGTAGGTGGCGCTGCTGTCGTCCAGAAAATTGCGGACGAAGTCGTGGGCATACAACTAGTAATATATAGAAAAACATCCAAACCCTAAACAAATATCTGTAGATTATGCATACTTTTGTTCCGTGGCGGAAATCGAACCAGCTACCTTCTGCGTCTCAGCTGGCTATTCGCCCACTGCGCCACAGAGGCCGTCAAAGAATACCGAGCCACTTGAGGGTGGCTCACGAATCTGATTCCTCGTCTAAACTCAATGATGATTTATACATTTCCTTATTCGTTTTTTAAAGAGGTAAGGTTTGATATATCAACGTAAATACTCTATTTAGTATTATACTAAAGTTTAGTAAGGAGTATCTACATATGACTGACATACCTGTTGCTATACTATAGTTACTAATTGTATATTTTCACAGTTCATATTCAAAACTAAGCTGTCTGGCTATTTATCAAGTCCTATATTTTACGCACTGGATTTCCGTCCACATGAACAAAAAGTGACAAATCACAGTGACTCGTCGCTTTTGTGATGCATCGACTATGTTTTTTTAAATTTATTACGTGAAATATGGGTTTTTTAAATATTCATTTATTTTTATTTTATAAAAACGTAATCCTTCCAAAGAGGATGGTGGGAGATATTGATGGATAGTGATGCTTGGAGGGACTTGGGGGAGACCTTTGCCCAGCAGTGGGACGAGATAGGTTAAAGAAAACAAAATTTAAAAAAATAACGTATGACACTAAATTATTAATTTGTGTGTTTCATTAGAAAACCGTGCCGGTCCCTCAAACTTCGGCAACGTGATCAGCCAGATACTTCTCTGCAAGCAGATCACGCCTGACTTCAATCAGGAGGAGCTCTGCAGCATCGCCAAAGACACGCAGGAGATCACTAGGATAGTTAACGATATACAGGAGTTGCTGCCGCAACAGGAAAACTTGAATCATTTAGGTGAGTTCATTGTTTCATTGTTTAACGAAAATTCTATATTTTGGGGTTTCGTACCTCAAAAGGAACAGAGGATGGTCCTTTATAATCACTTAGTTGTCTGTCTGTCTGTCTTTTGAGACCCTTTTTCTCAAGAACGCAGTGTTATCAAGTTGAAATTAATAATAAATATTTAGGTCTACGGTCCTTGGGAGCTGTAAAAAAATCAAGCTTCTAGTCAATGCTATCAAAAAACACGAATATTTTGACTTTTTGGATTTTGACCTAGAATCATGAAATTTTGAAAAAGTTGTGTACCTACCAGCCAACATGTTATTCTTGTAGGTATGCCACAAACGTATCCACAATAGTAGCACATTTTACTGTAGTTAAACAGAAGTTAGCTGAGTAAGGCTGAGTAGACTTGACTAGTTCACGACCGTTCGTTGACCAACTTACTGTCTGTAGTTGGATTTGTAAACAGTTCATATAATGTTCATACAAAATGACCAAACTGAACTGCAAAATTAATTTTGTATTTAAATACGGCTAATATACACCCGTACTGGCTATGGAATCCTTCACTGAGCGTGGTTCGACACGCGCTTGACCAATTTATTTATTGTCTGTGTTATGGAATTTGTTTGGCAAATCCTCTTCAACTTTTCTAGCTACGAAAGTTCATCTGATTCATTAGCCAGTAAGGGCCGGCGCTGACTGACATTATGGCATGGCAAAGAATTTTGTACGCGGAAGTGATTTTGAATCTTATTTGAACACCCTTAGCACTCATATTCTGGAATGCCACGTCTTGTGATATCAACGAAACACATTTCAGAAAACAGATATCGATTCATTTGTAATTACCTACTCAAATTGATTTAATTTAAACAACCCCAATCCTCCAGTCAACCCTGAAAGCTGTAACAGCTGAAACCCATTGTTCGTAAACAAATATGTAAATACATCATAATCTTCGAGACTCTCTGAAAGAAACGAAAGATAAGACCCCGTTTACATAAGGGCACAGCAAGCGTGTCGCTCTATTAACCAGTAGGTAAATAATTTGGAGAAAAAACACTTGATTTTTCTACTTGTGGAGAATAAGAAAATTATGTTTTCAGGTCAACACCCAATTCGAATAACTGAAAGATTTAGCTTTTCGTGCTGTTATATCCTTGTATTGTAAGCAGTTATGCTTACGAGACACTTACTCAGCATAATATATTCTGTGTATTCCTTAGCAGTGACCCATCTTCAGTCACGGTCTGATCTTCCGAAAGAGCGGTTGCGTCCGGGAGTAAAAATAATATTATCCCCTTAATTGTATTTCAATCCTTTATTAAACTCTAATCAGTAAAATATCTATTTTGAAACCCCTTCGGACTTCTGTCGTATAACAGTGCGTTCGGTTGTTTATTTGTAGTGGTATTGCTGTATTAATTATTTAAAATTATCGTAGCTATCAATCGTAATTACCAAATAATACTAACTTGTACTACGTAAAGAAGTTACACCAATACAGGCGGGGGCAGGCGGGTGAACAATGTCCCGCAACGTAGCAGTAGGGCCTGGTAGTATTGCCGTGACGTCACTCGGTTGTCGCCGATGCTCGCTGTATGGCAGTGTGTGTGATTCACATATAACTTTGATAACTTTAAATTAATCTAGTCTTGCATGAATAAAAAAACTTGAAAACTAGTTATTCGCGAAAACTAGACTGATCTAAAGTTATGATAAAAAAATATTTTATTATCTACCTGTGTCAACATGTAACCAATATTGCTTAAAACATGACAGAGACACATCACCTAACGTATTACTAGCTAACATATAATGATGTCTCTGTCCCCACGATCGGCTTAGCTCAGCCCTAAAGCAAATTCCCTCACAAACAAACCACGTGCGACAAGGCCCTGCCCCTGTAGAAGTAATAGGTAATTAAATCAGTTCATTTCTTTGGATTATCTGGGACCTGGTACATTCAAGCGGCTCGCAATATTTTTATCGAATCCAGTTCATAAAGTTTTTTCAGGGATACAGCTAAGTTATTCTACTGCCTTTTGGATATAAAGCTTTATTTTTACTGTGATTTAAGGGGATTATGTGCTTATGCCACATCTACGAGTCTTCACACACATTATGAACACTCCACGAGCAAGACCGGGAAAAATGTTTTATACTTCCACGCATTTATTGAATGAATACTGAGAACACAACACTTTAACCTTAAGCTTTAACCTTCGATTCCCGCAAAGGGAGTTTTATCTCCTGGCTTCTTTACAGATTGTCGACATTCATTTTCTTTTATTGAGTTTCAGCGAAATTACGTTCGAATCGTATTTGATCCTCGTTATTCACATTTCAATAAAATTTTATTTTTCACTTCTGAAATTAAGTCTGGGTTATGGTTTATTTACACGCCTTCAACCTTTTGTGCTTGCCTGCCACCATTATAGTGCAGAATATAACCGTTTTCGGGCTTATAAGACTGTAATTAATGATACAACATTATTTTACCACCATATACTTTCATCTTTTGGTTTATTTACTTTTTAGATAAGTGATTCATGTATGGTCGTTTGGTGGAAATTTTAGTATATCATCAACTCAATATAAAAGTTATTTTCAGTTATGTTGTTTCGATCAATTAGTAAGATATTTGGTAACTTCGTCTTGTGCCGACGATTTTCAAACAATTCTAATACGATTTCCTAAAGCATTCCAAAACAAAGTGAGATGGTAAAGCGGTTCTACTTTTCACAGAGCTTTACAAAACCGTGTTTGTTTCAGAGAGCAACATCGCACTAAAAGGCGACGATGTGAACGGCCTATGGAGGAACAAGCGAAGAGGCTCCATTTACAAAGGCATGGGCGTCCTCTGTTGTGTGTCACGACCGAACTACCTCTGAGGGTGACGAGTCTCGCCTTCTCGGCGGATTAGTCCAAGCAAAGATGGGCCAGTGATTGACTAAGTGTTCAGTGTTCAGTGAAAGTGTTTTAAACAATCAGAGATGACTGTGTACCCCTTCTTTTTAAATTGCAATATTTTTGCGATAACACGAGTTTTGAGATATTGTTTCGTAAAAAGAACGGAAACAATGTGACAAGGGACGAGTTCCAAAGCAGAACGAACTTTCTTATTGGATTGAACGTACTTTGTGCGAGTTTTGATCGTAATTTTTTCGAGGAAGAAAAAGCAGAGAGGGGTCGACAGTTAAATTTCCCCAAATGTAAAATGTGCATAGGAAATGAAAGGGTCCACTAAATATTTTATTATTTTGAAGACGGTATGAATACTGTAGATACAATGAAATTCACTAGTTCAATTTAATTGTAGTGATTTAGACTTATATGATGTAGCGAAATCATCACATTGCCTGGAGCGGGATCAATTGCGTTAAGTAGTGTTCATGGTATTAATAAAATTTTATCAATTTTAAAATTAATTATGTGCACTTTTTGTATTCAAAACACTGAAATCCGCATTTAATATTTATAGTTCATTCTATCGCAACTGGGCCAACGCTTTTTTCAGTTGTGGTATTATAAACAAGTTAAGTACCTATTTGAATTATTTATTTACTTCTTTTCGTATGATTCGCATTCATTCGTGTCGTAACAATCATCAGATTAACATATAAATATGTAAGATTTATAATACATCTCATTGCGTGCAGCATTTTAAATTAACTGTTAGTTTACACTTTGTGGTAATAGGAAACGATTCAAGATGATATTGATTCCACAGAGAATTGAATACTCCTCACATTAAAACATAATAGTACAATGTAATAATTACTACGTTGATAAGTTGTTGAATCACAATATTCCTACTTTTAAAGTCCTGACAGTTCTGATAAGGCTCGAACTATATGGCATCCGGGCTTGTCAAGGACCGTTTTTTAACGGCCCCTGACCAATCCGTCGCACAACGAAACAATTGAATTTTTCCTGCACCGACTACACACGATCCGAAGCCAACCGACTCCGATTTTTACCTAGACCCGGATGCCATATAATCCGAGCCTAAGAGAAAAAGAGAAAATTTGCTAAAAAATTTGATAGTTGGTAGAAAATTAACACACATTAAAAAAATACAAATTTAAGAGTAGCTCTGAGGCTTCCGTACCGTTATTTTGTCCTAAATTGTTCATATGGAAGCGTTTTGTGGGAGTTTTCGGAACAAATTTCATTCCTCTTATTTTCTGCCCTCCCAATTTGAGAGTAGGAAATTTAAAAAACAGATCAGCTGGTTGTGCCACTTTTTATTTGTATGTAGTTTATTGTATTCTACTTTTATTCAAAGTTATAATTGTTCTTGTCTGCCAATTTGTTATCAGTGGATGTAAATTGTCAGATCTCGTTAGTAATTAACAGAGTTCCGGTATAAGCATAGCTGCAATTTTGCCTAAATATAATATTTTTCTGTAAAACACTTGCGTACGCCAGGCTCAGATGATCCATTTTTGATATGCTAGTTTGGCAGGCGTCAAGTTGATAGCTGTCTACCAATGAAAAAGGGAGATCTTCCTACTAGCAAGAAGCATAAAGACAGAGTGACTAAAAGCAAAGTAAATGATAGTAACATACTATTTTCAGGAATTTCTTACATAGGTACAAGGAACAGGCATAGTGTAGTGCAGTTCCCGGGTTCATTTTGTGGACCACTTGAATGACATCACTTGAATGACTCGCTGGAAATACGCTCGCAAATCGCCATGCGCCAGTGTGATAACGACCTTATGAATGACCATGCGTGACTGTACATATTTTTATTTTCATCCATGATTAGATCAATTCAGATCCTCAAGGACTCCTTAACACTATGAAATCATAAATATAATTAGAACTTATTATTGTAGACCTCTTGTTCTTCTCTACATTTTAGTAGCAATGGCCTAGTCACAATCGTGTAAGATTTGCATAACTCTAGTCAATTATTATAACACCTTAGGAAGGCATTATTAATTAAAACAAAATGATTATTAATAACAGTAAATTATATTTATTAGTAAAAGTAAAATTAAGTAACTATAAAGTTAACTGTTTTAAAAAAATATTATTTCAAAAGCTGACTCTGCTTATAATTGGATTTTGCCAACACAAATTGAGCTTTCCCAATCAAAGTTATAAATTAAGTTGTAAAACTCCGTTCTTAATGTTTTAAATAGTACATTTCGTATATTCTGTAAATTCATTTTAATAGATTTTTTATGAAGTTATCAGGAAAGGAGGGTGCAGTGAATGTCATAAAAAAAGGATTGTGTGGTTTTATGAAACCACGGTAAAAGTAAAACTTTGTTTCACATTATAGACATTTAACTAAAAATGTTCGTTGGCAGAAATGAGTAATAGTCTATACACTACACGGTCAGCTGATGCGAACTATAGTCGCCGCCATATTGGCCTCGGCTGCTCTGACGAGCGCCTTTCACTTTATCCCTACTCCGCGGCCGACCGTCACGCGACATGCAACACACAGACGAAAAAGTTTGAGACAATGTAATAAAAGTTTCGCTTTAAAAATTACTGGAATAAACCAAACATCTCTTCATCCAGAGATAGTTGGTTTATTCCAGTAAATTTTAGTATCGCTGTTAAGGTTTTATTTATCTACTCCCAATATACATTTATTGTGATGGGGAAACAAACATTTTAATTATTTATTTAATATTTTTGATATTTATCAAAGTTGGAGTAGAGTTAAATATTGTATTAGTGATCTGTTGCGTAGATATTATTGACAAAATGCTTTTGAACATTTTTTTATGCGTAGCACAAAGGTTTTACGCTACGCCTCTGCAGAGATTTCTTTTTTTGGCTCAATATATTTCATGGCAAGTCGTTGCAAATATCAAATGTTTATTAATAGTGTTCACATATTTACGATAATAATAACACCATATTTGTACCTAATTCCTAATAAGTAGGTACATAGGCTTAAGTAGGTAGAAATAGTTATTATTTAAATATTCAAATTATCTACATAGTGCACCCTAGTCAATCATTTTTGTAATTGATCATAATATTTACGCGTCTACAGCCATTTATATTAATCGTACATGCTGTACATAAATAATTGCATCATCCTAATATAAATCCACTTATTAAAGTGATGACTGTGATATACTCATAATATAAAAATATTAAAGAGAATAAATAATAAAAATTAGAAAATATAATATGAATCTCAAAAATGTGTTTTTTTACCACCACCGTTTTTGTTATGAATATAATTTAAAGAAATATTTTATGAATATTCAGAAAGCACAACTGTAAGTATTAAAGGTCCATCGGTATCAGTCAGTGGTAGAAGAGTCTTTACTTTGTGCTTCGGTTAAAAGTTACTTCGTCAAAACGTAAGCGTAATTACAATCGTGATTTTTTACCTTTGTGACATTTGATCTCTCTAAGGGTCTACAATAACTATATAGGATGTTTGATAATATAAGTACTCACAAAAATGAAAGAAGTTATTTTGATGAGCATATTAAATAAATTTGTGAAATGTTTACGATAGAAATGTGAAATTTATTTTGGCATGTAAAAACAAACATTTTAATAACAGTTATGTTGTGCTATTGCATAATGCTTGCCATCTAACCACAGATACTGTATTGTTGACGTCTCGAGATATCTCTTGTTGTCCCTTTCTAACCCAAAACCCGCAGGCATTTCCGAAAGAGATATCAAATCAGCCTTTATTTTTGGATGTCGATTACAAGAGTAGGCAATAAGTTTTATATCGAATTAATCACCTAAACTTAGTCGATTTTCTTTGGAATTTGATAATTTAACAAGTACTTTTTTTTTCGAAAACTCTTTTTTTACCTTTAGAGAAACCGTCACTTGAATATCGTCAGTATATTACCAAACACCCAGGCACCATTCAGACTTTAGTAATCCACCAATCAAAATGTTTGCATGCCTTGCCAAATGATTTTGAATGGTTTAGATCGATACTTTATAACTAAAATATTAAGCTCTTGTGTTCTTGCAAATAAATAAGTTTCATTTCATTTTATTATAGACCGCGACCAACAAGATGCACTGGTTTGTTTGGCATTGTAGTTGACGTCCGCTGTGGGCGAGTAAACGACTGAGCTGCAAGAGTTCGATTCCTGTGAGGCAAATGTTCCCATGTTCTGCAAATATTTATTACAGGTCTTATTGGCACCATGGTAACTCCTAATACTCACGATAAGGTAATCCTAGTGTGAGCTCAAGACTATGTCACTGGTAAGTTTTATTTATCGGATGTTAGGCGGCCGCCGGCGCAACTTAAGCTGTGATGGTTGAAGTTATCATGATCCGAAATGTCCTATAAATGACTACAATGAATTATTAAATAATGCTTCGTGTCACCACATTTACGACATTAATTTAAATCACGGGTAATGATGGCTAGTATTGTTGAAAAAAGATTTTTTCATATTCATTACCATGATTTTTTTTTAATTTTCAATACCTTAATTACTAGAAAGAAAGAAAGAAAGAAAGAAAATACATTTATTTGACACACACACAGGACAGACTATTGAAAACGGAACATATACAGAACGAACATACCTACTTACAAACAGATTTTATTAACAAAGAAAAATTATACAAAGAAACAGGAAACACACAAGATAAAAATTAAGTACATATAATATAGGTAGGTAATTACAAATAATATGGTCTTCCGTGCTGTGTGGGTCAAACAGGCCCCGTCTCAGCGTGTTGCTGCTAACCATCCGAGGATAGTAAGCGGCGCTGGTTTTCAGATGGGACCCATGGGTAGCCTCACGAACGCAGAAAAATGAATAGAAAAGTAAACAGATACATACACATATGTACACAGATACATACATACACATACATAGCTACATATACTTAAAAAATAAACTTTGAGAGTTTGAGATAAAAACAAAGTGTTATGTGGGTAAAGATTGCGCTAGGCAAGTAAAGATCAATTACTGTGACTAAGTTGCGATGTATAGCAAGGAAGGACATGAGACAATGAAGAGGAGGAGGAGGAGGAGGAGGAGGAGGAGATAAAAAGATATGAATGATTTCTAGAAAGATTTGTCTAAAGACCTAAAGAAAAGAGAGTGTGGAGTAGTGTTTGTGGGCAGTGTAACAAGAAGGAGAAAAATACTAGACGGTTTCCTGCGTGACAGAAAGCCGCGATGGCTCCTGTGTCGCAGCATCTTTGTCCACGTGAAGTTCGGTAAGCTATGAGCGCTTTTGCAGCATTAGAAGTTCCTTCTTCAGTGCAAATTTAAAAGATGTTACTGTTTTCAGGGCACGTAAAGGTGGTGGCAGATCGTTCCAGCAACGAGAAGCTGCAAACCTAAAAGACCCACGAAATGCGACAGACTTGTGTCTAGGTGTCAAAAACACGTGAGTACAGGCTCGCCTTTGGTAGCGAGACCAATCTTGAACCCAGCTGAGCTTATTGTAAAGGTAAACGGGTATTTTATTAGCAACAATACCAAAGAGCAGAGATGCGAGGTGCAAGAGCCTGCGAGCTTTCATTTTAAGCATGTTTGAGGAATTTAGGTAAGGAGTGACATGTGTGCGGGGGGGAATGTGGAAACAAAAACGCGCACAGGCGTTTTGAACCCGCTGTATTAACCTTTCAGTCCGAGCCAACAAGCACGTCCCATAAACCACGTCACAATAATTCAATCTAGAAAGCACTAAAGATTCACATAAGGTGACCCTAACATCCTCACTTAAATATGGTCTTATTTTGTAGAGAAGCTTTAATCTGTAAAAACTATTTCGCACCCCATCAGCCACATGACTTTCAAAACGGAGATGACTGTCAAGAGTCAGTCCAAGACTTTTTGCTTCCTTGACATATTCAACGGATTCCCCGTTAACCGAAATATTAATTTGACAATCTGAGAGTTTTAGCAAATTAGCCTTAGTACCAGTCAATATGTATTTAGATTTTTTAGGGTTAAGAACTAAGGAGTTAGACTCTGACCATTGATATACCTGGGCTAAATCATCATTTATCATATTTACCGCGTTGGCACAGTCCGTAGGTAGAAAAGAATAGTACAGCGGCAAGTCATCCGCATATAGATGAAACTGGCAGTGTGAAATGTCCTTGACTATGTCCGCACTAAAAAGAATGAAAAGAATGGGCCCGAGTATAGATCCCTGGGGGACACCTCTAGGAACAGGACAAAAAGAAGATCTTGGGGTAATTCCATTAGACAATCGAAGTTCTACACACTGCTGTCTGCCTGTAAGGTAACTAGAGAACCATTTAATGGCATTAGGATCGAATCCATAAAAAGCAAGCTTTGAAAGAAGAAGGGAAATATTTAATGAGTCAAACGCACGAGAGAAGTCAAGAAGAACCAGGATACTGCATCTTCCGTTATCCTGGGCTGCCAGCAGGTTGTCCACAATATCTATTAGAGCAGTTGATGTACTGTGATTTCGGCGAAATCCTGATTGAAATTGAGGGAGGATATGGCTCTCTTCCAAAAACTTAATCAGCTGCATGCAAACTATCTTTTCTAATATTTTAGAGAGACATGGCAGAAGACTAATAGGCCTCAAGTCACCCATAGTGGAAGGCTGACTATTTTTTGGTATTGGCTTGATCACTGAGACTTTCCAGCATTCCGGAAACAACCCACTAGACATTGACACATTAATTATGTTGGTGATGGCCGGTAGAGATTGAGGTAAGGTCATAAGCAGCATATCCAAAGTGATGCCGTCAATACCTTGCGCATTAGATTTAAAGCTTTGAATGACCTTAAGCACTGTGTACTCACTCACTGAATGAAAAGAGAAGGCATCGGAGCCAAATCTGTTGTATTCGTAGTAAGTTAGCAGTGAAATTTTTACACGGCTGCTACCAGGCACATTAAGAAAATGGGAGTTGATATGATCAGGATTGTCAAAATGAGTAGGGAGTTCAGAAACCTGCTTTTTATTTGATAAGATATTATTCTTTAAATTCTTCCAAAGTTGTTTTGAGTTATTTTATTTTTATTAATATTCTCTTTAAAAAAAGCCACTTTTTCACTCTCTATAGCTGCAATAACGATTTGTTTCATGTCTTTGTAACAATTTTCAAGTGCCTCTGTTTTAAGTATCTTATACCTATCATGACAGTCATCCCTGATTTTAATCATTGTTTTTACAGTGTCTGTAATCCAAGGGTGGGATGGACCTTTGAATTTCGTTGTTTTAATTGGTGCATGTAGGTCGAATAAATTCAAGATTGTACAAGTTAGTGCTGACGCTAACTCATTTAAGTCACGTGCTGATTGAAAATAATCCCAGTCAATAGCATTCAGGTCAGAAGAAAACAATTCCAAAATTATACTCTTCAGGGGCCTGTAAGTTACTAACCGAGGAGATATCTTTTCCTTTTTTATATTAAATTCAACCACTATACCTAAAATATCAATGAAAAAGCCTGTATAAAATAGATAAACCAATCATATTCATTCATCATGTAAGTAGGTACCTGTTAAACTGAATAAGCGGCACCGGGGTCACGTTAAAAATTGTTAAAAATTAGAAATGTATCGATTACTTTTAGATAAATACTGAAGCTACCTAGTATTAAAAGTATTAAATCAATCTCTAAAATCAGTTAATACTATTCTACATATGTCTTTAATTAATGTCGTGAATGCGATGACAGACTGTATAAATTCCATCAGATAGGCAGCTATTCCACCGAGCCCATTAGTCTGAACGTCAAGAGTAATAACCAAATAAAGTCCCACCTATACATTTTAACGTCGAAGCGAAGCGATTGAATTTGTAGAGATGGATGATTATTTTAGAACTGTTTAGAACTCTTTTATGATATGACTGAAACTGATTGAACTTTCGAAGGTATTATTAGAACCTAGTTTGGTCGTCGTAATCAATCACTCGTTGCATGAAGCTAACTCCCGTTGCTAGAATCTGTTTCAGGAAAGAAGTCACTTGACCTGGGCGCTACCCTCTACATTAAGGTATTATTCCGAGGTACGCTGCCGACTGCAACTGCCTCGTGCACGTGCAGCACTGCGTGGAGTCGTCTGCAGTGCAATTACTTTTATATGAAATGAGTTCCGAGCGTCGCTGCCGACTGCAACTGCCTCGTGCACGTGCAGCACTGCGTGGAGTCGTCTGCAGTGCAATTACTTTTATATGAAATGAGTTCCGAGCGTCGCTGCCGACTGCAACTGCCTCGTGCACGTGCAGCACTGCGTGGAGTCGTCTGCAGTGCAATTACTTTTATACGAAATGAGTTCCGAGCGTCGCTGCCGACTGCAACTGCCTCGTGCACGTGCAGCACTGCGTGGAGTCGTCTGCAGTGCAATTACCTTTATATGAAATGAGTTCCGAGCGTCGCTGCCGACTGCAACTGCCTCGTGCACGTGCAGCACTGCGTGGAGTCGTCTGCAGTGGAATTACTTTTATATGAAATGAGTTCCGAGCGTCGCTGCCGACTGCAACTGCCTCGTGCACGTGCAGCACTGCGTGTAGTCGTCTGCAGTGCAATTACCTTTATATGAAATGAGTTCCGAGCGTCGCTGCCGACTGCAACTGCCTCGTGCACGTACAGCACTGCGTGGAGTCGTCTGCAGTGGAATTACTTTTATATGAAATGAGTTCCGAGCGTCGCTGCCGACTGCAACTGCCTCGTGCACGTGCAGCACTGCGTGGAGTCGTCTGCAGTGCAATTACTTTTATATGAAATGAGTTCCGAGCGTCGCTGCCGACTGCAACTGCCTCGTGCACGTGCAGCACTGCGTGGAGTCGTCTGCAGTGCAATTACTTTTATATGAAATGAGTTCCGAGCGTCGCTGCCGACTGCAACTGCCTCGTGCACGTGCAGCACTGCGTGGAGTCGTCTGCAGTGGAATTACTTTTATATGAAATGAGTTCCGAGCGTCGCTGCCGACTGCAACTGCCTCGTGCACGTGCAGCACTGCGTGGAGTCGTCTGCAGTGGAATTACTTTTATATGAAATGAGTTCCGAGCGTCGCTGCCGACTGCAACTGCCTCGTGCACGTGCAGCACTGCGTGCAGTCGTCTGCAGTGGAATTACTTTTATATGAAATGAGTTCTGAGCGTCGCTGCCGACTGCAACTGCCTCGTGCACGTGCAGCACTGCGTGGAGTCGTCTGCAGTGGAATTACTTTTATATGAAATGAGTTCCGAGCGTCGCTGCCGACTGCAACTGCCTCGTGCACGTGCAGCACTGCGTGGAGTCGTCTGCAGTGGAATTACTTTTATATGAAATGAGTTCTGAGCGTCGCTGCCGACTGCAACTGCCTCGTGCACGTGCAGCACTGCGTGGAGTCGTCTGCAGTGGAATTACTTTTATATGAAATGAGTTCTGAGCGTCGCTGCCGACTGCAACTGCCTCGTGCACGTGCAGCACTGCGTGGAGTCGTCTGCAGTGGAATTACTTTTATATGAAATGAGTTCCGAGCGTCGCTGCCGACTGCAACTGCCTCGTGCACGTGCAGCACTGCGTGGAGTCGTCTGCAGTGGAATTACTTTTATATGAAATGAGTTCCGAGCGTCGCTGCCGACTGCAACTGCCTCGTGCACGTGCAGCACTGCGTGGAGTCGTCTGCAGTGGAATTACTTTTATATGAAATGAGTTCCGAGCGTCGCTGCCGACTGCAACTGCCTCGTGCACGTGCAGCACTGCGTGGAGTCGTCTGCAGTGGAATTACTTTTATATGAAATGAGTTCCGAGCGTCGCTGCCGACTGCAACTGCCTCGTGCACGTGCAGCACTGCGTGGAGTCGTCTGCAGTGGAATTACTTTTATATGAAATGAGTTCCGAGCGTCGCTGCCGACTGCAACTGCCTCGTGCACGTGCAGCACTGCGTGGAGTCGTCTGCAGTGGAATTACTTTTATATGAAATGAGTTCCGAGCGTCGCTGCCGACTGCAACTGCCTCGTGCACGTGCAGCACTGCGTGGAGTCGTCTGCAGTGGAATTACTTTTATATGAAATGAGTTCCGAGCGTCGCTGCCGACTGCAAATGCTGACTGATGTTACTGCCGCGGCGCTCAGAAGTCATCCCAATAAATGTTATGTTATGTTGGTGGACTCTCTTTTCCGCATTTGAACTCTTAAGTGGTCCATTATGCAAGAGAGAGTTGACTATATGGATAGCCAGCCTAACTCCGACCAGAAGCGCTGAAGTTTCTTGGGGTCTTCGCAGGCTTCACGTTGTGCTGTTACCCTCACGCATACCAGGACTACGTGGGCAGCTGATTATTCTTCGGTGAGACATCCCCTGCAGAGTGAGCTGTCTGTGGCTCCCATGAGAGTCCAACATAGAGGTGTTTGTTCAGGGGGCAATGTCCTGTAAGGGATGATTCGAAGGTCAAGTCTCTGAAGGTTGTGCAGTCGACGTTTCAGATTCAATCCGCCATAGATTTAAAGATACCGATCGTGTGCATCCTGCACCCAGCCCAGCAACGTCTATTAGGTCTTCTTTAAAGCTTGTGGAAAGCCGCCCCACGCTGTGCTATTCAGTGCGTGGTTAACACTCGAAAACCTTTGTACCCAACGGCAGCCAGTTCTTCGAACTATCGAAGCTAAAGAACTGAAGAAGTAAACAGAAGATTCATTACTGAAGTTTGTGATGCTTAGAATCCTACGAATATTCAATATTTATGTTTAGTCCTATCTGTTGCCGAATCCATAACATTTTACATTACGTTATAATGAAATCTAAATCTAGTCTTTATGTGGGGTCACGTCAGGTCCTAGACTGAATCTTATTATGAGGTCAGGCAAATAAACTGCCAACACAGTCTTGCCTGGCCTCATAATAAGATTCAGTCAATAACTTAAAAAACAAATAACTTGTGTAAATAATTTGTGTTACAAATAGTTTTAAAAAATATTGCTATAGTCATTGTTTTTTATTCGACGTTATTTTAATGGTCACGCTCGTAGATGCCCCCACGTTGCCTAATATAGGGTATGGCCGTACGGGCTCCACCACCGCCACCATGGTCGTTCCTAAATCTCTTGCCCTTGAACTCATCCTGCATTGAATCCCTCCCAAACACTGAAGAAAATAGAAAAGTATAATGACCCAAAGTTTATATAGATCTTAAGATAAGGCACAACGGGTGGCTACTTATGAACGCTTCCCTGTTGTTACAAATAAATTGTACATCGTTTTATTCATTTATATCTATGGGAATAAATCGACAAAAATGTAACTATGTGTACCTAATAAATATTCACAATATTAAAAGTGACATTATAACATTCGATTCCAACTTGTCTAATTATGATGAACAAGGTTTAGGTTCATATATAATTTAAATTGCATGCTTAGCCTAAGAGAAATATGTTGAACCTAAACTAAAATCATCTTGTAATTTATGTACCCATATTTCATACAATAAATATTATTTCATTTCATTTCTTTCATTTCACCACCATGCCTATTTCTGCCTCCAAGCAGCATTGCTGTATTTTGGTTTGAAGGGTATGATTGCCGGTGAAATTACAGGCACACGAGGCTTTACACTTGTATGTCTCAAGTTGATGGACGCAGGTCAGTGCATCGTACATTGCTAACGTTGACCTACGAGGCAACTCTCTGTTATAGGCGAGAGTTACCACTTAACATCAGTTGCGCCATAAGCTTGTCCCATCTAAATACTTACTATAAAAAAAATCATTCGTTGCGCAAATCGCCCGTATATTCCGCGTAGCCGTTAAATAATGGCCCTCATATTAAATGACGGTTATCTATCTCTTCTTAAAAAACCAAGACTTCAGTAGGAGTGTTGTTATGAAAAAAGGCAAAAAAGGTCTTAAAATTCAGTAATATTTCTTTCTAATAACGAAAATATACCTTTTCAATAGAAAGAAATAAAAAAATCTTATG
The DNA here is from genome assembly GCA_963924445.1 of Philereme transversata. NCBI lineage: Eukaryota > Metazoa > Arthropoda > Insecta > Lepidoptera > Geometridae > Philereme > Philereme transversata. The sequence continues at coordinate 15,264,936 of OZ004342.1, forward strand.
TATGATAAAAAAGGGATGGTTACAGATAAATGAAATTCTAAAGGTCTAAATAAACTGGTACGTAATAAAATATTACCATAACTTAAGGACGTTATTCTATTTAGCCAATACTCACTTTCGTTGGAATCTCGTCGGTATCGCCTTGATATAAAGTTGTCTTTTACTTAAAATCCTTTGTAATGATGGCTCTTATTTACTTCGTGTAGCGTCTTTTCGTTAGACGAGGAAGACACAGAAAGTATTCTTTATATTCTGCATAAATAATAAGCATTTTAAGTTTACGCGTGTGTATAATACGTTTCTTTAAATAGCTTTTGCTAAAAATACTCACAGATGTGTGAGAGAGTCGTTATTCTTACTGTTTTGAAGGGGTTTAAAATCACGAATATTTTAGAATATTCATTCAATACACCCTTTTGTTCTTGTCTGTCATCCTCTTCCAAACTAATGGGACCCAGTAAATTATTTGGAGTTAATCGCTGAATTTTGACTTTTTTCAAATGTGCTTTCTTATTTTGTAGCAGTCAATCTAGAATTCGTTGTCACTAAGACTGTTTACTTCGTAGTTTCTTTAAATGGGGTTATCATTATGCTCATAAGTTAATCCATCCTGGTTTCTGTTTTTAGTTTCAATTTTCTCTTTGGTTTGATTTATTAATACAATCAATGACTTCCATGGCTTTAAGAAATCTATAGATACTATTATTAGCCGATTCCGAGTCGGAACTGGAATCAGACTCTGTACGTTTAACAGTCTGTTTTTGAATTTGGTCTTTTTCTTGTTTTATCAGTTCCAAGATGCTTTTGATATTTTTATCCTGTAGTGGAAAACGTAATAAGGAATGCCAGTGATACCACTGTAGATAAAAATAGTTTATAATTAAATAAATAAATATAAATATTGCTGGACATTTCACACAGCGCTATCTAGCCCCAAACTAAGCAGAGCTTGTACTATGGGAACCAGATAACTGATAGAATACTTATATACTTTTTTTTTGTAAATACATACTTATAATATATAGAAAAACACCCAGACCCAGAACAAATATCTGTAGATCATGCAAACATTTGTTCCGCTGCGGGAATCGAACCCGCTACCTCCTGCGTCTCAGCCGGCTATTAGCTCACTGCGCCACGGAGGCAGTCTAAAAAATAAGGTGTAATAAATAAATAGATAACGCTGAAAATTTCACACAGCGCTATCTAGCCCCAAATTTAGCAATGCTTGTATTATGAGAGCCAGATAACTGATAGAATACACTTATGCACACATTTTTTAGTAAGTACATACTTATAATATCTAGAGAAACACCCAGACCCAAAATAAATACATGTAGATCAGACGGGAATCGCTAGTTGCCCACTGCGCCACGGTGGTCGTCATGTGGATATGTACTTACCCTAGTTATCTAGATTAATTTTAAATAATACCTGTGTTACATCTACCTGTAAAAATGAAGCTCAGATCCAACATGTCCACGTATTTCCGTACGTACAAGTATCAACTCTTATAAAAATACATTTTGAATGTTATCTTAAGGTGCAATATTATTCATGACCATTTCAAAATTTCATTTTCTCTTATCGTATTTAAAACTTTGTTTAAATTTGCTCTGCCTCAACTAGGTACCTGTAATTTAGTCTCGTTTTATTTTGAACATTCGTAGAGAATTTGTATTTTGAATAGCTTGAAAACTCGAACCTGAAATGTTTTTGGGGATATGAATTTCGACCAGATGGTTTGCTGGGAAAATGTCTATTGTGCTTCGAAATACGAAATGCATTTGACTGAGTTCGTTTAATCATTTTTTAATATTTTGTGGCAAGTGCGAGTAAGTCTAGGTACTTGAGATTTCAGTACTTACAAATACAGAATGAAGAAATCATTCTGTATTTGTAAATATCATACTACCACATTTTTTGTAAAATCCTAAATTTTCCTCAACTTTAAACTTTTCACAATTTTTTCTACTTTTCAGCATTGTATTAAACTCTGGGTTTGCCAAAGAGCGATGTAGCGCAGCATTTTGGGTGTCAAGAGAATATACAGGATTCGGAACACCTCGCTGCGCTCAAGGCCCGGCATCGCTGACGTCGGTATCAAGGCTGCCAAGTTAAAGTGGGATTGGGCGGGTCATGTCTCCCGCATGCTAGCAAATAGATGGGCTAAAGTCGTAACTGGATGGAGCCCTGTGGATGGAAAGCGACACCGTGGAAGGCCTAAGAAGCGGTGGCGCGATGATTTGGACGCTTTTTATTGGGACTGGCGGGATTTGGTACAAGATCGAGATAAATGGAGAGATAAGGTGGAGGCCTTTGCCCAGCAGTGGGGCAGCATAGGCTAGTTAAAAAAATTGAACTCTAACCTGTTCTGTCCCTAGCTAGAGGGCTAAAGTGAGTATTCCAAATAATTTTACCTTCATTTCGGTGATTTTAAGCACAAAGATAAATACTTTCATTATTAAAGACAGCATTACCTATATATAAACGCTCGGGAGTAAAAGCTTGTTTTTATCGCAACAAGGGGCAGTTACATAAATTTCAATTAGAACCTTACCTTCAGCCATTCCTTTGAAAAAGGTTCTTGATAGACAGCCGGACAGACAGACAGGTGTCCATCTATTTATTCTAAGGTGCAGAACCCTAAAAAGGTTGGCATTCAGTTAAATTATGTTCTATGCTTCCATTCCTCGTCTGCATTGCAGACTTCATCTTAAATATGAAAAACTGCATTGTTCGCTTGGGAGAGGCTCGCAAACTATACTCGTTTATTCATAGTTTAAATGAGGAGAATGATAAATTAACTTGCAGACGCAAACTAATTTAAAAAAGTTAGAGTGAGCTGTTTCACGGTCTACAACGATTTCAAGTAAAATAAAATAAGAAAGCACCATAATGGCTTCCGGGGGCTTATTAAACAGGGTTAATTTGTAAAAAGTTGACAAATTTTGAAAAAAGTAATCCAGAATAATAATTAGTGTTTAGTTAAATCACCGTTTCATACTAACCTTACTGTCTAAAGACGCCGTAATGTATAAAAAAAGGATTTACAATTTCATTCTTGTATTAAAATAAATAAGGATTATTGTGTTCTGGATCCATAAAATGCACAGAGCTGATCCTCAAAATTTAATGACTGTTTTTAAATTCACCCTGTATAAAATTTAAATATAATATTTATGTAGTTTTAGATGATAGAATGTACGACGTAAAATCTTGTTTCAAATCATTGATATTTTGGGTGGGACACAGAGTTTTTTGATCCCTAAAACTCACGAACTAATTTATTCGTAACAAATCCACTACAGATTTGCATACAAAACGATGTTTAGCTGCATTGTATAGATACTTACACGCAAAATATTCATTTATTTAAATTGTTTTAAAGTGATATCTATCATACAACGGCTATCATTTTCGTAACTTAAATTTTATTTGAATGGATGCGTTTTCACTGGAGATGTACGAGAACTCTCAAAGGAGCCCAGTTTTGTCAAACGAAATCACTAGCACTGAAATTACACTCAAAACTGAACTAGACTAGATAACGATAAAGGAATAAGTATCGAGTCCTTTCTAGCGACTTATTCCAACTCACTCACGATTTATTCCGCATCCTATTCAATACGTACTATAAATAGATTATTGAACAATCTATTTGTATCAGTTCATTCAATGTCATGGTGCTCCTAAACGAGTAATCATTTCACGACAATGCGTAGCCGGCAATGTCCAGCAATACATAATTGTCCGGTCAATAGATATATTGCCCACGAGTTGCTGTGCAATGTGTGGTTCAATTAATATTTTAAATTAATCGCTATCTATATCAATGTAAAACGTAATATCAGCCAGCGGGCAATATCAGCGCCAACATGGCAGCAATCTTCACAAAACTCGACAATTATCGACAATATTGTGGTAATATAGAAGAGCAATACGGCAGCATAATATTATGTATATTTCTGTTTTAACGAGCAACATTTTCATTGCAAAATGTTGCTCGCTTAAGAGCACTTTTAGATATTTGCTATAACAAGATTTTCATTTCAATTCCTAGTGCATGAAATGTCAATTTTCTTATACTAAGTGTTTTTTTTATGTACGACATTAAATGAAAACACGGTAATGGCTAGGTTTTTGTCAAATGCATTACCATAGAATATTTGAAATTTTCAAACCTGTTAAACTGATAAGCGGCATCCTTGCAAAGGCGCCGCCGATTTATGTAAAAAGTTGTTTATTAGAATGAATGAATGAATGAAAATTCTTTATTATACCTTACAAGCTAAACACAATAGATATAAAAATAAAACAAATAAATGTAAGCATAATGGGCGGTCTTATCGCTTAACAAAGCGATATCTTCCAGACAACCTTTGGATGGAGAGGATCATTGCTTAATGGAAGATTGGCTGAGGTGTAAAAAGAATAAACTTAATAATAGAGAAAGAAAAATTGCTTAACCTTAAATACATAAATAATAGGTACATAAATAATTTTAAATAAGTAAATATCATTTATAAAATAAATAAATATGTACTTACATACATACATATAGGTATATTAATATATACATATATTAATAATATTATAGATCAGATGAATAATCACGACTCTTCTTGGAGATAAAAGTTTTTGAGTCTAGCTTTAAATACGGAAGGTGAGGGGGATTTCCTTATGGAGACCGGCAAGGCATTCCATAATCGGACAGCTTGGACGGAAAAGGAGTTTGCATAGAAACTAGTTCTATGCATCGGTGTTTTGAGAAGGAGGTTTTCAGAGGATCGGAGTGTTCGGGAATTTGTGCAATGAAGGAACTCGAAGCGTTCCTTCAGATAACAAGAAATGTATCAATTACTGGATAACTATTCAAGCTAACGATATTAAACCCACCTCTAAGAACAGTTAATACGATTCCGGATGTGTGTTTTAAATTAATGTTGTGCATAACAAAACAGGTTATATAATGTATAATAGTAGTGGCCGTCAGCCGATCTCACCGTCCCTCGTATTAATCAATCAATTGGGTAGATCAAAGGTTTTAAGCATAGCATGCACGAATAAATTACCTAATTGCTGTTAAGTTTTTCGTGCCAAAGACCCGTTACATGGCGTCAAATTACCTAAAGTCATTAAACACACACGCAAGCCGTGCTTTCTCTCCCTCATATTACTCGTATTTTGCATATTAAAATGTAAATGAGAGTACAATTTACTCGGCATAATATGGTCTATTAATCTTATTTGTCGAGTAAAATTTATTAGCTCAAGAATGCTTTAAACTAAGCGACTCTCTAGATTGGATGTGTGTACGAGTGGGTACAATATCAATATTTTATTCAAATTAGGTCCTTAAATTGACCTACACTATCCGTCTGTGAGACGATAGATAATAAAGATCGTTTCAAAAAGACAAGTAAAATTTAACAAAATTTAAAAAACCCCCGACCTTTCAAAATCTTTAAATCATCATCATCATAGCTTGACTTCACCCACTCTATTTGCCTGTGCCATGCTTCACGGTCCTGTGCCAGCCTCATCCAGGTTCGACATGCGATGTTTGCTACATTGTCTGCCCATCTCGCTGCTGAACAACCATCGTTTCGGTATCCTGTTCGTGGACACTATTCAGTAAGCGCCTTACTCTTAAAAACCCCCTGAGATCTGAGCTGAGATCCCTTCGCCAAAAAAGAAAAGAGCTGATAGTCCTCGGACTGGCTGGACTGATATTCACAACACAAAGCTAAGAAGTAGCCCAGTTAAACTAGCTTTTTATTAAAAACCCGCATCCGAATAGGTGCAACGCATTTGGGAACCACAATGCCACAGACAGGCAGACGTCAAACTTATAACACACCACTTTTTGGTTTGTGGTTAAAAAGAAACGTTTAGAAAGTCAATAAATTAGGAATGCAAAAAGTCCGCTTTATTCAATTCGTAAGTATAAATGAATTGCTTTCGATTTACCGTTTCTTTCATTCGTTAACCCAGCGGCTTGTTTCTTTTCAAGTTACCCCATTAACCTGAAGTCCGGACGCAGCCAATCATTCACTTTTATTGCTTAGTCAAAACTTGTTAAGTCGTGTTTCAAGAGGGTTTACCTAATTCAGGTCAATTTGTACTCTACCTTTACTGTCTAACTAATGAACCGTTAAACGGCTGTATAATTAAGCTATCTAAACTTTTGAGAAACACTAGTTCAATTTTAGTCGGCGGCGTTAATGTTGATGTATGTATCCCTCAAAAAAATGTAGTGATAGAGTCGTGATAAATCAGTTGACTGACGGAGTTTCAAACACAGTGAAAAACTAAGTACTCCATTAGTGGTTTTGAGCTGGAATATTGAAAGCAATTTTCTCAGCTCATCTGATTCATTGCTCAATCGAGCTCGTAAACCGAAGATGTTTTTTTACAGCTTTGAGAGACAAGCCGCTGATTGAAATCACATCAAATATACGTCCAAGGAGATTAAAATGGATGATAATTTGCTAATGGAAAGAAAAATCTTGCGTAAAATATTTAGTGCTTTTTGGGAGCCATTCAGGCCGAACAATAACTATGTTTTAGCCGACTCGTTTCTTTCTTCTTTTAGTAACTAGCTTTAGCCATCTATAAAATGTTTTATTCGTTACTAATTTCTAATTCAAGGTATACCAGAGGTATCATAAAACAGGACCAGGCAGATCATAAAATATTTCGCGTCTAGAGTGAACAAGCAGTCGGAATTATTTAGCGCTACAGTAGTGAACACGCTAGAGATTGGAGCTATCGATAAAATCTTTTGTATGCATAAAATATCGGTAAGTTTTCATGCATGTTCGGGTCTCATTCATCAAAGTTTGTGGGTATTTTTGCTGTTAGGAAAGTTCGAGCCTACATCTCACATGATAAACAGTGGTGAAGCACGCAAAATAAGATTAATAAGGAATCACTTGCATGCCTAAGGTACTACTCCAAAGCCAAGTCAGAGGTCTTTAGGCGGCTTGAAAACTCTAACACCAGAGCTTGGCCACTTAGCTCATACGAAGAAGAACTCAAAAATCAGTACGATCCCGACTTAGGCCGGCTTGTACGAATCATAATAAATAAATAAATAAATATCGCTGGACATTTCACACAGCGCTATCTAGCCCCAAACTACGCAGAGCTTGTACTATGGGAACCAGATAACTGATAGAATACTTAGATATATACTTTTTTTTTTGTAAATACATACTTATAATATATAGAAAAACACCCAGACCCATGCAAACATTTGTTCCACGGCGGGAATCGAACCCGCTACCTCCTGCGTCTCAGCCGGCTATACGCCCACTGCGCCACGGAGGCAGTAAATATCAGTTGGGAATAACCCAACGTATTTCGCTGATAAACATGTTTAAATTTGACTTATTTGTATGAACTTGACAAATCTTTGACAAATTTTTAATTATGTCAATAAATAAATTTTTACTTTTTACTTTTTTTTTTTTTTTTTTTACTTTAAATAATATTTAGCCACTAAATACGTTTAGGCATCGTTGCGCAAGTCGCCCTTAGGGGTACATCAGGTATATGTGAGTATTTATTACTCATTATTACTTCACACCAAACTATACTTACGAAACGTACAGAGAAGTTAAGTTAGAGTTGAATTAATCGCATCAAGATTTTCATTTTGAGGATATTAAATTATCCGATATGACTGCAGTTGACTTTTTATACAGATAACGTGTTGAATCTACAAAAATAAGAATTTGAGCTCTGGCAATGTGCTACAGAAATATCATATTATTATAACCGATTATAAGTACTTAGTTTATTACGTTTAATTGAATCGTATACACCTACTGTATTTTATTTGATAATGGATGGAGAGAGTCGGTAATGGACCACTTTGGCACGCTGGCCGCTATTTTTCTAGGACACCCTGGCTTCTTCATAGTGTTTTTTCTTCACCCTCGAGGAAGTGATAAATACGGTCGTAAATCGCCGCACACATTGGTAAACGCTGAGACCCAAGAACTGAATATGAGGCTGGGCTCTAAACTAAAACAGCCATTTTGGAAAGAAATAAAGAAAATACATTTATTTGCACCACAAAATGAATCATGAAAATATAATCTCAAGCAATTAATTGTTTAATTTTAATTGTCGGGTTATAACTAACCATTTATAACTCAAGAACGGCTGAACCGATTTTGATAAACTTTTATTTGTTGGATTTGTCTCCGCCCCGAATAGCAGAATAACTATTATAAAGCAAAAAAAACATGAAGGAAATTAATTTTTTCATACAAAGATGCAGCTAATGATGACCGATTGACAATTCCACCGGTGACTTACATTGGCAGCCCGCGTCTTATGCATGTCAAGGTGGTACGAAGTTCGGTGGGTCTAGCTGACCCACCGAACTTCGTACCACCTTATACGAGTATAAAATTAACAATAACAAAGGCACGTTTTTTTTTAATTATATAATTTAGCGTTAAGGTGAAAAGGCCTTTAGCTCAGCATATCTGTTACCATGCTGGAGCGCTGGTCTTCTGCTAAGGCCAGTGTTGATTTCACAATATACTTACAAGAAAGCCTACTTCTATAAAGAATAAAGGATTTTCTTCGAGGAAGGATCAAATGCGTTATTGGGTAGGGAACCTTATTTCTTCGGTTGGATCGTGAAATATGAATTCCATTAATACCTAGCGTACAAAAGCAGCAATAACTTATATCGTCAAGCGTTACGTACGCGTAACGTTTTATCGCGTAACGTCTGCTTAGTTTGGGCGTAGATAGCGCTGTGTGAAGTGTCCAGTAATATTTATTTATTTATACACGTGATTTAATCCCAGGCACACATGTTAAATAATATAACAATAATATTTTTTTATAATTATAAAATAAAAATTAATACGATACTACAGTCCTTAGTGATGTGAGCTTGACCACGAAAGTCAGTATTCCTTATAAGCATTAGTATTAAGATTCGTTTAAATCTAACATCGGTAACATAAAAAAAAACATAATATTAAAATGATATATCACTATCATCATCATATCCGCCAAAGAACGTCTACTGAACATAGGCCGCCCCCATAGACTTCCAGAGCGACGGATCTTGTGCGGCCTGCACCCAACAGCTCCCAGCAACCTTTATCAGGTCGTTTTTCCATCTAGTGGGAGACCGTCCTACGCTACGATTTCCAGTACGTGGTCTCCACTCAAACCTTCTGAGCATTATTAAATACTAGCTGACCCGCCCGCGGATGCGCACGCGTGGTTTGTCAATAAAAACATTACCCTCCTTCTTCGCAGTTGAGTAAAAAGTAGCCTATGTCCCAATCCCGGTGACAATCTATCTATATACCTACCAACGGTACATAGGGAGTGCATCTAAAGAATACCTCATAATTTTAATCCCTTACTTTATCCATCCCCCCCCCCCCTCCCTTTAGGGATGATTTTGCAAAAAAGTGGAACACGTGTTTCTTTATTTCTGACCAAAAGCCCACATATGAATTTTCAGATCCCTAACTTAGCAATTATGGATTGCCCATACAAACTTTCAACCCCTATTTTACCCCCTTCAAGATATGTTTTGAGACAAAAGATAGCTTATGTCCTTCTCGAGAATATAATTTATCTTCTTGCCAATTTTCAGTACGATCCGTTCAGCCGTTTAGTCGTGAAAAGATAACAAAAAAACAAATTTACAAAAAAACAGACTTACTTTCGCATTTATAATAACGGTATGGATAACGTAGAAGGACTATAGCGGCGGCACAACTCGCTCGTCTATACGAGCAAGTTGGGCATGTGGCTATCCACATGCCCAAAAACTGTAAACAATAGCAATATCGGCGAATGATATTATCAAAAGCGTAACTTTATAACGAAGTGATTTCGGTCAAGAGAAGTTGTTGGAACGGTTAATTTGTTCGGAAGTAGTTTAATCAAGAGTTGCGTGCCGTAAGATTGGATTTGCAGTAATTAAAGAAGCAGACGACCTCCAGGGGGTTTACCACTATATCCAGGCCTTCTCCACAAATCCGAGCCATGATGAATAAATATTTTTAAAATCTGGGTACGCATTTACACGTGTTCAAATCGATGAAGGAAAACTTCTCTCGTGAGGAAACCTACAAAAATTTGAAGACATATATTATGTGTCATCTGTTAATATTCTAATTAAGAGCGCTGGATTACAACCAGTCATGTGATAACCAACGAACACACTGGTTAGTCATTGTATCTCATTATCCAGGGAAAAATTTATTTCGTCTGATCATTAATTTTTGTTATCATTAATTTTAGTAAATCCCGGTTTAACCCTTCTTCTTTCTGTCCTTTTCTCACATTATATGGGATAGTCACAAAATGACTTCCAAATTCATCTATCAGCCGTCATCTCAACATTTACTCAAATCGCGGTTTAACACTACAAGAATAACATTAGATACCTATGAGAATATTGGATTGCTCGTGATGTGATAGTAGGACCCCTAGACTCGTATATTGCTTCCTCAGATTAACAGAGCTTCCAGTTAATTTCCTGCGTTCAATTCCGCAGCGTAATTTACAAAACAGCCTTATAAACAAACCGATGATTCCAACCTTCCAGAGAGTAAAATGTATGGAAAATACACTTATCATTGGCAAGCATTCGATTGGATTAGATCTTTTAATTTTTGGTACACTATAATAAAATGCATATCATTATTTTTACAAATTGATGATTTAGCTTGCAGGAATGGGTTATTCACTAACTCGAGACGTGTGTCCAGTTGATGAAACTCTAAATTAGTATCACTTATTATTTCGTCATCTGGGCATGTCAAGATTTGTACGTATGTCCACCACATAGTAAATATACTTTTACATTAGTTTGAAATCCGATCGATAGATTTGCAATCTATTACATTTACATACCAGTGTTGGTCTTCGTACTTCGCACGCGTGGTTTTTCAATAAAGAATAGCCTATGTCTCAATCCAATCATCCATCTACATACCAAATTTCATCGAAATCGAGCCGTTCAGTCGTGAAAACTTAACAAACAGACATACAGGCAGAGTTACTTTCGAATTTATAATATTATTAAAATTAGTGTGACTATGAGTTGAATTATAATAATTTTGTCAATCATCAGAAGACAAATAAACGACTATTAGTAACGTACTACAACTTTATATTTAAAAAAACACGCCAAAACATATCTAAATTCCATGGCTAAATTTAGTGCACTAAATTAAAAATACTCTGAAGAGTGAAACGACTAAATATGTAATATTTTCTAACCAACAAAATACACAAGAGGAAGAGGCTCTACAAAAGGCACTTAACCCTTTAAGTGCCTGAAAAAGGTTTCAACCCCTGAGGACCGCTAATCCTGCCAACAACTCTGTAACAATGCTTCATTTCTTTAAATCATCTGTCTTCCTAATAGAACGCGCGGCGGCGTCCTGTCTATGTTTAATTTTAATTAGAGAGATGTACGTTTTAAGCGAAATTATTTTATCGAAGCTCGAAACGGGGCATGAGGAAATCCTGCTAAAGACGTGGAACTTGTTAATTATTTCTTAATGACGTCCCGATTCCTCTTAAATGTAATTTGTGCACGAATAAACATTAAAGTCACGTATTTATACATTTATCGGTTAACGCCTGGAATTATAGGGAAGTTGGTGGCATTGTTTATGATGATCTAGTTAAGTTTTGTAAGGCGTTGATAACAAAGCTGTGAAGTAATTGATTTTCTGCGCTGTAGGCGCTATGAGGAAGTTTGCTCCTATAACCAGAAAGTACGTAGTATATTATACATCTGTAGTAGATATATCCAAGTAGGTCATTTCTAGGATATGTGGGCTTAATGCTTGTAGACGTATACTTAAGCGTACATTGCATTGAATTTTTAGCTTTATTTTGCTTAAAACCCGCACGCTAAAAATCTACCCCTAAATGGCAACCTCCGTGGCACGTTGGGTAAATAACCAACTGAGACACAGGCATGATTTACAGGTCTGGATGTTTCTCTAAATATTATAATGTATTTATATAAAGATAATTAAACAAGCGCGTGGCGGACCATCAACAATGAAGGGTTCCGCAGTCAGTACGCCTGTTTCGTAATCATTTTAAAAAATTATAGAGGTTGGGCTGGTAAAAGGGAGATAATACACGACTGGTACGTAAATGAATAAATAATAAATAAATATCGCTGGACATTTTACACAGCGCCATCTAGCCCCAAACTAAGCAGAGCTTGTACTATGGGAACCAGATAACTGATAGAATACTTATATACTTTTTTTTTGTAAATACATCCTTAAAATATATAGAAAAACACCCAGACACGGAAAAAATATGTGTAGATCATGCAAACATTTGTTCCACGGCGGGAATCGAACCCGCTACCTCCTGCGTCTCAGCCGGCTATATGCCCACTGCACCACGGAGGCGGATAAATGACTACTATGTAGCTTTATAATTCGTAAACGGACTCTTGTGTCAAAACAGTATTGAGGAAACCTTATAGTGTTTTTGAAAGACCTATTTAACGATATGCCACACGATGGGAGTTACCATTTTGACCCATTTAGCAATTATAATAAAAATATTTTTTGTTTATGATGAGAAACATCTATTGGCGCGCCTCAGCAGTAAAACCGACTCGTCATATACAATAGACATCGCCTGCGTCCAATAGGCGATGTCTATTATACATAATAACATGTTGGATATTTCAGATTATTTTTTCCAAGTCCGAAAGCCGAAGTCCCAAGTCCATTTGGTCGTTGGGCCGTTTTGCGTCTGATAGGATAAGATAAGATGATTATAAACGGTTTTCTTTAATTATACGAAAAAAATACCGTTCCAAATTAAAATATAACTAGAATCATAAACCTCCTTTTGTTTTACTGTAGTTGGATAATTAGGGATTTATGAGAGAATCTTCAATTTGAAGATAGGTACTTCTGTATTATGAACCACCGAACCAATTGATTGGATTTTAATTAGGTCACTTGTTCTATTCAAAGTATGAAACTGAATCGAAGTTTGCTAGAAATTTAATAGGAACTTTAGAAAAAATTATTTTGATGGCAGTTACATTAATCTCCAAATTTTATGTTTTAGAGAAATAAGTAACGTATTTAAAATGACAGTAGGTGGGGCACATAGCTTTTCTTTTGTTATTAAAACTATATTTAAAAAAAAAGAAAAGCTATGCTAGCGTTTGACCACGATCTCGCCTAATAGTATGCGATGATGCAGTCTACTATGGTATCTATTTAGTATTCATATACGATAGAAGAAACCTATTCACTCACGACTTGAAGACCCCTAGGTTGTAGTTATCATTAAACGCAGACTCAGGCAAGGAGTTCCACTCCTTGGCGGTGCGCATAATAAAGGTGGAAGAGTACCGCTTTGTGCGTATGGGTGGTATGTTTACCATGTAGCGGTGGCGCACCGCGTCTGGTTGTCCGATGATAGAATGAGAGTGGTGGGATCAGATTGAAATGCTCCGCAGCACAATCTCCGAAATGTATCCGATAAAAAACCAAGAGGTATGCAACCTTTCGACAATGGTGATGACCGAGGAGCCTTGCATCTGCTAACTCGTCATTGCAAATGAGCTTCTTGGCTCTTCTCTCAATTTAATCTAGAAGCTCAAAGAGCTTACGGCTGTTAGGGCAACCGTCTTCCGCTCCAAGAACCGCAAAAGTACTTGAATGGAAACCATGCACCGGAATGCGCAGCATAGGATGGTCCCAAACTAGATAGATTACGTTACTGGGAGCCATTGGGTGCAGGCCTCATAAGATCGGACGCTTTGGAAATTCATGAAAGAAGCCTATGTTCAACAGTGGTCGTCCTATGATTTATTATTTTTTGAGTTTTATTTGTTTTAGATAATATGATGATGATGATGACGGATTTGAAAATCATACGGTATCACTTTACTTATTCTAAATTAATTTTATATAATCTAGGGGCCGATTCTGGTATCAAAGATTCCACTGCCCAAAGGCCTCCGACATGGCTTAGCTACTTTTATAGCCGGACTTTCATCTTAACGAGCCTTTCAAACTTTTCAAAGCACTTAGTATATACGAGTACAACTATACGTTTGTGCAACTATTGAAGTTTTTTATTTAAATTCAGTTAATTAACATAGAGTTCAACTTAAGCATTATGATTAATATACATTTGCAGATCATGCAAACGTTTGCTCTGTGGCGGGAATCAAACGCACGCCTCAGCCGGTTACTCCATACCGCGTCACAGAGGTCATCATAGACGTTATTTTAATCGGTCAACAAAGAATAAAAATATTTTACAAAATGTTTTCGTAGGCCTGACAGGGCCAGGAACTACTTACCAAGTTATATAAGAGCTCCCGCAGACTATCTGCCGATAGTTCAGTCATGTCAGGTTCCAATAAAATATTGGCAGATTTCAAATCGTTAAATATTCCCACCCACATACTGTATTTATGGTCATTAAACAATCGATTGAACCGTCGAGGATTAACAATCTGTAGTGTGTGGAGATTCTTAAGTTATAAAATAACTGATACCTTTATTTGAAAAGGTAGAAATAATGTTAGTTACGTCGTAAATGTAGGCTTTCTTTTTAACCCCACTGTCATGATGTTATGGCCGGCCTTATTGCTGGGAACAACCTGTTCCAGACATATGGTAAGATTACTATCAATGACTATATTTTAAAGGAACTATCTCTAGAAAACGAGGGCCTATACTTCATCGTAGCAATGACCTACGCCGTAGCAATGACCTACGCCGTAGCAATAACCTACGACAACAGTTAGTATTCTTTTAGTATTCTCGACGTAGAATGGCCTACGGCGTAGGCTATATTATTAATGGCTTAATTAAAACGTTTATGATCCAAAATATAATACAGAGATTAAAAAACCATCATGTACCGCCAACAGATCTTAATAACCATCACACAAACCAAAGTGTTTCAAACCGTCAGTTTATGCTGTTTATGTATATTATTACATAAATAATAATACAATGCGGGACGCTTGTCTAGACGTGAGGATGACAAATGGAGCAGGATAGTGACAGAATGGTGGCCGAGGAGTGGGTATAGAGATGGGTGGACGACATCGTAAACGTCGCGGGCCGTCGTCAGTGGGTGAGACTAGCGCAGGATCATGGTGGATGGCACAAACTTGGGGAGGCCTATACCCAACAATGGGTGAAGTCAGGCTGTGGATGATGATGTATATTAGTATTGTGCAAGATAAATAGCAATTATACAATTTACTATGCAATTTTACTATGCAATTTAACTAGTAATGTGAAACTAAATATGTAATTCTATTTAATACATCGCTAAAACAGACAGTTCCCATCCAGGTCAGGCTTTCATAACTCAGCAATCAGTTGAATATTAATATGTATTAACGTACGAATTGATAATGTTGACTCCTCGTCAGCTAATTAGTTGAATTAACCAATTCTATAATATGTTAATGATTTATATGTATTACGAGTACAGAATAAACTATTCAGTCATAAAGATAATCACAGCTTTATTTTATTTATATTGATAGATATAAATACGTACCTTAGATAAATGTATCTTTATTGCATACCAAATAAAAACAATAACAAAAGCTTTAATTATTTTTATCTCGTTCTTACCAAAACACTAAAGGTCCTATTTATAAGACTCTGTAACCTTTTCACAACTAAACGGCTGCACCAATTTTGATGAAATTTGGTATAGATGGATTAAAGCAGGCTAAAATTATTGATCGAGGGAAGCGGGATCTCAAAATCAACTTGGGCAAATCGGCGTTGTATGTATGTATGTTTGTTTGTCCAAGGATAACTTTCAAAGCGTCGATCTGATCATCGTGAAATTTGATACATAGATAGTGATGGCACAAATCTGGTGAGACTAAATGAGCTAAAAATGTTGGGGGGTTGTTAAATATTGGGGTTCAAGAGGGGCAAAAAAAAATTTAAAAAGAGACTATCAAATGGTCAAATGGGACGTCAAATGAAAGGTCATTAATAAATTTTGACCCCGTTTTTATTTTTAGTTTAATCCTTGCTGTTTTTGAGTTATTAGCCATAATAAAGACTGTGCTTTAATTTGGTATGCGTGTAGTTTTAGGGACACAAATATAAACAAAAGTCTGAAATCCAGAATAACTGCAATTTGTACCCCAAAAAAGGTAACCAATTAACATGGACTCCCGTTACCTGTAATTTGAATGAAACTGTAGGTCAAATAACTTGGTTATTATTTCGTGGCACTTTTTGATTATCAAAGAGTACTAATAATATTTTTATTGTTTTTATGGGAGACTTGCTAGATCTCAGTTCGGGGCGACCCGCTAGTATTGATATATCTTTATTTATATTGATTTAAAAAACCTTTTGTTCTTATTGTGTGGGTCACAAGAATCATTTTGAAACGTCAATTTTACCGCCGTTTCTCCGTGACCAAGCCAGGAATTAATTAGATATGAAACATAATTTTTAAGTACGTTTATCAAAATTTATTTATAAACGCAATATGCTTACAAACCACAAAATTAATACAACTTTTGCATCCTAACAAATGCATGAATGTTTATCAAAATTATTATAAATGCAATATGCTTACAAAGCACAAAATTAATATAACTTTTGCATCATAACAAATGCATGAGTTAATTGTACAAACATACAAACCATAAAATTAGTAAGTACTTTAAAACTTTTGCATCCAAACACTTTGGTACGAGTTGAATAGGGGTACCCTCATCTTTCAGGAGCCAAAAGTTCATCGCTATGATGTAGTCCGTTGCACTTTTCGCAGAGAATCATAAAATTCTGTAATTTAATAAAAACATATAAAGAAACAGCCAGATATTTATAACAAACTGGTAGTGGTAGGGTAGATAAAGGGGAAAAGACATTACGATCTATCCTAGTCGTCGGTCTGACCAAGTCAAGGCAATAACGGACCCTGTGTGTGAATACTGCCCAGAGACCAACCAAAGACAGAATCGTTTAGAAGAGGTTTGTCAATACCTTCGTTAGAGGAAGGTTCGTCTTTTCTACGACCTTTAGTAATGAAGAATACTAAGAAGAAGAGATATTAAGAAACTGTAGAACCATAACAAACTGTTCAGCTAGTCTCTGGCATTATTGATCATTGCAAATGTAACCAATAGCAAAATTTTGAGGTAAGAGCAAGTCTTTTTTAACAGAGTGTTCAATAACGACTCACGTTCGATAATTTTTATTTAATTACTAGCTGTCTCGCCGAATATCGTACCGCCTTGACATGCATATGACGCGGGCTGTCAATATACGTCACCCGCTGCATCTATGTATGAGAAAATGAATTATCTTTATAATATCTTTTTGCGTGAATTTTTCCAATATTTTAATAGTTTCGGGACGGACAAATACAACAAATCAAAAACCATGCATCGTTCTCGAGGTATAAGTGTTCGAACAAACCGAAAAAAGTGTTTCGAAAAGTACTTTTACAGCCAGTATAATACCGCTTCATTCTACAAGCTAATTTAACGAAATCTTATAGCCAAAATCTAAAGATTTCCTTTGGCATAGGTTTCATTCTTGTCGCACTTCAGAAAGAAGAGACAGAAAAAACAAAAAGGCTCGGATTTTACACTAATATGTATAAAGTTTTTACTTACAAGGTTGTATTGCAGCCTCAGAAGATCCATAGCTCTACTATAATTATGACCCGACTTCGGTGAATGTCTTTCCATCAACATCACAGTTCTTCGAGCCAGTTCTTCAAGCTCGAACAACCCTCTGGGTTCCGTGTGAAGGTCCAAGCTATCTCGACGAGACAATCTGGTCCTCCAGTTGTGATGCCTCTGAGGATTGATCCAAGTGCTTCGTTCTCCGCCTCTGATTGGCTGGTCGCAACGTGACAGATTCACCATGATTATAGGTGACAAATGATAAAAAACTATTTTTGTGCGAAGTTTTATACATGGTGCACTAATGATACAAAACTAATTACCTACTTAGTTAATTGTTACCTTGTTTACGGAGTCATACAACAGGTAACTTTCTTACGAAATCAAGACTTAATGAGCAGCTAAATAACAGGTATACTCACTATATAAATGAAGATCAAGAAATTATCGAATTTAAGTAAATAAACATTAGTAGAGCAGCTTTCACCAATTGACGATTGATAGATGGATAATGTCTTATGATAGATACAAATGCAAATACAAAATATTTATTTACCGAAAAATTATACAATTACTTATATTACATTTTACTAGGACTTGCCTGTATCGCGGGAGGCCGGTTTACAATTAGAGTTTAACTTTAATCGGAATCTGGTAAGCATGCAAAGAAAATTAATTATTTATAAATATACAGTAACAAATAAGAAAATATATATAATAGAAAATTATTACTTAGTGCTCTATTACTATGGTTTGTGTATGTGTGTGTGTGTGCGTGTGTGTGTGTGTGCGTGTGTGTGTGTGTGTGTGTGCGTGTGCGTGTGCGTGTAAGGGGGGGGAGGCGGATGTATATGTTTCTGTGGGTGTGACTGGATGTCACACATCCAATGGCAAGAGTGGGGAATGGTCATAAGGTTTTGAGGAAAGGCTTGGGGGTTCGTTAGACGAGTGAAAAGGTAAGATTGTTATGTAATGATTTCCAAGAGGCTTTCAGCTTCGTCGTAATCGAGAGTGAGTAGCCATTTTCTTATTTTTTCTTTAACACCATATAACGAGCATGAAAGGTTGCAATGTTTTAGAGCTCGACGATATATGAAAGGGAATGAAAACAAACGAAAACGTTTAGCGAATGTAGTTTTAGTCAGAGTAACTGTAACTTTAATACGTCTATCGTTGGAAGGGATGATGTCCGATAAAGAATTAGCAAAAGTCTTGTGGAAGGAAGAGATTACACGGTGAATGTAGAGTTGACGAACGGTTAGGGTTTGGGTTTCGAAGGGAAGAGAAACAGTGGGGAACCTGTAAGGATTACGGAACATAACTTTAAGAACGGATCTGTGGGCTCTCTCGAGGGTAATCATGAAAGACTTGCCAGCTCCGCCCCAAGCAGTGATGCAGTAGCACAGAACAGACTGACAAAGTGCCGAGTACACTATCATCAATGCATCCCTGTCAGCCACATCACGGAGAAGCTTCATGATATGAATTAGTTTCCGAACACGACCTGCAAGCGTAACAATGTGAAGTTTGAAGGATAAATTCTCGTCTAATAAAACACCTAAATATTTGAGGTTTTCGGACCTTATAATGGAAGGACATGAACAGTCACTACCCAAAAAAAGATCGTTGCCACACTTATGAATCTTCAAAGAAAATAAATTAGGGGGGGGCAGACTTTTTCGTTTTATGAAAACACAAGAACTTGGTCCTGCTGGCATTTAATGTTAACAAGTTGGCATCAAGCCAAGAGGCAACGCGAGCCAGGCCATCCTCCGCTAGCCTAGATACCTCATTCCACGAGTCACCTTTAAAAATAATAGCCGTGTCATCGGCATAACATACAATTTTAGTTTCATTGGAGTGATTAAACAGGGATGTTATATCGTTTATGTATAGGGTAAATAATGTTGGACCCAGAATGCTACCTTGGGGTACACCAAAAGAGACGTTTCTAATACCACTAGTCTGGCCGGCCACTGACACGCACTGACCTCTGTTCGTCAGGTAGCTGGTGAACCAGTCCAAAGCCAGTCCCCTGATTCCCATACGTTCAAGTTTTTTAAGTAAGATTTTTGGCGAAACCGTATCAAATGCTTTCGCTAGGTCCAAGAAAACACCGATACACTTCTTGCCACTGTCTAGTGCTGAAACTGGACCATCGAGCAAAAGTTGCAAAGCGTCCTCTGTGGACTTTCCTTGCCTGAAGCCAAATTGACAAGGCGACAAGATATTGTTTTGTTCCACATATTTTGTTAACCTTTTATTAACTAACTTTTCCAAAATCTTAGAGAAAACGGGGAGAAGAGAAATCGGACGAAAGTTAGAGGGACAGGATTTAAGGCCATCTTTATGGATGGGTATAACCGAAGCCATCTTCCAACAGTCAGGAAAAACTCCCGAGGATAGGCTTAAATTTAAAACAAATGTCAAAGGTTCTATAAATAAGTGAGAATATTTTTTTAGTATAGAGTTAGTTAAGCCATCTCGACCGGGTGCGGAATTATTTTTAAGTGCCATAATAATAGCAGAAATTTCAACATGATCTGTCGGGTTCATAAAAAATGAATGTGGAGAGTTATTAGAAATTTGGATCTCAGCTGCAAGATCATCTTGAGATTTTTTAAGCTTTGAAAGGATTGAGCAAGCTAATTTTTGGCCGATATTTACAAAGTAGTCATTACATAAGTCTAATGATTCAGAAGGAGTGGGTTTGATACTTAATAATTCAGAGGAACAGTCTTTTTTATTGGATAGTTCACAAATATTTTTAACTGATTTCCACATTTTACACGGGTTATCCCTATTTTGAAGAAAAATATTTTTATTATGCGTTAATTTAACATTTCTCATTAATTTCATGAAAATGTTGCGATATCTCTTATGCCTTAGTTGAAGTTCGATATTGTCAGGGTGTCTTTTTGCATCCAAGTGAAGAACATCTCTACGCTTCATGCACTTTATAAGGCCTGGATTAACCCAATCCTTATAAATATGATTACGGCGGCTAAAAGATACTAGTTTGGTATTACCCTTAACAATTGATATTGCACACCATCACACTAATATAATAAATGCGAAAGTTTGGATGTTTGTTTGTTTGTTACTCAATCAAGCCATAACGGCTGAACTAATTTCGATGAAATTAGGTGTTTGGATAGATTATGACCTGGATTGGCTCACAGACTACTTTTTATTGACAAACCACGCGCCCTAAGCCGCGGTCAGAAGCTAGTTAAAAATAAACAAATGAAAAAAATACACTTTTAAATCATAGGTACAATGGGTGGCCTTATCGCTAAAAGCGACGAGGATGGTTGCTCGTAAATTTTATAATAATTTAATTATTAAATGGGTAATAAGTGAATGGTGGCCGAGGAATGGGTGTACCTTTCGTAGGACGTCCAGCAGCGAGATGGGTGGACGACATTATTAAAGTGTGAGTCAATGGATAAGACTAGCGCAGGATCGTGGTGAATGGCACAAACTTGGGGAGGCCTATACCCAGCAGTGGGTTAAATCGGGTTGTGAACGATAATAATGATGGGTAAAAACCTAAGCTAAATAATATTGACTGATAAGATATAGTAGATACCTTATTCACTTATTATTATATTATTACTTATTATTGTCTATATATTTTTTATTATTCCATCTTTCTTTACAAAGTACAAAGTTGAACAATTATAAGAAAACATAAAAGTAAACAAAACTTGGGCTCGTCTGGGATTTTAAAGCGGGACCTCTCGCACCCAAAGCAAGAATCATATCCCTAGACCAACGAGCCGCTTAAGGGCATACTATACCTGGGAAGACGATAAATTGCTTATTTAGAAACAATGTTGTGTTCAACAAATTTTGTGCTTTTAATTTGAAATTCATATATGTTATAGTTAAGGATATGTGCTAGAATGCCTGTTTTGTGAAACGCCGATTCCGTAAAATTTACTCGATTGAAGAAAATCCAAAAATGACTCCAAATTTATCTTAAAACCGTTCCTATGCGATGAATACTTCAATTTAAATATTGAAGCTTTATACAGTAATTCTACGCAACATAAATAAGTGCACCTGTGTTTTAAATTTTCAAAACACCTTTTAATTTTACCATAAAATGAAAATAACTAACTTTTGCACTAATGAAAGCATTTGCTTCGGACGCCCGGTTTGCGATTCAGTCTGGCCTCGGCTTTCAGACGGGGTATCGCTTCTCGCTCCAAACGATCACTTAATTCTTAGGTAGAATTTATATTGAGTTGGTTTTTGTAAAGACGCAGTAATGCGAAATAAGCACAACAGGAAAATGAAGAGACTGAATGGTAAAAAAACCGGCAAACATGAACCACGGCGAGATAGGACGTGCAGCGGCGCGCGGAGAAGCGGGGGTGAAATTCGAGTTTGGGCTGAGGCGATTTACAGCATGCGATGGGGCCCAATTCTACAAAACCAATCGCTTCACTATGACAATGGTATCGTCGCAAAATGGCCACTATAGATACTTTTTGGTATTCTACTAACACAATTTGGCAGCTTATGACAGCAACAACAATCATAATCGTTAAATAATCGTATGGCTTCATAATCGTTTTTTTCTTATAAATTAGCAGAATTGGGCACCTGGCCGTTTACATACGCCAGCCAGTCAGCTAGCGATGCAACTTGGTTAACAATTTGGAATTTTCTAACAGTGTAGGTATCTATTTTCTACGGAATTATTTTAAAACAGTGTATTTTGTGCGTAAATAATACTGCTTGTAATAATTTTTGGACTAGGTAGGTACACGTTAGGGCATATGCCCTACTGACTCAACCTTCAAAAAACAATTTTCTTTTTTACATTAGGAATGCTTTTATCGCAATTTTTTTTCAATTCCCAACACTACAAAAACGCTACGTCTAGAGACTTGCTTGGGTTTGGTCTTCGTGTTTGGCTGACTAAGTACTATCTACAAACAACTACTATACAAAGGTTTGGTTCCCTACTGTAATAGATAGATAAACATCATAAACAAAACCAATTAAATAAACAGCCCGTGATACCCCTAAAATATGAACCAGCCCTACCTAATGATGCATGTTCTGAAAGCTAGTGTGTCGATTCTATTTCATTTCTGTGCCAGTAAAATTTAAAATATCGCGGTTTCTTTCACTTTTGTCCATTAGAAAGGGACTACGATAATTTTAGCGCGGTTTTCCTTGCTATAATTTGACGTTGCCCTTTAAGTACCTACTAAGTCTGAGTGCCTGCTCCGATGGCGGCCGGCGTTACGATACTTCGATACGCTAACGAATCCGCAACCCTTCTCCGCTGTGTAGTAAAGGATTGACAGCTGATTAAAGTAGGTTTTGTACCTATATACTAACAAAATTTAGGTAGCCTTCCCCTAACCCTTAACCGATCTTTGGTCATTCACCTCAGCTGATAAATTTAATTAAAAGAGATGACAATCTCTTCAATATTGAGGGAGCGAGGTCCTGTCTACACATTCTTAAGCTATTACCCGTGTTCAAAAGATACCTACCAAGTATTGATAATGGTCACCCGTCTCTGGTCCCTTGTTTATCAATCATCTTTGACTCGGTGGAAGGGTGAGATTTCACTAAGATTGCGACTTCTAGATTGGAAGCAGAAAGCTCGTGTACCTACTTATTATTCAGGAAGGACGAAAACATGGAGTACAAAACCTGAAGCGTCAAATTACTTAATTACCAACATATTAGCAACATTAGATCCAGCAAAATAGATAAGTACCGATAGGTACTACTTAATGAGATTAAGGTAGATTTCGTTTTAATTATACTAGGAAGTAATCGGACCATTTCACTGAGGTGATTTAGGTACGAGTACATCTGACTGATCCATTATTTAAATACCTACAGATTCTACGCCTATAATAGTTATTATATAGACATCATCACAGAGAAATAATTTATTACGTACAAGTATCAGTGATGCCATGCCTTACCTAAGCTGAATCCATTCCAGTGAAACATCGCTTATTTGCGGAACGCGGGTACCGCTATGTACTCACTCTGGAGAAATTTAATCAATTCAGTGTTCCGATGCAGAAACTCATCAATCAAACTAGTTATCTACCTACTTTAGCGTGCCACCCACAATATCTCGGCAATGTTTAGTCTTGCTTAGTATCAAAGCTGTTACAACCAAGACTGTCTTTGATTATGAAACATCGATTAGGAAACTTGTAAATAACTAGATAATCTAACGGGTGCATAATAGATTATACATGAAATTGAGAATGTCCGTTGTCCCCGTTGGCTCCGAAACGGGGACAAAGGTAAGGAAAATTAATGACGTCTCGTTGTACTCGGGAACACGGTCCACGGGGATAGCGGAGACACATGACAAAAATTATCGATATCCACGCTTCTCCGTTTTACCCTCAGAATACATAAAGAACCAGAAGCCGCCTTCAGGTGTGATTGCAAGCCGTGCGCTGTGCCCATAAAACAAAACATATACACAGTGTTATCTGTTTGGAGTATACTAACCCGAAAGGGGGGTCATTTTACCCATCATTATGAACAACTTTTACTATGGGGGCCACCTTCCTTGAAACTGCAAAAAAAACCAGCTGTTCAAAGAAAATTTTCTTTGAGACACCTGACAAAATGCTTACTATATAGCTGTTGCCCGCGACTTCATACGCGTTACACTACTAAATGTGTAGGTAACCTAGAAATAAAGCCAATCTCGCTGTTGCAACTTGACTTGACACCCTATTTTTATCCCATGGGCCCTGATTTATGGGATAAAAAGTAGCCTTTGTGTTTATCCTAGTTATAATCTACGTACATACTAAGTTTCATCGAAATCGGTTCAGCCGTTACGACGTGATTGAGTAACAAACAAACAAATAAATCAACAAACATCCAAACTTTCGCATTTATAATATTAGTATGATCTAGAGATGCTGCGAATACTCGCTATTATTCGTTATTCGGCATTACTCGACTTTTTTTGTTATTCGTGGAATAATCATTTAATGAACAAAAAAAACTACATAAAGACTTAAAAATCAGTGTCACGACCGGTCTGTCAGTGTCACGATTTCGGTCGGTATGTCATTGCAGTCAGTCAGTCTGTGCTGTCAGATTCAGACACCTCACCTCATCTTGAGTAAACTAAAATTCTAATTTGATGTGATTTCTTCAACAAATAAAGTGTTTGTGCTGTTTGTCAATACATCAAAATGTGGGATCCCACCCACGTACAAGTAACTGTGCAAAAGGCTCGTGGACTCCTGATTAAAGGTAAAAATGGAACAAATAACTGTTTTGTTACCATCGCTCTGGGCAAAGAAAAATTCCAAACTTCGATTAAACACAAAGCTACCCAAAATGTGGAGTGGATAGAAGAGTGTGAATTGCATATCCCCACACAGGGTAACACCGCTGAAATCGTACTCAAAGTTTATGATCAGGACATGATCAAAGATCATTTACTAGGTCAAGTATCGATTCCGTTAAAAGACCTCGATGTTTACGAGCGGCCACGAAGCCGCTGGTATTCTCTGCAGGGAAAGCCTGGCAAAGAAAAAGACAAGAGCAGAGGTGAACTGGAGGTCAAAGTTTTCTTCACTGTGAAAGAAGGAAGTCTCACAGACCTCAGCAAAAAAGACAAACACAGATCGTCATTGTCTAGCCTCGCACAAAACGTTGGAGGAAGTCTTATGAGTATCGGAAGTATTGAAAAACGTAAGAGCATAAAAAAGCTAGCCAAAAATCTAGGCTCTAAACTGAATATTCACAAAAAAGAAAAGATTGATTCCTCTTCTCTTGGTGGAAGTGTTGGCAATCTGAAAGGCTCTGCATTATCAACTCCTGATCATTCTACCCCTAAAAGAGTAACAGGTGAGGCTGACCCTGGGGTAATAAGTGAAGATGATGATGAATTTGCATTTGATGATTTGTCTCATAAGAGCTCAGGCAGCTCTCTTAATGTTCAATCTGCTAATGTATTTGCTCCTCGCAACAGCATCTATACTGCATCTCCTGTAAATGCTTCGCTTGAAAATCTAGGAGGTGGAGAATTTTTAAGGAGATCTACCAGCAGTACTTTGGCAGTTCCAGAAAAATCAGTACCCCAGAAGCCAGTGCGCCTCAGCCTCGATACATTCACCCCACCACAACTTCCCACACAAGTAATTGATAAAAATGATGAATGGTCTCAAAAACTACTCTCAAAATCTCGTAAATCTGTCAGTCAAACAATGATAGATAAAGAAAAATCTGCAAGTCTGGAAAGAAACAAAATACTTGATAGTCCAAGTTCTCTGAAAGAAAAGCCAAGTCCAAAGTTCTTCAAGAAGTTTGGAAATAATAATAAAGCAAAGAAATTGCTAGAAGAAAGGATTATTGTCGGTGAGGAAAACATAGCTGAAGAAGAGACTGTAAACTCAGCCTACAATAACATACCCAGATCTTCATTGCAGCAGTTTGATGGTAAATCAAGAGAAGATCTGATTGTTATGATCTACAATTTGCAAAAAGATGCAGAGTCTGAAAAGAAAAAAAATAAAGATCTTGAGAACTATCTAGATGAACTACTGCTACGAGTAATGGAAACAACACCTAGAATTCTTCAAAATCCATATAGAAACAACAGCATGCACATTAGAAATAAGTAATTGCAGTAGCAAAAGAACTCTATGTGCTTTGTCTATTGCATGGTTGCATAAGATTGATGTAGCATGCCTCATTATTTCAGTGTATGTGTAATATTATTTCAAGTGTTCAACTTTATACGGTTATTATGTTCTTAGTGTTGTGTTTATTGTTGTGATTTAATTTCTGATTCCACCTTTTTTTTGTGTAAACTTTCTACTTTTATACATACAAAGCCTATTTTAAAATAACCATGTATTTAAAAAAAAACAAATTTCTAAAACAGCAGTTACTAGAATGTGCCTTATAGAGAACTGTGATAAAGGAATGAGGAATCTGATATAAAATCTTCTGTCAATTCTTATGTATATTCACAATTTGTTACATATAAAGTATTGCATTCAGCATTTCTGATTTGACAATCAACTGATTATCAACAGTCCAAAAAGATACTGCCGATTTCAATCTGTTTTTATCAATATTAATGATGTGCTACTTATCTATCACTTGTGCCAAACTTTGTATGTATGTTTTACATTGTTTTTGGCATTTATTTGTGAAGTATTTTATAGTCTATAAAGAATATCTATATGTTAAAACCTAGGTATATTTAAAGAAAATTTGATTTGCTATGTTATTACTTAGGCATAACTCCAAAATAAAAAGACAAATATAAGTTCGTGTTAGCATGTGACTCATTGTACAAACATGACAGTGATGTCAATGTGATTCATAATGCAGAAATGATAATGTCCATATGATAATGAGAACAGTGGTGTTTGTATGCTGTGTGAATGCATGTGTGAGAGATACAGACAAGATCACATCACACCATACCATTCATACTGTATAGTGACTTGTATTGTAGATAAATAATTTTTAGTAATTGTGTAAGGGTTTATGTACTAGCAGTCCATCCAAGAAAGAGTGATTTAATTATATTATAGAAATAAAACCCCTACCAATTAAGAATTATTTTTTATGTATGTTAGAGGTGAAGTTGTACTACAGAGATACGGGTGACGATTCTGTTGTTTACGCTGACTAACTACATTTGTGTAAAATACGAACGGCCTTATTTTGTTCACACTACAGATCAAATTAGAATTACATTTAAAGTGACATTTCTAAATTTAGGTATTTTTAAATAAGAAGGCGTGTTTGCGGACTGGTTTTAGTCAACATCAATTTGGTTGATCACTAAAACTGGGCTAGTTTTGCCAAACGTTGTTTTGTCAACCATGCCATCATAACAAAAATTACTTAATTTTAGAAATGTCACTTTAAATTTAATTCTAATTTGATCTTTACTGTGAACAAAATAAGACCGTTCGTATTTTACACAATTTTAGTTAGTCAGTGTAAACAACAGAATTGCCACCATTAGCAAATAAAACATGCTGTAGGTACCTTTAAAATGTATAAACAAAAATGATTGGAGATGGACAGTTGCTGTTGTTTGTTTTTAATCTAATATTTATCATTTAATATTGTAATCCCTAGAAAATAATTTATAACAGAGAAACTGCTGTGCAATAATAAACATAATTGTTTCTGGAAGTATTAATAAATAATTTATTAAAAAAAACAAGATTAAAGAATGAAAATAAAAATATGTGTCATAGATTTGTAGTTGGTTATAAAAAGATGATTGTATTATTTTTGTTAAAAATCATTATACTCCTATGTGATAAGTAGTTGTTCAAAAGGCAAGAGAACAAAGTAACATTTTTAATGTACTAATGTTTTAGAAAATAAGAAATTTCAAAATTTACAAATCAACTAAGGAAATAAATTGTCTACTGCATTATTTAATCAATGATTTATTTTGCATTCACTGACCAAACTACCATGATATAACATCACAGCACAATATGTCATCAGTTTACTATTTTTTCCTTAGTGATTAAGTACTTAAGTATTTTCCATAAAATACTTAAGTAATTAAGTATGGCATGCTTGCTAAACTATAGGCTTGTAGGGCTTGGTGTTTCTCTACGAGATCGAATCAAAAATGAGTCGATCGTCGATGAGACGAACCAAAGTCACCGACATAGCACAAAGAATTAGCAAGCTGAAGTGGCAGTGGGCAGAGCACATAGCTTGAAGAACTGACGGCCGTTGGGGCAGAAAGGCTCGAGAGATCACGCACTGAAAAGCGCAGCGTAGGACGGCCCCCCCACTAGATGGAAGAACAACCTGTTAAAGGTTGCTGGGAGCCATTGGGTGCAAGCCGCATAAAATCAGTTG
This sequence comes from Philereme transversata, assembly GCA_963924445.1. NCBI lineage: Eukaryota > Metazoa > Arthropoda > Insecta > Lepidoptera > Geometridae > Philereme > Philereme transversata. Next base: position 15,293,503 of record OZ004342.1, read on the forward strand.
GTCTGGAAATATATGGGGGAGGCCTATGTTCAACAGAGGACGTCCTGTAGATAATATGATGGTGATGATGACAGTATGCTTGTTCTACTAAAGTAAGCATACTGTACCTTTATATAAATGTACTATTACCCAGATGATTATTTATTTTAAAATGGCCTTAATTAATATTTTAACTAAACTACTTACTCTTATGTTTATTTTGTATTTAAAAGTTTAAGAGGAATGTACGTTTATAAAAATATAATGTTCTAATAAACTACAGTTAAATAAATGTGTATAAAATAAAAATGTTCTATTTTTAAACACAAGATAATCTTTTTTCCTTCTATACATATTCTAGTCATGTAGTGAAACCAAAAATATGCAGAACATATTAATATAATCCTAAGCGCCGCGCCGTGGACGTAATCGGCCTGAATTACATCATCACCATCACCTAATGGTCATTTATTAATATTGATTATTTTAGTTAAAATCAGTAGTTCAAAAATTACAAAAACAAAATATATAGCTTATACAATTAAATTTATTGCGGCTAATATAAAAATAAAAATGTGATAGGTACATTCATTCACTTATGACGACGACTCTTTGCCAGCGCTGCCACAGGAGCAGCAGTCGCGTAGGTCTTTTGAGAGAGCTTATTGAGGTAGTATATTGTGGTGAGAGAGAAAATCAAGCTGGAAAAAAAGAAAACTGTTATAAAATATACATAGAGAAATGAGATATTAATTGACTACAAGCAAGCTTTAATTAGTATCAATCATGACTATCAGTGGTATATTAATAAAGTAAATTAAAAAATAGTTATGCTGCCTCTTAAGTGCTGTTTGTTTTCTCGGGAAACAAAAAAATATAATAAGATTGAGAACTAATATAATTTATTATAAATGCGAAAGTTTGGATGTTTGTTTATTTATTTGTTACTCAATCACGTCGTAATGGCTGAACCGATTTCGATGAAATTTAATATGTACGTAGATTATAATCTGGATTAACACATAGGCTACTTTTATCCCATAAATTAGGTCCCATGGGATAAAAATGATGTCAAGTTGCAATAGCGAGTTTAGTTTTATTTCTAGGTTACCTACACATTTATTAGTGTAACGCGTACGAAGTCGCGGGCAACAGCTAATTTTAAATATGTTTATTTGGTTGATTAGTTATAATAAATTAACAAGATCGAAAAAACATCGCACAAGAGCAAAGCTGGACCTTGATGTCTCATTAGGAGTAACAGGAACATCAAAAGTCAAACAGTATTGGATATGCCATCATAAGCAAGCTACACATTGTTCGCTTCTGGACATAGATAGATAAGAGTAGTAGAGTTCCTTGTGAAAGGGCTCGCCCAGAGAAGTACTACCACCATATCTTTTTCGGCTGCCAAGCAGCATTGCCCTTGTTTCGTGTTTTGAAGGGTATGGCTGCCAGTGAAATTACAGGCATATAAGGCTTTTTACCTGTATGCCTCAAGTTGATGGACGCAGAGCATAGGGCACGTATTTAAGGTGCGTGACCTTCGAGGCAATACTTTGTTATAGGCGATGGTTACCACTTCAGTCAGTCAATCAGTTAGGCCGTTGTTCCATCTCAAAGTCGTATAAAAAAAAAGGTTAGATTTCACCAAAAATATTTTTTTAAGTGTGTTAATTAATTTCTGTGTTTTTATAGACAGGAATAGCAGTCATAATATGAGTCGTATAGAAACAAAGGCGGCAAAGTAGGTTAGTAGGCAAAAATGAGTTAAGTATATGGTAACATAGAAATTTTATATCAAAACATTAAATTAACCATACGCAGTCAAAAACGACCATATACGTAAAGTCCACAGATTATTGTAAGATATCCGTGTTGATTATCTATGGATTAGTTATCAAAAGAACAGTTTTTTCATCTTCTGTGAAAAGTAAGGTCGGCCCTACTTTGCCGCCTTTGATTTTATACGACTCATATATTATCAACCCAGTCATAACCATAAGTACTGATAGAAAATGATACTTCGTAATAAGTCCTACTATACCTACTATTGTAATTTTTTTTTTCTCTTTGTTCAACAGAGAATAATATAAATAAATATTATTATTTTCAGCCCTCTGTGTCCCACAGCTGGGCAAAGGCCTCCCCCCATTCTTTCCAGACACTTCTTTCATGTGCTACTAAGATGGTCCAATCTGCTCGTAAATTAGTGAGCTCATATTGCCATCTTTTCTTTGGTTTGCTGAGACATCATCAGGGTTCCACTTGGTTCCAAATAAATATACTTAGTTCAATTGTTTCTTTAAGGATTTAGTGTTTTCGGTGTCAGACCAGAAGAGCACATACAATGTTCCATGTTTAGAAACAGCAATGACACACATTGTTCTATCATCATTAAATTTTTCCATTTGTTCTCTTTCATGGAATTATTTGGAAAATACCAATTAGTAAACCAGGAGAGGTCTCTATGCTTGAATTTAGATTAAAGATGATTATAAAAGTATTTTATAATTACCATGTAGTGAAACAAATCCTGTGAACCATGCCTGCTGCAATTAAGGATATAATCATAGAAATGACAATTTCAGGCAGCTTCAGTTGGAAGTTCTTTCCAAATAATGTAGCTTCTAAATTACCAATAGCCTGAATAATTACATGTAAGGAAAATCATAATAATGTGGAATCAATAAAATTCTTAAAAGAACATAAACCTAATAAACCTGTTTCTTACAGATATAGTAATCTATACTAATATTATAAACTCAAAAGTCACTCTGTCTCTCTGTTCCGACGGCTGGACCGATTTCGATGAAATTTGGTACATAAATAGATTTTGACCAGGATTGGGACACTGACTACTTTTTACCCAACTGCAAGAGGGTAATGTTTTATTGACAAACCATGCGTGCAAAGTCGTGGGGGGGTCAAACAGACAGAGGAACAGAGTTACTTTCAAATTCTTAATATTAGTATGGATTACCACCTAACTGTCATAAACATTACTTAGTCCTGACCATACACTAGGTTAAGTTGTAACTGGGATATCAGGTAACGGGGGTATCAGGAACTATGAGTACCTAACATGGTAGGTACCACACCACCTAGACCTGGAGCAAATACGCAGATCGAAATGCAGCAGGAACCCACAACACTTACAAGCCTGCTACTAGCTTACCTACATTACCTAGATGGAGGTGTCTGATATAGACAGGTTTAATATGTTCAGTAACTATACTTCATTGTATCAAATATAGGTAGTGTAATATTAATGATCTAGCTAGAAGAAAAACCGGGTTTTTGACAATGTTTACCAACACATTATCATTTGTAAAAAGATACAGTCACGAAGAACATGAACATCACAGATCCCAGGTATCCTCCGAAAATAATCGTAATTGGCGATTTCACCAACAGCGGCTTGTACATTTGCATTCCAGAAAATATCAAAAGGGTCAGAATTGACGATATCACAAAAGACGTGGCACTGTTAACCGCTGAAACAAAAATAGGCATGAAATCTTCAAAGTAAGGTACAAACCGCAGTTTTATTAAAATAAGATGATACTCAACCCATTATAGATAGGTGTTGTGTCTTCCTATAATTATTGAAGTATATAAATAAGGAAAGTCGGCGGTTTTACAAAATAAAAGATGTAAACTCTTCAACCACACGCAATTACACACACGCACACACAAACAACAACGACCAACCCTCACCGGCCGCGTCGAACATGACAATGATAACTACAAAAAAGATGCCACTGTCAGACACAGACAGTCAGTTTTTTTGTTCCTACTCTTGGTCCTACCCATAGAGAATACTAATAGTCCTACCCTAGGTAGATGTAATAAATCCTACTTAGCAATGCTCTGATGATCATGCTCTGAAAGTAGGTCAAATTACTTCGTAAACGTACGGCCGTAAATAAATTTGAAAATAGAATGAGGATATATTAATAATAACTTTACATTTTCGATTAAAAAAAACTAGTTCCAACTAGAGTAATAGATGGCGCTGTCTAGGGATAAGCCACCAAAAATATGACAAAAGCTCAAAGACACAATATCAAAATTTGTATAAAATGACCACACTTTGTCAGATCAAACACAAATATTTTTTTTTACATTGTCAGTTCATTTTCTTTGATAATCAGTCAGCGTATGACAGTGCAACGCCATGTGTATTGAGTCTTGTTCCCGTTAGGTATAATTATTTGTGTTCTGTATATCTATTTGGTCTATGGGTTTGACATTTTTATACATGCGTTAGCCAGCTGTTCTTTGTTATCAATTTTTATCACTATCAAAACAAAATGAAAATGATAGGATTATGAAGAAACAAAAAATTAGTTAGTTTACTCTTTGATATCTACTCTCTACCGATTCGCTGATCAGAAGTCCGCGGCTCCAGTGTTATCATTCTGTTATGAGTTTCACTAGAAATACGAAGTTATGAATACCATTCTACGACAAAAAATCTCGCATTTGGCGAAATCTTTAAGTCATCGTAGCGCTGTAAGTAATCTAGTGACATACTTACTCTAAGTACAAGTAAAATGCATCTTTAATGTTTTATGATAAATTAAATGTAATTTAAGTACAGTTTCTTCTACCAATATATCTGCATAGGTATAAGAATATTTTATGGTAATGTAGTAAAATAACTACTTCAAACAAAGTAAAGTCCAATCAAACATCACCGGACTTCAATATGTAACCTAAAATCTAGCTTCTATTATAAGAAGGTGCTAGGGTGAGAACATGCTTTTCCAGTTCTTATTAATTTATTTTGGCTTGTGGTGTCCAAGTAGTAGGCACCTTACCATGAATTTGAGCTTTACACATTTGGTTTTCTTTATGGTTTCAGAGTACATCAGAAATAAGGATTTATGAAGTAGGTCCTAGAGATGGACTTCAGAATGAAGCAAAATTTGTTCCAACAGATATTAAAATTGAACTTATTGGCAAACTGGCTGGGGCTGGCCTGAAACATATAGAATCAGCTAGGTGAGTCCCAGTTTTCTCACAAACAGAGCTTGTCTCAATAGGAAAAAAACTAAGTACCTGTACTTCATGAGCACAGTTAAGGAGTAACAGGGTAACTGCTGCAAAATACAAGGAACACCTAGCACACCACCTCGACCAACTGACAGCCAAGCTTGTCCAACTCAGCACACATTTTGTTTGTTGTCGCAAGACTGATTGCAGATCAACTCAAAAACAAAAAATACAAGTAATTAATCTACAAGAACATGTTATAGAAACCCACACATTAGTTGGCATATTAAAAAAAAAACAATCAAAAATAGGGTAGAAAATAATCTTATGATATTTGATTTCAAAGATTTTTAAAGACTTGTTAAGAGTAGTAGAGTGTGAAAGGGCTCGCCTGGGGAAGTGCTACCACCATACCTATTTTTCCGCTAAGCAGCATTGCTGTGTTTCGGTTTGAAGGGAATGGTTGCCGGTGTAATTACAGGCACATGAGGGTTTATGTATGCCTTAAGTTGATGGACGCAGGGAAGTGCATCGTAGGGCACATTTCTAAGGAGCGTGACCTACGAGGCAAACTTTGTTATAGGCGATAGTTACCACTTAACATCAGGTGGGCCATAGGCTTGTTCCATCTCCATAGTAAAAAAAAAAAAATTGTTTCTTTTCAGTTTTGTAAGTCCAAAATGGGTTAAGCAAATGAGTGATGGTGTGGATGTGATGAAGAATCTAAACAGAGTTCCGGGGGTCAACTATCCAGTCCTAATACCAAACTTAAAGGGATATGAGACAGCTGTAAGTTAAATTATTTTGCAGTTGCAAGAAACTGCTTATATTGTTTTGTCCAACAGAGTGCTTATTTTATTATATTAAACAGCAGTACAGCAGTGGGATGAATTTGGTTAAGAAAAAAATGTCTCGAGTTCTTTTATTTTTAAAATATTTCACAATGAGCAAGTTGCAGGTCTATCTTGCCTGAATATTTTAGGGTCCTTAATGATGACACATTGTACCTACCTAATCAGTAATTATCACCTATACAAAATAACTAATTATTTAATTAATTTATGTAACTTAGGAGTTTTAACCATATAATTAGCTGTGAAATACCTTTTTTCCTGTGTCACGCCTTACCCTCTTTTAGCACGACCAGGATGATGACCTCCTAGCACTATTATGTTTTGTGTGAAAGTATTAAATAAATAAATAGGTCGGCCAGATCAATAAAGCATGAAAAAATATTTTCATTTTGGTTGCCAAAATGTTGTCAAAATAGGTTTCAGATCAAGTGGGGTATAATATAAAAAAGTTAATCTCATGATGATAAAAGTCTAAAAATGCATGTTACAGGATAAATAAAACGAAGTCATTATCTAAAATATATTTTTTTAATATGCCTGTTTCTCTTTTTACTAGATATCTAGTAAGCGCTGCAAAATTAACATAAAAAAAAACAGTCTGAAAAGACAGGGCCCATGGATAGTGGGCTGTGTTGGAGATGCTTACAGGTTTAAGAGACAGTGGAGCACATGCTGCTGCACTGTACGGCCACCCACGAAGCTAGACTGAAGACGAGACTGCATAGATGACGTCAGCAACGACCTTGGGGACTCTGGAAAACTGCTGCCACCAACCCAAACTCCCACTCCGCTGATTTAAGGAGTTGGGATGGCTGGGGTCAGTTTAGAAGGGGGGTTAATGCACAATACACCCCTATGCGGGAATCCTCCACCCTAGAATTAGAATTATGTTGTTTAAGGATCTAAAAATATCTCCTAAATATTAGGTTGGGGAAAAAGTTTCTTCGCATTTTTTAAGAAAATTCAAAACATTTTTTAATATAGTTTATTTACATTTAACTAAAGTATGTAGGTACCATTTTGTTCGATAACTTTTTGCCATCTTGTAGGTAGGGACATGATCCCATTGCTATAGAAATTTTAAGGCTTCTGATCAAAATACCGCGACAAGTGGTTTTGGCAGTCCTCTCGTGATGTTAACGTGACACTGCCTAAAGAATTCTGAAGAGACCGAAACAGGTGGAAATCTGAAGGTGCAAGGTCAGGACTATACGGCGAATGCATTAACACCTCCCAGCCAAACTCTCTTAATTTTTGCGGAGTGGCTAAAGATGTGTGAGATCTAGCGTTATCATGATGAAAAACCACACCGCTTCTGTTGATTAATTCCGGCCGCTTTCTCTCAACTTCTTGCTTTAATCTCATCAGTTGTTTGCAGTAGAGTTCAGAATCGATGGTCCTGCCTGGTGGTAACAGATCATAATGAATAATGCCCTTCCAATCCCACCACACACACAGCATCACCTTGTTGCGAGTTAACCCGGGTTTCGCCACAGTCTGTGAAGCCTGACCGGCCTTTGACCACGACCTTTTTCGCACGTTCTTGTCGTACGTGATCCACTTTTCATCACCAGTTATCAGCTTCTCCAAAAATGGTTCGGTTTCATTACGTCGTAATAACGAATCACAAATGAGTACACGGTTCATTATGTTTCTTTCAGTGAGCTCGTGGGGTACCCAAATATCGAGCTTTTTTGTGTACCCAGTTTTTTTCAAATGCGCCAAAACTGTTTTGTGGTCAATTCCCAGTTCTTCAGCTACGTTGTGACTACTGATATGCCGATCTTGCTCCACTTTTTCAAAAATGGCATCAATTTTATCCGTAATAGGGCGACCAGAGCGACGTGCATCTTTGACATCAAAATTTCCGGATTGAAAACGCTTAAACCAAATTTGTGCTACTCTCACAGACACTGCACTAGGTCCATAAACATCGTAAATTTTTTTCACGGCTTGCGTTGCATTTTTACCTTTTTTGTAGTAAAATTTTAAAATGTATCGAATTTCTTCATTACATTCACTCATCTTTACAGTACGAAAAACAAATAAAAATCACACATTTTCCTAATTTAAATTTGGAATTATCTTCTTTAAAATTTAAACTTTGAATGATACCAAAACCAGCCAGATACAAATAGTATAGCCAAAGAGATTTTATTACAAGTTCATACATACTATAATGCGAAAAGACTTTTTCCCCAACCTATTATTTCTTTACACATCTACAGATGAGATGCAATGTGGAAGAGGTAGCAATCTTCCCAGCCGGTTCTGAGGGGTTTTCTCAAAAGAATCTCAACTGCTCAGTGGAAGAAGGACTGAAGAGATTCAAGCTGGTAGCTGATCAAGCTGTGAAGGATGGACTGAGGGTCAGGGGCTACGTGTCTTGTGTTGTTGGCTGCCCTTACGATGGACCTATTAGTCCTAAGGCTATTGCCAAAGTAAGTTTCATGTTCTTATTGACAAAACCTTACCTACTTCCGTGGCGCAGTGGTTGAATTGCCGCCTGAGACGCAGGAGGTTGTGGGTTCAATTCCCGCTGCTGAACAAATGTTTGCATGATCTACATATATTTGTTCTGGGTCTGTTTGTTTCTCTATATATTATAAATATGTATTTACAAAAAAAAACGTATAATAAGTATTTTATCAGTTCCCATAGTACAAGCTTGCTTAACTTGGGGCTAGATGACGCTGTGTGAAATTTCCAGCATTATTTATTTATTTACCTATCTATCTAGAACTCTCGATGTAAAAAGAGGGGTGTTATAAGCACAAAATAGATAGGAACAGAAATAAAGCTTAGTAGGTACAACAAAGAACAGTCGCTCGCACACATAGACGCGCGTGTATGTGTGCGAGCGTTTCGCTTGTACTAAGTTTTTATTAATTATTATTAGAATCACATAATGTTTATATTTATTTTATTTATTTATCAGATAACAATGGATCTATTTTGTTAGTAAAAAGCTTAAATCTAGGGGAGTTAGTACTTAATCACTAATTGCGATTTAGTCCTCTGCGTGAGCTTCCACATCAGAGGACAGTCGAATTTATTGGCAATGACGTTCAGGATGGTGTTGCCGCTCTCGCGCACCGTGCGCATTAGTGAGGCAGTTTTTTCACGCCAGATGGCATCAAAGTTGTCTGCTCGTGCTTCGGCGAACATGCCTGAGGCACTACAGAAGCGCGGAAGCCGCAACAGCGCCCTGAACGCATCATTAAATTGGACTCGCAGAGCATTGTAAGCCCTTTGCGTATACTGAAACCACAGACTCGCTGAGTACAGCGATGTACAGTACGCTTTAAAAAGAGTCACTTTGACCGCGTCTGTACATCGCGCGAATCTGCGGGCCAGCATATTCGCCCGGACTGCCAATGCTCTGCGTTCTCTCTCCATATCGGTATCATCTCGCAAGTCGTCAGTTACCAGATGCCCTAGATATTTAAATTGGAATACCCTTTTTAGTGGTGCCCCATTGAGAGTCACGGGGGGAACAAACTTAGGGCACTTGGTACCCGACCTGAAGACCATTAGCTCCGACTTTTTGGCATTATAAATAAGGCCATGTGATGTCACATACGACTCACAGACCACCAGTAACTTTCGGAGAGCGCTAATCGAGGGAGCCAGCAGCACCATGTCATCGGCATAGCTCAGGTTATTTACACACACACCGTCTATGTAGCAGCCCACAGGCATGCCGCTGAGTCGCTCGATCAGCCCATTTACGTACAGACTGAAGAGCGAAGGCGAACTCAACCCTCCCTGCCTCACCCCGCACTCCAGCCTACACGAGTCCGACAGCTCACCCGCCCATCTCACGCGGTTTTCCTGATTTAGATACCAATATCTAAATATTGATACCAACTCCGGTGGCAGCCCAGTGTCTGTCAGCTTCTGCCACAGCAAATCGTAGGAGACGAGGTCGAAAGCACGAGAAAGATCCAGGAAGCAGGCATAAACTGGAGTTTGCCTATCAGTGTAATACTTGACAGTATGCTTCAGACTAAGAATGGCTATATACTACTATAATATACTGCAACTGGTTGGAACTAGAGTGGTGTATCAATTAAAACGTTAACATCTTCACACTTAGTTTCACAAACAGAATAAATATTTTCATTTTAATTCTGTTCGTATTCTGTGTTATAAGTTGACGTTTGAAGTATGTATCTGTATACCTCTAGTTGATGGACGCAGGACACGTATCTAAGGTGCGTGACCTAGGAGGCAATACTTTGTTATAGGCGATGGTTACCACTTAACATCAGGTGAGCCGTGAGATAGTTCCACCGTCAGGTCGCATAAAAAATGTATTAGATTACTAGTGAAATAACGAATTTTTGATAGACTAGCTACATGCGAGTTCTATTATTAGTTGCTGTTCAAAAAATCTCGAATACTATAACCAAATATATACTATACTAATATACTATATCCAAATAACACTTCAGATACCAAAATACCTTTATCTTCAGTGGCGTCATCATAAAACGTTATTAAAGGTATCCATAACGAACAGATAACGGAGCAGCTGTTGTCAATGGGATGCTATGAAGTGTCCCTGGGCGATACCATCGGCGTGGGCACCGCGGGCTCGGTGCGGCGGCTTATGAAAGAGGTGTTGTGTGTGGCACCACCGCACCAGCTGGCGCTACATTTCCATGATACGTATGGGCAAGGGCTGTCCAATTTACTCGCTGGACTGGAGGTAAGATTACACAAAATACAAATACATTTTCATCACTCATGCCCTGAAAGTTGGTCATTGTTAGCTCGTTACCCGATGCGTAAATGCGATTTACGCCCGTAAGTAAATTTGAAAATAGAATAAGTCTTATTGCATTCTTATTGTAATGTAATTATTACTAGGTATGTAATTAATTAAGTATTATTATTGACGTAACCAAGTGTTCTATTGTGTCCCTACGGTTTGAATAAATTAGTATGAGTATAACATACAAAAACGAAGTACAAATTCCGTGGCAAATCCTTATTTCTATTTTTATTAAAAGAAGTTACATTCATATATGCTGAAATTTAATACAACCTCCATGACAAATCCTTATTTTTATTAAATAAAAGAGGCCATAGTTTAGTAGTAAAAAAAACAATGGATACCGGGAACGCAAATTTTCTTTTCAGCAACAGTATTCAGTATTCGTTTATTCATTTCATTACTGTGCATAATATTGGTATGTCAAAAATATATTACAAACAGTTAACAATATAAAAAAACAAAAATAAACTAATTACAACTAAGTAGAACATTCGAAACAACAATTGGTTCCAGTCATGTTACAGTAGATACTACTCACTCATGCAGATGAGAAAATGAACAGCTCATTAAATAAGAAAATGAACAGCTCATTCTATGATAAAATGAACAGCTCATTAAATGATAAACTGACTTTTTAATTTGCTTTAAATACGTATCTACTAACTTCCTTAAAAATTAAATATTACATTGTGTTTTTAATAATTCCCTGTAGGTGACTAATTTCTTAAGTTATGTCTATAAAAATGAGAATCTGTTATTGGCATTAAGCATTAGGATTTTTTTACATTGATATCAAGTGCCGTTGATTCTGTATAGAATAAATAAAAAAATACTCTCGTTCGTGATGAAAAGTTATGTGTTTATTGCATTATTGATGACAAGCTTCCGCCCGCGGCTTCGCACGCGTGGTTTGCCAATAAAAAGTAGCCTATGTGTTAATCCAGGTTATTATCTAAGTACATACCAAATTTTATCGAAATGGGTTCAGCCGTTCCGACGTGAAAGAGTAACAAACATCGATACATACATACATACTTTCGCGTTTATGATATTAGTGGGATTATTATGAGATTATGCAGTTTACTCCGGTTATACAGATTATTTTTAACCCCTGTCTGTCGTGGCATCATCGTTCCCAAACGGATGGACCGATTCGGACGCAGTTTTTACAATAGAAAGCTTGTTTAACTGGGGTGGTCCTTAACTATGTGTGGAGGATCGGGTCAGCCGATCCGAAAATTTTAAAGCACTATTACTTTTTCAACGTTTTTAACGAGGTTATCCGACAGAGAACCAAGCTGATCGACATAGCTCTGAGGGTCAGCAAGCTGAAGTGGCAGTGGGTCGGTCATATCTACCGCAGAACCAATAACCGTTGGGGTAAAAGTGTTCTGGAGTGGAGACCACGTCTAGGCAAGCGAAGTGTAGGACGCCCTCCGGCTAGATGGGGTGACGATTTGCGCGCTGTGGCTGGCAAGGATTGGATGAGAAGAGCTGAGGATCGGGCTTAATGGCGCACCCTGGGAGAGTCCTGCGTCCAGCAGTGGATTGCTATAGGTTGATGATGATGATTCGTTTTTGGTGAAGGGAAGCTGTAAAATGGAAATTAATTACGGAATTTATATAAGTAGGGGTTTTAAAAAATATTTAATTGATAACTTGTAGTAGGTATTTTATGTTAACCCAAAAGAGGATCACGTCTTTTGGGTACAATAACAAAGTTTGTTACAAGACTTTTCGAAATCAGATGTTTTCTAGCAATAATGAACCATTTTCTACAAAAAAAAAAGTTTATCAGCTTCTTTAGGTGCATTATTAAGGTCAAGCGTCATGTATGTGAAAGATAAGTCCTTAGGTACCTATACACAACGACCTAGAAACCTCTTATTTATTTAAGCTTACGAGTATGTCATTTAACCAAAAAAAAAATGCTAATTCAGCTTTATTTTTACTCTTCTTCTTCTTCTTTCGTGTTAATATCTTATAAGGTTTTTGAATTCGCAAGTTTTTATATTTTTAGTAAAACTTATAATTTTCCATGTCAGGGTATCGTTGCATAGGTCTTCCAAAAACACTATAAATAAGGTTTCATAAACGCTTTTTGATACGAGTCCGTTTACGGTGAACAGTTTATAAAATTGTTAGACAAAATGACCTGCTGATGATCTTTGTATTTTACTATGACTAGATGATTAGCCCTTCACTGTGCGTGGTCCGACAAGCGCTTAAACAATTTACCAACCCCGAAGGAACTTCTATTCTTCATCTATAGTCAATAGATTTAATGCTCAAAATACGTATGTAACATACATTTTTGGTGCCGAACCGAGACAACACTAGATAATTTTAAAATAGCATAATGCATCCTTAAATATGTCTTATTATTTATTTATTAACTTAGAAATAACATAACAGGTTACAAAACTAAATCCTAATGTATCTACTTAAGGTATCTAATTAATACGAAAATATAATAATTAGAAAATAGAATCTTCCTCGTGTAATCTTTACATAGTATAAAATGAAGTCGCTTCCGCTGTCTGTTCGCTTAGATCTTTTAAACTACTCAACGGATTTTAATACAGTTTTCAGGGATAGATAGAGTGATTCAAGAGGAAGGTATATATGTGTAATACATACATAACTCTGTTTGTTTGTTTGTTACCTCTACACGTCTAAACGACTGAACGGATTGTAATGAAATTTTGCAAGGAGATAGATCCGGAGATCCTGGATCCTGGGAAAGGACATAGGCTACTTTTTAGCCAACTGCGCAAATGAGGGTAATGTTTTATTAAAAAACCACCCATGCGAAGGCCGCGGGCGGGTCAGCTAGTAAATAAATAGTCATAGGTAAACCATAAATATCTAATGGTAAAAAAAATTTGCATGTTATTTATGATATTAAAAGATACATTTTAAGGAATGGAAAAAGTAAAAGAATAAAAATGATTAAATGTCAAAATAATACAATAAAATAATTAATACAAAAATCTAATTATTACAACATGTCTCTTCCATTTTGAGTACTATCTAAGTACATAATAAAGACAGGTGTACTAGAATTATGGTTAGTCTATCAGATTGTGTAATAATTATTTTTCTATCTTGCTTGAGTAGGTATTCGAACTAAGTATTAGAACGGAAACTCAAAGCAAACGCTACATTAGCGGCAAAAGTAATACAATTATTATTCTAGTTCTCGCTATAAAAATAGTTTCTTGCAAAAATTCGCCGAATTTATGATACCAAACTGCTTATCAACTTGACTTACTAACTAATTCTTACGCAAACAAACAGAGCAATGTTTTGAAATAATTATTAGGCGTGAACAGCACCGCGCCCGCGTGAATGCCGCTTGCGTCATCGCGGTATAGGCATTTATCTTTATCGTAACTTGTTTTTGCAGTTTGGAATAAAAAGTGTGGACTCATCGGTGGCCGGGCTGGGTGGATGCCCTTACGCACGCGGGGCCAGTGGGAACCTCGCCACTGAGGATTTAGTCTACTTACTGTACGGGCTGGGAGTCAATACGGGCGTAGACCTCGTCAAACTCACAGAGGCAGGACGATACATCTCCAACTTCCTCACCAAACCGCCGGAATCAAAAGTCAATCGAGCCTTGGGTGATAGATTTAAGGACAGTAAAGATGTTGCTAGAATAGCATCTTGTGATATTTAAACTATTTTAAACAGGGATATTTATATTTTTATACGCATTTATTATAAATACATTATTGATTGTTAAGAGTTTGTTTTATTTGCATAGTGACTGGACGCCGGACTATGACGTGGTTATGTAGGTATGTTCGGATTTTATCAATTATCATGCGGAGTGGGTACTACCGACTACCGAGCGTCGCGCGTCGCACGAGCCGGCTCGCTCACACTAGTGCAGCGATCGCGCTACCAGCTGCCCGCTTTATATTGAATTGACCTTATTTATCCGATTTGATCTTGGGCAGAGGTCGATAAACCTTCCCTGCGTTGTGCCAGTATCTCCCAGCGACGCGACTCGACGTCCAGTCGCTCCCGAGACCCGGTTTCGATTTGTTTGTTTTTATGGAACACGCGTGTAAACACACAAAATGGTTGAAGTGAACATAACCGAAGACATCAAGATCGGCGGCAACAACCCGTGTTTTATTATTGCGGAAGTCGGCCAGAACCACCAAGGTGACATAGAAATTGCGAAAAAGTTGATAAAAGCAGCTAAGGTTAGTACTTTATTCTGTTTTTTTTATGCAGACAAAGCTCATTGTGTTTTTTAAAAGGAACCACAACAAAGAAAACTTCCGCGTCCCATAGCGTCACTGATACTTTGTTTCGGCTTGTGTTTTCAAACAACGTTGGAAGAAACTTCTCGGCTTCTTTAAACTTTGCAAGGTGTTTTTAGCCTTTAATGAAAACAATAGTTTTGAATTGATAGTTAGCGTGTCCTCATGGTCTGATAGTGAAACAGGTTAGAACGATTGTCAGACAGATAATAATAAGTACATTGTGCATCACTAACAAATGAGATAAAACTAATTATATGTCTGGATACTTGATTTGCACATAATACAATTTCTTTTTCACTCTATTCAGGATGCTGGTGCCACCTGCGTAAAGTTCCAAAAGACTTGTCTCAATGAGAAATTCACAAAGAAATACTTGGAGCGGCCTTATGACAACCCAAACTCTTGGGGCAAAACCTATGGAGACCACAAAAGACATCTGGAGTTTTCTGAGAGCCAGTACAGGGAACTATTCAAATATGCGCATGAAATCGGCATACTGTGTACAGCTTCTGCCATGGATATGGTAAGTGTGCCATGCATGATTCTAGTACATTTAAACTAGAATTACCTATAATATGACTCGTAGGGTAATTTACTACAGTTCATACGAGTCATAAAACACTCAGCTTTTATGTTCTAAAAACGGGATATTTACAAAGTTTTGTGAGTTTTTGAGTATCCCAATATTCCGACTCAAACGAGAACGAGATGACGAAAACTCACAAATCATGGTAAATATCACGTTTTTAGTACACAAACGAGTACAGTTAAGTATAACGTTAGTACAGACGACCTCCTTGGTGCAGTGGGCGAATAGCCGGCTGAGACGCAGGAGGTAGTGGGTTCGATTCCCGCCGCGAAACTAATGTTTGCATGATCTACAGATATTTGTTCCGGGTCTGGTTGTTTCTCTATATATTATAAGTATTTATGTATTTCCAAAAAAATGTATAAGTATTCTATCAGTTATCTGGTTCCCATAGTATAAGCTCTGCTTAGTTTGGGGATAGATAGCGTTGTGTGAAATGTCCAGCAATATTTATTATTTATTTTATTATTAAACAGTGTTCATAACCATGATAGTTTCAAAAGTTACACCCAGCTTTTACTTCGTAATGCTTAGCACAACGTAAATATCAAAGTCCACTGTTGGAAATAAATAAAATATCGAGGTCAACTTAGACCTCCTGGTTGTACTTGTTTATCATGTTTTAGTTACATAAACATTCGTTTGCGATGGAAATCTTCTTTAATTATTATTTAAATGCAACAAATTGTCATTCACGACGCGTTAAGACCTACCTAGCTAGATATATGTACCTACTACCTACCTTGATGATGTACTTAATCATTACCCTATCGTGTGTACCTACTGCTAATTAATAATAATAAATAAAATAAATATTGCTGGACATTTCACACAGCGCTATCTAGCCCCAAACTAAGCAGACCCCAGATAACTGATAAAATAATATATACATTTTTTTTAAATACATACTTATAATATTTATATAGAGAACCAGACCCGGAACAAATATCTGTAGATCGTACAAACATTTGTTCCGTGGCGGGTATCGAACCCGCTACTTATGTACTAATC
Organism: Philereme transversata; assembly: GCA_963924445.1. Classification (NCBI taxonomy): domain Eukaryota; kingdom Metazoa; phylum Arthropoda; class Insecta; order Lepidoptera; family Geometridae; genus Philereme; species Philereme transversata. Next base: position 15,310,000 of record OZ004342.1, read on the forward strand.
CATTGATAAATACTTATACATGTATTTATTTATTTTTTGCTTATGGTAAGTACACTGTTTATTCAATATTTAATGATTTTTTAAAAGCTATCGTTCTATTCGCAGCCAAAGGTTGTCTGGAAGAGATCGCTTTAAGCGATAAGACCGCCACTTGTATTTCTGCGTGTATTGTTTGTTTTTTATTTTAAGTGTGATTTACAATAAAGCGTTTTCTATTCTATTCTACCTCCTGCGTCTCAGCCGGCTATTCGTCCACTGCACCGCGGAGGTCAACGTCGTCAATAATAATACCAACTTGCCGTCATTGTAACCAAACGAAGCTTAACACAGATAAATAACATGGAAAAACTCAATAACAAATTACGGAAACAATTGCAAAACCCTTAGTTATTATGATTACAGGTGTCATTTGACTTTCTCCTCAACAACAAAGCTCCATTCGTCAAGATTGGGTCTGGAGACTCGAACAATCTCCTCTTCCTAAAATACGCAGCTTCGAAAAAAGTACCCCTGATCATTTCAACCGGGATGGTCGATAAGACTGCCGTGAAGACAATCTATGATATTGTATCAGCTCAACACAAACAGTTTTGCTTGCTGCATTGTATATCGGCTTATCCAGTGCCGTTTGAGGACTGTAATCTGACCGTGCTGCAGGATTACAAGAATACCTTCGATATCCCCGTGGGGTATTCTGGGCAAGAAGTTGGAACTGCTGTGGCGTTGGGTGCTGTCGCTTTGGGCGCTAAGGTACGAAACGCTTTACTACATTCGACTATTCTTTCCCTTTTACAACTTTCCGTAGTTAGAATAATGCTTGGAGGTATGGACAAATTAAAATCATAGGGTATTTTTATTTATATTTATTAACCTTGCTTCAGACGATAAATAAAACGAGTGTGAACAAAATAGATGGTATTGGACTTATTTTTATTAAATACTAGCTGACCCGCCCGCAGCTTTGCACGCGTGGTTTATGTAGCCTATGTTTCAATCTCGATCATGATCTATCTATATACAAAATTTCATAGAAATCGATCCAGCCGTTCTTGATGGTGTAACTAACCCGACTTTGTTTTATATATGTACTAGTTGACCCATCGAACTTCGTACCGCTTTGACGTGCATATGACGCGGGCTGTCAATATACGTCAATCGGCCATCATTGGCTGCATCTACATATATATGAGAAAATGAATTTTCTTCATATTTTTTTGCGTGTATTTTTTCAATATTTTTATAGTTATTCTGCTATTCGGGGCAAATACAAATCCAACAAATCAAAGATCATCAAAATCGGTTCCGCCGTTCTTGAGATATAAATGGTGTAACTAACCCGACTTTGTTTTATATAATATAGATTTAGATTGTAGGTATTCTTTATCGTCCACCAACTATCTCTGTTATTTGTGGCTATCGTAAATTGAAGTGATAAACAAACAGATTCTTGAACGTTGAGATAAGTATTACATTTGGAAATATCCACTGGAAAACAGATATATAATGAATTCAATGCTTTATTATTTTAATGGTTTGTTGCTAAGGGTAAGGACATAGCTTTGGCAATGAATGAGCATTCACCAGGGTAGGTATGATCACTAGCTTTAACTATTTTAAATTGATCGAAATTTGTGTGTCGGTCTCTGGGGATTACGTCCAACAAGGTGTTATTAATTTGACCTAGAATATGTAAATTGACAGCCAATTTATAATACGAGGCATGCCTTTTAAGTTCTGTCGTTTCCATATTTTCCGGCAATTTTGAATTTGGAACTGTTCTATATTCGAATGTGTTTACATTTTGAATCTCAAAACAGTTGAAAGTATTAGGATTAATGCTATTGTTTAGTCACAGTTTCGATTTGAATCTGTCAGGTCACGTACGAAAATGAATCTTTCTAAGGAAAATGTTCGTGCAATAATTTTCTACAACTTTAGAAGAGGCCTGACACGGCTTCAGTGTTTAGAAGAGCTAACATCTGTGTTCAGTGATGTAGCCCCATGTCTGCGGACTGTCGAACGCTGGTATTTAGAATTCCAGCGTGGACATACTAGTGTTAGTGACAGATTTCGCGAAGGACGCCCAAAATCCGCCTTCACTGAAGATAACATCATTGCTGTGAGACAACTAATTCTCGAAGATCGTCACGTGACGTATCGAGAGATAGAGGCTCTATTAGGCATCTCAGGGACAACCATTCAGAAGATCTTGCATGAAGCGCTTGGTGTGAGAAAGCTAGTTTGCCGTTGGATACCGCATCTGCTTTCCGACGATCACAAGGCGGCCCGCGTCAGATGGTGTAAGAAAACTCTGCAAAGGTTCAACCGAGGGGAGTCAAATCACGTCTACGACATCATAAGTGGTGACGAATCTTGGATCTATGCCTACGATCCTGATACCAAACAACAATCTACAATCTGGGTCTTTCAAGACGAGCCAAAGCCGACTAAAGTTGTTCGTTCTCGAAGCACTTCAAAGAAGATGGTGGCCACGTTCGTTGGAAAAACCGGCCATGTTGCGACTATTGCACTTGAAGATCGTAGAACGGTTAACGCAGAGTGGTATACTACAGTTTGTTTACCACAAGTCATCGCCGAACTTCGAAAATCTAACTCAAAGCGACGCATCATCCTGCACCACGACAACGCAAGCTCACACAGCGCTCCTCAAACGATTGAGTATTTGAAGCAGGAAAAAGTAGAAATTCTTGACCATCCTCCATACAGTCCTGACCTAAGCCCTAACGATTTCTTTACATTTCCTAAACATAAGAAAAGTCTTCGTGGTCAAAGGTTCCAGTCCGGTGAAGAAGCAGTCGACGCTTTCAAGACAGCCATTTTGAACACCCCACTTTAGAGTGGAATAAATGTTATAATAACTGGTTTGAGCGAATGGAAAAGTGTTTTAAGCTACGTTGTGAATACTTTGAAAAACAATAAAAAGTACTATAAGGTTCTAGATGTGTTTTTTTCTTCAAACGACAAAACTTAAAAGGCATGCCTCGTACTTATGTAAACGGCGAAGCTCTCTCGTGATAACCACACTGTCCGTACGTGAAAAATATTTTAATTTATGGAATCTTAATATTCCGGTTTCTTTATCCATGAAATAATTTCCGACTAGACTTGATCACGTATGATATCGACTACTTACTAAGAAAAACCCGTCAATAGAAACAATCTAAGTAAAATATAAAGAATCAAAGCCCAGAACTTGTATGTTATCCCGAGGGGGGATTAAACACAAAGAGAATAACAATGTTCTACGACTTTGAATTTGAAGAATCACTTGGTAAAAATCAGCTGAGTTCGGCTAAAATTATGTTTATTAGCTGTTTTAGGTCAACATTATGTTTGCATAAGATAAGTTCTCGCAAAGTCTAAACAACAGCTGATTTAAAGTCAAACTAAAAAGTTTAAGAAACTTAGGTACCTACCTAGTGGTATCCTGAAAAAATAATGTTTAAATTATTATTTTAACTTGTTAATTTTCGTGGTTGAATCAGTTCAGGCTTAAAATATTAGTTCCGGGACACCCTGTACAATCCTCTTATTGAACACGAAAGGGTTTTCTTCCTGAGGCTAGGGCCTTATCACACTGGTGAGTTGCGAGCGTATTCAGAAAGGTGATTTGCGAATGTGTTCAATGCGTTCATTCAATAGGTAAATACGCGCATCCCGCCATAGTTCAGTCAGTCATATTGTAACGTATTGTAACAATGCGACGCGCACATTCAACAATCACCTCACTGGAAACACACTCGCAACTCGCCAGTATGATAATACTCTTAATTAGAAACTATTTTTACTTGTTTTACAGTGGTCTTTAACAAGTCGTCGGTTTGTCATTTCCAGGTATTAGAAAAGCACATCACCCTGGACAAGGCGGCGAAGGGGACGGACCACATTTGCTCGCTGACTCCGACAGAGTTCCAACAGCTGGTGCGTGACGTCAGAGTTATCGAAGCCTCGCTGGGTACTCCTATCAAGAAGGTGGTCACTTCAGGTAAATAACGATGATTACTTATCATAATATCAAGTATTACTATTATGGAAGGCAGTCAAGTTCACTTCAAGTCAATAGTACAATGGATTTTTTTCGATATTAAAACTATCAACTGGCTAAAGTTACTGTTAACAGTTTTACTGTCAAATGCTATAAAAATAAATCTATAATGTACGGTAAAAATACCTCCCGTACGCACAAAGCGGTTTTTTCCCCCTTTGTTATGCGCACCGCCAAAGAGTGGAACGTGGTACCTGAGTTTGTATTTCCTGATAAATACGGTACCTGGTCTTGCTACAATTTATAAAAAAGGAAAAAAAACTAATATGGTAGGTGTTTTAAAGATAAAGAATACGAGGCATGCCTTTTAAGTTTTGTCGTTTGAAGAAAAAAACACAACTAGAACCTTATAGTACTTTTTATTGTTTTTCAAAGTATTCACCGCGTAGCTTAATACACTTTTCCATTCGCTCAAACCAGTTATTATAACATTTATTCCACTCTAAAGTGGGGGTGTTCAAAATGGCTGACTTGAAAGCGTCGACTGCTTCTTCACCGGACTGGAACCTTTGACCACGAAGACTTTTCTTAATTTTAGGAAATGTAAAGAAATCGTTAGGGCTTAGGTCAGGACTGTATGGAGGATGGTCAAGAATTTCTACTTTTTCCTGCTTCAAATACTCAATCGTTTGACGAGCGCTGTGTGAGCTTGCGTTGTCGTGGTGCAGGATGATGCGTCGCTTTGAGTTAGATTTTCGAAGTTCGGCGATGACTTGTGGTAAACAAACTGTAGTATACCACTCTGCGTTAACCGTTCTACGATCTTCAAGGGCAATAGTCGCAACATGGCCGGTTTTTCCAACGAACGTGGCCACCATCTTCTTTGAAGTGCTTCGAGAACGAACAACTTTAGTCGGCTTTGGCTCGTCTTGAAAGACCCAGATTGTAGATTGTTGTTTGGAATCAGGATCGTAGGCATAGATCCAAGATTCGTCACCACTTATGATGTCGTAGACGTGATTTGACTCCCCTCGGTTGAACCTTTGCAGAGTTTTCTTATACCATCTGACGCGGGCCGCCTTGTGATTGTCGGAAAGCAGATGCGGTATCAAACGGCAAACTAGCTTTCTCACACCAAGCGCTTCATGCAAGATCTTCTGAATGGTTGTCCCTGAGATGCCTAATAGAGCCTCTATCTCTCGATACGTCACATGACGATCTTCGAGAATTAGTTGTCTCACAGCAATGATGTTATCTTCAGTGAAGGCGGATTTTGGGCGTCCTTCGCGAAATCTGTCACTAACACTAGTATGTCCACGCTGGAATTCTAAATACCAGCGTTCGACAGTCCGCAGACATGGGGCTACATCACTGAACACAGATGTTAGCTCTTCTAAACACTGAAGCCGTGTCAGGCCTCTTCTGAAGTTGTAGAAAATTATTGCACGAACATTTTCCTTAGAAAGATTCATTTTCGTACGTGACCTGACAGATTCAAATCGAAACTGTGACTAAACAATAGCATTAATCCTAATACTTTCAACTGTTTTGAGATTAAAAATGTAAACACATTCGAATATAGAACAGTTCCAAATTCAAAATTGCCGGAAAATATGGAAACGACAGAACTTAAAAGGCATGCCTCGTATGCAGAAACCGAAACACACTACGCTGATTCGAAACTGTAATTTTAAATGCAGATATTAAACACTTACGAAATAAGTGACAAAAAATTTTAAGCCATGCTCACGTTTACCATTAAAAGAATAAATATAATATTTAAACATGATATTGTTGTACTGAAAATGTCGGTAATCACTACGGATAAATATTTATATCATCAGGTATCCCCTTTTCCCACTGACCTTTACTTATCTACCATACTTAATATCCATACTATATGACATGTAATATTATTAATTATTATTTAACTCTGTCTCTCCATCTGTCGCTTTATTAGGGTTTCACGACTAAACGCCTGAACGGCTGAAAAGGATGGCTTTAATTATTGATTAAAACGGGTATTTATCGCGTATGTACCTTGTTTATTTATTATCCCGACGTTTCGGCTGTGTTGCAACACGCGTAGTCACGGGTTGGCCGTTTTAATCAATAATTATGTGCAGTGATCGCGAAAGTTTGAAAAATACTAGGATGGCTTTATCCCTTTGCCTTAGATAGATTATGATCAAAATTGAGACTTAGCCAATTTTTACCCGACTGCGCAGAAGAAGGGTAATGTTTTAATGGACAAACCACGCGTGTGAATAATACAAGAAAAAATTATTTTAATAATAGAAGTATTTTAAACCAATCAATCTATAGGTACACAGTCTGTTGCCGCATTCACGACATTAATTTAAAACACATATATATATATAGACATATGTGTATGCAGAATCGTATCAACTGATTTTAGAGATTGCCTTAATACCGGTATCTTGAATGTTTATCCAGTAATCAATACATTTCCAATAAACAATTTTTAACGTAAATCGGCGGCGCCTTTGCGCCGATGCCGCTTAGTCAGTTTAACAGGTACCTACTTACATGATGAATAAATATGATTTATTTACCTATTTTATACAGGCTGTTTGATTGATATTTACTAAAAAACGTCTAGACTGATTTTGATAGATTTTTTTGGGTGTGTTTGAGTCCCTGGATGGTTTAGATTCACAATTGGACCCGGTAGGTGGCACTGTTGTTGAGATCCAGAAAATTGCAGGCGCAGTCGCGGGCATACAACTAATCATAAATAAAAAATATCAACAAGCTTATAAGAAAATGGAACCACATCGAACCTCGGTTATGGACAATAACATTTATCTTCATAAAGATAAAACATCAGTATAATAATATCCTTTTTCAATCCAATAACAGTGATAAGAAACATCAACAAAGAACAAAGAACAATCAATCAAACCTAATTTGATCTTGACAGAACGACCGCTTTTATAAGGCCATTGTGATTTGTAATTGACAGCCATGAACATTATGAACTCCCATAAACAAGTGGTTCGCCTCGAACTGAGATCTCGCGAGTCTCCGATTAAAACAAAAAAATATTATTTGTAATCTTTGACCATCAAAATAGTGCCACGAAATAAATAACCAACTAACTTGACCTATAGTTTCATTCAAATTACAGGTAACGGGAGTTCATGTTATGTGCTTACATTTTTTTAGGGTACAAATTGCAGTTATTTTGGATTTCAGACTTTTGCCTATATTTGTGTCACTTAAGCTACATACACGCATACCAAATTACAGCACTGTGGGGTCACTGATGTACCATGTGCATTTTGTGAAAGTTCAGTTTTTATTATGGCTAATAACTCAAAAACTATAAGAACTTTACTAAATATAAAAACGGAGTCTAAATGTACTAATGAAGACTTTCATTTGACGTCCTACTTGACCTAATAGTCTTATTTTCATTTTTTTTTACCCCTCTTGAACCTCAATATCTCAACAACCCCCTAACATTTTTAACTCATTTAGTCACACCAAAATTTTGCCATCACTACCTACCTATTCATCAAATTTCACGACGATCGGATCAACACTTCGAAAGTTATCCTCGGACAAACAAACATACGTACATACATACAACGCTGATTTGACCAAGTTGATTTAGAGATTCGCTCGATCAATTATGACCGATGTCATGGTTCTTTGAAGGCTTTCTCTATCTCTTACGGTTTAAATCCCCCCCACTGACCTATCCTCTATTACGCACCCTGTACGCCGTGTGTACATGGTGAACATTAGAGTATAGTAAAATAACTATGCGGCTTGAAAGAAACAAACCCGCATGACTTTTAAAATAACTACACAAGTACAAAAAAAATTAAAAACCTGTAATAAATTCCAACGACCTCCGTGGCGCACTGAGTGAGACGCAGGAGGTTGCGGTTTCGATTCCCACCGCGGAACAAATGTTTGCATGATCTGAGGATATTCGTTCCAGGTCTGGATGTTTTTCTATATATATTATTATAAGCAGTATTTACAAAAAAATATATATAAATATTCTATCAGTTATCTGGTTCCCATAGTACAAGATTTGCTTCGTTTGAGGCTAGATAGCGCTTTGTGAAATGCCCAGCAATATTTATTATTATAAATTTGTATTTTACAGCTGAGATTCCTTCACCAAAAAGAAAAACTCTTATAATCTTCGGATGTTCATTACACATAACTAATAACCACACTAATTAAACTAGTTTCCTATTCGAATCCGCGTCGAAACGGTCCATCCGTTTGGAACTACGATGCCAAAGACAGACACACAGACAAACTTAACATCCCTCTTTTTGCGTCGGAGGTTAAAAGCTCGATCATATTTCACGCATATCATTAAGTAATTAAATAGACGATTGACGAAGATTGATTTGTATTGGCCTGATCAATGATAAACTGATTAATTTGGCCATTCGCCATTTGAATCGATTCCTGCTAATATTGAAGTACTTAGTCATGGCTCACTTGCTTCGAGTTTTAGCATCTCGTGCCTGTCTCCTAAAGACAGGTAGTTTTGCCTGCCTTAGAACTTAGCTGGCACTAGAACAATAAAAAATCGATTGTGTTCCTGGGCTTTGACAGTTTTAGAATATTACGGCGAATCTTAACCACTATACCGATGACACCAAAATCTTATAATTTAGCTGGACTCTTTGTAACTACAAAAAGGATGGAAATATAATGATGTGCACAAGCACATCATTATATTTACTACAAAATTAACCATAGAAATAGGAGTTCAGAAAAATAACAAGAAGAAAATAATGAAAAATAAAAAGCATGTGTGCAATTCACACGTGGTAGTAGTGAAACCTTCAAATACCACGCGCATGTGCTTATGATCTACCGACTCACTCTCTTTCTCTCTCCTACTTTCCACCTTTGTGTCTCTTTCTTTCTCTCTCCCTCTTGCGTTGGAATATTGGACGCTACTCGTTGCTAACGCTCACGCTGGCCTGTAACAGGTATACTACGCGCATGCGTTCGAGTGCCACGCATTAACTCTCGCTCTGTCTCTTTCTATTCTCCCTCCCCAGGAGCGTTGAACGTTTAACGCAACAGTGCTTTCATACCCCCTCCATGGTAGCGTTAAACGTTTAACGCAACCTTGTTGGAAGTCGTATTAGAAGTTTCATTTCAAAAAAATTCTTGGTAACTCCGTCAACTCTCTTGTTTACAGAAATCCCGTGTATCGACAAGCTACAAAAGTCACTTGTGATGGGAAGCACAAAGAACAAGGGAGATATTCTTTACCCTGGTGATGTCAAGATCAAAGTCGCAGAACCTAAAGGCCTGAATGCACTGCACTTCGAAGAGGTCATATACAAGACACTCGTCTATGACAAGAAGGAAGACGACCCCTTAAATCAGGGAGACTTTTGCTAAAGATGCTCAAAAACTAACAATTAAATTATGATAAGTAGTAGCTAAGACATTAACACAAAATACTTTATTAATAATCTTGAATAGGTGACAAAAAATTGGACACAAATAGTTTATACAGTGACTGATATTTACTCAGCATGTGACACGTGATAAAAGCACAATGTTAAGTTTTAGTTTTAGTATGTTTAATCGAATGTATCCCCTAAACATATACAATGTAAATGATGTATGATAAAAATTAAGTTTATGTAATATTTTCGTAAAGTTTAATCACTATCGTTAGCCATGAATAAAAACTATATTTTGTATTAAATTTTATTATATCAGTGACCTATATATTATTGTATTTATTTATGTTGACCTCAAATTAGATTAGAAACAACACCAATTACAATTATCTGCGTTAAAAGAAAAAGTATTTTACTCGCTATGACGTCAAGGCTCATTCATAAAGATATTATTAAACTTTTATAAATTTTGTCTCGCCAAGTTTAATTTGGGACCGAATGTTAAACTCCGGTTGTTTTTTCGCACAAATCATCATACAGCTATTTTGAAAAGGCGTCAGTCGCGACGTTATGTCGATTTACGCAGCGCAAAGTCACAGAATAGAGTCGGATGCAAGTTGACGCAACACGCCACAGAGAGCGGCCGTGCTGGGGCGGGTCTGTGGGGTGCAGTCGCCGGAACCCTCCCTGACGCGTTTTATTTGAATTAGAGTGTGGGAAGCGGGTACTCTGTGGCGTTCAGCGGCATGTGGTGTAATAGAGCACAAGTGGCGAGCTGAGTGTTGGCTCGGTGCCCGCGCCGCCGCCAGTCCCCGGAGCGCCGGCCCGCACGCCACCTGCGCCGTCCGCGATCCCGCCCGCTCCCCGCGCCGCCGCCCGACGCATCGCATCCTTGCTCCGCGTATTACACAACACGTTTTCAGCGCACTCGCGGCCGCCCCGCGCTGCCTCCGCGGACTACACTCGCCGCGTGAAACATGTCCGCTTTCACTCTCCGTTTCCGCGACTAGAAAGTCCGAAGGAGCTGCCGATTTAGGTCGCCCGGTTCGGTGCTAGCAGTGGGATATTTTTATTACCACTGTTGGGTGCAGACGTACGAGCGCCGAGCGACGCGCGAAACATTTATTATTTATAGAGTACCTATTATCGTAAAGTTCATTCCATAAACGATTGCGTGTGCGTAGCCGGCCCCAGTTTCCTTGTGAGATTGAAATTGACTGAAATAAATAAGACAGTGTAAGAAGTTTGCCTAGGGAGTGTAGGTGAAGTGGTAAAGCATTTAGGTGGTAACGTTGACATTTGTAAAGTGCATTTTGTGAGTAAGGATGCATCACCTGTATCCTCTAGCGAAGGGAGACCCCATGTGTCCGCTGGGGTTCCACCCGCAGGTGCGGTGGCCGACGCGCTGCAAGCGTTGCTTCAGGGACTACAAGGAGCACGGCGGCGCCAGGCGGAGAGAGGACGACTTCGCGGCGTCCACGCCTTCACTTTCCACTAGCTCGCCAGCGTCACGGTTAGCATGCTTATCATCTGCTATTTAGATAAAACCTCCCTTCCATCAAAGGACAAGCAGGCGCACGGCTCAGTACCCTCCGTACCTAGTCAATATACCACCCATTCGCACACACCGTTTTGGTTCTACGTTCTTGATGCGCACAGCTAAGGTATGGAACACTTTGCCGTCGTCTGTTTTTCCTAAAGAATACAATCCGGGCCTCTTTAAGGTAAGAGTAAATAGGTTTCTTCTAGATCTTCGTGCTTCATCTTAGACCACATCATTACTTACCATCAGGTGAGATTGTGGCCAATCGAAGTTCTATCCAATTAAAAAAAAGCAAGGCAGTCAGCTATTGCCTATTGCTTTATAGTAATCGGGGCAACAATACGTTGATTGTGGATATATTATGGGCATGGCATAAAAAAAGAAAGAAATAAATCTCAACTGGTTACTGACCTAGTGCATGGTAACCATCTCTTGGTTACCATGCACTAGGTCCTGTGACACCTGTGACAGTTTGGCGCACTTAGGGATGAGACCTCATGTATTGTATGTTGCTTGTATATCTACAATGCAGAATCGAACACTTGAGAGTCTCCTAAAATAATGCAGTTGTTTGAATATATGCAATAGAGGTAGGTAGGTAATGCATAGTTAGCAAAATGTATATTTGCTCAGATGCACCTTCCGGGGAAAAGGCAATCCATAAAGTGCTACGATGCATGTAAGCCAACCTTTAAATAGTGCATAATGTTTGCAGAATGACACGAATTAATAAGAATCTCTTAAATATTTTCATAGTGACTTGAATTCGATCTTCAGTCCCAATTCCCCCATTTATTGCATGATTAGCTAAATTTACGAATGTAGATCGCGTCCTTGATCTTGAAATAATGTTGTTTAATCTGTTCTTATTAGGAAGACCATAAAAGCTTCATCCAGATTTGGATGAAGCTTTTTACCTTGGCTAAATGGAGATTCAGTGGCAAAAACTGAGAATGTTTTAAATAGCCGAGGTTTAGTCACACACCGAACCAAAGGTTTTTAAAACACCTGCCCAACTAACTAATCAGTCTTAGCATTTATACAAATTAATGAACCGTCTACAAATTATCAGGAATCTATAGCTAAATAATTAAGAAACAAATGTGTACAGTGGCACTATTCCAAATTCCTAAACGTTTTTGTGATCCGTTTTGTTTGTATTTAGCTCGGTAACTGAGGTTTGACGCAACAGACACCTCTATGAGATATGTTTAGATACAAACTGCATCAATTACCATGATAGTGACACATTGCCAGAAGTACCTACTTATAAATAAACTTAAAAAATAAATTAAATTTCTGTAGCAGTGGTTTTATAAAAGCTTCTCCAGTCATCATCAATCATTCTGGCAGCTAAAATCTTGTGTATCTAAGGACTCCTTGCTAACTCGATAACGAACCATAAAAAATTTAATGGGTTTTAACAAGTTAATAAATGTTATGAATCTAGTCTTATAAAATACTAATACATTTGGTTACAACATATTTTGCTAAGTTGGTACTAAACGAACGCCTTTGCTATGCTTTTGTTATCAAAACTGCTCACCTTTGCAAGGACGAGTAAATTATACACTATTAGTTTCCGACAAATATTTACTTGATTCAATCTGTAACATTAGGAAACCCTCCAGCAACTCTGTATGGTCGCCGGAAGTACTTAATTCACTTCCGCTTTGGTCATGCAGTTAATCTGACAATGATTTCAATGCAAATGTAACAAATATAAATGCAGGCACAGAACTTACTGATATTATTCTTAGGTAGTTTGCATTTGTTATGCGAAAGATGACTGCATCAATCCACCATATTTTTAAAAACAGGTCATTCTCTAGAACAATTACAAGTTAGTAAACACTGATGATGCGATCATGAATGACTTCAAATGTTATTCCATCTCAATCATTCTTTACCATAGGACTCGTGACGAAGAAAATGGCGCAGACAGTGGGAGGGCTGGTCGAAGTTGGTCATCCAGTACAAACCTTAGCTCCCTTGACAACTCCAAGAAAAGCGCCTTCTCCTCCGGTAGGTACCTGCTGACTTTTAACAAGTAATAATGTTGTTGATAAATGCAATGCAAATGGCATTTATTATGACCCCACCGAAAACTGTGGCGCAAGACTCTAGCTACTGGCTAAAATAGGGGAAAACCTATGCCCAACAATGATATAGCATGGGCTAACTGTAGGAGTAGTAGTAGCATTAAAATAATGGTCTGTCAAGCTAATTTTTATTACTATGTACAAAAATACACATTTTGAATTTTTTACTTTCTGTAAAAGAATTTTGAAAACCTACCTAGAGATCGTTGGATTGTAATTGGTAGCGGGTGTAAACCAGTACGCCTTGTAAGGTACCTGGTAATTTATTTTTGCAATCTTATCAATCTTTAAAAGGTGAAGGCAAACGATTGCCTTGCCTTTTTCAGAAAGAACTTTGTTTTATTTCTTCTATTAATTCGTCAATAGTAATACCATACAAATATACCCTTAGGTCGAAATTTTTTTAAATCTGGGTTTTACTTGCCCAAGATCTTATCTAATGAGACAGACTGTGCACAGTTACTGGTATCTACAGGTTGTTGCCGAATGCTCGCTAATTTATTCAATTTCCTGTATTAAAATTGCGGTAAAACGTAACCCATATATCTACGATTGCGCCTCCTCTCCTTGCCGGTAATTCCTCAGAGTTCAGTAAAGCGAGTTCGTCGTGGACGTCGACGCCGGACCTTGGGGCCAACGACAGCGACAACACGACCGCCGTCACCGTCAGCCTAAAGCTGCCTAAGCGGAGATTTACGGGACCAGTGCCCTCGTTAGACACGGGACAGAATACTGAAGGTAAGAATTTTATTATTATACGAGTATCTGTGTGAGCTCAGTAAAAACTTACTTCCATCAATTTTATTTTTCCCGGTGACCATAGTTTGACAAGTAAAACGCTTATCAAATGCACAAAGTTACTTTCAAAAACTATTAACCTAGTGGTTCGCCCCTAGCTGATATCTCGCGAGTCTCAGATTAAAACAAAAAAAAAATCGTTGTATTTGTAATCGTTGACTATCAAAATAGTGCCACGAAATATATAACCCATTACCTTGACCTACAGTTTAATTCAAATTACAGGTAACGGGAGTTCATGTAAAATGGTTACTCGTTTTTGGAGTATAAATTGCAGTCATTCTGGATTTCAGACTTTTCGCTATGTTTGTGTCACTAAAGCTACACGCATACCAAATTTTAGTGCTGTGGGGTCACTGGTGTACCCTGTGAATTTTGTCAAAGTTAAGTTTTTATTATGGCTAATAACTTAAAAACTACAAGGTTTAAACTAACAATAAAAACGGGTTCGAAATGTACTCATAAAGACCTTTTTTAGACGTGCCACTTGACCGGGTAGTTCCATTTTTGTTTTTTTTACCCCTCTTGAACCCCAATATCTCAATAACCCCCACATATTTTTAGCTCATTTAGTCACACCAAAATTGTGCCATCACTACCTACCTATACATATACCAAATTTCACGATGATCGGATAAACGCTTCGAAAGTTATCCTCGAACAAACAAACAAACATACATACATAGAACGCCGATTTGCCCAAGTTGATTTAGAGATCTCGCTTCGCTCGATCAATTACTCAGTGACTAACTCTTACTGGATGAAACGATAGAGAATAGAGGAACTGGTAGCCAACGGTACAGACCATAGGATTCTCGCATTCTAATAATGTGTCCAAGCAGAGAATTGAATAGTCCACTAAATGACGACCTCCTTGGCGCAGTGGGAGCCGGCTGACAGGCAGGAGGTAGCGGGTTCGATTCCCGCCGCGGAACAAATGTTTACATGATTTACAGAGTTCCGGGTCTGGATGTTTTTCTATATATTATAAGTATGTATTTACGAAAAAAGAGTATATACTTAAGTATTCTATCAGTTATCTGGTTCCCATAGTACAAGCTCTGTTTAGTTTGGGGCTAGATAGCGCTGTGTGAAAGGTCCAGCAATATTTATTTATTTAATCCTCATTATTTCATGGCAGGATAATGATATTAAGTGGAAGTCTGTCTCCTTAAATCTAGGCCAGATGTAGCTGGTCACTTAAATCTGTTCAAGGTGCGATCAGTCTCCCAACCCCTGTTAACTAAAATTTATTAAACTACGCTCCTCTACATAGATTTTTTTTTTTTTTTTTTTGTAAATTATAGGCTAGCGTTTGACCACTATCTCGCCTGATGGTAAGCGATGATGCAGTCTACGATGGTACACGCTTGCCTAGAAGAAACCTATTCACTCGTGACTTGAAGATCCCTAGGTTGTAGTTATCGAGAACACAGACTCAGGCAAGACGTTCCACTCCTTGGCGGTGCGCATAATAAAGGTGGAAGAGTACCGCTTTGTGCGTATGGGAGGTATGTCTACCATGTAGCGGTGGCGCAACGCGGAGCGTCTGGTTGTCCGATCATAGAATGGGGATGGTGGGATTAGGTTGAAAAGCTCCGCAGCACACTCTCCGAAATGTATCCGATAAAAAACCGAGAGGCTTGCAACCTTTCGACGATGCTCGAGGCTGTGGAGCCTTGCTTTTGCTAACTCGTCATTGCAAATGAGCTTCTTGGCTCTTCTCTCAATTGAATCTAGAGCCTCTAGCTGCTTAACTTATTAGCTGGTACTTCGCTGATCCGTCCCAGAGGTGAGAACAGTACTCCAGACATGATCGGACTTGTGCTTGGTATAAGTTGAGCAACTGTCCCGGTGTGAAGTATTGCCTCACCTTTGCAAGTATTCCAAGCTTCTTAGCGGCCAGCTGGGCTTTCGACTCAATGTATGAGCCAAAATTGAGAGTGGGTGTTAATGAGATACCAAGAAGCTCGAGGTGGTCAGAAATCGGCACGGGTACATTACGGAAAGTAGGAGCCAGATGAAATGGGCTCCGTTTCGCAGAAAACAGGCACGCCTGGGTTTTATTAGCATTAAACTTAACCAGGTTGGCATCGCCCCAGTCGGAGACCGCCTTTAAGGACAAGTTTAAGCGCTCAACCATGGCCTCTCTGTGAGACTGAATCTGCGCCCCACTGGCTCGTGCAGTAGATGTATAACTCTCCACAACTGTGCTGTCGTCCGCATACCCAAAGGTTCCAGGCTTTAGCAGATCGTTGATATGCAGCAAGAAGAGAGTTGCAGAGAGTACCGACCCTTGAGGGACTCCGGCGTTAATCGCCAATTGATCGGACGAGCAGCCATCAACGACGACTCGTATCGATCGGTCTCTCAAAAAGTCCGAGATCCAAACACAAAGACCAGTGGGTAGACCGAAAGATGGAAGCTTACTTATAAGGCTATCATGCCAGACCCTGTCAAAGGCCTTTGAGATGTCGAGAGAAACAGCAAGCGCTTCTCCGTATTTCTCAATGGCCTCGCTCCATAAATGCGTGGCATACGCCAGAAGATCCCCAGTTGAACGGTTTCGGCGGAAGCCGTATTGGCGATCACTGAGGAGGTTATTAGCTTCTAGGTGTGCCAGGAGCCTGTTGTTCAGAACACGTTCCATAGTCTTACAAATTATGGACGTGACCGAGATGGGCCTATAATTTGATGGGTCAGCACGACTACCTTTTTTGGGCACAGGCTGCACATTAGCCAGCTTCCATGATTTCGGCACATGTCCAGCCTCAACAGAGCGGCGAAAGAGGCGTGTCAGTACAGGAGCGAGCTCAGACGCACAGGATTTAAGTACAATTGCTGGAATCCCATCAGGGCCACTAGCTTTATTCACGTCCAAACTCCGCAGCGTTTTACGAACCTCGGTCTGACGAATGCGTATTTCCGGCATAAGTACCCCGCAATCAGGTAGACTCGGAGGTGTCCCGCCTGCAGCGTCTAAACGTGAAGATTCCGCGAAAAGAGTGGCGAAGCTAAGCTTTCTCTTCAGCGGTGTGGGCTAGCGTGCCGTCAGGTCTCAGCAGTGGTGGTAGTGTGGGGCGACAAAAGTTCAATTCGACTGACTTAGCCAGGGACCAAAAAGCTTTACTACCCGATGGGTATGAAGCTAACTTGTTCCCTATTCGGCCTATGTGGTCAAATCGCACCTTTCTTAAAGCCTTTTTGCAGGACTTGGCAGCTTTGTTATATAGTGTCTTCATTTGAGATAAGTCCTTGGCTTTGCTGTTTCGAGCTTCAGCCCAGGCCAGGAATGCCTCATGCTTCTGCGCGCAGGCACGTCTACATTCGGCCCCGAACCATGGTTGAGCTTTGCCTGACATTGCTACGTCAGAGAATGGAATAAAATATTCCATTCCCTGGCGCAGCACATCGGTCACAGCATCCGCACAAGCCGAAGGATCCTCAGATGAGAAGCAAACTTGCTGCCAAGGGTAAGATGCAAAGAATGCGCGCATTTCATCCCAATCTGCTGACTTGTACCGCCACACTCTTCGCTTGCCTCTAGGGCTAAAATCGGGCGGAGAGTAGACAGACACAGATTTCACCAGACAGTGGTCGGAGCTACCCAAGGGTGATGAAACCGAAACGGAGTAGC
Source organism: Philereme transversata (assembly GCA_963924445.1). NCBI lineage: Eukaryota > Metazoa > Arthropoda > Insecta > Lepidoptera > Geometridae > Philereme > Philereme transversata. Next base: position 15,327,506 of record OZ004342.1, read on the forward strand.
GGTCTGGATCAGTCGTCAGCAGAAGGTCCAAGCAATTGGCTGTTTGGCCGTCAACATCGGGAACCCGCGTTGCTCCTTGGACTAGCTGGGTGAGATTTAGCGCTAAAGCTAGCTTTTGCGTCTCTCTCCCAGCGTGGTCAGTGCATCGGTATGGGAAGAGCCATTCTTGGTGATGGGCGTTAAAATCCCCCAAAAACACTAATTGAGCTGTCGGGTATTTTTGTTGACCGGCATCTGCCGCCTCACTGAGGTAAGCTGTGAGCCTGGTCGTCTCCTGATCTCCGCTGTGCGAGCGGTAGACACAGGCATAAAGGATTTTTTCCAGGCCCGTATCCACCATAACCCAAATAACAGAGAAGCTAGGATTTTCAAGGTTACGAAGACGCCGACAGCAGATATCGTCTCGAGCGTACACGCAAACCCCTGCACGGGGTTTAAAATTGTGCTCCAGGGTAAACCCTGGGTAAGAGAGATACGCTGTGTCTGACGGACACCCTATCTGCGTCTCCGACAGGAACAAGAGAGCTGGTTTTTCAGTCTCTAGGTGGTGATGGACTGCGACGAGATTTGAGTGCAGACCCCGGATATTGCTCAGGTGCACCTTGAGAGAGAGGGAGTGCAGCCGCTGTTTAACGATTTGACGAGATTTGACGATGATTAAAACTTTCTCAGGCACGAGTACGGTAACATTACGTCGTCCATCGCCGTCTCCGCCCCCGGTGCCGGCTCCGACCCCTGCGCAGCTGACCATCAACAAGAATGACTCGCTGGCTGAACGAGTGCGGAAGGTAATAAACAGACCTTAACTTTTAAGTATTAAGTATAACTCCGAAATCAACTAGGAACCTCAGAGAATCGTAATGATATGTAGTTGCTACCTGTTGGATCGTTTCGCTTTATCAATACAGATTTATCTACTCGTTACATAAACAATTTAAACAACACTCTCGTAATGATTTCTCATTGCATTCAAGGTCTTTTAATCTTGTGATTTTTCCACTGAAGCAATATGCCGGATGTGATTGAAAATGCCAGGTATATTAGTAAATCAAAGTTTTCATTGTTATCATGAAATTCCAATTTTAATCAAAACTAATTAAAATTGGAATTTCATGAAAATCTGACGTTATAATACAGTTAGTTGAAAGAAATTGTGTAATGCAAATGGCTTAAGAAACGAAATGTGATCCAAAATAAAGAAACTTTACATAGGTATTTTTATCCCTTCATCATCATTATCATCATATTAGGACGTCCACGGCTGAACATCGGCCGCCCCCCTAGATTTACAAGCAACCTTTATCAGGTCATCCTATCATCTAGTGGGAAGTCGTTCTACGCTGAGTTTGTTTTAATCATAATCACTTATTGCCAGAATATAGGTTATACAGAAAGATGTCACATTTAATTTAAATTAGTTTTACTATACTCTACCCCACTCAGGAGCGTGCAATAAGCTTGTAAAGCTTTCATATTTGTTTTCTTATAAAGATATTGTTAGTAACATTACACTATTTATGTCAAACATTTAGTATTCAATTATAATTATTCTGTCAAATTAATCATGTCATTATTTATTAAAGTATTTTTCTAATGTATAAAAAGGTCTTATCTAAAAGCCATAATTTTAATTTGTACCTAAATTTAAAAAGTGGGAGTTCTTGAATGTCTTTTGGTAAATTATTAAATATTTTTACAGCCATTATATATACATTCTTTTTATAAATATCAAGTTTGCAATGTGGTAGATAATAGTACCTATATTATGATACAAGTGAGCTAAGTTGCTCATTATACACGAGGCTGTGGGTTGCGTAAATCAGCCGAGTGTCTAGTGAGCAAGTTGCTCACGAGTTTCATACGCACTTTTTCAGCACACTTGCGAGGAAAAAACAAACATGTATTGCATAAATCGTTAAGCATAAAATTATTATTACAATCGGTTGAATGTACAATTGTTAAAACGATATTGTTGCACGCGCCAAATTTAAGGTGATTGATTACATATAGCCATACAGCCTACTTCAAAATTATAATTTTAGTGATAAAATGCAAATATTTTATAACAAATTATTGTGAATTATAAATAATTTTATTATAATAAATGTTTTTTCTTCTTAATTAGGGATACATTTATTTATTCCAAAAATGTAAATGGATTTTCAGCTGCATAAAAACTCTCTTGTTACAGAACTGTATTACCCGGTTAAATTGAAAATACTCTGTTTACTCGCATATATTTTGCAGTTAGATACTAACTTAACTTTGTAGGGATAATTCTATTATGCACGTGTGTGTTATAGTTCGGTTTATGGCCCTAAGAACGATGTAATACAGCTCACTTTACGAGCAAGTGTGTTGAAAAGCCTATTGTGATGCCTTGTATGCCTTTGTATTTTGTCAGTGTTTTAGAAAACGTTCTGAATTTTCTTTAACTAAGTTACATGTACCATTTATATACATACAGGCAATAGGCATGATTTTATGTTCCTTAAAAATAGGACGACAGCTTTCAGTAAACCAGGCTCCACATAATGCGCGAACACATTTTTTTTGTGCTATAAAAGCTTTATTAATGTATGTCGAGTTTCCCCATAGAATAAGACCATAAGAGAGAATGGACGAAACATAGCCATGGTAGGCACTTAGCGCAGCTTGTTTTGATACATTCAATCTTAGTTTTCTGAGTGCAAATACAAACTGATCCAATTTATTACATACAGAGTCAATGTGAGCCTTCCAGTTGCAGTTCTTGTCAACTATCAATCCTAAGAATTTTGTTGTACTTCTTCTATTATTTCATTTTTAAAATTAATATTTAATGTCAATTGCTTTGAATTATAATAATGTATTTGAAATTGTATTAATTGAGTTTTTTACGATTTATTTTAAGATTATTGTTGTTTAGCCAATTGTCAATTTTATTCATTGTTATAATACGCATTGTGCATTGTATGCATTGTCCTAATACGGCACTTGAAATTTCCGCCAATGATTTGAACTACAAGTTTCAAATATGAGACAGCCCATTGGAATGTTTTTAAAATGAACAATAAAGTTTAACTTTTGTGAACTGGATTTAAATATCGTTCACCTTGAATCTTTTTGAAAACTGTGAAGTGAAATAAATAGGTCAAGTCAATAGAACTGTCTGTTGAACTCGTTCACATAATAATAGCTTTACTAAGGCCGGAAATAGATGGTTATTCTAATCCGATTAACGAAGAAAATACTCGCGCAGTTGTAAAAGTGCTACTTTGTTGCACTTTGCAGCCCTAAATATCAATCGTAACATATTTTATTGTGTTCCAACATTTAAAGCCAAAATTGGCTACGCAATAATTAAGTCATCTTAGAACGCAATAACAAAACCAACCGTGAACAATGTTGTTGTTGGTAGTCTATCACTTTGATTGACGTGATGATGAATATAAGTTAAAATACAATAGCTTCATTACGGTCGATGTATGACTATCTGACTTAGAGTAGGTATACAAATTGCCTGTCTATTCCCAGCCTAAAGAAATTCGCCTCAGCCCGAAATAAACATAAAAAGGTCGCCATCGAAGTTAGTGCTCGGCGGTGCAGCACAGAGCATATAATTAATTGAGGAAATGACCTATTATCGGTATACTCCTGTCTGAGATGTATTACAAAGCAGTAAAGATGTTTAGCTGTAAAATTATAGGTACCAATTAGTTCCAAAAGTGAATTGGAATGGAGTTTGTAGAAATGCGAGGAATCACCATAAATTTACTTACATTAAATTTACTTATTTTAGTGGACCGGTGGCGAAATTAGTATTGCATCCTATATCAAGGGGAAATATGGTTCATTTTTGAGATAATTTTAGTATCAATTTAATTGGTATTCAGTATTAAATTATTTACATGTCTTGTCGTTAAAAAAGTCTTTTAGTGTGTAGTAACTCTTTTCCATTAGTATATGTTTTAATCTATGTTCAAAGATGTTGTCATTTTCTTGTGCATTAATTAGAATCAATAATATTGCATTGTTTTCACTAGAATTACCTAGTCATTTGTCCGCATGTTATCCAATAACCTGTACAGTTCTTCTTTAACTGTTCTACAGGAAGTGAAATCAGCATTTAGCTATTTAGTAAAACTCGGGTTATACCTAGAGACATACAAACATACAGACTTTACCTTGCATGAATATACAAAAGTAATGTTCCTTGCATAATAGAAATTCTTATTTTTATAGTCTATCGTATCGAGTGAAGATGTTTGTAACAGAAGAAAATGATGGTCGTAAATCTGTTCGCATTAACATTGCGTCTGATATTTGGATACGTTTCAACTAATTTTAGTCTCGCATCTGATTCATGCAAAACAAACGAGGGCATATTACGGTCAAATTAATCACATGTTCGATTGAATTGACTACGTGGGAATTCTTTAATACCTCAGGAAATAAACGGATTTTGACTATATGATATGGTGGGTTCCTATATCCGTCGGTTACCAGCTACGACTCGTTTCTTCTTGAAAACGTGTCCAAAGTTTGACACTGGTTTGACCATTTTTCAAGGAGATACGAGTCGTAGTCGATAACTTACGGATATAGGAACCCGCCATGAAACGACATTGAAAAAACTAGAGCAGTAACATTTTCCAGAGGATGAGAAAACTATGCGCGAGTTATTTCTTACCTACTTTATAAGAATAGAAAAAATAGGACATTAGGGTTTCGTGAAGTTTCTAAAATTAAGTTTTTATTTCAGATGCAACTTATGAAGTCTCAAAGTAGTAGTTTTGAAAAGGAATCAAGTATAGAAAAGGAAAAAGAAAGAGAACGCAGAAGTTTGTCGAGAAGCAAAGAAGAAGAAAAGACTGTTCGGTTAAAAGAAGAGAGAGATAGGTCCACTAAGGATGATGTTAATTTCATGATGCAGGTAATTTAACAGGATATAGCAGCAAATAATTATTCATTATCTAAGTTTTTTCTCTTTTTGAGAAAGAAAAGGTAAAATTATGGTATGTTAGCATATAAAGGTGACTCACATGCCTTTTGAAGATTTTACTGAAGGATATTTCATTTGTTACCCACTTTGAATGTTAGCTTAACTTGACTGTAACGTTTGACCCCATAGGTGAAAGAGAAAAACTCCCGTAATTCCATAAACGCTAAGCCCCCGTCGAGAGGCGGTCCTACAAAAGACAAAGACGAAACGGATGACGACGCCAGTACAGCCGGCACTACAACCACTGAAGGCACTTTAGTTGACGCCAACGATAAGGAGTATCAAGTGAGTACAATACTGCGTAATAGTAGAGTTTAGAGGACGCCATAAGATACGAATCTAGATTATTTGCGTCGATACACCATCCACAGCCCGACTTCACCCATGAATGCACCATGACCCCGGCTGGATATCCAAACTAATATTATAAATTCGAAAGTAACTCTGTCTCTCAGTCTCTCGGTCTGCTTATTACGTTTTCACGATTAAATGGTTTGATCGCTTTCGATGAAATTTGGTATACAGATAGATTATGATCGGGGTTGGGACATATGCAACTTTTTACCAGACTGCGCAGAAGAAGGGTAATATTTTGATTGACAAACAACGCATGCAAGCCGCTGGCGCATCAGCTAGTAGAATATAGGCCACTATGTTTGTACCATCTACCGCGATCCTTCACTAGACGCGATCCACCAATTGAAGTTCCGCGTTTTTGACAGTGTCGTCCATCTATCAATTATTACTTATCAAATTCGATCCCCGCTGCGGAACAAATGTTTGCATGATCTACAGATATTTGTTCCGGGTCTGGTTGTTTCTCTATATATTATAAGTACCTACCTATGTATTTACAAAAAAAAATGTATATAAGTATTCTATCAGTTATCTGGTTCCCATAGTACAAGCTCTGCTTAATTTGGGCTAGATAGCGCTGTGTGAAATGTCCAGCAATATTTATTTATTTATTTAAATTACATATTTGTCCGCACAGATACATAGCCATATTTTCATTAGCACAGGTCATGGACCCAGGGCAAGTCGATTATATTCTTGTTTTGTCTTAAGTAGTGAAGATAATGTGATAATTACGATGGATTAACATTTCAGTTCTGAATTTTATCAATTGGCACAAACATTGCATCTGGAATTCTGGGCGTGCTATATCGGAAATTTCCAAACATACGTCGATTACCTTAATAAACGTAACAAGTGGCTTTAAAAGCTGAACTTGCTCCAGATGCAAAGAAATAAGTTCTATTTATATCGGCACACGGTTCACGTGCGCCCTTGTTAACCTGCATTTCCACAAGCAGTAGGTGGCTAATATTTTTGGAAACCGTTTTATTGTATGATTGAACGTTTAATTTTATTGATGATGATTCATTGGAAAAGTCCAAAAGCTCCTTCAATACGGAAGGAGCTTTTCCCTCTTTAAAAACTAGATTGTGCTTAACTTAGTACAATGGCGACCATATAGTTCAAAGTTATTTCTTCTGAGTATTTCTAAAATTCCAAATTAATGATAAGGTTTTTCCCAAAATTAACTTGATTACATTGATTGCTAAATACAGTACTCTCATGCCAATGCTGTACAATATATATACCTATTGGTTGATCACGAGAAAATCTTAGATTGCGTTGTAATTTTCAGGACCAAATAGAAAGTCTGAAACACGAAATGGAAACATTGAAGCGACGATGTGAAAGAGTGGAAAAAGAGAAAAGTGACATCTTACTCCGAAGACTGGCCAACATCGATACTGCCAACAAGTACACATCAGGCAGATCCTCTGAGGTTCTGAAACTGCAGCAGAAAGTGAACGAGCTGACGTCACAGAACGAAGACCTGAAGGATGAGAAGAAGCATCTTGCGCTTAAAGTTAGAGAAGTTGAATCTGAGTTGGAGGTGAGTTTCCTCGGATTTGATAGCTGCTTCTTTTATTGTAGATCATCAGATACCTAACAATATTGCCACAGGCACTGCAGCGTTTGCTTCCATTACCCAGCTAATGCAACTTGTCACCAGGCTCTTTAGAAATCATCTATAATTGATTGATATTAAGGCGTATTAGTTACCTATGTTTTTCCGTGGAAATTGATAGTGGTGTATGCGAGTCGTCTAATTCTAGTTCTAGTCTAGGAACTCTTCTTGGCATTGGAACTGAAAGCCGTTAAAAGCTCAGTTTGAATCACCATCAACAGTTGAAACTGGGTCATCATAATCTACTATTCTTTCTAAAGTAATATGGTATGAGTGAGTGGCAAACTCAATTCCGTATGACGCATTATAAAGCTAAACCTGCGACTTATTTTATACAGGTTCAATTAAACATTAAAAAATACCCTCAAGACATATAAACTTGTAAAACTGACAAAGCTGAAAACCACCTCAGTAAAACTAGCTTTCTTTAAAAAAACCGGTCAAGTGAGAGTCTTTTTTTTACCTAGAAAACTTTCATGATTTATTTCAATCGTTATTATAAATACGGGATTTATCACGTATCTACCGTTTTAGTAGTGCGAGGTGAGACGCAGTGCGGAGCGGATCCCATTCAATCCGATGAAGGTTCACGAATTGAACCGAAACATTGTCGGTCGAAACAACAATAAAACGGTACGTGATAAATCCCGTATTTATAATAATAATCATTATTACTGTTTCAGTCTCGGCCATCAGTAGAAGCACAAGCGCGGCAAATCGAACAGCTTCGAGCGAAGCTACTCGCGGCCGAAACCCTGTGCGAGGAGCTGATGGACGAGAACGAAGATATGAAGAAGGAACTGCGCGATCTGGAAGAGGAGATAGAAGAGATGCAGGATAACTTCAGGTATCAATGGGGAACTTTAACATATTATTATTACTAGTTGCCAGTGCACAGTAGTCAAAATTCGACCCCAATTATAAATTATTTAGCTTTACTTTAGCATTTGCCTTTGCTTCGTCATATAAAGTTTAACTGTGCCAAATCTGACACTCCTCCGTGCGCGCTATTAACTTAAAACAGGGTATATTGTTTTCTCTTCACGTATTTTATCGAAAGAAGCGAGATCTCCAAATCAACTTGGGCAAATTGGCGTTGTGTGTATGTATGTATGTTTGTTTGTCCGAGGATGACTTGTCGAAGTGTTGATCCGATCATCGTGAAATTTGATAAATAGTTATGTAGTGATGACACAATTTTGGTGTGACTAAATTAGCTAAAAATGTTGAGGGTTTTTTGAGATATTGGGGTTCAAGAGGGGTAAACGAAATGAAAATGAGACTATTAGGTTAAGTGGGACGTCAAATGAAAGGTATTTATTAGTACATTTCGACTCCGTTTTTATTTTTAGTAAAGTTTTTGTAGTTTTTGAGTTATAGCCATAATAAAAACTGAACTTTGATGAAATTCACAGGGTACACCATTGACCCCCTATAGGCAAAAGTCTGAAATCCAGAATGCTGCAATTTGTACTCCAAAAAAGAGTAACTAATTAACATGAACTCCCGTTACCTGTAATTTGAATGAAACTGTAGGTCAAGTTATGTGGTGATGCATTTCATGGCTCTATTTTGATAGTCAAAGATAGTCGAGATCTTAGTTTGGGGCGAACCACTAGTTATACATAGTTTATAAGCCTGCACCCAATGGCTCCCAGCCACCTTATCAGGTTGTCTTTCCATCTAGCGGGAGGCAGTCCTACGCTGCGCTTTCCAGTGCGAGGTCTCCACTTGAGAACCTTTGCCCCAACGGCGTTTATTGACAAACGGTGTCAGTGATACAGCACAAAGGATTAGCAAGCTGAAATGGTCATAGCTCGAAGAACTGATTGCATCAATCCATTGGCAATTCTAATAACTATAATATTTGTTTCAGAGAGGACCAAGCGGATGAATACACATCACTTCGGAGGGAGCTGGAGCAGACTATTAAGAACTGTAGAGTTTTATCGTTTAAGCTGAAAAAGACTGAAAGAAAGAATGAACAACTCGAGTCGGAAAAGGCTGATCAAGAGAAGAAATTATTAGAGGTATGGAAATCTCTAGAGTAGAAAAAACTCTTATACGTTTGAATATTTTCTTGAAAGTTAACAGAGCAGCAGGCGAAAGGCTCTGAACTACTTTTAAACGAGATTTAATAACTACTAATTATCCGTTATATATACTAAAATAAACTACTTAATTTCGTGGTTAATTAATTTTACGAAAACGTCGGCGAATGAATGTGTCTATTACCTATTTGTTTTGATGGAATTCTTGGGTGTCACAACTTGGGTTCACAACAACCCGTGACCTTTATAATCAAACAAAGCTCTGATTTTTCAAAAATGTGGTAGAGTGTTGATGTTGTACCTATATTATGAGGATGAGATCGGGCGCGATAACACCGCCTATTGTAGCGTTATTTATTGTAATATTCCTTTATCACTGTTTTTTATTTGGTGTGCAATACATTATTATCTACTAGCTGTTGCCCGCGGCTTCGTACGCGTTACACTACTAAATGTGTAGGTAACCTAAAAAAAGCTAAACTCGCTGTTGCAACTTGACTTAACACCCCATTTTTATCCCATTGAACCTGATTTATGGGATAAAAAGTAGCTTATGTATTAATCTAAATCTGTTCAACCGTTACGACGTGATTGAGTAAACAAACAAACAAACAAATAAATAAACAAACATAATAACTTTTGCATTTATAATCACACTAGTGATGTTGTATCAACGTTATATGAGTTCGTTAAATGTCTATAATCTTACGTCCAACAGATAGTCGGAGGGCAAGACGGTATGCAACGCGAGAAGCGGATCAAGGAGTTGGAACAGGAGGTCTCGCGGTACACTGAGGTGTCGGTGAGGCTGCAGAAAGACCTGGCCGATGCGAACTCTAAGCTGGCGGCTGCTTCCGGAGGCCCGCCCGCTAACTTAAACAAGATTCATAATATTAGCGATGGTGTAAGTTTTAAAAACTTTTTCTAGGGTATGGTACCTATTTCTGCCGCAAAGCAACATTGCTATGTTTCGGTTTGAAGGGTATGTTTGCCGGTGAAATTACAGGCACATGAGGCACCTGTATGCCTCAAGTTGATGGATGCAGGACAGTGCATCGTAGGACACATTTCTAACGTGTGACCTACGAGGAATTTCTGTGTTTAGGCGATGGTTACAATTTAACATCAGGCGGACCATGTTAAGGTGGGTGACTTGATACATCTCCAGGTAGAATAAAAAAATATTTTCCTCCCACACAGCAGTTATATGTATAACGGTATGTAATTTTATGTATCACAAAAACATTTTGTAACATTTATATAAATGAGGGGGTAAAATATTATATAACGATATAATCATCATTATCATTCTCAGTCCGTGTCGACCCACTGCTGGGCATAGGCCTCTCCTTGTTTCTGCCACTCTTCCCGATCCTGTGCCAGTCTGAACAACGTACGACCCACGGTCTTATGGATGTCGTCGACCCATCTCGCTGGTGGACATCCCCTATTTCGATGGCCAGTTCTCGGCCTCCACTCTGTTAGTGCCTTAGTCCACCTGTCTTCACTACGTCTGGCTAAGTGTCCAGCCCAACTCCACTTGAGCCCCAATATTCGCCAAAACTAATTAATAACTATACTAAAATCCACGCGTATTCCACAATGTCTTAAAACACGTCTCTATAACCAATGTGTCCTGCCAACTCTGACTCATGGTGCCGAGACATAGAGGCTCACGAAGGAGGCTGTGCACAAAATAAGTGTAGCACAGAGAGCCATGGAGCGCGCCATGCTCGGCATCACACTCTTAGATCGAGTTCCCAATACCGAAATTCGCAAGCAGACTAAAGTACAAGACGTCAACAAGCGAACAATATAATATTATGCAACAAATGTTATACTACGTGTTTTGTTATATGTACGACATTAAATGAAAATACGGGTGGAGTAATGGCTTGTATTGTTGTACAATAATTTTTGTTTTTTAATTCATTACTATGAAAAAAATTAATTCTCAAACAACCCTAATAACAAGTCCTGCTGCTACTGTTTCATTTATATTTGGAAACAGCCTGTATAAAATAGATAAACAAATCATATTCATTCATCATGTAAGCAACTACCTGACTAAGCGGCATCGTCGCAAAGGCGCCGCCGATTTACATTCAAAATTGTTTATTTGAAATGTACCGATTACTGAATAAATATTCAAGCTACCGGTATTAAAATATTGAAATCTCCTCTAAAATCAGTTAATACGACCGGATGTGTGATTTAAATTAATGCCGTACATACCAAAACAGGTCGTATAATATAACATGCTAATTGTAGTGTGGGAGCGCATTTTAGCATTTCTGACTCCAACACAGATAATCTGAGGGGAACAACTATGAGTGTGACTGTTGGGTGCGATTTATTGACCGATTTCAAAAAAGGAATGAGGTTCTCAATATTATTATTTACTACATTATCCGATTTCAATGATCATTTTCTTAAAAGGGTTGCCCGTATATATTTGGTCAAGATCTGATTATTTATGAGTTTAGAGAGAGAGAGATTATCAATCTATAAAAGTTGCTTGCTACTTTTTAACCCCACTTTATTATTAAGTATACATCCGTTTATTATTATTATAAGCCTATTGTACCTCACTGCAGGGCACAGGCCTCTCTTCCCTCTTTCCACTCGTCTCTGTTGTTCGCAAGTAAGAGCCAGTACTTAAGGTTAGAACTTAGTTCATCCCGCCAACTTCGCCATACATTCTTTTAGACCTAAATAAAATGATACAGTAGTTACAAGCATCACACATGGCGGATCTAATGCAAATCATGTAAATACGCACATCAAAAAAGTCTAAGCAACACATAACTTTTTTAGTATAATTTTTTTTTTTACTTCGTATTTAACTTTTATGGAATATCAAACCTTCTTTAAATAGTCAACCTATTTGATAAACAAATATATACTGGCAGTTTTTTTTCAGTAAATTATGTTTTTAACAATAAAAACATTTTTTTGTCCATTTCAACGGCATTTCATAGATACGACTTTATTTCTTATTCAACGAAAAAAAATTAGTAACCGTAGTAATCATTGGTTGTGTGTTGCGAATAATAAGTCCATGAGTTTTTACTGTGTAATGGAGCGTGGTCATCTTACCACGGGAGAGATGCGAAGAGCTGTATGGATGCTAGAAATTGAAAACAGTCAAGCCTATGTTGCCCGGCATTTCGGTGTTCATCGAAGTGTAATTTGCCAACCATGGAGGCGTTATTGTGACACAGGTGATCCGTCTGAATATTACCCAGGCCGAGGGCGTAATACCACTCGTCGTCAAGACCGATACATCCAGGTAACATGTAGACGTGAACCAAAGCTGACTGCCCAAGATATCGCATCAAGTCTACAGAATGCTAATGGTCCCGCTATTTGTCCCCAAACTGTGCGAAACAGACTGCGAGAGTATGGTCTACGTGCACGTGGAAATAGAGCTCGTCGTATTCAATGGTGCAGACTACGCGTGCTATGGCCGCAAGAACGATGGGACCCAATTTTGTTCTGCGACGAATCTCGATTCGGGTTCAAACCTGATACTAGAAGAATGAGGGTATATCGTCGCCCAGGAAACGCTGAACGTCTAAGATGTGTCCAGGAAGACCACCCATACAGCGGTTCGACAGTAATGGTTTGGGCTGAAATAGCTAAAAACCGACTATACTGGAATAGCTGAAAATGATGTGGAACATGTGCTAGATCCCTATGTGCGTCCATTTTCACAAACATTGGGACCTGAGTTTACATTGATGCACGACAATGCCTGTCCACACACAGCGAGAGGGACTCAATTTTCCTTCCTCTTTCAAATTTGCCATGGCCAGCTCAATCGCCTGACTTGAATCCCATTGAGCATGTGTGGGATATGCTCCAGAGAAGGGTCCTGAAAGATCTTGATGGGGTTTTAACAGAACACCAGCTAAAAAACCTGCTCAAGTTCCACTGGGACCTATTGCTCCAGGAGGAAATCAATAACCTAATTGACTCCATGCAGAGTCGTTGCCGACAAGTTTAAACAACCGAAGAGGAAACACGCTGTATTAGATTTAATTTAAATGCCCAAAATAAGGTTATAATTTAACGCAGAAGTCATATTTTTGTTTATTTTTACCATTAGGTATATTATATATTGCAAAATCGCACCCAGTTTCACAGCAAACTTTTGTATTTAATTTTTTATATGTAAATAAACATTTTTTTAAGGAAATTTATCGAGTTTAATAAACAAATACAACATAGAAGTATCATTTAATTTAAAAAGAAAAGAAATAATTTCAAATAAATGTATAAAATTAAAAATATTCAGTATTTGTAGGTGTTGCTTAGCCTTTTTTGATGTGTGTACATTAAATAAACAAATAATAAATATTGCTGGACATTTCACACAACGCTATCTAGCCCCAAACTAAGCAGAGCTTGTACTGTGGGAACCAGTTAACTGATAGGATACCTATAATGCTTTTTTTTGTAAATGCATACTGATTATGTATGATATTATAAATTCTAAAGTAATTATCTCTCTGTCTGTCTCTTTGTCTCGTTTTCACGATTAAACGGGTCAAATAATTTCGATGAAATTTGGTAGGTATACAGATATATTATGACCGGAAGTGGGCATAGGCTACTTTTTACCCGACTGCGCAGGAGGGTAATGTTTTTATAAATAAACCGACGAGACGCTGGCGGCAGCTAGTTTGACTATATTTTTGTAGCAGAAAGTGTCCCGTTCGTCTCTCACCCGTGGTGGCAGTCAGGAAGACCCCGCGCAGTTATTACGTGATCTCCAGGACTCGTTGGAACGCGAAGCAGATCTGCGCGAGCAACTACGCAATGCCGAGGAAGAGGTAACATATAGTAGTAGACCTATTCACCTTGACATAATATCTAAAATGCTTTGAAGTGCATATGTGAATTAAGCGATCTGGGTCGTTTTTAAAACTACCTATATTGTACTAATTTGACTGTTGAATTATGAAACAATTTTTGTATCTAAGCCACTCATCGTAGGGAAATCCTGTTTTATCTACATATTTATTTTCACATTGTCTTAAATTAATCTCAATACTTCCACTATGTCAATAAGATAAATCAACAGAGATGTTAATGTTCCCCCGACTCATAATCGTGTCATATTCTTACAACTCAAGTCTATTAAATCATATTAATTGAGTTGTAAATTTTAACTGACGAGTTCATACAGTTATACATCATTCATACATCTATGTTGCTATAAGAAGGAAGTACGCGATCTTTGAGTCTAGACACGAATAGAAAGACGCAATATAGGACGAGACTCCACTCGATGGACCGATGACATTTTTAAATGTCGCAGGAAATCGATGGATGAAGGCAGCTTAAGACCCTTTTTTGTAGGATTCAACGGAGTCTATGTTCAGTATTGGATAATCAAACGCTAGTAAAGATACGATTCTGATGATGATTAGAAAACAAAGAGTTCATAGTAATGCTCTCACTAGAGATCCGCCAACTGGCACTCGGCCAAACACATGGCTGACTCAACACTACGACACTTATACCTACATAATTCGTAAATAATAATTCCACAATGCTAAATATATGTGATAGATGTTGTCTTGTCTGCACAACAGGCTAGTCGGTACCGCCGACGCGACGGAAGACTGAGACCATTGCTTGTGTCACACGCACCTCAGCCCGATCTTATTGCGTCTCAAAGTAGAACTAATAATGCTTTAGAGAATCTCGAACCGAACACTTTACAGCGAATGCTTGAAATGCAAATGACTTTAGAAAGAAGCCTAACTCTAGGACCGGATCAAATATCCATCGGTGTAAACCAAGTCGCTCAAACACCACAAGATCTCGTCAACTGTTACTCCCAAGGCTGCCAAACAGACACTATGATGGTGCACGACGTAGCTACCGATACGAGCAAAATAACGTTAGATTTTAGTGTGCAGTGCATATCTGATATATCAGAAATGTACTCCCAAACTGAAGCACCGTTTATGAAAAACAAAAACGCTCAGACTGATTTCATTAGTACTAATGGTGTTGCGCAGACTGATAGACCGAAAACGAGAAACGCTTGTTTGCAAACACCGGCAAAGTGTAACAATGATAAAGGTTTGCAAGTTTCTAAAAACAGTTTTAATACTATTGACGCTAGTACTGAGACGCAGGCTGTTATAAAGAATGACAAAGCAATTGAAACGGATATTGTTTTCAATTTTGATACTGAAATATTAAAAGATGGTGATGGCAGATTGACTTCAAGAAGTAAAGAAAAGTCTGATAGTCCTCCCCTATCTTCTGAGAAAGAATCTTCAGATACTCAGCCTCACTATTCTTTCCCCTTGGTCTCAATTTATAACCCCCTGGCAGTAATGTTACCGAACATAGGTACTTATAAATAAACGTTCAGTTTGTGTTGATTTCGTTTATTAATGTGTACATAACAGATTCCCGTGACATTCTAGTATAGAATATTTTGATAATTATAATCTAACGAATTTCCAGGCAAATAACTTACGTAAAACAGCATCTCGGGTCGAGGAGGACAATGATTCCTTGCTACTACAGCTGAAGAAAATGGCTACTAAAGCCAAAAGTATGTCAAATGTTATAAAAAAATCTGCTGTGTTTGCCTGACGTAACATTCATTTTGTACACCATACCTCTGTCCTCTAACAATCTTCCTAGTTCATTATTATCCTATTGCATAATTTTAAGCTTTTGAAACGAATTCATTGTGAAACCTCAAACTAACATGCTTCTGTAAATATTCCAAAGTTAAAAGGCGTATCGACGGTAGCCATTTTCTCCAGTACGGTTTTAATTAAACCAACGAAATTTAAACCTCTTCGAACAGAAACGTAACAAATCTGAGTGACTCCAGTTAACTAATTTACTTTTGCAACAATAACAACTGCATATTTGATATTTATTCCATTTGAGTGAGGAACACTTATCAATAAGCTTGGTTAAAACTGTGAAATTTCTTCAGGTCGAAAACTATCACCAACGCCTCCGGGTAAAAAGCTTTCTATTGAATCTGTCAATAACAAAGATGACAAAACAGAGGAGGAGGATCCGGCTGAAATGCGACTACTTCTTGAGCTTAATGAGCAGGTAAACAAGACAAATAGATTGATAGATGAACTCTTGATTGTACATAACACTAATTAAGGAACATATAAGACACGAGCACTAATCGCCACTCTGATTTTTTAATTCAGGATTTGATTAAATATCAGTCTTATAACAAAGGTGCTGAAAGTCAAGTTTCCATTGAGTCATGTCAACGTTACATATATAAAGCTGGTTCCATAGTACTTTATGTAAATCATTTGATTTATTTCAAGGAAGCAGCTGTATTACGACGAAAGGTTGAGGAATTGGAATCAGACAAAGAGTCGATGAAGAAACAAGTGAAAGAACTCACTGAGAAAGTTACGTCTGCTGCTAATAAAACTAATGCGAACTCTGCGCTAGCTGCTCGAAGAAATACCACCTCCACTAAAGGCAACAACTTGGCTGATGAGAAAATAAAGGTTAGTAACGAAAACAATATTAATAAAAATGTTGATACATAGGCATTTAATTAAACAGCGACCCAATCCTGTTTTTCAAGGAATAGTATATCGACATAATTGCATGACTTATCACTTAAAGCTACACCATTCCTATTCGGGATGTGAAGAGTAACAAGTAAGTACCATGATAAGCAGGTTTTTTATAAAAATAAACTGTAGTAATTAATAACGTTTTCAAATAGGTTTTGGAGGATGAAATAGATGAGCTCAGGAAAAAACTTATTGAAAAGGAAAGAGACTGCGAAAGACTTCACGCGGAACTAAGCTTAGCCCATAAAAAACCTAAAGGGCTTATCAAGAGCAAGTAAGTTATTTTTATGTTCTAGTTCGGTTTCATTCAATAGGAACACCAATTACTCAATTTCAAACCAAACATTTTTCGTAGATCGCTTGATGCAAATGAACTGCCGAATGTTGATATAAAACGGCAACTCCAAGTCATTGAACAAGAAGCCAGTGTGTTGAGGTCAAAAACGCAAAGTCTAGAAGCTGACAACGAAAAACTACAAGCAGAAAATAAGAAGTTACAGGTAAATAAACCTAACATATGAGTAGATCGGCAGAAGAGAGTTAAATTAACCCTATAAAAATGTGATTTAACTTGTGATATAAATTTTCAGCTTTTGAAGAACGCCAAATCACTAAGAACAGAAAAGTCACTAGAGCTAAGTAGTAAAAAGATTGATGCACTAGAAACCGAAATTAAAGACGCTAATAAAAAAATAAAAGAACTTGAAAGCAACCAGGATAGAGACGACAAAGCGGAGAAGAAAGTACGATTTGGTGCTGATGTCAGGAATAGTACAGATACATTAAAGTCAAAACAAGATGAATTGGAAAAATTGAAACTGAACTACACCAAGGTACTGATTGGAAGAGTTTTGAGCTCGAATAACACTATAAAGTCTTTTACATTAACTACCTCCGTGGCGCAATGGGTGAGACGCAGGAGGTAGCGGGTTCGATTCCCGCCGCGGAACAAATGTTTGCATGATCTACAGATATTTGTTCCGGGTCTGGATGTTTTTCTATATATGATAAGTATGTATTTACAAAAAAAAAGTATTTAAGTATTCTATAAGTTATCTGGTTCCCATAGTACAAGCTCTGCTTAGTTTGGGGCAGGATAGCGTTGTGTGACATGTCCAGCAATATTTATTATTATTATTACATTGATCGTTGTCGCTTTCTCCGATTTTAGAATTATGCTTAGAGAGAAAATTAATCAATATTTTCGACATATCCACGAAGTAGACCGTAACAGTCATAAATATCATTTAAAAATATGGTTTTACATTCACAGCTTGAAAAAGAAAATGCAAAGCTTCAAGCAACATTGAAAGCTTTAAAGGACGATGCTATAAAATCATTCAAACCTAGAACACCAAGGAAACTAACAGATCTTACGACCAAATTACAAATGAAGAGGATGGTCGAAGAACTTGAAAATGAAATTAGTAAGACACTATAATTGGTATATTTTCAATACAAACGTTAAGGCAAATTTTATCAGTATGATTTATTTTTACAGGTGAAATGTACGTAATTATGAAGAATGCAGGCGTATCAGAAAACGAAATCAATAACAAGGTACAAATGGAGAAAGACATAGAAGACATACGAAAAAAGCTTTCCAGAACGGACTCAGAATTCACCAACGAGAAGAATAAACTACAAACTGAAATTGCCAAACTCAAAGATCTCAATACAAAATTGGAGACAGATAAAAGTACATTTTCAAGTAAAGTCAAGACATTAGAGACTGATTATACGGATGTTTCTGGACAATGTAAAACATTGAAAGAAGATAAGAAAAACTTAGAAGCACAAATCAACAAACTGAATTATGATATTAGTAAGTACTTATCGGGAATATGTTGTATTAAAAATCTTAGTTGATAAAATTTTACAGCTAAAGAAGTAACAAATTTTTACAGAAAATACCACATCACTTCAAACGACCATGTCAGACTGTATGAAGAAAATAGAAGATCTCAAAAAAGAGATGGACGTCAAAGACAAGGAAGTTGATAAACTAAAGAAACAAGTAGAGAATATCAATAAATTGGAACAGGATAAAAGTAAACTATTGAAGGAAGTAAGTACAATAAACGTATAAAGAATAAAAAGGATTATTAAGAACATACTGAAATAATGGTTATTAAATTACTTCATTTATATTAGGTTGGTGATAAGGCAAAAAAGATAAGTGAGTTGGAAAAGAAATTGAAAGATTCCGAAGATAAACTAAAGAGAACAGAAAAGCTGCTTTCGACTAAGAAAGATCGCGTTTCAAAATTAGAAAAAGAGGTATGTTTCTATTATTTATCTTACCCCATCTTATTTTCGTTTTTGTTAATAACATTTCATACATTTGTTTTAATATCAGCTCTCAGAAGAAAAGGTGCAAACAGAAAACTTGTCCAGTACTCATAGGCGTCTCTCAGTAGAATTCACCGGGGAAAAAGATGTCTTACAAACAAAACTCATAAACACCGAAACCAAACTGATCAATTTAGAAGCAGACCTCAAAGAAATGAAAGCTGATTATGACGATAAAGTAACCCACTTGGAGGCCAGTTTGGCTGCTAAATGCACTCATATCAAACAACTGGTACTTGCATAGGTTTTTGAAGTGGAGCGTGACCCTTATCCAAAGATTGCATGATCTTAGTTTATAAATACTCTTTAAAAGTAGTGTTTGAGTTGTACCAATCCCATCCTAGATTATTTCTCAGATCTGTCTAGCATCTATACTTCAAGAGTCGGTTAAAAATATGCAAAACAAACATGAACTGTTTTATGTTTATTTTAACCACAAGACCCACAAATATTTGGAGAAATCTGTCGCAAAATACAAGCAAAATATTTGTTAAAACTAGCCGACACGTGTTACCTTAGTGCGATTTTACCATTCTTGCTCCATTTTGCTCCTGAAAAATATCAGATAGTGTTCGTGTTTGAATTTTTTTTGGTAGTGAAGAGCAAAATGTTTAGGCATCTGCTTTTTAGTCCGACAAAGTTTGTGAAAAACAATATACATTATACTCAAAGACTAACTAAAATTGTTTTGCAGGAGGAAGCTTTACGAGACACTTCAAACCAGAAATACGATGAAGCGGTGTCATCAGTTGAATTATCACAAATGCAAGATAAATTGGACAGAACAAGCAAAGATCTCCAACAGAAACAAGATGAATTGGAATCTGCTAAAAAAGATCTTGTCAAAACTGAAGCAGAGCTTTCGACGCTTAAAACAGAAACAGTGCAGTTGAAATCTGATATTGCAAAATTACAAAGCGAAAAGAAAGAACACGAGAATAAACTGCAAGCCGAAAAGAAGGAGTCAAGTTATTGGGAAAGCAAAGCTTCGGAGTTTGAAACTGATCTTCAGGTATGTGAACGGACATCACTATAAAATAACCAAAATACTTAATTTCAGTCGAAAAGCCGGAGATGATCAGGTTTATATTTTGCTCTTACTAATAGATAGGTTGAATTAGAACAAGAGAAAAATGACTGCGACTGCACTATGATTGATCATACATTAGTAGGATTGTAACAAACCTTAAAATCAACCTAATAACTTTAGGTATCCATTATGTTAGTGCTCTTCTCTGACCAATAAAAAGAGGGACAGCTGATGAAGTAAGAACCTAACATAAAATAAACATAACATTTCAGGCAGAGCGTAAGAAGCTGGAGCGCATGCGCATAGCTCACGATAGGGATATAAAGAACAAGGAAGCTGAACTGGCAACTCTGAAGGGCAAACTAAAGGTTCTCGAACAGACCTCTGGCGCGGGCGCTAAGAGGATAGCGGACCTCAAGCAGGAATATGAGGAGACTGTTAAAAGTAAGTATTCATTGTTTGTGGAGAATTAGACCTTGATCAAATCGTGAGTTCAAATGATCTACTTACTTCTTTCTTTGTTATCGGAGCTTTATAGGCTGCTGATATTAATTCTGGGATTAATTAGTTAACGTGCCCCCCGAAGTACTGGAGCACATAGTTGTAAATATTACTAACCGCCACATATAAATGTTGATCAAGCGTAATATTGCTTAACCTAGTTGCATCGGTTATGAAAATAGCAAGTTATACCCGTAAGCATGTTTTCCTTTTGATATTTAACTTACTTAAATAATTATAACTGATAGAAATAACTGATACTGATACTTATATACTTGTTTTATAAATACATACTTATAGTATACAGAAAAACACCCAGACACGGAACAAATATCTGTAGATCAAGCAAAAATTTGTTCCGCGGTGGGAATTGAACCCGCAACCTCCTGCGTCTCAGCTAGCTAATCACCCACTGGGCCATAGAAGTCATCAAATCTTTTTTATTAAAATGTACACCTTTTTTTACAGAACTGCAACATTCGTTAGCAGTGGAAAAGGCAGAGTATGATGAATTGACGGGCAAATATGAAATCCTTGAAGAAGAACACGTAGTGACCAAAGCAAGATTGACGGTGGAAAAAGAGCAAGCTCAAAAGTAGGTTAAGATTAAATAAGTGCCACGGTACAACACCCATACATGTGTGTAATATCATTGTTTGTTTACAGTGAGTTGTCGCATGTGCAAAAGGAATTGAAAGCAGCATTAGCAGAAGTGAAGGCTCTAACTGATCGTAGCGATTCGCAATCTTCAGCGTGGGAGAAAGAGAAGTCAGGGCTACAGGTGAGAATACAAAATATTAAATTTTAAGTCCATACTACTCGTATTAGAGCTTACATCAGAAATGAGGAGATTCGTAGACGAACCAAAGCCACTGACATAGCACAAATGATTAGCAAGTTGAAGAGGCAGTGGGCGGGACACATAGCTCGAGGAACTGACAGCTGTTGGGGCAGAAAGGTTCTGGAGTGGAGACCACGCACTGGAAAGCCCAGTGTAGAACGGCCCCCCACTAGACCTGATAAAGATTGCTGAGAGCCGTTGGGTCCAGGCCGTATTGGAAATCTATGGGCCTATGTTCAGCAGTGGACGTCCTTTGCTGATATGGTGATTATTAGAGCTTGGGTAGAATCCAGCACAGTCCACAGTCAGAATGATCGTTTATGTTTATGGAATCAACTCAGCATCTCCGTGCTTTGAAGATAAGTTGCCTCCGCCATGACCAAGGCTTTATCGGAGGCATTATGGGTGGCCTATAAATACAGACACCAGCAACCCTGTTCCAATACTTTATTTCACCAATGAACAATTTGCGTTACACTGCATGGATGCAGTGTTCAGATTCTGATTTGGAAACAGGAACTAAAAACCAAAATAAGCTATATTTGAAACGAACTTGCTTTTTTCACAGAGCACAATATCATCTCTCCAAGATCGCCTGTGTGGCGGCGGATGGGAGGTGGAAAAAGCGCGACTCACGGCTCGATTAGACCAACGCGAGCGCGAACTGAAGGACGCAGTCGACCAGCGCGATGTACTGCAGCACCACCACGAACTTGCCAAGAGAGAGGTACAATCCGATATACGCGTAAAATGTATTAAAATTTTAAAAATGTATTAAACCTAGAATATTTTATTTTAATAATTTAATTGACTTAATTATGTGAGATGTAATCAGTCTCTGATGTTCCCACAACTGAGAACGCAGGACTTGCTTAAACGTTAAACAATACATGCTTTGGAGAAGTCGGTGAATAAAAACAGTGCAAGGCCGTACGTCGTAGCATTATATGATATGCCTAATTCTTCTACCTGATATGTTGAGAAGTATAAATTCAAAATAAAAAAAAAACATTGCATTATATACAAACCCGTAATAAATTTCCATTTTACAGCTGAGATCTCTTCACCAAAGAACCTTTATCACAGCGCCCTCTGGCGATTTAAAACCATAATACCTATCACAATGAATGCACAATTATTTTTCCTTTCAGTTGGAAGAATCGAAAAAGAACCTTGAAGACTACGAGCGAGTGTCTAAAATCCAACGCAACCTCACGTCCGAGAACGCCGAGCTAGAGAAGGAGCTTGCATCTCTGAACGCGAGACTCGAGCAGGCCGAGCGGGCGAGGAAGGCGGAGATAGCCGATACTAAGATGCGATATGAAGGACAGATGAACACTATGCGGGATGAGCTCAAATCTTTGCATAACCAAGTATGTTGTGTAAAATTATTACAAATAAATAAAAACACAGTATCTTTGTATTTACTCCTCATTTTATTTAAGAGATTAGCTCTTGTCGGTGTAATAATGCGATTTCCTCCATTTTTCTCTTTCCAATGCGCTTCACGCAATTCACTTCCATATATGACATATCGTTGACCTTCTCTTTTATCTGACTCATGTCAATTATTCTTGGTCTACCTCTTCCTCGCTTTCTTTCTACCTTCCCTTCTACTATCTTTTTTATGAAGCGGTCAGTCGTATAAGGTATCCCATCATTTTCTCTCTTCTGTTTTGTATAGTTTTGATCAAAACTCTTTATCTACTCGGTTTAGCACTTCCTCGGTATTATCTAACCCTCTCCGCCCAGCTGATCCTTTCCATCCTCCTTCAGCACCACATTTAAAACGCTTCCAGCCCCTCTCTGACTCGCTGTATTTATACCTAATGTGTACATAACAACATTATATGACAAGACGTAGACGTACTTTCCACGTCAGTCTCTTCTTTAAAGGAGTCCCCAAATTTTAGAAAAACTCTTTTACTGAGGAGGATAAACATTCACTCCTCGCTCTAAAAAAACTGAAAAACTGTCAATTCTTTGTTTGCATAAAATATCTCGAATTAAAAATCAAAGTTTAGATAGTGTTAACCTGTTTAGAAATTATTTGTACCTATTTGTTTTCTCAGGTTTCAAGATTCAAGCGAGAGAGAGATAACTACAAGCAGATGTTAGACGCAGCGCAGAAAGCAATCTCAGAACTGAAAAACGGCGACAAGGCTGCCAGGACGCCGAGGCTTTCAATATCGAGCACGGACGAAGTAAGTATCGCCTTTATTACTCCAATACCATCTTAAACCTAAGATTACTATTAATAAAATATATATTTTCTTCGCAAAACAAACATAAAAAGCAGAAACTATACCCAACAATAAAATGAGAACCAAAAATATTCGGTCTGTTGTGTGTCTCAACATAACAGCTGGTACACACACGGCTGCACATCAAGCTATACATGACCAGTATAACCTGGCCTCTCATTGTACACAGGTACTACGATTAAAGTTTTGCGCTTCGACAATTTACGTGCACTTGTGGATGTATTCCCGTTGTCCCCGTAGTATATATGTACGCATACTTTAATTTAAAACGCTGTTGGCCAAACACCTGACCAACATAGTAGAGGGTGTCTCAATAAAAGTGCACTTTTTATAAATTGTGTATTTTTTTTCCGTGTATGTGGCAACTCTGAAATTTGACAGCTTTGATTGATTGAGCTTTGATTATTCTGATTAATAAAAATGTAGCGTTACACAAAAGAATAACGTGATAACAATGTGAAAACTCATTATTAAAATGGAGAAAGTTACGCTGAGACAGTTCGAAGAGTAGTCAAAAAATTTAAAGAAACTGGGTCGGTTGTGGACAGTAAGTCTCCTATGCGTCGACGTACCGGTAGATCTCTTGAAAATATTGCTGCTGTAAATCTGAAAACATTTGTGAATGAGTGTTGCCGAAAACTCGAAAACATCAATTTGGCATCGTGCTCAAACACTTAAAATTTCACGAAGCACTACGCAGAGAATTTTGACGAAAAACCTCCACCTTCACCCTTACAAGATTCAGCTTACTCAGGAGCTTAAACCAGTAAACTATGCAAAGCGTCGTCAATTCGTTCAATGGGCAATAGAGCAAAGTGAAGCGAACGTCGATTTTTCAAATTGTGGACACATTAGGTGCACTTTCTCGACCAAAAATTCCGCGAAATTTGCGAGCAGTAACTTTCACCATTTTTGTAATGAGTTTTCACAATGATAACTAGTTCTTCTTTTGTGTAACGCTCCATTTTTATTAATCGATATAATCATAGGTCACAGCTGTCAAATTTCAGAGTTGTCAAATAAACAAAAAAAATTATACAAAATTTAAAAACTGCACTCTTATTGAGACATCCTATATAAATCAAAGCGTAGAACTTTTGACATGCTAAGAAAAAGAAGAAAGCTTGAAATTCTTTACTTGATTAGGTAGTAAAATTATTATTAATTTGAAATGTGAAATAAATAAGATATGTATTTTAATATTAATATTATTTGTAGGAGGAATATCGCAGTAAAGTGGCGACACTCGAACAACAAGTGGCATGTCTTGAAGACGAGTTGTGTGAATCGAGAATGTTGGCTTCCAAACTCAATACGGAGCTGGTCAGCGAACGATCTTCAGCGGAAGTCAGACATGCGGAGATGCAGTCTAGACTTAACGAGGTACGCAATTGTAACCAATGCACTAAATGCT
The DNA here is from genome assembly GCA_963924445.1 of Philereme transversata. Classification (NCBI taxonomy): domain Eukaryota; kingdom Metazoa; phylum Arthropoda; class Insecta; order Lepidoptera; family Geometridae; genus Philereme; species Philereme transversata. Next base: position 15,352,525 of record OZ004342.1, read on the forward strand.
GTGACATACTCGTATGTACTATATCAAATAATTGTATGGCGCATATTCGATAACAGACCTCCGTGGCGCAGTGAGCGAATACCAGCTGAGATGCGGGATTAGCGGGTTCGATTCCCGCCGCGGAACAAATGTATGCATGATCTACAGATATTTGTTCCGGGTCTACATGTTTTCTATATAGTATAAGTACATATTTACAAAAAAAAGGTATATAAGTATTCTATCAGTTATTTGGTTCCCATAGTACAAGCTCTACTTAGTTTTTGGCTAGATAGCGTTGTGTGAAATGTCCAAAAATATTTATTTATTATTCGATAATTCTTTGCTTTCATATGATACCTTTGCTTTCTTAAGTAACTTATTTATGGTCGAAAAGCAATTAGCAGAGTTTGGAAATTTTTAATTCTTTTCTAATTCAATTCAAACATAAACAGTGCGTAACTTTATTTATGAATGCATTATGATGTGCTGTTTAGATTTGGTTGCAACTTAGACAGTGGAATGTTCTAACTCCGAGTTATAAAACAACTGAAAACACTTGGTTAGGTAGCAGAATCATCTGCAAGGCCAAAGAGCATTCTAACAAATATGTAGAATCAACGAGGAAAAACCTGACTGATTTTTTTGATGAAAACAGCTTTATTGCTTTAAACTAGGGGCAAGTTAGACGACTCTGGAATGCTACTGCCACCAACCCAAAGTTCCACTCCGCTACTTTAAGGAGTTGGGATGGCTGGGGTAAGACGGGACGTCAGTGCAGATCTTATTACCCCCACCCTAGAATTAGAATATAGACGCATGCGTACGATGATCTCGGATCAATATGTTTTCCAAGCTTCGACCGACTTGATCCAAGATCCTTGTTCGCGCGCGTCTATATGTGCGTGCGTATTTTCACTTGTTTTACTGAACTTAACTTCTGTCCCTATCTATTTTGTGCTATTATTCTTTCATGCAAAACAACTTTCTTTTTCTTCCATACTTCTATATCCACCGTCATCTCCGATGTCACTTCTTTCTTACTCATATCATTCTTCGAACAGTCCATCCATCTCTTATTCGGCCTTCCTCTATTTCTATATATATCCACATTAATATCTAACACTCTTTTTGTGACATGATTTGAGTATAAGAGTTTTGCAAACTTTTGCAGTACGAAGAAGACCGGCTGCTTACGTCAGGGCGCGCTCGCGTGGCGGGCATGGCGACGCGCATGGAGCTCGCGTGGCACAAGGAGCGCGACGAGCAGCAGCGGCTGCTGCAGGAGACCTCTACTCTCGCCAGGGACCTGAGGCAGACCTTGTTCGAGGTTATTATATTCCTTAATCTTGTTCATTTTTTTCTTGTTCTTCTTATTTTTATTTAAGTTAGTATAACTGCATGGGTTTAATTTTTCATTTTTGATTGTAATAGGTATAACGTAATTGGTCTTGTACTGTAAAGTTGTACACTATTTTTGTTAAATTAAACTAAATTTAACTTTTACTTGCTGACCCGCCCGCGGCTTCACACGCGTGGTTCATCAATGAAAATATTACTCTCCTTCTACGCAGTCGGGAAGCCTATGTCTCAATCCCAATCATAATCTATCTGTATTCCAAATTTCATCGAAATCAGTCCAGCCGTTTACTCCTGAAAACGTAACAAAAAACAGACAGACGCAGACGCTTGAATATTACCAATAAAAAAACTCTTTTTCTCAAAACAAACTTGTTCGTTTATTTTAAAAATATGATAATAAATATATTGTTAGTATCTGCAGTCATGGATATATGTCTATACATACTATTATGCATAATATAACTTTGTTATATGGTCCAGGTGGAAAGAGAACGAGATAAGGAGCGACTGGATATGAAGAGAAGAATAGACCAACTGAAGAGGACTACGGAAGAAGAAACTGAAGAAGCCAAGAAGAAGGTAAAAAAACGCCCTAAAAGATCGCTTGTTCCCTCCTAGGGAAAATATTAGAACTACGTTAATGCATTGATAGAATCACATCAATTACATTCTAATACGCACGTCAACTATACATCAAGCTATACATTTCCTGTAAAAACTGACCTCGCGTAGTGTATGTAAGTTGTGTAGGTACGTACGTGAGAGGTCAGCTTATACTGGAAAACTATAGATAGATAATTATTTATTGTTACACCGTAGGTACTGTATAGCTTGACGTGTAGCCGTGTGTAGGTACTTCCTGTTGTCATTGAACAAAATGTATTATTATTTTTATTGTAAGACCACCAGTTACAATTAGTTTTGAAAGCTCTCTTTTAAATATATCGCGATACAGGCTAGTCCTAGTGCCACCATCAGTCAGTTTTAGTTTGTAATTTTTATTGTGGCATACAGGGTTACAGGAAAAATCGTGCTAGATCCGTTAAGGGCGTGGAGTACCCATCATTTCTGACTTATTTCACTATGAAACACCCTACCCTAAACTTAACCCTTTTCGAGATATTCGACTTTTAATTTTTTTATTGAAAATTGCCGATTTTTAGGCTACTAAATTTATTTTTGTTTATTTTGTGTATCTTATTATTATTATTATTGCATTTTTACATGTGTAATAAGATGCTTTAGGACGTCAATCATTAAAATAGTGCATAAGTTAATTGAATAGACCGTAGTAGACAAGTGAAAGTTAAGAAATAAAAAAAAATATTAGAAAGTTTATTTTTCTCTAAGGGATATCTAAAAAAAATATTATGGCAATGGTTCGGCAGATGTTTTTTAAAATATCTACGTTTCATCAGCTATCTAACGAGGTATAACAATCTAGGGTTTGTATTACATTTCGATTGTATTCAAGCTCGCAACGAATACATAACTCGCTACCCCGGTCGTCGAGTGCAGGATGTTGCCGTTTTTGACAGAGTCTATCGAAGACTTCGAGAAACTGGCTCTGTTTTGAGACGAAATACAGACATGGGAAGACCACGAATTGATGACGAAGAACAGGACAATGAGATAATGCAACGCTTTCGAGCGGATCCGACTACTTCCACTAATATTGTTGCCCGTGATCTGGGACTTTCGCAATGGAGAGTGTGGTTTACAGTGCATACTGCTGGCCTATACCCGTACCATTACACGCCGGTACACGTTATTGAAGAAGGAGACCCCGCGAGAAGATTGGACTTTTGCAGATTTATGCTAAATGCTGACGTAGAAGACCCAGATTTTCTAAGAAATATCTTGTGGACGGATGAGTCCAAATTTGATAAAGATGGCATAACTATCACAACGCCCATTACTGGGCCCCAAAAGAGCTAAGGAATCCCAATAAGAAAAGAGTGAAGGGGTCCCAACGAAGATTCAGCGTGAATGTGTGGATGGGCATTATCTCCAATCATTTGATTGGACCTTACTTTCTCCCGGATAATCTAAATGGGGAAAGCTACGAAAATTTCCTGAGAGCAGACTTAAGTGATTTGCTGGATGATCTGCCACTCAACCTGATCAGGGACATGTGGTTCCAACACGATGGCTGCCCTGCCCATTTCAGGAGAAGTGTCAGAGACTGGCTGGACACAAATTATCCAAACAAATGAATAGGACGAGGTGGACCGTTGCCATGGCCAGCAAGAAGTCCGGACCTAACCCCCATGGATTTTCACGTGTGGGGGTGCATGAAAAGTCTTGTGTACAGCGAGCCGAATCCAGTTTCGTCTGTGGAAGACTTACGAGAAAGGATTGTGGATGCAGCCAATAAAATGAGGACCACGTTAACCACTGGAGTAGTAAAGACTGGTCTCCGTAGAAGGATGCGACAATGTATCAGAAATAGAGGCGGCCATGTTGAACATGAACTGTAGAATAAGAAAAAGTTGTGTGAAAATCTTTAATAAATGACATTTTATGCTTACCTATTATTTTATTTTACTTTTTAGGGCTAAGTATAAATTTTCTTCTCCACTGTCGCCTATAAAACTAAATTTTTTTCAATGCATTTGAATAAAACCCTAGATTATTATACCTCGTTAGATAGCTGATGAAACGTAGATATTTTAAAAAAACATCTGCCGAACAATTGCCATAATATTTTTTTTAGATATCCCTTAGAGAAAAATAAACTTTCTAATATTTTTTTTTATTTCTTAACTTTCACTTGTCTACTACGGTCTATTCAATTAACTTATGCACTATTTTAATGATAGACGTCCTAAAGCATCTTATTACACATGTAAAAATGCAATAATAATAATAATAAGATACACAAAATAAACAAAAATAAATTTAGTAGCCTAAAAATCGGCAATTTTCAATAAAAAAATTAAAAGTCGAATATCTCGAAAAGGGTTAAGTTTAGGGTAGGGTGTTTCATAGTGAAATAAGTCAGAAATGATGGGTACTCCACGCCCTTAACGGATCTAGCACGATTTTTCCTGTAACCCTGTATATTTTATACTTTCGCGATCACTGTACATAATTACAGTATTTCCGCGACCACAGCTGTTGCAACACACTCGAAACCATACAGAAATACTAAGAGACTGGGGATAACCCATAAAAAAAGATAGATACTTAATTCTTTATTGTTACACCAGATTACAATAACTTAACCTAGAAAACTTAAAAGACTAATACGTGGTGGTACAATGTGCGGCCTTATCGCTTAAAGCGATCTCTTCCAGGCAACCTTTGGATGGACTGGATTGAAAATATCATCATCATCATCAGCCCACATTAGTCCACTGCTGGACATAGGCCTCTCCCAATACGCGCCACTGAGCCCGGTCTTCGGCTCTTCTCATCCAGTTTCTGTCCGCCACCTTTCTTATGTCATCGCTCCACCTAGCCGGGGGGCGCCACACACTACGTTTTCCGAGACGCGGTCTCCACTCAAGAACTTGTTTACCCCAACGGTTGTCGGTTCTCCGGCATATATGGCCAGTCCACTGCCACTTCAGTTTGCTAATCCGCTGAGCTATGTCGGTGACCTTGGTTCTCTGTCGGATAACCTCGTTACGGATTTTATCCTTCAGAGGCTCCAAGCATAGCTCGTTCCATAGCTCGCTGCGCAACCTTAAATTGGTGGACTAGTCCTACTGTGAGCGTCCACGTCTCAGCACCGTAGGTCATTACGGGTAGGACGCACTGATCAATCCAATCTATTCCTGGATTGAAAATATAATAAAATAAAAAGAAAATCAATAAAAAATATTTTTTTTTTATTGTAATGTATTGTAAAAAATGTGAGAGGCGGCGGTGTTCCAATAGATACCTATTTAAATAGGATAAAATAGTAGATTGTATCATAAGGGACCAAAATAATGTATTGAGGGCGAGAGCGATTGTTTGCGAGCGTAGCGAGGGATTCTAAAGTAGAATCCTAAGCGTAGCCAGGGTTCAAAGTACGTCCCTCGAGGTTAAATAATTTTGCGTGGCACACTCTGCTTTTCATCACCCTCTAAGAGAAAAATAAATAAGTGATGCTTTCAGTAGTGACAAATACTTATATTTACCTAACCAAATTAAAGATTTATATTAATACTTACTCGATACGTTTTCGTAATTTTGAAAGTTTATTGTAGCTGTTTTGTTGTGAACAGAAAATGTCGTTGACTTATTTATCACTTGGGTATTCGTAATAACATCAGACTCTGGTTGATGATCATGTTGTGTCAATGGTGACATTTCTCGCTGTTTTGAATACAGTTTCTGAAAATGACTACTTTATTTTCATTTTTCCATGTTATCAAATTTTCATAAGCTTTTAGATATTTTTCTCTCAATTTGTTTGGATAGATTGTTTATGACAGTTTCTGCGATTAATTTTACACATTCTGGTGTTCATATTTAACTTTCACTGCTAGAACTAATCTTTTATTCAATTTGTGTGAATTAAATTAAGATTGCCTGTAATATTTTGATAAAAGTAATAAAAAAACGAATAAGAAGTTCCCGCGTATTTTTTTTTATTTGGTTAAACAAAGCCGCGTCTGCAGGTACGCTTATTTTATTACTGACTAGCACTTTATCGAAGCGAATTGCGTTCAAACTTTTTAATTATATAGTGTACCAAATTCAAAAGTCATTTCGTCCTGTTATTAAGTGCGCCGGAATGACCCATTTTGCGCGCACTTATCGAGAATTCTTTCGCCTCTTTTCGAATAGATGGGATGAAAAATAAATAAATACCTAGACCTAAAATATTCCTACATATATTATATTTACCTCCATAAATAAATATAAAATACAAATGAACTTTAAAATATATATCTAAAGGAAATACAACGTTTACTCTAAAGAAGAAAAGGTACGTACACGATAAATACCAGTTTAAATCAGTAACCAACAAATTGCATTGCAGGTGACAGAGCTGCAATGTGACCTGTTGGAGTTGCGAGACGCGCACGCCAAGCTCCGCACTGCGAATGAGAAGCTGCGACGTGACAAGGAACGGCACGACCGCGACCGCGACCAAAACAAACTGCTCGTCGGATCGCTCAAACGAGCACAGCAGGTAACACCCAATACCCACGATACAGGCCCCAACCTCAGTGTGGGGCCATTGTCAAATAACCGACCACTATTACAATTGTTGTGTTTATCTGTATTCGGGTTTTAATTGTATTTACTATGTGTTTTGTAAAGAAAATAAAAATAATAAAAATTCAATTCAACAACGTCTCTTATTTGTCAAAGTTGAATTGGTAAAATAGCTTTGGTTAAAGTTCACCACCATAGTTCACCTGGATCATTTTCTCTATTTTTCAAGCAGTCAACATAGGTTTTGCACTTGATGCCATTTTGTTTTGACAATTGACATCTAGGTAGCTATGACAAGTAGAACGCGGTCCAAGTGTACTTTGATTTGACGCTGGCGTTCAAATGCGCTTTGATCAATGTTGCCACGATCAAAGTAGCGTCCAAGTAGTCAAAACGAATACTTAGATCCTGTCAACACGGATCCAGCTAAGATCAGAAATATACGCTTTACAAATTTACAGCAGAGTACCTACCGGTTTCTTGGAAACAATTCGCGCAAAGATATTTTTGGAAAACGCGGCGGATACACATAATTGGTTATAAAATAAGTTAGCCATTTAGCCATGAAAATGTAACAAACAGTCAGCGATACAGCGTTGCTTTCGAGTTTATAATATTAATAGCTAGAACACTGACTTTGAACTCCGATTTTGGTAGTTTTGTTCTAGTAAAATATTTAGCGCGACTTGCGCAACGATGCCCAGCGGCGGAATTACACATTTCCCAAGTATAGGCTGTTAAATTTTTGCATTCCTTCAATCAAACAATTTAGTTGAAATTGCTCAAGAAATATACCCAAAACTATTTTTGGGCATACTTCTGAGCTAATCAAAGCTCAATCATGTACGATAAGGCGGGGTAATGTAGGTATGCTACTAGTTGGGGGCCGCAAACTGGGTGTTTCACCATATAATATAGAAGTTTGCGGTATCGTTGCTTGAATTTACAATTAATGGGAAGAGGAAAAAGTCATCGGAAAGATAGCTTGTAGACTTCTTTCTGCAAAACATCAGAAAATCGCTTTTCAGAAACCTTTAATAAAACGGTACTCAAATTTGCCGCCCTAGGCTCAAGCCTACTCAGCCTGCTGGTATATCCACCACTGACGATGCCTAAGCGTATATAGTGGCTAAATATGATTTAAGAAGTTGTCGAATTATACAAATACGTCAAATTTAAACATGTCTAGTCGCTAAATACGTTTAGGAATCATTGTGAAAGCCGGCCTTAGTTCATAGTTTTTTTATAGTGCAGCGTAGGACAGCCCCTACTAGATGAAAAGACCTTATTTTCATAAAATTGGTCGCTTTAGAAATCTATGGAGGGAGGTTATATTCCGCAGTGGACGTGATATGATGATGACATCAATTGAAGATGATTTAAACACGCCTTGCTGTACCAACTATACAGATTATTTGCCAATACTTGACGTCTGTACCACAACTCACAATATTTGAAAATGTCCACTTAAGCTAATCCGGTCATATTATATTACAGGAGGATGACAGAGTGATAACTCAACTGCTGGAAACGATAGACGACCTCATGAAGCAGAGCCCCGACTTGTTCCGCAACACGCCTTCTGTCAAACCTGAGAAGAATCTCATGACTCCCACTCCACCCAGAAGAAATAGGGTAAGAAAGTTTCTTCGTAAAACCAAAGAATTAAATAGATATACCAACTCTTTATTGCACACTAAACTAAATTACAATGACAAATACCATACAAATGAAGATAAGTACAATAGACGGCTTTATCTCTAAAAGTTATCTCTTGCAGATGGACAGGACAACACATAACCAGGTCTAATGTTAGATTAAACATCATTCAAAAGATTAAACTGCAGCAGAACTAACAAGTGGGTCTTAAAATTTTAAAGATAATAGCAGAGATTAAGAAACAAGATTAGATTAGATAATTCTTCATTGCACATTATAAAACAATACAAATAACAAAGAACAACATAAATTTATTGATACAATTGGCGGTCTTATCGCTAAATAGCAATTATATAATAACAAGTCTTATTTTCTAGCAGTAAATATTTTCTGGCTGATATCTAATTCACTTATACATTATTGTTGATGGCTCTTTACACTTTTCTTTTTCAGCAACTGTTACAAAAATACTAATTTCCTCGCATTCGTGATAAAGTTATGTGTTATACTCGGGTGTAAGCGATCAGTAACACCCTCGACTAGCGTCCTCGCTTGCATCAGCTCGCTCGTACGCCAAAATATCTGGGGGGTACAATAAATCGCTTACAGCCCTTGTATAACAATGTACTATTGTTGTTTCAGTCTTCAAAGTCCCGGTCTCGTTCGGCGACGCCCGAGAGCGCGGGCGAGGGCGAGGCGGGCAGCGCGGGCGACGCGGCCGCCACCGCCGCGCGGCTGCGTCGGCTCACGGACGAGCTGCGCGCTTCTAGGATAGCGGAGAGGCAGCGGAGGCATCAGGCTACCACCAATAGAAGGTATCTATAGACTTTTTCAAACAGCTAGTCACTTATGACAGGTCCATAGAACGTAAAATATTACGTAAATGCATCATATTCCATCATATTTATATATGATATTTATACATCATATATGAAACTCCCCACCGCCTGATTTTACCACCCCACAGGAACAGTGACCGCCCGGGCATGATCTGCAGTGGCCAGTATGGAAGTCCTTAAACAGGCTCCGCACCCAGGTTGGCCGCTGCAGACTTAGTATGTGCAAATGGGGATTCAGGGACCCTAACTTGACGCAGTGTGACTGCGGTGATCCCACGCAGTCAATGCAGCACTTGCTAATGTGCCCTTTATGTCCGAACACATGCACGATGGAGGACCTAATGGCCGCTTCGCCTGATGCCATTGCTGTGGCCAAACACCTGTCCAACATACTATGATTGGAAACGTAGAACTCTTGACACGCTAAGAAGAAGAAGAAGAAGACATCATATATTATGTCATATTCAACTTTGGTGTGACGTCACATGATGTAGGTATTTATGTAATATTTTACGTTCTATGGACCTGTCAGAAGGGACTAGCTATTTGAAAAAGACTGAATACTAATATGCACAGATTACACAAAAGACAGATAGAGTGTACGCAACAAACAGTATGACGCCACTTATCATTCATGTGTGCGTGGCGTTTAGAAATAGCTCTGTAGGGACACGTGCATCAGTGTGCGTGTAATGATACCAGAAAAAGAAAAAACTCCCTGTATTTTTTTTATTGTCCTTTTACGACAACAGGTTCTAAAATTTTATTTGGATACATGAATTTGTTACTAATTGAATACAAATTTGTGTGAGTATTAGGATTGAACAATGAACACAACGCAAAATGTTGAAGCCTGCCAATTATTGTCTTGCCTGCTTTGGCGAATAATAGAAACCCATTCCTCGCGTAAAACAACATCTGTCGGCAATCTGCAAAAATCATAAAATAATAAAACTTGACACTGATTACAGTAAGTACACGTTAAATATAACTAGCATCCTCCATTCATTCCACTAATAATATAAATGCGAAAGTTGGTGAGGATGTTTGGATGTTTGAGACTCAATCACGCGTAAACGGCTGAACGGATTTAATGAAATTTTGCACATGTTGAATATGATCTGGATTAACATATAGGATATTTTTATCCCGGTAAAATGTTCTGGTAGGATATTTTTCCCGAAGCGAAGCGAGGGCGGATCGCTATTACTTCTCTATATATACCATTTATTATATATATGTATATGTAATGTATATACATTACATATACACATACGGAACTAAATTGTTATACATATACAATTATATTTAAAATCCCGCATAAGATATTAATCACCGAATATTAATCACCGAAAGTAAACGGCAATAACATAATTATAGAAATACATCCAAATTCGGAATAACAATTTAGGCGTGAGATTACGCGTGGGAATCGAACCCACGTCCGTACATTTAACAGTCAGGCTAGCTAACGCCTAGATCAACAGGTAGTTTCCCCAATTGAAGGGAAAACATTTTGCCGAAAACTGGCAACACAGTCGAACTAATGTCGAGGTTTTGTGTTTCGAGACAACCGTTTAATTATTGGGTGAATAAATAATAAAATCAATTAAATAATCTATAGTTACTTGTGAAATGATATTCCATCCACTTTTTTTTTGTTTTTGGGAACAACTTTTACACTGTTTAATAACACAAGACGGCATTTTTGACGGAAAATAATGAATCACTCGAGACGTTTAAGCAGTACGACGCTATCTGTAGCACTGCCGCGAGATTGTATTCGCTTTTAAATTTGTATTCGCTTTTGTGACTTCACTCGCACGTTGGGCGTGCTCTATCTGCCTTTTGTGTAATCTGTGCTAATATGTATGTTATTTATTAATCTACAAAATAGATAACAAACCACTTAGCACTCATTAAACTAAACATACAAATTTGATTGAAATAAAAAATGTAAATACGATAAAAATGGGGTGAGGCTGTGGCATGGACAAGGCCGTGTGTTGTACGTGAATAAGTGTACGTAATAGGTAATATTTTACAATACAAAATATAAAATACGCTATTTTATGTATGTTATAATCATGTTTGAACAGAAGTCCTTCGGTCGAAACGCAGGTAAATCGCCTCAAAATGGCGGCGCTTTCCCCTCCACCGCGCGCTTCTCACTTAGCATAACGAATTCTTTGATCCTATCCAGTGGTGTAATCAAATTTTGGATGGAGATGATAGATATGTAGCTGCAACGCCAAACTGTATCCCCCGATTAAGTTATCATTCGTTTTTTTTAAATTGTCTCCCACTATGGCAGCAATTTTAAAAACGTATTGACGTCAAAAAAGTAGCATGCTTTAAAATAAAATTACTCTAAAACTAGAAACCGTAAATTTAGACACAATTAATTTTACAAAAGCATTTAATTATTTAAACAACATTACATGTGTTTTCCATAATAAAGAAGCAGGACTTTATATTATAAACAAGCTTTCGCCCGCGGCTGCGCACGCGTAATTTATAAAAAATAATTTAATATCTTCCGAAGTTATCCAAAACTATCCGAAAATAAATATTTATTTTCACATCCTGCAAGATTCAGACGGACAGACAGATCTAAAATAGTCATTTGTGATTGATTAGGCATCGTATAAAAATCGTTTTCACAAACATTTTCGCATTTATTTTGAAACCACAGACATTTCAATTGTATTTTTGGTATAGGTTCGAGTCTCTCTATCTGTCTGTTTCCGTTTTCACGACTAAACCGCTGGAACAATTTCGATGAAATTTGGAACACAGGCTACTTTTTACCCGACTAGCGTAGGATGGTAATGGTTTACCATCCTACGCAGACGGCAGCTAGCACAAGAACAAATAAAAAACATTTAAAACCCCGGCGATTTATGCGTCGAACATTACCAACTGACATGGCTATGAACCACCACAGTAAAACTAGCTTTCTATTCAAAAAAACCGCGTCCAAATCCGTTCATCCGTTTGGGAACTACGATACTACAAACACATGCGTAATTTGATTCCGCTTGAGCCTTGTTCAGTTTGGGGCTAGATAGTGCTGTGTGAATACATTTCACACAGCGCTAACTAGCCCCAAACTAAGCAGAGCTTGTACTATGGGAACCAGATAACTGATAGAATACTTATATACTTTTTTTTCTAAATACATACTTATAATATATAGAAAAACATCGAGACCCGGAACAAATATCTGTAAACATGTGATCATGCAAATATTCGTTCCGCGGCGGGAATCGAACCCACTACCTCCTGCGTCTCAGCCGGCTATGCGCCCACTGCGCCACGGAGGTCGTCGTATGTTTTTCAAGTTGTTTTAACAAAAGTATATATACCAAGGCGTGTTTCCACAGAGCAATGTCGACTGAGCCCCGAGACACGCTGTGCGTGACGCCGGCGACGCGCGCGCCTTCCCGCGCACCTTCATTGAAGAAACGCTCAATATCGCTCGAACAAACTACTAAAGAACAGGTAACAACATACATCACCATCATTAGCAGCTCAACTGATAGCCCACTGCTGGGTATAAGCCTCCTCAAACGCCCCTCCACCCGATCCTGTGCTACTCGGTCAAGTTGTACACTCAGCAGCTTCTATATACGGAACACCGAGAACTCAGTGTTTAGCTAGTAATTAAATATAAGTTTTTATTATAAAATGTATTTGAGGCTAAGGTATATCCTTATGGGCCGTAGAGTAAGTTCATCACTATCCTGTCACTATTTTATTGTTGCCTGAATTAAATAATAAATAATGCTGGACATTTCACACAGCGCTATCTAGCCCCAAACTAAGCAGATCTTGTTCTATGGAAACCGGATAACTGATAGAATACTTACATACTTTTTGTTTTGTAAATACATACTTATAATAAATAGAAAAACATCCAGACCCGGAACAAATATCTGTAGATCATGCAAACATTTGTTCCGCGGCGGGAATCGAACCCGCTACCTCCTGCGTTTCAGCCGACTTGGCTATTCGCTCACTGCACTACGGAGGTCATCAAATGATTTATTATTATTATTATTATTATATATCATCCACCTAGAATAGAATAGAATAGAAAACGTTTTAATCACACTTAAAATAAAAAAACAAACAAACACGCAGAAATACAAGTGGCGGTCTTATCGCTAAAAGGGATCTCTTCCAGACAACCTTTGGATGGACTAGATTTCACGAGTACGCTATAGAACGGTGGATTTTTATACAAATAATTAAATATTGAATAAACAGTGTACTTACATAAGCAAAAAATAAATATATATATAAGTATTTATCAATGGATTAGGTATATATTAATATAGTATAGTACATACATATTCCATACTAATAATTAAAAAAAGGTATATTAAATAAAATACAATAAGTAGGTACATATAGGTGCATAATAGAAGGGTGACATAAAACCAAGAGTAGCGATAACGTAACGATAAATGACAAAATGATATGATGATAACCTACCGGGCTGATAGTCGGCCGCGGCCTTTTTTTGCTCTCTCTTGGCTACCATTCGGTCAGTGCCTTACACTACCAATCTTGCCCATGTGTCCTGCTCATAAATAAACTTCCGTGGCGCAGTGGTAGAATAGCCGACTGAGACGCAGGAGGTTGCGGGTGCAATTCCCACCGGGAAACAAATGCTTGCATGATCTACAGATATTTGTTTCGGGTCTGGTTGTTTCTCTATATTATAAGTATGTATTTACAAAAAAAGTATATATATATCAGTTATCGGTTCCCGTGGTACAGGCTTTGTTTAGTTTGGGGTTAGATGGCGCTGTGCAAACGGACCAGCATTAAAAAAAAAAAATATCAGCTAACTTCACCAATGAGGGTCACTAATAAACAAAACCGTAGGAAGTACGATACAAATTCAACTGCTGTTTTTTTTTTTCAGAGTCACATCTGGAAATCTGTGGATGACAGCAGTGTGTCGTCGATGCAGTCGCTAGACGGCGACGCAGCGGATTCCAGGCTATTCACTATGCAGCGCGATGCTAGTTTAGATAGGTAATTAACAAAATCACCATAATATTGTAAATAGTGTGATAGATAACGCTTTATTGTACATCACACTTCCATTCAAAAACAAATAACAATACACGCGGGAATACAAGTAGCGGCCTTATCGCTAAAGCGATCTCTTACAGACAACTTATCCTAGCTTCTGCCAGCGGCTTCGTACGGGTGGTTTGTCAATAAAAGTAGCCTATGTCTCAATCTAGGTCTTAATCTATCTATACACCAAATTTTGTCGAAATTGATCAGTTTTTACGACGTGAAAGTGTAACAAATCAACAAAAAACAAACTCACTTTCACATTTTTATATTATAAGTATGAAGTATGATACCATAAACTTGAACTTTTATGTTTACAGTCGTTTGTCGGGTGGATCGGCCCAAAGCGAGATACTTCCCACAGAGAAGAAAAAGAAGAAGAGCATCTTCGGCAAACTGAAGAAGCTAACGAAATCGCGGTCTATAGACGACCAGGCCGACCCTGAGACCGTCGAGTTCAGGCCTATTGGCACTGTTTCACAGGTAACAGAAGCGAAACTCACTCATTCACTTCTCTAAAATACATAGTGGATTTTATGTGCATCTATTTGCAAAAACATACATGTAGGTATACAATTTAAACAATTGATCTACCTAAGGAACGTTACTAACGATCTATAGATAGCTCAACAGCTCCAGATACAAATGGAAAGGGTCCCCGAGATACGATTTTAGTTTGCCAATACTACAAGCGGACATAACTTGCCACATTTTAAAAAGTCTTGCTTTTCAACAATCATACCTGTTTTGTAAAACTTGTTTATAGATTGGTATTATTTCAGGGATCCGATTCAGACATGAGCGCTGCAGGCAGCAAGCGAGATTTAAGAGGACGACTTTCTGATATGTTTAGTCGAAAAGGAACGCTGTCTCGAGGCAACAGGTAAAACTACACACACTATAACCTTATCCGCCGGAACAAATTAATGGAGCGTTAACTCTGTCATACAATTCCATACAAAATACAAGGACACAAAATGGTCAGTGGGCGTCAACAAAACTTATAAAAAGTAAAGGTGTTTACATTACATAACATAACAACATATACATAACATTTAACATTATTTACATTACATCATTACATTCAGTTGAGGAAAAGGCTCGTTTGCGCTTTTTTTCCACAGAATTACTATCGACCATTTTGTGGTTAAAGAATTTATTCTCAAAAGAAATATACATTTTACAGATACAAATCGATAGAAAAATCGAACAGTCCTTTAAACAAGTGCAAAGTCTTCAGGAATAGAAACAATTACAAAGTCCAAAATACCAGCTGGGTCATACGTTACAAAATTATCAAGAGTCCAAATAACAAGCCGGGTCAAAAATAAAATAACAGATTGCACTAGCACAGTGAGCACATCTAAACGATGTTAGTCGCACGAACAAAGTAAAAAAACTAGCGCTCTGTACGCAGGCTTAGCGTAATTGTTCTACCAATAACATGCCAGTCAATTTCTTCCCTATTAGGTAACTTATTTCCGCGGATAAACCATAGTTAAACATCACAAGTGTTTTAGCCCTAAACCTTGATTATTTTATATTCCTTTGCTATGTTCGTGATCGATTCTTAAACACTCGAAGTTACTTTTTTGTCTATTTAGTTAAGACTTATCTCCATAATGGTATATCAGCCCCACCATATTTATAAAATGTATTTACAGTAAAGACATATCGCCCGAGCGGCCTGCGAGCGCGTTAGGAACAGTCAGCAGCGGCTCCCGGTCCATGCTTCGGAATGCCAGCAATACCAACTTGCCAAGAGCATCGCCCGCCAAAAAGGTACGAACTTAGACTATTTGTAACACCCTCCTTGTCTCATGCATGATGACTTTGAAGACGAAGACGATGTGTCAAAATCAATTATGTATTTTCTCCATAATTTCCGATGTTGAGGATTACTGACAAGTCTTACAGAAAATTAATATGCAAGTCAATTAAAATGCATACGCAATATACAAGATGAGGAGACAATCGATCTGCGATTTTTTATGTCTCGTCTTCGTGTTGAAAGTTAAACGATGAGGGGGCAGGAACTGCCGGTATCACAATACAACACTCTAATGTTAAGTTTATGTATGGACTCTTGATGAAATATTTGCAGCATCTGTTAAATTTGTTCCACAGCGGAAATCTAACGAAATGTAATCTCTTGCTGGCCAGTTAGCTACTCACCTGCTTTGACTCTAATTTTTTGCATACACCTACATGATAGATTTCAGTTTAACAATATGAACTGGCAACGTTTCTGCGTATTTTGTTTCAGAATGAGGTTGCAGGGTCGCGGGCGGCGAGCGCCACTCCCGCCGCGAAGAGGAAAGGGAACGGGAAGTAACAGATCGTTATATTGCTTCACTAGTGTATTTATTGATATTCCTATGATTTTCAACATAGCATGTAATATCACAATACATATCAATTGTATATATTCCGTATAACTGTCGATATTGCACTTGTCACATTGCATTGGAAGCCGCTAGAGGCTCTGTTTCAGACAAGTGCTCCTTGCAACACTGAGTCTTTGAATAATTTACACACGCGATTATTGAGAAGCTTGATCGAGAGTTATACGAGAATACCCGACGCCGTCACAATATAAGTATGTGTCCGTGACGCCCTATTCCTTACGTCCTTAGTTCCCTCAATAAGCTAAGATCTACCTGGCGCGTGCGCGTGCGCACATCAGGCAGATAAGCCGTGCTGGAGTTTGTAATGTACATGTAATTTTGTAATAAAATGTTCAATTAAAATTATTGTGTATTAAAAACATCTATTCAATTTATAATTTTTTACATACAAAATATCAATTCTTAGATAAATGCAAACAAAAATGAAACCTGGTATCGATGCAATGAGGGGTTTCACGACCATGTTTTTATAACTGCTAACAGATGGCATTGCTCTGTCATGCTCTGATTAACAAAGGAAAGTGAATTGTCAGTCAATTGCCGTGTTAACATTATTTGCTGAGGAATTTAAAATAAAAAAACAAACATTTGTGGTTGTTTAACTGACGAAGTGACAATGTTTTAGACAAATTTTGTTGTGTCTGAGGTATTGGCATATGAACCATATTTCTGTCTGGCTATTACGGTAGTTGGAACTAATTTTTTCTTTTTAAATCTAAATGAAAAGCCCTCATTCAGTGGAAAATGGTATATATGTAATGAGTGATGTCGCGCGGCTAGCTCTGGTCCATGAGGTTGGAGTCGACGCCGCCCGCGCCGGACGTGTCCTTCAGGATGGCCTCGAAGATGGGATGGAGGTCGGGAAACGATTTAATTTGCGTTACAAAGTCCATCAAGTGTGGGTTCTTATCTGTAAGTTGAAAAGTTCAAATGGTATCAAACATGAGTAAGTATTTGAAAACTTTCCTTGCGCAGATTGTAATCATTATTTTGTATGACTTGCTTAAAATTAAAGTCATTTATAGGACCACCGGCCTGGTTGATGGTGGGCACCCCATCTAGGCTATGCCCCACCTGCGTAACTGTTCTTTGTGCCCTACGACCTGCACAAGTGACGATCTTAATAAAACTACCATAAATGCAATAGACTTGGCCAGGATCTACACAACAATAATATAAAAAATTGCGAGTTAAAATACGATGTAAGCTATTGACAAGAAAGAAAAAGAAGAACACCAAGTTACATAAAAAATTATAGAGATGGAATTGAGAGCTAAATAAAGTAGTCCGGTCGTCGTGCAGACACAATATTAGTTCAGTAAGTTAACTCAGCGAGTCGGATCATTGCTTATTGCTCTGAACAATCTTCCAATCGATATCGGGTGATTTTGTCAAAATTTTAGTAACTGTTCTGCTGCCTGTAATTTAAAACAGTAATATGTGTTTATTTCAATCCAATATTGAAGTTGTAACCAACAGTTTTTAGGGTTCCGTACCCAAAGGATAAAACGGGACCCTATTACTAAGACTCCGCTGTCTGTCTGTTCGTCTGTCACCAGGCTGTATCCCATGAACAGTGATAGTTAGACAGTTGAAATTTTTACAGATGATGTATTTCTGTTGCCGCTATTACAACAAACACTAAAAACAGTATAAAACAAATATTTAAGGGGGCTCCCATACAACAAACGTGATTTTTTGCCGTTTTTATAGATAATGGTACGGAACCCTTCATGCGCGAGTCCGACTCGCACTTGGCAGGTTTTTTTATAAACCACACTGTCTAAAAATGGCGCGATGTATGAGAAGGTCGATTTTTAACTAGGCACATAATTAGATTTAAATAAATTCAGAAACAAATAAACTAATAGATTACAGATAGAGCCATTCCTCAAAATTTGTGATCTGCTTACAAATTCTGCTTCAATTCTTTTGATAATAAACATTTTTATCTTTATCTTTCTTTTTAATTCCCTATACACGGTAAAATTTAAAAACGTTGTTTAGACCATGGTCTACTACAGGTACATAGCATACACATAAATCAAGTAAAAAATAAACAACATATAAAACAAACTAGACTAAAAGGGGCCAATTCACGAAACATAAAATAGTAAAATTCGAGTACCACTGACAATACAGTGGTAGTTGACTGACATGTGATTTTAGACTTTATTAATACAATAATAATTCATAATCCAATCTCGTTTGGGTCAACTGTCGATATGTTTTTAAATTAGTATTACAAAAATTGGCCCCCAGTACTCTTGATACTTCATATAGAAATGAATGCGAGGTTACCTGCTTCTGGTATGAGTAGCAGCGCCGCGGCGGCGCGTAACGCGGAGCGCTTCAGCTCGTCCTGCTTCTCGTACTCCTGCTTCACTGAGTTCGCCTTCACTTTCATCGTGCACGTTGCCCTTAGTGGCTCCACTAAGCTTTCCAGCCCTGAAAATTTTAAACTAGTAAGTATTGTACTAATATTATAAATTCGAAAGTAACTCGGTATGACGATCTCAGTAGCGCAGTGGGCGTGCTGGTTCGATTCCCACCGCGGGACAAATGCTTGCATGATCTACAGATATTTATTTCGGGTCTGGGTGTTTTTTTATATATATTATAACTATAAGTATGTATTTACAAAAAAAAGTATTCTATCAGTTATCTGGTTCCCATAGTACAAGCTCTGCTTAGTTTGGGGCTGGATAGCATTGTGTGAAATGTACACCAAAAAAAATTGTTATACAGATAGCTTATGACCGGGATTGGGACATAGGCTACTTTTATCCGACTACGCAGGAGGCTAATGATTTTATTGACAAACCACGCGTGCGAAGCCGTGAGCGGGTCAGCTAGTGCAATATAAAACAAACGTCGAATATGAAATCTGAACATTGGCTAATCCTGCGAGCAGTAATAACTATAAGTCCTTCGAGAAGAGAGTCCTACACTGATTCTGTCTGTATGTAAACCCAATTACTAACTATATTGTTAGATGATTATAGTCGAAAACGGCTAAGAAAATTACCAAACTGTACAAAAATAGGACATATTGGAAATATGAATCATAGGTAGCTTAAAAAGTATAGAACACATTAACTCAAGGAACTTAAATTTTTCATAGAAAACAATGTTAAAATCAATTTTTTAGCTGAAATACATCAACAAGACAAACTCTGGTTTCTTGTTAACTTTGAACTCTAATATGAGAAGAGATTACACTCACTCTGCAAGACGACAGCGGGACAGAGCTGCGCGAGCCGAGCGCACATGAGATACGTCAGCATCTTGATGTCGTAGTGGTCCCTCAAGCCGTCCTCCACGTGCCTCAGGAACTCGAACACGTCCAGTCGGTCGAGGCACGTGCCCAGTAACGTGTACATGCATTCGAAAGCTGCCTTGCGGAGGTCTAAGCCGTCGTCGACCGAGTGCTTGAACGGACCCATTTCCACTTCGCGGATCAGCTCTTTCTGCGGGGAATAAAGTGTGTTAGTTAACATGTTTTTCGATCTTATAATCAGTACACATTGTCGGTGAAGCCACTTCCAGAATATAAATTGAGTGTTCACTATAAAAACACTTTTTAGGTGGTATCTTTAGTCTTTACTTGAGTCATGTATAAAATTACTTCCTTTCGAGTAACATAATACTTCGGAGCTCCCTATATTTTTAGTTATAGTTCCACGTCAATACATTACATATATACTACATGTATACTAATAAAATTGCTAGCTAGATTCAGATGAATCACAGCTTTACACCTGTATGCCTCAAGTTGATTGGCGCAGGGCAGTTCTCTGTTACAGGCGATGGTTACATCAGGCGGACCATAAGCTTGTTCCTCACCGACACTCACCTTGACCTTGGTCTCTGTATAAACAGTGGGCAGTATCTGCGGCAACAGTTCCCGTATTAGCGAGGGCTTGTTGTGTGCCGCGGAGTTGAAGGCGACGAGCGCGACGCGCCGCACGCCGAGCTCCGGGTCGCGCAGCGGCACCAGCAACTCCGACATGCATTCACGCAGCAGCGGATCGATCGCTTGCGGCTGCAATCACAACACCTTCTAGAGATCCTCAACTCCAAACTCATAATCATTTATTTGCAGGAATGTAGGTACAATACCTCTATTCAAATTTCTTGTAATAAATAAGTAATGTTCACGTACCTGATCTGAAATGGTAAACTTGACAGCAGTAACGGCTGTTGTCCTCGTAAGTGGCTCTGGAGATTTGAGGAATTCCTTCAGGTGCGGTAGTAAGTCTTTCGGTTCTAAAAGGCACAATTTTCCTAAACATTCTGCTACCTAGAACAAATTCAATTGCTTACCACAAATATATAGCCTATAAATAAAGTAATTGAAATAAAAAAGAACCAAAATTGTATGATTGACGATTCTACTTATTTTTCTAGCATTTTGCAAAACACAAGGAGATAAAGAATTGACAAAGCAAAGGAAAGCCGTTGCCCAGCTGTGGGTATCAATATGGTCTATGAATTAGGTTTAGGGGATATAGGCAGAAACCGTCTAATCTAAAACTGAACGCTCCTCTACCTACTTAAAGTTGACGCACAGCAAATCATTTTAAAATGAGCCTTGTGATTACAGTGAATAAAGAACATTTTGCTTTTTCATTTTTTTTATTAATTAGAACGGCGAATTCCAATTACACTAATTAATTAATTATAATTTCAATTTACATCAATTACATACAAACAATAAAAACAAATAAGATACAATTACAACTTTTAAAATCAAAAATAAAATAAAATATCAAAGTAAAATAATAAAATAAGAAATCGATCATTCATCCCTCTCACAATAGAGCAGACAAACTGGCATTAGGTCCATCCATTAGTCCGAAAATATGTCGCAGTCTGGGAAAACCTTAAGTATTCAGTTGAGGGCGTCCAGGGCGCGAGGCAGCGGCGATTGATTGATTGATGAGTCGAGGAGCTTGTGACTCCTACCGCGAATATAATTATTTGGCACGTTAAGGCGAAGCAACTCGTTATGAAGATCAGGGCTGTCAATAATGTTCCTAAAAATTATAACAGTGGTCGAAAGCTGGTCATACGCTCGTCTAGTTTTAAGCGAGTTATAACCCAAGGCCTTGCAGGAATTTCATGGGATACATAAATGGGAAGAGAATAATGAAGAACTAACATTGACTTAATGAAGAACAGGGCCGTTCAGTTTTAGATTAGACGGTCTCTACCTAATTTACTTTATATTTGTTATTCTTTCTCCTAGTTCATGTCACATAGAAGAGAAACTGGGTGCAATAACATTTCTGAAACAAGGCTCTTGAACAAAGCAATAACGACTTTCATAGAATAAGAAAATGATACTTACTACATTACGAGATCCTTCCTCCGCACATTGGCAGTGCTTTGACAGCTGCACCCATATTTCAGGTATGAACGGCCTTAGCGCTTCGATGCCCTCCGGAGAGCATGATTCGCAAGAGATTATCTGAAAGAAAAATGCTAGTTATAGCGCGCGCGACTGTTACCGCCTGCGGTATGCGAGCGGCAAGAGGGGGCATGTAGAGTTCTATCTCAGTCTTATCGAGGTGTGTGAAGAGTACAGAAAATTTTGTAATTATTATTTGTACGCAAGTCAAGAGGTTAAGAATAGAATAGAATAATGCTTTAATGTACACCAGGAATACTTAAAACAAAATAATTAATACTAAATATAGTACAATGGACGGCCTTATCGCTGAAACCGATTACTTCCAGGCAACCTTTGGACGGAAAGTAATGAGCGAAGGCGTAATGGACAGCGATGCACAGAGTACAATTACAAATGAAGAGAAATAAAATAATAATAATAAACTGTACTATTAATCCTAATGCATCTAAAAGATCTTCTAAAACGGAGACAATTCAAATAAATAATAAACAAAGGTAACCCAGGATTGTTCATTGTGTTATTCAATAAGAAAGATTCCAGCAGTGATCGCCGTTTTATATAAATAGGATGATGTAAATTGATACCTCCCGGAGTGAGTGCAACAGCAGATACTGCCGTCTCGGCTGGGCCTCGATCTCGCCCAGAATGAACGGTAGGAATTCCGGCAAGTTGCCGACCGCCACCGAGCCGAGCGCGTAGCTCGCAGCTGATTTCACTTCTTCAGAGGATGACGTGAAAGAATTCAGTAACACTTCTTTTAGAGTCGGGATCGAGCTTAGGTCTCTGTAACAAAATATTATATGTTGAACTATATCCCACTCCAGAAATGTTACGATAGATAAAATAGTATATTGAGCAATTAGTGAATAAAGGACGGATTTAAAGCGAGGGCCATAGATGAATCACGAGCAAGTCAAGGATTCTAACGACTGAATCAAGACCGTAGAGAGTGGCGCGTGATTCAAGTGTTAGAATCCTGAGCGACGCGAGTGATTCATGGCCTTCGATATAAATCCATTTTATTCAAGAGTTGCATACTACTTTATACCATGACTACGAGAAAAAGAAGATATAAGCGAAAATAGACATTTAATGAAGAAAAAGGGAAGGTTAAATTAATTAAAATGCACATTAAAATTGGAACAATTACTAAAATTAAACAATTTTTATTATAATGCTAAACTCCTTGTCAAAAATGTCAACCAATCAAATTTCGGGGAGTTATTTGGATAAGGAGTTTGTATATAGAATATTCTTTGCACAAGGAGTTTGTATTGAGTATTTTATGCACAGAGGTTGTATACCATTGAGATGGAGGTCGAATATATTGGTGTGTTCTAAACGCAAACACCAAAATAAATATAAATAAATAAATAAATATCGCTGGACATTTCACACAGCGCTATCTAGCCCCAAACTAAGCAGAGCTTGTACTATGGGAACCAGATAACTGATAGAATACTTAATAATAAATAGTATAAATAATATAGTAATTAATAGTAATAAAGTGTTTTTATTCACTGTTTTCTGTACAAAAAATAAACTTTTTATAAACAATATTATACTACAGTGATCGTGAAGTATAACATCAATATTTAATTTTTTTTTTTTTTTAATTTTGCTCTCTTTGATGTGAAACTGATATGATGCCAATCTTTAAGTTTCATAGATGTACAAAAATATGTTTGACAGACCAAATAAATGGTAGTTTAATTTAGCGTGAAGTGTGGAATCCTCAAGTGATGTGATACTCACAGGTGGCGTTACTCTCGTTGATGTGAAACTGATATGATGCCAATCTTTAAGTTTCATAGATGTACAAAAATATGTTTGCCAGGCCAAATAAATGGTAGTTTAATTTAGCGTCAAGTGTGGAATCCTCAAGTGTTGTGATACTCACAGGTGGCGTCCGATCTCTGCGAGCGCGAGTAATGCGAACATGTGTTGTGCGTCGCCGGGCGGGTCGGTGGCGTCGCGCAGGAACCCGCGCACCACGTCAAGCGCGTCCGCTCCTCCTTCCACTACTACAGCCGCTACGCACTTCGCTAGCGAGTGGAAAGCCTGCAAACAAAAATAACAAATTCAGATTGGCAACTTTCGAGTGTTATAGAGTCTAGTCTTACGTCGAATTTTTGTGCGCTGTAAAAACCGCTGCACAGTGAATCGTCCCTAACATGCTAGCTAGACGAAAGTCAATTTTCAAGAATTCATTACCCAGGTAGCTAGGAAAAACCTCCATTGTCCTGGTTCCAATAATTGTTTTGCACCAATTTCAATCACTGTTAAGCCAATGAGGGTTAATATAAAATAAGGGGTACGTAAAATGTTAAATAGTTGCAATTTTGTTTCTAACGCGAAACTATCTATGCCAGTGAATTTAGTGATATTAAAAAAGTAGTGATGGGTTTTATAACTGAAGGTATGTACTTTTTATGTGTATATGTTAAGACCTGAGTGACAAGTCGAAAAGAAGGCGATTCAACGATCTTCTTCAAACGCGGGAGTTCGAGATTTCCGTTTAAAAAAGAGTCTATCGAAGAATGACGAAAACACTCAAAAGAGAACCGAAAGTGCTTTATATTAATGTATATCGAACAAATATGGATTCTTAGGTGTCACCGAAGATTCCTCGAAAGAAATTAGAAAGAATATCAGGAGATTTTCTCCAAAATTAGCTGAAAAATGGTCTAGTTCAGGAAAAACCGAGAGCGCTTCTTGGTCAACAATGCAGAGTCCTTGGAGGGTGACCATCACTTTAAAGTGATTGTCCACCACCCACAACCGTCAACATCAGCTTCCACTCCTAGTCGTCCTATTAAAAGTTTCGAAGACCTGAGTGACAAGTCAAAAAAAAGGCGACTCAACGATCTTCAAACGCGGGATACTAAAGAATTAACGACTGCTGCTGAAATTTCAGCGCGGTTAGCTAGACACTGAAATCTAAATGTTAGCTCTGAATATATTGTAGAAGATTCTTCAGTGGAAGAACTAAGTGATGTAGAATAAATTAGTAGAGTAGAATGAGAAAGAATAAGTGTATAAGTGTAAAAAAAATATAACTTTGGTTAATTTAGATTCGAGATCGTCACGCAGTGGGTGCCTGAAGACGGGCAGCGGCACCGAGGAAGGCCAAGTAGACGCTGGCGTGATGATTTCGATGCCTTCGAGACAGATTGGTGGGATTTGGCATGCGAGCGAAAGTCTTGGACGACAGTGAGGGAGACCTTTGCCCAGCAGTGGGATGACACAGGTTGAATAAAAAAAAATTAGATAGGTAACTACATTATGTCCCGTTATATAATTAGTTGTTAAGTTATTAGAAGTTGAGTATATTATGACTTGTTAATCTTTTTTCAATTGTTATTTTTGTACCCGTCAATTATACAAAAAATGCTGTTGGTAATATTTGTTTTCTTAGAACTCATTTCCCTACCTACCCAGCTTCTTTAATTTGTGTTTCGTTTTACATTTTTTTTCATTCATCACTAGCTGACCCGCCGAACTTCATACCGTCGTGACATGCATATGACGCAGGCTGTCAATGTAAGTCAACCCAGGTATCATTAGCTGCATTTACCTAGTCAGGTCATAAGTATTGTCACACAGTAAAAACTTTTCTTTTAGAATGCTGGCCACAAAAAAGTTTATAGAATTCGAATTTCGAATTGTTCATGAAAATAAAAATGTATACTTTTTAGAATTTTACTCATTTTTAAATATGGAGTGGACGCTTAAAGAAGACCGTGTTGCAGTAATTGCGTTGCATCGTTGCGGTTACGCGCCAATTCAAATTTTTGACATACTGAAAAATTTGAATATAACCAAAAGATTCGTTTATCGCACCATCAAATGATACAATGAAGACTCTAGTGTAGATGACAGGTCAAGAAGTGGTCGCCCTCGGTCTGTTAGGACTCCAGCAGTGATAAAAGCTGTGAAGGCGCGAATTCAAAGAAATCCCAAACGCAAGCAGAAACTGTTGGCCCTTCAGATGGGGTTAAGCAGAACCACGGTAAAAAGGGTGTTAAATGAAGACTTAGGGCTTCGGGCATATCGAAGAAAAACAGGACATCGTTTGAATGCTCGTCTAATGGACCTGAGACTGAAGAGATGCCGCGCTTTGTTGAAGCGGTACGCGGGAAAAAAATATCGGGAAATTCTTTTTTCGGATGAAAAAATTTTTACCGTAGAAGAGAGCTACAACAAACAAAATGATAAGGTGTACGCACACAGTAGTGAAGAAGCGAGCAACCGTATTCCGCGTGTCCAACGAGGTCATTTTCCATCCTCGCTCATGGTATGGTTGGGAGTTTCTTATTAGGGCTTAACAGAGGTACATTTTTGTGAGAAAGGTGTAAAAACGAATGCAGTTGTGTATCAAAATACAGTCCTGACGAACCTTGTGGAACCTGTTTCTCATACCATGTTCAATAACAGGCACTGGGTATTCCAACAAGATTCGGCGCCAGCTCATAGAGCGAAGAGCACACAAGACTGGCTGGCGGCGCGTGAAATCGACTTCATCCGGCACGAAGACTGGCCCTCCTCCAGTCCAGATTTGAATCCGTTAGATTACAAGATATGGCAACACTTGGAGGAAAAGGCGTGCTCAAAGCCTCATCCCAATTTGGAGTCACTCAAGACATCCTTGATTAAGGCAGCCACCGATATTGACATGGACCTCGTTCGTGCTGTGATAGACGACTGGCCGCGCAGATTGAAGGCCTGTATTCAAAATCACGGAGGTCATTTTGAATAAACTTTAGTGTCATAAGAATCTATGTTTTGTTAAATTCATTTTGGTATATAAATGGTTACATAATGAATAAACTTGTTTCAATTATTTTATATTAAACATGTGACAGAATTTATGACCTGACTAGGTATGTATGAGAAAATTAATTTTCTTCATAAAAAAATATGAAGAAAAGTAATTTTCTAAGCTAGCGTTAATTTTTCCGATATTTTAATAGTTATTCTGCTATTCGGGGTGGAGACAAATCGCACAAATCAAAGATCATCGAAGTGTTCGAACAAATCCGACTTTGTTTTGTATATTAAGATAAATGTTTAGAACGTATTATAGCTAAACATAGTTTAGTAGAACAATATCTTAATTAAAATAACTCAGCAGGCACCTTTATAAGTTTTTTAATAAAATTACTATTTATAACTTAGTTAAGACTTTGCAAATCTTTTTATTAATTTTATGTAGCAAACATAATACAACATCGTCTGAGCTAGAACCGATGCTAATATACCTCAATAACGCAAGCTTCGAAGTTGGACTCGCGATGAACCAGTCAAAGATTAAACTTATGACCAACAGCGCCAGACGCAAAGTGCGAGTGGGAGGTGGGGAGATTGCATATGTCGATGGCTATATATACCTCGGCCAAATAGTCTCTCTCCGGGCGGGACAGGAGAAAGAAGTGGTTCGTCGCACTGAAAACGCCTGGAAGAGCTATTGGGCCATGAGGGACTTAATGAAGGGCAACCTTCCCCTATGTCTCAAAAAACAGCTCATGGATATAGGCATTCTTCCTATTCTTACGTTCGGTGCACAAACCTGGTTTTTGACGGCACTTCAAAAGTCCAAACTTGGGTTCTGCCAGAGGGCGATGGAGCGTAGTATATTGCGAGTTAGACTCACAGACCACATAAAAAACACCATACTGCGCTCTAAGACAAAAATCACCGATCTCACGCAAAAGACAGCTAAATAGAAGTAGGACTGGGCGGGACACGTATGTCGAATGCGCGATGACTTGTGGGCTAAGATAACCACCGAGTGGTTCCGGCAAGGCGCGAGACCGCGTGCCCGGAACAGGCGGAGATGGCGGGACGAACTTAACGCGCATAGTGCGAGCTGGTCGACTAAAGCCCTAGACCGGGATGAATGGAAGAAGGGAAGGGGGACCTTTGCTCAGCAGTGGGATAAAGCGGGTCCTTTAGATTAGATTAGATTTAAAATAATACA
Organism: Philereme transversata; assembly: GCA_963924445.1. Classification (NCBI taxonomy): domain Eukaryota; kingdom Metazoa; phylum Arthropoda; class Insecta; order Lepidoptera; family Geometridae; genus Philereme; species Philereme transversata. Next base: position 15,380,422 of record OZ004342.1, read on the forward strand.
GTACCTAGGTACTTATTAAAAAGTTGATATGAGAACTTTGTATAGCGTACATTTTTATTTGGGTGTTTTGTACTAAATCCGCAATAAGACATCATAAGTAAGCAGTATAAAGCAAAAAACCCCAATAAATATTTTTTTTTAGCTAGCATGTTAGGGACGATTCATTGTGCGCTGCCCGGACGCTGCTCAGCCCTAGATTGTTCTCTAGTCGGAACTACTTACATATTACTAAGAGTACTGCTCTAGTTACGCACCTAAGTCGAGGAGACTGCTCTTTTAACAAAGACGGTACACCACATATATGTATGCCGTTCAGTATGAAATAGAAATAGAAATATATTTATTGTGACCCTAAAAGTTACATAGATGAGTTGTGTCCCTGTCTCCTAGAAAAGCGTAATATGTGAATAACACGTACAAACATGTCACGCAGGTGGTTAGGAAGCAGAAACAGCGCCACGATTGCACTGTTTGTCTTATGCTTGAATAAAACCCTGCAGCGGAACAAGCATGGTCACCTGTTTGATGTGATGAGCATTAGCGTTATGCTCGTGCAGTCGGTGGACAGGCGCCACGAGCAGCGCCAGTAGCTCGCGGCGCGAGCAGCCCGCCACGTCCGCGGCCACGAGCGCGCTCAGCACGCCGAGCATTGCCTTTAGAGCACCACCTGCCAAACAACAATATACATTTACAATCTGTTTCTATATGCCTGGATTCATTTATTCAATTTTAATGGATTATAAAAATCAATTTTCTTATATGCCATTGAAACAGCCTGTCTGCGTTAAGTTATGTTGATATTGATTCTCGATAGCAAAAAAACACTATTTGGCTTTAGATATATGTAGTATTTCCATGAACAAACTTCGTTACGAATATTTGACCATGGGCAGGACACTTGGCTAGACGAGGTGATGGCAGGTGGAGTAAATCTTTGACCGAATGGTGGCCAAGAACAGACCTAAGAAGCCCAGGACGTCCGACGGCGCGGTGGGTCGACGATATAAAGAAAGTCGCGGGCAACTCCTGGATGCGCGCAGCACAGGACCGGGAAGGGTGGCGTTTACAAAGGGAGGCCTACACCCAGCAGTGGGTACTTATGGGCTGTGGATGATGATGATCTTTGACCATAGCTGGTTGAATGAGCCATGGTATATCAGAAGAGGAATGAATTTAGTAAAATAATTATGAAAAATATACAACCATTTAGCATCACAAAGATCCTCAATTTCTTCTATTCGTTTTTACCATGCAGTAAGTTACTGAAGTGGAATTGCTTTTTGATCTAGTATCGCACTCTATTGTGATAAAAAATAGAGTAAAAACCGGCCAAGTGTGAGTCAGACTCGCGCACGAAGGGTTCTGTACCATTATCTATAAAAACGGTAAAAAATCATGTCTGTTATGTGGGAGCCCCCCTTAAATATTTATTTTATTCTGGTGTTAGTATTTATTATTATAGCGGCAACAGAAATACATCATCTGTGAAAATGTCAACTGTCTAACTATCACGGTTCATGAGATACAGCCTGACAGACAGACGGACAGACAGACATACAGACAGCCGAGTCTTAGTAATAGGGTCCCGTTTTACCCTTTGGGTACAGAACCTTAAAAATAAGGTCTACCTTGCAGTAGAGGAGACTTGGCGAGTGTGAGTATATTAGGGGTGAGAGCGTGCCGCGCCTCCGGCGTCAGCGCGGCGGGGCACTGCAGGCACGCGCCGCGCACCAGCGTCAGCGCGGTCTGCGCGCAGTGCAGGTCGCACTCGTTCACCAACGCCGGCACTTCCATTAGCACCTGCAAACATGTATATTAACAGCGGTATAGCCTGTGCGTTGTATGTCCGGTTCGAGTCCCGGTTCGAACAAATGTTTGCATGATCTACAGATATTTGTTTCAGATCTGGATCTCTATATATTATAAGTATTAACAAAAAAATGTATACTACGTGTTTTGTTATGTACGACATTAAATTAAAACACGAGCTAGTATTGTTGTAGAATAAGTTTTTCTCAAATTCATTTGCATAGAAAGTTTAAAAGTTTCAATAAACCTTAACATCTGTTCCTAAAATATCAGTGAAACAGCCTGTATAAAATAGATAAACAATTCATATTCATTCATCATGTAAGTAGGTACCTGTAAAACTGGCTAAGCGGCATCGTAGCAAAGCAAAGGCGCCGCCGATTTGCGATAAAAATTGTTTACTGGAAATTTATCGATTACTGGATAAACATTCAAGCTACCGGTATTAAACCCAGCTCTAAAATCAGTTAATACGATTCCGGCTATGTGTTTAAAATTACTGTAGTATATAACAAAACAGGTTGTTTATGTATTCTATCAGTTATCTGGTTCCCATAGCTTTGCTTAGTTTCTGGCTAGATGGCGCTGTGTAAAATGTCCAGCATCATTTATTTATTTATTTTAATGTCAGTAAGTTACGTCAAATAATAATAGTCTTTTATAATAGTATTATCATTGAACTGTTCTTGTGCTTAAATCAATAAACAAGGTTTCCAAGAAAGTAGTTTCAAGTGGAAATCTTCTGATAGAATGTTAAAGTATGTTTTAATGGTAGTTCTCTCTGGAATACCTACATCCCAAAATGCAAAAAGCATAACTAGAATTTTTCTATAACACAATATATTGACAGATATTTATTTGTAAGCTTACCTTGGTCAACAGTTCAATGCTAATAGCATTGCTATAGTTCTGCACCAAAGTATCCAAAAGGACTAGAGTAGACAGTTTCAGAGCTCTCTGATTTTTCCTTAAGAACGACCCTAAGATTGGCACTGCGTCAGACTGAAACAATTTATTAAATTAGTAACCGTTTGTTTGGCAGCACATAATATCTAGCATTGTTGTGTCAAAAAGATAAGATAACATACATATAATTTGAAAATACGAGGACAAAAGAGAATACATACCAATATAGGTCTCAAGTCGATCCTCAAAGGTGAAGAAGCCACTTTAGTCAAAGCCTTCACGGTTGTAAGGCGAGTGATTTCATTGCGAAGACGTTCTAAGAATATTGGTAGACAGACTGGAAGCTCATTCTGAAACAAACAATGCAAAACAATTTGCAAGAAAACTATTCACGTTCATAATGCAGCTAAGTATTATTTTTTATTTTGTACTTAGGAAACAAAACAAATACTTATTGTTTATCGTAATTACAGATGCTTGAGGTGGCTAACTTAGTTGTTCCTAACAGAGCAACTATTTCTCCGCGCAGTTAAAGAAAACATCGCCGGTTTAGTTGTCGTTTAGATGTTTTAGATGTCGGTTTAGTTAGCTCTGCAAGTTCTGCCTCAAGCTGAGAGGATTATATAAGTACTAGGTAAAACCCTACTCCATCTAAAATCATGTCCTAGGCACTACACCGATTGCATCCTTTACCTAGCTGCAACTTGTCATTTCCACTGGACACTGAAATCCATACTTCCATACTAATTTATAAATTCGAAAGTAACTCTGTCTCTGTCTGTCTGTTTGTTGTTTTCACGACTAAATGACGGCTGGACTGATTTCGAAGAAATTTGGTTAACAGATTATGACCGGATATAGGTTACTTTTTAACCGACTGCGGAAAAAGAGGGTAATGTTTTTATTCACAAGCCACCCGTGCAAATCCGCGCATGGGACAGCTATTCATCTATAATATATGTAAATGCTTACGTTTCTATAACAAGAAACATACCTCCAAATAGTCTCCAAAATGGCACAGTAGCTGTCCGCAAGCGGCGATGGCGCGTTCCTTCACTTCCTGGTCCATGTCCGTAGCGCGCAGGCGCACGAGCGTACACTCGTACATAGCGGGGATGAACGCTTGTAGTTCTTCCGATGGTGGCTCCACCGTCATTTCCACTTCGCCTTCAACGCCCTCCAAGTAATCTGAACAAAGAGAGGCCTGTTTAACTACTGTTTTTATTCACTGAATATCTATCGATATTACGGCTTACGGCAACTTCGCTTCTAGAGATCCTGAAGTCCAAAGTCAAAAGCTGTAAACTCATAGCCCTCGCTAACAATATAGGAGCCTAGTATTCTGTATACTTAAGTATAATACGATAGTTGGCTAACTTCAGGGCGGCCAAGTTAGAGTGGTTTTATTGAAAGTAATAAAGTAATTTTCATCTAAATGAGATATGATCATACAAGGGATTGTTTTAATTATTACAATTATATTAGTAAAAAAATACCTTTATTTATACAACTTATAAAATATGATGCGTCCAATGATATTTCTGCTTCTTTAAATGGCGAGATAAATGCCACCATCAAAATCAAATCAAAATATCTTTATTTGGAACATAAAACACTGTACAGAAACCAAATGAAAATGGTGATACCCACAGGAGTAAACTACTGTGTCGCAGGCTGACGACCTCCTCCATAAACCTTATCAAATAATGAGTTCCACATCTAGAATATAGAGAAGCTAAACTTAAACTCATCTTTTGTTAAGCTCATCTTTTGCGAAAACAAGTACAAAAAAGTGAGATACTAGCTGTACACTTACCCAATGGACGCATAACTTTGACAAGCGTCTGTAGCACTCGCAGAGCTTCAGCGGTGACCTTGTAGAAGGGGTCGTGCACGCAGGCCAGCACCGCCGGCATCAGCGCGGCCACGTGCACCCGCATCGTGGCACCGCTGTGCCCGCGGACCAGGCACACTACGAACACGAGGGTTTCGATCTTCATTGATGACGCTGTGCTTTTGTCTCTGTGAAGATGGATGTTTTCATCAGACTGTAGTTTAGTCAATACACAGGTAAGTACTGATAGTGATAGGGATGCGTGTGATGGATATAGAATAGGTAATCTGATGGAATAGTTTTTTGTATGGAGAAATATGTTTAATAATTTCGGCACACTCATCAGTTGGCATCTGATTATTATCTCAGGTCAGCAGCAAAACAGATATTTTCCTGTCATCAATAAAAAATATTATATTATGAGTTTACTCAAATCCTATTCCCTACTTTGTGCATACCTAAGCTTGCCAAAACCACCAATGTGTAATCGTCACGGTCACGTTCCACGGTCGGAAAGCTTCATTCAGGATGGCTTCGAAAACCCCTCATTACACATACTTACGTTAGCGCTGGCGTGAGTGCCCGTATAACCTTCGCGGCATGGTCAGCGAGGCAGCCGGGCGCCGCGGCCAGCAGCTCCCGCAGCAGCGCGAGAGCGCAGCCGCGCGCGCGCACGCTGCGCCCGCGGATCACGCGCAACGCACCACGCACCACACCTGACACCTGTGTTCAAATATATACTATGAATCGAAACGATACATAACAATTTATATGTTTAATTGATCATTTATCATTTCATTTTGATTTGTTTAATTTTAATTATATTATCTAATCTAATTAGCTACTTGTCTAAGAACCGAGAATGAATGAACGCATCGTTGGAGTCAACCGTTCGCGCGCTCGCTGCTAGCTCTGGCTAAGTTGCCGCTATTCGTTGCGTGTAACCGGTTAAAAACAGTACATTAAAAAATTTGATAGCTAAAAGTAAGATAGTTATTCCGACATTGTTTTAAATCGCTCAACGTTTCGTTATTTGAAAAAGCCTCAACGACACATCGGTAGTATTGACCACGTCTTTCCCGCGGAAGCTGAAATAATGGTATAAGTGCTGGGCAAGGCCACTCCACCTAAAATATTTCTCTAGGCGTTTGCGTCTTTTATCCCGCTATTGATCTCCCACCAGGCGCTCTATAAATAACTTTCAATTGCTTTCATATACCCTTTGCAGTAAGAGAGCTTGAGGCGAGTTATCAGAAGGGCTGATGCTCATCTGAAGCGATGGCGGCGGCCGAGTCGCGCGGAGTAAAGCGGTATAGGCACTCAGAATATCGCATTTCACATTCTCCTCGCGTTCTATAAAAGCATAAAACATTTTTAATATTTCAAATCAGAATTGGCTTTAATATATTTAATCATCGCGTTAAAAGATTTACCTTTGAATCTGGCGATTAACGCGGGTGATACGGTTAGATACATTTCACCTAATAGTTCATGACGGGTTGCAATGACGGATTCCAGGCATTTAGCTGCTGCGCGTCTCACCTGAAACAAAGTTCAGCAGAAGTTTACAACTTTGTAAAATGCCGCCATATTATTTTCCCCAATGACAAAGTCAATGGATGGATGGGTACAAAATCGTTTGTCGTGGTATTAAATAACTAGAGGCATATATCAGTAATAGACGTCTTTTAGTTAATTATGATGTTGTAGATATTTGATTCAGCGGTTCTCTATAATCGTTCAAATTAATCAACGTAATGCTCTTGGCACAACGTTGAGAAATAGCACAGAATTGGAAAAATTGTATATTTGGAACCTCTAGAGATGCTGAACCTTGAATCCCACTAGATCTGATAGGTTTGCTGGAAGAAAACGTTTCATTAGAGTTAAGCTCGCCTTTGTACATGTCCTCTATTTCTGTATTTTGTAATATAGTCACTGACATAGCACAAAAGGTTAGCAAGCTGAAGTGGCAGTACGCAGGGCACATAGCTCGAAGAACTGACGGCCGTTGGGGCTGTAAGGTTCTCGAGTGGAGACCGCGCACTGGTAAGCACAGCGTAGGACGACCCTCCACTAGATGGAAAGACTACCTGTTGAAGGTTGCTGGGAGCCGTTGGCTGCAGGATCTGGAAATCTATGGAGGAGGCCTATGTTCAGCAGTGGACATCCTGTGGCTGATATGATGAAGCGTCGACAACATTTTGTCGTGGAGCGCATGTTAGCTCGGATGAACACCATTCTGTTGAGTCTGGCTACTGACCTTCCACGACATGTCATCATCATCGGAGTACTCCTCGGAGTCAGACTCGGGGTCTGCATCGGGCGCGAAGGACTCGTCCTCCATGTCCTCGTCCTCGCCGCCGCCGGCGCCGTCCTCTTCGTCCTCGTAGTTGTAGTTGGGGTCGTACGTTATCATTTTCAGACAGAGGTTGATTATCTGTTGTGGTAAATAACAAGCAGGTAACATTTTAATAAAAATATAACAGACTTCAAAAAACAGAAAATAGAATCAAGTTATTTTGATTTAAAAACCAAACTACTGAACCGATTTAGATGAAATTTTCACATTCTATGGGACCAATTGGAAAGTAGAATCAAATAATAAATAATTTTCCAAATCAGTTGATAAATGACGGAGTTCTGAGGTAACAAATATAATTTCCAAATTTATTTAAAAATATAAAATATACAACCTATTTGAGATCCTCCTCCTTTTAGAAGGTCGGTTAAAAAGCAGGAATCAATTTTCTGATAAGATGTATGATGATAAGAATGTACGTAGTTTCTATAAATGGGAAGAGTCAAATTATCCTTTGAGAAAAAGTTACCATGGGTTTTATTATTTGGTGTGATGCTCACCTGATCTTAGGCGTTTAGCTAAATTACTCTATCATCAATATAAATGAATTAGGTTATTGGTTGGGTATATATTAGTCTATCTTTAGGTATTTATTTATTAGGATTGTAAATACGGTTTTTTATTAGATATTATTTCTTTATTTCTCTTCATTTATAATTATACTCTGTGCACCGCTGTCCATTACTGCTGCAGCGATAAGGCCGCCCATTGTACTATATTTAGCAATAATCAGTTTTTTTAATTCATTTGTTTGCTTCAATGTCGTATAGAAAGATCTTAAATATGTAACATTATTGCGGTACATATTACAGCTTATACAGCAAGTTTATAAGTACGTATTTAATAAAGTAATAGGTAAAATTCTTGGGTGGTTTTCACACTTGGGAATTTAGATGTGTATAAGAGCGAGAATCCTTTTCCCCGGTATATTTAGTACCCGAGAGTTTCAAATGAAGTAGCTGATAAGATGAAATATTGATTACCGTTGGAATGTGAGGCTGCACTTCCTTAGGGCACTTGAGCACGAACGCCTCGAGAGCTTGCAGGCAATGCTCGCGCAGCTCTTCGTCAGTATCGGTCGAGTACTCCAGTACTTTAGGCGCCACTCGCCACAGTTGTTCGCCAAACCGATGACCTGCTTGGCGGCTGTCAATGAAAATTTATTGTAAATTGATTATTAATAAAAGATTTAATAATATTACTAATACTGACTTTTGACAACCTCTGTGAAGGAAAGTAGATGACTGATAAAAGACACTGCACAAATGTTTGTATGTTATGCATATATTTGTTCCAGGTCTGTGAGTTGTGGTATCATTCTCTTAGTTTCTGATACCCACGATAGAGAGTATCCGATTGTGGTGTCAAGTCAGGGCTATGTATGCCTGACAGGTGTTATTTATTATAAAATACGTTCATCCGAGGGGGTTATTGTTGTGATTAACACCAAAAACTCATTCGACATTTCAAAATTCGACGTTTTTCATTGAAGAAACAATTAGTAAAAACTGCATATTTGGCAAAAATCCGTAATAGGGTGTATAGAAACAGAGATCTAGTAAAGTTCAGTACTACGATTTGAGTTATACGCCTCGTAAATTTTGTCTATCATCCCAAATACGGAATATATCGGAATCTATATAGTCGCACTGGACATGGGTTGCTTAATCATACTGATTCGAAAACAGAAGTGGTCTAGGCGTCTAACTGTACCTATCTTGCGGCAAATTTATATTTAACTAGCGGTTGCCCGCGACTTCGTACGCGTTTCACTACTAAATATTTAAGTAACCTAGAAATAAAGCTAAACTCGCTGTTGCAACTTGACTTGACACCACATTTTTATCCTATGTGACCTGATTTTTTGGATAAAAAGTAGGTGTTAATCCAGGTTATAATCTACGTACATACTAAATTTCATCGTAATCGGTTCAGCCGTTACGACGTGATTGAGTAACAAACAATCAAATAAATAGTGTTATATAAATAATATTAGTGTGATGTTACTCACCATATTGACGCAATGCACTGTATGTGAGTTCGGCTGACGCTGGAAGATGTGGAAGAGCCCAGTCCTTCCAGAAGGTGATCAATCAGTTTGTTGTAGAGAGATGAATTGCAAGACATTACCAAATGAGACAATGCCACAATTGTGCGTTTACGGACAGCCTGGAAATACATAAATTGTATCAGAATTCGTTTTTTGTCCAATTACCATAATTATAAAAAAAGTTTCATATAGGTGTAAGAATACACTATATAAATAATGCGAAAACTTCATTGGCAGAGAAAGGGAATTGAAAAATTTTATCAATATAAACAGCAAAATAATAGTTGTTAAAAAAACAGTCGAACCAACCGTTTTTGGCAGGGTAGTTATTGGGTATACACTCTGATGACTGAAGATAAGTTGATAGGAACAATATACAGCATAGGATTTAAACATTCATTACTTAAAATTATTTAAATTTGATTTAATGCTTGGTCTCCGGCTGACTGATATCCAGGCTGACAAATGAAAATTTGTTGTTTTCGATGAAAATCTGGGTATTAATAGATTAAGATACTTTTCTCTTTCTTACCTGGCGAGGAGAAGCAAGTTGCGGGAGTAATGAGTTTAGAAGCATAGGGTGGAAGGATATCAGTAGACCTCCAAATCTGCTGAGTAAATCAGACAAAATATCTAAAGCCTCCAGCTGGACTGAGACATCTTCTTGCTGAAAAATAAGTTAATAAATCATCCATATTACAATATAAATTCAAAAGTAGCTCTATCCCTTTGTCTGGGCTGGACCGATTTTGATGAAATTTGGTATACAATCGGCAAACAAACATCCAAACTTTCACATCTATAATATTAGTGTGATAATTATGTATTTTAAATTGTACTACTTTAAGTAATCCCTAAATTAAAAAATGGGGCGATCCGAATCTGCAACCTTGATGATATGGGCAAATTCTGCCTAGGTAGTCTTTTGAAAGGATTTTAATTCTTGGGACTTGCCTTACACTTTAAAAACCTGTACTTAGTTGAAAACAACGATGGGTTAATTAAACTTTAGCTAACTTCCAATCCAAGTAGGAGGAGATTATAATTTCTGTGACTATAAGTATATATTTATGTAAAAGTAAACTTTCAGACCAAAATAGACTACCTTTTCAATGGCACTGCTCAACTTGCCAGTAATTTTCTTGCACACATTAGCTGCTAATGTGTTTGATCCCAACGGCAGCTCAGATATGACAGTCTTCAAGCCAATGCTGCTGATATCCCTCAGTTGTTCTGTGTCGGAGAGCATGTTGGCACACAGGGTGTCTACGATACCTTCCACTTGGTACTCTTTTACTTTGTTTACCAAAGGGCCAAGACTGTAAACCAAATTTATGATGATGATGTCCAAGCTACTGAAATTGGCTTTTTACTAGAGCTGTGCAAGGAAGCTGTGGGATGGAACAAATCCACCAATAGAAGATCAACACTGTGCAGGTTAGAAACATGAAGCAATCAAATTGGTGGATTTTTTCTTGGCTCACCACTCACCGAGTGATGAGGAGAGCTCAGCTTCCTTGTACAGACTTGTTAAGGCCACCCCCCATTGGTATGAACTAGTTCAATAAAACACTATTATAAATATGGGATTTATCACATACCATTTTATCGGTGTTACAATGCTTCAGATCAATTTGTGAACCTTCAGGGTGAGTGTGATCCACTTAGAGCTATTGTTGGTCATACCACTGATAAAACGGTATGTGATATATTCCGTATTTATAATAATGATTGAAATAAATCACACAATAAAATTTTCTATAGTTCTTTAAGTATTCATTGTGTACATTAGATCATTTTTCTTCAAGTTCTTCAATAAACACTTGCAGATCGTAAAAAAAACGTCTATAGAATATTATTTATCAGAGTATGAAATGTTAGTTATTATTTGTGCTGTGATATGCCTGTAATGCACACCTTTTTATGAAGAAATGTGTATAAAAGTAGTATAAGTTTCATTATAAGCAAAAAATTACATACTCTATTTTATACCATGTTCCATTTTAATACTCTTCTGAGATCAGAAAGTGGTTTCATAACAAATGATAAGAATGATCAAATTCAAACCGGTTTATCTGAATTAGGTATTTATCATTTAAAATCATTCCCTGGGACATCTTTATGGGTAATTTACTTACAGTACTAGGATGTTAATAAGTACTAGTAAAGTTATGGATAAAAATTGAGTATCATCTGAAGAATGAACCCCCAACCTCGTGCATCTCAGCCAGCTATTGCACTACGGACTTTGACAAAAGTAGATTAACTACTCAGTTTATTTTCATTTTTAAAAACCAAACACTAAGAACTGTGCACACTAAGTAATCAGTGTATACAAGGGGTGCTTTGTTTTCTCTCAGAATATGTTGTATGCTACAACCTAGAAACCCAGAAGGAACATAAAAATTATGATCCATGGTACTTACCATTTGACAGCTAAATTTTGAACTTCACCATTCTTGTCCTCCAGTAAACGAAGCAACATCTTGACAACCTTCCTTTCAGAGTCATCGTCCAATTTGATACTATCCTTCTGCAGCTCAGTCATCAGATCATTCGTAGCCATAAATCGAAAGTCTTTGTCGTTAGAAGTCATCTGAGGAGAGTAATACCGCTGTTACTCTCAATTTGTCTCCCATACGAAGCTTTTTATTATTGTAAAGGACAAGTCATGCACCGGCTTACCTTCTCCAGAAGATTTGCTATTTGATAGGACACACTAGCCATTTTGTAATATTTATTAGTTCTTGTGGTTTCAAATTAAAAATCAAACTATGAAAAAATACATCGATTCTTTAGAAAAGTCATGGAATTAAAAATCTGACTTTCGGTCGGGATCAAAAACTTCAAAATCACTTCGTGCTTTGCTTTGTGGTTGGATTTTTTATAAGAAATTCGAGATTTTCACTTCGGTCTCCCATGTCGCTCATTCACCTCACTCATGTGTGAACTACTCGTTCTTCTTATTCGTTCTCAATCAGCTCAATACACTCATTCATTTTTTGTTATTTTTGGACCACGACCACTGACTTGCATCGTTTGTTAGGTACCTAATTCTGCCACTGCTACACACCACTAGATGGCGCTATTTTCCATTTATTACAAAATATTGATGATACATTTTCTCTATGCGCTGAGCACGTAAGTAAAGCTATCAGCAAACAGAGCATACACCTAAGAGGTCTGTGCATAGAGCCACGATCCGTGCGATCATTATTTGCATTGGTGACCGCCAGTGGTATCATTTATGCCATGATCTAAAGGTACATACCTAGACTTATTGCCACTTAAATGCTTATCCGCTACCTATAGCCTATGGGAAATTTAGTGGGAAAAGGATAAAGAAAGAAAATACCAACAATTTTAGTTAATTATTTATTTTTAACTTTTAGTACAAAATAAAACTAGTACACAGGGATACATCTCAAACCTAGCATTTGCAATGTTGAATAGTCCGAGGCTTACGACGATAAGTCTTCTCATTTGTACTATTTTAGAACTATAACGTCACAGTTCAGCTCATATCCCCCATCAAAAAAATAAAAGTAGTCATGAGACTTACAAAACTGAATAATGTAATCACTCTTCGAGTCAATCTTAAAATAATTATTTCTTAATGCTGACATAATAAATCGAATCGGGGCTACTCCAGAAACAATTTTACGCTTAAACCCTAGAAATATACAAAATACACATTTTGAGGTTTGGAGCGGCTTTCATTAGAGTTTTTATTCAGGCACAATCAATCCGTGCATTCCAATATTTAAAATACATAAAACAACTCGGTACCAACTATTTGTTAGCCGCATTTTTCCGATCTAAAATACCAAAACCAAATAATATTTGGATTTGGATTTAGGAGATATCCAATATACATTAGAAGTAAGTGCATTATTAGTAAACTAACAAGTACTCTGTTATCATTCTAAATACTTTATCTAGATCGAAAAAAGAAAAGTTTCCTTTTATAAACTTTAAACGCTAATCTTTTTAAATTAGGTTTCAGGTTGTTTATGTATTTTAAATATGTCTTGTCATTTTACCTTTGCCTATTAAACTATTATACGTCCGATCTCAATTATTATTACGTAAGTTATCCTACCAATTACAAACATTGTAGTCCAATTCTTATTTACATTTTATAATTAATTATTAAGACGAACAATCAATAAAACAGTCACTCGTCAAGAACCTAATTTAAAAACTGTTGTCTGAAAAAAATTTGGTTGTTTGATATTTGGTAAAATAATAAAGTAAGGGCAGCTAATAAAGCAGGGATAGTATTGTGCATGGGTACCGTGGCAGCACGCGGTTACTTGTCTGATACCCCATAACACTAAAATTACATAATGAAAAAAAAAAATATGACCATGATGTAGATAACCTTTTCATACACTGATTATTATTAATAATAACACATAAAAATATACACACCAATTTTAAATAAAGACATAAATGCTAAACTACTATTAACATAAAAAATGTTTATTAAGTTTCTAATTTCCCATCCATTTCTCCATGATATGTTTTAAAAATTATGGAGGTAGATGTTTTTGGACTTGCATCCGTTCATCACTCATACATATCAATGACCCACGCCGATTCTGAAAAGGTGTAACTAATGCAGTCGATTTTCTAACATGAAACACTCCCTAAAAGTTTTATATCTATTTTCCCCTTTTAACACTATTCAAAAAATATTGCTAGCCGTAATCACGGTAACCGATTTTACGTTTTTACTATTTGCATACCGTATAACATCATCACTAAAACTATTTCTCGCTTGCTTTCTTTCTCAGTTATGCTCTTCTCAAAGAGCAGACCTAACACTATGGGCGACAGTATTTATGCAAAAATATTTTTGGTCCTGTGTTTAGTGCTATCAAACTGTATTTGAGGCAATTAAAACTAAGTGAACAGTTTATGTTCTTATTTCAGTAGTTATGCACATATACAAACTTATTTACACTAAGTGCTTATTTCACCACCTCTGAGTAACGCTATCCAATGGATAAAAAATATATACGTCTTTTGTTTTCACATGGAAACAGATAGAGAATGATTGTTACCTGTCAATTAAAGTTATTCGGAGGTCGTGAAAGAGGCCTTATGTGCCTATTTCCCGACTTTAGAGTAACTTTAATTGATAAATAAATAAATATTGCTGGACATTTCACACAGCGCTATCTAGCCCCAAACTAAGCAGAACTTGTACTATGGGAACCAGGTAACTGATAGAATACTTATATACTTTTTTTTTTGTAAATACATACTTATAATATATAGAAAAACAACCAGACCCTGATATACAACTTTAATAAATAATTGATTAATAAAAATAATTATCTCATCTGTTTCCATGTGAAAACAAAAGATGTTTATTATATTTTGTATCCGTTGGCTAGCGTTACTCAAAGCTGGTGAAATATGCACTGAGTTGTGTAAATAATTTGTAATAGCATTTTTACAAAGCTTTATTTTTTCATGAATATTTTTGTCCACTTTAGATTTTTGTATGCATGTTAATTATTTGTATGTATAATACTTATAAATATGTGTATAAACCCGCGACCGTATCGATATTATTATAAATTATAGCACCAGACTACGGATCGCAATAAATGATTGATACCAAATTTGTATCTTGCTTTATGTACCTATGTTTAAATTTTGTTATATTTCCACTATAGCTTAGCTCAATATAATCTGAGCAAGTAGTTTATATGGTGTTTTTGGTATACAATACTGAGAGTTTAGAACATAAAATACACATACCATGAAATGTAAAGATAATCAAAGAACTTAAATTAAAATGTAAAATTGTCAATTATGATTTCATTAAATTATAATTTAAATAGCTAAACAGAAACTTATTTGATTAAATTCATCTTACATTCATCTTCATCTATGGATGTGTATTTTACACATACAAACGATGAAAGATTTCAATAAAAAATATGAACATACTGCTTTTCAAAAATATGTTGGCCTGTAATATGCACATTTACAGGCCCCATGGCCTGTAATATGCACATTTACAGGCCCCATATCCACATGAATTACATTCTGAAATCTGTCTCTCACTCAAGTATTCGGTCTCTAGTTTGTGTCATATCTTAATACGACGATATTACCGCTCATTATAAAACTAGGTAATTTTGTTCATAGTTACGCAGCTAGCTATAATACTTCACAGAAGATTCAATAATTTGGAACATTGATACGAAACGCCGAACTTGTGGATACGGCCATTTATCATATGAATTATTACTGTCAATTTGTAAAAAAATATAATCTATGTACCAAAAGTACATATTTCTAAATCTATTTATTTAAATGGCTTTAAATTTAAAATCATTTTTTCATTCGATCGAAAGCCTTGTTTAAAAATGTACAGTACAAAAATCTGTAGTTATTCTTAATTACATTAGAGCTGATCTTTATAATAATGAACGTTATAATTTACTAGTCGACGACACTTGCGCCCCTATTCAAGAATCATACTCAACGAATGCCTCACTTCTACCATTAAACTGGAGTCAAAGTAAAACAATCAGCCTTGTAATATTCTTGAATAGTGCTATAGTAGTTGCAATGGCCTGAAAAACGTAAATTGACTACTACCGGCAGTATATATTCAGTCTAAGGATCATGCAAGTTTCTTATCTATGTCTAATAATAAAAACTAGTACTTATTCTTATATTTGAATTTATAAGCTTCTGACCTACACTTAATTGCAAAATAATTGCCAAGTACTATTAAATGTGACTATTCAAGGCACATATTTTCAGGCCATTTCAACGGCAGCTTATGAGTAACTAGGCTATTTGTATTACAGTTTATGGTTATGTTTTATAACCCAATAAGAAACACTTTGCAAAGGCATAATATTCATAAGAATTTCCCAAAGATATGATTGACATTATTCAGAATGAGCATTTCGCGACACCGAAAACTAAAACACAAAACAACAAACATTCATCAAACGACCGGCGTAAGAACGATCCGCTGCGGCGTCACCGAGTCGTGCATTCCGGGCACTACTCCTACATGAACACATGAATACACCCGTCGCGACGCGAGACGGCACGCCGAAATAAACCTACTTCCATAATTACAAATCTTAAACGTAAGATAAACTCAATAATATACATAATTACATTATATATTCCAACAAAATAACAAAAAAACCGAGCCGACATCCACGGTCGCATCGGGGACGCGGACAATCTATTTACATAAAGTACAGTCGAACGATCTCTCCCGTCGGCAGTGTTCAGTGAAATTACGCTATGTGGCTGCGCGCCGACGGCGTGGCGGCGGCGGCGGCGGCGGCGCTAGGGGCGCGGATGTCACATCGGCGGGCGCTCCCACTCGACAGGCGGAGGAGCGCCGCTCCACGCGCCCCAGCGCTCCGCACCGCGCCGGAAGAAGCGCTTCTTGAAGTGGTGCGGCAGCGGCGAGGGCGAGGGCGAGCGCACATCCGCGCCCGGGCCCCGCGCCGCCGACACTGAGCTGGCGCCCCCGCCGCCGCAGCTGCCGCGCCCCGCCGCCGCCGCCGCCGCCGCGGCCGCCGCCTCGCCGTGTCCAATGCCCGAGTCAGGCGACGTGTTGCACGCCTCGTCCGAGCGCCGCCGCTTGTCCTCCATCGCGATCGAGGCGAACGATATTATCTGGTCGAACCGAAACGCGATCCGGTCCTGCCATTTGGTCTCGTCGACCTCTTCAGCGGCGTCGTTCTCCGCTGCGGCGGCGGCGGCGGCGGCGGCGGCAGCGTCCGGCTCGTCGTCGGGCTCGCGCTTGGGTGTCGGCGCAGGCGTGGGCTGCCGGTTACCTGGGGGCCGATGGTCGGCCGGCTCGTCCACGAGCGGCGTCGACGTGTTGGAGTGGGGGTCGGGCGCGGGGGAGCGGCGCCGCGCCTCCTCGCCCTCGCCGCGCCCGCGCCAGTACTCCGAGGCGAGCACGCGCGCTTGCAGACATGCCGCTAGCCCTGGAACACAACACACTTTATAGCACAAGTTGTCTCGCGTCTTGCAGTAGTATAGATTAGGTGATTGTTTACCTTCGAGCGGTTGGTGTTGCGGTTGCGGATGCGGGTGCGGATGCGGCTCGTGGTAGCGCGCGCTCATGTTGACGGCCGCGTTGATGATGCTCTGGTTGGATATCTCGAGTGTGCGCTCTATCTCTCCGTTCACGAGGTCACCTATGGTGCGTGCGGCCTGTCCCGGCGGGGGGCCGGTTAGACGTTCCGCTGATAGGTGCCGTCGCAGTGCCAGCTTTGCCGGTGAAACCTGCGGAACAGTGTCACATTAGGATTGAGTATTGCTAGAGAATGTGGCAGAAGTTGGCCGGTAATATAGAATAATATTCACCTGCGTATAATCAGGCGGCACGTGATGCATCCTCGGATCGATGCGCATGTCGCGCACGTCGCGGCGCTCATACGGGTAGCGGTCGCGGCGAAACTCACGCGCGCGCGTGTACCCGCCCGGCGACGGCGACGGCGACGGCAGGCTAGGAACTTGAGGGCCGCGCTGTGGATGCTGCGGGTACCCCGGATGCGACTGCTGCCGGACGTAGCCGTTCCCGTAACCATGCGTCGGCGTGGGCTGTCTCGCTGCCTTCCTCTGCTCCTGATCCTCGTTCAGCACGGAAGTGATGATGCTCTTCAGACGGTCTTCGAAGTTGATAACTTTCGGCGATTCCTGCACTTTGGCCTGGTTGACAACGTTCAGCGATTTCTGCAGTTTGACGGGCGAGTGCCTGTGCGCGAGTATCTGCCGCTCGGCCTGCGAGACGTGCGCCGGACGATGCGGCGTCACCGACTTCGGGTAGCGATCGTCTCTGGCGTAGCCATTCACTATGACGTTGGGTTTGGTGTTTTTAGCGGCCTCAAGCTGCCGTCCGGTTTCGAGTATTTTCTGGGCGAGGAGTTCAGGATTCTGTTCCTCTATCTTGCCGATTTCGGGCACGTCGGGCCACTCTTGCGAGCGCGAGCGGTGGTCGCGGGATTTCCTCGGCTTGTTGTTGACGGTGTGCGGCTTGACGGTGGCGACGGGCACGCTGGGCGCGACGGGCGCGATAGGCGGCGCCGGCGCGACGAGCACGGGTTTCACTTCACCGATGCGCTCGATCTGTCCGATCTCGCCCTGCAGATGGCCCACCTGGGCGTGGAGCCGCTTCCTGTGCGCTAGAGTAGCCGTTATCTCCTTGAGAATGCACTCGTGCGCCATGTTCTGCGTGATCTCGACGTCGGCCGGTATGTGCCCCAGTTGTCGGTATTTCTCTGTTATTTCAAAAGTCCTCTGTTTCACTAGCGATGCTTGTTCAGCTTCAATATTATTTACCTAAGGTTATGAAGGACAAAAATTATAAAACTATTGTGCTAAACAAGATTACTAAGATAAACAAAATCTAAATAAAAACAATGATTATAATGATTACGTATTTTTTTAATAGATAAAACAAAACGAAATACCTGCGCTTGCAGTTTGCTGGCTTTGCTTTGTAACTCTTTATGTCTACCGACTATTTCTTTCGCTTTGGCCAACAGATCCACGGTATTGCTGGCGTGTATGCCGAGCTCGCTCATGCGCGCCTTTAGCAAGGCTACGCTGTCGCTGATCAGCACATTTATCTGTTTGTCTAGCTGTGACGCGCGTGACTTTAGTTTAAGATTCCGTTCCTGTAAAAAAAAATATTGTAAGATGAACAAAGCAGGTTTATATTATTTGGACTATATCAATGCTGTGATCGGACTTTAATGTGTACCAAATCTATGGAAAGTTGCAGAAGTTATAATGATAGCAAAACAAAGAAAATCGCCTCGTGCAGGTTGATCTCCTTGCTACCCATAATATCAAAGTTATTTGAAGTTATTTGATTTACTACTTCAAATGTTGAAACCAATACTACAATACAATACGACAGCAAGAACCTTATCCCAGAGCATCAGTTCGGCCTCTGAGAACAGCACAGCACCTAGCCTCATATCAAAACAAATATAATCGAGAAAACACTAGAAGATACAAGTCTGCGCTACCGTTTAATTAGATGTAGCAGCAGCTTTGATAAGGTGTGACATGAAGGCCTTATCCCATATTTAAATGTTACCTCAAAATTTTACAGATATAGTTGTTTCATATTTATCAGATATAGTATTTAAATTAAGGCAAGAAGATGTCTACTCAGAAATCAAGAAGGTAAAATCTGGTTTACACCAGGGTTAGTGTACTGGGTCCGGTCCTGTACCTACTATACAGATATTCCCAAACTAGAAAATAACACCATAACGACCTTTGCCAAGATTCACATTAACTTCACCAACAAAAGAAAACTGTACTGCCCGGTATACATTAACAATAATCTCATACCATAAGAAAACACCGCAAAGTATTTGGGCTTGACGTTTGGTGCGAAGCTATGCTGTCAAGAAGAAATATGAGTTGAACTATGTTATAAAATAATATACTGGCTACTTGGAAGACATTCTACTCTAACTGTGCAAAACAAAATTCTATTTTATGAACAAGCTCTGATACCTGTGTGGATTTATGATTTTCAGCTATGGGGCTGTGCCAAAAAGAGTAACATAGAAATAATTCAACGCTGCCTAAATAAAGTTATCAGGAAAATAGTTAATGCGCCCTGATACTTAAGGAATGATAAGCTGCACCGGGACTGGTGCACCAACATGGAGGTCGTTTCTCAAATTATCAAAAAATATGCAAAGCTTAAGATCATAGACTTCATCACCATGTGAATGTTGAGACTATCCAGCTCCTGGACAACACAAACATAGTGAGAAGACTCAAAAGAACTAAGTCTTTTGAGTTAGTTATAACAATAAAGAACACATGAAGAAAGTATCTTTCACATAAGTATGAAAAGTGCTATTAAACACATTCTTATATTATAATTTAAATTAAGAAATTTGGTCAAAATCTAATTACTCATTAGCCAATGGTTACAAGGGTATTTTATATTATTACGAGGCATGCCTTTTAAGTTCTGTCGTTTCCATATTTTTCGGCAATTTTGAATTTGGAACTGTTCTATATTCGAATGTGTTTACATTTTGAATCTCAAAACAGTTGAAAGTATTAGGATTAATGCTATTGTTTAGTCACAGTTTCGATTTGAATCTGTCAGGTCACGTACGAAAATGAATCTTTCTAAGGAAAATGTTCGTGCAATAATTTTCTACAACTTTAGAAGAGGCCTGACACGGCTTCAGTGTTTAGAAGAGCTAACATCTGTGTTCAGTGATGTAGCCCCATGTCTGCGGACTGTCGAACGCTGGTATTTAGAATTCCAGCGTGGACATACTAGTGTTAGTGACAGATTTCGCGAAGGACGCCCAAAATCCGCCTTCACTGAAGATAACATCATTGCTGTGAGACAACTAATTCTCGAAGATCGTCATGTGACGTATCGAGAGATAGAGGCTCTATTAGGCATCTCAGGGACAACCATTCAGAAGATCTTGCATGAAGCGCTTGGTGTGAGAAAGCTAGTTTGCCGTTGGATACCGCATCTGCTTTCCGACGATCACAAGGCGGCCCGCGTCAGATAGTGTAAGAAAACTCTGCAAAGGTTCAACCGAGGGGAGTCAAATCACGTCTACGACATCATAAGTGGTGACGAATCTTGGATCTATGCCTACGATCCTGATACCAAACAACAATCTACAATCTGGGTCTTTCAAGACGAGCCAAAGCCGACTAAAGTTGTTCGTTCTCGAAGCACTTCAAAGAAGATGGTGGCCACGTTCGTTGGAAAAACCGGCCATGTTGCGACTATTGCACTTGAAGATCGTAGAACGGTTAACGCAGAGTGGTATACTACAGTTTGTTTACCACAAGTCATCGCCGAACTTCGAAAATCTAACTCAAAGCGACGCATCATCCTGCACCACGACAACGCAAGCTCACACAGCGCTCGTCAAACGATTGAGTATTTGAAGCAGGAAAAAGTAGAAATTCTTGACCATCCTCCATACAGTTCTGACCTAAGCCCTAACGATTTCTTTACATTTCCTAAAATTAAGAGAAGTCTTCGTGGTCAAAGGTTCCAGTCCGGTGAAGAAGCAGTCGACGCTTTCAAGACAGCCATTATGAACACCCCACTTTAGAGTGGAATAAATGTTATAATAACTGGTTTGAGCGAATGGAAAAGTGTTTTAAGCTACGTTGTGAATACTTTGAAAAACAATAAAAAGTACTATAGGGTTCTAGATGTGTTTTTTTCTTCAAACGACAAAACTTAAAAGGCATGCCTCGTATATACTAGGAATAATATTATAAAAATGTACATATTTTGAGCATGTACGAAACTAGTTTCATTCAAGAGTTGT
Source organism: Philereme transversata (assembly GCA_963924445.1). Taxonomy (NCBI): domain Eukaryota; kingdom Metazoa; phylum Arthropoda; class Insecta; order Lepidoptera; family Geometridae; genus Philereme; species Philereme transversata. The sequence goes on from OZ004342.1 coordinate 15,401,739, forward strand.
TTAAATTGGTTGTAGTTTTGTTGAATGTTATATTATAATGTACCTTTTCTTTATCAATCTGTTGGCGCACTTCATTAGAGTACTCGGGCGAGTTCATCCGCTGGATGAAGGATAGGTACTGGTCCCGGAACATATCCAGCAACAGTTGTAGGCTGTAAGGCGCGCTGGGAGAGTGCGGGATATCCAACTCCGAATGAAGTTTATCCGCTGGTTGTAGGGCCATGCCTAGTGCCGACAAACGTTGCTCTACGCAGCCAGGAGGTGGCGCTGTTACCTGATAACAGAAATTTGGTTTTAAAAGAGTTATCTTACAAAAACCGGGAGATGGCTCTGTAAACTGAAAACGCTGTAAGCCTGTAAGCATTATTTTACAGGTTAGGAAAACCACACAACTGCTGTAGTACATGTCAGGACATAATCTTCTCGCCGAAATGCTGAGTAATCGAATAAATTTGTTCTTACGGCGCCGTTTTGAACAGTTGAAGCTAATGTGGTGTTGTGAAGAAGGTCTAAGCCGGCTATAGCGGCGGGGGTCGGTCGGCGCCGCTTGGCGCGGACAGGCCGTCGTCGCGCCCCACCCGCACTCGCACTGCGCTTGTTGCCACCGCGGCTTCTGCGACCTATGGGAACGTAAACATGCCTCAATATTATTATAATCTATTCAGTAACACATTTATTGTTCATCTCAAGGTACGATACAGCAGGCCTAGGGATTAGGCAACGTGTCTCCTCGCCTTGTCTTCTTCAACAATACAAGGCGAGGAGCCACGTTACCTAATCCCTAGGCCTGCTTTATATCGGTGGCCTCGACGTGATCTAGTTGTACGTGAAGGGTTCAGGTCCTTGTTCTCTGGTATAGTTTTTGGAACCAAATCTTGTACTTGAAATGCCAGTCACCATCCACAAGCCTAGTTAAACCGTCGCTTCTCTTATCACTGTAACACCAAGATTCTGTTGGGATTTTATAATTTGATTGGACAGTCACCAACTCCATTATTCATCATACAACACCTTAATCTGTGTCTCTTCAAGGTGTGTTATGTTATGCAGCTAGCAATTTTATCTTATGTGGCAGAGCATAGGACAGAGACAACGAACTTTATCTCCTCGGAAATCAAAACAAGTCACTGAAACACCAAGTTACTGAGGTGTTCTAATAATTATTAGCAAGACACAGGCTCCTTTATTCATAACTGCAACGTGTTAGTATCCCTCCCAGATTAACCTCTGTTTTCCTGTCGGCTATATTTGTGGCAGAAGGTAGGACAGAAATCGTCACATTCCAGAGATTGAGATATATTACTGCAACGCCGATGAGAAGTGTCTGTTTAATTCGGATTGTCGAGACACGGTTTTTTAAGTGAAAACGCAAAGTTTCTTTAGCATCGTTGTGATTTGAAAGTCGATGAAACGAAAAAGCGACAGATTCATAAGTGAAGTGAAAACTTCTTTAGCATCGTTATGATTTGAAAGTCGATGAAACGAAAAAGCGACAGATTCATAAGTGAAGTGAAAACTTCTTTAACATCGTTGTGATTTGAAAGTCGATGAAATGAAAAAGCCACCGTAAAAAGAGACAGACACTTAAATTCATAAGATTTAACGTGGGACAAAATGAGATAGGAAGCATTACACAGTGTTTCTTATGTTCGTGGTTCTCTTTGTGCTTTGCTTCGTACTCCCTCCACTCGTGTTAATAATTATCTAACTTTGCATCACTATGATCATTACTAAAACCTACAATTATCATCTTCCTGAAATTTTACATTCCTCTCATTATCTTGAAACCAACATTTTTGAAGGTTTCACTTCTACCACGTGTGAATTGCGCACATGCTTTTTTTTAATCTTAAGACTGGTTACATACAGTCGCAATTGCGTTTCGGAATATCGAATCGGAATTTAGAACGCAGCAAATCAATACAAATCGGAAAAAAACCGAACGGAAAATTACGTGCATATGTGATAGTGATTGTGGTCCTTGATTTTGTATGGATTTGCTGCCCATTCAAACTGTATGTGACGGGCCTGAGTATTAATTATAAGCTAGATAGTAATAAATAAAGTTACTCGAGTCAGTTGAAGAGGCCCAGGGCGCGCCCCATTCGCGCGGCGCCGGCTCCGGCCCCGGCGGCGGGTCGTCGGCGTCACTGGACTCCTCTTCCGTCTCGTCGCTAGAACGTCGGACGACGCGGCGTTTCGCCGTCGCACGTGCCCGTGTTCGCCCATTCTCGCCCCTGTTATATAAAAATAAATAAATAATGCTGGACGTTTCACACAGCGCCATCTAGCCCCAAACAAAACTTGTACTATGGGAACCAGATAACTGATACAATACTAATATAGATTAAATTAGAAAATTCTTTATTGCACTAATAAAATAATACATAGGCGAACTTAATGTTAATTAGCATTTTCTTGCAGCTAAATCTTTGTGTAGTGTAGATTAAGTGGTAGTGCCAAAAAATAGATAAAAAATATTTAACTTGGGTAACTTTCACTTTAACATAAAATAAACTTGCAATAATTAATAATAATAATACACATACATAAACGAAAAACATAAATATACCTACATAAAGTGCTCAATTGGTTGTCTGGAAGAGATCGCTTTGTTAAGCGATTGGACCCTCCATTATACTTACATTTATTTGTTTTATTTTTATTTTTATATCTGTTGTGTCTAGCTGTAAGGTATAATAAAGAATTTTCATTCATTCATTCAATTTATTAGACTATTTTGAATAGAAATAATGTTAATAGTTTGTATTTGAAGATTCCCAAAGAGGCGGCCCTGTGGATTTCCACAGGGACAGAGTTCCATAAGCGGATAGCAGTCACGGTGAAAGAGTTAGTGAAGAAAGAAATTTTATGGTCAGGCATCTTGAGTAAAAGATGTTGAGAAAAACGAGAAGGACGATCAGGTGGTAAAAGAAGATTTCGCAACTTTTTACCAACCGCCACCAAAATTACGCTTGCAAAATCCCTTCTACTTCCTATTTTAGATTACGCCGACGTCAGCTATCTCGACCTTTCCGAAGTCCAATTGAGCAAACTTGAACGCCTTCAAAATCTTTGTATTCGGTTCGTATTTGGCTTGCGCAAATATGACCATGTTTCAGAATTTCGCGCAAAACTCAAGTCCTATCCGTCTTCGCCGGAATGCACATATTCTGTCCCTTCTTTTTAACATTCTTTTCAATCCTTCTTCACCATCCTATCTAAAGGAGCGTTTTGTGTTCTTGCACCAGGCGCATGATCGAAACCTACGCTCATCTGAAGCTCTAAGTCTCCAAACCTCTGTCCACAGTTCTCATTTTATGGTGACTCCTTTACAGTTCAGCTGTGCGGCTGTGGAACGCTTTACCTTTCTCTATTAGATCATCTAAATCTCTTCCTATCTTTAAAGCTAAGGTATACAACCATTTCCTTTCTTTGTCTACGCACTGCTAGTTTATCGTTATGTTTATCGCCTGTATTGTAGTTTATTATATAAGTATATATTATTATATTTGTAAGTATACCTAGTCAGGTCATAAATTCTGTCACATGTTTAATATAAAATAATTGAAACAAGTTTATTCATTATGTAACCATTTATATACCAAAATGAACTTAACAAAATATAGATTCTTATGACACTAAAGTTTATTCAAAATGACCTCCGTGATTTTGAATACAGGCCTTCAATCTGCGCGGCCAGTCGTCTATCGCAGCACGAACGAGGTCCATGTCAATATCGGCGGCTGCCTTAATCAAGGATGTCTTGAGTGACTCCAAATTGGGATGAGGCTTTGAGCACGCCTTTTCCTCCAAGTGTTGCCATATCTTGTAATCTAACGGATTCAAATCCGGACTGGAGGAGGGCCAGTCTTCGTGCCGGATGAAGTCGATTTCACGCGCCGCCAGCCAGTCTTGTGTGCTCTTCGCTCTATGAGCTGGCGCCGAATCTTGTTGGAATACCCAGTGCCTGTTATTGAACATGGTATGAGAAACAGGTTCCACAAGGTTCGTCAGGACTGTATTTTGATACACAACTGCATTCGTTTTTACACCTTTCTCACAAAAATGTACCTCTGTTAAGCCCCAATAAGAAACTCCCAACCATACCATGAGCAAAGATGGAAAATGACCTCGTTGGACACGCGGAATACGGCTGCTCGCTTCTTCACTACTGTGTGCGTACACCTTATCATTTTGTTTGTTGTAGCTCTCTTCTACGGTAAAAATTTTTTCATCCAAAAAAGAATTTCCCGATATTTTTTTCCCGCGTACCGCTTCAACAAAGCGCGGCATCTCTTCAGTCTCAGGTCCATTAGACGAGCATTCAAACGATATCCTGTTTTTCTTCGATATGCCCGAAGCCCTAAGTCTTCATTTAACACCCTTTTCACCGTGGTTCTGCTTAACCCCATCTGTAGGGCCAACAGTTTTTGCTTACGTTTGGGATTTCTTTGAATTCGCGCCTTCACAGCTTTTATCACTGCTGGAGTCCTAACAGACCGAGGGCGACCACTTCTTGACCTGTCATCTACACTAGAGTCTTCATTGTATCGTTTGATGGTGCGATAAACGAATCTTTTGGTTATATTCAAATTTTTCAGTATGTTTAAAATTTGAATTGGCGCGTAACCGCAACGATGCAACGCAATAACTGCAACACGGTCTTCTTTAAGCGTCCACTCCATATTTAAAAATGAGTAAAATTCTAAAAAGTATACATTTTTATTTTCATGAACAATTCGAAATTCGAATTCTATAAACTTTTTTGTGGCCAGCATTCTAAAAGAAAAGTTTTTACTGTGTGACAATACTTATGACCTGACTAGGTATATATTTAGTTTATTAGTAAGTATAGATAGTTCATGTAGGTTTATGAACATACTCGTAGATACACCGCCGTCTTTTTGATTTTGTTTTGTCCTGTCCATCCAAAGGAAGAGATCGCTTTTAGCAATAAGACCGCCCATTGTACTTAGCTTAATTTTTGTGTATTTTTATTGTATTTTTAATTTTGTTGGTGTGCAATACAGAGTATTCTATTCTATACATTTAAACATAAACCTTCCTCTTGAATCACTCTATCTATTGCTGAAAACTGTATTAAAATCCATTGAGTAGTTTAAAAGGGAACAGACACCGGAAGCGACTTCATTTTATACTATATAAAGAAAGATAAAGATGAATGAAAACCTAGTGAGCCGCCCACTATGCTCTATGTACAATATAAAGTTCCCGCGTGATAAGTTGCGTGAGAGTTGTTCCACTCATTAGTAAATGAAGTTACAGTAATACCTGACTGGTCTCGGCCTTGTGACTTTCCTCCTGCGTTCGGGCAGTGAGCCCGTGCTGTGGTTACTATTGCCATTGAGCAGGTCAGGCGTAGATTGGCGCGTTGGAGGCGCGCTCAGATGCCGTTTACTGCTCCCTTCACCGTCATCACAACCGTTTTGCACGCCCTGGAAATGTTATTGTTTACATTAGATATATGAAAAGTGTTATTTACTTATAATTGAATTTCAAAGAGAATATAACTGGAGCTTTTCTACTTAGCTTTTAATAATTCTCATAAAATATAAAACGATTGGAACAGACCCTTTTGCTGACCTTGAGTTTCGGATTTTTCAGTCTTTGGAAGTATCTCTCCAATTTGATCCTATCTATAATGTGTAAATAGTATGAGACCGGCTTCCCCGTCCACGAGACCGAGCCTTTGAGCGGCGACATCTCGCTGACGTGCATGATGGTCCCGATGTCGCTCAGATTCCTGTCCGTTATTCTGAAGTTCAGCGGACAGAAACTCTTGGACGATACTATCTTCGCACCGTCTTTCAAATCAGCGAATCTCTCTTTCAGCTGGTGATCTACATGCGGTCCGAAAGCGAAGTTATTCACGAACACTATGGTTGCGGCGTTGATTTTTTCTCTATGTTCATCCATCAAAAAATCGCCTTTTATTAATTTATACTCTCCATACTTTTTGCCGTACCATTTCATCCACGTTCTAAAGTTCGAATCCATGTACTGGAATAAATAAATTTTGATAATAAATTGCCAAAATATTCATGGATACTAATTGGATTATTGGGTTTGCATTATTGGCAAACTGTTCCTAGTTATTACCTCGGCATATCTACTAGGTACTTCAGCCTTCTCAACACCGAGGCATATCCGGCAAGGCGTGGCTGCGGCCATCTGCAGCACCACCTGCCCCACGCCAGAGCCCAAGTCCACGAATACATCCTCGGAAGTTATTTCTATTTGGTCGATCATCTGCGAGATCAGCTCATATGACGTCTCACCATATACCTGGAAGTTAATTGACCAATAGTGAGCCGAATCAAGATTAGCCAAGGTAAGAGGAATTTAGAGGTCAACGATCCGAGCGAAAAATAATTCCCTGCATCGCTGTTCTAATTTAAACATCTCAATGTAAACTGTGCTGTGTTATGTGTTACGAAAACATTAAACTGGTTGATTAAATATGTAGATACCACTAAAATAAATTTCAAAGCAATTTAAAACTTCTGTTCACTGAAGAAAAATAGCAAATCAAATCGTAAGAGAGCGTAGGAGTATCGGTGGATCTCTAGAAGTAGAGCAATAAACCTTAACATTTTTTTATGATTCCAACTTGTTGAATTGCTGTTGAGATTGTTTATTTAGCAGTTGCAGGGTCACTCACCTCAGGTGAAAACGGTTCATATTGGTTAAGTTTGTCTGGGTCAGAGACTGCTTGGTTGTATGTCTGCTGCAAAATGTGTTTCAGCAATCCTCTCGACGGGTACTTGTTTAACCTTTGAGCTGGTAGTGAGGTTCCCTTTTCCTGTAAGAAAAATTTCACAACGTTACTTTCGGCATTATTAATATAATCTTTATAAATAAAAATTCGCTTCTTCAGATTTCAAATGAGTACTTGTTATGTAATGAATGTTTTTGTCGCGTTCAAAGTAAGAGGTAAAACTTGGGCGAGTTACGCGAAGTCCTAAAATTGTATATTCTAAGATTTTTTATAAATACCGTGCATAACGAAATTGTTATGATAAAGTTTCACAACCTTGACATTGCGAGAACGGCTGAACCGTGTGATCGATCCAGTGCGTCATTTAAGAGCAATGTCGATGACCTTCAGTTTGAACTTGATTCAAGGTCCTTTTATAATAAATCAAGTTATGAATAGGTACCTAAAGAACCGTAAATGCTAGCGGTCATTAGCATTTTCTATTATCGTAATGACAAAAGGTCAGGCTCAACGAATAGCTTCCGCTGTTTGTTTTTCCTCAGAAGCCTTGGATCAAACCGATAAAGGAAACAAGAAGTGTTTCCGTACTATACACACCGTCATGACGATAATATACATTTACTCAAACCTCCCTCGCCTCGGTTTGACCTACTCTTCTAGTAGGGGGAGTTTGGCTCGCCCTATATTTTTGCTACCGAGTGATGACGCTGTTGGCCCTAAATTATGAGAAAAGTACACTTTATCTTATTTCACAGTTTGGCCTTTTGCAACCTCGGACAAGCAACTGTGTCATCATCATATTACCGCAGGTTATCGCGTATATTTGGAATACAATAACAATGTTATAAAATAGCGTATGTATGGTATAACCCAGCCCAGTATAAGTTACAAATTAAAAAACCCCCAACACAAAAAACCCATTATTTTCCGTTTCACAGCTGAGATCCCTTCACCAATAAGGAAAAGTGGTGATATCTTTGGATCAGCTGACTAAATCTTCATTACACATAGCTTATAACCACACCAGTTAAACCAGCTATTTAATAAAAATATTAAAATGGACCGCGTCCAAATAGGTCCATACGTTTGGGAATTACGATACCACAGACAGACAGACAGTCGAGTGTTAAAAATGATGAAAGGCAGCTGAGTGTCCATGTACAATATATTTAAATTCAACTAGTCAGTTAACGTGTGTAACGCACTTGTCTCACCGCCGGCGAGTAAGCGATTAGCTGTCAACTATTTTCTCGCTCAAGAAACGAACAGAAGATTTAGATTCCGTGTCAGTAAAAGAGACACGTATATTAATAGTTGATCGCTGGCCGTTCACACTGCCAGCGAGAACTCGCTCTCCACTATTTTGTCGCAGCGGCTACAACATTCGCTCAGCGATATTCGCTCTGCGATGCTCGCTTGGCACTCAGAACACACGCCGTGAGATGAATCAGCGGTGATTTCTCTACTAGTGTGGATCTGAGTGCACGCATTCATCAGCAATCATTAGAACATTAGATCATTGTTGTCTAGTTCAGACGACGATGATGATGTATTTAATGATAGCATTTAGAAATAGGCAAAAGATTAGGCAAACTTTTGCTATTACAAAGTGTTGATAAAAAGTATTGGGATATTTAAAGACTTCATATGTAGTCTTTTAATTGATGTTGGTTTTATCTTTGCCCCTTCTTTTGTCCCTATCAAATTTTCATCAGCAGTTTCAAAATTATAAACGTAATAAAGCTTTTTGATAAGTAAATTCCTGTTTTTGTGAAAGTGAAAACTTCTTTAGCATCGTTGTGATATGAAAGTCGATGAAACGAAAAAACGACAGCTTAGTTACCATAATTACCATAACTTCTTTAGCATCGTTGTGATTTGAAAGTCGATGAAACGAAAAAGCGACAGTTTAGTTACCATAAGCCTCTTGTATCATTTATCGAAAATGTAAGCTCCGAGTCTGAATAAATCACTATGATCATTACCTACAATTATCATCTTCCCGAAATTTTACATTCGTCTCATTATCTTGAAACTAAAATTTTTGAAGGTTTCACTTCTACCACGTGTGAATTGCACATATGTTTTTTTATATAAACCACATTCATATCTAATTAGATTATTAAAAATGTAAAAACAGTTAACAGATATAATTAAAATAGTTTTAAAAATTAATCAATTAAAAAATAAAAATATAATAGTCAACAGGCATAATAAAAAAAGCTTTGAAAATTAAATAATTAGAATTATATTGCTAGAAACCAGGCCCAGAACAACCACCTACGTGTGAAAACTTTTGAAAACTCAACATGTATTTTTTTAAAGATTTTTTGAAAGACCAAAGAATTCTCAATCATCTAATTTATTTAAAAAAAAACAATCGATGTATGAGAAACATCGATGTATTTTTTGATATATCGATATAACATCGATGCCACTATGCATTACATCGAAAAAAAAAATCCATGGTTTTTTCAACGTTCATCACTACACACGCGCCACGCGCTCAGCGAATGACGCGAGTATCACCCGCCGCACTCGCTTTATAGCCCAGCGAGACAACTATAGGAACTACACACTTGCTTCTCGCTGCTCGCCAATTCGTTTCTAGTAACTAGCTCTACTCGCTTCTCGCTCATCGCCGGCGGTGAGACAAGTGCCTAAGACACTAAGCTAGAAACTAAAAACGAGTTGGCGAGCAGCGAGTGTGTAGTTCCTATAGTTGTCTCGCTGGGCTATAAAGCGAGTGAGCGAGTGCGGCGGCCGATACTCGCGCCACGCGCTCAGCGCGTGCGTTCCGTTCCGCTGGTCATCTCACGGCGTGTATTCTGGCCGCCAAGCGAGCATCGCTGAGCGAGTGTTGTGGCCGCTGCGACAAAATAGTGGAGAGCGAGTTCTCGCCGGCAGTGTGAACGGCCAGCGATCAACTATTAATATATCTCATATCATATTAATGTCTCTTTTACTGACACCGAATCTATATCTTTTGTTCGTTTCTTGAGCGAGAAATAGTTGATAGCTACTCGCCGGCGGTGAGACAAGTGCCTATGAAACAATGAAATCTGAGATATTCCTGAGAATGTAAAATATACATACAGGGTGAATTTGTAAACAGTCGACACATTTTGAAGAGCTCTACCCGTTATCCGGAACAATAATCTGTGTTTATGAAATGCCCTCATTGCATTTCATTTTCGATTTAAATAAAAATTACTAGTTCCAACTAGCGTATGGATGGCCATGTCTGGAGATAAACCGCAAAAAAAGGTGATTTTTATGTAAATTGTTGGTGTCCTTTTGTGGTTTAGTCGTCTTTATAAACGGTCCTGATTTTTAAATTAGTTTTTTTGATGTGTAACATCTATTTGCGCGCCTTGGGGGTAAGGCCGACTCGTATGTCGTCACGCACACGAACTAGGGTAAGATTTATTGTTATTTTATTTTAGTTTTTTGGGTAAGATGTCGTGTGTCAATAATTATCAAAAGTCAAAAATACGGATAAAAAATTGTTTGCGTATTCATATTGCGTAATGTAAGATGATTACAAACGGTTTTCATTAACTATACATTATTTCAATTACCATCAATTTAGATGTTCCACATCTGCCGGGCGTCCCGTGACGGATACATTTTTTATTTTAATTCAAGTTCCTCGGAAAATAATGCTGACACGGCAATGAGGGGTTTTCACGGCCATCTGTTAGCAGTTCTTAGAACATGGCCGTGAAAACCCCTCATTGAATAATGAAAATCCATTAGTTATCGTTCGGGATAACGGGCAGATACGTTATTCGTGTTTCGTGCTAATGACTCAAATTTATGTGTAAATAACTCGTTATTAATTACATGGATAGATAGATAACTATTTTTTTATTACACCAAATTACAATGCTGAAGAAAACTTAGGCTAATACGCCCCTACTTCTTCACATACTCTAAATTCTTACTGACTGCAATGACTCAAAATACTTTAATGCTCCCCGGGGGAGGCAAAGCCATTTTATTTGATCAGTCAAACAACAAGCTCACGAATTTAGAACTAAACTCAAGTATAAAAGTGAACTTATGAACAACAATAATCAAAATAGTTGTTTGATAGATGAGTGTATGTATGAATGGCTTACAATTACTGGTTATATGAAAACGAGGAACCAGTAATAGTGTACATCAGTGTTTTACTCGGCAGCCTATTGAAATCATTTGCTTCGTTTTGACGTCAATATAACTGTCCTTAAAGTAAAATACACTACTTTGGTCCTCGTAAAATCTATTATTCCATACGGTGTGAGAATTAGCTTCAATTCAAGCAAAATCTGTCTTCGTTATTACAACGCGCAACGTTCTCATACACTGACCCGCTACAGCGCGCTGCTTAGCTCGCACTGTTGCCTAAACAACCCACATGGCGTTGGTTCCTCGTATTAGTAGATTGCGTCATTCCGCATTTACCAATCTACGGCTCGGTGGAAATTAGAAAGTGGCTGAACATCAAACTCATGCGTTGCATGATGGTTGCATGCCATAACACCATGAATATTTCTATTTTGTTTGTCGTCGTTAGACCACGCTGATTCTCTACATTGCAATGGTCTGTGAATGCGGTAGGGTTGTCGTATAGACGTCATCTCTATACAATAACAAAGTTGATTTATGTATTCAAGTACCTTTGCAAGATGTGTTTATATTATTACTTATACATAGATACAAGTTAATGCGACCTTGCTTACAATAATGATTGTGTTTGAACGCACCTACTCTCTGATAAAACTAGGCATGTCTTTCTCAAATACATGTAGATTTAAAGATTTGTTGGAATAAATAGAGATAGCAAAGAATGACGCTACAATACGTTTTAATATTTAAATATATAGTGCATAGAGTAAATGAAGCAACCATACTCTGGCGCTGCCCAAAAAAAAGGTCATTAACACTACGTGAGACATTCGCGTTCGCTTAACATTGCGGTCATCGCCCCTACAATTTATTGGTCCATATTAAACCACTCACTTTTACGATTATTGCATGTTTGTGTGCTTTGTCTAAATTAATTAATTATGCTGATTCGGATTTAATAATATCCTGCGATAACAAGAGTGCGCTTATCAAACCGTACAGCATCACACATCCCACAAGTCAAACGCTCGAGAATATTGTATTTGCATTCCATTCATTTTCAACTTTGCCATACATGTAACAACTTCATTATTTCTTTTCAAAATTTAAAATCCTCGCACGCAGGATAATGCAGAAACAATAAAACAATGTGCGGAAGGCTTGAAAATCGATGTCATTGGTCAACGAGCGTAAGGTTTAGTGCACCTAAGGTACTCCTACGCAGGTTATTTTGCAAACCTTATAAAATTATGTAAAAGGGCTAGAGGACAAGTGCTCAAGTCGAGTTCATTGTGTAGCTCGCCTTGCCTCACATATAAGCGCAGCGGGCGGCGCGGGGGCGTCAATGACAACCAGCGTCCTAGACGTAACGAAGGGTCGCGGAGGCCGGGCGAGATAAGGTCATAAATAAATTAAGCACCTATTTCATTTTTGCCCTTAGGACGTACCATCCAAATTGAAAAAATATTTGGGTCTCCTTCATTTATTTAGAATTTATGTTAGTTCGCATCCACACTAATACAATTTCGAAAGTAACTCTTACGTTTTCACGGCCAATCGTCTGAGCCGTATTTCGATGAAATTTGATTTATAAATAGATTATATCCTGAATTAAGACAGTCTACTTTTTATTGACAAACAACGCATGCGAAGCCGCGCGCGGAAGTTGGTATTATTATATTACATTTAAGTTACGTTATGTCGTTGCATGGCAAAGGTAAAATAGTAGTTAGTCACATTGTCTAGTTATTACATTTTTATATAAACATGCACCTGCTCCACACCTGCCTGGGCTGACTCTTTGTCGTGTTTTTGTTCTGCATTGCACCCTTCGCCACCCCACAAGTTCCGTACTACTTATGTAGTATAATAATCTGGCCACAGATTTTCGAATAACAATTTTATTATGAGTATACTGTAATATTTTACACGAGCCTCCTATAAAAATAAAAATAAATATATATTTAAAACTTTAACTATTTAAATAGTCTGTAAAGTATCTACGAAATGCACGACCAAATAACTTGACCTACAGTTTCATTCAAATTACAAATTACGGGAGCTCATATAAATCGGTTATTCTTTTTTGAGGTTGAACTTGCAGTTATTCTGGATTTCAGACTTTCCTATATTTGTGTCACTAAAGCTACACGCATACCAAATTTCAACACTTATGATTACTGGTGTACCCTGTGAATTTCGTCAAGTTTAAAGGCTTAAACTAAAAATAAAACGGGGTTGAAAAATACAGATGAAGACCTTTCATTAGACGTCTCATCCTACTTGACCTGATTGTCTCATTTTGTTTTTTTTACCTCTCTTGAATGAAGTCACACCAGGATTGTGCCATCACTGCCTGCATACCAAATTTCACGATGATCTGATTAACGTATAGTACGTGATAAATCTTGTATTTATAATAATGATCTGATCAACGCTTCGAAAGTTAACCTCGGACAAACAAACATACATACATACATACAACGCCGATTCGGTCCATGTTTATATGGAAATCTCGCTCCGCTCGATCAATAAATCCCAATCAGTATTTATTTACTAGGTATATGTTGGAGGTTAATTTATTAACAAACACTTAATGCGTAGTCCACCTACCTAAATCCAGTGTCTAGCGTGGGTTTGTTGACTTTACTGTACTTACCTATACAGCTGTTTAAAGCTTTGAGATCTCGATATATTAAATTGGATAAGACTGAGCAATTAAATTGTTAAATTATCTTTTTATTTCCTATTAATTTTCACGCTAGTTGGGTTTAGTTTAGGGACTACTTAGGTTTTTAATGTATACTTTTTAAGTATTCAAAATTGAAATCGAATACCATATTATAATTGTAGCATGTTTGATCCACAGGTGTCTAATTCTTCCACATCAATATTAAAATAGTATGGCATCGGGTATGTGTATAAATAGAATTAGCGTAGCGCGGCGTCTGCGGACATCGATCGTTGCGTCCTCGCCGCCATCTTGCCCTCGTGTCTCCCTCCTCGCTCTCCGAGCCCCTCACTGGCCCACATTCACCGCACTCGCAGTTTCGCACATGCTACTCTACACAGCGCGTCCGCCGCTCTACTCTAGCTCTATCTATGTACAAAAATATCTTCAAGGAGAACGACGCTTCCGTGTTTTTATTTTTAATTTTGCACATTTCAACGGTACTCTACGCATTATTCAAAGTTATTTTTTGTAGTAGGTACCTACGTATGCATATGCATACTGTAATGCCTGTGTTATGGTAGGAAATTAACCGTTATCTAAGAACGCATGATATTCACTCGTAACTTTTGTATAAAACCTTATAAGTATTTGATAAAATCAGTATCCGATCGGCAGATTCGTAGATAATCGTTGTCTTGACCAATTTATGTTACCAATAGACATTTTATATGTTCAAAATTGGGACAATTGGATAAAAAATGAGCTTACCTCATTCATTACTCATTATCCTTACGGAGTTAAAGAGTAACGTAGCATTTGGCAAATAAGATATGTATTAGCGATGCGATGGTATCTTTGTCTAGCTAAAGGGTACAGAAAACAGTCTTATTTTTTAGATTATTCGCTACAGTGAGCAAAGCGGATGTTATCATGTAATCATATCCCGTATGTTATCACTTGAATATCACTGTCAAGGTCAAATTAGTATGTCGGGGCAAATCATATCAACTTGTGGCTCGGTATTTAATTCTTCATCATTAAACTTTATATGTAAATGGCTTAACTGGCATACATGCCATTAGGATAATAATACTACACTGTCTCGAAAAATCGTTGATATTCATCTGATACACATCGATTCTATGATTCTTGGCTGTTTGTTAGATCGTTGTATGGATTTGAAATCATTAGATTCGAATACTCGTTATTTTACTGCAACGGTTATTTTACAGAATACAAAATAAATAAACTAAAAATATCTTACCAATGCAACCACGGAGTCGATGGCTCGATTGTAGCGATCGCAGAGGGCTCGCATGCTTTCGTACGAGTGGGTGTCGTAATCGCTCAGTATATTGTTCTCTAAAGCTGCCTTCATTTCTGGTAGGTCGTCGCAAACCCACCTGTACCAAATTGTTAAGATTCAGGTTGGTTAATTAGGCAGGTATACCGCGGGCATTATTTGGGTCAAACGGCTGGGAAGGGTTCCGTTGTCAAGGCAAGGAAGGGCGCTTATAACTTAGATCGTATGTTAAACCCATAACCTGTTACAACTATAATAACTATACCTAAAGTAGGTAGAATGTAAAGTTGGAATTTGCGGTAATAACATAGCTTGTTTATTGACTTCGGAACCCTCCTAACAACTCCAAAAACTGTAATTATTTAATAGGTGAATAAAATTATCGTGAGCTATAAACAATTATAATTAAAAACAATCCGAATCTTATACCGAGAGGTAGTGTCAAAGACAATGTTATTGCCAAGAGAATAACAACTCCATTTTAAAAATCCTGAATTCCATTATTGGATCGGTTTCAAGGCCACATGCTAAACGACCGCATGCATGCGCACGTCCGGACGAAAGGAGGTCAAAGTGAAGGCTCTTATCTTACGATTCTTGGATTATCGGACACAGTGAACCTAATTAAGATGTACTTGGTATAGCTAGTGGATATTTGAGACCATTGCGTTAATTGCCCTTCTGCCAGTAACTATGGTTGCACAAAAATTACGATGGTGTTATCATGGTTATCCAATTTTTCATGTTGGCATTTGTGTTTGCTATAAAGGTGATTGCACATTGTTTTGACCGTACCTTATGGTTTCCACTATCTCCAAGGCCCCATCGTGTTTGTCCTGAAACAAAATAAATTAGCATCATAATCATATCCATCCATTGTAGTAACTCGATCTATCTGTCTGTAGTATTGTTAGTCCCAGTGCGTACCGGAAGACGGTATTGTCATATTGTAGACTCGAAAATGTTAGTGGACTTTCATATTAGCTTTTACTAAACCCCGTAGCTATCTTCGCCTTATTGATCGAGCGAAACGAGATCTCCAAATCAACTTGGGCAAATCGGCGTTGTATGTAAGTATGTATGTTTGTTTGTCCGAGGATAACTTTCGAAGCGTTAATCCGAGCATCGTGAAATTTGATATATAGGTAGATAGTAATGGCACAATTTTGGTGTGACTAAATTACCTAAAAATCTTGGGGGGTTGTTGAGATATTGGGGATCAAGTGGGGTAAAAAAAAGAAAATGAGACTATTAGGTCAAATGGGACGTCAAATGAAAGGTCTTCATTAGTACATTTGAACCCCGTTTTTATTTTTAGTTTAATCCTTGTAGTTTTTGAGTTATTAGCCATAATAAAAACAAAACTTTGACAAAATTCAAAGGATACACCAGTGACCCCACGATGCTGAAATTTGGTATTCGTGTAGCTTTAGTGACACAAATATAGGCAAAAGTCTGAAATCCAGAATAACTGCCATTTGTACCTCAAAAAAATGAACCAATTAACAAGAACTCCCGTTACCTCTAATTTGAATGAAACTGTAGGTCAAGTAGTTGGTTACGTTTAGTGGCACTAATTTATTAGTCAAAGATTAAAGCCGGCATGCACAAAGATCACTAAACGTATTTATCGACTAAACATGTTTAAATTTGACGTTTTGTATGATTTAAAAACTCCTTAAATCATATTTAGCCACTAAATACGTTTAGGCATCGTTGTGCAAGTCGCCCTAAGAATAATATTTATTTTGGGAGATTCGCGAGATCTCAGTTCGGGGCGAACCACTAGTTATTTAAATCTTCATGAACGAAAACCTACCCTATTTTCGTTCTACCTCCACCTACGTTAATTGTACGTTACATAAAAATAATTACCTACTGCATTTTAGCCGATTTAGGTAACTGCGTTGATCGGGTGTGTCGGTCAACCCAGTGTAACGGAGCCGAACACCGGCACAGGTCTAAATCATTAAAATTTACAAATAAATCAACTAAATCATGGAAGGATGAAAACTCAAGGTCTCTGCAAACTCCTCCGGAAAACTGGAGGCGTGAGAGTATGTAGGTATGCATGTAAATTAGACGATTGACACAATTTACTAACGGGGGCTAAATTTTAGGGGCTCTATAGTCCATCTAGAAACCCTCATAGCTTGTAGTTACACAACGTCTGTTTGTTCTTAGTTACTTCTTTATTCGTAGCACAGTTTAAAGGGATTTATAGTTAGTGACGTAAAACTTAAATTTGGCATGATGATAGATTTGGGTGACGCAAGCACCCAAATTTGTTGGTTTTTAGTTATGAACTAAAAAAAACTACGAGCTTTACCAGTAGTCGCATATGATGTGTAACATCTGACCATCGCGCGCGCTCATTGGTCAAATCAATTAGCGCGCGCTTCCCCGGTTTCCTGTTACACATTTCCGTCCCTTTTGCCAAAATCACTCCCACAAACCGAGAGGAAAGATGTTACACATCAATAAAAATAAACTTGTATTTTAGGGTACCAGCCTTCCAAGCATGTAAATGGGGGTGATTTTTTTTCTCGCGTATGTTTAAAAACATAGATAGGTCTTCCAAAACCACTACGAAATTACAGCAATACTTTTTCAATATACACTGTTTATATTATTATACACAATACACACGGCCAAAAGTTTGAGACCACCTACATCAAAGTAGGAAAATGAAATAAAACTCAAAATACAAAGCAAGAGGTTTAATTATGAATTAAAATACTTATTTCCTAATACACATACATTATGAAGAAAACAAAAAAATCAAGAAAAATCAACCATTTACTTTAAAAATGTCGCTCATATTTTATACAGATTTTTCGTCGAAAAACCCTCCCTTGCATTTTATTACTACTTTCACTATTCTTGGCATACGAGCAATCAATTTGTCGATTGTATCTTGTGATATATTGTTCCAGCTTTCTTGTAAAGCCTTCCACATGTCTTCTTGCGAAGTGGGACAACAACTGCGCACATTTCTATCAAGCTCTTCCCACAAAAGCTCAATCGGGTTGAGATCCGGACTCTGAGAGGGCCACACCATGTTTTTTAAAACCCCTTCTGTTTCTTTGTGTTCTAAATAACCCCTGCATAATTTTGAACTATGTTTTGGGTCATTATCTTGTTGGAAAAAAAATCCATCTCCAATTATTCTTGAACCAGACGGAATGGCATTTTGCTGTAGTATTCGTTTATATTGCTCCTTTTTCATGATTCCTTCGACTCGTACCAAATCTCCGGTTCCATGGCCCGAGAAGCATCCCCAGACCATAATGGAACCACCACCATGCTTGACTGTTGGCACCACACAGTCTGGCATCATCTTTTCCTCGACGTTACGTCGAACAAAAATTCGTCGTTTTGAACCAAATATTTCAAATTTGGATTCATCTGACCAAAGAACTTGTTTAAAGTCTTCTTCAGTCCAGTCTCGATGGGTAAGGGCCCACTGCATCCGTTTCTTTTTGTTTTGTGGCCTTAGTAGTGGTTTTCGAACGGCGACGCGACCAAATAACTTAGCATCTCTCAAACGTCTTTTTACTGTAGTCAATGATACAGGTTCTGATCAGGATTTGTTCACTTCTACGCGGATTTCTGGTGCTGTTAGGCGTCTATTCCGCTTGCTGGTAGTGACGATGAAGTGATCCTCGCGAGAAGTGGTAGTTCTCGGCCTTCCCGAACGCGAACGATCTTGATTACTGCCAGTCTCCTTGTATCGGGTTATTGTGTTATGAACACAAGTCTTCGACAACTTAAGTTGAGAGGCAATCGCACGTTCAGATTTGCCTTCGCCGTATAAAACAACTATGGCAGAGCGAGTTTCACTGCTAATTTCGCGAACTTTTCCCATTTTAAGATGTCTTCACTGTAACAACGACGAGCTCAGACTAATAAGGTAGAAAATAATTTACTCCATAAAAACTTAGGTACTAAATATGTTTTAGGAAGCTAACATAATCCCTGATCTCGGTTAACGCGAAACAAACCCAAAACAATAAGTAATGAGCAGATCATAAAAATATTACAATGACTCTACCACCTGGTCCTTGCGCGGCGCTCATTGATGTTTTGAAACAATAGACCTTTTTAGGATGATAACTTAAACAACAACATAAATAATGACTCTTAGAAATTCTTTAATAATAATAGAATAGGCAGGTGTTCAAATTAGCTCATTATCATATGTGTACTTTGAAATATTTTGTTGGTGACAAAGATTTTTACAGTGGTCTCAAACTTTTGGCCGGCAGTGTATGAAGCAGTTTACAAAATATGAGCTTAAAAGGGGGCATTTTTGTAATAGTTGTGTGTGTGTGCACGTGTCTCGTCTAGTTGTCTACCTGATAAACCGCTATTCATGTATACCTACGTAAAACTATTCAAAATAGTAGCACAGGTACCTATACTGAATGGAATTAAAGTGTAGGTATCCATTTTGCCTCTGGTGGGTGACAAACGAATAGAAATAATAAGATCATTAGGTTGTATTTTAGATATACATTAATTCCTATATAGGTAAAAAAAATCATACAAGATTCCGGTATTCATGTCCCAGTATTGATTATTTCTTCTGGTGACCCTGGTGGATGATAATTTCAACCCTTTATGAACTTTGATACGGAACTAGCACAAGGTGTAAACCACGATGTTGACTAGTTTTTGCGCGGGAAATGAGTCGCTAATAATACGAGCTTTCGATGGAGGGAGTCAGTTGCTTTCTAGCTATAACGGAGGAAGGCTGTGCTAGTCATCAAACTAAAATTGCCTCGTAATTTTAAATGTACGATCTAGTACTTAATTCTCGCTCCACTAAAATACTTATTTTAAGTTGCAGATTCGTAATTCTAGCCCTAAGCATGATAGACGATATTTTAAATCTTCCTACCTATTTGCTTTACGTGGGTCAGAACGGCTCAAGACAGAGGTAACTTGCGACAACGAATAGACGCCTCTTCCCAGCAGTGGGATGAGAAGGGCGATGATAAATTAATTCCAAATACTCCAAATACCTACTTAATACTAAGTAGACTACATTTTAAATAACATTGATTATTAAAACTACATTAGTAGTAGGTTAGTATCCATGTTTCTTATCGATAACGGGAAATGTCCAGGAAATCAACTTATCCTATTGGATCGGAATAGGTAGGTACGTAAAAAATTTACTCGATTTGAAATAAATTGAGGGATTAAAAATTCGCCATGATGTATGGGGATTATGTATGTTGTATGACCTACTGCTGGCTGAAAGCATAATATCCAATGTAAGGGTGGGGGGGATAATATATACGCTGACTATCCGAAGAGGATGTATTGAAATAAAAAAGGTACACACGCGATAAAACCCGTTTTAATCTGTAATTAAGGATGTTTTGTTTATTATAAACTGACTCTTAGCATCCCCAAACAGGCCGCACAAAATCGGTCACCCTGGAAATGTATGAGGAGGCCTATGTTCAGCAGTGGATATGTTATGGCTTATATGATGATGATAATAAAGCATCCTCACTCTGCACTTGCAAAATAAAAACAAATATTTACATTATACATAAGTGGTCCCATGCTAGGAACTACAGAGTACCAGAATCAAGAGCCATGGTATTCCTACATTCAATATAATGTACATACAATGTCTAATACACTACTAAATATTCAAATACAGTAGGTAACATGATTTTGTTCTTTTCTGTTTTTGCATGTACTGTTTAATTTAATGATCATTATTTTAAATCACCTTTCATCTTTATCTTTATATCTTGTGTCTCACTGTTGTAAATGTATTATGTGTGCTATTTAGCAAATAAATGATTGTAAATGTCTATTTAAAAAAAATTGTATTAGAAATTAAGGTATGTACCATGGTCCTCATCTTGCTTGTAACCATCAACCATGGCACAAGAAAATCTAGTATGGGGTCAATTTGTATGATTGTTGAACAGGATGTAAATTTTATTAATTAATTAAAAAAGTAAACGTAAGGGCCTATGCACACGGCATATAGACGACGTGCGTTTTCGGCGCCGAAGAGACCCAAAAACCAGATTGCAGCATTTGTATCAATTCAAACGGGTGTAAAAAGTCAGTATGTGAGTTCATTGTTTGAAATTAGTTGGTCAAGCACCACAACCATCAAGACATTCAAAAATGTATTGGCGTGATCCTTGAGGGGTTAATAATTTAAATTAAATATTGTATTTGTAGGTTACATACCCAATAGACATGGCTGTACCACATCACACAGACCCAGAAAAACATAGTACAGATCATGCAATCAAAATCAAGGCACATCTGTTAAGTTTGAATAACAATACAATGGTGACTGCCAGCTAGGTATATAATGATGAAGATGTGAACCTTATTAACACCAATAGCACATGCAGATGAGTTTATAAATATTGCTAATTTATTTATTTTAACAAATTCTGAGCAAAGCTTAACTTAATTTTTTATATGTATATATATATAGATTTCCAAACCCATAGACAAACTTTTCCTTACAATGGTTCTAGACTAAAATAAATGATATTAAAAAACCAATTCATTATTGTTGTAGAAATTAAATTACTGTGTTGCTTAGTTTGACAGAACATAATTTTACCAAACATATGGATTTATAATCTCCTCTTGTCTAAATCCCATGCAGTGCTTTCTAATTAAATATACTAATAAAACTGATAAATACTGTAAAGACAAAAATTTTATGGGTCTGTTAAAACTGAATGCATTTGCATTTTATTTTTCAGTTTTAACAGTAATTAGAAGTAACTAAGACTCAAACAGGTAAAACAAAATAGCTTACAAACGAATGGGGTTAGTGGACAGGTGTCGTTCACAGCAGCACCTTGTGTATGGGCAATCTACCCAGGCGGTCTAACCTTAGGAGGGGCTTACACCTAGTAATGGATAGGTTGATAATGGCGATGATGATTAAATAACCCACTATTTATCGGAATTTGATGAAACTGATTCAAAATATTATGAGCAAAAAATCGGTTAAGAAATTGAGTGCTAACTTTGATAAAATTTATAATCAGTGCCCAACTTATTTTTGAGAAAATGCTGTAGGTATATAAATCACCTGAATTGTAAAATTGCAATATTTAATCTTTTGAATACTTATTTTAATGTGATTACAGGAAATCTACTAATGTCAAGTCTATCTATGTATTGATTAACAAAATCACCTGAACTTTGACTGCTGCTAAGTTTGTAATACTAGGTGTAGATATTATGATAGAATTAATAATAGTGTACTTTCCTTGGACAAATAAGTTTAAGCATTAAGAGGGATAGCTAGATATATGGATTTTACATAAAATAATGTAAATGTAAAGCTTTTCAAAGTGAGATAGGGTAGTCATGTTTATTTACAACCTATTTAGGTTATGTTATGGTGTTTTTAGTTATGATTCGGAATTGATTATAGCTTATTAAAAGCAATCATAAATGTACCTACATAATATTTATGATTTCTTTTAATGTGCTATGACTTTGAATTGGTATTTAGATTAACTTTTTGTACAAAAATATAAGCAAAATTGTAATGAGAGGCTATTTCTTAACAAACTCATAGCATTATGCATGTTTATTGTATGTAATGTAATGATGTATGTGTATGTATGTAATGACGAATGATACTAAACTACGCAACAGTGTGTACATATCTAAAAAAAGCCGACACCTTGACAAAACACGAGGTCAATACACTCTTCCACCCATGTGACGTGAGTTATCTGAATACGATACCTACAATGCGAAACCTAAGTACACAAATCCATAATGATATGATTAATTATCTTTCGATCCAATCTATTACAAAGTAACTGTTAAACCAAGCTACAGCGCGGGTAACTAAGCCTAAGCGACTATGGAATAAATGCGAAGAGTCACGTCTAATCACCACTGCATTTTGAGATTCTAAAAATTCAATCGTTGATCAAGTTACATCATCGAGGAACGCAAGAATTCAATGAATCGTAATTGAAAAACATATGTGTTTTAGTGAGTGTTTGTAACTACATTTACTAAACAAGACGAGGTAATAAATACAAAATATTTCTTACCGAGCCATGACCTGAAGTGAGGGGCCATGTATAAACAACAGGTTCCGCGCCTGCAGGAGAATGCAGGCGTAAATCCAGAGCCATGATAATAAAACGACGGCATTAAAGCACACACTTTTCACTTAAAAACTAAAAATATCACTAAATACACTAGGTAATAACATAATTTCACTGCACTTTCACACACACACACTCCGAGCAACTAGGCGCCATGTTGAAATTATTTCTTTAATGGCCGCCATTTTAGAGTTGCTACCTAAAAATATTTTTGAATGAACCGAAGCCACTGACCTCTATGACCGAAGCCGTTAAGTGGCGCGCGCCGCCGTGAGTTCGGTGCCTTATTCGGCTTACAAACTGTCAAAATACTCAAAACGTGTCAATGTCTTTGTCTAATGTCAATCAGTGCATGCTGCTGAAGCCGAAGTAAAATGTACTTACGTGATCAGATGTGATCTGTCTGTCTGATAGGTCTATGGCTAAAGCCGCAGGGGTGAGAGGGATGTTTGTTTAAATTCAATCACAGGTTTATTTATTGGGATTACAATAAAATTCATTGATATATGGGATTCTTGTGCTGTGCATTCTTTCTTGATTCCAGTGGCAAATAAACCTGTTTGTTTTGTGGCTACGTAGGTAGATAAAACACAATACCTACTTCAGAGCCAAGTCTGGCAACTACAACTTAGAAAGTACCAAGCAAAGTAGTAACTTAGGGCAGGAGAAAATGTCCGACACAGAAGGTTCAGATGATCAAGTAAAGGATCTGTTGGAAATCAAGCATGAAATACAAAAATATAAAAGTGACCCTGCTACTTCTGGAATGTTTGTATCTGGATGGGATGATGCTGATCAAGATGTTGACATTGTGGCAGATCCAAGCGGTAGGTGCTCTTTGTGTATTTCATAGTAAACTGTTGACTATTTTATACTATAGAAACTTCTTATAATTACTTATTTTTGTCTTTATCATTTTAGCAAATCCCAAGGATCATGCTTTGTGGGCTGCAGAAAATGGTAATACAAGTACACTGAAACAGCTGCTGTCTTCCCAACCAAGTCTATTACATGTACAAGATTCAGATGGGTATACAATGCTGCACAGAGCTGCTTATGGAAACCACTTAGAAGTTATATCCTATTTGCTTAGTTTTGGAGCAGATTTTGGTATGAAGACTGAGCTTGGCTGGACCCCATTACATTCTGCTTGCAAATGGAACAATTATCAAGCTGTTGCAAGATTATTAGCAGCTGGAGCAGATCCTGGAGCTCTTTCTGATGGAGGTATGTTTCTGAAAACAAAGACCCAGTTTGGCAAATAAGTCTCAAACTATAAAAAATAGCTGACAGTAATTTTAAGTGGTGCCCCTTATTCATTGTTTTGTTTTCATCATCATCTTCCTGATTTTGATTCCTACATTATGAGTAGTCAGCATGACACATCTCTTTCCTGCTTATTGTACTTCATCATTTTGCTCTAATTTTTTCAGTCACATGAAGACTATGCTTTAATTTTTTATTTTATTTGTCTGAATAGATTAATAAACTCATCAGTGCCTAGCTTCAATATATAGCTAACTAGCGGCCCATCCCAGCTTCGCACAGGTTGACATTTATTTTTTATGGTTAATTTTTTTACACCTTGGGTTACATTTGCAGTTTTAGTGGGAATTCCCATTTTTTTCTAGTAATAAATATAGCCTATGTTAGTCAGGGAGAATGTAGCATTATAATGGTGAAATCATTTTTAAAATCGGACTTGTACTTTTTGCATTTCTTAGTTACAAACATACAAATCTTTCATCTTCATAATATTATTAGTATAAATGATATTTGCTAAAATATGAAGCTATTTTAATTGAATGACTGTGCTGGCACAATTGCTTCATCTGATTACATAACCTTCGATTTTAATTTTATGATCCTGGTTGAGTTTCCAAAGTCCTAAGGTATTAATTAATTTCTTTGTATTGTTGCAGCACAAACACCTATGCATTTAGCATCATCTATGAGCCATTGTAAGTCCACTTTACTAATTTTGTTGCAACGAGAAGATACTTTTGAAATAGCTAAAATGTCTAACAAATCAGGTGAAACACCAGAGCAGTTGGCACAACGTAATGGCATATATGCTCCACTGTTTGAAATGATTAGCCCTGCTGTTACTTATATTAAATCTTTAGCTTTTACTTGTAATCCATATGTAAGAAATACAGTACATTTTAAGTAAACTGATGGTGTGTTATTAATTATTATTATAAGCAACTGTTATATTAAAATTATTTGATTTACATTTATTTCTCTTATCTAGATAAGTTTTATACCCTTTAACCGCACAGGCTCACTTGTGTTATTGTTGATCAATAGCACAAATGATGATGATCACAAATTTAATAGGCATAAAAAAACAACCAAATTTTATTTACATATTTATTAAGAATAATCTTTTACGTACTTAATTATATAAATATTCACTAAGGTAGTACTTAACATACACTATCTACCTACACCTTAAAGTACCATATTGGAGGATAAATATTAAGATTAATGTTTATAAGCTCTTGACGCCATACCTTCAATAACATGCATAGCACCAGAAACCAGGTATGTATCAGCATGTAAATTTTTTAAACTTACTATTAAGTTCCTTCTATCAATTTTTTGCAGTTCCGATAAAGATTGCCGAGTTTGGGGGGTCATGTAAGGTAATATTAAACAGCCTAGCCCAAAGATCTTCAACCTTACACAATTTTTCCACAATTCTTTTAGATCTTCATCTTTGATTATTGGACAAACAGGCAACAGGTTTATAGCATTCAAGCACTTGATTTTTTGACGTTCAGTTATAGGATAATCTGCATTTTGAAAGGGAGACAATATAACCGCACGCCAAGCAGTATAGATCATACTATCTGGAGGAGCAGATAGCTTCAGCAAGATAGGTATCAATTCCTCATATAGGCCGGAACGCAGTAGATGAGGAATCAGATTGCGAATTAATACAATGTTTCCAAATTGGCAAACGAGACTAGCTGCTATTCGCAATCCTTCAATGTTACCCTCCACATTTTGCAAAAGCTGTTCAAGAGCGCGGTATTTGTCTTGCGCAAATGTCAAAACTACCCAAGGCATATCAACATTCTCTAATTTCACTACACTCAGTAATTCGATAAGAGAAACCCATAAAGCATCCCTTTCCTTGTTTGTAACTTTGATAGCAGTATCAGATTCAACTACACTCATCAGACACTGAAGAGCTCGCATTTTTTTACATTTATTGTAATCACTATCGTCGTCAAAAGCAATTCGCGATAAATATATGGCTCCCATTTTTGGACACGTAGCTTTCAAAATATATTTAGCGGTTATCAATTCTTTCGTTTGTAATGCAGCTCTTTTGTCCTTGTGGTCATCGCATGCATTATCAAGTAAATTCTCTAAGATTTGAATCCTTATCGAACTGATATTAATGTTATTTTTGTCAGCGATTTCATTTGCAGCTCTGTTAACATCGTGGCGAGCTATTTTGTTCACAAAGTCTGGATGCAGATACAATGTCCGTATAAGTTGCGCTGGTTCCGTTGAAAGGCGAAGGAATTCTTCACACGCCCATTCAATCTTATAAAGAACATGGCGCGTAGAAAGCGTGGCATGTAATCGTTCCATTTGTTTAACCGCTCGGTTTCCAGGTTGTAGCGCAGCCCAACGCTGTGCAAACTGATAACACAGATGAGCTGCAGCTACTTGATCAGCCCCTAGTGTACATCCTCGTAGAACATAAAATAAGCACGCTCCCGCCCATTCCATGTTCGATATATGCCTCACGCAACGATGCGCCGCCCGCAGAAGCGGTTCCTCTCGACTTGTTAATCTCCATGGTTCGCTTTCTTTTGAATCTATATCATTCCCTTCTTGCTTTCTAGAAGTCATCGTTTGTTTTAGTGCGTTACTACAAATCATGTCCTTTGCGATTTGCAAATCTGCGTCAAGTGACAACATAGCAACTGCTGGTAGCCAACGTTCGTATGTTTCTAAAGTTATTTCCGATTTCAAATTAGCCCACATGTCTTCACGCATAAATAGATGAAACGGTAAACGATAATAACCTATTTCTGGAAACATACCTTTAACTGAAAACAGTTCGAATTCGTATTGCTTTGGCGCGCTTATTCTCCGGTAATCCATTAAGTAATTCAGTAAACAATACTGCTTTACGCTGTTTGAATCTGGAGTTGAACCAAATATGAACCGGTGTATGCAATGAAAAACTTCGTAATAATAAGGATTCACCGAGACAGTGCGGCCGTGTAGAGTAACTTCACCATTCTTCCAGAAATCGTTTAATACTTCCTTAATAAATTCTTTATTACTTATGTTTTCCCAAATAACAAGACATTTATAAAGTAGGCTTGTGTCTTTTTCAATATAAATTTGTCGGCAGCTTAATTCATCACAATATATCTTATACTTCAACTCCCAAGTTGTTAGCAAAGATATTAATTGCAAAGACAACCCATCATTTGTGGATACATTCAGGGCATGGCATAGCTCAATCAGTCTTTCACTAGTAGTATCCGGATATTGTTTTAAAACATAAAACAAAATTACTTTAACATCCCAAGTTTCTTCAGTGTTTTCTGGCAGTGCTATATCCGACAAATTAATGTTGAATTTAGATTTGAGTACATATTTTGGAGGGTAGACAACATTGCCTCCTTGTAAATTTATGTTAAAAGATAACGACCGGCGTATTATAGGATTCGAGAGGTAACATGTGAGTTTGGGTGAAAATGACTCGCTCTGCCCTCTTAAAGTCTCCATCATATAGTACTCTTTATCCAAATCATCACAACTATTTAGGAGAACCAGTAAGACTGTTGTCAACACTTCATCGAGTTCTTGTGCAGCTACTACTTTTGATAAAAGTTTTTTGGTTACCTCATCTCTTGTTACAAGTAAGTCTTCAGATTCACAATTGTTTGAATTTGTAATAATGTTGGATATGATCCTAAATGGTATAAAATCACAAACACCATGGACTCTACTTGTAAGTGTTTTGTTGTTGTGCGTAATCTCGGAAACAGTATAATCAATGAACTCATTGATAGCATTTCCAGACGAAATCGGTAAGTACACGTAATTAAATTTCCAAGTAATTGTCAGATTCTTTACAGTTATATTTGCATGGATTAGCGCATTAAATAGCGCTAGGTGCTTTATTAAATAATGCAAATGTTCTTCGTTGCATTTATTTACAAGATTGATAATTATATTGAATGCGTCTACTAACAGAGCTGCATTTTTACCATCCTTGAACTGCGATAAAGCTATTTCAATATTTTCTTTTGATGTATTTTGCTCTTGGTCTGATGTTATCAAATATTCGACCAAGTAGCGAACTTGGTGAACTGCAGATACTCCTCTCAGCAATGATACCAATGATGATGGCTGACTTTGAGAGGGTATAAGTCGCGTTACAACACCAGCTTGGCCTGAGCAGCTATTGCTGGTGTGTGTGCAAGAGGTCATCTGGTTCGCACAAATATCTTCCTTGTAGATATTATTCAAACTTAGTTCAATGCTATAAGAATTCTTCAAATGGTACAAATTATCAATATTGTTTATCTGTATATCATTCAACATATTTGTACCTTTCATGAAATCTATGTAGTTTCTTTCAATAACCCTGCAGTTTTTATTCCCATTCACAATTTGTTCATATTTTAACATGACAGTTTTTAATAAAATGTTTTTTTCTTTTATTGGCATGTTTTGGAAATAATCCAGAGCCGATCTGGCGTCGCTATCTTCTAGACATTTGTTTATGTATAAGACATTGCCATAATTTGCATAATTTGACATGACTGTTGTTATTGCTTTTAGATCATTTAAATCAACAACTGTACCACCAACTAGCTTGTGGAGAACTAGCGTGTAGTCAGTACATGTCAAAGGAAAATTATTTTTTTTCAACACAACTTTCACATTGGCGTAGTTAATCTCCTTTTGGATTTCTTGTGCAATAATTCTATCTGGATCAGAAGTTGTAAAATCTTTAGATGCAGATGCAGCAGCATTCACTGCTAAGTTAATCACTGCAGGGCTCCATGGCACATCTAGTGTTTTGAGTACATGGAGTAAGCATTCTAGTTTATTACTTGGAGAGCGAAAAGCTTTCAGAATCAGTTCTAAGCGGTTTCCATCTACAACGCCACCACTGCTAGCAGTTTCACTTTCAACAAAAGCTGTTATAACTTCGTCCGTATCAAACAAATGTCGAGTGGCATATGTGGGCAAGTAGTCTTGCAAAAATGCTTCAAGATCTTCAGTATAGCATCGGCGTAACATTATAAGGGCAACTTCATTTGGATTTTGAGAACTTAGTTCACTCAGCAAAAGATTTATTTTGTACTTTTCTTTCAATTCTATCATGTAGTTAATTCTGTCTTTAAGTGTGTCTAAGTCATCCATTGATATGGGCCTTAGGCTTATGATTTTTAAGGATGATTCTAACACAACAATAATTTCTTCTATGAACTTAATGCCTATTTTGGGCCAATACCCTGACTGTTCCAAAATAAAAACCCTCTCCATTGCCCATCTTACAAACAAGTCAATGTAAAATGGATTTTGTTCTAAAACATATGGTACAAAATGTTTTAACCACATTATGATTGAACCCATTTTGGCATTTGTGGGGATGGAGCTCATAATATCGACAACTTCATTTGAGCCAATAGATAGTTTTAACCCTGAGTATTTGAGCCAGCACATCGAAGCAATATCTAAATCCAATTTTGATATAAATGTGATACATAATTCCTTTAATGTTTTCTCATACAAGTTCACATCTTGATAAGTGGTGTTACCTCTAAAATTAAGATATTCTATCAAGTCTGTTTTGATGATTATGTCAGCTATTGTGTGGACTAGATTTTCATCATCTTTTGCACACACTCGTTTTTGAATGAGATATAACAAGGATTTGAATTTGATGTTATGTTGATAAAGTTTTACAGCAGTTTCAATTAGGAAATCAAAATGCTCAATATTTTCAAACAATGATTGCAACTCAGAGGTTGATTTATCTTCTTTACCTGACAATATAGTTTCAAGTAATAACTTCAGCTCAGCTACAAGTGCATCTTGAGATGATACTTGCTGGGTAATGTTGATCGAGCCCTGTTCATTTTCTGTTTCTGTACTTGATGATGTAGAGAGTCTGCCATAGCACACAAACAACTGAAAATTAAAATTTGCATTTTACAATTAACAGCAGAAAAGTACCTACTATATTTTAATGCGAGAGATACTTTTTTGTCTACTATAAAAAAATGAATGCTTTACATTGTATGTGCACCCAGTTTCCAGTTTAAATAGGATTTGGCAGCAATAAGTTATACTCATTACCAGTGTAAAAATAAAATTAATGAGAAAAGGACTCAAAAGTATTCAGATTTGCTCATAAATATGCAAATTTATAAACATACAACACTTGCACCATCACGCGCTGAGACAGAACTGTTTTTCAAATCACATATAGGTACATTGAACTGCAGTGTATAATATAGCATAAGGCCATCTAGACTTTTCTCATCTTCAATATCATCATCAGCCTGTACTGAGTATAGGCCACATTTTGCTTCTACCATTGCCTCAATCTTGAGCATCTCTGATCCAGGTGATACTTGTAACATTTTTCTTAATCAACCCAACAAGCAGATGGACAATTAGGGAGTATGCTATACGGCCTATTAATAGAAAATAAAAACTCAGGTATAGTTATTTATGGCATTCTGCATCAAGTCCTAGAAATTTTTAGCAAAATTCTATCAACTGAGATGATTATAAAATAAATAATTATAACTTGTAGATTCAACTTACCTCCTGCTCACTGCTTGCAAGGTAATAAAATACATTATTGTATACTGCAACAGGAACATAAGTCTTGAAGTTTTCAAATTCAAACACAATGCTTGAACTTTCCAGGTTCAGTATCCATATTTTAGATTTGTCAGCTAATATAAGATGATCTCCCCAGGATATAGCATGCTCTAACTTAACTGTTGAAAGCAAGGTTTCTCTTTGTTTTGTTATTGGACACTGACATACAATACTTCCAGATTCAATAATAATATTTAATCCATTATTTGTATTACTGGATACTTCAGTATCTTTGTAGTTTCCTTTCTTCAGGGAGATGCATATTTTATTACAGCCATCCTTAATTTTTTCAATAAGCTCTTCAGTACTCACTGGGTTTGCTAAGTCTTCTCCACTTTCAGATTTGAAGAGGAAATATTTGGCATTTACTTGATTGAACTTCACTTTGGTGTAATTTGTAACAATGAGCTTGATTTGTAGCCCGTTCAATAGGTCAGTGACTATAATTTCGCCTGATTCCAGTATTAGCCACAGGAGATTATCCTGTAAAGCACTGTCTGTAATTTCTTCATTGTAATAATATATTTGACCTTCTCCCTCCGCATCGCCTTTGCTGTCTAATATATCAGTTATCCGGAAGCACTTTGTGTCTTCAAACAACACTATTTTGGGATAGAAGAACTTGGCTCGAAGTGAGCTCGAACTCCGAATCAAATTGATCTTCTTGATTTGGGATTGAATAACAGTCATATTCACAAATTATTTAGCACCTCAAGATATTTAGTAAGATATGTACATACACCAAATGGATAAAATAAATTGATTGAGCATTTCTCAATTCAAAATGTAACTGACGAGATCACGAGAATAGACAATTTCATACAGATAGCCGGTGAGCGAGTTGTGGGTGGAAAAGAAAAAAAACCAAATCCGAAAACATTTTGACATTGACATATTATAAAATAAATTTTAGGCTCATTTTACACAAGCACTTAACTTACACTTGGTGTTAGTAGTTTAACTACTTGTCAATAGATGGCGCTAATTAATCAAATTCCGAACTGCTTCTCATGCTTTATTTTATGTGCATTGTGCAAAGAATATAGTAATACATTGTGATGTACACTGACTTTGTAAAATTCCTCTATAAATCATAACCAAATTTGCGCACTTTGGGTACCTATACCAAAACCGAAGCAGTTCTTGAGTGTATCATACATAATATTATGTCTTCATTAGATAAAACAAAGGCGGGTTTGTTCGAACACTTAACTCCGATCGGCTGGACCGATTTTGATGATCTTTGATTTGTCTCCGCCCTGAATAGCAGTATAACTTTTAAATATTGGAAAATACACGCAAAAAGAAATTATGAAGAAAATTCATTTCCCCATACCTAATGATGGCAGATTTTCAATTCTACCGGGGTGACGTAAATTGACAGCCCGCGTCGTAAGCATATATCATGTCAAGGCGCTAGTATCATAATAAATAAAAATAACATCATATGTAGGTACTAGGTAGATACGTACGTGCAAACAATTTATTTGTTAAGGTAAGACCGCATTAGAGCGGCGTTGCGCGGTGCCGCACGCCGCGCCACAAAGCGTCTAAATATTGTTTTAATGATTTTGAATGCCGCATGTCGCACTAGAGCGGCGCCGCAGTAGGCGAAGCTGCGCGTCGCGGCATAGTTGCCTCCAAAAGAATATTGTGACGTGCAGCGCTGCGCCGCGCAGCGCCGTTCTAATGCGATCTTACCTATCTATAGTGTATCTAACAGTAATCTATAAATCATTTTTGTCTTATTACTTTAGATTTGTATCTTCGTTTTAAATCAACAGATTTTTGAACTTTTGTATTGATTTCAGTTTGTATTACATTTTTTGTTTCACTCATTGCAAACTCATAACTCTCATACAATCCGTTTAGTATTTCGTGTCTTATTTCTATTGCAGGGACTTCTGATTTCCCACCAGATTTCAGGAGTTCCTATAAAAAAAAAATCATAGTTAGATTCTAAACCATAGAAATTAGGTTTTCAACTTTACTTCTAACTCAGTGACAGTTATAATACCAGACTGAGATGATAATAATTTTATGATGGATATGAGCATTTTTGTATTGTCATACAGTTCATCTCGCCTACCATCTTAACTGTTAAGTTGACATCATCACTAGTGTTTACTAAACAGCCACGTTTGTACAGAGCAACCAACTTATCTGTTCAGTTGGCAGCATTGCTATAACTACAAATTTGTACAGAGCCATCAACTTATCTGTTCAGTTGGCAGCATTGTTAGTTTCTACTGAATAGTTGCGTTTGTATCTAGATTTTTACTTGCTGGGATTAGTTCCATTCCAATTTTGTCCACCTGAACAGATGAGCTAGTGGCACTGTAGATAAATTATGCTTGTTAATAAATAATCTACGGTATTGTGAACTAAATACATAATATACCTTGAATGAGTGGATTTGATTGGGGAGTAGCATTGTGACAGCGTGCCCGACACGGCCCGCTCGCCCTGTTCTTCCTATTCTGTGTATGTAAGTTTTGATGTTCCTTGGTGGATCATATGAAACTACATATTTACAATCTGGCACATCAATGCCTCTTGCTAATGCGTCTGTGCCAATTAATCTGAAATGTGAAACAAATCTGTATACTTTCAGTTAATACAGTTCCAACACTTCCTATACCTACCATTGGTGGCTTTCATTTACAATAAAGTTGTTTATTCCAATTTTTTATATTTTTACATTAGGTAAGTAGGTTAAAAAAATGTATTATTATCATCTAGGTGCCCTTTGATATAGGCCTCCTCCAATTTTTGTTATTCTTTCCACAGTTAACCTGCTGTTTTCAATACCATCTTCCCAACGTTTGTGTTGTCTTCCTCTGCTTCTTTTAAACCTACAATAAATTTAATCAGAAGTTCCTGTAATAACTGCTTGTCCACATTACACAGAGGTTAACTTGAGGGAAGAGAATGCTGTCTAGCATTAAGTTCGGCTATGTACAGATTATTTTTATTTTGTGCAATAAAGAATTTTTCATTCATTCAAGTTCTAGCTTAACCTTTATGTTCAAAAATGATGCATTTGTGTCAGCAAACTTTATAAAAATTTCGTATGTGCATGTGAAAATCACTATAAAGCTCCTGTCTTACAAAAGTAAATCAAACTTACACATTAATTTCTGAATTTGTGAACTTTCTTAACACTGCCTCTCGTGTTGGCCTGTCTAATGCAGAAGACAACTCAGCTACCTTAAACTTGTCTCTTCCCCATGCACTGAGCAGTACGGCCAACCTATGAGCAGACTCGGCAGCATTTGTGAAACACAACACCTTATCCCACTTTTGGTCAACCAAAAAGTGATACAAAATTAGCGGCTTGTTTTCAGCTTCACATGCAACCATTTGCTCAGATAATTCAGCTGGTGTTGCATATAATCTGATCTGATCTTCATCTTCGTTTTCAGTTAGTGGAGCAGCTGAAAACAGCTTTGGCTGAAACAGCCCCCATTGTTCCAACTTCTCTGGATCCTGAGACAGAGTTGCAGAGAAGAGGAGCTTGTGAGGTGGAGTCCTTTGCTCATTAAGGTTGAACCAGTTCAGATTTGAAACTCTGCCTGTCATAAGTTCTGTTCCTAATTTGATATTCTTGTCCACATGGTACAGCCAGTCATTCTGTATGTGATCCATTATCCTATCAGCCTCATCTATGACAAGGAATTTCAAGTGTTTCAGTGAGAAACCTTCTGTACTTTTTAAATGTTCCACTAGCCTGCCGGCAGTGCAGACAATGATGTCTACTTCACTGACCCATCCTGCTGATTCAGCTGAAAATATCAATAAAGTTTTTTATTAGTCATGTAATTCTTGATCAAATTTCTGTTTTTTTCTTTACAAGTTTTTCATAATTCATCAAGCTAAGAATAAATACAGAAGCTAAAAATGCCTCAGAAGAGAGAAGCTTAGCAGTTATTGGGCTCACGCTGAAGCTTATTTATAAAATGGATCATGTTCTTACTGTATCTAACAATGTTTTGCTGTTCCTGATGCAGTGGAGTGGATCCACCTAAAAGTGCTACTTTCAGGCTTGTTTTGGAGCAATATCTCTTGAACACTTTAGCAACCTGGGCTGCTAGCTCCTGAACTGGTAAAACTACCAATGCTTTTACTTGGCAACCTATTTCATCCATTAGAATCTGAAAGAAGATAAGTAAAACCCACAATTAGAGGTACGTGGGATTTACAGATGCAAAAAAAAATATGTTTGACATAGGAGCAGTCTGAGAGAGTAGAACTTATAACTTCATCATACAGAGCTAATAATTGTTATATTTCTCATGATTTTTTCATAAGAATAATGTTATTGACAGTATAGACAACTATTTGATCGAGCGAAGTGAGATCTCCAAATCAACTTGAGCAAATCAGCGTTGTATTTGTCCGAGGATAACTTTTGAAGCGCTGATCCGATCATCGTGAAATTTGATACATAGGTATGTAGTGATGGTACAATTTTGGTGTGACTAAATGAGCTAAAAATGTGGGGGGGGGTTGAGATATTGGGGTTCAAGAGGGGTAAATGAAAATGAGACTATTAGGTCTAGTGGGACGTCAAATGAAAGGTCGTCATTAATACATTTCAACTCTGTTTTTATTTTTAGTTTAATATTTGTAGTTTTTGAGTTATTAGCCATAATAAAAACAAAACTTTAGACAAAATTTACAGGGTACACCAGTGACTCCACAATGCTGAAATTTGGTATTCGTGTAGCTTTAGTGACACAAATATAGGCAAAAGTCTGAAATCCAGAATAACTGCATTTTGTACCCCAAAAAAGAGTAACCACTTACTATGAACTCCCGTTACCTGTAATTTAAATGAAACTGTAGGTCAAGTAATGTAGTAATTTATTTCGTGGCACTATTTTGATAGTTTAAGATTACGAATAATATATTTTTGTTTTTATGGGAGACTCGCGAGATCTCAGTTCAAGGCGAATCAATAGTTATGAATAGTGTACATAGCCGTGGTGGCATGTAAAATTTATTTACCTGAATAATTGGTAATACAAATGATAAGGTTTTCCCACTGCCAGTTGGAGCAGAAACACAGATGTCCTGTGGCTGAAATGGGTAAGGAGCTTTATGTTCCTTTATGATGAATGGAATAACTTGTTTCTGCACAGGGAACAGATGTGTCACTCCTTCGTTCAGTAGTGTAGCCTTCAGTGTGCTATGCAACCAATACTGATCTTCTGCTGAACAATCCAAGTTTTGCAGATCAGTTGATATTGTGTTGGAATTAGATAGCCAGTATGGAAGGACTCTGGATACCTGGAAGTCAGAAATTACAATAATATGTAAAGGAGGAAATCTATGGAACTTTTGGTCAGATTCTGAAAATACTTTCACCGATAGAAAGCCACACCATTCCAAAGTAACATGAGTTACATTTTATGCAGTTATTATCACGGGATCTGGAACTGCACAGATAAAACTGCTATAGTCACAGTAGGCATCATAGTTTATTAATATAGATAGATAGATAACTCTATTGAATTACCACACAAACAGAAATAATACAAAAAATATGTACTAAGCTAGAATAAAAAAGGCAATATAATGCTAAAAGCTAAAAACCTTTGATTTTAATTACTTAACATTGTAAGGTTTATCAACAAACTATGATACTGTGAAGTTTATGGGATTCATTACCTTGGCCTTCTTTTCGAACTCGTTAATGCCTAAGACTTTAAATTCTTGAGATAATTTTTCTTTGACCAGTTTTTTTGGTTTTGCCACTTCTACATTCACAATAATAGGCTCAGGATCGGTTTCCCTTAGCTCTGTAATACTTTTTTCATATGTGGCAACTGTCTCTGTAGATTTCTGTTCATTATGTGTGGGATCATTTGATTCTGATAATTTAACAAAGGACAATGTCTTTTTTCTTTCTTCAATTTTTTGTTTCAACTTTTCTAAACGTTTTGATTCTTGGTCAACTGTATCAATATCTTCATCAGAATCCCTGTATCTGAAAAAAACCGTACACAACTTTTTGAAGGGCATGTTCTTAAAAAATATAAGATCGGGTAAGTACTGCCTACTCAATAAGAATACATTTGTAAAGGTGGCCTAAGTTTAAATTGCGATACAACATCTTACCTGTTTATTACAAATAAATCCATTATGTTATAGAATCTATTGCAATTTCAAAATAAAAATACAGCCACGATCGAGCGTCGTACAGAACATTGCACTCCCTCCACGTGTTTTTGAAGTTGACATGACAAAATCAAATCAATAACATTGACAATTTGACACATCGCCTGACAAATGACAACCCATATAGTATAGTTTTAAGGGTGTTACAGTTTCTAAAAATGAAGCGGAACGGTATTGTATAACTATGGGAATGTCTTTACCGACTAAATATTTATTGCGTGCAGCTTGTATCAAAACAAGGCCTAACCTAAGAAAATATGTTGGTACCGAACCTGTCACGTAGTATTTATATTCTCTTTGGTATCTATGTATAATTCTGACTGCCTCCGTGGCGCAGTGGGCGTATAGCCGACTGAGACGCAGGAGGTAGCGGGTTCGATTCCCGCTGCGGAACAAATGTTTGCATGATCTACAGATATTTGTTTCGTGTCTGGGTGTTTTTCTATATATTATAAGTATGTATTTACAAAAAAAATCTATTTATGTATTCTATCAGTACAGTTATGCTATCAGCTAGTTTCTATAGTGGTTCCCATAGTACAAGCTCTGCTTAGTTTGGGGCTAGATAGCGCTGTGTCCAGTGATATTTATTTATTTATTTATAATATTATATAAATAAAAGTCTCGTGTTTTTGGTTTTTGTGGTCGCACTCCTCCGAACCGACTTGGGGAGCTGGTGAATGCGGGACGAGAGCGTTACGAAGAGTGTGATCGGGCGAGGCGAACAGAAGTTGAGAGGGAGATATAAGTTAGTGAAGATATAATACTGAAGGGGCAAGAGAGAAGTGCGAGCACACATTTTCTTTTTCTCTTTCTCTCATAGCCAGTTACGTTTCGTATATCTAAGACACAGTGCATACCTATTGTCTGTATCACACTGTAGGAGCAAGAGAGAATAAAAAAATCTCAAGAAAGTTTTCTGCTTTTTTTTAAAGAATTTTTTAGGTTATTCAAGTCGAAAATTTTCAAAAATTCAGAAAAAAATTAAGAACTCGAAAACTATAAAAAATCGCGGAACATACATGGGGGTGATTCGGGTACCCCAATGGGTGTCCTATCTCTGGACTTTCGCTTGACACTATTTTTTAGGACCCCCTGTATATTTAACTCAGTTAGCAGTTCGTTTGCAAGTTTCCTAGCGTTACACCAACGGTGATTTCTTGATTATTTTTCGTAATTTCATTTCGTTTTTGAACAATTTTATAAATTAATATTTAGAAAAAGAAATTTTACTTCAGTTGGTATATAGCACACTCGTATTTTATTTTATACATATATTTGGTAGATAAGAGAATATAGATCGTAAAGTATTTTTCACTATCCTACCTCCACCCCGCCATTATTATATGAAAAATATTCATTATACCTTTAGCTCCTTTAGCTTTAGCTATATTCTTTTAGCTTTAGCTAGCCTTTAGCTCACGGACACCTATCCTACGTGAAGTTACTCATTGAAGTTCACAAGTTTGGTTGATAATAATATTTAAAATCTTAATTTTCCAAAAAATTCAAATACGTAATCGTTCTTTCTCTAATTTTCGTTATCATCCAAGTCATCGCCTATGACATTTCGTTCGTGAGCTTAGAGCATTAAACCAACCGGAGGCGCCACGCGCACTAATTTCTATACAAAAAAGTCTGCCGTTTTCGGCGCGGGGGACGAGGCAACGCACACAAATACTGTTAACACAAATGCATTTTTTCAATACGTCACTACACACACACACTACAAAATTATCAAACACCAGCATAAACTATACTCAGTCAAGTATAAACACACACACAGAAAACCTGTCCGTGAAAGAGATGACGTCAGCTCGAAGTAAACATTGATAGTGCGAGGAACACATCGATAATAAATAATAAACTTATCGATATTTTGTGGTGAAACAGCGAATAAAAAAAAACTTTTATAAAATAGTTTATTTGTAAAAATTATGTAAGCGTTACAGTTATTGCAGCTTTATCGCGCGCATTAGCAAAATGTTTATTAATTATTTTTAGAAACACTATTGATTCTTAAAATGAATAAGTTTTGTGTATATGTGCCTAATACATTTCTTAGGGTCAGTCTTTTTGGACAAGTGACTTATTCTAATGTTGGTATACTTTTGTATGACCGATTTCGCAAGTTCAATATTATGCACAACAAAATCATTACGTATCAGGAGGTAGCGGGTTCGATTCCCGCCGCGGAACAAATGTTTGCATGATCTACAGATATTTGTTCCGTGTCTGGGTGTTTTTCTATATATAATAAGTATGTATTTACAAAAAAAAAAGTATATAAGTATTCTATCAGTTATCTGGTTCCCATAGTACAAGCTCTGCTTAGTTTGGAGCTAGATAGCGCTGTGTGAAATGTCCAGCGATATTTATTATTATTATTATCAAAGTAGTGACTTTTGATGTTTCTGAACAGTTGTCTACCAACATAATGTTGTAACACTTTATTTGTAACCCATTGGGGCGCACAAGAGCGGCTAACTTTTTTGTCATGAGACAAGTGCTTCCGGATTTCCACTTCGCTAAGACGACATAAATCAATAACTTCCTTCGATGCGTACATTAGACCACCTCTACTTTTTTGGTACATTATACTTTTTTTCTCTCCACATAAGCCCTTTACGCATGTACAGCATTTAATTATTTTAATAGTGGAAAACACTACGTATCCCTCTATGTATTCCACAACCTTTTCTCCAAAAGAGGATAAGCATGTTTCGATCTCTATTTCTGAAATTATATCACTTTCTTCCGAGGTATCGAGAGCGAGGGACGTTTCTGTTTCTTTATGTCTGAAAATAAATGATACATAATTTATAATGTTTATATTGACAAATATTTTTTTTCTCTAACCTATCTCGTCCCATTGCTGGGCAAAGGTCTCCCCCAAGTCCCTCCAAGTATCCCTATCCGTCGCTATCTTCCATTAAAAAAAAAAAAGTATCGACAAAATTGTTTTTGTGCTGTCCCATCACTAGCTGTCCTAGTACAGTGTTGCCAGAGTAGCAAATTAAAAGTGGCCTGTTTACGGAACAAGTGAAGATCATAAAATGCTAATAATTAATAAAGTATTGATAGTGTAACATAACCTTGTCTCGGTCATCATGGGTCTTCAACACTTAGACCATTTATTTGGGAAGTGGGTCTGTGCATCGCACGCATGTGTCAAACTTAAATCAAATCAATGTCATTCAGTTTCAGTCTATGTACTTTTAGATTTATTTTGCAATTTTTTTCTTCATTTTCAACAGCGAGCTTGAAATATCGTATGATTAAACAAAATGTTGCCTTCCAAATTAGTTTGAAGTGAATTTTAATTTGGATGCTTGTTGGTAGTAGATCATACAACAATGAAATGCAATGTTCGTGAACTCGCCCTCTTGAGCGATCAGCCTTGTGCTATTGAAGGAAGATTAAACTATAAAAAGGTCTCCAATGGAAGTTATCGACAT
The DNA here is from genome assembly GCA_963924445.1 of Philereme transversata. Lineage (NCBI taxonomy): Eukaryota > Metazoa > Arthropoda > Insecta > Lepidoptera > Geometridae > Philereme > Philereme transversata. Next base: position 15,442,237 of record OZ004342.1, read on the forward strand.
CAAGCAGGTCTGTATCAGTGTCATTTTAGGAAATCCCAGCCAATTATTAGACTTTTTTCCTGTGAGCTTTTCAAGGCGTATGTTGTTGGTATACACCTTATTATTATCCTTGAACTTTTACTGCTATCAGTAAAAGTTAGTGGAATTTATTAGCAATTTTTAACGTGAGATGGTAATTCACTCATTTCTCCTGAAAACATCCTAAGAATGTTGTATGATTCATAATTATACATTCCAAAAATAATAATGATAATAATAATGATCATACATGTAGATACTGCAATATGTGTCCTGGCATCTATTTATGATCTAGCTTTGGCACATGAAATTGTAATTCAGAGAATATTGCTGGCTCTCTATGAAATTAACTAATCTGTTCTAAGAGTTTTATACTAATGCTGAAAATATTACTAAGGTAGAGTCTCAGTAATCTGGCACTTCAGTAGTCCGGTACGTCCAATAACCCCCCCTCGCCCCTCCCTACTCTTGTTCGGTGCTTGCGCACATATTTTATTTACATATGAATTTTTCTATACAATCCAATAATCCGGCACTCCCTAGTTTTTAATAGTGCCAGATTAGTGAGACTCTACTGAATTACTAGCGATTTACAATCTAATTAGCTTGTTAGTATCGATCACTGGCCAGCAGGTGGTGGCTGGCAGTTGGCACCCAGATGGACCTGGCACTAGATCCATTGACAAGAGGTTAAAGTAACAGTGAAAATGTGTTGGCAAAGTATTAATGTTTCTACCATTTTACATTTAGTATTCAAAGAAAGATGGTTTCGGCTGATAAATAACTACCTGTTCTACTTCAAAATAAGTGAAATGGGAAAGTTTGATACTAAAAACCCGGCTGGAATGTTTGTTATGGAGAACTCCTCAATACAAATGGAACACGGACTAAGCTTACCTTTTTCATTTTCAATATCATTCATGTAAGTATTCAAAAATTTTGTTCTGCTAATAGAGTTTAAAACTCATTTTGCCGAACTATAAGGTTGGTATCTCATGTATATTATTTGTATGTATTTAAGTTTATGTTTATTAGTATAATCAGTAGGTATATTTTATTTTGTGGGTTCTGTTATGTTTAAAGGTACTCTTCCATCTTTTGATTTTTGTTTATCCTGTCCAACCAAAGGTTGTCTGGAAGGGATCGCTTTTAGCGATAAGACCGCCCATTGTACTGTTCTTTATTGTTTATTTCTTTGTTACTGTATTTTTGTTTTGTGTGCAATAAAGAGTATTTCATTCATTCATTCATAAGACCTAATTAAACAAAATCTTTATAAAAGAGCCTACTATAAAATATCGGATTATTTAGATGATAGAGAAGCTTGGGATTGAAATTGCTCCAACTCGTTCAAAATGTTACAATTTAGACGTAATTTATGTTTTGTATTATGTATTGTAAAAGGATCATTAAAAAAACAACCAGCCGTGTTTCTTGCCTTTCTTTCCTGGCTTGGTCGCGAAGGAACAGGCAATAAAATTGACGTTTCAAAGTGATCCTTGTGATTTTAATGAATAAAAATATTTGAATTTTGAATTTTGTATAAAAACCATAGAAAATCGAATATCCAACCAGTTAGATCAACATCAACCACCAGAACAAGCTGGGTTCCAGTGTGGTGTCTCTACCACGGATCATTTACATTCTCTTAACCAAGTAATTGAAAAATATTAAGAATTCAAACTTCCACTATTTAGCCTTCGTCGATTACTCCTAAGCCTTTGACAGCATCAAGCACTCTGCTATTTTCGAATCACTTAGTAACCAGGAAATCCCATCTACATACATCAACCTTTTAAAACAAATCTACATTAATAGCACTACATTCATAAAAATTGAAAAGGTTGGACTGTCCTTTCACATGCAAAAAGGAGTGAAACAGGGAGACCCATTGTCCCCAAAACTCTTTACTTCTACCCTTGAAGAAGTTTTCAAGACACTAACACCAAACTGGAGGCAAAATGGCATTGCTATCCGTGAAAAGAGGTTAACTAACCTCTGTTTTGTCGATGATGTTGTGCTTTTCTCCTCAGCTTTAGAACTTGAAACCATACTGAACGAATTGAACATGGCAAGCCTCGAAGTTGGACTTAGTATGAACAGATCAAAGACAAAGCTAATGACAAATAGCATACATCATAAGCTACAGGTTCGGGGTGGGGAGTTGGAATACGCCGTTGACTACCTGTACCTAGACCAAGGACGACAAGACCTCGAAATTGCAAGACGAACCAAGAACGCTTGGAAGGGATATTGGTTAATGAAACAGCTAATGAAAGGTACACTTCCTTTATCTCTGAAACGGAATCTCATGGACGTGTGCATTCTTCCCATCCTCACCTACGGCGTACAGACCTGGTCTTTGACTGATCTGCAAAAGTCCAGACTCGGTGTGAATCTGACAGACCGCGATCGAAACAGTATACAGCGCTCTGAAACACAAATCGCGGATGTCGGACACAGATCCGCGATTTGGTCACGGATAGAATGAAGTGGGGTTGGGTGGGCCACGTCTGCCGGATGCGTTATGGGCTAAAGCCACCACAGAGTGGACGCCTCTAAACGAGAAAAGACCTCATTGCAGACTGCGGCGAAGATAGAGGGACGAAATTGATGCCCATTTACAGGATTGGTCGACAACAGCCTAAAATAGAAAAGACTGTAGAGAAGGAAGGAAGCCCTTTGCCCTGTAGTGGGACACTACAGGTTCATAATAATTTATTTTTTACCTACCTATATTGTCCCACTGCTGGGCAAAGGTCTCCCCATCTCTCTCTTAATAATAATAACCCCACAGGGCACGCTTGTGGGAGCGTTCGGTGCGTGGCGACACCGCGGAGCCCCATTACTCCCTGGGGTTGACAGAAACCCCTGGTTTGCCTTAGTTGGCCGGTCAAGGGTGGAGGCGCAAGAGCGAAACCTATGCTCCAAGAGTTGCGGTGTTAAAGGCATAAATCCGGGAGTAGCGCTTAGTGAAACTGCAGCACACCTGTCAGAACCCTTTAACTGCCCACACCAACGTTGCCTCAATAATTCTTGGTATTGCGGAATTGGCAGGTGCCGTATCTCATCTCTGCCATAGTCCAGAATCCATTCCATTAGTATTACTCTGACAATATCCTGTACTCAATCCATTATTGCAATAGTTTAACCATCTGTCCCACCTCGATCTTGCAATATATGAATTTTATAGATATATAAAACCAATGAAAACAGGCCTCTTTCTTGGTGGCTCCGGCCTCAGTAATGCCTATGTTAAGGTCCAGGCTTAGTGCCTGTGTTGTGTTGTGACTTTAAAAATAACAAGAACCATCTTTTCTATGGCCATGTTTAAAAGTAGCACAGGGCTCTGGAAGTTATTTTCAAAAATGTTTTTTATATTTGGCTGACCCTGAGTTTAAATTAAGCCTGAACATGTATGATCAAGATAATGCTAATTACTTAATATGCTAATCGGAATCAGGTACTTTAGTAAGGTTAATATTATCTAGTAGGCTCCTGTATCAGATAAGAATAATTGATTATTTGGCAAAATTAAACAAATAGTAAATCTTATTATGCGTTTAAATATTCGCGCAAATGACGTGTAAATGGTCACTCGTTACGTTATCAAGTCGCAAATATGAATTGTGTACAAACATATTTATTTTTTTATTAAACAGCCTAGATTATGGAATATGCAAACGGCCCACCCGATGATATGTGGTAACCGTCGTCTATAAAAAAGTATTGCCTCGTAGGTCACGCACCTTAGGAACGTGCCTTACGATGCACTGCCCTTTCATCAAATCGTCATCAAAATGTGACGTCTAATTCCAATGATATTTATTCATCAATTCCTAACAATAATAAACCTATGTTCATGCTACCCGTTGACGACAATGAAATACAAAAAAGTATCAAATCCTTAAATAAAACAAACGCTGTAGGTTATGATGGATTAAACACAATATTTTTGCAAAAATGTGCTCCGTTATTTACAGACCACTTAAGTTATTTGGTAAATCTCTCTTTTGAACAAGGAGTATTTCCTAATCGTCTGAAAACGTCTATAGTAAAACCACTCTTTAAGAAAGGGGAAAAAAATGATATGAACAATTATAGACCCATCACTCTCATACCAGTAATCTCAAAAATTTTCGAGAAAGCCATGTTGAAGCGACTTAGTAGTTTTATGTCAATGAACAAATTGCTGAAAAACGAGCAAAATGGGTTCCGCAAAAACTTCGACATCTCTCGCTTGCTTTAACTTAATTGAAATAATCACCAGAGGGCTTAATGAGAAATCTAAAATGGCGGCCTTATTTCTTGACTTGACAAAAGCGTTTGATTTTGTCAATCATGAAATAGCATTAAACAAGTTATACAAGTACGGAATACGTGGCCTCGCCTTTGCTTGGCTAAAAAGTTATTTAGAAAATCGCAGTCAATGCACAGAAATCACAAAAATTTCAAGCAATGTAATAAAATGTATACATCAAAGCTGAGATTGAGTAAATGTGGGGTACCCCAAGGAAGTATATTAGGTCCATTTATTTTTCTAACGTACATTAATGACCTTCCTAACATAACTAAACATGAGTGCACTTTATATGCTGATGATTCTACAATTGCCATTAAAGCACAAAACAACCATGATTTAAAAAATCAAATTACTATAACAATGAATAAAATTGACAATTGGCTAAACAACAATAATCTTAAAACAAATCTTAAAAAAACTCAATTAATACAATTTCAAACATATTATTATAATTCAAAGCACTTGACATTAAATATTAATTTAAAAAATTAAATAATTGAAGAAGTAAGTACAACAAAATTCTTAGGATTGATAGTTGACAAGAACTGCAACTGGAAGGCTCACATTGACTCTGTATGTAATAAATTGGATCAGTTTGTATTTGCACTCAGAAAACTAAGATTGAATGTATCAAAACAAGCTGCGCTAAGTGCCTATCATGGCTATTTTTCCTCCATTCTCTCTTATGGTCTTATTGTATGGGGAAACTCGACAGACATTAATAAAGCTTTTATAGCACAAAAAAAATATGTTCGCGCATTATGTGGAGCCTAGTTTACTGAAAGCTGTCGTCCTATTTTTAAGGAACATAAAATCATGCCTATTGCCTGTATGTATATAAATGGTATATGTAACTTAGTTAAAGAAAGACTCTAAAACACTGTGACAAAATGCAAAGGCATACAAGGCATCATATAATCTACCACATTGTAAACTTGATATTTATGAAAAGAATGTATATGTAATGGCTGTAAAAATATTTAATAATTTACCAAAGAACATTCAAGAACTGCCACTTTTTAAATTTAGGCACAAATTAAAATTATGGCTTTTAGATAAGACCTTTTATACATTAGAGGAATACTTGAATAAATAATGACATGATTAATTTGACAGAATAATTATAATTGAATACTAAATGTTTGACATAAATAGTGTAATGTTATTAACAATATCATTATAAGAAAAAAAATATGAAAGCTTTACAAGCTTATTGCACGCCCCTGTGTGGGGTAGAGTATAGTGAAACTATTTTAAATTATATGTTACATAAATAAATAATAAATATTGCTGGAAATTTCACACAGCGCTATCTAGCTCCAAACTAAGCAGAGCTTGTACTATGGGAACCAGATAACTGACAGAATACTTATATACTTTTTTTTTTAGTAATTACATACTTATAATATATAGAAAAACACCCAGACACGGAACAAATATCTGTAGATCATGCAAACATTTGTTCCGCGGCGGGAATCGAACCCGCTACCTCCTGCGTCTCAGCCGGCTATACGGCCATTGCGCCACGGAGGCAGTCATCTTTCTGTATATCCTATATTCTGGCAATAAATGATTATGATCAACTTGAGACATAAAGGTTTAAAGCCTCATGGCCTAATATTTCACTGGCACCATTATGCTTCAAACAGAAACACAGCAATGCAGCTTGGCGGCTGAAACTGCAGTATAAAGGTTTGGTCGCGTCGCGTCGGCTCACCTACACGAGCATTACGACGAACGACGATGCGAATGTGTAAATGTGTTACAGATGAACTATGTTGGTATTTCAGAGATGAACCTGAGAAGCGTCATGTGTTTGCCGCGCGCGCGGAAGACAATGTGGTGCATTGGGTGATCAAATTACGGGAATGTTCTTATGAGTACTTAAGAGAAAGACTTCACACCCTACAATCTAAAGTGTACTCTATCACAGGAAAGGTATGATCAGGAACTTGCAATTTTAATCTAATCACTAACGCTAATTTAGTTTCTAATATATTTCAATTTATTTGCAGGATCCGCTGTTGTTAGTTCCCAGAAACGAAGGTGCATGCTTGTGGGCCCCCGCAGTCCCATTCTCAACCGTCCCCGCTTGCTCAGTAAACACCAGCTCCTTTAGCTGCCATCTTCATACCTCCAATGGTGCATTCACGCTTGAGCGCAGCAAATCAGATGTCCAAGCTCACATGCATTTGCGAACTCAATTTCAAACAAAAAAACCTACCTTCTACACAAATGAAAATGCAAATAGTATTGAATTCAAGAAGACTACTTTTTATACAGATGGAAGCGAAGAAAAAGAAAGTTCTAATCACACTTTTGCCTTAGAAAGGAGTAAAACTTCAGGATTACTGCCCGGTAGCCAACAGCATGTGAACAATTCGATATTCGACAATCGGCCACAATTCTCACGAGCGGCGCCTAGTCCGCCTGTTCGAAAGAAATTGTCTCCTAATGTACAACGCGTAGAACGAGATGACTTCACACTATTGAATGAACAAAGCAAGTTCCTGGGCTCAACGGGCATCTTAGATGTTGCACCAGTGAAACCCAAAAGAAAAGTGTCGCCAAAAAACCTAGAAATCGGTAACTCTACTACAGATAGCAGTGAAAATATACCATCCAGTGAAGATCTTATTCAATTTTGATTGTAAGGTAAGTAGTTGCTAGATATTTAATTTCGAACCCACCTTTAATTTAATGCCCATATTATTTTTTAGGAATGAGCATTATAATTGGGGATTCCTTGCCTGAAATGACAAAGTAGGTAATAAGTTAAAAATTATGGAAATCTGAAAGGATAATTATTAATACAAAAATAGAAAATCTGGAAGAAGGCTTCCCTAGGCCAAAGAACAGAGTCCAACCAAACCTTTAATTATTATTAAATTAACTGAACAATCATATAATAAACTAATTTCAAGTAGTGATAACCGTGGATATAACAATATAATGAATACATAGTCATTTAAAAATGTGATATTTATAGATGTAATTTAAAAAACACATGTTATCACAACTTATTTGAACAAAGGAAAATGCAGATAGTATTAATTTTATACAAGCCACTGCTCATACGTAACTAATTTCGTAATTTTGACGCATTCGTCAACACTCGGCATTTGTTAGAGCTTATGTAAACCGCATTAGCCATTATTGTTTAGTGATATTTAGGTGGAATGCTGGGAATATGGTTTTTGCGTGACGACAACGAGCCGAAAGATTTAGTAGGAAGGATAGATTGATGAATGATAATGTAACGGTCGTAGGAAGGGTTTGGTAAATCGATGCCGTTAATGTCTCAGCAATTTATTAACGGAAAGAACATACATAATACATTTAAAAAAAATGCAAAGGTAACAGTTTTATCATCTAAAGACCGTTGCAAATGATTTATACTCTCAACTGTTACTTAGCACTGGCCGGGGGAATTGTCCCCAAGACAAGCTGCATTACCTCATCAAACATCACTATAAAGAGGGGGTTTCACGGTCATGTTTTTATAACTGCTAACAGATGGCGTTGCTTTGTCATACGGTGATTATCAAAGGAAAGTGAGTTGTCAATTCAATTGCCGTGTTGTCATTATTTGCCGAGGAACTTGACATTAAGAAAACATCATTTGTGTTTCTTTAAATGAGGCATGAGATTGTTTTAGACAAAATTTTGAAATTGTGTTTTTGAGATTTTGGCATACAAACCATATTTGTGTCCGGTGTATCTCAGTACAGCGCCATCTATTACGCTAGTTGGAACTAGTTTTTTTTAAATCGAAAATGAAATGCCCTCATTTGATTGTAAACGTCTTCCTCGCGTTATATATGCATCTTCCGACCAATGAAATTTTAATATATTTCAAACCCTAGACCAAACACAGGACACTGATCGTATGTCTGTTTTTAATGAGGCTGTAATGACGTCCTTACTTAAGTAAAATTAAAATCTCATTATATTATTAAGTGTTGCCGTCGTCTTGCTTTTTCGAATGAAAAGAAAATGCAGTCAGTAGGTAGATTACCTATTTATTATGTAAGTAGATTTTTAAGCTACAAGGATGTTGCGCCAAAAACTGTCTCGATCTTAAATATGGCATCACAAGTCTTTGACTGACTTTGAGATTACTTGTTGTAAGTTTTATTTTGCATTAGTATTATCTACGATTCTTAAATGAGTTATTACAATGTATATATGCTACAATGTTTGATAATACAATGTACTGAAGAGGTGCTTACAACGAAATCGCATCCAAATTAATATTTGTGTTTGGATTTTTTTTTATGAATAATTTCAATGATGTATTTTTTTTTTAATTATAAAACTGATAAGTTTTCAGGCTTTAGAGCTGTATTTTTATATTTTATAATTACTCGACAATATAAAACTTGTGTGTCCAACGTGTAATAAATAAAATACATGTGTATATATATTTTTTTTATTTGCTGTTACAAGCTTCCTGTTTCACGTTTACAATATACCTAAATCTATCACGGCACAGTTAACATAACTGTACCGATTACATTCGAGGCACAAGGTTCTTACATCTATTATAACATTGCAGCGACGATTACGTATAAGGTTTTCACTAAAATGTTTTTGTTCGGTGATGAAACATGCGATATGTGATAAAGCTTGAATTGTTCTCCTTTGATATTTAAATAAAATGGGTCAAGCGCGTGTCGGACCACGCACAGTGAAGGGTACCCGTAGTCAATAGGTCTGTATCTTATTTTAAAGTTCATAGTTAACTTGGGTCATTTTATATGAAAATTATAATGAAGTGTTTACCAACCAAATTACAGACATAAGTTGGTCGACTGCTGCTAGTAAACTTGTTCAGTCTCCTACTAGGCTTTGATAGTTCTTACAACACCAGTATATATGCTATTTTCTAATTTGGGTACTTTATAGGTATCCAAGAATAGCGGTTTGGCTGGAAGGGGAACAGGAAAATGTCCACCTTGACTCTATATGTTGTAAACGAAATCTTGTATCAATGTGTGTTTTTCGAAGACCTATACAACTATACCCTACACGGCTTTAACTGGTCACACGAACAGACAGACAGACATGGCGAAACTATAAGGGTTCCGAGTTTGACTACGAAACCCTAAAAAGTAACACTATATGAACAACTAAAATATAATGTTTACTAAGTTTTAGATCTAAATGGAGATCAATCTGTTAAAATATGATCAAAAAATACTATAATAGGCACAATTTAAAATAATTGTATTAAAATAACTATAAATATTTGCTACAATTTTAATCACTGATCTTGCTGACCGATTCGTACATTAATTTTGTTGGTACAAACACAAGTTATTATATTATATAAAGTTTCCTATCATATAGGCACTTGTATATTTTTAATTTAAAATGTCGTCTTACTTACTACATTAGATCAATTATTTTATTAAAAGAAACATGCCAAAAATAAGTTCCAGTTTATCTCAGCTTAGCATTGAATACTATATAATTTATTGTGACGGTTTGTATTGTTTCAAAACACTTACTTTAAAAGTAGTGCTTTTCTTGCCCAATCAATACCTAGCTAGTAACAATACGATAACTACATTCAGGAATACACTATTCATAAGATCTGTAAGTACCTTTATATGGCAGCTGCCGATTTGACTAAATAACAACGGCTGCATGGAAATAGGCTTAGGGAAATTGACCCTTTGATGAATTTGGAAGACGCGAATAACTTTCTGTAAGGCCGAAAGTTCGAAGCGTCCTACACATACGTTCCAATAGAATCGTATGGCGTGATGGGAATCACTTGTAGATATCGTGATGTAAACGGCCCGCCGCAGTTTCGAAATTGCGCCTTTAGTAAAAACGAGTAGTCGTTATAGAAGCGACGCACGTGGCTCCGGGCGTTAGTTGCCTCCGAGGTCGCGCAGCTCGCGATTTCCGAGGGGCAGCGGCGGTCGGTAGTTGTGGCGCAGCTCCAAGGCCTCCACGCCACTTGACGCTTCACCACACTTCAGTTTCCGCATCATCGCCAGCTGGAATCAAACCATAAACAAATTAAAATAAACTATTCACGATTTGTCCCACTCTAGGTACTAAAGAAATGAGAAAAGCCAATCGACCTTCAGTCAGGTTGGGCTGTTATTCAGATATCTTTATTACAAGGTTTACGGTTGTCGTGTGTTTTAGTTTTCTGTAGAACGTATTAGGTACCACATGAGCGTAGTCAATGTCCGTAAAGCCTTACGAATATGTTTTACGCAAATTATTGTTAATGGCCGATTATCGTTTTTCTATTGTTGTTTAGGTTGAATGACTAGGTACTCACGACTAATCTTATTAACTACGTGCATTCAAATAGGCATTTATTGAGTAAGTACATTTGAAAATAGATTGTATACTTTAAGATCTAAGTACTTAAATAAGATTATAACACCGAGTTAGCGGATGGGTGATAAATCTAGATTTTCTGTTTATATTCTATGCATACTGAAATGGTTAGAAATGATGCTACTGCTTAGCTGGACCATGTCGCAGGGCGAAGCTCAGGGCGAAGTTCATGTGAATGTATCAGTGTTGTTTACCATTATCACTCTATGCTTGCCTATAGCACACTGATAACCTACGTTGTCTACACCAAATACCTAAAGATCTTAACATATTAGCATCTTTATCAAACCATAGACGATTAGACATTGGCATGGTACAAGACATCATGCCGACAGAACAGCTGTTCACAAATCTTACCTGTTCAGCAGACACCTGCACAGGGTCTTTGAAGAGGATCCATGTGACGGACTCGGAGCAAGGGGGTGTGGTGAGCGATCCTGGGTATGTCCAGTACGCTGTACGCGCAGGCAGCAGCTTAGCCGGGTCCAATGGGTCCGAGAATGTCACCTTATCGCCCTTGTGGGTTATGTAAGGTAATAGTCTTAACACCTTGTCCAATTCCTCGTTTTTGTTGCCCACCTGTAAAGTAATTTCATAAGCGTTAGTCGGGCGACTCTTGTCTTTGTCTTGTTCGATCCCAGTGACTGTCAAGGGCAGGGCACTCAAGGTTGCTGTGCATAAGATACGAAACAAAGTTAGACGGATTGCCTACTCCATATCAAATTGTAAATAGTTCGATAGCATTAGTTATGGCATGTTTACCATTTTTGTAAATAGAGCGTATAACAGAATCAGTGACGATAGATTGAAGGAGTCTTCTTTGGGCGAAATTATATTTACCCTAAACTCTAGATTTTTTAAAAGAAAATAAGCGTCACTCTTCACGCAACTTTTTTGTAATATTCTGCCTCTTATATATGTTTTAATTACTAACTATAATATCTATGACCGCAGCAAAGGCACATACGTTAACCTACATACAAGTTACACAGAGCCTGTTAGGTTTAGATATTCTTGTGTTATTTTTAGAACTATCACGTGCCTGCACTTGCATTTTATATGCAGCGCTAAGAGGATTGAGTTGAAAGGCTTCGATGACGTCGGCAACTCGATAACCACATTATGCGTTCCTCTTGAAGGATTTCTTTGAAATAAATAACCATTTCAAAATTAATGCTGACATTTTCCTCCTCTCTCTCTCTCTATATATTTGGTATGTAGGTAAGCAACAGTGCAGAGTGTTATACCAATACAATTTACTTGGAAAGAGTTTGACTGCGTTGTTTTAAAGTTACAAATATATCCAATAGTTTTATGAGCACTTTAAACAAGATCTGCTTTTGCAAAAATTTATACAAAAATCTGAAAATGCGTTACTAATGTTTATTATTTTAAAATATTATCTATTTAATTTGTTTTGTATTATTCTAGGCAGTAAAAACATACTTATACGGTCATTATACTATTCCAATTGAATAGAAACGATCTGATATTGTCATAGTGATGCGTGAGGGTCATAGCAGCGGTCCGAGTGAAAGTTATACACGGAAGCCGAGAGAGCGATTCTTTTCGCTTCCGCGCGCGCACTGCGTTTATCTGTACCGTTTTAAACATCTGGGACTACTTACTCATTTACATTGTCAGTTATTGAAATCCCATCACCTGAGCATTATTATAGTCTGTGAACGTTATTTTACCATTAATTTTCGTGATTTTAGACCTTCCATAATTTTCAAATAGAATTCAAGCGACATGGTAACACCGATACCTACGAGTATTATATCTGTAAAAGATGTCTGGAGGTGATCGCTTACAGCAATTAGTCCGCTTGTATTTTCGCGTGTCTAATTATTTATTGTTATATTATTTGTTAATTAGGGTTCCGTACCTCAATAGGTAAAAAAGGAACCCTTACTTGTCTGTCTGTCCGTGTGTCACCGCCGATTTTCTCAGGAACGGGTGGACCTAGCAAGTTGAAATGTATACCAGACATTGAGGTCTACAATCCCTATTATTTTTATAAAAATCAAGGTCCTGAGTCAACACGATAAAAAGATATGAGCAAATTTAGATTTCGCGAAAACTTGTAAGTACCAAAATTTACCTTAGTTTTCAACTTTTTATTTTTCGGACTTTTTCCTTTACTTGTGCTGTAAGATCTTGCTTTTAACCAAAATTAACAATTCTAGGTCTATAGGTTTTGGGTCGAAAACCTATATGGTAGTTCCTGTTGACCTAGAATCACGGAATTTGGCAAAAAGCAAGGTAATAAAGCCGCATAAATAAAGGAAAAATTCCAAAAAATAAAAAAGTTTAAAACTAAAGGGTGTCCCCGTACATACATAGTTGACGCCAATTAAGATAGTCCTCTGAGTTCTATGGGCGCTCGTACAATTTAGAGGACAATGGGTAGGTACGGAACCCTAGGCGCACGTGTTCGATTCGCACTTGACCGTTTTTTTAAGTGTGGTAATGATACACTATATAGTGTCTATCTGTGACGGTACGTGGTAATTTCCGTATTCAACTTAATATTTTCTATCCGCATTACTTACGAGTAAGATACAATTCAAGGGTTAATTTCAGACATTTGCACGTTGCCCGAATACCAACGACATACATAATGGAATGGTAGTCTGAAAATATCTAACCTACATACCACAATTATGCTGCAGTTCTTATTGTAAAACATACATTAGAGTTAGGTACGTGTAGTATAGTGTTTTCCTTTATTTGCCTAAGTTATATCGAAAATTCTTAGCACGTGCATCATTCTAAAACCGTATACAAAAGGACCATTACAATACAATAAACAATACTTACAAAATGTACATGGACATCTACTTAACGATTCCGAATGTCATGCCATCCATCGCCGCAAAGTGGTATTCAATTACAAGCCACTGATGGACCGCTGTATACAATACTTGGGGTTGCTTTGTACCTAATGTGGATGTCCTAATGACGATGATTGATCACTGATCGATTTGTTTTAGGACATTCACACTTTTCAAACAAGAAGTTGTATAGTGTAGATTTGAATGCCGAGGTGACATAATGGGTTGTACCCCAACTCCCCAAATTTTCGAAGGCATGTGCAATCGGCTTTAGTATTCTTATAAGCGACGGTGGTTTTACAAGCAGTAGGCCCAGCACAGTAACTGTAGAGAAGGATTTAGTCATGCATGAGTCATTTTTCGGAACAAAGAAGACACTTGTCGACCGTCTCGAGCACGGCGATTGCGAGAGTGAACGGGAAGAAACGTCGACACTTCCTCGACAGTAGTCTACAACGCCGGGCACGATAGCCATCATTTTCTTTATCTTTGACATTTAAGGATAGACAAATTTCTTCTGAAACCGTCTAGGTCTTGCTATGCCTAGACAACACTGTCTTCTCAAGTTGTCTCTTTCGCACTCTTCTCAATCGCGCGTTTACCAACAATTTTTGGCTAGATATTTAATTAATTATATATACAACGTACGTTGCTATAGACAGAGTGTCCTTCTCTTGTCTAGGAATAAAACTTATTGAGCCTGCTCGTGGCAAGGACATCGATGTGCTAGCCCTGCAGGTATCAAACGTAATGTTTGACTTTCATATCACCCCCCTTCTGATGGGATATCTTCCATCATGAGGATTAGTATTGTCGTGAGCTATAGGAATTTTTAACCGACTTCAAAAAAAAAAAGGAGATTCTCAATTTGATTGTTTTTTATTATGTTTGTTACCTCAGAACTCCGTCATTTAAAAGCCGATTTGGAAAATTACTTTTTTATTTAATAGGATATGCTTTTAGATTGGTCCCGTAGAATTTTCATCAAAATCGGTTTTGTACACAATATATCTATACTTGGTCACTTCAATAATACTTAAATAATTACATAGACTTTATCTACCTATAGCTTATTGAACCATAATTTTAGAGGTACTAGAAACAGACAAGCATCTCCTTATAGACATCTAAACACTGATTAATAAGTACTTAAGATTATAGCTGCTGTAGATGGGCATTGTCAAATAATTTATTATATGACTAATTTAGAATCTAAATTGCTATGTATGTCAATATGTAACAATTATAAACACTGAATTTAATTAGTCAATACATATTGAGGAATGTCAAGAAATTGGAACTTTAGATGAATAAATTAAATGTCAGATCGTACTCGTAGCTGCTGTCTAAGACAGTGGCATTGTCAAAGAAGTAATATTAGCAAATTGACTTATAAATTAATGTCAAGATAATCTATACTCTAAATTACCATGTCATGAAATTATAGTAATTATGATAGGTAAGTAGTTTGGGTAAGACGGTTATATTTTAGTAAAAAAGAAACTTGATATTTATTAGAATTGAATATTTTGCTTCTTAAGCGTTGTGTGCTGGCTGGCTCTTGTTGTACATATGTATACGTATTTACTATATTATGTTAAAGTAGATAATTAAAACATTAATAGTAAATGAAAATAAGATGAAGTTCAAGGGGAAAGAGGCTTAAAGTTAACGTTATAGGTAGATAAGTATTTTAACACAGTAATTAAGATAAATTAGGTAATTAAGATAAGTTTTAACTACGCTTGTTTTTATAACGATTAAGCTAATTAATAAAATGACAAACAATAAAAATTCCATGTTAGAAACATTTATACTCAATGAGGTATTTAGCTGTTTTAAATGAAATTATTTACCTATGCTAGACGGTCTAGCAGGAAAAAACTAAGCATTTTATAACTTCCTTCTATATTAGGTACGTAGTACATATTAATAAATTTCCAATTCAAAGCTAGGTTCGCAATTAGTGTTCAGAAAAAATATAGGTAAAACAAAATAATGGACGTTAAATTCAGACATGCAGAACTAACCATTAAAAGAACTCCCAAGACAGCCAATCCATCGGGCTGTCCAGCAGCCTCAACGAAGCTGTTGTACTTGGTGGTGTTCCAATGCACCAAATGTAGCTCTCCCGAGAAAGAGCGTCCGTCTACGGTATGCTCTGAACCCTCGCCATTCACCGCGCCCCAGTGGCAATGCCACTGCTCGAGTTTGTACACGTCGTGGAGAGGCCCGCCTCGAAGTTCTGAAAAAAACAATACTGGATTTAGAATAATAATAAGATGCGATTCAGTATGTTAAGGTGATGGTGGAATGTCTTTTGTGAATTTTGAGAAGTTCTTCTTTTTATGACAAAGTTAACTTGAGGATCTAATCTAGTTATTTTAAAGACAAAAACACGATTGGTGAAACTTTCCTTGGTAGATTTATTTTTCAAAGTTGGCTCTTCCAGAACTCTATAAGTTTCTCGTCAAAGTATGAATAGATGAACAAGTAAGTTTTACACGATTTGTTAAACAATCATAGCCCATATAGTATTTTAAAGCCTCTTTTTATTTGATAGTTTTGAAGATATTAATTAATTTCTTATTTGTCGCTTCAATCGTTTACTTTTAACCAACTTTTAACGCGTGATACTCTATATGCGAGTTTATCCAGGCCCGTCTTCTTAGCTTTAGCTTCTTAGCATTTAGGACTGTGATTATGATAACATAAAAAATTTCAACTGCTGTCATACCACCTGAATACCAACTAGGGCCGTTTGTTTCAGTTAAAAAACAAGCTGTGTATTCCATTCAGATCTGGCATCAAATGCCAGGAACATACGCTCAAAATACAAATCTAATAAAAAAACAAAAGAAAGAAAAGCAGGCAAATCAAGAAAAAGACCTTAGGTTCGTAACTTCAAATTCCTGAGAAGAAATTACTTAGACAATCACCAGAAATACTTGTAAAGATTAGATTGTATAATGTAATGACTAATCACTCAATCTAATCAGTAAGTGCTTTGCATAGTAAAGAGGCATTTACTCTTACTACCGTGCTTGCATTTTCTTTATAAGCAAGCCCATACGGGCAAAGAGATATGAGCGCATTGATTTAAAATATATACAAGTAAAATTATGAAATACTTAGCTTAGGTAATAATTAATATGGAAAAAACTTTCACTATGACCAAACTTAAATACCTAGTTATATGAGTATTGATAATGAGCATCACTATTTTGTATTCTCAACTGTCTGAGCAAGGTTGAGGGCCTAAGAAAACAGGGACTGGCTCATCTGACTCATCGGGGAATTACCTAATAACACTTTAGCAATGAAAATAAAAAATGAGAGTAAAACAACTGAACAACTTATCTACTTATTATTTTTTTATCACGTCTTGTCTATGTTGGTAATTATTGCAACTTTTTCAAGTGTTTCCACAAAAACATTCCTGTGTTTTCCAGAAAATAATAAATTAGTCATTCTTTACAACAGGGAATAATGCATAATGTTCCTGTCCAAAACTGCATCGGTGTCCTTACTGGGGAAGTGTTGCGTGAGACCGGGACATGCAGGAATGAGTCATCATGGGGGGAATCTGTTTAGGTGGAAATGTAAATTAAACCGCGACACCATAGCTACAGGATAATATTAGCATAACTATCATTTATATTCAAGCTCTGAGTAAACAAGATATTTAGACATTGGCTATTAAACTGTCGTAAGACTTTGTCTTAATTGAGCTTCGTAAGTTTTGGATACTAAACCCCTAAATTGAATTCTAGACAGATGGATCAATTCCAGTTAGATAACAACATGAAAACTACATCATCGTTAACCTGAGTAAAAGCCAGTCTATTTGATTAATGTTTATTTTTTAGCACTTGCGACATATATAACTTGAATAAGTTAATTGAAACAGTAGTACCTACCTACCTACAAAAATGCAATTTAAACCCAGAGTTCATTTATTAGGGTTCCGCATTCGAACTAGGAACCCTTACATATTGCTTAGCTGTGTGAAATATCCTGCATTATTTATTTGTGTTTGTCTGTCCGACCAGTAACAGCTGTTTTACTCCTGTAAGTCAGGAAATCCTGATAGGTTTCCTTTCAATGCCCCTGACTTTTCAGTTCATTTCCTGACATTTTGCATGTGGTAGGTAGATTAAGGTTCGATTATTTTATTTTTGATAATAGAATGATTGGTAAATTTATTTATTTTTTTACCTATTTGTAGTTTCCTCTTTTATTTTAATTCCTGATAATTACAGTTTTGCCCTGTTTCCCAGACAGAGGGTCCAAATTCCGGACATATCAGGAAAATTCCTGTCGTCTGGTAACCCTATGTAAAACTGAAATTAAGCATGAATTAAAAAAAACTTCTTAGTTTAGGGTAGGTTTTATATAGAAGTTAAGTGTGATTTCTTTTACTAACGCACTGTGCCGTGCGGGGTATCGTTGGACGAGACTACCAAAAATACTATAAGATTCCCTCATCATTCTTTGGTACCATAGCCTGTTTACGAAATATAAAGTTTCAAAGTTGCCATTTTCGGAATAGTCGTGTGAGTGTTCCTCCTAACAGCCAAACCGTTATTCTTGGATGATAGGTATCCAAAAAGTATTCACAATAGTGGCACCTATACTGAAGTTGTAAGAAGAATTATCAAAGCTGAGTAGACTACTAGTTTACGAGCAGTAGTCGATCATTTATTACATCTGTTTTTGAGTTTGTAAACAGTTCATTGATGTTCATACTAAAGGACCAAAATCAAAGGCAAAATAAACTTTGTATTTCAAAATTACTAAGATATAGCCGTATTGACTACGGAAACCTTCACTGTGCGTAGTCCGACACGCGCTTGTCCAATTATTTTTCCTCGACGTGTTAGTCTAACATAAGAACCCCTTGCGAACAAAATATAATTTCTACGAAACGCACTCAAACACATTTCTAGAACTAAATTCAAACTGGATCGAGAACATTGATTTATTAATACAGGCTGAATGGAACTGGCGTTTCATTAAATTGATGCTTCGTATTGAATTCATTCAATAAAACTACACGTGCGTAGTCTCAAATGGCCGTGGTTTAACTTTACGCTGACCAAAAACCCAACGTCAGTGGTCACGTCGTCAGCAAAACCTACGACCAACTCGAAAATCGATTTTATAACATGGAAAGATTATGTCTTCATTAGGTACTTACCTGAATCGTAGCCATTCTCGTCGACGCGCCAGCAGTAGCCAGGGTTGACGACGGAGCGCGGGTGGTTGACGGAGTACTTCCATAGAAGGGGAGGTGCACAGACACCGCTGCTCGCTTGTGTCGTCACGATGTCCACAGGGCTTTGCCTGGCACCGCGAGCTTCTGGGAATTTTTCTATCCAAGTGGCGGGACCTGTGTACAATAGCAAAAGCGTTATTATTTTTCTTTTATCTCACCTTAACATTCGAATGTAGAAAAGAAAGTCTACTTAATTGCTATGCCTTATTCTACTTAGGAAAACTATAATCAGAGTTCATAAATCGATCCGCGTTCGGCGTTTCATAGTGAAGTATTTGGGCTGTTTTTGTTTATAGCTCAGGTACAGTTTAGCTCCTTTATCATAACTAGAGTTTCGCCCCGAACTAGATCTTGCGAGTCTCCCAAAAAACAAAAAAAAATATGAGTCATAATCTTTGAATAATAAAATAGTGCAACAAAATGCACAAACAACTAACTTGACCTACAGTTTCATTAAAATTACAAGTAACAGGAGTTCATATTAATTGGTTGCTCTTTTTAGGAATAGAAATTGCAGTTATTTTGGATTTCAGATTTTTCCCTATATTTGTGTCAGTAAAGCTACACGCATTTTCCGCGATGTGGAGTCACTGGTGTAGGTACCTTGTAAATTTCGGCTAAGGTTAGTTTTTATTATGGATAATAACTCAAAAACTACAAGGATTAAATTAAAAATATGTACAAAATGTACAAATTTCATTAGAAGTCCCATTTGACCTAATAGTCTCATTTTGTTTTTTACCCCTCTTTAACCCCAATATCTCTATAACTCCCCCAACGTTTTTAGTTCATTTAGTCACACCATTGTCCCAAAACTACCTACCTATATATCAAATTTCACGATCGGATGATCGGATCAACGCTTCGAAAGTTATCCTCGGACAAACAAACATACATGCAACGTCGATTTGCCGAAGTTGATTTGGATATCTCGCTTCGCTCGATCAATAAAGTGCTAAATTCCGTGTATTAACGGCATCAGGGATCCCTTTAACGTACCTACTAAACAGTAGAATATCTTTTATTGGGTTTTGGTTAGGTACTATCACCAACTTTGTGACTTGCGAAAACCTGATAGAATTGGGCTATTGATTCAGCGCGTAACGAGACGTAAAAAACCAAATAACATAAAAAAAATCGAGTCAACAATGTTGTCATTTTTTAGTGCTACTTAGGCACATGCTGTCAGCTGTCATCGTGAGAGTTATAATATATAAATAGTGCATGAGTGAGTATGTAAATCTGCAAGTACAGTACTAACAATGTGGCGTGAGAGTGACGGCTTTTTTGAGGCGTTTTTATTCCCTGCTATATACCTATCCGTTATCTTATCAGAGCGCGACCGCCCGCGAGCTGTTCGGTAGGGCTTTGTGCTAAAACAACGTTTTTATAGCGATAAATTGATAAATCTGAGTGCTCTCAACTTCCGGGTACTGTCTACTCATGTCGATGCAGTTTGTGCTGTGTTGGATCCATATCCTTTTTATATGCAAAATATATAACTTATCCGTTTTTGAGTGGTTTATTTCAGCGCAAGTATCGTACCGCCGCTGTAGGTACCTTATAGGTCGACTGATTATTTAAAATTGAAATTGGCAGTGCGGTTTGAAGTAAATAAATCACTGTTTGAAAATAGGTTTCTGTGTAATTTATTTTGATTTGCTCCGGATGGTGCGTAACTACAGTTGTACAATACAATATAATGAACTAGCTCGATATGTCGGTACCTACCTGTTATTTCACAAATTGCGTCCTCCACGGACATCGTCACATACGGACATCCGTGATTTTAATGATAATCGCCAAAAATAATATCGGTTTTATTATACAGCGACCATTGATTGCATCTTATTTATCTAAGCTACTAAATATAGAGAAACCTTCATCCTCATACAGTATGATCTGTTTATCGCAATGATAGCTTGAATGGTTGATACCTATTATTTGTAAATCATCTTGTATTTACTGTCTTATTGTCTCATTATAAGCAATAAACACGCAGTGCTAATGTTGCGTGAGACTTTTTCCTCTTGATGTCTATTATTTGACGCTGCAATTGCACCATACGCCCTGCACTTATCAGCAATTCAGTTAATTGAGGGGTTCAGTGCACGGACGACATCTATCCTCTTCGCCAGGATGATACTATCTTCACTTCATGAAACACGTGGTAATCTTAAAAAATATTAAAATAACATCCACTAATATGTACCTAATATTAGATCAAAATAGTTTCGGTTTTTCACAGGGAAGCATTCTTGGGCAGGTATGGTTTATTGTTTTGTGTAAACAATGAAACCAAAATTGGCAGAACCTCTTGTGGCCTCTACATTAGCCTGCTGTTTTCTGTTTGTTGAATATTGGCATAATGCTATATTGTATTTCAATGCAGTTCAAACTGGCATCGATTGTATTCAATTTTGCGATGACCCGTTTCCAATCGAAAATCATTTGCATGTCTTTGTTTTCGGACTTATTTTGTATTGTGGGAAAAAGTAATTCTATATTCATTAACTGTACATCAAATTAAAAGTGTTTGAATAATACCACAAGCACTATCTAGATTAGGTAGCAATGAAAATAAAACGATTTTAAATTATTAGCTCCTCCATTGCGTCGAGTAACTATCTAATATATTGAGCACTTGTTCTCTGATTCACGTGGATTAATTATAAAAGAAAACTTACTTCAAGCAACATACTCGGAGTATCTACCTATGCCATCTTTTTGGGTAGAGAGAGATGGTAACCATATTTTTATGAAATAGCCTTTATTCAGTGTAAAGATTTTGTCTACTCAATTACTTTTGTTATGGTTTCCTGGAAGGTGTAATAGACAGATCTCTGTGTGGGCCATACTACTTGTAGTAGGTAATGATGATTAATCAATCAGCGCTTGATTAAACCGCGAGGCGGTGGTACGGGCGGTGTCGGTCGGTGTCGCGTAGCGTGCAACGCAGCGCCCGCGTCGCCGACCTCGGCCTTGCTCAACAGCTCAACTCAAACAGATTTATTTATCCAGTTTTAGTCATTATTTCCTCTATGGTTCTTAAGTTTTCTTGATTTCAGGCCAGCCGGCTTGACCTTGATGTTTTGAGACGCACATTAATTCCATATGGGTTGCTTTCTGCCTTAAATCCAAAATCCTTAAATGCGTGCAAGATCCTTTTAAGGGTTTTTGTTACAGCAGTCTTTTGGTTTGTTAACCCCATTATGTCAAGTTGGAAGTTAGCACCTAATTACCTTGAGGCATAACATGCAATTAGTAGATATTGCTATAAGTAACGCGAAATGCACTTCTAATAGTTTTCAATACCTATGTAATAACTTTGCCAATTTAAGTTATTATTTTGCAAGTTGATTGCAACTTTAATATTATTTCCTCGTTGTGAATGGGGAACAAAAAGTGTTAACCGGTCTTTTTAACCTTAATATCCGGAGTTGAGCGTAGAGTTCAGATCAGACCTTCGAGGCCGCGGGTTCAATAGGTATGATTTCGATGCAGACTGCACGGTGGCTGTTGGTGAGTTGGTGACGCTTCAAAAACTTCTTTATTTATTACAAGCTTGCGCGCGCGGCTTCGCATGAGTGGTTTGTGAATAACAAGTAACATATGTCTCAATCTAGGGCATAATCTATCTACAGAACCAAATTGCATCGTAATCGGTCCAGCTGTTTATTTGTGAAAACGTAACAAACTTACAAATACAGTCACTTTCGAATTTATAATAATAGTTAAGTATGTAATTGATCGAGCGAAGCAGGATCTCCAAATCAACTTGGGCAAATTGGCGTTGTATGTATGTACGTTTGTTTGTCCGAGGATAACTTTCGAAGCGTTTATTCGATCATTATGCAATTTGGTATATAGGTAGGTAGTGATGGCACAATTTTGTTGTGACTCAATGAGTTAAAAATGTGGGGGGGTTGTTGAGATATTAAGGTTCAAGAGGGGTAAAAAAAAATCAAAATGGAACTGTCTGGTCAAATGGCAAGTCTAATAAAAGGTCTTTGTGAGTACATTTCGACCCCGTTTTTATTTTTACTTTAAACCTTGTGGTTTCTAAGTTATTAGCCCTAATAAAAACTGAATTTTGACAAAATTCACAGGGTACACCAGTGACCCCACAGTACTGAAATTTGGTATGCGTGTAGCTTTAGTGACACAAATATAGGCAAAAGTCTGAAATCCAGAATAAGTGCAATTTCTACCCCAAAAAAGCATAACCAATGAGCATGAACTCCCGTTACCTGCAATTTGAATGAAACTGTAGGTCAAGCTAATGGTTTTTCATTTCGTGGCACTATTTTTACAGTCGAAGATTACGAATAATATTTTTTTGTTTTTATTGGAGACTCGCGAGATCTCAGTTCGGGGCGAACCACTACTATAAGTAGGTATGTATTTAAAAAAATAAAGTATATAAGTATTCTATCAGTTATCTGGTTCCCATAGTTCAAGCACTGCTTAGTTTGGGGCCGGATAGCGTTGTGTGAGATGTTCAGCAATATTTATTTATTTTATTTAATAAAGACGGACGGCCGCGCCGTTACCGGAGGCGCATGCGCACCCACGCTCTCTCACAATCACATTGTCCATTGTTTACAATAAAACCCATTATAATGCTAATGAATCTAATACCAGTACAAATACAGTGTCAACACGACTCATCATTGAATAATCTCAGCTTAATTCTTAAACTAAATTGAAAATCTTCAAATTAATAACTGCCCTAAATATTTGTATGGCTAACTAAGTATTCGTTTTATCCAACGGCTTCGCTTTCGTGTTATCTTATTGATCGAGCGAAGCGAGATCTCCAAATCAATTTGGGCAAATCGGCGTTGTATGTACCTATGTATGTTTGTTTGTCCGAGGATAACTTTCAAAGCGTTAATCCGATCATCGTGAAATGTGATACATAGGTAGGTGGTGATGACACAATTTTGGTGTGACTAAATGAGCTAAAAATGTTAGGGGGTTATTGAGATATTGGAGTTCAAGAGGGGTAAAAAAAATGAAAAAGAGACTACTGGGTCAAATGGGACGTCAAATGAAAGGTCTTTATTAGTACATTTCAACCCTGTGTTTATTTTTAGTTAATCCTTGTAATTTTTCAGTTATTAGCCATAATAAAAACAAAATTTTGACAAAATTCACAGGGTACACCAGTGACCCCACAATGCTGAAATTTGGTATTCGTGTAGCTTTAGTGACACAAATATAGGCAAAAGTCTGAAATCCAGAATAACTGTATTTTATACCCCAAAAAAGAGTAACCACTTAATATGAACTCCCGTTACCTGTAATTTGAATGAAACTGTAGGGTCAAGTAAGGGGGTTGTTTATTTCGTGGCACTATTTTGATAGTCAAAGATTACGAATAATATATTTTTGTTTTTATGCTGAGACGGCCTGGCTGACAAAGTTTAGGTTTTATGACGATGTGATGTAATAAAATTATCATTGCCGTAGCGCGTGCTACGTTCGTAGTGCGTAGCTGTGTTACGTAGCTGACATCTCATCTATAAGGGCGCATCGCTGCCTAATCGAATTTAGTGCATAAATATGATATAGAGAGTTGTCAAATCATACAAATACATAAAATTTAAACATTTTTAGTTCATCGAGCGAAGCGAGATTTCCAAATCAACTTGAGCAAATCGGCGCTGTATGTATGTATATATGTTTGTTTGTCCGAGGATAACTTTCGAAGCGTTTATTCGATCATCATGAAATTTGATACATAGGTAGGTAGTGGTGGCACAATTTTGGTGTGACTAAATGAGCCAAAAATGTTGGGGGGTTGTTGAGATATTGGGGTTCAGGAGGGATAAAAAAATTAAAATTAGACAATTAGGTCAAATGAGACGTTAAATGAAAGGTAGAGTAAAGAGTACAGTAAAGTTTTTGTAGTTTTTGAGCTATAACAAAAACTAAACTTTGACAAAATTCACATGGTACACCAGTGACCCCACAATGCTGTAATTTGGTATGCGTGTAGGTTAATATCACAAATATAGGCAAAAGTCTGAAATCCAGAATAACTGCAATTTGTACCCCAAAAATCAGTAACCAATTAACATGAACTCCTATTACCTGTAATTTGAATGAAACTGTAGGTCAAGTAAGATGGTTATTTCGTGGCACTATTTTGATAGTCAAAGATTACGAGTATTTTTGTTTTTATGGTAGACTCGCGAGATCTACGTTCGTGGCGAACCACTAGTCGCTAATTACATTGGAAGCCGAGCTAAATGTATGTTACAAGTTTACAACATATTTATAGGTAATACAAAACTTTCGTCCTGTTTAGGTAAGTACGAATTCTTTTATCGCATAGAATGGGGAGTGTTACATTTAGATAATGAAGGCTCATTCATATGAGATGGATGGCACATTTATTAAATGTTTTATTCATCCCATGTTGTGTCTCCAATTGATCGGGCGAGAACTTCGCAGTAATCGTATTCGTTTAGTTTATTTTTGCAATAATACTAATCCATATAGTGATATACTTGCGGACTGACTGCTACCAACATTTTTTAATTGCCGTTGTACCTATGTTAAAATAAATTTATTTGCTATTTTTCAACATGTAGGTAAACTGCAAAAGGGATAAAGTGTTAAACAACAACATTAAAGAAACTATAAATAACAATTCATAGAACGTTGAATAATGTCTTCTTCAGAATTGCGCGAACGCAACGATAAATTATTCACGGTAAAAACTTGGCATAATACAGATAAAAAATTGGTTTCTCTTAGAAATTATAAACACGGGATTTATCAGGTACCGTTTTATCGGTGTTTCGACCGAGAATTTTTCGGTTCAATTCGTGAACCGAATCAGGGTGAGTGCGATCCGTTCGGAACCACGTTTCGCCTCGCACTACGCGCCCTCTGCGCGCGAGTAGACGGGAGCGGTGGTGGGGGTTGTGTCAACGTTACGTGATAAATCCCAAGTATATAATGTTTGAAATAAATCACGTAAGTTTTTTAAGTAAAATTATATAAATATATATTTTTTTAATATTTTTATTTATAAAAATATACCTATAAAAATAATACACTTAAAAAAACCATAGTAGGTTTGTCCTAAGTGCAACTCAAAGTCTTTAGTAGGTAACTATTTGTATACATGTACGAAATTCTTTTAAATATTTTGCTGTTTCATATAATGTGCATTTTTATAATGTCCTTACTTAGTAAGAATCAATACAATAATAATCAATACTACAAATACAAAATACATTTATTACAAGACTCTTTATAGAAAGTATTTTTTTCTAATCAATCTAGTATTTAAAGCTTAATTTTAGCATTCGCCCTTCCATAACGTTATGAACTGCCACTATGCCAAATCTCACACTCCTCCGTGCGCGCAATATGCTTAGAAAGAAGTGCAAAGTTTTCTCTTCACGTATTTACTTTTTATTTCACAACTTACTAGGCTGATGAAGCTGATGAACGGCAACCTTCCAAGCGCAAACTCATTGACATGCCAATCCTTCCCGTTCTAACATATGGCTCGCAAACTTGGTCTTTGACTAATATCCAAAAATCCAAACTCAAGGTTTGCCAAAGGGCGATGCAGTGTAGTATTTTTGGAGTTAAAATTGCTAATCGCGTCCGTGACAACAAACTGCGCTCCAAAACCAAAATTGCCGAATTGGGGCAGAAAGCCGCCAGGCTGAAGTGGGACTGGGCCGGTCACGTCTGTCGCATGCCTGACGAGCTGTGGGCCAATATTACCACGAAGTGGAGCCCTGAGACAGCAAAGCGGCACCGCGCTGGAGGTGGCGAGATGAGCTGGACGCCTTTGAGAGGGACTGGCATACGGTGGCACTGGACCGTTGTGAGTGGCGGAAATGGGGGGAGGCCTTTGCCCAACAATGGGACAATATGGGCTAATAGTAACTTACTAGGCGTCACCTAAAACGTATTATCATGCTACATTTTAGTTTAACAGCTATAACAGTCTACGAATAACACGGCTGGACCTGGTCTTATAGGCAGGCAGACATACAGACGGACTTGGCAACACTATAAGGGTTCCTATTAGTTCGATTAAGGAACCCTAATAACCGGATTGTCCATGGATATGGTTAAAAAGTGGAGGTAATAAACTCGTACTGACTACGTATGAGTACTAAAATGCCCACAAAAAGCCTTCTTGATTCACACCCACTTAATTATGATGGCGTCAGCATGTAAATATCAAAATAATCTAACTATATTTTGATAATATTAAGGAAAGTTGTTATTAAATGGATGTTCACCAATATTTTTATACATGCTGACGCCATCATAATTAAGTGGGTGTGAATCAAGAAGGCTTTTTTGTGGGCATTTTAGTACTCATATGTATATGTACAGTTAATAATAATACCTCCACTTTTTAAGCATATCCACGAACAATACGGTTTTTTGGGTTCATTAGTTGAACTAGGAACCTTTATAGTTTTGCCATGACTGTCTGCATATCTGCCTGTTCAAGGACCAGTTCCTGCCGTGTAAAGCTAAAATTTTTGACAAATTATTTTTTGACGGAAGATTTATTCACAGAAGTAAGCGTTTTAGCTTTGTCTAAAATTAGCTTTTGCTGCTCAATTTTAACTTGTGCGAATGTCAAAAATTATCTAAATCTTTACATAGAAGTCGCTTCCGCTGTCTGTTTGCTTAGATCTTTTAAACTACTCAACGGACTTTAATGTAGTTTTCAGGAATAGATCCGTTCAGTCGTGTAAAGGCAACAAACAAACTAACACAGTTATGTATAATACATACATAACTCGGATTGTAATGAAATTTTGCAAGGAAATAGATTATATCTTGGGAAAGGACATAGGCTACTTTTTAACCAACTGCGCAAAATGAGAGTAATGTTTTATTGAAAAACCAACCCTGCAAAGCTGCGGGCGGGTCAGCTAGTATTATATAATTTCATAACATCTTAAAAAATCAAATCATTTTCTTACCTAGCAATTACTTCAAACACGCATTTTATTTAGGTAGCTCAAGTTAGGTCTAATTTAGTAGTCTGTGGTACCAATCAGTAGGTTTTACTGAGTGTTGTATTGTACCTAATCGGGACCTAAATTGAATTGTACCCAAAAATAACAAATAGTGATAAATAACCATTATTATCATATATTACATGGAACATTTTCGTTATTTATTTCAATCATTATCATAAATACGGGATTTATCACGTACCGTTTTATCGATGTTTTGATCGACAATGTTTCGGTTCAATTCGTGAACCTTCATCAAGGTGAGTGCGGAGCGATACGTGATAAATCCCGTCATAGGACATAGGACGTCGACTGTTGAACAAAATATTTCTCCATAGCCTTCAAAATTTAAAAAAAACGGTAATAAAAAAGCACTAATATTATGTAGGTACCTTATCTGTTTTGCAGTTGTACCAAGACTTTACTCGTTTTTTTTTAAGCTATGATATCGAGGCGCCTATTAGAAGTCGGTGGGTGGATCGCACAAAAACTGAAAGAAGTTTCATTTGCAAAACCGGCTCGCGTTAGCTCGTACGAATGGATTTAAGTAGGCCACCGATCGCCGCACGCGACTACCGACTACCATCAAGCTCTTGGTACTCAGCTTCGTTACTATAAACAAGAACGGTCAAGTACGAGTTAGACTCGGCACCGAGGGTTCCGAACTTATATAGGTTTATTTATGGTTATTAAGCAGCGCCATCTACTTATGTGATCAGTAAACCATGATAACTTTTAAGACAGATTGTCTGAAAACTAAAAACTGTTCTAGATAGAGACTTTGTTATAATTTTACTGTAGTTTTTGCATGTATATCTAATTATCTATAAATCATATTAATTTTAGATTTATCAATTCGCAAACTTCGGAGATAAGGGGACGGTATTTTTTTTGACATTTTACATCATAACTCTGAATCTGTACAAAATATATACAAAAAAGGTTTTATTTTTTTACTTGCAATAGAGGAAAGTCAGTAATATTTATAACTATTCTAAATTTCAAGCCGATAGGTTAACTGTTATTTTGTACAAACTTTTGTTTTATTATGTATTTTTAACATTGTTAATAGTACGATTAGCCCAACAAATTATAAACTCATGTTTTTAAGAACATATAAACATATCTTAAACCTGAGTTAATCAGCTGTGACAGACGGACGGACGGATGAACAAAGTCACACCAAAAGGGTTCCGTTTTTACCATTATGATCAGAACCCTAAAAACCAGTTGAAAAAAAATTGCGCCGTCCGAAAACAAAACAGTTTGTCATCCGTCACTTTTTGTTCCCGCTTGGGAGCAAAAACTACTAAACTTTTGTATTTGGATTACTACGCCAACTCAATCTGGTATCAAGTAGGTAATCTTTAACCCAGTTATATAAAGAGAGTAGTTAGAATGCTTATGTAGCTGATAAGTGAAAGTAAAGATTTATTTTATCTATGGAATATCAAATATAGAAATTAAAACAAAGTTAATAACCGCCTTTCAGTAAATTATTACTACAGGTGTTTAATGAATGGATGGAACTAATTTAGATAAAACAATGAAGCTGAAGTGCTGTTTCATTTACAAACGGCCAGTTTGTAAGAATATGAATGCGTGTGAAGTCGCTATATTGTTATCTTAAGTGCATATTATGTACTAGGAAATAAATAAAGCAAGCATGTCGATATTGTTTATCAGTGTCACCTAAACTTAAGAACTACGACTGTATCGTGCTTTAACTTGGCAATTTACAAATTAATATTTTAGCAAATCTGTTATTTATTGTAAAAATATACAATTTAAAGTCAAACATTTCTGCTAAAGTTATAATTACGTTAAGTGTATAATTTATCCATTAATCTTATGAACCTGTATCTAGCGTAACTGCATTTAAGGTAGGTTGTTTTAAGGAAAACGAAAAACCTCTTCTTAGGTTTATTTACGTTCAGGGGTCACGTGTCCTGTTCCGATGTAAACAAACCGGTCCGCGCGCCGCTAACTGGTACAGGACGAGCTGATCACTTACCGTTCTCGCAGGTGTATCCCCAATCGTTGGCCGCCATTATCACTGAAGGATGTTATCACTCCGGTGTTCGCGGGAGTATTTATTAGGGTAATGAGCGTGTGTCGCGTGTAGGTCGAGTGTACAGATGAGCGTGGTCGCGACGTGACTGCGTGCGAGTGAGCGCGGTGCCTCCGCTTTATACGGGTGAGGGCGGGTTCACAGTAGGAGCGGAGGCAGACGCGGACGCGAGAGCGGCTCAAGTTATCATAAGGTGAACACGCGGCCGCGGCTCGAGATCGGAAACACCGGCGCACGCGCGCGCTCTGTTCAGCCACTGCGGGGTCGCTCCTCAGCGCCGCGCTTCCCCCCTCGTTGTATAGCTTTCTACTCACAAATACTCACAATTAGTAACGTAATTACACAATTAACTCATCGAAATAAGCACTCAATTCATATTGTTGCTAGATTATATCAATGTCATTGATATTCCATAGCGTTGTTTAATTATTTTAACAAAGGGAAAAGAATAGCGGTTAAGGAAACTGATACGTTATCAAACTACTAGAATGAGTCAAACAAAGTTTAAGAACAAGTTTAAGGTCAGCTTCAACTGAAGGTAAAACGGGTAAAACTCATCGGTCTGTGAAGATATTGCCCTGCCTGAGATAAAAAACTAGTCGTTTAATACAACTAGGCGTCATTTATGCATTTTTCCGATATACTGTTTAATTGGTTACTTAAAGTTTTTTACCGAATAACAATAATAATAATTTAAATAATTTCCAATAATAATTTCGCTTTTGCAGATGAGCCTTTTAAGAGAACTTATTTTGAAAATAACGTCTAACTCGGTTCTGTCAATCTCCGGCACGCTTCGCTCGGTCTGCGTGTAGTTTCGGAAATTATGGAGCATTATGAAGTTCATGCTCAATGAACACATCGAAAACACCAGATTTCAGTTTTCGGAAAAATGCATTGTAATTAAAGCACACGCTTTGAAGTTCCGAGACCAAAAACAAACAGTTACCCACCAAACTCACCAGTCGGCGGCATAAGCCAGCGCGTAGCAGTTGTAGCAATGAAAAACGCGCGCGCGTTAAAATCTTTTCTTTAAAATATAAATACTTTTTTGCGATCCTTGTTGTTTATATTTTACAAGTTGTTAATAAAAAATAACCTATGCCTCAATCCAGCTCATTATATAAACTAAATTTCATCGAAATCGGTCCAGTCGTTTAGTCGTAACCGTACAAACACAGAGAGAGACAAAGTTTTTAATATAATTTATAATATTAGTATGGATTTACAAGATTTTACTTATAAAACTTTCGTAATTTATTTCATTAAAACATTGTCGGTCGAAACACCGATAAGACGGTACGTGATAAATCCCGTATTTATAATAATGATTTACAAGATATTTACTGATGCGGCCAAAGCGACTTCAGATAAAAGAAAACATCAGAGTTATCGCTTAGGTAACACTAGTTTAGGTATCTTAAATACGTTATGCATAAGTGAATAGATAAGTTATTCAAAGCGAGTACTTGCAATAGCGAAACAAAGTATTTAACTGTCAATCAATCACAGTCAGGTATTGAAATCCTAAGGAGTGGGTAATAAAACAAACAGACATTAAATAAAGTAGATTATGGCTATGGGTTCTGATGTGGTTGTGGTCATGCATGCTAAGAAGCAAGCATCCATAGTTAATGAAAGACGACCATAGCAACAATTCTATAGTAGGCATTATTAAGAGGAGCGTATGTAAACTAAACGCTTTTCCGCACATAAAGAGAAACATTTCCATCTCGAAGTAATTTGTGCTACAGCACAATGAACAATAGACTTATCTATACAGTACTTTAGAATAGGTTATAAGGTTATTTATTTTCTCACTAGCTGTTGCCCGCGACTTCGTACGCGTGACACTACTAAATATGTAGGTAACCTAGAAATAAAGCTTAACTGACTGTTGCAACTTGACTTGACACCCCATTTTTATCCCATAGGACCTGATTTATGAGATAAAAAGTAACCTATGTGCTAATGCCGTTACGACGTGATTGAGTAACAAACAAACAAATAAACAAACATTCAAACTTTCGCATTTATAATATTAGTGTGATAAAGAATAAATTTATGAGAATACACAACAATAGAATAAATGTATGTTACTCACAAGATTTTTTATACTACATTTTGTATTAAGGTGTTTTACATTTAATAAACTTTGTACAACAACTAATGTTTTAATTAAAAATCCGTTAATCAACTGTTTTAGAGTTTAACCCGAAGTAAAACATCCTCCTTAGGTAGACACAAAGTCCAAGAAACTGTGGGCTTAGCCAAGTTACATTCGATTAGTGATGACGCAAGTCGATAAGTCCGAAAATGTGTGGGTTTTGACACATGCTATGGAAATATCACGTGATATATCGACAACAACCTCTCTCGTAGCTTCCCTATACTTTTGGCGTAGTGATTTTTTCTGTAATGTTTTTTAAATTGGCTTAGTCTAGAAAATGTGCGCCATTCATAATTATTTCTTTTTTGTGTAACAGAGCTGAATTTAGCAGAAAAGCATGGCTTTGGTTGATGATATAGTAAAGTTTCTATTTAGTATTAGCTGCGGCTTCGCACGGAATTTTATCAATAAAGCCTAATAAAATATAGCCTATAGTACTCAGGAATACTGTAGCTTTCTATTAGTAAAATAGTTGTCAGAATCGGTTTAATAGATTCTGTTCTCATTATAATAATAGTATAGATGATTTGTATACAGGGTGCTTTGGAATTATGTACGAGTATGTTAACGCGAAAGCTGAAGAAAGGGATTGTAATCATGAAACTAAACAAATTTTTATATCTGGCCATATCTGGCGCTAAACTACTCCACAGAATTATATAATATACTTACCTATCTAACTCCTAAAACCTACAAATATTTATAACTTAGAAAATAGATGAATTTTACTTTACTTTTTTGTACAAATAAAGTCAAACCCAACAAAAATTTTCCAGCAAAAATGTCATAATCTTTTTATACGTTTTCAAATCAGACGGGCTATCATGACGGCGGCCTTATAAAATTTATCTCCAAAGAAAATTACATTTTAGCGTAGAGGAAATTCATTTGTGCTATCTCGCTTAGAATGTATCTACAGTAAAATCTTATTTTACTCTATTCTTCCGTAGAAAAATCTTTTCTATGGTCGTCATGGCCGGCTGCTGCTTTTTGGACCGTTTGCCTACAATGGATGTTTGATTAAATATACAACCTATTATGTTATGTACGACTTAAACCACAAATCCGGAACCGTATCTACCGACTTTAGAGGTGGATTTAATACTGGTAGCTTCAGTATTTATCCAGTAATCGATACGTTTCTAATAAACAATTTTTAACATTTTTCAACATCAAATAGGCGGCGATGCCGCTTTGCCAGTTTAATAGGTATCTAATTATACGATGAATGAATATGATTTATTTACCTATTTTATACAAGCTAATTCTTTGTTTTTTAGGACTTGATATTAAGTTTATTTGAAAACGTAAAATTTGGCATTGTAACGAATTTGATAAAAACCTAGTTTTACAACGATATCCCTATCACTCGTGTTTTCATTTAATTTCGTACATAATATAATACGTTGTATAAAACTACCTTCCTATATACATAGTCACTAGTTTTATATTTACTTTCTTTTTAAAATTTCGAAATAACATAGTACCTACAGAGATTGTTCGTATGAGTGAGAGCAATATTCGTTTAAAATATACATACATATTTTGAAGGGCTCTTTTAAGTATTCTATGCGGAACTAGTAAAGCTCCGCTCGCGGCGTCACGCGTGAAGCCTATGTATCAATCTAGGTCATAAACTACTTACATACCTACCAAACATTTCAATCGCTTCTACCGTTTTGTCGTGAAAACGCAACAAATAGACTGATAATTCGAATTTATAATATTAGTGTGGATTAAATTAACTAATTAATTAATTAATTATTACTCATTAACTTTAGTCCGTTGGGCTCCATGCAATGCGCTAGGGATCTAGTTTCCACTTTTGTTGATCGAAGGGTTTCCATGTCAACTTTTAGCTATGATTTTGCAGTGCCCGAAAATCTTATTACCTGAATTTGTAGTTCCACATTTCAAAAGTTACGGGCATTCTTGTTGGTCCGTACGGCCGGCTGACCACCTGGACCTTTCAAGCTGAAAACCTGAGAGAATCAGTCAAAAGCTTAACTTTTTGTAGTTATACTCCGTGGCATGGTATCTCTGCAGTATTTTTCGATTTGTCGACTGCGGTCATCAGACCATACTTTGAACTTCAACCAATTCGTCACATCGAAGTGAAACCCAACTAATTTGTGGTCGACCGCGTTACTATTTTATGTGACGTTATATCTTCATGACGTCCTGCAAAATGACAAATGGACCAACAGTATTTATGATCACTTGCTCAAAACATTAACTATTGTTGTGAGATCAGAAGTGCAATATACTGAACGTATTCATATGACGATGCGTGTTTGACCCCCGATAACCCACATCTAGGTACATATACGTAGGCCCTGACAGTGTAGTGATTGACCGCTATATTTGCATTAATTAAAATGATTTATTTAAAAAGTAAATATGGAAGAGACGCATCGATTGTAGCCCAAGATATAGGAACATGACCCTCAATATGACGCTTTGCGGAAGCATTACCTCTTTTGTCTTTCGTCAATTAAAAAAACGTTTAAACGTGTTCTGTTTTTAAATACACCAACTAACGTGAACCATAAGGTTTTTTTTTTTGTTTTCATACTGCCACTGGCCACGTAGAGCCTACGATTTGATAAACCTCTGGATTTCATCCTCACGAGGTGATATTTGGAAATCTCTGGTTATGGCAATTTAACGCAGTTACAAAATTGTGCATATTTTCACTACTACAAAATCTTTAATAATATTATAAATTCGAAAGTAACTCTGTCCCTCTGTCTGTTTGACTCTTTGTTACGTTTTCACGACTAAACGGCTGAACCGATTTCGATGAAATTTGGTATACACAAAGGCACTCGACTGCGCAGAAGGAGGGTAATGTTTTTATTGACAAACCACACGTGCGAAGTCGCGGAAGTGGCACATACTAAGTTATAAATACAACATGTTTTGAAAACAACTTGACCCGTGGCGACTCGTTTGTTCTCAAATATGAGATGACGTGAAAGACTCAAGAGTGCAGTGAAAGACTCGGAGTGATGCGAGATTAACGAGGTCACACAAACAGACGCTTCCTTTTATTTTATTATGACTACTATAAATAATTGCAATGAGCAAAAGATATGGACGCAATGAACTTTCATGATTGATTGTTGATAGATTTATGCCTTTGGCTGTTTTCCAGGATGTAATGGAATAAAACGTACTTAGATTTAATTAAAAGAAGTTGATCATAAAGTTTAGTATAGGTACCTACCTAATTAAAATTAAAAGTAAGATGCTAACCCCCTTATAGTAAGGACTCATAAGAGGGCAATGAAATAACATACAAAAAAAAGTGGCACTCCGGGAGTGCGGAGAGAAGTGAAAACTTGAATAATTACGAGATACTTATACACAGAGGTGTCGGTAACGGTAACGGTAACAGTGTCTCGAGTTTAATGGTTTTTTCCTATCTCAAAAAATGTCCAAGATGCCTAAAGAAGTTTTCACTAATACTTATATACAGAGGTGTCGGTAACGGTAGTGGTAACAGTGACGCGAGTTCAATGGTTTTTTCCCCATCTCAAAAAATGCCTCACAAGCCTAAAGAAGTTTTCACTTCAATATAGCAGGGCTGAGCACTTACTTTGCGCGATCTCCATACACATATTATAAGTTTAGAAAATAACTCTGTCTGTTTGTTACGTTTTCACGCTTAAACTGCTGAACCGATTTAGATAAAATTTGGTTTAAATATAGAATAATTACCGGGACTGAGACATAGGCTACTTTTTACCCGACTGTGCGACCTGACCCTTCTTTGAGGGTAAATTTTTTAAATTGTTAAATCACGCGGGAGAAGCCGCGCTGCGGGCGGAAGCTGAAAAATATTCCTTAGCATTTGCGATGCGTATTGTTTTTACAATAGTAACTTATTAATAAAAATATAACCAACTTAAGATAACAGAAAAAACTAAACTACTGAACCGATTTTTATGAGACTAATCTGAAAGTTAAAGAAGACCTTTTAAATAAAAAAATAATTTTCCAAATCGGTTGATAAATAACGCTGTTTTGAGATAACAAGCATAAAAAAGCCGAATTGAGAACCTCCTCTTATTTTTTAAGCCGGTTCATAAACACTATTGCACATGCTTATTAAACACCATGCACTTATTAGTAATTTACATTTTCAACGAGGCCGCGAGGGCAGAATACTTAGGAGAATCTCGTAGCAGTGGATACGAGAACTCCCCTATAGGATTCTAAAGCAAAATGAATTATCCTAGCGGGTGATTTTCGTAGCACCCGTGACCCACTGCTACGAGAATCTCCAGCCATCCTTTACTTACAAAAGACATCAACGTGCGCGACACATTGTAAGTTTATCTCAGCTGCCCCTACACTTATGTCGGAAATAGATATTAAATTGACTTGTATTTTTGCGTGTCTAGTTATTTATTAATAGTGTGATGTGCAATAAAGCGTTATATATCTCTTTATTTATTGACTGTATCACATCAGTCGTAGAATGTCCACTATTGAACATAGACCTCCGCCATAGATTTCAAGAGTAAACGATCTTGCGCAGCCTGCACCCAACGGCTCCCAGCGACCTTTATCAGGTTGTCTTTCCATCTAATAGGGGGCCGTCTTACGCTGCGCTTTCCTGTGCTCTAGAGGACGCTTTCAAGCTCCTGGAACGGCAAGTACCCACCTTCGACTTGTGGACGATATCGTGGTCATGGCAGAATCGCTGGAAGACTTATGCAAGATGCTTGATGATCTCGATAGAGTGTCCCAACAGCTGGACCTTAAAATGAACATGGATAAGACGAAACTCATGTTGAATGCCCATGTGGCGCCTACCCCGGTATCAGTACGGAACTCTACTCTCGAATTTGTTAACAAGTACGTCTACCTAGGACAAACAGTCCAGGTAGGTAGGTCCAACTACGAGAAAGTGTTCAGTCGACGAATGCAACTCGGTTGGGAAGTGTTCGGGAAACTAAGTGACGTCTTTTCGTCCAAAATAAAACAGTATCAAAATCCTTTGGTCAGTGTGTGTTATCAGATCAAAGTACCAACATGGAGACCAAGCACTGAATTGTAATTATTTCTCAGACTTGGTCCTTGACAGAAGCACAAAAGTCCCAACTCAAGATTTGCCCGAGAGCGATGGAGAGAAGCATCCTTGGAGTGAAGCGAATCGATCGAGTCAGAAATACCGACCTACGAGCCAAAACCGGCATAGCCGATGTAGGCATTAAGACCGCCCGCTTAAAATGGGATTGGGCAGGCCATGTGGTTCGAATGCATCCAGAACGATGGGCGAATTTAGTTACCCAGTGGATACCGAACGGACGGCGCAGCCGTGGTAGGCCCAGAAAAAGATGGAGAGATGACCTATCTGACCAATCTGACCAGTGAATCTGATTTGGCTGTGGACCGTGATGGATGGAGGGGAGATGGGGAGACCTTTGCCCAGCAGTGGGACAATATAGGTTAGTAAAAAAAATTATAATTATTTCCATTTAAATTGACTTCTATAGGACAGGACAGTGATTGAATGATTGGCCAGTAGTCTTGGGCATAATAGTTCGCAACTGGGAGCGCTCAGTTTAGTTCGCCGTCTCAGGCGAACTAGTTCACTCTTATAGTTCGTCAGCTCCCAGCTCGAATGAAGGAAAGGCAGATCTTTCATTCCTTTGATACTGCTGCTACTGCACGCGACAAGATTATGGAATGGATGGAATACTGTATTCCTTCCTACAATAGTAGGACTCTAAAAAAAGGAAAAATCTCTGTATAAATATTCATAGAATGTATATCATATATCATTATTGTAATGTAAATAATACCTTTTTTTTTGGAAGGGTTATTTATTTATGAGAGCGAGCGAACTATGGAGCGGTAAATGAAGGACGTTAGTTCGTCTGTGGGAGCGCTCTTTCGACCTAGTTCGTTCGTGAACTACACAAGATTAATGGCCAGTATCAAAATTAAACTTAATCAAAAGACCTAACTTAAAGATAAAGGGTTCTTTGTATTTCCAGAAACAATGAAAAGTACATGAAATAGACAGGGCGGAAAGAATTAACAGGTCCTGGAGGAAAAGGCTAATTATTGAA
This sequence comes from Philereme transversata, assembly GCA_963924445.1. Taxonomy (NCBI): domain Eukaryota; kingdom Metazoa; phylum Arthropoda; class Insecta; order Lepidoptera; family Geometridae; genus Philereme; species Philereme transversata. The sequence goes on from OZ004342.1 coordinate 15,480,383, forward strand.
ACCTATGTCTACATACATGTTAAATTTACAAATTTTAATCTCAAAAACTGTTTGACCGATTTAGATACGATTTTCTGTAAAAGGTTTGTGATTCATCAGCGATGGTTCTTAGTGCAAATGGTGTTATGGTGTTAAATAAAGATTTTTACGGATTTTCAAGTGTTGGGAGTTTGTAAAATGTAATGAAATGGTGAATAAATGAATATTGAAAATGACATCCTGTATATCCACTTTTGTTTGCGACCGTGTAGGAGGCAACTATTTATTTTGTTTTGATAGCTGCTACAAAAATAACAATAATCAAAAGGTCTATTGAAAAAACCCCGAGGAAACTTTTAATAAGCGTTATAAATCTTTTATTTCCTCATACTACATCTGCTCTCAGCTCCTTTTAGAATCGTTATTTTCTTTACAACAAAGGATTTTATTATTTATCTTTTGAAAGGTCTTTGACTTTATTCCTCATAAAAACAAATGCTTATTGCATTCTTACAATGTTTATTTATAAATGGTTAAGTAGAACTTTATCAGAACAATTCCTTGACAAGTTAATAATAATATTAAGTAGGTGAAACTGGTGGTTTAGTGAGGTCGTGACTTCCAATTACCACTCGAAAATAAATTGCAAATGCAGTACTAATGAAACTACTACCTACTTAAACTGTTAAAGAGTAGTAGAGGTCCTTATGAAAGGGCTTACCCGGGGAATTACTACTACCACACCTATTTCTGCCCCCAAGCAGCATTACTGTGTTTCAGTTTGAAGGGTATGGTCGCCGGTGAAGTTACAGGTACATGAGACTTTATACCTGTATGCCTCAAGTTTATGGTCGACCTACGAGGCAATACTTTGTTATAGGCAATGGTTACCAACATCAGGTGGGCCATAAGCTTGTTCCATCTCCTGATCGCATAAAAAAACGGTTAAGGATAACAATGTGAGAAAATATGCTTTTCCATTTAATTGTGACAAACAGAGCGCTCTATTGCACTGGCTTTTTCACTATTAGTAAAAAGGCCTTGCTAATTAATATAACCTGGTGATCGTAGAAGTAATAACCGTATGTATGTAGTTTCTTATTAGTCCTAACTTCCTCTACCTATGCAAAGTGCGGAGGTACTTTCACAGTAATTAAAGTTTCCCCACGGAAGCAGTTCGTCTGGTTTCTATGAAGTAGCGTGGAACAGAGTAATCACAAGTTGTCCACACATTAACTTCGGATTACTTAAACTTTAGACGCTCTACTTTGCCTTTAAGTGCAGTAATTGCTACAGTCAATTATCTTTTGTTTGTTTATTTACTAGTCAGTTTGGTATTACAAAGTTCAGTACCTTCAAAAGCCAACTGTATAAAATATATGTATTATTAGAGATGACAAGCGTTCTGCCGTCTAATACCGTTCCGAACCAAGGCAACTTTGCAATATCGGATCACTTATTAGTTTAGATATATATTGTTAAAAAAAACTTTTGCCTTCGTTCGCCAATGCTGTAATTATTATTAAAATTAAAATCTTTGTTAACTGACAACGAGATTCATAGTTACTTTACAGTTTACACACATAATAATAAAAAAAACACAAATAAATTAAAATAAAATAAAAAATACAATAAAGATAAAAATTAAAATTAAGTAATCAATTGAACCCATTAATACGTGTCAGAAATGCGTTTATGACTGTACTATTGATATATCATTAAATGATGGTTATGTCGCCAGTTAAATATCATTATTTCAGCCCCATTGCAACTACTGTTGGGTACGGCCGTTCTCTAATTGGCCATTCTTTCCGATTCTTTGTAAGTTTCGTCCATTGGTTTCCGGATACATTGACAACGTCATTCGACCGTCACGTCGGCGACAGTCTGAGCCTTTAGTACAAGTTGTTGAATACGCAAAAGTGAACTCACTTATGGACGCAGCAAGAAATGCGAACGAAAACTATTGACGTTTTTATTTGACAACTCGTACTACTGAATCCTGAACTTTTTATCGCCCCTTCAGCCAAGCATCCTGCCTATTTCAACTTAACCATGCGATGCTCAAGGTCCATTAAAATTACTGTCCTACCTATGCTTGCATACCTATACCTATACAACCGGGGAGGCACCACAATCGTACAAAATGAATTGGCGTGATCCTTGGAGAGTTAAAATCTAAAATAATCACCTGAAACAACTCCTATTAGAAGCCATTATAGGTAGAATGGCAATTTTGTTTAATAAATTATGATTATCAAGTGCGTTATTATTATGCAGGACCTGCTCAGTGCTCAGTATGTTGCTCATGTCCAGTAAGATATTTGCCCGCTGGAATCACAAAGATGTTTGAACAACGTACTTATCTTATTTTGCATGCGCAAGAGCATACGGGCAGTATTTTTAAATCATCAAGGCATTAATCAAGCGATGAACTTTACGATCCTCAGTGTCCATAGCTTAGAGCTCCCAGATTAGAAAATTGAAATTCCGGAATAAATTCCTGACATTTGATGAAAATTCCGGACTTTCTTGTAAATATAACATTAATGTTAATTTATTTGTAATAAAAATATTTTTTTGTAGTATTTAGTTTATGTTATGTTTTTATTTACTCGTAACCTACTTAAATTAGAGAAATACCGGACGGTTTAGGATTCCCCCCGCATTCCGGACAAAGACCTATATTACCGGACATGTCCGGAAAATTCTGGGCGTATGGCAACCCTACCATAGCTTAGAGGGCGTGTAGTAGACTATACTAATGACTGTATGTTCAGTAGAGATAGGTACTCAAATGCATTACACAAAATACTTAGACACCTTTGAAAACTATAGAATTAACCTAAAGTTAATATTGTGTAAGATAAAAAGTTATTTTTATTATCTGAATGAAATAACATGGCTGCTGAAATATAAATAGTTAATATGTCAGCAATTACAGTTTTATATACTTACTTTAAAAAAGCATTCAACGTTTTTACTTTTACAATGTTTTTATTTTTTATTGAAATTATCAATTTGTGTATCTCGCAAACAGTTTATTTCTATGTCAATATTTACGTTATCAATGTTAATAAATCTACTTAATATAATTTAGATGGTGTTGCTAAACAGTCATTTATCATTCTAGGTACAGCTGTGACGTCAGCTTATACTTACATAACAACAAAAATGGTATTGGATGTAATTAAACAGGGTGTTTCAAAATATATCCGGATGGGCGTGAAACCATCTTATCTGGAATAGTGAAAGTGAAGTCAAATTTATCGAATTTCAGCATAAAATCAGGAAAAAACACAGGACTTTAAATCAGCTGCTACTTAGTGGGTACTAAAACTTGTTTATCTTATATTGTTACGTTTTATGTGTAATAAAAAATTTAATAAATAATTGTCACCTGTCGGGTAAACGGCAATAATGTTTGATTATTGCCGTTACTGTTGTTATTCGAGAAATTTCTAAATGACTCGTTACACGACCGACGTTTACGAGAGGAAAAAAGTTTTTTTTTTTCTTAATTATAATAAATTGTAATTGACTGCAAATTTTTTGGAATGCTAATGAAGCGTAAAGTTAAGTAAAGTCTATTAATCTGACTAATAAGAGAGCTCATTCTGCGACGCCGATGTCGTGCTAACCTACCTCCTCGAAAATAATGAACAAAATATAACTTTCACATTTACATTGTTGATGCTTGCTGACAGAGAAGACTTCTTCTCTTCTTTAGGCTCAGTGACTTGAGTCCAGCAGTGGACTGCTATGATATTAATAACTAGTGGTTCGCCCCGAACTGAGATATCGCGAATCTCCGGGCGACTTGCACAACGATGCCTAAACGTATTTAGTGGCTAAATATTTAAGCAGTTGTCAAATCATACAAATACTTCAAATTTAAAAATGTTTAGTCGCTAAATACGTTTAGTGATTTTTGTGCATGCCGGCTTTAATCTTTGACTGATAAATTGGTGCCACTAAATGCATAACCAACTAACTTGACCTACAGTTTCATTCAAATTAGATGTAACGGGGGTTCTTGTTATTTGGGTTTATTGTTTTGGGGTACAAATGGCAGTTATTCTGGATTTCAGACTTTTGCCTATATTTGTGTTACTAAAGCTACACGAATAGCACATTTCAGCATTGTGGGGTCACTGGTGTAGGTACCCTGTGAATTTTGTCAAAGTTTTGTTTTTAGTATGGCTAATAACTCAAAAACTACAAATATTAAACTAAAAATAAAAACAGGGTTGAAATGTACTAATGAAAACCTTTCATTTGACGTCCCACTTGACCTAATAGTCTCATTTTCATTTTTTTACCCTTTTTGAACCCCAATATCTCAACAACCCCCCAATATTTTTAGCTCATTTAGTCACACCAAAATTACGCCATCACTACCTACCTATATACGAAATTTCATGATGATCGGATAAACGCTACGAAAGTTATCCTCGGACAATAAACATACATACATACAACGCCGATTTGCCCCAGTTGATTTGGAGATCTCGCTTCGCTCGATCAATGACACATTCGAAGTTCTACAAAGTTGTTTCTCAATACTCAATTCATTTATTGTTTTCACATATTTACAAAGTTGTAACATGTAGTAAAACGATAATTTCATCACTACGAACCCTGGCAGGGTATATCAACAGGTAGGCAGACCATGTTTTCGTATCTAAATAGGTAGGCATGCAGTTTACATTATACAATTTATTCGATGTTATTTTAATGTCTTCTAAAACTGCCCAGCAACCCGCCTACCTAAGACATGCACTCACAATTTAACTCTATCCTCCATAATCTTGTTTGCGGGTATTCGTTAATCCCCACATCACGCATGCGCGGCGCGTTACTCGTCAATCGTAAGGCGTGAACGATGTTTGAATCAAGATGTACCTACTGACCAGTAGAAAAGCGTATCCAATAAATTATCATAATTTATTACTTAAATATTTATTCTTCAAATTCTTCTAGGAACGGGACTGAAATAAATATGTACAAATTTGCTTACTTATTTGTAACTAATATCTTTATTTAAAATACTTGCTGTATAAAAACACACTTATCTTAAAATGTTTACAAAATAAGGTTTACATTATCCGTATCCTGACACATTAATTAGGAATATTTAAAAGAAGTTTAAATAAAATTGTGATAAATAAATAAATAGGACTAGCATTGAGTTGTGCCTTTTTTTAAGATACAGCATTATCATTGTGTCTGAACTCATAAAGTATACGTACAAACCTAATCAAATATGTAACTACAATAATTTCTTTAATTAAATAGAATAAATTTCATACAGGCTATAAATTAAAATACAAATTTCAACAATAAATTAAGTCAGGTTACACACAAGTAAGTACCATATAGTTATTAAGTTTAAGTATACATAATAAATGCTTATTCAAGCGGCTAATAAAACTAATCTTAAAAATACCTTTGGAAACAGTTTAAACGGTTAGATAAATAATTATTCTTGTAATACTGTATAATATAAGGGTGTTTATATATGTATAACATATTATAAATACCCTTATTCTAATAAATGCATTAGATCTAACTTGTTGGCAAGACAATTTTCCTAACTAAAATCAACAACAATATTTTAACTTCACTATTTTCAGACATTTACACAGTTTACGTAACTGTAGACAGTCTGGTTTAGTTTATTTTTGTTTTACTCCAACGGGAGAAGTAATTGTTATTGTTTAAAATCCGTTAGCACAAACTATCGTGAATCTGTTTTACCTGAGGAACACTTAATATTCATTTATTGTATGATGCATGATTTTTCCGGTTCATTCATACTAACATTTATTAGATATTTTTATTTTTCTATAAGTTAATATATCGTTAAATATCCTAATCTACCGCAAGAACCATATAATCAGTAGACTTCAGTCAGAAAGAACCAACAAACATTGCATTGCAGATTTTTGAAACTCGATTACAAACTCTTGAGTTGAAGTATCACAACGTCATGTTACGAGGTGTGAAAAGAATTTGGGGAATCTTTGCTGAGCGAGGAAATCGTATCATCGCACGTGCGTGTGATCGAGCTCTTCATCATTTCTATTGAATTTTGTGCACAAACTTTCTTTCTCTTCTGGCATGATAAGGTCATGTCTTTTTGTCTAATAAATTAAGGTACTACATACAACGGCAAAGTTTTGTTTTGATTGTCGCAGTGATACTTTGGTACTTAACATAATAACACGGTCAAAGTTCTGATATAGAATTCTACTATTAAATATCTGCTTGGCTACCGTCCTTTTTTGACTGCAACTCTACATAGTCATCCACCTCCCAATTATACTCTGGTTCTTCAGGCAAGTGCGGGGGGAGGACGTGGCGGGCCATGGGGACTCCCGTCTCATCCAGCGAGAGGTATGATCTGATAGCGGCTGCTGCCGCTGCAGAGTCAGGGTCTTCGAGAGCGCGGGCGTTGAACGGACCGCCCACATCTTCGTTAGGAAGGTCCCAGATGTGCCACTGAGGGGTCATCTTGAAATTCTGTAATAGAAAAGTGTTGTTTGAAGGACTTCATAGAAATTTCATAGAAATCGGTCCAGCCGTTTTTGAGCTATAAATGGTGTAACTAACCCGACTTTGTTTTATAATATTGATAGATTATATGTTGACATCGATATTTAAAGAAAATAAACTTACTAAATAAAAGCTATAATAGGTTTTTACCCATTTTAAAAATTCATCAATCATATGTTTTAGCCTTCAGCTAATAAGCCGCGAATATCTACCACAATTTGCATACAACATTGTATTTCGGCTTCGGTAGTTTCAAAACGACTTATGCTACCGAAATTATAGTAATGAGTCTGCTCGCAGAAACAATGCTTATTTTTGGTTTTGTAATTGAAATTAGGAATATGACGTTCTTCAGTGATCAGAGAATAGATTAGTTAGACGATACAACCCATTGAAATGGCATACGTAATGTTTTTTTGTTTTTGTACCATATTTCAGTATGTTGTAGACACAATGTAACACTTAACACTTTGTCAAAGTCGTAACAAATGTGAAGTAATTTATTTTAGCTCGTTTTTCGGAGATAAGTCTGACATATAACGACAAAGTATACAAGCTTATTTAATAATTAGCATAGTACAATGAAGAACTGACGGTCGTTGAGGCAGAAAGGTTCTCGAGTGGAGACCACGCACTAGAAAGTGCAGCGTAGGACGGCCTCACTCTAGCTGGAAAGAGGACCTGATAAAGGTTGCTGGGAGCCGTTGGGTGCAGGTCGCATAAGATCGGTCGCTCTGGAAATCTATGGAGGAAGCCTTAGTTCAGCAGTGGGCATTCTTTGGCTAATATGATGATATTACATCAGTAATTGTAGAATAGCAACATATGACGCTTTTTATTCGCATAGTCTGAAATCTTTGTAACAATAGGAAGTATCTATAATGTTTTAAAACAAATTGCAACTTCTCTCAAAAGTTGGCGCAACTTTGTTTCTCCATAGATTACATTTTGACAATAAGTACACTATATGTACCACTATAAAGTAGGTTAAACGTTAATAATAAAGAACAGCGCAAATCCCTATCGAACGTGTCCATTACTTTTACATTTATAAACGGAAAATAATTAAGGATCAATATATAAAAGTTACTTTCAATTAGCTAATTGGAAGATAGGCGCAGCAAATTGAACACAGCTGCTATTAAAAGAAAGTCGAATGTTACTGGATACCTAATATGTTGGGTAGTTAGCGACGAAATTTAATTAAAGAATTCAGTTATTTGAATTTCAATAAATCCGAAATTATCATAATTAAAATAATCACTATTTACTATTCAATAAATAAATAAATATAGCTGGACATTTCACACAGCTCTATCTAGCCCCAAACTAAGCAGAGCTTGTACTATGGGAACCAGATAACTGATAGAATACTTATATGCTTTTTTTTTGTAAATACATACTTATAATATATAGTAAAACAACCAGACCTACTATTTGCTTTGTGTCTTCTATTTTGTATGTAATTTTTATTTTTTAAGGTGAACAATAAAGTGTTTTTCATTCATTCATTCATTCATTCAATCACTTGATTTAAAAAAAATATCTAATTTACACGTTCTTTACGCTATTACTTTTCAACAAGTTGATTAAGTAATCGAGTTTTTTGCGCCAATTCTGGGGGTCAACTCATGTAATCAAATTTTAACAACTTAATGACAGTCGACCCAGACGAGATTGGATTATGAACTAAATAAGTATATTTTAGCGTTCTGCTCCACTAATGTTACAATAAGTAGTCACTTTGTTATAGGCGATGGTTACCACTTAACATCAAGTGGACCATTATATCCTTGTTACATCTCAAAGTCGTATAAAAATACCATTAATAAAAAAGTTAAAATTAACGTCTAAAATAATAGTATTGTCATTACGTAAATACCGTTTATGGCATTTAATATCTAGACTAGATCGAAGCTTGTATTTTACTATTGGTTACAAAAATGCTCATTCGTTTTAAGAAGTTCTTTTCTATAGCGTGTCGAACACACAATTCTCCGGTTAATCGCGTGGAAAAATCACAAATACCAAATAACGCTAACTGTAAATAAGTGATTCGACAACAAATTCGTCGATCCAAGTAGGTACTAACCTATTATTATTCCGACTGTAAACATGTAATCGAACAAAACACATGTGTGACCATGACCATGGTACAACCATGTGCAGAAATATATCACCAGAAACGAAAAAATACAATTAGTCGTTGTTTGTTGAGCCTGATTGCTACCACTTATATCTTCACCTGACAGTACTTAAATTAGTAATCGTAGCATACCCGTAATTACCCGTTAGTACCGTAATACCCGTGTTATTTTGAACTCTATAATGGATGATATTACTTATTTGTTTCTATTACTCAAGGTTTCGTTTTGCCCGCTCCCAAATCGGATCCAAAGATCACGTGTTACTCTGATTGACAATTACAATTTTATCAAGATCGATTCATAAATTACAAAGTTTATCAATTACGAACATACAAACTTTGACATTTCTAATATTAGTAGAAAATAATAATGAGTTAAATTATTTAAAGATCGGTATATCAAAAAGTTTTTTATGTCGTAAAGTTTTAGAGCAAAAAAAAAATTAAATAACGCCCCCCTTTGTCCCTTCCCCCCTCCCTGTATCTGTGAAGTTTCCAAAGCGAACAATCAGAAAGATTGATAGAAATACTCGTAGGTAAGTATATACAAAGATTACAAAAAAAATTAAACGTAGTTTCTGTCCAGAGGGCTTAGCCAAGTTATAGTCGATTAGCGATGACGCTAGTCGATAAGTCCGAAAATGTATGGGATTTGACACATGCTATAGAAATACCACGTGATGTAGCGACAACAAATGTATGTAGAAATCGAATTGATTCGGAGCGAATGTAATTTAGCTACGGGCCCAGAACAGTTTTTTTAGTAATCTGCCTTAAAAGTTTACTTGGTTTCTGAGTCATAAAGATAGATATAGACATTTATTTCGACACAAGTAACAAACACACAGAAACTACATACGAACTATAACTACTACTAGATGGCGCTTCTAAATTAACATAAATATAGGTACGGATCCCTCGGTGCGCGAGTTCCACTCGCACCAGTCTTATTCGAAAGATTTCTTTATGCAAGCCTCTGTGCGAAGAATTTGTAAAAATTCTAGGCTTGCGCAAATAAATCTCTGACGTGTGTGGGCTCCATAATGGCTGAACAAGGAAAATATGATATTTTTTCATTAAAATGGTTTATTACATTAACTATTTATATATATATGTATCCTTGTCTAATTGTATACCATTAATGTATAGTATTTCGGAGTCTATCAATTACAATCATCCAAAACTTACCCTTCTTATTATGTAAATACTTGGTAATAATATACATATAAATTTATTTTTTTCAGTTATGTATTTTTTATAGAAAACCTTGTATGAAGATAAGACAAGTGTTAGAAGGTGAACCAGTAATTAAAAAACAATTGACCTATATTACCTACAGGAAAATAGGGCCTATATGCCTTCTCATTTTATATCGTTTCCCGGTTATGTTTCTGACATGTAATCTTTCATGTAACACTTATAAACGCAATGCCCTTGCGCACTTCCGCTTACACGATGCAACGGAGCCTCTACTTGGACATTTTACAAATCACATAATTGGTACCTCAGCATAGGTGTTATGCATGATATGCATAATAACTCTATAATTATTATATTAGGTAAATAGATACCTTATAAATGGCAGGACGTAGGAGAGTACTTATTGACTTGTCAAGTTTCGACTCATGTTTCTGAGTCTTTCAGAAGATCAGAGGGCTTAGCCAAGTTACAGTCGATTAGCGATGACGCTAGTCGATACGTCCGAAAATGTATGGGATTTGATACATGCTATAGAAATACCACGTGATTCAGCGACAACAAATGTATGTATAAATCGAATAGATTCGTGGCGAATGTAATTTGGCTACGGGCCCAGATCATACACATACAGATAAAGATGACTGCCTCCGTGGCACAGTGGGCGTATGGCCGGCTGAGGCGCAGGAGGTAGCGGGTTCGATTCCCGCCGCGGAACAAATGTTTGCATGATCTACAGATATTTGTTCCGTGTCTGGGTGTTTTTCTATATATTATAAGTATGTATTTACAAAAAAAAAGTATATAAGTATTCTATCAGTTATCTGGTTCCCATAGTACAAGCTCTGCTTAGTTTGGGGCTGGATAGCGCTGTGTGAAATGTCCAGCGCTATCTATTTATTTATATTTATAAAGACATGCCTAGTGATCAGATACATACATTTAATGAATTGCTAGTGAATAATATTCTTGGAGATAATTGTACTGATTCACTGATAATGATGCCAAAAATTTATAAAATGTAGTTGAGTGGCTAATTATGTATTGAATAAATGTGCTGAAGCAATAATCCCATCAGATCTCTTTCTCTTATGTTTTTAGGGTTCCGTAGTCGAACTAGGAACCCCATGTCCAACCAGTTACAGCTGTTCATATAATGATCATACAAAATGTCCTAAATATAATTAACTTTGTTTTTTAAAATGACTAAGTTACAGCCTTACTGACTACGATACCCTTCACTGTGCGTGGTTCAACTCCCCCTTGCCCGTTTTTTTAATTACAATATAGTATGTGCAGTCAACGATTAACACTTTAAGTTCTTTCAATCGAATTTAGAAGGTTTGAATGGGCATCATTGACAAAAATTTTGCTTAGAGGAGTTAGGTGCGTCTATAGATAGAGTCTAAATATTGTTAGGACAACTCTGCTAGTTACATAAATATTGAAATTTTAAAAACAAAAATTGTTATATAAATTTATGTCGCTGACTTTACCTGCTATACACTACACAAAGGTTAGCTGTAATAAAATGCTAATTAGCATTAAGTTCGCCTATGTATTATTTAATTAGTGCAACGAATAATTTTCTAATCTAATCTATTATAATCTATCTATTAACCTAAGGAGGCCAAAAAAAACTTTACGGTCGAACCCAAATTTCTATTTCAAAAGGACAGTCAATTCTGTAATTCATATAATGGTGGGAAATACATGTGTTTTTTTAAGAACTGTTAAAGTAGATTACAGGAAAAGTCATAGAAAATGTCTTGACAGCACAAGTGTTAGCACAGAGATGTATTAGGTACTAAGACTTGCATGTTAGTCTAGACTGGTAGGTAGTCTACTCATTAACACAAGTTGATCTAAAATAAGCTAAATAAAATAATAGAATAAGCGGTAGTACAAAATAATCTAGATTAACAATATGTAAGTAATATCTATCAAAGTAAACATGCTCTACCGCATCGCACTACCGCGTCAGTCGATTTATCATCACAGTATAAAGAGACACATCATGGTCCAATTTATACGTGTAGATAAACTATGACAAATTAGCACGTAATTTACGGTAAATAAACAAAATGTCGAAAGAACACTGACGCACGGAAATAATCATAATGTTGTCCTATTGTTTGACAAATCTTGTCTTTACCCGACTGCGTAGGGTAATGTTTTAGAGTACATTATGTATGTCTGTTCATTTGGCACAGACTGATGAGGTATCATTTTTATCGACTGAATTACGAGAGTCCAATATGGCGTCCGATATATTGTCTCGTCGAATTTCAGCGTGACAAAAAATTATCGAAACCTAGCTAGGTATTAAAAATAAAGGTTCATAAGACCATTCCAAAAATATATAACATCTATAAAGTATCGGGGAAAAAATTATCAAGCGCGTGTCGGACCACGCACAGTGAAGGGTTCTGAAGTAAGTACGACTGATCTTACTCTAAAATTATTCTAAAATACAAAGTTAATTTTGCAGGTGATTTTAGCCATTTTGTATGAACATTATATGAACATCAGTTCAACTATCATTGCTATTCAATACCTTTTCAATCACACTCCAAAATATAGGATGAGTATTTAAAAAAATCACCCCCAACGTCCATTTAAGAGGGGTACCCTAAAGTTATTAGTTTTTATTTCATTATTAGTACACTAAATTTAATAAAACATGGTCATCACATACCCTACAATTCGGTTAGAAAATTAGCAATATTATTAAACCGCATATTTAGAACTTATATTTTTCTGCATATAAGAAAAAGTAATATTTTTGTACACTTAATACTAGTGGTTCAGCCCAAACTGAGATCTCGCGAATCTCCCAAAATAAACATTATTCTTAGGGCGACTTGCACAACGATGCCTAAACGTATTTAGTGGCTAGATATGATTTAAGGAGTTGTCAAATCATACAAAAACTTCAAATTTCCACATGTTTAGTCGTTAAATACGTTTAGTGATCTTTATGTATGCCGGCTTTAATCTTAGACTAATAAATTGGTGCCACGAAATGCATAACCAATTTACTTGAGCTACAGTTTCATTCAAATTAGATGTAACGGGGGTTCTCATTAATTGGTTATTTTTTTTCGGGTACAAATGGCAGTTATTCTAGATTTCAGACTTTTGCCTATATTTGTGTCACTAAAGCTACACGAATACCAAGGTTTTAGAATTGTGGGGTCACTGGTGTACCCTGTGAATTTTGTCATAGTTTTGTTTTTACTATGGCTAATAACTCAAAAACTACAAAAATTAAACTAAAAATGAAAACGGGGTTCAAATGTACGAAGACCTTTTATTTGACGTCCCACTTGACCTAATAGCCTCATTTTCATTTTTTTTTACCCCTCTTGAACCCCAATATCTCAACAACCCCCTAATATTTTTAGCTCATTGAGTCACACCAAAATTGTGCCATCACTACCTACCTATATACCAAATTTCATGATGATCGGATAAACGCTACGAAAGTTATCCTCGGACAAACAAACATACATACATATATACAACGTTTTGATTGGAGATCTCGCTTCGCTACCATTTATGCAATTACCTTATTGCATAAATGTCTACTTACTTACATCCATATTAATGACTTAAACATACATATGGCCTTGGGGTTCATATTTGTATGAAAACTTTATACCGCAGAGATGTCTGAATTAAGGTAAATAAATACCTGGGTAACCGAACGGAAATCACGTGCGAAACCGCAGTAACGTAGAATTCATAATTATTCTGTGGTAGTGACTCATCTTAGAATATCCTTTCCTTATCTTAGATGAATTAGTTTTTCCAATTCATCTTAAATGAATATCCACTTGTAATTTCAATCTGAATTATAATTTTGACAACTTTTATTAAATAACAAAAAAAAATCAAAATTATTAGATTTAACTTAATTTTGAAAACCTATCGGTTTTTCTTGTTTTCTACAGATTCATCTAAAATGTATACCAGAAATGTATGGGTACATTCTGAAGAGTATAGACTCTTTCACCCCATTTATTTTGCTTGCTTTTCGAAGTGCAAGGGTTACTATTTGAGGACATAAATTTATTGAGACCGTCATATTACGATACTAAGAAATAAGAGAGATTTTTCCTAGTTTAGTTGAATATTGTACTAGGTAGGTACAATAGGCAATTAAAGCGTTTTGCTTGGTTTTACTGTAACAAGCTGACTCCAATATTGAAAACTAAGCATTTCACAGACAGCATTTGACAAGTTTTTGATCAACAAAATCCAAGCTTAGCGATAATACCGCTCATTGTACTTACCTTTATTTATGTGTATCTCTTTATGATGTGTAGTTTTGTTTAGTGCGCAATAAAGACTAAGTAAGTATATCTATTGATAGCCCGAATTTCAATTGATAATCCCATCTCTAGCATTTACTTTGCCCAGTCCTATTAGCGAGGATTTTTACTCTACGAGTATATGGTCGAACAACTTTCACGGCACTACGGGTTGGGTTTAGCTACGAAGAATAAGAATATATTGTAATGTTAATAGCATGTTAGCTATCTTATATTGTCCCGTTTAACACAATCTATCTACTTTAAAAGCACCAGGTATAAAATCCTTAAAGGATTGAAATACCTTCTATCAGTTATCTGGATCCCATAGTACAAGCTCTGCTTAGTTTGGGCTTAGATAGCGCTGTGTGAAATGTCCAGCAATATATTTTTTTATTGAAGTCAGTTAATCAGTACGCAATATGAGGTGAAAACATTTTTCTTCAAAAAGTCACTTCATAAAATGTTTATGGAATTTAACCCGTATGTCTACAAAAATCGACAAACACAGTATATCTACATAGTTGTTATTACTTTGAGCAGAGCACGTGAGATGACGCTCCAATATCTTCAAACAATGAGATTAGACTTCTATTCAAGATTATAGTTTGTTTACAAACACAACAAGTATCGACCTAAGTATCTAAAACAGTGCTACACTTATCTATTGTACCTCGTTACAATACATGTATGTCTTTAAGGTACCTAACTAGTTACCTACAATCAGTAGGTAAATGTATAATGAGACCTAACGTACCTTACCTTTGTGGTTGCATAGTAATTTAAAACTTCAAGGTTAGTTCTTTAGATCAGGCAAATAAGGTTATAGTGTTTAGAGTTATACTGTTTAGGTCTGGCACCTGAAATACAGTTTTTTAACTAGTTCGGGAGCCTATGGATTCAAATTTGACTATGTCATACTTAATTATGTCAATAAATAAATTTTTACTTTTTTACTTTTTTTAGTGTGAAGTGAGTTTCTTTCTAATGTTTTAAATCTTCCATTGTGCTCTACAAGGTCCTTTGAAATAATATGTAGGTTAGTTCGAGAGGGAGTGTTTCTGAATAACTTCGTATAATCACACTAATTTTATAAATGCGAAAGCTTGGATGTTTGTTTATACATTCATTTGTTTGTTACTTAATCACGTCGTAACGGCTGAACCGATTTCGATGAAATTTAGTATATACGTAGATTATAACCTAGATTAACACATAGGCTACTTTTTATCCCATAAATCAGGTTCCATGGGATATGGGGTGTCAAGTCAAGTTACAATAGCGAGTTTAGCTTTATTTCTAGGTTACCTACACATTTAGTAGTGTAACACGTGCGAAGTCGCGGGGAAAAGCTAGCACTTTATAAAGAAAAAATCATAAACTTTGTTGTCTCCCTAAAACGCCTTTTTGAACGTTATTTCTAGTTTAAGGACTTATCGTAGTTGTAAAATATGTTTGACTTCGTATTGTTCTCTAAAACAGTAAAATATTATTTTTTACCAAATCTAGCTAATTTTGAAAAGTCATTCAAACAAATCAAGCATTGTTCTCGTAAGTGGGGTTAAGGATTCCCTTTCGGCCTAGCATACAATTCGGAAGCACCTGTGTACAGGATAGTCATTAAATAAACTTCATGTGAAATAATCTTTAAATTAAATGATAGGTAGGTATTTATAAATTAAATTGTTAGTGTTAATCATTATTTTCAAATAAAATTATTCTTATTTGTATAATTAATTAATAATTATTTAATTTATAATTATTTGACTGCGTGGCGCAGTGGGCGTATAGTCGGCTGAGACGCAGGAGATAGCGGGTTCGATTCCCGCCGCGGAACAAATGTTTGCATGATCTACAGATATTTGTTCCGTATCTGGGTGTTTTTCTATATATTATAAATATGTATCTACAAAAAAAAGTATATAAGTATTCTATCAGTTATCTAGTTTCCATAGTACAATCTCTGCTCAGTTTGGGGCTAGATAGTGCTGTGTGAAATGTCCAGCGATATTTATTATTATTATTATTTATTATTCTTCACATAATCGGAAGCACTTTTGGTGCCTACCACGAATTTTTGAAATGGCTGCAAGGAATCTTTTTTATACTAGTTGCTAATGTTGCTATTCGGGTGGTGCAAATTTGTAAAGGTAATATGACTATTGAATCATACAGTCTAGTTGCATAGGACTCACCTCTGGCAAGCAATGATGCTGCAAGCAGTAGAAGTCTTGCGATCCGTCGTGGTGGCACCACGTGCCGTCCGGGAAGTAGGGATCCAGTCCTGCATCATTGAGCTCCACGCGAGGCGCGTAGAAACCTCCGCCCGAAGCTCGTCTGCAGAATACTGCGCAGCCCATCCACATACGAGCTAGAGAGAAACAAGGGAAGTTCACTCTACGTCGTATCTCGGTATCTCGTCCTGAAAAAGTACGACGACAAAATGCTCGCGTAGCAATGTTAAAATGGTGCACATGTTAGCACAGATATACATACATATGGAAATATCTCTATTTTTCACGAGAAAACGTCTCGAGTAAATTGCTCAAAAGTGTACAGTGTTAGCTCTACAGTCGTTGTATAAATATAAATCACCTTTAATTAATAAATGTATGGACCTGTTTTTTTAGGTGCTTTAAAATAAGTAACTCACTAGCATCATGCGGCGCCTGCAGGCCACCTCCCCGAGGGTCCAGATCCGGCAGCTTCTTCGCGTATTCAGTACATTTCCGCGCTGCCAGCTCGTTAGCACTCACACGCGTCTTCTTTCCACAGATCTGTATAAAAATGCATGGAAATATGTAAACTTATGGATTTCCGAACGAATTGTATTTTGAGAATATATATATTTTTTTTCTTTATTATTGCCGAAAGTGGGTATTTTATAGGCTCGTGTTGACTACAATTTCGCCTGATGGTAAGCGATGATGCGGTCTACGATGGCTTTTCCATCATTCTGCTTCGGGCTCATACTCTTACATCCTAGTTTTCAAATTAGAATGAAACTGGGTGTGTGAAGTGGTCGCTTTAGGTGACTGATCATGTTTCATCAGCAATTTTTAAGAAGGAATAGTATTCCTCGATTTGTCGTAAAGTGGATATAGATTCCAGATGAACTGAAAACAAAACATTTAATGTCTGAATCGTTTCGAGATCATCGAGATTGCTAAGACAAAAAATATAGTTTCATATTACATATCAGCGCTATCAAAACTGAAATGTATTATGAAAGAAACGTAAATGTATTATGACTTTAGACTATATTTTCATCGAGCTTTGTTATGCTGAAAGAGAAATCCAAAAAAGGGATTATTCTCGAAATCACCACAGCTAAGTACCACGTGTGTGCGAAAAGGTTCATTTTTGAAAAAATTGTGCTTGAAACTCCCGCTGCTACGTCCGCGTCGTAGAAAGGCATAGCTTTTTCATAATTTCTACTGACGTGCGACCTTCTGATTAGGTACACAAGGGAATATTTCAACTTATAGATATTTATTATTTCTTAGCCCTAAAAAAACTAAACTGAACTAGTTTTAAACTAGTTTTTTACAGTTTGTTTACAATACATACGAGTCGAATGACGAGCGTATCGTTTACACAAACGTACTCGGTATTCGTCATGCTTCTCACCTCATCGCTCGCACGAATTTGTAAACCCGGTATTGATAAAACTAGTACCTTTTTGTCATCGCACAGTACGACATCGTAACCTGAGCCTTGGCAGGTCGTTCCAGTTCCACACAGTCGACGTCGTTCTCTGAACCCTCGGCTCCGGGACGTACAGCCGGAGCGACACACACCTTCCTTCCACGGAGACCAGTCCTCGGAATCGGAGCTTGGAGAGGCTTCCGTCGAAGTTGAGAGAGCTTGTGATTGCACACACTGCCCACCTTGACACCACTGAAACGGTACAGGTGATAATAATAGAGTTATCAAATCAGTATGTGTCCATTCAGCACCCACCGCCAAGATGGCATATAATAATAATAATAATAAAAACGTTTATTTCAGGCCAGACAGATCCATAATTTTAGTTAGTAACACAGAAAAATCTTACTTATCTAAATAATATTGTTAGTAGGTACACAAAAAGACAAGATAAAAATAAATGCAGTAATATTGGAACATGAGCGCATCTACTGAGACACCAGGCATGTGATTGGCTTAAGCAAAGCCATCCAGCGCCTCATGATATATGAGCTCATGTTCCCGGCAACAACGGTCAGGAAGTTGTTGGTGCTTCCACGCATGCGGCTCACCAGGGATGCGGTTCTTTTTCGAATGATCGCGTAGAAATCATCAGCACACACATTTTATATATTTTCTATTTTTACCGCGTAGTATCATTTCGTAGATAAAGTCATTTCCCTATCGACACTGGTTAGATCAGGCAAAAAAGAACTTACCTCGGACAGAATACTTCAGATAACTTATAGATCCACTCTAAAGTGTACCCTTAACCAACCATGAAAAAGAGTAACTATGTTAAATAAACATTTGACTGACCATGCGTTGTCCGCAAGATGTCCCAGGTAGTGCCGGTCCCGCGTAGTAGAACCCTGCTCGATGAGGAGACCTGCAAGCCAGCTGGGTGCAATGCTCGACCGAGGGCCCGCTGGGGGACGGGGCCGCGTCTATATCTCGTAGCAATATCTGGAAGAAATAATTGGGAAATGGTCAATATTAAGTAAGTGTTATCAGAATTAAACTGCGGAGCGCGGGAAATAGATCTCTAATTTTTATGAGTTTCTCAAATGAATGTGTTCTCTATATGGCCTTGGCAGTAGGATTAAGCCCGTAAGACATACGAAGATTAGTATTTGCTAAGTACCAATTGGCGTAACTCCACTATTATTTCATTTAGGTCGGGTGAACACTAGGATTTTGCACTGTGACAACCCTACCCCCGGGTCTTCATAAGGTAGATTTTCGATAGTGCGCTTCATGACTTTGGGCTTCCCATTAGCATAAAGCTCTCCAGTAAGGAATTCTGCCCCTAGCTGTTTTCTGCTATCAATGCTACGTACCTCACATTGCTTCTTTGCTGTCCAAACGGCGCCGGGCGCGCTGCCGAACCGCTCATGTTTTAACTCGTTGGGAGTGTCCGAGCCGTCATCGCCGTCCAACAGACAGGTCGCCCATCTAAAATAGCACAATAATATCCAATTTTAAAATGACTTACTTTAGAGCACTAGAAAGGTAAAATGAGGCAAGTGTTTCCGTAAACACTTGCCTCATTTTACCTTTCTAGTATACCTTTATAGTATTTCAAGAAAGGATCTTGTCATGTACCTACTTACTGCCGTCCGCGCCTTCGCACGCGTGGTTTGTAATAAAAACATACCTCCCCTTTGGCGCAGACAGTTAAAAAGTATCCTATGTCCCAATCCTGGTCATAATCTTTCTGTGTACCAAATTTTATCAAAACCGGTCCAGCCGTTTAGTCGTGAAAACGTAACAAACAGACAGAAGGACAGAGTTACTTTCGAATTTATAGTAATAGTAAGGATGTGGGATTTCACAAGGCAACGATTTGGACTCTCTTCTGACCTCACGATCACAGTAAAAATCGAATGATGCCCAAAGTGGGATGGCTTTTGTTTTACCTCTACGCCGTAGATGTGCCATAGAGGCCCTTTGTTGTCTCTTTAAATTATCTTTGTGTGTGTAATAGCTGATGTGCTAGGTAGATAATGTAGTAGCACTCTGAATAAGCGACGAAGTCATGGTGGTCATTTAACAGTACGATAGACAAGCCTTTTAGACAATATATTAGCCACTACGACGGACGTCTACGACGCTTCTACGATGAATCTACGGCGTAGCGGGAATATTTATCAAATTCTAAATTGTAGATTTGGATTATGAATTTAGATTTTAGATTACAATCAAGAACAAATCGCTTTTAGCGATAAGATCGCCTATTGTACTTGTGGTTTTGTTTTCTTTTATTTTGGTTTTAATTTTGTTTCTTTTGTAGTGTACAATAAAGTAATTTTCAATTAATTAATTTCAAGTTCACGATATTCAGCCCTTATAAACCTATTGATCAGCATACCATCTCAGTTTGTGCTGCGAACGAACCACATCGGAATCATTCACGCAGTACCAATCCAACCCTATTTGCTATCGAGAATCTATATTAAATAAAAGACACGAAAATAGAATAAAAGAATAACCTACTGAAGCTCGGCCACTACTCGTGCACTGCAACTGGACCAAGAAGCTTCCCCATTAGTGCCGCGAGAGGGCGACATGATGAAGCCATCACGCGCGCAGTTATTGCCGGTACCGTCGTGGTGCATCCCCAGACTGTAAATGTTAGAGACCATTTTAGAAATTTTACGCCCTACAGTGACTTTTCATTGAGATCTGGTGATCTGGTTATATGCAGACCGCGCAATATAATTCGCTCTGACAATCTATGAGGAAACCGTATGTTCAGCAGTGGACGTCCTGTGACTGATATGATGATGATTATCTGGTTGCTGCTGGCTGATTGCATCATTGTTTAACAACAAAGGTCAGTTACAGTCATTGAACCAACCCGCATCCACAGTGACAAAGGTTATTTGCTGAAGTCATCGACATTGCTTGCTTATGTTGTGGTCATATGTTGACAAGGCTACGTCTGTGTTCACATGGATATTCCATTTACCCACCTTTATTCTATTGTAATCCATTGCATCTTTGCCGATTCTGATCGCTGGTGACTTGGCAGCAGCGTTCCAAGATTAAGATTGAGGCTGTGATAACTTACTCTAATGCAGCAAAGATAAGAAGACCGTTCTCTAGAAAAGAATGTTGTGGTACAAAAATGTGACCGTGACCGACTTGTGCCCGATCTCGTGCGCGAGGATGTAGACCGAAGTGAAGCCGGCTGACGGGAAGGGCCGGCCAAGCAGATCCGTCACGCCGAACTCGGAGACCACACACGCATGCGCAGGTAGGCACACTCCACCAACTGGAGCCAGGCCCATCGTGACGCTGTTGCGACGGCCACCTTCTTCCGAGTAGAAATCCAGTCTGAAATGAGGGAAGCAAGAATTGTACATTTTGTTTTGGCTAATTGGAGCTGCCCCATATCTGGAACAGATTCTACTCCTGATTACTAAATAATTGTTAATCTGATCACCAAGAGTTTCAAAGAAAAAATTTGTAAGAAAAAGCACGAGAAAACTATCTAATCAGCCATGCTGCACTCCAACGTTTTAGATAAGTAATTAAATGAATGTATCTTATTGTACACCTTTACCCTGATAAAAGGAGTGCCATGTCCCAGTGCTGTGGATCATCGTCGTCTTCCACATTCAACGAGCGTTGGTACTCGCAGAATGAGTCCAGTAGTCTACCACGCTCCGCGATCGTGGTCAGCTTGGCAGGTTGACTCCGGAGCAAAGTCAACCGCACTAGCGAGAGCTGAACGTGTGCTCCTAATGATGAATGCTGGTATAGAGCTTGAACCTAGAAGGAATAAACAAAAACCATTAAGATGCAGATAAGACAAGAGTACTTTTTTAGTTGCTGGAGTTGGGTAAAAATAACAAGATGGTCAGAGATTGTGGAGCTTGTCTGGAGCTGGTCTTTATCAACAGTTGACCCATGAATTGGATACTTAAATCTTTAAACGAAAGTGTTGTGTCTACTTACACCATTTATATAAGCCAAGAGCATATCCCGTAAATCAGCCTCATTATAATTGAGGAATGGATAAAATATTTTGTATCCTGCTTCGTCCAGGAACAGCGCGATCTCAATAGTATAAGCCGGTGGTCCCAGCTTTGCTTTCCGCTGATGCTTAGACCGCGGCGTACGCCCTCGAGGTCGAGGTCGGAGTATACGGACATCGTCAACTGGTGGCGGAGGAGATGGGGCGCGTCTGATGACGTGAGCAGTTCGTCCACTTCCATTCTCGGCTCTACCAGCCCCCACGGGAAGGGGACGTACTTCGTACGTTGAGTTATCCACGACGATCAGCCCGTGCTGGAATGTGGAAAAACATCAGGCAACTAGTGATCTAAATTCTGTTGGTATTACCATTCCATCGATCACAATACGAATACACCGTAGCACGCGTAAAAGTGTAGCTGTTCTTGCTGACATTCGTAAGATGCATCAACAATGCAACTGCGGATTTTTACCCATCATGCATAGATGTAGTAGGTATTTTGCGTACAGTGGGTGGTGGGTAAGTAATATTTGTTACTTACAAGAGCGTGATCTCTACATGCAGAGAAGGCAGCAACAGTACTGGGCCCCGAATGCAGGAAGTGACATGAAGCATCCACATCTGATAGCTGTCCCTCCTGTCCCTCATCTGACCACACACCAAACTGCGGGGAAACCAGCCGTCTGTTCGGGACCAACTGAAGCTCGAAATTTCTGAAATTATGACAGTAGTTTTCAAAAGTACAGTTCACAATTTAGATTCTGGAGAGAGAGACACTCGGTCGTCCCAAGATCGGTTTCCACGGAGTTCTTTGGAAGTTACAGCTAGCTACAGCTACAGAGAGTGTGCTTAAAGTTACAGCTGGCTAGCGCCGGACGATATTTATTTTATAATTTTTTCCAGCTCTATCTTCTCCACAGCATTGTTCCAGCAAAATAAAATTGCACACATCTTCTATACACACATTTATTTAGTTTTTCTTTTATTTTATTATTTCACTGCTGTTCTACCATTTACCCGTACCCATGGTTTTAACTGAACACCACTTCAGTACGCAGATACACTGTCTAATAAATTCAATTGTACTCACAGTTCTTCATAATATTTGTATCATGTGTAATTAATTTCTACACAGTGTGTTTAATTTAATATAAGGACGTGACTGAGATAAAAAAATGTATTCATGAGTTTTTAACAAAACAAAAAATAAGAGCTGGTAGTTCAACATTTTGTCTACGATGCATCATCAAACAAATATAGTTTTAAATTTCGCTTCGCACACCGCGGATGTTTATCGAGATGACTACCCCGTTCGGTTCCCACTATGAGGCAGTGTTTCTTTGTACGCATTTCAAAGGACCCAAAATGTCGCAAGTTCAGGGTGCTACCCATATTGTGTACCCATATTTGATGCAAAAAATGTTGATGACCTACCAGAAAGTGGTAAAACGAGAATGGCTCTTTATTTTATTTTTAAAAAATCTACCCCTATCTTTGCAATCTGCTCAAAAATAATTGAAAATAGGGTTTAAATATATCATTAGCTACAATTAAAACACATTTAGCCGATATTACGTTAAAATACATTAAAGAAAAGGCAATTTTCAAAAAAGGACGTTGAAAAAAGTTCGACTGCGCGCGAGAAAACAAAGACCGTGACCGAGACAAGATAATCTTTTATGACGAAGCATCGGTTTGAGCAACTAGCATCTTACTCGTCCTTAGTCAACTGCCGATACCAGATTTGTCAATCGTAGTGTTAAACACCCGGTAAAGGTGCATGTTTGGGGATGCTTCTCAAAAAGAGGATTTAACAATTTGAACTTGTGTACCGATTCTCTGAATGCTGTGAGGATGAACATAATATACCAGAAAGCATTATTACCATCTGCCCGAACGCTGTTCCCAAGGTAAAATGAAACATAGATATTACAAGAGGGCAACGACCCCAAACACCGAAGTCGTCTATGCCTGGAAACAAGAAAATGACATCGAGGCTTTGGACTGGCCCTCACAATCTCCTGACGCGAACTCAATTCAAAATGTTTGGGTGTTGATGAAGCTTAAAGTAAGAGAAAAAAAATGTTAACAGCCGCTGAGCTTACTCGCATATGGCCTTAATATTTTAAGGCCATATGGAGATCATTATCCCGTGCCTACGCTGAAATATTAGACGAAAGTATGCCTCGAAGATGCCAGGCCATTGTGGACAACCGAAGAGACTGGACACCTTATTAATAATAAAGCGTTCTAGTACATAAGTATGATCAATTATGCGTTTATTTTTTTTCAAACGCATGACTTAATTTTTTGTATAGATTAAGCCGGTCACGCTCTTGTCTTACATTGTGTAGGTAAGTACCAAATAAATGATTATTCTATTCTATTCAACTAATATCACCTCACCGTCCAAACGCGTCGAAGCTATACGGCACCGGTATGTCCTCATGCTGGTCGACTGCCGACTGCGCCTCTCGCGGCAGCAGCGCTGGCAGGTACACCACTTGCACATCGCCACTCTCCGCCGCTCCCTGCCCTCCTGTCCACCAGCCGTGTAATGGTAATAAATCCTGAAATGTATAGATAGATAACACTTTATTGTACACCTCTTTTAAAGTTGCGGACAATGGACATTCGAGCGGCGGTATATCACTGATACCGATCTCTGTCATACCTTTGAATTTTTATTTATCATGGCGAATGCTACTGCGTCGAAATATCGGGATACTCAAAAACTCACAAATCATGGCAAATATCCCGTTTCTAGTGAAAATAACCTTTGCGTGGACTGGAAATTACAAATGTATGGGCGCTGGTTTCGTGAAATATCTGCTCTAATTTGACTCTACTTTAGCTTTTCCTAAATTAAATGCAAGAAAAACATTTATTTGGCGAACTAATGGCGACGGTCATGTGACGGTGTTAATTTGTGGTGAACTCAATTTTGACCAAAGAAGTAGGTGAGGTGAGGAGGATTTTATTCCGAAATTATATATAATTATATTTATCACCGCTGTTACTGCCCTCTTATTATTAAAGCACTTATTATTACTACTTGGGCTTCATTTGACAAATTGTAACCTACCTAGGTACCGGGTGGTTTATAATGTTTTCGTATTCAAGCGTGTATATAGAGAGTAGCGTATATAAGTAGGTACATAATGACCTACAATAAAAGATTTTTACGGTAGAACAACCATTTTTGGTTCTCTAATATTTATCTGCGCCAAATGCGTCATTCATCAAGCATAAAAAATAGCACACATTTGGCTAAGCATGACATCATCGATCTTCAAAAACAATGTCAATTGGCAAAGGCCCTGTTAGCCAAAGTTAAAGTACTCTACGTTGGTGTTAAGTGGTTTTAACTAAGTAAGTTAGTAGGTATCCTTGGTAAAATGAAGTCGAGTGGCCACTTTTCAAACTATGTTTTGGCGTTGTGCCGAAAATTTCAGCTACTCATTCTGGATTTTTACAATCCGATAGATTTGCAAGAAACGCTTAGGAATGGACTGTAGGAGACGAAGATAAATAATGCTGAAGAGATCTGGGTCAGCCAAGGCGACAGTCTCGGAGAAACGAGACGCAGTGACTCTTGTAGGCGCTTTCGAACCAATTGTTCTGTTAATTTATCTAACTCATGAAAATATTTTCTTTGTTGTAATTGTGCATCTACTAATTTTTGTCACTCTACCAATTAAAATGTCTGCCAACTTGTTAACGCTCATTAGCCGCGATAGTTAGGAGTGCTGACATTTTGCCTAACATTAAATTATTGGCTGTTTTAAAAGCAAAATGACAATGCCTTGCAGACTTACTACTTGAAGGTGCAGTGATAGGTAAACATTTTACATAGTTATCTACTGATTAGACAATTTACATGAATTCAAAAAATCTATGCAGTGCTAAAGTGACAATTATAAAAAAGAGTCGTGTGTCGGTTTGGAATCTTACTTTGGCATACTTTTTTTACCTACAGTAAACTGTAGGAAGTAATATAAGTAAATCGCGTAAAGTAAAAAAAGTTAAGTTAAAGTTAACTGTGTGTGATCGGCCGTTTAACCCAAGCACTCTACAACAGACAAATAACTTCAACTATAAACCGTATGCATACCTACTAACTGGACTGTAGGTACATTATTTGGTCCTTCGAGCCACACACTATTATTAATGTCCCATATTAATTTTCCTGTCTAACATTCCACTGATACCGACCTACATAAAAAAAATATTTTAACCGTTCACATGTTCGCATAATTGGAAGAAGGCTCACTGCGGTCTGTGCAGAATTTTTCGATGATAGAATTTATTATAGTGACTCATTCTGATTTTCTGATGAAACAGGATAGCAATTACATTTTATCGGATTTTATTTTACAGGTTTTTAAGTAATTGCTGGAGATACTCGTAAATTATTGCAATAATTGCAAAAGTCTTAGGGCTCTTGATACGAAGGCGAACGGGCGCCTTTTTAACTTTTCATTCAAAGTCCTTAACTACTCATAGGTAAACCTTCCCAACTCCTTGTTTATTTTTGCTGCTTGCGGCTAATATGAGTTTTGCCTAGATGTATGTTTCACACAAATAATCGATCACACGCAATACCATAAAGCAGTAGATACCTACAAAATTTTGGCAAGTCAGTCAAACTGATGAAGGTGAAACCGAAATCAACACCACATGAGTCAGCTAAGTGTTGGGCTCAACATTAGCGGATGCGAGCGAAGTACCTACAGGGGAAAGTTAAACTATTTGTTTTTCCTCTTCTTGCGTGCGAGACAAAGGAAGCGCCAATTGTTTCTCGGTAGGTAGAATGTATCAGAGTAGGTATTCGGTAATTGATGTTCGATTGCATCTGTTACGTTGCGCTGCGGTATGTAAGAGATGATGAAAGTGTGGTAAGTAGAAACGTAAGTATTGATCCGTCGGAGCGGAGGCTGCGAGCACGTCACGCCACCAACACGCCACCGCCGCCGCCGTCGCGCCGCCCGCCGGCAAGACGCGTACTCTGTACTATCTTCTATTCTGTGAGCCTAATTAAGCCTTCATTGTGCCTGCCAAGTCTATCAATTGTGAATCATCGGCTACTGATACAAAAACTACTCCAACCGGCTACGTGACGTGACGCTCTTATGCAATAGAGTACGTGATCCAGTACGGGAAAGACCTGTAGTCGCTTATGTAATTTAATTGACAAAATAAAATCACACCTAAATATCGGTTAGGCGCTTTTGATTTAGGTGCAGCAATTTGGATAGTGAAAGTTTAGTAGGTAACCAACTATTTGCTATTACGAAATAATGCGTAAGTATATACCGATAACATTGAGATGACGTCGAATGTTTTCATTTCTTCGTTACATAATGAAAATAGGTCAATTTTCCAATTTTTTACTCAAGTTTATTTACACAATAATAAACTTTTTAAAAGTAGGTAAAGCTTGTTTTGAGGCGATGTTGATTTTTATTAATACAATGTTTTAAATTATTTACTGCTACTAGTGAGAATACGACAGTGGAATGAATTGTAATGCAAAGGGGGTTTCTCGCTTACGAAGCAGACACAG
The DNA here is from genome assembly GCA_963924445.1 of Philereme transversata. Classification (NCBI taxonomy): domain Eukaryota; kingdom Metazoa; phylum Arthropoda; class Insecta; order Lepidoptera; family Geometridae; genus Philereme; species Philereme transversata. The sequence goes on from OZ004342.1 coordinate 15,507,814, forward strand.
CTCTCGAATCATGATACAGAGTCTAACTATGATCTCACTACTCGTACTACTTATGAATCTAATAAAAAACGGAATAATAATACGAACATGTGTAAACCAGTGGTCTGCAATTCTAAGCAGTGACAAAAAGTCTGATATAGCTTCAGATATAAGGTTTTCCAGGTATCCACTAAATAATTTCAAACCTGAAAAGCGCCTGGGTACTTTTTCATGTCTGCCTTGAATATTTTAGTACCTTTACTAAGACCATAAAACGTAATTTTAAAGCACAAGGGTGCGGCAGGCACTTGTGTGTTACGAATGTTATAGTTTAATAATCTACGTTCCTAGATGCATTTCACAGCAAATCGACGGTTAGCGTGACCTAACGACGCTCGACGGTTAGCGTAAAGCGAAGTAACCTTCATACATCCACAGAGAAATAATATATTAGGGATATTACATAATTATTTATACCTAACTAAGCTAAGCTTTGCTTAGTCTGGGGCTAGATAGCTCTGTGTGAAATAATTTTATTTATTATTTATGTTCCTAGCAATATCAAGGTATACATTCAAAAACATTATTTACGTAGGTATGTATGAATTATTAAATCAAGGACTTACAGCTAGTTTAGAAAATGTATGTACAAAGTTTTTGTTTATGGTTGAGAAAAACAAAAAAATATAATGACGAAAAAGTGTGTTGTGGGTTAGAGCAAAATTTAATTTCGAGTTTTAGGTAGGTAAGTACCTATTTTAAAAGCTTTGTCAAACAAGGGACGCGAAGAAAAAGGATCGCCCGCCATGTAAAACCCTCACAAAAGCTTGAAGAAATGTCGGTATGAATTATTGAAGATCTCTACATAGGAACAAGAACATAATAGATGGCTCGTTCGATGTAGTTTCCGCCTTTGGCAGGCTGCCATAATCTTTACTAACTCTATTCACTGGAAAGATACGAGCTGTATGTACCAAGTTATAATAGATAAGAGTAGGTTTACGATTGGACTATGCCGGCTGTTGAAGATCCGAGTTTCATGAGACAGACCAACAGCTACAGATTACTTAATTGAATTGCATAACAAAAATTAACTTAAAGACCTAATTAAATTCATGATCACATAGCTTAAAATTTATATTTCTATACTAATATTATAAAGACATAAAGTTTGTATTTTTGTTTGTAGCTAATCTCAGAGACTACAGAACCAATTTTAAAAATTCTTTCTCTTATAGAAAACTGCACGATCTCTGAGAGCTTTAACCTATATTTAAATTTATCAAAAAATAGACTTTTTGTCAAAATTTTGATCAAATTACCGATAAATGGCCCGCCCGGGTCAGCTAGTAAAATATAAGTAAATGCGATTGGGCGCCGCCCGCCCTCGCCGCAAGCTTACTCACGGGAAACCGCGCAGGCGCACCGGCTCGTAGCACGAAAAACAACGCCACAACCACTGAGTCTACTCTCGCCGGCATTGCTGCTCACATCACTCCACCGAGACGAATCGCAGTTCCACCACCTTGACGCGGCTTATAAACCGAACCGCCGGAAACCTTATGCAGGTGCTTTGAATATCTGCGCGTTGCACCCGAGGGTCCGTATCAGCACGCGTGCACTTATGAGGCGCCGGCTACCGAATAAGCGATGCGAGCCCCCGAATGTAATGAACACCTTTCGCACCTCAGAGAGAAAGTCAAAGGAAAGCGTAGATTTTGGCTGTCAAGACATGCCGCCTACACGCGTCCCGAGGAGCATTGTCGCGAGTCATCCGTCACTCGCGCCAGCGCCAGCGCCTTCCGCTAATCAAAACAAATGAACAGTACCAACGAACACACCATGCCATACGAAGTCGCGCGCGTAACAACATACACTTGCGTTGTCACTTCACTTACTTAATTGAATTATTCAGTTCAAGAGCACATACCTGTAGCTCTAACAATTAATATTCACTGAAAAGTAGGTCCTTAATGGGGGCAGTTGTGTAGCAAGGTAAATAGGTTCTATTCAGTAAAACCTCGGTCGCATTCACATTCACAGATTAATAAATTCTGACCTTTAAGCAAATGCTACATTTTTAAGGGTTCCATACTCCAAAAAGAAAAAATAACTATCACTTCCTTTCCCGTCTGTCAAGACCCTTTTTCTCAGGAACGCGTAGAGATATGAAGTTTAAATTAATATCAAATAACTTAGGTCTACAGTCCCTTGGAGCTGTAAAAAAATCAATCGTCTAAGTCAACGCAATCAAAAAATGCAGCCATTTATACACGCATTTTTTACACTCGTCAATAAATAAAAACCTATAGAGTACCTACTTCCCGTTGACCTACAATCATGAAATTTGCCAAAAAGCAAAAAGCTTACAGCACAAATCCAGGAATAAATCCTAAAATCGTTAATTTGTTGTAATATAACATAAAAATATTATATTACTACGGAACCCTCGATGACTCGCACTTGTCCAGTTTTATTTTTATATAATGGTACCTAACGTCATATAGGGAAACCATATATTGTATACCTACAGGCATATAGTTCTTATCATCAAGTTCATAAATTTACCTAATAAAAATAAACTTACTTTTAGGTAGTATTTCTTTACTGACCCGCATTTCTTATTTCTTATCAAGGGCTGGATGAGTCACTGATAAATTACATTTTGAAATGTACCCAGTTATTATTAAAATGTGTCACATATTGTTACACAGAGAAGTAGAAAACTCAGTTGAATACAAAGATTTGTAAGAATTAATGTAATTTCTAAAACAAGCAAATTATTATAGTAATATGAATTCACAAATTAATCCTTTTGTGGGAATCACGAGCTAAACAAAATGATTCGCCTTCCGCTCATCACATTCAGAATTAAATTTACAGTGACGCTTGTTCTTTATAAATTGAAAATTGTCTTGTCCTTAAACCCCCTAACTTCTCTGACTTCTCGGAAAAATAGTGCACGCTAAACAAAAGCTTGTAAATATCAAATAAAATCTATATTAACGCCCGTCCTGTAAGAGCGAAATATAATGTACACCCCCTTCCATTATTGTAATATTACAAAAATCCTCTCCATCCAAAGGTTGTCTGGCAGAAATCTCTTCTAAGCGATAATACCGCCCAGTGCCCATTGTACTTATTGCTTTGTGAATTTATATGTTTGTTTCTTTTTGTGGTGTACAATAAAGTGTTTTCATTCATTCATTCACGAAACAATCTCGATATAGGTCCACACAATACGTTTTAGCATACAAAAGACATCAACGCGCGATCATTTCTTGGTTAAAATTAAGAACCTAAACTTGGCTAATGCTTGACCAATAGCGAGGGTGAGATAAATAATTAGCGGTTCGCCTCGAACTGAGATTTCGCGAGTCTCCCATAAAATCAAATAAATATTATTTGTACCTAATCTTTGACTATAAAAATAGTGCGACGAAATGAATAACCAAATAACTTCTGAACCTTAAATGCACAAATTACCAGATTTCGCACACATTTACACGAGGTAATGCACTAATTCCCTATTGTTTTAGAATCCTGAAAGGAGACCACTTTTTGCAGGGGTAACGCACACAACATTATTAGCTCATTTAGTCACCAGGATTGTGTCATCATTACCTACATATTTATATTACTAGTGGTTCGCCCCGAACTGAGGTCGCGCGAGTCTTCGATTAAAATAAATAGTGTAATTTGTAATCTTTGACTATCAAAATAATGCCACGAAATAAATAACCAAATAACCCACCTACAGTTTCATTCAAATTACAAGTAACGGGAGTTCATGTTATCTGGTTATGGTTTTTTGGGGTACAAATTGCAGTTATTCTAGATTTCAGACTTTTCTCTATATTTGTGTCAGTAAAGCTACACGCATACCGAATTTCAGCACTGTGGGGTCACTGGTGTACACTGTGAATTTAGTCAAACTTCAGTTTTTATTATGGCTGATAACTTAAAAACTATAAGGTTTAAATTAAACTAAAAATAAAAACGGGTCGAAATGTACTCACAAATAAATACCTTTTATTAGACGTGCCACTTGACCGGATAGTCCCATTTTGTTTGTTTTTTACCCCTCTTGAACCCCAATATCTCAGCAACACCCCCCCCCCCCCCCCACACATTTTTAGATCATTTAGTCACACCAAAACTGTGCCATCGCTACCTACCCATATACCAAATTTTACGATGATTGGATAAACGTTTCGAAAGTTATCCTCGGACAAACAAACATACAACGCCGATTTGCCCCATTTGATTTAGAGACCTCGCTTCGCTCGATCAATAAATTATCTGGTGATCAATTAAGGCACCATTACAAAGATATGATTTGAAATCCTGTAACAATTATATTATATACTTTCTAACTTAAAGCAGACTAGCAGATCTTTGAAGCTGAGATGATGTAATAAGATCAGTAGTACTTATGCTATTAAAGGCCATTCTATTATACGTCGAAGCAAAGCACAGAGAACTAAAAAACCACGTCTAATGTAGAATGTGAACGCAGCATACGATAAAAAGAGAGGTATCTGGCTAGTCTATAGGACAATAGAAAATAATCCTCGTGAAATGAGTATTACTTACTAACTCTATGCAAGTTCACTAATCTTTCAGCAGTGAGATTCTGTGGAGTATGGTGGGTGACTGTTCTAGCTATCGCGTCGGAATAGTCAGTGTTTTTACTTTGGTGGTGAGCGATCATTGAGCAGGTAAGAAAAAACTTACCTAACGCAAAGATGTAACGGGACACCATCAAAGCAGGGCCGGATTTAGGGACGAGCAACCGGAGCTACAGCCCCGAGGCCTCCACAAAAGAGGAGCACCCATAATAGAGACTTCGGAAAAAAAATCAAATTGAGACTGGAGTCAATTCAGTAAACACTAGTAAACAACTTTTCCTTTGATATTTTTTTCGCGTTTTACCTTTACCTACAGTACTTTGTACAAAGTTCGATAACGCTAAAATTTAATTTCAGATAATTCTTATTTCCGATTATAGGTTTCACAATAAATGTACTATTGGAAAACTCGACTGCAAAAAAATTGTCTATTTTATTTGGAAATTAATTTAGGGTTTGGGGGCCTCCACTCCTTTGTTGCCCCGAGGCCTCCAGACCTCTAAATCCGGAATTGCATCAAAGATACCTATAACTCGAAGACTTGCAAAATTCGTAGGCCAATAAAACGTGTTTGCTTGCCGATCCATCCGGTGGACTTCTTTCCGCTAAGTCACAGTATCTTTATATTGTGACTTAGCGGACGCAGAATATTAATGAGGTGCGTACAATAAACAGCCATGAATAGCCGACGACATACATCCATACAAATCAGCGGGAAGGAACCGTAGGTATTCAAAAGCCCTTTAAAGGAGAGACGAGTTATATTATTCGCGCACGAACGTTTTCATAGACGACCTCACAGACGGAATAACTATTAGTAGAGTGTGCCCACGTGAGCGTTATGTCTAGTCTGTTTCATTTGTTCAAAAAATAATATACCGCGGAACACCAGCTTATTAATAAAATAAGCCCCATTCTTTATGTACGCATTCGAATGTGAAATTGCAATGTAAATAAACAACAGTACCTTTAGCGTTTCGCGTTCCTTGTGTGCCGCACATGTTCGAGGGGTGATTCACCACGGAGCAAAAAAGCGAGTCGGGACGGCGGAGAACGCGCGGGTGACGCGGTGACGAGTCAATGCTCCCGAGTCCAGTCGCCGCCATGTCGGAGCCGAGACCGGAGGCCGAGCTCCTGCCCCCGCTGCTCCTGGCCGCGTACATCGCCTGTGTGACCGGCGCCGGCGCCCTCGCCAACTGCTCACTACTGGCTGTGCTCTACAAGTCTACTACCAGAGGTAATTTATTCTGAGTAGAACACTATCTATCTTCATGGTAACCCTTTGCTTAGCACTTAATTTATAAGATGCTAATTGCGATGGGTTATTTTAACTGCGTGTCGTGTAAATAAAATATAAATAATGCTGGGCAATTCACACAGCGCTATCTAGCCCCAAACCAAGCAAAGCTTGTACTATGGGAAAGAACCAGTTAACGGTGACTAAAATATTTGTTTTTCTAAATATTCGTACTTTATAAAGTAGGTATAAGTATAAAGTATAGGTAACAGGGTGTCCCAAAAAATGGTGTCACGCGGAAGTCCAAAGGTACAGTACCGTTAGGGCTACCCCAATCACCCCCATGTACCTACGTTCTACCAATTTGGTTAGGTGGTTATGGCTATTTCAGAGCAAAAAAAATGTTTGATTATTTCATATGGGACCGAGGTTATGCAGAATCAAGTTTTCATGATGATAAATTGGATTAGCAGTTAAATTTTCAGATATGGTATGTAGTGAAAATCTTAAAATGAGGAAATTTTTGAAGTTAAATAAAATACTTTGTTATTTTTTCGGTTAATGTTTGCATGACTTATTACAGATATTTGTTCCGGGTCAGGTTGTTTCTCTATATATTATAAGCATGTATTTACAAAAAAAAATGTATATAAGTATTCTATCAGTTATTTGGTTCCCATAGCAACTCAACAAGCTCTGCTTAGTTTGGGGCTAGATAGCGCTGTGTGAAATGTCCAGCAATATTTATTTATTTATTTTGCGAAAAGCGTCATCAACATTTGGTTTTTTTTCAATTCGTTTTTTATGTATTCGGTTTTATTTATTATTTCGTTCGTATTGTGATTAATAAATCTATAAACATATAAAACAAACAAAACATACAAACAAAAAAACAAGAACGGCTGGACCGATTTTGATGATCTTTGATTTGTTGGATTTGTCTCTGCCCCGAATAGCATAATAACTATTAAAATATCGGAAAAATTCACACAAAAAGAAATTATGAAGAACATTAATTTCCTCATACATAATGATGGCTGATTGACAATTCTACCGGGGTGACGTACGCTTACAGCCCGCGTCATATGCATGTCTAGGCGATACGAAGTTCGGCGGGTCAACTAACCTATGAAATGGTCAAATTTTTTACGGTACATAGGCTGATACGGGTAGGCCTAGCGTTAGCGATGCTCAACCTCTAGACCTCCGCTCGACTCTATTTTTTGAGACACTGTAATGTTAAACACCCTATCCCGCAACAAATATCCGTAGAACATGCAAATATTTGTTCCGCGGCAGGAATAGGACCCCTCAACCTCCTGTGTCTGAGCCAGCTATTCGCTCACTGCTCCACGAATTATGATGTTATTTATTAATGTAATAGTTATGTTAAGTTTACGGGTTCACTGTATTGCAAGATGGTACCTAAACTTATTAGGTAGTTTACGAGGCGATAATTGCTCGTTATATTATTTCTCTGTGATTTCATGTTTATTACGGAATTGAAACCGGCTGTTAGCAACTGCCAAGATTCCCAGTAAAAATTTAAATATTTATCTTTGTTTTCACGTTTTTGCTAAACCTGTTCTGATTTAGGTAAGCTTACAACAAAAGAAAATTTCAGTCACATTACATACATAATCTTATTTTAATGTTTCAGGTCTATTTTCGATTATCCTGCAACTGGCGATAGCTGACCTTGCCCTGAGTGCATCGATCAGCCCTGAACTATGGTCTTACAACATTCGGAGCTGGACGCTCGGCAGCAGCTGCTGCATCGCGTATCGAGGACTGAGCGTGTTCGCATCAACTGCTTCGTCGTACTTAGTCGCTACTTTAGCACTACACACACTAGCAACTGCAAATCTCGAAGAAAAGGAGCTCATGAGAAGAAATCGAAGAAGCGATGATGAGGACGATGAAATAAGGTCCTCTCGGCACAGCCTCGTCGCAGGCAGCGACTCTTCGACTCCACCGCGCACTATGAACCTCGACTATAGGATCAGTGCCATCTCCATTCCAATCGCGCAGCCAACTCTGTTCGTATGGATCTTATCCTTATCGTTGAGCGTCCCTGACTTTGCGCTGGCTACTACTGTTAATTTGGATCAGAATACCGCCATTTGCACTATTGTAGACTCAAGCCAGCGACTTCACCTGTACACGATATTGACACTCCTTAATTTAGTCTTACCAATTCTGCTATGGTTCGCCACGTTTGCGCTAGTGATCATCAAATTGAAAGCAAATAATCGCTTGAATCAGGTTGATAGAGGCGAATCAATAGCGGCATTGAAATTAACATTGTGGTTGCTATTAGTGTATTTTATTATAAGTGTTCCTCGTTCAACTCTCACAGCGTATAATACTTATTCTGCTTCTATTAGAGTAAACGAAACAATATTATACGAATCTGTGCGTTATGATTATAAATCATCGTCAATAGGCTTGGCCTTTAGCAGCACTTACTTAGGATCTATACTTGTACGTCCTGTTCTTTGCATTGCATTGTTGCCGAGTATAAAAAGAGCTTTCACTTCTGGACTGAGAGACTCGGCAAATGTGTGATATGAGGTTATTTGTGAATCTTATAACTATCTGCTAAATACCGGAAGTAGGTGTATAGTGAGAACTGAGAAGCCATGCAAGTTCCGAAGTGGTATCGAACCGTAGAAGATTGGTAACCAAAGATGTGTGTCATACCGTAACTACCTACATATATTCCTTCTCTTTGGTCATACCAATAGTGATAATTTAACTCTCTATGTATGAGCCAAGGTACATTATGTAAATAAAACTTGAATTTTAAATAAATATATTTTTAATAGTTTTGCAATAGGTACCATATTTTTTTTGCCTTGTGCCTGAACCCTTTCTTACCAACTAAATAATAAGCGGATTGTTATTATTGATGTTTATTTACAGAATGCTCCGAAATGTGTATGTTAACCCGACAGGAGTGATACGGCCCGAAAATGGAATTGAACATTTTTATTTTAATATTTTTGATCGAGCGAAGCGAGATCTCTAAACCAACTTGTGCAAATCTGCGTTGTATGTATGTATGTTTGTTTGTCCGAGGATAACTTTCGAAGCGTTTATTGAAATTCAAATTTGGTACATAGGTGATGGCACAATTTTGGTGTGACTAAATGAGCTAAAAATGTAGGAGGGTTGTTGAGATATTGGGGTTCAAGAGGGGTAAAAAAAAACAAAATGGGACTATCCGGTCAAGTGGCACGTCTAATACAAGGTCTTTGTAAGTACATTTCGACCCCGTTTTTATTTTTAGTTTAAACTTTATAGTTTTTAAGTTATTAGCCATAATAAAAACTGAACTTTGACAAAATTCACAGGGTACACCATTGACCCCAGTGCTGAAATTTGGTATGCTTGTAGCTTTAGTGACACCAATACAGGCAAGTCTGAAATCCAGAATAACTACAATTCCTAGCCCAAAAAAAACTAATTATCATGAACTACCATTACCTGTAATCTGAATGAAAATGTAGGTCAAGTTAGTTAGTTATCATTTCGTGGCACTACATATTTTGATAGTCAAAGATTAGGTACAAATCATATTTTTTTTGTTTTTATAGGAGACTGGCGACATCTCAGTTCGGGGCGAACCACCAGTTATGTTTCAGAAAATTATTTATGAACTTATTAGAGTGAGTTAGTGTTTTTAGACTTTGTCTTCCCTAAGATTAAGTCTTGTATAAACATTGTAATTTATAATTTATTGATCGAGCGAAGCGAGATCTCCTAACCAACTTGGGCAAATTGGCGTTGCATGTATGTTTGTTTGTCCGAGGATAACTTTGAATTGTTCCGATCATCGTGAAACCTTGAATGCACAAATTACTAGATATCGCGCACGATACACGAGGTAATGCACTATTGTTTCAGAATTCTGAAAGGAGACAACTTTTTGCAAGGGTAACGCACACACACAAATATAGGGAAGTCTGAAATCCAGAATAACTTTATTTTCTACCCCTAAAAAGAGTAACCAATTACATGGTTCTTATACTGTTGTTACCGTTACTTGTAATTTGAATGGAAATAAAGGTCAAGTTATTTGGTTTGCATTTCGTGGCACTATTTTATTAGTCACAGATTATGAGTAGGTAGGTATATTTTTTTTGATGTGTAACATCTTTCCTCTCGGTTTGTGTGGGAGTGATTTTTAAATTTACTTACGGTTAATCGCATTTACAGAGCCGTTATCGAGTTTTCAATTACCAACTTTCAGAGTGAATTCGATAGATATGATTTAAGATTTGCTTTGTGTTTTCTATTTTGTTTGTAATTTTTTGTTTATATGGCGTACAATAAAAATTATGTTACACATCATATGCGACTACTGTAAGCCACGTATTTTTTAGTTTTTTGGGAGACTCGCGAGATCTCAGTTCGGGGCGAACCACTAAGTAGTTTATTTCAGTGAACTTTTTACACGTAAGTAACAAAAACTATATGACACACTGGAAAATGTATTAGTAAAATAGTGTGCGGGAATTAGTGCCCTACCACGCGTAAGGTTGTGTAAGGCGCGTAAGGCGAAATCGGCATATAGGTGTGTAAAGCCTCATGTGCCTATAATTTCACCGGCAAACCATACAGGGTGTTTTTTGAAAAGGGCGGTGATGGCCAAGTCCGAAACCACGAGAGTTAGAGAAAAGTCGTAAATGGAGTCATGCCCTCGATTTATAAGAAAACATTAATAGAATATTTCGTTTTTTTGTAATCTTTTAGATATGACGGAAATCGACACAAATTATTAAAAAATAAAAAGATACCCTGTATTACTGAACCAATAAATTGTTGCTGTTAAGGATCAATCTTTGCAAAGAAATGTATTACTAAAAATAAAAGGAAATAGCTTACAAATTACATTTAATATCTCAATTTTACCTATTAATTTGCTAAAATGGTTTCCATTGACTCCAATGCATAAGTTTTATACGTCTCTCAAAAGACTACTGAATTTGATACCATGACAGGATTTATCCTCGCTATAATATCATGCAATGAGCTTTGTAAACTCTCAACCGTTTCGTAACGAGCTTTGTAAAGTTAGTTCTTGATAAGGAAATTCTTGAACCCCATAGGAAATAATCAAGTGGTGTAAGATCGGGTGATCTTGCGGTCATCTCATCGGACCATGAGTGCCAATACTGCCAATTTATCTAATCCCAATATGTAATATTAATTCTTTTATTGATTTGTAAAATATCGCCACAGTTTTCCGCTAATAAGTCAAATGAGTATCACACCGACCAAAAAGTTTGAATAGGTGAGTTTTCTTGCGATATTGATCCTTTAACAGCAACAGAATCCAATTGGTTCAATAATACAGGTATCTTTTGTTTTTTAATTATTCGGGTCGATTTCCTTCAAAAGTAAAACAACAAAAACTAAATATGCAGTTATTGTTTTCTTAAATGGATGGCATGACTCCTGTCACGATTTTTCTTACTCTCGCGGTTTCGGACTTGGCCATCACCGCCCATCTCAAAAAACCACCCTGTATATTAGAGGTACCTTCAAACCGAAACACAGCAATGAAGCATGGCGGCAGAAATAGGCAAATAGGTATGGTGGTAGTTCTTCCCCGGGCGAGCCCTACATAATCCCCACCTGTTAGGATTTTGTGCCACGTTGCCTGATTTTGATAAGGATCCATTACAAAAATCATCAAACTTCAAATTTCAAGGCATTGCATATTTTTCGTTTTTTTCTGAAATCGTTAATATTTTTTTATTATGTAACTTGTGTATGTATTCAAGTCTAGGTATGGTAAGTGTTATTTTCATATCAGGGCATGATTAAAATAACACTTGATAAAATCGAAGAGCGCTTCTGATGAAACTTGTTTTCAACGCCAGTATCGCTAACGACTTCCTACACGCCATCTAACGATAAATTATGAGCCTCGATTTAGTTTCGATAGATGGCGGTGAAACACAATTTTAGTTTACTTACTTTGAGATCGTTTGGCTGACTTTCGAACAAGGTCCCGTTGGGGTTATGGACTTGAGTTCACAGGTTATTACGCCTATTCCTTTCTCCCCCACAACTATCAGGTTATCCTTTGAGTATCCAAGTTCAGAGTTAGCGGTATTTCCAAAAACGTCAAGCTCTTGGAAAGTACTTGTAACAAACGACAAAGGTTACATTTTCTTTTGTTATTGTTAACCATGCTCTAGCTAGAACGTTAACAGTTCCATCCAACTTATGCGAGCATAGGTTCCATCCAACCAAGTTCTATCTTCGAAGAACAGTCACATTTTCTGCAATAATCATTGCATTGAACACCTGAACGTATTGTGGTGCCTATTTTCTTGTCTTACATTTATTTCATAGGGATGAAGAGAATGTTTTAATAGAAACCTAGCACCGCCGAACATTATTCACATAACAGGAGGATAGATTTTAAAGTAATTGCAATTTTAAAACATCTTTGTAGGGTTAATAGGTGGCGGTTTATTTAAATATTGATTCTAAAACTAAAACTTGTATTTAATACAAAAGTTTATTGGTGAAAACATGAAAAATATAATAGAATAATGGCTGATAAAATGCAGCAGAAATGTTACAATATTGGCCATCACAAAACTATTTCGCTAATAAATGCCTGAAAATTCAGAATGATATTTATAAGTCAGCGATGGGCACAATAAATTGGTTAATGTCAATAAGACTTCCTTTGGTAATAGGTACATTATGATTTTAGAGGACATCACAAAAACCACAAAAAGACACTAACAAGTTTTTTGTGCCCTTACTTGATACAGTCATTACAGTTTGTGGATTTAGACTTCATCAGGTATTAGGGCGTGTTTTAACAAATTTTAAAAAACTAATCGCCTAATTATATCCAAACAACATTCACCATCATGATCTCCATTTCACTGCGGACATGCGGCGAAAGGAATGTAACTTTGGGGCCGACCAGGCTGTTCCATTTTCTCTATGAAAGGAAAACACTTTTAACTTAAGAAACCGTAATTTTAATAACTTAAGTTATAAATATTTATATTCATCAGGTCAGCTCGATATCTGTAATCCAGTGTAAATACAGAAATACAAAACGTCAAAGATGACACGTAACATTTAATTTTAGACGGAACGTGAAGGTCCGCTGCGAACGACTTTTTTAACATTTTTTTACAAGCGACGGCTAGCATCGGCGAGAGAGAGCCGCATCGCGCGCCGTTCTCGAATGTTACTCGTTTTCTTATAAAACACCAATGAGAACAAATGCGTGTGGTGGGATGAGCGTGGACTGGGATTAGTTGTCGCCGCCCTCCGCCGGCTCGTCGCCGTCGCCCTGCGTGTCCGACGTCCACAGCGTCAGGTTGTCCCGCAGCAGCTGCATGATCAGCGTCGAGTCTTTGTACGAGTCCTCGTTCAGAGTGTCCAACTCCGCGATCGCGTCATCGAACGCCTGCAACATGATATAAGCGTCAGGAAACCTCGCCTACCTCGCCGATACATCCAATTACAAAATAATAAAATAATACGTAGCACTCTGATGCTGGCTGGATCGAGTATTAGGGTTAATTGCCACACGACCATGCTAAGATATAAGTATTAACTGAATATCATTTTGAAAGGTGATATAATTTTGTGTAAATTATTTCATGCCATGTAAATTGCACTAATACCGACAGTTAGTAATGTTAACTTGTTCACGTTCAATGAGTGAGGAGTGAGGACTAAGAGCACTTCAATCATTCTTGCTTATTAAACCTGTTTAGCTAAGTGGCACGCTCGCGCAGGGGAGTTGATAATCTCGTAATAAAAGACGGAAAAGTTGAGCGCGAGCCCGAGCCTGATGGGATGGGTCGGTTGCATTTTGGCTTTAGCAATGTCGAACGCTTCCTGGTAGGCCTTCTGCGAGTCCTCCACGACGGCTGGGGACAAGCGACGGACGTTAGTACGCCTAGCCTATACCCCTCGTGCCAGCCAGCACAGAGCCGTCGCATTACTGACACTAATAATGACCTGTTTGGCGAGCTGACACGCCTTGTCTGGTGAATTTAATATCTCATAATAGAAGACGGAGAAATTTAACGCCAAACCCAGCCTGATTGGGTGTGTGGGCTGCATTTTCGCCTTGCTGATTTCGAAGGCATCCTGGTATGCTTTCTGTGAATCCTCTACAACAGCTGCAAGGTAAACCAACATTAACCACATGTTCATACATTTACGTCAAGACAAAAGCTAAGTATATTTTGTAACCATTTATCCTGTTCGAAATATAATACTTACAATTTCTAGTGTCCCCTGTGGCCACTTCTGCGAGGTACCTGTAGTAATCTCCCTTCATTTTAAGGTAAAATACTTTACTTTCTGGATTACTAGCTTTAGGGATAAGGTGTTTGTCAAGTAAACCCTGAAACAAAAGAATATATTGTTAAACTCGACCGGAAATTTGATTGAATAGCAATGAATCAAATAAATTTCATCAGAAAGACTAATCGTTAGGCGTCACATTCACCGAAGTGAATCGCATTTAGGGTATTTTGTCATCATGGAAAACCGCACCTATAAAATGGAAAAGCGCTCAAACGCAAAGTCGATTAACCATGATTCAAACTAAAAGTAATGAAAGAAGTCCATTAAATTCAACTGAATTCAGAAATAAAAACTGAATCATGGCTGAAGAGACAGGGCAACGAACGAAAACGGGATAGCAGCGCGCGCAATGACGCGGCGCAATACGTCACCGCCCGCCCCTACCACGGCACCGCACCCCGCCCTGCATGCTGTCACGTGCCCACGACTATATTACGTACGCCCATCATTATCAAACCCGATTATAATGGAAATGACCAGCTACTGATGCTTGCATCACTCCTTCAAATGTAGCCGCGCTATGTAATGACGTCATCTGCGTAGGCTGCGGCTCGAACCTATTCTAACAAATTAATTTGCAACAAGTTGCTGTAAAATTGAAAGATAATATCTGATTAAAAAGTACTTACCAAAACGTCGTAGCAGATTTCTCTGAGTTCTTTTTCTACTTTAACCCTATATTCCTTTGCCATCTGTTGTTTTCTTTCTGACCCCTCGGTTTTTTGTTCGATTGAGGAGATGACTCGCCATGACGACCGTCTGGCGCCCACGACGTTTTTGTATGCCACCGAGAGAAGGTTCCTCTCCTCGTTGCTGAGTTCGACGCCGGTTTCCGTGACTTCCTTCATCGCGGCCGCCATGTCGTCATATCGCTCCGCCTGCTCCGCGAGCTTGGCGCGCTGCACCAGTTCCTCCTTGTCGACGGACATCGTGGACGATGGGAGAGGACTATTTCACTGATGCCCCTGCAACAAGAACAAGCAACGCCTCAACTATGCGAATCTAGAATCTTCGATGCGCAATCGGGATTTTGTTTCGTCAGAAAGACTAATCGTTAGGCGTCACTTTCACCGAAGCGAATCGAAGTTAGGGTATTTGTTCATCATGGAAAACCGCACCTATAGAGGGCTCACAGGCGCACTAGCGCAAAGTGAAATCAGAACGTAGCTCAAAGAGCGTCTTTCACGCCAATCGCGACATCGACGTCCGTTCGGTATGACAGCATCTCACAGACTCGAGGCTCGGCTCGCGTTCCGTCCAGGCACGCGCCGTGTCGCCGCGCCGCCGCTTGGTCACCGCCACTGCGCCACCGGTATTGATCCGCCGACGCGGGATAAACACTCCAGACGAAATACGACTAGAGCGGCGATTGCACACACCCCTCACCCCGAGCCACCCCGCCCGCCTGCACCGCGCCCGGCGGCCTGGCGCCCGAGCCTGCCTCGCTACCCTCATCCCCATTCCCCATCCGCCGCCTCCCCATACCTCTACCCATTACTCGATACCCCTGTTGCTAGGCTATGCACTATAACGATTTTTCGAGAACGCGTTGAAGGTTGTACAGTTTCAGTATGCCCCATGCTACATTCTGGACAATTAACATGAAATGGCTCCCCTTGGCAAAAAATTGCGCATTGAATGCTTATGTTCAACTATGGTACTTTCTACACTTAGAAAACTTTCTGGAAAATTAATTATACCTACCTACCTATATTTCCAGAAACCAATCCGACTCCCTCGATATAAAATTATGAATTAAAATGTGTAACGTCGCCTATACCGTCCGTCCGTACCGATGTAGATAGCTAATTTTATTTAATCTACGCTGCGTAGCTTAGCGCACTACGCTAGGTACATACGTAGCTTTAGGTAGCACCGTATTCCGAAGCGATGGGGGCGAGGGGAGGGGTGAGTAATTACGCAAAAACGAACGAAGAACGACGAAAACCCTAAAACTACTTTAGAACTTTTTGATATCTGCATAAAGCAAAAGCATTGCAAATTTTTAATAACCAAAGTCTGGAGTTTAATGCAACAATAAAATTACATGAATATTTTTGATTCATAAAATTATGTAATCTAAATGCAGTTCAATAAAGTAAAGCTGTGTGTTCATCCTATTTAGGGTGAAGAATTGAGAGGAGTTGTCTAGACTATTCTAATATAGATGCAAAGCAGTACAATGAACCCAGCTAGATCTGTATAGGTAGGTAAACATAGCTAATAATAGTGTTCTAATTATGTAAAGAATGTGTTTTGCTGAGACACAGAAGTTTTTTATTAATGAATCAGCATGTTGCAATTAGAGTACTAGTTCTGTAAAGTTGATTATTATTGATTAAGTCTATGAGACATGTGGTATTCGTAGGTAGGAGGTACCTCTAGCTAGTCATATCACAGCTGACAGAATTTATCTGAAAAATAAGTATTTTTTTTTTTTTTTTTTTTTTCGAATGGACTAATCTCGCTGTTGGCCTCTGAGGCCGTGACAGCTTAACCGAACTTTTGGCGAGCGCAGATGGCGCTCAGCCCAGTAAGTTTTTTAGGCAACTAGCGCAAGGGCACCACTTAGGTACGAACCTCGGCTTGGGCTGTTGCCGGGATGGGGATAGGAGAGAAACGCCCGGGTACATGTTTGTACCTCGTATAGGCGGCGACTGAAGGGATTCGTCGACCTCGCCGGCGAGATCGGTGTTTCTGTGAAGTGTTTACTCTGTCTGATGTAGATGACTCACCTTCCGCATTAGCGGAGGTGATTTCGTCATCCGGGTCTCCGAGAACGTGTCTCGGACGACGGAGGATTTTGTTGGCGGGCGAATCCAACGGGTAGACCGGAATGGTGTGCACCAAAGGGTTCGGATGATTAGAGGCATGTTCATAAAACCGCTTGGAAGCGAGCTTCATGAACCTGGCTATTGATTCTAATTTCATATCGCGATGTAGATCGTTATTGCGAAAGTACCAGGGCGAGCCTGAGGCTTTTCGCAAGAAGCGATTTTGAATAACCTGAATGGCACCAACTTTAGGAGAGTGGGCAAATACTACAGAGGAGTATGTCATGATGGGGCGAATGCACGCTTTGTAAAGGGTCACCTTATTTTTAAGGGACATTTTACTTTTCGCGCCTAGTAGTGAGGACAGTCGTCCTAGGGTGAACTTTGCCTGATTGCACCTCTTAGTGATGTGCAACCTAAAGGAGAGACGCCTATCGAGGATGACACCCAAGTATTTGGCTGATGGGGCCCAGCGAATGGGCTTGCCAAATAAGGAGATCGGTTTGGGAGTGAGGTTTCTCCGTGAGAAGAACACTGCTGTGCTCTTCGACGGGTTTACCTCGATCCGCCACTTGCGGAACCAAGTGGCTAATGAATGAAGGGCAGCCTGCAGCCTTATACCCACCCGATCAGGATTCCGATTGGATGTGTACAAGGCCGTGTCGTCTGCGTATAGGGCTATTTCCACTTGAGGGGTGCGGGGGATATCGCTGGTGTACAGCGTGAACAGGAGGGGGCCGAGAACGGAGCCTTGAGGGACTCCCGCTCTGACTGGTCTAGGACTAGAGAGAGTGCCTTCCACGGTGTAGCGAAAGCTGCGCCCTTGCAGGTAGTCTCGTAAGATGAGCACGAGTCTATCTGGGACTCCGAATTTAAAAAGCTTGTAAATCAAGCCATTGTGCCAGACTTTGTCGAAAGCTTTCGCTACATCGAGGAAGACGGCACCAGTATCTGCAGGCCAGGTACTTTGCCAATTTGAGAGGACATGCTCCGTTATGCGGAGCACCTGTTGTGGGCATGAGTGTTGGGCCCGGAAGCCAAACTGCTCATCGGGAAGGAGTTTGAACTCATTGACATGAGCCCAGAGACGCTTCATTAGAAGACGCTCATATATCTTACCTAGACTATTGAGTAGACTAATGGGACGATAGCTAGTTGGGTCGTTTGCCTGTTTACTGGGCTTTCGGATGCCAATAACATTGGCTTCCTTCCAAGCATCAGGGAAGGTGCAAGTTTCCATGGCCGCATTGAAGATGCAGACTAGGATATGGATAAGGGGTACAGAGAACTGCTTGAGTACTCTGTTGGAAATGCCGTCAGGGCCGGAGGCTTTCTTTGGGTGCAGGGCCTTGATAGTGTCAAAGACTTCAGAGGGCTCAATCGGATCAAGTGGGGAAGTAGGGGGTCGGGAGGCTAAGCGGTCAACCTCGCTGTTCACCGTATGGAGGTGAACAGGGTCGACGGGTTCAAGACTGGGCGAGCATTGGGATTCGAGGGTTTCAGCCAGGAAGTCGGCTTTTTCCTCGTCTTCGAATGCTGGAGGGTGATTGGGTCGGATAAGGGGAGGCATCGGAGCGAGAGCGTCCGCTTTCATGGAGCGAGCTAACCTCCAGTAGGCCAGATGGCTAGGCTCGATCCCCGAGAGCAGGCTCTCCCATTCACGATTGCGATGTTCTTTGATGCGCTCTCTCACCTCACGGTGCAGGGAGCGCATCAAGACTCTATTGTCGTTAGTGGGGCAGCGACTATGAAGTCTAACTGCAGCGTTAGCTTCAGTCATCAGCCGTCTGATATCATCTGGCAAGGGGCCCCGGTGGTCATCCACTACGGGCACCTGCTTTGATGAGTCTCTGACTGAGTTTGTGATATGTCTGGTAAGGGCGTCAACCGCTACCGTAATATCACCAGATGTCAGAATGACAGAAGGGATCCTATCTAAGTCAGTCGAGTGCGCAGACTTGAGAGCTTTCTCAAGTTTATGCCACTCTACCACCGTCTTGGTGGCAGGGGGCTGGTCAGTGGGAGGGCCGAGTAAGAGCATTACCGGTCTATGATCGGAATCTAGCTCATGAATAACTTCAATTAAGCGCAGCCGGAGGGCTACGTTTCTGAGAAGAGCAATGTCAAGGAGCTCAGGAGGAGTAGAGGTAGGGAAGCGAGTCATGCCCCTAGGGGCAATTATGTCGAAATTAAGGGGTTCAACTAGGCTTTCTAGCTGTTTGCCTTTGGAGTTCGTCGTGGTACTATTCCACATGACGTTTTTGGCATTGAAGTCACCCGCCAAAATGACGGAGCTTCCTAGACTGAAAAGGGCTTGCAGGTCACTCTCGAATAGAGGTGAGCGAGGCTTGCCGGGAGGGACGTAGCAGGATGCAATAATGACCGAGGAATGCCCGGTCATTGCTAGCCTGCAGACGGAGGCTTCTATGTAGGTCAGAGGAGGGGGATCAAGAGGCATGCAATGTAAAGCCTTCTTGTAGTAAATGACAGTGCCGCCCTTTTGGGCTAGCAGTCTGTCGTTGCGTACGATTTGATAGTTGGGGATTTTAGGGTCCCGATGACCGGGCTTTAAATTAGTCTCTTGCACTAGCAAGATGTCTAGTTGGTGCCTATTCAGGAAATCTTGAATTATAAAACGTTGCCTTGAAAGGCCGTCAGCGTTGAAGAACGCTAGTGATATCGAACGGGGTGAAAAATAAGTAGGTTAAGTACCAACTTATATATAGGCTGACAAATAATTCAATTCACATTTTTGACATTGAGTGGGTTTCCACATTTAGAGAAAATATCAATAGTGACTAGAAACAATTTATAGTTGATCCTGATGACTCTGATGTTGATTGAGCTGAATCAAATCATTGTTTCATTTAGATCTGTCCTGTCACAACATTAATATTGTGGCAACACAATTTGACAGTTCATAAACATCAAAATTATGAATCAAATTATTTGTCATAGTATATTTGAACATAGTGGAGAAATGAGGGTAGGCCCCAGGAGTGGGATAGTTAACAGTTGGTTGAACCTGCTAGTTGAACTTGGAGGAGGCTTTTACCTGAATGGTACCTTAGTACCCTAGCCTGCAAGTTCTACATATTTTTTTATTCAATACATATTATTTTATTTACATTATAGAGACAAACATGCATACAGCAGTAAGCGGTTACCATTCGTTACATATTGACATAGGTATCACGCATCAGGAGACCCCAGAACCTAGTTCATGTTTGTAATAGAAAAATCCTCTGGTTTACTTTTTCATTTGCCTCTGTGGCACAGTGGGCAAATAACTGGCTGAGACACAGGAGATAGCAGGTTCGATTCAGCCGCAGAAGAAATTTTTGCATTATCTACAGATATTTGTTTAAGGTTTGGGTGTAATATTATTATAATATGATTATGATAATATTACTCTATTAGATATAATATAAGTTTCTATATATGTATTTACAAAATAATTATATAAATATTCTATCTGCTATCTGGTTCTCATAAAACAAGCTTTGCTTAGTTTTTGGCTACTTAGTGCTTGTGTAAAATGGCCAGCATTATTTAAATAGAAATGAGATATTATTACATGTGTTATGTAATAAGTATTGTTTAGCAATAATGATACCAATATCTCAGCAAATGAGGTAGTAACTAAATCTGAGTAGGAACACTAAACCCTGAACAAATACAAGGGAGATAAGGAGGATAATGGCATTTTATCCATGTAAAACCAAATTCAAAATAGAATTAGTAACCCAGCTATGAGTCATAGGAACCGACGTCAGTGAACACAAATGACCCATTCTGAAATCAACTTACTGTCTACGTAAAGCACATTAAACAAGATTATGAGGACTGAAAACAGAACAAGACAGAAAACATACCTTTACTTGTTGGAATTTTCACCTATTAGACCTGTCATTCAACACAATATACCTACGGTCTAGCTACACAAACTGCCAATGACTCATTTGTGAAAGTAGGACACATATCATTGCCAAGGGTACTAATTCACTGTAATGACTGTTGCAACAGGAATAGGTACTACCAATTATTGAATCTGTTCAAAAATTTATGATTTATTTTGAATTGATTGACTGCTGAGTGATAGGTTAGTCTATTTGCTGATGAAACTTACATTCCCAATACTAAAAAGTAAGTAGGTATCTAAGTTTGTATGAGCAAGTGGCTAACTCTGGTAATTCCCAGTACTGTAAGTTCAACTCAATATGAAGAAATACTAATATAATATAATGTAGTAATAAAAATATGTAAGAAAGTACCTTGGTTAGAGTAAAAATACAAGTAAGCATTAGATGGTAGGTAGGTATGTCTTAAAACAGTGAAACAATACAAACCAGTATTGATAGAAGTCTACAAACAATGTTTAGATAGATGTGTAAATGGCAGCTCTCATAATAAATAGTATATACCTAGTTTACAATATGTAAATCTCTGTGTAGTGAGTACTCTGGCTCAATGTCAGGCACGTGCCCATCACGGTGAAAGACAACGCGTAAGCCTGGCAGAAGCAACTGTCACGCCGATGCTAATTTACATCATTACGTTACGCATTTAATTTACATCTCAGCCAAATTATACGACTGACTGACTACAAAAACGTGCGGGACGTCCGTAGATGCAAGTTCTCTCGAAGGATCGTCTTAAAACCATGACCACTTAGCAACGGTCCCAACGTTATCGAATGAAGCAAGATAACGGCATGACTACGCACGGCGAAATTACGACGCACTAGTACCAACGACCGCTACTAGTTACCTTTACGAACAAATAGGTACGACGTACGACATCCCACGCCTTTACTTGTTATTCAAAGGAAGCAATGAATTACTGGACCCTTTAACGTAATGCGGTAAACTATGAAAACGTCCAAAAATATATTCTACAGGCACGACTAAGATTGTGTGACCTCAACTGAAATAGGAGCCAATAAAATCAACTTACTGATTGATTTCCCCAAGTGATTATTCACAATTTAGTTACAGCTGTACGTAACGCCTACTCTTGCAATATTTTAGGACACAAGAAATCTTTATATTCTAATTCCACGAATTTAACACGAATTGTTAGCCGCACCGCAATATCGTGTCGCCGGCTGAGGCAAAATGGCTGCTGCAAAGGGGCACTCCTTCCATCAATGCGTCACATTCACAGATCGATAGAAGATATTGAACAGGGTCACTCGATGTTATACACACAAATTACAACCACTCAACTTAAATTTTCAATGCACTTACTTGTTAGAAGGGGGAAAAAGTAATAAAGCCAGCAAATTACACCACAATATCAGTTTTTCTCTTGCTGTGAACGATATACTACACTGACGGCAACGGGGGCCAGAGGGGAAACAAAAACGGAACAGGGTTCTCAATACTAGACGGCCATGTTATATTACTATTGGTGGAACCAGAAACGAATGCCAAGAAATAATGACGTATGCAATCAAATTGCTATTCTCTACCTTTTCTAGCGTATATAAATAGAAGGAGATAGCAAATCAGGAACCAAAGTAACCGGAAACCAGGTTTTCGCGCGCAAGTTTTAAACCTGCTTAGTGCATAGTCGAATGATGTGAATGCGAGTTGCCGAATGCGGCTTCTTGCTTCAAGAAAACGGTTCGTCAACCCGTCTAGAAAAATGATAAGCGTATGTCTCAATCTTGCTTGAAATTAAATCTTTTAGTTTCTTGTTGCTGTAAAACGAAGTGGGATGAAAGATTTACTACCCTGCCTTAAAAAAAACAAGAATTGTCAGTTCAAAATATATAATGTTGCTATTTATTTTATCAAAATAATAATAATGGTATGTGGATGAGTGGATATATTCATCATGATTGGAATTTCTACCTAAAAGAAAACGCATTTTAGTATATAATTTTAATGGTTTAGGCAGTATTTACTTTACTTAGAAGTTTTGCTGTTTAGTAAATATGCTTTATTTATTACAGATAGTTTACCGATTTTTTAAACCGTAATTCTGAACGTAAATCAGTCAATCCAATGCTCCAATTCGTTCAAAAATGTACAATTTAGACATGATTTATTTACATAGTCATAATTTAATTATTTATTCTAAAAGGATCAACGAAAGGAACAAAAGATTTATTCTAAAAAGAACAACCAGCCTTGTTTTTTGCCTTTCTTTCCTGGCTTAGTCACGAAGGAACGGCAGTAAAATTGACGTTTCAGAGTGTGATCCTTATGATTCAGTGTATAAAAAAAAATTGGATTTTTTTGTCAATGATTCTATCACTGTCAAATAATGACTAAATCGCTGGCTGCCACCAAATTGTCAAAGTTGTTCATTCAATCACTCTCGGTTGGCTCGGATCCTTCACCGTTATGCAGCGTTGCCATATACACTGTAATTACAATAAATCTACTGTATTTTCAGTCATAGATATTTATTGTTTAATGTTTGTTTTACAATATAATAAAATGATGTTTAGGACAAACATTTTTGTTCCAAAACATAAGCCCCGCTGGGGCACTACAATACAATAATATTAATATGCACTGTTTACTGTATAGAATAGGTATGTACAAATGACCTGACATTTTGTGTCACCATCTCTCGGTCTATAAAGTGTCACATAAATTATTTATATTATCATAGAGACGAGTTCAATAACGAAATATTCCGTTTTACTGCGTCTTAAAATTACGCAAGATATATTTTGTTTATCACCGTATTTGTATGTCTACGCTACGACGTTACACTGTAAGCTCTCTCTCTTACTCTCAATTTTCTGATTTGGCCACACTGCTGGCTGTCACGTCAGTCAGTCAAAAAATCCAATCACCAAAATACAACTTCCACACGTGATTCTTTGGTTATTTTTGTGGTTGTTTATTTCTACAAGCCCTAAACTATAGTAAAATGCCGAAATCTAAAAGGGATAAAAAAGGTAAATCACTATATTCTTACACTTACAAATTTCTTACTTAGCAGCATTACAAATTACTTCTAGCAATCCCATGCATGTTTAGAAAATAGTGTTGAGTGTTATATTAATAAACGAACACACATACTAACCTCTCACCAAAAGTATCTAAAAAGTAGTGAAAGTTTCTTGTTAAATATCACATTATATTTATAAAACTTACATTGTGTTATTTTCAGTATCCCTTACCAAAACAAATAAAAAGGGATTATTGCTCAAACAAAAAACCATAGAAGAAATCAGAAACTCTTTAACCAAATATGAACACATATTTCTGTTCACTGTGGACAACATGCGGAACACAAAGTTGAAAGATTTACGACATGAATGGAAGGACTCCAGATTCTTCTTTGGAAAAAATAAAGTAATGGCTATTGCACTTGGGAAGACTAAAAGTGATGAAGTTGAAGATCAACTCAATTTAGTAAGTAATTTATTATCTTTTCTATCTTGAGAGCAATCAAAATTAGATTGTTATTATTTTATTATGATGAGATGATGACACACGCCCATTGCCCCACTGCTTATAACAATTGTATAACCTACCAGGTAAGTCTAGGTCTTGGTCTACACGGCATGGCATTGTGCCTGCCACCCTGAAAAATACAGATGCAAAGTTGCATTTGCCTGTAATTTAACAGGGTTTATTCATTTTATGAAGTTTGGTACAACAGATAGTCTTCTGAGAAACAGCAGTACACCCTAAAGTACATCATGTCTCATCCTTGTATTTGTCTATGATGTGTATAGAGTTTAATCATTGCTGATGATAACCTATCTTAGGTCTTTATTATGAACTGTTTATAATTTGACCAAAGTAAAGTCATTCAAGTGGAGTTGGACAGGATATCTTTCCAGACATGCATGGTGATGATGGTCGATGGAGCAAAGCCTTGACTTATTTGTGGTAGAACTTGGGCCAAAAAAAATAGATGAAGTCTTAAAGATAGCACAAAAACCAATGAGAGGCATGTAGAAGAAGCTGGCAGAAAACAAGGGAGGCCTTAACCCAGCTGTGTGTGAATCCAGGCAGAGATGATAATAAAAAATCATTTAAACTACAAAGACAAACTTTAACAAAGGTTGTCTGGAAGAGATCGCTTTTAGAGATAAGACTGCCCATTGTACTTACCTTAATTTTTGTGTATTTTTATTGCATTTTTAATTTTGTTGGTGTGCAATAAAGAGTATTCTATTCTAAACTTGAGTCATGATCCAGCAATAACACTGAGTTTTGTTTCTTATTTCAGATTTCTAAGAGATTAAAAGGGCAATGTGGTTTACTGATGACTAACAGAGATGTGCCAGATGTCTTACAATGGTTCAAAGACTTCAGTGAGCCAGAATATGCCAGATCGGGATTCATAGCCACACAGGATGTGATGCTACCAAA
Source organism: Philereme transversata (assembly GCA_963924445.1). NCBI lineage: Eukaryota > Metazoa > Arthropoda > Insecta > Lepidoptera > Geometridae > Philereme > Philereme transversata. The sequence continues at coordinate 15,533,150 of OZ004342.1, forward strand.
AGGACCACTTGAAGACTTCTCACATTCTATTGAACCACATTTGAGGCATCTTGGACTTCCTACATCACTGGAGAAAGGAGTTATCCATCTAATAAAGGATTATCAGGTGGTTATCAAAATTCATTACTTATTGTCAGTTAACAATTTTTAAATAAACTGACTCTACAGGGTGTCTATTTACAGATGAAAAACTATTTACCTTTGCCCTAATCATAGCAAAAACCACAGAAAGGTTTTGTATTTATTTTAGTTATACCTAACCCTTACTAGTTATAGTATTTAGTTTTATTTAGTAAGCAAAAGATAGATGCCCAATAATATCAACTAAATATCAACACCCACATGGATTTGTAGCCCCAATTAATAAAATTATAGAGCATTTGATAAACCATTATAAACTAAAGAAATTTTCCTAATTATTTTTTCTTCCAGGTATGTAAGAAAGGCAGCACACTCACTCCAGAACAAGCAAGCATATTAAAACTGCTGGGCACTCAGATAGCCACATTCAAAGTTGTGATAAAATCCCACTGGACAAAGGGTAAAGGATATCACAAGGATCTGGAGGTTCCCAGTGATGAGGAAGGTGATGATGATGATGAAAAGGATGATGACGTGAATGAAGATGAGACTATGGAAGAAGATGAAACGTAAAGATTACATTGTTGTAATTATTTTTTGTGTATAGGAATAAATAAAGCATTATTTTAACAACCTTTTTCCTTGTCTTTGTATCTACTTAGTTTTAAGTCCTTAACTTAGGGGGGGGGCTAATCAGTGTTAGGTAGGTGTAACATTTAGCGGCCTGAGGGCTTAGCAAAGTTACAGTCGATAAGCGATGACGCTAGTCGATAAGTCTGAAAATGTATGGGATTTGACATACGCTATAGAAATACCACGTGATACAGCGACACCAAATGTATGTAGAAATCGAATAGATTCGCAGCGAATGTACTTCGGCTACGGGCCTTATATCCAAACAAACTGAGCAGAGAGATGTGATTCATAAATTCATTTATATAATCATTGTTTCATGTGTACAAGGTACAAAGGTGTTAGCAGGTAAAATGTTCATCACATGAAAGTGATGTGTATTGTATTTTATCAAATAGAATCCTTCAAAATGGTAGGTATTACGTCATCTACGTGTGCTGCTATTGGTTTTACACATCTGTTGATAATGGGGACTTTTATTTTAGTAGATAAAATATCGCTAGTTGACCGAGCTAGTCCTATAAGTGCTTTTCTGCTGGCGACGAGTGAGTTGAAATATGTATGGCAAAATAAAAATACATCTAGAATTAGCGTATTTTCGGTGGAAAGGTATGTATTAGCAAGAATGAGCGAGACGAGAATTGAAATACCTAGATTGATTAAGAGAATTGAGTATAAGTATATATTTTTGGTGTCATATTGTATTGCATTGATGCATAAATACAGTGTTAATTACAACGAAAACCCGATTCTAGAGATGGCTCGCTTGGTAACGTCAATAACCAGAACCTGTCTCTGGAATGCTACCTCTCTGCATCTTTATGCATTTCCTTGAGAATCACTTCAGCGGTTTTAGCCGTGAAAAGGTTAACAAACAGAGATGCATATTTTCGCGTTTGGATTGATGTTCATGAAGAATAGAAGCTATGATTCTACCGATGGCGCTCTCAAGCTGGATATGTGTAACGATCCTTAGCATATTATTCCATGTATTCATTTTATTACGTACCACTTCAAGGTTCGGGAGTCCTATTTTATAAAATTATTGCATAAATGAAACTTCAGGCTTGTTTCTAGAAAATAATTATTTATTAAACAATCACAGAAATAATAATAAATTATATTACAAAATATACCAAATCTGACAAGACCAGCAAATCCAGCGATGCATATTTCATAAACTTAGGCAATATCTCAATCAAAGATAAATTCCACTATTAATGTCTAAATACAAAATACAGCAAATTATAATTACTCTACCTACCTAGCAGAAGCCAAGCCATCATCATCATCAGTGTACGATTGCATATTCAAATAAAACAATTTTAAAATGAACTTAGTACAATATTTAATCACAGTATAAAAATAAAGCATTGTTTTATCAGTCGTCATCACAGCTTACACAAACGCCGGCAAAATCAAACACCTAGCCTGCTGACACTAAGTAATTAAAATACTAATGTCTACCACATATTCACTACACTTTCTACGTTACAAATCGACTATAAAACATATACAGTCTTTGCAGTATATGAATTACATATAAAATATGAGACTACGAAAAACATGCATCACTACCGAAAGTAAAACTTTACGAAAATACGCGTTTATTTTTGCATAAAAAGTCAGAGTGCCGCTAAAACTTACAAATTAGCCGTAAATATGAAGAAGCAATTCCTACGAGCTGTGAACCTGAGATCAGTTACATATCACAGGTGACGCCATTAGATCACTTTCTGTAACTACTGCTCATAATAATCTAGCTAGCATTATTATTTGGCTTATTTTATGCCTCTTAAAATGGCAAAATTGTTTGATAAATATAAATCGCTACTGTAGTTATTGTGGATTACATTCGGATAGTTAAACTAGGAACGTAATTCATCCCTCCTTTTTTGTAGGGTTTACATTAGGAGGAGCGTTATGTAGTTGTCATGTTACATTCTACGTTTAATCTAGCACGGAAAAATACGTCTACATTATAACTTCAAAACCACACAGAAAATAGACATTCATTAAATTTTATAATTAAAATCTTGCTACAGCTAATCAACTAAGCCGTGCCATATAAATCCTTATAAACTTTGTTATAACATAGTAAGTTTTCATTTATGGCGGGTTCCTATATCCGTCGGTAACAGACTACGACTCGTATCTACTAGTGTCAAACTTTTGACACGTTTTCAAGGAGAAACGAGTCGTATTTGGATACCGACGGATATAGGAACCCGCCATTAGTGATGATGATCCGATCTATCTATAGTTTTTGTAACGCCATTTTACTATTTTTAGGTTTTACCCTTCCTTTACTTAACATAATAAAACTAGAAGTGGAAAGGTCACCTGTAGTCATTACTTTAAGAGTTAAATGTTAAACAAGTCTAGCCTCTGCAGGATGAGCGAGCCCTAAGAATCCCGATCATCAACTGGGAGATAACTTACAAATTGCATCAAATAATTAACTGATGAAAACCAAATCTCTCAAATGTAAAGACCATTTCAGAGATATAGCTTTCATCAGTCCATTCTGATTATTTCATACCAAATTCTAACACACATACAGAATCGTTTAATTCTTTAAAATAGCATTGCGATCGCAAACAGCACTAATTACAGGCAAACTACACTTATTGCAAAATGAATCAAAAATTGTGAATATCAATCAAATTACAAATGTCAAAATGGCCCTAACCAACGAGCACTTGCTTCAGTCTGCAATTATATTGAAGTGAGCACTTCCCTAACAGCACTAAACTAGTAAGTGTAAGCGTTCCGTTTTAGGGTCATTAATCTCGTATTAAGTAGTTATTATTTGAGTGTAGCTTTGGGAGGCGGTGGGGCAACGGGCAGGTCGAGTACGGGCAACGGTTCGCGCCAGAACACTGTTTGCGAGAACTCGTCACTCGGCTCGCACTGCGCGGGGGGGAACACCTGGTCTACCAGCACAGTCATATGGGAGTACCTGGAAGAAAAACATGATACATTTATACTTGGTATAAACTTTTAAAGCATTGCATTGCATCTGGAAAACTTTTCTCACATTTTATATTCATCCTCTATCAGTTTCTAAGTACTTGTCAAAGGAATTAAGCGAATATATTTTTTTGCCTGGTAGAAAACGCTTACCAGAAATGGTGAAACTATAGAAATAGGAGATGTTTTCCAAACTTTGGGTGAAACAGACACTAAATATAGCTTATATTCGGTAGTTACTAGATACAGACTACATGTTGTGGATTACTTCAATTTGAACTAGAGTTTATAGCAATATATAGGATTGATATTTTGGTTTATGTAGCCACATTTATACCATGCTGCTTTGGAGAAGTTTGAAATCGATTTGTTTCCGATTTCCAAACCAAAACTAAAAACTACAACCAAACTTACGATAGATTTTTTCAATGAAAATCAAGGCTGAAACCGCGATCCAGTTTCGAGTTAGGTAAGGTCTTATGTTGTAACTTGCATTTAAAAAAGATGTCTATATTTTTTTAGGTTTTTAGATGCAGAAAAATGAAGAGAGAATATTCTTATTTATAATTCTTATTAAAATGGAATTACTACATTTGAAACGATATATAAATAAGAATATTCTCAAATTTGTGCACTTGCATTAAAATAGTATAGAATAGCCAATTCGTTTTAAAAATTTAGGTTGAAATAAAAGATATCGGAAGTATGTATTTTAACCAGTTCATTACGGTTATAAATTTATAAGATTTGATTTTAGAAATCAATTGCAATATCAGTTGAAATAATGTAGGACAAACAACACAATGACCAACATTTTAGTATCGCTGATGATGTTAGCTGAAACTGGAACCCTGAGCAAGAAGCTGAAACCTCACCGGTACCTTCACCGTTTACGTGAGAGAGACACAAGATAAAAACGCCCAAGCTAAAGACAGAGAGCACAGTCTAAAAATATGACATGTCGATGATCGCGAATTTGTTATTTTGTCAGTCATGATTATAGAAATTAGCGTAATTATTATGTTTTTGGTAGAAGGATGATGCGGCCTCTCGCGAGCAAGCCATCAAGTCATGCCGTAAGGCTTACCGGCAGAATAGCGCGTCCGTTTAACATTTCACATAAAATTATATTTTAAAACACCTACGTCTCAGGTAAGTTTTTAACAGTACTATCGGCTTTCATAGACGGGAAGAAATCATCGACCATGTCACTTTGCACGTGGTAACTGAAATCAAAATGTATTTCCCATTACTGTATATGTAGAACTGTGTTTTAGTGACTAGTTTTGCGATATTAGTTAATCTTATTTACATTACAATAAGAACCATAGACTTGCTTTCAGCTAATTGCGCATGTAAGCCATTACGAATCTTATAACAAGGAAATAAACTCACTTTATATAAAAGCCTATATAATATTACAAGGCTTAGATGCGAGATTAGTTGTAAGCCCTTCCATATAGATAAATACATTAATGTATGGTACAGAATGTTTATAAAATACTCACGTTGATTGGAATGTTTGCGTTAGTTCGTGTTTCAGTTCGCCCTTGTAGTTGATGGTGAAGATTCTCACAATCGGAATGCCGACAGCCTGGTATGCACACACGTCCTGTCAACAAATATTAATATTTTAAATAAATCAATATTGCTGGACATTTCACACAGCGCTATCTAACCCCAAAATAAGCACAGCTTATACTATGGGAACCAGATAACTGATAGAATACTTATACACAAATTTTTTTTGTAAATACATACTTATACCATATAGAAAAACATCCAGACCCATAATACAGTTTAATAAAAATCCACGATCTTTCATATTTCTTCGGCTACTGTTGCGCTCTCTAGCGATATGTAATAAATACACCTAATAACATTATTTAAGGTTATACAAATAGATAGATAATGCTTTAATGTACAGTGACGGAATGTAAAGGTTCGTCACCGAATCGGGTTTTGCTTGCACCAATAATGCAATAATCAATTAATACTTTTTGACAAGATAAATAGTTAAACAACTTTGATCTGAATAATTTTAAACATTATCAACGAACAGTTAAACATTATTTTCTCTAACTCAGTCTATTCTGTAACAAAGTTTCAAAAGGTAATATGTACTCGCGATACGTTGAATTAACCAATTTGAATCATATTTAAATTATCAAACAGTAACAAACCAAATAGTTTACTAGACACGCGCTAATACAAGTGGCAGTCTTATCGCTAAAAGCGATAAAATAGTGGTTTTTATGATTTTTTATCAAGTTTCCAATGTTGTTCATAGATGGCGTTGACTTGGTGAACACATAAACTTAGGTGAGAACATGTCAACGTCATGTTTTATATCATTCTCCTTTAGCACTGACACATTAAACGAAATGAGTGAAAAACTTTTTATCTACGTATTTAGTAACAAAATGGATGACCGGGTATCAAAATACGACCTTAAGTCGGCGCTCTTTTTTTCCTTTTTATTTTGCTTCTAAATACCTTTTACTGATTACGCTGTTTTACAGATAAATGGTATAAACAAAGTAACCTTATCGCAGTATGACTCATCCGCCTTAAAATCTTATTCTCAAATGCTCAGTGGCCTATCAATGTTGATAAAGATGTTATCTAAACACCGACATCAGACGCAGTACACGAATGACCGTTATGTCCTTTGCATCACGTTTTAAAGCACATTATAATGACGATGGGTAAATATAACGTTTATATAAATAACATTTATTTGAAGTCATGTTACATACCCTATATTATCCTATACACCCTGTTTTGTTATGTACGACATTAAATGAAAACACGGGTGTGACTAATGGCTAGTATTGTTGTAAAATAGTATTTTTTTCAAATTGTCTCTCTGTATCAATATCAATCTCAATATCAAGTCCTAAAATATCAATGAAATAGTCTGTAAAAAATAGGTAAACATATCATACTCATTCATCATATAAATATTTAACCTGACTAAGCGGTATCGTCGCAAAGGCGCCGTCGATTTAAGTTTAAAATTGTTTATTGGAAATGTATCGATTACTGGATAAATATTCAAGCTACCAGTACTAAACCCATACGATAAAGTTACTAAAATAAGTTCATACGATTCCGGATGTGCGTTTTAAATCAATGTCGTACATAACAAAACAGATTGTATACTTATTGTACTCGTCATCGAAATATCGGGATACTCAAAAAGTGACATGGTAAATATCTTGTTTTTAGTGAAATGAGTAGGTAAAGCTTACATTAACTCTGTTCCCGTATCCCGCGTAGAAGGGGTTGGAGCCGTGCGGGAAGAGCGCCTTGATGTCCGCCAGGCACTGGATCTTGAACTCCTCGGGCTTCTTCTCGATGACCTCGCGGTGGAAGGCGCGCAGCAGCGACGTGGGGTTGAGCAGCAGCGGCCCGTCCGGCAGACACACCTCGCCCTGCCGTATCGAGCGCAGGTACTCGCGGGTTATCTGGCAACATACATCACACCATAAGGAACCATCTGTTGCTCAAATTCGTATCCAGTATAATCTCAGAGTCTTCAACTCCAGAGTGAATAGGTTATTTCTAGGCAAGCGTGCTCCATCTTCGATCACACCAACACTTACCATTAGGTGAGGTAGTGGTCAAGTGCCTGACTATCATCAATAAAAAAAACAATAATCCAATAATTCTGTCAAATCGCAGGGAGATCATTTCATAATAATGTCTAGGTTTGTTAATAATGCAGCATTGCTGTGTTTCAGTTGAAGGGTATGCCGGTGAAGTTACAGCTACATGTGTTTTACACCTGTATGCCTCAAGTTGATGAACGCAGGGCAGTGCATCATTGGGCACGTTTCTAAGGTGCGTGACCTACGAGGCAGGTCTCTGTTATAGGCGATGATTACCACTTAACATCAGGTGCGCCATAAGCTTGCTCCATCTCGAGGGAGTATATAAAATAATAATTTTGAAGTAGCCATAATGGCTACGTTTTGCGATGCTGTTAAAAAACTATTTCAACATATTTTACCCAGCATTCACACTAATATTATAAATTGAAAGGTAGCTCTGTTTATGTGTCTGTTTCTTACGTTTTCACGACTAAACGGCTGGACCGATTTCAATGAAATTCAGTATATGGATAGATTATGACCTGGATTGAGACATAGGGTACTTTTTATTTTACTATTATGCTTGTATCCAATAAAACATACTCTGTTAAAATTGGAGATAACTGTTTTTCAACTGCAGTACATTTTTTATAGACACATAATAAAACCCAATTATGAATCAAACAATTTACCGGATACCAGATAAACAAATAAATTAAAAAAAAGACAAGCTTGTATTATGGGAACTATATAATTGATACAATATTTATATACTTTTTTTTTGTAAATAGTATATACTTATAATGTACAGAAAAACATCCAGACCCATAATACAAATATACAAATATCTGTAGATCATACAAACATCTATTCCGCGACGGTAATCGAACCCGAAACCTCCTGCGTCTCAAACGGCCCACGGTCGGCGCCACGAAGATTGATGGTGGTAATATTTGACAGTTATTTTTAAAAGATGGTTCCTTCCTTCATATCACGTCCACTGCTACATATACCTAGCATGCGTTTAGGGTTCCTTAGTTAAGCAATAGATGTTATTCTCACTCTCGCCTGTCCAATAGCACGCGCAGACAAATACAGCAGTTGATAACCATTGTTCTTGATCTTGGTAAACAGCTGCGCGACGCCCGACTGCGCCCAATCCTTGCCCACCAGTGGGAAAATATGACCCAAGACATCAGACCTATATGGACAAAAAAAGAAAATTAAAAAAAAGTAAATGACAAATGAAAAATTAAATGAAAATCAAAAATGATTTATTGGTTTACAAGTACAAGTAAATACAATAAATACGAATAAATATAAAAGTAAAGACATTAAAAGAACAAATTTGTTATATTACAATTACAAGACACTGAAGTAAAAATATTGAACATAATATAAAAATATTAATAACTACCTATTACCTAAGATTAAAATCTGCGAAATATTTGTGTCCAATTGTTGTACTATCTTAATATGTGTCAAATTGTAACCCTTGTTTGAATACTTTTTTTGGCTGTTACAAATATATTTTCATTAACATATGTATTTAAAATACACAAGAAACTGTTGAATCATTTAAACACCGTTAGAAACGATCTATAAGATAGTTCAACTGCTTCAGAGACCTGCCAGTGTCCCCAGAACACTGACTGCTTTACCGTACTGAATTAATCCATTAGTAGCCCTAGAGTCCTAGTAGAGTATTAATTAAAGACTTTCAGAACCTTCAATATATGTTCAATATATATACGTGACTGTATGTACTAAAAATATCAAAGAAATACATACATATAAAATATATCTAAACACAATAACAAATAAATAAAGGTACTATTAAATAAGAATACGTAAGGTACTTTAAACATGAAAGCGATTATTAATTACTGTCATAAATATAAGTATAATTGTAAAAATGTTAGTAAAAAATATTAGGCTTTTTTATTTTATATTATTTATACTACGTATCACCGCACTTACGACATTAATTTAAATCACGGGTAGGGTAGCTAGAATTGTTGTAAAATATATTTTTTTTCATATTTAAAATCACGATTTTTTTTTATTTTCGATCTACCTTAATTCCAAATCCTAAAATATAAATAAAACAGCCTATATAAGATAGGTAAACAAATCATATTAATCATGTAAGTTACCTGTTAAACTGACTAAGCGGCATCGGCGCAAAGGCGCCTCCGATTTAAGTTAAAATTTGTTTAATGGAATGTATTACTGGATAAATATAAGCTACCGGTATTAAACCAATTTCTAAAATCAGTTAATACGATTCTGCATATGTGCTTTAAGTTTATGTTGTGAATATAAATAAATATAAATATTGCTGGACATTTCACATAGCGCTATCTAGCTCCAAACTAAGCAGAGCTTGTACTATGGGAACCAGATAACTGATAGAATACTTATATATATTTTTTTGTAAATACATACTTATAATATATAGAGAAACAACCATACCCGAAACAAATATCTGTAGAACATGCAAACATTTGTTCCGCGGCGGGAATCGAACCCGCTACCTCCTGCGTCTCAGCCGGCTATTCGCCCACTGCACCACGGAGGTCGTGAGGAATGCGGTGACAGACTTTATATACTTAATTATAACTTTGTGAACAACACGATAAGTTATTGCTAAACTCAATAAATGCATAATACTTTTATGTTAAAGCGGCTGCATTGCGTACATGCGTTACACTTTCCGACTAAAATAATGACGTTCGTATACAAACAATAAACACATTAATAACGTCTTAAAATAGCTTTGTTGGCTCAAGATTGCAATTCTTAAATACTTACACTAACATAAGTATTTATAAAGGCATTACGTGCAGTTTAGTGCTTAAGCTTGATATTTATCGTCGACCTCCGTGGTGCAGTGGGCGAATAGCCGGCTGAGACGCAGGATGTAGCGGGTTCGATCCCCGCCGCGGAACAAATATTTGCATGATCTACAGTTATTTGTTCCGGGTCTGGTTGTTTCTCTATATATTATAAGTATGTATTTACAAAAAAAATGTATATAAGTATTCTATCAGTTATCTGGTTCCCATAGTACAAGCTCTGTTTAATTTGGGGCTAGATAGCTAGCGCCGTGTGAAATGTCCAGCAATATTTATTATTTATTACTAGTGGTTCGCCCCGAACTTGAGATCTCGCGAGTCTACCATAAAAACAAAAAAAATATTATTCGTAATCTTTGACTATCAAAATAGTGCCACGAAATAAAAACCATACAACTTGACGTACAGCTTCATTCAAATTACAGGTAACGGAGTTCATGTTAATTGAACCCTTTTTTGGGGTACAAATTACAGTTATTCTAGATTTCAGACTTTTGCCTATATTGGCGATACATAAGCTACACGCATACCAAATTACGGCACTGTGGGGTTACTGGTGTACCCTGTGAATTTTGTCAAAGTTTAGTTTTTATTATGACTATTAACTCAAAAATTACAAACACTTTATTAAAAGTAAAAACGGGGTCAAAATGTACTAATGAAGACCTTTCATTTGACGTCTCACTTGACCTAATAGTCACATTTAAATTTTTTTTACCCCTCTTGAACCCCAATATCTCAACAACCTCCCCAAATTTTTAGCTCATTGAGTCACGCCAAAATTGGGTCATCATTACCTACCTATGTATATATCAAATTCCACGATGATCGGATAAACGCTTCGAAAGTTATCCTCGGACAAACAAACATACATACATACAACGCCGATTTGCCCGTTGAACGTGATATTAATATAATAATAAATATTGCTGGACATTCTACTATGGAAACCAGATAACTGTAAGAATACTTGTATATTTTTGTTTTGTAAATACATACTTATATAGACAATCATGCAAACATTTGTTCCGCAGCGGGAATTGAACCCGCTACCTCCTGCGTCTCAGGCGGCTTATTCGCCCACTGGGCCACGGAGGTCGTCCTTATTCGTCGATACAGAACTTTTCCTTTTTTGCGAAAAGATCTCCTTTTGGTGGAAATACATTACGGGGTTTTTAAGAGTATTTTAAATTGTTAGGTGATTTATGAATGAATATAAGGTGGTTGAGAGAAGTGTAGGTGAGATTGTATAGATGTGAGTGAGTGGAGTGGAAGGTTCGTACTTGGTGATGGTGCCGTCGATGTCGGAGATGACGATCTTGTCGTCGTGGCGCCAGCGGAACACGTTGCACTTGCAGCGCGTGGTGCCCTGGTACGCCGTCGTCACGCTGAACACCATCTCGTTCATGCCGTGCGCTAGGTTTAACTTTTTCTGCGGAAATTAAAACGATTTAAACATGCCCTATTGAACTCTTCGTAATAATCTTTCTAGGGATTTAAATCGGTAAAAACTCTATGTCAGTGTTAGTAAGCAAACATTATGCCACACTTTTGCCCAAAGTATTGCTTTTTTGTTGTAAATTACAAACTGATATAAATATTTTTTAATATAAAAAATCACTCTAAATTTCATTTAAAAAAATAATGCAGTTAGTAATTCTACTCTCAATTATGATCAAATTATTTTCAAGTATTGCGTTGTTTGAAAATCAATTTAATTTAAATTGATATCAGTACTTCACATGTATTTTACAATACTTGTGACATTGGTTACTTACAATCTGATCTGAGGAAAGTCGCAGAGTTTTGCGGAACGAGGAATATCTGCGCGGTCCGATGCCTTCCTGGTCAGATTCTGACGAACTCTGCTCCAAACGATCTGTCAAATAATAATGCATTGTTTATTATGCCTTTAATTGTACCTTAAAGCAGATTTGTGATATCACAGAGAAGATTAGCCGTACAAGTAGAATACAAAGTTACTTTGCCAGAAAAAACTCTACTCATTTTATTTACCATCTTTTAACAAATCTGTGGAAAAAATAAATATCAACATATCAACATCCACTGCTCAACAGGAGGCCTCCCTCATAGATTTCCAGTGACCGATCTTGCAACCTGGCTCCCAGCAACCTTTATCAGGTTGTCTTTCCATTTAGTCTAGGAGGGGGCCGTCCTACACTTCGATTTTTGTGGTCTCCACTTTAGAATCTTTTTGCCCCAACGGCCGTCAGTTCTTCGAGCTATGTGCTCTGCCCACTGCCGCTTGAGCTTGCTAACTCTCTTGGCAAAATCTGTGATATTAGTTTGTCTACGAATCTCCTCATTTCTGATTAGATCTCGTAGAGAAACAGCAAGCATAGCCCTCTTCATAGCACGCTGAGCGACCGCGAGCTTTCTTACGAGACCCATAGTGAGAGACCACGTTTCTATGCCATGTTCTTCTGATACATTCAAATAGAAAGATTTGAATGATACTGATTTAAACGGGTATTTATCGCGTATGTACCTTGCCCGCGACCACGACTGTTGCAACACAGTCGAAACTTCGGGACAACAAATGAAAAAGGCACATACGCGATAAACACTCGTTTAAATCACTATCATTGAAATATATATATTTGAATGTACAGTACAGTGATTGCAATGATGCATTCTGCACATACCTTGTTCTTGACTAAGTTTAGTTTGTACGGTCTCGGTGACATCTTCAACGGTCTCTGGGGCATCGACTTCGATGTTTCCCTCCACGACGTGTTCAGTGAACTCGATAGTGATGGTGGGTTCTGTGACCAGGTTCTCAGGTGCTGATTGTGATTCGGTGACCGTGTCTGCGAGCACCATCACCTCTGGGTTCTCGTCGCTCTTGTCTAGAGATGTGTCGGCTCTGAAACAGAAGTGAAAATTAGCAATCTGCTTACACAACCTATTGTGGTGCTTGGAATTTCGTTGCAACAGAGCGCTATCTAGCCCCAAACTACACAAGACTAGTACTATGCGAGCCAGATAACTAATAGAATAATAGTTTAAATTTGATGTAGCTGACTCCCCCGGATTAGCACGGATTTTTATCAAAATAAAAACCTATAGCACTCACTGATAATGTAGCTTCTTATTAGTGAACGAATTTTCAGAATCGGCTCAGTAGTCCCGGAGATTACCCTCTACGTCCAAACACACAAACCTTAGTTCAAAACATCACAGATGTATCACCAATGAGAGGGTAAAAAATTGGCCGAAAATACCTCACGTGATTGAAGGACAACCCCTAAGGGTCTAAATAATAGTAGTTATATATACCCTTTAGCCTCGGCGTTGGATCGTCTCCAGCTCCACCAAGAGTATCCGCGGGGCTTAGTGGCGCCTTCTACCGTGTGCGACGCTGCGGATCCATCCTTATCGCCCTTCTCTAGATCTTCCAGCACACGCTGTAACAAACGAACACGTTACATCTAACCTAATTTCCATGGATCTTTACAAAAGAACATTGTTTCAATCATTATTATTAATACGGGATTTATCACGACCGACAATGTTCAATGTCAGTGCGAGGCGAGACGCAGCTTGGAGCGGATCACACTCAATCTGATGATGGTTCACGAATTGAACCGAAATATTGTCGGTCGAAACACCGATAAAACGGAACATTATAAATCCCGTGTTTTATAATAATGATTGAGATAAATCGCGAAAATTATCGAAGTAACAGTTTCAAGTAAAACCTTTATTTCAAGCAATTATACAACCTGTTTTGTTATAAACGACATCAATTTAAAACACATATCCCGAATTTTATTAACTGTATTAAGAGGTGGGTTTAATATCGGTGGTAGCTTGAATATGTATCCAGTAATCGATACAATTCCAAAAAACAATGTATTACGTAAATCAGCGGCACCTTTGCGATGATGCCGCTTAGTCAGTTTAAGAGGTACTATACTTACATGATGAATGAATATGATTTGTTGACCTATTTTATACAGGGTGTTTCATTGATATTTTAGAACTTGACATTAAGGTTGTTTGAAAATTTACAAAGTAATGAATTTGAAAATAAAGCTATTTTACAATTATACTAGCCATTAGCCCTGCCCTACCCGTGTTATTATTTAATGTCGTGCATAACAAAACACGTAGTAATAAGCTCATAAAAGCACACAACACAAGTTTAAGTTCAACTTTATCATCGTGTCGATTATGGTTCTTGTATAGCACGTGCGAGTTAACTGTGCACCTCGCACTGTGACGTGACTGTCAGTGATGCTATAGTTACTAAGCGCGTCAGACAAACGCGCGGCGCCCCGGGGTAAGCGGGAGTGGGGTCGCATTCCAGGGAAATGCACAGTTAACTCGCGCGTTAACAGGCGTTAACAGCGCCTTTGGCGGTACATAACAATAATCTCTCTATCAATAAATCTCTCATAGTTCAGGAATTAGGACACAATGGGCACCTTAATAAGTGTGCACCAGTTAGTTTTTAGAGGTCCGTACCTCAAAAGGTAAAAAAGGCACCCTTATAAGATCACTCTCTTGTCCGTCTGTCTGTTCGTGTGTTACCACCGATTTTCTCAGGAACGGGTGGACCTAGCAAGTTGAAATTTATACCAGATACTGAGGTCTATAGTCCCTGTTAGGTGTATAAAATCAAGGTCCTGAGTTAACATGATAAAAAGATATGGGCAAATTTAGATTTTCGCGAAAACTTGTAACAGTACCAAAATTTACCTTATTTTTTTTTATTTTTCGTAATTTTCCTTTTACTAGTGCTGTAAGACCTTGCTTTTAACCAAAATTGACAATTCTAGGTCAACTGGAAGTACCCTGTAGGTTTTGGGTCCAAAATCTATATGGTAGTTCCCGTTAACCTAGAATCACGAAATTTGGCAAAAAAACAGCACAATTTTTTTTTTGGTGTCTTCATACATACATAGTTGACGCCAATTAATATAGTCCTCTGAGTTGTGTGGGCGCTCATACATTATAGATAATGGTACGGAACCCTTCGTGCGCGAGTCCGACACGCACTTGGCCGGTTTTTCAACAAGTATATTGAAGAGGATTTCATTGAAGTTTCAAGCTCGTGTGAACAAAACTTGATAACATTATCTCTTACCTCATAATAACGAATCATCATAATAATAATTGAAACACTTATATGAAGTGGAAATTGGAGTAGTGGGAATAAGTTGAGCCACTTTTCAATAGTAAAAAACTCAACAAGAAAAAAACGTATTAAGAGAATTGTTGCAGGTTCAAGTCCCGTCCAGCTTGAAAATTATTGAGATGGTTTTAAATATCTTGACAACCTCCGTGGCGCAGTGGGCGAGTAGCCGGTTGAGACGCAGGAGGTGAGGAGGATGATCTACAGATATTTGTTCCGGGTCTGGATGTTTTCTATACATATATTATAAGTATGTATTTACAAAAAAAGTATATATGTATTCTATCAGACAACTGGTTCCCATAGTACAAGCTCTGCTTAGTTTGGGGCTAGATAGCGATGAGTGAAATGTCCAGCAATATTTAATTATAATTTATGAATGAATTATATATTATGTTAGTGTAGTTACGTTCGGCAGCGGTCGGCGGTATGCCAGTAGCGAGAGCAGCAGCGGGCCGGCGCTACGCCACGGCATCCACCGGTCCCCCAGGCGCACCATCAGCCGTCCATCGTGAGCCATCGCGGCGCCATTCTCGCAGAACTCCTCGTAAGACAGCGCGCGAGACACCATCTCTTCTCGCACGAACACTCCTACCTGGCCCCTGGTTACAACAATGTGTTAAAATAACAGCGTCTATTTCTTGCATAAAGTCCTCGCCATCATAAGGTTACAAAGTTTGTCTGAAAGAAATCGCTTTTAACAATAATACCGCCCATTCTAGTAGTATAAAATAGTAGAGTTGTGGAAGGAAGGGCTCGCCCGGGCAAGTACTAACACCATACCTATTTCTGCCACCAAGCAGCATTGCCGTGTTTCGGTATGAAGGGTATGGTTTCCAGTGAAATTACAGGCACATGAGGCTTTATACCTGTATGCCTCAAGTTGATGGACGCAGGGTAGCGCATCGTAGGGCACGTTCATAAGGTGCATGAACTACGAGGCAATACTTTTCTATAGGCGATGGCTACCACTTAACATCAGGTAGGCCATATACTTGTTCCATCTCAAAGTAGTATAAAAAAAAATCAAAGTAAATATAAGTATATTTTGCGTTGTATTGTATGTACAGTATTCATTTATTCACCATTTCATTACATTGCATAATATTGGTATGTCAAAAATATATATATTACAAATGTCACATATGAATAGAAATAAATGAAAATAAACAAATTACATTTATGCAGAGCTTTGGAAAAAAAAACAATTGGTTACAGCAGATACTACAATAAATTGTTCATCTATATAGGGTGTTTGATAGTACACGCACAAAAATGAAAGGGGTTATTTTGATGAGCATAATAAATAAATTTGTGAAATGTTTACCATAGAAATGTGAAATTTATTTTGGCATGTAAAAACAAACACTTTATTAAACTTATGTTGTGCTATTGCATATTGCTTGCCATCTAACCACAGATACTGTATTGGTGACGTCTCGAGATACCTCTTGTTGTCCCTTTCTAATCCAAAACCCGCAGCCATTTCCGAAAGAGATATCAAATCGGCCTTTATTTTTGGATGTCGATTGCAAGAGTAGGCATTAAGTTTTATATCGAATTAATCACCTAAGCTTAGTCGATTTTCTTTAAAATTTGATAATATAGTAGTTTTTTCGAGAAGTCTTTCTTTATGTTTTGAGAAACCGTCACTTGAATATCGTCAGTATATTACCAAACACCCTGTATATCTTTCTATGACTTAACTCCAAATAACTTAACTCCAAATGATACATTAACACGAATAAGAACTATCAACACTATAATTATTAATGTTTGTTTAAAATGTTTCTAGGACATGTTGTATGAGATTTCTATAGGTAAAAATATAAACGAGATTTCAATCTAATCGGTTAGTCAACCAAAAATATTAATGATTGGACTTATCGGACGCACTAAAATATGAGCCGTTGATAATAATTGCAAATAGTTTCACCAGCGAAAGTAAAAATTGCATCACTATTATACGCGATGTGCGTTGCTAGGATATAATTTGAACTTTGTATTTGGATTAATTACCGTATGTATGTAGCCAAGTGCACTTGAAAGTCACTTTACAATCGTAATCTTTAATCTATTACAGTGTCTATTCATATACTGAGAAAATCCCTAATCATATTGACAAGAAATGTTTTGAAATTATTTAATTAAACATTTTAAAACCTCTTAGTATTGAAAAAAGTATACATTGATTATGATTTGCATGTTTCGAACTATTATTATATCATGAATCAAGTTTGTCGCACACAGTACGCTCATCACACTACTAATATAGTAAATGCGAAAGTTTGGATGTTTGTTTGTTTGTTACTCAATCACGTCGTAACTAACGGCTGAACCGATTTCGATGAAATTTACTATATACGTAGATTATAACCTAGATTACCACATAGGCTACTTTTTATCCCATGAAACAGTTCCCATGGGATAAAAATAGGGTGTCAAGTCAGGTCGCAACAGCGAGTTTAGCTTTATTCCTAGTTAACCTACACATTTAGTAGTGTAACGCGTACAAAGTCGTGAGCAACAGCTAGTAATGCATATAGGTTAAACTAAAAATGGAAAATGATTAACTAAATAGTAGTGATCTGTAGCAGTTGAGCTATCTATAGATCGTTTGCAACGGTTTTTAGATGAATCAACTGTTTCTTATGTCTTTTAGTCATGTAAATAATTGTGTATTATTTATGTTAGTAAAGGAATTTTCCCCCTTCTATCTATTAAGCATAATTAATTTATTCGAAAAAAATTATTTACGCTATTATTAACGTTAAAATATATGTTTAATTAATCATTTTCCATTTCTAGTTAGACCTACCTATAGAGTCGTTACGATGAATTACAATGGCGCAAAAGATGTACAAAAACAGCTAAGCTGTTTATATTAATATTTTTAGTATTTATATAAGTATACTTATTTTTTTTACATTCAACTACTTGACCATACCACAAAAGTCAAGAGTCATTAATCATTCAAAGTTAGCATTTAATTCAACGATGATGATCACTATGAACCGTAATAAAACAAGATAAAACACATACTCGGATAGTTCAGAGAACTGATGGAAGGAAAGATTCTTGAGTGAAGGACACCTACTGGATAACGTAGGAAGGAAAGCCGACCTTATAAAAGTTGCTGGGAGTCGTTGGGTGTTGGCTGCACCAGATGGAACGCCCTAGATATTTGTGGAGGAGGCCTATGTTCAGCAGTGCACGTACACACAGTAATTAACTCCACTTAGCTAACTACTATGATGATTCTTTCGTTACTCGGATAAGGCTGGTTCAGAGAACTGATGGAAGGAAAGATTCTTGAGTGAAGGACACCTACTGGATAACGTAGGAAGGAAAGCCGACCTTATAAAAGTTGCTGGGAGTCGTTGGGTGCTGGCTGCACCAGATGGAACGCCCTAGATATTTGTGGAGGAGGCCTATGTTCAGCAGTGCACGTACACACAGTAATTAACTCCACTTAGCTAACTACTATGATGATTCTTTCGTTACTCGGATAAGGCTGGTTCAGAGAACTGATGGAAGGAAAGATTCTTGAGTGAAGGACACCTACTGGATAACGTAGGAAGGAAAGCCGACCTTATAAAAGTTGCTGGGAGTCGTTGGGTGCTGGCTGCACCAGATGGAACGCCCTAGATATTTGTGGAGGAGGCCTATGTTCAGCAGTGCACGTACACACAGTAATTAACTCCACTTAGCTAACTACTATGATGATTCTTTCGTTACTCGGATAAGGCTGGTTTAGAGAACTGATGGAAGGAAAGATTCTTGAGTGAAGGACACCTACTGGATAACGTAGGAAGGAAAGCCGACCTTATAAAAGTTGCTGGGAGTCGTTGGGTGCTGGCTGCACCAGATGGAACGCCCTAGATATTTGTGGAGGAGGCCTATGTTCAGCAGTGCACGTACACACAGTAATTAACTCCACTTAGCTAACTACTATGATGATTCTTTCGTTACTCGGATAAGGCTGCCTGGTAGAGATAAATATTTAGCGATAAAACCACCAATTGTATCACATATATTTACGTTGTTATTATCTAATTGTTTTGAGAAATTCTACCTAATGGAGGTTAATGACACTTACTTTGCCAGTATTTTCTCATCATCGTCCGAGTCCATAGCGTGCGGTTCGAGCGAGGCCGGCGACTGCGGTAGCGACGGTCCGTTGCCAGATTCATACTCTTCTTCAGTCGGCCCAGTTGACTGGTGGGCCGTGGTTGATGTTCCTGTATCGAAAATATGAAGACTCAATCAAAACCTGTTCAAGAACTTAAGAGCTAGCGCTGACTGACGGCATGGCATGGCTAAAAATTTTTGTACGCCAAAATGATTTTGCATCTTAGCACTCACATTTCGTTGATATCACAAGGAGACCGCGGGATGCCGCTTTAAATAAAATTAAAAATCATTTCCGCGTACAACAATCCTTACGTATTGACGTATGACATGCAAACAATAGCTGTTACGTTGCATTGAAAACATACCTAGTAAATTGAGGTAGGTAAATCATGCATGTTAACTATGTATATCATATCTGGCTTCTTATTTGCAGTTTTTTACAAAGAAGAATGAAAATAGCCTACAGTGATAACTATTGACCGCTGCAGATCATTTTGACAGCAAACTTTAATCACAGTAAGTCACATCCATATGTATAGGAGATTAAGGTTTGTTTTTGTGAATTTTAATTTAAACAAAATAATACAAGACTAAAACCTACTTAAACATTGTGAAGAGTAATTTTTTGTTCATGACTCAACTCACTTTAGCAACCGCCTCGTTGTCAAGACACTAAATGCTATGTCATGCAAAAACTTATACTTAAGCGTGTTCGCGTGTCATACACCTTTTCGCTATTTTAGAATGATAACTAAATCGTAAGTACTTCGTGCTACGCAGCAGCAAAAAAGTAGTTTGAACTCTCTACTAGTACAAAAACTATTACAAAAAGTCGCCAACAACAACAGTATAGTAGGCGTTGTCTGAAACTTTTAAGCATTTTTTTTATCTTTATGTCAATCAAGAGATAGGACTGTTGCCAATATATTTTGTATGTTCATAACAAACATATTATGTACCAAAGTCTGAACCTAACGTAGATGTACCTATATATTTGGCTCTGTGATATTTTATAGGTACCAAAGGCCCGCCCCATAACTGAATGAAAATACAACCTCAGATTTTATCGACAGATATTTATTAAAAACTACCAAGTCTCGATTTACTTTTTTATTGTTATGAAATGAGACGATACAAGCCTATGGGTTACCAATAATATAAGTGGTTACCACTGCCTAAAACAAGTTAAATTGTTATAGGTTCCTCAGAGGTTACGTACAACTAAGACATGGCTTATACACAGCATTACATTGCACCCGTCACCTGAGACATACAGGTGAAAAGTCTCATATGCCCGTAACTTCACCGTTTAGTCCTTGAATTAGATACATTAAACGTATTATGTAAATTAGTATACGCCAAGACTCGTGGCAGACGAGGCCAACCAATAAACGATTCGTTTTATCGATAGGTACTCGGCGCATAACTAACGACTCCCATAAGGGCTGCAAGAGCAAGCGAGATAACAATATCATCGCTTGTCCCACGTTTTAGAACCCCGTCTGCCAGGAGCGAATTGTTGGGTTGAACTAACCTGCGCGATATCCCGTGTGGTGCTTCGGGAAGTAAAGGTCCGGATCGACTTGCCCGCGGTCCAACTGCTCAAGATAAACGCCTTGCACTGTTTCTTCTTTATTGGACATGAAGCGGAACATGCCGCTCAGCACGCCTCGTCTGTGCGGACGCTCCTCGTCTGAGCTCAGCGGTTCGGTGGGTGACGCCGGCTCGGCTGGAGTGGACGGCGATGGGGGAGTCTGAAATATCATTATACTATAGAATATCATCAAAGCAGAATTAACTTTATTCTTTATTGTACACAAGAAAATACAAAAGAAAGGACAGAAATAGAGGGCATGTACAAAGGCGAGCTTAACCCTAAGAAAAGTTTTCTTCCAGCAAACCTTTGAGGTTAGAGAGAGAGAGATGATTTTAAAGGTAGGTGAGTGTACATATAAGAATTATAAATATGTATAAATAAATATCTTAAACAAATAAAACTAAATATACCTAAAGTAACTAATAATATTATGAATATAATAAATAAAATAACTAAACTAATATATACAAAAAGAAATATATACCTACAATAAAATAAAATTACAGAGAAAGATAGTGCTCTTTAACTTTCTGTTGAAAAGTGTTAAACGATGGACTAGCGCGGACTTCATGGGGAAGGGCATTCCAAATTTTTACCGCATAAACGGTAAAGGAGCCACCACAGCGGCTTGAAGTGTGTTGAGGTGTTTTGAGGAGAAGGGAATTAGAGGACCGGCATGTCACACTGCGAGGGACAAGGAATTCGAAGTGTTCACAGAGGGTAAGGAGGCGAGAGTGGACAATATAATACTTTAAATAGGAGTGAAAGAACGTGAAGATCACGACGAAGACGAATAGGGAGCCATTTAAGTTGGGATCTGAACATGGATACGTGATCGAACTTGCGCACATAGCTAGAAGAACTGATAGCCGTGCCGGCAGAAATGAAAAAAGAAAAATCATTTATTCGATATACACTAGTTTTTGAAATAACACTACTAAATAACTTAATAATAACACAATATAAATACAAAGGTAACTAGATACAAAGAAAGGTACATGTAGGCAAGAAGTATGTAGGTTATCAGTAGGCACCGTGAAAATCTAGAGAGGAAACCGCGCAGTGGAAAGCGCAGCGAAGGACGGCCTCCCACTAGATGGAATGAGGATCTGATAAAGGTTGCTGGGAGCCGTTAAGTCCAGGCCGCACAAGATCGGTTGCTGAAGATGGGGGAGGCATATGTTCAGCAGTGGACATCCTATGATATAATGATAATAATGAACTTTGCTTTTTATATGGTAGAATTCAAAATACTGTAGTTGCTAAGGATTTTATGTAGGTTATGCTCGAATCAGAATAATAAGTAGGCCCAAATTATTTGAGATACAGAAACTTCATAGAGATGGGCAATAGCAGACTATGAAAAAAATGTTCGTGATTGGACCAGTTTCAACCACTTAATTACGCTTAATATTTACTTAAGTACTTAAAACGTATACTCAGCGTTACTCAGAGGTGGTGAAATAGGCACTTAGTGCCTATCCAACGTAAAAAAATATATACAGGGCGAAATAAAACTACTCCCGAAAACTAAAACAGTGCATTCAGCAGACCATGGATTCTGAAAATACTAAGGCTGAAAAAATAAGAAAACGTCTTTTGTTTTGACATGAAAACAGATAGAGAGAATTATTTTTATCCGTCAATTAAAGTTACTCAGAGTTCGTGAAATAGGCACTAAAACTATATTAACCCTCTTAAAATCGGGCAGTTAATGATTAATAATTATATCCTATAGGCTACATGTGGGTAACATAATTAATATTGGAAAGTAAACTATGAAATATTGCACTGTCCAGTATTGCATGGAATGCAAACTGCAATGACTTTCTAATTTGGAACATAAATATCTTAATTTATCTGGCAGTGAAACTATGCTATATCTGCAAAGTTTTGTGTACTTTCCAAAAGAAAAGTTTTCGTATAACTATTTTATTTTATTCTTGCTAATATTTTCTTTGCGTTTAAGGAATATGGGTTACTAGCTGACCTCCCCCGCAGCTTCGCACGCGTGGTTTGTCAATAAAAAACATTACCCTCCTTTTGCGCAGTGGGTTAAAAAGTAGCCTATGTCTCGATCATAACCTATCTATATCGGTCCGGAATCGATCCAGCTATTGAGACGTGAAAACGTAACAACGTAAATTCACAAACCACGCATGATAAGCCGAAGGCGGGTCAGCTAGTACTACAAAAAAAGTGAATCACATTATGTTAACTCACCTCTAATGGATCGTCTGGTGACTCAGGAGCAGCTAATTCGCCGGTACGCACTGGTGGTTCGGGTAATTCCCCCCATCTCCACGACTGAGACGACTTATCACCAACCGAAGTCCGGGACAGTTCCACTTCTGTGTCTGACTGTACAGGAGTGCCTCCGCGGGAGCCTCTGCCAATAAAGATGTTACATACAATGTTAGTACATATAACAAAATATATATATGTATATGTATATTGACTACTGATAGTGTACAATGCTTGTTTACGTTTTTACAAACCAGTGCTCGGATGTGACTAAATATTTGATTAATTATTCTACCTCATTTTTGTAAAGCAGGTAAAAAATATGCACTCTTAGCATAAAAGCCCTTCTATCAAGTACTTAGTACTTCGTATAAAAATTAGGAGGATATTTTGATGAATAATATTCACTTTTTGTAATTACTCGAACATTTATGGAATTAAAGCTTGCATGTGCATTGCGCGTGCATACCATTTTATTGCTCAGATCTAGAATGATAGACGACTTCCATCTAGATATAGACATCGTTTCGTTCGCATATGAAAACGGCTACATTATTACTCAATGTAAGTATTACAAAATAAAAAAGTTAACAAACGAGAAAGTTTGTGTGTTGGTTTGTATGTTTTGACGTTGGTCGTTACTAGCCGATTTATGTGCTCTTCTGTCGTGACACTAGTACTTTCTTGATCACCTTGCATTAGGTCGATGACCAGGTTGAGGTTTGGTAGCCATGAAAAGGGCCACTGACCGTTAATAAAAGAACTAGTTTAGTAAAATTAATTGATCGAGCGAAGCGAGATCTCCAAATCAACTTGGGCAAATCGGCATTGCATGTACCTATGTATGTATGTTTGTTTGTCCGAGGATAACTTTCGAAGCGTTTATCCGATCATCATGAAATTTAGTATATTGGAAGGTAGTATGGCACAATTTTGGTGTGACTCAATAAGCTAAAATGTGGGGGGGTTATTGAGATATTAGGGTTCAAGAGGGGTAAAAAAAAACAAAATGGGACTACATAATTGGTCAAGTGGCCCGTCTAATAAAAGGTCTTTGTGAGTACATTTTGACCCTGTTTTTATTTATAGTTTAAACTTTGTAGGTTTTTTTATTATTAGCCATAATAAAAACTGGACTTTGACAAAACTCACAGGGTAGGTACACCAGTGACCCCACAGTGGTGAAATTTGGTATGCGTGTAGCTTTAGGCAAAAGTCTGAAATCCAGAATAACTGAAATTTTTACCACAAAAAAGTAACCAATTAACATAAACTCCCGTTACCTGTAATTTGAATGAAACTGTAGGTCAAGGAAAGTGGTTATTCATTTCGTGGCACTGTTTTGATAGTCCAAGATTACGATTATTTTTTTTTTTTGTTTTTTTTAGAGACTCGCGAGATCTCAGTTTGGGGCGAATCACTAGTTATTTATGTGTGAAAAAGGTTTTGTTTACTCGTACTTTGTAAAGTGGAATTACTTAGGCTACTTATTATTCAAGTAGATACCACGAAAAACCATGAGAAATAGTAGATGAATAACATGTTATATCTACAATGTGTTCACAACGTGGCGTGGTGTTGAAATAATATTATTCAAAATACAAGTTTGGTACGGTTCAAATATTGAAGACATATCCAATTTCAATCTTAATTTGTTGTTTTAATTTACTTTTATAATATGTTTAATTTAATTTTAATTAAATTTATTTTGTTTGTGACATATTATGGATTAATTAAATATCTGAAATAAATGAATACAATACAATATTTGCTAAGTGCCTCTTTCACGACCTCCAATGGATTAATGGACAGATAAAAAATATTCTGGCTTTATCTGTATAAAGCAAAAGACGTACTTATATTTTTTATCCTTTAGCGTTACTCAGAGGTGGTGAAATAGGTACTTATCATAAATATCTGCTGCATTTTTTTTTATAATATGTCCGCTAACCTATGACCACGATCTCGCCTGATATGGATCATGCTTGCCTAGAAGGAACCTATTCACTCGCGACTTGAAGACCCCTAGGTTATATTTATCCTAATGTTGTAAGCGTAATATTATCATTTAACACTATAAATAGGCTGGTTGTAATCAAAAAATGGATGAGTATTCAAAATATACTGCAGACAAAGGAAATTGACAGCATTAGCTAATGATTAATAAGTGGAACAACGCACTTTTATTCGGGCCAGGAAATATGATAAACTACTGACTCACAGACAATACTTGCAACTACAATCTATGCTCGCTAGCATTGTGTTCGCCTATATACAGATAATTTTTGTGTAATAAAGAATTTTCAATCAATCAATCTATAATTAGTGGTCAAGAGTGCTTCTAATATAGATGGAAGTTAAAAAAATTAAAAAGGTTTTTGTAATTACATAGGAACTTTTTACCTAACACAGCAAAAATCTACTGAATATAAAAAGTAACCTTTCGAAAATACATGTTTCCTGAATTTCAGTAGTTTTTAAATAGCCCGGATCAACCGCGGCGGGCACATTTATACTATTCATACCATTTCCGAAAAAAAGTAAGGCTTCCTTTGTCTGAACAACACTATGAATGAACTGTGCAACTAGGCATTGCAATTACGTATTGCATGTTTGTTGCAACTTGCATACGGTTTAATGATTAACGGAATAACAAATCATGTAATTTTAGCTACAAGCGTGAACCAGCAGCAGTCAGAAGTGTTGTTTTTACCTGACAGCACAGAAAAAGGGTTATGTTTTTAGGAAGTATATATGTATGAATTTAGGCTGAACGGCTTGACAGATTTTGATGCGGGAACTAAAATCAACATCATCAACAAATCACACATATAAAAACGTAACTATTATACCTAGGTGTGATGATGAAACTTAAATTGCGGTATTATTGTTAATGTTTATCAAAATGTGCAAGCTTGTTTTCTTCATTTCTGTTTGTTTTGCAGTCGGATTTTTTGTTTTATTTTTTTTTGGTCCTCGTAAACAATCTTAATTTTGAGTCGAATGTTTGAAATTAATAAAAAAAAAAATTTAGTGTGGGGTGGACGACTATATAATTATGTACTATATAATTAATGACCATGGTCACATACATACTCGTACATATGTACATAATTACACCCAACATCATGATGTTGGGTGTCCAAAAATAACTATTTTACACTACGTAAATAAACTAATTTGATTTACGGTTTATGACCAGTAAAAGATCAAAGGAATTGAGGTTGACCACAGATTGATGTTTATGGTAAAACCTTGTTTACTGTTGTGCTGACGGCTATTCTTAGTTTAAAACAGGATAAACGCAGCGTATACATCATAAATGTTCTACTGAAATATGAATGCACGCTTCAATTCAACTGTGAACTATTTTACTACTTATAGTAATGGACATAAAGCTTAAACTATGAATTACTTATTTAAATATCGCTTAGTTCAAACAAGCGGGAAATGCGTGTATAATTCACTAGCTAGACCACTGGATAACGATAACGAAAAGCGCAAACGCTAAGTAAATAATGGAGATGAATAAATGCACCATTTCCATACATTCAATAGAGCTATTTCTAGTCGCATTTTCACTATAGATATCTGTTGGTTTACGAGATGTTTTTAAATTTAGTACTTGAATTGCATGAAGCGAATTGTACTGTATGTACAGTGTACGATAAACATAGATTTAGTAATTACGCGTTTCTGGATGCGGCATGCACTTCGAACGCAGTATCCGACAACGCCATAGGGATGCGATTTTCTCCATTCAGGTTCATGTTAGACATCTCTTCACTGCAATTAATGGGCTTTCTCAAACTAATTTACATGCTATTAGCTTAATAGAAGATATTACTTTTATACCACTGGAACCATTAGCTTAATCTGGTTTGATATTAGTGAAGATTAAACATGAGTTTAAGGGGATTTAAAGTAGAATATGAAGTCTTACCTAAGTGTGGCTGTATGGACTTCGGTGTCGCTAAAGAAATTAATATCAGTAGTGTTAGGAATGGATGTTGGCTGAGACGGGCGTTGCTCCGATCCCGCGCGATCTGATTGGCTAGAAACAGAGCTGGTAGAAGACTTCCTTTGATGCTTCTTCTTGGAATTCATTTTCCTAGTTTTCTTCTTTTTCTTTCCATTGCCATTTGATTTGGTTTCGTCTAGGTTGGTGGGTGCGGCGTCGATCGGTCGGAAGTCGTTATGCGCGCTGATTTTCTGCACGGCCTGGTTCGCTTCGCTCTCTGCCTCGCCTAACTGCGTGGCTGCGAAAGTCTTAGGCGCTCTTCCGTCGACCCAGTCGGGAGCTCCCTCGTCAAGTCCCTCCATCTCGAATAGAGCATCGTTGTCATTGTTAGCATTACTCTCATCTTTGGTGGTTTTCTTTGTAATTTTAGTCAAATCAGGCTTTTGCATGGTCTGTCCATCGGCTGTGTATCTGTAACGAACAAGGTAATTCACAAACCGTTTAGCGATTTCACCTGTTGAGAGGCTTATTGTTATATCAGGTGTCACAAAATAAAATATATGAACAAATACCGTAAGTTTAACTGTTTAATTATACGCGAAATGCAAATCTTATTACGAAGAAACTATCGCTTTCATCGTAATGACTCTGCGTCTATTGTTCTAGTGAAGCATAAAGTTACGATAAATCAGATATTCCATGGCTCGATTCACCCGGAAACGTGTTACGTAAACTAAATTGCAAGTATACCGTCGTATTTAACAAGTACTTACATACTTGTGTTAATACGTAACATTGAATTATACCTGCGCTTCGTGTAGTCTGACGCCTGTCCGTGATCTGGCTCTACAGCGGAAAGCGAATTCCGCCGTCTCGGCTCATACAACTCCTCGAACCTCGAGGCCGGGATGGGCGATGTCGCCAGATGCGCGGAACATTCCGCCTCATCCTCGCCTACTTCTTCCACGAAGAAAGCCTCGCCCGACTCTCCGAGCTTCATGTGAATCTGAAGCGGCTCTCCATTGAGCTCCAGATCAACCTGAAACAAGGACGCATTCGATTTGAATTTGAAATTGAGGAAGTGCCAATTTAGATGCGATGCCGCTATCTAGGCAGCATTAAAATAAACACGCGATGTGAGAACTAAATTAAAGATTTTTTAAATTTTATTAGTGA
The DNA here is from genome assembly GCA_963924445.1 of Philereme transversata. Lineage (NCBI taxonomy): Eukaryota > Metazoa > Arthropoda > Insecta > Lepidoptera > Geometridae > Philereme > Philereme transversata. The sequence continues at coordinate 15,561,564 of OZ004342.1, forward strand.
GTGCGAATACGCTTGATGCTGCACGTGGACCTATTGGATAATACTAAACACGTGCGCACGTAGAGAAATGATTAATATGAAAAGGCGCAAGTAGCCATTAAAATAAACAAAGCCGAGTCCGATATCATGTTCAATCTATCTTGACGTTAGACTCATCCGATAACCATTAACCTTGAAGATTCTGCCATAGAGTATGCAATGTGTGATCCGATCCAAATTACTTACGTTTGGAGACGATATGTTACGTAACACGCCTACCGAATAGCAATTGAATATTTCTGGACCGAGACTACTAACCCATAAAATTTTTAATGTTGTTTTTCATTTTATGTCAAGTTCTTGATGCCGAACAAGTTTTATGTTTAAGAAGTAGAAGAAAAATCAACGGGTTGGGTAGGGTGAGTAACATACTACCTACATAACCATGTTTTTACCTCTATTTCCATTCTACTGACCTAAAGCGCTGGAGTAAAAACTTTGGATTTTTTGCACAATTCAACTGAAGCACAACTATTTTTCTAAAGCATTTTTCTATTTTTCTAAGGCACTGTTTTAAAAATATAAACACGAACATCTTGTACCTACATTGTAACCCAGATCCACAAACAATAAAGATTTATGATTTCTAGACAGGTAATTTTTTTGTCATCTATTGTTAAATAATCAAAATAATTAAAAAATGTAATAACAATAGCGACTACAAAACTTTTATCTTCAAAATATAATTAGCAGGTGGCCGGATGAAGAAATGTATTTGTGCCAAAATTTTGTATGTTCAAAATTCTTTACCCCTCTTTGGCATTAATCCAATTTTCACCCAGTGTGAATCAGTCGCAGATACACAACTCGTTTTGGCAATGCCACCTTCTATCGGCTTCCATAGTTGCTCACGAAATCAAACATCTACGTATCATTATTCATTAGTACATTCACTAGCAAAGGACTACCGGTCTATAGTCAGCCAGGGCCCAGTACTCTTATAAGCTATAATAGTCTATTATTATCTTGATATGGGTACTGTTTGTTGTTTGTTTATGTTTGCGAACTTAATACCTTCATTCGTCATTTATATAGTTTACGATCATGATCACTAAGAAGATGAATATTACAAACTCCATTGTCGAACATTCTAGACTATGCGTAGTGATTAAAGTTTTAGTCTCCCACGTTGGATGGAGCAAGACATCGACTATGCGTGCAGTCATTCCTTGTTATATTAATACTTTCATCCAAACATTCAGGTTTAGTTCGCGAATGTGCGGTGATATCTGGTGTGGAATCTCGTGACGTCAGCTCTTTCACTAACGGACGGGCAGCGATGCTATGTGTCATGAATTTAGTTCGTATAGTTTTATTAATCGAATAGACATATAACGAATATTATCAGCTCAATTCCGGTTCATATTTATTAAACAGTTTTTATATTGATTAGATTCAAATCCGTTTAAGTACTGGTTTCATTCTAAATTTTGTTTAATCTGTCGATTTCAATCTTTTAATCTGGCAAAACAAAAAATTTGAAAACCAGACTTGTCGTTTAGATTAAACTATAGTAGTATAGCAAGTTGCAACAGATTTATCGATAGTAGATTAACAGATAGATCGATAGCCACATTTACTAGTTTATAAGGCCATGTTATTTATGCGAACATACTCGAAGATACCTAACAATGTCTATAAAAGTATTTGTTTACAGCGGAAACGGTAGACCCACACAGTTTAGTTTATTGTCTTTCTAACGACATTTAGCTACAAATTTTGTAAACAGGATTACGTATATGTAAATATCGTACCTCCTACAAGGCGTATATCCAACAGAGAAGGTTAATAAATTCGTTACGATACATTCTAAACATCGATGGAGCGTACAAAGGTGTGGCAAGTTACCGCGTGTTGTAAATAGCAGACAAGCTGAATAATGGCAATGTGTTTTGGCGATGGTCACATCACATCTGTGTGCGAGCGAGCCTCTGGTGATAGATCAAGGTTAAGGATTTATAACTTTATATTTCAATCAGTATTGAGAAAGTGACGTTTTGGGGGAGACTGGGTCACGATTTAAATATTTGTGAGGCATTGTATGAAGTGGCTATGCAGGATTCTGCATGAAATTTAAAACACTTGAATTATTAAAAAGCACAGACGTATTATTGATGTATTATGTGACGTATATCAGAATGTATTTAAAACTCACCACTTTGAACCTGGATCGCAGCACACCCAGCTTGCCGAAACGCACATGGAACGGAGAACAGGTGAAGCTGCCGTCCGGCTGTTCCACAACCACGACATCGATTGCACCTGTCAGGGTCGCCCCGTTGATCTCGTTGTAGAAATCACGGAAATTCGCAATGAATTTACCAATATAGTTCATAGAATACATGACTGCTGGTTTGTTCACTTCACTTCTAGCAAAAATATCTCTGCTTATCTGCAAGCACTAAGTCCAATGTTTTATTCACTAGTCTTCAACTTTCAAAAGATTAACCCATCTTGACACTGGGTCAACGAAGCAACGATAACACCTGTAACAAATAATGTCATGAATAAATTTATACAAAAGTAAATTTCTAGTAACAAAAACAAACAGCTTCCTTCCTAGATGGAGCTCACACAAATTCCATCAAAGAAGTCCCAAATAATTTGCAATTGAAATCAACGGAAAAACATTAGAACTGCTAAAGTTCAGTTGTCAAGGAAACAGATCCTGCGAAGTGAGACGGGGTAAATGTCCGCTAATGAGATGGTTCACTACGTGGCATGTAATTATTGGTATGAGTAAGTGTAAGTAAGTTCATTATGTTAAATTGCAAACGATATTATTTCCATGTGGGAGAAGACGGTACTAGTTTGTAAATTCCGTGTCCTCTTTTCGACCTTATTAGATTATCGACGTATTACGAGATTTTAAGCAGTCTCACGGTGCTGGCTATCTACACGCATGTAAATAACGTGGCCTGTTACATATCGGAATAGCATTAATAATATCTTGAAATATTTACTAGATGATAAGATTCGATTTAAAATAATCATACATACCTAATCTCTAGATTGTCTTTATCATTAGAACATCAATTTGAGGCCGGTTGTTTACTATTTCTAAAGAGTTCATTGATTTGTTTCCTAAATTAAGACCTCGCTCGTTCATAAGCAAACTATTCAATTCAATCATGCCTTAAAATAGGTCAATGGGTATCATTTGAGTTAGTGTGTTGATGCTCTACACACCAGACAGATATCTCGTACGGACAGACAGGATGTTGCTCAATATTGATTGCAAGAGTAAAAACAAGATAGTAAATAAGTAATGTAGGTTATTTTAGGTGTAAGGTTAATTTAGGCCTGTCACGATTTACAAAAGCTATTTTGATAACAAAAAAATGTAGGACTTTTTTCGCATTCATCGTAAGTCCACCAGTTAGCTAAAAATAAAAACTAGAAAATGCTATCCCCTGAATTCTACCGAGATACGACTTTGTCGCAGTGATGTAGGCACGCGGTCAGGGCATGCTCGAGTACCGGCTTCGTGTCGCGCCGACCGACGACAGGGGACTCTGCCCCCGAGTGTCTACGTAATGACTAATTTTGTACGAATAGCGATAATCTTTCGACTCTCGTCATAATTTTGCCAAATCTTTACATACGTGTAGGTCATTGTATGTATAGCAATTTGGCAACTATTTCCTTGGTAGGTGAAGTACCTAATGCACCTATCTATAATGTTCAAGATCGTGGACTCCGCTGAGTGTAGCGACAAGAATAGCAAAATAACTATTTTCGTGAGCAAAGTTATGACTTTTACAAATTTCTTAATAAGGCTAATTAGCGTTGTTTTATTATTAAAATTGTTTTGTAACCTATCTTATTAAAAATAACTGTTTGCGAAGTTTATGTGTCGGTGAAAGTATGAAAACATTTAAAAGATCAAACAGGTCAACATGAGAACAACACGAAAAGAAGGTGACAGTGGCAGGTGTCCAAGGATACCTGAGTTGACAACTGATTGAGAGCCGGTCGTCGCGCCGCTCGCTGGTTAGTCGGCTGAAGCCCTAGCTGTTTATTTAGAATCGAGGCCTTCAAGTTCAATACCTTCCTAGTCTTTTTCCTGACTCGACCTTGAGCACATAATATTTTATACCGGATATAAAATCATGGCAGTGTCAGAGTAAGAAACATTGTAAATGAGCTTCAGGAAAATCGAGTTGTTTGTCCATAAGGCACACAGGAAATTGAAGATCATAGTCAACGATCGCTATTCGCTATTTAACGCTTAGGTATTTTATAAAGAACGAGAGTCGCATATTAAAAGCCGAAAGCCTCCCAAACCACACGAAATGCACGAATGGAGAAATTGCAGACAAATTGTAAATTTAATCCTTATTTAGGCCGTATTGCGACTATTTGCGACAAATATACATCGGTTGCATGCCAAACCCCAACTCAGTGGGTATTATAATCAACTTTTTCCGGAATTAGTCCATGCACTATTAATCTAGGTATTTGCTAATTTAGACAACGAACGGTCGGAGCGGACGCGTCCTGAATTTGGACGATTGCAGTAATTTACCGCTATCACTGCTTCCGCACCAAATTAATAACCATCATAAACCATGCTAACATGATAAAGAGCAGTATGGGTTGGATGACCTGTGAAACTGATGGGCTAAGACCATGCCCAAAAGATGTATATATAACCTGAAATTGAGATAAGGTACTCTTAAGATAAACAGGCCACCACAGTGACGAGTGACGAGTGACGACCATGATTTCGTACCATGATGTTCTTAACCATGGGATAACATTTTAAAACCTTTATAAATTCATGATGACATGCCATGAGGTAAGGTAAATGATTCTTTTGCTTGGCGTGTGCTGTCAAGGTGTACGTAAACCAATACACCAGTTGACCCAACCTTGCATAATTTGAGGGCCAACAAACTTTTAGTGAACGATTGTAAGTTTAATTGCTTACCTATAGCTAACTAGGTGAGCATGTTGATTCTGGTGGAGCACTACGCAACCGTAATGTAGATTTTAATTTCGTCTTCAAGGTTGGTGTTTGAAGTCATTCAAACTATTTTTCTAGCGATGGTACGAGCTTAGCTATCCATTGAAACCTTATCTATCTGTCCTTCACTGATGTTACCACAAGCGTGGCTAGGTCTTCACGTGTCATTACACGATACACGCGTGTTTACATGAGCAAAACGCATATATTTGTTAGTTGGTACTTGCCTACGGAAGAAAACCAGGTAATGCCTTTGGACTACCTGTAGAGCTAACATGCGTAACGTGACAAAATTTTGTAGAGCAAAATAGAGATATCTCTTTATGTATACCTATGCTAACATGCGCACCATATATTTAGACGAATGATAGCCCAGTTGGTTTGATATGAGTGGAGTCCGTGAGCACAGATTTTCAAAGAGTTTTCTAAAAGTAACTTGTCTTTCATGTGACTTCACTCAATTATTATTATTAAACTGATTTATATAGTATGTAACACAGTATGTGTATTGATAAAATTTTATTATTTGATAAGGTTGCGATAATTTAATTATCATCCGACGTCAATATTCAACATAATTTACAAAAACATTACGAAATAATACTACAATTTCCTAAATTGATACAAGAGACAAAACAGTAGGTAATGTGTGGCTGTTTGTTTTATCTATTAACAACTTTTGTTCTAAAATGGCAGTTAACAACAAAAAGAATGACCAGGGAACTGCTAACCTAATTTCAATGGAAGATGATGAAAGTTGCAATTATTAAATTGCAAATGAGAAACAAATTACGTGTAATATACTTGGAGTGGAACCCAAAAAGGTAAATGAAAGTGCTTTTATTCCATACAATTAAGGTTAAATGTTAAGTTATTCATTATCAAGATCAAGGAAAAAGTTTCTGAACCTTAGTCGTTCAAGGCAAACCTATTTGTGCATTGTGCTGTGCAATAACCGCACCTGCACCTACTTACTATTAAGTGCACTCGACTGGTTTGCGTTATTCATTCGATCGTCTCACTGGTTAATTCTTGGTGTCGCTGTGATAGGTCAATAACCAGCAGAAGTTGAAATGGGATATGGTATCGACGGTGAAAGAACTAGTGTGGTGAGAGCATTCAGTGCGCCTTGAACATACATTTTCATGCAGTTTATAATACTGATAATGACACAGATTAATACCTGACTCAGTTGAATTTTAATTGACGTTCAACCACATGCCATTCTCAGAATAAACAATTCCGTTAACCGATGGTTTGCAATGGAATGGTTATGAAATTCATTATCCTCCGCATCTGAGCCGTCGTGTTTATGGTGCTTTGTTGCACAACTACGGTCTTGAATCTCGTACCAATGAAATTTAAACCTTAGCGGAGAACACACAAGAATTTAAAATCTATTTATTATGTCCACAGGGCATCAAAATTGAGAATATCGTTTCTGATAGTTCTAATTCTTGACAAAGTCTTTCGTGCTTGAATAATTCAGATTTTGTAAGTAATTGGGAAGTACTAAGCCGTTTAACTAACGAAAGAAACAAAATTCTATGCATATTCAATAAAATTACGCACTCAAGTGAATCAGAAAGCGAAATGATTATAGAAACTACAACTGTGTTCGTCGAGATGTATTGTTGAACAAGTAATCACCATGTGTTTACAATAGGACGAGTTAAACCCAAACAAAAGTATCGAACAGTATGCATCTGTGTACAGTAAGAAATTAGGTATACATTATATTTACATAACTTGAAATTGGAATTGAAAATCCATGTAATCAGGACATCGTTTACGATAAAATCATTAAAGATAAACATCCTCATTTCTACCTTTATAATCAATGATGTTGTAGGTAAATACACAATTGAAGACAAAGAACGTGATGGCAATAAAAACAAAAGTAAACAATAAAATTAATTATGCATTTAGTGCCGAAGACAGTAATTTATTTATTTTGCAAAAATACATAAATAATTAGATTAATTACCTTGGCAGAAGACTCGGCTCTTAACAAATAACGATTGTTGTCGACAATATATCACTTCAAACCTGAAGAATCAAGAATTGTTTGAGTCTAACTTTGTCAACAATTTGTCGCTAGCAATCGCCCACGAGCGCACAAGCTGGTGAGACTTCGACACGTGGAGTTCGCGTCGACTCTACCAATAAACTGTGTGGCTGGACCGTGTTCGTGTTACTCGCGCGCGCTGGTGGAGGGAGCGATACGCGGTGTGACGTCACATGACGTCGTCGCCTACAACCCAGCAAGCGTTCATACATATAGTATTACACTCACAATTACACCAGTCAGATACAGAGCATAGTAGTCTGATCGTAGCGGGGCGAGCTCTCTCCTTCCGTGAACGCTTCCCCGGCGCTGGCATGGCAATGGCACGAGTTGTGGTACGATCGCACGGTATGGCGTGATGTCGCACCACCACATTGCGAAAGTTTACAAATCAAACTCGTCATCCGTCATTCTGGGGGGAAAATTGCATCGTGCTTTATTTCATTTATCGTAACTGACTGTGTTTGTCCTCTGTCTAATTAAACAACTGACTTCTAGACAGAGAGATATATAGGTACATACAAGGGCTGTAAGCGACCTATTACACCCGAGATATTTTGACGTACGAGCGTGCGAATGCGAGCGACACGCTAATCGAGGGTTTTATTGATCGTTACACCAACTATAACATTTTCATAGAGCATATTAAGAGAAAAATCTTTAATTTTTGAATAGAATTAAGGATTTATCACGGAGATTGTTCAGTTCAGTTCAGTTCTTGTTTATGGCTACTGTGACCCATGGAGATTGTATTTCATTTTAGCATAATATGAATGTGACCTCTTTCGTTAATAAACCAAAAATAGGATTTGTTATGGAGATTGTATTTTATTTTAGCTTATTTATGAATGCATTAAGCCTCATTCTATTTTCAAATTTACTTACGGCCCTAGTAGCCGTTATCTTGTTTACAATGATCAACTTTCAGAGCATGAGTGATGAAAAATACTTTTTCTTTACTGAGCGAGTGTGTGTTGTATATATTATATAATACAATCTCTATCAATTATTAAATAGGGATGCAGTTGAGGTCAACAGTCGATTAGAACTTGTGCAACTGTCTTAGTCACTCACCATGCGAAAATACTCGCAGTTCGAGAAGGACTAATTCGAGGCGCGAAAGCGAAAACCAAATAAAATTGCATACAATAATGACAAAACAATTGGATAATCGAAACACAGGTGCTTTGCGTCATATAAATATCGATAAGTATGTTTTCACGAACTCATTTAAAGTATTTATTGAATGCTACGCGTTTATTGTTTTGTAATTATTTTCTATGGAGAAAATTTTAAGAAATATTGTTTTTGCTACACTTAACCGATAACTAGACGGTTATCATTTCCTGAAGGGTCTTTTAAAACAAATCAATATAACGTGCAAAGCTGAATGTTATTTTGTGGCCATTTTCCTGAACCTAGAATTAAATCAGATTGAATAGAATAGGTACCAGATAGATACCTACTTAGTTTTAATTAAAATCGAAAAAAAATTACAAAACAGGAATTTTTTCAAGAACTTTGGAGCATTCAAGTATTTTCATCATATTCTAGTGAAATTTACATTTGACCGTTAAGATATTTTTGAATAGATAAACCAATAAATTTGACACACCCACCAAATAATAAAGAACCTTCGACGTAACAAAATACAGCATCCTTATTAGTCTAGGAATGGGTGTGTCATGACGTGTTTACGATTGACTCCGGTGGTATGGCGCGATGCCTGTTGCGCATTATTTAAGTCAGCAAGGTCGCACTCTAAACTTTGAAAAACAACATCTCGGCGACCTACTTGCAGCCGTATTACTACTTGTATAAATGCTAAATTGACGTTAGCGTAAAGTTCTAAAGCATGCACGCATTATCAGACGAATGGCCTTCCACGCTAATACGCATGCCTCCTATCGCACGATACGTATTAGCACTGAAAACAATAACAAGTTTTTAAATTTATCACGTGACTCTTCATTGTTTAATTAGGGTTTCGATAGCCTTTAATCTATAACTCTTTCTATGAAACCTTAGATAGACGTAGACTTAGGTTTCTGACTGTCCACTGTCTTTCTCAGCAACGACCAGCAATCCTCTCACACAATAATATACTCAGCCACTCCATTCATAATATCACCATCGTCGTTTCACTGAGTCATGTCCCTGGTCATCTGTATTTGGTGTTAGGTAATAAGTTTGAGGTATTCTGTTGGCCCAGGCGCAAAAAGAGGGAGTGGCATGTATGTCTATAGCATTGCATCTAAACTGGTTTTGTTTTAGTTTGAAAGCTGTATTTGCAAAATACATCTTACACTTTAACTAATCAACATGGATTGGTCAGAGGTTTATGAATTTCGCAAAAATTCACTGGGAAATATGGCGGTGCTGTCTCGTTAGTCAGACCGATGAAATTGTAATTGAAGCGGTTGTACGAGGTATGGACGTCTATCGGCTAAGATGATGATGGATGACCTTTCATTTCAACAAAAATGTTTACACAGACGAAAAGAGTTAACTTAAGTTGGCTGGCCTAGCAAACTGGGCAAAAGAGTTTGGAGAAAATAAAAATGCTTGTTTTATTCACCATACTCTGCCCTCATAATTTTTCAGATTTAGGTAACTAATTGTGGTATAATTAAATGCATAATATTAAACACTGTTACATTAATATTTTTATTTACCTATATTATGGAAATCTAAATGACTTATGATTAAAATTTAAGACTGAGTGCAATAACAGAACTTATAAATATGTACTAAATTATTTAATAAAATTTAAAAACCCTCAATCTGGCTGTAACAATTTTGAAAAACACACTTCCTTCTCAGCTCTCCCACTGCTGCAATAACGTCTGAACACTAAACATGCACTAAATTTACATATTCACATGTTACGAGTACTAACAGTTAGTTAGTGCCCATTCCTCTGATTATTATTTTGTAACATAGTGTAATAGGCAACTACACAATATAATAGTTTGTAATATGCAGTCAAATTGTAAGCATTATTTGTAATCCAGTCAAAGTTAATATTCATTTATTAATGAACATCACAAGGATCACTATGAAACATCGGGATACAGGCTATTATAGTCCTAGTTAACCTACATTTTTAACTACAGTACCCCCCCCCCCCGACTTACACTACCCTGTTTTACGCGAATTCGGAGATACACGGTTTCTCTTTTTTTTTCGGTGTTTGAGACTTTGGGTCGTCTCCGCCATATATTGCTCACCTATAAGCCTAAAAGCCCTACTTTCTATCGAGTTTAAGGTAGCGAGCTGGTATTTGGATGAACCATACCAAAGGTGGCAGCAGTACTCCATACCAGACCGGACTTGAGCTTTGTAAAGACTAAGAGGCTGGCCTGGTGTCAAGTATCTCCTGACCTTGTTGAGGATGCCCAACTTTATGGCAGCTGTTTTAGCCTTAGACTTGATGTATGAGCTAAAGTTGAGAGTAGGTGTGAGCAAAACCCCTAGGAGCTAGAGGTGACCTTTTACAGATACCGGTACATCTCTGAAAATGGAAACTTGAAGAAACTGACTCCTTTTCACCAAGAAAAGACATGCTTGCATTTTTGAAGCATTGAATTTGACGAGATTGGCATCACCCCAGTCAGAGTTGGCCTTGAGTATCAAATTCAATTTCTTTTTGACGGCTGCATGCATTAGCTCTCCCACTTTGCCCTGTTAGTGTTCCGTTTTCGACAGTTGCGAATGTATTCCACATGGAATTGTTTTACATACACAGTGTGTTTTATTGATAACCTCTAGTTATACATGTTTCTTTTAAATTATTGTTTTCTATAGACTCTGGTCCCGATTAAACATACTTTATATGTATTTATATGCAAAGTTGAACCCCACTTATGATATACATGATTATTGCTAGGTCCCACCTATCGCTTAAGTCTGGGATATTACTATACTTTAATTATTATTACTTCTGCTGGTAGTTAAATGTATTCACAAAACATAGCTTTGCAAATACCTTTCAAACTGATCATCAATCTGTTTGTGAGCTATACCACAAACAGACAAAGGATTATTTTTATATATCTCCATGATTATTTTTAAATCATGAAATAAGTACTTGTTTGTTACCTTGACTTTGCTGATATGTGTAATTTATAAAGATTAATAAATCCAAAAAACTATAATGTTTATATGAAATATGTTATGGTGGAAACTTCACTGGTTTAAGTATTAACTTTATATATACCTATTTGTATTCTCTATTGTACTGTTTGTTTCCCAAATAAAAAAAAAAAAAATTAAGGGTTAATTTAATTTTAAGGTCATTTTGACTGGCTTGAATAACATAACAGCTTATGTACACAAGTGTTTGCCAAGTAGGTGATTATTTTATATAGCAAAATGTATCTAATGTAACGTAATCTACATAATGCATGCCTATACGTTAAGTAGTAAATGGTTAGGTTCCTTTGTCATTGTAATCGTAACTATATATTAAATTTTGAAAAAACCTTCCAACCATAGCTCACGGAATGAAAGAATTGCATCAAAACAAATACTTTGAGTCAGAACAATAAGTAATTTAGGCAAAATTCATAAAAACATCCTTGATGAGATGCGTTTTATCATGTAACGGCGCGACTAGAGTTTTTTTTATCAGTGATGTTAAATAACTTCAAACTTACCTATTTCTTATGTTCTTCTTGATTAAGAGTAAAAATCGGTTTTTTAGGCGTTTTCCAGAATAAATCTCACTTCTACAAAAAGCACAAACAAAAGCTATCAGCTGTTCGTAAATAATTAATGTGACATTGACGTTTATTTGACAGTAAAGACAAGTTGTTTGTGGTTTTCTAGGTGCTACCAATGTCAATATCGAGATTCCCCGCGTAAAAGTGCTCATTTCCATGCTTCCCAAAGATGCATTCCCCGAAATGATAATAAGGAATGAAACAAAATTCATACAAAATATTAATGATGAATAAAATCTTATACGATTTGGTTACTACTTTTTACAAAAAAAGTGTGTACGCACGTAAGAAGTTATACTTCTATGACATAACAGAACTAAAATAGCTAAAGATTTCATCCCTTATGCCACAACTCTTTGTTTGTAAAAGGAATGTTATATGAATACATATAGTTACGAGTTTTCAAGGAAACTTAAGTGACAGTTATTAAATAATAAATAAATAAATATTGCTGGACATTTCACACAGCGCTATCTAGCCCCAAATTAAGCAGAGCTTGTACTATGGGAACCAGATAACTGATAGAATACTTATATACATTTTTTTTTGTAAATACATACTTATAATATATAGAGAAACAACCAGACCCGGAACAAATATCTGTAGATCATGCAAACATTGGTTCCGCGGCGGGAATCGAACCCGCTACCTCCTGCGTCTCAGCCGGCTATTCATCATGTTATATTATTATATATTAACTTCATCATGTCACTTTTTGGCTGTCGGTGTGCGCGCGCATGAGGCAGTTACCAGACAACTGCATCAAGTCGCTTTTTGGGTGTCGGTGTGAGCGCACATTGTAAATATTTGATCGAGCGAAACGAGATCTCCATATCAACTTGGGCAAATCGGCGTTGTATGTACCTACATATGTATGTAGTATGTATGTTTGTTTGCCCGAGGGTAACTTTCGTAGCGTTTATCCGATCATCATGAAATTTGGTATATAGGTAGTGATGGCATAATTTTGGTGTGACTCAATGAGCTAAAAATATTGGGGGAGTGTCGAGATATTGGGGTTCAAGAGGGGTAAAAAAAAATGAAAATGACACTCAGGTCAAGTGACACGTCAAATGAAAGGTATTCATTCGTACATTTTAATCCCGTTTTTATTAATAGTTTAACTTTTGTAGTTTTTGAGTTATTAGCCATAATAAAAACAAAACTTTGACAAAATTCACCGGGTACACCAGTGACCCAACAATACTGAAATTTCGTATTCGTGTAGCTTTAGTGACACAAATATAGGTTAAAGTCTGAAATTTGGAATAACTGCCATTTGTACCCAAAACAAGATTAACCAATTAACAAGAACCCCCGTTACATCTAATTTGAATGAAACTGTAGGTCAAGTAGGTTGGTTATGCATTTCGTGGCACCAATTTATTAGTCAAAGATTAAAGCCGGCATGCACAAAGATCACTAAACGTATTTAGCGACTAAACATGTTTAAATTTGAAGTATTTGTATGATTTGACAACTCCATAAATCATATTTAGCCACTAAATACGTTTAGGCATCGTTGTGCAAGTCGCCCTAAGAATAATATTTATTTTGGGAGATTCGCGATATCTCAGTCCGGGGCGAACCACTACCCTCATAATTTTTTCAAAACTCGTCAAAAGAAGTATAACTTCGAAAACCTACTCTTCTGCATAGACTGGGTCGTCGGTTCGAATTAACCCGTAGGTTTGCTAACTGTTCAGCTAAAGTTATGATCACGCTGCTGTTTAGAGCGTTTTGTCAGTGTTTTTACACAAACATTTATATTTAGGTAATTTAGTACATACCTACATAATAATATTTTTACGATCCATTTGTAATTTTATTTTTGTTTCTTAACTAAACCTTTTTATCGTGTTATCTTGTGTTCCTTTATAATAAGTCTTTGTTGTAGTTTATTAACTGTATGTATTTTATCTTCTGTGTATATGATATGGACCTAGTTGTCTGAAATATAAAGAATATAACAATTATTATATTAACCAATTAAAAAAGCAGTCTGCCTCACTCGATATCAATCATTCCCTACGCTACCTCCTGACTCCCCGCAAATCGGGGAATTTCCCTACAATTGGCAGCACTGCTTCTGAGTTTACAACAGTCATACAGTCGTCACGTCCGTGTCATCGACAGTCAAAGATTTGAATGCCGGATGGGTATATTATGTCCGCCCAGCACAAGGAATTTGTATTGTACTAAATAAAGCATACAACAGAGTATAGTAATAACTAGGCAGGCATACAAATCCCTTAGGCTGGCTACTCCAGCCAGTGGTTCTTGTTGTCAGCCAGATGACTTTCGGGTTTGGTTTGCGTTTTTTCCTGCCCTAGTATTTTTGTATTTTGTTTTTAAGTTTTTATATTTTGTAAAATAAGGGCTAGGTGATCATGACAAACAACACCCCAGGTTATGAAAATAATATATAATAAGGTATAAATAAATTTTAATAATTTTATAACAAATAAGACGAAAAGTTTCAGCTGTTAGGTACTTTAACACGTCTCGCGGAAAGCATGAGTCAGTTTAAAATGACCAAATACAATTAGATGCTATGGTAGCTGTGGTCTGTCTGATGTGCTCTGGTCGTACGTGTCGGTAGACTCTGCTGCGCCATTTGGTGCCAGCGGCTCTGGTGATCCCGACCGCATCCTTTCTGTGGTCACTGCGTTCTGACACTTATTCCTCAACTCAAACACTTGAGTTATGGCGTCCCGGAAGCACAGGAAATTGTAATCTATGACACCTGGAAAAAAGTGATAAACCACTTCTAATATTCAACATTTTCATCATCAGTAGTTATGGTACCAGGTCTTCAAGTAGGTACAGTTGCTGGCAAATGGGTTTCATAAATAAAAACACATACAAAGCAAAGATCAATAAGTATACTTAATGGGGCGAATTCACTTTTTGAAGAGAATTCTTTGAGACAATCTTTTTAAGAATTACGTTCTGCACAGATTAGTCACGTGATTTTCAGGAATTGACTACTCGTTACCGGCTCCTATACTATGGAATACAAAACCCAGAACATTTTTAGATCATGCAACATTTTATTCAACAAAGGAAACACTGGTCTACTAAAATACCACGTTATATCACTGATTAAATCAAAGTACCCACACCTAGTGGTAAAGCATACAAACCTTGTTTCTGGAAATTCTCTTCTCGCAATATACAAACAAGCGCCAAAAACTTATTAACTTCGCGTAAATAAAGCACTGTGCCATTATTCAACTTGATAAGACTTGAGCTTTGATTGTTGAATGTGTTTACTTCTGTTTCATCAACTGTCCTGTAAATAAAAATAAGTCCAGTGAAGTGCGAGTGAGACTCGCGCCAGAGTTTATTAACTACCTAGATTTATTTTAATTTAGCAACGCCATAGTAGCAGTAGTAAACTTAGAAATTGAGATTTCAAAAAAAATTCTAGTTATTTTATATTATTTTTGTAATATTTGCATATATTTCTAACAACCATAATTATTTCAGATTTTTCTCTTTGCGAACTTCAGAAATGATTAAATTCAATTTATTTATTTTCAGATAGTATATCCATAATTTATTAGAAAAGGATCAATATTTTGTTTTTATATTTTTCCATATTCATAGACAATAATAAAAAGCTGTTTTGGAATGTGCAAATTAATCCTATATTACAACATG
Organism: Philereme transversata; assembly: GCA_963924445.1. NCBI lineage: Eukaryota > Metazoa > Arthropoda > Insecta > Lepidoptera > Geometridae > Philereme > Philereme transversata. The sequence goes on from OZ004342.1 coordinate 15,577,030, forward strand.
AATTAGTCATATTCAGAAATATCATTAACTACTTGGTTTTTCTAAAATCAGTAACTCCATACAAGTTGGATTACTGATACTAACTTTCAATACACATTGCACCATCTTTATAAATATACTTTTATCAGCCCACAATATAAGGCAAACATGACTCACCCATAAATACAGGATATATCAATGACCACATCAATCATATCGCAGCATAGTTCATAACTCTGCATGTCCACTGGAGAGCTGTCTGTAGCTATGTAGATTTTGGACACTACATCAAACAGGAATGCTTTCTCTATCCCAGAGTTCTGAAATATTTAAAGAAAAGGTCAATATTGAACTTGAAACACTTGACATACAGTATGAAATAAAATGTATCACATGCACAGATCTTGTATGCCACGGTTGTCACTTATTAAAATCCTAAAGGTACTATTCCAAACTACGCTGCTGACTGCATCTGCAGAAAGTCATACAAAGTTGCTGACGCTTTATTTACTATGATTCTCTGGTGTGGCAGTCGGCAGCATAGCTAGGAATAGTACCTTAAGGCATGTTTCTCATAAATTGTCTGGAGATTTGGTAATCATCATCTGTTTCACCAGAAGCTCCGTATAAACAAGTTATATTATTGTATTCCTCTGTTATTCGTAAAATGGTTGAGGTTTCTATCGTTTTAGTCAAAAATAGAGAAAATGTCTATAATACTTGGTGTCTTGCAAGTGTAGAGAACTTCTTTTCTCTGTTATTCTCGCAATTGCCGTGCTCGAGCCTGTCAACAAGTTTCTTCTTTCTTCCGAAAAAATTACATTTAGATCGAGTGAAAACCCTTCTCTACAGTTATTGTGCTAGGCCAGTACTCAGCAGACCTATTCTGTTCACCAGGTTGCCAGATTGATAAGCACTTGTAAAGAAAGGATAAGCAGGTTTTTAGCTTTAGTTTTGAATGGTAAATTAGTGAATTAACTTACAGATATCAGTATGTTCAACAGATTTTCTAATGTCGGAAGTTGTGGAATCAGTTTCTGTACAACTTTGCTGAATGCCTCAAATATAGAATGGTCATAGATAGAGGTGAGGTGGAATGATAGGTGTACATGGTCCAAGCCAGCTTCTGCCAGATCCTCAGTTGCTCTGTGGTGGATATCCCTTTGTGATTCCATCTTGTAATCATCATTGAGGCCATCAACCTGAAAAAAGCAAGTAATAAATTACTTTAATTTAGTTTAAATTTTATGTCACACCCGTGTAGCCTCATCGGAGGTTAAAATCTAATTAAAAATCAAATTACAATATAATTTTAAGTAAAGAATGCATTTTTATTTTCACAAGAATTAATCACATTTTAATAATTAACAGTGTCACATAGGGTTCAATAGGATGAAATAAATTATAATTAGCAAGTAAATTTGTAGCATAAAACCATTTGACCTATAAACTGCAAGTCAAATTACCTACAAATGATCCAGTTTATTACAATTACTTACTTTGTGGATAAAGACTTCAAACTTAATGTGTTCATTCACTCTGTATGCTTTTGTAACAGTGAGATGTAGTTTATCTAAGGCATCTTGGTAATCATCCTGCAACATAGTTTCTAGGTCAGGCAAGTCATATTGGCAGACTACACAATATTAGATTAAGGTAATCTGATGTTGTGTAAATATATGTGTCTATATTATGTAAAGCATATATTCAGTGAATCAACAATTTTAACCCTTAGTTCCTCATGTTAGTAGAATACTTTATTTAACTTTATACCTGTGCATCAATAACAAAGACCAGAGCTCCACATCCTCCAAAAATGGTGTCCGAGTCAAAGGTTGGATCAAAGAAATCAATCTGTCCCGGAAAGTCCCATATTTGAAATTGTACAAAACTACTGTTGTTTATATCATCTTTTACTATTTTATTTGTGGACTCTAAAAATAACGTTTCATTAGGCGACATCTTATGGAACACAACTTTTTGTATTGATGATTTTCCAGATCTGAAATATAAATTGTAAGAACTTTTACTAAAAACAGAAACTAGGTATTTAGAATGAGAATCAGAAGAACAAGTAAATCTGTCGCTAGAAATTTGTTAAAACATGACCTCTACAAATAACACCCATGGGATAGACTGTTGAATACTACCTTCTAAGGCCCATCAAGAGGATTCGAGGTTTATGGTCTTCCTGCAGCGACGTGCTATCACCATCGCCGTTCTGTTCAAAGGGCCCGTAACTGAAATCCTTGGGAAACGATCCCACATAGCAACTTGGATCATCCTGATAACTCTGAACACAAAGGTATCAAGTTTAGTGGGTTACAATCAGAATAATTTCACGAGACTTATGTGATCTTTACTTACCATATTAATTGATTAAATATTCTGTGTTAAAAACATAGTACCACTAACTAAAGCTAGAAAATACAAATAGTTGTATCGTACGTAAGTTTCAAAATTGCGTACTCAGTCACACACAAATTCACTCACACAATCCATCAAATTCAACATCCATCCAAGAAAGTATATTATTTGATGTGTGACACTGACATTCAATTCAATTCAACAATCACATGTCAATAGTCATTTTTTTTAATCCAATAAGATAATCTCTCATTGCCGCCATTGCTCCACTGCACGCGCGGCCATCTGACAACCTAACTCTGGCGTCGATTTTCCCGGTAGTCGCCTCCCTAAACTAGAAGCCAGGGTTAAAAACGCAAGTCCAAACCCTCACCTACCCAAACCAAGATGGTCGAACGAAGTGTCGAAGGTATAATCTTCCTTGTGTCGAAAACCGATGATGATGATGATAACAAGCATGGAAACTGCTTGTTACAAATTCCTTGTAGTCCCACATTCCGTGAACCCCCGACCTACGTCATAGTCTAATCGGTCAGTCACCACAACCCAAAGAGAATGTAACCACCACACGTCTCGGAACAAAAGTTCAGTGGCGTCGTTCAAGTACCTACGAGATTTGAAACTTGAAGTCCAAAGTCCAAAGGCAAAAAAAGGTCTTCAGTCATCACCATCGGTCACTAATCATCACTGATCAGTCAAAAGTCATGCAAGTACTACCTACCACTCACTCAATCTACATTAATAAACAAAGGTTGAAACTGGCGCTGCTGGCTGGAAGAATATGTGTGGCGATCTACATCACTGGCACGCGGGGGCATCCCCAGGTGAAATGGTAGATCTGTCACTGTTAAGTTACGCCCCTGAGGCAAGGATTTATAATTTCACGCACCAGAGTTGGATATCCAGGATTTTTGTTCCCTAGCGCTAATATACATAAATGTATCTAGCTAAGATCATTTTGAATACAGTGTTTTTAACGTTTAATACAGTCGTTTAATTTCTCGACTTGGGACTTTGCAAAACTCTCACATATGCTAATTAGCATAAATTTCTATGTATTACCTATTTTATTAGTGCATTAATGAACTTTCTAATCTAATCAGTCAAAAAGTCCCTGCGCAGTACGTACCTAGGCGTACCTGCGCACCTACATAAACCCTATTTTGGCTCTTTCGCTGATTGGACTAAACAATTAAATTCGATAAGTTAGGCTCGTAGGTTTACATACAATAGAATCAATTATTATTATTATTATTATAAGCCTGTTGTGTCCCACTGCAGGGCAAAGGCCTTTCTTCCCTCTTTCCACTCTCTGTTGATAAGAAAAATATAAAAAGATAGATAGAATAGAATAAAATAGAAGAATCAAAAAAAAAAAATCATCAAATCATCATCTTTTGATAGAATCAAATATTAGTATAATTAAAAAGTAAGTACCTACCTACGTAAGGTAAGTTATAATGTTACTAATATAATACAGGCCACAAAACACGTGTGTTGCTCTGTCGCGGTACCTGTTAGAAAAAGCCGTTTAGTATTTTAATTTTATAAACAAACCGTAGGTACATTTTTAGGGAAAGGAATAGTTATAAATAATACTGATCTACTCAAAAACATTTTCATTTTGATGGCCAAAGGAGCTACAGTAAGGGCCGAAACACATAAGCGCGTTGCGGCGCCGCGCCGCTGAAATCGGCAGTGCGCTATAGCGGTGCGGCGCCGCAACGCACGACGCGAATTCCAGCGTTATGACGTCATACTTGTTGACAAGGATGCAGTTTGTTTCTAACACTCTTGCAAACAACACGTGTCAACCGAGAAGCAGTTTTAAAATTAAAATGTCTGACGTTGACGTCGATCTGTTTATATCTTCGGTTCCAGTATCTTCTTTGCCGTATTTTTAAGATAGAATAATGTCTTCTTAATAACAAATAAGCAATAAGTTTATTACGATCCATCGCAGAGAGACGTCTATCCACACTCAAAAATCACGAGAAAATGGTTACCTTACCATAATGCCCTGTTTCGCGACGCCGCAACGCGGCAACGCAACTGCCGATTTTGGCGTTGCGGCGCCGCAAAAATAAGCAGTTTGCGTTATGTGTTTCGGCCCTAAGGGTTAAAAAATTCATACCGTGCTTGATCGGTCTAGTTTGTTTCTCACTACGGTAAGTAGGTTGGTAGGTACCCCGAAAGAGCAATTAACAAAAACACTAGGTAATAAAATGATATACAACTAAGAGGTTTAGAGCTACGAACATTAATTGCTTTAGAGTTGGATTTCTATTTGCAAAAACAGTTAGTTGTGGAGCCAGACGGTCCCGTACATAGAGGAAAATGCAAGGGTCGCGACGCCGCTGCAGTCAGCTTATCAGCGCTTCCGCAAGGTGCAGGCGGGCGAAGCTTACGCTCGCGTTCGGTTCGTGTCCTGCCTAAATGTTGAGCATGCGCAATATTTCTATGTAACCCTGCTAGACTATTAGTCCGAGCAGGAAATCTTTCCATATTATTTGATACTTCACCAAGTTCAGCCGTATCTGTGTCAACGATTTCTTTATGATCGAGCACCATTCCAATGTTCAATTTCAAATTCGTAGTCCCATCCCGGAATATGAGGTAGACTGTGGCTTGGTCTAACACTTTTAACGAAAAGTTTTCATTTATCTTCAGAGCCTTCATTTTGATCTGGAAGGGTTTAAAAGATTGTGACAGTTTTTTACTTTTCTCCTTTATGAAGTTATCAAACTCTATGGCTAGCATATCTTCATTCTCAGGCCGAGTCGTTATGTCGTCTGGTCCGCCTAGTTTCAGTATTGCCGGATCCTTGTGTGCCATTTGTGTGTCTATCATGACCTGTTGAAGTACTGGGGGGTCGTTAAGTGTGTGCCATTTCCAGTGTGATTCCGGCCCAATACTTCGGTCTAGGACTATTCCTTCAGTTTGATTGTATTTAAGTCTGCAACGTAAAAAAATAAATAAGGCTAAGAAAACACTTTGTGTACACTTATTAGTGTTTCTTTAAAGACGAGACGCAGGCGCGACGCTTCTATATATTTTGTATGGAAGTACCTACAGGGGCGCCGCCGCCGCCACGTTTTCGCCTCGTCCTCCCCTCTCTTTTGTCTGCGCCTTTGTATGGTAGTAAGGAAACTACTCGCCTTACTTTGCCGTTGTGATCATAGACTATTCCGTTGCCTAAATAGTCGAACGTTGCGAGAAGCATATACGGATAAGTACGGCCGCGTTCATCCGGTTCTCCGCTGCTGTAGACGACGAATCGCTGATTCGCGTTCAATTCTGTACAAACACAACGTCATTGTAATGAAGCGATACCAAACATAATTATTTGGACGCACAATACGAATTTAGGCATGATTCAATTCTGCTGTTACACTTTTTCTATTTCTATGTAACTGTAGTAAAGACGTCCTGTCATTAAGTATACCTAAGGCAGGTACAAGGCCTGGCATGATGCTTTACTATATTTCACATCCATGTTCTAAGTAAATTCAGGTACCTCGCCAAAAACTACATCAATTTTGGTAGTTTGTAATTTGCATTTACCTTCAGCATCGTAATAATCGAGCGCCATGCGACCGTTCTTGTAAAACCAGCGGCAGCGTTTGCGTCCGTTGTCGTCGAATTCCGCCAGTTTCTCACCGGTATCGTACGTCATCAGCCGTTTGTTCTTGTTGTGTTCAAACCAGTCAAACTCGGGCTGTGCTGGCCGCATGCGGTACACGTTCATCTGAATTGTTTAAAGTCATATGTCGAGGATCACGCCAATACATTTTTGCATTGCAATACAATAATATTTTTTGATAGCAAGTGGAAAAGATACATACGCGATAAATACCCATTTTATTTTAATTAGTAATTATCATTTTTGTATGGTTGTGGTTTGCAGGATTTAAAAAAAAATTGGAATAGTTTCAACTCACATAGAAGAGAGATTTTTGTAGTACCTACCAATGACAATAGCTAATATACATTGGTATAAAAGCTTATTGTGTTTTGTAATACATTTTTACAATACAATACAATTACTTAATACAATTTACTTAAAAATCTACATCAAAATCCAATCATTAAATAAAAAAAAATCTTTTGTAAGCTTTGGTAAATGTCGCTTACGAAGTTATGATTTAATATATTTATTGTTTCATGTTGGTTTTTGTTTTATTTCACGATGTTTTTCCATCGCAGGCTCGATGATATTATGGTCATAATCTATCACACCATGGTTTAAATCACCCGCGGCAGCCCCATTTTTCACTTCGTCGATTGTTTTGTTTGCAGCAACGTTACCGATTGTTAAAGGATTTAGATAAAGAACATTGCCATGAATTTCATGGCGCTGAAAGACAATCTCGCTCTACCCTCATCAAAGGCTAAGGCCGGCACTGTCAATGGTTCCAAATGTTCCAATGGTAGGGAAGTGAATCATTAGCACGTAGGTATATTCAAAAGGGATATTCGTCGTGGCTCATATCTCCTGGTCTCTCGCTAGTCTTAAAATATGATCTTTCAAATATTGTTTAAGATATTATTGATGTCGACCCTTATCGTAAGTCAGTTGCTATCGCACGCCTGTCATTTGGCAAGGCTGTCGTCCCTTTCACACCTACATAGTGTCTAAGGGACGACCTGGTTAGACGACGCGACTGGCAGAATTAACAAGCTAAATAATAAAAGTTACAAATATCAATTTCACCTTTCTCACAACTTTTTCTGTTGGTAACATCGTCCAACCCTTATCAATAAACGATCGGTCAGATAAAGCATATCGTATCACACCCTTTGTCGCTTCTTGGTCGATCTAAAAGAACAATTAGAACTGATGCAACATAGAATGTATTTTTTTAGGAATTTAATAATCTTACAACCAAATTACAGCCTAATAATGAATTGATCTTTTTTTATAATAGACGCGGTGGGGGGGGTAGGTAGAAAATAGAAGCTAGAAAAGATACCAGGTCGTTTTGCCAGAGTAAAGTGTTAATACTTACAACTTCAGGTTTTTTAGTTTTGGGCATTTCTACAAAATAAATAAATTACAAAATCAATATTATACTACATGTGTATGAAACAAATCATCAGAAAACACGAAATGACACAAAGTAACTAGAAGTGTCCAAGTCATTAGGCATTTCTTTTTTTTTCTTAGCTAAAAAGAAGTTTTGAATGAGGAATGGTTAAAAAAGGCAATTTGAAGTTCCTACCTACATACAAACATAATAAGTATTACAAAATTTAAAAACTCCGTAGCCATTAGGTACGACTGTATCTTAGTCGTATTTAAACACAAAGTTAATTTTGCGGTTTTATTTGGTCATTTTGTATGAACATTAAACGAACTGTTTACAAACCCAACTATAGACATAGGTCTAGTAACTATACACCAAAAATGGTGGGAACCAACATTGCAATTATAGCTACTAGGTCATCAAAGAGATTGATTTACACATTCTTAAACCATGTTTTTTATTTTATTTTTTTCAGTTTTGGAGTTATGATGAAAAATGTACGTTACCGTTATCTCTAAAGTTTGCAAAGTGAAAAAATCTGATGTTAATATGATTGATAGATGTTTTATTAATATATTAATCATGCAAAGCTTACTTTAAATCGAGAATTGGCACGTGTTTACAGAATGTTTTTGTTGGGATTTTATTTTTTGTCTCTACCTGTAGATACATACATGCAAACGCTGATATGCTAAGTTAATTTGGAGATCTCGCTTCGCTCTATGAAAAACCCTTGTAGGAGAATAATTTGACTTGAATAACTTACATACGTTTTTTGTGCTTGTTTTCCTGTGGTTATTACTGGAGGTATTTTCTCCGCTTCGGGAGGACGTTTAGTAACTTCTTTAGTTTGGTTAAATTTAGTTTGGAAAATAAGTGGCACAACATTTAGGTCTATCTTTTTCTCTTTCAGAGATGGTTTGAATTTGTAAATGGTTTGACCAATAATTATATCAAGATTTTCTACTTTAGGCTCTTTTAAATACAAAGCTTCAGCAGCATCAAGCTCTAAATCCGAGTTACGCAAAATGGAGGCAGGCGCAGTTTTATGGCGACGACCCTTTTTTCTTTTATTTCTGGCCGATAACATATTTCGACTAAGAGTTTCACTATGCGGTCTTAATATTTCTTTAAGTGTAGATTGTTTTATTCTGACTAATCGTAAAATAAGGTCATCGTACGACACTGCACGAACTTTAATTGCTTTAATATCTTTGATGTTAGTATGTTCAGCACGTTTGACCGCCTTTGATTCTTCATGCTCTCGTTTGGCCTCATCGTCTTTAGCAAGTTTAAGTTTCAGTCTTGCTTCTTCTTTAGCTTGTATATCAATCCGCTCCTTTTCGACTTTTTTTGTTTCATCTCCTTGTTTTGCATTACTTTCTCTTTTTATACTTACAAACTTATCCTCTTTTTTCTCTCTTAATAGTTCTCCCTTATCTTTTTTATTAAGTTCTTTTACGATTTGTTTCATTTGTTTTTCATAGAGTAGCTGTTCCTCTTTTTCTTTTTTAAGCTTTTCCTTTTCTTCCTTTTCTTTTACTAGCTCGATGTCTTTTTCTCTTTCTTCTTTTTTAGTCTTAAGTGAGCCTTCGTCTACTTTTCGATCTGTAGGTTCGTTTGATGTTTTTGACACTTTTCTTTCTTTACTTTGTTTTAGATCCACAGATCCTTTAGGTTCTGTTGGCTCTAAAAAAGAAACGAATTCTTTTGGCTTTTTTGATGTTTTAGATTCCTTCGGTGACCTAGTTGCTATGAATTTTTTTCGTTCTTCAGTTTTATTTCGTTCCTTAGAGTCCTTTGCTTCTCTAGACTTTTTAGATTCTTGTAGTGCCTTAGATGATTTTGGTTCTCTTGGTTCTTTTGATTCAATAGGAGCACTGAGTTGTTTTATTACCTTAGGGGCTTTGGATTCTATTCGTTCCTTGAACTCTTTTAGCTCTCTAGGTCTTTCTGATTCTTGTAGTGCCTTAATCGATTTTGGCTCTCTTGGTACCTTAGAGGATTTTTGCTCTTTTGTTTCATTTGATTCATGAGGTGATTTGGATTCTTTTAGTTCCTTAAGTACTTTAGGTTCTTTTAGTTCCTGAGGTTCTTTTAGCTCTCTAGGTCTGTTAGGTACAAGTAGTTCCTTTAATTTTTGCTCTTTGGTTTCTTTTGATTCATTAAGTACTTTAGGTTCTTTTGGGTATCTAGGTCTTTTAGCTTCTTGTAGTCCCGTAGGTTCTTTAGACGCTTTCTGCGCTTTCGGTTTTTTTGATTCATTAGGTGTTTTTGATTCCATAGGTTCTTTTAGTTCATTGTATTCTTTTGGTTTCTTTAGTTCTTTAGATACTTTGGTTTCCTCAGATACTTTAAGTTCCCTAGGTGCTTTGAGTCTTTTAGATTCTTTTAATTCCATAAGTCCTTGGAGCTCTGTTGGTTTTCTAGATCTTTTTGATTCGATTGATTCCTTTGACCCCTTAAGGTCTTTAGTTTCTACAGGTTTTGATTCCATTTTCTCCCATGCAGAACTACTTTCTTTTATATTTATTTTGGAATTAGCTGTAGAAGCAGTTGGTGTAACTTTTTCTTTTTTTGCCATTTTCTTCTTTTCCATACTTATTTTTCTTTCTAATTTCGGTATTTCTAATGCATCAAGACGCATTTTCTTTTCACCTAGTTTCCTTTCAGCGTCTAGTTGCTTTTTTCTCTGTTCTAGTGCAATCCTCTTTTTTTTTTCTTCATCCAACTCTTTCTTTCGTTCTTCTTCTAGGCTTTTTTTTTCTTGTTTAGATCTGAGCATTTCTTGAATATCTTTAATTAATTCAGAGGAGCTTATGTTTCGTTGCAGTTTTTCTGGTTCCGGTGATAGCGTTTTCGGAAAAACATAACTAAAGTCATGTTCTATAGTATCTCTTGTATCGCCTACAACTGTTGTCATTAAAGGTTTGTCTGATTTATTTTTTCGAATAATGTATGGGGATATACTTGTTTTCTTGTGTGAAACGAATTCAGCTCTACCATCTGTCTTGGAGGCTACATGCCTACGAATGCTAACAAAATCGGCTGGTCTGGTTTCTTTATCAAATGTTCTTGCTTTGTCTGATTTTATATAACGTTTTACGTCTGGTTCTTCATCCGAAGTGTAAAAACTTTCAGGAAGTGTTGGTCTAAGGATTTGTTTTGGTTGTGTACTACTTTCATCCCTTCCTATAATATTTTGCTCACTGTGAAACAGTACAGGCGGAATGTTTTCTATTAACTCGACATGTTTTTCTTTTTTATGTTTTTCTGTTGGTAATGGAGTCTGAGGTAATATATCACTATCTGCTATAGAAACATAAGCTTTATCTCTGCCTGCAAAATTAATCCCTTCTTTACTAGGACTTTCAAACTTCTCAAATTGTAAAGGATGTGCAAATATTTCGTTTCTTTTCTTTATTGATGGTGGAAAAGCTTTTGTAAAATAGAAACCTTCACTTTCTGGTTGAAACATTTTTCGTACATCGATTTTACGACCATGGTCTGAAGACTCACGGCAAAGTTGATCAATGTATATTTCAGAATGCGCTCGAATTCTTTCATTGCCTATCTCGGTATCTACTACTACATCTTTCATCAAATGTTTTATTTTTGTAAGCCATTGTTTAAATCTTTGTTTTTCGTTCTCTGTACGTTTCGATTTACGACTAACAAATTTTTTAACAATTTCTTCGCATTCAAAGCACGGTGCCTCTCTCAGGATGATCCTGCAATGCTCACATATTCCCTGAACATCGTTTCTGTTTATAGTTGGTACTTTTTGTAAGAGTTTTTGTGCGTGTTCTATGATTCTTAGACATCGAGGGCAGTCTATTTTATTTTGTTCTGTAAATAAATTTGTTTCAATAAGTTATGGTGGAGAAGTGCTGTTAGTGGAGGATATTGAAGCTAACTGCTATAATTCCTTTGTATTTCTTTTAAATAGATACCATTTGTTTGAGATATTCATTTATAATAAGCATCTGTTAACAGTCAACGTAGGTATCTGAGACGTCAACTTTTAGCTGATTATTTTATTAGGTAGGTAGATAACTTCCAAGGCTCCAACGCAAAAGAGGGGTGTTATAAAGTTTGACGCCTAAGTTTATGTCTGTCTGTACTTATGTGCGTCTGCCGCATAGTAGTTTTCAAATGGATGGACGATTAGGAATAGAAAGCTAATTTAACTGGGGTGGTTCTTAGCTAGATGTGTGATGTAGATCAGGGCCCGTAGCCAAGTTACATTCGCTTCGAATCGATTCGATTTCTACATAGGTTTGTTGTCGATATATCACGTGATATTTCCGTAGCATGTGTCAAATCCCATACATTTTCGGACTTATCGACTAGCGTCATCGTTAATCGAATGTAACTTGGCTAAGCCCTCAGGTAAACCGATCCGAAAGTGATTTTGATCACTTTTCTTTATTAGTGAGGGGATCAGAGCTGTAAAATCGAACTTAATAACTGGTTTTTTATACAATGCGTTGGGGGTAATTTATACTTTGTTAAGAGTAAGTAGGTGTAGGTAGACGAAAAATAAAACAAATATCGAATTTGATTACCTGGGTTTACTACATAACAATTTAAAACGGGGTTAAAATGGGCATAGCTAAGAACCACCCTAGTTAAACTATACATATACCACTATGTATGTATGTATGTAGTTTCTGTGTGTTTGTTACTTGTGTCGAAATAAATGTCTATATCTATCTATATATCATTATATTATTAAAACCGCGTTCGAATCTGTCCATCCGTTCGGGAACTACGAACCCACAGCAGACTGACAGATACATACACGGACATAACTTATAACACCCCTTTTTCTGTCAGGGGTTAAAAAATATGTTTATTTCATGTCAAAAACTCCTATTCAAAGTTGTTTATTTTAACTAGGTACATCCCGCCTTACCTTACATATAAACAGAACATCTTTATCTACTAGAGAAAAGAGTTACCTACGTAGATATATATAATTTAACCTACCAATTTCAGGTAAGTAATCAGCAGGCGTCAATTCAATATCCTTAGTATTATGCAAAATAAATACATCTTCAGGCATCTGTGTAGCAAACTCAGCTATTCCAGTATCTTTGTTGACCTGCAAATTAATAAACGGCAGGTCAAGTGATAAGGTACTGAACTACTGATACTATACTTCTCATCAAAAAAATCGAAACACCTCTGAAGTTTGGTTTTGAATCAGTTTTATGTTTTTCTTTTACATTCAAACAAAAAGCAATGCCAGTTAATTGCGGTTATTATATAGTACCTACCCATTCTTTAACGAATATTAATGTTTCAAATTAAAATTAAATTTCTTAGTGTTTTGTCCAACAGGTTTTTAAGAAGAATTTGTAAAATGTTAGAAACAAAGACGTAAAACCACAAAATGTTTAAAAAAGTTTATTCAGTATCTTGTAATTCCTCCCCGGGCTGTAATGACTGCTTCCATGCGACTCCTCATGGAACGGATGAGAGTCACAATCTTGTGTTGCGGGATGTTATCTCACTCTTCTTGTATAGCTGTTATAAGCTTGCCAAGCGTCTCCGGAGCAGAAACTCTCGCTCTGACTCGTCTCTTCAACTCATCCCATAGGTGTTCTATGGGATTCATATCCGGGCTTCTTGCTGGCCAGCCCATAACTGTAATACCGACTTCACTCAGGTATTCCTTTACAATGCCTGCGGTATGAGCCCTGGCATTGTCCTGAATTAAAATGCCCATAAAATGTGCGTAGGGTAACCCTACTAGGGTACCATATGAGGCTCCAAACATTCTTCGATGTAACGTGACCCGTAAACCGCTACAGTAACTGACTCTTTCTTCAATGCAGCATTGTGCAAAACGCTCTCCCTCTTTTCGATACACCTTCTTTCTTCCGTCGTTACCCATCTCTCTTGTCAGAAAAGAGAACTTTGCTTCAATGAAAGTATGACCATTTTAAGTGTTCACGGGCGCGCTCTTCGGTGATCTACCGTCAGTATTGGGCCATTAGCTGGTTTATGAAGTTTCAGGCCACGCTCCGCCAATCTTCTTCTAATGATAGAATCGCTCAGAGTCAATCCTTGAACCTCACTGAGCCCCTGCTGCAGTTGAAGAGTTAAAGTGACGATTTCTTAGAAAAAGTGACACAATATACCTACCTACCGTTCATCTTGCTCAGACGTGACTCGATATCAAGACTCGCCTGGACGGCAAGTAAACATTAACGGTCTCCCCCGATAACTTTATTGACAGCAGAGAGGCTAAGATGCAATCGTGCAGCCACAACACGCTGACTATTCCCTGAATCCAGCAACGCCACAACTTGGGCGGCTTCCGTGGGCCTAGCCCATCCATATTTGTTAGGAAAAAATCTCTTTGGTAGGATGGCACAGAGCTTAGTTAACAATCACGCTAAGCTCAGCTCAGAACTCAGTTAAAACAACGATGTTTTATGAAAAAAAAAATGTGATTAAATGCAGAAACTACAACGGAATACACCTTGAAAACAATCTCTACATGCATTTAATGGATGAAAATTCAAAAATTTAAATTCAAATTAGGAATTGTGGTACACCATTGTGTAGACTAAACTGCCAGATATTTATTGGCGTATTTTTTTAATGATATCAATCCTCTTTTTTATTTAAATGCCGGCTGAATAGTACTTGTTTGCAGTACTGTTTCGATTTTTTTGATAAGAAGTGTTTTATCTATGTACCCACAAAATGCAATAATTGATTGTAATATAGGTACCTAAGTAGTATCTTACATTTTCCGTACGAGCTTTATGGCGATATATTACAAGTCCAGCGTTCTTAACGTCCACCACCTTTTGAAAGCCTGTACAATCCTTGCATTCCTTACAGCAAGGGCACTCAATCAGGTCCCTTAAAACGTACACCAGTAGATACAAAGTATTATTTATTATGATAAAACTAGCTAACCCCCCGCGGCTGCGCATGTGTGGTTTATCAATAAAAACACCTGCACATTCGGGTAAAAAGTAGCATGTGTCCCAATCTCGGTCTTAATCTAGTTATTAGAAACCAAGATTTTTAGAAATTGGTCCAGCCGTTTAGTAGTGAAAACATAACAAACAGACAGACGACGGCGAGATAAGAGTTACTTTCGAATTTATAATTAATCGAGCGAAGCGAGATCCCCAAATCAACTTGGGCAAATCGGCGTTGTATGTATGTATGTTTGTTTGTCCGAGGATAACTTTCGAAGTGTGGATCCGATCATCGTGAAATTTAATACATAGGTAGGTAGGTAGTGATGTCACAATTTTGGTGTGACTAAATGAGCTAAAAATGTAGGGGGGTTGTTGAGATATTGGGGTTCAAGAGAGGTAAAAAAAATGAAAATGAGACTATTCGGTCAAATGAGACGTCAAATGAAAGGTTAGTACATATCGACCCCGTTTTATTTTTAGTAAAGTTTTTGTGGTTATTGAGTTATGGTTTATCATATTTATTTCTCAAAGAATTAAATTCACTTATAGAGAAACTTAAAAATATAAGTTTACAAATTTGTTGGGCTAATCATACTATTAACAAATTTGAAAGTAATACAAAAGTTTGTACAAAATAAAAGTTAAGTGTGGGTAGTTTTGTAACATTTGGCTCATTCAATTCAGTGTAAACAACATTCAAGTGACACAGATATGCGCAACTGGACATCATTGTGATTTTGTATATTGGCAAAAGGTATGTTTATGTTATGTAAGTATGACTTTAATTACGTAATATCATATTTAAAAAAAAAGAAAGTTTTTTGTTTATTATTAATATTATTATTTTTTTTTTGCCGTTCTGAATATTGTCTTTTTTTATCTATACTTTAATATTACTACCTAAAAAAAGTATGTGTAAAAAAAGTATGCTTAGCGTCTAAGCATAAATTAATCTGATAACCGTATGTTTCTCAAACGGTCGCCGTTTCCGTGGTTCCATAGATTTATCAATCTAGTATAGGTACCTACTTAGTCTACCTACTACTAGTCAGATAACAACCAGGATTGGATTGGAGTACTTACCTACTATAAGGCCAGCGGAGTAGGGCACTGGTGCCGCGAATGCGATGCTATCATATATAGGCTGTGTACGCTACACTAACTATAACACTGGATGATGTCACGCGGCTGGGGCGAAGCGAGCGTCCGCGGCGGCTCGGGATTCGCCTCGCAGACGTCCAGAAAGCAGCACCCACCGGTGAGTCAGTTTGAATTATAAATGTGATTGACCCGGTCAGGAAGGTCAGATGAACCAGCATCTGGACCAGATCAGTTTAGCGAGGCTTGGGGTGGCTATAGGGGAGGTTGGAGGCCACACCGGGGGAACAGTCCCCAATACTTAAAATCATGAACTGATATCAGAATCAGTCATCACCAGTAAACTGAGAACCAGCTCATTAGGTAATCATATTAGATATTCGTCGTACCTCTCAGTTTAAAGGTACTCGGCGACAACTGGTGACCTGTATCACAGGTTTTATAAACCTATCACAGGCACCAGTCTCTCGCAAAACAGGTGTACTTCAGCATCTCACCCTTAGATAATTTAAGTGATATTTGTAAACCTTTTGTCGAGAGAAAATAAATGATTTACCTACCTAATTACCTATACCTACCTATTATATTTTTATATAAATAAAATATTCATCTACCCAAAAATAAATTGAATGCTTAATAATAACTTAATAAAAACCATACCCATCACTCGACTTCATTAGGTGTAGCTGTATTAAATTATTATAATTAATCTGAAAAATAAAATGTTTAGTTACAAAACTTGTTGTCAAACTGACAACTTTATCTTGGAATCTGACAGTTCCTAGACTCACACATGTCTGACATGACATCGTGACGGTTTAATACTCACAGAGGAGGAATAGAAACCAGAGAGCTCCTGGACCCCCGACTTCTCGGACCTCATCGAATATCGGTGACGTCACCGGCGAAGATCATTATCATAGAATAAACCTTAAGACCAGCGTCATACCAAGACGCGGCCGCTTACGCCGCGCAGCAAAATAGGCCAACGAAAAGCTATGAAGAGCCACCTTCCACAAGCCAGGAAGGCCTCAAAGAGCTCAGCCCAGAGACCCGGAGATTGTAGTCTCCGCGAGTTGAAGCCAGGGCGATGGGCTACTCACCTGCAGCTCAAACGCTATAGTTGTGCGTCCACCACGTACACTACTAAGCTATCGAGCCTTTAATGGATTGATTGAGGAATGCAAAGAAAATTAAAGAAGTATTGTTAATTTTATGTATCGCAACTAAATGGAGTTGCCACATCTGCGCAGTTGCTCAAAATGTGAGTTGAGTTGCCAATTGCCGCAACAAGTTGCAGTGTTTGCGCAGCGCCTAAAATTGGGTTTTACTTCCTAAATAATTATCATTTTAAGTAGGTACGCGTTTTTTCTGTATAGCTATTAAACTGGCAATGGCATCTTGACGTGCGCATCATACCTATTCGCTAAAACATTTTGCGACATCAGCCCAGTCATTAGCATCCTAGTAATCTGTGGCCCAGTCACCGTAGCCAAAAACAATATAGGTGTTAAATACATTGAATTACCTATTATTAAGAGAGCAGTAAGTTCCTAGGATGTACAATAATCTATGCTAGCATGTGCACTGTGTAATTAATTATCATAATATAAACACAACAATTTATTAAAGTAGTACAATACTGTTTACATATTTTTTTTTTTTGTATGGACTAATCTCGCTGTTGGCCTCTGAGGCCGTGATAGCTTAACCGAACTTTTGGCGAGCGCAGATGGCGCTCAGCCCAGTAAGTTTTTTAGGCAACTAGCGCAAGGGCACTACTTAGGTACGAGCCTCGGCTTGGGCTGTTGCCGGGGTGGGGATAGGAGAGAAACGCCCGGGTACATGTCTGTACCTCGTATAGGCGGCGACTGAAGGGAACTGTTTACATAAATTAATCCTTTTTTCTCTTAAATAAATTCAGTATTTTGTGAGTCAAAGAGACTGGGGCACTCGTAGGCTTCAATATCAGCTCTTTGGTGCAAATGTTATGAAGAGGGCCAAAAGCTAAGGCTACAACTGTGCAAGCCAGGCATATGACATTGTAAGGCATACTGAAGTCTGGGGTGGGCAGTGACACCATTGCACCATTTGTTCTGAAAACTGCTGGATACCCTGAAATTAGAAATTTCAGTATTAGATTACGAATAGCGATAAATATGATCAAGAAAAAAATAATGATTGTCATTACAGGCGCCAAACTGATAGAATAGGTATTTACATAGGTACTTATATAAGTACTTTAATAATTTTTAATAAATAGAACAAAATAAAACACAACAAAAAAATAATAAAATGCAAAGCATATGAAAAGAGTCCATGTCTTGGACAACTTGCTAGCTGCTTCTAAAAAAGGGAAGGACTAATGTGTCTTGATCCCGAATGCCCCAAATAAATTATCACATCTGCCTATAGTCCTCCAACTGATTGAGGAACACGAGAACAAAAAAAATTATAAATAGTAAAACACCCAACCCAGAATAAATATCTGTAGATCATGCAAACATTTGTTCCCCAGCAGTGATCAAACCTTGGAAGTCTAGTCGCTCACCGAGGTATGCAGGTTGTCCATAAACAGATAGATATAAGACCTATATAAATCCCTGTATTCAATTACTATGTTTTAAAATTTTGTTCTTATTTTTTGACACTACAATCTGTTGGCAAAAGTTTTTTATTAAATAAAATAATACAATTAAAGGCTGAAACTCACATGGTTTTGAAGCATTAATCACAGAATCATATGTGGAGCCAGATATAGGTAAACTAGTGTAGTTTTTGGCTATAGGCAGGTTTGCAGTTATTATTGCTGAACCAATATAAAATCCATGGTTGGCATCAGGAGGATACTCTTGCCACTTCAGGAACACAAATTCAAAATCTATTGTGATAGTAGTTCTTGATCTTGCTGGCAATTTCAGAAGAAGTTCCAAATGGTATGCCTTTTGTCTGCTTCTACCAGGAGAATAGTACTGAGATATGACAAGCTTGCTCTCTGCTTCACCATTGACCCTCAGCGAGCTCAGTTGGATTGGAAGCCACCAAGGAGCATTCTCCATAACTACAACATGTATAGGAGTCCAGAAGTTGTTGATCAACTCTGTTACAATACCTCCAAACTCTTTTCCATAGCCAAGTATATATCTATTGAAATGCAATGGTGGGGGTATTGCAAGGGGAATATTATTAATATTCTTGTCATTCTTAGCAGCAATATTTATCATTTGATTGTTAGGTTCAATACTGTATATTGCTAGTTTGGTCTCGCTTCCCCCTCTCTGTGATACTACAGTTGATTCAGGGATGGGTGTCAATTGGAATGAATGAGTATCATTGGATGTGACATCCACAAACACTTTGCTACCTGAGGACAGGGGACAAGCACCGGGCAAACCTTGCCCAAACAGTTTTCTAAAAGACCAATCATTGCCACCAATTATTTTGTAGTCATAAACTAGTGCAACTGTTTGTTTTATCTCCAGATTCACATCAGAGCATTCAGTGGATTTGCAGATATTTCTCACATGGATTCCAATTGAATGGTAGTTAGTGTTGTGGATCATTCTAGAGTTTAGCAAGGATGAGAAGCCTCGACTTGACTCACAAGGGAGTAGCTTTTTCCATGGAGTTAGATTTTCTGTGCAGACTATTTCTCTGGGTAGTGATGCATATCTCAGCTGAGAGGTAATGTTTTGTCCAGGTTTCACTGCACTCATGGGCCATAGGGCCATCTGAGGTGTAACTGTGTTGAAATTGTCAATAAAATTTAGTGACGCGCAGAAAAGACCAGACAGAGCAGCACTGAGCTTTCGCCATTGCGTGTCAACATCGGCGACTTCTGGCGAAAACCAGGCGTAGAGCTCAGCACCGGGTGCTGCATCCAGAACCGGGTATCCCCATTGATCGTGCCGCCATTGTCCCTCCGTCAGAGTTAAATGTAATTCCTCCACTTGAAATCTAGATATAACTTCTGTTAATGCTCTTGGCGACAGCTGGGAGTGCTCATCTGTAAAGTGATAGATAATAGAGAGTTAGTATGATGGCTTATATTGAACATGAAACTGTGAAATAACAAATTGCGTGTAAGTAACTTACGCGAGGAATCCTGGTCTACTATGGTTATAAATTGGAAGTTTGCATAAAGATGTGTTGGTGGTAATGGCTTGATAAATAATTCTTCGTTGAACTGATCCCCATGAACAAAAACACTAAGGATGAGGAGAAAGGTGATTCCAAGTAATGAACCCCTAGAGCCCTCCATTCGGAATATTGTTATCATAACTTATTTAAGCCGCAATAACTTATAGTGTTGAGTTTTAATGTGTTAACATAGCTTATTTTATCAAGTTTACAATAAAATGAGAGAAAAACAAATCATTTTGTTCAGATTTTGATAGGTACCGATCGAAGAGAAGAACCGAGGAATTCGGACCAGGAAAAAGTAATGTGTCAACTGTCAAATATTTATAATTTTTTTCAATTTCTTTTTCAGATCTCATCTAATGCTGGCGCCTCACATTGGCTATGTTGGCTCCAAGTTATACTGTTGGATCCAACACACCAATGTGAGGATCGATCTTTGAACGTTATTGGATAAAAACGGAACATTGCGTCCAATAGCCAATGCCAACCCGACTTGTGTCGGTTTTTTGTACAAGTTCAAAGGCGAGGGGAGTGAAGTGTGTAGGCGGGGGGGCAACTTGGGTCCAACGTCACTTCTCGATCCACACATTGGTTGCATCAGTACGCGCTCTGCCGATGTGAGTGTTGGACGTGCTGCGATATGTTTTCTCCGAACGCCGAGTGGACGAATGAACAAGTGTTGGAGTTCATTGAATTATATCGAGCAGAAGAAGCACTGTGGAATCCAGCTAATAAATACCACAAAAATAAAAATGTACTAGCAGATTCGTGGGAAAGGATTCGAAAAAAGATGTGCGTGGAAGATATGACTGTTGCCGATTTAAAAAAGAAAAAAGAATCTTTGATGACAACTTATAGATATCATCTCAAAAAATACAAAAATTCTTTAAAATCAGGCGCTAGTGCAGATGAAATTTACCAAACCAATTGGTTTGCTTACCAAAGTTTGGATTCCTTTTTGGAGCAGAATTACGATTGCAAACGAACAATAGACACGGAGGTAAGTTTAATAATTCACGCATTTTAATTTCACAATATTTTTATTACAATTGAACCTCTATAGGTAGGTATTAACATATTTTATAGGTAATAGGGGGTGGTGGGGTACATTGATATAATTTCACAATATTTTTATCACAATTTAACTTCGTTAAGTATTCATATTAACATATTACAATATAGGTAATAGGGGGAGATGGGGTACATTGATATAATTTCACAATATTTTTATCAAAATTTAACTTCGTTAGGTATTCATATTAACATATAATATAGGTAATAGGGGGAGATGTGGTACATTGATAGCTAATAGGGGGTGGTGGTAGGGGCACATTAATACGCTAGCCTTATTTAATCACTAAGTGTACAATGAAGTAACTCTGGTATTTGTGACTGTTGGTACAAAAAATTAGCAAATTCGTTTCTAACATTTATAGCCGCTGTCGGTGGTCTAACAGGAACTCTCGAAATTGGACGGAATGCATTAGCTTGTTGTTCTTGTTGCATCAAAGTATCCTGACGTAATTCACTGTGTTCTATATCTGGAGAATACATAGAACTAGAAGTTTTACTCCTTAATAAAAAGTTGTGTAAATAGATACAAGTCAAAGTGACCACTTTTGCTTGTTCTGGCTGTAAGAGCATTGGGACTCTAAACACTCTGAAAACTGATGACATAATGCCAAAGGCATTTTCAACTACAACTCGGCTACCTGATAATTTCTTATTAAATACACTGGTTTTGCTACCATTCGGCGGATTACCAGGAAACGGTTTCATTATTCTATTACTTAGAGCAAATGCGTTATCAGCGAGAAATACAAAAGGGC
This sequence comes from Philereme transversata, assembly GCA_963924445.1. Lineage (NCBI taxonomy): Eukaryota > Metazoa > Arthropoda > Insecta > Lepidoptera > Geometridae > Philereme > Philereme transversata. Next base: position 15,598,423 of record OZ004342.1, read on the forward strand.
ACGTAGTCGTACGACCAGGCAAACATCTGTCGCTAGGGTAGTTTTCACTTGCGTGTATTTTTTCCTTTAAAGTGCTGTTATTGAAGACCCCTCCATCACTAATTCTTCCTTGGCACCCCACATCAGCATACATAAACGAGTAATCGCTGTCTACAACTGCTAACAAATCAATGCTAAAATAGTGTTTGTAATTGTAATATTCAGATCCACTATGAATAGGAGACTGTAAACGAACGTGTTTTCCATCTAGGGCTCCTAGACAATGTGGGAAATGCCCACGTTCTTGAAACTTGGATGCTTTCTGAAGCCACTCTTCTGTCGTAGAAGGCCACTGAAAAAAAAGTAAACAATATTAATTAATACTATTATTATATTTTTTTTTCTTTTCAGAACAGACAGGAGTCAAGTGAGACCTCAACTAATGTACCAGAAACACAACAACCACAGCCAAAACAACAACGACAAGAAGCAACTGGGCAGCAAGAACAACAAACACGACGAAAGATTCATAACAAAAACTTTGCTGTACCGAATCTTGAACTTCAGCAAATTAAAAAACAGATGGATAATGCTTACGAAGTAATGACAGTGGCCGCAAAACGCCAAGAATTTGACGAAACCGATTATTTCTGTCATATGTTAGCAAAGAAATTGAAAAAAATGAACGAGAACGACCGAGACAAACTAATGTATGATATTCATGCTCTGACCTACCAGACTACCTATTCGTCTCGACCTTCGACTGCACTTAGTAGCACCAGTTCTAATACTACATACAATGGTCAAGTTCAAACTCCTTCGCCTTATTATCAAATCGATACAAATGACTACGTTGAACCATCCCTCAACCAATATGTATATGATTATGGAGCTTCTACATCCACCTCCAACACTTCTATATCCACTCCTAACAATCAGTCTAGCATTCGTTCTAAGAATAGTAAGCGAATCACACTACTGTCGCAAGATATTATACAACAAGCATATGAATCAGCAGAAACTGATGGGACCCAAGACATTCTTGAAGAAAAAGAAGAAGAAGAAGAAAATTAAATGAACAGTGGCTCACTAGTGCAAACATAACATTATATGGTCTAAGATCCGGCCTAAGAAATTTACTTACCCATCTGTTATTTGATTATGACTTGGCTTATATGGCAGATAATTTAGTAATAAATATATCGCACTTAGGTTGCCTAGCCAAATAGCGCACAGAAGCTGTTACATTTATAAATTCTCCATGCGACAGACAGGGATGCAAAGAGAAGAGAATTTATAATAATTAACAGCTTCTGTACGCGATTTGGCTAGGCAACCAGTGTGCTACCATAATAAGCCTAGTCATAATCAAATAACAGATGGGTGAATAAATTTCTTAGGCCGGATCTCTCACTAATCCGAACAAGGTTGATTGAATTTGCGTAATTTTGGTAAATAAATGGATAATATTTAAATTGTTTTTATATTTGTAGATAATAAAATCTCACCTTAACTTCGCTGTGGAGAGCATTGATAATCGCATTGCAAACTTCGGGTATAATTTTTGATATTATTTGGCTCGATATTCTAAATAGAAAATGAAGAGATTTATATGTATCGCCAGTGGCTAGAAACCTTAACGTTACTGCCAAGCGAACTTTAATTGGAAGAGCCTTTCTCCAACGTGTATCTTTCTTTGCTATTACTGGACCAACTTTATTAAGTAGATATTCAAAATCACTCGACGACATCCGACAAAAATTCTCAAACTGTCCTGAAGGTTCATGTTTCAAGTCTGCTAGTAAATTATTTCCTTCGTCGTTTCTGAAATCAACAAAGTACAAAATTAATTTGCTCGATATGTTTCAAGACAACGTATTTAATAAGTTAAGCTGGGGATAAACATGCCCGTAGCTTGTACACTAGCATACCAGCTTCTTGCACGTGTTGTCATGTGTATGTGCTAACTGGCATACATATAGCTAGCACAACATTTGATTTACTAGCTATTTGATTTTTTGCGGTATTACCCGGCGAGCACCATTACCCCTGCTTCCCCTAGTTGATTCATAAAATATTCATAAATGTAACAAATAAAATATACCTATTATAAAAATACAGAAAATTTATTTGTATAAGACATGTGTACAATGAGGATGATATAGGTATGTATAAACAAAGGTAGTGTGACAAAACATGTCTTGAAAAGCAATATAGGATCAAACTTACTTTATTCGATTAGCGTGCATTTTTATCATCCAGAATCGCCTTTTCCTTGGCTTCTTTTTTCTTTGAGTAATTAAATAATAATAATATGTGCTCAATGCGTGGGCGTAAGTAGCCAGAGCGAAAAGTGTCCCGTCCGACATGACTTGCTAGCAATAAATTTGACGATTAAATGATACCTGCTCAAACGTCCAACCTTCCAATGCTCTTGGCATGAGTGTTTGCCCAATTATATTGGAGCCAATATGAGGCCGCAATCTTGGTTGCAATTATTGGCCATTCTATTCGTAGCCAACGTTGGAACCAAGTCATAAGCCAATGTGAGGCGCCAGCATAAGTGTCACATCTCAACCGGCCAACCGCCATCGCTAGCTGCCAACAGGCAGCTACAGAAGCCATAAAAAACTCTGTGCATAAAACCTTCGAGCTTATGGCAGAAGTGAGTAGAGCTAGAAACTAGAAACGAGTTGGCGAGCAGCGACAAGCGAGTGTGTAGTTCTTATAGTTGTCTAGCTGGGTTATAAAGCGAGTGAACGAGTGCGGCGGGCGACACTCGCATCACTCCCTGAGCGCTTGGCTCGTGCTAGTGATAGACGTTGAAAAAAACATCGATTTTTTTTTCGTGTAATGCATCGCATAGTGCCGACGATGTTATATCGATATATCAAAAAATACATCAATGTTTTTCATACATGTTTTTCAATTCATAATAATGCGGGCACTCAGATCCACACTAGTAGAGAAATGATTGCTGGCTCATCTCACGGCGTGTGTTCTGACCGCCAAGCGAGCATCGCTGAGCGAGTGTTGTAGTCGCTGCGACAAAATAGTGGAGAGCGAGTTCTCGCCGGCGGCAGTGTGAACGGCCAACGATCAACTATTATTAAACGTATTAAACTCTTTTACTGACACGGAATCTATATCTTCTGTTCGTTTATTGAGCGAGAAAATAGTTGATAGCTAATCGCTTACTCGCCGGCGGTGAGACAAGTGCCGTAACCAATACTGATAATGTCAGCAGGCAAGTCTAGCCGCAAGGAAGATAAATAAATAAATAAATATTGCTGGACATTTCACACAGCGCTATCTAGCCCCAAACTAAGCAGAGCTTGTACTATGGGAACAAGATAACTGATAGAATACTACATATATACTTTTTTGAAGTTATACTTCTTTTGGCGCGATGGAGAAAAATGATGAGAGTGAATTTTTACGATGCGCGCGCACACCGACACCTAAATTTAACAGCATGAAGTTAGTTCTAGGTGGTATGAAAATTGATAACTATGTTCAAGTTGTATATTCTAGTATTTTTATATGTAGAACACGTGTTTCGTAAGGGTACAATTAAACAGTGTGAATAAATAAATATTATTTTGGTGTTTTTATTAAATCAATTTCATATACGACGGTGATACTAATAATTTATTTAAATAAAATCTTTTTGATTAATTTTAATATTTATCGTTAATCACTACTGCATTTTAGTTATTTTTTTTCCATACGCCAAAGAAGTATAACTTCTAACGCGTGTACATAAGTACACACACTCTTTTTTTTTGTGTAAATATGTACTTATAATTTAGAGATACAATGTATGACTGGTAGATAATGCTAATAGCATTAAGACCTCCTAGCACTATTATGTTTGGTGTGAAAGTATTAAATAAATAAATAAAAACATCCAGACCCGGAACAAATATCTGTAGATCATGCAAACATTTGTTACGCGGCGAAAATCGAACCCGCTACCCCCTGTGTCTTAGCCGTCTAAACGCCCACTGCGCCACTTACACTGCAAGATGTAGGTACGTACTAATAGTAGGTACATCTTCCTTGTCTAGCCGTGACTCCGTGTGTATTCAATGTGGCCAATACCGCATTTACCGTATTTACAAAAATTGCAACAGCTATCTCTATCTTAACACCTTCTTCTTTCTCACTTAACAGATCAGCCGTAAATTATATTTTTACCATACGAATCATTAAATTTAGTTTTCTATCTATGGTAAATTGCCCTATTTATTTTATTAGGTTGTCTAGGATGTTCTTTCTATCAAATGAAGTTCTTTCTTTCAACTTCAGTCAGTCTGTCACTGTCAGTAGTGTCAGTCAAGTGTTGGTATGTGGAAACAAAGTTTTATACTTTGTTTGTGTCATGTGTGACACACCTAGTGTGATTTTTGCAGGATTTTTTTGGCGAACTAATGTTAATTTATTCGTGTTGTCGTGAAAAACAGTGTTAAATAGAAAATGAATTAAAATAAAATTCGTATTATATCGGAATATAACACACTTTATAGTAAGAACTCATCAACATCAAGTCAAGATATTTGCTGCAATATTAATTTCTCTATAAAAAATGGACAATGAGTTTGTAGATATATCAACAAGCTTTAGACTACAAATTGGGTTTGGAATCGGGCACGTATTGAATGATGTGTGCGCCAGTTTGTGGTTTACATACTTTTTAGTTTATTTTCATTTAGTACTTGAATTTACTGCTTCACAGTCTGGAAATCTTATGCTGATAGGGCAAGTGGTCGATGCTCTAGCTACACCGTTTGTTGGATACCATTCAGATCACACCGATAACTTGTTAAGTGCTAGATATGGCAAGCGAAAAATCTGGCATCTATTTGGTTAGTATATCTTTGTTTCATTTTCTCATCAGCTTACACTCCAATATGTACTTACTTGGAAGCTCCTAAGTAACTGACATGCTATTTATTTTCAACCAGTATTGTCCCACTGCAGGGCAAAGTCCTTCCTTCATTCTTTCCATTTTTTGTTCCCTGTTGCAGTGGGGCAGTCTGCGTAACGCACATCCAAGTCGTTGCACCATCTCTTTGGAGGTAGTACATGCTAGGGTGTGGTAGGTGATCCTTGATGGGTTAATTTTCTTTTTTTTTCTAGGTACTGCCTGTGTACTTGCATCGTTTCCATTCATCTTCACAAAATGTGTTGGCTGTTCTACAACACACAAATGGGCTCAAATGTTCTATTTTGCCGCATTCATAATAATATTTCAAATTGGTTGGGCAGCTGTACAGATTTCACACTTGAGTCTAATACCTGAGCTATCAGAAGATGACCATACAAGGGCACAGCTGACTGCTGTAAGGTATCTAAAAATCCAATAATTGAATTAATTTGACCATGGACAACATTTGTGGCGCGGTGGGCGAATAGCTGGCCATGACACAGAAGGTTACGGGTTCGATTCCCGCTTCAGGACAAATGTTTGCATGGTCTAAAGATATATGTTACGGGTTTGGGTACATTTCTTTATAATAATAAGTATGTAGGTATTTAAAAAATTAAAATGTATTTAAGTATTCTATCATGTTATTTGGTTCCCATAGTACAAGCTTTGCTTATTTTGGGGCTAGATAGCGCTGTGTGAAATGTCCAGCATTATTTATTTAATTCTCTACTACTCTTATCTTTATTATACTAAGTTAGCTTCACAAGCTTCCATCTGCGGCTTGGCATGCATAGTGTGTCAGAATAAAAGTTGGTCTATTTATCTTTGTTATTTAAAAAAATTCTTATTTAGTATCTTCTTGTATAATTCATTTATTGTTACAGATATGGGTTCACAGTATTCGCAAATCTATTTGTTTACCAAATAGCATGGACTTTCCTTGGCCTAACAAGAGATTCAGATGATCAAGTTAGTTTTTTACTTTTTTTTATACCACTAAGGTAGCAAACAAGCATACGGCCCACCTGATGGTAAGCGGTTACCGTAGCCTACAGACATTTGTAACACCAAAGGTCTTCCTTGGGCTTTATTTACTAAATTAAAGTTTATCTGCATGTCTATGGGGCACCATAAGAACCTTATAAGACCTTTAGTCTGCTCATCACTTTTTGTAACTTAGTGATATTAGTAATAAATTTCTCTTCTACCAATCTGCCTACGTCCTGCACTATCTACAATACACTAATACTGTAAAGAGGTAAAGATTGTAGCATTGTAACTATGATTGTTTGTAATTTATTCATTAATAGCTACAATGTTCCTGAGGCTATATTTCATTCTATTAAAAAATTGCTTTGGCAATATTTGTAAATCAATGAGTTCTTCCGAGCAGGTCAGTATGTAATCATTTTAGTATTTTTCAAACTTTCTTGATCACTGTACATAATTACTGATTTAAACGGGGTATTTATCGCGTATATACCTTTTTTATTTGTTATCCATTGTTTTTAATAAATAAAAAAGGTACATATGCAATAAATACCAGTTTAAATCAGTAATTATGTAATAATTTCGATCAGCAGGTGGGCCCAGCAGATGCATGGAGATTCAGTCAAATAGTCTATAGTGTACTGAGTGTGGGAACTGCTGCATCACTGATATTTCATTTCACTGTGAGTGAGAAGAACTCTTATAGACGACAGGAGCAGTTAATAGAGCAAAGTGACAGGGGAGCACACTGTGATTTTCTACGCAAACCACTTTTATATCAGGTGAATATTAAAACTTTGGTTAACTTTTAACAAATTGTCCAGCAAAATTTATTATTTCTTTTATTAAATTGTTAGTTTTAAAAAAATTTCAGCTGAATAGCTAAGTAAAGTCTGAGTGCTTCCTAGAGTTAAGCGGGGCGTGTCAGGCACATGCATAAGAGCATCCTGAATCTAACTGACTCTAAGCGTTTGCATGTTGCACGCTGCTCGCAGTCACAGGTTTTTTTTTTTACTCTAAAATCCACTCAACTTGGGTAAAAAAAAATGGTTAAAAAAAATCCTTTGACAAATATAGTCACAGTAGACATGACGTGATATGAAATATGACTAAATACTGTTCTACCTTGATTAATTTTTGAAGTTATACTTCTTTTGGCGCGATGGAGAAAAATGATGAGAGTGAATTTTTACGATGCGCGCGCACACCGACACCTAAATTTAACAGCATGAAGTTAGTTCTAGGTGGTATGAAAATTGATAACTATGTTCAAGTTGTATATTCTAGTATTTTTATATGTAGAACACGTGTTTCGTAAGGGTACAATTAAACAGTGTGAATAAATAAATATTATTTTGGTGTTTTTATTAAATCAATTTCATATACGACGGTGATACTAATAATTTATTATTTATTTAAATAAAATCTTTTTGATTAATTTTAATATTTATCGTTAATCACTACTGCATTTTAGTTATTTTTTTTCCATACGCCAAAGAAGTATAACTTCTAACGCGTGTACATAAGTACACACACTCTTTTTTACTAAGAAAAGTTATGTATTATTTTTTTACAGGTGGCAGGCGTATATATGAGTTCAAGACTAGTAGTGAACATATCTCAAGTACTTATTCCTCTGTATCTCCACCGGACTCTAAAACTAGGCAGTAAGTCCCTAGCCCTGGTCCCCTATGCGATGTATCTAGGCAGTTTGGCCGCTGCGGGGGCGCAGAGGTTGGCTCCCAGATCAATCACAAGAAAACTTAATTATCTGGTCGGCTCTGCCTGCGCTATTACTGGATTTGTGTGGATTTACTTCGAATCTGATAGCGTTTTCAAAGTCTACTTCATATATCTGGTTGGAGTTTTAATTGGTGGGTATACATAATTCTTATTTGAGCCGTGAGAAATTCTAGTACCTAACTTATTATCAAAAAGTATAGGTACCTCCTATATCTACTTTAGTTACTATTACTGTCACATCAATAGGTGTCATGATAACATCAGATAATTATGTTGTGTTTGTTGCTAGGAATATAATTATTATATACCTACACAATTACCTAGATAATATTTGTTATCTGACTGTGAAATCAACTATTCCAATACTAATAACCATGAACAACTTCTAAAATGACGACCTACATGGTGCAGCGGATTGTCGCCGCAAAACAAATGTTTGCATAATCTACAGATATTTGTTCCGGGTCTGATTGTTTCTGTATACATATGTATGTATTTACAAAAACGTATATAAGTATTCTATCAGTTATCTGGTTCCCATAGTACAAGCTTAGTTTGGGGCTAGATGGCGCTGTGAGAAATGTCCAGCATTATTTATTTATTTAATGAACGAGGTAAGCGTAATTTATCTCACCAGACTAACCCATAATCAGGCCGTAGGTAGATGATTGTGACATTTATATTAGAGCGTTCGGTATCTACCCATTCTGTTCTCGGAAATACTTGATAAAAATGACGTATAATGAAATTACATACCTATAATGAGAAAATGACATCACCATATCAGCGATAGGAAGTCCACTGCTGAACATAGGCCTCCCCCATAGATTTCCAGAGTGAACGATCTTGTCCTGCTTGAACCCAATGGCTCCCAGCAACTTTGATAAAAATGTAGGTGGATGGAAGTATGGTTTGACACTTTTTAGGGTTCCATACCCAAAGGGTAAAACGGGACCCTATTACTAAGACTCCGCTGTCTGTCAGTCTGTCCGTCTGTCACCAGGCTGTATCTCATGAACCATGATAGTTAGACAATTGAAATTTTCACAGATGATGTATTTCTGTTGCCGCTGTAACAAGAGATACTAAAAACAATAAAATAAATGTTTAAGGGGGCTCCCATACAACAAACGTGATGTTTTGCTCGTTTTAGCTCAATATTGATAACAGCAACAGGTAGACGCTTGAAATACTCACAGAATATTTAGTTATATATTCACATTAAAAATAAATAGTTAAATTAAAATAAAACATATTTAAGGGGGGCTCCCATATAACAGACATGATTTTTTTGCCGTTTTCATAGATAATGTGCGCGAGTCCGACTCGCACTTGGTTGGTTTTTATTTTTTTGTAAAAGCCAAAGCTATAGATTGACAAGTTTCTCTAAAGCTTGTCTAAGAACTTAGAAGTCTCGACTAAGACTAATTTTGGAAATAAATGATGCCGGACATTTCACACAGCGTTTTCTAGCCTCAAACTAAGCAAATCTTAGTACCTACTAGTACAGATGGTTCATCCCATACAACGAAACTCTACCGTTTTCGGTGTATTTGCTCGAGCAATATTGCTTGGCTTGCAGAGGCGCTTACAAATTTTTTCAAAGATTTGTCTCAGAACTTAGAGACATCGGCCGCCTAGATGTGTAGGACCAAAGTGTCTTAAATTATAGGGGACACAGTCGCCTAGCTGGTCGATATTCAAATATTTTTATTCGTATGAAGAAACTGAAGACCTTTTAAAAGTTGCTGTATAGACTGGAGGTCATACACAAACGCACACGCAAGTTCACACACAAACTCACATCACACACACACACGCCCTCTCATTAATACACACTTGTATAAAAATTGGAAATAATAAACTCTGAGGGGGCGTTAGTGTTCGCGACAGTTTATAACTTCTGCGAATACTATCGTGTTCCAGTAATTGTTGTACCATGATTTTGTTACGAAATACGCCAATTAGTCTTCACAGTTTTATGATATACTTGTTCCAGGTTTCGGCGGTTCAGTGATGCTAGTAACGAGTTTAGCGCTAACGGCTGACCTGGTCGGGGCGAGAACGGAGGCTTCGGCCTTCGTGTATGGCCTCATGAGCTTCACAGACAAGCTGGCGTGCGGCATCGCTATAGCTTCGATACAGATGTAGTAAGTATCTATTACTTTACCAACGCGTACTGTTCAGCAGGTTATTGTAAAGGCTTATGCCGGGCGTTTTTCTGCGAAAAAAATGTGAAACTATCTTATTTTTGATATTTACTTATAGCTAAAAATATGTAAATGTATCCTCCAAAGTACACTCCGTATCTTCGTAAATTTCGCTCCATCGAAATGTTGCCTGAAAGAGATCGCTTTCGGCGATCCATTGTATTGCCTTATTTATTCTAGCCTAGTACTTATTTATGCATTATTTCTGTTTGTGTGGTAATTCAATAAAGAGTTATCTATTCTATTCTATATACAAACTAATGTTACTGACGTAGTCTAGAGCAGGGGTCGGCAACCTTATGCTATAGCCGGGCCACATATGTTGCCAGAGTATCAGTGCGGGCCGCACTTATATTTATATGTTCGGGCATGTATTTTTAATATTTGAAATAAAACGCATATATATTCATACAATTATCTCTTTTTTAATTGAACTACTATACTAACATAAAAGTAAGAACTAGTGAGATTTTTGAGGCTGCATTTGACTTGCAAGTTTTTTAACGTCTGCTTTCATTTTAGTAGTAGACACGCGCAGTATCGCGTCTAAATGTTCATCCGTTAACCGCGAACAATTCTTATTTTTGCGGTAGTTGAGAATTGAAAAAGTCTGCTCACACAAATATGTACTACCAAACATAGTTATTATCTGCTGAGCAAACTTTTTCAATTCTTTGAAGTTTTCAGAACTCAAACCTCCGTAGAACTGTATCAAGTCAGTGCTTTCCTTAAATGCCGTTTTAAGTGTGCTATTACTTTGCAAATCTACTATGTTCATTTGCAAATTGCTTGGTATCTCACTAATATCAATTGCAAAAGGGTTTTGGAATATTTCCATGTTAAGGGAGCTCTTTTTAAAGTCGGTGAATCGATTTACAAACTCAGTTTGTAGTTGTGTTAACACGTTTCTCATTGTAATATTTTGCCACACAAAATGATCTCCAGCTTCTTCCACGGCTTTCTTGCAATTAGGAAAATGGTCAAGCTTTTTTTCATCAATATGCTTGATAAACAGTTTCAGTTTCATTTCAAATGACTTTACATCTGTATACATATCGCAAATCAATTTATTTTTTCCCTGCAAGCGTTTGTTGAGCTGATTCAGGTCCTTAGTCAAATCAGTCAAAAAACCAAGATCGATAATCCACTGTTTGTTAGTAAGCTCTTCTACTGGCTTTCCTTTCATCTCCATGAAGTTGCCAATTTCTTTCCTCAAATCAAAAAACCGTTCCAAAACGGCACCTCGACTGAGCCACCTCACTTCACAGTAGTAAACCACGTCACCATGTTCAGCTTCCAGATCTTCCAAAAACTTTTGGAACTGACGGTGTGTGAGCCCATTTCTTCTTATAAAATTAACAGTGGATGTTACAGTATCCATTATTTCTTTCCAGGATATAACTTTGGAGCACAATGCCTCTTGATGGACAATACAGTGAAAAATCAATGGCACAGTAGATCCAGAATCTTTCACTTTGCTGATGATTCTCCCAACAACACCTTTGTTTTGACCGCTCATGTTCTTGCCTCCATCGGTAGTGACACTTGTTAACTTTTCCCAGCTTAATTGCAATGAATCCAGAGCTTGTTCCACATGGTGAAATAAATCTTCTCCCGTAGTTGTACCTTTCAAACTGCACATTTTCACAAGCTCTTCGTAAACAGTAAAGTTTTCGTCAATGCCGCGTACAAATATGAGTAACTGTGCTGTATCCGACACGTCCGTACTTTCATCCATCGCTAAAGAGAAGCAGTCGAAAGACTGCGCCTTATCCCTGAGTTGTTCACACAAATTAGCACCCAAGTCTTCAGTACGTCGGGTGCAAGTTCTTGCAGAGAGACTAAGACTTTCAAACATTTTTTTCTGCTCTGGGCATATTTCTTCTGCGATAGCTAAGACACACTCTTTTACTAATTCACTATCGGTAAACGGACGTCCACTTTTTGCAAGAATCTCTGCTACCCTGTAACTGGCCCGAACATTCGATTCGCTGTTGTCTGCCACAACCTTAAATATGTTTTGTTGATTTTGTAATGACGATTTCAAAGTGGAAATTTTCCTTTTCCGTATTTCTCCTTCAAGACAGTCAAATTTAGCTTTGTGCTCGGTGTCGTAATGTCGCTTCAGGTTATATTCCTTTACTACAGAAATACTCTTTTGACAAATCAAGCATAACGGTTTTCCTTTAAACTCGATAAAAAAGTATAATTCTGTCCATAACTCGTTAAAAACTCTTTTTTCTTCTTCTATCTTCCTTTTTCTTGAAGCCATGTTTATATAATTATTCTGTAACAATAATGAAAAAAATTAAATTCGTTGTAAAATTATATGTTCCAGTTAGCACCTACAAATTCAACTCCACATTCAAATAATAATTAAAACATGACACACTCGTAACTAACTTCATGTCATGTAACTACTATCCCCGTCCTTATAACATTTACCCATCAATCTGAAGGTTCACATTAACAAGCAGTAAATAAAATAAAACAAAATGCTCGCGAGTGCATACAACTTACCTCATACGTCGTGCGTGAGAAGCTATCAGCGAAGGGAAGAAAGGTGAAACGAAACGCGTAGCTAGCAACCAGATGAGACGTGAGTTTCCGGCGAATTTCCACAACCGAATGTGGCGAGAGCTGCGCGCGGCTGTGATTTTAACTAAAACCGGTCGCTTTGAATTTTTTCGCCGCCGCACACCTGCGTCTAATCAAAGACTGCCGCCCCGCCTATTGTCTCAAAGGAGCCGCCCGCCGCCGCACGTGCGGCGGATAAACGCAAAAGAAATTGCCAAGAATTGAATAAGTACAGCAAATATTTATTTTCGGTAGAAACAATACATAACATCACAGTCTTGATAAACAGTTCTTAAGAAATGAAATAGAGGTACATTTTTATCACCCCGCGTGGGAGCGAGCTTTCAAGAATACTCTCATGGCCCAGCAGCATGGCCGTATAAATTCTAGTGAATTTATATGACCTTTTGCTTCGGTATTTTTTTCTTACGGACCTCAGGGTTGCGGGCCGCACCGAGATAGTCTACGGGCCGCATGCGGCCCGCGGGCCGCCGGTTGCCGACCCCTGGTCTAGAGGATTAGCAATCTGCCAGGCTCATGACCGACCACCCTAGAAAAGTTTCGAAGAATACAGAGTGTCCCAGAACTAGTATGTTATCCCGAGAGGGGGCGATTCTCGACACTAACTAACAAATGTTTTACGACTTTTGTAAATTCGATAACTTTCATAGAATAATCACTTGGTAAAAATCTGCTGATTTCGTTTAAAATTCTGTTTATCAGCTGTAGGTCAAACACTTTAAGTCAAACATTGTGTTTGTATAAGGTAAGTTCTAGGGAAAGCGCAGTCTACAAAACAGCTCATTTAAAGATCTATCTAAAATGGCAGGAAATTTATCCAGAAAAGTAAAATGTTATAAAAATTATTATTTTCTATGCAATTTATTAATTTTTTGGTCGGAATCACTCCATGCAGTCTTAAAATACGAGTACCGGGACTGTATAGTAAATTTTTTTAAAGCAATAATGTGAATGAGTTTTTTTTTCTAGCCAGATTCTGAACAAGGTCGTAGAGAATATCGCCGAAAGGAAACAAGGCTCAATTTTAAAGAAAATAAAAGTGACATAATTTTTTAAAACATACATATGTGGTTTCTAAAATAGGTACATATGCAATTTTATTCAAAAATGTTGTACATACCTATGTATGTAGTTCAATATACATACATAATGTATCTGTATCATGTTGCTGTGCTTATACGAAACAATATAAAAAGCTTTATTACCTCACTTAAGACGATATGTAAAAAAATTTGAGCCGCTAAGTAACTGTCGTATTCAATAACGAAAAATGGTACTGATTTCATATATAAACAATATTAACTTGAGGATTTAAACTACATAAATGAAAGTCAGAAATGCAATTGGTGGAACTTTTCTCGATACAATTATTTGTCCAAATCGGCTCTTCTAAAACACTAATATCGTTCATTCTCTGACTCTAGAAAAGATTTTAAAGTATATTTTTACATAGTCATGTAGGTAATTATGGAACAGCATTTTATTTTCATTTGTTGGTTCTCATGCAATTCGAGATTTAATCTTTTGTCGCTTACGTCATTTACTCATGCGACAAGGCGTCGCGGCTATGATATGTATAGCACTGTCACTTTTTTGCGCGCGGGGCACAGATCTATATGCTCCGCCCAATCGTCACCGAAATTAAATTTGTATATCGTCTTAAATTAACCAATCATATTTAAAACACTTTAAACTAGATACGCTAGGTAGATACATTAGATAGATACGATAGTGTCTCAACATTCGCTTATGAACGAGAATGATTCATAACTTTGGTTAGACAAGTGGTTCACGCTGACTCATGCATACAGTTATTATAATAAGCACGGAAGAAAACGGAAAACAGATAATGAAGTAGGTTGTAGTCTTACAAGCACGATATTTTCCTTTTAATTGTGTATAATATTGTTACGAGCTGAGGGTTCGGGATAAAATAATGGGAATCGATCGAACCAAAATAACACTTTTATTCAGCACTAAACGATGAATACACGAACTTGGTCACACGTAATCACAACACACTAATTCACACCACTGTTGCACCACTTAAAGTCACCGAAATGATCGCACGTATAGCTTAATCCAGACTGACTGTCCGGCCATCTCTCCGGCCTATTTATATCGCGCACATTTCGATTGTTCGAGAACGATCTCGATCGCTCCAGGAAAGGGTCGGTGCCTCGACACAATGGCCACTTCCCATTCTGCGAAACCGCAAACAATAACAAAGACAAAAGCGCTCGAGAAACCTCGATTACCACATATTGTTTAACAGCCTCGGCGTAACAATATTATACTATGTATAGCGTCATGACTTCTAGATCGGAAGGCCAATGCACGTAACTTAAAAAGTACAAGTAACTTTTTAACAAAAATGTAACCGACTTAACCAAACTACTGAATTGATTTTGATGATATTTCTTCGAGACCAATATGAAAGTTTATACTTTCAAATAAAAAAAATTATTTCCAAATCGGTTGATAAATGACAAAGTTCTGAGGCAATAATAAACATAAAACCGAATTGCGTCCCTGTAAAATTTGAGGGTTGGCCCGATTTTTTTGGGATCCCATCATCAGATTCTGGCTTGGTGCCAATGGGACCACCTGGGAAGTATACCCTTTTAAACAAAACAAGAATCTCGAATCGGTCCAGGCGTATTCGAGTAAAAAAATAAAAAAGATTCCGACGAATTGAAAACCTCCTCCTTTTTTGAATTCAGTTATAAATTCAAGCTTCGATCTAGTCTCTTTATGTTAAATGTAATAATAGTACATTATGATATAAGTGCGGTAAGTTAAAAGTTACCGCCGATGTAATATTGCTAGCCCGAGCCGTAGGCGAGAGCTACAAGAAAGCAGAGGCTGTAATTATCAAAGCGCACGTATGTCATACGACGTTTAATAACACAATATATTTGCGAGGAAATAAATTAAGGCAAAGGCACAAAAACAGCTAGTATTACTAATGAAGTATTTTTTTTTGTTTTTGTTACAGATGTAATTTATTGCCAAAATGAATTAAATTAAAGAACTAAATGTTTATTTATTATATTTTATCGCCCAAAGTTAATTTTATTCATAAAATGTTGACCACTTTTCTGACATATAAACTCTTTGCTAAGATTTAAAAAAGTGCCGTTCGTTTTAGACGGAGCATATTGATAAACCGTACGTTTTACCTTATTAAAAAGAAACTCGTGCGTTTTACATTACAATAACGCACAAGTACGTAATGACATACATTACGATATTGAAATTGGTGAAATAAGAGACCATTTACGAACAAATGTGTTATAAACGGTATTCACGTAACCGATAATACAATGGTATGAGTTGAAGGACTTGCGATTATGTGATATTGTAATATTAGTAGAGCAGAATGCCAAAAATATACTCAATTCACAATTTCGTTTGGGTCAACTATCGCTATGTTTTTAAAATTGTATTACCTGAATTGGCTCCCTGGTATTAGTTACACCTAGTACGGAGATCATTGTCAAACGGTATCTAATAGATCTTAATTGTGTAAATAAATAATGCAATAATGTTTCGGGATAGAAGCGCTGTGTGAAATGTCCGTCACAAAGCGCTTTCTAACCCCAAACTAAGCAAAGCCACTATGAGAACCAGATGACTGATGGAGTACTTGTATACATTTGTTTTTTTAAATACATACTCATAATATATGAAACATCTAGACCCGGAACAAATATCTGTAGATCATCGTCATCGACGCAACCTCCGTCTGAGTCGGCTATTCGCCCACTGCGCTACGGGGATAGTATAAAATATTTGTATCAATTAATTTCTGTTTTCAGATATATTTGGATTTAAAGCAAATATTTCTATAACTAGTATTTTTATAATTTTCCCTTTGGTATTCTTCTAATTATGTAATTAAAAAAATATATATAACCAGCTGACACGGCGAACTTCGTACCGCCTTGACATGCATATGACGCGGGCTGCCAATGTACGGTAGAATTGTCAATCAGCCATCATTAGCTGCAACTATGTATGAGAAAATGAATTTTCTTCATAATTTCTTTTTGAGTGAATTTTTCCGATATTTCAATAGTTCTGCAATTCGGGTCGGAGACAAATCCAACAAATCAAAGATCATCAAAATCGGTCCAGCCTTTCTTGAGTTATAAATGGTGTAACTAGCCCGACTTTGTTTTATTTATATTG
The DNA here is from genome assembly GCA_963924445.1 of Philereme transversata. NCBI lineage: Eukaryota > Metazoa > Arthropoda > Insecta > Lepidoptera > Geometridae > Philereme > Philereme transversata. The sequence continues at coordinate 15,615,070 of OZ004342.1, forward strand.
ATGATGATTATGACTATCATGTTGAAATGGGGCATATGTTAAATCAATTGTAATAGGTACCAACCAATACCAACTATCAATGCCAATATGAATAGTGTTATCAAAACAAGGTATGTAGGTACGATAATGTAATATTTGTAACAAATTCCTTTATGCGTCAACATTATGTAGTACATAATACTCAATCAGTTATTGTATTCCTCGTTGGATAGGTACAATTGTGTGATCAGTGTATTGTGAACACTACAATAACTAGGAGAGGAAAAATGTCATTGTTCATGATAGGTAAAGATATAATCTTAACTACACAACACAATAACAAATAAGTACACATAGGAGTCATGGCTACATTGTGCGGTCCTTGGTATATTAATCAAAATAATATATCTAAAAATTAATGTTGACATGGCACTATTTTAATAGTCAAAGATTATGGATACGTTTTTGATCAAGCGAAGCGAGATCTCTAAATCAACTTGGGCAAATCGGCGTTGTGTGTATGTATGTATGTTTGTTTGTCTGAGGATAACTTTCGAAGCGTTGATCCGATCATCGTGATATTTGATACATAGGTAGATAGTGATGGCACAATTTTGGTGTGACTAAATGAGCTAAAAATGTTGGGGTTCAAGAGGGGTAAAAAAAAATGAAAATGAGACTTAGGTCAAGTGGGACGTCAAATGAAAGGTATTCATTAGTACATTTTAATTCCGTTTTTATTTTTAGTTTAAATTTTGTAGTTTTTGAGTTATTAGCCATAATAAAAACAAAACTTTGACAAAATTCACAGGGTACACCAGTGACCCAACAATGCTGAAATTTGGTATTCGTGTAGCTTTAGTGACACAAATATAGGCAAAAGTCTGAAATCCAGAATAACTGCAATTTGTACCCCAAAAAAGAACTCTCGTTACCTGTAATTTGAATGAAGCTATAGGTCAAGTTAGTTGGTTATTTATTTCGTGGCACTATTTTGATAGTGAAAGATTACAAATGATATTTTTTTGTTATAATCGGAGACTCGCGAGATCTCAGTTCGGGGCGAATCACTAGTTTTAATATTAATTAACTTTGCAAGACCTAACCGGCAGGTAATATCTATAAGCACTATCGTTTAAAGATATTACGTGCCGGTTAGGGCTATATTTAATTTAAGACCTTATTTTGTAACATATTATCACCAAAGAATAAATGGCTTATGTATGACTTATGTGTAATTGCATAAACTAGCTAACTATTAATTTCAGTGCGGACGGCGCTGAGGCAAGTTACTATCGCGACGCGCTAGCGTGGGTTTGTGGGACGGCAACACTACTCGGTCTCACTTGCACGCTGCTCCTGCCAAAGTTTACAACGGACGCTCTTGATGTCAACGGTACATGCTTGTTTGTGTAGTTGGAAATTTGAAAAAAACTAAATTTGGAAGAACCCATACTAATCTACACTAATATTATAAAGAGGAAATATGTGTATTTTTGTATGTCTGTAACGAATAAACTCAAAAACTACTGGTCCGATTTCAAAAATTCTTTCGCCATTAGAATGCTACATTAACTCTGAGTAACATAGGCTATATTTATTACTAGAAAAATTAGCGATCCCTACTAAAACTTCAATAATGTAACACAGGGTGTAAAAAAATTAGCCATAAAATGTCTTTCATCGCATGCGCTGCGGAAACTATCCCACTAATATATATTATAAACGCGAAAGTTTGTATGGATGTATGTGTGAATATTTGTTACTCTTTCACGTCGTAACGGCTGAACCGATTTCGATGAAATGTGGTATGTACGTAAATTATAACCTGGATTAACACATATGCTACTTTTTGTTGACGAACCATGCGTGCGAAGCCGCGGGCGGACGCTAGTAATATTATAAATTCGAAAGTAACTCTGTCCCTCTTGTCTGTTTGTTACGTTTTCACGACTAAACGGCTGATGGGCTGGGGGTATGGTAAGTAGGTTAAGCGGGGTTATCATATAAAAAAGCTTATTTGACACATTGTAAAACCATTTTTGATCAAGCGAAGCGAGGTCTCTAAATCAACTTGGGCAAATCGGCGTTGTATGTATGTTTGTTTGTCCGAGTATAACTTTCGAAGCGTTAATCCGATCATCGTGAAATTTGATGCATAGGTACGTAGTGACGGCACAATTTTGGTGTGTCTAAATGAGCTAAAAATGTTGAGGGGTTGTTGAGAAAAAAAATTAAAATGAGACTATTAGGTCAAATGGAACGTCAAATTAAAGATCTTCATTAGATCATTCATTCATTCATCTTCATTCGGTTAGATTCCATTTTATTTTTAGTCCGTATAGTTTTTGAGTTATTAGCCATAATAAAAACTGAACTTTAACAAAATTCACAGGGTACACCAGTGACCCCACAGTGCTGTAATTTGGTATGCGTGTAGCTTAAGTAATACAAATATAGGCAAAAGTCTGAAATCCAGAATAACTACAAAAAAGAATAACCACATAACATGAACTCCCATTACCTGTAATTTGAATGAAACTGTAGGTCAAGTAAGATGGTTATACATTTCATGGCACTATTTTGGTAGTCAAAGATTACATATAATATATTTTTATTTGACGCGTGACCTCAGTTCGGGGCGAACCACTAGTAATTTTGATTTGTGTATAGTTAAGGAGTTAGGATAAAAATGACGAAAAAAAACATACCAGTGCATTTCTCATTGAAATGTACCTATACCTACTTAATAAAGGCTATTTTATAATTTAGAACAGTGACTCTTAGTAACCCCTATTAATAAAATGTATTTGTTCCAGGGTCTCCTATCGATAATCGTACTGCTGACGAGGTTACAATTACACCGGAGGATATATGAAGATTCAAATACCTGTTGTTACCGCAAAATACTGTTACCTAGATAATCATAGATAGATCACTAATATTATATTTTCCACAGTAACTCTTATCTCTCTGTGTGTTTGTTACGTTTACACGACAATACGGTAGGGCCACGTCCAGGGGCCCAATTCGACTAATATTTTCACTATGACAATGGTATGGTTGCAAAATGCCCACCTGTGGGTATTCTACTAATTCAATCTTTTTTCAATGACCGCCGTTGCTATGACTTCACCATGAAAATTTGGCAGCTTATGATAGGAACAACAATCATAATTGTTAAATAATGGTACGACTCATAATAGTGTTTCTTATAAACTCGCAGAATTGGGACCCTGGATTGAGACAGGCTAATTTTATTGACAAACCACGTGGAGAAGTCGCGGGGAAAAGCTAGTAAAAAATATTTAAATGATGTACAAATTTCTAGTAATCTTTACCTATTGTGGTCATCATGCATAGTATTTTTAATTAAATTATTCCTTAGCTCAAATTTTTATGTACAATTATTATTTGCATTCCAATGGGGATACGTACATTTATATTTTTATATCATGGCATTGACAATCTGCTATTGAAATGTAAGCATAGCTTATTTATTATAATTTTATTACGTGTTATTAATGTGATTATTAATTTAATAGACGTTTTACGAATTGTATTTCATAGTTTGATTGTAGTATTTATTTTATCATAGAAAAACTAGATTACTAGACTGTAAGCCTACCCGCACACGAGCAACGCGCGATAGCAACAAAACGCCGCCACAGACTGCATTTTCCGTACATTTTAAATGAACGTGCCGTATAGAGCTATAGTTACTAACAATACTACAAATTAATTTACAGTACATTCTCGCTTAGGCTGACGATGGGGGTGACAATAGCACGGATCGTGATAGATGGCACAAACTTCCATTTTTAAGAGCTCCCATCTTGAAACTCATTGCTCAACTACTAAATTGTAGGTACTCTAGGCCGATTGGCATTCGAGCAGCTGATAGTGGGTACAATGTGGGTACCCATTTATTCTGTTATTTTACTGTTTAATCATATATTGTTTGTAAAATTATTAATATTGTTCACTTCTTCAATTAATCCGTGGAAGATGTCTTGGGTCATGCATTTATTTATGTTACTATGTTTTACTTCGTAATGTATGACTGTTTATCTTCCCAAATAAATAAAATACAATAAATAAAACTTGGCAGTGGGTGTAGATGGGCTTTGGATGATGATGATGACATTTGGCTAAAGAGTCAGTGAGTAGCAGGTATCTCATTTATTTCTGCTGTATCAAACAAATGAATGAGTATTAAGTAATAGTATATTATGATACAAGTGAGCTAAGTTGCTCACGAGTTTCATACACACTTTTTCAACACACTTGCGAGGAAAAAGAGGTTAATCATAAAACTATTAAAACAATTGGTGAATGTACAATTTTCAAAACGATATTGTTGCACGCGCTAAATGTAGGGTGATTGATTACATATAGCCATACTTAAAAATTATAATTTTAGTGATAAAATGCAAATATTTTATAACAAATTATTGTGAATTATAAATAATTTAATAATAATAAATGTTTTTTCGTCTTAATTAGGGATACATTCATGTATTACAAAAATGTAAATGTATTTTCAGTGACATAAAACCTCTTTGTTGTTACAAAACTGTATTACCCGGTTAAATTGAAAATGCTCTGTTTACTCGCATATAATTTGCAGTTACGTACTAACTAACTTTATAGGGATAATTCTATTATGCACGTGTGTGTTATAGTTCGGTTTATGGCCCTAAGAACGATGTAATAAGGCTCCCTTTACGAGCAAGTGTGTTGAAAAGTTAGTTATAAACGTTACAAACTAGATGAGAAACAAGAATATGCATAATGCCCATTATACATATTCTTGTTTTTCGCTTAAGCTCTTTCAGACAACCTTTGGATAGAGAAGATTATTAGTAATTGGAGTAAGTAAACAAAATGAATTAAGTAATAAATAAGCCCCTGATGGTACAGCCAGGTGAACCACGGACAGGGAGTGATTCTAAATAAGGTGGGAGGAATAAGATTATGCATTGACGTCCCTCCATAGCCAGAAAAAATTTCGTCGCGACGAGAAATCGATAAAATGTGACACGCTAGTGTCTGGACGCAATGCGGTGGGCGTGAGAGTCACAGAAGACGACCTTTTAATGCGGTTACTCTGGTTCTGTTGTGACGCCCAGCTAACTACTAAAAATATGTATCCATCTTATCCTAAGTGAATTACTGCACATAACACATGCTCTAATATTTATAAAATTATTGAAATATTACTACAGACACATAGTGAAAATGTAATCAGATTATAGAGCTCATTGGACCAGACATTTTGATAACAATAGAAAATATATTACAAGCATACTATGAAACTAACCTTTACCAAGGTGGAGGCTAAACTGTAGGATAACTTGAAATAAAAAATACTAATTTATCCATTAAATAATGTTTAATATCACAAAAGCTTGCATTGCCCTCTTTTTGACTAATAATGACATACAAAATACTTTATAAGCTTGAATAGGTTAAAGCCGAGTGTGAATTTTTACTACATTCACATCTTAAATAGCAGTAGTGCCTCGTTATAAAAATAGAAAATTCAGTCTGATGCAGTCAGGGCCATTACAGTGAAGCGGACTTCAGATGGGTCACGAGCCATGAACGCCTGGCATACTTTAGCTGCATCCTCCAAAAGGCTGTCTGCTGTAGTTGGCCCATGATTGATCGGGAAAGATTTGCGACCATCTAACTCATAGAGAGCACCATCCTTATGAATGAGAGTAATGAAGTGATGGATAACAACATCATCTGCCCCTGGTGTATTTGTTTGGCCTTCTTGAGCTAGCTCCTTGTGAGCATTGATAATTCCTGTAAACTTTTCCAAGAGTGCTCCACGTCCTACAGAGTCCATCTTCTTCGCTTCTTCCAAAAAGTCCTTCATATGTCCATCAGCAAGTTGGATTTTATCAGTGTTATTAGCAACTCCATGGACAAGAGCAACGGTGCCGCAAGCATTGCTCAGGTTTTGTTTCATGTAAAACACATTTTCGGAAACCTCTTGACCCTTGGCTAAGATCTCGCCTTCTTCGTTCTTGTGGTATTGTTCATACACGTCTGACGTTGGGAATAGGAGCATTACAGCTAGGACAGGACGCGGGACAAAAGCCAGCATGTCCGAGTCTAACCCCATCACGTCCACCAAGGTCCAGCTGCTCGGAACACCCAACTTCTGCAGAAACTTGTTTAATACATCGGGGTTGGATTCCAAGGGCACCAAGGTTTCAGAAGCCATTTCGTAAGCACTGAAAATAATAGGTTACCGGTAAATTGACTAGTTATTGAAAACATTAGTAAGACTCATATGTACTACTAAGTATTTACCTGGGTATGAACTGCTGTCCTTGGTAGTAGATGAGGAATTTCTCGAAGTCTTGGTTGCCGATCGATCCGGTAGAAAAGTACAAAATGCAAAGTCAGCAAATTTTTCCGATTTGGATCAATACACAACAAATGATTGAATGAATGAAATGAAAATTAAATTAATCATAGTCATAGTCTGTCATACATAGATAACAAAAACGAACGAATAAAAGGATCGATTTGGTAGTAGTCTTCGTGTAAATAGGAATGAACATGTTTGTACTGAGTTGTCTGTACTGAGGTATAATCAAAGCAAGTAATCATGTCAGTGTCAGTCAGTTGAACCAAAATGAATGGATGGTTGCAAATTTTCGACCGTTTCGTAAATCCTGAATTATCGGTTTTTTGCTTGTAGTTTAATGTGACAATACTTTCCTGAATAAAAGTATGAATAATTATATCAGAATACCTCAGTGTTCCTATCAGATTCAAAAACCATCGTGAAACTTAGCCAAACGAAATGGCTGTTTGTGGATTGAGGACTATACTGCTCATCGTTTGTGTACTTGAACTGGTATGTTTTTGTGACTAGTATTTTTTTATAAACAAAGCTATTATGTATGCTGTAGTTTTAACTTTCTCATACATTGTCTTTGTTATGTATCGCAGTTTTTTACACAGAGTTAAATAATTGATGTGTGAAACTGGTGTGTGATTCATAGCAAGCAAGTGGATGAACCTTGTACTTCTTAGATTCCTTAGTATTTTAGCTAGATGTTCCATTGAAATAAAAAAACCTGAGTTTGTATTTATCCAAGCTTGTATAGAGTTAATTTAACATAATTATAATGATAAATAATCTGTAATGAATTCATTTAAATACACCTAATAATCTCTAAATTGGTACTATTAATACATTTTAATATATATCTTGTAATGAGTTTTTTCTAAGTCACTAAGTTGTCTTAATTTTGTGTTAACCTATCTAAAGGTTGACCCTTTAGCGATAAGGCTGTTTATCTGACCCATTACAATTTTTCCAGATAATTACAATACAGCGGCAGGTTTTTGACTTCCTGGGGTACATGTGGTTGTCGATCATTGCTAACTTCACAAATATACTACTGATCATATTTGGATCATTTGGAGCTGTCCAATACATAACAAGATATCTAATTGCAGTAAGTATCTTAGTCCCTTTCCTAGAAGCTACAAGTGAATAACAAGTTTTTATGATTCATGTAATGTATGACTATTAATGCAAATAACAGTTATATACTTACATTGTTGTAACTGTTTGTTAAGCAAACAACTGTTGCTTAAGTTGTTAGGGGATTTATCCATGATTATTTTTCTATAAACCTTTGTTATTACAGCTTTTGATTTTATGAAACTTATTGGTGATTTTTAAATGTTAACTTATGATTTAATGCTATTGAAGCCAGCTGCAAAAACAAGTGGCAAATAATTAATCTGTGTATTCTAGAAACTTTTAGAAGAGGATTTGAGACAATCTCTTTCTCTGCTTAACCATCTGTTATTAATGCAAGATTTTTTAAAAAAGAAACTGGTATAAAATTTGTTTATTTTTAAGATCTTATCAGCTACATTCAGAAACATTATGTGTGGTCACTACTTGGATGGGTGACTACTAGTGGCATTTACAACTAAATTCTTATGAGCTTCAGAGGACATTTAAATGATAATAATAACATAATAATTTCAGTTCTGCATATAAAAAATTTGTCAAGCCATGTTGGAGGCCTTATGGCCTTGCAAATTCTTACACAAGAATAGGTCATACAAACTTAAAATATATAACTAGACAGAAACATTCTTATAAGACCTGGATGTGATGACCTACCTATAGTCATTGGATACTGACCGTAATTATGATTTTGAGATTCAGCCTAGTACGTTAAAACATAAAGACAGGCAATTGAATCCCACAAGTTGCTTAGCTAATAATAAAAATCAATATTGACTCATGTTTCACAAGTTGTGTACTATGAGTGACCCACTTTTTTGCTATGCATACTTTCACCATGGCTAGAGTTATGTAACTAGTGTAGTTGGATAGCTACCTTTAAAGTTTGTGTTCTGTACTAAATATTTGTAATGTTTCCAGTATGCAATATGGAGTTTCTTGTGGCTGGCGTGGAACGTGTTCCTGATATTCCACTTTTTAAATATTGGCACACTTAACAAAGTAAGAACTTTTTGTTAAATATTTTTGGGAAACTTTATTTTTTAACAAATATGAATTTGAAACATCGTCTCACGTCAAAATAGAATATATTTTAGGTTTTGTTTTGTTAATTAAAAGTAACATAGGTCAGTTGATAAAAAAAAAATTGACTTTGATTGGTCAAATGGTGTCGGAGATTATCAATCTCAGATATATTATGTACCGATCAACATCCATTTTTATATTGGTATACACTAGTTGAATGCCAGCGACTTCGTCCGCCTATTTTCTGGAAACGGTTTTTTTTTAAATAAATTAAAAGCATTTATTGAGAACAACAAATATAAAATCATTTGTACAGTCTGAAACGATCATTGATTGATTGAAAATACTTTATTGCGCTTATAAATCTAGTACAAAGGCTAACTTAATGCTAAAGAGCATTCTCTTCCAGATAACCTTTGATAATGCCTTTAAAAGTATGAAAACGGTGTTACAGTTAAGGTAAGGGATGACTACTTAGCAATTAGATTGACAAGATTCATGTTGAACAATTGATGAATTATTATGATGATGTGCAACAAAGTATATTCTACCTTTTATCCTTTTTCTTATATAATGGTTACAATTAGGATTTTTAAACAAAGACTGATAAATATAATGTTATTTTGCAGGAGAATGATCTACTGTCGATGTACACAGGCAGCGTCAGTTGGTGGGAGAGCAACGGCTGGGGCTGCCAGCCGCAGTGGGGTGAAGTAGAAGGGCTCGGCACATGGAGGCCGGCTCAAGTAGACGGCTGCTTCCTTCAGTGGGATCACGTTGAGCTTGCCCAGTCCGCCGTAGGAGCCCTCTTCGCAACCATCGCCTTGCCACTTGCCATTTTGCTAGCTTACAAGTCATTCAACAAACGCAAGCCCAATGCAGGTAATAAAAACTAGTATAAAGTAATATTTAAGCTATGGTTTGATAGTACATAATGTTAGAACCTCAAATCGTTGCAGATAAAGGCACACTTCCTCGCCGGCCGGTTTACACGATAGAGCTAAGTCCAACGGAAACAACTTCGGTCGAGAGCTCAATGAAGCCGATGACGCCGCGGCGCGTGAAGCGGCGCTCCGGCTCGCGAGGGAACAACTCGTCGGTCCGCAGGTCGCGACGCTCCTACCGGAACGCGGCCTACATGTCGTCCAACGCCTCCCTGCCAAGAGATCCCCGGGGTTCCCGCCCCACTTCGGCACACTCCTCCTACTCTAACTTCCACGCGGCACGCCCCGCCTCCTACCACACGGTGGAACGAGAAAGGAGCACGCCTACAGAAGCACCGTACGATCAGCAGCCCGTCTCCGAGTCCGTGCCGATCGTCACAAACAGGCACACGCTCACCAGGCACAACAGCGTCAAGTCGGCCGGGTACGACGTCGTAGGGCCGTACAAGGAATCGGATTCTCCCGGTAACGAGGCGAGTAATATTCCGTGCGGGGATCTCACCGCCCGGATAGACAACATAGCTCGGGATTGGGGGGAGTGTCACGAGGGCGGGTGGCAGGAGCCCCCGCCGCCGGCGCCGCCGTACAGTTCGCGGAGCACGCCGCCGCCCGCGCCGCCGTACAGCGGGGGCAACGAGCCCCCGCCGAGCCATCCCTCGCAGCAGGTGTACACCGCTCACAGCATGCATGCGCAGAGTCAACAGTATGCGCCGTACTCGTACCTCCCGGCGCAACATCAGCACCAACACCTGAGCACGCCGCCCCCGGCTTCGACGCACGCGCACGCGCACAGTCCGCAATACGAGAACCACGCCGCCTATGAATACCACAGCCGAGCTTACGCTCACGGCACGCCGGTGTCCCCGGGTCCGCCGGCCTATCAGGCGATCAACGAAATATACACTAATATGCCTCAATGCCAATGAAGAGTGCTTCATAAAAATCCTCCTTTTTCCCATGGCACATGTGTGTGTGAGCCATAAAATCAGTCAGTTACGAATTTGATTGAATATACGTAGTCTACGTTTCACTGTTTGATGTGCCTTAAATCCAGTGGTCTTTATTAAGTCTAAAGGGAACGTAATTCACGAATCAGTTATGTTTTAGTGTTGCAAACACAATGCTACGATAGGTCCCACGGTATGGGTATTATTTTTAAGTTATATCTTAGTTATTCCTACTTTTGTGAATTTATTGTTAGCTTTAACGAAACTTGTATGAGTTGAGTGTTAAATACAGGGATTTGTTTCGTAATTTAACATTCCAAAATATTTGGTACAATCCAACATTGTTACATATTTTTAGGTCTGAAGATGGATCTGATTCTTTACTGTTAGTCAGGTACGTAATCATAAATTCTTAGTAACTAATTAGTATCGAGAATCTCAATTTTGTACTTACGTAATTTTGGAAACTCCTAGTCTACAGTTTTGCGCACTTTCGTTCTAATAACTTAGTTACACAGTTTTAAAGAAATCTTATTGGATTTTGTCAAAATGTGTTGTACGGATTAGTATCGAGCGCGCACAACTTAGACTAGGGTTTAACGCAGTGCCTTGCAACGAAATAGATCTAATGATAGTTTATAAGATGCGTACATTTTGTAACACACAATCAAATTTAACTTTCTCAATCCACTTTTGTGTGAGCACTATTTGTGGATTTTATTTCAAAGTATTATTACTGCTCCGTCCAATTTGTGGTAAATGTTCTGTCCTTAATCTCCATTTAAAATTATTGACATATTTTACATTAAGATATATGTTCAAGTTGACATTAAGTAATCCTGACGTTATGGTCTGTGGTCCAATTATTTTTAAGTTTCGAGAGAATTCCAAGAGCTTTAGTAGTTTAAGAATTAATTTAAAGATTATTTTGGAACAATTTCCAATTAATTTTTATGCCAAATATACACCTACACTAAAAAAAGCTGTTATTATTTCGATCAACAACTAAATAAATATAAGCAATTTTAGGAAAGTGTTGAATAAATGAAACAATTTGAAGTTCGAGCATTGAATTATATTTTCGTAAACGACAAAACTTATAGTAATTTGTACTTATAATAAAATACATTCAACTTTTAGAAATTGTATAAAAAAATTCACTTTGCAAGTTCAACAAACTAGAAGAACTTTGTCAAGGATCTTAAAATGTTCTACGTATCTTATAATTATAATACATTTTTATTTTTACACACATGATTGTGATGCAAATGCAATAATTGATTATTAGGGTGATGTAAGTAAAGCCCCATAATTGGACTAAAGGAAAGGTCTTACGAGGCATGCCTTTTAAGTTCTGTCGTTTCCATATTTTCCGGCAATTTTGAATTTGGAACTGTTCTATATTCGAATGTGTTTACATTTTGAATCTCAAAACAGTTGAAAGTATTAGGATTAATGCTATTGTTTAGTCACAGTTTCGATTTGAATCTGTCAGGTCACGTACGAAAATGAATCTTTCTAAGGAAAATGTTCGTGCAATAATTTTCTACAACTTTAGAAGAGGCCTGACACGGCTTCAGTGTTTAGAAGAGCTAACATCTGTGTTCAGTGATGTAGCCCCATGTCTGCGGACTGTCGAACGCTGGTATTTAGAATTCCAGCGTGGACATACTAGTGTTAGTGACAGATTTCGCGAAGGACGCCCAAAATCCGCCTTCACTGAAGATAACATCATTGCTGTGAGACAACTAATTCTCGAAGATCGTCATGTGACGTATCGAGAGATAGAGGCTCTATTAGGCATCTCAGGGACAACCATTCAGAAGATCTTGCATGAAGCGCTTGGTGTGAGAAAGCTAGTTTGCCGTTGGATACCGCATCTGCTTTCCGACGATCACAAGGCGGCCCGCGTCAGATGGTGTAAGAAAACTCTGCAAAGGTTCAACCGAGGGGAGTCAAATCACGTCTACGACATCATAAGTGGTGACGAATCTTGGATCTATGCCTACGATCCTGATACCAAACAACAATCTACAATCTGGGTCTTTCAAGACGAGCCAAAGCCGACTAAAGTTGTTCGTTCTCGAAGCACTTCAAAGAAGATGGTGGCCACGTTCGTTGGAAAAACCGGCCATGTTGCGACTATTGCACTTGAAGATCGTAGAACGGTTAACGCAGAGTGGTATACTACAGTTTGTTTACCACAAGTTATCGCCGAACTTCGAAAATCTAACTCAAAGCGACGCATCATCCTGCACCACGACAACGCAAGCTCACACAGCGCTCGTCAAACGATTGAGTATTTGAAGCAGGAAAAAGTAGAAATTCTTGACCATCCTCCATACAGTCCTGACCTAAGCCCTAACGATTTCTTTACATTTCCTAAAATTAAGAAAAGTCTTCGTGGTCAAAGGTTCCAGTCCGGTGAAGAAGCAGTCGACGCTTTCAAGACAGCCATTTTGAACACCCCACTTTAGAGTGGAATAAATGTTTATAATAACTGGTTTGAGCGAATGGAAAAGTGTTTTAAGCTACGTTGTGAATACTTTGAAAAACAATAAAAAGTACTATAAGGTTCTAGATGTGTTTTTTTCTTCAAACGACAAAACTTAAAAGGCATGCCTCGTAATGATCTCAAAATTACACACAATGACATACTAACCACGGACAAGTCATTTTATAAAACTAATCTAATATTTACAGTTAATCATAGTACCAAGTATTTTGCAACAATTCGGTAACTGCTTTCTTGATATAATTGTTATCATGTGATAACACTAGGTTCACTAGGTTCAGGCTTACGTTAATGTTAACGTAAGCCTGAACCTAGTGACCTTAGACCATTTGACACGGGGCAACTTAAAATACATTGGTCACAACTTTGTCAATATTGCACAAAGTTGCCGATGAAATGTATGATGATGATTTATCGAAAGTTGTTAAGACGAAGAGGCACTATTGGCTAAATAAAAGCTTGTAAAAGTCAGCTTGTATGACTAGAAACTCATGCCAAAAAAAAAAAGACTGACGCCCCTCTTATTGTATTACTATCTTCTGCCAGCGGCTTCGCATGCGTTGTTTATCAACAAAAAGTAGCCTGTGTTAATCCAGGTTATAATCTACGTACATACCAAATTTCGTCGAAATCGGTTCAGCCGTAACGACGTGATTGAGTAACAAACAAACAAAGAAACTTTCGCATTAATCATTGAGACTCAAGCATAGATTTTTTGACAGATTCAAATGAAAAAAACTGTTAAAAAAATCTACGATTAGCTAATCGTAAAACTGGCCATAAGCTTATGGCCAGTTTTGAACCGTCTGTGGTTGTAATTGTAACCACAGACACGTTTCTTCTTTAAAAGTTTGTAAATTTTTCAAAGAGAAACGAACCAATGTTTATAGGATCCGGCCATTACTAGACGCAAACTAAATATACATTTTTTTAGCCTTTGGGGGAGTTTTCGTTCATAATATAGCGTAGAATGTAGAAACATTTACAATGAGATTGTCAATCCATACTAACATTATAGATTCGAAAGTAATTCTGTTACGTTTTCATGACTAAACGGCCGAACCGATCTCGATGAAATTAGGTATACAGATAGATTATGACCAGGATAGAGACAGACTACTTTTTACCCAACTGCACAAAATGAGGATGATGCTTTTATTTAAAACCAAGCTGCTGAGTCAGCTATATTGAGTGTTGGTGTGATGGTAGGTCGGTTGGTGTAGTATCAAATGGCAGGTAGTTGTCTCCGCTCGGCGGGCGTGAGGTCCGGGTGCCACACGTCGACGATGAGTACGAGGCGGGCGCCGGTGCCGTTGTGCCAGACCTCGTGCTCGAAGCTGTCGTCGAACATCAGCACTTTGCCGATCTGCCATTGTCTGAAAAGTTGTACTTAGTTTAGTTTCAACTGAACTAGGGTTCGATTCCCACCGCGGAACTAATGTTTGCATGATCTACAGATATTTACTGCGGGTTTGGTTGTTTCTCCATATATTATAAATAAGTATTTAAAAAAAGTATTAATTAAATAAATTAAATATTGCTGGACATTTCACACAGCGCTATCTAGCCCCAAACTAAGCAGAGCTTGTACTATGGGAACCAGATAACTGATAGAATACTTATATGCTTTTTTTTTTGTAAATACATACTTATAATAAATAGAAATACATCCAGACCCAGAACAAATATCTGTAGATCATGCAAACATTTGTTCAGCGGCGGGAATCAAACCCGCTACCTCCTGCGTCTCAGCCGGTTATACGCCCACTGCACCACGGAGGTCGTCAAAGTACTACTCGTATAAGTATATATAAGTATTCTATCAGTTATTTGGTTCCCATAGTACAGTAACAGTTAGTTTGGGGCTAGATGGCGTTTTGTGTGAAATGATGTCCAACTCCGCCCTGATAGAGGGTCTTGAAGGATGTAGAAAGATTACTTAATCAGAAAAACATAAAATGAGGTAAACATTTAGTTTGTTTACGCATAGCTATTTAACAAAATCAGTACGGCTGTAACGGCGCCGGCAGGGAATCACTAACAAACATCTAAACTTTAACATTTGTTAGTAGAATGTATAATCATTGGCTGTGCTCAGCAGCTCTAGAAGGGTTAGATCTACCCTTACTGCCCCATTTGTGCGAAGGAGAACACTGTTCGCGCGGTGGGGAATATGAGACTAACTCGTCTAGGGCATTGATGAACCAGACAGTAAAATATAACAAATGTATGGCATAACGAAGAGGTCTATACTCAACAGTAAAATTATTCAATATCCTAACTGCGTTACTAATAAACTCGCACTATAGAGGAACAGTTACATCATGATTTGTTGCAAATCTGATCGAAAGAGACTTCACTATGGTGAATTTATTCAGAGTATAATGTATACGAGTATTGACGACCTCCGTGGTGCAGTGGGCAAATAGCCGGCTGAGACGCAGAAGGTAGCGGGTTCGGTCCCCGCCGCGGAACAAATGTTTGCATGATCTACAGATATTTGTTCCGGGTCTGGTTGTTTCTCTATATAGTATAAGTAAGTACATATTTACAAAAAAAAATGTATATAAGTATTCTGTCAGTTATCTGGTTCCACAACTGGTACAAGCTCTGCTTAGTTTGGGGCTAGATAGCGCTGTGAGAAAAAAAAAATGTTCGTCTCAAGCTACTGCATTGAAATGTGAGTTTTATATCGTGAGACGTAAAGTTAGTTATAACAGTTTTTTTAATGTGTAACATCTTTCCTCTCGGTTTGTAGGAGTGATTTTGGCAAAAAGGACGGAAATGTGTAACAGGAAACCGGGGAAGCGCGCGCTATTTGATTTGACCAATGAGCGCGCGCGGTGGTCATATGCGACTACTGTAAGGCTCGTAGTTTTTTTGTAAGACTAAGGGCCCAGGCACACGGCGTATTTAAAACGCGCAGACATTTAAATCGATACAAATGCTGCGTAGTCTGGTTCGTTTAAAATACGCCGTGTGCATAGGCCCTAAAATGCGATTTGCTAACTTTTCGTACGTTTAAATCAAAAGTTAGTGTTAATTCGGTGTTTATGGTTTATTACAACCGAAGAACTGTTATTTTGAGCCACAGTGAAGGAAAAGATTAAAATCATGGAAAAATCTTACTATCGAAGCATCTTAATCAACTAGCTGTGAAGTTCCTCGAACGAAATCAACAAAACCGCCTAAAGCGCCACAACACACTAGAACTGATTGACAGAAACTAGTTTCTCCAAATGTGCCACACTCAGGAGCCCAGCACAGCACGCCAATTTTGCTCTCAATATCTGCTTATAGCCAAATGCTGCAAAGGGCTGATCGTAGATAAAACTTCAAGGAAAAAAAGTGTATGTCAATTACCTAGTCTCCTTATCCACTCTAATAAAAGTATCTTTGGTGTTGGTCAGTCCCAGGTGCATCCGCAGCCGGCAGTTGGTCGGTCCGACGTGTGGCCTCACGTGCGTGCCCGCCTCCATCATACTGAACTTGACCTGACCGCGTCGACAGCCGCTTGCCCCAACCTCCCCCTTCACAATCCCGCAAGTGACGGGCGCTCGGGAACATCTCTCGGGAACCTCCCGACCTCGTACGAATAAATCCAGCTGCGACCATTCCCCGCGCTCTTTCAACCCTTCCTTCTCTTTCTCGTATAAAACTCTAGCAGCTTCTCCCTCTTTTAATATCTCTTTCCATGATTTTTCGAGGGCGCGGGCTATCCTCGAATACGGAGTTTGGTGCACGTTCCACCACGGTTTGCTTTGCAGTCTGTCCACGTTGTAGAGAGACCGTTGGTTTGGTGATAGAAAGTGGCCTAATTTTGCGCCGCGTTTGTGTATTTCGTGCGCTTCGTCAAAACGTCCTAGAAGGAGTAATGCGTCTCCTAAGTGATAGTAGAAGCGGGGTTCGTTGGCCGCTCCCGTGTCCCCTTCGAGGGCTTTGGTGAAGGCTTCCACGGCTTCTTCGAGGCGATTGTGAAGGGTTTTAAGGATGAAACCGAGGTGAGCTAGGGCTAAACGGTCGTTTGGCCAGAGTTTAAGCGTTTCTTTTAAAACATTTTCAGCTAGGTCGGCTCTGAAAATAAATGTACAATTCTTTTCTATTAATTAGAAAAGAATACGCCTACTATTAACTTAAAGATAATATAGCAATTTATTGTAATTACCGCACAGAAACAATTTAACACTAAAATAAAACTAAAACAAAAAAAAAGCAATACAATGGGCGGCCTTATAGCAGAGAACCATCTCTTCCAGGCAACCGTTGGATGGAATGAAAAACTAATAACAGTTACCTACTAAAATAAAAAGTTACACAAGGTTATCCGTAAAAAAACTACTTATGAACCTACTTCTCCTATTTTTCGTCTGTTAATAAGGGTGTTTCGTAATTTACCTGTTAGCCATAAGGAGAGCGATCGTCAAATTGTTTCGATAAGTCGGCTCGTCGGGGAATCTTCGAATAAGTAGTTTATAAACAGGCTCTGCGCTTAAATAAGTTCCTGAAACCAAACAACAATTTGTCTTTAGCATAATAAAGTTAAAATTATAAATTCCCTCCATATTACCATCCCATGATTTACCCTTTAAAATTGAGTAGTGCGAGATTTATCTTAGCCGAACAGTAAAAATTTAAGATTTTTGATTATATTAGATTAAAAAAAATATATACCGACTACGTGTTTTGTTAATACACATTAAATGAAAACACGGATAGGGCTAATGCTAGTATTGTTGTAAATAGGCTTTTGCAAATTCATTAGCATAAAAAAATTTTAATTTTCAAACAACCAAAAATATCAAGTCTTAAAATATCAATGAATCAGATTGTTTAAAATAGGTAAACAAATCATATTCATTCATTATGTAAGTAGGTACCTGTTAAACCGACTAAGCGGCTTCGTCGCAAAGGCGCCGCCGTTTTACGTTAAAAATTGATTATTGGAAATGTATTGATTCATCATCATCACCCACAGCCTGACTTCACCCATTGTTGGATACATGCCTGTATAGATTACTGGATAAATATTCAAGCTACCGGGATTAAACCCACCTCTAAAATCAGTTAATACGATTCCGGATGTGTGTTTTAAATTAATGTCGTACATAACAAAACGGGTTGTATATTGACATGGACATGACAATTAGAAGATTCTTACCTCTAAACTTGATTCTATCCAGCGTCCGAGTAGCCACTTCTAGAAGCTTCTTGTCCGAAAGTCGCTCGTTCATTTTCAGCAGTTCCAAATAAGCTGATATAGCTCGGCTCAGCAGTTGATTGTCTTTCTTGGCATCAGCGGCGGCGTCCAGCGCCCGGGCGATGATGTACCGGGCGCGGGCGCTGGATTGAAGCTTCGGAGTGCTCGCCTTCTCGACGGCCGCTGTCCACTCGCCCTCCGCAAGTTAGTACACACAATCACACACACGCAGCAAACAAAATCAGAGTCGCCACGTCACCAATCATACTATTTTTGACCGTATTTTTGGCAAATAGTAGCATTTGGCGTTGGCACGACACTGATCGAACTATAATTGCATAAATATTCCTATTCTAGTCTACGGGGTAAGTCGTCGGGGACGCGTCAGGGACGAATCGCGCGGGGTGCGGGCGCGAATCGTATTCTGAGGTATCGCCGACGAGTTGGGAAATGGCACAACGAGCAAAGTAATAGGATGCGAAAACAGTTAGTCGAGCCAGTTCTGAAATTCACATATAATTTCATAAGTTTAATAGTAAGTTGAAGTTGAATGTTCGATTTATCATATCGAACTTCTCATAAGAAGGTGGTAAAAGACTTCTCAACTATGGTTACGAGGTCTACGATTTTTTTTAAAGTTAGAGCCTATAGTGGTTTTCATCCAAACTTTGTCCGCGCCTTTGAATCGATACAAATGCTGCATTTTGGGCCTCTATGGCGACTTAAACGCGCGTCGACAGCGTTTTCAAAATACGACGTGTGCATAGGCCCTAACTTTAAACTTTATTACCATAAACTAAAACTATCTTCGGTTATACCGTGTTATCTTCTTTCAAAGAGACTTTAAAATGTTTGTAAAAATGATTTCCTTGATGTATCTTCTCCATTTGATCTATTTGTTAATTGGTATAAAGTGATCATGCAAGAAGCTCATCGCAAAGCAAAGGAAATTGAAGATTCTATGTTAGAGAAGTGTTATGTATAAAACAAAAACATGAGAAAATACACCAAGAAACTCTGATAATATTTGAAGAAAATCGGCGAAGATTGATAGTATACCAACAGACTTTAGTTTACTATATGTAATTATGTATCACTAAAAAGGGTTTTAATATTACCGTTTTTAGGGTTCCGTACCTCTAACGGAAAAAAGGAACCCTTATAGGATCACTTCGTTGGTTATCTATCTGTCTATCTGTCAAGACCCTTTTTCTCAGGAACGCGTGGAGGTATCAAGTTGAAATTTATATCAAATACATAAGGTCTACGAATCATGGCTATTTTTTGATTGCTTTGACTTCAAAGCAACTAACAAATACGGACATTTTTACCCCTTAATTTGCTTGCAAATAAATCATAACCGTACTACAGAGTACGGGGTACTTCCCATTGACTTAGAATCATTAAATTTTGCAAGAAGCAGGTCTCACAGCACAAGTAATCTTCGACTACTGAATCGATCTACAAATTAACTAAAAAATACAAATTAATCTACAAGTCCCCACGTGCGTACATGCTCGACGTTTTTGCGTCCAATTGAGCAATGTCGATCGTATAGTATAGATATACCGATAAAATTTAGGACATAATGTTCGAAGTCGAACCTAAATGCTCACAAAACACCGATACGTGCTCGTCGAGCATGAACGCACGTGTAGAGGCACCATAAGATGTGCTTTGTCTTAGGAAGCGGAAATTCATCAGAACCAATGATTTTAATCTACTTGAAACGACAGTTTGGAGAGAGTGGCGTACGTATTAGAGAGAAGGGCTATACATCAGTGGGTGCCAACAAGCTGAACCGATAGATATTGGCAGTTTGTCAAATATTTGGCAATCATTTCATTCCAACAGAGTAACTATTATAATAATAGATTATTATTGTTTTTTGTATTGTCTTCGTATAAAAAACTGTCTTTAAGTTCCTAGATGAACGTTGTCGTAGATCTAACTTTTTTAAATGAAACATTTAATAAACTGATATCCCTTTTTAGCTGACTTCAAAAAAAGGAGGTTCTCAAGTCGGCTGTTCTTTTTTAAACATTTGTTTTGTGTTTGTTACCTTAGAACTCAGTCATTTATGAACCGATATGGAAAATTATTTTTTTATTTGAAAGGATATTATTTTCAGATATGAAGCTGTAAGTACCTGGCGTAGCTCGCGTTGAGCCTGCTCCAGATGCTCGTTCCAAAACGCGTCTTCGGGCTCGCCCGGCCACTCGTCTTCAATACTGTTTCCTCCATCCTCTGAAAAATTACGTCTTATTTTAATGACAGTGAGTGAGGTCCTTAAACTTAAGGGGAAAATTTACAAGACGATCATAAGACCTGTCGTAATATATGGTTCTGAGTGTTGGGCTATGAAATGGGACGGATGAAAGAAGAGTGTACGCGGCGGAAATGCGAATGTAGAGATGGATATGTGGAGTAACGAGAATGGATAAAATAAGGACCGAGTATATTAGAGGAAGTATGAAAGTAGCCTCAGTGATAGAAAAATTGAGGAGTAAAAGGCTAGCGTGGTATGGGCAGGTCATGCGGAGGGAAGAAAATCATGTGACTAAAAGAGTATTAGATATTAATGTGGATGGATAAGAAGTAGAGGAAGACCGAAGAAGAGATGGATGGACTGTGCGAAGAATGATATGTGTCAGAAAGAAGTGACAACGGAGATAAGCTGATAGAGTGGTATGGAGAAAAAATGTGCCAAAAAGGGCAGGAAGAAGAGTGAGTGAGATCCGAGGGTATCCATGAGCCATTTATTATTACTAGTTGTGCAAGTGTATAGTTTAACTAAACTGTTATTATTATATAATTACTGGCATATTTGGGTGATTTTCGTCTTTATTTGTAGAACTATAAAATGTAAATCCGTTATTGGATAGATACATAAGCATTTCAAACTTTTAACTTTTAAGAGCTGTAGATTTTGTTGGTAAATAAAATACAGTGGTGGAAATTCGACCGGTATGTTTTTTTTTTAGTAAACTTTAGCTTCCTCCTTCATATAAACTTTAACTGTGACAGATCAGACACTCCACGCAATAAGTTTAAAAAGGGGTACAAAGTTTTCTCTTTAAGTATTTATGCATTGATTTTTAATTTAAATGTAAAGTTAAAGCTAAACTGGATTAACAAGCTGAATTGACAGTGGGCGGGGCACATAGATGGAAAAACTGACGGCCGTTGGGGCGGATAGCTTTTCGAGTGGAGACCATCACGAACTGGAAAGCGCAGCGTAAGACGGTCCCCTATTCGATGAAAATACGACCTGATAAAGGATTCTGGGAACCGCGGGGAAGTTCAGGGAATCTATAGGGGAGGCCTATGTTCAGCAGTGGACGTCTTATGGCTGATAATGTGTTTAATTTATAGGACGTATTTATCATTTCAAAATAGTATAGTATGGCATGATAAACCTACATTAAAAAGTTTGTGAAAAGATAACAGAAATCCGTAGTATTCTTAAATCATACGTTGTATTCAATTCTATTGCAGTTTCCCCTAAAATTATATAGTAAAACCAAGAGATCTAAGAATGCCCATCCTGGAGATTCATAAAGTCGCCATTTTGGAGGTAAATTTAGAACAATCTACGTTCAGTCATCCATGCTAATATTATAAACAGGTCAAATTTGTTGTTTGTAAGTGTTTATGTTTGTACTAGCTTCCGCCCGCGGCTTCGCACGTTTGGTTTGTCAGTAAAAAGTAGCCTATATCTCAATTCAGGTCATAATCTATCTTTGTACTAAATTTCATCAAAATCGGTTCAGCCGTTTAGTCGTGAAAGAGTATCAAACAGAGAGACAGAGTTACTTTTGAATTTATAATATTAGTATGGATGTTTGTAATCTTTGAAACTACTGAACCGATTCTGAAAAATATTTTACTGGCAAAAACCTATACTATCCTTGAGTGTTAAAGGCTATATTTTACATTGATACCACCCCGTGCTAAGCCGGGCGGGCCACCTAGTTGGTAATAAAATAGATATAGAAACAAAATAGTATCGACGCACATGCAGTATGATCATGCTTGATTAAAATCAGATACATTAAAATAACTAGGAGTAAACAGGTATAACAACTTTAAGTAATATACGTAAATAAACACGGGACAATTTTGTTGACACTAAATTTAGAATTACCAAAATTATTAACATCTTTTGGTTTCCGAATGTTAGAGAGTGAATGTTGTAATTTTAATGCTATCATACCTAAATTTAGATAAGCAGAATTGCCCCCAATATCACCCTAAAAATAATATAGATTATCTAAATAAATGTAAACACTCACACGGGTTAATCATGCCAACAGTTAGTATGTTATCAAGCCAGTGAAAACCACATTCCACGCCAGTTTACTATGAGTTCGCGCGGGTCTCTCCGGTTCAGGCAACCGTCCGTATTTTGCCTCAAGCCTATTCAAAAGCTCTGCATCATCAACATCTGATATCTCTTCCTCTTCCATTTCCTCTTCCAGTTGTTCTTCGTCTATTATTTCTACGTCATCGTCTTCGTCCGGTTCGGGTGTGACCTCTTTGGTTACGTCTGGTATCTGTGGTACTTGTGGTACCGCTTGTTGAGGGTTGGCTTTTGTCGGTTCAATTATTTCTTCTTCCTCTTCTTCCACATCTTCCTCGTCGCTGTACAACTCTCTGTTAATTATGTCTTTTGTTGTTGCTATCGGTTGAATTTGCTGAAAAAATTGTGTTGTTTGAGTGTATACCCGAATTCCGTCTACATTTGAACATGGGGCAAAGCTAAAGACAATTCTCAGCTAGTGTTTCATACCCCGTATCAAACCTTTTTCGTACCTTAGACACAATTATTTCTTCCTCTTCTTCTTCTAAATCTTCTTTAGTTGGCGGAGAAGTCTGCACATTAACTAACTGAGCTTCTTTTGTAGCTTCCTTCTCTATAGGCCGAGATAGTTCTTGCAATTTTGGTTGTCCTATAATAAAAAAAACCTCATGACGTACCAAACTTTTTTTTAACTTCAAGTACAGCAATTACGTCACATTAAGCACAAAAAGCTTGAAACTATATCCTACCAGTAGGTGGCGGCACTGGATCCGATATAAGAGTCATTCTTCTGTCAGATAAAGGAGTTTCTTCTCTAAACTCTGGCTCATCCTCTTCTATGTCAGTTTCTGTTACGGAAATATCATTCACTACGTTGGAGAAGTATAATAAAAATATTGTGATGATTGATAACAGTTTAATGGCGTTAAACTTCACCTACTTTTTGTGATATACGAACACACACATACAACGATGAGTTTGGTATTTTATCATCAGTGATCTTGTTTCAGAGTTTCGTGTCTTTGATTAAACTCACTTTCGTGACTACAGATGTTTATTATAAGCAGGATTGTCTAAAGCTAAGCGAAATATTCGTTTCAATATTCAGCATTTAAATGAAATTAAAAGAACTGCGATGTTAAGTTCTGCTTTAGAGAAAGCTACATTATACTAATCATCACTATTAGTAAAATATTTGCCTTCGACAAATTCTGTCACAGGAGCCTAGAAAAAGTATTTATTTCTTTGAATTTATTCAAACTCGTAAAGGTGAAACCAGTCTTATTTTGTACTTTGTTAGATATAAAATAGTACGCACCGCGCGAGGCAGTAGCTCGGCGGAGTACCGCGTGAGTGGCCACCAGCAGAGCGCCGCCCACCGTCAACTTCAGCCACACTGCAACACACATACCATACTCTCTCACTCATCTGATAATACATTTCGTAAACTACTTATTTGTTATCAATAGCTAATTAAAGTGCTATCAATTGCATTGCGCAAAGCTGTGCAATGTAGCAGACGCCACATCAGCATAACAAGAACTCATCCAATCCAAACAAAGACTAATTCTGGAGGATTATAGATAATTATATAGGATTATAGAACCATCATGAGAAATTTCTGTTAGAATAATTTAAACACGCGCCTGAGCATACATTTTGCACTAAACTTCGCAGTCTGTCAGAATATTGCCGTATCGTCCGTTTCTGACGTCTTTTCGGATGCATTTCAACTAGACTTCTGGAATTTGCCGGATAAAAATGTCGGCAGGCGCGCCTCTGGACACATCCCACGCTCTTTGCATATTAAAGTGTGTCCGATCTTAATCTGTCTTAGGTTAGGCCCAACACTGAATAAAATCAGTTCACCTACAGCTTGGCAAACATTCCTAAACACTGACAACCCTATTCAAAATGTCAAGCATATTGAGCACAAGTACAGTACATCGTGAATGTCTTGCATTTGTAAATGGAATCGTCAATTTCTGTAACTAAAATTAATCGACGCTTCTATTATTGAAAGGTTCTAAGTAAATTGCCGTGTTAGGATGTAGTCAAATCTTGTCAAAACATTTTTATACTAGTTCTGCCCAACACCAATTGAGCTGAAATTTAGAATACCTATGTAACTTCGTTGACGATGCAATAATATGGTACTATGAAGGTGGTCTCATGACGGACACGGAGACAATTCCTGAATGGATTATACCTAGTAAGCTACTAGTGTTTGGGTTCATTTGAATCGGCTTGCGATTCCGATTATGAATTTGATAAGTAATTTTTTAAAAAAAACTTACATTTATTTTTTTGTTAAGTTGTATGCAGCAAAAGGTTGCTGGTTCGATTCCACCTCATAACCAGTATACAAGGATAATGTAGGGTCAGTGCAATATACGAGACTGCTGATTGTTTTTTATTTCAATTGACAAAGTTAAAAATGTAACAGTTTTTACTTAGACAACAAGGATTAGACATCTATTATAACCAGTAAAAGCCAGGTTTCAAGCGAAATTATTTTAAATTAATTTAGATGAAGACGTACAAAAAGGCGTAAATAAGTCGGCGTGAAATAAAACATATTGAATTTTAGGACATTTATTTTTACAGTAGTAGAATATTTTTATAATTATTTTCAAGTCTATTACTAAAAATGTGTAAGAAGTATTACCAAAAATAAGCGTGTACAGCGGGAAATATTCGCTTTTAGCGTGAAAGTACATTGTTAAGATGCAGAAACATTTGTGTTAATACATCAATTAATTATTAGAAAATGTTTAAAATAGTACGTTAATATTTTAATAAAGGCGTTCATGTTCTATAATAGCGCTATATTAGAAAAGCAAATCACAACTTCATGCACATAGCTAGGGGTTAAGCTAATTTATATAGTCCATAGATGGTCCAGTTTTGGACGCGTGTACTAAATAAAACGCTTCAATCGGTCTAAAATATTTCAACACGCTGATACCATTGCCCAATCTTTACTAATATCACAGTTAATATTTTAAAGAGGTATAGTTTTTTATTAGTATGTACATATGTAGGGGGTAATCTCAGAAAACACCTGAACTGATTTTGAAAATTATTTCACTGAAGACTACACTATCATATAGGACTATATACATATATAGGATTTTCAGTTTTCTAACAAAAGTCAGTCATAGTACAAGCTCATTACGATTATACACGTATCCCCAATAAAAAATAATTACATCTTTATTTTTTTCTATATGGCAAATTTTATTTTTAAGTCTCAACCAAAACTTATTGAATAAATAAACCGACTAGGTAACATTAGCAACTTGCGATGTGGTATATGTATATGTATGTTGGTGGACACCCTTTTCCGCATTTGAACTTTTAAATGGTCCATTATGCATGAGAACTTGCGATGTGACAAAAAATGTATAGATGAACTAAGTATAATTTTTTTGTCTATGCTTTGACTATTCAATGTCTATGTCGATTCTTTGTGTTTTTGTAAAAATTGTTGGTGTCGATGTTGAAATCATGCTACATGATGACATAAATCAGCCTTTATGTTCAAAGAAAATTATACTATACTTAGGTTGATAAGTATATTTTAAATGTGTATTAAATGCACTTACTGCCTTGTGAAGTTTGCTCCTTCTCCTTTCTTAGTTGTTCCTGCTGCCTCTCATATTCCTCCTCATCTGCCAACGTGTCTTGGGGCTTATCAGTAGAGGGGGATTCTCCCACCTGCCAATATCATCACATCACTATAGTTTCCTATTTTTTTTTGAGGATTAGCAAGCTGAAGTGGCAGTGTGCAGGGCATATAGCTCGAAGAACTGACGGCCGTTGGGGCAGAAAAGTTTTAGAGTAGAGACCGCGGACTGGAAAGCGCAGCGTAGGACGGCGCCTCCACTATATGGAAAGACGACCTGATAATGGTTGCTGGGAGCCGTTGGGTGCAAGCCGCACAAGATCGGTCACTACCGACTATCTATGACTTCTGAATACCCTTTTGATCACAACAGGCCTCATGGCCACAGTGACACTAAAGCCGTAAAAGCTAATAAAATAATACCATTTTGAAATTAAAAGTTTCTAATATCTGTATAACCTGGTTTCGCTCGGAGGTTCTAGGGTTACTAACATTTTAATTAATGGCAGCAGCATTCATGTAATGTCATTAGTGACTAGTTCATTTCAAGTCCAAAGATATTTAATCAGATTCTTTAAAAAACATGAAATCTTTTGTTAGAACCCCTGGTTATTAGTATGAAAATTTTAAAACCATTTTGCGGCTACCCGTTACTTAAAAAATAATGTTTGAGTGTTTAGACAGTAAGCCTTTCGCGACGCCGCTTCTCGCTTCGTGTGGTCTTGTGCTTGCCACTGACCGAAAGTGAAGGAAAAAAGTAAAGTGTTTGTTGCGCGCTTCCGCTA
Organism: Philereme transversata; assembly: GCA_963924445.1. Classification (NCBI taxonomy): domain Eukaryota; kingdom Metazoa; phylum Arthropoda; class Insecta; order Lepidoptera; family Geometridae; genus Philereme; species Philereme transversata. The sequence continues at coordinate 15,641,907 of OZ004342.1, forward strand.
CTAAGTGGCCGCTTCCAGCTTCATGTGGCGGCGTTTAGTGTCTGCGGCGCGTGGCTCGTGTGCGACAACGCGGACGCATAGAAATAGACGGTTTACTCCTTCTACAAAATTGTACGAACCTCGGCCAAAGGCTTTCCCTTGGGAGCTGTGATCGGCTCTACAATAGGCAGTTCGTCCAATTCGTCTGGTTCCAGGAACTCGACGTCATCTTCCACTGAAGTGTCGTCTTCAAGAGGTAATTCTTCTGATACATCTGTAAGAATACCATAAAAAACTGTATTATTACAAAATATTAATACTACTTACAGAGTAGCGTTTAATTTAATAAATACGATTCAATTGCAAATGCTGTAAGTTACTGATTCGTCTAAAAAGTCTGTGGCTATCATCAATATAAATTTAAAGGTGACGGAAGATAACAAGTTCTGATATAAAATGTCACAAACACAAATCAACTTATACTGTGTGACAGGAACTATTTATCTCATTATTTTGTAAAAGCCTATTTAGTATGGTCGTGGTCTCTCACTATAGGCCACAAAAAAAAAGGTCGCTCACCGTACTATGGAGAGAGCTATGCTTGGTGAGTCAGAAATGAGGAAATTCGTAGAGAAACCAAAATCAGTGATACAGCCAAAAGGATTGTGATGTGAGATCCTGCAAGCTGAAATCGCAGTGGGCGGGGCAATCAGCTCGAAAAAAAAAATGACCATACAAAGGTAGCTGGAAGCCGTTGGTTGTGTGCAGGCCGCACGAGATTGGTCGCTAGAAATCTATGGAGGCCTATGGTGTGTGTATTCAGCAGTGGACGTCTTATGACTGATATGATGATGATGTTCAGTAAAGTTATTTTATGATCATGCTTCTATGGTGCGTTACCTACAACTATATATATACTTTGTTATAGGCGATGGTTACCACTTAACATCAGGTGGACAATATGCTTAAATAAATAAAAATGTATCCTCATTGAAAATACTGTAGTTACTCGTAGTTCCTATGAGTTAGTAATCAACTTTGGTGACGGGGATTTTTTAAATTTATAACCTTTATCTTATTTTACCTTTAGCATTTATATCTTTACCTTGACTCTGATCGTCTTCGTCGTCACTGGCCGCTGGGGCCTCGTCCGACGCGGCGTCATCGTCCGATACCTCCTTCTCGATAGCTTCTACTTCAACGTTAGCTGCTTCTTCTTCTTCATCATCATCTTCGTGTTCTTCTTCATCCTAAATAATGTTTCATCATTTAGTTTAAAATAAGGATGAACAATTGTTTTACGCATTATTTGAAGTGAGAAGAAATATCAACAGATATCTTGCATTATATCATTACCCCGACTGATTCTGATGCGAAATGGTTATCAGGTTTCATACAAACATACAATATTCTAACTACAGCTGCATACTTAGGTAGAGACTGTCGCCTACTCTAAAAATGACCGCCCCACCACTTCATTACGTCAATGCGAAATGTTCTTTATTCAGGGTAATCACAAAGCTCATTTTGAATTGTCTTGTTGTAGTGTTGATACACAGTAATGAATTGCGAGGGGCGTTCATTTTTAGAGTAGACGATCTCTACCTGTATGTTTTATATTAACTCGTAAAAATGGTGGCTCATTGTATGAAAGTTTTGATGCGTAGATTATCGTTTACGCCTCGCGGTAAAATTGTATATATGCTGCATAGTAGTAATCACATGAAGTTATTGCGTCGCTGGCAAGAGATGTATGTCTGAAATAAATCAAATGCTATATCAATATCAAGGATCTAAGTGACATTGATATAGCGATCGTACATAGACAAAGTCCTAATCTGGACAATGTTACACAAATAGTATACTATACCGAGTTCTATTGCAATTAATAACAAAGCTGAAATTCAAACAACAAAGTTAAAATATTCCTAGCAAATACTTCAGTGTTACAAAGCCGACTAGAAAGAACAGTATAAAAATTGTAGCCAACAAAATAAACATTTACTGTTTTATTAAACATAGTACATAAAATAGATGTTATTCATTTTACAATCATTCGCTTTTCATGCTGTAACTCTATATATTTATTTTAACGGAACAACAACTTTTGAAATAGTGCAATAAAAAACAATCTAATGTTAATCTTTGCATCTCCGTATATTGCTTTATAAGTTTTGAAGAGCATAATTTAGAAAAAAGCTTTAGAATTTGTTAGTGCCAATCAAATCCAAACAGAATATACTAAAACAAAGAAGTTTTAGAATGTTTTAGAAGCGTCACACGTTTTGTGCACCTCATTGTCACGAGCCGCGTTATTTTGTAGGTAATCTTCATTTTCTTCGCTGTCATTATTATAATCGTTTTCAAGAGTTTTTTCATCCTCATCATTTTGATGTGTATCGACATCATCATCATCGTCTTTGTCGTTATCATCGTCATCATCGGCCTCTTGATTGTAATCAGCCTCACCTTCATCATCATCATCGTCATTATGATGATCAATTTCATCGTCGTTATCATCATAATTTTCTTCACTTTCTTTTTTTAAATCGTCATCATCATCATCGTCATCCTCTACGTTTGCTTTTTCGTTGTTTTCGTAATATTTTTTGAAACTGGCTTCCTCAATATCATCCTGTTAAAAGTCAAATACATGATTCTCGTAAAAACCATTTACAACAGGACCTATTTTAGAAAGTACTCATAACTGGAGGTTAACAAATGTTTAAGTTATTTTCATACAGGCAGGCTAGACTACCTATTACATAACAGAACTCAAAACAAGAAGTATTTATTTTAAGTAAATTATCTACCCCACCTCATCCTCAGTTGTGTCTAAGTTACGTTCTTCACTTTCTTGATTTTCTTCATCCTCAGCATTATCAGCTTCTTCAGAGTCATCAGCGTTTGGTTCTGCTTCATCTTCGTCATTTTCATCATCGTCACCATCATCATTCTCATGTTCATCATCTTCATTGTCATTTTCATCATCGTCGTCATCATCATGATTTTCGTGTTCGTCGTTTTCATCATCATCATCATGATCGTCATCGTGCTCTAAGTCATTGCTTTGATCGCCATTATCTTCGTCCTAATTTAATAGTTGTATAAGAAATGTTGTAGGAATTAAGGTATACTGTTTATTATTTTACAAATTTTAAATGTAGTTTGTATGTATTTGCCTGTATTTCTTTTACCAACAGGTATTCTACTACTACAAGTATGCAGCAATTGAAAAATTGTTATCGATATATGTAATACTCTAAAACGCTTAGCATTACCTAAGAACTGTTAGTAGATCATCAAATTCATCAAATACCTGTTTTAGAACCTTTATAATATCAAAGGGATGAGTGAAAATGTAAAAATAATAAGTAATTGATTCTTTTCTACTGCAATAATTCATAATGAGTAAATATTGATGGTAAATATATGTATCATTTTCTATCTAATTTGTATATAACTTACATGATGTTTCAGTTCCAATGTGTGTTCATCATGGTGGTCATCATCAGGCACTTCTTCAATCCATCCCTCTAGGACTCCTGAATACCGTGATTCCACAGAATTTGCTTCCACTGTAAAAAATACAACAATAATTTATTGCTGGTTCCTAGAAACATTGGTAACTGACAACGATATGTCGTAATCCTTTAACAATGCATAAAGGAATCGGCCATTGGTCAGTTCAGGTAAATAATACTAAAAAACTTTCCTTGACTAGTCTTTAGATAGCTCAACCGTTTTATTATTGTTTACACATTTGTGTTTTAATTCTCTAAATGTATTCAGAATTCAGATTGAGTTTCGTAAGCTTATATAATTAGGATTACAAAAAAAATACCCAGGATTTGAGCATAAATATACGGGGTCATTAAACTTAACATAAATTATCAGTATCCACCAAATTCACATCATGTTATAATTAAAGAGCAGATCCCTATCCTCATAAGTTATAAAGAGTGTTTGAGAATGTTTGAATAGTGTAAGACATGAGATAGTATACGAATACTAAGTCAATTAAATACACCTGTTCAAACATCAGACTATTAATAAACTATCAAGTGATAAATGCTAGTTAATAGTCATTCCAGCTGAGAATGTTCTTCCAATACTCACATTCCGTAAGGCCTCTGTTCTCCAATATAATCAGTCCAATAAGAGTTATCAGCACAGCCAGGAGGGAGAAAAATATGACTTTGGCACACCAATGGCCTCCTGTACTGTGCTCGCTATGTGAATGAATAAACACATCGCCTTCGCCGAGCGTTGCGGCCGTACCACGAGGCTCCTCGACACCAAGATCATCTGAAACAATGGCATTCATCATAGTGGAAAATAATTTTAGAATAAGGAAGTGAAATGGATGGATAAATTACCTTTCTTTTTCTTTTTATCTTTACGCTTCCTTGGTTGTACGTCGCCTGACATGGTTCACTACGAACTGGCGGTCCGTAGGCGACAGGAATATACTTTATTGTTTCATAACCCTGAGTAAACAATAAAGATACAATGAACTCGCAGTTAGGTGGCAAGTAGCATACGATTATCCAAATGCGCAATTTTCATGAATAGAGAAATGTTTGGCGCACGTTGAAATATTAAAATAACCTACATATATTGTCGTAGATTTACCGCCGCAGCTTTCTTCAATTTATTTTCGCTGTAACCTAAAAATAACCGGCGACGTCCAGCTGACGAGAGGGACAGGGACACAGATCGATTTTTGAACGAAACGAATTTAAATATTTAAGAGACGATTAAATACACCCTACAGTCAAATTTTTGATGATAGCTAAACCTAAGCTAGAGTATTTGGATATATAAATGCCTTTGCAACAATAAACAGAGGTGATTTTATAAAATAAATACGTATGTTTTTTATTTCTAATTGGTTTTAGAACGAACCAACAAAAGTAAAAAAAAACTACATACAGTCGCAATGTCTGACCACCGCGCGCGCTCATTGGTCAAATCAAATAGCGCGCTTTTCCTCGGTTTCTTGTCCCGTCCCTTTTTCCCTACTTTTCCGTACCTTTTGCCAAAATTACTCCCACAAACGAACGAGAGAAAAGATGTTACACATAAAAAAAACGCTTGAACGTGGCTAGAACACATATCTACCAGAAACCAATTTTAGATGTATATAGATACTAACTACGCTATCTACAAATGAGGAAGTAAGTTTGGTAGGCACCAACCCAATGTCGTATTACTTTGAATAAAGGAATGAAGGAATGCTTACACAACGCTAGGTCAGCTTATACTGGAAATGTATAGCTATGTGTAGCCGTGCGTACCAAGGAAGATGTACTAAAGCGATGAAAATGTTCCTTGGTGCGTACCTACCAAGTAGATATACAGTGCCTACGTACCTACTTTTTCATATAGTGAGGTTGAACAAGCGACGTTGAACTTTGAAGTTGTCAATGTCAAAGTCAAAACGAGTTGAGCCAGCCAGCTGTCCAAAAATGTAAACAAACAAAACATATGGTTAGGGGACGACTTCTGGTACTGGAGTAGTAAGCGTCTTAGTGAGATTCTTTTGAGTTTTAAATTGTTTTCTGGCTAATTCACTTGCTATTCTCAAGTTGATTTATTTCGTTTTAGTGGTGGTGGGTTGGTGCATTTGTGTAAGGTGTCATTTTATGTTATAACTTTGTATTGAGTAGTTTTCAACTTCGAAACTTTAGTAGGTTTCGGCGGGAAGATGGAGGTTGTTCCTCCGGATCCCCCTGATCCTCCAGATGAGATTCTTGTCTCCCCTGTGATTCCTGAGGAGAGTCGCCCAGGCTCTAAACGTAGAATAGAATCAGATGGTGAAAGTTCACCTGTTCCCCAAAATAAAAAAACAATAACATCTCCAGACATGGCCGCTGCCTCCATCCAAACCATTTGGCTCCATGCTATCATGGTGATTGGAGTTAAAGAATACTCTACCGCAGACAAAGGTCCGTTCGTCATACATGTTGCTAGAGTAGAACCCGACCCATCAGCTGGATCAACAATCCGCCCAATTAAATTTGGGCAGTTCTTAAGCAATCATCACGTGTCTAACATTTGTTCAGACGGAATTAAACAAGTTGGCAGAAACCGAATTTCCGTTGGATTCCGCACGGCAACTGATGCTAATAAATTCCTTGATAATACAACTCTCCTCACCCAATACAAGTACGTTGCATCTATACCAACATTCAACATCACTCGAATGGGTCTTGTCCGAAATGTCCCGGTTGATATGTCAATGGAGGAATTCGCAACCAGCTTGGAAGTTCCAAATGGTTGCGGATTTGTTGTCAAAGCCCGTAGGTTAAATAGAAAATCAAATGTTGATGGCAAAGTGACCTGGATCCCAACTCAATCAGTAGTTCTCACATTTAGAGGTCAAGTTCTGCCTCAAAGGGTCTTCTCATTCCACACCTCACTACCAGTTGAAACATATCAACTCCCAACAATTCAATGCCTTAACTGTTGTCGTTTTGGACATGTAAAGGCTCAGTGCCGCTCCAAGCCCCGTTGCTTTAAATGCTCTAAAGAACACACGGGTGAAAGCTGTGACTTGGAAGAGTCTAAAGCTTCTTGCCTCAATTGCTCAGGTCGACATTATACTACTAGCAGGCTCTGTCCTGAACAGGATAGGCAAAAATCTATTAAGATGTTTATGTCTCAGAATGGAGTCTCTTATGAGGAAGCTGCGACTAATTTCCCTAAGGTTGGAAGAGCATATACAGAGGTCGCTCAGGCTATGTTCTCAACCCCCAATCTTGATCCACAAGATCCTTCCACCTCAACTAACCCTCCTATTTACCGTTCATATGTTAAAAATGTTTATGCCAAACCCCGTCCTAAAGTACCTTTGGGTAAATCCTATGACAAAGCATCCCACCAAGAAATAATCTCAACTCCATCCTCATCCCTCCCTAATGGCCATGCCATTATATCCCAAGCCCCGGCTCCAGAGTCGGACAACCGTCAAAGCTTCCTCATTGAAACCCTATTGAACATTTTAATCGAGTTGTGTTCATCAACCAACTCATCCTTACCGTCCAACGTTGCCCAAAAACTGTCCCAGATCTTTGCATTAACTGGTAACAATGGATCCAGTCTCCATTGTCCAGTGGAACGTGAAAAGTCTTCGAGCGCGCAAATCTGAACTCCTACACTTAATTTCTAAATTCTGCCCGTCAGTCATTGCCATCTCGGAGTCATGGCTGAAGCCTGGATCTAATTTTCGGATTCCAGGCTACTCCTGTATCCGAGATGACAGGTCTGACGGGCATGCAGGTAGTGCCCTGTTAGTCAGGCGTACCCTGCCCTTCTCTCAACTCCCCCTCCCTTCTCACTCCTTAGACATCAACCTAGTAGCTGTTAGAGTGTTTGATATATCCTTTATTTCTATTTACATCCCTCACCCATATTCTGCTCTAATACCCGATATTCTTCTTGTAATTTCTTCCGTCCCCTCTCCTATTGTCATTTTAGGTGATTTTAACGCCCATCACACCTCGTGGGGCTCTGGCCACTGTGATGTATTTGGTCGTCTCCTATTGGAAATGTTTGACGAGGCCAATCTCTGTGTCATAAATGACGGTTCAATCACCCGTAGATCTTTGCCTTCACAAGATCCATTGAGTGTTATTGATTTGACTTTATGCTCACCTTCCCTTTCCTCTCTTCTTTCCTGGCAAACTTTGCCTCTTACTTATGGCAGCGATCATTTCCCTATCCTTATTACCATCCCAAACAGTGTCTCCCCTGAGTATAACTTTAATCCTAGTTTAAAATATCGACTTACTGACGCCGATTGGGCTTCTTTCTCCTCTCACTTAGAAAACTTATCGGTCAATCTTATACCTATACAGACAGACAATACTGACAGTTGTCTTTCGGCCTATTCAAAATTTGTAGAGACTCTTCTTGTATGTGCAAATAAAAATATCCCTCTTAAAAAACAAGCCAGTTCTCGTTTTAAGATTTCCCCCCCCATGGTGGAATTCTGATTGCTCTAAAGCAGTCAAAATGAGAAAAAGTGCAGAGTTGGCCTATAATTCTTCCATGACTAACGAAAATTTTATATATTACCAACATTCAGCTGCAAAGGCTAGGAGAGTTCTTTCACTCTCAAAGAAAAAGGGTTGGATGAATTTTTGTGAAAATTTGTCCCCTAGAGCACCTCCATCGTTAGTCTGGAAGCAAATAAGACGATTTAGAGGTTCATGTAATGTTCCAAACCTGTCTTCCAATGATCCTTCTTCTTGGATTGATGCCTTCAGCAATAGATTGTCCCCCGTTTTTGTCCCTTACCTAGACTGCCTTCCTATTTTCCCTTCATCTCTTCCTTCTGTTTCCAATATAGACGACAAATTTTCTTTTCATGAACTTTCACTAGCTTTAGATGGTTTAAAGGATACATCTCCGGGTGTAGATGGCATCCCGTACTCATTTCTAATTAAATCTACTGATAGCGTCAAAGAATACTTTTTAAATTTAATTAATGTTTTTTTTGAATATGGGGTTGTTCCAGATGAGTGGAAGACTCAGATAATAATCCCTATTCTTAAACCGGGGAAAAATCCATCTGACTCAACAAATTATAGACCCATTGCATTGTCATCAGTTTTAGCCAAGATTATGGAACACTTGTTAAAATTTCGATTGGAATGGTACGTTGAGAGCAAGGGTATATTGGCGAAATCACAGTATGACTTTAGGAAAGCCATGAGTACTCATGACAGCTTAAGCATAATCACAACTGATATCCGTATTGCGTTAGCTAAGAAAGAGTTTTTGATTGCTGTTTTTCTTGATATTACAGCTGCTTATGACAACGTCCTACTTCCAATGCTCAGGAATAAACTTCATCAGCTGAGCATTCCTGAGAGGCTTGTTCGTTTTGTTTATAACCTTTTAGTAGAGAGGAAAATATTGATAAAAAACCAAGGCAATTTTCTACCAGCTACGTGTGTTTGGAAGGGATTACCTCAGGGCTCAGTTCTCAGTCCTTTATTATATAGCCTTTATACACATGACTTAGATCAACCAATTTCCCCCATATGTCAAGTTTTGCAATACGCAGACGATCTGGCATTGTACGTAAAATCGAATTCCATTGTGGATGCCCGTGATAACTTAAATACTGCATTGACTCTCTTAAATGAATGGTTAGATGATCACGGTTTATCTCTTTCGGCTTCTAAAAGTAGTTGCGTGATATTTACAAAGAAAAGATCCCTTCCACCTGTTGACCTGTATATCGGCAGAGAGCTGATTCAACAGGTTAATAGTGCAAAATTTTTGGGTGTTAAGCTGGATTCTAGATTGACAGGAGTTCCCCACTTCAACTATATCTCACAAAAATGTGAAAAAAATATCAATATTCTGCGCTCACTATCTGGCGTTTGGTGGGGTTCTCATCCATATTGTCAAAAATTATTATATAATGCAATAGTACGCAGTCATATGGACTATGCTTCTTTTCTTTTGGATCCATGTACTAAAATGGCTCTGGGAAAGTTGGACAAAATCCAGTCTAAATGCCTTCGAATAATTCTTGGTGCTATGAAGTCTTCCCCTATAAACGCGATGCAGGTGGAGTGTGTCGACCCTCCCCTCTCCCTTCGAAGACAATACCTAGCAGATCGCTTTTTCTTTAAAATTATCCAAAATTCTAGTCACCCCCTATTGGCAAAATTAAATGATTTGTTTAAAATTTTAGAACCACACGTTGACCTTTATCAAAATAAAATCCCATGTTTAATTCGTAGCTTTAGAAAATATACAAGCCTCCCACACCCTGTGATTCAGAGTCAAATTAACCCGCTATATTCCACCCCATATGAGGCATTAGTATTCAAACCCAATATCATCTTAGATTTTGGTATTGTTAATGGCTCTCATTATGCTTGTCAAATATTTAATGAACAGATGGCTAGCAATTATAGTGGTTGGCATCCTATTTATACAGATGCCTCTAAGCTCAATGACTCTAGCCCTGTAGGTGCAGCTGTCTGGATTCCATCTGGAAAAATTATTCTTAGTTTTAAATGCCCATCAGTTACTTCGATTTTTACTGGTGAGTCAATAGCTCTTTTAGAAGCTATTATGTTCATTAAAGCCCACAATCTCCAAAACTCAATACTTTTTTCTGACTCTAAAAGTTCCCTTCAATCCATTCTCTCCAACCCTTTTCGTTCCAAATCCAGATTTCCTGTCATTCTTAAAATTCGTGAAGCTCTGTTTGACTGTCATAAACTTGGAATTAATATTGTTCTGGCTTGGATCCCTGGTCATTCTGGTATCCATGGCAATGAATCAGTGGACTCATGTGCAAAGCAGGCCATTCAGACAGGGGCTCACGACCACCTTCAAATCTACTCGCACGACCTTTGTTCAGTACCTAGTTCCCACCTAACTACTTCCTGGTTCCGTATGTGGTTTGATTCCAGGTCTTCGAAAGGAAAACATTACGGCGAAATTCAACCCGAAATTCCAACTAAACCATGGTTTTTTAAATATCGCAAAGCCAACAAAACGACTACGTCAACCATCTGTCGTCTCCGTTTAGGACATGTCTGTACGCCGGTTTTCTTAGCCAAAATAAGAGTTAGGGACCATTCCCTATGTGAATGTGGTTTGGATGAAGGTAATGTAGAGCATATACTTTTCTCATGCTCTAGGCTGCGGCCATCTCTGTATGATGTCTTTCCTCCTGAAATCCCTCGTCCTTTCTCTTCCAAAACTATATTATCCCTAGTGTTCTCCCCTTTCATTGCGCTTCTATGTAAATATATTAATGTAAATAAAATTAAATTGTAAATATGTAGACCTACTAATTCTATGTTTTTATGTGCTGTATTTGTGTTGTGTATATATTTGATTTGTGTTGTGTATGTCAATTGTGTTGTTTGCTTTTAGGTATAATAAATCACCTTGCAGTCAAAATTCAGGTTGAGTCTCCCTCTGTAAACACTGGCCAACCATTTCAATACTCGGACGGAACTCCATCGTTTTACCGTTTTATACCTGTCGACTTGACATTGGCATAATTGTGGCACCAACTAGCCACAGAGGCCATTCAACCAATAGTGATAGTGACATATGGTTAGAGTGGAGTGTGGTTCTTTGGGGAAAAATATGAGTGAAATTATTGTCTTGTACGATGGTTATTCATCTGAGGAATTAGACAATCGCATGACTGCTAACTGCAGTTGTACCCTTATAAAAGGAACACACAACATAATCGTAGATACAATGACACCATGGGATTCTGAAAAAATCCTAACCGGTAAGTTCATATAATTCGAGAAAAGGTGAATTTACTTGAAAAAGAAACTGTGTTAGAACAACTAAAAACTTTTTCCACAGCTCTTGAAAAACAGAAAGTTAAACCAGAGGAAATCAATTTTGTTGTATCTACACATGGACATTCTGACCATGTTGGAAATAACAATCTATTTTTGAAAGCGAAGCACATAGTTGGATTTAGTATCTCATTTCAGGATACCTATATCATCCACCCGTTTGATAAAGGTTAGTCATTTCAAAATTATTTATGTCCACATGTTGACAAAATGGCTGTGTCATCATCTGCCTCTTTTTATACAAAAGAAGAAAAAACATTTATTTGTGACAGAACAAAACCCACACAGCACAGTAGATATACACAAAAACAAACAAATTTACACATACAAAAAAACAATACCTAACAATTGTGTGTCTCGTGATGGACATCACAAAAAGGCACCCAACTCAGCATTTGTGATCTTTCATTGGAAGTTTGGAAACATTTAAAAAACCAATCCCTCGATTAGCCATCATCTCATAGTTAGTCACTCCATCATACCCATGTCATTTTCTACACAATCCATTCATCTATGCATGGCTTTCTATATAATATAGTAAATAAATGACACTTGCTTTCTCCACATATATAATTAGTAAATTAATTCATCTTTTATCAGGTGAAGAATATTGCATTAACAGCAGTGTCAAAGTTATACCAACTCCTGGGCATACCCTATCTGATGTAACTGTCGTAGGCAACAATAATGAACTAAAAGTTATAGCAATAGCAGGTATAGAAGGAAATACTTTAAATTTGTATAAATAAAATACTTGTAATTGAGTTTGTTAGTGGAGCTCAAAATATTCCATTTTCAGGTGATTTATTTGAAAAATATGAAGATATTGAAAATCCAGACATATGGTTGGAAGCTGGTAGTGAAAGCCCAGTGCTGCAAATGAAGAATAGATCAAAAGTGGCAGATCTGGCTGACTGGATTGTGCCAGGCCATGGACCAATATTTAAAGTAACTCAGGAAATGAGGAACTCACTGAGAAGGCAGATGGGTAAACAGGCATTGCTACGCTAGATAATAAAAACCTAGTAACTGTTATTTAGGTATGTAAACCAATGTTGTCTGAAAGAGATTGCCTTTTAGCAATAAGATCGCCCATAGTGCATTATGTCTCATTGTTTGTAATAAGATGTAGGTTCAATATAGAATTTTCATTCACAAACTATGTTTTTAAAGTAAACACCAGTTTCATTTCAGGTAAAATTTTTATTAAATATAGGAATCCCTTGCTTCCAAATCAAAAATTTTACAAGATCAAGCAATGCTAATTAAGTTCGAATTTTTTACAAATAAGAATTTAATCACTAGGAATCCTAGATCAGAAAGAACATAGCCAGAAGAACTGTGCAATCACAATCAAATCTTATAATAATTTAAATAAAATTATAACATTTAAAAAAAAAGCTGATTTTTCAATACATTGCTCATTTATTAAATTTATGTGAAATCTTTAAATCAAACACACGTTGTATTACACAAAGCATAACTTATTAAATTACTTTAACAATCAAACAATTAATTACATAGAAAATATTCATTTAAATTTGTAAGCCCGCTTAAGCCACACCTAGGTAGAATAAAAGTAGGTTTTTCAAACCTTAATAAGGAAATTATAAGCATATATGACATGGGTTTATAGTACGTACATTGTTGAAATTATATATAGTATTAATTCGAAACTGCCCCCTAAAAAATGGCGCTATACTAAGGTACAAGCCGATTAACGTCATAACGCCAAGGTTAAGATCTGTTGCTATTAAGCTAACATATTATTATTTCTTGAAAAGTAAAATACTAAGTGTTCCAAAACTCTATATTTCGTAGAGAAAAAGAATTGGATTTTTGTTAATTTTATTTAATTAAAAAACAATATTATTCAATCAAAAACAATAATACTTTTTATAGTTCAACATAAATTCGCTAAAAATAATTTGATATCAATTTGTCTAGAATCATTATTACAAACAAAAACCAGTAGGTACCAAGATAAAAAAATAATAACTTGTCCATTTTATGGATATATTCTTAAACAGTTAAAAACACAAGATTGATAGAAAACGAAAACAAGGAAAACAATTTCATAGAAGACTAGATGTTACATGCATAATCGCTATTTTACCCTCCACAGAAGTGCAGTTTGTTCTAAGCATAGGTATTACATATTTTGTACAGGAGTTATGAACAAACTGAATTCTCTTTTTCTTGGCTAGGATTTTCATTTTCTAAAGAACTTAAAAGCAATAATTTGCATTGCTATGGGTATCTATCACGCAGGTTTGTTTCTTTTGCAATAAACTAGTGCTTTACTTACGAAAGTAACTTAAACATTATCTACAGACATTCTCCACGAGTGAAGAGTCCTCGACAGATCTCTTACATTTTATGTCACAATTTTATTTATCACAATTGGTAAATAATACTAAAAACTATACAAATATAAACTCACAAACGGAGAATAAATTTCTATTACAATTTTAATAAAATAATAAATTCTTTAAATCTTTGCAGATGAATTTTGTTTGTTTAAAATTGTGGCACTCAATTCAGCTAAGTGTACATATTACTAATGAAATTTAGACAACACGTAGAAGCTAGATATTGCTTCCCGTGATACCTTCCACGGATATCCTGGTGTCCACGAGTCCAGGCCACAATTGCTGCGTGCAATAATCAAGAATTTTCCTATTAATCATACATTTCTAAAAACTACGAAGAGCAATTTAATATCACAGCCGAGGATCAATAACGATACAAAGCTCAAACATGCCCATATCCGTTCCGAATATTTATTGATAGCTGCAACCAAAACAAAAAAGAAATATGATAATACACAAATATATTTAATAAACTGTAAATATAAAATTGTATAATAAAACAAAATCGCATGATATAATGTTCCTAATCGCACTTGTTAGCGCAACGTCAATCATATAATTTTAGCTAAAAATAACTTTATTACCTGTGGGTCAATACTGGTGGGGACTGGTTGGGGTTCGTCGAGGCACAGATCTGAATCCGAATCGGTTCGTCTAAGAGAGCTATCCTGTAAACACAACCACAATATACTTGTACAAATCTATTTCACTACATTTTTGCCAGACTGCGCCGGCGCCGGATTTATACATTCAACATCGACTGTATGTCTGTGACACAAACAGACAAATTGGGTTACAAATTGCAGTTTATAGCTACACGCGTAACGAATTTCAGTACTGTGGGGGTCACTGGTGTACCTTGTGAATTTTGTTAAGTTCATTTTTGATTATGGCTAATAAATAACTCAAAAACTGCAAGAACTAAACTAATGTTACGAGCTGAGGGTTCGGGATAAAATAATGGGAATCGATCCAACCAAAATAACACGTTTATTCAACACGATAACGATGAATACACGAACTTGGTCACACGTAATCACAACACACTAATTCACACCATCACTTAAAGTCACCGAAATGTTCGCACGTATAGCTTAATCCAGACTCACTCGCGAGCAACTACTGTTCACACGAGACCCTGCTCGACGTCAGTCCTCCAGGGCCTCGCTGAGACTCACTCACTAACTAACTCAAGACTCGAGACTGACTGTCCGGCCATCTCTCCGGCCTATTTATATCGCGCATATTTCGATTGTTCGAGAACGATGTCGATCCTTCAAGGAAAGGGTCGGTCCCTCGACACAATGGCCACTCCCCATTCTGCGAAACCACAAACAATAGCAACAATAACACAGCAAGACAAAAGCGTTCGAGAAGGTTCGATTATTACTCATTGTTTAACAGCCTCGGCGTAACACTGCCCCCTCCTAAAACATGCTCGTCCCGAGCATTCTTAGCCCCATATCGCAGCAGCCGATCAACATGAACAATTTTAGGCGCACCTCGCGCTGAAGATGTAGCAACTAGAGGAGCCACATTGCCGTCTCCAGTACTTCAGGACACCCAGAGTCCCTTTCTCATCAGCGACCCCAATTCCAGCCTCCAAAACACGGCTCTCATGATTTCTATCTGTTCTTTCACTTCCTGGAATTCCTTTCCAGATGAACCGAACGATTCCCTCATCAGTCGAGCACGCTCTTATGGCCAACGTCGCTGATCTTCCTGTTGACGACGCTGCTCTTCTTTATCCTGACGTCGCTGTTCCTCTTGCAACCGAGTCTGCTCCAACTGTTCACGTCGCTGTTCCTTCTGCAACCGAGCCTGCTCTTCCTGCTGATGACGCTTCTCTTCTTTATGCTGACGGCGTTCTTCTTCCTGCAACCAAGCCTGCTCTTCTTGCTGACGACGCTGCTCTTCCTTATCCTGACGTCACTGTTCTGCCTGCAACCGAGCCTGCTCTTCTTGCTGACGACGCTGCTCTTCCTTATCCTGACGTCGCTGTTCTTCCTGCAACCAAGCCTGCTCGTCTTCCTGACGTCGCTGTTCTTCCTGCCAACGTCGCTGCTCTTCTTGTTGACGACAAAGCATGGCCATAATAGCAGCAAGATCGCCTGTTACAGGAGCTTGGCCCACGGATGATGATGATGGTGCTCCAAATGATTCGGCGGCGGCTGATTCCATCTCCATCGGCTGACGACTCTGCCGAGCTTCTTGAACCGGAGAATCTCCAAACCACCTTTCATCCATTTCCTGTTGTCGTTGACCTCTCGTCCTGACACCGTCCACGTTATCCTTTGGCAGAACCGGCATTATTTTATCCCACTTCTGACACCAAATTGTTACGAGCTGAGGGTTCGGGATAAAATAATGGGAATCGATCCAACCAAAATAACACGTTTATTCAACACGATAACGATGAATACACGAACTTGGTCACACGTAATCACAACACACTAATTCACACCATCACTTAAAGTCACCGAAATGTTCGCACGTATAGCTTAATCCAGACTCACTCGCGAGCAACTACTGTTCACACGAGACCCTGCTCGACGTCAGTCCTCCAGGGCCTCGCTGAGACTCACTCACTAACTAACTCAGACTCGAGACTGACTGTCCGGCCATCTCTCCGGCCTATTTATATCGCGCATATTTCGATTGTTCGAGAACGATGTCGATCCTTCAAGGAAAGGGTCGGTCCCTCGACACAATGGCCACTCCCCATTCTGCGAAACCACAAACAATAGCAACAATAACACAGCAAGACAAAAGCGTTCGAGAAGGTTCGATTATTACTCATTGTTTAACAGCCTCGGCGTAACACTAAAAATAAAAACGGGGTCGAAATGTACTAATTTTTCTTTTCATTTGACGTCCTATTTGACCTAATAGTCGCATTTTCATTTTTATTACCCCTCTTGAACCCCAATATCTCAACAACCCACCAACATGTTTAGCTTATTTAGTCACACCAAAATTGTGCCATCTCTACCTACCTATGTATCAAATTTCACGATGATCGGATCTACGCTTCGAAAGTTATCCTCGGACAAACAAATATTCATACATACATACATACAACGCCGATTTGCCCAAGTTGATTTGGACATCTCGCTTCGCTCGATCAATAAACAACGTTGAGTCTTCCAGTGCGTGCTCTCTACTCTAAACCTTTTTGCCACTGCCGACTTTGTATGTAAAATTAGTGTTCTAACTGGCTAAGTATCTTTACACTTTGCCATATTCAACCTTTTTCATTTAGTCTGAATAATGCAAAGTGTGAAGCCCGTTTTAAGTTCCTTCTAGCTATTTGAACTGCTCACTGCTTTAGCTTGCTAATTCTTTTGGCTCATCAGTATCCTCCTTATCCAATAGGATGCAAGTATGTAATTAAATTCCTGCACCCAACGGCTCCCAGCAACCTTTATCAGGTCGTCATTACATCTAATGGGAGGGGAGGGGGGGGGGGGGGAGGGGGGCGTCCTATGCTGCACTTTCCAGTTCGTGGTCTCCACTCGAGGACCTTTCTGCCCCAACGGCCGTCAGTTCTTCGAGTTACGTACCTTGCCCACTGCCACTTCAGTTTGCTAATCCCTTGTCCTAAATGCCACACACGATATGATGATGATGAATTAAACTCCGAAAATAAGTAGGTAGAAACTTACTCCTTGCGTATATTGGTGGGTCGTAGTCAAGACACGGGCAACAGGCCGGCAGAAGTCCGGCAGCGTCTCGGTCAGGGGAGGCCTAGCGTGCGTCAGCAAAGGCTTCAAGAGTTTAGAGTCGACTGCGCCCCACAGTCGAGCCAGGCGGGCCTTTTGCCCTGTGGCGGCATCTCCGCCACTTCTGGGTGTCTCCTAAGACATAACGCACGTTACTTTTTTATACATTACAATGAGTACTTTCAATTAAAAGAACACGGATAACATACAAACTCTGAAAATTTAGTGCGAGTGCAACATGCTTTTAGTTCGTTAACTTTGTAAGAAAATTAGTATTAGATAAATGTGGGAAAATTATTATACTTTGTTTTACTTTTTCAAAAATATAACTTATATTACATACTTACACAACATAGTGTGTCGTTGAGTCCCAAACTTGGTATTTTTAACAAATTGAGCTTTAGTCAAATCTTCCATCAATCCAATACGAGGCATGCCTTTTAAGTTTTGTCGTTTGAAGAAAAAAACACAACTAGAACCTTATAGTACTTTTTATTGTTTTTCAAAGTATTCACCGCGTAGCTTAATACACTTTTCCATTCGCTCAAACCAGTTATTATAACATTTATTCCACTCTAAAGTGGGGGTGTTCAAAATGGCTGACTTGAAAGCGTCGACTGCTTCTTCACCGGACTGGAACCTTTGACCACGAAGACTTTTCTTAATTTTAGGAAATGTAAAGAAATCGTTAGGGCTTAGGTCAGGACTGTATGGAGGATGGTCAAGAATTTCTACTTTTTCCTGCTTCAAATACTCAATCGTTTGACGAGCGCTGTGTGAGCTTGCGTTGTCGTGGTGCAGGATGATGCGTCGCTTTGAGTTAGATTTTCGAAGTTCGGCGATGACTTGTGGTAAACAAACTGTAGTATACCACTCTGCGTTAACCGTTCTACGATCTTCAAGTGCAATAGTCGCAACATGGCCGGTTTTTCCAACGAACGTGGCCACCATCTTCTTTGAAGTGCTTCGAGAACGAACAACTTTAGTCGGCTTTGGCTCGTCTTGAAAGACCCAGATTGTAGATTGTTGTTTGGAATCAGGATCGTAGGCATAGATCCAAGATTCGTCACCACTTATGATGTCGTAGACGTGATTTGACTCCCCTCGGTTGAACCTTTGCAGAGTTTTCTTACACCATCTGACGCGGGCCGCCTTGTGATCGTCGGAAAGCAGATGCGGTATCCAACGGCAAACTAGCTTTCTCACACCAAGCGCTTCATGCAAGATCTTCTGAATGGTTGTCCCTGAGATGCCTAATAGAGCCTCTATCTCTCGATACGTCACATGACGATCTTCGAGAATTAGTTGTCTCACAGCAATGATGTTATCTTCAGTGAAGGCGGATTTTGGGCGTCCTTCGCGAAATCTGTCACTAACACTAGTATGTCCACGCTGGAATTCTAAATACCAGCGTTCGACAGTCCGCAGACATGGGGCTACATCACTGAACACAGATGTTAGCTCTTCTAAACACTGAAGCCGTGTCAGGCCTCTTCTAAAGTTGTAGAAAATTATTGCACGAACATTTTCCTTAGAAAGATTCATTTTCGTACGTGACCTGACAGATTCAAATCGAAACTGTGACTAAACAATAGCATTAATCCTAATACTTTCAACTGTTTTGAGATTCAAAATGTAAACACATTCGAATATAGAACAGTTCCAAATTCAAAATTGCCGGAAAATATGGAAACGACAGAACTTAAAAGGCATGCCTCGTATGTACATTAATAGTATAAATAATAAGTTAAATAAAAGTTTATATACATACGTGGTCCAGTTGCCAAGGCATAACCACTTCCTTCGCGCCATTAGCCCACTTAACTACCATGCGGCCGCTCTAGATTTCAAAGGAAAACCAAAGAAAGCGATAAAGTAATTAAACATGCTCGGTGCTCTACTTGACAGAAGAGATGCATCATTCTATTGTTATACCACAAAATAAGGAGAGTTCAGAAGGCTTGCATCTAAGATATTGGATGTCGTCACTTCATAACAACAAGTTGTGGTCGACGATTGCTCTACGGTTGACTTTATGCAATGGTATCAAAATAGAGTCCTTATACAAGCTGGCCGTATGAACTCTCTTTACTTGGGTACTAGATTTATTATGTGGTCATTGAGAATTGATTAATTTTGGGCCCACATACTCAGTGATCACTACAAATTATTTTCAACGCTAATAATAATATTTCTTATTACTATACATATTTAAGTTAAAAATATTTACGTGAAAATATTATCCATATATCTTTATTAGTTACGAAAGTTAGATCACGTTATTTATCACACCATTTCTCAAGTTCTGTAAAACCATAAGTGACAAAAAAAGTGGAAGAAAAGTCCATATCACGTTAGTCTTGTGGTAACGTTGCAAATAATTCGTAGTGCAAGATGTTAGTAAGTCAGTAGTTTCAAATCCGTGCATTATGTATAATGCGTGCGTGTATGTATTAGTCTTACTGTTGCCATGTCGCAACTGGGCGGCTGTGTGGGATCCAAGTTTCGAAGGCCGAAGCCGATATCCGCGGGCTGGACAAACAGTTTTATTTATAAAAGGAGGGTAGGTTAAAGGCCAGAACAAGAGAGTTTTTGCACAGCGGGGAATACCCCCAGTATCCTATAATGAGCATGCAAATCTATTTAATAATACACACATTTAAGTAGGTACTAGGTAAAACATATTAGTTGATTTGCAGCCTTATTAGGAAGGGTTATGAGAGATAGTTATAGGACACCAGTATACCATAAATCTGAATGATTGTGTGACAATGAATGCCTATAATACACCATTGAATAAATATGTTGGCAAACCTTCCTCAAATACCTACACAGATTTCTTGCTATACAGGTGTAAAAGTCAGATCCTGAAGAACATAAAGCGTATAAAATTATGATATGCTAGCATTGTTGACACTTTTTTGAACAAACTCGGCTGCGCCAATATTATTTTACATAAAAAACATAATTTTAGACATACATAATCAAACAGAACATATATCAAACGCCTTTCCGTTCAGAATGTGCTATTTACACGATCATAAACTAGCTGATAGTATTCCTTTCCAGAATTCGTAATAGATTAAAAGTTAGAAACTGCTACATCTGCTACATAGTTTTAACTTTTTGCAGTTATGTGTTTTTGAACCAAATAAATATTTTGAATTTGGAAAAACCAACCTCAACTCACGAATCAAAATAAAGGATATTCTACAGACCTAGTTTTTTATCGTTTAAATAACATACCAAAATATACCGAAATCGGATAATACGTAGCGGTGGGTAGACCTAACACATTGACAACAAAAAAGCTCTGGTACTTGAGAAAAGTGTGCACGTTAGGAATAAAGAAAAGCATAATATAAAGCACCGCTAAACGAACTGCACTTATGTACATACGTACCGGTCCAGAGTCCGTGGCGTGGTAGAGCTGCCACAATAACGTTTTATTAATACATGCACGGCACCACCCGTATGCGGCTTGTAATGTGCCATTGTTGAATGAATGAAATCTTACTCTCTCTTAATAAATGTGGTATACGCTTAAACCTTGAGAGATTAATCGTTTACGTATAGTAAACGATTAATCAATGAAAAGTGATAGAGATAAGAGTTCTAACTTATGCTAAAACTAAACTTACGGGTTCGTGTTCCAGAATTAAATTCAAAACTAATCGAGAAATAATATGGGTCCTATTATAAAAATAAACTCATACGTTAGTTTTCGGAAAGGGTTTTACCTTAGTTCTTTTAGCAAGGCTCACTCTCTCTGTCACTTCCTCACAACTGACAAAAATCAAGCTGCAGTGGCAGAAAAAATGATAAAAGTAATTTGTTACTTGAGTTCAAGTTGAAATAGTAATTATACACCACGTTTAGTAAAAGAAGAGTTGTATTAGCAAACTTGGTATTATTATTTTGATAATCTACGGTAAAATGCGATGGTTTTCATTCATTCGTTCAATGAGTATGCACCATGAAAATAACAAAGTTTTCTAAATTAAGGTGCGATGATAATTCTATTTATTTAAAAGTAGCATATATCCTACCTACGTAATATATTGCAAGTTCATAATTCAAACGATATACTTACAGTGCCAAAGATGTAACAAGTAACGTTTGACAAACCATTCAGCGTATACTTTTATGAGAGATATTGTCATTAGATGTCTCGAAAAATAATGAAACCTCTACTTAAAGAGCTTTTCAACAATACAATACACACAGGCGCGAACAAAACTATGTTTCATCCCCTCTTTACTTGAATAGAAGTACCATCAAAATTATTTTATCTCAATGAAAATAGAGTTCAAACATAAAAAAGGGTCACCAAAATTGCTTTGCTAAAATTCTGGAACGATTGGCCTATTCGCAGGTTTACAGTACTCTGTCAAGCTCTTTTATTCCTGAACAACAAGGATTTCTTAAAAATCGGTTGACCACATCCAACTTACTGTCATTTATCGACTTCACTACTGCAGGTATGGATGTTGGTGGGCAAGTGGATTCTATATTTACTGACTACAGTAAGGCTTTTGATCGAATCGACCATAAAATACTTTTACAAAAGCTTCTGTTCGCGGGAATCCATGGCAGTCTATTCAGATGGTTCACTTCTTACATAGAAAATAGATCCCAGGCCGTCGCATTGAATGGCTTTGCCTCTGTATGGCATACTGTACCCTCGGGTGTTCCCCAAGGATCTATAATTGGGCCTTTGCTGTTTAACTTATTTATGAATGATATAAACTCTTGCTTCTTACATTCAAACTTTCTACTTACGCCGATGATATGAAGATATTTAAACAAATTACCACAATTAATTACTGACATTTATTACAACAAGATCTTGTTGATTTGAAAAGTACTGTCAAAAAATAATCTTGATCTCAACGTCTCTAAATGTTATTCAATAATATTTACTAGTAAATTAAATGTAGTGGAGCATAGATATACCCTTAAAGGTTCTGAATTGAAGCGTGTAGATGAAGTTCAAGATCTTAGTATAATTCACGATTCCAAGCTATCATATGAGAAACACATAGATCATATTGCAAAAAAAGCGAATAAGGGTTCGTTATAAGATTTTGCTCTCAATTTTGTCAATGTCAAAATTGTCAAAGTCCTCTACTGTTAATTTGTACGTAGCATCCTTGAATACGGTTCACAAATTTGGAATCCACAGTATGATATTTACATAAATCGACTACAATCCTTACAGCGTAGGTTTATGAGATTTGTTCAGTACAAGTGTAAAACATATGACAAAGATTATGAGTCGAGATGCAAAAGGCACCATATGCTTCCACTTCAGGAAAAAAGCAAGATATTGGACATTTCCATATTGGTAAAAATTGCACAGTCTCTCATTGACTCCCCTCACCTTCTTTCCATGATACGGTTACGAGTCCCAACAAGAACGGTAAGGATACCATTTCTTTCTCTTTATGTTCCTCACTGTAGGACAAATTATCGGCAAAACTCCTTCTTTATCAGATCTGCTAATTATTATAATAAACTGGTTGACTTTCCTGAGTTAGATTTATTTAACTTAAATCCCTCGAAATTTAAGCGTGTTCTTTTGGAACACTGGTTTGAATTGGTTCAATAACTGTTAGTTCTCACTTTTACTTTCATTGAAACTTTCATATTTTTACTTATATATTATTTTTTACCTTTCTTTTAGTTTTGAAAATGTTAACTAAACAAACAAGCTCACTTTAATATTATATGCGAAAACATGTAAATGGTAATAAGACGTGTTTAAAGTTGTTCTTGTTAGAAATAAGTACTGTTTGTTTTCCGAATAAGATAAAATAAACTAAAATAAAATTGGTGCGTGACCTAAGCGGCAATGCGTTGTTAAAAGCGATGGTAACTAGTTAACATCATCATCTATAAATTAAATATGTCTATGAACAACTACCTATTCCTAAAAAAGGTAGTTTTTTATTGAATGTGTTATAATTAGTGATCGGATATTCGGATGCATATTTACCTTAAGTTGATTTTTGGCTAACAAATTATAGAAACGGCATAAAAACCTATGCAGCTTTAAGGGATGTCTAGGTTAAGACGATAAATAAATAAAAAAAATTAACCCATGATAAACTTGTTGATCCCGGAAAAAAGGAATTTTTTCGAAAAAAAAAGTGCTATACAACACAAACAGCTAATATACCAAATTTTCACTGAAAACCTCGAATTTTAACGATTGTTTTATGAATCAAACACATCTAATTTGATATAGTCGTAAAACAAACAGTGCTCGCATAAATGAGAACCCTTTTTCTGGTAAGTATATTCCGAAGTACCTTGTAGAGTTATAAAAAATATATTTGCTGTTAGTTTATTTCTTGATTATGTTTTGTCAAAAGTTGCTTACTGCCAATGTAAGTACATATGTAGTACCAAATTAGTGTATCGAAATTTTTGAAATGTGTAATTCAATACTTATAATATTTCAATAGAAATCTTAAAGCAGTAAGCTTTCTAGTTAAAATTAGATTAAAAGTTGGAAAAGTGTTGAAGCGAGACAAAGCACTTAGTATTAGCCACAAAAGTGTTACCACCAGCTGTATTAGGAAGCAAATAAACAGGTGTAGGTATATTAAGTTTTCTGAATCTATATTTTATTGAAGCTGAACTAATAGGTATGAACTAAGTGGGTGAAAAATCATAGCGAGAGGGAATAAAATGCCTACGAAAAAAGTCAATAAATATGATTGTACAACTTACGCTTCTGACGTCACGATACGGTAACGCTTCGCTTTCTTCATTATTATTTTCGCTGTAAATATAAAAATACAAATTATGGTTTGTTATCAACACATTGTAAAAGCATAGCCCTTCATAGCACAATGAGAGACCTTGAGCCATCTTACACAAAATCGATAACTACAGAAGTTAAGTTCAAGTCGGTTGAACGTTCAACCGTGATATTGTAGATACTGTTACGCCGAGGATGTTACAGAATAAGTAATAGTCGGAATTTCTCGATAGCTCTCGGCTTACCTACTGTGTCACAGAATAGGTAATACTTGGTATTGAATATACCTACATGCTACGTTTTTACCTGCAGTTGCACAGAATAAGGATTAGTTATTCTGTCGAAATACCTACCCTTTCCTGGAACGGTCGAGAACGTTCGAGTGTTATGAACTGTGCGCGGTATAAATAGGCCAGAGGGACGGCCGGAGGGGTCAGTCTGGATTTGGCTATACGTGCGAACATTTCGGTGACTTTTAGTGCTTTATTGTGCAACAGTGGTGTTAATCAGTGTGTTGTGATTACTTGTGTCTAAGTTCGTGTATTTATCGCTTTAGTGTTGAATAAAAGTGTTATTTTGGTTAGACTGATTTTCATTATTTTATCCCGAACCCTCAGCTCGTAACGATACGTTAAGTTTAAAAGTACCAAAGAGGTACAGTTTGTATTGATGTAGGGGGAATCTCCGGAACTACCGATCCGATTCTGAAAATTAATTCAATAATAGGAAGCTACATTATTCCTGAGTGCTATCTACATTTTATTTTGATATAAATCCGTGTGAAGCCGAAGCGAGTCAACTAGTAATTTATAAGGATGATACATACCACTCCGTTAAAGTTAATAATAGAATAAATGCGGGATGGATGAAATGGCGACAGGTTACAGGAACAACGAGCGATCCTCGAATGCCCCTTAAACTTAAGGGGAAAATTTACAAGATGATCATAAGACCTGTCGTAATGTATGGTTCTGAGTGTTGGGACACGAAAGGGATGGATGAAAGAAGAGTGCACGCGGCGGAAATGCAAATGTTGAGATGGATGTGTGGAGTAACGGGAATGGATAAGATAACGAACGAGGATATTAAAGGAAGTTTGAAAGTAGCCCCAGTGATAGAAAAGTTGAGGAGTAAAAGGCTAGCGTGGTATGGGCAAGTCATGCGGAGGGAAGAAAATCATGTGACTAAAAGAGTATTAGATATTAATGTGGATGGATAAGAAGTAGAGGAAGACCGAAGAAGATATGGATGGACTGTGCGAAGAATGATATGGGTAAGAAAGAAGTGACAACGGAGATGACGGCTGATAAAGAGATGTGGAGGAGGAATACATGTTGTGCCGACCCCGTGTAATGTGGGAAAAGGGCAGGTAGAAGAAGAATAGAATGTCGAGACTACATACCCAGTAGGTATACGAAGGTAAGCGAGCGCGTGCGAAGCAGCTCCGCCTTGTAAGATGACAGTCGCGATCACGATGAGAGAGGTAGTCGTCAACATCGCCTGTCTCGCCTCTGAAACCGTGTTGCGGATCGCGAGGGCGAACGACATGGCGCCTCGGAGTCCTGCAAAATTAAACTTACATCACATACAAATAAGGAAGATTTTGTCGCAAACTATTGCAGATTCAACTAAATGAAGTGTGGTAACTAGTATTTCTTTTAAAAAAATATAGTTTAGAATACAAAAACATGACTGCAAAACGAACTGAAAGGATAATCGCAGGCGGATTCTAATTTGTCAAAATCCATCAAGCCGTTGAAGCTTACAATGCGCCAAATGAACAGACATACATATTATGTATGTCAGTAAATTTGGCGCATCCGATTCATTGAAATCGGTCCAGCCGTTTATTCGTGAAAACGTAACAGACTTTCGAATTTATAACATTAGTACCTATGGATAAACAAAACATAATAGTGATACCGAGTTGATCTGATGGAAAGTAGGTAACGAACTCCTGTATGTATAGTAAAGAAATCTACCCGACTGCGAATGACGAAACAACACACTTTTCGGGGAAAACTCTGGCCACAACCAAATATCTGTAGGTAATGCAAACATCTGTTCCACGGCGGGAATTGAAACCGCAACCTCCTGCGTCTCAGCTGGCTATTCGTTCAATGAGCCACACAGGTCGTCAATATGAAATTTTTAAGACTTTGTAAAAATCGATAGATCTGCAGTCAGTCAGTACCAACCGACCCTTAATCTTTCTTTTCACATATCCCATATCCAGTAACTTCGTGGAATAGAGAAGACGCGACACGTAGAGCAGCTAGTAAATAGACTATACCTGAGAAGAAGAGCATGTGTTGGAAGTTGATGGGTATCGGCGGTTTGCGTCCCAGGTTCAGCAGGAACGACAGCGGGTAGATGTTCACAGCTCGGCCGAGAGTCGATGTTACCTGTACTTTACCCTAAGGAATTTATTGCGACAAACAAACTACATTTGACTTAGAAAACTTTCGTGATTTATTTCAATCATTATTATAAATACAGGATTTATCACGTACCGTCTTATCGGTGTTTCGACCGACATTCTCGTTACTCCACAAATTCGAATTTCCGCCGCGTGCACTCTTCTGTCATACGTCCCTTTCGTAGACCACTTATGTTTTTCGGTTTTAGGTAGACGCATTTCTTACCCTAATACTATTTTTGCAAATTCATCAACTAAAAATGTTTTTTTTTCAATGACACGGACCCCTTGCCGGTCGTATTTGACCCCTAGGGGTCGATACCACTTTCGGTATCATCGGTCTAATCTAAAACTTAACGCCCCTCTGCCGTTTATTGAGAGTAGGCGCACAGCTAATCGTTTCAAAATGAGCTTTGAGATACCAGTGAATAAAGAACATTTCGCTTTGACGTAAGCATTTCAGTTTTAGATGAGACGATCTTTACCAACAATTAACCTAAAGTATATACAACGTGTTTTGTTGTGTACAACATTAATTTAAACACACATCCGGAATCGTATTAACTGATTTTAGAAGTGGGTTTAATACCGGTAGCTTGAATATTTATCCAGTAGTCGATACATTTCCAATAAACAATTTTTAATGGACATAGGCCTCTTCCAATACGCGCCACTAAGCCCGGTCTTCGGTTTTTATATATATGGCCAGTCAACTGGCACTTCAGTTTGCTAATCTGCTGGACTATGTCGGTGACCTTGGTTCTCTGTCGGATAACCTCGTTACGGATTTTATACTTCAGAGAAGTTCCAAGCATAGCCCGTTCCATAGCTCGCTGCACAACCTTAAATCGGTGGACTAGTCCTACCGTGAGCGTCCACGTCTCAGCACTGTAGGTCATTACGGGTAGGACGCACTGATTGAAGGCATTGTGGTATAGGTGACGAGAAGATTCGACCTAATGTCCCGAATGCTGCTTAGCCTACTTATTGGTAGCGGCACGAAACTTTAGCGCTGACCGTTATTGCGCAGAAGTCAAAAGTAAGGTACCTGAGGGGGGCTAGCGGGATGAAGGGCAGGCGTACGTAGTGCCGATTGGCTCTCCAGTCGCATTCCGTTCCCCGCACTCATACGACGCCCCGCGCACATCCAGTGTACAATCGCGTTCTTAATTATATTGTTATTGCTGTTATTTGAATTTTTTGCTACATTAACTTAAACAACATGTTAATTATGTCTTAGGTACCTACTATAAATCTTTGGACATTGGAATTGGAGATAAACTATTTATTAAAGTATAGGTATTATTATTTGCGTGCGCGACAGTACTCATGCGCAGCTATCCTCCACATTTCGTTCAGCGCTAGACTTACTATTTGACATTACATTAAAATAATGTCTTTAACGTTATTTAGCTAATAATTAATTAAAGTTATAATTGTATTGCGTGTGTGACAGTACCCATGCGCAGCTATCCCCTCCGCGTATCGTTCAGCGCTAGACTTACGTGCCGCTGTTTATACATGATGAATGAATATGATTTGTTTATCTATTTATATACAGGCTGTTTTCATTGATATTTTGATGTTTTTAAAAAGGATACAAATCCTGCGATGATGAACCACGGGTCAAAGTGATGCTTCGGGAAGGTGAACATGGAGACTCCAATATAAGTAAAGATGAAGTTCTCAGCCAGGAAGTTGAGGAGTTCAAACAGCTGCTTAGTTCGGTTGCGGGAGTCCGACGACAGGTTGTTGTATGTGTAGTGAGCTTGGCATATACCGCAGAATAGCACTGCAACCACACCTGAAACGTAAGGGGGTTTTTATAAACGTGATTATGTTTTATACTGTATGCCTAGCACAGTAACTGTAGAGAAGGATTCAGTCATGATTAATTTTTATACACATCATTTTCTCTATCTTTGACATTTAAGGATAGACAACTTTCTTCTGAAATTGTCTAGGTCTTGCGATGCCTAGACAACACTGTCTTCTCAAGTTGTCTCTTTCGCACTCTTCTCAATCGCACGCTTGCCAACAATTGGTTAGATATTTAATTAATTATATATACAACGTACGTTGCTATATACAGCGTATCCTTCTCTCCTCTAGAAGAAAACTTATTAAGCCTGCTCGGAGCAAAGACAATTTCGGAACTATACAGAGAATGGAATAGAATAACGCTTTATTGTACATCACACTTAAATTTTAAAGCAATATAAAAAAACAAATAGGTCGCAATGCACGCAGAAATACAATACATACAAATACACGCACTTGTGGTCAGAGCCTTGTCGTCTCTTCGAAGAGTAGACAAGGACTTCGCTGTTCTAGCCTTGCTGATCGTAAAGTTGTATATAAGAGCTTTCAGTGATAAGACCGCTCACTAAAACAAATTCTTGTTTTGTTTTTTCATTGAATTTTCTTGGTTTATTATGATGGTGTCTGACTGATTACGTACAATAAAGAGTTTATCTATTTATCTATCGAAAACAATATGATAAACAAGCATTTATTTATGTTTTAATATTTATTTATTGGTTCATGTTTGGTTTAAAATAGGTGTTTTAGTGTTTTGTACGTTTAGCGTTTATGTTAGTAATTTTTTATCGACCCTTAAAACGACTGCACTAATTTCCGCCAATCATAGCTTACGATTATATAACACTAGCTTAGAGCTAGCTAGAGACTAGCTAGTCAATAAGAAGTAGCCTATGTTTCAATCAAATCTAAATCAGAATCCATCTCCCAAATTTCATTAAAATCGGTTCAAACGTTACGACGATTGTGACATCAAGAACAACATGTTATTACAATAAACATACATGCTTAAACTTAGCATAGCATTTTGTACTTTATTACCATCAACAAGAACTCATAGCTCACCTGTCAGCTCGCAAACTTCAGCAATGAGGAATGCAGCGTAAGACATGAGCACGAAGAGTGCAGACTCCAACAACGGCCATTCCCGAACATGAGTGAATTTAGTGATGTGTGCAAAGTCAAGGAAAATCATATAGTATTTTGTATATTTCATGCCTAGGTACTTATCCTACAAGTGGATTCGGCATATGTGTTTATCTTCCACTTCCTTTTATCAATTAGGTAGCTTACCTACATTGTTATACTAAAGGCATCCACGCGTAACACCAGGGCCCAATTCTGCTAATTTATAAGTTAAACGATTATGGAGCCCTACCATTATTTAAAGATTATAATTGTTCATCCTGTCTTAAGCTGCTAAATTTTCAATGGTGTTGTCATAGCAACGGCGGTCATTGAAGCCCAAAGATATGAATGCCCAAAGGAAATTATAGTGGCCATTTTGCGACGATACCAAACATTATCATAGTGAAGCGATTGGTTTAAAATAAATGTTCAATGAACAATGTTCATAAAATGTACCTGACGAAGAATTTTGATACGAGAATAATTCTATATGGTTTCTCTACTCAAGGTGAAGTACATTGCTATGTTAGTAGCGTTTAGCAACGGCTTTGCGCGCATAACACTTGTAGGTACACAGCACACGCCAAAATACGGCTAGAACATTTTGTTCAAAATGTACACTATCATTGTTTTGGGATGACATCTATCCAGGAATAAAGATTGCTCGGAAGATGAACGCAGCACAAAACATTTCACTTTGGAAATTTATTTTGCGAAGACCTATGATGATGGAATGACCCCAGTAAAAAGTTATTTGTGTTTTTTTAAATAACTTGGTATTTGTATGATTTTTGAAAAGGATATCAATGCAGTCAAACATCCAATCAGAGCACCGACAAGCAGCGACAGACTGAAGATCCCAATGAAGTCTCCAATCGCAGCGAGGAACGCGGTGATCTCGAAGCCACCGTCATGAGAGTATCTCGTCTCATAGTTTTGGATAGCACTGAAAAAATAAAAATAAATTTGACTCTACCTTGTCTTCCGTAAAGCATTCTCCAGCCTAAAATTGCCTGGAAGAAAAATCTTTAAACAATAACACTGTCAATTTTGTGCTTTTAGTTTTTAAGAACTATTATTATGTTGTTCTGTTATTGGCGTTATCATACTAATATTATTAATTCGAAAGTAACTTTCTTCTGTCTGTTAATTTTCGAAGAAATTTGGTGTACAGATAAGACTATAACCAGGGCCCCCAAACGATTATGGAGCCATACCATTATTTAACGATTATGATTGCTGTTCAGGAATAGGTCATAAGCTGCTAAATTTTCAATTGAGTTGTCATAGCAACGGCGGCCATTAAAATATATTGTTTGCAGAAGACCAAAATGTATCTATGGTGGCCATTTTGAGACGATACCATTAATTGTCATAGTGAAGAGATTGGTTTAGTAGAATTGGGCCCCTGGATCTAGGCTATTTTTTATTGACAAACCACGAGTGAAACGCCACGTGTGGAAGTTTTCCATTGGCTAAATTCTACGTTATAAAATAATATACGAGTATATGCCAAGTAAATTGTTTCGTTGATTTGGGCCTTATTCACAAATTATACTTTATCTAAATAGCAGGTTTTACGAATTTATGATGCTACAATAACAAATAAAATGTGATGGGGGGTTCAAACACAGCGATAATTACGACCTAGGAACTAGATTAGATTACAAGATATTGTATAAAATATTTATGGCGCTTACACACGTTACGATTTCTTTACACAAATTTTTCGCTCAGAGGCTTACGCATAGAAAACGACGAGTGTGGGGCCCATTATAGTTTCCTTCAATCAATACTAATATTATAAATTCGAAAGTAACTCTTCTGTCTGTTACGTATTTACGACTGGTCTGATTTAGATGAAATTTATTAAGTATATAGATAAATTATGACCGGGATTGATACATAGACTATATATATATATATATATATAGTTTTTAAATTATATGTTTATACTTTCTTTAAGTAACTTCTCGCTTTGTAGTCTTCCGTTAAATAAAAACTTTACCTTTCATTCTTTTTTTATCCAACTGCACAGAATGAGGGTAATGTTTTATTGAACACCACCCGTGCGAAGCCACGGGCGCGTCAGCCAGTGTAATATGAATGTTTGTAGTGCCTTTCAAAATATAGACTTTTATTAATTTTTGCCGGACTTCCACTGCCATCAAGTTTTTTAAGGTCAGTTCCGAAATAACGTAGGTCAAGTTCCTATTCACATAAATAATGTAGACAAATCACTATATGTATTTATATTTAACGCCTTGACATGCTTATGACACGGGCTGCCAATGTATTGTCAATCAGATATCATTAGCTACATCTATGTATGAGAAAATGAATCTTCTTCATATTTTTAATTTTGCGTGAATTATTCCTACTTTTTAATAGTTATTCTGTTATTCGTGGCGGAGACAAATACAACAAATCAAAGATTATAAAAATCGGTCCAGCCGTTCTTGAGTTATAAATGGTGTAACTAACCCGACTTTATTTTATATAATACTAGCTGACCCGCCCGCGGCTTCGCACGGGTGGTGTTCAATAAAACATTACCCTCATTTTGCGCAGTTGACTAAAAAGTAGCCTATGTCCTTTCCCAGGATATAATCTATCTCCTTGCAAAATTTCATTACGATCCGTTCAGCCGTTTAGTCGTGTAAAGGTAACAAACAAACAGAGTTATGTATGCATTATACATATAAACCTTTCTTTTGAATCACTCTATCTATTACTGAAAACTGCATTTATATCCGTTGAGTAGTTTAAAAGATCTAAGCGAACAGACAGCGGAAGCGACTTCATTTTATACTATGTAAATATATACCTTAACACATAGACATATATTCTACCGTTTAACAAGAACATTCTTAAAAAAAGTTTGTTCAAATGCTGGTGAATTAGATCTAAAGTTCACTGCAGCGCTAAAACATTTATGTGATCTAACTAAACTACATATTAAAACATGCAGCGCTAGATCGCTTATCGCGACCAAAACGTTGTAAGCGCCATGAAATTCATGGAGCTTACGCGTTCCGTTCAACATAGTGTAACAAACTGTCGTCACTATAGATTTTACACACAGACGTGACACAGCTTTTGTACCTACAAAACTTCATTAGAATTCATACTCTATTTCAAAATGTAGTTAAATAATTGAAAATATAGTAAAGTAAAAAAGTAAAAGAAAATGAATTGTTATGCGTTTATTTAAGCTCAAGTATTCACTGACATTTCTTGATGTAATTTTGCAGTATCGAATTACGCACTTCGTCATATTTTCTGTCCTTTGATAGATATTATATTCGAAGAAGAAAGAACATAAAATAAATATTAAAAAATATCTAACTAGCTAAAAAACAATTACTTAAACAAATTAAAACACTTTTCAAAAACACTACGTCAAGTCCGTGTTCAGTCACATATTTTTACCTACAACCGGTTTTGTAATGGAATATCTGCATATTTTAGTCTATGATTTTAGATGGCGTGGCATTATATTAAACATTTTTTTTCTATTGTGGTATTACGATATTTTTTTTTCTCTAACCTATCTCGTCCCACTGCTGGGCAAAGGGATATTACGATATTATTACCTATTTATTCACTTGAACAACCAATAATTTTACTTATTTGACAACTGAATTGTTATTTATGTCCCAGGTTCACACTTTGGTTCGAATTCTCGTAATAATAGTGCTCCGTACGCGTCCAAACTGCGCGAATGTCGAAACCGCAGTGAAGTAAGGTGTACGGATTGCAGTACAGTTCAGTGGAACGGAGTGAGTGTTCGGATCGCGATATCTAGTGCGTAGTACATATACCTATCGTATATGTACTATGTATACGTATATCGTAGTATATATAATCGATGCATTAACACAAATTACGAATATTCATAAGCTAATAAATAACACCTGCTAATCTATTTTAGACATTTTATTTAAATTATTGGTTATTTAAGTTATTGATATCCATTTCAAATTTAAGTGCAATGGATTTTCAACATTTATGGCCTTGTTTTATTTAAATTCGTGCATTTGAATCATCATTAAAATGGTTGGTTTTAAAAATTTAAAAATTTACTTAACACATATTTTACGTTATGTGAAGAATTTAGAAATCATAATTTAATTTAAGTATTTTCGAAACCCCCTAATGATGATCATGGTTTACCGATTTCTATAATGAACTTAGCTATGAATTATCACGCAAACACCACCATTCATATAAAAAACTGCATTGAAATCGATCCATCCGTTTAGGAGCTATATTGCCACAGACAGACAGACGAGTGAAATGCACTGTATGTACACGAATATGTTTAACCAAAATTTGATTCTCAAGTCATCTCAGAGAACACCAACGAAACCAAACATACACAATGACGCTGAAACCGAATCGGAGGACATCATCATCATAAGTTAAATAATTATTCCTTTCTGAAACCGGTTCATAAATTGAATATCCTTACCCGCTGAGTACTAGCGCCACTGCATCGTTCAGAACGCTTTCGCCAAATATCATAGCGTACAGATTTACATCCACCTGAAATTACACGGTATTATTTATTATTTACTACAATAACATATACTACGTGATTTGTTAAGTACGACATTAAATGAAAACACGGATAGGGCTAATGGCTAGAATTATTGTAACATAGTTTTTTTTTTCAAATTTAGTACTTACCATAGAAAAAAAATTCAGACAACTTTAATTTCAATGAAACAGTCTGTATAAAATAGGTAAACAAATCATGTTCATTCATCATGTAAGTGGGTACCTGTTAAACTGACTATTTTATGGCAATGTATCAACTACTGGATAAATATTCAAGCTACCAGTATTAAACCTACTTCTAAAATCAGTTAATACGATTCCGGATGTATGTTTTAAATTAATGTCGTACATAACAAAACAGGCTGTATGTTGAAAGGCTGAGAAGACTCAAAATGTTCATACTAAGTGATTCCTGCTACCTAGAGGCGGTAGGGTTTTATTTGCGCTCTAGATCTCTCATTTCCAAAGCTTTTCAAAGCTGTCTTCTGACGGGGAACCTAAATCAACAATCTACTCTACAAACTTTTTTAAATGCACTTTTAAGTTACCAAACAAGCATACGGCCCACCTGATGGTACAATGCGCGCAGCCAAAGATGAGACTTGACGGATCACGTTTTCATACCTGCGCAATAGATATTTTATTCAGGCCAAAAATGGCCTGAGAACTATCTACTGCGCAGGTATGACCACGTGATCCGTCAAGTCTCATCTTTGGCTGCGCGCATTATAAGCGGTTACCGTGATGGACGTTTGTAACACCAACATTTTAAAACGCCCTTTTTATTACGATAATTATTACTTTGAAACGCTATATTTCGTAAAAGTGCTGATGAATTTCGTAGTATTTTAGGTAAACCTCGCGAATAAAAAAACGTCAACTAACCTACATGGCGACTAAAATAACAAGTTTTTATATTTTTTATTTCATAACATACGCGTCACCGTAATCAACCATTTTGCACTAATATAGAGCTGCAATACGTTCCGGTACACTAGGACATGTCCTGGTTTGAAGTTTGTGTACCCCAACAATTTTTGTATACCCCAAATAAATAACGCTATGTATGCCAATAGTACTTCCGTAAATGCTATCAAAATTTACAACAGCTTACCTCTAGAAATGAAAATTCTAAGGTTAGGTTTAGGAATTGTCTAAGAAAATGGTTAATAGGTAATTTTATTTAGAAAACTTTCGTGATTGATTTTAATTATTATTATAAATACGGGATTTATCACGTACCGTTTTATCGGTGTTTCGAGTTCGACCGATAATGTTTCGGTTCAATTCGTAAACCTTCATCAGGGTGAGTGCGATCCGCTCCAAATAACGTCTCGCCTCGCACCCTTCGGAGCGGATCGCACTCACCCTGATGATGGTTCACGAATTGAACCGAAACATTGTCGGTCGAACTCGAAACACCGATACCTACATAACTACTCGTAGTTAGATGTTCGTTAGTTGTTTGTTAATATGGTAAAAATTCTGATGTGTATTTAATTTGTCTTTGTATTTTTTATATTATAAATAATTAAATATTGCTGGACATTTTACACAGCGCTATCTAGCCCCAAACTAAGCAGAGCTTGTAGTATGGGAACCAGATAACTGATAGAATACTTAATATATATATTTTTTGTAAATACATACTTATAATATATAGAAAAACAACCAGACCCGGAACAAATATCTGTAGATCATGCAAACATTTGTTCCGCGATGGGAATCGAACCCACTACCTCCTGCGTCTCAACCGGCTGTTCGCCCACTGCGCCACGTCCGAAACGGATAAACTGTGTACCTGTATGTACCTAAAATTTAAGATCTTTATTGTACAACACTTTAACAATAAAATATATCTGAATCTGAAGCGTTGTGTCCCCGTGTCCCGGTCAGTCAGACGGTTATCCCGGTTCGTGAAAATTATAGTTATACGTAACTATAAACCGGTAGGTACCAAACAAGACAACCTCCAGTGGATGAATTGCCGGCTGAGACGCAGGTGGTTGCGGGTTCGATTCCCGCACCGGAAGAAATGTTTGCATGATCTACAGTTATTTGTTCCGGGTCTGGTTGTTTCTCTATACGAGGCATGCCTTTTAAGTTCTGTCGTTTCCATATTTTCCGGCAATTTTGAATTTGGAACTGTTCTATATTCGAATGTGTTTACATTTTGAATCTCAAAACAGTTGAAAGTATTAGGATTAATGCTATTGTTTAGTCACAGTTTCGATTTGAATCTGTCAGGTCACGTACGAAAATGAATCTTTCTAAGGAAAATGTTCGTGCAATAATTTTCTACAACTTTAGAAGAGGCCTGACACGGCTTCAGTGTTTAGAAGAGCTAACATCTGTGTTCAGTGATGTAGCCCCATGTCTGCGGACTGTCGAACGCTGGTATTTAGAATTCCAGCGTGGACATACTAGTGTTAGTGACAGATTTCGCGAAGGACGCCCAAAATCCGCCTTCACTGAAGATAACATCATTGCTGTGAGACAACTAATTCTCGAAGATCGTCATGTGACGTATCGAGAGATAGAGGCTCTATTAGGCATCTCAGGGACAACCAGTCAGAAGATCTTGCATGAAGCGCTTGGTGTGAGAAAGCTAGTTTGCCGTTGGATACCGCATCTGCTTTCCGACGATCACAAGGCGGCCCGCGTCAGATGGTGTAAGAAAACTCTGCAAAGGTTCAACCGAGGGGAGTCAAATCACGTCTACGACATCATAAGTGGTGACGAATCTTGGATCTATGCCTACGATCCTGATACCAAACAACAATCTACAATCTAGGTCTTTCAAGACGAGCCAAAGCCGACTAAAGTTGTTCGTTCTCGAAGCACTTCAAAGAAGATGGTGGCCACGTTCGTTGGAAAAACCGGCCATGTTGCGACTATTGCACTTGAAGATCGTAGAACGGTTAACGCAGAGTGGTATACTACAGTTTGTTTACCACAAGTCATCGCCGAACTTCGAAAATCTAACTCAAAGCGACGCATCATCCTGCACCACGACAACGCAAGCTCACACAGCGCTCGTCAAACGATTGAGTATTTGAAGCAGGAAAAAGTAGAAATTCTTGACCATCCTCCATACAGTCCTGACCTAAGCCCTAACGATTTCTTTACATTTCCTAAAATTAAGAAAAGTCTTCGTGGTCAAAGGTTCCAGTCCGGTGAAGAAGCAGTCGACGCTTTCAAGACAGCCATTTTGAACACCCCACTTTAGAGTGGAATAAATGTTATAATAACTGGTTTGAGCGAATGGAAAAGTGTTTTAAGCTACGTTGTTAATACTTTGAAAAACAATAAAAAGTACTATAAGGTTCTAGATGTGTTTTTTTCTTCAAACGACAAAACTTAAAAGGCATGCCTCGTATATTAAAAGTATGTATTTACAAAAAAAGGCCATTTTTGGCCAAATGACCTGAGAACTATCTACTGCGCAGGTATGACCACGTGATCCGTCAAGTCTTATCTTTGGCTGCGCGCATTGTAATTTCGAGAAGAGTTTATGGAAAAGTAAAAGCCTAATAAAGTATCGATGACAAGTTTCAGCCCGCGGCATTGCACACGTGCTTTGTCAATAAAAACATATCCCTCCTGTACAATCGGGTCAAAAGTAGCCTATGTTTAAATCCCGCTCATAATCAGTGCCAGATTAACCAAGTAGCAAGAGTAGCAATTGCTGCAACTGCAAATCCGCCCAC
This sequence comes from Philereme transversata, assembly GCA_963924445.1. Lineage (NCBI taxonomy): Eukaryota > Metazoa > Arthropoda > Insecta > Lepidoptera > Geometridae > Philereme > Philereme transversata. The sequence continues at coordinate 15,679,750 of OZ004342.1, forward strand.
CTCCGCCCCTTTATACTTAAGAACCCATACCAGATCAAGGGCCTCTCGATATATTTTTTTACGGGCCCTGCGCTTGCTTAATCCGGGACTCATAATCTATCTATATACCAAATTTCATTGAAGTAAGTCCAGTTGTTTAGTAATAATATAAACGTAACAAAAAGACAGATAGACGGAGTTACTTTCGAATATTTTAATATTAATATGGATATAAGTGAAGCAATCATAACTTGATAATTTATCTCCTTGGTGTGCATCCTTTTGCTCAACTAAGTTCAGATTTAAATGTAATTTTCTTGTACGTCACACAAACTTGTTTTTGAAATACAGTTTTCAATCCATTTTCCTTCCTCAAACTATAAATGTATGTAATAGGCGCTAACGACCACTGTGTATAAAAATAGGGGTTTTCCTCGAACTGAAAATGCAGCGTCTACATTTTTGGCCAAATGGCCTGAGAACTATCTACTGCGCAGGTATGACCACGTGATCCGTCAAGTCTCATCTGTGGCTGCGCGCATTGTACCATACAGTTATAATCAACCGATTGTTGCTTTTGATAAAACACAATTTATGATGCTTTATTATCTGTATGTAAGATTAAAGTAAGCTCTACTATCATTGTAGGTAGAAGTTTGATACCAATTATTGACATGTGATAAACAAATAATATGGCACATTATTGTGGCACTTATTAGAGGCATTTATATGTTAATCCAGGATAAATACTTAACCAATTCAGTATCGCAATGCAAACCTAATATTTCAAGGTTAGTTCCCGGTTACCATTATTTTCGCTAATATGCGAAGTTACGCAAAATACACGTGAAATGTGAAATAAGCGCTTTATTTTTTTTAAAGATCATATTACACTAGTTTCAACACTAAGAAAGGCAAACCTGAAAATAAACTTACTAAGCCAGCAAATAAATTGTTAGATCAGTGCAGTCACAAAGTCAGAAATGCTCATAAAGACGATCTCCGTGGCGCAGTGCGCGAATAGCCGGCTGAGACACAGCAAGTAGCGGATTCGATTTCCGCCGCGGAACAAATGTTTGCATGATCTGCAGATATTTTTTCTGGGTCTGGATGTGTTTCTATATATTATATGTACGTATTTACAAATAAAAGTATATAAGTATTCTATCAGTTATTTGGTTCACATATACAAGCTCTGCTTAGTTTGGAGCTAGATAGCGTTGTGTGAAATGTCCAGCAATATTTATTATTTTAATGCTTACTAGGGCAAATGCAAAAACTCTTTAGCGAAGTAGATTACATTGATTAGCTCGTCTTATATCACAGCTGCTTATAAGATTTTATCACAAAATTTCTTGGGGAACCCATTAAAATGCCTATTATCTTAGTTAGATAAAAAAACATAATCTTTCTACCGTTCGGATATCTCCACGGGTCCGCGAACGAGTAATAGATCCAAAGATGTCCGTCATAGGGATTAATATAGTTATGTCTATTGTTTAGAGTTCCGTAATCGAAATCGGAACCCTAAAGCGCGCGGTTGTCTTCTGCGGCAATCGCTGCGATAAACGCGCACTATTTTATTGCATATAAAGCAATTACTGCGCCTTGTTTTTTACGTTGAATACCAAGAGCACATAAAAAAATAATTAATCTACGTAATAATTTATTTATTTATTTTTTATTTATTTATTTATTTATTGTGAACTTTCTACATGTAACTAAAACAAAGTGAACACTGGAAACTGCATTAGTAAAATACTGTGTCGCAGTTTCCAGTGCCCGTACATACAACTAAATGAGTTTGACGTTCCTTCCTGATTACGAAGTATACCAATTAACCTAATTACAAAATTGATTTAAATAAAAAAAGTAAAGTATATAAAGAAAAATCAAATAAATAAACATGCTATGCCATGGTAAGTAAGTTGTGTGTAAGTATGTGTGTGTGAGTGTGTTTCAGAGTGTTAGGGGAGTGGGTCCATGAGGGTGTAAAAGGGTGTAGTAGTGTGTATGCAGGGGTCTGCGTGTGTGAGGGTTGGAAGGTGTGTGAGTTTATGGTAGTGTGTCAATGAGTGTGTGGTGGTGTGTGTATGTGTAAGGGTGGGTGGTAGTATGCGTATGTGTAAGGGTGAGTGTTTGTGTGGGTATGTGTCTCTGGTGGGTAAGGGTGTAACTTGCGAGCGCATAACAGTAATCTAATGATATAGAGGGAAAGTTATTATTTTACCTGTATGATTTCTTCGGTTTCTTCGTATGTAAGAGTAGATAGCATTTTTTTAACTTTCTCTTTACATTTTTTGTGTGTTAAAGGTATGTATGAATATATGTATAATGTATGAAACATCCTTGTTTATTGCGTGAACCATTTTCGTTCAACGCACACGGTTGTCATTTGCGCACTGCGATAACAAATAAATTGTTTAAAAATGTTTGCATGTGTAAAAATACGCGTTTAACGCAAAAAAGAAAACCATCTTTTCGCGACGCAGGCGCGGCAAACGGAGTGTGTTTATCGCGCGCGTCTTCCGCAGAGATTGACGCAGAAAACAACTGCGCACTTTATAGCTTCGCCATGTCCGTCCGTCTGTCCGCCCGACCAGTTACAGCCATTTTACTCGTAGACGGTGTAGTGACGTAAGTGAAATTGGGCATGATGATACAAAAAAGGGACGTACTAAGTAATGAAATATAAATTTTTAAAAAAACCTTGTTTTTTAGGGTACCTCCACTAAATTGTAAACAGTTTATATAATGTTCATACAAAATGACCAAAATTAACATTGTATTTTAAAATAACAAAGATACAGCCGTACTGACTACGAAACCCTTCACTGTGCGTGGTCCGTCACGCGCTTGACCAATTATTTTTTTCAAAGTTTTATCTAGACCTTACCTTCAATTGCGAGAATATAGCAAGCACAGTCAGAGGGTCGGTGGGTGAGATCAAGGCACCGAAGTAGAGCGTGTCTAGAAAGGTGAAACTTGAGGCGAGCGAAGCCGGCATCAGTTGCACACATCCGTACATGACAGAGCCAATGAAGAGCGCCGATAGTGCTGTGCCGACCATTGCGAATGTCAGTATTGCTCCTAGGTTCCGGAAGAAATATTTCTAAAAACAAAAACATATTTGTCAAATCGGGTTCTATTGTTTTGCCAGACATGCAAGTTGTTTTTTTTTTATTCATTACAAAATCAACAGCACTTGATATCAATGTAAACAAATTTTATAATAGGTTTAATTCTATAGTGTAGAGACCGTCTACTCTAAAAATGAACGCCCCTCCACTTCATTACGTCAAAGCGAAATGTTCTTTATTCACTGTAATCACAAGGCTCATTTTGAATTGCCTTGTTGTGGTGTTGACGTACAGTAACTAAATGGAGGGGCGTTCAGTTTTAGGGTAGATGATCTCTACACAAATATATTTTACAAATAGGACATGCACACGCAATGTTGTTTTTTCTGCACTTTGAGGATAGACATAGCTATTAAGTGCAGTTTACATGAATGTGGTATACGCACATTCATATTCACTTCAAAGAATCCTTTAATGGTTTTAAGGCATTTGTCTATGATGTTGAAATTAAAAATTTTAGATATAATATAGTAAAAGGTAATCAATAATAATAATGTCTTTCAACTGACTATATAGACTGTTTTCTATGGAAAACCATAGAATACATATCCTAAGTTAGTTATCTGTATATTGTTGTGTTGCAATAAACTGCATACTGCAGACGATCATAAACCTAAATTAACATAATGTAGTGGGATTATACAGATTTTATTTAAGACGCTTGTTGCCTACAAGGTGTTTCGGAACATGTAGGTTAAATTTATTTAACATAACACACACAGGTATTATGCAATAGATATGTAATAGATAAGACCACTGATGTAATAAAAAATAATAAAGTAAACATGAAGCGTGACCTTCCTCTGAGTCTGAAGCGCAAACTCATCAACATGTGTATCCTGCCTGTCCTAACCTACGGTGCGCAAACATACGGTCATTGATCGAGCTGCAGAAGTCCAAGGTCAAAATTTGCCAAAGGGCAATGGAACGCAGCGTCCTAGGATTCCGGAGAACCGATCGGGTGAGGAATACCACGCTTCGTTCATTAACTGGCATTGCCGATGTGGGAGACAAATCCGCGAATCTCAAGTGGGATTGGACGGGCCACGTAAGTCGAATGCTTCCGGAGAAATAGGCCAACATCTTAACAGTTTGGGTACAGGAGAATGGACAGCGACGTCGGGGTCGGCCGCGATAGCGTTGGCGCAACGATATCAGTGGATTCGAGAAGGAATGGTGGGAATCTGCCAAGGATCGTGATAGGTTGAAGGAGTTGGGGGAGGCCTTTGCCCAACAGTGGGAAAATGTGCGCTAGTTGATAAAAAGGTAAGCATAATACAATTATAAGGTAAGTAAGTTGATACATTTATAAATATAATATGTAATGGGTATGTAATATAACACACTAGGTAAGTGCTATGTAGCCCCAACTGCAGGCATTGTATGAGGCAAAAAGGCCATGTCTTACCATAGCTCCGGTTTTCTGACATAACATAAGGATAACCACACCCCGGTGGTGGTGTAGCGAAGACAATTATATAAGTAGGTATATACAGTAATAAATAAGTAGGAAAATAATAATACATTTTTAAACCATTCTGTATAAAAATATTAGACATCACTCATTTGCCTAAACTGGAAACAATGTAGGAATCTCAAGAACGTTCATTTTCCCAGACTTGAGCATGACATACCAATTACATTGTACACCTGCATGAAATTGACTTCAAACCACAGAAAAAAACGCTATTCTTATAACAAGGACAACCAGTTGAATCTACATGAGATGGTTGTTTTATGATGTCTTACAGATACAACCAGTTATTTTTTAAGATATAAGAATAAACTTTGAACTGGCTGCACCAGTTTTCACTAAACAAAGCTATGAACCTAAGTAGCTAACACCGATTAATAAGCAACAAACATTTTGAAATTCAGAATTTAATAATTTATATATTTAGCCACAATTAATCATCATGGAAGATGGGGCAGGGCCCATCCCTGTCAGTAAAAAAATACATGAAAAATAAATTTCAAAAACACCCCTGTTTGCATCGGGGTTTTAAAAATAAACAGTTAATTAACCAGTTTTATTTCAAATTACTTTCAATGAATGTAGATAAAATTGAATGATAACGACTTGGAAAAACGTATCGAAGTTTTCAAGGAAACTAGAATTAAGTCGAGTTTTTACAGACCCTGTAACTGTATTTCACTGTCTGTAACTGGGCTAGGGGGGGGGGGGAGGTGGGGCAGTCCACAATATACTCCCCAAGTCAGAACGTCTGTGCAGATCTTAAACCCTTAAAATGATGTACTAATTTGCCCAGCCTTTAATATTGCAGGTAGATGCTTACTCTCTATAAGACATAACTGCAACTTCGTTAGAATAAACTGGTAAAAATTGGTTATTCTCACAGAGACAGTAACCTTTGTTTACCGTTGGTCAGTTGCTAGAGCTTTGGAAACATATTGTATTGTAATAAATAGCTTACCCTTTTTAAACAATATCCAGCATGGAAGATGATCGGTGGCAGAATAATGTTGAAGAATATCTCAGGATCAAAAGTTGCTTTCAGATCTATTTCGTTTTGTTCTACATTAACTATTTCTCCTCTAAAGCTGTATGCATAAGTTTTATTTGGTATTGGAGATTCTGTAACAAATAACGGAGAGTTGATACTTGAAAAATAAAAAAATCAACTACTCTCCAACTATGTATATACATAATAATTTACTCTGTTGCTACAACTGTTTGGAAATATTTAACAAATGATTTGTTTTAACTTTAATTTATCTGTATTTCTTAATTTACCTACCTTTTGTAAACCTTTTTGTGACAGGAAAACATATTTATTTTATATTTTTATTTATTGAAGACAAAAACATTCGCTATATTTAAAGACACGATTTTCATGTCATTTGCCTGTAAAATTTTAATTCACTAATAGTATCACTAATATCACAAATTGTTAGTCAACTTATGTTGCTGCACTTGCAAACTTGTACATAGCATTTATTCAAGCTTATGTAACATGTATATAAGTTTCATATTTCTTCTAAATCAGCTCAATTGTTACTGTGTGATCGAGTTACAGACCACCTGACAAATGTTTGTATCTATGAAATGTTAGTAAAATGGGGACTGGATAAAACATGCTTTCTGCCGCTTGCCCCCCACTATCTACACCCTGGAACAGGTCAATAAGACAACTGATGAGTTCGTAGATATGGCCACCTATAGATATATATATGTAACAGTGTGTTCTGCCTGAAGCTTACACATGGTATGTAATTAAGAAGTAAGTAGTAGATCATAATCTATCTATATACTAAATAATATTTAAATCAGTTTGGCCACTTAGTCATGAAAAGGTATAAAAACAGACAGAGAGACAAAGTTTTACTATTATTATCAGTGTGGATAAATCATTGACACAAGTAGAATAAGGTTTTGGTACAAACCTCCTCCAGATATTTGTATTTTGTCAGGGAAGTGGAAGCGCAGCATGTCTGGAGGCACTGACTGATTGTATTCAGTGTTTGCAGCTGGATGCACATCCAGGTATGAGATTTGATTGGTACTTGCTCCATAGCGGATGATAGCTCCCACTATTAACCCTGGAAACAAATTAAAACTATTGAAATGGAAGCTTCTGAAAAAATATGTATAATATACCAAAACCTGTGGCATGTAAGTTCATCTTTTAATGATGTTGTCCTATTACCTATTGTAAAACCTATTTCTAAAGTTATTAAACAAACAAATATTATCTGCCAAGTACATTACTATTGATTTAATAGTTTCTAAAATCTTTTTCAAGGTCTTTCTATTGTAAATGGTCACATGATAGTATAGGTATAATTAAGGTAAGTACTGTGAATCTGATATGGGTTTTACCGTATATTACAGCTAATCCGGTTTCATGAAGCCAGCTCACTCGACGGTGTTTGAAGACCCAAATTGTGAGTACAGTCAGGGTCAACAGGCAGGTGTATATCAAAAGGTTCAAGCTGTCTATTCGATGCAGTAACGTGGCTTTCGCATCGAGAGCAATATCTGCTCCAGACCCTCGGCAAGCCGTCGCTAAGCACAGCACGGTAAAAACCGATCCAACGACGGAATTCATATTCTGGCTTTTTTAATCACTTACACCACTAAAAATCAATGTTTCATTACACTACACACTTGTACACGACATAAATATTGATCTACCATGGATCACACTGTTTCTAACGCTCCAATAAAATCATCCTGGTGATTTATTTGCGATACGAATACGCGCTAATAGCGTTATTTTACAAATTACAACAAACAAAACGAAATGATGAAAGTGAAACCAAACTAAGAAAGCAAACGAATGAAAAATCGACCCATCAAGCCACTGTCAAACTGACAGTGACTTTTCTTTCAGGTGTGCTATCATTTGTGAGTTGTTATTTTCGATCTTCCACAGTTCTACATAAGGTCTAGGATAACTTGTATGACTCATTGTAATGTTTTTGACATTTCATTGAACGCTCTCATTCGTTCGCAACGTATGTCGCAAATTTATAATGAAATTGGGGTTTTGATCAAAAACTAGGCTTTTGATCAAGAACCGGAAGAAGACAAAATTATTAAATAATCCTAGCATAAATCTGAGAAAATCCAGTTTTTTGATCAGTGAATTAATTAATACCATTTTTTCATTAATGTAGCTTATAACATGACGTACCTAATTGAAAATAACAAAACCAGAGTTTTCTCACTCTAGATTGGTCATTTAACTAGGTAAGTACCTAGGTATTGAATTACCGGAACTGACGACAAATTAATATAGGTGTATATATACACTAACAGTGGGTAGATATACTAGGTATACACTATACAATACAATGCACCTACCACGAACGAAGTTATCTAAGGTACCTATGCAACTAATGCAACTATACTGCTACTTGTTACATAGTAGCTGGGTCATTCTTTAAAATGTCCTCTAGTTAGATATTGTACCAGCCAGACAGAATTATGTACAAACACATTCAAAATATTCTTAATAGATGGAACATAAATGGAGTCCCATACGAATTAATTTATGAATGAAATATCTATAATACCTATACCTTACAAATTAGATACTATAGATACCTAACATAATAGGTTGGGGAAAAAGTCTTTTCGCATTATGGTATGTATGAACTTGTAATAAAATCTCTTTGGCTATAGGTACTATTTGTATCTGGTTTTGGTATCATTCAAAGTTTAAATTTTAAAGAAGATAATTCCAAATTCAAATTAGGAAAATGTGTGATTTTTATTTGTTTTTCGTACTGTAAAGATGAGTGAATCTAATGAAGAAATTCGATACATTTTAAAATTTTACTACAAAAAAGGTAAAAATGCAACGCAAGCCGCGAAAAAAAATTGCGATGTTTATGGACCTAGTGCAGAGTCTGTGAGTGTAGCACAAATTTGATTTAAGCGTTTTCAATCCGGAAATTTTTATGTCAAAGATGCACGTCGCTCTGGTCGGATAAAATTGATGCCATTTTTGAAAAAGTGGAGCAAGATCGGCATATCAGTAGTTACGACGTAGCTGAAGAACTGGGAATTGACCACAAAACAGTTTGGGCGCATTTGAAAAAAACTGGGTACACAAAAAAGCTCGATATTGGGGTACCCCACGAGCTCACTGAAAGAAACCTAATGAACCGTGACCTCATTTGTGATTCTTTATTACGACGTAATGAAACCGAACCATTTTTCAAGAAGCTGATAACCGGTGATGAAAAGTGGATCACGTAAGACAAGAACGTGCGAAAAAGGTCGTGGTCAAAGGCCGGTCAGGCTTCACAGACTGTGGCGAAACCCGGGTTAACTCGCAACAAGGTGATGCTGTGTGTGGTGGGATTGGAAGAGCTATTCATTATGAGCTGTTATCACCAGGCAGGACCATCGATTCTGAACTCTACTGCGAACAACTGATGAGATTAAAGTAAGAAGTTGAGAGAAAGCGGCCGGAATTAATCAACAGAATGGGTGTGGTTTTTCATCATGATAACGCTAGACCTCACACATCTTTAGCCACTCAGCAAAAATTAAGAGAGTTTTACTGGGAGGTGTTAATGCATCCGCCGTATAGTCCTGACCTTGCACCTTCAGATTTTCACCTGTTTCGGTCTCTTCAGAATTTTTTAGGCAGTGTCAGGTTAACATCACGAGAGGACTACCAAAACCACTTGTCGCGGTATTTTGATCAGAAGCCCCAAAATTTCTATAGCAATGGGATCATGCCCCTACCTATAAGATGGCAAAAAGTTATCGAACAAAATGGTACCTACATACTTGAGTTAAATGTAAATAAACTATATTAAAAAATGTTTATATTTTCTTAAAAAATGCGAAGTAACTTTTTCCCCAACCTAATATTATCAATTAGTAATGGTGGAGCCAGTTACTTCATTACCGTGCACGAGTTCAAACAGTATTTTTCTATGAAATGCTACGAATTCCAAAAATTTCCAGCAGATAACGGTTTCCAACAACATAGGTATAAGTTGGGTGCAGGCTGCGCTGCATGCATGCATGCTGAAAATTTATGGGGGAGGCCTATGTTCAGCATCCTACGGCTGTTATATTGGTGGTGTGTAGGTATACCTACATACAGAGTGGAAAGATAGTGTATAAGTAGGTACCTAACTATTCCTAGTAAGATATATAGATATGCTCTTTATTGCACACCAAATAAAAATACAGTTGTTGTATTCACCTATCTCGGGGAGGTGGTTGGGTAGTCCATGGAATATAAAACAGACACAGAATAAAACACGACGACTTTTTTGTTTTACGAGAGTAATTTTCTTCCATCATGCATTGTTTACTCATCAATAATATTGCATTGCATTTGCAAGCGACCCCAGGAAAGTAACTTTAATTACAGGCAGCTAATACTTTTGTTTAGTGGGATTAAAATATAAAGGAAACAGACTTCGGTAATGAGTAGGCAGGTAGTGCGTATTCTATTTTGCTAAATTGCCAAAATGTAAGCCATTCCCTTATGCCATTAAGGTCGACTGGTCTGGTCACGAAGTTACCGTTTTGTAGCTAAGTATAGTTAGTACTTACGAGTCCAGCTATGTAAGTAGATATTAATTGCTGACTGCTGTTGAGCAATCAAATGGGCCGACGTCATATTGTTTTATTATTTTTATCACTGTCATTGTAATCTCGATGTCAGCTCCGTAAATGCGATTAACCGCCCTAGGACCGTAAGTAAATTTGAAAATAGAATGAGGTTCATTGCATTCATAATAAGCTTAAATTAAATACAATCTTCATGACAAACCCTTATTACTACTTAAAAATAAAAGAGGTTACATTCATATATGCTAAATTAAAACCTCCATGACAAATCCTTATTTCTATTAAATGAAAGCGGCCATAGAGTCTAGTAATGAAAAAATAAAAACAATGGATACCTACTGGGAACGCAAATTTTCTTTTTAGCAACAAATTGTTATAAAGACATTTTTAATTTTGTCACATTCGTGATGAAACTGAGCGATCAATAACACACTAACATGTAGGTAACTAATTTATTAAATAAATTTAACAATAACATAATTATTTGTCAGTTGTTCAATAGATCGCTTACATACAACCCTTGCCTAACAATGTACTATTATTTTATTAACTACTAGCTTCCGCCAGCGGCTTCGCACGCGTTTTTTGGCAACAAAAAGTAGGCTATGTTTGAATCCAGGTCATAATCTATCAACACACCAAATTTTATCGAAATCAGTTCCGCCATTACGACGTGATTAAGGAGCAAACAAACGTCCAAACTTTCACATTTATAGTATTAGTGTGATGTAGTGTGAAGTGAGATGTGATAAGTAGTGTGATATTTTTATATTATATTTCTTTTTTTTGTATGTTACTACAATAATTGGACATAAGGTATCGTGAAGTTTTTTGTAGATATTGAAATATTTATATTGTTCATATTGTAGAAATTTTTTTTGTTCTATCATCAATAGTTTCCGCAGCGCATGCGAAGAAAGACAATTTATGGCAATTTTTTTTACATCTTGGGTTACATTATTGAAGTTTTAGTAGGGATCTCTATTTTTTCTAGTAATAAATATAGCCTATATTACTCAGGGATAATGTATCGGATGTAATTGAAATCGGACCAGTAGTTTTTGAGTTTATTCGTTACAAACATACAAATCTTTCCTCTTATAATATTATGTATAGATTATAGTGTAGATGTATTTAGTTTACTTTACAATAAGCTGTTTTTTGCGCCTTTCCTAGAACTTACGAATCTACGAACGAAACGTTTACGTAACTATGTAGGTAGGTTTTACCAATTACTTTACTGAGGTACATAACTAAGGTAAATTACCTAAATCAGCTGATAAAATCAGGGGTTTTACTGAAAGCAGTAGATTTTAATAAAACCTTTTTGAAAATAAATACTTATTTATTATTAATCATGTTGTCCAAGATGTGAAATGAAAAACATCGAATTTCGAAAGTTGTAGAACATTGTTCTTCAAAGTGCGCTTAATTACCCCGTTTGGGTAACTTAAGTTTTTCGGAGCACCCTGTATTTATTAATACAGGCTGCTCCGAAAAACTAGGAAACTAGGAATGTAACTAATGAAAATTAATTTATTTGTAATTATTTCACATACACTCTACATCATTTATGATAATATTTTTTTACCTATGACTAGCATTGAGTTAGCAGAGTCCTAAGGTTAAAAGGTATTTCTGTGAGTAGGTACAGTAATTTTTCCCACTTCTTTGTTTTGAAACTGAATTGCCATCAGACCAGTCATTAATTTCCTCTTAATTATGCATCTATTCGTGCCTATAGGTAATTCCCGTAGTTGTCACCAACATCATGCTTTCCATCATGCAACAGGAAAACCGGATTAAATATTTTTATATTTCCTCAAAATTTGTATTTTATATATACCTGTCTAATTGTAGTTATAAAATGTACCGCAAACACTATCGTATCCATACTAATATTATAAATTCGAAAATAACTCTGTGTCTGTGTTACTTTTTCCCAAATAAATTGCTAGACCGTTTCAAATGAAATTTGGTATGCAAATAGATTATGGCTGGGATTAGGACACAGGCTACTCTTTACTCGACGGCGTAGGAGGGTAATGTTTTTATTGACAAACCACACGTGCGAAGCCGCGGGCGGGTCAGTTAGTTAGTACATAATTAAGTTAGAAATTATGATCAACGTATCGTTACCTAATTAATTTTTAATCTTTTTTTTTAATACCATAAAATTATGATAGATCCTTAATAATATTGGTGACGTGTGTGTCTTATTTTATAATGTTTTGTTTTAATCATGTAAGTAGGGACTCTTAAAATAATTCAATACCTGTTTTTCCCCTGTTTTTAATAGGAAAACCCAGGACAGAATTATAAAGGGTTGCAACAGAGGCGTAATTAGAGCGGGGCATTGATAATTTTAACAGAGATTAGCAATCCTCGTACAAGGGTTTAATGAAGTAGCACGTTCAGAAACTTGCAACGAATTGAACAAAGACGTGAGCTATTTTTAAATACTTATACATCAAATATGAAAAGCTATATTTACATTTTGTCACGATGGACCGTCCAGTGAAACAAAATGTTGGTTGGCCAATAAATACAAAGAATATTACTAACTAGAGTAAAGATATAATACTGTACTCATAACTTTATGTTAATAGGTAACGTCAGTTGCCACCCGGCCTTCGCAGACAATAATGTGCAAAAGGGGATTCCGGATGCTCCTGCGCAGTCAATGTACCTAACACTTGCTGCTGTGCCCTCTGTGCACGAACACCTGCACGATGGAAAGTAAGGTAAACAAAGAATGAATATATAGGGTGTTTGATAATATACGCACAAAAATGAAAGAGGTTATTTTGATGAGCATAATAAATAAATTTGTGAAATGTTTACCATAGAAATGAAAATTGTAAAACAAACACTTCATTAAACTTATGTTGTGCTATTGCATAATGCTTGCCATCTAACCACAGATACTATATTGGTGACTTCTCAAGATATCTCTTGTTGTTCCTTTCTAACCCAAAACCTAGTAGTAGTAGGTAAGTCTTTTTTTATGTTTTGAGAGACCGTCACTTGAATATCGTCAGTATATTACCAAACACCCTGTATAGATAAAATTTATCAATCTTAATTTTATCAACGAAAACGAATACCTGCATATGTATATTTAAAAAAAAATACGTATGATTATACGAATCAAATTGTTGATGCACTTTTTAAAAGACTCAAACTAAACGAATACACAATGTACACAACGACAATAGGCGCGTCCTCTGATCGGCCAGGCGTTAGTGCGTAAACAACGTACTTACCCACTTTTTACCTTTTTGACTAACAAATTATCTCGTACCGACTATACATACTCCAATAACTAAATGACTAAACTATTGTCTATTCTATCTAATGTACAAAGTTAGTTTAAAACCTGTAGAAAACTAATTTGTAACTTTTTTGAACACAACACATACCTACTTAGATATTCTCTTAAAGGTGCTTAGGAATTACTACAGATTTTATTTGTGTGCACGTATCTACCTATTTTTGTTTTGCTATTTTATTATACGACTATAGGATATGGATTGTGAGTGACTAAAAATGTTATAAATGAGAAATACAGATTCCTTAAACTGATGTATGTAATTAATTTTCTGGATGGAGTACCAAAAAACCACCTCATCTGATGCCAATAATGTGGCCAATATAAACTAAAACGTAAAACTATTGACGACCTCCGTGGCGCAGTGGCGAATAGCCGGCTGAGACGCAGGAGGTAGCGGGTTCGATTCCCGCCGTGGAACAAATGTTTGCATGATCTACAGATATTTTTTCCGTGTCTGGGTGTTTTTCTATATATCATAAGTATGTATTTACAAAAAAAAAGTATATAAGTATTCTATCAGTTATCTGGTTCCCACAGTACAAGCTCTGCTTAGTTTGGGGCTAGATAGCGCTGTGTGAAATGTCCAACAATATTTATTATTATTATTATTATTTATTATTATTGACACGCTAAGTAGAAGACGTAAATTTTCAGACTAAACTGTCGATTGAATCCGGTTTCCTAGATCATTAGTTATTAAGTAAATCTAGTTTTAATACAGAAAATGTTAACTATTCTTAGATATTTTTTAATGAATCTGTTATATACTATTCGACTTAATTGTGTTCACACATTTTATACTGCCTCCGTGGCGCAGTGGGCGTATAGCCGGCTGAGACGCAGGAGGTAGCGGGTTCGATTCCCGCCGCGGAACAAATGTTTGCATGATCTACAGATATTTTTTCCGTGTCTGGGTGTTTTTCTATATATTATAAGTATGTAAAAAAAGTATATAAGTATTCTATCAGTTATCTGGTATCCCATAGTACAAGCTCTGCTTAATTTGGGGCTAGATAGCGCAGTGTGAAATGTCCAGCAGTATTTATTTATTTATTTTATAATTGACATGGCTATAGTTTGGTACTCATTGTCTTAATGTTGGTTAGCTTGTGTAGGGGATACAATAGGTAAATAAATAAATCAACTTCTATGTATCTAAGATTTTCAAGCCTAGACGAGACTTGAACACGCAACCTTCCTCTTGATACGAGGATGCACCACCAATTGTGCTACAGGTTCTTGTCACGTCAGGGTCGCAATTAGTGAGATGAATCAGATGACGATTAAAGCACCGTTAGCTCCGTATGTATCTGTGTTCTAAGAATCTGTTGTTTAGAAATTGCAGTTTATGTTTTCCATAAAACTCAGGGAGGTCTTGCATGCCGTGATAACTTTGTACAAACGTCTCTTTTCATATATTTTTAAATGTCTAAACAAGAACGTCTCCCTTTGTTACCTACCTATGTTTTTTTGTTACCTACGTATTTTGTGGTCTGTTCTGTGTGTGTCAAATACATGTATTTTCTTTTTTTCTTCAAATAGAAAAAAAATATGATATCCATATATTATTATTACAATAAGTACTAATAAATATTAAGCACGAAGTTTCACTTTATATTGAATCCATACGTCAATATAATAGAGATGATAATTATAACCACATATAAATATAACATTTACTGTGTCGAAGTCACCTTCCCAGTAGAGCCATTTACATGCCTCGAACGCGTTGTTTGTGTAAGAAAATCTTAGCTACAAGGTATATCAGTCATATGATTATACTGGCCATCTTTAACAGCCTTAACCGACCCTGTAAGCACCTACTGATTACAGTCAAATGACGACGACACAGGTTTATCACTGGCAGCCACCACTTAAATTCGCTACAGGTCTCCGTGCTAGAGCCAGATCACTGCATTGTGTACAATTGTCTGAGCGGAGTAGCACTACTCAAAGTATTTTAGCGTGCGTTGCACGTTCAAATCTCTAGAGTAATTTTTGACCAAATGTTCTAAGTGATATTAGGAAGTGATACTCGAAAGTGATATTTGGCTGTTTATTTAGTGCAATAATGAAGATTTATACGTTTATATTTATTGTTGCAGTTATATGCAAGGGGTGAGTAATCCATCATTATTTTATTTATTGATTTATTTTGGTGGTTCTAACGACTCTCATAATGACAGTTGTTGTGTGATACTGAAGTGTTTACTTAACATACTGTCTGTGTTGATTTTCATTCATAAAAGTTACCTTTATAATTCAATTAAAAGGTATTTTAAAGAGAATGGGCGGTGGTATAATTATAATTAATTATAAAGTTATAGGCAAGCTAAGAAATATCAACTTAGATATAAAATTTGTAGGTGCAGGCGATGCGAGTTGCATCAAAGTTTAATAAGATTATGAATATATAATATTATCTGACAAAGTTATTAGTTGCAGATGCAGATACTAAACAATCTAGCTTGCTCTTGACGTTATATAATCAAATTGTATTTACAAAGTTTGATAATAATTGTTACATATAGGTTTCGCATATGAAATAATCGCTACTTTTATCTTTATCTGATATCATAAAGATAGTATAAGGCAGTTGCCAGTAAAACATTGCAATAATACTAAAAATTTAAGAACGAAACTAAGCTTTATGATTAAGAGTCTAGGGATTTTATCTATTTAAATTCAGTTTATTATAATAGATAGTAGATTAAAACATATTATAATAATTCAGACAAATGCGTTATAGCTATCACAATTCTTATACAATACAAGAAAATATAACAATTTAAATATGAATAATCATTGAATTAAAACCAAACGAAATTATAGATCTTTAGTAAGGCACTAATTATGCAACAAAAGCAGGCAAGATTTTTCCATTACTTTCATTTGTCAAACTCGTCGTTTTTACCTTTTGTCAAGCTTACAAAACAAGCAACTAAGCACTGGGGATTTGTGAATTAAGTGGTAGATTATGGCCCATATCCTCTCGTTGATTGAGAGACATGTCTCAGTGTGATCTAAAGTAAACTGATGATTATGATGCCTGCTTTTACTGTAGAAGAATATGTAAGTAGTTGAAAAAAAAAGTTTGAATTTTTTACAACTTTAGGAATACATAGTGCATTGTATTGTATCGCAAACGTTCAACGGCTAATTATTATAACAACAATGTAAGCACCTAGATTTCGAATCGTGCTAGTTAAAAACTATATTACATCGGTAAATCATTTAGATGCCTACTTACCTTCCTTGCTACAAATGTTTAGAAGTTTTCCTTGTAGTCTCACTATTAGGTTAACTCTACTATTAGGTTGTTTATTGGATAACCATCATTTAAGAAATAATTATAATAATAACTTAAATAATTCTATCGGTCTAACTGTTTGCTTTATCATCATTTTCTGTATAGGATTAACCTTTTTCTAACTAACTATAATTGGGGTTTTACAAAAAAAATACCCAAGAAGTTCAATTTAGGTGTTACCTACAAAAAATAAGGTCACACGCAGTCCTTTGAACTTGTCATTCGTATTAACCTTGAATAAGTATAAACCTACAAAAATACAATACCTTAAATTGGTAATTAAAGTTTGGCTTAAAACTTCAAGATAATCATCACAAAATTATGTGAATGTTTTGTTTATGGTCTGCCCTGTGCAGCGCGCGTTGATGTCTTTTGTACAGGAATCTCTTTGCGCAAAACAAAGTGTTTATAAAGTACGATAAAAGATCCTTGAAACCATTTATATCATACATAGACTGGAAATATAGTTGCTAGAGAGAAGCGAGATCTCTCAATCAACTTGGGCAAATCGGCGTTGTATGTATGTATGTTTGTTTGTCCGAGGATAACTTTTGAAGCGTAGGTCCAATCATCGTGAAATTTGGTTAGGTAGGTAGTGATAGCACAATCCTGTTGAATGTGCTAAAAACGTGGGGGGTTGTTGAGATATTGGAGGTCGAGAGGAGTAAAAAAAACCAAAATAGGACTAATCCAGTCAAGTGGCACGTTTAATGAAAGGTCGTCATCAGTACATTACGACCTTGTTTTTATTTTTACCTTGTAGTTTTTAAGTTATTAGCCATAATAAAAACTGAACTTTGATGAAATTCACATTCGTTCACCACAGTGATGAAATTTGGTATGCGTGTAGCTTTAGTGACTTAAATATAGAGAAAAGTCTGAAATCCAAAATAACTGCTATTTCTACCCCAAAAAAGTACCAGTATCACCATTTAACATGAACTCCTGTTACCTGTAATTTGAATGAAACTGTAGGTCAAGTAAGTTGGTCCTTATTAACGTTATCTGGTTATGCATTTCGTGGCACTATTTTGATGATCATAGATTACAAATATTTTTTTTGTTTTTTTGGGAGACTCGCGAGATCTCAGTTCGGGGCAAACTATAGTTTAAAAGTTATACAAGTAAACTAGCTTTTAGTTCACGACTTTCGGTCACGTACGCTAGATGAATGGAAGTCCTTCGTCCGTTACGATCATTCATTTATTTCGCCTAGGTCTTTAGCGGTGCGGTGTTTTGAAACAGTCCGTACAGCTCACGCTCTAAAGGTATGAGTAGGATATGAGTGGGATTAGTATGCTGAAATTGATCTACTTAGTAATAGTATCTACAGGTAAATGTTTCAAAGCGTCATCATATGGAATTTACTACTAAAGTTGGTAATGGGGAAGACCATAATGCCTGTGCAGTGCACCTTGAAGTAAATCTTAAATATTTTATTATTTTACACGCATTACCTACACCAAAGTACTGGGACCTTTGTAGGTAAATATTCCGTAGACTCAATGATATGGTTCTGTTTGGATTATTTACAGTATTAAAATTAATTAGTGTCTTGTAATTAAATAATTTTCCTGGTAATGGTATAAAATAAGTGTAAATTGTAATTGCATATAATCATTACCCTTTGATTTACAGTTCCAATTCCAGAGCATAATGATTACTACATTTGGCCCTTTCAAAACCTTGCCGTTTTATAAGGTTCATAATATTGCGATCGAGTGATTGTAACTTTGTTATAACGGGTAACTTGGAATGCAAGTTTTTCGCTTTCCGTTAAACTTGACACGGTAGGCTTTGAAGGTTTTCCGTACGGAAACACCGGTGTTTCATTGACAATGACATAGTCTGTTATGTATATCAATATTTTTTCATTGAAATCCAAAAGGCAAAGTCTAGATTAATGTCAATATAATAAGTCGATTAAAATGGTGGTTATGAAATGTTAATAAAATAAAATTTGTGTTTCGAGTTCGTTATGTGACGGCCTCTCGGATGTATGTCTAGTTATTTAATTTTTAGTACTTTGGTAAGAATACTTTCATACGAGGTAGAGATCATAAGTAGGTAGCTATAATAAAAATATAGTGGGATTTGGAAACGAAAATAATTAGTTATGATTTTGTAAAACTTTGTTCAGAAATGTTGCGAATGATTATCACAAGAAAGTCTATTCACTCAATGGTAGGTAGAAGATAGCTATCTAAAAAATAATTTATAAATAATCTTTTTTATTTCCGCTGCGATATCTGATATCTCATATTACATATAAAATAAAAAGATAAATTGAGTACTTTTTAACAAAAACTAGGCAGTGGTCGACTTTGGCCATGAACTGGAATATTCACGTATCTAAACTTTTTTTTCGTCCCTAAAACATCTGCAAAAGCAAATGCAATAGGTATGAATTTTGTTATTTTACAGAGCTTCGTTAAGAAAACATAAAAGAGGTATTGTACAAGTTGCTGAATAAATTTCTGCCTGACAACTAAACGTGGTTCAACCGTTGAATGACATAATGACATTGATGGAAACTCTTTGATGTGCGATGCACCGAGCACGAATAGGGTTTCGGTTTCGTTTTTTATTACATCGATTCCATGACTTTAAAAACAAGTTTATTCGCAACAACTTACTTTAAAATAACAGAATCAGAGGTCAAAGTCAAGTTAATAATCAATTATAATAATTATGACTCGAAATTATAATCCGGTATTACAAACCAGTATCGCACACAATGTCAAAAACGATCTGTTTTGAATACTTCGCTCTATCAATAGAATAAAAAATGATATGTTTTGTTTCTTTTTAGTTACAGCAACGCCCAGACATTGAATTTAGCTGGAGGTTCAAATACAGGCTACACATTCCCAAAAGACTTCTTATTTGGAGTCTCTACGGCAGCTTTCCAAATAGAAGGAGGATGGAATGCCGATGGTAAAGCTCCAAGTATATGGGATCATTTGACGCACACGAATACAAGCTTCGTTAAAGATGGGAGCAACGCTGATGTTGCCGCGGATTCTTATAACCTGTACAGACGGGACGCTGAAATGGTCAACGAATTGGGAGTGGATATCTACAGATTCTCTATATCCTGGCCGCGTATCTTGCCGACCGGGTTTACGAATGAAATAAATGAAATCGGAATTCAGTATTACGATAATTTGATATCTGAGCTGAGGAAGTACAATGTTACTCCAATGGTGACGATGTACCACTGGGATCTGCCGCAGAGGCTGCAGGATATGGGAGGATGGTCAAATCCGCATATGGTTGACTATTTCACGGATTATGCTTCGGTGCTGTTCAAACGTTTCGGTGATAAGGTGAAATATTGGGTTACTTTCAACGAGCCTATGCAGACTTGTTTGGAAGGCTACGGTGGCACGTACAGGGCGCCCGTGTTGAACCGACACGGCATCGCGGAGTATCTCTGCACGCACAACCTCCTGAAGGCCCATGCAAGTGTCTACCATCTTTTCGATAGCGAATATCGCCATTTACTAGACGGTAACTTTATTTTTAACAACGTTTTCTTTGAAATTGTCTCGGAGCTTACCATAGAGTTGCTAACAATTTTGTGACTTTCAGGTAAAATTGGTATGTCACTGGACTCAAATTGGGCCGAACCCCAATCGGACACAGATGCAGATCGCCAAGCAGCTGAGCTTTACCTGCAGACCCACGTAAGTATTAATTTCAAGAATAAGTCAAAAATACTCATGTTCACGATATTTTTTTATAATTTGATAAAGTTTTTGATAAAAGCAAATGATAAAATCGATTAAACATCGTCGCAACCGCTCCGTGACCCTTCATTTGAGGTATTTTATCGCGGCACCTGTAACCAAGCAAATCGACTGCTGTAATTATGCTGTGATTATGTGTTACTTATCCTTGACACCTATTCAATGTTATTACTTGCAGCATAATTTATAGGCTGCTTGCTAGGCGGAATACGAGTATTTCTTTCCTAAGCCAAATTTTAAATCAAAATTGGGGTATTAACATTTTTGTAGTCTATATTGATGGTCGTCGACATCAATAAGGCCGTGGGTCCTACGTGATTCAGACTGGCATAGGATCGGGAAAAATGGCAGAAACAAAGAGAGGCATATGCCCGGCAGTGGGCGCCACAGGATGAGAATGATGATGATGATATTGATGGAAGGTATTGATAGTTCTTACAGATCCTCGGATATTAACTAATAAGACAAAATAAATCATTATTAAAACACTCAAATTCGTTAGATAAATGTGTCGCAAAACCAAGGTGACTTTTGGAAAACGAGTCACTCCGACAAGCGCGCCTTTCATTACATTTTCCTTCTCACAGTTCGCATAGATTATTTCACCATAAAAAATGGTATTGCGCTCAAAAACCCCCAAGTTTACCGCAAGCATGGTGCTAGTTGCAACACCATAGCAAAATTACATCACTTTGATCTAATTTAATTTCTTACTTTCATTTTAGCTGTGGGCTTTGATTCTGAGCGGTATCTGTGATATCAAAGCCAAACTATTTATGACCTTATGTTTTGAAATGTTAAGTAGGTAAACTAATGAATTTATCCACGTCTGCTTTATGTTGGAATGATAAGTACCTACTTATTGAAAATATCATCATAATGTTAAGATAGTTGCTCAACTAAACAGTGTAGAATTTCGAAATTGATGACTGTATTCTAACTACTTTGGAGGTCTATTCCATAAATAAATAAATAAATAAATATTCACTTACTTCACACACTTCACGTCACAGGGAGCCCTAGATTAGATTAGATAATGTCTTTATTGCACACCAGTACAAATAAATAAATAAAAGAAAATACACTTTATAAAAATAAATAAATATCGCTGGGCATTTCACACAGCGCTATCTAGCCCCAAATTACGCAGAGCTCGTACTATGGGAACCAGATAACTGATAGAAAACTTATATATATATATTTTTTGTAAATACATACTTATAATATATAGAAAAACACCCAGACGCGAAACAAATATCTGTAGATCACGCAAACATTTGTTCCGCGGCGGGAATCGAACCCGCTACCTCCTGCGTCTCAGCCGGCTATAAACCCACTGCGCCACGGGGGCAGTCAAATCTTTAAACCACAGGTACTATGGGCGGCCTTATCGCTAAAAGCGATCTCTTCCAGGCAACCTTTGGATGGACAGGACTCACCCTAGTGTGAGGTCAAGGGATCGGTTATCTACATTACTTTTACCACAGAGAAATAATATAACTACCTTTTACTAAGTAGCTTCCTGCTATCATAGATAAGTCTGTTATCTTCAAGCTAGGCACCTTTATAATTTTTAAAATATTAGTACCAGAGCTTTGTATAAAATGTATCTACCTACAATAAAAACTAAATATACTCTTATACCTAATTTGACCGTTTACTATGATTTTTTTCAGTTGGGCTGGTACGCAAACCCTGTTTACTCCGCTGAAGGCAACTATCCAGCCGACCTTATTAGGTTGGTCGACGCCAAAAGTGCCCGGCAAAACTACACATCGTCTCGCCTCCCCAAGTTCACTCCAGCAGAGGTGGAATACATCAGAGGAACTGCGGATTTCTTTGGACTGAACCATTATACGACGTATCTTCTGAGTATGGCTAATGGAGAAGTTGGAGCCATCCCATCGCATGAGAATGATGTTGGAATTGTGAGGGTACAAGATCCGAACTGGCCGTCAGAGTCTTCTTCAGCTTGGCTCAAGGTGAGATAAAGCTTTCCTATTATCTTTCTCTAATAGATGCTATCAATATCATGCCTTCCTTTCAACTGATATAATCCATATCGAGATGACGTCATACATACGTGTTTTTGTAACCCTAAACGCAAAAACAGGGGTGTTTTAAGTTTGACGCCTAAGTCTGTCTGTCTAAGCTGTGTATCTGTGTGTCTGTTTATGTCATCGTAGTTGCAATCGAATGGGCTGAATCCGACGTGGTTTTATTAATAGAAAGCTAGTTCGGTGCTAGGGTGGTTCTTAACTATGTGTGATGGATGAAGATCAGATCAGCCGATCCGAAAATTATTAGCACTTTTCCTTTTATGATGACCGGATCTCAGCTGTGAATTTGAAACTTATTACAGGGTTTTTAAGTATCGGTCGTATAAATTAATTTTTGGAAAAATTTACTTGTAATAATACCTATAGGTTTGAACACATCTTGCCTGAACATTTTAAAATTTGATTTCTGTTGCCAAACCATGTTTTAAATTATCGTTTGATCAATATTTACTTTGAGCAAGAAGTCCTAAGGTATAGGTATCTTTTGTTGTGTTTTGTTTTTAGGGTCTGTACTCCAAGGGTAAAAAGATACCCTATTTAGTCTTAGTAGACTCCGTTGTCTGTCTGTCCGTCTGTCACTAGGCTGTATCTCATGAACCGTGATAGTTAGACAGTTGAAATTTTCACAGATGATGTATTTCTGTTGCCACTATAACAACAAATACTAAAAACAAAATAAAATAAATATTTAAGTGGGGCTCCCATACAACATACTTGATTTTTTTGCCGTTTTTATAGATAATGTTACGGAACCCTTCGTGCGTGAGTCCGGCTCGCACTTGGCCGGTTTTATTTTATTTTATGTCGTGTCAAATAAAGGTTTTCATTTTCATTTAGGTCAAATTATGTCATGTTCTTTGTACAGTCAACGCCAAAAGTCGCTGACCATTTACAATATTCCAAAAGTTCTATACACCTAAAAGATTAAAAGCCGGTGATCTGGTATGGCCACATTATTCAGTGAACGCAGTAGGTTACAAATTTCGGTGAACATAACCGCAACAAAAATTATTGAACGCATAAAAAGTAACACCCATACCTCGGAAACTAGACTTTCTAAGCTAGCTGTGTCTTGGACAAATGGTAGATATCAATAAGATCTGCATATCTGATGACAACTGTCAAAATTCAAACAGTAATCTGAAGTATGTCATCGGAAATGCAGATATAATTGATACCTACCATTTATCCCAAGATACCTTTAGCCTAGAACGTCTAGTTTCCGAGATACGGCTGTTTGAAGTTTGACAACTATCATCAAAAATGCAGATCTAATTGATACCTACCATTTGTCCCAAGATACCTCTAGCCTAGAACGTTTAGTTTCCAAGATACGGCTGTTTGAAGTTTGACAGCTGTCATCAGAAATGCAGATCTCATTGATACCTACCATTTGTCCCAGAATACCACTAACCTGGAACGTCTAGTTTCTGAGATAGGGCTGTTTGAAGTTTGACAGTGACATCAGAAATGCACATCTCATTGATACCTACTATTTGTCCCAAGATACCGCTAGCTTAAAATAGTACGTTTAGTTTCCGAGATACGGGAGGTTATGTTTTTGTGCGTTCAGTAATTTTTGTTCCGATTATGTTCACCGATATTTGTAACCATAAATAATCACTGAATAATGTGGCTATACCAGATCACCGACTTTCAATCTTTTAGGTCTATAGGACTTTTGGAAGTTTGAAAATGTTCAGTGACTTTTGGCGTTGACTGTACGTATGGGCCTTGAAGTTTAAAGTTGGATAATAACTTGAAAGATTACGATCAACAATTACCTCGGGTTCGGAAAAAAATATGTTTTATTTCTATGATTACTTAAAGATTCTAGGAGACCTTAGTGAGTTGTCTATGAAGTAGGTAAAGTGCATCATATCCTGGCCAATAAACCTAAGAAGCCAGTGCTACCTTCTATATGGCTACCTGCTTATCGATTAGTCGTGTCTCATTATTTATAAAATATTATTTTACATAATTGTATGCATTACTTATGTAGATTGACGAATTAACCTTGAAATCAAGTTTAAGTAAAGCTAAAAGCATTATGAATGAATGTTTTATTTAACTATGTAAATTGTTCGAATTTTGAAACTCTGTAATCAATAAAAATAGTAAATCAGAACTGTTAATAATATTGTTTGTCTATGGTTGTAGCCGAGAGCAATTAAAAGTACAAGTAATTGAACCTGTCCTTAGTTAACTATCGAGATGAGACGTTTTTCTGGCATAAAGTGGCACGATCTTGAATTGCATGATATTCGCATAGCTTCGCTGTTTTGCTGATGCAACAATCCGTTTCTTTTTCACTATCCATAGATATCATAGGTTGTTAAAAAACAGTAAAAACAAATCAAAACCAACACTGTCAAAACAGGTAGGTTGGTAGTAAAGGCATTCAGGTTTAGCATTTTCCCTACATCCGCCTTGACTATTTTTTATCCAATGTACTACCTTTTGCGGGTAGGTAAGTTTGTATCTATTAAGTTTTTAGTGTGAGAGTTTTTGTCAAATGAACTAAGTTCTAATAATATTAAACAACGAGCATTGAAAAGATGTGGAATGACTTGAGGTTTTCCCGGTAGGCTTCAATACTCGTATGAACGCTTTCAAGAGAGGTGTAAATAAGGCATTAAGTTTTAGGCAACGCGACTGCAGTACCTCGAGTGCTGCAGGAGTTTATAGGCGACGGTGACCACTTAACATCAGGAGGACCGTCAGCTTGTGTGTCTAAATTTATATAAATAGTTGAACAAGAAACCCTTAGTTACAGGTTTGGTATGTTCGTCTATTTAACGGTCTCTAATTATAGCCCTTATACTCGTAGACTTTTAGTGATGTAAAGTTCAAATTAAATATATGAATAGAACAAGAATTAAAAGTACGTTTTGTAGTAACTTCCTATCGCAAACGGAACCGAATCAATACCTTGATTTTAATGAGAATTCAACAAATTTTGAGTGTTCCAAGTTGACTTGCTGTCCTTGATCAAGCATTAAATTGGTTAATTATTCGCAATTTTCCTTATTTACATATTCGTATTTTCCAAGGTGGAAACTTAAACACATGCATACGACACTGGGCTAATAAATGTAAATCTTTGCTAAATACTTATCCAAGGTATACAGGGTGTTTGGTAATATACTGACGATATTCAAGTGACGGTTTCTCAAAACATAAAAAAGACTTCTCGAAAAATAAAACTACTATTTATACCTAACTTCTAAGCTACCTACCATCTAAGCATAAAAATGTATATATATAGGTACATGTAAGCAGAATAAATGAAATGAATATATAAAACTTACTGCCTACTCTTGCAATCGACATCCAAAATAAAGGAACAACAAGGGATATCTTGAGACGTCACCAATACAGTATCTGTGGTTAGATGGCAAGCATTATGCAATAGCACAACATAAGTTTAATAAAGTGTTTGTTTTTACAAGCCAAAATAAATTTCCATCACAAATAATTATATTATTTATTATGCTCATCAAAATAACCCCTTTCATTTTTGTGCGTATATAATCAAACAACCTATATAATGAATGGGATGGTTATTCTGCTTGAAAATCACCTCCTAGAGTTGAAAAGGGATTCTGTAGTTCGTATTAAAACATTATTCATTGGGATTTGAGTATAACTTTGTTTAAATTCTTTAAAGGTACTTTCAATGAAACATTTTTTCATGGTATGAGCACCATGATACAAGGGTCTATAGGTCTGACGATGGAGCCAGAAGGGAATCTACAGAACTCTGGATAACAGTAGAAGGATCAGGTTTTAGTTCTCTTCATCATCATCGTCAGCCCTTCTCATCCCACTGCTGGGCATAGGCCTCTCTTCGTTGTCGCCATTCGCCTCTGTCCTGCGCTGTTCTAACCCACATAAGACCTGCGATTTTTATAATGTCGTCGACCCATCTTGCCGGTGGACGACCTGCGTTCCTGGTTCCGTCTCAAGGCCACCATTCAGTCAGCACCCTGCTCCACCTGTCATCACGGCGCCTGGCCACATCTCCTGCCCAACTCCATTTGAGTCCCAATATACGCTTGCTAACGTCTTGAACTTTAGTCCACTTGCGAATTTTGGTATTGGGGATTCGGTCTAGCAGTGTGATGCCGAGCATGGCGCGCTCCATGGCTCTCTGTGCGACTCTAATCCTGTGCACAGTCTCCTTCGTGAGCGCCCATATCTCAGCACTGTAGGTTAATGTTGGCAGGAGACATTGGTTGTAGAGGCGGGTCTTCAGACATTGTGGAACGGTGGTAGATTTCAAAATATCGTCATTGTTTCTCTTAAATCGTATGAATTAGCGAGACGATTAATGATATGATTGACTATCAGGGTCTGAAGATAAGTTGATCAACACATCGTAAAAGGTTCATGTTGATAACGTGCATTTTCAATTTTCAAATAGTAGAGAAAAACATAGGGTACCACTTTTTATCAGTTAATAAAAAACTTCAAATATTGTACTCGTTTAGTAATTCCGAACGAAGTATCGGCCGGCGATTAGTTTATAATAATGATTGAAATATATCACGAAAGTTTTCTTCGTAACATTTTTTATTCAGGAAATAATCCTATACTTTGCTGGCCGCTTTCAAATCTTATTTCTACAATTCTTAACTGTCCGCGTAAAAATGTTTATTCTTTTGTATTCTCAATTTCTTTTTATGACAAACATGTCCTCCGTACTTTGGAGAAAAATCAGTTCCAGCTAAAGAAGTAATTAAACCATGACGGAAGCCTTTGTCCATCTAAAATCTGGTCACAGTTGACCACTTGTTCATACCAAACCATTAGATAGATACCTAATAGTAGAAGAAAATAGCAGTACCTAATGTAGGTTTAAAAGTATAGTAAGAAGTGTATTCGTACTAATCGTAGCAACAAAAATAGTTGACGCAATGTAAGATTTTCAGCTACTTAGGTTTATAATTTATACAAATTTCTTGAGTTGGCCTCCCACTTGATTGAAATACAACCTAATAAACCTAATGAACGGTTACTCTGGAAATTTAAGGGTCGATTAGCTGATATGGACTAATGGATGATGATTATTATGACGACCTAGACAATACCTAATCTTTTATTACTAATCAATCTTTACTTCAATTTCCAGGTTGTTCCATTCGGCTTTCGTCGCCTCCTCGCGTGGATATCCAAAACGTACAACAACGTGCCTATAATCGTGACTGAGAATGGTTACGCAGATTTCAACGGGATTGAAGATAAGACCAGGGTATCATACTACAGCCACTACTTGAACGCTTTGCTGCATTCTATGCATGAGGACAATACCAATGTGAAAGGCTACTTTGCCTGGAGTTTGATGGACAACTTCGAGTGGGACGATGGTTACGTGTAAGTAACACACTTAGTAAAAATACATTTTTGTCTGAACTAGTCCTGGGGGTCTAAATTGCTATTTTTGATTTCATGTTGAATTACAGTTTTGATTGTTAGGACATAATTAAATTAGAGATATGCTCTACATCTCTATGTTTTGTTGTTCTAAAAATAAAAACAGTTTTCAAAATGATTCAGTTAAGAATTCCCCCGTCACCAGTTGGGAACTCAACTCTCGAAGTTGTTGAGTACGTCTACCTAAGACAAACAGCCAAGTTAGGTAGGTCAAACTTCGAGAAAGGGCCCAGCCAAGTTGGGTTCGGGAAACCACGTGACGTCTTCTCGTCCAAATTACCTCAGTGTCGAAATACTAGTCTTTGAACCAGTGTGTGTTACCAGCAGTGCCGGATTAAGCAAGCGCGGGGCCCAAACCAAATCAAAATATTAATTTTACTTGGGACATTAAATTAATTTATTTCATTTTTTATTTTTCCAAAAACCTATTTGTGATGGGAACACAAACGTTTCATTTATTATTTACGATACAAAATGAAAACGGTGATACCCGAAGGAGTAAAATATTGTGTCACAGGGATCAACGCCCTACTCCATAGACCATGAATATTATAGAGTTCCACATTAACTAGAATATATAGAGAAGCCAAACTTATATTTAATTTTAAACAAACAAACAAATTCTATCGATGAACCATTGAAATTGTGAATTTGTAAGGCAACAAGTTGTGTTTCATCACGCTTCTATAGATCAATAGTCGCAGTAAATATCTATTTGTAAATAAATATAGTTTACAAGAGGACATCATATGTCTGATAATCATGATGAAGACGATGAATTAGATAAGTGAGTAGTAACAAATCTATCATGCTCGTACCTACTTAAAGATAGCAATTTTGGTGATTATGCAACTCCGTAAATCGATAGGCATTTTCCTAAATTACAAATAGTATTTAATACAAAAATAGATGGTCAGTCAGCGTGTGCTTAGGCTCTTGAAGCGCTGTTTTACTTTGACATAAGTGTACACTCTGCATGCACTGGAGTACAACCAGACTACCGCATGGAGTCACATCGAATTTAACAGTAAAAAACTATTATTATTAATTTAACAGTAAAAATAATGTGCAACTTTCTGCGGTTAAAATCACAGTGTATAGTGGGAATGCGGGTGAAGGCTGGATCGTTTTCTTACTGTCGAGCACTTGGATTATGTATTTGTATATTATATTTATTTCACAACATAAATATATAACGTCTATAAAGAAGATCGTATAAAGTGGCGGAGTTAGACGGGGTTGGATACGCGGGGCCCCTTTTTGCGCGGGGCCCGTAGCAATTGCTACTCTTGCTACGTGGTTAATCCGGCACTGGTGATAACAAATGACACAGAAACGTGGTCTCTCATTATGTGCCTCATAAGAAGGCTCAAGGTCGCTCAGCGTGCTATGGACAGGGCTTTGCTTGGTGTTTCTTTACGAGATGGAATGAGGAAATCCGTAGACAAATCAAGGTCACATACGTAACCAAGAGGATAAGCAAGCTGAAGTGACAGCGGGCGGGGCACATAGCTCGAAGTACTGACGGCCGTTGGGGCAAGAAAGTTCTCGAGTACCACCCATTGGAAAGCGCAGCGTAGGTCAGCCCGTCACTTGCTAGATGGAAAGCCTTATAAAGGTTGGTGGGAGCTGTCGGGTGCAGGTCGTACTAGATCGGTCGCTCTGTCTATGAGGGATGCCTATATTCGGCAGTAGACATCCTATTTCCAATAATTATAATGAACCTCTTGCGTGTTAGTCGGTTACTACGGACCGAGCCACAGAGCTCATCGTAAAAAAATTGTTTCATTGACTCGTGGATTGCATCGTTACGGATTTGTAGTGAACCATAGAAAACATTAAGATCAGTAAACAAACAAGTAGCGCCATCTATCAGCTTACGACCCCAACAGAACAGTGGCGAATACTTATCACAACCGTATTTTAATTGCAAGGAGTTTTTTGTACTTAAACTAGGTGTCGCTGCAAGCATGTAAAATTACTTATATATTTCCATAACAATTTACCATTTTGGCTGGTTCTAATGTTATCTTGTACAGCTACTATACGATTTTATAGCTTGGTAACAATCTCGCAGTTATAGTTTATACCGATTACATGCTAATTATTTAAAAGTAATTTAATACTTCTTAGCCTTTGTAGAATTAGGAAATTAAATACCACATAATGTGCATATTTTGATAAATAGATGATGTAGGTGTATCTTAAATACATAGTTTTCGGTCGGGTCAATAATTTTTTATTAATTTTAAAATGTCGAGACATAAGAGATAAATAAATGTTCAAAAGAAGTAAGGCGCAAAACCTTAAGGAAGGTATCAAGGTGTTAAGGAGTACAACATTCTATAAATAAGTGTGTCTTGTAAACATTCGGTGAATTATTTGTTGAGTAATTTGAGCATTCGTAATTGAAAAATAACAGAGAGTAATAGATATTATCACGAACAAAATTCTGTAGCATATCTACGAATTTTGAGATTTCGTAGACCCTTCGTAGAGGGGCCGTTAATTAACCTTATTTTCAATTCTTGAAAAAATAGGCTTACTTTCCTTTCTTTATTTGATAAAGTTTTTGACTGCCTCCGTGGCGCAGTGGGCGTGTAGCCGGCTGAGACGCAGGAGGTAGCGGGTTCGATTCCCGCCACGGAACAAATGTTTGCATGATCTACAGATATTTGTTCCGTGTCTGGGTGTTTTTCTATATATTATAAGTATGTATTTACAAAAAAAAACGTATATAAGTATTCTATCAGTTATCTGGTTCCCATAGCACAAGCTCTGCTTAGTTTGGGGCTAGATAGCGCTGTGTGAAATGTCCAGCGATTAAAAAAAATAATAAAAAAAAAGTCTATGTAAAACCTAATTAGTCCCAAGGTTTAACTTTGCTTTCGAAAATACTCGAAAAATGGTCGTCATTAGTCTTGTAACAACTCACAGAGAAGATAAATTAACAAGCTCTACATAGTTTAAAAGAGTAATTCATATATTTTTACGTGGATTTTTTACGAAAATTATACACATTTACTTTGCTGTTATAAAATATTTCGGTAGTACATATATTATTTTATTTATTAGGAGAAATTAGCTGAATTTATTTTATTTTATTAATTATCAACAAAATCCACAGCTAATAAAAATAAAAGTTTGTAATGCTTATGTGTCCACCCTACTTCCAAAAACGGATTTACAATTTATAGATCTACAAATAACGACGACAATCACCAAAAATATACATGTACATAAGATACTTAAATAAAGGATCTTAAAACTTACAATTAAGCATCTTACGAGCCAAAAAAAATTAAATGTAATATATGTACTTACTATTAGCATACTATATACATAATTATGTAGTAAGTTTTATTGTAATGTACCCGTAGTAGTATGAGTATCTTTTCGAATCTATCTAGTATCTATCTACATTTAAATACATAAGAAGTATATGTATAAGAAGTTAATTACATTTGTACTCATTACACGATCTATTTATATTACAATCTATCAACTCATACATTTATCTATCTATATATGTATTTATCTATCCATCTAAATATTTATAGTTATATTTTTAATGAACCTATTGAAAAATTGGATTTGCTTATAAATTAGATGCAAATTTATACCCGGTAAAACACAGTGATGATTATATTCCATCACTTTCAGACGTCCCATAAAAATATTAATTACATCAACAATCGTCAATCTTTAATCAGGACATACATTTTGCCCCACTTTACTTGCGGTTATAATGTAATTTTTACAAAAATCTAACAACCGACTTCAAAGTTCCCTGGAATATTCACACTGAAAAAAATACAGTCGAATTGAGAACCTCCTCCTTTTTTGAAGTCGGTTAACCTAACCTCTCATCAAACTACCCTTGAAGTACATCCTTTCCAAAAAAAAAGAACCATCAAAATCGGTGGGCGTGATATTGAGTTATTCGTCCATTTGTCGTTAAGACATAAATGGTTTTCTCATGGATGCCATTGTCAGAACTGGACCAAATTGAAATGGGACCACAAGGGAAGCACCAGCTTTCAAATAAAAAAAGAACCATCAAAATGGTCAGTCAGTCAGTCGAAAGTTCTGATTTAACAAACATAAAAAACATACAGTCGAATTGAGAACCTCCTCCTTTTTTGAAGTCGGTTGAAAAAGCATTGTCTGTCAATACATCCACTATAGTCATTTTGTATTTACAGGTCGCGCTTCGGTCTCTACCTGGTGGACTTCGAGAGTCCGAATAAAACTCGGACGGCGAAGGACTCGGCTCGTCTCTACTCCGGAGTCATCTCCTCGCGAGGCCTGCCTCAAGGCTACGACCCAGAGGATTTCTCCGCTTTCTCCGGGGCCGGTTTCCTCGCGCCTACCATACTTCCCATCCTATCGCTACACAGGCTCCTTATCTGATCTCTACAACAATACTCGCGAATATAAATAAAGTAGATACAATAGATACAGTTACAAAAATGTTGCAACCTACTGCAGTTTTATTTAAAGCCTAAAAAGAGTCCGATATATACGGTTAAAGTGAAGTCATTGTTTTTCCAGAACAAACGTTTGTTCAGACTATGCTCTACTATGGTTCTATAGCATCAAATAAGCTATAAAACTAGTGGTTCGCCCCGAAATGAGATCTCCCGAGTCTGCCATAAAAACAAAAAATATTATTCGTACTCTTTGACTATCAAAATAATGCCACGAAATAAATAACCAAATAACTTGACCTACGGTTTCATTCAAATTACAGTTAACGGGAGTTCATGTAAATTGGTTAATCTTTTTTGGGGTAGAAATTGCAGTTATTCTGGATTTCAGACTTGCCTATATTTGTGTCACTAAAGCTACACGCATACCAAATTTCAGCATTGTGGGGTCACAGGTGTACCCTGTGAATTTGTCAAAGTTTTGTTTTTATTATGGCTAATAACTCAAAAACTACAAAAATTAAACTAAAAATGGGGTTTAAATGTACTAATAAAGACCTTTCATTTGACGTCCCGTTTGACCTAATAGTCACATTTTAATTTTTTTTACCCCTCTTGAACCCTAATACCTCAACAACACCCCCCTATTTTTAGCTTATTGAGTCACACCAAAATTGTGCCATCACTACCTACCTTTATACTAAATTTCATGCTGATCGGATAAACGCTACGTAAGTTATCCTCGGACAAACAAACGTACATACATACAACGCCGATTTGCCGAAGTTGATTTGGAGATCTCGCTTCGCTCGATCAAAAATGCTTAACTAGGCGTTCTCAAATAACTCTTAAGTTACTCAAATATTAACAGTGACATAAAGATCGCTCTCTCCTCATAAGATACTGAATACTATAAATTTTTTACTTTTTTTTATTGTTGATTTAAACTGGAAAAACCGTGATCAAAATTTTACCGTGTGTAATATCTACTAATTCTGAACTCGAACGGAAATTAGAATAACGAGATTATCCGCTATTCAGCAGGTGCTTATGGGATTATCTCGAAGTTGAGCTGTGACCGCTGTAGTTTTGGCTCTCCATTACGGAATGACTCTGTCAGTTATCACGATTATTTTCACTTATACCTATCTACCATAGGGAAGTAATATAGGTAGGTACTATGTATAGGTAAGTTCAACTTATATAATAGTAAGGTATGTATCGTTCAAAACTCTACTTGGAAATAGCAAAACATACAATAATACAACAATGTTTAAAAGAACTCTTTGGCATACAAGCCGTTAGCGCAGACCACACAAGATCGGTCACTCAGGAAATGTAGGGAATAAATGTACTGTTAAGCAGTAGACATCCTATGGCTGATCTGATGATAATGATTATGAAGCTGACAAGATGGTATAGGCACAGAATACGCAGAGCTTTTTGCAGCGTCCGTTCCAGCCGTTCTCGAACCGAACGGTCTGATACGTGACTATGGTAAGCGGCTTGACGGTATGACACTTGTACCTTGGCATCCGAGAGCTGGTGCTTATCTGGGTCAACGCATACGCATTGCAATTCAGCGGGGAAATGCAGCTAGTGTCTTATGGACACATCCGCCTGGTTTTGCAACGGTCTTTAGATGATTTAACTGTTTCTCCTGTATTATGGTCCTCAGTCCTCAGTTGTCTGGTCAGATAACCTGACGATGTCATCTTCCTAGCGTTATTTATTTACTATTTAAACATTTTATCTGTTAGTATAGTTAGCTATTTGCATATACCCATATATTAGTCTATTTTATAAGTATTTTAAGTATTAGGATTAAAATATTATCATATTTTTTAGTATACCTAAGAATATTTGTGCAAATCTATCCTACAAAGTACACCGCACGCCGTATTGTAGATTTCGCTTCATCCAAAGGTTGCCTGGAAGAGATCGCTTTCAGCGATAAGGCCGCCCATTGTATTGCCTTATTTATTCTAGCCTTATCTTTGTATTATTTCTGTTTGTGTGGTAATTTAATAGAGTTATCTATTTTTCTATCTATAGTCTTGCAAATAATTTTATATTCTTTCTGTTATTAAAGTCACAGAATAATTTTATTGTTAATTAGGTATTAACTGCTAACCCAGTATCTAGTCAACCCATGATTTTATGTGCGTTTACTGTCTATTCCATTCTGAAGCCGGTCAACAACAATCTCTTAAGCGGAATGTTGACGAGATATCCTCCTGGAGAGAGTTGGTGCTTGACGATCATAATAACCGTGACGTTAACTCTCTTCAGAATTAGCAAAAACTACAATTTAGTCAGCGGCAGTATTCAAAAGCGGGGGATTGGAATTGGCTGGTTAATATGAACATTTTGTATATCCTCCTATATCCATGGTAAGTCCATGGTGACTAATTACCAAAGAAAAACTAATACGTAGTTAAAAACGGATCAAAATGAATAATTGAGGTCTGTATTCAATGAAGAATGCCGGCGGATAAAGTTATAGATAGAACAATCTTACAAAGATTGTTTAGCTATACTGTGAATTTAATTTTGAGAACGGCTCTACCTTTTTTAATCCACCTTCGTCTTTCAAAAGAGCGGTTTGTATGGAAAGAAAGGTTTTGAATAAATGTTTTTTATTTAATAGGGTAACACAACCAATTATTGGCACTTTAAGCGTCAAGTGTGACATAAAAAAGTATAAAAATATAAATACTGAACCAAATGCATTAATTATTGCTAAAATTGTTTTTACATAAGTCTCTCGAACTTCTTAAATATCAATTGTTTTCAAAATCAAGATTGAAATACTAAAAAAAGGAATTAAAGTATTTACATGCTAAAACCTAATTATTGGCATACTCTAACCAATGTATTGGCATCGGGTAGACCATATACTGGCACCTTTACTATTGATCTATATATTTCCTTTGTTTGTAACTTATGTGCAGTGGTTACTGCTGTTATGCTGCATTTTTAAATTGGTACAATAAATAAAACAATATTAAAAAAATCACAATACGTATATTCATCATAAAATAATTTTCTGAAGCCAACAATTCAAATTCTTAACTTCCTTAGGTAATAATTTCTTATAAACTAAAAAGTAACATATTCTTCTATTTTGAAGAACCAGCCTTTAATGTCCTTCTCTGCAACATTTGCACTAGCAGCCGTAACTGCCTCTGAAGTTCTGATACTTATTTTAGGATGCCGTTTAAGAAACAGTTTCATCCACTTTTCCCCTGGCACATTTCCTTTGAAAGGGTTTGATCTTTTAGTGTCTTCCAAAATCTTTGATACACTATACTGTATATCTTCCTTTCTTTTGGGGAAACTTTTTTTGCTGCTTATAATTATCCATTTTACTAGATTTTCTTTCTCTTCTTTAGACAATACAGTTGCTGGACCAGGTCTTGGATCTACTTTGTCAGGATGCTTGCATCGGAATTGCAAGGTTGCACGTGGAACCTCGAAAGTTTTGGCCGCCAATTTTTTACTCATACCTTCTTGAATGGCAGCCAAGGCCTTTTGCAAATTTTCCGGATCATACTTTTTTCTTCGACTAATTTCTTTTTTCTTCACTAACTTCTTACGTGGCTTCATATTTCCTAAAAACAGTAAACTAATAAAGGAGATGCCAACAATAGGTTTTCTATTGAAGTCCTAATTTTGGCCCTAATGCCAAAAATTGGATAGTGTTAATATTTTTTATAATCGGAAATTTATAATGGATTGCACCTTTAAGCCGTAAGAAATAAGAATCAAAATAAGAAAATATTATATCCAAATCACACTACCCATTTATTGGCATTGGTGACAATATTAGGACAACACCTGAAAATGAATCTATTTATTGGCACCCCCTTTATTTTCAAAAACTAAACACAAGGAGACAAAATCAAATTTGAATAAATCTAATTAAAATCTTATAGTATCATAAAAACATTCACAAACAAATAGGGCATTCGGGTCTTTATGCTATCAAGGGATAATATACCTACGTGTCTTACCTTGTGATAAAATTTACAAAATGGCCGATTGTAGACGATTACACACACACTAGATTTTAACTCGATACCGAATTCGCCATATTGTTTTTAATGTCATGAACAGGAAATGCCAGTGACAAAAAATAATTACTCTATGGTTTAGTTTATTTTTTAATATCCTTATGGGCATTGGAATCTTATTATTTGGCAATTAAATTACAGGTGCCAATACATGGGTGGGTGTCAATATTTGGCCTTGTTACCCTAGTTTATTTATTTTGCTAGGACTGTTTGATATTCGACCGTAATTCATACTTTTTGTATCACAATGGCATTCACCCCTCCTTCTTTATATAGGTAAACTTTAAAATGCTTTGGCATATGGGCCATTTTACTCCGTGCGTGCATTAAGCTTAAAAAGAGGTACACAAGTTTTCTCTTCACGTATTAATAAATATATATACTGGCAGAGCGGTTCCATAAAATTTATCAACTTTAGAAATTCACACAGTATGTTCTGAACTTTAGGATGACTTTTTGTGATGATTAAATTAATATGAACCATATCGACACGAAGAAGAATAAATTATTTTAAGCGAGTAGGTGGCGTCGTACGAGTTTTGTCTTTAGTAAACTCTTTGTAGAGGGGATCACCCTCTATATACTGTGTATGTCTTTGTTTTGTTATGTCTGCAAATAAATGTATTTTCTTTCTTTCTTTCTCTATGAAAAGTTTATGAAACACACTTGCTGAAAAATATTCTAGTTACTTCCTGGATGTCAATCAGTAGTAATCGTTTTCAGCGATAAGACCGCCAATTGTACGTATCTAGTTATGTTATAAATATGATTTTTGAAATTTAAGTGTGGTGTACAATCAAACGTTTTCTATTCTATTCTAGATTTTTCGATTATTATCCATTGTCCTGCCGTGATTGCGGGTATAATAAAACACATCGTCAGTCAATATCATCCATGATATAATTTCACTCGTCATGTTTGTAAATGCATTTACAGGTCGCATCGATCACTACTGGTGAACTTCGAGAGTCCGAATAAGACTTGGATGGCGAAGGATTCGGCTCGCTTGTACTCCGGGATCATCGCCTCACGGAGCCTGCCTCAGGTCTACGACCACCATACTCTCTTTCCTATCGTTACACAGACTCCTCTGATAAATACAAACAATACTCGCGTTTATAAAATAAGTAGATAAACTACGATTATATTAAAGTTCAAGTAATATCCTTAAGTTTCATTTCAACTTGATCCCTTAAAGTTAAGCTTACGCTAAACAGTATTAAGAACTCAATGAGAAAAACAAGACAGTCCACTTCTGATTGTGAGGGTGCGGTCAGTTTTCGACGGTGGCGAGTTTCTTGGCGTTGTCTCGCGCCACCTCGCGCTTCAGCCCGTCCTGGATACACGCGAAGGACTTGCCCTTGGTCTCGGGCAGCACCACCAGCATGAACGCCAAGCCCAGCAGTGAGAACAAGCTGAAGCCCCAGAATACTGTATAGATCTCATACGCGTCTTTCACAACCTGAAATATATAAAACAACCATTGTAAATAACCAACCAAGAATAACCAAGAATCAAAAAATAAAACTTCTTTTATCTTGGTACAGATAAAAAAATACAAATTAATGCGACTCAAAACTGTTGATTGATTAATTTTTATACCGTTTTCTTATTCAAAGCAAAGATTAGAATTTTGAGTGCGGTCGTTACAAATTTTATAAAGGGGTTTAACTTTTTTTAAGTTTATGATGTCTTAAAAGTAACAGAAATTGAAATCTTTATTCGGGCCTGAGATTTTTTTAATTTTTTTTATACTACTGGTAATGGAACAAGCCTATGGCCCACGTGATGTTAAGTGGTAACCATCGCCTATAACAAGTTTGCCTTGTAGGTCACGCTCCTTATAAATGTGCCCTAAGATGCACATCCCTGCGTCCATCAACTTGAGGCATACAGGTGTAAAGCCTCACGTGCCTGTAATTTCTCCGGCAACCATACCCTTCAAACCGAAACACAGCAATGCTGCTTGGCGGTAGAAATAGGTATGGTGGTAGCACTTCCCCGAGGGAGCCTTTTCACAAAAAACTCTACTACTCTTCAAACTTCTTCTTTGAAAGAGTTATTTTGATCAGTATAAGTTACAAGAAATAATAACGGTCTCTATTCGCAAACCGATCCACGTTAGTGAGTACATATAAGAATATAGACAAATAAATTACCTGGAAAAGCTTTTGTACGGCGAACATAGCCACGCCGGTGTATATATGCGCTATACAAGAAGCGTATAGCTTCACATTGGTCGGGAACATCTCTCCTATGATGACGTAGGGCACGGTTGACAGCCCTATTGCATAGCACACTATGTAGATGAGGAGAGCCGCGAGTGGCAGCCAGTACAGTTGTGTAACTGATGCATGGTTTGTAATATCGAAGTAGAAGTATGTTCCGATCGTTCCATTCATCAGTCCCACGCCCAAAGCCGATAGCAGAAGAAG
Organism: Philereme transversata; assembly: GCA_963924445.1. Lineage (NCBI taxonomy): Eukaryota > Metazoa > Arthropoda > Insecta > Lepidoptera > Geometridae > Philereme > Philereme transversata. Next base: position 15,718,768 of record OZ004342.1, read on the forward strand.
GGGCTTTCTTCCGACGCGGTCGACGAGACATACAGATAGCACGCAAGTGGCTACTTGCACGCATCCGAGGATGATAGATTCTTCGTGTGGCAGTATCCCTTTTGAACTATCGGTAGCATTTATCGTCGAATTTACAGCAGAAGAATTGCCCACACTGGATGTAGCGTTAAATATGACCTGAGCGTAAGCCACCACTGCGGCGCTGCCACACAATTGTTGAATCGTAAATATTCCCAAAGTTATCCACATCGCTTTCCTGTTAGTAGCTTCCGTAAGCAGATCTCCCCACGATCCCCGGTTTTTCATGTCTTCTTGTACGTTAAGCTCTATGTTTTTCAGTTCGGTTCTGATGTCACCGCTTCGTAAATTTCTCAGGGACCGTTCTGCTCTCTCGGTTCTTTCAAACTTTAAGTAGTAGTAAGGAGATTCCGGAAGAAATATGAAAGTTACCAAGAAGGATATGGGCAGGATCAAGTTGATTCCGGCTAATGCCTGCATTGATACGTAGGGCCCGATGCAGTACTGAGAAAGAATACCGACCTGGAATAAAAAAAAGATTTATTTAGTATAATAAATACTTATTGCAATGTCGGTAAGTCTTTTTTAAACATTTTATGATCCTTTGTGAAGATAAGCTAGTATACTCGTAATATATGCTTTCTATCCAATTAGGTTATCTTTATAGTAGGCAGGTAATCTAATTTATCAACACGAGACATAGATCTTGACACGTGCAAATATCTTTGCTCATAATGAGGGTACCTATACGAGTATTCTGCACATCTCAAATCCGTCGCATGCATGTGTGTTCAACATTAGGTTCCATAATCTGGACTATACAACGAGGGTAAGAGACTAAGGCAGGCTTGCACAACGATCCCTAAACGTATTTAGTGACTAAAAATATAAAATATATATGATTTGACAAATCCTTAAATCATATTTAGCCACTAAATACGTTTAGGCATCGTTGCGCAAGTCGTCCTAAGAGTTAATAAGACTTTGTTTCAGAATATTGCCATACATTTTCAAAGCATTTTTCGTCTATTCAAGACGCTTTGGTGAAAATATTTAAATAAATGGCGTCTGTTGAGTTAAATCGATGCTTCGATGTAGGTATGAGTTAGATATATTGGAATTTGGGAGGTAGAGTTTGCTTTGAAAATGTATCCTAAAATATGGAATTGCGTTCTAAACAGCGGGCTACGTGTTTATATGAAAGTGCGGGAATCTACGCTCAATACGTAATTAAGGCAATGAGTCACGTCCCACGGTGTCGGTCCGTGTGTGTTCAGTAATTACGTGCCAATGCAGAACAAATTGTTGCTCCGAGGCTCTGAATACCGCCAATTAAATGATAAACCTCAGGGTCGACTCATCAAAACCTATTCTCAATTGCTTGATAAGATGTGTCATCAAATATAACACAGAAAGAATAGCCTGTGACAGTAGGTACTCTGTCTGAGTTTGATGTTGGTTTTAGTTTGATATCAGCAATATTTACCAACTAGATTACAGACTATGACCTACGATGTTTATTGAATTTTTACTGCACCTCATATGTAGGTAATTTTTTGAAAGCATAGTAATATAAAGATAAGGATATTTATATTTACTATGAGATTAATAATTGTCAGAAACTTTAATCGCGTTAAGATAAATCAAACAATTATACAATATTCTTACGATAAGGTGTTTTTACTAAGAAATTGGTGTTATTTTCCAAATGAATTGCTAGTATTGCTACTGGGGAAAACCTAAAGGAGCACGATTAAGCATCTACAAACATACAAGTACCTATACTTTGAACCTTACTAGAGAAACCCGTAAATTGTGCAACAAGCATTGCAGAAAATGATTCTTGGAAAATTACTTAGAGGTATTTAAACTTCTATATGCACGTAGTTAATAAGGCAAAATGTATTTTAACTCATAACAAGTACATAGTTACAAGTCATGTACACACTTTAATAATAATGCTGGATTTTGCATAGCGCTATCCAGCCCGAACCAAGCAAAGTTTGTATTATCTGAACAGAAGAATACTTATACTACGATATTCAAGTGACGGTTTCTCAAAACATAACAAAAAACTTCTCGAACAAAAAAACTACTAGTTATATTATCAAATCTTAAAGAAAATCGACTAAGTTTAGGTGATTAATTCGATATAAAACTTACTGCCTACTTTCGCAATCGACATCCAAAAATAAAGGCCGATTTGATATCTCTTTCGGAAATGGTTGCGGGTTTTGGGTTATAAAGGGACAACAAGAGATATCTTGAGACGTCACCAATACAGTATCTGTGGTTAGATGGCAAGCATTATGCAATAGCACAACATAAGTTTAATAATGTGTTTGTTTTTACATGCCAAAATAAATTTCACATTTCTATGGTAAACATTTCACAAATTTATTTATTATGCTCATCAAAATAACCCTTTTCATTTTTGTGCATATATTATCAAACACCCTATATACATTTTAGATTTTTTTAATACTTACTTATAATTGGCATACTTTGACGACCTCCGTGGTGCAGTGGGCAAATAGCCGGCTGCGACGCAGGAGGTAGCGGGTTCGATTCCCGCCCCGGAACAAATGTTTGCCTGATCTACAGATATTTGTTCCGGGTCTGGTTGTTTTTCTATATATTATAAGTATGTATTTACAAAAAAAAAAGTATATAAGTATTCTCTCAGTTGTCTGGTTCCCATAGTACAAGCTCTACTTAGTTTAGGGTTAGGTAGCGCTGTGTTAAATGTCCAGCAATATTTATTATTTATAATATATAGAAAAATACCCAAACTTGGAAAAAATATATGTAGACCATGCAAACATTTGTCTCGCAGCGGGAATCCTGCGTCTCAGCCGGCTTTTTGCCCACTGCGCCACAGAGGTCGTCATAGCATATAACATATGCGTTATACATGTTCAATAAAAGTAGGTAGGTACATGTGATGATGAAAGACGAGAGGAAGCTCAATGCCAAAGTTATGACATTGTATCCCAACCACAGGATATCGAACAATTGGAATGATTACACTAAATGGATAATAGTGGATAATAGAGCCTGGTAATTACGTGTCTCCGTTTCAAATCTACTGGTTTGGAAGACTTAGATCACATGCTTATATGAATGCAATAATTCTAGTACGAACGGATCTCAACCACTTTCGAATTGCACCTGGGCTTTATATAAACGGATGAATTTATGTATCAAGCCGTGACTTTCAATTATAAAGATTCTTGGCAATGAAATCGTTAAAGGGTTTGAATTATAGATATAAAGACTTTACCAGGTTAGCTTGTCTTACCACTCTCTCAATTTAAATGTGCAGGTGAGATGGTTATTTTGTAGACGCAAAAACCGCAGACAGCGATATTTTTTCTTAGTTGTTCCGAGACTTTTTAGGCTTAACATATTGCACAGGCATTTTATTTGGTAATAACAGAGTAATGTGTACATCTATTTGTCTAATTAATACATACATATATATATATATATATATATATAATTATATATAATACAATACAATACCAAGTTTTTAGATGGCGATTTTACTAACTCAGACTCTCTCCTAATCAACTATGGAAAGTCAAATATTATTGGCTAGGCCATGAGAATAATATTAAATTAATTATCTACTACACTAATTTATGGACACACTTACTTTATTCATTAATGTGATGAGAGTAGAGAGCGCGCCCCTGACTTCGTTAGTGGCGATCTCTCCTGTATACATAGGAGCGACAGTGTAGACGATGCCGTAGCCCAGTCCAGAGAACATCCGCGCCACGTACAACATCGTCACCGAGTTGGCGAAGATGACCAGTACCCAGCCGATGATGAAGGGCACCGCCCCAAGGAGAAGCGTCGTTTTCCTCCCGAAGCGGTCGGCGAAGTAGGCAGAGGGCACCGGCGTCAGAGCCGAGCACAAGATCATTATCGAGACTATCCAAGACCTCTCGTCCGAAGTGGTCTGTATCGTACTCGTGCTTGACGCAAGATTTGGAAGCGTTGGTGATGGCCAACCATAGCAGGTTCCCGCTGTCGCAGTAATAAGCGTTGCTGGAATAGAGGAAATATAATTCTAATTAGTTTTTGGCAAACTGAGGCATACTCAGGGTTAACAGGAACTATATCAAGGCAGTTCTAGATATAATTCTGAATGATTTTTGTGGGTAATTTCCTGGTTGTTGTATTAGGAATACCTGCTAACTAATGTTGTTTTATATATATCTGCCCTTGCTTTAAAAAAATGATTATGCGAAGACAAATAGTTTTGAAGTGCCAATGGTGTTAATGAGGAAGAACAATACATTATGTCTTGCCAATTACGTGGGATGTGCAATATTCGGGACTGAAAAACGTGTTCTTATTGATGATGACCTTCCTTACGATGAGTGCATTGCCCTGATTTCTATGATACATGTTTGTTGTGTTTATCGTCGTATACCTTGACTTGTGAAACAGGTAAACGAAAATGTTTACACTTTATAGATAAAACCAACAAGCAGTACCTACTGTAAAGTGTAGATATTACATAATTATAAAAGTATCTATCTATGACTATATCAACTACCACATCTTACCTATCTAACCACCAACCACTAAAATTTTTATAATTAAATCACCATCATCTTAATAGCCGTAAGACGTCCACTGCTAAACATAGGTCTTCCTACATCCGACGGCTCCTAGCAACCTTTATCAGGTCGTCTCTCGAGAAGAGAGAGGTACTCGAGAAACTTTCTGCCCCGACGGGTAATTATATAATAGTATATTATTTGGTACCTGGAAACTGTCAATACAAAGTATCTAGGTGTAACGTAGTTGACTAGCAAATAGTTAAAAAGGTCTAGCGATGAAGGAGGTAAATTACTCGCTACAAGATATCTCATACCACTTGTGACAGATATTTGGCTGGAGACGCCGGGTATAAGTCTCAAAACTATTTTTAGAGCATGTCTCTATGTGTCTATTCGTTGAGTAATTTCTTCAAATGGAATCTAACGTAGGTTTGACGCTTGTCCGCGTTTAATAGGATCGGAGACAAAGCGTAGGTTGCGGCAACATTGCTTATTCATAACATATTCGCTTTACTTTGAGCTAGAGGAGCATAAAAGGTAATGTAAGTTATAAATAAATATATAAATATTACTGGACATTTCACACATCGCTATCTAGCCACAAACTAAGCAGAGCTTGTACTATGGGAACCAGATAACTGATATAATACCTGTATACGTTTACTGTTATGATTAGTGATCGGATATTCGGATGCATATTTACCTAAAGTTCAAAGTTGGCTAGAATGGATTGTACTTTTTTATCGAAAAAATTCCGTGATTCCGGGATCAATTAATTTATCATGTGCTAATTTTTTAAATTTATTTATCTACTTAACCTAGACCTCCCTTAAAGATGCATAGGGTTTTATGGTATACCATTCATCCCTCATATAGTCTAAAGAAAATCACATTCTATGAAAAAACGCACACTTTGGCACATAGGTAGGTATATTAGGTATACATAATGCCTTGTTACAACGTAATATAGTTGACTTTCCCTACTTTTACTGTCAGTAATTATTGACGAAGCGAAAACAACCTTGTAACAAGTGTCAGATCGGACCTATTAGACCTCAGGGAATATAAGAATTTGGTATGTGTGCGAGTGAGATGGCAAATTATACCGGCTTAATATGTAACGTTAAATGAATATGCATCCAATCCCGGTATCCCGGGTTTTTATTTTTGATAAAAATATTATAAGAAGCCGCTTCCATAATTTGTTAGTAAAAAAACAACTTTAGGTAAATACGCATCCGAATATCCGATCACTAGTTATGATTAATACCAGTAAAAAGCTAAATGGAAATAACATATAGTCTGAGACAATAAGCTCCACTGGCATCTCATCTATACACTACATAAATTACAAATTAAATCAGAATTTCTTTCACATATGCAAATTTGACCAGTAAGTTAAAAGTTTCAGCTACTGTACAAGTTAAGTAGTTTAACGACGTACGAAGTCTCGCCAGATGCAGTTTACTTATAATTGTAAATTAATAAGTTCCTAAATGCTACATTTCTAGGTAATTAATCAAAATACGTTTTTATTTACACTACTTTAATCAATCGCAATAAAATCCTTGGCCTTAATAGATACGGGAAAAACCTTGTTAAATTCCTACAAAGTAATTCCGTGAATATGTCATCTTAATAAATATATTTATTTGTGTATGAATGGAAAGTTTTATCTACTTTCCAAATGTCAACATTATCGATAGCTTATCCACTTGTATTCGATGTTGCTTCTTAACATGGATTATGTACGGTGTAGTTTAGACGTCTGACTTCCTGTCACTGGATTGTGGAGTGAAACCAAGTTTGGGAGTGGTAACACCCGCCACCATCGCCTTATCGACGCACTTATGGAAACTTCTGACCACTTTAATGCGTTTCTTTATAAATGAATAAGCTTGTAATGGATTTATTTGCCGAGGATGATAAAAAGTGATAATCGATATTCTACTTTAACTGGAAAATTTTAATAAACCTAGATTGTAAATAGCCTAGAAGTAATTCATCAATCCATAACAGACATTACGAAACAAGTTTTTGCATCGGGGACTCGTTTCCATATAGAATCGTCCAAACACAGGTTTAAGGAACGCGACGGTGAATGCCAATTGGCACACTGTGAGTCCGGAATTTACAGAATACGATAACACGTTGCCTCCCGACTCCGCCTCTCCCTCAGCCGACTTTTACTCACGTGTGGACGCAATCCCAATTGTTATATAAAGTTTGTATATTTTGTATTGAAAGACATCGTCAACTGTAGTTGACAAAAGTTTTTACATTATGAAGAAGTGGTCAGTGCTTTGATCGTAAGTATGTCAAATTCTGAGCTGGTGACATTTGTAAGGCTTGGACAGTTGCTATAATAGACGGCGCAGCCAGAAAATAGTATCAAACCCCACCAATGATGTTTATACCTAATCACTATATATCCCACTGATTACAAGAACGAGACGTTATAAAATAAATTGCCATTTTATTAGTAGCTTACGGATATCAGTACCTAAGAACTTAAGAGCATAATAGCCTAATAGGTATTCTGTGATATAACGGAGCTCTTTATAGATTCGCCGCATGAAAGACTTTTACAATGTACCTATGCTTACGCTAGCTGAATGTCCAAGTAATGCAGATATTAATCTTGTGATCAATCAGGCAAAAGCCCGAAGAATATTTAGAGCTGACGTTGAAAAATTGGTTTGAAAATTTGAAAAATCGGTTTAGTACGACGCCCTTCCAGGCTGACTGAGAAATGAAAGTTTTATGACCTATTCTTGTAGGTGTGTGTATTGAGTTCATCTCAATTTCACGCTTCGATGTTAAACTCAGTTGACTCTACCTAAATCTGCTACTTATTTTTGACTAAATCGCTAAAAGAATTTGGGGCATATATTTTTCAGCACGAATTTAATATTGCTCAGCTAATAAATTGATCTAAATATTATTTCCAGAGTCATTAAAGTCATTTGCATCAGGGTGACTTCATAAAATACATATAATGATATGTCGTCTAGGTTACCGTAGAAATTTATGTACGAAGCCAATTTTAGCATCTAGTATAGCTGGAGTAATCGGTATCGTTAAATGGGTCGTAAAATATTATAGATTATGTATTTACAAGTAGGTAAAATGAAATACAATAGTACCGTACCGAACAACTGTTCACTATTTTAATTAAAAGTTTCATTGAGTATTTAAAATATAGCTAGATGTCTACAGAAATTTTGTAACATGACATCAGCGTGATTCCTGATTCTGCTTACCAACTGGCAAGCAATTTTGAGCTACTAAATCAGGCAGAGAAAGTAGGCCTTTGCCCTTGCTGCGGATTTTATTTTACAGAATGTAGCTACCTAGTTTTCGTTCCGATAACGAGTGCTTATGTGTGTTGTATGTATGACCCGAGGGGTGACTGAGAGACGAGGGGACGGGGGCACCGGTGACGCAAACCTGCCGTCGTGTTTATATTAAGGCTATTTTCACACTGAATTTAAATGTCTAGTGATAGCGCACCGTGTACCTAAAGACTCCAGTGGAGAATTACATGAAATAAGTAATAAAAACAATTTTATAGGTAAATTAAAAAAGCCTATAGAAACAGTCATAGGTCACCACAATATCATACCGGAAACAGGGTTTGTAGTATAAAATAAAGTGGTATTATTACAGTTCCTACTATGAAATAAAAACACCGATTGCGAAATAAATCATCTGTTGTCAGTCGAAGTTTGCGTTACTTTACCTATTTAATCTAAACAATATCAAATGCAGCCTGATCTTTTGATAAACGTTTAAAATGAATTCATGGAGTAACTCACGATGAAGTAATCATCATTGATGTTCATAAGCTCTGTTCATAAACATACTTTGGTATCTTAGAGCTTTACCACAATAGGGTGCGATATACCGATCGAAATACCGACCGATTCTTTTAAATACCGACCGGTATTTTGAAATTAACTTAATCTTTATCAGATCTAAACAATAATGCATATCACACTAATATTATAAATGCGAAAGTTTGGATGTTTGTTTATTTATTTATTTGTTTGTTACTCAATCACGTCGTCACGGCTGAACCAAAATTTATTATAAGCTGGATTAACACATAGGGTACTTTTTATTCTATCAATCAGGTCCCATGGGATAAAAATGGGATGTCAAGTTGCAACAGCGAGTTTAGCTATGTACTTATATTTCTAGGTTACGTACACATTTAGTAGTGTAACACGTACGTGTACGAAGTCGTGGGCAATAGCCTGTCTTTAGTCATAATTATAGTATCTATTACAAGCGGCGTTTCTAAAGCAGGAATAAAAACAGACTCGTTAAACAAATAACATATAGGTATAATAGAAATAAATAGCTATAATTATTCATATCGATTATGTATTTAATTTATGTTCGTTTTATTCCGCTAGATCTCTCACTTGGTTGGACATCTGAGCACACCCTATCATTGATAACATACATTCCAGTAATGTTACCTTTATATTGAGATTATGGTGTGTGACGATCCATTTTGCTATACCTAGGCAGCGTATCACCATTGTTATATTTAATGCCATGTCCATTCATTTCATGTCCATAGAGGCCTCAGTTACAATACCCATCTATTCGCCCTTGAGGAAACATCGCTGTTTAACTACAGTAGGTTGGTACTTCATTGGCGTATTGATAGGTATAGCGCCCTGCACTTAAAACATTTGTTATTCTAAAGAAATAATACATTAACTACGTACAAGTTTTAACTTTATTTTTCCTCTTTTGAGACCGACAATGCATCTCCTTTTTTTTTGAAAAATAAACGAGGAAGGTAATGTGTCAAATTAACTGATAGCTGGAAAAAATATTGCCGAGTATATTTTTATTAATGATCATTGTCTTCATCTCTTACGAAGATAAAGAAGAATTATTTAATACCATACCACCACGGTGAGCCACGGTTGGTTTGTGGCGCAATGCCATATTATGAGAAAAAGTGAAAACATTTTAGACTTCTTGGTAACTCATGTAGAAATACTTTCAGTGTACTTATATCTAGTTGTATTTAACGTATCTCAATATAACCACGTGATGCAAACACGTGCTTGTTTGATACGTCGTAATCGCTTTTCGGGTCTTTTAAATTATTTACTAAAGAATGTATAGCAGACGCAAGCATACTGCGTACTTAGTTATAATTTGGTTTGCAAAAATTAAAGTATGTATGTAAAAAAAAAAAAAAAAGAGAAATATATTAGAAACGCAAAAATAAGCCTCTCTCTAACCTCAAAGGTTTGTTCAAAGAAACTCTTCTTAGGGTTAAGCTCGCCTTTGTACATGTCCTCTATTTCTGTACTTTTTAATGTATTTTCTTGTGTACACTAAATAATAAATCACTTTTATGTTAAAACTATGTAGAGTACCTAAATAAAACCTAGTTGTTGTAGCGCCGTCTGAACTAAATTGAGTTAAAATATTTTTTGCTTGAATTTAAAGTGCGGTGTAGATGTCGAGCGGTATACAAAATATAATTTCAAAGTACCAAAAACCAGTGAAATTATTCTTTTAATCAAATACGGTAGGTATTTGATATGCTAGTATGTTCTAATTATGTTTACTAGGAAGCATAAACAAACACATACATTTTGATGAATCACTGATTTTATCACAAAACAGATTAATACAATTTTAAAGTTTAATACTTTATCAGATTATAGTCAAATCAGATAGTCGTTATATTATGGATGATAGACATTAATTCAATAAAAGACAGCTAGCCCTGTCATGGTTGGAGACTCTACTACTATCTCCTCTGAGTGAAAATAAACTTATGATAAAAATATTAGGTCTTTACCTATGAAATTGCCGTTTTGTATGGAATAAGTGAAAGTACTTATTTTTTTAAACTTTTTATTTCTGTTATTCAAAGTAATCACCCATGCAATCGACGCATCTTTGTCAACGCATTGGCAGTTTATTGATGCCCTTGTAAAAATCAGCTGGATGGGAGGCAACCAACTTTTCAGAGTCATTTTGTACTGTCTCTCGGGAATTGAATTTTTTACCCTCTAAAAAGTTGTCTAAATTTTGGAAAAAGTAATAGTCGGTAGGTGCAAGGTCTGGTGAGTATGGTGGATGAGGGAGAGCTTCCAACCCCAGCTCTTGCAGCTTGGAGACTGTCTGTTGTGCAGTATGGGGTCACGCGTTGTCGTGAAGGAGCAGTGGGGACGACCGATTGACCAAAGCTGGTTGCCGATGTGCAAGCTTCTCCATCATTGTCTCCAGTTATTCACAGTACACATCTGCAGTAATACTCATGCCATTTTGTAAAAAGCTGTGGTGAATCACACCCGCACTAGACCACCAAACAGAGACCATCACCTTTTTAGGGGTCATTTTTGGTTTAGGGCATGTCTTTGGTGCTGAACCAGGATCTAACCAACTTGCTGAGCGCTTTCGATTGTCGAACATAATCTATTTTTCATCGCACGTAACAATTCGGTTCAAAATTCCTTCATTTCTTTGCCTATTGAGCAGCGCGAGGCAGGTCTCGACGCGTACGTTGCGCTGGCGATCGTTAAGTTCGTGAGGCACCTATCTATCAAGTTTTTTTACCTTGCCTATTTGTCGCAAATGGATCAAAATTGTTTTGATGCTAACATCAAAAGCTGCTGCTAGCTCAGCTGTAGATTGAGTTTCGTCAGCTTCAACCATCGCCTTTAATTCATCATTGTTGACCAAAGTCTCCGGACGACCACGAGCTTTATTTTTCATGTCAAAATTTCCAGAACGGAACCGGGAAAACCAATAACGGGTTGTGCGTTCGTTTGTACAGTTCTCTCCGTAAACGTTTTTGATGTTACGTGCCGTTTGTGTCGCGTTCGTGCCACGACGGAACTCATATTGCATAATTACACGAATTTTTAAAGTATCCATTATGACGAAAAATGTTCAAATGTAATGAAAATAACATATAGCTAATCAATAAATAAAAAACTGAATTTGGAAAAAGAATGTCATGTTTTTAAAACAAAAATAATTTGAATTTAGAATACAAAGCCATTCCAAACTTTTTTCTATTTGAAATGACCAGTACTGAAGATCGGCAATTTCATAGGTAAAGACCTATTATATGTTATTTATTGAGCTATATCTATATCTGCAATCATCATATATCTGCAAATTTAGCATAAGAAAAAATCTAGTGTTTACGATCTAAAATGCATATTTTATTCTATCATCGTAAGATTTCTTCATTCAATATTTATAAGTCGCATTCAGCCAAGTCCATTCAGTAGATGCACCTATTCAACACCTATCAGTTTGGCTAAAAAGTATACTTGCGTTGAATTTATTTTTTATCAATCATAGTCACATTAGTTTCCAATTATTCTAATGACATACATACTTACTTCCATGGCATGGCACCATATTAAGTTCTTTTAGTTCACCTACTTAAACTGATAAGTAAATTACAATACAACAATTTAAAACAAAGTAATTTGGTTGCACAGGCAAGAAGCCAGATTATAATGCAAATTATGCAATGCAATGTCAACAATGATTTCTGACTTTAGGCGAGGCTTTTTCATGCGTCACTTCCACGAACCCGCCTTTTGAAGTGGAACCATAGAGCAGCCAATAGTTAGTAGGTACGTAAGTGGACCATCGATTCATGAGCCATTGTTTATAAACATTGTATATACCAACTCTCTCCGGCTCGACCGAGCGAATCGCAGAAAATCGCGATGCACAACTGTATGATATCAGATGTCATTGACTTTCGCATACGCTTAGAGTTGGAATAAACCCGGAAATGACCCAGATTTCAAAATCCAAATGCATTAAAATATTCTATAGACTCGATGAAATAAATAGGTAGAGTTCCAGTTTAACGAGCTGTGTTAGCTTTATTAATTTTTCAATATGGCGGATGTTTACTTCTAACTAATTCTAAGTATACCATAAACTGTGTGTCTTTATATACCTATCTAATATTTAAATGTCGAAGATCTATACAGAAGTAGAGTACCTACCTACCTATGTAGAGATACAGCCAAGCCGCATAAGTCAAAGCAATAATCGGTGATGTCGCAGCAAAATTGCAGATTTAATATAATGTTTCCTGTTATAAAATCTATCTTGATATAATACTCAAGACATATTAGCCTTGAGGGCTTTTGCAAATCTGGCGTTCTATGATTCCAAATAAAAAGTTACATTGATGTGTTGTTCAACCAAGAAAATCCAATAATTGCGCACTTTCTGCTAAGAGGCTTGGTGCTGATGAGTAGTGGCTTTTATAATTGGTTGGTATTTCTTTTAAAAACTTAAAATAGTCGCTCAGTTATTTATGGTATTTAATAAACTAGTGGTTCGCCACGAACTGAGATCTCGCAAGTCTCCATAAAACAAAATAATATTATTTGTAATCTTTGACTATCAAAATAGTGCCACGAATTACATAACTAGCTTGACCTACAGCTTCATTCAAATTAGCTTCGCAAAAAGCTTCTTTTTGGGGTAGAAATTGCAGTTATTCTAGATTTCAGACTTTTACCTATATTTGTGTCACTAAAGCTACACGCATACCAAATTTGCGTGGGGTCACTGGTGTACCCTGTGAATTTTGTCAAAGTTCAGTTTTTGTAATGGCTAATAAATCAAAAACTGCAAAAACTTTATTAAAAATAAAAACAGAGTCGGAATATACTAATGAATACCTTTCATTTGACGTCCTACTTGACCTAGTCTCATTTTCATTTTGTTTACCCCTCTTGAACCCCAATATCTCAACAACCACCCAAAATTTTTAGCTCATTCAGCCACACCAAAATTGTGCCATCATTACCTACTTATGTTGATCCGATCAAATTTCACGATGATCGGATCAACCTTCAAAAGTTATCCTCGGACAAACAAACATACATACATACAACGCCGATTTGCCCAAGTTGATTTGGAGATCTCGCTTCACTCGATCAATCATCATCATCATCAGTCTACATTAGTCTACTGCTATACAAAGGCCTCAATCTACAGGGTGTGGTGTAATGAGTGGATAATAGGGTACCTGCGGGTAGGGGCCATTGTGGCGGTTCAGAAAAATATTGTTATGCTTAGTAAAAGTGCCTCGGTTTTCGAGATATTCGACATTTTCGAAATTTAAGAAATATTTCACCCTTCATCACTATTTTTGGCGCCAAGACTGCAAATGAAATTTTTTTTTCTATCTGTTTTTTGGGTAGTATTCTTGGATAGATGTGCTATCGAATGGAAACTATTATTTTTATAACACAAGCACAGTTATGTTTTTAAAATAAGATTTCACTAAAATTTTACTTGCTTTCGTTTGTTTTCCTGACCCTTCTGTGGTGTAAAAAAAATGTATGGTCACTTGAATGCCAAATTTTAAAAAAATTAGCCTATTTTATCGAGATTCCGAAATGGTATATTACATATCATTGTCACAACTTGATTCAAAATTAATTCCTACCAAACTTATCAAGGCGTAATTTAAAGAAATATTTTTAACTATTATTAGCAATAATTGTCTACTGTTCGCAGAACTACTAGTAATTCTTGGAACAGATTGGTTCCCGGCCCAGCGGCAATCGACACTATGTCTATCTTGCTCTTTCATGCTATGAGTGAAAGAGAACTATCGTTTCGCGTAACTCATTTTTATGATTTTCGAGTCAGTGTGCTATCATACTACTCCCGTACAACAACGTGTTATCCTGTTTTGGATTGATACTCGTCAATTTTGTGCAGTGATTTCGGACTTTGTTTTGCCTAGCGATTTGGACGTCTTAATTTTGTGAACCTAACGATTTTGTGCTGTGATCTCGGACTTGATTTGCTTTGTAACTTGGATTTTTTGGTATTGCATATTGATTGCAATGCCTCAGCTATACACTGCGTCTGAATATGCGCAAATGCATTTAATCTACGGCGAGTGTGGTGGTAACGCCAATCGAGCAGCAGCACTGTATCGGGAAAGATTTCCCAATGCACGCCATCCCGATTATCGTGTGTTTATTCGCGTACACAATGCTTACATGGAAGGTCGAATTCCTGGAAGTGGCATCGGTGGCACGAGTTCTGGGAGACCACAAGTACATAATGAAGAGGACGTACTTGATGAAATTGCTGCTGATCCGACCACATCTGTGCGCGTAATAGCCTCTAATACTGGCATGTCAGCAAGAACAGTGCACCGAATTTTAAAAAGAGAAAAATTACATCCTTTTCACTACCAGCGCGTGCAATGTTTGCAGCCAAGAGATTACCCTGCACGAGTTGCATTTTGCCAAACAATGCTGAGAAAAATGAACGCTGATCCCGATTTCTTCGATAAAATTTTGTGGAGCGACGAATCCACGTGCAAAAAAGATGGGTATTTTAATATGCACAATCTGCACAGTTGGCAGCGTACAAACCCTCATTTGGCCAGAGAAGACAGGTCCCAGTACAAGTTCAAAATTAATTTATGGACTGGAATTCTAAATGGCAAAATCATCGGACCATTCGAATTGTCTGGAACATTGACTGCAGAAACGTATTACATTTTTTACGGCACGAACTTCCACTTTTATTAGAAGATGTTTCATTAGAAGATAGAAGAAGAATGTGGCTGCAGCACGATGGTTGCCCCGCTCATTACGCCCGAAATGTTCGACAATACCTCGATGAAACATATCGTCGACGATGGATCGGTCGTTTGGGGACAATTTTGTGGCCACCTCGTTCACCAGACCTCAACCCATTGGACTTTTTTTACTGGGGATGCCTTAAAGAAAAGGTTTATAAAGACCCAATCAATACAGTGGACCAGCTACGGGAGCGTGTGCGATTAGCTGCTCAGAAAATCACAGCGCAAAGAATTGCGAACAGGATTAAAAGATCTTTTATCAAAAGGTGCAGAGCATGCATCAGAGCACGTGGTGGCCTTTTCGAATACCTTTTGTAATAGTAAATTTAATAAATGAAATGCATTTAAAATTTATTGTTTCGTTTTATTTCATTACCGAATTTTAAACTAACGTTTTTGGGTGATTTTAAGTAATAAAGTAAATTTTAGTACTATTTGTAGTTTTATAATAATTAGCTCTACCCATTTTAATAGGAATTACTTTTGAATCAACTTGTGGAAATACCATGTAATATACCATTTCGGAATCTCGATGAAATAGGCTATTTTTTTTTAAATTTGGCATTCAAGTGACCATACATTTTTTTTACACCACAGAAGGGTAAAGGTCAGGAAAACAAACGAAAGCAAGTAAAATTTTAGTGAAATCTTATTTTAAAAACATAACTGTGCTTGTGTTATAAAAATAATAGTTTCCATTCGATAGCACATCTATCCAAGAATATTATCCAAAAAATATATAGAAAAAAAATTTCATTTGCAGTCTTGGCGCCAAAAATAGTGACGAAGGGTGAAATATTTCTTAAATTTCGAAAATGTCGAATATCTCGAAAACCGAGGCACTTTTACTGAGCATAACAAATATTTTTCTGAACCGCCACAATGGCCCCTACCCGCAGGTACCCTATTATCCACTCATTACGCCACACCCTGTATATGTATATGGCCAGCCCACTGGCACTTCAGTTGCTAATCCGCTGGACTATGTCGGTGACCTTGGTTCTCTGACGGATATTCTCGTTACGGATTGTATCCTTCAGAGAAACTCCAAGCATAGCCCGTTCCATAGCTTGCTGACTGGTGGACTAGTCCTACCGTGAGCGTCCATGTCTCAGCACCGTAGGTCATTACGGGTAGGACGCACTGATTGAAAACTTTAGTTTTCAGGCATTGTGGTTAATAATTATAATAAATGCTGTCAGCAATCGGTTAAACTTGGTATATACGTAGATGATAACCTGGATTACCACATAGGCTACTTTTTATCCCATAGGATAAAAATGGGGTGTCAAGTCAAGTTGCAACAGTGAGTTTAGCTTTATTTCCAAGTTACCTACACATTTATGAGTGTAACGCATACGAAGTCACGGGCAACAGCTAGTTCTAATATATATTTGAAGAACGACATAGTTAAACAAGTCCAACAACGCTAACTCACGCTATACCTTATGGTTTTACTATACAATTCTTACAGGGAAGCAATTATGAAATGATTCACGGTAAGTTTTTGAGGTCTTAAACTAGTTTTGAAAATACTCGAATACCTTGTAAATTCATTGAAATTGAAACGATGATTTGTTTGAGTGATAAACGGATGCTCTTTATTCCAAAAACGTTGATAGTAAAGATCCAAGGTAAGCCTCTAAGTTCTTAAGTAAATTTAAATTGTGCTGATATGATCCACATAAAAATGTTGTGGTAAGTATGTATGACGCACGCACTACGCATAGCTCACTGCACTATCAGTAAATGGTTATACGCAGCTATATATAGGTATTTTGCTATGAGTTAACGTTTCGAGTGTCTAAACTGTATAACGGCCGATTTTTCAATCCCCAAGAAGAATATAACAAAATCCTTATCGGATCACTTTGTTTTCTTATTGTCAAGTTTATTTTATTGTAAGGAATAGTTAGTCTAATTTAAATAAATATGTATATTTCAATATGTTGTTAAATGCCAAAATATAATAGATACTATTTTGAGTTTTACGTTTTATGATTGGGTTTTCAGGTGTTGCTGGCTCTTAGAGCTTATACATTTTTAACGAGATTCTTCATTCAAAACAGATGTGAAAGTGTGAAAGAAACCAGGGAAAGAACGCTAAAAAGAATGACATATACCTTCCGAGGTCTCAGAAACCGCCGTTTATCGGTTTGTTACCTGAGTATAGTAGCCATTTGGCATTCCAGGAATTCAATGGGCCAGTAGAACTAATAGATGTGCCTTCAAAAGATATGCATTCTTTGCCACACCTTGACTTATTTATCTGTTGGTTCGTTCAGTTTTTATGTCTTATAAAAAAAATTTACTAACTTTTTGGACGCAATGAGCAAGTAAACTTCGTTTGAAGATTTATTATTGGTGTTTTAAGGCCCACTGAGTCATCTGATGATGTCATTAGTACATTTGCATTAGTAAATCTTACGAAAGATATTCGAGATGTCGTGTAAAACTGCAGTTTGTTACTAAGATCAGAATAATTTTATTATTCACTAAGAGAGGAGTACCGATGCACTTTCTCGATTTCACGGCAAAGGTGTCACATACCATTCTTTCATACCATTCAGGATAATTATATACTGGGTTTCAAGAGCTAATAGATACCTATTGTTTGTACTTGTTTTGAAAAACTGTATAAAATAATTATCTTGGAACATGTGTCACAGTTGACTAGTTGATAACCTTCTGAATATAGGTATGTACTCGTACCAAAGAATACTAAATAAATACATGTCTACTAACCAGGCTGAGAACAAACAGTAACTAATGTCTTGTGTTTAACTTAATATGAAGACACTTAAACAATTTTCCGTTTAGTGTTGCATCATTGTATTACCTACTTTATGATGAATAATAAATTAAATATTGTATCCTTCTAAGATAAGAATGATTTCCTTTCAACCATATTATATTGTTATATCTGTATCAAGCGAATGGATTTTCCAGTTACTCAAAACGGCTTGCTCTACATTATACCTACCTACTTCGTTTAAATTAGGTATATTCATGTAAACCGTTGAACAATAACAATATCACTTGTTAAAATGGAAGTTTTTATTACTTCCTGGGCTTTTAAATCAGAATAAAACATATATCCATTTATTAGAATAAAATAACAATAGAATTTGACTTGATCTTGCTTTATATACCTATTTCAAATTTAATCTATGTGTGACATGTGGCATTTAATATAGGATTAGAACCTATTATGAGATAGATCCGATATAATAGAATATAGCTGAGGTAATGAAAAGCGAAAAAGCAGAATGAATTGAAAACTTATTTGGTGCACCCAAAGCACAAACTGTAAATGAAGAAGCAGGAATTGGGTGAGCTATTTATAATGATGCCGCGAATATGACAGTGTGAAAAAGTTTTGTTGTCAATGGTTTCAAGTTAGTTTACAGGTAAGGTTTCATTAAAAACGATGTGATTTGGGATTGCTATGTGCGGTGGGTTGGCCAGAATCATAGAGCAGTATACGGCAGAAGTGGACACATGGCCGCTGCGCTCGCATGAAATGATAGGTTATAAATTCAACTCACCACATAGTGCTGTTCCATATTCCTTCCAATGTGAGCGGGCTTTGGCTGTCATCGCAACTGTTTAAATTTTGACTTTTTATTTACGTGTTTTGGAATGAGATTATATTGAGCACTGGCTTTAATTTTAGTGAAAAATACTTATATAAAATTCGAACCCATAGTAATGGTTATAAATAATAACAAATATACAAGTAACTAATTAAATATCACAAAACAATATATTCGATCTAATATATAATAGGGTGTTGATAACGAAACGTTATAACCGATTGCGCTTCATTTTGGCTGGTTTATGTGTTGTTGGTCTGGTTCATGGTGCGAGAAGAACGCGTGCAAAGTCGTATTGTCGCGACGGAGACGAGTGAGCAACTGTCTGACTGGTGACTGAACGAGACCGGCGGGCGGGAGAGGCGAACGAACTAATCGCAACACACCAAGAGGGATGGAATGAGGCAAAACGGCGCGAGCGCATGCTTTTGCTAGTTGTTTATCGGGTGGTTGAGTAGCTCTTGTGAAGATAAGGAGAAGGTCGATAACGGGGCGCCGAGCCACGCGGGTGACGCCGCGTGCGTGGACTACTGCCACGCCGGCGCCGATACGAACGATCCCGCCGCACTCATCAAGAGACTATCCACCCGTCTTACCGAACAGATATTTGTAGAGAAAATGTATTTATAGATTTTACTATAAATATACTACTGACAATCATTAACGGTATACAATACTAGACTGTTGTTGATATAGAGTCAGCCAATGCTGCATGCCGTTTTACAATTACCAACGTATGCTGTGACTTGGAGTGTACGCATTTGGTTAATGTTTTTGGTGTCCTGACAAAAAACCACTTTTATTTCCTGTAAAACATTATGGAATCTACGGCGTAGAAGCGTATTTTACTGTCCGTTCAGACAGATCTATTTATTTTGGTTATTAAGTAGTTATTTTGGCTGGTAGTAAAGCACTACTGCTCTAAGACAGCATAATAATAAATAACCTCACACCTACACAATATTTTATTTAAATCAAGTTAAAAAAAATGTATCTAACTAGTTTAGATTATAAAATACGTTTTAAGATACAATGTTGCAATCATATTAGCAATTTAAAGAAGTATTGCAATAAAAAATATTTCCACAAGTTGAAGCCAACAGTTGATGAGAACAAAAAAATGTAACATAGTTAAAACTAACGTAAAGTAAGAACAAGAGAATTTTGTCCGTTTTATAACTAATTAGGTAATGTAGTGTATGTACTAAAATTATCCTACTTTGTTACTATGGATCACTGCTCTATGGCCTCTAAAGAGTACCATCTCTACTGGGTAGCAATGCCACGTACGCAGTTTTCCAACTCTTGGAGGTGCCAACGTTATCATTTGTTGTATGATATTTTTGAAGAAATAATTTTGATTTCAATCTATTTCTTACACTAGTGCTTATGTCAGTATTTTCAATTCATAAAAATGTCAAGATAATGGAATATTCTGTTGATTTTGATCGTTGTTACACTTCTACGTTCGGAAAACTTCGTGACGTCTTCACCTCCAAAATACCTCAATGACGAAAGTCTTTAATCAGTGTGTGTTACCAGTGATGATCTAAGGTACAGAAACGTGGTCTTTCACTTTGGGCCACATAAGAAGGCTCAAGGCTATATGCCTATGCTTGGTGTTTCTCTACGAGATCGAATCAGAAATGAGGAGGTTCGTAGACGAACCAAAGTCACCGATATAGCTCAATGGATTAGCAAGCAGAAGTGGCAGTGGTTAGGGCATATAGCTCGAAGAACTGACGGCCGTTGGGCAGAAAGGTTCTCGGGTGGAGACCACGCATTGGAAAGCGCAGTGTATAAATCTATATCTATTATATATATATATAAAACTAGTCAAATTAGACATTCAATTTAATCACGATATGCGTCAATGCATCGTTGGACGTATGTTAATGAAAAGTAATGCTGCATCTACCTACATTAGGTAGATTGTGAGTATTGTGACGCGTACGAGAGTTGACTGAAAGTAAAATTACGAGAATTGGGCTACTTACGTATGCTGTACTGAAACATAGATTGCAAATTGCACTGATTTTTTATGGCATACCTAAATCGGTGGATCAATATCTTAAAATTAAGCTAGTAAGACCTTCCATATTGCTGATGTTAAACGGCTACAATCATGTCTGAGCAGTTAGGACACTGTACTGTATTTGACTTTTAGAAACCATAGATTGAAAACTCATTTTGGTGGCATTGAATCACCACGGAAAATCCCTATCATAGAGCTTATTGATCGAGCGAAACGAGATCTCCAAATCAACTTGGGCTAATCGGCGTTGTATGTATGTATGTTTGTTTATCCGAGGATAACTTTCGAAGCGTTGATCCGATCATCGTGAAATTTGATACATAGGTAGATAGTGATAGCACAATTTTAGTGTGACTAAATAAGAAAAAATGTTGGGTTTAAGAGGGGTAAAAAAAATGAAAATGAGATTATTAGGTGAAATGAGACGTCAAATGAAATGTACATTCATTAGTACACTTCAACTACGTTTTAATTTTTAGTTCAGTCCTTGTAGTTTTTGAGTTATTAAACATAATAAAAAGTAAACTGACGAAATTCACAGGGTACACCAGTGACCCCACAGTGCTGTAATTTGGTATGCGTGTAGCTTATGTAACACAAATATAGGCAAAAGTCTGAAATCCAGAATAACTGCAATTTGTACCCCAAAAAAGAATAACCAATTTACATGAAGTCCAGTTACCTGTAATTTGAATGAAACTGTAGATCAAGTAAGTTGGTTATTTATTTCGTGGCACTTTTTTGATAGGCAAAGATTACTAATAATATAGTTATGTTTTTTATGGCAGACTCGCAAGTTCTCAGTTTGTGGCGAACTACTAGTGTTAAATTCAGGAATAATATCTACAAATACAAGATGTTGAGGACCAACGCAGATAACGTCAGAACACTTTATCAGCGCAAATATTTTTAAACTTTGCTGTTCCCCAAAATATTCTATCACGAGATTATGGCATGGCAAGGTTGTGTACTCACCTTATCTCGAAACTTATTTTATACTTGTATTCTCTTTACTACTTTATCTTAATTAAAATAAAGTAAACATGCTGTAAAAATGATTTTGTGAGTTGTGAATTATGAGGAAAAAATCATCAATCACACTCAGTCAATTACATCTAAGTAAACTGTAGAAGAAACCACGGCACCATCTTTTTACGTTTTCTGATGACAAATTGTGCCATCTCAAGATCAGAAATTACATCATATAGTTTATCGTATAGTTTATAGCAAGGAACACAACAGCTCCTAAATCCAAGATACCGGCGTGTTGTGGATGTGTGCCCAGGGCCGGATTAACCCTATCGGGGCCCCTAGGCAATGCAATTCTCGGGGCCCCATTCCTTTACCCTTTTCTAGCTTTTTAAAATATTATTTTTCTAGTACAAAAGTCGAGTCGATCAGATCGACTCCTGCTTTTTGCTTTCATTGAAATGATCTTATTGGAGAATGTCACGAATGAAACGTTTTTTTTGTTGATGCATGGCCCGCATCGACTAGGCCCCCGTGGGCCCCTAGGCAGTTGCCTAATCCGGCCCTGTGTGTGCCCATAAAATATAAACTAGTGGTTGAAATTAGACCGATTTTTTTTTTCAGGTTTATTTAAGCTTCCTGCACTCCTCCATATAAACTTTAAGTATGCCAAATCTCACACTTCTCCGTGGACGCAATATGTTTCAACAGGGATACAAAGTTTACTTTTCACGTATTAATATAAAAATAGAAAGTATCACACTAATATTATAAATGCGAATGTTTGGATGTTTGTTTATTTATTTGTTACTCAATCACCGCTGAACCGATTTCGATGAAATTTGGTATGTACGTAGATTATAACATGGATTAACACATAGGCTACTTTCTATCACATAAATCAGGTCCCATGGGATAAAAATGAGTTATCAAGTAGCTATAGAAAAAATATTTTGGCCTTCGTTAACACTTTACACAAATTTATCTTTATTTCTAGGTTACCTACACATTTAGTAGTGTACGAAGTCGCGGGCAACAGCTAGTACCTATATTATAAATACGGATTTTTTTAGAGCTAGTTGTGTTATATAGAAATAGAAAAAATGCAATAACATGATGATTCGTTATCACACCATCGGCATCTGTAAAAGTTGAGATGAAGTGTTATGATAAAGTTAAACAAGTATTTAAAAAAAAATCTGTTGTGTTTTTGATACTTAAATATGAGGACAATCTAGCAAACGTTTGTCCATGATGAATTCTGTTGAAAAAGGAAAAACTTTATGCACAACTATTTTGTAATTACATCTACCTAGCACTTTTAGCGTAAGAGTATTTTAGTTTAGTTAGATGCACATCCTATATGATAGTTTAGTTAGATTGTTAGAACCGGAAGTTAGACTTATGTATTTAATGAATAAAAAGCCCTATTCCATGAAAGGTTAAGCTTTACAAAAAAATCCATAAATTGCATTGTCATCGACATGTATGTCTCAGACAAAGATATATTCAAACCGCACCTTGTTATGCCGCGTGCAAAACGCATCGATAGCGCGTTCTAACTTTTCTAGTAGCGCCATCTAGTTAAAACAACCACAATCAATCTTCAGATTATTTATTAAAACTAATTGCCAGTCACAATTTTTTTCACAATTCTCTTTCTCCATATAAACTTTATTTATGCCAAATCTCTCACTCCTCGGTGCACGTAACAAGTATAAAAAGGGATACACAATTTTCTCTTCATGTATTTATAGATAAATATTATCAATTTAACTGTTGATAAATATTTATTAACCAATAAAAACTCATTTTATAATCTAATTTTTTTAATTCTCTTACGTTCATACAACTATATTTTCCAGGATGCATCAAATTGGACTGAAAGTATGTAATTAAATTTTAATTTAGGCATTAGGTTTTTATATCAGAGGGTAAGTAGGCACTTAATTTACAAGAGGTAAATTCGGAACTGTTTTGCACAAAGCTCGGGTTTTTTTACATCATACCTGTGATAGCAGGCGATGTAGGTATTACCCTGAAGTCATTTCAAAATGTTCGTTAGATACACATACTCATTTATTTAAACCGTACGGACACTTCGACGTCAATAATAGTTAATTAATTACATAGGCTTTATCTACCTAGTGGCTCATTGAACCATAATTTTGGAGGTGTTGGAAACAGACAATCATTTCTTAATAGACGTCTAAACGCTGATTAATAAGTACTTAAGATTATAGTTATAAATTACTTGGTCTGAATAACCTTAAAAACCTAAGATCGAACCATTCAAATTCAAATTCGTTTATTACTCAAGAAATAAATAAATAAATAAATATTGCTGGATATTTAACACAGCGCTATCTAACCCCAAACTAAGCAGAGCTTGTACTATGGGAACCAGATAACTGATACAATACTTATATACTTTTTTTTGTAAATACATACTTATAATATATAGAAAAATAACCAGACCCGGAACAAATGTCTGTAGATCATGCAAACATTTGTTCCGGGGCGGGAATCGAACCCGCTACCTCCTGCGTCGCAGCTGGCTATTCGCCCACTGCACCACGGAGGTCGTCATATAACATAATTGTTATGTCGAACGTACAATATAAATACAAAATACATACAAATTCATAATACACCACAAATTTTAAAAAATAACTAAAGAGAAGTTATCTATGGTAAAAGGTAAATAAGATAAAATGTTGAAAAGAAGCAAACGAAGTCATTAGCCTACATAGTTCCTTGCGAAATAGTTGCCTACCTACAGTGCGCAGTGGAATAAACTCCACTTAAATCAAGAACTACCGCACGGGCACAAGAATCATTTTAAAAAATATTAGTCATCATTCAGATATAATCAGCGCGACCAAAATGGACTTTTGTCGGCAGTTTTAGTATTTTTAAGGTGGAGTTCCGATCGTGGCAATGGCCAACAAAATTGTGTTCGATAAAGTAGAGCACGCCAGTGTCAGCACCAATTTTGTGACTTATTTTTAAGACATAGGTATAGTTTTATAGATTTAGTTTCATTTAGGATAACATTCACAAAAGTAAAATCATTTTTTTAAACTTCCTATTATCATATTCTGTGTTGAAACATAATGGCATAGCCATAGGCGTGTTTATGCGTATGGATATCCGTACTAATATTATAAATTCTAAAGTAACTCTGTCCTTCTGTCTATCTGTCTCTCTGTTTGCTACGTTTATTTCCCTACTAAGCGGCTGGACAGATTTCGATTAAATTTGGTATATAAACATATTATGACCGGGATTGAGACAGAATGCGCAGAAGGAGGGCCATGTTTTCATTAAACCACGCCTGCTAAACCCCGGGCGGGTTACCTAGAACTCCATAAATAAAGGCAAGTCAATGGCGATGTGTGGGCTTCTACGAGTATGTTGCGCGACTCTCGTCGACTATCGCCTCTGTCAGAACATAACCGTAACATTGTTGGAATGTGGACTTTGTGGACAATGATCAGGCGGGCGCCGCGTGATATGCACACATCCACACATGGTCGTGTGTGTGCCAAATGCCATGTACGAATACTTGGCACATGCATCAGTGTGAGACTTCACCGAGGTTAAACGCACACCGAGATAAACGCGGACGAATGTGTTGATTTCCAAGCCACTCCATATTTTTTATTGCAATTAAAAGTTTATAAGGAAACTGGCGTAGAGATTAGACATCATAGGGAGCCAGTCTCTAACAATCTCTATTTAGCTCGAAAAGTCTACCAGCTCTAGGCTAATATAATCTAAAGCTGCAGAAACTAAGTCGCCTGTTCTTCTATAAAATATAATGAATAATCCTAATAATATTATGGTAGTTATCTTCAGAAAGAAATCATTGAGAACTTCGACTACCTACAATGTCTCTACCAAAACTGTGTAAAAAATCATTATCACCGTCATATCAGCCATAGAACATCCGCTGAACATAGGCCTCTCCATTGATTTACAGACCAAATGATCTCATGTGGCCTGCACCCAACGACTCCCAGCAAACTTTATTAGGTCGTTTTCCCAACTAGTGGGGGCCGTCCTACTGTTTCTTTATTTTATTATTTTTATTTCGCTTCACACTATACGAATTTTAAAATATAAAAAAGCTCGCATGCTAGGCTGTGGGTATATAATATAGGTTATTATAATAGGAGACACGCCTCTATTATAATACCCTATATTATATATCGTTGGTATTTATAAGTCTGTACAAAGTAAGTAACTGTGACTGTACCAGTGTAGGTATAACAAACCTACAAGGTACAAACACATACTCATTATTTGCATACATATAGTACGCGGCACATAGTTATGCATTGCAAGAAACAAAGCAGACACGGGTAGCTAAAGTTCCAAGCGTGTCGTTCTAACATTTCTTAGTTAATAAAAACTAGTGGTTCGCCCCGAACTGAGATCTCGCGAGTCTCCCTAATAAACAAAAAAATATTATTCGTAATCTTTGACTATCAAAATAGTGCCACGAAATGAATAACCAAATTACTTGACCTACAGATTCATTCAAATTACAGGTAACGAGAGTTCATGTTATTTGACTATACTTTTTTGGAGTAGAAATTGCAGTTATTCTGGATTTCAGATATTTGTGTAACTAAATCTACACGCATACCAAATTTCAGCATTGTGGGATTACTGGTGTACCCTGTGAATTTTATCAAAGTTCAGTTTTTATTATGGCTAATAGCTTAAAAACTACAAAGTATAAACTAAAAATAAAAATGGGTCGAAATGTACTCACAAAGACCTTTTATTAAACATACCACTTGACCAGATGGTCCCATTTGGTTTTTTTACCCCTCTTGAACCCCAATATCGCAACAACCCCTCCATAACTATCTACCTATATACCAAATTTCATGATGATCTGATAAACGATTCGAAAGTTATCCTCGGACAGACAAACATACATACATACAACGCCGATTTGCCCAAGTTGATTTGGAGATCTCGTTTTGCTCGATCAATTATAAATAAATGGACGGCCCGATGGACCCGACAGTCTAAGCAGTCCATCCAAAGGTTGTCTTTAAGAGATCTCTTTCAGCGATTATTAGCGAGTTATTAGTTTTAATTTTGTTTGATATTTGAGGTAATTTGGGATATTGGACTGGTATAACATTTTATTAAAAAATATTTCAATGATTTAAAACTGGCTTTCAATACAAAATAAAAATACACATTTAGACTTTAACGCCTTGTAATAATATGTTTTGTGCGTAACCTGCAGATTTGCCTTTTTATTTGAATCTGTTGACTCATGAAGCAAACACTCGCGCGTACTGAATGCGCGCGTACTATACATTTGTAAACGGAACGATGACGTTCGTATACACGCCCACAGAGATAATGTCGAATTAATGATGTGCTATTCTTGATAACACGTTTCTCAATTATAACGTTATCATGTTTGTTGCACACAATTCGTATATGTATCTGCAACTATGTACCTACTATCAGTGGTAAGGGTTTACATTTTGAGGTTTTAAAAACGAATTTTCGTACATTTTGAAATATCATGGCATTCATCGTCATTCACGACCGTGAGTCAGTCTCCTCTAGAAACCGCGACACCATTCTCTTCAACTCACTTCGCCGCTGGCTGGACATTATATAATTTACCAATCATCTGCCACCATTTAGTCATTGTCTTGTTCCATCTGTTATCACCAAGATTTGGTAATAGTCCTGTGTCCCAAGACAAATTTGAATTCCATAAGTCGTTTTCTGACGCCTTGAATATTTGTTTGTTGCATCGTTGAAAATGCAAGGCGGAACTTTAAATCTAGTCAAACTTGGATAAATATAATAATTTGTTGCTGACTATATAAAGGGGGTTTCAACGCGAATTTGTAATCAACTTATATCGTTGGCAGTAGGTACAGCGTATCAAAACTATAAATTAACTATTTAAGAACCAGCTATCAGATTATGCAACCGCAGTTTCTGCAGTTTCAGCGTAACTGTTTCTTTTGTATTTTTGGAACTTGCAAAAAAAAAAACTGTTTTCAAATAGTGTTTCATCCTTATTTGTGGAATTAATGAATGAGCTTTGGGTAGCATTCGATTGCCCAAAGCTACATTTCTGTTGATTAAAAGTTCGACATGAAGTTATCCACTGTGCAATTAAAATGTATGAATATTGGTGGCGATTCTGTTGTTTACGCTAACTAAAATTGTGTAAAATACGAACGGTCTTATTTTGTTCTCACTAGAGATAAAATTAGAATGACATTTAAAGTGACATTTCTAAATATAAGTATTTTTAATTAAGAAGGCGTGTTTGCGGGATAGTTTTAGTCAACACCAATTTGGTTGATCACTAAAACTAGCCCGCGAACATGCCGTCATAACAAAAATCACTTAATTTTAGAAATGTCACTTTAAATTTCATTCTAATTTGATCTTTAGTATGAACAAAATAAGACCGTTCGTATTTTACACAATTTTAGTTAGTCAGCGTAAACAACAGAATTGCCACCTTTGTCTAATACACAGTCAACTTCAGGGCGATCTAGTTATTATTGTTACACTCACAAGGTCACAAAAACAAACTAGGGCTTCTTGTAGGTATCGTGGGTTTCAGGAAAAATAAATTACCTGAAACCCGAACATACGAAGGGTATATTAAGGATGTTAGGTAGGTACCAATTTGGTAACAAATTTAAGCATTTTAACAATGCAATTATGGCTTAACAGAAATGCAAATGAAAAACAAAAAATTCGTTAGTTTAAATACTAATGTATAATATATGATAGGTGTTTAGGTTAAATTATTTAATTAATAGTACCTAGTCAGGTCATAAATTCTGTCACATGTTTAATATAAAATAATTGAAACAAGTTTATTCATTATGTAACCATTTATATACCAAAATGAACTTAAAAAAACATAGATTCTTATGACACTAAAGTTTATTCAAAATGACCTCCGTGATTTTGAATACAGGCCTTCAATCTGCGCGGCCAGTCGTCTATCGCAGCACGAACGAGGTCCATGTCAATATCGGCGGCTGCCTTAATCAAGGATGTCTTGAGTGACTCCAAATTGGGATGAGTCTTTGAGCACGCCTTTTCCTCCAAGTGTTGCAATATCTTGTAATCTAACGGATTCAAATCTGGACTGGAGGAGGGCCAGTCTTCGTGCCGGATGAAGTCGATTTCACGCGCCGCCAGCCAGTCTTGTGTGCTCTTCGCTCTATGAGCAGGCGCCGAATCTTGTTGGAATACCCAGTGCCTGTTATTGAACATGGTATGAGAAACAGGTTCCACAAGGTTCGTCAGGAGTGTATTTTGATACACAACTGCATTCGTTTTTACACCTTTCTCAGAAAAATGTACCTCTGTTAAGCCCCAATAAGAAACTCCCAAACATACCATGAGCGAGGATGGAAAATGACCTCGTTGGACACGCGGAATACGGTTGCTCGCTTCTTCACTACTGTGTGCGTACACCTTATCATTTTGTTTGTTGTAGCTCTCTTCTACGGTAAAAATTTTTTCATCCGAAAAAAGAATTTCCCGATATTTTTTTCCCGCGTACCGCTTCAACAAAGCGCGGCATCTCTTCAGTCTCAGGTCCATTAGACGAGCATTCAAACGATGTCCAGTTTTTCTTCGATATGCCCGAAGCCCTAAGTCTTCATTTAACACCCTTTTCACCGTGGTTCTGCTTAACCCCATCTGAAGGGCCAACAGTTTCTGCTTACGTTTGGGATTTCTTTGAATTCGCGCCTTCACAGCTTTTATCACTGCTGGAGTCCTAACAGACCGAGGGCGACCACTTATTGACCTGTCATCTACACTAGAGTCTTCATTGTATCGTTTGATGGTGCGATAAACGAATCTTTTGGTTATATTCAAATTTTTCAGTATGTCAAAAATTTGAATTGGCGCGTAACCGCAAGGATGCAACGCAATAACTGCAACACGGTCTTCTTTAAGCGTCCACTCCATATTTAAAAATGAGTAAAATTCTAAAAAGTATACATTTTTATTTTCATGAACAATTCGAAATTCGAATTCTATAAACTTTTTTGTGGCCAGCATTCTAAAAGAAAAGTTTTTACTGTGTGATAATACTTATGACCTGACTAGGTATAGCTTTAGATAAGGAGTGAAGTCCTTATAAATCTTTTAAATTCAACTTTTAAACTTTCAAAATTATTAAATAAATGTATACATCTAAAGATAATTAATATCTAATTTCTAATGAGAATATTAAATAAACTGCAGTTTAGAGAAGAATAATTATTTATTGATGGCCGTTACAATTAGTCACAAATAATGGTTTTAGATGTTAATACAATTAAATAATAATAAATTAAATATAATAAAGAACATTTATAAAAAACATTGACCTATAATGACACGTGGTACATTAGGAATGTTACATAATCACAAATTATTGATAGTAAATGCACTTTTTATTAAGTATTTACAACGTAAGTTATATAATTTTGTTAAATTTTATTTAAAACTTTCTTGTAAATATATATGTGTAAATATTGTATATTATAAATCCTTTTAACTTGCAACTAACTTAACATAATATTGAACCTCTGGATAAATCCATAACCGACAGTAGCAAACCTTATTTGCCTAAATAAGGTTTGCTAATGTCAGTTAAAAGCGCCTCATTGATTTTTTAACAGAAACGACGCTTCAATAAGAAGATACAGATTTATTTTGATACACGACTTTACTGAGACTTTAGATTTTTTTGTAAAGTTACTTAAAAAAAAAACATATTTTTTTATAACCACGGTGTTCAACTGTCAGTATCGCTAGCAGCAACAATTAACTCTATATAGGTAGCGATAAATAGTTTAATTTCAATTTTCACACCTAAATCTAAAAACCTAACGAAGGTAATGTTTTTAAACAAATAAATTTTAATAAAATATTAAAACCGCTTTTAACATTTTACAGAATAATAAACACACAAATTAGCATACCTATCTTAAAAAGTGCAATTTAAAATAGCGAGGCACTGGAAATTTTGGTACATATAAACCAAAGTATTTTTGTATACCCTCATCATAAATTTTAAAGTTTGCAAATCCTCTTAAGATCCTTTGAAGTTCTATATATGAACAACAACCCATTCTATCACTATTTACCTATTCTAGTATTATGTCAATTGTGACCTTAAGCACCTTTAATTCATTTCACTTAGGTCAAAGTTTATTAATTTTTGATTTGTAAGTTTTACTAATACTATGTATAATATAGTATAAGTAGGTGTTCCTGATTACAGGTAGAGCAATTCCCTGAAACTTGTTGGCTGTTTAGATATTTAACCTATATATGCCCAAACTTTATTGACCACGAACCTGCATTCTTATTTAGTGTCGCATTAAAATTTAAAGATACCGTTTGTATTTCTATTCATCGTCATCATCTCAGCCCGTCTGCACCCACTGTTGGTTCTCCTCTTTATTACGCCGTTCTTTTTTTTTTATAAATTATAGGCTAGCGTTTGACCACGATCTCGCCTGATAGAGCGCGATGATGCAGTCTACGATGGTACACGCTTGCCTAGAAGAAATCTATTCACTCGCGACTTGAAGACCCCTAGGTTGTAGTTATCAGGATACACAGACTCAGGCAAGGCGTTCCACTCTTTGGCGGTGCGCACAATAAAGGTGGAAGAGTAGGTACCGCTTTGTGCATATGGGAGGTATGTCTATCATGTAGCAGTGGTGAATCGTGGAGCGTCTGGTTGTCCGATGATAGAATGGGGATGGTGGGATCAGGTTGAAAAGTTCCGCAGTATACTCTCCGAAATGTATCCGATAAAAAACCGAGAGCCTTGCAACATTTCGACGATGCTCGAGGCTGTGGAGGATTCTTTATGGTCCCTTGCGAGTCTCATCCATTGACACCCAGCTATACGTTTTCAATGTCATTCGATCATCGGGCGTTTGGTCTGCTTCTTGGTCTACGAGCATCCCTTTGGCCACCACTCTGTAATCGCCTTCGTCCATCGCCCATCATCCTTCATAGCCAAGTGTCCAGCCCACCTCCACTTCAGCCCTGCGATCCTCATATCCACGTCCACAACCTTTGTGCCACGTCGGATTTTGACAGTGTATGTGGTCCAAGAGTGATATACCGAGCATGGCGCGCTGCATTGCCCGTCGAGCTACTCTAATCTTAAGTATGTATTCCTTTGTGAGCAGCCATGTCTCGGAACTGTAAGTAAGAATGGGCAGGACACATTGGTTAAACACCCTGGTCTTGAGGCATTGAGGGATTTTAGACTTTAGGACGTCTTCTAACTTACTAAAGGCGGCCCATTATATTTCTATTATAAGCTCTTTATATCAGCAGGTTCCTGTGCAGGTGCTGTGACAGTGCAAACTTAAAACTAATATTTTGTACTTAAGTTTAGATGTTATTTACAATATTTTACTAACAGGCACTTAGGATAACCTCCGATAAAGGTCTGCTTGTACAAAACATGAAAATCACTCTACTTATTTTATATTTTATCCATAAAATATAAAAATGTTTAAGTAAATAACACAAGCCGCGCTTATCACACTAACATTCTAACATTTAATTTAAATAAAATGAATTATACTACTTAAGTACTTTAAGTACATTTTAAGTAAGTGTATAATATATCGTAAAGCATTTAAATACCTAGTTACTTTTATTTCGGTTGCGGCGCGCTTTGCATTGAAACTGTAAGGCCATTTGAACCATTGAAATTAAAATAAGCTACTGTTATTATCACAGTCTTGATTTAAAGCCTATTTTCCGTAGAAATAGGATTGTGGTACTCATAGCTATACAAAGTATGTACCTAATAATTACATTATCCAGTTCACATAAATATATTAAGTATAAAAAATCATTAAGGATATTTTTTTTGTTATAAAAAGTTAGATTGGTATTTGATACCCCGGATATATTGTCGTACCCTCAATAAATTGCCAAAATTACTTTGAAGTTAACACAAATTAGTTACATATAAATTAATTAATTAAATTTGGCCCATTAAATTAGAGAAGATCAATTCGATACATTACAATTCGTCGGCACCTTTCCGGACGGAATTATTAAGTACATTGAGTATCGATGGAAAGTATAATCGTTATTTATCACAAATCAATTTTAACCCTTGCCATGTGATCATCACTCTTTTCATATGTAACTCTGTCGCTTCTATGCAGTTTCTCCTGTATGGCGGCGAAGGATTGGCCTTTAGTTTCTGGAAGCATCATTAGTATGAATATCACGCCAGCTACTGACAGCACCCCGAAACCCCAAAAAGCGACGTAAGTCCCCAAATTGTCGGCTACGACTTGATACAATTTGGTGACCGCAAATGTCATCAAAGCCACGAATATCTGTATCACGCATGTGGCTTTCGACTTGATGTTTGTGGGAAATATTTCCGACGTGATAGCGAAGGGCACCGTGGCCAGACCTATCGTATATGAAAATATAAATATAGGTATAAAAACTATAGGAATGAATTTTATGTTGACGATATACTCGCTGTTTTCTTGCTTTAAGAAGAAATATGCGCCTATGATGATGTTGGCTACGCCGACACCGACAGAAGAAATCAACAGCAATGGTTTTCTTCCTAACCTATCTACAAGTTGTGAGGATATGGCTGATGTAAGTAGCTGTACTGAGCCGAATAGTATGCAGGCTTCTTCAGCTCCCATGCCGCCGTCTGCGGCGCCGAATATCTGTTGCGCGTAAGCTATGATAGCTGTGCTTCCGCAGAACTGTTGTGTGAAGTAAACACCCAAGAGAATAATAAGTCCTTTCCTGTTTCCGCCGACGGTGAACAAGTCTGTCCATCTGCCCTTCTCCTTCATATCTTCTGACACTAAACTAGCCATGCTGTCTAATTCCTCTCTAACGTAATATCTTCCTCGAAGCTTTTTCAGTGAGGATTCTGCTTCTTCCTTCTGTCCTTGTTTGATGTAGTAGTAGGGGGACTCCGGCATCGTGCTGAATGTCACCACGAAGAGGATTGGAATGGCGATGTTGAAGCTAGCGAGCCCCAACATGGATACGTAAGGCCCGATGCAGTACTGAGACAGGATACCAAACTGAAAATAATGAAATAATTTTATTAGTTATCTATTAAGTATTTGTTGTTTTTATAATAATGTAGTCTACTAAATAGATTCACTTCTATTTTTTTTATACTGCATGGAGATGCAACAAGCTTACGGCCCACCTGATGTTAAGTGGTAACCATCGCCTATAACAGAGAATTGCCTCGTAGATCACGCACGTTAGCAATGTGCCCTACTATGCACTTCCCTGCGTTCATCAACTTGAGGCATAGAAGTGTAAAGCCTCATGCCACTGCAATTTCACCAGCAACCATACCCTTCAAACTGAGACAGCGATGCTGCTTGGCGGCAGAAATAGGTGTGGCGGTAGAACATCCTCGGGCGAGCTTTTTAGCATCTAATGTAAGTGTGTAGAAGTCATGGTTGAAGGATTATAAAGAAAATATTAAAAGGGTTCAATCTATTGGATCTATGTATGATCACACATTACACTAATATTATAAATGCAAAAGTTTGAATGTTTGTTTGGTACTCAATCATATCGTAACGGCTGAACCGATTTCGATGAAATTTAGTATGTGCGTAGATTATAACCTGGATTAATATATAGGTACATACTACACACATACTTTTTATCTCATAAATCATGTCCCATGGGATAAAAATGGGGTGTCAAGTTAAATTGCAACAGCGAGTTTAGCTTTATTTCTAGGTTACCTACACATTTAGTAGTGTAACGCGTATGAAGTCGTGGGCAATAGCTAGGTAAATATGAAGCAAAGCTAATGACACCATAAATACACATAATAATTATTGAATTAGTAATTTCCAATAGCATAGTTTCCATTCATTTGAAATAAATACACCCATTAAGACGGGTTTGTGTAGGTAAGCATAAAATTAATTAACACGTGAATATAAATGCAATGCAAATGATAATTTGATTAAGTGAGCTGGTTTATAAGACTCTAAGTCTATCCAAGGTCACACAGTTTAATAACAATAGTAACATTATTATTTGTTTATGCCATCTAACATTATTAGAACACTTTTGTAAACTCAAAAGATGTATGCACAGAATAGAAAACCCCAGAAAAAGTGAACGCGCCTAATACTGAAACGTCAACATCTACTACAAGTAGAGTACTCCGCCATTGGTCAGTCTGTGACTGTCGGTCGTAACGCATGACGCGTTTTAGCGTTCAATTTAATTGGATTATGCCTTCTTGTGTCGTCCCAACGTGTAAAAATTCAGCTGGGCTCATAAAAACAAAATGGGTTCACATTTTTTTTTAATTCTTTATTGTACACAAACAGATTTACAGACAGAAACAGTTTACAAAATGGACATGTACAAAGGCGAGCTTATCCCTAATAAGAGTTTTCTTCCAGCAAACCTTTGAAGCCAGAGATAGTTGACATTTCATACGTAAGTAGCGCATTGAGATGTTGTGTTATTTGTTTATTGAAAAATTGTTCAGTTTTTAATCGTCGTAAATAATTATCCTCCATTTTGCTGGTGTTGCCAAATATCGAGTGTTATTATTTTCCCTACTCTATAATTCTAACTTTTATTAGTTCTAGATTTAAATTATACTGGTGGTTCGCCCCGCACTGAGATATCGCAAATCTAAAAAACAAAAAAATATTTTTAAGGTGATTTGTGTAATCGTTTGAATGACCCTTAAATCATAATATGATTTAAGGGGTTCTCAAATCATACAAATATGTCAAATTTAAACATGTTTAGTCGTTAAATACGTTTAGGGATCGTTTTGCAAACTGGCCTTGATATTTGAATAATAAAATAGTGCCATAGTTTCATTAGTTGTATCTTACTAAAAACATTTAGGTACACCAAAATGGGTATATAAGCTAAGCTAGCAACATTAACGGGTGGGGGTGAGGTGGGGGCGGGACGCGGGTTTCATTTTATGGACACTGCGCACGGCTTGCAATCACAGCTGAATGCCTGTTCTGATGTTTTATCAATTCTGTGGATGTATATAACATAATCAAGTCAATGGACATTCAATATTAGGGCTGTAAAAAACAGTACACTTTTTTACTCGGTCGCATAAAAGATATCAAGGTCCTTTTTGCACCTGTGACGATAAAATGATGGGACTGGGCTTACCCCCTTGTCTTTCCAAAAGGGGGTCGAGCAAACGTTGCTGGATTTTATAAGTCTGATAAACATTTTGTCTGAGTCTATTTTTTTCGAATGCTTCATAATAGGATTAGCAGATTCGTATACGTTTTATTTTGTTTGTTTTCATGGAAGGATCATTTGGCTTAGGAGGCAGCACCGGCCCAAATTCTTTCAATATTACCGACTAGCTTCTGCACGCGGCTTTGCACGCGGGGTTTATAAGTAGCCTATATCTCAATCGAGCTGGGCTAGCATGCGCGCCTTGAGATTATGTCACGCATGACACGAGAACTTTTGTCGATGTTGACTTATTTCTCATTTACTCATGCATGCCGATAGAAAAGGTGGTCGTCACTCGCCGCCATTCTTTTTTTTTGTCATAAAACTTCACTCTACACCGTATCTATAAGAAATAGTTTACCTAAAGAGATTTTCGCCTAACTCTAATGAGTCTGATGAGTCTGATGAGTTATTTTTGTTTCTTAGATAAAAACCTAACCTAAGAAAGAAATTGCCCAAATCAAAGTCAAAATCGTTTATTCATTAAAATTACAAGGATCACTTTGAAACGTCAATCGTTCAAAAAAGTACGACGAAAAAATATCGCACAGGAGAGCGTCAAAATTCGTCAAAATTATGAAGAGCATGTTAGCACAGGTAGACCAATAGAGATAACTCTATTTTACCCGAGAAAACAAGTAGAGAAAATTTAGTCACGCTACACATGTTAGATCTACTGGTTAAAATCTATCTATGCAACAAATTTCATCGAATTCGATTCGGCCGTTGTACGGGTACGTGAAAGTGGAACAAACAAACTCACTTTCACATTTATTATATTAAATTATAGTATGATTTGCTTCCACCCTTGATGTTTTCCTGTTAGTATTAATTTTTATAAATGTTTGATCATGGCGTTAGTCACAACAAAAAGCCCAGCGTTTTAACAGCTCAATGTTTATATTACCTCTTAATGAGGAGTGCACAAGAGTGTATTGGCTCTAGCGAGTAGCGAGGCACACCCTGGACTATAAATTGTATGAAACTATGCATTGACATCACACGATTATAGGTATGCGAATGCGAGCCATCCATGTTTGTGTAGTTAAGTGAGATTAGGCAAGCTAAAGTGACGTGGAAATATTTGAAAAACGAAAATATACCCCTGTCGCGACAAAAGAGGGCGAGTGGCCATACTGTAAGTTAGAACTAATATTTACACTGTCTATGTTCTTAATAGAAAACTCTGTAGACAATTAAATGTAGAGCGTTTTGAATTAGCATTTATAATAAAGTTTTTGCCTGGTGTTTTAAATCAGTGGACATGTTTAGTTTTTTGTCTGTCTAACAGGTATCAACATGTATTGCTCGATAAAAAAGCGGCCTGCTTTTTATTTAGAAATAGACGAAGACTTAAGTTGTCTATAGCTGAAAAACGAAAAGTAACTTAAACATTTGTTAAAACACGTCACATATCTTAAACACATATTTACACATACATACATACACACATATTTGTTCAATAGGTAGAGGCCCTTTACTGAAAAAGATACACAACATACGGCAGTTTCACAAGATAAGGTTGTGATTATATACGTTATCTAAAGAAAATGAAAGAAAGCTTGATAAACTCGTTAATTAAATACGTAAGGTAATTGACCTAATTATATTATCTTATTTATCTTTACCGTGAAGTGTCTAAAAATACTGCAATATATTTTTGTGCGTCCGTGTGAAGTTCGATAGTATAACTCAATCAAGAGGATCTTAATTTATCACAAGATGTAAACTGAAAAAAAATAAACCTTTTAGCTAAAAACTACAAACTCATACAAAAATAGCTATGCCGCTGCTTAGGGAACGGAAACATTTCACATAGTTTTAAACTACCGTGCGATTGAGTTCCTGAAACTTTTGTACGTGTAAAACAATGTTTATTTACAGCACTTATGGAAACATCGGGTGCCTAGAGTACGTAAACTGAGTTATGCAATCACGGTGCCAATTAATGAGGCAGTCACCGGAACAGTCACGATGCAAATTCTTTTGTACCTACTTTAAAATAATGGTTCTGGAACATTCCGGTTAGTTCTAAAGTATGCGCTACACGGTTTGAAACCACAGTTTCTACCAAGGTGATCTTGGTAGAACGCTTCTGTCTACACGGTTTAAAATAAACCCAAACTTCAGTGTGTTTGAAACGCTCGTGCTGAATAGACGTTTGTAGAACGCTTGTGTTGCACTATTACAAAGACGCCATGGCTCCTTATTTATCAAAATTTCAAAAGTTTGGAGTTTGTATTGCAATTTTGTGTGCATTTGAAGAAAAAAAAAATTTTGGATGGATTCTTTGTACTCCTTACACGTTAAGTCCCAGAGACAGGGCAGGTCTCTAAATAATTCGATGAATTCAGTGATAACCTCACGTTCTTTCTCCATAATTCCATGCGTGCGCGCAAAACGTCTGCGCTCGGTGCGTGCAGCGGCGCGATCGGCGTGGTTTTAAAAAAGCGGCTAGTCGGTTTGAAATAAGTTTTAAACCACCGCTTCTTTCTGCCAGTAGCTTGCTGGGCACGCCTGTCTACCAAGGGCGTTTATAGGTCATGCGAAATTTGGTATTAAACCACTGTCTACACGGTGTAAAACATCTGTTTTAAACCATCGTTTCAAATCGTAATAGTTCGTTTTCTTTGGTAAGAGCATGAGTTTCCTGATACGAAAGTTGCGAGATGAACGTCGATAGTTTCAACGAGATTATTCGACGACTCGCATGACTCAATTCATTATCACTTGAAGTGAACTCCAATTGAAGTCACTTTAATGAAATAGTATTTATTTTTATTGTTATCCTATTTTCTGTTATAATAATAGCTTACTAGCCCGTTAGCGAAGATTCAAAGCACAATAGATTTTTAATTATTCATCCCTTCCGAGAGGACTGGGGCGGGTAACGACGGGTTAATAGCACCCAATTATAGCTACATTTTTGATGTTTTTTATCTAAAAAGTAGACGTGAAATGAGCTGAATTAACTCATTCTCTCATCAGTTCAATCGTCACATCACGTAGATCGCGGATACTCTTAGTACAGTTTGCATATCCCGATCCCTAAACGTAGCGTACAGAGTAGCAACTAAACACGTTTAATATTGACGTATTTGTACGGTTTGACAACTATCTAGAACATATTTAACAACTAAATACGTTTAGGCACCATTGCGCAAGTCGCTCTTATAATAAGTTTGTAATGCTACTATTAATATATATATACCTTATAATATATATATATACCTTTGACATGACTGTGATAAGAGTAGTCATCGCACCTCGAACCTCGTTGGATGCGATCTCACCCAGGTACATCGGCGCCGCCGTATACGCGATGCCGTATCCAAGCCCTGATATGAGCCGCGATACGTAGATCGTGGGTACATTTCCAGCCAGCATCACGAGGATCCAGCCGATAATGTAGGGGACCGAGGCTAGGAGGAGCGTTTTTTTGGTCCCGATCCGGTCGGCTAGGTAGGAGGCAGGTATGGGGCTGGCAGCTGAAACATTAAAAATTAGTTGATATTTCCATGCTTTTGAAATCAGGACCAGCGTATTCTTTACGTTTTTCGACTGTTAAATTGTACATGGGTACTTGATGATCGATATAACGAGACACTAATTCTAATTCTAATTCTAGGGGTAACGAGACACTGGAATTGATAAGAAATTTTTCAACGAACTGAATCGGAGCAATTTTTTCTGAACACGGAATCGTAATAGTATTTTTTGGTAGTCTTGCGGGGTAGCTTCCATTTTATAATTAATTGTGTATTCCAAAATGTTGAATGTAGTAAATACGATTTGTAAAAATCCTTTTCCTAGCCAATAGTCACTGCAGTGCGAACGCTAAATTTTGTATCAAGAAATAAAATACCCGGTTTGTTCGCAAAAATCCTCCAAAGAGAACGTTATCGATTTCTATCCAGTGCTGTCGGCAAACTATTGTGTGTGTATTTTCACATATAATTTTACATCATACAAATATTCGTGTGTTGAGTATTGTTCCAATAATCACATTCTCATAACGTATTCAAATATTATTATTCAAATGTTCGTTCTTACTCTTGATTGATATGATCTAAAGTTGAAGAAACCAAGTAAGTATCTTAACTAAACAAAGTCTATGCCGGTCACACGACATTTGACGACATTGTACAGTAAATTATATTGAATCACACTAATATTATAAATGCGAAAGTTTGGATGTTTGTTTATTTATTTATTTGTTTGTTTGTTTTTTACTCAATCAAGTCATAACGGCTGAACCAATTTTGACGAAATTTTGTATGTACGTAGATTACAACCTGGATTAATAAATAGGCTACTTTTTATTCCAAAAATTAGGTGCCATGGGATACAACTCGACTGGTCTCGACTGGTCTTCACAATACAGGCTTGCCTAGTGTGAAGGCCGCTGCATAAACTGTGATCGTAGGTAGGTAGTGCCTTCTGCCTTAAACTTTATTTTTGTTTATTTCTATTACACCAAGCGTCTTAGGTTAATTACAAAAATTGGTAATTTCACTGATAAGTTTTTGGCTGAAAATTTTATCATTTTCAGTTTCATTTTTATCTAAAATGAGGTGTCAAGTCAAGAGTTTAGATTTATTTCTAGGTTACCTACACATTTAGTAGTGTAACGCGTATGAAGTCGCGGGCAACAACTAGTGTTCCAATAAAAGCATTTACGATAATTTACAGGCATACGAATAAAACTCTTTAAATTAAAGTTATAACGAACATAATCATAGCCATCACGTAAATCGATGATGAAATTATTGGAAATTGATAACTCAAAGCCTATGATAATCTATATCATGACTTATCTGAGGATTACAACCTTAGTACTAACAACTTACTACTAACTTAGTACTTACTTAGTACTAACTTGACTACCTCTGTGGCGCAATGGGCGAATAGCCGGCTGAGACCCAGGAGGTAGCGGGTTCGATTCCCGCCGCGGAACAAATGTTTGCATGATCTACAGATATTTGTTCCGGGTCTGGATATTTTTCTATATATGATATGTATGTACTTATAAAAAAAAAGTATATGTATAAGTATTCTATCAGTTATCTGGTTCCCATAGTATAAGCTCTGCTTAGTTTGGGGCTAGATAGCGCTGTATGACATGTCCAGCAATATTTATTTATTTATTTAACTGTCTAAAATACCGGTCAGTGGGTTCACTGTTTAAATATATTAATATCCGGCACTTTCCTATGTAATTGTAAAGTTGGCTTACGATATAAAATGTGTAACTATGGTGAGCCCGCCTGTCTTGGGCATCTATCCAAACCACTTTTATGATGAGAAGACCGACAAAGCATATACATATAGCATTAGAAGATCGAAAGGTATCCAATGAAACTGAATTTTAATGTCTGCTCTATTAAAGTCTTGTGTACAAGTATCAGACTTGGTATATGTTTCTAAAATTTTAGGAATCAGATTACATATACAGAGTGTTTGATAATATACTGATGATATTCAAGTGACGGTTTCTCAAAACATAAAAAGACTTCACGAAACAAAGCTACTAGTTATAAAATTTGAAAGAGAATCGACTAAGTTTTGGTGATTTATTCGTTATAAAACTTACTGCCTACTCTTGCAATAGACATCCAAACATAAAGGCCGATTTGATATCTCTTTCGGAAATGGCTGCGGGTTTTGGGTTAGAAAGGGACAACAAGAGATATCTAGAGACGTCACTAATACAGTATCTGTGGTTAGATTGCAAGCGTTATGCAATAGCACAACACAAGTTTAATATAGTGTTTGTTTTTACATGCCAAAATAAATTTCACATTTCTATAGTAAACATATCACAAATTTATTTATTATGCTCTTTAAAATAACCCCTTTCATTTTTGTGCATATATTATCAAACAACCTATATAAGCTTAAATAAATGTTCCTTGCAGAGTGCTAACTCATTAACAAGTAAAATCCTTTTAAAAATGGTTAATTATTTAAGTGGATTTCTATAAAGTTTTTAACGGATAACATGTTTGGTTTGTTCCTGCGTGTTATTTTTCTAATTCCTTTTGAGAATCATTTAATTAAAAATGTATCTAGCGAATATCGTTTATAACAAGGTTATAAAGTTAAACGGCGAGCCAGGAGAATACAAAAAGCTTTGAACCATATAAAAGAGATTACAAGCAGATTATCTCTTATATAAACCGTAAAATAATTCGGGCTCCCAGTATCTAGGTAGGACAAATAAACTGAATCCGAATTTTTGGACTCCATTCAAGATTGGGAAATATAATTGTACTAAGCAAGATTTTTTTAATTGATCCCCTATGAGTTTGAAAAAAGCTGTTTACGTTTGCTTGAAAAACGTAATCTCTGGGATTTTAAATATGAAAAATTTCAAAAATATTCTTCAGGTTAAATAAGGGTCACAATTTTTTTTCGATAATCGCCCTCTAGGTTTGTAAAAATTCGTATGCATAATTATTATTTTTAACAGAATGATCGTAACGGGTTTTCCAGGATTATCTTACTTTACGTATGAATTGATTGTGGGTAAAAAGTAGTAAAATAAAACTACCAGAATGGGAAAGTCACGAAGTTGCGGGCGTTCATCTAATTATCTACTATTGGTCACATTCACGTTATTTAGAGATTATCCAAACCCACATAATATAAAGAAAAACTATTGACACGCTAAGAATAAATTAATTGGGAAAGATGATAAGATAAATATTTTTCAGTTAGTTATTACTAAATATGCACATGGCAAGCTAAATAAATAGCGCAAAACTATAAAATTTAACGAAAAATTATTCGGCGTTTCATGAACATCAACTTGGTTGCTACACAAACACTACGCTAAAGCTACGCAAGCGCTACGGAGACGCTACGCCACCGTTACGTAGATGCTACGAAACCACTACGCCCCAGATGTTACAAATTAGTTTAAGGCATGTTTACAAAAATGTTGCGAATTAAAACTAATGCTATTAATTTTCAAGAGTTACCTGAACACAGAATCATGATTGAGGCGATCCATGAGCTCTGATCGGGTGAAGTCTCGATTGGTGAGTGTTTGCCTAGGAGTA
Source organism: Philereme transversata (assembly GCA_963924445.1). Lineage (NCBI taxonomy): Eukaryota > Metazoa > Arthropoda > Insecta > Lepidoptera > Geometridae > Philereme > Philereme transversata. Next base: position 15,761,970 of record OZ004342.1, read on the forward strand.
TAGGCAGGGTGGGTGACGTCCATCCCACAGTAGTCCCAGCCGCTGCCGTTATCAAGGTAGCTGAAAGTACAAATGATTATTTGTCAAAATATATCTTTCATGATGATAATGATAAAATTTGTAACCTGAATAGCGAGTTCAAAATTAGCCCGAACATTCTTAACCTAATGTACAACGTGCTTCGGAATATAAATAAATAAAATAAATATTGCTGGATATTTCACACAGCGCTATCTAGCCCCAAACTAAGCAGAGTGTATGTAGTGTGTACGCCCTGGAAAACGCAGCGTAAATCGTCCCAAAGGTTGTTTGGAGTCGATGGGTGCATGTCTAGAAATAAATAAATAAATATTGCTGGACATGTCACACAACGCTATCTAGCCCCAAACTAAGCAGAGCTTGTACTATGGGAACCAGATAACTGATAGAATACTTATACACTTTTTTTTTGTAAATACATACTTATAATATATAGAAAAACAACCAGACCAAGAACAAATATCTGTAGATCATGCAAACATTTGTTCCGCAGCGGGATTCGAACCCACTACCTCCTGCGTCTCAGCCAGCTGTTCGCCCACTGCGCCATGGAGGTCGTCAAATAGTATATATATATAAGAACAAACATTCTGCTCTGTTTTAGATTACCTTAAACCTTGTATTCATAGAGTTCCGGTATTCATTGCATAAAGAGTCAAAACTTTAAAGGAAAGGTAAAATGAAAATTGTGGTAATACAATCATCTTAGCTATCACCACATGAGCTTGGCTGGTAGAAAATTTATAAGTACTAAGTGCACCGATTGTAACATTTTTGTGTGCAATAAAGTGATTCGTAATATTGTATGCCCCTATCATAAATCATCATCACTTACATACATATACATATATTATTGCTTTTAGTGTAAACTTTGCGTGCTGTATGATAGATCGACATGTTTCTTCATCAGCTTGAAATAGTAGATTTTAGTTCCTATTATTGAATAGCCCAAATACCCCCTACTTAAACCAAAGTTTAAGGCAGATATTGTTTCTTTTAATTACTACTTATCTCCAACCAAAATATAAATATTATTAGTGATTATTTTTAAATTTCAAACTTTTATTTTTTATGATTTTCGTAGACGATTACGATTACCAATTAAGAAGTAAGTCAACAAAAAATTTAAAATTGTAGATAACTTCTGGTATTGGCTATGGCGTCACCAAAACAAAAAACAAGCTCTGCTGCTAGAAATAAAGCTATCTCAAGACACTTAGGACATTGTCTGAAATAAATCAAGGCTGCCAGGTGGGATTGGGCGAGTCATGTCTCCCGCATGCCAGCAAAAAGGTGGGCTAAGGTCGTAACTGGATGGAGCCCTGTGGATGGAAAGCGACACAGTGGAAGACCCAAGAAGCGCTGGCGCGATGATTTGGACGCTTATTATAGGGACTGGTGGGTTTTGGTACAAGATCGAGATAAGTGGAGAGATGAAGGGGAGGCCTTTGCCCAGCAGTGGGACAGCATAGGCTAGATAAAAAAAATCTTTATTCCAGATAGACAGACTGTCCGTAGTCTTAAGAAAGAAACAAAAAACAATATATTCAAAAAACATTTTTTCTTTCTTTTACTGTGTCCACCACACAGTAAAAGTTATTTTATTATTATGTTATTATTTATTAAGTTATATATTTAGTTTTATTGCCGTGAAGTCATTAATTTACATAAAGTGTCGCGTCACTTTGACAGGAGTGTTTTATAGCCTATAAAACTATAGGTACCTATAAAACACTCCTGTCAAAGTGACGCGACACTTTTTATCCCGAAGTTCCCACGGGGACGAAACATTTCAAGCTTGCGAAGCCGCGATCGGGTCAGCTAGTAGGTTCATAAACATAGCCCTTTTAATCTGATTATAACAGCACTACGTTTCTTGAATTAATCAGGATAGGTTTAAACAAAAACACAAAACAAAAAATAATATTTATTTAAGTATTAACAAACTAAGACATGGCGTAACTATATAAGGTTCCTAGTCATACTACTGACCCTAAAACATGCATTCAACGCATGTTGGCCAGCTAGGCTTTTTACGACACAGCGTGTTTGATAACTGGACAACTAATACATTTGCGATCTCACCCTGACATACCTAGCTCGTTATCGTTCTTATAACAGAAAATGCAAGGATCCGTCACATACTGTAATATGTACTGGCGGCCACATTCGGACACATCGGAGTATGGCAAATGTTTGTGCTGTGTGTCTTTCATGTGACAAAACAGATAGATAAATACACCACGAATCATCGCTGAATCTCGATAATGTGACCGCAGGGTAATACGTACAGTGATACCAACTTATCCGGTCAATATGGTCAAAATTAGAGCTTGGTGCCATAGGTACAACACTGACCGGTGTTAATACGGTGGCTATTATAGACCGTAGTTTTTTATATTAATTTTAGCATTCGCCCTTCCTTCTTCATGTAATTATGCCAAATCTCACACTAAGTTTAAAAAGGGTACAAAGTTTTCGTATTTAAATAAATATTTATACAACCTAATTGTATATATGTGTTCTATATAATATAATCTAATAATAATATACATATATAATCTATCAAACATTCAAAATTTTCTGCTGAAGCATTCAAAATAATTTTATTTCCTGCTGACAGTGACAAGCAAAAAGGAAAAATATAATCATATCCACGTAGAGATTGCAGTTCAATTATTAGATTGCGACATGTGATGTGATATTGCTGTTTTATTTATGCTTTCCAGTTGCTACTACAATCGTCACAGCTCAGTCGGCACTCAAACGATATAAAATACTAGCTTGATTGCTGACATAAGGTTAAGCCTAAAATAAATAACTTAGCTATAGATAGTTTAAGAGCATATGAATTGTTCCATTTTTGCTATACACGCACTTAAACTGTAATAAAAAAAGTGGCACTCCTCCAGGAGAACAGAAGTGCCGACAGAAGTGAAAACTTGAACAATTACGACATACTTATATACAGAGGTGGCGGTAACGGTAACAGTGTTGCGAGTTCAATGGTTTTTCCCATCTCAAAAAATACACAACGCACCTAAAGAAGTTTTCAAAACAATAATTTCTTACTATTACTTACAATGAAATTTCGTAGTATTTTTTGGCCTAACTGTTTTCGTTTCGCAAGAGGGCTTAATGGTAACTGAGCACCCTGATCTGAATTCTAATTGAATTAAATTACAATAGGTAAATTATATTAATGTACAAACAGATAAAGACCAACAGACAGACCGAAATATTTTATGATTACAGTTTTATAGGGACGTAATTCGAGATTATGTTATGAGATACGAGATATCACAATTTAGGCGGTGAGTGTATCCAACAAAAATTAATAAAGAAAAATAAATGTTGTGTCAGCCAGTATCGCCCTCTTGCTATTAGCGTTGTCAAGGGGAGAAAATAATGATTTTTTCCGTAAAAAGCTGACACTCTTGTCAACCAGCCGCCGCTTTATTAGGGCCTATTACTGAACACTGGCTGCTGACGAGCTAGCGTGGACAGGATAAGGTGACCTATCCTCATATTCGAGACTGCTCGATTCAGCTGACTAACCCGTAACATAGCAGCAGGTAATCTGAGGTGATAGGCAATCCTTAAATTAAATACAACCTATCCTTGGTTACCTATCTGTCTCACTTCTTTCGCAATGACAGAGAGCCACTACGATCAACTTTTCTGTGTCTGTTGAAAAACCACGTTTCGTTTCACTTAACTCGAATTTTATATAATGAATATGACCGTTTTAAGGCTTTTTTTAAATGAATGAATGTATTAAATAATCGCAGAAAAAGAGTGCAGTAGCTGTTATCAAATATTTGTCGTTCCACTAGGTCAACAAATATTGATATGAAATTTTGTGTGTCAAGGTATAAAATACACACCTAGTCTACAGAAAGGAGAGTTTCGCGTTGATTCAGTAATTCAGCCGAGACGAGGTTTCTTGAATCAGTAGAAAGAAAGAAAGCATTTTATTTAAAAAACCACAACGTATTAAAAAAAATAAACACAACAATAAAATCTGACCTAAGCACTAACAAACTAACAATAGGTTGACCTTACCATATTTTCTTACTTGGCACTTCGTTAATAGCGTTTTGTACTAATGCTTCTTTTTGAATGAACCAATGACTAAATAGTTTTATCCAATGACAGTACATAAGCGCTGCTATTGACTAGCTTTTATTCAAGTAACTATGATTATTTATCTTGTAAAGTGTGATATGTAAGTACATCTTTGACTGCCTCCGTGACGCAGTGGGCGCAATGCCGGCTGAGACGCAGGAGGTAGCGGGTTCAATTCCCGCCGCGGAACAAATGTTTGCATGATCTACAGATATTTGTTCCGGGTCTGGGTGTTTTCTATATATTATAAGTATGTATTTACAAAAAAAAAAGGTTTATAAGTATTGTATCAGGTATCTGGTTCCCATAGTACAAGCTCTGCTTAGTTTGGGGCTAGATAGCGCTGTGTGAAATGTCCAGCAATATTTATTTATTTATTTATTACGATAATACTGTATTAAATAATCTAAATATCTAAAATAAAGTCGGGTTAGTTACACCATTTATAATTATAACTCAAGAAAGGCTTGACCGCTTTGTATGAAATATGGTGTACAGATAGATTATGATCGGGATTGAAACATAGGTTACTTTTTACCCGAATACACAGAAAGAGGGTAATGATTTTATGGACAAACCACACGTGCAAAGCCGCGACCGGGTCAGCTAGTTTATATAAGCTTCTACGCTAAAATGGCAGAACATAGAATAGTTATATATTATAACCTCAAGCATCAATTAAGTACCTAGGTTCCCAAACAAGAAAAATATAAGGAATTATAAATTGCTGTCATTAACTAAAAAAATACATTAATATTATTTGTAACATATCAAATGGCTTATGATAATTAAAGGCAGGATAAACTCTATAACGTTCATATTAATTTATGAGACTATTGCAAATCTTGAATCCAAATAGAGTTAATTTATTGCTTTGCAGATAGGCAAACATGATATTGTTTTAATAATCAATCCAAGGTACTTATTATTTTCCAATAATACCGGTTAATCACCTCTGTGATAAACTTTGACTATGTCTAGAAGCCATAGTAACGTGATGTGACGGTTTGTTAATCAATCCACATCTTATCGCTTGACTCAGCCTCGGGCTTAGCTGATTTAGCGGGTATTCATTTTGTTTGTAACACCACGAAAATCAGATAGTATGACTCAATGTAGTCACAACTGACACCCGAAGAACCAGTCTTCTAAGAACTATCTTTTGATATCATATTGATGTTGATATTTGACAAATATTTTCATGACGTGTAAATATTTAAGATCTGGGTGACAAGGTATTTTTTATGTATAATATATATACTGCGTACGAGTATAATACGTGTATAATATACTTGTTGAACGACCGCCACTTTAAAAAAGATTTTTTTTATCATATTTAGAGATGGAACAAGCGTATGGCCCACCTGATGTTAAGTTGCAACTCGCCTATAGCGAAGTATTGCCTTGTAGGTCACGCAACTTATAAACGTGCCCTACGAAGCACTGCCCTGCGTCCATCAACTTGAGGCATACAGGTGTTAAGCCTCATATGCCTGAAATTTCACCTATGATCATACCCTTCATACCGAAATACAGCAATGTTGCTTGGCGGCAGAAATATGTATGGTGGTAGCATTTCCCCGGGCGAGCCTTTCACAAAGAAGCCTTAGAAATACTCGTAACTCTTAGAATAACGTGTCACAAAATATACTTTTCGCACCACCTGCTCGACAATGTCAAAATATTTCATGTAAACCTTATCGAAAGCAGGTGATTAAATCCCTACGGCTGAGCCGAGAGTAAAGTTGTACTGAATATCATTATGTCCGCGAGGTGATTTAAATTTGGAACCTCATTTGTATCATAAAACTTATTCGTAAATCAAACTAACCTCTGCACAAGATGCACCAACCTAGATTTGGTTTTTATTGTCTCGCAGAAAGTGCGGAGATTAGAGTATTCTCCTCGTGAATAACGCTGTCTGCCGCTTGGGGGTACTTATATCCCTCTTTGCCCTCAGGATTCTAGTAACTCCCTCGCTCCGCTCGTGAGTTAACTTTAGAATTCTTCCTTACATTCGGGATTCAATATAGAGTCCGTGACGCAAGACACTGCTTTATCCCCTAGCTAGTTTAATAATTTACTATTCTGGTTGGTTTCTCTAAAAAGTAAGTACCCGTGAAAATTCATTCTGTTCATCATATAGGTAATCCACAGTTGCATCTTCTTGGTCATGTAGAAGAAGCAATTTAATAGATATCGAACACGTTGCTTTATATTCACTCTAAAGTGTTTTGTTTCATAACTAAGGTTATGGTTCCTTGATAATATTTGAATAAAAAGCTGGAATAAATAGGCAGTGCTAGTAGAAACTCGTAGATACAACATTTTTCTAGGGAATTCGTCACTAATTTAGCATCTAATCTACTTAGCGCCATCGTAATCAAGTGAATTATACTTGTCTGTCTTATAAACCGTTAGTGCCATTTCACACGTCCCGGTTGCCGGGTAGCCGGCGCCGGCTACCCGGCAACACATTTTCACGCGACCTGGATTTTGTATTCAGCAGCGTGTAAACCGTCAACGCGAGTACAGTCGTGTAGTGACTGCATAAATAATTTAATTTTCTCTCTTCTCTAAAAATGGAACGTGAACAATTAATATCAATGTGGATTTTGTACCATAGATACTGCAACGCCAGAAAAGGAAGTCAAGAAATTATTGGGTTCATCCGATTAACATGAAAAGAGAACAGTGTGGAGCATTTTATACCTTATTTTCAGACCTACTACAAAATGCAAAATACAACAATTTAATAGGTATCTATCTCCATTTTGCAACGAATTAAGTAGGTACTATTTACGACACGAGGGTGTCAGACAAAACGAGTCGCGCTCTCCGTGGTTGTACCTGCGCGATTGGCCGGCCGGTACGTATGAAAGCTTACAGCGTGTTCCGTACACCACTGTGAGTCCCGCCGCCGTCTAACCGGTAGGCAGCGACCGGACGCACAGTGGTGGATCCGGCGTGCACTCGGCAACCGCTTGCCGGCCAAATTACACCGGTATTTGTGAAAGCTAACGTACACGGCCATACACTTCGCCGCCGGGTAGCCGGCGCTGGCTACCCGGCAACCGGGACTTGTGAAAAGGCACTTAGTCTCGGGCGTGTTGGTCAGTCAGTCCGGTAAATGTACTAATAATTAATTAATATCTTAACTAAGCGCAAAATTCTGTTATTCCCACAATTTTTAAGCTATAACAAGTGAATAAAGAAAAATATATAACTAAAATTAAGTTTAGCCGGATCTTTATCTGTCTTCCTTTTAGCCTCTAACGAGATTTGAAGATTGCTCGCGAATGTGTATAGAGGAAAAAGTACTATGAAGCGATGATTTTTTTTTCGAATAAAAAATTACGAATTAGTTCAACAGCGTTTAATACGTGACCTTTTGTCACAGATTGCAACAAGGTTGTGGAATACGATAAGTTTATTTTCATTATTATTCATTATTTACTAATTATTGTATATGGATTTATTTATTGGTATTTTATACTTTTCATCTTAATAGATGAGCTTTTTCAATCGCGTTTGACTACAATTTCGCCTGATGGTAAGCGATGACGCAGTCTAAGATGGAACACCATACCGTCCAACAGTGGACACTGCTAGTTGGTGATCATGATGATAATGATATATTGGATTGTACTATCATTCAAGATACATTGCTTTGTCAAATGTACTTGAATTATTTTCCGTTCGCCACTTTTTATCTGAAGTTCTCGTGTGATTAACTCATAGTTGAAAAAATAATCGCATATAAATAAAGAAATAAATAAGTCGATAATGTAGCGAGCACAATCATTTTTTACCTAATTTTTGCCTGATAACAATTTGGGATTTGCCACGATTTTTTTATAGATAAAAATAATCAATGAATAACACCGAACACAAAAAGAAGTCACATACTAGTTCCGACCCCATAGTTGTCGTCACACTGATACATATTATCATTGCGCTATTTATGCGTTGTTCTGTGCGAGGCGAGACGTTATTCGGAGCGGATCGCACTCACCCTGATGAAGGTTCACGAATTGAACCGAAACATTGTCGGTCGAATATGATGATATAATATGATGAATAATGAGTTTAGCTTTATTTCTAGGTTACCTATACATCTAGTAGTGTAACGCGTACGAAGTCGCGGGCAACAGCTAGTGTATGATAATACACTACGTGTTACAACACCCCACCCTAAACGAATATTTGCAGATCATGCAAACATTTGTGCAAACATGCTACAGTTTTACTTGCAAAAAAACTAAAACTAGTCAAATATTTTTAAAACTTTTGTAACTGTAGTACCATCTTTCTCCTTGCCCATCATTTCACGTACGAAAATAAAGAGAGTGATATATCAAAACTATTCTAGCCTGTGTATGTCAGAGTATGACTATGTGTGTGCTATGTATGACCTTACTATCATTGTCATCATCATTAAAAGTAAGTGCCTGAAGTGATGTTAGATATAATTGTCGCTTTAGGATCATTTACCATGCATTTTCTTCCACATTAGGTGAACTTAATAAGTGGGTAGTTTACTATTGTACAGTCAGCTGCATGACTTTATCATCTACTGCAGGTACAAAAAAAAATTAGCTGTTTATAAATTATAACCTGGGAACTAGAATAAGTCTTGGCCAATGGTCGGTCGCGCGGGGTCTTTGAAAGCCTAGAGCTAGAAACATACTATAGGACGCGACATACAGTCGTTAATGACAGACGCGATCAGGATTATTGTACATGGAAGCCCTTTGTATAAAAATTAACCTAAAAAAAATTTTCGTCGTTTTTGTAAAGCCAAGAGATAACTTATTTTAACGAATGAGCTAAAAAAAAAGGTCAATCTACGGTTTTCTATCCTGATTTGTTAATGTAGGAAAAAAGCCCTATGTAGCTATGACAAAGTCTCAAAATCTTACACACCAACCAATAATACAAGTCAGTCGACCTGAAGATAAAATTATGGATTTCACGTAGTATACTGGCATTACGATACAGCATAATAAACAACATGAAATAATGGTACAAACAGTATAATTATACTACAAAATCCAACTCTGGACGCGACTTACTAATCTGCGACATCGTACCGCTGTTTCTCTCCGAACACCGTGCAACATCCGCGACTTATAAAAACATCAGAGGAATCAGATTCTCATCCGACGTTCGAGCACTTAAAGTCACATCCTCGACTTATTGCTACCAGATTACACATGTCTACGCAATGCTATTGGCCAGATACAGCATAAGTCGCATCCGTCAGTTGCGACAGTAAGTCGTGTCCTATAGTATGTTTCTATGATGATATCATTATGTTATACTGACCACAAATTGATCTATTTTAACAGATTTTATTTACTGAAACAATACATCACAAAACTGAAACTAAAAAAAGCAATACAAACGGACAGCCTTATCGCTTTATTTGTTACTTGTTAATGTATTTTGTTAATAATCTTGTTAAAGCTTATTAACTATGTCGGTACTATCAGCTGCGGATAACTAAGTAATTTATTTCTGAAACGGTTGAATTGTTATAATAGCTACTTTACTTCTGATGGAACAAATTCGATTTAGCACACCCTTGTTAGCGCTAAATTAAAATGATTCTTTGTTTCTTTCAACAAAAGTTTCCATTATTACGATCAATGAGACCTTTTCCTATTGTGTTGCTATTGTAAAATGGTTCTTAGTAAAAGAATAAGCGGTCAAGTGCGAGATTATACTCCTGCACACAGGAGTCAGTATCTTTTGAATTTGTTGTTTATGTGTAACAAGCATCTTCCCGTGGCTTCGCTTACGTTGTTAAAAAGTATTTGCTTATGTCTCAACCCTGGTCATAATCTATCTATCAAATTTCATCGAAATCGTTTCAGCTGATTAGTCTTGACAATGTGAAACAAACGGATAGACAGAGTTACTTTGGAGTTACTTAGGATCTAGGACCTTATGAGTCACAATAATGCACAGCCTGTGGAGATTATAGCTGATTGATAGATAGAATGATGGCTGGTTACCCTGTGATAGACAAATAGTAGCATGGACATCTTTCAGGTACGTGATCCTAGAATAAATAAATAATGGTGGACATTTCACACGCGCAATTTAGCTTCAAACTAAGCAACGCTATGGGAACCAGATAACTGATAGAACACTAATATACTTTTGTTTTGTGAATACGTACTTGTAATACAGATACAACCAGACCCGAAACAAATATCTGTAGATCATGCAATCATTTATTCCGCTGTGGGAATCGAACACGCAACATGCAACACCAATCCTGCGTCTCAACGGCTATTCGCCCACTGCGCCACGGAGTTTTGTGTATTCGAATACCTAAACAGGTGGTTTAGGTTTTCGCATACACAAAACACCAACAGTGCTTTGGTTAAATGTATAAACAGTCGGTGTGGATATTATACCAATTAATTTACATATCAATTATGTAAAATAATTTTAATTTTAATGTATTGGTAAATCGTAAAACGAAGTGAATAGCACAATATACAGTAAGAGGTAATATTCATTCACGGTCTTTAACGTAGATTAATGTCTATGGTTTAAAGTTCTAAATTACAGACACATTCAATTTTCAAACTAGCGCAGCAGGGTGACAATGCAATGGTAAACAGGCAAGTCTTAGGATGATTTGCGCAACAATGGCTTAAAGTATTTAGTGGCTAGAAGTTGTCAGACCATTTAAATAAAATTAATAAACTAAACGTATTTAGTGAATACGTATTTGTATTCACTAAATACGTTTAGTCACTAAATACTTTCAGGGATCGCTGTACAAGCCGGGCTTAGTTAGACGTAACAGCTATTCGTAACCTCTTAGCACCGAGGGGGCTATTCATAGGCTTGTGCGGTTATCTCACGGTATGTATAAAAATACTTAAGTCAATTTAACGTAAATCTATATAATAACTAGCTGACCGCGCGTGGTGCTGCCATATAAATTATCTAAAAAATCAAATGCAGAATGAAACGTCAAAGTGACGCGACTTCACGTCAATGAACGATGATTAAATTATATGGATATTGTTCATACAAAAATACCAAAATCGGGACAAAAAACTGGGGGGCGGAGGTAAGAGGGTGAAAAATAGTTTACGCCCTATTTTCAGACCTACCTATACACGAAAAATTTCATAAGAATCGGTCAAACCGGAGGAGTTTTTTTACAAACACTGTGACACGAGAATTTTATACATTAGAGATTTAAAATTAATTTATTTGCTTCAATGTGGTTTAGGTACAAACCAATATTAGAGTGAGAATTGGTATATCATTATTTTTTGCCTATCGTTTACCACTACCTCACCTGGTGAGAAGTGGTGGTGATTTTTTTTAGATCTGTCCATAATCATCATATTGGCCCACTGCTGAGGAGGCCTATGTTCAGCGTGGACATAGGCCTCCCCCAAGATTTCCAGAGGAACCGATCTTGTGCGGCCTGTACCAAAGGGCTCCCAGCAACCTTTATCAGGTTTTCTATCTAGTTTCCTGTACATACCCATACTGTTAATAATTATAATTACCAAATTCAACGTGAAATACTTAACCTAAAAAGTTCCTTGTTTGTTATTAATTAGTGATCGTAGTACATTATGATCATTGTAAATTAATACCAATTGTCAAAAATTGTGCAAGCATAGGCGTTTTGTTAAATACATTTTCGCTTAAATATAGACTTGAAAACTCTTACAATGGTCCGGAAAAACAAAAATATCTTATAATATTATCAAACTGACAGCACAAGGAAACACTGACAATAATATAAAGTGCTAAATTTTATTTACAATATGTATATTATCCAAGTCTATATAAACGTGTTAATAAAAAAAAGCTGGTGGTAATATATATTTTAAACCAATCTTAAAAATGTTCAAGCCTAGACGGTATTTTCCATAAGTGATCGGGTAACACTAAAAAAATGATAAAACTATTTGGTAAAATACTTATTTTCTTTAAAATAAGAGTAAGTAATTATGTTTTGACAATGAAAATTCGAACTAACGGCGACGGCCGGCGGCGCGCTAAAAGTGACCCAAATGATAAAAATGATAACAAAACCAATAAATTTACTTTTCCCGTTTTTGATTATATGAAAGTTTACTGTAACTAACGCATATAGGGTGTTTGATAATAATAGAACGCACAAAAACGGGGGTTATTTTGATGAGCATAATAAATAAATTGTAAAATGTTTACCTACCATAGAAATGTGAAATTTAATGATCGGATAAACGCTACGAAAGTTATCCTCGGACAAACAAACATACATACATACATACATACATACATACAACGCCGATTTGCCCAAGTTGATTTGGAGATCTCGCTTCGCTCGATCAATAATACATAATAAATATGTAATCCTGGACATTTCATACAACGCTATCTAGCCCCAAACTAAGCAAAGCTGTAGATTGGGAACCAGATCACTGATCGAATACGTACATTTTTTTTTGTAAATACTTATTTTATTAGAAAAACATAATATAATTTGTATAAGAATATATCTGTTTAGCCTGTTTGTACTACTTGTTCTAAATAAAAAATGAAAAAAGAATTCATGACTAAAATCTGTTTCAGTTTAAATTATGCTTAAATTATACCTTCCTTCGAGGCAATCCAAATCCATTTAAAGTAATGGTTAGGTATAGGCACGTAGGTAAATAATAAGGGATTACTTACCATATCTTACGTAGTTGGTAACAAGATGGTAGATTAGTACGATGAGATAAACTTAATTGTAACTCATCATTCCTCAAATTGAAAACCCTTCTTTCACATTCATTTCATTTCACAATCGAAATGTTAACTTTTTCTTAATCAAGATACCTATATGAATGACATGCTAAAGTTGGGTAGTGATAAATAAAACTTCTTATAAAGTCATTCTACACTTGTCGTGCACAAGTGTGAACACAATCTCCATGATTTTCTTACAGTAAAACCTTTTTTACTAACAAGAAAAGTTTTTGTGTTTATTTCCCAAAAACATCTTCGAAGCATCGAATGCTGAACCGATAAGACGGTACGTGATAAATCCCGTATTTATAATAATGATCTTCGAAGCCAGTTAGTATTCTTTGTTTGTCCCATGAACTTCTTAATATTGTTGTCATCCCAACTACCCTCAACTAACATAAACACAAAGTCACGGTCGTTAATTCGCGATCAGTCTCGAGGTCAAAAACATTACTCATACCTTTCAGAACATTATTGACTGATACTGATGACTGATCTGAAACGTACGCTCGAATTGAAGTTAATAACTATAATTTGAATAAACATTTCAGCCCCCAGTTTAAAAATTGTCAAAGAATGTGTCATCGAAATAGATTTAAAAAGACAGTGACGATTTAAAGTAGCGTTGACAACAACATGAAATATTATAACAAAACAAGCGAAAAAGTTTACACAATAAATATGAAAACACTAACCGCTGAGGGCCGCTACATATTCTCGCCACTTGCGACTGCTGCGGTTGCTCATTGCTGAATCTCACACGCACTTTAGTTACTAACATTTATGTTCTGTTTAGCACTCGGCTTCGTACACTGTGTCACCTAGTGGGAGGAGCGGGGCACGCGGGCCGTGGTGCATGCCGCTCTAATATTAGCCGGCCACGTGTTATCCGCGTATCGCCGTAACCGTGAATGCTTCGACCGACGAACACTGACTTCCCTTTTTGTTGACAGTTTCAGCTGTCAATGTGCGTTTTTACGTCACAGATTAAATATTTGTAAGTAAGGCACGGCCCGTCTGCAGCGGTGAGCCGGTCTGCCAGTGTGTAGTGTACTAGTAGATACACGCGAACGCTTCATATAATGCTATTTGCTTTATCATTCATTTGTGTGCGTACGACGACGCGCCACCCGTCGGGACTGATAACGTCATTCTTCGCGTTAAATTTCAGATCGTGTCACTGGCTTGGCTTCACTCTAAGCAAAAATAACGACTGTCTGACTGATTAAAATTGTGCTGAAACCTTCAAGGTCAGGATACTCAAAGGCATGACTTTAAAGTAATTTTCAGTAGCTATTAATTAATTATTTAAATTGTTGTGGTAAAGGTTAAATGAACAAATAAATAAAAAAAAAATACAAGTTTTAAATACAACGATACAAAAATTGCTAAGGCATTGCCGATTGCGAGGATGCGGGTTCAAGTCCCGCTGGTTAGTAATTTTTAGGTTGATTAATATTATGTTAAACCTTAAAATTGTGTTACTACTAAGTTACTAATAACTAATAAGCTCGCTTTATATTTGGTAGTAACTTTCCTGTCCCGGCTTCGGACGGATTGTTATCTAAATAAAATATAGCTTACTATCTGTTAACCGTGACTTCGTACACGTTACACTACTAAATGTGTACTTAGAACTTAGAAATAAAGCTTAACTCACTGTTGCAACTTAACTTGACACCCCATTTTTATCCCATGGGACCTGATTTATCATTCATGATGATTTCATCGAAACCGGTTCAGCCCTTATATTAAGTAACACACAAACAAACTAACAAATAAATAAAGAAACCAACCTCCCAAACTTTAGCATTTATAATATTAGTGTAATAATTAAATTTACTTGAGTAGATATAGGTACGGTATGCATAAGTACTAACTTTGTTTAAATTTTCAGTTACCATCCATGTGCTACTTTTATTAAAAATTAAGGATATCAAATTACATGAAGCAGAATATAAAATAAACAAAGTTATATCCAAACCGAGCAGTGATGAAACTTTCGAGATTTCTTCTGTAATCGATTGCACAATATTTACCAAAATAATTTTGGCATCTGCTTATTTCAACTAAACTAAATCTTAAAAGAAGAATATTTGGTCATTTTGAGTTTTAGTTTTAATTGAAGAAACACTGTTAAAATCTCTTTTTACGGTTAAAATGCAAATTATCAGCTCTTCAAACGTCATGTATGTGAAATAGAATTATTAATCGCGTATTTTAAGGTAAAGTCACAAAGTCCGCGATATTATTTCAGAAAAAAATTGCTACATTTTTATAAAACGAGTGGTTAGAATAATTCCTTTTCGGGTTAAAATACCTACATATTCTGAAGGCTGTGTGTATTAGCAATATAAATCCGATATGTTTACTAATTCAATTTGTATCAGAATACACCAAAACACTTGCGCTAATCAATGGATGTATGTTTCTAGAAACGACATAACCAGTTGCATTGTGTATGATATGGATATAACCTTGACAATAACTGGTATATAGAAATAAGGACAGTTTATTAATAGTACATAAACGGAAGTGTACCGAGAATATTTCTGTAATTTCACACCGCTTTGACCGGTAAGGTTAGGAGCAATGTCAACGTCTTTTGTTTTTACTATCTAGTTCACAGATCCAAAGGAAGGCATTATTTGTTATCGAAAGAAACGTAAAAATTACCATCTAAAATATAGAAAAATACTAGTGGTTCGCCCCGAACTGAAATCTCGCGAGTTTAAAACAAATAAATATTATTTGTACGAGTAATCTATGACTTTCAAAATAGTGCCACGAAATAAATAACCAAATAACTTGACCTACAGTTTCATTCAAATTCAATTTGGTTACACTTTTTTGGTACAAATTGCAGTTATTCTGGATTTCAGACTTTTGCCTATATTTGTGTCACTTATTCGACACGTATATCAAATAACAGCACTGTATACCTTGTAATCACTGGTATACCTTGTAAATTTTGTCAAAGTTCAGTTTTTATTATGGCTGATAACTCAAAAACTATAAAGACTTTACTAAAAATAAAAACACAGTCTAAATGTACTAAGACCTTTCATTTGACGTCCCAGTTTCATTTTTTTTTACCACTTTTGAACCCCAATATCTCAACAACCCCCCAAAATTTTTAGCTCATTTAATCACACCAAAATTGTGCCATCACTACCTACCTATGTATCAAATTTCACGATGATCGGATCAACGCTTCGAAAGTTATCCTCGGACAAAAAACATACATACATACATACAACGCAGATTTGCATAAGTTGATTTAGAGATCTCGCTTCGCTCGATCAATAAAAATAAATAATAATGTTGAATATAAAATATGTATAATATTGAAGATATTTTTCTCAAATGTAATAACTGTATTGTGCTGCTAAAAATGACGTCATCATGACATCGTAAAAGATGGATAAAACACGTTGACGCACTAGAATGATAACGGTTGTGAGAGTTAATAGGATCTTATCATTAATGCTATATATATCAATGGTATCTTATACATATCTACCTATGTATAATAATAATATTGACTCTCAAGGTGCTCATTTACAAAATAACATCCTATTTCTACAATAAAAGGACACTGATCACTCCAACATGAAACCAATTAATGTATAATTATTTCCCATTAGTTTTAACAAGGCCATATCATCACACTTAGGCATGTTATTTTCATTAAACTTATTTGTAAAGTAGGCCAACGGATGTTTTAGCAATCATCTTCTACAGAACAATCCGTGAAGGTTTGTAGATAGAAGGCCAAAAAGATTCCTTCAGAATGAGTTCCACAATCATACATGTCGGACAAATCAGATACCTAAACGATCGCATCCAATACCAAGACCCAATCTTTCAGCTAACAATCGTAAGTTCTACGAACAACGTGAACAAGCAACTCCTACTTTTCATCAGTGAGTTATAAAAACATTCTAATAAAAATTCGTGCGTGCTACTTTTGTTTAATGAATCCATTTTTCTGACAAATCTGTCTACCTATGTATAATAATCTGGGTTAAACCATAACCCATTTATGAAACACATAAATATAAGATAACCTGAAGGTTAACCTAATATTGACTTCATGAATTCACATTTCGCTCGTTTCGGTTAAATCCTTATTTACCTACGTTATTACTGCGATGACTGGCTCATTATGATCATTAGAACCACAGTTTTCATTTGGAGGGATAGCACGGTAATCAAGCCGGAATAAAGGTGAAATATAGATAGGTAGATTCGTCATATCCTCTCATATATTCGTAGGTTCTATCTAGGACACATTGGCTTTCAAAATTATGTTCAAAGCAAAACCTTAGTCATTGTACTTCTATGTGAGCACAGGACTAATTAAACGAGGAAGGACGAATCCAGACATATTTAACTACTTTTTTATAGGGATTATAAATATGAGCTAAACGAAACTAAACCGCTTCGTGCTTGATTTGTTTTCCTGGCAACATTCAGAATGGAATAGACAGGCGAGTAATATAAACGTTTGCGCTTATCCCAAATACAATATTTCCGTCATCCCAAAAGATGACGTCAAGCGGGATTATTTTCCATTAAAATTATGCTTTTTCTCGGCCCTAAAAGTTAAATCCATTGAAAATTATTCGGGATGTTTCAAACTTTAAATAAAAGTTAAATGTATATTTTGCAATTCAAAACCATCAGTGTCATGGATTATTTAAATGAAGGTATCTGATAAAAAATCGTTTTGTGAGTTGAATTCTCAGGTAGATTATGGGCGACAGATTATGAGGCGCGTAGGATTTACATCTGCTCAGATGCCAATGTTTTTCCAGTAATTTTTCAGTGTTGGTATATGTATTTAGTATAGCTATGTATCATACAATGGTTTTACCTACTGTGCGTTAGTAAATGTGCCTACACAAGGGCCTACTGCGCCAATTTAATATGCAGAGCCTCGTGTACACACACAATATGCATGTAAATTATTGCAAATGGCTAAAAGCAAACAATGAAACAAACCCAGATACAAGCCAATTCATTTCCCTTTTCCTCGTTTATATTTTTAAGGAAAATCAGTTGTTATCCGGTAATTTGTAGATGTCCAGTTTAGACTCGGTAAGTCCAATGCCCATTGTACCTACTTTGCGATGCCAGGTACTTATTTGTGACGATTGGCTTATTACAGGATACTTTCTTTATGGATTTCGGGATATTTCAATTAAAACAGAATATTGTCTTGCATGCGTGCGTGTAATGGCGTATCTTCCTTTAACAAAATTCGAGGAGCGGGTGGTAGGAACATTTTTATGACATCCAATAGGAAAAGTTTAAAATAGTCACGTGACTTGCGTGGATTGGTAGAAAGACATCGTAATGAAGAACAAAGTTTAGCGTAATCGCGAACACCCATATATTTCTGATTAGCTTCGCACGCGTAGTTTGTGAAAAAGAAGTAGCCTATGCTCATCCGGCTTATACTTTATCTGAATACCAATTTCATTAAAATCGGTTCAGCGGTTGCGACGTGATTGAGAAACAAACAAAAGTCCAAACTTTTGCATTTATTTGACGACCTCAGTGGCGCAGTGGGCGTATAGCCGGCTGAGACGCAGGAGGTAGCGGGTTCGATTCCCGCCACGGAACAAATGTTTGCATGATCTACATATATTTGTTCCATGTCTGGGTGTTTTCTATATATCATAAATATGTATTTACAAAAAAAAGTATATAAGTAATCTATCAGTTATTTGGTTCCCATAGTACAAGCTCTGCTTAGTTTGGGGCTAGATAGCGCTGTGTGAAATGTCCAGCAATATTTATTAATTTATTTATAATATTAATGTGATACAGGTATCGATAGGTATAAAGAGTTCTGTTGATAAACTAATGCTTCATTTTATAGATATTCACATATATGTAAATGATCAGCGCTCTCCTAAAAAAATGTTTTTGTTTTTTAAGGTACACCCCCCTCCATTATTGTAATATTAAAAAATTCTCTCCATCCGAAAGTTGGCTGAAAGAAATCGCTTCTAAGCGATAAGACTGCCTATTGCACTTGTTTATTTGTGAATTTTTATTTTTATGTTTCTATCTTTTGTGGTGAACAATAAAGTGTTTTTCATTCGTTCATCTATGCTGCTAAAGACCTACCACGATATACTTTTTGATACAGTTCAAAAACTATTTAGTGAATATCTTTTTATTTCGATATTTGTTATAGAGATTTACTGAATACACAATGCAAATCACTGCATTTTGGTTCTTACTATTATTGTGGAGGCTATGACGCTCTGACAGATCAGGGGCGACTTGCGTAACGATGCCTAAAGGTTATAGTGGCTAAATATGATTTAGAGAGTTGTCAAACCATACAAATACGTAAAATTTAAACATGTTTAGTCGCTAAATACGTTTAGGGATCGTTGTGCAAGTCGAGCTAAGTATTCGTACAGATAGGGACTGTAGTTGAACTACGGGATCATAAGAATAAGGTCACACTTACACAAAAGAAACAAGTCATCAATATTACGAACTATTTGATTTTTAATTTTAATAGATTTTTAAGGTTAAAAAAAGCTTAAGAAATACCTTTAATTTGGTACCAATTACCCGTTTTCGCAAGTCAATTGAAAATGTATGTATTACACTAATACATTTTATTAATTTAATTTTTTTAATGTTTTTCATGATTTGATTATTACCAAGATAAATAAATATATAATAAATAAATATCGCTCGACATTTCACACAGTGCTATCTAGCCCCAAACTAAGCAGAGCTTGTACTATGGGAACCAGATAACTGATAGAATACATATATACTTTTTTTTTGTAAATACATACTTATAATATATATAAAAACACCCAGACACGGAACAAATATCTG
Source organism: Philereme transversata (assembly GCA_963924445.1). NCBI lineage: Eukaryota > Metazoa > Arthropoda > Insecta > Lepidoptera > Geometridae > Philereme > Philereme transversata. The sequence goes on from OZ004342.1 coordinate 15,781,776, forward strand.
CATAACATGCAAACATTTGTTCCACGGCGGGAATTGAATCCGCTACCTCCTGCGTCTCAGCCGGCATTACGTCCACTGCGCCACGGAGGCAGTCTAAGATGCACTTACATATCACAATTTACAAGGTAAATAATCATAGTTACTTGAATAAAAGCTAGTCTGGTGTTGGTTAATAATCGTCCATGTACTAAATACTAAGCATTCGAAAAGCGCATTTTACCTGCCATCAGAAGGTTAACCTAGGTTTAGTTGTTTGTTTGCAAGTAGGTAATTAAATTATTTTATCTAATAACTTAGACGGTTTTTAAACCGGTTAAAAGGCCTCATGAGTAATTTCCTGCTGCGAAGCCTATTCTTAATAATTTCCAAAGGGGTATGATTCAACAAAGGATTCCTATGCGTGAAACGTGCTAATTTAATTACCTATTAGTTGCCTTTTATGAATTTAGACGAATGTAAAGAACTACTACGTCTCGGTATCATTCATAAAAATCTTTTTGCTAGTAGGTTATAAATAAAATTAAAGTCAAAAGCCTTTTGTTCGCTTTTGAAAAATTGAAGAGCGTGACTGCTACCATACAATAATACCACATTGTATTGAAAAACAATAAATGTACGCTAATTAAGCGTAATCACCAGTTGAAATTTAACAATACGCGACCAAAATGTTGTGTTCATTCTTGGAAAGTATTCCAGTTTTAAAATCCGTAAATCGTAAATACATGCAGGTTAACATCCATTAGTCCGAGATTGCATTCAAACGAAATTAAACGAGAAAATCTCGGGCTTCGTAGTCATTGCCTTTTTTGGGGCAATAATGGAGCTCGAAAACGGCAGTAAAGAACACAAACGACCAACAAGAAATCCTGACGTGACACTTAATTTTGTAGCGTGTTTCTGTTATATGAAAGAACGAATCAAAACACCAAATATAGCCAGAGACCTGATGATACATTTGGGTAGTGTTTTGGGCCATTTAAAATCATAAAAAAATATAAAATCCACAAATAAAAGCCATTTGGAGGGTTTTAAAGTATGTCTTATACGTAGCCCTGAAGTTGTTTTATCTAGTGGTTATATCTAGTGGTTTTATCTAGTGGTTTTATCTAGTGGTTAGTGGTATGTCTTATACGTAGCCCTGAAGTTGTTTTATCTAGTGGTTAGTGGTATGTCTTATACGTAGCCCTGAAGTTGTTTTATCTAGTGGTTTTATCTAGTGGTTAGTGGTATGTCTTATACGTAGCCCTGAAGTTGTTTTATCTAGTGGTTTTATCTAGTGGTTAGTGGTATGTCTTATACGTAGCCCTGAAGTTGTTTTATCTAGTGGTTTTATCTAGTGGTTAGTGGTATGTCTTATACGTAGCCCTGAAGTTGTTTTATCTAGTGGTTATCTTCGAATTGTGGTCTCAAAAATGTGAATAAAAATGCCAATGAATTAGTAGTCAATTTCGCTCATATTAATAGATAATAAAGATTTTTGATCTGTGATCTGTGATTTGAAGATGTGTGAAATGTCCAGCAATATAATATACATATATATATATTTTTGATCAATGGCCCAAACAAGTTGGGATTGTTAAATGAAGCCATTTTAAATGATACCCCACAGGCCACACGATACAAAAATCAGAGTAAAGTATCTATAAAATGCGCGCCCAACTTAACTGACTTACAGTTTCGATTAGATTACCAGTGACGTAGTTAACAGACGATTTAACTTGAAAATTAAAATAATTCCAAGTTGCCTAAAGCACATATCTTTGGATAATTTGTTTGCAAGTGTCTTATACTGCGCAGTAGCGAAATAACCGGAAACGCCCTGCCTGACTCTCGATTCGAGATTCACTACATAGTACTATTTTTTATGATTTCAAGTATCCTAAAACACCTTCCCCAAATGTGTCATCAGCTCTCGGGCCAATAAGTACATGTCAATTGTTTAAGTTTCAAAGAATCATATCTGATTCAGTCTCTGCGGTTTATTGTGTTTATAAAATAGGATTTTGTTTATTTGCTGATCTTTGTTTTGTATTAACAGACTTTAAAAAAATTAAGTATTTAAAATATCATAAATTGTTTTCTAATGTCTTAACCACGGAATAAAACACCAGAACACGCAATTAGCTGTGTTTGCAAGCCGTGCGCTTATCCATAAAACGAAACCCGCGTCCCGCGCTCACCTCACCCCCACCCGCGTAATGTTGCTAGCTTAGTCATTATTTACCCGTTTTGGGGTAAATAATGACTTCATTTCATTGAGGGGTTTCATTGAGTCGCATGGCAGAATGTGTATCTATCTCATCTTATGGGACAGCTGATTTTTTTCGTGATTTCAGTGTTGGTTGGCCCCATATGTTGAGAGTAGGGTTGTTGAGATATTAGGGTTCAACAGGGGTAAAAAAATTGAATATTTGGTCAAATGGGACGTCTAATGAAAGGTACATTTCGACCTCGTTTTTATTTTTAGGCGGCATACTCTACTTCGAGTAGATGTTGACGATTCAGTTAGACGCGTTCACTTTTCCTGGGCTTTTATTTATTCTGTGGTCTTAACTTTGTAAATTATACATGAATAAAATTACAAAAATAATAATATTAGTTAATGAATCATTTAATTCAGGCAACTATAAAATAGTTACAGGATAGTCAATACCTTATTCTACGGCCCATAAAGATTACTCTAAAATAAATAAATACACATATTAATAATAATAATAATAAATAATAATAATAATAAATTTACATATTGCAATAAAACTTCTATTTATTTACTCTACTACATCAACGCTGCATTTTTTTACAATGACGGCCCCACAATGCCTTGTTAATTCAGTAGTCAGTAGTAGGGGCAAGTGCTGTTCCTATGGACGCTTGTACCTGTGGACACAGTCGATTCCGACGAAACTAGCAACCCTAAAATTCTAATTTGAACGCGACTGTAAAGCTTTGTCGATGGTTGACAGTTTTGACGTTTCGACATCTTTGTTTTCTGCGTGGTTGTTATTGTACCGTCTATGAAAGTTTTTTGCGGCAAAAAGTAAGTTATTTTGCTTTATTTAGATGAGTTTTACCCTGCAAATAAACTTGAGAGCAAAAAAATCGCACATTCATGATTTTTTGACATAACTAAAAAAAAAACAAAAAATATTATGTTTCTGTAATGCAGATTCATAGTCTATTTTAATACCTATCCAGTGGTATCTGATTTGTCTTTCAATCATTACATAAAAATGCTTTTGTGGATCAATAACAAAAATGCATGTTTAGTAAAAAATTCTTTATTCAAGTATTGGTGTCAAAGTTATGAAATTAAAAGATAAAATTAATTTAAAGTTTGTTATTAATACCGAGTGTTCCCTCCCCTAGCCTGAATCACTGACTCCATCCGTGTTTTCATTGATGTTACTAGACTTTTGATAAAGTCTTGAGGAATAGCCTCCCATTCCTCTGCGATCGCCTGTTGCAGCTCCTGTAGAGTCGATGGAGGAGCATCTCGGCCTCGAACTCTTCTTTTCAGCTCGTCCCATAGATGTTCGATGGGATTGAGGTCTGGGCTTCGAGCTGGCCACTCCATAACGGTCACATCCACCTCTTGAAGGTACTCGATCACTATGCCAGCAGTATGCGGTCTTGCATTATCTTGCATAAACAGAAAGTTTTCGCCGATAAACCCAGCAAAAGGTACGACGTGGCTCTCGAGTACTTCCTCAATGTATCGTATGGAAGTCAATCCTCTTGATTGGCGACCAGTATTCGGTCCGGTGATGAAGGCAAGCTCGGTTTTTGCTTCCATAGACATGCCTCCCCAAAACATGATTGATCCACCGCCATAGGCGACACGTTCTGTTATGCAGCATTGGGCAAATCGCTCTCCCGATCTTCTATACACCTTCCCCCGTCCGTCGTTGCCATGCAAGCACATCCTGCACTCATCAGAGAACAGGACTGCACTCCACTGCTCTTCGGTCCAATTCAAATGGTCTCGAGCGAACTGAAGGCGGGCTTCTCGGTGGGCTGGGGTCAATTTCGGCCCGTTTGCTGGCCTGTGTGCAGTCAGGCCACCTTCTCTTAATCGTCTTCTGACTGTCCACCGGCTAACTTCTACTTCACGAACTTCTTGAAGTCGTTGGCCCAGTTGAACTGCGTTCAAACGACGATTTCTTAAAGATGTCGTTATAAGAAAGCGGTTATCACGCTCTGTTGTAGCACGGGGACGGCCCGATCCTTGTCGCCGTTGGTAGCCACCAGTCTCTTGATACCTCTGGTATACACGCCGAACGGTAAATCGGCTCAAACTCAATTGTCGAGCCACTTGACTTTGCTTAAGCCCCGATTCAACAAGGGCAACCACTTGAGCGGCTACTTCTGGTGTAGTATCCATTTTCGTGTTCCGTTTGAAGCCAATATCAATAGAGAACCTTTCACACTGTACGTTGGTATGCAAATGATGACCATTCCCTCAATATGCACTCTTTTATACCTGCGATAAATCCCGCCGCCGGCCTTACCTGGATCGAGCGACATAAGGGGGTCTATTGTTTTGTTGCTAATGAGTTGTTTTTAAAGGTAAATGTCAACCCTTTATCAGTTCTGCGAATGCCTAGATTATGCACTTTAATTTAATTTGATTTTAATTTGCTGTAAGCTCCAAATAAAAAAAAAAATTAACTTTTAAGTAAAAATGTGCGGATGTGCGATTTTATTGCTCTCAAGTGTACTTACGATATCGGTTTGATCGTGTTTGCAGTATGATCTGTGTTGAATAGTGCTTAGTTAGTGGTTTTTCCTGTCCGTAAATCTGTCTTATCCTCAACGGTAGATCAGTTTTATTTTTTTGTCTGAATTTGTACCTGTGGACAAAAATATGAGTGTACCTGTGGACTGTCCACAGGTACAAAAGTGTCATAATGTTTACTTACAAAATCTGATCTGCCGTTTTGTTTATTTTTTCAGTGCCTCGTAGTAAAACTGGTTTAAAAAGAAAGGGAATATGCCCTGATACACTCACAGAAGCCGTAAAAGAAGCTAAAAGTGGCAATTTGATAAGAAAAGTAGCTGAAAAGTATAAACTACCAAAGTCAACTATTTTTAAATACTTGAAATTACATAAAAGCAATGATTTGAGGAATAGTATTCAGCTATTGAAGAATGATGTAAGAAAGGTATTTGACCCGGAAGAAGAAGTGTTGCTGTGCAAATATTTAAGAAAAGCTGCATTTCTACACATGGGTTTAAATACAAAACAATGCAGAGAGCTGGCATACCAATACGCTGTTTCTAAACAGAAAATGAATCTACCTGCTAACAGGGAAAAGTACAAAATGGCAGGATCCGGGTGGCTTCGTAATTTTCGACTTCGTTTCCCGGAATTGTCTCTTCGCAAGCCCGAAGCAACGAGCCTAGCGAGAGCAACTAGCTTTAATAAGGCAAACATTGATGATTTCTTCAACAACTTAGAATCGGTCATGACACGACACAAGTTTCTACCAGGATCCATATATAATGTTGATGAGACTGGGATCTCCACAGTTCACAAGCCAGGAAAAGTATTGGCTCCTAAAGAAATTCGCCAGCTAGGGAAGATGACTTCGGGAGAACGTGGAGTGAATACCAAAATGATAGGCTGCATAAATGCCGTTGGAAACGCCGTGCCTCCTGTGTTCATATTCCCACGGGTTTTCTACAAAGACAACATGCTGAAAGGAGCTCCACCTGGTTTTTTGGGTGTGGCTAACCAATCAGGGTGGTCAACCGAACCGATTTTCAAAATGTTCATGGATCACTTTATTAAATTCGCTAAACCAACAAGACAAAATCCAGTTCTCTTAATAATGGACAACCACGAGACACATATTTCCATTGAGATAATTGACAAAGCCAGAGAGAATGGTATTGTCTTATTAACTTTGCCTCCACATACATCAAATCATTTGCAACCACTAGATCGAACAGTTTTTGGACCATTTAAATGCCAATACAGCCAAGCAGCCGACAGATGGATGCTCAATCATCCGGGTAAACCTATCACCATTTATGACGTAGCAGAAATCGCTGGCGAAGCATATGGAGTCTCATTTACACCAAAAAACATTGTAATAGGCTTTGAGGTTTCAGGTATTTATCCATACAACAGAAACGTATTTTCAGACGAAGATTTCTTAAGCTCTTATGTAACTGATCGTCCGGACCCAAGCCAAAACTTAACTTTAAACCCATCAGAAAATCAAGAACAGCCTGATGCTGAAGTCACTAGAACTGATCAAGAAACACCGACGGTTAATTTGAATTTACAACAACCGGTTGACCAGATTTCCAGCAAAACCTACTCAGATAACTTGGATCGAAACGAGCTATTAGGAGATTCTGTTATTCAGGCCATCCCAGAACCAGTTTCGCCCATCGAGAAAGATGATCAGCTTATACCAGAACAACCTTTATTCCGAACTCCACTGAAGATTATAGATCCACAAATAACGCCCGAAACCGTCCGCCCATTTGAAAAAGCTGGTCCTCGAAAGGGTGCTCAACGTGGAAAAAAGCCTGGGAGAACCAGAATTTTGACTGAGACGCCAGAAAAAGAAGAAATTCTAGGTGAAGCATTAAAAAAAGCTGAAAAGAAGAAAATAGCAGGCCAGACAACGGACAAGAAAAAAAACGCAAAAGCTACTCAAAAAACAATTTCTACCAAAGCTCTTTTACAATCTAGTCCCTCCAAAGTTGACGCTAGTTGCTCTAAAACTCATCCAACTTCTCTGCTGGCTAGTAATCTTTCTGAACCTGGTCCTTCCAACATGCTTTCGAATGAAAATACTAAGAAATCTAGCAAAAATAAGACGAAAATAATTCAACAAGAGAAGTTATCGTTTGTTAGATGTGTCAAGTGTAAAATTTATTCCAAAGATAAAAACCAAATGCTCAAATGTAGTTTTTGCAATCATAGCTATCATTATCATTGTGTTCCGAAGTCACACAGAGAAAATTTTGAGTCTGATGATGAGGGTGAATGTTTCGTTTGCGTGGCATGCTTCGTATTAGACAATGATGACGATAGCGATGAATCTACTCAACAATTGTATGAAGAGTATCGTAAAGCATACAAATAAGTATAATAGCGTATGTTTACGTATGTTTTAAATTGTTTTTAGAAGTCTATAATAGTTTTTTTCTTTTTTATAGTCTACTTAATGTGAACCGTCCATAGGTACAACACCGTCCACTGGTACAATTTTACTGTACATATTTAGGTACAATCGTCTGTTGAACCTGTGGACAAATATGGTGTTTTTAAAAAAAGTTGATTATTCTCATAAGTATTAGTGTTATTGAGACTAGAATTTTAGTTTAAGAAAGGCTGATTATCCCTTAAGACATGTGATATGTTAAAAATAAAAAAACTTAACTAATTCTGAAATAAAAAATGTTTTATTCCAAATTCTGGAAAGTGTCCACATGTTCCGCACTTGCCCCTACATAATCTATGTGAACAGATATTATGAAATTAGTCTCACAATGCGAGGGAACACAGACAATCCATTAGAAAGCCTGCTTTTATGTTCCTATTTTCATTGTCTACCTACTTGTGTTTCAAGGTGGAGTTCCATAAATTAGCATAAATAGCTGACTGAAATGAAATGGACTTTTCATGCACGCTCGCTGTCAAAATGGGGTCATAAATAAAAGAAATATAGGGCGAATTTACGTGAGGCTTACACAAATCATTGTAATCTGGTGGGGCGGTAAATTTCGGTTATTAATGACTAGTTGCATATTGGACGCCTGGCTTATTCACTGAGCAAGCTTCATTGTCAATCTTTACAACAATATTCCATGACAATTTGTAATATCCATGAAGTAACAGTAATTAAAAAAACAAAAACTGCTCTTTTGTCTACGGAATATAAAAAGAAATGTGCAATGGAGCGTTCCATGCACGCAAATGTGACTCATTAGCATATTTTGACCTGATGCCATTGAAACTGAATACTGTGTACAGTGTATTAATATTATGTGGGTTTCATTAGGTACAACTTAACAAGATAACTTTTTAAAAAACCACTAAGTACATATATTTTATAAATATAAACTGGTAAAGTAAAACTAAGTGAAACACAAAACCATTAAACGCGTTCCTAAGAAATATACTGTAGTAAAGCAAAAAGCCTCTATGGGTTCCTTACAGAGACGTAAAAATAACACTTCCTCGGCTTTGCACGTAACAGTCGTGTAAAAGGGAAACTGTAATCGTAAAAAAGTACGAGTATTTTGTACTATAAAGAAAAATTCAGTTTCATAAAGTGAACTGGTTTTGTTTTATAGGCAGCGGCGTTGCTCGGAATAGCTATGATTCGATCTGAATCCAATAGTCGGGGTAAATGCAACGCGCGCCTGTCCTCCATCTCCTTGTTTAGGTAGTCTGTCTCAATATAGGTATAGAAGATTGTACGCCGTCTATATCAAAGTTTTTCTGTGAAAATAAGACGTAAGACTGCAAATAGGTATCAAATACACCTGGAAATTCATTTCTTTATACTTATTTTTGACCAACGGAGGAGTAAACCGAAAGTTTTCTGAAAAGTGGATCACCATCCACTAGTCGTCGATAGTGACTATTATGTATGATCAATTTTAAGAATCGTTACACCATTCCATCTCAGTTGAATTTTAAATTGAGTTTTTGCTCACAAGACAAATAAGCCCTTTTGGCAGTCCTAAGAAACGTTTTATGGCGGATGACGGAACCTTTCTGGAACATCGCTTTCGGTAACTAAGTTCGTTTGCGCAAACACTCTCGGAGAACTCTTTGCCCACTTGGTGCTCGCTTCCACTTGGTTTCAATCTACTAACTTCTTAAACAATATCTGCTGCGCTTAAAGTTTAACTTTTACAATTATACTGAATTTCGATCGCAAATAGTGGGGTTTGCATAAACTTCTGGCTTTATCGAGTCAGAAGCACGCTGGAGTCAACCGCAAACGTAAACTATCATATTATAGATTTTGAACCACGCCGAAGTAATTGGTCAATATTTGACACGACCGCCTTGATAGCTTCTCGATAACCAGGAAACTATGCTCAGCAAACTATTGAGTGAAATTCATTGACAATTGGTCGTGTATCGTAGCGTTAACAAGTAAAAAGGTGATTCATAATTAGAGATCGGATAAACGGATGCATATTTACCTAAAGTTAAAGATTGGATAGTATGGATAGCACTTTTTTAGCGAAAAAATTCCGTGATTCCGGGATCAACAAATTTATACAATATGTTATATTTTTTAATTTATTTATCTATTTTACCTAGACATCCCTTAAAGCTGCATAGGTTTTTATGGTATGTCATTCATCTCTCATGTAGTCTAAAGAAATTTCCATTCTATGATAAAACGCACATTTTGGCACATAGGTATATTAGGTATACATAATGCCTTGTTACAACGTAATATGGTTGCTTTTCACTACTTTTACTGTCAGTAATTTTTACGAAGCAAAAACAACCTTGTAATAAGTGTCAGATCGGGCCTATTAGACCTCAGGGAATATAAGCATTTTGTAAGCGTGCCAGTGAGATGGCAAATTCTAACTGCTTAATATTTAACGTTAAATTAATATGCATCCAACCCCGGGATCCCGGGATTTTATTTTTAATAAGAATATTATAAGAAGTCGCTTCCATAATTTGTTAGCCGAAAATCAACTTTAGGTAAATATGCATCCGAATATCCGATCACTGTTCATAATACATGAAGTATAATGCCGTAATTATTTTTGCAGGCGTTCAATCGCTTGTAATTTAAATTTTCTGTTGTTATTTATTGTTCTTTGTGATCTTAAATGTTACATGAAGTTTTCCCATCAAACTATGTTTTGAGCTTACATTGCGCGAAAGTTGTGAACATTGCAATTTATATGCAATCCAGTGTTAAGCCTGAACTTCAGAGCACCAAAGGACGACAGCTCTAAGTTTGTTAATTTCACATAGTGGTTGGCTTGCAACTACATAACTTTATCAATCTATGCGTTATAAATTTATGACTGATCCACTAAATGGTTTTCATAGCGGTTTTGTGCGTGACCTTTGCGATAAGCTTATTTTTCAAAAATCCTTTTTTCTAGGTTCTTATGTTCTTGACTCGTGTTGTAAAAGATTATTTTAAATCTCGACGCAACGAGAAGAGCCTTTGTGTGTTTGTTTGTAAAATCTCCTAACGGATAGACCGATTTCAATGCGGTTTTCATTTGAAAGTTAGATTAGATTAGATAATTCTTTATTGCACACCGCGAAACAAATACATATAAAAAACTACTACGTAAATGTATGGATACAATTGGCGGTCTTATCGCTTAATAGCGATCTCTACCAGACAACCTTTGGATGGAATGGACTGTGTGGACATTACCTGGGGTGTAATGGTGTACTTAACATACTACATGTACATACATACTATACTAGGTTAGTTTAATATAAGTTAGTGTCTGCCAAATGGTTATTAGGTAGCTATGTTTAGTGGAAATCGATGGAGCCTTTTTCATCTGCAGGGCTTTTAACATTTTTGCTAAATTTATTTTGTTACTTTCGACTTTACCCATCCTAGCGTTATGCAAACTTAGCGTAGCCTGATTACCTAATGCGTAGGTACAATTTATTTTATGCAACTAAATTGTTTTATAGCTCTACTACCTACCAAAGTCAAGATGAAATATAATGCATGACGCACCTATCAACTTGTGTTCCACAGACGATTTGATAAACGACAAATAGCCCCAGTCTTCTAACCTTCGCAATAAATTAACATTACCGATGCAATCGATTACAAGGAACTCTGTCTCAGAGTTATGTGCATATCTAATGATCGATGTTATCCTACTGATCATTCTCTACACACCATTTATATTCATGATAAACAACCGATTTGAATTCGAATACATTTGAAATCTCAATATTTCAACCTTAGCTTTTCTCGAGTGAAAAGCAATCGAAAGGCAAACAGCTCCTTTTGAAAAGGCTCTTTCTGCAGCTTCAATTGGATGGCTAAAATAGAACGAACTAGGGACTCGTCTGTAGAATAAATTCTAGATTTATTTTACTTAATACAATTATAACATCGCTTTTGTTGACTTCTATATCAAGAGGAATCACTACGAATGCATATTGGAATTCAAAGAGGCGGATGAAGTTCTATACTTAGAATTGCTGTTAAAGTACAAAAGAGTACAATTTGATTGCAAAAGATTTCGTTTTATTTGCGTTCTTTCTTAATTAAATGGACATGTACAAAGTCAAGCTTAACCCTAATAAGAGTTTTCTTCCAGCAGACCTTTGATGATAGAATCCTCTTTCTTCTCGGCTCTTATACCGAACAGACGTGTTGTTCAATTTTAATTTTAATTTTCAATTGTTTCTGGGGCTTCGCCCTGACGTACAATTATACACTGGTTAGATAATAGTTTATTAACGCTCAACTTAACTAAGACGAAATATGTAATTCTCCATTTACAATAACCATCAACCTAGCTCAGACTTTATAATAAAGGCTCACAATTGCCCTGTTGATAGTAAGAATAACTGGCATTGTTACACTCTCTCTGCTACGGATACTATCAAATACCTTGGAATAACTATAGATAAGAATCTGAACTGAAAAGCTCATATTGACACTCTTAAAGCTCGTATCCGTAAGCTACTTCATGTACTTAACAAAATAAGATATCTGCGTGATGAGGTAACCAGTAAAACAGTCTACTTTACCCTCTGTCAATCTTTAATAACCAACGGTATCTCAGCTTGGGGAGGAGCGGCAAAAACACATCTAATTAAATTAGAAAGAACCCAGCGGTTTATTCTAAAAGTTTTAAACTTTAGGCCGTTTAGATACCCTACCGTTGATCTCTATAGAGAAACCCTAGTACTAACTGTGCGCCAACTTTTTATTAAATTCGTGATCATAAGACAACACTTCCATCCTTGCCGAACTGACAAACTGTCAAGCAGAAGAGTGCATGAAGTGTACAAAGTCTCTGCATGTAAGACTGCTTTTGCGCATATCTTTGTATATTTTGTGGGGCCTTTTTTATATAACCGCATGAGTAAAATTGAAAAGTTGGAAGACAAGACCAGGTTATGGAAAAACTCTAGAACGGCTCTTACGGCAGTATGACTATGATTCTACTAAAAATTTATTACATATTATGAAATAACTTTGAACAGTAGTGTAAGTCTTAAGTTATCTTTTATTTGTTGTTGCTATAAATTTGCCTATAAACTGTTGTTTAGTTGTAAGTTATATTTATTTATAAATATATATATGTTTTGCATGTTGGTTTAAATTAGATAAACTTAGCCTTAGTTAATGGAAACCTAGTTTTCAATCAATCATAGATATTTACAGTTTATTGTTTCATGTTTGTTTTGCAATACCTTACAATCTGGATACTCTACAAGTCATTTACTCTATTTATGTTTTAAGATACAAGGCTAACATAAGTGTTTGCCCTTCATGGGAAGTGAAGCTACCTCGACGTAACACTGTTTTTAACTAGCACGGGAGGTATGTTCCGAAACCTTAGTGCTTACATTATTTATATCGTTTTTTATATGTATTAATTAGCCATTGATCATTTGTACACAATGCAATGCACTTTGTATTCCTAAGTTGTGAAATAAACTTATTCTTATTGAGATAGTTGATTATAGTGACGTAACAGTATGAATCTAGATCAGTGTTTCCTCTTAATTTCGATTTTTGCTATCCAAATATAGACTGGAATACTATTTACTTAAATCGAAGTTGCAAACAAACAATAATTTGGTAAACAAAGTGATCATGAAATTGTTTTGTAACATCAGTATTTCCTATGTGGGTATATCTACATAAAATATTACCTGTCTCATTTTGTTGTCCTAAAGCGGCCGCCGTTTCCTTCAGTTTCACAATAAATCATGTTTGATTTGAATCAATTCAAATGCCTAACTTTTCAGATAAATACGATACATATAGGCGGTATAATTCTTAAACTGATAAGGAGTTTCATTCCTTTTCAGTACAAGAATAAATAATAAATATTGCTGGACATTTTACACAGCGCTATCTAGCCCCAAACTAAGTAGAGCTTGTACTATGGGATCCAGACAACTGATAGAATACTTATATACTTTTTTTTGTAAATACATACTTATGATATATAGAAAAACACACAGACACGGAACAAACATCTGTAGATCATGCAAACATTTGTTCCGTGGCGGGAATCGAACCCGCTACCTTCTGCGTCTCAGCCGGTTATACGTCCACTGCGCCACGGAGGTCGTCACGAGTACAAGAATTATGTTGCTATTTCTCGTAAAAAGCATTTATTAAACTAAATGTGTTGCAAACAACAACGTAAAGAAAGGATTTACTACGCGAACATTTTACATGTGAGGCCGGATTGCTCCCAAAAATGTAGGAAATATATTTGCATAATATTCTGAACGATACGAAGCCAAAGAAGTTTCCCTTTGTGAGTGTGTGCTCTGAATAAAGCCTTCGTTGATACCGTATAAGCGTTTTCATTCATATGAAACTCGTAGGATGGAAAATGCGCAGGTGTATCACGGTAATCTGTCTATAGTTCATGGCATTTCTAATAAACCTGCTCACTTTCGACGCAGTAACGGTACGCGAAATGCCAAATTCTCATGTCACTAAATGCCAAAATGCATTTTACATTTTTTGATCTACACTACGATACTAAAAAAACCGATAGTGGTGGCGATTCTGTTGTTTACGCTGAGTTACTAAAATTGTGCAAAATACGAACGGTCTTATTTTGTTCACACTAAAGATCAAATTAGAATGACATTCAAAGTGACATTTCTAAATTTAAGTATTTTTAACTAAGAAGGCATGTTTGCGGGCTAGTTTTAGTCATCACCAGTTTGGTTGATCACTAAAATTAGCCCGCGAACATGCCATCATAACATAAATAACTTAATTTTAGAAATGTCACTTTAAAATTCATTCTAATTTGATCTTTAGTGAGAACAAAATAAGACCGTTCGTATTTTACACAATTTTAGTTAGTCAGCGTAAACAACAGAATTGCCACCATTGTCTAATTCCCATCGGCCGCATACGAACCGGACGTTCATTACCAGTTTCTGTAGAAGAAAAATCTTTTTATAAAATCTTATTCGCAAAACGCCAAATCTTTTGATTTTGGTATTGTGCTATTTTAGCACTGTGCGTCCAAAGGACTTGGTATTGCGCTGTGTGGATGACGCTTCATGTTGACTCCGGTTGTATGCACAATATACTTTTACGTATTGTCCAGTTTACCTCTGTTTACATGAGTGAGCCGGCTGGACCCTATTTTCGTGAGGAACGTCCTGTATCGCGTCCCGGAGAGCCGTCTGTCACGCCGGAGTTTATTCTCGCAATTTATCTCGCCGTGACGTGACAGGACTTTCATTTTGAAGACTCCTCGTCGCCAATCCTTTTTCGTCCTTTCGATCGCACGCAGCGAACTTTATTCCCTTACCCAAACAGAACACTCACTCAGTGTACGGTAAAAAGATTATTGACTTTTCTTTTCTACCGGACAAACAGTGCCACTGGAATTCTTTATTGATATTGCCCTTTTGGATGGACTATGCCATTTGTTTTCTATTTGTAAAATGGTTCAAATGTATCTGTATGGACTTTGTGTTTTGCACTGAAAGTTGGTCATTGTTAACTCAATACTGGGCTCCAAAAATGCGATTCGAATTAAATTTTAAAATACATAGAACGAGGCTCATTGCATTCGTATTATACTATTACGTAATACAATCTCCATGACAAATCCTTATTTGTATTTAAAAATGGTATTTACAAATCGGTTGTGAAAACAAGGTTCCTACACCGGGAACGCAATTTCCTTTTTAATAATTACCTGTTATAGAAATGAACTTTTTTTTATTTCCTCATTCGTAATGAAAAGTAAGTGAAAAGTAATACACGAGTAAAAGCAACCGATAACACCCTCGACTCATTAGCACCCTCGCTTGCATTCACTCGTACGCAAAAAATATCTCCGATTTAATTGATCGCTTTCAGTCCTTGTATAACAATAAACTATTTTATGTTTTGTGTGTAAGTTAGTAGTCAAGTGAAAATTGGTATTTTGGGAAGACAGGCTGCAGTTGAGGTGAGGGCATTGTAAATGTAGAAATTATACTAGGTAATATAGGGACTGTCCGTTTTCATAATTGAAAAAACAAAAGGTGTCGTATGATGGACTGGCCCACATTCGCTGCCCGCCAGAGATAAGCCCCAGGCCTTTCCGCCTACTAGCCAGATTGCCTTTGTAGAGCTGGTGAACATTCAGAACATACACGGAAGTCAGTTATCAGTGCGATAGACGTTAGTTTGCTGGAAGTAGAGATGATGTATGATATTAAAAAGTCGGAAAATTAAAAATCCTTAAGTTTTCAAAGTTTTCAGCACAGATAAAATACTTAAATAGCGGCCCATGGAAATTATTGGAAGTGACTGATGGTAGTAAGTTACATAAATGTTTGTGTTCCATACCTGTTCTCTTTATATTGTGTCTAATACCCTCAATGCTAAGAGGTTTAAAGTATTGCGCTGATATGTATATATGGTAGAAATATAGGTAGGTGTTGCACTGACAAGTGACAAAATGAAGGATTTTTGAAGTGAAAACTTCTTTAGGCGCGTTGGGCATTTTTTGAGATGGGAATAAAACCATTGAATTCGCGACACTGTTTCCGGTACCGTTACCGACAACTCTGTATATAAGTATCTGGAGTGTGCTTTTAAATTTTGAATACCTACCCAAACATTGAGCGCTAAATTTTTCACTTCTGTCGGTACTCCCGGAGTGCCACTTTTTTTTAAATGGACGGAGCCTGTCCGTCTACAGACATACTTCTGGTAACTCTATCTGTGAGTGAACTGCGAGTGGAACATAGTTGTAGTATTATCAGGTGAGGCCACAGTGGAACAAAGGCGCCACCTGCCCAGAAACTGCTTTAAACTTGTCTAACTAATTCCAAATGCCGTATCGCGTCGAAGTTCTGACTTTGGGATATCAAGTTTGCGTGATTATTCAACGGGCGCCTGTTCCAGGCGTTTTCATTATCACACCTTTCATTGATGTGCCGCTATTTGCATAAATTGTTTGTGAATGTTCTGACAACGTTTGTAATACATAGTTGTACACAAGCTTTGCGCGAAAGTTTTGTACAAATTTATACATAGAATTTATGGAAGTGGTTATCAGGTCTCTGACGGTAGCAAACGATTAATTTACTGATTTGTTTTCAAACTTCAATTCAGTATTTCTTAAAAAACGATGTGGTATGTCCGTGTGTCTGTTTTCACGATATTGTCCGAAAGTATTGTAAGTAATACGCGAGAAGGTATCTTATCAGTAGGACTGTCTGTTGTATTGCCCGTGTGATCAGATAATTTGGGAAGTGCCGGCGAACGGACACCGTAAATTCCACCTTTTATGAGCCATTATATTGCCGATAATTTACCCCGGACGTTCTTGTAGCAACTTTAAAGTAGGAGGTACCCGTTTTATGGCTTTTGTTTTCAGCGAACTGTTTCAAAGAAACGAACTTACAAAGAAAGTCTCAGTTCGTAAATAAATTAATCATGAAAGGAAGGCCAACTTTGTTCTTCTCTACAATAGTAAAGTAGGTACTTGCTAGTTTCCATTAAAAATATCTTGTCTGCTGTCTTTGTCCTGCGGCGCAAGATAATAAACATTAACGTTGAGATGGCTCACGTAAAGTTGAGCCTAATCCTGTTCTATCATTTATTACGAAGTCTTAGCAGTACTCTTCATATTTCATAGGATTTACTACTTTAACCCTTCTCATTATAACGTGAAATTTGATTGGCATTGTAAAATATCGTGTCGCCATTATTTCAGGTTATTTCTGGAAGGGCGAGGGAAGTCAATAAATCGTCCCCGAGGGGGTCGCCATCAACAACACAGCACTTAATGTTTGTCTCGTTCCAGAACGATAACAATGGACCAAATCGTCTATTACGTACCCATTTGTACGTATACGAATGCTAGGTACTTCTGGATACAGGCAAACGAAATACTTACTGCTAGCATTTGTACGAGTCTAAGTTAATAGGTGTTTCATTAAAACACAAGGCAGCTTAGAAACGAGCTGACTTTATGACTTTATACAGGATTGTTTGTAAAGTTATTCATTTTACAAAAGGTATCCTAGTATACGGATAGGCAGGACTGTGTAACTAGGGTCTTTTTTTAAGGTTTATGTATTTTTTATCTGATTCCACATTCAATCTAGGTACACAACACATACGAGTAGCTAACATGGCACATAGCTCGAAGAATTGACGGCCGTTGCGGCAGAAAGGTTCTCGAGTTGAGCCCACGCTCTGGAAAGCACAGCGTAGAGCTTATCTAGATGGAAAGATGATCTGAGAATGGTTGCTGGGAGCCGTTAAGTGTAGGCCGCACAAGATCATTCCCTCTGGGAATCTAGGTTCAGTAAACATATTGCTGAACACAGCAGTGGATGTCCTGTGGATGCCATTAAATGTATTCATTTTATTCCGTCAAGTGTTTTCTAAAAATACCATTTGTAAAGAAAAGAAAGTACTACTTTAAATACCATTACAGTGTTTAATTCTAGTTAAATTCACAATTGGCTTGATGGTATACTTGGTAGACTCACTAGAACGATTATCATCCGAACAAATGTACAATTTACCGCTTTCAAAATAGGATCACATGAAGCAGAAATCGAAATCAAAAATTAATTCCAATTTACATCGATTTGGCATTTTTCAATTTGTAACTTTATGGTTTGTTATGGCGACAGGGTTCCAAGTTTTCTAATTTGTCTTTAGGTACTAGGGGTGATCCAAAAGTAGTGATAATCAGTTATTTCTAGTGCACACAAAAATACAAAAAAATATCAGTCACTTGCTCAGTTACCCACTAGTTCAGGAAAAAAAAAATCATATAAATGGGCCACGATTCCCGGGAGCTACATTCATTTGAATACGGACTGTCAAAGGAGTGAACATAAAAATGGAAAAACACGAAATCAGAGCTGTCATTAAATACCTCTGCTTGAAAAAAATGTGTACCAAAGACATACACAGCGACTTGGTGGAAACATTAAGGGACTCTTCTCTTCCATATTCCACAGTTGCACGCTGGGCTAAGGAGTTTAAGCTGGGAAGAACATCGACAGAAGACGAACACCGCGAAGGACGCCCATCGACGTCCCTCACTGAAGAAAATGTGAAAAAAGTTGAAGAAGTTGTATTGGAAGACTATCAGGCATGTAGCTGAGGTCACAGGGATCTCATATGGCAGCATTCAAAGAATCCTTGCGAACGAATTGCATATGAGAAAGGTCTCCGCGCGTTGGGTACCGAAAATGTTAAACGACGAGCAAAAGAAGAAACGAGTCGACATGTCAAGAGCAAATCTCAAAAAGTCTCTGGCAGACAAAGATAATTTTTTGTCACGTTTTGTGACCATGGACGAGACCTGGATCCACCATTTTGATCCTGAAACAAAACAACAATCGATGACATGGAAACGATCCGATGAACCGACGCCGAAGAAATTCAAAGTGTCAAGCTCAGCAGGGAAGGTTATGGCGTCTGTTTTTTGGGACGCTAAAGGAATAATCATGGTGGACTACTTGGAAAAGGGGGCCACTATTACAGGCTCCTACTATGCAGAACAAATAAGAAGATTGCGGGAGGCTATTAAGGAGAAAAGGCGAGTCATACTGCGGGCTGGAGTGCTGTTCCATCAAGAAAACGCACCGGTTCACAAAGCTGCAATTGCCATGGCTGCCATTCAGGAAGCGGGCTTCGAGCTGGTGGAACACCCCCCCTATTCACCAGATCTAGCCCCCAGTGACTTCTATCTCTTTCCACGACTCAAGGAACACCTCCGAGGCAAGAAATTTGACGATGATAGCGACGTGATGGCCGCGGTTGAGGACTTTTTTGAGAGTCAAGATAAAGATTTTTTTTCCAAGGGAATTTTAGGTTTAGAAAAAAGATGGACTAAATGTATAGACTTGCTAGGAGACTATGTTGAGAAATAAATAAATTTTTTTATTTTATTCATTGTGTTTATTATTGATTATCATTACTTTAGGATCACCCCTCGTATATCAGTTCGAAGCTCAAAAACAAACTAAAGCAGCGATCATTTTGAAGCCAGAAAATTACTCGTGAATTTTTGATCAAATTCTACCAAACTTTAGCTACGTTTTTCAATTATTCACAGTGGGATCAATTTATGGTAGTAATAATAACTTTCAGAGGTTAATATCTTAGTGCAAAGCATTGTTCAAGAGACATTTTACGAAAGAAGCCTTTCAAAAATTTACAATCAGCAGGGATCGCACATTGGGAGAAAATCGCTCTTCTTTCGAGAAATCTTTTTTTCAATAATGTAATCATCTCCTTTCAAATTGAATATTCATTTACATTTTAATTATAAATCAATCATTATAAAACAATTTTCCTCCATTAAAAATATCTTGGCAGGTGGTGGTATTCTTAAAGTTTGAACCAATTAAATAATATTTCTAAACTAGCTTGCGCCAGCGGTTTTGCACGCGTGGTTTGTCAATAAAAAGTAGCCAGGTCAATGTATCAATCCAGGTCATAACATATCGACATACCAAATTTCATCGAAATTGGTTCAGCCATTATGACGTAATTGAGTAACAACCAAAATTTTCGCATTTATAATATTTGTGTGATGTGACTTAAAATTGTATTCTAGATTCCAGCAGTTTGCCCACTGCTATATATATAAAGATGGTGGAATGAGATAAATCCCTCTGGACGGGATTAGCTGTTTGCGCGACTTAGACCGACTAAGTCGCTATTAGGTCGGACTGTGCCATTAGATAGCTCGCTCATAGCTAATAGGTACTTAGTATTCTTAACTCATAGATTACTTTACGATTAAGTAGTAGGTACTGCATATCTTACTGATAACTTAATAGAAATCTTGCTGTAATTAACACTAAATTCTGTGTGAAAAACATGTGAAAACACATCAAAAATAAATTTTAGAACTTCTTCGAAAACATTTAGGTTGAAGCAGGACTGGTGCATGTAACGATTTCAAGCTGCTGTGCGGAGTTGATGCGTACACGACCACAGGCCCCCTAGCAAGCTAGCGCTAAGCCACCTAGCTTGTAGAAAGTTAAGTTTCGCTCGAACTTTTTGTCACGGAAACTAAAACTAGGCCATTTTTAGGGCTCCGTGACCAAAGGGTGGCAACGGGATATTGTTAATATCTTTGATTATAACCTAACCAATGAAAAGCATAGATAGGTATCTATTGTTATAACGCAAATGCACGCAATCAAATTAATACGTATTGAGGATCTAACGGAGTGGAATTATGTATTTAATATGTTCCCAGTTCATGGGTGAGCGCTGTTGCTAACGAGCTTAGTGGATGGATATGAATATGAACTGGATTACTAATACATTGCATGCAAAAATAAGAAGAGGTTTTTAAATTAAGCATAGCTTGAAAAATACTGTAAGTAGCTAGTGTGATTTAGTCCTCCTTTTCATTTAAAGGTTGTCTGGAAGATGGCAAAATGGTCCAATAAAAGTTGTTCGGAGACGTTGTGTGCAAACCGCACAATAATCAAGTACCTACATACTTATTTTAATTTTCTCGTTTCTAATCTTAAAAAAAACCTTAGATATTTAATAACACTGTCACTTCACAAGCTACGTTGCAGATAATAATATAAAACAGATGTATAATAAAACCAAAATGGTAATGAGAAAACAGTCACGGCAAGCGATTACTCGCCTAAGATCCGATAATACCGTCGTTTCTCTTCCATAATCCTGAAAAAGTGATGCTGCCTGTGCATGGGAATGGCTACAAAAACGATTCCCTGACTAATACAAATAAAACCTTTCGGATTCCTGTTCTAAATCCATTTCTGTCTGGAGAATTCTCTCAAGAAAATGAATTGTGGAGTGTCAAGTTAACCTCTGGTTATATCGGCACTGGAATTTATTACGAAATAACTATAGTATATTGCGAATAGTCGGAATCGTCCCACTGCTGGGCAAAGGTCTCCCTTTCCATCTTCCGATTCTTTCGGTCATGTGATAATTTCGGACACTCTTTTATGCTTATATGAATCAAAATCTAAGGCCGCTCAATATCGGTCGCTCTGGTAATCTAGGGGGAGCCTTTGTTCAGCAGTGGACGTCCAATGGATGATGTGATGATGATGGTGATGATGAATCTCAGTCGTGCCAACAATATTTTAGTATTACTGTGTTAATGTCTTACTTTAGAAACCCATTCTGTGGTAGCAAGATCGTTCAGAATTGGTTTTTGGTTGAATTTTGGTTACAGTAGTGAGATGGACAGACGATGAAGCATGCATCGCGGCTCGAACCTGGATGAAGCTGGCTTAGGGAAGTTGAGTCTTATATTTTTAGGTGAAGAAGTCCCGCTGTGGATGATGATGGAATATTATATATATTTAAACATTATCTTTTTTACAAAGCTTTTCTGCAAATGCCTTTACTTGTTACAAGGTTGTTTTCGCTTCGTTATGAATTCTTATATGTTTTTGTTTATTTGGTTATGATGCATCCATCCCAATTGCCGGAATACTTCGCGCTATGAATTTCCCAAAATATATGTAGCTAGGAATAGTAGGTAAATAATCAGAATGCTGCTAGCGCCCCGCATAGGTATGCGTAGCTTCAACTAACTAGCTGAGCCATTACATAAGCAGTGAAGTTTATGGTTAGGTTCGATATTTTTAACGAGTTTATACCTATTAATAATAAAAAATAATAATTATTATGCTGGAAATTTCACACAGCGCTAAGCCCGCTAAGCTAGAAGCCTCAAACTAAGCAAAACTTGTACTATGATAACTAGTGATCGGATATACGGATGCATATTTACCTAAAGTTGATTTTTGGCTAATAAGTTATGGAAGCAGCTTCTTAGAACATTTTTATTAAAAATAAAATCCCGGGATCCCGGGATTGAATGCATATTAATTGAACGTTAAATATTAAGCAGGTAGAATTTGCCATCTCACTCGCACACTTACAAAATGCTTATACTCCCTGAGGTCTAATAGTCCGATCTGACACTTGTTACATAAAACCAGGTTGTTTTCGCTTTGTCATAAATTACGGTTAGTAAAAGTAGGAAAAAGCGACCATATAACGTTGTAACAAAGCATTATGTATACCTAACTAGCTGTTGCCCGGGACTTCGTACGTGTTACACTACTAAATGTGTAGATAACCTAGAAATAAAGCTAAACTCGCTGTTGCAACTTGACTTGACACCTCATTTTTATCTTATGGGATAAATCATAGCCTATAAGGTAATCCAGGTAATCTACATATATACCAAATTTCTTCGAAATTGGTTCAGCTGTTACGGCGTGATTGAGTAACAAACAAACAAACAAACAAACATCCAAACTTTCGCATTTATATAATTAGTGTGATATACCTATGTGCCGAAGTGTGCGTTTTTTCATAGAATGTGAATTTCTGTAGACTATATGAGGAATGAATGACATACCATAAAAACATATGCAGCTTTAAGGGATGTCTAGGTTAAGTAGATACATAAATAAAAAAATAAAAAATAACACATGATAAATTTGTTGATCCCGGAATCACGGAATTTTTTCAATTAAAAAGTGCTATCCATACTAGCCAACTTTTAACGTTAGGTAAATATGCATCCGTTTATCCGATCTCGAATGATAACTGATGATGATATGGGAACCAGATAACTGATAGAATACTTTTTTTTGGAAATGGATACTTATAATATATAGAAAAATATCCAAACCCGGTACACATAGCTGTAGACCATGCAAACTTGTTCCGCAGCGGGAATCGAACCCGCTATCTCCTGCGTCGTAATGGGTATGCATGTGCTTTTACTTTGTATAATTACCCGAATGAATCCGAACCCGTTGATTCTATTCATAAAAATGGGTAACATAAAAATTTTACCCGGTTTCAGAATAAAATAAACCTAATTTGCATGCCTTTACATAACTAACGTAAAATAATAATAACTTTATTTTATAATCATTTCATAATCACATAAAACAGGATTTTACATATAATGATTAAGATTATTTATTAATTAGTTAAATGTAAAAAATAATAACATTTTATGTAAGTAGCTATAAGCCTCAGATACCCAAACTAGACTAAGGCTGACTTTCACAACGATCCCTAAACATATTTAGCACCTAAATATATTTAAATTTGACGTATTTGTATGATTTGACAACTTCTTAAATCATATTTAGTCACCAAATAGGTTTAGGCATCGTAGCGCAAGTCAGCCTAAAAGCCTGTTCAATAAGATGTTTAACTCCGACTTATGTACCTAAAGCTGATAAACAGAATTTTCTCCGAAAACAGCTGCGTTTACCGGAAATTTTATTTTATGAATAAGGTATTAAGTGCTAGGCTAGCGACTGCAGTACCACGAGTGCTTCAGGAGTTGTTAGGCAGCGGTGACCACTTAACATCAGTAGGCTCGTCAGCTTGTGTGTCTACAAGTTTATTATACACAAAAATAGAACCTGAGTTTTTGAAAGGTCGTTCGTAAAAAACCTTTATTCTGATTGGTTAAAATACATACTTCGGAGTACCAAATACGAATACAAAAGGTACCGAATAGTAAATACCAATGATCTGGCAGTCGTCGCTAAAATTTCGTAGCAGTTTCGTAGAGTTTCTCGTAGCTGAGTATCGAAGATAACCAGTTCATGGCAATTTCTTCAAACCCTATTGCCACTGTACTTAATTATATTTTGTTAGTTAATAGTAAATTTTTGCTGGTTTTTAAGTATTTTTTATGCACTATTTTAATCCTGTAATAATAATAATTAATTTTCATTTCATACATCTTACGCAATAGTTACTAAGACAGATTTTTAGCTACTCTGGCAGGATGTATATGCCAAAGAAACAAGTTATCCAGTTACTTTATTACATTTTCATACGCTGTGACAAATGTTTATTCAATTATGTATTTGCGCATACGTACCGATGCAGGTTGTAATCAAGGCTTATTAGCATAAACTAGAATTGACAAAGGCTTTTAACTAGCCCGAACTGGGCTAACTACTAGACTAATAATAAATTCAGATCGGTTAGTTAATAATTGGTTCAGATATCATTGGGCCCGGAAGTGAATGATTGCGTACAAAAACCAAGTTAGCCTCATAAAATAAATAATAATAATAGCACATTTACATTGAATACACCTTTTAATAAAAACGTGTATAGTAATATTTTTTAAGAATGTGTTTTGATTATTAAATGTAAAAACAGCCTGACGACCAATACGTTATTTTTTACTCGGTACTTCTTACTAACATCAAAAACCCAGATCCTTTTCACAGTATACATATAAGATAAAATAATGCTAAAATAAATTCATTATTAACATTATAAACATATTAATTTTGAATAATATTTAAATGCGTACAATGTTGTGTCAAAGTAGTTATGATCGTGCTTCCAGATTTAAGGAGAGTATCCCTAAATCTTGCAGCACGATGGCGATTCAAAGAATCGAATGCCAGTACGCGAAGCTCGACGAACATCGTGTGCTGCAGTAATGTGGAAGACGAAAACATATTTTAAATGATAATATAATTATAATGATAATATTATCAAGACAATCGCCCTTTTAATAGTTTATAGTACAGTGAAATAGAATGGGATATACAAAACCATGTGGAGAACAATGAATTAACATTATAATTTGTCAAAAGTATCATGTGGCTATGCTGAGGTTTGCGTGGTCTAAATAACAACCAAAGTGCAATTTGGCTGTGGGTTTCAACAAATCAACCCTTACTTATCAAAAGAAAGAGAATCTCTTTCTCTCTGTAATCCATCTGATGGATTAATATTGTTATCAAAGAATTATTCCTAAATATATTTTAGATTATTGGTGAGATTGTGTTCTACGTTTGAACAAAAATGTATCTGATGGAAGACGAAGATCTAGGAGGTACTTATTAACTCTTACCTTATAGAGACCCAGAGTTTTTAGGGAAATCAAACGTCAGTAGAGTGTTCCATATTCTAGCTATGCACATTATGTGGAAGCGAAAAGGCGAGTGCGAATGGGTGGTATAATGATGGAGACCGTGCGTCTTCTTTTCCTTTGATGGAAAGGAGATGGCGGAATCAGATCATGAACTCAAAGATTTTTAGAGAAACAAAATACTCATTTTTAAGTCGAGATGATTGCAAACAGTGAAAAAATCGGATAAGAACCCATAAATCAGTAAATTCAATTTTCTCAAGTGCTCTGCCAATTACAAGATTTCGAAGTTCTTAGCCAATAAATGGATTTTATAAAATGTTGAAGTGGTCCCTTCTAATATTTATCGAGCGTAACTTTTGCACCATTTTAGAATACAAGTTAAAACAAAAACTTTCATAGTGAGTTTATTACGACATTAACATATCTCTTGGGCGAGATGGACAGTGGTAGCCATCTCAGTTGGCGTAAGAGGTTGGGGTTTGATTCCCGCTGCAAGATAAATGTTTGCACGATCTGAGTATTGGTTCCGGATCTGAGTGATTGTTGACCTGTAACCCACGACACAGAATCTTAGTGTAAGGTCTGGTACTACGAATGTAACGGTTGGGAGTAAAACAAAACAGAACTTTTCAGACAAAACTCTTCAGTATCGTCAATCGTAAGGCACCAGAAGTAAAATAGCGAAGCTGCAGAAACTGAAACAAAGGTTAGAAAGGTTTTATGACGGTAGGAAGCTTCGTCATAAATAGTGGTTGACGTTCCTTCCGTCGCGCGGGCTGAGTTTATGTTGCAACTTTTTATTTCCTGCTTCCTGCAACACTGCGTTGCTCCTTTACTGAAGGACTCTGCAAAATGTATTCGTGTGTAATGTTTCCTATGTTATTCATTATTCTGTTTAGTTAAAAGTTATATCATGCTTAACCCGTGAGCGCCCGTTCATATGACACGATTTCAACGCGCGCTGATCGCGCTCGGGCAGCTTTTCATCAGCGCACGCGTCGCCCATCGGGTCCAAAAATCCAACTTTATGTCATTCACATAAACCCTAGGCAGCGCGGGGGGAGCGGACGAGGCGGGTGCGCTGCGCGTGTGCGATTCTTGTGCATAGCGGTTTTTATTCGGGCGCTGAGCGTGCGCTCGTACATTAATATAGATAAAATATGTACTTTATTTGAATGACACAAACTGTAAATTCGAAAGTTTCTGAGGAGCAAGCGGCGTTACGCGACTCGCGAGTGGTGTCTGAAAAAAATCGCGCTCGTGTGAACGTTGCCTCAAGGTTCACGAAAATACATTTTTTGATGGAGCGAAGCGAGATCTCTAAATCAATTTGGGCAAACCGGCGTTATATGTATGTTTATTTGTCCGAGGATAACTTTCGAAGCTTTGATTTGACCATCGTGAAATTTGATATATAGGTAAGTAGCGATGGCACAATCCTGGTGTGACTAAATGAAGTAAAAATGTTGGGGTGTTGTTGAGATAATGGGGTTCATGAGGGGTAAAAATAAATAAAAAATGAGACTATTTGGTCAAATGTCACGAGTAATGAAATTAGTCAATTTCAACCCCGATTTATTTTTAGTTTAATCCTTTTAGTTTTTGAGTTATGACCATCATAAAAACTTTGACTAAATTCACAGTGTACACCAGTGACCCACAGTTCTGAAATTTGTAATCGTGTAACTCTAGTAACACAAATATAGGGAAAAGTCTGAAATTCAGAATAACTACAATTTATAAGCCTAAAAATTATCACCAATTAACATGTACCCCCATATATATACCCCATATATAGCCCCCCTATATTTTTTTTGGTTTTTTGGGAGACTAGTGAGATCTCAGTTCCACCACAGATTCAGGGAGAACCACTAGTTATTATGATAATGGTAAAGCTGAATTTACATACGAAATAACTTGTATGACTGAAAATTCGTCAACGGCAGGATGAAAGTTTTAAAGAAGAACTTTATTTAATTTTCCTTGTTGATTTGGACGGAAAACAAAAACATACAATAAACATTATAAACAAATATTTCCGAAAAGTAATATTCGCCTTAATAGTAGGGTATGCTTCAAGGTATGAAAGGGTAATTATGTCTTTCAAAGAAGGTTGAACTGTGCTCATTCATAAAGGTTTCAATAGGCAAAGAGAATAATGACTTTTACTGTGAATAATTTTATTCCGATGCCATCTGACGTACTATAAAATAGGAAGTACGTCATGTAAGAGTATTCAAACGCTCAAAATTGATATCACCATATTTTATTAGCAATCGTCTTGAATTCCGTGTTTTACGATTCAGCTTTAGAATCAATTCTCTTGGGGATCCAATAAAACATTTTCATATAGTTTATGGCAATGGATTCCCCGCTTTAAATCCATCGTTAAACGCAAATACTAGTAAATTTTACTGTTTGTCTCCGGAGCAACCTATATGAACTAATGTTCTTTTGCATGCAGGAAATATCCATTAAAACTTGCAATTGACTTGAATACTAGCAGTAAAGTTAGGATTAGTTTCGCGAACTAAATCATTAATCTTTCAAAAGTAGAGCGTTCTTCTCAGAGCGGATGGCGCGCGTACAGCGAATGGAACTTACAACATACTTTCAGACTCATGAAAAGTTACATTAATTTGATCACAAGTGGCTAATCAATAGACATTTTTGCTGAAAGAATTATTATGTCTAAAACATTAGAGCACGTGTCGAAATAATCAATTAAAGTTTATTACTAGAAATAGCTTTTAATGCTTTCATATTAAATATAAATCATTCCAGTTTCAGAAGTTAAAAGCATATAGATTATATTTCAATATTTGAATCGTGGGTTTATTGGTTCCTTTCAAAAGCCTGTATTTATGGAATATGCCAATCAGCAAACACTATTTTATATACATAATGTAGAAATTCTTCATCGCATTGTAAAATACTGTGAGGGTGAATTATTTCTCTCATTTATTCTTGGAAGTTTCTCTATATATTAAATAGTAAATACCAGATAACCATTCAGTTTTGCTTATCAGTAAGACTTCGTTCTTTATATTTATTAGCTCAATATGAGCACGATCACCTCTTAGTTGATGTTTTTATTAATATTTATAGAACTAATCAAAAAAAGTAGATAAATTGAAAGACGTATGAATAAAAAAATTAATGTTTACCTATTTTTAGATCGGTAGATCGGAGGCTCATTGCATTCATAATTATACTAAAATGAAATATAACCTCCATGACAAATTCTTAATTCTATTAAATAAAGAAGCCGTTGTATAGTAGTAAAAAAAACAATGGATACCGGAAACGCAAATTTTCTTTTAAGAAACAAACTTTTATTTTAATTTCCGTGTATTCGTGATGAAAAGTTATGTATTATACTCGGGTGTAAGCGATCTATTGCACCTTGGCATCCAAGCAAGCGAAATCGAGCGAGGACGCTTATGAGTCGATTTAATTTTAGTAATTATAATTGCAATGAGCCTCATTCTATTTTCAACTTACGTCTCTAGGGGCGCAAATCGCATTTACGTACAAGAATTGAGATAACAATAACAAACTATCAGAGTATGAGTGATAAAAACCATATAATTGTACAACAATTTACTATTAACATTGGTTATTTATTAAATATTAGTTTAAATGTAACTATTTCCATAAACTTAAGTGCAGAACTTATAGAAAATCTTTGAAACAAAAATCCATTGAGGTTACCACTCGCTCCTTTGCAGGAAAATAAAAGTCAACTCTTTTCTGCATCGTGATAAAATCGAGATGATCGATGCGCCGTCGCGGGTTTTATCAAAAATCAGGTAATAGGTACATTACTGTGGTTTTAAAACTCAGCGTTGCCCTACCCACCATTAAAGAGTTTTATCATTTGACATTATGATTTATCATCATCTGTTTGTGCTTGTGCTTCTGTTTACTTTGAATTCAAAATTAAAAAAAGGTCGCTTTGTTATTGAAAATTATAATAGGTCTTAATTTCCTTTTGTGTATTTTTTTTATGGAATTGGCGCTGTTATAATCAATTATGACAATTTAGTCTGCTCAGACGACCGACAACTACACTACATTGACAAAAATGCGGTCAGGCAGTAGCTACTGTGAATGGAAACCATGAAGTGCGTGATGTTGCGTTGTGGCCGCGATGTCTTCGATATTGACCACACGTTTGCGACATTGTTGAACGCAACTGCAAACTATGGTACACGTAAAAAGAACTCTACACTTTCATACGTTTTTGTGACCGGCAACATTTTTGTCGCTGTGGTGTGGTTGACGCCCGTTTGAATGGACGCTAAGCCCACTCGAACAAAGTCGCGGGTAAATAGCTCATGTAAACATTAACTAAAAATTATGCATAATAATTATTGATTAGAACGGGTATTTATCGCGTATTTAATTTGTTAATTTGTTAACTTTTTAATTTGTTATCCCGACGTTTCGGCTATGATGCAAACGGGTGTTTATCGCGTATGTACCTTTTTAATTTGTTATCCCGACGGGTTAACAAATTAAATGGGTTGACGAGAGTCGTAACGTCACAGCCGAAACGTCGGGATAACAAATTAAAAAGGTACATACGCGATAAATACCCGTTTTAATCAATAATTATGTACAGTGATCGCGAAAGTTTGAAAAATACTATGATGTATAATGTCAAGTAATTTAAATGCCTAAATATTCTATTCTATTTGCCAGTCCGGCGGCAAATTTAGCCAAAGATCTCAAGCGGCGCAAATATGGAAGTCTCGACATAGCTTACGTATTTGAGCCATCTGGGGTCGAGACCCTGGGTCGCGTTTTCAAAATTATTTCTGGGCGTCTGTTCGAAGCAACGCAACGCATAAGCATTGCAATTCAGCGGAGCAATGCAGCCGGTGTCTTGGGGACACTTCCGCCTGGTCTGGAGCAGTTGAGCTATTTATAGATCGTTTGCAACGATGTTTAGATGATTCAACTGTTTCTTGTGTATTTTATTGTAAATAATTGTATATTATTTCTGTTATTAAAGTATTCTAACTGAATACAACATGTGTTGACTTTTCCTGCTTCCTCATTATGTATTTCATTGTATATAAATTATAATTACCAATTTGCAAGCAGAGATTAATATCAGCGCTGTCCAAGTAAGACCAATTTTAAAGACCACTACTACAGTGAGTGGCCTCTTAAATGGTCACAAATCGATTTGATTTGATTCCCGTTACTCCGCCGTTTGCCAGCGAGGAGAGCCCTACAGTTTAAAGAGTTTTTCTTCGAGTGTAGCCGGGAGCAATTATTTTATTATTATCACTCCTCTGACTTCTATTAAGTGAATTCTCTTGTGAGCTTTAATTGTTCTTTTGTTACTAGCAATGGAAGTTTCCTTTTCATTGTCCATGTCATTAGTAAAACTGTAATACAAGTCGTTAGGTAAGGCTATTCTCCGAGAATATTCCTATTTCGGATTATGTAGTTAACCCAGAAGGGAGTCATTCTCCTCACCTATGAGAAAAATATTGGTTTTGCGACTTTTATAAGTTCAATGTTTTTAAAATCAAAGTCAAAGTTTACTTATTCGTTTTAAGTTAGGTTAATCCGTTTAGATGCATTAAACGAGGTAAAAAGTTATGTGTGTAAGCTAAGTCCTAAAGTAAGTTAAAAGTTGACTAACAGTCTATTTAAAGGCGGTTTTATACTTATACAAATTAAGATTATTTTCTTAGTTTTTGATTTTTATGGGTTCATCATCAATCGCCCTTCATAGCTACGAGTACTCGTATATAAAGATCCCAATATGATCTACGAGCAACAGGCATAACGTAAAATTATCCAACTTTCATTAACAACTTTTCAACGCCCTATAAACGAATAGATAGGTAGATTCAGAGTTCACTGACGGAGAATTAATTAGTTCATCATCATCATATCAGCCACAGGATGTCTACTGCTGAACATAGGCTTCCCCCATAGATTTCCAGAGCGTCCGATCTTGTGCGACACCCAACGGCTCCAGCAACCTTTCAAGTCTTTCCATCTAGTGGAGGGCCGTCGTACGCTGTGCTTTCCAGTGCGTGGTCTCCACACGAGTACCTTACTTCCTCAACAACCTAGTGATTAGTTGCAAGAAAGTAAACTATAAAAACAAAGATCAGAATACTTGAGTATTTTCGGCTTCCATTCGGAGTTGCCGAGGAGAGTTTATACGTTAAGTTTCCCGATGTGCAGCCTAGTGAAATATTCAACTAGTTAGAAAGCCGGGAGAGGCGAGGATGGAAGAATCAATAAGTAGCCACTCATTACCGGAGGCGCTCTCAATTCATTATTTAAACGAACTACTATTTTAAAAGCTCTTAATAGTGGCAAGAGGATATTGCTAGATAATTTATACGATATTACAATGTACTATGAAGTATCAGGTACCTGATTAAGATTGCATGTAAAAGTATTTTATTTTGTGTATAACTTTGCGCTTGCAAAAAGTTTTTTACTAGCGGTCATCGACGATTTCACCTCCATTTTTCTAATGAGAAAATTTAGCTTGGGTGAAAGTATTTTATACCATATATGTTTTACCGTATCAAATAAAGGAAGTTACCAGGCGTGTTCAACTTGGATGGGCAGCTTTCGGTAAACTAGATAATATACTAAAATCCACGCATATTCCACAATGTCTTAAAACACGTCTCTATAACCAATGTGCCCTGCCAACTATGACTTATGGTGCCGAGACATGGAGGCTCACGAAGGAGGCTGTGCACAAAATAAGTGTAGCACAGAGAGGCATGGAGCGCGCCATGCTCGGCATCACACTCTTAGATCGAGTTCCCAATACCGAAATTCGCAAGCAGACTAAAGTACAAGACGTCAGCAAGCAAATATTGGGGCTCAAGTGGAGTTGGGCAGGACACTTGGCCAGACGTAGTGACTACAGGTGGATTAAGGCACTAACAGAGTGAGGCCGAGAACTGGCCATCGAAATAGGGGACGTCCACCAGCGAGATGGGTCGACGACATCCATAAGACCGTGGGTCGTACGTTGTTCAGACTGGCACAGGATCGGGAAGAGTGACAGAAACAAGGAGAGGCCTATGCCCAGCAGTGGGTCGACACGGGCTGAGAATGATGATGATGATGTTTTACCGTCAGGTCCTCATGTAGTTTTTTCGATGAATATTTTTATTTTCAGCCATTCGTGTCCCACTGCTGGGCAAAGGCCTCCCCCCATTCTTTCCAGACTTCACGTAGTTTTTTCGATGAATATAAAATCTTACTATTCTATGTGATTAAAAATGCATTAAAGTTTGTCCAGACGGCACCGCAAACAAACAGACAGTGTTTCATTAATTTATTTAAGTACCAATCGGGATGTTTATAAAATTAACAACAAAGTATGTAATCCAGAAGGTAAGTGGAAATAACTTGTAACAGACGCTTTATCTCATACTAGCATTTTCTGGTCCAACTTATTGGGTACCCTAATAAACTACAGTTTGAAGGTCTAAGGTACTCTCGACCCATTTCCGTTGTTCCACATGTTTTCCTCAGGCGTTGATTCAGGCCGTGCTCCATCAATTTGCATCTGTCCCATATTTCGACCTATTTCCGAGTTTCGAAGCTACACTTCCGAGGCCCTTTCTTTCCTCAAGTTATGTGATTGAGTTCATTGGTATTCCACCCTCAACTCCTCAACTTTCATATATTTAATAAAAATAGCGAAAAGCCGCACACGACACTAATACCATGAAGGCTGTTTACGCATGACAAACCATTTCCCTTTCTTTTAAAGGAAAAACTTAAGACTCAGAAGAAAAGCCGCTTTAGTTGCTTTTATAAATGAAAGTCTCGAAATAAACTTGCCGGGAGTTATTTGTCTTTGTCGTCAAGTATTACCAAACGGAAAAAAATAATTTAAACGGGCATTTAGTAAGAATTGTAGCTAATAACAGCCACGTAGGAAGGATATAAATTGTGAGAACTCTGAGGAGGGAAACGGTGTAGCCAGTCAACCCTCTTCAAAGATGACTGTTCCTTTTACTCAGTATTGTTTAAAGTATATGTTTTATATCTCTTATTCGAATATTATTGAATATTTCCTTAGAGAAGAGACTGAGAATTTCTGTAAAATGGTTTTAGATACTCATTGCTGGGACGAACTGAAAGGATTTATGAAGTTACGCAAATTATAATAAACTTATTATGCAGGTATACATACTCAGAAGCATTTGTAACAGTCACAATACGGTACCTCCTTGTACAGATTAATCAAACTGCAAGAATACTACAAATCTTTAAAAATTTGAATCTAATATTTTCCCAATATATTTTTGTCACTCTTCTAAATACACCATTAATTACAAATTGCAAATACATTATCACCAATTTGAAAAGATCAGGAAATTAAATTTACTGCATGCTCTTTACCTTACGTATAAGCAGGCACGCCTTTCCTTTCCTGCGAGCGTCATACAAACGAGCGTAAAATGGAATTACTTACGAAGTAAGCGATGCTTACTCTTTTACGGTCCAAAGATCGGAGGAATAAAGTTCTTTTTATTGCAAGCTCGGTTTACAGCCGTGGTAATAGGTGAATTTGGTGTGTTCAGCACCGTGATGCTTCCCAGGATAATTTGCATGCTGAGCGACGTAATCACGTGAGCACATATTATACACATAAGATACGAGAAAAATGTATGAAACTTTGTTGGTAACTATTAATTCACAAATCAAATTAATATCCTACTTAGAAAACTTCCGTGAATTATTTCAATCCTTGTATAATACGGGATTTATCACGTACGTTTCATCGGTGTTTCGACCGACAATGTTTCGGTTCAACCTTGAACCTTCATCAGGATGAACACCGAAACGGTACGTGATACATTCCGTATTTATAATAATGAGACATCCAATAACATTAAACAAATCATACGGTCTAGATAAGTAATCAAAAATAATTAGTATCAATATTCCCTATTTTCCTGTTAAAACAGCTTGATAACACTTTTTTTATCAATCTTCACACGAATTGTAAAATAATTAATTAAAATAAAATATATTATTAGTATACAGGGTGTCCCGGAACTAGTATTGTAAGCCTGAACGCGGATATTCCGAACATGAAAATTAACAACTTTTTATAGTTAAAATAATAATTTTCAATTATCTTTTTCAGAATAAAAAATTACTTTTTCTTTTACTCCAAATCAGCTGTTTTTTAGAATTTGCGCCTTCCTAGAACTTACCTTAAACAAACGTAAAGTTTGACTTAAGTTCTTTTATCTAAAGCAGCTGGTAAACAAAGCCTAAATCAGCTGATTTTTACCAAGTGATTCTTCAATGAAAATTACTGCATTCACAAAAGTCAAGTCGAGAAGAACATTTTGTATAACGATAATTATACCAAGTTTCATCAAAATCCATCCAGTAGTTTCAGCGTGAAACGCGTACAAAGGGACAGACTGACAAAATAACGTTTCTGCGGGTTCTGTGCCAAAAAAAGAAGTTCGTAATATCTATTACTATAATAAAAATATGTAAACAATAAATATCGCTGGACATTTCACACAGCGCTATCTTGCCCCAAACTAAGCAGAGAACTACTATGGGAACAAGATAACTGATAGAATACTTATATACTTTTTTTTGTAAATACATACTTATAATATATTGAAAAACACCCAGACATGGAACAAATATCTGTAGATCATGCAAACATTTGTTCCGCGGCGGGAATCGAACCCGCTACCTCATGCGTCACAGCCATCTATACGCCCACTGCGCCACGGAGGCAGTCAAACTATTTATTATTTATTTTAATTGTCTGCGTTTTAGAAGATTTGTAAGCATAATGAGTTAGGTTATTAGTTGGGTATAAATTAATCTATTTTTAGATATTTATTTATATATTAGGATTATAAGTTCAGTTTTTTTATTTCTCTTCATTTGTATTTATACTCTGTGCACCGCTGTCCAATACTGCTTCGCTCATTACTTTCCATCCAAAGGTTGCCTGGAAGAAATCGCTTTCAGCGATAAGGCTGCCCATTGCATGAATTTAGAATTTATTTGATTTTTTAAGTATTCCTGGTGTACAAAAAGCATTATTATATTCTATTCTACTCGTACTTATGGCTCAGCATAATACTGCACATTTATTTTCATACTATGTACTTATATCGCAGACAGTATTTCTTATGAACGAGGCACAGAATTTAAATTCTAACAGTAACATTCAGACAGTAGAGACCCGCCGTAATCAATATAACGAAATTAAGTTTACACAGAGCATTTTAATTTAAGATTTTAATGAGTTTCGGTTATTCTTAATTCTTTTCATGATTCTTTTTTTTTTATACTACTGGTAATGGAACAAGCCTATGGCCCACCTGATGTTAAGTGGTAACCATCGCCTATAACAAGTTTGCCTCGCAGGTCACGCTCCTTAGAAATGCACATTCCTGCGTCCATCAACATGAGGCATACAGGTGTAAAGCCTCATGTGCCTGTAATTTCACCGGCAACCGTAACACCTTTCAAACCGAAACACAGCAATGCTGCTTGGCGGTAGAAATAGGTAAGGTGGTAGCACTTCCGCGGGCGAGCCCTTTCACAAGAAACTCTACTACTCTTAAAATGCTATGAGATTCTGTTATTTACGAAGCTTTAATCCAGAACAACTGTATTGTTGTTTTATGTTGAACATCCACCCGTCATACAAACCGCATTCCCTAAAGCCGTAATGTATAAGACAATAGATTTTCAAATAAAAAATATAGTTTACTAGCTGACCCGCCCGCGGCTTCGTACGCTTGAAATTTTCCGTTCCCGTGCGTACTTCGGGATAAAAACTATTTAAAACCCTCTTGTTGAAGTGACGCGACACTTCATGTAAATGACTTCACGTCAATGAACGACGGACTATATAGATATCGTTCATACAAAAATACTAAAATCGCGATTAAAAAATGGGGGCAGGGTAAGAGGGTGCAAAATACTTTACGACCTATTCTAATACCTACCAAATATATAAAAAAAAAAATCGGTCGACCCGTTACGGAGGAGTGCGACCACGAAAGCCGTGACACGAGAATTTTATATATTAGACGACATTTTTATATAATAGATTGTTTTAGATTACGGACAGAGCTGTTCCTCAAAATACTCTCAAAAACCTACAAAATTTACAAAAATAAACTTTTGTCATGAATTTGGTTTTTAAGCATATTTGAAAATGCTATGGGATATCAATCAGCTGTTACCTACATATATTTTGTTTGAGTAGGTAAAAAGTTTGATAATTTTTCATGTTAGCCGTGTTAAACATTAAGTTCATATCGGTCGATTATTTTAAACCCTTGCCTTGTTACCAGAAAAAAGTTAAATAACTGTTTAGCGCGTGTTTAAAAAATCTTTTTCATAAGTTTCATTATAGGATTTTTTTAAACACGCGCTCAACTTTGTTTATTTTTTTTTTGGTAAGATCCTTGATGTTTAAGGTTCATATTGATGGGTATTATTTTTTACCCTTTATGTTTAAAGGAGTGGGCTGATTACACCCGGTATAACAGCTGTGGAAAGTTTATCAGTATCTTAGGTTCTCTATTTTTGATATATTATTTTCCAATACAAATTCGTAAAAAGGAAAATGCTGTGGAGCGTTAGAAGGATGTAGTCACACGATCGAAGCTCTTTCAAGTATTTCCTTTCAGGTTAAATCAGCTGGAAATCATGCGAGGGTCAAACATTCACGACTCCGTTACGTGAGAAATTAATAAAGTTTTATTTTTTTAACGGTCCAGGTTCATTTAACTGTAAATTTAGGAAAACAGTATTTAAGGTTAGGGCCACGTGATATCTTCAAAGGATGGGAAATACTAGTTAGTAATATCCTATAGGGTATTTATCGTTTTTAAGTGTTCTGTGGTCCAACTTGATACTATTATATAGTTTCATTCTGTGGCTGTCTGTCCGTAGTTATAGCCGTTTTACTCATAGACTATACGTACCTACATAATTGGTAACCCCTAAAAGGTTAAACTTAATCTATTTATGGTTTGATAAAGCTGGTGATTGCGAAGTAGTCCTGACTTGTAAATATGTTTGGTAGAAATTGATTTAAAATTTTACATGGCTCCAAATATTATAGAATTTTGTAAAATTTTACTTCTTTTGAGATTTTCTCGATGAACCCAGTTCATTGACCTTTTCTGAATCCTCTTAAAAGTCTCGTATCTTATAAGTTACGTTTTCATTATGTAAGTTTTAAGATGGCTCGAGGTAACCCATCTGTAATCGTTAGTCAAAAAGCAAAATTCAAGGAGAAAATCTGTTAATTCTCTTTGCGTGTTATTTATAAGCATGGTTTAGCTTCGGTGAGGTATTACCTCGGGTTAACTCCTATTTTTACAGGCAGAAAGTTTTAGCTGAAGCTAAACTAAGTAAAAGCTTAACCATGCTTATAATTAAAACTGTTTGGGTTTATCTTTTCTAATCTCTTTAAATTTAAATTCTGTTTCAACAAGTCTCTTGGGTAGCAACTTAGTTAAAAGACACGTCCGAACAGAAAGGGCTTTACTTCGACTTTTGAACCTGTATTACTTATACGAAATAGGATTAAGTATAGCAATGTCATACAGCATTCACATAAAGCTTTGAATGATTCATTTAGAGTTCACTTAATCAGCCCAATTTAGAACCATTATAATATCCGAGTGTTTATTTCCAGAGTTATTAAATTATTTCTGGACAAGCGTGTTTCATCATTGACCACACCATCACTTACCATCGATAACCACTTCCTCTCCTTTGCCAAAATAAATAAAGATGACCAGATGATAATTTTATGACCAAACTTTTATAAAATTCTATATTTAACGCCCTGTCATTTGTATGTTATGGTTAAATTAGATAACAATTTACTAAACATGAAACAATAAATACAGAACATAATTTTAACAAATTAATTTAGTTCAATGGGTGGTCTTATCATTAAAAGCGATCTATTCCAGTTATTGAGTTATGGTTCGAACGCGGCAGACAGAGTGGATGAGAAGAGCCTAAAACGGTGCCGCGTTTTGGGAGGGTGTAGAGATAGGGAGTGTAAACGTATAGGCCTATGTGGACTAATGTGGGTTGACGATGAAGATGAATATACAAATTTGAATTTGTAAAGCTCTGAGAAAATGTGACTACGAAACAGTGGCGCGGTAAACAAATAACTTTTCAGCAAAGATATAGCCAACTTAACTAAACTATTTAACCGATTTTGATGAAAATTCTATGGAACTAATCTAAAAGTATATCCTTTCAATTAATAAACAATTATCTCAATCGGTTAATAAATGACGGAGTTCAGAGGTAACAAACATAAAACCGAATTGCGTCCTCATTAATTTGAGGGTTGCTCTCGGTTTTTTGGGATCCCATCATCAGATTCTTACTTGGTGTCAATCGGACCACCTGGGAAGCCCCCCTTTTAAACAAAAAAAGAATTTCTCGAATCGGTCCAGGTGTTTTCTAGAGATCGGAGAACGAACATAAAAAAATATTCCGAGTAATTGAGAACCTGCTCCTTTTTTATCGAAACGACACACCTATTACCTAATGAAATAGAGTGTATGAATAGTTTTTTTTATTAAGATATTATATTGTTTATGTTACTGCTATGTTTTCCTGTGTCTCGCTTTGTAGTCTGTGCCGTTAGAAATACATTTTTTTCTTTCTTTCTTTCTTTCAAATAAGAATATTTTATTATTGTTTACTAACAAAATGGATGACATGTCTGAGAAATAAATGAATTGAATTGAAATACACAGTAGCTTAGATTGTACCTCACCAAGTTATTTTGTAAGTACCCGTGCCTTTAGCGTGTTTGATTTCCCAAGGCACTGAACTTCTTAGCAATTTGTTATTTCTTCACATGATGGGTGGATGGTGTCTGAAAACTTTTATATACCGACGTCAATTAATGCTTTGCAATTATGAAGCAGGTACCTATCTATTTTATTGATTTTAACCTTAGCAATGTTTTTGGGGTTTGGTTGGCATAATTATTTTTCGAATTAGCCATGACATATTTTATACTTTACTTACATATAGAAGCTGGCGAATTGTCTTCATTTATGGAACACTAGCTGACCCGCCAGTGGCTTTACACGCGCAAACACCAAAATCATTTTTGTATAGAAACTTTGACACCCCATTTTTATCCCATGGGACCTGATTTATGGGATAAAAAGTAACCTATATGTAAATCCAGGTTATAATCTACGTAAATCCTAAATTTTATCGAAATTGGTTCCGCCGTTACGACGTGATTGAGTAACAAACAAATAAATAAAGTAACATCCAAACTTTCGCATTTATAATATTAGTGTGATAGAGCCTCTCCACTAGTTGAGACTTAAGCACGTGTCTTCCACAAACACTGACTTTTGACCATATGTGAAGCAATGAGTAAGGTAATCGTTTGTTCCATCACCTTATCAAATAAATACAAACAAAAAAATGGGCCGTGTGGCGATTGTCCGAATAATTTGGCCAAAATCCAACTTCTGAACACAAATGTAGCTCATGACGAGAATGACGTGACGGGCTCCAAGGGAAATTCACAATGAAGATGCGTTTCGCCTAGTTTTAACTATTCTCTGATTCAACAAACGGTTCCTGCAATTACTTCGATTGTGGTGATTACGATAATTGCCGAAGCTTTACCTGCACCTGACTGATTCGCGAACGGTCTGAAAGTTTCAGGTTTTTCGAACAATTTCTTTTTTTTAGATATTATAGGCTTGCGTTTGACCACTATCTCGCTTGGTAAAAAGCGATGATGCAGTCTACGATGTTTTCATATCTTCTTCATTGAATCATAACATATTGAGAAAAAAGGTTTGTTGTTGATTCATTTCATTTCAGAGCCGTAAAAAAAATATTATTAACGAAACCACAAAAACATTTTTAATTTTACAATCAATCAAAATACCTAATCAATACACAAATGCGGAACAAATGTTTGCAAGATCTACAGATATTTGTTCCGGGTCTGGTTGTTTCTCTATATATGATAAGTATGTATTTACAAAAAAAAATGTATGTAAGTATTCTATCAGTTATCTGGTTCCCGTAGTACAAGCTTTGCTTAGTTTGGGGCTAGATAGCGCTGTGTGAAATGTCCAGCAATATTTATTTATTTATTTATTTAATAATCATATGATTTGTTACTCTTAATCGGAACTCAAGACTTTGAGAACCTTGTGTCTGGAAAAATCTAGTATAGGTTTCAAGATTTTGCTGGCCAGTTTTTTGTATTTAGTTCATGTTAATTCTCTAAACACTCCTAATTCACAGAACATTGAGACAAGTTGGTCTAACTAATCTAGAAACGGTTGTGAACAAAGGCATTGTTTGAACGCATGACTTTTGTCGTAAAGTCATAAACGGATTAAGTTGGAAAAGATTTGAGCAGTTAAATTTTAATGTGATGTTCTAGAAGCTTACTGTTTATTTCGTATAAGCTTAGTTAAAATTATGTTTTGCTAAACTGGGGCAATAGGTATAATTTCATAAACAGCAGGATCCATCGGTATATGTACCTATACATATATGCATGTTGAATGACCCCGAAATTCAGAGGTCTTCAATTAAATAAATAAATAATAAATATTGCTGGACATTTCACACAGCGCTATCTAGCCCCAAACTAAGCAGAGCTTGTACTATGGGAACCAGATAACTGATAGAATACTTATATACTTTTTTTTTGTAAATACGTACATACATACTTGTAAAATATAGAAAAACAACCATACCCGAAACAAATATCTGTAGAACATGCAAACATTTGTTCCGCGGCGGGAATCGAACCCGCTACCTCCTGCGTCTCAGCCGGCTTTTGGCCCACTGCACCACGGAGGTCGTCAAATTACGAGAAAATTCATTATTTTATCCGATTAAGGACTTATCCGCTCCGCACTGCGTAGGCGAGACTCAGTGCGGGGTGGATCGCACTCACCCTGATGAAGGTTCATGAATTGAACCGAATCATTGTCAGTTTAAACAGCAATAAACAATACATAATAAATCCCGTATTTATAATAATGATTAAAAAAAATCACGACGTCACGAAAATGTTTGTTCTAAGTCTTCAAAATTCGATTTCTAATAAACTTTGAAAGATATGCTGTTTCTGATGAGTATTTAGTAAATAATAGTTTTAAGGTGCATAAACCAGAATTAGATACACATGTATCATTAAAATAATAATATCCTTAGGCAGCATAGATAATTACTCTGTGAAAGGAATCAAGACCTAATAGGTCAGAAAGCATATATTTTTTTTATCTCTAGGACAAAGCGAAGTATATAATAATTATATCTAGCGTAGGTATTATAATAATTGAAGCTAGAACCTCCCTAAATCTTCGGTGTGTAGATCATGCACGCCCAATTACCCAGCCCAGAACCGACAATTTGTGGTAGGGATTCAACTAAATGCTATGTTCTACTAATCTGTGGCTAAACCGCCAATTAATTGTAGCGGTCCGGCAAATAATTATAAATAAATTATTCAGATAGTAACACTGCAGTAGGTGCATGACCTGCATAGTGCACTATGAATACTTTTACCACACTTGTTATTTCCACGAACAAGTTTCATACCTTTGAAATCATTTGATGGCCATGTGCCATGGGCCAAATAATTTGTTGCGCGTCTGGGTGGTCTATGAGATATTGTATCAATCAATCAATTCATTTACTGTGAATATGGGTTAAAAACATATGGTTAGTGATACAGTTTAAGTTCGTCCATCCCACGATACAGGGAATCATTATGTGGAGCTCGAACTACGTAAGTATGAGGTCGAAGGTAATGTGACTGTTCGGTTTCATTAAAAGCTCGACAACTTTACTAAAGATAAATAAATAAAGCTCAACTTCTCACGGCGCCATCTAGCCCCATCTAGTAAACAAAGAATTCGCTCTTAAGCGATAAGACCGCCCATTGTACTTGTTGCTTTGTGAATTATTATTATTACATTTTTTATGTTTTGCGGTGTACAATAAAGTATTTTAATTCATTTATATTCATTCATTTATAGCTTGCACTCTAAAAACCAGATAACTGATAGAATACTTATATACTTTTTTGTAAATATATACATGCTTATAATATATAGAGAAACAACCAGATCCGAAACAAATATCTGTAGATCATGCAAACATTTTTTCCGTGGCGGGAATCAAACCCGCAACCTCCTGCATCATAGCTATTCACCCACTACGCCACGGAGACCGTCAATATAATTCAAACCCGCAATTAAAATTGCCACTTATTGTGAACCGATTGTGCGAGATACAGAAAAACAACTTGGTATTTAATGTCGTTTCAGCTCCGCTTGATCATACTCATGTAAAAAACTAAGGAATATAAATCGAGAATTTAGTATAATCCCTTCAGAAAACCATTGAGTTCTATTGAAAAGCATCAATTCTAGGATCATACGATCCAATTTTATTCCTCGCCATAAAATGTACAATCTAATAAATAATGGTCCTAGTTTATTGGTCACATCGTAAATGCATTTTAATGCGGCCACATGACCGGCATGACCGCAGGACTACAAAACTTTTACGTTTATCCGTTCCAATTTAATTTGTGCCGACTCAAATAAATACACCTATACAATTTCCTTAGAATATTGGCCATAAAAAGACGTTATCTTTAGTAAATATAGCCTTTTAACATAACATACTACGTCTTTTTTATGTACAACATTAAATGAAAACACGAGGGTTACTGGCTAGTTAATTTTCATAGAAAATTTTAAATTTTCAAACAACCTGGGCATGAAGTCGTCAATGAAGCCTTTATAAATTAGGTAAACAAATCATATTCATTCATCATGTAAGTAGGTAAGGTACCTGTTAAACTGATTAGGTGGCATCATAGTCGCAAATGCACCGCCGATTTACGTTAAAAAGTGTTTATTGGATCGATTACTAGATAAATATTCAAGCTAGCGGTTCAAATCCACCTCTAAAACTAGTTTGTACGATTTCGGATGTGTATTTAAAATTAATGTCGTACATAACAAAGTGATGAAGTGGGTACGATGAGCTAGTGTTGCCAGATGTCCCGATTTGCGCGGGACGTCTCGATTTTCACGGGTCTGGTGACACGTCCCGATTCACTCTTGATCGGGACGCCGAATGTCCCGATTTTTCACTAACCTCCTTAGTCTGTATTTATTCTATGCACCTAACTAAATTGTTGGATAGGTCTGGGGGGGGGGGGGGGAATAAATACCTACTTTTTATATGGGATACATTTTTTAACATAAATAATATGCAATTATTTACGTCTATTAAAAAAACTAACCCACCGATAAACAAAAATAATGATTCACAAAAACCTGTTTTTTTTAGCTAATTTAGCTGTCCCGATTTTAAAATTAATATCCCAATTATTTTAACCTTCCATTCCGAAATTTGCCACACTGGACCTGGCAACACTAGATGAGACACCCACTGTTGTGTTAGTTTAGGCTTTAAGTTCGTTATTTTTCTTGTTTCCTGTTTGTGTTTGTTCTGTTAGTACTGTCTTGGTGCTATCACAAATAAATGATTTTGTTTTGGAAACTGTGCGTTGTGAATTAACAACTAGTTACAGGGTGAATTAGTTGAATTCTCAGGAATGACTTTGCCCATTATCGAGAACTATAAATTTTGTTTATCAATTACACAGTCAAATGATAAAGTGGAACATCCTTTGAACAGTACAGCATGATCGTGCTGGCTGTTTATGAATCTTGATGGACTTTTTGATCGAGCGATGCTAGATCTCCAAATCAACTTGGGGTAGGTAGGCAGTTACGGCACAATTTTAGTGTGACTAAATGAGCTAAAAATGTGGTTGTTGAGATATTGGAGTTTAAGAGGGGTAAAACAAAATAAAATGGGACACAAATATAGGGAAAAGTCTGTAATCCAGAATAACTGCAATTTGTACCCCAAAAAAAAATAACCAATTAACATGAAGTCCAGTTACCTGTAATATGAATAAAACTGTAGGTCAAGTTAGTTGCTTATGCATTTCGTGGAACTATTGAAAAAAAAACCGATTATTTCAAGCAATTCTGTAGCTCATATAAGGAAGGGCACAACACAAAAGATATACATATTAGACTTATATTAAACAGGGTTTTTGAGAGCATGCCTGTGACAGCAATGTCTGGTGTACGAACAGTCTACTCTGCCAAGACATCATTGCCAAGACGGCGTTGGCGCTGACCCGCAGCCTGCGCACCAGGGACGCGGCTCGCTTGCGCATGACGGTATGGAAGTAGACAATCCTCGCCGCCGCGAACATCCCCGATGCACTGCAGTAGCGGGGCAGCCCGAGCACCGCCCTGAGCGCATTGTTTTAATGGACTGTTATTATGTGCATTGCATTTTATTACCGCCAGCAGAGCAAAATCCGAACGACACGTCTATACAATAGTGCCGGTCAACTTTACCCTCTACTGTTCGTCATGCAAGAGGGTATTCTAGACTAAATTCGGTTTGGTCAGCCATATGAGAGCTCATGATAGGCAATACATAATTAGTGTGTAAAGGGTTCGC
Organism: Philereme transversata; assembly: GCA_963924445.1. NCBI lineage: Eukaryota > Metazoa > Arthropoda > Insecta > Lepidoptera > Geometridae > Philereme > Philereme transversata. The sequence goes on from OZ004342.1 coordinate 15,826,506, forward strand.
CATAATCGAAAACGATTAGGAGGACATCATAATCATCATGTTATTTTGATAGTCAAAGATTACAATTTTTTTTGTTTTTGTGAGAGACTTGCGAGATTTTCGGGGCGAATCACTAGTACAACTCGTTTTCAGAATTTCTAAAAACTCTAAATTGGTTTAAAAAGTTTATTCTCATAAGAACAAATTACAGTTCATTTAAAATGAGCTTAAATATTATATAACAGTAAGTTTGCTTATTTAAATAAAAAAATTACCAGAAGTAGGTACCAACATACTCAAACTATAACGACTTAAGGTAGGTTTTTTTTTTAACCTATACTTTCCCACTGCTGGGCAAAGGTCTCCCCCATGTTCCTCCACATCTCACGATCACTCGCCACGTCCCACCAGCCATCTTGGAATGCATCGAGGTCGTCACGCCAACGCTTCCTCGGTCTGCCACGGCTTCGACGCCCGTCTGCAGGCACCCACTGTGTGGCGACTGTTGCCCATTTGTCTGTGACCATACGACTGACGTGACCCGCCCAGTCCCACTTCAGCTTGGCAGTCTTGTCGCCAACATCTGCGATGCCGGTCTTCGCGCGCAGTGTGGTATTGCGGATCCTGTCGATTCTTTTTACCCCTAGCACGCTGCGTTCCATAGCTCTTTGGCAAACCTTGAGTTTAGACTTTTGAGATTCCGTCAGTGACCAAGTTTGGGCACCATAGGTAAGGACGGGCAGAATACACATGTCGATGAGTTTACGCTTAAGTGACAATGGAAGGTCTCCCTTCATTAGCGTCTTCATGGACCAGAAGCTCCTCCAGGCATTTTCGACGCGGCGGACGACCTCTTTATCTTGCCTGTTTTCGAAGGAGACAATCTGGCCCAAGTAAATGTACTCATCAACGTAGTAGATATAATTCTTGCCCGTCTACCATAATTTTTTGTTTGTTGGTGTTGGTCATTAGTTGTGTCTTTGACCGATTCATCATTAGTCCAACCTCAAGGCTTGCAGTGCTCAGGTCTTGGAGCATATTTTGGAGTTCTTGTGCTGTGGGTTGGTTATTGAAATTAAATTCTGTTAGCACTGACCAAAAATATTATTTATATATATATATGTATTATATACAGTGTGTCCCTGGATAAAGTGCAACCCCGAAAGGGGGTGAAACTAGATCAAAAATTATCGACAAAAAAATAGAAAAAAAAAATTAAAAAAATTTAGTATATACTTTATTGATGAATTAAAATTTTTATTGCTCACTAATGACTCTATTTAATAAACGAGTGGCTATCGTGACTTAAAGTTTAATTTTTGTATTAAAATTACATTTTTTAGGCTGTTTTTTTCCAATAAACTCCAAAAATCTTAAAATTAAGCCTATAATACTAGAAATTTTTATGACTTTTTATTATTGTCTATCATAATAGCTTTTAAATAAAATAAAAACCTACGTTCTAACATAAAAAATGTGCTGGCTAGGAGCATTTAAAGTTGACACGCCAGCACATTTTTTATGTTAGAACGTAGGTTTTTTTTTATTTAAAAGCTATTATGATAGACAATAATAAAAAGTCATAAAAATTTCTAGTATTATAGGCTTAATTTTAAGATTTTTGGAGTTTATTGGAAAAAAACAGCCTAAAAAATGTAATTTTAATACAAAAATTAAACTTTAAGTCACGATAGCCACTCGTTTGTGAGTTATTTGTTATTTTATCGTCATCGTCACATATCTGACATGATTATGGTTTTTATTTTAACAAAATAGACCTACTACTTTGGAAGAAATAATTTTTTTATTAAATAGAGTAATTAGTGAGTAATAAAAATTTTAATACATCAATAAAGTATATACGAATTTTTTTTTAATTTTTTTTCTATTTTTTTGACGATAATTTTTGATCTAGTTTCACCCCCTTTCGGGGTTGCACTTTATCCAGGGACACACTGTATAGTGTAGTAAGACCAAAAGTATGACCCTTCCAACTACTATATTTTTTATTTTTTTTTATTTTATATTTTACTGTAGTATATTTGCATCTTTAATAAATATTCTTTCTAATATCATTCATATTTCTGCTGCCAAGCAGCATTGCTTATGTGCTTGTTAATAAAAATTCGTATAACGTCGCTAGTCAAATAAAAAAATATCTGCAAATAACATTTCTCAAGTCAAAACTGAAAAGTTTCTTTAAACATGATAAGTTTGACTAGCATTTCACATCTCATGTTTACCGTCGCAGCGCAGCGTCATAAAATCTTCAAACTTTTAACACACTTTCTGTCGTGATATTTTATTCAAGCGCATGCAATGAATAGTTTTGTATTCCTGTTAGACAAATCAGTTAGAGTTTGACCACGGAGAATAAACCCATTAATGTTCATGCTGCCCTGCTGTAGGTACACATCTAAACCAGTCGTTAAAATATAAATTTCAGCACCCTTCATAAAAGCCATGAGAACTTCAATTCCAAAGGGATAATTCCCATCAAATCGGTCTAAATCTCTGCTTTCTTGCAAATTGTTTCGGTTAATTTTGGGGGTAACCCTTAGGTTATTCTAACGCGACTTTGGTACGGTTTGGTTTTATTCTATGCTCGACAAAAGGTTTGTTTTCAAATTGGTCGGTTGTAGCGGGTTGTCTTGGTTGATATAGCGCGGATGTTTTAAGACGGTCGGGTTGTAAGGCGAGCAGGTTGTTCGAGGGTTGATTTTGAATTCGGTCGGATGTGCGGTTGTCTTATCTCGATTCTTGCGTTGCGTAGAGTCGGTGCGTAACAATGCCACGCCCCCGCGCCGCGACCGACGCGACGTCTTCGCACTTGACTGTTGCGCGCGCATTCCTACACTTGTTTACGTAAGGGTGGAATCACATGGATTGATCTGTTGGATTCTTGTTATCAGTTGTGAGAAAATCGGTCAATCAGTTGAACTACCAACTTTATCAAACATCGACAGTCAGTGGCATTTATGAATCTTTGAATTCATTAAGTATAAAAGCTTCGTTCAGTAATATACGAAAGATGGTGGTCTATATTCACAAAAATAATGGTAGGGCTGAATAACAAAGGGTTATGAATATTCCGAATACCTACAGCAAATAACTTTATTTTGAAAAGATCAAGATCTAAAGCCACACAAAAAGTATGATAAAAACACATAACGGTAAGAGTTAAATAAGAAACTATTTTCTTAAAATAGTAAATCGAAAAGTAACAAATTATTGATGATACGACCTTACCCTTATATCATGACATTCGCGTGATGCGTTGGAAAAATCTGTAGTAGAATCAGCATCGCAGCGCCACGGTACGGTCGCGGAGACAAACGTATCTACGTCACGCGAGTGCCGACATCGGTAGTCCCGCCATCTAGCGGCGGCGATTGCAAGCCTCGCACCTGCCCGCGCGAGCCGGACCGCGACATTTCTCCGTCGCGCTCGCACCAGTGGCACGTAGGAAATAACCTCAAAACGTCCAACGCGAACAACCAATCACCAAAATATTCGCCTTACGAGACATTTATAACAGTGACACGAGCCCCAAAGACGAATAACAGTGCTATGAACGTGACGTAATCCCGCAAACCTCAGGATTTACCAGTACAGTGTTGCCTAACAGTGTTATTATCGAAATCGAAAGTTTCTAAAGGACGAATGCCCCTTTTGGTGGGCTGTCACTGGGCAGCCCCCAAATTCTGTGCCAGTATGTGGTGGTTGTTGTTTATTTGTGTTATCAACGTGAAGACTATTGAAGCCTTGGCTTCCAACAGCACCGGTCCTAATTACGAAAGTGAGTAATTTATTTATTTATATTTTTTTTATTTGTTTACATTTTTTGTTATCAATGCAATCTATCAGAAAGAAGTTTAAGATCTTGATGTTACGGTAGTTTTAATTATTTCCATGAAGGCTAAATAAACAAGTAGATATGTTAATGACTGATTGAATCGTATGATCTTTTCATCGGCCGAGGTGACTGTTCGTCGACAGTGCAATACTAATTTTATTTTTATGTGTATAACTGGTTTGTTACGTACTCGGACTGAACACACGTGTGTAGGTACCTCATTTGTTTGTTTACTTACCATTACCATTTCGTTTACAATCTGATAATATACCTACATTATCCGTGGCAGTATCATGCCATCTTTACTTATGATAACATGATAAAAAAGTCAAATAAGTCCACGTATGGAATGGAATCGTGAATCAAATCACGAGTTTCTTGAAGTTACCTTTTGCGCACCTTGAGGAAACTATACCTACCTACTATCAACCTATCAACCTAGCTACTATGCACTGATTTAACTGACAAGTAACCATATCTAGAAGATGTTTGTCAATTAAGAGCGACTTGCGCAACGATGCCTAAACGTATTAAGTAGCTAAATTATGATTTAAGGAGTTTTCAAATCATACAAATAAGTCAAATTAACACAGGTTTGGTCGCTAAATACGTTTAGGGACTGTTGTGCATGCCGAGTTAAGAGTCTTATTATTTTAATGCTTGTTAAACATAATATAATCATAAGTCATTGTAGTAAGGTATACCTATTAAAAGTCTTATCGACCATACCCATCATCAACTTATTATGCCTTCCTCCTAGACAATGCAAATACGAACTAATTAATAGATAAGGTACAGTCGCCAGCAGAAGTAGTTTAGCTATCTTCTGATATTTATCAATAACCATAACATTTTTGAAGTGAATACTTCTTTAGGCGCGTTAGACATTTTTTGAGATGGGGAAAAAACCATTGAACTCGCGACACTGTTACCGTTACCGACACCTCTGTACCTATATAAGGATCTGTAGTGTAGTCTGCTTTTAAATTTTGAATACCCAAACATTGAGCGCTAAATTTTCCACTTCTGTCACTCTTTTTTATTATTAACTTTTTATTAACTCATTATTACCTATTCCGCCCCCCAAGTCCCACAATTGGGAGACCGCCAAGGACAAGAGTAAGTAAGTAGCAGAAAAAAAAATTCCTACGTAAATACAACACCTGTCGGGAGTCGGTTGATAAATAAATGCTGTCGCCTTTATGTCCTAGGCATCACAGATCAATATGAAACTATAATTTGTAACTTAGTATGCCAGGCCCTACCACGAGCTACTTAATGCGAGTCAGCTCAAAAACTATTCAGTACGTATCATGTTTTACGCCATTCTTTTAAAACTTATAACAAGCTGAATCTATCGCGACTTCGTACGCGACTTTGATCAGATCCTGTACTGTTACTTCGGCTACTGTATGAGTAGAATATACTATATAAGTTTTTGACTAATTACGACTACTAACTGTGTTGTGTAACTCTCTATATGTTAAACATCGAAAGTAGACGTTAATTGTGTTAAATAACTCGGACCGTAAGCCTGATTTATCATAATAAATGTTATTTACAAATCATTGTGTGCTGATTAATAGTTTTTATTCGTAAAATAAAACTTGAGATATAAATCCTATAAAAGACAGTTTTTTTATATGATATTTACAAATAATTTTAATTTACATATTTTTCATCGTTTTTTACATTATTTAACCATTATAATTGTTGATTTGTTTGATTAGTGTGTGAAAATCTGTGATGATTAAACTATTTTAAAATAAACGATATGTTTTTGATGTTTCGCTCACCTAATACATACTAATAATAATGTATCTAACAGTACTGAATCGCAGAACGTGGGACGAAACGCAGTATGGAAATATTAAAAATTTTGCAATGCTCCGATTCGGACCAAATGGGCCGTAAGGCCGGTAATGGTACGATTCGCAGCATAACTCATAATGTGTTATCTATCATTATCAAAGAACCCAAAGACAATCCCTCTCGGAGTTCTCTTTATACTCTCGAGGCTTCATCATCGGGTCCTGTTATCTATTATATCATTCATATTATGTCATTTAGTAGAATTAAAAGATTTTTTTACCTGTTATTTTACATATTTTTGCCGCCAAGCAACATTGCTGTGTTTTGGTTTGAAGGGTATGGGTACCCCTGTAGCCTTAAGTTGATGGACGCAGGGCAGTGCATGGTCAAGTGGGCCATTTGGCCCACTTGATGGTACACTTGATGGACCACGCTTGTTCCAATTCAAGAAGTATATCATTAAAAAAAAACTAATCAGAGCCCAAGTAGATAAATCGTCTTCAACTCTAATAAACCCTATGGGTTTATTATATGGCTACAAAAAAATTAAACACTGTTTAGCTCGTGTTTAAAAAATTCCGACACAAAAATTGGTAAGGAATTTAGTAAACACGGGTTAAACAGTTGTTTAACTTTTTTGTGGTAACAATGTGTATTTTTAGTTCGGGCTTAAAAAGCCCACGCTTAAAATTCGACGGGTAGATCCTTATCTCAAAGACACTTTCCGGAGATCTTAGAAATGAATTCACGATATTTTTCTATAAATTGTCTATTGTTGTTTCAAGGGTCCTATCTTCCGCTCCATTTGCTTTCTTTCAGCAATATGTTTTCTTTACCAGTAACCATCTGAGTGCCCTCAGCTGTTTATTTGCTAAATCATTTTACACGGAAGTTGTATTTACTTTAGACATTGTTTGTTTGTTTAATTCGCTACGTTAATAGAAGCGAGTTCTAAATACAGGCCGATTCGTGGAACAAAATGGAATAAGCAGTATTTGCAATGTTCAATGAATTCTCTGTAAGACCACCAATGGACCAACGTTACTCATGTTGCTTTTTGTGATAGGTAACGTCGGATATCTGGTATATCAGCTCACAGCTAGCTTAGACAAACCCAAGGCCTTTGTTTGCGGTTTGTGCTAACTTACATATACTCTGGTAACTGTATTGTAGGTATCCCTTTTCATGTTCAAAGTAAGTCGGAATTTAGATGTTTTAAACCAACAACCATCGTAGATTATTTGTGATTCAACTAATTATGATTAAACTAGGTCAAAGCACAGGCAAAGTGAAATCCAGTTCATCCAAAGGTTGCCTGGAAGAAATCGCTTTTAGTCATAAGATCGCCACTTGTATTTCCGCGTGTCTTGTTATTTGTTTGTTATGTTGCTTTTTTAAATATAAGTGTGAGGTAAATAAAGCGTTATCGATCAATCAAAGTCCCATGCTCGGATAAAAACAATCTCTTGGATAACAATCCAGCAGAATAACGCATGTGAAATCGCCAACGACCGGTACCTACCACTATTTATAACAAACAATGAAATCCCTAAATATTTGGTTATCAATGATCACACTAGCTAATTAATAATTACCTACTAACAAACATTATCTATGAGTGTATTGCAAATTATTATATTTCGGTAATACAAACATGGTTAAACCACACTACAATTGCTATGTTCAATCTTCTGATTGTACCTACTAATCACGACCAATCATTTCAATACTGTATTATACGTGCCAAGATACCAAAATAGAGACGCAAACAGCCGAAAGTAGCTAAACACGAATATCCTGAATCAGTGCAAAGTTCAAATCGAGGGTGGCAGTCAGCCAATGTTTGCAACGGGTATTTTAGTGATGTTTACTGTTTTCTATGACTCGGTGACGTTGATAATTGCGGCGTTAGATATTCTTACTATTGTTACTAGGGACAACAGACTTGTAACAAATTGTCATTCAAGCTAAACGGGTGATCGAGATGGGAAAGGAGTCTCTTACTGTCTCAATATTGGCGGGCCAGGGGCAGCTGACGCGACGACCATAAAAGTCCCGCTGATGAAAGAGCACAATCCCATTGTGATAGCTATAAAACGGGCTTTGTGTCCGAAGGAGCCGTCATTATGTGAAAAATGAAAAACGAATCGCACTTGTCATACCCAGTCTAGTTTTATTAGAGACGGCGTTTCATTTTGTGAATTTGTTCGTTGGCAGTATCATTTGTTCATTTCTCTCTTCGTCTTTCTTGAATTGATACAAACATTTGCACTGACGTTGAAAACAATAAGTTTTAACCTTCCAACAGTTCCAACCCTATCTATTTTAATATGTCTACAATTTTTTTTCGTAGCCCAATTCACTAACATAAAGATAAAGATAAGCTTTTATCAGATATGAGTAAACAAAAATATATTTGCTGAGGTGAGTCCTCTGTGATGTTTCAATCACGGGAACGTAGTAGAAGTAAATAAAAGACTAGAGGTTTGGCTGAGAGAGATACCCTTTTACTTTATAAAAGGACCAAAAATCAGCAAACTATGTACGTTGTCACCATACACATAAGTTTACTTTAAAAAGGATAGCAATCCCGCACGATCTCATTTTTGTTAAAATGTAATAGTATTTGCAGTAATGCAATAGTGATTTGTGATGATGGTTTCTTGGGAATTAAGTAGTGCGGGGAAAAAAACTCTCAGTTTCGGCAAACAATTGCAAACTCTACTATTGAGTGATTAACTTCCCACGCTTTCTAGAACTCAATTAAAGTAAGAAAAAACTCCTTTTAATCGGAAAGGTAATACATAGCGGGCTTAATTATAGTGTCGGATCAAGCACGTGACCCACATAATAAACAATGTGAAGCAAATTGGAAAACAAATCAGCCGAATAATCAGGCTAAATGTGCGATCAAATTGATAATTTCGTTGACGTATATTTTGTCATTTTTATCCAAATGACCGCACGTCAGCCTGACCAACGCCATCCTGAGGTGAGATAAGGGTATCCATATTGGTTCAATTAATGTTTTGGCGAATAAATTCCCGTGGGAGGTTAAACCCATGATATATTATTGTATCAGGAGGATTTAAATATTTTATACGTTACATAAATTGTCAGATGGAGTATGGCCAATATTATTTTATGAACATGATGTGAACATAATCTCATATCATTTTAATTATGTATGTGACTATGATACGACAGTCGATGATTAAGTATCCAATATAATATAAATAATAACAATGAAGAAGTTTTTGACCCAAAAAAAATTATACATATCTTGAAATCCAGAGAACGTTTTAGTCCATTTTACTAAAGCCGATTTTGTCAAATTACTAAATAAGTGGTGTTCAGTAATCTTTAGTTAATTAAATTATATCGCAGATTGAACCCATTTTTTAAAATGTTATTTGTGGGGAAACAGGCTTACAGGTCATTAAATTCTCTTACTAATAAAAAACAAATTTATATAAATAGTAAGCTAAGTTTATGGATGTCTCAGAAATCGCAAAATAAAAAAAAACATATAGATTTTTTTAATTAAGATTTATATCCAGATCCATATACAGGATGTTTGGTAATATACTGACGATATTCAAGTGACGGTTTCTCATAACGTAAAAAAAGACTTCGCGATGAAAAAAACTACTAGATATATTATCAAATTTTAAGGAAAATCGACTAAGTTTAGGTGATTAATTCGTTATAAACTTACTGCCTACTCTTGCAATCGACATCTAAAAAGAAAGACCGATTTGATATCTCTTTCGGAAATGGCTGCGGGTTTTGGGTTAGAAAGGAACAACAAGAGATATCTCGAGACGTCACCAATACTGTATCCGTGGTTAGATGGCAAGCATTATGCAATAGCACAACACAAGTTTAATAAAGTGTTTGTATTTACATGCCAAAATAAATTTCACATTTCACAAATTAATATATTATGCTCATCAAAAAACTCCTTTCCTTTTTGTGCGAATACTATCAAACACCCTATATTATCTGAATCAGCGCCGAATAAAAAGGAGTAGATAAGTACTACAAATGTAGATGGGACCTTACGTTTACTTTCTCAATACATATTGTATTGAATATTGTATCGAATCATGAAGGCTCACTGCTGTTAGAAGTTTCAATACAAACTTACTACATACTAATCTTGATTCAGTGGTGGCGATTCTGTTGTTTACGCTAACTAAAATTGTGTAAAATACGAACGGTCTTATTTTGTTCACACTAAAGATCAAATAAGAATGACATTAAAAGTGACATTTCTAAATTTAAGTATTTTTAAATAAGAAGGCGTGTTTGCGGGCTAGTTTTAGTCAACACCAATTTGATTGATCTCTAAAACTAGCCCGCAAACATTGCATCATAACAAAAATGACTTAATTTTAGAAATGTCACTTTAAATTTCATTCTGATTTGATCTTTAGTGTGAACAAAATAAGACCGTTCGTATTTTACACAAGTTAAAGTTAAGTTAGTTTAAGGAAGCTTAGGAATATATATTAATTCGAAATATGGTCATTACCTTCATTAGCGAGTACAACAGTGGCGTAGCGTGCCTTGTCGGGGCCCCGTATAAAAATTTTTTTGGAGGCCCTTATATGGAGGTAAAGATTTTTCACAAAAGAAAAAAAATATTGTGAGAAGTAATATTTATTTATCACATAATTTACCCATTTTACAAATAAAAATCGAATTTTAAATATTCACTCTCCTTGCCTTTTTATCGGCAAACTGATTTATTAAATCATTTATGGCTGATGATGATTTTAGTTTTTCTAAAGTTTCTGCCTCTATGGACAATAGTGAGATGTCTGACAGCCGTTCTTGTCCCATCGAAGTTCTTAAGTAATTTTTTATTAGTTTTAATTTTGAAAAACTTCTTTCTGCCGTTGCGGTTGTAACTGGAAGGGTCAAGAATAAAAAGCATGCTGTGATTACCTCGGGAAAACTGGATGCAAGACTATTGAATTTTACTAGCAATAATTCAATGAGTTCTTTAATGGAATAAATTTTTTTAATTTCAGAATTTAAGCATGTTTTTAGAGCCTTTAATTGGTCACAAAGATTAAGTGAGATGTCTTTACTGTATTTAGCAGACAGTTTTCCGGAAGCGTTTAATATCTCTTCGCTTGAAGAAGATAGGAGTTTCTCCGGTTGTAATATTTCGAATATACTACTCAGGTTGCAAAGGCTCTGAAATCTTTCTTTAGTTTGAGAAATTAATATATCTAAACAGCAATAGTATACATTGACTTGAAATAGGATTCCGGGTCGGAAATTCTCTCATCTTGTGATAACTCATCAAAAAAACGCTTCGTTATCTTTCGCCTACTGTTTTTAAAAACAGTTATTACCCCCCACTTTTTTGCTAAATCTTTGGATTCATTTAGCAAACTATTAAATGAATTCTGATTTCTTAATTGGCACAGTCTATTTAAAAGATTACTTAATAAAATACTAGATTTCTGTAAGTCATTATTTTCATGCTGTAGAGCTTTAGAAACAGGATTAATAATTTCAAATAGTGAAGAAAAAAATGTAACGAGCACTAAGAAATCAAAACTCTCTAAAATATTAATTATATTTTTCATTCTTCACGTTCATCTTTTTTATTTGAAATTAAATTTAGTTGGTACAAAGTTTTCATGATTAGTAAAAAATTTTTCTTTACTGCTAATAAAGCGTCGTTCCTAGAAGACCATCTGGTAGGACATACCTTTTTAAGGGTAATCAAATATTTTTCAGATGAATCGTCACTTAGCATAGCCCAGCGTTTTATACTATTGCCAAAAAAAGTATATATTTTTTCTAAATTATCGAAAAAAGTCGATACTTCACGAACATGTCTCGCAGCATCGTTCAAAACCAAGTTTAAAGCGTGCGCAGCACAATGAATTGTGTTGTATCCAGAATTATTGTCAGAAATGGAGCTTTTTTAATTTCTGAGATAATACTGTTCCTAACGTTAGTACCAAGCAAACTAATAATTTCGTTTTGAATCGTAGGGCTTAAATAATTTATTTCACCTTTCGGTTTTAGAAAAAGTTCTTTTAAAGTTGCATCATAGTTAGATAGCAGACGTGAAATTGCCATAAAATTGCCAGAATCAGAATCATGCCCCCTCAAAGGTAGATTACAAGATACTAAAGTAATTATAACATTAATTATACGATGCAGTACATCTCTCCAGAATGTAATTTTACTATCGATTTCACTTTTCAATAGAGTATCGATGGTATTTCCTTGCAACCAATTATTATAAGAGAGTGAGGCACTAATATGCTGCTGTGACTTTTCATGGTCAAGAATAGTTTGTGTGAAATTGCTTCTAACCGAAACACCGTTAACCCAAGCAGAGGAGTACGATTTGTTTTGACGATCTGCTAATAACCAACAGAAGTGACAGTACGGTTTGTTTAAAACGTTAGAATAACATAACCATGGTCTTATAATTTTTATGCCTGCCTGATTGAAATATGAATAATAATAAGCTGAAAAAGGTCGGTTATTTTCTGAAACTTTTGGAAATGGTCCTTGTGGTTTAAATGGACCCAATTTAAAAATTATTTTTCGTTCGTATTCAGTTAAATTGTCACCAAAATTTCCTCTATCTGATGAAATTATATTACAATCTGCATTATCTGCAGATATATCAGAATCGTTGACTTGGGGTTCCTCGATTTCTGGATGGACATCCGATAAAGTATGTGCTTGGCTTTCTTCTATTTCCGGATGGATATGTGACGAAAAACATGCTTCAGAAGAATCTAAAAATAAACGAGTAATTGTTAAAAAATAAATACGAATGCTTTGATACTAAACTAAAAAGAGTTATATATAAATAAATAACGTTACTAAGGGTCACAGTTAGAGAGTGTTCAGTTCAGACACACACAGATTCTACGCGGATTGTGCTCGTACCTATTAGTAGATACAAAATCACCTGCAGCCCGTCCGTGCATTACTATACACCTGCGTGCTATTTAAACGCAGCGCGTAGTGTAGTGGCCATACAAAACGAGAACCAGAAAACGAGTCTGCACATCTGAAGTTCTCAACACGCAATTAACGATACGATACGGACTGATAAACAAACAACAAAACAAATCGATCCTATAGATAAGTTAGAATTTTGTTTTTTTTAATCAAGGCACGGAACCCTAAAAACAGTATAATTGTGAAAATCGAGGGGGGAGACAACTTTTTGTGACGGACAGATGGACAGACCGAAATTAAAAGATTTCCTTGTTTATCACTACGGGCCCCTAATAAATGGGTTGGGTAGTAGTGTAGTACTTACCTTTCCAATCTAAATCACTCACAGTATCTTGTCTCTGAAAAAAATGAAGAAATTTTGGGCACTTTTTTTATAACCTCGTCCCTTTTCTGTTTAATTTTTCTTTTCTCAGCGCCGCTGGGATAATCTCTTTTCCTTTCACTCATTTCTTTTACAAATCGTTACTAATACTGCTAAACCAGAAGAACAATATTGTTTGTACTGAATTACAATGTAATGCACATTTATATAAAGCGCGTAAATAAACAGTGCACTGCACTCCGTGGTTTAACATCCAATGCAAAGTACAACAACGTACACGTACATCGCGATATCGATGAAGGATTCCCGGGGATTCCCCGCTGAGTTGAAGATGAAGTAAGTAAAACGGGGAAGTCCCGCAGCCCGCCATAACGATGTAGTGTTGCCAACTTTTGAACGCACGCTTAAGGCGGGAAAAAAAGGAATTGCTTTATAGAATTTTGTCATTTGTAAAATAAAATAAATTAGAAAGTTTTTATTCTTTTTCCTTACACACTTTGGGGGCCCCCGTGGCCCGGGGGCCCCGTATAATTGATACGGCAAATACGGCGGTAGCTACGCCCCTGGAGTACAATGATTGTTTTGCGAGTTATCATAATTCGATGTTTTAATGTAAAGAAACATCGGTAATAATAACCAATTTTTTTTAGTAAATCTACTGTTTTAGGTGCATAAGTCGAAGTTAAACATATTGTACGGGTAAAGTTGAAATAGTCTTAATGTCGGCAAGAAGGCTAAAAAACAGTAGATTTAGAAAATAAAATAAACTTTCGATCCGATCATCCTGAAATTTAACGTAGGTAGGTAGTGATGACACAATTTTGGTGTGACTAAATGAGCTAAAAATGTTGGGGGGTTGTTGAGATATAAGGGTTCAAGAGGGGTAAAAACAAATGAAAATGAGACTCAAGTGGGACGTTAAATAAAAGGTTTTTGTGAGTACATTTCGACCCCGTTTAAATCTTGTACCGTTTATTTTCAGTTTAAACCTTGTAGTTTTTAAGTTATTAGCCTAATAAAAACTGAACTTTGAAAAATTCACAGGGTACACCAGAGACCACATAGTGCTGTAATTTGGTATGCTAAGCTGGTAGCTTAAGTGACACAAATATAGGCCAAAGTCTGAAATCCAGAATAACTGCAATTTGTACCCCAAAAAAGTATCCACCTAATATGGAACTCCCGTTACCTGTAATTTGAATGAAACTGTAGGTCAAGTTAATGGGTTATATATTTCGTGGCACTATTTTGATAGTCAACGATTACAAATATTTTTTTTTTGTTTTAATCGGAGACTCGCGAGATGTAGATGCGAACTAGTGGTTCGGGGCGAACCACTAGTTAAATAATTTATACTAAGATCTTGTGTTAATTTTTATGTTCTTGCTGTTTTATCTGTAGGTTTGTACTTACTTTATTTTTATTCCTGAAAAACTTTTATGGTTTTTTATTTCTGTTTTTGAGTGTGCTATGGAATGCCCATTGTTTTTTTATTCATTAACATGAATAACCCTATTAAGGACGAATTTTTCATTTTTTCAAGCACACACTGCACAGGTCTGTATATGAACTACTTGGAGTTAGTTCATAATGGAGTTGCGAGAAGACTCCTCAATTAATTGCATGAAACTACGCAAAGTTTAACTAGTAATTGCACAATTCTACTCACATGTACAGCAAAATCACTTACTGACTGTGGATTCTCAATTAAGTTTACTGTAATTATTGCCTGCTTCTGATGTTGCACCATTTCCGTGTTTATCGTTGCAGCATTAATTATATCGACGGCCCCTACGTACAAAAAGACATGTCAAAAATCAAGGTTTACAGGAGAGCGTAATTTGTATTCAAACCGCTTTAGAAAAAAATCTATGTGCAATTATAAATATTTTATTTCTATAATGTCTAATTAGATTTAGGAACTTTATAATAGTATAAATACATATTTATTTATTTTATGTTTTCCTTGAAAAAATGATAGATGACTGTTTCTACGGTGATATTAAAACAAAAGCATGTCAGACAACTATAAGATAGCTTTTTATACGCAGGAAAGAAGAAAACAGTATCTAGAATAGAATTTATATTAAATGTTTTATGAAAACGTATAATTATGTTATTGTTTTCAAATGAATACATTAAACTTCTTTAGATCGCTACCCATGGAGATTAATATACATCAACGTAGACATATCGCTTTATACGCGGTTTTATTAGGATAGGTAGGAATATATTTCTGGTAACGTAAACAAAGACATGTTCTTAAATAAAATTTTCAGGATTCTGTTTTATTAATTAAAGAAGGTTTATAATAATTTGAGCATTACTTAAATCTAAACAATTGGTATTTATAGTCTCATTAGAGTAGGAACCAAACATTCAAAAATCACAGTTGTCTAGAAATATAATTTGTAATTTTTAATAATCATCACAGCTTTATTTGAGTATGCGCCTTAGTTTAATTATTTATCTAATCTACCTAATTTGTAATATTTAATAATCATCACAGCTTTATTCAGACTGATTCATCTTATTACTAACAACACTAACAACATTACTAACTAGTTTTAATAACAGGTAACAAAATAAAATTTATAGAAAAAAAAGTTTTAACTTAACAACCTTCATTATCAGTATCTTGTGCTTCAGTGCTATGCTTAAGGTTTCTATAGAAGTCATGATACTTATTTGGAATAATCAGTGTATCGCATAAACTAATCAGGTCTTTATATTTCACATCAGTGATAGGGATAGGATTTTTGTATAACTTCTCTAATATTAGTTCTTGTTCCTTCTTTTTCCTTCCTCTTGTTAATTTCAAATTATTACTACAGTTCAGTCTTCTGTAATTTTCTTCAGAAAAGTCGTACTTAAATTCAATAACGTCTGGATTATTCCCTTGTACTTTTACTTCTCTTATCTTATTCCAAGAAATTTTGTTTGAATTTGTATCTTTGATCCAGTTTTTAGTATGTAGCCAAGCTTTGAAATCCAAAACTAAGTCTTGATTCACTTCTACGACTCTATAAGGTGGGCTATTCTGTTTTGCCCAGCGAACCAGTGTGTACCATTCATCTGGCGTGTAAATAACTTTATTTTTTGCTGTTCGCTCAATTAATGCGTGAACGCTATCTGCCTCGTTCTGAGTATGGCCTTTTTCCAAGAATCTATGGCACACATCTACCTTAAATGTATTGCTTACATACAAGTACATAAAAAAAACAATGCGATTGCGATTCTGACCAGCACAGTTGTCTGACCAGAATCTAAAATTTTTCACGCCATCCTTAACCTTGTCGTTAACAAAAGAAAACAAACAACTAGCCACTTCATTGGCGCCACGTCTAGCAATTGTCTCATCCCACATGTAACATGTAGCTTCCTTTAACCCAGCATCAAACACTGTAAAATTATATACTGATAATTTCCTCTTGTAATACAGTACACTAATTTCAGCGTGTGGAGTGTTATTTCTTTTTTGGAAATCAAACATCGCTGTGCAAATTTCAGAAGGATTCGATTGAGCTTCAATTTTATCGGCGTTTTTAAAAGTCCTGGCAAGATTTTTATTTTCCATGTGTGCCTTATGCTTCAGTTTATCATCATTGGTAGGCGTGGTGTTATTTTTCATTGAGTGGCATAGGTCACATTGGTCTTTTTTAGGTATATAAAATGCTATATTTAATTCCTTATTGATAATATCTTTGTACTGTCTTACAGAAGTAGCTATATTTTCAGTTATATTCAGATCTTTACACCATATAATATACAGGTCGTACATCTTCTTAAAGTTCAATTCACAGTCTAAGTACTGTTTATTTGAGTCTTTGCGCGTATAATGACTTTCTATGGGTGCAAAAGATTTTACATGTTGAATTACATTTTCTTTCATTGCCGCAGTTATTATAGTTGGATGATTTTGATGAAAGCCTCTCATATCTTTAGTACAAATACCGGTATTTTTATCATGCTTATCGATGGCAGATTGTATAAAAGTGTTACTTATAGAAAACGTATTTTTAAACATAGTTTTGCAAACTATTACCTTCTCCTTGTGGCCAATATTAGACAAAAGAGGCAAAAAAAACTTGTAAACATTTAACCTCTTAGAATCTTGTGTCCATTGTTTTTTTCTTATTTCTTTTACGTGTGACGCTATAAAAGACCACTGCTGACAATGGTCACCTAGATTCCAAAAGGTTTCGAATATTTTTTGGCGAGCTACCACACCAAACTTCTCAAAACATTTTAATCGACAATTAGATGCACATGGACCCTTCATTTGTTTTGCCATTTGTTGTTTTCCGGATCGAGATGTATGAGCTTCACCTATGTTGACAAGTGCCTTCCTTTTTTCATCTAACCAGTTAGATTTATTAGTAATTCTGTTCTTTGTAATTGCTTTTTTCACATACTGACGCTTTCTTTTACGTTGACGCGGTGTTGATGTACCGGACATTTCGCTGGATCCTAGGGGGCTTGATCTTAAGGTTGCATCAGATAGGATAACCGTACTTTCGCTTAAGTAGTTACATTCATCAAGTCCAGGCAAGTCGTTTGGAGACAATCCAAACGACATGCATGGACTTGGCATTGGTGTTGAAACCAAAGATTCGGAAGCTGTTGAAATAACATCACGGGCAGTTATTTCATTGATATCATTTTGAAGTGTTGGTTGTGGTGTTTCATTTTCACAGATAGAATTGTTAAGATAGTAATCTTGAATTTCATCATTCGAAATTTCCCCTACCGTATCAATTATATAATTTAAATCAGTTTGAGATAATATTATATTAGCTGATGTATGATTTTGTTCTTCATCGCTAGGTACTTCGGTAATCTGTGTTTCGTCGTTACAAACGTCCAAAGGCCGATCCTCAAGATCCAATGAAATATCTTTTCCGGAACATACTGGTGTCTCTAAAAAACAAAAGAAAGAGAAATATATTTATTTATTTAGATTTTTATATTTATTTATTTATTTAAATAGATATATTTAGTTATTAAACTATAATGAAACACACAAAACGCCGAAACGTAAATGAAAACAAATCCACGAATAAATTAATAGTTACACGTATAAACAAACATGTAGGACATGACTTCATATACCGCGATAATAATAAAAACGTTGTTTTCTTTGTAAAAAAATAGTAAGCAAATCATATTTTAAATAAGCATGCAACTTATAATAATTATTCGTAAAATAATGGTTTTCAGATGATTAACATAGTATAAGCGGATAAGTCTGAGATGACCGCTTTTACATTGATATCCTACCGCACTAGGTTAGAAAAATAATAACATAATATTTCAATCAGTTTTCAATATTATTAAACGTCTAATGAAATCTTATTTGAATTACTGCTTACCTTCATTTGCTTCGTCGATGTAATTAATTAAATCTTGTGCTTCAGAAACGGTTAAAACATTGTTGCCGGTGTTTGCAATATCCACCAATAACTTAGATCTACTATTATTCATGTTTCACAGTACTATTGTAGATGTATTATGAATATTTATAACTAAAAAACACACCACTTTATCTGATATTGTATCAAAACGCTAATTATTTCACTACGCGAACAAGAATCGACACGACTTATTGGGGAGTTCCCGTGAATGAAGTTATGTCAGACAAGACCGAACTCGCACCGAGTGGCGCGCATTTTTAAACACCGTACAAAAGGATAACTACAGATATCCGCATCTACGACACTAATTTGTTGTAATTATGATAGTTATTCTCTTATACGACTTGTATTTTAAGTAAAATACATAATATTAAAGAAAAAATCTTATATAGGTATGTGTATATGGACAATCTAAAGCCATAAATGCAATAAAAAAAAATGGCCACTTTTGACATGTCTTTATGTACGTAGGGGCCGTCGATATATGTGGTTAAACAGGTTTTAACAAAATAAACTGGAAACAATGTTCTGACTAAGATTTCTATCTAACTCTTATTTTTAAGTTTATTCTTTTTACACCTCGGCCAATCTTCCATTAAGCAATGATCCTCTCCATCCAAAGGTTGTCTGGAAGAGATCGCTTTGTTAAGCGATAAGACCGCCCATTATGCTTACATTTATTTGTTTTATTTTTTATATCTGTTGTGTTTAGCTTGTAAGGTATAATAAAGAATTTTCATTCATTCTTATTAACTAGTGGTTCGCTCCGAACTGAGATCTCGCGAGTCTACCATAAAACAAAAAAAAAGTTTTCATAATCTTTGACTATCAAAATAGTGCAACGGAATAAAAATCAACCCAACTGTCGACGTTAAGTGGATGAGCTTAATCAAACAAAGGTTCTTTTACATTTAAACTAAAAAAAGCACTGCAAAACCTTAGTTTATTCTCAGTGATTATGATAATAGACACTAGGTACACATTATTATGTAGGTACTTACTAAATAATAATTTATTTCATACACCTACGAACTCTTGAACTATTTATGACTCTGACTCAAAAACATAAGAACAAATAATGGGTATAACACGAACATTTGTTCCGTAAATAACAGTCCCATACGACTACTCGCGTTTCTGTAGAACTAGAATAGTCTACACTTGGACTTGAACATTGTCAGGTTCTTAATCTTCATGATGTTGACTGAACATCACGTAGTGCATGCTTTGTGGATCTGGTATTTTCATATCTACATCATCGAATTAATCCCCTCTCTACAAAAGACTTAACTCTGGATATAAAAGAAATATTACCGGCAAAATTTAATATTAATGTACCCGTATTTGTAATTGATCGATTGAAGCTTTTGCCATCCATCATTGTAATTCTAAATTAGTGAACCGAAAAGCATTCTGTCATATTTAAATAAAGATATTGTATATTTCGTTTTATTTAATCAGAGCAATGCGATCTGACTACTCATTCGTAAAACTGGGCTAAAACGGCTTGTCCGTTTGCTACAATACAAAGTTATTTAAAAAGAATGAGGTACTCCGGGAGTGCCGACAGAAGTGAAAACTTGTGTATTTTTTGAACCGACAGGAAATATTTTTAAATCTTCAGGAATGGTAACGGTAACAGTGTCGCGAGTTCAATGGGTTTTTCCCATTTCAAAAATGGCCAACGCTCCTAAAGAAGTTTTCACTTCACAAAGTTAGTTTAAAATAGTGCATGCAGCAACTTGTATTGTAAGCAAAGACATCCAATGCCACCCTTAACTGCCTTATAGGTAGAAACTCGATAGCATTTATCGATATTAATTTTATTGGTCGGCAGTTGCAGTCCCGCCTAGTCTATGCTATAACCGCTCAATTAAGGTCCGCTGCCAAGTCCAATGCGACACTTAACGTTGACCTCGATCCTGTATTCGACCGTTGTCATTAAGCCTTACTGCCACCCTATGCTGGATGACACAGAGATTCGTTCAATAAAGCGAGGGTTAGAATTGGAAACCGTTTCGATGCGCTCAGGCGATTTTAATACCTCATCTTAAACTACTACGTTCGACTATTGTTTGAATCTCAAATGCACTTCTGATGCTTCTGCTACAGGAAGAGTATTGGTTTGAAGCGTGTGTTGCTCGTATTTCTATCCGCCCCGGATATTCAAGCGACCGATGCTAATTGTATTTAAAATTTTATTCCGTCTCAACTATATGAAGTTCTGAGAATTGCATGCATTCCTATTAGGTTCGTTTACAGCTTCTAATGTGTAAAGCAGTTAAAAATATCAGGGTATTTAAAACGTTAAGTACGTATTTGTGTAAATATATTTTTTTTATACGACATAACTAAATCGAAATGAAACAAAATACAAACTTTATTGAAAATGTAGGTGCGGAAAGTGCGAGTGAGATTTGCGAGCAAAGAGTACCATACCTAACTAGATTTATATTGATTTTGCAGCGTCATCTAGTTATGTGAGCGGTAAGCTCAGAAAATTTTCAAGCATAATTAAAAAAAAGACTGTTATTGATAGCGACTACGTTTTATTTTGTCAATCAAATTGAAAATATTTTTAATTGTTTGCTTTTCCATTAGTTGGGTCAGTATTATTTATAACTATTTTAAATTTCAGGTTGATACCTTTATTAGTTGCGGGGATAATCATCTGACAGACGGACGGACCAAGTCGCACCATAAGGGAATCACACATTTTTATCCCCCTGGGCCCGACTTAAAAGTCGTAAAGTCGTCTTTCTCCGCAGAACACGCGCTGCCAGTGACCACCCTGCCTTCGCAAAGCTATGGAAAGAAAAGTACCAACCACCAAATACTTTATCGTTCCACAGAAACATCTCCCTCCCATAACCTTCCGTGGCCTGTTTGGAAATTTATAAACTGACTTCGAAATCAGGTTGACTGGTCCAGAAAGAATTTGTGTAGAAGGGAAATGCGAGACCCTACGAAAACTATGTCCAATGCATGCCTTACATTATTCTCGACTATTTGAGTCCTATATCTATCAACTACACAAAAGACACCTTAACAAAGCCACTGACAAGGCAATATAATTTCTATTTATCTGAATTATGATTGTAATGTTAACTATTGAAGAAAAATAATCTCTGTACCTATGTACATAGGTTGAGTTAATGCAAGTAAGAGATTGAAGTCTATCAGTTTCCTTCCTGAAATTTTAAGCATAAAGTTCCGAACATATTCTTATCATGAAACCAGCTTATTCGTCGAAGCATATTCTCTGTTAGCTTTGACTGATTTAATTGCATCCGATACAGTTCCGCTTCAAGGGTCCACGCAAGTCCAGGTGTGGTTGAGGCTTACTTTGACAACCACTATTAATTGTGTACATCGGTTTTCATAGAACAAGTTATGTTTTGGATTGGTTTGTTATAATATTGAATCAATGTAACTCGAGCTTTCTGCTATCTGCATATGTTACTGTTTATATTTAAGTTGTTGCTTGTAAAGTTTCTTTCAAACTTATACCTTACCTAGAAAGGTACTTACTTGCACCTTTTTCCAATGTCGTTATAAACAACTGCTCCCTCATCAAGTAATAATACAGAAAAGTTATATTTTCATAAAATTTTGAGAACGCCCGTTTCAGCGGGCTGTATCCGGTGGAAGTTTGCGCATTAGCGGAACCGGAAAAAGGGGATGAAAAAGTTGACGACAACTTCCAAAAGGAAGACACTAAAATCGCTCAGCATTTTAAAGTTAACTCTTTAAGCCAAGCCGCTCTTGGCTCAATGGTTATCTGGGCGAGGCGTTCCGGAGATCTCGAGAATGCTTGCAATTCTACGGACGTAAAACCATGAATCAGACGACCCGAGTTTTACGAGTGATAAACTTAGATATCTTCGAAGCAAATCATGCAAAAACTCAATGCTATCTCAAAGGATTGAGAATTGAAAACAAACTGAAAATGCAGACGTTCCGAAAATGAGCAACTAACGAGAATAGTTAAATGGACCTATAATTTGCATACAGATTGGCTTTCAGGGATAAACGATCCATTTGTATTCAAACGTAGGAACCCGGCTCAGTGGCCGACGAGCATTTATCCAGTTTAGGATTTGGAGAGCCTGTATCATCCGCTTACCGATAATCATCACTCGGATAAGTCCTGCTGTTATTTCTTCCGAGTGTATTATCTCCACGGTTAAGAAAAGTCGTAAAGTTTAATCACTGGCTATTTAACATGAATTACGAATGATTTTGCGATAACGTTTGAATCATAATGTTCATATAATAACATAAAGAAATGAAACCTACAGATAAGATAAAAACAAACAAATCTAACACAGTACCTATACAAGCATAAAACGAAAAAAGTAAAAATAGATGAGACCTATTTATATTAACTATCTATTAGAAATGGTTTGTCAGTGGTTTTACTAACACTAACTAACAGTTGGGTTTACATTAGGTTAATATAATTTGATATGCGAATAATGAGTCACTCTTAAACAACGGCGATAGTCACTGTGAGTGAAAAGACAATAAAGGGACAGTGGACATAGATGAGGTGAATGACACGCGAGTCTGATGGCCGAGGCAGTCAATAGAGTCGACAGGCGAGGGACGCGAAAATAGTCTAAATTGAAGCTATTAAACTCTTCTGGCGCACAAAGCTTCAATTGGAAGTTGCTTTATGCAATCCAATGTATAATAATTCTGATACGTACCTATTAAATAAAAGTTTATGATAATTTGATGATAATATGCGCACCGCCTTAGAGTGGAACGCCTTGCCTGAGTCTGTGTTTCCTTAAAACTACAACCTAGGGGTCTTCAAGTCGCGAGGGAATAGGTTTCTTCTACGCAAACATGTATCATCGTAGACTGCATCATCGCTTACCATCAGGCGAGATCGTAGTCAAACGCTAACCTATAATTAACAAAAAAAAATCTATAATTATCAGTGCTCGTATCAAGAAAAGAGCAATTACCGTTGAACTGTAAACTTTAGAGTTTAGATCCAAAGTTTAAACATCTGTAAACAAACCCCGAGCTCGCACATCTCGCTCTGACACACGCATACTTTTAGGAAGTCGGGTTTGTTACATCAACTCGGCTTTAATTATTCGCATAATTTGATTAAGCCTCCCGTAAATAAAATTAAGAATATGGACAGACTTTGTTCGAGTTTTAATTAAATATTTTTTGAACTTCCGCAAGCTTCTGGAACTAATTAGGTTTCAACGTGGAAACCAATTACTTAAAACTTTACCAATCTTGTTCGACATCGCTGATTATAGATCAAAAAACCTGTGTTCCACGAAAGAGGTAAGGCACGCATCCAATCACTTCATTCGAGTGGAAACTTCGGATTGACATGTGGGCATGTGCTCGTTCGATCCAATACAGGGGATTGATTTAATCGCCTGCCAACCGCAAAGGATCCTAACAGGCTCGGTTGATATAGGTGCGCAAAACACGTACCTACAATCTACATGTTCTGCTTGACCTGGAATTTTGGACCGTAAAACAGTTGGTTATTGGGTTTGAGTGCGATAAAGGAGACTGGCCGCCGTTAGCCGTATAATATACAAGGTGTCTCAGACATGGTATATTATCCCGAGAGAAGGCGATTTTTGACATTTACGAGAACAACAAATATTCTACGACTACCAAATTTCGAATCGATCAGACATGTGGAAATTGCTCGCATCAACTAGAAAATAGCTTCATGATGATAACCTTAAAACGGCTAAACAGATTTTCTTGAATCAAAGCATTTTAGATCAAGCCACCTTTCAAACAAAAAAAACTAAATAAAATCGGTACATCCGTTTAGGAGCTACGATGCCACAGAGAGATACAACAGTACAACGATTGTGGAATCGTAGCTCCCAAACGGCTAATCTGATTTTGATAAGGGTTTTTTATTTGGAAGGTGACATAATAGAGAGTGTGTGATATTCTTTGCTATGGTTAGTTTAATTTAGGACAAGTTTCGCTAAGTTTCACGAGTCTAATCTAATCTAAACTTGGTCTGAACTAAACTAACCATTTTACTTAGAAAGCTTTCGTGATTTATTTCAATCATTATTATAAACCTTATATTTATAATAATGATTAAACTAATCATAGTTATTAATACTAACGATCAAGACACCTTTAAGAAAATACTGTATCAAAATCGGTTCATCTGTTTGGGCGCTACGATGCTACAGCCAACACACAGATACACACGTAAAACTCCCCGCTGTTTGCGTCGGGCATTCAAAATAAATGCATGCAAGCGAAGAAAGCTAAAAGCTTGCATGATAATAATTCTAATAAACGGTAGCATTAATCATAAAAAAACATATAGACCAAAATTATGTTAGACGCTTGGATTTAGCATGATTTTTCTGAAAATGAGGTGTGTCACATCTGGTTGTCGTACCATAGTCCAATCACCATACATTTTGACCAGTCTCCTCTGGTGTCCTGGAGTAGTCGATTTGCTCTCAATGATATAGACGCAAGTGCTCTCCACGCAGATTGGATGTCAAACGGAGCACGCGTCACGCGTCATCAGTCACACGAGACTGCTTCAACTCCGAAGTTAATTTTTAATGGAAGCGAATTTGATGCTTCTTGAGTAGGGTCTGCCAATGACACTTAGGCCGGTTTGCACGGCGATGCCTAAACGTATGTAATCATTATTAGCCACTAAATACATTTAGGTAACGTTGAGCAAGTCGCTCTTATTTTACACTGTTTAGGTTGTTCTTAAACACTTCGAAAAATAACAAAGCTCTCTAAACTTTGCTGTGACAATTAAATCACACTAATATTATAAATGCGAAACGGTATATACGTAGATTATAACCTGGATTACCATATAGGCTACCTTTTATCCCATAAATCAGTTCCCGTGAGACAAAAATGGGTTGTCAAGTCAAGTTGCAACAGCGAGTTTAGCTTTATTTCTAGGTTACCTGCACATTTAGTAGTGTAACGCATACGAAGTCGCGGGCAATAGCTAGTGCAGAAATATAGCCATTTCAGAAATACTATTGCCAATTACTCGAAGTGGTAATATTTCTGTCATTAATAATTGCAAAGGAAAATTTACAGCGACGCCCCATTTAAAATTATGTAATTAATTGACTCATCACAACGAGTATGAAATGAAGACTGCAATTTCAAATAATTTTGCAATTTACGAAGGAAAGTTGCTGAAAAATTGGTTGAGTGGTTGGTACTTGTAATTAAAATAAAATTCCTCATCTTCGCGGTGTTTCATTTAGTCGTCTGCTGCAGCTGAAAATACAACCACAAAGCGTCCAGCCTATTTGAATACAAATTAAATTCAGCGTTCAGCAGTCGCTTTATTTTCGTTATACGGACAGCCATTATTAATTAATTAAGCTTTTTGATCTGAATAACCCTTGCCTTTCATTTGTATACTTGCGCCTACACGTATACAATATTGTATACAATATTACATAACACTGTTTGTATACGTATTCTTTATTAAAACATATTGTAACTCCTCGTTATTTCGTTAGGTATTAATATGTATTCTGTTGTTTCTACATTATTCACAATAAGATATCAATACCTGTGTTAGCAAGACAAATAGAAGCGGCTAGAGAACCTATTCACACATTAGGTTCTTATTCACTGGTTTCAGGAATCCTCTGACCCTTCGGCTATAAACATTATGTAAATTATTTATAGTGACACCCAATATTCCCTATGGAGTGGAATCGTATCTTGGAAAATATTGGAGCATAAATCAGTTCAGTGGACACGAGATAGCCTCGCCATTGATTGTGCCGAACATTTTGACTCTTGTGTCCATTACATAATAGGTTGTTCAGGATCATGGAAATGTACCGTTCGCATTATAGCGGCATACGCGTTTGAGTTATATGCCAAGTTTTGATAGGCTATTTCCCTCTATTGTTGTTGCGTTTTATCTCTGGATGTTTTTTTGTGTGTCGCACATTATTCTCACATTTGCCGTCAATGGAAACTTTTGTTATATGTATTCTTAGTTTGACTCTATAAACTAAATATTTTCTGTAAATACGTGTTGGTACGAGAGTTTGGATGTTGTTGAGCTGATACGTTTTTATGGACACTTTTCCGAGCTCACTCTAATACGTTTTGTCACATAACTGAACTCATTATTTGAGTCCAAATTAGCTGCTTCTCTAAACAAAATAGTAGATGCTTATTTATTTGTAAAGAATACAAGAATAAATAAATAAATAAATATTGCTGGACATTTCACACAGCGCTATCTAGCCCCAACCTAAGCAAAGCTTGTACTATGGGAACCAGATAACTGATAGAATACTTATATACATTTTTTTGTAAATACTTATAATATATAGAGAAACAACCAGACCTGGAATAAATATCTGTAGATCATGCAAACATTTGTTCCGTGGCGGGAATCGAACCCGCTACCTCCTGCGTCTCAGCCAGCTATTCGCCCACTGCACCACGGATGTCGTCAAAGACTGTTAATAAGAAACTGTTAAATAGAATAAGATACTGTTAGATTTATGTTTGTAAGAAAAGTTTTTGAGGCAGAGCGGTAAAACCTCGCTACGCTTAGCAAGCTAATTGACCAAAACCAATGATCTTGTCCCGTAGGCAAAGAAGATAGATGTATTCCCCTAAATAATCTGGAGCGGTTGAGCTATCTATAGATCGTTTGCAACGGTCTTTAGATTATTCAACTGTTTCTTCTGTATTTTATTGTAAACTAGTTGACCCACTGATCTTCGTACCACCTTGACATTCATATTACGCGGGCTGACAATGTACGTCACCTCGGTAGAATTGTCAACCTGCCATCATTAGCTATGTCCACACTGTGCCTTTTCATCTTCAACTTTCGTCTCCATCTTTCTATTCAACTTTCGTTTAGAGCATTCAATAATTGAATGCCTTAATTGAACGCAACACCAGTTCAGTCGTAGTTCTGTTAATCTTTTGAAAACATGTGCGACGAGAATATTTTACTTGTTGGAATATGTGCAGCTTACTTTGTCATAAGAAATTCCAGAAAAAAAAGAACCAAGAAAAAGTTTTGGATACGACGTTATTATGATAATCGAAGTAACATGATTATGAGTGAACTGCGAGAAGATAAAGATATTATTTTTAAAAATTTTACGCGCATGTCCGAACGAAATTTCGATCGACTTTTGAAATTGCTTGTTCTTGTTCTCTTGTAATCTTGTTGCTGAACGCTATGAGGCACAGAAATCCACCCGATGTCGGATAGCGTGAACCACAGCGCGCGCGTCGTTTTCAACTGTCATCGCGCATGCGCTAAGGGCATGCCTCACGTGCGCTGTTGACTGCGCTATGACGCATGCCCTTAATGAACAAAAAAAGGTACAGTGTGGACATAGCTATTGTGTATGAGAAAATGAATTTTCATCATATTTTTTTTTTGCGTGAATTTTTCCAATATTTTAATAGTTATTCTGCTATTCGGGACGGAGACAAATACAACAACAAATCAAAAACCATGAAAATCGGTCCAGCCGTTCTCGAGTTATAAGTGTTCGAACAAACCCGACTTTGTTTTATATATATATAAAGAAGATAATTGTATATTCTTTCTAAATAATTGGTTTATTTTCTTTAGGTAGGTACCTAATAGACACTTTGGGCGACTTGCGCCACGATGCCTAATCGTATTTAGTGCCTAAATATGATTAAGAGAGTTGTCAAATCTTACAAATTTAAACATATTTAGTCGCTAATTGCGTTTAGGGATCGTCATGCAAGCCAAGCTGAGTGTTTTAATCTGGCGATAAAAGTAGGGCAAGAAACTACGAAATTACAGACAGAAAACACTAGGAAATTTATCTTAACTAGATGAACACATATGAGACCATCGTTTTGAGATTAAGTGATGGTGGCAGCGATCTTGACTTTCATCAAAATAATGAGTCCACAGAAAGAGAAAAACAATAGTTTTTCATATTCAATAACTTATCACCAAATTAAAAAATAGTTCTTTTACTTAGAAAACTTTAGTGATTAATTTCAATCATTATTATTAATACGGGATTTACCACGATAAAACGGTACGTGATAAATCCCGATTTATAAAAATGAGTTCTTTTATTTATTTACTTATCAGACTCAGGGTTAAGTAATTTTTATGATTTTGTTTCAGCTGTGTGTCCGACCAAACAGTTCCAATGCACGAACGGAAAGTGTATACCGTTATCCTGGGTGTGCGAGGGAGAGAACGATTGCGGTGACAACTCCGATGAAGAAATAGCTGAATGTAAAAAAGGTCAGTAAAAATTAAGACAAGAATATAAAAGGATTGTGTGGTTTTATGAAACCACGGTAAAAGTGAAACTTTGTTTCACATTATAGATACTTAAATAAAAATTTTCGTTGCCACAAATGAGTAATAGTCTATACACTACACGGTCAGCTGATGCGAAATATAGGCGCCGCCATATTGGCCTCGGCTGCTCTGACGAGCGCCTTTCACTTTATCCCTACTCCGCGGCCGACCGTCACGCGATATGCAACACATAGACGAAAAAGTTTGAAATGATCTAATAAAAGTTTCACTTTAAAAACGTTTCATTATAGATAAAGTTTTACTAGTAGCTCGCTCTTTATACGTAGAAAACCCATAGTTTTAAACTAACAAAGTAACTTGGAGAAAATATGAACAATAATTTGTTTATAGCAAGTTATTTTTGGATGACAAGCTTCGCACGCGTGATTTGTCAATAAAACATTACCCTTCGTCTGCGCAGTCGGTTAAAAGGTATTTGTCTCGGTCATAATCTATCTATCTACATACTAAATGTCATCGAAATCTTCCAGCAGTTTAGTCGTGAAAGAGTAACTGACAAACAGAGAGACAGTGTTACTTTTGAATTTGTAATATTAGGTTGGATATAATTAAAATTAATGAAAATTAAGAAAGAAAATAAGTTCCAAGAATTTTAAGATGCTCGCAGAGCATAGAACTGAAAACAGATTCTTATATGTAAGTATCCCAATGCCTTTAGCCAATTACTATGCTATCAAGCAATAACAGTGATGACTGAATACCCAGGCGATCAGTTCAATAACGGTTCCTATTTATAATAAATAATGTTTAAGTAAATATCGACGTTGAAATATGTTTGAATCAACCATGACAAAGCACCGTTGTATTGACTACCTATCAATATTTATTGGGGGAAATAGCTTTGGTAACTGAAGGACCGCTTCTAATTTTAGATCAATTGGGATGTCTCGAGTTCATTCAATTTAATTTCCTGAAGCAATTTATGGAGATGGCAACATCGATAATTCGCACGGGTAAATTATATTCATTATTGGCATTCTCACTGATTACCTACCGATATGTTTTGTTTAGATGAAAATCTTTAAGATCAAGTTACAAATTGTACGCTAAATGACCATTATCTATGTTATAACAATATCCTTTCCATCCAAAGTTTGTCTGGAAGAGATCGCTTCTAAGCGATAAGACCGCCCATTGTACTATTTGCTTTGTGTTTTCTATTTGGTTTGTATTTTTGTTTATATGGTGTATAATATTGTTTATATTTGGCTTTGGTGTTTTCATTCGTTCATTCATACAAATTATACTATTATTCATTGTAATTTCTTTTATTATTTTTCGGAATTTACAGACTGAAAAAAGATAATTACGTGACACGTCATAGAGTCATATCACATCCAATCATAATCTAATTTACAAAATAAATTTCAGTCAGTTTTCACTTTTATTAAGAGGAAATCCGGGAAGCAAGGCATTTGGAAAATAGGTATTTAACAAATCTATTGCTGTCGCGCAGTGCCCTATATGTCCTATGTGCGTGCGATAGAGACAACTACAGGTCGGACTGATTATACCTATTTAAAATAGACGAAATCACTGTTTCGTAGTACCCTGTTTTCTCCTCCAAAACTGGACCGATTTTAATTTTATTTTCAAATATGTAATAAAAAGAGCATTGGCTATGTTTGTACGTTTCATTTTTTTATTTATATTCGTCAAATTTGTTTGCTAAATGTCTGAAAAGGGGCAGTAAAAATTAGCAATTTCTGTGACTTTAGAAGGTTCCTAGTTCTTATTATAATTAATTTATGGAGAAAAACGAAACGTAGGGACATGACCTTGGTGCTTGTAGATTGTATGGTAAAAAATATTTGCTCTAGTATCACTATCCAGAGAGGAAACAGGGGACTACGTTTGTATGGGCGAAACGCAGCCCAGATTTCCTCTTAATGTCATCACACTAATATCATAAATGCGAAAGTTTGGACGTTTATTTGTTTGTTACTCAATCACGTCGAAACGGCTGAACCGATTTCGATGAAATTTGGCATTATACATAGATTATAACCTGGTTTAACACATAGGCTACTTTTTATCTCCTAAATCAGTTCCAAAGGGATAAAAATGGGATATCAATGTTTTTATATGTATTTTTTCACATCAGAACAACGCGCGCATAGCCACTGGCAACTGCTAGTTAAAAATAAACAAAACTCTCTCTAGATCAACGTATGTATTTGCTATTGTATTTTTGTTTGGTGTGCAATATTTCTTCATAATCTAAGCCAATTTAAATTTTTTGTGTCGCTTTTCGTTTAAATAATAATGATGATGATGTTCATGGATGAATTCTTTAGATTGAAGTAACTCAAAGGGTCTAAAATACTAAGACGTGGGCGGAAAATATGTGGGAGTAAATGTTTAAGAAAACACTGTGATATTTTTTGTGGTCTTTATATTTCTTTATTTATAAAACCCATTTATAGAGTAAACCTATTATGTATAATTATAAAAATTTGTTTGAAACAGCTAAAACAAAGCATATTTTTTATGATTGGGCTTATTCGGCTACCGGCAATACAACTTACCTACCTATCTACAAATGTTCGATTCCTAAAAAATATTAAATGAAAGTGTCACAATGCAAACATTATTTAACTGAACATATAAGTTAGTATTTTTAATTATTGGTCAAGCACGTGTCGAACCACGCTCAGTAAGGGTTCTAAAATACAAAGTTAATTATGCAGTTGATTTTGTATGAACATTATGTATGAACTGCAAATGCAACTAACGTACATAAGTCGGTCGACTACTGTTCGTAAACTAGTAAAGTCTACTCAGCCTCGATAAGTCCTCTTACAATAACAGCATATGCATATGTTTAATAACTTTCTGTCGTCTACTATTGTCACAGAAGTACGGTCACTTTTCACCCAGCACAGCACTTTTCTGTCACTGACGCAACATTCAATCTATTATATATTAAACTCGTATTTTAATGCTTCAAAAGTTCAATTTTATATAATAACTTGTTTATGAACTTGTTCGCTCATTATCACTGGATGGGATACAAGTGTCTCTGTTAATATAGGAATGTTAATTCAGTATGATTGCTAGGGACTTTGCTTCTCTTATTGATGAGTTCTCGCGACTCCGCGGCGCCTGCTTTATTCACGACGATGCGATGTCGTAGCATGCGTTCACTAATAATACTATTAGAATACTTTAGCATAAAATATTTTCCACTTTCACAGAAAAAGTTACGTAACGTATATCAAAAAGTAACTAGGGCTAAATTTATTGTTTTAAAAACTTATGAAATAAAAGTTCAAAATCTAGAATCTAGAAAAAGTTGTAGAATCAGTAAAATCTCAAACAGCGACCTACCTTATTGGACAGAACTAGTTAGTTTTTGGTCGATTCATTGGATATCAGAATAAAAGCTAAGCGAAATTAACACAGAATTGAAACCGCATCAAAGTCCTCGAACAGTGAGTGAGCACGGTCGGCACGCACACGTCCTTAGGTAAGCGTCCATCCAACACTATGTTTAACGCGAACGTTGCGCGTCGGCGCCGTATCTTAACAGCGGTGTTCACAAATGTACTTGAGGCCTAAATCATATTGAATCCCGAATGCAAACACAGGAGTCTTCTTTTCTCTGTCCGTGGTTTGCCGGTTTTTGTTAAAACGAAGATGTTTGTGAGATGGATCTATGACTAAGGTCTATCATTAGGCCTTTCTCGTCGCAGTCTAGGTTTCTGAACACCGACTTTAGCACGACCGGAAAACCTTTGGTGAGAGGGATTTGCCGCCGAACGCTTTTCTCAATGGGGAATTATAGTACCTACTTCTCTTTCCAATCAGATTTTCGCGATGATGGCAGAACTATAATCAGTTTTTCCACGTCTTGTTTTGCAAGTGATTTCAAAATTGCATTCTGGTTTAAGGATCGAATGCCTAAGCACAACTAAAGAGTTTTCTTGTACTCTTTGTGCTTTTCTATGACTTGTGCCAATTCGTAAATATAGTCTAACTAGAATTAACAAATACTTACCTAAGTGTTATTTTTCTGTTTTGTTAATTAATTAAATAAATACAAAAAAACTTGTATTTATAAGCTTTCGTTTTACGCCATTGCGTTTTGGACCTTGTCTAAAGAGTAAGTTGAAAAGTTGCCGAATCGCGCCGACTGCCTTTTTGCCGTTTCCGTTGGCTTCCATTATCTTCCGTACGATGTAATTTGCGGCTGAAACCGGGAATCACTGACTGTTCTTCATTAATTGACGAGGTAATAACAGAACTAAGTTTATGCTATAATGTATAATTTTTGTTGCTATTTTTGCTATTTTTGTTGCTATAATGTTTATGTATAATGCTGTAACTAAGTTTATGCTATCTGCGATTTTGCTTTATATCAATTAGAAATTAAAAACAGCCCATTGGTGATAATCATGCGATGAAAAAATATATATTTCAAGAATACGTTTTGTGCCGAGAAATTAATATAAAAGTTAATATAATTAATAAAAAATTAATATAAATGCAGATATTAACTATATATATATATAGGTATATTCATGAGTAAGAAAACTAGGAGAACCTTAAACAAAAACCGTTTTTCTCAGAATTCCATGGACCGATTATCACGAAATTTGGTTTTAGGATGTTATTTGAATGCAAGTAATCCATTATTACGGGCATTTTCATTTCTGGTCAGCATTTGGACCAAGTTCCATTCAAGACTGGCATTATCCTTTGATATTAATTTATTATACTAAGAGTGTTCCAAAGCCCGGTCTTAGTAAAAATAGTTATTTAAGCTATCATATATCACCACCGAGTTCGCCTCCTGGATCGGCCACAAAAAATAAACAAAATGTCACACACACAAGCAGACGCACGGCTCCGGACCACCTATACCTCGCTAATATACCACCCATTCGCCATCACCGTTTTGGTAATACATTTTCATTACGTACAGCTAAGGGATGGAAAAAATTACCGTCGTCTCATTTTCCTGAGGACTACAACCCTTTAAGGTAATAGTGAAAAGGTATCTTCCAGATCTTCGTGCTTCATCTTAGAGCACACTATCGCTTACCATCAGATTAGATTGCGGTCAATCGAAGATCTATTCGTAATAAAAAAAACACACAAGAAAGTTGATAATTGAGGAAGCTACGTTCTTGCACTTCACATTTCGACGCTACAATGACTAATGTACTTAACCCACGTAGGTACAATAATCTTTTGACTGTAATATGAAAGAGATCAGATGGACGAATGGTTTGTTGTTTTAGTAGATAATATTTCGTGGATAGTATATAAATAGTTTCACCGTCTATTAATACTTCCATGGCTAGTTTATGTTTTCATGAGCTCAGTGTATTTATCGCATCCATCTCATCTATACCTGGGGGAAATTCACTAACATGCCAAACAACTGAAAAACAAGCCAAAACTTCTGATTAAATTATATTATGTAGGCCTGATTCACATACCAATTCATTTTCCCATAAAGTTTTATGTTGGAAACGATATTATGTTTACAACCTTTCTGTAATTCGATGGAAATCATCAGCTTTCTCTCTGATTCTGATATTATGAAAATAAATTGCCACATTTAGTATCCATCTTCTAAAGCCCCTACCTCGAAGGCTTCGGTATAATGGCCTAATGATACCAAGATTTCCTTTTCCATCCACTTACTAATCCTAGAATGTCTGTCTACTTTATGTCTGATATCTACACATTCTATGTGAAACATTTTTGCTATGAGACACATAAATAGCTTAGGATACCCTATTAGGGGCGATAAAAGCTGTGCAATGCCAAGTTCAGCTATTTCTAAAAGTGATTCAAAAGACGATACAGGTAATCGTTTTCCCTGAGGCGACATATCTTCTACGTTGCTATAAAAATTAAGTAGAAAAGTTTGTGGGTTAACTTTAGATTTGGAATAGTTTTTAACTAGATAAAAGTACAATTTAATTTTAACCACATTTTAATCTTCAGACTGCTGAAAAAAATCAAAAAATCAGCTTTAAAATAAAACCGAATCATATTAATAAATAAGAATAATAAATATTGCTGGATACTTCATACAGCGCTATCTAGCCCCAAACTAAGCAGAGCTTGCACTATGGGAACCAGATAATTGATAGAATACTTTAATACTTTTGTTTTGTAAATACATACATATAATATATAGAAAAACATCCAGACCCGGTACAAATATCTGTAGATCATACAAAAATTTGTTTCGCGGCGGGAATCGAACCCATTACCTCCTGCATCTCAGCCGGTTATTCGCCCACTGCGCCACGGAGGTCGTCAAAATTATTGGTCGATCCGTTTGGAAGCATATAAACACACAGACAAAGGCCTTAACCAGTTACAATTCTCATATTTTATGAATCAGTGTTTAAAATAATACACGATAATGCAGCTTTAATTTTTAACCTTGATTTAAAAAAGGTTTTCAATTGAAAATCATTTCAGTTTTCATAAAATTATTAATTGTAAATATACACTTTCTTACATTTTCCAACCGTTGTAAAGGAAATTTGAGTTTAAATTAGCAACTAAAATAGAAATATCCAAGGAACCAAGACAGTTACATTTAATATTGAATTTGATTAATATTTGGTGGAGAATTGAGAAAATTTCACTCATTATTTCGCAAGCTAAGACATAAACTTTGAATAAAACCCGCCCTTTTGAGCTAAAGTGTGATAAAAGTTTCGCCTATCTGATGAAGGCGTTCCGGCCATCTTGGAAAATTGCGTAGAGCCTTTATTTCATAATCTTTTGTGAGATTTAGTATGACCCCTTTACTGATAAGATTTTTTATCACATCGTTTCTATAATATAGGATTCTGATAAAACTACATTGCTTTTTCATAAAGCATCATTCATTTTCGGAAACGTTTTCGGTCTATCATAATGTTTTCAAGATACTCGCGACAAGCTGATTCAAGGCGACGGATTATAGATCCAGCAGCGAAGCAAAAAAATTAAAAAAGTACGCAATCTCATCGTTTTATAAATAATCGAATAGGTGTTAAAATGTACCCAACTACAATATATATAAATATTTTTCCTACTGCATTTTATATTGTACCAAAATCGGTGAAATTTATTTTAGTGATAATTAAAAATGTTTTCAGTATATTTTATCGGGAATATTTTATGCGTGTAAATGATGAAGGGGTTTATTTATTGAGATTAAGTTAATACGCCAAATATATTAAATCAGAAGCTAAAAAAATCATTAAAAAGAAAATTATTTTATGTAGGATAAAAATAAATAAATACCTAAACCTAAAATATACCTACATAATACTAACATATATATATATATAATACATACATATTTATATACTTTAACAATATATATCGAAAGAAAATACAATGTTTACTCTAAAGAACCTGCTAAGTACAGTTTGTAGACCTAATTTTTAAAAATAGGTAAAAATTTAGCATGTCTGATGGAAACATATTATTAACCTGTACTTGTTCCAGCCTCGTACAATCGTATTATGTGTAATAAAGTGGTCTGTATTCCAAAATCTGGTCACGCACGATCTTCCATAGTCTCCATGTTGGAAAATTGTGCGTTTATGTAACCATATACGTAGTCATATATTATTCGGAGGTGTAGTCCGTCTACCTGAACTATTGGTCTATTTGTGAAGGTATTGTTTATTTGAGTAAGATAAAAGTAAATTGGATATTTGTTTGCAGTACGGGCTCATTTCGTCATTGGATAACGCTACTCGTGTCGCACTCACGGCTACATCTCAAGCCATACATTTCCAGTATAAGCTGACCTCGCATTGTGTAGATTTTCCGTACAATGAGAGGTCAGCATACTTGAAATGTATAGCTTGATGTGTAGCTGTGTGTACGAGCGTTTTTGCGCGTAGAATTCACTACAGCAATGTAAACTGTCACTCACAACGTTGCAGTTACACTTTCTGACATCAAAATATAAAATGCTAAAGTTCTAGAAATATATCTATGGTACCCACATATTACTTTAAATGATAAGTACGTCCCGTAAATAATATGATTATACTGTGTCAGGCTTACTGCGAATTTTATGCGCCATTAACTGTCGTTTGTGGCAACGTCAGCTTTATATAAAGTGACAACCCTTTCCCAGGTTGTCCCTGAATATTACACGGTATATTGAATCTTAAAACGAAAGATATAATACCGTTTTTACTTTACACTTTCGATTCAAATATGAGTTGTACCCTTATATACATACTACGGACTACGGAAAGATACGGTGCAAGTAATGGTCTGAGAGCCGGTGAAGATCGACCTTCACCGATCTGATAACCAGATGAGACATATTTTTTATCAAATATAATTTATAAACAAATATGCCTATAATTACTTGCCTATCTAAAAGTGCTATCTAAAAGTTTTTAGCTAGGCAACAGTACTATAAGTATGATTTTTTGCAGGCAATGATTTTGAAATATGACTGATTTTGTAATAAAGTAATCTAAAATTTGATATAACTTTCCATAAGTTAGCAGAACGATGGAGTCACCTATATTGCCGTACCTGTTCACATCGGCTTGCCAGGTAGCTATACACAGAAATGAGTAGGTAAGCCTACTGAGGCATATTCTGTGTGTTAAAAACTAACAGTGAAATAAAATTCATTTGGTTATCAAAAGAATGAAAGTGATGAAAAAAAAATCGATTAAAGTTAATTTAATTAAAAATAGCCATAAGCACTTTTAGATAGGCAAGTAATTATAGGCATATTTGTTTATAAATTATATTTGATAAAAAATACGTCTCATCTGGTTATCAGATCGGTGAAGGTCGATCTCCACGGTCTCCTCTACTATTATGAGGTAGAAGCTTAGTTATTTTATTTGCAGCCGAAGCTCATAAAACGTCGATATTATATTCTTAAGAATTTTAAGGTTGTATTTAGCTAAAACTTAATCATATATATAAACAGCATACATTAATAAAACAACGTACTATATACCTCATACTATAAAATTCCATGAGCGCGTAGCTTAGGCATGCTTTATCACGACATTTTTGATATGTAACATCTTTCCTCTCAGTTTGTAGGAGTGATTTTGGCAAAAGGGACGGGAATGTGTAACAGGAAACCGGGGAAGCGCGCGCTATTTGTTACACATCATATGCGACTACTGTAACGTTCGTAGTTTTTTTTATAAATTATTTTTACGATGTTGTTTTTTCAACCACTGCTGGGCATAGGTCTTCCTTCTTTATCGCAATTGTGTTCAAAGCCAATAAAGAAATAGCCTATATAAGTAGTTATTCTTCAAATACAAAACGAACAAATAACTGAAGAAGCAGCATTACTCAAATTTTATTAGTTCGCGTTTATAAAGTTTGGTGTAACCCCAGAAACCTATAAAGGCGAAACCAATCTACGTCATTTCCAAGATGAAAGGTAGCAATTGCCGCTATAAAGTGTGGTGTCCCCTGAATTGGACGACCGATATTAAATTTTAGTGCTCCCAAGTTTTTAGCCTTAAATTTGTTATCGATTCTATTTTCGCTTTTGTTAATTTAGCTAGAATTTTCTGTGCCATTCCGTTCTCAAACGCTTTTAATCTCCTTGCTCTTTACGTTTCGTTATGGTTGCATAGTTTACAAACAGAAAATCAGAAAACTACGTTTTTTTATTTATTTGACAAATAGTTAACACTACAACATAAGTACTGTAAACCCTAGGATTGTCTCAGTGCTTAGAAACACATTACACATTATTTTGGAAACTGTTTTTTTTATACTATGGAGATGGAACAATCCTATGGCCCACCTGATGTTAAGTGGTAACCATCGCCTATAACAAAGTTTGCCTCGTAGGTCACGCTCCTTAAAAATGTGCCCTACGATGCCTTACTTGTACTGGCTTATAGATAACTAGCTTCCGTCAGCGGCTTCTCTCGCGCTTCGACGGATTCTAGTAACTCCCAGG
Organism: Philereme transversata; assembly: GCA_963924445.1. Classification (NCBI taxonomy): domain Eukaryota; kingdom Metazoa; phylum Arthropoda; class Insecta; order Lepidoptera; family Geometridae; genus Philereme; species Philereme transversata. The sequence goes on from OZ004342.1 coordinate 15,865,212, forward strand.
GAGAGGGATATAAGCACGCCCAAGATTTCACGAGGAGAATACTCTACTTTTCACACTTTCTGCGAGACAATAAAAACCAAATCTGGGATGGTACATTCTGTGCAGAGGTTAGTTTGATTTAATAATAAGTTCTTATTGTGCGGGTCTCTTTGATCAAATTTTAATACAGATGAGGTTCCAAATTCAAATCATATGATGCGATCGAGGGCATAGTTAAATTAAGTACTATTTTACTCCCGGCTCAGCCGTAGGGATTTAAGCACCTGCTTTCGGTGAGGTTTACATGACATATAATTTTACATTGTCGAGCAGGTGGTGTCAAAATAACATTAAATCCTGACAGCGCTTTTATCATTTAACCACTCCCGCAGCTCCTCTTATTTTTTTTGGTTATTACAAAATTTAGGTGCATAACCTCTTGAATGAATGAATGAATGAAATTTTTTTATTATACCTTACAAGCTAAACACAACAGATATAAAAATAAAAAATAAATCAAATAAATGTAAGCATAATGGGCGGTCTTATCGCTTAACAAAGCGATCTCTTCCAGACAACTCACAATCTCTTCCTCTTATGGCGTGATTGAGTAATGGAGCGTGATGGAAACAAACAAACATCCAAATTTTCGCATCTAAAATATTAGTGTGATTTATATTTTGAACGTATACTTACATTTCCATAAAAATCTAACTATTCACCGTAAAACCGGTACTGTCATTCAATCTATAAATAAATAAATAAATATCTCTGGACATTTCACACAGCGCTATCTATTATAATATATATCTATTTCCTCTATCAATCCAATCCTCGATCCTTGCGTTCATCTGACACACTCCAACTCAGGACACCTGTACACTCCTCCTCCTAATTTGATAAGTCTTTTACAGTGCAGGCTGTCCGGTTATGGAACGCGCTGCCGGTGGCTATCAGATGTGCCAAGTCACTTGCCATTTTTAAACGTATGCTCAGAGAACACTATCTGAGTATTTGTCGCTAAATATATATGTATTTATTATTAATTATTTGTTTCTTAAATAAGTCTAAGTATGTATCTATAAATTATTATGAGTAGTTATTATTTAGATTCATGTAGTTTTCATTTATGTAAGTTTTATATTTTTTATTTTTATATAATTAGTATTAGTATGTATGTACATGTAGTATGTTAGGTACACCCCAGGTAATGTCCACACAGTCCATTCCATCCAAAGGTTGTCTGGTAGAGATCGCTAATTAGCGATAAGACCGCCAATTGTGTCCATAGATTTACGTAGTTGTTTTTTTTATATGTATTTGTTTCGTGGTGTGCAATAAAGTATTATCTAATCTAATCTAATCTATCTAGCCCCAAACTAAGCAGAGCTTGTACTATGCGAACCAGATAACTGATAGAATACTTATATACTTTTTTTTTGTAAATAAATACTTATAATATATAGAAAAACACCCAGACACGGAACAAATATCTGTAGATCATGCAAACATTTGTTCCGCGGCGGGAATCGAACCCGCTACCTCCTGCGTCTCAGCCGGCTATACGCCCACTGTGCCACGGAGGCAGTCGTATAAATATTCGATAAACTTACTCTGAATAAAAAAAGAGACATATTGTATTACCATCCGCATTTATATACAAAAAGAGATACCGTTTTTTATACCCCTAAATATTATCCGACTTCTGTGATTTTCAGTACACGATAAATAATTATCTTTTTGTAATGTAGCGGGATCAATATTTAGCTTATAAGTACTGGTTTTCCTGTTTCATTTCATGTTGTTTTACTAATGCAAAATCCATTGACAATGGTAATAATCCTACGAGAAGTACTCGACTGCATACAATTGAACCACCCACTGACCTAGATCCGTATAGTAAATTCTACAACTTCCCTCGTCATGACCATCCAACCTTTTATATAATGGATTACTAACAAGGATGTTTGTGTAGGTAAGTGTTTTTGTGTAAATATAATTTGTATTTGTAAATTAAATACAAATTTAAAAAAACCTACAGTTAAAGGAAAACCTACAGTTTAATACAACGTACTCATTAAACAATTAAATACATGAATAGAGCTGTTAATAGTAGGTAAACTTCACCATTATGGCATTAGGAGCGTTGCTCTAGACTTTCTCACTTCTTATTTAAGTGGTAGAATGCAAAGAGTTGACGTGAATAGAAAGCGTTCTCCGGGGTCTCTGGTTAAAATGGATGTACCACAGGGATCAATTCTGGGAGCATTTTTGTTTTTAGTATATACTAGCTGACCCGCCGAACTTCGTACCGCCTTGACATGCATATGACGGGGGCTGCCAATGTACGTCGCCCCGGTAGAATTGCCAATCGGCTATTATTAGCTGTATTTATGTATGAGAAAAGGATATATCTTCATTATTTCTTTCGGGGCGGAGACAAGTCCAACAAATCAAAGATCATCAAAATAGGTCCAGCCGTTCTTGAGTTATAAATGGTGTAACTAACCCGACTTTGTTTTAAATATATAGATTAGTGATCTTCCCCATCTTGTAAGAGATGGTCATGAGGTTGTATTGTTTGCAGATGACACGTTTCTTTTCATTTAAATTAAAGCGACGACAAACCGATTTTGACGATGTAAACAATGCCATCTCTAAGGTCGTAAAATGGTTCAATGTAAACAATATTCTCCTAAATGAAAAGAAAACAAAGTGTATTAGATTTTTACTACCTAATATAACACAAGTTAAATCAAATATATAAATCAAAAACGAGGAGTTGGCTCTTGTGGACACCACCGTATTCTTAGGTATAACCCTAGATAATAAGCTTCATTGGGGCTCTCATATTGATAAGTTGATAAAAAATCCGTCTTTTTACAGACGTAGCTAGACTAGTTTACTTCAGCTACGAGTACTTCCACAGCATTATGTCATACGGTATACTGCTGTAAGGGACTGCTGCAGATATAAACACTGTTTTTGTGCTGCAGCAGAGGGCTGTTCGTACATTTTATAATACGGGCCTCATTACGCTATTTTGTTTAAGAAAAATAGCGATAATCATAATTTGAATACTAGAAATAAAGATAAACTCGCTGTTGCCACTTGTAGACTCCATAAAGTTAGTAAATCGTTTGTAGTAAGTGTCTGTAATAAGTGATGTAATAAAATTGACAATTAAAATATTGAAAATCCTAATTAAATAAAATCTTTATAAAAAAACCTACTATAAGATATCGGATTATTTATATGATAGAGAAGCTTGGGATTGAACTCGTTCAAAAATGTTACAACTTAGACGTAATTTATTTTCTTCATTGTTATGTATTCTTCCCAGCTCGCCTCAAGGTTGGGCTCAGCATGAACATGTCAAAGACAAAACTTATGACGAACACCACACAACACTTTTTGGAGGTTGGAGGTAAGTGGTGGGGAGATTGCATACGTCATTGAGTATTTATACCTAAGCCAAATAGTACCCTTCTAGAGCAGGCAAGATGCTGAAGTTACAAGACGCACAGAAAACGCTTGGAAGGCGCCTGACCATGAAAAACATGATGAAGGGTAACCTTCCACTCACACTCAAACGTAAGCTCATGGACGCGTGCATTCTCCCCATCTTTACCTATGGCGCTCAAACTGGCTCTTTGACGAATCAACAAAAGTCCAAACTCGGGGTTTGTCAGCGAGCCATGGAGCGCAGTATCCTAGGAGTTAAATTAAAAAACCGTATTAGAATCATTAAACTGCGCTCCCAAACACAAATCGTGGACGTTGGGCACCAAGTAGGCAAGTAGGCAAGTTAAAGTGGGACTGGGCGGGCCATTTCTGCCGCATGTCAGAGGAGTTATGGGCAAAATCCACCACCGAGTGGATCCCTAAATACAGAAAACTACCACGTGTCAGACCGCGACGCCGATGGAAAGACGAACTCGACTCGTATACCACTGACTGGACCACACACGCGCATGATAGAGTAAAGTGGAAGGAAGGAAGGGAGGCCTTTGCCCTAAAGTGTGATAGTACAGGCTCCAAATAATAAATAATAATATGTATTCTAAAAGGATCATTAATAAGAACAACCAGCCTTTTTTCCTGGCTTGGCGAAGGAACAGGCAGTAAAATTTACGTTTCAAAGTGATCCTTGTGATTTTAATAAATAAAAAGATTTTGAATTTTAACTTTTTTTTGAATTTTTGTTTTTAATGAATAGCTTCAGAGTAACATCTGAAGTTCAAAGTATTTAGTACTTAGTTTACTTAACATCATATAAGTTGTATATGAAGGTATCTAAATTACAAATTAATATAGTGGGCAGTGAAAGCAAGAAGAAAAAAAAATCTTATGAATGAACATACTAAGAAAAATTAAAAATGCTTGCTTAAACTTATTAGCATAGATTATGATGAAATATAATAATATACCAATTTTTTGAGACCAAAAATCTTTATTTTGTTCAGTGAATCAGCTCTCATGAAATATTGTTAGTGAGAATAATGCAGTCTGCCGCAAGCGTGACTGCGTCGGGACATGAAACACTTAAGGGTACATGGTGTCCCGCATTCTACCTCTCGTAGAGTAACAAGAGGCCGTCACGGGCGCGGTCCCCCATCTTCACTCAAGTCACGTCTTCTTGCCGCAAGTAAAATTTCACGCAGCTGTACCAAACACACTAGCCTACTAAATATAGCCACCGACCCACTTTCAACGAAAACCATCCCTATTTTCATCTCATCGCGTCAATTATGAACTACCGTCAAATTCATATAATAACCAATTTGCTGCTCACGGCGCGCCTGTTGATAACATTATGTAGGAACAGCAGCCGAGGGCTCACTTCCGCTCGAGGAAATGGCTACGTAAATTTTACTGCGATAGTGGATCTAGTGATTAAAATACAGTTTGAATTGCAAAGGTAAATCATTGTATCGGTTATCAGAGAAGCGAAAAATACTTTTTTCCTCGATATAAACAAAATACGTTTTTGTAACATGACTCTACTAATGCAAACCTATGTATGTAAACAATTAAAACAAGAAGCGCTAAGATAGTGAGCTGAAATTGATTAATAGTCTGGGATTCATTATTTTTCATCACTCATGATTTGATAGTTAGTCGCTGTAAACTCGATAATGGCTCTGTAAATGCGATTTACGGCCCTAGGGCCTAAAGTTTTCTTTTAGCAACAAATTGATATAAAATTACTTTTGTAATTTCCTTGCATTCGTGATGAAAAGTTTTGTACGTGACACTCTGGTGTTAGTGATCAATATCACCTTCTTTAAGCATCTCGGGTGTAAAATAAATCGCTTACAGCCCTTGTTTAACGATCTGATAGGCTGATATTACAAAGTAAAAATGTCCCAATATGATCAATTAAGGTTAGAGTTTAGTGTATTTAACCAATGTACGTCAAAAATGTTCGAAACATATTCGAGTAGAACTAGAAAGCGGTACTTGGTCGACAGAGGTTCCCTTTCTTTGATAGAGTTCGGTCAATACCAAAATGAACTCTACACGTCGACCTCGTAGTATTAAAGTTGCACCAATACTCGATATCTCACAACTCTGGTACTTCAGAAAATAGCAGCAAGTGATCGATAAGCCAATACCTTTCTACCTTCGAAATATACTAGAGCCATTCTACGTGAGGATCAAAATAGGTGAAGTAAAGTGGATATTTATTTTGTTCTCGCAAAACTGCGGTAATAAGGTATAACATTATTTTGATCTTGTTATTCGTGCTAAGAATTGTGAAAAGTAAATGTGATTTCATTGGAATATGGGCAAAGTAAGACGAACCAAAGTCACCGACATAGACCAAAGAATTACTATGCTGGAGTGTGAGTGGGCAAGGCTCATAGCTCGAATAACTGACGGCTGTTGGGTCAGAAAGGTTCCCGAGGGGAGACTACGTACTGGAAAGCAGTGTAGGATGGCCCCACTTCCTTAGGTGGCTGGGAGCCATTGGGTGCAGGCCGCACAAGATTGGTTGCGTTGGAAATCTATGGGGGGGGGGGGGGGGGGCTATACCGTATGTGTTGATTTTTGATTGTATGTGATGAAACCGCATCATCGTTACGTTTTATTTTTTGAAAATCTGTTTGCAAAATTATTATATTTTTATCGCTCAGACCTTCCTAGACACAATTACTTTCTTGTGAACACAGAGTGTGAAATTATCAGTGTAAAAAGCTTACACTCAGTGCGTTGAGCTATGCTGTGGTTCACAAAGAGTATCTAGAAAAGTGTGAGCCTTGTAAATATAATTAATTTTCTGGGAGCCAGACTACGTTTTGCATGAATGCGATAATATTGTTTTATTACGTCCAATTACATTAGCCTTAAAATCTGGCAGCTTATAATTCGTGCGGGAGCAATATCCAAAGTGAAACAATTTCGAGGAATGACTTTGATACCAAATTGAAACAATCAAATTAACTTTTCGCTGTGACGAACCTTCTGCAGATAGTAAAATTGTAAGGCCATTGCTACAGTGAAATTTAAAGAAAGCAAAAGTCGGCTCGTACTTCGTTCAATTTACATGAAATTTCCGTCATGGAGGATATTTCCTCTGCCTCCGAATGGTAATGAGGGTCGACTGGAAAATTTCACGACCAGATTAGATTTTGCTATATTGTCTGCAAGATGGGATGGAAGATGTTCGATTCGTTTGGTTCAAGATATATTTTATCGTTGATACTGATGTAAAGTACGATAAAGTCTAAAAAATTTCGTAAGCACCGTTACATTTTTGAAGGTTGCCTTAAACTTAATATTCCTTAAATAGAAACTTGTTAATATATAAGAGTATTTAGTGATAATACCGCTGATGGTATCACATAGATTTACGTAAATTTGTTTTGTTATCATAGTGGGCATTAAAATAATTATTATCTATCAATCGATCTATCTATGGCAATTTATAGTTGACTTAATATTCGTTTCGCAACAATATTAAAACTTCTAAGTTTTGTCTCTGTAGCAATTATTAAATCTTCTCTCTTCGTGTCACTGGTACTTTCTTGGTTACCCTGAATTAGGTCGGTGATAAGGTTGAGGTATGGTGGCCCTGAAAAGGGTCAATGATTACCGTTTGGGAGAAAACTAGTGTGGTGAAAGAACCACACTGGTTTTCTCATTAACGGCAATCCTTTGATTAAAATACGTCTCATAGAGGCTTCTTTCGTGACCAACAATTATTTAATAAATAGCTGGAACTAAAATAACTTGGAAAATGTCCATTCATCCCTAGCATTCTCCTGTTTCGAGATCGTTAGCACTCATCTCATATTTACAATATAACTCTCAAAAATTTTATGTTGAAATCAAACCCCCCCAGCAGTGTTAATTGTTCATTGTTATTGTGTACATTTGTATCCTATGTAATAATAATTATTGTAGTTACACGTGTATTTATTTGTAAGTACCTATATTATAATTGGTAGTAGGTACAGATGGTTTATAATATGATGACTATTCTTTATATTACGACTCTGCCAATCTCCTATTTAATAATCCTCTCCACTTTTTTTACGATTATACCGCCGATTATATATTTTCTTGTTTCTTATTATGTTATATCTAGCTTGGAAGGTGTAATAAATAATTTCCATTTATTCGTTCATTCATTCAAATCTCTTCTGTAAATGAAGCAAAATCCGCTGTCCGAAAATGGCTTTTGCCATTTTATACCATTACTCGTACTTACAGTAAAACCGAACAGTTACTGGAGATAACATTGTAAACATTGCTATACTTAGTTTTTATATTTACACTTATATTTTGTATTTAAGTTATTTTTTTTAGTTTTTGATTATTATGTTTTATTTAGTCGTTGCCTGAAATAACATTAATTTTGTTATTCGTGCTCTGGTTCCCGCGATACAGGTTTGCTTACCATATTACGGGGATCGTCAGTAAGATTAAAGCCCATCACAGACGTAGCTATAATATATAGCAATATACCATGCTGTACTGTGCTATAATGTATACGAGGGGCACACTAAAAGTTTCCGGAATCGATAATAAAAAAATACTATTAATGGTCAAAAATAAATTTATTGTTTCTCAAAATATTCTCCCTTTGCGTCAATGCACTTTTTCATACGATTGAACCAATTTCGAAAACAATTGTCTCCTCCATGGTGACGTCAGATATATGTTTTTCATACTCTTCGACAGCCTCTTCTGGTCATGAAAACCGTTGATGAATTTGTCAGTCTGGCCGTGTGGGAACTTGAATTGTCGTGGTGCAAGGTGGTGATGATACGGCGTTTACCGTTATTGTCACGGAGTTTGTCAATAATTTCCGGTAAACAAATGGTCGTGTACCAGTCACTATTCACGGTACGACGATTTTCTAAAGCAACAGTAGCCACATGCCTAGTTTTATTAAAAAAAGAAGCAAATATCCGCTTCGAGGCACTTTTCACGCGCGCCACTTTGGTTGGTTTCGGCTCATCTCGAAAGACCCATACGTTCTGCTCCATTGCTGCTTCGTTTTGGGATCATAGCTATAAATCCATATTTCGTCACCTGTTACTATGTACCACACCAAATTGGAAGCCCCTTAGTTGTATATGGCAAGCACAGCATGGCACCAAGTGATGCGGTCCATTTTTTGAGCATCAGTCAAATTGTGTGGGATCCATCGAGAACACAGCTTTCTCACACCTAAATGTTTGTGAGGATTTACTGTATTTGACTCATGCTTATGTCCAAAGATGTCAGGATCTCATGGTAGGCCACATGCCTGTCTGTTTCGATCATACGGCGCACAACATCAATGTTTTTGTTGTTCACAGCGGTGCACGGGCGACCTTCACGATCATGGAGATTGACACGTTTGTTGACGTTTGAATTCTGCAAACCAGCTATAAATAGTTGTCTTGCATGGCGCTCTGCTGAGCTGTCAAATTACACTTAAAATCGTAAGAAAACATGCAACTAAAATTTTCCCGAGATAAATCCATTTTATTGTAATCACGAAATTTTTAAAATGACGCCACAATGTGAAAACAATTGACAATCAGATGAAATAAATTTTATTCTACAGCTAAAGAGTTCCATTTTCAAATGTGGTAATAACTTTTTAAATATTGTTTATGTAAGTGGCCAATTCCGGAAACTTTTAGTGTACCTATGTATTATAGCAAGCTGAGACGATGTAATAATATATAGTTTGCCTTCATTTCACGATGGTCGGCCTAGTTTCTATGCTATGCAATAATATAAATTACAGTATAGCTTGGTGATGTCATAGAAATATAAATTATAGCTGCGTGTGTGGTCACTCGAAAATTTGTACAGAAGATATATCGCGATCTAGATCTACCACTAGCACAATAACACTCATTCTAAACATCCCTCGTTACTGTATCGAGGTAGTTTACAAAACAGCGGGAACAATTCGAATTAATAAAACATTAGGTTCATTACGACAAATTAGTTGGAAAAGCCGCTCGCCAGTTATTAGGGACACTAAACATTGTTTAACTTTGTGGGCATTTGACTAATTTTATTGTGCGTAAATGCCCATTAGAAATATGTATGTATGTACAGTATCGGAAAGTTGAAGTAGGTAATACACAGGAATACACCGCGTGGTTTCGTAAAGTATCTCGATTGACGAACACTTCGAACCAGACGATTCGAAAATGTATGTAGTATACCGTTTACTTTGTAAAAGTCTTGTGGCAACTTATGCAGCAGGTGTTTGAATCCCTATCATATCTATAATAGTCGAGATTTTTAGTATACTACCGCGTCCCGTTAAAAAGCACAAACAAGTAACATTTTAACAAAAATATAACCGACTTCAGATAACAGTAAAAACCAAACTACTGTATTAATTTTGATGAAATTTCCATTGGATCAATCTAAAAATATATGATTTTAAATAACAAAATAATTTTTCAAATCGGTTGATATATAACGGAGTTCTGAGCTAACAAACATAACATAAAATAAAAATTAAACAAATTTAAGACTTATATGGTTTTCTCATGGATGCCATTGTCAGAACTGGACCAAATAGAAACAGGACCACACGGGAAGCACCAGCTTTAAAATAAAAAAAAGAATCATTAAAATCCGTTAACCCAGTCAAAAGTTCTGAGATAACAAATATAAAAAAAATACAGTTGAATTGAGAATCTCCTCCTTTTTTGAAGTCGGTTAAAAAGGAAAGTAAATATGGCGAGAGGTACCTATCAGCCGATAAGGCGCTGACGGAATCTACAGGATCTGGTCATCAAAAGCGAAATAAATGAGCAATTTCTCTTTACGGTCCCACAAGTTGCATGACTATAACAACATTTATAATTTACACTGACATGGTCACCAACTTTGAAACCCTGAAATATTGATTTGATGAATGAAGAATTTTATATTAGATATTTATATTTCCTACATTTAATTTCTGTTTTCAATTCATCTATTCATCTCTTACCTTATCTGCGGAAAAAAAGTAGCATTTATTGTTGTTTATTTTCTACTAATACCTTTTCTGTAACTTAGCTGTAAGTTCTCCCAAAATTCTAAAAAAAAAATTTAGTATTTTTATACGCAGTTAATAGCACCATACCTTTATGATAAAAACATTGATTTTTATGAACCCTATGGGACCTAAATGAAGTTATTGGGGTAAGCAATACTATTGTACCGGTCTTCAGGGTTCTGTAGTCGAACTAGGAACCCTTATAGTGTTTCGCTTTGTCTGTTATCCAGTCGATAAAGTTGAAATTTGCTATGAAAGTTATGAGTTAAGTTATGAAATAAAAACTAGTTTTTTAGGTTACCCCCCTCCCCCACATGGAAGGGGATCGTGTAGGGTATCGTTGAATAGGTCTTTCAAAAACAGTATAAAATTCCTTCACAACTTTTTAGATACAAGAACTTTTTCATAGTAAGTAGGTGTATAGGTTGTTCCCCAAACCACTATTCATGTGTTTTGAAATGACTAAGATACAGCCGTACTGACTAAGAAACCCTTAACTGTGCGTGATCAGACACGCGCTTGACCAATTATTTTACTATAGTGTATTTTAAACTAATTTTTCGTCTTGTACTTACAAAGTACTTACGATATTGCGTTTACGAAGACAAGCTACGGTACCAAATGATAAAGCACCATAATTTCATTCACTTTTATTATGACGTCATACGTCTCGGCGTAATTTAACGGCAAGAAGCCTCGCTGTGTAATAATGTTACGCTGCATAATCCAGCGTTTTGCTAAGGACTCGACCTTACACAAGTAGTAGCGTATAGCGATAAGCGAATGCTTTTTAATCTCCAACTCAAAAAGATGGTATAAGTATGTATATCAGTAGATGCTTTTGACTGCACGTCTGTATGGCTGCCAAGGCATCGCACTTCCCAAACGGATGAACGAATTTTATACTGGCTACTCTTTGAATAGGTTCGATTTGCTGGCAGTTTTATTGTTGCTCGTCAAATAAATCAAGAAATTTTACGTTATTTTGCGATCGACGTTACGCCGAGCGCTCTGTTTGTGTTAGAACAAGCCTTATAGCGTCGTAGTAAGCCGGTGAATTTTCCGCATCATTAATCGAGTGATGCCGCGCAGCCGACAAAGATACAACCTCTTGAGCTTCATAGATCACTCAGGATTTACTTCTTACACCTGTGCTTGATTTCTTGAGCTAGCAATCACGAGTCTGTCAAAATGCTTTATTCGATCATGCATACAGAGTTGTCATGGAGTTTTAAAAGTTCTACGAATGTATGAGTCTCTCATGTTAAAAGAGACGGTCTCTATGATCAGAAACTACAATCCAATTTATGGATCTCAACAGAAAAGTAAATAACTTGAATGTCGCCACATTTTCTTAGTTACTGAATACTTAGTTATCTTCCGTGATGTTTTAATTAAGTAGAGTAATGTAACAAAGGCGTCCTTAGTCCTGAGTTCGTTGAAGTTTCTGCACTTGCCCACTGAAATGAAGGACTGCAAAAATAGGTCAGAGCGGGTTTTTCTTGGCGCTATGTGACTTATTTAAACTACTCAAATAAAGCTGCTAAGTGAGTTTCTCATATAAAATGTTTCTACGCTTTTTTTTCTAGTTAAACTTTAACTTCTTGGCGATGTACCTCACTTGTTCACGTTTTATAAAAACTTTTCAATGTTGAATGAAACTTTCTTAAAACTCAATTACTATCTAGTCTACAGCATTGTAAAAACCAAAGAGATTGCATTTATACACAACAATACAAACGAACAAAGTCAACATTCGAAGTAGGTAAGTAGGTGAAGCTCGGGATAGTTTATTTACTGAGGAGCCAAATGCCTTCGGTGATTTTCGGCTCACGTCCCGAGAAACTCCCGGGGCGCTTGAAAAAAAATCGCTTGTCTACGAACAAATTTCCGCAAATAGCCTCTGCCGCGATTGGCTCCGAGCGAACTGCCGTATAAATTAAGTTACCCACATCTACCTGAGATAAACTTTCACGTTTTGTTCTGCTTGGAAACTCCAACTTCTGAACTTTTTGGAGAAATACATTTTTAGCTTTAAAACGTCAAAAATGTTTGCTGAAGCCGCGGAATTTGTGATTCTGTTCCAAATTTGCTACATAATTTATAAGCGGATGAGCTGCACTCGTGTTTCAATGGCGGGCAACGAGTGGTCTATTCACGATCCGTATTTTCAGGTTTCAGAACGCTATTGCATGCTAATAAGCTCCTCAGTGCGCAGCATAATTTTTTTTGAATCTGAAGTACCTTAGTGTTCTATAATGTACCTACAGTGGAAAATAAATTAACGAAATAACATTGCAAACATTTTGTGATGTCCTGATTTTTCTATATTATTATTATTTTTTCTTTATCAAAGACAAAGTCAAATATTTTTATTCATTAAAATCACAAGGATCACTTTGTAACGTCAATACCTTTCTCGTCCCACACCTGGGCAAAGGTCTCCCCAAATTCCCTCCAACCATCCCTATCCGTCGTTATCTCCCATCATCCTCTCTGGAAGGTGTCGAAATCGTCCCGCCAACGCTATCTCGGCCGACCCCGACGTCGCCTCCGTCTTCAGGCGTCCATGGTGTTACAATATGGGCCCATTTCTCGGAGTACATTCGGCCAACGTGGACCGCCCAGTCCCACTTAAATTTAGCCGATCTCTTTCCTACATTTGCAATGACGGTAATTGAGCGCAGCTTGGTGTTACGCACTCGGTCGACACGTTTAAAGCCGAGAATGCTGCTCTCCATTGCCCTTTGACAAATCTTGAGCTTTGACTTCTGGGCTTCAGTCAGAGACCATGTCTGCGCACCGTAAGTTAAGATGGGCAGGATACACATGTCGATGAGTTGGCAAGTGTCAGAGGATAGTCACCCTTTTTGTGCTCCTTCATGGACCAGTTGCTCTTCCAGGCATTCTTCACACGGCAAACGATTTCCTTATCTTGCCTGATTCCGAAGCTAGCTAACTGCCCCTAGTAAATATACTTATCGACATTATCGTATTACCTGTCCATCTACCTCGCCCATACGTTTCGTGCTGTTTGAAATGATCTTCGTCTTCGATTGGTTCATTCGAAGCCCAATCTCCAGACTTGCCGCGCTCAGATCTCGGAGCATTTGTTGCAGTTCTAGAGGAGTAGGTGCAAAAAGTACTATGTCATCTGCAAACCGCAAATTTGTCAGGCGTTTGCCTCCAATGACAATTCCCTTTGTGGTCCGCGAGTCTGCTAGGGGTTTGAACATATTTTCCAAGGTGCAATCAAATTAGGTACTATTACTTTTAATTATGAAACTAATATTACGGCATTTTTAAATTAGGTACCATTCGTTTTAATTATAAATAAATCATGCTGAACATTTCACACATCGCTATCTAGCCCTAAACTAAGTCAAGCTTGTATTATGGTAATCAGATAACTGATACTTGTATACTTTTTATGGTTCCGTACCTCAAAATGTAAAAAAGGAACCCTTATAAGATCACTCTCTTGTTCGTCTGTCTGTCCGTATGTCACCACCGATTTTCTTAGAAACGGGTGGATCTAGCAAGTTGAAATTTATACCAGATACTGATGTCTATAGCAACACGATAAAAAGATATGGGCAAAATTAGATTTTCGCGATTACTTGTAAGTACCAAAATTTACCTACTAATAAAGTAAATAAATAAAATTGTGCTATTGTGTGAAAGAAAATAAAAGAAAATATTTACTATAGATTACTATAGATAATGGTACGGTACCCTTCGTGCGCGAGTCCGACTAGCACTTGGCCGGTTTTTTTTATAAATACATATTTATAATATACTAGCGGACCAATCCGCAGCTTTGCACGCGCGTTTTTTTCAACAAAAACATTACCCTCCTTCTGCGCCGTTGGGTAAAAAGTAGCCTGTGTTACGCAGGGATAGTGAAAGATTTTTTGAAATCGGACTAGTAGTTTTTGAGTTTATTCGTTACAAACATACAAAAATACAATTATTTTCTCTTTATAATATTCTCTAAATAATATTAGTATAGATAGAAAAACACCCAGAATTATGGAACCAATCTTACTGAATTTCTCAAATATCGTGCACAAAACAGCGGTTTAATAAAACCATGGAAAGAGGTATCGCCAACAATACAAAATTCGAGAACTATTGGTTAATTGGAAGGTAAATTGCCTCTTGATCTGATCGCATTCAATTTCGTGTACCGAAATACAGACGGAAACTAAAATAAATATTTATCAATTCATTAGAGAATTAGACAAAATAAAACAGAATCTTGGCGTTGAGATGAGACTGGTGAATAGAGGACCAAGCATGCAACTAGAAACGTAGGAAAAGGAATAGGTAAAAAAAACAAACATGTGTATGTTTTCATTTAATAAAATAACGAGGAAGCATTGTTTTCTGATGTATGTTTATTGGATCTCAAACGAAAACTCAACATACTTGTACAAAAACCGACGTACAATGAGAATGAACCATTGCATATTTAATACCATGGAAAGACTGAAACGCATATAAAAGTTTCGTTGTATTGTCAGTCAACGGTGAAACCGCAAAACAAATGTTCTGTTGTAAAGAAAGGAATTCAATGGGTGGAATTAATGAGTCGATACAACAATTCGTGTGGCAAATTGAGTGATTTTTGGGGGAAATAACCGTAGCGAAGCAGAAAGCAAAGCTCGTGACGTTTGTCGCGTAATGGCGCTTATTTTGTCACATTCGCGCCGGCAACGTGACGGAACGGGACAATAACGCGAAGGCTAAGCCGTAATGGCCGACGCCTCTGATTTATTCCTATTTCTTTTATGTGCCAACCAAATGGTTTTCTTTATACAATGTTCCCTTTCGGATCCTTCCCACCTCGAAAGACTTTCGAGCTCCGTTTCGAGTCTCTGTCGCGAACGGGCCCACGTTAAGTGATTTACAGTCGCTGTGTTTTTATATTAAACTTTGTTTACTATTAGTGCGAACACCGGATTAAATGAGACTAATCGGAGTTTACGCGTAGCCCGAACATTAAAGCTAATATTTAGTATCAGGAAATTATTATCGTTTTCATGAAAATGACTTCCTTGTTCTTTTTTTGTGTGACATGGAACCACGATAAATCAAGCGTGAACAGCAACCTCACGACGGAGATAAGAGACATGGAACAAAGGGGGTTCCATAAATCGTTATTAACTACCGCTTCCCTACCCTTTTCAACTGGAGTGTATTGAAATATGTCGATAGTGCTATATTGGTTCGACTTTGTGCTAGTTTATGAAAATAGCCGCGATGTGAATTTAGATCAGTAGAAAATTGGAAGAGATAAGGCTGTTTCACTTTATTGTTCAAAGATTATTGTGCGTTATGAATGTGGATAAATGAGTTTGAGTTTACTGTGTATGAGATTTTATCTGCTAGAACATTATTCTCGATTATCGGTCTCGTTTATAAAGAAATAGATACCCTTACAGTTGGCGTGGTAGCTAAGTGGTAACATTACCCGTTTACTCGGGGGTTTAACCTTGCTAGATTTGCCAGTGAATAATGTGACTTATGTTCATATTATTCACTACTTTAGCGGGTTCAGTAAAGTAATGTAAGGTTCTGCTGAAACCAAATAAAAGTCATGTGCTTAAGTGCAGAACATGACAGCACATACAGCATTTGTGCTTTGACTAATGTTTAAGTCACGATTTTTGATTTGAGGACCATTTTGATAACATTTTATTTGCAAATTGAGAATATCATTCAACAGCCAGATTTTTACCTAAGGTTATTTATTAAAGTGAAACTTTTATTACATCGTCTCAAACTTTTTCGTCTGTGTGTTGCATGTCGCGTGACGGTCGGCCGCGGAGTAGGGATAAAGTGAAAGGCGCTCGTCAGAGCAGCCGAGGCCAATATGGCGGCACCTATAGTTCGCATCAGCTGACCGTGTAGTGTATAGATTATTACTCATTTGTGCCAACGAAAATTTTTAGTTAAATGTCTATAATGTGAAACAAAGTTTCACTTTTACCGTGGTTTCATAAAACCACACAATCTTTTTTTGTTTTTTTTTTGTATGGTTTGCTAGTTAAATTTCCATTATTATTTTCTTATCCTTCTGTTCCTCTTACGCCGTAGCAGCTTCCGTTCCTTAATATCACAAAATGTAGATATCGGTCAGAGACATACGATACATTGCACGTTAAAACTAATGCTTAATGTAACGATATCAATTTCCAGTATAAGGATAACATTCTACCCGGAATAAATGATGTAAAAACAGAAATGGGGAGCGTAACATAATTTTGTATGTCTACGACGGTGATGCTTCGATAAATCTAATGTAAACAGCACACACGTTAAAGAAACGAAACAAAGAGAAACGGATACCATTACATTGACATTATTTTCTTTTTATAAGTTCTTCCGAGGGAAATAATCTTCGCTTGTTAGACAGTTTGATAAGCAATTCGTGTTTTAGTTCGTTCACATTCGACAGGATTATGGCTGTGAAACAAAAGGAAAGTCAAACAAGAGTAAAAATTACAAATAATATGAGTTATACTCTTATTTTGACCTCTAATTCTTTTGACTCATACTTATATAATAATACAAAAAGCATGTCGCAAAAAAATAAAACAAATATTACTTAGTACTTAGTTATAAATATTTTCTAAAATAAATTTAGTAAAATTGTACGGTGATCTTGATTAACAAGATTCATAATCAGATTGATATCAGAAAAATCTTCATAATGCTCTCAATGAACAATAAAGATCTGACCCAAATGTATCAGTGAGAATAAACTAATTGGATTGTCAGCGTCAGACACAGCCGTCGTATGCCATGCACATTGTATGAATGTTGATGTCAGATGTTTCGATATTCTGACACGGTATTGATAAATTGTTCGCACATTAGAAATAATGGTTTGGCCAATATTCGGCTCAAAGGTATAGATATATATGATCGTACAATTTTGAACAATCGATTTTTGACATTTGGTTTACTGCTTTACATACAGCTATTAAAAGAGTTCCTGATGTAGTGGTGCCATCGAATATCAGTATAATAGGTTGGGGAAAAAGTCTTTTCGCATTATAGTATGTATGAACTTGTAAGAAAATATCTTTGGCTATACTATTTGTGTCTGGCTGGTTTTGGTATCATTCAAAGTTTAAATGTTAAAGAAGATAATTCCAAATTCAAATTAGGAAAATGTGTGATTTTTATTTGTTTTTCGTACTGTAAAGATGAGTGAATCTAATGAAGAAATTCGATACATTTTAAAATTTTACTATAAAAAAGGTAAAAATGCAACGCAAGCCGCGAAAAAAATTTGCGATGTTTATGAAACTAGTGCAGTGTCTGTGAGAGTAGGACAAATTTGGTTTAAGTGTTTTCAATCCGGAAATTTTGATGACAAAGATGCACGTCGCTCTGGTCGCCCTATTACGGATAAAATTGATGCCATTTTTGAAAAAGTGGAGCAAGATCGGCATATCAGTAGTTACGATGTAGCTGAAGAACTGGGAATTGACCATAAAACAGTTTTGGCGCATTTGAAAAAAACTGGGTACACAAAAAGCTCGATATTTGGGTACCCCACGAGCTCACTGAGACAAACCTAATGAACCGTGTACTCATTTGTGATTCTTTATTACGACGTAATGAAACCCAACCATTTTCGAAGAAGCTGATAACTGGTGATGAAAAGTGGATGACGTACGACAAGAACGTGTGAAAAAGGTCGTGGTCAAAGGCCGGTCAGGCTTCACAGACTGTGGCGAAACCCGGGTTAACTCGCAACAAGGTGATGCTGTGTGTGTGGTGGGATTGGAAGGGCATTATTCATTATGAGCTGTTAACACCAGGCAGGACCATCGATTCTGAACTCTACTGCGAACAACTGATGAGATTAAAGCAAGAAGTTGAGAGAAAGCGGCCGGAATTCATCAACAGAAGGGGTGTGGTTTTTCATCATGATAACGTTAGGCCTTACACATCTTTAGCCAATCAGCAAAAATTAGGAGAGTTTGTCTGGGAGGTGTTAATGCATCCACCATATAGTCCTGACCTTGCACCTTCAGATTTCCACCTGTTTCGGTCTCTTCAGAATTCTTTAGGCAGTGTCAGGTTAACATCACGAGAGGACTGCCAAAACCACTTGTCGCGGTATTTTGATCAGAAGCCCCAAAATTTCTATAGCAATGGGATCATGCCCCTAACCTACAAGATGGCAAAAAGTTATCGAACAAAATGTTACCTACATACTTTAGTTAAATGTAAACAAACTATATTAAAAAATGTTTTGAATTTTCTTAAAAAATGCGAAGAAAATTTTTCCCCAACCTAATATGAACTTGTAATTAAATCTCTTTTGCTATACTATTTGTATCTGGCTGGTTTTGGTATCATTCAAAGTATAAATTTTAAAGAAGATAATTCCAAATTCAAAGTAGACAAATGTGTGATTTTTATTTGTTTTTCGAACTGTAAAGATGAGTGAATCTAATGAAGAAATTCGATACATTTTAAAATTTTACTACAAAAAAGGTAAAAATGCAATGCAAGCCGTGAAAAAAATTTGCGATGTTTATGGACCTAGTGCAGTGTCTGTGAGAGTAGCACAAATTTGGTTTAAGCGTTTTCAATCCGGAAATTTTGATGTCAAAGATGCACGTCACTCTGGTCGCCCTATTACGGATAAAATTGATGCCATTTTTGAAAAAGTGGAGCAAGATCGGCATATCAGTAGTTACGACGTAGCTGAAGAACTGGGAATTGACCACAAAACAGTTTTGGTGCATTTGAAAAAAACTGGGTACACAAAAAAGCTCGATGTTTGGGTACCCCACGAGCTCACTGAAAGAAACCTAATGAACCGTGTACTCATTTGTGATTCTTTATTACGACGTAATGAAACCGAACCATTTTTGAAGAAGCTGATAACTGGTGATGAAAAGTGGATGACGTACGACAAGAACGTGTGAAAAAGGTCGTGGTCAAAGGCCGGTCAGGCTTCACAGACTGTGGCGAAACCCGGGTTAACTCGCAACAAGGTGATGCTGTGTGTGTGGTGGGATTGGAAGGGCATTATTCATTATGAGCTGTTAACACCAGGCAGGACCATCGATTCTGAACTCTACTGCGAACAACTGATGAGATTAAAGCAAGAAGTTGAGAGAAAGCGGCCGGAATTCATCAACAGAAGGGGTGTGGTTTTTCATCATGATAACGTTAGGCCTTACACATCTTTAGCCAATCAGCAAAAATTAGGAGAGTTTGTCTGGGAGGTGTTAATGCATCCACCGTATAGTCCTGACCTTGCACCTTCAGATTTCCACCTGTTTCGGTCTCTTCAGAATTCCTTAGGCAGTGTCAGGTTAACATCACGAGAGGACTGCCAAAACCACTTGTCGCGGTATTTTGATCAGAAGCCCCAAAATTTCTATAGCAATGGGATCATGCCCCTAACCTACAAGATGGCAAAAAGTTATCGAACAAAATGTTACCTACATATTTTAGTTAAATGTAAATAAACTATATTAAAAAATGTTTTGAATTTTCTTAAAAAATGCGAAGAAACTTTTTCCGCAACCAATATAATTGATAGGAGCAATTTAGTATTTTTACAAGAGCACACCTTCCTTGCACGGCTGAGTCGAGATCTTTACTGTTGGATGACTAACAAATATACAGGGTGTTTGGTATTATACTGACGATACGAAAGTGACGGTTTCTCAAAACATAAAAAAAGACTTCTCGAAAAAAAAACCACTAGTTATATTATCAAATTTTAAAGAAAATCGACTGTTGCAATACTGTTGCAATCAACATCCAAAAATAAAGACTGATTTGATATCTCTTTCGGAAATGGCTGCGGGTTTTGGGTTAGAAAGGGACAACCAGAGATATCTCAAGACGTCACCAATACAGTATCTGTGGTTAAATGGCAAGCATTATGCAATAGCACAACATAAGTTCAATAAAGTGTTTGTTTTTACATGCCAAAATAAATTTCACATTTTTATGGTAAACATTTCAGAAATGTATTTACTATGCTCATCAAAATAACCCCTTTCATTTTTGTGTGTATATTATCAAACACCCTATATATTGTGGCATATTATGTTCTCTAGTCCTCAATCGGCCATTAGTCTGTAAAATTGCTATTCTGAAAAGGTGCTTAAATATATTCGTACCAACGTAAAATAAGCCCGTATGTATTTAGCGAAAGGCCAAACCAAGGCAGTATTTGGTGTAAATGAGCCTGTTAGGCAGCTTAATAAGTCTTGACTGGCTGTTATTACAGCTAATGACTCGTACTAATTCTCCTGGCTTCGGAGCTCAAGTTAGCGACTTCAGAATGAGGGGGAGGTGGGCGCCAATAAATGTGATTAAGGTGAGCTTAGAAAATTTGGATGATTTTTACGTTTAGGAAAGTACGGCGAAGCGTTACGAAGATCGGTGCAATATAATGTGTAACTACTAATATTAAACTTATAGAAACTTTTTAACAGGTAGTTAATGATAATACTCTATATAAATAAATAAATATTGCTGGACATTTCACACAGCGCTATCTAGCCCCAAACGAAGCAGAGCTTGTACTATGGGAACCAGATAACTAATAGAATACTTATATACTTATGATACATAGAAAAACATCCAGACCCGGAACAAATATCTGTAGATCATGCAAACATTTGTTCCGCGGCGGGAATCGAATCCGCTACCTCCTGCGTCTCAGCCGGCTATACGCCCACTGCACCACGGAGGCAGTCTAATTACTATTTATTAATTACTATTTTTAGTAGTAGCGTGCAAAACTGTCGGCAGACGATGATATCAATGTCTGACGTGCTAATTACTTAGTTACTAAACAACAGTAACGATACACATGCTCTGACTCATATATTCCTTACGAGATCAATTCATATCTTATGCATTTAATGGTCCATTACTGCTCCCATCAAAATAACTGTGTTACGACCTTTATCCATATTCAGTCCATCGCAATCCTGGGTATAATAATGTACGGAACCCGGTTATATAATCCCAGAGATTAATGGACTACCATTCCAAATAAATTACACCGACTGTTAACACGATAGCCTTTTTGTGAAGGTCTGCTAATTTTATTTTTGCGAGGCTTGTTCTATTCAAATTTGATAGCGAAACATATTTTATGCTGAAACAGAGTTTCTAGGTCAAACATAAGCCAGTGATGATGCTATTCTTGGGCGAAATGAAGAGAATAAGTTCGTATAGAATGAAAACTTTAGCATAACAAAGACTTGATTCTGTACTTTAGTAAGTTGTTCAAAGGGGGAGTGGAAATATAAATTCAGTAGCCGACTTTGTTTACTTTGTAAGAATCTAATGATATGAGATATTGATATTTAAGATTGGATAAACACGAATTCGTTATCTTTTCAGGTTGTTTCATCATTTTGACTCCCCTATTCATTAATTATTTGTAAACAGAGAAGTAAAAATACGATTTAAGCGTACAAACAATAATTTACCGATAGGAAATAGGTAAATGTAGCAGATCGAAACATTTAAATCAGGACACATTCAAATAAAACGTCTCACCGGTACCTTATTTGTTGGGTGAGATTGAAACGCCGATTACCAAAAAGGAACATCTTAAAAACTCCGATTTGCCAGCATTTTAAGCGATTGATTGAAATCGGAATTCGGTACCTACTTGGCAAGAGATTTTAATGGATATTTCTCGGGAATCCACCTCCCAGATAATTTGAGACGCAGATATAAATAAAAATGTACAAGGTTTAACACGGTTCATGTAGCACAAAGAGGTTTTTTGTAAACAGTGCTTTTAAAACTCAATGGAAAAAGGTCTTTATTATCCTATTGTATAGCACATACACAGTGCTGCTTAGTTCGTTATTAGTAAACAGGTGGGCAGATTATAAATGTTTTAACATTACATTATGTAGATTCATTTTGCCACTCGTTTATAATATACGGTCATGTAACTGTGAATTATATACCAAATAATGGCTAGAAAATAGATCTGTTTAAGACGATATGTAAAAAATTTGAGCCGCTAAGTAACTGTCGTAGTCAATAACGAAAAATGGTACTGATTTCATATTTAAGCAATATTTACTTCAGGATTTAAACTACATAAATGAAAGTCAGAAACGCAATTGGTAATACTTTTCTCGATACAATTATTTGTCAAAATCGGCTCTTCTAAAACACTAATATCGTTAATTCCCCGACTCTAGAAAAGATTTAAAGTATTTTTTTACAAAGTTATGTAGGTAATTATGGTACCTAAATTAATGGAAAAGCATTTTTTTTTCATTTGTTGGTTCTCATGCAATTCGAGATTTTATCTTTTGTCGCTTACGCCATTTACTCCTGCAACAATGTGGCGTGGCTATGATATTATGTTTCTCACGTTCTTCACCTAAGCAAGTAAATAACACTGTCACTTTTTTGAATTTCCGGATGCTCCGCCTAATCGTCACCGAAATTAAATTTGTATATCGTCTTTATAATTGTACTCCTAATATTGTAAGTATTTGTATTTGTAAGCTACTTATTTCATTCATTTCAGGTGTATTTATTGGAATAGTAATCGTATATTTTATGAAAGCGGTTGCCTATTTCGCTCTAATGGCCCGTAACCTTTTCGAGTGCTACGGGCTACGCCCACTACGCCGTAGCGGATTGTAGTGCTTCAAGAGCGGTTCTCGCGAGCTCTACGCGGTAATATATGATTATTACGAAGAGAAAATATTTGTATAGAGAACATGTTACTATGATAAACAGGTTGAATAAGATTTTACGCGTATACATTTAACGAGTTAAGGTGTTTTGAATAAACTTAGGACTATTCGACGGCCTCTTTTCACGTTCTATATTATTTTAACCTTGACGTTTTTTTAGCCTCCAGCCTTGATATTCTTTGAATATATGGCATCTTAAGGCGGCTGTGATTATAATGACTGATTTCAGATCACATAGTCAACAACAGGGTACATTGGACAAAACTAATGGCTAAAACACTATCCCCATTCCGAAATTGAATGGTCTTATTTCACTAGCAGACCAAGGGCTTCTTTGACCCTGTGACCAAAGCAAAGCCCAAATTGGAATCAGAAAAGCATTTACCGCGTTTTGGCGAACTTCGGCAAACGAGGCGTGTACCGTTCCATGGATCGAGTTTTAGAGTTAAAAGCGGTAATTGGGGCGGTAGTCAGTCAATTCAAGAGGTACTTGTTTGCTTTTCCTGTTATACCTGGATTTTGTGAATATGCAACTTGGGAAAATTCCGGTCATTTTTATCTTTTAATGCCAGTTTATTTTCAAAAAGCGTTTATAGTTTAAATGGAAAGAATATAAAATAGTTATCATAATGTATTTAAAAAATCAAAAGAAATAGTTGAATCATCTAAAGACCGCAAACCATATGTAGATAGCTCAACTGCTCTAGATCACTGAAAATGCTGAATTGCAATGCTTATATTTATATTTATTTATTTGCAAAACCAACAGCAAATTATACAAATATTAAAACAGAATAAATAAAAGAAAGCCAATAAAAGGTTTTTACGACTAAACAACATCATAATAAAACAAAATGTGAAGTGAACAGTAACAAGTGTTATTGTTGACCTTGATAAGCGCTAGCTCTTGGATCACACGTCGCTTAGACCAGATGTCCAAAAATAATTATAAAACGAGAAGAACCCCGGTACCCCATGACCCTAGGGTCTCAACCCCAAATGGCTCAAAGACGTAAGCTCAACATTTGCGCCGCTTGAGATCTTCGGCTGAATTTGCCGCCGCACCGGCCTAAACTGCAGTCTCAAACAGATGAGATAGCGCAAGGGTTTCGACGCTCGTGACGTCTCAAACCTAAGACCTACCATACCCCTAAGGTACAAGGTATACATTACCGTCTTCACCTATCCTAAATTCTTATCGAACCATAAATCAGAATATTTGTTCGTGAGGGTTTACATTGTGGTAAATGCAACAACCTCACGAATAATGCTTAGATCAATTCACTAGGTTATGTTTAACCTCTTCAAACATAAAGCAAGTAGGGTATTTGAAAGAGTATTTACCTAAAATTCGTGACAAAGAAAATTAAAGTAACATATAATTGTACAAAAATAATTAGTTTTATGATAACGAAACACATATAAAAGACAAGGCTCAATATCAAGACCGCAATGACGTGTTCTTTATAAATATACTCGTAAAAATACCGTTTCGTTCGTCAACGTCCATTTGACGAAAGCAATAACTTCCAGCTATGTCATACTCTTTATAAACCAGCGTACACAATGCCAGTAGCCTACAAAGCTATGTCGCTCGAAAATAGCGTGCCACTGACACTTATGACGATTCATATCCACAGGTAGCCTGTATGCACTGCGCCATAAATTGTTAATAAAATTATACTTTTTAATATGACTTGTAATTAAAAACGAATGCAACATTTTAAATGTGCGCACAGCTGATAGTGTCAGTAAAAAGCTCTTTACTGACAGCCTGTCAAGTTAATACTCGTAGTACGCATTTGTATTCTTTGCTAATTCTGCAAAACAAAATTATCAAATTGATATTTAACTATCCATATCTAACATCAACTAATAAAATCTACCAAGAAACTAACCTCGAGAAAGAAGTAAACCGGCGAATTCAGCTGGGCTAGGCAGCGTTTGGGAAACTTCGTCAGGTCTTCTCGTCACCCATCCCACAATGCCTAAAAACAAAAGTATTTAACCAATACGTCCTACCTGTGATGACCTATGCAGCCGAAACGTGGACACTTACGGTGGGACTGGTCCACAAACTGAACGCTCAGCGAGCTATGAAAAGGGCTATGCTCGGAATTTCTCTGAAGGATAGAATCAGAAACGCGGTTATCCGACAGAGAACCAAGGTGATCCACATAGCTTAGAGGGTCAGCAAGCTGAAGTGGTAGTGGGCCAGTCATATCTGCCGCAGAACCGATAACCGTTGGGGTAACCGTGTTCTGGAGTGGAGACCACGTCTAGGCAAGCGAAGTGTAGGACGTCCTCCGGCTAGATGGAATGACGATTTGCGCGCTGTGGCTGGCAAGGATTGGATGAGAAGAGCTGAGGATCGGGCTTAATGGCGCACCCTGGGAGAGACCTACATCCAGCAGTGGACTGTTATAGGTTGATGATGATGAAGAAACTAAAATTATGAACTTAAAACAGTTTTTTTATACGACATGCATTCTCCGAAAAATCCTCAAACAATAAATCGATCCACACTAATCTGCCTTCCAATAAAGCAAAAGAATTGACAAAGCGAAGTACGCGTCGCGCCAGCTTTCTTGTCTTACCTAAAAGTCGCACGAACTATGGGGGAAAACAGTAGTTTACGAAGGCGCACAGCTTTGTAATAAATTACCCTCTGATATAAAAAATGTAAACTCATTTAACGCATTTAAAACTAAACTTGATCAACATATACCTAATGTTTACTATATAAGTATAAGTGTTCGAATCATCGAAATAAAACATTTGTATATGTATTTGTATAAGTAATTAGTAAGATATTAAATAAAGTAATTATATAAGTAACGAACGATCTACCTGAATGCGTTAATTAAACCTACCATAACTCGAACGAACTACAATATCTGTTCTATGTCTACTAATTCTCATTAAAGTGATAATTATTAGCTTTTTGAGAATAAATGATTATTAAACAAATAGTTTTGAGTTGTACCTAATTTGAAGACAGAGTGTTAATAATCTCAGTCAGTCTCCAACTAATAAATACTGGGTATTCTTTTTCTTTGTGGGATTTTATGAATTTTCAAATGCTATAACGTAGAGCCTAGTTCGTGAAAAGATGTTTTTGATCAAATTTCCAAACAGAATATTTTATTACTTAGTACCACTTAGTTTTATTAATTTTTGTTTTATTTGTCTGAAATAATATTTTATTATCTGAAGCACCTGTAGAAGAAGAATGTATCTATAAAGTTGTACTTATCTTAATTATGTATCTAATAAATACATATGTATGTTTTTGGAGTTTCGTGTCTTACGAAAAAACGTAGATATTGTAAAAAGCCACAATTGTTCATCTAAACGATACTTGCCCTAAATTTTGAGTTGTGAAAATAAAATAATTGAGTTCGTATCTCTCCTATTTACATTTACGAATAATTCCGTTGTTTTGATAAAATGTAATAATTTTACTATAGTATTGTTACGCCGAGGCTGTTAAACAATGAGTAATAATCGAAACTTCTCGAACGCTTTTGTCTTGCTGTATTATTGTTGTTATTGTCTGCGGTTGCGCACAATGGGGATTGGTCGTTCTGTCGAAACACCGACCCCTTTCCTGGAACGATCGAGATCGTTCTCGAACAATCGAAATGTGCGCGATATAAATAGGCCGGAGAGATGGCCGGAGAGTCAGTCTCAGCGAGGCCCTGGAGGACTGACGTGGAGAAGGGTCTCGCGTGAACAGTAGTTGCTCGCGAGTCAGTCTGGATTAAGCTATACGTGCGAACATTTCGGTGACTTTAAGTGCAGCAACAGTGATGTGAATTAGTGTGTTGTGATTACGTGTGACCAAGTTCGTGTATTCATCGTTCTAGTGTTGAATAAAAGTGTTATTTTGCTCAGACTGATTCCCATTATTTTATCCCGAATCCTCAACTCGTAACAGTATGTATATGTAAACACTGGCACTGAAATATCTACAAATAAAATAGGAATGCTCTCAAGAAAGTACCCATACTATATAATGTACCTATAGAAAGATTTCATTTTATCCTTTAACCAAAGAAATTCTTTAATAAAATTTCATGCATTTTGGTACATATTTTTCACATAATTATGCCATTAATCTCATTAAACTTTTTGATATGTTGGCTGCCCACTCCCTTAAACGAATTAGCTAATCATCCGGCGCGACGGACGCATCGACTTCGTTACATACCGACGATAAACGTGTGCATAAGTCATAAGTTACTTATTCATTGCTGATAAAATAATAAATAAATAAATATTGCTTGACATTTCACACAGCGCTATGTAGCCCCAAACTAAGCAGAGCTTGTACTATGGGAACCAGATAACTGATACAATACTTATACACATTTTTTTTTGTAAATATACATACTTATGATATATAGAGAAATAACCAGACCAAAAACAAATATCTGTATATCATGCAAACATTTGTTACGCAGCGGGGATCGAACCCGCTACCTTCTCCGTCTCAGCCGGCTATTCGCCCAACTGCACCTAGGAGGTCGTCAAATGTTTCAAAATAAGGTATTACATTGAGTATGATAAAGTGCTTAAAGATGCTGATGTTATTAAGATACAGTAGCTGAACTTTTTGACTAACTGGTCAAAAGTTGTGGCTGGAGCTGCGTAACCTGCGTATTATCAATACACCCAAATACCGATCTCCCCCGTCTCCAGAACTTAATAGTCAATTATACGTCTCGCAAAAACAATTTAAAAGAACCCAAAAACAAATTTTCTACTGTTTTCCGTTAAGGAGTTCTCTTTATGCTCTCTTGGTTTCATCATCATTCATTAGTCGACAAACATCTCGAAAGAACTATTTATTCGAACCCAAACACGATCCTTCTGCTGTCAGCCAATAAGGATTCCTTCCTGACTTCATCATCAAACCCTGGTGGTCAAACTATGTTTAAATGGTTCAAAAGTGTATAAGCAAAGTTGAACGACATCCCTTTTTAATCCAAAAGGGTGATTTTCTCGACAAAATGAATATCCAATATTTCAGTGTGGTATTTATTCAATGTTCCACATTTATTAAGCCTATGAATAGTTTTGCTTACGAATTGAAAGGACTACGGTTTTTTATACAAATGTAAAGAACGCTGTAAAGCCTCTTAGGAGATAAATTAAAATCACGATCCGTTTAAGCGCAGCTTTACACCCCACAACGAATATAACCTCCAAATTTAAAGTCTGTGACCAATATTACTATTTTTTTTTATAAGCTTTTGAGGCTTTAGTTTCACTGCGACCACGAGGCCTATTGTGATCGCCACTTGTTTTTGTGTCGCCCCTAGGTTTACGGGCATTTAAAGTTCACCACTAAGTCCTAAAACTACTAAAAACTGTAGAATATTCTTAGAGGTGATAGCTGTTAGCTCCTCCGGGCTAAGATTGTGTTTGCCCAGATGAATGCTACGTTTACGTAGGCCCATTGGTTTATACTGCGCGTGCGTTGTATAAATATCAGGACTTTGTTTCTTATATTTCTTATATTTATGAATGTCGTTGACTGGGAAGGACGGATGGACGTACTAGAATATCAAGAATAGTTACTGATGGACTTTGGAACCCATAAAGTATTAATTTGTTTCTTTAATCACACAAAAAATCGGCTTGATAGGACTTCAATCCTACTAATACTTGCCAGCTTTTTCATAATAATCTTCGCAATCTCGTAATAAAAACTTTCACATAATTCTTTAAACACATACAATCTAATTTAAATTAGGTAAATAGGATGCAAACCGCTCATTAATCCCATTAGGTTGAGTCACGCGCTACTCGTAATTAACACGCTTTCGAATAATTGCATGCTCATTAGTCTATTCAGTAAAAATGATAACGATGATCATTATAACATTGAATCTTTAACCATTTGGGAAGATTCAGTTCCGGATTTTTTTAAATACAAATCAAACATATATGGGTTGAAACTTCGTTTGTGCTGGAGCATCAGCTTTAGACTCGTGCCACATGCAATAAGATTTTATTTTCATAGCGCCCGGTATAGGACAAAGCCCAATTATTACAAAAAAAAAACTGTTGTTTCAAACAACAATACTAAAGCCATCTCCTCGCCCGCAGCACCCTAGAAAATACAACATTTTAGTTGACATTCTAGAAACGAAAATAATGTATCCACAAGAGTTTGACATTCTTATGGAAAATTACACGGAAACCTTAATTTACAGGCTTGTTTCACTCTGGTACAAATACGCAAAAAATGAGTTTCTCACATTAAATATTTCTTGAAACTTGTATGAGCTTCATTTTTAAATATTTTTTGTAACTAAGTACCTATTTAATTACTTATACAATACCTGATTACTTTTTGGAAATTTGCGTAATTAAACAAACTAAAATTGACTACCTCCGTGGTGCAGTGGGCGAATAGCCGGCTGAGACGCAGGAGGTAGCGGGTTCGATTCCCGCCGCGGAACAAATGTTTGCATGATCTACAGATATTTGTTCCGGGTCTGGTTGTTTCTCTATATATTATAAGTATGTATTTCCAAAATAAAAATGTATATAAGTATTGTATCAGTTATCTGGTTCCCATAGTACAAGCTCTGCTTAGTTTGGGGCTAGATAGCGATGTGTGAAATGTCCAGCAATATTTATTTATTTATTATTTATTTAACTTACAAAGCTCCTTTGTATTGTTATTAGTACAGGGTTATTATCAAGGGATTTGTGAGAATATTTATTCAGAAATTTTATTTGAAACCAAAACCGGCATGTTTTATTTGATCACCCTTGAAAAATTTAATCTTTGCCTGAGTCTAATCCGTGAAAGGATAAACCAAAGCTCGTTAATAAACAAGACGGCAAACGGGATGGGTATCGATCTAATTTATTATGCAGACGGACATCTAATCCCGGGTCACGCGTTAAGCGCCGGCCATCGCTTATTGGGAACGAATACACATAGTGCCTGATGCCCATCTACAGTAATTACGATAAAGAACCTTGCCCTGGCCGTTGTCTGTTGTCAGTATTAATACTTGTCTTTGTACAATGTCTTGTCTTGTCTCATAAGTGATGTGTTTGTTTTACAACTACCCATTTGTGTCTATTAAGATGATAATATTGTTACGAGCTGAGGGTTCGGGATAAAATAATGGGAATCGATTTAACCAAAATAACACTTTTATTCAGCACTAAACGATGAATACACGAACTTGGTCACACGTAATCACAACACACCAATTCACACCACTGTTGCACCACTTAAAGTCACCGAAATGATCGCACGTATAGCTTAATCCAGACTGACTCGCGAGACCCTTCTCCACGTCAGTCCTCCAGGGCCTCGCTGAGACTCACTCAGACTGCCTGAGACTGACGGTCCGGCCATCTCTCCGGCCTATTTATATCGCACACATTTCGATTGTTCGAGAACGATGTCGATCCTTCCAGGAAAGGGTCGGTCCCTCGACACAATGGCCACTACCCATTCTGCGAAACCACAAACAATAGCAACAATAACACAGCAAGACAAAAGCGTTCGAGAAGGTTCGATTATTACTCATTGTTTAACAGCCTCGGCGTAACACTGCCCCCTCCTAAAACATGCTCGTCCCGAGCATTCTTAGCCCCATATCGCAGCAGCCAATCAACACGAACAATTTTAGGCGCACCTCGCGCTGAAGATGTAGCAACTAGATGAGCCACATTGCCGTCTCCAGTACTTCAGGACACCCAGAGTCCCTTTCTCATCAGCGATCCCAATTCCAGCCTCCAAAACACGGCTCTCATGATTTCTATCTGTTCTTTCACTTCCTGGAATTCCTTTCCGAATGAACCGAACGATTCCCTCATCAGTCGAGCACGCTCTTATGGCCAACGTCGCTGATCTTCCTGTTGACGACGCTGCTCTTCTTTATCCTGACGTCGCTGTTCCTCTTGCAACCGAGTCTGCTCCACCTGTTCATGTCGCTGTTCCTTCTGCAACCGAGCCTGCTCTTCCTACTGACGACGCTTCTCTTCTTAATTCTGACGGCGTTGTTCCTGCTGCAACCGAGCCTGGTCTTCTTGCTGACGACGCTGCTCTTCCTTATCCTGACGTCGCTGTTCTTCCTGCAACCGAGCCTGCTCTTCTTGCTGACGACGCTGCTCTTCCTTATCCTGACGTCGCTATTGTTCCTGCAACCGAGCCTGCTCTTCTTGACGACAAAGCATGGCCATAATAGCAGCAAGATCGCCTGTCACAGGAGTTTGGCCCACGGATGATGATGATGATGATGATGATGGTGCTCCAAATGATTCGGTAGCGGCTGATTCCATCTCCATCGGCTGACGACTCTGCCGAGCTTCTTGAACCGGAGACTCTCCAAACCGCCTTTCATCCATTTCCTGTTGTCGTTGACCTCTCGTCCTGACACCGTTCACGTTATCCTTTGGCAGAACCGGCATTATTTTATCCCACTTCTGACACCAAATTGTTACGAGCTGAGGGTTCGGGATAAAATAATGGGAATCGATTTAACCAAAATAACACTTTTATTCAGCACTAAACGATGAATACACGAACTTGGTCACACGTAATCACAACACACCAATTCACACCACTGTTGCACCACTTAAAGTCACCGAAATGATCGCACGTATAGCTTAATCCAGACTGACTCGCGAGACCCTTCTCCACCTCAGTCCTCCAGGGCCTCGCTGAGACTCACTCAGACTGCCTGAGACTGACGGTCCGGCCATCTCTCCGGCCTATTTATATCGCACACATTTCGATTGTTCGAGAACGATGTCGATCCTTCCAGGAAAGGGTCGGTCCCTCGACACAATGGCCACTACCCATTCTGCGAAACCACAAACAATAGCAACAATAACACAGCAAGACAAAAGAGTTCGAGAAGGTTCGATTATTACTCATTGTTTAACAGCCTCGGCGTAACAATATATTGGGACGAGGCTCAAATAGTGGAACGTTTTCGTTTGTAAGCTAGAACATAATGGCAATTTTGAATCGCTTTAGTATTTCTTCATCATATCAGCCACATGATGTCCAAGTCCAAGGTCTGCTGAACATAGGCCTCCCCCATAGATTTCTACGACCTTAGTGGCGCAGTGGGCGAATAGCCGGCTGAGACGCAGGAGGTAGCGGGTTCGATTCCTGCCACGGAACAAATGTTTGCATGATTTACAGATATTTGTTCCTAGTCTGGATGTTTTTCTATATATTATAAATATGTATTTACAAAAAAAAGTATATAAGTATTCTATCAGTTATCTGGTTCCCATAGTACAAGCTCTGCTTAGTTTGGGGCTAGATAGCGTTGTGTGACATGTCCAGCAATATTTATTTATTTATTTCTAGACATGCACCCATCGACTCCAAACAACCTTTGGGACGATTTATGCTGCGTTTTCCAGGGCGTAGTATCTCTTATCATATCTCATACAAACAGCAAACTTGCTGTTCTTATCCGGTTGGCCCTGAATAAGATACGACTTGCAAAGTTTTAATTTCATGCTTTAACGAAAAGGAACTGTATATGCAGCATTTTTTTACTAAAACCGCTACGTAGACCAACGTTTTCTGTATGTGCTTTTTTCTAGTTTTTATATGACCAGTCTCTTTAATAAAAACTTAAAATGAGTTGTTTCAAAAAACTTTGCAAATCAAAGGACCGTTTACGGAAATTAAAAAGAGAAATAATGCAGTGCATAAACAACCTTAAATATTTTACTCACTTCAAGTGAACTACAGTTTCAGTGAAAATAGGTATTTTGAAAAGTTTTTATTTTGTTTTCTCCTCTGGGAAAGAAGTTTGCTGGGAGTTTCGGTAGATTTTCACTTACTGCGCTTCAAAGCGAATAATTTACAATGTTTGTGCAATTCACTATTTTAGTGGGTTATGTTAAACAGTTTTCCCCCTTTTTACTACTACTTACTTTTTACTAGAGGCTTCTCCCTCTTGTTCATCTATAAAACTCATTTTTGTGTGTCGTGCTTTGCAAATTCTTGATAATATCTTGTAAAATGTTTTTAATATCTCTAACATACGCTAATAAATACAGGGGGGAAAGTTGAGATGGGAGATGCTTTTAGTTCCAAAGCTTATATTATAAACTAATATTATAAATGCGAAAGTTTGGATTTTTGTTTATTTATTACTCATTTGTTTGTTTGTTACTCAATCACGTCGTAACAGCTGAACCAATTTCAATGAAATTAAGTATTTATTTAGATTATAACCTGGAGTAACACATAGGCTACTTTTATCTCATAAATTAGGCCCCATGAGATAAAAATGGGGTGTCAAAGTTTCTAAAGAAAAAAGATTTTGGTTTTTGCGCGTGCGTAGCCGATGGCGGGTCAGCTAGTAAAATATAATTTAGAATTTGCATTTTGTTGGGACACTAAAGTTTTGCGTTATTGCTCGAAGAAAACTATTTTAGGTGATATTTGCAGAGAAATTCATACGTGTATGTTCATGACAAGACCATGCCCTTTGTGCATCAACTTTCCTATTTAATCTAACTGTCACATTTGACGAACAAGTATACACCTATTATAAAATTTAAAACCCGTATATCACAGACAGATAAACACACAGACAGACATAGGCGTCAACTTAAAATACCCCTCTTTGCGCGTGATAAATCCTTATTACTATTTAAAAATGAAAGATGCCACATGCTTAGTATGCCTTAATGATATACAACCTCCATGATAAATCCGTATTTATATTTAAAAATGAAAGATGCCATAGTTTAGTAGAGAAAAAAAAGAATAATTATTAACAAACTGTTATAAAAATACTTTTATTTTAATTCATTCGTGATGAAAAGTTTTGCTTTGTACTCGTGTGTAAGTGACCAATAAAACTCTTGATTAGCGACCTTGCTCGCGAGTGTACAATATATCGCTTACATCCCTTGTATAACAATGTACTATTAACAAATCAGACTATTCTACACTCAAATATTTAGAATCAAATTAGCTATGTCGGAAAGTTACACGATAAAGCTGCATTAATATTCATATTTGCTCGTTATTTCTGCTGTTTACTTAGTAAAGTGTCGCTATTTCCAAATAATAAATATTACTTTTCGTGTTTGCTTTGTTGTTTGCCGAAAACTTCAAACAATTTATGTTAATACATAACGAGGTGATTTTGCGAAGCTTAATAAAGGTTTTGTTTGACTATTTTGCATTAAAGGACTGTAAAGTACAATCAGAACCGTTTAAAGTAGATATTTATGCTACTTTTCGCGAACCAAAATGAGTTCCAGTTAATGTTTTTTAAAACCCTGCAAGTTTCTGTAGCAGCATGAGAAGTAATGTTCTGTTCATTCTCTCAGTATCTTTATTTTAAAGATAATTGATAAATAGCAGTTTAGTTTCAAACTGTATTTAAAAGTAGTAAGCAGAGCTAATTCTAGTTAGAAGGACATAAAAATGTGCACTGATTTCCCACATTGGGGTGTATTGTGCATGACCCCTTGTAACCTAACTCCAACCATCCTAACTCCTTAAAATAACGGTTTTGGACTTTGGGTCGATGGCACCAGCCTTCTAGAATGCCCGTGGATGTTGTTTTAGTGTTGGCGGATGATAATTCGATGAGCCCCTGCAGGCCCGTTCTCAGTCTGGCATCTCTTGTGGCTGTACACAAGTATCACGTGCTCCAACCTCTCTTCTTCGTAAAGACAAAGCTGTCCGTGGTCCCGGTCTTCAAGAGGTGATGGTTAAGTTCGTAGTGTCCCGTGCTGATTCCCACAATCACCCTCAGATCTTCGCATTTCATGTTTAATATGGTGTTTGTTGTTTTTCGGTTCTTTGCAGGGAACATTGTCTATGCTAACTTGCAGTTGGCTCCCGTTCCCAGTCTTTCTGGTGCTCCTTTTCGGAGTTTATCCTTAGTCTGTTTTTGATTTCCACAGTAGATGGATTGGACAGGTTTAGCAGAACTTCTTGTAAAAGTGTTCGTCGTTCGGAGAAGTACTACCATTGTAGGTACCTTTAGTACTGTAGGTATTTCTGCCGCTAAGTATTAATTCACGCATTGATAGTGCCGGCAACCTATTAGTTAGATTAAAACTTCCAGATAATGTAATTGTTACAGGCTGTGGTAACCGCTTAACATCAGGTAGGAATTAAGCTTACGCCGGCAACTTATCTTAAAAAAGCTTTACCTAAAATCAGACACTAAATCTTTTATCGTCAAACCATAAAGAAACACTGTACCAATTAAGGACATAATACCTAAGCCTATTTGCATTATATGCGTAGGACGGCTCCCACTAGATGAAAAGACGACTTGATAAAAGCTGCTGGGAGCTGTTGGGTGCGGGCAGCATAAAATCGATCGCTCTGGAAATCTATGGAAGGAATCTATGATCAGCAGTGGACATCCTATGGCTGATGTGATGGCTATTTGACATTTTTTCCTACCTTGTAGGTATGTGTAATGCATGTTAAAAATAATAATATATTAGGTCTTTACCTATGAAATTGTCGTTTTGTATGGAATAAGTGAAAGTACTTATTTTTTTAAACTTTTTTATTTCTGTTATTCAAAGTAATCACCCATGCAATCGACACATCTTTACCAACGCATTGGCAGTTTATTGATGGCCTTTTTGTAAAAATCAGCTGGACGGGAGGCAACAAACTCTTCAAAGGCATTTTGTACTGCCTCTCGGGAATTGAATTTTTTACCCACTAAAAAGTTGTCTAAACTTTGGAAAAAGTAATAGTCGGTAGGTGCAAGGTCTGGTGAGTAAGGCGGATGAGGGAGATCTTCCAACCCCAGCTCTTGCAGCTTGGAGGCTGTCTGTTGTGCAGTATGGGGTCGCGCGTTGTCGTGAAGGAGCAGTGGGGACGACCGATTGACCAAAGCTGGTTGCCGATCTGCAAGCTTCTCCATCATTGTCTCCAGTTCTTCACAGTACACATGTGGTTTAGGGCATTGCTTTGGTGCTGAACCTAACCTAACCTAACCAACTTGCTGAGCGCTTTCGATTGTCAAACAGAATCCATTTTGCATCGCACGTAACAATTCGGTTCAAAATTCCTTCATTTCTTTGCCTATTGAGCAGCGCGAGGCAGGTCTCGACGCGTACGTTGCGCTGGCGATCGTTAAGTTCGTGGGGCACCCATCTATCAAGTTTTTTACCTTGCCTATTTGTCGCAAATGGATCAAAATTGTTTTGATGCTAACATCAAAAGCTGCTGCTAGCTCAGCTGTAGATCGAGTTTCGTCAGCTTCCACAATCGCCTTTAATTCATCATTGTTGACCAAAGTCTCCGGACGACCACGAGCTTCATTTTTCAAGTCAAAATTTCCAGAACGGAACCGGTAAAACCAATAACGGGTTGTGCGTTCGTTTGTATAGTTTTCTCCGTAAACGTTTTTGATGTTACGTGCCGTTTGTGTCGCGTTGGTGCCACGACGGAACTCATATTCCATAATTACACGATTTTTTAAAGTATCCAGTATGACGAAAAATGTTCAAATGTAATGAAAATATAACGCTAATCAATAAACAAAAGACTGAGTTTGTAAAAAGAATGTCATGTTTTTAAAACAAAATTAATTTGAATTTAGAATACAAAGCCATTCAAAACTTTTTTTCTATTTGAAATGACCAGTACTGAAGAACGGCAATTTCATAGGTAAAGACCTATTATATTTTGTATGAAATAAAGAAATGTCAAATTATAAAATTTGCTATAGCTAGCAAGGTAACATAGCACACCTCAATATCCCACCTCTAATGAGAGTGCCAAAGTCGCAGATACTACGTGACATGGTAACCTTAGTTCATAAAGGGTCGCGGCGCTCACGTAGTCTTGAAACAAAAAACTTATATCAACGTCCTATAATTACGTTTATATTATTTTCTATTTGTGTTTGGAACATGATTTATTTTGTGCTAGATAGAAATATATAAGGATATCTTTTTTCATTTACAGTCTCGAGATTTCTTGTTATAAATAATCAACCTGATAATTAACACCATATGTTTTTAGGTTGAGGCATTTTTAACTCGACTGCTGAACATAAATTTCTCCAATGGATTTCCATAGCGATCGATCTTGTGCGCCCGCACCCAACAGCTCCCAACAGTTTATAATGCAAATAGGCTTAGGTATACGTTCCTAATTGTTACAGTGTTTATGGTATGACATTAAAACATCTTGTGCGGTGCGCACCCAACGGTTACCAGCAGCTTTTATCAAGTCGTTTTTCAGTTTATCATATTCCTATTTTTATTCTGCAACGTGTATTCACTTGACTACACTACGTATGAAGACCAAGGTTGAATTTCATCAATTCTAACGCTTTGCATCTGTATATGAAGGAGGGTGAGGGGGCGTATTGTTAGGAGCCGGTGACGTAAGAGCGACCCTAACGGTCCGGTTTAAGCCTCGACAGTGATAAATGTTTCATTTATTCTCCAGTACGCACGCAGCCGTACTTCCAAATCTGCCTCGCGAATTTTATTGTTTAATTTGTTGCTTGTTTTTATTCGTTTATTGTATTAGGCTGTATGTACAATCCGCTGGTATGATATTCGTTTGTTTAAACACGTTTCATTTTTTAATATTTAGTTCGTTAGATTTTTGGAAATTGTTAATATCATTGTACAAAATATGTCGAAATAATATCTATATACCCACTACTATGGCATCCCGCATTGGCACTTAACGTAGTTACTTCACAGACTTGTCTAACTTATTTTAATTTGTTTCAGGTACGTTCCTGCTACACATGTTATCAAAGTTTGGAAGCTAGCGTAAGATTCAGTAGTTACTAGTGAATGTAGAGCAAATAAGACACAGGTTAATTAAGTAAAGTTACCCATACACGAGAGGGTATTTATGTTAATCTAAATACCTACACTCTCCCTTATAGTAAAATAATAAAAATACCAAACGCATACGAGTACATAGCTCGCAAGCTAACAAAAAAAAACAAGACCCGAAAAACTTGAGTCGAAACGAGGATGCTCGGTAATCTGATGTGGTAGGTGTGAGGGACAAACAGAAAAGTATGGGAAGAATGTAAAATTCACGCACTGACAGTAAATAATGTGAGAACGGCCAGGATAAAGGGCCTCGCGTATGAGTGGCCGCTGGGGACAGATTGAGGAGCGAGGCCCTTCACCGTACATTTATTGTTTATTTTTACTGCTAAACTGGTTTATGCAGCGTGGGGCTTTAGCTCTACAATGTATTCGAATTCGTTTACGAGTATTAGAGCTGCGGGAGTCATTAATCATGAGTGTTTAAAAAAAATCTTGTGTTGAATCACTCTAGAGGTAAAGTCTAATCCAACTCAAGTGAAACCAATTTGAAGAGGTAAGATATCGATATTATATAAATATAACCACCGAGTGGGTCGTACAAGGCGTGAGACCGAGTGGCCGGCCCAGGCGGAGATGGCGAGACGAACTTGACGCGCATAGTGCGAATTGGTCGACAGAAGCCCTAGACCGGGATGAATGGAAGAAGGGAAGGGAGGCCTTAGCCCAGCAGTGGGATCCAGCGGGCTCTTTAGATTAGAGTAGATATCGCGGTATCGCGGCGAGCGGCAAGCACGTTCACAAGTCGCCTCGCAGGGCGGCGGGAATTGTACAACCACATACAACAACATTATTTCGAGCACAATTCTATAAGATCAAAAATAAAATAATATATTAATTGTTAAAGATGTTATTTTAAATTAGACACATTCCTATTACAGTCTGAATTCTAAAAGCAAAACAATTTTGAGTATTTCATAACTTCACCAACAAATTATCAAATCTTCAATTAGAATTTTCAGTCGTATTTTGATGTTATTAGAAGAAATATTAATTTGTCCTCGAACATCAAATAGAGTAAATAAGCTCTTTTTTACGGTTCAGAAGACATCAACTGGTAATTAATAATGAGTTATGATTAACAATCATTTGTTCCCACACTTTCGATGGGTATAGACTTTCAGATCACGTCACATAAAACGCCGCACTGTACAGCCCATACATACAGCTTATAATCCCACAGCTAACTTACTGATGGAGTCACTTCTATACGTAGATGTCTCGTAGACTTTCTACGTGCATATTTTTTTCAAACTTAGTCTTACACAAACATTGTTGTAAGGTGAATTTGCTTTTAAGACCCCTTTTCTATTCACGGTGGCGACGTACAGTGCCCGTTTTTAAGGAGGTGATTTACGACACGAATCAATAAAAAACATGACCGGTTAAGTTAGAGGTAGAATTCCGAACATACCTATATATATGCTAATTTAACAGCACCATCTTGTTATGTAAGTGGTAACTCAGAAAACTGAAGGTTGACTTGTTGAGACTTCGTTTTATTTTTCGTTTTGCAAACATCGGAGATAAATTGGGACGGTATTGTTTTCGAAATTTTGCATAATAATTCCAAAACTTTACAACATAACAAAATATTAAAAACTTTTTTGAAATGTAAACTGAACTCTTTTATATTATTCCGCTTGACGTAGTAACCCTATTTTGAAATGTTTAGCAACATCATTTTGGCCCCTTTGACAATAATGACATTTTAGTGGTTTCTAATTATTAGGGATTTTAAATTACTTCCTACATTTTTAAAAACCCAGTGCCTACGACATTGTGTTCGAACATTTCCACATTTCACGTCGGCACTCTTTAAAAGCCGATCTAGTTGGTAAACATTGTAAAACATCTTATGTTTTGACGTGCAAATAGATAATAAACTATTTATAGGTATGTACTTGAAGCTATAGTCTGAGTAGAGTGCTTCTAGGTAAGTGCTCCCAAGAACCTCCGATCATTGGTCAAGCATCTCATTGATAGAATAATACATTTTATGTGTATAAAAAGGGTTTGTTTACCATTCGATTCAATCTTGTACTTGAATTAATGATAGAGTTTTGATGAAGGATAAAGAAAATAGTAGATTAAACAAGA
This sequence comes from Philereme transversata, assembly GCA_963924445.1. Taxonomy (NCBI): domain Eukaryota; kingdom Metazoa; phylum Arthropoda; class Insecta; order Lepidoptera; family Geometridae; genus Philereme; species Philereme transversata. The sequence continues at coordinate 15,905,394 of OZ004342.1, forward strand.
ATATAGTCAAAATACTTCATTAATAATGAAATGAAAATATTTGTAAAAACAGGGTAAACGTAAAGTTGTTATCTTTTCTTCGTAGTAGGTTGGTAAATATTGGATTTTAAAACAAAATTTAAAACTGATTCTGAATTAAGCTTACAGTTCTAGAGTTCTTTAATATTGATTAATGTCTAATTATGCGTTGTAATGATGAAACTCACAACCACAGTTTCGGTTCATAACTTTCTTCATATACGCAGGAATTTGTGCAAATGCGAGTGAAATGATCGAAATGAGATCTTGATTAAGAAATTTACAAATTCACTCTTCCATACGAATCCCGCTCGACAATACTTTATTACATTTTATGTAAAATCCTGCCAGATTCAATTCATCTGGGAGGCGAAAGGTTTTATTGAATATTTTCTTACAAAACGTATCTGAAGTACTGATGGTGTATAAAACGTGGCAATATATGAACAAAGTTACTTGTAAATCTGGAAATAACGTACGATATGATCAAAGAAATACTTACACTTTAACGCACACTTTTAATTAAGTTATTTTTTATTAGTTATGTTCTTTTTAGGGTTCCGTACCTCAAAAGGTAAAAACAGGAACCCTTATAAGATCACTTTCTTGTCCTGTCCGTCTGTCCGTGTGTCACGACCGATTTTCTCAGGAACGGGGAAATCTAACATGTTGAAATTTATACCAGCTACTGAGGTTTATAGTCCCTATTAGGTGTATAAAAATCAAGATTTTGAGTCAACACAATAAAAAGATATGGCCAAATTGAGATTTTCGCGAAAACTTGTAAGTACCAAAATTTACCTTAATTTTCAACTTGTTTGATTTTTCGGAATTTTCCCTTTACTTGTGCTGTAAGACCTTGCTTTTGACTAAAATTGACAATTCTAGGTCAACCGGAAGTACCCTATAGGTTTTGGGTCGAAAACCTATGTTGTAGTTCCCGTTGACCTAGAATCACTAAATTTGGCAAAAAGCAGCACAAATAAAGGAAAATTTTCAAAAAATAAAAAAAACGTTGAAAATTGCAGGGTGTCCCCATACATATATAGTTGATGCTAATTAAGATACTCCTCTGAGTTATATGGGCACTCATACAATTTAGAAGACTAGCTTAATCGGCACTAACCTCATCAAGGTAAATAAATAAAATTGTGCTTTTGTATGAAAGAAAATAAAAAATATTTATTATAATATATATAATAAATGGTACGGAACCCTTCGTGCGCGAGTCCGACTCGCACTTGGCCGGTTTTCTAAATTGTTAGTTATTGAGTCTTGTTGTTAATAATATGTGAGTGTGTGTGTGTGTGTGTTCGATATTACAAATAAATGCTATATCTATCTATCTATCTACTATAATTATACGCATTTCAACAAAGATTTGACAAAAGGTACATACAGTTTGCGATAAAATTAATTTCCAACTATAAAACGATGCGTTAAGTATATTAACATTTTATTCCACTCAATATTTTTTTATATTTACTTATTTTATATTATTTAGCTATATTATTTATGTAATTAAATTATCTTAATTAAATTTAATAAAATAAGTATTTACGCACGTCTTATGACGTTTGGTTTTATGAAGTGTATTTTCTGACTTTAATAATATAAAACCTTAAACATAGAATCAATTACTAATCTCGAAATCGAAATCTATTAACAATGTGCATGATGACACTCATAAACAGTTTTTTCACACCACCTGCTCGACATATGTCATGTAAACCTCACCAAAAGCAAATGATTAAATCCCTACGGCTGAGCCGGGAGTAAAGATGTACTGAATTTCATTATGCCCTAGCGGTTATAACGTGATGTGATTTTGGAACCTCATCTATATTAAAATTTGAACCAAAGATACTCACACCCTAAGAACTTATTCGTAAATCGAACTAACCTCTGCACAGAAAGCATCAACCTAGAGTTTGTTTTTATTGTCTCCCAGAAAGTGTGAAAAGTAGAGTATTCTCTTCGTGGATAAAGCTGTCTGAATCGTGGGGGTGTTTACAACCCTCTCTGCACTCTGGATTCTAGTAACTCCCTCGCTCCGCTCGTAAGTTAACTCTAGAATCCTTCGTTACGTTCGGGATTCAATATAGCGCCCGTGACGCAAGACACTGCTTTATCCCCTAGTTAATAAACTACTATTATATATTAGATTAGATTAGATAATACTTTATTGCACACCACTAAACAAATACATATATAAAAAAAAACAACTACGTAAATCTATGGATACAATTGGCGGTCTTATCGCTAATTAGCGATCTCTACCAGACAACCTTTGGATGAAATGGACTGTGTAGACATTACCTGGGGTGTAATGGTGTACCTAACATATTACATGTACATACATACTAATACTAATTATATAAAAATAAAAAATTAAAACTTACATAAATGAAAATTACATGAATCTAAATATTAACTACTCATAATAATTTATAGATACATACTTAGACTTATTTAAGAAACAAATAATTAATAATAAATACATATATATTTAGCGACAAATACTCAGATAGTGTTCTCTGAGCATACGTTTAAAAATGGCAAGTGACTTGGCACATCTGATAGCCACCGGCAGCGCGTTCCATAACCGGACAGCCTGCACTGTAAAAGACTTATCAAAGTAGTAGGAGGAGTGTACAGGTGTCCTGAGTTGGAGTGTGTCAGATGAACGCAAGGATCGAGGATTGGATTGATAAGAGGAAATGGAAGCGTTCTTTAAGATAGGAAGGTGAGGAAGGGTTGAACAGGATGTTATATAAAAGCCACTTGAGCTTACTGCGAAATTCGGACACATGGTCATACTTCCGCAAGCCGAAGATGAACCGGATGCCAAAGTTTTGCAAGCGCTCAAGTTTATCTAGTTGCTGTTCAGTGAGATCTAGATAAGAAGCATCAGCATAACCTAGTATCGGGAGAAGAAGCGACTGCGCGAGCGAAATTTTAGTGGCAGTCGGAAGGAAGTTACGCAATCTCCTAAGAGAACCCGCTGAGGCAAACATCTTACGGCTGACTTCAGATATCTGAGGTCCCCATGAGAGTTGCCTGTCTATGAGAACGCCTAAATTTTTCACCGTCTCACTCTGCTTAACGTAGGTGCCATCAAATATAATTTGTATATTGAGAGACACTAGTCTCTTAAAATAAAATACAAGGTAAATCTCAAAAAAGTTAGGCAGTTAAATAAGCAAAATCTTCCGTTCTGTTTAGAATAGAAATGAGGGGCCAAAGGCGTCTTGGAATAAAACTTTATTGTAACCGAGCAAAAGCTGTTGATACAAACTATTTCTAAGAGAAATTGCTTTTTTCTAAAGTACTTAATAAAAACTTGTGAAGAAGGGTAGAAAAGAATGGTAATATCAAATGGAAATGGAGCTTCTTCCTAGAAATACCAACTTCTGTGTAATGTGTTTCGAGGTAAATATTTTTTGAAAAATGAGGTGTTTCAAAGCTACGAGAGGCGAATATCATTACTCAGGTACATAATAACAGATATAACAATAAACAGTCTCAGACTCTGAAAACTGTTTTCTTTATTTTTCAAACAAGCAAGAAATGTCTAGTAAACAAAACGCAGTGCCTTTAGGATTTTAAAACGGACACAGTGGTGGCGATTCTGTTGTTTACACTGACTAACTAAAATTGTGTAAAATATAAACGGTCTTATTTTGTTCACACTAAGGATCAAATTAGCATGACATTTAAAGTGACATTTCTAAATTTAAGTATTTTTAATTAAGAAGGCGTGTTTGCGGTCTAGTTTAAGTCAACACCAATTTGATTGATCACTAAAACTAGCCCGCAAACATGTCATCATAACAAAAATTACTTAATTTTAGAAATGTCACTTTACTGTGATCAAAATAAGATCGTTCGTATCTTACACAATTTTAGTAAGTCAGCTTAAACAACAGAATTGCCACCCAGTGTCTTCTATTTGCGATTTTTGCATAAGAAAATAAGTAAGTACAAGTTTTTCATACCTATTTAAATTTGACCAAGAAATTGTCACAAACCCTACAAAACAGTATTTAACTACAAAACACGCATTACTAATCATGAGTTTCAGCATAGCAGAACTATATCTACACATTCGCCACAACAAAATTCTTCTGTGGCCGCTCTAAAGTTAGAACTGTTGAAACTAGTGGTTAAGCCGTGCTTGAACTTTGCGGTCGACCCCTATATATTACGATAATAATAGTGTGCTCGTAGATACGCAACGTGTCTTGCCTACCCTCATTTTAACGATGGTCTTGGACTGTTTTGTATGTTTAGTTATTGTTTTAAACTTGGTACCTAAGGAGTAGTGGCAGTAGTATCTTTTTGTTAAAAGGCTTGACAAAGGAAATACTACCATACCATACCCTCTGCCGCCAACCTGTATAGCTGTGTTTCGGTTGTGTGAAGTGCCAATGAAATTACAGGCACACGAGGCTTTACCTGTATGGCTCATGTTGATGGACGCAGAGCACGTTCGTACTTACCCGTATTACTCCTAAGTAGGTATATCTCATACCATTAAGAAAGGCTTTTGCTTGCCTATATAAAAATAAATAGAATTTAGATATAATTTTAGAAATACTTAATTTTTTACATAAGAAGGCTAGGCATAATCATTCCATTTCTTTATTCAATTAACAAGACCGGTCACGGTACGAGTAGTAGAGGAGACTCGGTACGAGTAGGACTCGTGCACCGAGGGTTCAGCCACTCCTAGATTTATGTTAATTTAGCAGCGTCATCTAGTTACGCGAGTGGTAAACCAAGAAAACTTCAATGCAGATATCTAAAACTGTTCTAGATTGAGGCTTCGTTTTATTTTTTCTACAATCTTAGCATAATATATTATGTTATATTTCTATAAATTATATTAATTGCAAACTTCATAGATAAGGGATAATAGTAATTTTTTTCCATCAATCCAAAACAAAATAATTATATAATATGTATAAAAAAAATATATGTTTGAAATTTGTAAATCAAGTTCTTTTATACCCCAGTTAACCGAGTACCTCTAGTCTGAAATGTTGATCCCACCATTTCCCTCTTTTGCCAACCAAAAAGAAAATATTTTTGAATTTTTTTCTTGAAATAGCGATGGGTCAGTATAATTTGTAACTGTTCCAAATTTCAAGTCAAGCTTTAGAAGTTGCTGTGACAGACGGATGGACGGACGGACAAAGTTGCACCATAAGGTTTCTGTTTTTACCATTTTAGTCCGGATCCCTAAAAAGGGCAGGTCTTCATCAGAAACCACTTCATATTTTAGCTTCACCTTGAATCAAATCAATTCACGATCGTGCTTTGAATTAATAATAGCGAGCGGTTCACCTTATCAAGATTTTATTCCTTTAAATAACCATAGTGTGTTTGAAATAAAAACGGGATATTTAGCATGACTTGTGAGTATTTTAGTATCCCGATATTTCGCCGCAGTTGCATGCGCCATGATCACGAAAACATCATGGTTAATATCCCGTTTTTAGTGCAAATAGTGTTCATAACCATGATCGCTTCAAAAAGTTACACGCTGTATTTGTCTAAAAAAGTCTTCAGATCAAGTTTTTTCGAGATTAATTTGAACCTAATTCCGTGGAAGATGGGACGGCCTTTAGTGTGGGACGCCACTTGTGTTGACACTTTAGCGCCGTCACATCTTTCCGGAACGCAAAATAAGGCTGGTGCGGCGGCTGAATCGGCAGAAAACCTCAAAAGGCGCAAATATAGTAGTCTAAACACATGCTTTATATTTGAGCCTTTTGGGGTTGAGACCCTTGGACAGGGGGACCGAGCGCCCACAAAATTTATAATGACCTTTCAAAACGCCTGGTTGAGGCGACGCGTGACCAAAATGCTGGCCAGTATTTTGGCCAACGTTTAAGCATTGCCATTCAACGTGGCAATGCGGCCAGCATTCTGGGCACGCTACTCACTGGCAGCGGCTTGTTAGATTAGAGTTTTATATATAGTTTGCTTTATATATAGGTTTAGTTGCTTAAAATAAATTAATGTATATGGTTAAAATAAAGATTTGAACCTTAATGACTGAAACATTATAATGTTACCAACCCGTATTTCTATTATCCCCAGTACCACAAAAAATAATGTTAGCTACATATTTAATTTTATAACACCGTGAAGTTTTCCAATTACATTTTTACTTTGTCTGGGTTCGTAGCTGCTTATTATGGACTGTACCTATCTACCAAAAACACGTCTGATAACACTTTTTGCACAGAATGATAAAATAACTAAAGATTGTCTTCTTGATATAGCACACCAACGTTCATATTTTTCAAAGAGCTATTAGTTGACAGACAGTGAAGGCACTGAAAGACAGAAGGTCGCGTAAGAACAATGATCTTTCTTATTTTCTTATGTATAGCCCACTGAATTGAATTTTACGCATCATACATACATAATTTCCAAAGTATTTTGTTTAAATTAAATAGCAACCAGTTTTAAACGTATATCGGCATCAATTATTGCGCTTCTACATACTTGACCGCTTCGGTCACTACTTAATACTCATACCCATTAATTTAGTCTCAGCCCCGGAATGTATTAGGTCGTGATTGGTAACCGAGAGGCCCAGCATTCTGTGGGTCACCACAGATATTGCTGGAATGCTTTGAACTCACTGATATCTACTTCCCAACTAACTAAATATAGGCTAAGTTGGTGAAGGCATTGCCAATTAGAGGTGAAGATGCTGATTTGATTAACTCTGGAGCATTGCTTTTGTGTTACATTTGAATTCAGTATCGGTTTTGATATAAATTATAAGTGCATTGCAAATGATGCATAAGAATAGATGAATAAGGCTAAAAAAGCACCAACATAAATATATTTAACATCTTAATATCTACTACACAGTATCAAGACTATAATGTACGATAAAAATATTTTTTATAATAGATCTTTTCAGGATAAATGCATATTGATATTTTGTGAGTATCATGTTTTCGAGATAGATGCCAAAAGTGGATGTACCGTTATACATCTTTGGGAATATTAACGTATTTCATTCAATAAATGGAATGCAGAAAACCTCTTTGGAAATAATTCCGCGCTAACATTAATTATTTCTGGATTTACTTTGCAAAAAGAAACAAGAGCACATAATAATTTATCTTTCATGCATAATTTATTTCTCTTTCAGTATTTTGTTTGGTGCTTAGCCTTTTTGCGAAAATGGGGAAGTAACTTCAATTAAAATGTCTTTTGACTGTCACGCCGGGTGAATTTTGTTTAGACTTTTTATTTCTCTGGAATGAACCTGTTGTTGCTTTAATATCGGGATTGTTGAAAGCGTTTTACGTGACTAATTGAATATTTCTTCTTGGTTCGTTTCCGTGCTGAGTGCTCCATGAATAATGAAAAGGAAATTTTCGTTTCAGAAAATTCTATAGTTTCTTTCAGCTTCAGCAATTCTATATTATATTTTTGGTGTATATTTATGTTCTACCAACAAGCATTACATCAAATGCACTTCTAGACTTTGGGTTGAAAGGGTGGATCAATAATTTGTTCACATAGGTACCCCAAGTAATTGACAAAAACAGTTTTGGTTTTTGAAATTATACTTCATAAGGCGCGTTTGGAAAAAATGATGAGGGTAACATTTTTACGTAGCGCGCGCACACCGACAGCAAAAAAAGTGACATGATGAAGTTAGCTGATAACTGTCTCATGCATGCGTACACCGACAGCCAAAAAGCGACATGTTGAAGTTACCTGTTTTGACTGCCTCCGTGGCGCAGTGGGTGTATAGCCGGCTGAGACGCAGGAGGTAGCGGGTTCGATTCCCGCCGCGGAACAAATGTTTGCATGATCTACAGATATTTGTTCCGTGTCTGGGTATTTTTCTATGTATAAGTATGTATTTACAAAAAAAAAGTATATAAGTATTCTATCAATTATCTGGTTCCCATAGTACAAGCTCTGCTTAGTTTGGGGCTAGATACCGCTGTGTGAAATGTCCAGCGATATTTATTTATTTATTTATTTAACTAACTCATGCGCGCGCACATCTACGGCAACAAGCGACACGATGAAGTTAGCTGACAACTGTCTCTCAAGTTTCCGTAAAAACTCATAACTATATTTATAAATTTATCATTCCTTTTACAACAAAGAGTAGTGGCATGCGGGATGAAATCTTTAGCTATTTTGTTCTGTTACGCCAAAGAAGTATAACTTCTTACGTGCGTATATAAGCACACATACACACACACGTCCACTCTTTTCAAATTTACTTATTACGGCCCTAGTAAATTTGAAAAGAGAATGAGGTTCATTGCATTCTTATTATACTAAAATGAGATACAGCCTCCATGGCAAATCCTTGTTTCTATTTAAAATAAAAGAGGTTACATTCATAAATGCTGGAATTAAATATAGCCTTAATGACAAAGCCTTATTTCTATTTAAAAATGAAAGAGGTCACATTTATAATGCTATAATGAAATACAATCATGACAAATCCTTAATTCTACTAAATAAAAGAGGCCATAGTTTGGTAGTGAAATAAAACAATGGATACTTAACAATTTTTTTTCTCCTTAGCAACTATAAAGTATCATTATATAGTTATAAAGACTTTTTTAATTTCCTCGCATCCGTGATGAAAAAATATATGTGTTCCCCGACTCATTAGCGTCCCCGGTTGCTATTGCTCGCTTGTACGCCAAAATATCTCGGGTGCAATTCATCGTTTACGCCCCTTATATAACAATGCACTATTGTTAACTACTGGTTTGCTCTGTCAACAGTTTATATTTATAACTGTCAAAAAATCACAGACAGGTCGATCACAATGTATGACTTCTTTTTACAAGCTTTTTATTAACTTGCAATGTATGTATGTTTGTCCAGGTGGAATCTTGCAACTGAATTTTAAACCCGTTCCTCTCAACCGATTGAGCTGAAATTTGGAATACATGTGTAACTTCGGTCACAATGCAATAATATGGTATCATGGAGGTGGTCTCATAATGGAGACGGATGCTAGACAACAGAACTTCTAAATGGATTATAGTAGGCTACTAGTGTTTGGACTCATTTGAATCTGCTTGCGGTTCCGATTATGAATTTTATGAAAACTTGTTTAGTAAAAGTAATTTTTAACAAAAAACTTATTTATCTTGCAGTAGCATTTTTATGATCAATGCGCCCATAAAGCTTAGAAGCGAGCATTATCTCGCCATCATGACCAAATGGTGGACATTAGCGAACGTGTGAAACGCTTCTGCAGTACATAAATCATAAAGTTACGAAGACTGCCGAAGAACTTTCAGCGGAGCAGTTGGTTAGTTTTACACCTCAGTTACTGACACCACCTCCCTATGGTAATTTCTAAGAAACCTACAATCTTGATTATGTGGTATGGTCTTAGTCATATTATAAACTAGCTGTTGCCCGCGACTTACTGATTGTGTAGCAACTTGACTTGACATCCCATTTGTATCTGATTTATGGGATAAAAAGTATCCTATGTATTAATCCAGGTTATAATCTACGTACATACTAAATTTCATCGAAATCGGTTAAGCCGTTACGACGTGATTCAGAAACAAACATCCACACTTTCGCATTTATAATTTTAGTGTAATTAGATACCTACATATAAAAATACAAATTATTTAAATAAAGTCTGGTTCTTAACAAAATAAATAATCTATCCAGATTTTACAAATTTATAAGAATAGACTTCATGAATACATATGTATACCTATATAATATTACTTATATATACAGCTTGTATCAAGCATATAATTTGTTGCTCTATGTCTATACTAGGTAGGTACGGGGTTTTATATAAAGTAGGTTTTAACAGATTTCATAAAAAACTCCCGTTATTAATTAATTACAATTATATTAACGTAACTGGGAGCTCGGTGTTATCAACAAGGTTTATTAAAATAATTAGGATATAATTTTTTACAATAAATTCCTTGTTGGCACACCGATAACGAGGCAAACAGTGGCCCTGTTGTTTTGGAGCCTATTAATTAGTATTTTCTTATCAGCGTTTCGTTTTATAATCTTGAAATTCCGAGATTAACACGAATAAATTAAAAAAATACTTAATAAAGTAATTTTGAATTTATACGTTTTATAGATTGTTTAACCTTGTGATTTGATTTCAATATTATGAATGAATGTTAATACTTTATTGTACACCACAAAAGAAACGAACATAAAAATAAAAATACTCAAAGCAACAAGTACAATGGGGGGTCTTATCGCTTAGAAGCGATTTCTTGCAGACAACCTTTGGATGAAGAGGATTTTTGTAACATTACATTAATGGAGGGGGATGTATATTAACATAACAAAAACTAAATTTTAGTACTTACCATCTAGACAGATACATTTTTAGAAGCGTAACAAAAAATACTATATTTCACTGCTGTTCTGTGCCCATAAACCTTTATATACAACAAAATAACAACAAGTGCATTAAATTTCAAACTTATTATCTTGACTTTGGTAAAGCTTTTACACCATTTAATGGCACTTTTGTGAAGTTAATGTTATCGAGATAGCAGATTAAATTATATTGGTCTGTATCGACTCGGGTTAAAACCCTTAGTACCAGTAGAAGTTTCTACAAAAAATACTTATTCTTATTCTTTATTGTATAGATTAGATTATTCTTTATTGCACACCACATAACATACAACTAAAAAGAACACCGTAAAACTATGTGACACAATTGGCGGTCTTATCGCTGAATAGCGATTCCTACCAGACAACCTTTGGATGGAATGGACTGTGTGGTCATTACCTGGGGTGAAATTGTGTACCTAACATACTACATATACATACTTACAGATACTGACTTATGATATATAGATTTGTATACTTGTGTATACAAATAGATTGCAGACAAAAATAACTTACAAAATGGACATGTACAAAGGAGAGCTTAACCATACCCTAAAACACCATCAAATAACTGGTTTGTGTATTTTTAGTCAGAAGGTCCTTTTCAGGGACACCATAAGTATTTTAACCTAGTTAAAATCTTACCAAACACATCAAAAATTTAGACACCAACGCTGATATAAAGTAATTAAGTTTATACGAACTTGATGCTATGAACGTTTTTATTTAGTTGACTTTAGGTAGGTACCTACATTTTTTCTCTATTGCCGTTTTGTATACATATTCTAACCACTAAAATCAAATGTAGTCTGTTTGATAATTTACGCACAAAAATTAAAGGGGATTATTTTGATGAGCATAATAAATAAATTTGTGAAATGATTACCATAGAAATGTGAAATTTATTTTGGCATGTCAAATCAAACACTGTATTATACTTATGTTGTGCTATTGCATAGTGCTTGCCATCTAACCACAGATACTGTATTGGTGACGTCTTGGAATATCTCTTGTCCCTTTCTAACTCAAAACCCGCAGCCATTTCCGAAAGAGATATCAAATCGGCCTTTATATTGAATTAATCACCTAAACTTAGTCGATTTTTTTTTAAATTTGATAATATAACTAGTAGTTTTTAATTTCGAGAAATCTTTTTTTATGTTTTGAGAAACTGTTACTTGAATATCGTCAGTATATTACCAAACACCCTGTATATCTATCCTCAATGGTTTGCGGGAAGAACACTTTTGTAATGGCTCGCGTTTGTACATGATCTCTTTAAAGGATAAATATCTATTTTTTACCTAATGCAAAGTAACCAAAGAACAAGAGTGCTGTGGTTTGCACGAACCTTATAATACACTTGTATGCTTGTATCAGATTAATATAACTAAGCATAGAACTTAATCTGAGATCACCTCGACCGCAAGACTACGTCGCAGTCTAATGGAGGACAAGGCAATTAATCAGGTAATCCGAGCGAGCATACTTTACGGTAACCGAATATGCATGTACTGTCGCAGTGCATCATGCTTGTATCAGTGTCTACAAGCTATCTACTTCCGGGCTACCAGTGGATAGAGTTGTTTACTGGGAGCCTTGCGACTGGTCTTGTTATGTATCACTATTTCCGATCGGAAATAGTGGGTGCGAGTTACGGCCGTGCCGGGAAGAAAATATCGTGAGGAAATCCGAGGCTAAGCTTAGTTCTGCACGTGTGGACCACGTCTTTCTGTAGATTTAGACTGACTAAGCTGAGGGGATGGTATCTATTCTGGACTAGTCATCATCATCATATCAGCCATATGGCGTCTCCTGCTGAGCAAAGGCCTCCCCTATAGATTTCCAGAGCAACCGGTTTCGCGCGGCCTGCAACCAACGGCTCCCGGCAACCTTTATTAGGTCATCTTTCCATCTAGTGAAGGCCATCCTACGCTGCCATTTCCAGTGCTTGGTGTCACCCAAGAATCTCTCCCCAACGCTGGTTAGTTCTTCGAGCTGTGTGCCCCGCCTATTGCAACTTCAACTTGCTTATCCATTTGGCTATGTATATGATCTCCTGCTCCTTTATCTCTTCCATTATTTGGGAGGTAATTATGTGACAGAAATGCGCGCAATTCGGGGCGAACCCCTAGTTCATTTTCATACGTCTGGAATGTTACACCCACGCTAACTGTACAGGCTCCATGGATCGCCTATCAGAACTGTTACTCTGTCAGTCAGACGGCATTACTGCAATGTTATGTGTAAATTTTGGCCAGAAAAATGTAGCCAATACTAAAACAGTATTTCTTTTTTATTAGTGATAGTCAAGCGATTGACCACTACCTCATCTGATGGTAATTGACGGTGTGATCAAAGATGTGTCTTGTAATTTTAAACCAATAGGCGATTTTCTAGACTGATTTAGTTTCAAACATCAGCTTGTTCTACTTGTAGAACTTACTATTTGCTAAAAATACAGAATTGTTTATTGTGTTATTAGCAAGTTATGATTGGCTAGCTAAAGAACATCTTAAAAATCTTTAATATATAAAACAAAGTCGGGTTTGTTCGAACATTTATAATTCGAGAACGGCGGGGCCGATTTTGATGATTTTTTATTTGTCGTATTTGTCTCCGTCCCGAATAGCAGAATAACTATTAAAATATCGGGAAAAATCACGCAAAAAGATATTATGAAAAAAAATAATTTTCTCATACATTGATGCAGATAATGATGGCCGAAGTATATTGACAGCCCGCGTCATATGTATGTCAAGGCGGTACGAAGTTCGCGGGGTCAACTAGTACTGAATAAATTCAAGTAATGTAACGTTGGTGTGATGATATTCCCTCCAGCAAGTCGGTTTATTCGCACCATTAACCTCTCGTGATAGATATCTGGCCAAAAGCAATTTCAAGTATAACCAGTGCAATACATGGATATACTATACAGGATGAAAATACTTGTAAAACTTAATCCTGAAAATATCAAACCAATTTGAATGCGGTTTTCATTAGTAAGTAAGAAAAGAAAGGCAGATAAAATTCGGGCGGGTGTGTCAATTCTAAAGTCAAAAATAAAAGCCTCTTGTACAGTAGTACAAAGTGTTGTAGTTACTTGTTACGTATAGTGTTTTTAGTAAATTAAAAATATAAGATGTTTTTTATTTACCAAAAATACTATAATACAAGTAACTACAATAATATTGAAAACATTTATTATTAAAAGCATTTTGACTCATTCGGACAACATTCTTCTCATATCATTATGTTTGATATCTAAAATTGACGTAATTATGGCATACCTATAGACACTTATGTTTCCACCCTGTACATATTATAAGTACACCATGTAGCTTGCTATTATGCAACGGATCCGGTGGGTGGCACCTCAAATAAATCTTGCTTTGTCCAAGCACATTATGTATGCTAACACCGGGCTATAGTCAGCGTTCATAGAACAGCTAGATCAAATCTAACAAACTCCACAGTACAGCTGTTTCATGATTAATAGAATACATTTGCATACAGATTTTGTTACACCCAAACATGTCATCGCACTAAGATCTCATGGATTTTTATTGTATCTATATTGTATGGAGGGCTATATAAGTGAATCTTATGCTGCATCTTTCAAATTACAATGATAATGTAGATGTTAGAGAGCATTTGAGGTATATTGATGTCTAAGCTCCCTCTATAGGCAAGCAGATCAAGTTTACTTCGGAAGAAATCTAGAGTTAGGCATAAAACCTTACTGTTTTTTTGTTTTTACGATATTAAAAAAAAATTGTTTTGCAATGTGTTAATTAAGCACTTTTATATGATAACACACCTAGTAATTATATTTTGATTCCCACCATTTTGGCTGTTACGGCAGTCAAAATAAAAATAATTGTTATATTTTTTCTTAATTTCAAGTCGATAGCTTAAGTAGTTACTGAGACAATCACTTAATCAGCTGTGACAGACGAACGGACAAAGTCGCACCATACGTGTTCCGTTTATACCATTTTGGCCCGGAACCCTAAAAAACCAAGAGTAAGTTAAGCTTTTTTAAAAGAAAATATCGTGTACTTCTGTAATCAATCAAGAATCAGGAATAAGTCTGACACATTTGTCTTTCTTAATTTCGTCTTTTGGTTATTGTTATTTCTCCAAGAAACCTGCTATGCGCCAAGCTGGCTCCCTAATATGCTGTGGCATCGCGTTAGCTGCAATGTCTCAGACCAAACTGAAGTCGCGATTAAAGTTACGCCGCGAAAAGCTTTGTTTAGCCCACAACAGAGAATGTAGCGAAGCTTTGTATGCAACGGGAATGGAGCCGTAAACGTATTTCTTGCAATATAACCACGACCAACATATTTTGTGAACACACGTATTCTTAAACCGGGAGGTATATAATACGTGTAGGTAATTTTTTTGTGCATTCGTTTTAGTATGTTGTACCGTAACGTTGTGTCATTTTTGCAGCACACAACTACTTTTTAAACGAGATAATTATACCCATATTTTATTTCTACCGACATGAGGTTCTACGTGTATCGCGTAAAAAGAACTTCGTTTGTATGAGCTTTATTATCACTTTTCATCATCTAATCAGTTATATTAGGACGTCTATTGCTAAACATAGACCTCTCCCTTAAATTATCAGAGCGAATGGTCTTCTACGACTTGCGTCCAACGGCTCCCGGCAATCTTTATTAGATCGTTCATCCATTTATTCGTATTACTACTTAAATGTCGTGGGAACACTTATACAAGCGTATTTAATTTTCTAAGATATTTACGATAGGCCAGGAGATGGTGACACAAAATGTCAGGTCATTTGTACCAGGATGGCGACCCTTCAGGGGTTTAATTTTAATTAATTTTAATTTTATTGTAATGACAAAAAGGAAAATTATGGCCATAGGGCTGGTACCGGCGGCCCAGTCGCGTGGGTGTTAATCGAACGTGTCGGATAAATTACGACCGTCGAACGATTTGTTTCACAAAACTTCTTGTATTTTCCGATAGTCGATAAAAAGAAGTAGGTGGTAGCGTAATGCCATACTTCTCTGGTGTGACTCACAGCCCGTCATACCAACAAAAACACATTAATTTAAAAAAAACAATTCAACCATTTGTACCAGGCTAATTTTTACACAGCTAGTCATCATTGATTCACGGAAATCACCATGCCATACTTTTCCGACAGTTCCAAATGGCTACCATACCGCCGCAAAGGAGTAATTTTTTGTTGATGAGGAAAAACGACGTACAGTCAAAACGTCGCCATCCTGGTACAGATGACCTGACATTTTGTGTCACCGTCTCCAGGCCTACGAGTATTATCTGCCTACACATTGCCCTATCTAAGGCCTATATACTTAGTGAAAATTTTTATTAGGTATTTGCCAAAAGTATGAGACGTAATTCCCAGAGGCTATAATTTACTTCCAATATTATTTTAAGTGGTTCTTTCTTAGTCACATTGCTTTTACAGACCTAATGACAGGTGGTGAATGAACCAGAGTGCTGAAAGACTCGAAGAAGGTACGTAGTTTTAAGTGAAAAATCTTTATTCAAGGACATGCCGGTTTCCTCGCGATGGTTTTTACGCTATGGCATTGGATTTTATTTTCAAACGGAACATTTATAAAATATTGATAAATTTTATTTACCTTTCCAAGAACTAAGGTCGTAAATAGCATATCGCCTATCGAATACAGAATTTATAGAAGATCCAATCGGTTGGATACGTCTGAACCTTTAGATCTTTCATGTGAAGCGAACAAATAAAAAAATTGGCACGCATGAACGAATTTTCTACGGATCTTATTGCTATCTATAACGAATGCAAATATACTTTGGTTTGTCTGGATTTAAAAAGTTTTTCGACATCGCGTTCGGCATTTAAATTTTTTATTAGTACAAGCTCCCATAAAACTTCGAGGGTTTCAAAAATCCACAAATACGAATATTAGAAAATTATTTTGCAAACTATCGGCGTTTCCATCGATGCAGTTCTGATTTAAAACTTTAAGCTCTATACAACAATTTTGAAATTCTTAAACGCTATTCAATACTAAACTCTCTGAAACAAGATCAAGAATCCTGCTTAACTATTAACGATCTTCCTCTGGCTAGAATTCATCCAATTGAATTCGAGCAGAAGCTACTCTAAGTTGCATGCAACGTGGGTTTCTAGTTGCTGCTGCACATAATAAATTTAACACTGGGTCCGGTAAATTGTAAGAAATAAAATAATACTTAACACAACTTATTATACATAAAAGTTAAGTCAGTAGTTAGTTACAAATAAGCTAATTTTAATTATTGTTACTAAACGGGTATCGCGTATACTTTATTATTTATCCCGACGTTTCGACTGTGTTGCAACAGTCGTGGTCACGAGCAAACTGGAGAACTCATAGCTATTGAGAAGTGATGGCACTTGCAGAAGATATCCTCACTTGGTCTACAGAATTATTAATGATCACGTTCGTTCATATAAATATTGCTAAATAAATAAATATAAATATTGCTGAACATTTCACACAGAACTATCTAGCCCCAAACTAAGCAGAGCTTGTACTATGGGAACCAGATAACTGATAGAATACTTATATACTTTTTTTTTGTAAATACATACTTATAATATATAGAAAAACACCCAGACACGGAACAAATACCTGTAGATTATGCAAACATTTGTTCCGCAGCGGGAATCGAACTCGCTACCTCCTGCGTCTCAGCCGGCTATACGCCCACTGCGCCACGGAGACACCTAAACCATATTATGCACTCACCCTACAGAGTTACAGGAAAATACCGCCTTCCACGTAAAGTAGACCTAAAATACATAAGAAAAACTTTGGTCTGCCGAGGCTCAGCTTTTTACTTCGTAGTCAACATATAAATGGTCCGCTTTAGACCATCAGTTTACCTCATGTGGTTACTGAATTACACCTCTTTGAACCTTTCGAAACCGTAATATCTACGCACTGAGATGAACTTCATAGTTGCAAGTCGCCCTTAGTGTTTGCGTCGCAAACGATGCTGCCTAAACGTATTTAGTGGTTAAATATAATTAAATGTGTCGTCAAATCATACAAATACGTCAAATTTAAACATGTTTTGTCGCTAAATACGTTTAGGATTGTTGTGCAAGTCGGCCTTAGTAATAACGGGATTTCATGACGCTGAGAGTCTATAAGCATCGCGATTGAAATTCGGGAATTTCTTAATTTCAATCGCTTCACGACACATTCGCTTGTAATAAAATACGCAATAAATACCCGTGTAATAGCATATAATTACTAACAAGCTAATTTTATAAGCTACAAATTGAACCAAATCGATTGGTTTCTTAGTTCGTAAAAGGTATAAAGGTAAAACTCACGGGTTCACGTAAACACATAGCCCCGAAAGCCAAAACAAAGCCGTTGTATCCCGGACGCTTATGACTTTTATGCATGAGTTATACTGAAAGGAAAATACACTTAACACAATGCTATCATTTTTGTTGTAAATAAACATAATGCTTTGATTAGATTTGTAAATTGTGTGGAGGTTTCAAAACCTAAGCTTCAAGTTATTAGAATAGTAATAACAATACTGAGTAGGGCTATAATAATGAGTCTTTAATGCAGTTAAGAAAAATAAATACAGATTAAAATACTTAGGTATTCAACTTTCAATCAGAATTAGGGTACGTAAGAAATCCTTTGATTTATAGTGGTGGCAATTCAAACTAAATCTAGTATTGACAGCATTAATTGCCATGCTTGTGTGTTTCATATGTACTTTCATATATAGGGAGTTTGGTAATATACTGATAATATTCAGGTGACGGTTTCTCAAAACATAAAAAAAGACTTCTCGAAAAAAAAACTACTAGTTATACAATTTTAAATAAAATCGACTAAGTCTAGGTGATTAATTTGATATAAAACTTACTGCCTACTCTTGCAATCGACATCCAAAAATAAAGGCCATAATCCACAAAAGCGTAGATTTGCAGAGATGAGAATACCATGCGAATATAACTAATAGCATATCGATATTCCGACGTCTCTCCGTTCAGCTTTAGTGGAAACGGTCAAGCGTCGATGTCTTATTTTCTGCAGCGTATTCGTAGAGAGGACATATGTAGCAAATCTACGCTTTTGTGGATTACGGCCTTTATTTTTGGATGTCGATTGCAAGAGTAAGCACTAGGTTTTATGTCGAATTAATCACCTAAACTTAGTAGATTTTATTTAAAATTCGATAATATAACTAGTATCTTTTTTTCGAGAAGTCTTTTTTATGTTTTGAGAAACCGTCACTTGAATATCGTCAGTATATTACCAAACACCCTGTATAGTTGCTCTGAGATTTCATACGGACAGAAAGTAGCCGATGTCATTCTAGTGTTGTCGAACATTTTAGTTTTATTTGTGTCAGCAGAATTGCCTCCATTGTACTGACCAAATTAATATGACAAGGAAACAAGTTATATTCAAAAAGTAATATTTTAATAGTTTTTGTGAACTACCATGTTTCGTAATGTCACATAATACTAGTAGTAATCAATTGATAGTCAGCATCTAGACCAGAATAAATATAGATGTACCGACATACTAAGTAAATAACTCCGCTTAAGAAACAGCGCAGATGTAATTTCTCTGGCTAGTCCAAGTCACTTCACGTCCGTCCTGGGTACGTTTATTGGCTTCCCCGACGTTGACTGACGATCCGATGCGAACGAGACCTGCTGGTATTTACTGCATGCAGAGAAGGGTTTCTCATTCTGAATAATTCGATAGAAACGCTTCATGTGAGACAATACTCAGTGTCAACATTTTTTATATACACTTAATTGGCATTGCTCCTAAATAAAATTCTATATAAATAGAAAATCAAAGTTGCATGTGACTAGTGCCTATTTAATAGTTTGTTAACGTATCTGACACGTGAAATGAAAACCTAGGCGGATTTATATTGCTGTTTTGGGGCGGGGTGCTCTGTGTAGTGCCGCCTACTGTTCACATTGTCGTGGTGTGTCGGAGCGCACTCTCTTTTTCGAACCATTACAGCCTTAGCTCACGAGTGTTGCCGTTTTATCCCAGAGGCAATTAATAAACATATTGATTTAATTAGTTTAAAAAAATGTGTGAGGTTTTCCACGAAAGGTGCTGATCGGGAAACGAGCCTGTCGCGACCAGCCACAAGGCGCCCCTACAAAACTTAAAACAATAGCGTGAACCTGACCATACTAAATGTATGAATTCAATGTCGTTCTGTCGCGCCACGATACACCCCGACACAGTAATGTGAATCCGGCTTTTTAGTCCAACAAGGTATTTAACCCATAAGTTGCGAGACAAGGGACAGTGGCACCTGAACGGGCAAGTCCGGTAGCAGGGACGTTTATTGGCTGCGACTAGCCTCCGACCACTGACAGTGACGGACGGCCAGCCGAATGCGACGCTGCCTGGACTTATTGGTGACGATTTTTCAAAGTGGGAAGATGAAAAGACATTTTCTAGGTTGAATTTTCTATTTTAGTTTTTCATTAGGTTAATCAATACGGGCAGGACTCAACTTATTCTCAATTTAAAAAAAATACATTTGGTGACCGACTCATTTGGCAATTCTTAAACTTTTGGCAGTATCGTATTCGTATCTAAATTAAAGAAACTAATTACCATCTAACTCCAGCAAAGTCTACACATTGTGGTTTTATCATAATAAGATAAAATCACCCTAGATTATTTTAAAAATAGTAATGAAATGATCAAAACTACTTTTCTTATCTTTTATTACAACGATCAAAAAAGTTTGAAGCTTTAGTTCATTTAATGGGTGTCTGCTCTATGTAGGTCGCTTTCATGCATTGAATAGATTGTTATCTCTAACATGGTTCCAAATGTGGCTTCTATTTATGGATTTTGGCCAAGTTACCAATTACTTTAATTAAAGGTAACTTTCCGGGAGTAATCTTAAATATTTTCCTCAAAGTCACGTGATTAAATCCTATTTTAGGATAAATGTTGCCTTGGGGCTAGCTTTCTTTTAATCCAGCAAACAATGTATAAAAAAAAGCTTTATTTTCTTCCTTTTTACCAGGAACCTTGTAATATCTACAGGTATACTTTAATTACATGGGTATTTCATAATCAGAAGCGTAAATGATCCTCTTTTAGGTTTCTAAATACATTATTATAGTTAGTTTAAAGAGGTCCTATACGATGAAAGCTGATTGGAGTTTGTAATTATAACTTTAGGAGAGACTCAAAGGATTTCAGAAATGTCTCATTAACTTTCATTCTGAAGGGGATGAGCTTTTATTGAATTAAAAGATGAGAATTGTGACGCGTTTGTAGGATGAGGCGCTGTTACTGGAGACATTGCTTACTTAAAATTGTGCTGAAAATTAGAAGAAAATATTTTTGCTAAAAAATAATATAATGAGACAATTCTACCTCCGTTCCGACCTCCGTGGCGCAGTGGGCGAATAACCGGTTAAGACGCCGGAGGTAGCTGGTTCGCTTCCCGCCGCGAACAAATGTTTGCGTGATCTACAGATATTTGTTCCGGGTCTGGATGTTTGTCTATATATTATAAGTATGTATTTACAAACAAAAAAAGTATGTAAGTATTCTATCAGTTATCTGGTTCCCATAGTACAAGCTCTGCTAAGTTTAGATAGCGCTGTGTGAAATGTCCAGCAATATTTATTTGTATTAATTTATTTATTCAATCAGCAACCTAAATGTAGCTCACTTGCTACATGATGTTTCCCTCAAATGTGGGACAAAGATCCATTAAAGAGGGAGTGACAAATTTCGGTTACCCACATACCCTCCTACGGACCCTCAAGTCAGTAATTAAACTGTAAATTACTCCTAAGTGCAGGATCGCACTGAAGGTCGTATCGAAGACACTCCAAGAATACCAATGAACCTTAGAACCGTAATCAAAAATTTATTCAGCACCCGTATAGCTAAATGTAGCTAGGAATATATCCAAATTGCTCTTTACGTCTGACCTTTAGTTGATTTCAATATTATCTTATAATTTTAGGGTAATATTTTTGTGATGCTACCTAGGTATGGAACTAAAAGATTTATGAATTAACGAGTATTAACTCGTATTATTCCATTTTATGATATAATTTATTTTTATTCTCGTGTAAAAGATAAAATTCAAAAATAAATAAGCTGATGGCTTTTCTTCCGTGGTGAACAGGTATTTCTTACATGCGAGTACTGAACAAAGTGCGAAATAATATCGCCGGTAATCGGTCAGGCACAAAACGTATTGGCGTTACGGGTCCTTGACGGGTTTATTAATAAAACCTACTTATGTGACTAAGACCGGCTTGCACAACGATCCATAAACGTATTAAGTGACTAAACATGTTTAAATTTGATGTATTTGTATGATTGGCAACTCCCGTTCTCGTTGCGCAAAGCGCCCTAACTGCTCTTGTATTTTCGATTATTGTGCATGCCCATTTTCTTACGCTTTATCGTTTTGAGTAAGACTAGTGTAAATACTCATAAGTATCAAAGTTTTTTGCGTAAACATCCTCGATTTGACGACCTCCGTGGTGCAGTGGGCTAATAGCCGGCTGAGACGCAGGAGGTAGTGGATTCGATTCCCGCCGCGGAACAAATGTTTGCATGATCTACATATATTTATTTCGGGTCTGGTTGTTTTTCTATATATAATAAGTATGTATTTACAAAAAAAAGTATATAAGTATTCTATCAGTTATCTGGTTCCCATAGTACAAGCTCTGCTTAGTTTGGGGCTAGATAGCGCTGTGTGAAATATCCAGCAATATTTATTTATTTATTTTCACGGTTTTGAACCCAAGACCTTCAGAGTTGAGGTCGGGGTTAAATTATCATTCTTACTTCAATTTCAGTGGTAAATTAGAAATATTTCGTTGCAATTATATCTGTCGAAACTTAAAAAAAAAACCGAATCCAATTACAATTTTTGACATATGATTTGGTTTACGAGTAAAAATTGCTTTGTATCTGCAAAATGGTCCGACGTTGATAAACGAGGGACGTCCGACAGACGCAGGGTGAAATTACACCACAATTTCTCATTTATGCCATTTTGTGTTACCCGTTCCTATCCAACATGAGTGTTTCCATATATTTTAGACTGATTACATATGAAATTGTACCATATTGTACGCTTATATACACATATGCACTAAGTTTCACTTTATGTTAAAAAAATACACTCAGAAACACTAGTAAATTCTGAATCAATATTTTGACAGGACGATCTTCCTATCATTTGGATATGCTGTTCGTTGGTGTTTTGGCACCTGTCAAATCCGATCTATTAGATTTTCGCGAGCGTAGTTAGTTTTGCAAGTATTAACCATGTCTTTACTGCGGGTTAAGGCTGACTTAACTGAGAGGATGTCATAGGTGCTGGTCAAAGTGGCCAAGTCTATTCCATCTTTCATCCTGTCTCAGGTATTAGTGGTTGCGTTCTTCCGCAGCAACTTGCCGCCAGACGCTGAAGAAATAATATTTCATATATATATGCAAAAAAGAGGGCCTAGATGCGAATATGCTACACCAACCGAACCTGTGCTAGGTTCGGTTGGAGTGGCGTTTGAGGATCCTCCCTCAAACTCCACTCCCTTATACCCAGCAGTGGTAAGCTGCCAATGTAAGTAATGTAAAGAGGTAGCGGGTTCGATTCCCGCCGCGGAACAAATGTTTTCATGATCTACAGATATTTGTTCCGGGTCGGGATGTTTGTCTATATATCATAAAGTGTGTAAGTATTTACAAAAAACGGATATAAGTATTCTATCAGTTATCTGGTTCCCATAGTACAAGCTCTGCTTAGTTTGGGGCTAGATAGCACTGAGTGAAATGTCCAGCAATATTAAAAAAAATGATGATGATGATAGTGATGATGTAAAAGGCTTCAGTTACATTAGTAGCTTTATTTGTAAGTTTTGGAGAAAACCAGTATCAAATTGTAAACATATTTAGGTACAATTTGTTGACGCGTGATCGTATATGGGTTCCCAAGTACAGAATGTAGGTACTTTTTAAAAACGGTAGGTAAGCTTCTGCAAACTAGCTACAGATCAAGGGCTATAAGCCAATCGATTATATACCCTGAAACTCCTAATATGAAATTTAAGTGAATGAAAAAATCTTATACCAGATACTGAGAATTCAAAAGAAAACGCCTTGTGTACGCAACCAAACGCGCGTATTGGACCAATGAATTCTCGCTCAAGTAATTTCTGACAAGGTCATACCTATACATTAGAATATGTTTCGTACTATTTAAGGTTCAATACCTATCTACGAACTTAAACAGTAGAAAGAACAATAATTGGAAATTGTCTTGACTTGCAATTCAGTATAGATATGGACTTTCGAAACAATTTTGGCTTACTTCCTAGCCTAAACCGGTTGCGCTGCCTGTTCGAATTAATTTGTCTCATTTCTTTTTTCTGAGTATGAAAATTCATTAATAAACTTTACAAGATACAACAAAATGAGACACTAGTAAATGTACATTGGCCGGTCTTATCGCTAAATACCACCCAAGATTTGATTTCTTTTTTTTTAATTTTCCAGGCCAATTTTGGATGTAGAGGACTATTAGTAAATGGAACATTAGCCGAGGTGTAATATAATGATTAGTTTATTATTAAAAACCAAATATGTAGCTACCTCCTACTATTGGTAATAAAATAAATGCATCCTAATAACTACACAATACATATGTAACTATAAAAATGAATACTTACGATACAAATAAACACATAAATGAATGATATGACGAACCATTTATGAGTGATTCCACCGTTTTGTACAAAACGGGGCAATTTTGTAGAATATTTATTTTGTTAGCGGTTTAAAAAAATTATGTATTAAATTAATCGTATAAGTTGTAGATACAGGTTATTGTAAAAGGCGTTCGTGAAAACCATTTCCTTTTCAAGAAAATTGATGGAGTGTAATGAGAACGTGGAAGGTAAAAAAATGTGCCTGTAAATTGTATTGTTTGTCAATTTGGGAGTCGTTTCAGACCACGGTCTACTGTTCATACACATTTTAGAAATTTTTACATGAGGCAAGTAAAAAATTTGCAGCCTTTACGACTTGCATTATCTTAGCATTTAACAAAAAAAAATCCCTTCCAAAACGTTGTTATAAATAAACAGAATGTAATGAGTACTTACCTGTAACAAACGGGATTCTCAACACTAAAATCGTAAATAATTTCTACTCCAGTCGCAAAAATCCGTCTCTGATGAAATAATTTGGCAGACTCAGGGACGCGGCAGGCGCAGGCGGTTGGCTTAATGTAAAGACAGAGTCACACTCAAAATAGTGTTGATTGCAAACTCTGTGGAATGGAATGAATTTTTTCGTGTAACAAAATTTCAATACTTGTTATTTCTACGTTACGCACCCTTTAAAAAATCATATGTAAAAAATGATATTTTTTAATAAGTTTATAATAGTATAGGACCAAAATCGTACAGTTTTGCTTTAAGAACGCGCTATAATGTGATGGCAAATATTCTGAGTGGTCGTGTGGAAAAGGAGTGGAATGAAGTTTGGTCATGTTTTTTCTGTTTTTTTTTTAAATGAATTAATTTATACCTAATATGACAAATGCCTCTTTGAACTTCAAGTAAATATTGACATATTTCATTAAAATATTACGATTTACTTCAACATTCATGCTGACTTTTATGACGGAAAGACGATTTGGACGACATGGTGGAATCTCTCTTATGACGACTGTTCAGAGAAACACTGATTAGACACTGCTGCTGAGGGAGATTTTCTTGTCTACACAAGAACGTCCGGCAACGTGTTCCATTAAGTTTTCCATTACGATTTTCCAACGACATATATTAAAAGCTAGCGCCCTTCAAACCCTGAGCTCATTTTCAGCATCAGAAGATACACTTACGAGCTATCAAGAGTTGGCTAACCGCCAGTTTGTAACTTCCACCATTAAAGGTTTACCTTCTATTCAAACTATTTAACTTGAGTTTTGCATTTATGATAAAACATTTTTTCCTTCCAAAATTAGAACGTTTTAAACTTTTGTACTGGTTCGTTTAATATGAACAAACACATGGTGTGAGCGCTTGTGCCAGCAATTCAGCTATATTAACTTTCATAAAGTTTAATATCGAGCTTTACCAGGATCACGTGCACGTTAGACTTGCAGCCAAAGGTGAACAATTAAGTCCACGGAAATATTCCTAAAGATATTAGCAAAGTTGGTACATGAAGCGATGCCGTGACCGAACTTCTCCGGTGTCGTTTAGCTCGTAAAAGAACGTTACTACCACTCTGAATAGATAATAAGGATTTTATTAAAATTCCTTGTCCTTGTTTCGCTCCCAAGGCCCAGTGGCGAGTCCTTTGTTCTGTGGCATGCGAGTCTTAAATTCTACCATCGTTGTCCCCAATGAAATTTCACTGCCTCATTTAATAGCCCCCTTTTGTTTGTTTTTGTATTGAGTTTAGTCGTGATAAAACGGGAAAGAGTTTTTGGTTGTTTGCTGATCTTTGTTTTCAATTTACTTAGGTCTAAATTCATGACCGTTTTAGTAAAAGGGCTGCTTGAGCACACTTACATTATGGATTTAATTTATGAACGATGTTAAGTTTCACATGAAGCAATGGAATTTTGGAGTTGTGAATAAAAAAAAACAGTATACGTGTTACATTGGTCATCGCTTTAATTAATCCCTCACAACTCGAAATAATAACGAGAATGCAATTTTCTGCATGGTTAAATAAATGGATGCTGCTAGCGTGCGCTCCCTGTTGATAGATTTTGTATTCTCTTGTTCATTTTACTGTTTATTCAAAATCAGAAAGTCTCTGCAACTATCTCAAATAATTTGAGAACTAGTTCACGTACACAATAAATAAAAATAAATATTGCCGGACATTTCACACAGTGCTATCTAGCCCCAAACTAAGCAGAGCTTGTACTATGGGAACCAGATAACTGATAGAATACTTATATACATTTTTTTTATAAATACATACTTATAATATATAGAGAAACAACCAGACCCGGAACAAATATCTGTAGATCGTGCAAAAATTTATTCCGCGGCGGGAATCGAACCCGCTATCTCCTGCGTCCGCCGGCTATTCGCCCACTGCGCCACGGAGGTCGTCAGATAATTACTAATAACAATAATTACTGTTCATAATTTCTACCATTTATTTTTTATCCAGGAGTAAAACCTCTGCATTACGATGCAGAGGTATTATTCAGCTTTTATTAATCTTATAGATATTAATACGGTGAGAGTGCATATTCCTAGCTGTAATCCATAATCCGAACGAATACCTACGTTAAAGAAGCTTTACAAAGAATGGAAAATGCAAAAGAGTACACAAAATCTTAAAAAGCTTATTTTCTTGTATGTTTTATTCTTTGAATGAATAAACGAAAATTATTTATTATACCTTACAAGCTAGATACAACAAAATGAGAAACAAGAAAAAGTATAATGGGCGGACTTGTCGCTAAAAAAACGATCTCATCCAGACAATCTTTGGATGGAGTATTGTTACATGTAAGGTTGGCCGAGGTGTAATATAAAGTACCTAATAAGAATATTATCATCCAGAAATATGTAGGTAACTTGTTCCTTATTATACACAATAAGATTACAAATATAAAAACTTCAACTGACGACCTCCGTGGCGCAGTATGCGAATAGCCGGCTGAGACGCAGGAGGTAGCGAGTTCGATTCCCGCCGCGGAACTAATGTTCTCATGATCTACATATATTTGTTTTGGATCTGGATGTTTTTTTATATATTATATGTATGTATTTACAAAAAAAAACTATATATAAGTATTATATCAGTTATCTGGTTCCCATGTTCCGGAGCTTGGACTAGCTCTGCTTAGTTTGGGGCTAGATAGCTTTATCTTTTTTTATACTTCTGGTAATGGAACAAGCCTATGGCCCACCTGATGTTAAGTGGTAACCATCGCCTATAGCAAGTTTGCCTCGTAGGCCACGCTCCTTAGAAATATGCCCTACGATGCACATCTCTGCGTCCATCAACTTGAGGCATACAGGTGTAAAGCTGTGTGAAATGTTCAGCAATATTTATTTATGATTTATTTATTTATTCAAAGAGTGCGTTACTTCATCTAGTTATTTGTCCATACAAATTCGTCGTTGGTTTCTCTAAATAAATAAATTGATATAAATACATTTATTCACTAGGTCGACAAAATTTATAAAAAGTGTAATGCAAAAAGAAACAGAATTTTGAATTGAATTTTGATTTTGAGTGGCGCTGGTTCTCTTCAGTATACCTAGGAGTGTTACCAAAACATTTATACAATGAAAAATTGTAGAGTTCCTTGTGAAAGTCCTCGCCCGGGGAACTACTACCACCATACCTATTTCTACCGCCAAGTAGCATTGTTGTGTTTCGGTTTGAAGGGTATAGTTGCCGGTGAAACACAGACATAGGTATGTGGCTAATACACCTATATATGTACCTCAAGTTAATGGACTTAGGGCAGTGCATCGTAGGGCACGTTCTTAAGGTGCGTGACCTAGGTGACATTACTTTGGTATGAAAGTCAAAGTCAAATATTTTTGTTCATTAAAATCACAAGGATCACTTTGAAACGTCAATTTTACTGCCTGTTCCTTCGCGACCAAGCCAGGAAAGAAAGGCAAGAAACAAGGCTGGTTGTTTATTTTAATGATCCTTTTACAATACATAATACAGAAAATAAATTACGTCTAAATTGTAACATTTTGAACGAGTTGGAGCAATTTCAATCCCAAGCTTCTCTATCATCTAAATAATCCGATATTTTATAGTAGGCTCTTTTATAATGTATGATTGTTATTATATATATTGGTAGGTATGATTGTTTCATATTCAGGGCGTATTAAAAAAAAAACTAAAATATTCTACATCAAAGGGATCGACTATCAGGAAAGCAGTTACGTCACGATGCAGAAAACAGAAATCCTAAAAAGCTGTAGGATTGTTCGAAAGTTCTTACAGAAGGATTTGAATACAATGCCAAATACAAGTAATTCTCACTTAGCTTTAGCCTGTGAGGTTCACTTAAAACCAAAATGTTGCATATATATTTACTCATAATAATAAAAATAACGTAAACGCTCGGATCAATTAAAAAAAAAACATTGAAAATAATAAACAATTTGGATAATAAACATAAAAAGTTTTACTCGTTCACTGTTTTCGGACAATTCACGCAGACTGTTGTACAAAATCCGCAATAACACAAAAACATGTTTAAATTCAAAATAAACCCATGTTGATCTTTTGCCGAATTTACGAGTTTCCGATATTAAAATGTCAATACGATTTTTGTCGGCTTCCGTTGGAGGAATATTAAACTCACTCTCTGACATATTTTTACTGATTCCACACTACCTGCTTTTGGATAACTGCAGATTGGTAGGAGTTCAGGTATTGAGTGCACCTGTAGAAAATGTTATTAATTCATCTCGATTGTACCGAAAAAGTATTTGCTAACAACAGTTACCAAACTTTAAATTGGGAGTTTGTTTTGCTACCCTACGCTTGTGAAATCTAGATTGTAGCTCGTTTAAAAGTACCATAAACAACATCTAGTTGAAATTAAATGTTTATTGCCATGTATTTTAACAGTAACAAACCCATTCATAGAGTTTTATCTACAGCTTAGAGATAAAGGTCAAAGCTCACTACATCAACCCGGCACCCGACCCGCACCGCCTCGCCTCGAGCGATTAGTATTCTTTATATGAAATTGTATGGACGTGCGCTCACTACATCTTCTCCGCATCGCCTCGGGCGTATGCCGTTCACGCGTGGACGACGAGTTGACCACTCGGTGAGCACGCGCGGCCCGCGAGTGATTCACGCGAGCACAATGCGGCGGCGATGCTTCGCTCCTTGCCTACCCGTCATTTCCAGCCTTTGACCACGCGGCGTCCACCTATTGACCGAGCGAGGTCCACTGGTTGATCGCGCGGCGTTCATAGGTAATAACGAGGCGTCAACCCGTGGCCCACCCGCTGTTAACGAGTGAGCGCCGAGCGGCGAGGTGGTGCGGGTCGGGTGCCGGGTTGATGTAGTGAGGTGTGACCTTAATACTCGTAGAGCAAATCCATGATGATTATTTTTGCAGGAAAATCGTCTCGTTCATTTATAAATGTTTCATCCATTGTCCTATTTGATATTAGCAAAGAATAATAACTATTAATACGTAGTAGCAGGACTCTGACCTCCGTGGCCCGGTGGGCAAATAGCCGACTGAGATGCAGGAGGTTGCGGATTCGATTCTCGCTGCGGGATAAATGTGTGCATGGTCTACAGATATTTGTTGTATGTCTAGGTGTTTTTCTATATATTATAAGTATGTATTTACAAAAAAAAAGGATATAAGAATTCTATCAGTTATCTGGTTCCCATAGTACAAGCTCTGCTTATTTTGGGGCTAGATAGCGCTGTGTGAAATGTCCAGCGATATTTATTTATTTGTTCCGGGTTTGGATATTTTTCTTTTTCTAAGTATGTATATATTTACAGGTACAAAATGTATAAAAGTATTCTATCAGTTAACTGGTTCCCATAGTACAAGCTTTGCTTAGTTTGGGACTAGATGGCGCTGTTTGAAATGTCCAGCATATATAAATATTTATGTCATTTCCCATTACAATATGCATGTAGCATATGCATGCTGCGGCTTGGCAGCACGCGGTTTCTACACATCTAGAGTGCAAGAAAATGCAAATAAATGTAAAAATCTCTGATCGGATCGGACTCATGATCTGCACAAAAACTTGCCGACTTTGCTTAGGGTTGCCTGTTATATGGGTGGTATATCTGTTGCATGCTAGGTTGAGAGGCCCCCATATAGTTAATGTGGTCAATACTCTCTAAACAATACGCACTGCTTAAACAGCAGCTACTATCACCCCATTCTGTTGAGAGGGGTAGACGGTGACAGTACTACAGTAGGGTATATAAGGGGACGCGTAAACGACCGCCAAGCGGCCGCCGCGCGTGACAGCTGACGTGCCCACGTCCATGCCGCGAGCCAGTCATTGAAACGGCTTTTCTGTAATAAAACTGTATTACGTATTGGGTATGCCTATTTGTTTGTTGATAGGTAAAACTGGTCTTAGATGCCTTAGGTTTGACCCGATTGAACCAACACATTATACTTTACGTTACAGGGAAATAAAAAGAAGTTTTTATCATTAAATCTGCTACCATTATGATTAGATGGTACAAAATTTACAGACGTAGCAGATGGAGTAAATCAATATCTCCGGCGCTCAAATGATGGACGGAATAGAACCTTCGCTTAACCCTCCGAATATCAATTTGATTGATTTTGAAGTAGTTGGAGTGAATAGGGACTCGACATCTGAAGCCCTTCAAACTATGTTATGACTGCTTACCGTGCGTTATGTTGAAAATCGCAAGTTTCAGATTAATCGATTAAATTGCGGGCAAGATTGGGCAAGTTCAACCGGCTCTCAGTAGCAAGTTCTCCCATTTGTCTGTTACATGCCCATGTCTAAGTTTGGTACTGACGTGAAGATATAACAGGCTCTGCGATATTATCGATGGAACAACAACATCGACCGAATTTATTTCTACTGAACTCTTATACATCCAAATTTTCCTTCTTGTCTTACGTGAAAAGCTAATATAATTAACAGCTCAAGTTTAACAAAAAAAAAATCATTTTACCTGAATTAAAAAGTGGACTGTAAAGGCTATTCTCGTTATAAATGGAAATTATAGCGCTGCTGGAAATCAATTTTCCGCATGGCTTCGTTAAATGGAGCATTCGCTGGGCCTTGGTATTTGACGTTTTGATATATCACTAGTTTATCATAACTGGTTCTTCATAAATTAGGCTAGATTCGAGCAAAGACTGAATTTTGCATGATGGTAATACGGAGTAGAGCTTAAATATAAAGAAACATATCGAAATAAATAGTAACCTGCTTTAACAGGTGGTAAGTGGCGATGTTGTCGAAGATGGATTATATTTGCCTAGAAAGAACCTGTTAACTCTGGACTTGAAGACTCCGAGATTATATGCCTCCATATACTGAACGAGCCCATCCGCGTGACAAATTTATTGTATACTAGCTGATCTGCCAAACTTCGTACCACCTTGACATACATATGACTTCAATTGTCAATCGGCCATCATTAACTGTGTCTAAGTATGAGAAAATAATTTATCTTCATAATTTCTTTTTACGTGAACTTTTCCGATGTTTTAATAGTTATTCTGCTATTCGGGACGGAGACAAATACAACAAATCAAAAAGCATGAAAATCGGTCCAGCCGTTCTCGAGTTATAAGTGTTCGAACAAACCCGACTTTGTTTTATATATTAAGATTTCAGATGTCAAGATGACATTTGAAATATATTTTTGAAGTACCAATATTATGCAATGTAATGAAATGGTTAATAAATAAATACTGAATACGTATCTGCATTGCATGTGAATGATAAATGCCGAACCGCGAACCATAACATTCGCACGCAGACTTGTCGCCAGCGATAAATCCGGCGGATAGGCGCGCGGGTGAAATTACTGATTAGTATTTTTGAAGTTATAGAATAGAATAGAAAAACGTTTATTTTGCATCACAAGTGTACATTACAGCTTAGACAAATGGGTATAAATTAATGCGCAAATTTGTGAGCAAAACGGTCACCACTCAGCATTGTGCTATAGTAGCATATTTATACTACTATAGCGCTGGTCTTCCGTGGTGCCATTTTTGTGTGTGCAGGGCAGCAACTGTGTTTACAATTACCTATCGATACATATTGCTAGTAGATATAAACTTTCGGACTCGTTTAAGTACCTACTTACGAACTATTAAAACAAACAAAACATGAAAATAGATAATCATAAACAGTTAACAGACATAATTACCTACGTGTGAAAACTTTTGAAAACTCAACAAGTACTTTTTTAAAGATTTTTTGAAAGACCAAACTGTATTAGCGTTCCTTATAGGAGGAGGCAGATTGTTCCAACATTTCGTCGCAGCATATCTGAACTTATACTTCTTTGGGCGTTCGGAAAACAAATACGAGTAAATTTTTGACGATGCGCGCGCACACCGACAAAGCGACGACATGATGAAGTTAGCTGATAACTGTCTCATGCGCGCGCACAACGATAGCCAAAAGCGACATAATGAAGTTAACTGATAACGGTCTCTCAAGTTTTCCTGAAAACTCATAACTACATATATTTATTAATTTATTATTCCTTTTACAAACAAAGAGTTTTGCCATGCCGGTCCTCCAAGTCTCTTCTTCTCAAAACACCTCAACACACTTCTAGCCGCTATGGAGGCTCCTTCACCGTTTATGCGGTAAAAATTTGGAATGCCCTTCCTCATGAAGTTCGCGCTCGCCCATCACTCAACATTTTTAAACGGAAAGTTAAAGAGCACTACCTTTTTCTGTAATTTTATATTATTATATATAGGTATATATTTATATTACGTAGGTATATATTATTATTCCATATAATTTATTTATTATAATTATAATATTATGACATACTTTGAGTATAGTTCATATTCGTTTTGGGTATGTATATATTTATTTATGTTTTTGTACACTCACCTACCTTTAAAATAATTTATCTCTAGCCTCAAAGGTTTGCTGGAAGAAAACTCTTCTTAGGGTTAAGCTCACCTTTGTACATGACCTCTATTTCTGTATTTATAAATGTATTTTCTTGTGTGCAATAAAGAATAAAGAGTTGTGGCATACGGGATGAAATCTGTAGTTATTGTTGTTCTGTTGCGCCAAAGAAGTATAATTTCTTAACACTATCTTATATGTATAATACACACACACGTTTTTTTCTTGTATAATCAACGGACAGAGCATTTATGAAATCGACAACAAGTAATTTTCTGCAATAGAAATGGGTAAATTGGATGGTAAACAAATGCAGCCAGGATAAAAGCTTTTTCTATAACTGACATTGTTTTTACAACGAAAACGCTACTTAACTGTAATATCAGTTGCTTTTAACTTTTGTACACAATAAAGGTATCTGTAAACACCGTTGGCTGTTGAATATCCGCTTTCACTTAACTATTTAGTTAGAATGAACTTCCATCTAACTCGGAAGTGCCTCAGGACTTCCTATGAGCACTACAACTAAAGTAGTTGCTTACCGAAGTATTAGCGCAACTATGTGACTTCCAGCATTATAATGTAGCAACAACGATCAATAAAATACTAGATATACGATCGGCCCGTCAAGGACGTCCACGCTGGAGAGTGCTTAAACGCCGCTTAAGCACTCTCGGCTCTTAGTCGCGCGCTTGCCGTCGAAGTGACAACATGCCCAAGTGCTCCGTCAAAAGTTGCAAAAACAACACTTTAACTACATTAAAAAAAGATGGAATTTCGTATTTCCGGTGAGTATTACCTTAAAGTTTGATAATTTGATGAATTTGATTTTGAATTAGTCTATAATATGCTTTAAAACAATATTTTACGAAAATATTTGTAACTACAGACACACGACTACGCTACGCTACTGTCCCTTTCCCTCGCGTTGCATCGTTCATTTATATGTACGTGACCGAAGACCAATGAACCGGACTACATTAAATTTCGAATGAATGGAGTCGCATACTAAAAACATTTTAACAAGTTTAAAAAACAATTTTATTAGTAAGCATTATATACTAATCAGATGCGGCCAATTCTAAAACTACCTTCATGAAACAAACAACTCTCGTGTTTTATTTTTATCAAATTCATTAAAAAAACACGCGGTAGCCTACCCTACCGTTAAATTGTGGGCAACGAGATAAATTTTCGGTACTAAAAATACAGGCATTTTTACCACCAGCGCCACCAAGCCCCTTTATCTGAAGTACAATAGCCTAATGTCAACTGCTCGTTATCTGTTACAAAATACACAACAGCAAAAGAGAAATTGAAACTCTTAGCTAGGCTTACAGCACTCTATATCTTTGTCCTACTTCTTGCAATATTTACTTTTTGCTGATTTCTGCCTATACTATTAAAGTTCTAGTGCTAAACATGGTTCTGCAATATTGTATATAATACAAAATTCGATTTTATTCAAAACTAGAGGTTGCCGGGAACTTCGTACGCGAGGATGAAAATGTTATGACCCTCCTTTTTGCATCATTGACCTCGGTCTCATACATTGAAGGGAGATTTACGATTTTATTATTGTAGAGAAGAGAATTCATCCCGGACCCGAGTAGTCGGCAAGACAAATTAATCGAGCCCAAAAACTCGATGAGGTGGCATCGTTTAATCACAGTTCCCATAGCCATCTTCTGTATCCATCATCAGACCCTGGATATCATCTAGGTAAAGAATACTCTTTAACACTAATCGAACGAGCCCACACTCGATGTAACTATGTCATTTTATTACAGAGTTCCCATAGCCTGGCTCCGTCATTAAACCCTGACCTGGATATCATTTAGGATCCGAATACTAGTTAAGACAGATCAAATGAACCTAAAGTCGATGTTGTTGTGTAGTTTAGTTTAAGCATCTGATGATGCACCATCTTACTGCATCATGAGATCAGCTTCATGTCGCATATGCATGCAAAATTTCAACTCAAATCAGAAACCGGGCAGGTCTAATATCGCAATATTTTATTACCTATAAACGATAGACAAGACAACGAGGCACATTAAACTGAATAGGAGCCTGTAAAAATGAAAGATTTTATCAAACTATCCGATTATTAAAAAATCCGACTGTTGAATTTGGTTAACAAATGATTTATCCCTACGTAATAGATTCGAAATTTCATTTCTCAACAAAAAAATATTGTGTACGTTTCTACTCCTCCACACTTCTGTTCCGAACGGAGTAATTTTACGATCTTCGAACAGCACATTTTGAATCCGACCTTATTGCCATACTGTTATAGTCAACAGTTTTTTAAAGAGCAAAAGAAGGCAATAAATTTTTACGACTTAACAGCTGCTTCATTTCATAACGTCATATCTCCAAAATGCGAATGCTTGAAATGAAACTTTTAAACTGCGGAATAAAGACGAGTTTAGACTATTTAACTTTTGGTATTAATAATGTTAGGCATTTTCGGCACTCACACAAATGCAAGGTATCGCTCGCCGCTTTTCGGCGGTGAGTTTGTTAGGGACAGTGATTCCTGAGATTATAATTTCTTTGTGTAGCAACTTTAAAGTTTCAACACAAACGTATTGACGGCTTTTTCTTTAGAAAATGCAAACAATCAGTTTTTGAAATGTTACCTATTTTAGAATACGGAACACACGCAATCAGATGAATAAGATTTTACATTAAATATTACTTATTGGATCCATAAAACCGGAACCAAACGAAACTACTTAATAGTGGACCTTACATGGCTATTCTTCTATCATCACTCTCATGTTGGTGATGATAGATCGCCTCCGTGGGGCAGTGGGCGAATAGCCGGCTGAGACGCAGGAGGTAGCAGGTTCGATTACCGCCGCGGAACGAATGTTTGCATGATCTACAGATATTTGTTCCGGGTCTGGTTGTTTCTCTATTATTGATCGAGCGAAGCGAGATCTCCAAATTAACTTGGGCAAATCGGCGTTGTATGTATGTATGTAAGTTTGTTTGTCCGAGGATAACTTTCGAAGCGTTTATCCGATCATCGTGAGATTTGGTATATAGGTAGGTAGTGATGGCACAATTTTGGTGTGACTAAATGAGCTAAAAATGTTGAGGGGTTGTTGAGATATTGGGGTCCAAGAGGGGTAAAAAAAAATGAAAATGAGACTATTAGGTCAAGTGAGACGTCAAATGAAAGGTCTTCAAAGAAGAAAGGAAAATTAGTACATTTCGACCCCGTTTTTATTTTTAGTAAAGACTATAGTTATTGAGTTATTAGCCATAATAAAAACTGAGCTTTGACAAAATTCACAGGGTACACCAGTAACCCCACAGTGCTGTAATTTGGTATGCGTGTAGCTTAATTATCACAAATATAGGCAAAAGTCTGAAATCCAGAATAACTGCAATACACAACAAACAAAGAGTAACCAATTAACATGAACTCTCGTTATCTGTAATTTGAATGAAACTGTAGGTCAAGTTAGATGGTTATATATATCGTGGCACTATTTTGATAGTCAAAGATTAAGAATAATATTTTTATTGTTTTTACGGTAGACTCGAGACATCTCAGTTCGGGGCGAACCACTAGTATTATAAGTATGTATTTACAAAAAAAGGTATATAAGTATTCTTATCAGTTATCTGGTTCCCATAGTACAAGCTCTGCTTAGTTTGGGGCTAGATAGCGCTGTGTTAAATATTCAGCAATATTTATTTATTTATTTATATTTACACACATAATAGTCTAGGAAGGGTTGTGTCATGTCAAGAGTTCACACAATCAGAAGGTTATCTCGATGTGTTCAATATTACCTTATGATTACTTTGAGCGAAAAACAAATTAGGTCCAAGGGTTTGTGCCGGAACCCAATAAAGCATTTATTTTGCATTTATGAGTTCCACGTCACACAATCTTGAGAAGGGTTGAGACGACAACAAACGACAGAGGTCACCTTTTATGCTCACTGCTAAAGGATTTTGTGCCCTCGCCACTATTTTGAAGATAAGCAGGATTCTAAATGCCAGGTACCGAGACCTTCAAACATAATAGTGCCATTACATACTAAGTAAAGTATGTTAAACATCATCATCGCTTACCAATCTAGTGTACAACGCTTGACTATGTTGAATCTCTTAGGTAGAACTTCAAAATGCGGCCGATAAGAATTTGAACTCTACGAAAAATCTTTAAAGGCACGTAAGTCACCCCGATAAAAAGCATATCATAGATCACATACATTTATGATCATGCTATTAAATTGCCTGAAATATCTAGGATTTCGTATGTCATAATAACAAATGTTATGAAGACGTGATATTTACCTATTCACTACCTTCACTGGGACCGGGGGGATTACGGCTCGCTGTCTGCCACTAGGTAAGAAGACAATTTTAAAGCTCTTTAGCCCAACTATATTTTAGCTCAAATTCTTACATTTATTCCCTTAACTAGCTTCCGATAACGGCTTCGCACGCGTTGTTTGTCAATATATAGTAGCCTACGTTTGAATCCAGGTAAAAATCTAGCAACACACCAAATTGATGACGTGATTGAGTAACAAACAAATAAACAAACATACAAACTTTCACATTTATAATATTAGTATGATGTTGTCAAATTGCTTTATAGCAACTGGGATATCTAAGTGAGGAACTTGTAAAAACGTTACTGAAAATAACACTTCATTACAATTAAAAAGAAAATAGGAGCCTGTTAAGCTCTCATTTATCACGAGTAGATAGAGAAGATAAGCTTAAACAAGTTCACAAAGTACGAGCGTTTCAAAGTCATTAACTTCAAGTATTAGGTGTGAGACATTGTGAGATAGATATGTTTGTAGAATTGTTTTTTCGGTAACAATTGATCTAATGTAACTTGGATTTAGTTGTGTGAACTTGTTTGGTAAAGTCATTCACTTTGGATTGATTTTGACTTTGAAAGACATTTGGATTGCCTTTTATGCAGTTTTTGTTGGGCCTTAGGCATTGACACTTGTATTCAGTACAGCTTTACTCCCGGCTCAGCCGTAGGGATTTAATCACCAGCTCCACTCTCAATAACCTCACCAAGGTTTACATGACATATTATTTGACATTATCGAGCAGGTGGTGTGAAAAGAATATTATTTTATTGTAAGCCTACCTAAGAAAATTATAACTGTCAGTGAATATAAATATAAGAGGGTTATATAAATCTAGCCGAAATACTTTGTTATTTGAGGTATGTACCTATACCTACCTATGCTATAAGCTAGCACTGTAAAGACATATCCATTGAATTAAGATTTGACATACATACGGAGGCCGCATTGCAATGAATTTAGGTGTTCCTACAAACAA
The DNA here is from genome assembly GCA_963924445.1 of Philereme transversata. NCBI lineage: Eukaryota > Metazoa > Arthropoda > Insecta > Lepidoptera > Geometridae > Philereme > Philereme transversata. The sequence continues at coordinate 15,943,855 of OZ004342.1, forward strand.
TTCCCTCAAAAAAGAAGTCTATATTTTTTCACTTGACAGAAGCGCGTTTAGCTATTTCTGTGACAAGTGTCTATGTATTAACGGCATAAATAGCTTACTTACTTTGAATTATTCCTCATATTCGATAAGTAAGCAAAGCAAGTTAGAGCCAGCCGAGTTTGCGAATGGGAACTGCGGAATGCAATTCCACTGGGACGTATCACGGGCTGATTGCTTTATCGAAGGTAACTTATTAACATGGGGATGTTTGTTAGATTCACTGGCTGTTGTGATTAGTTTCTACGTTATATCGTGTATCTGAAATATCATGCTCATCTCCCGTCTCTGAAAATAACATTAGATCTTTTGACCTTTAGACGTTAGGGGGATTACAGTGTATGAGACTTGAGTCAACAAATATTTAGACAACCGAGCTTTGCTCAAATAGGTGGTTTTCTTGGAAACTGAAATACTTCTTACAGTATATGTACTTAGCTAGATAAATAAAACCAATCCCACATTGTACTAAAATATTATATGAAATAAAATGGCAAATATAAAATCTTATAAAAGGCTTGATCAAAATTTCTTGAAAAATTCTTTAGCATTAATCTCATACGACATTTCTCATACAACAGGATTGTTAAAGATATTACGAAACACGTTGAATTTTCTTAATACAATACCTTGGAGCATCCTTTATTCTTTATTGTACACAAGCAAATACATTAACAAGTACAGAAATAGAGGGCATGTACAAAGGCGAGCTTAATCCTAAGAGTTTTTTTCTAGCAAACTTTTGAGGCTAGAGAGAGGGATGATTTTAAAAGTAGGTGAGTTTACATATAAGAATCATAAATATGCACAAATATCTTAAACAAATAAAACGAAATATACATAAAGTAACTAATAATATTATGAATATAATAAATAAACCAATATATACAAAAATTAATATATACCTACAATCAAATAAAATTAGACAGAAAGATAGTGCTCTTTAACTTTCTGTTTGAAAGTGTTAAACGATGGACTAGCGCGGACTTCTTGGGGAAGGGCATTCCAAATTTTTGCCGCATAAAGGAGCCACCATAGCGGCTTGAAGTGTGTTGAGGTGTTTTGAGGAGAAGGGACTTAGAGGACCAACATCGCAAGAGGAATTCCAAGAAGAATACTTTAAATTGTCTAAGCAATAACATTTCCGTAAAAATATTCCCCAAAATAAAATATTCCATTATGCAGGCTGAATAATTAAATACGGATAAAACGAGATAGGGACACAACCCTTTCTTATATTTTATGTACTTCAAACTGTGATAGTTCAAATACACAACGCCTGTTTCAAAGGAATTTTTCAAAATACTAGCTGTCCCACCCGCGGCTTCGCACGCTTGAAATTTCCTGTTCCCGTGAGAACTTCGGGATACAATCTATATAAAACACTCTTGTCAAAGTGACGTGACACTTCATGTAAATGACTTTACGTCAATGAACAACGGTTAAATTGTATGGATATTGTTCATACAAAAATACTAAAATCACGATAAAAAGGGGGTGGGGGTAAGAGGGTGAAAAATACTTTACGACCTATTCTCATATCTACCAAATATACATAAAAAAAAGAAAAAAAGTGGCACTCTGGGAGTGCCAACAGAAGTGGTGAAAAGTTGAACAACTACGAGATACTTATATACAGAGGTGTCGGTAACGGTAACAGTGTAGCGAGTTCAATGGTTTTTTTCCCATCTCAAAAAATGCCCCACGCGCTTATAGAAGTTTTCACTTCAAAAATTAATTAAAATAGGTAGACCCGTTTCGGAGCAGTGCGACCACAAATGCACGAGATTTTTATATATTAGATTTACAAAAAGAACCATAGGCACTGAACTATCCAATTCGTAGATTATCCATAGCGGTTACTCGGGTGGGCATTCGAGGTTCACTTTTACCCTGTTGTTGTTTCTTTTGATATAGTCTTATCAATCGGTGTAAACGTAGCTACCTAAGCTTTAAGAAGTTCTCTTTTGAATCTTTAAAAAAATATTACTAATAAGACGCGAACAACAAAACCTTAGGTATGCAGAGATTATGGTAAATTCGGCATATACTTTATATGCAAGGCAAGCGTTTATACATTAACGATAAATGTACCGGACCAGACATTTGTACCGCACGCAACCCACAGCGGTAAACCATTCATTAATTCCTTAGTGGGAGTCGGTTATTTTTGGCGTTAGTATTTTCTTTTTTATTTCAAACTGAGCTTTTAACAAAATCATCGCAATTACGTCACGATTCATTCGTGCGGTTGCCGTATAGTGATATAATGAAATAAAATAAATGATTAATAATCACAAAATTTATGATAATTGACGAACTAGTGGTTCGCCCCGAACTGAGATCTGGCGAGTCTCCCGTAAAAACAAAAAAATGATAATTGTAATCTTTGACTATCAAAATAGTGCCACGAAATAAATAAGCAACTATCTTACATACAGTTTCATTCAAATTACAGGTAACGGGGGTTCATGTAACTTGGTTACACTTTTTTGGGGGTAGAAATTGCAGTTATTCTGGATTTCAGATTTATCCCTATATTTGTGTCCCTTAAGCTACACGCATACCAAATTTCAGCACTGTTACTCTGTGAATTTTGTCAAAGTTCAGTTTTTATTATGGCTAATAACTTAAAAACTACAAGGTTTAAACTTAAAATAAAATCGGGGTCGAAATGTACTCCAAAGACCTTTTATTACACGAGCCACTTGACCGGATAGTCTCATTTTGTTTTTTTTACAACTCTTGAACCCCAATATCTCTACAACCCCCACACATTTTTAGTTCATTTAGTCACACCAAAATTGTGCCATCACTAGTAATATACTAAATTTAACGATGATCGGATTAACGCTTAGAAAGTTATCCTTGGACAAACATACATACATTCGCTCTATAATTGACGAACTCCGTGTCGCGGTGTCGGTTGGCAAGCAGTCGAAGATGCAAGAGGTTACGAGTTCGATTCCGCAAGATCTTCAATCGTTTGTTAATTCATATATTATTTTATGTTCTTTCTGAATAACGTATACAGTTTTTTCTTCCTTGCATGTGTTTATTCACATCAAAGTTGAGTAAGCATAAACGTTTTGGGTAGACACTCCAACAAATAACTTTGTTGTTGAGGATAAACGGATGGATGGAACTTTGGACCCCAGAGGCCACTTAAAACTTATGTGGCTTCGTTAACCATAGTCCTGTATTCCAACTGTTGTTAAGATAGCCCAGAATAATATAACAGGACCTTCTAAGTTAACCTATCGCTTCATATCATTGTTTTATGACGTCATTCGAGTTGTAAGATTAATATGACTTCATTGAATGAATGAATGAATGAAAATTCTTTATTATACCTTTGTTCAGTATTTTGGGAATAATGCAAGGAATCACTGTAAATCACTTGTACTCGTTTAATGGCTGACAACCAACTGGCGAAACAAGTCTACGCGCATATAAAATATACCGATATACCACATCCCTCCACCACTATTAACAAAATACTTACAAACTAAATTTTTTAATTTAACTGTTTCCGAGTTTTTCGAATCGGATATCGGCGGGCAAGCTGAGGATTCTGATGTGCATTATCACTATCATTAGAATGATCGTCATTTCGTACGTTAGGGGCAGCCTCAGGAGAACCTGCATCTAGAAACTCATCACCCGAGTCAGCTTATATTTCCTCCCCTCATCATCTCGCGCAGGAGACGTAGATGAAGCAGATACCTGTACCGGTGACAATATAACCGGGTCAGATACCAAGTCAGTATTCAGCTCACTAGGTCGATCCGCGGATTTAGGCAAATTATCTGCGAAAACACATCGTCATCCTGATCGAACGATGAGTTGATACCTTTGTACGCCAATAACTGATCTATATGTTTTTTATAAAAGCTAGACATAACATATATAGAACAAAAGAAAACAAATAAATGTAAGCATAATGGGCGGTCTTATCGCTTAACAAAGCGATCTCTTCCAGACAACCTTTGGATGGAGAGGATCATTGCTTAATAGAAGATTGGCCGAGGTTGGATTGATATGACTTAATTGTGTGTGGGTAGACCTTAAGTTTGCCTAATGAGATCTATCTTTGCGTGTAAGTTTGTACCTCATGTCCAGATTAAACATATGTGAAGTTTATATTAAACGTGTATTACTTACAAAATATTATTGTACTTCACCCTTATTATGGATGTAAAGAATATAAATAACTAGCTTCTGCCAGCGGCTTCGCACGCGTTGTTTGGTAACAAAAAGTAACCTATGTGTTAACCCAAGTGATAGTCTATGTATAAACCAAATTTCATCGAAATCGATTCAGCCGTTACGACGTAATTGAGTAACAAATAAACAGATAAATAAACAAACACCCAAACTTTCGCATTCATAATATTAGAGTGATGGACGGTTCTTTCTTTGGGACAGTGAAGCAAGAGTCTCGAATTAATAGTAAATAAGTAACATCTACTGATATCTTTCCATCCTACTACCTACTAAAGGCTACCTGGAAGATATTGCTTTCAGCGATAAGTCATTGATATGCCTTTTTATTTTTAGTTTAGTGTATATATATTGTTCATAAATATCAATAAAGTCCCTATTTATTGATCGAGCAAAGCGAGATCTCTAAACCAACTTCGAAAAATAGCATTGTATGTATGTTTATTTGTCCGAGAATAACTTTTTAAACGTTGATTCGATCTTCTTGAAATTTAGTGATGGTGCAATCCTGGTGTGGCCAAATTATTTAAATATATAGGGGGGTTGTTGAGATATTGGGCAAGAGAGGTCGAAAAAAACAAAGTGGGACAATCAAGTCAATAGGATGTCTAATAAAGCTTCAAAGTGACCATTTTAGTAACAGTCGCGTCCAACACCAAGATGTCATCACAACATCAATACAACTTCTAAAATAATAGCGAATAGCCAATACAACACATAAAATGTAATCATTTTTATGGTCATGTTACGATACAGATGCGACGTAAAATCGACTGAGACAGCCTATTGGCAATTTGCTTTCATTAGAACCAACGAGCTCGATATATGTAGCTAGATATAGCTAGAGGGACGACAGGACTGTGTGTGTAACTAATTGCCAACACAGACTTTTTTCTGCAATATCCAAATTTTCGAAAACAATATTTAATAAAAGTATTTAATGAGTACCTATACTAGAAGCCAACGCTCCTGGCAGACGGAATCATACAACGTGGGACAAGCGACGGTGATATTCCTATTTCGCTTGCTCTTGCAGCCCTTACGGTAGCCCTTAGTGATGCTCCTCATACCTATCGATAACACTAATTACCAGTAATTGTATTGAAAAAGAAACAAACATGTTTGTTGATTAGCCCCGTCTACCACGAGTCATAACTGCCAATTATAATAAAGGAGAATAAGGAACATTCCAAAGATTATTATTGACCTATATATAGATACGCACTTTATTGTCCTTAAAAATATCAAATTAACTACAAATCTTATATATAAAACAAAGTCGGGTTAGTTGCACCACTCAAGAACGGCTGCACCGATTTTGATGTTTTGACGCCCCGAATAGCAGAATAACTATTAAAATATCGGAAATATTCACGCGAAAAGAAATTATGAAGAAAATTAATTTTCTCATTCATAGATGTAACTAATGATGGCCGATTGACAATTATACCGGGGCGACATTGGCAGCCCGCGTCGTATGCATGTCAAGGCGGTACGAAGTTCGACGGTTCAGCTACTTTATAATAATTTACAAACTTATTCAGCACAATGGGCAGTCTTGTCGCTAAAAGCGATCTTATTTAGATAAATGGACAACCTGTGAATAGATTCATGTCATTGGTTCTTTCTTGGGTACTCTGCTGTAACTGACCAGTTTGAGCTATAAATGCACTTTGAATATCGTTCTGTTTCTTTTAGAACAGCTTCATTAGGCAATTACAGCTCATTGTCGAGATAGATTGAATTGTTTACGTCCTTATTGTACCTCAAGGTTCAACTCTATGTGAACAAAGGTATCTACAATGTATTGGAATGCACTGGGAAAACCAATTCATCAAACAAAAGCTATCCCAAAATTACAAACCAAATGTCAACTATAATGTATGTGTGGATAATTGTTAAATCATAATCTATCGACATACCACATTTCATTGAAATTGGTCCGGCCGTTATGACGTGATTTAATAACATCAAACAAACAAACATCCAAACTTTTGCATTAATAATATTAGTGTGATATGAAGTGTAGACACGTAAAATTGCAAAATAGACTTGAATTATTAATTTCATTATTATGTAATCTGTGAATGAAAAGAAAGAAAGAAAGAAAGATAGAAAAAACATTTATTTGTGACGTTACACAACACACACAGCACACAAGTAAGGTACACACAAGATAAAATGTTCATGCACACAAGAATAACAATACCTAACAAATGTGTGTCTCACAATTACTTACATATATCTAAACGACCGACGTCACAAAAAGGCGTCCAACTCAGCATTTGTTGTGCTTTTGGCACAACGCTGATCTTCCGTTGGAACCATTTAAAAATGAGGATATCACGGATGCCCGCACAGTACTACAATTACAAAAAGTATGAATACATATATTGATAAATATAAGTTACCACACTAAGAAAATAATAAATAAATAATAAAATAAAATAATAGCTATATTAAGTTACAACAAAAAACAAAAATGTAGATGATTGGGGAGAACTAGGCGAGAATGTGCATTAATTAGTCCCACTGCTAAGCAAAGGCCACACCGCTAAATAATCAGGCTGTCAGAAGCTAGAAAGGATATTAGGATATATAAAGGAGTGAATAAAAATGGATAAACTACAATATAGAAATTCCGTTTTTGAGGAGTTCGTGAGACTTTTGAAAATCAATAAGGAACAATCTCAGTTTAGCTCTGAAACCATGGACGCTACGCAAGTCCCGAATCGGCGGTGGAATATTATTCCAGCATTTAGTTGCAGCATAGTGAAAACTGCCTCTGAATGCTGCTGTGTGATGCCGTTGGATGGCTAGCTGTTGAATGACGCCGTGGGTTGTACATTCACTATTTGTTGTTCACACTATATCATATAAATAAATATAAATATTACTAGACATTTCACACAGCGCTATCTAGCCCCAAACTAAACAACCAGACCCGAAACAAATATCTGTAGATCATGCAAACATTTGTTCCACGGCGGGAGTCGAACCCGCTACCTCCTGCGTCTCAGCCGGCTATACGCCCACTGCGCCACGGAGGCAGTCAAAACGAAAAACCCTATGCTTGAAAACCCGTCTGTAACCAATGTGTCCTGCCAACAATGACTTACGGTGCCGAAACATGGGCGCTCACTAAGGAACCTGTGTATAGAGTACGCGTTGCACAGAGAGCCATGAAGCGCGCCATGCTTGGCATCAACCCGCTGGATTGAGTTCCTAATACCGAAATCCAACGCCAGACGAAAGTCCAAGACGTCGGAACAAGGGTGGTGGAACTCAAATGGAACTAGGCAGGACACTTGGCTAGACGAGGTGATAGCGGGTGGAGTAAATCTTTGACCGAATGGTGGCCAAGAACAGACCTAAGAAGTCCAGGACGTCCGATGGCGCGGTGGGTTGACGACATAAAGAAAGTCGCTGGCAAATCCTGGATGCGCGCAGCACAGGACTGGTGGCGTTTACAAAGGGAGGCATACACCCAGCAATGGGTACTTATGGGCTGTGGATGATGATGTCATATAACTTACTACACAATGTATAATCGTTTGTCGTTCCTAAAATAATAAAATAAAATAACCATATGGAATTAGAACTCACAACCATTATGATTATCTTAAGATTTTCCGCTAAGTACTTAAGATAATCCTTTAAGATAAAATAATCTCATCTATTAAGCAAAACAATTAACTTTTACAATGTATATCATAGATAAGTGTTAGATACAAGTGTTAGAAAAATGAAATCTACTCAATGCTCCTTCACTGTTTACTTTTACAAACACACTGTAAATGTTTCCTACATTTCCAAACGCTGAAACCAAAACACCGCTGACTACGTTTTATTTGCGTAGCTCTACCGGGAATGCAACATTTTCCCGGCAAAATGACAAAGCAAGTTAGGACCGAATGCTAAGCAAATAGAAGATTGAAGCATCTAGCTGGAACGTAATGGAATGGAGTGGTGCATATTTTTGAATCCGTATGCACCAGCAATCTGGTTGGACTATCCGCTCGATACTGGTGCAAATACTATAAACGAATCATTCATTTACCTTTACATGAGTACTCATGCTCGGTATAATATTATGGAAGGCTCATAGCTATTCAGGCTCAAGAGTTTAAATTATAAAACATTACACGTGCCATGTAGGAATCGACCTGCATGTGCATGCTCTACATCGCGCCCTCTCATCGCACTATCTGTAGACAGGCAAAGAAACAGAGAGGTTTGTAACCACTTCACTTTGTCTATATTTTTGTTTTGTTAAGAGTGGTGTGTGACTAAGTAGACATGTTTAATGTTCATAAATCGAAACGAATATTATATTACTCTGTGGGTTAATATTTTATCAGGGACAAGTGGACCATTAATTTATTTAAAACTAGCTTCCGTCAGCGGCTTCGCACGCGTCGTTTGTCAACAAAAAGTAGTTTATGTGTTGATCTAGGTTTTATTATACGTACATACCAAATTTCATCGAAATTGGTTCAGCCGTTACGACGTGATTGAGAAACAAACAAACATCCAAACTTTTGCATTTATAATATTAGTGTGATTTCAATAAAGAACACCTACCCTCCGTCTTTTGTTTGGGACACGCTCAATGTTTTTCAGCGTTGCAGATTTATTGCTTAATCTATACACATAAAATTCTTTGTCCTGAATGACTGATTGACGGATCATCGCACAGGCTAAACCGCTGATCGTAGAAACCTGAAACTTAAAGGATGTGTTCTTTTTATGACGTAGGCATCCGATAAGAAAGGATTTTCCGAAATTCTACCTCTAAGGGGGTGAAATAGGGGGGCAAAGTTTGTATGGGACAACGTGATTCCTTGGTCCAATCTACTTCAAATTTTGCATGAACCTTTTTTAACTGAATTGATGGAAGACGTGTTTCGTATTTTATTGAAATTTATCCCCTAACGGGGTTAAAAAGGGGTAGAAAGTTATTTTGGCGGTGATTTGCTTCGAAGTTGATATCAATTCTCCATAGTGCTTTTGATTTAAATTACATTTTATTTTGACACATGTTTGAAAACTCAATCCGATTTTATCTTAAAAAGGTTGAACTCCCTTAAAAACACAAGCAAATACTCTTTAAAATTGGAATATCTCGAAAGTCACCGTACTATGAGTACCTCATTTGAAGGTTTCTAAGCTTATAGAGGTTATGCACTTTTAGGACACGGCCTCACAGGGTCGTAGAGTTCGAAGTTTAAAATGGTAAGGACTACGAGTAGAACATTTTGGTCAGAAGAAAATAGTTTTCTTTTAGTTTGTCTTAGAAGTTTAATTTAGTATGTATTGTTTTGTGCAATTTTCTTTACATTGCACTAATACGATAAATGTGAAATTTTGAATGTTTGTTTATTTGTTTGTTTGTTCAATCACGTTGTAACAGCGGAACCAATTTCGATGAAATTTTGTATATACGTAAGTTATGACCTGGATTACTACATACGCTACTTTTAGCTACTTTTTATACCATAAATCAGTTCCCATGGGATAAAAATGAGGTGTCAAGTCAAGTTGCAACAGCGGGTTTAGCTTTATTTCTAGGTTACCTACTCATTTAGAAGTGCAACGCGTACGAAGTCGCGGGCAACAGCTAGTTCTATACAAACAAATAGTGCATTCGTAGACTTATCTAAACATAAAAAAAATCAAAGCACAATGCTTTCGGCGGATAATATATGACTGCACGTAAAATCGATCGGGAATTTGGGACGTGTTTATCTTGTAAGAAATTTTGAATTGAGTTTAGTTCTTTACGCATATGAACAAATTATAACCAGGGCCATACAACAAAAAAGTGAAACACCCGTTGAACACCTGTTTAAATAATCCTCAGTAGTTATTGGTAAGGAATTAAAAAAACCGTTTGTAGTATTTAAAAATGACTAAGTTTCTAGGTATGATTTATCGCACTCAGGTCTCTAATAATAATTCACAACATAAACAATTGGTTTGCACTGTTGCGAGCAAGCGTCTGAATCTCACTACTCAAGTATTTACAGAACAAGAAAGCAACGTTGCGGTGCGCAAACTTGCAGGCGTTTAATATATTTACTGTCTCTAATTTTATAATATTAAAACTTGAACTGACTTTATCTTTGTTTTGCAGGTACGTACTACAGTGGGAACGCAGTAATAGCCCAGTAATTTGGTATGTTGTTTTTATTCTTTGTTTTTCCTATGAATTTCATTTCCTTATTATCACCAATGCCAAAGTCTATTAAGACTGCCTCCGTGGCGCAGTGGGCGTATAGCCGGCTAAGACGCAGGAGGTAGCGGGTTCGATTCCCGCCGCGGAACAAATGTTTTCATGATCTACAGATATTTGTTCCGCGTCGAGGTGTTTTTATATATATTATAAGTATGTATTTATAAAAAAAAGTAAATAAGTATTATATCAGTTATCTGATTCCCATAGTACAAGCTCTGCTTAGTTTGGGGCTAGATATCGCTGTGTGAAATGTCCAGCAATATTTATTTATTTATTATGAAGCCTTCAGTGTTGTTCTTATTAGATCAGCTAAGTAAGATGTCATGTTTATTTTTATTATACTATCTGGTGATGGAACAAGCCTATGGCCCACCTGATGTTAACGTGATGGCAACCATCGCCTATAACAAAATATTGCCTCGTAGGTCACGCATCTTAGAAACATGCCCTACGATGCACTGCCCTGCATCCATCAACTTCAGGCATATAAATGTCGCAGGCCTTCGGGAGGCCAGACTTCACTAATTACAACGCTTTTCGTGTGTTGGTGCCGTCCTGCAAACACTTTTATTTTCTATGGAGATTAAATAATATATTAATTTCTTACCGACCGGTTTGAATACTCAGTTTGCGAATATTAGTAAAACTTATCAGACTGTTTTTATTTTAAGATTGATAGTTTTTGAAAGGATATAATTTATAGTAGAAACGATTGTAATCAAAATCATTTGCAGTAAGATGTTTGATAGCTGCCAATATTAAACCCTTTCTAACTAGTGGTTCGCCCCGAACTGAGATCTCGCAAGTCTACCATAAAAACAAAAAAAAAAATTCGTAATCTTTGACTATCAAAATAGTGCCACGAAATAAAAACCAACTAACTTGATCTACAGTTTCATTCAAATTACAGGTAACGGGAGTTCATGTTAATTGGTTATTCTTTTTTTGGGTACAAATTGCAATTACTCTAGATTTCAGACTTTTGCCTATATTTGTGATACATAAGCTACACGCATGCTAAATTACAGCACTGTGTACTGCTCACTGGTGTGGTGTGGTGTGGTGGTGGGTCACTAGGGTCACTGGAGTACCCTGTGAATTTTGTCAAAGTTAAGTTTTTATCATGGCTAATAACTCAAAAACTACAAAAACTTTACTAAAAGTAAAAACGGGGTCAAAATGTACTAATGAAGTCCTTTCATTTAACGTCTCACTTGACCTAATAGTCTCATTTTCATTTCTTTTACCCCTCTTGAACCCCAATATCTCAACAACCCCCCAAAATTTTTAGCTCATTGAATCACACAAAAATTGTGCCATCACTACCTACCTATATACTAAATTTCACGATGATCGTATAAACGTTTCGAAAGTTATCCTCGGACAAACAAATATACATACATACGACGCTGATTTGCCCAAGTTGATTTGGAGATCTCGCTTCGCTCGATCAAAGATTACTCAAAATTTCAACAACAGAAGTTTAATGTGTAATGAGGGTTTATATACCTAAGCCGAATACCATGGGAAGTTTCATCAAACCAAATCGCTCCTATCGCTCTAGAATTCACATGCATAGCGTAGGGTTTTTGACGCCATTGATAACTGCAACTCGACAGTAACAGTTACTGTCTAAAAATCAATGAGTACCGATCAATTGCCTTTTGTTTACAAACATTTTACATCAACTTCGGTTGAAGAATAGCTTCAGATATTATGTAAGCCCTGTTGGCTTAATAGTTACACAAAACATAATAGGTAATATATCGCCTAAGCAAGCATGTTGAGCAAATAAGTGCAAAGTTTATTTTCCTTTAATTTCCCACGAGACACGCCTAAACTATCAAATCCAAGTCATATAGGTACTTGGTATATTGAATACACTAATTTTATTATAATATGTACCTTAAATATTTCGAGCACCGTAAATTTCCCCGTTCCTTTAATAAATGAATTTTGAAATAGGTATCTACATCCTTAAATTAGTAATTATTGCGAGGCTCTCGGCTGTTAAAGCTTCTTTTACAGTTCGTGAACTCGAGCATAGATCAATATTAAACTTTATAAGGACCAGCAGAGTGTTTCTAATTTTTATAACAAAGGCGGAAGTTATTATGTCTTTACAAAGTAAGAAAAATAAAATTGAGCTTTACCATCATAAATAAGTTGGAATAACAATAAATTTCTAATATTTTTGCGGAAATATTATTTTTTATGGAGTAGGCTTTTAGATTAGATTAGATTAGATAATACTTTATTGCACACCACGAAACAAATACATATAAAAAAACAACTACGTAAATCTATGGATACAATTGGCGGTCTTATCGCTAATTAGCGATCTCTACCAGACAACCTTTGGATGGAATGGACTGTGTAGACATTACCTGGGGTGTACCTAACATACTACATGTACATACATACTAATACTAATTATATAAAAATAAAAAATATAAAACTTGCATAAATGAAAACTACATGAATCTAAATAATAACTACTCATAATAATTTATAGATACATACTTAGACTTATTTAAGAAACAAATAATTAATAATAAATACGTATATATTTAGCGACAAATACTCAGATAGTGTTCTCTGAGCATACGTTTAAAAATGGCAAGTGACTTGGCATATCTGATAGCCACCGGCAGCGCGTTCCATAACCGGACAGCCTGCACTGTAAAAGACTTATCAAAGTAGGAGGAGGAGTGTACAGGTGTCCTGAGTTGGAGTGTGTCAGATAAACGCAAGGATCGAGGATTGGATTGATAGAGGAAATGGAAGCGTTCTTTAAGATAGGAAGGCTTTTACCCAAAGGAGTTCACATAACAATGAATCATTTATAATTTTAACTTTTAATATCAATGTAATCTCTAATATACATTCTACATTATAACAATTTCAATAATATAAACTAAATGACACAATATAACACATAATAAATTAACATTGTAAAGATTTGATCAAATTGACAGATTTTTTTTGTCATTATGAATGAATAAAAAATCACGGACTGACAATTTATTTTTGTGTGAAAGAACAGGCAATTTTATGATATTTTTTATTTTATTATGTTTTATTAGATTATTAAATGCGAGTTTTGTAAAACGAATTTTCCTTACTAGAATTTATAAGAAAGTTTGTCTTATGACGGGTTGACGACTCGCGTAGCAGAGCGCTGCTACGCGCGTAGCACACTTGAGAGCCTTAACCCGCCACTTTTGACGTCAATTTGAATTACATTCTGATTCTCTTATTAGTCTATTAGTTTTTAGTTTAATGACGTTTAAAGTCGTATTTGCCTGTGGTATCGTAGCTCCTAAGTAATAGACAGATTTTAATATGTTTTTCGGCTGTCTAAGGTTATATTTATATTTTATTTGAGAAACAAACAGTACAATAGAAATTACAAATAGGTATAACGTACAAATAGCTATAACGTTAATACTAAAACCAAACTAAACCAAAGGTTAATGGCGCTTTGTGCAGCCGGAAGCGGCTTTCTAGGGTTTAACCCTTAAATGCATTTTGACGTAAAACTGCAACATACCACTAACACGGCTACCAAATCATTAATATGAGCGCAACGCATACTGTTATCATAAATCATATATTTATCATGAATTTAATCATGCATTTAAGGGTTAACCATAAAATATGTAGACAATAAGTAATGTACGACAATATTAAAAAAGTACGTACTTCAGATCTAAAATTTAAGCTTTAAAATTTCTTATAAATTCTAATAAAGGGGAATACTTTGACTAAACGGTTATTTTCTCTTTACTCAATGGGAAGACTAGCGGTTAGTTCCATTTAAGCTTCAAGTTTATAACACTAATGCTCACGAGAGCTAATTTTGCTAACGTGTTTCTACTAGACCAACCATTTCTGAAGGGGTTCAGAAGTCATATTAATGGAATATGTAATTGGTTTTGCGGCAAAGTTAACAACTTGACTTGACTATTCAGGCTTTGAGTATTTTTTTTAGTTGGATGAGTTATTCAAAATATCACACAAAATAAGTTACTCGCATTTTGTTAATCTTCTTACGAATGTTAAAGCTTAAGATTAAGATACAGTTTTTCATAGAAACCGATTTAAACCAACTAGGGATTTAAATAGTATTTTTATTTTCATAGTGTTATCCGAACACATACGAAAAATTCCAAGAATTTTAAAACCATCACAAAATTTCAAGTCTAGACGGGAGTTGAACCCGCAACCTTCCTCTTGATACGAGTATGCACTAACTAACTGTGCTACTAGGCCAATCCACGTCCGGGTCGAAATAGTGAGATGATTCAAATTACGACTAAAGCGCCGTTATTAGCTCCATCTACAGGAAAACTTATACAATTTTTTGACCTGCTCAATGCCAAACGTTGCAGTTTAGTACATTGACAAGAGATGTCGCGTTCCTTATTTTTAAATAGTATTTTTATAGTGTTTTCCGAACACATACAGAAAATTCGACCCGGACGTGGATTGGCCTGGTAGCACAGTTGGTTAGTGCATCCTCGTATCTAGAGGAGGGTTGCGGATTCAAGTCCTCTAGGTAATTTTTATGATGTTATTAAAATTCTTGGAACTGTGGATTTGTTTGTCTGTTATTAACCGGTGTTCCCTACTTTGCTTAAAGTCTTACTTACTTAACCAAAGAATCATCATAATCTTAACAGACACAGGATGCTCACTGCTGAACATAGCCAATACATATTTTACTATTTTGAGGTAAACTTTGTAAACCTTTATACTTTACCTTTGCTAAGTTTTAAAAGCATTGCTGTAAAAGTTACTAATTTGATGTCAAAAAGGTTTTATCCATCCCAGGTTTGTTGAGGTTTGAAAACGGACAGATTTAGGCTTCTATTTAGAAACAGCGAACAGCCAAAATATAGTTTCTACTGATTAATTCTGGTACTATACATTTTTTGTCGGTAAATTTATTTTGAAGGACAAACATAAAAGTGAGTGCTAAGTAGTAAACAACAATCAGTAAGAAACTTGATGTAATTTTTTTGGAAAGACTCACAAAATTGTTTCGCATAATTTTATCAAAAAACTTTTTAAAGAGATTCGTGAAATGTATTTATAATGTCTGCGTAGGGTACTTTCTTACTTCAGTTAGAACCAAGCATTTTATAAGAACGTCCAAAATATTACTCAAAGCTATTTTTTCTTTGAAATAAGTGATTTTGTTTAGTTTATGTTTAAGATAGCTCACAAACAGACATTTCAGTGTCAAGCTAAATATGAATTCTCTTTGAATAAAAGCGTTATTAACAATTATGTACCAAGACAGCATATATTATAACTACACAGCCCACATTTAAACTAATTTGACCCAAGCCAAAATGAGGACAAGCGGCAGATAGCATAGTTTGAAACCAGCAGTGGGTAAAATGTTGCCAAACAAGGATAATAATAACGGCTAATGTATGGGGGCGGTTTTATGCAAAGTCCGATGAAAAGTTATTATGATAAACGCTATAATAAGCCCCGTGAATCGAGTCCATTACGGAAACTACGCCAGAACTTGTAATTTATGTTGTCTAACTTTTAAGTAACCCCTGGATTTACGCGCCAGCGAATTGTCTAATTGTAGAATCCATAGATTAATCTATAAATACATATTTACTTTAGAGAACGAATGATTTCATTTCGAACTTGACTCTAGCACGACCAAATACTTACCTATTACTATATAACATGTATATATATATATATATACATGTTATAGACTCTACAAAAACAGAACAATAGACATAATGTCAAATCACAGTTACTGTAGCCCACAAGAAGTGAAGTGAAATGTCGAACGTTGACATTTAATTTTAATATTTTGAACCTGATCCAAAATCATAACACTTATTTTTTTAATCATGGTTTTGCATGGTGCAATGCACATAATGAATGAATATAGTGTTATAGTAGGTAGTGGTTTTTCTCCTATGAAACCATATTTTTAGATGTTAGCTGTATTTTATATTTCAAAATACATTTTCGAATTCTACATTCATACCGTATATTTCGCTTGCACAAAGAACTGACATTCCATGATTTTGATCTCAAAAGGATATTTCGATCACAGTATGTACGCTTCAAAGTTTTCAAAACCAGACTTTATCCTTTTGAAACGGTTGTTGGATACAACATAGCGGTAGCCCAGGGGATATGCTCATTTACCTTAAATTATTTCTTCACCTGAACTGTGTCGGTCCAAACTTAGACGACAACCAGTTTGGTTTTCGAAGAGGGAGATCGACGATTGGGGCAATTCTATGGATGAAGGCATGCGCTGACGAAGCAATCTCTCAGGGTGAGGTCGTTTTGGCGGTGTCTCTTGACATTGCCAGTGCCTTTAACACCATGCCCTGGAGTTTCATAAGAGAGGCGCTGTTGTACTACCAGATGCCCCACTACCTTCGTCGAATAGTCCGGAACTATCTGACGGAGAGGTACATACGTCTCCTACGAGGGGCAAGATGGTCTGCATCAGCGAAAAATGTCGTGCGGTGTCCCACAGAGATCGGTTCTTGGACCGCTCCTGTGGAACATTGACTACGACTGGGTGGTTAGAGGATCAACTCTCCAAGGGTAACTTGTTACGCTGATGACACGCTAGTAACAGCCAAGGGCAAAACCTTTGCAGAAGCATCTGCTCTTGCCAGGAGGAGTGGCACAGGTGGTCAACAAAATTCAAAGATTGAGTCTCAAAGTAGCCTTGAACAAGTCCGAGGCACACGGGCCAGGGAGTCAACGTTGCTGTCGAGTCGACGATGAAACAGTTATTCATCCTATGTTAACCTGTAGCCAAAACTCAGAAACAGTGAGAAAATTATTTAAAAATGAGATATAAAAATATTGTTAACTTTATAAAGATAGGTAGGTTTATTTTTGAGGAAAATGTAACTAACTGTAAAACTGCGGATGGTTTTTCACCGATAGCTACAACAGGCTATATAGCCTGTTGTAGCCAAAAAAACAGCCTAAAAAATGTAATTTTAATACAAAAATTAAACTTTAAGTCACGATAGCCACTCGTTTGTGAGTTATTTGTTATTTTATCGTCATCGTCACATATCTGACATGATTATGGTTTTTATTTTAACAAAATAGACCTACTACTTTGGAAGAAATCATTTTTTTATTAAATAGAGTCATTAGTGAGTAATAAAAATTTTAATACATCAATAAAGTATATACGAATTTTTTTTTAATTTTTTTTTCTATTTTTTTGTCGATAATTTTTGATCTAGTTTCACCCCCTTTCGGGGTTGCACTTTATCCAGGGCCACACTGTATAACTAGCCGAGCGAACAGCAAAGTTAATATTAACGGTCCACGTGCACAGTAACGTAGTTTGCAGTTGGCAAACACAGTACGAGCAAATTCATATTATACTGTATGCTCCAGAGCAGACAACGAACATCATAGAGCTTTATTAAAATTCAATAGCTAATACAATGTCCGTTATTAAGCCTTGTTGGTTCTAAGGAGTTCTGAGCAAACCTTATAATGTGTTTGTCCACATTGATATCATACATGGATACTTCGTAGCATTTCAGCTTATTGTAAATGTCCCGAGCTTTAAATTAGGGCGAAACACTATAAAGTAAAAGTACCAATAACGGTCCATATACCCAAACAATTAATTACAATGCTAACTTTGTAATCATGAATATTTTACTTCACTAAGGTACTTTATCAACGCAGATGTTGTACTTATTCTGGTTTATTAAGAAACAGAGAACAGCTCACGGATAATGATTGGAAGAGGTTTGCAGCTGTTTTAGTTGTGAAATACTCGTAGAAAGTGCTCTTGGGACTCCGAACGAGTTCAAGAACACGTAATTAGATAATAACGATGTCGGCCAATGAGGCAATTACTGGGCGAAGCGGGCCGGGCCTACTCCTCCAGAATACGTAGGTACTACAGCCGCGGTCACGGCTGACGAACAATAACTTCGGAACAAGTCCCTTTGTAAATAAGCAACAAGAAACAAACAAAACAACGTACAATTGCGGTTGCTTTATTTGGAATTTGATTTCATTCGATTTACGAAGGAAGAAACCTAATTGAATTTAATCATCAGAGCGTCTTTGTTTACGTTTCAGTTCAGTTTCAGTATTGGAATTAACGTTCACTTGAGTACACTCAAAACAATCGTGGTGTTATACGTTTCAATGAGTCAAAGATGAAGCAAAGCTCTGACAATCATTTTAAACCTAGACATTTCTACCGCAATATAAAAATGTAATAAATATAATTGATCAAGCGAAGCGAGATCTCTAAATCAACTTGGGCAAATTGGCGTTGTACGTTTGTTTGTCCGAGGATAACTTTCGAAGCGTTTATCCGATCGTCGTGAAATTTGATATATAGGGTGTATTTTGATGAGCATAATAAATAAATTAGTGAAATGTTTACCATAGAAATATGAAATTTATTTTGGCATGTATAAACAAACACTTTATTAAACTTATATTGTGCTATTGAATAATGCTTGCCATCTAACCACAGATACTGTTTTGGTGACATCTCAAAATATCTCTTGTTGTCCCTTTCTGACCCAAAACCCGCACCCATTTCCGAAAGAGATATCAAGTCGGCCTTTATTTTTGGATGTCGATTGCAAGAGTAGGCAGTAAGTTTTATATCGAATTAATCACCTAAACTTAGTCGATTTTCTTTAAAATTTGATAATATAACTAGTAGTTTTTTTTCGAGAAATCTTTTATTACGTTTTGAGAAAACGTCATTTGAATATCGTCAGTATATTACCAAACACCCTATAGGTAAGTAGTGACGGCACAATTTTGGTGTGACTAAATAAGCTAAAAATGGGGGGGGGGGGTTGGAGATATTGGGATTCAAGTGGGGTAAAAAAAACAAAATGGGATTACCCGGTCAAGTGACACGTCATAAGTTATAAGGTAAATAAAAAGTAACCAATTAACATGAACTCCCGTTACCTGTAATTTGAATGAAACTGTAGGTCAAGTAGGTTGGTTAAGCGTTTCATGGCACTTATGTTTGATGGTCATATATTTTTTTTTGTTTTTGTGGGAGACTCGCGAGATCTCAGTTCGGGGCGAACCACTAGTAGTAGTACGCTAGTAAATAATTTTACAGTTAACTGCTTTCATCGGAAACTAATGCTGCTACCGAGACGATAGTGGTTGAGGCCCCAATTCTACTAAACCAATCGCTTCACTATGACTATGGTATCGTCGAAAAATCGCCACCATAGACACCTTTTGATATTCTACTAACACAATCTTTTTTCAATGACTGCCGTTGCTATGACAACCCCATTGAATATTTGGCAGCTTATGACAGGAATAAAAATCATAATCGTTTAATAATGATATGGCTCCATAATAGTTTTTCTTATAAATTAGCAGAATTGGGCCCGTTCAACCATTTTTATTGTTACTTATGCTCCAAATAAACAAGATTTCAGAACAGAGAAAAATATTAACGTTTAAAGTACTTAGCATATGAACTAGAGTGCGGAATAGTAAAAATTAGAGATGCGCCGAGTACATGTTTTACCGAGTATTACTCGGTCTTAACTTTGTGAGACGTCAAGTCTATCATTCTATTTCACCTTCTTTTGTGCAAAATGTTTTGTATGCCGTGTCAGATACATGTTTTCATTTTAACTTACTTCAAAAAAAAGGAGGAGATTCTCAATTCAGAATCTTTTGTTATGTATTTTTCTCTGATTACTCGAAGACGCCTGAAACAATTAGAAAAAAATATTTTTTTGTTTAAAGCGTCCCAAGTGGCCCCATTGGCACCAAGTCAGGATCTGATGATAGGATCCCAAAAAAATCGACGGCAACCCTCAAATTTTATAGGGGCGCAATCCGGTTTTATGTTTGTTATTATTACCTCAGAACTCCGTTATTTATCATGGAAAAATCTTTTTTTATTTTTTATCATTTCATGATATACTTTCGTATTGGTGTAATAGAAATTTCATCAAACTCAGTTCAGTAGTTTGGTTAATTCGGTTATATTTTTGTTAAAAAGTTACTTGTCATTTACCGAGTCGAGTAGGTACTCAGCCGAGTCGATTCAGCTAGGCAGGTGTTTGAGTGCTAGAACTCCTTCAAACATGATCGCTACGTGAGCACTGAATATGAATCTGAATCTAACAAATCAAGATAATTACAAAACCCTACGATTTTTGTAGAAGATGCACAATTTTTGAGCTGGTACGGGGAACTTCTTCTGAGCCATTGGAGCGCGAAGATCCGAAAATTCAAATCGCCCAAGAACTGGACCTATATGTAAATGATAACTGAACACCACCAGATTAGAATCATATATATGCTTTAGGCAAACATCTGGAATGTGTTATCTAATAATATCTAATAATATAAAAAGTTATCTAATAAAATAAATGTTATCTATCTATATACCAGATTTTATTGCAATCAGTTCAGCCATTTCGACGTGATTAAGTAACAAACAAACAAATAACCAAACATTTATAATATAGTTAGTTAGATAGATAGATAACTCTTTATTGAATTACCACACAAACAGAAATAATACAAAAATAAGTACTAGGCTAGAATAAATAAGGCGGTCTTATCGCTGAAAGCGATCTCTTCCAGGCAACCTTTGGATGGAGCGAAATTTACGATACGGAGTGCGGTGTACTTTGGAGGATACATTTACACATATATTCTTAGGTATAATAAAAAAATATGATGAAGTTTTCATCCTAATACTTAAAATACTTATAAAATAGACTAATATATAGGTATATGCATATAGCAAAGTATACTAACAGATAAAATACTTAAATAGTAAATAAATAACGCTAGGAAGATGACATCGTCAGGTAATGTTGTTTCACCTTCAACTTGAAGGTGTGTAAGGAGGATGACCGTCTTATTGTGATTTAACTTCTTAGTTCTTAGTTTACTTCTTCTCCTCATAAAAAATTGTATATTTATAAATACTCATCTAGCAATAATAATCTTGATTTAATAATGGTTGTGTCTGATCATTTTTTTACTTTTTCATTTTTTACAGTTATTCGGGAGAGTACAAGCATTTAAAATATACCGAGTACGCATCTCTGCTATCTCTAGCAACTGGCGTGGCGTATCTCTAGTAAAAAATGATAAAAGTGTGAAGTCCACCGCATCGTATCTTTACGACAATTGGACTATCGCCAGCGCTTAGAGATATGCTTTTATGAGATTTGACCGCCATATTATTGTGGTTTAATAGTCTACCTATTTAGCTCAGACCACTCCAAATAAGTAACGATTCAACGACTAATTAAATTCAGACACAATACCACGCCATCTACAGATACCACAGAAGCTACAATGCGAGTAAACCCTCTTGACTGATTAAATTACTAGAGTTCGGATACTATAAATGCGTCTCCTTTGGGTGTACCTATTACGATTTGGGTTTAATCACGCAGGACCAGTATGTTAGACTAGATATGAGTAGGAAGGTTTAATTATCTAACGAATCTACTCCATAATGAGTGCGGCATGTAATATTATTCTCCTTGAGCATAATTATTGCGTCTTTGAAGCTTAATTAAAAGGTAATTATGCATGTACCTACGTCAAAAGAGACAGTGGTGTTACCAATCTATGTGTTAATTTTTCCAGTTACATAGCAATCCACGATAGCATCCAACAATTTTTTCGCAACTTTTTGGTAATACATTGGCTTTGCCGACCAATTTCAATCCAATTTACATTTCAATCGGGAGCTTCATGTAAAAACATGAGCCGCAGAGAGCATGCGGCCGCTCGCAGAGAGCTTATGAAATAATGTTACTCACAAATAGATACTCCAACAAACCACTCAAATATACGCCTTTATAATTTTCATGCCCATTCAACAAAAATTCCTCGTAATTTACACAGAGACACTGTGTACCTGGGGAGCCATAAATATTTCGCTCGAAAACCTTTGCAACACAGCCTTTGAAATTCTCAGGCGTGCAACTGATATGCTCGCACTCTACTCTCATTTCGGGAATTAGCATCTGATTTCCACCTTTTCCACTACTTTTTGTATGTAGATTACTTGTCCTTTGTGGCGGAATTTTGCTTTGTGAGTGAAAATTGCTGTGACATGGTATTTTCATGTTATTTGTGAAAGAATGTAAGTAATCATCTAGAATTTTTTAAACACGGGTTTCATAAAAATTACAAAACCGGTTGGCTTCCATATATTAGTATTAGTATCCATATAGAACTTTTTTCTTGGGTAGGGTTTAGTACATTTGCTTGCACATTGTTTTACGAAGGTAGAATATCAGCCTCTATCTTTGTTTATAAAATAGATAACCCCATAATATATATAAGTTAGCTTACATACTGAATAAAATACCTTACTTAAATATGCATGAAGAAAATACGTGGCTTGGTCTTTCGGTATGTATATTTGGGTGCAGAAGTTACAAAGTTGTTTTGATAGTTTTCGCCCCTATTGCATTCGAGTAGAGTCGAAAGATGCGTAACGTGTTTCTCGGCTGAGTGCACGTTTATAGGCGGTGCAACGAGTTGCAGATAAAGTTGCTAAGCGCAGGCCCCAGGCGTGTGTAGTAAACTACATTTATTCGACCATAACAATGTTCTCTAGAGGCAGCGAAACATGTCTTGTGTAGACTTAGCTTTATAGCTTGCAGCTCTACACAAAGATCGTTTTTATACCCCTTAATATGACCACGTTGATCTCTTAACGGGTTTTGGGGTTAAAGTTGGCGATTCAGTATTGATTATTTTTATGGTTTACGCAACGGTAAAAAGTTAATACTTATGTCAAGGCTTTTGAAAATTGACCAGATGTACAGTTTTTTTTTAATTTGTTAAGTTTTATTTATAGATCCAATATAATGTGACGGTAACGGTAGGCTACGGTTATTGCTTACCATCAGGTAATGCGGTAGAAATGCTTGTTTGAACCACTCTGTATAAAATTTTATTTTATAGATTTTAGTACTATTCAGACTTTTTCCGTAATACCGGGTCTCTCAAAAGAAAGTTCACATTTGTTTTGGTTATTGCGTGAACGCAACTATTCTGAGGGGCGCGGGGGGAGTGTCAGTCGGTAGCCTGGCTCTTGGGAATTTAGTCGCTATGGAGCGTTTCTCGGGATCGTACCGTGCGTTGTGCGTACGCGAGTTTTATAAAAACGGTAATTCGGCGACTGTAGCGCGTAGAAAATTCTGCAGCATTCGACATATTCGTCACTTGAATGATGCGCCAACCACTCGACTCATTGCAAAATGGGTCGAGAAGTTTGAAGAGACCGGTTCAACACTGGAAAAACCAAAATCCGGGCGTCCAAGATCTTCGAGAACGGTCGAAAACGTAGACAGTGTCGCCCAGTCTATTTGGGACGATCCGAACCTTTCAATTCGGAAGCGTGCTGTGGCCTTAAACGTGCACAGATCGTCATTATGCCGCATTTTGCATAAAGATTTAAAACTGCACCCGTACAAAATTCAGTTGGTGCAAGAATTAAAGCCTCAGGATGCTGGTCAGAGGCTTGACTACGTAAACCAGATGATTGAGCGCTTTCCAACGTTTACCAACATCTTCTTTTCGGATGAAGCCCATTTTCATCTTACTGGATATGTTAACAAGCAAAATTGCCGCTACTGGAGTGCAACCAATCCAAAACAAAAACATCCCTACATTCGCCTAAAGTCACCGTATGGGCCGCAATGTCGGCGCGAGGAATTATCGGCCCTTACTTTTTTGAAGATGGAAGGGGACGCACAGTTACAGTGAATTCAGAGCGTTATGTGGAGATGTTAGACGTTTTCTTCGTGCCTGAGCTGCAGCACTTTCCTTGTTATAACCAAAGAACATGGTTCCAGCAGGACGGAGCCACTTCACACACGTCCAACAGGTCTCTGCCAAGAGTTCGTGAAATTTTTCCTGGCAAATTGATCTCCAGGAGAGGTGACATAAGTTGGCCTCCACGCAGTCCCGATTTAACACCTATGGACTTTTTCCTGTGGGGTTATCTCAAATCCAAAGTTTACGCCAACAAACCGACTTCCCTGGCACAATTAAAAGAAAATATCCGTCACGAAATCGCAGCCATCTCGGAGAATACCTGCAGAGCCGTCATAGCAAATTTTAGTGCTCGAATAAACGAATGCCGTGAACGCAACGGTTTACATTTGGACGATGTCATTTTTAAAAAATAAATTCCCAAACAGTGTATTTTAATATGTAATAAACATTTTTTCAATAAACATCTTACTTTTTTTTTAATCGATTTTTTAAATGTGAACTTTCTTTTGAGACACCCTGTATTTCACTCGTATAATCCGTAATAAAAATACTACGCTAACTATATCGTAAATATATATTTTGCGGATTATATTGCGACCTCAGAATTAACATAATCCGCGAATATACTAAAATAGGTAGGTACTAAAATGTGAACTAGACTCGTTTAATATTCAAACTGCTTATCACGTCAATACTCACTGCTGAATACGCTACTTTTGTTTATGTTTTATCCATTATCTACTAAATCATGCTTTTATTTCAAATGAAAACATTGTTTAACTTACGTTAGTAACTTTTTGGTAAAGTACACATTATTGAGTATTAACAAACTATTAAAAACATTAAATACCAGCTTGGTGGTTTGTCTAGAAAAAGTGACGTCATTATCTATATATGTACCCAATTTCATCGAATTCGATTCAGCTATTTTTCCTCCCCCAAGAGACCGTAGACCTAAGTTTTTGATATTAATTTCTACCATGCGTTAAGAAGAAGGGTCTTGACAGACAGAAAGACAGACGGACAACGAAGTGGTCCTTTTTACCTTTGAGATACGGAACCCTATAAAACGTTTTTTTAACCGCTTTAGACAACGAAAATCTCAGTAGGTAAGGGTTAACATTGGGTCACACAAAAAGTTTGTTTCTTTTATGGAGAAAAATGCCTTTAATAACAGAAATAATTGTTATTATAGCACGTCCACCATTAGATACATCAACGCGCTCTCTGACGGTTCAAAATTGATTATTGCATTGGTTCCTACAAGGGCTTAACTTAAAACGACACACAACCAAGTAGGTACCAACAAAGTCTGCTCACCACTTTAGTATGTAAACATCACTGAACTAGGGAAAAACCAGCTCCGGCTAAAGCAAAACTACGGAATTCACGTAGATAGGGGGTTATCTTCCACACCTTTGCGTATTAGATCTCGCAGTTTATTAGATCTGCGTCGCAAAAGCACCCCCGTGATAAATAAGCTTTTAAGGGCTAAACCGAACGTGGGTACCTATGTAAAAAGACAATATAATCTTAAATTCAAGCATACAGAATTTTTTTAAGTTACGACTTCGTTCGCGTGAACTTAAATTATTGTCACGAATAACGGCGTCAATCTAAAATGGCATACGTCCTAAAACGTAGACTGCCCGTTCGCGTAAGCATAGTCATAGTTAAACCAAAGTTTTTAATTTCCGAACTTTTTGGTTAAACCTCAGCGCCTCCCACGCCCTGTCTGATCAAGTTTATTGGCATGTTTAGAATATTAGGTTGGGGAAAAAGTTACTTCGCATTTTTTAAAAAAATTCAAGAAATTTTTTAATATAGTTTATTTACATTTAACTAAAGTATGTAGGTACCATTTTGTTCGATAACTTTTTGCCATCTTGTAGGTAGGGACATGATCCCATTGCTATAGAAATGAGGCTTCTGAATTTTTTTCAAATGCGCCAAAACTGTTTTATGGTCAATTCCCAGTTTTTCAGCTACGTTGTAACTACTGATATGCCGATCTTGCTCCACTTTTTCAAAAATGGTACCAATTTTATCCGTAATAGGGCGAACAGAGCGACGTGCATCTTTGACATCAAAATTTCCGGATTGAAAACGCTTAAACCAAATTTGTGCTACTTTCACAGACACTGCACTAGTTCCATAAACATCGCAAATTTTTTTCGCGGCTTGCGTTGCATTTTTACCTTTTTTTGTAGTAAAATTTTATAATGTATCGAATTTCTTCATTAGATTCACTCATCTTTACAGTACGAAAAACAAATAAAAATCACACATTTTCCTAATTTGAATTTGGAATTATCTTCTTTAAAATTTAAACTTTGAATGATACCAAAACCAGCGAGATACAAATAGTATAGCCAAAGAGATTTTATTAAAAGTTCATATATACTATAATGCGAAAAGACTTTTTCCCCAACCTATTACTTTTATCGTATACAATCAAATTCGAATATTAGATATGTAGGTTTATATTTAGATTAGATAATTAACAATACAATACAATAAATAACGTAAATCGTATACTTACCTACTAAATACGGAGAAAAACCACAAAAAGCTACGAGTATAAGAGCAATAAAGCTGATTAACCGACGTAAATTATATGATTAGGGCAGATCATTAACCTAATTTAGCGTTGAATTGTAAAGGTGATAGTAAAATGGAGTAGTTTCGTATCACGTGGTAATCACCTAAGAAGGTTTGTTTCGACATTTTTTTTTATAAATTATTAGCCAGCCCTTGACCACGATGCTACCTCACATGTATGCCCCAATCACTTGAGAAGTTATAGTTTTTGATTGTCATACGGGAGATGCGAGAGTTGACTGTGCATTTCCAGGCTAATATTATTATGATACGAAAAAAAATTATACCTTAATGAATCCCCAAAAAAGTAAATTCATATAGAAAATATAACAAAGATTATTCAAATGAGTTAATATTGCGATCACGAGTAAAAGTAAGATCGATTTTCTGCGAAAAAGGTTAAGGACCGATAACGGATCTTTTTCACGTGCCTTTAAGATGAGAGAAATTAGGTATACGAAAGGTTATTGACTGTCTACAAGAGCTAAGAGACAATAATTTCACGAAAATTCGAGAAATATCTATAGAAGTGTAGGATCCATCTCATAACTAACCAGAATACGTCTTGAGAACGTTACCTAATATCGCGCAGACTTGTAGTTAAAGGAGACTATGTACAAAATAGGGGTGGACATGAGTAACCGCGTCTATTTGTCTCAGACAATATGGTCACCGCAGACTGATGTCCACTTGAAGCTCAGGACACTTAATCAGATTTCTCGTGAGAAAGCGGGCTCATTCGTTTCAGTTAAGACTCAACCTACACACAATGAAAACGTAAAAGAAACGTTAGCTTTGCTTTATTTAAACGCATTTTACACTGAGCGAATCAACGAGGTTTTTACCTTTAAAATATTTCGTATTGAAAAAAGGCGTATCTCCATAACTGAAACAGGTTTTTTATTTTCAGTGTGTTAAAACAATTCAATTGACAATATTATAATTAGGTAAATAATATATTGTTTAAGTATTTTTTTAAGATCAAGTTATCAAACTGAACCCAAATATAATATTAAAAATATAATAACATAAACTACTTACTCGTAAGTTGTAACAATTTTCAAAAAAATCATTTAAGAACGTGATTAGGAAAGTTAATCTTTTCGTTTTACGGGTTTGCGCGTAAAAATACGACATTTTTACCTCAATTCAAAAACTGACTTCTAGTTCATTCAAATATTTACGACCTCCGTGGTGCAGTGGGCAAATAGCCGGCTGAGACGCAGGAGGTAGCGGGTTCGATTCCCGCCACGGAACAAATGTTTGCATGATCTACAGATATTTGTTCCGGGTCTGGTTGTTTTTCTATATATTATAAGTATGTATATATATATGTATATTATAAGTATATATAACAAAAAAAATGTATGTAAGTATTCTAACAGTTATCTAGTTCCCATAGTACAAGTTCTGCTTAATTTGGGGATAGATAGCGCTTTGTGAAATGTCCAGCAATATTTATTATATTATTATATTTATTTACCTGGACATGAGCAACAAAAAAAGTCTGACTACAGACAGACCCAAGTTACTGAAATTTCAGCCGCTTATAGATAAATCCCACTAATATTATAAACGCGAAAGTTTATATGTATGTATGTATGTGTGGGTGTTTGTTACTCTCACGCTAAAACTACTGAAAGGGTTTTAATGAAATTTGGTATGTACGTAGATTATAACGTGGATTAACACAGGCTACTTTTTATTGACAAAACACGCGTGCGAAGCCGCGGGCCGAAGCTAGTACCAATTAATTAATTATTTTTTTATCAAAAGCTACCGTCCCTAACGTTCTCGTGAAACGGTCCATCCAATGGTTGTCTGGAAGAGATCGCTTTTAGCGATAAGATCGCCACTTGTATTTCTGCGTGTAATGTTGTTTGTTTTTTATATTGTTTTTTTTATTTTAAGTGTGATTTACAATAAAGCGTTTTCTATCTACTTACCTACAGTCAAAACTTTGAATACTTTTCTTTACGACTTTCATTTCATAGAAGGTGCTTAAAATACTCGCGTCTCCATACGCCATCATAAAGAACGTATAAACTCTCAATTTAATGAACCTACAAAATGAAATTTTCCATTTAACAGCCAAAAATTGTTCATCTTAATGAAACACTTTGAGTGTTCTCGTCAAATGCTAAATGCGTCTTCCGATACGTTATAGAGTTCTCTGTTTACGTCTTAACGTATAACCGCCTCGTAAATTTTACGAACTTCGGGGTAGGTAATATGGCTTGGTTATTATACCGCGTAGTTGCGAAGAATAGGCGTCGTCCCAACCGCTGCTGTGCTTATATTTGCATAATTTTAATATTGTTACCATGTAAGAATGAGTTGCGCTGGAAGTAACCGATATTCTACTCTGTTTCTGCTATAAGAGCGTGTTTATGAGTAGGTTCTAAATTTAAATAACTTTTTAAATGGTAACCAAAACTTTTGCATACTTTCGTATGAAAAACAAGCTACTTAATTGATTCTGAATAACGACTTAATTCATTTGTCGTGGTCCTAATTTTTATGGCCACTATTATACTTCGTCATGTTAGAAACAAGGCTGAAGTACGAGTCGTAGATACGACACAAAAGTCTACTAATGCTTGCAGGTTTCAATTAAAACTCGTGCGACATGAAAACCTGCCTGAAAGTTAGTGGCGCTTGCTCTATGCTTCAGACACAGTGAAAGAATTCTGGGAATTGGAACAAAGCTGAATATGTTCTTCATTATGAGTAGACCCAGTTTAAAAAGAGCTTGTATGATTTGCAGAAGCCTAAACATAAAAGTAGTGAAATATTGTGATTACAGAGTAAATGAGAAATTACAAGATTTGATTAGGACTAATATTGTCAAACTAAATTGAGTGACACGAGAAACCACAACTTTTTGTGTAATCGAATTCATATTTTTTCTGAAGCTATTTGAGCATCAACATTAAGATTATTTTCCTAAAATGTTTTCTTACAGGGTTCTTACACGATCAACAAACCTTTGAATGGAGACTTTCGTAGGCTTGGCTGGGTATAGGTAAAATGTACATAGTAGCAAATGGTCGACCATCGAATCCTGGCCGCTGGCCAAAACCTGCCCGTACGGGGTGGCCGCACACGTGAACTGGCAAAAACTGCAGCATTAATAGTAACTGCCCAATCTGTTCCAAGCACTTTAGCACGTATTTTTTCTTTATATTGCTTAGCACATGCGTTGTATCGACACTAAAATGTAAGAGCAACTGCATGAAAAATTTACGGTGTTTTTATCTAGCGATACGAAAATTCCAACGAATGCTACCAAACCTC
Organism: Philereme transversata; assembly: GCA_963924445.1. Lineage (NCBI taxonomy): Eukaryota > Metazoa > Arthropoda > Insecta > Lepidoptera > Geometridae > Philereme > Philereme transversata. The sequence goes on from OZ004342.1 coordinate 15,974,060, forward strand.
ACTGTCCGGTCTAATGAAAATATGCAGCAACTGTTTATTGGAATTCAATTGTGTGGTATGGATACCTTGAGTATTATAAGGCTAGACGAATAATAATATCTTGTATTTGAATGTGCTTAAATATTTGAGCAGCTCACTTGAAGATCAATTTCAATTCACGTAGTCTCATATATCGTCACAAGTATAGGCTCTATTTGCTCACAGTATTTCATTGCAATTTTTTTTTATATTTGAGTTTAATTTAGGTCACTGTAAACATTTTGTTTAGAGAAACATATTGACGGGTTTGATTCCCGCCGCGGAACAAATGTTTGCATGATCTACAGATATTTGTTCCGGGTCTGCTTGTTTCTCTATATATTAGGTCTTTAAATAAATAAATAAATAAATAAATAAATAAAACCTATGAAATTGCCGTTTTGTATGGAATAAGTAAAATTACTTATTTTTTTAAACTTTTTTATTTCTGTTATTCAAAGTAATCACCCATGCAATCGACGCATCTTTGCCAACGCATTGGCAGTTTATTGATGCCCTTCTTGTAAAAATCAGCTGGTCGGGAGGCAACAAACTCTTCAAAGGCATTTTGTACTGTCTCTCGGGAATTGAATTTTTTACCCACTAAAAAGTTGTCTAAATTTTGGAAAAAGTAATAGTCGGTAGGTGCAAGGTCTGGTATGGTAAGTATGGCGGATGAGGGAGAGATTCCAACCCCAGCTCTTGCAGCTTGGAGACTGTCTGTTGTGCAGTATGGGGTCACGCGTTGTCGTGAAAGAGCAGTGGGGACGACCGATTGACCAAAGCTGGTTGCCGATGTGCAAGCTTCTCCATAAATGTCTCCAGTTCTTCACAGTACACATCTGGTTTAGGGCATTGCTTTGGTGCTGAACCAGGATCTAACCAACTTGCTGAGCGCTTTCGATTGTCGAACAGAATCCATTTTTCATCGCACGTAACAATTCGGTTCAAAATTCCTTCATTTCTTTGCCTATTGAGCAGCGCGAGGCAGGTCTCGACGCTTACGTTGCGCTGGCGATCGTTAAGTTCGTGGGACACCCATTTATCAAGTTTTTTTACCTTGCCTATTTGTCGCAAATGGATCAAAATTGTTTTGATGCTAACATCAAAAGCTGCTGCTAGCTCAGCTGTAAATTGAGTTTCGTCAGCTTCCACAATCGCCTTTAATTCATCATTGTTGACCAAAGTCTCCGGACGACCTCGAGCTTCATTTTTCAAGTTAAAATTTCCAGAACGGAACCGGGAAAACCAATAACGGGTTGTGCGTTCGTTTGTACAGTTCTCTCCGTAAACGTTTTTGATGTTACGTGCCGTTTGTGTCGCGTTGGTGCCACGACGGAACTCATATTGACACGAATTTTTAAAGTATCATTATGACGAAAAATGTTCAAATGTAATGAAAATACAACGCTAATCAATAAACAAAAGACTGTGTTTGTAAAAAGAATGTCATGTTTTTAAAACAAAATTAATTTGAGTTACCTATTATTATAAGTACGTATGTACAAAAAAAAATTGTATATAAGTATTCTATCAGTTACCTGGTTCTCATAGTACAAGCTTTGCTTAGTTTGGGGCTAGAGAGCGCTGTGTAAAATGTCCAGCATTATTTATTTATTTTCATTATTATTTTTTACTTTGTATTTTTGCGTTTTTGATGCTTGGATGTATCAGGATCATTTGATCAAAACTGAAATGGTAGTCAAACACGACTTGGTAGGAAAACAGTGATAAAAATGCAAACATATTATAATATTTGTGTCGACGCTATAAAATAATGCAAACCATCTACCTACCTACCGATTGAAAGCTCCCTCGGTAATAAAGCTTTGGTCTGACAGCGAAACAAAACGTTTAAAACGAATGGTTTTCTTTGGAGTGTTCGTGTGTTTATTTTATTCGATGTAGCGGCTTCACCGCCTCATTGATGTAGGTCGACGTACAATTTCCTGTCTGTGGTTGGCTGTGACCGCTGCTCTTTCCCGGGAGGTTCTCTGACAACCTAGAAACGTTCCGGATATGGGACGTCAAGACGGCCAACTTTCGCTGCAGGGCCATCGAAATTGCTTCCGCCAAAATTGTGGTAGGTAATTCCACGATGCAGTGACCCACAGCATTTTCTTAGTCTTTTTAAATAATGTTTTAGTCTGGAATTGCAACCAATACGCAAAATTAGGTGAGTGTAATGTGAAATATGGTTATGTAAATATAAATGCTTGGAGTTTCACAACTTGATAAAATCGGGAACAAGGATAATAGTTTTCATAATGATGATGAAAATATTTCTCGTGGTTTCAGACGCTTTAACATAACAGCTGAAAGCCAAGATTATTGAGAAGATTGACAAAACTTTTCTAAACAAGAAAGTATTGCATAATTCAACTCAATCTCAAGGTAAATTCGTATCGCATAAAACAATATATTGATAAGTAGCTGACCCTTATCGGCGTTGTACGGATTGTTATCAAAATTAAATATGGCCTATAGCACTTAGGGTTAGTGTAGGAATTTCTGAGATTACCCCATACAAACAACAAACTTTACATCATTACATCATATAACTGACCTTGTATGTATAAGGTCAGTTATATAAACAACTATGAAAGTTCGCGTCTACATTTATTAATATTTCTTTGCAATTAAAAGTACTTACAACCAATTTTCTTTATATTAAATAGGAACCATCGCCGCAATAAGGATAAAAAGCTGCGTTCTGAAAGTGTTTTTTATGTAACACCAAGCGATTTCACTGGTAACATTTGCGTTTTCGATAGGTGAACGCATCAGTAAAAATGCGACATAAATAATTCAGAGCGGGGCCATCTGAATCAGGTATCGAGAGGCGTGAGTCTGGGTGAAGTCAAGGGGTATGGTATTACCACCGTTTCAAAATAATGATGGATCGATACGCCAGAAAAATAACACATTTTCGAGCAGTTGAGGTACATATTTAATTTCAAAGTTCTTTTTCATCTTTACAAAACACTCGTTATTACTGTGGTAGTCTTGATCCGTCCAGGAAAATAGTTTTTTCATTACTAATGTTCTGAAAGTTGGTTTTTGTGAACTCGATAACTGCTCCGTAAATGCGATTTACGGCCCCAAGTATATTTGAAAATATAATGAGGTTCGTTGCATTCATAATTATTTTTATTTAAAACTAAAAGAAGTAACATTCATAAACGATAAAAATAAATAATCAAATCCTTAATTATTTCTATTTAAAAATGCTATAATGAAATACAACTTCCATGACAAATAATTATTTCTATTGAGTGAAAGAGGTCATAGTCAAGTAGTGAAAAAAAGAGATACCTACCGGAAACGCAAATTTTCTTTTTAGCAACAAATCAAAAACACTGGCCATTTATGTGTAGGTAATAAAATCTTCAAATACTACAAATCTAGGCTGTCTTTAGTTTTGTCGAAATTAGCTGACACTTTCGGTATTCTACGCCGGTCTTATCTTGATCTACGAGAATGTGTCGGGTATGGGTAGGTATGCCGGTAACTTAGTAAACTGAAATTGCTTTCCTCACGACGTACGAAGGGCGGCCTACATCGGCATTCACGGGAGCAATTTGTTGTTATTAGAACGTACACGCCCTTAATGGAATTGAAGGCACTTTGGATCATTTTTGGGAAATTAACACATGTGGTTTTCGTATTCGTAGGAGCAAGTGTTGCTCTATTATACTCATGCTCTTTTCTGATTTCTGTAATATTCTGAAAAAAATATAGGTATTAGGCTGTAGAGAAATTAACACAAATAATGTCTTATATATGTAGTTTGTCTTTAGGCATTATTATAATTACTTGCAGCCCGCACTGCCCTCTAGGCGTTATTAAGCCTTACAAAGCCAAGACTAAGTCTTTTTTAGACATTAATTTCCTATTTTTTGATTATGCTTAAACACGTAGGGCAATCATGTAATATGATTTCCTGTTAATAGTCATAATAGTCATTTATTAACTGGTTGACTCAGCAAACTTCGTACCGCGTTGACATGCATATGACACGGGCTGACAATGTACGTCACCCCGGTAGAATTCATCATTAGCTTCACTATGTATGAGAAAATGATTTTTCTTCATAATATCTTTTTGCGTGTTTTTTCCGGTTATGTTATGTTATGTTATGTTGGTGGACTCCCTTTTCCGCATTCAAACTCTGTATGTGGTCCATTATGCGTGAGAGAGTTGACTATATGGATAGCCAGCCTAACTCCGACCAGAAGCGCAGAAGTTTCCTGGGGTCTTCGCAGGCTTCACGGAGTGACCTTGGATGGTCCAGGATTTCTGCACGTTGTGCTGTAACCCCCACGCATTCCAGGACTACGTGGGCAGCTGATTCTTCTTCGGTGAGACATGCCCTGCAGAGTGGGCTGTCTGTTGCTCCGATGGTGTAGAGGTGTTTGTTCAGGGGGCCATGTCCTGTAAGGGTCCCCACGATGATTCGAAGGTCCGGTCTTTGAAGGTTGAGCAGTCGACGTGTCAGTCGTGGCGAGACGGCCGGCAGAGCCATCCTCGACTGTCTGCAGTCCATGGTCTGTGCCCAGCGTTCGTTGTGTAGGTTTAGAGTACGATTCCGTATCCATGCTCGTAGCTGAGTGAAAGGTAGAGGGAGGAATGGAGGTGGGCCTATAGCCGTGGTTTCCGATCCTCTTCTAGCTAGTTCATCTGCAGCATCGTTGCCTAGTGATCCGCTATGCCCCTTGATCCATTGTAAGATCACCTTGTTTTTTGTGGCAATTCTTTCTAGGGCTAAGTGGCATTCGTAAACAAGCTTGGAGTTATAGCTGTGACTCTCCAGAGCTTTGAGTGTTGCTGTACTGTCGGAGAGTATTCGTATGGTGTAGTCTTTGATCTCTCTCCTGTTTATTGCGGTAGCTGCTTCGGTAATGGCCATGCATTCACATTGGAAGATGGAACTATGTATACCTAGTGTCATTGATATACTTATGTTGAGATCCAATGAATGAATTCCCGCGCCCGTTCCCTGTTTGGTTTTTGAGCCATCGGTGTAAACGCGGACTTCATTGGTTCCTGATTGGTCTCTCTGTTCCTCGTAGAGTTGTATGTTATAGTGTTTTTGGAATATCTGTTGTCTTGGGATCTTGTCGCACGGGGCGGCTAGTAGTGGTTCGTAGGCTATCGCTCGCTCTAAGATAGATGCGTGCAGACTCCTTGTGTTACCCCACAGTCCCTGGTGTTTAAGTCGTGTTTTTTCCGGTATTTTAATAGTTATTCTGCTGTTCGGGACGGAAACAAATACGACAAATAAAAAATCATCAAAATTGGTCCCGCCGTTCTCGAGTTATAAGTGTTCGAACAAACCCGACTTTGTTATATATATTAAAGAAGATAAAGATGATAATCATTATATGTCAACATATTTTGTAACTACATGCAATGAGTACATAATAAAATTGAAATAAAATATATTTAAACAATTAATAAATAAAGACAAGAGTAATAAACATTAATTTATACACAATAAATAATATCATGGTAACCTGGTCATTTATGAGCTGTAAGCTCGTCGTAGTTGTAGAAGTTTTACTCAATAAGCCAGCATTTTTTTTTTTTTTTTTTTTTTTGAGACAATTCTATGATTTTGATAAGTTTAAAGTTTAATTTGTAAGAAATTTTATTGAAAAAGATAAGTTAAATTCAACTTATAAACACACCAAACTGTTAGCTTTCAAAAATTGAAAGGTAAACTTTAACGTCCCCGGGATTTGCTAAGATTTCTGCACCATTCCCGGATTATGTCCATAGTTCCAGGGACCGAGAAACGGGAGCGACAGCGAGAAGCTTCGCAAATGCATTTGAAACTCGAACGCAGTTGTGTTGGAAAACAAGTCGAGCGAAGTGGAGCCTTTCCAAACGTTTGTTTGTAGTCGCCTGGCTTCTTTCAATAGCAGAACGCTTTTGATCCTCAAATCAATAGAGCCAAACACTTTCGAGCTATCATGGCTTAACTGAAAGCCAAACAAGGCGATAATAGCACTATTGCATAGCGGCAATAGTTTTATTCCAGAGTAGATTGCTATTAGAGAAAATCTATCTAAAAGGCAAAGTACTTCATTATTATCATCCATAACCCGATCTTACTGTTTCTGGGTATTATAGGCCTCCCCCAAGTTCGTGCGATCCACTCAGATAAAAAGTAAATTAGTAAATAAATTAACATTACCAAACCAACCACATGAAACTCTTTCAGAGCTAGACTGTAACTTATTATATCTGAACACATCTCACAAATTAATAGTTAATAACGAAATATAGGGTGTTTGATAATATACGTACAAAAATGAAAGGGGTTATTTTGATGAGCATAATAAATAATTTTGTAAAATCTTTACCGTATAAATGTGAAATTTATTTTGGCATGTAAAAACAAACACTTTATTAAAGTTATGTTGTGCTATTGCATAATGCTTGCCATCTAACCACAGACACTGTATTGGTGGCATCTCGAAATATCTCATTTTGAAAAGAGATATCTAATCGGCCTTTATTTTTGGATGTCGATTACAAGAGTAGGCAGTAAGTTATACATCGAATTAATCACCTAAACTTAGTCGCTTTTCTTTAAAATTTGATAATATAAATTAATAAATATAAATATTACTAGACATTTCACACAGCGCTATCTAGCCCTAAACTAAGCAGAGCTTGTACTATGGGAACCAGATAACTGATAGAATAATTATATACATTTTTTTTGTAAATACATACTTTATAATATATAAAGAAACAACCAGACCCGGAATAGAACCCGCTACCTCCTGCGTCTCAACCGGCTATTCGCCCACTGCACCAGGGAGGTCGTCTATAACTAGTAATATAACTAGTAATTTTTTTAGAGAAGTCTTTTTTATGTTTTGAGAAACCGTCACTTGAACATCGTCAGTATATTACCAAACACCCTGTATTCTACAAATTACAATACACCACGTTGTTCTGACGCGCAGTTCAAAAAAGCTTTTGTTGTCTAGTATCTACCTACATATGTAATTAAATGTCACATGCAATGCTTAGAAACAATATTTATTTAGCAACATGATTCTGCTTGGTCTAGAAAGAGAAAATGTCTCAGCAAATTATAAATTAAATATCAAAGCGTTCACAAAGCGACCGCATAGACAAGATAACCCAATAATCCTAGGCGCAGAACATTAAATGTAATCAAAGTCACAGCGAAACAACGTAACGACCAAGACCAACTTTATATGTGGAAATATGTACCTATACTTCATTTAACGACGCAATTAGACTTATGAGGCGTAATGTATTTATTATAATGATTTTAGATATTAACGCTATCAAACACGGACAGAAAAACAAACAATTTAAGTACTTCTATAATTATAAGTATTTTCCTAGTAACACTAGTCTATCATCAAATTAGTGGTTCGCCCCGACCTGAGCTCTCGCGAAAAACGAAAGTAAATATTCATAATCTTCAACTAATAAAATAATGCCACGAAATACACATTAAAATAACTTGACCTACAGTTTCATTTAATTTCAAGTAATGGGGGTTCATGTTTTTGGATACTCTTTTTACAGGTAGAAATGACAGTTATTCTGGATTTCAGACTTCCCTAGGTTTGTTTCACTAAAGCTACACGAATACAAAATTTCAGCATTGTGCAGTGACTGGTGATACAGGCTGTTTGGTAATATACTGAAGATATTCAAGTGACGGTTTCACGAAACATAAAAAAAGACTTCTTGAATAAAAACTAGTTAGTTAACTAGTAGATTATATAAATCAAATTTTAAATAAAATCGTCAAAGTTTAGGTGTTAATTCGATATAAAACTTACTGCCTACTCTTGCAATCGACATCAAAATTAACACAAACGCGTAGACACAAAAGCGTAGATTTGCTACTGGTACCTGTCTACTACCGTAGATCTAGGCATGTATTTTTGATATCTCTTTCGAAAATGGCTGCGGGGTTTGGGTTAGAAAGGGACAACTAAATAAATTTCACATTTCTATGGAATACATTTCAAAAAATTATTTATTATGGTCATCAAAATAACCTCTTTCATTTTTGTGCGTATATTATCAAACGCCCTATATATACATACTTACATACAACGCCGATTTGCCCAACTTGATTAGAAGATCTCGCTTTGCTCGATCAATAATTATTGTAAGCATCATTATTAAATAAACTTAGCTGTCAACTTAGTTGTCGCCAGACGAAAGTCCAAGACATCGGAACAAGGGTGGTGGAACTCAAGTGGAACTAGGCAGGACACTTGGCCAGACGAGGTGATGGCACATGGAGTAAATCTTTGACCGAATGGTGGCCAAGAACAAACCAAAAAAGTCCAGGACGTCCGACGGCGCGGTGGGTCGACGTCATAAAGAAAGTCGCAGGCAACTCCTGGATGCGCGCCGTACATGTCTGGAAAGGGTGGCGCTTACAAAAGGAGGCCTACACCCAGCAGTGGGTACTTATGAGCTATTGAGTTGATGATGAAACTTAGCTGTCCTCAGAACAAGAAGAGCACCATATCTGTTAAACTAAGAACAAACACTCAAATTTTAGTGTTCTGTACTAAATTGAACAAAACGGAGTACAGAGGTATACTCGTATTTATGACTTTGAGCTATGCGTTTTAAGGGGTTCTGAATTAAATATATAAGTATTTGAAGCTTTTGCAATACTAATATCTCCACTATAGAGCCAAGTTGGTTTGTTTAATTGATAATAGGATTTAATTAATATATTAAATTATCCCATTAATATTATATAAAAGATTTTAATGCGTAAGAATACGCAAAATCGAATATCGGTTTCGAAATACTTATAAAAAAATCAAAATGTTCATTTGAAACTAAAACATTTGGTGAAGAAGCATTAAAAGATTTAGGTATACATTGACAGAATCAATTTTTTTCATTTGTATTCTGTTTCTTTCTTTTCTTGACTTTACAAAGATGAATCATCGCGTCGTCTGCAGTCCATTCACTTACTCGTTTTTTTCATTTCGAAAGCAAGTCTTTAACCTTTTTTAGGAAAATAATAAATCGAACATAAATTTTTTTCCTAGAGTCCAATCTTTAATTCATTCATTTTCCCTTTGAAATGACGCCCCTATGTTAATATGATAAATTCTAGACTAGCCTCTTGAACGAAATTTACAAATTATTGCGCGTGAAAATCCGATTTCGATAACGGTTATAGCTGATTGCCTGTTTTTAGTTAAGTTAACAAATTTATTGGTAAAATAAAATACAAATCCATTCCCATCCATCGAAAATCCGATTATGCAATCCAAATCGTATATGAAACGCGACTGTGATTGTGGATCGCACTCGCCTATGCTCGAGTTAATGTAGCTCTGACGTGATTGCAGCAAATCTCATCCGGGGTTCGAGTATTTTGACCACACGTCGCATCACTCCGAATTTAGTTTAAAGTTACACACACATGCAAGTAGAGTAACTCATAGTTACTGGCATATGTGAGAGAGTTACTTTGCTGTTTGACTTTACAATCCTCACCTACTAAGTAGCTTACAGCATCGTAGTTATTTGTACCTGCTTTATGTACAGACAGTACTGTAGGTAGGTAAGTTTATACTTCCAGTTTCTCCTGAATAAAAGAAATGTAGTGAATATTCGTTCTGTACGAATAATGCGCAGTTGATCGGTGTCACGTTTAGCTAAATGTTTGTTTAAATTATACCTGCACTTGATCTAACAGCGTCAAAATGAAGCGCTATTTACATTTAATTTCCTATTAATGAATTTGAAGTTTTGAACAGGTAGGTGAATTGGGAGAAAGTGGCGTGACAACGAGGAGGCCTATACCCAGTAGTGGGTGGATTTGGGCTGAGATGGATGGATCGATGAAGTAAAATGGGGTATACTTACAGACCTAATCCGAAACAACAAAACTGCGAAACGTCCAGTCAACAACAACTCATATTAAATTCAGTCACGAATCACGATAAACTAGCCGGCCAGCTTTCCGCGAAGCCTCTAATCTACACGGTATGGATTTGAATCCAATTGGGAATATGCTATTTCTATCGATTGATTGGGATAAACTGACCAATCTTTTTTATCTGACACATGAAATTTGACGAATTGTGAATATTGCAACAAAATCAAATCTAACTTTATGATACCCAATTCACCTATGAAATTGAAAGCTGGACTACTAAAGTTAGTAGGTAGTACCAACTATCAACTTAGTTCAACTGTCCATAATTGATCGAGCGAAGCGAGATTTCTAAATCAGCTTGGCCAAATCGGCGTTGTTTGTATGTATGTATGTTTGTCCGAGGAAAACTTTCGAAGCGTTTATCTGATCATCGTGAAATTTGGTATATAGGTAAATGATGGCACAATTTTGGCGTGACTCAATGAGCTAAACATTTTGGGGAGTTGTTGAGATATTGGGGTTCAAGAGGGGTAAAAAAAATGAAAATGACACTATTAGGTCAAGTGAGACGGTCTTCATTAGTACATTTCGACCCCGTTTTTACTTTTAGTAAAGTTATTGTAGTTTTTGAGTTATTAGCTATAATAAAAACTAAACTTTGACAAAATTCACAGGGTACACCAGTGACCCCACAGTGCTGTAATTTGGTATGCATGTAGCTTATGTATCACAAATATAGGCAAAAGTCTGAAATCAAGAATAACTGCAATTTGTTCCCCAAAAAAGGTTAACCAAATAACATGAACTCCCGTTACCTGTAATTTGAATGAGACTGTTGGTTAAGTTAGTTGGTTATTTATTTCGTGGCACTATTTTGATAGTCAAAGATCTCAGTTCGGGGCGAACCACTAGTAGCTAAGTAGTTTATATGCTTTTTACATAACAGTGATCACAACTTTGTTGATGCAACGGAAACTTTGACGGAAGAGTGAACCGGAATTTAGGTTATTACGCCTCGAAATCAATGATTTATTATCATAAATCAATGCTCAAAAATCATTGAAGAATCGTTTTTTGTAACTTTTATGTGGACGATCTTTCAACGATCCATTTATGAGCTGAATATATAAGTTTATGACATATAGTGATGCACAAAAATTCATACCCAAAGATTTATTTTTACCATCGAATTATTCAACATAGGCTTAGTTTGGTACTACTAAAGTCATTCGTGAGAGGCTATTGCAATAAATTCGATTTTAAATTGAAATTGAAAGCAATCGAGGGTAAGATTAATTGTCTGAGAAATCCCGACTTGCAGAGGCAATTCCGGTCGACTTTTCAGACGCAGAACGATTTATACCATTCATGAGTGAGATCAGCAGGATCGGAACATCGTGTTCGTGGCACTTAAAAAGACATAAATTAAGGATGGTCGGAGGCAGGCGGGCGAGGTGAGCTTCATGTGAATAATTGCCCAGGAGTGGTCTCAACGACACCGATGCGACGGTAGTCTAACATCTCCACATTCTTAGAAATCGGGCATTTGAAAAGACCGGATACTTACCTTATAGTTAAAAAAAGATAAACATGTTTATTGCCAATAGAAATATACATAATTTGCCACGTTTTTTTAAACCAGATTTGTATCTGGTTTAAAAAAACGTGGCAAATGTTTTTAAATGCTTGATAGCGAAACCCAAACTAAGCAGGAGCTTGTGTCTTGGGCGTCCATAGTTACCAATAGCATATAGTTTTTTTTTTAATTTTAACGTTTAACTTTGAGACGAACTGTCTTCGGTATTCGTAGAACACTGGCGCGTAGGTACTCCATGGCGTGGGCTATCGTTGAATGTCATTCAAAAACACTACAAGGTTATTTAGGCTTCCATTTATGAAATACTTAAAACGCTTCAAATTAGCAATTGTCGTAATAGTCTAGACTATTCCCTAATATTGCACACTATTCAAGTATTGGCCAGAGTCCGAAAAGCACGCAGTTGTTTTCAATTTGTCCCAGAGGCTACGTTTGACGGAAAGTGTTTCAGCTTTTGACCGAAACGCCGTGGTACATACGTCGGAGGCACTTCGTCGAGGGTCATAAATTAGTAGTAGCTACCCGCAAATGGCGAGGTGTGTGGTTTGCCCAGTGAATAATGGCCGCCGAGTGACCCAGCGATGCCTGTAATGTTAAAAATGTCCTATTTACAAAATGTACAGTATACTTAATTTATTTCCGATTTCATATTGCTTTGTTCCGAAGCAAGGTAATACTTTATTATTTACGATACAAGGTATATTTTGCATTTTATTACTGTTCTGTTTTCTATCGTTTCTCGAATAACTGCTTACTTTGCCTTTTCTGACAGGAAATTTGAAATTTCTATTTTATAGACGGTATTTTTACTAAGAAAACTTTCGTGATTGATTTCAATCATTATTATAAATACGGGATTTAACACGTACCGTCATATCGGTGTTTCGACCGACAATGTTTCGGTTAAATTCGTGAACCTTCATCAGGGTGAGTGCGATTCGCTCCGAATAACGTCTTGCCTCGCATTGCACGCCGCAGCCCTCTGCGCGCGAGTAGACGGGCGCGGTGGTGGGGATTGCGTCAACGATGGCCCAGCGTGTTGACAAGCTGCGTCATCATCATTATCATCACTGCTGCTCTCTTCGGTAGTTCTCGGTACAGGCAAACACACAATACTATGTCTCTACCAGGTTCACCCACTCCTCTGTCGCTTGCATCGTAAAGACATGGCCTCCAGGCTGGCGGTAGAACCCATCTTCTATCTTTGTTAAGGTTCGGCACACAACTTATTTCTATCGCCTCTCGGATCTTGCGAGGAACGAAGAACTTCTCTCTCACTAAGACCCGGGCCTTGTCGAAACGTATGTAGTGCGTCGAATCAGAATCTAGGCCATGTTCCGCCACTGCAGAACTGTTGGAGTCGACATTCTTCATTGCACGTATGTGTTTAGTCAACTTCGTACATTTTCCGAAACATTATCGGTCGAAACACCGATAAGACGGTACGTGATAAATCCCGTAATTATAATATAGACGGTATTTTAGGAATGAGTAAGTACCTACCTATTTAATGTTTATTTAATTTCCTTTTTTGTTACAGGTAAACTGCCATTTGGTGTTAAGCCTCCTCAGTAAGTATCTGAGCACATAAACAAGTACGTTTGGAGTTTTAGGATAGCAGTTCGATTTTTGGTAAGTCGTAGGTACCATCGTACCAACGATACCAACTAAACACAGTTTCTCTTCTTAAATTTATTGTTTCACTAGTTATAGAAACAAATTGTCTATAATAAATAAAGATGTTTATATTTGACCGATATCACAATGTGTGTTTAATGGATCCCTAAAAGTGCCAAGGTTATATTTTTATATCCTCACAAACTAAAACAAAGGTCTTATATCAAATGTCGCATTATGTGTTATGGAGATGATAAATAATTGGGTCAGACGGGGGTCGCGTCTGGTCACATCATTCTGATAACCTCATACAGCACGCGTTGTGCTAACGTCATAGTACCACTTATCTTGATTCCGTATTTGGATGTGGCTTTAATATTAGGTTGGGGAAAAAGTTTCTTCGCATTTTTTAAGAAAATTCAAAACATTTTTTAATATAGTTGATTTACATTTAACTAAAGTACGTAGGTACCATTTTATTCGATAACTTTTTGCAATCTTGTAGGTAGGGACATGATCCCATTGCTATAGAAATTTTGGGGCTTCTGATCAAAATACCGCGACAAGTGGTTTTGGCAGTCCTCTTGTGATGTTAACCTGACACTGCCTAAAGAATTCTGAAGAGACCGAAACAGGTGGAAATCTGAAGGTGCAAGGTCAGGACTATACGGCGGATGCATTAACACCTCCCAGCCAAACTCTCTTAATTTTTGCTGAGTGGCTAAAGATGTGTGAGGTCTAGCGTTATCATGATGAAAAACCACACCCCTTCTGTTGATTAATTCCGGCCGCTTTCTCTCAACTTCTTGCTTTAATCTCATCAGTTATTCGCAGTAGAGTTCAGAATCGATTGTCCTGCCTGGTGGTAACAGCTCATAATGAATAATGCCCTTCCAATCCCACCACACACACAGCATCACCTTGTTGCGAGTAAACCAGGGTTTCACCACAGTCTGTGAAGCCTGACCGGCCTTTGACCACGACCTTCTTCGCACGTTCTTGTAGTATGTGATCCACTTTTCATCACCAGTTATCAGCTTTTTCAAAAATGGTTCGGTTTCATTACGTCGTAATAAAGAATCACAAATGAGTACACGGTTCATTAGGTTTCTTGCAGTGAGCTCGTGGGGTACCCAAATATCGAGCTTTTTTTTGTACCCAGTTTTTTTCAAATGCGCCAAAACTGTTTTGTGGTCAATTCCCAGTTCTTCAGCTACGTTGTAACTACTGATATGCCGATTTTGCTCCACTTTTTCAAAAATGGCATCAATTTTATCCGTAATAGGGCGACCAGAACGACGTGCATCTTTGGCATCAAAATTTCCGGATTGAAAACGCTTAAACCAAATGTGTGCTACTTTCACAGACACAGCACTAGTTCCATAAACATCGCACATTTTTTTCGCGGCTTGCGTTGCATTTTTACCTTTTTTGTAGTAAAATTTTAAAATGTATCGAATTTCTTCATTAGATTCAGTCATCTTTATAGTACGAAAAACAAATAAAATCACACATTTTCGTAATTTCAATTTGGAATTATCTTCTTTAAAATTTAAACTTTGAATGATACCAAAATCAGCCAGATACAAATAGTATGGTCAAAGAGATTTTATTACAAGTTCACACATACTATAATGCGAAAAGACTTTTTCCCCAACCTATTAGATTGCCTTCAGTCATGCACGACGTTAGTGAAAGTTCGAAGAACAGCAAAATTTTCCTGAAAGCACATTGATAGCGCTATACGAGTATAAACTAATATAATTCGTTTCAAAAATATTGTAAGTAGGTAGATATATTTAGGTAATAAAATATTTATTAAAATTCATATTTTAAAATAGGTAATTCGTATGCTTACTCGTAAATGAAGAAATAACCCGATTTAGTGATAAATCAAACATTTGCCAAGTTTAAAATAAAAGGATGAGGCCATGACACCATCAAAAAAAAATTACTTCTACCCTGAGAAAAGATTATTCTTTGCTGTAAATTATTGTTACGAGTTTTATGATTATTATGTTTGCTACTTAAAAATCATAAAAGTGATTTACAAAGTCTAACTAAAATATAAATATAAATTTTATCAAAAAACTTATAAAGGCCTGCAGGGTTATTTTAATTTAAAATAAGTTATTGTTGTACAAAACTGTGTTTAAACATTAAAAGCATAGACAGAGCCAAGTGCTAAGACGTCCTCAAGTTATAAACGTTTCAAATGTTGCTAAAATCAGTAAGTTAGATACCTATTTTCTATGAAGTTTCTTCGTGTTTATTTCTCTTTACGTAGAACGTAACGTTACGTAGTACGATAAGTAACGTGAGAAATAAACTTTGCACTTTTGTTACTTCCTTCTCTGCGTCAAGCAAACGGTTTGTACTAAGCACTCGGAACAGTAGATACGAGTATCTTTTGTATTTATAAAGAGTGCTGGTCGCATTATTCGGTGCTAAGATTTATTTGTACCTAAACCGCTTGACTTTCTATTTCCGGTGAGAAGCTTCACATCCTGTGGGATCTTCGAGACGATAAATGAGGAAACTTACTTCCCCTAGACTTTGTCTTAGTAAGTGGGGAGTTAAGTGGGATGTTACCCGATTGAGAGTTCATTTTGCGTTCTCATTTTATGCGATCGAATGTAGGTCTGCGAGATAACAGATGTAGGTACCTACTAGAGTTATTATCTATTAACTACGCTTCAATAATTTCAAAAATAGCTTTGACTAGAATATCTTGAAGTTACTATGCCAAAATCGTTAATAGCATAATTTCTTATCTTGGTTCTTAACTTAGAATGTAGTTCAGGTCAAAATTAGATAGAACATTTTAATCTACGATGTTTCTGCTTAACCACAAACCAATACTTATATTTTCGCCTTTTTTTAAAATGACACTGGCGAATGCATTTCATTGCATTGCCTTCGATATTGTATTGCGCTCAAAGAAAATATTGCAATTCCGGTCCCGCACAATATTGCGATTTTATGCGGCGTACATTCATTCATTTGTTTTGGTTTTTGCTGGTGTTTTAAATTAAATACGTGCAAAAACACAAATGCAATGCAAAAAGTGCTCGAAGTGCAGCATAAAAAAAATCTAATAATCTAATAAGGCGGGCTAATAATTCCGAGCCATCAAAGTTGCTTACTAGCTCATAGAGAAACTACGAGCTTAGTTATTTAAGACGCGTTTTATTCGCGAGATTGTTGTCAAATGTCAAACGTTGTTACTATTCATATCACACCAGTCGTTTAAAAATCTCGAAACTAAGAAGAGGGGAGCACAGCTAAGAATTTTATAGCGGCAAGTTTGTGCATAAATTGAGTTACAAAATGGCGGAGCGGTGACGGCAACTCTATCAGGGCACCTGCGTCCAGGATCTACGAATTTAGATTAGTGCATCCAACTTGAGGGTGGCAACAGTCTCTCCAAGTTTTCTCCAACGGAAATCGTATAAATGTTAATGAAAGTCAGACGTCTCTAATAAGATTACCGCTCTCGTGAAATTGGATTCCCGTGGGACTTCTTTAATTTTCAGTCATCGTGAAAATTAGGTGGATCTGAAGTAATCAGGACGGGGCGTCAGAAGTCGATCTTGACTGAATGGAACATATTTAATATTTCTTTCATGAAATTGAGTGCTAATTTAAAAGGATTTATGGGGATGAGGAACTGAATAATGAAACTATTCAGGCTGTGTCGAAAGCTTATCATCAAATCTTAAGAACAGGCCATTTTGTTAATTTATCGTTTTTGTAAAACGGTAGGTTATCTATAATTGTTTAAAAAGTTTATGTATGATACCTCGATTAGATTTTTTCTTTCATCCCGTATGTCGTTTTTTTCGGACGGAGTAACTCGCTGTAAGCCTTTGAGGCCCAAACTAAGTTTTTATATATCAACTAGCGCAAGGGCACCGCTTAGGTACGAGCCTTGGTTTGGGCCGTTACCGGGAAGGGGATATGAGATAACGCCCAGGTTCATGTCTTTACCTTGTGTAGGCGGCAACTGAAGAGACTCGTCGATCGTGGTTGTTCCTCATGAGTTGGCTCATAGGTATAGGTAGAAGCATGGATCTCAAAGCGCGAGCTAAAGTGCCTCCGTGGCGCAGTGGGCGTATAGCCGGCTGAGACGCAGGAGGTAGCAGGTTCGATTCCCGCCACGGAACAAATGTTTGCATGATCTACAGATATTCGTTCCGGGTCTGGTTGTTTTTCTATATATTATAAGTATGTATTTACAAAAAAAAGTATATTATAAGTATTCTATCAGTTATCTGGTTCCCATAGTACAAGCTTTGCTTAGTTTGGGGCTAGATAGCGCTGTGTGAAATGTCCAGCAATATTTATTTATTTATTTAAGTAGTGGGGATAGTTGCGCATGCGAACAGTCGCGCACGAAATTACTTATCCTGATTTATTTTATACGACTGAGTAACAAGAGGAGTTAGCCGTTTCGTTTACCTGATGGTCAGCATCACGCTTGCCCATAATACTTGCAGTGCCGTTATACGTAAGATAATATCATAATATCATCATCACAGTTTTTTAATAACATTGTTAATTTCATCTAAGAAACCATCGTACACGTATATCGTTATTTACACAATCATTGCGTGATTAAATTACATTAAAATATTTATTTTCGATTAACTAGCAAGATGGGCCGACGATATTATAAAAATCGCAATTCGTATGTGGGTTAGAACAGCGCAGAACAGATGCGAATGGCGACAACGAAGAGAGGCCTTTGCCCAGCAGTGGGATGAGAAAGGCTGACGATGATGATGATGATGAACTAGCGATATTTCTTTTGAAACGATATTTTAATTAGAAGAGTTACGTAACACCACACGAGGTGAAATAGAGTATTATTATAAAACACTTGCAAGCGCAATTGATCTGCGTGATATGGATTTAGGTATACCTATATACCATCTATACATGTATTCATAGAAGCAGTCAACATACGTATAAGTTCAATCAGTCAGAAGTCCCGGCACACGTCATGAATTTCACAGTAGGTTCTGTAATATTCACCCCATCT
Source organism: Philereme transversata (assembly GCA_963924445.1). Classification (NCBI taxonomy): domain Eukaryota; kingdom Metazoa; phylum Arthropoda; class Insecta; order Lepidoptera; family Geometridae; genus Philereme; species Philereme transversata. The sequence goes on from OZ004342.1 coordinate 15,992,255, forward strand.
GTCGCTGCAAGCACACCAGTTTATGGAGATACCTTTGCCTGTGTTGTTTATGACGTTTTTCTTCGTCGTAAAATATTTTCTGCCGTACCTTTGCGTCACGGCTAGCTTTATAAACAAGTAAAGGGTATATTAAATTAAGATCGCTCACCGTTTAAATTAAGATGAGACTATACCGATTAAGATTCTTAATTGTGAATAACTTTAAAATGTACCGTCTTGAAGTAGCTAACATGGTGATTTCGACTCAAAATTCAGGAAACATAATTAAAATATATATAATCATGTATTTTTCTTAGAAAACTTTCGTGATTTATTTCAATCTACGAGTACGAGTACTTAGTGCAAGGCGAGACGTAGTGCGGAGCGAATTGCACTCGTACCTACGTATACTCCTGTATTATTCAGAAATATTAGAATTCCAAATCTGTTTTTTTAAGTCAACGTATTACCGTTCTTTTATGACTTTTATGTCTTTATTCGAAGGTATTACCTAGTAGCTGTAAGCAAATAGTACGTTCTTGGCGAAACGGTTTGAGCCTCAGTACCCGGATAAAGGCTCAATCTTAAGCAGAAATCGGGGCATGCAGCGATCTCGGCCGTTGTGGGTAGGGTCGGAGCGGCTTGTGGGCTGATCGGTCTGCGCTTCAAATTGAGAGGCGAGCGGCACCGTGCAAATTGAAAGCGCTCCCAAATTGCTGCAGACCTTTGTATTTGTAACCAGGGCCGGTGTGCCGAGAATCAATCAGGGTAATAGGGGTTTGTCCGAATCTGCTTGGATTAGTCGCGCTGTGCGCCGACGTTCAATATGGCCACGGACTTTCAAATCGCCCGATGGACATCCTTTGTTGAACTGATTCAATGGACTAGCACTGAATTTTGGCTTGATAGTACCCTAAGTACATTAGTTATTTTCCGTTAGTAGGCAATTATATGTAATGAACTGCGTATAGACTGATTTATTTTTATTGTAAACCTGCCTACCAACATTATATAGTTTACGAATACACTACAAATAGGACAGCTACCTTTGGCTGTTGTAAAAGCAAACCATATAGAATTATGTTAAAAAATAATAGCAGTCATTATTATAAATACGGGATTTATCACGTACCGTCTTATTGGTGTTTCGACAGACAATGTTTCGGTTCAATTCGTGATCCTTCATCAGGGTGAGTGCGATCCGCTCCGAATAACGTCTCGCCTCAATAATGATTGAAATAAATCACGAAAGTTTGTAAAATAATAGTAATGCTCATTTGAAATGTAACCCTTTAAGAATAAGTGTGTGAAGTGCATTGCATTGTATAATTAATATAAGAAACAATATAAATAATATAATCACTAAGGTTTCGGAACATACCTCCCGTGCAAGTTAAAAACTGTGTTACGGCGAGGTAGCTCTTCACTCCCCATGAAGGGCAAACACTTATTTTAACCTTGTATCATAAACATAATTAGAGCAAATGGCTTATTTACAGGCAGGGTGCAGATTGTAAGGTATTGCAAAATACACATGAACCAATAAATATCTATGACTTTGTATGTTAAACTAGTTTATCACTAAGACTAAGTTTACCTAATTTAAACTAACATGCAAAACATATATATATTTAAACATAAATATAACTTACAACAATACAACCGTTTATAGTTAAATTTATAGCAATTAAGACTAACAGGTTCGAAGGTTACTTATTTAATAATATGTAGTAAATTTTCAGTGGAATCAGTCATACTGCCGTAAGAGCCGTTCTAGAGTTCTTCCCAATATGAAGCTGGTCTTGTCTTTTAACTTTTCAGTTTTACTCATGCGGTTATAAAAAAGGTCCCAGAAAATACACAAAGGTATGCGCAAAAGCAGTCTTACATACAGGGACAAATTAATGCTTTGAACAAATTAAATGCTCATAATGCTACTTAAAAGTACAGATATCTCAAAAAGTTCCTAGATGATAATGCGGTTTTAGCATACCTACTTACCTACTTATCTATCTAAATCAGGTTTACTTATTTAATTTATTATTTATTTATAAATGTCACAAATTTTGTCCAGGCACAAACGCAAGAATAATAGTCGACTATCCAACCAATTTAATTCATTTAATTGAATTTCAACTCTATTTTAAAATACGAGGGCAATCTCTGTAATCTCTAGATATTCGATTTCGAAGCTATCCCCACGTTCTGCGCATTGTTGTAGAAATCAATATGTTTGGAAAGGGCCTTTAATATGCAAGAGGAGACATCTTCGGCTCTCGGCACGCGGTAATAATCTAGGGTCCCGGTGCAAGAAAGCATGGAAATATAAATAATAACTGGTTTCCCACTTTTTCGGACTCGCCCACGGCTCCATAGTATACCAATTTTCTTTAAATATCTTATTTGAACGTGATAATACTTTCTATTCATCTATTATGTGACTTTGGGATATTGTTCTAACTACAGATTATTGAGACTTGTGCAGAATGGACCATGTGAGCCCACAACGTGACCTACACAAAGCATTTACAGATTGCGAGCGAGCCTGTGGTCCGCCGCATGTAGAGCACAAAGCTTTAGGAAAATGTCCATACCGGGCCTTACAATTAGCGTAATAGACGTTTGACCGCCCCCGCCTTCTACTGTAAATCTCAGTTTGCTTCTAATTAAACTCCATTAAGAAATTGTCTTGTAAAGTTGGGGAAAAAATAAAATAATCACAGAGTTGACGAACAAATATATCTAGTTACCTTTGTATAAATATTGTGTTGTAAGTTTTATTTCATTAGAATCAATAAATTTTGTGTTAAGTTATTAACTGAGTTAAATTCAGTTTTTTTTCTTAGTTTTTACTAGTACTCTAATGTATTTTTCATGTGCACCACCATAATCAACTATCTCTATTTTCAAAGGTTTGCTGGAAAACAACTCTTATTGGTAAGCTCGCCTTTGTACATGCCCATTTTTAAGCTGCTTTTATCTGTAATCTATTTAGTCTAAGAGCCCACGGCACTAAACCTAGTTCGATAAGACTACCAGATGATATTATACTAGTGACTGAGATCTCGCGAGTCTCCCATAAAAACAAAACTATATGATTCGTAATCTCTGACTATCAAAATAGTGCCACGAAATAAACAACTACATTATTTAACCTACAGTTTCAATCAAATTACAGGTAACGGGAGTTCATATAAAGTGGTTTCTTTTTTTTTGGGGTACAAAATGCAGTTATTCTAGATTTCAGACTTTTGCCTATATTTTTGTCACTAAAGCTAGACGAATACCAAATTTTAGCATTGTGGGGTCACTGGTGTATCCTGTGACTTTTGTCAACGTTTTTTTTTATTATGGCTTATAACTCAAAAACTACAAATATTACACTAAAAATTAAAAACAGGGTTGAAATGTCCAATTGAATGAATTGACCAATGAAGACCTTTCATTTGACGTCCCACTAGACCTAATAGTCTCATTTTCATTTTGTTTTCACCCCTCTTGAACCCCAATATCTCAACAACCCCCCAACATTTTTAGCTCATTTAGTCACACCAAAATTGTGCCATCACTACCTACTTTTGGATCAAATTTCACGATGATCGGATCAACACTTCGAAAGTTATCCTCGGACAAACAAACGTACATACATACATACTTACGTACATACATACAACGCTGATTTGCCCAAATTGATTTGGAAATCTTGCTTCGCTGCATCAAAAATTTAGTCACGTCATTAATTGATCTTTCGGATGAGCTTGGGGTTTTGAGGAGATCGATCCTACTAGATGCCTAGATACGAGGCGTCGCTTATCATGCTGCCGCCACTGATTAGGCCAATCAGGGGGCTTGCAGCACTGCATTGTCGCATTCCCCTGTTTCAAGGAACAAACAAAACTTGGGAGTCACACTAGAAACAGGATTTTTTAGTTTTTTTTTTATGGCTTTGCCAGATTTTTTGCATTAATGACGTGGTATCGAACTAGGTTTCGTGTCGTAGGCTCCCGTACTAATTTGCGTACAATAAAGAATAAAGTCATTGCATCTTGCGCATATTCATGCATATGACGCGGGCTGCCAAATCTGCCAATGTGTAAATTGTCAATCGGCCATCATTAGCTGCATTTATGTATGAGTAAATTAATTTTCTTGATAACTTTTTTAACGTGATTTTTTCCGGGACGGAGACAAATCCAACAAATCAAAAATCATAAAAATCGGTCAAGCCGTTCTTGAGTTATAAATGGTGTAACTAACCCGACATTGTTGTATCTATATAGGGTGTTTGATATATACGTACAAAAATGAATGGGGTTATTTTGAGGAGTATAATAAATAAATTTGTGAAATTGTTACGATAGAAATGTGAAATTTATTTTGGAATGTAAAAACAAACACTTCATTAAACTTATGTTGCGCTATTGCATAATGCTTGCCATCTAACCACAGATACTGTATTGGTGACGTCTCGTGATATCTCTTGTTGTCCCTTTCTAACCCAAAACCCGCAGCCATGTCCGAAAGAGATATCAAATCGGCCTTTATTTTTGGATGTCGATTGCAAGAGTAGGCAGTAAGTTTTATATCGAATTAATCACCTAAACTTAGTCGAGTTTCTTTAAAATTTAATAATATAACTAGTAGTTTTTTTTTTTTCGAGAAATCTGTTTTTATGTTTTGAGAAACCGTCACTTGAATATCGTAGGTATATTACCAACCACCCTGTATATATATAGATAGATGTTGTGTTAATTAGTAAGTAGTGTTATGTGTAAAAACCTGTGTATGTCCAATAAATTACATTTCTATCTTCAAATCTAGTAGGAAAAGAGAAACTTATTTTATAACGAAATAATGGTATTATTGCGCGGCCACGAAATCGAAGTTTCCTTTGTTTGAAACAATGCGTTTCAGAGGCAGCGCGTGTCTAGACTGGAGCTAGGAACAGTCGGTGGTGAGCAAAAAGGAAGACCCCTGGCATACAAATGAAGGACTACTGGACGTAACAATTGCTCCACGTAGGTACCACTGTCACATCAATGTTGCCGCACATAAGGGAAGTAGCGGACGCCTGTAGGGTTTTGAAATGCGCAAGCTGGCTTATCTGTTGAAAACGGAGCACCTAACATAATACCCGTTTCAGTTCTCTGAATCCCAATAAGAACTGCAACAAAATACGGATTTAAAGAGAAATATCTTCAGGTTCTATTTTGCTTCAACGAGTAAAACAGAAGGTTTCGTAACTTCGTGTTTGTGCTTTCACACAGTAACATTCGGAAGAAATCATGTGTTAACTTCTCCGAAATGCTCTATAGAAATGGTTTTATCTCTGAAAATGCAACATGAAAGGAAATAATCTGGTATTTTAAACTTCCTTACTTTAAAACATCAAAGAATAGGTCGTATTTTTGTATAGAATTAATTATGAATGGGGCAATGATTTTGCTGCTGATGTAAAACGATAGAGGTTTCTTTTGTGAAATCACTTAGTCCTACTTAATTATTAATGCACGAAAATATTGACAACAAGAAGAAAAACTAAAGAACAAAAGAGTAAAGGGATTCTGGGAGTCGAAATTTCTAATGAGATCCAGTATGGGAGTCACTTAGAAGCAAAAGCTGTGCTCACCTCCAAAAAACTTGGGAGTCCTTAACCGTGCCAAACAGTATTTTACGGCACAACGGCTATTGCTGTACAAAGCGCCCTTCAGAGAAGAGCCATTAGAATCGTCGGCGATCCCAAACTCGCCAAAGGGCTGGAACCACTGAGTCAACGCCGTGACATCGGATCGCTTAGTGTTTTCTACCGCCTGTATAAAGGGGAATGTTTTGAGGAGCTATTCGATCTGATTCCGTCGTCGACATTTTACCACCGCACTTCTCGACAACGTAATAAAGCTCATCCACATATCATCGACAATTGGGTATCGCGCACCACACGCTTCACGCGATCTTTTCTACCCCATACTTGCAAGATTGCAAGAAGAGAATGAGCTACACAAATAAAATAAAAAAATAAAAACTTTTGCTCGTTTAAATGAAAAATTACAGTTTTCTAGTTTTCACAAGCCTCAATTTTACTACATAATGCATGAATTAAAACTCAACCTTCGCTCTCATATGAGAACTGGCTGGACATTCCGCCTTTGAAACACATCTCGTGCTCGACGAAGGGTTCTTTAAACTACATGATAGTGCTAATAAAGTGTGTACGTTGTAGGTCCTTCCTCCTAATTACTCATCTCTCTAGCTGAGACACAGAACGACTGTGTAGTCCTTTATTAATACTCATCAAAATATTGCACCTGGCTTACCGCCTTTATTGCGCACTTGATTTATGAGGTTGTTTTACAAAGGGGTGATAGGTAGAATATTAGATAGTCCTACGAAAGTAGAAGAGTTCCTTGTGAAAGGGCTCGCTCGGGGAAGTACTACCAATCTGGCCGCCAATCAGCATTGCTGTGTTTCAGTTTGAAGGGTATAGTTGCCGGTGAAATATGGTTCAAGTTGATGAACGCAGAGCAGTGCATTGTAGGGAACGTATCTAAGATGTGTGACCTACTAGGTAATACTTTGTTATAGGCGGATGGTTACCTACCACTTAACATGAGGGGAGCCATACTTATTCGGAATTCTATTTTTGAATCGCTGCTGCAAGCATTGTCTGCTTCCCAAAGTTTTACCGGGCAATAAATTTAACAAATGACTCAAATTAGGGCTTTATTTTGTTGCTTTTGTCGATGTTGTTTATTAAAAAACGTTTGCATAAAATGGCACAAAAAACAAAAAATGGAATCGTATGCGGTCGGAAAAAGTTTATAATCAGTTTTATTTAGTGACTCTACGTGTGTCGACCATGTTTTTGGCAACAACAAAAGTTTGTTTTTGTTTTTTACGCAAACGTTTTTTAATAAACAAGACAGAGAAAAGCAACAAAATAAAGCCCTAATTTGAGTCATTTGTTAAATTTATTTCCGGGTAACTTTGGATAGCAAATAATGCTTGCAGCATTGCAATTGTAAAAGGGACTGAGAAAATGCATGAGTGGTAACAATCCACTACAAATGCTGTAGTTTAATTAGTTTGCTATTTTATTTTGATAAATTAGCTCTAGCAACAGATAACATTTCTTGCACTCGACGGAGTCTTATTGAAACTGACTTTTGAGGAAAGAAGAGATGGAAATGATAAATTTCAAGTTAAGCCTAAAAAACTTTTAATGTGTAAATCTTCCTTCTTTTTATATTTCTAGAGAATAAAGTCGGAATACAACTCGATTTGTCTTAGCTGGCGATTATGTATTAGAAATTTTACGCCCTCGAAACTAATCCTCGGAATTCATTGCTACTGAAATTGTTTTTTGTGCTGGTAATGAGCATGCGGATCTCATCACGGCTTTTTAGGGTCCTGTAGACTACCTAGGTACTCTTAGTATTCACAGTTTCACCGTGTTCGTTTGTCTGACTCTACGTAGTTACAGTCATTTTACTCATAGAGTATTGGCGCTGCAAAACCATGATATGATGATACATTTAGGTGATGGCTATTAAGTGATGAAATTAAATTTTAAAAATATTTTTAGGGTTTCTCCTCTATATGTAGGGTGATTTTTTACTTGCATAACCTTGTGGTATCATTTTGTATTCCAAAATAAATACGGTTTTTGACACATGAATCCGTTTACGAAATATAAAGCTTCAAAGTGGACATCCTCCCACTACCTAAGTATTCACAATAGTTGCATATATATTTACTAAAATTGTAAGAAGAATTATCAAAGCTGTGTAGGTAGGCTTCACTAGTTTAGGAATTGTAATCAACCAATATATTTATATTATTATTATGTTTGTGGTTGGACTTGTAAATAGTTTATATAGGCCTGATACAAAAAAGGGAAAAAACTAACCGCAAAATTTACGTACTTTAAAATGAATAATATAGCTGTACTGTCTATGAAACCATTTACTGTGCGTGACCCGACGCTCGCTTAACCAATGGAATTTCTGACGATTATGTATTTGGTACAAAATATCCTTCCAAAATTCTGATTTTATTGCAAATTGAATATTGTTTTGTTTCGTAAATGTATTAGGTAAGTAAGTATTAAAGTCCTAATTGATATATTACATACAACGCACAGAATTTTCCTAGGTTCTAGTCTTAAAATTTGGATGGTATATTCTTTGTGAGGTGTAAAGGTGCAAAGTAAATAAGATGATTGTACGCGTACTGTAGTTCTACGCGTACGAAGTCGCGGCGGATACATCTAGGCTTGGTTTTGTTCAAATATTCTGACGGAAGTCTGAAGCACGTAAACGTCTTTGTCGAATGCTTTTAGTGTGAAATTGAACCTGGCTATGCGTTACGCTGGCTATATACGGGGACGCCGATGCCATCATTCCGCGTCGCGTGGAGTTTGGCAAAGCGCGAGAAAAACGAGCACACACACGAAGACTCCACAGACTCCAAATAGGCGTGTCTTAAATTATACCGTTTCTATTTTTTTTATGTCCCTGTGTCTTTTAGGTACACAGAATTATAATAAAAAAATTCATTACCGACGGCTGCGGACTACCAACTGTGTTCGAAATGGATTTATTGGATTGTTGTATGGGCCACAGACAAAAGCGAGCGGCGCGACGTGGAGTCGCCGCACTCCACGTCCGTCGAGTCTTGGATTTCTGAATGTTCGGATATCCAAATATTCCTAGGACTCCACGCAATCCGCTTGAGATTTCGCAGTTTTTCGAGACTTGTGGAGTGTTGGCGTAGAATCTTTTGGAGTCGCGTCCCCGTGTATGACCAGCTTTAGTGTTTCATGGGTTTGTTATTTATATTGACGCTGAGCTTGCTTTCAAAATCTTGGTGAATTCGATGACTTACGAACGTGCATTTTTGTCGTTCCTTGTGAGGAACTTTGCTCATCCTGCTTTTCCGTTTTCTAGCAAGTATGAAAACACTTGTTTAAAGTTGATTTAAAAATATAATTATGACGATACACATATTGGGAAATTAAGATGAGCACAAAGGGCAGCTACAAGAACCTTTATAGCTAGAAGAAAATCATTTTCTAAAACATCTGGAGAAAATCACTTCTGCAGTTAATAATATTGAGAAAAAAAATAAGTTGGTGAAAAATTGGTTAAATTTACTTTTTCTGTTCTCGCTAGCTAATAATGAACCAAAACTTCAAGGGATCAACTGAGATTAGGGACCTATTACGAGTATTACCAATTGCTTAATATGATTTCCGATACATTTGGTAGTAAAGTACTTAGTAGTACAAATCATGATTATTTTCTCATATCGTCATTAGATTCTCTTGCTGATGAGAAACAAAAGTTACAAGGGGATCAACTGAGGTCTCGTTTTTTTCTAAATGTAACTAAACACTAAAGCACCTAAGCTCCTAAGGTATTTTAAAAATTAATGCAATAAAAAGATACGGCGTTGAACCAGCTGAATTACTTTCAACAACCCTACATTTTAAAGAATTCTAAGATGTTTTTTACAAAAAATCAAGAGTTGAAGTGAGCATGAAAAAAAGTATCTAGAAAACGCTACAGTTTTGTTTGATATCTCAAGTAAAGCCAAAATAACATTACAGAAGCATCCGCGAGTATGTACAAATTCCGTATACATATATTTTGAAATTTGTTTGTTGATCTTAACTTTTTGCGGTTATCGTGGCTGCGGTTGCCTAAAACTTACACATAGTTAACTTCTGACCACAGCTTCACTCGCGTGGTTCCCGGCTGAAAAGTTGCCTGTGATACTGTAGGTACTTACGAACTATATGTTATGAAAACATGTTGTCTAACTCAATTCAGTGTTGTGTAAGCTATAATAGGCATATATATCAGTCCTAGAACTCAATGTTAAAATTTCAGTGTGTGTGATATATGCTGTTGGTGTTCCTATTTGTTAATGAATAAATAAAAAAATCTATATCTCTATATATATATATTATATCAGTCATAGGACGTCCACTGCCAATCATAGGCAAATGCATATGAATAATACCTTCTAATAAGAAGGTCTTTTAAATGCAACTGATACCGAAAGTACGTAGTAATACTTACTATTGTTTGCCGGAAGCTTCAAAATACGCGTGTAATACAAACGGTATGCTTGTTAAGCCGAGCGACAAAACAGAGGCGTTGTTAAGAAGGGGCGTAGCAGCGCTCCTCACGTGGTACAGGCCAATTTATTTGTGGTTAAGTGCACACAATAAATTTCTCAAATGGCCCGTGCTTACTCCGACGAAGGCTGTGCGCTATTTATTTCCTCAGTCCGAGCTTTATCGTCGAACCTGCCGACATATTGTACAAGACAATAGAGCTTAGATTTGTCGCTTGATGTCATAATAAAAAGTACGCATTACCCGCTATTTGTTTCGTGATACACGCTTTTACAACTTTTTTATAACCCAACATAAAGTTAAGCCACTAAGGGTGGCGTATTCCTCAAACCTTTTGACCTTAAGCGAGGGTAAAACTTTCTTCAAATTTGAATTATTTTTTCGTGAAAATTCTTAATTAACAAAAAAATTGCTGAAGGGTAAAGTTTGATTAAAACGCTAATTGTTTTGATGTGGAGACCGATGAGTTGATTTGGTAAACAATTTAGGATGATTTTAGATGAACAAACAAACAGGCTAGTAGGAGGCGAGCTGGGTGGGAACAACGGTGCTCGTTAGCGGGCATTGAATGCTCTTTGAAAACAAAACCGCAGTTGAATCAAGCAATTGACTGGTAAACAACGCCACGTGGCGCCTTTCAACTAGCGGAGAAGGCAGGTAACAAGGAATTACTTGCTAACGGGGTGCACTGAACTGGGGATACTCTAAGAGTCTAGGATCTCATTAGTTTTTTGTTATTTTCGGTAAGGAGTTTCCAGTTTATTTTTATAAGGGGTATAATATTTTTTCATTTTACTTATATTTACAGCAGTAAAATATTCTCCAGTAAAGAGCTAGGAACACCAATAACAATTACTAACTGAGAAAATGCGCTTCTGTGAAACTCAATGAACGCACAGCTGAAATTGCTTCAGGTCTAAGTATGCAGTTTGTTTCACTACCTACACTAATAAAAATAAGGCGTTCGCAGCGCTAATGGGTGATGTTAGTCGAACCGTCGTATTTATGCAGTAGCACGTTAACAAGACAACATTACACTATAGCAAACTTTGCTTCACGAACTTTATAATGGATGTCCCGTTTTATAATTTCTCTGCCGTGTGCAATATTAAAGTTGGGTAGGGGATGTTTTGACCATGCAGCGCGAGTTTACCAACTGCAGTTTAGTTTACTTGAGCATTAGGATACTCCAGTCGATAGATATAAATTGATCTACCATATAATTTGATGCAATTGAAATATTTGTGTTTTACTGGAGAATACTCCAGTGTCATTAATTCTCTAGATATAACAAGGTTGTTCAAATTAAACGGGATTCTCCTGTTACCAATGCATGAAGGAAATATAAACCTAATCCTGGTGTGCCTATAGGCAATATTAGATCCTTCGAAACATCTAGAAACAAATTATAAAGTTGTTCAAAGAAAAAGTAGCGCTAACAAAAATACGGACTAAAAAAATTTACTTAAAATACCTACATAAACAATTAACTTTCACTATACCTAATTAAGGTGTAAAATATGTATTTTTTTAGGGGGTTTTTAGTTTCAACGCTAGCAAACGTAAGGAAAACGGTAGGTACCTATAACGAAAAAGTAGAAAAGTTTATCAATTTTAATACCCTTTGAACTTATCAATGACAGTAATGAATTGCTTTAGATAGAGTAAGTATTATCTCAACACTTATTAGTAATAATAAACTAATAGCCTTTGTTTTTCACTTTGATTCATTATGTTATAACTAGGTAGGCAAATGGTAAAGAACTAATTAAATTTATCAGCGGTAATACAAGCTTACTTTGCTTTTATTTGCAATGCGGTTTTACTTTTTCTTTTTAATTCCTCATGATGGTAAAAAGGGAACCCTTATGATGCGACTTCGTCCATCTGCCCGTCAGATATTCTGTTGTCACTCACACCGTTATCTCAGCTACTTCTCAAGCTATTGACTTGAAGTTTGGAATACTGTCCAACTATTAATATGTAATTGCAAAAAGTTGACAGAACAGGCCTAAAACTCATTTGAACTTCTGCAATTATGTTTTTTAACATGTCGGCCAGTTGCATTTGAAAACCACGATAAGGGTCATGTCAGTCCTTTTATCAACTTTTACACCCACCATGTTAAGAGTAAAGCCCATGCAAATCCCTTCTTTGGACAGCAAATTGCCTTGGAATTACTTATTAATGCAACTTGCCCCCAGCTCTAAACTGGCGGTCAGAAGCCTCGTGTAGTCCGCGCACCTTTGCTTTGGCGAGCATATCCTTTTTGTTTTAATGTAAGTATCTTCACCGACCTGAAATGCAGCTTTTATGTTTTACCTAGTTAGAGGCCAATTTTTTTTACTTATTTTTCATACTTTGTATCTCCTAATCTTGGTGGTAAATCTCAGAGAATACACTTAGTAGAAACAGATCAGATAATCTAAGGAAAAATAAAGTTTGTGCAGGTTATCTTCAACTAAATATGAAGAAATGATATGGATATGACGTTTTAGTTGCGGGTATATTCTATTAAATCATGTTTTGTCGAACCTGGAGCCGAAGAAAACAATATAATATTATAAGAATCAAAGTCCTGCTGACTGAAATACAACGCACAGCCTAAACCGAAGTCTTGAAATTTGGAGGTTATGTTGTTTGTGCGATTTAGAAGTGTACTCACTAAGAACAGATTTTTCAAAACGGGTGATTTTTAAAATACCCGTTTACTTTAAATAAACGGATATTTTAAAAGTCCCCGTTTTCATCCTATTTCCTAACATCATAAGAGGGTAAAAGTGGTTTTTACGTTTGTATGAAAAGCCGTAGTCTTTGGGTTTATAAACCTGAAAGTTGGCAAAAATACTCTTCACGATCTGAGAATCTGAGAAATTGTATTTTTTTGTCTCTCAAAAATCACCCCTTGGGTGGGTGAAAAGGGTTGTTGCATTACGTATAGGAAATCACTATTCCTTGGGTTAATAAACGTATAAATTTGTATAATACAGTTTGAGGAATAATGAAATATTTTATCATGGATTGACTACCAAGGTCTGATGATGAATCTAGGGGGGAATTTTCAGAACTCCTCAATGGTTTCCAGTATAAAGATTGTGTTTGGGTTTTTTAAGTTGTTTTTGCGAGACGTTTAACGATATAATTGACTACCAGGGTCTTAAAACGACGACCGACAGTTCTTAATGGATAACAGAAGGAAGGTGTTTAGGTTCTGTGTTATGACACCGTAACGTTAAATATCTATTTTCAAAATAAAGAGAGCTAATACAGCACATGCACCACTTTTTACCAGTTGGTCAAAAACTTCGACAACTGTACTGTACGCGCGCGTACGAAGTCGCGGCGGATACATCTAGTAAATTATATAGGTAAGGCTATCTTTATTTATAAGGAAATAAATCAAAAGCAGATTGTCGTTTTCGCAGCGGGACTATTGACTCATTAGTTCCTTAACGACGGTCGAGACTTTTCCCAAGTAAACACCAATATTTTATTAAATTCGCTTCCATTGTGAAATTCAAATTTGTCGAAAGTTGAAAACCATTACTGACCGCGGAGCGTTTCATAAATTTCTCGTAGCTACATGAAATACGCGACAAGTTTTTGGATTCTAATTGGAAATCAACTATGTTGCCTAAAACAACAACACTTTATATTAAAGTTTTGGCTCGCAGTTGTTTATAAAACGGCGGAATACATTAGTTTATTATCACAGTTGATCCTTTAACGGAACATTTAATAAAAAATATGAACTAATAAAATTGAATGAGGAGTACATAGCGTGTTTTAACATAATAAGTGTAGCATGTCGAGTATTTGATCGTGTTATTTAAAGAAGCTCCAGAGAAAGTCCTTAAAAATGTAAAATTAAAGCAAAACACTAGACTTTCGACCGTCGTCGCAAGCTTAAAAAAATACTTGAGAAATTAGGGGCAGTTCATTAGGATGAGTGGTATGTATATATATTTAATAAGTGGTATATTTAAAAGCTTTGTAGTTACTAGGTTTATGAGTTAACATAATGCTACCGCTTCAACGTATGTATCAAGTTTAAATATTATAACTTACTTTTCAATCAAAGGTTATTGCCGTGATACAATAGTTATTAAAGACAAACGGAGTGGAGACGGGCGTTCCCCTTAATAGAAAGAAACGCCAGATCACTTTATTCCATAACACAAACAAACCAGAAAATTAACAAACGAAAACGAAATGTCCTGTGAAAACATATCCATGCAGAGTAGCATGTGCCACCGCACTAGTAACTCCACTAAATCCACTCAGGTATTTTGATCAAGTGGACAGGCTAATCTGTGATGGCTGTGATAGAACCCCCCCGCCACTGATGAAATTACACAAATGCTAATGAAAGTCGAGCTACTCGAGTGAGATTAGCGTTGTCGCTGCAAAATTGGAGCTGTTTAGGGGACAATTTTACTCCGTTCCTAGAATTAGTAAATATTTTTTTTCTTTTTATTTCTGTTGCAGTATTTACCTACGACAAGTTACTTATTTGTGTTGTAAAGGATTTATTGCCGATAATGACGATTCTGTGCTGTATTCTAGTAAATTACAAATTACAATTACGAAAAGTTGGTAAGTAGGTAGTGTAGGTACCTACTTATCAAATTGCGAACAGTTAGTACCTCTAGCTTTTCAATACGGCATTATGTTGTTAGATTGCGTCAAATAACCATTTATGAATACTTATATTTCGTTAAGAATAATTAAACTGTAGAGCGTCGTCAGTCACGTATAGTATGGCGCATGAAAATCCGAGCTATTTCGGCGAAACAATACATTCGGGACATTAATTTCACGACAACATCTTCCACTACTTAAATAAAAGTAAACATATACGGCTCACTGAACGTAAGCGATGTACAAAACGTTAGGGTTGGCTGGTTTTCGTAGCTGGATAGCCGAATAGTTTCTACTATTGGTAACTAGCTTCCGCCCGCGGCTTCGCACGCGTGGTTTGCCAATTCAAAGTAAACTATGTGTTAATCCAAGTTATAATCTACGTACATACCAAATTTCATCGAAATCGGACCAACCGTTACGACGTGATTGAGTACCTAATAAACAAACAAATAAATGAATATCCAAACTTTCGCATTTATAATATTAGTGTGATGCAAGATGTTTCTTTTAAAATAGCCAAGAACTTACTAGTAAAAAACATTCTAAATATAACGTGAAGGGTCTACTTGATTCCAATTATGGCCAAAAAGCTTACTTTTCTTCGAAGATTCCTGGTCTAGTGGTTTATAATAAAACTAGCTGACCCGCCAGCGGCTTCGCACGTGCAAAAACCAAAATCATTATTCTTGAGAAACTTTGACACCCCATTTTTAACCATTGGACCTGATTTATGGGATAAAAAGTAGATGTGTTGATCCTACGTACTTAAATACAAAATTTCATCGAAATCGGTTCAGCCGTTACGATGCGATTGACTAACAAACAAAGATCCAAACGTTCACATTTATAATATTAGTGTAATATTATTTAAAAAGAGCAAAGTCATGCAAGAAATGAATGGCACACACTAACGGAGATCCAACAGTGAGTAAAGTCGGGCTGTGGAGGATGATAGAACAATAATATTTTGTTGATGTGATAACTTATTAGACATTCTTCAATAAAGTTAGAAATATAATTGATCAGCAAGGTAGAATTCTATAGAAAACTTTTAAGTAATGGTACCTAGTGATTGGAAAGGACAGGTAACCTCTAGTTTGCATTTTAAATAAATATTGTGCCTACAATCTTATAGTGCCTCTACACGATGGGCCATTATGGGCGATCATAGACGATCACCATAGTGTAGAGGGCATAATTGCCTGTAATCATCGCCCATGATCGGCGATGATCGAGCGTAATTGCCACTATGTCGGTTTTTCTGACAAACATCAAAGGAGTTTGCGGGCATGATTGTAAGCGTGTCCATACGATCGCCGATCACTGAGTTCGTATTTGTTCACGGGACGGTGCGGACGCGTGCGTTTTATATAATGGTTTTATATATACTAAATACATTAATAGCGGCAGCTGCTACTGTTTCCACGTCCATAATTAACAAATGTAGTTGGCCAATCATGGTGGCAATCATTGCGCATTCTGTGATTGTCCATCATGCCCCATAGTGTAGACAGCTGCGCAATCATGGTGGCAATCTTTGCGCATTCTTTGATTGTCCATCATGGCCCATGGTGTAGAGGCTACATTAGAGGCAGGATAATTTGTTGAGTTTCTCGGCATCGTAAGTAACTTTTCAGCTTTTTGTGTAAACTAAAACCATTGTGTAGTAATAGTAAAGAGGTAAATCTTTGCACGACCTGACAACCCTAAATTGAGTTTTGTGTGACGCTGCTTATTCTAGCGTTGTATGGACGCGTTCTAATCCCCGGTATGTAAGATTATTTCATATTTACCCGGACAGTGGACTCTGTCCCTAGTCTTAATTGAACGTTTTCCCTTTCTCGTTATATCATAAAAGGATAGGCCAGTTTATTAGTTGGATAAGTACATACTTATACAACCCACCACTAATACTGTGGGGTTATTTGCCGCAGAAATTAATTAAATGTTCGTAATATCAAGTTTAGGTATAATCCGATACAAATAATGAATTCGGGTATTAAATAAATATGAAGCTCGTTAAAATTAAGCTAAAGTACTTTCAGTAATAGTGATCATACCACGCTCTAGCTGTGAACAAAGTTAATAACATGTTAGTTTTAAAGCTCGCTTAGTTATTCTAAACCTGTAGAATATTCTACCGAATTACATAATTATAAAACTTTAAAATCAAAGTACTCGCACTTAAAATACAAATTTATAAATTCGAAAGTAACTCTGCCTGTCTGTAGAATAGAATAGAATAATTTATTTACATACAAAATGACACATGAAACAATTATAAAGAACAGTAGGTACATACAAATTAATTTATTAAGATAGTTCGACTCATGTCTGTATGCTCCTCTGTTTGCGTTTTTACGGCTGGAACTATCTTGACGAAACTTAACAAGGAAACACTTTATATCATGAGAAAGGACATTTGAGATTTTTGGCCATAAAATATTAAAAATTAATCAAAGAATGCGCCACAGGTAAGAAAATAATAGTTGAGACATCATCATCACGTCTACGGAGTTACAATTATAAAGGTTTTTACCTCGACCTTCATGGTCGCGTCAGACAATAAAACATTTTGGTTTAACTATGACTTGCCTGAACGGACAGACGACGTACGGATTTAAATTCACGCGAACGAAGTCGCGGGTAAACAGCTCGTTCTCAATAAAATACGAAAAAACGTTTTCTAAAGCACTAAATTGTGAAAACATTGAATACAAGTCGTTACCATTCATATTGCACTTGTCGGAGTCACGCGACTGGTGCAGAACAAAAGTGCTTTTGTTGGGCCAAGCCGCAGTTGTTTAGCACCAAGGACTGCGCACATATTTGCCCTACATCTAGCAGCTGTTCGGTAAATGTTCTGCAACGTTTAATGTTCTAAAATTTTACTAAACTAGTGGTTCTGTCAGAACAGTAGACCTCGCGTCCCAAGTCCAAAATGCAATTTGTGCAACAAAATTGCTTGAATTTTCCGATAGGCTTACCTATGTAGACTTTTGAGCAAAATATTGGAATAAGTTTACTCGCGTTCCTTTGGTCCTAGGAGGTCTAACCTGGTGTCAATGGGTTCGTCTCGTGAAGGCAGAGAGGACTAGTCTGATTGCTATAGGTAGGTATAATTTTTCCGAAAAAAAATTCATTTGAAATCCGTTCATAGGTAACGTTACAGCAAACTTCCCCCCCCCCTTTCCCCCTCCACTCCTCACGTTTGGAATATTTTCGCAACATCTTGTGTAGAATGAAGTCCTTAGTTTGCCTCTCAAATTTGATTGAAATCCGTCGATAAGTAAGGCTACAGGAAACTTCGCTCCTTTTCCCCCCAATAAAAAATCGAAATCTACTACAAAATTTAAATAAATCCACGAACTTGTGAGGCAATTTTCGTCAAAATCGGTTGAAAAATGCTACCTGTACCTGACGAGAACAGACAGACGGACATACAGCCGGACAAAAATATTTTTTGCCCAATCTCGAAACTGATACGCTTCGCTCGCTTGGCCAATTACGATTGGGGTCGAAATTATGAAATAACTAGCTTTGGCCCGCGACTTCGCACG
This sequence comes from Philereme transversata, assembly GCA_963924445.1. Lineage (NCBI taxonomy): Eukaryota > Metazoa > Arthropoda > Insecta > Lepidoptera > Geometridae > Philereme > Philereme transversata. Next base: position 16,010,579 of record OZ004342.1, read on the forward strand.
CGTGTATGTTTCAATGCATGGTCTTTCTTTTACCAAATTTCATCGAAATCTGTTAAGTGTTCGAGTCACAAACTAACGAATATCCAACTAAACTAACGTATATCTCAGATGTAAAGTTACTTAAATAACCAATCGATAGGCAATTTGTTTATTTCTATGCCTCTAAAGTTTAATTGTAATAACTTAAAACTACAGAATCTACTGTCATAAGTTCCAATAATTTTTTTATTAATGAAATACTTTTTCAAAACAAGCTTTTATAAAATTCACAATCGGAACCGTAGGCAGATTCAAATGAGCCCAAACACTATTAGCCTACCCCCCCCCCTACCCTACCCATACCCCCTACCCTACCCATACCCCCTACCCTACCCATACCCTACCCTACCTAGTACCCATTCAGAAGTTCCGGTGTCTAGCATCCGTCTCCATCATGAGACCACCCCCATGGTACTATATTATTGCATTGTCACCGAAGTTACATATGTATTCCAAGTTTCAGCTCAATCGGTTGAGGGGAAAAAAAGATTCCACCCAGACAAACATACATACCTACATTGCAAGTTAATAAAAAGCTTGTAAAAATAATCATCATTGCTGCTATAATCCGCAGTATACGTATTTCCTTGCACAAGATAAAAATGTCATAACGTAGATAAGCCCGTGTCTTTGTCCGTTACATTGAATATTTTTTATCAAAGTTCAACGGTAGCGCACTGTTTACATAAACTTGTCGTAATGTTTCCATTACGGACGTAATAAAAAATTATTGGTACCTATGCATAAAATAATATTTATTTATCTTTGGTCGCGGTGCAAATAGCATCATTCAATAATATGTTAATCAGACTGAACAATAAATAATAAACCCAGCGCTTACATTTTTATTTTATGCATGTGCAATGTGTTCTTTACTGCAGATTAAATCCATATAATATCATTAATTCTGATTAATTCCAGATAAACATACGTACGGAAATACCTAAAGGATTAGGTACGATTATTTCAATAATAAATTGAAAGCGGTATTATTCCATTGTTGATTAGATAAAATATTCAGTGTAAATCGATTGATTCATAACTATAGATTAACTTCGTTTTACGAGGCATGCCTTTTAAGTTTTGTCGTTTGAAGAAAAAAACACATCTAGAACCTTATAGTACTTTTTATTGTTTTTCAAAGTATTCACAACGTAGCTTAAAACACTTTTCCATTCGCTCAAACCAGTTATTATAACATTTATTCCACTCTAAAGTGGGGTGTTCAAAATGGCTGTTTTGAAAGCGTCGACTGCTTCTTCACCGGACTGAAACCTTTGACCACGAAGACTTTTCTTAATTTTAGGAAATGTAAAGAAATCGTTAGGGCTTAGGTCAGGACTGTATGGAGGATGGTCAAGAATTTCTACTTTTTCCTGCTTCAAATACTCAATCGTTTGACGAGCGCTGTGTGAGCTTGCGTTGTCGTGGTGCAGGATGATGCGTCGCTTTGAGTTAGATTTTCGAAGTTCGGCGATGACTTGTGGTAAACAAACTGTAGTATACCACTCTGCGTTAACCGTTCTACGATCTTCAAGTGCAATAGTCGCAACATGGCCGGTTTTTCCAACGAACGTGGCCACCATCTTCTTTGAAGTGCTTCGAGAACGAACAACTTTAGTCGGCTTTGGCTCGTCTTGAAAGACCCAGATTGTAGATTGTTGTTTGGTATCAGGATCGTAGGCATAGATCCAAGATTCGTCACCACTTATGATGTCGTAGACGTGATTTGACTCCCCTCGGTTGAACCTTTGCAGAGTTTTCTTACACCATCTGACGCGGGCCGCCTTGTGATCGTCGGAAAGCAGATGCGGTATCCAACGGCATACTAGCTTTCTCACACCAAGCGCTTCATGCAAGATCTTCTGAATGGTTGTCCCTGAGATGCCTAATAGAGCCTCTATCTCTCGATACGTCACATGACGATCTTCGAGAATTAGTTGTCTCACAGCAATGATGTTATCTTCAGTGAAGGCGGATTTTGGGCGTCCTTCGCGAAATCTGTCACCAACACTAGTATGTCCACGCTGGAATTCTAAATACCAGCGTTCGACAGTCCGCAGACATGGGGCTACATCACTGAACACAGATGTTAGCTCTTCTAAACACTGAAGCCGTGTCAGGCCTCTTCTAAAGTTGTAGAAAATTATTGCACGAACATTTTCCTTAGAAAGATTCATTTTCGTACGTGACCTGACAGATTCAAATCGAAACTGTGACTAAACAATAGCATTAATCCTAATACTTTCAACTGTTTTGAGATTCAAAATGTAAACACATTCGAATATAGAACAGTTCCAAATTCAAAATTGCCGGAAAATATGGAAACGACAGAACTTAAAAGGCATGCCTCGTATTGATCGAACGAAGCGATATTTCCAAATCAACTTGTTCGAATCGGCGTTATATGTCGAGGATAACTTTCGAAGCGTTGATCCAATCTTCGTGATAGTACCTAATAGTACAATCAGGTTGTGATAACATAAGCTAAAAATATGAGGGGGGGGGGGGGGTTGTTATAGTAAAAAAAATCTAAGTGAGACAATTAGTTTTACATTTCTACCCCAAAAAAATAGAATAGGATATAATAATTCTTTATTGTGTACCAGGAATACTTAAAAAAAACGAATTTATGCTAAATATAATGCAATGGCCTTATCGCTGATAACGATTTCTTCGAGGCAACCTATATGACGTGAACTCCCGTTAATTAATGCAATTAATTGTTAAGAGGTTTCTATAGGCTAGGGAACACATCGACAATACCCCGGGTGTTGTTGGTGTCAATAGGTGACCGCTTACCATCAGGCCTGTTTCCCCAATTAAAAAAATAGTAAATAGTTGTAATTTAAAAGAAACTGTAGGTCAGGTTAGTTTGCACGCAAGATTGTGCGGAGCTCTGTGTAGTGTATCTACATTTTATAGATGATTGATGACTAATCAATATCATCGCATATAAATATGAGTTATATTAATTATTATTATTATATTACATATTATGAGTTATTGAGTTTAGGATCATGAATTATGAGATCATTTTAAGTTTTGTTTAATCTGTTTCAATAACAAAACCAAACCAGTTACTTATTCAGTCATCGAGCACAGGTAGTCAGGTAGGCTTCTATTTTGCTTTCGAGCTCATCCAGTTATCTGAAATGACCTTGATTGAAACTGATTGACACTCTGAATGCAGCTGGGGATGGCCTAATTTCAGTTAGCAGATTGACCTCTAAAGTTTAACATGAATCTTTGAAACAGATTCATAAAGTCGAGCTGTTCTCAAAATGGACGTCAAATCTGTTGAATACCGCTACTAAATGATTCTATAATTCGGGCTTTTAGGGTTAATCTGCCATTGGGAATATGGATATTAATGGCCATTTCTATCCCCCTTTGCATTAATAGAGCCAATTCGTTTCAATCAAGGCTATTATTTGTCATAATCAAAGTGAGTAAACATTCGCGCAGGTGAAAGAGGTAAATAGAGAATGTATAAATTAATTAAATAAAGGCGTCCAGCCCCAACTAATGAAGAGGGACGTATCCTTTAATTACCTTTTGTATTTTTCAACTAACCAGGCGAACGTATTTAAATTAATTTTATCTTGGTGGCTTGTCTATGAGTACCATTATGAGGGGAGTGAACCCTCTTTTGTGTTTGATGTGCCTGGTTTGTTCGAGACTCTTTTAAAGTCTCTATAACAAGGCCAATTCACAAGGTTCACAATTTGGAATGGGCCTGTTAGGTAAAAGGTTTTCCATGAATCGGCATTGTTTTTGAAAGCTTCTTCAAATATGTATTTAACAAATACATAAATATTGCTAGACATTTCACACAACGCTATCTAGACCCAAACTAAGCAGAGCTTGTACTATGGGAACCAGATAACTGATATAATACTTATACACATTTTTTTTGCAAATACATACTTATAATATATAGAAAAATATCCAAACCCGAAAGTCTCAGCCGGCTATTCGCCCTCTGTACCACGGAGGTCGTCTTTTATTCTATTTTTAGTATTTTGTTAGCATGCTAGGTAGGTACTCCATTTTCTAATTTCTGATACTTACCTCATGACGCACGACATAGAGAACGTGTCACGTCGTGTAGTGTGGGAATATGTAGGTACATATTATGTTTAAACTAATATTACACAGATATATAGAGACTAATATTAGCGGGCTTGTCAGCTTGTGTGTCTAAATGTTAAATATAAAAAAATAAGGTAAAGTTGGTAGATTGTGAGTTTGTTTGTTTGTAGGGGGTAATCTCAGAAAGCACTGAACTAATTTTGAAAATTGTTTTACTGATAGAAAGCTGCACTATCCCTGAGTGCTAAGACTGTATTTTTTTTTGATAAATATATTTTTCCATTTGAAATCTCAATAATTATTTGTTAATCACGGCGAAAATTTTCAAATGCTCGGCGCTGACAAAGTTGCGAGGGGGTCAGCTATTTTTTTTTTATACTATGGAGATGGAACAAGCCTATGGCCCACCTGATGTTAAGTTGTACCCATCGCGTATAACAAAGTTTGCCTCGTAGGTCACGCTCCTTGGAAATGTGTCCTACGATGCACTTCCCTGCATATATCAACTTGAGGCATACACGTGTAAAGCCTGATGTGCCTGTAATTTCACCGGCAACCATACCATTCAAACCGAAACACAGCAATGCTGCTTGGCGGTAGAAATAGTTATGGTGGTAGCACTTCCCCGGGCGAGCCCTTTCACAAGAAACTTTACTACTCTTAAAATTATTAGGAAATTAAAATTAAGCTATTTAAACCACTTATTAATTAATAGTCGCAAAATAAACAGTAGATACAATAGAGTATTTATTAAATACCTCATGTACTCCGAAAATTACCTGACACTAGTTTGGCACGCAATCTCTCACACACATCATCACCTGAATGCTTAGTTATGATAAATAAAATATAAGTTTGTTCAATAAAAAAAATGAACAAAATTATATTTAGTAACGTTGTAAAATAACCGCAGTAGATACCGCGGAAACGGAAGTAATTTATTATTCACGCAGCGAGTCTCATGCTGATATCGTAGCGGAAACCCCGAACTCCTATCTAACGCTATGCATTATAATAAACGATCTTTTACATTTATTTGTAACATGCAGCAAGATTTTCTATGCAATAGTTTTGGCAAATATTAGCAACACTGCTTTTTAGATATGCGTCGCTTAATTGAACAAACGGAGCATCCTCTAAATGCTAAAATGATAATGAGGTATCTACTAAGCCCGTTGCCGGGTTACCGAAAGCTACTGAAGCTTAACATAGGCTTGATTTAAACAGCTTGCGTACGAAACTTTTCCAATATTTTTTTCATCACGTTTGTCAACTTCCACGGCGCGTATCACGACAACAAACAAACAAGTATTTTCCCTCGGCGACATGAGTTTTTCAAACTCATTTCCATTCGGAAGCGCGTCAGTAAGAATTTATTGGGTCCTAACTCATACCGAAGATAATCTTGTAGTGGTACTGCGTAGGAAGGTTGAGTCGTGTCGTCGCTTCGTCATCGTTATAGGCGCATCGCTTTTCATTAGGCATCGCCCCTGACAGGCATGTGTGTTCCAGCGCTGTGACACTAACTGCCAGGAGACTTCGCTAACTTATCGGAGAACTTTTACGTGTGCGAACAACCGTCGCGTCGGCCCTAATACATTTTCCTAATACCTCTCGGGAATACTATTTTATACTAAGACGTTAAAAAAATATTATCGAGTATTTATTTTGATACTTTTAACGTTTTTACTTGTTTATTTATATACCTGCGAACCTATGAGTCTTCAGCTGAAACGAATTGGAAGATTACTTAATAATGTGGAAGATTGCCAGTTAATAATTCAGCCCTCTTTGAGTATTTGTGTGAAGTCCTTGGGTTTTCATAATAACCGCTTTATGTACTTACTTAATCCAATCAGTGACAATATTAGATATTGGTTTTACCCATAGTTTCTTGCATCTCAGTATCAATAAGGAAGCTTCTATTTATTGATTCTACGTAAATTAATAGGACCTAAGTCGGTCAAACGTCCATTTGTAGGCCTGTGGGACGAATGACAATCGGCAGCGCTTTAGATAGAGTAGGGTACCCTTAGCAAGTAGGTCGTGCGTATCCGGAGGGTACGCTATCGGCAGATATCATTACCTACTTAATAAAGTTATATTACGACTTTATGTACTTACTGATATGATGAGTATATGCTTATTAGTATCGTTATTATGTGTATTAGAATTAATGAATTATTCAGTCCATGGATTCAAATGGAATAATATTGATGAATACAAACCTCTTACATCATTGTTTTTACTGATACTCATGATGATGACGATTGACGAACATAAAATACAAACAAATGAGAATCAACTCCGCATTGGATACATACACTATTATTGAGACTGTTAACAATGTAGTTTAGTGCAGCGCTATTTATATGAGTAAAATCTAACAATATAGAGATAAAAGTACCACACAGTTTGACGTTGGAAGTTTACGTTACCCATAAAGTTTGAACCTAACACGTTCACTCGGATTTTTCACATAAAATACGTTGAAACGTTAATCTATAGGGACGTCGTCGAACTCGCGTTAATAGTTCACAATCTTCTATTTGAAGTCGCGAGCAAACCTGCAGGGAACGGCTGCCGACGCCTCTTGTCTTTGAATTTTAGAAAAATGCATTTGTTCTTATACACCGACCGTATAAGGCTAGGGACAAATCTATGCTGGAAAACGCGGCGGAATTTCACAAGCGTGATTTCGCGCTATCCTAGCAAGTATAAATGTTAAAAAAGCACCTGGGCGAACGAAACGCTAACATTTTTACGCCCGGGCCTAAGCATCTATACTCGAGAAACATCCCATACTCGAGAATTAGCTATAGGCTAAATCAGATAAGAATCTAGAATTGTACGATTTCCTTACAAAAACCTAAGAAAAAAATCTCATTTTTTTATGTGGTAACTACTCATTAACGATTTTCGGATTGTTTCCTTTACTTATGCTGTTGATTTATTTGCGAGGGACAAAATATGCGGCACAAATAGCCGTATTTTTTGAGTGCGTTAACTTAAAATCTTGATTTCTATACAGCTATGGGGCCATAAACCATAAATATTTGATATATCATAGATTAATTTCAACTTGATAAACGCGTTCCTGAGAAGAAGGCCTTAACATACAGACAGACGGACAACGAAGTGATCCTATAAGGGTGTTCTTTTTTTATTTTGAAGTATGGAACTCAAAAAACAGTAAAACTCAATTAAACTGCAACGATTCAGGCAAATTAAAAAGTGTAATGGTTGATATAGATAGGTATACTCTAGTCGATAGTGCAAAAAGAACAGTGCATTTTCTCCCTATTCCATTTCACAAGTGAATGCTCTCAAATGACTATTGGATGCAAGCTTCAATTGGATAGACTTAAATTTACTTTTATTTCTTATTAAGACCAATAGTGAATATTATATAAGATTCTAAATAAAGCATGAAAAACCATAACTAACCATAATTTCCCCAAGAAAGTAACCTTTTATGTATGTAGGTATGTATTTATATTTTTTAAACGGAGTCTTTTGAGTTTATAGAGGATATCTCGACCTTTTTAAAATTGTTTTAGATATGCATCACATTATAATAACATTTTTTTTATCTTGTCCAGAAGCTGGTGCCGTCACATAAGATGTTTTTATCTGTAACGTAAACTCGCAATAACATTTAGAGCGGTGCGTCGTAATTCCGACCCTCTGGCGCGCCTTGGATTGCGGTTGAGGGTATAAATTTGCTTGCGGAGGAATATAGGATTTCTGTTACAAATTAACGAGGAGTCAGTCAAGTGTCATGTCGTCGAGGCTCATTGCGTCTGAGCGACGTATTCGTAGTGGCTGACATAATCTCTCCCTCGCTTGATGAATGTAAACACCGCTTTGAGTCGCGGCATTGAGATTTGCTTCGGAATTGGATATTAAGTGAAGTAGTTAAACATTTATTAAAATCAGTAAGACGTAATATTAATCGTGAAAGGAATGTAATCATTTAATACGAGAAAATCCTTTTTAAAACTTAAAATACCTCTTCTCTTTTCGACCTATGAAAGTTCCTTGTAAAATGTATATTGTATTTTTCCAGTGCACTCCATCGCATCTTACTTCCAGCGATATAGTTAAAATGCTTAGTATCTAAGCTCTGCTTTAAGTGAGCCCAAGGGAACACTAGAACTTGAGCTATTTAATTTACATAGCAAGAGTTCCTGCATGGATAATATAAGTACTTACAGGCTATAAGCGTATGCTCTTGAAGTCTAGAGCACTTCCGCATTCGCAATCTTCGATTTGTGCCATGTTCTACGAAACATGGGTAAGTACCTAACATTTGAAAGATATCGATTATGCTTTTGACTTCATAGTTTTGAATTTTGAAAACGTGTTTTGTATGAATTAACTGATGAGTATTTTGTTAACAAGGAAATAACAGCTAACATTTTCCATCTCATAACAGAGAGCTGTTGCATGACATGATTGCAACAAATGCCGGGCATAGGTATTTTACGAAGATTATATAGTTTCGTACAATTTATTTCTTAAATTGATTTATGTGAATAGTTTATTTATTGCTCTGTCAAATCTCCTCAAAGTGTTTTCTGAGGAGGAATTCCTCTGAAAGCAGTAGTACAGTAGGAAGCAGATTACGTTGGTACCCGCACTATGCCGTGGGCATTAGGAATACAATTTTTATAGCAGCAGTTATTATTTGTAAACGTTTTTTGTGGCTTTTGCTAGTTTCATAAAGTGTTTTCCGCTGATACATAATATACTAGGAAGTAGACGGGATAAATAAAGCTGTATTTATTTTAAGTAGAACACTGACTTCCAATACTTAGTAAGTGCGTTTAAACCGATTTGTAAGTCAGAAGACCACTCCCTTACTCGTAATCGTACGCATTGGGCATAAAAACTATGTATCGAAAGCAAGCAATTATGTCGTTGAGCCGGGCGAGCAGCATATTTTCTGATGCAATCTGGATGCAGACGCCACGAGAAACCTGCGCTTGAGCAAAGCTCAAACGCACTATTAAGTTGCGTGCAAACCTACTTTCGGTGCGCGAAAGGTTGGCGAACCGAGGCTGATGTAATAAATCATTAAGTATACATCATTGGTAGGATGATAAAACTTTAAACGTAAATTGCTATTTAATGGTTTCCTAGGAAATCTCGGTTGCTTTATAGGCCTTAATTTACTGCTTTCCCGGCAGTTCAAATGCCGTTTTTATTGTTGGATTTGCTTTCCAGTGTCTAAATAAAACCTTTCACTATTTGGGTTAGTACTCAATACTCGTTTTCAGACCAATCGAGATGAATCGCATTGATTACCCTCCTATCCCAATCCATACTAATATTAAGAATTCGAAAGTAAATCCTCTGTTTCTCTGGCTGGAAATGATTTGAATGAAATTGGGTATATTACCGGGATTGAGACATGGGCTACTTGTTAGCCAACTGTCAGGAGGGTAATGTTTTTATTGAGAAACCACGCGTGCGAAGATGCGGGCAGGTCAGCTAGTTTTAGTAATAAGGAAGGTTTAGTTTTTTACGACCTGGAGATGCAACAAGCATATGTATAAGTGTTACATATTTATAAAATAAAACGACTTAACTCCACTTTTATGGTTACTTCCCAGATTTTTAGCACCCACTTCTGTTAATTTATCTCGATTAAGTACAAAATGAAATTGAGCGTTTTTAATAAAAAATACTTCATATGGGTGGGTAGGTTCCTACAGTTGACCTACAAGTTAACGACAATACCAACTAGATAGGTACAAAGTCAACAGGAGTAACACATTTGTTTTCAGTTGTTTATATTGATTATTTCTTATCATAACAAAATAGAAGCATTAACATGATACTCAATCTACCTACTCTAAGCTAGGAAAATTCCAGAGCGACATGACGCGCAGACTGAGTACCAATGCCATCTCTGTCTTATCCACCGCGAAATCCGTCCACTACAATCTGAAGAACAAGATAATAAAAAGCGCATTTCTTGAAGTCTAGAATTTTAAATTGTTTTGAATTTACAATGACTAATGAACACCTAAAAAGTTAAAGTAGGGAATACAGTTAAACAAATTTGTAGAAAAATTCGTAACCGCAAGCAGATTCAAATGAGCCCAAACAGTAGCCTACTATAATCTATTTAGAAGTTCCGTTGTCTAGCATCCATCTCCATCATGAGGCCACCTCCATAGTATCATATTATTGCATTGTCACTAAAGTTATATTATGTATTCCAAATTTCGTTTCAATCGGTTTGGGGTAACTAATTTAAATTTCAGTTGCAATATTCGACCTAAAGAAACTTACAAACATTACAAGTAAGGTGTTAACATTAAAGGCTTCGAAAAAAAATATCCAATAAAGGTTTCATTAAAAATATTACTTTATATATATATATCATCTTTCATGTAACTTATGTGGATAACTACTTAAAACTATTAAATAGAACTAAACAAAGAAAGCTTTCGGTCTTTCGTCTGCAGTGCAGATCAGCATAAGCAGAAGAGAACCCTCCTCTGAAACCCTACACTGCCTCCTTCTGTGACATCACCTTCTCGCTGAAAGCGATGAAGGGATGCTTATCCCAGGCTCTATTTCTATTATGATTAGCCTTGACCACGCTTGAAAACGTGAGATCCTTGCCCACTGTCCTTATCAGCAACACGCTGCTGCCCTGGAACTGCATTCCTCCAGTGTGTCCTTGAGGCACATATACTTTGAAAAACACCCGTACCCCGCCAGTACCTGTGTCAATCGGAAGGTCATTAATCCGTGTTCCCTAGCGAGCCACTCTTCACAATATTGGACTATCTACTTCGACCGCCCTTGGCTGCATCTGCCCTTCAAGCTACTCCTCCATGAGTGACTCTTTTAGTTCGTCTCTCTTGTCCTTCCTCTTTTTAAGCCTGTCTTTGACCTTCCGCTACTTCTTGCTTATGCTGACAGTCCGATAGCTGCGCATCGCTCTAATCGCCATTATCCTGTATTGTTAGTAGTAAAAGCGCTCACCAACACCGACGGCGCACCGTACATAAACATTCTTCGCCTATCTCAAACTTCCATCCTGTAAAGAAAACTTACCTATAAGGAATAAAGCAAAAGAAAATGCCCATATTTTCTGAGTTGATCACCGATAAATATACTGGAATGCCAGTCCGATTATGTCGAACAACCCATCTAGTAGATATTTTTTTTATTTTCAGGCGCTTTGCTTTAGCCGTGCCTCTTAAATAGGAAATTATTTGGCTCGTGAAAAAAGGAGGTATATATTACATTACCCGAGAAACCACTAAGGTTTAGTATTACAAAGCTTTTAGTGGCAAATAACATTCCATACAAGTTGATTTTGTAACACCTAATTGACAGTTTTAGCACAAAGGTTAGCGCCACGACCCCTTTCAATAAAATTCGCGTTTTCTTTTACAAGTCACATACGAGGCATGCCTTTTAAGTTCTGTCGTTTCCATATTTTCCGGCAATTTTGAATTTGGAACTGTTCTATATTCGAATGTGTTTACATTTTGAATCTCAAAACAGTTGAAAGTATTAGGATTAATGCTATTGTTTAGTCACAGTTTCGATTTGAATCTGTCAGGTCACGTACGAAAATGAATCTTTCTAAGGAAAATGTTCGTGCAATAATTTTCTACAACTTTAGAAGAGGCCTGACACGGCTTCAGTGTTTAGAAGAGCTAACATCTGTGTTCAGTGATGTAGCCCCATGTCTGCGGACTGTCGAACGCTGGTATTTAGAATTCCAGCGTGGACATACTAGTGTTAGTGACAGATTTCGCGAAGGACGCCCAAAATCCGCCTTCACTGAAGATAACATCATTGCTGTGAGACAACTAATTCTCGAAGATCGTCATGTGACGTATCGAGAGATAGAGGCTCTATTAGGCATCTCAGGGACAACCATTCAGAAGATCTTGCATGAAGCGCTTGGTGTGAGAAAGCTAGTTTGCCGTTGGATACCGCATCTGCTTTCCGACGATCACAAGGCGGCCCGCGTCAGATGGTGTAAGAAAACTCTGCAAAGGTTCAACCGAGGGGAGTCAAATCACGTCTACGACATCATAAGTGGTGACGAATCTTGGATCTATGCCTACGATCCTGATACCAAACAACAATCTACAATCTGGGTCTTTCAAGACGAGCCAAAGCCGACTAAAGTTGTTCGTTCTCGAAGCACTTCAAAGAAGATGGTGGCCACGTTCGTTGGAAAAACCGGCCATGTTGCGACTATTGCACTTGAAGATCGTAGAACGGTTAACGCAGAGTGGTATACTACAGTTTGTTTACCACAAGTCATCGCCGAACTTCGAAAATCTAACTCAAAGCGACGCATCATCCTGCACCACGACAACGCAAGCTCACACAGCGCTCGTCAAACGATTGAGTATTTGAAGCAGGAAAAAGTAGAAATTCTTGACCATCCTCCATACAGTCCTGACCTAAGCCCTAACGATTTCTTTACATTTCCTAAAATTAAGAAAAGTCTTCGTGGTCAAAGGTTCCAGTCCGGTGAAGAAGCAGTCGACGCTTGCAAGACAGCCATTTTGAACACCCCACTTTAAAGTGGAATAAATGTTATAATAACTGGTTTGAGCGAATGGAAAAGTGTTTTAAGCTACGTTGTGAATACTTTGAAAAACAATAAAAAGTACTATAAGGTTCTAGATGTGTTTTTTTCTTCAAACGACAAAACTTAAAAGGCATGCCTCGTATATGGTTGGTAACATTCATGGCGGAGTTTAGTGACTTCCGAAGTAGCAGGTTATCAGACGTGGGGGGATGGTAGGGGTATTGAGGGCGTGCGGGGGAGGAGCAGAGGGGAGAGTGGAGGAAAGCTGGATACTGGTGGTGTGTTCAGCCCCCGCATTCGCGTCCCGTTACCCGGCGCGATCGCTCGCGCCTTTCTACTCGCGTTTCAACTCATTACCGATTTATTTACGCGTCAGCTTTTATTTTTATTAACGCAGCGTCTGTTTTATTTTATATTCATGTGTTTTCGAGGTTCGTTGTGACTATTGGAAGTGACGTTGTGATTTTTACGGTGTCTTTTGAGGTTGACAATATGGTATTTCTAAGAATTTCTTTGTGATGAGGTTGCCTATTCTGAAAAATATGGTAAAATAATCCAATACTTGAACGATTTAACTACAATTTCGAATGTTACTATCGGTGTTGATGACAAAATGGCTAGACTAGATGAAATAAAGATAATAATAATAATGGAATTGTACCTATTTTAATCATCAAATAATAATTTGTAAGAAAAGTTATCTGATTAAACGCGCCTTCTGGCAGTTTTTTGTACGTTAACCTACTTATTAATTATTTTAATAGATAATGTAAATAAGTTCATATCCGCTAAATCTTTGTCATATATAATATCTGATATTAATATGCTTAAATTATCTGTCTGCCTATGCCTTCATTTAAACACATACCTATTTGCCTACCACAAACCTACCAAAATTTTTACCTACCAAAATTGCAACATTTAAGTACCTTTAGTTAATTGTTTTAGTTTAATCAAGACAACCCAATAGATGAGAAATAATAATATTATTTCCGTATCTTAGAAAAATACCTTTTTTTTTATTATCTGTATCTACCTACTATTCTTAGCTACGCCAAGAAATTGTGTCTGAAAAGGACTGAATAAATATCAAATACTTAATACGTTAAAATTATACGATTTCAGACAGTCTGTTTTTTGTTAGTTCTAACATTAGTTAAAAGTCCATAGTTTTTATTAATGAACCTTATTATATAGACATAAGGTTCACAATTAACAAATATTGGTAATTGAACCTTGACTTAGATGTTCGATTGAAAACAAAAATTATCAAATCTCGAGTAAATAACAATAAAATATTAACTTGATAAAAATAGAGGTCAATCTATTTTCAAAGTTATACTCCGATTTGCTCTTCTCCAAACATTTCGGGTTAAGCTGTCACGCCCGAAAAAGTGAGATCCCGCTTTTTGGCTCCAGCAATAAAGTAGGCGGAAAGTTAAACGAGTCCCAAACAGTCTTTAGATATGAGTCTACCCAAAAAGTTTCAAAATTTACATAATTATATAAATACACCTATGCAACTGTGAATAGGGCACATTTTGGGAGGGAAAGTATCGCGACCCTTTATTTCTTGCAAAAGCTAAGAAGCCTTGCTTATTACTTTAAAAGTGGACAAAAAAAGTAAATTAAGAAAAGTATCAAACGAAAATTCAGTTTTACGCCTGTATCAATGCTTTCGCAAGTCGCAACAAACGTAAACATACCACTACAAGACGGTAACATTGTATTAGTAAACACATTATGGCACTCGCATACTCGCTGGGAAGTGAAGTTCCTAGTTCCCCGTCCTACTCTACTTATAAGGCATGTGGCCTCGAACACATAAAAACGATAAAATCGCGCTTTCGATCCGGACCGAGAGCGAGTTTCTATCTGGGATGATAACTGCGTAAATTCGCGAGAGAAACTTTCATCCTTTTATGTTTTTTTCCCAGGAACAAGATTCTAGTAAAGTGTAGACCATCGACATGGTGTAGTAGGTACATATGAGTAGGCTTACATAAACTAATTGTAGAGAGATATTTATTATTAACGCGAAAATTAATTGTTTACAATAAAGTGACCGTATAAAATTAATTTTCTTATTTAATTAATTATTGCACATATAAATTAATATGTACAATGAGAATACTTAATGCAGCATGCCAATCATAACGTGATAAAATCATTTATATTTTAATGATAAAAATGTATTGCTGTAAAAAACCATCGATCTCGATACATAAAGTTTTAATTTATTCCAAATCAAATTCAAAAGTTGAAGTTATTTCAAGGCAAGTTATAACGTGACTGAATTGCAAAACGAACTCTGACGGATCGTTTCGCTTCAAAATGTAACTTCTAGACGAGTATCAAAGATTCATAAGGTTTCATAAACTTTGAAGGTATATATATACTTATTAACTAAATATAGATAGATAATTATTTATTGTTACACCAAATTACAATTACTTAACCTAGAAAACTAAAAGACTAATACGCGTTGGCACAAAACCAACGCGGCGAAAAGCGAGTCGAACTCGCACAGTTAGAGCTCTGTCACTTGACTGGTGATATAAGAAGTTATGCGTCTATGTCAGAATAAAAATAGAATTCATCATATTAATTTTATAAACATCAAATACAAAATTGAAATTAACACAAACACCTTGAAAAAGTGTTAATAATTTTCGGTTCTTGGTCTATGTTTAAAGTTAGTCATAACGAATCGTTATTAATGAGTTTTTGCGAGATGTATTTTTAGATTATGGTTAACTAGCTGACCCACCCGCGCAAAAATTTGTCTATGTCCCAGGATACGAGTATAATCTATCTCCTTGCAAAATTTCATTACGACCCGTTTAGCTGTTTAGTCGTGTAAAGGTAATACAAACAGAGTTATGCATTATACATATTAACCATCCTCTTATATCACTATATCTATTGCTGAAAACTGCATTAAAATCCGTTGAGTATTATAAAAGATCTAAGCGAACAGACAGCGGAAGCGACTTCATTTTATACTATTTATGTAAAGAAAGATAAAGTTAACGTGACTCCCCCGTTGCTATAGACAGAGCTATCCTTCTCTTGTCTACGAAGAAATCATAATAAGCGTGCTAGGGACAAAGAAAATTTCGGAAGTATCGACAGAGCCTTAAATTTTCTTCGAAGAATAGACAAGGAATTAGCTGTGCTTGCCTTGTGTGTGATTTGTGCATAAATAAATATAAACAGATTCTTAAAATGTTTATCTTGTCTAATCGGATTATAGATAACTTCGATTTACAGTGGGACTATCGAGTATTTTTCTACTTTTGAGATGATAGATATTGCTATTGTTTACAAACACAAACATGGAATGATATACCTATGGCAATATTAGATTCAATTATGTTACAAACAAACATAATTTAAAGTATTTGTGGCTGCAATATACAGGGTTACAGGAAAAATCGTGCTAGATCCGTTAAGGGCGTGGAGTACCCATCATTTCTGACTTATTTCACTATGAAACACCCTACCCTAAACTTAACCCTTTTCGAGATATTCGACTTTTAATTTTTTTATTGAAAATTGCCGATTTTTAGGCTACTAAATTTATTTTTGTTTATTTTGTGTATCTTATTATTATTATTATTGCATTTTTACATGTGTAATAAGATGCTTTAGGACGTCTATCATTAAAATAGTGCATAAGTTAATTGAATAGACCGTAGTAGACAAGTGAAAGTTAAGAAATAAAAAAAAATATTAGAAAGTTTATTTTTCTCTAAGGGATATCTAAAAAAAATATTACGGCAATTGTTCGGCAGATTTTTTTTAAAATATCTACGTTTCATCAGCTATCTAACGAGGTATAATAATCTAGGGTTTTATTCAAATGCATTGAAAAAAATTTAGTTTTATAGGCGACAGTGGAGAAGAAAATTTATACTTAGCCCTAAAAAGTAAAATAAAATAATAGGTAAGCATGAAATGTCATTTATTAAAGATTTTCACACAACTTTTTCTTATTCTACAGTTCATGTTCAACATGGCCGCCTCTATTTCTGATACATTGTCGCATCCTTCTACGGAGACCAGTCTTTACTACTCCAGTGGTTAACGTGGTCCTCATTTTATTGGCTGCATCCACAATCCTTTCTCGTAAGTCTTCCACAGACGAAACTGGATTCGGCTCAATGTACACAAGACTTTTCATGCACCCCCACACGTGAAAATCCATGGGGGTTAGGTCGTAGAAGACCCAGATTTTCTAAGAAATATCTTGTGGACGGATGAGTCCAAATTTGATAAAGATGGCATAACTAACTATCACAACGCCCATTACTGGGCCCCAAAAGAGCTAAGGAATCCCAATAAGAAAAGAGTGAAGGGGTCCCAACGAAGATTCAGCGTGAATGTGTGGATGGGCATTATCTCCAATCATTTGATTGGACCTTACTTTCTCCCGGATAATCTAAATGGGGAAAGCTACGAAAATTTCCTGAGAGCAGACTTAAGTGATTTGCTGGATGATCTGCCACTCAACCTGATCAGGGACATGTGGTTCCAACACGATGGCTGCCCTGCCCATTTCAGGAGAAGTGTCAGAGACTGGCTGGACACAAATTATCCAAACAAATGGATAGGACGAGGTGGACCGTTGTCATGGCCAGCAAGAAGTCCGGACCTAACCCCCATGGATTTTCACGTGTGGGGGTGCATGAAAAGTCTTGTGTACAGCGAGCCGAATCCAGTTTCGTCTGTGGAAGACTTACGAGAAAGGATTGTGGATGCAGCCAATAAAATGAGGACCACGTTAACCACTGGAGTAGTAAAGACTGGTCTCCGTAGAAGGATGCGACAATGTATCAGAAATAGAGGCGGCCATGTTGAACATGAACTGTAGAATAAGAAAAAGTTGTGTGAAAATCTTTAATAAATGACATTTCATGCTTACCTATTATTTTATTTTACTTTTTAGGGCTAAGTATAAATTTTCTTCTCCACTGTCGCCTATAAAACTAAATTTTTTTCAATGCATTTGAATAAAACCCTAGATTATTATACCTCGTTAGATAGCTGATGAAACGTAGATATTTTAAAAAACATCTGCCGAACAATTGCCATAATATTTTTTTTAGATATCCCTTAGAGAAAAATAAACTTTCTAATACTTTTTTTTATTTCTTAACTTTCACTTGTCCACTACGGTCTATTCAATTAACTTATGCACTATTTTAATGATAGACGTCCTAAAGCATCTTATTGCACATGTAAAAATGCAATAATAATAATAATAAGATACACAAAATAGAAAAAATAAATTTAGTAGCCTAAAAATCGGCAATTTTCAATAAAAAAATTAAAAGTCGAATATCTCGAAAAGGGTTAAGTTTAGGGTAGGGTGTTTCATAGTGAAATAAGTCAGAAATGATGGGTACTCCACGCCCTTAACGGATCTGTCACGATTTTTCCTGTAACCCTGTATATTGGATGCAATATATAACTAATTTCACAAGAGCAAAACAACTTTCCTTTGAAAATCGACAATTCTGTTTGTTATACCAGAGTTTCGATATCAGTACATACAAAAAAAAACGAAATGTTTTGTTATTTTTCCCATTTTAATAGTTTAGAACGTAAAAGAAAATCCAATTACAGGTTATAATATTCTATGGAAATATCAAATCGCAAAATGCTATTCTATCTAGTGAATAGGAAAAGTTTTATTAACTGTATATTGAGGGCAGCCAGGTGTCCTCGTGGGGCTTGAACATTGGCGTTATCTCTAGTCATAATAATCATCCGCTCTCTGCTCTCTCCGGTGGGTTCGTAAATAGGTAATTACTTAGTAAATACCTAAATCTGTGGAAATTTCACAGATCAGAAAAGCCCACAAAAAAAGTTCAGTAAGTTAGATATCTATTTAAGTTTCGAATAGAAAGGTTTTATTTCGATAAACTAAATTTTCACGAGTTTCGAAGATTCTTCATCGAGGCAGTTCTTATCTCAAAGTAGTTTTGTTCAAGATTAGTTTTTGTTGAAGTGGAAAACAGTATGCAGCTTGCACCTTAATTTTTGCGGAAGCTTTTTTGAGCTACAAGCAAGCTTTTTTGAGACAAGACAAATTTGAAAAGCTTGCTGGAGACAGTGAAAATAAATAAATGCTTTGTGGCGTGTTTTTTTAATAGATTGAGAATATAAAAAAGCTCAGTAAATGTCTCTCTTGTCACCCTATAAAAGTTAACTCTCTTTACTGAACGAGAGCTCAGTCATTATTATTAAATAACGTAGCTTACTTTGAGTGCTCTGTGGCATCTAATGGACTATGCAGAATGGAGTTTATTCCCCGAGGACGCACAGACACACTGAATGTCAATCGCGAATGAACTTTTGACATTCTGCTTGCATTTATATGCTAATTTTACTCATATTTTACAATTTTCGCAATTTATACGCCTGTGAGCAGATGAGAAAACTCTCAAAATTTGGTTCATAAATCTGTAGTAACATTTTTCAAGCTCTTACTAGCAAAAATAATGTATGTGCTTATACGAATTTCGGAAATTATATGCAATCAACGATTGAAAAAAATTGAAGCTACTTTTCTTGTAACTCGTACGTTTTCGGCGAGTTAGGCGTAAAGATTGATGGATGAAAAGTGTTCGAAACGAAAGTGCTACAGAAGCGGCAAATCATCCTCTGGCGGAAATGAGGTAGCGCATGATAATGAATACAGATAGATGCTTATAACGTTAAATGTGAGCTTTTTAAATTATATTTCAAGGCCGTTTTCCTTCTAAAGGTATACGTATATTGGCAAGTGTTTTATATTTCAAGAACATTTTATACAGGTCGTTTCCGAATATGAAAGTTAAGAGTTTAGCGAAAGCGGATTATGGTTCTCACTTACAAGTTCAATGATTGATAAACAACTTTTCAAATTTTACATGAACAAACACTTGGAAAAAACATACACTTTTTGTAGAAATGCAGATTGTTAACTGTTAAGGCATTACCTTAAATCTACTAGTCCGTCTCGGGTACATACATACTCCTCTGTGTATT
Source organism: Philereme transversata (assembly GCA_963924445.1). Lineage (NCBI taxonomy): Eukaryota > Metazoa > Arthropoda > Insecta > Lepidoptera > Geometridae > Philereme > Philereme transversata. Next base: position 16,030,332 of record OZ004342.1, read on the forward strand.
TGGCCGAGCGAGCGAAGCGTCTCAGTTTCGGGATTGGCCAAAAAATGCTTTGAAACGGCTATCTGTCTGTTCTCGCCCGCAGGTCGCATTTTTCAATCAATTTTGACAAAAATTGGCACTCAGGTTTCTTGATTTATTTAAATTTTTAAGTCGATCGCGATTTTTGATTGGGGGGAAAATAGGGAGGGAGGGGAGGGGGGTAGTTTGCTGTAGCGTTTTTTATCGACGGATTTCAATCAAATTTGAGAGGCACATTAAGGACTTCGTTCTACACAAGATGTTGCAAAAAAAACAAAAGGGGGAGTGGAGGGGGGAAAAGGTTAGGGAAGTTTGCTGTAACGTTATACATGGTCGGATTACATTTTTCGATTTTTATTTTCGGAAAATTTATACTTACCTATACCAATCAGACTACGCAGTCCTCTCCGCTTTCACGAGACGAACTGTTACTACTGTTCTCACAGAACAATTAGCTTAAAATTTGATTTTTTTTTCAGTTTTTTGCATATAAAGGATCTAGTATATTTTAAACTTTGGCAACCACCGTACATAATTACTACTATTAAAGGGATGCCCGCGACCACGGCTGTTGCAACACAATCAAATGTCGGGATCACAAATAAAAAGGTAAATACGCGGCAAATACCTGTTTAATATTAGTAATTAAATAGAGGATCTAAACAATAAAGTAAAAAAGTAAAGATATAGACCAATATCTACGACGCATTTGTTAATATTACGATTGAAATGGATGTACGACTAATTTCCATAACCATATGTAGATAATAGGCTGACCTTTGGCACTAAGTACTTACTCGTATTTTTACAGCTTGCTTATATATAAGGAGTAAATATAGCTAGGTACTTAGTAAATGTATTTCACAAGAGACTAATCTAGTAAATTTACAATTAAGGCAAAATACTGGGGATGATTAAATTACATAATGCAATAGACATAATTAAATGTTAACGGCGACTTGCGCAACGATGCCTAAACGTATTTAGCGGCTAAATATGATTTAGAGAGTAGTCAAATCATACAAATACGTCAAATTTAAACATGTTTAGTCGCTAAATACGTTTAGAGATCGTTGTGCAAGCCGGCCTCAGAGTTTAAAATTAAATTATTGGGAATACAGCAGAGTAAAAAAACGAAATAATATCATTAAAGAAACTGCAAAGCAATGCCAGCGACATTATTATGTATATCTGTTTGTTTGATTGAACAACTATAAAAGTATATGAAGTTATATAAACATTTTAGTGTTTTTTAATCTACGGTCAATTTACGTAGTAAGTAAAAGTAGTAAAGCCCAGTTCTAACCGTTCTAACCCTACATATTCAATAAAGCAGCGTGCAGACTGGTGTGAATTTGACAGCATCTGTTAATTATATGGTTGTCAGTCCCGATCGGCGCAGCTCCTTGCGGTTCCAAGGAAAATTACGACTCACGTCTACGCCTCGTTTAGCACGCTTTCAGTTTAATGACATCGTAAAGGACTCTAAGGCACGAATGCCGGATTTTTATTTTCATTATTAATTTCAGCGTGAGATTTTGATAGTCTCAATAAATAAAGAAGATACTCTTTTGAGACAGCAGGGATAGGACAATTCCCTGCCATTCCGCAACCATATTAATAAGTGTCATGTCTTCCATATTTTAAGCTGATGACTCGCTTAAATTTTATAGTCCTAGAGGAAATTAAATTTTAGATTTAGACGTCTTGACAAACCACCAAAGATTTTCGGTTTTATAGTGGTTTATTGACAGATTTGACAGATCAAGCATAATTACTTCAAGTTTTGACTTTATGGCTTTTATGTCTTTGAGCCTTGCCTTAGAATAATGGCGGGTGTAATTGACGGGACCAAAGTCCGTGGTGATTAATTTTTGACGCTACGATCAATTCAAGTTCACAAGGGATTAATGTGGATTTGAAGGGACCTTCGAACGAACTTTAGACGACTATAAAAAAGTTAGAAGTGTTTTATGAAGGTAAATTGTATTAATCTCATGGATAACTCGATAATGGATTTTTAGGGATTTGATTCCTGAAACTGCTCAGTTATGGGTAGAGATTTTTGGTTTTTTAAGAATTAAAAAAGAATCAAGTTCAGAAAACTAAAGTTGAATAACAATTCTTCTCAAATAATAAAAAATAACGCGTAATCACTACTGAAAATGAAGTCCTATCCGATCCAGTCATTAGCTACTTATTGACACGCTACATAAACTTTGGTCATTTGATAGCCTCCGAAAGGATCAATTTTGTGAAACAAGTTTCTAAAATCATCCTCTTAAGGGAGTTTATATTGAAATAGCAATTCAAAGGCGTAGAATTGTGTTATGGTTGAGTTTGTCATTATAATGAAATTGGTTAAGATTAGGGATATGTATAATGTGAAGGTACTTTTTGAATGCGGCTTTGCTTTGATTATGTGCCAATTAATGTCAACAATACGACTCAAAATATGTTTATCCTCTTTAGCTGGGAAGCTAGTAGGGATTATGTAGTCGTATTTATTTAAACTGACATGCCTAGATTTTATTTGGTTTAGTTCTAGATTAGATTAAATTAGTGTCTAGAAATTGCACGCTTATATTATGGTTCCGCTTTATTCTTTCTTTCACTTCCTAGGCTTGTTTAAGTAGTGACTTATTTCGCATTTTTAATTAGCTTGGTATAAAAGGCAATTAAGAAAAGGGGAAAAGGAAGGGGAAGGAAAAATATCTGCAGTTTTATACGCACTAACTTAAATGCTTAATTAAACTGTTTGCGATGAAAAGATGTGATAAAGCGGAAGCTGCGTTACTGAGTACACCTTAAATGAGTATCCGCCGTAATTTGAATTGAGGATATTTTAAAGCAGAATTTCTTGCGATAAGAGTTTAATTTTTAATTAAGTTGCTCCTTTATCTCTTTAAAAGCAAATTGGTTTGGGATATAAATGTCTTAAAACTTATGTCAGGATATCCCAAAAGAAGGTAATTTAAAAGCCCACATGCATCTCGTTAACCTTTGGCCATAACGGAAGCCCGAGGTTGGTTGTTTCAACCAGAAAATGGTGAGTTAAGGATATTTTTACAACCAAAAAGTTACCTATATAAGTACCCCTTTATAAGTACCTAATACTTAGTTTGACCTTTTCAAGATTGTTTTTTTTTTGGTGTGGAATTTTAAAATATAATTCTCTAAAAACCAACCCCCTTTTGCGCCGAAAAAAAAAGTAACTTTCCCTCCATTTTCTGACTTTGACAGCCAGTACCACTTGACATTGATATATTTGGCGTGGGCAACATTTGGTGTTATTGCAAAATAATATTCTTTGAAAAAACTTCAAATAATTGCAGAACTAGCATAAAGCGTGAATTGAGCATACAATTAAGAGATAAGTAATGCGACTAGTTTCAGTTTGAAACACGGTTTGAGTTTTATTTCTTAAAAAAAAAGACGCCGAAGCCTAACAAAATCATTACCTAAATTAAAATAAAAAGTGACTTGCCGAAGTTGCGCCGAAGACTCAACTATTCCAGTAATGTAATAAAACTGACCTGTTATTCATGGAATTAATTAGTGTAATTGCTTGTTCTGCACTCGAACACCTCAGCAGAGGAGTCTGTTTGTCGTTTCGGGCTAATTCTATTAAATATTCAATTACGGTTTCGTTCCTCGGACGAATTTGTAAAGTAAATAATGTGAATTTGCTTTCGCATTAAATTCCTTTTGGGTCCTTACGAAAGTATAACGTCAACGCAGTTATCTGGTATCTTTATCTTGCTAATATTTCACCCTATAATAAACCTAGATCACGAAATATTTTGAACCCCTTACTAAAATAGATTAGGTATATGATACCATAGTGTTAACGAACAACAGAGCCATTATTTGACCGAATTATAAAACAGGAAGTAATAAGATTCATCTGGTTTCACTTTGTTTTGTTTCAGGGTTAGACATTGCCCACTGCCTAGTATTAATAAGTGATAAGTGTAGCGGTTTTCGTAGGTCTGGGAATTATAGTTTATAGGCTGCTACTGCTATTTAATAAAAAAAAATATGATAAATTTATTTTAGACAAGCTCCATATTTTGTTAGTAACAATTATTTCTTATTTTTTTATGATTTAAGTTCTAAGTTAGTACCACAACCAGAACAAAACAAAACACAATAAAATACACAAAGCAAATCACAGAAGAGAACGAGACTAACATAGAGTAACAAAGACACACAAAGAGTAACACATCACAAGACCTGCAGTCCTACTTAATGAAATGAATAATCTTGATTGAATATCTTGACATACTCATATAAGTCTTAGTTTTCTTTATAAAACCATAAAAACAAATGCTTTGTTTCCTAACTAGAAACTCACAGAAGCCGTCTGAAAACGGCATCACTCTACACTTTCTAAAGTTATTGAACTGCATAGCTTTACAGCACTCAATGTAATTTTACATTTAGTCTGATGGTTGCTTCTGGCGAATTCTGAATTGCACGCGCGTGTTTGAACTACGAATTAACGACTAAAATCACTGTACTTATTAACAAAATAATCAAATACTTGTTGGTTGAAATTTCACATAAGTTTGGAATGATGATACTATGCTGATAGTGTAGCGATTGTATTATGTTTTTACCTCATATTAACTACAAAATATATCCAACCTTCACTCTCCACAGTTCTAGTTAACTTGTTTGTTATTCATTAGAAGGGTAGTAGCGTGTTATCTTGAAACTCATCCTGTCGTACTAACATGAACGCCCTAGAAAGATCTTCGGAAAATTAGAGTAAAATTTCAGTTTAGCGTATAAAGTACACGCATTTGTACTGTTTCGCGTAAAAATGTATTCTTAAGCGTCTTCAGTAAAACGTAACTTTATTTTATTCTTCCGTAGAGCTAATTAACATGAACGCCTTCAAGAGAGGTATTAAGTTTTAGGCAACGCGACTGCAGTACCTCGAGCCCTGCAGGAGTTTATAGGCGACGGTGACCACTTAACATTAGGAAGCCCGTCAGCTTGTGTGTCTAAATATATAGGGTGTTTGATAATATATGCACAAAAATTAAAGGAATTATTTTGATAAGCATAATAAATAAATTTGTGAAATGTTTACTTAGAAATGTAAGTAAACATTTAACGTTACATAGAAATGTGAAATTTATTTTGGCATGTAAAAACAAACACTTTATTAAACTTATGTTGTGCTATTGCATACTGCTTGCCATCTAACCACAGATACTGTATTGGTGACGTCTCGAGATATCTCTTGTTGTTCCTTTCTAACCCAAAACCCGCAGCCATTCCCGAAAGAGATATCAAATCAGCATTTATTTTTGGATGTCGATTGCAAGAGTTAGAGTAACAGTAAGTTTTATATATAATTAATCACTTAAACTTAGTCGATTTTCTTTAAATTTTGATAATAAAATTAGTAGTTTTTATTTTCGAGAAGTCTTATTTTATGTACTGAGATTTTTTATAATATATAAAAACCCTTTTTTAGGTGGTTTTTGCCTGGTTGAAGTCTTTGTTGAATTTTGCAAGTTGTTATATTCGCACCAACACTGTGGTTCATTCCTTGATTAAATTTTCATACATCAGACCTACGAGTATCTCTAGGCAACGGGATTGTAGGCGACAAAGTTGCGGACGCAGGCATTATGAAATTACAAGGGTTCCTTACTTAGGGAACATTGCGGAGATCAAGTCTTTGTGTGAGGAATACTAACGAGGTGAATGTAAGTTAGAGAAAATACCTACGAAGAAATTTATCAGGAAAATTCTACTAAAATAATTTTATAGCCATGATCTCAGATTATACAAACAAACAGATAGAGCGCGCCGAACGTGCGAGTGAAGCCACACAAGCGAATACAAATTTAAAAGCGAATACAATCTCGCGGCAGTGCTAAAGATAGCGTCGTACTGCTTGAACGTCTCGAGTGATTCATTATTTTCTGTCAAAAATGCCGTCTTGTGTTATTAAACAGTGTAAAAGTTGTTCCCAAAAACAAAAAAAGTGGATGGAATATCATTTCACAAGTACCTATAAATTATTTAATTGATTTTATTATTTATTCACCCAATAATTAAACGGTTGTCTCGAAACACAAAACCTCGACATTAGTTCGACTGTGTTGCTAGTTTTCGGCAAAATGTTTTCCCTTCAATTGGGGAAACTACCTGTTGATCTAGGCGTTAGCTAGCCTGACTGTTAAATGTACGGACGTGGATTCGATTCCCACGTGTAATCTCACGCCTAAATTGTTATTCCGAATTTGTATGCATTTCTATAATTATGTTATTGCCGTTTACTGTGATTCGGTGATTAATATGTTATGCGGGATTTTAAATATAATTGTATATGTATAACAATTTAGTTCCGTATGTATATATGTAATGTATATACATTACATATATACATACACATATATAATAAATGATATATATAGAGAAGTAATAGCGATCCGCCCTCGCTTCGCTTCGGAAAAAATATCCTACCAGAACATTTTACCGGGATAAAAATATCCTATATGTTAATCCAGATCATATTCAATATGTGCAAAATTTCACTGAGTGAATCTGGTGAAGTTGTTGATAGAAAAGTATTTAATGGTGCGATTGCACTATATAGCAAAATTAGAAACTAATTCTCGACATGTAGAAGCCAAACGGCAATATTACAAGAAATAAGTGCAAAATTAAGGTGGTTAATTTTTTTGGCAATATAATTAATTATGATTTTAATAAATATTTTGGATTCATATGCATGTTTTTTTTATCAGTCTAATGAAATGAATATACTATATAATACTATACTATAAAAAAAAGTCAATTTTTCCAAAAAGTGTTATTGTAATTTTTCAAATTCTAATAACAGTCCGGAGTCAGGAATATATCCTGCGTTGTTGGCTAGTCTCTTGCGAAATGGCCGCCGTAGCGTAGCCGTAATTCGGCCAGGAGGACATTAAAGCCCATGTAAACCTCAATAAACACCGGACGGACCGCTAGTTATAAAAATCTTCACATATTATTTCTTCTGTAATTTTACTATGCGTTTACAATGGTACATGAAATATTTGAGTGTCTAATAAACTAGTTAATTAAACAATTGTTCAATCCTAATACTCACACAAATTTGTATTCAATTAGTAACAAATTCATGTATCCAAATAAAATTTTAGAACCTGTTGTCGTAAAAGGACATTAAAAAAATACAGGGAGTTTTTTTCTTTTTCTGGTATCATTACACGCACACTGATGCACGTGCCCCTACAGAGCTATTTCTAATCGCCACGCACACATGAATGATAAGTGGCGTCATACTGTTTGTTGCGTACACTCCATCTGTTCGTTTGTATAATCTGAGGCCATGACAGATTTTATTACAAAGTTCAGTGCCTAAGCTTTCCACTTTATACAGACTTACCACGCGTTACAAAGTGTTATTATTGTTTTAGTGTTCAAGAATAAGATCATGTAAGTTTCGTAATGGTTCCACTTCATCATCATCATCATCATCGTCAGCTCTTCTCATCCCACAGCTGGGCATAGGCCTCTTTTCGTTGTCGCCATTCGCCTCTGTCCTGCGCTGTTCTAACCCACATACGACCTGCGGTTCCACTTATTTACACTTAAAATGCTTAATGACAGTGTATGTGCTACCTATAGGTACTATCTTATACCGCTTGCAGATTTTGAATTACATGCAAATCGATTCATTGTAGCACATTATCGTTGTACCAATTTTTGTATTTTTATCTCGAAGATGAAAACAACAAAATCCTTTAAAGTACAAATATCTTCGATTCATGAATTAAATTGTGCGTAAAAGCAACTAATAGTCGTTTATCGGTCTTTGGTCGATCTAAATTCGATCCGAACAATACGTTAAATTAATCATGACACCATTCCTTTACATAATCACTGACCCATTTAGGGAGCTCGCCCTCGAATCGTAAATTACTTCGTATCACGTGGTGGCCACAATCACAGACGTGAGTCAAGAAATTTATAGCGTCAGATAAACGGAGAAAATTAGAGGGTGGATCCACAGCCGAACTAAATTGGAACGCGTATAATGGCGGCCATTTCACGTTTTGACCACTGATGCATTCCACTGATCGAATCCGCCCTTTTTTTTCATTTACATAAAACCCTTTGTCTTTTGTTACTTTAAATACGGGATTTATCACGTACCGATAAAACGGTTATCGGTATAACGGCCGAAAATGTTTGTTTCTCTTTGTTTAGTAAATATATCCTTAATTTTCGTGGAGTTTAGGGACAAATTAATGTTTATTTATAAATTTTATCAACTTCAAGTTAGCTTTTAATAGCTTTTATGTTCAGTAGATTCTATATCGCACCAGATAAATAATATTTAAGGAACTATTATTTATTTTCATCTCTACCTATCCTAATCTAAAAGGGGATTCAGGCAATTTTTGATCGGTAGGTATAACAACTTTTCAAGGGCAAGGACTACCGGATTTAATACCGTTCGTTCTCTTTGGATTCATAATTAAAATTTTAAATGCAGGTACACTCATAATTCGCTTGACAATTGTATGAGTGCTAATAAGAAGACATGTACTGCACTGTATTGGATTATTTTTTAAAACCATCTCTCTTCTCCAGCATTATATAATAACTACCAAAGAAACCGTAAAATTCTCAATAAGTTTGAGTTACCATGGCAACTATGTTCATTCACCGTTTATGTACTTAGTTGTCGTTTTAATTGTGACTTCAAAGTTTCATCATTCAAATTTATTCCTGTAGCTCAAGAGACACTGATGTAGAAAGCGAGCAAAGTTTGCTGAGAGTGCAATTCATAAACTCTTAATTAGTGAAGATATAATGGCGTATTGTTGGATTATCTGGCTGTCGACGGTGGCTCTTGTCACGAGTGGCGGCAAAGCGTCACTTTATGACGACGATTACGATAGCTACACCAAGAGCTACGACTACAACAAGAACGAAGGTAATGTCAGCAAGTCTATTAAAACACTTTATTATCTAATTAATTTAATTTAAGCTGTTATGCCTTTCAATAGAGAATAGCATACACCCTAAATTGTCAGACGGTAGGTACCCTTAAACTAGATTTTGTTTAGAGCTTAGTACTTAAGGGACTTGTTTGGATACATTTTATACGCTTCAGTCCTCGTGCATGTTCTCTAATGATTCATTTCGCAAAGCAGCCGTACTTTCCAATTTCAACATCAAAATATACAGAGAGAGGCTATAACAAATTATAAGATAAGACTGTGAAATAGTCACAATCATCCACAAAATAAACCGATCAAGAGGCTGTAAAGAATGAGGTCTATATGCACGTGCTACATTTTGTGCCGTAGCACTAGCTACGATAATACAACCTCAGAATGTTGCAATAGACTCATCACAATGTAGCGACATACGTGTTCGTAGCTCACGTAGAATGTTACGAACGCTCGTGAGAAAGCAATATACCTACAGCTCTTCCGCTACACAATGAAAACTCATACATCCTCATACCTAATGCGAGTATGGGGGGTATCTAGATAAAATCATCTAACATAATGTCGATAAGTGTAGTCAGTGTACATTTTAATAATTGCTTGGTAAGTATCTCGAAAGCTTCAAGTCGGGAACAGCTCTGCAAGTAACATGTGTGAGAGCTCTCAAACTCCTGCTTTCGTCGGTAACGAATGCACTCATCGCCTCTAGCAAGTAAGGCAAGGTAATACAATTTCCCGATGCACTGACGCTATTGCCATCTTGGGAACAATTTTGTCTAATGCTTATGCTTTGTGCAACGAACACTGTTTAAAATATTTCGTGGAAACGGCTTTTGTCTAGAGGGGAGTTTTAAGAAAATTGAAACTGGTAAATGGTGTTGCTACGACAAAACAACAGATGCCTACTAGGAAATGTTTGACCTATTTACGAAAATGGATTATTTTTCGAAGAAACGCCAGACCTTGTTTTTATTTTTTACAAGCTTTGTTGAGCTGAAATGTTGTCAATGCGTTATTAGGGAATATGCTGAGCTGATGCAGATATGATATGAATGATGCAATTACTCTTGCAATAAAATTTAACAAATTAACTATTTAAGTTTCTATAGTATTCTTAAAAAAATCACTTACATGCGAAATATATTCGCTCAACTAACAAAAGTTGCAAACAAGAAAATCTACAAGTAAACAATTATGTACTTGTAGAGAATTACTGTTAGTGACGAACAATTTGCTACAAGCTATAACGCTGTCGCCTACGCGACTTATTGCGATAATTATAAGGATTACTTATCTTTTCTGAAATAAAATATATTCCAGAAATAATACATAGGTCACTGACGCAAGTTTTATTCTAAGTCGGTACTTATAGTTTTTTTCAAAACAACAAAACGTTGAAGCAACTGGTTGCTTACACAAATGGCTGCTAATCAACATTACGTGATGCGCCTACTTAATCCGTTAGCTTGGAAACTTTACTTCTCTGAAGCTTTTTAGCTGAGCAATAGACAAATAATTATTGTTTTTGAACCACAAATTGAAATTGGTTATACGCATTATTTAAGATACTATTGCGCAGTTGATTTTAATATCAGAGTTGCCCCAGTTTCCCCCATGCACCATTAAATTTGATGCATAGATAAGCCTAATTACTATAATTATAGCTGTCCCCTGTTATACGATCAGGTAAATTAACTGTAATCCGATCAACAGTCGGTTCCCGTTTGAGTTACGAAACACAAGAGAAAAGGCTCTAAGATATACTTACCGACGAAGCTTAACATTTTGTAACATGGAAATGTAACCGTAGAGCACGCTTACAAGCACAAATAAATATCTACGTCGGCTAGAAGGTATTGCAGGTTTTCCCTAACGGGTTCCGCGAAACGAAATTTCAGTAAGCTGTAAATATACTTATGTTTGAAAATGAAAACGTAAGTGCTGGCTGTTGGTGTATTTTGAAGTAGTTTAGATTGATCGTTAAAGGTTTACCTTCTTAAGCAAAAATCTGAGAAAACAGGGTACTGTTTTAAAGCTTCTCTTGTAGGTAAATCCCCGAGGTTGCAGTGAAAATTTTAAGTAATAAAATCCACATGTTTATCGTAAACCACTACCACCTTGAACCTTATTTGTTTTAAACTTTGCATTCGTAAAATATTGAACGATCCTTGTGTCGAACACAAATTAGATAGAGACAACAGTTTATATATCACTTTTAATATTTAACGTCAAATTGCGTAACCAATCATCTATACAATAAATATAATGGTCAAATTCAACACAAAGCCTGACACGATTCTGTGAGAGCAGACCTCTTACCACCAATGAAGATCAAGTAAGGCCTGAGAAGCAATTTTGCGGACGGCAATTCTTGTCGCCATTTCACGATAGAGTGATTTTATTCGAGAAAAGACATATCCGTCGAACTAGCTTATCGGACGAGCACAGACGTATCTTCCATTTATCCACTACACTTTATAACTAGGCTCAATTGTGTCAACTCTACAGTTATCCGATCATTTGCATTTATGCAATTTGCAGAAGTGGCTTTATTATGTGGTCTCCTTCATTAATTTCTGGATCAACGATTGGATTTATTAATAATAATAATAATAAACACGTTCATTTCAGACCAGACAGATCCACAATTTTTGTTAGTAACACAGGTTTTGTTAGTAATTTTTGTAGGTACACAAAAAGACAAGATAAAAATAAATGCAGTAATATTGGAACATGAGCGCATCTACTGAGACACCAGGCATGTGATTGGCTTAAGCAAAGCCACCCAGCGCCTCATGATATGAGCTCATGTTCCCGGAAACAACTGTCAGGAAGCTGTTGGTGGTTCCACGCATGCGGCTACTTATTATTAAAAACTTAAAATTTCGCGTCAACTTTTGTCACAGAGGGTAGGAATATCTACCATTTTTACTACGCTGCATTACCACATATTACACTCGGTTTAAGTAGACAAATATCAGGTTTTTCGAACAAGTAATACCAACGAGTACTAGACAAGAAAATCGTTACGATCTGGATTGATAAATTGTTCGCTCGTTTCACTCGACTAAACGGACGGACAGCAACGTTTATCGGTTTTGTTCCCAATTTAATTTGTATTCACAGATCGAGTCCCAAGTTCTGCACTACCGGTTAATAGTAATTTATATAAAGTATGTATTATTGTAGTGTAGGTAGATACGCTACTCCATTGAAACAAATTATTAAAGGGTATTAATTCAAAACAAAACTTGTTATAGACAATTTGTATAACTGCTTCGATAATCATAGTTTTGTAAAGAGGCCGAGCCATTCCACAGAGGCATTAAACATTTATTGGATACAATTGTCGTGTAATGTTTTGCCTCACGAGAAATAAAAGCGCAATTATTTTTGGGAACGTCTTACTCGAAATGAGAATACTAATTACCAGCGCGACTCGTTGAAAACTCTCACGTAATACAATAATGGGAAAGTACAGCGATAACCACGAGCTTCAAACAAGGATTGGAGCGATACTCGTTGAGAAGAAGCTCACATTAACATTCCCAAGTGGAGGAGGCAATAATGTGGGTGCTACAAGGTGAACGTTCCACTCGAGCAAACTGCCTCGCTCCGGTGGTGTTAGGAAATAATATAGGTGCCTATTCTGTAACGGGTAGCCCCCTAAAGTGTGCCCGTAAGAAAAAACACGAGTATTGCGGAGGTCGTTCACTTCCTAATCCGGGATTTCTTGAAAAAGAAACGTAGGATCGAGTGAAAGACGTTTTTGCCATAGAGCGTCTGACTTGCCTTGGTCTACATACCGAAGCATAACCATAAGAAAAGTATATACCTAGACTAGTATTTGGGACGGCAACTTATATAGCTACTACCTATCGATTAGAGACGTAGCCTAACCAGGGCCCGTAGCCAAATTCGCTGCGAATCTATTCGATTTCTACATGTATTTGTTGTCGCTGTATCACGTGGTATTTCTATAGCATGTGTCAAATCCCATACATTTTCGGACTTATCGTCTAGCGTCATCGCTAATCGACTGTAACTTGGCTAAGCCCTCTGGCTGTATTATAATAATACTAGTGGTTCGCTCCGAACTGAGTTCTCGCAAGTCTCAGTTTATTCCTCTTATATTTCTATACTTCTTTAACACACTAATATTATAAATGTGAAAGTTTGGATGTTGGTTTATTTGTTAGTTTGTTACTCGATCACGTCGTAACGGCTGAACCGATTTCGATGAAATGTGGTATATACGTAGATTATAATTTGGATTACCACGTAGGCACCTTTTATCCCATAAATCAGTTCCCATGGGATAAAAATGGGGTATCAAGTCAAGTCGCAAAAGCGAGTTTAGCTTTATTTCTAGGTACACATATTACAGTTACACATTTAGTGGTGTAACGCGTACGAAGTCGCGGGCAACAGCTAGTAGTTTATAAGGAAGTACATTCACCTTGTAAGGATACTGCAACTGGGTTCGACCCCTACTATCTCTGATCCCAATCAGATTATAATACCTATCTAAATTCATACTTCAGAAACCTAGAAAATAGAGGATTTTTGAATAATGTATTTAAGAAATTAAATATTTATTGCTTTAGTTGCATATATTGTATCCTAAGGAAGGAAGGCTGTGGATGATAACGATAAATTACCTAGCTACGCGGGTGTAAAAGACTACTCCCAGAAACATCGGGCTTGTAAGCACTTATCAATATGAACAACTTTTACCAAAGTAACTCACTGAGAGCGACTACATAAAATAAAACTTAATGTAACTACGACAATATTAGGCATTAAGCGTATACGCTTGTGTAGGTACGCGTGTGTTTACAAATAAACTATATTTATATATTTTTTTACAAATTTAGTTCATTAAAGAATTTGAAAAATTATGAACTAGGTATTTAACTGTATTTTATTATGTGCTTGTGAGTACCTCCCTGTTATTTTGGTAAGTCAAGCTAGTAGGTGTCCTAATTAATATTGTATTGTTGGAAGTGCTTCGAAGTACCTACCGGCAAACACTATAAATACGGACGACGCCAGGAGAACGGCCTTCTTTCGCTGCGAACCACCGTGCTGAACGGACGTACTGAGTATCACCTATAGATTTGTTTTGTATAATTCTCATTTTCTTTTTAGGCTAGAGTGTTCTTTTAGTTGTAATTATTTCTGTTTTTAATTACCTTATTTTTAGGTTAACAAAATTGTTTTTTTATATAAAACTGCTTCTGATTCCTAAAATCAGAAGTGGGATAAAGAAAACATTCCCACTATTTCCCTTATCTTTAAAAAAGAAACGTGATGTTTATTTTTTTTTGTGTTGGTCAGTTGAGGGTAGTTCATTTTATTTCTTCTTGTTGTCATTTACGTATTTATCTAATTAGGGTGCGCTGGTGCACCGCTTTTGTGTCTTGTTAACAGTGCAATCGTAAAGATGAAGAGGTTAAGCCGATCCCGGTCTCGCCACCAGTGACCGTCCGGATCACGGAGGTCACGGGACCAGAGGTCCCGTAGTCAGCGCTTCCGTGACCACTCGCGTGGTCGATCGTCGCATCGGCGGCGCTCCCGTGACCAGCTCTCCCGTGACCACTCGCGTGGTCGATCGTCGCATCGGCGGCGCTCCCGTGACCAGCGCTCCCGTGACCAGCGCTCCCGTGACCAGCTCTCCCGTGACCGCTCGCGTGGTCGATCGTCGCATCGGCGGCGCTCCCGTGACCAGCTCTCCCGTGACCGCTCGCGTGGTCGATCGTCGCATCGGCGGCGCTCCCGTGACCAGCGCTCCCGTGACCAGCTCTCCCGTGACCACTCGCGTGGTCGATCGTCGCATCGGCGGCGCTCCCGTGACCAGCGCTCCCGTGACCAGCTCTCCCGTGACCACTCGCGTGGTCGATCGTCGCATCGGCGGCGCTCCTGTGTTCTATCGCGTAGTCGATCGCCATATCGACGCTCCAGTAGTCAGCGGCGTCGCAGTCACGCTCGTGAGCGTTCTCCGCGCCGACACTCGCATGGTCATCGGTCGGACACCCAAGGGCGATGCGCCCCTAAGCGTGATCACCACAACAAGCACCCCCGTTCTCGTGACTGAATATGCCGTGGCCATAGCTGTGCTGAGGAGGTAAATGACAACCCGGTGTGTGAGGAGCGTTCGCGAAGCGTGCGCATGCCCTCCATGCCGCCAGCGCCACGGAATAACTGTGAGTCTTTAGATACTGTTTTATCGCGTCTAGAAGAGTTAGAAAGGCGTTCTTTGGCCACATTGTCAGTTGAATCGGCAGCTAAGCAAAGTGCAGAACATATAGTAGAAGCAATACATTCGCTAAAATCAACTAGTACCCACCATTATTATATCTCGAACTTTGATCCAAGCATTCATGACGTGGAATCATGGTTCAGCGAGGTTGATAGGGCCAAACTTGCAAACAAATGGGACGATCGTGAATGTCTTCTCGGATAGGAAACTGTTTAAAGGGTGACGCTAAGACATGGCTTAACGAGTGGGTATCTAACGATTGTTAGTGGGCTAACTTCAAAGTAGACTTTAAGTCATTGTTTGTAAAAAATATAGATTCAGCGAGTATTCTTTTTGAGGTGCTGGCTACTAAATCTGATAAATATCAAACCTACGCTAAATTTGCGTGTAGATCGTTGTTACATCTGCGTATTTTTAATGGCCTTAGTGATGAGTTGGTAACAGAAATTGTATTGAGGTATAACCGATCCTCAAGTAAAAGCAACCGTGACTAACGCCAACTTGAAGTTAAATGATTTAGTGAATTATTTATCTGTTTTTATTAAACATCCCCAAATTTTCAACCGCGGATTCCCGCACAAACCGTCACATGACTTTAAACAAAAGTTATGATAATGACAGATCAAATGACTTCAAGAAGCCATTGCGTACCACGAGCAGTGATACAGGCAAGTACTTTGTGTGTGGTATTGCGGGACACAAGCAGGCCACATCTCCTAAACGCATGAAACCTTAGCCAAAAAAAGACCATGCAGACTTCTGTGTTGAACTTGTTAGTAGGTCATGAAAAAGCTACACTCGCAATTCGAATATTGGTATGAGATGTTGCTCTGGAACCTAGCTCCGCAAACCGCGAGGCCAGGAGAGAAATTATCAGGCGGAGGGTGGCCGAGCGGCTGTCTGAGAATCAAGCATCAATGAATGCTCGTGTTAACCGGGACAGACGTCCTCCTCGTGTTTTTCAGGAAGGTGACCTGGTATTCGTGATCAAGTACTCCCAGTCAACGGGCAAGCTTGACCATGACATGCGCGGCTCATATCGGGTGGTCCGGGTCCTGCCTCACGACTGCTATGAACTGAGGTTGATGTCTGGGTCCTATGGGAAATCTACATTTGCTGCCGCCCAATTTATGGTCCCGTGGAAAGTCGAGTGGACTCCCGAGTCATGCTCCGCTTTCTTTGAGGGTATGAGATACCCGTGTGGCCCTTGAGGTATTTCTGTGACCCTTGAGGTATTTGTGTGGCCCTTGAGGTATTTGTGTGGCCCTTGAGGTATTTGTGTGGCCCTTGAGGTATTTGTGTGGCCCTTGAGGCATTAGCACCAAGTCCATTGGAATGGTGTCGATGGCCATGGAAGCTGGTCGGCTTTGCAAACCGACCAGTCGCTGTGTAACGTGCGTACACAGTGTTCATTATTTGGCATGTTATGTTCTTACTATTTTTATTTTTTTTTGGTGTTTGTTGTGCTCTATTTACTAGTAACCTAACTAACCTAACCCTTACTAAATGCATGTAAAGATGATACCGATGAGGTATTGACTATGCCTTTTTATAAAAACCATGTCTCTGTTTAATAGCAGCGAGCGATGATGATGACCCAGATGAGGACCAGTTCGGACCTAACGTGTCTCAACTTAGGTGATCGTTTGTCACCACACAATCAAGAACCATGACCTTCACGGGGTTTAGATATGCCTGCACTTGATTAACCTGAGTAACATCCCTGTACCTAATAATCTGTCGGGACGCCAGAGCATCAGGAGAAGCCGTGTTGGAAGTGCTTCGAAGTACCTACCGGCAAACACTATAAATACGGACGACGCCAGGAGAACGGCCTTCTTTCGCTGCGAACCACCGTGCTGAACGGACGTACTGAGTATCACCTATAGATTTGTTTTGTATAATTCTCATTTTCTTTTTAGGCTAGAGTGTTCTTTTAGTTGTAATTATTTCTGTTTTTAATTACCTTATTTTTAGGTTAACAAAATTGTTTTTTTATATAAAACTGCTTCTGATTCCTAAAAGTATAATATTTATCAATATGCATCTACTCACACGTAAGCTTTCTTTATAATGTACCATATAAGCTATTTATAAATTAATACGTGAAGAGAAAACTTTATACCCCTTTTTAAGCTTATTGCGCGTACAAAGGAGTTCGAGTTTTTGGTTTATATGGAGGGGCGAATGATAAAATAAAGTTTATAAAATTAAAAAATATATATTACGGTCTTATTTAGACCACTGTGCACTGACAATATAGTCTAAATAAATAGGCATATTCTGACTCTCAATAACGCATACTCAACCAATGTACGGATGGTTGGTAGCATAATAGATACTTACTGAGTAGGTAGGCTGTACATAACCCATATCCTGTGTCTGTTTGCAAATCCAGGATTGAACAGGGAACAAGTAATTATTGATTAAAACAGGTATTTATCGCGTATGTACCTTTACTTATCACTCTTACATCGGGCAAACCAAACGTACCATAGCCGAGCGTGTCAAAGAGCATAGGTATCGCAGCTGTCAAAAATCGCCAGGTAAACAAGTCAGCAAAAGCAAAGCATCTGGTAGACTCAGAACCGAATCATTGGATTAAACTTCATGATCCTAAGGTTTTCTCTAGTGAACGCCATTATTACAAAAGAATGGGTTCGTGAAGCGATTGAAATCAAGAAATTTCAAAATTTCAATCGGGAAGATGGCAATACACTCTGCGTCCTGGAACCCGGTGATTGCTAGGTGTTCGCACCGTGATCGGTCGTCTACGTGCGTAGATACGGTTAGTGTAATGTGTCGTAATATGAACGAGGACATTTCTAATTCTGAAGACAAAGTGAGGGTAGTTGCTGCAGCTTCCCACACTTCTCGACAGTAGTTCCAAGTACTCCAGTCAATCCGTGACCCTGTTGCAACACAGCCGAAACGTCAAGATAATAAATAAAAAAGGTACATACGCGATAAATACCCGTTTTAATCAATAATTATGTACAGTAATCGCGAAAGTTTGAAAAATACTAGGGAACAAGTATTATTATATATTAATTAACTGTTGAAACCTGTGCCGTTGCAATTCAAAACTTGCCGTAGGTATATCGGTAGGTGTATTGAACATTTTCAAGAGTTTCCATTCCATAGAGCGAGCGAATTTCGTGTGAAATACAGTTTTACGACAATCTCTGATAGTACACTTGAATTTATCGCGCGGGTTACAGTGAAAGGGCTCAGAGCTCGTCTACGAGGCGATATTATTCGACGAGGGTGCGTTTTGTTTACAAATTGCTTGTCGGCGCGTGCCTTGCTCAGTTCAAATCACACTGGAATCACCACGGCTCGCCTCGAATCGCCCTAGAGATAAAGCGCCTGCGACTACCCGTCTATAATTTTCTCCAAGCTTGTTTTATACTACGAACGGCAATTTCAGCCGTGAATGGATTGATCCGGTTTACGGGTTTCTTACAACTTTCAAGAGTTTTGAATCAAAGGATGAAAGCGACTGTGAAAGGGAAACTTGAGGAGATAGTTATATGTGCTACGTACTCGACTAAATAATTACAGATTTTAGGAATTCTAGATACTATTTAACAAAAGTTTAGTTAAGTATCCAAGGTTTTACATACAAGCTAAATATAAATAAAAATACAAACCTCATATTTTAGGTTATACTTACATAATACGTTTCATATACGTTCAGTGGCTGTAGGAATAAAATAGTAAAGGGTGTTTCCCTTCACGATATCATCTCTCAGTCTAGGTGTGTACCCAAGTCTAATATAAGTGAAGATTAAAGACCCCAAAAGCGTCAATGTGTTGGTCGTCACATCTTTCAAATAAATTAAAAGACGCCAAGAGACATCTATCGCTTCGTCTTCCAACAGAAGCATCTATGGCGACAACATTAGGGTCGCTTTTGCGTCACTCCTTCACTCTTGCCAAAATATTTATCCACGAAATTGTGGTTGGTCGGGAAGTAATGAAAAATTTACCCTTGGTACGACCTGTGTAAGCGATGTTGTAGGATTATTTTATTATTCATTTGTAGCATTTAATGTGGGTACCTATACCTACGAGTATAAGTTTTATTACTAAGTACCCTGTTTTTAAATGGTAAAATTTATTAAAAAACTATTCAATTTGAGTAAGAACTCAAAAGACCATGGAAAATTGTTATGATTACGTAGTAAAGAATGTTCCAGAACGTAAATTTAAGAGGTATTTCGTTCTAGCTAGAGTCTCTTTCCTAGGACGGACGCGAAAATTTTCAAGTAGGTTAAAAACCTAAAGTTAAAAATACGTTCTAATGTACCTAAACGTGTCTAATTTTAAGCTTTGTATCTTTACAGAGAGTCGTACGTGTACGGCGTCTGAATTCCGATGCAAGTCAGGAAGATGTATACCTGCATCATGGCGTTGCGACTCTGAGAAGGACTGTTCAGATGGCTCAGACGAAGATCCTAGTATATGCAGTATGTACAAACCATTTATTACCATATTTTTACACATACAAAAACGTAAAGTGCAGAAGTGAAATATCAACATGCATAAAAAGTTGAGGGTCCTGAACTCCCAAGTTTTGACAGTAAAACTAGGGACACATGAAGCAAACACCATCCTACTTAGCGAAATTTGTGTGCCGAAAACGCAAACAGCAGTGTTACGCCGACAAGTTTACTTTAGGGGCCAAATGACTGGCCCCAACCCTGTTTAGGAGTGGGACAATGAAAAAACAAGGATCCCGAAATGACAAAGCCAGATTTAAGGTTATAAATACTGTGCCACCCGCAAGGGTTAACCATTCTAAGGCAAAAAGTTCATAAGCGTCTTTCTTTGGATTTGCATAATCACCGCGTATTTTGTAAAGACAGCTTTGATAGGTCCAATATTTCTAGACAAAGAATTTCCGATATATAAATTGGAAGTTGGATGTGTCAATCGTGGACCTACTACTTCCTGCTTCATCATCATCATCATTCTCAGCCCGTGTCGACCCACTGCTGGGCATAGACCTCTCCTTGTTTCTGCCACTCTTCCCGATCCTGTGCCAGTCTGAACCACGTACAACCCACGGTCTTATGGATGTCGTCGACCCATCTCGCTGGTGGACGTCCCCTATTTCGATGGCCAGTTCTCGGCCTCCACTCTGTTAGTGCCTTAGTCCACCTGTCGTCACTACGTCTGGCCAAGTGTCCTGCCCACCTCTACTTGAGCCCCAATATTCCCCACTTCCTGCTTAAAGTTATAAAAATAATTATCTGACAATTTATGAGAACGGTTTGTAAGTACCTACCACGCATAATTCGAACTTAAGGGGTCTACCAACGTAGATTAAAATCTTAATTACGACCAAGTTTTCAGGATTAATTTTATAATTATAATCTTCGCCCTCTGTTTTACCTGGTTTGTCATGAATTGTAAATTGGGATCAAATTTAATTCAATCGATTGTATGATTTTCATCATGAAATGAATAAATCAACAACGAAACTTCATCTGTTAACTTCTTAATTGCTTTAAATCTGATCATATTGTTTCGTGTGTGTTTTTCGTACAACTGTGTGCGTATTTTTAATATAAATATTGCGCAACCACTTTTACTGCAAAATCTATGAACAAAGAACTACTTAGCACAAAAAGCAAATCACCAAAAGAAAATTCACTTTTTTCATAAGAAAAGCATCTTGTGAATTTCATTTATAATGCTGCCTACGTATTTGCGCATTAGAAGGAGGCTTAAAGGTTAACGATAATATGTTTGTTTCGGTAGCAGCATAACGGTAGAGAATATGAATAAAGAGAGCAAGGTCGAAACGTTTGCGTTGTCTATTTTAAGTTTAATACATTTTCAAGAATCGACCAAAAAAAATTATAAACTCTCGAAAAAAAATCTAAATCGATTTTTCATACATTCCTGCTAGATAGAAGATTAAACACCATGTGATAGGCTTTAGACACCGTCGCAAATATGAAAAAACAGCGTCATCTGTTTGTTTTAGGGAAATTGCTTCGTTCATATTCAGTTTTGATGTAAACATTCGCAAAAGTTAGGCAGTCTCCGAGCGTGAAGCAAACTTTGAATTCCTTGTTTTTCTCAAACTGCAACATTGTGAAAAAGCTTGTGGAAGTTTCCAAGGTTTTATAGAGGGTTGTCGGGGTCCCGGCAACCGCGCCGGCGTAAATTTGTTACACTTACAGCGACAGTAAGTCACTTACATAATGGGTTTGTACCTAATCTTTTTTTATCTACCTCTGAACACGACACTAAAAATAGCAGTCTTTCAATGGCCCAAGATAAGTAATAGAAAATCACTGCAAATTTAACGTATTATGTATCTAAACGTCTTGTTTCAAATGTGCATTCTCATAGAAGTAAGGGCATATTGCATTATCATGATGTGAATAAAGATGGTAGTGCATTTGAAATAAATCCTATAATTGAGTTTGCCGGCATATAAACATCCTCATAGATAATTTGTTAGCTTTAACGCAAACAAAATTAGACTAATAAGGACTGTTTAGCATCATTAATTGCATCAACCCGTGTTGACCGTTAACATTTATTATTTCGGGAGCACTCTCCTTTAGAATGTTAATCGTGTTTGCAGTGTCAACGTCAGTAAGATGGTACTGATAGGATCGGCTCGTCAGTCTCTCGACTTAATTTTATTTAAAGTTTAATTGTTTACGATACTGGTAAAGCTCTCATAAACCTCTGGCAGATTTGTTTATCTAATCGTTTAGTTGCCCGCATATTTGCAATAATAACAGTCAAAGCGAAATTATTTAGAGGAGTAGTTCGGCGATACATTCAAAGTTTCACGTGCAGCTGGCGAGCGCCGTTGTCCCGAACACAAGTTTCTATGTGCCACCGGACTGTGTATACCGGCCTCCTGGCGGTGCGACTACGCCGCCGATTGTCCGGATGGCTCTGACGAACACCAGTGTGGTAAGAGTATGCTCAAAAGGGAGAAGCATGAATACGCATGATCGACTCTAAATTGATCACACCGGGTCCAAAACGGAGCATGTGATAACGGAGACATAGGGAATTCCAAATTATGTTAAATTTTACCGTTAAACCGAAAACAATTTACGGCAGCAAACAAGGATTATCTATAATTTGACACGTGTTAGGGAGTACTCATGTCGTCTATGCAGATACTGATAGGAGAAAAGCGTAAAGTCAAAATTAATTTTAAACAATTAAAACAAGCATAATATTTGCATTATACTTCCAAAGCAATTGTACCTTCTAAGCGAAAGAAAACATGGAATTTTTGCGCGTAGGGAAAATGAAAACAGTAACAGAAAGGGGGAATTAAGTGCGCGTAGCGTGGTAGTGGTGTTTATCGTGTATTTGCATCAGATTTAGCATGAGCATGAATTGGGTTTGGCAGAAGTGGAGCCCTGCGGTGCGGACGAGTTTACGTGCCGCGGCAAGGCGGGCGAGTGCATCCCTCTCACGTGGATGTGCGACGACAACGCAGACTGCTCCGACGGATCCGACGAGAAAGCATGCAGTAAGGGTGCATTTTGATTATTATATAATGAATGGTGATTACTGATTGGAAGATCTTGTTGTTATCTTGATCTACAACTCTCTAAACTGATATACCTTCTTCATCTGATGACCCGTGATAATACCCGTGCGCCATAAGGTCCTTATCAGCTTTAATTGACAATAGTTTCGTTCCAATATCAAGGTTACAGGAGGTTCTAGTCAGTATCACCAAAACAAATCATTTCATTATTATTCTCACTATTCGCAATTGTTTGATCAATTTGCATATTGCAAATATAAACTTAAAAATATAGTTATAAGTATTTTGAAACCTCTTCAAGTAATTTTAAACTATATTTTGGAATACAGCCTGGTTTGTAACACTGTAGACATTTTAATAAATCAAGCTAAGCCCTTCAGTACAAAATTCAGGCGATTTAATATTCGCCCAGAGGCCGATGATAAAGTTTACTTCGTTATTCAATGGACTTTACCGAAACCCTGATAGCATTTGATCCTCGGAGAGCAGAAGTAATAATGTGAGGTCGTCAAACATTTAGAAATTGGGGCAAAACTTGACTTAGTGAACTCGACCCTAACGCTCTACAATCGCGAAATAAGAGCAGCTCCAAAGTAAATTTATTTTTAAATGTAGGTACATATTTTCAATTTGAAAGTAAACGAACTCGATTTTCTTTCTAATTGAGTATCTACCTAAGTTCCTTTCAATTTATGATTAGCATTTAAAGTTAGCCGAAGCCAGTAATAAGTTAGTGTTTGGTTTAATGAGGCTTGAGGCTATTCAATGAAGAATGTTTTAAATATTTCTGATTTAAATTGCGTACCTATACATTTTCAAACACTGTTAACCTGGTTTCCGTAATTACTTCAGGGCATACAATCACATTAATTAATGCATGAGTCAGCATTAATGGATAACCACGTTTCATGCATACTCGATTGTATTTCCAAAACCATTATTATTGTAAGTCCCACTGGCATGTTATCATAATCTTAATTACATAATTGGCGACTAGAACAGTTGTATTTGTGGAAACTGCATAATGCTGACCTACATGTTTTATCAATATTCAGAGCAAAGAGCACATCGCTGAACTAGTTTCATCGCTCAAATTAAAAGTTTTACTAACTAACAAGTAGTTTGATTTAGCCCTCACACAAAACAAAATACTTCGGTATTTACTTTAAACTCACCTAATGCAGTGGCTCGATATGAAGGCAAAGCTGAGTATCGCTATTCGATAATGACGGATCCATCAATCATTGGGATCGAACCCCTAGCAACCTCTTGTATTCTATCAACGCCTGCCTCATCCGTCTATAAATTCTTATCTGCCCGCACCGGACCTGCCGCGAAGGTTGAGTGATGACGTGGCTTGTGTATTTTGAACCCATAAGCTGCCTTGCAAAAAGCCTTAGTATGATTACATAGGCACAGCGATGTAATCAAGAAGCTTTCACGTTTCCCTCGGAATATAAACTTGCTTACACAGTTGTACATACGATGATTGCGTAGCACCTACCATCGTACCCTATTATGCGTAACTTCGCCTTGGTACCCCACAAAGTTAAAAGTTATTTATTTATCTCATGGCACGCGATCGAATGATATAAATGTGGACATGTTATATGAACTTAGCTCCTGACAATGCCGGAATTTAGTGCATTTCATACACAATAGCGCTGCACGTTCACAAGACAACCGTTTGTTACGGTGGGAAGATGCCCACCATAGGAATTTAATTAAACGTAAGAGGTCCTCGCCGGAACGAGTGACGATAATATTTCTACAAAAAGAAATCCTAAAGAATTACGCTATTCTCCGAGAGAATGAAACTAGTTCGCCGACGATAAAATACCCCGCTCTTCTGGTTTAAGAAAATAATTCTTCTTTTATTTCATTAGTTACCTACTTAGGATGTAAATTACCTAAAGAGAATTTTAATAAGGCTGCACTTTTGTGTGCGGATAGTTTTTTAGTGCTCTTTGTGCTCCTTTAATTTAGTTTGTTTTAATGAATGTAAAATTAAAATTACATGAATTGGTTTCTTGAACTTAGCGTCTGAATACTTTGTGAAACTTATGTCTTATAAAAAGTTTGGTTTCGGTTGCGTGTCCCTACTTTTATATTTTAATGAGATATTTGCTACGTAGATGAGACATGTCGTTCGGACGAGTTTACGTGTGGCAATGGAAAGTGCATTCAATCACGATGGGTTTGCGATGGTGACGATGACTGCGGCGACAACAGCGATGAAGTCAAGTGCCCGGCACCGACCTGCCAGCCTCAGACACACTTCTCGTGCGCAGACGGACACTGCATCTCTGCGTGGTGGAGGTGCGATGGAGACATCGATTGCCCGGATGGCAGTGATGAAACGGTAAGACTACATCCCTTTTTTTAAACCAATACCTATTATTGGTTTAAAAGCAGGAATAAATAGGAAATTAAGCTATAACTTCTACCTTTAGCAACGAATTTACACTCGCACGAATTTTAAGCCAAATCGGAAAGCATAAAAATATATTTTTCAGATTTAACTCAATATGAGGCGGTTGCGTGGCAGAAATTTTATAAACCTATTTTCACGTTTCAGGGTTGTGCTACAGCACCTAAAGTGCGGTCACCGTGCATATCAACCGAGTTCGAATGCCACGATCGCATGACATGTGTCCACAAAGCGTGGGTCTGTGACGGCGATCGAGACTGCCCGGATGGGGGCGACGAAGCCCCAGAGATTTGCCGAGGCAACGTCACGTGTCGACTGGACCAGTTTCAATGTAAAGACCACAGTTGCATCCCTGGAGCTTTATACTGTAACGGAGATAAGGATTGCCCGGATGGAAGCGACGAATTGAATTGCAGTAAGTGTTTTCAAACTCGTATTACAAGCATTAGTTTAAAGGCGCGGTCTGTGGCGGCGACCAAAACTGCACGGTACCTAAGGCTACGTTAAACTGCGGATGTGTGTCAAACCCACCAATAGGATTGCTTCATTTGCCTAACCATTTCCTCGCCCACCGTTTAGCTTCCTCGCACAGCTCTGGTGTAAAGCCACTCTAATTATTGGTATCGTCAGCGAAATCACGATCTTCAGAAAGGCCGAAATCCATTAGAAGTTGATAAACTTTGAGCATTAATAATGATGTATTTCTAGCAATTATCAAAATTCCTTGAAGAATTGCTGCTTAAATTTTAATTTAATTCCACGAAATCAACCTTCCTCACCCACAGCAAGTGAGCTGGTAAACCGCGATACAAAGCCGCTGTTTAATGTAAATATAATTTATAATTAAAATACGAGCACATTTCAAACGATGAAAATTAATATAACTTCATAGAAATCTTGAATTTTAATTAATAATTTTAAGAAATCTAAGTAGTTGGCCCACTTGGAATTGGATTTGTGATTTTATTCCTCACGCTCATGAACGAACCCTACAAAATGAGTGGTGTCCTGTAAATACTCTGTTATTTATCCATTCTGCTATCTATTTAACTTATATGCAGTATTATTATAACTATGTATTTTAACTATTTAGCTATCTATTATTTTAACTAGTGTTTATTGATGTGTATTAATAGACAGTACGTTTATTGAAAATTTCCACATTATACAAAGGTTAAGTGAAAGAGACTTCAGACTGCTGCTTGCTAGCATTAAGTTCGCCTATGCACACGTATGTTTATTTTGTGTAGTATAGAATTTTCAATTAATCAATCTTTACTGTACCATATTTTATGAAATCTAAATGACAATCTAAATGAAATGTTATTACTTCACAGCACGACCTAAGACCATTTGCGACAAGCGGACCGAATTCGACTGCGGAGAAGGCATGTGTATTCCACTATCAAAAGTCTGTGACAAGAAACCGGACTGTCCCAACTTTGAAGACGAGCCCAAAGACAAATGTGGAGAGAATGAATGTGCAAAGAACAACGGCGGTTGCACTCAGCTTTGTGTGGACACGCCTGTTGGATACTACTGCGACTGCGATAAGGGGTACAAGCTCACAGATAACAGAACTTGCGAAGGTAAATACACAAAAAATTTTAGTAAAAGATGGATATCCTGATAATATAGGTTGTTGGCAGTAGAGACAAAAATCAGTAATCTTTTATTTCAGCCAAAAGATAACTCTTACACCAAAGTAAAATACAGAACATAATTTTTACAAATAGATTTAGTACAATGTCGCTAAAAGCGATCTCTTCCAGACAACCTGTATATACCTGGAATTCGCTCGTCGGTTTTTGATGATTTAATACCTTATACAAATGTTGACCTCATGAGGTTCAGTATGAGCGATTTGTTTACAAACATTTCACATCGAATTTAGCTGATGTAGGTATGTATAGCTTGATATATCGTGTAAGCACAAAAGTGCTTACTAACGCAGCAGTTCCAACAAATGCAATATTAGCTATTAGTGGCATTTCAGCAAGTTATGTATGACCCAGTACGCAGTTAATCAATACAATATCCCGGTTGTGACAACTTTGTACCGGCTCACGTGTTTGCACACCAGAGACTTGAAACAAACTTATTCAAATGAAAACGTGTTAGCTGAATTGATTTATATACTTCTTCCGGGAACAGAAATTTCTGAACTGGATCAAAATAATTTACAAGTTATGAAAGCTACAGTACGTGAATATTGCTAGAAGTGTTGTTTCTTTAGTAAACGATATTGAAAGCAATTATATTTGCGCAAACTAAACTAAATTTAACTCCCCTTATTAGTAGATAGGCATCAGTCGTATTATTTCTTTAAGAATAAGTATTCAAGAAATAAAGAAATGTTCATGAATACATTTGGAAATCTTAGATCTTGTGTATTTGCAAGTAGTTGTTACATTATGCCCTAGTAATCTAAGTTTGCTGAAATTGGGTAGTTTTGATTAGGCAACTTAATCACATACCATACAAATCTGACGAATTTAATATTTTCAAGATATAAAGCCACGCCTCTTTCGTTTACGACTTGCAAGTAATGATTTTTATTTTTACATTTATGAATGAAGCTATTCTGCGCATGTAAGTAACTTTGTTTAAAACTATTTTGATGATATAAACTTACAACGACTTTGAAAAGTTCTTAGTGAAATTAGTAGGCCAACATTTATCATCATCATATCAACCATAGGATGTCCACAGCTAGATATTGATTTTTGAACCCAACGGCTCCCAGCTACTTTTATAAGCTCATCTTTCCATCTAGTGGGGGCCAACCCAAACTGGGTTTTTTAGTACTCCACTAGAAAATCTTTCTACCCCAACGGCCGTCAGTTCTTCTTGGTACCTCAGCTTGCTAATCCTCTGAGCTATGTCAATGAATTTGGTTTTTCATTCTGATCAATACTAAGCTAAGGTTACCCCATTCTTTTCAGATGTGGATGAATGTGCAGACGCTGGTGCTTGCTCTCAAATGTGCATAAACGAAAAGGGTACCTTCAAATGCGAGTGCCACGCCGGGTATGCTCGTGATCCTCGCGACCGCACCCGCTGCAAAGCCACAGAAGGACATCCATCCCTGCTCTTCGCCAGGCGCTTCGACATCCGCAAGATTAGCTTAGACCACCACGAGATGGTCGCGATTGTCAACGATACGAAGTCGGCTACGGCGCTCGATTATGTGTTCAGGACGGGAATGATTTTCTGGAGCGACGTTACTGATGAGAAGATTTATAAGTATGTAGTATTTAATAAGTATTATAAATAAAAAAAATAATAATATTGCTGGACATTTCATACAGCACTATCTAGCCCCAAACTAAGCAGAGCTTGTACTATGGGAACCAGATAACTGATAGAATACTTATATACAGTTTTTTTTGTAAATACATACTTATAATATATAGAGAAACAACCAGACCCGAAACAAATATCTGTAGATCATGCAAACATTTGTTCCGCAGCGGGGATCGAACCCGCTACCGCCTGCGTCTCAGCCGGCTATTCGCCCACTGCACCACGGAGGTCGTCAATGTTGTATAACGACGCTCAAGCAGTGCTTTAAAGCAGCATAGCGTAAGGCAGCAGGCATTAAAAGTTTGGCAGAATAACATCTTGAAGAACACACATTTGAAGAAAATCATGTATCATATCGTACCATAGATTAGTAAACATCTTCGTTAGATTACAAAAGATAGCATGGAATGGGGTTTACCAATACGTGTTTTAAATTGCGATTTTTTGTTGATATCGCTCTGATAAAATTAGAAGATTAGTCCATACTAATATTACTAATCTATTTATTTTATTATGGCAATCACAACAATAAATCGCGTATTATCCGTCATTAGCATATAGGTACTGTAGGCGCAAAATCACTTCCTTAATCTTATCATAATTGATTAGCCGAACTCTTTTAGCAGACAAAATCAAAATAATTTGATATTTTTTGATTTGAATTTTATTTATGTAGTTATTGTTTTCGCGAATCCGATAGTTTTTATCACAAGCATTTGTTTATCTTCGTCTATTACTAGTCTACACCGGTTATTTACTAATCTGCAGGTTTTCGGAATGTATAATCCACCGCAATACTGCAAGACAGTAAATTAAACATTTTAAAGTTATGTATTCGTTTTTAGTTAGATACGTGAATTGACGCCTGCAACGTAATAAATAAAAGTTAAATTGTTTTGCTATGTTAAATTAGCAAGGCCCGTAGAACACGTAGTAAACAGGTTCCATCTCCGTCCACACCATCACAACCATTAAGGAAGAGGTTGTTTCCAAAAAAAAACTTGAACGTCTTTGAATAAGAAATTTACTGCAGTAGAAGGTTCAAAAAGATGTAATCGAGATTTGAAACGACAAGTAGGAACCTGCGAGGCGCCGCACCGGTACCGCAGAAGCCGGTTCGTCAACGAAAAATCTCAGACATAAGGTCACGAACATATTTAATGCTCATCTTTATGAGTAGAATGCAACTGATGTTTGCGGTTTACTAACGCGGCAACTGATAAAAAAACTGAAATACCCATCACAATCACTTAGAAAACCAAATCGCTTTCATTATAGACCGGGTTGCGGCTGCAAGATCACTTACCCTACTGAGTTACAAAAAAAATACATCCTTTCACGAAAAGTAGGCATGTTTTTTAGATTCTATTAATCGACTCTAAAACCAAGAAAAAGGTTTCGTTTTATAACCACATGAGGTAAAATGATAGTATAAAGTGGACCATATATTTATTTACTGCGAAGGACCCCCCAGGCTGAGCCCAGGCTGATTTTAGGTCTACTTTTCGTGGAAAGAGGTATTTTTCTTATAACTCGGTAGGGTAAGTGATCTTGCAACCAACGCCCGGTCTTTAAGAAAAACTTAAGGACTTACAAGCAACTCATCTTCTTTGACGTTTTACAAAAGGGCACCGATCGACGAAGGCACGCAGCGCACCGTCGTCATCGGGGACCAACTGATAACATCCGATGGTCTTGCCGTGGACTGGATTTACAACCACCTGTACTGGACCGACACGGGGAAGAATCACATCGAACTGGCTGACCTGCAGGGGAACATGAGAAAGATTTTGATCAGGGATCGACTAGAGGAGCCGAGAGCTATTGCTCTGAATCCTCTTGATGGGTAAGTAGACAAAATAATAGATTAGTAACATGGGGAACGCCACAAAAATACAATAGCGTACCTTACAAAGTACTATGGTTATATTTTATCAAGGATAGGCTGAAAAAAGGGCTCGCCCGGGGAAGAACTACCACCATACTTATTTCTGCCACCAAGCAGCATTGCTGTGTTTCAGTTTGAAGGGTATGGTTGCCGGGAAAATTACAGGCACATGAGGTGATACACTCGTATGCCTCAAGTTGATGGACGTAGGATAGTGCATTGTAGGGCACATTTCTAAGGTGCGTGACCTACGAGGCAATTCTCTGTTATAGGCGATGGTGACCACTTAACATCATGTGGGCAGTAACCTTGTTCCATCTCAATGTAGCATAAAAAAATATAAAAAAAACTTCAGGAACATGAAATATTAATGGCGTATAAGACTAAGGAAAAGGAAACACGTCACCTGATCTCTCATTCAAGGTAACGGGTGCAATGCAATGCCATATAGGTCAAGTATCTTAGTTGGACGAAGACTGAGAGGTGGTGTATTGTTATAGTCAGTGTTAACCGCCCAAAATCAGGCGAGCCAAGCCCTACGCCACGTCACCTTAGTTTAAAAACGGCATGTATGCGACGCCCGCCGTCCTAATGATATTAGGTACTTTTCATTAAGCATACCATAAAAAACCATATAAAAGTGTTACGATGACAACATGTTATATTTACCAAAATTGAATACAGTTTTAATTTATATGTTGGTATCTTCCTCCTGGGAGTTATCTTTCTTAGAAGGTATATCAAGCATCGAAACGCCAGCCATAATTTTATTGTTTTATCACATACATACCACCTGCAGCTAATACATTTTTTGCTTTTAGTTGGATGTACTGGACCGACTGGGGTCAAATACCGAAGATCGAGCGCGCTGGCATGGACGGATCTCACAGGCAAACCATCGTCTCCTATGATGTCAGATGGCCCAACGGTCTCACATTAGACCTTGTGCGAAAACGTGTTTACTGGGTAAGTAGTACTCTTTTATCACTTAATTATAAAAAGCTAAGTACAACTTTTACTAAATACTTACTTAAAATAACACAACTTAGCTGTGTTTATTATTAAAAAGATTGCTGGAAAAATACAATCGATCTAAACCTGATAATTATCATAATTATACTTACGTATCTATCTACCACACAATAACTGTGAAATAAAGAATAAATAAATATTGCTGGACATTTCACACAGCGCTATCTAGCCACAAACTAAGCAGAGCTTGTAATATGGGAACTAGATAACTGATAGAATACTTATATACATTTTTTTGTAAATAGATACTTATAATATATAGAAAAACATCCAGACCCGGAACAAATATTTGTAGATCATGCAAACATTTGTTCCGCGGCGGGAATTGCACCCGCTACCTCCTGCGTCTCAGCCGGCTATTCGCCCACTGCACCACGGAGGTCGTCGTGAAAGTACAAAGTATTGATCAATAGGAGTCAAGTTTTGTTTGCATAAATCTTATACGGATTGAAAACTCAATCCGATTTTAATCAAAAAAGGTTGAACTCATTTAAAACTTAAGCAAATACTCTTTAAAATTGGAATGTCTCGAAAGTCACCGTACTAATATGAGTACCTAATGTGAAGGTTTCTAAGCTTAAAGAGGTTATGCACTTTTAGGACATCATAGGGACGTAAAGTTCGAAATTTGACATTGTAAGGACTAAGAGTAGAACATTTTGACGACCTCCTGGCGCAGTGGGCGAATAGCCGGCTGAGCGGGTTTAATTCCCACTGCAGAACAAATATTTGCATGATCTACAAATATTTGTTCAGAGTCTGGATGTTTCTCTATATATTTATTTATATTATAAGTATGTATTTACAAAAAAACAAATATATAAGTATTCTATCAGTTATCTGGTTCCCATAGTACAAGCTCTGCTTAGTTTGGGGGTAGATAGCGCTGCGTGAAATGTGCAGCAATATTTATTTATTTATTTATATTTATTTTGTTTCGAAAAAAATAGTTTTCTTTTAGATTGTCTTAGAAGTTTAATTTAGTGTGTGTTGTGCAATTTTTTTACATTACCTACATTTATATCATAAATGTGAAATTTTGGATGTTTGTTTATTTGTTTAATGTAAATATCAAAGATATTTTTGAACTGGTAGGTATAACGATGTATCAGATAAGTATATAACTGATATTTATCCTTGTTAATTAGTTTGTAGACGGTCCAATTTATTTATCACCGACAACGTCCTTGTCAAATTAACCCAATAAGATAAACTACATCATCTACGATAACCTGCGACGATCTCTGCTAACTGTTATACATATTAATTGGGTGAACTTATTTTTAATTAAGAATTGCTTATCGATTGGACTCTACTTCACCTGATGGTTAGTGATGGTGGAAGTTAGAGCACGCGAGCCTAGACCAAACCTGTTCACTCTGACTCTGACTGAAGACTCCGAGATAACCTCGGAGTCTAGTCCAGAAAAACCAACTCCAGAAGCAAGTTACTCGTACTAAAAAAGTGAATTATAGGCAACACATGCTCTAGATTATTTTTAAATTGACTACTATTTTTAAAAGGTGGATGCTAAAATGAACACGATCTCGTCATGCAACTACGACGGGTCTTCCCGCCGTGTCGTCTTGTACTCAACCGACGTGCTTCGCCATCCCTTCTCAATCACCACCTTCGAGGACTGGGTCTATTGGACCGACTGGGACAAAACTGCCGTGTACCGCGCCAACAAGTTCAACGGGAAAGATGTTGAGGCTATCACTTCTACACACACTGTAAGCAGATTTCTGTAGATCTACCAAATTGTAATTCTACTGCTACCATACTAATAAACTCGCATTATCCTTAGAATTGTTACACTGTCTGTCTTTCAATTGTATTTGAAGTAATTTGAACATATCAATGCAAAAGATATAACTATTCTAAAGATACTGCGAACGCGGTTAGAATTAGTATATTCGTATACCTTTTCTGCATCGTGCCTCGATCTTACTATGTACCTACTTATACTTTAGGTTTTTATCATCATCACCCCGTTGGTGCTCATTGCTGAGTATATGCCTCCTTTTGCTTCTTGCGCCAATCTTAGCTTCTCTGATCCATGTGACGTCTGCGACTTTTATAATGTCTCTCGTCTACCTAACGAGCTGACGGACGACCACGTCTATGGCCAGCTGTTGGTACCCATTCAGCCAAGGCTTTGCTTTTGGTTCTAAATCGATATAGATGTGACTTGGTGGAAGGAACCACAATATAAATAAAAACGTCCTTCATTATTTTAAATCACGATTAAGTTGTTTTTCATTATATGATGATAAGGACAATAGCTGTTCTTCCTTAAGTCTAAACGGGATTTTGTTATTTCTGGAAAATACTACATTATTTTTAACTGCAATCAAAGACTGGGAATATACAAAACTTAAACATCCGATTTAACCTATTTCCCTGTAGCAAAACAAACAAAATGGTCTACTTCACGATAATTGATATTGACATAATATGGCATTATAGATGTTTTGAAAACAAATTGCGTCGATTTGTTATTAAGAAAAAATATTGCATAAATTTGTCCTCAAAAATATTTCATCTTCAGACATTGTTCTGAAAGTGTAATAACCATATTTACTGTATTTTTTCTCAAAACAGACGTCACATCTGTTTATTTCCAACGCATAAAGGTTTTTAATGATCAGTAGGTTACTTTAGTTAGGCTCAGTAGAATCCCGTCTATCCCACTAGTTGCACTAATTTGGTACCCACCCTAACCGGAGCACGCAGGTTCAAGTCCCCTTATAAACATTTTCGATCAGCAAGTTTATCTTTGTTATGAGCTGATGAAGCTAATCGGCATACTCTTACCAGCAGCTCCAAAATCCGATGGTGATCCACGTGTACCACCCGTACCGGCAGCCAGACGGCGTAAACCACTGCGCGGCCGTGAACGGCCACTGCTCGCATCTTTGCCTGCCCGCTCCAAGGATCGGCCAGCATTCACCACGCGTCTCCTGCGCTTGCCCGAATGGGTTGCGGCTGCTACCAGACAACCAGATGTGCGTCGAAGACAGTGAGTATTCTATTATTGCCAGTTAACTCAAAATCTTACTTTTCACCTTGTTCTTGAATTCAAGCGGGAATATATAGTTGCAAAAGATGCAATACCTTGAGGAATGCACAGCGCCGAGAACAGTGAAGAAACAAAACGACGTATTTTTTCAGCAGTGGATGATCGCGGACAAAATTATGTTGATGGCGAATTTCTTCTCTGTTTCAAAAGTTAATTTTGTTAGCACCGTACCTTGCACTTGCAGCCTTAATGGGCTACCAACCTGCATGATAGAGTTTGAGCCTGGATGTAACCAGCTGGAAGTACCCATATTGACTATCAAATAGGAGTAACTATTATGGTACGAGTAGTACGTATACTGTACCTAGCATTTACTTGGGAAAGTTGTATCGAATTGCAAGCTGAAATTCGTTAGTTGTGCATGGAATGCGCCTGATTTTTAAGCAATACGGAACTTTACCTTCAATCCTTTTAAGGCGAAGTAAATAAAACAAGAAACCCAACCGTATATTAAACTTCAAAAATGCTTGAGGTAACTTGCTTTTTTGTAAGACTCGCATGTTCGAGTCTTTTTGTTAAAAAGTAATGTCCGTGCCTAAACGGACATTACGTACCTATCGTACCTATACAACTTCGATAATATACAGGTACGAGAATGTTGTTTAGGTGTACTATGGGTTAAAGCGTTAGGTAACGTAACAAATGGTTATAAATATATTATATTATGCAAAATTTAACAGGAAGACAAAAATACATACCTACTAATTACCTATACGATTTTCAGTCTTCAGAAAATCCCGACCCAATCAGGAATATACCATAAGGAATACCTATTTACATTATTAAAATAGTAACAA
The DNA here is from genome assembly GCA_963924445.1 of Philereme transversata. Classification (NCBI taxonomy): domain Eukaryota; kingdom Metazoa; phylum Arthropoda; class Insecta; order Lepidoptera; family Geometridae; genus Philereme; species Philereme transversata. The sequence continues at coordinate 16,065,684 of OZ004342.1, forward strand.
TCTATTATATAAGAATCAAAGTCCTGACTGACTGACAGACAACGCACAGCCTAAACCACTGGTCGTAGAAACTTGAAATTTAGAGGGTATATCTTGATGCGTAGGGGTACACACGTACTAAGAAAGATTTTTTTTAAATTTAACCCCTAAGGGTTTACGTTTGTATGAAAAACAGTGGTTCCTGGATTTATAAGCTTGAAACTTGGCAAATATATTTTTTAACAAAAATAAGAGAAATGGTATTTTTTTGTTTTTCTAAAATCATCCCCTGGGTGGGTGAAAAAGGGTGTTGAACTTTGTATGGTAAAACATTATTCCTGAGGTTATTAAACGTAAAACTTTGCATAAATACTTATCAAGGTACATAATGAAACATGGTGTAGTTACTTTTTTTGTAAATCACCCCCTAGGGTTGAAGTTTGTTCTAAAACAATGTTAATTGCAATTACGAACGTATAACTTTGCATAAATGCTTTTTATATGTAAATAATGAAACATTTTATCATGATAAGACCACCAGAGTCTAATGATGGAGCCAGGAGGGAATCTACAGAACTCATTAATGGATAACAGTAGATGTATCGTGTTTGGGTTCTATTAAATTGTTTTTGCGAGACGTTTCACGATACAATTGACTACCAGCGTCTGAGGATGGAGAAATTGACCGTTCTTAAGCAACAATATTATCATTAATATATTAAATAATCGTTACGGGTTCTGACTGACTGACTGAAAATCAACGCACAACGTAAACCGCTGATCTTAGAGACTTGAAATTTGTAGTAGTGGTGTAACACGTACAAAGTCGCGAGCAACGGCTAGTTGTACTATATAACGCTAATAGGAATTCAATACAAATGTTTTGTTTTTTCGAAGTCTTATTCAAAAAGTAACCGTTTTCAAAGCTTTGATTGTAGTTGGTTGTACATTAGATATATTTTGATTATAGTAGGTACGCATTAAGGAATTTCTACCTGATAATTTTTCCAAGACACTTTGGATTTATAACATTCTTAGTTCGTGGTATAACGGAATTCTCGACAACGCAATAAAGCTCATCCACATATCGTCGACAATTGGGTATCGCGCACCACACGCTTCACGCGATCTTTTCTACCCCATACTTGCAAGTTGTGGACTGAGATACCATCTGACGACGGGGAAACAGATTTCCCCACAAATAACATTAAAAAAACATAACCATAAAAACTCATGTTATCTATAAAAAAACGCCGAATAATAAAGCTTTGATTTCGTTATCAGCAATTTTGTTTTTCCTAAGTATCTTAATTCTGTTTAATTGATTTATTAAGTGACCTAGCAATTTTATCTACGCCGATGATAAGAAAAATCAGGCGATCTTATTAAGGTAGTTTCAGACTGGTATTTATTTCCATCAAGCTGACTGAAACCGAGTTACAAACATATTTAAATTATGAAGGCAAGAAACAAAATCTGATTTACAAAAATATTGGCCCTTTATAATTTTCAAGATTACGCATTACATTTTGAGATAAAAATAGATGACTATCCATCATCACTATAGGTATACGAATATTGACATGACCCTGAAATACCAAGAAAAATTCCGTAACTTCAAATTGTAGGAACTCTAAGGCACCTGTCTCACCGCCGGCGATGAGCGAGAAGCGAGTAGAGCTTAAAACTAGAAACGAGTTGACGAGCAGCGAGAAGCGAGTGTGTAGTTCCTATAGTTGTCTCGCTGGGCTAGTGCAGCGAGTGAGCGAGTGCGGCGGGCGATACTCGCGCCACTCGCTGAGCGCGTGGCGCGTGCGTTCCGTTCCGCTGGTTCATCTCACGGCGTGTGTTCTGACCGCCAAGCGAGCATCGCTGAGCGCGTATCGCTGAGCGAGTGTTGTAGTCGCTGCGACAAAATAGTGGAGAGAGTTCTCGCCAGCAGTGTGAACGGCCAGCGATCAACTATTAATATACCTACGTGTCTCTTTTACTGACACGGAATCTATATGTTTTGTTCGTTTTTTGAGCGAAAAAGTATTTGATAGCTAATCGCATACTCGCCGGCGGTGAGACAAGTACCTAAGACATCGATCAAAACATATCTAATAAAATGTTGATTGATCTCATTTTCAATTGATCAATTAATTCGTTTACCTGAGCCACAAATTTAGTTTATTGATTATGCGATTGTTATGAAGCAAGCTTACATTCCTTTCCCTCCTAACTCAAACAGATCAAAATCATATCGAGGACGAGCTTGTCGTCCTCAATCGAACACATTCTTCGATCGATTTAGGGTCAATAAAAGGCACTTAGTAACATTTAAATCATTGTATGAAACATCGAGGGTAATGTTAGGTATTTTTTACCGTTTATAGATACATTAAATATAACTTAGGAAAGACAAGTAACTTTTTAACAAAAATATAACAGACTTAACCAAACTACTGAACTGATTTTGATGAAATTTCTATGAGAATGAGACCAATATGAAAGTAAATATTTCAAATAAAAAAAAATAATTTTCCAAATCGGTTGATAAATGACGGAATTCTGAGGTAAAAATATAAATATAAAAATAAAAATACTAATTGTTTATTTCTATCATTGTCATATAATTGGTGCTAAAGTAATTATGGAGGGCATTTGTGCGTTGTTTACTTTGAGATGCAATAAAAAAAATCTGTTAAATAGTTCATATCAATAATAATAATTATAATATAATATATTTATAGTTGAATATTTAATTTCTGTGACCAATAAATAAAGTAGAAGTTAAGGTAAAAGTAAATGCCAAAATACAATAAAATAAACTTAATCGTTGGTAAATATTTAAAAACCCAATGTAATTGTAAAATATGAAAAACAAATAGTTTAAATCTGGATTTTGATGTTTTATTATAAATTGCTATTTTAAAACAGTGGTTATGTTATAATTTCCAGTGTAACAATGACATTTGAAAAAACTAATCCAGTTACCTACATAAGTATTGAATTGCAAATCAGTTTACATGTTACAATATAATTACTATGTTAAGGTTCATATTACATTCAACGATATTTTACCTGCCACGGTGTCACCTCACCAGACAATAGCCATGAGCATGACGAAAGCCATTACTTCGCATCACTTCTAAGAACATTCTACCTTGACAATGTGGGTCGTTAACGAGATATAATATTTTGCCATTCCTCCGTGTATGAATTGTCTCCAGTGCAGCCAAAATAAAGGTTTATTATTTTGACCCAAAGAAATTACGCTAAAATTAGTGCATTTCTTGTGATTTATTTTCTATAATATGTAAAAAACTTTTAGCCATGTTTTCGAAAAAACCTTGGATAATAAGCAGATGACTTCAACGATGACAAGTCAGTTCAAACTTAAGCGCGGTGATCTTTATAAATACTGATATTGAATCAGCCTCGAAACGTAGCGCCACGTCACCTGATGACGTCACATCGTACGATGTTTTTATCGTTTTAAATTAGTACAATCAAATTATAGTACCGCGAAATTCCATTAGACATGAGATAAACCAAAATATTATAAACAAGCGCCGTTTGTACAATATAATAGGTATAGGTAGTAATAATTATTATTATTTATTATTCTATAGTTAGGAACTTTTGGACTTAGGTAACTATTTGAAGAATACTTATAAACTAGTGGTTCGCCCCGAACTGAGATCTCGCGAGTCTACCATAAAACCAAAAAAAAATTATATCTTATAAAAAATATCTTTGACTATCAAAATAGTGCCACGAAATAAAAACCAACTTACTTGACCTACAGTTTCATTCAAATTACAGGTAACGGGAGTTCATGTTAATTGGTTAATATTTTTTGGGGTACAAATTTCAGTTATTCTCGATTTCAGACTTTTGCCTATATTTGTGATACATAAGCTACACGCATACCAAATTACAGCACTGGGGTCACTGGTGTACCCTGTGAATTTTGTCAAAGTTTAGTTTGTATTATGGCTAATAACTCAAAAACTACAAAAATTAAACTAAAAATAAAAACGGGGTTCAAATGTACTAATGAAGACCTTTCCTTTGACGTCCCACTTGACCTAATAGCCTCATTTTTATTTATTTTACCCCTCTTGAACCCCAATATCTCAACAACCCCCCAAAATTTTATGCTCATTGAGTCACACCAAAATTGTGCCATGTACTTTATATGAACTCCCGTTACCTGTAATTTGAATGAAACTGTAGGTCAAGTTAGTTGGTTATTTATTTCGTGACACTATTTTGATAGTCAAATATTACAATTTTTTTTTGTTTTTATGGGAGACTCGCGAGATCTCAGTTCGGGGCGAACCACTAGTTATATACATTTAGGTTAATATAAAATAATAACTATAGCATGACAAGTTTACAGTATGCAGAATAGCTATTAACAAGCTTTGATTCGATTTCTAAAAGGTATAGTCAGTTAATGACACCGAAGCATTTCACAGAAACTCATTTACCTACATTTTTCACAGATAAAACGTTGTATTGTTGTAATAAAATATGTACCTTATTGTTGTTCATACTGATTGTTTTTAAGACCATTGTCATTATAAAGTGAACTGTATATCCCGAGAAAACGTAGAAACAATAGGGAATAAAATTATGCAGGTACTTAATAATATTTATGTCAAGTATGAGATTATGATATGACAAAACTTAAAAAAAATAATTACCTATCAAAGAAATGCTCAGAATTTCAAAGGTAGGTAGGCAAAAGGTAGGCTTTTGAATAAAGTATTCACTTAAAAAACCTAAGCAACGTGATGACGATGATGACATTGAGAGCAATTATATTGGCGCAAACTAAATTTAACCCCCTTATTAGTAGATAGGCATCAGTCGTATTGTTTCTTTAAGAATAAGTATTCAAGAAATAAAGAAATGTTCATGAATACATTTGGAAACCTTAGATATTGTGTATTTGCAAGTAGTTGTTACATTATGCCCTAGTAATCTAAGTTTGCTGAAATTGGGTAGTTTTGATTAGGCAACTTAATCACATACCGTACAAATCTAATAAATTTAATATTTTCAAGATATAAAGCCATGCCTCATTCGCTTTCGACTTGCAAGTAAAGATATTTTTTTTACATTTATGAATGAGGCTATTCTGCGCATGTAACTGTGTTTAAAACTATTTTGATGATATAAACTTACAACGACTTTGAAAAGTTCTTGGTGAAATTAGTAGGCCTACTTACTTACCTACTTATGTAGTTCGAAATAATTACGCAGGTAGTTTTTATATATCGAAGTAATTTTGGAGGTTTATTAAATTTACAATCCCAATGCATACAAGTTTACTAGCATAGCGCTCAGTTTCTAAACAAGATAATTACGAATGACGTGTCTTTCGCGTAGTGTTTGTGGTAGGAAAAATATCGTACCTAATTATTACGATAGGAATATACCTACATACCACGCCTCCCGTCTTATCTGAGGTATCAATTCAATAAAATTACTACAACAAGCATTATTACACATTGTTTACGTTGATACCGGACATTCCCAGACATATTAATATCACAATAATAATATATCTTTTCTGCACGTTTTTGTATGACACTGCGACTTGCGAGTTATACATTCTGATTACAATGTAGGTTATGTTACGTTACGGCACGCGATACCTAATACAAGATGCTGTTTATGAATGGAACTCTACAAAAGGTTCAGTCAACTAGATTTATAGAACACTCTGTTAATGTATAGGCAAATTATAATGCGTCAAACTTGTTAGAAGCGTAAGTACGCCTAGCACCAAATGACATTGAATTGAAAGCCTTAATTTTTTTATTCTGTCAATTGAATGACCTCATACGTGCATCGCTTATGTACACCAAGCTACTAGGAGGACCAGTTACTTTCGTTATGATGAAAACGCGGTCCAACCAATAGACCAGCGGTTGGCGAATAAGGCGACGTGACGTCATCACATCACGCCACCTTTTGTTTAGTCAGTGCATGCGCGATCCGGCTCGACATTCTCGCGTGACTGGTTTCACTTCGAGTTTACGTGCTATTTCTGTTTCAAATCACATTTTTACACGTCTTCCCAGGTTTTAAGATAGCATCAGTATCAGGAAACTTTTACTTTGTTATGTAATGTAAATTCTAAATAAAATATTCAAAGGAACGAAATCATACAGTTATCATTTATCGCAGATCAAGAATATATGATATTGGTACCTACTTAAATACATAATACTTATATATAATATTATGATTGATAGTAGCGAAAATATATTATATAATCATTAAAACGGTGATATAAATTAAACAAGGTGTTCAGAGCATTGGTTAACGCGTATGCCGGATCGCTCACAGTTAAATTGACAGAACAAACGGTGGTGGTGGGTGAGACGTCATTGACGGTGGGCCGCGGGTGGGCCGGTGTTTCGGAACGAGTGTCATTACGTCTCGTGGCATCGCCACAGTCGCGTGTGCTGTTCAATCTTCTACTTACTTTCAAACCGCAATACATAAACCAAAACATATACATAAACATATTTATTGATACCTGAATGGATTGGAACATCAGAACTTACAAGTTTGTTTAAATAAAATTCTACAGATGCAATAGAACAAGCCGTGGAGGTGCATAAACCGACTTATGGTACAAATACAACTGTTGTAGTTGTAGGAAAGCCTGAAGCCAGTGAGTATTTTTTGTCACATCCAAATTTTGTGAAACCCGTTATCCTCTTCATAACTATATCCCGATTTTGTAAAATAATCGATTCTGTGGCGTTTGAGGTTAACTTTAACTTAACCGGTTAATGAAAGTGAAGGTTATATCAGATTCTGTCTAGTGTTGACCAATAAATAAGATTGGATAAAATATTGAGAAGAGTTAACTTGAACAGCTACAGATTGGATTACTTTATATCGCTTTATTTTGAATGGGGTGATTCACGGTAATCATTTGATAAGATAAAATGTCCATCAATGTTATCATTGCGGGTATAAAGAATCACTAACACTTGCGTTTTATCATTGCGAAACTAACCGTTCACTGTGAATGTTCAAACAATATATCTGTGTGTCTTCAACTTGGGATTCGTTGACTGATTTTCAGGGCATGCCAAACTACTTATAACAATCTGGTGCATAAATATTCTGAGACCGAATGGTTGATCGTGAAGTTTGAACCATATGGTGAATTTAAAACGAGAAGGGGTTAGCCTTCTCTCGAAGTCAGTGCGAGCTTTGTTTACGGCTATCTTCACGAGTGAAGAGACCACCGAGAAAACAGAAGAGACCAAACAAACGTCAGTACGTTCACCAATCGAAGATTCACAAGCAGAGCCAATGAAGGCATACTGGGAACAAGATAAAAAATACTTTGGTGACAATAACCAACCTTACATTGATAGCTACCTGAAAGGCATTGCTCTCGAAAGGATACCAGATACAACAGAGGAGCCAGTCAAAGAATCTCATTATAAATATGCAAAGTTTCATTTATTTAACTTGCCAGAAGTTCTACCAAGTCCAAATAATGTTCTACCAAGAACAAATAATCCTATAACTGGTAATGTATTATAAACTATTTATTTACGTTTAAAAATAAACAATTATTTGTTGGGAAGACACACAGGTTCATTCTGAACTGGGTGCATGACACTGCTTTTAAATCAGTAATAGTTGAATACTAATAAATCTAACACGCATACATTGCTAACTTGGAAACGATGCAGTTAATTTGAATTTCACTAAACTCAACGATACCTACGAGGTAGGTTTTAAAGTCAAAAATAGCCTACAAGTTTTATCTGAATGAATTAATTTGATATAATCAAGCTGCGATTCAACATGCCATTTTATGGTTTGCTGATCACCATGAAAGCCTAAAAACAATGAGATTGCAACATTGCAACAATTGGCATCATTAATTTAATTCAAATTATTCCAAGGTTTAACGATTTGCTTCGGCTGAAATGGCCTTTCTTCCTGTCCTTTTATATAATTTTATTTAGATAATTTTCAGAAACGATATTTACAAAGATACCTTAAATATAAATTGGTAACATGAAATAGGTTAGGATATTTTGGTTTAAACAGATTTGTGTTGGCACGTTTCATTGACAGTAACTGTCCACAAATAGCATGTCTGGTTCGATCTGGTTACTTGCTCGAGTCTTGCCGAGCGATTATTATGTGATATTACTGTGCAAAACAAATATCTTATATTCGTTTGACGGAAGCAATATAACGTCAATGAATCACTTGAGCAGAGCCTCATTGTCGATAATATCTAGCTGACCCTTGACAATGAACTTGTTGACTGAAAAATCAGGCAACGTCAAATCATTAACGCTTCGCGATTCATTTGATGTTGTTGCAATAATGTACCTAAAACTTACCGAGATCTGTAAATATTTAAATATTAAGACATAACCATCGTTTGTGATTTAACCATATTATTAACTTGGAATTTTAAACTACTTCTGTTTTAAGCTTTCTGTGTCTAACTATCTAACAATACCATTACCGCTAACCGTGGTTAAGGATTATCTTCTTAATTAACAAACATTTTACAAATTTCACATATGAAATTGACTTCTGCATTGCTAAGCTCCAAGATTCCAAGATATACCTACCTGCCTTATCTCGTTTCAAATTATGTTGAGTCATCCGATTCTGAAGTAATTTATAACTGGAATGCTTTGCAGAAGTTGCAAATTAGTTTTTTTTTAATGTTTCACTATCTTTTGCAGATGCAACGGAGCCGCCAAAACTCAGTTCTGGAATCTCAAGCAGTGGGCGCGACGCAGGCGTTGTCGCTGGAATCGTGGTAGCAGTAATCGCAGGAGTCCTAATCTTAGCAGCACTGGTAAGTTACATTTTGATTACTCAATATCAATTCATTAATTCTTTTACTACTAGATGTATAGTAGTTTTAGTGGACTATTGTTAAATACCTACTTTCCGAAAGTGTAAACGAAAGAATACACGCAATCTAGTACAATTGTTGATTGATCAATAACACCCTAATTTTTATCTCGATGTCATTTAATTAATCCAGACAACAAGAAGCAGAATTTTATAGTTTGCCAGTTATTACCATTATATCTACATCAAAATTAACCTCGCATTAGGCCTTGACTATCAAGTTGTTCAAACATTGTGTGTATGTTGCGGTATTTTCTAGATCATAGATGGGTTCCGCCGTAGGTACTTCCATGTTAATTGAGTTTGATTGCACAGTAACAAAAGTTCTAATAAACGTCAATTGTTTTAATGTGTTCGATGTTTGTTTCTGCCGGCGCAATCTCTAAAATAAACTTTATTTTGTGCGTCGAATTAACAATAAACTATTTATTTCAGATCGCAGTTGTTCTATACAAGCATTACGTTCATCGCAACGTGACATCAATGAACTTTGACAATCCTGTGTATCGTAAGACGACTGAAGATCAGTTTGCTCTGGAGAAGAATGGATATGCGCCGGGCAGCAAGCTATACCCAAGCACCGTTGGAGAAGAGGTGAGAGCGCTAACCGCTATGGAGTGTACCCTTAACATACAGAATAGTCTTAGATAAGTATTAGGCAACTTCCTACTGTCCTCCAACAAGGAGCCAATTATACGTCAGTGTTCAACTCACTGGTCTCAATTAGAACTTAATTTTTCATATATTTTTACTATATAAATATTTTAAACACATCTTATTCTTGTGTACAATGAAATGACATTAGACCCCAGGTAACGGCCAAAATGTAAATATCAAATTTAGCTCTAAGGTTAACATTTTAGGTAAAGTTATCGATGGTCTGCCTAAGACATTTTAAAACTTGATGTATTTAGAGGTATATTTATTAGTAATAATTTTATGAATACATAGAATTTATGTATTTTCGTTTAGACTTAACAATTGTGGCCATTTAATATGTGCCAACATTTTTACCGTATCAGTATTAAAAAATAGATGCCAAATAATTGGTGCATAATGGTAGGTGTAAATGCTGTAAATAGTCCCTTTAAAATACATCTTCTGCATTTGACTTTATTACGGATAAATTTGAATGCATATTTAATTTATTTTTCATGCTTTAACAATCGAGAGTTCGAATGGTAAGTTGTTCTATATGATAACAACCACACATTCATTACTTGGAGTAATTCACACAATTTTTATGTAACTGAATGACTTTATACTAACCTATTTTATTTTCTTCCCAGGCTCGAGAACCTCTCAACACACCCGGTACTAATGAATATGTATAGTGTACAAGCCGGAAGTAAATACACAATAATTTCAATGAATGTAAAAAGAAAAAGACGGACATGTGATACACAAAATATAAAGCTAATCAGTGAATGGGACGTAAGCTGAAACTAGTGAATTCACGTTAGCATAGTGAAGTGAAGTGAAAAGCTCATTGGAACAAAGTTCTGTTGGCTACCTCGCGACCCGCGACGGAAGGATCTTAGATAATTATGAATACATTCATATTATTCTTTAATTTTTCCGTCTAAATGATTACTATGAGATCTTATAATAGCTATTGTAATATATTCGTATCCCATTTAGTTATTAGAAAGGGACGTCGCTATTATTTCTCTTTTAGACTGTGAATTAGCATAGAGATTCTAATGCTTTATCGAGCAAAATGCCTGGTGCATTGTAATTATAATTATTTAAATAGAGTTTGACAATTTTTATACTTATTCCACTTTTGGTTAAGGATTCCAAAGCCTTTGAAACTAGAAGTTCTGCTGAATATTAAACTCTATGTTCCAATTATAATGAAGCTCATACTATGTAGTGAGATGTACTTATTTATTTTATACAACTGTTTCCAAATATTTTACTATAATAACTGTATAACTAGAAGCTGTATCTCATTGTCGCGGTGTATGTACGTCTATAGAATTTTAAGTAACTATTTATTTGGAAATATTAGAAAATTTAGGATAAATTTGATGATTTATGTGCCAATTGTAGTGAAATTTAAAATACATTGCCAAATAAATTATTCTGAAATATTAGATGAATTCTCGGTTAACGCGTTTGTTGCATCATAATAGTATTTATTTGTATGAAATCATGAAATTTATAATATATTCAATTGTTATTTATTTATTATTATAAATGTATGTTATGTTCAGGATGATTTTATTCAACCACAATTATCGTATTCATTGTATCTAAATATTTGGAATGTGACTTTGTCAAGCAAAATCCTGCCAAATCTTCTAAATAAATTAAATCTATTTGTAATGTAATTCAATTACATTAAATATTTGATGCACATTTCATACAATACGCCTATCTCAATAAGTGTGGTCACTAAAATTGTAAATATTGTCAGTAAATAAAGTTGTAAAAGGTGTTAATTTGATAACATTATTTTTATTTATCCCAATCCCTACCCTTTATATGCAAAAAAAATATTACCTATATATCACAAAGATCATTAGGCAATCCGAAAGGAGCATAACGAACTAATAAACTTGTTTAATCAATCAAACATGAATAATATGAATCATATCAACACGAAGAAGCACACGAATTAATTAAGCTTCCCTAAAATGTATACTTAGTAATGCAGTAAACAATTGATGCTACGGTGACAAATTAAAATCAATGAGAAATCTGAATCTAAGGACAAACTTAGAAGGTACCCTGTAAAGAACTTGTATGTCTATGTCTAGTGTAAAAAATAAACAATACACTGTGGTATATTAAAATAATAATAAATTTAAATAAATAATAAAAAAACAATATATAAATAACACCCGGCAAACGCATAAATCCTGCCGGGGTACCATAGTTTGTTTATTTCTTCGGATACCGAGTAAAATGCCATTTTATCGTAGAGAGTAGACAAATTTGTACCGTCATGTTCCTACTTTCTAAGCTTAAATGTTATTTTAATATTTCTTTCGTATATTCATATTCGTTTCTAGGGCGGTCAATGCGGCCATGCTATTAGGACCGATCCCACAGTAGGTTGTCCTAGTATCGTGGTTATCAGCAGCTCAGAATACCATAGCAGGTTGGTAGTAGGTATACAGCACCCAAATCAAGAGTAAATGATCCAAACATGAAAAACTATGTCTTGAGGCGTAATTCGAACCCTAGCGTTACGCTATCTTGCACATGGCGCCACAGAGATGTAAAAAGTCGTACCAAAAACTGTTAGATAGCAATGTTACATATCGATACCTTAATTTGCAGACCTAATAACTCCACTTTTTCACGAAAATGACATTTTGATACCGGCAGAAACTAGATTTTTTGCTCTATTTTTTCAAATACTAATAACTCCATGGTTCTCAACGGTATTGGTGTAAAAACGCTATTTGAAAATCAAACAACTCCGCGTAAAACGAAACGCATCGATTTTGACAAAATAATCGAATATCTCCCGCGCAGTCGGCCATTTTGTTCTACGTCGCACAAGCGTACGCAAGCTCCCGCGCATTTAACATAAAAACAAATGGTAAAAGTGTCTTTCACTACAGTTTAAAGCTTTAAAGTAGTAGAAAATATATTATGGTAAGTGTTTTATGATTTAAATAGCCTTGTAACATTATTTTGACATGTTTTTTTGAAAATTGCACGGTGATTGGAGTTATTTGATTTGACTTTTGATTATTTTGGTGTGATGCTTGGAGTTGATATGTTTGATTTAACGCATGTTTTTGTGATACTATGGACCTAATAATTTAATTTTCACTTTCAATCATGTGCAGAAGTGTAAATTTATGTATTTATGTAAAGTGTGTGTATGTGGGTGTGTGTGTTCACTTTCGTGCGCCTCGCTTGATTGTTTAATAGTAATTTTGTTATTTATTATGGCATTTTGGAATGATGCTTACCATCCTGAAGGTTTTTTATTTTGCTTTATGTTTTTCTTTTTGGTGCAGGAATATGTCTAAAGCACGAGCTAAGAGAATTTTGCTTTCTGCGCAATCAACTAACAAAAATATTGCTAATACCGACGTTACTAACCCTGATAATGCATTGTTCCAAGCTAACCAATTGCCAAAGTTGTGTGAAGATACTGCCATTGCTACTATTTCTAATATTGCCCTTGGTGACTTTGATACTCATATGTCTACAACACTATTAGAATCAATACAGATCCATACACAGCCTACTACAACGGAGAATGAACCTGAGACGGAAACCATTGTGAGTTATCACCAGAATGAATATCAACTCTCCGAAGCTACAACAAACACGGATGATGTGCCTCAAGTTCACAATTTCTTGTTATTTGACGACGATATTAATGAGCCAAACAATGTTCAAATTGAGTTTATTGACCAATTTGTACCCCCAACTGACGATATTAACTCTTATGTAATAACCCAAGGCACTGACATTGCCCTACACCCTATAGTTGATGAACACACTACCACATCACCCTTGCTGAATGACAACATAAACATTCCCCCTAGAGTTGACATTCCACCCATTTCATGCACGCTGGACATCCACATTAACCCTACCCCTGATGTACAGGAAGCTATCACCTCATCATCACTCAACAATGTGGCCAGATTAGTTGAATATAGTGAAAGTTCAGAATCAGAAGACGATACACCACTTGTTAAAAGAAAAAAGCGTTGTCAAGTGGATAAAAAGGATTGGAATATTGAAAAAAACAGACTTAACAGGGAAAAGGGAATTCAATATTATGGAAAAAGAAAAGTAGAGGGAAAATGGTTACAAGATGTGCGTAAATCAAAAAAAGAAATTAAACCACGATGCAAATGTCAAGAAAATAAAAACGGAGTTTTTAATTGTCACTTGATAACTGAAAATGACCAAGAAAGCTTATTTAAACAATTTTGGGCTATGGATTGGGGAGAGAAAAAAATTTTTGTTAATTGCCTGATAAAATGTATCACACCGAAGAGAAAAAGAGACAGAAAAGACCCCAATAAGTCACAAAGAAAGAATTCCATGGTTTATTATTTGAAGAAAAACGACGAAATGATAAGAGTGTGTAAGACATTGTTCATAAACACCTTTTCTATAACCACCTACCAATGCTGGGCTTGGAAAGAAGAAAAAGCATCACAAGTATCCACAACGGGTGTAAATGATATCCATCCTGACAATCAGTCAACGGCCACCACCAGCAATAGAGTCAGTTCCTCAGAGAAAACATTTTTGGACAGTTTTCTGGATGAATTACCTAAACTGCCTTCCCACTACTGCCGGCAAAGAACCTCTATGTTGTACTTGCAACCTGAAATTATATCTAAGCAACAGCTTTATAAACTCTATAAAGAGGAATGCAATTCCAAAAATGTAAAACCACTGAGCATCGCCACTTTTTCCAATGCCTTGAAACCTTGAAAAAAATATCCTTGTTTATACCTAAAAAAGATCTCTGTGAAATATGCAATGGATATGTGATTGGTCAAATCAGTGAAGACGTATACAATGAGCATATTCAGAAAAAGGTGGAAGCTAGAGCTGAAAAACAACAAGACAAGAAAGATCACAAATTCGTTTTCACTGCTGACCTCCAAGCTGTTCTACTGGCACCTAGGTCTACGGTTTCCAGCAATTATTACAAAACTAAATTATGTGTCCACAATTGGTGTATTTTTGACATGAAAATGGAACAGGGTTATTGTTTTGTGTGGAATGAGTCTGAGGGTGGCCTTAATGCGGAGGAATTTGCCACTATAATGTCGAAGTTTATTGTAAAAGAAATTATACCTCAAATGGATGACAAAGACCGGCAGATCGTGTTTTACACTGATGGTTGTACCTATCAAAACCGCAACGTAGTTCTCAGTAATGCCTTTATTAATGTATCAATATATTATAACATAACAATAACTCATAAATACCTTGAGGTTGGGCATACCCAAATGGAGGTGGACAGCATGCATGCCATGATTGAGAAGCGGCTCAAAAACCAAACCATCCATGCCCCTGCTGAATACTTAAACATCTGCCGAACGGCAAAGACCAATAACAAAAAATACCGATGTGAATATTTGACTTTTCCCTACTTCAAGGATTTCAAAGAAATTGCTTTGTATAAATCCATTCGTCCAGGGAAAATGAAAGGGGATCCAAAGGTATACACTTCTTTTCTTTCATTTTGCATGCTTTGTTTCAAATTACGATGACTTATCTTTCTAGATCCGGGAGGCTTTATAAAATCAAGTGTTTTTACAGGTTACTGATCTGAGAGCTCTGCAGTACAGACCTAATGGAGACGTAATGTACAAGCTTCGGTTTGGCGAGGAGTGGAAGATCCTCAATCAAAGAAAAACCCCAGTTGTCCCCGTGAAGGTGGATGACCTAAAAAACTTATATGACCAAAGAAGAAAAATAACGAAAAAAAAATTTTCTGATTTACAACAACTTAAGTCATCTATGCCCCGTGATTATCACGCCTATTACGATGCATTGCCACACGAAAATTAGTTATTATCATTTCCCTTCGGGTGGCAGATTATTTAGTTTATATTATTAGTCTAGAATAAAATCAAACAACTCCACTTTTAGTTTCAAGTATTGCTTAAACCAAATCGAACAACTCCTTTTTTCACTGTAAAACCTAAAGGTTATAAGAAAACATAGATGTTTAAGTGTTTTTAGATTAATAAAAAGCATAATTTCTAACGGGACTTTTGTTTTTATTTATTTCCTTAAATAAAATTTATTATAACGTTTTAAGTCGCTCCTGTAAAATTTGCTCCAGAGGAGTTATTAGGTCTGCAAATTAAGGTATCGATATTATATACACATATATACCTAGTCAGGTCATAAATTCTGTCACATGTTTAATATAAAAGAATTGAAACAAGTTTATTCATTATGTAACCATTTATATACCAAAATGAACTTAACAAAACATAGATTCTTATGACACTAAAGTTTATTCAAAATGACCTCCGTGATTTTGAATACAGGCCTTCAATCTGCGCGGCCAGTCGTCTATCGCAGCACGAACGAGGTCCATGTCAATATCGGCGGCTGCCTTAATCAAGGATGTCTTGAGTGACTCCAAATTGGGATGAGGCTTTGAGCACGCCTTTTCCTCCAAGTGTTGCCATATCTTGTAATCTAACGGATTCAAATCTGGACTGGAGGAGGGCCAGTCTTCGTGCCGGATGAAGTCGATTTCACGCGCCGCCAGCCAGTCTTGTGTGCTCTTCGCTCTATGAGCTGGCGCCGAATCTTGTTGGAATTCCCAGTGCCTGTTATTGAACATGGTTTGAGAAACAGGTTCCACAAGGTTCGTCAGGACTGTATTTTGATACACAACTGCATTCGTTTTTACACCTTTCTCACAAAAATGTACCTCTGTTAAGCCCCAATAAGAAACTCCCAACCATACCATGAGCGAGGATGGAAAATGACCTCGTTGGACACGCGGAATACGGTTGCTCGCTTCTTCACTACTGTGTGCGTACACCTTATCATTTTGTTTGTTGTAGCTCTCTTCTACGGTAAAACTTTTTTCATCCGAAAAAAGAATTTCCCGATATTTTTTTCCCGCGTACCGCTTCACAAAGCGCGGCATCTCTTCAGTCTCAGGTCCATTAGACGAGCATTCAAACGATGTCCTGTTTTTCTTCGATATGCCCGAAGCCCTAAGTCTTCACTTAACACCCTTTTTACCGTGGTTCTGCTTAACCCCATCTGAAGGGCTAACAGTTTCTGCTTACGTTTGGGATTTCTTTGAATTCGCGCCTTCACAGCTTTTATCACTGCTGGAGTCCTAACAGACCGAGGGCGACCACTTCTTGACCTGTCATCTACACTAGAGTCTTCATTGTATCGTTTGATGGTGCGATAAACGAATCTTTTGGTTATATTCAAATTTTTCAGTATGTCAAAAATTTGAATTGGCGCGTAACCGCAACGTTGCAACGCAATAACTGCAACACGGTCTTTTTTAAGCGGCCACTCCATATTTAAAAATGAGTAAAATTCAAAAAAGTATACATTTTTATTTTCATGAACAATTCGAAATTCGAATTCTATAAACTTTTTTGTGGCCAGCATTCTAAAAGAAAAGTTTTTACTGTGTGACAATACTTATGACCTGACTAGGTATATATATAGGAAAACCTCAAGGGGTATTTTAAAACTTTCAGTCTCATTTTACTCCATTGAAGCTAAAAATCCATCCCTTATGGGATGGATTTGAATCATCCTCTTGAAGAGGAAACTATTTTTATTTACTTTTTAATGGGTTAGTTTTTAGTTAAATAAGTAAACCTCAGTAGCTTTGGTAAATTTTTATTAGAAAACAAATAACCCGGTTTAGGTAGAGGCGGATGTTTTGACAAAACTTCCAGTACAACACTTATTTAATATATAGATACTTAAACACATTTAAAGTAAACCATCATTGTATTTGGTTAATTTTAGCTTAATTTATTTAAATCTAAACTAATTAAACAGACACATTTGTTCTAACTCATTTTATGGTACCCGATTTTCATAATTTATTAATAATTATTATAAGCACTTAAATACGTTAAGGAATTAAAATCAACACGGTTCGGTGGTCGAAAAGAATGACCAAGGATTTGAGCGAAAAAATAGTATTATGTCAAACACTCGTTTATTATGCAAATTTAAAACGTTCAGGGGCGTTAACTTATCATTAAATACTACAATTTGAGGTGATTTTTTAGTATACCTAGTGGTTTAAACGTGGCAATGAATCGGGAAGGTTCTCGAGTGGAGACCAAGCACTGAAAATCGCAGCGTAGGAGGGCCTCTCACTAGATGGAATGACGACCTGATAAAGGTTGCTGGGAGCCGTTCAGTGCGGGCCACACAAGATCGGTCACATTGAAAATCTATGGCGGAGGCCTATGTACAGCAGTGGACGTCCTATGGCTGGATGATGAATGCATCTGTATCAACCTAAAGTTGCGTTTGATTCTATAATGATAATGAGATTGAAGATCTATTAAAATAAATGTTAGAGGTTTAAACAACCAAATTAAAATAGTTTAGAGTACTCAGACATAATATCCTTAAGTTTCATCAAGTTCGGTATATGAACAACACTGGAAGCTTGGATAAAAGAAGGACTTGGAAACCACTGTTTTATTGTATATTGCCCAATTTAACCAAAAATGTACTACTCTATACGCTGTACACATATCCCACAAAACACAAAGATTATCTGAAATAGAATGCTTTTTAGCATTAACTTCTCCTTTGTAATATTTGTAATGTGCTATAAAGTATTTTCAATCAATCAATTTGACCATAGTAAACTAGCTTTCTATTAAATAAAACCGCATCCGAATCGATCCATCTGTTTGGGAACTACGATGCCATACGGTCTTAGTACATGGTCATCAAAATCACCGCTCCCTTTTTTGCGTCGGGTGTTAAAAATGTGCGCCATCTTGTGTGTAAAACCGACAATTTAAGCTACCAAATAACCTATCAAATTAACTGTACAAGTGTACCATAACAGAATGGGTTATATAGAGGTATCACAAGGCTTTTTTTTCAGTAATCATTGGTAAAATTTCTAAAACAGCTTCAACTTTCTTTTTAATCTTAACTTAGTCACTGAACGTATTATTTTGGTTCCAAAAATATCACATAAGATTTTTAAGACTAAATTAGGCTTATCACAAAAAAATATATATAAGTACCACAAGAGCCCATACTACCATGTGCAACTGTCTCTGTCACTCCATGCGAAAATACGCGCAGTGCGAGAACTAATTCTAAGCGCGAAAGCGAACACCAAATAAAATTGTATAACATAATTATTTATAGCAATTTTTTATAGTATTTTTATTGTGTGAACCGAAAACTTACGGAAAATTCCAAGATTTTTAAAACCATCTCAAAAATTTTCAAGCCTAGACGGGACTTGAACACGCAACCTTGATACGAGGATGCACTGCCAATTGTGCTACCGGGCTCTTGTCACGTCAGGGTCGAAATTAGTGAGATGCATCCTCGTATCAAGAGGAAGGCTGCGGGTTAAAGTCCCGTGTAGGATTGAAAATTTTTGGGATGGTTTTAAAAATCTTGGGACATCAATAGATGTTTTGAAAATCATCCTTCTACGAGTTTTTATTTCAATATTTAAACATGCATCCAGTTAGCAACGCTGTCTGAGCCTATAACATTTTCTTGCTTTAATATCAAAATCTCGAGAAAATCAATAAATGCTGCTCGACTAAATGTTAAGAACCAGCGTATTGTCCGTTGCCACAGATTACCCAAAAGTTGAACGACCCTGCTTGATCAATGACCAGTACGGTCACCAAGGCGTGCACAGCGCGTGCGGTAGGGCGGTAAGTAAGTACCTGTATTTTAGGTACAAAAACTAAAAAATTAAGTTGTTTGATAAAAAACACATTATTTATTTATTTTAGGGTCTCTAAAATATTTTTGGTCGTTATTTTTAGTTTATATTGCAAGACCTTATATGTATATCAATAACTATGCAAAGTTTCACGATCTCATTTAAATAATTTATTGAATACTACGGGTTTATTGTACGAAGTTTAAGGCTGCCTGTCCACTGGAGCGGAGAGGAGAAAAGAGGAGTAAAATTAAAGAGAAGCTATTTGAGTGTGGACCCTTAACCAATAAATGATAATTTGTTACTGCGATAAAATCAAACCAAGCAGTTTAAAACCTATGGGAACTTTAAGATTTAATCCATGGGAGAAGTAAATAAATACCATTACTAACGACGCACGCAACGAAAATTTCACGGAGAAAAATTTACTGCCGCCGGCGGACAATCGGTGGCATTATACCAGGTAACATTAGAATAATTTGCTAGACTACAAATAGAGCTAAATAAACTACTACAAAATTACAACTAATCACAGCTAACAGCTGTGTTATAAGCACACAATAACTAAATCTTCTTAGCGTCATCACCATCATAAATGGAACGGAAAATAGACACGCTTACCATAAATGTGCAACAGACCATTCATAGATAAAGAATTGAAAATCGAATAGTTTATTGTTCGTATAGTCTAAGATCCCGTGGTAACCAAGGAGGGAGTATGCGCCGTGACGTCAGAGCGCTTACTACAAAATATATAATGGCGTATGTTCTGAAGAGCGTTAGACCACCAGCTTGCCACTTTCAAACCTTCCGCAACCGCCAGCGACCTAACCCACATTTCGGATTTATTGTCTTGATAGTACTGTTACGCTTAAGCATGCCACAGAATAAACATTAGTAGATATGTCGTAGGCAATATCTACAACGTCACAGAATAAGCAATAAGTAGTAGGCATGACAAAGCAAACAAACGTGTCGAGTGTTGACCAGACTAAACCCGAATGTTCCCGAACAGTAGAGATTACGCGCGGGATAAGTATGGCGTCGGGACGTCGGGTTTCAAAACTGCCCCAATGGCTAGCTCTGAGCACGAAAACGAGATGTCAAAAATCAATAATCGATTCCCTTCTTCTATTCTTCCAATCTTGTATGGATTTTACTTGTCTTCATTTGTACATGAAGTTATTGTAAGAGTTTTATCATTACCTACTCCTCAAGATCGGAAACTGAGGAGGAAATACATTATCGAATACATATTACATCACACTAATATTATAAATGTGAAAGTTTGGATGTTTGTTTATTTATTTGTTTGTTTGTTAGTTGTAGTGTTTATCACGTCGTATATACGTAGATACCACATAGGCTACCTTTTATCCAAATCAAGTTGTAACAGCAAGCTTAGGTTTATTTTTAGGTTACCTACACATTTAGTAGTGTAACGCGTACGAAGTTGCCGGCAACAGCTGTTAATTAAATATATTATTTTAGTAATATAGGTACTTGTTCTGTTAGTTATTTGATTTATGCCCCCGTCCTCATTTGTTCACATAGATCCTCTCCATGTAAAGGTTGCCTGGAATAGATCGATTTTACTGTGATTTAATTGTGTATTCTCTTTTGTAGTTTATTTTTGATCAGTAATATCTTTCCTCTCGGTTTGTGGGAGTGATTTTGGCAAAATGGACGGAAATGTGTAACAGGAAACTGGGGAAGCGCTTTGACCAACGAGCGCGCGGTGGTCAGATGTTTTTCACTACGAGACTATATTATGGCATCTTTCATTTAATAGAAATAAGGATTTGTCATGGAGGTAGAATTTCATCATAGCATATTATGAATACAATGAGCCTCATCCTATTTTTAAATTCACTTACGGTTAATCGCAATTACGGAGCCGTTATCGAGTTTTCAATGACCAAGTTTCAGAGTGATGAATTTAGTAGATAAGATTAAAATTTGCTTTGTTTTTTATTTTGTTTGTAATTTTTTGTTTATGTGGTGAACAATAAAAATGATGTTACACATCATATGCGACTACTGTAAGGCTCGTATTTATTTAATCTCTCATCGATTTTGACATCTCGTCTACTGACTAAAGTCGGTAGCCACAGACCATCTGGGTCATCCATTCACATGGTCCGTACATTCGTATCAATCCGATTCAAGAACTATTAAAGAAAAATTAAGTCAGCTATTGTGTGCTAATGAGTCACAGCTACAATACTACTCATTCATATTGGAAAATGGGAATTATCAAAGATGCCCAGCGGGGAAGGAACTGATTATGTTATTTGAAACTGCTCGCTTTCACCGATAGCCATAAAAATTCCCATTTTCACAAGATACATGTTATTTACTATAGTTTTTGTACTAAATCTACTACAAAAATACTGTTTCTAACTAGTACCGTTGATGGTATGTTCACCATTACTCACTCTTTTCTTCTTGAGAGCACTTTCTTTAACTTTTATTTCATTAGTCTGTTCCACCTTCGCGTTGATTTGAGGCGTGTAGAGGTCGAACTGAGTTGTTATATGTTTTTTATACTGTGGGAATGTGTCTGCGGCGATGTGAAGGCGCGCATGGTGGAATAACTGCTCGAAGTGGTGGAGGTTGTGGCTAGAATGGAGAAAGATTAAAGTTTAATATATTTATAATTAGCCCACAGCTATTATAATTAGTGATCGGCTATTCGGATGCATATTTAACTAAAGTTTATTTTTGGCTAACAAAATATGGAAGCGACTTCTTAGAATATGTTTATTAAAAATAAAATCCCGGGATTGGATGCATATTTATTTAACGTTAAATATTAAGCAGGTAGAATTTGCCATATCACTCACACACTTACAAAATACTTATTTCCTTGAGATCTAATAGGCCCGATCTGATACTTGTTACAAGGTTGTTTTCACTTCATCAAAAATTACTGACAGTAAAAGTAGGGAAAATATTACGTTGCAACAAGGCATTACGAGTATGTATATCTGATATGTGCCAAAGTGTGAGTTTTTTCATAGAATGTGAATTTCTTTAGACTATATGAGGGATGAATGACATACCATAAAAACTTATGCAACTTAAGGGATGTCTTGGTTAAGTGGATAAATAAATTTAAAAATATAACATGATAATTTGTTGATTCCGGAATCACGGATTTTTTTCGATAAAAAAGTACTTTCCATACTACCTAACTTTTTACTTTAGGTAAATATGCATCCGTTTATCCGACCTCTAGTTATAATCCCCCCATGCTGGACATTCCCAAAACTATTACTCAGTACAAAGACCCGTGAGACATCCCACAAGGGGGTGGTCAGAGGCAAGTCTTAATAAATTCAGTTGTACCTACCGTTCTTCATAATTGTTTTATGAGTCATTTTGTACCAAATAAATCAAAATCAGGTAAGTAACACCATTTATAACTCAAGAATGGCAAGACCGATTTTGATGATATTTGATTTGTTGGATTTGTTTCCGCCCCGAATAGTAGAATAATTAATAATATACCGGAAAATTTAAAGCTAAAAAAATTAAGAAGAAAATTAATTTTTCCATACAAAGATGCAGCTAAAGATGACCGATTGACAACTATACCGGTCACGTACATTGGCAGCCCGCGTCATATGCATGTCAAAGCGGTACGAAGTTCGCCTAGTCAGCTAGTATACAATAAAAAAAACAAAGGATACTGGGCTTTTTCTTTATAACAAAAAACTGTTAAAGACTTTTTATGTCCTCGCATTCGTGATAAAAAGTTATATGTTATTTTCTTAACTTAAATAAAAAGTATCAATCGATCAATAGCACCCTCGACGACGAGCGAGCGAAAGCGAGCGAGGACCTTAATAAGTCGAAGAAAATATTTCGAGTGCAATTGATCGCTTACGCCCCTTCACAACGTACTATTTCATTTTTGCTCTTCATAACGACAGAAAGAGGTAAAACTACGAAAAACTGCTCCGGTGAGCGGTGTGAGGTTAGAAAAAGTCCGACCTTACGAAGACATCAACAAGATACAATTGTAAATTGATACAAGGTAGTACAGTAGAGTTAAATACTTACATGCTCAACAAAACCGATGCCAGCATCTCTCTAGTATTCAGAAGATGTCGGATGTACGCGCGGGTATGTTTCTTGCACGACAAGCATTCACAGTCTTTCAACAGTGGTTTAAAATCGTCCTTATACCTGTAATGAATAGAACATAAACCTGTTGTAATTTCTTTCCATCCAAAGGTTGCCTGGAAGAGATCGCTCTCAGCGATAAAGTCGCACATTATATTGTATTTTTAGTTGTACTTTCGTGTAATATTGTTTCTCTGCCGTAATTACAATAGAGTTATCTTATCTTAACATACATTAAAGAACAACCTGAATGCGGTTATTTGGCAACTTATGTGTCGATGCGGTTCATGTATTTCTACATGCGCATTTACCTTGTTTTCAGAAACCGTATTTACAGGCTTTTCCGTTTATTAGGAACCATCGATTATCGAGTCTGTACAACTATGTTGCTAGTAGGCGTCCACTTCAATAATCTATACTGTCCCACTGCTGGGCAAAGGTCTCCCCCATTTCCTTCCATTCCTTGCGTTCTCCAGAAATCTCCTGCCAGTCAGAGTGGAACCCACTGGAGTCCACTTATCAACAATTAATTGTATAGTACCTTCTCTAGGATAAATTGAATGACCCTCAACGGTGCTCTTTAAATGGACGTTCAAAATCGCTCCATTCCGGGAACACCAGATTCCAGTACCACAACCACATTATTCAAGTTAAGACGTTGCTCCAATCAGAAGAAAAACTGGTGTAGTAATTACAGCAAATTTTATTGGTCCAGGTTGCTCCATTTCGTGTTTTCCCGAAGTTCGCACTATTCGCCCGAGACTTCGCACGCGTGGTTTGTTTATAAAAAGTAGCCTATGTCACAATCCAGGTCATAATCTATCTAAATACTTATCTAATACAAATTTCATCAAAATCAGTCAAACCGTTTATTCGTGAAAAAGTAACAAAGAGACAGAATTAACCATGAATTTATAATATGTTATTTATAATCCCACTAAAATTATAAACGCGAAAGTTTGTATGGATGTATATGTGGATTTTTGTTATTCTCTTGCACGTCGTAACGGCTGAACTGATTCCAATGAAATTTCGTATAGCTACTTTTTGTTGACAAACCACGCGTGCGAAGCCGCTGGCGGAAGCTAGTGTATATATATATATATATATATATATATGGAAAAAACAGAAAAAATTACCGTATAAGAGTACTTTATGGAACATTTACTGACCTTTCATGAATCATGTCCAATACACACGACCCTTCTTCACTCGTCTGATTGATATGAAAGTTGAGCACAAGTGCCTGCCCAGCATTAGTCAGCTTCACTGCATACGAGCCGTCGAACACGTCCCAGCCGTTTTCAATAGCACACATCATGACTGATGGGCTCCAACAGCCTTCCAGGAAGTGGACCAAATGTTTGGGTATCGCATCCTGAAAATGTAATGGATAATTCTAATTCTAGGATGAGAGAAGATCTGCACTGACGTCCCGCGTTGAGATATTTTGTATTTAGCCAAAAATTCAGCTCAAAATTAGCGTTGGGTGCAAAACATCCAACATTATGCTGAATTGAACGACATTTTTGTACACAGAATTGAACTGTCTAAATAAATTAAATCGTTACCTCTTCCTTAAAATTGTGTTATGTATTTTGTGTGTACCAAATAAATGAGTATTCAATTTTATTTACCTACACCATTTGAACCTGATTCCAACTATCCTAACACCTTGAAGTAACATATGACCATAGGTCGATGCCAGCAGTTTTTCAGGAGGAAACATGGATAAATATTTCACGGTATGTACAAAGGTGTAAGTAAATACAACCGTTTTTCATTTTAGAGTTCCTTTTCCGATTTTTTTAAGATTTTCTGTTGTATCAAGTTGGATTTATTGTAAAGGGTGTCCAGTGGAAAAATTTTAACTTTAAATGAACGTTACTTTTTAGTTAGTGGGGTTAGGGACGCGGGGGAAGTAGTGTTAGTTACAACGTCTCTGCGGATTAGTCAGTCGCTATGAGTCACTGGACAGGAGCGCACCGCGCGTATGCGGTGGAACAATATCTGTTGTGTGGTGAATCGCCGATTCAAGCGCGTCGTGCTTTTTGCTTGCGATTTCATATTTGGCGATTAACCGATGGTCCGAGTACGCAACTTATTAGAACATGGGTGCAAAGATTCCGACAGGAAGGTACAACGGTAAATAGGCATCCACCGGGACCGTCTACGTCAGTAGCAACGCCAGAACGTGTGATGCAGGTGCGTCAAGAAATCCTTAGAAATCCTAGGAAATCAATAAGGAAGATTGCCGCTTCTACGGGTATTAAAAAATCAACGGTGCATATGATTTTGAAGAAAAAACTTAAGCTGCATCCCTATAAAATGCAAATTGTCCAAAAACTAAATGAAACTGATTATGCTTTGAGAGAAACGTAAGCCAGACCAGCTTTGGAACGTTTCATAACTCCCAGAACTCTTGGAAACATATTGTTTAGCGATGAAGCACACTTTCACTTCGGAGGGTACGTAAACAAGCAGAATATGCGTTACTGGAATCCCAACAATCCAAGAGAACGCCACCAGAAAAGTTTGCACTGCCCTAAAACCACAGTTTGGTGCGCTATTTCTGCTTGAAGGAATAATCAGCCCATATTTTTTTAATCCACGGGAAACTGTGACTTCTTTCGTGTACTGCCGTATGATTGATGAGTTTTTGGTACCGCAATTGCAAGAGTTTCCGGGACGCAACAATAGGACACACTTCCAACAAAATGGGGCAACTCCGCACACTGCTGGGACCTCTATGTCGAAGTTAAGGGAAATTTTCCCAAGAAAACTGATAAGTAAGTATGGAGACACCCTGGCCACCAAGGTCTCCCGATTTGACGCCTTGCGATTTTTTCTTGTGGGGATACCTGAAGGCTAAAGTATACTGTAACAACCCCCGCACCATATCGGCCCTACAAGAAAATATCCGACGTGAAATAGAGGCAATCCCTCAAGCAATGTGTGCGCGCGTATTTTCGAACATGAGGGTTCGATTACAAGAATGTGTAGCGCGAAATGGACGACACTTGGAGGATTTTATTTTTAAAAAGTGAAATCCGCGGAACCCATGTATCTTTTAAAAATATAATAAATACCATAAGTATGATCATTTGTTTTTTATTTAAATTCAAAATCGAAAATTTTCCACTGGACACCCTTTAGTAAACTATGTTTGTATGTAGTATCGTCGTCCAGATTTTATCACACTTTATGTGGGGGATATGGGGTTAGAACATGTTTTTTTTGTCGGACTTAGTAATTTAGTTTTCCAATATCAACCAATCCTGTATCATATCAGTCCAAAAATGCATTTCAACCATAGATCAGATCTGTATTGAATAGCTAACGCGAGTACATTTACTTTGCGTGTCCTTAGTTGGAGCAAAGCTCTAACTCTTACGGTACATAAATCATTCTGGACTTGACCGGCTTCCCAGTAGCACATCAGCAGCACGTAGCAGCCTTTGAATCAGCTGAGCGCTGAATATGGGCGTCCCAACACTAAATCCTTTTTGGGACGTCCTAGTAGATACAAAAATTTGGCACATTTGGTTTTCATACAATTGACGCATTTGCGTTATCCATTCAATATAGATCTGTGGTTTAAACCAATGTATAGGAATAAGAATAATGCCTTTACACATAAAACTCGACAAAAGTACTACTAAAAAAAATCTGGACTACCATTATTCCTATAAGATCCTGTTACTTAGTACTTTCTGTACTAAATACCTATTACTTTAAAATAGAGTAATTATTAAAGATTACAAATATAAATTAATTTAAAAAGAAATTATGCAATTTATAAAATAGCTTACACCAACTCTTCTAAAAATTGCCTCCAGTTTTTCAACAGGAATTTCCTTAGCATGTTCATTTCCATCCATTAACCCTGAGAGTGCCACGCCACCGAGCATATCTTTGTGCGTGAGAACCCTATTGATACAATCATTACACTGTTTCTCATTGCCGGGGGCCACAATTACACCTGGAATAAACAAAAACAAATTCAGTTCGTAATTCTTTAATGGTGTACACTAAAGTTTAGCCCAACTACCAAACTAAGTTGTTGACAACTTGTATCTCGGTTGATAGTTGCTGGCTTGCCCCTTGGTTCCAATTATTAGTTATTTTAAATAATATATATATATATATAATTATAGTAACATGAAGATAGCTCTAGGAATTTTATTAAAGATCAGATAGAAGGACTATGCCATCATAGTCCATCATATGACATCCAGAATGACCGATCTTGTACGGTCTGCACCCATTGACCGCCAGCAACTGTTATCAGGCTGTATGTCCATCTAGTGGAGGACCGTCTGGCGTTCACTTCGCTTTCCACTGCGTGGTCTCCACTCTAGAACCTTTCTGCCCTAACGCCTGCCAGTTTATCAAGCTACGTGTCTGCAAAACTATGTGTTAAATACATAATCTTGACCTGACCCAGGTCAGGTGTTGGTATAAAATATAATACGGTAAATTACAATTCTTGATTGTTTTGTAAATAAATTAAATTAAATTAATATTATATATTTTACAATTAGCTAAAGTACTATATTGATTTTGACCAAATTTTTGAAATATAACATGTAATAATTTATCTTTTGACACAACTACATACATACTTACATGGCCAATTTTTATTATAAAAAAGTGCCCACAGTACTGACAACTTAAAAACGTCTTATATTTACTGATGTAAATTGCAATGCTCGTAAAGGGCAAACAAGGTATAAACTGCTATTACCTAGTTTTTAAGACCTTAATATACACTTGTTTAGGCAAATAAATATCTTGCCCACATTAGTTCATGATTTCCTTTAATACCTCCTCCTACCCAGGTATTAGAAACACGACATCCAGTTTCTGCCGGCTGCCTTTCTTGAGTTTTCAAGAGTATAAAGGAAAAAGTCATAGTAAGTGTTTTAACACGGAGAAATAATATAGTATGCGCAAGTTTTACTAACCAACAAGAGAAGAGTTAATCAGCTGTGTTGAGCCCTTATATCGACTCACACATTTATCCAACATACTGCATGTTCTGTCCACAGATTTGGAGATCCTCTTGGCACCCTCATTGAGAGATATGCGACTATCTGCAACCGCGAAAATTATGTCTGGTTTGAATATCTCCATCACATCCATATATCTGAAATGTATTGAAGGTCAAGAGTTTATTTGGGAAATATCAGGGCAAAGTAATACAACCTTACAAAAAAGTAGAAACAAAATATTACCCTCCTTCTGTGCAGTCAGTTAATAATTAGCTGTTCATTTGTTATTGGTCATAATATGCAGATACAAAATTGATGTGATGTTACTAATTTTGATGCCTATTTTGTGCGAGGTTATAGACAATTGTTTAACCACTAGGTACTCTTTATGGTAAGTGGTGGTGTGATAGAATTATAGAAACAGTTGGAAGGAGGTATTGCAATGCAATACTTTGCAAATACTCTACGCATATAAATAAAAATATACCTACTCACCGATCAACAGATAAAAGTCTCTTTCCCTGTTTGGTCCACAGTGGCACTTTATCAGGCTCAAAATGGCCCAGTGGAGTTATTTCATTCATGTTATTCAATGTGACACATGTCACATGTTCAGGTACCCCAGCAAACTGTGACACACCTTTTCCCTGGGCTTTAACACCAGGTTCTAAGCTAATTGAGTTGGAAAGTGGTACCCAAAGTAGGTGAGGGCTGGTGAATACCTTGGATAGTACTTCAGCTGTTAGATGCACCACACTGCCTCCCTGGAGATAAATAAAAGTAGCTGGAGCTGATAGGCACACAAGCATCTAAAAGTTTCACGCACACGAGTCAGTACCATCCGTACCAAGTTAATATGCCACCCATTTATACACACAGGTTTGGTTCTACGTTCTTGATACATACAGCTAAGGTATAGAACACTATCGTCGTCTGTTTTCCCTAAAGAATACAATCCGGGCCTCTATAAAGTAAGTGAATAGGTTTCTTCTAGATATTCGTGCTTCATCTTAGACCCCATCATCACTTACAAACAGGTGAGATTGTGGTAAAACAAAGATATATCCAGTTAAGAAAAAGAATTTAAAAAAATTACATACTTAAGTAACTAGATTTCCTTTACCATTTTCACTAACGGGACTTGTAAATTTTTGGGTGTCCTGACATATCAGCACAGCTGCATGCGTCATGATCACAGGTAAATTAAAGTTTTTAGTAAACACAATGTTCTTAGCCATGGTAGTTTCAAAATATAAGACTTATTATTACCTACTTACACGAAGAAATTATCGAATATTCAATAAGAAATTGGCGCGTATTTTCTTGCTAAACCGTAGACACTATGAATGAGTTATAACCCTAGGCATTTAGCCTTAACCATTAGTGCCTTATATGTCTAGGTTAGGAGATATCACGACAAAATCATCAAAGACCTTGGAAAAAATTACTTACTTGGGTTAGCAAGGCGCAGGCTGGAGTTTCTATCACAGCGTTGGGAATTTCGACAAACCCTGTAAGAACACCGAGTCTTTCCCTTCTACTGCTTGCTTGTTTGAAATTGAAGCGCATTTTTGTCTATAATCTATTTCTGTTTTATTGTTTTTATGTTACGTGTATGTCTGATTGAGAATAACCTAAAAAAACAAACAACAACATGAATGAATGAATGAAAGCTTGAATGAAATCAAAACAAAATGAACGAATGGGTGACTGAGTGAGTGAAGTTGAGTTGAACAGCTATTTGCGTTCCATTTTACGCAAAGGGTATTACTTATCTGCAATTTATAGTTTTCTGATAAGAATTCCCTAGTAAGCAAATCATATAAATTACATACATTAGGTAGGACTGTAGGTACCTATAATAATTGATTATATTTCATTGACCGGAATAAATCCTTCTAAGTAAGTAATAATGCTAGATTAACTAGAATGATGTTTGGTGTTTCTCTACGAGATCGAATCAGAAATGTGTGTGTGGGCAGGGCACCTAACTCGAAGAACTGACGGCTGTTGGGGCAGAAAGGTTCTCAATACCACGCATTAGTAGGTAATAATTAAGAATTCTGGCACAAGGTCATTCACTTCACTCGTGAATGGACCTTTTGCCAGAATTCTTAATTATTCCATGAATATTGGTATATTCAATTATTCCATCGAATATTGGTATATTCAATTGAATATTGGTATATTCAATTATTCCATTGAATATTGATATATTCAATTATTCCATTGAATATACATCTTATTATAATAACGATTTACTCTTCAATTAAAATTTTGGTAAGTAGTATACTCTTTTTTGAAATAGAATCAAAATTCACTTTACTAATGAATTATATATCGATTCACCAGTGTTTTACATACTACCTTACACACATTACTACCTACTTGGAGTATTTAGTATTGAAATGAAACACCAAGTTATGTTTAAATTGTAGATAGCTTACTTTATTCGAAGTTCATGATCATAATCATTTATTTTTCTGATGAAATTTACATAGATGCCTAGACACAGAAATCATCTAGAAATTAAATTTAAGTAGAAGTGTATAGAGACATCATTATCGAAGATCAATTCAAACAATCATTTAAATTATGTCTAACTATTGATTAAATGTACATACTTAGGAAGATATTATTTATAAAATATCTCACACACTTGATGAATAGGCATTATTTGATATTGAATGCTGTATTTTTGAAATAATTTCCCTTGTGCTGGTATAAATTTCATCGAATAGTACACCTCTGACGACGTGTTGAGCGCATAACTCAGCTTTGCATTTACAAAAGGTATCTTCTGTGTTTTCAAAATTTCTTGCATCATGAATTTCAATACGTATGATTTTGTATCCATATGCGGGTTTCTTCACAAATGAATAGTTGGTGGTAATGGGGCCCTCATTAATAACTCTCTTACGCTGTTCTGCTGCATTCCTGTTAATAGCAGAGTCGTCGACAACAAAGTTGAATAAGTCTTCAGAATCCTGAAACATAAAATAATATCTTTTACTTATGAATATAGGTAGGTAGGCACATAACAAAATTACGAAATGGCATTCACACAATCGATTCGACTGATTAGCCTATATATTAAAATAATTTATTTAATAGGTACATACTTACTGACATGTCTTTCAGTTAGTTTATTTGGAGAGGACGGAGATGCAGGCTTTTCAAACGCAAAGTGAACGTAGAATATTTTTATTTCTTAATTTATACTTTTTTAGAAGTTGTCTAATTCTTCAGCATAAGATTTGAAATGATATAACAATTTAAAATGCATGTTAATGCTGAACTAGGTAGGTACACACTTCCCTACCATAAAAGTAACATTGACATACTACACCGCCTGACCACATTCCTGGCATACATGCACGTGCCTCACTCTCAGTACCTACCTAGAGACATAGTGCATTATTTAACTGCACCCGTTTATAACTATCTATTACAAATTTCATCGAAAGCATGGGCTATGGCCCAATTAATCAAATACCTACCTAAATCAATAGGTAGGCCTCAGTAAGAAAGTTTAATGTTATAATAGTTAGATGTTCTCTATGGTGTGGTGAGTAAATAGCCGGCTGAGATGCAAGAGGTGCGGGTTCAATTCCCGCTGCGGGCCATGGTTGAGTGATTCGCTCACTGAGCCACCGAGGTCATCGAAATATCAAACCTATAAGCAGTATTTGTCTGTCTGTTGATACATTTATTACTTTCGATGTAAGTAAAACCAGCAAGCAAAGTCATGGTAATAAGATTGTATTATTCTTACTAAGACGAATTAAACTGCAGAGGTTTATAAGTTACTATCTAAATAAATAGGTATGCTCCACTAAGAAAGTTTAATTTTATAATAGTGAGATGTTCTCTATGGTGTGGTGAGTAAATAGCCGGCTGAGATGCAAGAGGTGCGGGTTCAATTCCCGCTGCGGGCCATGGTTGAGTGATCCGCTCACTGAGCCACCGAGGTCATCGAAATATCAAACCTATAAACAGTATTTGTCTGTCTGTTGATACATTTATTACTTTCGATGTAAGTAAAACAAGCAAGTAAAGTCATGGTAATGAGATTGTATTATTCTTACTAAGATGAATTAAACTGTAGAGGTTTGTAAGTTGATAACGTTTAATTGATTGTGTGCAGTATCCCAGTAAGCATTTTTCTTAGTGTGTATCTGTGTTCACCAAAAATGGGCAAGAGTCACATGAATAGGATACTATAAAAGCTCCCTATTTCTTGATCAAACCACATACCACTTTCCTGGACGATACGCAACGCCTCTCATCAACAGTGATTACCGAGCGAGCTGACAATCAAATAAAAATGTAAGTACCTACCTACCTACCTACCTACCCTAACATTTAGAGTAATCGATCGAATCACGATTCAATTCAATTTCGATTCACACATTCATTCGCTAGATTCAGACAATCGTCGAATTTATATAATTCAATGGTAATCATTAAATTGATACTTAATTCAATCATTATTCAATTCATATACTCATAGATTAAACTTGAATCAAATCTTTCAATACTTATTTCACTATTCCAATAGTTTTAAATATGTATGCTCAGGTACCATACTAATCAATTTTTTTTTGACAGGTCCAAGCAACCGTGCAACACTACCGCGGATACCCTGTTCCCGTCAGAAGATGAATCTGCTAGTGGTGGCTGCTCAGACGTAGAAATTCAAAAAGTGGATAAGCCGAAGAAGCGATCATCAGCTGCGGTACCTGAACCGGGGCCGTCCAAGAAGGCCAAAAAGCTGAAAATCAGCCCGGTAACTATCAACAAGCCCAGTGCTCACGACTTGTTCGGCTCGGACAGTGAGGAGGAGCAGGTGACGCCTGAATCAGTTAAGAAAGGTAAAAAGGCGGCTCCTGTGTATTCTTATTTCACGAGAAGGCTGGCGAACGGTTATTCACGCCAGAGTAATGAAACTAAAAGCGGTTCACATTATGTGGAGGTTAAAATTTACAAAACTAACGAAATCGAGAACATTTTGCCGGTGAATAGGTGGCGGCACTCAATTATAACTATAAAAAATCAGGTAGATGATGGGAGCGACACGTGGAGAGTATTAGGAGAGCTCGTAGCTGCTACACGCAAAGATTTTAAAAAGTGCCCACCTACATTCATTAGTCAGTATTATTGATTATTATCAATACCTATAGTATACCTATAACATAATACTTATGTTAATCAATGTTTAATCACTTATTCCATTATTAATATTGTTAGTAGTATCCTTATAATCATAGAATTAGTAATAATAGAAAATAGGGTTCCTATTAGCTAATAAAATGTTCTATTGTATCATTATTATTTTTGTTTTTTTTCAGTCCCAATTTCAAATGGAGTCGCACACTGTAAACAATGTAATATTAAATTACCGAGTAATTATTATCGATATCATATCAGAACTAATATGCACAAATCAAATTGCTTGCTCAAGTCTGGCTATGAAAATATTGATATAGTTGCTACTGCATTCATGAATCGAATAACGACATATCGTTTGAATGCCTCGCAGGAAGTCGAGTACCTCTCAGCTGAGGCGTTCCTGCAGGATAATAAACGAGTCATCACAAAACTGATCAATGAATCTTTAATGAAAAATCATTGTATTAAAATGAATTGTGAAATGTTTGCTTATTTTGTACTGTTTAAATCAAATGAGCAACAATTGAAATCATTTAATACTAAATACGAAGTTATTTACCACAGTACAAACTTTGATGAACTGTTTATAAATATTATAGAGAAATTTAAACAGAAATTGACAGAGTTTACACAATGTGGGTCTGGGTGGTCTTTTCTTTCGATAAGCCACTTAGAGATAAATATCAATAAATATTCTCCTATGAGAGGTGGAAGTTATATTGAATTACCTCCAATCATAAAGAATACTAAAAGTTGCTTAAATGTGAAAAACTCTGATGATAACTGTTTTTTATAGAGTATTGTTGCGGGCATGTTTCCTGCCAAAAAAAGTGTATGCAGAACTACATCGTATCCGCATTACTCAATGGGTTTAAAAACAAATGGGTTATCTTTTCCACCTACATATAAAGATATATCATTATTTGAAAGAAATAATTGTCATATAAGTGTAAATGTATATGGTTTGGACGATAGACATGTTGTAACAGGTCCTCTATATAAAACACTTTGTAAGAAGCCAAACCATTTTAATTTACTATATTTTGAAAGAAATGGTACGGCCCACTATTGCTTGATCAAAGACTTGGTACGATTAGTTCGTAGGCAAGTATCACGGAACAATAATAAAATGTATTTATGTGATACATGTTTACAATTTTTCGCAAATGAAACCAAACGTAATTTACATGATTGCTCTAATGTTTTAACAATTTTACCAGATAAAAATAAATTTCTCAAATTTATGCACTATGAAAGACAACAAAAAATTAGTTTTGTGATTTATGCTGATTTTGAGTGCTTATTGATGGATTATAATGAAATTAAAACAAAAAATACTGAGACAAATAAAGTACACGAACCTTCATGTTTTGCATATTATATTTGTTGTTCTCACGATGAGTCTTTGAACAAACTTGTATCTTATAGAGGGAAAGATTGTGTTAAAGTATTTATTAAATATTTATTGAATGAAGTTAAATACATCAACAAGATCTTGTGCACTATAAAAGATATGAACCCATTGACTGAAGAACAAGAAAATTGTTATCAGTTTGCTAAGACATGTCATATTTGTAAACAAATGTTATTCGCTGATAAAGTTCGTGACCATGACCATATCGCTGGCGAGTACGAGTATAAAGGGCCAGCTCACTCTCACTGTAATTTGATGCATAGATTGTGCCCATTCATACCTGTCGTATTTCACAATCTCTCTGGTTATGATTCACATATATTTATCACTGAGTTGGCTAAAAATGCAGGAGCAATTACAGTTATACCAAAAACTAAAGAGACGTACCTAACTTTCACAAAAGTGATTAAAACAAGTGATGGTACACGCCCAATTCAGATAAAGTTTATTGATTCATTTCAATTCTTAAGTACAAGTCTGGACACGTTGAGTAATAATTTAGGTGACAAAGATTTTGTACATTTGAAATCAGAACTTGTTAGTAAACTTAAATGTGATTTATTGCGAAAAAAGGGCATTTATCCATACGAATACATGGATTCTTGGCCAAAGTATGATGAACCACAGCTTCCATCGAAAGAAAATTTTTATAGTAGTTTGAAAATGACCAACATTTCCAACGATGACTATGCTCGTGCAAAAACTGTATGGAAATGTTTTAATATTCAGTCACTTGGAGAATATACCGATTTATACGTGAAATGTGATGTGTTGCTGTTATGCGATGTATTTGAAAACTTTAGAAAATTGTGTTTACAATATTATAATCTCGACTGTGCGTATTACATAACATCACCTAGTTTGAGTTGGGATGCTATGCTGCTTTACACTGGCGTAGAACTAGAATTGATTCACGATTTGGAAATTTATGAAATGTTGGAAAAAGGCATACGTGGGGGCTTAGCACAATGTGCAATACGACATGCTAAGGCCAATAATAAGTATGTACCTGCTTATGATGACACAAAACCGTCACAGTATTTGATATATCTTGATTGTAATAATCTTTATGGTCACGCAATGACAAAAAAAATGCCCATTTCTGATTTCAAGTTTATGTCAGCGGATGAAATGAACCGTTTCAATGTGATGAGCATATCAGATGATGCTTATTACGGATACATTTTGGAAGTTGATTTAGCTTATCCTGATCACTTGCATGATTCACATAGTGATTTGCCATTTGCTGCTCAAAAACTGATTCCTCCTGGAGGAAGAGCACCAAAACTCGTAGCAAACTTATATGATAAAAACAATTATGTTATACATTATGTTCATTTAAAAGAATGCTTAAAAAATGGGCTTGTGCTGTTGAAAACACATCGAGTATTAATTTTTCGACAAGATAATTTCTTACAAAATTATATCGATTTAAATACTCAGTTACGTCAACAGTCAACATCAGCATTCCAAAAAGATTTTTTCAAGCTTTTAAATAATGCTATATTTGGAAAAACTATTGAAAACAGACGAAAGCAAGTCGATGTAAAATTGATAAGTTACTGGAATGATAATGCTAACAGAACAAATAAGCATCTGAGTGCTGAAAAATTGATTACGAAACCGAATTTAAAAAGCATTTCCATTTTTAATGAAAATTTCATTGCTGTTCAGTTAAACCGCGAAAAGATTGTTCTTGATAGACCAATATACATCGGTTTCACTGTATTGGAATATGCTAAACAACATTTGTATCAATTTCACTACGACTTTATGAAAAAGAAGTATGGTGATCAAATTAAACTGTGCTATACAGATACTGATAGTCTTCTTTATTTAGTACAGACTGATGATTTTTACTCAGATATGAAAGACGATATTGCTAAGTATAATACTAGTAATTTTTCTGAGGATAATCCTTATGCGATGCCTAATGTTAATGCGAAGGTACCAGGCTTATTTAAAGACGAACTTTGTGGTGATGTTATTACAGAGTTCATTGGTTTAAGAGCTAAATTATACTGTTTACATTCCGTAAAAACAAAAATAATGAAAGCTAAAGGAGTATCCAAATCTGTAACATCAAGATTAAAATTGTCACAGTATGCAGAAACATTATATTATAACAAAAACTTGACATGTAAAATGAATATGATCAAATCAATCAAACACAAATTGTATTCACAACAGTTAAATAAACTTGTGCTAAACAGAAATGATGACAAACGGCAAATACTTTCAAATCAGATAGAAACTTTGCCCTGGGGTCACTACAGTTCTGTACACCAAATGTTATAATTGTTATGTAGAACAGATTATCAAAAATGTGTAATTCTATAATAAATTTAAACGATACTTAATAAGTTACATAAACATTTAAGTTTGATGTTGTGTTCATTTATATTTATGAACTTAAATTGTAATAACCTAATTAAATTATTTTAACATGTAAAATAAATTATTTATGTAGAATACGTGTTTTATTTTTTTCCATTGTTATGTTATTATAACAAGATGACATTTTGGCTATTTCATAATAATGCTATTGCATGTAGTAAGGGATTATTCAAAAATTACTCATGTAATTAGACATGTGAATTAGCACAACCGTATAAATGTATATAATACTAGTTTATGATATGAAAAAACAAATTTATGGGGTGCATAATACACAGGAGCCTCCCCGAGTGGCGTAAGCAAATCAATCCCTATGATTATAAAAACGTCCGGCGCACCCTGGACAGTTAGACTGTTTCTTTGCAGTTTTGCTGGCTAATCCTGTCATCACAATCTTCCAACTAACTAGTGGTCCTATAGTGGTAGAAGCATTCACAAACATAGAAAGCTAATGAAATGCAAACTTATATAAATACAAGAGCGATTACCTTTTCGTGACAGTTATCAACATGAAGGTGGTAAAGCAATCAGTATCTTTAGAAGTAGAAGACATTGCAATAAAAGAAAATGCCACGCATATAAAACATAGTATCCTGTTTCCTAACAATATTCGATGTATTATATGTGGTCCCTCTAATTGTGGTAAAATAAATACTATG
Source organism: Philereme transversata (assembly GCA_963924445.1). Lineage (NCBI taxonomy): Eukaryota > Metazoa > Arthropoda > Insecta > Lepidoptera > Geometridae > Philereme > Philereme transversata. The sequence goes on from OZ004342.1 coordinate 16,103,739, forward strand.
ATCAGTCTGTTAGTTCATAAAAATTGTTTAAAGTTTAAAAACGTGTACTTATATTCCAAAACTAGCTGTTACCCGCGACTTCGTCTGCGTAGAACTACTACTTCGTGTAAATTTGTTTGGACTGAATAGGCTCTGAAACTATAATGAAACGATTCTAATGAAGCCGGCACATTGAATTATTGAGATTAACATAGGTAGACTTTTCCTGACCCTGATCCATGACTTAACTTAGTTTAATACGTTTTTGTATACGACATTTTTTGTTTTTCCTTCTTTGGTCAAAACATGTAGGTTTTGTGGACTCGATACTCGTGAGCACGCCACATACAGTTGCCCATGGGAGAAACAGTTTTTTTCTAAATGAACACCAGCTACTTTGAGTGTCTGTCCTTGAGCTTTGTTTATCGTCATAGCGAATGCTGCTTTCAGGGGAAATTGTACTCTTTTGAATTGGAATGGCAAATCGGTAGGGATTATTGGAATACGGGGAATTAACACTTCTTCTCCCTTTGCTGTTCCTGTCATAATTATTGCTCTCACAATATTGCGTCCCAGGTGTGTAATTTGTAGACGTGTGCCATTACACATTCTTGGTGCGTCAAGATTTCGCATCAACAGGACCGGGACACCTACTTTTAGCCTCAACTTATGGGAAGGCACCCCCGATAATTCTAAGGAGTTAAGAAATTCTACAGGGAACGATGTCACTTGCTCAGTGTCCATGACATTGTCTACGGACAGATACTCAACAAAATCACCTTCCACATCTGACATGATTTGTTCGTTGATCTGCCCCACTACTTCGTTTGTCGGTGCTAAAATTGCCCTTTCGCACAGCCATTGTCTGTTCTTCATATTGGTTGCAAGATCGGGATAGACGTTGTTCTTTAAGTCATCCATGTTACAGACAACATTACAAAATTCACGATTCAATGTAATCATTCCGTCACTATTTGTTTCCATACGGTCTTCTCCGATTTTCAGAAGAGCATCCGCATATTGCACCAATTGTGTATCACTGTGCAGTTGTACTCGCATATTTGTAGTCAGACAAAAAATTTTTACATGCACCCATAATGGAGACGCTTTTAAACATGCATTTATTTCATCTGCCGGCGTGCCTCTAGTAATTACCGGCAGAGTCTGTCTAAAATCGCCAGCTAAAAGTACCACCATACCACCCATGATACTTTGGTTACTCTTAATATCTTTTATGGTCCGATCTAGTGCTTCTATCGCTCTTTTGTGGGACATGGTACATTCATCCCAAACCAACAGCTTACATTGCTGTAACATTCGTCCACGGTCACTATTTTTAGTAATGTTACAAACTGGCATTTCCTCATGAGCTAAGTTCAATGGCAGTTTAAGTACTGAATGTGCCGTTCGGCCACCATTAAGTAACGTAGCTGCTATTCCAGAAGAAGCTACAGCAACAGCAACTCCTTTATCTTTACGAATTTGGGCTAAAAGTAAATTTAAAAGAAATGTTTTACCCGTGCCTCCTGGCGCATCCAAAAAGAATAAACCACCTTCGCCACTTTCGATTTTTTGCACAACATTCTCAAAAACTAATCTTTGTTCTGGGTTTAGACGCGGAACAGACTCAGTTATTTGTTGTTGTAAAGAAGCAGCATCGTAACTCAATTCTCTTATTATATCACTGCAAACTTCCCCAGTTCTTTGCGGCCTGCTCAACCCAAAATCTGACAAATCTTTCCCAGTTATAGTTATGACTTGGTCTTCTATCTTTGTTAGGGCTTCATTAAAAATGAAATCATTGTATGTAACGTTTGGATTATGATGTTGTACTCTGTGTAAAATATCGTCGGCCATTTGAATTTTGTACCTTTCCCACAGTTGTTGAGGGTTTGAAAGCCCACATGTCGCTATTAGTATAGCAAAAAGCATTCTCACCTTGGCCGCTGATCTACATTGTGCAGCCTCTTCCAGTGTTATATTCCAATGATTGTCATCCTCCAATAATCCTCTTGCCTCACATGCCTCTCGAAATGTTGAAAATTCTTGATTGTTGTATTTTTTGAGATCATTGAAAGAGGTTGGCCCACGCACATGGTGTAGAAGCATCTTTAAACAAAAACATTCCATGTTAGTAACATGGACTGTGTAAACCCGTCCTAAGGCATCTCCAGATTTGACACCAGGCCAGTTCTGAACCGAAGTTCCTTGAATTCGGCGTTTCCAAGTTTTTCTGGTTGCGTCCCATGTGTATTATCTCGGTACCTCAGCATACATAAGAGTTCTTGCAAACTCATCTCTTATGCAAAGTTCAAAAAAAGCTGTAAGGGTGGTTTTTGGTCGAGTAGATAGTCGCTCGTGGAAATTATCTTCTGTAAAATAAACTCGTTCACCGTTCTCTAAGTGTACACTTAGATGTGTAACGGTGGGGTGCCTTTCGTGCAACGGGAACCCTAATAACCGCCACACGGCTTCGTTGCTGCTAACATAACGACCAGATTGATATGTATGTACTTCATTTACGCGATTTGCAAGCTCTGTGCTCCTAAAATTGAAAATAGCTTGGTCACTGCCTTTGTTAATATATTTGCAGATATATTTGATAGCGCGCACTGAACTGCAAGCCTCAACATTTATATGGGCGTTAAATATTTTTAATAGAATAGCGGAATAAGGGACCACCCAACTATTATCAATAGTGACGTAACTCCCATTTCGTAGTTTCACAGATGCCGTTCGACCTCCGTCTGCTGGTGCTCTTCTACGATAGAGTGGGTATCCGTTTTCACTGTGGACAGTGTCTTTGTGTAATTTGCGAGGAAATTTCTTTGTGCATTTTCCATCTTTCATGCAAGGGCACTGAGGATTTTCAGGTCCACATGGACCATGAATCATGTTTTTAACTATAATATCATGAAGTGTCTTGTCAGTGCTTGGATCGGGTATTTCTGCGCTGATAATATTATCAATTTGATCGGGTCTCAACTTGTCTTTTAACCACAATAATATGTGGACATGTGGTAGGCCACGCTTCTGCCACTCTATGGAATACATAAAGCAGATCACTTCTCCAAATATTCTGCCTTTGGAAATAACAGACATAAGTTTTTTAACTTTCAACCTAAAAACTCTTGCGACTACATCATGCCTATCAATCGCGCTTTGACCCGGCATTAATTCATTTACTATTTCCGGCCATGCTGGGTTGCAAGTAAACGTAACGAATAAGTCAGGGCGACCATATGTACGTACATAAGCAAACGCATCCTGAGTATATTCGTGTAAGTACCTCGGACTATTTACAAATGAAGACGGTAAAATTATCATTCTACCAATATCATTTGGATTTAGATTAGCGTCATTCGCTACTGCGTCTTGAAGGTGGATATAATTTTCTGCTCTTAATTTAGTTTGATTTAATGTTATGTATCGTAATCGTTCACTTTCTACCTTAACGTACATATCAACATAAAACTGATTGGCCAGTTGCCTGCATCGTGATATAATATTAAAATCATTTTCTCTAATCATGATATGAAAGGCATAAAAGTCCATACATGATACCTTTTTGTTAGGCAAGGGCAGGCCAGTTACAGGATCGACTTGTGGAATTTGAAAGTGATACCCTTCTTGCCCTTTGCTAAATATTAGCGGATATTGTAACGCATCGTAAAATTTATGTGTATCCGGCACCCTAGTTAGTGTGTTATCACGGGCATGTAAAACTATATCACGGGAAGCAAACTGTTCACCACAAACCATGGCTGCGACTTCATTTATTAAAGGTGCATTATATCGTCTTTCGTGTTCCCCACTTGGTGTACGATCTGGGTGAATCACCAACTTATAATCATCTCCCGGCATTCTTTCTAAGGCTGTTGTGAAAGTGTTTATTAGGCGGTTATGTTCATGCAACATTCTCTGAATCTTTAAGACAATATCCTTTTCTACTAATTGAATGTTTTGACACCTGCGGTCAACCTCGTCGTTTTCATTTCCCATAAAATAAATCTGTAAAAATTTTGGTTGCTCATTATTTGTAGGAAGCAAAGAACCAATCCTATGATAGATTTGACCTTGGATTGTAAAAGTAGATGAAAACCCAGGCATAACCACCTCATTTTCTACACCAAATGACGTCATTTGAAAGCATGAATTATATTTCCTTATTTTGATTAAAAAACGCCGCGATTCGTTGTTATCACCTAAAAGTAAAGACTTCAATGGTTCCTCTGGTTCTCCAAGTATTGGAATTGAAACCTTGCCACCAGAACAACACATACCCGGAGTTTCTTCTTTCCACTTGAGTGCTTCACAATGTATACATTTTTTATCCATTCCACCTATGAGAAGTAATCGATGGTTATTATACTCAATCGATGGGTCATAATCAAAAGCAGCATTGTGGAATGCTCCCCATGTATACATTGTAAACGCATTTCTCCTTTCTGACTGCCGTTCAGCATTTAACACACGTCGTCTTTGGGATTCTTCTGGCATCTCTGCAGCTATCAATGATGCGTGTCGCTCAGCATCTAAAATCTGCCGGGCCTGAGTCTGTTCATAGGTCTCGGCAGCTCTTTGCGTTGCGTGTCGCTCAGCATCTATAATCTGCCGGGCCTGAGTCTGTTCATAGGTTTCGGCAGCTCTTTGCGTTGCGTGTCGCTCAGCATCTAAAATCTGCCGGGCCTGAGTCTGTTCATAGGTCTCGGCAGCTCTTTGCGTTGCGTGTCGCTCAGCATCTAAAATCTGCCGGGCCTGAGTTTGTTCATAGGTCTCGGCAGCTCTTTGCGTTGCGTGTCGCTCAGCATCTAAAATCTGCCGGGCCTGAGTTTGTTCATAGGTCTCGGCAGCTCTTTGCGTTGCGTGTCGCTCAGCATCTAAAATCTGCCGGGCCTGAGTTTGTTCATAGGTCTCGGCAGCTCTTTGCGTTGCGTGTCGCTCAGCATCTAAAATCTGCCGGGCCTGAGTCTGCTCCTCAGATTCTTGGGATCTAGCTACTTGCGCAGTTCGAGCTCTTTTAGAGCTACGCGCTAAATTAGATTTACGCTTGCGAGGCATATTACTTAACCAGTTACCTACCTAAAGTAATAAAAACAGGTAAGTACTTATGCAAAAAAAAATTCTTTAGCTGACAAAAAAATTTAGTTAAAGGTACTGAGTACGAAACTATACTTAAGGTAGGTACTTATACACATTGCATGAAATAAAACAAAAACAAAACGAATTGCTAAACTAAAACTAAATGTTAAAAAAAATATACTATCCACATGGAATAAAAACAAAATGAATCGATAAAATTATATGCGAAACTACTGGAACTATTTTATCCACATGGAATAAAAACAAAATGAATCGATAAAATTATATGCGAAACTACTGGAACTATTTTATTCACAAAACAACATTACTTACCTATTAATACTCAATAAAAACTATGCTGACCTTCTTAGGTACCGTAACTACTTACTAAATGTGAAAAAACTTAAAAAAACCTGCCTACTAATCTACTACAATTTTATACCTATCCTAAAAAATGAATTAAAGTATTTATTTTACCTATTAACTATAATTCTACCTACTACTAACTTATGCTAAACTAATAATAACAACCAAAACAACTAAGTAAATAACACAAAATGCTTATCCAAGAAACCCTAAACACCAATGAAAACGTAAAGAAAGCGAATACGTTGCAGCTCAAAATTGTAGATATCGCATGCGTCCGCCAACGACGTCTGCCCTCACGTGTCTGCCCGTTCGGGTAAGCATACTTTGTGATCTACACTCCTCCCACCGAGCCATCCGCGTCCCCCGCACGTCTTTGCCGCCGCGCCGCGCAGCGCGCCCGCGCCCGCCAGCCCCGCCACACCACACCATGCATCGTCACACTCACACATTCATAGTGTATAGGCCGATGGGCCTGATGGACATGTCAGGCAGAAAGTATTCTAAAAGCTGGCTAGGAGTATTTGAATTATGCGATACATAACTGCACCCCGCGTTTTCACCCGCATAATTCCGGGATCGGGATCGGGATAAAAAGTAAAGATGTCCTTTCCCAAGGTTCCATCTATCTCTATACCAAAATTCATCAAAATCGGTTCAGCGGTTTAGGCGTGAAAACGAAACAGACAGACTGTCTATGTCTTTCCCCAAGGTTCCATCTATCTCTATACCAAAATTCATTTAGTAGGCATATACGATACATAACTGCACCCTGCGTTATCTATCACTCGCATAATTACGGGATCGGGATCGGGATCGGGATAAAAGGTTGCCTTTGTCCTTTTCCAAGGTTCCATCTATCTCTATACCAAAATTCATTTAGTAGGGATATACGATACACAACTGCACTCTGCGTTTCCACCCGTATAATTCCGGGATCGGGATCGGGATCTGGATAAAAAGTACCCTATGTCCTTTCCCAAGGTTCCATCTATCTCTATACCAAAATTCATCAAAATCGGTTCAGCGGTTTAGGCGTGAAAACGAAACAGACAGACTGTCTATGTCTTTCCCCAAGGTTCCATCTATCTCTATACCAAAATTCATTTAGTAGGCATATACGATACATAACTGCACCCTGCGTTATCTATCACTCGCATAATTACGGGATCGGGATCGGGATCGGGATAAAAGGTTGCCTTTGTCCTTTTCCAAGGTTCCATCTATCTCTATACCAAAATTCATTTAGTAGGGATATACGATACACAACTGCACTCTGCGTTTCCACCCGTATAATTCCGGGATCGGGATCGGGATCTGGATAAAAAGTACCCTATGTCCTTTCCCAAGGTTCCATCTATCTCTATACCAAAATTCATCAAAATCGGTTCAGCGGTTTAGGCGTGAAAAGGTAACAGACAGACAGACAGACAGACAGAGTTACTTTCGCATTTATAATATTAGTAGGGAAAACTAGTTTTCAACCAAAATATTGGTATTTAAAACAAATGTTACAATGTGTTCCAGAAGTAATTTTTTTTATTTTTCATTCTGATGAAGATGTTATTCATCCTAATGATGCGTTACCAAATTCTGTTATCATTTTTGATGATATTGTTGGTGAAAAGCAGTCAAATATACGTAACTACTATACGATGGGAAGGCATAAAGAAATAGATTGTTTTTATTTATCACAAACATATTCAAAAGTCCCGAAGCAGCTGTTACGTGATAATGCGAATTTCTTAATTATTTACAAGCAAGATCTTAAACATATTTATGATGAGCATGTCTGTTCCGATATGGAACAGTCTAAATTTAAAGAACTATGTTCAAATATTTGGATTAAGCCTTATGATTTCGTAACAATTAACAAGGATTGCGAACTAAACAAAGGAAGATATAGACAGTCGTTGCACAACTATATAACACTCGAGTAATTATATAATGTGATGTTATTGGTAAGTTAATCATTTCTCCATACGTCTCCACATAAGTCGTACTATGGAGCACAGCATTACAAATCAGTTGGTGAAATCTGCGGACGTCATCAAAAGCAAAGTAAAGCAAATGAAAGATGACGAGTTTGATGCAAGCACCCGTCTTAATTATTTTTTTAAACCGATCGCAGGTCCCCTAAATGAAATTTTAACAACCAATAAACATGCACCTGCCTTAAAAAATGAAGAGTTTTGTGTTGATCAATTCAATAATCTGCAAAATGTTCCTAATATTTTAATGAGCGAGAAATATTCTGATATTAAAAAGTCTAACTCCGATACTACACTTAATTCACCAGATCAATTTTACTCGGATTGTGAATATGAACATGAATCTGGCGCTGAAGATACTAATGACGTATCTCTAAATAAGGAAGACCTCGTTGAAATATATGAGGATATGAATATCCCTTTTGGTATACGTAGTGAAAATAACAAGTTGATGATAGGAAATACAGTTGTTAAACTTTCCTCATCTACAAATTTTGGTGAAAAAACTTATTTCATAACCGTTGCTGATAACAGATACGAATTGACTCCTGGTTTGAAAGAATTATTACTGCGTAAGAAACCAGACTTAAAAATGATCAATCGAGATGATAATCTTAACTATAAAAATATCCTTGAAACTACAAATGCTCATAAGAGGGATTATGATTCTTCTGCACAAATTAGGGGCGATAAGGGACCGAAGTATCGGGAAATAATCAAACCATTATTTATTACTAACTACTTAATATATAACCAACTATTTAATATCCAAATTAATACTCCAAGTAGGTAGTAATGTGTGTAAGGTAGTATGTAAAACACTGGTGAATCGATATATAATTCATTAGTAAAGTGAATTTTGATTCTATTTCAAAAAAGAGTATACTACCAAAATTTTAATTGAAGAGTAAATCGTTATTATAACAAGATGTATATTCAATGGAATAAATGAATATATCAATATTCAATGGAATAATTGAATATATCAATATTCAATGGAATAATTGAATATATCAATATTCAATGGAATAATTGAATATATCAATATTCAATGGAATAATTGAATATACCAATATTCAATAGAATAATTGAATATACCAATATTCGATGGAATAATTGAATATACCAATATTCATGGAATAATTAAGAATTCTGGCAAAAGGTCCATTCACGAGTGAAGTGAATGACCTTGTGCCAGAATTCTTAATTATTACCTACTCGCATTGGACAGCGCAGCGTAGGACAGCCCCCACTATATCGAAAGATGACTTGTTATAAATTGCTGGGAGCCGTTGGGTACAGGCCGTACCAGATCAGTCGCTCTGGAAATCTATGGGTAGGCCTATGTTCAGCAGTGGACGTCTTTTGGCTGATATGATGATGATGAGTTATTATATTAATATGCCTAGCTAGTTGGTAGGTAGATAACATACCTACTTAAACAGATTTACAATAAGTACCTATGTGGGTACCTAAACCTAATTATGTAAACTAGTGGTTCGCCCCGAACTACGATCTCGCGAGTCTACCATAAAAAAAATATTATTCGTACTCTTTGACTATCAAAATAATGCCACGCAATAAATAACCAAATAACTTGACTTACGGTTTCATTAAAATTATAGGTAACGGGAGTTCATGTAGATTGGTTATTTGTATTTGGGGTAGAAATTGCAGTTATTCTGGATTTCAGACTTTTGCCTATATTTGTGTCACTAAAGCTACACGCATACCAAATTTCAGCACTGTGGGGTCACTTTTGTACCCTATGAATTTTGTCAAAGTTCAGTTTTTATCATGGCTAATAACTTAAAAACTCCAAGGATTACATTAAAAATAAAAATGCGCCGAAATGTACACACAAAGACCTTTCATTTGACGCCCTATTTGACCTAATAGTCTCATTTTCATTTTTTTTACCCCTCTTGAACTCTTGAATCTCTTGAACCTAAGTTTTTTATACCTGTCACGGTTGACTGGTAGAAAATGCTTTTAGCATTAAGTCCTCCAGTTGTATATTTTTCTTTTTGTGCAATAAAGAATTAAAACAAACAAACAAACAATATCTCAACAACCCCCAACATTTTTGGCTCATTTAGTCACACCAAAATAGTGCCATCACCACCTACCTATTTATGTATCAAATTTTACGATGATCGGATAACGCTTCAAAAGTTATCCTCGGATAAACAAATTTACATACATACATACATTGACAACCTCCGTGGTGCAGTGGGCGAATAGCCGGCTTAGACGCAGGAGGTAGCGGGTTCGATCTCCGCTGCGGAACAAATGTTTGCATGATCTACAGATATTTGTTCCGGGTCTGGTTGTTTCTCTATATATTATAAGTATGTATTTACAAAAAAAATGTATATAAGTATTCTATCAGTTATCTGGTTCCCATAGTACAAGCTCTGCTTAATTTGGGCTAGATAGCGCTGTGTGAAATGTCCAGCAATATTTATATTTATTTATTTATTTATTTTATACGTTTGGAGATCTCGCTTCGCTCGATCAATAACTACATAAATTGTCTAATTATATTGGGTACCTACCTACTTATGTCATACCTAACTCAGGAAACCCCTTGAATAGATAAGCAAAAGCCCTTCTTGGGCTGCAGCATAAAATAAAATTAATAAACAATTTTTAACGCCATAGGGTAATAACGAACCGTCTAAGTACCTGTAGGCTGTTCTGAAAAACACCAATATTTTGTATTCAACGCGAATCGACCCTAATTAATACTACAAAGCACTACACTCAGTCCTAAATTAGTAAACTTAATTAATATCTTTATTAAATTATGGAATATTCGTTGTAACAATTAAACGAAAAGGGGTGCACCCTTCCTTCAAAATAAGGGTTGATAGAGTAGTTAGGTGTAGGTAGATAGGTACCTACATAAGACTGTTGCTGAACTGAAAGAACCTCTGTTGTTAATAAGTTTTAAGTAGATCCAGTTTGCCTGCCTCTAAGTATCTAAAATGTATAGATATTTTAATCTACTTACACCCCTTGCCACGCACACGCATTTGGTTTGCACCGGCCGCAACCCAATGCTGACCCACGAAAACACAGAAAACTGTAAGGTGTTTAAAAGCGTAAGTAGGTAACATGAAAGAAAACCCAAACGTGATAGTTTTAATATTTAAATTTAGATACTAGCTGCAGGCACCTGTACTGTGCAAGTTTAGAAACTTGGCATAATAAGTTCCTGCTACGCAAAGGCGTGGTCATGCCCCTGCGCGTCCGTGCATTAATTCCATACAACTTAATGCCTGCACACACCGTACCCTTAACACGTCTATGCAAAGAATGTGTTGTCAAAAATACTCGAAAATTTGCCTACTACTATCGTGTGCGTGATTTTTGCGCATAGCTCTGAAATGACGGTATCTGCAAGATGGTAACTACTTGGGATCTAAATTAGCCACTTTCAGTATTTCCTGTAACATTTTAGTTCCGATAGATATTCATCTAAAATATATACATTGTTACAAAAAACGGGATATTTACAATATGTTTGTAAGTTTTTAAGTGCCCCGATATTTCGACACAGTTGCAATGCATACGGAGGTCTATGATCAGTAATAAACTGAAGACAAATTCCCGATATTTAGACATGCACCTGTGCTGAAATATCACGACAAAAACTGACGAATCATGGACGTCTCGTTTTTAGTGAATATAATGTTCTTGGTGGAACCTTCATCAGGGTGAGCGTGACTCACGATAAAACGGTAGGTACGTGATAAATCCCGTATTCATTGATGGAGCGAAGCAAGATCTCCAAATCATTTCCAAAACACCAATTTACACGAACTCCCGTTACCTGTAATTTGAATGACACTGTAGGTCAAGTAATTTGGTTAATCATTTCGTGGCACTATTTTTATAGTCAAAGATTACGCAAGATGTCAGTTCGAAGCGAACCACTACTAATAATGATGGAAATTAATTTAGGAAAGTTTTCTGCATAAATTAATCTTCAGAATTTGAATTTTAGCTACCTACTTGGCACATCTGTATTTTATTCTCTGCTCAAAGCTTTTTCCACCAGCCGGTGGCTTGAAGTCTAAAGCTTTTGTGTTGGCGTTGAAATCTAGGGCCACTTCTGCAGCTCAGCACTTTCATGTTTATGTGAACATTTTACTCTATTGTGTGCTAATAATGAGACTAAACTTCAAAGGTTTTCTATTGGAACACAGTTCGTTTTGTAATGAGATCTGCAGACAGTGGGTATCAACAAAATTCGGTTGTTGTTGTCTGCCGTGTGAGTGAACATGTGAAAACATGTGGCGCAGGTTTAAAGACACGCAGGTACCTACCTAGACAGCAAGCAGACTGCTGATCTCACGATTCTTAAATAACGATGGACATAATTTTCTTTTTTATTTACGTCATCTTGCAAAATAGCAATTTCCAACTTGAGCGTCAACTTTTCATAATGTAAAGCTACTCAAATATTCCTCAAATCCTTTCAAGTCAGCGAAAAATTTAATTTTTGATGAACCACAAGATTTTATTCCTTAGAAATGGCTCCATAGAGATATCGTAAAATTAAAGTATTCATAACAAATAGTTCAGGGAATGTGTTATTATAAGTTTCAGTTTCATTTATATAAATAAATAAAAATGAAATGGTGTTCGTTGGTGAGCGCAATCAATTGAGAACGGCTGAATAGATTTGGCTTATTTTATTTTTAAAATGTTCGTAATATTCAGAGTAAAGTTTTTAGGAAAAAAAAATATTATTGTTGACAGAAAGTACATTTAAAAATGACGTCTCTATCAAGAACAGTAGTTTTTAGTAATCTTCCATAAAAGTTTACTTGGTTTCTGAAAACATAATTAGATGGCGCTGATAAATTAACCTTAATATAATTATAATAGATAAACCTCGGTGCGCGAGTACTTGTACTTGACTGGCCTTGTTTTAAAATTTTTACGCTAATCCGTAGCAGCTGTCTACGACGTAGAGACTCTTCGGTACGTAGGCGCTATTTTCGGCGTATATCTACTTATATCCTCTTTATATATCAGTTTTATGACGTTCATTGTTGAATATAGGCCTCTAAGTAGATTTCCAGAGCAACAGATCTTATGCGGCTTGCACCCAATAACACCCGGGCGGGCCCTCCTATGCTGCGCATTCCTGTGTGTGGTCTCCACTCGAGAATCTTTCGGTCCCAATGGCTATCAGTTGTCGAGATTATTATGCCCAGTCATTGCCACATTAACTTGCTCATTTTCTGGGCTAAGTCGGTGACATTAGTTGGTCTACGAACTCTTAATTTTTGTTTCGATCTCATAAATAAATGCCAAGCATTGCTCCCTCCATAGATTGTTGTGCGACTTAGGGACCAGGTTTCTGTACATTAATGTAATTACATATTATACAACGCCTTACTGAGATCTAGAATGATAGTGTCAAAGGCAAAGGTAAATGGCGGCCTTAAAGTGGGTCAGGATCGGGGAATAACACTAGGTAGAGAGTAATGTGTGCCGACATAATGGTCCGAGAAGGCAGATCACACGTCTCGTTGCCTCCTTGTTACAGGAGCCCTGTAAAGTTGCATAGTACTATTTATCTGTGCATTTTTATAACTGTGCATTTTGCGTAGGAGTGCGAAAGGTGAATGTCGAATAATTCAGTTATTATTGCAGAATGTACTTAGGAATCTGTGATTTTAGCATTAAACCAAACCAAATCCCATCAATCATCCCCGATGGTACCTTGTGGTTAGCATTATGGATCCTAAAGTACCTTTTACTACAAACGGTTTTAATCCATCCGAAGGGCAGTGATATGGCAATTGAATTTACCGCTAGATGTACACAACAAGTAATGACCGCTCGGGGCACGCTGTTAGGAACTTCTAAGCAAGCATCACTACGAACTATTAAACTCTTCTAGTAACTTCCAGTAGTCAGGAGTAGCCGCTAGTTAAAACAAAACGTACCACTATAAAAAAACTAACTATTTTACCCGTAGCTTCAGCTGTTTACTATCCTTCGCGAACCACAGTAGGTTTAGAAGGCTATGTTTACATTACTGAAAGCGTGAAGTGATGTCGCGGCGAGGCGGACGTCCGCCGGCGTCGCATTGCTAATGCGCCGTGCACTTAGCCCGATCTAAATGCACTTGCTGCATGACTTGAGTTTTATAATATATTATTAGACTTTGAAGAAAATATTTAACATTTTTGAGAGCAGAAGTTTGAATTATTATGTCATTAAACAACTACATCCGAAGAAAACATTTCAGTGCAACAAAAAACAATAAAATAGTTGTACTGTTTAAAAAATAATGATTTTATTAAACATCAATACTAAGCTTTTATTAAGTGCAAAGAGTACTAGAACTTGAGTACAAAAAGTGAAGGTTTCACATATTTTCAATTATTAGGATAAAAATTAATTTATGAATAGATATAGTTAAAGATAATTTATGAATACATTCTTGTGGGGTCTTTTGAAATGTAGACTAAAACTAACGATATTTCTTGAATATTCATAACTTACCGTATCCAATTTCGGGTTACGTTCAAAATTACCAATCGTCCTCTTTAGTGCCAAGACTCCAGCTCTAATAATATGAATAAAAAAGTTTAATATCGAGTCGCGCGCCACGCGTGCGTCTGAAAAAAAGATGGATGTCTGTGAATAATGTTCGGTCGCGAACTGTAGTAATGGACAGCACTAAATATTGTACCAAAGGGAAAATAAATTACGCCGCTTTTTCACCAACGCAAAAACTGGTCTTCGTTTTCTCTTTCACTGGAGCGGTGAGTAGAAAAAGTTTTTATATGTTACGTTCTTTGGACACCGGTTCAGTTAATGAAAGGCTCTACTTTGTGCTTGATTTATTTCAGAAATACTCACAGAATAGAATAGAATAGAACAGAATAATTTGTTCTAAGACACTTTATAGACGCACAAATACCGAATATATTTAAAGTTTATGTAGATATTGTTCACTTAGCACTTATCACAATAATATGAACATAGTGGCCACTTTGGATTAAAATTAAACCTGCATGATTTGAGATTCCTAAGTGAAACTTTTTTCGCACGATAACTAAAACATTCTAAATTTGAAAAAAATAACAACATTTCGATTGTTTTACTTTCAATTATTTTTCATTCAGCTTTTAAAGTAAAGATGGATACATCAACATTACAAAAGTTAGAATATACAAAAATAGAGTAATATTTGAATACGAGTCCCGATGTACCTCGAGGAAGACCAGCCACTAAGGTTAACAACGATGAATTGAAAGTGATGGTGGAAGCCAATCCGTATCAAACTACCAAGGAATTAGCGGCGTGGTTTGATGTTAGCATACCCACAATATTGACCCATTTGCATCAAATCGGTAAGATAAAAAAACTTGAAAAATGGATGCCTCATGATTTAACTGATCTGCAGAAAGAAGCGCGAGTTAAAACTTACCTTACCTTGTTGAACCGGTACAGAAATGAAGGGATTTTGGACTGAATTGTGATGTGTGATGAAAAGTGGATTCTTTACAATAATCGTAAGCGAAGAACGCAATGGCTGACTCCAGGTCAAACGCTGCAACAATGCCCTACAGCGAAGCTTACCCATAGAAAAGTGATGGTAACTGTTTGGTGGTCACTTCATGGTGTAATTCAATACAACTTCCTTAGATCCGGTCAATCAATAACGGCAGATGTCCACTATATACATATAACTTCGAATAATGATGGCAAAACTCGCAGCGAGACAGCCCCGACTCGTCATTCGATCTTCACCATTAGGGATTCAGGATAACGCAAGACCTCACACTGCTCGAGAAACCGTTTTAGCACTACAGGACCTGCAGTTAGAAACCATCCGTCATCCTCCATACTCATCGGACCTGGCCCCAACCAACTACCTTATTTTCCGCGATTTGGTTATTTTCTACATTGTAAAAAATTTACTTCCCAGGAAGCAGTACAAAATGCCTTCACACAGTTTGTTGAGCCCAGGCCCCTAAAGTTCTACCGCAAAGGCACAAATGACCTTCCCACGAGATGGTAGAAAAGGACAGTGAGGGTAAATATTTTGATTAAATAAATATACTTTCATACTTATAATACCCTATTATTATAAATTCAAAAGTTTGGATGTTTGTTTGTTACTCAATCAAGTCGTAACCGCTTAACCGATTTCGATAAAACATAGAACAGAATACATAGAATATGATTTAGATTAAAACATAGGCTACTTTTTATTGACTGACCATACGTGCGAAGCCGCGGGCGGAAACTAGTTTTTAATACATATACTTACCACCATACCAATAAACTCGCATTTTTGGGTCGGATCCGAAAATACCTGTCGATACAAAAGAAAATACATTGTAAATATTCCAAAGCTACATCGAGTTTATTACTTACAGGGATTGAAATTATTCTCTATATATGTACATGTATGTTAAAAATATTCCAAGGCAAGCTTTTGAACTACAGTCAATAATATTACGTAAACATAAAATTCGCTCGAACTAGAAACTCATACAAAATTGAGGTATAGAAATACACTTTTATAAGCAGAAAAATTTTGTATTATTATATTATTTGAAAACAGGTAAATTCATAAAACCTGGATTATAAATAGTGGAAGTGCAAAACGTGAAAAGAAAAAAAAAAAAAAAGAAAAAAGTGAATAAAGATTTTTTTTGTCTGTACAAAAAAAATCTTTATTCATTACGAACAGTACACAGAAACATACATACCTACGAAATATAATACCCATAAAAAGGGGACAGAGTTGGCCATACCACATAGGTACCATAGACGAATTAGACTAGTATTAAATTAATTGCTTTATTATAAGGCCCAAAAAAAATTATATTATTAAAACTAAACAACAAATATCGAGGAATGTACATAAAATATAAGCTAAGGTATACAACCATTTCCTTTCTTTGTCTACGCACTGCTAGTTATCGTTATATTTATCTCCTTTATTGTCGTATATTATATAAGTATATATTATTATATTTGTATATATATTTAGTTTATTAGTAAGTATAGGCAGTTTATGTAGGTTTATGAACATACACCGCCATCTTTTTGATTTTATTTATCCTTTCCATCCAAAGGTTGTCTGGAAGAGATTGCTTTTAGCGATAAGACCGCCCATTGTACTTACCTTAATTTTTGTGTATTACTTTGTATTTTTTATTTTGTTGGTGTGCAATAAAGAATATTCTATTCTATTCTACTCTAAAATATAATATGCTGAGGCTAATTAAAAATTTTCACAGATGAAATGAAATAACTAGTTTAAAAAAAATAAATTACACGACGAGAAAAATAAAACAAACAAAAGAATAATAATAACAGTAAATTAACCAAGTAAGAATTTGTCGCTTAGTAAGCGCTTAAACCTATAAGTTAAGATGAGAATATTATCAATGTGCCGAACTAAATATGCTAAATAGTAGATACAATTTTTTGGCCGCAGTTTCATCAAAATGAAACTTCAATTTCTATTTATTTATTTATCAACCAAATAACAGTGAATGCTATATAAGGCAAGTCATAACATAATACAATATAGAAACTTGTCAGAGTTAAAAAATAATGTAACATATTAATGTTCATTAATTTAAATATAAATAAAAATTTGCTGGAAAAAATACAATAATGTGCACACTATAGTAATTAAGATGTCAAAGTTTAGCTAAATTCATTATTGAAAAAAGAAGAGCATTCTCGTTTTTTATATTCATAAATTCATTTAAATTATACAAAGAATTTCCTGAAAAACTTTACCGTTGAGGCAAAAATGCATCGCGTAGCAGATGCTACGCCGTAGTAATAGCTATGTTTCTTACAAGTATGTTTACTCTTCACTACCTGTATTCAAAGAATTGTTGAGTCTTCGAGAGTGTCAAGGAATGCATAATAAAAGTGTTTGCTTGTTTGCCATCATAGTGGCGAAAAAATATATATTTCATCACTCATGCTTTGAAAATTGTTCATTGTAAACTCGATAATGTACGGAGTACGGCTATAAGTAAATTTGTAAATAGGATGAGGCTAATTGCATTAACAACATGCTAACATGAAAAAATATTTCTATTTTAAAAATGAAAAAAAGATGGTTGTGAAAATAAATACTATGTACACCGGGAATGCAAATTTTATTTTTGTCAACAAGCTGTTATGAAAAAGACTTTATTAATTTCTTTGCATTTGTGATAACAAGTTATGTAAAGCTCAAGTGGAAGCGATTAATAACACCCTCGACTCATTAGCGCCCTAGCTCTCATTCAGTCGCTCGTATGCAAAAATATATAGGATGAAATAGATCGCTAACGGCTCTTGTATAACCTTAAACTATAATTTATGGCTTTTCTTTATTATAGGATGAAAAAACATTTTTATGGGTTTCAAAATGAAGACGATATCAAAAGGTATATCAAATTAAAAGATATCACAAAACGCAATCTGGTTTTTAGTTATACCTATTAAATCGAAAATTTTCAGGTGTGTGCATAAAAATTAAGCACTGATAGAGTCTCATGTCACTTCCACTGGATTCTCTACTCCATGACCAAAACTAATTTCTGGCTAATGAAGTTACGGACAGTATGCAAGTGCGAAGTTTAAATTGGCGAGGGAGCGCGACCGCTTCGGTTTTTGTTCGAGAAATCAGCACCACTTCAGCGCTAAATGGATTTATTACCTTGCACCGTTACAGGTGGATACCCGTAATTACTCTCGCTGTAGCAGATTGTTTATTGTTCCACGGAAAATTGTATATCACTATTTTATAGCACGTATGTTTGTTTGTTTTACAGAGTTTTTCTTTCTTCCGCAATACATGGGGTCTAAGGTATAAAAAGGTACATTAGATAAATCGAATAAATGTTTCAAAAGGGGCTGCCATAATTAACAAGTTGAAGTGGCAGTGACTGATGGCCAGAAAGGGGGGCAGAATTGGGGCAGAGAGGTTCTAGAGTTGAGATCACGCACTGGCAAGCGCAGCGTTGACTGGAAACCAGTTAAACTAGCTTTTCATTACAAAAACTGCATCCAAATCGGTACATCCGTTTGGGAACTGCGATGCCATAGACAGACAGACCGACGGACACACAGTCTTAAGCGTCAAACAAATAACAAGTTTCTGAGGTGCGTGGCGATACTTTGTTATAGACGATGGTTACCACTTAACATCAGGTGGGCCATACGCTTGCTCTATCTCCAGGCCGTATTAATAAAAACCCCCACTTTTTACGTCTCGAGTTAAAAACAAAATAAAAACACCAAACGTGGCCACTTTATACTTTCTGAAAATCCTAGCGTCTTAATGTTTGTTGCTATTTTATGATGATGATCATCATCATATCAGTCATCCACTGATTAACATAGGCCACAGATTTCTAGAGTGTCTGTTCTCGTGCGGCCGGCACCTAACGGCTCCCAGCAACCTATTTCAATATAAGCATTTTTTATTATGAAGAACCGTAGATTAGTCTCATAATTTGCATATGCAGTTACGAGCAAATCCCAAGAATTTACTTGTTTTTAATATGAAATATTCAGAATTTTTTATTTATTTTTTATTTTTTATTATAGGTTGAGTGCAATCTACAATTGAACGGGGATAAAAATAATTTGGGTTAGTCGTTAAAATATTTGTTAAAAAGTAATAGTATCATCTGTAATTACTTTAAGCATAATTTTAAAATAGATGTTTATTTGTTACTCAATCACGTCGTCAACGAACCACGTCAAAACGGCTTAACCGATTTTGATGAAATTTGGTATGAACGTAGATTTTAAGCTGGATCAACACATTTTTATTACATAACGCGTACGAAGCCTTTGGCGGAAGCTAGTAACCAATATAGCCTAATCATTTAGTTCAAAAAAAGGAGGTAACCTGGAAAGTTTTCCGGTAGTTTTGAAAATGGGTAATTTCATAGATTTCGATATGCTCTTTCCGAATGTCAACTTTGCCACCTCATAACTTTGCTGTTCACGCCACCATATTGAAAAAATGGTGATTAATAGCGGTTATTTGATAATATTTCCTTTCCGACTTATTTTACGATAAAAAATGAATACAAAATGAAACTAGAAAAAATTTCCTACTAATTATGTCATACCATTTTTTTTTTGTAAATTCCAATAGTTTTGGCGTACGAGCGTCGCAAAATCAAAGTCAAAGTCTGTTATCCATTAAAATCACAAGGATCACTTTGAATCGTCAATTTTACTGCTTGTTCCTTCGCGACCAAGCCAGGAAAGAAATGCAAAAAACAAGGCTGGTTGTTTTATGTAATTATCCTTTTTGAAAACATACTAATAATACCTTACCTTACCTAATACCTTTGGATGGATAGGATAATACATAATCACACATTTTGGTGACATCAGATCGAAAAATTCTTGATTTTCTTGTTTATTTCTTTCTGGGCACTTATTCTGGTGCTTAACTGGGTCAACGCATAGCATTGCAATTCAGCGTGGCAATGCAGCCAGTGTCTTGGGGGTACTTCCGCCTGGTAGTGATCTGGAGCAGTTGAGCTATCTATAGATTGTTTGCAACGGTCTTTAGATGATTCAACTGTTTCTTCTGTATTTCTGTAAATAATTGTTTATTCGTTCTGTTATTAAAGGCCATAAAAAATAGCATGTGTATTTTTTGTTTTTGAAAAACATTTAAAGTCGGAATTATACTATGTACACTTATTATTTTCATTGCATTTTCGGTGTGATTCTGTAACTTCAAAATACGCCGCCATTCACACAACGCTCCGGGTTAAATAAAAAAACTTGGCCGTCTTATGCCTACCTTAATGATGGCCCCAGGGCAGAAACTTCATTATATTCTGCGCCTGTATTGTACGTATGGCTCATGGACTCCGGAAAATTATGGAACTTGGATATTCCATGCAAGCTCCAACTTCGAAATTAGTTAGACGCCTTGCATTTTATAGGAGATCCTTGACGCTACTAGAGCTTGGTTAAATTTTAGTGATACAGATTCTGTTGGAAAAATGCCAACACATAAATAATGATGTGAAATTCGGTTAAGTTTGAGTTGAATTTGCAACTTAGGGTTTTGTAATTTCATACCCCGGAAAAGTTATTTGCTGACATAATTATTATGTACCAATATCTCCCATAATTCACTTTTTATATCGAAATTAAATGTTTAAGGAGTGCGACACGTTGTGGTTTAAGCTTGTACTTTGGTGTCTTTTTATTCTTAACCTAACAATGTGGCTTGTGGAATCTGCAGTAGCCTTTGTTACCTAACCACGTATGATAAGACAAAATACATTAAGAGTAAACCCTGGCATAACGAACAAGCAATTTAAATAACTTAATCCTGGTCCACGTTGCGGACAGTAATCAGTCGGCAGTAAGCGCACCACCGAGGGATTTAGTTTCAATCACGCTGGTGGTCGCTTGCTTGTGATTAATGCATACTAAACAGTGAGTATAGTCGCTTCCAGATTATTTACTTTGTGGAACAATCGCCTGCCATGATTCTTTGCGGTGGCTTGAGATAGACTAGACAAATTCAAATAGCGAGGGTAAAATAAAACTAAAAGGGGGCCCTGAAGTGGCCCCCTCTTAGTCTGTCTCAGAAAGTCCAAGGAATTCCAAAAACTGAATACTGTTTGAAGCGGTGGCATTGTTACCACAACTGCCGAGTTTTGTATGCTTTTTTAGGTAAGACACCAAATATGGCACGGAGCGGGGCGATTGCCAACCGCTCCGATCGCGTTTGATGTGTAGGCCGTGTATAAATTGATAACTGAAATAAAAAATAAGGCTGAGTTTTTATCAGCTGTTTCATTTGTAGCTGTAAAAAATATACGCTAATAGTCATTCACGCTTAAGTACCTACAGTTTTAGAATACAGACCTTAGGAAACAATTTTCTTTGGACAATCTTACAACAGTCTTCAGTTTTACAAGCTTTTTATTAACTTGCAATGTATGTATGTTTGTCCGGGTTGAATCTTGCAACTGAATTTTAAACCCGTTCCCCTCAAACGATTGAGCTTAAATTTGTAATACATGTGTAGCTTCAGTGGCAATGCAATAATATGGTACAATGGAGGTGGTCTCATGATGGAGACGGATGCTAGACAACGGAACTTCTGAATGGATTATAGTAGGCTACTAGTGTTTGGGCTCATTTGAATCCACAAGCACGCGGTTCTGATTATGAATTTTATAAAAGCTTGTTTTGATAAAGTAATTTTTCAATAAATAACTTATTATTGATTAATTTACGGTTGCATTGTTGCATTAAGATCTATATGGGTGAAAATACAAATACATGCAACCATAAATTTTCAGCCTTCCACCAACCCCTATTTGTTAATAGCGATATTAGTTGTTTAATAATTTTCTACTTTGAATATAGAGAGATAGTTGATTATAGTGGGTACGAGCACAGAAAAGGACGTCGAAAAAAAAATAGTTTAATTCAGCTTAGCAACACAAAATTTATTGATTCTAAGGCGATACGAAGTTTGCGGGGTCATCTAGTAAAATTTACTAGATGCTTGATAATACAACGTTTGACGTAGGTAAGTAAAAGTTGATGCTAGTGATATCGTTAAAGTTGATTAGCAAGCGTTGTGTTAACAACAAAAGTTGTGTTAACAAGCATTCCTTTTTGATTGCTTGAAAATAAATTGACTTTCAGACTTCTAGAATCAAAGGTTAAACATATATAAGTAGGATAAAATATAATAATATTAACTAAAGCTAAATAAAATGCTTTATAAATGACAACTTCTCATCTTTTAATTGTTTCCCACAGGTCAAAATAAGGTTATTGTTTTTTAAACAAGTTGGTACATAGAGCGTTGCTGGTGACAAGTGACTGACTGGCATGCAATTAGCCAGGCCGACTAAGGGAACAAAAGGGCCTCTTAGCTTCACTTAATTAAAAAAGAAAACCGACCAAGAGCGAGTCTTCTGTCAGCGAAAGGAGAGAACCCTTATTTCTAGTCTGAACCGTTCAAAGTTTATTCGTAAATAACATAAAAAATGTGTACGTAGTAGGTGCACAATCAATAAAAACTTGTAAGTGGGATAATCAATTATTATATGCAGTATACCTACAATAAATACAACCTCCGTGGTGCAGTGGGCGAATAGCCGGCTGAGACTCAGGAGGTAGCGGGTTCGATCCCCGCTGCGGAACAAATGTTTGCATGATCTACAGATATTTGTTCCGGGTCTGGTTGTTTCTCTATATATTATAAGTATGTATTTACAAAAAAAAAATGTATATAAGTATTCTATCAGTTATCTGGTTCCCATAGTACAAGCTCTGCTTAATTTGGGCTAGATAGCACTGTGTGAAATGTCCAGCAATATTTATTTTATTTATTTATTTAATAAATATATTACAAGTCACCCCTATAAAAGGGTAAAATTGTTAAAGAAACACTCATTCCAAGTGGGTAAGTACACCTAATAGACTCCTACCCTCTCGGAAGTTAATTTTTAAGGGGTGAATTATGTTGGTGTAATTAGCAGAGGCTCGCAAGGATGCCCTGAAGGAATGTATTTCAGTATGAAGCAAGCTGTT
Organism: Philereme transversata; assembly: GCA_963924445.1. NCBI lineage: Eukaryota > Metazoa > Arthropoda > Insecta > Lepidoptera > Geometridae > Philereme > Philereme transversata. The sequence goes on from OZ004342.1 coordinate 16,126,754, forward strand.
TCCTTTTACTGTTATTATACTCGTTCATGATTACACCAAAAAATAATTATATTTACTCAAGACTATGATTATACTTGAATGGAGAAAATAATAATGTATGATACTTAAGAAGGTAGGTACTTCTTTCAAAACTGGAAGAAACTGAAACCAATCGCGATAAAAAACCATTCACAATCGTCATGATACACATTGTAAGTATATTGTAATAGGGTTGTAAGCGATCAATTTTACACCAACATGGAATCCATTGATGTTTTTTCATTACTAGACTATGGCCTCTTACATTATATTCTCTTACATTTTTAAATATAAATAAATTGCCAGGCGTTATGTGATATATTTTATTCAATTTATTTTGCAAAATACATATATATTATACATATATATATGTATGGTTGTAAGCAATCAATTTTACACCAACATGGAATCCATTGTTGTTTATTCACTACTAAACTATGGCCTCTTACATTTTTATATATAAATAAATTGTCAGGCGTTAGGTGATATATTTTCCTCAATTTATTTACCAAATACATATATTTATTTAATTTATGTTAATTTGTCCCTCTACGAGTATAACCATATTTAGAGCGCGAGACTCAATTATAGATACTATAAAATAACGCATAGTAAATGACCCGAGTACCTCACAAAGAATTAAAGGCTAAAAATTTTCCCCTTATCCATAACAACCCCAGCAATTAAAACGCACCCGAAGGGTTGCAACGCTCTCCAAATTGCAAACACGTCCATTGTTTTAATCTTCTCCTCTTCTCAGAATCCTGGATATAATACTGAAATAAGGGCTCCTAGCGTACTCCGACCCATCTCTTGCGAACACACTCGACGAAAATTATTTACCGCGAGAGGTCAAAGGTAGCTGGATGGTGGCAGTGATGCGGAATTCACCAACGTACACTTGATTGAAATATTAATTTCAAGAGTTCCCTCAACCATGATCGGTGACAGAATTAAACGATGTTTTACAAAATCTTTGCTTTGGTGCTTGTGATGAAACGCGGAAGATATTTTCAGTGTCTGTGCTATTTTAGGCTTTTATTGCCAATATTATTCGTTTCAAAATAAATATTTAGAAACGAATATTAACTTTTTCTACTTTTGATTATTTAAAACATGTTATCGGATATGTCCTACATTACTTTTTTAATAGAAAGAGTTGACCACTATGACACCTCACTGCCATCGATGGTATATAATTAACGAATCAATCATGGATATAAAATGAGGAGACACTCATTATGTCATTGACGTAATACCTAGTCAAATACCTAATAACACACCTTTGCAATAGGAAAAGAAAAAGAAAATTGTCACCTTCGGTTGAAATAAAAGGATTATAAATGTAAAGACAACTCATATTTAAGAAGTGAACGCAGCAAAATGCTGTCTCACAAACAGTCGGAGATTTTCAAAAATAATTACATTTGTTGGAAATTTTTTGGGATCTGGAACGGCAGAAAACCAAGCAAATATTACAAATATTATTCATTTATCTACCTATTTTTCACACTATTTATTTATAATATTCTTTTGACTTTAAATCTAATCTACACTCCCCGAACAATTGAGTTTATTATCCGCGAAGTGATCTTTTATTTCACTGAAATTGCCGTAACGAGTAAAGTTTTGATGATTGTCATTATGCGGGACAAAATCATTGAGACTCTCGATTTATTAGACAGCGAGGAGTTGGATGGAGACGACGAAAAGAGCACGCAAATCATTGATCGAAATTATACGAGATACCAAACTTTCTGGAAACTGTACGCAATAATGTCCAACGTCGCTTATTCATCTCAAGTGCTTATACCAATAATACTGCATTTTATTATTAAATCAAACGTAGAACTGCCGATCTGCAAGTATTACTTTTTGACCGATGAGTTTAGAGATAATTATTTTATCCTGTGGTTTACTTATCAATCATTCGGAATGTATGGCCACATGATGTACAACGTCTCCATTGATACGTTTATAGCTGGATTACTAATGATAGCCATAACCCAGTGCAGAGTGCTGAACGACAAGTTTTTAGCCATGAAATTCAGTGATGCAGTAAAAAAACTTAGTATTGAAGTTCAGGAACAAATTCAGATGGCTAGACTTAAGAAGAGCTTAAGGCGTTATGATTTGATGTTAAAGTAAGGCTTAGAGGTTTTGAAATTACTTGGTAATCTTTTAAGTTTACTTAAAATTTTAAGGTTACTGTACTTTGGATTTTCTGTCGTTTTAGTTATTGCAAAGCAATTCAGAAAATTTTTGATTTACAAATGTTTGTGCAATTCGGGATGTCATCCGCTATAATTTGTGTTGTGTTGTGTGGATTGCTCTTGGTAAGTGTTTCTATAACCCTATTTTCTACAGAAATTCATAATATTGACCAATGTACATATTTATAAACAAATTTCTTTCTAGCCTTCATCAACCGAGACGTACATCTTTATGGTGATGTACCTATTTGCGATGACGACGCAGTTATTCTTACCAGGATATTTGGGTACTCAGCTCAGTCACGAGGTATGAAATCTGGAATATTTTATTGCATATTGAACATTACTACCCGTTTTTATGGTTGAAATTCTATTGCAGAGTTCTGAGCTGGTGTTTGCCGCTTACAATACTGAATGGATACCGAGATCAGAATCTTTCAAAAGGAGTATTAGAATTTTTGTGGAGCACGCCAATACCCCTATTCAGATGACAGCTCTCAAGATGTTTCCTCTGTCGCTTACTACGTTCACTTCAGTAAGGATATTTGTAATTTTACTTCTGCTCGACGCGACGTCATCATCACACTAATATTATAAATGCGAATATTTAGATGTTTGTTTATTTATTTGTTTGTTACTCAATCACGTTCTAACGGCTTAACCAATTTTGATGAAGTTTAGTATGTATGTAGACCTGGATAATACCTACCTTTTATACTTTTATCCCATAAATTAGGGTTAAAAATAGGGTGTCAAGTTACAACATCGTGTTTAGCTTTATTTCTAGATTACCTACACATTTAGTAGTTTAACGCGTACGAAGTCACGGGCAACATCTAGTTCTCAAATAAAAAAATATTGTTCACAAGCTGTTGTTTTGTTTCAGATTATGAAGTCAGCTTACTCATTTTTCACTCTGATAAGAAACTTTCAAGAAGAATAAACAGAAGTTAACGATAGAATAATGTAGTTTACTAACTAGCAATATCGTAGAAATTTTAGATTTTTAGTAAAATCGCACATTTTGAAACATGACTTATCTATATAGTCCTAAAGGTATTAGGCAGAAGATAAAGTATTAGGGGTTTAAGTAGTTTTTCACAGCACCTGCTCGACAATGTCAAATTATATGTCATGTTAACCTCACGGCAAGCAGGTGATTAAATCCCTACGGCTGAGCCAGGAGTAAAGTTATACTGAATTTCTGAATAAATTTGGAACCTTATCTGTATTAAAATTTGAACCAAAGAGGCCCACACTATAAGAACTTATTCGTAAATCGAACTAAGCTCTGCACAGAATGCACCAATTATTGTCTCGCAAGTGTGAAAAGTAGAGTATTCTCCTCGTGGATAAAGCTGTCTGCATCTTGGGTATACTTATATCCCTCTCTGCACTTAGAATTCTAGTATCTCCCTCAATCCACTCGTGAGTTAACTCTAGAATCCTTTGTTACGTGTTGGATTCAATATAGCGCTCGTGACGCAAGGCACTGCTTTATCCCCTCGTTTAATAATCTACTAAAACAAGAACATCCTATGGTCAACATTGATGCCACCCTTTACTGGGTGTATATAATTATTGCTAATAAACACAAATATTGTTTACTAAACTCAATATTTAAACTTAAAGAGGCACTAAACGATTTTTCAAGAGTCACGTATGACGTTATAAGGCTTCCGTGCCTAGCACGTAATAGGCACCACCTGCCGAATCTCATTTGGACGAGAACTTTCGAATCGTCATTATAACCGCTAATGGGTGATAACCAACCACGTGTGCTGGGGTAATTGGTGGATTAATTTTATGATCGTTACGGATCGAGAGTAAGATATTGGAATTGAATATAAACAAATGCAAATAATTTTTTTTTAAAAGGTGTACACTAATTACTCTTTACTATTACATATTTAATAACATAATTAGTAAATACTTACAAGACAAATGCTGTTATTATATCTCAATGCTTACAGATATGCATAATAGGCGCACGGCTCAGTACCATCCGTACCTAGTTGATATACCACCTATTCGCACACACCGTTTTGGTTCTACGTTCTTGATTTGCCGGCAGATTACATCACGGACATCACGGAACACTTTGCAGTCGTCTGTTTTTCCTAAAGCATACAATCCGGGTCTTTTTAAGGTAAGAGTGAATAGGTTTCTTCTAGATATTCTTGCTTCATCTTAGACCACATCATCGCTTACCATCAGATGAGATTGTGGTCAACTGAAATTTACCCAGTTAAAAAAAATTCTAAGTTCTATACCATGTCATAGTTTACTTGCATTAATAAATTGTTATTAGGATTTGATTCGGCGCTTGCAAATCGCCAGTGCGATAACTCCCTAAGGTCCTAAAGGGAAATTGACCTTCAAGCTTCTGGAACAGAAGGATAAAAAGATAGAGGATAACATATTAGCAAATTTAAAAGAGGACCTGATAAATGTTGCTGGGAGCCCTTGGGTGCAGGCCGCACAAGATCTGTCACTCTGGAAATCTGTTGGGCATGCCTATGTTCAGCAGTGGACATCGTTTGGCTGATATGATGATGATATTTAAAACCTAAATAAAATGCTTCAAAATTACTAGTTATAAATAAACTAGCTGAACGCCCGCGACTTCGTACGCGTTACACTACTAAATTTGTATGTGGGTAACTTAGAAATAAAGCTAAACTCGCCGTTGCAACTTGACTTGACACCCCTTTTTATCCAATGCGACCTGATTTATGGGAAAAAGTAGCACATGTGTTAATCCAGGTTATAATCTATGGACATACCTACTAAATTTCACTTAAATCTGTTCAGCCGTTACGACGTGATTGAGTAACAAAAAACAAATAAATAAACAAACATCCTTACCATTTCAAATTTCGAAATCTACGTGCCTATGAGGCCGTGTCCTTAAAGTGCATAACCTCTTTAAGCTTAGAAATCTTCAAATGAAGTACTAATATAGTACGGTGACTATCGAGACATTCCTATTTTAAAGAGTACTTATTTGCTTATGTTTTTAAGTGAGTTCAACTTTTTTTGAATAAAATCGGATTGAGTTTTCAAACATGTGTCAAAATAAATAGTAATTTAAATCAAAAGAATTAAGGAGTATTGATATCAACATCGAAGCAAATCACCGCAAAAATAACTTTCTACCCCTTTTTAACCCCATTAGGGGATGAATTTCAAAACACATCTTCCATCAATTCTGTTAAAAAAGGTTTATGCAAAATTTAAAGTAGATTGGACCAAGGAATCACGTTGTCCATCATATTGCCCCCCTTTTTCACCCTCTTACGGGTAGAATTATGGAATATTCTTTCTTATCGGATGCCTACGTCATACAAAGAATACACCCTCCAAGTTTCAGGTCTCTACGATCAGCGGTTTAGGCTGTACGTTGATCCGTCAATCAGTCATTCAGGACAAAGCATTTTATATGTATAGATTAAAAAAGGACAAGTGACTAACTAGCATGCAATTAGCATGCAAGGCTGACAGTCATTAGTAGACGACCCAGTTTGGCTGGGCCCAACCGCCCGATGTGACGCCACGTACAACCGTATTGCATTGTGTTAAGCTGTTCGGGCGCTATCGGGCCAACCATATTTATACATTTTATTGGTTGGGTGGTCGGGTCGTGATGTCACACCGGGTGGTTGGGTCCAGTCAAGATGGGTCATCTGTTTATATGTTTAGCTTCGATTAATAGAACCGGCCAACGGTGAGTATTCTGTTGGCAAAAGGAGAGAACCCTTATTTCTTATTTCCGTTCAAAGTGTATTCGTAAATAGCGGAGTAGAACATGCACAAGTTGGTCCAGAATCAATAAAACCTAATTCATAAGAACGCAAGATAATTATCTAGTAATCAATACATCTCCAATCAACAATTTTTAACGTAAATCGGCGGCGCCTTTGCGACGATGCCGCTGAGTAAGATTAACAGGTACCTACTTACATCATGAATGAATATGATTTGTTTATCTAGTTTATATAGGCTGTTTCATTGATACTTCAGGAATTATTGATATTAATGATTTTAGTAAATTTTATATGAATTTGAAAAAACATATTTCACAACAATACCCAGAACAGAACACAGAACATGAAAACACGGCTAGGGCTAACCTAGCCGTGTTTTCATGTTCTGTGTTTTCTGTTTCTGAAATAGTTCAGAAAAAGTTTGACGCCAGATATAGCTTGCCCTCGCAAGATGCCAAGTAAGTAAGTATACCAATATGCAATTAAGTATTTCATTATTGGGTAGACCCACTCACCTAGGTAGGTAGGTACGTACACAAGTAAGTAAATAGGTTCACCTAACAGACTTCTACCTTCTCGGAGGTTAATTTTTAAGGAGTAAATGTTGTTGGTGTTGTGGCTTCACGTCATCCTCGATACCGAGTCCGTCACCTTAGGGTCGTACGTATAAACCCTTTAGGTGCGTATGAATCGATACAAATACTGCAATCTGCTTTTTGGGCCTCTCCGGTGCGGAAAACGCGCGTCGTCTGCGTATGTAAAATATTACGTATTTTTCCGGACCAGTATAATCTCGGAGTCTTCAAGTCCAGAGTGAATAGGTTCTTTCTAGGCAAGCGTGCTCCATCTTCGATCTCACCGTCACTTACCATCAGGTGAGATAGTCGTCAAGCGCTTGACTATCATCAATAAAATAAAAAAAAAAGAATTAACGTGTGTATAGGCCCTTAGATGCGCGGGTTCAGCGCAGGACGCGACGGCGGAGGTCCACTGAGCGCACTTGCGCCGCCAACGCCGCCGGCTACACAGCCATACTCACTCAACGTCTCGTGACGGGGAACACGTTGCTCAGCTTTGTATCTATAGTATCTAAGATACGAAGTAAACGAAGCAAAATGCCGCGTCTCAAGCAATCTGAGATTTTCAAAAATAATTACATGATTTGGAAAATATTTGGGATCTGGAACAGCAAAAAACCAAGCAAATATAACAAATATTATTCATTTATCTACCTATTTTTCACACTATTTACCTATAATATTCTTCTGTCTTTGAATCTAATCTACACTCCCCGAACCATAGAGTTTATGATCCGCGAAGTGATATTTTATGTCACTGAAATTGTCGTAACAAGTAAAGTTTTAATGATCTTCATCATGCGGGACAAAATCATCGAGGCTTTCGATTTATTAGACAGCGAGGAGTTGAATGGAGACGATGACAAAAGCACGCAGAGCATTGATCGAAATTATGCGAGATACCATACTTTCTGGAAAATGTTTGCTATCATGGGCAACGTGGCTTATATATCACAAGTGCTTCTACCAATACTACTGCATTTTATTATTAAATCAAACGCAGAGCTGCCGATCTCCAAGTACTACTTTTTGACCGATGAGTTCAGAGAAAAATATTTTATTTTGCTGTTTATTTATCAAGCATTCGGAATGTATGGCCACTTGATGTACAACATCTCCGGTGATACGTTTATAGCTGGATTACTGATGGTAGCCACAACCCAATGCAGAGTGCTAAACGACAAGTTTGTAGATATTAAATTGGGTGCTGAAGAAAAAAACCTAAGTTATGAAGTCCAGGAACAAATTCAGATGGCTAGACTTAAGAAGAGCTTAAGGCGTTATGATTTTTTGTTAAAGTAATGATAAGAGCTTTTGAATTTTTTATAGATATGTATGTATAATTCTACTGTACGTGTGTATGTCACTGAATTCCTCCTAAACGGCTGGACCGATTTGAATTATTTTTTTGTATGTGTTTGTGTGGGTTCCTGGATGGTTTAGATTCACAATTGGACCCGGTAGGTGGCGCTGTTGTCGGTATCTAAGTTATTTATCTATACTGCAACTAAACAGCTGGATCGACTTGAATGAATTTGACAACGTCTGTCGGGTTCGCTAGTTACTTATAAGTTTTATAAGTTGTGTCTTCTTTTGATTTTCTTTTGTTTCAGTTACTGCAATGCAGTTCAAAAAATTTTAGATGTACTAATTTTTGTGCAATTTGGGATGTCATCCATTATAATCTGTGTTGCGTTGTGCGCTTTGCTCTTGGTAACTGTCTCTTATACATATTTGTACATAATTTTCTAATAATAAAAATATATCCACTTAAAATTACATTTCTTTCTAGCCTTCATCTACAGAGACGTACATCTCTATGGTGATGTATTTAGTTGCGATGATGACGCAGTTATTCTTACCAGGATATTTGGGAACACAGCTCAGTCACGAGGTATGAAATCAAGAATATTTTATTGCATATTGAACATTACTACCCGTTTTTATGGTTGAAATTCAATTGCAGAGTTCAGAGCTGGTGTTTGCCGCTTACAATACTGAATGGATACCGAGATCAGAATCTTTCAAAAGGAGTATTAAGATTTTTGTGGAGCACGCCAATACCCCTATTCAGATGACAGCTCTCAAGATGTTTCCTTTGTCGCTTACTACGTTCACTTCAGTAAGGATTTTTTTTTAATTTTAAAGTTTTGCACGACGCGGCGACGCGACGTCATCATTTTCGAATAAAAAAGTGTTGTTCACCTCAAGCTTTTATTTTGTTTCAGATTATGAAATCAGCTTACTCATTTTTCACTCTGATCAGAAAATTTCAAACAGAGTAATTGGAGTGTGGAGTTTCACAATACATTAACGTAGTTTACTATATAACTATATTTTGTTTATACTTGATATACATTGATATCGTACTCAATAGCAATCACTATGTGAAAACGGGTTATTCCCAAAAGAAAATAGTCAGTACAAGAAGTTTGGCGCACTTTTGTAGATTTCTTGAAATTTACCTATATTATTTGGTCTACCTAAAGGTAAATAGAGGAATATGAGCTATAGTGTTGCGATTTATGTAGCATAAACATGAACACCCAATGATCTACAGTTATGCCAACCATTTAGCTCCTAATTAGTAGACAATTACTGTGGGGACATTATTGCTAGTTGACACAAAAATTGCTTACTAAATTAAATAGTTATAATATTGACTTGTTTTGGGAATTTTGAGTGTAAGATAATGAAATTAATATTAATAAATAAATAATGCTACACATTTAGCCCCCAAACTAAGTAAAGCTTTTGGGAACCAGATATCTGATAGAATAATTATTTTGTAAATGAATTCTCGATTGATTGGATTGATGAAAGATAATGCTTGTTAACATAAGATCACATGTGTACAGATATATTAATTATTGTGCAATAAAGAATTTTCAACCAATAAATTGGTGTTTAATATTTTAATTTTTTACGTTCCATTTGTCTCCTGATCAGCTTGGTAAAGAGCAATATAGATTAAGTTGCTGCATGATTAGGACATTTCATTTATTAATTCAATTAATTTATATTAACCTCAACACTTGTCTTTTTAAAAACACTTCCATGGTTTCCACTTACAAGTCTGGCATACACTTGAGGATTTGTGCGATTTTCCCGTAATCTACACTCATGAAAACTTCAAAATCGGTCGAGTGAGAATGTAGCGTCCAGTTTATAGAATTTTTATTTCTCATATATAACACTTAGTCACTTACAATCAGAATTTATAAGCTAGGTAATATTTTTTGCCGTCTAAAGTCACCGTTAGGTAGGTAGGTAGGTTAAATACAGATTTATATTGGGTAAGAAGAATAGGGCAATAAATTAACATAAAGTTAGCAAGGTAGGTAGATACGGTGTCCAAGTAAGTAAGTCCGTATCCTACATAATATAATAAATAAATAAATATCGCTGGAAATTTTACACAGCGCTATCTAGCCCCAAACTAAGCATAGCTTGTACTATGGGAACCAGATAACTGATAGAATACTTATATACTTTTTTTTGTAAATACATACTTATAATATATAGAAAAACACCCAGACACGGAACAAATATCTGTAGATCATGCAAACATTTGTTCCGCGGCGGGAATCGAACCCGCTACCTCCTGCGTCTCAGCCGGCTATACGCCCCACGGAGGCAGTCCAATAATTGATCGTGTGAAGCGAGATCTCTAAATCAACTTGGGAAAATTGGTTTTGTATGTATGTTTGTTTGTCCGAGGATAACTCCGAGTGATGGCACAATTTTTGTGTGACTAAATGAGCTAAAAATCTGGGGAAGTTGTTGAGATATTGAGGTTCAAGAGGGATAAACAAAAAAATGAAAATGAGACTCAACTGTCAAAGTGATCAAGTGGGACGTCAAATGAAAGGTATTTATTAGTAAATTTAGATTCCGTTTTTATTTTTAGTAAAAACTTTATAGTTTTTGAGTTATTAGCCTTATTATATTAAAACTGAACTTTGACAAAACTCACAGGGTAGACCAGTGACCCCACAGTGCTATAATCTGGTATGTGTGTAGCTTAAGTGACACAAATATAGGCAAAAGTCTGAAATCCAGAATAACTGTCATTTGTACCCCAAAAAGAGTAACCAATTAACATAAACTGGCCTGAAATTTGAATGAAACTGTAGCCCAAGTTTATGCAAGGTTATGCATTTCGTGGCACTATTTTGATAGTTAAAGATAACAAATAATATTTTTTTGTTTTAAGTGGAGACTCGCGAGATACTTATACTTACTACTTATTCTTTATTATTATACTTTACTAACTCGTTTGGTCCTTTCTTTAAGGTAGCTTTATAACAATTTTAGTGGAATTTCAAATGAACAGCTAATAGAAAACTAACCGTTAATAATTCGAGATCACTCCAAAGTTTTGGCACAATGTTTGCGGCGCGATGGTTTCCTAGATCAGTTAGTGCTAATGAGCTCGCTCGTTTGCTTAACGTACAGTAGAAATTAGTAAAACAACGGTAAAGTTAAGAAGTTATGGATTTTTCTGAATGTATACTGATATTTATTAACACTGTAACTGGACTGTAACTGTATTTAGGTTATTAGTTGGGTATATATTAGTCTAGCTTTAGGTATTTATTTATGTATTAGGATTATAAGTACAGTTTTTATTTGATATAATTTTAATATTTTTTATTTCATTCATTTGTAAATACACTCTGTGCACCGCTGCCCATTACTGCTTCGCTAATTACTTTCCATCCAAAGGTTGCCTGGAAGAAATCGCTTTCAGCGGTAAGGCCGCCCATTGCACTTTATTTAATATAAATTAGTTTTTTAAGTATTCCTGATGTATATTAAACAATTATTCTATTATATTCTATTCTGGACCAAATTTGTACATTGTTTTTTTTTATTTTAACAATAACGTAATCCACAATAAGTTTAGAGAAAAGCTAAAGTACCTACATCATCATCATCATATCAGTCATATGGCATCCACTGCTGAACATAGTCCTGCCCCATATATTTCCATAGCGATTGATATTGCGCGGCCTGAACCCAACGGCTCCCAACTACCTTTATCAGGTCGTCTTTCCATTTAGTAGGAGGCCGTGCTACTCAGCGCTTCCAAGTGCATAGTCTCCCCTGTAGAACCTTTCCGCCTCAACGGCCACAAACCTTCACAATCTTACCACAATATTATCCCAAAAAATATTCAAAACATAGGCTAATTATATTAAAATAATAACTTTGTTTGTTGCTAATTTATGCAAAATCACCATAATTAAGTATGTTTATAAACGGAAATCAAAACAAGTAACTTTATTTAGCGTTTCTGACAATATTATTTAATCACTTTGAAGCTGTGTTTCTAATTTTCAAATAAATTATCAGATAAACTGAAGTGGAACAACAAAGCTCTTTGTTCAAATATAACAGTATACTGTTGTTTTGCAAGTGCTGTAAGCGATCGAGATACACGGAGATATTTTGGCATACGAGCGAGCAAATGCGAGAGAGAACGCTAATTGAGGGTGTTATTGACAATTTAGGGTAAAAGCCGGATAGTTGTCTCACTTTTCAACAAAGATTTGTTATAAAAAAATATGTAATTAATTAGAATAATGCAAGATCAAAACATAGGTTTTTTTTATCTATTATAGTAGCCTATTATTTTGAACATAATAACGGTTTTGAGTAAATCCTGTTTAGACCTGTCAAAAAAGGGATAGTTGCCTACTCTAGCGTATAGTAGCTTTACGGTGATTCGGAGGATACTTGCCTCAAGCGGCGACGCCTCATTGTGATTTTTTTAAATATAAACAAATTTATATCAATTTATGTAATCAGTCTTTGTTATTCGGTCAATTCTTTGAACACAAAGGCTAAATTATCTTCTGTCAAGGTTATGTGGTGCGGCACCATGCTTGATTTACGCTGATACTTGCAAGTAATTTTGCTCACCTAGAATGAATCCAGAAACAGTTAAAGTTTTGTTTTATTTAAGCTAGATTAAATAGTTAGATAAAACACAAAAATAAATCTGTCTTTGCTAGTTAAATAATTTATAGTTGCGGATAATTGCCCCTAGAGCAAATATCCGCAAAAGTAACTAGGGCGACTATCCTTTTTGATACGGATACTTGCCCTTTTATTTACAAAATAAATAAAAACAATTAAACAATAAAACCTAATAAACAGTGTAATTTAAACTCTAATTTAAACAAAAAGTTGACTGAAACCACAATCAGTAGGTAATAAAAATATTCAATAGAAATTTCTTATCAATATAAATTCGACGGCAGTCGAAGTTTCGTTGACGGTTTACATGATACTGAGGTCTGTGGGAGGGGCACTTACAATTATAGTAAAGTGCTAACGCCACTAACGTCCCTAACATAGTGTATTCAAAACCGGGGCAAGTATCCCACTGAGTCAAGTATCCGGCTTTTACCCTACACCCGAGTATAACATTTATGTAAATTTCATCACGAATGCAAGGAAATTTCCTTTTTCTCCTTTTCCTTTTATAACAGTTTATTGCAAAAAATAAAATTTGCGCTCCTAGAAGTAAAAAAAAAACAATGAATACCGTATCCATTGTTTTTTTTCACTTCTAGACCTTTTTTTTAATAAAAAACAAGGATTTGTCATGGAGATTGTATTTTATTTTAGCTTATTATTAATAAAATCAATGTCATTTTAAATTCGAATTTCGAGTAAATCTCACTCTCTGTCTATCTGTCATGTTTGTTACATTTTCAAGACGGCTAGCCGTTTAGTATGAGTAGATATGATTACCTATTTATATTTCTTCTATTCGAAAAATCCATTCGTGTACGGCCAGGATTCGAATCCACAACCTCTGGATCGGAAATCATGCCTACATGCCACAAAAGTACCTATACCAATTCTCGCAAAGCATTACAAGTAGCTAATTATGTTATTTTTCACACCACCTGCTCGAGAATGTCAAATTATATGTGATGTAAACCTCACCGAAAGCAGATGATTAAATCCCTACGGCTGAATCGGGAGTAATGTTGTACTGAATTTCATTATTGATTGATTGATTGAATTTGAAACCTTATCTGTATTAAAATTTGGACCAAAGAGACCCACACAATAAGAACTTATTTGTTAATTGAACTAACCTCTGCACAGAATGCACCAACCTAGATATGGTCTTTATTGTCTCGCAGATAATGTGAAAATTAGAGTATTCTCCTCGTGGATAAAGCTGTCTGCAACTTGGGCGTGCAAAACTGAACTCAGGATTCTAGTCTAGATTCTAACTCTAGAATTCTTCGTTCAGGATTCAATATAGTGCCCATGACGCAAGACACTGCTTTATCCCCTCGTTTAATAATCTACTATTATACCTCTATTGATATATTTGTCGTAGTATTAAGCGTACCTACATAATTTAAAATTAAGAAGTCTCTTGACTTCGTAAAGCCGATGGTTGCATATCTATTCGCTAATTGGGAGTTCTTTTTATGTAAAAGTTATTGTGAACGCAAAGGGGTGACGCTGGGAACGCTTCCTGGCCCCTCTCGAGGACAGAGTCGATTGCTGGCCACTTTACTTTCCCTAGGAGCGCCGGTACGAAAACATTTCCCTCACTGAGCATCGAAACTGTCACGTTCACCGTATCTACCTAGCTATCAAGAATATTTTCCTGCCAAGCTGAAATCCTAATGAAAGTAAGCTTACTGAATTTTACTGGCTTGCCTGAGTACCTGCACCATGGACCTCATACCCCAAGGCTGTAATGAGCAACCTTACAACACAACGCCCACGTTCTTGCCGTAATAATAGTTTGGGGAAAAAGTCTTTTCGCATTATAGTATGTATGAACTTGTAATAAAATCTCTTTGGCTATACTATTTGTATCTGGCTGGTTTTGACACCATTCAAAGTTTAAATTTTAAAGAAGATAATTCCAAATTCAAATTAGGAAAATGTGTGATTTTTATTTGTTTTTCGTACTGTAAAGATGAGTGAATCTAATGAAGAAATTCGATACATTTTAAAATTTTACTACAAAAAAGGTAAAAACGCAACGCAAGCCGCGAAAAAAATTTGCGATGTTTATGGACCTAGTGCATTGTCTGTGAGAGTAGCACAAATTTGGTTTAAGCGTTTTCAATCCGAAAATTTTGATGTCAAAAATGCACGTCGCTCTGGTCACCCTATTACGGATAAAATTGATGGCATTTTTGAAAAAGTAGAGCAAGATCGGCATATCAGTAGTTACGACGTAGCTGAAGAACTGGAAATTGACCACAAACCAGTTTTGGAGCATTTGAAAAAAATGGGTACACAAAAAAGCTCGATATTTGGGTACCCCACGAGCTCACTGAAAGAAACCTAATGAACCGTGTACTCATTTGTGATTCTTTATTACGACGTAATGAAACCGAACCATTTTTGAAAAAGCTGATAACTGGTGTTGAAAAGTAGATCACGTACGACAAGAACGTGCGAAAAAGGTCGTGGTCAAAGGCCGGTCAGGCTTCACAGACTATGGCGAAACCCGGGTTAACTCGCAACAAGTGATGCTGTGTGTGTGGTGGGATTGGAAGGGCATTATTCATTATGAGCTGTTACCACCAGGCAGGACCATCGGTTCTGAACTCTACTGCGAGCAACTGATGAGATTAAAGCAAGAAGTTGAGAGAAAGCGGCCGGAATTAATCAACAGAAGGGATGTGGTTTTTCATCATGATAACGCTAGACCTCACACATCTTTAGCCACTCAGCAAAATTGAGAGAGTTTGGCTGGGAGGTGTTAATGCATCCGCCGTCTAGTCCTGACCTTGCACCTTCAGATTTCCACCTGTTTCGGTCTCTTCAGAATTCTTTAGGCAGTGTCAGGTTAACATCACGAGAGGACTGCCAAAACCACTTGTCGCGGTATTTTGATCAGAAGCCCCAAAATTTCTATAGCAATGGGATCATGTCCCTACCTACAAGATGGCAAAAAGTTATCGAACAAAATGATACCTACATACTTTACTTAAATGTAAATAAACTATATTAAAAAATGTTTTGAATTTTCTTAAAAAATGCGAAGGAACTTTTTCCCCAACCTAATATTTTTATTTAAAACTAATATTTTTTAAACCTTTAACACACGTTTCTGATAATTTAACTATGTATTACGATTGCAATAATATGCTACGTTTATAAGCATTATTAGGACCAATGAAACGTACAAATCCCTTGTGTATACCAATTTACTTGCACTTGTATTCACGAATAGCTGGCAGCGATGGATACCTAGTTATTAAATCCGCCTTTATATATTTACTTTACAAAATTAATAATGCAATACAATAGAGATTATGTTTTTGCTTCTCAAACAAAGGCGCTTATCGAAGAACTCACTAAATACAACTGAAATTGCAACTGTAATAATTAAAACGTTTATTATAGTACGGTGAAATGCCAAAGTTTTACCAAACTTTGTTTTGAACTCTAGTGCTTTAATCATAAAGTCGATATTAAATATTTTTTGATAAAGCAACTAATTCCCTGCTCGACTCAGGGCGGATTAATCACCGTCTTCAAACTGTTTAAAAATTCAAATAATCTGTACTGCGCGGATACATTAAATTTGAAAAACACAACGCAAAACAGTAAATAGTAAATAAAGCGCGTAGATCCATTTAGCTTCTAAGTTTATTCATTTTAAGATTTTCTTTGATTTTTTGACCTTTTACTCAGAAAACTATCGTAATTGATCGAGCGAGGCGAGATCTCCAAATCAACTTGGGCAAATCGGCGTTGTATGTATGTATATTTGTTTGTCCGAGGATAACTTTCGAATCGTTTATCCGTTCATCATGAAATTTAATATATAGGTAGGTAGTGATAGCACAATTTTGACTAAATGGGCTAAAAATGTGGGAGGGTTGTTGAGATATTGGGGTTCAAAAGGGTAAAAAAAATCCAAAGTTGGACTATCTGGTCATGTGGCATGTTTAAGAAAAGGTAAGTACATTTCGACCCCGTTTTTATTTTTAGTGTAAACTTTGTAGTTTTTAAGTTATTAGCCATAATAAAAACTGAACTTTGACAAAATTTACAGGGTACACCAGTCACCTTACAATGCTGAAATTTGTTATGCGTGTAGCTTTAGTGATACAAATATAGGCAAAAGTGTGAAATCCAGAACAACTATAGCCAATTAGCATGAACTCCTGTTACCTGTAATTTGAATGAAACTGTAGGTCAAGTAAATTGGTTATGCATTTCGTGGCACTATTTTGATAGTCAAAAATTACGAATATTTTTATTCGAGACTCGCGAGATCTCAGTTCGGCGCGAACCAATAGTTTATTTCAATCATCATTATAAATACGATATTTATCACGGATAAAATGTTACGTGATAAATCTCGTATTTATAATAATGACTTTAACCTTTGTTTAATCCTACATGTAGCACAAAAAACACAAAGGACTGTTTATATACTTGATCGAAGTTAATGAGACGTACAATTCCGTACAATTCACTTACGCATTAGGTTTGCTTGCTCTCACCAGCTAAAGTGCTTTATTCACGAGGCTTACGTTTGAGAAACAATAGAAGGTAAAGAGGCTCCATCGGGAAGTAAGGGATGATCCTCACTACGTAACGAACTCCTGGAGGCATGGTTTATCCGCTGAATAAAAATAATACGCTTGTATTCACATCACAATGTAAAATTCTAACAGAAACGCAACTTCGGTCACTCACAATTCACCGCCCAATATCTATTACTATACACTATATCACACTATAATTATCTGCAACGGAATCAAACAAAACAATATTTCAAATACAAATACAAAAATATTTATTTTGTGTCCATTTTTACATTCTATTTCAAATGAAGATATACTTTTATATCATCTGGTACTAAATACAGTCATCGCAAAAATATATGGCATTGCCATGGCCATGACATATTGCCCGCTAACTAGAACATTATTTCGGAATAAATAAAACAATCCTTGCCCAGCCTTCTTAATTATATGCAAGAAAATACATAAACAAATAATAGGAATCACTTACCATCAGGTGAGGTAGTGGTCAAGCGCTTGACTAATAAAAAAAGGAATAGAAGATATTATATTGAAAAGCAAGAGAGTTTACATCCAGAGATACATGATAGTAGAGGAAGGTGAAGAATAAAATATATGTAGAGAAAACCTTCTACCTCCTTTTAAATTTATAACACGCTCGGTGGAGTGTCAGATTTGGCATAGTTAAAGTTTAGCATGGAAAAGAGTGAATGCTAAAACTAAGCTAAAAAAAAGAACAAATCACGAATTACGGTTGTATTTAGACTGCCTCCGTGGCACAGTGGGTGTATAGCCGGCTGAGACGCAGGAGGTAGCGGGTTCGATTCCCGCCGCGGAACAAATGTTTGTATGATCTACAAATATTTGTTCCGTGTCTGGGTGTTTTTTTATATCTGATAAGTATGTATTTACAAAAAAAAAGTATATAAGTATTTTATCAGTTATCTGGTTCCCATAGTACAAGTTCTGCTTAGTTTGGGGCTGGATAGCGTTGTGTGAAATGTCCAGTAGTATTTAATTATTTATTTATTTTATTTCAACTACTGTGCACACTGGTAACACATAAAATCAGCTTTGTCAAGACATTCTTGAAGCCACTAAGCTTAAACACTGTATTTCATTGACATTGTCTCTGTTTTCACAATCAGGTATATCTATATACGTCTGGCGTCTGGGTGTGTGTCTGTTTGCACTGCTCGCACTTGCGGAAAATGTTCGGAAAATGCAATACATTTTTGGAAACGTGAAATATAAAACTAGTGTGGTGTATTTTGTTCTTTCATAATATACCTACGTTTTTTTATTATTTTTAGGCTCTACGTATTCAGTTCTTGATCATACTTTAATTATATGTTTAATGAATTCATAATAATCCTTATATGGAACAATTGAATACAGTTGCAATTACAAAAATTAAAACGATGGTACCTGCATGAGTTATAAATACTGTGTCACCGATAACGACGCCCTCCTCCGTGACAAGATAAGTCAGGGGGACAATCACGCTAATTTTGAACAATAATACCAAAGTAAAACCAAAAGAAGAAAGTTACGTTATGCATATTTTGTTTCGCGCTGGCACGCGTGACATCACTCAAACCAACGTGAGTTTCAACGTTAGACACGTTCAAAATTAGCGCGTCTGCCCACCGGGTTTCCAATACAAGTTTATGCTCAAAATAAAATATACATTTTACTTCGTGAGAAACAATAGATTTAATTTAAACTTATATCCAGTGAGCATGCACAAAGTTGTAGGTAGTTAAACTTATTTAAAAATGTTTACAGACGACGCTTTTTTAATAGTCGGTTCAGTGTTAGCTTTGAAGGCCCACAAAAAGACAAATAATCGTATTGTATGGTGTAAAAAGTGGCTCATGAAAAGAGGAACACTTCCGCAGCAATAACTGCGTACTCGTAACACACACACTCAAATTATTAATCAAACCGTTTGATCAAATAAAAATACAAAAATTCACATTTCCTCAAATCATTTGATTACTCATTAAATTTGATCAAAATTTGCCACAGACATCCATGCCAATTTGATCAAACTGTTTACTCGGCCATTACTCAATCAAGTCGTAACAACTGAATCGATTTCAATTATAATTTGTTTATTTGGTAAATAGATAGATTGAAACAGTGGCTACCTTTTAATGACAAACCATGCACGTGGCTAGTATATTAATTATGTCGATGAAGTTTGTTGCGTAACATATTAGCACAAAATCTTTATCAGAAGTACCTGATGTAAAAAAAAATCTAAAATAATCCTAATCAGGAAAGGTGTTCGAAACTAGATTTTTACCCGCGATGTCGCTGGCGTGGATTAAATTATTGGCAAAATTAATAACAGCTCCAATCATCAAAAACCGCATAGATACGTCCAAAAAAGTCGTCTGGTCGGGTGAGCATAGTCATAGTTAACATGAGCGTCTCCCACACCCATTGTTGACAATTGAAGAAGGTTATCACTAAAAACCTTTTGTCACCACTATGTACTAATATATGTCCTTTTTCATGTCGTATTTCCTTGTTAAGTTTCATGAAAATAATTCCAGCCAATTAGTAGGGAAAACGTAGCAAACAGACAGACAGTCTAGTCAAGGGCATACTGACAGAGAAACAGAGGGAGAACTTTTGAATGCACAATAAATAAGTATGGATGACTTCAAGTTATAACTATAAAACTTTTTAAAAAGCTAGAAAAATATGTTGTAAAAATTGCAGCGTAGGAGGCCCTCATTAGATGGAAAGGACCTGATAATTGTTACTGGGAGCCGTTGGGTGTTGGCCGCACAATATTGGCCGATCTGAAAATTCCAGCAGTGGCCTCTGTTCAGCAGTAGACTTCCAATAACTGATATGATGATGATGATTTTCGCATTTAATGCACGGTTTATATTTCAAATTAAAAAGCCTGAAATGAAATTGAATAAGCGGTGACTTCATAAATAGGCGCCAGAACACAAAAGAAAATTCTTAGAGAATTTTATAGAAAACTCGAGAAGGCGGCCGGCGCTGTTAATTAGAACGGATTCCTGGACCATTTTGTGGCTGGACCAACGTCACTTTTACTAATTGCACTCATTAAAAAAAAGCTTGGTTCTCGCAATTAACCCACATCCATTCCATTGCCATACCTACATTTAAAAACCTGTATAGAGCCGTCAAGCAATTTAAAAAACCCTTTGAAAAATACACAATAATTAATAGCGACGAGTTTCCTTGCGACAATTGGTTCATTAGATACTTGAAAAGAAAGTTCGCTTTTAATTAAGAAGTTGCATTTAATAGCAAATTCTAGTTAATCAGAATGAAAATGCAGCTATATGACCAAAGTTTTACCTATGCATCTGTGTTATGCTTTCATTCGGATCTAGATTTTCAAATGTATAACTGTAAAAATCGTATTCATAGTATGCAAAACGGAGCCCAGTCAGATGGAGTATTCAATATCCACATGAAACTTTGAAAATTTCTTACAATATTGGCTATTTAAGGATTTTTTTCTTAACTTGAAGGCTCACAACTGACGGGCCTCCTGATGTTTAGTTAACCCTAAAAAGGTGATTGTTCCAACTAGCAATTTCCATCGCTTAAGCGATATGTATATTTTTTTAAGTGTCTACACTGAAGCCACCACAAATAATGCAAGTGATGCCCGCGTTACCCTCTGGAAACTAAATAAAGCCCCCCCCCCCCCACCTGGCTATGTTACACCTGCAGAGGAACTACCCCCTGGTCAACACCTACCTTAGCCAGTGTAGAGGACCCTCAACAGACTGCGTACCCAAGTCGGCCGCTGCAGGTGTAATCTTAGTAAATGGGGTATTATAGACAAATCGGCGACGCAATGCCAATGTGGTGCCCAGCTCCAAACAATGGCACACATCCTTACATGCTCATCCTGCCCTACCATCTGCACGATGGAGCAACTGATGACCTGCTCCGACGCTGCCATGAACGTGGCGACGTACTGGTCAAAATGGCTATAGCCTTGAGACATCGACACGAAAGAAGAAGAAGAAGAAGTGTCTACAGGAGTGCAAAGCAATAAAACAAAACTATGAGATATACCTACTCAATAATTTAGCGACATTGATTAATTGGTTCATTAAGTACTTAGATTCAAAGTGCTTGTAATTCATAACTTGTACTCAACTGCAAAAGTTAATTACAAAGTGTCTTTGTAACGGTCTTTTCATATACTCGTATTTACTTTGCACATGTATTCTTGTCATTTTGGATTAGAATATTGTACGACCAATACGCAAACGTGTAAAATGGAACCCCGTCAGATTGACTGTTTCAAAATGCATATGAAGTTCTGGAAATTTCTTGGAATCTGGCCCGACAAATCTTACTATTACTATTCTAAAGTTTTTGTGTTGTTGTTTGTTCTACTTTTCAATATTTTGTACACCTTAAATATGTATTTTTTGCCCAGAAAATTGGAAATTTTTGCTGAACAAATGATACTCTATCTTATTGAAGTTTTTGTACTATCCAAAGTGTTTACATTTTTAATCTTGCATCACAAAATAAAACAGATACTTGATACATTGGAAAGCGATGCATTTAGACCAGATGATAAAGAGTCAGCGAATATCGTAGATAATGCAAAAGTGTTTGTTATTTGGTATTGGAGAATTGTTACAGTTATGTCAGTGACATCATACTTCTCAAATATCCTCTCTCCACTTATAATGCATTTGTTTTTGTCAAATCCTTTGGGATTCCCTGTGCTTAATACAGTGTCCCAGTTTATATCTGAGAAGATGACAGACAGGCTCATCTATCTTCTTTATTTCTACCAAGTTTTCAGCGACCTTTGCCACATGCTCTACAACTTGAACTGTGACAGTTTCATAATGGGGCTTATGGTTTTAACTATTGCTCAATTACGGATTCTCGACGTCAAGCTAAGAAATATTACTACTCATAATGAAACTGCGGACTCCGAACAAAGCACCTCAAGAGAAGATACATTTATGCTTGCGCTGAAAAAATGTATCATACATTATCAGGAAATAAGCAAGTGAGTATCCCTGCAACAGTAGATTATTATTCTCAAGATCCCTCACTGTTTGGGTTTTTATCTAATGGGAAAAAAATAAATGTACATATTTAGTTAGAGCACTAAACAATGGTTTTTATAGAGCTGTTAATGTATAATGTACTTTTACTTTATCGATTAATAAATACCAGTTTTATAACGGTGAAAACGAGGATATTGACTGTTTTAATAGTTTTGATCCATCGAAGAGTTCCGTTTTCAACCTTCAGTTAGACAAAATTTCTGAACGAGCACCAGATACAGGTCATGTTGGACCAAAAGCTATTCTAGGCAAAAATTGTATCAAGAAATCTTTATTTTTAGGTTCTGCGAGCTAGTTCAAGATGTATTTAACGTGGTATTATTTGCGCAGATCGGAGTGTCTTCTTGTATATTATGCGTTTGTCTGTTCAGATTTACTTTGGTATGTACCTATATAGTATAATGTCACTGTCAAAACTCATAACCGGTCAAATCCGATTTTCACTGCGAAAATCACCCAAAAATGTTAACATCACTTAATTTATTAAAGTGAATAGTACTTGTGGGCTAAGATAACCACCTAGACCCACAAGGCGTATGACCGTGTGGCCAATGCAGTTGGTGATTGTAGGTCTTAGACAAAGATGAATACAAATGTCAAAGGGAGCCCAGCGCCCAGCAGTAGGATCCAACAGATTTTTTTTTGTACATTTCACACAGTGCCATCTAGCCGCAAACTAAGCAATGCTTGTATTATGTGAAGCAGATATCTGATAGAATACTTACATACCGTTTTATTTATAAATACTTATGTATACTAGTGGTTCGCCCCGAACTGAGACCTCGCGAGTCTCTGATAAAAACAAAAAAAATATTATTTGTAATCTTTGACTATAAAAATAGTGCCACAAAATGTATAACCAAATTACTTGACCTATAGTTTCATTCAAATTACTCTTTTGTGGGGTAGAAATTGCAGTTATTCTGGATATAAGACTTTTCCTTATATTTGTGTCACTAAAAACTACAAGGTTTAAACTAAAAATAAAATAGGGGTCGAAATGTACTCACCACGACCTTCTATTAAACGTGCTACTTGACTGGATAGTAAAATTTTGTTTTTTTACCCCTCTTGAACCACAATATCTCAGCAACCTCCCCCCCCCGCCTTTTTAGCCAACCAACATTCGAAATTCCACGATGATCGGATCAACGCTTCGAAAGTTATTCTCGAACAAACAAACAAACAAACATACATACTTACATACATACTACGCCGATTTGCCCAAGTTGATTTGGAGATCTCGCTTTACTCAATCAAATATATAGGTAGAGAAACAAATAACCCGGAACAAATATCTTGTAACTCATGCAAACATTTGTTCAGAGGTGATAATCGAATTGATTTTATTTGTACAATATATTCATATTATTTTTATGTTTTAGCCTGCGCCACTCGGTTATTACGTGTTCCTTACAACCTTTATAGCTGTTATAATGAGTCATATCTTGGTGCCGTGTTGGTTCGGCACGCGTCTCATCGAAACGGTAGAGAATAGATTTATATATTTTTCTCTGAATTATATGAATAGTATGGTTGGAATGCTCATGCAATTCATTCTTTGTAAAAAAATCAAAACATAATTATGCCAGCAGTGCAGCAGTGGGACATAAAATGTTGATAATTTTTTAAAAATTACAATTCATTAAACATAAAAAAAAATTAACAATGAAATAACCTTTGTCAAAATTTGTGTAAAATGCTCTTTGTATGTGTGTATGTACATATGTCTATCCATTTGGCTCAATGTATGTGAGAAAAGCAAGACATAATTGTGCCAGCAGTGGGACATAAAAGGTTGATAATTTTTTTATTTACAACTCAATAGACATAAAAAAGTCTGACAGTGAAATAAGCTTTATCAAAATTATGTTCTTTAAACTATTTTTACATGATTGCGAAGAAGGAGGGTAATGTCTTTAGGGTGTATTGTATGTGTGTGTACATAAAACCAGCTTGTTAATTTTAATAATTTTACAGTTTTTTGTTGCATCAAAAAAAAACTGCTAAACTAAATGAAAAATATGAAAATTATTTTTCTTCAATTCATATGATAAACTGTGGTGTGTTTTTAATTTCCAGAGTAGTTTGCTATCAACAGCTATATACAGCTGCGACTGGACGCCGAGGTCGCGTCAGTTCAAGAGCAGCTTGCGACTTTTTGTGGAACGAGCTAACAAGCCTCTTTCCCTGACTGCTGGAAAAATGTTCCCCCTATCACTTCAAACTTTTACTTCGGTACGTATTGATTGGATTTATATAACGAATAAGTCTATATTTTCGTACATACATAAATTTGATGTTTTGGCAGAGTTTTAGTGTTTATGTTTGGTGGGTACTATTTATATTTGCATAACTTTTCTTTAGCAAAGTAGTAAAACGTTTCCGAACGAGCATTATGTTGGTCAAAATGCTCACCCATTTAACTGCCCAAACTAATATTGTGATACTGAGAAGAACAGCGAAGACGCGTGTAGCATCTCATCACATACAATGTGCGTCACGATGTAGCATCTCCGCTACGACCGTAGCATAACTCTAAAGCGTAGCGATAAGCCCTTACCCAGACTTTTTATATTTGTTTCAGATAATGAACTCGGCTTATTCGTTCTTCACATTACTCCGACACATGCAGTCTCGTAATGCATAAGCATGAATGACAGTATTTAATTTTTCTTATTCCCTTTAATATTTAATTATTGTTGTAAACTATTTTCTGCTAACGTTTCTAACAATTATAGCACAGAATTAATGTTTTTTTTTTAAATTTAATAGTCCCTACTTTTCTAAAAACAACACAGTATTTAAAAGTAAAAAGTATATAGATAGATTATAACAATATTACACACCATTCAATAAAAACAAACATAAAATATAGTTTCAAATTTTAGGTACAATGGGCAGCCTTATTACTAATAGCGATCTCGAACCTTTAAGCAACCTAGGGGAGAGGGATAAAATGTAAGATTTTTATACATACAACCTGTATGTGTAAAAATCTTTAATTTTGTTTTCGTGGTGAAATGGTACCCCGTACTTAACGAATAATCTTTAAGTTTTGAGCGACGAATAAATAGGGAGAGGATCATTATGTAAACATAGAACAACAAAAAAATACATTAATTTATAATATTAGGGTTTTATGAGTATTCATTAATTTACAACTACTTTTAAATACTACTAATTATTAACATTAACAACAACAGGGGGGGGGGGGGTCGTCACAGTGTCAATAAAATTTTATTTAATGTATGTAGGTCACTGTGTCGCAGGCGAAACTGCCAACAAACTCTACATGAATAAATATTTGGGGGTTTCTTTGCAAACATTTTTTTCCTTAGGGTAGGAACAAATGTCACACACAGAGGTCGGGGACAATGGTTCAGCAGTTCATCTGTTAGCCGGTGGCAGTAATAAGGCGTGTTTTTGCCCAAACACAACGAAAAAGGAAACAATGATTTTGGCCGTGACTAGATAAATAAGATGTCCGAACGTGACGAGGGTACCATTACAGCTTTTATGGAATCTTTCAGCGGGCAAGACACCCACAATCCACCTGGCTCTCTTTGTTTAGGCCTCTGAATACATTGTTAATGCTAGATTCGAAAAAATAACGCCAAACAATAGTCCCACAGATTTGCGATGCCGCTGCGAAAGGTCGAAAAAATGGACACCGAATAAATCTAGCGCACGCGCAGAATAAAAACTGCGTAGCTAATAATTATGGATGCCATTTCGATTTATCCATTTGTTTCCGCCCATGAAAAATGAATAAAAAACCCCCACACGTCCTTCTACCGCGTGCAAACGATGATTTAGTGGCGATCCTCGGATTTATAGAGAGGCCCTCCGCCCAGTGACTTCAATGAATAATAAATTGAAGATCTTTTTCGATATTATTGATACTTCGGGTTTCTCCGGGTGATGTATGTTCGGGTGAGAATTGAAACCCTTTTATTAAAACATAAATTACAAGACGCGTCCCGTGGGTGACACTGAATAATACGCCCCTTGTAGCGACTATTCTTTGCGAGCTCTCTTATTTCGTATTTTATTACAGTAAGATTATTTATGTTATTATTTAGTTATGTCTGTGCAGCCGTAGACTGTGCGCCTGTTCATAAATCTTTTGTTCTAAGTTTGATCATACATAGAAATTCATTTATTTACTAGATAAGCACGTTATACACAACACGATTACATTTGATACCTAAAGAGAAAAACTACAATGAAAAATTTAAAACCTTATATAAAACAAGACCGGTCAAGTGCGAATAGAACTCGCGCACTGAGGGTTCCGACCCAAGATCGGTTTATTTTAATTAAACAGCACCATCTAGTTAGGTACACCAAGAAAACTTTAAGACAGGTAACTAAAAAACTTTTCTATTTTTCCTGTTACCTATGTATATATATAATTTTTATTAATTTTGAAACTTCTCAAACTTCGGAGATAAGAGTGTATGTGTATGGTGAAAACGGTATTTGTTTTGTTTATATATATAGGTACTAGCTGACCCGCCCGCGGCGTCGTATGCGTGGTTTATCAATAAAACATTACCCTCCTTCTGTGCAGTCGCGTAAAGTGTATCCTATGTCTCAAGTCCATTCATAATCTATCTAGGTATATAGGTACCAAATTCCATCAAAATCGGTCGAACCGTTAAGTCGTGAAGAGGTAACAAACAGACAGAGAGACAGACTTATATACTTTCAAATCGGTATGTACGTAGATTATAACCTGGATCACATAGGCTACTTATTGTTGATAAACAACGCATACGAAGCTGCTAGCGGAAGCTAGTTATACATATTAACCTTCCTCTTGAATCACTCTATCTATTGCTGAGTAGTTTATAGTACATTATGATATAAGTGCGGTAAGTTGAAAATTATATCCGAGGCGATATTGCTACTTCTTGGACTTTATTAAACGAATAAATCTTTAATTACTTGTTAAAGCAGTTAGAAAAATTGGAACAATTAGCGATGCGCGTGCATCAGCGATTTTTTTAAGGCAATGGCACAAAAACAGCCAGTATTACTAATAAAGTATATTAATATTTTTTTGTTTTTGTTACAGATTTGTTAGGTTGTAATTTATGGTAAAAATTAATTAAATTAAAGAATTAAATTTTTATTTTTTATATTTTATCTTCCAAAGTTACTTTTATTCATAAAATATTGACCACTTTTCTGACATAAAAACACTTTGCTAAGATTTAAAAAAGTACCGTTCGTTTTAGACAGAGCATCTTGATAAACCGTACGTTTCACCTTATTAAAAAGAAACTCGTGCGTTTTACATTACAATAACGCACAAGTACGTAATGACATATGTACATTACAATATTGAAATTGGTGAAATAAGAGACCCTTTACGAGCAAATGTGTTATAAAAAGACCGTAACGTAACAGACAGCGGAATCGACTTCATCTAAAACTAAATCTCATGTAAAGAAGTGATAATTAAGTACTTATTAAATACAGCAGCAAATATGCCTGACTCAGCATTATGCCTGTCATGGATAATGGTAGACGCTGATGTTCTGTTGATACCGCTCCATGCAGTCATTATTATTACCACTATTAGACCCTGTACGAACATGTGATGTCAAAAGTACTTATATCGTACACCTAAAATGGTAAAAATACATAACCTAAAATCGTAGAATGTGTTGCCAATCAATACGGTTTTTGCCAGCTTGTCCTTATGTAGATTTATTAATTTTACAGCTTTATTAATTTATATCGTAAGATGGGTTAAACAAGAATTACTTATTTTCCGATTTCTACGATTCAAATGTTCCAAGAGAAAATCTCTTGACTTTACGTAGCTCTTAAAACTTGTGGATGGCTTCTATGTTTGAATTTGTCTAGTTAATTTCGAAGGCTGTACCAGTTTGTCTTAGTCTTTAGACTCGACTAGACTAAGGCAGACGCTACGCAAACGTATGGCGGGTTAAAACTCACCCCGCATGTAAAATTAGTTGAATAACTCCTAGAGCCTTTCCTCTATATGGAAACACGTCTTTGCTTTAAACCCGAGTGAATTATACCGCAGAGTAAGAAATAGTTTGTACGTACTATAACAGCTAACTTGGCATGAAGCGAGCTTTCTAAATTAATCTGCGCACTGTGGCCAATTAGGAAAAAACATTGTTAGCTCTAATTCTATGTTTTGTTTCAGTGAGTATGCCCGGAAAAGATTTAAAATTGCAGATTTGTCTATTATGAGTCTGTTCAGGATAACTGGCAAAAAACTTTTAGCTAGATACATTTATTTCTATTTACTCATCTCTTGCAATTATTTAAAACTCATTTTTTGCCAGTCCTCCGGAGCGGAGATTACCAAGGTATACACTGAAATAAATAATAAGTTGTTTTAACCTTTTTCTAATCTATATTTTAGGTTGATTTTTGCACCTACCGACATGATTTGTTTAATTAACAAAATAAAAATAGTTGAACTATAAAGTTAAATTTGACCTGGTATATATATTTAACTAGTTATTTTGTTGACTCAACTTCCTTAACATGTTGACTTTTACTATATTATCAGTTAGACTTACTTAGATTCGAATATACCAGAAATGTTGTGTTGTAATAACGTCTTTTAGTGGTTGGTTTAACCTATTAATTTTTAACAATTTCATTTTTGTAGAAATAAATGTACTATCATAGTTGATTAAACATAATATTAAGTTAACGTAACTTAAATGGAATCAACATTATGGACTTCAACCTATTCGTTTTTTCAGTGTAGAAAGATTGACTATTAGATGTTCAAAGAATTCCTAAATTGCCAAGCTCCTGTTCTCTCTAACTGACCAAGAGCAAAAGCTTTTGAATTGTCACTAATACGCAATGGATTTGAAGCAGTCGATGGTCGCATACGATCGCGTCGTCATGTACAAACACTGATTAGTGCCGAGTGGTTGGCTGTGGTCGTGCGGCCGATGTGTTCACTCTAGTACTGTCCTGGATTTAGTGCTGCTACACGGAAAATGTATACAAATGGAAGAACTTCATAATAAAGATGTGTGGTGTCGTTATAATAAACCAAGAAAATTACATTGCTAGTTCTATGGAAAAATTCACAGATATTGTTCTAGGATAATGAATATGTTAAAAGAATTTTAATATTAAAACATATTATTTTAGAACTATTCAAAGCTTTCGCATAGTATTATAACTTTTGCCACCATCAACCAGAGCCTAACATCAGCTGGGTATAGGCCTACCTATGTTTCTGCCATTCTTCACAATCCGGTCAGCAACTTTGATTACATCCCATCCCGCTTGCTGGTGTTTTGCGTTGTCGTCTAGAATACGCCTAAAAATGTAAACTATGGCAGTCAGTACCGAATAATTCAGTCATCCAAAGCTAGCAGCAAGCATAAGGTGTTTCTTTTAGAGGAAATCTTTAGTGTTTAATATATGCATTCAGTTATAGCTTTACTGATAAGATTGGCAAATCTCACCCAGCAATATCAGATTGTAATATCCTGCTCTTCCAGAGAATATATCTTCATCCGCATTTATCGGTTTCAGTGATCGCAAGCGACGTAAGCCAGTAGAGGAGTTGTGTGAAATGAGTTTCTTATTTATCTTGTATTCTAAAGAGTCACACAGTTGCGAATGGTTAGTTAGTGAACGTTTCACATCAACACTGCACTTGTTTGATTGCAATTGCGGATTTGTATGTTTATTTAATTATTTCAAATGAGTCAGTGAATCTTTTATAGGGTTGATTTATATTTAAACATCACATGGTTGAAAATGAAGAGATAAAATAATCATTGAGCATATTGAAAGACAACCTGATAAAGGTTGCTCTTGAAATTTATAGGAGGCTTATGCGCAGCAGTGAACAATGATTACAATCCTCTTGAAAGTTGGAAGAGATATATTCATGGAATGTGTTTTTTCTGTAATCGTATAATAATGCTAGCTTACCCGCCCGCGACTTCACACGCTTGAACTTGATGAACTTGATGATGAATTGAACTGAACTTGAAAGTGGGAACTTCGGAATAAAAATTATATAAAACACTTTTGTCAAAGTGACGCGACACTTCATGTAAATGACTTAACGTCAATGAACGACGGTTAAATAATATGAATATTGTTCAAACCTATATATGTAATAAAATAGTTTTTTTTAATGGGGGATAGGGTAGGAGAGTGAAAAATACTTTACAACCAATTCTCATATTTTTTTTTACGTTTTTATGTTATTCGTGGGGAAACAGGCTTACGGCCCAACTGATAGTAAAGCGGGCACAGTCGCCTATTGACACCGGCTACACCCGGGGTATTGTCGATGCGTTCCCTACAATGTAGTAACCTCTTTACATTTCTCTTGAAGCGTGCCATGTCGTAGCCTAATGGGGAAACCTCAGATGGTAGCTCATTCTACATCTTGCAAGTATGGGGTATATATACCGAATATACAAAAAAAATTTGGTCGACCCGTTTTAGAGGAGTGCGACCAATAAAACCGTGACACGAAATTTTTATACTTTTATTTTTTATATTTTTATATGCAAACAAAATGATTTGATTGTTATAAACTGCCCCCAGCCATCAATAAAATTTGTTTGCATAATTCATAAGGCATTTTTATATATTGAACTTATGCTATCATAAATTCCTAATTAATGTATTACATTCCGACAAATAAAACCTTCTTTAGTTTAATAGAATTCATAGAACGAGATGGAATGGAAGAGAAACGTATTTAAATTTGCATTCACTCTAATACTATTGAACCAATAGTTTAGCATAAAAGTCTTCCTGCAACAAATACAATGAGTGTGCAAACATTTTCCCCGATCCCACAAAGCTACCGAACAAGTCCATTATTCAATGTTTTAAAGACACGCGGTCTCTTGAAACCGTTCCGAGTTGAAGAAAAGCTTTGAGTTGATCCCGTTCGACTAAAAGTTTTCAACAACAGTTCAAACATAATGTGGTGCGACATACAGCGTTCCCCTTTCAAAGGAACTAGCCTAGCTTCGTGCATTAGATCGATTGTTTTACTCTCGTTTGCTGAGCTCGGAATAGATGCTTTAAAAAAGTCAAGAGTAGTTTTAACGTATGAAGAACTTTGATGTACAATTTTATAGATATGTCTATATATTCATACGTGAAGTTAAATAAATATATATTTATTTTTTACTAACCTATATGGTCCCACTGCTGGGCAAAGGTCTCTCCCCTCATTCATCACGATCCCCAGCCAAATCTGACCAATCTGGTTTAAATGCATCCAGGTCGTCTCTCCATCTTTTCCTGGGCCTACCACGGCTGCGTCGTCCATTCGGTATCCACTGGGTGACTAGATTCGGCCATCGTTCTGGATGCATTCGAACCACAGGGCCTGCCCAATCCCATTTTAAGCGGACTGTCTTAATGCCTACATCGGCTATGCCGGTTTTGGTTCGTAGGTCGGTATTTCTGACTCGATCGATTCGCTTCACTCGAAGGATACTTCTCTCCATCGCTCTCTGGCAAATCTTGAGTTGGAACTTTTGTGCTTCTGTCAAGGACCAAGTCAGAGCTCCGTAGGTCAATATGGGCAGGATACACATGTCAGCATGGCAGGACACACAATGGTATAAATAAATAATAAATAAATATTGGTGGACATTTCACACAGCGCTATCTAGCCCTAAACTAAGCAGAGCTTGTACTATGGAATTAGATAACTGATGGAATACTTATATACTTTTTTTTAATGTTAATACATACTTATAATATATAGAAAAACATCCAGACCCGTAATAAATATTTGTAGATCATGCAAACAATTGCCCCGCGGCGGGAATCGAACCCGCTATATCCTGCGTCACAGCCGGCTTTACGCCCACTGCGCCACGGAGGTCGTCTTTTTGTATTTCTTTATTATTATTATTATTATTAGCTCATTGCTTATTGCGTGTTACGGAGGAGTGTGAGATTTGGCATAGTTAAAGTTTACATGGATAACGCTAAAATTACGATACAAAAAAAATTAATCGAATTTTGCAACTTGATTAACCGGGCAGTATTAATATGGACCAAACATTATTATTTATTTATTTTATTATAAATAATGACCAAGAGCGTCGGTCAAATTGATAAATGTATTACTTTGGCCGGCCCATATCAATAATGGCCGACGGCCATTTAATAAAATAAGGTTTGAGATTACTTGAATTTATCACATGGACCGGGCAGTATGAATACTTTCCTACTTCTAGCCGTCAATGTGATAAAATAATAAAAAACCTAACGACCTTCTGTAATAATAAACAAGTGCACTACATTTAATTTGTTTTATTATTCGTATTGCCCAAGATTATGAAGTATTTGTAATGACTATCCTAGTCATTACAAATACTGACCGAGAAAAGTGATTAGTCATGCAGTTTTATTTACATTGCCCAATAGATACGGGCGTTATGTATACAAACCGATCATTATTCATAGTGCCAAGACTTCTCAAGTTGCCCGTAACATATATACCTACAATCAGATGATAGACTGACAAGACTGCCCATTTTTGGCACTTCTTTAGATTAGGTATGATTAAATAAAGAAATAAATAAATAAATAAATATGGCTGGACATTTCACACAGCGCTATCTAGCCCCAAACTAAGCAGAACTTGTACTATGGGAACCAGGTAACTGATATAATATTTATATATATATACATATATTTTTGTATATACATACTTATAATATATAGAAAAACATCCATACCCGGAACAAATACCTGTAAATCATACAAACATTTGTTCCGCGGTGGGAATCGAACCCGCTACCTCCTGCGTCTTAGCCGGCTATTCGTCCACTGCGCCACGGAGGTCGTCATTAGATTACTTATTAAAGGTAAACAGATAATGTTGTTTATTTTGGGCAGTGTATTACCTACCTAATTTCCATAATAATGTTATTGATGTAATTTAAGAACCCCTACGCAAAATTTCCCTCAACAATTAAAATTATCTATAACAATAAATAAACTGTCTGCATAATTTACCTACGAGTATAAAGACTAATTCTTTCACATGCTTCCCCTTTATTAGTATTATATTAGTATTCACAACGTAACTACAGCTCTATATAAAAGGGTCCAATGTTATGCCTCAGCCACAGGCAACAAGATAGGAGAAGATCAAGAGTGGGAAATTGTGGATCAGTCTCGGCTAAAGTGAGCTTTGTAACCACGAATGAATGAATGAAAACACTTTATTGTACGCAATAAAAATTAAAATCTACACTAATATTATAAAGAGGAAAGATTTGTACCTATTTTTGTATGTTTGTAATGAATAGGCTCAAAAAGTACTGGGCCGATTTAAAAAATTATTTCACCAATAGAATGCTACATTCTTCCAATTTGACATAGGCTACATTTCATTTTGAAAAAAATTAGGGATCCTTGGTAAAATTTGAACAATGTAACCGAAGGTGTAGAAAAATGAGTCTTAAAATGTCTTTCGTCGAATGCGCTGCCGAAACTATTAGCGATAGAACAAAATAATGTACAACAATATTGAAGAACATCATAATGTCTCTCCGCAGTAAAACTCCGCGGTAGCATATGTCCAACTATTGTAGTTATGTCACTACAACAACTTTTTTCATTTTAAACATTAATGAAAATGCTAACCCAATTCAAACCATGCTATTTATGTGTTACTATTAATCCTTATCCAAATAAATTATTTTATGGTCAAGACCATTTAACTACCTATAAAATAGTTTTTAAATTATTTAAATTGGACTTTCCATTCAAAAGATATTACGAATTAAAAAATTCAAACAGTAAACAAAACCGCCATAGCGCCGTGGCCGTTGTTTGCGATGCAGTCTGAAAAGCGCGCCGGGCATCGCGGCGGGCGGGGCGGAGGCTATTATCGTTAATATATAATTAATAAATAATATTTTTTTAATAAATAAAAATATTTGTGAAAAAAAGTGTTTTATGTCCAAATTTCCAAAAATAAATAATTGTCTACCCCGTGCGAAGCCGGGACGGGCTGCTAGTTACAAATAAAGTAGACAACACAAAGTAAATAGTACAATGGGCGATCTATTCGATTATAGTAGGTAACAACTCGTTACGCTGATATTTTTTTATTCATTAATTTTAGCATTTCATCTGCCGCAAAGCCGCATTGCTGCTGGTTGGAAGGTTATTGTGCCGATGAAATTACAAGCATTTGCAAATTACATAAAACTATTCACCTGTAGGTATGTCTCAGTAGGATGGGCGGAATGCAATGTAATCAAAGTCTTATTTGGACCTATGTAACCTATGGGGTAATGCAATTGTTATGTGGTACTAGTTTGTACACATATAGTGTGTACAAATATTACCCTCCTGTTCAGTCGTGTAATAAGTAGCCTATGACCCAATCCCGGTCATAATCTATCTGTATACCAAATTTAATCGAAATTGGTTCAGCCGTTTATTCGCGACAACTATGTAACAAATAAACAGACACAGAGAGAAAAATAAAAGTGTAAAAGAGAGTGTAAAAGTTGAGGACCGACTCTAAAGACTGTGTAGCCGTTTTGATTCTACGTTGTTGATGCGTACAGCTAAGGTATGGAACACTTTGCCGTCGTCTGTTTTTCCTAAAGAATACAATCCGGACCTCTTTAAGGTAAGAGTGAACAGGTTTCTTCTAGATATTTGTGCTTCATCTTAGACCACATCATCGCTTACCATCAGGTGAGGTTGTGGTCAAACGAAGTTCTATCCAATTTAAAAAAAAAAACTAAAATACAATTCCTTAAAATTCTCTATAAAAAAAATTCCAAAGTCACGAACAAAACTTACAATAAACGCGTTGTATTTATTCAATAAATACTTTAAATGAGTTCGTGAAATTTTACATTCTTATCTGTGACTGAGACAGTTGTACGAGTACAAGGTATTATAGTCGACTGTTAATTAATTAGTGCGAGTTGCTGTAGATTCGCATCATTTGTTATGTGGCTCGTCCCATTAGTGTAGCACACGCAATGCAAGATTCTTTCATTAGGTTCTTCTAAAACAAAATACCCGGTTCATTACTCACTTTCTGTCTGGCTTAGGCATAAAGGTTAAATTAATTTGCAGGAAATTGAAGGTTTAATTCTATTCTGTTAGGAGTCCATTTCGCTTGTCCCTGCGACGGACGACTTCACAATTAATTTAGTATGAGGAAATCTCCATTTTGTTACAATGTCGAAGCATTTACTTTTCTTGCAGTCGTGTCTTTTATAATTCAAAAGAGAGTTAAGACAGGAAATTCATTGAATTATTCTATTTAGAAAATTTATTAAACAATGATCAACCGTTCCATCATCCATTATTCGCCATCTGAAAATCTCTCAGTGACCAACCCATTTAACTATTTTTTATAGTATCTTATTTTGGGCAGTTGCATTGATGATCATGATGATGATATATATATATATATATATATATAAATAGTTAAATGGGTTGGTCACTGAGAGATTTTCAGATGGCGAATAATGGATGATGGAACGGTATATATATATATATTTATCTCTTTCATAAGTTCACCTATGAAATTGCCGTTTTGTATGGAATAAGTGAAAGTACTTATTTTTTTAAACTTTTTTATTACTGTTATTCAAACTAATCACCCATGCAATCGACGCATCTTTGCCAACGCATTGGCAGTTTATTGATGCCCTTCTTGTAAAAATCAGCTGGACGGGAGGCAACAAACTGTTCAAAGGCATTTTGTACTGCCTCTCGGGAATTGAATTTTTTACCCACTAAAAAGTTGTCTAAATTTTGGAAAAGTAATAGTCGGTAGGTGCAAGGTCTGGTGAGTATGGTGGATGAGGGAGATCTTCCAAACCCAGCTCTTGCAGCTTGGAGACTGTCTGTTGTGCAGTATGGGGTCGCGCGTTGTCGTGAAGGAGCAGTGGGGACGACCGATTGACCAAAGCTGGTTGCCGATGTGCAAGCTTCTCCATCATTGTCGCCAGTTCTTCACAGTACACATTTGCAGTAATGCTCATGCCGTTTTGTAAAAAGCTGTGGTGAATCACACCCGCACTAGACCACCAAACAGTGACGATCACCTTTTTAGGGGTCATTTTTAGTTTAGGGCATTGCTTTGGTGCTGAACCAGGATGTAACCAACTTGCTGAGCACTTTCGATTGTCGAACAGAATCCATTTTTAATCGCACGTAACAATTCGGTTCAATATTCCTTCATTTCTTTGCCTATTGAGTAGCGCGAGGCAGGTCTCGACGCGTACGTTGCGCTGGCGATCGTTAAGTTCGTGGGGCACCCATCTATCAAGTATTTAACCTTGCCTATTTGTCGCAAATGGATCAAAATTATTTTGATGCTAACATCAAAAGCTGCTGCTAGCTCAGATGTAGATTGAGTTTCGGCAGCTTCCACAATCACCTTTAATTCATCATTGTTGACCAAAGTCTCCGGACGACCACGAGCTTCATTTTTCAAGTCAAAATTTCTAGAACGGAACCGGGAAAACCAATAACGGGTTGTGCGTTCGTTTGTACAGTTCTTTCCGTAAACGTTTTTGATGTTACGTGCCGTTCGTGTCGCGTTGGTGCAACGACAGAACTCATATTCCATAATTACACGAATTTTTAAAGTATCCATTATGACGAAAAATGTTCAAATGTAATGAAAATACAACGCTAATCAATAAACAAAAGACTGAGTTTGAAAAAAGAATGTCATGTTTTTAAAACAAAATTAATTTGAATTTAGAATACAAAGCCATTCCAAACTTTTTTCTATTTGAAATGACCAGTACTGAAGAACGGCAATTTCATAGGTAAAGACCTATTATATTTTAACTAATTTGCCATACTACAAGCACATACATTTACAGTATTATATTGGAATAAGTATTAATTCTACGTTTTGTTAGTAGATAATTTTATATAAGATTGCATTTTTACACAATACACCTACATTATATTTTTTAATTAGGTCTATATCCATTTCAAACATTATAAAGGTTTGTCAATTATATAACCCATAATAATTATATAACCAGGTTACCTACATATTCAATCATGAACTTACCTACTTATTTAGCACTTGAAATATTTGTTGAGTTATTATATGTATGATGCATGTATTTTTTTGGGTGAAATAAAACTTATTACATTAAAATTGTCTATCGTTGGGCACTGGAGGAAAAACAGGACCCATCCCACTGTTACTCGTAAGTGCCAGTGGCGACGTAGAGGTGGGAATTTCCTGAATACGTTAATAACTATACATTCTTAACCAGTGGGCTAATTTTCTAATGGTTCCATAACAAGTCTGCGTTTAGAAAGAGATCTGAGTATTACCATAATAGGATTTAATATAGTCAAGAGCTTTATTTATTATTATTATAAAAATTAAAAGGAAGCTAAGCTTATTGTAAGTATTAAGACATTTATATCTATACATATAAAACGCACAGCCTAAACCGCTGATCGTAGAGACCTGAAACTTTGAGGGTGTATTCTTTGTATGACGTAGGCATCCGATAAGAAAGGATTTTCCGAAATTTTACCTCTAAGGGGGTGAAAAAGGGAGGCAAATTTTGTATGGGACAACGTGATTCCTTAGTCCAATCTACTTCAAATTTTGCATAAATCTTTTTTAACAGAATTGATGAAAAACGTGTTTTGTATTTTATTGAAACTCATCCCCTAACGGGATTAAAAAGGGGTAGAAAGTTATTTTGGCGGTGATTTGCTTCGAAGTTGATATCAATATTTCTTAGAGCTTTTGATTTAAATTAAATTTTATTTTGACACATGTTTGAAAGCTCAATCTGATTTTATTCAGAAAAGGTTGTACTTACTTAAAAACATACGCAAAAAAAAAAAGGAAAAATAGGAATGTCTCGAAAGTCACCGTACTAAATTAGTACCTCATTTGAAGGTTTCTAAGCTTAAAAAGGTTATGCACTTTAAGGAGACGGCCTCATATGGACGTAGAGTTTGAAATTTGAAATGGTAAGGATGTTTGTTTATTTGTTACTCAATCACGTTATAACAGCTGCACCGATTTAAATGAAACTTAGTATGTAAATAGATTATAACTTGGATTAACACATATGCAACCTTTTATCCCATAAATCAGGTCCATTGGATAAAAATGGGGTGTCAAGTCAAGTTGCAACAGCGAGTTTACCTTTATTTCTAGGTTACCTACCTACACATTTAGTAGTGTAACGCGTACGAAGTCGCAGGCGTTCAGCTAGTTAATAATAATTTGTTTCATTTTATGGGTTTGGAAAATGATCACTATTTATAAAGCTCCAAAAACATGATCCGCACAAATCCACATAAATTAACGTGGTACCTACGTAAATAAGCAGGTAATAGTACAAATAGTTTCAACGGTTATTCGTAATGAATTGCGGTCAGACTATTTGATTTATAGTAAACATTCGTGCTTTTAGTTACCTACCTTTTAACTAGAACCATCAAGTGCTTACTTACCACTAATATTATAATATTATCCATACTAATGTTTTAAATTTGAAAGTAGCACTGTCTTTCTATCTGTCTGTCTTTCTGTGTGTCTGGATGGACTGATTTCAATGATGACATGTTTTGGTCAAAATCACGCTTGATCAAAAAATTAACTATACCAAAATTATTTCCATAAAAAAAGACTAAATGGTTCCTCAGACAGTTTCTCTGCATCTGCTATGGTTTAATATTTCCCCATACTGTCCCAGTTAAAAAAAACACTGCATTGATAGAATGCGATCGGGATTGAGAAATAGACGTTTTACCGGACATCACTGGAGGATAATGTTTTTATTGACAAGCCGCGCATAAGAAGCCACGGGCGTAAACTTGTAACTTATTTTAAGACTATTTGTGTGTGTGTATGCATTACTGGGTGCTAAGATTGTCAGCTTTTTCTGTCTATATGTATAGCAGTTCTTCGTATGTTTTTGCTCACATCAAAATCGACGACGCATGATCACGGCGCATGATTTTTTTATGCAACATGGAGATGGCATGCAAATAACCATCCTGATGTAATGTGGTAACCATCGCCTATACCAAAATATTGACGACAGATATAGGAACGTGTCCTATTGCAGTGCGTTGCGTCCAGCAACTTGAGGCATACATGTCTACGAGGCATGCCTTTTAAGTTTTGTCGTTTGAAGAAAAAAACACATCTAGAACCTTATAGTACTTTTTATTGTTTTTCAAAGTATTCACGACGTAGCTTAATACACTTTTCCATTCGCTCAAACCAGTTATTATAACATTTATTCCACTCTAAAGTGGGGTGTTCAAAATGGCTGTCTTGAAAGCGTCGACTGCTTCTTCACCGGACTGGAACCTTTGACCACGAAGACTTTTCTTAATTTTAGGAAATGTAAAGAAATCGTTAGGGCTTAGGTTAGGACTGTATGGAGGATGGTCAAGAATTTCTACTTTTTCCTGCTTCAAATACTCAATCGTTTGACGAGCGCTGTGTGAGCTTGCGTTGTCGTGGTGCAGGATGATGCGTCGCTTTGAGTTAGATTTTCGAAGTTCGGCGATGACTTGTGGTAAACAAACTGTAGTATACCACTCTGCGTTAACCGTTCTACGATCTTCAAGTGCAATAGTCGCAACATGGCCGGTTTTTCCAACGAACGTGGCCACCATCTTCTTTGAAGTGCTTCGAGAACGAACAACTTTAGTCGGCTTTGGCTCGTCTTGAAAGACCCAGATTGTAGATTGTTGTTTGGAATCAGGATCGTAGGCATAGATCCAAGATTCGTCACCACTTATGATGTCGTAGACGTGATTTGACTCCCCTCGGTTGAACCTTTGCAGAGTTTTCTTACACCATCTGACGCGGGCCGCCTTGTGATCGTCGGAAAGCAGATGCGGTATCCAACGGCAAACTAGCTTTCTCACACCAAGCGCTTCATGCAAGATCTTCTGAATGGTTTTCCCTGAGATGCCTAATAGAGCCTCTATCTCTCGATACGTCACATGACGATCTTCGAGAATTAGTTGTCTCACAGCAATGATGTTATCTTCAGTGAAGGCGGATTTTGGGCGTCCTTCGCGAAATCTGTCACTAACACTAGTATGTCCACGCTGGAATTCTAAATACCAGCGTTCGACAGTCCGCAGACATGGGGCTACATCACTGAACACAGATGTTAGCTCTTCTAAACACTGAAGCCGTGTCAGGCCTCTTCTAAAGTTGTAGAAAATTATTGCACGAACATTTTCCTTAGAAAGATTCATTTTCGTACGTGACCTGACAGATTCAAATCGAAACTGTGACTAAACAATAGCATTAATCCTAATACTTTCAACTGTTTTGAGATTCAAAATGTAAACACATTCGAATATAGAACAGTTCCAAATTCAAAATTGCCGGAAAATATGGAAACGACAGAACTTAAAAGGCATGCCTCGTAGAGCCTCATGTGCTTCTAATTTTACTGGTTCCCATACCCTTCAAACCAAAACACAGTAATGCTACTTGGCAGCAGAATTAGGTATGGCGGTAGTAGTATTTTTGAAACTCAAATCATCGGCGATCCCAAACTCGCCAACAGGCTGGAACCACTGAGTCAACACCGTGACATCGGATCGCTCAGTGCTTTCTACCGCCTGTATAATGGGGAATGTTCTGAGGAGTTATTCGATCTGATCCCATCGTCGAGATTTTACCACCGCACTTCTCGACAACGTAATAAAGCTCATCCACATATCATCGACAATTGGGTATCGCGCACCACACGCTTCACGCGATATTTTCTACCCCATACTTGCAAGATGTGGAATGAGCTACCATCTGAGGTTTTCCCGTTAGGCTATGACATGCCACGCTTCAAGAAAAATGTTAAAAGGTTTCTGCAGGGTAGGGAACGCATCGATAATACCCTGGGTGTTGCCGGTGTTAATAGGCGACGGTGACCGCTTACCGTGGGCCGTAAGCCTATTTCCCCACAAATAACATAAAAAAAGGATTGTGTTGTTTTATGAAACCACGGTAAAAGTGAAACTTCGTTTCACATTATAGACATTTAACTAAAATTTTCGTTGGCACAAATGAGTAATAACTTATACACTACACGGTCAGCTGATGCGAACTATAGGAGCTGCCATATTGGCCTCGGCTGCTCTGACGAGCGCCTTTTACTTTATCCCTACTCCGCGGCCGACCGTCACGCGACATGCAACACACAGACGAAAAAGTTTGAGACGATTTAATAAAAGTTTCACTTTAAAAAACAAAAAATTTCGCGATCACTGTACATAATCAGTGATTAAAACGGGTTTTTATCGCGCATGTACCTGTTTTATTTGTTATCCCGACGTTTCGGCTGTGTTGCAAAGTCGTGGTCACGGGTTGACTGACTGTTGCAACACAGCCGAAACGTCGGGATAACAAATAAAAAAGGTACATACGCGATAAATACCCGCTTTAATCAATAACTAAGTCGGTAGTACTTCCCCGGCGAGCCCTTTCACAAAGTCTACTACAACTACAAAACTAAACAATAATTTTAGACGAAAGTTCATATTGTTTGATCCTTTATACTCTATTTATGGAACTTTATTTTTAACTAGATATAAATACATTGAAAATGTACTGACGATATTAAAGTGACGGTTTCTCAAAACATAAAAAAATAACTTTTCAAAAAAATAACCTACTAGTTATATGTCGCCGCTAACAGACACCGATGGCGAAAGATAGTCAAGGAAAAAATCACCCATGGAGGAGGTCACGACCCTCAGCATTGAGGATAACGACTCGAAGAGAGAGAGAGAGAGTTATATGTATTATAAAATTTTAAAGAAAATCGACTTTTATTAATAATCGAAAGTTTTTTAGGTGATTAGATCGATATAAAAATTACTGTCTACTCTTGCAATCGACATCCAAAAATAAAGGAACAACAAGGGATATCTCGAGACGTCACCAATACGAGTACAGTATCTGTGGTTATATGGCAAGCATTATGCAACAGCACAACGTACGTTTAATAAAGTGTTTGTTTGTACATGCCAAAATAAATATCACATTTCTATGGTAAACATTTCACAAATGTAGTTATTAAACTTATTAAAATAACCCCTTTCATTTTTGTGTGTATATTATCAAACACCCTATATATCTATCTATTAACAGAAAGAATACCTATATAATTATCTCCTCTGCACTGTGATTCAAATTGGGCCGTAAATTATAGGTACTTATATTTTTTTAGCTTAATTTTTGCTTTTTTTGGAATATAAACATTAACTATGCCAAATCTCACACTCTTCCGTACCCGCAATAAGCTTAAAAAGGGGTGGATAGAACGTTTTCTCTTCACGTACTAATTGACCGAGCGAGCGAAGCGTCATAATTTTGAGATTTGCCAAAAAATGCTTTTGTCCGTCTGACAGTTTGTCTGTCGGTTCTCGCCTATAGGTCGCATTTTTCAACAGATTTTGAGGAAAATTGGCACACAAGTTCCTTGGTTTATTTAATTTTTTTAATCAATCACGAGTTTTGATTGGGTGTAAAATAGGAGAGGGGCGGGGGGAGAGGGGAAGTTTTCTGTAGCTTTATTTATCGACGGGTTACAATCAAATTTGAGAGGCACACTAAAGAATCATTCTACACAAGATGTTGCGAAAAAGATCTAAAAGGAGGAGTAGAGGTGGGAAAGTAGAGGGGGGGGGGAGTTTGCTGTAGCGTTATACTATGGACGGATTTCAATTTTTGATACCAATCAGACTACACAGTCTTCACCTTCACGAGACGAACCCGTAGACTAGGACCAAGGGAACGCAAACAATCGCTAAAACCAACGAAAGAGAACAGTCGTCAGTTATTGCATGGTTATAAGGGCTCGCGAGGTCTACTGTTCTCACAGAACCACTAGTATATATTATAATCTCTAAATAGCGCTTCCGGTATTGTAACTAAACGACCGTGTAAAAGAAAAACAAGAAAACAGGTGTCGGCCCTAATGAAACGCGATTGTTTTCGCCCACCTGATGTCGGTCTTTTCGCATGTGCTCACAACAAACGGAGGTTCGCTACGCTTCGAGTCCGACTACGCTCCGAGTGCATAACGCTAGAAGTTTGAAAATAATAATCGTTCGGGAAAATGGGAGAGACTCTTTATTTCTCTTTATAACTTTTTATACATGACAACAACATTCTCCTTCAGTTTATGCGCGCTCTCCTGGTCGATTCGATTTGTGTATTTTTAAAATTTACTGTTGCGTCAAGGGCTAACCTTTTTTAAATCTAATATTTAATTGGAACTTCTTTAACTACTAAGGTTTCACAGCACCATAATGCTACAGAAGCGTTAACGTTACATGAGCATAATATGGCTAGTGATAACCGATTTT
This sequence comes from Philereme transversata, assembly GCA_963924445.1. Taxonomy (NCBI): domain Eukaryota; kingdom Metazoa; phylum Arthropoda; class Insecta; order Lepidoptera; family Geometridae; genus Philereme; species Philereme transversata. The sequence goes on from OZ004342.1 coordinate 16,170,369, forward strand.
AGTATATTATATTTTATTTATTAAAACTTTAAATAAATAAATTATATGTAAGTATATAATGGTTATTAATTAAGCTATTTTGTGAGGTAATGAATTCAATATCCGCATGATGTATATTAATGTATGTTTTTATGATTAGAACGTTCTTTTTAACAAAATGAATGTCTATTTCTATCGTCATGCGCTGTTAGTGTGGATGGATTATACCTGAGAAATGAAAACATTTTTCGCTTAGTACTTTGTGGGATTGTGGAAAACTTCACAGGAGCACAGCACGTAATTTAAAGTAGTATTTTAGTTTTATTATTTCACGTTTACACTTTATGTATGTTAAGCTTCTTTTAAATAAGACCTCGAGAATATAGTAGTACGAAAAACAAACGCCGGGAGTTCCCGGACTCGCGTATTACCTATTGAGCTCAATAGCTAATACGCGTGTCCCGTCACACTTCAGCCAGTCATATTATAGAAACGACACGTTAATCTTGCCCCTTCCGGCCTTTCCTATCACCTATATATATACGGCAGGGTGGTATTCGATTCGATTCGACTCAACTTTAATTGTTAGAACGAGTAAGGAGTGAAACATGCTTGAAACTCACTATTGCGATAAGGCCCTAAGACTTGGATTGAGATAAAGGCTACTTTTTATTAACAAACTAGTTGTAAGCCCGCGACTTCATCCACAATTTTCTGGATCTCGACAACAGCACAACCTACCGGGTTCAATTGTCATTCTAAGCCATCCAGAGACCCATTCAAACACATACAAAAAAATTAATCAAGATAGTTACACAATTTTTGAGTTTTAACGAGATTAACGAACAGCAATTGATTTATATATATATGTATATATATATATATATATAATAGGTTGGGAAAAAAGTCTTTTCGCATTATAGTATGTTTGAACTTGTAATAAAATCTCTTTGGCTATATATAATATTTATAATATATATATAATATTTGTATCTGGCTGGTTTTGGTATCATTCAAAGTTTAAATTTTAAAGAAGATAATTCCAAATTCAAATTAGGAATACGTGTGATTTTTATTTGTTTTTCGTACTGTAAAGATGAGTGAATCTAACGAAGAAATTCGATACATTTTAAAATTTTACTACAAAAAAGGTAAAAATGCAACGCAAGCCGCGAAAAAAATGTGTGATGTTTATGGACCTAGAGCAGTGTCTGTGAGAGTAGCACAAATTTGGTTTAAGCGTTTTCAATCCGGAAATTTTGATGTCAAAGATCCACGTCGCTCTGGTCGCCCTATTACGGATAAAATTGATGCCATTTTTGAAAAACTGGAGCAAGATCGGCATATCAGTACTTACGACGTAGCTGAAGAACTGGGAATTGACCACAAAACAGTTTTGGCGCATTTGAAAAAAACTGGGACACAAAAAAGCTCGATATTTGGGTACCCCACGAGATCACTGAAAGAAACCTAATGAACCGTGTACTTATTTGTGATTCTTTATTACGACGTAATGAAACCAAACCATTTTTGAAGAAGCTGATAACTGGTGATAAAAAGTGGAGCACGTACGACAAGATCGTGCGAAAAAGGTCGTGGTCAAAGGCCGGTCAGGCTTTACAGACTGTGGTGAAACCCGGGTTAACTCGCAACAAGGGGATGCTGTGTGTGTGGTGGGATCGGAAGGGCATTATTCATTATGAGCTGTTACCACCAGGCAGGACCATCGGTTCTGAACTCTACTGCGAACAACTGATGATATTAATCCAAGAAGTTGAAAGAAACCGGCCGGAATTAATTAACAGAAGGGGTGTGGTTTTTCATCATGATAACGCTAGACCTCACACATCTTTAGCCACTCAGCAAAAATTAAGAGAGTTTGGCTGGGAGGTGTTAATGCATCCGCCGTATAGTCCTGACCTTGCACCTTCAGATTTACACCTGCTTCGGTCTCTTCAGAATTCTTTAGGCAGTGTCAGGTTAACATTACGAGAGGACTGCCAAAACCACTTGTCGCGGTATTTTGATCGGAAGCCCCAAAATTTCTATAGCAATGGGATCATGTCCCTACCTACAAGATGGCAAAAAGTTATCGAACAGAATGGTACCTACATACTTTAGTTAAATGTAAATAAACTATATTAAAAAATGTTTTGAATTTTCTTAAAAAATGCGAAGAAACTTTTTGCCCAACCTGATACATATACATACAATGTGTTTTTTTATGTACGCGGGGTTTAAACACGGGTAGGGCTAATGGCTAGTATTGTTGTAAAAAAGGTTTTTTTATCAAATTAATTACCCTAAAAGAAAACAAACTATCTTAATATCAAGTCCTAAAATATCAATGAAATAGCCTGTTTAAAAAAAAAGGTAATCAAATCATATTCATTCATCGTGTAAGTAGGTACCTGTTATACTGACTAAGCGGCATCGCCGCAAAGCCGCTGCCGACTTACGTTAAAAGTTGACTATCAGAAATGTATTGATTACTGGATATATATTCAAGCTACGGCTATTAAACGTACCTCTAAAATCAGTTAATACGATTCTGGATGTGTGTTTTAAATTGATGTAAATTAACATACAATCACGCTTATGAAGCCGTGAGCGGAAGCTAATAAGCGATATACAGGAGGTATGTACATACGGTTAATTCAGCAAACTGTCATTAAATTAAAACCAAACAGGTTTAATTCTAAATGCAACACAATGAAATCACACGAATAATGAATGTATCTTTCTACGAACTCGTTTGTCAATTTACGTAACTTAATTTATGCCAAACAATTCTAGATTAGTTAGTGCTCCATTTTAGAATGCACACGGAATAACTGTATTATTATCAACTCGGTCTACTTGTGTCAAGAGATTTTGTGTATTCACTCATGAGGAACAATTCTAGTGAATTAGTAACCGGAGATAGAAATGTTTATGGAATGTTCAGAATTGCGTTCATATTGCATCATTTTATGCCAAATCCCTTCCTATATTTAAAACGCTATTTGTTATTATATGTGTCGTTGTTATTGTTTGTATTACTGCTCTTTCGTAATTGTATTTTATTTATTATTAGTATTTTAATATTATAGAATGTTTATTTAATACATTTATATCATATTAACATTATCTACCCTGTTAAATAAAAAAGCTTAAATTATAAAGCTACCGTCCTTTAACGTCCACGTAAAATCCAATCCATCCAAAGATTAAATTATAAAGCTACCGTCCTTTAACGTCCACGTAAAATCCAATCCATCCAAAGGTTAAATTATACAGCTACCGTCCTTTAACGTCCACGTAAAATCCAATCCTTCCAAAGGTTGTCTGGAAGAGATCGCTTTTAGCGATAAGACCGCCAATTGTACTATCGCGTGTCTAGTTTTAAGTGTTTTAAATATGATTGGTTAATTTATGTGTGGTATACAATAAATCGTTTTCTATTCTATTCTATATTACAACTTCGATCAGTAGTATTCATAATAGTACATTGTTATACAAGGGGCGTAAGGGATTGATCGCTTACGCTGACACATAACTTTTCATCACGAATGGGAGGAAATTAAAAAAGCCTTTATAACGTTTGTTGCTGAAAAGGAAATTTGCGTTCCCGGTATCCATTGTTTTTTTGCACTTCTTAACTATGGCGTTTAACACGCTAAGTATGTATGTATGTAACGGAATCTTTTAACTTGATTATTACCCAGTCAAATTTAAAACGTCGAATTAAATTGAAATTTTGCACTCTTATCAAGGACCGAGGACAATATCACAAGTCAATAAAACAAGTTTTGTAGATAACCGAACTAAAAATTAGAAAATAATTTTCAATAAATTTAAATTACGAATAGTGTGATTAACAAAAAAAAATAATTTTACTAGGTTCCGCCAGCGGCTTCGCACGCGTGTTTTGTCAATATTAAGTAGTCTATGATTTAATGCAGGATATACATAGAAATCGGTTCACCCGTTAGGATGTGATTGAGTAACCAACAAACATCCAAACTTTCGCATTTATAATATAAGTGTGATTGTAAAAAAACGTGAATCGGATCAGTAGTTCTGGAGATAACCCTTTACATCCAAACAAACAAACAATCTCACAAACTTTACCTCTTAGGTGTCAAAAGTTTGTAGTTCTCAGTCTGTATGTAGCGTAGTAAATAACTATTCTTGGTAAACCATTTGGTGGTATGGTGGTACTCACAGGTCTAATCCTAAGATATCTAATCTATCTAGATTGTATTCAATTCTAAGATATAGGAAATCCTAGTGAAGTCAGGCTTATCTATGCCTGTGACTGTTGGTGTTAAACTTATGTTTTATAAGATAAGCAAGCTCAAAATTGGCTTGCAACAATTGATTCGCACAAGACATAATAAAAAATTGGCACTCTGTAGTTTTTGAATCGTCAGGAAATATTTTTTGAATCATCAGGAAATGTTTTTTGAATCATCAGAAACGGGGTCGGTAACGGTAACGGTAACTGTGTCGCGAGTTCAATGGTTTTTTCCCATCTCAAAAATGCCAAACGTGCTTTAAGAGTTTTCACTTCAAAAAAATATCTTGTATTAAAAAAATGAATTGTTTATTTGACCTACTTAGTTCATACTCTTATTCTCATATAGTAGGTGTTTCTTTTGTAAGTCAGTTTGTAGGTTCCCGCAGAATCTAGTTGATTTTGCAATTCCTTTTCAGATCTCAAGACAGTCACAACCTCCTTAATTATACTGAAACTAGTTCTCGAACACAAAATCCAAGTCCTAGGTTTTGGCATGTCACCGCATGCCGCAGACATTATACCGTAAAATCTTATAGCGTCCGATACGACTACGTAAAGTATAAAGTGATTCATAGTCGTATTCATAGAAATGAAATGGGGGCGCTGATACTGCTACTCAGTTTTAACTTATGCAATGGTCAATGTTTTCACGGGTTTATTATTTACATTGTATATGTTCTATTATGTTGAATTTCAATCGATTTTTATTTGTCTTGGACACTTTGATTTATCGTTTTACAAAGTTCGACAGTAGATTACTGTCATCCATGGATGAAATGACAGTAATCTATCATCGGTATCAATTGTGCACAATTCAGCAGTGCATCCAACACCATCCCTCTCATCGACTTCACGACTTCAAGTCGGTCACTGAACTAAGTCAGCATAGATCAGCGTCAATCTACAAAACTACGTAATTTATTTATTTTAATTTAAATAACTCTCGTTAAAATTATTCAAGTTTTCACGCAACAATAACATACTGTTTGTCGTATCGGGTCGGACGTTGTAAGAGAAGGCCTCAATGAGTCTGAGCCAAATCGTTAGTGGATGCCGGTAGGTACGTCAGGATCATAACTGCGGTTTTAGTGATCAAGATACATTGAGCTGTAAAATTTTACTACTGCAGATGAATCTACCTTGATATTTTATATATTCTGTGAGATGTTCAGATGTGTGGTACAGCTTTAGGTCTGCATGTGGCGTACAAAAATAAACTTACTCTACTAAATATTATTCATCAAAAATAAGCCCACATGTTTTTACCGTTATCTATATTATTCTGCAAATAAAATCCTCATGGATATTTGATCATTAGGGGGTCACCAATTTGTAGGGCCATCATTACCATTAGCTCAACTCATGAGCAACGCAAAAATACCACTCGCGTCATCATTCAAGAAATTAATCTTTTTGGGAAACCGATTGTATTCATATTTAACGAGATGGTATTTTCCTGTCCAGTGGCGTTTCTTTTCCCCGATAATAAATTGCAAATAAGGGCTCTACGCACGAGTCACGCATAGCATCCCATAGATTTATATCCCACATTTCTGTCCAAATTTAGATTTAGTGTTATGTTTGCAAATATTTCATAGGTCTGAAGATTTTCGTGCTAAGTTTGTAAGTAGATTGCGTGCTTAGGCGTATCATTTAGCTAAAGCTGTCGGTCATAAATCAATACTATGGTCGGATTACTTGAAAAAATAGCTATATTGGACAATTAGACCACATCTCCGAATTTCGTAATAAACTCAAATGGCTCCCCATTTGACTTCGCCGGAATACTCACATCCTATCCCTCCTATTCAGCATCCTTCGTAATCCTTCCACGCCTTGTTATCTGAAGGAACGGTTCGAGTTCCTTCATTGCACAAATTCCCGAACACTCCAATCCTCTAAAAACCTCTTTCTCAAAACCCCGATGCATAGAACCAGTTTCTATGCCAAACTCCTTTTCCGTCCAAGCTCTCCGATTATGGAATGCCTTGCCGATCTCCATTAGGAAATCCCCCTCATATTCCGTATTTAAAGCTAGACTCAAAAACTTTTATCTCCATGAAGAGTCGTAATTCATTCATCTGATCTTATTAATATTATTAATATCAATTTATTATATATTATCTGATATTATTAATATATGTACATGTAAGTACATATTTATTTATTTTATATATGATATTTATTTATTTACAATTATTTATGTACACACGCCTACACATCAAGCTATAAATTTCCAGTCTATGCTGACCTGTAATTGTACGGAAAACCTACACAATGCGAGGTCAGCTTATTCTGGAAATGTATAGCTTGAGGTGTAGCCATATGTACCTAATATGTATGTATTTAAGGTTAAGTAATTTTTCTTTTTCTGTTATTAAGTTTATTCTTTTTACACCTCACCAAAGGGGAACCTAGTGTGGGGTTAGAAGTACTATTTTAGTGTCACTGTGGCTTTACTATACAACCTTAGTAAAGTCTTGTGCCCCCACAGCAGAGCAGAGCTCACTGAGGAACAATACTTAAATTAATAAAAATATATTAAATATTAAATATATTAAAAACCCATGTATCACATAAACATAAATATAAAATATAGTATTAGCAGATAGTGTAGCCTTGTATCATTGAAATAATTTTCAGTACCGTTTCAGTAGTCTCTGAGAGCACCCACTTCAACAACAAACTTTACCTCTTTATAATGTTGGTATTATATTATTGACGCTGTTTTTGAGCAAAACTTATTATTCTATAGTTTTGGGTGCTAATCATTACCTTCTACTCGTATTTTTCCCGTAAAAACTCTATTTTGCAATCACTTGTAATTAAAATGAGCAACTGTTACTGCTACTCGTAGGTAGAAGTACAGCATTTTCATTATGTGGAATATGAAAATAACGTTTTAAAACCCAAACACCATATTTTACCCACTCGTGTTATTACTGAGGCAAAATAACGCCCATTTTAATCAACTCGTTAAAAATCGCATTCTTGAAAATAATCGCTCGGCCCGTTACAGTGTGGAAAAGTTAACGAGAGTTATTTAACTTGCGCGTGGAGGGCGTGTTTCATAGAAAAATTGTTAACTAAGGGTCTTGGCGAACTGCAAGCGTTTAAAGTTGCAAAGTTATAAGCGGTCAAATGCCAAATTTCGGCATTTGATCATCCTGCCAGTAGTCCAAAGATTTTCCACTGAACGACTACGTAAATCGTTATTCTGTGTTCTAGCTATGAATACTATTCCGCTAGTTATACAATTTCGATAGTTGTGAATTTATTTCGATGTGTAAAATTTATTACGTATAACTTTTAAAGTGAAACTTTTATTACATCGTCTTAAATTTTTTCGTCTGTGTGTTGCATGTCGCGTGACGGTCGGCCGCGGAGTAGGGATAAAGTGAAAGGCGCTCGTCAGAGCAGCCGAGGCCAATATGGTGGCGCCTATAGTTCGCATCTGCTGATCGTGTAGTGTATAGACTATTACTCATTGGTGCCAACGAAAACGTTTAGTTAAATGTCTATAATGTGAAACAAAGTTTCATTTTTACCGTGGTTTCATAAAACCACACAATCCTTTTTTATAATTATAATTATATTTTAGAAATATTATAGAATTATTAAGGAAATACTGAGATGCATGACATACTACGAATCAACACGGTTTCTGATGAGATCAAAGCTAATGTTCAGATCTACCAGAAAAAGCTGAAAATACATCCAAATAAGCTGGCACAACTCACAAAGCCTTCATATAAGAAGCGACTGAAAAGAAAAGATGTCATGCTACTTGGTGACTGAAAAGAATGAAGAGTGAGATATAGGAGTGCACTCTGCCGACACAAAACCCAGAAACAATTTGCTCATAGTTATAAAACTGATCGCAGATAATACTTTGAAAAAATATATATAATTTTGCGAATAAGCTAATAATACTAGTGGTTCGCCCCGAACTGAGATCTCGCGAGTCTACCATAAAAACATAAAAAATATTATTCGTAATCTTTGACTATCAAAATAGTGCCACGAAATACATAACCAAATAACTTGACCTACAGTTTCATTCAAATTACAGGTAACGGGAGTTCATGTAATTTGGTTACCCTTTTTTGGGGTACAAATTGCAGTTATTCTAGATTTCAGACTTTTGCCTATATTTGTGATACATAAGCTACACGCATACCAAATTACAGCACTGTGGGTTCACTGGTGTAACCTGTGAATTTTGTCAAAGTTTAGTTTTTAGTATGGCTAATAACTCAAAAACTACAAAAACTTTACTAAAAGTAAAAACAGGGTCGAAATGTACTAATAAAGACCTTTCATTGGACGTCTCACTTGACCTAATAGTCTTCATTTTCATTTTTTTTTTACCCCTCTAGAACCCCAATATCTCAATACCCCCCAAAATTTTTAGCTCATTGAGTCACAACAAAATTGTGCCATCATTACCTACCTATATACCAAATTTCACGATGATCGGATAAACGCTTCGAAAGTTATCCTCGGACAAACAAACACACATACATAATAGGTTGGGGAAAAAGTCTTTTCGCATTATAGTATGTATGAACTTGTAATAAAATCTCTTTGGCTATAGTACATATTTGTATCTGGCTGGTTTTGGTATCACTCAAAGTTTAAATTTTAAAGAAGATAATTCGAAATTCAAATCTGGAAAATGTGTGATTTTTATTTGTTTTTCGTACTGTAAAGATGAGTGAATCTAATGAAGAAATTCGATACATTTTAAAATTTTACTACAAAAAGGTAAATATGCAACGCAAGCCGCGAAAAAATGTGCGATGTTTATGGACCTAGAGCAGTGTCTGTGAGAGTAGCACAAATTTGGTTTAAGCGTTTTCAATCCGGAAATTTTGATGTCAAAGATCCACGTCGCTCTGGTCGCCCTATTACGGATAAAATTGATGCCATTTTTGAAAAAGTGGAGCAAGATCGGCATATCAGTACTTACGACGTAGCTGATGAACTGGAAATTGACCACAAAACAGTTTTGACGCATTTAAAAAAACTGGGTACACAAAAAATCTCGATTTTTGGGTACCCCACGAGCTCACTGAAAGAAACCTAATGAACCGTGTACTCATTTGTGATTCTTTATTACGACGTAATGAAACCGAACCATTTTTAAAGAAGCTGATGGTGATGAAAAGTGGATCACGTATGACAAGAACATGCGAAAAAGGTCGTGGTCAAAGGCCGGTCAGGCTTCACAGACTGTGGCGAAACCCGGGTTAACTCGCTACAAGGTGATGCTGTGTGTGTGGTGGGATTGGAAGGGCATTATTCATTATGAGCTGTTACCACCAGGCAGGATCATCGATTCTGAACTCTACTGCGAACAACTGATGAGATTAAAGCAAGAAGTTGAGAGAAAGCAGCCGGAATTAATCAACAGAAGGGGTGTGGTTTTTCATCATGATAACGCTAGACCTCACACATCTTTAGCCACTCAGCAAAAATTAAGAGAGTTTGGCTGGGAGGTGTTAATGTATCCGCCGTATAGTCCTGACCTTGCACCTTCAGATTTCCACCTGTTTCGGTCTCTTCAGAATTCTTTACGCAGTGTCAGGTTAACATCACGAGAGGACTGCCAAAACCACTTGTCGCGGTATTTTGATCGGAAGCCCTAAAATTTATATAGCAATGGGATCATGTCTCTACCTACAAGATGGCAAAAAGTTATCGAACAAAATGGTACCTACATACTTTAGTTAAATGTAAATGAACTATATTAAAAAATGTTTTGAATTTTCTTAAAAAATGCGAAGAAACTTTTTCCCCAACCTAATACATACAACGCCAATTTGCCCAAGTTGATTTGGAGATCTCGCTTCAGTCGATCAATAAATAAATAACATAAATCCCACAGCGCCATCTAGCCGTAAACTAAGCGTTTTTTTGTAAATACATACAAATTTTATACCTACTACGTAGTTTGTTATGTACGACATTAAATGAAAACACGGGTAGAGCTAATGGCTAGTATTGTTGTAAATAGGTTTTTTCTAATTGGTTAGGTACTATAGAAAATTATAAATTTTCCAACAACCTTAATATCAAGTCCTAAAATATCAATGAAACAATCGTATAGAACAGGTAAACAAATCATATTATATTCATTCATCATGTAAGTAGGTACCTGATAAATTGACTAAGCGGCATCGTCGCAAAGGCGCTGCCGATTTATATTATTAATTGTTTATTGGAAATGTATCGATTACTGCATAAATATTCATGCTACCGGTACTGAACCCACCGCTAATATCAGTTAATACGATTCCGAATGTGTGTTACAAATTAATATCGTACATAACAAAACAAGTTGTATAGATTGATCATGAAAACGTCTGTTCCGCGGTGGGAATCGAACCCGCAACCTCCTGCGTCTCAGTTCCACTTCACTCACTACGCCATGGAGGTTTTCAATAATCAAAGTCAAGCGCAAAGATTTTCCTTCCCTTATTTCGATTCCTTTTTGCAATGGTATTGCTTGGTATGACCTGAACTTTATAATGTTTACATATGCCATGTTTTAGACAGTTTTTGTGCCAGCGAACGAATAACCCGCAAATTCGCACTTTGCAATTCGCTCCTCGTGTTCACTACAGCCAGCTTCTAGCTTTGAAAATTTTACTAAAATGATGTAAAAAAAACTCATATGCCGGAGCGGACGGGTAGCAGTATGTACTGTACTCTGCGCCTGGGGTAAACACCAGTCTCCTGTTAAAGCTACACCATAGAGCTGGATAATTGCAGGCTCCATGCAACAATATGAATTCACAGTGCAATTTTGGTCGGAGTGGCTCATCTCGAGTCACTTACAAAGTTATTATTGCGTTTCTCATTTTAGCTGCCTCTGGGGTGCGCTGGATAAAAAGGATTTTGTCTGCTTGATAAAATTTAGTATAACTATTTCCACTCATTTCAAATTAGTCTTTTCACTCGATACACTTAGATAGTCTAAGATTTACAGAAATCACTTGATTTTTACATAGATTAAAATGAAACGAAAATTTCGAATGAAAATTCAATGTTTTCGGAAAAGTAATAATATTCATCGTATTTTCTCAATATCATGGAAATACAGATATAAACATTATGAAGTTATGAAGTTTCTGGAAGGAACAAGGAAAAAGTCACGGTAACATTGCATTGTTCGTCAATACTTCCGTATCGAAAGTATCTCAGTCGCTGTCTGTCTGAAACGCTGGACCTATTTCGATGAAATTTCGTATACAGATAAATTATGACCGGGATTGGGACACAGGCTACGTTTTACCCGACTGCGCAGAAGAAGGGTAATGCTTTTATTGACAAACCACGGGTACAAAGCCGCGGGCGGAAGCTTGTAATATTAACAAATTGTTATATTCAGCTATCTTTATTAGAAAAGGAAAGGTAACGGTTCATTTGATTTCCTAAAAGGGAACGTTGAAAATGTTCACGCTATCATGGGTTAAATAGGTCCTTAATACGCAAGTAAACGAACCGTTCCATTTACATTACGTACCTATTAAGGTTGCTTATTAAATGTAAATCAGTTCTAATACTATATTTATCGAGTGAGTTACGAGTGCCTTCAGGATTAGCTAGACCAATAAATCGAGTACTCTGCCTAAGCTTCGTTTGCTAAGTGGCCGCGTGCTTACTTAAATACATAAATAAAAAAGTATTTAAGTTTTATAGCCTGTACGTGTACGCTATACCTGAAATGTTCACGGACCTAGAAAAAACTTCTGCGTTGAGTAATTTTGGTATTGCCACAATATATCATTGCCTATAGCTGAGTCCCTAATGTTAGTATATGAGCTTGTCTTTGTTTTAGAGATATACAAAGAGAAAAGCAGCGGTATTGTCATGATTTATACCGATGTATCAAATATTTTATTTAATCTAACAGAAAATATGCTCTGTACCGGGATTATCATTTGTACTATAGTTAGCAACTGAAACTATAATACGTGAGTGTATTTTTAGTCTATAGTTGCTTTGATTGGCTTATTTATATGAGCTGAGTCGAGGATCATTTGCTGCTGTATCACACAGTAGCTAATTTATATTACTCACTCAATTATCGTCTGTTTTTGTTTCATATGTTATTTTTACGCTTTTTCGTTGTATCTTGTTTCTGTATGTTTCAAATGTAATTATAAATGTAATCGTCTGCTTATGTGTAGTAAATAAATCTATACATATACTTGTAAAAGGCTTTTACCAGAATGACTGATTGACGGATCAACGCACAGCCTAAACCGCTGATAGTAGAGACCTGAAACTTGGAGGGTGTGTTCTTTGTATGACGTAGGCATCCGGTAAGAAAGGATTTTCCGAAATACGGGTACTATTTTTAATGGGTTGGCAACCTGCGATTAACCATTCATAGGCTACGCTAACCGCTTACCATCAAGCGGGCCGTATGCTTGTTTGCTGATTTTGTAGTATAAAAAATATGGTAACAAGTTTGTTAGATTTGAATTACACTTCGAAAGTGTGTATTTTTTTGTGCAATTTTTTTACATTACACGCACATGATAAATGTGAAATTTTGGATGTTTGTTTATTTGTTTGTTTGTTACTCAATCACGTCGTAACGGCAGAACCGATTTCGTTGAAATTTGGTATATACGTAGATTATAACCTGGATTACCACATAAACTACTTTTTATCCCATAAATCAGTTTCCATGGGATAAAAATGGGGTGTCAAAGCAACAGCGGGTTTAGCTTTATTTTTAGGTTACCTACACATTTAGAAGTGTAACGCGTACGAAGTCGCGGGCAGCAGCTAGTATTTATATAAATGTATATTTAATTAGATATCTGTCAAACGCGGCCACTTAATATTTAGATAAGATTTTAACCATCTCGGTTTTCGATGCCCACAAACCAGTATTTATACCTATATACATATCGTAACCATTCCGTTAGTAATTGAAACTCGGAATACAGGTTCTGCATGTAGGTAGCCAGATACCAGACACTACTTTCTTAGGCTCCACAGGACCGAGCAACTTCCAAATTGATATGACCACATTCCAGCATAAAATATGAAGAAAATTTCAGCACGTCCCAGAATAATTCAACTGAAGGTTTAATGGTTGAAACGGAGCTGACCATCGCTTCAGACCCAAGGGTTCCGGTGCATTCTTAATAAACTGCAATCGCGGTATGCATACCAAATGTGCCGGCTATGAATTAAATTTTTCGAATCGCCACGTGCTGGCGTGAAGCTTGTAGGCACTGGTTTGACTAGGAGCTTCATTAAATATCTTTTGAGAAAGCTTCAAACCTATAAGTACCTACTCATTACAACTCGCATTATGCTGAGTTAGGGTCCCTTTTACAACTTATTATTATTATAACTTAATATTATTGAGATTGTCTAGTTTTAAGTTATATATTGTACCTCATTCTTTTTTCTGTGTGTTTTTTACTGTAACGTTGCAAATTAATTTTTATTCTATTCTATTAGTTTAAAATAAATACAACAACAATGTAGCAGCAAAAAAAAATGTTTTGCTATGTACAACATTAATTTAAATACACTTCCGGAATCGTATTAACTGATTTTAGCGGTGGGTTTATTATCTGTAGCTTGAATATTTATCTAGTAATCGATACATTTACAATAAACAAATTTTAACGTAAATCGGCGGCGCCTTTACGACGATGCCGCTTAGTCAGTTCAACAGATAGGTACTTAGATGATGAATGGATATGATATGTTTACCTATTTTATACAGGCTGTTTCATTCATATTTTAGGACTTGATAATAAAGTTGTTTGAATATTTAAAATTTTCTATGGCTATGAATTGAAAAAAAAATCCTATTTTACTACAATAGCCCTACCCGTGTTTTCATTTAATATCGTAACAAAACACGTAGTATAGTTTTTATTAATAAACATTTGTTTATACAAATTTATAGAGTAAAGTAATTTCTAGGAATTCGTATAATGAATCCTCACTTCTCAGAACTTTATGCTGTATAATAAAAGAATTTGAAGATTTTGCATAAAAACGTAGGTTTATAGGATAAAAACATAGGTTGTAGCTAATTTTCAGCACAATCATAATAAAATGTACTCCATTTTAAAGTTTGGTGGTATTTTCCAGCATTTTGTTCTTAGCGTAAGCGAGTCAGGCAGCTTTTGGCAAATATTCAAATCAAATCAAATCATAATATTCTTATTCCATAAAGATACATTGTTTGTATACTTGGAAAGGTCAAATTTTTTACAAAATATAATCATACATACAAAAATTCACATTAAAACATTTAAGAAGTTAGCAAGTACATAAGTACATTCTGAAATACATGTCATAACAAAGTAATTAATACAGTCATAATTAAATAGTAGGTACTAAAGACATCAGCAAGAGCTTCGTCAAGGGTCTAATAGGACTTTTCCATCAACAACCTTCTGACTATATTGCAGAAGTCTGCAGTGTCCGCGTTTCGTACATCATGTGTAAGTTTGTTGAACAATTTAATGCTTAAGCACAAGTAACTGTTGCCTATTTTGGCAAGTCTATGTGGAGGAATAGATATATTTATTCGATGTAGTATATCTATGAGAGTCACCGTTTAATTTAAAATTATCAATATTTAAATTAACATACAACAGGTTCTGGTATATAGGTACATTGGCCGGTATATTGGCCATACTAACATGGGTATGGCTTCTAATAATTTATCTTTAATTCACGTTTGCGACTTGCGTGGACTTTAATAGATCCAGACTCTTGGACACCTATACCGGATTTTATCAATTACTAGCTGTTATTATTGAATGTAAACAAGCCTAGACAATTCCAGACACGCACAAAAACTTCGACGACACCAATGGAGTTGTTTTACTTATCGGATCTCTTACAAAGTAAACGTCTGGGTTTTCATGAAATATGCATTAAATATTTACACAGCCCCGGAGCAAGCCATTCCCTTGAAGTCGACTCAACCGAACAGATTTGCAATTCACCGAACATCCTTTAGGAAAAAAGAGCCACTGAACAAAGCTGGGGAAATCGTGGAATCGAAATGAGCCACTAAATACTCTGTAGGGCTGTTAGAATGTCTTAATCCGGGCAATTATGAACTCAAAAACCAACTAGGCCAAGAGGATAATCCTAGGTTCATGAAGGTATAACCTATACCTTCTATACCTAGTCTACTATTATTAGGCACATTATTTGTAATTTTTTACTATCATAATAATGCCACGAAATGCATAACCAGCTAACTTGACCTACAGTTTTACTCAAATTACAGGTAACGGGAGTTCATGTTAAAATTAAAATTATTTTTGGGGGTAGAAATTGCAGTTATTCTGGATTTCAGAATTCCCTATATTTGTATCACTAAAGCTACACGCATACCAAATTTCAGGACTGGGGTTACTAGTGTACACTGTGAATTTTGTCAAAGTTCAGTTTTATTATGGCTAATAACTTAAAAACTACAAGATTTAAATTAAAGACAAAAACAGGGTCGAAATGTACTCATAACGACCTTTCATTAAACGTGCCATTTGACTAGAAAGTTCAATTTTGTTTTTTTACCCCTCTTGAACCCCAATATCTCAACCACCCCCCAACATTTTTAGCTCATTTAGTCACACCAGGATTGAGCCATCACTACCTACCTATCTATATATATACGTACCAAATTTTACGATGATCCGATCAACACCTCGAGAGTTATCGTCAGACATACATACATACAACGCCGATTTGGCCAAGTTGATTTGTAGAAGTTGACTCGTTGCGCTCGATCAAATTAATTGTTAAAAAAATACCAGTAACTTTTTAACAAAAACAAAATATAACCCATATCAGAAAACAAAAATCGAAACCCGTTATTTTGATTTTAAACCAAATTACTCAACCGACTTTGATGAAACTTCTCTGGAATCAATCTGAAAATATATAGGTACTTTCAAATAAAATAAGAATTTACTAAATTGAATGATATGATGATTTTTGATGACCTCCGTGGTGCAGTGGGCGAATAGCCGGCTGAGACGCAGGAGATAGCGGGTTCGATCCCTGCCGCGGAACAAATGTTTGCTTGATCTACAGATATTTGTTCCGGGTCTGGTTGTTTCTCTATATATTATAAGTATGGATTTACAAAAAAAAATGTATATAAGTATTCTATCAGTTATCTGGTTCCCATAGATAGATAGATAGATAACTCTTTATTGAATTACCACACAAACAGAAATAATACAAAAATAAATATAAGGCTTGAATAAATAAGGCAATACAATGGGCGGCCTTATCGCTGAAAGCGATCATAGTACAATCTCTGCTTAGTTTGGGGCTAGATAGCGCTGTTTGAAATGTCCAGCAATATTTATTAATTATTTATTATTATTATTTATAAATGACGGAATTATGAGGTAAAAACATTAAAAAAATACTACCTATTTGAGAACCTCCTCCTTTTTTGAAGTCGGTTAAAAAGAGAGACCAATACCACTATGAGACTGAGTGCTTTCGATATTAGGAAGGTCTGATGGTTCCGGCTAAAACAATTGATGGTTACAAATGCTTCTCAACCCTACTGAATAAAGCTCTTTCTTTGATACGAGTATACAGCTAGATCACTCATTAAGCGGTCAGTTGTTTGAAATGCACCCTTCATTACAAGATTTTACCTTTGAAAACTCATTTGTTCGGTCCATTTCAATCATTTTGAAAATCACAAAGAAGTTACATATATATACTGTCTTCGTATTTTTACAATTCGTAATGTAGCCGAGAATTTTCTAGAAATAAATAATTTGAAATAAAATAGGGTTCATATCAGCTTTATAAACATTCTATATCCTATTTAAATGGAGATAACCATGTACACAAAATTGTAATCATAAACCATATAAAATATGACATATCGCATTTACATACAATATATCTCACTTGACTTCGGTTTATTGGCATGCTGATAAAAAAATTAGAATACCTAATATAAATTCTTCATAAAGCTGGGTCACAGCTTAAAAATACACAAGCTCTGTTGAACCAATTCATTTACCTAGTACAGTTACATTTTCAGTTGTAGGTTTAGTTTTTTACTTAAAGATATATATCGATTTATACAACTAGCTCCAGGAAACTTTTACAAAATATTGGTAATAACTTTTGGTGGAATAGTTTTTTTATTTTCATCATAGCCCTTGACATACTTTTTGAATGCTTCTCTCACTTCGTCTTCCTCTTTTAATGTTTCTTTCACTTCGTCATCCTCTTTGATTGTTTCTTCCACCTCGATATCCTCTATTTTTGCTTCTTCCATCTCGATATCTTCTTTGATTGCTTCTTCCACTTCGATATCCTCTTTGAATGCTACTTTTACTTCGATATCGTCTTTGATTGCTTCTTGCACTTAGATATCATCTTTGATTGCTGCTTCCACTTGGATATCCTCTTTGATTTGATTGTTTTTTCTATTTCCATATCGTCTTTGACTGCTTCTTACACATGGATATCCTTTTTGATAGCTTTTAACAGCTCAATATCCTCTTTGATTGCTGCTGCGACTAAAAGAAACACACGCGAGCTGCTCGCAGCTCGCGCACTACACAACCTCTAGTCGATTTATACAACGCCTAGTGGTAATAGCTATTGCCATTAGCATTAGCACTAGTTATTAGATGAAGAACCCAGTCCTTATAGTGCTTAGGACATGTTTATAATATAGATATAATAGGCTTGATCGGCTGGACCTCCTCTCAGTGGTCGGCGACTACACAGTAGGTAAGTACTCAGATAGTAATCGTCTCACCAGACTTAACTAGTTATTTCAGATAATCTGTGGCTAAGTATTGTCGCTACAAACTAAGTCAAAGTGCTATCTAGAGCATTAAAAGTTTGTTTATTATAACGTAAGTCACTCTAGGGATTTTATATACTGCTCATTTAGGTCTCAATTTGGAATCTATTTATTGTTACCTAATCAAACTTTGCTGACGAAGCTTAGTTTTTAGTCTTGATATTTATCTTTTAATAAAATATTTTGAAACTAAGCTCTAAGAGGGTGTTTAATTAGAACAACAGTTTATTTTATTTAGACTACAAATTTGGGTGACCTAGCACCCCATAACCTACTAAAGTAGTTTATGTATAAGTAGTACTAAAGTAGGTTATGGGGGGAAGGAGCATCGATGCCTCTAGCCTTAGAAATAGCACTAATAGGCCCAAAAGGAAGTATTCGAGAAATAGGTTGAGTAGGAGCAGAAATGGGTCCAACAAGAAGAATTCTAAAAATAGATTCAGTCGTAGGAGCAATGGGTACAATAGGAAGAATTCAAGAAATATGTTCAATAGGGGTAAGTAAGGGTCCAATAGGAAGAATTATAAAAATAGGTTCAGGAGTAGGCGCATTGGGTCCAATAGGAAGAATTTGAGAAATAGGTTTAGTAGGGTTAGGTATGGGTCCAAGAGGAAGAATTTTAAAAATAGCTTCATGAGTAGGCGCAATGGGTCCAATAGGAAGAATTCGAGAAATAAGTTCAGTAGGGGTAGGAATGGGTCCAATAGGAAGGATACAAAAAATCGGTTCAGAAATGACCGGAGCAGTGATCAAAGCAGGGTCTTTACGAACAACAGCGTTGAAGCCTCCAATCCAGGCTGCGTAGTCGACAGTCCGTCTAGTACCATCAGACTCCAGAAGCGAGTATTGACCATGTACATTATTGCCCTTGCGAGTTTCAACTTGATTCTTGAAATCGCTTGAGTGGGGGTCTCCCACGCTGTAGGCAAAGCTGGAAGAATCGCAAGAGACCGCGGCGCCTGAGGCCAGGACAAAGAAGGCAACGAACTGGAAGATAAATAAAAAAGCATGAAGCACACAATCTTTACAAGACGTATTAGTACGTTGTTAACTTAGTGTTAAATTGCGATTATTATAACCGTCAATGGGATGGTGTAGCTTGGAATTTCTATTAAGTGAAACTGTTATTATTATGATCCTAGTATCATGCAATGTTGATATGAAATACATCCATTAAATCGTAAATTATAAAGTTAAGTTCACAAACGTATCAGTTGAACTCCAAATATATGATTGTTCCTATAACACAGTAAGTTCATAAGATATACATGAATCTAATAGATATTTGAACATGCAACTCGTAAAGCGGTGATACAGAGTATTTATTTAGAAAGTTGGAAATTTTAAAAATAATTTACCCTCGCAAACATGTTGAAGGATTAACCGTTGCATCTACGTCGGCTGATGCAATTATGGGTATGATGCGATTACGCTTCTTTTTATATCATTAAAATTCTACAAAATCAGGAAACAAGATCGTGTTTTAAAGCCTTGCAAAAATCTGTCTCGGGAAGGATGGTGTTTGTTTTAAATGGTAATCATAGAAAATTTTATTAATACAAAAATACCGCGGTCATTGTCATTAGCAGGATCACCAATAACAAATAAAGTAACAGTCAGCGATGTAAAGTGATTTGTCATTACTGATTTAAATGGGTATTTAGCGCGTATGTACCTTTTTCTTGGTATCCCGACGTTTCAAATAGATATTATTCAAATATATATAATATATTATATATATATTATTATGTCAGTGATCGCGAATGTTTGAAATATATTATAATTTTCATTTTATCAATCTAATATGTAGCTGACTGTTCAAATACAGCGTAAATGTAGTGAGCTACTTATCAGATCAAAGTATCTATCTATCATCATTAGATACGTACGTTCATAGCAAAGATGGCGTCACCATTTTTAATTTAATACCTTCCGATTTTTCATCATATTAGATAAGAATCGTTTACCGAACGACATCAATGTCGAGGACGTTAAAGAATCGCTCGTTGACTGTTACGTCCCCACAGGCATTCTAATAGACTCCGCTTCTGGGCGACGACAGATCTAGGACGATGCTAGAAGAGTCTTGATTTTTTTACCAGCGCTGACAGACGTATGACTGGCCCTTCCGCGAACTAATAGTTCGCAGAAGCTTGAACAACCTAGAACGTATAATGGCTACGCAAAAGGTTGCGTGTAAAACGCCCTAAACGATGGGCGGACCAGGTATCCGAACAGCTAGAAATATCAGTCAGCGCAGCTAGCTAGCTTCCGTCCGTAGTTTCGACAGCGTACCTATTACTTTACAAAAAAATAACACATGTCTTAATCCAAGACAATCTATCTGTATACTAAATTCCATCGAAATCAGTCCGTTTGGTAGCAAAAATATAGACCGTCCAACAGACTGGGACAGCACTGGAAAAAGCAGTGTAGCAGGCCCACATTTTTTGGTTCTTTTTTTGATGAGGAGATGTTTGTCCAGTTTGACAGTTACTTTGTAGTATTGATTTGAGAGTTCGCTATTTTGAAGATGATGAGTCTCTACCTAATCTTTGTACCTTTGTTTTAGTACTCCGTGTCATTAGCAGCCTCATCTAGGATACCCTAGTTCCATCTGAAAAACGTTTCCGTTATTAAACGCATCAATTCGAGACCCGACATAGAGATAAGGCGTGCACTCACGATCTGAAGCGACAGTTATTGCCATCTAATGTAATGCCGGTTTGGCAATACCATCCAGTTACAGCTTAACGATTTTGTGGGTGCCAGCTATGTACTTACTGAGATATGGCACTGCTGTAGCTACCTACTGTATGATACATTGTATCACACAATAAGTTAATCGTTTGAGGGTTTGAGTAAAAATGTTCGAATGTTCCAACTATTTTATTTCATAACAGAGCATGATTTTATAAAACTTTAATTTTAATAAAAAAAAATTTCGGGCTGATGTTGTACCATAGCATGGCACAAGTATTGTAGTATAGCAAACCCCATCATGGGTATGCCATTTTTGTTACACTAACTGTTGCCAGCGGCTTCGCCCGCGTTGTTCTGGCGTGTAAAAATAAATATATAAACTTTGACATTCCATTTTTCTCCCATGGGAACTGATTTATGGGATAAAAAGTAAACTATGTGGTAATCCAGGTTATCATCTACGTACACACCAAATTTCATCGAAATCGGTTCAGCCGTTTCGACGTGATTGAGTAACAAACAAACATATAAATAAACAAACATCCAAACTTTCGCATTTATAATATTAGTGTGATTATCTGCTATTTATGGTATAGGAATTCTTAGTGTATAGCTAGGACAAGGGCTACGTACATATGTATGTGACATTGGAGTGTTATTTTATTCATCTGTACAGGGTGAATTTATAAACAGTCAATATATTTCGAGACCTCTCTGACAGTTAAAAAAATCTGCATAAAAATAGTGTAACACATACATAAATCGAGAGACTATATCAGACTGTAATATCTCAGCAATAAAATATTCTGAAGTAGGAATAAAGTCACGTGACGTATAATAGAATTACAAGAAAGAAGTTTTTCTAATTAACTATATCACGTACGTTTTACAGCGTTCAACATAAGTTTACTATTTCCACGACAATTAATTTCCAAGAATAAGGCACATCGGCGGCAACAACGTGATTACAACGCACGAGCCGATAAGGAGGGTCAAAAAGAGTGGGATTAAAAGCGATTGGCTCACTGCCCATCCAATTTTCTTTGTTGACGTCTCCAGGGAGCCACACGAAGATTATCTTAACAAAGCAAAGGCGTCGGGGCAAGTTCGGACGCCTTGAAACAATGTTATCCAACGGACAAAGAAAACAATTACAACTTTTTTACTGCTAATACATTACGATTCTTTGAGGTTCTGAAAGCATTGAGATGAGAATATTATAGATCGTTGTTTTCTACATTGTTAAACCCCGTCGTAAATGGACGGGTAGTATAAAATTGAGACTATCGTCTGTATGTTGTCTGTCCGTGGCATCATAGCTTCCAAATGCATGGACTGATTTCAATGAGATTCCCCTCGGATCATCATAATTTAAAGAACAAGGTTTGGTTCCGTAGTTTGGTTTATGGTCTTTCTCCTTGTTTTTCATAGAACAAATAAAAAACTAATTTCATATATGCAACTGGGTTTTCATTGATTCCAATTGACTAACTTGTGATCGGGTATAGTCGTGAAAGATCACGCTAAACTATTTTGTATGTTGTGTAAACTATGTGATACGAAACTTTATGCTGATGTTTACGTATTAGATTTAAGTTCGAACCTTAAAGTTTGCCTGTTCCCAAATTGGAGAAAATAAAATCCACTCTGGACTAGGTTGGGTATTTACTATAGCATTTTATATTTTACTGGGTATTGTTTGTGTTAAATTGATTATAGAAAAAACAATATCGCAAAATAGGCAATCCGGTAGATGAGCATGACAAATGAAATGACTGCCTCGCATTCTAAAATAAATAAACTGCCTGCCATTGTTAGACTGTCCAGTGAGAGGTCAGGCAGTAGAACCTTTTAAAATATAATGGATCTATTCCAAGTACCACATATAGCCAAGAGGATTAGAAAGCTGAAGTGGCAGTGGGCGAGTCACATTGCTCGAAGAACTGACGGACGTCGGGGCAGATATGTTCTAGAGTGGATATCACGCATTGGAAAGCACAGAGTAGGGCATCCTAAGACGACCTGGGGGGTCAATCCACGTAAAACAATTTAATAAACATAAAACAACTGTAGACCCAAACGAGATTGAATTATGAATATATAATATATACCTATATTGGCATTCTGCTCCACTAATTTTAAAATATTAGCTTAATATAAATAAAGTATATAATCGCGTGTCAGTCAACTCATACTATTGTATTGTAATTACCTTGGCCTTCTGATAAAAGTTGCTTGGGAGCAGTTGCGTGCAAGCCCCACAAGATCGATCGCTTTGGAAATCTATGGGGGAGGCCTATGTTCAGTAGAGGACGTCCTACGGCTGATATGATGATGATAATTATGATGCCAAGTGACCCGCCCAGTATTAACCATGTAGATAAACATTAAAATGTATATTATATTATAGTACAATGCCCTACGCGTACAGTATAATAACGCTTTCAGGATGCTGGGGGGGGGGGGCTGCCCCGGTTCTGCAGCGCGTCGGGGATGTTCACCGAGGCGCGAGTGGACTGTTTCTACTGCACCATGCGCAAGCGGTGCACATCCCTGGGGCGCAGAATTCGGGCCAGCTCCAACGGTATACTGAATGCGTTCTCAAACAGGTTCGACTGTGAGCTTCTAAACCATTGTTGTATGGTACATGCGCAGTACCAACACTAGATGCTCACATACTTACCACATTCACTTACTTTCTAATATTATTTTTTGTTTAAATTATATTCTTTTGGTTAAATTGTACTTGTACTAACCATTTGACATGTTTTATTAAGTTTTTCTAACAATTATGGATCTTTGAC
The DNA here is from genome assembly GCA_963924445.1 of Philereme transversata. NCBI lineage: Eukaryota > Metazoa > Arthropoda > Insecta > Lepidoptera > Geometridae > Philereme > Philereme transversata. Next base: position 16,193,995 of record OZ004342.1, read on the forward strand.
ATCTTTTTCATTAAATAAATGTATTGAATATTCCCGTTAATTCACCGACAAACGAAACCCCCTCATAATTAGACCAAGACATTGTACCCATGTAGGTTACATACAAAATTACACTAACAAGGTACTGAATATCAGGCCACGCTTTAAACTTCATCGTGAAACCTAACATCCCAACATTTCGTCTCCACATAATGACGTCCAAAAGCTCGGTGTTCATCCTAACGACCGGATATACCAATGGACCTACAACCCGCTCCACAGACCACGGGACGGCAACGACACGTGATACAACGACATTACCAATAATTGACAAATTCTTTTACACCTATAGATTAAACATGATTTATACAGAATCTAGTGTAGCAAATTGCTGCACTAGCTGGATGAAAGACACAGCCACGGTAATGCCAGTGAAAGGTTTTAAAGAGAGCTATGGGAACCAGATAAATGATAGAATATTTATAAACTACATACTCATAATTACATAAATAATTCTAGATTGATGCGAAATGTATGTTAAAATGTATGTTTGGATCAATTATATTATATTATATTATATTATATTATATTATATTATATTATATTATATTATATTATATTATATTATATTATATTATATTATATTATATTATATTATATTATATTATATTATATTATATTATATTATATTATATTATATTATATTATATTATATTATATTATATTATATTATATTATATTATATTATATTATAGACGACCTCCGTGGTGCAGTGGGCGAATAGCCGGCTGAGACGCAGGAGGTAGCGGGTTCGATTCCCACCGCGGAACACAATGTTTGCATGACTTACAGATATTTGTTCCGGGTCTGGTTGTTTCTCTATATATATTATAAGTATGTACATATTTACAAAAAAAAATGTATATAAGTATTCTATCAGTTATTTGGTTCCCATAGTACAAACTCTGCTTAGTTTGGGGCTAGATAGCGCTGTGTGAATAGTCCAGCAATATTTATTTATTTATTATATTTTTGGCACCCTTCTTTGGAACATAATATTGACATGGAGATGGGACAAGAGACATAACAGAGAATTACCTCGTAGGTCACGCACGTTCGCAATGTACCTTACGATGCACTGCCCTGCGTCCATCAACTTGATGCATACAGGTGTAAAGCCTCATGTACCTGTAATTTCACTGGCGGTTATCCCCTTCAAACCGAAACACAGCAATGCTGCTTAGCGTCAAAAATAAGTATGGTAGTACTTCCCCGGGCGAGCCTTATTACAAGAAACCCTTAAAAGCACAAACTTCTTAGCACAAGCAGATCTAATCAACGGTTTGATAGTTATCCTCGGACAAAGATAGATGCATACAAACAAACCAAGCAAAATCACCCAAGTTGCCAATGGGGTCTTTGCTCGCTTCGCTCGTTCGATCAATCAATTCTATTTGAAGTATCAGAACATGAATTTAAACAGGTGTAGAAACTTTTCTAATATTATACGCAAAGTAAACTTGTGTCCGTCCCGTTGTGGTATGAAAAGAACTTAATGTCTGTTCATATTACTTCAGAAGCATTCCACCATGCATGGAGCCAGCTATGATGGAAGATTATGGAGGATTTTGATGCCTTTTAAAGCTTTTATCAGTATTTTTGCCAGTTAATGGTCACGCATATTGGATTTAAGTTTATTTTTTATATCTTTCACACAGCGCTATCTAGCTCCAAACTAAGCAGCGCTTGTACTATGGGAACCAGATAACTGATAGAATACTTATATACATTTTTTTATGTAAATACATATTTATAATGCAAAGAGAAACAACCAGTCCCGGAACAATTATCTGTAGATCATGCAAACATTTTTTCCGCGGTATAACAATAGTTGTATTACTCACAGGTTACGTCGTCGTGGGTCGAGTTGACCACTAGTTGAGTCAACTCGAACCACGAAGACATACCGATATTCTCCAGCTTAATTACCCAGCAAAACAAAAAAGCGCTCAAATGGTAAGTAGAATTTTACGATTCTATATCAAGTTGGTAGAATTGTAACTAATCCAAATCACATTGTTGAATAAGATTTCTCATGGAGTACCCGTAACTAACGCTGGGGTGCTTGCGGCCAATAAATATCGATTTTCAATTCAATAGATGTCTTGCCACGGGTGCTAATAAAGATGCTGTTCCAGCAAAAGTGACTAGAAGCTATGATTTTTTGGAAAAAGTTGAAAGTAATATCTTTAGTACCCAATTTATTTTTAATTGTTAACGAAGTGCGAGTCTCATCATTAACCGCTGCAAGTAGGGTTTTAAACCCACGTTGCAAAATAAGACACAAACACAAACTTGGTGTTATAAGTTTGGCAACTACGTCTGTTTGTGTGTCTTTGTGTTTGTGGCATCGTTGTTCTCAAACGGATGAACCGATTCGGACGCGGTTTTTATAGATATTTTAACTGGGGTAATGGGTATGCTAGTTAATTTTTATCCTCAGACGCAACAAGAGGGGGTCGGGAGTTTTTAAATTTTTGTAAAACTTTCAAAAATAACTTGTGCTGTGAAAGTTTGGGGAAATACCACCTGTCGACATCGATTGACTAGGCGTCTACTGACAAGCAGAGTCTGTCGTAGCACTATTTATTTCTTGAAAAAATAAATAAAAAAAATGAAAATGAAAATGAAAACATTTATTTGACACGACACACTACAAAATATAACATAAAAGAAGATGGTGACATTCAAGTAATGTCGAATCTTGACTTCTGGCTCTAAGAGTGGGTGTAAATAGAAGGATATGTAACAAGAATGCCAGAAGTCAAAGATTACAGGTTAATCAAAAAATACAGGAATATCTCACGCAACTTCCATCATAATTGCAAATTCCAGTCATGCCAAAATGGCGTCAGCTCAGCATGTGCTAAGTAGGAAGGCTAGAACCTAGCTACTTAACGCTGGTATTCTGCTGACCCCAAATAGTGTCGTCACGGACGTCAGATGCCTGCATTGCTCTCGGGGATCTTGATCTTTTTAGTAACTGGGCTTAGATCAGGTATGAAATTTCAAGGGCACCATCCCTTTCAGACGTTTTAAAGAGCACCGTGGTGTTCATTCATTCATATCTTCAATTTTAAAATGTTAAAGATCCATATGTGTTAGTAAAAAACTTAAATCAAACATGTCACACGGGTAAGTACAAAGTATAGGCACAATAAATTAAACAAAATTCAAATAACAATAAAAAAAAGTTTAAGTTAACTCCCTCACTCAAGTTCTGAGCCAATAGTCTCACACAAAGACTATTCAATCAGAACCTGATTGAAAGACTTCATAATCGGTGAGTCGTACTTGTCTGCTATGACCTGCAGGATGGTGTTGGTGCTGCCTCACACTCTACTGAGCAGTGAGCCAGTCTTTATGCAGATAATGGCGTAGAACCCATCGACCCGCGCCTCTGCAAAACATGTTCGTAGCGCTGCAGAAGCGAGGCAGCCCCACCAACATCCTGAATCCATTATTATATTGTACACGTAGTGCACTGAGTGACTTTGAATAGCTGACCCACAGGCTGCTCGTGTAAAATGATTGGCTTTGAAGAGTGTGGTTTTTACCTGCCTACTGCAACGGGCAAACCTGCGCGCCAGCATATTACTTCTAGCCGCCAGTGCTCTGCGTTCCCTTTCTATGTCATCATGGTCGTCAAGGTCGTCAGTAATGTAGTGTCCGAAATATTTAAACGTATGTACGCGTTTTACTACGGTTCCATTTAGTTTAATTGCTGGTATTGATGCTGGAACTTTACCAGTGGCCCTAAAAACCATGAACTCACTCTTCTTACTATTATATACCAGGTTTTAAAGTGCCCACTCTAGTTGAATCATAACATTCAGCAGCAGCTTCGCTAACAGATCATATTGTGATCCTCTAATATTAATAACTAAATAAATAATAATGCATTTCATCTCTGAACCATTTTGAGAACTTTTACTGTTAAAACAAAACAAAAACCGGACAAGTTCGTGTCTGACTCGCGCACTGTAAAAATCTGTAAAAGTGTTTTATTTATGTGAAATAAACACAAATTAATGAGTATATTTCACATAAATAATAAATATATATACGTAGACGTATTCTGTAGACGTATGATATTAATTTCAACTTGATACCACCTCGCGTTCCTGAGAAAAAGGGTCTTGACCTACGAACAGACACACAGACAGACGGACAACGAAGTGATTTAATAAGGATTCCTTTTTTTCCTTTTGAGGAACGGAACCCTGAAGATATGAACTGAGTCTGTTGGAACTGAAAAGCAACATGAACACACAAGATAGCCACTTTACACCCACAACATGGACTAAAAAATAGCAAAGTCTCGCGTCGCCGGTGTCGGAATAGCACCTTAAGATATTGATGCTCCAGATAACGGCACATCCTGTAGATTTCCGACGGTTCGCCGTCACTGAGTAATGCGTTTGCCTTAACGACTCTGCATGTAGGTTACGCTGATGGATATATTAAATTGTAGTGTATTGATAGCTGTTGGAATCATATAGCTATGGTTTGTAATAATCTGTTCAGCTCTCTGCTAGATATCAGAGTTTTAGAGCTTTTGTCCAAAAATCTTCAATATAGCTTATTCATTTTTATAGGTTGATATTTATTGATCGAGCGAAGCGAGATCTCCAAATCAACTTGGGCAAAGCGGCGTTGTATGTCGAAGTGTTGATCCGATCATCGTAAAATTTGATACATAGGTAGGTAGTGATGGCACAATTTTGGTGTGACTAAATGAGCTAAAAATGTTGGGGGTTTGTTGAGATATTGGGGTTCAAGAGGGGTAAAAAAAATGAAAATGAGACTATATGGTCAAATGGGACGTCAATTGAAGGTATTAGTACATTTCGACACTGTTTTTTTTTAGTTTAACCCTTTCAGTTTTTGTGTGCCATAATAAAGACTGATCTTTGATGAAATTCACAAGGTACACCAGTGATCCCACAGTGCTGAAATTTGGTATGCGTGTAGCTTTAGTCACAGAAATATAGGCAAAAGTCTGAAATTCAGAATAACTGTAATTTGTACCCCAAAAAAGACAAACGAATTAACATGAACTCCCGTTACCTGTAATTTGAATGAAACTGTAGGGTCGAGTAATTTAGTTAAGTATTTCGTGGCACTATTTTGATAGTCAAAGATTACGCGAGATCTCAGTTCGAGGCGAACCACTAGTTATTATTATTAATATATATATTTTACAACTCAGGCAATAAGCATAGGCAAGAGGCCTGTTTTCATTAGTCGTACGTAAGTTTCTATAAAATTCATATATTGCAAGATTGAGGTGAGACAGATTGTTATTAATAAGTATTATTATTTTTATGTTAGGTTTATAGCCTCTAGTTATGTTTTTATAATATATTATAGATTAGATTCACCGCTGTCATGTGATCCTGTTCATACAAAGGTTGTCTGGAAGAGATCGCTTTAGCGATAAGATCCCCCATTCTACTAAACCTATTTGTAAAATTATTGATTAAAACGAGTATTTATCGCGTATGTATGTACCTTTTTTAACTGTTATCCCGACGTTTCTGCTGTGTTGCAACAGGCGCGGTCAAGGCTATTTGTAAAAATTATGTTTTGTTTTATTTTGGTGTACAACAAAGAGTTATCTTGATCAAATTTTCTGATAGAGCTTCACTCTTTAGGAGTTTTCATATTGTGAGTGTACGTAAAGGAGGCACGCATGTGGATTGGAATATCTCTGCCCACCTAGTATGCAACGGTTTAAGTTTCTATGCAAATTCGTTTGTCTTCGTGTAATAAATGTGTGCCTCTCTTTATTAAAAGAAAGCCTTGACTCAATTTTCCATTATATTTTCTCTATTGTCAACTAATTATGTCAAGAGTATTCTCAGTAACGGCCAACGCCTCCAGCATCTGTGCATCGACAAGGCAGCCTGTCGTTATTATTGGATGGGATGATAAATTAATTGTCACATGCGACACCTTCGGTGAGCGCCCGTTTGACGTGAGACAATATCAAACTATGAGTAATTATTGTATATACTGTTGTACACTCATACCTCACACATTCGCGCGAGTGACGAGACGACTAGCGATCACACGTGTGTAAGCGTTACAATAGTCACTCGTCTAGCACCTGCTTTTTTTCTATGTACCTTTATAAAACGGCCCATCCCTGCTTCGCATGGATTGTTATTATGTAGCGTTACAACTATCTCCTTTATAAGAAGAGAGCTGTAAGCCAAGTTGAATTTAGACCTCTAAGTACCGGCACGAAACTTTAGCGCTGACCGTTATTGCACAGAAGTTAAAATTAAGGTACCTGAGGGGGCTAGCGGGATGAAGGGCGGGCGTGCGTAGTGCCGATTGGCTCTCCAGTCGCATTCCGTTCCCCGCACTGATACCATGCCCCGCGCACATCCAGTGTACAGTCGCGTTCTTCTTTGTATTGTTATTGCTGTTATTTGAATTTGTTTGCTAAATTAACTTCAACACATCATGTTAATTATGTTTTAGGTACCTACTATAAATCTTTGGACATTTGAATTAGAGATAAACTATTTATTAAAGTATAGGTAATATTATTTGCGTGCGCGAGAGTACTCATGCGCAGCTATCCTCCACATTTCGTTCAGCGCTAGACTTACTTTTTGACATTACATTAAAATAATGTCAGTAACGTTATTTATCTAATAATTAAAGTTATAATTGTATTGCGTGCGCGACAGTACCCATGCGCAGCTACCCCTTCCGTGTATCGCTCAGCGCTAGACTTACGTGCCGCTGCTTATACCTAACGGTTTGAAATGAATGAGGGATTTTACAATGATTTATGATTTAATACAATGACTGACTATGAATACGTTAATTATCAAAACACTTACTGTCTGCAGGACCGGTAGAGTGCGCGCTTCCCTTGGTGTTGAGGGTCAGTGACGTCCCTACCCAACGTCGACGAGAGGCAGATAGGACGAAGTAGCTCCACCCGTGTTCTGGTTGAAGTAAGATCAAGATGTTAGTATAGTAGTAAATGCGGTGAGCGATTCCAAGGTTAGTCCACCAGATCTCAGTCGATGTAGCAGGCTAGACCTCTAGGTCTGTATTGAGCTAAGGTCTCCAGCCTCGAGGGTCCCAGAGGGAGACGTGAGGACTCCAACCTCGAGGGGTCAGGCTCCTAGGCTCAAGCTGGTAGGGCTTCGCCGTCAAGAACAAACTGTTGCCGGGCTGCGCTGACTGATTGATGAAATGAGACTGATTAAACGGTTACTCTCCGAGATTTTTCACCGGCTGTTCCCAAGGGCAGACTGTCTTTTTCAAGGTCTCGATGTCATTCGCACATGTTCCAAAATTAAGCCTTACATCAAATTCAGAGGTTCTATGTAAATTCCACATAAAACCTTACGGATTTACCGTGAATTAAAAGTAAATAAATATATGTCTAAAATGTCATGTCAGTACCCATGTCAGGTCTGTTTATTTTTGTGTTTCTAGTCCTAAAAAGTTAAATATAACATCATTTACACCCATATAAAAATGTAATAATAGGTATTTTATGGGTTCGAGAATGAATTTAGAGTTTTCTTACCAAAATGATGATGCCTCCGTGGCGCAGTGGGCGTATAACCGGCTGAGACGCAGGAGGTAGCGGGTTCGATTCCCGCCGCGGAACAAATGTTTGCATGATCTACAGATATTTGTTCCGTCTCTGGGTGTTTTTCTATATATTATAAGTATGTATTTACAAAAAAAAAGTATATAAGTATTCTATCAGTTATCTGGTTCCCATAGTACAAGCTCTGCTTAGTTTTGGGCTAGATAGCGCTGTGTGAAATGTCCAGCGATATTTATTATTTATTTATTAATTAATGATGAAAATGTTAAAGTATGGTAGAAGGAAACACAGAATCTATCTCCCCATGTAAGTATTTACATTAGATAACGTGAATATCATGATTAAAATTTAGATAAAAAAGTAAGCGATATTACATTTATTAAAATAAAACGTAGAGTTATAGCTCTGGATTGTGTAGCTTTCAAAATCGGTTCAGTAGTTCCGGAAAACACCCTTTACATACAAAAGATAATGGGAAAAATTTGATGGAGCTCATAGGTCTCTAGATTTTTCTTCCTGCAGTAATGAAACTTGCTTTGTCACATGCGAAGTACATACTTACATAGTGTTTACGGTATAGATTCCAAAATGTATCACTTATATCACGATATACCAGGAAAAATATAATATTGGACGTTACAGATAAACAATCTACAACATAAATTGGTCGTACAAAAATTGCATTCGATGATTTTGGATCGAATTAAAAGATACATGTCCGATTGGATCATCCGATTCGGGAACCGAACACGGTAACCTAGTTGCGTGCTGTGACTCCTGAATATATTATCACGTAGGTAAAGATATTATGTACTTACCTGAAACGGTATCCAAGTCGCAATAAATCGATAATTCTGGGTGACTAATCCCTTTTCAAAAAACTCCGAACTCTTCGACCTTACCGTACAGCACAATTCGCAAACCTCTCTGTTTGCATTTTAAAAATATTATACTAAACTGAATTAACTTATTTTATTGGTTATCTTATATATCTTATGTTTTGACGACCCCCGTGGCACAATGGGTCTACGCTGGCGAATAGCCGCAGGAGGTAGCGGGTTCGATTCCCACCGTGATTTATTCTGGGTGTAGATGTTTGTCTATATATTATAAGTATGTATTTACAAAAAAAATTTATATATGCATTCTCTATCAGTTATCCGGTTTCCATAGTACAAGCTTTACTTAATTTGGGGCTAGATGGCGTTGTGTGAAATGTCCAGCATTATTTCTTTATAGGTATTATTGTGTTTTTGTGGAAAACACACCGACACACGCGTGTAGTTTTGTTTTTTAGAACACATTCAAATGAGTCTTAACCAAAACAGGTGTGCGATCATAGAATAGAAAGTGGTTTAAGTAAAAGTTTTCTAAGTAAAATCATTGATTAGTTGATATTTTTATTGTATAATTATTTTTTATTAAAAAAAGCGCCCACACTAATTTGCGATGCTCATAAAGGGCAAATAATTATAGGACATACAAAGACATTTTTTTAAACGACCTGGGGATGGAATAAGAATATGGTCAACCTGATTTAAGCTTAAAAATAAAGGTTTAAAGTTGCCATTTTAGTAAAGCCATGTGTGTTTCCCTCGCTCAGCCAACCAAACCACATATTACTAATCAATATAATTAATTAGTAATATGTAATAGGTACTTAAGTAAAAAAAAAAATAATTTAAGTTCCAACTATTATGTACAGTCAACATTTTCACAATCGAGCTAATAGAGACACAAACAATGTCTCTATTTTACAAGTTCATTTTGTCATCTCTACCTGCTACAAATTAAACAATCATTTGCATAAGTCCCCCGCTTACGATGCGTACAGATGTTACACTGCTACCTAACCCTTAGTTGGGGTTCCTCAGTTTTTCGAAGTTTACAAATATGTGCCTCGTAGATAAGGGTCACACCTGCATCATGGGTACTGATGGTACATTATGTCAGACAGTTTCCGGGTCGCCCTCACCCGAATACCTTTGTGAAATAAACGGACTTGTAGTGCAATTAGTGTTGGGCTTTAACGTTATATTTATGTTTAGTGTAGGGGGTGTGTGTGTGTTTTGTGTGTGTGTGAGTAAGGTAAAAATTGTTCATCATTCAGCGCGTGGTAAGTCATTATTGCAACTAATTATTATTATTAAGTCGGGTCGACTCGATCGGTACCACTCTTCAGGCTTGAAAGAAGGCCCTGGAGGTAAGGTACCTACCACTATTTAGTGAAGTTAGCACCACTCAAACAAAATATTCCTTTATTTCAAGGAGGGATAACTGCGTTCAAACTTTTTGGTAGGTATTGTCTCAGCCGGGAATTGTTTGTCACACAATTGACAGTTCATTATGCTAAGTACAATTACGTTACAAAAATTTACTTCCATTCCGTTTCACGGCAATGTAACCATTTTTAGATAGGCAGAACTTTTCCTCCAAATCCCGTTCTTGCCACACCGTCTACGAAACTCTGATCATGTTCAATTTACTATGACGATTTTGAATTCTGGAATATTTATCAGAGTAAAACTCGCTAAAAAATATAAAATGCGTAACGTCATTTACGACAGTTTGTTTTTAATTATGGGCGAATGTTAAAATAATAACAATCTCTCAATCTAAAATGACTTTCCACTAAACATTAAAAATGCTGAAACAAGAGACTCGTTTAAGAGATTGGTGCGTCAGCGCTTCCTTGAGAAGTTGAGGATATATTAGCCACTGATACCATAATTTCGTTTGACTTAGGGTTGCAATGTAAGTTCTATAATTTTTTACTTTTTATCATAGTATATGTATATTATAATTAATAAGTTAGGTATTTATTATTATGTTTTTATTTAGTAATTTATAGTCTGTTGTTATTATTAGCGTTGAAATACCTATTTTCCTGTGTCACACCTTATCTTCTTTTAGCACGACCAGGATGACTGGTAGATAATGCTATTAGCAATAAGTCCTCCTAGCACTATTCTGTTTTGTGTGGAAGTATTAAATAAATAAATAAAATCTATAAGCACTAACTAATTACTAATTTAATGTCGCAAATCGGCAAATCGCGTTCCAGCCCATATTTTAACATCATTATTTTCAGCCCGTGTCCACTTCTGGGCATAGTCCACTCATTGCTTACATTCTGTGCTGGTTTATACGTACATCCCACGGCCTTTATAAATAAAAATAAAAATAAATATTTTATTTCAGATATGTAATATAAATCCATATATTGTTAGTTTGATTACTTAAAGACTATATTAGTAGGTACACACACGCGATAAAATAAACTAAAGCAAAACAAAAGGACTTCGCGCTGAGAGTGACCAACCTAGGTCGGTTTGATCACTCTCAACACGAAGCACTTCCATATCGGAGATGTAGCTCTGTCCGATATAGTTTTCAGGATGCTGTTTTGACTGTTCCGCACCCTGTGAATCAGGGATGCAGTTTTCTTGCGTAGGATGGCTTCGAAACCATCCGTTTGATATTCTGCAAACATCCCTGATGCACTACAGAAGCGGGCCATCAGCCTGTGTATTTAATAAAGCAAGAATGTGTAAGTACGCAATTTGAATAATAATACTTTATCGAAACAGCTATTTCAGACTTTTAAGAACATTTCAAGCTGACTCAATAAACATGATAAATGAAATAAACGAAATTCTGACTCCCAACTTAAATCAGTAGAGATTTAAAATAGATTCAGCCAACTCTAACTAATGCGGGCAGCAGGTGTGACTGACAAATTCGAGTCCCTTTCTAATTTGTTAGGTTTAGGATAACGGCTAAGTAAACTGATCCCTTATCATGCGACGTCATCGGCTTTTGTTATTGCTGTGCCCTTATAGTGGGCTTGAGAATGTATAATCAGTTTGTACCTATATTTGGGTAAATGTATGAAGTTCAGAGAGGGGTCTAAGGGTTACGATAGATATATAAATAATTTTAGGAAAAGCTCGTCATTTAGCGTTGACGGAATGTCTTCGCTAAGTTTATATTTCTAGTTTTTAATTTTATAACTATTCATAAAATGTAAGATCACTTGAGTTTATAAAAAAAATTAAGCAATAAGAAAATTTGTTTTGTTTAAAAACTTGCGAAACTGGATTTATTGATTCGCATTATGATAAACTTTACTCACAACTTATACACTTTACAACTTCTTCTATCTATAGTCAATGTTCTATCACTTTTTTCGTCGAGAGAATGAGGTGAGATAAACTTGGTAAGTAGGTACTTTAGAGAAGCCGCTAAAGCTTGAAGCCTTCAACAACTTCGTTCAAAAACTAATCGAATTGACTACTTGTGAATAGCAAAAAGTCTGAACCAAGCTTCTCTTAATCGCCGCTTAGAGAGAACAAATCTCATTTTACGCATCGCACTATCTTAAATTGCGAAAGAACAGCTTAGAATTGAGTAGCGGGGTGAATGTAGCTAATGTGGCTGTGTCTGGGTGACAACGATCGTGGGTGCAAAGGTGGATAGTTACAAAACTATTCATAAAAATCTTCCGAGGAAAATGTTAAGTCAATTATTCATTCAAATCAGTAAATTGCTACAATTCCCAATATTTGATATACAATAACAATCTTGATGACATCAAAAATAATACGTTGTGATCCATTGTGATCATTCATAGTTTGGATCAGTATACTACGAATATTATACATTATATTCATACTATATAAGAATTTGTATCAGAAATGTGTTAAATATGGTATTAGGAATGACATTTATTCTTCCCTCAAGGCCTGATACTCGACTGTGTTACTCTCAGTTGTGTTACTTGTAACATCACACACAAACTGATAACCCCAAATGCTTTAGCTAGCTTTTTCTATTTGTGCTGTGGCAAAGGTTTCTCAGCGCGGCTTTTATAGATTTTGTGCGAGCGATGATTACCCATGGGCCAGATCCATCACGGGTGGGATCCTGTTTTTATTTATCGTTGCGTGATTCAGAAATGGAATATAGAGTTCCACTCGATCTGACACGATTTTTTTGTAACACTAGTCAAGTTCTCACAAGTTTTTGATGACTGATCGGAAACATATTGAAACAGAATGTCTGGTTTCTCTCTGATCACTTATATTTCTCTTTTGTTATTATTATACAGGGTGACTTTGCAAAGAGCTGACAAACTTTGATTTTTACAATCCAAAATTGAAATACCGTTTCGTAAAGTTCCGTGCTTAGATGTTGGTCCCGTCATAAAAGTTGTTAGCCAGCAACTAGCTCATTAGTAATTTATAAAATACTAGCTGTTGCCAGCGGATCTGCCCGCGTTGTTCTGGAGGTGCAAAAATATATATAGAAACTTTGACATCCCATTTTTATCACATGGGAACTGATTTATGGGATAAAAAGTAGCCTATATGGTAATCCAGGTATTTCATACCGATTGAGTAACAAACAAACAAACATCTAAACTTTCGCAATTTATAATATTAGTGTGATAATAAATATTAAAGACATTTACCACACATTCATCACAAAATTCGCATTTACGCCGCGCGCACTCTTCTTGCATCCGTCCCTTTCGTGGCCCAACACTCAGAACCATACATTAAGACAGGTCTTATGATCGTCTTGTAAATTTCCCCTTATGTTTAAAGGGCATTCGAGGATCGCACGTTGTTCCTGTAACCTGTCGCCATTTCATCCATCCCGTATTTATTCAATTTTTAACGTCCCGGTCTATGTCGCCATCGTTTTGGATCAGTACCCGAAGTCGGAGCAGATCCACTGAGATAAGAAATCTTGATGACTTGCATGAAAAACATTTTTCTTATTTTAATTGTGTAAATTATTTGTGTCAAGAAATGTTAGCTCCATAGCGTAATATAAACTTGTCAGCCAACCTTTAATGTACCCCTTAACACATTCCTGGTTACGCCCTGTCTTCTCACGCCACGGCCAGTGTTTCATCTTCCCACACCTGTTACAACTTGTCTAACTGGCAAGCGGGGAACCGCAGCACCCTACTATTAATTAGGAGCCCCGGGTCATCATCAGGACGAGGCAGCTGTCTGCTTGCGGATGATTGACGGGTTTTTGAGGCACTACGGACTAATGAGTTTCGTGATCGCACTTTTGTGCGTGTAAGACTACCTACTTACATTGTTATACAAGGGGCGAGCGAAAGTGAGCGAGTACGCTAATGAGTCGAGGGTGCTATTGATCGCTTACACCCGAGTATAACACAGAACATTCATCACGAATGCGAGGAAACCAATGGACACTGGCAACACAAATTTTACAATGCGCAAAATGCGTTATGAAAAAGCTTTTTCTGAATTCCTTCCTGATGAAAAGTTATGTGTAGGCAATCAATATATTTTTTTTAACATTAGAATAGAATAGAATAGAATAGAATAATTCTTTATTGTACACCAGGAATACTTAAAAAACAAATTTAAGCTACTTAAATAAAGTACAATGGGCGGCCTTATCGCTGAAAGCGATTTCTTCCAGGCAACCTTTGGATGGAAAGTAAATAACGGAGCAGTAATGGGCAGCGGTGCACAGAGTATATTTACAAATGAATTATTATTATTATTATTACATTATTGATGATAAGTAAATTACGCTTGCACAATCCCTTCTACTCCCTATTTTAGATTACGCCGACGTCAGCTATCTCGACCTTTCTGAAGTCCAATTGAGCAAACTTGAGCGCCTTCAAAATCTTTGTATTCGGTTCGTATTTGGCTTGCGCAAATATGACCATGTTTCAGAATTTCGCGCAAAACTCAAGTTGCTCCCTATCCGTCTTCGCCGGAATGCACATATTCTGTCCCTTCTTTTTAACATTCTTTTCAATCCTTCTTCACCATCCTATCTAAAGGAGCGTTTTGTGTTCTTGCACCAGGCGCATGATCGAAATCTACGCTCATCTGAAGCTCTAAGTCTCCAAACCCCTGTCCACAGTTCTCAATTTTATGGTGACTCCTTTAGAGTTCAAGCTGTGCGGCTGTGGAACGCTTTACCTTTCTCTATTAGATCATCTAAATCTCTTCCTATCTTCAAAGCTAAGGTATACAACCATTTCCTTTCTTTGTCTACGCACTGCTAGTTTATCGTTATGTTTATCTCCTTTATTGTAGTTTATATATAAGTATATATTATTATATTTGGAAGTATATATATTTAGTTTATTAGTAAGTATAGGTAGTTTATGTAAGTTTATGAATATACTCGTATTTACACCGCCGTCTTTTTGATTTTGTTTTGTCCTGTCCATCCAAAGGTTGTCTGGAAGAGATCGCTTTTAGCGATAAGACCGCCCATTGTACTTACCTTAATTTTTGTGTATTTTATTGTATTTTTAATTTTGTTGGTGTGCAATAAAGAGTATTCTATTCTATTCTATAAGTGTACTCGCTCACAATCGATCACTCGTAGATCGCTCACAGCCCTTGTACTATTAATATTTCTAATTGTGTTTAGTTAGGTACCTAGCTTAACTGTTGGCATAAGTTGTATTGTATTGCAAAAGGAGTAATATAATACTATAAATATGTCTTTTTGACTTTGACTTTCTAAATAAACTTAACTCGAACAATCGTTTAGAAAACTTAATTAAACAAAATCTTTATAAAAAAAACTACGAGCCTTACAGTACGAGTAGTCGCATATGACCACCGCGCGCGCTCATTGGTCAAATCAAATAGCGCGCGCTTCCCCGGTTTCCTGTTACACATTACTGTTATCTCTGGAACGGATCAACGAAATACCAGCTAGAGGTTCTAGATTCAATTGAGAGAAGAGCCAAAAAGCTCATTTGCAATGACGAGTTAGCAAATGCAAGGCTCCACAGCCTCGAGCATCGTCGAAAGGTTGCAAGCCTCTCGGTGTTTTATCGCATACATTTCGGAGAGTGTGCTGCAGAGCTTTTAACCTGATCCCACCATCCCCATTCTATCATCGGACAACCAGATGCTTCGCGATGCGCCACTGCTACATGTTAGACATACCTCACATACGCACGAAGTGGTACTCTTCCACCTTTATTATGCGCACCGCCAAGGAGTGGAACGCCTTGCCTGAGTCTGTATTTCCTGGTAACTACAACCTAGGGATCTTCAAGTCACGAGTGAACAGGTTTCTTCTAGGCAAGCGTGTACCATCGTAGACTGTATCATCGCTTACCATCAGGTGAGATCGTGGTCAAACGCTATCCTATAATTTATAAAAAAAAAGAAACATATCCGTCCCTTTTGATCAAATCACTCCCACAAACCGAGAAGAAAGATGTTACACATCAAAAGTCTACTATTTCATATCGGTTTATTTAAATGTTAGAGAAGCTTGGGATTAAAATTGCACCAACTCGGTCAAAAATGTTACAATTTACCTAGATATAATTTATTTTCTTTATTGTTATCAGTATTGTTGTGTTTTATAAAAGGATCATTAAAATGAAAAATCTGCCTTGTTTCTTGCCTTTCTTTCCTGGCTTAAACCTTCCGAGAAACATTTGGCGAGAATTGAATAAATACATTTTGATTTGATTTTAATAAAAATAACGAGCAAGTTCCATTAGAGTGGTCCAATTATAATTGCATTTCCTTTTACACCTCTTCTAATATAATCCAAAAGCAGTCCTGATTTATATTCATGTAACAATACAAAAGTTACATCAGACATGTGTTGGGCCATGAAACAATGTCTTCTTGATCCCTATTCCCATATCACCTTTGACGTGTAGAATTCGAAAACACGTGTACAATATCAACGTACGTGTTATGACAAGGGGCTTATTCTAAAAAAAACCTTCTGAACGAAAGAGCAGCGAGAAATTGAAGTAGGGAACCGTCACAGTCGTCTTTGTTGTGTAGTTTTGCGAGAGAGTTACTCAAGCTAATTGTAGACTGTCATTTTTAAATAAAAACACATTTTAAAAAAGGCCGTCATGTTAAAGAACTGATGGCCGTTGGGGCAGAAAGATTCTCGAGTATCCCCACTAGATGGAAATACGACATGATAAAGGCTGCTGGGAGCCGTTGGATGCAAGCCGCGGTCGCGAAGAATCTATGGCGGAGGCCTATGTTCAACAGTGGACGTCCCATGGCTGTTATTATTATTATTATTGTTATAAGCCTGTTGTGTCCCACTGCAGGGCAAAGGCCTCCCTTCCCTCTTTCCACTCGTCTCTGTTGATTGCAAGTCCAATCCAAAGGGGCCAATCCTTGAGGTAGGAGTTTAGCTCATCCCGCCACCTTCACCTGGGCCTTCCACGCAGGTGTCGTCCGTAGTTTGGGAACCATTCAGTGGTGGTCTTCGCCCACATTGTGTCTGGCATACGGCAAACGTGTCCAGCCCAGTCCCACTTGAGTCTTCCAGCTTTTTGAGCGACGTCGGCCACCTGTGTTCGGGAACATATAACCGAGTTCCTGATTCGGTCCGTGGCTGTTATGATGATGTATAATAAGTGTGTTCCTAATACTACAACGTACAACATGCGAAACAGTTGAGCCATCTAAAGACCGTTGCAAACGATTTTTATACATCTTCTATGGAAGAACAGCTTTTGGGCCAAAAATAATTGTGCCTTATTTCGTATAAGCCCGTTATTTAACTTTATTAACACAAAATTACACCATTTTTATATAACATTCACTAGAGCACACTAATCTTTCGTGCTAACAACGTTTCAAATCGAATGAAGAAAGTAATTTATAAAAAAATATATAAATGAAGTTGCGTGCGGCCTGTATGGGGAATTAAGGTTTTTTGAAAAGCTTATTAGAATTAAATCGATTTTTTGTACTGTGGTTAGCTTCTGTCAACTCACACCCAATAGTTGTGTATGAAAGCAATTCAACATTTTCCCTTCATGTTATGTCATCGCAAAGAATTTGCGAAACTATTTTTGACATCAAGAAAAAATCTGATTATGAAAAAACCCCATCAATTTAGTCATAAATTAATAAATTCGTGGTTTGGACCAAAACATTTTCCTTTCCTCTTTTTATAAAATAAATTTCGATGCAAAATATCGTGCGTTTTGAAGATAAGTCCCAAGTCGCCTCGTCAGGTGCTCTTCAAAATGCTCGAATTGCTTGTTTAACATATTTTTTTTGGTTCCGTTTCGTTATGACACGTTATATCTGAATTGGGGTGTGTGAGTATTAGACAGGTTGTTTTTATTTTGCTAAATGTCTGCTTACAGGAAATTCAAGTGCGTGTAAGAAGTGTCTTTGAGAATTTGCAGAGTTCTTTCCTTATGCCTATTACCATATGCAATGGACGTATTATTAGGAGTTAATAATACGTTTTCTCGATACAGGCTACGCCTAGTGAGGAAATAGTTAGATAATACCATAAATATATTTAAATTTTGTCTATAAAATTCATGTATCTATTACTTGTATGTAGTTATTTCTCTATGCCTAGCCACTTAGCCTGGCTCATAAGCATGTGCACCGTATAAATTGTTTAAATACTGTTTTATTTTGAAGTATTATAAAATATTTTAATTTTTTCATTTGCAAACATTTTTGTTTTACGTTAGGTTGGTATCAATTCAACCCATAGAACCAGATATTTGTAGAAAAATTGCACTGAGAAAATAGTGGTATTGTTTTACCTAAACCTTTAATTATTAAAAACATGTGTAATCAACTATTATACAATGAAATCAGGAATGAGATTACGGATCTCTTACGGACAAACCAAGATCACAGACAAAGCCAAAAGGATTAGCAAGCTGAAGTAGCATATAGCTCGAAAAACTGACTGTGTGGGGCGGAAAGTCTTTAGAGTGGAGACCAGGCACTGGAAAGCGCAGGTAGAACGACCCCCCACTAGATGGAAAGGTTATTGGAGATCGGTCACTCTGGAAATCTATGGGGGAGGCCTATGTTCAGCAGTCCTAAGTCAGATATGATGAGATGATGAAACCACTGTACCACCTTGTATTAGTCTTTAAGTTTTCTAGATTAAGTTATTGTAATTTGGTGTAACAATAAATAATTATCTATCTATCTATGGAACAATGAAACACACAGTTATATTGTGTTATCTTGATTTCCAACATCAGCTAAGTTCAAAAGCTAATCAGTATCAGAAACCAGTCCAGCTAACGCCCTAATACAATTTTAACACAATACCATTTCGCAGCTCGCTTCCTACTTCTGCTTTTATTTATTACTTGCACGCTGAACGTGCTCAACACGAATTTGTTTTCGTAATATTTCTAGAGCATTATGTGGCGCAAGCAAAACCTAAAGTCAGTTGTGGGACCAGTACGCAAGATTCAATTTTAAAAAGCAGTATGTAAAGCTTGTTCGTTTGTCTCTTATTTACTTTATTGCGACGTTTTATAATATTGTACGTAGATAAGGAGAAGACGCTCAACTGTTACAAAGTGCTTTTTGTTTGAGAATCATAAACTATATTGGCTTTATACGGGTGTGTCTGCCCTTCTGAGGTTTCGTGTATCAAAATCTGTGTTTTAGAGGACAATTACTGTAAATGGAATTTGTTTACTCAGGCTTTGTTTTACAAACAGAATACTACAATACTTGGCCATATTATAAGGATTTTGTTTGTTAAGTTTTATTATAATGTGAAGCATTTTTGTAAATTTTATTTTATTTGGTTTAGCAATAGATTAAACAATTGTATGCGAGACAAAAAATGTTTCTGAAGCAAATACTATGTTAATATATGTTTAATAACTGCTAGCTTGCGTTAAAATTAAATGCAGAGCCAATGTTTTTATAAACGTGTATACACTCTTTAGTTATTCGCATTTTTCACCATTATAAGTTGTTTATTCAATAATTTTTCACCTATTGCAACATTATTGGAATACATTATCACTTTCAATAACAACAATTACGAATTGGATAAAACTAGCTTCTAATAAGTAGCGTTTTTCTCTCCGATGGCGGAACGAACTTGACGCGCATAGTGCGAACTGGTCAACAGAAGCCCTAGACCGGGATGAATGGAGAAGTGAAGGGAGGCCTTTGCCCAGCAGTGGGATCCAGCGGGCTCTTTACATTCGATTATATTAGTTTCTCTCCAGGTCTCAATCTAGGTCATAATCTAACTATGTACCAAATTTCATCGAAATCAATTTAGCCGTTACAACGAGAAAGCGTAAAAAATAAATAAAAAAACGCGTGTGTGTACGCACATAACTGTACGCACATAAGAAGTTATAAATCCTTGGCGTAACGGAACAAAAATAGCTAATGATTTCATTCCATTAATAAATTCACCATTCATTAATAGATATAGTTATGAGTTTTCACAGAAACTTGAGACAGATGTTAGCTAACTTCATCATGTCGCTTTTTGACTGTCGGTGTGCGCGCGCATCGCAACAATTTATTTTTTACCTCATATTTGTTTCCCAACGCGCCAAAATAAGTATAACTTCAAAAACTCGCTTTCACATGTATAATATCTATGATTTTATGAGCCACTCGCACTTCACAGAGTTCACATAAAGATATACGACAAGAATAAATACCATCCAACTATTCAGGTAGCTGTTTGCAACAAACTGGTAGACCAAAGTGAGCCACTGACTTGATCATCAATACCAAGTAAAAACAAAGCTTCCTTTGAACCGGATATGCACTCAGATTCGATTCCTCTTTCCCTATATTGTAAGCTGACATCGAAATGGAGGTCACCCAATTTGTAAAACAAACCAGAGAATCGCAGAGCACGGTAGCTAAATAAAATAGTGGCAGCATTCGATACAATGAGTCGTCTAGAGCTCTTTTATTTTTATGTAGGGATCTTTCAAATTGTTTTCTGATATAAAAAGCAAATTGTAAGGTTATTGATAAAATTTATTGTTAAACTGTGAGCCTATCAAAATAATTTACTTTTAACTTCTAGAACATTTAAGATAGCCGTCTACACAACGGTTTCGAATAAATAAATAAAATAATAAATAAATATCGCTGGACATTTCACACATCGCTATCTAGCCCCAAACTAAGCAGAGTTTGTACTATGGGAAAAAGTTTATAAGTATTATATCAGTTATCTGGTTAACTGATATAATACTTATAAACTTTTTTGTAAATAAATACTTATAATATATAGAAAAACACCCAGACACGGAACAAATATCTGTAGATCATGCAAACATTTGTTCCGCGGCGGGAATCGAACCCGCGTCTCAGCCGGCTATACGCCCACTGCGCCACGGAGGCAGTCGAATGAAGCTATACTGTTTCTAAAGTACCATTAAATCTTTTGTTAGGCACATACATTGCTCTGTAGTAATTCTTTTTTTTATTGATGATAGTCAAGCGCTTGACTACTACCTCATCTGGTGGTAAGTGATGGTATGATCAAAGATGGAGCATGCTTGGAAAAAACCTGTTCACTCTGGACTTAAAGATTCCAAATTCTAAATCAATATGAAATTTCAAGTTGTTAAGTGTTCCAAAAACCAAGTTTTTCTAGTTTTAATTGTGTTGTTTACGGCGTAAAATTAAGTTTTGGGTTAATATTACCATTTGGGGTCGAAACCCTGGGTCCATGGGGTATCAGGGCCTATTTCATTTTCAAATTTCTTTTAGGGCGTCCGGTTGAAGCGACGTGTGATCCGATAGCTGGCGCCTATCTGTGTCAACGCATAAGCATTGCAATTCAGTGGGCAATGCAGCCAGTGCCTTGGGGATCTAGACTGTTTGCAATGGTGTTCTGATGATTCAACTGTTTCTTTTGTATAATAGGTCCGGGAAAAAGTCTTTTCGCATTATAGTATGTATGAACTTGTAATAAAATATCTTTGGCTATACTATTTGTATCTGGCTGGTTTTAGTATCATTCAAAGTTTAAATTTTAAAGAAGATAATTCCAAATTCAAATTAGGAAAATGTGTGATTTTTATTTGTTTTTCGTACTGTAAAGATGAGTGAATCTAATAAAGAAATTCGATACATTTTAAAATTTTACTACAAAAAAGGTAAAAATGCCACGCAAGCCGCGAAAAAAATTTGAGATATTTATGGACCTAGTGCAGTGTCTGTGAGGGTAGCACAAATTTGGTTTAAACGTTTTCAATCCGGAAATTTTGATGTCAAAGATGCACGTCGCTCTGGTCACCCTATTACGGATAAAATTGCTGCCATTTTTGAAAACGTGGAGCAAGATCGGCATATCAGTAGTTACGACGTAACTGAAGAACAGGGAGTTGACCACAAAACAGTTTTGGCGCAGTTGAAAAAACTGGGTACACAAAAAAGCTCAATATTTGGGTACCCCACAAGATCACTGAAAGAAACCTAATGAACCGTGTACTCATTTGTGATTCTTTATTACGACGTAATGAAACCAAAACATTTTTGAAGAAGCTGATAACTGGTGATGAAAAGTGGATCACGTACGACAAGAACATGCGAAAAAGGTCGTGGTCAAAGGCAGGTTAGGCTTCACAGACTGTGGCGAAACCCGGGTTAACTCGCAACAAGGTGATGCTGTGTGTGTGGTGGGATTGGAAGGGCATTATTCATTATGAGCGGTTACCACCAGGCAGGACCATCGGTTCTGAACTCTACTGCGAACAACTGATGATATTAAACCAAGAAGTTGAAAGAGACCGGCCGGAATTAATCAACAGAAGGGGTGTGGTTTTTCATCATGATAACGCTAGACCTCACACATCTTTAGCCACTCACCAAAAATTAAGAGAGTTTGGCTGGGAGGTGTTAATGCATCCGCCGTATAGTCCTGACCTTGCATCTTCAGATTTCCACCTGTCTCGGTCTCTTCAGAATTATTTAGACAGTGTCAGGTTAACATCACGAGAGGACTGCCAAAACCACTTGTCGCGGTATTTTGATCAGAAGCCCCAAAATTTCTATAGCAATGGGATCATGTCCCAACCTACAAGATGGCAAAAAGTTATCGAATAAAATGGTACCTACATACTTTAGTTAAATATAAATGAACTATATTAAAAAATGTTTTGAATTTTCTTAAAAAATGCGAAGAAACTTTTTCCCCAACCTAATATTATATTGCTTGGCTTGCGCAAGTACGATCACATTTCAGAGTATCGCCACAGACTTAAGTGGTTACCTATCCGCCTTCGCCGGAATGCTCACATCCTTTCCCTCCTTTATAGCATTCTTTTCATCCCTTCTACTCCGTCCTACCTCAAAGAACGTTTTGACTTTCTTCACCTTTCCAACTCTCGACCCTTACGTTCCTCTGAAACCCTTCAATTAAAAACTCCCCATCATACCTCAGTATTTTATAGTTCCTCTTTTACTTTGCAGGCTACCAGGCTCTGGAATGCCCTACCTGTCTCAATTCGTCACGCTAAATCTCTCCCTATCTTTAAAAACTTGGTCAGACAACACTATCTGTCATCCATCGCTCACTAGGCCACTTATTAATTATTACATTTTTATAATTTATATATGTAAGTATGACAATATATATTTTATGTATTATAATATTAATATTTATGTAATTTTATGATTATATTATACATTATAATTATGCATTTTATTTTATATTATCTATATTTTTAATAAATATACGTGTACTATATCGGATTTACGCCGCCGTCTTTATTTTGTTCACATAGATCCTGTCCATCCAAAGGTTGCCTGGAAGAGATCGCTTTTAGCGATAAGGCTGCCCATTGTACCTATTATTTAAGTGTATTTTCTTATAAATGTTTGTATTTAAATGGTGTGCAATAAAGAAATTATCTATCTATCTATCTATATTCTTGTAAATAATTGTATATTCTTAATAAATGTATAAATGTTTGTCATTTCTATAAAGATTTATCATTAGATAAAATTTATTCTACTATAAAAAAAATACGTATTACTGATAATGTTAATATTGGATTGGATGTTCTATTCATCCAAACTTTATTGTATACAAGTACCTATCCTTCGAGTTAATTCAACGTAATGTTGACGAAGTTTGCAGTGTTCGTTTCATTGATAAACCAATGATCAGAGTCCATGTCGATATTGTCCATCTGTCCGTCGACCCCGCACCTGCCGCAGTCGGAAAACTTTCCTTTTCAATGAATGTTCCGAAGTCGTTTGCGTTTGTTATTGTTTTCGATCACCAAAGTTCAATGGCGAGGGGTAACTTTTACGCTGAAAGTCATAGCTGAACTTTCACCGTGGGGAGTTCAGTGATGCTTTTAAAAGCTGGAAAACAGTCCATTTCCATTATCCTAAATTGAATACCTTATTAACCATAAACTAAGCTTAGCTTGCACAACGATTTCTAAACGTATTTAAATTTGACGTCTATGTATGATTTGATATTTAGCCACCAAATCCGTTTAGACATAGTTGCGCAAGTCATCCTAAGAATGTGAAATTAAAAAACCTCTTGTAGTTAATTGGATAATGAGTGAACAATAATAACAATTAATAATAATATATTTGCAGGAATGTAGGTATACATTCTAATGCTAAGTAAAATAAATATTTAAAAGCTCCTTAAAATTCTGCGTCAGCGTCAAGATGTGCAAAAAGTCATTAAATAAAATATTGTTACGAGCTGAGGGTTCGGTATAAAGTAATGAAAACGAATCTAACCAAAATAACACGATCTTAATCACAAGACACTAATTCACACCACTCTTGCACAATAAACCACTAAAAGTCACCGAAATATTAGCACGTATCGCCAAAACCAGACTGACTCACTGTTTTTTTTCGAATGGACTAAATTCGCTGTTGGCCTCTGAGGCCGTGACTGCTTAACCGAACTTTTGGCGAGCGCAGATGGCGCTCAGCTCAGTAAGTTATTTAGGCAACTAGCGCAAGGGCACCACTTAGGTACGAGCCTCGGCTTGGGCAGTTGCCGGGGTGAGGATAGGAGAGAAACGCCCGGGTACATGTCTGTACCTCGTATAGGCGGCGACTGAAGGGACTCGTCGACCTCGCCGGCGAAGTCAGTGTTTCTGTAAAGTGTTTGCTCTGTCTGATGTACAGTAGATGACTCAGATATCGCTTCCGCGTTAGCGGAGGTGATTTCGTCATCCGGGTCTCCGCGAACGTGTCTCGGACGACAGAGGATTTAACCACTGACTCACTGGGTGTCTCTACGCTCTGTTTAGGTATACCGCACGCCCCCACTACACGCCTTCGCGAACAATCTAGAAGGTTCCACTAGCAACTAGAGTCGTATAGGTATTTCGACAATACTACTCTTTCTTATTCTGTGCAACTGTAGGTAAAAACGTAATAGGTATATACCAGTATTACATATTCTGTGACACAGTAGGTATAAATTCGAGAGGCCGACTATTACTTATACTGGGACAGCCTCGGCGTAACAATATCATAAATTTAAACGAAATATTACTTGAAATATGCATTTAATTTAATTTTTATGTAGAATAATTGAAAAGCTGTTGTAAAGTAATACTTTTCCAATAGTCTTCGTGTTGTTTATGAAATACTAATGCATTATAGAAGAGCCGTGCCATATTTCACACAGGGGTGCAGACTTAATACGCTTAATTGATGGATATTGAAAGAAACATTGATTCCCTGTGGACTAATTTACGATATGATAAAGTGCAAAGTCGCATAAAGAGATGGCAGCACCAAGTTCGATGGGGTCTCTAAACGGGTTAAGGGATTTTTGATTTTACTGCTTATGTAACCGGTCATAAACAGAAGAGGCACTTATTCCCAATAGACTAATCCATGCGAAGATGAAGTGCAAAATCGCATTTTAATGTGGTCGCACCACGATAGGTACGGTCTCATAACGAGTTAAGACATTTCTCAGTTTACTGCATAAACCAACGGTCATAAATAAGTGGTCTGCGTGACCCACATAATTTCCTACTCATAACACAATCTAAATCTTTTGTAAACAAGAGAAAATAATTAAATGTCCCGTCCGGTTACAGGCTTCCTATAAATTTGCGGATATGAATTGTGCCGCAGTATTTCAAAGGCTATTAGTTATTAAAGAATTATGCAGTGTGCCTTGCAGTTAAAGAAAGCGGCGTGTTCTAACAAAGTTGGTAAAAAATAAGTTTTAGGTTGCGGGTTTTAAAATTAGATTTAAACAAGTTAGCGAACGGCACAGTGTGGTGATTAAATTATGCTTTTTGCAATAGTTATACTATACATTTTGTCTCTTTCAGAAGATCAATTTATTATTTCAGTATGGGGTTCTTCAAAAAGGGCGTGTTACTATTTTTAATCGGTCGGCAACCTGCGATTAACCGTTCATAGGCTACGCTAACCGCTTACCATCAAGCGGGCCGTATGCTTGTTTGCTGCATTAGTAGTATAAATGGTAATATGTTTGTTAGATTTAAATTACACAAACAAATAAAATAATGCAACCTATACATATAAAATGCTTTGTCCTCAATGACTGACTGATGGATCAACGTACAGCCTAAACCGGTGATCGTAAGACCTGAAACTTGGAGGGTTTGTTCTTTGGATGACGTAGGCACCGATAAGAAAAGATTTTCCGAAATTCTACCCCTAAGGGGGTGAAAAAGGGGGCAAAGTTTGTATGGAACAACGTGATCCCTTGGTCCAATCTACTTCAAATTTTGCATAAACCTTTTTTAACAGAATTGATGGAAGATGTGTTTCGTATTTTATTGAAATTCATCCCCTAACGAGGTTAAAAAGGGGTAGAAAGTTTTTCTGGCGGTGATTTGCTTCGAAGTTGATATCAATACTCCTTAGTGCTTATTTTTTAAATTACATTTTATTTTGACACATGTTTGAAAACACAATCCGATTTTATTCAAAAAAGGTTGAACTCACATAAAAACATAAGCAAATACTCTTTAAAATTGGAATGTCTCGAAAGTCACCGTACTATTATTAGTACCTCATTTGAAGGTTTCTAAGCTTAAAGAGGTTATGCACTTTTAGTACACGGCCTCATAGGGAAGTAGAGTTCGAAATTTGAAATGGTAAGGACTAAAATATTTATGTGTATTGTTTTTAGCATTTTTTTTAGATTTATGAATTTGTCTGTAGCATTACCGAGTTATGGTGCTGTCTCTCTCACACTTCAGATCCACATTGAAAATCGACATGAAAATGACAAGGCATAATTCGGTAAATTTACAAATATCCTCTCCAATCCACGTATGTATTTTAAATTAATGTCGTTTGTAACAAACAGGTTGTATAAACACATGTGTACGAAACAGAGCATAAAAACTGAATATGGTCATTTTTAACCAATGACGCTAAAAAAGTGGCTAAAAACTTATACCAAGTTTAAAGTCTGTTTCTGTGTGTCTGTCTGTCTGTGGGAACGTAGTTCCCAAACGGATGCACTGATTCAGATGCGGTTTTTGTAATAGATTATCTATGGTGATTCTTAGCTGTGTGATGAAAATCAGGACGTTCGAAGATTATTAGAACTTTTTATTTTTGGTGAAGGGATATAGTCTCAGCTGTAAAATGGAAATTGCCTACTGGTTTTTTTTGTACTAGCTGAACCCGCCCGCGGCTTCGCTGTTTGTCAATGAAACCATTGCCCTCTTTCTGCGCAGTCGGATAAATGTCTCAATCCCGGTCATAACTATACCTATACCAAATTTTACGTAACAAACAGAGAGACCGAGTTACTTTCGGATTTATAATACCTATGAGTAAAGATAGACACATCTATACTAACATTCGAAATTCGAAAGTAAATCTGTCTCTATGTCTGTTTGTTGCGACTAAACGGCTGGACCGATTTCGATAAAATTTGCTATTCAAAAAGATGATGACTGGGATTGATTCATATCACAGGCTTCTTTTTACTTGACTGCGCAGAAGGAGGGTAATATTTTAATTGACAAACCACGTGTGCGGAGTCGCGGGCGGGTCAGCTAGTTTTAATATCATGGACATAATAATAGTGGTGAATTTAAACAGCCCAATTTTCATCTAAAAACGCAACAAAAACCAAAACAATTTTCATCAAGTAAAGTGCCAGGAACCTGCAGGCTAGCGAGCTAACCGAAAAAGCGAACAAATTCTACTCGCGAACAGCAAACAGCCTTGCCAAAGATCCTTGTCAACTGTATTAATTCTGTTAAACAAACCACGCCAAGTAAGCTTGCGGGTCAGCAGATAAGGGCAGCGGAAATTGCTTAGAGTAGCCATTGCCAGTGGCACAGCAAGTGGGTGATGGATCACCTGCTCGCATGACCGAGTAATTGTTACTTCACTCCCCGTGGTCGCGTGCCAACAGTGCCTTAAATAATCCTTGGGCCTTTTGCGACGCTTATAAGTGAGACTTAGTGATAATGACGTTGATGTTAAGCCACAATACTAATCATCATTATCATCAGCCAAGCACGTCCACTGCTGAACATAAGCCTCCCCCATAGATCCAGAGCGACTGATCTTGTGCGGCACCCGACAGCCAGCAACTATTAACATCTAGTGGGGGCTATCGTACGCTAAAATCAAATCCGAGGTCCTAATCAAAGACGAGGAGTTGGCTCTTGTGGACACCACCGAATTCTTAGGTATAACCCTAGATCATAAGCTTCAATGGGGCCCTCACATTGATAAGTTGTCGAAGAGACTTAGTTCTGCAGCATACGCAGTCAAAAAGATCCGTCTTTTTACAGACGTAGACACAGCTAGACTAGTTTACTTTACTTACTTTAGTTTGGGATTGAAATTGCTCCAACTCGTTCAAAATGTTACAATTTAGACGTAATTTATTTTCTGTATTGTTATGTATTCTAAAAGGATCATTAAAAAACAACCAGGCTTGTTTCTTGCCTTTCTTTCCTGGTTTGGCCGCGAAGGAACAGGCAGTAAAATTAACGTTTCAAAGTGATCCTTGTGATTTTAATGAGTAAAAATATTTGACTTTGACTTTGCTGCACTTTCCAGTACGTGGTTTCCACTCGAGAACCTTTCTGCCCTAATAGCCGTCCGTTCTTCGAGCAATGTGCCCTGCCCACTGCCATTTCGACTTGCTAATCCTTTGTGCTATGGCGGTGACTTTGGTTCGTCTACGAATCTCTTCATTTACAATGTTAATGATGAAAATAAAATGGGCTTTTGCATTAATTGAGTACATTGTCCAGTAGCAAGTTAAGCTGAGTGAATGGTCGCAGACGCTAAGTGCCTGAGATTGGTATTTAGAATTATTATTAGGCTTGCAAGCAATGTTCTTTCTACAATCCTCCCTGCGTATAAGCTTGTACAGCCCCTTTTCTATGCCACCCTCTCAGCTTAGTAGGATTAATACACAGGATAGATAATATGGCAAAGTAAATCTGCACGTATTGACTATCCATAATTTATTTGCTAAAAATAGTTAAATATTAAAAATGTACGCTATTTTTCTCATAGAGAGGGCACTGAGCGTCAAGGATTATATACACATTTATTCTAATACTATTTATGTGAAAACTGTCCATTCGCGACGTCGGGGTTGGCGCGACGACATCAGTGTATTCGAGATGGAATGATGGGAATCTGCCAAGGATCGTGATAGGTGGAAGGAGTTGTTGGAGGCCTTTGCCCAGCAGTAGGAAAATGTATACTAGTTAAAAAAAATATATGGAAACTACTTGAAAAAAAAAATGATACCAAAGTAGGAAGAGACACTGAAATCGTTAGAAGCTTTTGACACAGGATCTGAAACGTAGGTAGATAGTATTATGACTGCATGTAGTGCTTAAATCAAGAAATTATTTTTAAAAAAGCATGTTTTAATACTCAATTTTCAACAGTTTTTTAAATAGTGGTTTTTTGGATGTTGTAAAATTGAATTGTTTTCAGATAGAATTCTCCCAAAAATTCAACATTTACGATTTATGCAGCATGTTTTCTGAACAAATAGGCCTCCGACACAGCGAAGTCAACTCTGTTTGTTTTTTGATTCGGTTCAACAAAGCGAGCGGATGCATATTCGTCGCAACATTTGTCACACTCCGCTGAATCTTCATTGGACGATTTAGTCTCTGGATTTCGTACTACGGAGGTAAAAAAATATATTCAGATATTTTGTGAAACATGTGACCAGAAATATTTATAGTAAGTTCACTAAAATGTATTGTTTACTAGCTCAGTACTTTACGCTATTGTACATATAAATTTGATTTAATTCTGAAATAAGCATAAGAAAATAAGTTAAGAGTAGTAGATTTCCTCGTGAAAGGGCTCGCCTGAGGAAGTACTACCACCAAACCTATTTATGCCGCCGTTAAAAAGCCATATGCCATATGCTCAAGTTGATGGACGCAGGGCAGTGCATAGTAGGTCACATTTCTGAGGTGCGTAACCTACGAGGCAATACTTATTACAGGCGATATTTACCACTTAATATTAGGTGGGCCATATGCTTGATCTATCTGGAGGTCATATACAAAATTAAAAAAAACCATCCAAGTGCGAGTCGAACTCGCCCACGAAGGGTTCCGTATCTAAAATAAATATTTTCTTTCACACAATAGCCCAATTTTATTTATTTACCTTATTTGAGGTTGGTTCCGATTAAGCTAGTCCTCTAAATTGTATGAGCGCCCATACAACTCAGAGGACTATCGTAATTGGCGTCAATTACGTATGTATGGGCACCCTTTAATTATCTACTTTTTTATTTTTTGTAATTTTTCCTTTATATGTGCTTTTTTTCTTTTACCTTGCGTTTTGCCAAATTTTGTGATTCTAGTTCAACGGGAACTACCATATAGTTTTTCGATCCAAAACCTATAGGGTACTTCCGGTTGACCTAGAATTGTCAATATTGGTTAAAAGCAAGGTCAAAAAGTAAAGGGAAAATTCTTAAAAATAAAAAAGTTAAAATTAAGGTAAATTGTGGTACTTACAAATTTTCTCGAAAATCGAAATTTGCCCATATCTTTTTATCATGTTGACTCAGGACCTTGATTTTTTTACACCTAATAGGGACTATAGATTTCCGTATCTGGTAAAAATTTCAATTGGCTTGGTCGACCCGTTCCTGAGAAAATCGGTGGTGACACACGGACAGATGGACAAGAGAGTGATCTTATAAGGGTTCCTTTTTTAGCTTTTGAGGTACGGAACCCTAAAGGTGACAAATTTAAAACAACATTTATTAATATATTTTTTGAAATGATCATAAATGTCATCGAAAAACCTTTCTGCCACAATGGTAAAAAATTCTTTGAATTTTGTGCCTCCCTGCCACTTCAGCTTACTACGAGAAATTGTGTATTGAACTGTTTAAAAAAAAAATATTATCAGTATCTGGCATGGCTTGTTGGCTAGAAGTACTACATTTTTTGCGTCCCTAGGTAAAATACTCCTAGAATTTACTGAGCTTATAAATTTTGCAGTGGCAATCAAATATTTATATCATATTTTTAATGTAATATTGCTATGCAAAGCCAGGCGTGATGATTCATAAAAACGACCGACCAAATAAATAAGGTTTATAGGCTATTCTTCAATTTATTTTCTCAGTCTGTTTTATGGTAGTTTCAGGAGAATTTACCGTTATAATGATAATCATTTATTGCCAGAATATAGGTTATACAGAAAGATGTGACATTTAATTTAAATTAATTTTACTATACTCTAATCCCACTCAGGAGCGTGCAATAAGCTTGTAAAGCTTTCATATTTGTTTTCTTATAAAGATATTGTTAGTAATATTACACTATTTATAATTATTCATTGTCAAATTAATCATGTCATTATTTATTAAAGTATATTTCTAATCTATCATAGGTTTAATAATGTATATGTGGGTCTTATCTAAAAGCCATAATTTTAATTTGTGCCTAAATTTAAAAAGTGGCAGTTCTTGAATGTCCTTTGGTAAATTATTAAACGTTTTTTTGGTCACGTGGTTGTTATTCATAAATTTTGTATTCATGAGTTTATTTTTAATTTTAAATAAATTAACTGGAATTGTATTAAGGTTCGACTAATTTACGCTAAAAACTTAGCTACAAACCTAGTAGGATAAAGGCTTTGCGCAAAGCTGCACTAGCAAATTAATAGAATGATAGTTATTCCAATGTACAATGCATACAGTATTGCGGGAATTGTATTCCGAATACACTCATCATTTGTAAACGTGATCGAGCCAAACGCAATGACCCCAATTTTTCCTCATCCACAATATGGAATGCTTCAGCATGATAAACAAAATCACATATTCTTAGCTGGCTGTTGGCAGATTATTATTGCCTTTAGCTATGCATTATTCATAGTTGTCTTTGTGTATAACTATGGTCATATATCAGAGGATGACTCCCGTTTTTCTGACAATATTTAATCTGGCACATATCTGATCCTAAGTTATGATGTCTAACAAACATCATCAAATATGTATTAGGCACTTTGCTTTATTGACAATTGAAAGCTATGAATAGAAGTGGCTCAATTATTTTACTTCGAATGGCTATTAAAGCTACGGTCTCAAATAACTATAATTTATTGATCGAGCGAAGCGAAGATCTCTAAATTAACTTGGGCAAATCGGAGTTGTATGTATGTTTGTTTGTCCGAGGATAACTTTCAAAGCGTATATCCGATCATCGTGAAATTTAGTATATAGGTAGGTAGTGATAGCACAATTTTGAAATGTGGGGGGGGGGGGTTGCGTAGATATAGGGGTTCAAAAGGGATAAAAACAAAAGATCTTCATTTGTATATTTAGACGCTGTTTTTATTTTTAGTAAAGTCCTTACAGTTTTTGAGTTATCAACTATAATAAAAACTGAACTTTGACAAAACTCACAGGGTACACCAGTGACCCCACAGTGACACACATATAGGCAAAAGTCTGAAATCCAGAATAACTGCAACTTGTACCCCAAAAAAGAGTAACCAAATAACATGAACTCCCGTTACCTGTAATTTGAATGAAACTGTAGGTCAAGTAAGTTGGTTATTTATTTCGTGGCACTATTTTGATAGCCAATTTTTTGTTTTAATCGGAGACTCGCTAGATCTCAGTTCGGGGCGAACCACTAGTTATAGTACAAATGTCCGACAGCGTCTTCGCACGCGTAGTTTGTCGATAAAAACATTACCCCCATCTACATTCTGAGCAGTCTGGTAAAATATTGCATGTGTCTCAATCCCGAAAATAATCTATCTTTTAGAATCTTTTGAGGAGACCCGGATGCCATATAGTCCGAGCCTTAGGATGCCTTTCGGCTAGATGGAGCGACGATTTGCGCGCTGTAGGTGGTAGAGACTGGATGAGCTCAGTTGCGCATCCAACGTTGACCTGCTATAGGTTGATGATGATGAAGTTTCATTGTAAGATGAATTGATAACTGATCTTCTTTTTAGGGGCAAAGGCAACGGCTATTATAAATGAGCAAGATTATATTATAATATAACTTAATTCCCACCGTCTACAGCATTAAAAGTTTTAAACATAATTTAAGTAATTATTTGACTTAGAAAATTTTCGTGCGTTATTACAATCATTATTATAAATACGGAATTTATCACGCACCGTTTCGACTGCCTATGTTTTGGTTCAATTTGTGAAACATCATCAGGGTGAGTGCGATCCGCTCCGAATACGTCTCGCCTCGCACTGATTAAACGGTACGTGATAAATCCCGTATTAATAATAATGAGGTAATTATTGTTTTCATAATATACAAACTACAGTTAGCTTGGCTTGCACAACGACCCCTAAAAGTATTTAGCGACTGAACATATTTAACTTTGGCGTAATTGTATGATTTGACAACTCCTTAAATCATATTGTTACGAGCTGAGGGTTCGGGATAAAATAATGATAATCAGTCTGACCAAAATAACACTTTTATTCAACACTAAACTGGTAAATACACGATCTTAATCACAAGTAGTCACAACACACTAAATCACACCACTGTTGCACAATAAACCACTAAAAGTCACCGAAATGTTCGCACGTATAGCCAAAACCAGACTAACTCTTTCGGCCATCTCTCCGGCCTATTTATATCGCGCACAGTTCACAACACTCGAACGCTCTGGATCGTTCCAGGAAAGGGTCGGTGTTTCGACAGAACAACCATTCCTTATTCTGTGCAACTGCAGGTAAAAACGTAGCATGTATGTATATCCCATACCAAGTATTACGTATTCTGTGACACAGTAGGTAAGCCGAGAGCCATCGAGAAATTTCGACTATTACTTATTGTGTAACAGCCTCGGCGTAACAATATTTAGCCATTAAATACGTTAAGGCATCGTTGCGCAAGTCACCCTTGTTATCTAAAGCTCGAAACATAAAGTTGTACAAAGTAGGTTATTTTCCTACATTGTTGTTTTATTATTTAACTAAAATAGTTAAGTCTTATGAGAATGACAAGAAAATTAATGATTTTTCTTTGAATTTAATGTGAAAATTTCAACCGCTAATGTGAACTTAGCGTGATAAGGCGATGCTTTGCGAAAAGCTTTCAGTCTGTCTAGATTGAGTTCATGAAGCGAAGTAAGTCTTTAATTAATTTCATCTTTCAAACATAATGCTGTTATAAATGTTTTTGTTATATTTTATTTTGTATGATATAAATTATGCGACACAATTAAAATGTATGAAATATTGGTGAAACACAACGTTTATGGTAATTGTTAAATATACTTTATAGTAAAACATTTTCTGAGACTCACATTAAAGTAAATCATAAAAATGTTATGTATTACTAAAATAAGCTACTAAGATGACGCACTTATAGAGTTCGAACAAGGAGACCGCTCATTTTACATGTTCCGTTAGTTAAAATCAATTACATGTAGAACGCATTTATAATTCGAGCAAGGGCTTTGCTTAACACTTTGGCAGATGCAGATATTGATTTATTCAATTCTTCGCCAAGCAAGTTAAAAAGCTTGCTTGCGGATAAATTCTTCGCTAATAATTAATCTACCTAAAACTCTCATTAATATTAATATTGTAATTTCAAACGGGTTTCGTCCACTGTAGCTGTGTTTTTATCTTTTTTAAAATTATCTGTAGAAATTTGTAATTGGCCCTAAGCATACATGTCTTTTTTTTATACTACTGGATATGGAACAAGCCTATGGCCCACCTGATGTTAAGTGGTAACCATCGCCTACAACAAGTCTTTTTGCATGCATTATAATATACTTAATTAGTTTTTCTGTGTACCTAGCTATAAGTTTACTCAATAAAAAAATATAAATAAAGAATTGTCAAAATTCAGTAGTCTTTACTAGTTTACGAGCAATAGTCGACCAACTTATGTCTATATGAATGAATGAATGAAAACACGTTATTGTACACCACAAAAAAAACAAACATACTAGCGGTTCGCCCCGAACTGAGATCTCGCGAGTCTCCCATAAAACAATAAAATATTATTCGTAATCTTTGACTATCAAAATAGTGCCACGAAATGTCTAACCAACTAACTACAGACCTACAGTTACATTCAAATTACAGGTAACGGGAGTTCATGTTATTTGATTAAAATTTTTTGGACTTATTCTGGATTTCAGACTTTTGCCTATATTTGTGTCACTAAAGCTATACGCATACCAAATTTCAGCACTGTGGGGTCACTGGTGTACCCTGTGAATTTTGTCAAAGTTTTGTTTATATTATGGCTAATAATTTAAAAACTACAAGATATAACTAAAAATAAAAACGGGGTGTACAAGTGGTACGTCTAATAAAAGGTATTTGCTTACAAACGCCACTTGACCGGATAGTCCCATTTTGTTATTTTTTACCCCTCTTGAACCCCGACATCTCAACAACCCCCCCACATTTTAAGCTCATTGAGTCACACCAAAATTGTGCCATCACTAGCTACCTATATCCAAATTTCACGATGATCGGATAAACGCTTCGAAAGTTATTATCGGACAAACAAACATGCATACATACATACATACAACGCCAATTTGCCCAAGTTAATTTGGAGATCTCGCTTCGCTCGATCAATAAATAAAAATTTACAAAGCAACAAGTACAATATAGTAGGGTTTGCAAACAGTTCATTAAAATGTTTATATTTAATGACTAAAACCAACTTTTATTTGAATACGACTAAGACAGCCGTACTGGCTACGGAACCCTTCAATGTGCGTGGTTTGACACGCGCTTGACAAATTATTAGTGAATAGGTGTGGCTCTTACCTACATTACGCCACGTTACGATTGATTGGAGACGGAACGTGGAAAGCGAAGGTTCTCGATAGAAAACAGAATACTGAAATTTGGAGTTCATTTTGATCAGCTGATCGTATCATAGCCGGAAGAGTTCAGTTATGAAAGAAGTGGAAAGTGTACAACGTCTTAAACTATTCGCATCGATCCGATCGTTACTAAAAAAGTATACGAGCATGACGTTACATATATTTTTTGTTTTTTTTTATTTATTTTCTACTACTTGGAGATGGAACAAGCTTATCGCCCACCTGATGTTAAGTGGTAACCATCACCAACACTATGCCTCGTATAGTTCACGCACCTTAGAAAAGTGCCTTACGATGCATTACGCTACCTCCATTAACTGTAATTTCACCATATCCTTGAAACCGAAACATAGCAATGCTGCTTGGCGGCAAAAATAGGTCTTTGTTTGGTAACACGCAAAAAAAAATGTGCCTGATAGCAAAACAACCTTTACATATTTCCTGTAAAATTAAGTACACAACTAATAATTAAAAAATAAACAAAAACTTAGCTAATTCTACTTATTTACTATATAATAATTTGTCTGTGGCGGTAAAAGCCTCCTTCAATACCTAATCAATATATAAATAATCGATTACTGTGTAGTACCTTATTCAAAATGTAATTTACGCGTAAAATACATTTGCATAAGGCCCAAAACTTTGTTAGCATAAACCAAAGCATAAAATACTTACTTCTTAACATTCTAAGAGAGTTTAATTTTAGTTTGTATCTCAAAGGAAAAGGTACACGCCAAAGTTAAACGTGCCGAGCCTGAAATATTGTAGAGACAAAGTCTAAGAAGAAATTTTCCATCCCTCTCTAATATATAAAAACATGGTGTTTGTGGTCAAACTCTTTTGAAACGGGTCGACCGATGTAAATTTTTTGTTTATTTGGTAGGTATGAGAATAGGTCGTAAAGTTTTTTTCACCCTCCAACCCCCACCCCACATTTTTAAATTGCGATTTTAATATTTTTGTATGAACCTTATAATTTAACCGTCGTTCATTGACGTGAAGTCATTTACATGAAGTGTCGCGTCACTTTGACAAGAGTGTTTCCCACGGGAACGTGAGACTTGAAGCGTTCGAAGCCGCGGGTGGGTCAGCTAGTAATTATAAGAAGTTATATGAAATTTAAATTTGTATTTTATGTACTTAAATCATTATTATAAAATAAGATTCCAGCAGTGGGACTGGCGATGATGATTCATTATTAAAATTTTTTTTTAACAAAAATCAAAAAACTGGACCGACTTTTTGAATTTAGGGTGACTGGCAAATTAAAGAATCACCCGAAATAAACAAGGTTTCTATTTAAAAAAACCGCGTCCAAATAGGTCCATTTATGTGGGAACTACGATGGCACAGGCACAGGCGTGAAACTAAAAATCTTTGACCCCCTCTTTTTGTGTCGTGGGTTAAAAAAAAGAAAGTAACTACTGTTACAATATATCGACAATGGTTTTTAGTCAATATATTTGAAAGTTTTTTTTTGTAATTTTTATTATGATAGATAGATAGATATATAACTCTTTATTGAATTACCGCACAAACAGAAATAATACAAAAATAAATATAAGGCTACAATAAATAAGGCAATACAATGGGCGGCCTTATCGCTGGAAGCGATCTCTTCCAGGCAACCTTTGGATGCAGTGAAATTTACAATATGGAGTGCGGTGTACTTTGTAGGATATATTTACACAAATATTCTTAGGTATACTAAAAAATATGATAGGGTTCCAATCCTAATACTTAAAATACTTATAAAATCGACTAATATATAGATATATGTATGCAAATAGCTAACTATACTAACAGATAAAATGTTTAAATAGTAAATAAATAACGCTAGGAAGATGACATCGTCAGGTAATGTTGCTTTACCTTCAGCTTGAAGGTGTGTAAGGAGGATGACCGTCTTATTTCTTCGGGCAGAGCATTCCACAGCCGAACAGCCTGGACAGTAAAAGAAGCGCTGTAAAAGGAAGTGCTACGCCAATGGGACAAAACTATTATCAATTAGCTTCCGCCGGCGGTTTCGCTCGTGGTTTGTCAATAAAAAGTAGATTTTATCTCAGTCAGCTTTTAATCAATTTATATACCAAATTTCATCAAAATCGGGTGAGCTATTTAGTCGTGAAAACGTAACAAATAGACAGATAAACTTATTTCCAAATTTACTAAATAAGTGTAAATGTGATTTTGGCTTGGTGTATCCATCGCAACCTTTTTTTATATTACAATTTGGGCTATATTAATAAATAAATAAATAAATATTGCTGAACATTTCACACAGCGCTATCTAGTCCCAAACTAAGCAGAGCTTGTACTATGCGAACCAGATGACTGATAGAATACTTAAATACTTTTTTTTTGTAAATACATACTTATATTATATAGAAAAACACCCAGACCTGGAACAAATATCTGTAGATCATGCAAACATTTGTTCCGCGGCGAGAATCGAACCCGCTACCTCCTGCGTCTCAGTCGGCTATTCGCCCACTGCGCCACCGAGGTAAAAGCAATGAATATTATTAACTCACCTAAAGCTTCTTCTATTGTTACCTAACTTTGTCTCAAGCAATACTCATTTTGGATGTTCAGAACGAAATTCATGCAAACAAAAGGACCTAACTAAGCGGCTCGCAAAACTGCATCCGGCGAGTTTTATTACATTTTCAATAGCGCGGCCGATGATGTGATTTCCAAGTAGCCGGTTATTGGCCGGCTCTTGTCCATTCCGGCCCGGTTCAGTCCGGTTTGGCGTCATGTTGTGACCGGGAGAAGTATTGTGTGCAACTGATTGCATTTTCTGCAGCGAAATTGATGTTGTTTCAGCTATTTGTGCTGGCTTTTCCTCAAATGGCCTCGATCTAAAACGGCAATGAAGTTTTATGATTTATCTTGATTTCGTTGTTGTTTCTTATTTTATGATTCGCTTACTTATCTTTATTGCTTTCGGAAGTAACTATGTAGCTACATTTCAGACCAATATGAGAATTCGTTACATAGTTAAGTTTACTAAAACATTGCTAAATAGTATTCACAACAAGCGAGTCCAATCTTATTAAATATTATCATCATCCTCAGGTCTGCCATAGGACGTCCACTGTTTAACATAGGTCTCCCCCATAGATTTACAGAGAAAACGATATTGTGCGGCCTGCAACCAGCGGCTCCCATTAACTTGCCTTCCTTTATCAGGTCGTTTTTCCATCTAGTGGGAAGAGGGAGGAAGTGGTGGTGGGAGGGGGGGGGGGGTGACTGTAGAACCTTTATGTCCCAACGACTGTCAATTCTTCGAGCTATGTGCCCTGCCCCCTGACACGCCAGTTTGCTAATCCTTTGTGCTTTGTCATTGACTTTTGTATGAATACGAGTATCATCCTCACAATATTATATAAAATATTTAACCTCATATCAAAAGATTTATTTATTGCTTTAAGGTTTTTCAAATTCAATTTCATACGCCAAGTGTATATCAAATACATATCTGAAAGAATACGACTTCTGAAACATTTTTTACTTCAAATCTAAATTTGATTGTATCTGGAGTTGGCTCCATTTGGACAATTGTCGTCGAGACAACTTGGAATACGATATGAATAAGATTACACTAATGTCAGAGTTTCGTGTCCCATCCAACGGTTAAGCGAACATGACCTTTTATTTTTCCAGACGTGTTTAACTCACAGATCTTGTAGAACAACTGGGCTACTCTTGACTTATTTTATGGGGACATACAATAATAATTGCTTGTGGTTCGACTAAGTACTTGTCGTCCCGATCTCGCGAGTCTCCCATAAAACAAAAAAAATATTATTTGCAATCTTTGATTATCAAAATAGTGCCGCGAAATGCATAACCAACTAACTTGACCCACAGTTTCATTCAAATTACAGGTAACAGGATTTTATGTTAATTGGTTATCCTTTTTTGGTGTGAAATTGCAGTTACTCTGGATTTCAGACTTTTGCCTAGATTTGTTTCACTAAAGCTACACGCATACCAAATTTCAGCACTGTGGGGTCACTGGTGTATCCTGTGAATTTTGTCAAAGTTCAGTTTTTGTTATGCTCATAACTTAAAAACTACAAGGTTTAAACTAAAAATAAAAATGTACTTATAAAGACCTATTATTAGACTTTTATTTGACCGGATAGGTCTATTTTGACTTTTTTTTACCCGTCTTAAACCCCAATATCCAACAACCCTCCAACATTTTTAGCTCATTTGGTCACACCAAAATTGTGCCATCACTATACCACTATCTATATACCAAATTTCACGATGATCGGATTAACGCTTCGAAAGTTATTCTCGGACAAACAAACTATATATATTACATACGCCGATTTGCCCAAGTTGATTTAGAGATCTTGCTTCGCTCTATCAATAAATAATACTGAATATTTTACCCAGTGCCATGTAGCCCCAAACTAAGCAGAGCTTGTGAACCAGCTAACTGATTTAATACTAAATACTTTTATTTGTAATTTCATACTAATAAATATATTTAAAAAGCACCCCTAACAAACATCTGTAGACAATGCAAACATTTGGTTCCTTGGCGGGAATTGAACCCGGAACATCTTTTGTCTAAGCCGGTTATTGTGCCACTACGCTACGGTGTTCATCCAATAATTTAAAAGTAAGAGTGTGTTTTTCGATACGACAGAGGGTACAAAGTGGTCACTTTTAGGTGAATCAAAATATGTTTTGGCAGCAGCTTTGTAGATATACTTAATCTAGATAACTTTGAGCTTTCTTATGAGGCCCATAGTGAGAGACCACATTTCTGTCCCTTAATGTCATTATTGGTAAGACTTTTCAGAAGAGTTCGGCATTGTATGTATATATGTTTGTTTGTTCGAGGATAACTTTCGAAGCGTTTATTCGATCATCGTGAAATTTGGTATGTAATGGCACAATTTTGGTGTGACTAAATGAGCTAAAAATTTTGGGGGGGTTGTTAAGATATTGGGGTTCAAGAGGGGTAAAAAAAATCAAAATGGAACTATCTGGTCAAATGGCACGTCTAATAAAAGTCATAAGACAGTGAGTTATTTTAGACGAGAAGACGTCACTTAGATTTGCTTCATCGGAACTTAAATGCAATACAAAACAGACCCAAAGTGACTACTTTAGATTCCCAGCTCACTCTAACCTAACAGAATTTTTTGACTTCTAACATTTTGTCTTATTTTATGCACAAACGTAATTAGGCAGACATCTAGGTATCCCACCATCTGTTATTGTGTTTCCTGTGTATGTCATGTCTAATAAATATTTTCATTTTAATTTTTTTAATTTTTCTTAATACCTTTTTGGATGGAAGTTGAAAAAACCGATTTTTGCTTATTTCGTCAGACAATGTCAAGTCCTGTCTCAGCTGCTATTACTTTCTGCTGTTTTAAGAGATAGTCGTTATGCAGCAAACAACAAGCACGTAGCATGTCTGATTACAACAATTGCAATTTTGCATAATATCATCATATTTTCTCCAGTCGCTACAGAATTTGCATCTGCTGCAACATCAGAATTCAAGACAAATACTTGTTGTGTACCTGACGTTAGGATAATTCGAATTGCTTCAATGGCCCGTTGCAATTTTACTATCTACAGACGAAGGTCTTGCAGTTCAAAGTTCGTATTACTTGTAGGGTGAACTCATCTAATTTCGTGATAAAGGCATTTGAGTAATAAAATACCAATAAATTATTAATTATTTTTATTCAGGCTTCGCATGAGTTTCAATCAGTCTTTTATCAGGAATATAGGCACAATTAATCACAGTTTTTTCTAAAATCTTAAAAGTTATATCAAATTTACTAAAGCAAGTCAACTTTCCTAATTCCGTGGTGACCTCTTTAAGTCCGTGATAGCTACTACTTTAACTCCGATATAACGGAATTAGGCAAGTTA
Source organism: Philereme transversata (assembly GCA_963924445.1). Taxonomy (NCBI): domain Eukaryota; kingdom Metazoa; phylum Arthropoda; class Insecta; order Lepidoptera; family Geometridae; genus Philereme; species Philereme transversata. The sequence continues at coordinate 16,235,671 of OZ004342.1, forward strand.
ACTTATTTTTGTTGTACAAAATTAAAATCTTAAAATTAACATATAAACATAAACATGACTCCGAATACTTTCGGTTCTTTTTGTCTTCCATGAAATCTGAAAGTAAACAAGCAAATTATAATAATAATTACATACCTGCTTAGATTTAGCGTCTGTTTAAATTTGCAGCTCGTATTAATAAAACAAATGCTGCGAAATTTGGTAATAAAACTACTCACGTAATTACGTGACAAGTGCAAAAAAGTCTCACTCAATTCCGTGATAGCAAAATATACATATAATATTGGCTTAAAGTCATCATTTTAATTGAGACAAGATAAAACTAATCAAATAACATCAATCTTGTCTACTAAACTCAAAATAAGTCAATACTTTCAGTGAAAACCACAAATAATTGTATATAACTACTCTAATTCTGTGATAGCACAAAAACCACTCAACTGCTAAAACGCTAATATTTTTGACGAACAAAATAAGCTCTAACACTAAAACGACGCAGAACTATGACGAATTTTTTACTGCCACATCAAGGAAATATCATTTACAATTCATTATAATAGAAAGAAGCTAAGAAATCGGTTAAATACTTACATAAATAGAGCAAAGTTCGCCACCAATTCACAGACACTGCCGAAACCGGCGAGATTTGCGCGCGGACTGACAAAACCATTCGTTGTTACTATCTCGCTCACTCGAGCGTCCCCAAACTTTACAGACGAATTTGAACATTATTACAGAGGCATAAGGTTGTATTTCCAATCATTGATTTCGCTCGTACAGGCCTATGGTAGAGCTCAAACCAAATACCACTGAATTAGGCGAGTCACAGAATTAGATGAGTTCACCCTACCTACATTTTACATTTCGTTTTTAGCCAACTGCGCAGAAGTGTAATGCTTTTATGGTGTTTATAAGTATGCCTGCTCATTTGGCGCATCGTGTAGGCTAAACAGTTTGACGGATTTTGACAAAAGAGGTATCATTGGAATCGTATAAATTACGAGAGTGACATAAGCTATACAGAAAAGCTTGCACATATTGATAATCGCAGGCAGGACTTTATTCAACATCAAGAATTAGAGATATATGTTACATATATCATGTGACAAACTTCATACATACCTATATATTACGAGTACATATACATATAATATTATTTTAGAAAACTATGTTTTAAAATGTGAATCTACATTTTAATAAAACTGCACACCTTTTATTTACTCACTTCATCATATATTTTTATTTTATTGCGTTGCTGCTGCACTACCTTTGCTTCTGGTTTCAGCTGAAAAACAGCAATGGGTGTTTAACATCTAACATTACACTACATGAGTCTACACGAGTCGAACTGTCATAATAGATTCAATTGTATCTACTGTTAATTGTTACCAAATAAATGATTATTCTATTCGACGACCTCCGTGGTGCAGTGGGGGAATAGCCGGCTGAGACGCAGGAGGTAGCGGGTTCGATTCCCGCTGCGGAACAAATGTTTGCATGATCTACAGATATTTGTTCCGGGTCTGGTTGTTTCTCTATATATTATAAGTATGTACTTACAAAAAAATGTATATAAGTATTCTATCAGTCCTCTGGTTCCCATAGTACAAGATCTGCTTAGTTTGGGGCTAGATAGCACTGTGGGAAATGTCCAGCAATATTTATTTATTTATTCTATTCCAAGAATGACGAATTACTAACTTAGGGATCGTTGCGCAAGTCACCCTGATTTGCGCAACGATTTCTAAACGTGGTTAGTGGCTAAATATGATTGTGAAATCATACAAATACGTCAAGTTTAAACATGTTTAGTCGCTAAATATGTTTAGGGATCGTTGCGCAAGCCGGGTTTAATATCTGTGATCTGGTGACACTAAAGTTGCTAAATTATTAATGTTGATTACAATAGTCCCCGCCTGCGATTATCAATAGGTGCAAGCTTGTTCACCTCTTTTTAATTTGTTTTGCAGTCGGTGCACTGCACTCGCAAGTCGCTCATTGAATAATTTAGGTAGGATTAATTAATTAGGTACTATCATAGAAAAGTAGGTGAACTGCACATTCATTGAAACTAATTCTAATTTATCCTTCATACTTTACGAGCTATGACCGACAAAATACCTACAATTTTTTTATTGAATCGTGTTGTACATTATATGTATATAGTATATATAATATTATTGTACAATTACACTTATATTAACAAATAATATAAAAACATTTAACTAGACCCGAATATACAAGTGGCGTATATCGACGCTTTACGCTACAAAGGTCATATCTCCAAATCACATACTTTTGGCAATGTGTAAAAAACAAAAACAAAATTTTTTGTTGATAAATCTTTAAAAATGTGTTAACAGAAGAAAATTCTCATATTTTGACAGTACTTTACCTCATTGAATTATGTGCAGCTATGACTAATCGTTATTTAAGAAGTTAGTTTGTAGTTACGCCTCAGATAACCTCAAAAAGTGGTTTATACGACACTTAATTTAAGAGCCTGAAAACTACTGTACAGTGAACGCCTCTTAACACGTACAAGGGTAACTTTACTGGTCGTAAAAACCATATTTTCGAAAAATATATAAATACGCTATGTTAAAACGCCATCTACAGCAGCTATAACTTTTAGTACTTAATTAGTGTTTATATGTCTATTATGAAATGCTTGTCTGTTTCTAGCGCCTCCAAAATGATGGTCCAATGAGCTACTGGATACCCAAAAGCCTATGTAAACATATAAGTATTAATGACGTTGCCAAGTGTTCTATATTTTGTCCCTACTTTAATAAATGAGTATGAATATAAGATAAGATAAGATAAGATAACTCTTTATTGTACACCAAAGCAAAACACAGAACATAATTTTTACTAACAAATTTAGTACAATGGGCGGTCTTATCGCTAATAGCGATCTCTTCCAGACAACCTTAGTATGGACAGGATTATAATATATCACATGACGGCGGTGCATCTATATAAAATTAAAAACATATGTACCTACATACTATAAACCTAAAATACTAATAATAACTAATATACTAATACAATGAATATTACTAATACAATGACTATATGGACAATAAATTTAAAACATTTATCTAATGATGGACTTCAGTTAAATATATGCAGATATATGAAGAAGCATAAATGGTCCTTAGAGGTAAGACTGATTACGTCGCCACCCTGTATAAAGCTAGTTACGTAGATATATTATCACGATTGCAGTAGACATTGATACATTACCACTCACACCTGAGATCCTGCCATTGTTCGATATTACTTATCATACATTAGTATGGAAATTAGGATGCGCGTTCTAAGTTATGTTTGCTCGTCATGAGTAAACATTATCTGCATTTCCTTATATTTGTCTAGAGCTAGAGATTTAATATTAAATACGTTTAAAACGACTTAAACTTTCTAAAGTATTGGACTAAAAATTACCATTGAGTCATATATATCCTATATATGCACCAATAACTTACCATTGAGAATTATAATTGACCAAACGAGCGAAGCGAGCGTGTCAGTTTCGAAATTGGCCAAAAATGCTTTTGTCCGGCTGTCTGTTCTCGCCTACAGGTCGCATTTCTCACACGATTTTGATGAAAATTGGCATACAAGTTCCTTGATTTATTTAAATTTTTTAGTAAATCCCGATTTTTGATTGGGGGAAAAAAGGGGGGAAAAGGAATAAAGTTTGCTGAAGCGTTATTTATCGACGGATTTCAATTAAACTTAAGAGACTTAATTCAACACAAGATATAGATGTATTATAAATCCAAAAGCAACCTTGTCTGTCTGTCTGTCTGTTTGTTACCTTTTTACGACTAAACGGTTTGACCAATTTTGATGAAATTTGGGGTATAGATAGATGGGGTAAAGACTGGGATGAGACATACGAGGGGAGTTCAATGTATTCTTAATATAGGCATGGAAGAATAAGCAGAAAATTCTGAATAAAATTTATTTTTCAATGTAGTCCCCTAGGATCTGAACACACTTATCTGTCCTGGAAAATAACTTTTCAATCCCCTCCAAAAAATATTTTTCTTCCTGGTCTGAAAAATGATCGTTAATTGCTGCCTTTAACTCTTCATCGTCGGAAAAATGCTTGCCTCGAATTTCTTTTTTGAGATTTGGGAACAGAAAGTAATCACTAGGGGCTAGGTCCGGGCTGTAGGGTGGATGATTGATTTCTTCAAATCCGCAATCCCGCACAGCAGCATTGGCAATGCGCGACTTGTGAACAGGCGCGTTGTCGTGCAGAAGCAATACACCTGCGGTCAATTTTCCCCGTCCTTTTTTTCTTTTATTGCCTCCTTTAAATTGTGGAGGGTGTTAGCGTAAGTTGCGCCAGTAATACTCTCACCTTTTTTTGTGTACTCAATTAATAAGATTCCCTTGGAATCCCAAAACACTGTGGCCATGTGCTTTCCGGCGGATGGGCTGACTTTGAACTTATTCGGTGGGGCTGTTCCTATTTTATGCCCCTGCATAGACTCCTGCTTGCTCTCAGGATCATAGTAATGAACCCACGTTTCGTCACCAGTAACAATCCGATCATAAACACTTTGCGGATTTTCACAACAGAGCTCCAAAAACTCCTTGCAACAATCAACTCGCACTTGTTTCTGAAGCGCTGTGAGCATTCGCGGCACCCATCTTGCACTGACCTTTGACAAATTCAGATGGTCATGAAGGATAGTGTGAATGGTACATACGGATAGCTTGGTTCTTTTGATGTGAAACATCTATAGCCGCACGTAAAACCGATTTCTGGCGTGGCGACGCATGCCGTGGCGACGCGTCGCCACGGCGACGATACTACTTACACGGCGATATTACTTTTACAGAATAATATCGATGTTTCACATCTGCCAGGCGTCCCGTGACGGCTCACATTTTTTTGCTAATATTTTCACTCTCACACGGGCATCTTCGAGTACAAGTTTCTCAACAATTTTTACGTTTTCTTCAGTAGTGGCACTAACCGGGCCACCGACATGAGGGTCGTCTTCAATACTCTCTCTACCCCGTTTAAATTCACTTGACCACTTCTGAATTGTAGATAATGAAGAGGCAGAATCTTGGTAAACAGCCATCATTTCTTCGTGAATTACTTTTTGAGTCTTTCCTTGCTTTGTGAGGAATTTTATCACAGCGCGATGCTCGATTTTTTTCAACATTGTCGTATCTGTCATCGGAGTTGCCTTTCCGAAATGATATTTTGAATACTAATGGCGACAATCAAATAAAATTTTGTATTTATACCCTCAATGACTGTCGTAAACTAATGAGATAATTTAATTACCCTCATCATTAGTAGGTATATTACCCCGATACCGAGAATACATTGAACGCTACGCGTAGGTTACTTTTTACTCGACTGCCCTGAAGGATATTGTTTTTATTGAAAAAACATGCATGCGAAGCCGCGGGCGGAAGCTTTTACTATGCATAAAGTACTTCGTAACATGTGAAATGTTAATCCGAACGGGGATGATTGTACTTATGAAGGCCAATATTTTTAAGAAAATCTGATTCAAAAAAATTGTGTTTCTAACATCAGTCTCATAACTAATGTCAATGACCCCTTACGTGTTACATACATATTTCGAAGGAACCTCTATGCCTACTTACACCAAAACATGTTAAATCTGAATCTAATGATCCCACCATCCCCATTCTATGATCGGACAACCAGACGCTCCGCGATGCGCCACCGCTACATGGTTGACATACCTCCCATACGCACAAAGCGGTACTCTTCCACCTTTATTATGCGCACCGCCAAGGAGTGGAACGCCTTGCCTGAGTCTGTGTTTCCTGATAACTACAACCTACGGATCTTCAAGTCACGAGTGAATAGGTTTCTTCTAGGCAAGCGTGTACCATCGTAGACTGCATCATCGCTTACCATCAGGCGAGATAGTGGTCAAACGCTAGCCTATAATTTATATAAAAAAAAAAAAAATCTCTTTAGTTCAGAGAAGTGGCTAAAATAATAAAAATAACCTTTTTGAAAATAGCCAATTATCTCTCTAGTACACATAATTATTAGTTCTTTACTCTTTTGTGAGTGAAAAGTGAAGAATTGGAAGATATGAATAATGAATCTAATTATAACAATTATTTGAAAACTAATCGCGCATAATTGTTATTTTACACGGGCAATTTTTAGCAATCATTGCCGGCGACATAGTAATTCAATTGAGCGTTGAGACTGTTGGCTATTGTGTGAATATTTTCTTTATTATGCTTTTGACTTATTATGGGAATTTCCATAAATTGCTTGGAATGGCCATGATGTGTTTGTCCTTTTCTACATAAATCGATTACTGTTTTAATTAAAGTCGATGCAGATGATCATTTTAGGTCGTACTGTGGCGGAAAGTCAAAATATCAAAATTTCGTATTGGGTCTGTATAATTCTAAAGGTGCGATGTCTAGTTGCTAGGAGTAGAGCAATTCAATCGCCCGCGTAGGACCACGACCAACCAATTTGAATGCACTCTACAAAATGGGCAAAGCGAGCTGTCAGTCAACTCTTATCCGTAATTTTGTTAAAAGATAACTGCACCCAAATAGAATTAAAATCTACGAAATGTAAAAACGGGTGTTCGTGCTAATCATGCTTAATTGAAAAATAATAGAGGTTAAGCACCTTACGGAACCCTCCGAAATACACGCAACCCGTCAGCTTGTCACAGTTGCTTTGTTTTCTTTCGTGTTTATATATATATTTATATTGTATATTATATTATATACTAGCTGACCCGCCCGTGGCTTCGCACACGTGGTTTTCAATAAAAAACATTACCCTCCCTTTGCGTAGTCGGGTAAAAATTAGCCTATATCCCAATCCGGGTCATAATTTATCTGAATACCAAATTTTATCAAAATCGGTCCGACCGTTTAGTCTTAAAATGTAACAAAGATACAAAGTTACTTTCGAATATTTAATATTTGTATAGTAACTAATTTGTGTAGTATTTAATTATTAGGATGGTATGGATTTGATGAAAAAACTGTGAAAATTGTTCTGCAAAATATATCTTACTAGCTGTTGCCAGCGGCTTCGCCCGCTTTGTTGTGGGGTGCAAAAATACATATAGGGTGTTTGATAATATACGCACAAAAAAGAAAGGGGTTATTTTGATGAGCGTAATAAATAAATTTGTGAAATGTTTAATATAGAAATGTGAAATTTATTTTGGCATGTAAAACAAACACTTTATTAAACTTAGGTTGTGAGATTGCATAATGCTAATCTAACCCCAGATACTGTATTGGTGACGTCTCGAGATATTTTTGTGGTCCCTTTCTAACCCAAAACCCGGAGCCATTTCCGAAAGAGATATCAAATCGGCCTTTATTTTTGGATGTCGATTGCAAGAGTAGCCAATAAGTGTTATATCGAATTAATCACCTAAACTTAGGCGATTTTCTTTGAAATTTGATAATATAACTAGTTGTTTTTTTTTTCGAGTAGTCATTTGTGTGAGAAACTGTCACTTGATTATCGTCAGTATATTACCAAACACCCTGTATAGAAACTTTGACATCCCATTTGTATCCCATGTAAAATGATTTATGGGATAAACAGCCTGTGTTAATCCAGGTTATAATCTACGTATATACCAAATTTCATCGAAATCGGTTCAACCGTTTTGACGTGATTGAGTATCAAACAAACATCTAAATTTTCGCATTTATAGTATTCTTTATGTGTTTTTATGTGTCTGTCCGTGTGTCTTTGTGTCTATCTGTAGCATCGTGGTTCCCAAACGGATGGACAGATTCGAATATTTTTACTAGTTTATCTGGGGTAGTTCTTACTTAGCTACGTTAGTTTTACGGTTTTATTACGTGTCGGGGGTTCTTTAAATTTTAAATTTAACTGTTATATTGATCCTATTCCTGGGAATACTTCTCAAGAATATATCGACCATGCATGAATGTTCATATAACAAAATAAATGACCTACAAAAGCAAACAGGTAGGTAATATGATGTGAAAGACGTAGACTTCAAGAGGCAATAATAAGCAGGTAAGCCTTTTTTTGCTCAGCTCATCTTGTATAATATTTGAGCACTTACGAAAATTGAAAAAGTTGAAGGAAATTCACAGCATAATGTATTCCATGTAATTATTTTGTTGATGTTTTGAGTTTTACATAATAAATACAGTTGATGCGTTATTTCAACGGCTTTATTGTCTATATATTATTATTATTTTTTTTAGGAACCTATATCTATGTTATGGAGGAAGACACTGGCACTGCTAATCAGTTTTATATAACTTTTGCAGTTGCCAACGTTTTTTAACATCGTTATATATTAGTTCTTTACCTATGAAATTGCCGTTCTGTATGGACTAAGTAAAAGTACTTATTTTTTAAACTTTTTTATTTCTGTTATTCAAAGTAATCATCCATGTAATCGACGCATCTTTGCCAATGCATTGGCGGTTTATTGATGCCCTTCTTGTAAAAATCAGCTGGACGGGAGGCAACAAACTCTTCAAAGGCATTTTGTACTGCCTCTCGGGAATTGAATTTTTTACCCACTAAAAAGTTGTCTAAATTTTGGAAAAAGTAATAGTCGGTAGGTGCAAGGTCTGGTGGGTATAGCGGACGAGGGAGAGCTTCCAACCCCAGCTCTGGAGACTGTCTGTTGTTCAGTATGGGGTCGCGCGTTGTCGTGAAGGAGCAGTGGGGACGACCGATTGAACAAAGCTGGTTGCCGATGTGCAAGCTTATACATTGTCTCCAGTTCTGCACGCATCTGCAGTAATGCTCATGCCGTTTTGTAAAAAACTGTGGTGTATTACACCCGCACTAGACCACCAAACAGTGACCATCACCTTTTAGGGGTCATTTTTGGTTTAGGGCATTGCTTTGGTGCCGAACCAGGATCTAACCAACATGCTGAGCGCTTTCGATTGTCGAATAGAATTCATTCTTTATCGCACGTAACAATTCGGTTCAAAATTCCTTCATTTCTTTGCCTATTAAGCAGCGCGAGGCAGGTCTCGACGCGTACGTTGCGCTGGCGATCGTTAAGTTCGTGGGGCACCCATCTATCAAGTTTTTTTACCTTGCCTATTTGTCGCAAATGGATCAAAATTGTTTTGATGCTAACATCAAAAACTGCTGCTAGCTTAGATGTAGATAGAGTTTCGTCAGCTTCCACAATCGCCTTTAATTCATCATTGTTGACCAAAGTCTCCGGACGACCACGAGCTTCATTTTTCAAGTCAAATTTTCCAGAACGGAACCGGGAAAACCAATAACGGGTTGTGCGTTCGTTTGTACAGTTCTCTCCGTAAATGTTTTTGATGTTACGTACCGTTTGTGTTGCGTTGGTGCCACGACGGAACTCATATTCCATAATTACGCGAATTTTTTAAGTATCCATTATGACAAAAAATGTTCAAATGTAATGAAAATACAACGCTAATCAATAAACAAAAGACTGAGTTTGTAAAAAGAATGTCATGTTTTTAAAACAAAATTAATTTGAATTTAGAATAGAAAGCCATTCCAAACTTTTTTTCTATTTGAAATGACCAGTACTGAAAAACGGCAATTTTATAGGTATAGACCTATTATACGAGTATCGTGTTCATATTTCCAAATAAGTAAGTTTTGATATTTTTGGAAAAATTTGAAGCTATCATGGTTATTAACATTATTTGCCGTAAAAACGGGATTTTACAATGGTTTGTAAGTTTTTGAGTATCCCGATATTTCGACGCAGTTGAATGCTCCATGATCACGGGTAAACTGAGTCTTTGCGAATGGATCATCAATGTAATGAATGTTAAATATCCCGTTTTTACTGTAAATAGTATATACCTGTTAAAGGTGAAGTATAAACTTTTTACACCTTTTTAAGCTTAATGCACGTATCGAGGAGTGTGAGATTTGGTATAGTTATCACACTAGAATTATAAATGTGAAAGTTTGGATGTTTGTTTATTTATTTCTTTGTTTGTTACTCAATCACGTTCTCAATCACAGATTTCAATGAAATTTGGTGTGTTGATAGATTATGACCTGGATTCAAACATAGGCATACTTTTTGTTGACAAACAACGCGTGCGAAGCCACTGGCGGAAGCTAGTAGTTTATATGTAGAAGGAGGTGTGAGTGCAAAAATTTAATAAAAACAATTACAGTCAGAATTCGACCACAGTGGCTAATTGTATCATTAAAATAAATTACACGTTATATTGTCTCGGTTTTCATCATATCATCCACACAGGTCTCCAACCTATGATAAGCAGTGTGTACCATGCATTTCCGAAGCAACCGATCCTGTGCGTTCTACACCCAATGACTCCCAGCAATCTTTGTTAGATCATCTTTCCACTATACTCGGTGCTCTGGAATATTTATATTAGTAAGAGATGGGGCTTTATTTATTTTGCTTTTTTTTCAGGAAAATTATTTCCTCGTGATGTGTGTGTAAGAACTAGGAGGCCTAGAACTTAACCATAACGTATGGTTCACTTGAAGCAGTTATGAAATTAAAAAAGTGATTCACTGAGTTTTCACTTAAAAGGATATATTATATTTCAATGAAAAATATTTTCAATGAAAAACATTCAAATTCAGAAAACAGTTCTCATGAGAACAATGACCCCCTTGTTGATTAATACATCTATTTCTTTTTTATCAATAATTATTTAAATTTGCCTGACTCAATTTCTGGAGTTAATAAAAAGTTTAGACGGGTTACTTTTCCCTACAATTTACTTTTCAAAGTTTACTCTGTATTTAAAAACAATACCGTGATTCACGTTATGCAAATCACGTTATCGTTTTTCCCTAGACTAATAACACCCTGGAAGGCTTGCGTGCATTCACTAGTTTACATTTCACAAACAAAATATCGCAAAACGCAATAATTAGCATTACACTTGGCTAGGGCGGGGCTGTTTGTCATTAATAATAGAGCGCAAAGTTGGAGGGCGGGCCGCCCTTAGGTTAACAACCCCTGTTACATGGTAGTTTCTGCTACAATGATTATAAATGCAAATTTTGAGACAACTTCCGGTTTTCTTCCCTTATTTTTTCGGGTTCGTCCTTACTGGATGAATAATAAACAGTTTTCATATGAAATATTTTTGACCCAAGCAAAGCATTCCCGAAAAGCAAAAAAAAACTATATATTTTATTAAGGAACAGGTTGCATCATACTGGATACAAGAAAACATACTCTCAAAAATTTCTTGAAGATACATATTTTACTAATAAGTTTATAACACTTTTTCTTTAAAAACAATTAGCTGTTCTTTGCAAAAGTTAAATACTGAAATCTACAGAGCATACTTCTTGTACTCTCAGTGATGCATAAGCAGTAAAACTTTATTGTATGCTTGGGATTAAAATTGCTTCATCTTAATAGATTAGATTAGATTATTTTATTGCATATATCAAACCATACTGTACACAACTGTACTGTACTGTAAACAATACTGTGACATAAAAAATAAATCAGTTAGTGAAGCAAAACGTATGATTAATATTTGGCTAGCTACAATAACTTACCAAGAAACCGAGGACATTATAATATTCGAAAGTTAACTTCATTGGAATTTTTAAGTTTTACAATATATATTTTTGTAATAAGTACTATATACATACATAATTATTATACAATATTTATTTATCTTGAACTCCCCTATCTATCAAGTCAATCGGTGCATCATTAGCTTTTACAACTATTATTACTGTCTACTGTGCGAGAATTCGTTTATAAAAAGTTGTTTATAATGTTTCCTCGATACAGGCTTAGCCTAGTGAGGAGACGACAGGTACCTCTAAATGTTTACCCTGCTCTACGAATTGTACTTACTAAAACTGTAACCTAAGTTAAGCTATGTACCTACGTGCATTTTGTAGTAAATAAATATTTTCATTTTCATACATGCCGTTCACAGGACGGTATCACGATATCCCATCCTATCTATTTATATATATATAAAGCTGTGTTGTGGGAAGTCTTTTGTCCGTTTTTATACATAGGAACAGTAGGTACTTAAGGGTATTAAACAAAATATAATTATATGTAACATATCTTTACATAGTATAAAATGAAGTCACTTCCACTGTCTGTTCACTTAGATCTTTTAAACTACTCAACTTTTAATGCACTTTCAGCAATAGATAGAGTGATTCAAGAGGAAGGTTTATATGTATTATACATACATTACTCTGTTTGTTTGTTAGTTTGTTTGTTACCTTTACACGACTAAACGGCTGAACGAATCGTAATTAAATTCGCAAGGAGATAGATTATATCCTGGGAAAGGACATAGGCTACTTTTTAGCCAACTGCGCAAAATAAGGGTAATGTTTTATGGAAAAACCACCCGTGTGATGCCGCGGGCGGGTAAAACAAATGTAACAATTAAGAAATGACAGGTAATAAAATGACGATTCATAATGATCTGCTTATATGATTTTATTGAACAAAGGTATTTTAATTTGGCCGTACATGATGACTACCTTTACTCTCTGAAGTCTATAGGAGGTCTTATTACAACTGGTTTGTAGTAAGAGTGTTAGTAGGTTGACGCAATCGCTACTAACCTTATAGCTTAAGTCTAATTTACTTTCCATCAAACCAAACCCAGCCTCCTTAAAGAGCCTCTCCGAATTATATTTAACTTGCTTGAATTAGACATGCAATATTTCATTTCAGCCTGTTGGCTTTTAAGCACCGACCAGTGGCAGGCCGTGAAATTGGTCGCACCACATTTTAAAATTATGCGGGCTAAAGTCGTCAAGTCTTGGAAGACGATAATACTCGTAAAATCTCGCTTGTAGGCTTTCTGGGCAGGCAATTTTAAAATAATTATAACGTATACATAACGGAGTATCCTGACCAAAAGGGTTTTTTGAAACTGTGACGACAGCTAAGCGGATTCCATAATTAGAATCACTTTCAAATGATAAAATTTGACTACCTTCGTGGCGCAGTGGGCGTATAGCCGGCTGAGACGCAGGAGGTCGCGGGTTCGATTCCCGCCGCGGAACAAATGTTTGCATGATCTACAGATATTTGTTCCGTGTCTGGGTGTTTTTCTATATATTATAAGTACATATATTTACAAAAAAAAAGTATATAAGTATTCCAGGGGTTACAAGGGGCGCCAAACAACATCTTTTGGCACCCAAGCCAACCTTACCTGCTCGTGGTGTACCCTGCTGATTAACGAACAAGGCTCTGGCGAAACACCCACCAACCCGAACTGGACCAGCGTGGTGGGTCATGGTCCAAACCCCCCCAACTATGAACAGACACAACCAACCAAGGCCCCAAGTGCCCGGTGACTCCAGCGGCTATGCTGGCGTTGACGGGTGCCATGCCAGCCCTGGGGTCAGGGGAGCTAAGAATCTCCGGGCGAGATCCTACCGTCAAACGACCCCGGCTTACGTTATAAAGGACACTGATCAGCTTAACGTTTTAACCTACAATGTGAGAACTCTTATGTGTGATGAGCGCCTAATCGAATTAGAAAATGCACTAAAATATATAAAATGGGACGTTATTGGTCTAGCAGAAATTAGAAGAGATGGGGAGCACACAGAAGAGCGCGAAGATAATGTGTTTTTCCACTTCGGAGAAACCAACGGACATCACGGTGTGGGGTTCCTGGTCTCTAAGAAGTGGAAAGACAACATTATTGAATTTATAGGCATCTCGGAACGCATTGCCGTACTTAAACTTCAATTGACATCTAAGACTACCCTAACGATCATACAAATATATGCACCAACATCCGCATATTCCAACGAAGAAGTAGAACATTTTTATGAACTTCTCAATAAAGCTTGCGAGGAAAACCGAGGAACTTGGAACATCGTCCTTGGAGATTTCAACGCAAAAATTGGGACCAAACAGATGACAGACAGCGATGCCATACTCGGCCAATTTGGTTTCGGTGAGCGCAACGAGCGAGGTACTAGACTGATCCAATTTGCTTTTGGACAGAGTATGAGCATCGCTAATACCCTCTTCGTCAAGAAACTTCATAGGCGTTGGACTTGGGTGTCTCCCGGTGGCACATACCGAAATGAAATAGACTATGTTCTATGTTCCGACAAGAGTATAGTAAAGGATGTCAGTGTCATAAATCAAATCAAATACTGCTCTGACCATCGACCGCTACGTGCCAAATTAAAATTTAATTTTAAAATAAATAGAATGAAAGTATTCCAGAATAAAATAAAAACACATTCTAAACTAACCTTATTCAAAAATGCAGAACAGTTTAATACTGAGCTCTTCAATCAATTCTCTAGTTTAGGTTTAAACGAAATAGAAGTAGTTGAAGATCAGTATAAAGCCATAGTAAAAGGAATAGAACTTAGCAGCAAGAAAATTAAAGGCGCAAAGAAAAATAAAGCAAAATTATCAACCCAAACCAAAGAAATTATAATAAAAAGAGAACAGCTTGAAATTTGCACCAATGAATATAGAGTATTCGATAGAAAGGTTAAGCGTAGCATAAGAAAGGATATAAGATCATTTAACTTACATCTAATTAAGACTGCAATAGAAAAACATACCTCCCTCAGAGCAGCCAAACAGGGATTTTGGAAAACTAAACCTTGAATTAATAGCCTACAAGATGACAACGGTGTAAAACATAACAGTCGTGGAAAGATAATGGAGATATGAACCAGCTTTTATAAGAATCTTTATACTGACGATTCGAGTAGTGACACCAATGTCCAAGAATACCACCGCCCTGACACTATACCCTTCATCACCGGCAAAGAAGTCCATGACGTCTTAAAAACTATGAAATATGACAGAAGCCCCGGTGACGATGGTATTACGACAGAGGCATTGAAGATTGGTGCTCCGACTCTACTCCCTCACGTAACGAATATGTTTAATTCCATACTTGAAACCGGGCAGCTCCCTAAACAGATGTGCCACTCAAATATTGTCCTTCTTCACAAGAACGGGGACAAATCTAACATCGGCAATTACAGACCCATTAGCCTAGTATCGCACCTGTACAAAGCCTTCATCAAAGTAATACAAAATCGCATCAATTTCAAACTCGACCAACATCAACCACCCGAGCAGGCAGGTTTTCGTCCTGGTTTCTCAACCACGGATCACTTACATACCCTAAATCAAATAATTGAAAAATACACTGAATTTCATAAACCCCTTTATTTAGCCTTTGTGGACTACACAAAGGCTTTTGATAGTTTAAAGCATTCTGCCATATTCAAAGCATTAGAAAATCAACAGATAGACAAAACTTATTAGACTTAATTAAAATCATATATCATAATAGTACCGCCAACATAAAGCTTAACTCCATCGGCCCACTGTTTCATATTAAGAAGGGAGTGAAGCAAGGAGATCCGCTTTCTCCCAAAATTTTTACTAGTACCTTGGAAGAGATCTTCAAAACCCTACCAGACTCATGGACCACAAAGGGAATTGACATCGGAGGCAAACGCTTGACAAATTTGCGGTTTGCGGATGACATAGTACTTTTTGCACCTACTCCTTCAGAACTGCAACAAATGCTCCAAGATCTGAGCGCGGCAAGTCCTGAGGTTGGGCTTCGAATGAACCAGTCGAAGACGAAGATCATGTCAAACAGCACGAAACGTAAGGTCGAGGTAGATGGACAGGTAATACAGTATGTCGATGAGTATATTTACTTGGGCCAGTTAGCTAGCTTCGGAAATAGGCAAGATAAGGAAATCGATCGCCGTATCGAGAATGCCTGGAAGAGCTACTGGTCCATGAAGGAGCACATGAAGGGTGACCTTCCTCTGACACTTAAGCGCCAACTCATCGACATGTGTATCCTGCCCATCCTAACTTACGGTGCGCAGACATGGTCTCTGACTGAAGCCCAGAAGTCAAAGCTCAAGATTTGTCAAAGGGCAATGGAGCGCAGCATTCTCGGCTTTAAACGTGTCGACCGAGTTCGTAACACCATTCTGCGCTCACTTACCGGCATTTCAGATGTAGGGAGGAGATCGGCTGGACTTAAGTGGGACTGGGTGGGCCACGTTGCCCGAATGCACTCCGAGAAATGGGCCCATATTGTGACACCATGGACGCCTGAAGACGGAGGGCGACGTCGGGGTCGGCCGAGAAAGCGTTGGCGGGACGATTTGGTCACCTTCCAAAGAAGATGGTGGGAGATAGCGATGGATAGGGATACTTGGAGGGACTTGGGGGAGACCTTTGCCCAGCAGTGGGACGAGATAGGTCAGAGAAAAAAAAAGAAAAAAGTATTCTATCAGTTATCTGGTTCCCATAGTACAAGCTCTGCTTAGTTTGGGGATAGATAGCGCTGTGTGAAATGTCCAGCGATATTTATTTATTTATTTAAAAAATAGCTTTTATTAATATTCACAATAATTATCTTAACAGCTAATTCTTCAGTTATATATTAGGTAGTAGGTACTCACAGGCCACTTGCCTCGACGACGGCTCACGTTTACAAAGTGTCGTCGGTCGCCCGGTTGCTTTTTGAGAGTGATCACCAAAAATGGAGTCGTGCGGTACAAAGTGAATTTAAGAAACTATTACTCACAAAATCTCAAATAAATTGTTACTGTTACTAATTTAGTCCCTAAATTAATGAATCAATTTTTAAACGTATTTAGAACTTTCAGACTAATTTAGTTTTAAGCAATCAACATCCGTTGTTAATAAATCTTTTTAAATAAATGCGATATTCAAGGCTTCAAGCGAGTGTTTGCTTTAATTTAATCTTAACCCGTGAGATCCATCGCTTGCCTTTTCAAAATCTGGATTTTAATTTAGCACTAATTTTCAGGTCTAGAAATCATCTCAATACAATTACGTTCCATTTAACGGAGAAAGCTGAAACTTACATTGAGAACCGAAACATAATTCGTAATTTGATTTGATATTCAATAATTTAATTAATACCCTTATAATTCTAATTGTCTTGCGCCAACATGTAGGTACATAAAAGTAAAGATTTTCTAAAAATATGCTTAAGAACTATTTTATTTAATTAGGTTTTCGGTTTCTTTATATTAATAAATATAAATATTGCAGGGCATTTCACACAGCGCTAGTTAGCCCCAAACTAAGCTAAGCTTGTACTATGGGAACCAGATAACTGATAGAATACTTTTATACTTTTTTTTGTAAATACATACTTATAATATATATAAAAACTTCCATACGCGAAACAAATATCTGCAGATCACGCAAACATTTGTTCCGCGGCGGGAATCAAACCCGCCTGCGTCTCTTATATATACGTGCGTATATTATATTCAATTATTGTGGTATTGTATATTATATATTTGGAGTGGTATGTAATCTATCAGGTATATAGTCATCATAATACAAGCTTTCTTAGTTTTGGGCTAGATAGTGCTGTGTGAAATGTCCAGTATTGTATATTTTATTTACGATTTAAACTTTTCTTGAAAGGGTTATGCTATTTTATGAGCTTTATACATTTTTGCTTTTAGAAAATTCAAAGCAATGTTGTTTTAAATTATGTCTGTTTTAAACCGAGCGGTCCCAAAAATATTTAATTCATGCAGGTAACATTTTAAGCGCCAGTCCTCAAAAGCGTCAATGTTTTGAAACAACGAAAAAATTAAAAACCTGATTTTCACGCGCCCCTTAATCAAATATGAGGACAAAATTAATCTGTCTGGACCCGCTAGTCCGCACTCGGCACCCTTCCGCAACTCCAAGCCAATTTCATACAATAACACATCATGTTTGTTATATACAATACAAACATATACCAACTTGTTTTGTTTGATTTTATTTTTAATTAATCGTATTCACAAAGGGTGAATACGACAAATCACCTAATTTGATTGGATCCATCCTTTTTCGCGCTCAGTCCGATTTAATAACCGATCCTTTGATTTTGCTGTAAATAAACTATCATGTGATGCGAAAATCTATTCTCCTTTCCAAAGTGCTTTAGACCTGTGACTTTCAACTGTAAAATTAGTTTCACGGGATGAATGCCTTTTTATAAAGTAAAACCCGGATAAGTCATTAAAAGTGCCGACGAAGCGTAAGAATAAAGAGTCGAGCAAAAGTGGTTGAATCCAGTCGGAGCTATTCCTTATCGGAAACTTGGAACGGGTGTGGTTCTCCGACGAACACTTATTAAACTTTTCCATAACGAGTCGAACGTCAAATTTCCTGAATAGTTGCCTTCGAATTGATAATAGCGGGAGTTGCGACAGTTTGCATCCATTCTTTCTTATAGATTTTAATTAAGAACTGCTAAGATAGATATTATTAAAGTTTATTCAGTTACCTACTTGTAGCCACACATACACACTTATAGTTTTTGTTTCTACGTCTGTGTCTGTGTGACGTATTCAAGTGCAGATGATTTGCTTGGGTAACGCTTGAGAAATAACTCTCAAACCAGCAGTACTTACGTCAAATTTAGTTAAAATGCTCGCAACATTTTCAATAGTTTCAAAAGTCTCGATGGGGCTATGTAATGAGTAGTCTCAGCGTTTCGATTGACCGCCCCGTGGCCAATTCACTTGCCTTTATATTCCCTTAAGCTTCTATCTTGGCTCTTTAAAGAAACTAAACTGCTTCACCGTCGGTCGCTTGAATATAAAGATGTGTACACAACACAAAGTTTTGGTTTAGAAACTTTTACGTGGCTCACCTTTAGAGCCTATGCACACGAGATATTTTAAACGTACAGATGGCGAAGCGCAGATTATGCGCGCTAACGCGATTCTCGACTTATTTATTACCAGTTTAATATATACAATTAATACTATAATAATATATACTATATTTATTATTATTTGGGTATTTACGGCACTGTAAGCGCGCCTTCGTGAACACGCATCGTCTGCAAGTTTAAATGCGTGTGTATAGGCCCCCATGCTACTAGGGAATATTTTAGACTGTGTTTTCCTCTAATAAAACAAGCAAAAAATCTGAAAAGCTTTGTATACATTTTTATAAACATTTATAATAACAATTTTCTTGCTAAGCACTAAACAAATGATTAATAGGTATTTCTGAGAACAACTTCACAACGGGACTTTCAGTTAGAAAGGACACAGCAATTTGGAATTTGGTTTTTGTTGGCAGTTGTAGAGTTTTTCTGCGAATTCCGTCTAGATTAGAAATAAGTCTGTGTTTGAAAGCCCTCTCAGCAATAAAAAAGGTAATGAACATTACAAAATAATATACAAAATGATAAAGCACTTTGTTTCCCCTTTTAGTGAGACTAAAGTAAAGTTTTAATTTGGTTTTGTTTAATATAAACTGCAGTAAATTATTACGCATTAAAGGGTAGGCTAATAACGCCGACTGCCTCGCTGTCGAAATTAATAGCGTTGGTAGTGTTGTCAAGATACCAAGATCTTAATTTTGTCGATAATCGACTAAACTATTTAACAAAAAATATAACTGACTTAAAACATAAAAATCTAATTAAAAATCGGTAAAGGCACTATAATATGAAAAGTGCTTCATAAAACCATAATTTTTAAAAAAGCTTTCCAAGAATAACACACATCAACTCAACTCACATAAATGGGACCACCCTAGATTAAAAGCAAATCAATTCAAAAAATAATCATCACAATTGATTCTTCCAGTAAAAAGTTATGCGTGAACAAACATACTAAAGTCCAATTGAATACTTCCTCCTTTTTGAAGTCAGTTAGAAAGACTCAGATAATAAGTAATTGAAAGGAAGCCTGCCTTCGGTGTTTTAGACGTCCATAGGCTACGGCAACCTCTAACCATCAGTTAGGTCGTATGCTTGTTTGTCTTTTTTGTCTATTTCATAATTAATAACAATATTAAATAAAAATAATAATTTAACTAATTAAATTTTCTTTCTGTTATTAAATGTATTTTTGATCGAGCGAAGCGACATCTCCAAATCAACTTGGGCAAATCGGCATTGTATGTATGTGTGTTTGTTTGTCTGTCCGAAGATAACCGTGAATTTGATATATAGGTAGGTAGTGATGGCACAATTTTGGTGTGACTTAATGAGTTAAAAATGTGTGTGTGTGGTAAAAAAAATTTAAAATGTGACTATTAGGTCAAGTGGGTCGTCAAATGAAAGGTCTGTGTTAGTACATTTTAAGACCGTTTTTATATTTTAGTATATTTTTTGTAGTTTTTGAGTGATTAGCCACAATAAAAACTGAACTTTGACAAAATTCACAGGGTACACCAGTGACCCCATAGTGCTGTAATTTGGTATGTGTGTAGCTTTAGTGACACAAATATAGGCAAAAGTCTGAACTCCAGAATAAGTCTAAAAAATAGTAACCAAATAACATGAACTCCCGTTACCTGTAGTTTGAATGAAATTGTAGATCAAGTGAGTTGGTTTTTTATTTCGTGGCACTATTTTGATAGTCCAAAGATTACAAATAACATTTTTTTGTTTTACTCGGAGACTCGCGAGATCTCAATTCGGGGAGAACCACTAGTTACACAGAAAAGACAATAATCTGATGAATAGACATGTTTGCTTCTTGGAACTCATAAACTAAGTGGAGAGCTGGTTGCACAGATAGTAATTTTATTTGGCATTATTTACCATTAATCATAGTAATCTGAGAAAGTGAAGAAGAAGTAGGTACCTACCTACATTTATTTGATTTATATAGAACTGAATAATAGGTAAAAAAATAACTAACTTACTACACGAAGAGAAGGTAGAATGATAAAGCAAAAGGTAGGAAGGAGGTCCTAAGTACTTTATACCCCAAAAAGGGCGTTATGCTGATAATCATCTGAAAAGAAAAATAGCGTGAAAAAGAGCGATAGTTGGACAGAAAGAGGCAATTTTTAACCAACTTCAAAAAAGGAGGAGGTTGTGTATTTTTATTCCTGTTAGGTACCACATAACTCCGTTATTTATCAATCAATTTGGAAATTTATTTTTATTTTATATTTTTTTAATACTTTCAGATTGGTGCACACGGCTACACATCAAGCTATACATTTCCAGACTATGCTGACCTCTCATTGTACGGAAAACCTACACAATGCAAGGTCAGCTTATACTGGAAATATATAGCTTGAGGTACCATTGAAGTTTGTAAGTAACTGTTTCGATTTTCTGTTTCCTGAAGTCAGTAATAGTTTTGTTGAAATGCTACTTGTATCGATAAACCACGACAAGTGTGTTACAACACTCGCGTTCTTTAGAGACGTGTAAGGTAGTAGGGAGATTTCCGGCACTTCAGGCCACGCGCTAATAAAGCCATCCTCACTCGAGGCTGTCCCCATCCGGGCAAGCGCGAAACTCATTAAAATTACACACGGGCACAAAGACACGTCACCAAACTAAAGTAGGGAAGCGTCAATTCGCTACGTTGCTTTGTTTTGACTGGGCAGGGCGTTTAGGTTAATACCATAGTTTCAAACATACGTAACAACTGCTTTCTATAATTAAACTTTCGCGATCACTGTACATAATTACTGATTACAACGGGTATTTATCGCGTATGTACCTTTTTTATTTGTTATCTCGACGGCTGTGTTGCAATAGCCGTGGTCACGGGCAGACTAACAGAACCTCGGGATAACAAATAGAAAAGGTAATACGCGATAAATACCTGTATCAGTAATTTGTATATTTTATTCGTACGAGGCAAAATTCTGATGTGGAATCTCACGCAGAGGACTAAATCGCAATTAGTAATTGAGTACTAACTCTCCTAGATTTAAGCTTTTTACTAACAAAATGAATACATTATTATCTGATTAAAAAAATAAATTTTATTATTTACAGTTTTGACACACTGTTTCTAAGAACTAAGACATGCCTAGTTAATACATGTTTGTGAATTGTTTAAAGTTGTTATTTTTCTATTTTTTTCTTAATCTAATCCTATTGCTGTATAAGGGTCTCACCCATTTTTTAGGATTCCGTACCCAAAGGATAGAACGAAACCTATTAATAAGATTTCGCTGTCTGTCTGCCTGTCCGTCTGGCACCAGACTGTATCTCATGAACCATGATAGGTAGACAGTTGAAATTTTCACAGATGATGTATTTCTGTTGCCGCTATAACAACAAATACCAAAAATAAAATAAAATAAATATTTAAGGGGGGCTCCCATACAACAAACGTGATTTTTTTTGCTCGTTTTTGCTCGATATTGATAACGGCAACAGGTAGACGCTTGAAATATTCACAGAATATTTAGTTATATATTCACTTTAAAAATAAATAATTAAATTAAAATAAAACAAATATTTAAGGGGGCCCCCATACAACAAACGTGATTTTTTTGCCGTTTTTCAGCACAAACGGAACCCTTCATGCGCGAGTCCGACTCGCACTTGGCCGGTATTTAAGTCATTTCTAATATTCTCAATCTATAACAAACTACCCATTCTCTCTTAAAGAAATCTAGGTCATCTCGTCATGTTTTCGAAATAAATTATCATGCTAGTCTGAAATGCCATACAATAATTAATGTATATCAGTAAATGGGCCACGTTAATAAATATTCAATTTGAGATGAACTGATTAATTGTTACTTACCGTATACAATTAATATTTGCTTAATAGGAATATCTTAACTATAAATCCTATTTGTTACAGAAAAGGAAACCATATTTAAAATTATACTATGTTATAATTAATGTCTACTTAAATAAATAAAATAAATGTAAATATGACTGGAAATTTCACACAGCGCTATCTAGCCCCAAACTAAGTAGAGCTTGTACTATGGGAACCAGATAACTGATAGAATACTTATATATTTTTTTGTGAATACATACTTATAGTATACATTATAGAAAAACATCCAGACCCGGGACAAAAAGTTTATTTATCTGTAAATCATACAAACATTTGTTCCGCGGTGGGAATCGAACCCGCTACCTCCTACGTCTTAGCCGGCTATTCGCCCACTGCGCCACAGAGGTTGTCAAACTTACTTACATCATCTTCATTTTTTTATATCTTACAGTCATCATCATCATTTTAGCCACAGTACGTCCGCTGCTGAATATAGACCTCCCCCATAGATTTACAGAGCGACCGATCTTTTGCGGCCCGCACCCAACGACTCCCAGCAACCTTTACTACTTTAGCTAACAATTCGTCTTTCCATCTAGTTAGGGCCGTTCAACGCTGCGCTTTCCAGTGCGTGGTCTCCACTCGAGAACTTTACTGCCCGTCAGAACGAATCGTCAGTTCTTCAAGCTATGTTAAGGTTAATTTTGTAATTTTTTTGAATTTTAAGTTTCTAAACATACATCTCAGTAATTAATCGGTCTTCATGTTGAGTAACCTCAACTATGGTTCGTATTCTAGAACTGTGCAGACGTAAGTATATTTTTGACAGCTCCAACAAAAAACTTACAAATGAAAAACTTCAAAATGTTACAATTTAGACGTAATTTATTTCTGCATTGTTATGTATTCTAAAAGGATCATAAAAAAAACAACCACCCGTATTTCTTGCATTTCTTTTCTGGCTTGACCGCGAAGAAACAGGCAGTAAATTTGATGATTTTAATGAATCAAAATATTTTACTTTGACTTTATAAAAACTAAACTTCGACGAAATTCACAAGGCCCACAGTGTGGGAAGTTGACCCCACAGTGCTAAAATTTTGAACTACGATACTATTGTGGCTACTTTTTAGGTAACTAACCAATGCGGTTTGGCTGGTAAAGACATAACTATTACGAAAATGGCCACTTTGAATCTTTATGTTTCGTAAACGAGCTCTGGTATCAAAAAAGTGTTCAGGAAACCTTGTTCAGTTTATAGGTTTTTAGATGACCTTTTCAATGATAACTAATAAGATGGGATGAGCGTGGGTAAAAAAAATCTCCCATTTTTATATAATAGAGGTACCTCAAATAACAAGTTTTTTTAGTGTTTATTTCAAAACCTAATATACTAAAACCTATCATCATTTCATGTTTCAGCTCTAAAGCACTAATAGACTATAAACGGCTGTAACTGTTTAAACGGACAGATAGACGGACATAGCGAAACTATGAGGGTTCCGAGTTCGACTACGGAACCCTAAAAATGAGTAATTTAAAAGTTCAATCGAATGAACCCACACCCATCTTACCTTGTCCTCCAAAATTAGATGACTCTTAAATTTTACACGCAGCTTTGCCCGCCGCTATGAACAATAAAGCACAGATCCCACTGGAATTTCACGCCGTCCTGACTTTGCAATGAATTTTAATTCAGAAAAAAATATTATTTTATGGTTGCTTATTGCCGGGTGACGCCAGTATTGCTTGAAAAGTATCTAAGAACAAAAACGTTCTATCAGAGACTGTAAACCAACTGTATTTTGAATTTATTCAATATCAAACATATTGTTCTATTATAAAAAATTAGCTTCGACTTCGTACGCGTTACACTAATAAGTGTGTAGGTAACCTAGAAATAAAGCTAAACTCGCTGTTGCAACTTGACTTGACACCCCATTTTTATCCCAATGGAACCGATTTATGGGATAAAAGGTAGCCTATGTGGTAATCCGGGTTATAATCTACGTACCTATTTTAGTTCTGCCGTTTCAAAGTGATTGAGTAACAAACAAACATCCAAACATTCACATTTATAATATTAGTGTGATAATGAACAATATATATCACGGTGGTCATCTTCGAATTTCTTCTCTCTTTCTCTCAGTACCCAGACCTGTAAAGATATCCCTCAAGGGGATAATCAGAGGCAAGGGGTAGTCTTAACATTAAGTTTGATACTTTTTTATCTTGGGACAGTTTGAATAGAAGTTAAACAGCTACGCGACAGGTTACAAGCCAATCACCGCTTATGAGAATGCTAACCCTAAATTTTGGTTTCTAGGACATGCTAGTTTTGGCAGAATGACTTTGAACAGTCAGAAAGGATTCGAACCCACGACCTCCGGATCATAAGTTAGTGCCTATTAGGTCACCACGGCTTTCTATTATTTATTCTATTACCTACGGTTTTAAAAAGAACGAATCATCCATCATACCCATCGCATTCATAGTTTCGGTTCTACGTTATATTGCGTTCAGCTAAGGTATAGAAGCACTGTGCGTCGTATGTCTTCCCTAAAAACTACAATATCTCTCATTAAATAATAATAATTATTTATTGCTGGACATTTCACACAGCGCTATCTAGCCCCAATCTAAGCAGAGCTTGTACTGTGGGAACCAGATAACTGATAGAATACTTATATACTTTTTTTTGTAAATACATACTTATAATATATAGAAAAACACCCAGCCACGGAACAAATATCTGTAGATCATGCAAACATTTGTTCCACGGCGGGAATCGAACCCGCTACCTCCTGCGTCTCAGCCGGCTATTCGCCCTCTGCGCCACGGAGGTCGTCTCATTAAAGTAATAATTAATAAGCCTCCTAGATTTTCGCTTTATTGATTTTCATTCTCAGTAGATTTTCGATCACACATCACTGCTTACCATCAAGTGAGAGTGTAGTCAAAATAACAAATACCTAAATTAACAAAAATTGCATGACAAATATTTTTAAGTAATAAACTTAGAATTCGCTATCATCAGAAGACTTTAAACTTTAAAGAACTGATAACTGTTAACAGTTATCGGTTCTTTGCAGCAGCTTCGTGGATATCACATCTTAGAATATGAGGGCCGCACAATATTGTCATACATGATGCCCAACTGCTGAATATGCTGGTGATGACGTCATAAATTTACATGACGTGAATCACGACATCGAAAGGATGGAATAATTAACGAGGTGAACATTGCTAGTGACACCGCCAAACCATCATTTAGGAGCGCTACAGCGAAAGCTCAGCGAAGTCGAAAATTCAAAAGTTTCGTACATTTTACAGGTGGGTTAACATGTATTATTGCAATTCGATTGTGAATAGTTTAAGAAGGTGCTCGTATATTTAAACAGAAACGCAAACCACTCTCTTGGAAAATAAACTAAGTGATGCCCTTGCGCTTGTTGCCACATACAAACTTACTGGGCTGAGCACCCTCTGCGCTCGCCAAAGCTTTTGGTTGCCCTTTCTGATTAGCAGCATAGCGTAGCCTAAGAATATTTACACAGTGTTTAGTCTTTTGTACTGACAGGCAGTTTAAATTTTGTTCAAAAAAGCTAAAACACGGTATACCAATGTCTTATTAACCCATCATCGTTCCAAACAGCATGTAGGTTATTATTACTAGTGGTTCGCCCTGCACTGAGATCTTGCGAGTCTCCATCAAAAACAAAAAAATATTATTCGTAATCTTCGACTATCAAAATAGTGCCACGAAATGCATAACCACTTAACTTGAACTACAGTTTCATTCAAATTACAGGTAACGGAAGTTTATGTCAGTTGGTTAACTTTTTTGGGGTAGAAATTGCGGTTATTCTGGATTTCAGACTTTTGCCTATATTTTTGTCACTAAAGCTACACGCATATCAAATTTCAGCACTGTGGGGCCACTGGTGTTTTTGTAAAAGCTCAGTTTTTATTATGGCTAATAACTTTAAAACTACAAAATTTAAACTAAAAAGGATTGTGTGGTTTTATGAAACCAAGGTAAAAGTGAAACTTTGTTTCACATTATAGACATGTAACTGAAAATTGTCGTTGGCACAAATGAGTAATAGTCTGTACACTACACGGTCAGCTGATGCGAACTATAGGCGCCGCCATATTGGCCTCGGCTGCTCTGACGAGCACCTTTTACTTTATCCCTACTCCGCGGCCGACCGTCACGTGACATGCAACACACAGACGAAAAAGTTTGAGACGATGTTATAAAAGTTTCACTTTAAAAATAAAAACGTGTTCGAAATGTAAATATAAAGACCTTTTATTAGACGTGCCACTTGATCGGAAAGTCTCATTTTGGTTTTTTTTTACCCTTCTTGACATACATACTTACACACATACATACAACGCCGATTTGCCCAAGTTGATTAGAGATCTCGCTTCACTCGATCAATTATAAATACGGGATTTATGACGTACCGTTTTATCGGTGTTTCGACCGACAATATTAATTATAATAATTATTATTTATAATAATAATAGAAATAAATCACGAAAATGTTCTAAGTAAAACAACATGTAGATTCTTCCAACAGCAAATAGAGTGACTGTAATTGTGGACTAAATCAATACTGCAACTCAACTGAATGAAAGTCTGCATTCGACATTTGTGTCAGCAAGTTGTATTATTCTACTTTTATATTAAATTTCTGAAAGCCGGAAATGCTACCGAACGAACTTTGTGTATCTTTTGTAGGCTTTTTAAGCTTAGTGAAACCTTCATCCTATGCATTTCACAGTAGATCCCCAACACATAATGAACATGTTCAGTCCAGATCACACATTGGGCTGTACACAATAGGACATGCTTAGAACGTAGTTCAATATTACGGCAGACAATCGATTTATTAGTCCTCAATCGTCCATCGATCACACTATTCCCACCAATATTTAATATAAACGCGAAAGTTTGTATGAATGTATGTGTGGATGTTTGTTACTGTTTCACGCAAAAACTACTTAATTAATTTTTATGAAATTTGGTATGTACGTAGATTATAACCTGTATTAACACATAGGCTATTTTTTATTGATAAAACACGCGTGCGAAGCCGCGGTATTAGCTAGTATTTAAAAAATGCGAAAGTTTGGATGTTTGTTTGTTACACAATCACGTCATAACGACTGAACCGATTTCGATAAAATGTGATACGTACCTAGATTATAATCTGGATTAACACACAGGCTTCTTTGAATTTGCAAACCACGCGTGCGAAGCCGTCGGCGGAAGCTAGTAAAGTAAATAAATTATTGATAGCATGAGCTAATGTGGTAGGTACCTACACCTTTACTTGTGGTCAAGTCTAGTACATTTATTTCCAAAGAATAAATAAACTAAAAATATATAAAGGCTCTCTCTCAGTGTTCTATCGTATTTTCGGAAAAGGTTTCATATTTAGATGACCACTTAACACCTAATTTATTGCAAGCTTGGCAAATCGACACTATTTGCCATTACTAGAACTCTATACATGATTTTTTATTTTTTATTTATTCATTATAGAATCAACAGCACTTGATATCAATGTAAAAAAACTCTTATAGCGAATGCTTAATGCGAATAACAGATTCTTATTTTATAGACATAACTTTTAAGAAATTAGTCACCTAGAGACAATGATAAAACACAATTTAATATGTATTTAATTTATTTACCAAGGTGGTTAACTCCTCATATGGTTAAACTCTGTAAACAGTATAAGCCGCTTCAATAGAGCTTTGACCAAACTAACTGTAGGCAATTTCACTACTTGCCTATAAACTTTGATTGACGACTAACTCAACATAGCTACTTTGGTATCCATTCGGTCATGGATGACTTAATACACAAATATTATTTCGTAAAGCCTACAAATGAGGTGTGGTTGTAGAGCACACCTCATTTTTTAGTCATTTCCCTCGTGTTTAAACAATGTGTAATTGCTTATTTTTATGAATTAATTATAGAAAGTCGGCGATATAGTAAAAACCGCAGGTAGTATCGGATCAGAACAACGCAAGACAGTCTCGAATGAGATATACTCGTATGAGAGAGGCCTAAGCCAATCAGTGGGATGAGAAGGACTGACGTTGATGGTGAATTTAGTGAGTGTTATAACAAATTTGTCTGGCGACAGATGTATTCACAGACACATTTCCAAAATTTTAACAATACAACAGCTCGCATTAAGATCCACATCGCAAACAATGGTCGAGTATTCTCACCCGTACATTTTGGTTCGAGTGGAAATAATTTCGTGGCTGGCTCGGTTTATTACGTTCGCAATATCTTTGTTGGGCAGCGCGTTTCCGTCTGTACTCTTGTATAGATGTATGAGAAGTGAATTAGCCACGTAGATATACTAGTGGTTCGCCCCGAACTGAGATCTCGCGAATCACCCAAAATAAATATTATTCTTAGGGTGACTTGCACAACGATGCCTAAACGTATTTAGTGGCTAGATATGATTTAAGGAGTTGTCAAATCATACAAATACTTCAAATTTAAACATTTTTAGTTGCTAAATACGTTTAGTGATCTTTGTGCATGCCGGCTTTAATCTTTGACTAATGAATTGGTGCCACGAAATGCATAACCAACCTACTTGACCTACAGTTTCATTCAAATTAGATGTAACGGGGGTTCTTGTTAATTGGTTATATTAGGTCTTTACCTATGAAATTGCCGTTTTGTATGGAATAAGTGAAAGTACTTATTTTTTTTTTTAACTTTTTTATTTCTGTTATTCAAAGTAATCACCCATGCAATCGACGCATCTTTGCCAACGCATTGGCAGTTTATTGATGCCCTTCTTGTAAAAATAAGCTGGACGGGAGGCAACAAACTCTTCAAAGGCATTTTGTACTGCCTCTCGGGAATTGAATTTTTTACCCACTAAAAAGTAGTCTAAATTTTGGAAAAAGTAATAGTCGGTAGGTGCAAGGTCTGGTGAGTATGGCGGATGAGGGAGAGCTTCCAACCCCAGCTCTTGAAGCTTGGAGACTGTCTGTTGTGCAGTATGGGGTCGCGCGTTATCGTGAAGGAGCAGTGGGAACGACCGATTGACCAAAGCTGGTTGCCGATGTGAAAGCTTCTCCATCATTGTCGCCAGTTCTTCACAGTACACATCTGCATTAATGCTCATGCCGTTTTGTAAAAAGCTCTGGTGAATCACACCCGCACTAGACCACCAAACAGTGACCATCACCTTTTTAGGGGTCATTTTTGGTTTAGGGCATTGCTTTGGTGCTTCGCGCTTTCGATTGTCGAACAGAATCCATTTTTCATCGCTCGTAACAATTCGGTTCAAAATTCCTTCATTTCTTTGCCTATTGAGCAGCACGAGGCAGGTCTCGACGCGTACGTTGCGCTGGCGATCGTTAAGTTCGTGGGGCACCCATTTATCAAGTTTTTTTACCATGCCTATTTGTCGCAAATGGATCAAAATTGTTTTGATGCTAACATCAAAAGCTGCTGCTAGCTCAACTGTAGATTGAGTTTCGTCAGCTTCCACAATCGCCTTTGGTTCCTCCGGACGACCACGAGCTTCATTTTTCAAGTCAAAATTTCCAGAACGAAACCGCGAAAACCAATAACGGGTTGTGCGTTCGTTTGTACAGTTCTCTCTGTAAACGTTTTTGATGTTATGTGCCGTTTGTGTCGCGTTGGTGCCACGACGGAACTCATATTCCATAATTACACGAATTTTTAAAGTATCCATTATGACGAAAAATGTTGAGACTGAGTTTGTAAAAAGAATGTCATGTTTTTAAAACAAAATTAATTTGAATTTAGAATACAAAGCCATTCCAAACTTTTTATCTATTTGAAATGACCAGTACTGAATAACGGCAATTTCATAGGTAAAAACCTATTATTTTTTTGGGGTACAAATGTCAGTTATTCTGGATTTCAGACTTTTGCCTATATTTGTGTCACTAAAGCTGTTCGAATACCAAATTTCAGCATTGTGGGGTCACTGTGATTTTTGTCAAAATTTTGTTTTTATTATGGCAAATAACTCGAAAACTACAAAAATTAAACAAAAACTAAAAACGGGGTTCAAATGTACTCATAAATATACCTTTTACGTTTAATACAATACCTTTTCATTTGTTTTACTCCTCTTGAACCCCAATATCTCAACAACCCCCCCATATTTTTATCTCATTGAGTCACACCAAAATTGTGCCATCACTACCTACCTATATACCAAATTTCATGATGATCAGATAAACGCTACGAAAGTTATCCTCGGACAAACAAACATACATACAGACATACATACATACAACGCCGATTTGCCCAAGTTGATTTGGAGATCTCGCTTCGCTCGATCAATAGATAGATAGATAGATAGATAATTCCTTTATTGCGTACCATTAAATACAAATATTTATAAGAAAATACACTCTTAAATAATTTATTCCTTCCACTATTATATCTACAATACTCAACAACAACATATTTTAATCGCTTATATATTATCTTATCTGAATGAGACTAGGTTAAATACCTACACGTGGCTTGACCGAAACCGTACACTAGTAAATCAACTAGGAAAACAAAATATAAATTTTCTGAGTAATTTTCAATCATACCTACTTTATCTTTACATACAATTACTGAAGTAGAATAGATTAGATGACTATAATGCACATAATTTCAATTTATAGGTTATAGAATTGCGCTATAATTATTTCACACCAAGCCGGTCCATTAAAACTATTTTACGAACCCAACCCATAGGTGTCACTGCAATTAAGCCCAGTCTATTTCCTGCTTCCTCTGTAAACATTTGCAGCTAGATACGTTGTGGACATTTTGTTACTCACAAGCTTCCGTGTCCTTTGGGTATTCAAAGGAAGGTTGTGTTCACGGTGTAGGTAAGCGGATATGTGCTAAGGTTGTGTTCACTGGGTATTCTGAACGATTTACGGATTACGCTTCTGAATACTAACTGGGATCTAAATTCAAACTGCACCTTAGTAGTTTTGTATACTATAAGAGCTTTTTCGTATCCTCTTCCGTTCTGTGCTCAAAATAGAAGAAGAAACAAAAATGACGGTTTGCTAGAACACGTCATAATCACAGAAGACAGAATTAAAGTTGTTATCTTGTTGAATAGAATAGAATACTCTTTAGTGCACACCAACAAAATTACAAAATCAATAAGACGACGGTGTATCTATGTTCATAAACCTACATAAACTATATATACTTACTAATAAACTGAATATATAAATAAATATACTAATCTAATAATCTTCTTTCCTTGTTAGACTTTAGTAACGCTTTCAACTGTGTGGACCACGAAATTTTGCTGGCCGTCTTACGCTCTATTAATCTTTCTCAGTCTTCTTTAACTTGGTTCAGCTCATATCTTTGCGGACGCGAACAATGTGTGCGAATTAATGATCTGTCCTCTGACTGGTGTAAAATCGAAGCAGGTGTACCTCAAGGAGGCGTTCTTTCACCCCTCCTCTTCTCTATTTTTATCAACACCCTGGTATCGGTAATACATCACACATCCTATCACCTATATGCCGATGATGTTCAGTTATATCTCAGTTGTAATCCCGATCAAATTCTATCTGGAATTGAAAATCTCACTAATGATCTAAGCGCTGTGTATGACTGGCCTCAAAAATTTGGTCTACTAATTAATCCCAACAAGACGCAGGTGATAATAATTGGTGGTAACAGACAGATTGTCAAAATTAATCTTAACACTCTTCCTCCGGTTAAATATAATAATATTCCACTGCAGTTCTGCAAGGAGGTTAAGAATTTAGGCCTTTTCATTACCCATAATTTGTCATGAGACCACCATATTACCCAGATTAGTAGGAGGATGTATGGTACCATGCATACTCTGAAACGCCTAAAAAATTTCGTGCCCCAATCTACGAGGTCCACACTGGTTAATGCGTTACTCTTACCCATCCTAGATTATGCAGATGTATGCTATCCCGATGCTACGGAAGAGCAACTGAACAGGTTGGAGCGTCTGCAGAATCTTTGCATTCGCTATATCTACGGCCTACGAAAATATGATCATGTCTCGGTATTTCGTCAGCAGCTAAAATGGCTTGACATCAGAGCTCGTCGAGATGCGCACATGCTATCTGTCTTATATAATATTCTTCGCAACCCTCTATCTCCCAGCTACCTCAGAGAGCGATTTGCATCCGTATCAACTGAGGACAGACCTGTGCGATCGTCTCGTCGTTTCCAACTAATTACTCCACAGCATAACACGGCTACTTACTCTGACTCTTACACCATAACCGCTACTCGTCTCTGGAATAATATGCCACCAAACTATTTCGAGGCTACTTCAGTGGAAGCATTCAGATTGAGAATCTATAGGCACCTTCTCGGTCAAACCGACCAAAAATGAGCAACTTAATATTTCCATAACACTTCTTCTATTGTTATGTATGTATTTTAATTCGATATTGGTATAGTTTAGTCTATCATATAAAGTATTTAAGTAGGTTTATTTGAGTAGTATGTACCTATATTATGCTATATTTATTAGTCCTGTGCAAATTTTCTTTTTTACCTTTTCTGTGCACTACCTACACATCTTTGTCTACAATACACAAAGGTTATCTGGAAGAGAATGCTCTTTAGCATTAAGTTCGCCTTTGTACTAGTTTTATAAGTGCAATAAAGTATTTTCAATCAATCAATCAATCAATAATGTATACTTATATATAAACTACAACAAAGGAGATAATAATAACGATAAACTAGCAATGCGTAGACAAAGAAAGGCAATGGTTGTATACCAAATATACAATAATGATTTGTAATTAGTTCACTTGTTCAAATAAATATTATAGAATTAATATTACACACCACAAATTAATCTAAATCAATTAGATCTAAGATTGATTGCGCGCGTGCTCGTAATGATATCATCAGATACCTAGATGCTAATATTTCCTGATAAAAGACACAGTGATGCCTTCGTTCCAGGAAACTTTCTCCAAAGCCGCGTACAGGCATCGCGAGGCGTGCGTCGCGAATGGTTCGTCACGCATGCTTCAACCTGAGGCATACGACGGTACATTTATGTATGCATCCCGAATGACACATGCTCAAGCTGAGCACGCAAACAACCACGCATGGTATTCGTCAGTTGAAAAATGGCACACGGAGCGCACGGCTCGCACTGAGGCGGCGTTCGCAACGATCGTATGACGCGAAGGCTCACTGTGAGCACACACGTCTATACAGCCCGAGGCATGAGAGACGAACCATTCGCAACGCACGCCTCGCGATGTCTGTACGCGGCTTAATATCGCCAATCTTTTGTTCTTCCAGTACTTTAGTTTCTTCTCCTCGCGAGCGACATAGCACTTCACCGTTCAACACTTTTCAGGCCGGATCTTAAAGAAAATCCTTTTTATTGTTATTTTTAGCACAGAGCACTTCACAGCACAGGTATTTGTGTCAACCATCGTTCTTGACTGATGTTAATTAGTTGGGAGACAGCGGATATGTCACATATAGGAACGAAAGAGACGGAAAGTCACTGTCTCTTAACAGATATTAGAACTACATAATATTTAGTTATGGCCTAAACAAAGATAATTGTATTGTGAACTTACCTTTACAAGAGGCTTAAAACTGCAATCAAAATAATCCTGTCTGTATCATCATAACAGTATGTCCCATATTTACACTTGAGACTTAAAAGGGTGCCCATGTCGTTTTAATTTGAATATTTGCTCGGAAGCTGTATGCTTCGTTATCATAATGAAGAATCGCGCACTTATTCAGGACGCGAGGCTTCAAAATATAGGCTGAAATAAAGTTCATGTGAAAATTTTGCTCTGGTAAGTAAAATAACGTAGATAATGGAAAATACATTTACGTTTTGGCAACAATCAGATGAGCATGATTTAATTCCAGCAGCATAAAGCTTATTGTAGTATATCAGTCTATACCAAAATCTAATACAAAATCAAATTATCAATTGTATTTTTCAAACTTTCGCGATCACTGTACATAATTATTGATTAAAACGGGTATTTATCCAACCCAACCCGTGACCACGCCTGTTGCAACACAGCCAAAACGTCGGGATAACAAATTAAAAAGGTGCATACGCGATAGATACCCGTTTTAATCAATAATTAAATTATCAATTATCTACACAAAGCACAAATTACTGAAGTTTACTGGTAAATAATTAGTAGGAAGACATGCAACAGTATTGATATCGCTTGAGACCGTTACAAAAGATCGTTTTTAAATAGCTCTATTCCAGTAGATACAAACTTGAAGTGCTCAAAATGCCATTACAATTTTAATTTTATAATCCACCAGTTATTCCACTAGATAGATATAATCTAGCCACAACCTGGAGCCCTAATGGTAGACGCGGTTGAGGTCGGCCAAGAAAGCGTTGGCGAGACGATCTTGTTGCCTTCGAGCAGGAGTGGTGGAGTGTCGCACAGGACAGAGATAGATGGAGAGACTTGGGGGAGACCTTTGCCCAGTAGTGGGACAATATAGGT
This sequence comes from Philereme transversata, assembly GCA_963924445.1. Taxonomy (NCBI): domain Eukaryota; kingdom Metazoa; phylum Arthropoda; class Insecta; order Lepidoptera; family Geometridae; genus Philereme; species Philereme transversata. Next base: position 16,270,796 of record OZ004342.1, read on the forward strand.
TGACAAAAAAAATGCACTAGCTGAACCACCTTCGTACGGATTGTTATCAAACAAAATATAGCATGTAGGTCAAGGTGTAGCTTTCTAGACGACTTCCGTGGCACAGTGGGCGAATAGCCGGTATATTTTTTTTTATACTATGCAGATGGAACAAGCCTATGGCACACCTAATGTTTAGTGGTAACCATAACCTATAACAAAGTTTGCCTCGTAGGTCACGCTCCTTCGAAACGTGCCCTACGATGCACTTCCCTGCGTCCATCAACTTGAGGCATACAGGTGTCTGCCTCATGTGCCTGTAATTTCACCGGCAACCATTCCCCTCAAACCGAAACACAGCAATGCTGCTTGGCGGTAGAAATAGGTATGGTGGTAGCACTTCCCCAGGCGAGCCCTTTCACAAGAAACTCTACTACTCTTAGAAACTCTACTACCGGTTGAGGCGCATGAGGTAGCGGGTTTGATTCCTGCCGCGGAACAAATGTTTGCATGATCTACAAATATTTGTTTCAGGTCTGGTTGTTAATATATACTTACATATTATAAGGTATAGAACCTTATAATATGTAAGTATACCTATATATTTACAAACCAAAAAATATATAAGCATTCCATCGGTTATCTGGTTCCCATAATACAAGTTCAGCTTAGTTTGGGGTTAGATAGCGCTGTGTGAAATGTTTAGCATTATTTATTTATTTCTATCAGTGACAACATTTTCAAAATCAATTTAGTATTTAGTTCCGAAGATTTTCCATTACGTACAAACTTATCCTTTTACTCTCATCAACAAAGATAAAAAAAATTGCTGTGGCGCGTATCTAATTATTTTATTAGTAACTAGCTGTTGCCCGCCACTTCGTTCGCGTTACACTACTAAATGTTTAGGTAACGTAGAAATAAAGCTAAACTCGCTGTTGTAACTTGACAACATGAACAACAGTTATGAACAAACAAACAAACAAATGAACAAAAATCCAAACTTTCACATTTCTTATATTAATGTGATTCATTTTAAAATTGATTTCAAGTTAATAATCACATTTTTTGTCACCCTCGTTCGCCTCTTTTACCCCAGGAACCCTTCTCTATGATAAAAATATCCTAAATGTTATTCTATAGTATAAGGAATTATTATACCAAGATCACAGATAAATAATATACTACATATACATACATATAACTTTGATGTATATTCAATCAGCCAACAATATTTGTAGTAAAACGTCATATTTATTTGCCAAAATAGGGACATAGCATGACGCAAATTGTTGGATATATTACTTACCTGAATTTCACTCACTGAAATAAGTATTCAGTCATATTAAGTCTATCTATCACTGAAATGCATTGATGTTTCGCGAAAATAATATGAATATATTAGTTTATATAGAAATAGGGAATAAACTAATATTATAACTCTAATCTATTGAAGCTCTAAGTCTCCAAACCCCTGTCCACAGTTCTCAATTTTATGGTGACTCCTTTACAGTTCAGTTCAAGCTGTGCGGCTGTGGAATGCTTTACCTTTCTCTATTAGATCATCTAAATCTCTTCCTATCTTCAAAGCTAAGGTATACAACCATTTCCTTTCTTTGTCTACGCACTGCTAGTTTATCGTTATGTTTATCTCCTTTATTGTAGTTTATATATAAGTATATATTATTATATTTGTAAGTATATATATTTAGTTCATTAGTAAGTATAGTTTATGTAGGTTTATGAACGTAGATACACCGCCGTCTTTTTGATTTTGTTTTGTCCTGTCCATCCAAAGGTTGTCTGGAAGAGATCGCTTTTAGCGATAAGACCGCCCATTGCACTTACCTTAATTTTTGTGTATTTTTATTGTATTTTTAATTTTGTTGGTGTGCAATAAAGAGTATTCTATTCTATTCTATTCTATTATACTACATTGATTGATATAGAGGTGCCTTAAATAAAAAGCGGAGTTTCAGATTGAGACAAAATCTCTTTCATTGGCAATTATTTAATCAAAAATTCACTAAGGCCATGAAATTAGAATATCATACAATTCTGCCCACGAGACCCAGTATCAATTTAAAATTGTATAGATTGTTTAGCTTCCTACTTTAATTTATCATGCTTACCTACCACTATATGATATATCACCCGAAAATACTTCATTAATTGTTTTGTTGGTTCTCGATAATTAATGGTTAAAGGGAGATAAAACGGTCGCTTTATTAAAGGGGCGGTTCATTCCATCAAATGAAATAAATCAAGTATTAAGTAATTTTATATTTTGATAAATTGTTATTTTATATTTTTACTCTGTTACTATTCTAATTTTATAAAATACTAGCTAACCGTGAGTGGCTACACAAACGTAATAAAAAAAATTGTTTGAAAATCTCTTCCTCCTCCAGATCCTATATTATTGTTTGTGGTCCCTGAATAAACAAAACAATAATAAACAACCGTCTAATTACGTATTTTGTAACAGGTATGCAGCATTAGTATAGTTATTGCAGGATTTTGTTTAAGTGGTGATCGGGCTACGTTAGCGTTGATTCCGTAATTGTCCAATAGTAAGTTTGATTGGCCTTGTCAAAAGTGGCTGATCAAAATCTTGAAAATATTTTAGACACAGCTGCATAAATAAATGTTATCATTCTACGCATCGTAATTGTCGCTAGTCGCTACTAAACTCGGAATACCGGTACAGAAATACCAATACCATAACATCGAAAAATCTTCTCTGGTGTACGAGTTTGAGAATAGAGGCGTATTCAATGGTACTCCCGACCCGCACTGAAGTATTTCATATTGTGCAATCTCTTTCAGCAGCAGACAATGAGTGCCGACGGGATATCACTCAACTTCAGTTAGACGCGTATGTTTTACTAGCTTTCGCCCGCGACTTTGCACGCGTGGTTTATCAATAAAAAGTAGCCTATGTGTTAAACCAGGTTACAATATACGTACATACCAAATTTCATCGAAATCGATTCAGCCGTTACGAAGTAATTGAGTAACAAACGAACCAATAAATAAACAAACATCCAAACTTTCGCATTTATAATATTAGTGTGATAGTGTGAAATTGTGGATGTATGTGAATCCTTAAAACTCCTATATTCAATCGATTCTCCACGTTTGGTTTGTCCGTCAGTAATTTTAGTGCGACAGGTTATAAGGGACAATAATACCCATATAACTCTTGTAGTACCTAAATAAATATTAAATTTTGTTCTTTTACTACTAGCTGCGGAACGCTTTCTATATTAGATCATCTAAATCTCTTCCTATCTTCAAAGCTAAGGTATACAACCATTTCCTTTCTTTGTCTACGCACTGCTAGTTTATCGTTATGTTTATCTCCTTTATTGTAGTTTATATACTTATAAGTGTATATTATTATATTTGTAAGTATATATATAAGATAAGATAAGATAACTCTTTATTGTACACCAAAGTAAAATACAGAACATAATTTTTACTAACAAATTTAGTACAATGGGCGGTCTTATCGCTAAAAGCGATCTTTTCCAGACAACCTTAGTATGGACAGGATTATCACATGTCACATGACGGCGGTGCATCTATATAAAATTAAAAACATACCTACATACTATATATATATATTTGTGGCAGACCGCGACGCCGATGGAAAGACGAACTCGACTCGTATATATGGAAGGACTACACAAGTGTACGATAGAGTGGAGTGGAAGGAAGGAAGGGAGGCCTTTGCCCTGCAGTGGGACAGTACAGGCTCCAAATAATAATATATATTTAGTTTATTAGTAAGTATAGGTAGTTTATGTAGGTTTATGAACATACTCGTAGATACACCGCCGTCTTTTTGATTTTGTTTTGTCCTGTCCATCCAAAGGTTGTCTGGAAGAGATTGTTTTTAGCGATAAGACCGCCCATTGTACTTACCTTAATTTTATTGTATTTTTAATTTTGTTGGTGTGCAATAAAAAGTATTAGTAGTATTCTATTCTTTAGTATAGTAGTAACCAATATTTGTTTATTAAGAGTTTATCATTTTTTATAGTGACGAATGTGCCCAAAATGTAGTAAGAAGTATGGGGATCCTCTCTACATTTCAATAAATATTTTATTTATATAAAAATCATTCTTTTACACATAAATTACATACATACACATATTAATTACATACATATTTATTTAACTAATACATATTTACATTTATACGACGAAAAGTAGCTGAAGTAGCAAGAAGTAAAAATAAGTTTATTTCACAACTTTAGGAATACATAGTGCCTTGCATTGCATCGTAAACAGTCAATTATAAACGGCTAATTATTATATAAACAATGTAAAACTGTTACGGCGAGGTAGCTCTTCACTCCCCACGAAAGGCAAACAGTTATTGTAGGCTTGTTTTATACATAATTAGAGCTTGTCAGTTTTGACAATAAATCATTCGTTTCATGATAAATTAAATGCTTGTCTCCAGCAATTTAAAGTTTATATATTTTCAGATTAATTCTCAAATTATGGATTCTCATAGTAAATAAATAAATATTGCTGGACATTTCACACAGCGCTATCTAGCCCCAAACTAAGCAGAGCTTGTACTATGGGAACCAGATAACTGATAGAATACTTATATACTCTTTTTTTGTAAATACATACTTATAATATATAGAAAAACATCCAGACCTGGAACAAATATCTGTAGATCATGCAAACATTTGTTCCGCGGCGGGTATCGAACCCGCTACCTACGCGAACGCGTCTCAGCCGGCTATACGCCCACTGCACCACGGAGGTCGTCATACAATAGGAGTAAAATACATATTTTTATAAAACACAGCCTTGGGGGAATAATAATTTCTATTGTCAGCACACGCATGCTTTGACGCGCGATTGCTTCGGCGCCCGCACAATATACTAGCTATTGTTCAGCTTTTGCATAAAACGTAGCGTTTTTTTATAATGTGGAAAAAACGTTATATTCTTTTTTCAAATCAGGCCTCTGGTTTGTGATATTTACCTATTCGCGATGACGTTTATTTATAATACCGCGATCATTGGGCGTGAAAAGCTAAATCTAGAATGTTTGTAAATTAATTCACTTCTTAAATTCCCTGTCCAATTTCCATTATCTTTCCTAAACCCTTTTAACAGTTTAATTTTCCCGCGATGTTGCCAACAGCCTCGCTTAGAAGACTCGTAATCTGTACCATTAATCACCCATCAGTGAAGCGTGGCAGAAATAAAATATGGCAATTCGTATTCTGCAGAACCGCCTGTCAAATGTGATGATGTATTTGAACGTTTTCATGGGAACCAGCGGGCGCTTTGTCAACGTCCAATGCTAGAGGTCATCACTCATACCCCTACTACAGTCCACTTTCTCTAAGATTTATGAATATTGATACAAGATGTTGAGCGGTGAGGGTGAAAATTTGATCTGAGGGGTTGTAATGGGACGTGATCTTAAGACGGAAAGAACAGTGTTAACAAATCATGTCAAAACGTATTTTAAACGCTTTCAATTTGAGTCAGAAAGCCATTATTGAATTCCTTTAATTGTAACTTGCATTAAACTAAATAAAAACAACACTTAAAAATAATTTCCCACTCTTAGAAAAATAATGAAAGAATCCGAGTAGTTTTTAAGGTATTATTCCGTTCATTGCTACTCCAAGAACCGCTAGAGCTATAGATAAATGCATCCAGGTTTTTTCGACGGTAGACGGATCATTGCTTGTCCGTTTTATAAGTGCGCTTGTAACTAGGGCAAATCCGGATCACGGAGTTGATAGCTGTTATATTGCTTTTTTGGATAGTGTACTGAATTCCAGAAGACCTATGATGTTGACTTATGACTGATTGGTTGGGTTTGGGTCCGTTATAATGTTTAGAACTTTAACTTTATCATCTTATTTACATAAGAGTTCGAGTTTTTTTTATTTATTATACGTGGCTTACATGCTTGAATGAATTGATTGGTAGAGCACGAAACACTACTATATAGTATACCAATGATTCAAGAGCGTTAATCAAATTCGAGGTCATTCCATTAATCCATTAATATTTTCGTTAGTAAATATTTTCGTCGATTATTGATTTGATTTATGTGCATAGTTTTTGTGGTAAAATACCAACCTAAGATGATTTATGTATCAAAGCAGGATATAATCTGCAATGCAATTTTAAAATGTCAGTAATACCTATCGACTATTTAGTTGTCTGCAGCGATCAAAAACTCTAAAGCATTGCCTTAAGCAGGCCAATAAAATGAGAAATTTCAGTGAGATAACTCGATATTTCCGCCCCGCTTTCAAATTTAATAATATAACTGTTCGACTTCAATAATTATTTTGAACGAGAATGAAAGCTGTATTCGCACGCACGACGGCTGGTGGCGCGCACCTGCCTTTCATAACTTTCCTTTTCAATAAATTTAACTGAAATTCCCTGCTCAATGTTGTACTAGAATATAATCAAATTGTAATTTATGTTTCTTTATATTTCTTGGGGAGTTAGAAACTTTATTACTCGTACAGGTAAGGTTGATGGATAATGTGAAGTTCTAACTGATTTGAAGTTTGAAATGAACATTTCGAGCTTGAGACTAACTACGAATGAAATGTAAATCTTCAGTATATTAAATACCCAATTCACGTAGCTTAACAAAGTAAAGCAAAACTTAATGTATAGTTATGAACTGTTTGATATTCAATAGCGAAGTTCGGATACAGTGAAACGTGGCAAAGATATCTACTTTTATCAGCCCAGTTGCGGTTCGAACTAGTTTCCTTGCTACTTTATTTTCTTGGCAAAGCGTGGAAGCGATCATGTGGCAAAACAGTCTTATAGATTTGGCCTGAGGGAAGTTTGACTAGAGGGTTGACTACCATTTGCCGGAACGATATTATGTTTGAGAGCAAAACGATGTTTCTACGCCTGCGCCGCGGATGTAAATTCCATCGCCAAAAGGCTCCAAGATTCTTGCTTCGAAACCGCTTGAAAACTTGCTACTGTTAATGGCACTCCACTGTAAATAGTTTTAACAAGTTGGCAGAAAGCATTTTTAACTATGTACCGAATGCAGTCGAAATGCTTTACTTTTCTGTTTGTTTGTTATTTAAATTGCATCGGTAATATTAATGTTTCATTCATTAATCATTCTGTAGTATACCGCACTACGTTATAACTTCACTAATTTAGTTTCATTCAAAGTTAGTTGCCTTGAAGAGATCGCTCTTAGCGATAAGTTTTCCTATTGTATTGCCTTTTTAGTTTTATTTTAGATTTATATTGTTTCTGCTAAAACATTACAATAAAGAGTTATCTTAGAACACTTTTGTTCTTGGATAGTCTTTAGTACGACCTTCAGATGAGAAACTCAGACGTAAAACTTGCATCAGATGGTTATCTGGCCTTCTGCCCCATAACACTTGTCCCATGCCTGTTGCTACCCTTACGTTACGTAAATTTTTTCATATAAAATATCATATTTTTGATTACATCTAGCTAAAGTACAGACTATCAATAAAATTGTAACTTTAGAATTACATAACGATAATCTTCAGTAGTATAATAAAATTCCAAAGACATTCCAACTTCTAAAAAACTTTCATACTCTCAGTTCCAAATTATAAGAGAGCGCTCGCTTCGCAATATGTGATATGGCACTTAACGGCGTCAGCATAAAGATAATAGGAAAAAGTTAAATTATGTCGATCTGCCTTCTCGACGGGATGGCCGACCGTCGCAACGCTCTGTGGTTATAAAAGTTGAATTTATGGTTCGAATTATTTCCCTCGCCCTCAAGAAGGATGTATGCTCGTTTAGCGGATAAACTGTTGCGGAAATTATGTCGACATCAGTGGCAATCAAGTCATCATTCCACAACCATTAGTAAGTAGTATTTAATTAGCTCTTTATATGTACAAAAAGAGGAGTTTTAAGGCCACTGTTATAGCTTAATGACTTTTTAGCCAGGACAGCATTTAAACGTGCAAATAATGTATGATCATCCCGCCAACGCTTCTTTGGCTATGCAAGCCAACAAAGCGTTGGCGGGACGATCTTGTGGCTTACGAGAAAGACAGGAACTAGTTGAAGGATTTGAGGGAGACCTTTACCCAGCAGAGAAACGGATTAGGTTAAATGAAAAAAAAAATTGCTAAATGGCTTGGCGAGCTACAAATGCAGGTGTTTATTGTCTGTGAATTAAATAGAAAATTATTCATCTGATAAAATGAAAATTGTTTTACTTAGAAAACTTACGTGATTTATTTCAAAAAATATTATAATTATAGGATTTATCGCGTACTGTCTTATCGGTGTTTCGACCGACAATGTTTCGGTTCTCTCTCCAAAACATTGTTGGTCGAAACACTGACGGTACGTGATACATTCCGTATTTATAATAATGTATGAAAATTGTTGGTTAGCTTGTCCGCTACATAGACAGAGGAGCCTATTTCCGCTTCCACTTCTTGTCCAGGTTCACGATCTGAAACGTTTTTAATAAAGAGGGGAGTGTGTATCTAAGTTTCAGCCGGTTGGTGTCGTTTTATTGCGCTATTTTGATGTGATTTGTTGAAGGGGGACCTTTTTGAGTTTTTATCTAACCTACTTAGAAGCAATTACAAAAGTGTGGTCCTGTTCATTTTGGGCTTATGCTAGGGTTGGATAACGTTACTTTTACGTGGCTTAAATTTGTTTAAAAAGTGGAACGCAAAGTCGATGAGGTATTTTGATGTGAAACGTATTATGATGACTCAAGTAAAATATATAAATGTGCTTTATTTTCTATTTTTTACGCTGAATAAATAACTAGTACCAATTCTATTGATCTCATAACTTCCCGAATATTGCTTGCGAATCCTTTATCCTAATATTTCCCTTCTCTCAAAGAAGTTAAAATGTCAACAGGCGTGAATACCTCTCGAGTTACACAATAGGAGGTTCTTGTCGATGAAAATTTCATGCGTTGAGGATTTCTGAAGGCCGGGTCGGTGAGCAAATATTCGACCTCTCCATTACTTACGGTCGAAGACGGGTGCCCGCTCGCACGCACCAAGGCTTCTTATAAACAAACAGTTTTATACAGGAACGTACATTTTATGTTTTTATAAAATGTGCAAAATATTGAGAGGAAAATAGGATGTTTGGTTTTATGAAGTGAAATTAAGGAACCTATGTATAAAGGGCGCGTAGAGCGGCTGGACCATCTATTACGGCGAGAAAGTGTCAACTGAGTGCAAACTGTTGCCAGGGGCCAGCACATACGAGTATAATAATAATGTTAGCGGACGATAGTTACATTTTAACAATGACAAGTTATCACTAAGTTTCAGACACTCAAAGGCTGTCATTGTAGCTAACGTCTTTCGTAATTAATCATGTTAAAGCTACCAATTCCACGTTAACCTTTGAGCCGACCTTTCTACAGTAGTTTGGTTTACCTATTAAAACAGAATAAAGAAACTTGCACACATTACGTACCACAACGCGAAGTCTTATTCAGTGTGAACCGGTAGTAAGATGTTATTGAGACTTTTCATCTTACGACTGTGACTCACGTTGACGCAGCAAACGCAATTTTGCAGCAGATGCTGTATTTTATATTCCCAGAAATAGTTCCTGCTTAGATATTTCCACCTTAGGAACCAGAGCTTTTGTTTGTCACCTACGAGGATATTGCTTTATAATCGTTATATGCATGATATATTATTTAACAAACGGATGTAGAAAAACATAACGTGTAACGAATCTTCTAATTAAAACGACCTTTGATATAAACACACCTAAACGCAGTAAACAATATGAAAGATATAATTTATTATACTCGTACGTTTTATTTGATGCTGATATCGATTTTGACCTTTGCAATTCAATCACACGCTGAGCACACACGAGAGAAGTTTGATATCACTTATCATCAGGTGAAATAATCAAGCGCTTAGCTAATAAAATACTTCAAAAATAGCCACATTTGAAAAAAATAGAATGGTATTTTCCTACATGGTTATCATGAGACCACTATTCGATTGAGTAAGTTTCCAAGTCTACCTTTCGCTGTGTATAGCCAATTTTCTCTACCCTGTTTATTTAACTCTCCTTTCTCACCGCAATGTATCGTAACCCAAGATTTATACAGGGTGTGCTACGTGAAAAAATAGCTATATTTATCTTAATAAAGCGGCATTGGCCTGGTGACCGACGTAGGGCCGATAGAGTAATCCGGAGCGACCCACACTTCGTCACTGTCCGTATTTGTAGAATGGGAGCTCGAGATGATTGGCTTACGTTACAGTCCCTGTAGAACTATTTTATCTTGATTACAGATACGCACAAGTTAATGTTAAAATATCGTCTTTACTGTTGCCTGTCGGAATTAAAGTTAGAGATGTTCCAAGCTAAAATTGCGCACTCTTTTACCACGTCTGCTCGCAGATTCAAAATTATTCGTAAAACGCATTGAATGAGAATATTTGATTTTGAAGTAGCAGGCACCGCAATTCAAAACTCTAACAAAAGTTAAAAAAAAAGTTTGCTTCTTTTGATCGATGCAGTTTATTTGTTAGTCTCTATATATAATCGAACATATCTTTTTTGTTCGTTTGTTTGCATTATTCCACCTTAGTAATTATGTTGTGTATTATGGTAGCTCTCTTTAGTGACTTGAAAAGTTAACTGATCGAGCAAAGCAAGATCTCCAAATCAACTTGGGTAAATCAGCGTTGTACTCATATGTATGTATGTATTTTTGTTTGTCCGAGGATAATTTCGAATCGTTTATCCGATCATCGTGAAATTTGGTATATAGGTAGGTAGTGATGGCACAATTTTGGTGTGACTCAATGAGCTAAAAATGTTGGGGGGGTTGTTGAGATATTGGGGTTCAAGAGGGGTAAAAAAAAGTTAAAATGAAACTATGACGTCAAGTGGGACGTTAAATGAAAGGTCTTTATTAGTACATTTCGACCCCGTTTTTACTTTTAGTAAAGTTTTTCTGTTTTTTGAGTTATTAGCCATAATAAAACTAAACTTTGACAAAATTCACAGGGTACACCAGTGACCCCACAGTGCTGTAATTTGGTATGTGTGTACCTTATGTCTCACAAATATAGGCAAAAGTCTAAAATATAGAATAACTGCAATTTGTACCCCAAAAAAGGGTAAACAATATACATGAACTCCCGTTACCTGTAATTTGAATGAAACTGTAGGTCAAGTAGTTGGTTTTTATTTCGTGGCACTATTTTGATGGTCAAAGATTACGAATAGTATTTTTTTTTGTTTTTATGGTAGACTCGCGAGATCTCAGTTCGGGGCGAACCACTAGTTATTATAAATACGGGATTTATCACGTACCGTTTTATCGGTGCTTCGACCGACAATGTTTCGGTTCAATTCGCCTCTCGCATCTTGCGAGGAACGAAGAACTTCTCTCTCGCTAAGACCCGGGCCTCGTCGAAACGTATGTAGTGCGTCGAATCAGAATTTAGGTCATGTTCCGCCACTGCAGAACTGTTAGTGCCGACATTCTTCAACATTCTTCATTGCACGTATGTGCTCAGTCAACCCCCCGTAAACTGATTTCGATGAAACTTAGTATGTATTTTGATAACCTGGATTAACACATTACATTTTATCCCATAAATCAGGTCCCATGGGATAAAACTGGGGTGGCAAGTCAAGTTGCAACAGCGAGTTTAGCTTTATTTTTAGGTTACCTACACATTTAGTAGTGTAACGTACGAAGTCGCGGGCAACAGCTAGTGATTGAAATAATACACGAAAATTTTCTAAGTAATATTTGGCTCCTTATCTACAAATGTTTGAGGTAAGGACATGAATAGTAGTTTCCATGTCCATCCCGGATTAACAAACATGTTCGATTTTAAGGATTCAGCAGAACACGCGGTCGGTAAATGTATGGAGCTTAATCTTCGCCCGGTTTAGTGAGAGATTCAACCGATTGCTAGCGAATTAATTTGCTTTGTTTATTTACCTCCCTCACTATGTTTGATCGGTTTTACTTTGGCTAGTGAATTACTTACCTTTCATACTTGGGAAATATTTACCCAGTTTTTATAATTTAGATAGGGTAGGCAAATAATGCTACGTCTATTTTAGACGTTTTTTAGGGTTCCGTACCTCAACCGTGCCCGTCTGTCCGTGTGTCACCACCGATTTTCTCAGTAACGGGTGGACCTAGTAAGTTGAAATTTATACCAGCTACTGAAGTTTATAGTCCCTATTAGGTGTATAAAAATCAAGGTCCTGAACCAACACGGTAAAAAGATATGGGCAAATTTATATTTTCGCGAAAACTTGCAAGTACTTAGCAAAATTATACCTTAATTTTCAACGTTTTTTATTTTTTCGGAATTTTGTTGTAAGAGCTTGCTTTTAACCAAAATTGACAATTTTACGTCAACCAGAAGTACCCTATAGGTTTTTTGTTGAAACCCTATATGGTAAGTTCCCGTTGGCCTAGAATCACGAAATTTGCCAAAAAGCAGCACAATTATATAAAAAAATTCCAAAAATAAAAAGTTGAAAATTAAAGGGTGTCCCCATACATACATAGTTGACGCCAATTAAGATAGTCCTCTGAGTTGTATGGGCGCTCATACAATTTAGAGGATTAGCTTAATCGGCACCGACCTCAAATAAGGTAAATAAATAAATACGTGTTCTTCGCTAACTAATGGGACTACACGTTAGCAACTCAACCATGACAGCCCACACATACACACACACACACACACATTTTATTATGGCGGTATAATGGGTAGGTACGGAACCCTAGGCGCACGAGTTCAACTCGCATTTGACCGATTTTTATTTCTAGTGTTAATAATCAAGCGTTCATCTGATGGTAAGTGATGTGGTCAAAGATGGAACACGTTTGCATATAAATAACCTATTTACTCTAGACTTGAGGAATTCAAGGATTCTGAAGGAATGTTTTTTTCACAAAAGGCATATTCTTCATTTGACTAAAGAAATTTTGACTAAATAGGTAGAGTAAAAATGTGTAGACTGCGGCAATTCTTTGTAGAGAAAGTCTACAAAACTTCACTTTGCAACATTTCACCAAGAATGGAGGACGACCTTACAACATTTTCCTTTGCTCTAAAAAATTGCTACCCGCATTGGATTCAACATCACATCATCATTATTTTCCTCCTAACGTCACAATTTCCGTAAAAATGAGTTGAGATTTGTCTTACTAATCCGCGATCGCCGATATCTTTCGGAGTTCAGTCACTGTCAGGGTCCGATATCAGATGGGATTAGTAAACACGTGGGATGTTACGCCTGCACTGAATGAAAATCATTTTTATTTATTTAATTTTAAAGTGAAACTTTTATTACATCGTCTCAAAATTTTTCGTCTGTGTGTTGCATATCGCGTGATGGTCGGCCGCGGAGTAGGGATAAAGTGAAAGGCGCTCGTCAGAGCAGCCGAGGCCAATATGGCGGCGTCTATAGTTCGCATCAGCTGAGCGTGTAGTGTATAGACTATTACTCATTTGTGCCCACGAAAATTTTTAGTTAAATGTCTATAATGTGAAACAAAGTTTCACTTTTATCGTGGTTTCATAAAACCACACAATCCTTTTTTCGTAAACTTATCGTTGAGCAGGTTTTTCACATTCTAACGTGGAGGACCCAGATTGAGATGGCGGGACGAGCTTGACTCCTAACTAAAAACATGGTCTGTCACAGCATTAAATCGTGAAGAGTGGAAGCAGGGCAGGGAGGCTTTTGTCCTGCAGTGGGGCAGAAACAGCTTGATAATAAATAAGATGTGCTGATGGCAGTGAAGAAGCCTATATAACTATAAATTGAAGAACGATGCCTTATATAGCGTATTGCAAGTTGCAGCATTAGTTATCTGTGACAGGACAGGATCTCAGCTTAGTCAGTTTAATCCACAGGAAATACATGGTCAATAGGCAGGTTTAAGAAAATCATGGTTTTTTTCAAGTCGTATTCATTCACCGTTTAGAGGTGTGAATGCCCACATTACTCAAAATGAAGTGGAACCATAGGATAATTATAGTAAAGTAGTAAAAATAAAATAAAATTAAAAATGCTTTTATTCATTAAAATCAAAAGGATTACTTTGAAATTTCATTTTACTGCCCGTTCATTCGCGACCAAGCCAGGAAAGAACGGCAAGAAACAAGGCTGGTTGTTCCTTTTAATGATCCTTTTAGAATACGTAACAATAAGGAAAATGAATTACGTCTAAATTGTAACATTTTTGGCCGAGTTGGAGCAATTTCAATCTCAAGCTTCTCTATCATCTAAATAGTCCGATGTTGTAGTAGGTTTTTATTAAGATTTTGTTTAATTACGTTATGAAATTTGTTAATTGTAAATTTTTTTACATCACTTGGGAGTTTGTTATAAAAGCATACACCTTGCCCTTCAAACGATTTACTAACATGTAGTTAACAAGTGACTGGTAAGATCGCAAAAAAATAAAATAAATACATTAGGCAGTAACTCAAACATTTGCTCCTATCTAGCGATTTATTAAAGCGAAAGTTGTAGTTATTACTAAAATCATCAACACGTGCTCCTTTTATATTGCGAAAATATATTTTCATAAAAATAAGTAACGTCTGCATGAAACACTAAATTCTTTTATTTGATTTGTGTAAGGTATGAAAATAGCACGGTATTCTATAGTTTCAGTACATCAATTTGTAGTTTTTATTTTTATCTTTACATCTTAAGAATCTATTCAAGAGATACATCGTTTGATCTTTTTCAGTTTTCAGTATTTCATAACAGTATTTATTGAATTAAAAAGACATCGTTCAGTAGCTTTTTATGTATAAGTTCATAAAATATACCAGCATAGGTTTATGGTTATACTTGCTTTCTAAAGAAGCTAGACTAGATCTAGTTTATTTGGTCCACAGCGCATTCTAGCGCCTTACCCGAAATCAAGCGCAGTTGTATATTCATATATTTTTTCTACAACTTATTTTTTTACATAACTTTAGAAAGTCAAGACCTTAAAATTAAATTAAATTCATTTATTTTCAGATGTGTAAAATCCATATTTGTTAGTAAAAACTTAATTAAACATGTCAAATGGTTAGTACAAGACGGTTAGTACGAAAGACTGGTTAGTACGAAAATGTCACGTCTTTGACCACACATATTCACCCCTCAATATTATAATATGAACCAATAAAGATATTCACCCAAAAAAAATAAAAATAAGTATAGTAGATTATTAAACGAGAGGATAAAGTAGTGTCTTGCGTCACGAGCGCTATATTGAGTCTCAAACGTAACGAAGGACTCTAGAGTTAACTCACGAGCGGAGCAAGGGAGTTACTAGAATCCTGAGTGCAAAGAGGAATATAAGCACGCCCAAGATGCGGACAGTTTTATCCACAAAGAGAATACTCTACTTTTCACACATCCTGCGAGACAATACAACAGCAATCAGACATCTAGATTGGTGCATTCTGTGCAGAGGTTAGTTCGATTTACGAGTAAATTCTTATTGTGTGGGCCTCTTCAGTTCAAATTTTAATACAGAAGAGGTTCTAAATTCAAATCACATTATGCCCGCGAGAGCTTCTTGAAATTCAGTATAACTTTACTCCCGGTTCAGCTGTAAGGATTTAATCGCCTGCTTTCAGTGAGGTTTACATGACAAATATGCGGCTTCCAAGTATTGGAACAATTTGCCATCACCAATTAGAAATGCCAAAAGTGGCAACAGCTTTAGAAAAAAACTAAAACTGTTTCTAATGGAAGCCCAAATACAACATGGTAACATCAATGTCGACCTCTCTTTGATCTAGTCATCCAATTACTTTTCTTACATATATATATAAATCAATATATTTTATATAGTTACCCATATTTATTTATATATTTACCTTCATAACCTTTGGATTCATAAGCCATAATATATATTTATTATTATTTTAGAAAAGTATGTTTATAAAATTTATATCTACATTTTAATAAAACTGCACACCTTTTATTTATTCACTTCTTTATTTATTTTTATTTTACTTCGTCGCTGTTGCACTACCTTTTGCTCCCGGTTTCAGCGTTGGATGCACAACATCCAACATTATGCTGAGCTGAACCCCATTTTGGTACGCAGACACATGAGTCGAACTGTCTTAATGGATTCAACTGTTCCTTAATATTGTTTCATTTGTCATTTTGTGTGTGCCAAATAAATGATTATTCTATTCTATTCTATTTAATTTGTCATTGTCGAGCAGGTGGTGTACAAAACTATTTTTATCATGTCTAAGTCTCGAAGATGGGATACAGTCCAAGGACAGGAAATACCTTTACTATTATATCTAACTACACCTTAAGGTAGATGATTAAAACGTTTTAGAAATTACATAAGCCTCATTAAAGTAAGTATCTGTACAAAAGTTCACCGTACCAAGTTTAAACTCCTAATGATTTTTGCTGGTAGTCTGCAAACATCCATCTCGTTACGGTAGGCTTCATTATTTACCCGCACACGATTCTACACTGTACAAATATTTAACTCCTAACGAGGAACCTGACTTCCCTGTTTTGATAAAATTTTCTATTGTGGCAAGTGACGATCCAGCAAGATGAAATCATTGAATAATCTTGTTTCTAGGAGTATTGTAAGGAAATGGAAGCTTATGAGTGAAATATCAAAGAAATCAATCTGATAGCTATACATAAATGTGACCATGGATTTTCACGCTATTTTGGTGTTTTATTAAAACATACAGTAATTTCAGCTGAATATACACCAAAGAAAACTATAAATGTATATGAAGCTAACGCGTCTCGGAATTAAGTAGAAGAGATATCGTAAAATATATTTCCTACCTTCCTGAATTTCGAGCAAGCACCATCAACCTTCAGAAATATATTATATCCAACAATTCTATTCAAGCTTACCTTGTTTATTATTGTTGTTCTCGTTTTGTTTCTTTATGTCCTGATTGTGGCGGTCTCTGATAGCGTAGGATCAGGGGCCGTGTAAATCAACCAGCCCCTGGGCACTGATAACGAAAGAGAAATTTTCTACTAAATCATACATTTGTTTTCGAGGGAAAATGCGATAGGAATATTAAGCGGTATGATAGGATTTTGATTTAGATAGCGGAGTTTGCAATGCTTTTTTGCAATTCCATTTAGTTTAGTATTGAAGTTTCAGATTTTTAACAGTTTCGGATAATAACTGCCTATTTCATGACATCCAAGTAACTTTAATGGATTAAAGCATTCTCTCTTTATCTGTTTTCATGTGAAAACAAAAGACATTTATATTTTTTATCCGTTGGATAGCGTTACTCAGAGGTGGGGAAATAGGCACTATCGTATCTATTTATTTGATAAGTAGTTTTATTAGTAAAATTGATTTCAATTTAACAATCACATTTTTTGTCACCCCCGTTTAGCTCTTTTACCCAAGAACCCTTCTCTATGATAAAAATATCCTAAATGTTAACCATAGTACATATATGTATACTAAAAGATTCCAGAATTGGCCACTTACATAAACAAAATTTAAAAAGTTATTACCTACTACATTTGAAAATGGAACTTTTTAGCCGTAGAATAAAATTTGTTTCATCTGATTGTGAATTGTTTTCACATTGTGGCGTCATTTTAAAAATTGCGTGATTACAATAAAATGGAGTTAACTCGGGAACATTTTCGTTGCATGATTTTTTACGATTTTAAGTGTAATTTGACAGCTCAGCAGAGCGTTGTTCGGCTTCAATCTGCTTTTGGTATAAGAGCACCATGCAAGACGACTATTTATAGCTGGTTTGCAGAATTCAAATGCGGTTGTGTCAATCTCCATGATGAAATTCGTGTAGGTCGCCTGTGCACTGTGTGTGGGCGCTGTGAACAACAAAAACATTGATGCTGTGCGCCGTATGATCGAAACAGACAGGCATGTGACCTACCATGAGATACGGACATCTTTGGACATAAGCATGAGTCAAATACAGTCAATCTTATACAAACATTTAGGTGTGAGAAAGCTGTGTTCTCGATGGATCCCACACAATTTGACTGGTGCTCAAAAAACGGACCGCATCCCTTGGTGCCATGCTATGCTTGCCAGATACAACGAAGGGGCTTCCAATTTGGTGTGGGACATAGTAACAGGTAACGAAACATGGACTTATAGCTATGCTCCCAAAACGAAGCTGCCTCGAAGCGGATGATTGCTTCTTTTTTTAATAAAACTGGACACGTGGCTACTGTTGCTTTAGAAAATCGTCGCACCGTAAATAGTGACTGGTCAATGACTATTTGTTTACCGGAAATTATTGACAAACTCCGTGAAAAAAACGGTAAACGCCGTATCATCTTGCACCACGACAATGCAAGTTCCCACACGGCCAGATAGACAAATGAGTTTTTGAAGGTGAAAAATGTACAACTTATGAGTCATCCAGCACACAGTCCTGACCTGGCACCGTGTGACTTTTTTCTGTTCCCAAAAATGAAGAACCAATTACGCGATCAACGGTTTTCATCACCAGAAGAGGCTGTCAAAGGGTATGAAAAACATGTATCTGACGTCACCACGGAGGAGTGGCACAAATGTTTTCAAAATTGGTTCAATCGTATGAAAAAGTGCATTGACGCAAAGGGAGAATATTTTGAGTAATAATAAATTCATCTTTGACCATTAATAGTATCGATTCCGAAAATTTTTAGTGTGCCCCTATATTTAAAAATAATATGTTATTTATAAATTTCGTTCTTAATCTTCAGGTTTCCTGTAAACTGACCTCTGCATCAAAACCCATCTATTATTCAAGACTGTTTGCTCACTTTACACTTTTAACATGCCTCGATGCTTTACATTATATAAAACGCTCAATGTGTGTGTAACCCATAAAATCTACGAGTATAAATATACTAGATAATCGAAATAGATCAAAGTATTAATGTATATTTTAAAGTCCCATCAAAAATGTTCCAACTTTTCATTACGAAAAGTCTTTAAATCTTGGAAAAAGTCTGTTCTTCAGTAATAAGCGGTGCTACAACAGTAGGCCAGTCTTTCCCCATTAATCTTTCGCTGCAGAAATTGAAAATCAAGGATGTCAGGTTAGGGAAAAAGCGAACGGTTTTTCAGGACGAATTAATTAGTGGGACGGCAGCCTCTTATTGAGTTTCAATGTGGTTTTTCTGTTCACTTTTAATACATTTACGACATCGCTGTTTTATTAGCACTTGATGTTTGGTCTTTTATGTTTTGTGTAGCAAGTAAAATTTCATTTAAAGTTATATCAGTTTTATTGCTTCAAAAATCTTTTACAACGGCATCCAACAACATAATTATAGGGTGGATATCAGGTCTAGCCTTTGAATTTACAGTCTGATTACAAAGGTAGTATTTTAACCCCTATCTTTTTATCTGTTCGGGCTCCACCATAAATATTCTAAAACACGGCAACGTCAACTTGAAATGAATTGCGTACAATATTTTATTGTGTGTTAGGCCGATCGCAAAATTAATGTGTTACGTTATCAATACATGTTTCGGGGGTTCACATTCATCAATCAGGGAACCGCTGAACTCGTTACCGAGTTTCGGAAACAAACGCCGATGAGGCCCAGCTCAATATGTTTGTGAAAACTTTTTAGATCATTCACTTCCGCGCAAAAGGGCCCAACTATTTGAAGTCGTAACTAGCTTTTTACGTGACTACTTTCGGTATCTAATGTGCTGGCAGTATGTATTTATTAGGAAGAGAACAAGGTCAATGAGATGTAACATTCAATACCATTCAAAAGATTTTGAAACTTTCAAAGGTGAACATGGGAACAAATTTCATTCATAAATTATATTTTCAGCAATTAAAACTATGTTGAAACTCAAATGTAGTCTTTGACTAAATCATTTAAACAGGCAATTAACAAACCCGCAAAAATTACAACTATAAATTACTAGCTGTTGCCTGCGACTTCGTACGCGTTACACTACTAAATGTGTAGGTAACCGAGAAATAAAGCTAAACGCACTGTTGCAACTTGACTTGATACCCCATTTTTATCCCATGGGAACTGATTTATGTGCTTAAAGGTAGCCTATGTGGTAATCCAGGTTATAATCCACGTATATACCAAATTTCATCGAAAACAGTTCAGCCGTTATGACGTGATTGAATAACAAACTAACAAACAAATGAATAAACATACATCTACACTTTCACATTTATAATATTAGTGTGATATATAAGTCACAGAAATTAAACGAAGCTGGATAAAGCTAAGCAGGTTTTGAAGGCGACTTTAACAAAGGGATATTTAATAGAAATTGGAAACAGGAAGTTAATCAGAGATTGTGTAACAGAAGAGACTAGCAAAGGCGACATCAAATTAAATGGGTCAGGCGTGCCCGGGGCGAGTAGAACTAACTACGAGTCGAGCCGAAGGGTAAGGCTGTATTCATATGGGAAATAATTTTGGAGGCTAGATTTGGTTAATTAACTTTTTTCTATTCTATTCTATTCGAGTGTATGTAAGCACCAAGTCATACCTAAGTTGTACCGTAGATATGTTATAGTGAAAAGTTATGTTAAATAAATAAATGAAAACACATAACTTTATTGCTTAAAAGTTATTGGCATTGCAAAATATTAATCAGTATCAGAATAATATTATGAATGCGAAGGTTTGGATGTTTGTTTATTTATTGGTTTGTCTGTTACTCAATCACGTCGTTACGGCTTAACCGATTTCAATGAAATTAGTATGTACGTAGATTATAATCTGGATTATCACATAAGCTACTTTTTATCCCGTAAATCAGGTTCCATGGGATAAAAATGTGGTGCCAAGTCAAGTTACAACAGTGAGTTTATGTGATTTCTAGGTTACCTATACATTTTTTTGGTAGTGTAACGCGTACGTAGTCGTGGGCAACAGCTAGTACGATACAAACAATTTTAAAACGATTTAACAGTTAGTGTTCCTCTATTATTCTTAAAGAGAAAATACATTAGGATGGATTGATAAAAGGCTCTATCCAATACGAACAGGAGGCTTCATATTGGATAGATAGTGTTCACTTTGAACCTTATTGTATTCCAGAAAATAACTTTCATTATGAATACCGCTTTACCAGCGACGAGTCGACAACCAGCCTTAACACGCTGCTTCAATTGCTTTAAATTAGGTAAATAGTACCCTCGTTGAATTGTCTCTTATTAGCTCAAGATTTTCCTAGATCTAGAGATACTTCGGCTATTTAGCCGACGGTAGACGAAGTATCTTCATTTATTTTACAGATGACATATTTAATCAGGCAGCTCTGTCCTATTAAGCTTTAAGCTTTGCGAATGTTGAACGCCTTACCTTACTCTATAAGATCATCTAAATCTGTTCCTGTCTTTAGAGCTAAGGATAGAATAACGTACCGTTTTATCGGTGTTTCGACCGACAATGTTTCAGTTCAATTCGTGAACCTTCTTCAGTGCGATTCGCTTAGAATAACGTCTCGCCTCGCACTGCGCGCCGCAGCCCTCTGCGCGCGATCAGACGAGCGTGGCGGTGGGGATTGTGTCAACGATGGCCCAGCGTCTTGACAGGCTGCGTTATCATTATTATCATCATTTGAACCGAAACATTGTCGGTCTAAACTCCGATAAGACGGTACGTGATAAATCCCGTATTTATAATAATGATTGAAATCAACCACGAAAGTTTTCTAAGCAAAATAGAATAACTTTATAATGTACACCGAATACTTGTAGAACTAGTTTATGCCAAATATAGTACAATGGGTGGCTATATTTTTGCTTATTTCCTATATTTGTATCTACACTGCTAGTTGATCGTATTGATATATTTTTTTTATTCTTTAATGTTGCTGGGAGCCGTTGGATGCAGGCATAAGAACAGTCGCTCTGGAAATCTATGCGGGCGGCCTATTCAATTCAATTCATTTATTTAGTTCAGATGTTAAAGATCCATATTTGTTAGTAAAAATAAAAACTTAATTAAACATGTCAAATGGGTTAGTACAAGTGTGCTTAGTTAAAAAACAAAATAATCATGAATCAAATAATAATAATTCATCTATGTTCACCTGTAGATGTGCTGAGGGTGATAATACGATGATAACGATTCTTTGAGCTTATCTCATACAATGTAGTTAAAATATTATGTTTATACCTTATGTGTTTATTAGTTTCAAATATGTACAACATAGAGTATACCTTTATTTTAATGATATGGACAAAGTTGGACACAATTTTTTTTCAAAAACATTAATTAAAGGTTTAGATCGATAAATAGCTATAGAAATAAAGGTATACTAGCAAGTATAAGCTTTGCTTAGTTTGAATAGCGCTGTGTGAAATGTCCAGCATTATTTATAGCGAACTTATTACTCAAATCGATTTCTTCCAGGTAACTTTGAAATGGTCGGGATAACACAAATCAATATACTTTATTTATACAAAAACTGCTATGTTAACACTGACTAAAAGTAAGTGATCGTGAACTCCATCTAATAAATCCAAAGCCAACGTAAATGTATGTGTACTTGAGCGGCAATTGTTTCCAGTACAGTCAATAATTCATAATCCGCCGGCAGTAAGCTAACCTAGATTCAATGGAAGGCTCAAGTGGATTGGATGCGCCACGCCGCTAGACAGAGCCGTGACCATTCAACCCGACCCAAGCTGCTTATGAGATTGGCACAGCTGTGTCATGAATACGGCCTACTAAAAGGAAATACTCAATGGAAATAAACTATTCTATGGAAATAGAAAATATGTGTCTTAAATTATTCTTAGGGTGGTATTTCTCATTAATAGAAAATTTTAAGGTTGGTAGTGCGTAATATAAAAGGTTTAACAAAATATTACAAATCATTTCTATCATCATTTCTTTCTTTCTGTGTTTTCTGTTATAAGTATGTATTTACAAAAAAAAGTATATAAGTATTCTATCAGTTATCTGGTTCCCATAGTACAAGCTCTGCTTAGTTTGGGGCTAGATAGCGCTGTGTGAAATGTCCAGCGATATTTATTTATATTATTTTATTTTTATTTTATTCAAACATTCATCATCAAGCTTTTTACGTCCACCCTTGAATAAGTATTTCAAAATTTGACGCCTAAATGGGAAGACCTGGGCATTGTCATCGGCGAAAAGAGACTAACCAATCTCAGATTTGCCGACGATATTGTCCTATTCTCCTCAACACCATCAGAGTTAGAGATGATGCTCCAAGATCTGAGCAGGGCGAGCGCCAAGGTGGAACTAAAGATGAATATGTCAAAAACAAAGCCACCAACAGCACGGATAGGAAAATAAAAGTCAAGGATGTGGAGATTGCATATGTCCAGGAGTATATCTATTTGAGCCAAATAGTATTTTTCCAGGCAAGACAGGATAAAGAGATTATTCGCCGTAGAGAAAGCGCCTGGAAAAGCTATTGGTCAATGAAAGACCTCATAAAAAGAAATCTGCCACTATCTTTAAAACGGAAACTAATGGACATGTGCATTCTCCCCATTCTCACATACAGTGCACAAACTTGGTTCCTCACCAATATTCAATATTCCCGCCTTGGTGTTTGTCAACGAGCTAAGGAGCGCAGCATTCTCGGAGTCAGGCTCACAGAGCGTATAAGAAATATAGAACCACTACTGTTGAATGCAGGCCACCCTATTAGATTTCTATGGTTCTGATCATGTCATTAGATAAAAACATGGTATTTGCAACGCGACTGGTGTGTACGTAATTGAATTAGTAAATCTTATACAATAGCTGTCAAATCTTAATTTTTATTTAGAAGTTCACCCGAAAGTAATTGCCAATTTATAGATTAATATTCAGAAATCTTCAAAGCTTCTATTCAATGCCAATTTCTGAGAAAATCAATTTTCATAGCCCATTTCTCTGAACAATATTTATTTAACAACCTTATAAAAAACCGGCTAAGTGCGTGTTGGACTCGCGCATGAAGGGTTCCGTACCATCATCTATAAAAACGGCAAAAAAATCATGTCTTTTGTATGGGAGGCCCACTTTAATATATATTTTATTCTGTTTTTAGTATTTGTTGTTAATACATCATCTGTGAAAATTTTATTGTCTAACTATCATGGTTCATGACATACAGCCTGGTGACAGACGGACAGACAGACAACGGAGTCTTAGTAATAGGGTCCCGTTTTACCCTTTGGGTACGGAACCCTAAAAACAACCCATGTTCCAGTCGGTTTAAATTGGACTGAAGAAATATTAAGTCAATATAGTAAATAGACCAGAAAGCAGTATTACTAAACTCTGTAAAGCCCTTTCTAGCTAATTTAAAAAGAAGGTAATGAGATGTGTTAAAAATATTAAATTATATGGAACTAGCAGCATCGCTCAATCATTTGACGATTTGAGAATGTGCGTTATTTAATAATTTTTTTAGTAATATGTTGAAATGGCTAGATGTAACCAAAACGCTTAAGCTGGCAACGGTTCAAAGGGTGTTCCATATTAATTAAGGTCCGTACCAAAGGCGACGAAGATAAATGGTTGTACTTTTCCTAATATATTTTTCCGGGCAGACGTTGGACGAAACAAATGATAATCGGCAAAGAATGAAGTCAACGTTAACGACCGGCTATCAATTGTGGTGTACGTTAAGTTTGATAGTGATACGGATAATTGAACTGTCGCAGGCAGCTTTCTGATTGGTGGCAGATAAATTATGTGTGATTCCAGAGTGATTGTTTGTATTCACGACCTTCGTGGTGCAGTGGGCGAATAGCCGGCTGAGACGCAGGAGGTAGCGGGTTCGATTCACACCGCGGAACAAATGTTTGCATGATCTACAGATATTTGTTCCGGGTCTGGTTGTTGCTCTATGTATTATAAGTATGTATTTACAAAAAAATGTATATAAGTATTCTATCAGTTATCTAGTACCCATAGTACATGCTGCTTAGTTTGGGGCTAGATAGCGTTGTGTGCAATGTCCAGCAATATTTATTTATATTTATTTATTCAAACTGTGAAGTTCTACCTCAGAGAATAGATATTTATTTTATAGTTTTCAAAGTGTTGCAGTTCAAGTAATGCTTATCTGTAATCATTTTGTTACAAATAACCTACATTTCAAAATGGTTTTTACCGTGCATTTGGTAACCTTGCTATATCAGCCAAAATATGTGACTTTTTATATGTACTAGTGGTTGAATTTCGATTGTAATTCATAATTTTTTTAACTTCATCATTTGTGAGTCTACGATTTAAATTTAGAATTTGCTCATCCTTTCTCTATAAATAAATCTCACACTCCGTGCGCAATAAACTTTAAAAGAAGCACAAAGTTTTCGTTTAACGTATGTATACATAGAGGCGCAATGCAATGCTATAGCTCAAGTCCTATTTGGAGGTAACCTGTGAGATAATGCAATTTCTATAGACAGAGGTAACCACTTAACATAAAGTATACCATCGGCTTGATCCGGTAACTCATCTAATAAAAAAAACTTGGGTTCCTAGTGCGCAGACTCTAATGAACCGTAATAAGGATTTGTGCCAAACGGGTAAGTTATTAGGGTCTGAGTATACCTATTTGTGTATTAATCAACTGACGATTCAACTTAATATTAATAGTAAGTACCTATTTACCTCAAACTTCGTGTCATTGACTGTCTCGACAATTTACCTAAGGCATTTGACTTAGCACCTTGTTTACCCGATCATAGATCATAGTTTCACAGAAAGTATTTCTATTAGTATCGTTTTATAAGAAGTTGAGTACCGACACGCACGCGCCTCGGGAATAATTAACGAGATATTGAAATATTTAGCATTCCATAACACCCATGACTTAGCTCAACGAGAAACACTGGCTCACTACTTATTAATCAATCAAGTATAAAGCAGAGTGTATAAAGCTGAAGCGGCAGTGGGTGGGGCACATTGCTCGAGAAACACGGCCGTTGAGGGAAAGGTTCTCGAGTAATGCTCATGCACTGGAAAGTGGGGAAAGTGGTGAGAGTCTTGTAGTTTTAAGTCGATATTTTTTACTATTACTAACAACAAGAAAAGAGTAAGCTAAACTTCAAGTAACAATAGTAAACATTTTCACTTAAAGGACCCAAAGAATTCAATATAAAAAAACAGCGCCTGGCTACTTTGCAGTAAATTCTGAGACCCTTTGTCAGAAATATGTATCGCTAACTGGTTAATTCAATCTTTTGTTAACTTTATTATATACTGCAATAACTGAATGAATATGTATTTATTTCAAAAAAGGTTTACATAGTGCACTTTTATATAAATAGTTATATTTCTAGGATACCTAGGGTGTTGTCTAATACTTTGATACCTTGCTCTAAGTTTAAAAACTTGTGTTTAGACGCAAACGATCTCTGCTTCGGCTCGATACACATAGGATGGGCATGACAATGTAGGTATGACTACAGATACAAAAGGTATTAAATAGACAGACTGAGCTTTATACTAATATGAGTAAACATAATTTTATATTGTTACTTTAAGAACAAGGAAACAAAAGAATAACTATAGACTAAAGATAATACTATCTAAGACTTATCAACTAAAAGCCCGTGTTCATTTTATTATTATTTTATAAATTTGTGTGTGTGCGTGTGTGTTTTGATGTGAAAGTGTAAGTAAACATTATTGCAACATTCGGTTGAAATACATTTTCTCATAATTAAGTGTATTAGAAAAGATATATAGTGTATATTACCGTTGGTATATACAAGAACTTTTCAAGATTGAATGCGTAATAAAGTCTGCTGGTAGTTTATGCTAAGTAAATATTTTTTTAATCTATTTTTACATTTTACGTGCGTTGTTTTAAAAATAAGTGTGTAAGGAATATATTTATCAACTCAAAATCAGCCTTCTTTAGACTGTACCCAAATAAATAATTATACACTGATAATGAACTAGACATCAAACTAACCTAACCAGAATATGTGTAGTACGTAGCACTGCGCGGAAAGTAGAAAGCTTTCGTCTTCAGACTAAACTGGCTGTTCCATTACAAGCTGTGCAAGTATTTGAGGGGGAAAGTTGGCGGTGTGATCACAAATTAACATTGTTATCGGTGGTTAGAGGGCAACACCAACATTTATAGTTGGTTTTAAACAATAGCTCACGCTTATCAACAGTTTAAATAAATCAAACTGAATTATGAAATAACTAGGTAGATAAACATAACTGACAGTATCCAATTGAGTTTATAATTTCAAATCTAAAATAATCAGTGACAGAAGTTCAGGGTGGACGGATAGCGACAGGTTGATGGATCGCCTCGGGGAGTACTAGAAAAGCCTGCGGTAAAGCTTTAAATTGAACCTTATTCCAAATGTGATAAGGCAAACAGACAGTTCAGCCTTATCTTTCCTTGGAACTCGTGAAATTGGCGGCTGAAGGATTAGTGATAAAGCGCTCCGTTGTCAGGACTTCAGTGGATTGGGAAGATTTGTGAATCAATCTTTGGATTGTTTACTGTTACAATGCAATTTTCAGGGGCTACCGTGGCTCATTGTTTTGCTTGAGGCAGATGTTTTACTGGTTCCGATAGCCAATCTAGATTGGCACTTTAAAAATTGGATCCATTTTATAGAGGCGTGGAAAAAATTTAGACCACTTTTGCTTTTGTTTAAATCTGAAGTTGAGCTATTTTTCTTGTTTAGATTTAAATCACACGTAGATGAAATGAACCCACATCTATTTTGTCGACTGTCTGATGTCGTTGTCAGGACTCGTCACGATAAAAATAAGGTGTATGTCCGCAACCTCTAAGATCGCCTTAATGCGCAAAAGCATCTTCTGTATGGCTCCGTTCATTTACAACAAGCTCCCGGAGTCACTGAGAGAGCTACATTGTTCAATGTTTCGGAAAAAGTTAAAAACTATACTGTTAAATAAATCTTACTATAAATGAATATATAACTGAAAAATAATAGCTAAAATGATGCCAAATTTAATTTTATATTGTTATTAGTTCTATATTATTTTATATAATAATTATAATTAATTGTGTTTAGGTGTTATTATTTCGTGTGATGATATGACTTTGTAGGTTATAATATTGCATGCCATGAAATGCAGAAATGTATTGATTCTGTATTTACTACTGACATCTTTGTAACATGACATATATTTCATGCAATAAATACATTTTATAACACATTTGCTCGTAAAGGGTCTCTTATTTCACCAATTTCAATATCGTAATGTATGTCATTACGTACTTGTGCGTTATTGTAATGAAAACGCACGAGTTTTTTTTTAATAAGGTAAAACGTACGGTTTATCAAGATTATCAAGAAAAACTTAGGGACATAAAATATAAAAAATAAACATTTAATTCGTTAATTTAATTAATTTTGACAATAAATTACAACCATTTATCTATCACAAAAACAAAAACAAAATTAATTTACGTTATTAGTAATACTGGCTGTTTTTGTGCCTTTGCCTTAAAAAAGCGCTGATGCGCGCAAATCGCTAATTTGTGAACAAGCAAAAATTATTCCGCGCCCGTTTTCTTTCCGAGAACGTCCGAGTTTTGTTTATTTCCTCGCAAATATGTTATAAAACGTCTTATGATATACCTGCGCTTTGATAATTACAGCCTCTGCTTTCTTGTAGCCCTCGCCGAGCCGTACTCGGGCTAGTAATATCGTTTCGGCCGTAATTTTCAACTTACCGCACTTATATCATAATGTACTGTGATTACATTTGATGGATGTTTGATTAAAATATTAGCTAATATTCACTCGTAATAAATGTTTCTATCAAATCCACACTAATATTATAAATTCAAGAGTAACTCTTTAGTCTGTTTGTTACGTTTTCATTTATATAAATAGATTATAATCTGGATTGATACATAGTCTACTTTTTATTGACATGCCATGTGTGTGTATGTGCGGACGGATAAAAGTAAAAACTATATCCAGTCGATTTGAGTACTTGCTCCTTTTGTAAGTCGGTCTAAAATCCTACTAAGTAATTATAATTCCCTTTATGCTACAAACTATGTTCTACTTACGACTAATCAATTCGCTTGAACGTTCGCGATTAGTAGAATTTCTAATAAGGCCTATGATTGGCCTATGAAAGTGCCTGTCAAGTTTAAATAGCAAAATGCCCTGGTTGCTATTTCTGTGCAAATTGAAACGCTGCGACGTATGAGTCGTGTTAACCAAATTAAAATCAACAAAAACCACGTCAAAATGACAGAAGATATGTTTTACGCGCGATTGTGTTGTTTTTACGTTATCTCCTTCATTCAGCTTTGTGTGAATCTCAGAGCAAGGCTGGCCCTTGAAAGACAACTAGGTATAAAATATTCAATTTTGTGACCCAAACAAAATGCCTAACAGTGTCATTGCATTTGGAATTTTACAATTTAAATTCCCACTCCAAACTAAATTAAAACAAAACACAAAAGCGCCTCGCAAAATTCTCTCGTCCGCTACTTTATTTAATTTTTCCCACAATAGCGTTGAAATTCCCACATGAACCGCGGAAACCTCATTTGTTTCTCCTAAGTCCAAGTCGTTAATTTCCTAATTACAGTTTCAAAATAAAAGTCTGTTTTTGTTCTGTCTCTTCCTTCCATGGCCGTCCCGCCTGGGAGGTTAATGGAAGAAAAAATACGTTGTACAAATTTGCATTACATTTCTCTTCGCACAGCCTCCGCCAAAATTAAGTCCTCTGCCTCTGAATTCACGACTTTGTTTAAATTACTGTAAATTTTGTGATTCGCCAGTAATATTCAATTTTACTCGCCTCGTCTTGGTCTTCTTTCTTTTGGGTACTTTTAGATTAATAATTTTTGTTTCTTTAGCGCTTGCGGGCAAAAATTATTTGCGTAGGTCGTCCTGTCTTGTATTTTATTTCGTTGGTTGGCCTAAAGCAACATCGTCTGGAATAATAGTATTCCGAGACTGACGACAATAAAAGTGTTATTATGACTTGTAGCTTAGGGACTTTTCACGTGATGATACAATCGAAGGTGTGTTAAATCAGCGCGTTACAAGAACACGCCTATAATCTTAGTTACTTTATAAACGGCTTTGTTACTAATTATGAAAAAAAAAATACAAGTTACAAATCATTATGCACGTCAAATAGTACAATTTTATAACCGTTTCTGAACCAACCACACCGGATCCACTAAATAAAGCCGGTGTCAGACAAAGTTATCGATATAGTCTGCCAAGTTGAAACTGGCGTAAGTCCGGTGGGAAATCTGCAATCTTGGCCTTCCGCTAACAAAGTTTTCAACTAAAATCCTATTGTGCTCAGTGTCGTGGGGCAACCGAGTACACTTGATTAGTATGAAGTCTTGAAAGTTGATGCAAATTCGCAGAGTTGGGAGCTTGAAACGCATAGAGAAATGCCTGGGTCTAAATCACGCGCCAGAAATAGACCCTTTTTGTTTTTTTTTTATACTATATGGAGATGGGACAAGCTTATGGCCGACCTAATGTTAAGTGGTAACCATCGCCTATAACAGTTAATTGTCTCGTAATTAAGTGTTTATTCAAAACGAATTGAATCTCTTATGCTTTTAGTAAAGATAAAGTTGGCGATTGCGTGAACGTTTTGGTAAGACATCTCACGTGGACGGACTTAAGTGGTACTAGTGATCCTATAAGGGTTCCGTTTTTTCCTATTGAGGTACCCCTCAACATACTAAACTCTCACAAAATACAATTTTAATAAAAAAAATTGTCAATAATACTTATTTAAGTACTTATTTGCATCAAATAAAGAAATTTTAATGAAAAAAACCTTAATTTTAAATAACAAACATATTTTGATGAACAATTTTGGAACTTGTACATAAATTCCTAACTTAAGGTATAGGACTTACAAATGGAAAACTTTGCTCAAATCAAATACATGAAAATGCTTAGGAATGTTTGGTTTATGAATTATAACCAAATCCGACCACGAAGTGGAAAAACACACTATTATGAAATAACACTTTGTTTTTTCGCTGTTTGAAAACAAAATAAAACGAGTATGTAACAGTGGAATTTTTTTATATTAGATCTCTAGTAAATATTTGCACACATTCTCATCAAAACACAGTTAAATTCGGTCTATATTGCAATAATATTTGAATATAAATGCTATAAAGACCAAACAAATAAGTCCTTTGGCGCCGTCTGGGTCAATGTTTTTCTAATTAATAACTAGAAAACATAATAATAAAAATGTAAATACGCAAAGTGGAAAATAAAATTAAGGCACCCAGTATTCTCAATAGACGCATTTATATCTCTAAATTGATAAACATTTTGGTAAATAGGTTTGTTCGCTTTTCATTCACATAATTGAGTTATTATTTTTATTCAGCAGTGAGACGACCATTAAAATAATATAACTTTTACAATAATCTAAGAACCGACTTCAAAGTTACCTGGAATATTCACACTGAAAAATACAGTCGAATCGAGAACCTCCTCCTTTTTGGAAGTCGGTTAAACTAACCAAACTCTTATCGAACTACCCTTGAAGTACATCCGTCCAATAAAAAAAGAGTCATTGAAATCGGTTTGCGTGATCTTGAGTTAAGTATTCGTTCTTTTGTAGCGCTACTTAATGCAAATTTAAGACTTATATGGTTTTCTCATGGATGCCATTGTCAGAACTGGACCAAATTGAAATGGGACCACAAGGGAAGCACCAGCTTTCAAATAAAAAAAGAATAATTAAAATCGACGAAAAACATACAAAATAATACGGTCGATTTGAGAACCGTAATACCCTCCTCCTTTTTTGAAGTCGGTTGATTATAATAAAATAGACGGCCTTTCTACTATACAGTCTGTCGCCGCATTCACGACACTAACTTAAAACACATATGCAGAATCGTATTAACTTATTTTAGAGATTGGTTTGACACCCGTAGCTTGAATTTATACAGTGATCGATACATTTCCAATAATCAATTTTTAACGTAAATCGGCGGTGCCTTTGCGCCGATGCCGCTTAGTCAGTTTAACCGGTACCGACTTACATGGTGAATAAATATGATTTATTTACCTATTTTATACAGACTGTTTCATTGATATTTTAGGACTTGAAATTGAGGTAGATTGAAAATAAAAAAAAAACATGATAAGGAATTTGAAAACAAAAACTATTTCACAACAATATTAGCCATCAGCCCTACCCGTGATTTAAATTAATGTCGTAAATGCGGTGACACGCGGTATAACTACTGCTTCTTAGCGTGTCAATAGTTCTACGAGTACTTATATTTTAATAGATAGGTACATGGCTATAACGATGGCGTCACCAAATGATGCCTGTTGCCAAAAAATCCACTAGACTTTGATTGTATCATCTCTTTATATTTGATTCGATTATGAGAACAAAGTTCCAGTTAATCCAGTCTACTGTATTTTTAAGATATATCAAGAGCCAACGAATAAGCCGCGACTCTCGCGATATGATCACGCCCCATGAAATGCTCCCTTGGCGAAAGAGGAGCAGCACAAAATATGGTAGCGAGCGAAAAACATTTACAATCCGTCGGGGAGCCTTCCCTATTACTGGTTGGAGATAGATGTTGTAATCTGGGAGAAAATTAAATGGCTACATCCACGGGGACTAGTTCTGTATACAACAAATACCCGTAAACAAAGGTAAAGTTCAGAAGGAAATGTTGTTTATGCTTACACGTAATAAAGACAATACTATCGTGCTTTTTTTTTAATTATAAGAAAGTATAAATAAACCATAATGGACTTTTCACAAAGCGGTATCTAGTTCCAAACTAAATCAAGCTACGGAACCAGATTACAGATAGAAAACTTAAATGCACCCATACCCGGAACAAATATCAGTAGACCAAGCAAACCTTTGTTCGGCGGTGGTAATCGACCCCCCCCCCCCCAACTTCTACTTCTTAGTAGGCTATTCGCCCACTACGCTGCAGAGGTTGTCGTCGTGTTTTTTTCCGTGTAAATTTTACTTATTTCTTCTATTTTATAATGAATAAAAACAAATGAAATCGAACAACCGCTTGGTTTGGATTAAATAATTACATGAATTTCGATATTTCGATTATGACATACACATTCAACCTATTTTCGTAAACCAAAACCAGAACCACTAGATAAAGGTTAAACATTCATTGTTGTTGTTTATATGCTTACGTTATTACCAATAGAACGTCTGAAATTGGTCAAAACACTTCAAAATACCCGTCGGTCGCCTACTCATGTTAAAATAGACCAATAAATCAGATCAGGAATTTGAAACAAGCCAAAATGTGATCTTTCAAACATATTTATAACCATTTTACAAATGATGTAAGTCGCTATGAAATAAGCCATTTAAATCTATTAAGATTTAGAAAAATAAATCAAACATAGTTTAAGAATCGACTATACCTTGTGCAACCGCCTCAGTCACTCCATGCAAAACTAACCGCAGTGTGAGAAGGACTCAATCGAGGCGTGTGAGCGAAAACCAAAATAAAATTGCATTTACCTAATAATTATTTATGACAAAATTATTGTTTAGTGGGGAAAATCAAAACACAGGTGCTATGCGACACATAAATATCGATAAGTATTATAAAGTTTCACGAACTCATTTATGGTATATATTGAATACTACGAAAGTTTTAGACATGACTTTCCAACTCAAATGAATGAAGAAAATTTTAAGGAATCGTGTTTTCGTTTAAAAATGTTTTTTTAGTTTTAGTTTTTTAGTCTTTAGCTTATGTCCTCTACTTTTACATTGTATATATTAATAATAAAGTAAATGATGCAGTATTATCTACTGATAATAATATAGGAGCATATGAAGCTATCTATCTATATATGAGGGTCTGCTCGTAAATTAACAATTATGAATGTCACACATAACTGCCGTATCCGTAAATGCGGCATTGCTACAGCCATCTTAGAACCTCTTTAGAAATAGATCAAAATAATACAAAGTAGTTAGAGAACCTATCTCTGATATAATGCAAAGTAAAAGTAGGCAACATAGTGATAGAAACTGATTTAAATTTACATAATTTACCAATCTTGGTTAGCCACCCCACTTAGATACTTCCTTTAATGGTGTTGGGACTGCATTTTGATGAATTAATGATAGCACAAACAAACAAAGGCATAAACTCAGCTGTGAGTGAAGTCAGTCTGAAAATGATGAATGATGTAAATACAATTATAAAATTAAATATTCACCAATAAGTGCAAAACTAATGGATGTGATCATTAAAATAATATCAATTCTATCAAAAAATCCACTCTACGCAATGAATAGTTATGAGGGGGGTTACAAAATCAGAATACATTTTATTGTTAAACTTAAACTGCTGTACAACAAACATCTTATTCAAAGGTTGCCTGATAAAGATCGCTACTAGGTAATAATACCGCCAATTGTATATTTAATTTTTAATCTTAATTATGTTAAATTTAATAAATATTTAAAAAAACATAGCGCTTTTATTATTATGATGTGCAATAAAGTATTAAATAAATATATAATTATGATATATAAATTCTTTATTGCAGAGACAATGATCCATATTACCATACAAAAAATACACTAGATAAAATAAAATATTAAAAATGAAAGCATTAACTACTGGTGTGCACAGGTTTATCTGTTTCAGATGTACAATACAAAAATAAATGATGCACAAAAAAAGACAGCAATTTTTTTATCCTATATAGTGCGATAAGTGATTTACGTCATTAATCTTTTAAGTATTTATATTGTCAAATGTAAATCCTTTTTTTGCTGTAAGTTACCATAAGTTACACTTATAATATACTAAGATGTGGATTTTGTTCGAATAAAATAAAATTATGCAACGCCTTTTTGAAATGACGTAAAACCTAAAAATAGTTGATCAGAATCGAGACTACATTCGATTTAGGGTAAGTAGATTTTTAGGGTAAATAATATTTTTCAAAAGATATTTAAAATGTCATGTTAAAACGCGTGTTACTCGAGTGTACTGTCCCCATCATGAGGATAATAATCTCTGCATAGAAATTAACCCTTAATTTATCGTTCAGAAGTCGGTGCAGATATAAACAGGTTTTATATTTAAGTTCACAATCATGTCAACAAATGCATAGTATGAAGAGGTACCCTTACCTGTGTATACCCAGAGCATGGAAAATGCATGCTTTACGTTAATTAAAATACAAATTACAAAATACTATCTCGCACGTATTTTAAATACGAACTACAAAATATTTTTAAATCGTGTATTTGAAATATAAAATACAAAACACAATATTTTAACTGTTTTTATTTAACATACAAAATACAGTCAAGTATTTAACGTAATACACAATTTAACGTACAGTACAGTTGCAGTGTTGCCAACTTTAAAGATTTACATATTTAGTGGTCGCCATTTTGCTTACGAATAGTTACGAAAATTATCGAACACTATTTTCTGCAGAACGCACAATTTAACAATATCGCTAAATATATTTATGCTCAGATGAAGCCATAAGTATTTGAAATACTAACTACAAAATACCTCAGCGTCAAGTATTTTATATACCAATTACAAATTACATTTTTAGGAAGTAATTGAATTACAAATACAAAATATGTATTTGTATTTCAATTACGTGTTTTAATTACAAGTAATTCAAATACTGTCCACCCCTGTGTATACCTACTTTATTACCTAGCCACTCTTGTTTTTTTGGAAATTTACTTGATATAAATAGATACCTCTTTAATGAATACACACATAAACAGAAATAATAGAAATATAAGTAGGTACTAGGCTAGATTAAGGCAATACAATGGGCGGCCTTATCATAATAGTGTTGGTCTAAGCTTGATTGTCTAAATCACTATTTAAAGTGCTTTGTTTATAATTAAAATGCTGTCTTACTCTGTGCTTATAAAATACCCATTAGCGGTTTGGAAAAATATAGACACAATCTAGTGTTCTCTTGCTATCTCGTGGTTAGTGGTTAAACCATACCAAGATTCAGTGAACTGGTAGGCAGCTGTCTAAAGCAATTGTTCCTACTCGTTTGCTCTGTCATGCACTATGACAACAAGGATCTAGCGCCTGTGGAATTTCAACTATGTCGTCCAGCCTTGACATTCGAGCAACTGAATCAAAATGGCATTATTTAATCACTTTCATATTCAGATTTCAAAACTAGATTTTACGAGCATCTATAAAATCGAGATGATTGAATCCATTGAACTAATTCATTTATATATTATACGATTGAATATGAATAGAGATGTTCCAGTTTTGTTCGGCTGGAAAATATATAATTCAAGATATAAAAAAAATATTCCCAAAAACTGTTAGTAATAAAATAATTTATTTTATTTAATGAAATAAATTAGTTTTAATAAGAACTTTGAAAAAAAATATTATGTGGATATGAGTAACGCGGCGGAAAAGTAGGTGGGGTATTAAAAATGAGGCCCTGATTGATGTCTCATCTTTATAATCGCTCAGGCCTCACAATCATGGCTATTATGAATTAATAATTTCGCGCAAAATAAGTTAATCAAACGAACTTTTCCACAATTTTCATTTCATACAAGACCTTTGGATTGGAATGTCGAGAATGCTGTAACGATTAGGAAAACTGCTACCAATGCAAATGATGAAGGTCGTCTGCTTAACCTCTTCAACTTTACGTCACTACAGTAGGCGACTTGGATCCTTATCTTCAACCATTTCCTTGCAAACTGATTTCACACGAGTCAAGGATGAACATGTGATGAAATTAGATTAGTTTTATAGTCTACTAGCTGACCCGCCCGCGCCTTCGCACGCGTGGTTTTTCAATAAAAACATTACCCTCCTTTTGCGCAGTTGGGTAAAAAGTAGCCTATGTCTTAGTCATAATCTAACTGTGTACCAAATTTCATCGAAATCGGTCCAGCCGTTTAGTTGTGAAAAGGTAACAAACAAACAAACAGAATTACTTTGGCATTTATAATATTAATATGGATAGCTTCTATGTACCAAATGGGCAATCTTATATTTATTACACGACTATGCAACGATTTTAGGACAAAACGTTAAAAAATCTGTCTTGATTCGGCCATAAATGTACACCCCGACCATTATCTTAGTTATAACAAAACCCTCTCCATCCAAAGTTTGTCTGGAAGTGATCGCTTCTAAGCGATAATACCGCCTATTTGATTTACGTTTTCTATGTAGTTTGTATTTTTTTGTTTATATGGTGTAAAAGAATGTGTTTTTAATCATTCATTAATTCGATTCGAACTGCATGAATCAAGAAGTCAGTATAAGCCCTTGGTATATTTTCTGTCTTCTTGTTGGTTTTTATAAGGAGAAAAAAGAAAAAAAAACATAAATAATAAATAAATAATATTGCGGGACATTTCACAGCGCTAGCTAGTCCCAAACTAAGCAGATCTTGTACACACGGCTACACCTCAAGCTATACATTTCCAGTATAAGCTGACTCGCATTGTGTAGGATTTCCGTACAATGAGAGGTCAGCATATACTGGAAATGTATAGCTTCATGTGTAGCCGTGTGTACTATGGTAACCAGATAACTGATAGAATACTTATATGCATTTATGAAATCTAGCGTTCTTGCTTTCAAAAATCGTAAACTAAACCTAAAATTATTGTTATTCGTGTTTCTTTTGGTAATTTTATGTAGGTACCAATTTTAAGTACCAATAAGTTAATATTGTTTTTGAGTTAGCACGCCAACCTTTTTTGTTACCTCTAAGGTTGGCAAGTAGAAAATGCTATTAGCATTAAGCCCACCTTTTGTACATTTCATTTGTATTTTTGTGCAATAAAGTATTAAAATAAAATAAAATAAATAAAATTTGTGACTCTGTCACTGCCTCATGCTCATACAACATTCTAAGTACAAAACAAAGAATAGATTGATTTACAACAGTGCTTTTTGAATAATGTGATAGAGCGAGGAGCATACCAACAACAAAACCATCTTAGATTAAATCTTACATTTTGGCAGAGGCACTAAGAGGATGAGATGCCAAAACTACTGTGCTACACGACCATTTGTACTGTTGCATTGTATAAGCATAGGCGATGGCGACGCCTTTGAAAATGTATGACACTGTGTTACAATTTAAACTAATTGTATTAAAGGGACGGCTTCTACAAAAAAATATGTATACATAATTTTTTTGTTATATTATCAAAATCTCGAGAAAATCGATAAAATGCTGCTTGACGCAATGTTAGAGAACTAGCGTATTGTACGATGCCATAGATTACTAAAAGTTACTACGAGCTGTTAAACGCCCACGCTCGTTCAATGACCCCGACCAGTCAATGACCCGATCCGGTGAATGACCCAACCAGCCAAAAGAGCGCAATTAGATTGTGTTATATTGAAAGTGCCGTTTCTTGTCTTCGATAAACTCACGCCTACCGTCGTTGTGAGACTAACTTAGCCACTTGCCTCTTAATAAATACATTACAAGCTCGCTACTTTTATATGTAATAGTAATACACGCGTGGTTTGTTAATAAAATGTAAGTAGCCTATATTTAAATTCTGGTCGTAATCTATCTTTAGCCCAAATTTCATCGAAATTAGTTCAGTTGGTATGGCGAGATTGAGTAACAAAAATCCAAATTTCTGCGTTTATAATATAGTGTGATTTCATCAAAATCGATTCAGCCGTTACGTCGTGATTGAATGAGAAACAAGCACAACAGAGTGTCAGTTCATGTCATAAATAAAATTGGGTTAGTGCCTTTGTTGTAAAATAAGTTTATTTCACAATCGCTCATAATTGAAAGTTTTAGTTTTCAAACGAAATTA
Source organism: Philereme transversata (assembly GCA_963924445.1). Lineage (NCBI taxonomy): Eukaryota > Metazoa > Arthropoda > Insecta > Lepidoptera > Geometridae > Philereme > Philereme transversata. Next base: position 16,309,625 of record OZ004342.1, read on the forward strand.
GTGATGAAGAACAAAATGACGATTAAGTATACCCTGAACATTAAAGCCCCTATTTATAGTGTACCCTTGCACACGGCTACACATCAAACTGAACAACTCCAGTTTATGCTGACCAGTACGGAAAGCCTACTCAATGCGAGGTCAGCATAAACTGAAAATGTACATGTCTTTTTTGTAAGCTTTTTGTCTGTCCTAGACCCCATTTGTTCAACAATTGTCATTTAATTATTTTACCTACAAAAGAAAGCAAATTGAAATACGTTTTCTCAAGTCCTTTGAGTTCGTTGTAAAAACAAATTATTCGGAGATAGGCTATGTTTTTAAATAGGTACCTTAATATTGATGAAGTTTAGAAAAACGTAAATTTTATCAATAAGTAAGTCTAAATCAAAAATAGATGATTATTGAACAATGTTTTAAAAGTGTATTTTAATGAAAAATAGTGTAATTTTTTGATTGTAGTAATCATAGACAGAGTTATGAATACTTTATGGATAATAAGTGAAACTAAAATAAAAGTCAAATCAGCTTCGTTATTAATTTCTGAATTCCGAAAGAGTCGTCTACTTCTGAAGCCGACTGTACACGACTGCCACAAAGAAACAATAATCTTTTAAGTGAAGGCAGCAGAACTTTGCATAGATCTCGCTGCCGGTTTAAAAAGAAAATGAATATTCTTCTATAATGCTGTAAGTTGAACGTAACATGACGATCGAATAATATACAGCCTTCCGCATTCTCGCTTGAACTAAAGGCGTTATAAATCACGATGATTATTAAATATCTACTGACGAGTACTTTATCGTAGTATCAAGTGCGATTTTTGAACTTTATTGTCTTGATAATAAAGTTGCAAGCTGTTTAACATTTATCGATCGCATTTATTTTTTACCGATAAGAAAATAAGCCGACATTTCATATTTTTATAAATACGATGGAATGCATATGTTTCTTATATTATATACCTACATTTAAAAAGTTTTATTAACTACTTAACCATTCTGATGGTAGATGTTTAATAAAAAGTAATTAATCATTCATTAATTGCCATCATTTTTTTTTCACACGGATCCAAAAGGTTGCATGGAAAAAGTACCTTTTAGCGATGAGGCTGCACACTGGCTTACGATTTATAGGTACGCATATTTTATATTATTTGTTTATTTATAATGGTATGCAATAAATACAATTAATATCTATCTGCATTTAATAGTACGATAAGTTCAAAGCCATAATCATAGTAACTTATTGGATATCGTAAGAGCTAACATTGCAAATATAATCTCTAGATGCAGATCATTCTAGAACAGCCAAGTTGCAGAACCAAAAATTCAAAATCACAGAAGTGCCAACCGTCAGCGCAGTCCTAACAGTTGGCACGCCTGAATCTAGCGGAAGCGGAAACCGTGCTAATTGGATATGTCAGATGCCACTGGCTTTCACGCCCGGAGATAGTTCCGAGTTGTACTTACAAGACGTTAATTATTAGGAAGGACTGATCCTGGCCCGACATACGGGACTTATTGAAATAGTGCTCCCGCTTTTCATCTGCAGCTTGCTGTGAAGGAAATTGTGCTTGAGGTGATAATTATTGGGAATTTATAATAATAGATGAGAATTTCAAATCAAAAGGGAGAAATTTGCAAAAATACATTATAATTGCGATTTTATAGTAAATCTTTACTATATCATCTGTTCATCTTTCACTATACAGGGAAATATATATATAAGGGATATATATGTATAAGGGAATATATATATCTTAGGAAAGCCTCAGAGGAAAATATATTTATACATTAAGAGATTAGATGTATCTTCCATTGTTCCTTATAAACCGCACTGTGGTATTACCACTTCAACTCAAACACCAGCCCGGATCTACGATTTTTCCGAACTTGATGTGGCACCCCCTTCAGCGTTTGAGAGGGGTGGGAGGGGGGGGGGGGGTATTTTTTACGTTTGGCAAATATCAACAACATAAATACTTTTGATTTAAGGTTCTTTTAGGCGCTGTCGTAATGAAGTGCAAGTTAGCATAAAAGTGTTTATATTCTTAACAAGTTTCTAATGTGGCCGCGGCCCAGCAGCTCGCAGGCTGCGGATAGCTAGTGCACCGTGCACTCAGCCTCAAGGGGGCGCATATCTCAAGATATAAGCCCCCTTGAGGCTTGCATGCATCCCTGGCGGCTACCCACGACACTAATAATATATTTTTTTTCTTATTTGTTTCTTTCTACTACAGTGCTTTAAATCTATACATGCATTCAAGTGTTCATTATGATAAAGCGTCGCACAGTCAATCAATCGCATAACATTTTGTCTACGGGGAGGATGAATACGTGCAGAAAATTCAGAAATCAACTTAGGATGTGTTCACAGACCAACTGAGGAAGCGTTCCAAATCAAATGGATAATCGATAGTACGCCGTGCGCTGGATTCTTGCTAAGCGCTTTGTGAAAACATAAATTTGGTCCCCCCTGAAACTGCGGCCCGGGGCATGTGCCCTGGTTTGCCCCTCCGGGCCGGGCCTGTCAAACATATCCATCGTTATCATTCCCCATTCTAATTTCCTTGAATTCTTATAAACTAAAAAGCAAAAATCCCTACACTACATAAATAAAGTCAATACTTTACATGGACAAGACGTAAACTGAGCGGTGTTTAACGGCAAAGTAATATTTCAGGGCGGATATCTCTGGAAAAGATCTGCTGATATACCTAAAAGTAATTCCAACGTAACCACAGAAGGATGAATAGTACTACGTCAGAAAGTTCCACTAAGAAGTCACGAAACGCTGTATGATCCATCCATCCATCTCGTAAAATCCAGTCCATCCAAAGGTTGTCCGGAAGAGATCGCTTTTAACGATAAGACCGCCAATTGTACTATCGCGTGTCTAGTTTTAAGTGTTTTAAATATGATTGGTTAATTTAAGTGTGGTATACAATAAAGCGTTTTCTATTCTAAGCTATGAATCTGTCTATGCCTTATTTTCAAAAGAAACTTTGACAAAATGCATAATCGGAACCGCAAGCAGATTCAAATGAACCCAGATACTAGTAGCTTACTATTATCTATCCAGTCAACAGCCCCTTTATTAGGTCACCATTCCATCAAACCATATAGCATCGAATGTTAGAGTAATAAAGCTCATTTTACACTGCAAGTTAATTGAATTGACATACGCTTTGGTAGAGTTGCGACTGGCGGCATTGATTGATGGAGATGCCGCCGAATTTCACTCCAAAAACATAAGTTTGAAAATCTTCGAGAACTTGAGACAAAACTCTGATATGACAAAACGATTTGAAAATCTCTGTCATTTATTTATTGTTAAAAAGATTAACCAAGTTATTAGATTAGTTTTAAAATAACAATGAACTGAGTAGGTAAAACTTAAAACTCTAAACATAAAAAAAGTTGAAACTTTGCTTTAGGCAAGTCTGAAGAATGTGGTTCTCTACTTGTTAAAGTTTTAGTTACATGAAACTTTTGCGTGGTACACAAGTACAAGACAAGTATATTTTCCCCCAACATGATTCATAGCTGAGTACTTTTATATATTTGTATATTTGATCGAGCGAAGCGAGATCTCCAAATCAACTTGAGCAAATCTTGTCCGAGGATAACTTTCGAAGCGTTTATCCGAACAATGAAATTTGGTATATGGTGGTGATGACACAATTTTGGTGTGACTCAATGAGCTGAAAATGTGGGGGGAGTTGTTGAGATATTAGGGTTCAAGAGGGGTAAAAAAAAAAATGGGAATAATCTGATCAAGTGGCTCGTCTAATAAAAGGTATTTGTGAGTACATTTTGACCCCGTTCTTATTTTGAGTTTAAACTTTGTAGTTTTTAAGTTATTAGCCATAATAAAAACTGAACTTTGACAAAATTCACAGGGTACACCAGTGACCCCACAGTGCTGAAATTTGGTATGCGTGTAGCTTTAGTGACACAAATCTAGGCAAAAGTCTGAAATTTAAAATAAATGCAATTTCTTCCCCAAAAAAGGTAACCAATTTACATAAACTCCCGTTACCTGTACTTTGAATGAAACTGTAGGTCAAGTAATTTGGTTAAGCATTTCGTGGCATTATTTTGATCGTCAAAGATAACGATTTTTTTTTGTTTTTATTGTAGACTCGCGAGATCTCAGTTCGGGGCGAACTACTAGTTATTTATGTTGCTAAAGTAAGCACACTGTTTATTCAATTATTTTTTTTTATTAAAAGCTACCGTCCTATAAAGTTCTTGTGAAATCCAGTCCATCCAAAGGTTGTTTGGAAGAGATCGCTTTTAGACCGGAAATAAAATGAGATCTTACCTCGTGATTATCATCATACGAGCTACATAGAAAGTCCACTGCTGAACATAGGCCTTTCACATAGATTTCCAGAGCGTCCCATCTTGTGCGGCTTGCACCCAACGGGTCTCAGAAAGCCTTATCAGGTAATCTTCCCATCTAGTGGGGGCCCCTCCTGTGCTGCGCTTGCCAGTGTGTAGTCTGCAAGAACCTTTCTGCTCCAACGGCCGAGAGTTCTTCGAGCTATGTTCTAGCCCACTGCTACTTCATCCATAAAAAATACATTTATTGCAACTTGTTATTATTAAAACTAATTATTATTACTTGCTGGGCCTATGCCCAGCAGTGGAAGGGCTCGGGAAGAGTGGCAAAAACAAGGAGAGGCCTATGCCTCTCCTTGTTTTTGCCACTCTTCCCGATCCTGTGCCAGTCTGAACCACGTACAACCCACGGTCTTATGGATGTCGTCGACCCATCTCGCTGGTGGACGACCTCTATTTCGATGGCCAGTTCTTGGCTTCCACGCTGTTAGTGATACATATACTATTACTATATTATTTATTTAAGTATACTATTACTCATTATGTCTTTTATACGGATTTTATTAAAGTTCAAAACACGTGGGCTTCGCAAAGCTGGTCAAAAATGGGAATGACTGTATTGCTGATTAATTGTGTATTTATTTATTTCTCTTCCTGCTTTGTTGACTATCGCATTGAAACGTTATATTTATGTTAAATGCAGAGGCGGTATGACGGTTACAATAAAATTAATGATTATAATTTCTATTTACATTCCGCCAAGAGGAACTTGAAACTGCTGTTCAAAGAACTATTACGTAATGATACTTACATATTAACATGTTCTGATTCAGTTGGATTTTCTCAATCTTTAACTTATAAAGTTACTAGCTACTGCCAGTGTTTTCGCACGCGTTGTTTGTTAGCAAAAAGTAGCCGATATTTGAATCCAGGTCACAATCTATCAGCACACCAAATTTCTTTGAATTCGGTTTAGCCATTACGACGTGATTGAGTAACAAACAAATAGGAGAGTTCGTTGTGGAATGACTCTCCTGGGACGAACTACCATCATACCTATTTCTGCCGCCAAACAGCATTGCTGTGTTTTGGTTTAAAGGGTACGGTTGCCGGTTAAATTACAGGCACATAAGGCTTCACGTCTGTATGGCTCAAGTTGATGGGCGCAGGGCGGTGTATCGTAGAGCACGTTTCTAAGTGCGTTACGAGGCAATACTTTGATATAGGCGATGGTTATCGCTTAACATCTGGTGGGTCATAAGCCCCAAACGTAATCAATACAATAAATACAAAAATAAACACAAATTTCAAAAATATCTTCATGTGTATGCGTATCAAGAGATCTGAGGAAGTCTAACATGTCTTATAGTTGTGAGCCAACAGTTTCAATTTGATTTGCATCTCTTAGTTACCAAACGTGCATACGTAAGGTAAAGGTTGGTTTTTCCTTAACCTTCTTGAAATAAATTATCTTTATTGTGTGGGTATCGCACGGGTATCAAGTATGTTTAAATGGCTCTAATGAAGCCAATCACATGTCCCAAGAATTCAGAATATCCGGTTTTACCGTCGGTTTTTAACACGAATGGATCTTCGTTTGATCACAATCTCACCTGATGGCAAACGACGATGTGGTCTAAGATGAGGCACGAAGATCTAGAAAACTTCGTGCACTATTCACTCTTACTTTAGGTGGAAACCTAATCAACCTCAGCCAATCTTCCATTTACTAATACTCCTCTCTATCCGAAGGTTGTCTGCAAGAGATCGCTTTCTTTAGCGATAAGACCGCCAAATTATACATTGGTCTGTTGTTAATTTTGTTGTATCTAACTTGTAAATAATTTTAATGCATTCACTTTCTGCAAACACGTGATTGTATCGTAATAATTTAGGCATCTATTGTGCGTTATAGAAGCATTTTTCCGAATGCATGTGACAAAGAAAAATCACTAAGACAATGATTCAAATCGATTAAACTTACGAAAGGAAATTTTTTAATTGAATGTGTTCCTCAAGCTATAAAACCTGGAATGCACTCTTTACTCCTGATTGCATCAGCAATAACCGTCTCAAGCTATCCAATCGGCAGTAACCTCCTAAATTTAGGAGCGAATCTACATCAATGCTTATAAAGTGAAGAGATTCCGCGCGCAATTAACCGGCTGAATTTTAACACCTCGGCTGCGTGGCGCCAAAAAAAATCAAAATCGATTCAATTTAATACGAAGGAATCCCAAAAAGAGCATTTAGGTTCCCGGATATGGGCTGACCAATCAGCAGTGGGCTTACCGCGCTCACCGCGTGGGTTTTAAGCACTAAAATCATAAATCACGCATTTATTTCGCGGGCACGGTCCGCGGGTGTAGTACGTGCTTATCTGTTATTTGCAGCGGAACGCGACAGCAGAACTTTTGGTTACATGATGATAAATATTGGGGCGATGAGCCGATTCGTAATAGGCCACGATGAGAGCGCTCCTAGCGAGTTTCTTCATGAAAACATTAGCGTCAAAATGCAACAAATGTAACTATTTTTCTTTAAACAATAAGACTAACTTAAAATAAGAAGATTTTGTTTATTAAGGAAGGCAAATAGATGCAAAAGGCAGTATTTTGTTATGTACACACAAATGGGTTATGGTCTACGCCGTTGATTTGAAGTCGCTACTAGCAATTTCAGCATAGGATTCTTCGAGTGGTATGTCGATAGCCCTACGATCGAGTTGCGGCGAAACCAAACATGCTAAGTCTACAGTTTGCTGGATTTGCAAGTTATTGCTCAATCGACCGTGATTTGGTTTGTTGTAGTTTCCCCGTTGCTGCAATGGCCATAATGCTGAATCAAAACAAGGCGTGCTCGTCAGTCATACTCGTTGAATGCACACAACTGAAAATTAAATCGAAGTTGTCGATTCACGTTTAGGGATTATGCAGTTGCAGCAAAACGCACTACTCCCATCGCTTCAGACTAGAAACTGCATCGATAGGTTTTGACTGATATATTCAAATTTAGCTACTTGTAAGTAGTTGTTTAATATATTTCTCTGGTAACTTAAGCACTTAGTACATAAATATGTATGCTACCAGTGATGCCATATGCCACAGAAACACAATATCTCACTAATAGGCCTCTAAGAAGGCTCAAGCTCGCTCAGCATACTATGGAGAAGGCAATGCTTGGTATTTCTCTACGAAATCGAATTAGAAATGAAGAGATTCGTAACGAAACCAAAATTACTGACATAGCCCAGAGGATTAGCAAGTTAAAGTGGCAATGGGCGGAGCAAATAGCTGGAAGAACTTTGGCTTTTGGTTTTGGTTTCTTTCGACAGGTTCTTGAGTAGAGAGACCACGCACTTAAAAGCGCAACGTAGGACGAGCCCCTGATATAAAGAAGACCTGAGGGCTTAGCCAAGTTACAGTCGATTAGCGATGACGCTAGTCGATACGTCCGAAAATGTATGGGATTTGACACATGCTATAGAAATATTACGTCATTCAGCGACAACAAATGTATGTAGAAATCGAATAGATTCGTGGCGAATGACATTTGGCTACGGGCCCTGATAATAATTGCTAGGAGACGTTGAGTGCAGGCCCACAAGATTATTCGTACTGAAGATTAGTCGTATAACAAAGTGGCCTCTGGCCCGTATTACATCCAAATTCGATCGTCTAAATCTCATACCTTCTATATCAGATTAGATCATTTATCATCACTACACCCCACATTAGGTATCTATAACACCGAAACACGAGGGATTAAGGTATGAACTCGAAACGCATCCATCAACGAGGCTTAATAGCTTATCCAAATCAATTAGAAACTTGAAGCGTATGTATGGCATCAGATGGCAATGTGTATAATATGCGTATTAATGGTATTCTTAACATCAAATTATACGATATATTTTTGTTTCTAAAAGAAATAACAAGAATAAACACAAACAAACATACATACGTGAACCTGAAAATAATACACTCATATTTTTTTGGGCAGTCATCAAGTAAAGCACATATTAGGTACTTTACTTCATGACTGACTTGAGCTTCGCTCGTGTCGGTGCAACTCAGATTTTAACTCTGTAGGTGCTATGTCCAAAATTATTGCATCAATGAATGACCTTATTGAAAATAATGTTTATTTTAGTAGGGTGAATGCTCCTACATCTAAAATGTCATTAAATTTTGATCAACAAAATGACGAATTCGGATTGAACCTAATCCTAATATTTGCACCTTCTGCGGTTTATTTGATGATTATGGAAATTTACTTTAACAGTCTATAATAAATAATCTATAATTTTATTTTATTTTTTCATTTACGATTTGTTTTTGTTTTTATTAGAATAATAAACAAAATAACACAAATATTTCAGATTTTATCCTTTGCCTATAATAAAAGTTCAAAGTCTGTCGTTGGAGGACTGACGGTCTGAGAATAAAAGTATTCGAATGGACTCTAGATCCAAAGACGAAGAAGAGATACTTGAGCCTCTGTGCAGAGAACGTCCTATGGCAGATATGATGATGACACTAATGATAATGTAATTTTTTTATTACAACTAATTATTTATAACGGATTTACTATTTAAATAGGCGCAATAGCTATTCATTTCAGCTGCTAATTGCAATATCAAAAATGTGGAGATGTAAATGTAAATAAGAAAAATTAAGTTGCAAAATTTGCATTTAAGATCGCAAAAACTATTTGTAACTTGTTCTTAATCTTATAACAACTTAATCGAGTTCTACTATTGGTTTTTACTATGATAATCCTATTATATTATAATATATAATATAATAGAAATTCACTTTCTGAATTTTACACTCTCATCTTTACAACGCGGATGACAAAAATAAACATCTATCTAATAATCATCTTCTATCTATACTTTGTTTTATGTATTATCATATACCTATATATAAAACAAAGTCGGGTTAGTAACACCATTTATAACTCAAGAACGACTTGACCGATTATGATGATCTTTGATTTATTGGATTTGTCTCTGCACCAAATAGCAGAATAACTATTAAAATATCGGAAAAAATACCGCAAAAAAAAAATATGAAGAAAATTAATTTTCTCATACATAAATGCAGTTAATGATGGCCAATTGACAATTCTACCAGAAGCGACGCAGCCCGCGTCATATGCATGTCAAGGCGGTACGAAGTTCGGTGGGTCAGCTAGTTTCATATTAAATATTATTATAAAGGGGAAAGATTTGATTCTTTGTTTGTTTGTTTGCATTGAATAGGCTCCGAAACTACTGGACCGATTTAAAAAAATCTTTCATCGTTGGGAAGCTACACTATCCCCGGGTGACTTAGGCTACTTTTTACCCAACTGCGCAGAAGGAGGGTAATATTTTTATTGAAAAACTACGCGTGTGAAGCTGCGGATTGGTCTGCTAGTTTTATATAAAATTAAAAAGATAATAACACAGTGTGGAATGTTGAAATGGGGTTTAAGGTTATTTTATTAATAACTGACGCACGCTTTGTTTGTAAAAAAAATATTACCCTCCTTCTGCGCAACCGGATAGTGCCTATCCCCCAATCACGATCATAATCTATCTGTATACCTCTCTCTCTTCCCAGCTATGTATCCCACATGGTGGTGAGGTCAGCTTTCCTAGTTGTTCTTCTCCACTTCGCTCTATCCTCGACGTCGTCATCAGAAACTTGGCACTCTCTCATGTCTTTTGACACTACATCTTTCCACCTTGTCTTGGGTCTACCTCTAGATCTTCGACCGGGGATGGAAAGTTGTAGTGCCAAATTCCCTACGTAGTCAGGTGGCCTCTTCTTCACGTGACCGCACCAACGCAGCCGACTCTCCTGCATCTTGTCAGCGATGTCGCGCACGCCCAGCTTCCTCGCACGTATTCGTTACGGATTTTATCGAGCCTGGTGACGCCGCACATCCACCTTAGCATCTTCAATCTATCTGTATACCGAATTTAATTAAAATCGGTTCAGCTGTTTAGTTGTGAAAACGTAACAAACACAGACCGAGAGGCAGAGTTACTTTTCAATTTATAGTATCAATTATAGTATGGATATTATTAGCAAAATATTAATTAGTGAAATCTAATAAAAGTCGAATAGAAAGCTTACGGTATTCTGTTAATAGTCTGCCAAGATATTATTACCTAATGCGGAATTAAAATGAAATACATATATCAATAAATCTAAAGGTTATTAAAAAAAACTTCATTAGTAATACAAGCTTCCGCTCGCGGCTTCGCAAGCTTGGTTGGTCAATAAAAACATTACCCTCCATTTGTCCGCAGTCAGTTAAAAAATACTCAATGTCTCAATCACGGTTTGGTTGGAGTTGGCTCTTGTGGACACCACCGTACTCTTAGGTATAACCCTAGATAATAAGCTTCAATGGGACCCTCACACTGATGGGTTGTCGAAGAGACTTAGTTCTGCGGCATACGCAGTCAAAAAGATCCGTCTTTTTACAGACGTAGACACAGCTAGACTAGTTTACTTCAGCTACTTCTACAGCATTATGTCATACGGTATACTGCTGTGGGGGAGTGCTGCAGATATAAACACCGTTTTTGTGCTGCAGAAGAGGGCTGTTCGTGCAATTTTTAATATAGGCCCCAGAGAATCATTACGCAATAAGTTTAAAGAAATAAATATTATGACATTCCTTTGTCAATACATCTATGAAAATCTAATGTATGTTCACAAAAATATTAATTTGTTTAAAAAATAGCGATAATCATAATTTTAATACTAGAAATACCTAAAGATAAACTCGCTGTTGCCACTTGTAGACTCCATAAAGTTAGTAAATCGTTTAAAGGGCAAGGTGTACGCTTTTATAACAAACTCCCATCGCTTCTCGGCCTTTTGGCTAAGATCAAAGTGTAGTGTATAACAAACTCCCAAGGGATGTACAAAAATTGATAATTAGCAAATTTAAAACCGTAATTAAACAAAATCTTTATAAAAGAGTCTGCTTTAAAATATCGGATTATTTAGATGATAGATAAGCTTGGGATTGAAATTGCTCCAACTCGTTCAAAATGTTACAACTTAGACGTAATTTATTTTCTGTATTATGTATTGTTTATGTATGTGTTATGTATTTGACGACCTCCGTGGTGTAGTGGGCGCATAGCAGGCTGAGACGCAGGAGGTAGCGGGTTAGATTCCCACCGTGGAACAAATGTTTACATGATCTGCAGATATTTGTTCCGGGTCTGGTTGTTTCTCTATATATTATAAGTATGTATTTACAAAAAAAATGTATATAAGTATGCTATCAGTTATCTGGTTCCCATAGTACAAGCTCTGCTTAGTTTGGGGCTAGATAGCGTTGTGTGAAAGGTCCAGCAACATTTATTTATTTATTTATTTGTAAAAGGATCATTAAAAAAAACAACCAGCCTTGTTTCTTATAAAGCCTTTGTTAGCCTGGCTTGGTCGCGAAGGAACAGGCAGTAAAATTGACGTTTCAATATGACCTTTGTGATTTTAATGAATAAAAATATTTGACTTTATTTTTTTACTTTTGGTTTCTATTTATCATACACCAAACTTTATCAAAATAGTTACAGCTAGAGAGACAAACTATTTTCGAATTTAAGATATTAGTATGGATTGTTTAAAAAATACATAAAACCATTATATTTAGTTTCAAACGTTACATAGATTAGTGGTTTTTGCAGAGATAAAGATATTTGTTGTATGTTATAGTCATAACACGTATGCTAATTTTTATCTCATTTGGATAGCGGGAAATAGACCACATCAGAAATAGATATTAAACAGTTTACAAAAAACACAAATAATTACGTATTTTCAGGTTAAAAACTAAAAGTTGTATATTTATAAGAATCAAAATAAAATGTGTTATAAATATTTTGTGCCTACAACGATTTCTTTGCACAAGCCTTTGTGGGAAGAATTTGTTCAAATTTTTAAACTTGTGAAAAGCTTGCAAATGCTTCTGTGGGAAGAGTTTGTTTAAACTCTATCCTTGTGCAAAGAAAGTGTTTATGTGTGGGGTCCATAAAACTCCTGAACTCCTGTTTGCAAAGTATTATGGAATTTTTGGAAAGCTCTAAGTTTGACGTTTAAGTAAGTATATTTTTCCAAAGGTCCTTTATGTTGATTTCTTAATATATAACAATTTTATAACATGTTTCCAGCCAAACACTATAAACACATTGGAATGTGACGCCTACTTAACAATAGAAGTCCGATCATGTCTGGAGTACTGTTCTCACCTCTGGGACGGATCAGCGAAGTACCAGCTAGAGGCTCTAGATTCAATTGAGAGAAGAGCCAAGAAGCTCATTTGCAATGACGAGTTAGCAAAAGCAAGGCTCCACAGCCTCGAGCATCGTCGAAAGGTTGCAAGCCTCTCGGTTTTTTATCGGATACATTTCGGAGAGTGTGCTGCGGAGCTTTTCAACCTAATCCCACCATCCCCATTCTATGATCGGACAACCAGACGCTCCGCGTTGCGCCACCGCTACATGGTAGACATACCTCCCATACGCACAAAGCGGTACTCTTCCACCTTTATTATGCGCACCGCCAAGGAGTGGAACGCCTTGCCTGAGTCTGTGTTTCCTGATAACTACAACCTAGGGATCTTCAAGTCACGAGTGAATAGGTTTCTTCTAGGCAAGCGTGTACCATCGTAGACTGCATCATCGCTTACCATCACGCGAGATAGTGGTCAAACGCTAGCCTATAATTTATAAAAAAAAAAAAAAAAAGATAATATTTGTTTTGGTATTTTGCTCCAGTTTTCAATGGCTCCATTGGCCTTTTTATTCACTAATGTATTCACATAACTTTATTTGGTATAGAATCTTCTAGAGATCATTAATAAGTCTGATACGTATTTAAATAAATGACAAAAACAACGTCCTTGAGAACGTCCTAGCCGAAAATCTCGGAAAATAATATTAATTGAATTAATGAAACATCGTTGAATAAATTATTTTGATGCTAAATTATTTCTTGATTAACACGTTTGTGATATGTTCAGGTAACTTGTCGATTAAAGCACTACTACCAATTAATGTCACGTACAGTTCAGTGAAATGTGACCGAAACCACGGCAATGGTATCTATACAGTATTGTGACTCGGCCCTTAAAATAATAATATTAAAATAATTACCTACACCCGCGCGGTACGTAAACACGCGAAAGCCCACCTGCAGTATTTTAATTTCATCTACCTATTTGAATTTCTTTCTAGTTTTGTGATTGTATATTTTATACATAAAAAAATTAAATCCGTTGTGAATGAAATAGGAAGTGTTCAATAAAAATCAATGTGTGTTTTTTTAATTATTAGATTTAATAATAAATCCACCCTTATAAATTTGATACAGAAACATATTTGCGCCTCTACTGAGACGCACGAACAGCTTTATAGGATAAATAGTTTAATTAAAAACATTACCGTACTGCAGCGCATTTGGGACTGGTTGTGTACCGAGTGGGTACCGAAAACGAGACGCGTAGGTATGACTCACGTTCCGTTGTAGGAAGACAGAACTGTAAAAGTATCTATACAGTTTTGTCTTCCTACAAATATTACCGTGCCGAAACCTTCACTCGTAAAGCAATAGCTGTCTCAGAGTGCTTCAACAGATAGTGGCGACTGGTACTTGAAAGTCACACGTACTCGTATCAACGCTTCAGTGGACGCAAGGCTTTGGTCTTCGAGAACTTTTTTAGCGTTGGTATTAAAGTGCATGCAACTAGACGCGGATAATGGGCTATAAATTCCAACGTTTATTAACAGATTTATAATAATTGAGACATAAAATACGAGATCTCGTTACCTGAGGGCTTTATACATTACAGCGGCGCTACTGGAAATGCTTTGCCAAAAAATCATAAGAACACTTCATTTACTAAAGGATTTGCAACTGTAAGGCTGCCTGTCCATTGACGCGGAGAGAGGCAGCGGAGCGGAGAAACGAGGAAATATTAACAGTTAATTTTCCTCGTTTCTCCGCTCCGCTGCCAGAATTTCATGCAATCCTATTGGTTAATATTTCCTCGTTTCTCCGCTCCGCTGCCTCTCTCCGCGTCAATGGACAGGCAGCCTAAATGTAGAACTGGATTCTTGCTTTCTTTTAACTTGAATATATTGAGCCCAGTATTAAATTGTAAGCCAATTCAGGGCTACAGTGTCATAGATAGATAGATAGAGAACGCTTTATTGTAAATCACACTTTAAATAAAAAACAAACAATACACGCAGAAATACAAGTGACGGTCTTATCGCTAAAAGCGATCTCTTCCAGATAACCTTTGGATGAACTGGATTTCACGAGAACGTTGTAGGACCATAGCTTTTGCTAAAAAATATTAAATATTAAATAAACAGTGTACTTACATATGTAAAAAATAAATAATATAAAAGTAAAAAATATAAGTATTCATCAATGGATTAGGTACATATTATTCATATTCATATTCATTTATTCTGCTTACATGTACCTATATATACATTTTTATGCTTAAATGGTAGGTAGCTTAGAAGTATGTACATATACCCTGTAAGGGCACTGCAAGATGGATTTGCGCCTTTTCAAAAGTACAGCAATTAAACCTAGAATTAAACATGTCAAATCAATTAAATTAAAATAGTAATATGGTAATAGTACATAAATATTCCATACTAATAATAAAAATGTATATTAAATACTAGAGGTTGCGTTGTGCGCGAGCTGCTCGCAGCTCGCGTGTTTTTCTTTTAGTCGAAGAAGTAATTAAAGAGGATATCGAGCTGTTAAAAGCCATCAAAGAGGATATCCATGTGTAAGAAGCAGTCAAAGACGATATCGAAATGGAAGAAGCAATCAAATCAAAGAGGATTTCCAAGTGGAAGCAGCAATTAAAGAGGATATTGAAGTGAAAGAAGCAATCAAATAGGATATCGAAGCAGCAGAAACAATCAAAGAGGAAATTAAAGTTGAGTAAGCAATCAAAGAGGATACCGAGGTGGTAAGAGCATTCTAAGAGGATGACGAAGTAAAAAAAGCAATCAAAGACGATATCGAAGTGGAAGAAACAGTCAAAAACGATATCGAAGTGGAAGAAGCAATCAAAGAGGATATTGAAGTGAAAGAAGCAATTAAATAGGATATCGAAGTAGCAGAAACAATCAAAGAGGAAATTAAAGTTGAGTAAGCAATCAAAGAGGATACCGAGGTGGTAGAAGCGTTCTAAGAGGATGACGAAGTGAAAAAAGCAATCAAAGACGATATCGAAGTGGAAGAAACAGTCAAAGACGATATCGAAGTGGAAGAAGCAATCAAAGAGGATATCGAAGTGGAAGAAGCAATCAAAGAGGATATCGAAATGGAAGAAGCAATCAAAGAGGGTATCGAAGTGGAAGAAGCCATCACAGAGGATATCGAAGTGAAAATGCTGTCAAAGCCGATATCGAAGACCAAGACGCAATCAAAGAGAATATTGCAGTGCAAGAAGCAATCAAAAGGAAATTGAAGATGACATCGAAGTGGAAAGAGTAATCAAAGAGGATATTGAAGTGGAAGAAGCAATCAAATAGGATATCGAAGTAGGAAAAACAACCTAAGAGGAAATTGAAGTTGACTAAGGAATCAAAGAGGATACTGAGGTGGTAGAAGTATTCAAAGAGGATGACGAAGTGAAAAAGCAATCAAAGACGATATCGAAGTGAAACAAATAGTCGAAGACGATATCGAAAAAGAAGAAGCAATCGTAGAGGATATCGAAGTGGATGAAGCAATCAAAGAAGATATCGAAGTGTAAGAAGCCATCACAGAGGATATCGTGGTGAAAATGCTATCAAAAACGATATCGAAGATGAAGACGCAATCAAAGAGAATATTGCAGTGCAAGAAGCAATCAAAAGGAAATCGAAGATGATATCGAATTGGTAGAAGCAATAAAAAGGATATCAAAGCGGAAGAAGCAATCAAAGAGGATATCGAGCTGTTTAAAGTTATCGAAGAGGATATCCATGTGTAAGAAGCAGTCAAAGACGATTGAAATGGAAGAAACAATCAAATCAAAGAAGATATCCAAGTGGAAGCAGCAATCAAAGATGATATCGAAGTGGAAGAAGCAATCAAAGAGGATATTGAAGTGAAAGAAGCAATCAAATAGGATATCGAAGTAGCAGAAACAATTAAAGAAGAAATTAAAATTGAGTAAAAGACGTCGAGGACAATGAAAAAAATAAAAAACGGTTTCACCAAAAACTTATACTAATATTTTGTAAAAGTTTCCTCGAGCTATCTCTTCCCGTTTAAAAGATACGAGCGATTTAAGTTTTGTAAGAAAACCCATAATTTTGTGGAGTGGAAATTGAAGTAAAAGAAGCAATTGAAGAAAATAATATAAGTAGAAAAAGCAATTAAAAAGGATATCAAAGTGGAAGAAGCAAAAATAGAGGATATCGAGGTGAAAGAAGCATTCAAGGAGGAAGACCAAGTGAGAGAAGCATTCAAAAAGGATGTCAAGAGCAATGATGGTAATAAAAAAACTATTCGACCAAAAATTTGTACCATTATTTTGTAAAAGTTTGCTAGGCGTAACTGTTCCCGTTTAGAAGATACGAGCGATTTAAGATTTGTATTAAAACCCATAATTTTATAGAGTGTGAATTGAAGTAAAAGAAGCAATTGAAGAAAATATGTAAGTAGATAAAGCAATTAAAAAGGATATCAAAGTGGAAGAAGCAAAAATAGAGGATATCGAGGTGAAAGAAGCATTCAAAGTGGAAGACGAAGTAAGAGAAGCATTCAAAACGGATATCTAGGGCAATGATGGTATTAAAAAAAATATTCCACCAAAAATTTGTACCAATATTCTGTAAAAGTTTGCTAGGCGTAACTCTTCCCGTTTAGAAGATACGAGCGATTTAAGATTTGTATGAAAACCCATAATTTTGTAGAGTGGAAATTGTAGTAAAAGAAGCAATTGAAGAAAATAATATAAGTTGAAAAAGCAATTAAAAAGGATATCAAAGTGGAAGAAGCAAAAATAGAGGATATCGAGGTGAAAGAAGCATTCAAAGCGGAAGATGAAGTAAGAGAAGCATTCAAAACAGAACTCAAGGGCAATGATGGTATTAAAAAAACTATTCCACCAAAAATTTGTACCAATATTTTGTAAAAGTTTGCTAGGCGTAACTCTTCCCGTTTAGAAGATACGAGCTATTTAAGATTTGTATTAAAACCCATAATTTTGTAGAGTGGAAATTGTAGTAAAAGAAGCAATTGAAGAAAATAATATAAGTAGAAAAAGCAATTAAAAAGGATATCAAAGTGGAAGAAGCAAAAATAGAGGATATCCAGGTGAAAGAAGCATTCAAAGCGGAAGACGAAGTAAGAGAAGCATTCAAAACATAACTCATGGGCAATGATGGTATTAAAAAACTATTCCACCAAAAATTAGTACCAATATTTTGTAAAAGTTTGCTGGGGGTAACTCTTCCCGTTTAGAAGATACGAGCGATTTCAAATTTGTTAAAACCCATAATTTTGTAGAGTGGATATTGAAGTAAAAGAAGTAATTGAAGAAAATATAAAATTAGAAAAAGCAATTCAAAAATATATATTGAAGTAAAAATGCCATCAAAGAGGATTTTGAAGTTGTAGAAACAATCAAAGAGGATATCAAAGTGGAAGAAACATTCGAAGACGAAAAGTAAGTGAGAGAAGAATTCAAAATGATGTCAAGAGCGATGATGACCGTAAAATAACGATTCCACCAAAAATTTGTGCTACCATATTATAAAAGTTTGTTATGTCTATCTCTTACCGTTTAAAAGATACGAACGATTAAAGTTTTTTAAGGAAAATCATAATTTTGATGAGGGATATCGAAATGCAAGAAGCAATCAAAAAATATATCCAAGTAGAAGAAGCAATTAAAAAGTATATCGAAGTGGAAGAAGCCATCAAAGAGGATATCGAAGTGAGAGAAGCATGTAAAAAGACTGTCATGACAATGAAAAAACGATTTTACCCAAAATTTGTGCCACCATTTTGTAAAAGTTTACTATGCCTATTTATTTTTGTTAAGACGATACGAGCGATTAAAGTTTTTAAGTAAAATCATAATTTTGTTGAGAAGATATGAAAGTGGAAGAAACATTCAAAGAGGATATCGAAGTGGAAGAAGCAATCAAAGAAGATATCGAAGTGTAAGAAGCCATCACAGAGGATATCGTGGTGAAAATGCTATCAAAAACGATATCGAAGATGAAGACGCAATCAAAGAGATATTGCAGTGCAAGAAGCAATCAAAAGGAAATCTAAGATGATATCGAATTGGTAGAAGCAATAAAAAGGATATCAAAGCGGAAGAAGCAATCAAAGAGGATATCGAGCTGTTTAAAGTTATCGAAGAGGATATCCATGTGTAAGAAGCAGTCAAAGACGATTGAAATGGAAGAAACAATCAAATCAAAGAAGATATCCAAGTGGAAGCAGCAATCAAAGATGATATCGAAGTGGAAGAAGCAATCAAAGAGGATATTGAAGTGAAAGAAGCAATCAAATAGGATATCGAAGTAGCAGAAACAATTAAAGAAGAAATTAAAATTGAGTAAAAGACGTCGAGGACAATGAAAAAAATAAAAAACGGTTTCACCAAAAACTTATACTAATATTTTGTAAAAGTTTCCTCGAGCTATCTCTTCCCGTTTAAAAGATACGAGCGATTTAAGTTTTGTAAGAAAACCCATAATTTTGTGGAGTGGAAATTGAAGTAAAAGAAGCAATTGAAGAAAATAATATAAGTAGAAAAAGCAATTAAAAAGGATATCAAAGTGGAAGAAGCAAAAATAGAGGATATCGAGGTGAAAGAAGCATTCAAGGAGGAAGACCAAGTGAGAGAAGCATTCAAAAAGGATGTCAAGAGCAATGATGGTAATAAAAAAACTATTCGACCAAAAATTTGTACCATTATTTTGTAAAAGTTTGCTAGGCGTAACTGTTCCCGTTTAGAAGATACGAGCGATTTAAGATTTGTATTAAAACCCATAATTTTATAGAGTGTGAATTGAAGTAAAAGAAGCAATTGAAGAAAATATGTAAGTAGATAAAGCAATTAAAAAGGATATCAAAGTGGAAGAAGCAAAAATAGAGGATATCCAGGTGAAAGAAGCATTCAAAGCGGAAGACGAAGTAAGAGAAGCATTCAAAACATAACTCATGGGCAATGATGGTATTAAAAAACTATTCCACCAAAAATTAGTACCAATATTTTGTAAAAGTTTGCTGGGGGTAACTCTTCCCGTTTAGAAGATACGAGCGATTTCAAATTTGTTAAAACCCATAATTTTGTAGAGTGGATATTGAAGTAAAAGAAGTAATTGAAGAAAATATAAAATTAGAAAAAGCAATTCAAAAATATATATTGAAGTAAAAATGCCATCAAAGAGGATTTTGAAGTTGTAGAAACAATCAAAGAGGATATCAAAGTGGAAGAAACATTCGAAGACGAAAAGTAAGTGAGAGAAGAATTCAAAATGATGTCAAGAGCGATGATGACCGTAAAATAACGATTCCACCAAAAATTTGTGCTACCATATTATAAAAGTTTGTTATGTCTATCTCTTACCGTTTAAAAGATACGAACGATTAAAGTTTTTTAAGGAAAATCATAATTTTGATGAGGGATATCGAAATGCAAGAAGCAATCAAAAAATATATCCAAGTAGAAGAAGCAATTAAAAAGTATATCGAAGTGGAAGAAGCCATCAAAGAGGATATCGAAGTGAGAGAAGCATGTAAAAAGACTGTCATGACAATGAAAAAACGATTTTACCCAAAATTTGTGCCACCATTTTGTAAAAGTTTACTATGCCTATTTATTTTTGTTAAGACGATACGAGCGATTAAAGTTTTTAAGTAAAATCATAATTTTGTTGAGAAGATATGAAAGTGGAAGAAACATTCAAAGAGGATATCGAAGTGGAAGAAGCAATCAAAAAAGATATCCAAGTAGAAGAAGCAATTAAAAAGTATTTCGACGTTCCAAAATGATCATAGTGGATGTGGCATAATTAAAATAAAATGATGTTCCAAAATGATCATAGTGGATGTTACATTATAAAAAAAAATTGACGTTCCAAAATGATCACAGTGGATGTTGCATATTAAAAAAAATTGACGTTCCAAAAGTGATCTTTGTGGATGAGGCATAATTAAAAAAAATTGATTTTCCAAAATGATCACAAAGGATTTTGCATAATAAAAAAAAAATGACGTTCGAAAAGTGATCATTGTGGATGAGGCATAATTTAAAAAAAATTGATGTTCCAAAATGATCACAGTGGATGTTGCAAAATAAAAAAAAAATTGACGTTCCAAAATGATCATTGTGGATGAGGCATAATTAAAAAAAAATTGATGTTCGAAAATGATCACAGTGGATGTTGCATAATAAAAAAAAATAACGTTTCAAAATGATCATTGTGGATGAGGCATAATTAAAAAAAAACTGATGTTCCAAAATGATCACAGTGGATGTTGCATGATAAAAAAAAATTGACGTTCCAAAAGTGATCATTGTGGATGAGCCATAATTAAAAAAAAAATGATTTTCCAAAATGATCACAAAGGATTTTGCATAATAAAAAAAATTGACGTTTCAAAATGATCATTGTGGATGAGGCATAATTTAAAAAAAATTGATTTTCCAAAATGATCACAAAGGATTTTGCATAGTAAAAAAAAATTGACGTTCCAAAATGATCCTTGTGGATGAGGCGTAATTAAAAAAAATGATGTACCAAAATGATCATAGTGGATGTTGCATAATAAAAAAAAAATGACGTTCCAAAGTGATCATTGTGGATGAGGCATAATTAAAAAAATGATGTACCAAAATATCACAGTGGATGTTGCATAATAAAAAAATAAAAAATAATTGACGTTCCAAAGTGATCATTGTGGATGAGGCGTAATTAAAAAAATGATGTACCAAAATGATCATAGTGGATGTTGCATAATAAAAAAAATAATAATAATTGACGTTCCAAAGTGATCATTGTGGATGAGGCGTAATTAAAAAAATGATGTACCAAAATGATCATAGTGGATGTTGCATAATAAAAAAAAAAAAATTGACGTTCCAAAGTGATCATTGTGGATGAGGCATAATTAAAAAAAATGATGTACCAAAATATCACAGTGGATGTTGCATAATAAAAAAAAAATTGACGTTCCAAAGTGATCATTGTGGATGAGGCATAATTAAAAAAAATGATGTACCAAAATACCACAGTGGATATTGCATAATAAAAAAAAATGACGTTCCAAAGTGATCATAGTGGATGAGGCATAATTGAAAAAAATAATGTTTCAAAATGATCACAGTGGATGATGCATAATAAAAAAATAAAAAATAATTGACGTTCCAAAGTGATCCTTGTGGATGAGGCGTAATTAAAAAAATGATGTACCAAAATGATCATAGTGGATGTTGCATAAAAAAAAAATAATTGACGTTCCAAAGTGATCATTGTGGATGAGGCATAATTAAAAAAAATGATGTACCAAAATATCACAGTGGATGTTGCATAATAAAAAAAAATTGACGTTCCAAAAGTGATCATTGTGGATGAGCCATAATTAAAAAAAAATGATTTTCCAAAATGATCACAAAGGATTTTGCATAATAAAAAAAAATTGACGTTTCAAAATGATCATTGTGGATGAGGCATAATTTAAAAAAAATTGATTTTCCAAAATGATCACAAAGGATTTTGCATAGTAAAAAAAAAATTGACGTTCCAAAATGATCCTTGTGGATGAGGCGTAATTAAAAAAAATGATGTACCAAAATAATCATAGTGGATGTTGCATAATAAAAAAAAAATGACGTTCCAAAGTGATCATTGTGGATGAGGCATAATTAAAAAAATGATGTACCAAAATATCACAGTGGATGTTGCATAATAAAAAAATAAAAAATAATTGACGTTCCAAAGTGATCATTGTGGATGAGGCGTAATTAAAAAAATGATGTACCAAAATGATCATAGTGGATGTTGCATAATAAAAAAAAATAATAATAATTGACGTTCCAAAGTGATCATTGTGGATGAGGCATAATTAAAAAAAATGATGTACCAAAATATCACAGTGGATGTTGCATAATAAAAAAAAAATTGACGTTCCAAAGTGATCATTGTGGATGAGGCATAATTAAAAAAAATGATGTACCAAAATACCACAGTGGATATTGCATAATAAAAAAAAATGACGTTCCAAAGTGATCATAGTGGATGAGGCATAATTGAAAAAAATAATGTTTCAAAATGATCACAGTGGATGATGCATAATAAAAAAATAAAAAATAATTGACGTTCCAAAGTGATCCTTGTGGATGAGGCGTAATTAAAAAAATGATGTACCAAAATGATCATAGTGGATGTTGCATAAAAAAAAAATAATTGACGTTCCAAAGTGATCATTGTGGATGAGGCATAATTAAAAAAAATGATGTACCAAAATATCACAGTGGATGTTGCATAATAAAAAAAAAATGACGTTCCAAAGTGATCATAGTGGATGGGGCATAATTGAAAAAAAATGATGTTCCAAAATGATCACAGTGGATGATGCATAATAAAAAAATAAAAAATAATTGACGTTCCAAAGTGATCATTGTGGATGAGGCGTAATTAAAAAAATGATGTACCAAAATGATCATAGTGGATGTTGCATAATAAAAAAAAATAATAATAATTGACGTTCCAAAGTGATCATTGTGGATGAGGCATAATTGAAAAAAATGATGTACCAAAATATCACAGTGGATGTTGCATAATAAAAAAAAAATTGACGTTCCAAAGTGATCATTGTGGATGAGGCATAATTAAAAAAAATGATGTACCAAAATATCACAGTGGATATTGCATAATAAAAAAAAAAATGACGTTCCAAAGTGATCATAGTGGATGAGGCATAATTGAAAAAAAATAATGTTCCAAAATGATCACAGTGGATGATGCATAATAAAAAAATAAAAAATAATTGACGTTCCAAAGTGATCATTGTGGATGAGGCGTAATTAAAAAAATGATGTACCAAAATGATCATAGTGGATGTTGCATAATAAAAAAAAAAAAATTGACGTTCCAAAGTGATCATTGTGGATGAGGCATAATTAAAAAAAATGATGTACCAAAATATCACAGTAGATGTTGCATAATAAAAAAAAAAATGACGTTCCAAAGTGATCATTGTGGATGAGGCATAATTAAAAAAATGTGGATGTTCCAAAATAAACATGATGAACGTTGCATACTAAAAAAAAAAAAAAAATTGGATGTTTCAAAATGATGATGATGACCTTTGCAAAAACTATGAAAGTTATCTCATGTCCCTCCACCACCATTATATAGAATCAAGCAAATTTACAGTAATTTTATAGTACACACAAGCCGTGGGCTCCCTACAAAAACAGTATGAAAATTACGGCAAACGAAATATACGGTTTACGGTATTCATACAGAAATATTTTGTATGGGACAATTTTTTTTTGTATGAAAGACCATTTTTTTTTCATGGAACCGGATATAAAAAAATGTCCTCTGCAACATTAGTTTTTGCGCCAACACTGTAAGACCTATACTTTCCGAGATACGAGGTGGATGGGAGCGAATGGGGGACAAAAGGGGTACTTTAGGATTTATTCCCAACTCATCGGAACTCCCTCTATACGATCCCACCAAAGATTTTCACCCTACGAGGTGGCATCTGGGAGAACAAACATGTCAATGAGTCAGTCAGTCAGTCAGTCAGTGAGTGGTAATCGAGCTTTATATAATATAATAATACAATAAGTAGGTACATATAGGTGCATATCAGAAGGCTGAAATAAAACCAAGAGTAGCTATAACGTAACGAGATGAGAAAATGAGAAATCAGCATTGTAGCGCAGGATGTTTAAATAGTTTTAAAGATGGGAAGGGATTTGGCAGTTCTAATGTGTAGAGGAAGAGGGTTCCATTCAAATTTTAACCGGCCACAACGTAAACAATCCAATGTATCAGAAACGCAAATCTTGCAAAACGCAGGATTGAATCGCATCCAAAATATCAAATAAAAATTGTTATTCCGGATACAAATATAAATTAAATCAGTAAGTACTACACAAAAGTGTAGGTACAAAATAATGTTCATATCAAGTCAAAGAGGACTGTTTCTGATTAAACGTATTTCCTTACTACCAACACCGTAAATAGGTAGGTAAGGTACTGATGTTGTGATGATGTTGCGATGATGTTGCGAACGCCCCCCCCCCCCCCCACCCCCTTTAGGTGCATTCCAGTCTGATATTTTATGGAAATTCAATTTATTGTACTCTTTGACTGGTTTTGTGTAGAAAACAGGTTACATACTCACCGGCGTTTATGAAGCTTATATATATTACACTTTAGTAAAGGACTGCAATCGGAGTTGAGAATCTTGAAAAACTCATCATGTTGAACTTCATTTAAATTTTTCTGCAGCATTAATTTAAACGTAAGATATGAAAAAAAACCATGCTTGTTAATAATACTTACATTAACTTCATTTCTTATTATCTATTCTTGTTTTTGGAACAGCTAAATGTTGTAATACATTTAAATTCAAATTCAAATGTATTTATTTGTCATAATCAACATAGTATATAACATAGGTAAATATAAAAATAAATAAAGACACCAAAATTAGGTAGATTTTTTTAATCATTTTTAATAATCATTGTAAAAATATCGGCTTTATGTTTATTTCAAGTATCCGATTATATCGGATATATCTAAACATTCATACTTAAATACATTGGTAGATATGCACTCAATAATATATATAACAAATATCACTTAAAGCAGCCTATTCAAAAAAATACTGATGATAAGCTTGCAGTGTTTCTCAGATACCCTGCTTTTTGTGTAAATGCGGAATATAGCTTGTAGAAGGATTTACCTCGATTACTCACTTTTCTTTGTAGATCGGATTAAAGATCTGAGGTCATCGGAATTCAACGGCCTTGCGCGGTCGCCGACCAAAGATGACACTGCGACCCATGGCATTTTGAATCGCGTCTCGAGATAAACAATTCACTGTTATGCAAAACTATACCTTATTGATATCCATAAAAAACCTATTTTGATAAAATGAGCTGGGTAATAGCGATGGTATCAGGTTTCTGCGGTCTAATTTTAGTATTATTAATCAGGGCATTTCGTTTTTATGACTAAAACATTCCAGAACTTAGTGAGAATGTTAGTATTTGAAAACTGATACAAGCATTCTCCACATTTCTAGAATAGGTATAATCACATACTATAAAATAATTGAGTTTCAAATAAAATATAGCCTATTTTGTATTTCATACAAAAAGCCCTTGGAAAAAAATTCAGTTTTTCCAAAAAAAATCCATGGATATGAATTTTAATGATGCTAAATCTCACACTAAAATATTAATTTCATTCAAGAAATAATTTTCGAAACGAACCACGACCCAAAAAATTATTTAAATGTATGTGAATCCATCAAAAACTAAAAACATTTTAAATTGTTCACCTCCGACCTATGCATGATAGATATCTCTGTTACCAGATCATTAGTTTATGAACATTTATAATTATTGACACCTCAGAATTGATGGCACTTTCATATATCATCCTTTACAGTTATCCAAAGCTTATAATTATCCTAACTAGTAATTATTAGAATGAAATATAGGTTGTTTGATTATTAACTTGTCTAGATACCGCGTCGCTTTGTAATTATGTTAATAAAAACGGCCCGCTTTTCCTTGGTTAGTGTACATTTCTGCATTGTTATATCCAGATTGTTAATAGATGGTGCTTGAGTCTATACATATAGTAAACTAGCTGTTGCCTGCGACTTCGTAAGCGTTACACTAGTAAATGTGTAGGTAACCTAGAAATAAAGCCAAACTCGCTGTTGCATCTTGACTTGGCATCCCATTTTTATCCCATGGAAACTGATTTATGAGATAAAAGGTAGCCTATGTGGTGATCCAGGTTATAATCTACGTATATACCAAATTTAATCAAAATCGGTTCAGCCGTTACGACGTGATTGAATAACAAACAAACAAATAAATAAACAATCAGCCAAACTTTCACATTTATAATATTAGTGCGATGGCCTACCTAGGTAAGGTAACTTATAAAGCTATTGGTTATTTGTCCTAGAAACCAAACTTCATTATGTATGATGACAATTGCCTTTATATGACTGTTAGCATTATTTTTTTCCATCCATAGCCGTGAAACCTATAACAAAAGGTTGCCAGCAGCTTCGCCCACGTTGTTCTAGAGTGCAAAATACACATAAAAACTTTGACATCCCATTTTTACCCTATGGGAACTGATTTATAGGATAAAAAGTAGTCTATGTGATAATCCAGGTTATAATCTACGTACATACCAAATTTTATCGAAATTGGTTCAGTCATTTTGACGTGATTGAATAACAAACAAACAGACAAATAAATAAACAAACATTCAAAACAATTCAACAAAACAACAAACAGACGACCTCCGTGGCGCAGTGGGCGAATAGCCGGCTGAGACGCAGGAGGTAGCGGGTTCGATTCCCACCGCGGAGCAAATGTTTGTATGATTTACAGATATTTGTTCCGGGTCTGGATGTTTTTCTATATATTATAAGTATCTATTTATGATTATGATTAAAAAAAGTATATATAAGTAGTCTATCAGTTATCTGGTTCCTATAGTATAAGCTCTGCTTAGTTTGGGGCTAGATAGCGCTGTGTGAAATGTCCAGCCATATTTATTTATTATTTATTTATTCGCATTTATAATATTACTGTGATATCTAAGGGATGAAGGTACTGTGACAATTTTTTTGCCGCTTTATTATTACGTCGATTGTAACAGTTTTTTTTTATACTTGGTACCATTCGGGAAACAAAATATAATAACTAAAAACAACATAATATATAAAAAAATTAATGGCGTAATATATCTAAATAAATATAAAGCTGGACATTTCTCATAGCACTAAACTTGCCTCAAACTAAGCAAAGCTCGTAAAAAATAACTGATAGAATACTAGTATACTTTTTTTTGTAAATACGAGTACATACATAAAAAGTACTTTCAACTACGAAAAACTACAACGACCTACTGCTGTCTGCCACCGCTACTCATCTAATGGTACAACAGTAAAAAAAATTGACACAGTACCATCAATAGAACTGAGTAATTGTCTATCTGTAAGTTTATCAAATGAAATTTGTTATGATTGATATCATTATTTGGGTCGTGTAACAGTTAACAGATATATCATTTTGGCTTATCCAAACAATGATAGAGATAATATTTCTGCTAACAATACATTATTGATCGTTTATTAGCGTAAAATATGAATTGCGATTTTATCGAACAAAAAGGTATTGTTTAAGAGCTAATAGTTAAGAAAATAAGCGGTTAAGTGCGAGTCATACTCGCGGAATAGGATCCCGTATTTTTTTAGGTATTTTGTTGCGAGTACCTATAGTTGGATGATGTTAAGCAATAGTGTTAACCTAAACACAAGTAATTCCAAGTAAATTGAGTTTAAAAAATATTTTTAATTAGTTGGTTTTAAGATTTGCTGAAAACATTGATTATATTTTTCAATTTATTTATTTCTTTATTTTCTCAGCTGTCAAAGATCCATATTTGTTAGTAATAACTTATATAGACTGCCTCCGTGGCGCAGTGGGCGTATAGCCGGCTGAGACGCAGGAGGTAACAGGTTCGATTCCCGCCGCGGAACAAATATTTGCATGATCTACACCAGACACGGAACAAATATCTGATATTTGTTCCGTGTCTGGGTGTTTTTCTATATATTATAAGTATGTATTTACAAAAAAAAAGTATATAAGTATTCTATCAGTTATCTGGTTCCCATAGTACAAGCTCTGCTTAGTTTGGGGCTACATAACGCTGTGTGAAATGTCCAGCGATATTTATTATTATTATTATTCACACATATTTATTTTAAAACTCGTTTATAAAAAATACATTTTTCACTACAACGTATCTTATAAAAAACAAACATTATAGTAAAAAATATATTTATAAAAACGGTAAACTACCGACCGCGAAGCAAGGCCCAAGAGATCGGTGGCTAGAGCTGCAGAGAGAGGAACCTCCTGACTATGCGTGCCGAGTCCAGGAGTACCGCCTTCTGTATCTGACCCTTGATCCAACTTCCTAGCGAGAGCCTCTTAAGGTATTAATTAACTCATTTATTTCAGATTATAAAATCCATCATTTCTTAACACTAACACAAAATAACTTACAGGAACACAAATTTTTTTTTTTAAATACACAATCAAATTAAAATAAAAATTAAAAATAAAATAAATAATAATAATAATAAACAAATAATAATAATCTAACTATATCTAAAAACTACAACTAATCTAGGTATTTTTGTTTGGCAGTATATGTACCATGCAGCAATGATTCATATACTGACAATCAAACCTACTTGCAAACACGCATAGGATGCCGCTGGAGCTCGCCCGAACCCTGCGCAACAGAGATGTACACCGCTTTCGCATGACTGTGTAGAAACAGTCAACTCGCGCAGCGGCAAACATTCCCGAAGCGCTGCAGAATCTAGGCAGCCCCATCAGCACCCTAAACGCATTATTGTATTGAATACGTAGCGCGTTGTACTGTTTGAGCGTGTGATTCACCCACAGGCTGCTCGTGTAGAAGTTCGTACAGTACGCTTGGAAAAGAGTGAGTTTTACTTCACTTGAGCAACGAGCGAACCTGCGTGCTATCATGTTTGCTCTAACAGACAACGCCCTACGCTCTCTCTCCATATCTGTATCATCTTTCAGGTCCGAGGTTACCACGTGTCCGAGATATTTAAATTGTTCCACCCTCTTTAGTGGAGTTCCATACAGCTTTATTGGTGGGATGGAGGAAAGACGTTTACCTCTGGCCTGAAAGACCATACATTCGCTTTTCTTTATATTATATTTTAAGCCATGTTTATGTACATACGCTTCACAAATACCCAACAGTTTAGTTAGGCCGCAGGCCGATGCACTCAGCAGCACCATATCATCCGCATAGCTGATGTTGTTGAGGCAAACCCCCTCGATGTGGCATCCGATACGGGTACTGCTGAGCTCACCTATCAGCGCATTGATGTACAGGTTGAAGAGCTTCGGTGAGGTCAACCCCCCTTGCCTCACCCCGCACTCCAGCCTGTACGGCTCGGAAAAAGTAAGTATTGGTGGAGGCTCTTCGCTATCAGTCCGTTGACCGACACAACTATCGGAACGATAATTGTTGATTCCACATCCCACATGGCGGTAATCTCATGAGCCAAGTCAAGGTACTTGCTTAGCTTGTCCTTCTCGGCCTTCACGAGATGGGCATCATGTGGGATAGTAATATCAACAAGTATCGCTCGGCGCTCTCATCGGTCTACCAGCACGATATCTGGCTTATTGGCAACAATAGTCCTGTCCGTGATGATAGACCGGTCCCGATAGAGCGTGGCAAGGCCATTTTCCAGAACTGGCTCTAGCACATATTTATAATATGGCACCTCAGGTCCAACAAGGCCATACTAAAGAGCAAGCTGCTGATGGATAATTCTGGCCACTTGATTATGTCTATGCAAATACTCAGAGTTAGCAAGGTGCAAACAACCCGAAAGCACATGTCTAAGGGACTCTCCGGGCTGGTGACAAGCTCTGCAGATGTCGACCGTCCCATCCTTCCTTCCTTTATTATTATTATTATTATAGACATATCGAATGGGTTAGTATACAGAACATAATTTAGATAAAAATTAAAATTCGAACAGGATGGAATAAGTGACTTACAATTATTATTATTAATATGTGATCTTTTATCATAGTTACATTATTAGAATATGATATACTGTTAAACGCACAATGCGAGACACATAGCTTAAAGAACTGCTGGCCGTTAGGCGGAAAGGTTCTCGAGTGGAGACCACGTATTGGAAAGCTTAGCGCATGACGACCCCCCGCTGGATGGAAAGAGGATCTGATAAACGTAGCGTTGGGTGCAGGCTACAATGGTATGTTCAGCAGTGTACGTCCTATGATGAGATGACGATAATGATGATACGGTGAAATGATATATCAAAATGTGCAAGCGGCCTTTTCATTTTTAACTTTTTTAATCTTTTGTTTAGTCGTGAAAACGTATAACAAACAGACAAAAAGACAGAGTTACTTTTGAATTTATAATATTAGTACGTTTTGACAAGTGTGGTTTTGGATTCAAGTGATGGTTTCTCAAAACATAAAACAAGACTTCTCGAAAAACAAAAACTACTAGTTATATTATCAAGTTTTAAAGAAAATCGACTAAGGTTAGGTGATTAATTCGATATAAATCTTACTGCCTACTATTGCAATCGACATCTTAAAATAAAGACTAACTTGATATATTTTTCGGAAATGACTGCGGGTTTTGGGTTAATAAGGGACAACAAGAGATATCTCGAGACGTCACCAATACAGAATCTGTGGTTTGATGGCAAGCATTATGCAATAGCACAACATAAGTAACATAAAGTGTTTGTTTTTAAATGCCCAAATAAAATTCACATTCCTATGCTAAAAATTTCACAAATTTATTTATTATGCTCATCAAAATAATCTCTTTCATTTTTGAGCGTATATTATCAAGCAGCCTATATACGATACAGCTGAAATAAAGTGTAAACATTAGAGAACGTTTATTACGTCATCTTCCTATGACCTATGTACCCTATGATCCTTTCAAAGACATTTAGTAATTTGGTACATAGATAGATTACAATCTGGATTAAATCATAGACTACTTTTTACTGACAATACACGCTTGCAAAGCCACGAGAGATATTCTATGAAAATTTAAACAAATCAACATCTTATAATTCCTAAGATTCCAAGCCCTATGAAAGACACACAGTAACATTTCCTTCAGAATATTTTGGGTACGGGATCCTAAAAATATATTATTTGAGCCAATAGTGATCAAACGCTGCCCGTTAAGATATTTTGCACAATCTGCACTATTGTTTATTCTGTGTATCCTGTGACTGACCAACTTTAAGATATAACTGTCCAAGTGTCCATTATTCTACTAGAATCACTTTTGATATTAATAAAATTTGTTTTGTTATTCTCGCGGTCGCCCGAGAAAACGCTGGCGCGATGACCTAGATGTCTTCAACAGTGATTTGGTAGTGTTGGTCAGGGATCGAGAGGGGTGGAAAGAATTAGGGGAGAACTTTGCCCAGCAGTGGGACAGTACAGGTTAGGAAAAAAGCATGTGTGCAATTCACACGTAGTAGAAGTGAAACCTTCAAAAAAAGAGAACAACGAACATAAGAAACACTGTATAATGCTTCCTATCTCATTTTCTCCCACGTTAAATCTTATGAATTTATGTGTCTTTTATCGGTCGCTTTTTTGTTTCATCGACTTTCAAATCACAACGATGCTAAAGAAGTTTTCACTTAAAAAATATATATAAATGCGCTGGTATCGCAGTTTAACTGGTCGTTCTTACTATGTCCACTAGCTTATGTAATTGTTCAGTATATCATCATTTGAATAAGTTACCGTTAATAGCAGATACCACTGCGTACAGTTTAAATGCTTCGATTTCTTAGAAAAACATTAATGGTAGTCCGGAAGAGATCGCTTCTACCAATAAAATGGGCGGTCTTGTTATACCCAAATTGTTTGTGTAAGTTAACAATGCTACTACTAGCTTCTGCCGTGGCTTCGCACGCGTGATTTGTCAATAAAAAGTAGCCTATGTCAAAATCTATACTCAAAACCAAATTTCATCGAAACCAGTTGAGCCGATGCACGTGATTGTGTAACAAACAAACATCACAACTTTCGCATTTATAATATTAGTGTAATATTTTAGTGTGGTGAGTAATAAATAGGATATTATTCAAGTTTCAATATATTTATCTAAATAAACAGTTCGAGCTTTTGTTAAATTTGCTATGCCGTACATAGTAAAAAAGGTAAAGTAAAGTAGTTAAAAGTAGTAGAAGTAGTTAGTACTAGTTATTTCGTTTATAAAAATGTAAATAATGTCCTAGTTTTTGGTTAATTTTGTTTATCGTCACTTTATTAATTTTAGGTCAGTGTCGTCGCCGTCATCGAAACCGACGTGGAGGACTATATATATATATATATATATAAATTCGCTAAGCGAGAAAGAACCCAGGGTTCTATAAATATATTTTGTTTTTAGGGTTCCGTACCTCAGAAAGAAAAAATAACATAGGATCTTATGGATCGTTCTTTGTCTGTCTGCCTGCCAATACCATTCCACCATAGCCACTGGCTCCTGACACAGTTTTTAACTATTTAGTTCGAAGAAGTTTTTTATCTAGCCTATACTGTCCCACTGCTGGGCAAAGGCCTCCTCCTCATCTCTCCACTTATCTCGATCCTGTATCAAATCACGCCAGTCCCTATAAAAAGCGTCCAAATCAACGTGCCAACGCTTCTTATGCCTTCCACGGTGTCGCTTTCTATCCACAGGGATCCATCTAGTTACGACCATGGCCCACCTATCTGCTTGTATACGGGAAACATGACCGGCCCAATCATTACTCGTACCTATCCTGAAAAAGTGTAAAACTTAAACAAATATATTGTATATTATTTCACACACTTATTTCATAATTCTGGTTTAAATGGCCTTAGCATAATATATGTAATGATAATAAGGCTATTATTATTATCTATATGCTAGGGCACAAGAGTTACCCAAGTGATTTTTTAACTTAAAAATGTATGAGTAACAGTACCCTTAAAAAAGACTGGCCACATAAAAAGCTTCGTACACGATGCAAAGTGATTAAAAGTATGGTAAAAAAAGGTTGAACTCAAGTATTGGTCACAAAAAACTCCATACATGACGATACTCTGTGCTAATAAACTTTTATGTAAAAGTTGCAAGTGGTCAATGTATTCGAATTTCGAACTAAATGGTCAAGCGATCACGAACCTTTTGGCGCCAGTGTCAATAACT
Source organism: Philereme transversata (assembly GCA_963924445.1). NCBI lineage: Eukaryota > Metazoa > Arthropoda > Insecta > Lepidoptera > Geometridae > Philereme > Philereme transversata. The sequence goes on from OZ004342.1 coordinate 16,343,072, forward strand.
GAGTCGCAGTCCCTTAAGGGGGGTTTGCCTGTAATCAAACACTGTAACATTACCAGACATGTGCATAATATATACAAACTTTGGGACCACAAGGAACTCTTAGTTATAGAAAGGTAAAAATCTAAATGGTAAATGGTATAGTGCGAAATGCAGCTGTAATAGTATATTATGATACAAGTGAGCTAAGTTGCTCATTATACACGAGGCTGTGGGTTGCGTAAATCAGCCGAGTGTCTAGTGAGCAAGTTGCTCACGAGTTTCATACGCACTTTTTCAACACACTTGCGAGGAAAAAACAAACATGTATTGCATAAATCGTTACGCATAAAATTATTAAAACAATTAGTGAATGTACAATTTTCATAACGATATTGTTGCACGCGCTAAATGTAAGGTGATTGATTACATATAGCCATACAGCCTACTTCAAAATTATAATTTTAGTGATAAAATGCAAATATTTTATTACAAATGATTGTGCATTAAGATAAATAATTTGATAATAATAAATGTTTTTTCGTCCTAATTAGGGATACATTTATTTATTTCAAAAATGTAAATAGATTTCAGCGATATAAAACCTGTTCGTTGTTACAAAACTGTATTACCCGGTTAAATTGAAAATGCTCTGTTTACTCGCATATAATTTGCAGTTAGGTACTAACTTAACTTTGTAGGGATAATTCTATTATGCACTAGTGCGTAATATTATTATGCATGTGTGTTATATAGTTCGGTATATGGCCCTAAGAACGATGTAATAAAGCTCACTTTACGAGCAAGTGTGTTGAAAAGAAGCTTTATCAAACAATCCTTAAAAGGAAAGTCATATACAAATACAAATTTACAATACCATTTATTTCGTAATATGGGTAGGTACAAGGTGTTTGGTGTTACATAGTGTAAATGCAGTCATATTCAGCGTTTTACGCATGTAATGTCGAGTTTATTTAGTAGGTACCATTTTACATATAACAATTTCAAAATTATAGAGTTAGTCACAAGATTCTTGTCATCTAAACTTTTACTTGTGCGTGAACTGCACATATTTGTTTAAGTTGTGGGTGTTAGGTATAATGGTACTCTTAGCTCTCCATACTCAAGATACAGAGAGTCCTAGTTAGAACTGGAGTCAGAACAGAGAAAGTGTGACGGTTGGGTGACACTCATTGCTACTATTAAGATTTTAGCCGGCACCAGACATGTGTGCAAATATGTATCAAACTTTGTCCATTGCTTTTCTGCGCACATCAAAGTACTACATTCAAATACCTGTGGCACACCTGGCGAGTTTGTAGGTATCTATATCACACACGTTTCCTCACACGTTTTTTCAATCCAGTCCATCCAAAGGTTAGCTGGAAGAGATCACTTTGAGCGATAAGGCCGCCAATTGCACCACCATGTATTAGCCTAAGTTTTCTAGGTTAAGTTATTGTAATTTAATGTAACAATAAAGAATTATCTACATATACATATATTAATACGTGAAGCGAAAACCTTTTACCCATTTTAAAGTTTATTGCACGCACAGAGGAATTTGAGATTTGGTACAGCTAAAGTTTATATGGAGGAGGGGCAAATGCTAAAAGTAATAATAATAATAAACTGTGCCTGGTTACTATTTTTAGGCTTAATATATCTCCTCTCTTGCAACAGTGTCGATAAGACGATTTTGATGTGAGTTCTTAGTGTTTTCCCCAGCCCTAACACTAACAACTATTAGATCTTAACCACGTGTCATGCTCGCCTTCATTCAATCTCCGGCTCCAGTATAAGGGACTTGGGTAAGAATGTATGGAATGTGGCAGCTATTAATTTTGTTTTGGCGGATGTGTCGTATGTCGGCGCGGCGTGTGCACTGCGCAGGCGCCAACTCGAACCATGTCGCCTGCGCATAAATATCGCAGCCTTCTAGGTGTTGCAGACGGGCAACACATCGGTTTTACGATTTTGTAATCATTGTCATTCATTTTCATGATGTTTTCTTTTTGTTCTCAGTAAAGTTTTCACCATCATCATCATCAGCCCACATTAATCCACTACTGGACATAGGCCCAATACGCGCCACTGAGCCCGGTCTTCGGCTCTTCTAATGCAATTTTTGCCCGCCGCCTTTTTTAAGTCATCAAGTAATGTTTAAGCTGGTTTAAAACTTAGGCTTTTACATTTGTTATAAGATAATTTATTTTCAAGATATGTAAAAGTATCTGTGAATTCTGATAAGGTTTTGACGAGGTGCGATTCTTCAATATATTGTTTTTATTTCTGCTCATTTAAAAAGACGCACTGCTTCAATTCTGTTTTAATAAGCTATCAACTAGATTACGGAACAAAAGTATCCAAAGTACTTAATGCTTTTTTGTTCCGTTTAAATTAGACCTAAGTTTTTTTAATGATTTTATAAAAGATTAGAAACAACATGAATGAAACAACAGTATTGCTCGTTTACAAACTTCAATATTTGCAACAACAAAAAAAACAACAACGCAAATAGATGAACCACATTTGGATGACAAATAACATGATTCCACATTCCATAAGAACCAGTTAATTTATAAATTGTGACCGCACAAATTCCTATAATTTACATTTTCCGCCGCCGTTGGCTTAAATTACTCATTAATTCGAGTTTTTGTCGTAAATAAAACGGCATAGTTTGGTGAATTCAATTATAATATCAAATATCAACCGATTTATGGGAAGTCGATGTTTTGTGCATTTTGCGTTCGGAAAATATATGGGTTAATTATGTGGGTCTTGGTAAAACTGATATTTACACTATGTCACTATTAGGTATTATTTTAATAATTCTTTGATACTGTAGTACGATTCATTCATACTTATGTGACCCTATGTCGGGTTGCGTTGCGCATTCAACAGTTATCATTAGCATCAAAACAAAAACAAAAGTATTCGGTAAAGTTTGGTGCTTGTGTGATATTAAAATTGATGCTGTCACATGTACTTGGAGAATAATAGAAGAAGTCATCAAGACACCTACACCGACCTTTACCAAATGCAAAGGTTCACTGTGCAACTCTTGAAAATAATTGATCGATCGAAGCGAGATTTCTAAACCATCTTGGGTAAATCGGCGTTGTGTGTATGTAGGTATGTATGTTTGTTTGTCCGAGGATAACTTTCGAAGCGTTGAAATTGAAAAAGCGGGTGAAATATGGTACATAAGTGATGGCTCAAGTTTGGTTATTGGTATTGGGGTTCAAGAGGAGTAAAAAAAAATGGAACTATCTGGTCAAATGGCACGTCTCATAAAAGGTCTTTGTGAGTACAATTTGACTCTGTTTTTAATTTTAGTTTAAACTTTGTAGTTTTTAAGTTATTACCCACAATAAAAACTGAACGTTGACAAAATTCACAAGGTACACTAGTGACCCCACAGTGCTGAAATTTGGTATTCGTATAGCTTTAGTGACACAAATATAGGAAAAAGTCTGAAATACAGAATAAATGCAATTTCTACCCCAGAAAAGGGAATCAAATTTAGATGAACTCCTGTTACCTGTAGTTTAAATGAAACTCTAGGCCAAGTTTTTTTGGTTATGCATTTCGTGGTACTATTTTGATATTCAAAGATTATATTTTTTGGTTTTTGGGAGACTCGCGAGATCTCAGTTCGGGGCGAACCACTAGTACCTATAAGTTCACTTAAAATGAATAGAGGTTACTTCCTAGAATCACCTAGTAAGTAGATAAAGTTCCGGCTTTTTGATCTCTAGAAATCGTGCGTACAATTATGTGTGGTTAGAATTTCGTGGATATCTATCAAAAGTATTTCAAAGAAATACCATTTAGGTTTATCCCGACACATAGGCCGAGGCCATTCCTTTCAATCTTAGATGAAGAATATTGTTAGATATTAGATCAGCGCATCAGCAGTGGCACTAATGTCTGGCCTTTTAAATTAGTTGGTTAACATACTGACAACCTCCGTCGAATAGTCGCGAATAGTCGGCTGAGACGCAGGAGGTAGCGGGTTTGATTACTGCTACGGAATAAATGTTTGCACGATCTACAGATATTTGTTTCCGGTCTGGTTGTTTCTCTATATAATATAAGTATGTATTTACAAAAAAAGTATTTAAGTATTCTATCAGTTATCTGGTTCCCATAATACAAGCTTTGCTTAGTTTGTGGCTAAAACTGATTAAAAAAATATAATAATAATAAAACTACGTGTTTTGTTATGTACGACATTAAATGAAAACACAGGTAGTTTTGTTGGCTAGTATTGTTGTAAAATAGGTTTTTTTCTTTCTAATTAATTATAGAATATATAGAAAATTTGATACTTTCAAACGACTCTAATGTCAATTCCTAAAAATATATCAAAATCAAAATATTGTTACGAGCTGAGGGTTCGGGATAAAATAATGGGAATCGATTTAACCAAAATAACACTTTTATTCAACACTAAACGATGAATACACGAACTTGGTCACACGTAATCACAACACACTAATTCACACCACAGTTGCACCACTTAAAGTCTCCGAAATGTTCACACGTATAGCTGAATCCAGACTGACTGTCCGGCCATCTCTCCGGCCTATTTATATCGCGCATATTTCGATTGTTCGAGAACGATCTCGATCGCTCCAGGAAAGGGTCGGTCCCTCGACACAATGGCCACTCTCCATTCTGCGAAACCACAAACAATAACAGACAAAAGCGCTCGAGAAACCTCGATTACCATTCATTGTTTAACAGTCTCGGCGTAACACTGCCCCCTCCTAAAACATGCTCGTCCCGAGCATTGTTAGCCCCGTAATATCGCGCCAGCCGATCAACATGAACAATTTTAGGCGCACCTCGCGATCCCTTCTGAATTCGGTATGTGACGTCATTGATCCTGGTCAACACACGGTATGGTCCATCCCATTTTGCTTGTAGTTTAGGGGATTTTCCCTTTTTCCGTATCGGATTGTGCAACCAGACCTGTGTCCCCTCATCAAATCGCAAGTTGTTTGAATTCCGGTCATAACGGGTCTTCATTTTCTCAGACATTTGTTGACCAGTTAGTCGAATGTGTTCATTTATGTCGTTCATTTTATTGCGCAGGTCGTTTGCATAATCTGTGATGGCACGCGGAGAATCTGGAGGAATGCCAGTTATCAGGTCTGCAGGCAACCGCAGTTCTCTTCCAAAATTTGCCAACGCAGGAGTGGCGCCTGTACTCTCATGGACTGCACTTCTGTATGACAGTAAAAACGGCTGTATGTGTTGGTCCCAATCGTTTTGCTTATTTTCGACCACTTTGGCCAGATATCTCTCCAACGTCTGATTGAATCTTTCCACCATTCCATCAGACTGAGGATGATAAGAAGTGGTTCTTGTTTTATGAGTCCCCATTATTCGGCATGTCTCCTGAAATACTTGTGATTCAAAATTCCTTCCTTGATCACTGTGAATTTCCAGGGGAACTCCAAAACGACAGAAAACTTCGTGGACTAGTTTATCTGCTACCGTCGAAGCTTCTTGATTAGGAATGGCGAAAACTTCGGGCCATTTCGTGAAGTAGTCCATAACGACCATGAAGTACTTATTTCCATTTTTACTTACAGGGAATGGTCCTGCAATATCCAGGGCTATACGCTCCCATGGGGCTCCAACGTTATACAGTTTTAGTGCTCCTCTGCTGCGTGTATGGGGTCCTTTCACTGCCGCACAGGTAGTGCATTTTCGGCACCAGTCTTCAACATCTTCTCTACAATGTATCCAGTAAAACCGCTCCCTTATTTTTAACAGTGTCCTTTTTACTCCCATGTGGCCTCCCGAACATCCTTCATGGTAGAGTTGTAGCACGTTAGGGACCTTGGCTTTGGGAACCACCATTTGCAGATGACAGTGATCTCCACGAGCGTTTTCCCATTTGCGACACAGCACCCCGTCGTGGATAACCAGGCTCTCCCACTGTGCCCAATAACTCTTCGTTGTTGAACTCAGAGCAGCAATGTCACTCCACAAAGGCTTAGTGCTACCCGCTGTGATCCTTTCAATGATGGGTTTAAGGTCTTTGTCATCCTGTTGTGCCTGCTGCAAAGTTTCTTTCCATTCGTCACTTAGGTCCGTTCTCAGCAGCCTGACAGGTTCTGCTTCCTTAGACTCATATTTGGCACAATGTTTCCAGTTTTCAGGGCATGGTCGTCGTGATAACTCATCCATGCTCTCTTCTCTTTTTGGGCAATTTGACTTCAGATGCCCTTTCTCTCCACACCCGTAGCATCTAGGACTAAATTTTGGACGATTGTACCCAGTATAAGAGTTCTTCACTTCTCTGATGTGGTGAGCTCGGTGGTCCTGACGCACGGCCTCCACCTTCTTTGGGCAGCTTGACCTCAGATGTCTTCTTTCTCCACACCCACAGCATCTAGGGCTAAACTTCGGACGACTGTCGTGAGTGTAAGAGTCCTTTACTTCTCTGATGCAGTGAGCTCGGTGGTCCTGACGTACAGCCTCCACCTCCAATGCATGGGCCAAGGCATTTTTCAAAGAATCAGGATGTCCAAGCCTTACAGCAGCTCTCACTTCCAAATCACGTATTCCGTCTACGAATGCCTGAACCAAATAACTGTCAAGGGGTGCTGGAGAGGTTTGGTATGCCTTTCGAACCAGCTTTTCTATCTCAAGAGCCCACTGCTGTAAATTCTCCGAGTTACGCTGGCTCCGGTCCTTTAACTGCGCTCGAAAAACATGTTCCAGATGTGCGTCACCATAGCGTGACTCCAGTGCCTCCAATAGCTGTTCATAGGTGAAATCCTTTCCAAGAGCCTCTAAAACCGTAAGTGCCTTATCACGAAGGCCCAGTGTTAAAGCCGTCATGGCCTGTACCGTTGTCCATCCGTTGGCCTTGACCACAGCCTCAAACTGAATCTTGTAGGCTGACCACGAAGAACTTCCATCATATGGTGGCATTTTAAAATCTCGCGCTGAAGGTGTACCAATTGTAGGAGCCACATTGCTGTCTCCAGAACTCAGGGCATCCAGAGCTTTTTTTATCTTGGCGATCTGAATTTCAACTTCCGACATACGGCTCTCATGATGTTCTATCTGTTCTTTCACTTCCTGGAATTCCTTTCCAATTGAACCGAACAATTCTTTCATCAGCCGAGCCTGCTCTTCTTTGTCCTGACGGCGCTGTTCTTCCTGTTGACGGCGCTGTTCTTCCTGTTGACGACGCTGTTCCTCCTGCCAACGTCGCTGCTCTTCCTGATGACGACGCTGCTCTTCTTTTTCCTGACGGCGCTGCTCCTCCTGCAACTGAGCCTGCTCTCCCTGCCAACGTCGCTGCTCTTCTTGTTGACGACGCTGGTCTTCCTTATCCTGACGAAGCATTGCCATAATAGCAGCAAGATCGCCTCCCACAGGAGCTTGGCCCACGGATGATGATGATGGTGCTCCAAATGATTCGGCGGCGGCTGATTCCATCTCCATCGGCTGACGACTCTGCCGAGCTTCTTGAACCGGAGAATCTCCAAACCGCCTTTCATCCATTTCCTGTTGTCGTTGACCTCTCGTCCTGACACCGTCCACGTTATCCTTTGGCAGAACCGGCATTATTTTATCCCACTTCTGACACCAAATTGTTACGAGCTGAGGGTTCGGGATAAAATAATGGGAATCGATTTAACCAAAATAACACTTTTATTCAACACTAAACGATGAATACACGAACTTGGTCACACGTAATCACAACACACTAATTCACACCACAGTTGCACCACTTAAAGTCTCCGAAATGTTCACACGTATAGCTGAATCCAGACTGACTGTCCGGCCATCTCTCCGGCCTATTTATATCGCGCATATTTCGATTGTTCGAGAACGATCTCGATCGCTCCAGGAAAGGGTCGGTCCCTCGACACAATGGCCACTCTCCATTCTGCGAAACCACAAACAATAACAGACAAAAGCGCTCGAGAAACCTCGATTACCATTCATTGTTTAACAGTCTCGGCGTAACACTATCTTTATTTGGAACATTAAACAGTGTACGGAAACAAAAATGAAAACGGTGATATCCGCAGGAGTAAAATACTGTGTTGCAGGCATCAACGCCCTCCTCCATTAATCTTATTAAATAAAAAGTTCTACATAAAGAATATAGAGAGAGATTAAATTATATCAATGAAACATCCTGTATAAAATAGGTAAACAAATCATATTAATTCATCATGTAAGTAGGTACCTGTTAAACTGATTAAGCGGCATCGTCGCAAAGGCGCCACAGATTTACGTTAAAAATTGTTTATTGGAAATATACGAATGTGGGTGAATGGAAATGTGTGTGTTGTGAATACGATTCCGGATGTGTGTTTTAAATTAATGTTGTACATAACAAAACATATTGTGTACTGAACGATGAAGTATATGATTATTAGATATACGATCTTTTGATACATGCAGTAGTTTTGTAGTTTAATTAGGATGCATTGGTAATTGAAACTTTCAATGGCTTTTAAGAATGCTTCCTAAATGCAACATCATTCAATGATATAAGATAAATTTTCTACAACAATAAATGACCTCCCAGCGGTAATATCAGTTACAATGACCAAAAACCTAACAAATTATAATCATTATCATCATAATAAATTAGCTATAGGACGGCCACTGCTGAACAATCGGTCGCATTAAAAATCTAATGAGAAATATTAGCCATTTAGCATATTTCATAACAACATATTTATAAAACGTAAGAAAAGTTCAGTTTTAATGTATTCTGCCGTTTCCAAAGTAACAATTGAAAAGCTACTAGTCTATAATATCTAAATAAAACCAGCCAAGTGCGAGTCGGACTCGCGCACGAAGGGTTCCGTATGGCGTATAAAAACGGCAAAAAAATCATGTGTGTTGTGTGGGAGCCTCCCTTAAATATTTGTTTTATTTTTGTTTAATTATTTATTTTTAAAGTGAATATTTAACTAAATATTCTGTGAATATTTCAAGCATCTACCTGTTGCTGTTACCAATATCGAGCAAAAACTAGCAAAAAAAACCATGTTTGTTGTATGGGAGCCCCCTTAAATATGTATTTAATTTATTCTGTTTTTAGTATTTGTTGTTATAGTGGCAACAGAAATACATCATCTGTGAAAATTTCAACTGTCTAACAGTCACGGTTCATGAGATACAGCCTGGCGACAGACCGACAAACAGACAGACAGACAGCGGAGTCTTATTAATAGGGTCCCGTTTTACCCTTTGTGTACGGAACCCTAAAAAAGAGCAAAAATTGAAAACTGGAAGGTCACCTGCCTCGCGACTTAGTTAACCAATTTTCGAGATATCGTGTTGAATCCCTTAATTTTACCCTAAATCTTCATTTCAATGGCAACACCGAAGGATATGCGCGATTGCAATAAATCTGCAAAACCTGCACAAGTTTCACCTGTTTTTATAACCATGCGTGCAAAGCCGCGGGTGGAAGATTTATATAAAATTACAATTTATTTAAAATGCAGATCGATCTGAAAGATGCATCAGACAGAAGCCAAGGTTGCATCGTCTATTATTAAAATAATATTATTTGTAGTCTAGATCCATTTTATTATTTTCCGGCATCGTATCAGATTAGATCGTAATTTATACGATGTATTTTAATAAGATATTATTTTTGATTATACGAATGACGAGTTTAATGGTTTAGTGACACCTATGAGTTTCGATTCCTGCGGTGCTGGTCTGGGTGTTGGCTACCATGATGTATTAGTCATGGCTATCAGGAACAGCCATGGGGGAACCATGAATTAGTGTTTGTGGTTTCTGCTACCCATGACATAGGGAGTTAGTTTTTAAAGTAGTTACGTGACTTGGGAATTGAGTGCAGGCGTTTATTACAGCTGGGACTAGGTATCTACATAAAATATAAAGAAGTAATCAAAGGAATTGGGAAGTTTTTAATAAAAGGGACAATAGAAGGTACTTTAAAAAAATGAGGCTAGTTAGAAAAATGAATAAAATTATAACCGTTGTTTTGTTAAATCTATTTAGATGTGTGTTTTTTATAGTCAAAGTATATTGCCTACCTATTAATTTCTTTCAAAAATTGTATTATACAAGTGCCGTGTATGTATCTGCCATGACGACTGCGTCCGTGGCACAGTGGGCGTATAGCCGGCTGAGACGCAGGAGGTAGCGGGTTCGATTCCCGCCGCGGAACAAATGTTTGCATTATCTACAGATATTTGTTCCGTGTCTGGGTGTTTTTTTCTATATATTATAAGTATTTATTTACAAAAAAAAAGTATATAAGTATTCTATCAGTTATCTGGTTCCCATAGTACAAGCTCTGCTTAGTTTGGGGCTAGATAGCGCTGTGTGAAATGTCCAGCGATATTTATTTTATTTTATTATCTACTATATATTAAAAGCAAATAAGTACGGTCAATGATACCATTACTTGCAAAAATTTCAATAACTTAAAGCACCGGTATATTAAATAATTTATTATTTATTCAAACCCAAATCACTTGAAGACGATTGAATCAGCCCTTTCATTGTACAAAGGGATGGATAAAAAGGCAAGGTATGTGTTATTGATTTTGATCGCTTGTATCTCTTTGACTCATTACTAATGATTTCTTGTATTTTATTATTCCTTTTACTCAGGTAATGCTTCAAGGTACAGTTAAAGGAAAATCATTGAATAAAATATCTATTGAGAAAAAATATTGGAAGTTCAACTTTAAATATTTTATATCAGTATTTTTTTTTTCAATTTTACTTAGGTAGTTAAGGTATGAAGAAATAAGGTATGAATAAAAAGATCAAGTTGCACCAGATTGGTCGCTCTGGAATTACTATGGGCTTTGTTCAGCGGTGGAAGTTCTGCGAATGATATAGTGATGAAAATTAACTTATTTTAATTATGTGTTGTTGCAAATTATTTTCTAATATTGATAATAATTCTAATTTTGATGACCTCCGTGGCGCAGTGGGTGAATAGCCGGCTGAGACTCAGGAGGTAGTGGGTTCGATTCCCGCCGCGGAACAAATGTTTGCATGATCTACAGATATTTGTTCCGGGTCTGGTGGTTTTTCTATATATTATAAGTATGTATTTACAAAAAAAAAGTATATAAGTATTCTATCAGTTATCTAGTTCCCATAGTACAAGCTCTGCTTAGTTTGGGGCTAGATAGCGTTGTGTGAAATGTCCAGCAATATTAATTTATTAAAAAAAAAAATAACCTCAGCAAAAAGAGAGGTGTATACCGTAAAAGTATAAAGCTTCACTGTTGTCTAAGCGTTTACATTCTTTCTATATCATGGTTCTTCTTCTTCCAGTCAACGATTCACTTCTCAATCACAATGAGGATCAATAAAAAATTTCCACTTCTATTGCGTTGTCAGTGGCTACGTTTAAGTCGTCCTTTGTGCAGGTGATAGGGCACAGAGGGCAAATAAGCATGTGGGCCATACTTTGAATGGAGTCCCCGCAGTCGCAGCCAGTTAAAGTAGGGTCCCGCATTCCCCATCTACACCGATTCTTCCTGCACCGGCCGACTTAAGTTCGGAGTCGGATCATGGACTTCCAAACTGGCCACGGAAGGTTGTGTCCTGGGGAAAGATGTTCTTGTGGCGCGATAAAGTCATGTGGTATTGGGTATTTTTCCTTCCATAGGTTGAGTTTTGTGGTTGTGGTTGGGTGGTTACCGGCAGCGTGTGTTTTACGTAAGAAGCTTTTACGACTTTTATGTCGCCCCCGAGGGAGTTGATAGCCATAGAGGGGATGACGGTAATCAGTTTCTTGTTTCAGTTTTTCAATTGTACTGGCGACATCCCGTCTTACGGAAGGTGAAGCAATGCCTGCTAGAAGGTAGACCATATTGAGAAAAGTAGGTTCCAGGCAACCAGTTATTATACGGCAGGTGTCGTTTAGAGAAACATCGACATGCTCAGAGTGAGAGGACCGGTGGCACACTTGGCAGGCAAACTCACCAGCAGAATAACAAAGTGCTATGCCGGTAGTCCGGAGAAAATCTGGAGCTGCTCCCCATTTTGTGGTGGTGAGGCGTCGGAGTAGATTATTGCGCGTTCCCACTTTGAGTTTAGTCTTGAGGCAGTGGGTTGGTAAGTATTCTGTTTAAAGTCACGCCAAGATATTTTGGGTAAAAACAGTGCTCGATACTAGTGCCTTTCCAACTTTCATTCACTCATTCTTACCCTGCGGCTACATTATCAAAATACGGTGAATGTTCGTGCTGTGCCATGTGACGAATGACACATAGACAGCTGCATACAATGTGAACCTTCGCCAAATCCCGATACTGTGGCGGAGGGGCATACGGATAGTATTTATTGCGGGTTTCTATTTTGAGAGCTGGTGTCTCAAAAATTTTTCGTAGTTATGTTTGTTATAATTATAAATAAATAAATAAATATTGCTGGACATTTCACACAGTGCTATCTAGCCCCAAACTAAGCAGAGCTTGTAATATGGGAACCAGATAATTGATAGAACACTTATATACTTCTTTTTTGTAAATACATACTTATAATATATAGAAAAACACCCAGACACGGAACAAATATCTGTAGATCATGCAAACATTTGTTCCGCGGCGGGAATCGAACCCGCTACCTCCTGCGTCTCAGCCCACTGCGCCACGGAGGCAATCAAATATTATATACATGTATTGTCAATTTTTTTTTATTTGTTAAGACTGATGGTATTAACTATATATTTTTATTGCTGACCATAACATCCCCAAATAATAAAAAAAACATACCCGTTAATGATGCTAATATGTTTGATGGAGCAGCAACATGTATATTTTATGCATACTCATTAATTCTCGATACAGAATTTAAGACATTTTTAATTTAAAACAAACAAGACGATTAATTAAAATATAAATCATTAAAAAAACACACCAATTAAGGCTTTTGTTCTATTTGCGGTCGCAATTTTTTGTTTGACACTTATACGATTGTAATATAGCACCTCATTTATAAAATGCCGACTTCAAAATCCCGGCATTTGTTTGTAAAAAAAGTCCTTTAGTTAACTAGGTAGTAAAAACTAGCTGACTCGACCCGGCTTTTCACAGATTTCTTAGTAAAATATAGCCTATATGGTCTTGAGTTCATAAAAACATCCAATAGAAAAAACACTTAAGTAGATTTATCCAGAAACTTCTAAATCACCGGGCTTTAAAAAAAATTGTATATATTTTTGTAGTGTTATCCGAAGACTTACGGAAAATTCTAAGATTTTTACCATCTTAAAAACTTTTAAACCAGACGGGACATTGATAGTGCATCCTTGTATCAAGAGGAAGGTTGCGGATTCAAGTAAATAGATGGTAGGTAGATCTAAATCTTTAAAAAAAATCGCCTCTTAAGAAAGGAAAAGTTAGGTTGTGGATGATAATTATGATTATGAAATAGAACATAAAAATTCTTGTTCTCTTTTTTATACGGTTACTAGCTGACCCCGTAAACGTTGTTCTGCCATGTAAATTATCAAAGAAATCACATGCAGAATGAAATGACAAAGGGACGCGTGACGCGACACTCCATGTAAAAGACTTCACGACTCACGTCAATGAACGACGGTTAAATTAAATGGATACTGTTCGTACAAAAATACTACAAATCGCAATAAATAAATGGGGGGGGGGGTCGAGGTAGGAGGGTGAGTTTTGTTACAAACACTGTGACAAGATAATTTTATATATATTAGAAAGAAAGATAATCACTATGTTCACTAAAAATATCATGTTAAAGACCTTATTTTTGGTGAAAATTCTGTTTTATTTTTATTTTCCAGTTATTTAATATTGAAATGAACCAATCTGCATTATTTTTGTCTCCACGTGGATTAGTCACAAATCACAATAGTTAATTTATGTGTTTATTTGATTGTTTTATATAAAATGGCTAATTTTGCGGAATCAACCTACAACATAAACGTGTGGCCTTTTGATTGCTTCATTTATAAAATTGATGGTTTATTTAACATTTAAAATGACAGCTTTGTTAATTTTTATGCTCTCGTCCTTCATCTATAATTTTACCAACGGATACATTAATCTCCGGAACTATTAAACCCATTTTGATGATTCTGTCACAAATAGAAAACTACACTATCCCTGAGTGATAATGGCTATATATTATTTTAAAACAATCCGTGCAAATCCGGGGCGGGTTAACAAGATATATTAGATATTTTTATCAATCTAACGTAAACATAACACTACATACTCTTCTCCACTCGCTACCATAATCTCTACTCTATCACACTCTCTCAGTACTCTAAATAGTACTCTGAACTTATTATGCATGATTTTTCGAATTGCGATGTTAACGAAATAAGTATTAAAAAGTCCCTGTGTGCGGATTAACACTTAAAATATCATAATTATCAACACTATTTTCACTAAAAACAGGATATTTACCATGATTTTTGATTAGTGCGCAGTACTATCTATTTGTGGAACATATTATTTCATAGTGACAAATTCTCATTAAAATAGTAAAATTACATTCTCACGGTAAAAGCTTGTTCTGACATGACCGGCCTTCGATCATTGAGTCTCTCTAGCCTCAAAGGTTTGCTGGAAGAAAACTCTTCTTAGCGTTAAGCTCGCCTTTGTACATGTCATCTATTTCTGTATTTTTTGTGTGCAAAAAAAAAAAAAAATAATAAAGTATTTATCTACCCGAATAGAGTTGGAGAGAGTAAACACTAAAGAGTTGGGACAATCAATCAAAACTTTGTCATGTATATTGTACACCTCTAGAATCCTTATAAATATGTTATATTCGATTTTTGATATTATTATTGCAATCAAGAAATAGATAACGCTGTGTGAAATGTTCAGTATTATTTATTTATTTTATTTACATATAAGTCACATCAGAAACAGCGGTAGGTAGAATGATTAAATTAAAATATACCTAATTAATGCTTTATAATGGGATTTATGAAATTGTGCACATTAATTATAGCTTTCTTTTTCATTAATTTACAATATTTAGTTACCTACATAATTTTCATAATTTCTTTTAGTGACTAATAATTAAGGTATCTATTTGTATATAAAATTAGCTGACCCGTCCTAGCTTAGCACGGGTAGTAAGTAAGCAGATAGTTTTTAATCCTGGGATAGCCTGAATACATATACTACCTTCTTAATGCCGGTCCATTCACGAATATTGTGTAGCCAAGAGTCTTTCTTCCTCCTTCATCTCATCTGCCCGGTATCTCGCCCATAATTATAAGGTTAAAATCATTCATGACACATGTTTCAAGTAGAGAAACTTTCTTTGTTTAATGGGCTTTGCAATTCTCAACCGTTTTAGAACGTCAACGTAAGTGACCTAATACGTCCAACTAATGCGCAACATACGACAGCGAACCCACATCTCGAAAGCCATATTTATTTTTCTAAGATTTTCCTTGATTTTCTATTCTTTACAGCGATATTCTTTAAGACAATGCATACGTTTTCTTGAGCACAGGACTAAAGCCCTCGTCTGCATGCATGATTTTTTTGCAATCTCTATTCTGACGCGGATTTCTGTGCTACTCTCCATAGAGTCTGAGCAAAGATCCTAGGTATCGATACTTGAGCACCTTCACAATATTGACACTGTCCACGTGTCCGGTGTATTGCAATTGCAATGTACCAATCAGTATTTTGTTTTGAACTCAACGCACATAATGCGAATTAGTCGACAGTAGCCCTCAACCTGCAGCCATCAACCCCCCCCCCCCCCCCCCCCCCCCCCCCGCCCCCTGTTATTTCAAGCAGTTATGCATGCACAATACACCCTAATGTGGGACGTCAGTGCAGATCTTATTTCCCCCAGCCGAGAATTAGAATTAGCCTTCAACCGGGATGTATGGAAGGAAATGGGAGGCCTTTGTCCAGTAGTGGGATCCAGCAGGCTTTTAATCACACTAATATTATAAATGCGAAAGTTTGGATGTTTGTTTATTTATTTGTTTGTTACTCAATGACGTCGTATCGGCTGAACTGATTTTGATTAAATTTAGTAAGTACGTAGATTATAACCTGGATTAACACATAGGCTACTTTTTATTCCATAAATCAAGTCCCATGGGATAAAAATGGGGTGTTAAGTCAAGTTGCGACAGCGAGTTTAGCTTTATAGCTTTTTAATTTCGAGTTTAGGTTACCTACACATTTAGCAGTATAACGCGTACGAAGCCGCGGGCAACAGTTAGTATTAGATAGATTTTGTTTTGATTAAAGTGAAATTCAATGTAATTTTATAACTAAGACCATATTATTTATTATTTTCTCCCACATGTTTATTATTACAAGATTGTGCGAATTTTTCGAATCATAGGCTTTACTTCCTAACACAAGAAAGCACTTAAACTTTTATAACTTAGGAAATAAAGCTTCGAATTTGACTTTCACTGCAAATTGTTCTGCCTATAAAATATTTATTTTTGACATAATTGCTAAGATAGGTATTTTTTATTTATCTAAAATAATGTTGAAGGCAATATTCATTATTTCAACGCATTTTTTTAGGCGGAGCTTAGATATCTAACCTAACAAAATAAGCCATGCAAATAAAGCAATAAGAAGACATTTTCCTGAAATTAGGTAGGTACATATCTGCTTATAGATCTTGTGAAAGAGAAACGCAGTAATTTTTAGTCGCAGTCACTTTGGAATGAATACATAATTTTTACTCTAATATCACTTTTTTCTATTGTATAAGTTACATATACAGGGTGTCCTGGAACTAGTATCATCAAAATAACATGTAAGTTTTGGAACAACTCTGCAGATCACACCATATAACATAATAATTATCACATAAAAACTAAAATATATACATGATTGTAAGTCTCTTTCATGTTTAAAGAAAATTCCTTGTAATAAAAGCCTACTGGCACAATTTATGCTTTAGCTGAATTTAAAACATTTACTTAAGTCAATTGGTATTTAATCTGTTAATGTTTAAGGTAGTTTGAGACCTTTTGATTTTATTGTGATATTAATACCGGAATTAGCCTGACGTTATGATGGCTAAGAATCCAAAACACATTTTAGTAGTAGTCATTATGATTTTAGTATGTAGGTACTTTTAAATCTGACGTAGGTAAACATTATTATTATAAACATGCACTAAATAAAAAAAAATTGATTAAACTGAAAAATAATTCAAGTCAAGTCAAGTCAAATATTTTTATTCATTAAAATCACAAGGATCACTTTGAAACGTCAATTTTACTGCCTGTGCCTTCGCGACCAAACCAGGAAAGAAAGGCAAGAAACAAGGCTGGTTGTTTTTTTAAATGATCCTTTTACATAATACAGAAAATAAATTACGTGTAAATTGTAACATTTTGAACGAGTTGAAGCAATTTCAATCCCAAGCTTCTCTATCATCTAAATAATCCGATATTTTCTAAAGATTTTGTTTAATTACTTTTTTAAATTTGTTAATTGTCAATTTTTGTACATCCCTTGGGAGTTTGTTATACAAGCGTACACCTTGCCCTTTAAACGATTTACTAACTTTATGGAGTCTACAAGTGGCAACAGCGAGCTTATCTTTATTTCTAGTATTAAAATTATGATTATCGCTATTTTTCTTAAACAAATTAATATTTTTGTGAACATACATTAGACTTTCATAGATGTATTGACAAGGGAATATCATAATATTTATTTCTTTAAACTTATTGCGTATCTGGAACCAATAAACTTTTTACAACATATAAATATAAACACACAAAGTATGACGGGCGGTCTTATCCTAACTAGGCTACTTTTGGGTTAAATTTTTTAGAAACGTTATCACACTTCACACTAATATTGTAAATGTGAAAGTTTGGATGTTTGTTTATTTATTTGTTTGTTTGTTACTCAATCACGTCATAACGGCTGAACCGATTTCGATGAAATTTGGTGTGTACGTAGATTATAACCTACATTAATACTTAAGCTACTTTTTATTGGAAAATTACGCATGCGAAGCCGCGGGCGGAAGCTAACCAGTTTCCGGTTCTTGGTATTTCTCAAAGAAATACAAATTTCGATACCTGTACAAAATATCTAGTAGAATAAGACCCTTAGCCAGATTGATAAACATATATTTCTTTTTAACTGAGTTTTTTCAGTGTTATTAACAACCACACAAATCTCTAATAAATATTCAATCTTTGGATTATCTTATTTTGGACTGATACGAACAAGACAGTTTGGTATAAAATACTAGATATCTTTTAAGTCTTATCGCATCAAAAACGGTATCGAACCATGCATTTTTGATTAAACCTACATCCGTGTAGGCCATTTCTATTTTATGTGTTGATTAGCATTTCAGTGGCGCCAGACAGCTTATAGAAATGTCCGGTGAATGGGTAAGAAACAGGTTTCAATGTAAACAGCAGATGACTTTGATGTAAAATACATATTAATTTATTTTTATGAAAGTAAACAAAGGAATGAATTTACAAAAAAAGAATTAAAAGAAACTCAAAATTAGTCTCTCGTGAGAAAACACTTGCATAAGTTAAAAGGGCATTGGACCTAAAAGTTCTTGGACACAAGTTATAAGTAAAAACCAGTTTTGCCTAAACTTTAAAACTTTACTATGGTACCAATACCAAACCTCAGTATCACATTTAAAAACTAAATCAGAGAGAAACGATACGATGCAAGATCATTTCCCATAATGTTAAGGAAAACCATAAAAGTTATAAAAAAACAAATGCTTAATTGATGAGATTGGACTCTGTCATTTTAATGCTACTTTTGTTAATGTAGAATGTTTCGTTGTTCGAAACATTCCATCATGCTTAGTCATACAATAATGCATACTGCGTGTCAATCAATACAATATGACTTATTTTTACAGCGAGCGTAGCATTTCGTAGAGATGCTACGAAGCTACGTTCGAAGCAAATGTAGAGCATTTTCAGTTTAAAAAAAAAGATTTTGTTAGTATGTAAATAAAGTCTGTGTTATATTTAATCTTAATTTGTTTCCGAATTCTCATAATATAAACTTATGAGTTTGGGCTATTTAGTATTTATCAAACTTCATTCAGTTCAATCTCGGACACAATTACTATTTAAACGGCAGCGTCACCTTTTCACCTCGGCTTAGCTTTGCATTAATTGTATCTTAAGCTTTAACTTCATTCAATTTAATTATTATTATTTTGGTGTTTTTTCTACTCGATTTTCTATGAATCGGTAATAACTGGGGGCCACGGGTCTAAGCCAAGTGCACCTCAGTAGGCGGAACTTCGCTAGGGAGCTCAGTTTGTAAGAACTTTCTCACGATCCTACACGTGTTCAAAATAGCCGCTTTTTGTAGTAGAATGTTATTGTGCTTCGGCATGTCTAAATACTCTTAAGATGGTATAGCTGTTTAGGAATAACACCGGTTTAATCAGACCGTAGAATCCCACTGCAGGGCAAAGGCCTTCCCTCTTTCCACGAATCTCTGTCATTGGATTTAATTACGGAAATTAATTTATTTCGGGTGTATGTATTTTTTAATGTATTTATTTATTTGATGATGATGAGTACACAAAACAGAATTGGTCACCAAACATAATTGGTCTTCTAATCATCCTTCATTAATTAATAAACATTTTTTCCAGTCTGCACTGTCAGTCTTGTAACTGTTGAAATATCATCTTTAGAAGGGCATTATTACATAAGTCAAAGTCAAGTAAAAAATATTTTATTCATTAAAATCACAAGGATCACTTTAAAACGTCAATTTTACTGTACGGCGTTGTATGTATGTAAGTATGTATGTATATTTGTTTGTCCTAGAATAACTTTCGAAGAGTTGATCCGATCATCGTGAAATTTGATACATAGGTAGGTAGTGATGGCACAATTTTGGTATGACTAAATGAGCTGAAAATGTGGGGGGGGTGGTTGAGATATTGGGGTTCAAGAGAGGTAAAAAAAATTGAAAATGAGACTATTAGGTCAAAGTCAAAGTCAAATATTTTTATTCATTAAAATCACAAGGATCACTTAAAACGTCAATTTTACTGCTGGTTCCGTCGCGACCAAGCCAGAAAAGAAAGGCAAGAAACAAGGCTGGTTGTTTTTTTTAAACGACCCTTTTTTTAAATGATGATAGCATAACAATACAGTAAATAAATTACGACTAAATTGTAACATTTTGAACGAGTTGAAGCAATTTCAATACCAAGCTTCTCTATCATCTAAATGATTCGATATTTTATAGTAGGCTTTTTTATAATTAAATTGGCTTTAAAATTGCCTAATAACATTGTATCATTCTTTATACTTTGCCATCATCATCATCATATCAGAACATAGGCATCTACATGAACAAGTACTTTGTAATTCCATAAAAATGTATATAAAGTATTTTAAGTAATTTATGTTGACTCATTCTCAACAATAAAAATAACATCAAAAATATAGTCTACGTGCATAAAAGAAGATGTGTTGAAAAGGTATTTTACCTTTTTTCGTATTCAATAAGAAAAAAATAACTTCCAATAATTTGACTCAGTATCTGATGACTAAGATATTCTTCTGATTAGGAATGTGGCTAAGGAGGGGTTTCAAGTAGATATTAGCCTAAACCTAAAGTCATTTGTGTTTAGTTACATCATTGTACATACTACTCTTCGAACTGGTATTATCTATTTACATAATCATGCAAAATGCCTGTAAAGAAAGGTCAGCAAGAATGTATTCTCAGGTGGCTAGTTCGAGTCTGAGAGACGGTGCTCTATACAATGTTGCTTTTAACTACTATTTTTATTCCTGCATTTTTCCACAAAATTAAATATAAATTATATTAATAATCTTATAAATAAATAAAAAACAAAGTGGCTCGCCAGGAGTGCCGACAGAAGTGAAAAGTTGAACAATTATGAGATCCTGTCCATCCAAAGGTGGTCTGGAAGAGATTGCTTTTAGCGATAAGACCGCCCATTGTACAGTTGATTTAATTGTGTATTCTCTTTTGTTGGTTTTATTTATAATGGTGTGCATTAAAGAAATTATCTAATCTAATCTAATCTACTTATATACAGAGGTGTCGGTAACGGTAACAGTGTCGCGAGTTCAATGGTTTTTTTACCATCTCAAAATATGGCCAAAGCGCCCAAAGAAGTTTTCACTCCAAAAAAAATGTGTTTTTTCAACCATTGGACTCATAAAGGTTACAAATAAAAGAAAATATAAATTTTAAACTAATATTATTTAAAAAATCACTTATCTACAACATACACATAGACGTAGACATACACGTACGCGAACACGAGAGACTATCAGTGACCAGGTCAACCTTATAAAAGGGTTTTATGCAGGCTTAACCAGTGCCCCAGAAATGGAGAGTCCCACCTGTCCACCAATGTACTTAGAATGATGTTGGGTCTACTACGCAGGTTTCAATAGCGAAGCATACCGCTTTCATATAATGGCGTGGAAGCCCTCAGTGTGCACCTCACTGAGCATACCTGATGCACTGCAGAAACGTGGCATGTATGGTAATGTAAAATCACACTAGTATTATAAATGCGCAAGTTTGGATGTTTGTTTATTTATTTGTTTGTTTGTTTGTTACTCAATCATGTCGTAACGGCTGAACGATTTCGATTAAATTTGGTATATGTACGTATATTATAACCTGGATTAACACATAGGTTACTTTTTATTCCAAAAATCAGTTCCCATGGGATAAAAATGGAACGTCAAAGTTTCTATGTGTTTTTTTTCACCCCAGAACAACGTGGGCGAAGCCACTGGCAACAGCTAGTTTATTGAATATTGCAGGTTGTTAAAAAATATATTATTACCTCTGCCAAAAACCTAAGGACTTATAAAAGTCCCATAAGTTTCTCAAGAAAAAATATCTTCTGAACTCACATATTGGAACCTGCATCAATGTTAAATAAAATGGACGGTTTTCTCACTTGAAAAATGATCTTCCAGATAACCTTTGGATAGAGTATTATTAAATAATAGAAGTATGTACGAGATGTCATTTCAACAATATAAGTTGACGCCTTCATACAAAATATTTATCTTATTCGTATTATAATGATATTATTACATTTTAGAGCAAATATTTTATTATATAACCCAGCAAATTACATGATTTTTTTTGTAAGTAGGTACACAAAAAATAACACACTGAGTAATATACATTTATTACATCTCCAACATAAAATGAATAAGAGTTCTGCGACGTTTTATCATTTTAATAACATAAATGTGTGTGTTATTATACATATTTAATTGTGATAATGTTCAATAATGTTTGGCGAATTATTAATTATGATCGTGAGTGAACTCAGTAACTTGATGTTTTGCGACACAAATTAAATAGACTTCTCTACAAGGTCAGAAGTATGACTGTCCAATTACATACAAAACTTACGATTCATAAAGAATCGGTTTTTATTATCATAGTAAAACACACTAGTTTTGGAAGGGTTATTAAAATGAACTTTACCTACTTATTAAAAACAGTTAAGCAAATTTTTTTAGGAAATGATATTTGGTCATCATCATCTAAACAAAACAGTCATTCTTCCTCGTACCGATGTGCTTATCAATTCAATGTATTTTAAAACACAAATTATTCCTCAAAACGATTAATAGGTCAATTTATTGTCACCTTGTTGACGAACCGAGCGACGTTGCCGCCTGATCAACGTCATCGGCGCCGTCCGATAAAATTTTCCCAGGAATGCTACTTAGCAAACTACTTAGAAATTCTGAGACAAATAATTGACAGATTTAATTCGACGAACGACAATATTTGTATCAAATGTATATTAGCCGGATACGAATACAAGTTTGTTTTGATGAATATATAAGAATAATAGGAATAATAAGACTGAAGATGCGACGCCGGATCTTAATATATAAGAAATAGTTGCTCTGTCTTAGAGACAAATTCTTCAAATTTTGCACAGTAGCTAACACAAGGACTATTAACGCCGCTATAAATTATGATGAAACTTGCTGCGATTCAAATATAATCTCGTAAATTTATTTTCTTATAATGTTATTTAAAAGTTAAGCCAGACAAAGAATCTATGAATCAGATGAATAATATTCGGTATTTAAAAAAAATACTTGGTAAAAACAAAGTAAAACTTGCAAAAACCCGAAACTTTACTATTTTCAACAAGCGATATGAGTCGAATTTAAATAATTTACCAACAAGAAAGTTGTTAATCAAATGCACACGTAAACGGCCTTGAGAAAACCCACGTTAATCAAAATGTCATAAAACAAGAAATTTTTATAGTTACTACTTAGTCAAAGTGACAGAAGAATGGAATCCGCTACTTTTTCTAGTCTCTGCATATCGGTGGGCATAACAAACACTCTCACTATTTTTGGGTAAACCCAATCATTAGAAAATTGATTGGGTAAGGTGCAAAACGAATGATTTATAGCTATTTTACAACTTGGGTGAAGTGACTTGATTGTCAAACTTCCATTTAGGATGTCCTAATGCCACTTTCTTTTTGATGATATTGATAATAATCGTGAAATCCTAAGCACTAAGCACATTACACACTCCCTAGATGTATTTTAAATAAAACACTCCCTAGATGTATTTATTTAAACGTAGAAAATGTAGATACCTATTACCAAAATATTACTGTTTTGAAATGTATTCTAACATACTGAAACTTTTTTTTCTTTATTAATGAGCTGAATCACAATGGCAATTATGCCGCTCAGTTGTTACAACAAAAATACATTACTAACGAAACAAATAGGTAGATAATCTATTGAATTAAAGCTCAACTAAGACCATCAATGATCTGAGTTGAACTTCAACTCATAAAGCATAACTAAATATTTAATTTTATCTGAAAGTGGATTTGACAATATAATGTTGCAATCAGCAGATTCTTTCCGAAATTGTTTACAATTATTAGATCGATATGCCTCGTTAAGGGCACACTCCATCAAGACATGCATTAAGTCATCCGGTACACCGCAGAGGTCACAGTTCGGTGACGGGACTTTACCCATTAGAAATACTGAAACTTACAATAGATAAAATGTATTGATTACAAATTGTTAGCATCTTTTAATAAATTGAGCAAGGTTGATACATGACATTCATTGTCATTATACCCATTACCTTGTTATTTTGGGCAATCGTCTCAAAATTATGATATCTAAAAACATCATGGCATGTCCATTTAAGCTTATTTATTTACATTAATGACCCTTAATGCACAAAAGTATCAAAGGCAATGACAAAGATAATATTTTTATCGTTATATTGTAATTGTACAAGTCTGCAAATATGGTAGGGTTGCACGCCCAAAATAATCGACCCAGCGCAGAGGTGATTCACGTAAATTGGAGCCATTTTCTTTGTGTACCAAAAAAAAAGTAATATTAACACCCCAGGCGTTCTATGTCGCGATACATCTCTCTCGCAGAGTGATTTGTCAAGTGAAATTTTTGGTGAACACGCCATTTGTAATACTCTTCTAGAGGTGTCATTTCACAGATAATTTCTATATGACACCGATACCCCAATAAAGTTACTCAGCCCGACAATGGTATGCAAAGATGATAAAAAAAATGCGTAAGCACTCGTGTGTGTGACGTGTCTGTGTGACGCACGCTAGTGTTTGTGATCCTGCAGAAGAGTTGATGTTGCAAATGTATAAAAGCGTAGCGTCGATTTCGAAATCATCACAACGATTTGAATTCTCTAAGGAGTGCACACACGGATAAGAGTGTGATCGTGAATACGTTTCCGCATTAATGCTAGTGGACTTACAGTGAACAAGTGCTTTGGAGAACTGTCGCAGGATTTGATGCTCATTGCGAAGAGAAATTCGTGCAGTGTTATAAGGATGAATTCCGTACAGGTACGATATACCAACTATGTATATCTAAAAAACATTTTCGTTTTGTTTTTGTATTTCTGGGATATTTTAAACTTATTTAATTTTAATTTTGTTACAGTACCTGGTTGCTTTCTGCGTGGTTGCAACTGCGGGCTTCCCGCTTGAAGACGGCGGCTGGCACCCATACAAATACGGAGATGTGGGCAAGTAAGTAAATGCCAATCTATTCTAAGACATTTGCCTAATAAAGGTAACATTTCTGAGGATCTAGCTGTATTGCTAGAGTCGTTGGGATATATTTAACGAGAAACTTGAACTCAACCCAGATTTAGTAAAGTGAAATAAAGTTTACTTTGCAAATAAAGATTTCTAACCAAAGCTTTGTGAACGATTCTTCATTTGAAAAAAAAAAGCATTTACATCAAACTAAAATAAACATTGTTTCGACAGATACATTCCTTCAAATGAGGGTAAATACGTCCACATTCCAAACCCTTATATCCACATTGACAATCCTTACGGAGGAGGTTTCGGACCGTACGCACACGATTACGAACCTTATGAAGAGGCAGCTACGGTCGATCAGTACAAATACGTGCTGACCCCACCTCAAGATAATCCTTACTACAAAGAAGGTTACTACAAGAACAACGGCATCAAGATCATCAGCCAGAAGCACAACTACAATGAGGACAAGTACGATTTTGAGTAAGTATTTCCGAAATTAGAGTTTCTATAACTAGCTAACTCATTCAAAAAAAAAAGCAAAAGAATGGAATTCATTTATTTAAAAGTCATTCTATCATTAACCCAACATTAACCCGATTTCAAGAGGCGTCAATTTTGGTATACAAATTATCATATTCGCGTATTCTCGACAATGAATTCGTTTTTCCGTCTGTTAGACAAAATTATTGTTAGACCTTGTCGAAATGTTAAGCTTATCAACTAATTTACCTAAACACAGTATCAGTATCATTGTATTAAAAGTACGTCAATGTATAAGTAGTAAAAGAAACCGGTAAAGTATTATAATAATCGCACAAAGCGTCTGATAAATATTAAATATAAAATAACGTTGAATTACGTGGTATTAATACTCCAAGATAAACTAAAATATTTAAATGAATAATCAGAATTATCAATTTATTTTCGTAAAATAAGTTAACAAGTCAATTAAAACAAATTATTAGAAATTATATAATAATTTTATTAAGAGTCAGAAACATCTACAAAATGATTAATGCAAATATTTTTTTTAGACAAAGTTTTTTCACGTCTTCTTCCGTGGATATCACAAAAGCAGATCAATTCGCATGAAAACAACCTTGACCAACACAAAACATCGCCTGTGGGTCAGAGTTCAAATCCTTTTATAGTTATTTACAACACCCGAATTGATATTGAAACTTATAATAATTGGCGGGTAACATAAATAACTTAATACTCGTTACGCGTTAAATAAATTATTGTGAAATATAATTCGACTGAAATTAGGAATTAATTGATACTCAGATTAATATCAAAACGTGCGGAAGTTCCTAATCGAAATTTAATATTAATAGTAAAATTATTTTCCACTCAACGTCTCATGCATTTAAAAGACATTCAATGTCTTATTTAATTTGTGTATATGAATAATAGATATACTAATGCATCGATATTATCAACAAAGCCTTGAAGCATGAAGATACTAATCATAATATTTCTTTTGCAGTTTCGAAACCGAAAATAAAATCCGTGCTGAAGAGAAAGCTGTCTTGAAAAACCCCAACACCCTCGATGAAGGCATCGCTTCCAAGGGATTCTATGAGTACATTGGACCTGATGGCTTCATGTACAGAGTGGACTACACTGCTGATGAAAACGGATTCCTACCCAGAGTCCGGAGGCTAGAAACCAAGTACTCCGGCAAATGGACACTTGAGAAAGTCAACTAAATAGAAATCATCGCCATCCTTGTAAAATCAGTATTTTCATGTAGGCAATTCTTCTTAGACATTTCTTCTTTTTTATTTCTTTGACTGACTACAATTTATTTAGCTGTCCTTTTCATTTGAGTCATGATCGAATTATGGTCACGAATTTGACATTTTAGTTTAGCTCTTGAAACATCTTATTTGTAAATACATTCATCAATCTCATCATTAATGTTGGTGTAGTGATTTCTATTTGAGTACAAAAATGTGTATTACTTAAGAAAGGGATGAAGCTCTAATTATGGAATGTTTAATGTCTACTTAGATAAATTATTTATACAATTATATTTAAGTGCTTAGATTTTTAAACTTTTTTAATTATTTATGGAAAATGTGATAATAAATTTAAAATGCGTGAATTGAAAATAATGACTTTATTTGGTAACAAGCTCCTTTAATAACTTTATAAGTAAAAAATTAATAGGTGAAGAATTTATAATATACCAAACTGATAACCTTCTCTAATTAGGTATATTGCCCTCAATAATTATTATTATTAACACGTTTTAGATCCAGATCTTTTAAAGCTTTTCAAGTTGAACGAAAAATTTACGATAAATAATCACACTAATATATGCAAAAGTTTGGATGTTTATTTGTTGGTTTGTTACTCAATCACGTCGTAACGGCAAGACCGATTTCGATAAAATTTGGTAAGAACTTAGATTATAACCTGGATTAACACACAGGCTACTTTTTGTAGACAAACAACGCGTGCGAAGCCGCTAGCGGAAGCTAGTAGAATTATAAATGATGCTACTGACAACTATGAAAATCTTCATAATTATGACGGAAGTACACAATACAACCTCGATGAAGATGCAAGGCTTCATACATAATACCTGTGGAATTTTGATTGTATTGAAAATAATTAATATACACTTTGTAAAGATTCTAAGCTCGTTTATCAGGAAACTTAGTAAGCATCATTTAATAATGGGACTAGACATTTAAAAATAACCTTTACAGGCTACGAATTAAAGTTAACACTAAGTTAACGCACCAAAGAGCCCAATATCGTATAGTAAGTTCGTATAACAGCAAACTCTTGTATTGGAGATTCTGGACCACACGAACGACCAATGTATCTTGATCACTCAACTACCCAGCAGCATGGAAGCGATCCGTTGAAAGTGATACCAGTGGTCACTCGTCCAAGTAGTGGATCGTAGGCCCACGAAGACTGTTCAAATGTAATGTATAACGTATAATTTATACAGGCCTTTATGCCACAGATTCATCCTTCACCAACCCATGGCTCAACAGCAAATGGATATTATTTTAAACTGACAGACAACAGACCTTCATAATTTGCATTTAAAAATTACTTGAGACAAGATCTAGAATATCTAGAACCTAGGTGTACTCATATTTAAATATTAATTCGCGTTCATCTTTGAAGCAACTTCTTTTAACATGCTTCTGCTATTTTTCACGATAGATATATTATGTATAGCGGGGCAAACGACCCTTAATAACAATAAATATTTACATGAATTATATACAGAAGAAACAGTTAAATCATCTAAAGATCGTTACAAACGGTCTATAGATAGCTCAACTGCTCCAGATCACTACCAGGCGGAAGTGTCCCCAACACGAATATTATTGTATAGTGTCTGTATAAAAAACACATTTTATAAAACTACTTTTTATGATGAAAATAACATTATAAAGTGTTTAAAAGTTAGTTATTTGGAACCATTTGGTTAAAACCTAAATTGTTAAAGGCGGGCTACGCAAATCTAGGCGTATACTTCACTTTTGTGGTCAAATCTCATCAAGTTATCTCTTTGTCTTCAAGTTCAGAGTGAACAGATACTTTCTAGGCAAGTGGGCTCGATCTTTGACCACATCATCACTTACCATCAGTTGAAGCAATAAAAAAAATTGCCAGTAATTTTACTAGCATTTTTTTAACAGCTACAGTAACTTGATAAAAAAATCTGTTTGTTTCTCACTGTAAGAACTCAGACACTTTTTTTTCTTTTTTACATTTATTAACGGGATAATGTAACTTCTATGAAGATAGATAGTAACACTTAAAAAGTACTTAAAAGTGGTGTTGCAATGGTTATTGCTAAAAATGATCCCTTCCATAGAAGGTACTGTAATGAAGAGAACTCACTGGCAAATATGATTCAAGAACATACATATTACCTATTAAACAAAGTCAAAGTCAACGTCAAATATTTTTATTCATTAAAATCACAAGGATCACTTTGAAACGTGAATTTTACTGCCTGTTCCTTCGCGACCAAGCCAGGAAAGAAAGTCAAACATTTATACCATGTCCTACTTTCAATGCAAAAATACAATAAGCTCTTGACTAAAATCCTTAACGTACCAAGAAACAGAATATCTCTTCTAGGCCTTAACAACTAATCCACATAAATATTACATACATACATAATTATAAGTTTCATTACTTTGTACCAATTTATGATCATTTATATTTTGAATTCTGTTATTTAATCTATTTATATCGATGTATATCTATAAATGTGTCCAATAATTATGTAATTTATATTTAATATTTTTTTTTAAATACATAAGTTTAATGTTTATAACTTAAGATCACCGTAAGAAAGAGGGGACTCCTCTAATACAGGTACAACAATAATACTCTACAACTTACAGAGGAGATCCCAACCCATGTAACCCACAATTATTGTAATACAATAAAGAATTTTCGAAATTTAAGAAATTGTTATTACTATCAAATTATTCTAGGTTGGATCGTTTGAAAAACTAAATATTAAATCTTATCTTTTGAAATAACAAAATAAAATGTAATTACCTCGAAGCGTTCGCTTTTATTTTAAAAGTAACATAACATAATTTATAAAATGAAATTCGCGTGTTTCATGACCCGTGCTGGTAAAACTTTTGGCTCAATATTATTTTGTTGTGAAGATATGATTCACCCCCTACCTACATTAGATAAAAATTAATAACACAATACAAAAGATACCATCATTATTTCCGCTGTAGGACGGATGTGTTTCTTGAGCGACCGATCTTGTGTGGTCTACACCCTGCGCTTTCCAGTGCGTAGTCTCCACTCAAGAATCTTTCTGCAACAATGACCATTCTCTGAGATAGATCAGTGCCCTGCCCAAAATAAAAGTAATAATATAAATTGGTCTAAGATTATCATAAAACTCCATTTAGTGCGTAAATTACACACATAATACCTAGTGATGTTTTACAAGTTTTGTAAGAAATAAATAATAAACCAATGGTACTCATGTTTTGTTTTAAACGTCTAAATGCGTTATTTATAAGGATAAATCGATTTATTATAATGCCAAACACATTTTAAATTAACACCATTAAGATTGCTCATGATTTGGGAGATTAATTATGACCACATTACGGTAGAGTGGTATACACTCGTATGTAATCAAAATTCTTTGGTGTATATAAATTTGGAGGGCAACTTATGGCACCCAAACCCGCACTTCGGCAATAAACATCGGGATGTGGAGGGCAATATTTGATCTGATATCGCGATAAATAAATACTAAGGCGCCACGAATTTCAATAAAAATATCACGAGTAAAAATAAACGAGTCCGGGAGAGAGAAGCGGAAGGACCATAAAATCATGCGTGTTAGGGCAAGAAATTTGGCAAAATTGTTTTGGCTCAACCCACGGAGGCTTTTATAGAAGCGAGGGACGTTGACCGAGCTCCTTGCCAAGTGGCCGGCGCCGCTTTGGCCGACGCACTGCGATCTGCGAATGGTGCACTGCGCACTACCTTATCTTTCTCCCGGCTTCTTTTACAAACGATACAATTTACAACCATAACGATACATTCCATTGGCAAACTGGTCCGGTCCAAATTTGCCCGGAATTTCCCTGAACGGAACAAAAGACGGCAAAGTGCAGCGACCCCGCACGATTCCAGCGAAGGACGTCCCAAGGCAGGCAAACATACACAAGTTAGATGGCGTCTTTTTGCAATTATATCCAAGATATACGAGTCTGAATAATATCTGTATGCAAATGAGAGGAGTTCGATTATTGTGTCTTGTAGCTTAGACGTTTACGACTACTTCGTTACGCGGATATTTTTGCCAACTTTAAGACACAATTTCAATTAAAAAGTGCAATCAGTGTTTTATCTTTAGCTTTTAATTAGTCTAAATAATGTGTTAATGATCCACACACATATGGTAAGTGTAATAATTAAAAGTAACAAAAAATATGATTAGGGTCTTAAATTATAACGACGGTCGTAAACTTAATTGAACGAAGGGACAAAGGTAAAAAAAATATTTTGTGCACGCTATCATAAAAATTAAGCTGTTGTTTATAGGTACGAGTTAAAAATTACAAAAACAATTATTCATTCCGCAATCTATTTTATTTTTATTCAATGATTCACTCTATTTTTAAATGTTCCAAGATAAAATCAAACTATTCTACCAAAGCAATGCAAAACTATTTTATAGAAAGAATACGACAGACAACCGGAAGGTTGGCGCCTAGTAGCTTAATTGGCCCTGACTAACAACACTAAAAGAATTACCAGCACAAAAGAACATTGAAAAATTGTCGGGAAGTGTAAGCAAACTGGCTCATGATTAATGTTTATTTATTAACCCTACAGTGGTCGCGTACTAAAACCTGACCTGATTGGTCGCGTGGAGTACTATTGTATACCATTTATAAATTCAAATAAAAATACATTTGAGCTTCAACTATGTTTAATTCTTATTGTAATAGTGTTATTAAGTATTGTTGTATTCAAAGCAATCAATAAAAACGAATCACAACCTCTGAATATAAAAAAAATCAACAAAACAAAAAAAACCTCTAAAATGGCACAAAAAATCAAAAATACTAATTAATGTTTTCTAAACAAGACAGACAAACAACCTTCGAATGATCGCCACAAATAAACTTTTTGCACGTGTTGCATAGTTTTCGAGTGCTTTTATTGCGGCTTCTTCCGCAGTCGTGGCAGCGATCTATGGATCGAGTTGGTGTCTGTGCTGACGTTGTCGCTGTGGTTTCTGGATAATTACAAGAAAATCTCGCACGCAGCACTGAGTGCGTTTGTCAATTATTTAACTTAAAGTACCTAGAAGCGCTCGTAATTTACGTTCGCGGTTTTTGAGAATTTTACAATTCCGTAAGTGTGGATTACTTAGGTAATCCACGCGACCACTCTAGGGTTAAACTTAAAATCTCAATTCTTTCGCGTACTAAGAAATATTTCAATACACATTTTTAGTAGTTCGTATCAAAATTTGCAGAAAAGCAATGATCGTGCTTTATTCTCTTGCTAGCTTAGTGATAAAATATTCAGTACTTAGTTATGAAAAATGTAAGTTGCAAATAGGTAATTTAGTTCTAAAAAACTATAACAATTATAAAGTAAAGTACAAATACCCAGAAACTACACAATTACAAAAGTTTCAAGTAAAATCATAGTTAAGACTTACTTCTTTTCGAAGTGAGTTTTGGAAAAAGGGCTCTTTCAACATTTGCATTGAAAAAACTATAGAAGTTTCCAGTGAATCGCGTTCACCTGCTCTAATTGTTAATTTTTCAAAAGCTCAGCGCTAAGCTTACTTTTCATTAGCAATCTGCAGTTACGTGCGCTTCATTCATTTAGAATTCTACTTTCTGCACTGAAGTGTACCTAGGGCATTCGCCCCTCAGAAAACTGACACAATAGAATTCTTGAAATCTTAGTAAATAGCCCTAAGAATATAATAATAGAACACTTTAAAAAATAAAAAGATGCCGAGTAGCCAGACTTAGTTTTTTACATGATTAATTTTGGTAAATGTGCGCAAGATCTTCATTATCTTCCTTCCCCCTTCCACCACCGGACAAGCAGACGTACTGAGAAGTACCACTGGTCGGCATACCACCTTGTCGTACCAAACGATTTGCTTCTACTTTTATTGTAAGCACAAGTAAGGAGCGAAACTCACTTCCGGCGTATGTTTTTCCGAACCAGTATAATCTTGGAGTCTTCAAGTCCAGATTGAATAGGTTCTTTCTAGGCAAGCGTGCTCCATCTTCGATCACACCATCACTTACCATCAGGTGAGGTAGTGGTCAAGCGCTTGGTTATCATCAATTAAAAAAAAATTAAAAGTTTACACAATTTACAAGCGTGATTACTTACACTGGATAGAATAGCTTTCGTACTTTTTAGGGTTCCGGATCAATATGGTAAAAACGGAACCCTTATGGTAAGACTTTGTCCGTCCGTCTAGCACAGCTGGTTATCTCGGCAACTACTTAACTTATCGGCTTGAAATTTCGAATAGTCATAAATAATAACTTTCCTGAATTGAAAGTAAAAAATTGAAATATATTTTCATTTTAATGGCCAAAAGGGCCAAAACAGTGGGGTTAAAATTTCAAAATAGGGTGAATAGATCAAGTGAGGTATCATATAAAAGAGATTGATTTATAAAAATTTTTTTGTTATGTACAGTTTTGGAGTTATGATAAAAAATTAAATGTTGAAAAAATACCGTTCTTCTCTTATCTCCGAAGTTTGCGAAGTCGAATTAACATGATTGATATACAGTGTGGAAATTAAACTCAGGCCCTGGAGGGAAACTACTTAAAATCCTTAAGCTAGCTCATTTTACTTAAAGGAGACATTCCTTTATTTTTAAAAAGAAACAAATCTGCATTAAAATATTTTTTTAAACTCGCTTGCTTCGCCCGGGACTCGAACCAACTAAAATTTAAAAAAATAAACACTCTTTATTTTATTATACTAATCGGTAGTATTAATATTCAGGATAAAGTTTCTCTAAAAAATATTTGGTTACTGTTCACTTTTAACAAGTAAAAGACACGTAACAATTCTGTTATCTCTCCAACACTCAAAGACTTCGTATGAAGTACACGCTTGCTTATTTATCGTTAAGTACCTTGTTGAAATCTTCGATAAGAAAATTGTTCAATGGTGGTAATACCTCTATGCACATTTCCTTCTTACATGATCCGAGGCGTTCAGTGGAGAAGTTTAAAAATGGAACGTTTGACTTTGTTTGCGAGGCGGGACAATAATTTTAAAATTCGAACGATTTTTATCAACAGATTTTATTTAAGTAGTGTTGCTTCCCTTACGTAATTAAATTATCTCATAATGGCGTATCAAGAACAATTCGATTTATTAGAAGCTTACTTTGTTTGCAACAAGAGCTACGATTTAGCTCTGCAGTGGTATCGCGAGAAGTATCCAGACAGAGAACTACCATCTAGAAAGGTTTTGTCTCGAATTGTGAATAATTTACTGACCGTTGGAAGTTTTAAAAAGAAGACTGGACGCCCACAGCAACAAAATTTGGACTATAGCGATGTTGAGTTAAACATTTTAACCTACTTCGAGTGTTACCCGAAAGCTTCAAGCAGGGAAGCTGCTCAAGAGATAGGCATCAACCATACTAGTATACTTAAAGTTCTGAAAAAATACAAATACAAATGTTATCGTGATGGGCGATTGGTGCAGAAACTACATCCCGGAGATAGTGAAAGGAGATTACAGTTTTGTGAAAATATTCGAACAGAAATAGCCCTCAACCCAAATTTCTTGGACTGTATTGTATGGTCTGACGAAACAAATTTTAGTAATAATGGAATGTATAACAGACATAACAATCATTATTGGTCTCGTCAAAATCCATTCCGTGTCCGTGAAACGAACAATCAGGTCAGATTTTCGTTTAATGTTTGGTGTGGAATCAAAAGTAACATGGTTGTTTTGTTGCACATTTACGAAGGACATCTGAATGCAGCAAAATACATTGAAATATTAGAGCTTTTAAAAAATCAATTAAACCTTCTGCCAGAAGAGGAACGAAATAATATCATTTTTCAACAAGATGGTGCACCTGCCCACAACAGCAGAATTGCCAGGGCATACCTTAATGAAAATTTCAATGCCTGGATAGGTACAAACGGTACGATTAGATGGCCTGCAAGAAGTCCAGACCTGACGCCCATGGACTTCTTTTTATGGGGTCATGTAAAAAATGTTGTTTATGAAACTTGCTATGAAACCGTTCAAGAGCTAAGGATTGCGGTAGAAAATGTTATCAGGGGCATACACCACAACACTTTGCTGAAGGCTACAAGAAATGAATTTCAACGGCGACTAATGTTGTGTAGCCGGAACGACGGGGCTCATTTCGAACAATTTATCAGTTAAATAATTTAAGTGTTACAAAATTGATAGTAAAATAAAGTTGATGTTAGATTTAACGATTATTTTTATTTTTAAGACCAAATGTTTGTTACAGAAACTTTATCCTGAATATTAATACTACCGATTAGTATAATAAAATAAAGAGTGTTTATTTTTTTAAATTTTAGTTGGTTCGAGTCCCGGGCGAAGCAAGCGAGTTTAAAAAAATATTTTAATGCAGATTTGTTTCTTTTTAAAAATAAAGGAATGTCTCCTTTAAGTAAAATGAGCTAGCTTAAGGATTTTAAGTAGTTTCCCTCCAGGGCCTGAGTTTAATTTCCACACTGTATATTTATGCAAAGATTGGTGCCATGGGGTGTGCCTCAACTCATCACTTCATATTATAAAAAAATCTAGAGAAACGTGTTGTAAGGAAACTAATAAGATTAATATAATAAGAATAATAATCATTTATTTATTATTGACACAAATTAATTACAATATAAAAGTTTTTAGTATAATAATTAATTTCATTGGATTAATTTCTTTATCAATTATAAAAAAGGTACAGGCACCATGCCTATTTCTGCCGCCAAGCAGCATCGCTGTTTCGGCGTGAAGGGTATGGTTTTCGGTGAAATTACAGGCACATGAGGTTGCACACACATGATAACACCTGTATGCCTCAAGTTGGACGCAGGGCAGTGCATCGTAGGGCACGTTTCTAAGGTGCATGACCTACGAGGCAATACTTTGCTATTGGCAATGGTTACCACTTAACATCAGGTGGGCCTGTTATGCTTGTTCCATGTACTGATATACAAAAAACAAAAATAGTTGTTGCATACAACTGTCAAAACTTTTTTAAGCTCGTACACACTCTCGCGGTAGAATTCCTATTGATCGAGCGAAGCGAAACCTCTAAATCAACTTGGGCAAATCGGCGTTGTATGTATGTATGTTTGTCCGAGGAGGATAACTTTCGAAGCGGTGATCCGATCATCGTGAAATTTGGTATATAGATAGTGATAGTGATGGCACAATCCTGGTTTGATCTTGGGGGGGTTGTTAAGATATTGGGGTTCAAGAGGGGTAAACATAATCTAAATTAAACTATTAGGTCAAATGGGGCGTCTAATGAAAGGTCTTCATTACATTTCGACCCCGTTTTAATTTTTTGTTCAAATCTTGTATTTTTTGAGTTATTAGCCATAATAAAACTGAAATTTGACGAAATTCACAAGGTACACCAGTGACCACAAAGTGCTGAAATTTGGTATGCGTGTAGCTTTAGTAACACAATTATTTAGATATCTAATTAACATGAACTCCCGTTACCTGTAATTTGAATGAAACTGTAGGTCAAGTTAGTTATAACTATTTTTTTTGTTTTTATAGGAGACTCGTGAGATCTCAGTTCGGGCTGTACCACTAGTTTAAAACAAAGAGAAACTTTGTACAAAGTTCATTTCATAAAAAGTCTATCGGGTTTCAAATGCAATTCTTCCAGTTTAACCACATTGAAATAGCATAAAAGTTTGTCGGTTGCCTGGATCGAGTCCAAATAAGGCGACTGCTGGCGACATACGCCTGGTGCAACAGTAAACCCTGACAAACTTTATTAGACACTCCATTTAGACCGTAACATCTAGTACATAAAGTCGAATATTTATTGGAAAGTAGATGATAACTTTGTTTATTGGCAACTGCTCGCTTTTCGAAGTCACCGGCTACTCGTTAAGTTTTATTGAGAAAAGATTGAATATGTAGGTGTGATTACAATGAAATACATTTTTGTTACATTTTGACCCTTTTAACGTGAAAATACTCGTTTATTCTGGTTTTCTTTTTACAGTAGATAGGTAAAGAGAAACCTTGAAAAATATTTACTTCTCCGCGGGGTAAAGCTGTTTATTTCAAATGAATAGTAAGATTTTTTTCATTTTTTTTTTTAATTTATTTTATTTGAACAAAACACAAATACAATTTAAAACCAACACAAATAAAGTACATAATGCATAAGATACATAATGATAGATACAATAGATACACATTATGGGTAATACATTTTTTAAACAAGCGCTAAACAGTGTTTAATTTTTTTGTGGTAAGACAAAGAAATTAATTACTGTATAGCGCGTGGTTAAAAAATTAGTAAGTACTTACCTAAGGATTTTTTTAAACACGCGTTAAACAGGTGATTAACTTTTTTCGGGTACGAAGGTACAAACCTTCGTACCTTCGTTTTATCCAGTTTAGCAATAATCATCTTGAAAAAGCGTTTATTGTTAATTTGCATCTTGTACAGGCTACGACATCTAGCGAGTTTATCTAGAACAAAGTTGAGAACCATCAATCTCACTAACAGCTTAGAAGCTGCGCCTGAGTTGTTATTAGTTCAGCCCGCAATATATAGATGGTGCTGGAAGCAAGCTAATTATTCCCACTGATAAAACATTAAGTATTTCTAGCTATTGAGTATTGAAATGAATTAAACCTACATAGAGTTACCGGCTCCAGTCCATTAAAATATTTTGAATAATAAAGGCTCCCTCAAAGAGAACTGTATTTTTAAAAGCCATTAGCGTGGACGGTGAATCTTTTTCAGCTTTTATTTTATAAACTATTTGATTGGCTATGCATGCTAAATTAGAACAAAAATGGCCGCGTACCGCAAATACCTTTCGGCTTTAATTTTGAAGCCAAATAATTAGATATTTGAATAAAGTGTTTACATTTATTCATAACGGATGGTTAAAGCATGCTTGTAATAATAATAACAGCTGGACATTTCAGACAGCGCTATCTAGCCCCAAACTAAGCAAAGCTATATACTTTTTTTTAAATACATTATACTATATATACATTTTATAATACACATAGAAACATCCAGATATCTATAGATCTATAGATCGTGCAAACATTTGCTCCGGGGCGGGAATTGAACCCGCAACCTCCTGCCTCTCTGCTGACTATTCGCCCACTGCGCCACGGAGGTCGTCAAGTATGTATAATACATTTTACGATACTTTGTTTTTTTACTAGACCTGGTGATGGAACAAGCATATGGCCCACCTGATGTTATGTAGTCACCATCGCCTTTAACAAAATATTCGTAGGTTATGCACCTCAGTAACGTGCCCTACGATGCCTTATGTGCCTTATTTCCCCGACAAACATACACAAGCCAAACACAGCAATAATGCTTGGGGGCAGAAATAGGTACGATACGATACTTCCCCGGAGTTTAAGTGTAATTTATAAACTCTTCTAACATGTCATATCCTTACGAAGACATTTCTTCATTATTGATTTCGGTCTCTATAACATAAGATTTGTTATAATAAAACCACTTACCACCCCTACCACTAAAACTCGCTAATTCACTTAGATCCATCGCAACAATTCAATAAATTCACGCACTATATCGCATAATATTGCTAGGCACTTCCCCTAAAACTACAATCGTAAAACCGCTCGTATAGAACTCGTCTTGAGAATAACGTATGCTAAAAAATGCAAACAGGAAAATTTAATGGGACGTGAAGGAAACCGGGTACTGCACCCCCAGTTTCCTTCTATTTTCGAGTTGACATGATTACTGTCTTCTCGTTTCTCGATCAATACTCGAATATAATTTGGACATATGTCTTATATTGTGTATAATTGAAAAGGTGGAAGCCTAGTGGAAGCCAATATCTAAGTCTAGAGCACAGGCGCCGAGTAGCCCGACTTTCAATTTTTTATAAGATTTATTTTGGTGAATGTGCGCAAGATCTTCATAACCTTATCCCTCCTTCCCCCTTCCATGACCGGATAATCATCAGTCGGTCATCAGGTGAAGTAGTGGTCAAGTGTTTGACTATCACCGATAAAACTAAAAAAAAACCCCAAAGGAATACAGAAAAACGTTTAAAAGGACCATGTGTATGTAGATAAGATTAGATTAGATAATACTTTATTGCACACCACGAAACAAATACATATAAAAAACAACTACGTAGATCTATGGATACAATTGGCGGTCTTATCGCTAAATAGCGATTTCTACCAGACAACGTTTGGATGAAATGGACTGTGTGGACATTACCTGGGGTGTAATGGTGTACCTAATATACTAAATGTACATACTAATGATATAAAAATATAAGATATAAAAATTACTTATATGAAAATTACATGAATGAACCGAAATAATAACTACTCATAACAATTTCTACATACATACTTAGACTTATTTAAGAAACATATTAATTAATAATAAATACATATATATATTTAGCAACCATTACTCAGATAGTGTTCTCTGACCATACGTTTAAAAATGGCAAGTGACTTGGCACATCTGATAGCTACCGGCAACGCGTTCCATAACCGGACAGCCTGCACTGTAAAATACTTTTCAAAGTAGGAGGAGAAGTGTACAGGTGTCCTGAGTTGGAGTATGTCAGATGAACGCAAGGATCGAGGATTGGATTGATGGAGGAAATGGAAGCGTTCTTTAAGATAGGAAGGTGAGGAAGGTTTGGACAGGGTATTTAAATATTTTCAAATGTGGCCTAATGGCGTATATCCCGATAAACATATTTGACGTATTGAATCATCAAAACATGCGAGATGTGCTTATGTACAATGTGTAATTTTACAAATGAAAAGTTTCGAGAACAACAAGTAGCGTGTAAATTTATAAGGGGCTGTTATGTGGATTTCCTTAATATTACTTACTATCACTTATTATTCTAAGCTATTGACTTGAACATGAAAATTGCGTTTCGTTTTGTTTATGTTAGGGAGAGATGAGAAAGGACGCATGTCGTTACAGATAAGAGGAACATACGCTCAATAAGGTACAATTTCCCATGAGTTTGTATATCGTGTTATTATCATAAATCGCCAGAAATTGGGGTGAATTTTAATGCGTTAGTGATATTGAGTGCATGTTTTATTAATATTGCAGATTTAAGATATCTCTGTAATGTAAATATTGTGGTGCTCTGACAAACACTACCTACTAAATAATGTTTAATATAGAACGGCTATCAAACAGAATACATTTTTGACTATGAGGTATGAGGTCCTTATACATGTTTAAACTTTTCAAAGGCCTTTGGTGTTACAAATATCCATAGGTTTTCCATCAGCGTCTGGTCAAACGACGGTGAATCAAGAGCTCGCGCTTTTGCGAGTGTCTTGGGGATACTTTCGCATGGTGATCTGGAGCAGTTGAGCTATCTATATACAAGATATTTGCAACGGATAGTAGATGATACATTCGATTCTTTTTTCTTATTAGAGAGATGTTTATTTAATATTATAAAAATGGAATTTGGTACAAATAAGATTGTTTTTTATTTTAAACAACTTCCAGCTGTTTTTGTTACTGACATACTATGCTTTTGAAGCTGCAGGCGCAAGCTAGTTTATTGTACCTAATAGTAAGAGTTTTTAGTAAAAGGGCTCGTCTGGGAAGTTCTGCCAACAAACCTATTTCTGCCGCTAAGCAACTTTACTGTGTTTCTGTTTAAATGGTGTCGGCGAAATTACACGCATATGAGACTTTACACCTGTATACCTCAAGTTTATAAACACAAGGCAGTGCATCGTAGGTCACGTTTCTAAAGTTCGTGACCTACAAGGCAATGCTTTGTTACCAGTGATGATTACCACTTCACATCAGATGGCTTATTGCGTTTTCATATTGATTAAAAAAGAAAATCTTTCGGTTAATTATGTGCATAATTTATTCATAATCTCCCTAATTTCACGAGTTTTCATCTCACCTTTCCATACACTCATAAAGAGATACACAATCATGACCACATCCTTAGAATTGGTAACGATTGGTGACTTTATCCAACAGAAATAATTTAATCTATATAGAGGTTCAAAGCAAATTTTTCACAGATATTCAAGTTTCTTTTAATTAAGAACTACTTGAGATTGTACTTGCAGATGTAGTGGGTTTTAGAAACATCTACAGTAAATATTTAACAGTTGAACTTCTCGGACATCCCGTTCTGAGTGTCACTTCAGAATTTAATTAAATGAACGCAAAGAGAATCCACTGTGGATGGAGCACAGCTGTTTTAGTTTCAGCTGTTAAGTATCAGTAATAATCTATATGAAAATATATAAAAACATCTCAAAAAATAATGTACACCAAAGTACATTACATCATCTGGCAATGAATAATTGAAAATACAGTATACCGCTAAATATCTTTATACTTAGCAAGCCAAGTTAATAATATCATTAAAAACAAATATGTATCTACGTTTGTACTGGTTAGATAAGTACTTAAGTTATTTTTTGATGATGTTTTGATCATCTTTGCCAACCACCATCACTTAACATCTGGTGGAGTACTGTTCAAACCTATGAAAAAAATAATAAAAAACGAGCGTGCTTTGACTGATGTAAAAATTATTTAATATCTCCCTCTCAACTTCCGTTCGCCTCACCCGATCACACTTTTCGTAACGTTCTCGTCACGCATTTACCGGCTTACTCCCCAAGTCAAGCGTGCGTTAAGAAGTTTGACTTCAAAAGTCACAAATTCTGAAAATTGTTACTTATAATAAAATTATATTATATAAAGCTCGATTACCACTCACTGACTGACTGACTGACTCATTGACATGTTTGTTCTCCCAGATGCCACCTCGTAGGGTGAAAATGTTTGGTG
The DNA here is from genome assembly GCA_963924445.1 of Philereme transversata. Taxonomy (NCBI): domain Eukaryota; kingdom Metazoa; phylum Arthropoda; class Insecta; order Lepidoptera; family Geometridae; genus Philereme; species Philereme transversata. The sequence continues at coordinate 16,384,770 of OZ004342.1, forward strand.
GGATCGTATAGAGGGAGTTCCGATGAGTTGGGAATAAATCCTAAAGTACCCCTTTTGTCCCCCATTCGCTCTCATCGACCTCGTATCTCGGAAAGTATAGGTCTTAGAGCGTTGGTGCAAAAACTAATGTTGCAGAGGACATTTTTTTATATCCGGTTCCATGAAAAAAAAATTGTCTTTCATATAAAAAAAAATTGTCCCATACAAAATATTTCTGTATGAATACCGTAAACCGTATATTTCGTTTGCCGTAATTTTCATACTGTTTTTGTAGGGAGCCCATGGCTTGTGTGTACTATAAAATTACTGTAAATTTGCTTGATTCTATATAATGTTGGTGGAGGGGCATGAGACAACTTTCATAGTTTTTGCAAAGGTCATCATCATCATTTTGGAACATCCATTTTTTTTTTTTTTTTTTTTAGTATGCAACGTTCATCATGTTTATTTTGGAACATCCACATTTTTTTAATTATGCCTCATCCACAATGATCACTTTGGAACGTCAATTTTTTTTTTTTATTATGCAACATCCACTGTGATCATTTTGGTACATCATTTTTTTAATTACGCCTCATCCACAATGATCACTTTGGAAAGTCAATTATTATTTTTTTATTATGCATCATCCACTGTGATCATTTTAGAACATCATTTTTTTAATTATGCCTCATCCACAATGATCACTTTGGAACGTCAATTATTATTATTTTTTTTGTATTATGCAACATCCACTGTGATCATTTTGGTACATCATTTTTTTTAATTATGCCTCATCCACAATGATCACTTTGGAACGTCAATTATTATTTTTTTATTATGCAACATCCACTGTAATCATTTTCGTACATATTTTTTTTTATTATGCCTCATCCACAATGATCACTTTGGAACGTCAATTATTTTTTTTTTATTATGCATCATCCACTGTGATTATTTTGGAACATCATTTTTTTTAAATATGCCTCATCCACAATGATCACTTTGGAACGTCAATTATTATTATTTTTTTTGTATTATGCAACACATAATTTTTTTTAATTATGCCTCATCCACAATGATCACTTTGGAACGTCAATTATTATTATTTTTTTATTATGCATCATCCACTGTGATCATTTTGGAACATCATTTTTTTTATTTATGCCTCATCCACAATGATCACTTTGGAAAGTCAATTTTTTTTTATTATGCAACATCCACTGTGATCATTTTGGTACATATTTTTTTTTTATTATGCCTCATCCACAATGATCACTTTGGAACGTCAATTATTTTTTTTTTATTATGCATCATCCACTGTGATTATTTTGGAACATCATTTTTTTTATATATGCCTCATCCACAATGATCACTTTGGAACGTCAATTATTATTATTTTTTTTGTATTATGCAACACATAATTTTTTTTAATTATGCCTCATCCACAATGATCACTTTGGAACGTCAATTATTATTATTTTTTTATTATGCATCATCCACTGTGATCATTTTGGAACATCATTTTTTTTTAATTATGCCTCATCCACAATGATCACTTTGGAACGTCAATTATTATTATTTTTTTTGTATTATGCAACATCCACTGTGATCATTTTGGTACATCATTTTTTTTTATTATGCCTCATCCACAATGATCACTTTGGAACGTCAATTAGTTTTTTTATTATGCAACATCCACTGTGATCATTTTGGTACATATTTTTTTTTTAATTATGCCTCATCCACATGATCATTTTGGAACGTCAATTTTTTTTTATTATGCAACATCCACTGTGATCATTTTGGAAAATCAATTCTTTTTTGTAGCACAAATTTTTGGTGGAATCGTTATTTTACGGTCATCATCACCCTTGCCATCATTTTGAATTCTTCTCTCACTTCCTTTTCGTTTTCGAATGTTTCTTCCACATTGATATCCTCTTTAATTGTTTCTATAACTTCGAAATCCTCTTTGATGGCATTTTTACTTCAATATACTTTTGAATTGTTTTTTCTATTTTTCTATTTTCTTCAATTACTTCTCTTACTTCAATATCGACTCTACAAAATTATGGGTTTTAATACAAATCTTAAATCGCTCGTATCTTCTAAACGGGAAGAGATAGCTATAGAAAACTTTTACAAAATGTTGGTATAAGTTTTTGGTTAAACCGTTTTTTTATTTTTATCATTGTCCTCGACGCCCTTTTTGAATGCTTCTCTCACTTCGTCTTCCTCTTTGAATGCTTCTTTCCCTTCGTCATCCTCTTTGACTGTTTCTTCCACATCGATATCCTCTACTTTTGCTTCTTCCATCTCGATATCTTCTTTGATTGCTTCTTCCACTTTGATATCGTCTTTGATTGCTTCTTTAACTTCGATATCCAATTTGATTGCTACTTTTACTTCGATATCGTCTTTGATTGCTTCTTTTACTGGGATATCCTCTTTGATGGCTTCTTTAACTTCGATATCCTATTTGATTGCTTCTGTAACTTCGTCATCCTGTTTTAATTCTTCTACGACCTCACTATGCTCTTAGGGCGCGTCTTCAACTTCGATACTGAAACACATAGGCATAGTAAACTTTTACAAAATGATAGTACAAATGTTTGTCGGAATCGTTTTTTTATTGTCATCAACAACCTTGATATTCTTTTTAAATACTTCTCTCACTTCGACATCCTCTTAGACTTCCAACACCTTGATATCCTCTTTTAATGCTGTTCCACATTATATTGAACCCTGTTTGATTCCTTTTTTCACTTTGGAATTGTCTTTCTTCTTTGATTGCTTCTTCATCTTCGATATCTTTTATGATTGCTTCTTTCACTTCAATATCCTTTTAGAGTGCTTCTTTCACTTCGATATCGTCTTTGTTTGCTTCATTCATTTCGTCATCGTCTTTAAATATTACTACCACCTCGGTATCCTCTTTGATTGCTTACTCCACTTTTGTTTTATTATGCAACATTCACTATTCTGGTATTCTCTTTGATTGCTTCTTCCACTTCGATATCCTCTTTGATTGCATCTTCCACTTCGATATCCTTTTTGATTGTTTGTTCCACTTCGTCATCCTCTTTGATTGTTTCTTCCACCTCAACATCTTCTATTTTTGCATGTTCCACTTCAATATCCTTTTAAATTGCTTCTTCTATTTCATATCCTCTTTAATTGCTTCATTTACTTCATTGCCCTCTCTACAAAATTATGGTGTTTCATACAAAACTTCAATCGCTCGTATCTTCTAAGCGGGAAGTGATAGCCTTAGCAAACTTGTACAAAATATTGGTATCAATTTTTGTTGGAATCGTTTTTTTTATTATCGTCCTTGAATGCTTCTCTCACTTCGTCTTCCTCTTTGAATGTTTCTTCCACTTCGACATCATCTTTGACTGCTTCTTTAACTTCGATATCCTCTTTGATTGCTTCTCACACTTCGATATCGTCTTTGACTGCTTCTTCCATTTCGATATCGTCTTTAATTTCTTTTTTCACTTCGTCATCTTCTTTGAATGCTTCTACCACTTCGGTATCCCCTTTGATTGCTTACTCAACTTCAATTTCCTCTTTGATTGTTTCTGTCACTTCGATATCCTATTTGATTGCTCCTTCCACTTCAATATCCTCTTTGATTGCTTCTTCCACTTCGATATCATCTTCGATTTCCTTTTGATTGATTGTTGCACTGCAATATTCTCTTTCATTGCGTCTTCATCTTCGATATCGTCTTCGATAGCAATTTTACTTCCATATCCTCTGTCATGGCTTCTTCCACTTCGATATCCTCATTGATTCGATTGCTTCTTCCATTTCGATATTGTTTTGACTGCTTCTTACACATGGATATCCTCTTTGATAGCTTTTAACAGCTCGATATCATCTTTGATTGCTTTTTTCACTTCGGCATCCTCTTAGAATGCTTCTAGCAACTCGGTATCCTCTTTAATTGCTTACTCAACTTCAATTTCCTCTTTGATTGTTTCTGCTGCTTCGATATCCTATTTGATTGCTTCTTTCACTTCAATATCCTCTTTGATTGCTGCTTCCACTTGGAAATCCTCTTTGATTTGATTGCTTCTTCCATTTCGATATCGTTTTTACTGCTTCTTACACATGGATATCCTCTTTGATGGCTTTTAACAGCTCGATATCCTCTTTAATTACTTCTTCGACTAAAAGAAAAACACGCGAGCTGCGAGCAGCTCGCGCACAACGCAACCTCTAGTTATATTATATAAAGCTCGATTACCACTGACTGACTGACTGACTGATTGACTCATTGACATGTTTGTTCTCCCAGATGCCACCTCGTAGGGTGAAAATGTTTGGTGGGATCGTATAGAGGGAGTTCCGATGAGTTGGGAATAAATCCTAAAGTACCCCTTTTGTCCCCCATTCGCTCCCATCCACCTCGTATCTCGGAAAGTATATGTCTTACAGCGTTGGTGCAAAAACTAATGTTGCAGAGGACATTTTTTTATATCCGGTTCCATGAAAAAAAAATTGTCTTTCATACAAAAAAAAAATTGTCCCATACAAAATATTTCTGTATGAATACCGTAAACCGTATATTTCGTTTGCCGTAATTTTCATTCTGTTTTTGTAGGGCGCCCACGGCTTGTGTGTACTATAAAATTACTGTAAATTTGCTTGAATCTATATAATGGTGGTGGAGGGGCATGAGATAACTTTCATAGTTTTTGCAAAGGTCATCATCATCATTTTGGAACATCCATTTTTTTTTTTTTTTTTTAGTATGCAACGTTCATCATGTTTATTTTGGAACATCCACATTTTTTTAATTATGCCTCATCCACAATGATCACTTTGGAACGTCAATTATTTTTTTTTTTTATTATGCAACATCCACTGTGATCATTTTGGTACATCATTTTTTTTAATTATGCCTCATCCACAATGATCACTTGGGAACGTCAATTATTTTTTTTTATTATGCAACATCCACTGTGATCATTTTGGTACATCATTTTTTTTAATTATGCCTCATCCACAATGATCACTTTGGAACGTCAATTATTTTTTTTTATTATGCAACATCCACTGTGATCATTTTGGTACATAATTTTTTTTTAATTATGCCTCATCCACAATGATCACTTTGGAACGTCAATTTTTTTTTATTATGCATCATCCACTGTGATCATTTTGGAACATCATTTTTTTTAATTATGCCTCATCCACAATGATCACTTTGGAACGTCAATTTTTTTTATTATGCATCATCCACTGTGATCATTTTGGAACATCCTTTTTTTTAATTATGCCTCATCCACAATGATCACTTTGGAACGTCAATTATTATTATTTTTTTTGTATTATGCAACATCCACTGTGATCATTTTGGTACATCATTTTTTTTAATTATGCCTCATCCACAATGATCACTTTGGAACGTCAATTATTTTTTTTTATTATGCAACATACACTGTGATGATTTTGGTACATCATTTTTTTTAATTATGCCTCATCCACAATGATCACTTTGGAACGTCAATTATTTTTTTTTATTATGCAACATCCACTGTGATCATTTTGGTACATAATTTTTTTTTAATTATGCCTCATCCACAATGATCACTTTGGAACGTCAATTATTTTTTTTTATTATGCATCATCCACTGTGATCATTTTGGAACATCATTTTTTTTAAGTATGCCTCATCCACAATGATCACTTTGGAACGTCAATTATTTTTTTTTTTTTTGTATTATGTAACATCCACTGTGATCATTTTGGTACATCATTTTTTTAATTACGCCTCATCCACAATGATCACTTTGGAACGTCAATTATTTTTTTTTTATTATACAACATCCACTGTGATCATTTTGGTACATCATTTTTTTTAATTATGCCTCATCCACAATGATCACTTTGGAACGTCATTTATTTTTTTTTATTATGCATCATCCACTGTGATCATTTTGGAACATCATTTTTTTTACGTATGCGTCATCCACAATGATCACTTTGGAACGTCAATGATTATTATTTTTTTTGTATTATGCAACATCCACTGTGATCATTTTGGTACATCATTTTTTTAATTACGCCTCATCCACAATGATCACTTTGGAACGTCAATTATTTTTTTTTTATTATGCATCATCCACTGTGATCATTTTGGAACATCATTTTTTTTTAAATTATGCCTCATCCACATGATCATTCTGGAACGTCAATTTTTTTTTATTATGCAACATCCACTGTGATCATTTTGGAAAATCATTTTTTTTTTGTAGCACAAATTTTTGGTGGAATCGTTATTTTACGGTCATCATCGCCCTTGCCATCATTTTGAATTCTTCTCTCACTTCCTTTTCGTTTTCGAATGTTTCTTCCACATTGATATCCTCTTTAATTGTTTCTATAACTTCGAAATCCTCTTTGATGGCATTTTTACTTCAATATATTTTTGAATTGTTTTTTCTATTTTTCTATTTTCTTCAATTACTTCTCTTACTTCAATATCGACTCTACAAAATTATGGGTTTTAATACAAATCTTAAATCGCTCGTATCTTCTAAACGGGAAGAGTTACCCCCAGCAAACTTTTACAAAATATTGGTACTAATTTTTGGTGGAATAGTTTTTTTAATACCATCATTGCCCTTGACATCCTTTTTGAATGCTTCTCTTACTTCGTCTTCCGCTTTGAATGCTTCTTTCACCTCGATATCCTCTATTTTTGCTTCTTCCACGTTGATATCCTTTTTAATTGCTTTTTCTAATTTTATATTTTCTTCAATTGCTTCTTTTACTACAATTTCCACTCTATAAAATTATGGGTTTTAATACAAATCTTAAATCGCTCGTATCTTCTAAACGGGAACAGTTACGCCTAGCAAACTTTTACGAAATATTGGTACAAATTTTTGGTGGAATAGTTTTTTTAATACCATCATTGCCCTTGACATCCGTTTTGAATGCTTCTCTTACTTCGTCTTCCACTTTAAATGCTTTTTTCACCTCGATATCCTCTATTTTTGCTTCTTCCACTTTGATATCCTTTTTAATTGCTTTATCTACTTATATATTTTCTTCAATTGCTTCTTTTACTTCAATTCCCACTCTACAAAATTATGGGTTTTAATACAAATCTTAAATCGCTCGTATCTTCTAAACGGGAACAGTTACGCCTAGCAAACTTTTACAAAATATTGGTACAAATTTTTGGTCGAATATTTTTTTTATTACCATCATTGATCTTGAAATCCTTTTTGAATGCTTCTTTCACCTCGATATCCTCTATTTTTGCTTCTTCCACTTTGATATCCTTTTTAATTGCTTTTTCTACTTATATATTTTCTTCAATTGCTTCTTTTACTACAATTTCCACTCTACAAAATTATGGGTTTTAATACAAATCTTAAATCGCTCGTATCTTCTAAACGGGAAGAGTTACGCCTACCAAACTTTTACAAAATATTGGTACAAATTTTTGGTGGAATAGTTTTTTTAATACCATCATTGCTCTTGACATCCTTTTTGAATGCTTCTCTCACTTGGTCTTCCTCCTTGAATGCTTCTTTCACCTCGATATCCTCTATTTTTGCTTCTTCCACTTTGATATCCTTTTTAATGTCTTTTTCTACTTATATGTCTTCTTCAATTGCTTCTTTTACTTCAATTTCCACTCCACAAAGTTATGGGTTTTCATACTAAACTTAAATCGCTCGTATCTTTTAAACGGGAAGAGATAGCTCGAGGAAACTTTTACAAAATATTAGTATAAGTTTTTGGTAAAACCGTTTTTTATTTTTATCATTGTCCTCGACGTCTTTTACTCAATTTCAATTTCCTCTTTAATTGTTTCTGCTACTTCGATATCCTATTTGATCGCTTCTTTCACTTCAATATCCTCTTTGATTGCTTCTTCCACTTCGATATCATCTTTGATTGCTGCTTCCACTTGGATATCCTCTTTGATTTGATTGCTTCTTCCATTTCGATCGTCTTTGACTGCTTCTTACACATGGATATCCTCTTTGATAGTTTTTAACAGCTTGATATCCGCTTTGATTGCTTCTTCGACTTCGATATCATCTTTGATTTCTGCTTCCACTTGGATCTCCTCATTGATTTGATTGCTTCTTCGATTTTGATATCGTCTTTGACTGCTTCTTACACATATATATCCTCTTCGATAGCTTTTAACAGCTCGATATCTTCTTTGATTGCTTCTTCCACTTTGATATCCTCTTTTATTGCTTCTACCATTTCGATATCATCTTCGATTTCCTTTTGATTGCTTCTTGAACTGCATTATTCTCTTTGATTGCGTCTTCATCTTCGATATCGTCTTTGATAGCATTTTCACTGCGATATCCTCTGTGATGGCTTCTTCCACTTCGATACCTTCTTTGATTGCTTCTTCCACTTCGATATCCTCTTTGATTGCTTCTTCCACTTCGATATCGTCTTTGATTGCTTTTTTTACTTCGTCATTCCCTTAGAATGCTTCTACCACCTTGGTATCCTCTTTGATTGCTTACTCAACTTCAATTTCCTCTTAGATTGTTTTTCCTACTTCGATATCCTATTTGATTGCTTCTTCCACTTCAATATCCTCTTTGATTACTCCTTCCACTTCGATATCATCTTCAATTTCCTTTTGATTGCTTCTTGCACTGCAATATTCTCTTTGATTGCGTATTGGTCTTCGATATCGTCTTTGATAGCATTTTCATTTCGATATCCTCTGTGATGGCTTCTTCCACTTCGATACCCTCTTTGATTGCTTCTTCCACTTCGATATCCTCTTTGAATGCTTCTTACACTTCGATATCGTCTTTGACTGTTTCTTCCACTTCGATATCGTCTTTGATTGCTTTTTTCACTTCGTCATCCTCTTAGAATGCTTCTACCACCTCGGTATCCTCTTTGACTGCTTACTTAACTTTAATTTCCTCTTTGATTGTTTCTGCTACTTCGATATCCTATTTGATTGCTTCTTTCACTTCAATATCCTCTTTTATTGCTTTTTCCACTTCGATATCATCTTTGATTTCTGCTTCCCTATGGAAATGCTCTTTGATTTGATTGCTTCTTCTATTTCGATATCGTCTTTGACTGCTTCTTACACATGGATATCCTCTTTGATGGCTTTTAACAGCTCGATATCCTCTTTAATTACTTCGTCGACTAAAAGAAAAACACGCGAGCTGCGAGCAGCTCGCGCACAACGCAACCTCTAGTTATATTATATAAAGCTCGATTACCACTCACTGACTGACTGACTGACTGACTCATTGACATGTTTGTTCTCCCAGATGCCACCTCGTAGGGTGAAAATGTTTGGTGGGATCGTATAGAGGGAGTTCCGATGAGTTGGGAATAAATCCTAAAGTACCCCTTTTGTCCCCCATTCGCTCCCATCCACCTCGTATCTCGGAAAGTATAGGTCTTACAGCGTTGGCGCAAAAACTAATGTTGCAGAGGACATTTTTTTATATCCGGTTCCATGAAAAAAAAATGGTCTTTCATACAAAAAAAAAATTGTCCCATACAAAATATTTCTGTATGAATACCGTAAACCGTAAATTTCGTTTGCCGTAATTTTCATACTGTTTTTGTAGGGAGCCCACGGCTTGTGTGTACTATAAAATTACTGTAAATTTGCTTGATTCTATATAATGGTGGTGGAGGGACATGAGATAACTTTCATAGTTTTTGCAAAGGTCATCATCATCATTTTGGAACATCCAATTTTTTTTTTTTTTTAGTATGCAACGTTCATCATGTTTATTTTGGAACATCCACATTTTTTTAATTATGCCTCATCCACAATGATCACTTTGAAACGTCATTTTTTTTTTTTATTATGCAACATCCACTGTGATCATTTTGGTACATCATTTTTTTAATTATGCCTCATCCACAATGATCACTTTGGAACGTCAATTATTTTTTTTTTTTATTATGCATCATCCACTGTGATCATTTTGGTACATCATTTTTTTAATTATGCCTCATCCACAATGATCACTTTGGAACGTCAATTATTTTTTTTTTTATTATGCATCATCCACTGTGATCATTTTGTAACATCATTTTTTTTCAATTATGCCTCATCCACTATGATCACTTTGGAACGTCAATTTTTTTTTTATTATGCAACATCCACTGTGATCATTTTGGTACATCATTTTTTTAATTACGCCTCATCCACAATGATCACTTTGGAACGTCAATTATTTTTTATTATGCAACATCCACTGTGATCATTTTGGAACATCATTTTATTTAATTATGCCTCATCCACAATGATCATTTTGGAACGTCAATTTCTTTTTTTTTATTATGCAACATCCACTGTGATAATTTTGGAACATAAATTTTTTTTAATTATGCCTCATCCGCAATGATCATTTTGGAACGTCAATTTTTTTTTAAATTATGCCTCATCCACAATGATCACTTTTGGAACGTCAATTTTTTTTTTATTATGCAACATCCACTGTGATCATTTTGGAACATCAATTTTTTTTTATTTATGCCTCATCCACTATGATCATTTTGGAACGTCAATTTTTTTTTATTATGCGACATCCACTATTCGAATATTCTCTTTGATTGCTTGTTACACTTCGTCATCCTCTTTTATTGTTTCTTCCGCCTCCACATCTTCTATTTTTGCATGTTCCACTTCGTTATCCTTTTAAAATGCTTCTTCTACTTCATATCCTCTTTAATTGCTTCAGTTACTTCATTATGCGCTCTACAAAATTGTGGTGTTTCATACAAAACTTCAATCGCTCATATCTTCTAAGCGGGAAGAGATAGCCCTAGCAAACTTGTACAAAATATTGGTATAAACTTTTGGTGGAACTGTTTTTTTATTGTCATCCTTGACATCCTTTTTGAATGCTTCTCTCACTTCGTCATCTTCTTTGAATGTTTTTTCCACTTCGACATCATCTTTGACTGCTTCTTTAACTTCGATATCCTCTTTGATTGCTTCTCCCACTTCAATATCGTCTTTGACTGCTTCTTCCATTTCGATATCGTCTTTGATTGCTTTTTCACTTCGTCATCTTCTTTGAATGCTTCTACCACCTTGGTATCCTCTTTGATTGCTTACTCAACTTCAATTTCCTCTTTGATTGTTTCTGCTACTTCGATATCCTATTTGATTGCTTCTTCCACTTCAACATTCTCTTTGATAGTTTCTTCCACTTCGATATCCAATCAACAAATTTATGATTTTTCTTACAAAACTTTAATCGTTCGTATCTTCTAAACGGGAAGAGATAGCACTAGCAAACTTTGACAAAATATTAGTACAAATTTTTGATCATTATCATTTAACAACATACATTTATATTATGCAACGTCAATCCTGATCATTTTGGAACGTCCAGATTTTTTTTATGCAACGTTCATCATGATCTTTTTTGCAACGTTAAATTTTTTTTATACAACTATTATCATGATCATTTTGGAACATCCAATTTTTTTCTCTTTGATTGCTTGTTCCACTTCGATATCCTCTTTGATTGCTTCTTCCACATTGATATCCTATTTGATTGCTTCTTTAACTTTGATATCCTCTACGATTGCTTGTTCCACTTCGATATCCTCTTTTATTCCTTCTTCATCTTCAATATCCATTGGATTGCTTCTTCATCTTTGATATCCTCTTTGATGGCATTTTCACTTCGGTATCCTCTGTAAGGGCTCCTTCCTCTTTGATTTCCGTTTGATTGCTTCTTGCACTGCAATATTTTCTTTGATTGCGTCTTCATATTCGATATCGTTTTTGATTGCATTTTTACTTCGATATCCTGTGATGGCTTCTTCCACTTTGATATCCTCTTTGATTGCTTCTTCCACTTCGATATCCGCTTTGATTGCTTGTTCCATTTTGATATCGTCGTTGACTATTTCTTTCACTTCGATATCGTCTTTGATTGCTTTTTTCACTTCGTCATCCTCTTTGAATACTTCTACCAACTCGGTATCCTCTTTGATTCCTTAGTCAACTTCAATTTTCTCTTTGATTGTTTTTGCTACTTCGATATCCTATTTGATTGCTTCTCCCACTTCAATATCCTCTTTGTTTACTCCTTCCACTTCGATATCATCTTCGATTTCCTTTTGATTGCTTCTTGCACTGCATTATTCTCTTTGATTGCGTCTTCATCTTCGATATCGTCTTTGATAGCATTTTCACTTCGATATCCTCTGTGATGGCTTCTTCCACTTCGATACCCTCTTTGATTGCTTCTTCCACTTCGATATCCTCTTTGATTGTTTCTTCCGCCTCGACATCTTCTATTTTTGCATGTTCCACTTCGTTATCCCTTTAAAATGCTTCTTCTACTTTCATATCCTCTTTAATTGCTTCAGTTACTTCATTATGCTCTCTACAAAATTGTGGTCTTTCATACAAAACTTCAACCGCTCGTATCTTCTAAACGGGAAGAGATAGCCCTAGCAAACTTGTACAAAATATTGGTATAAATTTTTGGTGCAACTGTTTTTTTATTGTCATCCTTGACATCCTTTTTGAATGCTTCTCTCACTTCGTCATCTTCTTTGAATGCTTCTACCACCTTGGTATCCTCTTTGATTGCTTACTCAACTTCAATTTCCGCTTTGATTGTTTCTGCCACTTCGATATCCTATTTGATTGCTTCTTCCACTTCAACATTCTCTTTGATAGTTTCTTCCACTTCGATATCCAATCAACAAATTTATGATTTTTCTTACAAAACTTTAATCGCTCGTATCTTCTAAACGGGAAGAGATAGCACTAGCAAACTTTGACAAAATATTAGTACAAATTTTTAATCATTATCATTTTACAACATACATTTATATTATGCAACGTCAATCCTGATCATTTTGGAACGTCCAGATTTTTTTATGCAACGTTCATCATGATCTTTTTTGCAACGTTCAATTTTTTTTATACAACTATTATCATGATCATTTTCGAACATCCAATTTTTTTCTCTTTGATTGCTTGTTCCACTTCGATATCCTCTTTGATTGCTTCTTCCACATTGATATCCTATTTGATTGCTTCTTTAACTTTGATATCCTCTACGATTGCTTGTTCCACTTCGATATCCTCTTTTATTCCTTCTTCATCTTCAATATCCATTGGATTGCTTCTTCATCTTTGATATCCTCTTTGATGGCATTTTCACTTCGGTATCCTCTGTAAGGGCTCCTTCCTCTTTGATTTCCGTTTGATTGCTTCTTGCACTGCAATATTTTCTTTGATTGCGTCTTCATATTCGATATCATTTTTGATTGCATTTTTACTTCGATATCCTGTGATGGCTTCTTCCACTTTGACATCCTCTTTGATTGCTTCTTCCACTTCGATATCCGCTTTGATTGCTTGTTCCATTTTGATATCGTCTTTGACTATTTCTTTCACTTCGATATCGTCTTTGATTGCTTTTTTCACTTCGTCATCCTCTTTGAATACTTCTACCAACTCGGTATCCTCTTTGATTCCTTAGTCAACTTCAATTTCCTCTTTGATTGTTTTTGCTACTTCGATATCCTATTTGATTGCTTCTCCCACTTCAATATCCTCTTTGTTTACTCCTTCCACTTCGATATCATCTTCGATTTCCTTTTGATTGCTTCTTGCACTGCATTATTCTCTTTGATTGCGTCTTCATCTTCGATATCGTCTTTGATAGCATTTTCACTTCGATATCCTCTGTGATGGCTTCTTCCACTTCGATACCCTCTTTGATTGCTTTTTCCACTTCGATACCCTCTTTGATTGCTTCTTCCACTTCGATATCCTCTTTGATTGTTTCTTCCGCCTCGACATCTTCTATTTTTGCATGTTCCACTTCGTTATCCCTTTAAAATGCTTCTTCTACTTTCATATCCTCTTTAATTGCTTCAGTTACTTCATTATGCTCTCTACAAAATTGTGGTCTTTCATACAAAACTTCAACCGCTCGTATCTTCTAAACGGGAAGAGATAGCCCTAGCAAACTTGTACAAAATATTGGTATAAATTTTTGGTGCAACTGTTTTTTTATTGTCATCCTTGACATCCTTTTTGAATGCTTCTCTCACTTCGTCATCTTCTTTGAATGTTTTTTCCACTTCGACATCATCTTTGACTGCTTCTTTATCTTCGATATCCTCTTTGATTGCTTCTCCCACTTCGATATCCTCTTTGACTGCTTCTTCCATTTCGATATCGTCTTTGATTGCTTTTTCACTTCGTCATCTTCTTTGAATGCTTCTACCACCTTGGTATCCTCTTTGATTGCTTACTCAACTTCAATTTCCGCTTTGATTGTTTCTGCCACTTCGATATCCTATTTGATTGCTTCTTCCACTTCAACATTCTCTTTGATAGTTTCTTCCACTTCGATATCCAATCAACAAATTTATGATTTTTCTTACAAAACTTTAATCGCTCGTATCTTCTAAACGGGAAGAGATAGCACTAGCAAACTTTGACAAAATATTAGTACAAATTTTTGATCATTATCATTTTACAACATACATTTATATTATGCAACGTCAATCCTGATCATTTTGGAACGTCCAGATTTTTTTATGCAACGTTCATCATGATCTTTTTTGCAACGTTAAATTTTTTTTATACAACTATTATCATGATCATTTTGGAACATCCAATTTTTTTCTCTTTGATTGCTTGTTCCACTTCGATATCCTCTTTGATTGCTTCTTCCACATTGGTATCCTCTTTGATTGCTTCTTTAACTTTGATATCCTCTACGATTGCTTGTTCCGCTTCGATATCCTCTTTTATTCCTTCTTCATCTTCAATATCCATTGGATTGCTTCTTCCACTTCGATATCGTCTTTGATTGCTTTTTTTACTTCGTCATCCTCTTAGAATGCTTCTACCACCTTGGTATCCTCTTTGATTTCTTCCTCAACTTTAATTTCCTCTTTGATTGTTTCTGCTACTTCGATATCCTATTTGATTGCTTCTTTCACTTCAATATCCTTTTTGATTGCTTCTTCCACTTCGATATCATCTTTGATTGCTGCTTCCACTTGGAAATCCTCTTTGATTTGATTGCTTCTTCCATTTCGATATCGTCTTTGACTGCTTCTTACACATGGATATCCTCTTTGATGGCTTTTAACAGCTCGATATTCTCTTTAATTACTTCTTCGACTAAAAGAAAAACACGCGAGCTGCGAGCAGCTCGCGCACAACGCAACCTCTAGTTTTTATATAACAGTGACATCATTAGAATTTAAATAAATCGTAAATTTGTCATATTGTACAAAATACAACAAAATACAAATAATGTATTGTAACAGTTTAAAATAAAAGGATATGTCTGGATGTACCAGTTAAAAATAAAAGATAATAAATAAAAGAGAGATATGGTTTGATACATATATTGATTATAAAAGAAATCGGTAGAGCGGGTAGGTTCCTACAATATTTTCTTATACTTGTGGCAAGGCAACAGAGGTTGACAATATTTCCTTGGTTTATCGATGGTAGGCAGTTAAAACTAGAGATTACAATAAAAGTGTATAAATACAGAGGTAGACAAAGGAATGTTCGCTGGAGGAGCACAGAATCTTGAGGCTTATGGCCTTACAGCATGACAAAGTACACGTGGTAATTATAGAGGGTATGATTGTTACAGTTAAATAAATAGAATGGGCGCCATCTGACGAGAAATGCGTCAGAAAATATAATAGGGTTCCTAGGGGTTCAACCCGGGTAAAAATATGGATTAAATACACCTAGTATGATGTTCCGTCGACCGTTCCTGGCGCCAGTCCGGAGAGAGGATGTGGTGCAGAGCTAGCGACGGTAGGCTCGTAGAAAAGTCGAGGCACCCGGAGTGTGGCGGTTTAGCTGGTCGTGCGGAGGAACCGTCAAGCCTGTTACGGCTTGGATAACACGTAGGTGATGATGAGAAGAGTAAGGTAAAAACCCAAAGAAAGAAAGTAAGAAAAAAAAACCGACTTCCTGTTTGGGAACAGTAAAATACGAATTAATTTAAAGAGAACGGAATTAGACGGGGATTACACATGATAATTGAATAGGCGAGGCACTATTACTTACCAGATTTAGAAGCGTGTTGCACAGAATTTAAAAGAAAAGAGTAGATAAAACACACTGTCGCAGCAAACTGAGAGGTTAACTTTTGTATGTAGTAGAAAGAAGTTTCTGCTGTGGTCTTCTGGTGAGAAAAAGGCTGAGGATAAACGGACGCTGGTTTATATAGTAAGCGCAGCCAACCCGCGATCTTTAGTAACCGTTGAATTCAATAATCTTGTTCTTTGCTTCCATGACACAACAAATAAATTAGTGATACCATCGACAAGAAACGAAATCACCATCCGTCAGTCAAAATAAAGTATTGTTTATGGCCACATTTTGTAAAGTGTTTTACAACGCCATCTACCGCACACATGGCGAACTACGATAAGAGTACTAGAAAAAGATGTCTTGATGTGTGAGATCGTGATGTGATAATGCGCCGCCATGTCACTAGATGTCGTGTAATGTGGTATTTGCTTGTATGGTATGTAAAATGTTAATTAATTTAGAGAATGTAGTGTGTACAAATTGTACACGTTACAGTATTACAAATAAAACATGGGTACAAAGAAGAGAGGGTCTTCTGTTTTAGTTAAAAGACTGTATTACATATTCATCTCTGAAACATATTCTGTAAAACTAAAACGCTCGATTGTTTGGGCTCAGGGACTATATTTATTAATCAGCATTTGGGCGATGATCATTGCAAGGATTGATCTAGCTGATATCATGAAGCTGTGAAGAAACTGAGAAAGTCGGTAGGTACGGTAATTTGTCAAAATTAATTAAAAAGAAAACGGTAGAACTGTTACGATACCGACTTTTAACAAGACTACGTTGCTAAAGAATTCTTCTTAGTAACTAATTATGGTTTTTTAATATAAAACAAAATTGTTGCTTTTCGGAAATTTACCGCACCCTACACTTTTTTCACAACCCACCAAAATAAAGTAACCCAGATATCCTTAAAAACAGAACTATGAATTAATGATTAAATTTAAATTATTTTCACTGAATCAGTCACAGAATCACAGGATATTTATCATGATTTGTGAGTTTTTGATACGTGATACCCGTGATCATGGCGCAACTGCGTCGAAATATCGGGATACTCAAAAACTCACCAATCTTGATAAATATCCCGTTTTTAGTGAAAATTGTATTCATAATTCATAATCATGATAGTTTCAAAATTTTAATATAAATTATTTATTATCTGCCTGACAAGCTAGATGCAACAAAATGAGAAACAAATAATTCTAAGTATAATGGGCGATATTATCGATAAATAAAGCATACGACGACCTCCGTGGCGCAGTGGGCGTATAGTCGGCTGTGACGCAGGAGGTAGCGGGTTTAATTCCCGCCGCGGAGCAAATGTTTGCATGATCTACAAATATTTGTATCGGATCTGGATGTTTTTTCTATATATTATAAGTATGTATTTACAAAAAAAAAAGAATAAAGTATATAAGTATTCTATCAGTTATTTGGTTCTCATAGTACAAGCTTTGCTTAGTTTAAGGCTAGATAGCACTGTGTGAAATGTCCACCAATTAAATTATTATTTTTTAATTATACCATACAGTTAATTATCCTAGTCCCTCCTCCTTATTTCTATCCTAGTTTGGGTACCTATGTTTTCCATCCTGAATTGTATTATACCTAGTAAACCATTGTAATTTTTTGTTTGTGAAATTTTGAAGTTTGTTGTTTAATAAATAATTTATTATTTTTTTTTTTAATTTTTTTTACTTACTGCCTTCACTGCACGTGAACCAACACGAACTTAACCAATTTATTATTGTGTAGTGCTTTTGTGATATTCGTGGCAGTGTGTGAGTACCTTCCACAATGTAGAGTCCAATCTCTACCCCTTAACCGTGAAGCCAAAGGATGCGGTCTTTACATACAAAAGACCGAATTGGCCCTCTGATTGAATTATGACACCCTTCCTTAGACGGAGGGTCGCGATTTATTAATATTTATTTAGTTACATAACTTAGATTTTTCGCATCGGTAACCGTTTTATCATAGAAAATAATGTAAAAATCTTCCAGATTTATTTTCTAATTGACATGGAACAACAACATAATGGCTCACCTGATGTTATGTGATAACCCTCGCCTATAATTACCTCGTAGGTCGCACTTTGGTACGTGCTAAGGCACGTACCAAGATTCACTGCCCTGCTTCCATCAACATGAGGAATACAGGTAAGTCTCATATGCCTGTAATTTCACCGGTCACCATAACGTTCAATCGAAACACAGCAACGCTGTTTGGTGGCAGAAATAAGTATGGAACTTCCCCCGGCGAGACCTAAAGTTGCGTAACTCTACAACGCGTCTACTTGAAGTTTACGAATACGCCGTTTAAAAGTGTCTTATGATTGCCATGAATAAAGATTGTTTGCCTTTGACATAATAAAGTAGCGGGGAGTGCAATTTTAGACTGGGAGATCTCTAGTACATAGTAAAACTAGTTATGAGTACAAATTAGTGAAATATGATAGTTGCCAGTTCTAAGACCAAACGTTATTGTTGGAGGATCTGCTAAAATAAGCCTTCCAAGATTTTGATAAGGAGTTTGTTAGTGGTTCTTGAAGTAACAATAATGACTTGGTACACCAACTTTTTGAATATTGAGCACTAGACAAAATAACAAAACTTTATCCCTCTTCGAACTCTCGTACATTTTATTTTGGAGCCAGTTATGTTATCAAAGATGTTGTTTCTTGTTGGCAGAGAAAGGTCAAAGGAGTGCTTCAAAGGCCAAAACCAAATCCTCAAAAAATTGAGGGAGCCACACTCGTCAGCAATGTGTCGACTAGCCAATTGAATTTCAAAGCCGCCAAGCCACCACAAAATTTATTCAAAGAATAAATCTGAAAATTTGTAGATCTGAAGGCATAGACGCTGAGAGGCGCCGACGAGTCGACACAAAGGAATTTATAAATTTCACGACTTCCGCCTTGACTGTTTCACTACATAATATTTTAGTTGTAGGGGAAGGAGGCTTTTTTGGGTTTCATTCTGTTTGTAAGTAAAATAAAAGAGAAAACTTTAGTTTTTTATTAGATGCGCAAAAACTTCGCAAACGATTGATATCCGACTCAATGTGATCTAATTGATACAAACATAATGTGTTATTTTTAATACGTATTAATGATTTACGGCACATTTATACACGGAAAAACCTTTGTATTGTAACAAAGGTTTTCCATTTTTTCTTTGTGGGTAAGGCTTGATTAACTTCAGCGGTAATGAAAAAAAATAATCACAGAACCTCAAACCGCGCAAAACAGAGACTGTTCCTAGTACGAGTCCGTATATTTATATGAGTGGGTGAAATGACAAATGAGCGGAGGGAAAATTGTGAAAACTGTAGTTGGCAACAGGCCCGTAGTTAGTGTTCTGGGGTTGTAAACTTTAAGAAGATCCTTTGAGAGCGTTTGCTGCCTTCTAGTTTCGTTTGACTGTGATCTTGAATGTAAGTTGCCTATTTTTTTTTAAGTAAAAACTTATTTAGGCGCGTTGGACATTCTTTAGATGGGAAAAAACCATTGAACTCGCGACACTGCTACCGTTACTGACACCTCTGTATATAAGTATATGTAGTGTAGTCTGCTTTTATTCAATTTTTCACTGCTGTTGGCACTCCCGGAGTGCCACTTTTTTTTATTCATGATAGTTTAGCGCTCGACGACTAACTCACCTGATGGTAAGTGATGGTGAGATCAAAGATGGAGCACGCTTGCCTAGAAAGAACCTATTCACTCTGGACTTGAAGGCTCCGAGATTATACTGGTCTGGTGTGGAAGGGGAAGGGAAGGATTAGGTATTTACCAAAATGAATCTTGTAAAAACTGGGAGTCTGGCTACTCGGCGGACTTTAAATTGGCTTCCACTAGGGAGTCATCGCCAATGAGCCTAGAAACACGTCGCTCAATCGAATCAAGAGCTTCAAGCTGATACTTGGCCGTCTCAGAAATGGCAGCAGTAGCCTATGTCACTCCGACCCGTCTTTAGACGTCAAAACATAAATTAACAAAATTAAACGCCCACTAACAGTTTTGAATAAAATTTTATGTTATTCTAAATATAGGTTACTTAGTACTTAAATATGTCAGAATAGAGTTCGAGCCCCTTGTCATTTGTAAGCATCAAGGCTAAACAAAATCCAAACGTAAAGTAGTATAAGCTAGTACAATTATATCTACACTGTGCCTTATTATCGTGTTAAATAGTCTAGTACTTACAGGGGTTAACCCTTTATTACGACTCTGGCTAGCAATCTTACGCGCTGTCGCTCGAGGGCAAACTACCCCATTGTAGTGTCACCCTCTGCCTCAAGTGTCAAGTTTGTTAGTTCCCTTAGCTCTTTCGTTTGACACTGTACTTTATATTTGTGTGGGTGACGGCTAATTTCCTTTAAAACTAATTTGTGTGGTTGTGAAAATAAGGGAGCTATTTGCCGATACTGTTGGACGCGTGGTGGAAAAGATGGCGGTGGTTTCTGGGAATAGAGACTGTATTTCTTATAAGCTTTTTATTAACAAATAAGTGTTTTAAGTTATGAAAAGTGTAAGTCAAAATTGGTGGGCATTTCACTCAGCGCTATCTAGCCCCTCACTAAACAAAGCTTGTACCATGGGAACCAGATAACTGATATATGTAATACTTAAATACTTTTTTTTGTAAATACATACTTATAATATAAAGAAAAACATCCAGACCCGTAAGAAATATCTGTAGACTATGCAAACATTTGTTTCGCAGCAGGAATCGATCTTGCTACCTCCTGCGTCTCAGCCGGCTATTTGCCCACTGCGCCACGGAGGTCGTCACAAATTAAGTCACTACTATTAATTTCAATTTTATGTTTATAAATAGGTCGTTTTGATATTTATCCCTAGGTTATGCGTGTTTTTTATGAACACGTTTTTCTTAACGTACATACAAAATATAAAAAAGTCTTTATAAAACAGTGCTCAAAAAAATTTCCTTTCCCAATATCCATTCTTTTTTTACAACTAATAGGTTCTTTTATTTATTAATGGCAACAAGGATTTGTCATGGAGATTCATTTTATTTTCTAATTTACTTATGGCCGTAAACCACATTTACGGAGCCGTTATCAAGTTTACAAAGACCCAACATTCAGAGCATAAGTGATGAAAAATACATTAGATTAGATTAGATAATTCTTTATTGCACACCATAAAACAATAAAACTAAAAATAACACCTTACTATGTTTAATAAATATTAATCTGCGTTAGTTTTCATTGCATAACTTATAATAAAACACGGTCTCAAGCGAGAGCCTTGTTATTTATATCCGCAAACACCTGATTCCGTTGCGCTTTGCATTTTACGAAGAGCAATATTTTCCAGGAGTAAAATTCACTGTGTCACTACTTATGTGCATTGTGCACGGGCGTGAGAAAATAAATGTAGTTGTATGTGGATATTTGCTTTGTTATCTACGACGGTGATATTTTTACACTACCTTAGTACAGTCAACGTCAAAAGTAGATTAATTGAAGTGAAACTTCTAATGCGACATTCAACAAGGTTGCGCTAAACGTTTAACGCTACCATGGAGGGGGTATGAAAGCACTGTTGCGTTAAACGTTCAACGCTCCTGGGGAGGGGGAATAGAAAGAGAAAGAGCGAGAGTGAATTCGTGGCACTCGAACGCATGCGCGTAGTATACCTGTTACAGGCCAGCGCGAGCGTTAGCAACGAGTAGCGTCCAATATTCCAACGCAAGAGGGAGAGAGAAAGAAAGATACACAAAGATAAAAAGTAAGAGAGAGAAAGAGAGTGAGTGGGTAGATCCCAAGCACATGCGCGTGGTATTTGAAGGTTTCACTTCTACCACGTGTGAATTGCACACATGCTTTTTTTTTTATTTTGCTGCGGGTTCAATTCCTTCTCCGTTATAAATGTTTGCATGGTCTACAGATATTTGATAGGCTTCGGTATTTTTCTATATTTAACCAGCTGACCCTGGGAACTTTGTAACGCCTTATAATCAATAAATTTTGTGCCCACTATCTCTATATTCCAAGTAGAAAATTATTAAAGTACTAATATCGCTATTAAAAAATAGGGGTTGGTGGTACAAAGGTGAAAATGTGTGATTGTATGTATTGTTTATTGCCGAATCATAAAAAAATAAAAATAAAAAAAATTGTCCAAAAAATATGTATAAAATTTTTGGGGTATCACACAGACGTATGAAAAATAGTTTACGTCCTATTTTCTGAACTACCAAATATACACTAATTCTAAAATTCATAAGAATCGATCGAGCCGTTTCGGAGGAGTTTTGTTACAAACACTGTGACACGAGCATTTTATATGTTAGACTAGTTGACCCGCCGAACTTCGTATCGCTCTGACATGCATATGACGCGGGCTGTCAATATACGTCGGCCATCATTATCTGCATCAATGTATGAGAAAATGATTATTCTTCATAATTACCTTTTTGGGTGAATTTTTCCGATATTGTAATAGTTATTCTGCTATTCAGGACGGGGACAAATACAACAAATCAAAAACCAGGAAAATCGGTCCAGCCGTGCTAGATTTATAAGTGTTCGAACAAATCCGACTTTGTTTTATGTATTAAAATATTATAAGGAAATATTTACAAAAAAAAGAGAAGTATTCTATCCATTATATGGTTCCCATAGCTTTGCTTAGTTTGGGGCTAGATATGCCCAGAATTAATTTATTTATCTATTCGTGTGACTTATATTCGTACAGAGACTACATTACATACCTTAAATATTACAATACTTATAAAATACTTATATATATCTTATAACTTATATAAAAAACTAAAACGAATACAGAAACAACTAATGTATATGGATTTGCAAACAGTTCAATAATGTTGTTTAGTTACCTATTAAATATCTAAACATTCACAATTTTCACTTGTTTGACATGCCATTAAAACAGTGTTTTTTTTTTCGAATTTTCACTTGTCTTTTATGAATGAAAGTGTGCAATTTTTTTGATTTTGCGACATTAATAAGGCGTAACTAATTTGATACGCATATGATTAGACATTTCTGCCGTTCAATTATCTAGTGAATCGCCACTGAATGTTTGTACAGGAATCGAACCACCTTAAGAGGAAATCCGGGAAGCAAGACATTTGGAAAATAGGTATTTAACAAATCTATTGCTGTCGCGCTGTGCCCTATATGCCATTTGTGCGTGCGATAGTGACAACTGCAGGTCGGACTGATTATGCCTATTTAAAATAGACGAAATCACTGTTTCGTAGTCCCCAGTTTCCTCCTCCAAACCGGGACCGATTTTTTTTTCAATATGTAATAAAAAGGGCTTTGGCTATGTTTGTACGTTTTTTTTTATTTATATACGTCAAATTTGTTTGCTGAATGTCTGAAAATGGCAGTAAAAATTAGCAATTTCTGTAACTTTCAAAGGTTCATAGTTCTTATAGTAATTAATTTATGGAGAAAAACTAAACGTAGGGACATGAGCGTGGTACTTGTAGATTGTATGGTAAAAAAATATTTGCTCTTGTATCACTATCCAGAGAGGAAACAGGGGACTATGTTTGTATGGGCGAAACGCAGCCCAGATTTCCTCTTAAAACCATAGAATTAACACTATAATATCAAAGTGGTACAATAGGAACGAAGCTATTTGCAAACCAAACTCCTAGTTGCAAAGTGACATCTCGAAAGGTCCAAGTTGCAAGGTAACAGTCCCTACAGAGGAAAGACGATGCCAAGCCAGGCCAAGGTAGAACTAGTAATGCCTTGATGCCTTCCATAGGGACTGTCTGAGCTCAGCGTGTTGAATAATGTAGGAGATGGCAAACACCTTACCAAAAAGAAAGCTCTCATCTCTCGTCTCTAGGCGCCTGGCTGGTATTATGAGACTGTGGCGACTTTACCGACCATTTAATTAGTTTTTTAGGTTTTTTATGATGTCTACTCATGTCTTTTTATGACTCAAATCTATACAACAATTACAATTTCTAGAACTAGTAGAATAATAAACATATATAAATAAAAATTGTTTATTTCAAGCCATCGACTCATAAAGATTGCAAATAAAAGAAATATAAATTTAACATTAAAACGATTTAAAATTTGTTAAATCACACAGAGACATACACATAAATAAATTAAAAAATACTTTATTTTCTCTTCAGAAAAGGTTCACAAAATAGGTACAGCAAATTCATTGTTTGGACTAATTACCTGTTAAAACGTGTTAACTTATAGAGCCGTACGCGGAAACAAAAGACTATCAGTGATCGGGGCAACCCCTATATAAGGGGGTGCATGCAGGCTTAACCAGTACCCCAGAAACGAAGAGTCCCACCTGTCTTAATGGTGCTCCCACACAGGAGTTATACAATTTTTTATAACTTTATTTAAAACGAAACATTTTGTAACATTTACCTAAATGTAAGGGATAAAATGTTATACAACGATAGTAGTACATTACGATATAACTGCGGTAAGTTGAAAATTACAGCCGAGGCGATATTGCTAGCCCGAGCCGTAGGCGAGGACTACAAGAAAGCAGAGGCTATAATTATCAAAGCGCACGTATGTCATACGACGTTTTATAACATACTTGCGAGTATATAGATATAGTATATACATAGATAATAAAACTCGGACTTTCTCGGAAAGAAAAAGCGCGCGGAATAATTTTTACTTGTTCACAAATTAGCGATGCGCGCGCATTAGCGCTTTTTTTTTAAGGAAAAGGCACAAAAACAGCCAGTATTACTAATAAAGTAAATTAGAAATAGAAATAGAAAAATATTTATTTTGTGTCCATTAATATTAATATTTTTAATTATTATTTAATTTTTATTTTATTATTTAATATTAAATATTTAATTTTTATTAATAATAAATTAATATTTTGATGGTTTTTGTATCAGATTTTACAAATTAAAATTAATTAAATTAAAGAATTAAATATTTATTTTTTATATTTTATGTTCCAAAGTTAATTTTATTCATAAAATGTTGACCACTTTTCTGACATAAAAACTCGTTGCTAAGATTTAAAAAAGTACCGTTTATTTTAGATGGAGCATCTTGATAAACAGTACGTTTTACCTTATTAAAAAGAAACTCGTGCGTTTTTACATTACAATAACGCACAAGTACGTAATGACATACATTACGATATTAAAATTGGTGAAATAAGAGATCATTTACGAGCAAATATGTTAAAAATTTTATACAACACATGTTATAGTAACATTATATAACTGGTGTGTGGGACCATAACAATGAGAAAATAATATTTTCTGAAATTGTATACAAAATAGTATATTCTTGTACAAGGGCTGAAAGCGATGAATTACAGCTGAGATATTTTAGCGTACGAGCGAGCGAGAATGCTAGAGTTCGAGAGTCCGAGGATACCACATAAGTTATCATCACTAATTTATCGTCAGAGCAGTTTTAGAGTTAACAAAGACCTACTTACAGTGCAAAGAAAAGTTAGACAACAAAACACGATTTTATAAATAAATAAATAAAATAAATAACTATTGCTGGACATTTCACACAGCGCTATCTAGCCCCAAACTAAGCAGAGCTTGTACTATGGGAACCAAATAACTGATAGAATACTTATATGCTTTTATTTTTTAGTAAATAAATACTTATATTATATAGAGAAACAACCAGACTTGGAACAAATATCTGTAGATCATGCAAACATTTGTTCCGCGGCGGGAATCGAACCCGCTACCTCCTGTGTCTCAGCCGGCTATTCGCCCACTGCACCACGGAGGTCGTCATTTAGAACAGTTTATTTACTTACTTACAGTTAGTTTACACCACGATTTTAGAGCAGTTTATCCATTTCGGAAGTACAATATTAATTAACGGGCCACACGCACAAGATAGGTCCCCCTGAAAAACTGTGGGGGAGGCCTATGTTCAGTTGCAGACGTCCTATGGATATGATGATGATGATAGTCTAATTTATATCTAGACGACCTCCGTGGTGCAGTGGTCGAATAGCCGGCTGAGACGCAGGAGGTAGTGGGTTCAATCCCCGCCGCGGAATAAATGTTTGCATGATCTACAGATATTTGTTCCGGGTCTGGTTGTTTCTCTATATATTATAAGTATGTATTTACCAAAAAAAATGCACTTATGTATTCTATCAGTTTATCTGGTTCCCATAGTAACTTTGCTTAGTTTGGGGCTAGATAGCACTATGTGATATGTCCAGCAATATTAATTATGATTTACTGTCTAGAAATTAGCCGCGTCATTTATAAATTAACTTATTTTCAACGTTTAGCTTGCTCTTTTCTCTATTAGTCTTCAAATTGCAGACAGGAAAAGACTATGTACAGATTTTTAGCCAGATTAATCCCAAATGAGGTCTCTTACAAAGCAAGCGTTTATTAATGATGTGAAAAATATTATTCTGAGTAAACATAATAAATCCAAACACGTTAGTTATCATTTTTAAATCGATACCCAGTCTATAAATAACGTGAATTATGGTTAAAAATTTACATAATTCTAACTATCTAACAGTTTGTTTACTATAATGATGCTCGTGCGCATTCATTAGATTTTAATGATTAGAATAACTCAGGTCATTGATTTAAACTGTATTTTTAATTTAGATCAGATTTTAAAACGACATTCCAAGGGAACCACGAGAACTTTAATTATGTAATGTTAAATTTGGTGTAATTTTTGTTACTCACAAACACTTTGCAGTCTTTGTTTGCAAAATCTGTAAACTCTTACTAATATTAAAAATTGTAATGTAACTCTGTCTCTCTGTCTGTGTTTGTTACGTTATCACCACTGGACTGATTTCGATGAAATTTGTTGTATAGATAGATTATGACCAAGAATGAGACAGAGTCTACTTTTTATTCAACTGCGCACAAGGAGTGTAATGTTTTTATTAACAAACCACACGTGCTAAGCCGCGGGCAGGACAGTTAGTTTTCATATATAGGGTGTTTGATAATATACGCACAAAAATGAAACGAGCTATTTTGATGAGCATAATAAATACATTTGTGAAATGTTTACCATATAAATATGAAATTGATTTTGTCATGTAAAAACAAACTCTTTATTAAACTTATGTTGTGCTATTGCATAATGCTTGCCATTTAACCACAGATACTGTATTGGTGACATCCCGAGATATGTCTTGCTGTCCCTTTCTAACCCGAAACCCGCAGCCATTTCCGAAAGAGATATCAAAAATACATGCCGGCCTAGATCTATGGTAGCAGGTAGTTACTAGTAGTAAATCTACGCTTCTGTGGATTACGGCCTTTAATTTTGGATGTCGATTGCCAGAGTAGACAGTAAGTTTTATATCGAATTAATCACCGAATTAGTAGATTTTCTTTAAAATTTGATAATATAACAAGTTGTTTTTTTGTCAAGTAGTCTTTTTTTATGTTTTGAGAAACCGTTCCTTGAATATCATCAGTATATTACCAAACACCCTCTATGTTCCGGGTCTGAGTATGGAATCTAGTTTGGCGTCAAGTCCTATCTGTGTGGCTGTTGGGTGTAATGTGTAGCGCCAATGTGTAGCAAGTACATGAAAACAATCATGTCGACGAACAATTAATAATAATATAATAATACTGGGCATTTCATAAAGCACCATCTAACTCCAAACCCAGCAAAGCTTGGACTATGGGAATCAGATAGAATACTTATAACTTTTTTTTTGTATAATGATACTTATAATATGTAGAGATACAACCAGACCCGGAACAAATACCTGTACATCATACAAACATTTGTTCCTCAGTGAGAATCGAACCCGCAACCTCCTTCAGATGTTATTTGCCCACTACGCCACGAAGGTCGTCAGGTGTGCTGTGTTGTTGAGTTGTGCCGGCGACATGCCGCTCTGCTCGCTCAGTTGCCCGCCAGCTTTCATCGAGTAGAACTGCAAATGGCATATGCCGCAGATGCCGCGGCTCTCGTGCCGCCGGCAAAGTTGTACCGGCAAAGTTAGACAGTAGTAACCCAGTGGGCTGTGCCGCCGGACCGATGGCTTTGGCGTGTAGAGGCCTTAAGATATTTATGTGACGATTTCAATAATGTATCGTAGGGTTTTAATTTTTGTTTATAGATTAAAACAGCTTAGGTACCTATTCATGATGCAAAAGAAACTGAAAATCCTATAATCAATTCTCAGAATAAAAAATTTACTTGGTAAAAAGACATTCGTAATCAAAACTCCAAATCGAATTACATCATGTTAAAAATAAAAAGAAAATAGTGTTTTAAACTGGTTTTTAAATTGTTTCAGCTTTAATTGACAGTTCCATCTAGGGGTGTCTCACCCTGCATCTGTAGAAAGAAAACAATTTGCCCTGTTTTATTGGTTTTATAGAGGTGAACAGGGTTGTCACCCATTTTGTTTGCAACAACTGTAGTAAAAGTGACTTGATGCGAGTTTAAAGGCTTTGTCTTTATGATGACGTAGTTTACGAGCTTTTTACTACTAAATAACAAAAATGAAACTAAAAATATATACACTTTTATATATACTCGTGTACATAAGAAAGGGCAGATAGAACCAGATAATCCTCAAATAATAATAACTCCTCCTTCATTCATTTTCGTTGTTGCTCTATCGCTGAAGGAGGGATCTTTTAGTAGAGTTCCTTTTGAAAGGGCTCGTCTAGGGAAGTACTACCGCTATACCCATTACTACCATAACAACATTGCTGTGTTTGGGTTTGAAAGGTATGGTTGCCGGTGAAATTACTGGCACATGCGGCTGTACACTTGTATGCCTCTAGTTGATGGACGCAGGGCATTGCATCTTAGAGCACGTTCATAAGGTGCGTGACTTACGAACCAATGCTTTGTTTTAAGCGATGGATTTCACCTAAAATGGTAGGTACGGCTTGCAAGTCACACTGTGTGTGACACTTGTGTCACTTGTGTGCGCTCAGAGGAGCCCACAGCGTGGGCTCCTCTGAGCGCGCTGGGTGTCGCCATGGGTACTAAAATAAGGAGTTTAATGAAAGGATTTTAAAAAAAGAATATTCGTAATTATATTTTAAATTCGAAAGTACATCTGTCTCTGTTGCCCCTGTCTGTCTGTTTGTGACACCTGTGAAAACGGAGACAGAGAAACAGAAACTGTTACTCACCTGCGCAGGAGGGTAATGGTTTTATTGATAAACCACGCGTGCCGCGGGCGGAAGCTTGTATTATATGAAACCACATCCGATATAATTGCGGTCAAGCTTTTTAGTTTTTAAAACTAATTCCTTGTTTCGTCAAGTATTAATCTGACGCTGTAAAATGAAAGACGACCGCCAAGATTAAATCCAGTCACGTGAGACAAGTATCTTTAAAATACAAATTCAAAATTAATTTAAGTCAGTGTCAGTATCGGATGTACACTTGCGGTCAATACTGGTAGTTAGTATTATACTAATAAATCTGATCATAAGAGTATTTTAATGATGTTAATTATTTTTAACGCTGTATTCCAGTTTAGACATATATTTGAGGATTGTTTTTTAGATTTATAAAATCAGTGCTTACCGTACAAACTAACATTCTCTTATTAATGCTTTAACATTTATATATTTAGGATTATTATGCACTCTCTTCATCCATAGTTTAGACTTAAATGTGCACCCTCAACCATTATCAGTCGTAACAATCCAGTCATCCTCTCTATCCAAAGGTTGTCTGGAATAATAAGCTTTAAAGCGATAAGATCGCAAATTATATCATTTGCTTTATGTATGTTTTATTTAAGTATATAAATATAAATAAATAAATATTACTGGACATTTCACACAACGCTATCTAGCAACAAACTAAGCAGAGCTTGTACTATGGGAACCAGATAACTGATAGAATACTTATATACTTTTCTTTTTGTAAATACATACTTATAATATGTAGAAAAACATTCAGACCCGGAACAAATATCTTTAGATCATGCAAACATTTGTTCCGCAGCGGGAATCGAACCCGCTATCTCCTGCGTCTCAGCCGGCTATTCTATCACTGCGCCACGGAGGTCGTTATATGATGTATGTATAATAAAGTGTTTTCATTCATTTATTCATATATAATTATCAAATTACAATACTACATATACGTATTGTACGTGCGTTGTAAAACACGATATTAAGTTCTATATACATATATTCAGTTATATATTATATATATATTATGTTCTAGTAATAAAAATTCATCTACCCTTTAATGGGTCTAAGAATTCCGACCAGTTTGTCAAGAATAAGTTTACTGCCTAGGCAATGTATAAGTCCGTTTGATACTTTTACCACTGAGTGTATTTCTTGACTCGCTTCGCGTTTCAATAAATCAGAAGAAATGACGCCCGGCTGCGTTAGGCAGTCATCGACTCACTGGGTGGCCGGCGGGCGGCCCGCTTTGACCCAGGCATGCCATACGTCCGACCATTTCCATCTACGTCCGGGTAAATATGATTGTAACGGCTCGAATACACCTATTCTGTCATCGGCCGAAGAATGCCGGGCGTCTTTTCGGCCGAGCGCGTACACCGACATCGCTGCATCGTCTCAATACGTTTGTAGTAATGTACGCGCTCTCTTCATTTTACATACCTATTTCTGCCACCAAGCAGCATTGCTGTGCTTCTGTTTGAAGGTTAAGGTAAGGTTTCCGGTTAAATTACAGGCACATGAAGATTTACACCTGTGTGCCTCAAGTTGATGGACGCAGGACAGTGCAACGTAGGGCACATTTCTAAGGTGCGTGACCTACGAGCCAATTATCTGTTATAGGCAATGGTTACCACTTAACATCAGGTGGGCCATAAGCTTGTTTCATCTCCATGTAGCATTAAAAAAAATCTGTCATCAGCCGAAGCATGCCGGGCGTCATTAGCCGAGTGCGTACATCGACATCGTCTAATTTCGGTTATAGTAGTGTAGCGCGTACATTTACATACTTTTAATTTGTTCAGCCGAGTTTGGTCAACGACGCCCAGCATATTTCAGCAGATGATGGATTACGTGTATTCGAGCCGTTACAATCAGATATTTACTCGGACGTAGACGTAAAACCTAGATTTATGTTAATTTAGCAGAGCCAAAAAGATAGTGCGTTAAAAATTGATCCCAAACATCGACCGATAAAACGGTACGTGACAAATCCCGTATTTATATAATGATTGAAATAAATCACGAAAATTTTCTAAGTGAAATTCTTATTAATTATATGTTAGGTCATGAGTTTAGGCGTCGTACGGTACAAACGAAAAACTAGGATATAGTCACGCACGCTAAGTCTGTTTAGCGGTAAAAAAATGTAGGTAGACTTTAGAGTGCTTCCTAATGAGGCATAGCTAAAGCAAGGTTAACTCTTAGTAACAACTTGTTACAATGTTGTCTAGCTTTATGAAAATCTTATAATAATAATATTTTCATTCTAAAACATTGATGAATTAAAATAAATTATTGGGATTCGGCGAATGTTCGTATGTCTGTCATAGGTATAACGAATGATACAGATAGACAAAGACTTACAACGCGAACCTTCGTTAATTCCCGAATTTTGTGTCAGCCGTATTGATCGAATGTTTGTGTATTTTAATGGTACCTAAATTATGGAGTACAAACTGCGTGGTTTGTCAATATAAAACATTACCCTCCTTTTGCACAGTCGGGTCAAAAGTTTTCTATGTCTCAATCCTATATATAATCTATCTGTATACCATATTCCATGGAATTCAGACCAGCAGTTTAGTCGTGAAAATATAACGAACAGACGGACAAAGAAAGAATTTACAATATAAATAAATAATGCTAGACATTTCACACAGCGCCATCTAGCCCCAAAGTATGCAAAGCTTGTACTATGATGAGAATCAGAATAGATAACTGATAGAATACTTGTTTTTTTTTGTAAATACTTACTTATAATATATAGAGAAACAACCAGACCCAGAACAAATATCTGTAGATCATGCAAAAATTTGTTGCGCGGTGGGAATTGAACCCGCAACCTCCTGAGTCTAAGACAGTTCGCCCACTGCGCCACGAAGATCGTCAACAACGCCACAGAAGTCGTCAGTATGAATTTTTCAAGAAAAAGACAAAATGTTCCGGCTTTTCCAATTATTTACCAGCCCTAACTTTACGCCTATTTCACGCCAGCATCGCGAACGTACAAAGTGACACGGAAATAGTCTGACTGAATATGAGCCAATAATGTTCTGTTAAAGGGCGAAGCTTTTGCTGCTAATGTCTGTGTCAAACACCTTGACGGAATGTTTTTATTGCTCGAACTTTAGTTATTGTGACAAGAATACATGTTTGTCCGTTTGTTCGTTTTTGTCATGCTATCACACTATCACACTAATATTATTAATACGAAAGTTTGGATGTTTGTTTATTTATTTGTTGGTTTGATACTCAGTCATGTCGTAACAGCTCAACCGATTTCGATGAAATTTTGTACGTACGTAGAATAAAACCTGGATTGACACATAGGTTCTAATTCTAATTCTAATTCTAGGGTGGGGGGAATAAGATCTGCACTGACGTCCCGCATTGGGGTGTATTGTGCATTACCCCCCTTCTAACCTGACCCCAGCCATCCTAGCTCCTTGAAGTAACGGAGCAGGATTTTGGGTTGATGGATGCAGCTTTCCAAGATCCCCATGGATGCCGTTGTGTTAGCGGATGAGGATTCGATGAGTTCTTGCAGACCCGTCCTCAGCCTGATATCGCTCGTGGCCATACAGTGAAGCATCACGTGCTCCACCGTCTCTTCCTCCTGAAGACATGCGCGACAAAGCCCACTGTCCGTGGCCCCGGTCTATACACATAGGTTACTTTTATGTCATAAATCAGGCCCCATGGGATAAAAATGGGGTGTCAAGTTGAAACAGGGAGTTTGGCTTTTTTTCTTATAATTACCGTTATCTACATATTTAGTAATGTAACGCGTACGAAGTCGCGGGTAACAGCTAGTTTAAAATAAAATAAAATTACATTTGAAAGTATGTAATTCAGACTTCTTCTCCAATAGCAAAGCATCTTTTAATATTACAAATTATCTCTATTATAAATCATACATCGCGCGTTCCATATTATAATTTTCAGCAACCCACAAAACATGCACAATCCCCTCCTCAAATTACTTAAGAAAAATAAAAAAATATATTGTATATTTCATAATTCTCTCGATGTGACTAGTTTCTAAAAAAGTTACGCCTGTATATGAGAATCTGTTATTTTCTTATGCATTTGCCTTTGAGTTTGTTTACATTGTTAACAAATGCTGTTGGTTCTGTATTATATGAATAAAAAAAATCGGATTTGACAGGTACTACAACGACAGTACTAGAAACGAACAACATAACCAAATGAACATTGGAATATAGTCCTGTCAAAATATTGATCCGCATTATGTGATTGATTTTCAGATTTATTGTGCAGACATTTGTATAAAGTTATCACGGCAAGCAAAATGATGGGCGTCAATTTGAAACTATGTATTAGATTTGCTTGCTGTTTTTGACATATAAACGTATTTGAAGCTACACTTGTTAGCCAATTACGTTTTTTAGCGTCTTGCTGAGACGATCTAGATTCTAGATTATCGGGTCTTAGCATTTTATTCTAGATTCAAAAATTAAGTGCATATTATCGAAAAGTTCTATATATAGAAAACATAGACGTATCATTTTAGTCCAATGCTTCAATAAAATGTTAAAGGTTTTATGTGTTCAACAACTCGATCGTATATTTCCCAAGCTTGTTGAAGTGAAAATTTCTTTAGCATCGTTGTGATTTGAAAGTCGATGAAACGAAAAAGCGACAGATTCATAAGTGAAGTGAAAACTTCTTTAGCATCTTTGTGATTTGAAAGTCGATGAAACGTAAAAGCGACGGTAAAAAGAGACAGACATTCATAAGATTTAACGTGGGAGAAAATGAGATAGGAAGCATTATACAGTGTTTCTTAAATTCGTGGTTCTCTTTGTGCTTTGCTTCGTAATTCCTCCACTCGTACTCGATTCAATTATCATCTTCCGGAAATTTTACATTTGTCTCATTATCTTAAAACCAAAATTTTTGAAGGTTTCACTTCTACCACGTGTGAATTGCACACATGCTTTTTTTAATCTAGTTAGTTTTCAACATACTTGAACAAGTGTTATAAGGGGCTGGGGCTTTGCATCTATCAATTGGGAGATAATGCAGCGCGTTTTGGCATGTTCCAGCACTAAATTAATGTTTAGTTCTGTCTCGATTGACTCAGTGAAACTGTGCCTTATTAATAGAAACTGTAGATTCTTCCACATAGTTCCACACGGTATCCTCTTCATCCTAAGGTTGTCTGGATGAAATCACTGTAAGCTATATGACCACCCGTTGTAGATTTCTATTGTTTTTAGTTATTTAAGTGTTTTTCTTGGTATATTGTTTTGTAATTGGTGTTATGTACAGACAACGTTGCTAACGGGAAACCCCTTGCATGTTTAAAGATCGTGTGTTTAGATAAAACACACAGATATACACAAAAAAAACAAAAATATAAACAAAAAGATATACTTTTCACACCACCTGCTCGACAATTTCAAATTATATGTGATGTAAACCTCACCAAAAGCAGGTGATTGACTCCCTACGGCTGAGCTGGGAGTAAAGTTGTACTGAATTTCCGTGATTTCAATTTGGAACCTCATCAGTATTAAAATTTGAACCAAAGAAGACCTACACAATAAGAACTTATTCGTAAATCGAAGTAACCTCTGCACAGAATGCATCAACCTAGATTTAGTCTTTATTGTCTCGCAGTAAGTGTGAAAAGTAGAGTATTCTCCTCGTGGATAAAGCTGTCTGCGTCTTGGGCGTCCTTATATCCCTCTCTGTACTCAGGAATCTAGTAACTCTATAATCCTTTGTTCCTTCGGGATTCAATATACGTATCACCCGTGACGCAAGACACTGCTTTACCCCTCGTTTAATAATCTACTATTAATCAACATAAATTTTGGAAATCATCCTTGTACAAGTTTTTATTTAAATCTTTAAACATATAGGAGGGTACCAGCTAGCAATGGTATCTGTACAGTAAAGAGTTAGAGAATACTGAAATGTCTGGAAGACACTAAAGAAAGAATTTAATTTCTGCATACAACTCTTTAGTGCTTTACCACCATTCATTCAGTGCTGGATTTATAATTTTATCCCTAGGGAATCTAAATGAAGCTTCTCGTGCATACGTAATACGACTTAAGCCGAAGTTTTTTAAAGATAAAATTTTCTGCACAGTGTCAGACAAAAGAATACAATTTAAAACTTACGATAACTACAACCAACAGTTAACTAATAATTTGTAGCAAGCAAACGATTACGAACAAACAAATAAACAATTTACCAGCAGTAAAACGTAGCTGAAAAAGTGTTGTAGCCGTTTCGAGTCAAACGATTCGTGAAAAGAAGAAGAATAAGTCGAGGGCAAAACACAAATTACATTTTTTTCTACAACAATTTAAACAATTCGTGGAGACACTCGAAAGCGTTAAGTGAGTTTGGAAAGGTTTGGTGAACGCGTCAGAACACCTGGTTGCGAATCCGAATCGAGACAAACAGACGAACCATAGACATGATACCATGCTGAGTTCGAGAGCAATTTTTCTCTTAAAGCCAAACAAATGAGACGCCATTAGATGGAGTGAGAGCGCTTAATCTATTTCTGACGAGTTCAGTGACGCCGACAAAGACAAATCGACATTAGCCTACCCACACGGCGCAAAGGCGTTCTACTTCTGTTTCAATTCCACTTTTATTTGCGGATTAACTTCTTATTAGTCATTGTGCCGTCGCGGGACCCCAGGCCCAATGCGAGCCTTATGAATGACTCAATTATTTCACAGACTCAATACGAATCTCACTAAATTTAAACATTACGCCTGCTAAGCATGACTTATTTGAATCATTTTGAATCTGTGACGAGTTCAATCTCGGTTAAAATATTAAATAAAGTAATAAATAACCAGGCATTTACTGAGACATCTCGAATGCTTTCCATCATATCTTAATCATTAAAAATGCCCCCGTTGTTAAACACGTGTTAGTCTTTACGCTAAAGTAACACGAGTATTAATAAACTGACAACATATTTATGTGCTCCCAGAGACAGAAATAATGTTCATAAATTTAATGCTATTAACTTTGAACGATACACTGACAATGAAATATTAGGATTAAAGTTTTCATATAAAAATTATCCTACAACAAAGAACATAAAAATGCCAACTCGCTAATTGGTTGGCTAACCCGTAACAACCATTATTTGCTCGAGAATCGAGATAGATTTAGTTCTTCTATGCTCCCATTATAATGACTGTATTGAGCACGAAATTAGCATTGTTTATTTCAAATTCACGATTCATTTAGAATCTTATTCCAACGCGATAAGATCCTAAGTTTAACTACGGTCACGTGCAACGGTGACTAGCAAAAATAAAAAAGGAGTAGAGGAGGAGCGTATTTCAGAACCGACAAGTTGAAGAATGTCGAAATGTGTCATCTGTCAGTCGGTATTTAAAACGATATGTTATTCTGAAAGCGTTTCTCCCTGTCGTGTTTCTAAATAGTGAAGCCAGCTGTCTTGGTGTAAACATTAAGCATTTTCAGAAGAAGCCAATGAAAATTCCGATGTCTGAAAGGCGTTTTCCGTGTTGGAGCTACATAACATAAATTTTGTAAAAAGTATGTAAAACATGTCAGGACCAAAGCGATTTTGAATGCTCCATCGCCATAAATTGAGGACTTTTAAAAGTTTTCACTTTGCATTTGAAACCGAAAATAGGTTTGGTTTATGTGTAATTTTTAATTTAAAAGTTCTTTTCAAAAGAATGTTAATTACTTAAATCCACTCTTCACTTTTAAAGGCTAATGGGGATCGTAATTTTTGTAAGCGTTTAAAACCTATAACGGTAAGTACTTATAATGTAAGTGTTCATTCTTGACATCAACTTAAGCTATCAGCAAGACTACATTGTATTTACGCGTGTTTGGTTATTTTGTGTGGTGTACAATAAGAAGTATATTTATCGATCATTATCTATACCAATACAATAATTTTAAATTCGAAAAAAACTGTTTCTCTGTCTATCTGTTTGCTTGTTTGTTTGTGTTTCACCATTGGCTGGGCCAATATCGATCAAATTTGGTTTATG
Source organism: Philereme transversata (assembly GCA_963924445.1). Classification (NCBI taxonomy): domain Eukaryota; kingdom Metazoa; phylum Arthropoda; class Insecta; order Lepidoptera; family Geometridae; genus Philereme; species Philereme transversata. Next base: position 16,422,062 of record OZ004342.1, read on the forward strand.
GATAGATATGATCGGCATTGAGACATATGATACGTTTTACTCGACTGCACAAAAGGAGAGCTATCTTTTTATTTACCAACCACGCGTGCGAAGTTGCGATCGGAAGCTTGTAAAGCATAAAAACCGGCCAAGCGCTAGTCTGGCTTGCACATCGAGGGTTCCAAAATATTTTATTAAAGTGATTTAACTACAAATTAATGATATTCGGGTTTTTTCCTTTATTTGTGCTGTATGACTTTGCTTCTTGCAGTAAAATTTTAGGTCAACGGGAAGTACCCTTGGGTATATAGGTTTTGATTTATTTGCTAGAATAATATGCGGCAAAAATGACCGTTTTTTTTAATTACATTGACTTTTTGACAATTCCATAGGACCATATACCTATGTTTGTGACATTAATTTCAACTTGATACTTCCACGCGTTCCTGAGAAAAAGTGTCTTGACAAACGGACAGACAGTGTGGCAACGAAATGATTCTATAGGGGTGCCTTTTTTCCTTTTGAGGAACCCTAAAAATAAAAAAATAAACACAGTCAAGAAGAAAACAAACTTTAAAAATTCAGAAGTCTCTACAGCAAAATGCCCAGTACAGCTGAAATTCCTAAGTGAATATCCAGTTCTCGTCCTGCCCTAATATTTCGTCTCTCCAGACTTTGTTTTTGCGAAGTACAGTCGTGTACAAACTGACCACTTCCACCGTCAATGGGAAGCATTATGTTGCATGCTCAGCAGTTGTGCACTTGAAATGCTTAGGGTTGTGATATGGTGCTGAAGTGGTAGCGTTTTCTACATCGTAGGAAGCTTTTTTATCGACTTCAAACAAATAGGAGAGGTTTTTACTAATTTTCCGTTATGTAGCATGCTCAGCAGTTGTGCACTTGATATGCTTAGGGTTGTGATATGATGGTAGTATGGTAGCGTTTTCTGTCTAAAAAGCCTTCACCCCGGCTTCAAACAAACAATGAAGGCTTACAATTTGTCCCGTAAGTTTTTTTATTAGTTCAGGCGTCATCGCTTCTTTAATGATTTAAATAAATATTTTGAAAAAAAGGAGATTCTTGAAGGTTCTCAGAAATTTATAAAGCACTAATATTAATTGTTATAAAAATCATCACCCTTCACCTATCACTTTTGGTAAAATAAAAAAAACACAATAAAAATATATAATATGAATTAATAATATATTACTATTTTACATTGTTCTAGAATGTTCACTTATGTTTCAAAATATTTAGCTCAATTGTAAAACTACTAAGAAAAGTAGGTAATTATTTTATTTCAAAATAACTCGGCTAGAAATCCACTTTAGCCTGACCCTAAAACTGTGAGCAATAACGATTTTCCGCAAACTCCTCCAGGTAATGGCTGTAGCGACATTATATCGAGTGCATCGCAATTTTTATTCGCTACGTTGAAATTTAACATTTTTTCACTTACCTGTACTTACCTACTTTAGAAAAGTGGAGTTATTTTTAGCTTAATATTCTGCCTACAGTAATTCTACTAACAGTTTAAGCCTTTCTGTTACTTCAAAGGTAACCTAGGTACCCTTTGAAGTAACATACATTTTGGAACTAAGATCATCTTAGAGCCTAACATGAAGCATTTCATACACGTACTTATTCACAGGAAATTAATTCAGAAACTCGGCATTTAAATTAACATACGTGTGACCTTTTGAAGTTTAATATGTCATGTTCGCAATCCTTGCAGGTATTTGAGGTTAGGTTGTACCTCAGAGTAATATTATAACATATACAAGTGCGAACATTGATCTATCTATATTTATTCTTCATATTTATGAAGAATAAAAATAAACGATTCTGTTAAGTTCGTGCTTAAGTATCAAAGAGAAATACAGAAAGACCGAAGATTATCCAGTTTTTTTAAAGAAATATCACTGCCTCCGTGGCACAGTGTGTGTTTGGAGGTAACGGGTTCGATTCTCGCCGCGGAACAAACGTTTGCATGATCTACAGATATTTGTTCCGTGTCTGGGTGTTTTTCTATATAATATAAGTATGTGTTTACAAAAAAAAGTATATAAGTATTCTATCAGTTATCTGGTTCCCGTAGTACAAGCTCTGCTTAGTTTGAGGCTAGATAGCGCTGTGTGAAATGTCCAGCGATATTTATTTATTTATGTGTAACATCTTTTCCCTCGGTTTGTGGGATAGATGTTGGCAAAAGGGACGGAAATGTGTAACAGAAAACCGGGGAAGCGCGCGTTATTTGATTTAACCAATGAGCGCGCGCGGTGGTCAGATGTCCATCATATACGACTACTGTAAGGCTCGTAGTTTTTTTATATTTCTTATGGAAATGTAACCAAAAAGAACAAGACCCCTTAGGCAAGCGTCAGCGTCACAGAGCGTCTTGCATTAGTTAGAAAAAATACTATCAAGATAATTAAATAATAACCTGCCTATACTGAGGGTAGTCTAATAAGTCCGATCTGACATCTAACATTTTGCATACCGTAATAACTTTCTACGAACTTCTACACATGAAATCCAAAAATCAACCACTTATTGTCAAATAATTATTATGTAATCCATACACTATAACAATTCGTATAATTAATATCCACCAGGTTAAAATTTATATTTAAAAAAAAAGTGGCACTCCGGGAGTGCCGACAGAAGTGAAAACTTGAACAATTACGTGCGTATGTTTTGAATCGTCAGGAAATACATTTTGAATCGTCAGGAACGGTGTTGACAACAGTAACGGTTTCGCGAGTGTTTTTGTCCCATCTCAAAAAATGCCCAACGCGCCTAAAGAAGTGGTCACTTCAAAAAAAAATTGGATGTTGCAAAATGATCATGATGGATGTCGCATAAACATGAAAATTTACTAAGAAAGTTGTATTATGCCCCTTCACAAATAAAAAAAATTAAACGATTACGGTGTCGGTAACAGTGTCGCCAGTTCTATGTTTTTTCCCATCTCAAAAAATGCTCAACGCGCCTATAGAAGTATGCACTATGCCCTACATGCGTATAGAAGTTTTCACTTCAAAAATTACACGCAGATACACTAGTTTATCCTGTATCAATATGTCGACAGTAACATAATAATATTGTATCCAAATGATACAACACTAGAATATCGGAATTTATTTCAATCATTATTATAAATTCGGGAATTATCACGTCCCGTCTTATCGGTGCGAGGCGAGACGTTATTCGGAGCGGATCGCACTCACCCTGATGAAGGTTCACGAATTGAACCGAAACATTGTCGGTCGATAAGACGGTACGTGATAAATCCCATATTTATAATAATGATTAGAATATCGTACTATTTTGCTGGTCGTTGGTAGTATTTTGACACCTGCCAAATCCAACCTATTACATTTCCACTAGAATACGCAGCATGGAATTTTAGAACATATGTTCTTGTACATATGTATATGTTGTCTCTACGTGTACAATGAAAGACATATTTCTGCCTTGACCCTTGACATTGCGGTTTGACCGGTTTTTATCGCCAGTTTTAATTATTCTATTCGTAGTAGCTTCTGTGTGAATTAATGAGGAAATAATCACATTAATATTATAAATGCGAAAGTTTGGATATTTGTTTGTGTGTTACTCAATCACGTCGTAACGGCTTAATCGATTTCGATGAAATTTGGTATGTACGTAGATTATAACCTGGATTAAGCTATATTTCTAGGTTACCTACACATTTAGTGTAGCCGAAATCGGCCTGGATGACATTATCATCATCAGTGTAACGTGTACGATGTCGTGGGCAACAGCTAGTAACTAAATAATGCTGGACATTTCACACAGCGCCATCTAGCCCCAAACTAAGCAAAGCTTCTACTATGGAAAGCAACTGATAGAATACTTATTATCCTTTTTTTTTGTATACTACGTGTTTTGTTATGTACGACATTAAATGAAAACATGGGTAGGGTAATGGCTAGTATTGTTGTAAAATAGGTTTTTTTTCAAATTAATTACCACTGTAAATTTTCAATTTTCAAACAACCTTTGTATCGAGTCATAAAATATCAATGAAACAGCCTGTATAAAATAGGTAAACAAATCATATTCATTCACCATGTAAGCAGGGACCTGTTAAATTGACAAAGCGGCATCGTCGCAAAGACGCCGCCGATTTACGTTAAAAATTGTTTATTGGAAATGTATCGATTACTGGATAAATATTTAAGCTACCGGTATTATAGGTACTTTCCTCTAAAATCAGTTAATACGATTCTGGATGTGTGTTTTAAATTAATGTCGTACATAACAAAACACGTAGTATAGAGAAACAACCTGACCCGGAACAAATATCTGTAGATCGTGCCAATATTTGTTCCGCGGCGGGAATCGAACCCGCAATCTCCTGCGTCTCAGCCGGCTATTCATAGAGGTCGTCTAAATAATGATACTCGTAGAATACAATTATTTCTGTTTTATTAAGTTATTGCTATTAGCGACAGTGTTAAAAAATGGAAAAGGCAGCCATAAAACAATCGTACTCCATACCGTAACCATACTCCAAGGTTTCCATACCTGAAAAGTAAAAAAGGAACTCTATTGGATCGGTTAATTGTCCGTCTGTCTTACGTTTTCACGACTACACAGCTGGACCAATTTCAATTAAATTTGGTATATAAATAGATTATGACTCGAAATAATTGGATACTTTTTACCCAACTGCGTAGAAAGAGGGTAACATTTTATATTTAAACCAAGCATGCGAAGGCGCGGGTTGTCTTAAATATGCGGATGTGGTCCACAGACGAGAGGCTATTTTATCTGCAGTAGACGTGTAAATTAGACATTATCCAAGTTCTTTTCAGCATCTCCCGAGTTTGAAATCTAGATGGATGACGTCCATTTATCTCTGGCTCAACAGGATGGAGCCATTTTCTTCAAGAAAATAATGCAATTTGTGCATCCTCGTTCTATCAGGATGTGAGAGAGTAAGTTGTGATCATAGCGGTTCCGTGCGATTTAAAGTTATTTTCTTATAAAACTCAGTCAGGAGAATGCAAAGACTTTACTTTTTAATAATTAATATGGTTAAGAAATAAATTGATTGATTGGTTATGCAGTATTTGCACTTTTATTTTTAATTTATTTTCTATATTTATTGTTGATGCTATGGAAAGAGCTATGCTCGGAATTTCTGTGAAGGCTAGAATCCGAAACGAGGTTATCCGACAGAGAACCGAGGTGATCGACATAGTTTAGAAGGACAGCAAGCTGAAGTTGCAGTGGGCCGGTCATATCTGCCGCAGAACTGATAACCGTTGGGGTAAACGTGTTCTGGAGAACACGTCTAGGCAAGCAAAATGTAGGTCGCCCTCCAGCTAGATGGAGTGACGATTTGCGCGCTGTGGCTGGCAAGGATTGGATGAGAAGAGCTGAGGATCGGGCTCAATGGCGCACCCTGGGAGAGACCTACGTCCAGCAGAGGACTGTTATAAATTGATAATGATGATGTTTAATTGTTATTTTGATTCGATTTATTTAATAAAAAGAAAAATGTAGGTACTTTTATAGTTTATGACTAATGATTATTATTAATTGACGTATGTTGCTATTCTATTGTATTAGTTGATTTTAATAATATATGTAATGTGTAAATAAATATACATTTTGAAGCCATTTAATCGGAGGGGGACAGAAACATTTTAAGTTAAAAATTAAGAGATGCAGGGTTTGATTCCCGCCGCGTAACAAATGTTAGCATGATCTACAGATATTTGTTTAGATCTGGTTCTTGCTCTATATATTATTATAAGTATGTATTTATAAAAAACAAAGTATATAAGTATCAGTCATCTGGTTTCCGTAGTAGAAGCTTTGTTTAGTTTGGGTTTAGACGGAGCTGTGTAAAATGTCATCATTATTAAAAAAAGAAATAGGCTCGTAAAATGTAGAGATCTTTCTACATAACATGTGTTTTAGTAGACTAGTTGACCCGGCAAACTTCGTACCGCCTTGACATACATATGACGCGGGCTGTCAATTTACGTTACCCCGGTAAAGTTGAAAATCTGCCATCATTATGTATGAGGTAATGAATTTTCTTAATAATTTCTTATTGCGTTAATTTTTCTGATATTTTATTAGTTATTCTACTATTCGAGGCGGAGAAAAATCCAACAAATCAAAGATCATCGAAATCGGTCCAGCCTTTCTCGAGTTATGGGTGTTCGAACAATGTATAAAGTGTTACCTATAAGTAGATACATCCGTAATGTTAATCTCAGCAATATGAAAAATTAATAAAGATTTTATTTATTTATTTTATTTTAAACCGGACTTTGTATTTTAGATAACATCATTTACTAAAATATATAAAATTGGAGATGGATTTTAAGAGTTTCTTGTGAAAGGGCTCGCCCGGGGAAGTGCTACCACCATACCTATTTCTCCCGCCAAGCAGCATTGCTGTGTTTCGGTTTGAAGCGTATGGTTGCCGGTGAAATTACAGGCACATGAGGCTTTACACCTGTATGCCTCAAGTTGATGGACGCAGGGAAGTGCATCGTAGGGCACATTTCTAAGGAGCGTGACCTACGAGGCAAACTTGTTATAGGCTATGGTTACCACTTAACATCAGGTGGGCCATAGGCTTGTTCCAACTCCAGTAGTATAAAAAAAAGATATAATCAGCGATTGGCGAACGTCTTAGAATGAGGGCCCAAGAAAAAATTCCCCCTTAACACAATATTTTAAAACGTTTTCTGTTCTCGTACTAACATAAACTACATATACATATGATATATCATAATTCTATACCTATATTATGTGATTTAATCATTTATTTGTGTCTATTTGCATTTTATAAAGTATTTAGGTTTTGTTGCATTCCCTTCATCCATATCTTAATGCACCCCGACCATTCTTTGACATTACTCCAAAGGTTGTCCTGAAGAAATCGCTTCAAAGCGATAAGACCGTCCATTACTATTTGCTTTGTCTTCAATTTTGTCTGTAATTTTTATTTTTTAAGGTGTACCATAAAGTATTTTCATTTATTTATACTGACTACATAGCCAACCCATACTAAGAAGGGCTGCAAAAAGTGGCACGATTTTGCATATTCAAACAAATAGTCAATATTTGTTAAATTTGTTAACAACATCAGCTACGCTGACGATATGGTGTTGCTGGGTCCCTCGATAAGTGCCGTCAGAAAACTCCTTCAACGTGAATAAAAGTGAACTGCTGGTATTCCAATCGCGGGGTCACAAGATCACCGATGTACCACCACCCGTCTTTCTTGATGGTGTCACCTTACCCAGAGTTTCACGTTTCAAGTACCTGGGCCACTGGGTCACGGAGGACCTCACGGACAATGAGGACATTGAGAGGGAGCGTCGGGCGTTGGCTGTCCGAAGCAATATGTTGGCTCGTAGATTTGCACGATGCACGGGAGCAGTAAAGGTAACTCTCTTTAAGGCCTTCTACCAGTCTTTTTACACGTGCAGTCTATGGACCAACTATACGCAGAAGACAATCAATGCCCTACGCGTTCAGTATAATAACGCGTTTAGGATGCTGTTGGGGCTGCCGAGGTACTGCAGTGCATCAGACATGTTTGCAGATGCTCACACGGCTGGTTTTCATGCTATTCTACGCAAGAGAGCCGCCTCGTTGCTGGGCCGTGCCCGCGGCAGCGGTAACACTATCCTACGCGTTTTATCTGATAAAGCTGACTGCCCAATATTGTGGCACCTAGTGCAGCTGCATGTTAGAAAATAAGTATTTCATTTTTTATTTATTAATTATTTGACATGTGTTTTAAATTTATTTTATTTTGATTTTAAATTTGATTTGCAATTTGTTTTGATTTAGTTATTATTATTATTATTGTATCCTTATTTATTTTATATTTTTATTACTAACATAGTTGGAAACAAATGTAGTACTAACAATATATGGACTTAATACGTCTGAAATAAATTTTATTGAATTGAATTGAATATAGGTACGTTTGTCATATTGACACCTCGACTGTATCGAGTGACAGATGAACCAACGGAGTTTAGGTTTTAAGTAAGCCGCAGCCGGGCAGTTTGTGCAACATCCATAGTCCAAATTGATAAGAATTGGTATAACGGTGCTCCCATACGCAGTTAAGGTCGCCGCGGGCTGGTTGCGCGTCTGATTAGTGGAGCGGAGCTGGGATCCAGCCAACGCCGCCAAAGCTGCTGAAAGATGGATGCAAGTTAGTGCATACATGGACTGTACGCAGAAAGGCGATTGTTGATCGTTCATTTACGAAACGATAAATTGTTATATTATTATTAACTGCTGGGAGCACCATTTTTGTACTAAAAACGGGATATTTACCATGATCATAGCGCATGCAACTGCGTCGAAATATCGGGACACTCAAAAACTCACAAATCGTGGTAAATATTCCGTTTTTAGTACAAATAGTGTTCATAACCATGATAGTTTCAAAAGTTATATGGGAACACCAGTTCTTTTCACGCCCTAACCGGCAGATAATTCTTAGAGGATATTTATTTATTTCTAATTTTGGCAGATAATATTTAAATCACGAACCCCAGAAACGTGCTCTACGATGCACTGCCCTGCGTCCATCAACTGCATCCATCGAGACTTACAGGTGTAAAGCCTCATGTGCCTGTAATCAATTAATAAATCATTTAATTACGAAGCCCTCTCAACATTAAGTTCACATAAAAAGGATTTGTTTAAAAATATTAGTGATAAGGTGTGTTTTTTGTTGCTAGATAAAATATTTTTAATTTTAATTTTTACGCTCTTTGCAAATGAACATGTACTCGTATGAGCAGTAAATACAATCCTGTAAATAACAGTTCTAGATTGTTGTTACAAGTATCTTTCAAAGTAGCATTGAAAAGCAAGTTGCGAAGCGTCAGCTAACAAGGGTCGAGCAACGAACTGATTGTAACTTTTGAGGATTACGCAGCCTTTCTCAAATTAAACTTATAATTAGTAGAACTTTCTTGATGGGTAAATTACTGTTGAATTGTGAAATTAGCGAATTTACTTCTTAATACAATTTTAGGTAGTACTTCAGTGACTAAGCCCGGCTTGTGTAACGATCCCTAAACGTACATATTTAGCGACTTAACATGTTTAAATTTGACGTATTTGTATGATTTGACAACTCTCTAAATCATATTTAGCCAATAAATACGAACAGGCAAGAAACGAAAACTTGTAAAGTCAATCTTACAAAATCAACTTCCTCATAAAGTCATTAAATTTAAGTCTAAAGGTGTTACCACACCAATCGATCGATCGCCGATCGATGCCATCGATTGATGTAAAATAAGATCAGTCGACGTCGATCGACAGTTCCTACTATGCCGCATCGTCGACTGATTTCAGTTTACTATCGATCGATGGCATTGATCGTTGCTCGATCGATTGGTGTAGTAACACCCTAAATTTAGTGACAACCTCTTTAGCGCAGTGGGCGAATAGCCCGCTGAGACGCAGGAGTTTACGGGTTTGATTCCCGCCGCAGAACAAAATATGTTTGCATGATTTACAAATATATTGTTTCTGAGTGTTTCTTTAAATATGATACTAATGCTGCTCCCATTATTCAAACTTTTCTTAGTTTGGGGTTAGATAACGTTGCGACAAAAGTTCAGTATTTTTTATTTACTTAGTCTTTTTTATATTATAGATTTATTATTAGATTTTTATTTTGCCACGCCGTATTAGTTTTTACGTTGTAAATTTTTGCAATTTGGTGTAACAATTAAGAATCCAGGCAACCTATTCAAAGGACAGTAATGGGCAATAACGGACGGTTGTGCCCAGAAAATTTTGTATTTGTCGCAGATGGTATAAAATTATGTTTAAATTAAGGTGACGGTCTTTACGTAGGTATCTAAATAATGAGCGTAGACATAGTAGAAGTATGCGCCTTTCTAATTTTTAGAATCATAAACCTTGCAAACCAACAAATAAAACTTTAATGGGCTTAAAAAGGAAATGTAAGTTCGAAACGATACGGAACAGACCGCATATTATCCACATAAAACTAAGGTTCTTTTATCGCTCTCCGCGTAAATTCTCCTATCCTTAGGGATTGCAATAAATAGCTGAAATCCTGAACTTCGACCACTGACACAGACAGCCAGATAACTTGAAGCTACACTTTTTATTTTGCTCTTTGCTACTTTGTAAAACTTGTTCCAGGTATTTCAATCTTGGTATTCATAGAGGCGATCGGAAGATTGCTCTTTTTGATACAGCAGATTACATATACTTTATCGTGTCTTTATGAGTTATTATTATCAACATCCACGAGGACCCTGGAAAGCTGCTGCCACCAACCCAAAGTCCTACTCCGTTACTTCAAGGAGTTGGATTAACTCCAGCCGGTTAGGTTAGAAGGGGGGTAATGCACAATACGAGTACACCCAAATGCGGGACGTCAGTGCAGATATTTTATTCCCCCCACACTAAAATTAGAGTTATTATCATAATAAAATAAAACAAAAGTTTTATACCGCACTAACGCATTCGTGAAATTTATGACTGTGGAACAGAAACGTGGTCTCTCACTATGGATCTCATAAGAAGGCTCAAGGTCTATCAGCGTGCTGTGGAAAAGCACTGGTAAACGTAACGTGGAAGGCGCCCGCTAGATGGAAAGGCGACCTGAAAGGTGCTGGGAGCCGTGCAACCACAAGAGATCAGTCACTCTGGAGATTTTGGAGCTATTTAGGAGTTCATAAATATGTTGATGATGATGACATATTTTTGCGAATGATTACTGTGATGTCACGTAAAATGTTAAACGCAAATAAACGTCCGAAAACTACAGTAAGACACTGTTTCATGGTCTACAAATCACTACCAATCAACAACTTCGACAGCGTGTTAGTATTTCATCTCAAAACACAAAATATTTTGAATTCATTATGCGTGTTTGGCATTTTTCGTTGTTCAAGTATTGTTTCTCTATCGCAAAACTAGCGTTTTACAAATCTTTTTAAAAAAAAATATCGTATTTCATTGAAACGTCAGAAATAGACAGGAGTTATTTAGATTTTGTCCGGTGTCCGTGTCCGAAATATATATAGGGTGGTTGCTAATATACACACAATAAAATTGGTTATTTTGACGAGCATAATAAATGAATTTGTGAAATGTTTACCATAGAAATGTGAAATTTATTTTGGCATGTAAAACAAACACTTTATTCAACTTATGTTGTGCTATTGCATAATGCTTGCTATCTAACCACAGATACTGTATTGGTGACGTCTCGAGGTATCTTTTGTTGTCCCTTTCTAACCCAAAATCCGCAGCCATTTCTGAAAGAGATATCAAATCGGCCTTTATTTTTGGATGTCGATTGCAAGAGTCGGCAGTAAGTTTTACATCGAATTAATTACCTAACCTAGATATTTAGTAGATATTTTTAAACGCAAAAATGATGTTTGTGTTTTATGTCTGAAAACTTTGTATGTGCGTGTATTTGGCGTCGTAGCTCCAAACGGATGGACTAATTGAAGTACGGTTCTTTTTGTATGAAAGCTAGTAATTGTTAATAGTTTTTAGTTACACAATATACTGATCGTTTTTAATAATCTTTAAATGGCTCCACTGTTTTTTTTTATATTTTTCCTGTTTATTCTTTATGTATATGAATTTGTATAGCCAAATGATATAAAAAAATACTTGTCTTAATTGCTACGTGACAACCTCCGTGGTACAGTGGGCGAATAGCCGGCTGAAACGCAGGAGGTAGCGAGTTCGATTCCCGCCGCGGAACAAATGTTTGTATGATCTACAGATATTAGTTCCGGGTCTGGATGTTTTTCTATACATATATATATATATATATAAGTATGTATTCACAAAAAAAAGTATATAAATAAGTATTCTATCGGTTATCTGGTTCCCATAGTACAAGCTCTGCTTAGTTTGGGGCTAGATAGCGCTGTGTGAAAAGTCCAGCCATGTTTATTTCAAATTAGAAGGGAATTATTGCTGTAATAATTCTTAGCATCAATTAAAAACAAAAAAGTTTAGTATAGTAATTATATAGTTACTTATTGAATTGATTTTCTTCTATGATACTCTCATTTCTGTTGTACGCATTACGTGGCCGAGTCGCAACAATGACAAAGTTATTTTAGCAGTCATTAATTAGTTTGTGGTTAGCTTCGGTGTAAGGGGAATGAACTTAGGTTTATTTACAACTGATACAAAGGCATGCATATAATTATTTCCTACTTGTTCTTAGGTATCAGGGTTTTGTCAAGTCTATGAAATAACAAAGGTACGACTAGTTATTTTTAGGGTTCCGTACCCAAAGGATAAAACGGACCCTATTACTAATACTCCGCTGTCTGTCTGTCTGTCTGTCACCAGGCTGTATCTTATCAACCGTGATAGTTAGACAGTTGAAATTTTCACAGATGATGTATTTCTGTTGCCGCTATAACAACAAATACTAAAAACAATAAAATAAATATTTAAGTGGGGCTTTCATACATCCATACAACAGACATAGTTTTTTGCCGTTTTTATAGATAAGTACGGAACCCTTCGTGCGCGAGTCTGACTCGCACTTGGCTGGTTTTATTATAAGGACTCGTGTACCGAAAAATTGTTGATGAAAGAAACCTTATAGTGTTTTTGTAAGACCGATTTAGGAATAACCCACAAGAGAAGCGAGTAAAAAATGTATTTTCTAAGTGTCACCGAAGTGAACCAAGTTACAGCCAAATTAGTGCTAAATTTTAGCTTGATAATACTGATTGTCAACGTGTTGAATGGTTATAGCTACAGATGGACAAACTGACGGACAAAATAAAATCGTTGGACTACAAAACCCTAACAAATGACAAAACATTGAACTATTTTACAGTGGACACATCCAGTATTTATGTCCTATTTCTAAAAGCCAAAACAACGAAGTGTCAATGGCCGACTAATTCTAAATCGATCCTTCTGTGCGACAATTTAAACTCCTTTTATTATATTCCCTTTGATGGGTTCGAAGTTTTATTCTGAATCACAAATTACAGACAAAAGGATTACCCTGTAAGCGACACGCAACGGAGCAAAAAGATCCACCGGTGGCTCTATGTCACTTTAATTAACTAACAATGGAAAATACCCTTTACGGAGGTGAATTTAAACACTAATTTAATATCTGTCGACTTCCTTCCCAGGCTTGTATGGCCCTATAACTTTAATTATACTTATATAATATTATATTACCTACATATATACTAGTGGTTCGCCCCGAACTGAGATCTCGCGAGTCTACCATAAACACAAATAAATGTTATTCGAAATCTTTGACTATCAAAACAGTGCCACGAAATAAAACCAACTAACTTGACCTACAGTTTCATTCAAATTACAGGTAACGAGAGTTCACGTAATTTGGTTACTCTTTTTTGGGATACAAATTACAGTTATTCTGGATTTCAGACTTTTGCCTATATTTGTGATACATAAGCTACACGGATACCAAATTACAGCAATGTGGGGTCACTGGTGTACCCTGTGAATTTTGTCAAAGTTTAGTTTTTGTTATGGCTAATAACTCAAAAACTACAATAATTTTACTAAAACTAAAAACGGAGTCAAAATGTGCTAATAAAGACCTTTCATTTGACGTCTCATTTGACCTAATAGTCTCATTTTCACTTTTTTTACCTCTCTGGAATCCCAATATCTCAACAACCCACCCAAATTTTTAGCTCATTGAGTCACACCAAAATTGTGCCATCATATATACCAAATTTTATAATGATCGGATAAACGCTTCGAAAGTTATCCTCGGACAAACAAACAAACATACATACATACATACAACGCCGATTTTCCCAAGTTGATTTGGAGATCTCGCTTCGCTCGATCAAATATTATATTTAATTATTAATTAAAACGGGTATTTATCGCGTATGTACCTTTTTTATTTGTTATTTTATGTTTGTTGTTTTTATTATTATGTACAGTGATCGCGAAAGTTTGAAAAATACTAATATTATATATACTTTAGGCGCTACAGGGAAAAGGCTACGAAACAAAATAGCCCCAAATAAATAAAAGTGTTATGTTTAAGTTTATTGTTTAATGTATGTTAGTCTTTAAAGTATAGGCATTGTAATCATATTTTGTATGTGCACATTGTTGCCTGAAATAAACGTTATATTATTATTATTTAAACGTTTTAACGGTGTAATCAAGTCACAAGTGATAAAGTTTTTTATAAGCAAGCGTAGTATTGTAGGTTTTATCTTCGCTTACCATCAGGCAAGACCGGAGACAAACTACATAATAGTATTTTTACAAGCTTTTTATTAACTTACAATGTATGTACGAGTATGTTTCTCCGAGTGGAATCTTGCAACTGAATTTTAAACCCGTTCCCCTCAACCGATTGAGCTGAAATTTGGAATACGTATATAACTTCGGTGACAATGCAATAATATGGTACTATGGAGGTGGTTTCATGATGGAGACGGATGCTAGACAACGGAACTTCTGAATGGATTATAGTAGGCTACTAGTGTTTGGGCTCATTTGAATCTGCTTGCGGTTCCGATTATGAATTTTATAAAAGCTTGTTTTGAAAAAGTAATTTTTCAACAAAAAACTTATTATTTTTATAGTGTTATCCGAACAGTTACGGAAACGGAACTTGAACCCGCAACCTCCCTCTTGATACAAGTACGAGGATGCACTACCAATTGTGCTACAGTCTCTTGTCACGTCAACCATTATCAGATCGTTTTTCCATCTAGTGGGAGGCTGTCCTACGCTGCGTTTTCCAATGCATGGTCTCTGGTCCAGTACATTTTGTTAAAATAATGTTACGCCGAGGCTGTTAAACAATTAGTAATAATCGAACCTTCTCGAACGCTTTTGTCTTGCTGTGTTATTGTTGCTATTGTTTGTGGTTTCGCAGAATGGGGAGTGGCCATTGTGTCGAGGGACCGACCCTTTCCTGGAAGGATCGACATCGTTCTCGAACAATCGAAATGTGTGCGATATAAATAGGCCGGAGAGATGGCCGGAGTCAGTCTGAGTCAGTCAGTGAGTGAGTCTCAGCGAGGCCCTGGAGGACTGACGTGGAGAAGGGTCTCGCGTGAACAGTAGTTGCTCGCGAGTCAGTCTGGATTTGGCTATACGTGCGAACATTTCGGTGACTTTAAGTGGTGCAACAGTGGTGTGAATTAGTGTGTTGTGATTACGTGTGACCAAGTTCGTGTATTCACCGTTCAGTGCTGAATAAAAGTGTTATTTTGGTTAGATCGATTCCCATTATTTTATCCCGAACCCTCAGCTCGTAACAATTTGTTGTCAGAAGTGGGATAAAATAATGCCGGTTCTACCAATGGATAACGTGGACGGTGTCAGGACGAGAGGTCAACGACAACAGGAAATGGATGAAAGGCGGTTTGGAGATTCTCCGGTTCAAGAAGCTCGGCAGAGTCGTCAGCCGAAGGAGATGGAATCAGCCGCCACCGAATCATTTAGAGCATCATCATCATCATCATCCGTGGGGCAAGCTGCTGTGACAGGCGATCTTGCTGCTATTATGGCCATGCTTTGTCGTCAACAAGAAGAGCAGCGACGTTGGCAGGAAGAACAGCGACGTCAGGAAGAAGAGCAGGCTCGGTTGCAGGAAGAACAGCGACGTCAGGATAAGGAAGAGCAGCGTCGTCAGCAAGAAGAGCAGGCTCGGTTGCAGGCAGAACAGTGACGTCAGGATAAGGAAGAACAGCGTCGTCAGCAAGAAGAGCAGGCTCGGTTGCAGGCAGAACAGCGACGTCAGGATAAGGAAGAGCAGCGTCATCAGCAAGAAGAGCAGGCTCAGTTGCAAGAGGAACAACGCTGTCAGCATTAGGAAGAGAAGCGGCGTCAACAAGAAGAGCAGGCTTGGTTGCAGGAGGAACAACGCCGTCAGCATTAAGAAGAGAAGGGTCGTCAACAGGAAGAGCAGGCTCGGTTGCAGGAGGAACAACGCCGTCAGCATTAAGAAGAGAAGCGTCGTCAGCAGGAAGAGCAGGCTCGGTTGCAGAAGGAACAGCGCCATGAACAGGTGGAGCAGACTCGGTTGCAAGAGGAACAGCGACGTCAGGATAAAGAAGAGCAGCGTCGTCAACAGGAAGATCAGCGACGTTGGCCATAAGAGCGTGCTCGACTGATGAGGGAATTGTTCGGTTCATCTGGAAAGGAATTCCAGGAAGTGAAAGAACAGATAGAAATCATGAGAGCCGTGTTTTGGAGGCTGGAATTGGGATCGCTGATGAGAAAGGGACTCTGGGTGTCCTGAAGTACTGGAAACGGCAATGTGGCTCCTCTAGTTCATCTTCAGCGCGAGGTGCGCCTAAAATTGTTCGTGTTGATCGGCTGCCGCGATATGGGGCTAAGAATGCTCGGGACGAGCATGTTTTAGGAGGGGGTAGTGTTACGCCGAGGCTGTTAAACAATGAGTAATAATCGAACCTTCTCGAACGCTTTTGTCTTGCTGTGTTATTGTTGCTATTGTTTGTGGTTTCGCAGAATGGGGAGTGGCCATTGTGTCGAGGGACCGACCCTTTCCTGGAAGGATCGATATCGTTCTCGAACAATCGAAATGTGTGCGATATAAATAGGCCGGAGAGATGGCCGGAGTCAGTCTGAGTCAGTCAGTGAGTGAGTCTCAGCGAGGCCCTGGAGGACTGACGTGGAGAAGGGTCTCGCGTGAACAGTAGTTGCTCGCGAGTCAGTCTGGATTTGGCTATACGTGCGAACATTTCGGTGACTTTAAGTGCTGCAACAGTGGTGTGAATTAGTGTGTTGTGATTACGTGTGACCAAGTTCGTGTATTCACCGTTCAGTGCTGAATAAAAGTGTTATTTTGGTTAGATCGATTCCCAATTTTTTATCCCGAACCCTCAGCTCGTAACAATAATACGAAATACAAGCGCCGAACCCGCTAGCCGAAAAATCTACCTAAAATTCTTAACCAATCTATGAATAGGTGGAAAACATCTAGGAAGTGTCCCCAATAAGTGTCATTGGAGTGAAAATTCTGCAAAAAGAGTACCTACTGGCTGAGACAAATAAAGTATGAGAGAACAATGCTGGCGACTCAGTGAATAATTTTAGCTCGGCGTACCAGCGACGCGTTGGGTACGAGGATCTAGAGGGGTGGAAGTGGCTACGAAAAAACAAGCAATTAAAGCCTTAGTAACGGGTACTTTGTGAACCGTATGGATCAAATCATTTTAAGATCACCATTTTTTTACGACCTCCGTGGCGCAGTGGGCGAACAGCCGGCTGAGACGCAGGAGGTAGTGGGTTCGATTCCCGCCGCGGAACACATGTTTGCATGATCTACAGATATTTGTTCTGGGTCTAGTTGTTTTTCTATATATTATAAGTATGTCTTTACAAAAAAAAAAGTATATAAGTATTCTATCAGTTATCTGGTTCCCATAGTACAATCTCTGCTTAGTTTGGGGCTAGATAGCGCTGTGTGAAATGTCCAGCAATACTTATTATTTATTTATATTTATTTATATAGTTAGTATGGAAACGCAAGGACACGTTTCCTAAATTCTTGACGTAACATAATTATCACTTTCAGAAAGAATTATGACTAGTCTCGTTACACTATTCATAAAAATCTAAAGTTTTTGGAGTGCAATCTCACACATAACTCACGATATAATAAGAGCATCACTATTCTCAAGTCCATCATCTGCAGCCTGGCTTCATCACTACTGAATATGGGCCTTCTTTAGTCGGTCCCTAGTGTGTTATGTTTCTGAGTCCCATCCAGGTCCTGTTCGCTACTGGACGTTTTCCCTTACCAACCTTCGCCTATCATTCAATATTCATTAACATATAGCAGTTAATTGCTAGACGTAAGTCTCAAGATGATCCACTGAGCTGCATCTTCTGCTCTTCTCAGTCTCTACCACCTACACTGCACAGACCATTGCGCTATCTAGCCTGCGGGCGATCTACACTACGTTTGCGTGGCGTCCATTCTATAACACGTTTAAATCATCGAAATCATTCGCTATGAGTATTTTCAAAGTTTAAAAATCAAATAGCTAGTGACATAAAAACCAATAGGCGTTAAATCAACACCCTGAGGCTAAACAAGTCCCTTCTAGCGTATTTTTTCATTCAACGTCCAACGCGCTATCTTTACAGCCCTCCGGGGAAATAACGTACTGTCACGCAGAATATACTGGTCCACACAATTAGAGATCGCCAGAAATTGCGTAATTAGAGAACGGTTAATCGATCTTGCATAGTCGCTTCCCCTTTTGTTCGTTAGCTTTGGTTCGATAAGAGCATGTGGTTATTTGCTTACATCATTTATTGCTAAGAAAAGTTTCGTAATTTATTTCAAACACTAGCTTCCACCCGCGGCTTCTCATGTGTGGTTTGTCAATAAAAAGTAGCTTATGTTAATCCAGGTTATAATATACGTACATACCAGATTTCATCGAAATCGGTTCAGCCGTTACGATGTGATAGAGTAACAAACAAATAAATAAACAGACATCCAAACTTTCGCATTTATAATATTAGTGTGATTATAAATACGGGATTTATCACGTTACCGTTTTATCGATTTGTTTGTTTGTTTTGTTTATTTTAATTATTTATTGCACAAACAGAAAAATGTACACATTGAGGACTTAATGCTAAAAGCAATTTCAACCGTGACAGGTAATAAACATAGGTTGGCGTGCTTAATTAGCTACTAAACAAATCAATTATAAATTTTTGTTTCTTAGATTTTTGAGACGCGGTGTAGCGCGTCGCACTCAGTTGAAGGTGCACGAATCATGGTCCGTCCAAACCATGTTTCGGCGTCCAAAACATCGTCGGTCGTAAATGTATTTATAATTATTATTATCAGCCCTTTGTGTCACATTGCTGACTAAAGGATTGCCCAGCAATGTGACTGGGCTATTGCTGGCCCCATTCGTTCCAGACACTTCTATCAGGCAATAAGATGGTCCAATCCGCTCGTAAATTATTGTAACAAGTATTTATATTGTTTATTTATTTTATTTTTTTATGAAAACTAACAGCAGCAGACTATTAACTTTACTGTATAGAATATATCGCTGGTGAACATTTACAAATTTCTGTTTATTGAAGCTAACTTACAGCTTGTTTGTTGTGAAAAAGAGAATAGGAGGAAAAGATACAGACTAATTAGAGTTAAAATATAAAAAAAACAGTAATGCCGCTGTCGGGAACTGCGTGCAGCCGCGGCGCTTGCAGTTGGCAGTTGGTAGCGTCGCTCGGAATAGTACTTCAAGGCGTAAACCTTAGGTGATGATTAGCTAGATATGTATAGTATTTTGAAACGTAACAATAATGACGTAAGTTCCAAACAGATTGGATCATCTTCGACTGGAAATAATCATCAAGAGTCACCTTCAGTACGTTATGTACCTATGAGCCACCTTATAATTGGGCTGCTGGGCCCAGCATTGGGGACTTATAGGAAAATAACAATTACGTAAATAAATAATTGCTGGTTCCTGTACTACTGAACTCGACTGTTTATTGTCCACTGATGCGGATACAACGATAAATAATGACAATTTATTGGCGCAGCTCTACTAACTAATGTGAGAGTATTTTGAGATTGTTCCTAGTTATTAAGCCTACTCTATTTGTGGAGGTGATTGAAGACTGCTTACACCTGCATAATATGAAAAAAAATTAGAATAACTAGTGTAGTTCGCCCCGAACTGATATCTCGCGAGTCTCCCATAAAAACATAATATTATTATTATTACCTTTGACTATTAAAATAGTGCCACGAAATAATAACCAACTAACTTGACCTACAGTTTCATTCAAATTACAGGTAACGGGAGTGCATGTTATTGGTTACTCTTTTTTGGGGTACAAATTGCAGTTATTCTGAATTTCAGACTTTTGCCTATATTTGTGATACTTAAGCTACACGCGTACTAAATTACAGTACTGTGGGGTCACTGGTGTACCCTGTGAATATTGTCAAAGTTTCATTTTTATTATGACTTATAACTCAAGAACTACAAAAACTTTACTAAAAATAAAAACGGGGTCGAAATGTTCTAATAACCTTAAATAAACCTTTCATTTGACGTCTCATTTGGCTTAATAGTCTTATTTTAATAGACAATTAACTAGTGAATGGCAACAATTGCTTGAAAGAATGACGTCATCTTTTATGGGAGGTCAGGACACACTTTGGATTGCTGAGCCATCGAAGTAAGTTATACCTAAGTACAACAGTGATATAGAGAACCTAAGTGTTATTTTAATTTCGACCTAACTTTTGAGTACTCCCTACTACTAACCCATCAAAACACTATTTATTTCGTCCCCACATCTCTAAAATTTCCAGGGTATTCCCAATAAATGTACCAAATCACCCAGTACAATAAACCTCCACGAATTCAGCGAGCACGTCCGTGTACAGGGACCCCGGCAAACGGAAACCTTCCTGCAGTTATGGTCAACTTTTTGTCCGCAAGATGATCGCAAAGAGTAATGATCGTAAATGGCAGGGAATTACCGAGGCACCTTATCGTTCGATTCAATAAGCCCAATGTTGTAATGGGGAGCATGGATGTGAAGTTCTAGAGTTTCAAAAATGTACGGATACGGAACTAGTTTTATGTCATAATAGGTTATCAGTTTCATCTACAGCTTGATATTCTTACTGCTGTGGCTCATCCAACTGAGTACCTCTTCTTGTGGTTTTTTTTACGGTCCATCTTTATCATAGCGTGACTTTCTGAGTACAAATCTTTTCTTGAGCACTTCCGAAAGATCCCGTGCCAACCAAATATAAGTGGATATTATTAAGTAAAGATTTTTCAAAATATATCTTCATTAAAAACTCACTTCTGAATCTGGATGCATACTAAAAATAGTTTTAATTTATGTTGAATTTCCTTAATTTTATATTTTTGTTATGAAATATATTAGCATATATTTTATTATTAAATGGTTATTCATCCATGTTGGTCACATACACACAAACACACACATAAAGTGAAATTAAAAGTCACCTTTACCAAATTGCATTCTAATCATAAAGATTTTCAAAGTTTCGGATACGGAAATAAAGCACTTTACTAGAAGGGAGAACATAATGAAACTGCACTAACGGCGATTCCTCTGAATAGCAGTAATTGCCAGCGTTCGATGTCTTTATGTGTGAGTATTGACGTCCATTCGTCTTGAACCGGATGATTTAATGGGCATTGTGTGAGATTGGCCTGTCTAGCCATCACTTCATCACGTTACATCTAGTAACGTATCTCTTCACAAATCTCAGATTCTTATTTGATTGATGGTAGACATACAATGTCTATTTGTGTATCTATGTCTAAATTCTGATATTTAATTCCCCACATGCCATATAACTGACAAGCTTACTATCAGAGTTCAAGAGATCTAAATTTAGAGATGCACAGTTTTAGCTTTTAATAATTTTAAAAGTGACACATTAAAAGAGACAAATTAATGAATGAAAACACTTTAATATGGGTACTCACACCTAAATATAAAAAGTATAACGGTCGGTCTTATCGCTTGGATTCGATTTATTTCTAATAAGGCATGATAGTATAATTTGTTGATTACGGCTGTCAGTAATTATATAAGATGACACATAGACAGACGTAACACGAACAAAACTCCTTGACAGTTGAACATACTAATTCCACAAAAGTATCTCTCCATCTTTTTGTCTACGTGTCCCGAACAGCTTTAACTCCTCAGTATTTCCTTACAGCAAACATACCATTAACACATTACACCTGTATTTCACACATGAAACTTAA
This sequence comes from Philereme transversata, assembly GCA_963924445.1. Taxonomy (NCBI): domain Eukaryota; kingdom Metazoa; phylum Arthropoda; class Insecta; order Lepidoptera; family Geometridae; genus Philereme; species Philereme transversata. The sequence continues at coordinate 16,443,892 of OZ004342.1, forward strand.
TATAGCGACCGCCTGAAGCGAATTTAACCTTCTATAGAACGTGCACCGCATAAGTTAAGCCGAATCTTAAGGGAACATTTGTTCGGTAAAAATGCGTGACGAAATTGCGGATAGGTACGACATTGGATGTATTTACGTATATAGCAGAGTGCCGTCGACATCCTATCAGCATTCGTAAGAAGCCACTGCCTTAGAAAAATTGTGTCACCACTTAAAATAATCTTTGGAAACCTTAACGTGCCCAAAATAGTAAAAGTTAAGAAATAATGTTTCGCTTTGTTTTTGGAAATTGGTTGCGATTGTTATTTATACTCAGTATTCGATTGTGATTGTCTTATAGTATAATACTGAACTTGACGATCACAAGTTGAGTATAACGATAGCAGCGAATTGCTAAAGTACTGTTACGAGCTGAGGGTTCGGGATAAAATAATGGGAATCGATTCAACCAAAATAACACTTTTATTCAACACTAAACGATGAATACACGAACTTGGTCACACGAAATCACAACACACTAATTCACACCACCACTTAAAGTCACCGAAATGTTCGCACGTATAGCTAAATCCAGACTGACTCGCGAGCAACTACTGTTCACGCGAGACCCTTGTCCACGTCAGTTCTCCAGGGCCTCGCTGAGACTCACTGACTGTCCGGCCATCTCTCCGGCCTATTTATATCGCGCACATTTCGATTGTTCGAGAACAATCTCGATCGTTACAGGAAAGGGGTCGGTGTTTCGATACAATGACCAATCCCCATTGTGCGCAACCGCAGACAATAACAACAATAACACAGCAAGACAAAAGCGTTCTAGAAGTTTCGATTATTACTCATTGTTTAACAGCCTCGGCGTAACAGTACCATCAATGGAACTGAGTAATGGTATCAAGGCAAAGAAAGGAAGGTGCTAAGCGCAGGCCGGAGGACAGTCAACGTCAACCGGTTTTCTATGTGAATGCGGCTATTGGCGACATTTTTCGATCACTCTCGCCCCCAACACTTAGCCTTCCCTTTTTACCAATTTCAAGAGCTTTTTTCACACATCAATCTCGTTCCATACCAAAGTAATATGATGTAAAAGCGTCGTACTGCCGACGGCTGTTACAGGGAATTTGTTAGGAAAAAATTGGCGAGTATTTGAAATTATCAGGTTTTAAATAGAAATAATTTTGTGATCTATTGCGGAATCAAAATAAACCGAACTTTTCAACACAAAGCTGTATCTATGATTAAAGTTCGTAGAAACAAAGCATCGATAGTGGTAGACTGATTAGAGGTAAAAAAACTTCATAGCATCTGCGGCGAATGTAATGATTAGCCGCAGAGAGCTTACGTGAATAAAACACAGGGACTAAAACTAGGTTCAACTTCCGCTGAAGGGTAATAAGATCAACCAAGCTCAGTAAAATGTTATCGGCTACGCACAACACAATAATGAACTAAGTTACTCCTAGGAGTATAGAAAAAGTTACCGCCGGGCTTCGCTTGATTAGGTCGGGGTCTAAACGACGGTATACCCTATAAACATTTTTAGGTAAACGTAATACTCGTACTATGTCGTTAGGGTAATAGAACCGACCGCAGCGCCCCCTCTGAAGCCGTTAGTGGGAGATTCAAACATTTACTTCATGTAAAAGTGACAGAAAAAGAAACATTTTGCCGTAACGAGCTTGTTTTTCGACATTCGCGTAGAAATAACGTGTTTACTTTTTGCCTTATTGTGCGATGTATAATTTTTGGGTAATCTGAAGTTATTGCTTTTGTTTAGAGTGAAAATAAAAGGGGATTTTTTGAATGACAATAAGGCAAAGGGAGCCAGAGATTGTGTGATCCACACCGTAGCTTTGATTAGATTTTTTTTGGCATTTAATTCTGGTACTACTTTATCCTGAAATGGCAAAGGAAAACATCGTGAAGCAACACATTTTAAGGCATGCTACTTGAATCTAGAGAGCTCCTTGAGTGTCTTCTAGTGCTCGTGGAGCTAAGTTGATCGAGCTAACTAAGTATCTTGCTTACTCTCTATCATTTTTATGTGTTTTTATCTTTTTTCCAATTTCTTTGAATTACTTTGAAAAATTATGGGTAAAAATAACTTATTCTATAGGTTTATAATATTCTTTAAATTAATTTAATTCTGATTCTTAAAAATATTTTATAAAAATATTATTTAAAAAATATTATTTGACCCACTGGATTGACAAAGCTAGCTGAAACAAGGGCAGACCCAGCATTGGGTGATTCCAGGCTGAAATGATGATGATTATTTGAAAAACTAAAACCCATTTAAATTTAATTTTGCACAGCTACCATGCATAGTTTTTGACGGAACACCTATAGAAGTCACACAGTCAGTGAAAAATTTAGGAATACAGATGGATACCCGTTTAACTTGGGTTCCCTGTATCAATGAGATTAGCCGCAGGGTGTTTGCATCGTCTGGATCTTTACGGAGAATTCGTAACTTCTTGCCGACTGCTACCAAGGTTACGCTTGCACTGACTCTTTTACTTCCGATTCTGGACTACGCCGACGCCTGCTATCTTGACCTCTCTGAAGCCCAACTGAGCAAACTTGAGCGCCTTCAAAACCTCTGTATTCGGTTTATATTTGGCTTGCGCAAGTATGACCATGTCTCTGATTTTCGCGCAAAGCTCAAATGGCTCCCCATCCGTCTTCGCCGGAATGCACACATACTGTCCCTTTTGTATAACATCCTTTTTAACCCTTCTTCTCTCTTCTATCTTAAGGAGCGTTTTGAGTTTCTCCACCAGGCTAATGATCGCAATTTGCGTTCTTCAGATTCCCTTCAACTTAAAACTCCTGTCCATACGACAGAGTTTTATGGTCGATCCTTCACTGTAACAGCCGTACGATTGTGGAACGATTTGCCCTTCTCTATAAGAACATCCAAGTCTATTAGTAATTTTAAAACAAAAGTACACACGCATTATCTGTCCCTGCGTTGAAGTTGTCGCTGCTTGTTAATTCATCATAACCATTTTTATAGTTGCTTGTTTTATTATAATTAAACTTGAGTTATTATTAGTATTTTAGGTTTATAGTATGTAGGTATGTTTTTAATTTTATATAGATGCACCGCCGTCATGTGATATATTATAATCCTGTCCATACTAAGGTTGTCTGGAAGAGATCGCTTTTAGCGATAAGACCGCCCATTGTACTAAATTTATTAGTAAAAATTATGTTCTGTATTTTACTTTGGTGTACAATAAAGAGTTATCTTATCTTATCTTATCTTATCTTATTGCAAAATAATTTGGAAACAGCGATGATTAGATAATTATCATCAAGACGATCGCAGATGATCACTATACATAATTACGTGCACGTACGATCTATATCCTGATACCTCATTTACCCTAATTCAGCGAAGTCGGGTAAAAATCGTAAAAATGTAACTCTCGTTCAAATCACACTATATTGTTTGGATATTTGCTTGTTTGTTAGTATTTACGTAGATTATAGCCTGGTTCCATGGGATAAAAATGGGGTGTCAAAGTTTCTGTACAAAAATGATTTTGGTCTATGTTTGTACGAAGCCGCTGGCGGGTCAGCTACTTGTCAATAATTGCTTCGAACACTAGAGTATTTTACTTAGACTCGCTACCTTAGACTCGATAGAAAGTAGGGCTTTTAGGATTATAGGTGAGCAATATATGGCGGAGACTAAGACCCAAAGTCTTGAACACCGCCGTAAAGTTGCAAGCCTATCGATCTTTTACAGAATACATTTCGGGGAATGTGCCTAGGAACTTTACGATCTGATCCCGCCATCTCCCTTCCATCAAAGGACAACCAGGCGCACGGCTCAGTACCATCCGTACCTAGTTGATATACCATCCATTCGCACACACCGTTATGGTTCTACGTTCTTGATGCGTACAGCTAAGGTATGGAACACTTTGTTGTTATCTGTTTTTCTTAAATAATACAACCCGGGCCTCTTTAAGGTAAGATTGAATCGTTTCTTCTAGATCTTCGTGCTTCATCTTAGACCACATCGCTTACCATCAGGTGAGATTGTGGTCAAACGAAGATCTATCCAGTAAAAAAAAAGAGGTATTTTGTGTTGAGGTCAGTTGAGGTGGGCGTACACTTAACGATTTTTAAAATATAGAAATTACCATTTATTCCCATCTTTACTACTTTCATCAGCTCCCGAAATGACCACTATAAATAATATATCACCAATTTCTTTACGGCTACGGACGGTCGTTCAGTTTATTACATTCCCTGTCGCCTAATCAACTGAAATTGGCTAGTTTTCGTATTCAATCAGTTTACGTGAAAACGCTTCGATAACCTACTTCGCTATCTCATTGGTGGATCTAAATTGAATCGCGGTCTCGTCGTTGTATGGGGTGCACTGTATCTGCCCGTAAATACCCCTCAAGTAGCTATCGGAACTGCTATTTTTTTGAACTTTTGGGTTCCGGAAAAAATGGTAAAAACGCAACCCTTTTAGGCTACCTGTCCATTGACGCGGAGAGAGGCAGCGGAGCGGAGAAACGAGGAAATATTAACCAATAGGATCGCATGAATAGAATTTCATGCAATCCTATTGGTTAATATTGGATCGCATGAATAGAATTTCATGCAATCCTATTGGTTAATATTTCCTCGTTTCTCCGCTCCGCTGCCTCTCTCCGCGTCAATGGACAGGCAGCCTTATGGCTTTATCTGTCCGTCCGTCTGTCACAGCTGATTATCTCAGCAACGACTGCACCTATCAGTTGATATTTGGAAATTCAAATTCAATAACATTTATTTCAGACGTAAGTATTATGTCCATATATGGTTAGTACTACATTTGTTTATATTTATGTTAGTAATACAAATTAAAATAAATAAATATAAAGGACAAATTATAAATCAAAATAATACTATCTTCCACTGTTGCATGTAAAAACAAATGGCCAAAACAGCCCAAATGATGGGGTCGAAATCACAAAATACAGTTACTTGGTCAAGTGGGGTATTATATCGAAGAAATTGATTTACACATTCCAAAACCATTTTTTTTATTTTGTTTTGGAGTTATGATGAAAAATGTCAGTCGAAATTAATATGATTGAGAGAATATGTAAATATTACAGGAAAATCATAACGAAATCTCCATCAGGAATAGTTTTTTAGATTTCGGTCAGATGGCGCTGCTTATTTAACTTAAATAAATCTCTAGGTTCGGAACCCTCGATGCGCGAGTCCTACTCGAACTTGACCGGTCTTGTTTTCCCCGGGTGTAGTTATTTATTGAAAGTTCATTAGACTATTTCACACTCTGGGGGGTTGGTTGATTTTCGGAAAAATCATTCTGAATAGGCAATCATCATCATCGTCATTCATCTATAATTAATGAGATCTTTGAACTAAGTTTTCGTTAACCTGGTCGAGTTTTAAATATTTGTATATGACACAAATTCATTCGCATTCAGGTAGATTTTCAAATGAAGGTTCTCTATTATATTAGGTAGTATGAATTTTATTATTAGTTAAATATAAGTTATCACTATAAATAATGACATAAAAAGTGTAATAATAATTCATTATAATAATTAGTTACTTATTCTTAAAGAAACATTACACCTAAATACAGTATCATTTTTATATTCTTAAACACTAGCTCTCGCGGTAGGATTCCCTGTGTTTTAGAGAGCTAGATTTTAAAGTTTTACGTTATTACTGAAGGAATAAAAAGAGAATGAGAGTAGGTAAACTCAAGTTTTCTTCCTGTGTAGTTGAGATTTATAAAAGCTATAGTTCTTATTCTTACGTATATTCTTAAAGTAGTTCAAGAGAAGTAGAACTCCTTATGAAAGGGCTTGCCGGCGGGAAAGTACTACCATCATACGTATTCCTGCCGCCAAGCAGCATTGCTGTGTTTTGGTATGAAGAGTATGGTTTCCAGTGAAATTACAGGCACATGAGGCTTTAAACGTATTTGCCTCAATCGATGGACGCAGGGCAGTGCATCATAGGGTACGTTTCTAAGGTGCGTGACCATTGCGTGATCTACGAGGCAATACTTTTCTATAGGCGATGGATACCACTTAACATCAGATGGGCCATTATGCTTGTTCCATCTACAGGTAGTATAAAAAAGTAATACCGAGACCTGTAAAGAAAACGAGACAAGAATGGTATCATATTTGTCGTAATAAGTGCTACTTTACATTTGTTTCAGAATAGCCACATAATTTTCAAATAAGAACCCCTGGGTAAGAAGGCTGTAAAATACGCAACATATCTTATCCTAATGTAGGCACTTTGTTTTTCTAGGTAAGCAACGCCTACATAGGTATTAGGTAAATAATATGGAATTTATTTCGTGTTTTTTTTTTCAGTTTCTCTTTAGCTTTTAGTAGCTCCATTACGATATTTTTAGCCTTTGCTCTGTACGTATTAGGATTTCTCCGAAACACAAAATCTTATAACGTGGATGAGTAAGGTTTAACAGATAACCGTCTGAGAATACATACTGCTAATCCTGTATATACATAATATAAGATTGAAGATATATTATATTATGTACGTAGGTCCAGTAGACAACATATAAAATTGAGCATGCTAAATATCAGACTAGCTTTCCTCCGCGGCTTTGCACGCGTGGTTTGTCAATTACAAAAAAATAAAACTGTCTGCTAAATTCACATTCATCAAACGCGCGAACTGTTAAACTCGCGAAGTTAAAATAGTCATAAAGTTTTCTGATATTATCCAATTTTCTGCGCAATTATTTCTTTCTACAAAAAATTAGAAAACTTAAAAAAAAAAGATGAATGAATTCGGAAAAGTCGTTCTCAAGTTATGGCGTGACCAATGGAAACAGGGATTCATTTTTATATTATAATAGATTATTCTGTAGAATTTCGGCTACTTCATTATCAGACTAGTTAAAAGAATATAAGAAAAATACCATATAGGTTATCGACCCAAAACCTATAGGGTACTTCCGGTATAACTAGAATTGTCAATTTTGGTTAAAAGCAAGCTCTGACAGCACAAGTAAAGAGAAAATTCCAAAAAATAAAAAAGTTGAAATTAAGGTATATTTTGGTACTTACAATTTTTCGCAAAAATCTAAATTTGCCCATATCTTTTTATTGTGTTGACTCATGACCTTGATTTTTATACACCTAATAGGGACTATTTTCTACTACCCGTTCCTGAGAAAATCGGGGGTGACACACGGACAGACGGATAAGAGAGTGATCTTATAAGGATTCATTTTTTTACCTTTTGAGGAACTGACCCTAAAAATATAAATTATAATTTTTTATGAACTTTATATGTTGACAACTAAATAAGCGTACACACTGACGGTATTTTTAATTTCCTTGCCTTCTTGAAAAGTAATACTACGATTATTTCACATTTTTCTCGAAAGCGTCCATGTATCGTTTCATTTAAAGCTCCCTTCTTCATCATGCAGAACTTATAATCACAAAACCATTACTCTAAGAACGTAAATTCCCTCATCGGCATCAATAACAGCAAGCATTAATAAAAAGCCCCAACATTTGTTACAGTCGCCGCGTAAGATGAAAGCCTGCGCTACAAAACGTTTCGCTTCACGACTCACTAGCCAATGGGTGGTCATTGCAAAATGCTGGGTGGACACTGGGTGCAAATAACAGGTTAATAATCTTTGTTTATTTATCCAAATCATACAAATGACTTGCAAGAAACAAGTTGCATTTGTAGTTCATAAAGTTCGGTATCAAGGATTATTATTGTTGGGTTATATGCCTAGTTAGCTATAGTATTGGTAGGTACACCCTTACCTTCAGGGTACATATGAAGTGCTGGACTCTTGACTAGTCAATAAATATATAATAAATATTGCTGGACATTTTCACACAGCGCTATCTAGTCCCAAACTAAGCAGAGTTTGTACTATGGGAGCCAGGTAACTGATATAATACTTATATACTTTTTTTTTTATAAATACATACTTATAATATATAGAAAAACACTCAGACACGGAACAAATATCTGTAGATCATTCAAAACATTTGTTCCGCGGCGGGAATCGAACCCGCTACCTCCTGCGTCTCAGCCACAATACGCCCACTGCGCCACGGAGGTCGTCAATAAGATCAGACATCTTTGGCCTAATTATCAGAATTCGTAAGTCCATAATAATTATAGAGTTACTCTTACTTTAGGTATAAAATGAGGATATTTTTTACGCCTAAAGTAGGAGTGGCTCAGTAAAAATCTCTCAAACTTTGTGAGAAAATCAGTTATATGTTGCTTCTGAAAAATTTGTCCTAATGGACTTACGGATTCTGATAATTAGGCCGACGGCATGTAACATTTGTAATATTTTAATCCACTTTGTATCAACGCAATAAAATACTGAATACCGAATCCACAATCTAGTGTGCTATCTATAGATCGTTTGCAACGGTATTTGGATGGCAAACTGAACTTTATTTTAAAACGATATCCATAATCCTTATTAATGCAATATTATCCTGGTAGAAAACAAAAGGCATAACGTGATGGCGGCGTGGCTCCGGCACTGGTGAGGCGTGGGAGGGCCTCGTTTCCACATAAAGTGCTGTGTTTTTTGACGTCAGCGTCCCGCCAGACGTGTTGGGGGCTCGACCTTACGACGCTGCGCCCACGCCCCGCTGCCGTCCCGTCACGCCCGCTGCGTGTCGTTGGCTAAACGTCAATGTTTTAGTGAAAGATTAAATAAACATGAAATGAAAAAAAAAATGAAAGTGAAAGTGAAAACATTTATTTGACACGACACGCGTACAAAATAAAAACACAAAAGAAGATATTGACATACCTACAAGTCAAGTACATGTCTAATCTTGACTTCTGGCTTTAAGAAGTAGGTGGGTTAATAATAAAATAAGCAACTATAAAAATGGTTATGATGAATTAACAAGCAGCGACAACTTCAACGCAGGGACAGATAATGGGTGTGTACTTTTGTTTTAAAATTACTAATAGACTTGGATGTTCTTATAGAGAAGGGCAAATCGTTCCACAATCGTACGGCTGTTACAGTGAAGGATCGACCATAAAACTCTGTCGTATGCACAGGAGTTTTAAGTTGAAGGGAATCTGAAGAACGCAAATTGCGATCATTAGCCTGGTGGAGAAACTCAAAACGCTCCTTAAGATAGAAGGGAGAAGAAAGAAAGAGAAGGGTTAAAAATGATGTTATACAAAAGGGACAGTATGTGTGCATTCCGGCGAAGACGGATGGGGAGCCATTTGAGCTTTGCGCAAAAATCAGAGACATGGTCATACTTGCGCAAGCCAAATATAAACCTATATAAATATATATATAAATTATGTCTGTTAACTGTTTTATATTTTGTATTTTCATGTTTTGTATATGTTTTATTAGTTCGTAAGTAGGTTATATGTTGCAATCGATAAGTTTAAACACAGTTGCTGCACTTCTCACACAAAAAAGGCACCAAGGAAGACCAGCGCTAAAGTGGTATAAATATGCTACTATAGCACAATGCTGAGTGGTGACTGTTTTTGCTCACAAAATTTGCTTTACAAATTATACTCATTCGTCTAAGCTGTAATGTACACTTGTGATGCAAAATAAACGTTTTTCTATTCTATGTACACTTTTGAGCAAAATATTAGCATAATTTTTAGCGATTACTCGCGTTTTCTTGGTTCTAGCAGATCTAATCTGGTGTCTCAGGATTGACTCGTGAAGGCGGAGAGGACTGCGTAGTCTGATTGGTTTATGTAGGTATAAATTTACAGAAAAAAATTTGAATTTGATATCCGTCCATATATAACGCTTCAGCAAACTTCCCCGCTTTTCCCCCTCCACTCGCTTTTTTCGGAATTTTATTGCAACATCTTGTGTAGAATGAAGTCCTTAGTGTGCTTCTCAAATTTGATTGAAATCCATTTATAAATAACGCTACAGCAAACTTCCCCCTTTTTCCCTCCTATTTCCTCTCCAATCAAAAATCACGATCGACTAAAAAATTTAAATATATCAAGGATCTTGTGTGCCAATTTTCGTCAAAATAGGTTGAAAAATGCTACCAGTAGGCGAGAACAGACAGACAGCCGGACAAAAGTATTTTTTGCCGATCTCGAAACTAAGACGCTTCGCTCACTCGGTTAATTAATCAGCATGACCTTCTAAACACCAATTTATTTAGTATCCTTATCATACTTACAAAAAGTAATAATGTTAAAGCATCTAAACGGCGATTGTAAACAGAGCTTCTTTCTTTTAAGGTTTTAGAGTTACATACATACGTACTTAATTTAGATCGATGATTGAATAGATTAGATTAGATAATTGTTTATTGCACACCATAAAATAATACAAATAATAAATAACAAATTATTACCCAGTTTGATAAAACCTAAGTACACATTAAATACTAGTGGGGCGAAGTCAGACTGTGATGACAAAAAAGCCTTGGATACAGGGATCCTAGATAATATATTAATTACATTTCAAGTTCCAATTTCGACATGCCAGACAAACGAATGCTTCAGGCTATTCCTTAATGTCACAGAGCCTAACAATTTAACAAGAATTTATTTTATAAAACAAACCAATCAACTTGTATAAATACTGAACCTTTATTTGAAGAAAATGTCTACCGCAAAACCAACATTGTGAAAACTAGTTTTTACAAGCTTTTTATTATCTTGGAATGTATGTATGTTTGTGCGGATGGAATCTTGCAACTAAATTTGAAACCAGTTCCCCTCAAACGATTGAGCTGAAATTTGGAATACACGCTTATTTTGGAGAACAATACATATTTATAGGAAGCATGACCTGATTATGCTCCCTGGATTGGCTCCAGACGAAGGAACTCCTCAACGGTCAACAGCACAGATACAAAATTTTGTGTACGCATTTAATTATAATATCCTGTTCTAAGTTTCACCATGACATGTCTGCTGCACTCAGGGTTGGCTTCCAAGAAGGAACTCCTCAACGGTCAACAGCACAGGCACGAAACATTGTATACGCATTTAAATTTGGAATACATATATTATATAACTTTGGTGACAATGCAATAATATAGTACCATGGAGGTGATCTCATGATGGAGGCGGATGCTAGACAATGGAACTTATGAATAGATTGTAGTGGGCTACTAGTGTTTGAGCTCATTTTAACCTGCTTGCGGTTCTAATTAAGAAGTTTATAAAAGCTTGTTTAGAAAAAGTAATTTTTCAACAAAAACCTTATTTATAACTGATTCCCGCACAACCGAACTCATCCATAACATAACCATTATCATCAGTTTAGCCCATCTGCAGCTACTGCTGGGTATATGCCTTCTAATTAAAATTATTTAATAATGCTGGATATTTCACTCAACGCCATCTAGCCCCAAGCTAAGCAAAGCTTGTACTATGGGAATCAGATAACTATTAGAATACGTAGTCATACATAAAAAAAAATTAATAAAAGAACATTGTATGACTCCATTCCCCACATTATATTGTTAGCTTGCCTAAAAATTATCTCTTTGATTTATATAAATATTTAATGGTTTTATTTATTATTTGATTGCAATTTATTAATTTAGTCGTTCATGATCAATGCAATATTGACGGAAGTCAGTTATAATTAAATTTGACATTTATGTACCTTGTTTAAAATAATTGTGATAGCGATTATTTGTAATTACGTACTAAATTGTAGTTTTATTATTTGAGCAATATTTACTAGTTTAATATTCATTTTTAAACAAAAGTCACGCCACCATCGCGTGACTATTTAAGCATTGACGCCTATTCGTAAGGGCTCATTCGTTCTCGAGTTACGAAGCGTAACGGTCACCTAAAAGTGTATAATGTGTGTGTAGTAATGATTGAAGTATTTGTCATAAAGGAATAAATGAATAAACGAAGACTTGTAAAGCATCGTGGTGTTTTTCTAGTAAGCTCGCTTTCAATTTCGGAAGTGGAACAACGCACGCCTTGGAAAATGAAGTTAAGTACTTATTATTTATTTATCATGGGTTTCAACTTATTTTGCAAACGTAATAATTTAACAAAGAACTTTCCTTGAATTATAACGTTACATACATAAGTGATTGTTACAAAAGTACTAAAATATATAGGTAGGCACTTACCTTGCCTAAACTAAGCAAATAGACAATCCGTGGCAGAATAATCTGAATCTGTATTGTTGTCTGACAATGATTTATGGAAGCATCATATCGAATGGTGTTTCTTTTACTGGATAATGCAATAATGGATAAATAGTCAATAAATAATGTAGGTTCGTATAAACTGCGAGTAGAAGTTAATCCTGATGTTGGGATCTTGCTTAGGTCACTATAGCTTGATTTATTTTAAGCACACTGTTTCAATAAACGGTGTTTCACTTTGTGTTTGCATAATTATTAATCTGAAATAAAAAAAATGGGAGTGCCATGTATTCAATGCAGTGGTATGGTCTATCTACCTAGTTGCCATTTTGGAATACTAAAAAAGTTTTTCAATACAATAGCGATGTAGAATTTTTAACCGTGTGTGCATATGCGTGATCAACCATTTACGACTATCACGGCGTCACCTGCCACATGACCAGACGGGTTGCTAAGTAAGTATGGGTTCGATTCCCAACTTCGAGATTAAAGTTTGGTTGATGTGCAACTGGTTGTAAAAGTTAATAAACTGTATCAATACAGTTTCTAATGGTTGATACAGTTTCGTCAGTCGGGATTATTTACTGTGTTTATGCATGCAGGCAGTTTTAACAGGCAGGCATTATATTATGGGCGCCACGTGTGGCTATATTTTTTTTGTAATATTCTTTAAACTATGAATATCTTTTATACAGTTGGAATATATTTTTTGTAGTCTATAGTATAAAATCGGTATTCTACCCCTAATTTCACCTGTGCACGCAATTTTTAAAATCCAAAGATGTTCATGAACTGGTGTTCTCTTTATATGTTCCATTATTTTACCAGCTTATTGTATACTTACACTTTTCGTTGTTCTTTATATGGATCCACCCACACTATGTAGTATGACATCCTTTGATATAATGTAGTGTGATATAATGTATAATAAATCTGTGTTTTATGATGACCATTCATATAGGAAAACAGTTTTTCAGTTTGTTGATTTTTTATTTCAAGGAGCATGTAACACTAAAGAGATGCAACACGTATCGGCTCTCCTGAGTTCGAGTAGCCACGGTGAAACCAGCAGTCCTGCAAACGTGGGCATACTACAAAGCGTGGCCGCAGGAGTCAAGGACGCGCTTGCCGTGGTGCAGGTCGCAGTCAAGATCACCTTGAAGGGCGCGGTCGGAGCCGTGGCTGCGGCCGTCACTGAAATCGCAGCCGGGGGGGACTACACGGGATCGCAGCTGGAGGCCTAAACGAGGTCGCAGCCCTGGTTTCTCACAGCGTGGTCGTAAGATATTTAGGCCTAATAATGTGCCGTTTGCATGTTCTCATAGTAAAAACACGAGGTAGCGGTACGGATCTCATTGCGTGACCTAAAGTAATAGGGTAGTCAAGAAGACAGACACTCTTAAAACGAGTTCTGTTCATTCGAAGTCAAATGTCTAATTAAGTCCGTTCCGGCACTTTTATGTAGCTATGATATCACGAATGTCTGAATGTCGAGTGGCCCGTTCAAAATCAATAGGCTTTGTTTGTCAAGGGCAATTCTCCATTTATTCCGGAGCAACCGATCTTGTGTGGCCTGTACCCGGTAGCTCCTAGTGACCTTTGTCTTTACGATACATAGTCTCCACTCTAGAACCTTTCTGTCTCAACGGCCGTCGGTTCTTCGAGCCGTGTGCCCTGCCCACTGCCACTTCAACTTGCTGATCCTTTTGGCTATGTCTGTGACCTTGATTTGTCTACGGATCTCCTCATTCTGATTTGATCTCATGGGGAAGCACCGAGCATGGCCCTCTTCATGGCGCATTGAGCGATCTTGAGCCTTGCATGGGGCCCATAGCGAGGGACCGCGTTTCTGTTCGAGAAGACGTTACGTAGATTCCTGAACGCTGCCCAACCGAATTGGATTCGTCGACTGGCCTCTTTCTCGAGGTTATACCTGCCTAACTGTGATAGATAGTACCTAAATCCACCATAGTGCCTGATTCGCTAGGCAGTGAGGATTATTGTGCTGGTTTTTCATTCAATAATGGAGTTTACGAAAAATAATAATAATAATAAGAGTATGTTATAACTTTAGTATTTACAATTTGCAATTGCTGGCGCCTACTTACTATGTTTGCGTACATACTTTTGGCAACAAGTTATAGACGGTAATTTGGGTGGATACATCGGTTGGAATTGTTGTAACTTATGTAAAGGTAAAGGTAACGGGTCTTAGAGTAGGTAAGTATCTAAATAATGTGTAGCGGCTTAAGTGTCTCTAAGCACCGAGACAAATCTCTAAGGTTGTTCTGCAGTGCTTTATGTAAATACTGTTAGTATGTAACTTTTATCGAATAAATAATTACGATATAAAACGGAACTGGTTGTCCTCGTCGACGAAATTCCAGACTTGAGTTCCCAACTGACAGCTAGGGTGGGCACCGCATGGACCTGGATCTGGGTGTGCTGCAGATGTTGCTGGGTAGGCAGAGAATGTCTTTACTTTAAGTTCTTGGTAATATTGGCTCCATCTATTGTTGAAAACCTTCGTTGCATGGCAATAGCTGTCCATCTTTACTTCAGATGCATTTATCAAAATGCCAAAGGTTAATAAGCCAAAGGATATCTATTCATTAACAAGGATCACATTGAAATGTCAAAGCTGAAAAGTAAGGCAGGAAACAAGGCCGGTTGTTGTTTTTGATAATCCTTTTACAAAACCATAGGTACATATAAAATATAAGTTACGTCTAAACTGTAACTTTGATCAACAACCGCGGGTTTATCCTTATTTCCAGTATTAAAGTTGTGGTTGTCGCTGTTTTTCTTAAACATATGAATATTTTGTGAACATAAATCGGCTTCTCATAGATGTACTGACAAACGAATGTCATTATAGATACATAGATATTTACTTAGTTGCACACCATAAACCACAAAACAATTAAAATTAACATTATTCAAATTAATGTATACAATTGGCAATCTTGTCGCTAAGTAGCGATCTTTACCAGACAACCTTTGGATGGAATAGATCATGTGAATTTTACCTAAGGTATCAATGGTGAACCACATACATAGGTATGTACTTACATGCTTTAAATTATTTATGCTGTAATATACCTACGATAGGTAATGTTTACATTAAATACATATAAATACAAAAAAATAGTCATAATATGAAAAGAATAAGCAATAGCTAACGACAAGTAGTCAAGTAATGTTCCTTGACCATAAGTTTGAAAATAGTGGGTGGTTTAACACGTCTGATAGCCACTGGTAGCGCGTTCCCTAAACGAATAGCCTCCACCGTAAAGAAGTCATCGTAGTATTATATTTAATTCTTAAAACTATTGGCATAGTGATTCTCTGGGACATTTATTAGGTCTCTTCTACAGCTTATAAATGTGAGGGCCCCATTGAAGCATGATATCCGGGGTGATACCCAAGATAAATACATTATACTTATTAACAATAATATATGTTAAAATTTGTGTAACATTAGGTTGTATAAACCTTACATATTTGGTTTTCTTTTCATTTAGTTAAAATGATCTTTGGGAAATCAGACAAAATGTCTACATTCCTAAGTGTTATGTTTTCTTTAGTGAGAACATGTAATTTAATGCATATATTAGTAATCAAGTTTTTCTATAGATTATAGTAACGCCAACAATGTTTCTTTTATTTTGATACTGGGATACAATGCTGAAAAGTAAGTTCTTCCCATTGGATGACTTTGCAATTCTTGAAAATTTAAGAACGGATGAAATCAATCTAGATGCTAGTCGATGGCTTTTGTATAATTATATTATTGGATGTTCAGGTTTCTTCTTATAGCATGAATTTGCATTGGCAGAACCTTGTCTTGTAGAAAAGTATTGGTTGTACCCTCTTTGTACTACTATACTATGCCCATGTCACGGATGGATTAAGTATTTAGCCTACGAACTCCTTGATGGGCGATAGCTGTTTCTTCTATAGTTCCCCGCCATTATGTCTTAATTCATCTGCGAGTATGAAATGGTTATGTGAAAAAAATATCAAAGTTCAAAATCATAATAAACATTGGTCGGGTTAATATTTAAATTAATCCATGTATATTTAGAGTAAATTAAAGAGTGGTGTATCATGAAATAGTTAGAACGCTATATTATATCTACGGTCACTCGGTTTGGTCATTATTGATCTAGTATAACAGTCTACTGCTGGACGTAAGACTCTTCCAAGAGATAATACTCCTTCACGACTTCGAGAAGAGAAGAGTTGCAACTGCAGTCGGCTCTGTGGTAGTCGGATAAGGACTTTGGTTTTATCTATGTTCATTCCCAGGTCGTTGGTTGTCTAGAAGTAGTAGCTCGTTTTGGTAATCTCAATCAATTAAATCTTATTGCTAATGGATTATTTGAATGACGTTATTATGTTTATTCCTGTAGCAGTATTTAAGTGTCCAGGAGAGTGTCTTAAAGTATTTTAGTTGGCAACTATTAACGGCCAAAACTTGAGATTGTGTTATAGATTTAGAGTCTATAATTATTCTTTTTCGAAAATTCACGTAGATTATCGTATCACAGATATTTTGACGTATGAAATATTAAAGAAAAACCACAGGTTCACTATGGCATGTACTTTCAAATGATTGTGTACCTTTTAAGATGTTTTGACAATGTTACTTTGGCACTTTATTTTTATTTTGCATATACGATACCTCGTGGAAAATCTACGAGACCTAATCAAGAGATCAAGAGAAGGCGTGCAGTGGCCACGTGGCCTGTGTGCACCAGCTATTCAGCCAGCGTGCAGTTACCATGTGGCCTGCGTGCATCATTCGTGAGATCTGCGCGCATCTGCCGTGCAGCCCGATTGCATCTCCGGCGCAACCTACGCAATCCTGTAGTGCAGCCTGCACGCGTCTGCTGCGCGTCTTCCACCGTGCAATTATCATAAAATTACCATGAGTAAAGTGAATTAAGTGAAATAATGAAGTGCAAAGTGAATTATACTGTTATGAGCATATATCCGCTATGATCAAAGTGAATGACGTGAAGTGATGAAGTGCAAAGTGAACCATACGGCTATGAGCGTATATCACGGTGTGGAGCTGTGGGCGCGAGCCGCGGATGTCGAGCGGGTTTTCGTCATGCAAAAGCGGGCCGTGCGCGCGATCGTCGGCGTGGATGACGATGTGTCGTGTAGAGACTTCTTTAAAGAGCTGAATATCATGCCTCTTCCCTGTGAACTTATATATCAAGTAGCCCTTTTCACTCATAACAACATCGATGAGTTCCAGAGGAGAGGTGTGAACACCGGCCGCGCTCTGCGCAGTAACAGGCTCGCTCACGTCCTCGTCACGCCCGCGCACAAGCTGTGCAAGTCGGAGAGGTCCGTATACATAATGGGTCCATCGGTCTACAACAGGCTGCCGGACACGATTAAAAAGGATGCAACTTCCACCATAATATTTAAAAATAGATTAAAAAAATGGCTCATAGAGAGTTCTTTTTACTCCGTAGACGAGTTCTACACATTGCCTGTTATTTAATTTTGATATAAATGAATTTAATATAATTACAATTAATAAATTATGTTACCATTAGATATATTTATTAATACTCAATATTGAATTTATTACTTTTGTATTTGACTTGTAACTTGGCGTTATAAATAAATAATTGTATTGTATTGTATCTGCTATGAGCGTACCGATACATGGCTATGATCGTATCAATTTGTGGCTATGAGCGTATACAATTTGTGGCTATGAGCGTATACAATTTGTGGCTATGAGCGTATACAATTTGTGGCTATGAGCGTATACAATTTGTGGCTATGAGCGTATACAATTTGTGGCTATGAGCGTATACAATTTGTGGCTATGAGCGTATACAATTTGTGGCTATGAGCGTATACAATTTGTGGCTATGAGCGTATACAATTTGTGGCTATGAGCGTATACAATTTGTGGCTATGAGCGTATACAATGTATGGCTATAAGCGTATACAATGTATGGCTATGAGCATGTACAATGTATGGCTATGAGCATGTACAATGTATGACTATGAGCATGTATAATGTATGACTATGAGCGTATACAATGTATAGCTATGAGCGTATACAATGGCTATGAGCGTATACAATGTATGGCTATGAGCGTATACAATGTATGGCTATGAGCGTATACAATTTAGAAATGCAACGTGCACAATCGCAAGCGGGGATTATAGTTGATATGATGATGCTTAAATTGCGGTGTTTTCAAAATTTATTACAATAGTCCCCGTCTGTTCAGAAATATATTTATAAATCTATAATGGTATAATGTTAGTTTTACACAATAAAATATTTTGTATTAATATAAAATATTTCACACGATTGAAAAGTAAAATGTGCACAATTGCAAGCGGGGACTTCAATTGATATGATGATACTAAATGTGCGGTATTGTTAATGTTGATTACAATGGTCCCCGTCTGTTTAGAAATATATTTATACATTCCAATCCATATCGAGCCCGATGAGATGTTAGGTTTACAAAGTAAAATCTTTTGTATTTGCATTTTCTTGTTTATGTGAATGCTGTAACATACGTACACCTGTACTTATTATGTATGCGAAAAGTTTAATATTTTATTATTGTTGTTCAAATTATTTTTTTCGTTTCTCTTTGTTTATCTGTGATAGATATATCATTTTAAGTCCGCGAGGACGCGAACCATTGTCAGGATGGACGAATTGTTAGCTTGCCTAAAAATTATCTCTTTGATTTATATAAATATTTAATGGTTTTATTTATTATTTGATTGCAATTTATTAATTTAGTCGTTCATGATCAATGCAATATTGACGGAAGTCAGTTATAATTAAATTTGACATTTATGTACCTTGTTTAAAATAATTGTGATAGCGATTATTTGTAATTACGTACTAAATTGTAGTTTTATTATTTGAGCAATATTTACTAGTTTAATATTCATTTTTAAACAAAAGTCACGCCACCATCGCGTGACTATTTAAGCATTGACGCCTATTCGTAAGGGCTCATTCGTTCTCGAGTTACGAAGCGTAACGGTCACCTAAAAGTGTATAATGTGTGTGTAGTAATGATTGAAGTATTTGTCATAAAGGAATAAACGAAGACTTGTAAAGCATCGTGGTGTTTTTCTAGTAAGCTCGCTTTCAATATATACATATATTAAATAGATATTGACGACCTCCGTGGTGCTGTGGGCTTATAGCCGGCTGAGCCGTAGGAGGTAGCGGGTTCGATTGTTGAAAACAAATGTTTGCATGATCTACAGATATTTGTTCCGTGTCTGGGTGTTTTTCTATATATTATAAGTATGTATTTACAAAAAAAGTATATAAGTATTCTATTAGTTATCTGGTTCCCATAGTAGGTACAAGCTCTGCTTAGTTTGGGGCTAGATAGCGCTGTGTGAAATGTCCAGCAATATTTATTTATTTATTATTTATTTCGAAATACCAAACCAAATTTAACACTATAAACATAATTAAATTACAATTAACTTTACTTTAAATTAACACATGATATTCATTTAAGTAGATAAATACATAATTTAAATTTAAATTAACTTGCCGAACACAACACTACCTTGATTAACCTTTCTTGTATTGGATCTCCACAATACAAGGAATCCTAGTGTGGAGGGAGGTCAAAGTTAATGCATAATATTGTTATATAATTATTACTTAAGCTGATTCGTATAATTTCCAAATGATTAAGTATACATAAAAATTATAATTAGTACCTATATGTTAACTAGCACCTATGTTTAAAATTGTTTATGACATGTTTTCTGGTTCCAATAAAAAGTTCATTTATTTATTAATACTTTCCATATGCACCTTGCAAGTATCATCCATTGGGACCCAGCTACATTTACAACGTTATTCAACCATCGGGCGGGTGGTCTGCCTCTTGGTCGCGTGCATCCCTCGGCCACCATTCTGTTATCACTTTCGTCCAACTTTCTATTCCCTTCACGATTTGCTAACTAAATTAGGACAGATAATAAATAAATTAATATTGCTGGATATTTCACACAGCGCTATCTAGCCCCAACCTAAACAGAGTTTGTACTATGGGAACCAGATAACTGATAGAATACTTATATACTTGTAAATATATACTAATTATAAATAGAAAAACATCCAGACCCGGAACAAATATGTGTAGATAATGCAAACATTTGTTCCGCGGCGGGAATCGAACCCGCTACCTCCTGTGTCTTAGCCGTTCGTTCGCGCAGATTTGTAACAAAATAAAATATAACCTGTACAACACTCGGAAAAAGCAACAATTTTCAGAATCGCTTCAGTAGTTTCTTAAGTACCCTTACAAATAACAAACTTTACCTCTGTATAAAATGATTATTGATAAGTATCAGGATTTTTATGTGTATTATGTTTCTAATAAAAATATTTAGCTATTTATTACACTGTCTTCGTCCACAGTTTATTATTTAATCGGTACCCTTGACCATTATCTTAATATAATAAAAATACTCTCAATCCTATGATGGTCTAGATGAAATTGCTACGAAGCAATAAAACTGAACTTTATGCACTCATAATGTACACCATTAGCATGTTTTATTTTATTATAATCTTATACATTGTATTAGTATTTTTCAAACTTTCGCGATCACTGTACATAATTATTGATTAAAACGGTATTTATCGCGTATGTACCTTTTTATTTGTTATCCCGACGTTTCGGCTGTGTTAACAAGTCAGCGATAGCAGAGCATCTGGTACACTCGTGACCGAATCATTAGATTGAACTTCATGATCTCTCTAGTGAACGCCATTATTACAAGATAATGGTTTGTGAAGCGATTGAAATCAAGAAATTTCAAAATTTCAATCGGGAAGATGGCTATAGACTCTCAGCGTCCTAGAACCCGGTGATTGCTAGGTGTGCGCGTCGTGATCGGTCGTCTCAGAGCGTAGACACAGTTAGTGTAGTGTGTCGTAATATGAACGAGAACATTTCTAATTTTGAAGACCAAGTGAGGGTAGTTGCTGCAGCTTCCCGCACTTCTCGACGGTAGCTCCAAGTACTCCAGTCAACCCGTGACCACGCCTGTTGCGACAAAGCCAAAACGTCGGGATAACAAATAAAAAAGGTACCTACTCGTACATACGTGATAAATACCCATTTAATCATTAATTCCATTATTAGTATTTCCATTTATTCATTCAATACAAAGATGTAGCAATTACGTGATCTTTGCTACTCTGCAAGAGATTGCTTTGACATCGTTTTACAAGAAAACTTTTTATCTCTACCGCGTGTCACATCCCTCCCCTAATGTCCCCTTCTTTATCTGGATATCGTCTCGATATCCGTTCCATTATTGTACAGATAAAACTTTGATTTGATTCCGAATAACTTGTGCTTCCAAGAACTTTGTAACTTTATTGCGACTGCTTTCTTCGCTTTGTAGTTGATGAAGCTATTCTTTAAACTTAGCGCCTTACTTACTACTGTCCTTTATTATTCTGGTGTCCCTTTTTCAGTTCGAAGCCATTGTCTTTTAGTAGGTATTTTTGACATGAATACATAAACTAGAGGTTCGCCCCGAACTGAGATCTCGCGAGTCTCCCATAAAAACAAAAAAATAAAAATTGTAATCTTTGACTATTAAAATAGTGCTACGAAACTAACCAACTAACTTGACCTACAGTTTCATTCAAATTGCAGGTAACGGGAGCTCATATAAAGTGGTTATTCTTTTTTGGGGTACAAAATGCAGTTATTCTGGATTTCAGACTTTTGCTTATATTTGTGCCAATAAAGCTACAAGAATACCAAATTTCAGCATCGTGGGGTCACTGGTGTGCCCTGTGAATTTTGTCAAAACTTGTTTTTATTATGGCTAATAACTCAAAAACTACAAAGATTAAACTAAAAATAGAAACATGGTTGAAATGTATTAATGAAGACGTTTCATTTGATGTCCCATTTGACCTTAGAGTCTCATGTTAGTTTTTTTTACCCCTCTTGAACCCCAATATCTCAACAATCCCCCAATATTTTTAGCTCATCGAGTCACATCAAAATTGTGCCATCACTACCTACCTATATACCAAATTTCACGATGATCGTATAAACGCTTCGAAAGTTATCCTCGGACAAACAAACATACATACATACATACAACGCCGATTTGCCCAAGTTGATTGGGAGATCTCGCTTCGCTCGATCAATAAAATTGCTTCCATAGTTGGAGGGAATTCAAAAAACGAATGATAACAAAATCGGGGGATACAGTTTAGTGTTGCAGCTACATATTCTATCAACTACATCTAAAATTTAATTACACCACTGGATAGCTAAGGGATCAAATAATTCGTTACGGTAAGTGAGGACTGTGACGCATAGTGCGCGGTGGAGGAGCGCCGCCATTTTGAAGTCATTCTGCTGCATTTCGAGATTTCGAGATTTTAGTATAACTTTTGACTCGGAAAAGCTACGATGTTCGTTTAAGTTTGAATCGTCAGCTTTCGTCAAAATCTATCGATTGCATATATAGAAACTATAACTTGTTAAATATTCCCGTAAAATATACGGCTGTGTTCATGACACAGCTACACCCCATTTTTTTGAAATTAATTAAAAAAATATAGATATAGGTACCCTGCTACTTATAATATTACTATACTTTCAGTGTAGTTGGTATTAATATTCATTTGAACCAGAACAAAACTGTTTTTATTGCTATGCTTTGAGGTAGTAGTACTATCTCGTTAAAAGAATATATTTTCGACGTGGCTAAAGCCGCAGGCTTAATAGGCTTTCTGCAAAAACGAAGTGAGCAACTAACGAACCGTTCCACGTTTACTATTCCATTAAAAGCACGCCCCAATAGTTTCAATACAAGCAGGTACAGAGTAAAACCTTTCGGCCCAGTGTTCACTAACACGTTCTATTCTCTAATCAAGTAGTATAGGTCCTGGCTGTTATGATGGCACCTCGTGGACAAGATGAACAGATTTACTTCTCAGTCTAAAATAACGTTTGTTTGGAGCGTACTCCACGCCCTTTTTGAAAGACGTTTTCATGACGCATCTTTTTGAAATCGATAATGATGTAATATTAAAACCTTGGTTCATCATAGGACGTCCTATGGCTGATTAGATTGTGATGAAGATGGGAATAAAGCCAGAGTAAATCTCGTTGACACAAGAATTAATTTGAATAAGGATTATTTTTTGAATTTGATACAAGGCTTCGGCATTTTAGACGTGGCTTGACATAGACATATTCAGTTCTCTGTTTCAACTAAACGTAGATACAAATTGTAATTTTTTTCTCTTTTGACATTACTTAGTAACTAACTACAAAAATAAATAAATAATAAATAAAATGAAATAAAAAAAAGCTTGTGTACAATTCACACGTGGTAGAAGTGAAACCTTCAATAATTTTGGTTTCAAGATAATGAGACGAATGTAAAATTTCGGAAGATTATAATTGTAGGTTTTAGTAATGATCATAGTGATGCAAAGTTAGATAATTATTAACACGAGTGGAAGGAGTACGAAGCAAAGCACAAAGAGAACCACGAACATAAGAAACACTGTATAATGCTTCCTATCTCATTTTCTCCCACGTTAAATCTTATGAATTTAAGTGTCTGTCTCTTTTTACTGCCGCTTTTTCGTTTCGTCGACTTTCAAATCACTACGATGCTAAAGAAGTTTTCCCACGATAAGTCTTATGAATTTATGTGTATGTCTCTTTTTACTGTCGCTTTTTCGTTTCATCGACTTTCAAATCACAACGATGCTAAAGAAGTTTTCACTTCAAAAAAAAAAACTATTCGTAGTCTGTAAAATCACTCAGTCAGTCAGTTTGTGACTGACGGAATGATTTAATTTTGTCAATTCGTCAACTCTTTATAGTAACTTTGGGCAGTTTTTACCTAAGCGTTTTACTTAACAAATGTGTGTGTGATTTTCCTGATACAAAAAAGGGGTTGATAGACAAAATTCGTCCACTAAAGCCAGAGAAGCTATGAAAACGAACTAAGTACTTCTAGACTCAACAATGTGCCATTATTATACCCGGGTGTTGTAAACACGGTCCAAAATACCTGTTCAAGGCTTCTTGCGAAGTTTCAGGTCATCAATCAACTAAGTTGAAGGGTGGGGAGATTATAAAGCAGCCACAATGTATTTACTCGTACCTATATATGATATAGCAACAATATAGGTACATTTTCATACATAGATATGAGAAGTTGCGCAATTTGCGGCCTGACTCATATGGGACGGTTCCCCTATGCATCAACTTTCTAAATGATACGAGAACTTAGTACTGAAAATTTGATTTAATCATTGATTAATGTGGTAAAATTGGAAGAACAAGGACTAAGTCTCCTCCATCCTAAAGTTATCTTTGTGCCATCATCATCATCATCAACCTATAACAGTCCACTGCTGGACGTAGGTCTCTCCCAGGTTGCGCCATTGAGCCCGATTCTCAGCTCTTCTCATCCAATCCTTGCCAGCCACAGCGCGCAAATCGTCACTCCATCTAGCTGGGGGGCATCCTACACTTCGCTTGCCTAGACGTGGTCTCCACTCCAGAACATGTTTACCCCAACGGTTATCGGTTCTACAGCAGATATGATATCTTTGTGCATTTCTATGAATATTCGGTGATTTAAGTTTTTTTTGTATGCTTAATCTGTAGTTGATAAGAAGTTAATCTTTCTATCTAACTAATTTTACTTCATCTTAATCAAAGGTCACCTTGATAGCCGCATATAACGATGGAACTTAAGTTTCCAGTTACATAGTTACTCTAATATAAAATTGTAAGCTATTATTTAAAAAAGACAGAACCAACTATAATAAAGTTTGACTGAATACAGTAACAAGATCCCTAGTTGTATAAGGCTCAAGAGCCCGTAGATATTTCCGAGGTAATATGAAAATATAAAACACGGTATGAGTTTGTGTTAGCGAAGCCATTGAGACCTCTGACACTCGATTCCATCCACAGAGAGTTGAATCCGAGAGATGAATCAAGAGAGAATAGTTCGTTTTTCACTTACATTAAAACTAAACTGAGTTACTGCAAAGATATTCCACGTGATAGTGCCATAAGCCCGTATCGAGTTAATAATGACCAACTTTCAGAGCATGAGTGGAGAAATAGTAGATTGTACCATACGCGAGCAAAATAATATTTTTACGGCGAGGGCGCTATTTTGAATCCCTCGAATTCCTCGCTGATAAAATACTGTCCCTGGTCCTTTAGCAGCCTTTACTACGTAACAGCTGCAACTTGGTATCAGGCGTAGTGAGGGCCGTCCTACGCTGCGCTTACTAGTGCGTGATCTCCACTCGAGAACCTTTCTGCCACATCGGCCGTCAGTTCTTCAAGCTTTGTGCTCAGGTCACTGACACTTCAGCTTGTTCATCTTCTGCGCTATGTTAGTGTTCGTAAACGATTCTCCTCATTTCTGATTAGATTTCGTAGAGAAACACCTATTATAGCCCTCCCCATAGCACGCTGAGCGATCTTCAGCCTTCTTATGAAGCACATAGTGAGAGACCACGTTTCTGTGCCATATGTACTAATAACACGTACTGATTAAAGACTTTTGTCTTTAGACACAGAGTTTTATTTTAGTTTAGTCCCTGCATAAATCATAATATTCAATTGATAGTTGTAAAAAGTCTCAGTTTTTATACAGATGCAGCTTGGTAAGCTTTGCACGTATTTTCCATTTATGTAGATAGCTGAACAAACTGAGAAGATATCTACGTATTATTAATGTATATTATATTACTAGCTTACCCGCCCGCCCTGAAATCCACAGATTTTATTAAAATAAAATATAGCTAATAGCACTCAAGGATAGTGTTGCTTCCTATCAGTGAAATTATTTTCATAATCGGTACACTAGTTTCTGAGATTATCCTCTACAAACATACAAACCACTTTACTTCTTTATAATATAAGTATAATAGTATTTTTTATAATCTGTACTGTTCCCCTCCTTGGCAAAGGTATTTCCCAATTCCCTATGAAGATTATTATTATTTGGAGCCTATACTATCCCACTGCAGGGCAAAGGCCTCCGTTTCTTCCATCAACTCCACTCGGTTGTGCGCGTGTGTCGTCTAGTCTTTATACGTATTATTATTACTTTTTTACTAAAACAGAAGACAGTCTTCATTGTAAAAAAATATTATGATATCATTTATTAAATATATTACGAAATATTATAATTAAAAAAAATGACATTCTTCCTGAGTTATTCTATGGTCTATTTATCCAAACCCTATTGGGACGACTGTTCGAGAAACGCACATCACTGAATCTGACTCTAATAAAGTAACCTAGTTGTTGAGGAACTCCCCCTTTTTCAATGTCTATAAAACTTGATGTTTATTAGCAGACTAAGCTACTTGTCAGAGGATATTTTAGTACAAATATATATGTGACTTATTTTCATGGTAGTGTTTTACACTCTATGACATGCTTACTTTTGTTTTCAATAGAACCATCGTACGCAAGTTATTTGCAATTCGTCAGCATGAAAGAACTGAAAGGTACAGGTGGCCCATGCTAAGTCATATTTAGTTTTACGACTTTCTTTGAATCTAGCATTCCTACCTTAAAACATATCTATAGGGTGTCCCAACAAGAGCGTTGGATTTAAATTTATTGCCATTTTGTTACTACGAGTTGTACGGTGATTTTTTTTTTGACAGTTGTCACGTACAGACCCCGTGATTTAAGAATATGGAGACGTTTAATGATTTTCTTCGTAAAATCTGCATTTATTTGATGATGTTCTAACATCCAATCAGCAAATTCACGGCGCTGCGCATGGTCTCTTGGCTTGATTTCTTGGACCAATTGAACCTTGTACGCGTGCAAATGCAGATTAGGGTGTCCCAACAAGAGCGTTGGATTTAAATTTATTGCCATTTTGTTACTACGAGTTGTACGGTGATTTTTTTTTTGACAGTTGTCACGTACAGACCCCGTGATTTAAGAATATGGAGACGTTTAATGATTTTCTTCGTAAAATCTGCATTTATTTGATGATGTTCTAACATCCAATCAGCAAATTCACGGCGCTGCGCATGGTCTCTTGGCTTGATTTCTTGGACCAATTGAACCTTGTACGCGTGCAAATGCAGATTAGGGTGTCCCAACAAGAGCGTTGGATTTAAATTTATTGCCATTTTGTTACTACGAGTTGTACGGTGATTTTTTTTTTGACAGTTGTCACGTACAGACCCCGTGATTTAAGAATATGGAGACGTTTAATGATTTTCTTCGTAAAATCTGCATTTATTTGATGATGTTCTAACATCCAATCAGCAAATTCACGGCGCTGCGCATGGTCTCTTGGCTTGATTTCTTGGACCAATTGAACCTTGTACGCGTGCAAATGCAGATTAGGGTGTCCCAACAAGAGCGTTGGATTTAAATTTATTGCCATTTTGTTACTACGAGTTGTACGGTGATTTTTTTTTGACAGTTGTCACGTACAGACCCCGTGATTTAAGAATATGGAGACGTTTAATGATTTTCTTAGTAAAATCTGCATTTATTTGATGATGTTCTAACATCCAATCAGCAAATTCACGGCGCTGCGCATGGTCTCTTGGCTTGATTTCTTGGACCAATTGAACCTTGTACGCGTGCAAATGCAGATTAGGGTGTCCCAACAAGAGCGTTGGATTTAAATTTATTGCCATTTTGTTACTACGAGTTGTACGGTGATTTTTTTTTTGACAGTTGTCACGTACAGACCCCGTGATTTAAGAATATGGAGACGTTTAATGATTTTCTTAGTAAAATCTGCATTTATTTGATGATGTTCTAACATCCAATCAGCAAATTCACGGCGCTGCGCATGGTCTCTTGGCTTGATTTCTTGGACCAATTGAACCTTGTACGCGTGCAAATGCAGATTAGGGTGTCCCAACAAGAGCGTTGGATTTAAATTTATTGCCATTTTGTTACTACGAGTTGTACGGTGATTTTTTTTTTGACAGTTGTCACGTACAGACCCCGTGATTTAAGAATATGGAGACGTTTAATGATTTTCTTCGTAAAATCTGCATTTATTTGATGATGTTCTAACATCCAATCAGCAAATTCACGGCGCTGCGCATGGTCTCTTGGCTTGATTTCTTGGACCAATTGAACCTTGTACGCGTGCAAATGCAGATTAGGGTGTCCCAACAAGAGCGTTGGATTTAAATTTATTGCCATTTTGTTACTACGAGTTGTACGGTGATTTTTTTTTTGACAGTTGTCACGTACAGACCCCGTGATTTAAGAATATGGAGACGTTTAATGATTTTCTTCGTAAAATCTGCATTTATTTGATGATGTTCTAACATCCAATCAGCAAATTCACGGCGCTGCGCATGGTCTCTTGGCTTGATTTCTTGGACCTATTGAACCTTGTACGCGTGCAAATGCAGATCTTTTATCGAAATTCGTTGCATGGTGCTTCTGGAAATGTTTAATTCTTGACCACGATGCCGAATGGATGTTCCTGGATTCTCGGCCTCATATTCCCTTACTGTGGCTATATTTTCGAGTGTCTGACGAGGACGAAGACGAACAATGATCTTCTGATCCATCAGCGTAAATTTGATCTCAAATTTTGTAATTAAACGCCTCACTGTTCATTCATTTGGCGCATTATTGCCACAGAAAACTTGACGTAATTGGAGAACTGTTTTCGCAAAACTTTTACTATTTTTCTAATGTGTTTTTACAATAATTAAACGTTGCTGGTTTGAATACTTCTCCATATTCTTAAATCGAGTGGTCTGTGCGTGACAACTATCAACAAAATCACCGTAGAACTAGTATTAACAAAATGGCGGCAAATTTAAATCCGGCGCTCTTATTGGGACTTCCTAAAAATACTAACACGAATGCATAGACAAACAGTAGTTAAGATCTTAAATTCAGACTACAAAATATGTATGCAATTAGTTAATCATTTCGAGCGCTATTTAAACGTAATGTGACAGACTATAAAGAAATGATTGCATAAAAAAAGTGTGATGTCACCAACAGAACAACTATTTTATTATTATATTCCGTGAAGGTACCATCCTCTTTTCCAATGTCCATAAAACTTGTATACTAGCCGAATAAGCTAACAGAGTAGTGTTGTTCATTTCATCCCAGTGGAAAACGCTGAGTAGAGATTTTATGAAAAAATATTTATGGGTCTGCGTTGTCAGTTTGTTTTGTGCACCTTTGTGTTTTGATGAATAAGCAGTTCCCTTTAATGGTGAAACATTTTTGCAACGTTTGTAGCAACTTCGTGGATAACGTTGTTAAATGGGTAGAATGATAGAATAACTTTGTAACGAACAGTATAATATACTATACTAAAGTACTAGCACGTTTCATCCACTCCTAATACTTTCATATCTGGGATATCTTTTTTAAAAACTCGCGGAAACTGAAAATATTCCTGCCATTGAAATTCATTCACAACACGAAAGCGACCGCTACTCCCGCACAAAGAATTTGAGGTTATTTTTCTCATTTCAAATTCTCCATCTCCCGCGACTAGAATCGTAAAAAGCGGATTATAGTCGGTGCTCGCGTGGAGGATAGAATTCGTGCGAATAAGCCGAGTCTGCAATATGGGCTGCTTTATTTACTCCTAGCCACTAAGCTGCATATAATGAAAACGCATGTCGCGAGCGTCAAACGACGTAAAAGTAAAAATGACAAGTCACGATGTAGAATCTTGGTACTTGTAGCTTTGTTCTTTAAGCTTATAAAATACTAGCTGACCAATCCGCAGCTTCGCACGCGTAGTTTTTCAATAAAAACATTACCCTCCTTCTGCGCAGTTGGTAAAAAAGTATCCTATATCACCCGGGGATATGGTAGCTTCCCAACGGTGAAATAATATTTTAATTCGGTCCACTAGTTTCGGAGTTTGTATTCAATGCAAACAAACAAACAATAAAATCTTTCCTTTTTATAATATTAGTATAGATTGGTGATAGTGTAAGAACGTGGAACCCAAAAAAATATGTATATTTTCTGTTTTTGAAGTACTAATTGAAGGAAAAACTTTTATTTTAAGAGATAAGTTTTTTTAAGACTTACTTAAACATAAAATACAACTAAACCTATATACAAAGCAAACTATATATAAAACCCTAATGTAACAAGCCGCTGCCAGTGGGAAGCGTGCCCAGAATGCTGGCAAAGAATAAGTAAGTAAAATAAGAATTGAAGTAAGTCTCAGATAAAGTTTGACCACAAAATTTAAAACTGCGTAATTTTACATTTTACGATAATTGAGATGTTTACTTGTAAAGCAAACGTAGGTACATATTGTAATTTCAGTATGCTATTTTTAATAATACCTTCTGTTGAAGAAATGTCAAAAAATCTTCCAATTTATACTGTGTTTATTGATAATCATGAACGCTTATTTCTATTGTTTGTTTCGTCAATCTTATTTCGATCTGAACTCGTCACATACAGACAATAAATCTTTGAAGTTTAGTTAAGGCTACGAATCTTATGAATTTTAATTAAGCCTTTCCGTTCGTTTCAGAAGAATTATTGCTTGCTGCAGTAACAACGCTGACATCACCCAGACGGAATTCGCGTAACCAGCCTTCTCGACAAAAAGTTTAAAAGTGCACCATAAACATAATCAAATTTTATTTCACTTGTATTTTACGAGCTTGGTACACGTACGCTGTTTTAACGAAATGTATAATTCCATGTAAACATGCAATTGCAACTGTTTCATGTATTTTAATTTCATGATTGTGATTTGTTATTCCACAAAATACAACCCGTTTGAATACGAATTAGCGATCGTGTTTATTGTTAAGATAGCAAAATGTACAATTAGCATGCTTTGTTAAGTGCGATGATATTTATTGCGCTTTCCCTGTTTTTTTGAACACGTCTGAATGTGTGTTTGGCACGCAAGTCACACTTTTCGGTAGATTTTCTTCGGTTGTAATTGTTGCTTGCTATTTCTAGATTAGGTTTTCTGGGATAAAACGTGACTGCAGTACCACGAGTGCTGCAAGAGTTTATAGGCGATGGGCCCACTTAAAATCCACAAGCCCGTCAGCTTGAGAGTCTACCAGTTTAAAAAAATACCGGCCAAGTGCGAGTCGGACTCGTGCACGAAGGGTTGTATGGGAGCCCCACTTAAATATTTATTTTATTGTGTTTTCAGTATTTGTTAAGTAATAATAAATAAATAAAATAATAAAAAAGCATTTATTGAGGAACAACAAATATACAGTCATGTGTACAGTTTGAAACGATGATGCCTGTATTAGTATGAAAACTGTGTTACAGACACCAACGCCCTCCTCATATATATCTATGAGTTCCAATCAGGTAAATGGTACATTATAAAAAACTAAACTAAAAATTCTAGTTATTTTCCAACAGACCAGAAGGATTTGTGTGGGTGCGTAGTATTTGACGACATCCGTGGTGCAGTAGGTGAATAGCCGGCTGAGACGCAGGAGGTAGCGGGTTCGATTCCCGCCGCGGAACAAATGTTTGCATGATTTACAGATATTTGTTCCGGGTCTGGTTGTTTCTCTATATATTATAAGTATGTATTTACAAAAAAAATGTATGTAAGTATTCTATCAGTTATCTGGTTCCCATAGTTCAAGCTCTGCTTAGTTTGGGGCTAGACAGCGCTGTGTGAAAGGTCCAGCAATATTTATTTTTTATTTATTTGTTGTTATAGTGGCAACAGAAATACATCATCTGTGAAAATTTCAACTGTCTAACTATCACGGTTCATAAGATACAGCCTGGTGACAGACGGACAGACAGACAGCGGAGTCTTAGTAATAGGGTCCCGTTTTACCCTTTGGATACGGAGCCCTAAAAACGTGACTATGAGGATCATATGCATTATGCATATGTATTTTTTCAAACCAAACCTATTTATAAACCAAATTCCTTCAAGAAGTGATCGAGGACAAACAAAGTTGCATAAAATAATATAACCACTGACAATAGTATGAGTGGAATACGGAGCTTGTATTAAAACCACCACTTGACTTTTTTATTTTTTACTTGTACATGTAATGGATAGATAGTTATACCATTTATAGCCGGTTCCTATAGGTACACGTCGGAAACCGATATCGACTAGTTTTTCTTGACACTTTTTCGAGTAGAAACGAGTCGAGTACAGTTACCAAAGTTTATAAGAACCGGCCATTAGTTGCAGTCTAACCAACATCTCGCACGGTTACTTATCCGTACGTCGGAGTTGTCAGTTATCTCACGCGATGTTGACTTCCTCACTAGGGAAATGGAACCAATGAACCAAATTTTATCATAATCAGCTATTTTGGCGCGATTGTGTATATAATAAACATAATCACAGATATTTTTGCTTGTTTAATATTTGTTAGATATGGTACTTTTGGAGATGAAACGATCTTGATTATTTAGTCACAGTACTTATAGCCAACAACTCGCACGGTTGCTTATCCGTACGTCGGAGTTGTCAGTTGTCTCATGCGACGTTGACTCCCCCACTAGCGAAATGAAACCCAATAGTGGTTTTCCTTACTCATTCAAGTTACTGTCATCTTAATTCAATGAATAATATCGCAAGTTAAACAGCTGCTGTAAATTAAATATTTTTTTGTTCATTTTGTTTGTCGTTGGACTATTTTCTGCTAAATGGGAACTATCACATCAATAGAAACATTGTTTATCACATACAATATAGTGACAACTAGAGCCTGACCGCGACTTTGCGCGCGTGTTTGTCATTACAAAGTAGCTAATGTTTCAATAAAGGTTATGATTTATGTTTATAATAAATTTCAACGAAATCAGTTTAGCCGTTACGGTGTTAATAAGTTATAAATAAACTTTCATATTTGTAATTTTAGTGTGATCAAAGACAGTTTACTGAAAGTATTTATTAAATATAATAAAAATTTAAGATATATATGTATCAGCCTAGACTATATAGGTAGATAAATTTATATGTAGTCTTGACCTTCACTGCTGGACCTACACCTCTACTGTAGTCGTAATTTACATAAAGCTTCCCCGTGAAAGTCTACAACATAAATGCCCGACTTTTCATGTTCTTGGCCTCTTTCATGTGCCGAACTGTTTTATCATTCATGATCACACATAAAACATTGACGGCGTTATCACACTGGCGATTCGCGATCGTCTCTAGCGAGGCGATCAATCGACGGGCTCGCGGCGTGTGCTTAGCGACCTCAGCGCGGAAGCGCGGGGTTCTCGTGAAGTGCACGCGGCGTAGCAAATTATACGTTACAATAGTTTCTACAATATTACTGACGGAGGCGCGTGTGCTTACCTATAGATAAAAAGCGACACGCACGTCACGAGCACGTTAACAAATCACCCCGCCATAAACACGTTCACATGTCACCACTGTGATAAGGCCCTAACAATATCATTAAAACGCTAAAATATGGTAAGATACCAAGCTAATATTTTAACCGTTTGTTACTTTACCATTCCAAAAAGATTGCAGTATTTCTAATGCAGTATTTCGTCGTAGTATTGTCCTAACATTATTGAGACGTATTTACTGAAACAAAATAGCGTACATGTACGTACATGTATAGAATTTCAGAAAACTACAACAAAGCGTTGACGCAACAAAATCCCATATAGCAATACAATTTTATATGCGACTATAAATCGCTTGTTCTTATTCCAACAAAGAGCTTCAAGCCAACTATTCGAGGCGTTCGACTCATATCAGTTCCCATAAAAATGTTTTATGTTAGAGGCTAATAAATGACATCAGCAAATTCCGTAAGACAATATGAGAGGCTCTCTCTGCATTCGTCCTATCCATTTGGCTTCCTCCCCTACCAATCATTGTTTCGGAAAATACTGTATACAGGATGTTGCCGAAAACACTGTTCGAGGGATTGTAGATTAATTTTAGACGGGAAATGTTTAACATGTTGTCGCGTGGAGTAAAATGAAACCGCAAACAAAAACCGCCCAGTAACTAGCCGCGTAGATCAGTTTAACAGATAAATCCGTTTAACAGATAAATCTAAGCATTTTTTTATGTGTACGAGCAAGTAGAGTAATGCGAATTATTTTATTGCAATAGAAATTTAGCTAATTTATTTTTTTAGAAAATATATTTACAAAATATTCTAGTAGTCGTGTTTCGATTTATTTATTTTACATTATTTTTAACATATGAAACTTTAATAGATTAAAATGAAAAATTGTATTGCAATACAAGAAAAAATCCAAGGATTTTACACAATACATACTTGTGCACGCCATTAGATAAGACCATCAAATATTGTAATTAATGCCTATTTCTAAGATTAACACACTCTAAGCCAGAACCTACGTTATCGAGAACCTCGTGTCTGGACAAATCTAGTATAGATTCTAAGACTTCATTGAACTAATTGTATAATCAGGTTTTTCCATTCATTCAATTCATTTATTCAATTTTCAGATGTCAAAGATCCATAATTGTTAGTAAAAAAAAATTAAACTTGTCAAATGGGTTAATACAAGATATAGACATAGCTAAACAAACAAAATTTAAATAATAATAAAAATTTAAGTAAAAGTTTCTTAATCAAGTCCTGAGCCAACAGTATCTAACAAACTCGCAAAGACTATTCGATAAGAACCTGATTAAGGACTTTATAATCGGTGAATCGTATTTATCTGCTATGGCCATCAGGATGGTGTTGGTGCTGCATCGCACTCTTCTGAGCAGTGAGCCAGTCTTTTTGCGGATGATGGTGTGGAACTCATCGACCCGCGCCTTTGCAAACATGTTCGAAGCGCTGCAAAAGCGAGCTTTTTTATCATATAATCTTTACATAGTATAAAATGAAGTCGCTTAACAGATTTTGATGCAGTTTTCAGCAATAGATAGAGTGATTCAAGAGGTTTTTGTTACCTTTACACGACTAAACGGCTGAACAGATCGAAATGAAATTTTGCAAGGAGATAGATTAGATCCTGGAAAAGGACATAGGCAACTTTTTGCCCACTCCGCAAAATGAGGGTAATGTTTTATTGTAAAACTACCCGTGCGAAGCCGTGGGCGGGTCAGCTGTAAACAATAAAACATTAAGTTATTTCTAGGGTTCCCATCACTACACCATCACTTACCATCAGGTGAAGTAGTGGTCAAATAGGAAAAAATCTGTTATTTTCCGCTCTGTCAATTATTTGTTTCTACGATCTGAACTCACTCTGTACATGGTTTCTTTATACTCCAATCGGGGAGCAGACTTGTTATATTGTACGAACACTCAGCTAATATTGCATTTGTTTTTGCTAAGCCTCCGTTTATGATTTTAGTAGCCATGTTCCTAATAGGCAATTAGTATAGAGTACAAAACCGTTTCGTATGAAATCTTTTATGTAGGTAGTTTTGTATTGGATTCGGTTCATAAAATTAAATGTTGTGCATACTCTATGAATATTGAAGCTCTAAATAAACAGCTTGCTCTACCATGACGCAAAAACGATCACTACCTGATATTTACTCTACTATTTTAGAATACAAATAATGGTTCGACAACTTCGTTTCGATATCAGATTCAAGTGTTTATGAGAAAGGTTTATTTATTAAATGTAAGAATCCTTACAACTAATGCACAACGCAGTACTGAAATAACGCATAAGGTACTGTTGTTATGACTTCTTCATGCTTATTCGTACATGTATTTTACAAGTTGATTCGTACAAGTGATTTGAACTTCACGATGAGAAAACTACCCTATGTACTATATAATGTGTTGCAATTTAAACTAATTATATTAAAGCGACGGTTTCTACACAAGAAATAAAATAAAAATGTACATATAAAATTTTCTTTTTTTATCATCATAATCTCGAGAAAATCGGTGAAATGCTGCTTGACGAATGTTAGAGTATATGTTGCCACAGATTACTAATAAGTTGCTACGAGCCGTTCAACAACCCCATTTGTTCAACTCGGCCCGGTCAACACAGCGCGCACGGTGCGTAGGGCAGGGCGGTAAGTACCTATATGTTAGGCACAGAAATAACAAACATTATTTATTTACTATTTATGGTATCAAAAATATACCCCTTCATTGTATTGTGTAGTTTAAATTGCAACACCTTATATTGTGGATAGATAAATTGACTATACCCCTGATAAGGAATAATTTTCCTCCCACAAAAAAGGCTCTAGGCAAAGATCTTTACGATCAACGTTACAAAATTCAAGGAAGCAGCAAAATTTAAATTCCGTTCCTTCACACTCTAAGCCGCGGACCACGGTACATTTAAACTCAGTAAGCTCGTAAGCAAACACAATCAATGTGTGTGCCCAACTGCCTCGCCGCAACTGTTGGCAGCCCTATATCACTTTAAATCTATCAGTTAAACAATGAGCTTTATCGTATTGATGTAAGATTTATTATGGCTTGGATGTGAGTTATCAAATGACTGGCGTTCATCTTCTTGTTCTGTCAAGTGGAATATAAAGCTGTGTGTTCTGGCTGACGTTTATACCTTCAGACTCCGAATTTAGGCTCACTGGTGGTTCCTGTGGACCTTCATACTCTTCTCTCTCTCTCTTTAAGCTCAACTTACATTGCAGCGGAATACGATCGAAGCAATTTTTTCAGGAAAATAATTCTTCATAGGACGCGGGACCTTTTTTTGGCTCGTGTCGAATTTTACACAATTGGCATAAAGTTCATTATGCTATGTAAAATTGATTCGCTTCTTGTCCGTTCCGTGGCAATATTAATTGAGTCTATCGCTCGCATGTTCGTGTATGCTCGTATCTTCGGAGTGAAACTTCTTTGGGTGAATTCTATTACTTCTTCTATGCTGTTAGCTAAGCAATATCTACGGAAATATTATTAACACGTTCGCTGTGGTTTTGTAGATAGCCTTGGGGAATCGAATTAGCTGCAAGATTAGAAAATAAAGGTGCTGATCTAAATAGTAATGGCTATTTTAGTTAGGTGCAACACAATGAATTTAGCAGTAGAATATGGGTTACCCGTATCCTTATTACATAAGCCAATTGCTGTTGCTGCTGCTGGACAAGCCGTCTCTTTCACACCTACAGTGCGTATCTCAAGACGACTTGACCAGTGACAGCAACAGCAAATGGCTTACATAATTAGGCTACAGTAGCATCTATACTAATATTATAAATTTGAATGTAACTGTGTCTGTCTGTTTGTTACATTTTCATGGCTAAACGGCTGGACCGATTTCGATGAAATTTAGTATACAGATCGATTATGACCGGGATTGAGACATAGGCTACTTTTTACCGCAGAAACTCCGCAGAAGGAAAGTTATGTTTTTGCTGCCCAACCACGCGTGCGAAGCCGCGGGTGAGTCAGCTAGTAGGTATGGTTATTAGGGCATAATACATCTATACATTTTTTTGTTAAATATATAGAATAAGTTTATCAGTTAGTAGTCTGTCCTGTGTGTGTCGTAAATTAATAGTTTTTTGTTCTTTTAACCCGTCCAGAAACACAGAGAGCACAGAAAGTCAAGTCAAAATCATTATTCATTTATTCATTAAAATCACAAAAATCACTCTGAAACGTCAATGTCACATAGATATATAAATAGATAACTCTTTAATGAATTACCACACAAACATATATAACACAAAAATAAGAGCTAGGCTAGAAAAAACTAGTGGTTCGCCCTAAAATCTCGCAAGTCTCCCATAAAAACAAAAAAATATGATTCGTAATCTTTGGCAATCAAAATAGTGCCACGAAATGTCTAAACAACTAACTTGATCTACAGTTTCATTCAAATTACAGATAACGGGAGTTCATGTAAATTGGTTACCTTTTTTTGGGGTAGAAGTTGCATTTATTCTGGATTTCAGACTTTTGCCTACATTTGTGATACTTAATCTACACGCATCCCAACGGACAGCACTTAGTTTAGTAAGTTTAGCTTTTATTCTGGCTAATAACTCAAAAAGTACAAAAACTTTACTAAAAATAGAAACGTGTTCAAAATAAAAACCTTTTATTTGACGTCTCATTTTACCTAATAGTCTCATTTAATTTTTTTTTACCCCTTTTGAACCCCAATATCTCAAAAACCCCCTAATATTTATAGCTTATTTAGTCACACCAAAATTGTGCCATCACTATGCCACCTATGAATCAAATTTCATGATGATCGGATGAACGCTTCGAAAGTTATCCTCGGACAAACAAACATTCATACATACAACGCCGATTTGCCCAAGTTGATTTGGAGATCTCACTTCGCTCGATCAATTAGCCACGCCCTCTAAGCACTTCGATTCTAACCATTAAATAGAGTGGTATTGCTGTTGAAAACTATTGGGACGCATTATTATATATTATGCGTGTTTGTGTGAAAACGGCATAGAAAAAACGTTGTTAGAAAAACGCAACATAGTAAGCTCTGAATGTCTTGCATATCGGCTGACTAACCTGAGGCGATGACGGTGTTAGAAAAGTCTCATCATCATATCGATAACTAGTGCTGCAAATTGACACCAGGCGCCATATAAATCATCTTCAATAGATATAAGGGCCTATGCACACGGCGTATTTTAATCGTGCCGTCTACGCGCGCTCCCGGCGCCGTAGATTCGCAAAAAATCATAGGTCATAAGTTAAAAATCGCGTTTGAAGCGCGTTAGCGTGCGTAACCGGTTTATCGTCACTTCTCACGAACGCACGTTTACGGCGCCGTAGATTCGCAAAAAATCATAGATAACAAACATGTTAAGAAACGTGTTTGAAGCGCGTTAGCACGCGTCTAAAATATGCCGTATGCATAGGTCCTAAAGATCCTCAGAATATTTATCCATTGAGGTGGAAATTATCGATAGTGACTTGAGTAGGCTGACTGATATTACGTTTATTTCTGCACCTGAAGTGGAAAGTCGTTTCAGGAAATCTATTTTCATGAAATATTATTAAAAATCGTGTAATAGAAATATGTGCTTGTTTTTTTTTCTAGTCTTTCAGTGTTATTTATAAATACGTTGGCGCAACACAACAACACGCCCTAACGTAGGCAATATAAGGTCACGGATATAACCAAGAGAATTAGCAAGATGAAGTGGCAGTGAGTGGGACACATAGCTCGAAGAACTGACGGCCGTTGGGGCAGAAAGGTGTGAGTGGAGACTGCGTACTAAGCGCAACTTAGGATGGCCCCTCACTAGATGGAAAAACGTCCTAATAAAGGTTTATGGAAGCCGTTGGGTGTAGGCCAAAGAAGATTAGTAGGAAACGTCCTGAGGGTGGTATGATGATGATGAGAACATCACTACTAGTGAGGTTCTGTGTTTCCTGATAGCTACAACCTGGGTGTTTTAAGTCGCGAGTGAATAGGTTTCTTCTAGGCAAGCGTGTACCATCGCAGACTGCATCATCGCTTACCATCAGGCAAGATCTTGGTCAAACGCAAGCCTATAATGTAAAAAAAGAGGACCTAATCAAATAATTTTTACCATCTTAATGCACAATTTGTGTTGTCCAATGTCAAAAACAAAACAAATGTCAAATGTTAATTAACATTACGAGGATACTTGGAATACAAACTCCTCAACCGTAACGCAATGATAATATTTGACTTTTGATCGCTATATGGGGTTTAAAGCAGCTTGTGTAGAGATTTTGGGCATGTTAACCAGAAATGGGATAAAACGAATAACACACATACAAGTGTGATTATGATCCAAGGACTTTGGCTTATGTAAAATATTTCCGAAAATAATATTTTCAAAGTCATCTCTTCAATACTTCGAAAACACAAAAGTATCACTATCTTGGACTGAGTCTGAGAAATTTTCAACTCCGTGAGCGACTTTACCTTCGATTTTGCATTCTTTGTTACTTATATTTATCAAAGTGAAACTTTTATTACATCGTCTCACACTTTTTCGTCTGTGTGTTGCATGTCGCGTGACGGTCGGCCGCGGAGTAGGGATAAAGTGAAAGGCGCTCGTCAGAGCAGCCGAGGCCAATATGGCGGCGCGTATATTTCGCATCAGCTGACCGTGTAGTGTATAGACTATTACTCATTTGTGCCAACGAAAATTTTTAGTTAAATGTCTATAATGTGAAACAAAGTTTCACTTTTACCGTGGTTTCATAAAACCACACAATCCTTTTTTTATTTATGTTATTTATTATGTTTATTTTGACAACCTCC
Organism: Philereme transversata; assembly: GCA_963924445.1. Classification (NCBI taxonomy): domain Eukaryota; kingdom Metazoa; phylum Arthropoda; class Insecta; order Lepidoptera; family Geometridae; genus Philereme; species Philereme transversata. The sequence goes on from OZ004342.1 coordinate 16,484,288, forward strand.
GTGGCGCAGCGGGCGTTTAGCCGGCTGAGACGTCGGCGGGTTCGATTCCCGCCGCGGAACAAATGTTTGCATGATCTACAGATATTTGTTCCGGGTCTGGATGTTTTTCTATATATTATACATATTTACAAAAAAAAGTATATATAAGTATTCAATCAGTTATCTGGTTCCCATAGTACAAGTTCTGCTTAGTTTGGGGCTAGATAGCGCTGTGTGAAATGTCCAGCAATTTTTATTTATTTATATTATAAGTAAGGTATGCGTTCATAAATAAAAAAATTAATAATAAGGTTTGCAACAATAAGTTGTCAAAATACGAACCCTAATTAAGTGTAGAGTTGACTAGAACGAGTTATCGAGGTGGTCCGAGGCTTTCTAGTTTCCAAACACGACATAACTACGAGAGTGGAATCACGAAAAAATTAAAGGCGTATTACACTACACAATATTTAGGGACCCTAATGCTAGCCCTAAATAGACCCTAAATCGGGATGGTGTGATAAGAGAAAAGGAGTTAGAGTGCCTAGTTATAGGAATAATAAACTACGCGATATTTAGGTTCTTAAATAACGCAGATAAACTCCTTTTAAACTTGCGTAAACTCAGCGTAAAGTATTTGTCATAAATTTTTCAGCGTCTGAAGCCTTTGTTTGACTCTCCCTCTCGATCCTTTAGCGAGATTGGTTTCACACTTTTCCTCTGAAGTTATTGTTCTAGGGCCACACGTCATTATTCAACGTCGTATATCCTACAAATGCGAGCACTTTGCTTCGAATAGGGTAGACTCATAGTCATTTTGACATCTGGACACGAAATCTCGCCTACCAAACCATCACATAGACATTGTCAAGTTACCCGTCAGGGATCACGCAAAATTTTTGTATGGTTTTGATGCTTGATTACGTTTATATCGGAGAATTGTCAGCTGTTAGGTCCGACATTTATTATCGTGTAAAATATCACGTACCAGCTCAGCATAGTACAGCGTACAACTAGGTGAGAAGGCGAACTGATTAAGTTTGCTGGGAGCCGTTAAAAGCTTTAGGGGAGGCCTATGTTCAACAATGGACGTCCTGTGACCGATATTATGATGTTAATTGTGTCGTTAACTTAATGTCCACCAGCATGTTAATAGATCTGGTGGCTAAGTTGTGCAAACCGCGGGTCAATTGCTACCTAGCGATAGCCAAGATCTTCAATAAAAATAAAAACTGGCCAAGTGCGTGTCGGACTCGTACACAAATGGTTCCGTACCGCACGAATGGTTCCGTACCATTATCTATAAAAACGGCAAAATAATAATGCCTGTTGTATGGGAGCCACACTTAAATATTTATTTTATTCTGTTTTTGTATGTGTTTTTATAGCGGCAACATAAATACATCATCTGTGAAAATTTCAATTGTATAACTATCACGGTTCATGAGACACAGCCTGGTGACAGACGGACAGACAGACAGCGTAGTCTTAGTTATAGGGTCCCGTTTTACCCTTTGGGTACGGAACCCTAAAAATTACCTTCCTTTTAGGTGTTTAATAAACGGATTTAACAATAGATGTATTCAGTATTCATTTATTCACAATTTCATTACATGTTATAATATTGGTAAGTCTAAAATATATTACAAATGTCTGTAGGTACTTGTTTGTTAACCGCTTAAAATGGATTCAATTTTGATGAGTTAATAAATGGTTTTTGAGACATCATTTTACCAATCAATTTCAGCTTGGTTACGGGCTTATGTCCTGAAACTGTATAGTCCCTAGTAGGTTGGACTATAGCTTTCCATTAGACATCAATCCTTGTTTACTATTGAAATTATGTGACTATGAGACAGAGAAATGGAGAAATGGTAAGAATAAGCGAATGTTATAAAACATTTGTCAACATGAACAAGGTTGTAGTATCTCTTGTATGTTGCAAACATGCTTATATTATACCAACAGCTATTTTGTATAGCTGTTAGTTGATCGAGCGAAGTTGCTCTCTAAATCAACCTGGGCAAATCGGCGTTGTATGTATGTATGTTTGTTTGTCCGAGGATAACTTTCGAAGTATTGATCTGATCATCGTGAAATTTGATACATAGGTAGGTAGTGATGACATAATTTTGGTGTGACTAAATGAGCTAAAAATGTTGGGAGGTTGTTGAGATATTGGGGCTCAAGGGGGGTAAAAAAAATGAAATAGAGACTATTAGGTCAATTGGACGTCAAATGAAAGGTTTTCATTAGTACATTTCGACCCTTTTTTAGTATTAGTAACGTTATCGTAATTTGTGAGTTATTAGCCACAATGAAAACTAAACATTGACAAAATTCACAGGGTACACCAGTAACCGCGCAGTGCTGCAATTTGGTAGATATGCGTGCAGCTTAGTATCACCAGTAACCAGTAATATAAATAGACTGCCAGTCTCGAACAAATTAATGTAACTCGATATTTGATTACCTGTTAGGATGCGAGATGTCGCTAGGAGTTCCAAATCATTATATTTATGTGACCTCTAGCCAACATCTAGCTTACTACCGCTCACGAAAAAAACGATAAAAAATAGATGGTGCTATTTCCAATTTAACGTGCGCGATAGTATTAATGCGACGTTGTCAGTTTGCACGGTATGCGATGTTGCCGGTCTTCAGTTTCGTTAAAACTTCAGTCTTTAGTATTTTTTGAGACTTGCGCACAATTTTATCGGCCAGAACATGAAAGTTTCCGTCAAAATAGGGTTTATTTAGGAAAGGAAAGCCTTGCTGGTGCAATAATAAATAGATATATTTAATTAATTACTTAGGTCTATGATCGTACCATTATCACCTAAATGCGGAAATACCTATTTGTAAAATACGTACCTATTTGTAGTGATATGTACAGATATCGCACCTTCGGTAGAACAAGGGCCTAATTGCCAAGTTTGTGATTTTACAGGAGAGACATTTTAAGATTTTTTTGTGATCAGAGTCAATTTATCTTCTTTTTCTTCTTCTACCTTGAGGTCATTTCCTTAGTGTGAAATATACCTTATAGTTTTGTGAATAATGGCGTGCTCTCTACAATGCTTAAATATTTATAGTTTTAATTATTTTCATATAAATATAAAAATTTACCCACACTTAGGCCTTTGTTCCACCAACATTCTTAAAAAATAGTAATAATGTCCGTATTTCTCTTTTTTTTTATGGGATGTTTTTCAATAAAAATAGCAATTATTTAACTTTTAAATTATTTACTATTAAAGTTTTAATAGGAACCAACAGAGTCAATTACACTTAGTAGTTAACAACATTAAATTCTAAAGTCTTTGTTCTTAACTTAATACAGTCTTTGCAATCTTAAATATTTAGAGAATCAATACTTTTAAAGTTATATAAAATATAGAGACAAAAACAAGACTATAGTAAATTTTCACTCAGATTTAATGGCAATCGAACCTATCTGAGTGGAAAATTCTAACAAAACAAAAATTTCTAAAATCAAAACAAGGTAAGCACAGTAATTACAGCTGCACTCAACGACGTTAATGTTTACTAAAACTACCACTAAGTTTTTTTTATCCTTACTTAGTAATCGTTTAAGCAATCATAAACATCTCTGAGTGCGGCTGTTAAATAATGTACCTTTTTATACGAAAAGTGTGATCGTTCTCATCTTGATTAAAATTAAAAATAAAAGTTTCAAAAATCTTAGGTATACGGTCCCTAACTGTACCTACTCATTCAAATATGGAATCGTTTCTTATTTATTAAACTAGTTGAGCAATTAACGTTTGCCATCGAATCACAATTAAAATAATCCACTATAATACTGTTCATAAAATCTTGGAACAATGTTCGAGGCAATTAACTGCCGAATGTCATCTCTCTTCCGATCGGGGATTGGTAACTTTTCGGTGTACAGCACATTCAGCTTTAAATCTTTTATATCTTTTTTGTTACCGGTGCGGCTTATTTTCACATTAGCTTCTGTCCAGATATCTGATTGATAGCTATATCTGAATTGGTACGTCTCTGAACTTTTAGCGAACTTAATGACTTTTAGCTCAGATAGTTTTATATTATTTCGATCAACGTCTTTGTTTAGGTTTAAATTCACTTCAACCGACAACGATTTCAGATCAAAGAATGAATCAAAGTTCATTTCATTGACAATAAAGCCGTTGCCTGTTTTTTTGGCGTTTCTTATTAGGCTTATGTATTCTGCTGGGCAGTAAATTGGTCCAGCTTTCTTTGCCCTTTTAATGTTCTTTTCGATTACAGAATGAACAGAGTCAGCTTTATTTTGCGTATGTCCTCTAATAAGGAACTTATGTGTGATTGATTTGATTGCCAGTGTATTTACAGCGTAAAAGAACATTGCAAACACGAACCTGAATGAAAAAAGAAAGAAGTTAGTAAATTGTGACCACCAAAGAATTAAACAACTTCTGATTAAAAACAACTACAATCTACATACTTGTTTTTTTGCTGCCCGCAGCAATTGTCGGAATAGAATATTATGTCTTTATCGGGTTGGTTGGTAGAAAGTTCCTCCAAAAACTTATAAACGCACGTTCCTATTTCATTGGCACCACGCTTTGCCAGACCTTCGTGCCAAAAAAAGCAAAATGTTTTATTTTCATTCAAATTTGAAACCTGAAACAATGATTAAAATTAAAAAATATAATAGAATTGAACCTGTAAGCTTACCATCAATCAGTACTTTATTTAATGCGTATAAGCTACTAGCTTCTGCCCGTGGTTTCGCTCATGTGGTACCTGGATAAAACATAGCCTATAGCACTCCAGGAGTCAGTGAAATAATCTTTGGATGTTTGTCGTGGCTAATCTCCGCCTAATCTCGCCGCCCGGAGATTAGCCACGACAAACATACAAATATTTATAATATTAGTGTAGATTTAAGAAAGTAAGTACCTAAGCTATCTTTACCTACCGTAAAATTGTAGCAGTTTAGCTTCGACTTGTAAAAAAAGGCTGACGACTGGCCAATTGGACATGGAAGGACAGCTTGTAGATCGAATATGGCTACTATGGTATTTGAATCTGGTTGTTTACTCTGTTGTATATCCTTTTCAAGTTCTGATCGGGCCAAACGTTTTTCCTCCATGTGTAAATTATGCTTATCCAATAGTGGTTCCTTGTCTATAGCGTTTTTGAATGCCTCACACTCATCGCATTGATCTTTACGAGGTGCGTATAAAAGCCAATGTTGAAATCGCTGTTAAAAATTCGGTGGTAAGCGTCATAATTGACGGCTTGTCTGCCAGCTGCTTGTCTAAGGGCTTGGTAGTTGCGATGGAGCTCCGCTACAGTCAGGCTTCCATCTATATATTCTCTGATGGTATTCGCTCTCAAATAATGGCTTTCTGTTCGTGGAATTGAATTAATATGGTCATACACTGATTGTAGAACCTCGTCACTTAATTTACAATGTGAACTGTGCTTTCCACGTTTATCGGTAGCACTCAAACTCAAAACATTATCGAATGTATTGTTTATAACATTGCGTAGCGTTTTTTCACCGACAACCAAAGTATTTAGCAAAAATGTCTTGCATACTCTAACTTCTTTTCCATCTACAACAAAATAGTAGCTCGAGTTCGGTTTTCTAATAGGCTTATTCCTGGGGATGTTAACTGGAACTATGATTTTTCGAGTTGCTGGCTGAATTTGTTTCACACAAGATGCAAGAAAATCTCTTTGTCTTTGATGATCTCCCAGTTCCCAGTAGGATTTGAAAATGTTTTTCCTATTTTCAAAAGAAACTTTAGTCGAACACGAAAGTCTGCATTTGTCATTGCATGGAGGAAGTATGGATTTCGCTGGCACAACTTTTCCTCTCTTCGATGTGTATTCTTGCCCACTGTTCTTCAAACGCTTCGATACAGCTTGTTTCCACGCATGCGTATTTCTTTGACGTTTCCTAGACTGCCTATTAGATTCTGGTGGAACACTTTCATCATTCATGGGCAAAGCAGGTACTTGTTCAATATTACCTGCATCATTTCCCAAACCTGCCGTATTATTTAGGGGCACAGGAGCGCTGCTACTGGAACTAGAGCTGCTACTTGAACTAGAGCTGCTACTTGAACTAGAGCTGCTACTGGTACTGCTGCTGCTGCAACTAGTCCTACTTGACAGACTAGGTACAATCTTGCGTCTTGTTTGGCGTGGGGGCTCATAATCAGATCCTTCCGACGGTGAAAAATCTTCGTTCTGGTTATCTTAAAAAATAAATTATAATATAAAACTTTATTATTATAAACTTGCTATACCCGCGCGCGAATCCGTTGGCGATTGCCATAGCTGCAGACTAATTATTCACACTATTTGACCGTAGTTTCTCTCGTTTATTATGTATATCAGTAATCTAGTTAATATCCATAACACAAGGTTTTCTTAGCTTGGGGTAGATAATTATGTGTGAATTGTACATTGCTTATTTATTCATACCTGAGATTGCATTTATATTATGCTTTGAGGGTGCGTTTACTGTTTCCGAAATGTTATCATCCACACTTGTAGGGTTTTGATTTTCAATGACATTGCTTTCAGTCAAAGGCTCAGCAATTGTATCCTTGCCCGAGCTTGCATTCATCATTGGTGGGTTTCCTGCTTCCGGAATCGTACTATCCAAAGACATAGTACGCTGATTTTCAAAATCATTACTGTCTATCCATTTTTGAACTATTGTTGAAGGACTAGGCGGGTAATCTGAAAACAAAATATTACTTATACAGGTTAATTTTGTCATTTTAGTTACATTATAATATTACTATCTATAAAAATATATAATGTAATTGACTTATAATTACCTGTTGATGAATCAATGTTTAAAGTATGAATTGGCTTATCTATCTGAAGGTCAACTGTCTGCCTATTAGTTTGGTCATCATTAAGCATCATCAATATTTTTCTGCTACGTGTGTCCCGGGTTCCCATTTTTATCTTAAATAATAAAATAACAAATCAGTAAGTCATAAAACTTAAACAATTTTGCTCAGTATCGTTAATTAATCGGAATGATAATGTCATAACAGTAGTAATATCTATGTAATTATGGAAGCAGTTGGAATGACAAAGGCATACCAGTATTTATGTTCACCAACTAAATTTTTGTTCGGAATTATAAACTGACATTTGTTTTTAAAACTACGAGATTGTTTACATTTTGGAATAACATGGTCATATTTGATTTTACGACTGCGAGATTATTTACATTTTGGACATACAAAAGCACAACTGATCGAACGACTTTGTACCTCCAAATTATCTTCTAAGAAATGGGCATAAGTAAAGAAAGTGAGACTTTGTTCCTCCAAAACTCTGAAATTAAAAGGGCATATTTACCTTAACGACTTGTACGCTCCAGCTGACAACCACTCTGCGCGCCGGCAGCGCCGCAACTGACCAATAGGATTTTGTCGCGCCAATACGTTTGAAAAAACGCTTCAATGTGACAAAGGCACTGTCGCCCTCTGGCGAAATTAGATGGAATTGAACGAGTGTCTTTGTTCCTCCGGGTAAAAATACGTTTTAAAAGCACTTTGGCATACTTAAGTCATTTTTCGAAAATTTGTTAGTTCGGCCCTTGTTCTACCGAAGGTGCGATATGTAGAATACTTTTTGAAACAAAATAAAATTCATTTGTAAGTACCCGGCAAATGCATACTACAAGATAATACGTTATTTACTAAAATAATAAACTTAATTACATAAGTACACTACATATAATAAGTGCAACAAAATTTCTTAGACTTGCTAGTCGTGACTTTTGAGAAGTGAGGTTTGGCAACACAGCATGCAACAAATTAGATGCAAACAGCGTGGCTGTTTGCTTGCTTGCTGGCTGTCATTCAATGTCAGTCAGTTCATGGTTCCCACTCGTTCCCGCTCATTTTCTTGTGGCTAATTGTTTTGTTTTCGGCTTTCGGGTGAATTTCTTTGCGTTTGGATTTCTCAGTACAATAATTCTGCTTGCCTACTAAGATTATGATTTTTTTTTGTTTTTATTGGACACTCGCGAGATCTCAGTTCGGGGCGAACCACTAGTTATTGATCGAGCGAAGCGAGATCTCCAAATCAACAAATCGGCGTTGTATGTATGTATGTTTGTTTGTCCGAGGATAACTTTCGAAGCGTTTATCCGATCATCGTGAAATTTGGTATATAGGTAGGTAATGATAGCACAATTTTGGTGTGACCAATGAGTTAAAAATTTTTGGAGGGTTGTTGAGATATTGGGGTTCAATAGGGGTAAAAAAAATAAAAATGAGACTATTGGGTCAAATGAGACGTCAAATGAAAGGTCTTCATTAGTATATTGAAACCCCTTTTTTATTTTTAGTAAAGTTTTTGTAGTTTTTGAGTTATTAGCCATAATAAAAACTAAACTTTGACAAAATTCACAGGGTACACCAGTGACTCCACAGTGCTGTAATTTGGTATGCGTGTAGCTTATGTATCACAAATATAGGCAAAAGTCTGAAATCCAGAATAACTGCAATTTGTACCCCAAAAAATGGTAACCAATTTACATGAACTCCCGTTACCTGTAATTTGAATGAAACTATAGGTCAAGTTAATTGGTTTTTATTTCGTGGCACTATTTTGATAGTCAAAGATTACGAACAATATTTTTTGGTTTTATGCTAGACTCGTGAATCTCAGTTCGGGGCGAACCACTAGTTATGTATTCTAAATTAATTAAAAGCTTACATATCCACTTGTAAGCAAGTAATTTGATAAAAAGAAGGAAAGGGAAGGTTTCACTAACGATTTGGTAGGGTGATGTTTTGATTTGAATGACATGGTGTTATTTATTTAAATAAAAATACACAATACTATAACAATATGAGTTTTTATTGCAAATTAAATCAAACTTAAATCTTCTTCTTAACTCAAAGTCAAGCTTTAATAATATTCTTTGCCTATAATCAAAAATAAACTTGAATCTTTTTGATTATTTAATAATAAAAAGTTTGATTATATTATATTATTTATTGAATATTGTTTAATTTTTAAATCGAGCACTAGGAAATCCGCATCATTAGGTTTAGAATCGTATTGGCTTGGTCCGTAGAGCTCTGATGGTGAAAGAAAGCATAGTAATTAAAACCGCTCTAAACTAGAACAAAACAGTTTGAATTAATGTGTCTCCAATAAATAGGTAGGTACCTATTTATAGCGATAGACTCGCCAACTTAAAAATCCTGCAGCGTAGGATTTTTGCTGTAGTGAGTATATTAATGGCTAAGTACCTACATTGCATTGTTTTTTTAGGCGACGATACCCTTAGAAGTAAAAAAATCTGCCATTTAATTTTGTGTTAAGCGCCATCTAGGTAAAAAACAATGCGTTTTTTTGTATGCTACCTTTCACCCTATTCCTACGCCATCTGTGATTAAGCATACGAAAGTGGTAAATAATCAATATGAAATAAAATCGGTAAATCTTGTTGTATGGACATTACTTATTCTAAAAAAACCAGAAAAAATTTGGTGTGTTGTAGTGAAAATTTATTTTAATTTGTTTGGTTGCAATGGCCGCTATGAAAGTTTCCAGGCTATGAGACAGCGCCATCTAGAAATAATACGGGATTTTGAGCTTTTTGCGGATTACTTTTTTTTCAATGGACTTGACAGTCTATTTATATTACTGGTCTCTGGTATCACTAATATCGGCAAAAGTCTGAAAGTCAAAATAACTGCAATTTATACCCCAAAAAATTGTTACCAAATTACATGAACTCCCGTTACGTGTAATTTGATTGAAACTGTAGGTCAAGTTAGATAGTTTATGTATTTCGTGGCACTGTTTTAATAGTCAAAGCTTACAAATAATATTTTTTTAGTTTTAATTGGAGACTCCCGAGATCTCAGTTCGGGGCAAACCACTAGTTAATACAAGGCTGTTTAAGCTAAAACTATGTGTTCCACTCGACTGCAACTGGGTTCCGATAACTGGGTTACCTATTTGTATTAGTTAGATGCAGGATAAGCCTACTCTTTCTACAAATCTGTCACCACACTACACAATAGGCACTACACCAGCTACGTCCACCATCCAGTATCATTATTACGTAACCCAACTGCTATCACGTCGCTATCGCTAGTCAGGTCATCCCTTTCACACCTACAGCATCTCACATGTGTAAGGAATAACCTTGATGACCCAACTTGTAGCTATGGAGATGAATTAGGTGATGTTAATCATATTTTCTTTTCGTGTAGTAACAATGATATAAAAATATATCAATGTCTAGAATCGTTTATTTGTACAAATAATATTAATAAAATCACAAATTTGTAAATGTAAATGTTCAAATATATTTACTCCCGGAGTGGCATTTTTTTAGTTTTTTATTTTATAAGATACTAAGCGTTTAATTAATTATTTATTTTATTTATTTTAGGTACATAGGCATTGTTTTCATATGCCCTACCCAAGTTGTATAAAAACATGTAGCGTACCGTTATCGCCTTATGATAGGGGAAAGATGGGTAGTAGAAAATGATTTACGGATCTCATGCTTGTATTTTGATCCCAAAATATTACATTTATAGGCCACTATCTTTATCTTTATCAATACGCACTTTTACCCTAGGTTTTGGAAGTTAAGTTTCATAATACAAATTATGTACTATAATTTGTCGGCGCTTCATTTTCCATTAAAATAACTAGTAGTTCACGCCGAACTGAGATCTCGTGAGTCTCCCAAAAAACAAAAAAAAAAGATTACTTGCACAATCAAAAAATTTAGTTCAAGTTTTTTTGCAGTGTATATTGTGCAAGTAATCTTGCACAACCGTTGTGCAGTTTCATTCAAATTGCAAGTAACGGGAGTTCATAAGATAAGATAAAATAACTCTTAATTGTACACCTAAGTAAAATACAGAGCATAACTTTTACAAATATGTTTAGTATAATGGGCGGTCTTATCGCGGTTCATGTAATGGTAATGGTACGTTTACTTTTTTCGTAGAAAAAATTGCAGTTATTCTGAATTTCAGACCTTTCGCCATATTTCTATCACTAAATCTGAACTGTGTTCTGAAATTTGATATTCGTTACTGGTGTACCCTGTGAATTTTGTCAACGTTCAGTTTTTATTATGGCTAATAACTCTTAAATTACAAAGATCAACCTAAAAAGAAAAACAGGGTTGAAATGTATTAATGAAGCATTAGACGTCCCATTTGACCAAATATTCTCATTTAGATTTTTTTAACCCTCTTGAATATCCCAACAACCGCCAAACATTTTTACGCTCAATTAATCACACCAGGGTTGTGTCAACACTACCCATCGATATACCAAATTTCACGATGATCGGATCTACATTTCAATATTTATCATCGGACAAACAAAATATTAGGTTGGGGAAAAAGTCTCTGCATTTTTTAAGAAAATTCAAAACATTTTTTAATATAGTTTATTTACATTTAACTAAAGTATGTAGGTAACATTTTGTTCGATAACTTTTTGCCATCTTGTAGGTAGGGACATGATCCCAATGCTATAGAAATTTTGGGGCTTCTGATCAAAATACCGCGACAAGTGGTTTTGGCAGTCCTGTCGTGATGTTAAACTGACACTGCCTAAAGAATTCTGAAGAACAGGTGGAAATCTGAAGGTGCAAGGTCAGGACTATACGGCGGATGCATTAACACCTCCCAGCCAAACTCTCTTAATTTTTTCTGAGTGGCTAAAGATGTGTGAGGTCTAGCGTTATCATGATGAAAAACCACACCCCTTCTGTTGATTAATTCCGGCCGCTTTCTCTCAACTTCTTGCTTTAATCTCATCAGTTGTTCGCAGTAGAGTTCAGAATCGATGGGCCTGCCTGGTGGTAACCGCTCATAATGAATAATGCCCTTCCAATCCCACCACACACACAGTATCACCTTGTTGCGAGTTAACCCGGGTTTCGCCACAGTCTGTGAAGCCTGACCGGCCTTTGACCATGACCTTTTTCGCACGTTCTTGTCGTACGTGATCCACTTTTCATCACCAGTTATCAGCTTCTTCAAAAATGGTTCGGTTTCATTACGTCGTAATACAGAATCACAAATGAGTACACGGTTCATTAGGTTTCTTTCAGTGAGCTCGTGGGGTACCCAAATATCGAGCTTTTTTGTGTACCCAGTTTTTTTCAAATGCGCCAAAACTATTTTGTGGTCAATTCCCAGTTCTTTAGCTACGTCATAACAACTGATATGCCGATATTGCTCCACTTTTTCAAAAATGGCATCAATTTTATCCGTAATAGGGCGACCAGGGCGACGTGCATCTTTGACATCAAAATTTCCGGATTGAAAATGCTTAAACCAAATTTGTGCTACTCTCACAGACACTGCACTAGGTCCATAAACATCGCATATTTTTTTCGCGGCTTGCGTTGCGTTTTTACCTTTTTTGTAGTAAAATTTTAAAATGTATCGAATTTCTTCATTAGATTCACTCATCTTTACAGTACGAAAAACAAATAAAAATCACGCATTTTCCTAATTTGAATTTGGAATTACCTTCTTCAAAATTTAAACTTTGAATGCTACCAAAACCAGCCAGATAGAAATAGTATAGCCAAATATATTTTATTACAAGTTCATACATACTATAATGCGAAAAGACTTTTTCCCCAACCTATTACATACATACATACAACGCCGATTTGTCCAATTTAATTTGGAGATCTCGCTTCGCTCGATCAATGATGTAAACCAGACCGTAATATTTTTTATTAACTCACTCACACTAACGTAATTTATTTACGTACGTATCTTGCATTCGTGGCTAAAACAATTGTATATCGTAGACAGTCAAACAGCACCCCACTAAACCAGGTAAAGTAATAAACGAGCGTCTGCGTATAGAAATTCACTGCACACCCCAAAAAATATATTTTAGTAAGAAATATCCAAGGTTGGTCCCTGGTGTTTACTCTTTGTGGTTAAGCTGCATCTAATGAAATCCCCTGTCAGGGTATCCTTGCACCGAATCTTAGGGGATGAAGTGGTCTTGATAGTTTAAAGAATATAATTATGATTTTTTTATAAATGAATCTTAGATCTTTCTTACTCTGGAAATTGTAAATTGTAATGCTGTAATGAGGCGGTAGAATCGCCCCTACCTATTAGGCGTGTGTGGTCCACTAATGCGCAAACGCATTCATCTGGGCAAACGCATTCTTAGCCCGGAGGAGCTAACAGTTATCACCCCTAAGTATATTCTACAGTTTTTAGCAGCTGTGGGGCTTAGAGGTGAACTTTAAATGGCCCCATAAACTAGGGGCGACATAAAAAAAGTGGCGATCACAACAGGCCTAAACTAAAAAAAAAACTAATTTTATAAGTATTCTATCTGGTTCCCATAGTACAAGCTTTGCTTAGTTTGGGGCTAGAGAGCGCTGTGTGAAATGTCCAGCAATATTTATGTATTTATTTAAAAGCCGCAAAACCTATTAAAAATAAATAAATAATATGAAAATGTTTTAGGAAGCTCGTAGCATTTTGCTTTGATAATTTAGATATTATAATAATCATTTATAATTATTAGGTAGGGGAGGGGTGGTATGAAAGGGACACGTATTGAAAGGGACAACTCAAATAACTGGTGAAATATAAATAATTTCGGGACAACACTATTTTTGTCGTATGGCAACCTCGATGCAAGCTCGTTCACAGCTAACTTCATACTCCTGTCATTTCAAACATGGCGGAATCGTGCGAGTGTTGTTGTTGTGATTGAATAGTATTTTTGCTGTTATAATTGTGAAACGTTTTATCGAGTGCTGCGAGTTAATTATTTACGTGTGTATCACTTTTTAAGATAGCTGGACATTCACAGATACGAAAACATAAGGTCAGTGAACTTTAACTTGAAATTGTATATTTTGTGGTTATGTTTTCAACTTTTGTATGATATTTATGAAAGGGACACACCAAACGGTTATGAAAGGGACGTCCCCTTCGTAACTGTCCCCTTCAAGACTGCTATTTTTCACTAGGTAGATACCTAGTGAAAAATAGCATAAATTTATCACTTCTTTTTCAGATAATAAATGCCACCTAAAAAGAGAACGCGTGTCGATAAACAAAAAATAGACGACGCAGTAAATGAAGTATTACAGAAAGATATTTCTGTGAGATCGGTTGCGACGTTATTTAATGTAAGCAAATCACATTTGCACAGATTGGTCACCAAAGCTAAAACTTCTGAATGTACTACATTTGTTCATGAACCAAACATTGGCAATAAAAGAGTTTTCACGGTAGACCAAGAATGTTCGCTGGCAGATTACTTGAAGACCTCCGCAAAAATGTGCTATGGCTTGACAATTAAACAAGTCAGAGAACTAGCATATCAGTATGCTCAATTATCAGTAATAGATCAAGAATCAAACAAAAACAAAAGTAACGGGAAGACTAAAAAGAAAACAGGAAATAAGAAAAATGTTCAAGCTACTCAGAAGAAGAAAAAGGCTGCACGAAAAATCGCAAGCAGTAGCAGCAGCAACGATACGTTGTCAAATGTAGATACAGATTCTGACTCGTTATATGATATTTCTGAAAATGAAGAAGTCACTCCAAGATTAATAAATCGCAGCATTACAAAAGGTAAAACAGGAGATAATGACCAATGTAATTTTTGTAAGAAAAAATATGCAGAAAGCACTGAAGATTGGTTTCAATGTAAAATTTGTACAAATTGGGCACACGAAACCTGTGGCGTTAAAGGTAGTTTTAATTTTTTTTTTGCTCTCATGTCACTAAAAACCACAATTCTTGGGACTTATTTAATTTGATTACTTTTATAAGACTGTAAGTCAAACTTTAAGGAGGCTGTTGATTATAATTCTATCAAAAAAGCAATAATTATTTTTCAAGTTTTTTAAGTCTAAGAGAAGATCTATAAAATTGTTGTTTTTTTCTTTAATTTTATATAAGTGTTTCATTTCTTGTTAAATAAAAGGAGTCTGTTGATTTTAAGTATCATATGAAAAGGTGTACCAAATAATTTTTAAGTTCATTAAAGGTATCTGAGAAAAAATTATAATTTTGTTATTTTCTGTTTAAATTATAAAAAAGTACTTGATTATATTAATATGTAAGATGAAAACGGTAAGATTTCAAAATATAAATGTATCTAGTCACTTTTAAATTTGATTTTTAACATACCTATGTAGTTATTGTATTCATTTTCCCTTGAAATTAGGTACTGTCCCTTTCATAAATCACTGCGTCCCTTTCAATACAGTCGATTTATGAAAGGGACAAAATACACATTTTTTAAAGGTGCTAAAATAAACAACTAGGTATTGATTAAATACAATTATGGCATTTCATTTCAATAGTTAAATAATACACGCTTCTTATTCGACTCTAACCTTTTCCAAATATTTTTTCAATTCCTTACTAGAGCCTCAAAACCAAAAATGTCCCTTTCATACCACCCCTCCCCTACTTATATAATTTATATACTTAATCAATATTCTTAATAAATAAATAGCCGGCTTAAGCGAAAGAGGTTGAAGTTGATATATTTATTTGTTCTGTCAGGTTCCGGTCTGTTCGGGTCTGGATAATTCTATCAGTAATTGTATCAGATATCTGGTTCCCATAACTTTGCTTAGTTTCGGCTAGATCGCGGTGTGTCAAAATTTCGGCATTATTTTATTAGTTTAAATATGAACCCCTCACATTCGCAAGATGACTTTGTAATACGACACTAACCTGGATATAGTCGTTTAATAGTGTTAGCAAAGATTTATTCCACATTTTATACTAATTGCATTGAAACATTTTATTACATTTAACCGCAGCTGCTGTCCCAAAAAAAATATGTATTAAGTATAAGTTTGAAGCATCCGTCTCTCTGGTCGTAGAGTTGTCATTGTAACGTTATCTAATGAATGAATTTATTACATGTTTCGTAAAAATTTGCAAAACTAGTCCAAAGATCTTTGATCGAGCGAAGCGAGATATCCAAATCAACTTGGGCAAATCGTCATTGTATGTATGTATGTTTGTCCGAGGATAACTTTCGAAGCGTGTATCCGATCACCATGAAATTTGGTATCTAGGTAGGTAGTGATGGCACAATTTTGGTGTGACTCAATGAGTTAAAAAAGTGGAGGGGTTGTTGAGATTTTAGGGTTCAAGAGGGGTAAAAAAAATAAAATGGGTCTACCTGGTCAAGTGGCACGTTTAATAAAAGGTATGTGTGAGTACATTTCGACCTCGTTTTTATTTTTTTTTAATATTTGTAGTTTTTGAGTTGTTAGCCTTAATAAAAACAAAACTTTGTCAAAATTCACAAGGTACACCAGTCACCCCACAGTACTGAAATTTGATATGCGTGTAGCTTTAGTGTCACAAATATAGGCAAAAGACTGAAATCTAGAATAACTGCAACTTTTACCCCAAAAAGGAGTAACCAATTAACATGAACTCCCGTTACCTGTAATTTGGATAAAACTGTAGGTCAAGTTAGTTGGATATGCATTTCGTGGCACTATTGTGTCGAAATTTGTTTTTAATTGGAGACTCGCGAGATGTCAGTTCGGGGCGAACCATTAGTTATTATTTTTAGATTAACTTGTTTTTTAAATTTCAAGTATCAAGTAGCAGTTGTTGCCGTACCGGGATAGACACGTGGACTTTGAGAATTTTCAGTGTTCCTCCGCCATCTTATTTTTAAGCGTATTCTGATCACGCCGTTACTAGCCGTACTTATTGAATAAACTCGTAATACAAACACCAGAGGTAATTCCTTATTCCCTCTATTGGTAGACTAGACGTAACCACGCAAAATAAAACATAACTAGTATTAGCATTTATTAATATAAATAATAAGCAATTATTTACATATCTTATATTTATACACCAAAATATACAAAGGAAAAAGTCAAATCATCTAAAGACTGTTGCAAACAATTTATAGATAGCTTAACTACACCAGATCACTACCAGGCAGAAGTATCCCCAATACACTGGCTGCGTTGTCCCTTAAAATTGCAATGGTTATTCATGGACCCATATAAGCACCAGCTCTTGGATCACACGTCGCTTCGACCCAGAACCCAGAGACAACCAGAAATATTTTTGAAAACAAGGAACCCGGTACTCCTTGGACAGAAAATAACCACTCGAAAGGAATAACTCAATCACAGTTTGTAGGTAAGTAGCCAATTCAAAACTTTTGTCCCTTTAAAGGGTGGTTACCTAAGAAAACGTTACTCAGCTATTATAGTTATCTGAATAAAACCCCTAGATTGAACAATGGGACGGTTCAGCGTAGTGGACATCTAACGGTTGACCAATTTTCTTTTGTGCGAATGCCTACGATTTGAGAATATCAAACGGGGGCCCAGACGAAGTGCTGATTGACACTCTCTTTGTACGAAATCCATTGATTTCAAACGATTCACTGAACAATATTACATTTGAAAAATAAAATCCGTACGGTTGACGGGATACCAATTTTGTATAGAGCAATGTTGCGTTGAAAGTGTGACATTTTGTAAGGTAATCATTTTATTTTCTTGAAAGCATTTCATGATAATTTTGTCCATGGGGGAAGACTAGATCTGACTATTGAAGCAATAAACTAAGAACAACTATGATGAGATATTTATTTATTAATATAAAGAAAGAAGATATCAAGATGGTGGGTAGAAGCAGCATCTAGATGAGAAACACCGAGTACATCGGTACCAACAGGTCTAATAAATATGTAGACTAGACCAACCTCTTGGCGCTATAGGGAATGGATCCTATTTTTTTTACGATCTCTTTGGTTGGTCTATTAAAAAAGAGCCAGTAAAGTCACACCAAGCGCAAGAATAAACCAAATGATTCTCCCAGCTCTCCACACTTGTTTCCCAAAGCACTCTGATTTAACATGACATCGTCCGGCCAAAAGTTTCGCAAGTGTCAATGCGCTGCGGAGCTTGTTTGCTAACGGTAGTACCGCCATTAGGTGTACGAAGGAGATTTATAATGCAAATACGACTATTCGCGCCTCGAGTGGAGCTAATGCACTTGGAGCTATGAATTGCAAACTACCTGCGAGTTTATTTCAATGGATGAAATAAGCAGGCAACAATTCTTCGAGTAAAGGAAATTATTGAATTACTTTGTGGGAAATAGGCAGTAGAGTGGATCAATTATTAAGGGTATATGATAGTTTAAATGGTAGGTATAGTGGTGGCAATTCTATTGTTTACGCTAACTAGAACTGTGTCATTCTAATTTGATCTCTAGCTTGAACAAAATAAGACCATTCGTATTTCACATAATTTTGGTTAGTCAGCGTAAACAACAGAAACGCCACCATTATATAAATACGAGTTTTTAAGGATGTTTTGATTACAAATCACAAAAATGAAAAAAATACGTTGTGGTTTTCAACCTTGGAAAAATCACAAACCATGAATATATGCCTTTATAATATAGTTCCAGTTGCAATAAAATATGTAAATAAAACTTGCAAATCAAATAAAACGGTAACCAAAAATTATGGCCAACCTTTTTCATGACACTGAACATTAAACATTTGGGATACGTTATTCAGAGGGCGCCAAGAAAAATAAATCACAATGGACTAATTTGAATGCTCCCTCTCCTTTCAGAGGGGCTGAAAGGATCCCAGTTCTCCAACAATAGTACCTTTCCACAACCCGCTGAATGCGACCAACGGGCTACCAAAAACATTTTTTATCCTTTTGTGGAAAACATAAACAGAAATGTTTGGCTTCCGTTCACCTATTGTTTTTATTAGCGTATGTAGCAAAATGTTTATGCTTTCTGAATCTACGTGGGTGTAAGTAATTATTCTAAAGCTGGTTTCAGACAGCGTATGATTTATCACAAAGTTGGTCTAGCGTGAGCTATTTAACCCCTTACTGAACTGATGTTAAAACAGTTATTGGTAGCACATTTTTCATCTATACTTGCCACATGAGTAGGCCAGCCTAAACGGGCTAGCCTATTCATATCGTTTTCTACAATAACTTGATAATTACTGTGTGGCCAAGGATCATTCATATTTTATGAACTGCCCAAATTTAATATTAAGAATTTTATTAACAAATGAGTTGGTTATTAAGTGATTAACAAAATTAAGGGGGCAGTATGCATTAAAACCAAAGAGCTAAGATAAACTTTTAGGCGTTATCTTAATAGGTCCATGTTTAATTTTAATAAAAGTCTCCACACGTTTCAGAAGTCCATATTTTCCCACGTTATTTTCCGTCCCCGTAGCAATTACTCTGCAATCATTACGCTGTAATCCCTTTTTACATTCGCCAACGTTTATGCGGCTTGTAATTATTCTGTAGGGCGAGAATCGTAAATAAACCGGGATGAGCGTGGCCTATATAAATCATTAGGCACTGTGGATCCAGCTCAATTCGTCGCAGAACAGAATACAGGCAGAATTACCGATTTATTGAGTGCGTTTTTCGTGTTGATTCTTTTCTTCTAGAAAGAATTGAGGGGGATGTAACGGACCAGAAAACATACAAATGAATTGTTTGAACACTTTAGTGATTTGTTTTAATCATTATTTTAATACGTGCAGAGTGCATGAACCAGATGCGGTGCGAAGCGGACTTACCATGATAAAGGTTTAGGAATTGAATCGAAACATTGTCGGTCACCGTTTTAACACTGATAAAACTGTACGTGATAAATCCCCTATTCACATTATTGAATTGCTTCAATATTATGTCCGAAGAGGAACAATACATTTTGTTTCTCATTTTCTATATATTTTCTCACGACTGGCTACTAGAATTACAGTTCTGTCTGGCCCAATATCCAGCCGGCTTTTGCTTGATTCGCGGATAGAAGAACAAAGCCCATGGAAATAAATATACAGCGAGGCATCGCCGGTAAATTAGAGGGTCTCGCGTAGCCAGTTATTTCAAATTGACGATAATTCATTGAATTCCTGAATAGGTGAGCCGTTGCCTTTAATTTGTTGAGATAGCGTGGAATTAGCAGAGAATCCTGAAAACTTCCGGGATATTAATAGGCTAGGGATACATCTTTTCGACCTGACCGAGCGAGAATGACGTAAACTAGATAGTTAATACCTACTCGTAGCTATATGACATGTGCATTATCTGTGCGTTCGGTATGTGAGGCTAATTGTGCCGTTTTTACATTTAACATTAGAATTAACATAAAAAATGTTATAACTCTTACAATATGTACTTAAAACTCTTGTATTTATAACTAGCTGTTGCCAGAGGCTTCGTCCGCGTTGTTCTAGGGTGCAAAATATATATATAACCTCCTTCCCATTTTTGTCCCATGGGAACTGACTTAGGGGATAAAAAGTAGCATATGTGGTAATCCAGGTTATAATCTATGTACATACCAAATTTCATCGAAATGGGTTAAGCCGTTTCGACGTGATTGAGTAACAAACAAATAAATAAACAAACATCCAAACTTTCGCATTTATAATACCTATATTAGTGTCATTGCCGCCGCCTACTTACAATGCGTACATACTTTTGGTAATAGATTGTAGACGGTAATTAGGTTGGGTAGCTCGGTTGTGTGTGAGTGTGTAACTATAAAATTATGTTTTGTTGAAGGGTTTTTTAAGTATTTAAATAATTTATAGCGGCTTGAGTGTCTCTAAGCACCGAGACAAACCTTTAAGGTTTTAGAGTGCTTTATGTATTCGTATGTAACTTTTTGTCGAATAAATAAATAAAAATAAAATAAATAATTATATCTCTTTGATGTTCTGGATTCATTTAAAGAACATTCTTACCAGAACCAGATCTGTCGGAACTGCGACGTTTTCTTTTGACCTTTTTTACCTGACTTTTGTACCAAAAAATAGAGCATTGGTAATGTTTGAATAAGGAACATTAATGTAATTAAGTAAACTATTGAACTAAGTTAATTTGTGGTAATTAATATTGTGAACTGAGTTGAGTTGAGCTCAAACTGAAAATTTCCTTAGGCCATGATAATCGCTTACCATCAGGTCGTATTCTTGTTTGCTACCTAAGGCAAGCTTGCACAACGATCCCTAAACGTATTTAGCGTTTAAATTTGAGGTATTTGAATGATTTAACAATTCCTCAAATCATATTTAGCCACTACGTTTAGGTATCTTTGCGTAAGTCGCCATCGATGGTATAAAAATAATCATAAATAAACAAAAAAAAATCAGCAAAATGCATCGATGTCCAAATTATATGACTAATGTTATGGACAACGTTTTCTTTTCTAATAAATAAAACTGAAAATGGTTCTTTCGTTTTCCCTACAAGCCGTCAATGACATTTTCCCTTACCACCAGTGACGATTATATACGAAGGTATAGCATGTTATGGTAATGTTATGTTTACCAACACTATGTATACAGGGTATTTGATAATATATGCACAAAAATGAAAGGGGTTATTTTGATAAGCATAATAAATAAATTTGTGAAATGTTTACCATAGAAACGTGAAATTATTTTGGCATGTAAAAACAAACACTTTATTAAACGTATGTTGTGCTATTGCATAATGCTTGCCATCTAACCACAGATACTGTATTGGTGACGTCCCGAGATATCTCTTGTTGTCCCTTTCTAACCCAAAATCCGCAGCATTTCCGAAAGAGATATCAAATCGGCCTTTATTTTTGGATTTCGATTGCAAGAGTAGGTAAGTTTTATATCGAATTAATCACCTAAACTTAGTCGATTTTCTTTAAAATTTGATAATATACCTAGTAGTTTTTTTTTCGAGAAGTCGGTTTTTATGTTTTGAGAAACCGTCACTTGACGTCAGTATATTACCAAACACCCTGTATAGAGAAGATGCTACCAGCATAACTGAGAATGTTGGCACGAGCTAGCTGCGGTTTGCCCCAGGCTTGCAGCCATTTTACAAGCGGTGTGGCGATGCAACCCTCAGTATGCAATTCAATTTGGCATACCATGTAAAAAATATTATGTGTTATTTGCAGACACCAGAAAGGATTATTTGTTCATTTCCATCTGGTTCCATTGCTTAGTTTGAGGCTAGATAGCTCTGAGTGAAAATACCAGCATTACGTATTTATTCATTTTAAGTTTTCGCTTGGCAATTCTAACAGATTTGCGATGGTACCAGTGGGTTAGATGCGAACATTTTAGTTTCAGATGAGCCGTACGTATGTTTACTATATCAGAAGAATAAAAAAACCGGCCAAGTGCGAGTCGGACTCGCGCACGAAGGGTTCTATAAAAACGGCAAAAAAATCTCGTTTGTTGTATGGGAGCCCCCCTTTAGTGTTATAACTAACCATTCTATGAATATTTCAAGCGTGTACATGTTGCCGTTATCAATATCAAGAAAAAACGAGTAAAAAAATCACGTTTGTTGTATGGCAGCCCCCCTAAATATTTCTTTTATTCTGTTTTTAGTATTTGTTGATAAAGCGGCAAAAGAAATACATCATTTGTAAAAATTTCAACTGTCTAATCACGGTTCATGAGGTACAGACGGACAGACAGACAGCGAAGTCTTAGTAATAGGGTCCCGTTTTACCCCTTGGGTACGGACCTTAAAAACTTAAATTATTTTAAATGTTACATGAAATACCATAATTTGTAAAGTGGACATAGGTACATTATAAAAGGAAAATTTCATAAGCTTCTGATCATTTTGATTTATTTAGAACAGAAATGCAATATTAAACAAAATGGTCAGGTTAACCTCATTTAAACTCTTCTGTACCATATTTCTATGATAGATGACAAATCTTAAATAAAATACAGAAAATACATAAATAAAATAAAAATAGCCATCATTCGCAGTTTTATAAATCTAATTTAAACTATTTACTATGTTAATTAATGACTAGGTATTAATTGTAACATTAGTATACGACGGTAATGTTTCGTCAGGTTGTCCATTTTGTGCCATCAGGCATGGTCTAGGCTTGTTCTGTGCCATCTCCTGGGCCTTATCTAATAACATACGTACTACAAGAAAAAATCACGAAGGTATGAAATTACGTAGATATTGGATTACTTTCTACGAATTGCATTTAAAGGGTGTCTGACATAATTTCTTGTAAAAATCACAGTAAAAAAACTAACGTAAATTCACAAAAAGCTTTCATAACAAACACATTACGAGCAAAACTTGTTAAAGGCCCGCAAAAAAGCAAGAAAAACATCTAAGTACCCAAGTACAGTCAGTAACAAAAGTGCCTGCAATCTTTACGAGTTTTTATCACGCTATCGTAACTTTTACAGCAATGAGGTTTCACTTTATCTGCTGTTTACATTGAGGTTTACTTTCATCAACGAAAATTAAGAAAAATCGTAAATTCTGTAAAGAATACGAAGGTTGGTAAAAAAAATTAAGATAAAATATTTTCAACAGCAGGGACTTTGTAAACAGAGAGAGAGATAACTTAAATGTACATCACACATAAAAAAACAATATAAAAAATATATAATGCGCAAATACAAATGGCGGTCTTATCGCTCAAAGCGATCTCTTCCAGACCTTTAGATGGACTGAATTTCACAAGAATGTTATAGGACGGTAACTTTTAATTAAATTTAAAAATAAATATATATATGTATAAGCACTAATCTTTGGATTACGTACATAATAATATAGCATAGTACATAAATACTACAGACAAATAATAAATGGAAACAAAACTTACCTAATTCTTGTTTTAATATAATGATTATTGAAGTATGAGCTTGGGCAAATCGGCGTTGTATGTATTCATGTATGTATGTATGTTTGTTTGTCCGAGGATAACATTCGAAGCGTTTATCTGATCATCGAGAAATTTGGTATATAGGTTAGTAATAGCACAATTTTGGTGTGACCAAATGAACTCAAAATGTTGGGGAGTTGTTGAGATATTGGGGTTCAAGAGGGGTAAAAAAAAATTAAAATGGTACTATCTGGTTATGTGGCATGTCTAATAAAAGGTAAATGTGATACATTTTGACCCAGTTTTTAGTTTTAGTTTAAATGTTGTAGTTTTTAAGTTATTAGCCATAATAAAAACTGAATTTTAATAAAATTTACAGGGGTGATTCCACAGTGCTGAAATTTGGTATGCGTGTAGCTTTAGTAACACAAATATAGGCAAAAGTCTGAAATCTAGTACATATAACTGAAATTTTTACCCCAAACAAGAATTACCTACCAAAAACCATGAACTCCCGTTACCTGTAATTTAAATGAAACTGTATGTCAAGTAAGTTGGTTATGCATTTCGTGGTAATATTTTGATAGTCAAAGATTACAAATAATATTTTTTTGTTTTTATGGGAGACTCGCGAGATCTCAGTTCGGGGCGAACCACTAGTTTTAAAAGTTTATTTCTCAAACTGAAACAAATACAATCAATTCTGCGACCCAGTCTTTCTTTTAAAGGAAATACAGACAAGACAGACTCGCGCAATTTTTCAGGTACAAAATACATGGGTATAAAAATATTACAGCCTCCGAATACAACAAAAACTGTATGATTTATATCCCCCAGTGCCTTCTGTCAATAGATGTACAGTACAAGTGTTTGCAGCGGACGAAAGTCAGGGTCATTATGCACCCCACTTGGAACCCCTACAGATAAGTAAGTAAAACAACTTTATTTGATGTTTTGCGTCAGTGGTCGTCCGCCATGACACTAGGGGATGACGTGATAAAATACCTAAGTGTACCTTACGGTTGGTGAATTATGTTGATGGTGCTGTAAGCCCCTGGCTTATTCCTAAGCTGCCGATTGAAAATAAAATTACGTATAAAATAATAAACAGATCCTAGATGTAAAATAATTAGATGCTAAGCAGATAGACATAAATAAATAAAATAAATATTGCTGGACATTTCACACAGCGCTATCTAGCCCCAAACTAAGCAGAGCTTGTACTATGGGAACAAGATAAACTGATAGAATACTTATATACCTACATTTATTTTTTGGTAAATACATACTATAATATAAAGAGAAACAACCAAACCCGGAACAAATATCTGTAGAACATGCAAACATTTGTTGAACCCGCTACCTCCTGCGTCTCAGCCGGCTATTCGCCCACTGCACCACGGAGGTCGTCATACATGTTTGTATAGGTTCTGTAGCTATAATAATTATTATTATATTTACATGCTGTATGTCTGCAATGGATAATCTGTGTAAATCTGTACTCATATATTACTAGTGGTTCGCCCCGAACTGAGATCTCGCGAGTCTCCCATTAAAACAAAAAATATTATTCGTAAGCTTTGCCTATCAAAATAGTGGCATATAACAAATAGTATCAATTAAATAACCAAATAACTTGACCCTCAGGTTTATTCAAATTACAGGTAACGGGAGTTCATGTAAGTTGTTTTTTTTTTGCCTACTACACTAAAGTTACACGCATACCAAATTTCAGTTCTGTGGGGTCACTGGTGTACCCTGTGAATATCGTCAAAGTTACATTTTGAATACGGCTAACCACACAAAAACTGCAACCACTTAACTAAAAATAAAAACGGGGTCGAAATGCACTAATTCCTTTCATTTGACGTCCCATTTGACCTAATAGTCTCATTTTCATTTTTTCTACCCCTCTTGAATCCCAATACCTCAACAACCCCCAACACTTTTTAGCTCATCTAAATGACTAATCACACTAAAATTGTGCCATCACTACCTATGTATGTACCTATATACCAACTTTCACGATGATCGGATCAACGCTTCGAAAATTATCCTCGGTCATACAAACATACATACACGCTGATTTGCCCAAGTTGATTTAAAATCTCGCTTCGCTCGATCGATTAAGATATTTGTTGTAAAACAGTTATACAACAAATAATTTATGATTCTGATTCTAGATGGATTTTGTAATATATGTTTTATTAGCTTCCGCCAGTGGCTTCGCACGCTTTTGTTGTCCCCAAATAGTAGCATATGTGTTAATCCAGGTTGTACTCTACGTGTATACCAAATTTAATCGAAATCGGTTCAGCCGTTATGACGTGATTCAGTAACAAAGAAATAAACAAACATCCAAACTTTCACATTTATAATATTACAGTGATGATTTCATAATTGAATGTCCCTAAGCTTTAAAAATACAGTAGTACATTAATTACATGTGAAAGGTTTTTTGTGTAGTGATCTTGGCCTGCACATGTACCATAATTTTGTTTGCACCTACATCTTATTATTCACCATTTTATTTTGCTAATCTGGAAGTTGTTGACCGACGAAGTCGCGGATAACATGTAGTTTTAAAATATTTTTGCCTGCGGAATTATTTTGGGTTCAGTTAGTAATATGCCTGCCCTTACATTTGCGTGTCGCATTCTCAATTGCGGTACGTTTCCCGTGGAAATGTCGTGTGTGAATTTAAACATGTCAGAATCTTTTTGAACACCGCCGTAAAGTTGCAAGCCTATCGATCTTTTACAGAATACATTTTGGGGAATGTGCCCAGGAACTATACGATCTAATCCCGCCATCTCCTTTCCATCAAAGGACAAGCAGGCGCACGGCTCAGTACCACCCGTACCTAGTCAATATACCACCCATTCGCACACACCGTTTTGGTTCTACGTTCTTGATGCGTACAGCTAAGGTATGGAACACTTTGCCGTCGTCTGTTTTTCCTAAAGAATAAAATCCGGGCCTCTTTAAGGTGAGAGTAAATAGGTTTCTTCTAGATCTTCGTGCTTCATCTTAGACCACATCATCACTTACCATCAGGTGAGATTGTGGTCAAACGAAGTTCTATCCATTAAAAAAAAAAAAAAAAAAAAAACATCGTAATGTGTAACCTAACAAATATGAGGTGCTGCTCCAAATATTTTAAAACGAACCGAGTAGTATTTTTCAAACTTTTGCAATCAATACACATAAGTAGAAAACTGATATCATACGATACCCGTTTACCTATTTTAACGTATTTACCTATTTTATATATTACCACTTAAACAAGCTTTCATAAGTGAATAAATGTCAAAGCGTTACAAGCTTATTCCACGCCCCTGAGTGGGGTAGAGTGTAGTGAAACTAATTTAAATTAAATGTGACCATATCTCTGTATAACCTAAATTCTGGCAATCAATGATAATGATTAATGATAATTGTGTTATAATAATACAATGTATTCACATTGTGTAATAAATAGGTGAAATCCATAATGAGGCCTTTGTATCTATCTGTTGAAGATGATTTATACAGAAACTGGTCACAACTTGCAGTATTAGCTTGGTTAAGGACGGAACCGCTGTACTTCCACAATATTTTAGATAGGATAAGGTTAATATAAATAAGCTTCGCATAAAACAGCCCCTTAGCTAATTCAGCCTTAATTCGCAGGAAAAAATGGTCAATACGATTCTATAGTCAAACTATTATAGGACTTATCTATAGTTCATTTTGGCGTTTTATCGATATATTAGGTCTTTACTTATGAAATTGCCGTTTTGTATGGAATAAGTGAAAGTACTCATATTTTTAAACTTTTTTATTTACGTTATTCAAAGTAATAGCCCATGCAATCGACGCATCTTTGACAACGCATTGGCAGTTTATTGATACCCTTCTTGTAAAAATCAGCTGGACGAGAGGCAACAAACTCTTCAAAGGCATTTTGTACTGCCTCTCGGGAAGTGAAATTTTTACCCACTAAAAAGTTGGCTAAATTTTGGAAAAAGTAATAGTCGGTAGGTGCAAGGTCTGGTGAGTATGGCGGATGAGGGAGAGCTTCCAACCCCAGCTCTTGCAGCTTGGAGACTGTCTGTTGTGCAGTAAGGGGTCGCGCGTTGTCGTGAAGGAGCAGTGGGAACGACCGATTGACCAAATCTGGTTGCCGATGTGCAAGCTTCTCCATCATTGTCTCCAGTTCTTCACAGTACACATCTGCAGTATTTCTGATGCCGTTTTGAAAAAGCTGTGGTGAATCACACCCGCACTAGACCACCAAACAGTGAACATCACCTTTTTAGGGGTCATTTTTGATTTAGGGCATTGCTTTGGTGCTGAACCAGTATGTAACCAACTTGCTGAGCGCTTTCGATTGTCAAACAGAATTCATTTTTCATCGCGCGTAACAATTCGGTTCAAAATTCCTTCATTTCTTTGCCTATTGAGCAGCGCGAGGCAGGTCTCGACGCGTAAATTGCGTTACCTTGCCTATTTGTCGCAAATGGATCAAAATTGTTTTGATGCTAACATCAAAAGCTGCTGCTACCTCAGCTGTAGATTGAGTTTCGTCAGCTTCCACAATCGCCTTTAATTCAACATTGTTGACCAAAGTCTCCGGACGACCACGAGCTTCATTTTTGAAGTCAAAATGTCCAGAACGGAACCGGGAAAACCAATAACGGGTTGTGCGTTCGTTTGTACAGTTCTCTCCGTAAACGTTTTAGATGTTTCGTGCCGTTTGTGTCGCGGTGGTACCACGACAGAACTCATATTCCATAATTACACGAATTTTTAAAGTATCGATTATGACGAAAAATGTTGAAACGTAATGAAAATACAACGCTAATCAATAAACAAAAGACTGAGTTTGTAAAAAGAATGTCATGTTTTTAAAAGAAAATTAATTTGAATTTAGAATACAAAGCCATTCCGAACTTTTTTTCTATTTGAAATGACCAGTACTGAAGAACGGCAATTTCATAGGTTCACCTATTATTTATACCTTGAACAATTTTTGAAGTGAAAACTTCTTTAGGCGCGTTGAGAATTTTTTGAGATGGGAAAAAAACCATTGAACTCGCGACACTGTTACCGACACCTGTCACTAACTACTGACACTGAATATTACTGAGACCTCTGTATATAAGTATCTGTAGTGTAGTCTGCTTTTATTCAAGTTTTCACTTCTGTGAGCACGGAGTGCCACTTTTTTTTTTGGTAATCTTTATTGCTGCTGAGCAAAGGACCATCCAGATCGTCACGCCAACGTTTTCGTGGTCTGCCTCGTTGCCGTCATCCAGGTTGCCAGTGGTTGGCATGACCCGCACAATCCCATTTGAGTCTTGCAGCCTTCCAGCTTGAACAATCAGAGACAACTATTTTTATATGACTAAGTAGAGACTATAATAAGATTAGGTATTCGTTTGACCACAATCTCACCTGGTAACATGGCGCCACATGGTAAGCGATGATGTAGTCTAAGATGAAGCACGAAGATCTAAAAGTCACCTATTCAGTCTACCATAAAGAGGCCCGGATTGTAGTCTTTAGGAAAAACGTTCCACGGAAAGTGTTACATATCTTAGCTGTACGCATTAAGAACGCAAAACCAAAACGGTGAGTGCGAACGTCGTTGATACTCTGTTGTCTGAAACTATTTGTGTCTCGTTTAAAAGTTCCTGAAACGAAAGTCATTTAAATTCTCTCATAGGTTTCCAGATTTCAGTCATTATCCAAATGATGACTGAATTACTAGTCAGCGACTATAGAGTGCCGTAAATGTTCCTTTGTGGAGCAGAGTGGAGTTTTAAGTGACTGCAGTTTTAAGAACAATTGTCTCTATGCGCAGCGTTTCTGAAATAGGCTATCCAGCGAAGCATTTGAGCGGATTGTTATGAGCATTCGCTGTTATAAGGAACGATTGGAATACTGGACACGAAAAGCTTAGTTATTTTTGTATACCCATAAGATGCAAACAAGCATAAAGCCTCTTAATTGGAAACGGTTACCATATACGTTTTAAATACCACATATAACATTCGCGCGTTGCAGACCCTTTAAAAAATTAAAACCCTTTTTGAAGGACCTCATACCGTAGTTTCTAATTGAATAAAATACATTCACTTAAAGGTAACAAGACAGATTTATCTTATGCAAGTGGTGGATTGGAAGCAACTCTGCCTTCTAAGCCAAATATTGTGGGTTTAAGTGCCGGTACTAATAATGTTCTTTTGTTGCAGTATTTGAAGAACACGTTTTTATCTAATATTTTTTAAACTATAACAAAAATTTCTCTTGATACGAGGATGCACTATCCAATTGTGCTACCAGGCTATGTCACGTCAGGGTCGAAATTAGTGAGATGATTCAGATTACGACTAAAGCGCCGTTAGCTATTTAAGTTATTCGTTTTTATCTACTCTAACGGGGAAGGAAAAAATCAAGCTATTTACTGTAATAAAATTAATCTAGGCAAAATATTATACTTAAAGAAAACATGTTGTAAGTTTCAAGTTTTTTGCGCTCATGGAGGAGTTCGAGATATGTGGCATAGTTTAAGTTTATTTGGAGGGGCGAAATCTAAAATTAAACTTAAACAAAAACTGTCGAATTTCGAGCCCTAAGCACTAGTAACTAGTTTAGAGTAATAAAAAAGTGAAAACACCCATCTTAAGTCTCTTACGAAAAGTGTGAGATATTTAATAAACTGACCATACATAATAATATCTGGACGTACGAGCGTAAAGTTTATTGGAATCATATAAACCTAGGTCTTAGCTTATAAATAGAAAATTGAAGATGCTAATGTTCATTCGATTTATTCATTTGATGCATACAATTTCTGTACGCTTTTACAAGCTGAGTTCCTGCGTCCAATGCCTCTACTGCCCTAGGGGATAATGCACGGGGAATGGTATTTTTATTAGTGAGAGACCAGTAGAGTGGATCAAAGCTTTGAACTGCATGTCTGGATGACTGACATCGTTACCCACCCTGATGGATTTCAATGTAATGGATTGTATATTTAATTTTTGTTGTATCCACTTACATTATAGTAAATAAATAGTTGTAATGGAAAAAATGTGTTGCTCGAAAAAATGTGATCAATAGAATGTTTTGTTCTCTTTGTATGCAAATACCTTGATGGGCATGCATTGTAAATCTAACCTGTCGAATAACCAACAAAGTGATTCAAAGCTCTGCAACTACGAAAAATAGGTCAGGTTCGAATTTGTTTAATACCTTCGGATTCCTGCGCTGGTTTCGTACAATCTGGACAGCGTTGTATCCGCGTTTCAATGCCGTATCGGTGCGAATTCGCGCACATTCATTCTGCCCGTCCGCGACGGAATTCCGATTACAGTCGACTCTGTGGAACTTCGATTCGTCTAGCAGTGTAAAATGAGCTTTATCACGCCCAGCTTAGAGTTCTAAAGTATGAACTATGATAAATAATTACAAATAAATAAAATCTGTTCTATAATTTCCGACTTAGATACCGTCAAGTAGGCCATCTTTACCATATTTTTATGAGAAAATACCTATATTGCGTAATGAAACACAATTTTGGCAGCTTTACCTACTACTATTTTCTCCTTGGATTCTGCTAGAACTAAGCAAATTAGGTAAAGATAGCATTCATTGATGTATTGCCAACATGGCCTGTTAGTCAAATTACCGTTATGACAAACAATCTTCAAGATTTTGACAAGTGTCTGTGTTAGCAGCAAAAAAGTTTTGGGATACCAGTTATTCATTAGAAAGCTACTAAAATAGTAATAAGTAGTAATTTGAGTGTTTGTCACGCTAAGGTAAAGTTGATCCTTTTGTGTAAATATGACCCATTTGACGGTACCTAATTTCAATGTTGTCTTTCAATTTTTACGTGGGTTTTTATAATCGTCGGAGTGACTCTTCTACACATTTCAGTTCTAATTTATTCTGTGTTGCACTCTAGTATAACAGAATGGTTGCAAACAGATAATAAATTCGGGATTACCGCGGATTTTGCAGCGCCATCTGCTGGCCGCGTTCTGCTGAAAAGTGATTGGGACGTGGCAGCTTCACGATCGTGTTTTTGTAATTTATGCATTGTCAGGAGAATCTATGTTTTGCTACATAGTTTTACAGATATCACAATATGTCTGTGATTTTACTAACCTTACCTGAAACATGGCAATAGTTCACTTATATTATGTACGTAAAATCAAATGCTTCTTCTTCTTCTTCTAGCTAGCTAGAGCATAATTAGGCCGTTCCAATTCCCGTAATTTTCAGTGACGTCAAGCGTTGCATAATTTATAATTTTGATAACATGGAAATGAGTTTCAGTGTTATAGTATTTAGGTAGTCTGCTAAACGACTATTTTCTGTTAAAAGTACTATCCAATAGATTTATCATATACTAGCCGTTGCCCGCGACTTACGCGTTACAGTACTAAATGTGTAGGTAACCTAGAAATAAAGCTAAACTCACTGTTGCAACTTGACTTGACTTGACACCCCATTTTATCCCATGGGAACTGATTTATGGGATAAAAGGTATGTGGTAATCCAGGTTATAATTATACCAAATTTAATTGAAATTGGTTCAGCCGTTACGACTTGATTAAGTAACAAACAAACATCTAAACTTTCACATTTATAATATTAGTGTCATTGTATGACAAAACAACAGCAGCAACCTACATTGTCATCTCACAAAAGTATAATAACATTTTTGGAGTCAAATAATAATAGACAAATCAATGCATTAACTTCTATTATACCAAGAATATATACTACTTTCCTTTGGAGATAAAAATGCCGTGCTTCTTCTATTTCAGACTAGAAATTGCAAAGCTACTCTGCCAGAACCATTTATCTTTCTACAAAGTTCCAACACCGTAAGTTTTCACTACCATACGTTTTTCATTAAAAAGCTCTTCTATTCAGTACGGTATACTCGGATCATGACAAACAAGGGTCGCTTTTCCACGTGTTGCGTACTTGTTAAAGTGGCACTTGTGTTTGTCACAGCATTTAGATTATGGAACTTTGGATAAAAAAGAGCTAAAATAAGACACATAAAAATAATAACTAGTGATTCGCCCCGAACCAATCTCGCGAGTCTCCCATAAAAACAAAAATATATTATTCGTAATCTTTGACTATCAAAATAGTGCCACGAAATATACAACCACCTTACTTGACCCACAGTTTCATTCAAATTACATGTAACGGGAGTTCATGTACATTGGATACTCTTTTTTGTGGTACAAAATGTAGTTATTCTAGATTTCAGACTTTTGCCTATATTTGTATCACTAAAGCTACACGAATACCAAATTTCAGCATTGTGGGGTCACTGGTGTACCCTGTGAATTTTGTCAAAGTTTTGTTTATATTATGGTTAATAACTCAAAAACTACAAAGATTAAACTAAGAATAAAAACAGGGTTGAAATATACTAATGAAGACTTTTCATTTGACGTCCCACTTAACCTTATAATCTCATTTTCGTTATTTTTTTACTCCTCTTGAACTCCAATATCTCAACAACCCCCCTACATTTTTAGCTCATTTAGTCACACCAAAATTGTGCCATCACTACCTACCCATGAATCAAATTTCACGATGATCAGATCAACGCTTCGAAATTTATCCTCGGACAAACAAACATACATACATACATACCTACAACGCCGATTTGCCCATGTTGATTTGGATATCTCGTTTCGCTCGATCAATAAAACGCAAAAGTACTTACAAATCATACTAATCGCGTACTAACCTCTTCCAAAAGTCACCTAATGTGATGAACAAACGGACGGTCCAAAGCTCGAAGACTAATTGAACCAACCAAGTATTGAATTAGCGAATTGATTTCGTAAAGAAAAAAAACCAGGAGCAGAAAGCCATAGTAAGGAAAAAAGCACAAAAACAATTCTCTTCAAAATGAAGACGTTATGGGCGTCAAAGCTTTAATCCACTGGAAAGCCCCATTTTTGACTATTTTGACTAAATATACAGCTTTAATGACTGGCCGTCAATTACGGTAACAATATGACAATAACAAATAAAATCCATTCCACCAATTCTAGCTCTTAGCACTAAAACTGTCTTGGTCTTGGTTCGAAACTAAACGCTGCGAAACTAAAACTTTTGGATTTAATGTTTTACCTATTTGAAGATACGAAGTTTTGGACTTTTCAAGGCTTATAAAAATGACCACTATTCCTGTAGAACGACTACATTTAGCGTTTAGCGCTTCTTTCAATGGGAGTTAGGGTTAACAGCCTGGGTTTTGTGGAAAAGACAAAATGGTCGAAAATCTGACATTCTCCAGTTGAGACGATAAGTAGATTCATAAGAACTAGTGCCAACTCCAGTATTAGAGACTGCTCTAGGCATTGAAAAATAGTTTGAGGACTTTAATAGGCAGAATCAACCACTTTACGCTTATTTCAAAGTAAGGAAACACTCAGTTGAACTGATGATGCAAAGAATACTGTGAAACAGTTCTTGGTAAGAGATTTAAGACTAGATTTGGAATATAATAGTTTTTTTTATTACAATGGTTAAACGTTATCCAATATCATTTAGCTACTGTAATCGGGAAGCTGCATTGGACGCAGATGTGCGGTAAATCCACGTAAGCCGGACTTAGTCCGTGTTCGTGCTGTAATCGCTGTACTTGAATTATCGCCCATTTTAAATACATTTGAACGTGGATTTGGGTAAATAGTTGTGTTAATGTGTCGCTAGATGGGCTTTAGCACAGGTATACCATTTCGTCTATTCCATGTATGACACATGTTTTAGGATAAAACAGGGTGTTGGTTTCAATGAGCCTTGCTTTTTTAATAGGATATAATAGAAAAAACTTTATAGTACACGACATAAATAGATACATATAAAAAACCAACATATCAACATAAAAAGAAATCGCGAAGTACATGCAGTCTGGCAGTCTTAAAGGGCTTCACACACGGCAGCTATAATGTAAAGATGTACATGTAATATGTAATGTTAATATGTAACGAGACGTATCGTGCTATAAGTAGCACGATACATCTCATTACATTTTTCCATAGAAATCGTCAGGAGACCACACACGACAGCTATAATGTATATTTTTACATCTTCGTATTATAAGCGATACGAAAATGTAAGATAAGATAAGATAATATAAGATAAGATAACTCTTTATTGTACACCAAAGTAAAATACAGAACATAATATTTATATTTCAATACATCTTAATACATCTCAACACATTTCCGTATATCTCTCTTCGAAAAGGATGTTCAAAAAGTTTCTTGTAACTCGACGGGTCCATAATATTATAACATTAAAAATAAGAACATCCTGTATAACACCTTAGCAGCTGGAAAGTGCGACAATCGGGATGTATACCAATGGAATGAAGGGAAATATATATTACATTACCTGTTGTGTGTGTGATACATTAAGATAATTTAATTTAAAGCATACATCCCGGAATGTAATGTACATTAATATACATTATAGCTGCTGTATGTCAACCCCTTAAGATAATGGATTATTCAGTTATGAATATTAAAAAATATTAAACTTTCTTTTTTATTTTAATGAAAAATATGAATGTATGAAAATTCTTTATACCTTACAAGCTAGACTCAACAGACATATATAGAAAAAAACAAATAATGTAGGATTTTCTGCCCAGCAAATAAGCAAGAATTTATATTATTTAAGTTTTTCACATCCAATAACACTACCCAAAACATAATTCACATCAATAAAATTCTTTGCCATTCAAAATTGCACCAGAAAAGATGAAAAGAAAAATTGAATTACCTACCAAGGTACCGTCAAAGCCGAGAGCTCTGTGATGTTTGTTTGTGGCAATAGAGGAAAAGTGAATACATTAGACAACACCCCATCGTGCCCAGCCATAGTCCACAGCGCGTTGGAATGAATTGGTTCACTTTAGAAAAAAAAATGTAGGAGGCTTTCGAGCGACCTAGAAACGTTAACATTTGTTTTTTTATTATTAACTAGCTAACCCGCCAAACTTCATACCGCCTTGACATGCATATGACGCGGACTGTCAATATACGTCGCACCGGTAGAGTTGTCAATCGGCCATCATTAGCTGCATCTATGTATGAGAAAATATTTAGTTTCATTATTTCTTTTAGCGTGAATTTTTCCGAATTTTTTTTAGTTATTCTGCTATTCGGGGCGGTGACAAATCAAAGATCATTAAAATCGGTCCAGCCGTTCTTGAGCTACATACATATAAATGGTGTAACTACCCCAACTATGTTTGTATTTCTCAATTTTTAGTAAATTTGTTTTGGTAGAACTACATATTACCATTAAGGTTGACCACGAGCTTAATATAGAAAATAAATTACTAGATTTAAAGATGAAGTCTTTGTAATACCTATATTAGTTAGGTCATGATGCTATTGGTCCAGCCAGCTGGGTGATGAAGGTACAATTTGGAGATTTACGATGTAAATAATATTAACCCATTTACGCCTCCCATTCTCAACCGAGGACACTTTTCAAAGTACCCGTATTTTTCGAATTTAATAATATGGTTTGCTAAAAAAGTCAATATTAGCCGTCAGATAGTGAATCTTTAAGTTTCGTGAAGAATATACAGTATAAATTGTAGATAAGTGGATTTATTACAAGTTGTGGGGGGTGAATGTTTGTATTATCGTTACCGAAGAGTAAGTACATTTGAAATAAATTTCTTAACTTTTTTTTTAAATTTCTTAGAATTAATTATTGCTTCGACTGTTGTCTCTAAAATAAAAATACATAATTTGACAAAACTAATTTTTGAAGGTTTTTTATGCCTATAGGTAAATTTGATCGAGTCAATGCGAAAAAGGAATTTGGTCAACACAATTCAAATTCAAATTCGTTTATTTACACTTAAATATAACTTTACAGAATTAATCTAATACGCTATATCTAAAACTTCTACAAGAAAAAAAATACAAATTATAATATACTTACCTACATTCATTATTAACTTATTTTAACAAGATACACAAAAAAAAACACAACAGATATACAAATACAATAGGCACATAAAATAACTAACATAACATAGGTATACATAATTAAATACTCTCACAATAACTGAGACACACTCGCTCGATCGTCTTCCAGTCATCCGCAAACACATCAAACTGAGGATGGATGGAAATAAGCTCATTAAGGCTGCGCTGCGCACGGGAGATGGGTGACTGTTGGCAGTGCAATGATTATCAATGATTATCAATGGCTTCAGGAGGCCTTGGTGGGTGTTATGGAGGAAGATGACCCTGGTGCAACAATCGATTTGGTGGCGTTCCCTTCGGACCCGAGTATTCTGATATACGAAAAAGAATGTGATGATGACAACATTCAGAGAAATAACCTTCCACATGATATACTAGATCACGTTGAGATATTTGTAGAAAGAAACTATAAATAGGCTAGTAGTTCTGATTCAATCAATCAAATACTTTTGGTTAAATGGTTCGATAATAGCGTCTGCATGATGGGTTCAAACTACGACAGTATTCTCCCATTGAGGAAAGTGAAGCGATGGAGCACTGCTAATAAACAGAAAATTTATATGGGCATCCCACATCTGTTTCAAAATAACAATAAGCCATAAGGCATAAGACCATAAGGGTATTGGCAGAGTTGATCAAACTGATCAATCGTTCAATTTGTATCTGTACAGTCATTCGCGCAAATAAAATTATAGTGGGTCTGTTCACCTACATGTTAGGTCTAGCAGTGGCACTAATCCGTGGCGCTTACACCTTCTGAATAACGATACAAAGCATGATCAGCTTCTATTCCACCATTATATTGCCCGTCACTATTTGAGAGAACTCTTCAGTGTCAGAGGTGGCAAACAGCTGCTATCTGCCATTTGGCACAATAAAAGTTGCTGTTGGCAGTGTAAAAAGTGTATGAAAACAACTGTTGGCCGTTATTTTCAATACAAATAAAAGTTTTTAAATATTATTTTTCGATTTTGTGTTCAAGTAATATGCAACTACCTTTTAATAAAGAACAACATTTTATTACACTACTTGGTTTCATTTGGGCGCAAATGGGTTAATAAAATAATGCTGGTTATTGCACACAGCACTATTTGGCCCCAAGCTGAACGAAGCTTGCTCTATAGGAAACTACTGATAGAATACATAAATATATAATACTCATAGATTTAATAAATATATTTTTCAGAACTGTTTATGATACTGTGGACGTTTTGAATATAAATCTGAAATATATAAACACTTTACTTAAAACCAATGAAAGAAAAAGATCATGTAAGTATCGCATGCAATTTAAGAAGCACATAAATAAGAACCACCTGTTTTCACCAAGAAACGCACTGCTCTAGACAGGGGCGTGTACATTGCAGTCCAGCTATTCTACAATACACTGTATCCTCATCGTCTGCCATAGGTGGAAAGAATTCCTGGACCCTTCCCATGCACTAGTCATGAATATTTTAGAGGTGCTTACGACATGGGAAGTGGTGAATTTGCTCTTAAGATAATAATCCGCCGTGCGAATGTGGCGGGACCTTTCTTTTGATTTTTTGTATGGAATAAAGTCATGTTTATAACTTTTGAAGATTCAAAAAGAATTAAAGTGAACTTGGCTGAGGCCATGTCTTCATGATGCAAGCGACAGAGAAGTGAGTGAATCTGGTAGAGACATAGTAAGTGTTGTGTGTTTGCCTGTGCCAAGAACTACCGAAGAGAGCAGCAGTGATGGTAATGATGATGATGCAGTCTGTCAAAACGATGGACCACCGTTGACGCAATACCCACCACCGCACCCGTCTACTCGCGCGCAGAAGGCTGCGGTGAAGTGCGAGGCGAGACGAGACGTTGTTCGGAGAGGATCGCACTCACCCTGATGAAGGTTCACGAAATTAACCGAAACTTCGTCGGTCGAAACTCCGATAAAACGGTACGTGATAAATCCCGCATTTATAATTATGATTAAAGTGAACTTGTAAGATTTAGCGTATCCACACTAATATTAGAAATTCGAAAGATATCTCTCTGTCCTTAACCGATTCCGATGAAATTTTGTGTAAAGACTATAAACGGGATTAAGCTATAGGCAACTTTTTACTGACAAACCAAATGTGCAAAGCCGCGGGCAAAAATTTGTACTATGTATATTATTTAATAATGTACATTATATGTAAAATACAACTTTTTTCAGTTTGTTTTGTCCGAGCTAAGGCCCCACTCAAACTATTTAGCTTTTATCTTGTACTAGTTGACCCGCCGAACTTCATACCGCCTTGACATGCATATGACGTAGGGTGTCAATGTACGTCACCCCGGTAGAATTGAAAATCTGCCATTATTATGTACGGGAAATTGTTTTTTGTTTTATTTTATTTTTTCGACAATTTTCGAATGTTGTTAATAGTTTTTCTGCTATTCGGGACAGATAAAAATATAACAAATCAAAAACCATGAAAATCGGTCCAGCCGTTCTCGAGTTATAAGTGTGCGAACAACAAAAGCACATACAATGTTTTCAAAATGCAACTAATAGGTCAGTCTGGAAACAGTTTGTTTATTTTATTTCACAGAACACAAAATGCCACGAACATTAATAAAGCAAACAAACAAATTGAAACATTAGCTTAGCTTTACTGTGAAAGAAATGTAAAATGTGTGAGCTTTTAGACCAATTAAATCCATGTAATTAAGCATTTAAAATCCTACATTAACTGACCCAAGAGTTTCGTAAATTAAGATTAAAATACGAGATTGTAATTTTTCTGCTTTATTTCTCATTTGTACTCGACAGATATTATAATTTAGTTAATTTGTTGTCCCTGGTATAATTATTTCTTTTGTGCATAAGCTGATTCACTTCAAGGGATCCTTAAACGAAGCCAAGAGAAACGACTTAAATTATGTCTTATGGAACAGGAAGCACTGAATATATCCCATTTTAACATTGAGCTGAATATTACGATTAACGATAATCGTAATCATTTACTTGGTAAGAATATAACACGTCATATTTATAATAGTACCTCATTTAGGTACTTAAGTGTAGACTTTAAACTTTTACTTAACTTCTACTTGAGTTAAAGTCACTTTAAAGTTATCCTCGGACAATCAAGTACATACATATGTACATACAACGCCGATGTGCCCAAGTTGATTTGGAGATCTCGCTTGGCTCGACAAATAAGACAAGTATTCTATCACTTTTAGACGACCTCCGTGGCGCAGTGGGCGAATAGCCGGCTGAGACGCAGGAGGTAGCGGGTTCGATTCTCACCGCTGAACAAATGTTTGTATGATTTACAGGTATTTGTTCCGGGTCTGGATGTTTTTCTATACATTATAAGTATGTATTTACAAAAAAAAAGTACTTATATAAGTATTCTATCATTTATCTGGTTCCCATAGTAAAAGCTTTAGTTTGGGGCTAGATAGCGCTGTGTGAAATGTCCAGCCATATTTATTTATTTATTTACTTTGGGTATAATATAATAAGAATAGTACTCTTGACTAGTTAACAAGATCTGATATGTAACATTTTAACCCACTTTGTA
The DNA here is from genome assembly GCA_963924445.1 of Philereme transversata. NCBI lineage: Eukaryota > Metazoa > Arthropoda > Insecta > Lepidoptera > Geometridae > Philereme > Philereme transversata. The sequence goes on from OZ004342.1 coordinate 16,524,563, forward strand.
TGAACGCAATAAAATACAGAACACTGATTATTTTTTTTAAATTAAGTAATAGATTAACATAATAATAGAACTGGATATCTTTACATAGTATAAAATTAAGTCGTTCCGCTGTCTGTTCCCTTAGATCTTTTAAACTACTCAACGGATTTTAATGCCGTTTTCAGCAATAGATAGAATGGTTCAATAGGAAGGTTTATATGTATAATACATACTTAACTCTGTTTTTTTTGTTAGTTTGTTTGTTACCTTTACACGATAACGGTTGAACGGATCGTAATGAAATTTTGCAAGGAGATAGATTATATACCCTGGGAAAGGATATAGGATATTTTGGCCAACTGTGCAAAATGAAGGTGATGATATATTGAAAAACCACCCGCACGAAGCCGCGGGCGGGTCAGCTAGTTAATATATAAATCACAAAATTCAAAACAAAATAGTCTATATTGAATACTCATTATAACGTACTCAATATTACCTATTATATAGATTGTATTGTTAATTTTTAAATAAGCTTAAAATCTAAATAAGGATAGAAATTAATATATATTTTTTTTAATTTTTGGTAAACTTACAGCTAGGTTACAGAAAAGGTATTTGAGTAGGAAATAAACAACAGTAAATGCTACTTATTACAAGAAGGCCAATTAAAAGTTCATAATAAAGGTAGGACTCATAGTAAACTGAAGAGATCTTTTAATTGCATTGCCTACAACTTCAATAGGACAAACCCAATCGATCGTTATTAATTGCATACGATGATTTTAAAACGTCTTATCGCGAGTAATTTTCAGGAGGATGCCATAGAGTGGAAACTTTGGTTAAGAATATTTTCAAATGCAACAACCAGCAATCATAACCAACCTATAGCAGCCCACTGCTGGACGTGGGTCTCTCCCAAGATGCACCACTGTGCCCGATTTTTGGCTCTTCTCCAATCTTTACCATCATGCAAGCAGATTGTCACTCCATCTAACCAGCGGGCATCCGAAACTACGCATATCTAAGAGTACACCGAAAAATGCTAAAAGTAGATTATCCTTTTTCCAATACGGCTAAGCTGAATAAAACAAACAGACTGAACGGTGGCAGAGAAATAAAAAACATATAGCTACGTTGATGATGTGGTTATACGCAGCAGTAGATACCAAGCTGTTTAATTATTCATCTCATTAGAGAAGTTTCTAGGCGTTCCTTTGTAGTGAGGTAGCGTCGAGCGGGTGCAATACCGATAGTCTAGACACAGTCTAGAAGGAAACAGATAGTTCATACCAATGCTAGGCAGCTCCTCGTATCGAAAAATATGCGGGAGGCCTTCACATGTGGCATGTCAGTGTTCCTATGACTGGTATATTATTGATGATGAGTGGCTGAAGTAAAGTTGTGGATCCTCATCGCTTTGAGGTAAAAGTGAATAGGTGTCTTCTAGATCTACGTGCTTCATCTTATACCACATCAACGCATAGGATATACCATCTGGTGAGATTGTGGTCAAACAAATATATCATATTTATTTATTCATATTACATATTTATTCATACATATTTATTTTTAATTCATGTTAAAAAAGTGGATAACTATCTAGTAATCTCGTTTTTTAGACGGTTGAGCTTCCCTACTTTAGATGTAAGCATTATGAATGTGGAACAGTAACAGTAAGTGCGAATGGTTCTTGGGCTCGTAATAAAGCAAAACAGCCTCTGCAATAATTACCGGTCACATCTGTTACTTCACTATCAACCACTCACTTTTCTTGTGCCGAGGGTGCCCTAAAATATTCCGATTATAGCTAATCTAATTATATTTCATTGTAATCTAATGTTGATTAAAGGCTTATTTGTGATACTTGAGACTTTTTAGTTATAATTATAACACGTAAGATGAATAGGTCAACAAACTTGCTACATTACCGTTTGTTTGTTAGGTCAGTTCATAACAGAGTGTATTGGCTGTTCTTTTTTTAAGCTGCTGCGCTGATAGCCTAGTTTTCAACGGCAGACTTCCTAAAGTTTTGAGAATGTGTCGTACCCAACTTAATGCCTTCCTATTGAGAGTCGAAGATAATATATTCCGAATACAAGTTCACAGTGGCTGTCAAAAACACAGTACTATATTTCCTATCATAAAACAGACGTGAACTTGTGTATAGGAATAATGTTCGGTTATTGGGAAGCACGATCGAGGTAGTATTGTATAATTTGCATACTGTGGTATGTAAACTATGTGTACCTAGTAAAGCTGCATTTTCGAGCGACTGACTATTCGCATTGTGAAATACAAATTACGTGAATCGGAATACAGTTAGTTTTTTAAATAAACGTAGAATAGGTTAAAGAGATAAGTGACCAGACTCAAAGTTGCCTTAATAGATTGGCAAATTCAATCGTGTCTAAGTTTATTTTATGTCGAATGATTTTAAAATATCAAGCTACATATGTAATAGAATCTAATAAAATGCAGTTAAGAAGTTTTTTTTGTTAAGATGTCACTCTATCCTGATTACTTATCTCATAATTATGACTAGATATTCCTGTAAAAAATAGTTCAATCAGTCAAAGCTGGAGAGACAAGGATCAGTATTCAGTATTCATTATTTCAGTTATCTTGCTTAACATTGGCATGTCGAAAGTACATATAAATTATCAGTACCTAATAAATATAAAGAAGATGGATAAAAAAACCAGCCAAGTGCGAGTCAGACTCGCGCACGAAGGGTTCCGTATCATTATCTATAAAAAGGCAAAAAAATATAAATAAATCAAAATATTTCAAGCGTCTACCTGTTGCTGTTATCAATATCGAGCAAAATGAGCAAAAAATAACATTTGATGTATGGAAGTCCCCTTAAATATTTATTTTATTCTGTTTCTAGTATTTATTGTTACATCATCTGTGAATATTTCAACTGCCACGGTTCATGAGATACAGCCTGGTGACAAACGGACAGACAGACAGCGGAGTCTTAGTAATAGGGTCCCGTTTTACCCTTTGGGTACGGAACCCTAAAAATTGATCATTCTAAAACATCAAACTGTGAGCAAACTTATGTACCTATAGGTTGTTTGATAATATACGCACGAAAATGAAAAGGGTTATTTTGATGATCATAATAAATGAATTTGTGAAATGTTTACCATAGAAACGTAAAATTGATTTTGGCATGTAAAAACAAACACTTTAATAAACTTATTTATCTATTGCATAATGCTTGCCATCTAACCACAGATACCGTATTAGTGACGGACTTTATTTTTGGATGTCGATTGCAAGAATAGGCATTAAATTTTATATCGAATTAATCACCTAAATTTAGTCGATTTTATTTTTTTAATTTGTTAATATAACTACTTAGTAGTTTTTTTCTAGATGTATTGTTTTTATGTTTTGAGAAACCAACCGTCACTTGAATATCGTCAGGATATTACCAAACACCCTGTATTAATAATAAATTATTATTTATATGAATAATAAAATGAACAAAAAAACTTTGTTTTATAATACAATCTGTTTTTCATAAGGAATACAATCCGGGCCTCTTTAAGGTAAGAGTGAATAGGTTTCTTCTAGATTTTCGTGCTTCATATTAGACCACATCATCGCTTAGCATCAGTTGAGATTGTGGTCAAAGGAACATCTATCCAAATTAAGAAAAAAGGATTGTGTGGTTTTATGAAACCACGGTAAAAGTGAAGCTTTGTTTCACATTATAGACATTTTTCCTCGTTGGCACAAATGAGTAATAGTCTATACACTACACGGTCAGCTGATGCGAACTATAGGCACCGCCATATTGGTCTCGGCTGCTCTGACGAGCGCCTTTCACTTTATCCCTACTCCACGGCCGACCGTCACGCGACATGCAACACACAGACGAAAAAGTTTGAAACGATGTAATAAAAGTTTCACTTTAAAAAATACATACTCTGTGAAAAAATGTAGATACTTTAATGTTAAAATGTTCATTGATTAGTTTATTTTATTTCGTAATTGATAATTGTAAAATAACGAACTCATTATTCAGTAACTTGCGATGCTCGTAAGGGGTAAACATGTATAAGTGTAATTACCTAGTTTTTAGAACCTTATTGTACACTTGTTTATTTATCTTAAAACTTTAAATAGACGTAATTTTATCTTGTAATTTTCTACGTAGACCTTCCCCAACTCAGTAAACACCTACTCAGTTTATTCACAATCACGGTCTCGACGAGCGTCTGCGGCGTGCCGATAACGTGACACCTGAACGTCATTTGTCACGTCACGTGTCAAACATCACGCCTTGTTGTTCTTTCTGCGATATTGAACTTGTTTGCTTACGGTTAAGGTTCGTAACCTTTACTATCGGAATAGACTGAAACGAAAGTTTTAGATGCGCTTCATGGTTATTCATTATTTAGTAGGAAATGATCTTGTTATTTGTGCATAGAACCGCAAAAGTGCCTAAAATCTTGCATTGATAAGAAATATTTGATAAAATGCTTATCCAATTAAGTAGGAAAAATATCTAGTAAAATTTCCGTTAGCTTCAATGACTACAGACTAAAGTTATGATTGATAGCACTGAAGGCCTATCACGCAGATAATCAGTAACTTTCATCCCCTGCCATTAGCTAAAACGTTGAGGTTAGATTAGATTAGATAATTCCTTTATTGCACACCATTAAATACAAACATATAAAAAAATACACTTTTAAATCATAATATAACGGCGGCGTAAATCCGATATTAGATTATTAGAACAAGTATATATTACAATTTATAAAAAATATAGATAATATAAAATTAAATGCATAATTATTATATATAATATAATCATAAAATTACATAAATATTAATATTATGAGACATAAAATATATATTGTCATACCTACATATATACATTCTAAAAATGTATAAATTAATAAGTAGCCTAGTGAGCGATGGATGATAGTGTTGTCTGACCAAGTTTTTAACGATAGGTTATTACGATTAAGACATGAACGCTGCTGCCAGTAGCCTCTCTTTTACGTATTCCGAAAATATTTTACCTCCGTGACAAAGAGTCGGCTGAGACACAGGAGTTAGCGGGTTCGATTGCTGTCGTGGAACAAATGTTTGTATGATCTACATATATTTGTTCTGGGTGTGGGTGTTTTTATATATGTTATATAAGTATGTATTTACATAAAATAAAAAGTAAAGAGTGTAAAATTACTGATTAAAACAGGTATTTATCGCGTGTGTACCTTTTTTATTATTTGTTACCCCGTTGTTTGTTTTGACTGTGTTGCTACAGCCGTAATTATGTACAGTGATCGCGAAAGTTTGAAAAATACTAGTATATGAGTATTTCCATAATACAAGCTTGACTTAGTTTGAGGCTAGATAGCGCTGTGTGAAATGTCTAGTATTATTTATTATTAGTTTATTTGTACTTTGCCCTCTGGTGCATGCAGTATAATATGTCTAAAGATCCTTGTAACTTTTATGCCAATTGTATCGAGTAGAGTGCTTGTGTAAGATTGATGGATTGAACTTTGGTTTGTAAAACTTCTTTGTAATTAATAATTTCATAAATGGTTTGATTGATTGTTTACTGAACAAACTTAATTTGTTGAAACTAAATAATGCTTAGAATAAAAATAAATGCCCGAGAAAGAAATGAAGTAGTGAGAACACAAGTTAACATTACAGAACACATTTAATATAATCGAACATGCTAAGTTCTTATTAATCGAGCGAAGCGAGATCTCCCAATCAACTTGGGCAAATCGGCGTTGTATGTATGTATGTAAGTAAGTATGTATGTTTATTTTGTCCGAAGATAACTTTCGAAGCGTTGATCTGATCATCGTGAAATTTGATACATACGAGTAGGTAGGTAGGACAATTTTGGTGTGATTAAAGGAGCTAAAAATGTGACTATAAGGTCAAGTGAGTCGTCAAATGAAAGGTATTCATTAGTACATTTCAAACCTGTTTTTATTTTTAGTTTAATCCTTGTAGTTCTTGAGTCTGCCATATTAAAAACATAACTTTGACGGTACACCAGTGACCCCACAATCCTGAAATTTGGTATTCTTATAACTTTAGTGACACAAATATAGGCAAAAGTCTGAAATCCAGAATAACTGCATTTTGTACCCCAAAATCGAGTAACCACTTTATATGAACTCCCGTTACCTGTAATTTGAATGAAACTGTAGGCCAAGTAGGTTGGTTATTTATTTCGTGGCACTATTTTGATAGTCAAAGATTACAAATTATTTTATTTTGTTTTAAAGGGTGACTTGCGAGATCTCAGTTCGGGGCGAACCACTAATAATGTAAAGCAGGGCGCCAACCACAATCATTTAGAAAACCATCATGTTGAGCGTTTTGCTTAAAGCTTGTAGCAACATTACTTCTAAAGGCGCTTATAGCACAGGATCAACCTAGTTTAAGCAGCCAGAGAATACTTGGTCATAATTACATTTACACTGTTTTACCACCTACAAGAAGATCATTGTTATCAATGTTATATGTAACCAAGTTGTTTGAATAAAGATTTATTATTATTAGTATTATTTGAACCACAAAACCTTTAAACATTACTGTTATAATCCTTATAATGTTGTATATTTAGTCATTTCTAGTGATCACACCACGTTTAGTATAAAACATTGAAATAAACACGATTTACTTACTTTTTAGGCTAATTTTACGCTTTATTTCATCTCTAATGTGAAACGTTTTGAGTGAACGATTTATAGTGACGTCACCAAAACTGCTTCGTCTCTACAATAATAAGTTTGCTTACTAATTTAGGGTCATGGTACGAAATGTCAGTGTAATATTATTTAAATATTGCTATAAGAGATTGAGGTTGGCCCCCTGGGGGAAAAGTAGCAGCGTCCCCTCTTTTAACATCAATAATAGCTGATAGCGTTGCTAGTACGGGCAAATCCTTCTAAAATAATTTTCAATAGAAAGAGGTTGCTGGGAGCTATTGGGAGCAGGCCTCACCAGATCGGTCGTAGGTACCTATCTATGATGGAATCTATGAGGGATGCCTTGTTCAGCCGTGGCCCTCTTATGGCTGGTATGATGATGATGATTAAGTGCCCAGCAAGTGCTACAATTTGTTGAATACTATAAGTTTATTTGAGGTTTTTCAACGAAACTTTCAAACAACACTCCAACGATAACGATGAAATATACCATTTTCCCAGGAAATCATTCGCATACAGAAAGTGACTAATCCCGAACAATGCTATTGACGTCCCCCTCGTCACGCTCCCGGCGCTTAGCCCGTCACGGCTCCGTCCGTCCGTATACTCCGACCATGGCTAATCTGCATATATATACTACCTGTTTTGTTAGGAAGAACATTAATTTAAAACACACATCCGGGATCGTATTAACTGATTTTAGAAATGGGTTTAATAACGGTTGCCTGAATTTATTCAGTAAGCAACACATTTCCAATAAACAATTTTTAACGTAAACTGGCGGCGCCTTTGCGACGATGCCGCTTAGTCAGTTTAACAGGTACCTACTTAAATGATTCATTTATACTGGCTGTTCTATTGCTATTTCAGGACTTGATTTAAAGTTGTTTAAAAATAAAACAAATTCTATGGTGAAAAAAAAACATTTTACAACAATACTAGCCATTGGCCCTACCCGTGTTTTCATTTAATGTCGTACTTAACCAAAAAATTTTGTAGGTAGGTATGTTTTTTTTTCAAAAGTCTGTTCATACAATATTGTATGAAAGGTTGGGTGTTATAAAACGAATACTTGCATAATTGATGTAAGTTTTCATTCCAAAATAATGTTTTTATAGCAAAAATAAGTATATAGGTAATTCAAATGTAGGGTACACTAGCTCCTACACTAGGTCAACCTGTGTCGTGGGTAGATAACACTCTTTTGCAAATGTGTCAAATTAAGTTCACTGCTGTTAAGAGCATGAGCTAAGTGTTAAATCTTTGTACCAAATGTTATCGAAATCAGTCCAGTCGTGAAAACGTAACAAACAGACAGACAGAGAGACAGACAGACAGACAAATTTACTTTCGAATTTATAATGTAAGTAAGGATTAATCATATTACCACTTCTATGCTGAGGAGAAAACTGTTGTGTGTTTAAATTGTAGATGTGTTAAATTTTAATAAATAGTATTATATCGCTATGGCAACTTAGTGTGGTCTGCCTATCCAGGGTTTGATGCCTGTCCGAGGCAGTCCCAACCCGTGTGTTTCCCGAAAGATTCACGAGGGCTCTGTCCATTAGTAACTTCTGGTAAAGTACGGCTGAAATGACAGTTGTTATTTTTACCATTAAAATGAGCTCGGTAAATCTTTCCTTCTAATTTATAAAAATCTTGTGTCACGGTGTTTGTGGTCGCACTCTTCCAAAACCGGTAAACCGATTTTAATGATTTTTTTTTAATATTTTGTAGGTATGGTTGTAAAGTATTTTTCACCCTCCTACCCCCACCCCCCATTTTTTTATCGCAAAGTTTGTATTTTTCTATGAACAATGTTTATTTCATTTAACCATCGTTCATTGACGTGAAGTCATTTACATAAGTGTTTCGTCACTTTGACAAGTGTGTTTTGTATACTTTTTATCCCGAAGTCACACTGGGGACGGGAAATTTCAAGCGTGTGAAGCCGCAGGCTGGTCAGCAGTATTAACATAATAGTAATAATATAGCCTTTATCTCCATGCCTTTTTCGTTACCAAGATTAAGAACACACACACATCCATACACACAAGGCCACCTCCAACTATCTACATTTGTCTATCTGCATTGAAATGTCCTGCATTATTTATATATTTATAATCTTTTTTGCTAAATTATGTAAAGTTGCAACTCAGTTAAAACCCTTAAAATACAAAGCCCTATGTTTTCATTTCTTAAATACAATATTAAGAAATACAACATCGTACTTTTCTTTTACTTTAAAATGTTTCAAGCGGAATTCAAAAAGTAATTTTGAACAACCATTTGCAAAGTAAAACGTGGGCAGGTAATTAAAATTCCAAATGAGATTTACTTATCGCAATTGCAAATAAATAATTTCGAAAGGAAAGCTTTTACATCTCTTGGAAATTAACATGTAAATTACGGACCGAGTCTCGGAAAATGGGGTTTTTCAGGACACAAGCTACTCAAAGTACTCAAGCATTCTCTGGGTGACCTACTTATGTAAATCTAAGCTGCGTTAAAGTGATGTTCTAGTGAAAACACGTATATTTTAAGCGCTTTGGTAGACTTTTACAGAGTTATTTGTTTGACCTCAAGAGCCAAAGACTTTGACTACCTGAAAAATCAACATCCCGTTTCAGATGTTTCTAAAACTGTTAATAGCGCTTTGCATTTTCATATTTGCGGAAAGAAAAGTACTAGAACAGAAGGTTAGTATGTTCCATAAGAAAGGGCTCACCCAAGGAAATACTACCACCATACCTATTTTTGTCTCCAAGCAGCATTGCTGTGTTTCGGGTTGAAGGGTATGATTGCCGGTGAAATAAAAGGCACATGAGGCTTTACACCTGTATGACTCAAGTCGATAGACGCAAAGTAGTGCATCGTAAAGCAAGTTACTAAGGTGGGTGATTTACGAGGCAATACTTTGTCGTAGGTGATGGTTACCACTTAACATCAGGTGGGCCATATGCTTGTTCCATCCAGGTCGTAAAAAAACAGTACTTTTAACTGACAAAAACATCATTTAGTAGTCTTCCTAGATACAATATTTTTCTGGCTATTATCAGAAAATAAAACATTTTATCTGATAATGATCGGGTTCTAATAGAGATTTGATATACGTTGAGTAGTGATTTTTGATTAATAATTGAATTGCTTGACGATGGGTTAGTAAAGGAAAAGGTTAGTACTAGTAAAGGCTAGTACTGTTGTTAAATAGGTTTTTTCAAATGCTATATGAATTGAAATGTATCGAATAGTGGATAAATTCAAGCTACCGGTATCAAACCCACCGCTAAAATCAGTTTATACGATTCCGGGTGTGTGTATTAAATTAATATCGTACATAACAAACAGGTTGTATAAGAACGTTAAAGATACCAATAAAATACTCGTATATTCAAAACATTTCGCATCATGCATTGTTTATTTTATGAAGCTGGTCAGAGTGGACGGCGAACCTTGCAACATTGAAAACAATCTTACCGCACTCCGGCGGGTACACTTACAAAGAGCTTGCCCTACAAATAATTTGCAGCGACTATGAATATTTACCTAATGAAGTTGAAATTTATATCTAATATACTTAGTTCTACGGCCACTTGGAGCTGTAAAAAAATCAAGCTTATAAGTCAAAGCTATAAATAATTACGAACATTTATGGCGCAAATAAATCAAAATTTTTGGGGGACTTTCTGATGACCTAGTATAATGAAATTTGGCTAGAAGCAAGGTCTCACAGCACAAGTAAAAGAAGAATTCCAAAGATCGTAAGTTTATAGTGCCTACGTTGACTAAACAGTAAAATTTGAAATTTTTATCAAATACTTAGTTCTACCGTCCCTTGGAGCTGTAAACAAATACTAGGGGTGATCCAAAAGTAGTGATAATCAGTTATTTCTAGTGCACACAAAAATACAAAAAAATATCAGTCACTTGCTCAGTTAGCCACTAGTTCAGGAAAAAAAAATCATATAAATAGGCCACGATTCCCAGGAGCTACATTCATTTGAGTACGGACTGTCAAGGAGTGAACATAAAAATGGAAAAACACGAAATCAGAGCTGTCATTAAATACCTCTGCTTGAAAAAAATATGTACCAAAGACATACACAGCGACTTGGTGGAAACATTAAGGGACTCTTCTCCTCCATATTCCACAGTTGCACGCTGGGCTAAGGAGTTTAAGCTGGGAAGAACATCGACAGAAGACGAACACCGCGAAGGACGCCCATCGACGTCCCTCACTGAAGAAAATGTGAAAAAAGTTGAAGAAGTTGTATTGGAAGATCGAAGAGTGACTATCAGGCATGTAGCTGAGGTCACAGGGATCTCATATGGCAGCATTCAAAGAATCCTTGCGAACGAATTGCATATGAGAAAGGTCTCCGCGCGTTGGGTACCGAAAATGTTAAACGACGAGCAAAAGAAGAAACGAGTCGACATGTCAAGAGCAAATCTCGAAAAGTTTCAGGCAGACAAAGATAATTTTTTGTCACGTTTTGTGACCATGGACGAGACCTGGATCCACCATTATGATCCTGAAACAAAACAACAATCGATGACATGGAAACGATCCGATGAACCGACGCCGAAGAAATTCAAAGTGTCAAGCTCAGCAGGGAAGGTTATGGCGTCTGTTTTTTGGGACGCTAAAGGAATAATCATGGTGGACTACTAGGAAAAGGGGGCCACTATTACAGGCTCCTACTATGCAGAACAAATAAGAAGATTGCGGGAGGCTATTAAGGAGAAAAGGCGAGGCAAACTGCGGGCTGGAGTGCTGTTCCATCAAGACAACGCACCGGTTCACAAAGCTGCAATTGCCATGGCTGCCATTCAGGAACCGGACTTCGAGCTGGTGGAACACCCCCCCCTATTCACCAGATCTAGCCCCCAGTGGCTTCTATCTCTTTCCACGACTCAAGGAACACCTCCGAGGCAAGAAATTTGACGATGATAGCGACGTGATGGCCGCGGTTGAGGACTTTTTTGAGAGTCAAGATAAAGATTTTTTTTCTAAGGGAATTTTAGGTTTAGAAAAGAGATGGACTAAATGTATAGACTTGCTAGGAGACTATGTTGAGAAATAAATTTATTTTTTTATTTTATTCATTGTGTTTATTATTGATTATCATTACTTTTGGATCACCCCTCGTACGCATATACAGTCAACCCAATCTAAAAATACGGCCAGTTATGCCGCATACTTTGCTCGCATATAAATCAAAATTTAAAGGAACGATGACCTAGGATTACGAAATTTGGCTAAAAGCAAGGTCTCACAGTACAAGAAAAAAAAGGAATCCTACTTATAGTGTTACTTACGTTGCCTAAATAGTAAAATTTTCCAACCGCTTGCAGTGCGACAATACCCTCAAAGTGTATGAGGTATGTCACTTTTCGCTTCGATAATGTTTCGTGGCACAGCCCTAGGGCTGCCGTGACAAATGACATGCGGGCACCGACTTTCGAAACGTCAAGTCGCTTATCAGAACACGCTTGGCAAAGTGCGAATTACACCTCAGGGCTGCTAAGTTGTTCCAGCGTGCAATAGCGAGATTTTGTTTTGTAGAACACTGGAGTAATTTCTTGTCAGTGATTTGATAAGACCTGTTAGATAAGAGATGTTTACATTTTGTCGTTAAACTTTATAATAAGTAAATTTACAAAGCTTATATTTTACAATAAGGATTATTTTAGTATTAGGGCCACCGTAAGCTGCGCTTTCCAGTGCATGGTCTCTCAAGAACCTTTCTGCTCCAACGGCCATCAGTTCCTCGAGCTATATGCCCTGCCCACGGCCACTTCAGCTTGAGCCTTCTTATAAGGCTCATAGTATAAGACCACGTTTATGTACCATACGCATCACTGGTAACATACATTAATAAAAAACTTTGTGCTTAAGACACAGGTATTTTGGACGAGACGACTTTACGAAGTTTCCGAACACTGCCTGAGTTGGATTCGTCGACTAACCTCTTTCTAGAAGTTCAACCTACCTAACTGGACTGTTTTTGGATGAGAAGAGCCGAAGACCGGGTTCAGTGGCGCGTATTGGGAGAGGCCTATGTCCAGCAGTGGACTAATGTGGGCTAATGATGAACTGGACTGTGTAACCTAGGTAGAGGTACTCGTCATTATCCATTGAGATTAGAGTTTCTAACTGATACAGGGGATGGAAAGAAGACCTGATAAAGGTTGCTGGGTGTCATTGGCTGCAGGCCGCACAAGAGCAGTCACTCTGAAAATCTGTGGGGTAGGCTTATGTTCTGCAGTGGACGTCCTTTGCCTTATATGATAATGATGATATACAAATTTTAATTGCTTATCTGCACCGCACTCGGTTATAGCTTCGCTAATTTCGTTCCATTCAAATATTTCTGGTAGAAATTGCTTTCAGCCCCCTATAGTACTGCTTTTTTTAATGTACGTTAGTATTTATATTGTTTCTGTGTAGTTATTTAATTAAGAGTTATCGATCTATTTATCTATCTAATAATCATAATGAGTTTATTTAGAAAATATCAATATACATATTTTGGAGATTCTCCTTTTGTGCTGTCTCAAATACTTCACAACAACAAAATCAGATATTTCATCGCCTTAGTTGCCAGATATATTTCAGCTGCTTTTTGTTACAAATAACCCACTTTTCCTTGCTTCCAAGCTGCCTTATCAGCTTTGCGATAAAAACTTTAGAGACGCTTGTAGATGCTTCTGGACGCTCTTTGATAAATTAAATTCGTTTGCATTCAAACGAGACTGAGTTGTGTGTTTCAATTTACTATTTGTTATGTATCCTTAGATCAATGGAACTCTACGGTGCAGGGAACCGTGTTTTGATTTATAATATGGTTACGTCTCTTGCTGGTAGCATGCTAATTAAATTGAGTATTTTTGAGCGAAATCATGCTTATGTGAGGAGAATTTAATTCTAGAGTGAAAAGTTTATTTTTTTTAAGAGTTTTTTTATTTTCGACCATATCACAATTTACTATCCGATGATGTAGTGGCCAATTTATTGTGTACAAAATAGTTATATTTCTCTTTATTTTTAAAATAAACACCTAACTACAACAATATTTCTTTTCTCTGATAACTGGCCGAAATAAAAGTTGGATAAATCCATAATGCCGACCGCTATCCATTATTTATTTTTTAAGTGGGAGTAGGTTGTAACTCCAACATAATTACGTAAGAAATGAAAATGAAATACATGTTTATTTGCTATATAACACACATTAAACAAATAACTCAGTTGGATATACCAGTGTGTTAGTGTGGTTGATATCCATTTAATTTATGCCAATATACTTTAGCTAAAAGTACAAGCTAAGTTTGTTTCTGGAGACGTATTGTTACGAGCTGAGGGTTCGGGATAAAATAATGAAAATCAGTCTAACCAAAATAACACTTTTATTCAACACTAAAACGATAAATATACGAACTTAGTCACAAGTAATCACAACACACTAATTCACACCACTGTTGCACAATAAACCACTAAAAGTCACCAAAATGTTCGCACGTATAGCCAATACCAGACTGACTCCTCCGGCCATCTCTCCGGCCTATTTATACCGCGCACAGTTCTCAACACTCGAACGCCTCGATCGTTCCAGGAAAGGGCAGGTATTTCGACAGAACAACCATTCCTTATTCTGTGCAACGCAGGTAAAAACGTAGCATGTAGGTATATACCATACCAAGTATTACCTATTCTGTGACACATTAGGTAAGCCGAGAGCCATTGAGAAATTCCGACTATTACTTATTCTGTAACAGCCTCGGCGTAACAGTATTTTATTTCTTGTTAGTGCAATATTTTTGTACATATTTTGTTAATCGAATAAACTGAATATCAGTACATATGAGCCATCTGCCACCACTTATCATAATTATTTTCTAGACAACAATAACATAACATCCAAAATTGACTAGCGAAATGTCAAGTTATTTTTATAATAATTTATTATCGTTACGAATGAAGGATGGAAATTGAATATAAGGTTTATCGTGAAATTGGTTTTCGATGATGACAAGCTAAAATAATGTTATAATCAATGTGAGCATACTGATGAGTATAATGGACAGAGAAATTACTTGTTTAGCCAGCCCATTAGGGATGCCACATTTACATTTAACCAACAAGTTTAGATAACGTATTTTATGTGGTGTAATAATGTGTTTCTATTCTATTTGGGGAAAAGTTTCTTCGCATTTTTTAAGAAAATTCAAATCATTTTTTAATATATTTTATTTACATTTAACTAAAGTATGTAGGTACCATTTTGTTTGATAACTTTTTGCCATCATGTTGGTAGGGGCATTATCCTATTGCTATAGAAATTTTGGGGCTTCTGATCAAAATACCGCGACAAGTGGTTTTGGCAGTCCTCTCGTGATGTTAACCTGACACTGCCTAAAGAATTCTGAAGAGACCGAAACAGGTGGAAATCTGACGGTGCAAGGTCACGACTATACGGCGGATGCATTAACACCTCCCAGCCAAACTCTCTTAGTTTTTGCTGAGTGGCTAAAGATGTGTGAGGTCTAGCGTTATCATGATAAAAAACCACACCCCTTATGTTGATTAATTCCGGCCGCTTTCTCTCAACTTAATGCTTTAATCTCATCAGTTGTTCGCAGTGGAGTTCAGAATCGATGGTCCTGCCTGGTGGTAACAGCTCATAATGAATAATGCCCTTCCAATCCCACCACACACACAGCATCACCTTGTTGCGAGTTAACCCGGGTTTCGCCACAGTCTGTGAAGCCTGACCGGCCTTTGACCACGACCTTTTTCGCACGTTCTTGTCGTACGTGATCCACTTTTTATCAGCTTCTTCAAAAATGGTTGGGTTTCATTACGTCGTAATAAAGAATCACAAATGAGTACACGGTTCATTAGGTTTCTTTCAGTGAGCTCGTGGGGTACCCAAATATCGAGCTTTTTTGTGTACCCAGTTTTTTTCAAATGCACCGAAACTGTTTTGTGGTCAATTCTCAGTTCTTCAGCTACGTCGTAACTACTGATATGCCGATCTTGCTCCAATTTTTCAAAAATGGCATCAATTTTATCCGTAATAGGGCGACCAGAGCGACGTGCATCTTTGACATCAACATTTCCGGATTGAAAACACTTAAACCAAATTTGTGCTACCCTCACAGACACTGCACTAGGTCCATAAACATCGCAATTTTTTTTCGCGGCTTGCTTTGCATTTTTACATTTTTTGTAGTAAAATTTTAAAATGTATCGAATTTCTTCACCAGTTTCACCCATATTTACAGCACGAAAAACAAATAAAAATCACACATTTTCCTAATTTGAATTTGGAATTATCTTCTTTAAAATTTAAACTTTGAGATACCAAAACCAGCCAGATACAAATAGTATAGCCAAAGAGATTTTATTACAAGTTCATACATACTATAATGCGAAAAGACTTTTTCCCCAACCTATTATATAATTTTAAAACTGTTATATTTTTGTAGCTGTTAGTCTTTTGATTTTTTTTTTGTGAATTTGTCTAGAGCCTGCATTAAAAACATTCCACGTGGCTTTAAAGTATTAACATTTAGTACAATTCGTTTAAAATAAATAGAAACCTGGCCTTGCTCACTAAAGTATGCAAACCCTAATGCATATTATTTGAAACGGACGACTGAAACCACAGTTTATCCGATATCAAGCGAACCACTCGTTATGTCATCCATTGTTTTCTTACCTGTAATAACAAAAGCTTTTCAAACCTAATTTACTTTACACTATGTCACAGAATAAAAAGCAGCACTGCGTACTGTACTTAGCACTTTCGACCATGTGTGCTGGCGAGATAATATTTCACACTGTAGTGTAATTGCGTTTATTTTTCTCTGGAGCGTGTAGAGTAAAAGATGGTGGAATTTCTACAAGGTTTTCCAACCTTTAGTGCTCAGTGCTAAAGTGTACAAAAGTGGGTTTTGTTTGACAAAGACTTTCGGCTTGTGTAGCAAAGTGTTGTTTAGTTTTAATGAGTTTCTTTGGGAAGTTGAAGGATGGAAGGTTACCTAGAAACATTCTTCTTATTCTGCTGGGTTGTTCAATGAGTTTTTCGTTGTAGATATATCGAGTAGACTTAGGGTTTTAGCTTATTTTGATCAACCTACCTACAACTTCTTTAGAGGGAGTAAAACACAGCAAGGAGAATTTGACAAAAATATTGTATACAGTTATTTTAGCAGCGAAAAGATAATATTATAAGATACAGTTTGGATAAAATATAATAACTTCACTGACCAGTCCAATTTCTGAACTAATAAACGCTGCCATCTCGCAAAGTGTCATGAGACCCCCTCGCCTGTTGATTCCAGACACCTTACTAATGAAACAACAAACAGCAATACGAGAAAGAATACAGTACAGAAGCTAATTCGGCTGCACACGTGTTCTCGTGTAACCTTTCTCAAAACTATTCTGTGACTTTGAACAATATGGCTTATGGAATAAGGCTGAAATTGAGTTTACGATGAATTTTTCAGGATTACTTGTTACATTCAACTCACGTAGTAAGTAAGTAACGGCGTCTTCGCAGCTCGCGTGTGACACCTAGCGTTAGGTGCTGTGAAAAATGGTCCATTTCCCGACATGCGGATAAATTTATCTTCGCGGGACATTCGGGACTATTGCGCGTTATTCGCATGTTAATATTCATTGTGGGACAACAACGTGACTTTATTGCCGCGATGATACCAATCTTTGCGGGATCGGAATTGTAAAGCGAAAAACGAGATGTGGATTTTATAGTGAGTTGGAATACCCATATGCAATGGAATTTTAAAAGATTTTATTGGATGAATGTTTATAGTAGAGACGGTATGAAAATATGAATTATATGTTACATATAGATAGATAGATAGATATAGACATTTATTTCGACACAAGTAACAAACACACAGAAACTACATACAGTAGATAAGTAAAGACAGACAATTAAATAAAGTCAATGAAATAAGACAATTAAAAAACACGTTACTTAAACAAAAGATATACACAAGTGGTTCACCCCGAACTGAGATCTCGCGAATCTCATAAAATAAGTATTATTCTTAGGGCGATTTGCACGATTCCAAAACGTATTTAGTGGCTAAATATGTTTAAAGCGTTGTCAATTCACACAAATACGTTAAATTTAAACATGTTTCATACGTTTAGTGATCTATGTGCATCATAATCATCATCATTAACCTATAACAGTCCACTGTTGGACGTAAGTCTCTCCCGGGTGCGCCAGTGAGCCCGATCCTCAGCTCTTCTCATCCAATCCTTGCCAGCCACAGCGCGCAAATCGTCACTCCATCTAGCCGGAGGGTGTCCTACACTATGTGCATGCCTTAACCTTTAATTAATAAATTAGTGCCACAAAATGCATAACCAAAGGACTTGGCCTACAGTTTCATTCAAATTAGAGGTAACGGGGGTTCTTGTTAATTGGTTCTTGTTTTTTGGGGTACAAATTACAGTTATTCTGGATTTCAGACTTTTGCCTATATTTGTGTTACTAAAGCTACACGAACACTAAATTTCAGCATTGTGAGGTCACTGGTGTACCCTGTAAATTTTGTCAAAGTTTTGTTTCTATTATGGCTAATAACTCAAAAACTACAAGGACTAAACTAAAAATAAAAACGGGGTGCAAATGTCTTAATAAAGACCTTTCATTTGACTTCTACTTGATGTAATAGTCTCATTTTCATATTTTTTTATCCCCCAACATTTTTAGCTCATTTAGTCACACCAAAATTGTGCCATCACTACCAAACAATAAACTTATTGCTCAGCGCTGTATTACAGCCATGAAACCTGCATTGACGTCACGGATGTCAAATATGTTATTATGTTCACTCTTATGAAAAAAAAAATATGTTCGTGAATATTTGATAGAAGATTAGAGAATATTATTAATTGGAGAATATTAGAGATTAGATATTGAGAATAGAATTGAAAAACGTTTATTTTGCATCACAAGTGTACATTACAGCTTATACAAATGCGTATAAAGTGTATGAGTATGATCTGAATTTACAAACTCAGCTCACCTATTGCAATCTATTCAGTAGTAACCGAACAGCGTGCAAAGCTTAACATAAAACACACAATTTTCGCAATATTTTGTAGGGCTGTCAATACCATGTATCTCAATTCCGTCACTAACAACCAGAACGGGATGAGTACCGGAACAATCCGAAACCGTCCAATCGGTCGGCTGATGCATCACATCACATCACGGTGAAATGACGCGAACGCCCGTCTGATAAGGACATTTCACATGACAGGCACAGATGCCCTACCATTTAATTACTTTTCTATTAATTATACAATCTGATGAGCGGTTTCATGAAAATCCATTATAACCACGCGAATTTGGAAAGCAATTTATTGCACTCGATGATAACTTCAATTTAAATAACTAATAGCTGATGATAATGAGCTGGCGGAGTGACGGCGTGTCTTGATTTAATAAATTGACAATTTTACTGTAATTGCTTTAATTCTACGAGTGAAGTTACGAAATGGTTGTTTATTTTGTGCAGTGAGTACTCAAAGGAGATCGGGCAACCTATACAAGAAGGAATTATGATGTAATTACAAAATACCGACCTTTTCATTTATTTAATCATAATATCAGCCGCACAGAATAATTCTGTACAAATTATACCAAAGAATATGAATACGGTTGTACTATTCTGTAATGAATATATATATAATCGAAATAATCAGATAGAATAATCGGAATAATCAATATAATGGTAAAAAAAACAGTTTACATGGCATTAAGAACTATAAGAGCATTAATATATATATATACCTAGTCAGGTCATAAATTCTGTCACATGTTTAATATAAAATAATTGAAACAAGTTTATTCATTATGTAACCATTTATATACCAAAATGAACTTAACAAAACATAGATTCTTATGACACTAAAGTTTATTCAAAATTACCTCCGTGATTTTGAATACAGGCCTTCAATCTGCGCGGCCAGACGTCTATCGCAGCACGAACGAGGTCCATGTCAATATCGGCGGCTGCCTTAATCAAGGATGTCTTGAGTGACTCCAAATTGGGATGAGGCTTTGCGCACGCCTTTTCCTCCAAGTGTTGCCATATCTTGTAATCTAACGGATTCAAATCTGGACTGGAGGAGGGCCAGTCTTCGTGCCGGATGAAGTCGATTTCACGCGCCGCCAGCCAGTCTTTTGTGCTCTTCGCTCTATGAGCTGGCGCCGAATCTTGTTGGAATACCCAGTGCCTGTTATTGAACATGGTATGAGAAACAGGTTCCACAAGGTTCGTAAGGACTGTATTTTGATACACAACTGCATTCGTTTTTACACCTTTCTCACAAAAATGTACCTCTGTTAAGCCCCAATAAGAAACTCCCAACCATACCATGAGCGAGGATGGAAAATGACCTCGTTGGACACGCGGAATACGGTTGCTCGCTTCTTCACTACTGTGTGCGTACACCTTATCATTTTGTTTGTTGTAGCTCTCTTCTACGGTAAAAATTTTTTCATCCGAAAAAAGAATTTCCCGATATTTTTTTCCCGCGTACCGCTTCAACAAAGCGCGGCATCTCTTCAGTCTCAGGTCCATTAGACGAGCATTCAAACGATGTCCTGTTTTTCTTCGATATGCCCGAAGCCCTAAGTCTTCATTTAACACCCTTTTCACCGTGGTTCTGCTTAACCCCATCTGAAGGGCCAACAGTTTCTGCTTACGTTTGGGATTTCTTTGAATTCGCGCCTTCACAGCTTTTATCACTGCTGGAGTCCTAACAGACCGAGGGCGACCACTTCTTGACCTGTCATCTACACTAGAGTCTTCATTGTATCGTTTGATGGTGCGATAAACGAATCTTTTGGTTATATTCAAATTTTTCAGTATGTCAAAAATTTGAATTGGCGCGTAACCGCAACGATGCAACGCAATAACTGCAACACGGTCTTCTTTAAGCGTCCACTCCATATTTAAAAATGAGTAAAATTCTAAAAAGTATACAGTTTTATTTTCATGAATAATTCGAAGTTCGAATTCTATAAACTTTTTTGTGGCCAGTTCTATAAACATTCTAAAAGAAAAGTTTTTACTGTGCGACAATACTTATGACCTGACTAGGTATAATATTATTATTGGATTCGAGATGGAATAGTGGGAATCTGCCAAGAATCGTGATAGGTGGAAGGAGTTGGGGGAGGCCTAGGCCCAGCAATGGGAAGATATAGGCTAGTTAATATATATATATATTATATTAACGCCAACTCCTTCCACCTATCACGATCCTTGGCGGATTCCCACCATTCCATCTCGAATCCAATAGTAATATTATATAATATAAATATTAATATATATATTAATATTATTATTATATATTTACTAATGCTCTTATAGTTCTTAATGCCATGTAAACTTATTTTACCATTATATTGATTATTCCGATTATTCTTATTTCAATTCAAAGCCATACTAATATTATAAATGCAAAAGTGAGTTTGATTGTTTATTTATACGCTTTCACGTTGTAATGGCTCAACCGATTTCAGTGTAGAGATTTGGTACATAGATAAATTAAAACCTGGATTGAGACTCATGCTACATTGTATTGACTAACAAAGCGTGCGAAGCCGCGGCTTCAAACAATAAATGTGAAAATGTATTGTGTTTTAGAAATTTCTTGTTGAGAGATATTTCAAAAGCATTATTAAGTATCTACGTTACACTCTGGTTAATTCATTGATTTCCTACTAAATTTGACACCAGTATTTCATTCAAGCACGATAAATAAAGCGAGAAACCATACGCGTTGTTAGCATGAATAATTGCGGCGGACCCTTGTCCATTAGCGTAAGGAAATTGGCCGTCCCCACCAAATATCAGATTTCACGTTGATCTGTCTAACACTGATCCATTCTGGCCGGCGACTATTGAATTAATGTCGTCTGGTGTTCACGATTTTTGTCATATTTCCGCATGGTGCCCGCAGTACTCATCCTACCCTTAATTGGCTTGTTCCCAGGCGTACCCAAACTTAATGATAAAGAAAGACTCAAAAACATCAACTAGAAAACTTGAGATTGATTCTCTTGTGACTTCTCCCAAAATAGTTTTCAGAGTAGAAGAGTTCCTTGCGGGGCTCGCCCAGAGAAGTACTACCACCATACCTATTTCAGCCACCAAGCAGCGTTGTTGTGTTCGGTATCAAGGGTATGGTGTCCGGGGAAATTACGGGCACATGAGGCTTTACATCTGTATGTCTCAACTTGATGGACGCAGTGTAGTGCATAGGTCACGCACCATAGAAACGAGGCAATACTTTGCTATAGGCAATGGTTACCACTAACATTAGGTGGGCCATAAGATTGTTCCATTTCTAATGGAATAAAAAAAACGTTCACAAACTTGAATAAAACTAGGCAAGTTGGTTTTTTTTGTCGCATACCATCGTATTGGATATCGTTCTGAAAAAAACAAACTGATTGATTTTAATGTAAATGATTAGAAAACTTTTAGAATAGCAGTTGATTAAATCCGATAACAGCTGAAAAATTGTCTTCGTAGTTATGTGTGTGATAAGAGGTTGTAGAGAGAGAAGAGCTCTTGGTAACACGCCTCTTGAATTATGGCCAGAGATACGCATAATTGGTTTGGCGTTGCGGTCATGTGACATTTTCAGTGCATTCATTGCCTTTGTCATCGGTTTAAAATATTTGCGCAAGCATTTTTCAGAATTAAATAAGGCCGTAAAAACGATTCGGGATATTGGAAATCTGTTTTGAAAAATGCATGCAACTGCGAAAACATTTCACGTTATCTACTATGAGGATTGCGAGTTTTATATCCAATTTAGGAATCATCATCATTATATATCATAAAAAAAAAATTGACAATGAAATAAGCTTTGTCAAAATTTGTGTAAAATGATCTTTGTATGTGTATGTATGTATGTCTATCCATTTGGCGCAATGTATGTGAGAAAAGCAAGACATAATTGTGCCAGCAGTGGGACATAAAAGGTTGATAATTATTTATTTACGATTCAATACACATAAAAAAAGTCTGACAGTGAAATAAGCTTTGTCAAAATTATGTTCTTTAAACTATTTTTACCTGATTGCGAAGAAGGAGGGTAATGTCTTTAGGGTGTATTGCATGTGTGTGTACATAAAACCAGCTTGTTAATTTTAATAAATTTGCAGTTTTTTGTTGCATCAAAAAAACTCTGCTAAACTAAATGAAAAATATGAAACTTATTTTTTTTTTAATTTATGGGATCAACTGTGGTGTGTTTTTAATTTCCAGAGTAGTTTGCTATCAACAGCTATATACAGCTGCGACTGGACGCCGAGGTCGCGTCAGTTCAAGAGCAGCTTGCGACTTTTTGTGGAACGAGCTAACAAGCCTCTTTCCCTGACTGCTGGAAAAATGTTCCCCCTATCACTTCAAACTTTTACTTCGGTACATATTGATTGGATTCATATAATGATTATATCTATATTTTAGTACATACATAAATCTGATGTTTTAGTAGAGGTTCAGTGTTTATGTTGATGTAGCCATAGGAAGTCCACTGCTGAACATACGCCTCATCCAAAGATGTCCAGTAAGCGACACATCTTTTTAATTTCAGGTAAGTAACTATATAGTTTGAGATTTCCAACATTACTTTTTTTCTTATATTTCTTTTTTATAAAATCTATTCTATAAAAAAAATCCAATCATACTTTTGCAGCCCTAAACTTGTTCCATATCCATATAGCATAAAAAACACACAAAAACTTAAGTTTGTTTATGATTTGAGTATATGATTTTGGTGGGCTGCAAAAGTATGATTGGAAAAAAGTTTTTTTTTATCTTGGTGTTAAGTGGTTACCATCACCTATAACAGAGAGTTGCCTCGTAGGTTACGCACCTTAAAAAAAACTATATATATATTGCTGGACATATCAAACAGCGCTATCTAGCCCCAAACTAAGCAGAGCTTGTACAATGGGAACCAGATAACTGATAGAATACTTATATAACTTTTTTTTTGTAAATACATACTTATCATATAGAAAAATATCCAGACCCGGATCAAATATCTGTAGACCTTGCAAACATTTGTTCCGCGCCGGGAATCGAACCCGCTACCTCCTGCGTCTCAGCCGGCTATTCGCCCACTGCGCCACGGAAATAGTCCAAACCTTAGAAATGTGCCCCGCGATGCACTGCCCTGCGTCTATCAATTTGAGGCATATAGGTGTAAATCCTCATGTGCATGTAATTGTTGACGACACCAGTGGCGCAGTGGGCGAATAGCCGGCTGATACGCAGGAAGTAGTGATTTTGATTCCCACCGTTGAACACATATTTGCATAATCTACAGATATTTGTTCCAGGTCTGGATGTTTTTCTAGATATTTTAAGTATGTATTCGTAAAAAAATGAAGTATATAAGTATTCTATCAGTTATCTGGTTCCCATAGTACAAGCTCTGCTTAGTTTGGCGCTAGATAGCGCTGTGTAAAATGTCCGGCCATATTTATTATTATTATTATTAATTGTGAGTATACTTTACACGAAAATTTAAGTCAATTTGATTACCAACCAATTAAATTCGCAAAATGCGCCTAATGTATCAATGCATCCCCAGTAAGTGCTGGTGACATTTTGCGATACGACGCCTGACCGTCCCCTGGCAGCAAATCGAGTTTTCTACTCGCACGCACCACCCTCATTCCGATTGACACGCGAAATCCCCTGGTTTGTTAGCAGCAAGACTCATCCAATCACTTTGTCGTGGTCTGTTTTGGACTTCAAATGGACAACCTAAATAGGATTGTCTTGTACATTTGGTGAGAATTTTTAGGGGTCAGGACTTTAAGCACATCTGTGCCTTAATTAAGTCTGTATCTATTTAAACAAATAGTATTTTTCAAACTTTCGCGATCACTGTACAATGCACATAAATACTAATTTAAACGGGCGTATAGCCGGCTGCGACGCAGGAGGTAGCGGGTTCGATTCCCGCCACGGAACAAATGTTTGCATGATCTACAGATATTTGTTTCGTGTCTGGGTGTTTTTCAATATATTATAAGTATGTATTTACAAAAAAAAAGTATATAAGTATTTTATCAGTTATCTGGTTGCCATAGTACAAGCTCTACTTAGTTTGGGGCTAGATAGCGCTGTGTGAAATGTCCAGCAATATTTATTTATTTAAATACCAGTTTAAATCAGTAATAAATATATAGTTTTTCCGTTGGTTTCTGTTTTTTTTTTGCGCCTTTTTTACATAGATTCAGCTCAGTGGTCATCTGTCCCTTAATTGCTTAACTTGCGACAGTTTTACAACATAATTGCTGTTTAAAAAGGGTATTTATCACGTGTGTACCTTTTTATTTGTTATCCCGACGTTTCGAATGTGTTGCATGCAACAACCGTGGTCGCGGGCGGACTCACAAGTTTCACAACAGGCTTAGATCAGTGAATCTTTGCTGTCTCACGTCAACTTTTGTTTTTAAGCCTATCGCGAGATACTCAGTTACTCGCGCCATCTAGTTCATTATAAGAAAACTAAAAAGCGCTTGATAAACGTACCTATATCTCTAGGAAATTATCAAAATACCCCGCTTTTAGTTTGAACCTTTACATCCTCAAGTGTCATACGATGGGTCTAGCACATATTTGTTCTACAGATATAAAAATTACTAATCATTCAGACTCAGTTCCATAGGTCTGACCTATGGATCCTGAAACAACAGTATATATTACAGACAGTATGAAATTTACATAGGACATGTTTGTATAGGTTTTGTGTAAGTAAATATATTTCTATTTGTGATGTTTTATTCGTAAAAATATTATAGTTTTCGAAACATTCATAAAATAAACCAGTATTACAATATCTTTAACCTAGACCTACTTAAGTTATAAAGAAAAAAAAACTTTACCTAGGCATAAGTTGTTTTTGGATGTAAAGCTATACAACTTATCAGATGCTGTAAATAATTACTCTCGCGCAGGTCCGATTGGAGGCAACGTCTGGCAAGAGATGGCAATGGACAAAGGAAAGTGGCGAGTTCTCCAACTAGCCAAGACTCACTTTGTGTCCCTGCGCCAATGGAGTAAGTAACTAAGTAAGAAAGCGACATTATCCCTAAGTGCGATATGTTATATTTTATTTTGATAAAAATTCGAGCGAAGCTGGGACGCGTCAGCTAGTGCATAATACTGAGGTCTTGTTTATTTTATAACGGTTGTAATATAAGGTTAAAGGTTAAGGTTGTTTTATAAGGTCGTCCTTTGTATTTTTTGAACAAAAATGTGATTCAAACGAAACGTTTGGATTTCCCTCTGACTACCCTTAGTGGAATGTCTTCACGGTTTTGCGTACTGAGAAAGAGACCTGAGGATGTCCATAATAAGGATTAATAATATGTGGACCTATTATAATAATATTTTTTTAATGATTTGGTACGCGTTATTCCAAATTATTTTACTAGACAGGCATCATGAAAAGTTTAAAGTCATGTTCACGTACACAATTTGGTTAAAACCTTATGACTAAGCAAACTAGCGCTAAAGCCTTTCAAATTAATGAACTTAATTGCTAAAGTTACTTTAAACGATAGCTTAAATGGTGTAAATATTATAAGATTCAAAATAATTTCAAAGTTAATTTTAACTACGAGTACTTTGCAAACAAATAACTTGGTAAATTGAATCTTGATATGGAAAATCAGAGAATCGTTAGTGTTGAGATTACTTGGAATAATCTTAGTAAAGCAGTACTTAGTAACTAAGATTAATTACGACGTTACGACGTATATGAAAATTAAACTATTACCTTTATTCTGCTACCCATGATTGCAATGTACACACAAAAAAGTTTAAATGCGGGAAAAAAAATTGTTTTGATATTACATGAATTTAGCATATAATGTGATGCAATTATAACTAATTATATTGAAGGAAAAAACAAAAATAAATGTATATATAAATTTTTCTTGTTTTATCATCAAAATCTCGAGAAAAGCGATAAAATGCTGCTCGACGAAATGTTAGAGAACTAGCGTATTGTTCGATGCCACAGATTACTAAAATGTTACTTAGAGCGGTTTAACGACTGCGCTTTCCCAGTCTGTGACCCGGCCCGGTCAATTAACCAACCAGTCTACAGAGTGCGTACGGTGCGTAGGGCAGGCGGTAATTACCTGCTTGTTAGGCACAAAACTCAAAAATAAAGTTTATTGGATTAAAAACAAACTGTATTTTTTTTTGTTTATGGTCTCAAAAACTCCGTCATTATTTGTAGTTTATATTGCAACATCTTATATAAATAGAATATGGCCTGGCTTGAGACAGGTCTCTTTTTATTGACATACCACACGTGCAAACCCGCAGGCAGAAGCTAGTAGTTAATAGTTGGTGCAGTTTTGCCTACTGCATTGATGGGAAGTTTCAAATACGATCAATAAAGACTACAAATTCATCTACACACCAAATTTCATCGAAATCAGTCCAACCGTTCAGTCGTGAAAACGTAACAAAGAGATAGAGAGAGTAACTTGCGATTTTTGAAGTAAAACTTCTTTACACACGCTTGATTTGGGGAGTAAGCTGGTAAATGCGTGACGAGAGCGTTACGAAAAGTGTGATCGGGTGAGGCGAACGGAAGTTGAGAGGGAGCTAGTTTTACTTCAGTCGTGTGGTCTAAAACACACTTGTTTCTGTAATATAAGTATGGGCGCTCACTATATTTATCAATGCGCCATGCATACAACAAAGCAAAATCAAATGCTGCAACACCAGAACCTCAAATCAAATTTAGCAGACAAGACCCTATCCAGAGCTGTTAATAGTTTAAACAAGACTAGTGCGACAAGTAATCTTGTTAGCTAACAACCTGCGGAGGAAGGGCCGTTGCTGAAGTTGAGGCAATTCCCTTTACTTAGTACAAGTTTCAACCGACACCGCCTACCTCCGTATTGAGTGCAATAACGTTAGCTACAAGCTTTGTTGAGAGTTCTCTTGTTCAGATTCTAGTGCCTGGAGGAACAGGATTGTGAAATTTGATGAGAAGGCATATTGATTATGCCGTACAAAGGAATGATGCAACGAGGGCGGCAAATACTAGAGCACATGATTTTATAAATAAAAATAATTCCCAACAGATTAAGCAAATGTTAATAACATGCAAACAAAAAACAAGAAAACACGAAGCAAAAAGTAAAACGTGCGTTCTGATCGCTTTTAATCGATCTGTTTTAAAATTTGGAGAGGAACATGTATCGTAATATGAACATTTCTAATTCTGAAGACCAAGTGAGGGTAGTTGCTGCAGCTGCCATCACTTCTCGATGGTAACTCCAAGTATTCCAGTCTGCCTGTGTCCACGGCTGTTGCAACACAATCGAATAGTCGGAATAACAAATAAAAAAGGTACATACGCGATAAAATTCCCGTTTTAATCAGTAATTAGGTACGTAAACAATTTATTTTTTCGTTTTTTTTTTGACTAAGCAAGTTTTGACTAAGCAAGCTACATTTGAGCTACTGGAAAGCGCAGCGAATGCCCCCCTGCAACCCTAATAAAGGTTGCTGATGGGAGCCGTTGGGTGTAGGCCACACAAGATCGGTCGCTCTGTAAATCTATGGGGAGACCTACGTTCAGCAGCGGACACGTTTGGCTGATATGATGATAATGATGAAGCCACATTTGGTAGATCTGTATCTATAGTTGGTCCTTGAAGTTTTAAGCGCTCTAAAAACAAATTACAATATTTCAACTACGCAAAAACTAAACACATGCATACTCGTATTTCATTACTAGGATAGTAAAATTGTCACACAATGCTTCGCACGCTTCCCTTCATGAATACCACCTACCAACGCATACAATAGAAGGTACTTTATAACAATAAAAGCAGACTGCTGCAGGCTAGAGGCACCACCGTCGCGACTCATCTAGCCTAAGGCTGTGTCTGCATGTCTTCATTTGAATACTCCCTGACACTCTCATTAAGTTGTATGAAATTGAACGGAGCGATTAAACTGAGCTGGAATTTTCATCATAATATTATATTTGAAGTCATTCGGGAGACAACTTTCCATTTATTTGACTGACTGCCGATGCTGTATTTAATATTTTGCAATATCAATTTAAAATAATAAGTATAAATTCGTAACTGCCAAAGGTTTTCACGACACAAAATGAGTAATGATGCAAAAATTTGCTCAACTTAATGCTGAGATATATTTCATTTTCGGCATTGGGCTCATCTATACATAAATTATAAATTCGAAAGTAACTCTGTCTCTCTGTCTCTTTGTTTCGTTTTCACGACTAAACCGTAGGACTAATTTCGAAGAAATTTAGTATATAGATAGATTATGACCGGGATTGGGGCATAGGGTACTTTTACCCGACTGCGCAGAACGAGGGTAATGTTTTTATTGACTAACCTAACTAAAATGTTTTTATTACGAAGCCGCGGGTGGGTCAGCTATTATTAATACGATAGTGTGTCTATATAATTGTTCATTATATGAGACTTTCTTCTTATTTTTTTTATAAGCTTACATGCCGACAAAAACCTGTTCAAACCTCTTCTCATTTCCATCTTTCTCTATAACTCATTAAGTAGATAATAACAGTAGTAAGTCTATATTAATTGAAAACCTTCTACATTATTGAACAACTCACAACCTAAAGACAAACATTTTTCAATTAGAACACAAAAAGAAGCACACGCGAACGTCACTCAACCCTGCAACAACATTTTCATTGCAGTGAAACTTTTCAATTGGCATAAAGTTCCCGCGTGCCGAGCGCCTGATCAAATTATTACGATGTTGCGGCTTCTACCGCTAGAGCTAGGGATAGATATCTACTAAAATGAAAAAACCGGAATAATTTATCCCGCAGACACTTAGCTTGTGAAATGACCTCCCTGCCGAGGTTTTTACAATAACTACAATAAGTGCGAGGCGAGACGTTATTCGGAGCAGATCGCACTCACCCTGATGAAGGTTCACGAATTGAACCAAAACATTGTCGGTCGAAACACCGAAAAAGACGTTACGTGATAAATCCCGTATTTTTAATAATGATTGAACTACAATAACTATCTATGGAATTCTTCAGAGGGGTTTTATAATGTTTAAGGAGTCGACAACATAGACTACGGTAACCGCCTACCATCAGGTGGGGCGTATGCTTATTTTCCACCGTATTGGTACACAAAAAGGCTGACTGCTCACAAAAGCATCGTCATCCTCATTGATCTTTGACATGTACGTAAGATGATTAGACGACACCAGTTGTTAGGTAAGTAGCCACTTACATACAGCAAAGCCTTTATCAGAACGACAGCCACGACCGCATTTTCAGCAGGTCCCTGAAGTTGGCAAGAGAAGAACACGTTGGTGTCGCTAAGTGCGCTTCTGAAACAATAAAATAGCTAAGTTTGCTTTTGGGCATCAGCGACATAAACAGAGCACACAAGGTTCCCAGGCAGTTGTGACGCATGAAGGCTCATTGAAACCCACTTACCAGGCAACTACAAATACCCATGTACACATTTGAGCTGTGGCAGTCAAGTCGTCACTGTCTAACTGCTTAATAACGAGGATCGTTGGGACTAAATAGGTTCAGTTTTTGTTTATCAAGATTTTCTTTTTTTTTTCCTGGAAATTTCTTACAACTAAGTCAGTATAACCTATTGTTCCCTTCTGAGAATTTGCAAATACAAAAAATCAAATTACATTTCCGGCTAAAGTCCAACAAAATAGCAACTCTATCCTGAGAATACAAGGGCTGAAACGACATAAGTCACACTATGCGACACACAAGCCTCAACCTTTTCATGATAAATGTAAGGTGAAACGTATGTGTAAACATGATTCACTCACCTAGAGGCCTTTTGAGTCTCTGTCTCCGAGTTGACAGGAATGATTACTGTGTAGGAACTTCTTAATAAGTCTTCACAACATTTGCATCGACTACGTGGTTGCCTTACTTCCTACGCTGAAATGTACACCAAGTTTTCGCGAATCTTACGAGTTTGTGATGTGGAGGTTCTCGTATGTCGTAGTTTTAGTTGAACAAGGTTGTTGTTAGTGATAAGTTTAGAGGGTGACTTGGTCATGTAGAAATTTGACATAATCATCTATATCCATACACTTATTGTTATGCAAGATGTGATCGTAAACGACCAAATCAAGAGGGGACTCTTCTAACTAACAGGTTAATGCAACTTAAAATAACAGTTCCCAACCCTAGTTTTAAATGTAGTCTTAATAAACAATAAACAATAAAGTATTTTTTATTTGATTTGATTTGATATCCGCCTAACCCACGACTGGGCATAAGGTCATATATTTTCTGTTTATGCCATGTATTTCTCTGAACTAAAATTAGCAGTTAGAGAGAGGGGTGCTGGGCAAGTTTTATATATACAACTTGGAGATGGAACAAGCAAGTGGCCCACCTGATGTTAAGTGGTAGCAAATGCCTATAACAAAACAGTCACGCTGGTCACACACTTTAGAAATATGCCCTACTATGCACTGCCCTTGTCCACCAACTTGAGGTATACAGGTGTAAAGCCACATGCGCCTGTAATTTCACCGGCATCCAAACATTTCATACCGAAACACAGCAATACTACTTGGCTGCAGAAATAGGTGTGGTGGTAGAAACTTCCACGGGTAATAGTGGCCTGTGCCCTCCACCCAGCTGGTATTGCAACTTGCCACCAGACGCTGTAAAAGTAATCTTCAATATATGTAAAGGCCTCAGTATAATATAACTAACTGACCCCGCGAACGTCGTACCGCCTTAGAATCAATACATTTTGTGTTGCTAAACCGAGTTAAATTATTTTTTTTCAATCTCTATATTCAAAGTAGAAAATTATTAAAGTACTAATATCGCTATTAAAAAATAGGGGTTGGTGGTAGAAGGATGAAAATTTATGGTTATATGTATATTTTATTGCCGAATCATAAAAATATATAAAATAAAAAATTTGGGCTGGACCACCCATAACACATAGAGGTATGAAAAATAGTTTACGTCCTATTCTCAGACCTACCGACTATACACAAAAAATTTCATAATAATCGGTTATGCCGTTCCGGTGGAGTTTTGTTACAAACACTGTGACACCAGAATTTTATATATTAAAGATCATTTGTTTCTCAAATCAAGCAATATACATTTAACACACACACTTTTCTAGTCTTTGCTCTTCTACTATCCTCTCATTACGTATCATTCCCAGTGAGGTGGTAAATATGGGAGCACGACAGTGCAACCGCCAACTCAAGAGCATCGCAAACTGCCGTACCATTTCGGCCGATTTTCGAGCATCTGTATCTTGGAACTAGGAACGATTAAAATGTTCCTAATATCACTCACTAATTAATCTACGTGTACTTATGAGGACCCTAAAATTTCAAGGTTATGACTTAGATATTTTTGAAGATATCTGATGGTAAAGTTTTGCTAATTTGACACTCACTCCTCACTTAAAGACCATCAAAATATAATTAGCAATTCCCATATACCTTAGAGAGCTGATATTTGCCACAGAGATGGGTTTTAGTAGAATTTTTTGAAGTAAAACTTCTTTACGCACGCTTGACTTGGGGAGTAAGCTGGTGAATGCGCGACGAGAGCATTACAAAAAGAGTGATCGGGCGAGGCGAACGGAAGTTGAGAGGGAGATAATTTTACTTCAGTCGTGTGGTCTAAAGCACACTCGTTTTTTTGTTGGGATTAAATCTTTCCATCATAATACCTACTGAGCTTCCAGTCAAGGAATGAATAAAGTATTCATTGCATAGGAGGGCCACAGACCTCCCCTGTAAAGTAACAAGTAAATGGTCAAGAGCTAAACCGGCTACCTACAACCGATGACCACATTCGACTAGAATAGCTACATCTGTACATTATCATTATTATATAATACGGGATTTATCACGTACCATTTTATCGGTGTTTTTCACGTGATAAATCCCGTATTTTTTAATAATGACTGAAATGAATCATGAAAGTTTTCTAAGTAAAATCTCAACATAATCACACTAATATTATAAATGCGAAAAATTCGATTTTTGTTTGTTTATTTATTTGTTTTTATACATAGATTATAACCTGGATTAACACATAGGCTACTTTTTATCTCATAAATCTGGTCCTATGGGATAAAAATGGGGTGTCAAGTCAAGTTGCAACAGAGAGTTTAGGTTTTTTTCTAGGTTACCTACACATTTAGTAATAAACGCGTATGAAAATGTAAGAAACTAAACTACAGCTGGATACTTTTGTACAAATTTATTAACTAATATTATATTTCATTACAAGATGTTACACGTAGGTATTATTTCTTGATTGATAATGGCAACTTCTTTAAAATTTTCGAAGCTGTTGTAAAATATATAGGTATAGGTAGGTACTCGACAATGAAACGAAACGGGCAGCAATCAACACGGAGGAACACAAAATACACAACGTAACGTATGGATAATGTGAGAAAACTCAGCGAACAGAAATGTAGTGACTAGCACGACCGTCTTGTTGCGAGTGATAGATTAAAACAAACACAAAATGGCGGTGGGCCATTGAGTGTTCCCACCTTGAAAAAATATATTTGAAGGTTTTTGTTGTATTTGTCTTTGTTCAAAATATAATAAATATATGCGATCGATATCATTACTTATTTGGTCACAACACTACAACTATCAAATTAGAACTGTCATCGAGAAAATAAAGAAATGAAAATAGTATAGCTAGAATTATTCTAACAATCGTAGTTACGTTACGTACCTACGCAGCCGAATAGCTACTTTTTATCGTACTAATTAAAAAGACTAAACTATACTACATTATGAAGTTCGGTGATAATATCCTTATCTTTAAATTAAGGGGTTGACTCTGCTCCGGAATACAGTAAAGAACAATTTCCTCGGTATAATAATCGTTAAGTTTTATGAGAAGGTACTAACTATTACTTCGCAACATGTGCTCTAACGTATAATGTAGATATGAAACCAGACTATATTATTCTGCCACAGAATTGATAAAACACCAGAACAGGCATTCAGCTGTGATTGCAAGCCGTGTGCTGTGTCCATAAAACGAAACCCGCGTTCCGCGCCCACCTCACCCCCACCCGCGTAATGTTGCTAACTTAGTCATTATATACATTATAATATTGACGACTTCCGTGGTGCAGTGGGCGAATAGCCAGCTGAGACGCAGGAGGTAGCGGGTTCGATTCTCACTGCGGAACAAATGTTTGCATGACCTACAGATATTAGTTCCGGGTCTGGTTGTTTGTCTATATAAAGCGAAAACGCGATTCCTTGCTGCTGATATTTATGTATTTTATATAGCACTATTTAAGTACATACATTATATTTTCTTGTATGTATGTGTGTATAGTATACCTTCACTGTTTATTAATTTCCATATCACCTATTTATCTGTTTAATGGTGCTACGTCAAGGTTCTACGTTCGTGAACTCACCCACTCTGGTCCTGCCTGAAAACCAGCGCTGCTACACATGCATGCATGTGTACAGCATTATGCTGAGACAGGATCATTTGGTTCATGCACGCGGCGATTACGGATAAACCTACATCTACATTCTATATATTCTTGTCTACATGTACCTTTCTTTGTATCCATTGTATTTTGTTATACCTTTGTATTTACATGGTGTTGTGTGTTTCATATTGTATTATCATTAAGTAATGTTATCTGTAAGAACCTGTGTATGTCCAATAAATTATTTTTCTTTCTTCTTCTTTCTTTATTTTTTTCTTCAGACAGTTATTAAAGCCACAATAGAAAAATGCAGTAGGTACACATCAAAACTTGCACAAACATTCTGTTGATTTCAGTAATATGTTTTTGAATGGAGACGTACTTGAAGATGAAGGTTATCATAAATTTGTGTATTGTTTATTTAAGGGTTGCGGGTTTATCAATGAAAACGGCTCCGTAAATAAATAAATAAATATTGCTGGATATTTCAGACAGCGCTATCTAGCCCCATACTAAGCAGAGCTTGTACTATGGGAACTAGATAACTGATAGAATACTTATATACTTTTTTTTGTAAATACATACTTACTAGTATTGAGTAATTTTTTGAAGATTGCGCGTTTACTGGCTAGTTTAATCAACACCAGTTTGACTGAAGCATATGTATAACACAAATCAATAGCAATCTGTATCTCGACTAACAGCGGACAAATTAAATCAATGCAGAGCTTTTTGCGTCACATCTTGCAACTCGTGAGAGCTGTCAGTGACCTGTCGATGCCGTCACTAATATTTCACGTATATTTCTGTTGTAGATTGAAAAGTGATTTACCACATAACGCCCATATGGTCTTACGTTTCGTTTTACATTGTGGCATTCCATTAATAAGCAAATTGTTATAAAGTTATTTTGACCTTTAAAAATACAATACGTTAATTAAATTAAATACATTTTCCAATTTATGTCTGTATTAATTTATTATAATGAGACAATAAATCGTTGCGTGATAATATTTATGGAAGTAAGCCACATTTTCTTCAGGGCTCCCGACGACTTCATTGCAATTCTCCAACATCTTTTTGATAACAGACGCGTTGGGATATATACTAGCCACTTGATCTAAGTTTACCTTAGTTGACCTCCGTGGCGCAGTGGGCGTATAGCCGGCTAAGATGCAGGAGGTAGCGGGTTCGATTTCCACCGCGGTACAAATGTTTGCATGATCTACAGATGTTTGTTCCGGGTCTGGGTGTTTTTCTATATATTATAATTACTTATGTATTTACAAAAAAAAGTATATAAGAGTTCTATCAGTTATCTGGTTCCCGTAGAACAAGCTCTGCTTAGTTTGGGGCTAGATAGCGCAGTGTGAAATGTCCAGCAATATTTATTTATTATTTATTTATTTATTTATATGTATCGGTGATTCTGCCGCCTTATTACAGAATATGCAGGTTTGTGTATCCTATAGCCTGTGCTTATTAAGCCGACAGGGTCCAGTCAGGGCTCTGACTATAAAGCGGAGATTTTTTCTGTTTCATAACGTAATAGGCTACATCATAAAAAAACTTTAACTGTGTGCGCTCATGCTACTGAATTCCTCAAACTCCTTGCCTCATTTTATAATTTATCTTTTTTGTGCCTACCAACAATAATTTTAAGTAAGAAGTTTCTGTTACGAAAATTATGGATCCCTGTATAGTCTAAAATAAACGTTTTTTACTTATTTATACCACGGATAAATTACCAACTAAAATATCGACGGACAGACAGATAGTCCTGGCGAACTATGAAAGTTCCTAGGTGGATTACGGAACCTTAAAAACAATTAAATCGCGTTATACGGAAAAAGTTGATTTGTATAACAGCTTAAAGTTTTAAATAATATAACAATCGTATCTGCAGAATCATAACGCGACATCCAAACGCGTTAAATTACATTCTGCACGTAAACACGTAGGGCCGTTAACCGCTACGCGCTACCACATTATTATTACCCAGTACTGAGCAGGGTCCTACTCAGGAGGCATCTGACATATATCATCAAAATTTTCAGCCCGTGTCGACACACTGATTGGTAGATGCCTCTCTATGTTTAATATCTGACCCTGTGCTAGTTTGAACCACGTACGACCCAACGGACTTGATGTCGTCGACCTATATTGTCGGTAGCCTTTCCTTATGTCAGTGCCCAGTTCCGGGATTTCAGTCGTTTATGTTGTGTCTAGACCAGTGTGCTTTCATGTTCATCTTGCGTCTTCCTCCGACCGACGCATGCATAAAGCGCCATGTAAAAGCGCATGCCTTAAAACTAGTTCGTCAATAGTACATGCCTTCTTACGATAATAGTACATTATTATACAAGAGATGTAAGTGATCTATTGCAGTGTTATTGATTGCTTACCCAAGTATAACACATAATTTCTTAGCATTCGTGAAGAAAAGTTAAGTCTTCGTTAAGTTATGTAAGTTCGTGAAAATTTGCGTTCCCGGAATCTATTGTTTTTTTTTCACTACTATGATTTATGATTCACTACACACACTATGGCCTCTTTCATATAATAGAAATAAGGATTCTTTATAGAGGTTTTTTTCTATAAAGCATATTAAGAATGTGGCCTCTTGAATTTATATCAGAAATAATAATGATTTATCACGGAGGTTGTTATTAATTTTAGCAAAAATGAATGCAACCTGTTTTATTTTTAAATATAAATAAGTATTTGTCATGGAGATTGTATTTAATTTTATCATTTATGAATGGAATGAGCCACATTCTATTTTCAAATTTACGTCCCTAGGGCCGTAAATCGTATTTCACGGAGCCATTATCGAGTTTACAATAACCAACTTTCAGAGCATGAGTGATGAAAAATTACTTTGCCGCAGCATCTCTGCGATACTGCACGCCCTGAAAACTTTTTACTCAGTTTGAATTTTCAACATATGGATAGTCATAGAGTGGTATCCAAGTATATCCAATGGTCTGACGAGCGGGTGGTAGAAAGCGATAGATCAGACTTAAAGAAAATCGAGTGAAACTTTGTAGTAAAAGAAAGGAGAGGTATTTTAATTACTTAAATAATAACTGACTTCTAATGATTATCTATTTTGACAATCCATCATAAAATTACTATTTGGACTAATACTAGATACATAGAATTATAATGTATAGTCATAAATCATAAAACCACCATAAAGGCTACTTCCCGTTTGGTAAGAATCCAATTATGTAAGTATAAGTCATATCATACCTATTTAAAAGTTACGTTTCGTAAACATTTGCCGTTCCTTATATAAGTCTAGTTTAGTAAACTTTTAAATATTTACACTACGAGTACCATATGTCTATAAAATACTAACTATTTATTAACTAATAATGGTATCATCATCATCATTCTCAGCCCGTGTCGACCCACTGCTGGGCATGGGACTCTCCTTGTTTCTGCCACTCTTCCCGATCATGTGCCAGTCTGAGCCACGTACGACCCACGGTCTTATGGATGTCGTCGACCCATCTCGCTGGTAGACGTCCCCTATTACGATGGCCAGTTCTCAGCCTCCACTCTGTTAGTGCCTTAGTCCACCTGTCGTCACTACGTCTAGCCAAGTGTCCTGCCCAACTCCACTTGAGCCCCAATATTCGCTTGCTGACGTCTTGTACTTTAGTCTGCTTGCGAGTTTTGGTATTGGGAACTCGATCTAAGAGTGTGATGCCGAGCATGGCACGCTCCATGCCTCTCTGTGCTACACTTATTTTGTGCACAGCCTCCTTCGTGAGCCTCCATGTCTCGGCACCATAAGTCATAGTTGGCCGAAAACATTGGTTATAGAGACGTGTTTTAAGACATTGTGGAATACGCGTGGATTTTAGTATGTCATCTAGTTTGCCGAAAGCTGCCCATCCAAATTGAACACGCCTGGTGATTTCCTTCATTTGATACTCCTTGTCAAAAGATAAAACATGGCCAAGATAAACGTATGATTCGACCATTTCTAGTTTCTCGCTTCCAACAACGACGTTTGGGACCAAAACTCCAGAAATGCTTGACATAACCTTCGTCTTGGCCATATTCATCTTGAGGCCCACTCTAAAAGATGCATTATAAAGCTCATTCAACATGGTCTGCAGGTCGTTCATCGTCTCGGCAAACAGAACAAGATCATCAGCGAACCGCAAATGCGACAGGTAGACACCATTACACCATAATGGTATATAATATAGTTAATACATAGTTAGTATTTTTTAATAATACTAACCTGAACCAAGTGTATGTGCCTAGCAACATCCCTGTCACTGAGTGCCGGTCCCGATGTCATCCTATTCGCAAACCAAATGTTCCAATTATCATAGCTAATGTGCTGAAGAGCTGGGTGCCGTTACCAGCAAAACAAGGAAACAGGAGTCTTTAACATATTCCCCAAGCTTTTTGTACGTTGCCGATTTGATTGTTCTTGTGGCGTTTGGACGATTAGGTCTAATCTGTTTTTGGGATCGGAGACACGGTCGCTTTATTGCCGAGGTAGATAGGTGGTGTGTGAGAGTTCATGTCAGAACGTATTTTATTCGTTCACGAGTTGTTTTTTTTTCTTAAATTCAGCAAACATAAGGTCGTGAGCATACATCGCTACCATTTTATAGATAGAAATAAAATAAAAGTTAGTATTCACGATCTTACTTTTTATTTTATTCAGCCAATAGCGTGACCAAATTTTGTAAGAAGTCGAATTTTATATCTTACTTAAGCCTCGAACCAGACTCGTTTATCTTACGACCAACGTTGAATTGAGTTTAACTGCTCGCGAATAAAGATGTCCCTCTAAGATAAAAATGTCCAATGGGGAAGAAAGAATTTTCTAGTTTTCTTCGAAACGGTCTCACTAGCAGAGGGTCGGTTCGACTTCGACGAGTGACAATAAAATTAGATAAGTACGGGATAGTCTCGCTCCGGTCCGGCGTCCGTCTTGTGGACGGAATCAATCGCAGTAAAACATGGTTGGTATGGCCAGATCGAGAAAACTATACCCTAAAACGATGAACACCCTATTCTGAACCTTATCGTAACGTACCACAGTTTTAAAATAACTTTTTGGGCTGTTAAAGAAAGATTGCCAATGTGTACATCAGTCCGCTTTTCTGTAATGACACGAAACGAGTGGACTTTGAACGAAACGAGGATATCAGAATGGATTACAGAAATCTCCTTGTGAACTGGCGAGACGAAATATATTTACGATACACTTTTTAAGAGCACCATTTTTGTGGTAATCTTATTTGGTTCTTTATAATTTTACAGCAGTATAAAGGTTTTACGAGGGAAAAATATCAGTGTTTACTTTTGTGTAGAATCTGTTAAAGTAAATTGAATTATGCAAATCTGTTGAGGAAATTGTGGTTTCAATCGCCATAACATTAATGCACGTGTCGAAAATGAAATTGATTTTGCCCTCGCATCCGTCTGCGTGCCGTATCACCAGGCTTCGAGTGGCTGGGGAGAGGCTGCGCTAATAACTAGCGGGAACCCGCCAGAGATGTTTATTTAATGGCATACCCATAGACGCCCTAATGGGGATTCGCACCCGCTTCGTATCTCTGATGGAGCTTCACGGTGCGCGAATTATTTTTTCACATAAAGCGTGTTAAGAATGCAACGTGTTTTAGGGTGAAAGATTTACAACAAAGTTGGTTTCTAAAGTTTCGTATGTAAAAGCTCGTGAAAAGCTGTAGCATTTTATCAACATATAAAATATCTTGTATATTTTACATACGAAAATACTTCATTACAAAACATGTTTTTGAACATGAACTAGTTTCACGCGACCTTCGTATGTGTAACATGAAATAGAAAATCTTGGTATTTATTCAAATCTTTTGCAAGAAAAAGAACTAGTAAATATGCATAAAGAGTAAAACTTTTCAGATTCGACGAAAATCGTAGTAATTCTGCGAGTCTTTGAAGAAGCACTAATTTATCGAAATAGCATTATGCTGCTCTAACAAGCAAATTATTTGGTAGTATACGATAACGAATGGGAACCAAAACCGTCGATGATTTTCAACGCTCGTTATACAAACTAAATTACGTTGTAGATTGCGGAAGCAACAATATTCGACACAACATAGGGTGTTCTGTCGCAGGATATTAACAAAACTGGCAAGAAGATACTTTTCGATGTGATAAATAATTTAATGCCTTATTTTTTAAGTTATTTTGGGCAATCTCTCATTTGCAAATATATGTTCATACAATGCATAAGAATGCTAGAATTTTCACAAAAAAACCTGCTCTGAAATAACGATAAGATAAATTTTATTTCGTTAAGAAATTTCACAAAACTAGGGTAGGTACATCAGATTCAGTATTTAATTTAAATATTAAAACCTAGTTGCAAAAGATACTTACGCAACCAAACAAGGAAGACCAGTGAGATGGCATGACTAATTGCCTATGCCGGAGTCAGACTTGTACAGAAGAAGATTAATTCTTGTTTTGTACTTACAAACTTATACAAAAAGTAATATAATATATTTTTATTTATGATCGCGTAAATATATAGGTATGTATATAGTATGTATTGTATGTATAGTACACCTTATGTTAATATATATATATATATATATATATATTTTAACAGTAATAATAGTAATATTAGGGTGTATAATTATGTTTCTACGTAAATGTGTGTGGAGCTTTACGTCAAAACAACGAGCAAGTTTTCGATTTCCTCATAGTTTTGTTCGAGTAGCCAAATTTTCAGGGTAAATATAAGCTTATGGGTGTTCATCGGGTAATAATGTAAAATTTGATTCAACTTGTTGTAAATATAAGCTCACAGGAAGTAAAAGTGTCATCTTGCAAAAGATGTGTTATATCTTATTTGTTACATGCATTTTTTGGTGATTTATTATGTCGAGGTACCTTGGTACCTGTGTAACATGTGGTAGTTTTGTGAAAGAAAGAAAAGAAATGCCTACATCACATTCAGGTGATTTGCCTAAATCAAGCTAATGTGACACATTTACATCGACCCACAGAGCGTTACCACAGGAATAATTCGCAAAGCGTATGTTCAGATTATCATTTGAATGTGCCCTCAGACGATTGTTGGATTTCGTGACAGTTGCACAATGGGAAAGCTGCCCGCGGCGAAATATTTTCGTATAAAGACCGGTGTTTCGGTACCGGAGGAAATTACATTTTTATCACGAGACACATTTCGCGTTGGGTTATCTTGAGCTTCCGCATTTGGGTTAAGTTATTCTGTGTAATATTGTTTTAGGTGATAGTATCTTTACAATCGGATTCATGAATTGTTACTTACCGTCCAGCAAGTTTTGGCCGCATTATGATCTATATAGAGACAATATCACATTCATTGCAGTTACGTATAACATTGCATTAACAGATCATTAAAACATCGATCAAAACTTGAATTAGACTAATTAAATTATGGCTTGTCGCGAAAAAACTTAACATATATGTTAACTAAATTCTAGTTTAATGTTACAAAATATAGTCGTACAAACATTTGTAAGTCACTGCTACCTAATCACAGAAATGGGGGAGAAACACCGTCTTTTCTGTCCCCGTAAAATATCCAGCATGATAAAGCACGAAATGATAAAATAAACTCATTTTAATATTCTTAGATATAGCATTTTATTTATCATGTTTATCGGTGGAATATTTTCTTGCTGACCTATGGGCTATACCTATGGGAAGGGGTAAAACAATTTCTGAGCCTCATTGTTAAAATTAGTATTCCTGAGTGAAGCTAGTGGCCAGCACTGGTGAGGCCGCCCGACAGCCTCTGTTTTTATGAACTGTTTTTATGAGCATTTATGAACTGGAATAGAGACTAGTGGAGGGGATTTCAAGAGTTATAATAAATAACGACTATATTAATCCCTATGATCATCCATGATGATGGTGAGGAAGATGTCCGCATAATGGACATCCTTGGATATCTTACTACTCATACCTTTTTTTTTACGTGGAGAAATCCTCATGGATACCGCTCTGAACCCAGGGAGCGGTATGTCGGGCTCCTACCGGCTAAACCTCCACGGCGTTCCTCCGCTCGCTGTATACCGGGGACACGGGAACAGAGAACATTCTTCCGCGACCCCGGTGGCGTTGGTCCGCTCTTGCGGGCCACATCTCTCAGGGTTTAGGGTCATCTCTACTAACTCTAAACAACAGTATATAGTTAGGCCACTGCTATGGGGGATGGAGGTCGGCATACGGTCTCGCATA
Source organism: Philereme transversata (assembly GCA_963924445.1). Classification (NCBI taxonomy): domain Eukaryota; kingdom Metazoa; phylum Arthropoda; class Insecta; order Lepidoptera; family Geometridae; genus Philereme; species Philereme transversata. Next base: position 16,567,095 of record OZ004342.1, read on the forward strand.
TGCCCCCCTCCTTCGCCCCGGTCTTGTGCGGTGGGTTGAAAGAGTGCTCTCAGATTCCCTGTCCCTCTCCGCTGCTTCCTTCTGCTGCACTACATTTTCGCAGAAGTACTTAGCAGCTTGCCACGACCTATTGCTCTCGACCATTGCGCAAACTACGGTCGGCAGAGAAAGGTCGTGACCTACAATGTCACCAAGAGCCTGGCGCTCTTCAACCCAGGCACCTTACTACTCATACCTGTGATAACCTGTGACTTAGAAGTGGTCTTAAGTTTACCTTGTGGGATATCTTTCTAAATAATTATTTGAATACTAACCTGAAGGGGCATGCTTTAGAATTTTTGGTTCTAGGACATGCCAGTTTCCTCACGATGTTTTCCTTCAACGTTATAAGCACGTGTAAGTACGTAAGTTCGATGTAGAAAATCCATCATCGAATCCACAACCTCAGAACCGGAAGTCAGGGTGCATCCCACTAGATCCACCAAATCTCTCACGGAGATTTTATAGAGGCTCTAATTGCATATATTAGGCAATTTATTAGGAATTTATAATGCAAACATGAATCCAGAAAACTATGCTCACATTTTCCAGCAGACGTGGAAAAAAGAGGTTTTAAATAAGTATTTTTAAAGAATATTCGTCTTACTCTAAATATAATTATTCATCTTCATAATGAGGTTTCTTCATCCCACATAATAACAGTTAGGGGAAACGAAAGGCTTGCCTAATGCTGATGATGATAGCTCCAACGCTTCCCAGGTGGGTTGAAGATCCTAAATTAATAATAATGATAGTTTCACTCAAAGCAAATGGAGTTATAATGCTCAACATTAGCGCTAAAACTTTGCTCTTTCATGAAATACTCTGTTTTCATTTTAAACACTCGTAACAGTAGAAATAAAGGAGTTTTAACTTCGCTTATAAAAATAATTATTCAGAATATAATACATTTGATCGAGCGAAGCAAGATCTCCAAATCAACTTGGGCAAATCGGCGTTGTTTGTATGTTTAGTTAGTTAGTATGTTTGTTTGTGCGCGTGTAGATTTAGTGACACAAATTTAGGGAAAAGACTGTAATCCAGAATAAACGCAATTTTTACCCCTTACAAGATTTACCAAATTACATGAGCGCCCGTTACTTGTAATTTTAATGAAACTGTACGTCAAGTAAGTTGCTTTGGGATTCGCGATTCGTGTTCGCGGCGAACCACTAGTTAAATTTAAATTGTGTAATTGTAGTGAGACAACAGAATATGGTTCTTCAAAAACGGGTGTAACTGACACCGTTCCAGGCGATTCAAAAAATATTTCCTGATGACTCAATAAATACACACGTAATTGTTAAAGTTTTAACTTCTGTCGGCACTCCCGGAGTTCCACTTTTTTATTGGTGTTAGTCAAACGCTTGACCACTACGCTACCACACTTGATGATGAAGTGATGGAAGACGAAGATAAAAAGAACCTGTTCACTCTGGACTCCGAGATGTTCAATAAATTTAGGTTAATTCATAAATAATTCAGTAACCATCGGCAGCTTTCTAAGCCAGCTGAAAATAATAAACTAATCTACAGGTTATTTGCAAATCAAATTGTGGGATTACCGGGAAGAAGCTTTTGATTAAGTTAGCTTTTCCAATAGTTGCTATGAAATAGTTATATTTCTTTAAAAATGATTTACTCGTACCCGTACAAATTCTACTACCAAGTAGAATTGTTAGCATTGCTATGTGACGTGTGTCAATTTGAAGGTTTCCCTGAGATATAATATAAAAAATCCCTTATGGGATTTTTCACATTATATCTCAGGATTATATCTCAGGGAAACGGGCGTAATGCCTATGTAATCCAAGAGTTGGACGGAACCTGATAAGTAATGCAATATTTATAAGCAGAGCTAACCTCAATACAACATTATACAACCCATATAGGTTTTTTCTAGATCTTCGTGCTTCATCTTACCACATCATCGCTTACCATCTGGTGAAATTGTGGTTAAACGAAGATATATAATGTTAGAAAAAAATATATTATGTACGACATTAATTTAAAACAACCATTCGGAATCGTATTAACTAATTTTATCATTGACCGCACCGTCATATAAGCTGCCGTTCCCCCCGGATCCGTAGGCACTCGAGAATGTTGCACTGACCCCCCCCACCCCTATAAGGTCCCTTAATCAACCCTGTATCAAAAAAATATATATACCTATGTAATGTGTGGACGACTTTTTAAATATCAAAAACCTGCCAACAAAATTATTTCTGAAAAAGTTAAAGTTACTTGATAAATCATTCTAGACTATTTATTCTTAAAACTGTCATTATGATATAATAGATTTGAAATTGTATATTTTCTTGACATTCATTATTTTACAAAGTTTTATTACGTACCTACCTATTGTTAATTTTAAATGGCTCTCGACTAAATTTAAGCTAAACAAACTCTTCATCCGATCCGAAACGTTTGGTGAAATATGTAGGACCTTAGAATTATTTGCAGGTTCTTGATGCGTGCAGCTAAGGTATGGAACACTTTGCCGTCATTTGTTTTTCCTAAAGAATACAATCCGGGCCTCATAAGGTAAGAGTGAATAAGTTTCTTCTAGATCTTCGTGCTTCATCTTAGACCACATCATCGCTTACCATCAGGTGAGATTGTGATCAAACGAAGACCTAACCAGTTAAAAAAAAATTAAAGTAACTTATGTAACATATTTCTACCAAATAAATAATGTTGATCTTGAATTTGAATTGAACTTGAATTTTAATTTGAACTTTGAATTTTTAAATTTTGAACCGCTTAACATCAGGTGGGCAACCAATTTTATCCATCACCCTTATTGATCGAGTGAAGCAAGATCTCTAAATCAGCTTGGGCAAATTGGCGTTGTATGTATGTATGTTTATTTGACCGAGGATAACTTTCGAAGCGGTTATCCGATTATCGTGAAATTTGACTAAATGAGCTAAAAATGTGGGTAAACAAAAAACAAAATGGAACTATCCAGTCAAGTGGCACGTTTAATAAAAGGTCTTTGTGAGTACATTTCGACCCCATTTTTATTTTCAGTTTTAAATTTTTTAGTTTTTATGTTATTAGTTCCCGTTACCTGTAATTTGAATGAAACTGTAGGTCAAGTTTTTTGGTAACGTATTTCGTGGTACTAATTTATTAGTCAAAGATTAAGGCCGGCTTGCACAACGATCCCTAAACATATTTAGCGCTTAAACATGTTTAAATTTTACGCAATTGTATGATTTGACAACTCCTTAAATCATATTTAGCCACTAAATACGTTTAGGCATAATTGCGCGAGTCGCCCTAGGAATTATTTTTTTATGTTTTGGGAATCTCGCGAGATCTTAGTTCGGGGCGAACCACTAACTAGTCTAGTCCAAGGTAAACAATTATTTTGATACCCAGACAGCCTTTGTCACATAAATCTCATTGCCGTGGAAAAGAAAAGTGATGTATTGATACCTCGTCTGGAATTTTACCTTAGCCATATAAGCTTATTAAGCTTCTGTCTGGTGTTGAGTCTTGACAAACAAGCTTAACAAGTTATTAGGGTTCTGGACCAAAATGGTAAAACAGAAGACTGTGTGACTTTGTGCGTCCGTCTGTCACGGGACTATCTCAGCAACTACTGAATCTTTCCACTTGAGATTTGAAACAATTATAAATAATACTTGCCCACTTAAACTGAAAGTAAAATAAAGACATAAATATTTTAACTTTGGTTGCCAAAAAAGCCAAAATGTCTGGGGTCAAAATTTCAAAGATGGGTTACATACAAGGTTACGTGGATTCTCATTTAAAAGAGCTTAATGTGCACATGCCAAAAATAGTTTTTTTTGTCATTTAGTCATATTTTTAAAAACCGGTCAAGTGCGAGTCGAACTCGTGTGCCGAGGGTTATATCCCCATTGCTCTCTAAATTGTATGAGCGCCCATAAAAATCAGAGGATTATCTTAATTGGCGTCAACTATGTATGTATGGGGATACCCGTTAATTATCAACTTTTTTATTTTTTGGAATTTTTCCTTTATTTGTGCTGTATTGTATTTGTACCTTGCTTTTTGCCAAATTTCGTGAGTATAGGTCAACGGGAACTACCATATAGGTTTTCGACACAAAACCTATAGGGTACTTCCGGTTGACTTCGAATTGTCAATTTTGGTTAAAAGCAAGGTCATACAGCAAAAGTAAAGGGAAAATTTTGAAAAGTAAAAGAAGTTGGAAATTATGGTTAATTTTGGTACTTACAAGATTTCGCGCAAATCTAAATTTGCCCATATCTTTTAATCGTGTTGACTCAAGACCTTAATTTTTATACATCTAGTAGGGACTATAAACCAGTATCTGGGATAAATTTCAACTTTCTAGGTCCACCAAGAGAAAATTGGTGGTGACAGACGGACAGACAGACGGATAGATGGACAAGAGAGTGATCTTATAAGGGTTCCTTTTCTTACCTTTTGAGATACAGAACCCTAATTACCCGTAAACTTTTGGAACACTTTTAAGAACGGTGAGACTACAGGTAAAACGGGATATCTATAAAATTCCTATAAGAATCTGCCTCAAAAGCTAACTTGCTAAATTTACATATATCTAGGCAGGTACGGAACCCTCGGCGAGTCTTACTCGAACTTGACCGGTCTTTTGTTAGGTAGATGGCGCGATTCGATCTATTGGCAAAGATCAGATTGGTGCTTGTTTATAATTTGAGAGTAAACTTTGTTATCGAAATAAAGTTTGCATGCCACTTCAAGTCCAATAGTTTATTGATTCTTTGAAGAGCACTAAATTATAAGTTTTAATCGTCTCATTCTCTCTGTTATCCATCGATGTATGAATGTGTGTACAAGTTCTCAGGTTTTTAGGATGTTTTTTTTTTTTTTTTATCAATTTTAGTCTACAAGCTTACCTCATGGTAAGATGGGTCTAAGATGGTGCACGAAGATAAGTGAGTGCAAATGGACTACCCACTGAAGATGATTATAAAGTGTCTGATTACATAGACTATTTGTAGTGTATCAAAAATTCTACCGGAATTTTGTACAATGCAAGACGTTGTCAACTTTATTCACACTGTACGTCTCATACACGTAAACGAAGTCACGTGTAACAGCTAGTGATTAACTATGTTAACAAATTTCTTCGAAAGACTCAAAATGAGAAAATGAAAAGAAAATTCTTATTCACTCGCTTTTAAATCTGTAGGTCTACTCAGTGTAATATTGTGTGTATTTACTAAAACAAGATAAAAACATAATTCTATCAGTTATCTGGTTCCCATAGTAAAACCTTTGCTTAGTTTGGGGATAGATAGTGCTGTGTGAAATGTCAAGCATTATTATTATTTTTTTTAGACTACTTTAGTAAAACAAATTTTTTCTAAAGATTACAATTTATTAATTCTCTTTGAACCTTTCACGTATGCCGTTTACGTACTCTCGAGTTTGCTCAGACCAGTCTGATTTAGGTCTATGGAGCCTAATCAACTTGCCATTTCAAAACCAGCTATTTGCCCTTGTAATAAGAGTGCTAAGGTTGGTGTTTACTTTTGCCCTTCATCATAGCGTTTGACAGTCAGCTTTACTGGGATTATGCAGCTGATTCTAAATCTTGTGATATTCACCTCCTGTTTTCATAAAAAAGTATTTTACGAACAGAGTCCCCTATAAAGTTGATGATTTCTACCTACATTTTGAAACAATTAAACCATAATATTAGGGTATTCGTTTTTTTTAATAGAGGGAAAAATGCCTTTAATAACAGAAATAAACTTTATAGAACTTCGTTTGACCACAATCTCCCCTGATGGTAAGCGATGATGTGGTCTAAGATGAAGCACGAAGATCTAGAAGAAACCTATTCATTATAATATACAATTATTAACAATGAAATACAGAAGAAACAGTTGAATCATCTAAAGGCCGTTGCAAGTGATCTATAGATAGCTCAATTGCTCCAGATTACCAGGCGGAAGTATTCACAAGACACTGGCTGCATTGCCCCGCTGAATTGCAATGCATAAGCGTTGACCTAGATAAGCGCCAGCTCTCGGATCACACGTCGCTTCGACCAGACGCCCAGAAGTATTTTGAAAACGCGATGGGCCCCGGTACCCCATGTACCCAGGGTCTTGACCCCGAATGGCTCAAATACGTAAGCTCTGTCGAGATTTCCATATTTGCGCCGCTTGAGATCTTCGGCTGAATTTGCCGCCGCACTGGCGGCCAGTTTTTTTCAAATGCACCAAAACTGTTTTGTGGTCAATTCTCAGTTCTTCAGCTACGTCGTAACTACTGATATGCCGATTTTGCTCCACTTTTTCAAAAATGGGATCAATTTTATCCGTAATAGGGCGACCACAGTGACGTGCATATTTGACATCAAAATTTCCGGATTGAAAACGCTTGAACCAAATTTGTGCTACCCTCACAGACACTGCACTAGGTCCATAAACATCGCAAATTTTTTTCTCGGCTTGCGTGGCATTTTTACCTTTTTTGTAGTAATATTTTAAAATGTATCGAATTTCTTCATTAGATTCATTCATCTTTACAGTACGAAAAACAAATAAAAATCACACATTTTCCTAATTTGAATTTGGAATTATCTTCTTTAAAATTTAAATTTTGAATGATACCAAAACCAGCCAGATACAAATAGTATAGCCAAAGAGATTTTATTACAAGTTCATACATACTATAATGCGAAAAGACTTTTTCTCCAACCTATTATATTAAACAAAGTCGGGTTAGTTACACCGTTTATTGACCTATTTTGAGGATCTTTGATTTGTTGGATTTTTCTCCGCCCCGAATAGCAGAATAACTATTAAAATATCGGAAAAATTTCCGCAAAAAGAAATTTACCATTTTTTTTCTATGTATGAGAAAATTAATTTTCTCATACATAGATGCAGCTAATGATGGCCGATTGACAATTCTACTGGGGCGACGTACATTGGCAGTACGAAGCTAGTTAATCATAAAACCTATTCTAGTAAATTTATCTAATTCGTTATTCAGCTGTCTTGAACAATATCGGTCCGTATCAGAAGGACAATCTACCATAAACCCCTTGTAGGATGAACGACATAACTAAAATGACCTACGAGAAAAACGTCTGTATATTATTTCGTCATATCGGTCTACAAACTATAACACTATAATAGAAAAATGACTACTTTGATCAAGTTATCCAAAGGCAAAATCAAGAGAAGGTCAATCAAGAAGGTAGTGGTTTTAGCACTAAAAGTCTCTCCAAAAATCTTTATAAAAATCTATCTAGGTATCTATATATCTTTATAAAAATTGTCTAATCAATACATTTCTTTCGTATTGAAAGAAAGGTCTTGATGAGACAGTTTGTATGCTGTAAGTTAAAAAATGCTCACATGCGAAACCACAAACTGACACATAAACTAATGATAAAAATTAACAAGCAGTCTTATCGATCTCTTCCAGGCTTTTTGATCTTTTCAGGCGATCTTTTTGATGAACTGGATTAAAAATAATTGAAAAATTATGTGGTATCTTTGGCACGTCCATCACTTCCAATTCTCATATCCTCAGAAGAAAGAGTATTAGTCAATCTTACGTTGAATTCAGTTATTAATGTACGTTGAAAAATGAATTCCCGCCAGTGCACCGCGAAGTGCAGAAATATTTTCTCCACACGTAATCTATGAAAGTAAGCGGATCACGTCAGCTTATTTCTGTTTGTTATGAGATTTGAGACCCTGGCGCCTTGTCTCAGCCCTTTCTATTGTGCAAATTGTACTGGTTCATATTAGAGCTTGGAAGCTTGTGGTGGTATTTTTGCGTCATCTTTATTATAGACGCCATGAGACGTCCACTGCTAAACATAGGTAGTAACAATGTCACTAGGAAGTTGAAGAAGAAGAAGAAAGCAGAGCTTTCCAGTACATTGTCTCCACTTGACAACCTTTGCCCCAACTATCGTAAGTTGTCTGAGCTTTGTGCCACACCCACTGTCACTTAATTTTTTTTATAATCAATTTTACTCTATTAGATTATTGTATGATTTGAATTTTGGTATTATTGTGTTAACTATTGTTTTAATCAAATTGGTATATTAAATAAATGCTTGTATACTTAAATGATGGACTATATGTGTATGTACGTACGTATATTAGATAGTAAGTAGTCTATTTATCCTCTAATTCTAATCCTAGGGTGGGTGAATTATGATCTCCACTGTCGTCCCGCTTGTGCATTACCCCCTTCTAACCGGACCCCAGCGATCCTAGCTCCTTGAAATAACGAAGCAGAATTTTGGGTTGATGGGTGCAGCCTTCCAAGATCCCCGTGGATGTTGTTGTCTCGTCTCTTCTTCCTGAAGACACTGTCCGTGGCCCCGGTCTTATTTATTCTTATTACAATACAATTACATTCAAGTGGTAAAAATAGATCTGACATGATCGCCATTCGACCATAGAGTCAATATCCACTCTAATAAAGAAGCTCCAGAGATTTGAACATCAATCAAAAATCTATCAGTACCTAGGTTCACAGACAATGTCATAAATAAAATAAATAAATAAATATTGCTGGACATTTCACACAGCACTATCTAGTCCCAAAGTAAGCAGAACTAGTGAATTGCTTTTTTTTTGTTGTAAATACATACTTATCATAATATATAGAATCACATCCAGACCTGGAATAAATATCTGTAGAGGATGCAAACATTTGTTTCGCGGCGGGAATCGAACCCGCTACCTCCTGCGTCTCAGCCGAATTCATGAATTACGAATCAACTTGCTTATCCTCTTGCTATGTCGATAAGTTTCGTTTGTTTACGGATCTTATTTTTGATTAGATTTTGAGCCTGACAGAAAAGTGGTTATTGTAGATTTTGTGCTATGTGAATAAAAAACTTATTTAGTATTTAGTTTACGTGTTTTGATATTGTTCATTATCTGCAATTTGTTGCTAATCGCACATTAGCTCGCTTATGTGAAAGTAACTCGCGCTGTCTATCAGTTAATACGACTATCTAACCAAATAGAAGAATATAACATTTTTTACAAGACCAAAATACAGGAGAAACAGTCTAATCATCTAAATACCACTGCAAACGATCTATAGACAGCTCAGCTGCTCCAGATCACTATCAGGTGGAAGTGTCTCCAAGACACTGGCTGCTTTGACCCACTGAATTGCCATTATTATGCGTTTACCCAGATAAGCGCCAGCTTTTGGATCACACGTCGCCTCGACCAGACGCCCAGAAATAATTTTGAAAACGCGATGGGCCCAGGTACCCCATGGACCCAGGGTCTCGACTCCAAATGGCTCAAATACTAAATTATTACTATCCTATTCCTTATATTCGCTTTAATCAAACTCAAATCAAACAACTAACATTAAATGCCCACACAGAGCTTTTAAAGTTTTTAAGTATCTAATAATAAAAATTGTTAATGCGCATGTGTCATGTTGTTGTGGTTTTTCTTTTTTATCTATTTGTGTAGTAGAGTAATAAAATGCTTTATTTTTATTAAATTATGGGTGTAGATTCTAACTAAACAAATCCAAAGCTTCTGAACTAACGCAGCTACTACTAATATTATAAGTTCGAAAGTAAGAGTATGTCTATCCCTCTGTCTGTATATCCCTCTGTCTGTCTATTTGTTATGCTTTCCCGACTAAGCGGCTGAACCGATTTCGATGAAATTTGTTTTTATAGATTATGACTGGGATTGAGACATATACTACTTTTTACCGAACTGCGCAAAAGGGTAATATTTTTATTAACAAGCCACGCGTGCGAAGCCACGGTCAGAACCTTGTCGGTTATAAACTAGTAGGGCCAGTCCTAGTATTGTATTGCCTTTTTTTTTGTATTATTTCTGTTTGTATGGTAATTCAATAAAAAGTTATCTAAGTTTGTTTGCTTTTTATACAGTGATATGTATGAAATGAGAAAGTGATCGCTGGCTCCTTGTCTCCGTAGATAGAACCTGCTTCGAGGTGGAACAATACTGTAATTTATGGCACTCCCTAGAGTAATGATAAAGCTAACAAGCTGCTGAATTGTAATGCAGTCTGCATAAATCTAAAATTAGGTAACTGTGGTCTCGTTGCGTTACGGATGTGCATATGCAATTGCTTTTAGGTTTCCTGCTTTATAATTTGCCAGACATTCTTGTGTTCATCGTTTTTAAATGCACTATTTGTTGAAAACTGCCGAGGGGAGTGGACGTTGAAATATATGAACTGAGACTTTATCCATTAAGGATTATTTATAGAGTGAATAGTAAATTGGCTTTAGCTGGATGGATGGAAGCATCAGCTGTAGTGGTTGGGACTTTTCTAAATGGGATAGCTTTTCCACAAATCTTAGCCCGGCTTAACGATCCTTAAACGTAATTAGCGACTAAACATGTTTAAATTTTAGGTACTTGTGTGATTTGACAAGTGTCTAAATCATATTTAGGCACTAAATATTAGGCATCGTTGCGCAAGTCACTCTTAGCCTTAGTTGATTTAGGAAGACATTATTGAACGATTAATATTACAAGTAACTTTCTAACAAAAATGTAACCGACTTAACCAAACTACTGAACCGATTTTAATGAAATTTCTATGGGATCAATCTGAAAGTATATCCTTTCAAATAAAAAACAGTTATCTAAATCGGTTGATAAATGACGGAGTTCTGAGGTAACAAACATAAAACCGAAATGCGTCCATAAAAAATTTGAGGGTTACCCTCGTTTTTTTTGGGATCCCATCATCAGATCTTGACTTGGTGCGAAAAAAAGGGGAACACCTGGGAAGCTTATACTCTTTTAAACAAAAAATAATAATCGGGAAAAAACATAAAAAAATAGATTCCGACGAATTAAGAATCTCCTTTTTTTGAAGTCGTTTAAAAAATAACATTCATACATTTGAAAAAAATAAAAAGTGTGCTATATAGAATAATTGTATTTATTTGCATGTAATTTAATTTATTTTTCTTATTGCAATATTAATTTAATTTACACATATAATATTTTTAATTTAATTTTAATTCAATTTGTTTTGTTTGTGACATTTTATGGATTAATGAATTATCCGATATAAATGAATACAATACAATAATCTATCAAATCTAGTAAATATAGAGTGTCTCAATAAGAGTGCACTTTTTAAATATTGTGTAAATTTTTTTTCGTGTATGTGGCAACTCTGAAATTTGACAGCTGTCACTTATAATTGTTCCGATTAATAAAAATGGAGCGTTACACAAAAGAACGTGTTATCATTGTGAAAACTCATAACAAAAATGGATAAAGTTCGCACACTATAAGACAAAACAATGTAATAAGAACATCATCACGGAAAACTGTGTGATACAATCGGAGGTCATATAGTACAACTTATGTTGTAAATATACACTGTATAGAAATATTAACATTATGCATAGACATGCATACTGTTTTACAACAGCATCCTTAAACCAGTGTGGACGTATGTGCTACAAATTTGGAGTACGACCAGCAAATCCAATCGTGCTATTATCCAACGCTGTCAGAACAAAATCTTGCATTCCATCTCTAACGCCACATGGCTCACAACCAATAAGGAGATCCATGAGTACCTAGAAGTTCCCACAATTGACCAAGAAATGGGATTCCTATGGAAAAGATACCTGGATCGCTTAAAAAGCCATGATAATGCCAGCGGACAAGAGCGCTGGTGGTAAATAATTTTGACACCAAGCGGCTGAAAAGAGTCCATGTCTTGGACTACCTACTTGCTGGGGAGAAGGACTAATGCGTCTTGATCCCAAACGTCACAAATAAAACTCATCCGCCTATAGTCCTCCAACTGATTGCAGATCACAAAGAGAACAAAAAAAAGGTATGCATAGAGAATAACGTACAATAATAAAGAATATGTAAACAGGGTTCATCCCCGAAAAGTATAGAAATAACCCGACACTAACGTTTTCAAATACAGTTTCACAATATTTCAACATTTTGAAAACCCAACAAAATTTGTCCAACATTTTCAAAATTTGGCACGTATTTTCCTCTTTAGTAGTAAAACTGCAGGTAACTGGAAACAGAAACACCGATAACTATCAAATTCAAGTCACACACGGGTTAAAATTCGGTGTAGGTGTAGGTAACTTCAGACGGTGGAACGTTTGCTTTGAGCCAACGTTGGACTGTATCGTAGACTATAAACGAGTAAGCCAGGCCACTGATAACAGCTGTTTGGTCATTTTTAGAGTATCGGACCATAACAGTAAAATAACGGAACCGGTGCGACTTTGTCCGTCCATCCTCCGCCCGTCCGTCCGTCTGTCAGATCTGATTATCTTAGCAACTATCGGCTTGAAATTTGAATTAGTTATATCAAGTAAAAATTCAAAAATATTTGTGTGGTCAAAAGAGCCAAAATGGGGGATGAGTATTTTAAAATAGGATTACTAGGTCAAGTAATTTTCATATTTCAAAAACTTTTTTATTGATGATAGTCAAGCGCCACTAGTCACTACCTCACCTGATGGTAAGTGATGGTATCATTGAAGATGGAGCACGCTTGCCTAGAAAGAATCTATTAACTCTGGACTTGAAGACTCCGAGATTATACTGGTCCGGAAAAAGATACGCCTGAAGTTAATTCCACTCCTTATTTGTGCTGATAAGAAAAGTTAAACTATTATTATAATAAAAAAAATTGTACTGTTTTCGTTGGCACTGACTGACCCATTTTTACATGTTTTTATATAACAAAACTATACAAGTGGTTCGTCTCGAACAGAAATCTCGCGAGTCTACCAAAAAAGAAAAAAAATATTATTCTTAACCTTTGACTAAGAAAATAGTGCGACGAAATGCACAACCAACATACTTGACCTAAGTTTAACTCAAATAACAAGTAACGGGAGTTCATATAAATTGGTTACTTTTTTTAGTGGTAGAAATTGCAGTTATGCTGGATTTCAGACTTTTCTCTATATTTTTGTCATTAAAGCTTCACAAATACCAAATTTCAGCACTGTGGGGTCACTGGTGTATCCTGTGAATGTCGTCAAAGTTCAGTTTTTATCATGGCTAATAACCCAAAAACAACAAAAATTAAACTATAAATAAAAACCGGATCGAAATGTACTAAATAAGACCTTTCATTAAACGTCCCATTTGTCCTGATACTCTCATTTTGATTTTTTTTTTACCACTCTTGAACCCTAATATCTCGACAACCCCCTAACATTTATGGCTCATTTACTCACACCAGGATTGTGCCAAAACACTATCTATACATATATATCTGTGTTTCCTGATAACTACAACCTAGGGATCTTCAAGTCACGAGTGAATAGGTTTCTTCTAGGCAAGCGTGTACCATCGTAGACTGCATCATTGCTTACCATCAGGCTAGATAGTGGTCAAACGCTAGCCTATACTTTATAAAAAAAAATATCAAACTACCTATTTATCAAATTTCACGATGATCGGATCAACGCTTCGAAAGTCATCCTCGGACAAACAAACATATACATGCATACATACAACGCCGATTTGCCCAAGTTGATTTGAAAATCTCGCTTCGCTCAATCAATTAGTATCGATAATTACAGTTAGCACATGTTATTATGTACATAATCTTTAAATGAGTTCATTTATATATCGGAGGCGGCTGGGCAGGAGGCACACCAGCACCGTCTCCATCAGTCATGACAGTCTATTTTCTTGTGGGTGTGTAGTGGGTAAATGTCAGTTCAAATGATACGCATACAAATTATATAAATAATCTTTATTCGAAACTTTAGTACGGTAAGTAAGTACGGATAGCTAGAGCTACAAGTAGGTATGACACGGAACGCGGGCAGTTCCCACGTCTGTAATGTACAGCTGACAAACAACTGAGCTCGGTAAAATTGCCGTATAAGTAGTAGATTTCGCCTAGCGTCACGCGATGCGCTAGCGTTCCGTTCCAACCAATCACAGCCAACCGCTGGTATTTCGTTTTGTGTCGCTATTCACGATCGGATGCGACATATATATATTTATTTATATATTATATGACAATGTTTATTTAATATTCAATTATTATATTAAAACCCACCGTCCTATGATGTTCTCGTGAAAATCCATGCAAAGGTTATCTGGAAAAGATCGTTTTTACACGCCACATGTATTTCCGCGTGTCTTGTTATTTGTGTTTTATATTGTGTTTTTAAAGTGAAACTTTTATTACATCGTCTCAAACTTTTTCGTATGTGTGTTGCATGTCGCGTGACGGTCGGCAGCAACAGTAGGGAGTAGGGATAAAGTGAAAGACGCTCGTCAGAGCAGCCGAGGCCAATATGGCGGCGCCTATAGTTCGCATCAGCTGTTGTGTATAGACAGTGTATAGACTATTACTCATTTGAGCCAACGAAAATTTTTAGTTAAATGTCTATAATGTGAAACAAAGTTCCACTTTTACCGTGGTTTCATAAAACCACACAATCCTTTTTTAATTTAAATGTGATGTACAATAAAGCGTACAATACGTACATATATCTACGTATTTAGGTAACTAGCTGTTATAAATAATCTGTGGCGTTGTCTAGTCTCTGGGCGCTTACCTACAGAATATAATTGAACAGTACCTAACTGGCATGTTAAGCCTTTGATACAGTTTGCTTGGGAAAAGTACAATGCTTGATTTGCTGCCAGCTTAATGTTTTGTTCATTCAGGTATGAGATGAATGCTTATTGTGTACCATAAAATATCAAACAAACTGAATAGTACTATTGACTATATGCGTTGCTACACGGCTGAAGGACATAGTTTATACAGAAAATGTACTCTATCTTCTCTACTCATTTCTCGTTACAATTGGTTATTTTTATTTTTATTGTTATTATAATTATTAATTATTAACAATACCTTCACATATAATACAAACCATAACCATTTAAAATCCACACTCACTACAGCGGCGGCTTCCTTCATCCAGCTTGTATGTCAACACCAATTAGTACCTAATTAGTTACTAGTTCCAATGACTAGCATCTGAATGAGGCATAATGCTGAGCTGAAACCTATTTGCTGCAGTACCACATACATATCTATTTCCCTCTTGTTTATTTTTGTACCTGCTTACATTGTATATTTATTATTTTGATTTATCACGTAGGTACCTTTTTACCGGTGCTTCGGTGAACCTTCATCAGGGTGCAATCCGCTCCGCACTGCATTTTGTACCTGATAAATTTCGTAAAATTATAATTGATTGAAATAAATAATATAATTGATTGAAATAATGATAGGAAGAGTGAGTTTATGGTGTTTAGGGCTGGCCCCAAAGGTTATCTTAATGTGCCATCTATCAATCTAGACACAACCACTCTCGAGCGCGTTACTAGATTCAAATATCTGGGCCACTGGGTCACCGAGGACCTAGAGGACAATGATGATATAGAGAGAGTGCGCAGGGCGTTGGCCGTCCATTGTAATATGGTGGCTCGCAGGTTTGCTCGCAGTTCCAGGGAGGTAAAGGTGACACTTTATAAAGCCTACTGTCAGTCACTATACACCGGCAGCCTGTGGGTAGCCTATACGCAGAGGGCGGACAACGCGCTGCGCGTACAGTATAACAATGGATTCAGAGTGCTGATGGGGCTGCCACGTTACTGCCGTGCATCGGGTATGTTCAGTTAGGCGCAGACGGATGGCTTCCACGCCATTATTAGAAAGCGGTGTGCGTCGCTTTTGAAATGCCTGCGTGGCAGCACCAACGTCATTCTGAGCACATTGGCGAACAGGTGGGACTCTCCGTTTCTGGGGCACTGGTTAAACCTCCATGCAACCCCCTTATAAGAGACGTTGCCCCAGTCACTCATAGTCCCTCTTGGCCGCGTACGTGTATGTATTTATGTGTATGGCTGTGTGTGTTGTTATTTTAATTATAATTTAATTTAATTTAATTTGATTTGATTTTGTTTAGTTTAATTTGATTTGATTTTTGTGATTTTATTTCATATAATTTATATTTATTTTATAAATGTATGAGTTAAGGCTTGAATTTTTTTTTTTTTTTATTTAAATTACGAAAATTTTTCGAAGTAAAACTTTTATTTTGTTATATGAATTTTCTCTTTTCTCTTAATTTATTTTGTTCTTTTATTTATTGTTATACCTTATTAATGTATTGTGTGTCTGTCTATGTCTAGAACTACAACTTATCACTAGGCGTTGTATAAATCATCTTCATTGCAACGTACTTTATCAGTTGCTTCCTTTCTACGTAGGTAGTATTACAAAGTTGTGTTTCGCATGCAATATCAAATTGCATGCACAGACTCAATAAACACAGATAAAATTGTAATACAAGTTACTACGACTAAACCAAACTACCTTACAAATTAACGGAATGAGTGTCGCAATTCTGCAATAACTATTTTATTGGGCCGATACTATCTAATAATAGCTATGAATTTACAACTTAATCTGCTAATAAGGATAATCGTAAACAGGTATTTGTGCCCAGCTGGGCTGCTACCGGCTGGCAGCAGGTAGCATTTCAAGCCTCTATTCAATTAGCTGTTTATAAATGGACAGGGAAATGCCGTTCTAGATTCTAGATATTTTGAAACAACAACATAATTTTAGGTAAGTAGGAAATCTGAAGCCTTCATACGTAGAATGCTGAAAGGAAAATACGCATAAAAAATCGTCACTCTACATTTTATATAAAACTTGTATTTAAACTGTGTTATTAAACATAGGAAAAGTAACTGATTTTTATCAACACAATTTTTGTTTGAAATTTATTTATATCATAACATACTTTTAATAATGACTTTAAATAAAGAGCAACCAGGAATAATGTAGCATAATAGTGTAGAATAATTAGTGTAAGAATTTTCAGAATTGGGTTAATATATCCGGAAAATAAACCCTACAATCAACAAACAAACTCACAAACTTTTTCTCTCTGTAATATTAGTAGATAAATAGTATAGATAAACTATGACAAACTTCTTCAATAATAATTGTAAGATGATAATAAAATAATGTTAACTTTAATAGCAGTCAATAATTATGCACTTGTGGTAGATTTAGCTAATCATAGAGTCATAGAGTCAACAAATCATAGTGAACCGGAACCATTGTGATAATGTCCTCATTAATACATCAACTATTACGTATTCAGACGGCTTTGAATATGCTAGAATATATCTGCTATATTATAGCTATCAAGGTGCCATATCTATCTGTCTATCTTTCTTGTATCTGTCTATATCTAGGTGAAGGATAACAAATTGACAAAACCCGCGGGTTAGTACAAAGGATTAGCATGCTAAAGTGGCAGTAGGCAAGGCACATAGCTCGAAGAACTGAAGGCCGTTGGGGCAGAAAGATTCTCAAATACAGACCATGCACTGGAAAATGCAGCGTAGAACATCCCCCACTAGATAGAAAGACGACCTGATAAAGGTTGCTGGGAGCCGTTGGATGCAGGCTGCACAAGATCTGTCACTCTGGAAATCTACTTCCACTGCTGAACATAGGCCGTTCATCAGTAGTCGTCTTGTGTGGCTGATATGATGATGATGAAGGCTAAGCCGTGACTAGGCTATCACTAAGCTGTAAGTATAGTAAGCCTATTCTATCTAACTACTCAAACTTTACAACTACGCAGTTAATGCTCCAACTTGCCACGAGAAGCTATACAGGGTGCCGACGCGACGTGAGAAGTGGCAATATTTGAATACAATGTCATAATGGGTTCTTCTACTTCTATTCTAGTATCTAGGTGAAAGAAAGCGTTTGAGGAAACTTGTGGCTTAGGACGCAGTGACCACGGGTTAAGGCTTCCTATGCTAAGGAATACAGACGCTGGGCAAGCTTGCTTCATCTTTAAATGGTGTTAGGCTACGACATGGTACACTTCAAGAAAAATGTAAAGAGGTTTCTACGGGGTGGAAAATACCCCGGGTGTTGCCGGTGTCAATAGGCGACGATTTAATATTTTTTTTCACAAATAAAACAATAATAAAAAAACTTCTCTCCCTGAAAGAACAGCGGTTGCGTTCTATACCCAGTTAATTCTGCGACATGACACCAGCACCACACCACATAAATCATCTTTAATGTATGTAAAAGGTCCTTATTGATAAGTTTTAAACTAGATAAACACTAAAGGAACGTATTTAACATTTTGTCAAGCATCGATAAGTTTACCTCAAATAGACAATAAATTTTGTGTCAAGTTAATGTGTTTATTTGTGCTAAAAAAACCATTATAACAAAATTTTCACCGTTTCCGGTACAAGAAAATGGCATTAATAACAGGAAACATTAAACTAAAGACATTCATAGCTTTTTAACAACACATCGAAATTTCATTTTATAGCATTGATGAGGCGTGAAAGTTATGTTTTAAATTTGAAAGTTTCTCGCATAACATACGCACTTGGGTTGTTAGTTTTGTAAATCTTCAATAATTTTATTGATAGATGGATGGAGATTTACTCCCGAAACGACTATAATTTTGAAAATATTGAGGGAGAACATCGCAAAAAAATCACTGCGTCTATTTCTGAAATATTTGACTAACCAACGACTCGCTTACAAAATATAGCTCAGTTTTTATCGTCATGTTTCTCTGTTCTTTTGCACCTCTAAAAGCTGGAAATCCGTTTTACAGCCCATACGACACACGATTCAAACCATAAAACCTAGGTTTCACAAATCGTTACTATCGAACGTGCATGCAATAATCTTAAGTGTGTAGTTTATGTTGACTCTTATGTGTTTGCGATAACAAAAGCGCAGACTTTTATGCTTATAGTCTCCAATATTAAGTTTTAATACCTTGATACTGATATTAATAGGTCTTTACCTATGAAATTGCCGTTCTTCAGTACTGGTCATTTCAAATAGAAAAAAGTTTGGAATGGCTTTGTATTCTAAATTCAAATTAATTTTGTTTTAAAAACATGACATTCTTTTTACAAACTCAGTCTTTGTTTATTGATTAGCGTTGTATTTTCATTACATATGAACATTTTTCGTAATAATGGATACTTTAAAAATTCGTGTAATTATGGAATATGAGTTCCGTCGTGGCACCAACGCGACACAAACGGCACGTAACATCAAAAACGTTTACGGAGAGAACTGTACAAACGAACGCACAACCCGTTATTGGTTTTCCCGATTCCGTTCTGGAAATTTTGACTTGAAAATTGAAGCTCGTGGTCGTCCGGAGACTTTGGTCAACAATGATGAATTAAAGGCGATTGTGGAAGCTGACGAAATTCAATCTACAGCTGAGCTAGCAGCAGCTTTTGATGTTAGCATCAAAACAATTTTGATCCATTTGCGACAAATAGGCAAGGTAAAAAAACTTGATAGATGGGTACCCCACGAACTTAACGATCGCCAGCGCAACGTAAGCGTCGAGACCTGCCTCGCACTGCTCAATAGGCAAAGGAATTAAGGAATTTTGAACCGAATTGTTACGTGCGATGAAAAATGGATTCTGTTCGACAATCGAAAACGCTCAGCAAGTTGGTTAGATCCTGGTTCAGCACCAAAGCAATGCCCTAAACCAAAAATTACCCCTAAAAAGGTGATGGTTACTGTTTGGTGGTCTAGTGCGGGTGTGATTCCCCACATCTTTTTACAAAACGACATGAGCATTACTGCAGATGTGTACTGTGAAGAACTGGAGACAATGATGTAGAAGCTTGCAGATCGGCAACCAGCTTTGGTCAATCGGTCGTCCCCACTGCTCCTTCACGATAACGCGCGACCCCATACTGACAACAGACAGTCACCAAGCTGCAAGACCTGGGGTTGGAAGCTCTCCCTCATTCGCCATACTCACCAGACCTTGCACCTACCGACTATTACTTTTTCCAAAATTTAGACAACTTTTTAATAGGTAAAAAATTCAATTCCCGAGAGGCAGTACAAAATGCCTTTGAAGAGTTTGTTGCCTCCCGTCCAGCTGATTTTTACAAGAAGGGCATCAATAAACTGCAAATGCGTTGGCAAAGATGCGTCGATTGCATGGGTGATTACTTTGCTAGTTTTTGCACATCGAAACGTAAAAAAGGCTTGACTAAAATCGTATCGAAATTTTGATTGGTCTCTTTTATCAGGTATACAGGGTCTTTGGTAATATACTGACGATATTCAAGTGACGGTTTCTCAAAACATAAAAAAGACTATTGAAAAAAAAACTACTAGTTATATTATCTAATTTTAAAGAAAATCGACTAAGTTTAGGTGTCGATTCGATATAAAATTTACTGCCTCCTCTTGCAATCGACATCCAAAAATAAAGGCCGATTTGATATCTCTTTCGTAAATGGTTGCGGGTTTTGGGTTAGAAAGGGACAACAAGAATATCTCTTGTCAGCAATACATTATCTGTGGTTAGATGGCAAGCATTATGTAATAGCACAACATAAGTTTAGTATAGTGTTTGTTTTTACATGCCAAAATAAATTTCACAATGCTATGGTAAACATTTCACTAATTTATTTACTATGCTCATCAAAATAACCCCTTTCATTTTTGTACGTATATTTTCAAACACCCCTATATACGTAAATAAGCTAATCAAACCAACTATAGATTGAAACTTCACCACTAAAGTAAGTGATGATCGCGGTACAATGCACAAAATATTTTAACTTTTGTTGTTTGTTTTTATTCTTAATGTTCCTAATAAATGTCGAACTAAAAGCTCACATATAGCTAAGATCTCACATAAAAAAACGGTGGGAAAAAAGGCAATAAGAAGAAAAAGTGTTTCTACTAAATGCCATAGATTTAGCACACCTGAGGCTTAATTTTATAAGGAATGTTTGTAACATTCAAGATTTTAATTTCAATAGCAGGACTTCTGTCGTGAAAGGACCCCTACATTTCATTCTTAAAAGTTTCATAAGTGGGTAAACCAGATTAATTTCCAATCTACCTACCTAAATAACAACATCCTTTCCAATGGTTCTTCCGTAAAATATAAATAAAAGGCAATCCCTATGATTAATTTGTTTTATTTTAGTTCCGTAAGTGAATTACGAGTCGCAGAGTCCAGACTAAATGCCGCAAATGGCCAACACGTGTAACGGATTGCTGCACAGTATGCAAATCATAAAATTTTGCCATTATTAAAACGTTTCGCGAAAGAAGAATCATTACTCTATGGCGTTTTCATAACTAGGGCTGGCAAGGTATATGATACTTTGAAAGATCAAGAAAGATACCGTCTGAAGTTGTATTCAAGTTTCGCAGAAGTTTGACAAAGTAAATTCAAATTTTTGACAAGTTGAATGTACTTTAAACTTTTACGAAAAAGAAGGGACATACTTCGTACATACTACATAGTATATTATTTAGCATGAGTATACAAAATAAGTTGATAGATGCTTGCTATTGTAGTGTAGCCGCGCAAATCTTCTTTCTGTCTCGGTAGTTTTAATCATTAGAAGATTGACTTCTTCCTTCCAATTATCAGCCTCGAGAAGTATGGATTAAATACGCATATTAGGGCTCGCATCATCACTAACTCCTTAAGAAATCATCACACTAATATTATAAATGCGAAAGTTTGGTTGTTTGTTTGTTACTCAATCACGTCGTAACGGCTGAACCGATTTCGATGAAAATTGGTATGTACGTAGATTATAACCTGGATTAACACATAGGTTACTTTTTGTTGACAAACAACGCGTGCGTAGCCACTGGCGGAAACTAGAACTTAATAAAACATGTTGTAATAATGTCCATGAAAGTAATAGTTTGAAGAAGCTCAGAACAATCTTCGACAGAGAATCAAGGTGATCGACATAGCTCAGAGGGTCAGCAAGCTGAAGTGGCAGTGGGCCGGTCATATCTGCCGCAGAACCGATAACCGTTGGGTTAAACGTGTTCTGGAGTGGAGACCACGTCTAGGCAAGCGAAGTGTAGGACGCCCTCCGGCTAGATGGAGTGACGATTTGCGCGCTGTGGCTGGCAAGGATTGGATGAGAAGAGCTGAGAATCGGGCTCAATGGCGCACCCTGGGAGAGACCTACGTCCAGCAGTGGACTGCTATAGGTTGATGATGAGAGAACAATCTTTATGGTGCTTTAGAAGTCGCTGTTGCCTGCCTGTCGTCGTGAGCCTGACAGGAACGACACTCAGACGACAGTGACTGGCTTGCATTAATTAAACTACCGTTCTTCATTAAACTTTTTTTTATGAAAAACGGTTTCAAAACCCTTTAATTTCCGCAGCAGCCGTTAAGCGTAAGTAAATAGTAGCCCATCTAAAAAAGTTCTATCCTTCTGATTTGTCCTGCCGTTCAAAGTGTACAGAAACGCGACAGGATAACTCAGACCAATTGATCTCAGTTATTACTCACTCTTTCTTGCTTTTGCGAATTCACAAGCGTTCATACGATAGGCAGGAGTGAACGTTAGTGGATGGGCCGCTAATAATACAACCTGAAAAACTGTCAAAGCTATCAATATGAATAAACCTAATATATATATATTGGATAGCGGTAAAAGCATTTTGAATGTAAATCCATTTAGCTACAAAATAAACCATTTCGACCATGTCCAACATTTTACACTCGCCCGTCAAACGTAGTCAAATTGGTATCAAATCAAATCAAACTAAAAGTAAACTTTGTACAATTAGCGGTTGACAACCCTAGTTGTTGGCCGCGTAAACACAAGTCGCTAACGAACCGAGTGGGGCCCTGCACAAATTTGCAATTTCGATTGGTGCTGTTTGCGTGTACCTGAGCAGGTACATAGCAACAATTTACTCATATGGAACTTAAAAATGCTAGGGTGGAACTTATTGTGTCACCGCAATATAAATCGTTTACCACCCTTGTACTTTCAGGTCACGTGAAGTTAGCAATTGTGAAGTTTATTATTAGCACTTATGCACTTACTGTTACTATCGCTGCCAGTTTCCAACACTACTTTTGCACTTGCAGTGGTATACTCATCATCATCATATCAGATAAAGACAAAAAGATAAAGATAAGATTATTTGCTTGAACATAATGTGTAGAGGTTTTAATTAAGTAGGTATATTTCAATTATATTCTGCCTTATTGATCGAGCAAAGCGAGATCTCCAAATCAACTTGGGCAAATCGGCGTTGTATGTTTGTTTGTTTGTCCGAGGATAACTTTAGAAGCGTTTATCCGATCATCGTGAAATTTGGTATATAGGTATAATGATGATTGTGAGTCAATGAGCTAAAAATTTGGAGGGGTTGTTGAGATATTGGGGTTCAAAAGGGGTAAAAAAAAATTAAATGAGACTATTAGGTCAAGTGAGAGGTCAAATGAAAGGTCTTTATTAGTAAATTTCGACCCCGTTTTTATTTTTAATAAAGTTTTTCTAGTTTTTGAGTTATTAGTGATAATAAAAACTAAATTGACAAAATTCACCGGGTACACCAGTGACCCCACAGTGCTGTAATTTAGTATGCGTGTAGCTTAAGTAGGTATCACAAATATAGACAAAAGTCTGAAAACTAGAATAACTGCAGTTTGTACCCCAAAAAAGAGTAACCAATTAACATGAACTCCCGTAATCTGTAATTATAATAATAAATAAATAAATATTTACGAACTTTTCACACAGTGCTATCTAGCCCCAAACTAAGCAAAGCTTGTACTATGGGAACCAGATTACTGATAGAATACGTACATATATACATTTTTTTTTTTTGTAAATACATACTTATAATATATAGAAAAACAACCAGAGCCGGAACAAATATCTTTAGATCTTGCAAACATTTGTTCCGCGGCGGGAATCGAACCCGCTACCTCCTGCGTCTCAGCCGGCTATTCGCCCACTGCACCACGGAGGTTGTCTGTAATTGAAACTGTAGGTCAAGTATTTGGTTATTTATTTCGTGGCACTATTTTGACAGTCGAAGATTACAAATAACATTTTTTTTATTTTTATGGTAGACTCGCGAGACCTCAGTTCGGGGCGAACTACTAGTCTAGATATATGACGTCTACATAGACCCCACTAATTTTTAAAGCAACCGATCTTATGCGGCCTGTATCCAACGGCTCCCAGCAACCTTTATCAATTTCCATCCAGACGGAGGTCATCTTACGCTGCGCTTTCCAGTGCGTTGTCTCCACTCAAGAACCTTTCTGCCCTCTCGGCGTCAGTAGTTACTTCGAGTTATAGAGTGGTATATTACGATGTTCACCTTAATATTCCTATATTATTGAGTTTACAAGCTTCGGCACGCGGCTTCGCACGCGTGGTATACCAATAAAAAGTAACACATGTATTAACATCGCTTACGCAAAATGGGAAATTGTGTAACGCTGAAGATAAAAAATACAATTTATAATTCTCTTGTGAAACCCCACCTCGAGTATCTCATTGAAGTATGGGGTTCTGCAGCCAAGACCAACCTTACAGATCTACAAATAGCACAAAATAAAATTATCAAACGATTATACAACTACAACTACATAACACAAACCGAAATACTTTATAGGGAAACGCTCAACGTTACACAAATATTTATTTACAATACATGTATTCTAATAAAAAAATCTTAAACAAAACTATTCAAACAAACATACAATTAACAGTTAAAGAAAACAAGCATAACCTAAGATGTCAAAATAAGCTTTACATGCGTCCCCCTCGAACAGAAAGGTATGGAACAATGAACCTCCTATTCCAAGGTACTCAAATGTACAATAAATCACATCAATAATTCATTCACATTAAATAATTCATCATAAAAATGAAACGAAAGCCGCGAAAAAAATTTGCGAAGTTTATGAACCTAGTGCAGTGTCTGTGAGAGTAGCACAAATTTGGTTAAAGCGTTTTCAATCCGGAAATTTTGATGTCAAAGATGTATGTACGTCGCTCTGGTCGCCCTATTACGGATAAAATTGATGCCATTTTTGATAATGTGGAGCAAGATCGGCATATCATTAGTTACGACGTAGCTGAAGAACTGGGAATTGACCACAAAACAGTTTTGGCACATTTGAAAAAAACTGGGTTCACAAAAAAGCTCGATATTTGGGTACTCCACGAGCTCACTGAAAGAAACCTAATGAACCGTGTACTCATTTGTGATTCTTTATTACGACGTAATGAAACCGAACCATTTTTGAAGAAGCTGATAACTGGTGAAGTGGATCACGTACGACAAGAGCGTGCGAAAAACGTCGTGGTCAAAGGCCGGTCAGGTTTCACAGACTGTGGCGAAACCCGGGTTAACTCGAAACAAGGTGATGCTGTGTGTGTGGTGGGATTGGAAGGCCATTATTCATTATGAGCTGTTACCACCAGGCAGGACCATCGATTCTGAACTCTACTGCGAACAACTGATGAGATTAAAGCAAGAAGTTGAGAGAAAGCGGCCGGAATTAATCAACAGAAGGGGTGTGGTTTTTCATCATGATAACGCTAGACCTCACACATCTTTAGCCACTCAGCAAAAATTAAGAGAGTTTTGCTGGAAAGAGAGTCCTGACCTTGCACCTTCAGATTTCCACCTGTTTCGGTCTCTTCAGAATTCTTTAGGCAGTGTCAGGTTAACATCACGAGAGGACTGCCAAAACCACTTGTCGCGGTATGTTGATCAGAAGTCCCAAAATTTCTATAGCAATGGGATCATGTCCCTACCTACAAGATGGTAAAAAGTTATCGAACAAAATGGTACCTACATACTTTAGTTAAATGTAAATAAACTATATTAAAAAATGTTTTGAATTTTCTTAAAAAATGCGAAGAAACTTTTTCCCCAACCTAATATGTAGTAAAAGTTATCAATATCGAGTAGTTGAATATTTATTTAAGTCTGTATTAAAGACGCAAATTTTTTTTTTTTTTTTTATCAGCCATTCGTGTCCCACTGCTGGGCAAAGGCCTCCCCCCATTCTTTCCAGACTTGGCGGTCCTGAGCTGATTGTGGCCAATCCGTTAGGAATTTATCCAGCTCGTCCCGCCATCTACGTTTTGGTCTGCCGCGTCGCCTTCTCGCTGGATCAGGACGCCACTCGGTGGCTATCCTTGCCCACAGCTCACTTGGCATGCGACAGACATGCCCAGCCCAGTTCCACTTCAGCTGAGCGGCTTTGGTGGCTACGTCTACAATTTTGGTCTTTGGGCGCAGTTCAGTGTTCCGGACTCTATCCGTTCGCTTGACACCCAAGATGCTGCGTTCCATCGCACGCTGACAAACTTTGAGCTTGGACTTTAAAATGTTAGTCAGTGATCAGTTCTGCGCACCATATGTCAAAACGGGAAGGATGCATACGTCCATTAGCTTTCTCTTGAGCGTTAAAGGAAGATCTCCTTTCATCATATCTCCCATGGCCCAATAGCTCCTCCAGGCATTTTCGGTTCGCCGAGCGATTTCCTTAACCTGCCTGTCCTCGAAGGAGACTATTTGGCCTAGGTAGATATACTCTTGGACGTATGCTAGGTCTTCTGCATCCACCATTATTCTGGTCTTAACGCTGTTGGTCATGACCTTGGTTTTTGCCCTGTTCATTCCAAGTCCAATCTCAAAGCTTGCTATGCTAAGTTCTTGAAGCATCGTTTGTAGTTCTGTGGCTGATGAAGAAAAGAGGACGATGTCGTTCACAAAACGGAGGTTTGTCAGCTTCACTCCGCCGACGTCAACTCCCTTCTCTTCCCAGCCAGCCGCCAGCTTCCTAAACACCTCCTCAAGGGTGCTGGTGAAAAGTTTTGGGGAAAGTGGGTCTCCCTGTTTTACTCCCTTGACTATTTTAAAGGATGGTCCGATTGAATTTAACTTTTTGAGGCTGTACTATGCGTATAAATATTTCGAATAAGGTTTATGCAAGTAGGGTCTATGTGCTGGTTTTTAAGGGCATCGAAGATGGCTGTGTGGTGAATACTATCAAATGCCTTTGTATAATCCACGAAAGCAACATACAAAGGCATGTTGTATTCGCAGAATTTTTCTATGAGTTCATTAATTGTTTGGAGGTGGTCTGTAGTTGATAGTCCTCGGCGGAAGCCTGCTTGCTCCGCCGGTTGTTCTATGTCTAGTTGGCCAGAAATACGGTACTTAATTATTTTTATAAATGCTTTATAGAGATGAGACACGAGACTAATTGGGCGGTAATTATTTATATCAGTTTTGTCTCCTTTCTTGTGCAAAAGTATAATATTCGAATGACAAAACCGGTCCGGAAATTCACCTGACTTTAAAATAGTGTTAAATAAATTGGTGATGTGTGGCAAAAGTGTCGGTTCTCCTACTTTAAGGGCTTCTGTAGTAATTCCATCTTCCCCTGGCGACCTGTTATATTTCATTTGTGTGAGAACTCTATGAACCTCGAGGCCAGTTATTGGTGGTATGGTGTCAGGGCATGAATATGGAATAGCATTTGTGGTGTGTTGTGGGTCTGAATAAAGAGATTTGTAAAAACTTGTACATATGTTCATTATTCTATCTCTACTCTGGTGTTTAACTCCAGTTTCGTCTCTAAGGCTTGTAATCCACGATTTGCCAACCGATGCACCCTGTTTTGCAATTTTAAGTGATTTATTTCTTTCTAATGCAATTTTGAATAACTGGGTGTTATAGTTTCTTACGTCTTTTCTAATGCTACGCTTAACCTGTCTGTCTTTAACTCTATATTCTACGCTATTGATGTTACTATTAACTCGTTCCTCTAATAATTTAATAGTTGCCTCTGAAAGTTTGTTATGTTTTTGTTTAATTTGTTTAATTTTACTACTTGATTTCTTAATACAATTTTCTATAATATTAAATTCCTTTTGTATATCTTCTTCATCTGATTTTAATAACTCAAAACTATTTTTTAATTCTAAATTAAAATCTTCCTTGCATACTATTAAAGTTTCTTTAGATATCCTCTTTATGTTACATTTTATCATTTTAAATCTTTTAATGTTGAAATTGAACCGAATCGTAGCACGAATAGGTCTATGGTCAGAACTAAATTTTATTATGTTTATTGGTTGGACATTGGTTATAGTGGTTTGACTTGAGGAAAGGACATAATTGATTTCATTTTTATACGTTCTACATGGGGAGACCCATGTCCAACGTCGTTCAGATTTTTTAAAGAAGAAAGTGTTGTTGATCCTTAAACTTTGTCCAAACGCGAATTGGATGAGACGTTCCCTTCGTTCGTTACGGACACCTAGTCCGTGTGGGCCTAAAATTGAGTCATCATCCAAATCTTGTCGTATTCCAACTTTTGCGTTAAAGTCTCCCATAATCACATTCCAGGTGCCTTGGTGTTCACCGCAAGCTCTATTCAGTTGATCATAATACTCTTCTACTTCATCATCTGGGCGTGTTGATGTAGGAGCATATCCTTGGATAACGGTTAAAAGTTTTTTATCAGTTACTTTAAATTTAAGCACTGCTACCCTTTCCGAATAAGCTATAAATTCAGAAATATGGTTCTTCCATTTTTTGGCTACTAGAAAGCCGACTCCATACATACTTCCTGTTCCATAGTGATAAAAGATATTGTTTTCTCGTTCGATAGTATTTTCCCCTTCTCTTCGTACTTCGGATAGTCCGAGTATGTCCCACTTTAGGTCCTTCAAGGAATTTTCCAATTCTAGCAACCTATCGTCTGATTTTAATGCCCTGACGTTAAAACTAACAATATTCAATATGCTATCTCTGTCCTTTGTACAATTTGCCTGGGTCGTTTGACGGGAAATCGATCTCGCCCGGGGATTCTTAGCACCCCTGGCACCGGGGTGGTTCTGCCTTCCGTCATCAACAGACCCAGCCCCGAAGCCACCGGGAACTTGGGGCCAAACGTTTATTGTGTCTGTCATAATGAGGGGGATTTGGACTATAACCCACCACGCTGCTCCAATTGCGGGTTGGTGGGTGGTGCGCCAGAGCCTCGTTTGCTGGTCGGCAGGGTAAACCACGGGCCGGTGAGTGCTAACAGAATTTAATTTCAACAACCTACCTTATGTCGTTATATGTAGTTTGAGTGTAATGGTACCTACTTCTGGTAAACTTTTTATTTAAATAAGCACAATTACTGTTATATAATATTTAAGCTCATTTTAAGTGAACTGTAATTTGTTCTTATGAGAATAAACTCTTTAAACCGATGTGTTAATCCAGGTTATGATCTACGTACATACCAAATTTCATTGAAATCGGTTAAGCCGTTCCGACTTGAAAGAGTAACAAACATCAATATATACCTATTTATAGAAACTTTCGCGTTTATAATACTCGTATCAGTGGGATTAGTATACGTTAAGTGTGCAGATGCGACCATAACATCAAAAATAAAACTCAATAAATACCTACCTAATATAGTGAATTGTTAATTTCTTACAAATCTTAAACAACGTAAACTAAGCAACGGTAAGTAAGCCTTTACTTAAAAATGCAGTGTGGAAGTACGCGCCACATAATCTTTGTTGAATAAGTAATTTTATAAATTGTTTGTTTGCATGAATCATTGCGGCGGCAATAAGTTATGCGACAAAGTTATAGCTAACACGTCTTGGCTTTTTCTTTTTGTTTAACAAAAAGAAATGAATTGCTAATTCTATTAAGTTACACGCACTTATTTTTATATTATTGTATGGTACACGCTACAGTCGCGTGATGTTACGATGCAAAATGGACGATAAAAATATTAAGTTTTACACGGACAATTTTATAGGCAATTATTTCTTAGCCTTCTTGCCTACTACGTCACACATATTCAAAAGAGACAGCATCATTGTGTTTTAAAACTGAATCCACATTTAAATTTTAGAATAATCAGGATTATTTTAAAATGGAAATGTGTCAAAAAGATTTACTGGATTTTACTGGATAGGTAACTCTTTGACACATTTATTTGTACAGCATCGAACTTTTTTCCTAAAACATAAATTGGGCCTATTGAAATTGCATTCACTGTTGTCAGAATTGAACGGGAAACTATCATAGACAAACCGTTTTTATGTGCATTTTATTCATAAACAGGGGAGTTCGTTTTGCGCTTTCAAATCGAATCGTTATAGACCGAGTGGGTGCTGCAGGCAGATCTGCCTCATCTTATACCAGTATGATAATATTATGTGAAAGTTTGGATGTTTGTTTGTTACTCAATCACGCCGTAACAGCTAAACCGATTTCGATAAAATTTGGTATAAATGTAGATTATAACCTGGTTCACCACTTATGCTAACATTTATCCCATAAATCAGTTCCCATGGAATAAGAATGGGGTATCAAACTTTCTATACAAAAATGATTTTGGTCTTTGTTACCCTTCACACCAAAACTACTTAACGGATTAAGCTTAAACTTTGCAGAAGTTTAGTTCTAGACCTAGAATGCCATATAAGTTACTTTTTATTTCATAAATCAGTTTCCATGAGATAAAAAGCGAGTGTCAAAGTTTCTATAGAAAAATGATTTGGGTCTTCGATATCACTTTACCCCAAAACTACTGAACGTATTGAGCTTAAACATTGCAAAAAGTTTGTTCAAGACTTCAAATAACATATAAGCTACTTTTTATCTCATAAATCAGTTTCCATGACGTAAAACTGAGTCGTTAAAGTTTCTATAGAAAATATATTTTATACATAGAAAAAAAAGAAGGGATTGGGCACAAACTTTGCAAAAGTTTAGCTCTAATCCTAGAATAACATATAGGCTACTTTTTATCTCATAAATTAGTTCCCATGAAAAAAGAACATATATTTTGTTCTTTGTTACCCCTTCACGCCAAAACGACGTAGCGACCGCAGCCCACTCTCTTCATGTTAGATATAGGTGCAATGATGAGTCATAAAAAAATCCGCAGATAAGATACTTTCAAAATGATTTTACTTTTACCAGTATCTGTCAATAAAATATTTATAACAATTGACATCAAGCACCCCACGCTTTTTTACAATAAAATATAACGGAGTATCTTGACCAACACGGTTTTTGGAACTGTGACGTCAGCTAAGCTGCCATCACTATTTCCACTATTAGAAACAGTCATTGCAAATTTATGAAACAGCTTTTATTAATATTTACAATAATTAACTTAACAGCTAATTCTTAAGTAAAGTATAAGGTGGTAGGTACTCACAGGACACTTGCCTCGACAGCTCACACTCCAAAAAGTATCGTCGGTCGCCCGGTTGCTTTTTTGAGAGTCCATTACCAAAAATGGCGTCGTGCGGTACTAAGTCAATTTAAGAAACTATTACTCACAAAATCTCTAATAAATTTGTACAGTTACTAATTGAGTCCATAAATTAATGAATCAATTTTTAAATGTATTTAGACCTTTCAGATTAATTAAGTTTTAAGCAATCAACATCCGTTGCTAATAAATCTTTTTAAATAAATACGATGTTCAAGGCTTCAAGCGAGTGTTTGCTTTAAATTTTTCTTAATGCAATACCCGTGAGATCCATCGCTTGCCTTTTATAAAACAGGATTTTAATTTAGCATTAATTTTCAGGTCTAGAAATCATCTCAAAACAATGATGAGTACATAATTGTTTATCGTTGAAAACAACGACAAACAATTACGTTCCTTTTAACGGAGAAAGCTGAAACTTACATTGAGAACCGAAACATAATTCGTAATTTGATTTGATATTCAATAATTAAATTAATAAGCTTTCATATCTCTTAATTCTAATCGTCTTGCGCCGACAAATACATATTTTTTGTTAATCAATTCATAATTTAAATTTATTGAAAATTATTTTATACATTTTAATTTGGTATCTACAAAAGCGTGTTTTATTATTATTATTACTATTATTTATTGTTGACAAACTACGCCTGCGAAGCCACGGGCGGAAGCTAGTAATATTATAAGTTCGAAATATTTCAAATTACACAAAATAACGTATATTATAACTATTTCACTTCCCTGGGATCAACACATTTTATTATTCTTGACATTTTTTATATTGTGAAAGTATTTTTATGTTGAAGTTAGCAAATTTTGTAAACATTGGACTCGTATACCCTTCCAACTTGTGCTTTTCAGATCAACCAATGATGTTCTAGTTTGAGCGTCATACATGTTTCATATTCTGGTATCCGATGAGGTATGGTTCTTTACAGCGCCCACCGTCTATAATTTTTTATGATCTCCGAGGCCTTCCCATAGGACTTGGGTTTCAAAGTTGTGTTTATGATTGGTTGGATATGAGATTGAATAAATATGTCGTCATTTTTACTGTTCCGAATGAAATTGGAAAAGCGGAACACTCTATAAAACCACTGTTATGTCTGCCTTCTGGAGGTTTTGCTTTATGCCTTACACCAACCATGTGGAAATATAATAGGTCGGATTTGACAGGTGTCAAAATACTACTAATGAACAACAGAACCAAATGATACAATATTGGAATAAGTCGAAGATATAGGATTAACCAGTGCTTCTGCGTGTATTTTTCCAATATAAAGTGAAACATAGTGCTTCTTACAGTGTTAAGTATGTAATATTTAATAAATAGAAATACAAATACACTAACAAAAAGTCACTAAAATTTATTTTGCGTTCGCCAACAGTGCAGCGTTATGGGAAATAAAACGTTGCCTGTATAGATAGTGCATATCCAATGAAATAAAAGTCCACATGACGACCGGCTGAAATATTGTTAAACTGGCGAATCGACTGAGTGGACGCCGTTTTACAAAGCGAAACTACCAATTTTTACTGCACTGACGGGATTTTTTACACGAATAAGTTAATTTAATCGTGTTTCGAAATATGGGGGGGATTAACGAGAGGGTTATGACTCATAACTTATGAGTTACTGTCAGTAGTTTTAGTTAGGCCAAATTGAACCCGTTGATAGGTTTTCAATCTGTTTTTTCCCTGTAAGGATAATATATTGTTACGAGCTGAGGGTTCGAGATAAAATAATGAAGGTCAATGTAACCATTATATAACGCAATTATTACACATACGATACCTTCAGGCCGCTTACCATCGTCACGTATCAGACCGCTCGATTCGAGAACAGCATTGACGCTGCAAGAAGCCCGGCGTATGATATCATTAAGGCTAGCGAGACGGGAAATCTTACCGGTGGCGATGGTACACGATAATCCATGGTGGCCAAGCTGTTCGACTGACATACCACACTGATGAGGGTTGCAGCACCGCGCACCCAACCGTAAACAAGTTGAGAGCCAATTGTATAATGATATTTGGATTTATTTTTACACAAAAGTGAGTGAAGTGATGGCCACCATAGCGAAAAAAAGTATGCATGGGCAGGTCACATCGCTAGAATGGAAGCGACCCGTTGGACAAAATGAATCCTAGACTAGATTAGACGGTACGCAGGACGTGACTGGATGAGAAGGGCAAAAGATCGCCAGGAATGGACAAAAAAGGGAACAGGCCTGTATTAAAGATTGGATCAGGAAAAGGCCACCATGGTTTATTGGTCTTTCGACCGACAATGTTTCGGACAATGTGCCGCAGCCATCTGCGCGCGAGTAGACGGGCGCGATGGTGGGGGGTTGCGCAGGAATCCCCCACGGTCCATTCCCTTGTCAATACATCTATGAAAATCTAATGTATGTTTACAAAAATATTAATTTGATTAAGAAAAATAGCGATAATCATAATTGTAATACTAGAAATAAAGATAAACTCGCTGTTGCCACTTGTAGACTCCATAAAGTTAGTAAAATCGTTTAAAGGGCAAGGTGTACGCTTTTATAACAAACTCCCAAGGGATATACAAAAATTGACAATTAACAAATTTAAAAACGTAATTAAACAAAATCTTTATAAAAGAGCCTACTATAAAATATCGGATTATTTAGATGATAGAGAAGCTTGGGATTGAAATTGCCCCAACTCGTTCAAAATGTTACAATTTAGACGTAATTTATGTTCTGTATTATGTATTGTAAAAGGATCATTAAAAAAAACAACCAGCCTTGTTTCTTGCCTTTCTTTCCTGGCTTGGTCGCGAAGGAACAGGCAGTAAAATTGACTTTTCAAAGTGATCCTTGTGATTTTAATGAATAAAAATATTTGAATTTGAATTTGAATTTGGTCGCACATCATGTTGACAGGCTGCATCATCAGCATTATCATCATTACTGTTCTCTTCAGTAGTTCTCGGTACAGACAATTATACAACAGGCTTTCAGTGTGACTCAAGACTCAAGTGTAGAGTTTCAACTTCCAATGAAATCTACAAAAAATATTATAAGATTAAGATTTGAGTTTAGTTCTGGCATTCCAGTCCAAACCTTGCTAACATGTGAGATATCACGTAATTACCATCAGATTGAAAATCATAAAAAAGGTTTCCCGCGTGATTTGTCAATAAAAAAGAAAGTGGCAATGGTTTTTTCCAATCTCAAAAAATGCCCAATGCGCCTAAAGAAGTTTTCACTACTTATATACAGAGGTGTCGGTAACAGTAACGGACACAGTGTCGCGAGTTTAATGGTTTTTTCCCATCTTAAAAATAGCCCAACGCGCCTATCAAAATTGTACACTTCAAAAAAATCATGATGAATGTCGCATAAACATGAAAATTTACTAAGAAAATCTTATGCCCCTCCACAAACTAAAGAAAAAAAAGTATTAAGTATACAGAGGTGTCGGTAACAGTGTTGCGAGTTCAATGGTTTGTTCCTATCTCAAAAATGCCCCACGTGTCTAAAGAAGTTTTCACTTCAAAAACAATACCCTCCTTCTGCTGGTAAAAAGTAGCCTC
This sequence comes from Philereme transversata, assembly GCA_963924445.1. Classification (NCBI taxonomy): domain Eukaryota; kingdom Metazoa; phylum Arthropoda; class Insecta; order Lepidoptera; family Geometridae; genus Philereme; species Philereme transversata. The sequence continues at coordinate 16,601,849 of OZ004342.1, forward strand.
AGTCTCGATGCCGGTCATTATCTATCTGTATACCAAATTTCATCGAAATCGGTTCAGACATTTAGTCGCGAAAACGTAACAAACAGACCGATAGATATGTAGTTACTAACTTAAATTTTATAATATTGGTATAGATAATATTGTATTTAATATTGTAAGCGTCAACTGTATTGCACTAACGAGTAAATTGGTACGCTACCATTAACACAACAGCATTGTCGTAGCACAATGTTTCAATAAACCATGCACAGCATAATTCCATCACGATTTTACTTACGAGTAACGCAATTTCATGTCTTCGGTTAGCACTTAAAATTATCCTCGAACCTAATTACAGTACCGTTATTAACCTAGACACTTTTGACAGGTTTAATTTTACCACGAAGAATCACATAGTTATTCAAATATATGAATAGAATAGAATAGAATAGAATAATCATTTATTTGGCACTCACAAAATGACACATGAAACAATAAAAAGGAACAGTTGAATCCATCAACACAGTTCGACTCATGTGTCTGCGTACCAAAATGGCGTTCAGCTCAGCATAATGTTGGATGTTGTGCATCCAACTCTGATTTTCAGCTGAAACCGGGAGCAAAAGGTAGTGCAGCAGCGACGGAGTAACATAAAAATAAATAAAGAATAAATAAATATGAAAGTAGAACAGAGAAGTTGATGGTCGCACGGCAATACTTTGCTATTAGCTTGTTCTATCTCCAGGTAGTATATAAAAAAGACAGTTCAAAAAATATATATAATAATGTCAGGTTAGTTACAACATTTATAACTCAAGAACAGTTGGACCGATTCTGATGATCTTTGATTTGTTGGATTTATCTGTTATTCTAACTATTAAAATATTGGATTCACGCAAAAAAATATGAAGAAAATTCATTTTGGTATACATAGATGCAGCTGATGTTGGGCGATTGACAATTCTACCGGTGACGTATTTGGCAGCCCGCGTCATATGCATGTAAAGGCGGTACGAAGTTCGGCGGGTCAGCTAGTATTTGATAAAGAGGACTGATGAAACCGAAATATTGCAGTTATCTATAGATATATGTAGTTCATGAACACTTGTAAGTTCGTAGATATAATTTATTTTTAATTCAGCGTAATAGTAAGATATTAAAAAACTTTATGTACGTTTACATACCAACGAAACTAAGGTAATTGTCGTAGGTGAACCGAAACGTAGTTAATACTACGTTACGTTACGTTAGTATAACATTTTCCGATTTACTTTCGACTTCAGTCTTAAAAATTATTTTTGCTTTAAATGATTAGATTTTATTTTGAATTGTTGTATGCTATTAGCCTCTCGCCATCTTTTAGTCTTTCAAAAGAAGCTTGTTTCGTGTCGGTACTATAAATTACGTATTAGCGAAAAGCAGTCGATAATCATAATAGCTTTTACCACTATAACCGTTGACAACGGAGCACAGTTCATCGATTAGACGCAAACCCGATACAGTTAATTAAAATCCAATATTGTCTAACCAAAATTGATTGCTGGAAACCACGCTAGAGCTTAATCTACCTCGGAAGCACTTGAGACCTGATGTATTGTTGCAATATCGTTTAACAGCTATTTTCACTAGATTTCGTGTAAAAATTTTCATTAATTAAATGCTGATGATGCAAATGGTATATTAATACTGCAAAAACGAGCAATACGAACAATATACAGACTTAGACCTAGACATTTCCTTAGATAAATGTTTAAACAGATTGGCATACTAACCATGCCATTTATTTACATATAAGTATGTCATAATTATGCTAAACAAAGTACTGAAATAATTCATAACAGTGATACTAAACAGTGATATTTATAATTACAGCACAAGAAACAAAGCTAAATTGTGTACTAACACCAGATTAACCAAAATAAGGAATCATCATTTAAATTTGTCTCAATGAAAAAACATTTAAAATAAATTCATACACTATTTTTATTAATTTTTCATGGTATTCTTTTTATTTTGCAATTGTGTACTTTTATAAATATTTTTATTACATTTTGAATACTTATAAAACTGTTTACGTTCATAAATGTAAACAAACATACTATGTAAAATGTACGTATGTATATGAATAAATATGATTGAATTGAATGAATGAATGAAATACTCTTTATTGCACACCAAACAAAAATACAGTAACAAAGAAAATAAACAATAAATAACGGTACAATGGGTGGTATTATCGCTAAAAGCGAACTCTTCCAGACCTTTGGATGAACAGGAAAAACAAAAATCAAAAGACGGCGGTGTAAGAGTACCTTTAAGCATACATAAAACATACACAGAACCGATAAAATAATTAACCTATTGATTATTTATAATAATAAACATAAACTTGATCATACAAATAATATATAAATAAACTACACTACATTATATGGAGGATAAATAACATAAACACTAACTAGCAGTTACGAGACAATGAAAGAAAATGCTTGTATACCTTGACTTTGAAAATAGAAAGAGATTGGGACGACCTTATGGACAAAGGTAAGGCGTTCCACAGGCGCACAGCTTTTACTGAAATAGAGTACTTACAGGCTGGGAATGTTGTATAATTTCTAGAATAATATTATTATAACTTCTCCCTCTGCCTAATATGCACTGCCTACATAATTGTTTTATTGTTTTTTTACATTTCACAAAATAACGGAAAATAATGCTTTCTAACATTCAGTTCGCCTATGTACTTACAGACTGATTTGTTTTGTGCATTATAAAATTAGCCTACAATATCTTCTTTAAAGTCTATCTAGTCTTTAAAGCTTCCACAAAAATTACTATACAAAAGAAAACTAGCAAACGATATGAGCTATATAATAGCTAACTGACCCGGCAAACTTCGTACCGCCTTTACGTGCATATGACGCGGGCTGCCAATATACCTCGCAAGAAGAATTGTCAATCGGCCATCATAGCTGCATCTATGTATAAGAAAATGAATTTCCTTAATATTTTTTTTACGTGAACTTTTCCGATATTTTAATAGTTATTCTGATATTTGCTCCAGCCGTTCTTGATTTTTATATGGTGTAACTAACCCGACCCTGTTTTATATATTTAGATTAGTACCTATGTTGTAAGGACGACTTACAAAAGAAAACAACCCAAATAAATCATTATTAGTACCTAACAATATTTACATACAAAGTACTCCCGAAAACTTCAAAGAGTGAAATTACTCGGCAATAATGTTTACTTTAATATAAGTAGCATTCTTACATACTATTACGAGCTGAGGGTTCGGGATAAAATAATGGGAATCGATCTCAACAAAATAACACTTTTATTCAACACTAGAACGATGAATACATGAACTTGGTCACACGTAATCACAACGCACTAATTCACACCACTGTTGCACCATTTAAAGTCACCGAAATGTTCGCACGTATAGCCAAATCCAGACTGACTATCCGAGCAACTACTGTTCACGCGAGACCCTTCTCCACGTCAGTCCTCCAGGGCCTCGCTGAGACTCACTGTCCGGCCATCTCTCCGGCCTATTTATATCGTGCACAATTCACAATACTAGAACGATCTCGATTGTTCCAGAAAAGGGTCGGTGCTTCGACAAAATGACCACTCCCCATTCTGCGAAACCGTAAACAATAACACAGCAGGTACCTAAGACAAAAGCGTTCGAGAAATTTCGATTATTACTCATTGTTTAACAAGCCTCGGCGTAACAATATTTTAACTAAACAAATATTCCAATTCGTGATTCATAGGACAATATAAACTCTTGTAGACTTTGTCTGCAAATTCATTCCAAATAAACAGATTACAATTTCATTAAAATAACATCAAATATAACTAATAGTACGTAGTGAATCACGTTAATTGAAACAGATAAAATCGAAGTACTAATCATCGACCACGATCAATTCAATCAGCGTTAAAATCACACTTTTGAGTCCAAATAAAATAATAAAATCCAATTTCTCCGTTATATTACTCAGTAAAGTAACTGCAATTGTTCGTTGATATTGCTGAATCAGCTTCGGACAAATTGATCCTGTAGACAATGGCGCGCCGCGCTTGCTCAGACAATAACAAATTATTCATACACCGTGATGGAATGTAAACAGAATATGATTGGCTATTAGCATGTGGGGTGTCCGATGCCCCTGAGACCGCGGGACTCGCCAACCCACAGAAACAGGGATCATCCCTTCTCTATTAACAAGTCGCCGGTAGCAAGAAGTTCTAACGTATTCCGAACTTAATTCAATTAATTACGAACCCTCCTTCGAAGTCCATTTCGCTAAATATTATTTTGAGGGACCAAATAACTTAGATCAAACGAACACATGAGTGATTCACGCCGGCATGGGACCATGTTTATCAAAGAAAGTGAAATTAAGTTAATATAATATTAAAAGCGAGATCATAAGCGGTCGCGTTCGGTCGCTTTTATTGATCATTACTCATTTTAAACGTTGACGGCTGGTGCATGGATTAAGCTGTTAAGGGTCTGTTCCCATAAAAATAACATGGTGCGCCGTAAATTGAACCTGAATTATGAAAGCAACAAAACTGAGTGTCGCTTCTACCATCGGCAGTTCGGCTGAAGATGTGTATTATTTAGCTAACTTTGTTCGACCAAGCTTAGTCGTTATGTTAACCACAGTTACACATAACCTTACATCTTTATACATACCTACATTTATACAGACCATTTTGACTGCAAACAATTTCTCTACTTGTGTAGCCCACAGTACCTACTTGAATTCTTAGACACATTCGCGCGAGTGATAAGCTATAAGTGACGAGACGAATAGCGAACACAAATATAAATAATAATAATTATCGCTGGACATTTCACACTTGTACTATGGGAACCAGACAACTGATAGAATACTTACATACTTTTTTTTTGTAAATACATACTTATAATGTGTAGAAAAATACCCAGACACGGAACAAATATCTATAGATTATGCACACATTTGTTCCGCGGCGGGAATCGAGCCCGCTACCTCCTGCGTCTCAGCCGGCTAAACGCCCACTTCGCCACGGAGGCAGTCATACATATGCAGTAAGCACAGTATAAGCGGTCCCTTTTGACACGAGCATTTCGACGAATATTTTACTATGCCCTCCGTGGCGCAGTTGAAGAATAGCCGGCTTAGGAGGTTGCGAGTTCGATTCCCACCGAGGAACAAATTTTTGTATGATATTTATATATTTGCTCTGGGTCTGGGTGTTTTTCTAATATTTGATGTATGTATTTGCAATTTTATAACTATTTTATTAGTTATCTGGTTCCCAAAGTACAAGCTTTACTTAGTTTGGGCGCTGTTTAAAATGTCCAGCATTTTAATGTTGAGGCGAGTGAAAAGCATGAATGTGTTATCGCCATTTTTCACTTTTTTTTCTTTACTTAAAGTTAAATGAGTCAGCTAGAGCAAATTGAACGGGTATATAATTTCCATAATTGGGTCATCTCTAGCGCTGAATAAAAATTAGCTTTCCAATAAAATTAAAGCACCGATAAAAAATGGATTATTGTCATTGCAGACTGCATAGTTAACTAGGTGGGTGGTGTAAGGTAGTCTACACTAACGCATAAATCGCGAAACGTAGTCACACTACCTACATGTCCGCGTTCAGAAAGCTTAACACGGGCGATCAATATGCATTAACTCGGGCAATTTTTGCGCCAAGACTACATCAAACTATGCCCAAAAAATTCTAAATAGCAATATTATATTATATAAAGCTCGATTACCACTGACTGACTGACTGACTGACTCATTGACATGTTTGTTCTCCCAGATGCCACCTCGTAGGGTGAAAATGTTTGGTGGGATCGTATAGAGGGAGTTCCGATGAGTTGGGAATAAATCCTAAAGTACCCCTTTTGTCCCCCATTCGCTCACATTGACCTCGTATCTCGGAAAGTATAGGTCTTAGAGAGTTGGTGCAAAAACTAATGTTGCAGAGGACATTTTTTTATATCCGGTTCCATGAAAAAAAAATTGTCTTTCATACAAAAAAAAAATTGTCCCATACAAAATATTTCTGTATGAATACCGTAAACCGTATATTTCGTTTGCCGTAATTTTCATACTGTTTTTGTAGGGAGCCCATGGCTTGTGTGTACTATAAAATTACTGTAAATTTGCTTGATTCTATATAATGGTGGTGGAGGGGCATGAGACAACTTTCATAGTTTTTGCAAAGGTCATCATCATCATTTTGGAACATCCATTTTTTTTTTTTTTTAGTATGCAACGTTCATCATGTTTATTTTGGAACATCCACATTTTTTTAATTATGCCTCATCCACAATGATCACTTTGGAACGTCAATTATTTTTTTTTTATTATGCAACATCCACTGTGATCATTTTGGTACATCATTTTTTTTAATTATGCCTCATCCACAATGATCACTTTGGAACGTCAATTATTTTTTTTTATTATGCATCATCCACTGTGATATTTTGGTACATCATTTTTTTTAATTATGCCTCATCCACAATGATCACTTTGGAACGTCAATTTTTTTTTTATTATGCAAAATACTTTGTGACCATTTTGGAAAATCAATTTTTTTTAAATTATGCCTCATCCACAATAATCATTTTGGAACGTCAATTTTTTTTTTTTTTTTATTATGCAAAATCCACTGTGATCATTTTGGAACATCAATTTTTTTTAATTATGGCTCATCCACAATGATCACTTTTGGAACGTCATTTTTTTTTTATTATGCAAAATCCTTTGTGATCATTTTGGAAAATCAATTTTTTTTTAATTATGCCTCATCCACAATGATAATTTTGGAACGTCAATTTTTTTTTTTATTATGCAAAATCCTTTGTGATCATTTTGGAAAATCAATTTTTTTTAATTATGCCTCATCCACAATGATCACTTTTGGAACGTCAGTTTTTTTTTACTATGCAAAATCCTTTGTGATCATTTTGGAACATCATTTTGTTTTAAATTATGCCTCATCCACAATGATCACTTTTGGAACGTCATTTTTTTTTTATTATGCAAAATCCTTTGTGATCATTTTGGAAAATCATTTTTTTTAAATTATGCCTCATCCACAATGATCATTTTGGAACGTCAATTTCTTTTTTTTTATTATGCAACATCCACTGTGATAATTTTGGAACATCAATTTTTTTTAATTATGCCTCATCCGCAATGATCATTTTGGAACGTCAATTTTTTTTAAATTATGCCTCATCCACAATGATCACTTTTGGAACGTCAATTTTTTTTTATTATGCAACATCCACTGTGATCATTTTAGAACATCAATTTTTTTTTATTTATGCCTCATCCACTATGATCATTTTGGAACGTCAATTTTTTTTTATTATGCGACATCCACTATTCGAATATTCTCTTTGATTGCTTGTTACACTTCGTCATCCTCTTTTATTGTTTCTTCCGCCTCCACATCTTCTATTTTTGCATGTTCCACTTCGTTATCCTTTTAAAATGCTTCTTCTACTTCATATCCTCTTTAATTGCTTCAGTTACTTCATTATGCGCTCTACAAAATTGTGGTGTTTCATACAAAACTTCAATCGCTCATATCTTCTAAACGGGAAGAGATAGACCTAGCAAACTTGTACAAAATATTGGTATAAGCTTTTGGTGGAACTGTTTTTTTATTGTCATCCTTGACATCCTTTTTGAATGCTTCTCTCACTTCGTCATCTTCTTTGAATGTTTTTTCCACTTCGACATCATCTTTGACTGCTTCTTTAACTTCGATATCCTCTTTGATTGCTTCTCCCACTTCGATATCGTCTTTGACTGCTTCTTCCATTTCGATATCGTCTTTGATTGCTTTTTCACTTCGTCATCTTCTTTGAATGCTTCTACCACCTTGGTATCCTCTTTGATTGCTTACTCAACTTCAATTTCCGCTTTGATTGTTTCTGCCACTTCGATATCCTATTTGATTGCTTCTTCCACTTCAACATTCTCTTTGATAGTTTCTTCCACTTCGATATCCAATCAACAAATTTATGATTTTTCTTACAAAACTTTAATCGCTCGTATCTTCTAAACGGGAAGAGATAGCACTAGCAAACTTTGACGAAATATTAGTACAAATTTTTGATCATTATCATTTTGCAACATACATTTATATTATGCAACGTCAATCATTATCATTTTGGAACGTCCAGATTTTTTTTTATGCAACGTTCATCATGATCTTTTTTGCAACGTTCAATTTTTTTTTATACAACCATTATCATGATCATTTTGGAACATCCAACTTTTTTCTCTTTGATTGCTTGTTCCACTTCGATATCCTCTTTGATTGCTTCTTCCACATTGGTATCCTCTTTGATTGCTTCTTTAACTTGATATCCTCTACGATTGCTTGTTCCGCTTCGATATCCTCTTTTATTCCTTCTTCATCTTCAATATCCATTGGATTGCTTCTTCCACTTCGATATCGTCTTTGATTGCTTTTTTCACTTCGTCATCCTCTTTGAATACTTCTACCAACTCGGTATCCTCTTTGATTCCTTAGTCAACTTCAATTTCCTCTTTGATTGTTTTTGCTACTTCGATATCCTATTTGATTGCTTCTCCCACTTCAATATCCTCTTTGTTTACTCCTTCCACTTCGATATCATCTTCGATTTCCTTTTGATTGCTTCTTGCACTGCATTATTCTCTTTGATTGCGTCTTCATCTTCGATATCGTCTTTGATAGCATTTTCACTTCGATATCCTCTGTGATGGCTTCTTCCACTTCGATACCCTCTTTGATTGCTTTTTCCACTTCGATACCCTCTTTGATTGCTTCTTCCACTTCGATATCCTCTTTGATTGTTTCTTCCGCCTCGACATCTTCTATTTTTGCATGTTCCACTTCGTTATCCCTTTAAAATGCTTCTTCTACTTTCATATCCTCTTTAATTGCTTCAGTTACTTCATTATGCTCTCTACAAAATTGGGGTCTTTCATACAAAACTTCAATCGCTCGTATCTTCTAAACGGGAAGAGATAGCCCTAGCAAACTTGTACAAAATATTATTATAAATTTTTGGTGCAACTGTTTTTTAATTGTCATCCTTGACATCCTTTTTGAATGCTTCTCTCACTTCGTCATCTTCTTTGAATGTTTTTTCCACTTCGACATCATCTTTGACTGCTTATTTAACTTCGATATCCTCTTTGATTGCTTCTCCCACTTCGATATCGTCTTTGACTGCTTCTTCCATTTCGATATCGTCTTTGATTGCTTTTTTCACTTCGTCATCTTCTTTGAATGCTTCTACCGCCTCGGTATCCTCTTTGATTGCTTACTCAACTTCAATTTCCTCTTTGATTGTTTCTGCCACTTCGATATCCTATTTGATTGCTTCTTCCACTTCAACATTCTCTTTGATAGTTTCTTCCACTACGATATCCAATCAACAAATTTATGATTTTTCTTACAAAACTTTAATCGCTCGTATCTTCTAAACGGGAAGAGATAGCACTAGCAAACTTTGACGAAATATTAGTACAAATTTTTGATCATTATCATTTTGCAACATACATTTATATTATGCAACGTCAATCATGATCATTTTGGAACGTCCAGATTTTTTTTTATGCAACGTTCATCATGATCTTTTTTGCAACGTTCAATTTTTTTTTATACAACCATTATCATGATCATTTTGGAACATCCAACTTTTTTCTCTTTGATTGCTTGTTCCACTTCGATATCCTCTTTGATTGCTTCTTCCACATTGGTATCCTCTTTGATTGCTTCTTTAACTTGATATCCTCTACGATTGCTTGTTCCGCTTCGATATCCTCTTTTATTCCTTCTTCATCTTCAATATCCATTGGATTGCTTCTTCCACTTCGATATCGTCTTTGATTGCTTTTTTTACTTCGTCATCCTCTTAGAATGCTTCTGCCACCTTGGTATCCTCTTTGATTTCTTTCTCAACTTTAATTTCCTCTTTGATTGTTTCTGCTACTTCGATATCCTATTTGATTGCTTCTTTCACTTCAATATCCTTTTTGATTGCTTCTTCCACTTCGATATCATCTTTGATTGCTGCTTCCACTTGGAAATCCTCTTTGATTTGATTGCTTCTTCCATTTCGATATCGTCTTTGACTGCTTCTTACACATGGATATCCTCTTTGATGGCTTTTAACAGCTCGATATCCTCTTTAATTACTTCTTCGACTAAAAGAAAAACACGCGAGCTGCGAGCAGCTCGCGCACAACGCAACCTCTAGTTATATTATATAAAGCTCGATTACCACTCACTGACTGACTCATTGACATGTTTGTTCTCCCAGATGCCACCTCGTAGGGTGAAAATGTTTGGTGGGATCGTATAGAGGGAGTTCCGATGAGTTGGGAATAAATCCTAAAGTACCCCTTTTGTCCCCCATTCGCTCCCATCCACCTCGTATCTCGGAAAGTATAGGTCTTACAGCGTTGGCGCAAAAACTAATGTTGCAGAGGACATTTTTTTATATCCGGTTCCATGAAAAAAAAATGGTCTTTCATACAAAAAAAAAATTGTCCCATACAAAATATTTCTGTATGAATACCGTAAACCGTAAATTTCGTTTGCCGTAATTTTCATACTGTTTTTGTAGGGAGCCCACGGCTTGTGTGTACTATAAAATTACTGTAAATTTGCTTGATTCTATATAATGGTGGTGGAGGGACATGAGATAACTTTCATAGTTTTTGCAAAGGTCATCATCATCATTTTGGAACATCCAATTTTTTTTTTTTTTTTTAGTATGCAACGTTCATCATGTTTATTTTGGAACATCCACATTTTTTTAATTATGCCTCATCCACAATGATCACTTTGAAACGTCATTTTTTTTTTTTATTATGCAACATCCACTGTGATCATTTTGGTACATCATTTTTTTAATTATGCCTCATCCACAATGATCACTTTGGAACGTCAATTTTTTTTTTATTATGCATCATCCACTGTGATCATTTTGTAACATCATTTTTTTTTCAATTATGCCTCATCCACAATGATCACTTTGAAACGTCATTTTTTTTTTTTTATTATGCAACATCCACTGTGATCATTTTGGTACATCATTTTTTTAATTATGCCTCATCCACAATGATCACTTTGGAACGTCAATTATTTTTTTTTTTATTATGCATCATCCACTGTGATCATTTTGTAACATCATTTTTTTTCAATTATGCCTCATCCACTATGATCACTTTGGAACGTCAATTTTTTTTTTTATTATGCAACATCCACTGTGATATTTTGGTACATCAATTTTTTTAATTATGCCTCATCCACAATGATCACTTTGGAACGTCAATTATTATTTTTTTTATTATGCAACATCCACTGTGATCATTTTGGTACATCATTTTTTTAATTACGCCTCATCCACAATGATCACTTTGGAACGTCAATTTTTTTTTATTATGCAACATCCACTGTGATAATTTTGGAACATCAATTTTTTTTAATTATGCCTCATCCGCAATGATCATTTTGGAACGTCAATTTTTTTTAAATTATGCCTCATCCACAATGATCACTTTTGGAACGTCAATTTTTTTTTATTATGCAACATCCACTGTGATCATTTTGGAACATCATTTTTTTTTTATTTATGCCTCATCCACTATGATCATTTTGGAACGTCAATTTTTTTTTATTATGCGACATCCACTATTCGAATATTCTCTTTGATTGCTTGTTACACTTCGTCATCCTCTTTTATTGTTTCTTCCGCCTCCACATCTTCTATTTTTGCATGTTCCACTTCGTTATCCTTTTAAAATGCTTCTTCTACTTCATATCCTCTTTAATTGCTTCAGTTACTTCATTATGCGCTCTACAAAATTGTGGTGTTTCATACAAAACTTCAATCGCTCATATCTTCTAAGCGGGAAGAGATAGCCCTAGCAAACTTGTACAAAATATTGGTATAAACTTTTGGTGGAACTGTTTTTTTATTGTCATCCTTGACATCCTTTTGGAATGCTTCTCTCACTTCGTCATCTTCTTTGAATGTTTTTTCCACTTCGACATCATCTTTGACTGCTTCTTTAACTTCGATATCCTCTTTGATTGCTTCTCCCACTTCGATATCGTCTTTGACTGCTTCTTCCATTTCGATATCGTCTTTGATTGCTTTTTCACTTCGTCATCTTCTTTGAATGCTTCTACCACCTTGGTATCCTCTTTGATTGCTTACTCAACTTCAATTTCCTCTTTGATTGTTTCTGCCACTTCGATATCCTATTTGATTGTTTCTTCCACTTCAACATTCTCTTTGATAGTTTCTTCCACTTCGATATCCAATCAACAAATTTATGATTTTTCTTACAAAACTTTAATCACTCGTATCTTCTAAACGGGAAGAGATAGCACTAGCAAACTTTGACAAAATATTAGTACAAATTTTTGATCATTATCATTTTACAACATACATTTATATTATGCAACGTCAATCCTGATCATTTTGGAACGTCCAGATTTTTTTATGCAACGTTCATCATGATCTTTTTTGCAACGTTAAATTTTTTTTATACAACTATTATCATGATCATTTTGGAACATCCAATTTTTTTCTCTTTGATTGCTTGTTCCACTTCGATATCCTCTTTGATTGCTTCTTCCACATTGATATCCTATTTGATTGCTTCTTTAACTTTGATATCCTCTACGATTGCTTGTTCCACTTCGATATCCTCTTTTATTCCTTCTTCATCTTCAATATCCATTGGATTGCTTCTTCATCTTTGATATCCTCTTTGATGGCATTTTCACTTCGGTATCCTCTGTAAGGGCTCCTTCCTCTTTGATTTCCGTTTGATTGCTTCTTGCACTGCAATATTTTCTTTGATTGCGTCTTCATATTCGATATCGTTTTTGATTGCATTTTTACTTCGATATCCTGTGATGGCTTCTTCCACTTTGATATCCTCTTTGATTGCTTCTTCCACTTCGATATCCGCTTTGATTGCTTGTTCCATTTTGATATCGTCGTTGACTATTTCTTTCACTTCGATACCGTCTTTGATTGCTTTTTTCACTTCGTCATCCTCTTTGAATACTTCTACCAACTCGGTATCCTCTTTGATTCCTTAGTCAACTTCAATTTTCTCTTTGATTGTTTTTGCTACTTCGATATCCTATTTGATTGCTTCTCCCACTTCAATATCCTCTTTGTTTACTCCTTCCACTTCGATATCATCTTCGATTTCCTTTTGATTGCTTCTTGCACTGCATTATTCTCTTTGATTGCGTCTTCATCTTCGATATCGTCTTTGATAGCATTTTCACTTCGATATCCTCTGTGATGGCTTCTTCCACTTCGATACCCTCTTTGATTGCTTCTTCCACTTCGATATCCTCTTTGATTGTTTCTTCCGCCTCAACATCTTCTATTTTTGCATGTTCCACTTCGTTATCCCTTTAAAATGCTTCTTCTACTTTCATATCCTCTTTAATTGCTTCAGTTACTTCATTATGCTCTCTACAAAATTGTGGTCTTTCATACAAAACTTCAACCGCTCGTATCTTCTAAACGGGAAGAGATAGCCCTAGCAAACTTGTACAACTTGGTATAAATTTTTGGTGGAACTGTTTTTTTATTGTCATCCTTGACATCCTTTTTGAATGCTTCTCTCACTTCGTCATCTTCTTTGAATGTTTTTTCCACTTCGACATCATCTTTGACTGCTTCTTTAACTTCGATATCCTCTTTGATTGCTTCTCCCACTTCGATATCGTCTTTGACTGCTTCTTCCATTTCGATATCGTCTTTGATTGCTTTTTCACTTCGTCATCTTCTTTGAATGCTTCTACCACCTTGGTATCCTCTTTGATTGCTTACTCAACTTCAATTTCCGCTTTGATTGTTTCTGCCACTTCGATATCCTATTTGATTGCTTCTTCCACTTCAACATTCTCTTTGATAGTTTCTTCCACTTCGATATCCAATCAACAAATTTATGATTTTTCTTACAAAACTTTAATCGCTCGTATCTTCTAAACGGGAAGAGATAGCACTAGCAAACTTTGACAAAATATTAGTACAAATTTTTGATCATTATCATTTTACAACATACATTTATATTATGCAACGTCAATCCTGATCATTTTGGAACGTCCAGATTTTTTATGCAACGTTCATCATGATCTTTTTTGCAACGTTCAATTTTTTTTATACAACTATTATCATGATCATTTTCGAACATCCAATTTTTTTCTCTTTGATTGCTTGTTCCACTTCGATATCCTCTTTGATTGCTTCTTCCACATTGATATCCTATTTGATTGCTTCTTTAACTTTGATATCCTCTACGATTGCTTGTTCCACTTCGATATCCTCTTTTATTCCTTCTTCATCTTCAATATCCATTGGATTGCTTCTTCATCTTTGATATCCTCTTTGATGGCATTTTCACTTCGGTATCCTCTGTAAGGGCTCCTTCCTCTTTGATTTCCGTTTGATTGCTTCTTGCACTGCAATATTTTCTTTGATTGCGTCTTCATATTCGATATCGTTTTTGATTGCATTTTTACTTCGATATCCTGTGATGGCTTCTTCCACTTTGACATCCTCTTTGATTGCTTCTTCCACTTCGATATCCGCTTTGATTGCTTGTTCCATTTTGATATCGTCTTTGACTATTTCTTTCACTTCGATATCGTCTTTAATTGCTTTTTTCACTTCGTCATCCTCTTTGAATACTTCTACCAACTCGGTATCCTCTTTGATTCCTTAGTCAACTTCAATTTCCTCTTTGATTGTTTTTGCTACTTCGATATCCTATTTGATTGCTTCTCCCACTTCAATATCCTCTTTGTTTACTCCTTCCACTTCGATATCATCTTCGATTTCCTTTTGATTGCTTCTTGCACTGCATTATTCTCTTTGATTGCGTCTTCATCTTCGATATCGTCTTTGATAGCATTTTCACTTCGATATCCTCTGTGATGGCTTCTTCCACTTCGATACACTCTTTGATTGCTTTTTCCACTTCGATACCCTCTTTGATTGCTTCTTCCACTTCGATATCCTCTTTGATTGTTTCTTCCGCCTCGACATCTTCTATTTTTGCATGTTCCACTTCGTTATCCCTTTAAAATGCTTCTTCTACTTTCATATCCTCTTTAATTGCTTCAGTTACTTCATTATGCTCTCTACAAAATTGTGGTCTTTCATACAAAACTTCAATCGCTCGTATCTTCTAAACGGGAAGAGATAGCCCTAGCAAACTTGTACAAAATATTGGTATAAATTTTTGGTGGAACTGTTTTTTTATTGTCATCCTTGACATCCTTTTTGAATGCTTCTCTCACTTCGTCATCTTCTTTGAATGTTTTTTCCACTTCGACATCATCTTTGACTGCTTCTTTAACTTCGATATCCTCTTTGATTGCTTCTCCCACTTCGATATCGTCTTTGACTGCTTCTTCCATTTCGATATCGTCTTTGATTGCTTTTTCACTTCGTCATCTTCTTTGAATGCTTCTACCACCTTGGTATCCTCTTTGATTGCTTACTCAACTTCAATTTCCGCTTTGATTGTTTCTGCCACTTCGATATCCTATTTGATTGCTTCTTCCACTTCAACATTCTCTTTGATAGTTTCTTCCACTTCGATATCCAATCAACAAATTTATGATTTTTCTTACAAAACTTTAATCGCTCGTATCTTCTAAACGGGAAGAGATAGCACTAGCAAACTTTGACAAAATATTAGTACAAATTTTTGATCATTATCATTTTACAACATACATTTATATTATGCAACGTCAATCCTGATCATTTTGGAACGTCCAGATTTTTTTTATGCAACGTTCATCATGATCTTTTTTGCAACGTTAAATTTTTTTTATACAACTATTATCATGATCATTTTGGAACATCCAATTTTTTTCTCTTTGATTGCTTGTTCCACTTCGATATCCTCTTTGATTGCTTCTTCCACATTGGTATCCTCTTTGATTGCTTCTTTAACTTTGATATCCTCTACGATTGCTTGTGCCGCTTCGATATCCTCTTTTATTCCTTCTTCATCTTCAATATCCATTGGATTGCTTCTTCCACTTCGATATCGTCTTTGATTGCTTTTTTTACTTCGTCATCCTCTTAGAATGCTTCTACCACCTTGGTATCCTCTTTGATTTCTTCCTCAACTTTAATTTCCTCTTTGATTGTTTCTGCTACTTCGATATCCTATTTGATTGCTTCTTTCACTTCAATATCCTTTTTGATTGCTTCTTCCACTTCGATATCATCTTTGATTGCTGCTTCCACTTGGAAATCCTCTTTGATTTGATTGCTTCTTCCATTTCGATATCGTCTTTGACTGCTTCTTACACATGGATATCCTCTTTGATGGCTTTTAACAGCTCGATATCCTCTTTAATTACTTCTTCGACTAAAAGAAAAACACGCGAGCTGCGAGCAGCTCGCGCACAACGCAACCTCTAGTTATAATTATACAACTAAGACAATCATAACTGTTGCAGATGAATAAGCGCTTGTAATGTGTAGGCTTGCCTATTCTTACCTATAATACTCATGTATTCAGTCCCTTCAGTTAATAAAAAAAAAATGCTATGTTGCCCAAGCTTGCTCTACTCTGATTTCATTCGGAATAGCTCCTACTATATCCAAAAAATTGCCCATGTCAAACCATTAAAATTGCAAGTTCGCATTGCTGCAATAATGTTACGATTAATTAATGAAGTATAGAACAAACAATTCATCGCAATAGGAACACACAATACAAATATTCACTTCGTTTCCGTATGTGTCACAATGGGTCTGTTGGGTTAGGAACCATTTCGGAACCGTGATACAATTTATAGGTAGTAATTCAATAATAAAAACATAATCTGTGAAAATTTCAACTGTTTAACTATCACGGTTCATGAGATACAGTCTGGTGACAGACGGACAGACAGACGTAGTTATAGGGTCCTTTGGGTATGGAACCCTAAAATTATATAAAATAAAAAAAACTAATATTAATAATATACGACTAAATAATTCACGGCTACATTCTATAGCGTTTTTCTTTAGTCTTTCAGTTTATTCCACTAGCCATGAAAACATCAATATACGCTTATTATACATACCAATTTGGATGTTTTTATTCTGTTTTTTAACAGTGACGGAAATTAGGAGAATGGTAGCTGGTCAATCTTAATATGTTAACTAGTCGGACAACATACATATTATACCATACAAGGTCCAGTACAGTCATCATCATCATCATATCAGCCTTACGACGTACACTGCTGAACATAGGTCTCGCTCATAGAGCTCTAGAGATCAAAAAGGCGGTTAAGGTAACGCGTCGGATACAAAATAAGAACGTCCGCGCCTAATGTTTACGACATCGTATCACGAATTTTAAATTTTGAACATAGTAGCGGTCGGTTCAAAGTGTCAAACTAAATACTTAAGTGTGGACTACCCTCAAAATTTGCATTTTTGATTGGCGCTCTTGCAACAATGCTATCTGCGCAGTTAGCCAATCGGCAAATTATAATTAAATTGTAACCTGATTGAATGCAAACAGCTTGATGTTGTTACAGGCCGCACTGTTACACAATAATAATTGTTATGTGGTTGCAGTGTTCAATGGTCGATTCGGAAAAGATAAAACTAATTTTAACCCGATGAAAAATTGTGTATTATAAGTGTGAATGTGTCTAGATTGTCAATAG
This sequence comes from Philereme transversata, assembly GCA_963924445.1. Taxonomy (NCBI): domain Eukaryota; kingdom Metazoa; phylum Arthropoda; class Insecta; order Lepidoptera; family Geometridae; genus Philereme; species Philereme transversata. The sequence continues at coordinate 16,619,582 of OZ004342.1, forward strand.
TCAAATCCGATTATTTTTGTAACATTATTTTGTACCTGGTTTATCCCAAAAATTATTACTTAACACTATGGATAGCCAACACAGTTTTATCAAAGAATACGACCAACTTAAGTCTTATGTTTTGTGCACTTGTCGTGATTATAAAAATACATAGTCAAAAGCAAAACATTTCGTAATTAAAATGGCGGTATTGGGTCCATATATTATGTCATAAAAAGAGCGCAGTACCCAATTTCGAGAACTTCTGTACAAATAACACTAAACCTACATAGTTGTTTAGTACAGTTAGCCATGGTTCCTGTTACCCAGCCTCAGTTTCATTCGATTTACTTTATGGCTCATAAACAATGCTGCCAACTTCTGCCTCTCTTGACAGTTTATGGTAAATAAGATTTTACGGTAACGCGAACACCCAATACCTGCTTTTCTATAACATTTTCTCTTAACATGCAAATGATACTAACCATAAAACGTATTGTATTCGTTCCACAATCGCGCTTCAAATAATACAAATGCTTAGCTTATGCGAATTATGAGCCCATTCAAGAAAGCGGGTAGAAATATGCATCAAGCCATTGAGTTTTAGTACCCATACATACAGCAAAGTAGCCTACAAATTTCATATTCCTTAGTAATCACATTTTCAAACTTTCGCAGCGATAAAAAAACAGAACGACTGCAGCAAAAGTTTTCCAACATTTTCATGGAATCAAAGTTCTTGATTTCATACCAGGGACACGATTTTTAATAACCACGACGCTCAATGTTCGAATTCTAATCGAGTTTTAAATTGCAGCTATTCTTGTCTGGTGCGCGCTCCTCGTTCTGAACTTTCATCTCCCATCCACGGTCCTATTCCTCATTAGATTCTCGACGAACTTGGTCGTAGCCTCGGCTCTTGGGCAAGTTTTTTAACTACACCGGAACGAAGTCGATTCTCGTGATTAATTAATTAGATTGTGCGTGAGCTATTTGCGACGTGATCGGTTTCCGCGGTGTCCATTATTTTGCGATTTAGGTCGAGGGGAGCATTGGAGGGTACAATTTGCTAGGTCACTGCACTAAACAGTCTTGTTAGAATCCCGCTTCACAGTTGCCGTCTTTTTTTATTCAGCTTGAAAGGGGAGGCGTGTTTCTCATGGGCAAGGACAACTTCATTTAGGCGATAATAATTCTTTTGAGAGGAATAATTTATTACTTTTCCTCGACAAGACAGAAAAAGCGGGTAAAAAATGATGAGCGACTGGTGGCCTATAAAATATGGGTTTGATTTTTCTCTCAATATTGTTTTCGTGAATATTAGATCTTTTGTCATTCGCCTGTGCTTGGTTTGCTTCAAAACACTTTCCATGTTGTTCATAAATTACATTATTTTCTACCGTCTAGAGTAAATAGTTTCCGGCATAACACGTGCTTAATACACAAACCATGACAAGTTATTTAAATAAAACAGAACCACAGAAGCTATAAATCAAGACTCAATTAAAAACGAAACATCAAACAAATTAAATAGACCTGCATATTACTCATACTTCTACAGTTTAGGCACAAGTCATAAAAATTAAATTTTGATTAAATCCCTTTACTGAAAGTTAACTAACAATTCTAAAGAGATTTTTTGGTAAAGATAACTTGTAACGTACTTACCTTTAGTCATCATTATCATCATTACCATATGACGTCTATTTTAAGAATGTCTGATCTTGTGCAGATCCCAGCAAACTTCATTGAGTCGTTTTTTCATCTAGTGAGGGGCCGGCTTACGCTGCGTTTTTCAGTACGTGGTCTCTGCTTGAAAACCTTTCTGTCACAATGGCCGTCAGTTCTCCAAGTTAGGTGTCCCGCCTGCTAACACCATAGCTTTCTAATTCTATAGGATATGTCAGTGACTTTCGTTTGTATACGTATCTTCTTAATTTCTGATTAGATCTTGTAGAAACAACCAGCATTGCCTTCTCCATAGCTTGCTAAGTGACCTCGAGATTTCCAAGGCCAATAGAGACCACATCTCTGTTTCAAAATGTCATCACTGGTAAACATACTGATTGAAGATGAGGTATTTTTGATGAGGACATCGTGCATTTTCTCAAATGCGGCTTAATCAAAATATGTATGAAACATTTATCTGCTAAGTATAAAACATTGTTTTGTAACTATACGCAACGAGTTTAATCTTATATAGACGTAAAAAGCCAAGGTTCACATGTTCCTTGTGCGGCAATCGCGGTTGCGGCTTTCTTGGCACGCGCAGTAATTTAATTAAAAGACGTATACATCGACGTATGGTAGGTATTTGATAAAGCCTTGACTCTGATGAAGTTTGCGAGCGAAGATTATCTGTATGAGAAAATTCTGAATAACAAAAATGTGTTTTATAAACCTACTTTTATAACATATTAAATGTTATAAAAGTGAGTTTTACAATTATTATTACTTCTTTTGTAGACGCACAGAGTTTTTGATGCATGATGTAGAAAAAAATATAAAGATAGATAAAATTTTACCCTCTGAGTTGGTAGGTGGATATTTCCAAAGCCGTGTTGACATGGCTAAAGTACGCTTTGTCAAAGTAGATATCTATAATAGCCTAATTACACCTACCGAGTCGAGTGGCGAGTCAGTAAAATGTAACTTGGTCGAGACAGTGCTGTGACCGAGTGAGTGTTCACATGTATTTTTGATATTGTGGCGAGACAGTCAGTCAGTTCAATTTATATGTACAAGTGACGCTGATATGGATCGGAAAAAAATATTATAAAGTCCACTAAGTTACTTCTACCTCTCCTGGTAGAAGAATTAACAGAATTGTTGGCTCAAGAGAAATCTCGGATTTGGACGAGACCATGGATTTTAAAAAGACCTGAGGTAGGTGCTACTAAAACTATTTTTAGTGAATTATAGTTGAAGATCCCGATGAGTTTAGAGCCCGATAAAGTGCCGTGTACGGACCGAGTGGCGAGTGGTCGCCGAATGTATGCCGAGTGCGTGTTTAGATCCACCGAGTGACTGAGCGAGATAGTGCGGAGAAGCGGAGGGGTGGGTACTCGCCCAAGTAAATAGAACGGGGTCCGAGTGACTCTCTCGGCTTCGGTTAAGCTGTCACGGCCTCAGAGGCCAACAGCGAGATTAGTCCATTCGAAAAAAAAAAAAAAAAGACTCTCTCGGCTTGTTGCTAGGCCGAGGGTAGTGTCTCGCCACTCTACTCGGTAAGTGTAATCAATCTATAAGTAAATATATTATAGACTAACGCCCGAATACTGAAAAACTAATCATCTAATCAACTTAACTAAAGATTAACCATTAACTTAACTATTTATAGCATTTCAGTATTTGGGTGTAACATAAAATGAATATAAACTTAAAACTAATACTTTGATATATTTAGTGATGCCCTAGGGTACGTAAATCATGAATTATCCATATAAAAATAAGTTAATTATAGTATTCTAAAAGAAGAAAATCCTAATTAGCAAAAATAATTTTTATCCTCACCCCAAAGCAACCAAGGTCCGTTAATTTAATGGTTTCAGAAATATCTCTTAAATACCCACCCACTACGATATTTTTTTCTAAAATTGGAGAGGGCTTTTCCCTTATTTTATTCAATAAGGCTTTTCAATAACAACCCTCGCTGCTTATAAAAATTATGAAATCGAAGGGGGTTTTGTGAAGCCGTCACTAGGAAAATAATTTTCATTTCTATATTTTGGACAGATTTCACCCATTCAATATAACCTTACGCTTACTTACATTGCTCTTGCAATTTCATCAGCTCAGGAGGAAAATATATTTAAATCCAGTTTATTGGTAAATTGGTAAGCTTTCAGACTAACGATTATGTACACACGGCTACATATCTAGCTATACCTTTTCAGTATAAGTTGACCTCTCATTGTACTGAAGGTCTGCGAGTGCGAGCACAATGCGAACACAGTACTAGCTCAGCTTGTACTGGAAATGTATAGCTTGATGTGTAGCCGTGTGTACAAGGAGAACTTCTAGTGGGGTTATCCAATACGGCAGCGCCAAATCCATACTAATAAAAAATTCGAAAGTAACTGTCTCTGTCGGTCTGTTTGTTACGTTTTTGCAACAATAAGGCTAAACCAATCTTGATGAAATAACAAGAAAATGCTAACCTACCATGTATCTTGAATTGAGCAACGATGCCTAAACGTATTTATATGGCTAAATATGATTTAGAGAATAGTCAAGTACGTCAAATTTAAACATGTTTAGTCGCTAAATACGTTTAGAGATCGTTTTGCAAGCCGGGCTAAGTACGTGACAAAGGATTTTTTTGGAAAAATTGAATGTTATTTCCATTCAATTTTAAAAATCAATCAATGCTCAAGCTTGTACTGCACCTCAGATAAAAAAAATCAGTTGACAATTCCGAACTCTTTGGTCATGGCGGTCCAAAGAGTTCGGAATTAACGCAATTATAATTAAGACAATTTAAATTCACGCGAACGAAGTCTCACCTTAACAGCTCGTAATCTATAATCATTGTAGTAGGTTTGCACTGGATAGAACAGCGTAGGACACTACACTGAATGGAAAGGTTGCTGGGAGCCGATGGGTGCACAAGATCAGTCACGCTGAAAATATAAGGAAAATCTATGACTGAAAAAAACCACTGAGACAAAAGACCGAACAAAACAAATTTTAATAAATAAGTTAGTAATCCATTGAAAAAGCTTTTAATAACGAAGAGTTTTTATTTCTTTTACTTGAGAATTTTAATGTTCTACTTTGTGTTTTGTTCAGAATTCTATAGTTTTTGCAGCTACAATGTGCTTAATAGAAGTGTTAAAATAGAAGAGAATAAATAAGTCATTATCGTCATAATTTTACGACCTCCGTGGTGCAGTGGGCGAATAGCCGGCTGAGACGCAGGAGGTAGCGGGTTCAATTCCCGCCGCGGAACAAATGTTTGCATGATATACAGATATTTGTTTCGAGTCTGGATGTTTTTCTATATATTTTAAGTATGTATTTACAAAAAAATATGTATATAAGTATTCTATCAGTTATCTGGTTCCCATAGTACAAGCTCTGCTTAGTTTGGGGCTAGATAGCGCTGTGTGAAATGTCCAGCAATATTTATTTATTATTATTTATTAATTTTATCAGCCATAGAACATCTACTACTGAACATATGCCTCCATCCCATCTCTAAAGCGACCGATATAGTGCGGGCTGAACCTAACGACTCGCTTTATGAGGTCGTCTTTCTATCTAGCGGGGGCCCGTCCTACGATGCGCTTTCCATTGTGTGGTCTTCGAGAACCTTTCTGCCCCAACGGCTCTCAGTTCTTCGAGCTATGTGGTCCACCACTAACAACTTAAATATCATTATGGAAGAGTTTATTTTTTGTAACTCCATAAGAAAGCTGTATAAAAAGGAAAGATAACAAACTTTATTCAGTCTTAATTTAATTATTATTGTCTCCCTTTGGCGCTTCCGTTTCTTTGTTCGTTCTATCGATAGGAATCTTTTATTTATTTACTTGTAGGTTCTTACGCTGCAAGCTGATGAACAAGAAAAAGAGTACTACACGGGCATACTATATATTCCATTTAGACATTAATATGTCTTTTAAGTTTCACTACCTCCAAGGTAAAGCAACAACACGAATTAATTAAAAGTTTCAAAAATTCTGTAATAAATTTTCATTTTACAGCTGAAATCTCTTCAACAAAAGGGATAACTGCTGATCATCTTCGGATCAGCTGAACTGTTCATCATCATACATAGCAAAAAACTACACCGGTTAAACAGATTTCTACTAAAAAAACCGCGTTCTAATCGGTCTATCTGTTAGGGAACTACATGCGACAGACAGACTATACGACGACGCTGCTTCAGTCTACATACATGATGAAAGAATATGATTTGTTTACGTACCTATATTATACAGGCTGTTTCAGTGATACTTCTAGGACTTCATATTGAGTTTGTCTAAAACTTAAATGTTCTGTGAATTTGCAATAAACCCTGTTTTACAACAATACTAGCCATTAACCCTTGTAATTAAAATACATAATTGATATACGAATATGTATTTTGTATTTGTAATTCAATTACTTCGAAATAATGTAATTTGTAATTGGTATTTTAAATAACTGAGACTGAGATACTTTGTAGTTAGTATTTCAAATAACTATGGCTTCAAAATACATCTGAACATAAATACGACCTCCGTGGTGCAGTGGGCTAATAGCCGGCTGAGACGTAGGAGGTAGTGGGTTCGATTCCCGCCGCGGAACAAATGTTTGCATGATCTACAGTTATTTGTTCCGGGTATGGTTGTTTCTCTATATATTATAAGTATGTATTTACTAAAAAAAATTATATAAGTATTCTATCAGTTATCTGGTTCCCATAGTACAAGCTCTGCTTAGTTTGGGGCTAGATAGCGGTGTGTGAAATGTCCAGCAATATTTATTTATACATTTAGCGATCTTATTAATGGTGCGTTCTACAGAAAATAGCGCTCGATAGTTTTCGTAACTATTCATAAGCAAAATGGCGACCGCTAAATATGTCAATCTTTAAAGTTGACAACACTTTTCCTGTACTATACGCCAAATTGTCAAGTACCTACCACATGACTGTATTTTGTAATTCGTATTTTAAACAAAAATAGTTAAAATTTGTACATTATTCTGTATTTTATATTTCAAATACACGATACAAATATTTAGTACGTCGTATTTTAAATACGTGCGAGATAGTATTTTGTACTTTAATCAACGCAAAGCATGTTTTTTGCCCAGCTCTGACTCTACCCATGTTTTCATTTAATGTCAGACATAACACGTTGTACTATATAAAATAAAGTACCTTTAATTTAAAATCAGAGGGATAGATGAGAAATTTCTTGCAAAGAATGTCCTTGGAACTAAAAATAATAATCATTCGAGTTATTGAAACTAATGTTAAGGCAAGAAGGTTCACATTGGAAAGAGACCCGGCAGTAGCTTTCCTTGAGGTTTTTGCTTATTTTGTTTGCAAATGTTCCCGATATTGAATCACCGCGCCGCTGGCTGAGAGTGGATTATATTTTCTTCCACTTTTATATTGGTTCGTGAACTAGATTGAGTGTATAAAGCACACTCAATTTCGTAATTCGTTTATATGGATCATGAACTAAATGATAATAAAAAAAACTTAGCTTGCTATACTGAAGTTTTTGTAGCTATAGTAAAAAAATATGTTGACGCTGTAGCATCCATTCTGTATCTAAATATACTGTGACTATTTTTCATACTGCAATACTGAGGTTTTTGTAGCTATAGGAAAAGTGATGTAGATGCTGTAGCATCGTTTCTGTATCTGATTTTACTGCGACTATTTTTGTCTTATAGTGACAAAAATAGCTTACGTATCGTGGGTCACAACACGCAGACGCGGAACAAATATTTGCAGATCATGTAAACGTTTTATAAACAGCGGGTATCGAACCCCCAACCACTTGCGAGTCGGCTTCTCACTCGCCTCGCGACAGAGGCCATCGATTTGTATCGAGTAATTTTGGATGAAATTAGGAATAAAGTTTTTCGAGATCAAAAAATCCGTTTAAACTGTAGGCAGATCATATATCGCAGATCGCAACTTATGCCTAATTTAAATAACGTTTTAAGCAACAAAGTAACTTACTTATCTACCAGCAAGGAATCCAAATAGCAGAACGTACTTGGTAGAGATAACTTAAGGGCTTTGGACACGAGACTAGTTATCTGGTCTTTTTAGTGACTAACTTTTCATTTACGTCATGACGTTGACAGTCATAAAACAAGCAAAACTTAGTTTTTTTATGTATTAGTAGATATTTATAAATTATCTTTATATAGAAAGAACACAGTTGAGCAACTTACATACCGTTGCAAATGATCTATAGATTAATCACCTTCCCCAGATCACTGCCAGGCGAGTGTCCCCAAGACATTGACTGTATTTATTTGCAATACTCTCAGATCACACGTTGATTCGACCAGACGACAAGAAAGAATTTTGGCAACAAAATAATCGATCATACAACGTTTTACAAAACTGAACTGAGAATTGAGGCAAGTAGTGCTAATTTAATTCTTTAAATTGCAAATGATAAATTTATCAAATATCCGAAAACAAAAAGTTTAACATCGATAAAGCCTAGGCTCTACTAACTAAATTACCAAAGTTATTAATTTTGATAAGAACTTTTGTGAATAAGATTATAATTTGCTTGACTTTAACTCATCCCTTTTTAAGTTTAAAAGTTTTAGACACTGATGAGGTTGTCAAAAGGAGATCGATCACTGTTTTACCACAGGTAAGACTGTAGTATTACTATACATTACCATTAATATCGCAATCATTGCCGTCAAACTTCTTCGAAGTAAGTTCGTATAAGTCAGTGGCCAATAGGCATGATGGCAGATTTTGAAAAACTGTCGTATAGTGTTCGGAAACGTATATTATTTACTAGCTGAGCCGCCAGTGGCTTCGCACGCACAAATACCAAATACATTTTTCTATACAAACCTTAACCCCCCATGGGACCTGATTTATGGGATAAAAAGTAGCCTATGTGGTAATCCGAATCATAATCTACGTAAATATGTTATAGCCATACGTCAATTTTTGAATACAGACGATTGACAGAAATTATCGAGTGATTGACTGTTGAAAACATGTCTTAAGATACGAAATCAGGGGTTCAGTACTCGCCCGTGAACCAGCATCGTGTAAAAGCCCTTATAGGACATTCTCTGTTGTGGATTATATTTATTTTATGGTGATTTCGTTCGCTTATTAGCACTTTAAGTTGCAGATCAGCACATTTATGAGACTGTTGGGTGCCATTTGCTGATTAGAATTCATGATTATTAGAACTATATGATAAAGATGCTGCTTTGTTTATATGGAAGATAAGAGACTAGATAATAAGATGGTTTTGATATCAACAAAATATCATGATAAATTTAAAGACTATGATGTTTTTTATAGTTTTTATTTAATGAACGTCACGCTCCTCATCACGCTGTGGGAGTTTCAAGCCCATACTAAGATTCCTGAGATGAGGCCGACAACTGTCATCGATTATATTTGTTTCTGTTTTTATTTGGTACAAAGTGGTGTACATTAAAGTGTTTTTTTACTAAAACCCAGTTTTATAGATCCACCACTCTCCTAATGCACTCTACTAACAAACCGTCACGCGCAAATCCTTGGTGCGCAGATGCTGGCCAGCTCCAACACCGTCGTGGCAATGATAGCTGGCAGAGTAGGCCGTGAACCAGACAATGCTATTACAAGAATGTTCTCAATAGCTTTTTAATATTGTTTTGGGTCCATGAGCTACTTAATTGCTTGAAATAAATGTGTTTTTCATGTTTTTTTAATAATAAATATTGCTGGACATTTCACTCACCGCTATCTAGCCCCAAACTAAGCTAATCTATAACTATATAACCAAAATATAAGCTATAACCAAATAACTGATATAATAAGATAAGATAAGATAAGATAAGATAACTCTTTATTGTACACCAAAGTAAAATACAGAACACAATTTTTACTAACAAATTTAGTACAATGGGCGGTCTTATCGCTAAAAGCGATCTCTTCCAGACAACCTTAGTATGGACAGGATTACAATATATCACATGACGGCGGTGCATCTATATAAAATTAAAAACATACCTACATACTATAAACCTAAAATACTAATAATAACTCAAATTTAATTATAATAAAACAAGCAACTATAAAAATGGTTATGATGAATTAACAAGCAGCGACAACTTCAACGCAGGGACAGATAATGCGTGTGTACTTTTGTTTTAAAATTACTAATAGACTTGGATGTTCTTATAGAGAAGGGCAAATCGTTCCACAATCGTACGGCTGTTACAGTGAAGGATCGACCATAAAACTCTGTCGTATGGACAGGAGTTTTAAGTTGAAGGGAATCTGAAGAACGCAAATTGCGATCATTAGCCTGGTGGAGAAACTCAAAACGCTCCTTAAGATAGAAGGGAGAAGAAGGGTTAAAAAGGATGTTATACAAAAGGGACAGTATGTGTGCATTCCGGCGAAGACGGATGGGGAGCCATTTGAGCTTTGCGCGAAAATCAGAGACATGGTCATACTTGCGCAAGCCAAATATAAACCGAATACAGAGGTTTTGAAGGCGCTCAAGTTTGCTCAGTTGGGCTTCAGAGAGGTCAAGATAGCAGGCGTCGGCGTAGTCCAGAATCGGAAGTAAAAGAGTCTGTGCAAGCGTAACCTTGGTAGCAGTCGGCAAGAAGTTACGAATTCTCCGTAAAGATCCAGACGATGCAAACACCCTGCGGCTAATCTCATTGATACAGGGAACCCAAGTTAAACGGGTATCCATCTGTATTCCTAAATTTTTCACTGACTGTGTGACTTCTATAGGTGTTCCGTCAAAAACTATGCATGGTAGCTGTGCAAAATTAATTTTGGAGATCTGTTTGGAGCTACCAATAATAATGGCCTGCGTTTTGTTTGGATTGACTGTAAGGCCAAAAGATTTACTCCAGTCGCATATCCGGTCAAGGTCAGTATTTAATAAGCTAATGGCTCCATCGATATTTTCAACTGTAGCTTGAGTATAAATTTGCAAGTCATCTGCGTACAGGTGGTAGGAAGAAGTTACATTTTGTGAGATAGAATGGATGAACATAGCGAATAGGAGAGGGGATAAAACGCCACCTTGTGGGACACCGGCAGAAAGATTGCACCACGAAGAGTAAGCCTCTTCAACAAGGATGCGCTGACGGCGCCCAAACAAGTAACTATGAAACCAGTCAATTGCCGTTGGAGATATGTTAAAGGAGCATAACACACCCAGAAGCAGGTCGAAGTCAACATTATTGAAAGCGCTGCTGAAGTCAAGGAGTATCATTACTGTAAGCTTCTGACTGTCCATCCCAAACCGAATGTCGTCTGTTATTTTAACCAGAGCTGTTACGGTGCTATGACCTGGACGGAAACCAGATTGATAAGGATTTAAAAGGGAGTTTTTGGAAAGGAAGGTACTTAACTGTTTATGAATAAGGCGTTCAAGGATTTTAGATAGGTAAGGAAGGATTGATATTGGACGGTATTCAGCAAAAGAGGAAGGATTGGATTTTTTAGGTAAGGGAATAATCTGAGCTTCTTTCCAGGCATCGGGAAATGTGCCAGAATTTACAGAGAAATTTAGAATATGCGTAATAACGTGGATAATTTCATCAAGAATGGGAACAATCATATTTCGACTGATACTGTCATTGCCCACAGCATTTGAAGTAATAGATGCAATGCTCCCTTTAACATCACAATCGTCGAATTGACTAAAATGAAACTGAGGGAAGTCTGGCGTTGGTTGAGAAGAAAGATATTTTAGTGTAGTGAGCTTAGTTAATCCATCAATATTTGAGGAATTTGAAAAGTGCTGATTGAGGATAATATGTACTTTTATACTTTTTTTTGTAAATAAATACTTATAATAAATAAAAAAACATCCAGCCTCAGAAGAGATGACTGTAGATCATGCAAACATTTGTTCCGCGGCGGAAATCGAACCCGTCTCAGCCGGCTATTCACCCACTGCGCCACGGGGGTTTTATTTGTTAACTTATTAAAAACATTCCTACTAGTGGTTCGCCCCGAACTGAGATCTCGCGAGTCTCCGATTAAAACAAAAAAAATATTATTTGTAATCTTTCACCATCGAAATAGTGCCACGAAATAATAACCAAATAACTTGAGCTTCGGTTTCATTCAAATTACAGGTAACGGGAGTTCATGTAATGGTTACTCCATTTTTGGGGTACAAATTGCAGTTATTCTGGATTTCAGACTTTTGCCTATATTTGTGTCATTTAAGCTATACGTTTACCAAATTACAGCTCTGTGGGGTCACTGGTGTACCCTCTCAATTTTGTCAAAGCTCAGTTTTTACTATGGCTAATAACTCAAAAACTATAAAGACTTTACTAAAAATAAAGACGGAGTCTAATGACCTGAGTATAAAGACCTTTTATTTGATGTTCTATTTGACCTAATAGTCTCATTTTCATATTTTTTTACACCAAAATTGTGCCATCACTACTTACCTATGTATCAAATTTCACGATGATCGGATCAACGCTTCGAAAGTTATCCTCGGACAAACAAACAAACATACATACAACGCCGATTTGCCCAAGTTGATTTAGAGATCTCGCTTCGCTCGATCAATAATGTAAACCAGACCGTAAATTTTTTTTCCCTAACTATGAATGACCTCTAAATAGAACCTTTTACTACATAAAACTAACTATATCCAAACCTTATTTATATTCGAATCTAATAAGTTCTCATAAATTCTCTGTTTCAAATTCATGGCAATGCCACGTCCATGGAGGTGAAATATAGTAGACAGCGATTGGTCAAATTTAAGCAAGCTCTAAACTCTGAGCTGGCTTGATTGCAGAAAACTACTTAAACATAAAACTGGCGGTGTCCTAATAGAGCGCGATCGCGCTAATAAGCGATGCGATTATCGTAAGTTTTTGTCAGTGTTTTAGTCGCGCAATGTGATCGCGTCAGTCAGAAGATTTAATCAATCGTAAGCTCGTAGGTACGATAAAATTTCGTGCGAACTAGTTATGATCGCGGGATCGCGTTCTATTAGGAACCGTTGACCATTGAAGTATAAAAAGGACCCCGCATTGAGCATCGAGGTATAACAAGACCATTTTGGTAAAGAAGATTGGCGAAATTGGACCCAAGCGATATAAACAACCGTTTATAATAACTGTCATGTAAATTGAAAGAAATTCAGTTTTTGATTTTTTATTCGCGTGCAAATTGTACATTATAACATTTTCTGAAACTTACGGCTGTGACGGATTTGATTACAATCACAGAACGTGTACAGATATATTTGTTCTGGATATGGATATTTTTTTTACTTATTATATGTAAGTACTAGTTGACCCGCCGAACTTCGTACCGCCTTGACATGCATATGACACGGGCTATCAATGTACTTCACCCCGGTAGAATTCATCATTAGCTGCATCTATGTATGAGAAAATAATTTTCTTCATAATTTCTTATTGCGTGATTTTTTCCCTTATTTTAATAGTTATTCTGCTATTTGGGACGGAGACAAATACAATAAATTAAAAACCATAAAAATTAGTCTAGCGGTAGTCGTTCTCGAGTTATAAGTGTTCGAACAAACCCAACTTTGTTTTGTTCAATAGAAGCTGCAAATATATATATATATACTATATATATATATATATATATATGTATAAGTATTATATCAGATATCTGGATTTCGTGGTACAAGCTTGGCTTAGTTTGGGGCTAGATAGCGCTGTGTGAAATGTCCAGCATTATTTATTTATTACATTTTTGTCTTATTTTGCCTTTGTTTATATTGTATGTTCATATTTTTCGTATTCTCTTTAACATTATAAGTCTCACAACATTTTCTCTTGCCTCGTCACGTAGATGCCCTTTCGCACACATACGTAATTCATTCGTCCACGTCTTTTGTTTGAGGAAAACTGTTTTATTCGTTTTATTACGTACAGTATCATATTCCTAGGAAACGAGTGTGGGTCTGATAAGATGAAAGTGAGTGAGGTAGTTTCTCTGTTATAGATACGGCATACCTATTATTTCTATCCATCCATGCTAATTCGAAAGTAACTTCGTCTCTCTGTCTATTTGTTATGTTTTCATGGCTGGACCGATTTCAATTAAATTTGGTATACAGATAGATTATGACCAGGATTGCAACATAGACTCCTTTTTGTCCAACTTGGCAGAAGAAGGGTAATGTTTTTATTGAAATACCACGTGTGCAAAGCCGCGAGCGGGTCAGTTAATAGATATTATATATTCAAAAGTAATTCTGTATGTATGTATGTATGTTTGTAACGTTTTCACGACTAATCAGCGGGCCCAATTTTAATTTATTTTTTGTTATGTGATAAATTATGAAAAGGTGAAGTGGCAGTGGGCCGGTCATATCTGCCGCAGAACCGATAACCGTTGGGGTAAACGCGTTCTGGAGTGAAGACCACGTCTAGGCAAGCGAAGTGTAGGACGCCCTCCGGCTAGATGGAGTGATGATTTGCGTACTGTGGCTGGCAAGGATTGGATGAGAAGAGCTGAGGATCGGGCTCAATGGTGCACTCTGGGAGAGACCTACGTCCAGCAGTGGACTGTTATAGGTTGATGATGATGATAAATTATACTTTTTTCTTTCTTTATATCACTCAAAAAATAATAATAGTTTTTGAATATGTACAAGCTCATTTTGGTTCATAACCCTAAAAATGTAAAATGCCTCAGCTATATGTACATCACAAAACGCAATATTGATCAATGATTTTTTTTAACTTTTATTGTGAAACAAAATAACTAACACTCAGAGATTATTTTACAATATACTACAATAATTATAATAATATACTAAATACAAGATTTAATTACAAAAATTACAACATCTATATCCAAGTAAGTTATTTTGTCACGAAAGGTAGCTACAATTTTATAATCGTACCTACGTGAGTTCATGTAACTTATCATTTGGAACCCTTTTTTGTAGAACACGTAGGCAAATCCTTGTCTAACAAAAGGGTTCTGTGTCATGTATTCCACATAAATACTTGGTTTACAATAATCATCCACAGATATATTTTAATTTAATTTTCTGCGTCCTTTCCAACCCTTTATTTGTCCTTAAAATTTGGCCACACGTAGCAACCATCCAATACCTACCGTGGTTATTACAACAATAATATTGCAAATATTATAAGCCTTTGTATTTATGGTACCCAAGCTCGAACAAAAACAGTGGATGGGAAATATGCCCGAGGCACGGTCACATTCGCCTTATTTTGTGTGTGATACCGCGATATTTATCTTCGGTATTAGTACTGTGGCACACCAAACAATAATTGAGTGAACAAACGTGTTGTGTAAACCTTAGTACGACTAAAGTAAAGTTGGGCAGGACACTTGACCAAAGGTGGTGGCAGTTGGTGTAGGCTGGCTTCACACACGGCAGCTATAATGTAGAGATGTACATTATACCACGATACATCTCATTACATATTTCCATAGAAATCGTCAGGAGACCACACACGACAGCTATAATGTACCTATATTTTTACATCTTCGTATCCTATGCGATACGAAAATATACATTTATATTTCAATACATCATAATACATCTCAATACATTTCCGTATATCTCTCTCTTCGAAAAGGATCCTATAATATTATAACATTAAAAATAAGAACATCATTTATAACACCTCAGCAGCTGGAAAGTGCGTCAATCGGGACGTATACCAATGGAATGAAGGGAAAGATACATTATATTACCCGTTGTGTGTGTGATACATTAAGATAATTTATCCCGGAAATCCGGAATGTAATGTATATTAATATACATTATAGCTGCCGTGTGTGAAGCCCTTAAGGCCCTGACTGATTGGTGGCCGTGAAAGAGAACACAAAGGGTGAGTGGATGATATAGCCGCAGAGGGTAAAACCTGGATGCGAATAGCACAGGAAGATTGGGGTGGCGTTTGAGGCAGGAGGCTTATTACTGCAGTGGGCTAGCATTAAAACCGTCAAGATCACGGCAATACAGATTTGGATGGTTGTGGTGCCCGATTACGCGGACAATGATGAAAGTGATGATGATCGTTAAAGGAAATCGGCAAACGTCTAAGAACGTAGCATTCAGAACTTAAAAAAATCTTGATAAAAACGGATATTTATCGCGTATGTACCTTTTTTATTAGTTATCCCGACGTTTCGCAACCCGTGACCACGATCGCGAAAGTTTAAAATAAAATTAAAAAATTCTGAAACGAAAGTTATACAAAGTCCTCAGAAATGTTTTACCTTAGATTATAACTATAAATTTGAAATTAACTCTGTCTGTTTTTTACGTTTTTACGACTAAACGGCCGGACCGATTTTGATGCAATTTGGTATAAATGCCCTGGATTGAGTCGTAAGAAGCTCATTTGCAATGACGAGTTAGCAAAAGCAAGGCTCCACAGCCTCGAGCATCGTCGAAAGGTTGCAAGCCTCTCGGTTTTTTATCGGATACATTTCGGAGAGTGTGCTGCGGAGCTTTTCAACCTAATCCCACCATCCCCATTCTATGATCGGACAACCAGACGCGGAGCGCGTTGCGCCACCGCTACATGGTAGACATACCTCCCATACGCACAAAGCGGTACTCTTCCACCTTTATTATGCGCACCGCCAAGGAGTGGAACGCCTTGCCTGAGTCTGTGTTTCCTGATAACTACAACCTAGGGATCTTCAAGTCACGAGTGAATAGGTTTCTTCTAGGCAAGCGTGTACCATCGTAGACTGCATCCTCTCTTACCATCAGGCGAGATAGTGGTCAAACGCTAGCCTATAATTTATATAAAAAAAAGGTTACTTTTTATTGATAAATCACGCATGCGAAGCCATGGTTTTGTGATACATAGCGCACGGCCCGTTAACTACTTTTAGTTGTTTAATGTAAGAATATATAAGTGTAACGATTTAGATAATGTATCTGTAATGTTATATAAACTGAACTCTATCACTCATAGTCATAGTCATTTATTTGGTAAGAATATTACACGTCATACTTCTTATTGGTACCTCTTGTCGGTACACACTGTACGTACACACATGGTATAAGCAACAAAAGAAAACAATAATATTAATAAAAGTTATTTGAAGTAATACAAAAACAAAACAAAATTGGATACCAATATGGAATTACACAAGTCAATTTAAATATAAAAAGTCAATACAATAGTCATACAAAATATTCAATAAAAATAGTCCAATAAAATTATTATATTAATTTGGCATGTCAATAAACTCCTTATAACTATAGAAGGTGTTACTCAGGAGCCAGCGCTTCAGTTTGAGTTTAAATGTATTGTAACTGGTTGCCTCAATTACAATACAGGGTAGTCTGTTATATACCGTCGGTCCCATTACATGCGTTAGCTGATCCGACTTGGCCAAGGTACGGGACACGATAGCAAGCTTGTCAGCCCGCCGAGTGTTGTACTGATGCCTATCCCTGTTCGTACTGAACAGTTCTTGGTTAGACCGCAACCTGGAATATGACGATAGACGAGCGCGTCAATATTTCCAGCTCATTTGTTTTATGTCAATTTGCCTTCTGAGGCTTTAGTACGAGTTCTCAAAATATAATGTTACGCTGTTACACAATAAGAAATATCCGAAATTTCTCGAACGCTTTTGTCTTACCTGCTGTGTTATTGCCTACGGTTGCGCAGGATGGGGATTGGTCATTCTGTCGAAACACCGACCCTTTTCCTGGAACGTTCGAGATCGTTCTAGTGTAGTGAATTGTGTGCGATATAAATAGAGATAGAGAGGAGAGATGGCCGGACAGTCAGTCTGGATTTAGCTATACGTGCGAACATTTCGGTGACTTTAAGTGGTGCAACAGTGGTGTGAATTAGTGTGTTGTGATTACGTGTGACCAAGTTCGTGTATTCATCGTTTTAGTGTTGAATAAAAGTGTTATTTTGGTTAGACTGATTCCCATTATTTTATCCCGAACCCTCGTAACAATAATATACGCAAAAGTCAAAAGTTTTCGTGAGTTCGCATATGTACGCTGCAAGAATCACGCTCACTTAAGCATAGACGTTTGCATATTTGACAATTAGTGCAAGACCCTGCAATGCGCATCTTGCTTTAAACGTACATTGCAATCGCATTTCGACCGTGGTGTACCACTACCCTTACATGTGTGTGATGTGAGGATATTTATCTTGCGTCGCTTATCTACTCGATAATTTATTACGTTTGTGATAATTTCGTAATTATCGCGAGCTCCTGAATGTTTCGAAAATGTTTGTGTTGTTTTTCTGCTGGTCGTGAAAGCTTTAGCTTTATTGTGATGTGTACGTTTATTATGAAATCTTTGAACCGTTTTTATTTAGCACTAAATGGATGACTCAGAACGTTATTATTTCGCGGGTAAATAGTTGTCTTGGCAATTGTATTGTGGGGCAACCCTTGGCTAAAATGAAACGCGAGGATCGAAAGATTATGGTGGGAATCATCACAGGACACTGCGAACTTAACCATCACCTCTTGAAGACTGGGGCCACGGACAGTGGGCTTTGTCGCGCATGTCTTCAGGTGGAAGAGACGGTGGAGCACGTGATGCTTCACTGTACGGCCACGAGCGATATCAGCCTGAGGACAAGTCTGCAGCAGCTCATCGAGTACTCATCCGCTAACACCACAACAGAATCCACGAGGATATTGGGACCAATGCGAGACGTCAGTGCAGATCTTATTCCCCCCACCCTAGAATTAGAATTAGAACCCTAAGCTAGTTGGAGCTATAACTTAAAAAAGCGGAAAGATGAAAGTGGATGACAAGAGCCGAAGACTGGGCTCAGTGGCACCTATTGGGAGTGGCCTATGTCCAGCAGTGGACTTATTTGGGCTGATCTTAATAGTGATTATGAAATAACTGTAATGGATTTTGCATTAAGCAATTTATCAGCTATGGCCGCTAACATCTACGATATAACTAAGCAACGCCATTTGTAAACTAACTAGGTACTAACATTCATGGCCTTTATGGACTATATTATTTACAGCCACATAATGTAGGTATGTACAGGGTGACAAATGGGAAGTTGCCTAAAGTATATGCATCTCTTTCCTCCTTTATTCTACAATATAAGGCTGGGCCCACGTAGGTATATTCTAGAACGTTGTCAGTTTCTATT
The DNA here is from genome assembly GCA_963924445.1 of Philereme transversata. Classification (NCBI taxonomy): domain Eukaryota; kingdom Metazoa; phylum Arthropoda; class Insecta; order Lepidoptera; family Geometridae; genus Philereme; species Philereme transversata. Next base: position 16,638,398 of record OZ004342.1, read on the forward strand.
GAGACGCCATAAAGAGCAGTACGTGTACTTTAAAATGAGTGACCTTACGAACGAAGAAAAGGTGTATCTCATTGAGTGCTTTTATTCTAGAGGTAAAAACTATACTGAAGCATATAGAGGTTTTCGTACCAAGTTTGGAAGTAAAAGAGTAGCTAGTAAAAATACTCTTAGAAGGTAAGAATAAAAAAATATATATTTGACTTTATAGTATGACCGTTATTCTTTAATGAAGTCTTAAATTTTTTTTTACTTCTTTCTTAGAGTAATTGATAACTTCATCAATTATTATACTCTTGACGATCGTCGTCATGATCTTCCTGGTCCTTACACAGTTACCACAGAAGATAAGGTTGCCGAGGTAGAAGAACATTTCAAGAATAATCCAACGGATTCAATAAGAAAAGCTGCAGTAGCTTTAAAACTGAATCGAGAGACACTAAGATTAATAATGAAAAAGTTCATCAAGTTACATCCTTACAAAATGACAACTCATCAATTGCTCCGTACATTCTAAAGAAAAAAGAATTGAGTTTAGTAAAGTTATGACAAATAAATTGGAAAACAACGAGATCAATATTAATCACATAATTTTCTCAGACGAGGCTCACTTTTATTTCAACGGATATGTCAATAAACAAAATTACCGTTTTTGGGGTACTGAAAATCCACATTTAACTGAAGATAAACCCAAGACCAAAAATGATTTGAGAGAAGCTATCAGAAAAGGAATTTCTAATATTTCTTCATCTACAATTGAACAAAGTTTTTATAGCTTTCAAAAACGACTTGATTATTGTGCAAGTTCAGATGGGGATCATTTCGAAAATATTTACCATTAATAGTCATTCCCTAGCCAGATTTTGTCATTTTTTTTTTAAACTTAATTGTGCCTATTGAAAATGTTCAATTAAACTGAAACCTATCCAAATAAAAATGACTACTTCAGTGATTCAATGTATGTTTTTATAATTTTTTTTTCCTGAACCTATCTCAAAATTATAAATGATTACTTTAGGCAACTTCCCATTTGTCACCCTGTACATGATTCAGCATCATGTACATACATACCTACATTATGTGGCACTGCCCTGAGATTTACTGTACAATCAGTCATCAGAAACTACAAGTATCACAAAACTCATACCCGAAAATGATATTTGCAGATCTTGCAAATATTTATATTTATTATTATATATTTTTTTTTATTATTCACTTTTTCTATGGTCGCAGCAGATATTTAAAGTACAATCTCTTCGCCCACAGCGTCACAAAAGTCGTCAGTTAAAGCAATATAAATAATTAAATAAATATGGCTGGACATTTCACACAGCGCTCTCTAGCCCAAAACTAAGCAGAACTTGTACTATGGGAACCGCATAACTGATATTTATATATTTTTTTAAAATAAAGAAATATAATATATAGAAAAACATCCAGACCCGGAACAAATATCTATCAGATCATACACACATTTGTTCCACGGTGGGAAACGAACCCGCTACCTCCTGCGTCTCAGTTGGCTATTCCCCCACTGTACCACGGAAGTCGTCATATACATATAAATATAAATAAAAATATAAAAGCCCATCAATTTTCCAAAGAGCTTTATGATTCACACATATAACCTTATCTAGATTTCAGTTGACCCTACATTTAATAAGTTGAACTCCGCGCGAAGTGTCGCTGGCACCCTGCCAGATACTGCCCAATAGATATTTTATTCTGCAAAGCCCAAACTTTTCCTCTAAATTCCACAATCCTTCATGAAATTGTAATGAGCCCAACTATTTATGGCTAATCTTTTCGGAACAAACTTCACAAAGCCAATGTTCTACGCAAGAAAGTGGCTTTTTAAAATGTTTACATCAAAAAGTGGTGATGAAAAGGGACGGGAAGTTAGAGCTGCCATTCGAGTGAGTAGGATGGTGTTGGGAAGGGAGAGTGGATTTTTGAATTGCAAATAGGGAAAATGAAACCCGCCGCACTGCCTTCGGTCTGCTACCCCCGAAGCTCTTCCGGCGTCATAATCATCGTTAATAACAGTGGAGTAGTGTAATGAATTTAACTCCCCCGTCAAAGCAAACTAAAGGAGATTAGGTAAAATTACAATGAAAGAGCTACCAAAACAGTCTATACCCCGTTGTGAAGGACTATTGAAATGCAGCAAAATTAACATACTAACAGATAAACCAGTATTTATGAATGTAATAATATTTTTGCAGTTTAAAATTGAGTTAATTTAAGATTTTTGATTTATATAGTATTTTTTTTGTATAGTGTTATCTGAACACATACAAAAATTCCAATATTTTTTTAAAAATCAGCACAAAAATTTCAAGCCTAGACGGGACTTGAACCCGTGACCTTTCTCTTGATGCGAGGATGCACTTCCAACTATGCTACCAGGCAATTCACGTCAGGGTTGAAATTAGTGAGATGATTCAAATTACGATTACAGCGCCGTTAGCTACATCTACAGGAAAACTTATACAGTTTTTATTGACCTGCTCAATGCCAAACGTTGCAGTTTATTACATTGACAAGAGATGTCACGTTTCTTATTTTTAAATACTATTTTTATAAAATATCCGAACACATACGGAAAATTACAAGATTTTTTTAAAATCATCAGACAAATTTCAGGCCTAAACGGGACTTGAACCCGCAACCTTCCTCTTGATACGAGGACGCACTTCCAACTGTGCTACCAGGCAATTGAGTGAATTTATTCACATCACTATTAGACCATAGGCCACCCCCATAGATTTACAAAGCAACTGATCTTGTGCAACCTGCATTCAACGGCTCCCATCAAATTTGTTCAGGTCCCCTTTCAATCTAGTGGGGGGCAGTCCTACGCTGCGCTTTCCAGTACGTGGTCTCCAGTCGAGAACCTTTCTGCCCGAACAGCAATCAGCTCTTCAAGCTATGTTCATATTTGCTACTTAGATTTATGGAGTTTCTTTTATTATGATATTTAGTTGCCTATTTTAATCTAATGATTATTTGTTTTTTTTTTTCAATTATATTTTTAATTTTTATTTATTACTTTATTATAAGCAGTGCGTTTTCCATATACTAGAGATGCCTATTTCTTTTATAAGAAACTTAAATCGTATAAAACGTAAGACGATGATATGTACGTAAGGGATGTAATCTTGTTATTTGCCTACTCGCTTTTTAACCAAAATAGCCTATTTAAATTAGCTAAAACTTAGTTTTAGAACTTTTGGACTAATGAATTATTCATCTAATCTACAGTTTTACATGGTCGTTTATTTTTATGGTAATTAACAAATCAAATTATGCCTCAACATGTAAAGTTAATCAAAGCAAGAGCCAAATAAGCGAGATTAGGTTAAGTACCTAGTAACAAGCTTATAGAATTGTGTGGACACGACCTTTTTAAATATTATAATAATTGGTACATATTTAGTTAAGATCCTTTGAAAAATTTAAGCAATAATGTGTAATTCGAACTCCAGAAGACGTTACGTATTTTGTAATCCATCAGGACAAAATATTCAAACACTTTTTTTGTACTACTAATGTTCCAAACTTACCATACCTGATGGTAAACAGTTACTGATGGTAGAAAGTAAGAAAATACATCTACTTGACACACTCAGGACAGGCCATTCAAAACAATATCTACACACTTACTTACATAAAGATTATAAATGTTTAAATATAACAATTATATAAAGAAACACAGGAAACACAAAAGATAAAGATTAAGTACATAGTTAGGAGACTACCTAGATAATATGTATATAGAGGTTTGTAACACCAAAGGTATCTTGCGAGTTGCCGACCCTTTATTACATAGCAGGCAGGTTTTTATTATAGGTTTTTATTTTTATACTATTAGGGTAGCAAACAAGTATACGGCCCACCTGATTGTAAGCGTTTACCGTAGCCTATGGACGTTTGTACTACCAAAAGTATTACTCGCGCGTTGCCGACCCTTTAAAATTTTAAAACATAAGTAGTTCTAATAGAATAATGTTTACTCGAATACTAAAGAAATATTTTTACCGTGCGTATTGAGGTTTAAACGCTACCTCGTAGCACCAAAAAAATGTGATGGATATTACTATTATAAGAAAGCCAAAAAAGCCTATAGAAAACCGTTTATCACCTTATCTTATCACTAGCTGACCAATCCGCAGCTTCACATGCGTAGTTTTTCAATAAGAACATTACCCTCTTTCTGCTCAGTTGGGTAAAAAGTAACCTATGTTACTCCGGGACAATGTAGCATTGGTGAAAGAATTTTTGAAATCGGACCAGTAGTTTTTGAGTTTATTCGTTACAAACATACAAAAATACAAATCCTTCCTCTTTATATTATTAGCTTATATACGCGTGACGGCAAACAATTCTTCGACGAATGCCGTCATGGCGTGACGGCATACGAGTTGATCTTACCCCCAAAGCGCGCCAACAGATTTTTCTCCTAATTAAAGGGTATCAAAATTGAGGTGAGATATGATAAGCGGCTGTCGGGTTTATTTAGTTATTTTAAGCTTTATAATTACTTGTACAGTACGGCAACCAAACATCCAGCCTACTTTAAAAAGTTCCAGACATTAACATACCCGTGGAGTATTTCATTAAAAAATACTACATACGATTAATTGTCGTTTAAAAACGCTTAAATAATTTAAAAGTGGATTCGGGCTGCACTCCACTGGAAGCTGTTTAATTCTGCATTCCTTTCCGGATTGCATTCCTGCGACTGTGAGGCGACCACTTGACGACCTGATGGAGACGTATGTGAAATTTAATTTAAATACTACATTAGTAATATAGCGGTCCCATAGCGTTGTATAAGAGACTATGCTAGAATATGAACGTAAAAATGTTTTATTTTTATCAACTTTTAAGTGGCTTTATCATACTGGCGATTTAAAATCAAATCAAAATATTTATTGGGAACAGTTTATACAGCAGGGTAGCAAAAAACAAATGAAACGTTAGCACTGCAAAAGTTTAAAAACTGTGTGGTATAATGCCAGCGCCTTCCTTTTAAACTTGTAGGTCCCTATAGGTTCCTTAATATAGGTAGCACTATTCCTGAGAATAAAACATTTTTATTTTGACATTTATATTTTATATTGATGACCTCCTTGGCGCAGTTGGCGAATAGCCGGCTAAGACGCAAGTAGTGGGTTCGATTCCCACAGCGGAACAAATGTTTGCATGATCTACATATATTTGTACCGGGTCTGGAAGTTTTTCTATATATTATTTATGAATATTTATTTATTTGACACAATATACAAATACAAAAATTCAATACATAATTGTTAGGTAGGTACATGTAACATTTGTTTGTGCCATCACTACCTATCTAATACCAAATTTCATGATGATCGGATAAACGCTACGAAAGTTATCCTCGGACAAACAAACATACATACATACAACGCCGATTTGCCTGAGTTGATTTGGAGATCTCGCTACGCTCGATCAATAATATTATTTAATCTCTCTGGCATACCGACTTTAGAAGCACTCACCTCCGTATGCCGCGACGTAAACTCGGTAATATTTTAATGGCAAACATCTCCTCATGTTTATGAATTTCACATTAACTTGAGCTTTTAACGTTTCGCTTTTACCAGACTTTTATGTTTCTGGAATAGCTGGGCTTACCGAACTGAGTATGTTATACGAGGTTCAGATTCATCAAGCGTCAGTAGGGACTGGCATCAGTTTATATACATATAGTTTATAGACGGTAAGTTTTCAGGTTAACACATAGTAATATTCCTACGTTGATAAAATTTTTTGCACACAAATAAAACAAAATGCAAACGGGTATTAATAAAATGTACGATGGACTTTATTGTTAAAATCGTTAAACGTGATCTATAAGAGATAACCTTTAGATTGATATGAGATAGATAGATAGTTCGTGAAGTTTTTTTTACCTCCATAGGTAAAACAAAATGATGCCATCCCAGAACAAATTAAAATAAACACAAAATGTAAAGAAATAGCAGATCAAAAAGCGATCTTTCCCAGAAAATTTTTGGGATAAACTAGATTTGATTAGATCGACAAAATATAGTCTAGGTTAAAAAAACACGGTTGCATAGTAATATGTAAGGAAACAAGTACAAGTTGGCACGTGTTATGTTGGACTAAGTCGGAGGACTTATTCATAACATATACCTACCAACTTATTTAATTATACTTTTAGTCTATAGTGTACTTTTTCTTGAATAAAGATTATATAATTATTAATATCATATTTAATTTGACTGCCTCGGTGGCGCAGTGGGCGTATAGCCGGCTGAGACGCAGGAGGTAGCGGGTTCGATTCCCGCCGCGGAACAAATGTTTGCATGATCTACAGATATTCCCGTTCACACACATTCACATTTCACACAACGCTATCTAGCCCCAAACTAAGCAAAGTTTGTACTATGAGAACCAGATAACTGATAGAATATTAATATACATTTTTTTTGTAAATACATTCTTATAATATATAGAGAAACAACCAGACCCGAAATAAATATCTTTAGATCATGCAAACATTTGTTCCGCGGCGGGGATCGAACCCGCTACCTCCTGCATCTCAGCCGGCTATTCGCCCACTGCACCACGGAGGTCGCCATCGTATATACACGTAACGCAGTAATAACAAAGTCGCAAACCCCATTCCAACATCTTTAGGCTCGCAACACAAAGAGCACATTATCACAGTGAATTAAACAATTAAAACCCCCCTACACATCACCAGAAACTTTTGCCATAACATAGCTCACTGAATTAAAATAATAATTACTAACCCCACCGCTCTCATTACGACAGAACCCCAAATATTTTGACACAGAACTAAGCCTCGTGCACACGTGATTGTTGCACGAATTTGCTAAGACACGTTTAACGTAGGCCAGTAACTGGTATTAGAGTAAGCTTTCATTATGTAACCATTAAAAGTTATTTAGCTGAACAAATGTTTGCATATTCTACAAATATCTTTGTTCTGATGGGCCTGGGTGTTTTTCTTAAATTAGAGTATATCTTTTTTTTTCTAACATGTACTGTCCTACTGCTGGGCAAAGGTATCCTCCAATTCATTTCACTCCTCTCGATCCCCGGCCAACTCTACCCAATCCCTGTTTAAGACATCTAGGTCATCGCATCAGCGTTTTCTCGGGCGACCGCGTCGCCTTCTGCTGTCTACGGGTATCCATCTTGTGATTTCTTTAGCGCATCTATCTTGTTCCATGCGGGTCACGTCTCCTGTATATTTTAATAGTAAATCTTTTATTAAAAAAAAAAATCTTTCTGTTGGTTCCCATAGTAGGAGATTTGCTTAGTTTGGGGCTAGATTAGCACAGTGTGAAATGACCAGCATGTTTTTATATTTATTTACATTAAAAACAACTCGTATGTAAGTTAAGGACATCTCTTATTGATTACTGAACCGAACTGTAAGAAGATTACTTGCATACACATTATATCATCATCATCAACCTATACCAGTCCACTGCTGGACGTAGGCCTCTCCCAGGGTGCAGCATTGAGCCCGATTCTCAGCTCTTCTCATCCAATCCTTGCCAGCCACAGCGCGCAAATCGTCAATCAATCTAGCCGCAGGGCGTTCTACGCTTCGCTTGCCTAGACGTGGTCTCCACTCCAGAACACGCTTATCCCAACGGTTATCGGTTCTGCGGCAGATATGACCGACCCACTGCCACTTCAGCTTGCTGACCCTCTGAGTTATGTCGATCACCTTGGTTCTCTGTCGGATAAACTCGTTTCGGATTCAATCCTTCAGAGAAATTCCGAGCATAGCCATTTCCATAGCTCGCTGAGCGACTTTTAGTTTGTGGACCAATCCCACCGTAAGTGTCCACGTTTCGACTGGGTAGGTCATCTTACAATACGTAAGTCAGACAAACACAAGTGGAAACGTAACGCGTATAATTTTAATTTGCTATAACGAAACGTATGACTTTCAGAAAAGCAAATTACTTCGTATGTGCTAGTCCACCCTAAGCGCATTAAGACTACGTTTTGCACATTGCATAGGTTAATAAAAATAATAAAACAGACTTATAATCATGTTTTTTTATCAAAAATTATGAACATAACAAACTAGTAACTAAAGCGCTTGCTCTACCAGTTACTACGAGTTACTGTCACGTGTGACAATGTGTGAACGGAGCTTAGCGCTGACAAATTCAATGCTAAATTCATTCGTCGGAGGATGGTTACATTCCGCTGGTGATGGCAATACCACGCATTAATGGTCAAACTATCGGTGGAGTACATTCATAAATATTTGAGAGCTTAAAGCTGTGATACCATGAAATTTGGTACTATAACACGATTACAATACTTCTGTGTCTAAAGAAAAAAGTATTTGATCAATGTGTGTTACCAGTGATGACATATGGCATAGATTCGTGGTCTCTCACTATGGGCCTCATGAGAAGACTCAAGGTCGCTCAATGTACAATGGATGGTGCGTGGTGTTTGAATTGGTATCCTTAGACAAACCAAGATCACACACATAGCCAAGAGGATTAACACATATAGGACACACATAGCAAGGTGAAGTAGCACTAGGCAGGGCGCATACCTTGAAGAACAGACGGCCGTTGGACAGAAAGGTGGAGGTGGAAGGAAAGCAAATTGATATCTCTTCAACCTCACAACAGGCTTTTTGTATGAACTGTTCAGTAGAATGAGAGAATGGCGAGAAATGGCGTAGGACGGCACTAGATGGAAAGACGACCTGATTAAGGTTGCTGGGAGTCGTTGGGTACAGGCGGCACAATATCGCTCGCTCTGGAAATCTATGCGGGAAGAATTTGTTCAGCAGAGGACGTCATATGGCTGATAATGATAACGATGAACTGGTTTAGTTTCTATCGGAATATTTTTTTGCGATATGAATATGTGCTATTCAATAATATTAATATATTATAATATTACTTTATTATTTTATAGTGGAACTGGGCTGGGCATGTCTGTCGCATGCCAAGTGAGCTGTGGGCAAGGATAGCCACCGAGTGGCGTCCTGATCCAGCGAGAAGGCGACGCGGCAGACCGAAACTTAGATGGCGGGACGAGCTGGATAAATTTCTAACGGATTGGCCACAATCAGCTCAGGACCGCGAAGTCCGGAAAGAATGGGGGGAGGCATTTGCCCAGCAGTGGGACACGAATAATAATAATAATAATATTACGAAGATGAATGTTAACTTCCGAATTTGTTATTGTGGAGGAACCATTCAGGTCCGGCCAGTTACAACGTATGCCCATACAACTACATAGTTAAAAATTGTACACTGCAATAAGTTGCGCACAAGGAAAATATATTCCTCCATTGCATCTGATTTTTATTAGAACTTCCTTGTTGGCAACCGAGTTGCTAAGGAAGGAAAAATACTCCCCCATGGCAACTAGTTGCCGACAAAGAGTATAAAGTCCTCAATGACAACTGGTTGTGAAACTCAGTTGCCATGGCGGCCGAAAGGGAGCTCGCAACCTCCTGCGTCTCAGATGGATATTTGCCCACTACACTCCGTGTTCGAACTTTGAATTTATAGGCTGTTGAAACAACCGGTGCTTCGGATACTGATAGCTGAAGGCGCAACATCGTGATACAAAAAAGAAGTTTCATTTTACAAACACTGAACCAGGAATGAATGTCACTAGATATTTTTCTAATCTCTCTCTCTGTCAGCTTGTGTCTGTTTTTATTTTATAGAAAGTTAGGTTAATTGGGGTGGTTCTTAGCTATGTGTGATGAAGAAGAATAATCAGCACCTTTTTTTGTCATCTGTAAAATGGATCTTTATTACTTTTTACGGGTGTTTTAAGTCATATCATATTTTGCAAAAAATAACTTGTATTAATTAATATTAAATGTTCATTAAATAATTGAATTTCTCAGAAATAATGTACCGATTATCTCTACCAACATTAATTACTGAACAGTTGATACAAAAGCCTGTTGTGAGGTTGAAGAGATATCAATTTGCGATCGGGATCATCGAGTGTTGTCCCTTTTAATAGTTTTTACCACTTGAATTCATTTTTATTACCATTGGTTTTATGAACGGATTCGAATATAGTGTGCTTGATGTTTTAGAGGAGGGAAAATATTACGTAAATTTAAACGAGTTAAGTTAGTATGCCGCAAGTTGATGGACGCAGAGCAGTGCATCGTAGGGCACGTTCCTAAGGTGGTTCCTAAGATCGTTACCACTTAGCATCAGGGGGGTCATATGCTTGTTCCATCTCCAAGTTGTGAAAAAAAAAATGTTTTTGTTTAATTTGTGTGTCAGAAAGTTGAGTGTTTTGTCGAAATTACTGCTGTTTCTCAGTACCTTACATAAACTAAGAGGATTTAATTACGTACATCTCCCACACTATACCCAGAATTTAAACAGAAAAGCTGTTCTGTTATAATAAATTCTGAGAAAATAGTGCCCGCTGAATTTAAAACAATTTTGGTTTATTTCGTTGAAAATCAAAATACTCTGTAAATATATTTGACTTGGGCTATCGGTATTATTGGTAAGTTAAAAGTGGTACTTACTTGTTGTTGATTTTTAAGCACATGGAACACGTATGTTTTTGTTTGCGTTTTGAACAATGACAGAAAACAAGAAACATTCTAGCCAACCTTTAAAAAAATAACTTAAGGTCCCGATCAGAAGCTACGTAATTGAATTGACGGTGTAAGCAACATCACAATCTGAATATATCTAGTAATAAAATACGTAACACTTGTATTTTTTTATATATATTCTGTTTGTAAAGGTAAAAACACCAAAATCAAAGAAATAGTGACTTATACAAAGATAAAAATATTTGTGGCTAAGAAAAGTGTAGCAGGAGCCTTATTTTGTTTTTATGAACGCACGCCGATGACGTAGCGATCGGGGAATAGGGAACGCATCTTTTTGCCTCTGCCGAGGGAGAACGCAATACGTGCGAGCGGGGAAGAGAGATTCGCCCACGCCACCGCGAAGGACGCGTCGGCTCCGTTGACTTTAATTATTTTATTTCGTGTTTACCATCATATTTGTGTACAATCACTGTTGCTACTTGTTTATCGTGTCTCAATATACAGTTTTACCAATTGATCGTGTGCCGAACTCATTTATTCACGCCCTGAGAGACAACCGCCTTACAGTGACGCCCAACTCGCGGGCACGATCAAATCAGTGAAACCCACGAAATAACGAAAGAAACTAACAGTGCAGTGTACTTATCGCGAGTGCAGTTATCATAGGACATCCTCCGATAGTGGCATTCACGGGCACTTTGAGAAAAGTGCATAAAGCAATAGGATCCGGCACACACGCGGGCGAGTCCACTTCCGCCCGCCGCCGCTCCCGACGCGACGCTTTCCTACACGAAAAACGGACGAATTCAAGGTTCCCGCCAACGGTTATACCGGCCTGGAAAAGTGACGAACGGAAGATAGAGCGCTGCCGGTCGCGTGAGAAACGGATCATCACCGAACTAGGCGCCTTACACGTTCTACCGGCCAAGGATATTACCAACGTGCGAAGATTTACCGCCTTCATCACCCAAGCGACCGAGCGAGATTATGCCGCCGAAGAAACGCATTGGCAGAGATGACGCGCAGGAGTCTGATACCGATAGTGAACCGAATTGCACGGAAAAGGTGACAAACGTGACTATGTCCGAAAGCATGTTGCAGGCATTGGTCGCTAATATTTCGAGGAACCAGATCGAAGCGAACCAAGTCCTAATCGAGAATATGTTAGCGAGTAACAAAGAATTGTTATCAAACGCTTCGTCGCCGAGACCCGAGGGGCAGTTTCACCCGTCGCCGCCGCCGCAAAGCGGTAACTTTGTGAAGTGTACGGCGCGTTTCAACGGCGAGTCGAAGGACGCGGATGAGCTCGAGGCGTTTATAGACGCGATCGAGGTATTCCGCGATTGTACCAACGTCAGCGACGAGAACGCCCTACGCGGTTTGCCTATGCTGCTGGTTGGCGAGGCAGCCGTCTGGTGGCAGGGTGTAAAGGCGTCCGTGACGGCATGGACCGACGCCCTGCAGCGACTTCGCGGGATGTACGGAGTGCCGCGACCCGCCTACAAAATCTTCCGCGATATATTCGCGACGGAACAAACAAGTGAACGTGCCGATGTGTTTGTTTGTAAAGTGCGAGCTTTGTTGGCTAAATTACCGTACTCTGTTTCAGAAGTGATGAGTGTCGTAATAAAGAAGACAAATCTAACGATAGTGCAGGTAGGTCTTATATCAGCCCAGCTAAGTCTAATAATAGTGCCCAGTTGCATTGCTACGGATGCGGTCAATTGGGAGTGATCCGGTCTAAATGTGAAACATGTAAAAACACTCCCAGCGATAGTAAATCTAACTTTTGCAGTGCTTATGTGAATGATAATGACGACCCACGCCCCCTAGTGGAAATAAAAGTAGCAGGTCATGTAGGTGTAGCCATTCTAGATACAGGGGCAACCCATTCAATCGCAGGGCCTTTATTATACAGCTTGTTAGTTGATGCCGGAGTTGAATTTAAGGAAACATCCCGTACCATAGCCTTCGCTAATGGTACACAACATTTATATAAAGCACTTGAGTGCGAGGTTAGTGTCAACTTAGGAGGCCGAGCTATACCTATCTCGTTCATGGTACTTCCGGATGCACAGACCCGGACTCTTTTGGGTAGAGATTTTATTATGAAAGCCTGCATAATGCTAGACCTACCACAAAGTAGCTGGTGTTTTAACGATGACCCCCAGAAATGGTACCCGTTTATTACCAGCTTTGACTTATCTACAGCTAGCGGAACGGAGCTGATGAAGATGGAGGCAGCCAACCTGATGCTGAGGGACGACGAGGGCACCAAGCTGACGTCAGACCAGCGGGGCCAGCTAAACGCCCTACTTGTGAGGAGAGCTGACCGCTTTGCGAAGGAAGGGCCTCCGACCGAGTATGCAACACATCGGTTGAAGATTAATGCTAGCCAGGAACCCATCGCAGCACCCCCGTACCGGATGTCCCCTGGTAAAAGGGCCATCCTGGAGAAAGAATTACGGAAGCTCCTAGATGATGATGTCATAGAGGAACGCGATTCACCATGGGAAGCCTGCTATGCCGAGATAGATCTTCTTTCGAGGAGCCCGAAAGATGTTCGGGAGAATCAATTAAAGGATCCCGAAGTACGGAAAATTATTGAAGACCTAGAGGACACTGACGATCCGTTTAGGGGGAGAGGTTGGTCAGACCGAGGGTTCATAATTTCCGACGGCATCATATACCGGTACGGACCGGACGAATGTGAAGAAGAGACCGCATGCCTAGTAATACCAGAGCATGAACGTGAGAAGCTCCTTGCAGAATACCACAACGCACCCACGGCTGGACATTTTGGAGTCGAGCGAACGCTGGACCGACTGAAGGGAAAATACTACTGGCCTGGGATGCGACAGACTATAACAAAGTACCTCAAGACCTGTATTGATTGCCAGAGATACAAGGCAGATAACCGGAAACCGGCTGGCCTGTTGCAGACACCCGCAGTGAACCGCCGCTTTGAAGTCGTTGCCATCGATCTCTTCGGACCCTTACCTGAGACCGCTGACGGCAACAAGTGGATTCTGATAGTGGAAGACACATGTTCCCGCTGGGTGGAGGTATTCGCCCTACAGAAGGCCACAAGTGCCGAATGCGCCAAGATCCTTATTTCAGAGGTGTTCCTGAGATACGGAATCCCGCGTCGAGTTCTGAGTGACAACGGAGTCCAATTCATTAGTGAGGTCATGCAGCAGGTATGCCATACATTTGGTATTTCTCAGTCACTCTCGCCGGTGTACCACCCGCAAGCGAACCCTGTGGAAAGGAAGAACAGAGATCTGAAGCCGCAACTCGCCATTCTTGTGGGGAAGGACCACAAGAGTTGGGACGCCCATCTAGCTGCGGTACGATTCGCGATGAATTCCGCAACCACGAGCAGCACGGGGCACTCTCCTGCGTTTCTTACTTTTGGTCGTGAGATACGAGCGCCAGTCGATGTAACGACAGATATGCGCGCCGTCATAGAGAGCGACAACGCCGTGACGAGCCTTACCCCTTACCTTCGACGGATGTCGAATGCGCTATTTGAAGCCAGGGAAGTGCATGAGAGAATACAGGCAACGCAGAAGCGTTTCGCAGATGAAAGTCGACGCCCAGCGCCTGATTACTTTCCAGGAGACCTCGTCCTCTTGAAAACGCAAGGAAGCAACGACGCAACCCGAGGTCAGACGCCCAAGTTCCTGCCTCGACGAGACGGTCCATATCGCGTCAAGGAAGCTGTGAGTTCATCCACGTATACCTTGGAAACGATAAGTACTGGGCTTATTTTAGGCAGATACCACGTCTCCCAATTGACCCCGTTTGTAGGCGACATACCACCGCTACCCGTTCACGAGAAACGTAGGCGCGGTCGACCCAAACGTTACCTGAACTAACCCAGACGCGAGGGCGCATAGTCTAGGTTAGAGGGGGAGGTTGTAGCAGGAGCCTTATTTTGTTTTTATGAACGCACGCCGATGACGTAGCGATCGGGGAATAGGGAACGCATCTTTTTGCCTCTGCCGAGGGAGAACGCAATACGTGCGAGCGGGGAAGAGAGATTCGCCCACGCCACCGCGAAGGACGCGTCGGCTCCGTTGACTTTAATTATTTTATTTCGTGTTTACCATCATATTTGTGTACAATCACTGTTGCTACTTGTTTATCGTGTCTCAATATACAGTTTTACCAATTGATCGTGTGCCGAACTCATTTATTCACGCCCTGAGAGACAACCGCCTTACAAAAGTATTTTCCCGTGAAATTCGTCAATTCGTTCAAGCCACAAAAGATTTAATTTTAAGAACAATTTCACTTAACCTAAAATGGTTATAAAAGCATTCACCTGAGAAATTCCATACCGGAAAAATATCAGGAAAACAACATCTGTGTACGTAAGTTGAGTTTTTAATTAATTTATTTTGCGGTCATCGGCTAAGCGCTTGTTGGCGACATCGCTTTGACCACATATTAATTTTGAGCTCGAGAGAGGGCGAGAGTTTTGCAGCGCCTAAAAGTCAGTGTGTTTTACACTACCCACCATTAGGCACATGACAAAGGCTATCACATAATGAAATAGCCGCTTCAAGCTACGAGTATGTGGCAAATTTTGTTGGCTTTTTCCGAAACAATTCTGATGGAATTTCGTTGTCACGGCCCGTATTCGCTTTTAACCACCGGTACAGTCTGTCAAAAAACTGGTATAAGACTTCATAATTTTGTTTGACAAGTTAAACGATTAACAACTGCCCGTAAATTACCATCAACAATTTGTAAAACACTTTTCTAACTCTCACAGTGATTTACACGGTTGCTGTTAGAATAGTACAATTCAGCGTTGTACAAATTGCATATATTTTTTATTAAGTTTGACAGCTCCTACTATACCTTCCCGAATACCTACTCAATATAATATTTTGTGTACCTACGAAGTATATAAAGTAATCATATATAATCATAATCATCTTTATTTGGAACAATTTAAAATGGGTGTAATTACAAAAATGAAAAACCATGATACCCGCATGAGTAATAAATACTGTGTCGCAGATACCAACGCCCTCCTCCGCGACAAGATAAGTCAGGGTTCCAATACAAGCATAAAGTTAATCACATAATACAAAAAAGAAACAGCTACTGAAGGAATAACAATTATTAAGTAGCACCTCGTATGTGGGGGTACGTGTGTGCATGTTTGAGTGCATATGCTAGTGGATTCATGAGAGTGTGTGTGGCTGGGGGGTATGTGCGTGAGATGTGTGTGTGTGTCTGTGTGTGTATGAGTGTGGGAATTGGATCATATTGAAACCTCTAATAGTTACTCAGCGTCTACATAAGACAAAGATTGCAACATTTCGAGACATTTTCTCTTGCACTTGAACATGGAAAAGGAATATATGTTTAGTTATATTGTTTGGTAAATACCTAATAAATATCAATTTCGATACCTCTGACATACCTACCCAAATTCGATATTTCAGTTTATCGTTGGTTTATATTAGTTGAAAATGCTGATGTATTTGATTTTCAGTTTTGCTGCGATGACTGAATAATTCAGAGTGCAAGGTCGTTGCAGTTTTTATCATAAAAAAATATATTTTTAGAATATTTTTATCGAAACCGTTTCTTCGGCTAAGTGTGTCTAGTATAACTAATATGATAACTTTATTAGTCACTTATGACACGCTAATGAAAATCTATCTTTGCTCGTTTGTAACCCCTTTACATTTTTAACTATGACGTGGGGTCGGCACGACATGTTTTCATCTTCCATATCACTCTATTATCTGAAATCTTAGTACTCACCCCTTTCTTAACCCTAACCATTTGGCCTTCCTCTGAAATTTTACTTTCCTCCCTATAATCATATTAAACACTTTAGTCACATGACATTCTTCTTTCCGTGTGAAATGATAAGCAATTATGTGAAATGTAAAGTACTTATCAACTACATTTTCGATATAAAAAGTATTTTTTTAGTAGGACGAAATGTCGTGCTGGAAAAGAATGCTTGGACATAATTCCGTATCAACCAGTCCATACTCCAAGAACTCGCCATCAAGCAGCGTTTTTTCTACTGTGCAATCTCGCATCCTCACGTTTTTCGGGCACGTGTTGCGACGTGGAGAGGTGCCCATTGAGCGTCTTGTGGTGCAAGGGAAGGTTAGGGTACGCGACCACGCGGTAGATCGCCAATGAGATGGACGGATCAAATCAAAGAAGCAGTTGACTGTCCCCTATGATTGATTAGCGAATGATTGAGAATGATTGTTAAGCGCGCCACTACCCCTGAAGTGACGACCATGCCCACTCTGCCAAGAGTGTAACGACTGAGAAGAAGAGAACCTCATAAACTTTGTAGCATACATTTCAATAAGATGTTTCTTAGCTCGGCTTGCACAACGATCCCTAAACGTAATTAGCGATTAAACATGTTTAAATTTGTCGTACCTTTGTGTATGATTTGACAACTCTCTAAATCATAATCAGGCACTAAATACGATTAAGCATCGTTGCGCAAGTCGCCCTTATTTTGACCTTATACTTTATTTAAAACCTACAACCTACAACAGTAAATTTTATGTGTTTCTCTAATGAAAACATTGAGTTCCGAAAATATATTTTTGGGAAACCCTAAGCAAACATACAATACCAAAAAAATATATACAAATACCTACATAAACCAAAGCAAGTAGGTAGTACCCACTTTCATTGCTCAGGTGAAATATTATGTTTTAGAATTCGATTTTTATATTTATTGTATTAACAAAATTATTTATTTAACCAACTAATGGCAATGTGTTGGTATTAACTTTCAGGGATAACCACAGTTCACGTACAATGTGCACAAGTGTATACGAATTCAGTAAAGACAAAGTAACCATTGGTTTTAAAGAGACTGCATAAACCTTTTAGTAAATCCAGAATTTTTGTAAAATCTGCTAGAGATGGTTTTTCTTGCTCTTTGTTGCTTTACAGACAGATAGCTACGAGTAACAATAGTAGATTATTAAACGAGGAGTTAAAGCATGTTCTTGCAACACGGGCGCTATATTGAATCCCGAGCGTAACGAAGGATTCTACAGTTAACTCACCAGAGGAGCGAGGGAGTAACTAGAATCTTGAGTACAGAAAGGGATTAAAGCACGCCCAAGATGCCTCTAATAGATGCGAATACTCTACTTATCACACTTTCTACGAGACAAATTTTATCTTTGGAACATCGTTTCGCGACATTAGCGTTATAAGATAGGTAGATAAGACATAAGAAGAAATAATAAAACATAAGAAGACATAAGAATTCATAAAAAGACTAATGTCTCATGTCTTACTATATATAAACATTAGAAGACACAATAAGACATAAAAATGGATAAAAAGACCTAATAAGACCTGAATAGACAAAAGAAAACATAAGAAGGCTAAAGAAGACATACGAATACATAAGAAGACATAAACACGCCTAAAAATACCTATGAACACAATGGAAGATAGTAGAAGACTTAAAAAGATACAAAAAGACACCAAAAGACAGAAGAAAACCTAAGAAGAAATAAGAAGACATAAAATATATAAAAATACTTAAGAAAACACAAGAGGACACGAAGAGACACAAGAAGACCTAAGAAGACATAAGAAGATATAAGAAGACATGGGAGGACATGGAAAGACATAAAAATAACTTTCTCTTCGAGTCGTAACCCTCAATGCTGAGGGTCGTGACCTCCTCCATGTGTGTTTTTTTTTAATATGCTGCGACGTCGGTGTCTGTTGACGGCGACATATATGGCATCATGAAGCCGAGAGTCGAAAGTTGTGCGGATCTGGTCACATCAATGTATCGGGCTACGACCCTGTGGTCTTTTCCCTTAAAAAGAACTAAAAAGACATAACACATATTTTGCGTTTTGTACAGAGGTTAGTTCTATTAACGAATAAATTCTTAATTTATGGGACTCTTTTGTTAAAATTTTAATACAAATGAAGTTCTAAATTCAAATCACATTATGCCCACATGGGCATAATACAATTCAGTACAACTTTATTCCCGTCTCAGCCGTTGGGCTTTAATCACCTGCTTTCGGATAAGTTTACATGACATGTAATATGACATTGGTGTGAAAAACATTAACTCATACCAAAACACTAATATTATAAATGCGAAAGTTTGGATATTTGATTATTTGTTACTCAATCACGTCGTAACGGCTGAACCGATTTCGATGAAATTTGGTATGTACGTAGATTATAACCTGGATCAACACAGGCTACTTTTTGTTAACGGACAACCTGAGCGAAGCCGTTGGCGGAAGCTAGTGTTACTAATAAACTCGCACTATCCTTTGAATAGTTACAGGGTCCTATGGAGAGGGTGTGGCTTAGGGTTAATTCCCGGGAAATCTCGAGCCGAGAATTCTCGGGAAATCGTTCGGCTTTGTTCCCGGGACATTAAGCTCGGAATAAGTCGAGAGCTCGAGAAATCATATGTGGAACTAGTTTTGTTTATCGATCTCAGAACTAGATGGAATTCAATGCTGACGATGATTGAACGTTTCTTGAAATTAAAAAATGCAATCAAAAAGGCATTGATAGATTTAGATAGCTCATACAAATGGGATGAAGATAATCGAACCAATGAAACTTGCAGTAGAGGCGTTGAGTAAGCAAGATGCCAATTTATTGTTTGCAGAAGCTAAATAGACGTGTTGCTAAAAAAATTTGAAAGTATCAATGATCCTTTGGCCCTTAAATTAGTAGATTCACTTAAATTGAAAATATCAGAGTGCCGTAATACGCCTCTAATATCGCTGCTAAAATACTTGAAGAGCTGCTAAAATACTTATGATTATTTTGATACTTTTATTTGAGAGGAAACCACTTAATTTATTGGTTTAAATAAGATTTTTTTTTATGATACACATCTTTATTTTTGTGACGACTTTTTATACGAAAAGATATGCAAAAACATACCTACGTAAATGTAAATTTCCCGACAAACCGAGAAGATCCAAAAAATTAGCCTCGAGAATTCTCGAGACCCGAGAAATTGATAAGCTCGAGAAATCATGAACCCTAGTGTGGCTAGAAATAATCTTTATTAGAGGCAGATTTAGAGGTAAGAAATTTTTTATTTTTTTTTCATGGTACTCAGTTGTACTGTCTTATAATAAAATGATTTTTTTATACGTTATCCTTGTTCTTTGAATACAATAAAATATATATACACACGTAATTACTGAATTTTTTATGATTGTCATTGTTCTCATATCTTCTACGATATGATTCGGCGATCTTTACCTCCAGATATCTCGAGAATGTGACGATATAATAAGGCTAAATAAAATCTGCATAACAAATCCTTATTTCTATTTAATAATGGAACTGACCATATTCATAATATGCTGTTATGAAATACAATCTCCATGATAAATCCTTATTTCTATTAAAACAATTAAAACCGCATACTGGTTTAAAAACAACGCAATGGACGCAAGGTTTCTTACAACAAACTGTTATAAATATGTTTAATTTATACGCATTCGTGATGAAAAGTTATGTGTTAAACTATAAACCTAACATCGTGTATTAAGTAGCCAATAAGTAATTTGCTCAAAATCAAGTGAGCACATTCCCTCGTTTCGGGTAATTACCAGCAGCGAGACCAAACCTGCCGGTTTAATTTATAAATTAAAAACGCGAACTGCATGCTCTACTAGCTATAAAGTTATTAAGTCTGGCTGTAGTCGACAGTAGAAAAAGTTTATGGCGCAACGTTGAGGCTTAGCTAGAGACGTGAGGGCTGGTTCAATCCATCATAAAGCTCGTCACAGAAGGAGCTTCAATTTATATACGTATTTTTTTATCTAGCCTATGCTGTCCCACTGCTGGGCAAAGGCCTCCCCCTCATTTCTCCAGTTATCTCGATCCCGCCAGTCCCTATAAAAAGCGTCCAACTCATAGCGCCAACGCTTCTTAGGCCTTCCACGGTGTCGCTTTCCATCCACAGGGATCCATCCAGTTACGACGTTAGCCCACCTATTTGCTTGCATGTGGGAGACATGACCCACCCAATCCCATTTTAATTTGGCAGCCTTGATACCGTCGTCAGCGATGCCGGTCGTTGAGCGCAGCGAGGTGTTTCGAATCCTATCTATTCTCTTGATCTAAAATGCTGCGCTCCATCGCTCTTTGGCAAACCCCGAGCTTGGACTTTTGATATTCAGACAGTGAGCAAGACTGGGCACCGTAGGTTAGGATTGACAAGCTCCGTGGTGCAGCGGGCTAATAGCCAGCTGAGACCCAGGAGATAGCGTGTTCGATTCCCGCCACGGAACAAATGTTTGCATGATCTACAGATATTTGTTCCGAGTCTGGTTGTTTCTCTATATATTATAAGTAGGTGTGTATTTACAAAAAAAAATGTATTTAAGTATTCTATCAGTTATCTGGTTCCCATAGTACAAGCTCTGCTTAGTTTGGGGCTAGATAGCGCTGAGTGAAATGTCTAGCAATATTTATTTTATTTATTTTATAGGCAGAATACACATGTCGATGAGTTGACGTTTTAGTGATAATGGAAGGTCGCCTTTGATATATATACTAATTATATTATTATAGCAATTCGTGTGACTTTATTATTTCCAATACCTAGTTAAGTGTTGTCTAACCACATGTAGTTTAATTATATACTAGTTGCCAGTGACAATGGTTCAAATTCCCCGGTATTTTTTTTTTTACATTCAGCCTTCTTTTTCCATGAAAACTCTACCTAGGCCTAATCTTACACTTCTCCTTCCAAGCTTGAAAAGGGTTATAAAATTTTCTCTTCATATTTAAAGATTAAATGGGTAATTTTTATTTTAATATTTCAGGATTGCGTTTCACCACGATTTCACCTACTGGTAAGCGATGATGCGGTCTACGATGAAACACGCTTGCCTAGAAGAAATTTGTTCACTCGCGACTTGAAGAATCCTAGGTTCAGGAAAGTTAGACTCTGGTAAGGCGTTCCACTTTTTGGCCGTGCGCATAATAAAGGTGGAAGAGAACCGCTTTGTGCATATCTACCATATAGCGATGGCGCATCGCGGAGCATCTGGTTGTTCGATGATAGAATGGGGATGGTTGGATCAAATTGAAATTTATAATATCGAATTGAATAACAATGTGAACACAAAGGCTAGATTTTTTATTAATTATTTTATTGTATTTTTATCTATTCGTTGAATCGTAATAATTATATTATGATAAACTAGCTGACCCGCCCGCGGCTTCGCACGGGTGGTTTTTCAATAAAACATTACCCTCATTTTGCGCAGTTGGCTAAAAAGTAGGATATATTATTTCCCAGGATATAATCTATCTCCTTGCAAAACTTCATTACGATCCGTTCAGCCGTTTAGTCGTGTAAATGTAACAAACCAACATAGTTATGTATGTATTATACATATAAACCTTTCTATTGAATGACTCTATCTTTGCTGAAACCTGCATTAAAATCCGTTGAGTAGTTTAAAAGATCTAAGCGTATAGACAGCGGACGCGATTTCATTTTATACTAAGGTATGACATGTTAAAAAAATTACCAATAAATGCTTATAACTTATAACAAAAGAAATCCTAATACATATTTATTTTTCAAGCACGTACCCATGACGGTATCTTACTACAGAGTACCTTTTGTATACTAGCTAGAATTCTATACATCATAGGTTACATGCAGGTGCGTCACTATTTATCACTAAGAATGAATATGTTTAAAAACCTACCAACTCACAAAACAACGCCGCGGTTCTTGAACCTAAATATTAAAACAGCTATTTCATTTTAAGCTGAAACATAAGTTTGTAAAATGCTGGCCAAAAAACATTAGCAAAATATACCGCCGGTCCAGTAGCGTTGCTTTGTAAATATCGCATCGCTACGGAAGTTAAATTGTATCTCATTGTTGCTGGACATTAACTACAGATTGTAAATCTCTCTCGGTGTCCTGTATTCGCTTTTCGTACTGCTCCACAGTATAAATAATAGTACTTGTTGTACAGAAGTTTACTGCAGCCTTATGTTGTACACGATCGTCCAGAGCATTTGGCGGGTCTAAAATTGAGAGGATGTCAAGGCCGTTTTTAGAGCTTTAATTACGGTCATTCGAAGCAAGCAGAGGTATGTTAAGCACAGATTTGGATTTGGTTGGTGTCGTAGACTGGCAAAGTAAATGTTACCTAATGTTACACAAGTTAAAGCAGATATAAAAATCAAAGGCGAGTAGTTGGCTCTTGTGGACACCACCGTATTCTTAGGTATAACCCTAGATAATAAGCTTCAATGGGGCCCTCACACTGATAAGTTGTCGAAGAGACTTAGTTCTGCAGCATACGCAGTCAAAAAGATCCGTCTTTTTACAGACGTAGACACAGCTAGACTAGTTTACTTCAGCTACTTCCACAGCATTATGTCATACGGTATACTGCTGTGGGGGAGGGTGGGAAGAGGGCTGTTCGTGCAATTTATAATATGGACTCTAGAGAATCATTACGCAATAAGTTTAAAGAAATAAATATTATGACATTCCCTTTTCAATACATCTATGAAAATCTGATATACGTTCACAAAAATATTAATTTGTTTAAGAAAATAGCGATAATCATAATTTTAATACTAGAAATAGAGATAAACTCGCTGTTGTCACTTGTAGACTCCATAAAGTTAGTAAATCGTTTAAAGGACAATGTGTGCGCTTTTATAACAAACTCCCAAGGGATGTACAAAAATTGACAATTAACAAATTTAAAAACGTAATTAAACAAAATCTTTATAAAAAAGCCGATTTTAAAATAAAATAAAATATCGGATTATTTAGATGATAGAGAAGCTTGGGATTTAAATTGCTCCAACTTGTTGAAAATGTTACAATTTAGACGTAATTTATTTTCTGTATTGTTATGTATTCTAAAAGGATCATTAAAAAAAACAACCAGCCTTGTTTCTTTCCTGGCTTGGTCGTGAAGGAACAGGCAGTAAAATTGACGTTTCAAAGTGATCATTGTGATTTTAATGAATAAAAAATATTTGACTTTGACTTTGAAATGCAATGAAGAGAGCACCACGAAAACAATTGGACACAAGTTGAATCATAACATAGCCTCATCTATTCTGGAAACCGAAACAAATATTGTATTATTTTTTATTGTTAATAGGCTCGTGTTTGACTACAATTAGATAGACTGAGTTAGCATGAACCCGGGCACAGATAAAATAATATTACAAAAGGCTCGCGTAAACACTTGAGGGTGCTAAGAGAGTCGAAGGGTTGACGGATTATGTAGGGGCAGAATTGCTACACTCACACCATGTATAAAATTGTGACAAGATCGAATGAACACGACAGAAAATACCTTTTCGGTGGATAACAGTAGACTGGTGTTAGGACTCATTTTGATCTCCTTGCTGTTCCTGTTTCTTACAAAATTAATAATTATCTTTACAAAAAACTAGCTGAACCGCCCGCGGTTTCGCACGGGTGGTTTGACAACAAAACATTACCCTCCTTCTGCGCCGTCGGGTAAAACGTAGCCTATGCCCCAGTCCTAATCAAAATCTATTTGTACACCAAATTTTCCCGAAATCGGTCAAGCCGTTCAGTCGTGAAAACGTAACAAACAGACAGAGTTACTTTCGATTTTATAATAGTAGTATGGATGATGTGCGTGTGTTCATAATTTTACACATAAACGGCTTTACCAATTAGGATGTTTTTTTTTGTTTTTTTTTTTTGCTGTAGTTGTTAGCGTTGACGAGATACAAAAAATTAGCGGACAAAGTATCGGGTATTCAACTAGTAATAATTATTCCTCGTTAGTGTAATGCAGGGGTCGGCAACCGGCGGCCCGCGGGCCGCATGCGGCCCGTAGACTATCTCGGTGCGGCCCGCAACCCTGAGGTCCGTAAGAAAAAAATACCGAAGCAAAAGGCCATATAAATTCACTAGAATTTATACGGCCATGCTGCTGGGCCATGAGAGTATTCTTGAAAGCTCGCTCCCACGCGGGGTGATAAAAATGTACCTCTATTTCATTTCTTAAGAACTGTTTATCAAGACTGTGATGTTATGTATTGTTTCTACCGAAAATAAATATTTGCTGTACTTATTCAATTCTTGGCAATTTCTTTTGCGTTTATCCGCCGCACGTGCGGCGGCGGGCGGCTCCTTTGAGACAATAGGCGGGGCGGCAGTCTTTGATTAGACGCAGGTGTGCGGCGGCGAAAAAATTCAAAGCGACCGGTTTTAGTTAAAATCACAGCCGCGCGCAGCTCTCGCCACATTCGGTTGTGGAAATTCGCCGGAAACTCACGTCTCATCTGGTTGCTAGCTACGCGTTTCGTTTCACCTTTCTTCCCTTCGCTGATAGCTTCTCACGCACGACGTATGAGGTAAGTTGTATGCACTCGCGAGCATTTTGTTTTATTTTATTTACTGCTTGTTAATGTGAACCTTCAGATTGATGGGTAAATGTTATAAGGACGGGGATAGTAGTTACATGACATGAAGTTAGTTACGAGTGTGTCATGTTTTAATTATTATTTGAATGTGGAGTTGAATTTGTAGGTGCTAACTGGAACATATAATTTTACAACGAATTTAATTTTTTTCATTATTGTTACAGAATAATTATATAAACATGGCTTCAAGAAAAAGGAAGATAGAAGAAGAAAAAAGAGTTTTTAACGAATTATGGACAGAATTATACTTTTTTATCGAGTTTAAAGGAAAACCGTTATGCTTGATTTGTCAAAAGAGTATTTCTGTAGTAAAGGAATATAACCTGAAGCGACATTACGACACCGAGCACAAAGCTAAATTTGACTGTCTTGAAGGAGAAATACGGAAAAGGAAAATTTCCACTTTGAAATCGTCATTACAAAATCAACAAAACATATTTAAGGTTGTGGCAGACAACAGCGAATCGAATGTTCGGGCCAGTTACAGGGTAGCAGAGATTCTTGCAAAAAGTGGACGTCCGTTTACCGATAGTGAATTAGTAAAAGTGTGTGTCTTAGCTATCGCAGAAGAAATATGCCCAGAGCAGAAAAAAATGTTTGAAAGTCTTAGTCTCTCTGCAAGAACTTGCACCCGACGTACTGAAGACTTGGGTGCTAATTTGTATGAACAACTCAGGGATAAGGCGCAGTCTTTCGACTGCTTCTCTTTAGCGATGGATGAAAGTACGGACGTGTCGGATACAGCACAGTTACTCATATTTGTACGCGGCATTGACGAAAACTTTACTGTTTACGAAGAGCTTGTGAAAATGTGCAGTTTGAAAGGTACAACTACGGGAGAAGATTTATTTCACCATGTGGAACAAGCTCTGGATTCATTGCAATTAAGCTGGGAAAAGTTAACAAGTGTCACTACCGATGGAGGCAAGAACATGAGCGGTCAAAACAAAGGTGTTGTTGGGAGAATCATCAGCAAAGTGAAAGATTCTGGATCTACTGTGCCATTGATTTTTCACTGTATTGTCCATCAAGAGGCATTGTGCTCCAAAGTTATATCCTGGAAAGAAATAATGGATACTGTAACATCCACTGTTAATTTTATAAGAAGAAATGGGCTCACACACCGTCAGTTCCAAAAGTTTTTGGAAGATCTGGAAGCTGAACATGGTGACGTGGTTTACTACTGTGAAGTGAGGTGGCTCAGTCGAGGTGCCGTTTTGGAACGGTTTTTTGATTTGAGGAAAGAAATTGGCAACTTCATGGAGATGAAAGGAAAGCCAGTAGAAGAGCTTACTAACAAACAGTGGATTATCGATCTTGGTTTTTTGACTGATTTGACTAAGGACCTGAATCAGCTCAACAAACGCTTGCAGGGAAAAAATAAATTGATTTGCGATATGTATACAGATGTAAAGTCATTTGAAATGAAACTGAAACTGTTTATCAAGCATATTGATGAAAAAAAGCTTAACCATTTTCCTAATTGCAAGAAAGCCGTGGAAGAAGCTGGAGATAATTTTGTGTGGCAAAATATTACAATGAGAAACGTGTTAACACAACTACAAACTGAGTTTGTAAATCGATTCACCGACTTTAAAAAGAGCTCCCTTAACATGGAAATATTCCAAAACCCTTTTGCAATTGATATTAGTGAGATACCAAGCAATTTGCAAATGAACATAGTAGATTTGCAAAGTAATAGCACACTTAAAACGGCATTTAAGGAAAGCACTGACTTGATACAGTTCTACGGAGGTTTGAGTTCTGAAAACTTCAAAGAATTGAAAAAGTTTGCTCAGCAGATAATAACTATGTTTGGTAGTACATATTTGTGTGAGCAGACTTTTTCAATTCTCAACTACCGCAAAAATAAGAATTGTTCGCGGTTAACGGATGAACATTTAGACGCGATACTGCGCGTGTCTACTACTAAAATGAAAGCAGACGTTAAAAAACTTGCAAGTCAAATGCAGCCTCAAAAATCTCACTAGTTCTTACTTTTATGTTAGTATAGTAGTTCAATTAAAAAAGAGATAATTGTATGAATATATATGCGTTTTATTTCAAATATTAAAAATACATGCCCGAACATATAAATATAAGTGCGGCCCGCACTGATACTCTGGCAACATATGTGGCCCGGCTATAGCATAAGGTTGCCGACCCCTGGTGTAATGCATACAAGCCATTATGTATCTACAACCAACGCAATGCAGCTGATGTTACTACAAAAGCTTTTTGAAATGAACCAGCCCATACCATGCAGTAAAGGAATAAATATGAGCGTAATATGGGACTGTTTTGGAGACAAACAGCTTTGAGTTCTAAGCAGAGTGAAACGAAAATTTAACAATAGAGTGTAGTAATACAGTTTGCTAAATACGTTTATAGATGTTAAAAAAGTGTGCATTAAGACGTAGACAAAGATGCGAGTGGATCAACTAATGTATAATTATTATAAGCCGTTTATACCGTGTATAAAAGTTTTGTATGGCTACGCTAATATGGCGCAAGAGCCACCTTGTAAAATATTTGGATGTGAAATTTATAGCATGACATCGCGTCGTCGTAAAATTATACGCGCTTGTAAGACCTGCTTATACCATTTTTGGTGTAGTTACATGATGTTATATTACAAGATGCTGTAACTGACATGTTTGTACTATATTATCGGTGTTTCGACCGACAATGTTTCGGTTCAATGATGAAGCAGCCTGTCAATGCACTGGGCCATCGTTGACTCAATCCCCACCACTGCGCCCGTTTACTCGCGCGCAGATCAGTAGGTAACTTTTGCAAATAGGGTATTTGCAAAAGTTACTAATTTCTTTAATTAAATTTTTGTTTTTTTTTTAACTATTTTTTAGGTTTACATACATATTCGGGACCAACCTGTTGAATTGTATATCATTTACACTTAAATATCTTCAATATTATCCTAATATTACAGAACAATTGCAGACAAAACAGCTATAGGGATTTCATTAAAATCTGTATAACACGCGCCGCTGAATTAAACTTGATAAATCGTCCCGTATAATGGGAACGTAATAAGAAATCGTAATTTATTTCTTATTGAAATAAGGAGAATAGACACCCACCCTAACGTAAAGGATTCTTAAAATAGCGGTGTCAGTTATTTAACAGGCGTAATGTACCAGAGACTGTGATGCAACTTAGTTGTTTGTGTACCTACCATGACGTTTTAACATCCTTTCACACATAAACATCCCCTGATGATGTCCCAAAACGCCGATGTCACAAAACGCCACCACATTAAGCTGAAAGCGGCCACTTAGTAGCTGAAGGCCGCGACACCCATTTTTTTACTTTTTTCTTTCACTTTCGGTCGATGGCAGCCACACGACCACACGAAGCGAGAAGCGGTGTTTCGTGGCGTATAGCGACCACTGGCGTCAACTGCGTGCGGCGATTTCATAAATTCGATTTATAAATTTGCAGCCCGTAATTCAATGGTGGCAGTTTGTTTTTCTAATTTAGGTTTCATTGTAACCCAGCTGTTGACAGCTTCGCTAGTGTCGACTTTGCAACGGCGGCGGGAGCGTCTAGTTCCAATGTTGTACAGATAAGCACTTCAATAGAACAAGATAGATATCTTGTCTATTGAATTGTTCTATTTTATTGAAGCTAAACTTGAGAGCAAAAAAATCGCACATTCATGATTTTTTGACATAACTAAAAAAAAACCAAAAAATATTATGTTTCTGTAATGCAGATTCATAGTCTATTTTAATACCTATCCAGTAGTATCTGATTTGTCTTTCAATCATTACATAAAAATGCTTTTGTGGATCAATAACAAAAATGCATGTTTAGTAAAAAATTCTTTATTCAAGTATTGGTGTCAAAGTTATGAAATTAAAAGATAAAATTAATTTAAAGTTTGTTATTAATACCGAGTGTTCCCTCCCCTAGCCTGAATCACTGACTCCATCCGTGTTTTCATTGATGTTACTAGACTTTTGATAAAGTCTTGAGGAATAGCCTCCCATTCCTCTGCGATCGCCTGTTGCAGCTCCTGTAGAGTCGATGGAGGAGCATCTCGGCCTCGAACTTTTCTTTTCAGCTCGTCCCATAGATTTTCGATGGGATTGAGGTCTGGGCTTCGAGCTGGCCACTCCATAACGGTCACATCCACCTCTTGAAGGTACTCGATCACTATGCCAGCAGTATGCGGTCTTGCATTATCTTGCATAAACAGAAAGTTTTCGCCGATAAACCCAGCAAAAGGTACGACGTGGCTCTCGAGTACTTCCTCAATGTATCGTATGGAAGTCAATCCTCTTGATTGGCGACTAGTCCGGTGATGAAGGCAAGCTCGGTTTTTGCTTCCATAGACATGCCTCCCCAAAACATGATTGATCCACCGCCATAGGCGACACGTTCTGTTATGCAGCATTGGGCAAATCGCTCTCCCGATCTTCTATACACCTTCCCCCGTCCGTCGTTGCCATGCAAGCACATCCTGCACTCATCAGAGAACAGGACTGCACTCCACTGCTCTTCGGTCCAATTCAAATGGTCTCGAGCGAACTGAAGGCGGGCTTCTCGGTGGGCTGGGGTCAATTTCGGCCCGTTTGCTGGCCTGTGTGCAGTCAGGCCACCTTCTCTCAATCGTCTTCTGACTGTCCACCGGCTAACTTCTACTTCACGAACTTCTTGAAGTCGTTAGCCCAGTTGAACTGCGTTCAAACGACGATTTCTTAAAGATGTCGTTATAAGAAAGCGGTTATCACGCTCTGTTGTAGCACGGGGACGGCCCGATCCTTGTCGCCGTTGGTAGCCACCAGTCTCTTGATACCTCTGGTATACACGCCGAACGGTAAATCGGCTCAAACTCAATTGTCGAGCCACTTGACTTTGCTTAAGCCCCGATTCAACAAGGGCAACCACTTGAGCGGCTACTTCTGGTGTAGTATCCATTTTCGTGTTCCGTTTGAAGCCAATATCAATAGAGAACCTTTCACACTGTACGTTGGTATGCAAATGATGACCATTTTTTTTTCGAATGGACTAATCTCGCTGTTGGCCTCTGAGGCCGTGACAGCTTAACCGAACTTTTGGCGAGCGCAGATGGCGCTCAGCCCAGTAAGTTGTTTAGGCAACTAGCGCAAGGGCACCACTTAGGTACGAACCTCGGCTTGGGCTGTTGCCGGGGTGGGGATAGAAGAGAAGCGCACGGGTACTTGAATGTACCTCGTATAAGCGGCGACTGAAGGGATTCGTCGACCTCGCCGGCGAGATCGGTGTTTCTGTGAAGTGTTTGCTCTGTCTGGTATAGATGACTCATCTTCCGCATTAGCGGAGATGCTTTCGTCATCCAGGTACCGAGAACGTGTCTCGGGCGACGGTGGATTTTGATGTCGGGTGGATCTAAAACCTAAAAGGGTTAGGACGAAGCTGCCTTAACGGCTGCGAGAAGAGCTGAGTGCGCCTCAAGGGCGATCAGCTTTTCAATAGTGGTGTTAGCTTGCCTAAGTTTTTGTGCAAGCACGCGAACCTCGGCAAGATCAATGGAGGAGAACTCCATGATGAGAGCTAAGTCGGCAGCAAAGTCCGACTTGCCCATTTTGGAAGGGGGGGCTGGCTCTGGAGAGCGCATAGGGGACGCCGTTGCCCTGGGGGCTAGGCTGGAGTAAGGCAGGGGCTTGGCCCATGCTGAGGATTTGGGAGGTTGTGGCTCCTGCGAGGGTACCGTGGCCAACTTTGGGGTTGCCTTGGTGTATTGAGGAAGGGATTTGTGTTGACTCCTACGAGTCACCACCCTGCTGACCCTGGGCGCCGAAGGACAACCACGATAGTTCGCGGTGTGTCCCACGGCACCACAGAGCACGCAGCTTGGCGGCTCGATGGTGTCTCGAGTGCGGTTGCAATCCGAGGTGCCATGGTCACCCAGGCACTTGACGCATCGGGGGCGGGCGTGGCAGTTTTTGGCCGAGTGGCCATACAACTGACATCTATGGCACTGACTAGGAGTGCCATTTCGGTGGGGGGGTTCTACCCGGAGTCCGGAGAGGTTGTTGACCATCTTCAGGTTGAAGATGGCCTTTCCAGCCGGTGAGAGCTCTAGTACTACAAGTACTAGGTTGTAGGTGGTCTTACCGTTATGCATACGGTGGACCTCCTTGACGGGGAAGGACTGGGCCAGTAAATCTGCTTTAATGGATTCCGTGGAGTGCTCCGCAGGGAGGCCGCGGATCACCACACGAAGAAGCCTTTCGTCTTCGAGGGCATAGGTGTGATAGCCTATGTGCTCTTGACGAAGAAGGGACGTGAGGCGACGATGGTCGTCTGAAGTGGGGAGTAGGACTTTAATAGCGTCCTTGGTGTTGCGGGCGTTTGTGAATGAGATTTTATTCTCATTACACAGATAGGAAACTCTGTCCCACTTGCCTTTTTCGCGGATGAAAAGAGGCGGGGGAGGCCTTTCCTTCCTCGCGGCAGTGGAAGCCGCGGGGGGAGAGACGGGGCGGGCAGGCTGTGAGGCCGCGGAAGGGGTTGCCTTTTTGGCTGGGGGGGAAACGGAGGAGAAAACCCCCTTCGACGAAGATGACTTCGTTGAAGAGGGCTTCCTCCTCTTACCACCCGTAACTACAGTGAATTCCTCCTCCGAGTCGGAGGAAGAAGAGTCGGATGCCTCCGCGGGGGACGCGGGGCGTAGTAAGAGGTCAACTTCCATGTCGACCTCGGGGGAGGGTGGGTCCGGAGACTCCGGTGAATCTAGAAAGACTCTACGAGGTGAGGCCTCGCGAGAGTCGGGCTTTTTTGAAGTAGAGGGAGACGCGGGGGCAGGAGATTGAGGGGAGGGGGCAGGCGTACGAGCTGCCGGGGGTGCCTGAAGGGCTTTTTGAGGCTTCCGAACCTCTTTAGTGGCCTGAGGGGCCGGGGCAGGCATGCGGGCCGCCGGGGGTGCCAGAGGGGCTTTCAGAGGCTTCCGGGCCTCGTTAGTGGCCTGAGGGGCCGGGGATGGCTTGCGAGCCGCTGGGGAGGCCAGAGGGGCCGGCACGGGCTTCCGGGCCACATTTTTGGCCAGAGGGGCCGGAGCGGACGTTGCAATATCCAAAAGCCGCGGGCGAGAGACAACCGATTGTTGCTCCAAAATAAGTTGACGGATATTGTCGGGAACGTTCTCGTATAGTAAACGGACTAAATAACCCGGTACCTCAACGAGGTCGTCCCCGGCGATGTCCTTCATAGCTCTCCGGGGGGAACACCCGGAGAGGTGAGGGGGTGAGTGGTCCTCCCGTCGGGATAGACAGGAGGGGTGAGGCCTATATGTCCTACCTAAAGTGAGTCCCTTTACCGCTCTTACGGGGTATGAGGGGTGTGTCCTAACCGATGTTTGGTGTCGGCGAGGGAAGCCCCCAAGGCCGGTGGTACCAAACCCAGCCGGATGTAGCGTTCCTCAGGAGAGGAAAGCTGGCGTTCCGGGTCCACGCCCAGTCTGGTTTACGTTAGCACCGCTAGGTATCCGCCAGACCGACCACTAAACGTGGATTTGGACTTTTACTGTAATAGAAACAAGAGATTGCCCTGAAAAGGACAAAGTTCAATAAAGAACTTTTCTGAGGCGTACTCGCAAGCGAGCGCACACAACAGAGCTAATGGCGGTTGCCAATAGCAACGCGGGGCGCGAGGCGCGGGGCGCTCGGCACCGGGCGCGAGGCGCTCGGCAACAGCGCGCGAGTCGCGATGTGCGGGGCGCGGGGCGCGGGACGGCGCGGGGGCCGGCGAAAGCGCGCGAGCGGAGCGGAGCAGACGTGTAGCCGGTGCGGGGACCGGCGCGTCAATAAATGATGACCATTCCCTCAATATGCACTCTTTTATACCTGCGATAAATCCCGCCGCCGGCCTTACCTGGATCGAGCGACATAAGGGGGTCTATTGTTTTGTTGCTAATGAGTTGTTTTTAAAGGTAAATGTCAACCCTTTATCAGTTCTGCGAATGCCTAGATTAAGCACTTTAATTTAATTTGATTTTAATTTGCTGTAAGCTCCAAATAAAAAAATTTTTTAACTTTTAAGTAAAAATGTGCGGATGTGCGATTTTATTGCTCTCAAGTGTATTTTCGCTAACGTAGGAACGTCTACAGACTCCGCTGTCTTAGGAAACGCCCAAATTGTTCCCCACAGAAGCACCCTGTGGAAATCATGATATTAACATTATAATCTAATTTGTGGTTCAGCTCAGAGGTGGAACTCATTAACAAACTTCCTGCATTATTGCATTAGATTCAATACTGTTATGCTTTATTCGCCCTATAAAGTTCTTCCAATTCGGAGGTTGCCGGCAGTATACTAATGGATTTTGTACTCTTTTTTACAAACTGTAGAAGCTGAAAAATTTAGTCATCGTAACATTACTCGCACTTGTAAGAAACTAAAAAAAAAGGATTGTGTGGTTTTATGAAACCACGGTAAAAGTGAAACTTTGTTTCACATTATAGACATTTTTCCTCGTTGGCACAAATGAGTAATAGTCTATACACTACACGGTCAGCTGATGCGAACTATAGGCGCCACCATATTGGCCTCGGCTGCTCTGACGAGCGCCTTTCACTTTATCCCTACTCCGCGGCCGACCGTCACGCGACATGCAACACACAGACGAAAAAGTTTGAGACGATGTAATAAAAGTTTCACTTTAATAAAACTGTCAATGTGTTTTTCTTATAATAAGTTCTCATTAGACGGGTCCACACAGACCGAACAGCCTCGCGAGGAAACTGTCCCCGAACGCCTCGGCAGCCTCGATATCATCGCGAGGATGCCGCGCGCGGCAAGCTCGAGCCATTTGTTCGTTCATTCAGTTGAGAGTTAAACAAAATACGCGTGCGTCCAGAATGCGCACGGCAAACGATTGAGGCTCCTTTGAGCAAAACAAAAAACCAATACACACACGGTGGCTCGGCCGCTCGGTCGCTCGCTTGAGGAGGCGCGCGCGCTTGCCTCGATAGAGGCACGTCCACAGAGACCGAGCTGCTTGGCGCGGCGAATTCCTCACGAGGCTATTCGGTCTCTGTGGACCAACCTATAGAAATATAAATATTGCTGGACATTTCACTCAGCGCTATCTAACCCCAAACTAAGCAGAGCTTGTACTATGGGAACCAGATAACTGATAAGTGAATTATAAATTCTTATGAGAATAAATGTCTTAAACCTGAAAATCTAGCATAATAAAAGTAGTGATACAAGTAGACAAGTAAAACACTAAGGTTGGTAAAAGTCATAAATGCACCTTATACCAAACAAAATGTCAGTTGAGCAGCCTTAATTCTCTAGGCTAATTCTTGATTCTAATTATTAGACAGCTCTAATAAGATTTTGTGCTTCAAATTACTGTCGTGCTAAATTTAATAACTTTTTGGACTGAAAATTGAACTAAAATAATTATGAGTGTTGTCTTGAATAGAGTGTTTGGAAACAGTGCTCATTAAACTATGGTTTGTTAAATGTTTAATTCGAGGACGAAGAAGAAAATTTAACATTAGCATAAACAGTCAAAAAACAAACAATAAAGTATTGGTCACACTTTAAACATGTTTTAGTATTTATTTATTACATCATCATCATCATCATCATCAACCTATAGCAGTCCACTGCTGGACGTAGGTCTCTCCCAGGGTGCGCCATTGAGCCCGATCCTCAGCTCTTCTCATCCAATCCTTGCCAGCCACAGCGCGCAAATCGTCACTCCATCTAGCCGGAGGGCGTCCTACACTTCGCTTGCCTAGACGTGGTCTCCACTCCAGAACACGTTTACCCCAACGGTTATCGGTTCTGCGGCAGATATGACCGGCCCACTGCCACTTCAGCTTGCTGACCCTCTGAGCTATGTCGATCACCTTGGTTCTCTGTCGGATAACCTCGTTTCTGATTCTATCCTTCAGAGAAATTCCGAGCATAGCCCTTTCCATAGCTCGCTGAGCGACTTTCAGTTTGTGGACCAGTCCCACCGTAAGTGTCCACGTTTCGGCTGCGTAAGTCACCACAGGTAGGACGCACTGGTTAAATACTTTTGTTTTTAGGCATTGTGGGATGGGTGACGAGAAGACCTGACGAAGTTTCCCAAACGCTGCCCAGCCCAGCTGAATTCGCCGGTTTACTTCTTTCTCGAGGTTGTATCTACCCAATCGCAGAGTCTGCCCAAGATAGACATACTCATTCACAACCTCGAGAAGAGTTCCAGCGACTGCAATCGGCTCTGGGGTAACACGATCATTGATCATGATTTTAGTTTTGTCTAAGTTCATTCCCAGGCCGATGCATCTAGAAGCAGCAGCTAGGCTATTCAGCATCTGTTGCAGCTCCTGAGAGTCGGTGCCGACTCTGCCATTATGACGATATCGTCGGCAAATCGTAAGTGCGAGATGCATTCCCCGTTGATGTTGATGCCCTGTCCATTCGAACTCACCGTCTTGAACATATCTTCCAGTGCGTTTGTAAACAATTTGGGGGATATAACATCCCCTTGTCTTACTCCGCGGCGCAACTGGATTGGTTCTGACTGCTGGTTCTGGATATGAACTGACATGGTGGCCTCGTTGTATAGACATCTCAGCACTTCGATATATCGCCAATCGACCTGGCATCGTTGCAGGGACTGCAGAACAGCCCAGGTTTCGACGGAGTCAAAGGCTTTCTCATAGTCCACAAACGCCAGGCACAGGGGTTGATTATATTCCTCTGACTTCTGTATAATCTGCCGCACTGTGTGAATGTGGTCTATGGTGCCATATCCTCTTCGAAACCCGGCCTGCTCCGGTGTTTGAAATTCGTCAAGACTTCGCGTAAGACGGTTCGTGATGACCCTAGAAAAAAGTTTATACATATTTATTACATGTATCATCCATACTATTATTATAAATTCTAAAGTAATTCTGTCTCTCTGTCTGTCTGTTAGTTTTCACGACTAAACGGC
This sequence comes from Philereme transversata, assembly GCA_963924445.1. Taxonomy (NCBI): domain Eukaryota; kingdom Metazoa; phylum Arthropoda; class Insecta; order Lepidoptera; family Geometridae; genus Philereme; species Philereme transversata. Next base: position 16,674,436 of record OZ004342.1, read on the forward strand.
TCGACCGATTTTGATGAAATTTGTTATACAAATAGATTATTGCTGGGATTAGGACATATGCTACTTTTTAGCCAGCTACGTAGAAGGAGGGTTAAGATTGTTATTGGAAAGCCACGCGTACGAAGCCTCGGGCGGGTCAGCTAGTTACACGAGCTCGTATACAGGTTGTTTGGTAATATACTGACGATATTCAAGTGACGGTTTCTCAAAAGCAGACTTTTCGAAAAAAACCTACTAGTTATATTATTAATTTTGAAAGAAAATCTCGACCAAGTTTAGGTGATTAATTCGATTTTTGGCCGATTTGATATCTCTTTCGGAAATGGCTGCGGGTTTTGGGTTAGAAAGGGACAACAAGAGATACCTCGAGACGTCATCAATACAGTATCTGTGGTTAGATGGCAAGCATTATGCAATAGCACAACATAAGTTTAATAGTTTGTTTTTACATGCCAAAATCAATTTCACATTTCTATGTTAAACATTTCACAAATTTATTTATTATGATCATCAAAATAACTACTCCAAAAACATGAACGTACTTATACAAAAATAATAGTTCACGGACTCAATAAAAAATTTAACGAGAATGGAGAAAACACTCTAAATAAGCTAACAGCACAGTACAAAAAACTTTCCACCGAACTGTCTCTTCTAATTCTTACAAAGACCCTTTTCCCTAAGATTATGCTGAAAAAGTACATTTTACTTGTAATTTTTTCTTACAGTAAGTGGATTACAATGTTAATTTTATTGATGCTGAGGCCACGATGGATAGACGGCGAAGGGTCCTGTATTAGTATTCTGATGGTGGAAAAAGATAAATTTGTTGGTGGAGCATTTAATTTATGCGATTTTCCGTGGAACAGAAGTGCTGTTACTAGGTACTTGGCTGGAATAACTTCTGATGAATAATGTTTAAGTTCTGTGAGACTGGTTACGAAGTATGAATAAGTATTTTCTTGGCAAGTTCTATGAAAAACTGTTTTAAGATAGCTGAAGAACTTCATTTGTACTTTGAGGTGTATTTTATACCTACTTGGTTTAGGTATTCAATTTATATTCTGCATTTCTTAATTCCTAATTGAATCAAAGGTGATGTGTTTTGAAAATGTTTATGGAAACTTCAACATAAATCTGATTATAAATACTTTTGCGCTTACTAAAAAATGCATGAACTAAAAGGTATTTATCCGTACTGATACAGTAGCTTTTGGAAGCTATCAGCCAGAGCTTCGCTGATCCAGCGCTGAGAGCTTTAAACATGCTCGCATTCTGTTTAGTGTTTTGAACAAAACGAAACTCCAAATATCTTTTGCTGTCCGGAAATATCTGGAATTTTTGTTATCATATAAATATATGCTGATTTTTCGATATAAAATAAAACTTCCTCTTTGAATCTAAGAAAATGCAACACAATTTTGATCCATTGTAATTTTTGATGCAACTTGGATATAGTCTGTAGTAAACTTTGATGCTTAATTTTGTTTTTGTTGTATTGATAAAATAATTTATTGCCATTTTAAAACAAAACAAATACCTACGTGAAAACCGGCCGGCACTCCCGCAAGGCCCAGTTGGCAATTGACCAGTATTTCAGGATGGCCACTATTCGGTTTAAATCTGCAAACGGATGGACGGACAGTTTTAATGGATTTTTTTTTACTTTTCTATTTGTATGGGAGTGAAAACTGCAGTATACATTTGCTGCCTCTTGCGTGCTCGGTATTCTTTCTAAATACGCCTCTTGGACATAGTACCTATAAGTCAACTTTGATGAGACTGGCTCCGGATTGTGGTAAATGAGACAAACTAAGGGAAGTCGATAGCAGTGTGCGAGTGAAGTCAGGTTGTGGAATTGTGGATGATGCCGATAAGCTCAACTTTATTTTATCTACTTACACGGTTTGTGTGCTTATTGCATTGCTTCGTATAGTAGAACTTAGGCCAATAATAAAATTCTAATAAAAATAACAGGTTGTTTTCTGTAGCACAAAAGAAACTACCTACTACTATTTTATTGACCGAGCGAGCGAAGCGAGCGAAGCGTCTCAGTTTCGAGATTCGACAAAAAATGCTTTTGTCAGTCTCCTACAGTTTGCATTTTTCAACCGATTTTGACGAAAATTGGCACACAAGTTCCTTGATTTATGTTGTTTATTTTTTTTATTTTTTTCCTTATTTAGTTCCTTTTTTTCCTTTCCTTATGTTTTAATCTATCGCGATTTTTGATTGGGGGGAAAATAGAGAGGAAGTTTACGGTAGCGTTATTTATCGACGGATTTCAATCTAATTTGAGAGGCGTTTTGCAAGGTTGTGAAACGAAATTTCAAAAGGGGGGAGTGGAGGGGGAAAGGGGGAAGTTTTCTGTAGCGTGTATATTGACAGATTTTAATATTATTTTTTTGAATATTTATACCAATCAGACTACGCAGTCCTCTCCGCCTTCACGAGACGTACCCGTAAACACCAGATTCAACCTCCTAGGACCAAGCTAACGCGAGTAATCGCTAAAACTTATACCAATATTTTGCTCAAAAGTCTACATAGGTAAGCCTATTGAAAAATTTAAGCACCTGAAATTCGATTTATAATTGGATTTCTTCGTTAACTTTGTTGCGCAAATTACTTATTTCAAATTAAAGGCTCGCGAGGCTTACTGTCCTCACAGAACCACTAGTTTTACATATATCTGACTGTGCTAAATAATCCAGCCCTCGATTTATACAATACTTCTCTTTCTGCCCTTATCCTGCACTATAGATAGATAGATAACACATTATTGTTACACCAAATTTCAATAACTTAACCTAGAAAACTTAAAGACTAATACGTGGTAGTACAATGGGCGATCTCTTCCAGGCAACCTTTGGATGGACTGGATTGACAAAACGTAGGAGGAGGCGGTGTTACAATAAATACCTATTTAAGTAGGATAAAAATAAATAAATACCTAGAAATAAAATATACCTACCTACATATTCAGTGGAAAAGCATAACTTTGTCTTTCGTATTCTTCTACCAGCCATTATCTTAGTACTCGGTAATTTCTTATCCTTTATTTTCCACATAATCCATCCATCTTCTAGCCACATGACTTTCTTCTCCTCACCACATACTCACCATGTTAGTGTAACTACAACTTTTCAGTCACAGGCACGACTTTTAGACTTCTTTATGTGGGTACTTATTTGGTCTTTCTCTGTAAAAAACATAGTAATTTAACAAAGTGGTATTTCTGCTATTACCAATGCACTGTGCTACTGCCAGCCGACGCTGTCTATTGGCTTTTAATTTATTTGTCTGTAACAAAGTCTAGATAGCTTGTGTTACCCTGTCAAGTTGATTTAGCTGTGAATGCGTGTACTGAGATAGGTTTTGTAACCTGTTACGAGAGATCCTTTTTATTAAGGCTCCCTTTAATAGAATAAATAGTACCGCTTGCAGATTTTTAAATATCGCTGAGACGATTTGGGACAGAGTTCTCATTATTATTGGTATTATGTAAATATATAATAATTAATAAATAAATATTGCTGGACATTTCACACAGCGCTATCTAGCCCCAAACTAAGCAGAGATTGTACTATAGGAACCAGATAACTGATAAAATACTTATATTATTTTTTTTGTAAATATATACTTATAATATGTATATAGAAAAACATCCAGAAGCGGAACAAATATCTGTAGATCATGCAAATGTTTGTTCCGCGGCGGGAATCGAACCCGCTACCTCCTGAGTCTCAGCCGGCTATTCGCCCACTGCGCCACGGAGGTCGTTATGTTTTGTAAAGTAAGACTGCATTAGCTAGTAATAAACGCTTTTTTATTCTTCTTATTCCGTCCCACTGCTGCAATGCTGGGCAAAGGTTTCCCCGATGCCCCCAATTATTCTACTAACCGAGATTTTGGTGGTATCCTAAAACTCTTTCTCGAATGCTACAAGATCGTTTTGCGTTCATACATTAAAATTAGGGACATAATAAAGTACAAAACCTATAATTTGGAAAAACGACCTTGAACTTCTTGCATTCAAAAACATTTTCATTTTAGCCGGCCTATTCACAATTTAATTTATAAAATACACACCAACAAAACAGAGCACCATCACCATCACCATTTATAAAACCTAACCAATCAAAACATCGAACATAAAAGGGCTTTAACCAGAAAAAATAAAGCCTTTATCCTGAAAGGCTGAAGCGGCAATGTGGGGTGGCAAGATTTATTTCACGACAGTACTCGTTATGGCACCAAAGGGACGATAGCAAAGAATGCAGCCTGCAACACCCTGCTCCACAGGGCTGTATTTGAACTTCACGATTACACCAAGTTCTTTTTGGCATCATATAAAATAGGGCGTTGTTAATAGGTGTGTTATTTTGTGGTCAGTTAGCGTTAACGTCTACCAGTAAGTGTTTCTTTTTGACCTGCGCAGAACGCAGTTAATGTACTCATCAAGTATTCCTTGCTAATACTATTAATGTATAGAAACGTGAAAGAGCTGTTTACGTTTCTGTGACCATTCCATACTTTGACTAAATATCAGTAAAAAAAGTCACACTTAGCAACCAACTAACATTATTTCATTTTATGAAATCGTTTTAAAAATATGGATTTAAGTAAGGTAAGGAGGTTATACTAGTCATATGAACTTGCGCAGGAAAGACGCAAGAGGTCGCAGGTTTGATTCCCGCCGTGAAACAAATGTTGCATTTTCCACAGATATTATATTATTATTTATTTACAGAATAGACAATTCAAATTCGTACAATGACTTCGACTTCTCACATCAATAGGTTAGAAGGCCTATTGTCTATCCTGACTATATCTCTGGCGGGACCACACTCTCTGTATATACAACCGCAGATCGCGGATACGTGGGAATTGGAAGTTTTGTTCTCGATCTTGTTAATTAATTTCGATCCTGTAAAGTTGTCAAACGACATTGTTGTTGTCGAAACACTTGAAATAGTATTGCGTGTTCTAATGAGCGTGAATGCTAGTTACGTCGTCAAGTTGCGAAGCTGATAGAGGAAATTGAAATTGTTACATTGTAATCAACTATGTACCCCTCAATGAAACCCTCAGGATTTGTAAAGCCTTTCATCACACTGTAACTTTTGCTGTGTATTTTCATTGATCGAGCGAAGCGAGATCTCTAAATCAACTTGGGTAAATCGGCGTTGTATGTATGTATGTTTGTATGCCCGAGGATAACTTTCGAAGCGTTGATCCGATCATCGTGAAATTTAATACATAGGTATATAGTGATGACATAATTTTGGTGTGACTAAATAACCTAAAAATCTTGGGGGGTTGTTGAGATATTAGGGTTCAAGTAAAAAAAAATGAAAATGAGACTATTAGGTCACGTGGGACGTCAAATGACAGGTACATTTAGACTCTGTTTTTATTTGTAGAAAAGTTTTTATAAGTTTTGCGTTATCATTAATAAAAACTGAAGTTTGACAAAATTCACAGGGTACTTAGTGGTAATTAAGTGACACAAATATAGGCAAAAGTCTGAAATCCAGATTAACTGCAATTTGTACCCCATAAAAGAGTAACCACATAACATGAACTCCCGTTACCTGTAATTTGAATGAAACTGTAGGTCACTTTAAGTGGTTATTTATTTTGCACTATTTTGGTAGTCAAAGATTACAAATATTTTTTTTTGTTTTAATCGGAGACTCGCGAGATCTCAGTTCGGGGCGTACCACTAGTATTTATGTTTGTTTATTTTTCATGCGCACTAATTTTCTAACTTTTTCATTGTTATTTTCTGTAGTACAGCGATGCGCACTGAATTTTGTCGCTTAGCAAATTTTGAGTTTTAACTAGAAAATACCTCATTGTCGTCTGTGTTACCAGTGATGACATAATATGCTACAGAATCATGGTCTTTCGCTGTGGCCTCATAAGAAGGTTGAAGGTGGCTCAGCGTGCTATGGAGATGCTATGCTTAGTTGTTTCTCTACGAGATCGAATCAGAAATGAGAAGAATCGTAGACGCACCAAAGACACCGACATAGCACAAAGGATTAGCTAGCTGAAGTGGCAGTAGGCAGGGCATATAGTACCGATTTTATCAATTGATTTTTAAAACTGCTTTTCAAGGCTAACACACCTGAATAACTGTTTACCACAATACATTATTACGCTCCAGCGTAATCGGACGGCGGGAATCGAACCCGCTACCTCCAGGTAGCAGGTTCGATTTCCGCCGCGGAACAAATGTTTGTATGATCTACAGATATTTGTTCCGAGTCTGGATGTTTTTCAATACATTATAAGTATGTATTTACAAAAAAAAGTATGTAAGTATTATATCAGTTATTTGGTTCCCATAGTACAAGCTCTGCTTAGTTTGGGCTAGATAGCGCTGTGTGAAATGTCCAGCAATATTTATTTATTTGTTTATTATAACTTTTCGTAGAGGGGGTCGATTGAGGAAGTACCAACACAAACTATTTGTTGCCAAACAGCATTGCTATGTTTCGGTTCGAAGGTGCCAGTGAAATGACAAAAACCTTTGTTTACTTAAATATTTTTTGTTTGGTCACATGACTACTTATTACTAATGAATAGGCGAAATTATTTCAACAATCAACTTAAGAAAAATATTAAAATCAAAGCTAACATCTTTTCAAACTGCTTTCTCTCTATTTTTCTTCATTATTTACCCAAAATATTATAATTAAATTCAGTATGATTTATTTGATGTCAACTCCCAAAGCCAGTTAATTTACTTTTTATATAATTTAGAAACCTTAACTTGTTAATGTTTTTATCCTTGTTTTTTAATGCTCCAGACTGATTTAGTGGGTTTTAATTCTAACTTCTGCCTTCGAAATAATATAAAAACATAAAATAAATTTGCGGAGGCAATCAATATAGGAGCTATGTAATAATTTGTTTAATTTTTAAGAGCTCTAAATAAAAGGAACAAGTTATATGAGTTTAAAACTGACTAGGTATTACCTATGTCAATGGTAGGCTAAGTCACCCGGAACATAATAACGAATCGATTGACTTATCAAAATCTGTTGAGTAGTTGAGGAGCTACGGTGAAACATTGGTAAATACAAATATATACAGGGTGTTTGGTAATATACTGATGATATTCAAGTGACGGTTTCTCAAAACATAAAAAAGACGTCTCGAAAAAAAACTACTAGATATATTATCAAATTTTAAAGAAAATCGACTAAGTTTAGATGATTAATTCGATATAAAACTTACTGTCTACTCTTGCAATCGACATCCAAAAATAGAGGCCGATTTGATATCTCTTTCGGAAATGGCTGAGGGTTTTGGGTTAGAAAGGGACAACAAGAGATATCTCGAGACGTCACCATACAGTATCTGTGGTTAAATGGCAAGCATTATGCATTATTATTATAAGCACAACATAAGTTTAATAAAGTGTTTTTTTTACATCCCAAAATAAATTACACACTTCTACATTTCACAAATTTGTTTATTATGCTCATCAAAATAACCTGTTTCATTTTTGTGCGTATATTATCAAACACTCTTTATACATACATCATGAATGTATTAAATTACTTAAAACTATAACCCTTCCTTTTTGCTTTGCCGTCGTCGGATAAAGTGATGAGTGGATGAGTTGAACGCCTATAAGAGGTACCTACTGTTAAGCCTTTTTGAGATCATTTTACTCTGGGATTCTCAATCAATATGTAAGGAAACTCTAATAGTGGCTAGACCAAAATAAAAGTAAATCCTTCGTGGGTGGTCGTGCAAATAGGGTAGTATTTAGTAATGATGTAGGAGGAGAAATTACCGACTTCTTAATATTGGTCATTATTAAAGTAAATTCATATCTCTAGTGACATATGTAGGTAAAACTTGAAATATATAAAGGTAACTTCTGGAGTCGGGAAAATAGGCTACCTTAATAAATAAAGACCGGTCCACACTGCCCAGGGATGCTATCACCGCAGCTATCGTGCTCATTACCTTCTATAGCTATGGGAGTACACACGGGGGACCCGTTTCGACCCATTCCTCTGCAGATCTATAATGGAGATAAATGAATGTCAAAGCACTCAAATTGCGGCACGGGTCCGAACGGAACAGTTTTGCTTCTGGACGTGAAATTCTCGAAAAGTATAACTCCAGCATTTACATCTTTCAAAAGAGGATGGTGTATATTATTTTTAGCTACTGGCTGCGGCTTCGCACGCGTGGTTTTCAATAAAAAGTAACCTATGTCTCAACCCAGATCATAATCTATCTATGTACCAAATTTCATCGAAAGCGTAACAAATTAACAAACTCACTTTCGCATCTTTACATTGTATAAAATGAAGTCGCTTCTGCTGTCTGTTCGCTTAGATCTTTTAAACTACTCAAAGGATTTTAATGCAGTTTTCGGCATTAGATAGAACGATTCAAGAGGAAGGTTTATATGTATAATACCTAGTCAGGTCATAAGTATTGTCACACAGTAAAAACTTTTCTTTTAGAATGCTGGCCACAAAAAAGTTTATAGAATTCGAATTTCGCATTGTTCATGAAAATAAAAATGAATACTTTTTAGAATTTTACTCATTTTTAAATATGGAGTGGACGCTTAAAGAAAACCGTGTTGCAGTTATTGCGTTGCATCGTTGCGGTTACGCGCCAATTCAAGTTTTTGACATACTGAAAAATTTGAATATAACCAAAAGATTCGTTTATCGCACCATCAAACGATACAATGAAGACTCTAGTGTAGATGACAGGTCAAGAAGTGGTCGCCCTCGGTCTGTTAGGACTCCAGCAGTGATAAAAGCTGTGAAGGCGCGAATTCAAAGAAATCCCAAACGTAAGCAGAAACTGTTGGCCCTTCAGATGGGGTTAAGCAGAACCACGGTGAAAAGGGTGTTAAATGAAGACTTAGGACTTCGGGCATATCGAAGAAAAACAGGACATCGTTTGAAGGCTCGTCTAATGGACCTGAGACTGAAGAGATGCCGCGCTTTGTTGAAGCGGTACGCGGAAAAAAAATATCGGGAAATTATTTTTTCGGATGAAAAAATTTTTACCGTAGAAGAGAGCTACAACAAACAAAATGATAAGGTGCACGCACACAGTAGTGAAGAAGCGAGCAACCGTATTCCGCGTGTCCAACGAGGTCATTTTCCATCCTCGCTCAAGGTATGGTTGGGAGTTTCTTATTGGGGCTTAACAGAGGTACATTTTTGTGAGAAAGGTGTAAAAACGAATGCAGTTGTGTATCAAAATACAGTCCTGACGAACCTTGTGGAACATGTTTCTCATACCATGTTCAATAACAGGCACTGGGTATTCCAACAAGATTCGGCGCCAGCTCATAGAGCGAAGAGCACACAAGACTGGCTGGCGGCGCGTGAAATCGACTTCATCCGGCACGAAGACTGGCCCTCCTCCAGTCCAGATTTGAATCCGTTAGATTACAAGATATGGCAACACTTGGAGGAAAAGGCGTGCTCAAAGCCTCATCCCAATTTGGAGTCACTCAAGACATCCTTGATTAAGGCAGCCGCCGATATTGACATGGACCTCGTTCGTGCTGCGATAGACGACTGGCCGCGCAGATTGAAGGCCTGTATTCAAAATCACGGAGGTCATTTTGAATAAACTTTAGTGTCATAAAAATCTATGTTTTGTTAAGTTCATTTTGGTATATAAATGGTTACATAATGAATAAACTTGTTTCAATTATTTTATATTAAACATGTGACAGAATTTATGACCTGACTAGGTACATATATAACTCTGTTTGTTTGTTAGTTTGTTTGTCACCTTTACACGACTAAACAGCTGAATGGATCGTAATGGAATTTTGCAAGAAGATAGATTATATCCTGGGAAAGGACATAGACTACTTTTTAGCCAACTGCGCAAAAAGAGATGTTTTAAAGAAAAATCACCCCTGCGAAGCCACGGGCGGGTCAGCATAGTTTATAAATAAATAGATATTGCTGGACATCTCTGATTCGATCTCGTAGAGAAACACCTCTTAGCTTAGTTAAACAAAATTTTTATTTTGCATCGTGCACAATACTTTACTTTGGTACTCAACTACATATTAAATATGCATTTTACAGAAAGGATGATAGGTTATAACATATAAAACTAAAGTTATGTAGGTAGGTTCGTACCTTAGTCAGCCTTAGTTTAAATATAAATAAGAACACATTTATCATCGACAATTGGGTAACGCGCACCACACCCATCACGCGATTTTTTCTAGCCCATACTTGCAAGATGTAGAATTAGCTATCATCTGAGGTTTTCCCGTTAGTCTACGACATGGCACGCTTCAAGAGAAATGTTAAAAGGTTTCTACAGGGTAGGGAACGCATCGACAATACCCCGGTTGTTGCCGGTGTCAACAGGCGACGGTGACCGCTTACCATCAGGTGGGCCGTAAGCCTGTTTCCCCGCAAATAATATAAAAAAAAACATTTATTTTGTATCAAAAATACATAGTGCCAGCATACATTTGAAACAAAATATGGTACAATACAATAATATAGAAAGGGAAAAGTACTTGCTTACTCAATTTTTAACCAGCGCGTCATTTTACGACCTTTAAGTGCTGTAAAGAAAAAAGGCTTGACGTTAAAATACACAGGCAAGCTAATAAGGCTTTAGTTTTTATTTTACAAGCATGTAAACACGACTTCGCATTTGTTTTGTCAGCGGTCTTTTGAATACTTTATTATCCGCCCTGCAAGCAACGGGGTTTATTTATGTTGGATACCAAAGTGTCCGCTCCATAAGCCTACACACTCACAACACTACTAGGAAACCGCAGGAAATACATTTTCAATACGAAAAGTATAAAATATAACCAATAAATGTATTATGCTGCGGCTGATGTCCATAAGCTTATTATACTATGGAGTCCAGGTTCAAAAGTAAAATTGCACGGGTTACTGCCAGTGTAATGGAGTAAACGTGTAGGACATTTATTTTACAATTATTCCCGTTTAAAATATTGCTACTCCCCTCATTAAATGGGCGTTCCCGTGTAGGGTAATAAAAGATGCCGTATCCGTATTTTTGTTGGCACTTCTGCATACTTAATTAATTTTCTGAATATTGTCTACAGTGGTACAGAGGGCGAATAGCCAGCTGAGACGCAGGGGGTTGCAAGTTCGATTCCTACTGCGGAACAAATGTTCGCATGATTTACAGATTTGGGTGTTTTCTATATGTACATTGTAAGTATTTATAAAAAAAAATGTAAGTATTCCATCAGTTGCATGGTTCCCATAATACAAACTTTGCTTGGTTTGGGGCTAGATAGCGCTGTGTAAAATGTTGAGCATATAACACTATTTATTTTTAAGGTATTGTCTAATTATCATATTACTTTTTGGGAATTTATTTAAGACTACATTATACATTAATACATTTTGGGCGACTTGCACAACGATCTCTAAACGTAATTAGCGACTAAACATGTTTAAATTTGACGTATTTGTATGAATTGACAACTCTCTTAAAGATATTTAGGTACTATATACTATTCGTTATCGTTGCGCTAGTCACCCTTATCAGAGTGACATAATTACCCGTCTATGCCTTATCCATCCATGTCTTCATTCCGTTTTCAGCACCGATCTTGTTGCCATACTTTGATTATCAATCTGATTAAAACACAACAAAGAATGCAAAATACTAGATCCAAATTAGCTTAGCAAAGTGTATGCGATTATAAAACTCGATTTTTTCTTATTACTTACGTAATATCTATCTAACTATAAATTATATATCCATAGGGTTTATTTCCACGTTACTTTTCCATTACCAGATCAGTTCTTGTCATTAGTTGTCATCATACTTTGTATCAGGGATGTTACGGAGCTTCGAGTCCGACTCCGATAAGTCGGAACTTCCGATTGATATTCCACCTCCTGTTCTGACTTCGGCTCCGACACTTTTAAATTGGAGGTAAAAGCATAGCCGATAGCGGCGGCGATGTTGCGCGGGGAACCCCCTTCCCCACGCGCTTTCTGTCATCGATTACTCTTTCACTCTTTTTGTGCAGCGTTTTAATTAAAGTTATCTGTTTTGGTTTTGGACAATGAAACCAAAATCCAGTGTTATTTGGAACTACTTCATTGGACTCCAGTTCTGACTCCGACAAACCAAATCTAAAAACACCGACTCCGACGTCGGTTGCGTTAAAATAACCTCTATAACATCCCTACTTAGTATTATCATCAGATCTTATCCAAGAAATGCAAAATAATAGGACAAATTAGCTTGGTATGGTTTAATCAGGTGAGTTATATGGAACACCCCTTAATTTGTACCATATTATCTACGATCTTATTAAATTGTATGATTAATAGATTAATAACTCGAATCTAACAAGCTGTTCGCAATCTTACAACGACAAAGAGACTTCACACTTCGATTAGTAATGAATGTGCTCATTGTGCTCCGAACATGATTCATTTTGAACCAAATGTGTCAGGAAATACTTAGTTATAGCAGAGTCGTTGCAAAATGTCTGAGTCAATTTTATAGTAGGTAATTGGCCATAAATAAGTTAGTCTATAAAGTTCGTTAAGCCAATGTCGGTAGCTTACGTCCTGAAAACTCTGACAGCGTTGTTGATCAATACTAACAAAGCGCCTCTGACGCACACCATACACACGCTCAGTTCGTTTGCGGAGATAAATTCCATTTTCACTAAAAACTATATTTACTATGGAAAATATATAGTTTTTAATGAAATTGTGTTCACAACTACGGTAGTTTCAAAAATAATTATGTGTTCCATGTTTCTCTGAATTAATTTGCAAAGGCCATATTGTTTATTTTATGTTCTTAAGTTAAGTTTAAGTATGAATTCGTTTATCGAATTCGAATTCATTGTTAGTTATAATTGGAGTAAAATAATATTTGTACTAAAAACGAGATATTTACTATGATTTTCTAGTTTTTGAGTATAAATATTTCGACGCAGTTGCATGCGCCATGATCACGGGTAAACTGAAGTAATTGCGAGTGGTCATTGGCAGACATAACAATCAACCTTTTTTCTCTTGCTTTGTTCATGGTAAATATCCCGTTTTTAGTTCATAACCATGATAGTTTCAAAAGCTATATTAGTAAATTAAGTTAGCATATAATTTATCTACACTATTGTATTCGGTTAGTCCTGTAAAAATAGATATATAAGTCTAAATGAATACATGCTAAAATACTAAATACTGATACGAATAAAGGCACAAATATTTTAGTCTCGACAGAGCCTACGTATTTACGCCATTTGGGATCGAAACCCTAAATTTGGGGCCTTCGCATTTTCAAAATACTATCTGGGCGTCTGGTCGAAGCGACGTGTGATCCGACAGATTATACTAATATAGATACCTACGTTTTTTACTTCTAGTTTGCCACAAATCATTACACCAATTTTAGTAGTGTTAATTTCAGCCAACTTTAGATCATATTAAAGTCTATGTATGTATGCTTTCGAATATGTGTGTAATTTGCCTTTTAGGAGAGTACAGGGCCCGTAGCCAAATTACATTCGCCACGAATCTATTCGATTTCTACATACATTTGTTGTCGCTGAATCACGTGTTATTTCTATAGCATGTGTCAAATCCCATACATTTTCGGACGTATCGACTAGCGTCATCGCTAATCGACTGTAACTTGGCTAAGCCCTCAGGTATGTTTAGAGGCGTTAGAGTGCGCTTTCGCTTGAGATATACGGTGAGCGAAGTCAAAGCTAAGCTACGAAACTATATTGTGACTATTTTCACAAAAGTTAAGCTGAGTGGTGTAGCGTAGATAATGCGCGACGCGATTCTTAATTGTTGTTATTGTCTGCGGTTGCGCACAATGGAGTGGCCATTGTGTCGAGGGACCGACCCTTTTCCTGGAACGATCGAGATCCTTCTCGAACAATCGAAATGTGTACGATATAAATAGGCCGGAGAGATGCCGGACTGTCAGTTAGTCTCGAGTCAGTCTGAGTGAGTGACTGAGTCTCAGCGAGGCCCTGGAGGACTGACGTGGGAAGGGTCTCGCGTGAACAGTAGTTGCTCCCGAGTCAGTCTGGATTCAGCTATACGTGTGAACATTTCGGTGACTTTAAGTGGTGCAACTGTGGTGTGAATTAGTGTGTTGTGATTACGTGTGACCAAGTTCGTGTATTCATCGTTTAGTGCTGAATAAAAGTGTTATTTTGGTTGGATCGATTCCCATTATTTTATCCCGAACCCTCAGCTCGTAACAATTTGGTGTCAGAAGTGGGATAAAATAATGCCGGTTCTACCAAAGGATAACGTGGACGGTGTCAGGACGAGAGGTCAACGACAACAGGAAATGGATGAAAGGCGGTTTGGAGATTCTCCGGTTCAAGAAGCTCGGCAGAGTTGTCAGCCGATGGAGATGGAATCAGACGCCGCCGAATCATTTGGAGCACCATCATCATCATCCGTGGGTCAAGCTCCTGTGACAGGCGATCTTGCTGCTATTATGGCAATGCTTTGTCGTCAAAAAGAACAGCGTCGTCAGGATAAAGAAGAGCAGCGTCGTCAACAGGAAGAGCAGGCTCAGTTGCAAGAGGAACAACGCCGTCAGCATTAGGAAGAGCAGCGTCGTCAGCAAGAAGAGCAGGCTCGGTTGCAGGCAGAACAGTGACGTCAGGATAAGGAAGAGCAGCGTTGTCAGCAAGAAGAGCAGGCTTGGTTGCAGGAGGAAGAACGCCGTCAGCATAAAGAAGAGAAGCGTCGTCAGCAAGAAGAGCAGGCTCGGTTGCAGGAAGAACAGCGACGTCAGGATAAGGAAAAGCAGCGTCATCAGCAAGAAGAGCAGGCTCGGTTGCAGGCAGAACAGCGACGTCAGGATAAGGAAGAGCAGCGTCGTCAGCAGGAAGAGCAGGCTCGGTTGCAGGAGGAACAACGCCGTCAGCATTAAGAAGAGAAGCGTCGTCAGCAGGAAGAGCAGGCTCGGTTGCAGGAGGAACAACGCCGTCAGCATTAAGAAGAGAAGCGTCGTCAGCAGGAAGAGCAGGCTCGGTTGCAGAAGGAACAGCGACGTCAGGATAAAGAAGAGCAGCGTCGTCAACAGGAAGATCAGCGACGTTGGCCATAAGAGCGTGCTCGACTGATGAGGGAATCGTTCGGTTCATCTGGAAAGGAATTCCAGGAAGTGAAAGAACAGATAGAAATCATGAGAGCCGTGTTTTGGAGGCTGGAATTGGGATCGCTGATGAGAAAGGGACTCTGGGTGTCCTGAAGTACTGGAGACGGCAATGTAGCTCCTCTAGTTGCTACATCTTCAGCGTGAGGTGCGCCTAAAATTGTTCGTGTTGATCGGCTGCCGCGATATGGGGCTAAGAATGCTCGGGACGAGCATGTTTTAGGAGGGGGCAGTGTTACGCCGAGGCTGTTAAACAATGAGTAATAATCGTAACTTCTCGAACGCTTTTGTCTTGCTGCGTTATTGTTGTTATTGTCTGCGGTTGCGCACAATGGAGTGGCCATTGTGTCGAGGGACCGACCCTTTTCCTGGAACGATCGAGATCCTTCTCGAACAATCGAAATGTGTACGATATAAATAGGCCGGAGAGATGCCGGACTGTTAGTTAGTCTCGAGTCAGTCTGAGTGAGTGACTGAGTCTCAGCGAGGCCCTGGAGGACTGACGTGGGAAGGGTCTCGCGTGAACAGTAGTTGCTCCCGAGTCAGTCTGGATTCAGCTATACGTGTGAACATTTCGGTGACTTTAAGTGGTGCAACTGTGGTGTGAATTAGTGTGTTGTGATTATGTGTGACCAAGTTCGTGTATTCATCGTTTAGTGCTGAAAAGTGTTATTTTGGTTGGATCGATTCCCATTATTTTATCCCGAACCCTCAGCTCGTAACAGTATGTAGGTACCATTTTGTTCGATAACTTTTTGCCATCTTATAGGTAGGGACATGATCCCATTGCTATAGAAATTTTGGGGCTTCTGATCAAAATACCGCGACAAGTGGTTTTGGCAGTCTTCTCGTGATGTTAACCTGACACTGCCTAAAGAATTCTGAAGAGACCGAAACAGGTGGAAATCTGAACGTGCAAGGTCAGGACTATACGGCGGATGCATTAACACCTCCCAGCCAAACTCTCTTAATTTTTGCTAAGTGGCTAAAGATGTGTGAGGTCTAGCGTTATCAAGATGAAAAACCACACCCCTTCTGTTGATTAATTCCGGCCGCTTTCTCTCAACTTCTTGTTTTAATCTCATCAGTTGTTCGCAGTAGAGTTCAGAATCGATGGTCCTGCCTGGTGGTAACAGCTCATAATGAATAATGCCCTTCCAATCCCACCACACACACAGCATCACCTTGTTGCGAGTTAACCCGGGTTTCGCCACAGTCTGTGAAGCCTGACCGGCCTTTGACCACGACCTTTTTCGCACGTTCTTGTCGTACGTGATCCACTTTTCATCACCAGTTATCAGCTTCTTCATAAATGGTTCGGTTTCATTAAGTCGTAATAAAGAATCACAAATGAGTACACGGTTCATTAGGTTTCTTCCCGTGAGTACCCAAATATCGAGCTTTTTTGTGTACCCAGTTTTTTTCAAATGCGCCAAAACTATTTTGTGGACAATTCCCAGTTCTTCAGCTACGTTGTAACTACTGATATGCCGATCTTGCTCCACTTTTTCAAAAATGGCATCAATTTTATCCGTAATAGGCGACGTGCATCTTTGACATCAAAATTTCTGGATTGAAAACGCTTAAACCAAATTTGTGCTACTCTCACAGACACTGCACTAGGTCCATAAACATCGCAAATTTTTTTCGCGGCTTGCGTTGCATTTTTACCTTTTTTGTATTAAAATTTTAAAATGTATCGAATTTCTTCATTAGATTCATTCATCTTTACAGTACGAAAAACAAATAATAATCACACATTTTCCTAATTTGAATTTTGAATTATCTTCTTTAAAATTTAAACTTTGAATGACACCAAAACCAGCCAGATACAAACAGTATACCGTAAAACGGGGTGGATAGAATTCAAGGGGTGAATGGAAATGAGACCAAAAAAGTTTTATTCTGGCAATTATTAACAAACATTTTCAAATAAAAACACCAAATTCTACATATTAGTATGTATGTAGAATTTGGTGTTTTTATTTGAAAATGTTTGTTAATAATTGCCAGAATAAAACTTTTTTGGTCTCATTTCCATTCACCCCTTGAATTCTATCCACCCCGTTTTACTGTAGCCAAAGATATTTTATTACAAGTTCATACATACTATAATGCGAAAAGACTTTTTCCCCAGCCTAATATTATAAACGTGAAAGTTTGGATGTTTGTTTATTTACTTGTTTGTTTGTTTGTTGCTCAATCACGTTGTAACGGCTGAACCAATTTCGATGAAATTTGGTATATATGTACGTAGATTATAACCTGGATTACCACATAGGCTACCTTTTATTCAATAAATCAGTTCCCAGATGATAAAAATGGGGTGTCATGTCAAGTTCTAAGAGCGAGTTTAGCTTTATTTCTAGGTTACCTACACATTTAGGAGTGTAACGCGTACTAAGTCGCGGGCAACAGCTAGTAATATATATTTTCATCTTGCATTGGATTGTTTGGCTAGCGATAATTATTATAGCATCTTCATCGTTTGTGACGCGCTTTAAGGTTTGGAACAGCGGTAAATGGCTGCTTACGTCTCATTAAAAGGTAAATTCTAATGATATGAAATGATAGATAATGCATAATTATATTGTATATTTATATAAATAAAGTATGTTTTATTGTTAATATGTTTATTTCTAGGACGAATGAGACTATCTCCCACAACACAACAATTTAACTTGTTTAATGGATTATTCATTCGTTAGGATATTTGCTAAAAGTATAAATATTGCTGGACATTTCACACAGCGCTATCTAGCCCCAAACTAAGCTGAGCTTGTACTATGGGAACCAGATAACTGATAGAATACTTATATATATATTTTTGTGAATACATACTCATAATATAATGAGAAACAACCAGACCTGGAACAAATATCTGTAGATCATGCAAACATTTGTTCCACGGCGGGATTCGAACCCGCTACCTCCTGCGTCTCAGCCGGCTATCAGTATAGTATCAGTATAGCTTGCTAGCAGTACCTATGTAACATTGTATTATTTAATCCACTTTGTTAAGAGTAGTAGAGTTTCTTGTGAAAAGGCTCGCCCGGGGAAGTACTACCACCATACCTATTTCTACCGCCAAGCAGCATTGCTGTGTTTCGGTTTGAAGGGTATGGTTGCCGGTGAAATTACAGGCACATGAGGCTTTACACCTGTATGCCTCAAGTTGATGGATGCAGGGAAGTGCATCGTAGGGCACATTTCTAAGGAGCGTGACCTATGAGGCAAACTTTGTTATAGGCGATGGTTACCACTAACATCAGGTGGGCCATAGGCTTGTTCCATCTCCATAGTATAAAAAAATTTGTATACAGAGCTGCAGAAGTCCAAGCTCAAAATTCAAAGTTCTAGGATTCCGGAGAGCCGATCGGGTGAGGAATACCACGCTTCGTTCATTGACTGGCATTGCCGATGTGGGCGCCAAAACCGCGAAGCTCAAGTGGGATTGGGCCGCGCACGTGAGTCGAATGCTTCCGGAGAAATGGGCCAACATTGTAACAGATTGGGTAACGGAAGATGGGCGGCGACGTCGGGGTCGGCCGCGAAAGCGTTGGCGCGACGACATCAATGGATTCGAGAAGGAATGGTGGGAATCTGCCAAGGATCGTGATAGGTGGAAGGAGTTGAGGGAGGCCTTTACCCAGCAGTGGGAAAATGTAGGCTAGGACCGCTCGACGACATCGCTGACACGGGAGGTCGTCAGACTTGTCGTCGCCGCACGCGAGAAGAAACAGCATGTCGCAATGATATGCTGTGACTTATCGAAGGCGTTCGACGTAGCTGACCATAAAACCCTAGCAGCCAAGTTACAGTCCGCGAGGTATAAGCTGAGCTTTGCATTTGTGTGAGTGTACATGGATAGTGTAGGTGTGACAACCGGCCTTAGGCGCGGCGCCATTTTCGCCCGGTAAAAACCGGTTTAAACTGATTTTGGGTAACCGGCCTGAGGCGCGGCGCCATTCTGTCTCGCCGCGCTCCTGCCGCACTTCACCTCTTGTACAGACTGCAGCGTGACGTGTTTAATATTATTTTGTTTTTGTTTGATATAAGTGTTAGTAAAATGGATGCCAACACAAATAAGCGCAAAATACGGAAACCATTAAATAGCCAAGTAAAAGAAATTTTGTGTAATTTAAATAGCTTTTAATTTTTGAATTTTTAGTAATAATCACACAATAATATGTACTCATCAGTCAAATACACAGCTGGACTTTATTTTATCAATTTAGTTTTATTTTATTTTAATACTAGAATACTTCTCCGACTTATGTTATGCCTTAAGTACCTACCTAAAATATAATGATATTAATTTTTAAGAGTTTCTTGTCTGACTGTACTTTTGGTGATCACTCACACTAATGCAAAGCTCAGCTTATACCTAGCGGACTGTACAATACTTGGTAAAAAAAAAACCGCAATAAATACTTACTTTACCTTCTACGTGGTTTACAATAAAGAGTTTTCTATTTGATACTTTATGTATTTAAAAATACAACTTTGGGTTGATAATTGAAAATGCAATGTAATTTTTATTTGTTTATTTGTCATTTGTTTTAATGCATTATAATTTTTAAATAAGTTTAATAACAAAAGTTTTAAAGTAGTAATGTATAAATAGGCTTACACTAGCATATTGTTTCTTCCACTGAGTCGGTATTACAGTTTCTTGGCTACATTGTGGGTATAATTTGCATCAAAGGATATAAGACTTAGGTTATATCAAAATTAATTATAGGTTATTTTTTTATTATCTCGTGGTCAAATCTAAAATTTGCGATCTTTACATTCGTCTCTAGCTACGGGATACCTGAATGTAATTAAAAATAATCGTAATATATCTGAAAATCTATTAATATATTTATCTATTAATGAATCTAAATATATTTATTGCAGAAGTTTCATTAGTATTTTTATTAATTGTAGATCGAAAACTTTTAGATTTACCCTTTGCATATTCTAAGTACAAAAATATTAATTTCAATTATCTATTACGAACGAAACCTCTTTATATAATTTCAAATAAGTATGTAAATGCGGCCATTAATTATGTTACTTTGTACCCCTCTCCATCAGAGCAACTGGTTTATGTATGTAAATATTGTATTATATTAGTTTTATGATATAATGCATGTAAATGAGTCCTAAGCATGATAAAGAAGTATAGTGTAATATAAATGTTTTTCTTTTAGATTACCAGGTTTGCTATGTCAAAATTAACTATGTATTCATAATCATATTATTAAAAAGATTATATCCTATATTGCTCTTATTTGTACAAAGTTTTCAATTAATTAATGTATTGGTGTTCTCATTCAGAAAATATAGTATACTATTTAATTACATGAATATACATCATACTTGATAAGTATTGAACATTTTATAGAACTTTACAAAGCATATAACTATTTGAGTACCCATATATCTCAGGAACTAACAAACAAAACGATTCAAAACTTAACTCTAAATTACAAACAAAGTTGCAGGATAGATACATGTATAAACATGACTAAACAAGTTAAGTACAAAAAGGAGAATATTCTAACTATTTATAGTAATGTCTTTATCGGCATTTATATTTACAGTTTTATTTACAAAGCTATCACAAATTACAATTTATTCATATCACTATATACATTATTGCATTCAACGACATTCGTCATATTGACAGCAGTACATTTTTTCTCTTTTATTCGTATAACGCAGCAAAGATATTTTATCTATATTGTCTCTTGCGCACAATTTTTGTTAGACATACACTATGTGAGGCTTCTCCGGCGTTCTGTGTGCGGGAATCGTCTCATACGCAAACTGCTGGTAAATATGTTCGTCACTGTCCTCCTGGTAGTAAGGATTTTTGTCAACACTGTGCCAAGGAGGATTCAGAGAATGAAAGTTATTCGTCACAGACGAACCGATCATTAAATACCTGTCCACTTCCCGCTTATTATCCTGCTCCCGACTGCGCGTAGAATATCCTAACCCGTTCCCTAATTTTGATACGTCACCGTTCAACATCACACTGGTCATCACTGTCTTCGATTTATCCCCTTTACATTTTTTCAAAGGTCCCATTACGTATAACACACCTCCCACGATGCTTATAACGATACTGCCAGTTAACACAACGATAGCCACTATAACCCACCCGTTTGAGCACCCAAATTCCGATTCTGGACATTGAATAAATAGGACTCCTTTCAAGTGCATTGGTGCAGTGCATTTGACATCCTCATAGTCTATCTTCAGTATTGTACTTGTGTTCTTCGACCTTCTGCTGTTCATCTCACTTTCCATTCCGAGCTTCCATAACCACAACAGTGAACAATTGCAGACAAATGGATTTCCAGAAATCTCAAGCTCTTGTAATCTATCTATCGGGAAATGAGAAGCCTCCAAAGTTTCTAAAGCATTGTTTCTCATGTAGATGTGAGTGAGTTTTGGATTCCCGTGGAACAATCTGGGAGGAACTTCTCTCACTTTGATATTTTCATTCATCCATATTTTCTGTAAATTGATATTGTCGACAAACGCTCTAGAGTCGATCTTCTCGAGGTTAAACAACCTGCTTAAGTGCAAGTGTTTCAAGTGGAAAAGACTTTGGAAAGAAAGTGCCGTTATGTTCTGTATAAAGTTCCCACTTAAATACAAATGGGATAAGTTTAATAGTTTAGACAACGCTGATGTAGGGATCGAGGTCATGTTGTTATTGCTCAAGTCCAGGTGTCGCAGCGTAGGTAAGTTGTGGAAGCCCAATTGATCAATGCTCTCAATAATATTCGAGTTAAAATCTAAATGCTTTAATTCCTTTAGATACGGTATACCATGCTTCGGTATCTCTTGTAATAAGTTGAGCGACATATCCAAGAATTCCAAATGGACCAGAAAGGCAAAGTTAAACGTGGGTAAATCTAGAATTGTATTATTTCGAAGAGATAAAATCTTCAACGATGTGAGTGGTTCAAAAGTATCCTTTTTGAATCCCACCAGCTTATTGCTTGATAAGTCCAGCCTTTCTAGCGAAGTTAAGTCTTTGAAAGTTTGCGAGTGTACATCGATTAGCTCATTACTCGACAAGTCTAAGTTGATGAGTCTCTTTAGCCCAACGAAAGTATCCTTGTCGAGGCGTTTCAGAAAGTTGTTTGTAAGGTTAAGATGAGTCATCTCAATGTTGTTTTCGAAGTTTTTATCAAATAAGTCTACGATTCTGTTGTAAGAGATATCGAGGACTGTGAGTTGGGTGTAGAAGCCGAAGGTGTAGAGGAGATCTGTGATGGAGTTGTGTGTGAGATTGATGTAGGTAGCTTCCGGGTTGAGTTGTATAGGAACAATCTCTAAGCTCGCGTTTGCGCAGGAGGCGGCGCGCAGGGCATCGTCGCAGGCGCATTTTGCGGGGCAGAGCGTGCGCGCGGTCGCGCCCCACGCCCATGCCGCTACCACCAGCCACCAGCGCCACTTCGCTACGCAGGAGCCCATAACATCTCATGTATGAGCCACGGGGACCTGGAACAAAGAAACAGAAAATAAGTACAAAAAGATCCCTAATTTTCATTCGGTGCATTTGCATTTACCTATCTCTAGCATTATCGGAAATCTCTATCAAGAACCAGACTTATCATCAATACAAATAAGGAAATTACAAATGCAAGTCACAAACAAATCCTATTTAAACAACGTGAAAATCTCATTGCCATAGATGGGATCTAGTTTATTTCTCGCGTTATTTATTGTTATCATAAAATCCGAGTCACCCTCGAGGCATGTCGCCTGAGACCACGAGGAAAGTAAAAATACACAAAATTATCGCTCGACAAAATCTTAATATAATTTCTGCCTAAAACTGCAGATAACAAATGTGTCTCTGCAATTTGTATGGGGGGATGAAATTGTTTGATCCAAATTAGGCCGATAAGAGACGTGCCGCGTCGGTGGAATGGTGGTTTCAGATGCTTAAACTTTTTTATTATCTTTGTAGCGATGTCGAAGCTCCAGTCAAGCAGATTGCACGATGTTATTTGTTTGTTGATTTGTTATTCAATATAGCGTAATGGTACGGGTCACCATTCTTCCCATGGCCGTAGTCACAAAGGCACGTGGTGCGAGGGTTAATGCGTATCCGCAACGCGGTGGCGGCTGCCCGCCAGCCGTGTAGCTCGCGAAAGCATATTGCCCACCTTTATTTATCGTCCCATGTTTCCCGCAAGACGAATGTTCTCCGTAAACGGGACTAGCGACTAATCCTCCGCCGCTCGAGCGGCTCCTCGACAATACCTCCGAAATTCACGGCGATTTAACAAAGGAGTTCGGTGGGTACTTCAAATTAAACGTTCGGCTTTACAATTCGACGGAATGTATAATGAATAGCACCGTAACATCTGTTAACGAAGGCGAACGATCTAGAAAGTTTTCACGCGCGGGAATAACTAATTGCGAAGGTTGGAATTCAATTTATGGCTTCTAGTGCGCCTCTCGGGAGATCACGCCGTGCTAAAGTATTATTAATGCAAAACAGTGTCACGGAAAGTTTTTGATTCGAAATTCAAATTGAATTAGGAAACAAAGTTGTGAGTGTTGAGCTGTAGCCCGCCACAGTGCTGTCACCCCTTGGTTATATTATGTTAAATGATTAACATCCATTCAACTAATCCACATCGGCCGGCTTTTGTGTAATTCTAATAAACAGACAGCATGAAATTAACATCGATCCCAGTTGGTAACTAGTTAAAATGTTTGATGGGTTGCGTAACGTAACCGGCTTCCGCAAACTATTATTTATGTCCTATCTGACTATGTAAGTAGTGTGAATTGATAGGAGTCGAAAAGTCGAGAGAAGTCACCCTCGGTAACATGATATGATCCGTACCGAATGGATTACCTTCCAGCCTGTATTAAAGAAACCATACCAGATACATTAGAGATCCGCGTATTAGGACGGATTAATTCTGCAACATTACAAATGTATTTCACATTCACGCGTACCGCACTCACCACCCGATATAGATTCTTCAATCAAGGCCACTAAGAATAATCTGAAGCTTTGGTGTAATCGTTTAATATATAAATAAATCATTTTGATTTAAGCAATGATACAGTACCAGAATTGAGAAAGTCCTAGTAAAATTTTGTCTGGCGACAAAGCCCCCGTGTGCAATTAAATTAAACAACGAAGATCGTTCAATAAATTCGGAAGCCGAACGAAAATATTGGCAACGGTATTTTTGTACTATTTAGCATTCAAACAAAGGTCGTTGCGGTTTGGCGAACGTGAAAAAAGGCCAAGAGGGGGCACGCCCTCCATTTCCGAGCCTAAACTGCTCTGGCCGGCACTCTTTTGTCTTTTAATTTCCTGTCCGCGAGAGTGCGCTCCCAACGTGAATTTCGCTTTCGTGAGCTTCGTTAACTTGTATCGGCCTTTGTTGTTGCCTATTGAACTTTTCCATTACTGCCGTCATCGATTGAAACCGCTAAATTCGTTGGAAAATTCTTGTCGTAGAGATCGGCGCCGCCCCGCCGATATGAACAGCGGTCTCCTCATTTTCCTTTTATAAATCGAGTGTGTCGAGAGTTATTGTTTGTTTCTCGGCCGCCGTTCGCCGGCGAAACCTTTGCAAATGGAAATTAAATACTTCCTTATTGAAAAGTTAGAATGTTAGCATTTAGATGCTGGATTTCATTAATTGTAAGAGTTTCGTTGCGAAGACTCGGCCCGCGGGAGTTATATTAAAATTTTAATAAGTTTTTTTGTCATTGAATTGCAAGCAGCGGAGAGACTTTTTAACTAGACAGGTATTTCGGAGGTAGATTTCATGGATTCGTTTATTTTTTATTAAATAAATGTTATGTAATTTCTGTAGGGTTGTTCAGTAACATGCAAATTGTTTACTAAAATTGTATTATCGGACCCGAAACGTCCAAAACTATAAGCATCCGTTTTTATTCGCCCACAAGATAATATTCAGCTGTATACTGGTTTCGTTAAGCGGGTCGGGTGAGCACCCGACCCGGGTACTGGCGACCTTCCTAATTACACTATAACATCTAAACACCGTTTAGTCCGCTAAGGGATGCCCGTAATTTATTACGTAGTTTCCGTAGGTACTTACCAAATTCAATATCAAAGGGACCAAACCTTCAGCATTAAGTGCAGAACTATCGGCTCCATTAAGTTATTATTATCAAAACTATCCAATTCGGGTAGTTTCTGCCTAATTGCGGATACCAATCGGAATTGTTACCCGGAGTTATCACATTATTGCTTGAGACGTAGTAACATAGAGGGATCGACCAATAAAACCAGTGTAAAAGTCGGCTAACCGCTCTTTCACCCCGAACGCTACTGGAGGGACCCGAACCCTTGCCGCTTTTATGAGTTGCATCGTTTTGAAACTGGTTCACGGTACTAAAAAGTTTCTAAACGTATTGAAATAGAAGATGTTTTAGTTTGTATCTATGTTGCATTAGGGGTGCGGTTTGCCAAGTGCGTACTACGTGCCTCAGTCTGACGGCCGTAAGTATTAGTGTGAGTGTCGGCAGGCACTAACGGGAATAATGAGAAAACTTGGTCCGTCGACAATCCAGCCCCACTAGTTTGAGAGCAAAAACAACCGAAGCAGCTAGCGTTGATTCGATTGTGAATTTGCAACTTCATTGTAAGGTAATGTCTTTGATAATATATCGTTCTACAGGTTATTTTAATCATTTACTTTTAAGTTGATATTTTAAAGTAGCAATACGAATATAATCGATTGAACATCTCTCCAAGTAGAAGACATGTACCTACGTACTACCCAAGTAGAGGTCATGATTAATTCTTCAATTTGAATAAAACGTTTGTGTTTTGAACATATTTTTTATAGGATAATTAAAGTATGTTTTCAAAATCCAAAACATAGAGAGATATCATATGATTAAATGATTATGGAGAGTGTGCTGCGGAGCTTTTCAACCTGATCCCACCATCCCCATTCTATGATCGGACAACCAGACGCTCCGCGAAGCGCCACCGCTACATGGTAGATACACCTCCCATACGCACAAAGCGGTACTCTTCCACCTTTATTATGCGCATCGCCAAGGAGTGGAACGCCTTGTCTGAGTCTGTGTTTCCTGATAATTACTAACTTATTATTTTAGAAAAGTATGTTTATGAATTTTATATCTACATTTTAATAATATTGCACACCTTTTATTTATTCACTTCTTTATTTATTTTTATTTTACTTCGTCGCTGCTGCACTACCTTTTGCTCCCGGTTTCAGCTGAAAATCAGCGTTGGATGCACAACATCCAACATTATGCTGAGCTGAACGCCATTTTGGTACGCAGACACATGAGTCGAACTGTCTTAATGGATTCAACTGTTATTATTGTTTCATGTGTCATTTTGTGTGTGCCAAATAAATGATTATTCTATTCTATTCTTGATAACTACAAAATAGGGATCTTCAAGTGGCGAGTGAATAGGTTTCTTCTAGGCAAGCGTGTACCATCGTAGACTGCATCATCGCTTACCATCATGCGAGATAGTGGTCAAAGCCTAGCCTATAATTTATAAAATAAACAAATCACTAACACCCAATAAAACCAATGGACGTAGAAAGAATCCAACACCCAAATAAGTACATAATCATTTTTGAAGTAAAAACTGGAATTACCCAGCATTTCCACAGCAAAGAATTTTAAATTCTGCTAGAGTATTCTTACATCTTGCACAAAACAATCGCAAGAAACTTTTAGGGTGTTGTGCTGCTGTAAAACTAGTAATTTTATCTCAGGAATTTAAACATTTCGCTGATGTAGTTTCAAGTTGGTACACTTTAGTGCACTTCACGCTTTCAAAGTAGCTTTTCTTTTAGCGTTTTGTGACAATGTGTCTAAGATAAGGTCTATTTAATTTGTTTTAAATATTTGAAAAATAGGTACTGGTATGGTTTTATGGTATTTTAATTTGATGGACATGTATCATTAAAATATACATAGTAATGAAAACATAATGGTTTCATAGATCAAATTTATAGTAGCACTTAAATTTTGTAATACCGCTCTCAATAATTCACATGTTTCGATTACTGTAGCCTGATACGATAATGACACAAGTAGCGTAAACCCCAAAGCCGTTTAATTAGAGAGCAAAATCAGCATAAATAAACGTTGATTAGCAACGCGTTTGCGCCCTAATCGACGCGCTACAAATTTTAATATCATCGAGGCAGGTATGCCTCCTACAGTTGCACGCTCCACTATTGATTTTGCAATCAAACCCCTGTTAGAGAACCACGCTACTTCCCCGCGATTACGGCCAGATATTAATTTACGGGCGATATTGTTTCAACGATTTACCGATCTACCCGTGATTCAATAAGACCACATCTTGCCAACTTTATGCACGGTCCGATCTCGTTTCCGTCTAGGATTTCCTCTCGCACAAAAACCAAGTCGACGACAGACCGTAACGTAACCGATAAAAACTGAAGAAAAACCGGCATGAACATGAAAGTCGACTCTATTTTATGTTATCCTATCACTTTAATGTTAAACGTTAACTTAAGAAAGAAAACGTCACGTTGGTCGTTACGCTTACAATGCAGAATGTTGCTACAAAATATCCCTAGATACTGCAGACCCGGGAATAAAAAGTTTTAGCGAACAAAACGTGTACACAGTTCCCTTTTCTCTTTCAGGAGCAAAGCGGGTCTTAGTGAATCATGGCTCTGTATGGGCGCCTTTATAAACGCAATAATGAGGAGTGGTAAGGCGGCATTCAAGCGAGCGCTCTAACGAGAGGCGCCGATGAATCGCCTA
Source organism: Philereme transversata (assembly GCA_963924445.1). NCBI lineage: Eukaryota > Metazoa > Arthropoda > Insecta > Lepidoptera > Geometridae > Philereme > Philereme transversata. The sequence continues at coordinate 16,702,420 of OZ004342.1, forward strand.
TGAGCCGAGTACAAAACTTGCCACTTGCGCGGTAATGGCGGCCGGCAAGCGCCGGGGACAGCCCACAGAGGATAATCCGCTCACTTGTAAAGAACAGAAGTCTATTTCAGGTATTAGCTTCTATTGACAGAGTATCCTTAATAAATACAATCACGGGTTGTTTTTTTTTGACTAAAATATTTGATTTTTTTTAATAATTATGTACCTATAGAAAATACAATTTTGGAAATCATAACACTTTGAAGATTCTTATTTATTTCCAATATATAAAGCTGATCATTGTATAAAACAACGTCTATTATCACTCCTTTATCGATATATTTAATCACAACAAGAGCCTATCACTTAGAGTCCCGTAAATCTTCCTGTTGTACATCTTTACCACATAGCACACATATTTCGTTTATTTATTGTAGGTAATAACGTGAAATTGCTGTTTCTTCCGAGCTGTGACCTCTCGTCTGCCGCGCGCCGCCTCGATGCCTCGCTAAAGGGCTTTTAGCGAGCACCAACTCGCTTTCGCTTTAACTTTCATCGCGAGGATTAGACCTCAGCGCGATTGGATGCGGCCTACGGATGAATAGTCAATGAATTTAGGCCAAGTGATGGCACGGGCGTTACAAATTAAATTCCAACCATTTTGTTTAAAATTTGTGTCAACTTGCTCAAGACTATCGGAGAGAGAGTGCTTTGTCTTTCAACAATTGTTTATTACTTGTTAACTCGAACTAAAGTTCTTGTGAAAATGCTACGGTTTTATTCCCAAATGCTCTCAAAAATAGAAGTTGGAGCGCATTTTGTACATGTTTGCTCCATGTATGTACCTACAACCTGCCGCAAGGGTGCGGTTGGTGGCACACCTTTCAAAACTTCGACTTCCCGGGTCAGAAAAAACAACTGCCATAAATTGTTTGACTGTTATTAAAACTTTTACTTAAATATATAGGGGTCTTACCACAAAAAAATTAAACACTGTTAAACGCGTGTTTAAAAAAATCATATACAATAATTGTTAAGGATTTTTTAAACAATCGCTAAATAGTTGTTTCTGGGTCTATAAAATTAAAAATCAGTGTTCGCTTAACTACTAATGTTACCTTAACTTGTAAGGTAAATTTAGTAGATGAGGTAAAGAGGCTTTTGTGCGTCGGGGGACGATGTTGCAAATGACGTGCTTACGGGGCGGATCTCGGTCTAAGCCCGCGAAACTGTTTCGGCCTAAATGAGACAGTATGCCGCGTCTACGGCATACTGCAAAATTAGTCAATACTATCGCGACCATCTCCAGCGGACTCGGTAAGGCTGAATAATAAAATAGCTCATTCAGACGCTAGATAGACCCTATCGACACTTGGAGCCACGGAACGCGATCGCGACAACCGAGCACGGGCGAAAATCCAAGGATTTCGTGTGAGATATCCGGCGGCTCTTTTAGGGTTATTAAGCGGAGTGGGTTTTAGGGAAATGAGTCGAGAAATAAATCTATCCCCTCGAAATGAAAGAATCCTGTTTTCGTAACAAATAATGCCCATGAAATGAATTCCGGCTCGTACATCGTCTTCATTGGGGAGGCGTAAAGCGTTTCGGACAGATAAAAATCCGCGCTCGTATGGGCGTTTTGCCAATAAGGAGAATGGAAGTTGAACTCTTATCGCTGATAAAACCGTTGTTCTTGCTTGTGTGGATGGAATTGGAATGATAATAATGCAATTGTTAGAAATGGGATTACAGATAGACAACAATAAAGCGAAGATACGACATGAGATCAAGATTGAAAGATATCTTTATGAGAACAACAAAAGCTTTAAGATAAAACTTTGTGGTTTATTTCCTATAATACGCTTTCATGCAGCAGCAGAAAAACTGAATATGCGCAAAGAAACAAATTAACTCCAGACAAAAGGAAATTCCTCGACAATTTCAAATGCGGAAACGCAGCCAAGCGGAAAGTATCATACCTTCCAATCTTCGGCGGAGCAAACCGACATATTCATTCTTTCTCCGGTTTTATTAAAGGCGAATACAAAATGCAGCGGCACCCTGCAGCCGGTGCAAAGCTTGGTGCACGCCCATTCGAGACTGAGGGCTAAGCTCACCCGCGAGTCCGCAAGCGTAACTCGCTACAAAATCCTGCGTTCGCCGTTTACATTCCATATTGCACGGCATCCGGGATTCACTTTAACGTATTCAACGTTCGTAACCGAGACGCCAGGGTTAGGACTCGAGCCACCGACGGTAATGCATTTTATGAATGAACGAATGAATGGAAAGATTTTACTTCCAACTAACCATTGGGTTGAGCGAATGCGCACCCCGTTAAGACTCTTCCCGGGCATTAAGGATCCGCTACGTGCGATAAATTTTTGAATAGTTCCACCGTGAGATGAGGTAGATTTTCGTAGAACTCAATTTCGTGAAGATATTGCAAGGATATGCAGTTTTACGATACATAAACTTTAGAGCCGAAGAATTACGAGCCTTGACAAAAGCTAAAGGCAAATATTGCGAAGGTGACGCACGTGATTTACTTTACAATTTTCGCTTCGGACTACATTTCGTGGATGTACCATAATTTTGATTAAAATTTTACACCGTGCTCACGAATTTTTATGACCTTATTATCTTAGTTGGTAACGGTTGAGAGATGGTCTATTTAGATATTGTTTTTGGAGTAAATGGAGCTGGAAACCTATTTGCCGAGGGTCGAGGGAAGGTTAGAGGGCTATATGTACTATTTATAATCAATGTGACTGCGAACGCTCGGCGACACTCAAAGGCCAGATGAGTTGATTAATTCGATTTTCCCTCTGGACGCTTTGATTGCGAGTGCAATAGGAGCAAAACTGTTTTCTATCGTATTTTAATTACACGTTTGTTGACCGGTTTTCAAAGGACGAGGAAACAAATGAAGAATTACTGACAAGTTTTTTACAATTCCTTGAATTTTAAAAATTGAAAATTGTCTTAACGGCATTTAAATATGAGCAAACATGCAGCGTAGTAGATATGTTTAAGAATACAACTCAGTAATAATTTCCATTTAAAGTTCTAACAAGATTCTACTACGTTCCATTGCGCATCCTGCATTCGTCGAGTAAAAACGTACATTGCGTATAAGAAAAAGATTCTTAATGCAAATTACATAAAGCCTTGCGTCTATACTACTGAGGTTCATTTTACATTGATACTTTCGAAAAATTCTTAGTTTTGTACCGTAACAAGACCATGTTACTACATGTCTTATTTGACAGCTGCTTCCTTTAGATCTAGTCAAAGCTAAAGAGAATGTAGCAAATATGTTGGGCTATTTATCGGCAATATATCCTTAATACGACGACTCCGTGGCGCAGTGGGCGTTTAGCCGGCTGAGACGCAGGAGGTAGCGGGTTCGATTCCCGCCGCAGAACAAATTTTTGCATGATCTACAGATATTTCTTCCCGGTCTGGATGTTTTTTTTTGATCGAGCGAAGCGAGATCTCCAAATCAACTTGGACAAATCGGCGTTGCATGTATGTATGTATGTTTGTTTGCCCGAGGATAACTTTCGAAGCGTTTATCCGATCATCGTGAAATTTTGTATATAGGTAGGTACAATTTTATGATGGCACAATTTTAATGTGACTCAATGAGCTAAAAATGTGGCGGGGTTGTTGAGATATTGGGGTTCAAGAGGGGTAAAAAAAAATGAAACTATAAGGTCAAGTGGGACGTCAAATGAAAGGTCTTCATTAGTACATTTCAACCCTGTTTTTATTTTTAGTTTAATCCTTGTAGTTTATGAGTTGTTAGCCATAATAAAAACAAAACTTTGACAAAATTCACAAGGTACACCAGTGACCCCACAATGCTGAAATTTGGTATTCGTGTAGCTTTAGTGACACAAATATAGGCAAAAGTCTGAAATCCAGAATAACTGCATTTTGTACCCCAAAAAAGGGTAACCACTTAATATGAACTCCCGTTACCCGTAATTTGAATGAAACTGTAGGTCAAGTTAGTTGGTTATTTATTTCGTGGCACTATTGTGATAGTCAAAGATTACAATTTCTTTTTTGTTTTTATGGGAGACTCGCAAGATCTCAGTTCAGGGCGAACTACTAGTATTTATGTTTGTTTCTTTTTCATGCGCATTAATTTTCTAACTTTTTACCGCTAGTATATATTATAAGTATATATTTACAAACAAAAAGTATATAAGTATTCTATCAATTATCTCGTTCCCATAGAATAAGCTCTGCTTAGTTTGGGGCTAGATAAAGCTGTGTGAAATGTCCAGCAATATTTATTTATTTAATAAGAACAATAAATTAAGTAACAGGTTCTTAATTAAGATACTAAATAGATAAACTAACAAGTGCTAAGCGAAAAAAGTTAATTCGATCAAATATCTGTTGGAAATCAAATTTATCGAATGAATATCTGAATATATTTCATACAAAGTAAAAATATCGATACATGCTCTTAAAATTCTTACATTATCTACTAAATCCAAATCAATAAACAAACTTTATAGTCAAGCGTTTAAAATTGGATTTCTGTCATCACATTAGGTCACAATATTACGTGACTCTCGGTTATAAAATCGATTTTAAACGATATAAACTTGGGCCATGGTGTGAAATCGAATCTTTGTTCCCATGAAATGCTAGTAAACCTCAAAATACATGTCTAAACGGTCTCACGATATGGTCTACCTCAGTGGCCGGTTATCCGACGATCTCTATTGAACGAGGCATTACCCAATGTTGGTGGTGTATCGAATATCAGGCTCATTCGACGACCGACGGACGATAGAAACTGACGTGGCCCTATGGACCGTGTAACCGCAGTCAAACAGACCGCTCTAAAATATAATATGTGCATATTTTAAGCCACATCAAAACGAAACGACTTAATGAATAGAATAGAATAAAATAGAATAGAATAATCATTTATTTGACACACACAAAATGACACATGAAACAATATTAAGGAACAGTTGAATCCATTAAGACAGTTCGACTCATGTGTCTGCGTACCAAAATGTCGTTCAGCTCAGCATAATGTTGGATGTTGTGCATCCAACGCCGATTTTCAGCTGAAACCGGGAGCAAAAGGTAGTGCAGCAGCGACGAAGTAAAATAAAAATAAATAAAGAAGTGAATAAATAAAAGGTGTGCAGTTTTATTAAAATGTAGATATCCATTTTATGAACATACTTTTCTAAAATAATAATAAATATATATATATATATGGCTTATGAATCCAAAGGTATTGTAATAGGTACAGCTTAGACGCATTCTCTAGTTTCAAAATGAAATTATAACAACTTCTTACAAATTACTTAACTCGAGTAGACAAAACAATAAGATTGAACAAAAGGTCAGAAGAAATCGACATTGATGTAGAATTCATATGATGATTATTCAATGGGGCTTTTGTATTACCTATACCTACATAACTAATATAAATAAATAAATATAGCTAGACATTTCACACAGCGCTATCTAGTCCCAAACTAAGCAGAGCTTGTATTATGGGTACCAGATAGCTGATAGAATACTTATATACTTTTTTTGTAAATACATACTTATAATATATAATCCAATATCCAGACCCGGAACAAATATCTGTATATGATGCAAACATTTGTTCCGCGGCGGGAATCGAACCCGCTACCTCCTAAGTCTCAGCCGGCTATTCGCCCACTACGCCATGGAGGTCGTCGAACTAATTACTGATTTTATTCAACATAACCAAAAAAATACTAGTGAGATGATAAACAAACGATTTGTTGAAATATGTTTAGATTGTTATCACAATAATATTATAAATGTGAAAGTTTGAATGTTTGTTTATGTATTTGTTTGTTTGGTACTCAATCACTTCGTAATGGCTGAATCGATTTCGTTGAAACTTAGTGTGTTGATCAAAGCGTGCGAAGCCGCTGGCGGAAGTTAGTAAATAATAAATAAAAAAATATTTCTATTACGATAAAGGCTGACATAAAAATGGTTAAGATATTCAGTTACCAAGCTTTTTAGTTGTGAGTAAACAACCTACAATGTAATAGCTTTAAAGCCAAACTTAGTAAAATGATCTTGCGGTATAAAAACCACGATAAGTTCCGTTTGGTTTCGAATGTAGATTACCAAAATTCAAAAAGTTCTCACCGATTCGGTCCACTGCCGATGAATAATATTACTTATTACTCCCATAATTATTTTTCTCGACCAATACAACTATTACAATATTAGTCACGATCTGTGTGATTCGATGTTGTATCATTGTTATATGACCGATAATAAAAACTATTACGAATTCTTTATAATTGATAGCAGAGCAATCATAAGACGGAGGCGATTCGAGATAAATTGAAATCGTTTTTCATTGCTTGATGGAATGATTGTATCTGTGTTGGTAAAATATGTATTATTTTTCTGACTATATATTCGAACGTTATTTAAATCTTAAATTGATTCAAGTAGCTAAAAATTGTAAAAGCACTACTACCAACTTTTAGGTCAGTTCGCTGCTCTACTTAAAGTCCTGAAAGCTGTTGCTGACTGATGGACATCTCCGCTCTGGAAGTGCCTTGTGCGAAGGGTGATTAACGAAGGAAACTATTTTCTTAGTTAGCCATCCTTTGCTTCTTTTTAATATATTTTTCAGTCAGTAAAAAATATTGTGTTTAAGAACTTGTCAATTGTCTGAAATTAAAGTTTTTTTTCAGAAATCAGAAATTGGAACGTTTATTTGCGCGAATATAGGTAGATAGAATAGAATAGAATATAATAAATTTTTATTTGACACACACAAAGAAACACAGAACAAATCACAAACAAAATAGTAGATAGACAGGAAAAATACAGTAGAATGAGATATTATAACATGGGTAGAACACAAGTACCTACCCAGCCAGTAGGTAGGTGATAAATACATGTTTCGATGTTACACTTTGTTGATCCTTATATATTCTACCATACAGATGGTGTGCAAATCTTTATATACATATATAATTCTACTGTACGTGTGTATGTCACTGAACTCCTCCTAAACGGCTGGACCGATTTGAATGATTTTTTTTTATGCGTTTGGGTGATGCCCTGGATCGTTTAGATTCACTAATCAGCCCGGCAGATGGCGCTGCAGTCGGTATCTAGGTTATTTATCTATACTGCAACTAAACACCTTGATTGACTTGAATGAATTTTTGTGACTGCATTCAAGTGGGGGCCTGAATGATTTAGATTCACAAATCAGCCCGGCAGATGGCGCTGCAGTCGGTATCTAGGTTATTTATCTATACTGCAACTAAACGCCTTGATTGATTTGAATGAATTTTTGTGACTGCATTCAAGTGGGGGCCTGGATGATTTAGATTCACAAATCAGCCCGGCAGATGACGCTGCAGTCGGTATCTAGGTTATTTATCTATACTGCAACTAAACGGCTGGATTGATTTGAATGAATTTTTGTGACTGCATTCAAGTGGGGGCCTGGATGATTTAGATTCACAAATCAGCCCGGCAGATGGCGCTGCAGTCGGTATCTAGGTTATTTATCTATACTACAACTTAACGGCTGGATCAACTTGATATTTGTGTATGCATTCATTCATTCATTTTGTATGTATTCATTCATTTCATTCATTTTGTTTATATATTCATTCAATGCAATTTTTTTTTGGTTATATGTTTGTTACCGTTACACGACTAAACGGCTGAACGGATAGTAATGAAATTTTGCTATGAGATTACATATATCCTGGGAAAGGATATGCTACTTTTTAGCCAACTGCGCAAAATGAGGGTAATATTTTATTGCAAAACCGTGCGAAGCCGTAGGCGGGTCAGCTAGTTTCTCTTTAAAACACAAGCTACAGTTTTACCTAGAACCAGTATAACACGATACTTGCCGATGCCCAGACGGCCCATTCGAATTCACGTCAAGCAACGTACTTTGTAATTCAAGACGGGGTCCCTGCAGTACCTACCTATTGTTTTACTTACAACTACTTAAGGCAGAGTGCACTGTGAGAATAGTGATGGCGATTGCAAAAAGATTGGTATATCATTGTTTACAAAGAGGACTGATATGGACAACTATATCTGAATAAATACGTACCTAATAAAGACAATTGTTCAGAAGAGACGAAAGCCAAACAAGTAAAATTAAATATAAACATTTTTTTGTTTTTAGAGTTCCGTATCTCAAAAGGTAAAAAAGGAACCCTTATAAGATCCCTCTCTTGTCCGTCTGTCTGACCGTGTGTCACCACCGATTTTCTCAGGAACGGGTGGATCTAGCAAGTTGAAATTTATACCAGATACTGAAGTCCCTATTAGGTTTATAAAAATCAAGGTTCTGAGTCAACACGATAAAAAGATATGGGCAAATTTAGATTTTCGTGAAAAATTAACTACCAAAATTTACCTTAATTTTCTACTTTTTTTACTTTTAACTTTGCTTACCTTGCTTTTAACCAAAATTGACAATTCTAGGTCAACCGGAAGTACCCTATAGGTTTTGGGTCGAAAACCTATATATATGTATGTAGTTCCTATGTAGTTCCCGTTGATCTAGCAGCACAAATAAAGGAAAAATTCCAATAAATAAAGAAAGTTTTAAAATAAAGGGTGTCCCCATACATACATAGTTGACGCCAATTGCGATAGTCCTCTGAGTTGTATGGGCGCTCATACAATTTATTATTGATCACAATCTCACCAGATGGTAAGCGATGATGTGGTCTAAGATGTCTTCATCTTATTAGATACAAATATCTATAAGAAACCTATTTTCTCTTAAAAAGGCCCGGATTGTATTCTTTAGGAAAAACAGACGACGGTAAAGTGTTCCATACTTAAGCTGTACGCATCAAGAACGTAGAACCAAAACGGTGTTGCGAATGGGTGGTATATCGACTAGGTACAAACTTATAGAAATATTCAAGTGGGTTTGATTCCCGCCGCGGAACAAATGTTTGTATGATCTACATATATTTGTTCCGGGTCTGGTTGTTTTTCTATATATTCTAAGTGTGTATTTACAAAAAAAGTACCTATATAAGTATTCTATCAGTTATCTGGTTCCCATAGTACAAGCTCAGCTTAGTTAGGGGCTAGATAGCGCTGTGTAAAATGTCCAGCAATATTTTTGTTTATTTATATAATTCAAACACAAATAAAAATACACACGCAAATAATTTAAGAAATGCATATTTTAATCAGGTAAGTACCTACTAAAACTTCACCAATTTACCAGCACATTCGATAACAAACTCAATTCGTATGAATAGGACAAACGAGGTAATAGTCAGTAATAGTGGTTCACCGAGTAACGCTGATTACAAGAAACCGTATTTTTTTAAAGCCTGAGGGCTGTGTACTGGAGTATTCACGACTACTCTTTACGACCTTAGTTATGTAGTATTTTTTATGTAGTACACGTTACATAAAAGAGAATTGAAACTAAAAATGGGGGCTATAAAGACTAAAATCAAAAGCACAGAGAAATTTTGAAATCGTAAATCATTTGTCTACTTTCGCGTACAGATTTTGTATCATTTAAAGAGTATGATATTTTCGAAAGGCATAGCGTAGTCGTGTTACTAAAAATATTCTAAAAAAAGTAAGTTGATAGTACACGACACAAAAATGCGTCATAAAACTAACAAAAACTCTAAAGTAGGTAAAAGTAGAGTTTAATACTCAAAGTTGCCTCGTCGAGTGCTACGTTAAGCGAGTGTAAACATACCGTAGCTATATTCCAGTTAACGTTCTCACGAACATGCAAATCGAGTTGGAAGCCAAGCTAGAACTCTTAAGCATTTCGCATCTGCTACATGTATGCAAACCAATTTCGGGCGAATCTAATTTAGCCGTGTTGCTAGAGTCCACGTAAACCGCTGTTGAGATGACGGACGTGGCCCGACGTCCGAGATGCTCCTCTTCATTAGGGGAGAAGGGCGGGCCGAGGGAGCGATGGCTTTATGGGACAATTTGCATTTACACGAGCCTCAGCACAGATTACGTCCGCACTTATCCGCCTGCCGAAATGAGGATCTCTCGCCACTCGCCGCCGACAACCTATGACCAAACAAGCCTTTGTTTATATTCTCTTGTATTTTTCACCCACCATTTATTTTGACGGCCCATTCCTGTAACATGAAGGTTTTCAAGCACCGAAATGCTTTACGACGGTTGCCCAGTACTTTTGATTTTTTCAGCCATTTGTTTTACGATCTCGCTTCGGGCTCGCGCAGCTGTTTAATATAGAATAGAGAATAATACGAGTTAAACTCGACTTCCGTTTTATGCGAAGAAGAAACTGTGAACTGGCAATTCTGTAACAACTCTCACACAACAGGAACTGCAACAGTTTGCAATTTGTTGAAACTATATGTGTTTCCGATGTTAAAGTCGTTGAAATAAGGCTACGAGGCGACGGGTTTTCAGCTTCGCTTACAATCTCCGCCAATACGAGACTCGGGTCTATCAAAGCATGTAAACTGAGCTTTCAGAGTGGTTGTCACAAAGCTGAAAGCACCAAAAGTGCTCGTCACAATAGCCAAAGGGTACGTATAACTAAATAAACCGTTCGCAAATCCAGGCTGACCCACTTACGGATAACCTTTGATTCGGTCTGACAAAAGCATGTCGATGCAAGGAACATAATGTCTGACTGGCCGAGGCTCAATTTAGAGCCCGCATGTGTGCCTATCGGGGATCAGTACAGCGGGCGAGAGGCTCGCACAACATAACTGTTAAATCTATTACGTTAAACGATACCCAGAAAGTTACATAAAATTGTATCATGTTGCTCCGATTCTAAATACTAGTCTAGTGTTTATCCGATATTAAACGTTGTTACACTTCCACTTTGTTCGATAAGATACTCAGTTACTGCTATTTTGCGTGTTCAATGTTCATGTATCCTTGTTTTGGCAATTTACAACGCGACGTACTGAATTGTGGTTCTTAAGGTGTATCTTGTAGATTCTGACAAACAAACAGACATTTAGAATGGCCTTGCAGAGAAACTTAAAGGGATTTCTGAGAATATGTATGTAGTACACACTTGGAATATCTTTGAATAGATTTCTTAACTTTCTGAACGCAGACAGTTACGGAGCAAAAGGGATCAAGCACTGATGAAACGGCCCATTTAATATGTAAGTCACCCATTTCTATACACGGTAGGATAAGATTGTAACCCTCTTTAGATTGGAGCGAGTCATAAGCATTTTGAAAAGGCTTTAGAACCTGTTTTAATAACATTGTTTCCGGAGAAATTACCAAACTTGGAATGTTTTTGTTGTTTTTACATTCAAAGGTTTCCCTTTTATCTTTCATATTGAATTTTTGTTGGTATATACATCTTTTACTTTATTGGTATATACGCAAGAGCAAAAAAGTCACTTTACAACCATCATGGGTGACTTTAATAAAAACATAGGCTCGCAATTAATTACTGAAAAATCTGTCGGCACGTTTTGTCTTGGCAACAGAAACCATCGGGTCCAATATTCATGAATTTCCTTAAAACTAACGGCTTTTAGCCATGAATACATTCTTTAAAAAGAAATCCTCAAAATCGGCAGCGATCATCGTTTGGTAAGGGCTACATTTAGATTTAACTTAACTATGGAACGACAAAGAATTATTAAGACCAGCAGAAAGTACGAACAGCAAGAAAACGCATCAGTAAACAAAGCGTCAATCAACTTGACTTGCAAAACAGATTCAAAGGGCTGGATAAGTTAAACTTAGATGTAGATGACCTAAGTAAAAAGTTGTGTAAAACCTTATTGGTTACAGCACATGAACACCTGGGTCGTGTCCGGAAACAACCAAACTAAGCTTTCGCCCGAAACCATGGCACTGATCGAAGAGAGAAGAGGTCTTGTGCATCACACTGTAAGCGATCAAAGGAAGTTGGAAGAACTCAACAGAAAGGTAAATAAAGCCGCGAAAAAAGATATCTGAAAATTCAACACAGATTTCATCTATTGAATTATTGAATTCAAGAGAGATCCTAATGTCTTTCGGCGAAACCTTAGAAACGGTTCTAACCGGTCCCAGTCTTAAGCCATTTTCATCCATGAACTTCCTACGACCGTTACAATGTTCTCCCACTTTTCACCATTGTCTCTACTTAGCCTTCCTTTAGAAACACTAAGTTTAGAGTTCTAAAAAGTAGTAAGTACTTAACATAATAAAATGTTTCCGGCAACCAAGAAACCATTTGCATAGAACGTCTTACAATACCGTGACAATGAGCCATAAAATGCGAACAAGTCTTTCTAAGCTAAACAACTCAATTAGAGACAAACTGCATTCGAAAACAATTGGTTACCCTAACACCACTTCCGAAATTAACTTGGCGTGCATAAATATTCATTGTAGCAAGGATCGCCCTATTTGCCGGTCTGTCGCCACCGCATAGGTATGGCCACAGTCTTAATGAACAACTGGTATACTGATACTGCTACTACTACTGCTACACTAAAGCGAGGCAGGAACAGCGACATTGTAGTAAAGCCACACAATGTTATGAACGTCAGCCTAGAAAACACAGATTTTTTTGCCTTTTCCCTCTGAACTTTCTTTATTAATTGATTGTTAGTATTTTTTTTACTTGTATGATGTAAGTGGTCTTCATACACTAAAGGATGTTGAAGTAAACCAGCTGTCTTGTAAATCTGGCGACCAACACTGGTACCTTTAATCAGGGAAATTGCTAAGTAATAGAGCCCAGCTAAAATTTGTATGATAATGAGAGTGGGATGTTCACTGCCTTCACGGTGATTCTGTGACGTCAGAGGAGTGTGGAGTAGGGATAAAACTGAGACGCGAAATTATGGAAATTTCTCCCAACATTTGGGGAGATCAACATTAAGGTAAAATTTATGGGAGATAGTTTCGGGAAATTCTTTCATAAAAATAGACTTTGCCTACGTTATTTTATAAGCTACTTATCAAGTCGAGAGATAACATATGTAGATAGAAGCCTAAAACCTAAAAAACAAAGGAAGAAAACCTTAATTAGTATCAAAACCCTTTATATTTGATGACCTCCGTGGCGCAGTGGGCGAATAGCTGGCTGAGACTCAGGAGGTAGTGGGTTCGATTCCCGCCGCGGAACAAATGTTTGCATGATCTACAGATATTTGTTCCGGGTCTGGTTGTTTTTCTATATATTATAAGTATGTATTTACAAAAAAAAAAGTATATAAGTATTCTATCAGTTATCTGGTTCCCATAGTACAAGCTCTGCTTAGTTTGGGGCTAGATAGCGCTGTGTGAAATATCCAGCAATATTTATTATTATTATTTTATTATTTATTTATGTAGGATGTAGGAGCAAAAACCCCTAGCTTCAGCTTCTTTTAAAAGCGAACAAAGATCAATCAATAAGCCAGCCACTTTACGGCTGCAAAATAACGAAAGTTGACAAATTAAAGGACTACGCCAATTTTAGCTCACAATGCACCCCAATCCGTACATCCTGAACTGTCACTCGCCCCTGGGCCCTGATCATTTAAAGTCAGTCATCCGTGCGATTGACACATTGGAAATACGCGTCATTCAAACACACCGCTTTAAATCTGTCCAAAGGGGTGTCATTGAAAAATGATTGCTCATATTTTTGTTTGGACGGACAGACTGCGTAATTGTAGATATGAATTGAGCTCTGTGCGATAAACCCGGCTTGTTTGATATCGGAGAAAATTGGAAAAATACTGAGTTTTAATGCGGAAACTGCTACGGCGTATCACGTAGCGGGCATCCGAGATTTAAGTGTAGTAGATTGTAGTACAATCTCGCCAGATACTAAGATATGTTACAGTCAACAATAGAATACGCTTGCTTAAAAAAACCTCTCCTAACCTAAGCTTATAAACTCTCGGTTTGTGGATATAAGATGGGCTTTAGTATAGGATATTGTGCTCATGTGTGGTAAAACACCGTATCCTTAATACTCGGTCATTTTTTTAGTACAGATATTGGAACATCCTATTATTTATTTATTTATTTATTAATACTTAGATTCACAGTTACATTACCGTATATTATAAACTAATTAACATAGTGCTGGACTTAAACCAAATTGAATCTACATTATGTAATACTAAACTTATAAAGACGCGGCAAAGTAGCTCGCCTGTTAACTTTAACATACTTACTTACCTATATATATATATTTAAATTAAATATTTACATGAAAAAATACTAACAAGAAATAGTTTGCAAGAAAAAGTGAATATTAACATTTTTAGAATATAAATTAATGAAAAAAGTGCCTCTTGAGCTACAATGTTTGCTTGATCGCATTTGAAGTGTGTGTGTTTTGATTATGAATAAGAACAGGGGACTGTTTGGATATTATGTACCTAACTTGATGGATAACTATCGGGAGTCCATGTAAATTGGTTAATCTTTTTTGGGGTAGAAATTGCAGTTATTCTAGATTTCAGACTTTTGCCTATATTGGTGTCACAAAGCTACACGCATACCACATTTCAGCACTGCAGGGTCACTGGTGTACCCTGTGAATTTTGTCAAAGTTCAGTTTTTATTATGGCTAATAAGTTAAAATCTACAAAATTTAAACTAAAAATAAAAACGGGATCGAAATGTACCTACTCACAGAGACCTTAAACGTGGCATTTGACCAGATAGTTCCATTTTGTTTTTTTTTTACCTCTCTTGAATCCTCCCCCCCCCCCCCCCCACATTTTAGCTCATTGAGTCACACTAAAATTGTGTCATCACTACCTACCTATATACCACATTTCATGATGGTCGGATAAACGCTTCGAAAGTTATCATCGGACAAACAAACATACTTACATACATAAGTACAACACCAATTTGCCCAAGTTGATTTGGAGATCTGGCTTCACTCGATCAAAAACATGTTCAAACGTATGAAATACCGCGAAATGAATTAACTTCATTCAAATTACCTCCGTTTTGTCAAACCAACTTTAGAGGGACCGCAGGCTTCAACACACTCATTACACAGAAAACTACGCGACAGAGCAACTTAATAAATAAACGTAACATACAAACGGTTGCCCCTACGAGTTGTCACTTTACAAAACTAGTTTAAAACAAAATCGGCTTCAACCGTACTGTAAATAACTAGTTGTTCACTCCGAACTGAGATCTCGCGAGTCTCCCATAAAAACAAATAATTATCATTCGTAATCTTTGACTATCAAAATTGTGCCACGACATAAATTACCATTTAACTTGACCTACAGCTACAGTTTCATTCAAATTACAGGTAACGGGAGTTCATGTTAAATAGTTATTCTTTTTTGGGGTACAAATTGCAGTTATTCTGGATTTAAGATTTTTTCCTATATTTGCGACTCTTAAGCTACACGCATACCAAATTTCAGCACTGTGGGTTCACTGGTGTACCCTGTGAATTTCTTTAAAGTTCAGTTTTTAGTATGGTTAATAACCCAAAATCTATAAGAATTTTACTTAAAGCATCTCTCTTAATAAAGGATACCTACTTCAACTTATAACTTTTTTTTGTCTTGGCTCGCGTTTGACTATGATCTCGCCTGATGGTAAGCGATGATCACTTTTGACATTTGTCAATTTCAGGGGGATTTGTTTAAAAAAAACA
Source organism: Philereme transversata (assembly GCA_963924445.1). Classification (NCBI taxonomy): domain Eukaryota; kingdom Metazoa; phylum Arthropoda; class Insecta; order Lepidoptera; family Geometridae; genus Philereme; species Philereme transversata. Next base: position 16,718,051 of record OZ004342.1, read on the forward strand.
TGACAAGAAACTTTCAAAATTTTCAGACAAAGGCTTGATTTGAAACCCGTAAGACGAAACGAAACGTCTTCCCTGTAGTTATTTATTCCAAAACACGTAGTAATGATAGCATAACAAACTGTTGCAGTGTACGAAACAGTTTTTCAATCTCGCTACAAATGGCGTAACATTTACAAAGCTCCAAGCTTAGAGGGAAGCACAAATGGCCGGGCACAGGTGTTACTTTATTGAAAAAAAGATACAAATTACCCCTTTCTGCGCGATTTGATGCCGGATTGATGCCTCTGTCTTTTTGCTCGAGAACTTTTCTGATTGTAAATTTTTGCGAGTTCGTCAGTCGAGCCTTTGACCGATTTCTTATTGGGAATCAAATTTAATACAGTCCAGTACAATCTATAGTATTTGTTTATTCTCATATGGGATCACCCTTGGTAAAAAACAGGGTAGGATTAAGAAACGTATTGTGTCTTTCCCTTTACGTGAACTTACCTAATTTGGGAGCTGGCTTGATGTTATAAATCTCCTTTTCTTGGATTCATGGGAGTTGATTTTTCCAGCTAGACTTCAAAGAAATCTGGACTGTTGAGTATTTCCAGTGGCTTTCCAACAAAATCTGCAATAACAAAAAACGCACTTTAGCAACAAGTTTAAACGTTGAAAAATTATCTTGGACCCTCAGACTCCAAGATTTTACATCTTCGGATAACCATTAGTATCATTATAAAACATCGATAAAAGGGCTCTCCCTTAGGGCCCTATAAAAACAGACCTTCATAAACAAGCAATATCTTTTATACATACACATAATTCGTTTTCTCTCCCATTTACTGGAAATATGATAGAAAAACACGAATAAATACCGATGAATGAAGATGAATAATATTCAACTATTGATAGAAAAGTAATTGGGGAAAAATAACTGAGCAAGAAAATGAAAGTCTAATCAGCGTAAATTTTTGCTTGAAAAGTTGTCTACATACGTATCGTATACAAAATTTGGATCCCTTTAACAAAGTCAAACGTTTCAGCAACCCGCATTGGTTGGTGTTCAGCGTTAAAACTTTGTACGGAAACGTACTGAATTCCAAAACAAAAAGTAACGAAAAGTCGGCTCACAGATGGCGCAGGTGTCCCGAGCGACTTGCACGTCCTCTAATCAAGCGGAAATGTGTGCTCGGACGACCGGACTGGCGGACCGGCGGCGGACCCGGCCGGCTGACCTGCCGACCCGTCCGGCGCTACACCTGAATACTGTCCCCGGTACGGAATCTGAATCGAGTTCACATTCGGTCAATGCTAACAGGAAATTTGGATTCCGTTCCAAGCTATCTTTCTGTTTATTCGGTTGATTCACTTCACAAAACTGTTTTGAAATACTGTCGTCGTACGAGAACAATTGATGTGATAAAAAACACTCAAATCAATTTAATAAGTGAGATTACATCAGCCGCATTAATGTGGTTGGCCAGACAAAGAGCTATTGCTTATCGAAGTGAAAGCAGACTGTCCTACGATCCGGCCCGGACGGCCATTCCGACAGGACGGAAACGCATCGATATCTAGAAAGAGATTTAGGTGACGTTTTCACATTGTTACGCCGGGATTAATGGTATACAGTCCCCTTTTAATTAGGTCTCCATAAATAAATATTAAAAATGTATTTAATATTTCATGTGTACCTTTTTTATGTAAATTAATGGTGTCAATTCAATTGTGCCTCAGGCAGTGTATATTTTTATGTTAAAAATATAAATAAAAGGTCCAAGATAAGCTCATCTAATTTTTTCGCAGCTTTGCCAGACCGTGCCAATGGCCGTAAAGTAAAGTGGACCATTCTTTTGTTTTCATTGTGGATAACCGCAAGTCGTTCCGTTGAGATCTCCGTAAACCTTTTGACATTCCGCTAAAAGGTTCATTTCGGCTGATTAATGCTGTAATTCCATCGGTTGAGCGAACAAAAAAAGACAGAGGAACCGGTGACGGGTAGCCAGACGGAGAAAAATGAAGGAAATTTATCTCAGCTGTATATCGAGCCGGGTAACGGGCATCTATTTAAATACAAGCATTATAGTTAAACTTATTTGGAGTAAAAATGCGGTAATTTCAGCAGCAAAAATATTTTTGAAGCCGGTACATGTCTCAGCTGAATTTGTTCTGTAACTGCGCTGATATCACTATGCAAAACGTTGGGGGAAGTTGTGGGTGCATAAATTTTAAATTGGTCAGTTTGATAAATGCAGCGTGTTTTGGTTACAGAATTCTGTCTGGAAGGTAAATATTGTATTTTGTTATATATGAATAATGAAATCATAACTGTACAAGAAAAACACTTTACCTATCCTCTATAGACGACCTCCATGGCGCAGTGGGCGCATATCCGGCTGATTCACAGGAGGTAACGGGTTCGAGTCCCGCCGCGGAACAAATGTTTGCATGATCTACAGATATTTGTTCCGGGTCTGGTTGTTTCTCTATATATTTAAAGTATGTATTTGCAAAAAAAAATGTATATAAGTATTCTATCAGTTATCTGGTTCCCTGGTTGAAGCTCTGCTTAGTTTGGGCTTAGATAGCGCTATCTGAAATGTCCAGCAGTATTTATTTATTTATCGTTCCATATTTCCCATTGCAATTTCAATTATTGTGACATAGTAATTATCCTTACTCCTGTCAGTTAGTCAACAGCAACTCTTCACACAATACCCGGCCCACCCTATCCGTTACACGTTTAATTCAGTTAGTGGCGTGCTATACGAATGTCCTGTCGATTCGTTAGATAAAAGCAGCATGTTGGGGATCGGTATTTATGACATTATTGCTTTAACAGCCGCATAACCACACACAGGGGGTAGTTGATATGGTCCGGAGTGGTAGCGGTGGGAACTAACCCGCGGCCATATTACCTAAGCCAAATTGTTGTCGCTTCGCTATCGCTACTCAGGCCATCCCTTTCATATGTACAGTACGTACCTCACGTGTGAAAGGGATGGCCTGACTAGCGATAGCGAAGCAACAACAATTTGGCTTAGGCCGATTCTACTTTTTGATCTTGGGATTAGAACCGCTGACATTAATGGATAAGGTATTAGATTTCTAATGTATCGATCATCGCGTCTTAAGAACCTGACGACCGCGCAGAGGGCGAATAGCCAGCTAAGATGCAGAACGTTTGATTCTTACCGCGGAACAAATGTTTGCACGATCTACAGATATTTGTTCCCGGTCTGGATGTTTTCTTATAAGGATAGTATTTTTCAGATTTTCGCGATATAAAAGGTACATACGCGATAAATACACGTTTTAAGTTATTATTATAAGTATGTATTTACAAAAAAAAAGAATATAAGTATCATATCAGTTATCTGGTTCCCATAGTACAAGCTTTGCTTAGTTCGGGGCTAGGTAGCGTTGTGTGAAATGTACAGCATTATTATTTAAGTAACTAGTTGGCCCGGCGAACTTCGTACCGCCTTGACATGCACATGACGCAGGCTGTCAATGTACGTCACCCCGGTAGAATTGAAAATCTGCCATCATTATGTATGGAAAAATGTTTTTTTTTTTTTTTCATGAATTTTCCAATGTGTTTAATAGTTATTCTGTTATTCGGACGGAGGTATATACAACAAATTAAAAACCATGGAAATCGGTCCCGCCGTTCTCGAGTTATAAGTGTTCGAACAAAAACAACTTTGTTTTATATATTAACTAAGTAATAAGAAAGAAAATAACTTATTTCACATGTACATGACATGCTCCTCAGTGCATTCTTAGACACAAGAAGATAAAAATACATACCTACAGGAAGGAGAGAACATACTAGTACTTATGCAACAAAGCAGTAAAAAAATTTTGCAATGCAGTTCGAGAACATAGACAATATTTTTTAACAATTCTATTGTTACCTATGCACTGATTAGTTTCAAGCAGGATAGGGAAGAGATGCAATTGAAATTTACAAAATTATTAACTTGTTAAAATTAAACTAGTTCAAGTGAACGTTTCGCATTAATGAAGTTGCAGCGCGAAGCTAAACACAAACACCTGCCACAAAGGCGAGACTCGACGAGAGCTAACAATCTAGCTCATTAGCGCGAAAACCTTTGCAGTAAATAGAAAAAAATTGCAGATTAATTTGAGTTCTACTTCTGTGATATTTTCGTTGCGCCGGTTAACGAGGTAACTTGCACCTTACAAAGTTATACGATACTGCGACTTTCCCGTTTCCAGTACGTCCTACACCTTAATTTTCTTTAAAAACTCTTAGAATTTTCATCGCTTTTAAGATTCTCAGCAGAACGCTTTGGAGCAAACTAGTGCGTATTTAAATAACGATTTAAGACGTAATAACGAGCTTAAAGTTTACAGTCACTTGGATGCTTTATACATTGATTGTAGCACTCGTTTTATTAAGTTTTTTTATAACTTTTAACCCAATGGATATTAAGTGTTTTGTCAGGCGTGGGCAGCGTTAAAGTAGACGTGGGCTGCTTGTTTATTCATATGCTTTGTAGACAGGCGCTTTTGTTATAAAACCTGCGCACCGACTCTTTTCTATGTAGAACAGGCAGTTTTTCATTGATTGTATCGCCGATACAAGCCATTTATAACAAGATCTCGGGTCTATTTTGTACATTCAGATAAGCCGGGATAATAAAACTATAGATGAGCTTATTAGTTCATGTCATATTTATATGAAGAAACTGTAAAAGCAAATTGTGTGGTGTCTCGTTTGTAGATAAGCCGATAGTTGTGCAAGGAAGTGCTTTACGACGCTGCCTTAATGACCAGGTACTAAAGTTTGATGATGCTAATATACACTTTATCGTGCCCTACATGAGCCTTTATGATAGTTTATGCGCCACGCAAAAACATCAGATTACGAAGTAATTAGTTAAGTAGAAGTTATTTTGACTTTTAATACCTAAAGATAGGCTAGGATAGGGATAATTACTTCTACTAATAACTAATTATCCTATATACCTATATTTAGGTATTAAAAATCAAAATAAAAAAAAGGCAAAATATTTTATTCATTAAAATCACAAGGATCACTTTGAAACGTATGTATTTATGTATTACGATTACAAGAAGTTTTTATTAGATATTTTTTTTTTTATTTCTTTCATTTGTAAATATACTCTGTGCACCGCTATCCATTACTGCTTCGTTCATTCCTTTCCATCCAAAGGTTGTCTGGAAGAAATTGCTTTCAGCGATAAGGCCGCCCATTGTACTTTATTTAGCATAAATTAGTTTTTTTTTAAGTATTCCTGGTGTACAATAAAGAATTATTCTATTCTGTTCTATTCTAATTAGCTGTTCTTGATTCTACCACATCATATACACCATCTTCTCAGATACGCTATTCATTAAAAATCATGTTTTTTGGGCAACAAAACAAGTAAAAATACTTGTTAGTATAAGAAAGTTTAATTTCTAGTTTTATATTCAACGGCCAAAGAAATAAAAAACACTACATTTTTAGTGTGAAATTATGACCACGCATGTAAATGACTATGCCATGCCATTCATCTCTTAGATATAGTCCAGTACGAGATGTCTCGACCAGGTGTGGCTCAGATGCATATCTGATGTTTAAGATCATAAAACTTATCAGCTGCTTCTTAAGATACTGGCTAGTGGTTAAAGTTTAACGAGTTGTATTTAACCGGAAACAGTGTTTAATTTACTTTTGACTTGGTTATTAATCGTTTCTTAGCAGCTTCTTGCGAAATACTGGTTATAAGTTTATAAAATTACTTGTTTGAGATTTATTTGAGAAAATGTTACCTTAGATCTAAATATTTTGTTCAGCCAGACATGATGAAATAAATGTCTAGATGAGTTATTCCAATTGAATTGTTTGCCTATTTACTAAATTTCAAAGGTTACTTGAATAAAAGCTGACATAAATGACCCAGACCGAAATAATTGATACAATTACCAACATTTTACTGCCAGGCAACTCAAATATTTAAGCATTGCTATTATTATGCCTATTCAAACCAAATAATGTTTAATTTATTAAAATTGTTTCTTTCTTAAACCATTTGTTCCTATGAAAGTGTAAGGCTGTGAACATCACAGTTTTTTTAATATACTGTTACGCCGAGGCTGTTAAACAATGAGTAATAATCGAACCTTCTCGAACGTTTTTGTCTTGCTGTGTTATTGTTGCTATTGTTTGTGGTTTCGCAGAATGGGGAGTGGCCATTGTGTCGAGGGACCGACCCTTTCCTGGAAGGATCGACATCGTTCTCGAACAATCGAAATGTGTGCGATATAAATAGGCCGGAGAGATGGCCGGACAGTCAGTCTCAGTTTGTGAGTGAGTCTCAGCGAGGCCCTGGAGGACTGACGTGGGAAGGGTCTCGCGTGAACAGTAGTTGCTCGCGAGTAAGTCTGGATTAAGCTATACGTGCGATCATTTCGGTGACTTTAAGTGGTGCAACAGTGGTTTGAATTAGTGTGTTTGTGATACGTGTCACCAAGTTCGTGTATTCATCGTTTTAGTGTTGAATAAAAGTGTTATTTTGGTTGGACTGCTTCCCATTATTTTATCCCGAACCCTCAGCTCGTAACAATTTGGTGTCAGAAGTGGGATAAAATAATGCCGGTTCTACCAATGGATAACGTGGACGGTGTCAGGACGAGAGGTCAACGACAACAGGAAATGGATGAAAGGCGGTTTGGAGATTCTCCGGTTCAAGAAGCTCGGCAGAGTCGTCAGTCGATGGAGATGGAATCAGCCGCCACCGAATCATTTGGAGCATCATCATCTGTGGGGCAAGCTCCTGTGACAGGCGATCTTGCTGCTATTATGGCCATGCTTTGTCGTCAACAAGAAGAGCAGCGACGTTGGCAGGAAGAACAGCGACGTCAGGATAAGGAAGAGCAGCGTCGTTAGCAAGAAGATCAGGCTCGGTTGCAGGCAGAACAGTGACGTCAGGATAAGGAAGAGCAGCGTCGTCAGCAAGAAGAGCAGGCTTGGTTGCAGGAGGAAGAACGCCGTCAGCATAAAGAAGAGAAGCGTCGTCAGCAGGAAGAGCAGGCTCGGTTGCAGAAGGAACAGCGACGTGAACAGGTGGAGCAGACTCGGTTGCAAGAGGAACAGCGACGTCAGGATAAAGAAGAGCAGCGTCGTCAACAGGAAGATCAGCGACGTTGGCCATAAGAGCGTGCTCGACTGATGAGGGAATCGTTCGGTTCATCTGGAAAGGAATATCAGGAAGTGAAAGAACAGATAGAAATCATGAGAGCCGTGTTTTGGAGGCTGGAATTGGGATCGCTGATGAGAAAGGGACTCTGGGTGTCCTGAAGTACTGGAGACGGCAATGTGGCTCCTCTAGTTGCTACATCTTCAGCGCGAGGTGCGCCTAAAATTGTTCGTGTTGATCGGCTGCCGCGATATGGGGCTAAGAATGCTCGGGACGAGCATGTTTTAGGAGGGGGCAGTGTTACGCCGAGGCTGTTAAACAATGAGTAATAATCGAACCTTCTCGAACGTTTTTGTCTTGCTGTGTTATTGTTGCTATTGTTTGTGGTTTCGCAGAATGGGGAGTGGCCATTGTGTCGAGGGACCGACCCTTTCCTGGAAGGATCGACATCGTTCTCGAACAATCGAAATGTGTGCGATATAAATAGGCCGGAGAGATGGCCGGACAGTCAGTCTCAATTTGTGAGTGAGTCTCAGCGAGGCCCTGGAGGACTGACATGGGAAGGGTCTCGCGTGAACAGTAGTTGCTCGCGAGTAAGTCTGGATTAAGCTATACGTGCGATCATTTCGGTGACTTTAAGTGGTGCAACAGTGGTTTGAATTAGTGTGTTTGTGATACGTGTCACCAAGTTCGTGTATTCATCGTTTTAGTGTTGAATAAAAGTGTTATTTTGGTTGGACTGCTTCCCATTATTTTATCCCGAACCCTCAGCTCGTAACAATACATTATCTCAACAACCCCCCAACATTTTTAGCTGATTGTGCCATCAATACAAATAATGTTTACCAAAAATAAAAACAGAGTCTAAATGTACTAATGAATACCTTTGATTTGACGTCCCACTTAACCTAATAGTCTCATTTTTTTTTACCCCTCTTGAACCCAAATATCTCAACAACCCCCCAAGATGTTTAGTTTATTTAGAGTCACACCAAAATTGTGCTATTACTATCTACCTAAGTATCAAATTTCACGATGATCGGATCAACGCTTCAAAAGTTATCCTCGGACAAACAAACATATGTACATACATACAAACCTGACGACCGACAGACCTGACAGACGAAACCTGTTCACTCTTCTATTGAAGACTTCAAAATTCTAGTTAACAGGAAACACAGACACGAGCAAGGCATTGTCTCTACGCTTTGATTTAAAATTTTGATGATCATCTTTATTCAATTCAGAAATGAATATTAATTTACTTGTACGTACTGATAATTGGAGTTCAAACTTCAAGTAAATTCTAAGCTTGCTACTGAACAAAATCCAGCAAGGCAAGGGCAGCCTCATTCTTCTGCATAGAAACGAAAGTTCCTTCTACCGTACTATGGTTGTATAGGCTGTTTCAATAAATACTAAATGAGCTCTACGATCTGTTTTCTGAACAAGCTGTTCAAGAAAACTTTGAATCAACTACCATCTAGTTATTACATAAATATTTTACAAGTACAAACTTGCCGCTTGCAATTTTTACGCAAACACCAATTTTACGAGATTCTTAAAAAGTCCGCTTGTGCATCCGATCTTTATATACTTGAGTATAATCAAAATACTGTCCTTATTTGTTCTTTAGTTAATTAATACAGTATTATATAGTTTTAATATAACGCTTCCAAAATATTTCACTATGTAATAGGTTAACATTATCAAATAATCATCTAAATTTTATACAACATAATCCTATAAAAAATATTATAAGCATGAATTGTAATCTTATTTACCATCAAATATGGCTAGCTAGATTAGTATTAATTATTACGCTCTAGTGACGGCATGCGGCGTTTTCCATAGGGGTGAAAAAATGCAAAATATACATTTAATTTCAACCCCTCTGAGGGGGTGCACCCGCCTATTAATTAATTAGATGCCCACCTGCTACGCAAAACTGGTTATAGTTGTTTGAGTAATAAAAAATATGGTGGTTACGTCGCGTGATGGAATTATTACTTGGTTGTGAACCATTAAATTGTTGGGGTAGAAGGTTAGTTGTTATATTTCAGTCATGAAACGACAATAGCACATGACGGCCACTTCGTCGATATAATTTTTAGTTTTTTCATATTCAAATTGAAAGATTTTGCGTCGTAAAAAGCTTTACTATCTTAAATCACCATTTTGTACAAAATTCATGTATCAATTTCAGTGACTGGATTCAGGAGCAGAAAATATTGATCCATTTATAAATCAGCTACGCTAAACCTTAGCGCTAAGCAAAAGAGTTTTCCCAGTAAAAGTTTATACTAAAACGGTAACCTAGTTCCGTTGAAGATTTGATTGATTTATGCCCGGGTGTACTGCATGATTGCATATTGCCTTTTCCGTTCAGAGCGAGCGTTTTCCTTGAAAAATTACCGGGTGCTTGGCTGAGCGAATCTACGGTCAATTTATATAATACTTTTATCGGATTTATGTGCTCGTAAGTAGTTATCTACTTGAGGTTTGTAAAAGTTAGTGATATCCACATTAATATTAGGTCTTAACCTATGAAATTGCTGTTTTGTATGGAATAAGTGAAAGTACTTATTTTTAAAAACTTTTTTATTTCTGTTATTCAAAGTAATCACCCATGCAATCGACGCATCTTTGCCAACGCATTGGCAGTTTATTGATGCCCTTCTTGTAAAAATCAGCTGGACGGGAGGCAACAAACTCTTCAAATGCATTTTGTACTGCCTCTCGGGAATTGAATTTTTTACCCACTAAAAAGTTGTCTAAATTTTGGAAAAAGTAATAGTCGGTAGGTGCAAGGTCTGGTGAGTATGGCGGATGAGGGAGAGCTTCCAACCCCAGCTCTTGTAGCTTGGAGACTGTCTGTTGTGCAGTATGGGGTCACGCGTTGTCGTGAAGGAGCAGTGGGGACGACCGAATGACCAAAGCTGGTTGCTGATGTGCAAGCTTCTCCATCATTGTCTCCAGTTCTTCACAGTACATATCTGCAGTAATGCTCATGCCGTTTTGTAAAAAGCTGTGGTGAATCACACCCGCACTAGACCACCACACAGTGACTATCACATGTTTAGGGGTCATTTTTGGTTTAGGGCATTGCTTTGGTGCTGAACCAGGATCTAACCAACTTACTGAGCGCTTTCGACTGTCGAACAGAATCCATTTTTTATCGCACGTAACAATTCGGTTCAAAATTCCTTCATTTCTTTGCCTATTGAGCAGCGCGAGGCAGGTCTCGACGCGTACGTTGCGCTGGCGATCGCTAAGTTCGTGGGGCACCCATCTATCAAGTTTTTTTACCTTGCCTATTTGTCACAAATGGATCAAAATTGTTTTGATGCTAACATCAAAAGCTGCTGCTAGCTCAGCTGTAGATTGAGTTTCGTCACCTTCCACAATCGCATTTAATTCATCATTGTTGACCAAAGTCTCCGGACGACCACGAGCTTTATTTTTCAAGTCAAAATTTCCAGAACGGAACCGGTAAAACCAATAACGGGTTGTGCGTTCGTTTGTACAGTTCTCTCCGTAAACGTTTTTGATGTTACTTGCCGTTTGTGTCGCGGTGGTGCCACGACGGAACTCTATTCTATAATTACATGAATTTTTAAAGTATCCATTATGACGAAAAATGTTGAAATGTAATGAAAATACAACGCTAATCAATAAACAAAAGACTGAGTTTATAAAAAGAATGTCATGCTTTTAAAACAAAATTTATTTGAATTTAGAATACAAAGCCATTTCAAACTTTTTTCTATTTGAAATGACCAGTACTGATGCACGGCAATTTCATAGGTAAAGACCTATTATTATACATTTCAAAATAATTCTGTCCCTCGGTCTATCTGTCTGTTTGTTAAGTTTTCATGACTAAACGGCTGAACCAATTTAAATGAACTTTGTTAAATAGATTGATTGCGTAAAAAGTATCCTTTACTTTTTACTGACAAAACTCGCGTACGATGCCTAGTGATGTATAGATATAACGGCTCAGTTGACAATGAACTATAACGATGCTAAAATATGAAGTATTCAGATAAAGGCCTAATTACCAAAAAAATCATTAATGATTACTTACATAACTGTTTCTCCCTTATTTTCAAATCAAAATACATGAATCCCTCAAAGCACACAATACGACGACTTTGAAAATTTTAAGGCTCTACTTACAATTTAAAGAACGTATCGTCTTATGTCAACAGGGGAGGTAAGGCAAAACTCAAAATTACGAGTACAGTCGCGAGCAAAATGTAGTTTATGTTATTTATGGAGGCACGAACCGTAATAATGATATGTATATTATTTGGGCAAGCCGTCGAGGGAGCACCGAAACGGCAGCATTTGTCAATGCCTGCAGGTGGGCTGCCTATGCTCCTTATTATTACCTTATTTTTTGGTTCATTTCAATAACTCGTGCCTGCTTGTACGCTCAGAAGCCTTTTTCTAGAACATTAAATTTGTTTGTGTGTGGTCTTGTAATTCTGATGTGTTTTTTATGGCTTGTTTATATTTTGAGTGGGATTGGCTGTTTGTACATTTTGTCAATACAATTGTGTAATGTTACACATCAATTATAATGAAAAGAAAAAACATTATGTTCTTGCGCCAGCCATCTTGAATAGCTTTATCAAAATTTCTCGTAAAATAACCGGCTAGAAAGCGCTCGTTTCGTGGTTAAAGGTAGGTATTATGTTATAATTGATGACGTTGCTTATGAAGCTGACGTCTGCGCCACAAAAAGCCAGCATTAATTCATCAAAGCTGACATTTTTATCCAGCGCCTCAGCATGGTAGTCCTAAGACAGTTTAATAAATGTCAGTTAAGTAAGCAATAATCCCTAACAGTCATTGACCGGATCATAACCTAAAATCTTCAGTAAGTCGGTGAATGCGCTCACGGGGCGCGACGTGAAAAACGACGTCCATTAAGGAAGTGAATACATTTAAAATAATCGGCTTAGCCGTCCGACGTTGACGTATATTCGTACTTATCTCACGGAGATACCGGTACAGATATCCCGGACTAATCCCTTACACAAACATCTGAAAAAGACTCGGCACTCCTTGTAGCTGATCCGTAATTGAATAGGCCGCAGTCAGCTTTGACTTGAACAAAAGTGCCTAATAATTTATGCGTATAATCTGACGCGCGCTCGTACACGTAACTTTTGTTCGTTTTTCAAATCGGGATCTTTCCTTTGGGATTTTGGTATTAACTATACCCCAGCGATAGTCACAATATTACCCGCATGCTTTTTTATACAATTCTTTAGTGTCACTTCTTTATTTATGTTCCGGTAGATTAACAAAATAAACATTTTCGACGGAAATGCTGATTTATATTATCGTAAAGAAGTTAGTTGAACAAAAATAGGCAGAGAACATCGGTTACCTCAAAGTAATCAGGATATCCCCATTAATTTTTAAGGACTTCCTTTGAAGACAACCGTGTTTACTTTGAAAACAAGCAAACTTATAATGGAGTTACAATTCGGTGACCCTCAAAAATACAGGATCACAAAAGTTCTGTTAATATAGGAAGTTGGGAAGGTCTCGTTTATTTCAGTAAAGTTCAGTTTCATGAAAATTAATACATAGATAAAATTAATCAAGTAATTTCCATGCTTATGTTAGATTTTTGAGACGAGTAAAGTTAGATTAAAATTGCCTCAACAAGCCATGATTTTAGGCACAGTCGAATGTCCTACATCTACATCTGCTGTAAATTCATAAAATATATCTACAATACTAGTAGAATTTTTCATAACTCTTTTTCATAATACACGCTTATTTATCAAACATACATATATTCACATAAAAGAAAAAAACTAAGTAATTTATACCAACCCCCACATAATTGTCACAAAAAAGATCGCTTTAATCGCGTTTATAACCTCTAATTGGCAATACCCTGCTCTTTCCTGAAGAGTAAATTATAGGGCTATGTTGCCTATCGACTCCTAACAATGTATAGGTAGTCAGTAGCTATCCATCTCTGTTCGAAAGTCTACAGCCTACACTCAGAACACCCTTCGCATTGCAGCTCCTATGCAAATTCCATTAATTAACGAATACGTAGGAGAATAGCATGCAACTCTCACGTTATCAAGTCTTTGAGCTATCGCAAATTCAACACAAATCGATAAAATTTAGTGTGCCTCAAGTAATAAGTACCTATAAGTACCTATAAGTGTTTGGTAATATACTGACGATATTCAAGGTACGGTTTCTCAAAACATAAAAAAGACTTCATGAAAAAAAAGCTAGTAGTTAAATTATCAAATTTTAAAGAAAACCGACTAAGTTTAGGTGATTAATTCGGTATAAAACTTACTGCTTACTCTTGCAATCAACATCCACAAATAAAGGCCGATTTAATATCTCTTTCGGAAATGGGTTTTGGGTTAGAAAGGGACAACAAGAGATATCTCGAGATGTCACCAATACAGTATCTGTGGTGAGATGGCAAGCATTATGCAACAGCACAACATAAGTTTAATAAAGTCTTTGTTTTTACATGCCAAAATAAATTTGACATTTCTATATTAAACATTACACAAATTTATTTATTATGCTCATCAAAATAACCCCTTTCATTTATGTGCGTATATTATCAAACACCCTGTATAGGTAAGTACTAATATTCAGTATTTTTTATTGCGTTCATACAAAGTGAATTAGTAATGCTGACTAAAATTATGTGTTGGATCTTATTGACTTCATAATGCACCCTGTAGGTAAAGGTGGTGCAATAATAAATAGGTAGATCTAGTAGAATAGAAGTTGACTGATTTTACGTCTAGAAATAGTTGATGAAATAATTATTTTAGGGTACTAAGGGAGACTTGCGCAACGGTGCCTAAACGTATTTATTGGCAGTTTTATCAAATCATACAAATCCGTCATACTTAAACATGTGTAGTCGCTAAATACGTTTAGGGATAGTTGTGCAAGCTGGGTTTAATAGCATATTGAGTTACTAAAGAAGTTTTCTAGTGTGGAATAACTCTTTTCGAAAGTGTGTAATCAAAATTTTAATCTATTTTCAAAGATTCTATCCTTTTCTCTTATAAGTACAAACCTATCAAAAACTAAGATTCATCGGCCAACATTTTGATCTTAAACCTATGACTATTTCACCACAAGACCCACTAGATAAAAAAGGTTATGCAAACGTTTATAGAACTAAGCTTAAATGACTGGCTTCCTCACAAATTACAGGGTTCGTAACAACCAGCTTGATATCCTTTGTGTAAACGTAATTGGTTTTAAACTGTCGTTTTAAACGAGTGCCCTATAGCAGGGTTGCTATAGCTTATGAGTAACTAGCTACCGCTTTGCAATTTAAATGGACAGCAAAATGAGTGTCAGTAATTTAGAACTAGGTTTATTTTAGCGTCCAGCAAGTATAGTTTTCTCGACAAATGCCTTAATAAATAATACATTTGGAAATGACTTGCCATACGGAATACATGACATATTATAACACCCTGTCAACCAGTCCATGAAAGTAAATCAAATCGACATGCTCAACAACTTGAACCTGTTATTTCCTGGTGCAAACGGGCAGTCCTAGCTAATTTTATACATCCCAAAATATAATGATAGAAAGGAAGTTATATAGTTAATAATAAGACGGACGTCAAGTACGAGTATATTATAATTTATTTCGACCGGCATTCTGTAATCATTGTTTATCCATCCGTACTGATATTATAAATGCGAAAGTAACTGTGTTTGTTTGTACCTTTTCGCGACTAAACGGCTGAACGGATCGTAATGAAATTTTTCAAGGAAATAGGTTATATCCTTGAGAAGGACATAGGCATCTTTTGTTTCAAAAAATAATCTTAAAGGGAGTGAAATAGGGGTTGAAAGTTTGTATGGGCAATCCACAGTTTCTTAAGTTAGAAATCTGAAAATTAATATTTAGACTTTTGGTATTAAATAAAGTAAAAAAAAAAGTTGAAACAAGTATTTGTTTCAACTTTTTTGCAAAATCATCCCTAAAAGGGAGGGAGGGGGGATAAAGTAAAGGGTTAAAATTATGAAGTATTCTTTATGTACCGTTGGTATATCGTTTGTATATTGATAGATTGTGACCGGGATTGAGACATAGGCTACATTTTACCTGACTGCGCAAAAGGAGGGTAATTGAAAAACCACGCGCGTGAAGCCGCGGGCTATTACAGTATTTATTTATTATAGTGTACCTATTTAATAAGATTTGAATATCAACTCTCATTTCAACCACATAGTAAATATTAACAAATCGTACAGATACTTATAGAACTCAAGTTAATACACATAGCATATTTTATATAGGTACAAGCAGTACTGCATCAACGATAAAATTAGTAGTAAATATAGTAGGGTACTGAATTCCTCTTGCTCCTTAATGAGCTCTACGTCTGATAAGCGGTGGAGGCTTGTTTAATGCCCTGTTTCCGAGCTAATTAGTGCAGTGTGTATATTACACTGTTGGTATTGCTTCCAACCAATCAACAACTAAAGGTTTGATTACTCTTACGGGCATGTTACAATGTCACACACACCTCAGATTAAATAAATAATGCTGGACATTTCACACAGTGCCATCTAGCCCCAAGCTATGCAAAGCTATGGATCCAGATAACTGATATAATACTTACATACTTTTTCTTTTGTGCATACTTGTAATATATAGAGAAACAACCAGACCTGGATCAAATATCAGTGGATCATGCAAACATTTGTTCCGCGGTGGGAATCGAACCCGCAACCTCCTGCGTCTCAGCCGGCTATTCGGCCACTGCGCAAACGAGGTCGTCTGGCTGATATTAATACAATCTAACTTTTGAAACAATTATTTTTACCGTGCGTTTTTTATAGTTCCGATATTTTGAGAATCACATCGGTTTTAATCATTTGTAGCCGAAACTGAAAATGAGGGTAGACCGATATATCTGCCAATAACCAACCAACTCGCAAAAACTTCAGTTTACACGTGATCATGGCGCATGCAACTGTGTCGAAATATCGGAAAACATGAAAACTCGCGAATCCTGGTAAATATCCCGTTTTCTGTGATAATAATGTAAACAATCGTCAAAATGCACTTTAAATATATGTGTAGTAAGACATAGATTCGTATGAGCTAGACAGAGAAACACCAATTATGATCTTTAAATAATGGTATGGCTCATACGTTTTTCATGTAATTAACAGAATTGGGTCCCTGATTGCATTAAGTGATCGCCGCTTAATTCTGAAGAATGCTTAAACATTTTCTGATAAGTCGGTGCCTCAAGGAAAAGTTTCTGCAATAGTTTACATACATAATTAGGCTAATAATTGCATTAATATTGACCGAAACATTGTCGGTCGAAACACTGATAAGATGGTACGTGATAAATCCCGTATTTATAATAATGATTGCACTAATACCTTATGGATGAGAAATATCCTACTCTGTAGCGATTCTTCTAATTTCCATATCAGAGGGCTTAGCCAAGTTACAGTCGATTAGCGATGACGCTAGTCGATACGTCCGAAAATGTATGGGATTTGACACATGCTATAGAAATACTACGTCATTCAGCGAAAACAAATGTATGTAGAAATCGAATAGATTCGTGGCGAATGTAATTTGGCTACGGGCCCTGGAATTACTACTGCAGCTTATCTGATTATACGACGTTTTAATTAATAAACATATATAAGTATATTCATAGGCCTCTGTCATTATTATGTTTCCAAAGGTTTTCTGAAAGATATCGCCTTTAGCAATAAAACCGCCTATTTTACATTTTGTTCAACTAATGAAGAAGTATTGATGACTTTTCACTTATTGTTCAACTAGAATGAGATTTCGAGAACATTTTTCAAATAAATAACTAAATTCCAAAAAGACAATTAACAAAGATTATTGTGTACCTAAACAAACAAGCGCATATTCTACAGATTAAAAAAATAATAACTCTAAAGGTGACACTTGTATCTATCCAAGTGGTTTCGAGTTTTCGACGTAACAACATCTCGTATATAGAATCACGAAGAGACTCATATATTTCAAGTAGTTTGACGTGCGTCCCTTCAAATAATTATGACAGTTCTCATAGGAATGACGTCTGAAGCACCTGTTAAGAACATTTGAAACCAGTGGAATTTCAAGATGGTTACATACGATAGTATTTAGATTGAAAGGTGACAGTGACATTACTTAGCTTTTTATTATTATTGATCAGATTGTGGTATAATATATAAAATTGCCGGTTTATTGAAGAGAAACGTTGTTCATCACGCGATTCTTTATCAAAAATTAGCCTACGCCGTCTAATCTCGAGTACGCACTAGAGTTCAAAGATCTATAAAAGGTGTCGTAATAAAGAGCCTCTCAACCCGTTTGGATGGGTTCATTAATTGTTATCGCGCTTACTAGCCAATAACCATGGAGTTTGAAGTAGCGCCGATAAACACAAATCGTTCAGCAGGAGCACTCTACAAAGTAACGCGTCGAATGTGACAACTCCATCCTCGACACTCCCGCGCATTAGGATATTTCCTCGGCGCCTGCACATGCATCGTTTTAAAACCCTCTTCCCGTCTCCACTCTGACGAATTAAGTTATTAACGCTTCAGGCAGCTGCTCCACACAAATCAAAGCAGCTACTACCGAACACTGAAAGCATCTCTCCTCATAGACTTTACGACCTTTTTACGGCCCTTTCATATTCAACTTTCAGTCACAACGTTTTTAAACCGAGGGCGGGAGCGCGATTGTTTCCATGACAAAATGAATTAATGCGGGCGACTCGTAAACGTGTTTATTTTACGCTCTGTCTCACGATATCCTCGGTATTGTTCTTTGATGTTTCACATCGAGCTTTGACGTTTCGACACCTTTGATGTTCTAGAGATAGTGACGCTGATACGTTGCTTAATAATGTCAGGGATGTTTAATAAATCATATCTGGTACGTTTGTTGACTCGAGCATAAGTTTGTTTTGCGCGTAATATTGCCTACAATACCGTAACGGCTTTGATGTACCCGCTCCGGAATACTAAGCTCGGAAAGCGCGGTTTCAGTACATCATCAGCAATAATTCCACTTAGCGTATTATTATTTCCGAGCGGGCTCGTCTTGTCATCGCTTAGCTGGAAACATCGTAAAACGTTGCGGTTATAAATTATTTATGGTACCGAAGCGTGTATTTGTCACCCCACGGGGCGAGGTGGGTATTAAGATATTGCTTCTTATTCCTGCGGGTCTCATTACAGGGCGGGGTCCGAACGCCACTAATATTTCATCCTTAGCGGGTCCCTGGCGCGCCCGAACAAAGCGACATCTTCAAAATACGATACATGCGAACCTCCGAGTTTTCTCATTTACATAAAACACTCACAAGAGCGGCGTGTGCTATTTTTCCTGCAATATTTACTTACTCTTAATTTCATTAGGGGCAAACGTTTCGTGGGAAATACCGAAGACCGATTCGCTAAAAAGGTTGTTTTGATGGTAGTTACATTAAGGTAATTGGTGTACGGCTGCGAAACACTTTTATGGCCCATAGCAACGGTCATTTGGAGCTGCGTTAGAGCAATCATTGTCAGACTCCGCCGCGGGCCGAATTTAATACAGAATACTATGTTAATGGAACGAATTTAAGTGCCCAACGGATAGATTGGTTCTCGAGATTTATAGATCAACAAACTAACAAAGCGATGCACATTAACGGATCTGAAATTTATGACCCACGTGTACGATTTCTGCTCAACTTCAATTTAATATCGAGTTCAATCGTATTATCCGAGTAACATGAGTTGAAAAATTTCAGTTCTATTTGATTGTTATAATTGTTATCGTGCCCTCGTCCATCATAAGGTCTACGGATCAATTTACTCTCACAATGACCTTAATATAAAGTCATCTCAATGGAATGAATGGGCAGTAATCATTTTCATGCATTAAAGAAATTCTATGTCGATGTTATCTCGAGCGTGAGTCGCGAGGCTTAAAAAAGCACATGTGGAGATGCGTATCGCAGCCTCTGTTAATTACTTTTGACACGCAGCATATGATTCAATTATCGCATGATTTATACGGGGTCACATTCGGCGGAAAGACTTGCCATGAATGTATTTATGCGTTCACCATCTCATTAATTTCAGATCACGTTCCCGGCAGATGGCGAAATCAAGACGGCAGCTTATTTTTTGCTAATAGAGACCGTGTTAACACGCTACCGAACTGTGTGGCCCGTAGGACGTGGAATTCGAAATATTTGACACTAACTGTTTAGTCCCATATTAGTTTACATTTAGCGTAGCTGTAAATGTTGAACTTCAGAGAAATGTCTTTACAAATCTCGCTCGACACTTTTAAACTATAAATTGTCGGGTATCGCGTGCCGCATCTTATGAGCCGAGTTGTTCACATAAAAGCGCTTTAATTGCTTAACTCATCCGTCCCTCAGCTCATAACTCAGTGGACCGCTTTCACACCAAAGCCTCTCGCACTAGAACCTGTAGTAATAAATACTAATTACCAGCAGAATACATGATAACATCGCCGAAATTCCTAACATTATAGTACTGCATGAGTTGTTGGAATAAAAAACCAGCCGTTACCATACATAGTAAATCTCACGTGACGCATAATAGTCTTAAGGGTTTTATTTATTGCTTTCGGTCGTTTAAAGTGAACTGTTTAATAAATATTATCGTTGTAGTCGACAACAAACGTGAGAAGATAGCCGTTGACCTGGTTCGTGATTCTTCTCTCATTTCGGGGATTAAAAGTGATCGTTTCCGAACGGCATTTGCCTTCTGTTTGTCGAATCTTGTCTTTACAATAAACATCGCGGGTTGGTTTAAGGATCTTCGCCTTCTTACGAGCAGCTTGTATAATTACACCCGGTTTAAAATGGCTTTACTTTTTGAGTGTTCTCGAATGACAAAAGAGGAGATAGCTTAAAATAGAAGGCATTCGTTTAATTTGTAATGCGTTTCAATAGCATCTCCAGTATTGAATAGGTATTAAAAAAGGTAATATTTTTTAAATACGTTTCCGGTTCAATAAGATGGAGTGTTCCGTAACAGCAAAAAAACATTAAAGAAGATAAAAAGCTCTGCACGTGGGTGCTTGATGAAACCTTTCAATATAAAGGCCCTTACATTGCAGATTATATTTTTAGGTAAGTACCTATTCATTTCCAGTTCTGATACTTAAATTAAAAGCTTTGATATTTTCAAATAAAGATAACTATATCAATAAAACGACTCCAGGGTTATCAATAAACACATTACATTTGAATAATACCAACTTATAGAGTTATCACGAATGAATATATTTTAATAATATTTGTTTTGAAATGAGCCATTTCCAACACAACAATGAAGTAACAAACTCGTTAGTAGGACAACATCTTGGCGGGGTTCCCACATTTGCCACATGGCTCACATTGAAACATATCTCCAACACTGCAGCCTACTTTCAATAAATCCGGATTATCATTTATTTAAGCATACACTGACACGAACATAGACCCAGCACCAAATAAAAAAGAATATTATTTTTTCAGTAGCAAGGTTTAAAATTCAATAAGGTTTGGTGACAAATGTGCAACCGTGGTTCGACATTGTACTTTCGGAGTGGAGGAAGTGCGTGTTATTGCAGCTTATGTTTCGTAGCCGCCCGCTGAGATATTCGAAGCACCCGTCCGTTTTTTGTGACAGACCGAGTGCCATAAATAATAGGTAGGGGTTCCCGAGGCGAGCTTTATAATAAATTCGATGCTCTTTTGGTAGCAAAGTAGCTGCCCATCTACGATTGAATTATGGTGATGCGTTAAGCCGTTGGACTCAGTTGGAATCCGCATTTTTATTTCCATTTCGCGCTGAGCTTATTGAGTCATTATGTTGGTTCTCGGAAGGCGGGGCTCTGTGCAGTACAATAAGTTTGTTTTGCTACACGCTCGTATCGAGTTACTCTCGTCTATTTGAAAAAGACAACGCACAGATGGTACGGGACATCCGGATAAGTTTACTCTTAAAACAGAAGACATTTAAATCACATGGGACCGTCGATATTTCCTTTCCTTGGTACAAAGACGATTGTCTGCGGCAGGAGGTTCTAAACTAAGATAGATTAGTGATAGTTGCTTGGGCTCACGACACAACACGGGCAAGTTTGCCGAACCATGTTTAGAGATCTATTCTGTTTACCTCGTTTTATGTAAGTACTTTGAATGCAATGAATTATGCAGTCAATAAATATTTCAACGCAGCATTTAAAGACAACTAAAACCTGTAATATGGCTGTAGAATAGCGTAAGTTGTACAGCAAACATTTTCCTCTTTACTAGATTTTCCAGGAAATCTAATTTGTCATGTAAACTTAGGTAGGTGTCGTGAATGCGAAGTAGATAAATCTTATTTAAGCTAACAGGCGTGTTACTTAATCTCATGTTGAATTCGTTGTTGAATTTCCAAACTGAGTTAGGAGACATGTTTCTTCCACAATTTCACGCCCGCTACAAACTCAAAATAAATTACGAAATCTTTGAAATATGTATCTGGATTTCACGTTAAGATATCTATATCTGTGAAGTAGTGTATGTTTGGAGCGACGGTTTAGTGTTACCGGGTAGAGAGACAGCCGCGCGCCGGTCGGAGGAGTGCGACCGCGCATCAAGAGTGTCTCTCAAGTTACCCCCGGATAAGTCAATCATTGGAAACTTCCACGATTTGCCTAAAATAAAACCCACTATTCGAATCTCGCGTGTGGCACTCCTGACATAATGCGTAGCGACAGCCGACATGTTTTGTGCGAGAAAATAAAATTGATGGCACGGCAGCGCTGCTGCGGACTTAAATAGCTTGGTTATCCGTGCTGTAGCTAAACGCCATTGTCTATTTTATAACCGGCGTCACGTCTCTGCGTTTCGTTTTTCTTTTGTTTTCATGTTACGTATTAGTTTTTCCTACGAGTATTCGTGTCGCACGGAAATTGTTCTGTCACAAAATGTTTACGGTTAAGCGACTGGCGTCCTTTATTAAAACGTGTGCTCGTATTTAACAGTTCAACTTTTGAAAGGAAGTAATTGGACAAGAGTTGGCGGTTTCGGGGTGGTCGGTGAGCTCCAATTTCCGCTAGGCCCGCAGTCTTCAACGAGTAAATAGCTCTTTGCAAATCAAACAGGGACCGTCTGGCGAATCCACATATCAACTTCGTATTGTTTCTCTCCCGTCATTCGGGCTAACCAGAGGCGTTTTCGATTATCCGCCCTCCAGAGAACAAAGCCGGTGACCGCAGAGCCGAGTCAATTACATAGTTCAACAACTCAGCCCTTATAACTTTCATGGGCTACCACCGGAATACAGAAAAGGGTATCTGTTTTCAATACTCCGGTCGAGCGATACGATTGACCCTTTCGAGTGTCTGCATTGACTTTTAAATTACTAATCCCGCGAGAGTAAACAGAAAAAGCGCCTCCGGGTGCGCTTGTTTACACGGTCGAGTGTACTTGCATATCTTCATTAGCCAGCCAGCGGCTCGCTTGCTCAACACTCGTCCGGCTCCCGCTATCCCTGGGAATTCTCATTACATTTCCTTAGTTTCTCAACGCGAAATGAATTCAAATGATGACACAAATGAATGTTATCTTCAAACGAACGGAATTAACTCTGCGATTAACCTAAACACTGAATTATGCGTACGTGAGCGCACAGAATTGATACGTATCTAACAAAACATACGCATAATGAATTTAACATTCTTTCACATCGTTCGACTTCAGCTGGACGGGATATAATTCGTTTTCCGGAAACAATTTAACTTGGTAGTCGCTATTGCAGATAGATAAATAGGGAATAATATAGGGACTTTTTAATGTTTATCTAAGCATCGGAATAAGAATGCGTTTGGCGGAAGCGAACGCGCCCGGCGGAGGCAGTCGACCGCGCCTTTTCCAACTGATGGCTCAATACCGTCCTTTTTCTACCGTTTCTACGTCAGATACAAACAGTACCCTTTCAACCCGAATGAATTACTTAATTTTTCTATATCGGGCGCGGACCCTCGGCGATACTCGACGTCAAAATAAATTAGCGTTATCCATTGTGTTAAGGGAAGCGCGTTGCCTTGAATTGGGTTCGAGTGGTTTTTTGGTCTGTGAGCACTGAGGGGAGTAATTTTGGGCAAATATTTGCCGGTGTATGGTTTTGAATGCAATTTAATTATAAGTAAGAATAACGTGGGTTTTATTGAATTATGAACTCAAATCCATGCCCTTAGTTATGAAGAACATACAAAAATGAAAGGCTCTTCAAAGTAATATCTCAGTTAGGATACCAAATCAATCTTTCATTCTTCGGAATGGTTTTGATTGTATCTCAAAAGAAATGAAACACTGCCATCATAAATAAAGAGCTACGAGCATCATCTATAGCTTTTAAAGCCCGGCTTCTATTATAATAACTGGCACAAATACAGAGTAGCGGTTTAGCGGTTCACGATTCGAATGAAACATTAAACGTTATTAATGAGAGCGTTACCATTCGCCGCGATATGAATGTATGATTGTGCGTATGTATGTATGCACAGAACTAAAACGCATTCTCTTTCGCTCCACTGCCTATTAATGATATGAAATTGTTAATAACAGCGGACAGAGAGTAAAAAATAAACGATTAGGAGTGTTAAACTACCGTAACCAATCGGAATTCGGCTCGCCAGTTTTTGGTAGACTATTGTACTGACAATAATAGAAGTATTTATGTTTGGGTGCTGTTTTTGTGTCAGAAAAAGTTTAATAATCACCCGTCTACCTGGAAGGTGCGCCATCCATCACGCGATATAACGAGAAAATACTGTTGTCTGCTTTTATTGCCTAGGAATAGACGTTTGACGAAATATGGAGGCTTACGTCTCCATTTGCAAACATTGTATGATAAAGTTATAAATTAACTTTATATTGCCTTTTGTGCCATTTGACAATAGAATTTTTATCGAGAATGTAACGTTTGATGTCTGTTTCAGCTGCTAGGCAGTTGAATAAAACATTTATACTATGCATTTAACATAGCTGTGTTTGGAGATGACTGCAGGGCTAGTTTCGTGGGGATAGTCACTTGTAACTCTTATTTGTGGGTGTACAGTGTATAAATTTGAATGCAAGATTGTTGTGACACGGGAATGGTAAATTTGTGTATCCAATATGCAGATTAGTGGAAGGATACTTGTCCGCGCCGCCCCACGTTCCGATTCGGAGAACACACGCACGTTGGTTCGTGTGGAAATTATCATTGTTTAGCTTGTACTCGATTCAGAGTGCTGACTAGCAAGGTAAAAGCTTCAAGCGAAATCTAGAAAAATATGAACTTATGAAGCTGAATATAAAGCTGTCTTGTATATGAAGTAGAGCAAAATAGACGTAGAATATTCTTTTGATAAAATTTTGACAATTGTTTTTGAAAATCAACAAAAAGCTTAGTGGAAATACAAGATGCTTCAAAAGCTGGCAAGCTGCCAGATTCAAATGAATATTTTAAAGCTTTGAGTTCCAACAACGGCAGATACAGATTTTTTGGCTCCATAATAAAATTAGGCATCTTTGTTACAACAATTACCGAGGAAATGAATAAATAAATAAATATTGGTGGATATTTCACACAGCGCTATCTAACCCTAAACTGAGCAGAGCTTGTACTATGGGAACCAGATAAGATATAGAATACTTATATTTCTTTTTTTGTAAATACATACTTATAATATTTAGAAAAACATCCAGCTGGAACAAATATTTGTAGATCATGCAAACATTTGTCCCGCGGCGGGAATCGAACCCACTACCTCCTGCGTCACAGCCGGCTATACGCCCACTGCGCCACGGAGGTCCTCAAAGAACACCAGAACAAAACAAAATATTGTAATATCGATATACCATTTTTTATTCTGTTTTTGTCATACGCTCAAGTTTACATCTCAATCTGATCCACAAAACCTCAGTGCACAATATAATCCAGTATACATATACTGCACATTAGATTTCAAATAAATGTGCATATCATTAGACTAACAAGAACAACGGATGTGTGTGGTCCATTGGTATTCCAACATCTTCGTATTTATAAAACATTTTTTTTTTCATTCGAACACTTTTTATTCTTACCAATTAATGGTCTACAAGTCGAGCCTCGTGTAAGCCATTTAAGTCATTAAGGCCATTAGATGAAGGCTTGAATTTGGGAATGAAACCTTTAATTAATTAAAGGCTATTACCTAAATGATTGTTATTATTTGGGATTGCCTCGAGACAAGGCTGTAGTATACTGATTTTAATAAAGGTGTTTTGATGCCAAGATATTGTTTTATATACATTTTATCCACCTTAACAAAGATAAGGATGATGGTGGAGTTAGAGAAAATAAAGAACGTAGGTGCCTGCCTACAGTAAATAATAGTGGGATTAAATTGCTTGATGCAACTGATGATATAACAGGCCCCAGAGACGTTTCGCTTATGGTAGCGAGCGGAATTCATTGCTGTACATGCAAAGTCAGTGGTAACCGCTTAAATTCAGGGGCCCAGTTCTGCTAATTGATCGAGCGAAGCGATATCTCTGAATCAACTGGGGCAAATCGCCGTTGTATGTATGTTTGTTTGTTTTTCCGAGGATAACTTTCGAAGCGTTTACCCGATCATCGAGAAATTTGGTATATAGGTAGGTAGTGATGGCACAATTTTGGTGTGACTCAATGAGCTAAAAATGTTCGGGGGTTGTTGAGATATTGGGGTTCAAGAGGGGTAAAAAAATATATTTTATTATAAGGTCAAATGGGACGTCAAATGAAAGTTCTTCATTCGTACATTTCAACCCTGTTTTTATTTATAGTCTACTTTTTGTAGTTTTTCAGTTATTAGCCATAATAAAAACAAAACTTTGACAAAATTCACAGGGTACACCAGTGACCCCACAATGCTGAAATTTGGTATTCGTGTAGCTTTAGTGACACAAATATAGGCAAAAGTCTAAAATCCCGATTATAACTTCGGCCGATCTGGTAAAGATAGGTTAATTCTCATTGATTGTAGAGTAGTTAAAATTTTGTGTGTCCTATTTGTTGTTGTTATGTCATTCTTTAAAACTTTTTTACGGTACGCATTTATACGCCTTATAAACCATCAAATTAACACATTTTCACAATTTTCACAAGTAACCCATCTACCCTTTTTTAATAAACATTTACACAATTACACATACACACCACACAATCACACATTGTATATTCCCATCCTTTTACACACTAGTTTCCACACATATCATTGTAATCCGCTATTTGAAATGCTTTATAATTACTGGAGTACTTGTCTTTCACTATGGCTGTACAAATTAATGGATTAAAGCTTTTTTACCAGAACGTACGTGGGCTTCGTACAAAAACAGATATATTTTATAATAACCTATTTTTATCTGACTTGGATATTGCTTTAATTACGGAGACTTGGTTACATGATGGCATTCTCGACACTGAGCTTTGCAGTCCTGACAGATACGATCTGTTCCGTAGTGATCGCGGTACGCTTGGCGGTGGAGTGATGATTGCCTGCGCGTCCCGCTTAGGAGCCCGCAGGCGGTCTGACCTTGACCGTGATAATCTCGAATGTATTTGTATAACTATACCTGCGCGTGCACTCGGCTCACAACATAATCTAAATATTATTTGTGCCTACATTCCACCTGACCGAGCACTCACGTTAAGAATGCAAAAATTTACTGAATTGTTGTCAACGTTTGTAAATTGTCACCCCGACGATTACTTTGTTTTAGCGGGAGATTTCAACCTTCCTTGTATTAACTGGAAATCAAAGCAACCAAATGTCCTCAAAAGGGGGCCTGTAGAAATTCAGAACTCAGCAAAGGAATTACTAAACCTGACTTCTTTCTTTAGTTTATCACAACACAATCGCTTTCATAACGCTTATAATAATTTATTGGATCTTATTTTTAGTAACACACCAATTTGTTTTGAAAAATCTACATCCCCACTTGTAAAAGAGGATATTTGTCATCCCGCTGTTGATATCTGTGTAAACGACATTATGATTCCGTCTATTATACCTCCAAAAAGAACAAACATTCTATTTAGGAAGGCGGATTACATAAATTTAAATAAATATTTTATTGACTATGATTGGTCGTTTTTAACTTCTATAAAAGTAGAAGATGCTATTAATGGCTTTTATTCTTGTATAAATGTAGCTATCTCAAAATATGTACCTCAAAAAACTGTTTCATTCACTCATACCTACCCTGTATGGTACAGTAATGCTCTTATTAAATTAATAAAAGAAAAAGCCAAATATCATAGTCGCTGGAAAAAATATGGTAACCCTGATGACTATGAATCTTTTTCTACATTACGTGCGCGCCTAAAAAATCTTGAAAAAAAATGCTATACATCTTACATTAATTTTACTCAAGAACAAATTAAAAAGACACCTAAATTATTGTGGACTTATGTAAAATCCAAAAGAAATAATCGTTCTAATTATCCTAATGTTATGGAATACGAGTACAATAAGAATAGTTTATCTAATCAGCGGGACATTTGCAATTCTTTTAGTGATTTTTTCTGCAGAAATTTTGTTCAACCTGCGCATACTTATAGTTCTTTCTCTGATAGCAGAGCCCCGTGCTATGATATTATAGGAGGCATACAGATATCGGTCACAGATGTAGAGAAAATCCTTAAAAGCTTAGATTGTTCTAAGGGCGCTGGTTGTGACGGAATACCCCCATTCTTTTTTGTAAAATGTGTAGAATCGCTAGCAATCCCTATAAAAGTTATCTTTAACAGATGTTTCCTTGAAGGATATTTTCCCAAAATTTGGAAAACTGCAAATATTGTGCCCGTACATAAAAAAGGTACTAAGACTGCTATTTCGAATTATCGACCTATATCAATCCTCAATGTTCTAAGTAAAATAATGGAGAGGGTTGTTTATAGCCATATTTACCCACTCATATTTCGCCACATTCCATCAGAACAACATGGTTTTGTGCAAGGTCGCTCAACTAATACTAATCTCTCAACTTTTGCCAACGACGTTCTTCGTGGAATGGATGAAGGTTTTCAGATCGACGTAATATATACTGATTTCGAGAAGGCGTTTGATCGCGTTGATCACATGATCCTTCTTCGTAAGCTCCAAGAGCTAGGAATTCGTGGTATCTTCTGAGGTGGACAGAGTCTTATCTACGTAATCGTTCACAGGCTGTAGTTGTTGCTGGACACCGTTCTGATCTTGTAGATGTTCCCTCTGGAGTCCCTCAAGGCTCTATTTTGGGACCCCTATTTTACGCTGCCTACCTGTATGATGTGGGTAGTTGTTTTCAGTTTGCTAAATTCCTCATGTACGCTGATGATACCAAAATCTACGCTTTTATAAAAACTGAAGCAGACTCTCAGAAGCTGCAAAATGATATTAAACGGCTATGTAACTACTATCGTGATAATAGAATTGGAGTAAATTCTTCAAAATGTTTCCAAATTTCATTCACTCGTAAAATTAAAAAAATAACATACCAATATGAATTAGACAATATACCTTTGGAACATAAAAATAATACACGAGATCTTGGAGTAATCTTTGACTCGAAAATGTTAATGTCTGATCAAGTCGCGGCAGTGGTTGCAAAAGCTTACAGAAATCTAGGGTTTGTCTTACGTGTTAGTCGGCAGTTCTCCGACGCTGAATGTATTAAAGTTCTTTATTATTCTTATGTCCGTAGCGTCTTGGAATGCTGTTGCACTATGTGGAACCCACAATACATAATATATGAGCAAGATATTGAGCGCATTCAATCCCAATTTATTAAAACATTAAACTATCGCACCCATTGTAAAAGAGGCATGACCTACGAGGAATCGTGTAGGTTTCATAAGCTCATGCCGTTAAAGGATCGGCGTTCTTTGCTGCAGATGTTGTTTTTACACGACGTTTGCAGTAATAGAATTGATAGTCCCGAATTAGCGTCTCTAGTTCTTCAATTCAAAACGCCCTTTAAACGTACTAGACACACCACCCTCTTTCATGTTCCTTTCAGTCACACCAACTATGCCCAGAACTCTATCATCTATCGCACGCTAGATAGCTACAACAAGGTTTTTTCGGATATAGACATCTTCTCTAATAGCAAGGCATCTTTTAAGAAACAAGTTATATCTGTTCTTAATCATATATAGCACGTTCCATAAAATATTCTGAAACTCAAAGAGCTACACTACACAAAACACTACACAAAACACAAAACACTACACTCTCTCCCTCACTCCCTCATATATACACATTTACACAGCATCCCTCCTCCCCTTTCATTCTTCAAATGCGTACCTACTAAATTACTAAATTCCTTGAAAATCAATTATTATTTTGTATTGTGTTTTTTAATCTTTTTCTCTAAGCGTCTAATTTCTAATTTCTTAAATGTCTATAAAATGTGAATCTGTTATTGGCATTAAGCATTAGTTATAAGAGTTTGTATACATTGATATCAAGTGCTGTTGATTCTGTGATGTAATAAATAAAAAAAAATAAAAAAAAATCAACAATAACTGCATTTCGTACCCCAAAAAAGAACTTATCCACTTAACTTAACTTTATCCACTTTATATGAACTCTCGTTGTGTGTAATTTGAATGAAACTGTAGGTCAAGTTAGTTGGTTATTTATTTCGTGGCACTATTTTGATGGTCAAAGATTATTTTTTTTTTGTTTTTATTGGAGACTCGCGAAATCTCAGTTCGGGGCGAACCACTAGTTTATAAGAATAACTATTAAGGAGCCATTATTTACCGATTATGATTGTTATTTCTATCATAAGCTGCCAAATTTTCATTGGCGTTGTCATAACAACAGCGCTTGAAAAAAGATTATGTAAAATACCAAAAGGTATTTATACATATTGGCCATTTTGCGACGATACCATTGTCATAGTGAAGCGGTTGGTTTAGTAGAATAAGGCTGCCTGTCCATTGACGCGGAGAGAGGCGGCGGAGCGGAGAAACGAGGATATATTAACCAATTTTGCATGAAATTCTAGAATTTCATGCAATCCTATTGGTTAATATTTTTGGTTGATTTTGCATCCTATTGGTTAATTTTGCATGAAATTCTAGAATTTCATGCAATCCTATTGGTTAATATTTCCTCGTTTCTCCGCTCCGCCGCCTCTCTCCCCGTCAATGGCCAGGCAGCCTGAGGCCACGATACATGGGCTTGTATCGTCATTTTCATTTTACAAAAAAAAAGCATATTACTATTTTTGCTAAATAAATGGAATTTTATATTTTATAGAACGCAACGTCTACGTATGGCTTTAATAAAACTATCATGACTTCAAAATTTTTTTCTTTGTCTTTTACCCATAGCCAGTACGCCCCCATATTCCACCTGGTTCTGAGTTATTCATTTTGTTATCTTTGTAGCATGTTAACAACGATGCCCATTGAAGCCTAATGCGATGACTTGCACGAATAAAACGGATCTCGTGATTAGAACAAGCATTGTTTATTCATTTCGTACCACCTGGCGAACTCTAAATGGTTACATATGCATATACAGCTGGAGTGAATGAGTAGTCATTTTCAGTAATCATTTTTGTTATTCAAAAAAATGACCAGTATCATAACCCGGCGAAGGAATATCACATAAATACATTTTTTTTTAATGTTACGCATCTTGATCCTGATTGAAGCTAAAACAATACAGTTTTCAGAATGTGTTGCAACAAAAAACACACTGTTATTTTTTCTACTTTGGTAGAATTGTGAAATTATTTTTCAAAATCTGACTGGTGGAACATAAAATAAATAAATTCTTTATCTCTTTCTTCTTTATCTTTATTCTTTATCACAAAAAAACCTCGCGCCGCAAATTAAGTATCACGTTACACAGAAAATATGCTAATGCGGCTATAATGGACCCCGAAACAATAAGATATAGTAACTAATAGAATACCAAAGGCCGGCATCATCAATCATGTGATAAGCTGCGTTTACAAAGAAAGCTGATTGCCGGCACGGCGGCTTGGCGAACGTTAACCAGAGGGCTTAGCCAAGTTACAGTCGATTAGCGATGACGCTAGTCGATACGTCCGAAAATGTATGGGATATGACACATGCTATAGAAATATTACGTCATTCAGCGACAACAAATGTATGTAGAAGTCGAATAGATTCGTGGCGAATGACATTTGGCTACGAGCCCAGCTCTTACTAATACAGCGCTGTAGCCGACTTCGATAGCGATTCTATGTCTTTTCCGAGCATAAAAGTTACATGTGCTACGTAAATAAAAAACATTTATTTTGATAACAGTAACAAAAACACAGAAACTACATGCAATAGACATATACACTATTTTATCAAAAACAATAGGTCTGTATGAGCCTGGGCCAAAATAGGAGTATCAGGTATGCGGCACAATTTAGCAAAGCATTATTTTGCTGCAAATGACACCTGTTGTTTTGATGCTAAGGATGTCAGCTAAGAAACTAACTATGCAATACAATACAATACAATTATTTATTTTTAACGCCAAGTTACAAGTCAAATACAAAAAAGATATAAAGGTAAGCAATAGATTCAATATTGACCATTAATAAAATATCTAATGTAAACATAATTAATTAATATTACTTATACTATATTCATTGATCACAAAATTAAATAATAGGCAATGTGTAGAATTCGTCTACGGAGTAAAAAGAACTCTCTATGAACCATTTTCTAAATCTGTCTTTAAATATATAATATAAATATAATATGTATAAACTTACTAATATAATATAAACGTATATGTCATTTTTGTATTTTCTACCATCAACATACCCTTTGTATGATATCCATGTGAAGCCGGCAATACTTTGATGTTTAAGTGGTTTAAAAAGCGAGTAGCCAGCGCCAACCGGCTTGTAGCGTGACTGGGGCTTAGAGAATATCATCTTATCTGAAATGGAACTCATCATTTATAGATCTGTCCATCGGCGCTGGCTGAATGTTATTAATAGATTTCTATCTGGTCATCAAATGAATCTTATACCGCACGCAGCTAATAAGGGTATAGTTACTTCATATTGACTTTTTTAATCGAACCATGTCAAAGTCTCGAGGATAATTAAAGTACCTTTTTGATTTTTCTATATATTTTATTAAGACGATAAAAATCATGTATTAAAATTAAGGTAAATACATACTTATATTATTTGAATAAACTCTTTCTAGTTATATATGAGGTAAAAATATTCGTCTGGGCACCCAATTAACGCACTTCATAATGTTATGGTTTTTATAACTTAAAAATGAATGTTTTGAGTATATTAACTCTATATTACGATTGACTATCTCCAGCTCTCATTTTTAGTGTCCGTTCTAAACCTAACTTGTTAGGAAATATCAGTTTCTGAAACAACATTTGGTCTTCGAAGCATCTATAATTATCGGTCACCATTATAATCTTACAAGAGCATAATTGAATCATAATCACGCCCAAATGGTAAAGCCGCATAAAGAAGTTCAGCTGCCGTATTTTTATTACCTATGTTTTAACGGTAATTTCATTTCGTCAGCCCGGTATATAATATCGGTAACAAATTATTACTCCCTACACTACTTACAGAAACACCACATGCAGAGCAGGAAATGTTAGACAAATCAAAACCATATTTCGACTACCGACTTTTTATATAGAATTCTTTGTATCAACGTAAATAACAATAAAATAATGTATAGTTTTATAAAAATTCTATCGAAATATTCAGTCAAGAATTACCTAGATACATAAAATGAACACAAAGAACGCTTTGTTTGACAGTAATATTCCTATTTCTAAGCAAAGTGGTTTAATCTTAATTCTGGTAGACTTTCCAATATCTTTATCTCGGCAATAATGAAACGAAAAACTACCTGCATTGGATAAAACTCTTTGAAACGGTAAGGCCATTGACACACATGAGTAAACCTATGGTGTGACATATCCCGTCACTTGTCACATCAACCCTTTTCCAGTAGGCGTAGAAAACTTTCGTGTGCACGGTGGTTTATGAGAATGAAAATAGTAATTCGAGCATCTATCCTAAGTGGCTTGGTTGTAAACTACTAAAATTTTACTGCTCCCTATTAACGGCTAATAATTCTACGAGTGACGATTTCGAAACATCAACTTGGACATTCCGAGAGATGGTAGATTAGTATCACATTTAAAGTACCTTTATGTGATCTACGATTATACTTTTAATGAGTGAACGGTTTTTGTTTCAAAGGAATCTTAAAACGTGTTTAAACCGTTTTATACATGATATGTTTGTGTATGTAGCGAATGTTATCCATTGTATTACCCCCCTGCCCTAATCCATGCATACGACAGTTCATTAGATTTTATTTTGACAGTGGCTAAATAAATAAATATTGCTGGACATTTCACACAGCGCTATCTAGCCCCAAACTAAGCAGACTCTAAAACCGGAAATGTTTTTGCTGCATGCTATGAACTATGAAACCGTATTTTCCTAAAACACTGTTAATCCAAGTATATTTAAACTATGGTGTAACTGACAGCGACGATACATTAAACCTTTTTTTACGCCCCGATTGTACAGAGTTAAGAAACTTCCAAGATAAAAGCGTAAGATAAAAAAACCGTCAATATCATTATACCTGTACTAACACGGAGTTACTTAACAAGATTGTATGGCTCGTGTGTAGATAATGATTGTATTTTATTAGATCTGTATGTACTACACGGGTAATTCATGTATCTCGATTTGATAGGCAATTGCAGGGTTTTTTCTTGGTTCTAACGAGTTGAACCGTTGTACGATCCATTTGAAGGCTGATTGATTGAACAATGATGCGTCGAAATCTGCCGATATCAAACTTTCTAGTTCTGTATCTATCTTCTTAAGAATGATTATCTTTTAGTTTTTTAGGGTGATAGTCATTGTCAGAATATCAAGTAGTGTTTTTTGGTTTAATTAAAGTCCGCCTCTTTTTAAATTGTCACGCACTAACGTTGCTGTGATTTACATAACACCTCGATGCATCATAGGTTGTTGTCCATATTAATAGGTTGACTCAATGAAATGCACTCCATTGAGCATTCTCAAACACGCTTAGTAGACTAAGGGTACTGACATAAGGTGTAGTAGTACGTTGATCCTTCGCACTTGTGATGCTGGGGCTACTTATTTACATAGTTAGTAATAAGATCATTATCACCCCATAAGCACAGTTTTAACATTTTCAACATTTCAGCTACTTGGTTGGGGCATAAGAATGTTCATGTTATCATCCGTGCACGCACTGGAAAGTAGGTAGTAGGACGCCCCCCCCCCCCCCCACTAGACGGAAGGACGACCTCCGTGGCATAGTGGGCGAATAGCCGGCTGAGACTCAGGAGGTAGTGGGTTCGATTCCCACCGCGGAACAAATGTTTGCAGGATCTACAGATATTTGTTCCGGGTCTGGTTGTTTTTCTATATATTATAAGTAGTATGTATTTACAAAAAAAAGTATATAAATATTCTATCAGTTATCTGGTTCCCATAGTACAAGCTCTGCTTAGCTTGGGGCTAGATAGCGCTGTGTGAAATGTCCAGCAATATTTATTTATTTATTTAAAAATGGTAGCTGGGACGCATGCCGCACAAAATGGGTTGCTATAGAAATCTTTGTGGTTCAGCAGTGGACTTCATGTGACTCATATGTCACCACACTAATAAACTCGCACTATCCTTGAAATAGGTATACCGTGTTTTGTCTCTTTCGATCTAGTTCGAACTCCCTGTCAAAGCAAAAGATAAAACACAATATGCATATCGTCGGTGGAAAGGCAAAATGACTTCTGCCATACAAAGTGGTCAAAATTGAGTTATATATATATTCGGAATCAGCGAATTTTTCTGCGTCGATCTGTCTAGGAAACATGTTGATCAGAGCATTTTTGTGGCGCTTAAGTAACCAGGAAAATGGCGAAATTTTGTTGGCTCATTTACTCAAGCGACGCATTTTTTGTTCAATTTTACACTTATGTCGCTCAAGACATATTTACTGCATATGAAATATTAACTTTAAAGCTTGAGTAAAATTTGCTTCGTGAAGCCTTAAAAAGAATGGATTTTCAGAAATTAGTGCGTTCCATGAATGTAATAAAAATAAAGCTCAAGTAATTTTGGCTTACGTTTATTAGACTGATTCCTGGCGTTCCAGCCATTTTGCTTTATTATTTTTTCGGAGTGTACGGTGGAATAGGCATTTTGCCGTGCTAAGTTTGAAAAGTCGTTGGTGTATAAGTCATTTATATTTGCTGCCTGTAATGAGCTTGTGAGTGAGCAGTCATTTTGCTTTATATTGATTTCTTTACAAATTAAACAAACGGAGCTCATCGTCTTGGGAAGAATCAAAGACTGAGTCGGAATCATCTGAATCTGGAGTTGCTAAGAAAAAGAAGAAGAACAAAACGAAGCAAAAAACAAAACTTTTGAATTCAGCTACTAAATCATTAGACGACGGCAAGAGTGCTCACGAAAATTCGGAGTTAACCAGCAGCACAAACGCTAAACCTGAAAAAAAGAAACGAAGGAATATTAGAAAGGAAACTAAAGAAAAGAAGACAAGGGGCCAAGAGTATGTAACCAATAAAGGAAAAATTATTCCAGCCAAAGCCGTGAAACCGAATCCTTGTTCCACAAACAATTGCACTAATAGTTGCTATGAAATTAGCGAAGAAAGAAGGAAGGCATTGTTCACACATTTTTGGAGTTTGGATAGTATACGGCGTAAAGATTGGCTAGTAAGCCACTGCAAAAAAGTCGCAGTAAAACGTCATCGATCATCAGAGGCCAATAAACGAACACATACTATGAATTACTTCATTAATGAAGGAGAAGGACAACGAAAAGTTTGTCAAATGTTTTTAATCAGCACACTAGATATTGCGCAAAAAACGCTATACAATACAGTTATGAACTCCTTTTGCGGTTCTGCAAGCGAAGATATGAGAGGCAAGCACGTGCCTATTAACAAAACCCCTAACACTGTTGTAGAAAATTTACGAAAATATATTCAAGAACTACCAGCTTTACCATCACATTACTGCAGGAAGGATAGCAAAAGAGTTTATTTACCACAAGAATTCAAAAATTTAACAAACTTATATAGACTTTACAAAAAGAATCAAGAAGAAAATGGAATGCAGTACGTAGGAGAAAAGCTATTCAAAAAAATATTTACAACTGAATTCAACATCGGATTTCATTTACCTCGAAAGGATAAATGTTCGAAGTGTATTAAGTTTGAAAATAACAAAGATGCTGATAATGAGGAAAAAGAAAAACACTTGAAAGACAAAGAAGAATCTGAGCAAAGATTTAAAGCACACCACGAGATTCGTAACAAGGATGACACTATTTTATGCACATCTTTTGATCTCCAAAAAGTACTGAATACGCCTCATGGAGAAAATATGATGTTATATTACAGCCGAAAATTAGCTGTGTATAATTTGACATTTTACGAGTCTGTCACTAGAAATGGGTTTTGCTATACATGGTCTGAAGTCGACGGAAAAAGAGGAGCTAACGAAGTAGCATCCATTTTACAAACATATATCAAGAAAGTAGATGAAAGAAAAACAATTAAACACTTGTTGCTATACTGTGACTCTTGTCCAGGCCAAAACAAAAATAAAATAGTTTTGGCTTGTATAAACGAGACGCTTCGAAAATGCAAGAACCTTGTATCGATTCAAATTAATTATTTGCTCCCGGGGCATACATACATGCCCGTTGATTCCATCCATTCAGTTATTGAAAATAGCCTGAGTGGTGTAATCATTTGGGCATCTTCCCAATGGTATATGGTCTTTGCCTTGGCTAGGAAGTCGCACAAACCGTATGAAGTAGAGGTTCTAATGCATGCAGACTTCAAAAAGTGGGACACGATTGCGGAAAATTATTTCAAAGGAAATTTGGCTGGAAAAATCAGTAAACTGAGAACGGTAACATTCAGAAAAACAGCAGCAAACATGGCTTTTGTGAAATATTCCATGGATGCTAATGCAGAAACTGAAACAGTCCGAATACAGAAAACAAATGAAAACATTCAATTAAAGCCGTGTTATAAAGCTATGTTGCCAATTTCCAAAAAGAAATACATGGATCTCAACAAACTATGTACGAACTATGTTATACCAAGAATGTATCACGAAGAGTACAAAAGGCTGACTTATTCTAACAATATAAAAGACTGTTTGGCAGAAACAGATGAAGAGGACGAAGAAAGTGAATAATAATAATAATTATTATTAGAGTGTTCTTTGAAGCTCGATAATCTTATGTGATGATTGTTTGTTTATTAAGATATGCCAAATTTTAAGAGTTTGATTTTAGAATTTGCCAAAAGAGGCTTTAAATTGTTGATTTATTAAGTAAGAACTGAAGACTAACAGAAAACAATGATTCTCATTATGGTAGTTATAATTAAGAGCTAGAAAGGATAATTGTCCATTGGTCTACTATTTTTTAAGTTTTTGTTATGATTAATATATCATGATCCATTGTGATTTACATTGCTTAATAGTTTAAAATGTTTTTATAATTTTGTTATTTGTTAATGCCACGAGAGGCTTTTAGTTTTTGATTTGTTTTACTCTAATTATGTCTAAGTCGCTAAAGAACTGAAGACAGACAATGATTCTCAATAAAGGATAATGGTTCTATGTTCTTTTAAATTCTCGTAATTTTTAATAGATCATTATCCATTGTTATTTATATTGCTTGACGATTAAAAATATTTTTATAATTTAGTTACTTGTTTCTGTCACAAGAGGCTTTTTAATTTTTGATTTGTTTTTATTGCTGTTCCATTAAGTTTTCGTTAAGAACAAATGGTTTTTAGCTCTTAAGTGTGCCCTAATTCATACATAATTATGAGACTTACGTTTTTTATTCAATAAAAATGTATTATTCTATTACTAATTGCATTTATTTTGTAAAAATAAATTTACAGTTATCATGAGACCGTTTAGATGCCCAGTGATTACACCTACATCTCCCGGTTTAACCACCCCCCGTTACCCTACACACCCTTCCCTAACCCAACCACTGTCAAAACCTACTCCCCTGGTAAGACCAACGAATAGCCGTTGTTTTTTTATAACTTTGTGTATTTTATATTCATCAAAAGGTGTCAAAGCCCTCAAATATACATGTAACAGTAATTTTTAAAAACACAAATTTGAAAAACAATCGAATATTTAAAGGGAGCAGTAGGTTTATCCCAGATGTGATAAAGTATGATTAATCGCTAACGTCACTTTGCTGAATGACTTATTACAAAAAAATACCAATTTAAGTAATTTTGTTCAAGTTATTTAGTTATCGTATTGACTCATGAGTAAAACTGTTATACTTTAGTAGTAAAAATATTTCCCTTTAAGTTATTTTGATACACCAGTACGACACTATAAACAATGTTATAAGAAATTTGATCCCACCCTCATTCACTAATCGTATCGTGTTCAGTACTTTTAACTTAACATCGAAGTTTAGATTGATAGCGTATAAGTAAATTTGGCTTACTATTTATTAGGTCATAATGACTTTAGCGACACTTAACTTGGAAAGTAGCCACAAAAACGTACTTCAATCACTACGCGTAAATGCGTGCTACAAATAAAATTATTTATAAACTTATTTTATTATAATTGGATAATTGAGTAAAAAGTTATGATTTTTTTTCTTAAAATAAAAACTTTGACTGGCTTTATCTCGCAAAAATATTTTTTCGCTCCAGTCATTTTGCCTTTCCACCGACGATATGTACTCCAAAGATGTTTTAATTTTGTTTATGGTTAGACGCACAACAAAAATTAAACACTGTTTAGCTCGTGTTTAAACAATTCCAATAAATAATTAGTAAAGAATTTTTTAAACAGGCGGTAAGCAGTTGCTTATCTTTTTTGTGGTAAAAATGAGAGTTTTAGTTACAGAAGTTTAAACTTAGGCTTGCCAAATTGTGGACGATCAGATAAGAATTCACTTATTTACCTTACCTCATTTATTAAACTTACCTAGCTTTATTTAGTACTTATTGTACCTACCAACTTCTGTTAGCATAAGAGGTGTGTGTGTAAATAAATGCCCTTTTATTTATTTACTTATTTATTTTTATTTACATGGAACCCAAGCCATAACACATAATTAGTAAGTATCGCATGGTTCTTTTACAGCGTTTGCTGGAAA
Source organism: Philereme transversata (assembly GCA_963924445.1). Taxonomy (NCBI): domain Eukaryota; kingdom Metazoa; phylum Arthropoda; class Insecta; order Lepidoptera; family Geometridae; genus Philereme; species Philereme transversata. Next base: position 16,757,508 of record OZ004342.1, read on the forward strand.
AAGATACTGAACATGTATAACCATGATGGAGCTTTCGACTGACATTTTGATTTGTCACACGCAACGCGTTGTGTCGTCACCCTAACGTTTACACAAATATATTCAGCAGGTGTCTTCGTATTTACATACAATTTAGAAAGACATTCGTATTATAAATCCCTATTCGAGATCCGGTGTGATCGGTTTCGTAAAGTTTAAGTACTGCTTAGATCTATAAGCACATAAGCGGTAAAGCCAATAGAACCAGCAAACATACTTATATTTTAGTCCATGGCTCGTTCATGGAAATTTTATTTCGAGGAGTACTAAGAATAGAGTCTCATGTAAGAGCATTAAATTGTAGCGGACACGTGACAGTTTCTCGACAATATGTTAAAGTTACAAGTTGAAAGCCAGACTCTACATCATTTTAAAAACATTGATTATCATTATCACCACTTTTCACACAGTGACGATTTCCAAAAGTTTACGACCTCGTAAAAATTTGACGGAAGTTGCCATAAATTTGTAAGAATTTTGATTGTAAGAACCCATTATGAGTTGCAAAACATACTATACAAATGCCACGAGTTTATGCCCATCAAGTGGTCATAAATACTGGAATCCAGCAGCAAAACTAACAATAACTTAAAATATTTTATTGTTCATTTCACTTGTGTCAAAAGTTGATGAAGCCATACTCCCGAGTTTTGATACTCAAATACTTGACTTTTTCTATTGGTTTAGCAAATCAATGAGAAAATACCTTAAGGCACAAGTAGGATTGGAACTGATGGATCTACGAGCTGTAAGCATGGCTTACATTCAGTATCAGCTAACGCAGCTTTACCACCAAATTATAAGTTTGCAAAGCATTTATTTTATAGCCAATTTATTTAGAGGTAAAATCATAAAGTGGACGGATGATACAGGAAACGTTGAGCAAACAAAGCGCATTGAGTTGTTGGCCACCCCGACCGGGCGCGCCGCCCACGAGCAGTCGTGATGCGCACTGCCTTCTGCACTGGGAGTGGCTGGAGTACGGGCGAAGAGCGAATGACAAATGATGACGGAGTAGAGCGATTGAAAATAACCGGAGGAGAAAAAGTTTGATTTCGACTAATCAACTGTAGAACTTTTGTTTCGTAAAATTCCTCTATTTACATTTCCAAATAATTATAAAGAGCTTTTAAGATGAGGTAAGAGCATAATGTAACCAAATATTTAAGAGTTAATGTCAATTATAACTCGTGAAGTAATCTAAACTGGATTCAGCGGAAGACCAGCGCTGCGGCATATTAACATTCCGTAGCATCATGCTGAGCTGAGTGACAATTCATCCCCACACAGAGCTTTTTAGTTTGTTAGCGCTTAGGTTAGATTTTATTGTTGTTGTGTGTATTTTCTTTTATTACTTAAAAGGTAAAGGTTACAGGTTTTTTGAATAAATGTTTTCTTTCTTTCTTTCTTTCTTGATTGCGTGTATGTGTTATCATGTAAAAAAAATGTGAAGTCCAATAAATAAAATAGTTATTAACACTATAAAAGAACAAAGAATCCTGATAATTTTCTATCTGTTTGCGTTTCAAAGCAAAACTGCAGAATAAATAAAAGCAACTTCACGTAGCTCTGAATTTAATGCAATTTATTAGACTGCCTGCAGCGATGGGCGTGCCGCCGTCACTCCAGCCAAGACCTATGCTCACGTAAAGTTTTATATCCAGCGCTGATATCTTCAACGATGCGCTCCGAATATCAATAAGAAGCGCAAACTACAAATGAAATACTCAACTGTAAGCGAATCTCCTTGTTTAGTGGAGGTGTTGTTTTAATAAATAACTTGAGGATCTCTCTGTTTAGTTTATAAATTGATTTTGTTTAATAACTTCCAACTTCGCGCGACTTACTACTTTCAGCACTTCCAGTAATCAATATCGCTCGAACTTGTAGAGTCGACGACTCGTGGACCGAGGCGTAGCACGTTTCAATTGATTATGAATTCTGGAACTTTTTAATTATGTATCGTCAAAGCAATGAACATAATACGTTCAACGTGATTAAAGTGAAACTTGGGTTCGCTTGATTATCTCTTACTGGGACTATTATTTTAGGGGACGCTTTTATTGTGCAGTAAATATTTTATTTGATGATAAGAGCGCGTGTAGATAAAACAAATTGATCGTGGTGAGCAGAGTTTTTGAAGGTTTAAGTGAGAAGTGGGCGTACTCGTATTTAATTGATTCGATGAGATTGTGCAAACAGCACTTATCGTCGGTGTTCATTTAATATTCGAGTCTCCTATTAAATAGCTTTGATTATCAACGTACCTCTGTCTTCTATAAATATTTAATTTACGTTGCTCTGATATGCTGTTTTGGTTTAGTTGCTTCGCAGAACCACGGTCTGTAGAACTGTCTAATAATGTTTGATATGTCATGTAAATTACATTGAAAATTAATAATCGGCATACCTACACCCTACGTATGCTCCGCAAATGAGTATACATGCGATATCAAATCCAATATTGTCTTAAACATATTACTCCGGCATAAAGCTCCAAAATCAATATAACCTTGTTTAACTATGAGCCTAATTTCCTTGGATTTGCCTGTACATTAGTCGCAAACGTTGCCGTAAGCGATTACCACCAAAATTTATACAAAGATATACATATAATACTTGGGTATATATTAATATTTCCGTATGCGTCGAACGGTGTTTGTTGATATTTGAACTTTGAACGGTAGCGGTACGGAATTCCAATAAATATATAATTATTCTTCAATGCGTGCCAAAGTTTATGTTTAGGAGTTGTTGTACTTTTGTTGTCAATACTAATCGTTGAGTGGAATATTAATTCGAATAAGACTATTTGGAAAGCTGTATGACTGCCTCCGTGGCGTATAGTCGGCTGAGACGCAGGAGGTAGCGGGTTCAATTTCCGCTGCGGAACAAATGTTTGCATGATCTGGGTGTTTTTCTATATATTATAAGTAAGTATTTACAAAAAAAAAAGTATACGAGTATAAGTATTCTATCAGTTATCTGGTTCCCATAGTACAAGCTCTGCTTAGTTTGGTGCTAGATAGCGCTGTGTGAAATGCCCAGCGATATTTATTATTTATTTATGTATTTTCACGCACCAACGCGTAAATATTTGGTAAACTCAGTCATAAGGTAAATAAAGCTTTTCGCAAAGAAAGAAAGTAAAACAAACCCCTTCAGCCAGACAGACGTTTCGCACATCATTTATGATTTATGAAGTCACGTTTCCCTTTGTTAGACACACATGACAGATTTTTATTAAGATTTAATTAAGTGTTCCTCCAGTGTACATTAGGCGCGTGCGAAGAGATTACATAAATCCGCCAGTGCTTTAGCCACCCCCTGTATTGTTCGGTAATAGAAAGCATTATTATGTGCCTTAACCCTAATAATATGTTATCGAGCATCTTATGTTTTATTCAGAGGAGATTAGGTGCGCCGTGCTGCACGCCTTTCAAAATATTTCATATATTTTCATTGACAACCTCCTCTGTAGAACAGATTGCCTATTATTCGCTGATATTACATTTACTTACTACTTCAAATTTTTTCGTGTTTGGTTTCTAAGTATCTTATGTCACCATTCAGAGTATCTTATATCCCACCATTTTGTGTTGTTATTTGTTAAAGCAACATGCACAACGATCCCTAAATGTATTTAGCGACTAAACATGATTAAAACGAGCTTGTATGATTTGACAACTACTTAATAAATACGTTTCTAAAATGAATATATGGATATATATTTTCTTTACTGTCCAGTACGTAACGTTTTGCGTTATACATATTATTGAGTCATAATTCTCATAATTTTGTGTTATATAATTCCAATATTTTATCTTAGTCATGACCCCTAAAGTAAGATATTGCTGATATGCAGAAATGTTATTTGTGTTTTGATTTCTTGTTTATTTAACGAAACACGATTTCTAGGGTCGATTTGATATAAAGCCACAAGTACTACCGAAAGTAATTTAGAACGCCACGGGGTACCGAAATTTTGGCTAAAACAAAATAATTCTGAGTGTCTGATGTTGATTAATTGACATTGAAATTGGATTCGAAAGCGCTATAATACTGGTGCTAATTTATTATTTGTTTAGTTACAATCAGTAATATTCAAATAAGATCTGGATACGAGAGATTTATTTTAAAATTATTGTAATAAACGCATTTAGATACTGAATCTGATAAACAATATAGTTTACATAAGCTTACTGAGTTGATATACGACTCCCACAAATATTTTGTTTCCTTCTTGTTTGCGACAAGCATAAAATCGAAATAATTAATAACGTTTTCCGTAAATCTATTAACTATTATTTACATAGTAAATCAAGTTTGTTAGGTGTTTCATAACTGAAATATAAATTTATAGGTTCTAAAATGGAGTGCCTGTGTTAATGTTTTAATTAGCTTCGCATACTCATTACTCGTGTATGTGAGCGCCGTTCCAAACTCACTTCTAATATAATTTTGTAAATTTGTTCCTAAAATGGAGGACAAATTTCGGTGAGCTAACCTAATTGTGGTTCATATTCATCAAGTTATTTCATGTAGCTGAGCGTAGGCATTAGCTCATTTATTCCATAGGCACAAATTAAAAATAATGACTGGGTATTATTTTGTGGAATATAATGACTGTAGAACAGGACGACGCGGTCCGGTCGTGGCTCGAATCGATGCTCGCTTGACGGGCAGCTGCAGAGTGAAATTATGACCATTTTTATTTCTCAACCGCGGCGTACACCTGCCCGGCCTGGCCACGATTGACACCTACCCCATTATACTCGATCCTCGCATAACTCTAAAAAAATACCAACAATAGAATCCTCGATCGCAGACGCATGAGAACTTATTATTGGCCCTTTATAAGGTAGGGTAGACCCATTCATTTTAATACATCTTCATACAATCCTGACCATTAGCCGAGGCGTGTGGGCAGTGGGCTCGTAGCTAAATAAAACTATTGTTGCGCCAAACAATTCATTGAAGTGAACATCTTCATGAGACTCGGCTCGACTATTGTTGCCGAAGCCCCTCGTCCCGAGCGACATTTTAGAAGAGAATTTATTGCCAATTTCAGGAAATATTTACCGAAAAGTGAATGAATGGGAGGCGAGTGAATTACTTATTGTAATGAAATAAAGGAGGCCAGATTGAAAGCGTCAGAAGGAAGCCGATGTCGTCGCCAGGATGGAGCACTGTTTGATGATAATGATTTATGATGGTAAAATCACGATGCGACTTAAGCTTTAATGCAAAAGACGATAAATGTGGCGACTTGCTCTTTGTTCGGATTTAGGCTGTAACAATAAACTCATCAAAATACAATAAGTAACTTTTACATGGGCGTGTAGAAAATAAGTTCCTAAACAAACAAGCCAGTAAAATACTAAAATACAAACGGAGCAAAACTTTGTCGGTGAGAAATTCTACGTGAAGTCATAACTGGCGTCGACCGCAGGTGTGAACAAAAACGTGCGGCCGCAAGCAAACCACAGACTCGTTCGCGGCAATCATCATCTCGATATGTTGTTCTATATTTAAAACCTAGGCATTTAGTAATCTTGTCTTGACACAAGATTACTAAATGCCTAGGTTACGCCGTGCGAGCTGACCTGGTCATTATACGAGTCATTGACGATACGGCCAGTAGCTCGCATTAGAGTTAATATTCTTTTTGTTTTCATTGACTACACGTCTACCCCGCTACATATAGCTAAACAATTCGTGTGTAAACAACACAATTCGCACTTGACTGTAATAGTTTCATCCAAAAGTTGCCTAGAAGAGATCGTTTTCAGCGAAATGGCCGATTGTATTGTCTTTTTAGTTTTAGTTTACTGTTATATTGTTTATGTGAGGTAATTACATTAATGGGTTAATCTGATCATAACAGTGGTTGCGATTACTCGCAAATCTCGCAATACGCGCTATTCTTATGACAGACCGATGCGATTCAAGCCGACATGCAAGCCACACACCAGCAGCTTGTACTATGTAACTAGGGCTTTACTTGCCAGGTGCAAGTACTCGCCACACGCGACACATAATACGCACATTACTCGAAACAAATTACAAAGTAAACTCGAAACGAGTTACAAACGACTTCGAAGAAGCGTCCGATTCGGGAACGCAACTTAATTAGTACATTGTATCCGAAACGTAGATGGTCATTACCCGAACATAGAGATTAAATACGGTCTCAGAGTGTGTTCACGACGTTGCGAGGATGATTTTATCGCAAGCCCGTTTCGTGTAATAAACGTACTATATTCCCTATTTATAAGTGTTAACACGGTCTAGAAATTAGTATCTTGTTAGTTTCCCGCTAAATATTATACAAATTTAAAACCACATGACTTGAACACGCAGATATTTTATACCAAACATTCAGTTTGAATGGTTGTTAGCCAAAATAAAAGTAAATTTTTTTGTACCAAGCGGGCTGTGCTCTGTCGTCGCGTCGCTTTCGGGGGTGAAACTCAACCTTCCGGTTATGCCAGCGCCATCCAGGACGAGCGACTTCGTTAGCCGCTTCTGTAATGACTGGCTTAATTCGAGATAATTACGCTTCCAGCAAACGCAAACGTGGGCCACAGAATTTATCGAAACTAGTCGTCGCCGAGACGGAACGTGCCTCGCGATATTTCCTTTTGTGTACGTATTAAGGGCTGAGCGTAGGCAGCGTTTACGTTCCCTTAATAGGACACCATAAATCAGCCGTGAGCTATAAAATATCGACTAAATACTAGCTTATTCGATTTTAACTCGTATCCTAATTTGTATGCGTGAAGCGATGCAACCTTTCCTTTCACGAAGTTAAAATATCCGTTCATATAAATTTTAATAAACAACGTTATTCGTTAAATCACGTGCGCATCAGTCATCCTGTCCAAAAATGCTTCTCTTTAATCAGAAATGAGTGAAGCGGTTAATATTCGCGATCCGCCGTACGCGGCACGACTAAAGACATCCTGCCATTTTAATATTCTTCGCTGTGCAGACTTCTCTTGCGAAACTTTTCTCCTTTAGGGTATTCAACTTATTGTTTTTTTTCCAGAGTGTCGTCGTTTAGACATTCTGCCTGTCAGTTTGGAATAATTCAGATTAAATACACCTACCGCGTCGCGGCCGCTCCGTGAATGCGGAATGGCGTCTCCCTCGTCAGAATTGTGAACGAGGGACTTTTAAAAACAAGTTGTTATTATGATGTATTTGAACCATTTATAATTATTTTCGAACATCGCCGTAAAGTCGCAAGCCTATCGATCTTTTACAGAATACATTTCAGGGAATGTGCCCAGGAACTATACGATCTGATCCCGCCATCTCCCTTCCATCAAAGGACAAGCAAGCGCACGGCTCAGTACCATCCGTATCTAGTTGATATACCACTCATTCGCACACATCGATTTGGTTCTACGTTCTTGATGCGTACAGCTAAGGTATGGAACAGTTTGAATACAATCCGGGTCTCTTTAAGGTAAGAGTGAATAGGTTTATTCTAGATCTTCGTGTTATTCTTAGACCACATCATCGCTTACCATCAGGTGAGATTCTGGTCAAACGAAGATATAGATAGATTAGATTAGATTAGATAATACTTTATTGCACACCACGAAACAAATACATATAAAAAAAACAACTACGTAAATCTATGGATACAATTGGCGGTCTTATCGCTAATTAGCAATCTCTACCAGACAACCTTTGGATGGAATGGACTGTGTGGACATTACCTGGGGTGTACCTAACATACTACATGTACATACATACTAATACTAATTATATAAAAATAAAAAATATAAAACCTACATAAATGAAAACTACATGAATCTAAATAATAACTACTCATAATAATTTATAGATACATACTTAGACTTATTTAAGAAACAAATAATTAATAATAAATACATATATATTTAGCGACAAATACTCAGATAGTGTTCTCTGAGCATACGTTTAAAAATGGCAAGTGACTTGGCACATCTGATAGCCACCGGCAGCGCGTTCCATAACCGGACAGCCTGCACTGTAAAAGACTTATCAAAGTAGGAGGAGGAGTGTACAGGTGTCCTGAGTTGGAGTGTGTCAGATGAACGCAAGGATCGAGGATTGGATTGATAGAGGAAATGGAAGCGTTCTTTAAGATACATCCAGTTTAAAAAAAAATCCTGTATATAACCACAAAAAAGGCAAAAAAAAGTTTTTGGTTTTGTTGGTCAATCATCATTCAGACAGCCCAATACAATGGCAGAAGTATGTTTAGCTGAAAATGTATGTTTTAATAAACTCACATATTTTTCTTCAAAGTAAAAGGTTTTATTTAAATTGTTCTCGACTGAAGAGTTTCAGTTAAACGATTTGGATTGGCCTTGTTCGGTAACAATCGTAGCTCACTTTGATTTCACAGCCTTGAAATGTTCCTTTATTACCGTTATGTTAAAATATGAAAAGTGTTGTGTAAATCGCGGCACTTTATCTCAGTCTACTTATTCGAAACTATGAGAAACGTCCGCGTTATTGCTCCTTGGAAATATTACGTCTAGACCGGCGAGAATGTTGCAAGAGAAAAAGGAATACATCTTGGTATGCAGCGAGCTCATGCTGACTGCGAGTCCACGAGTCCGGCCTATTGTTAGCGTGATACGCCGCGGTAAATTCCCGCGAACCACTGCCCCTATCACATTCATCTCGTTACTATAATTGCTATATAATTACGCCATAAATAGTTCTAGCTTTCGCCAAGGCATAAACCTCACTATTAATTAGATTTGCGTCGTTATCGAGAATTAAAGCTTCGTCGAATCTATTTCATAATTATTGTTTTGGTTTTATCAGTTTATTGGCCATCAATCCAGCTTTCACGCTCGTGACCATCGTTCGTGACACGCTCGTGTTATTTTTCTAGTGAGCCGCAATAGCTGTGGTGCGTTTACGGAACCGCTACCGTCCCTACGGCAACATTTATTTTAATCTAGTCCTCTTTCACGATTTAGCGCACACTAAGCCCGAATTCGTTCTTTATTTATAGTCTTACACCTGCACTACCTCACTGTTTCAACATTTCGGTGAAATAAACCGCAGTACTGAATTATACAACTAAAGATGTTCCGCGACAGTACTGTTAGATTACTAATAATGCTCTTTACTTTGGCGTATAGTGATCTAATTAAGATGTATGGTTAAAATTAAAGCATGACTTTGCTTTAAAAACTGGGTATTGCCTTTCGTAATTTAGATAATGTATCTTCATTATTATCGGATAGGTAGCTAAACACATTAGTTTCACACAACTCCGGACAGGAGCACACCTTTTAGTAATTTATTATCAACGAACAACAAAGATAGCATCTCTGAATTAAAAATTCTCTAGGAATATTAAAAAGCTTGAATAAAATTGCAATGAATACTGTTATTCTACGATCTTCGAAGGTAGATTCGTTTATATGTTACGTAAAGCTAGCATTACTAGTAAGAATCTTTATATCTGCTACAAAAAAATGGTAATATAATGGTACAATAGAACATAATCTGTAAAAATATTGTGATTGAAAAACGCGATCCGTTATTCTTGGATTGGGGTTTCAGACTGCTTCTTTATGATTCGGTGTTGTGATATCGCGATTTCTATTAATTTCAAACGACAATAGCAAAGCCCGCCATGTTTATATCTCACACTCCGCTTTTCATTGTTGTTTTTAATTGATTTTTTGCTCGGCAATTCAGAATGTACGATTAGTTGTAAGCATAACACGAACGAAGGTTAAAAAGAGACGACGAAATTCAATCTAAACTCCAGTGTAAACACCTCGAAAGACGGCCGAGACAAAGTGTACACTGAAAATCAACAAAACTCTGACGATCAATGCTATTAAACCCAGAACTCGAGTGCATAATCATATTTTTTTTTGTTGAAAATGTTATTTGTGAGCAAGTTTTGTACGAAATGAGTAACATTGGCTGCAAACTGATCAAAATGATCAAAACATCACGATACAAATATCTAGCAAATGGTTCTAAGCAGTAAATAAAAAACATCTTATAAAAAGGATGTGAATATCCAATAAGTTACACCTGCTCCGATGAAATATAAGCCAGAGATATTGTTTTAAAAGTAAGTCTCGGGCGGGTGATTACGGCTCGGCAGCTAACCCAGACTTGAAATTCCGATAGTTTTTGCGCCGGTAAAAACTGATATTCCGTTCGGCCGCGTTCTGTCCGCCGTATATTGAGTTAATGTCGGTCGTGATTGCAAGCCCGTCCTTTTTAGATGGACGGGTGTGAGCGAGATGAAGCATTGTTTCACCGGGGTTGGTTCGAATCGCATTTTATGGTAAGTTGGCGGGCCGGCACGGCATCGGCAGGTGTAGCGATGCACCTGCGGCGCGGTCGAGCGAGATGCGATCGCAAGGACGTCGAACCCGCTCTCGGTCCGACCGCTTCTTGCAAAGACGCACTCTCCACGGACGAGTATCTCCAAGTAGATAACGCACTCCACATAACTCTAAACAGAATACTACATAAATTAACGAATGATATGGTGTAGAGGAACGAGGGCGGAATAGTCCGCAAACGCTTTACATCGCCTGATACGCGGTCTAGATAATGAAATCGCGGCAGCGGTGTCCGTGTTTTGCGGAGAAATGCAAAATTGTATCTGTCCGAAGGTATCTGAATGGATAAATGGTGTTGGTTTAAGGTAGGCGAGATCGGGAATGTGATTGTAAGGACCATGTTCGCTCCTATTTATAGCGTTGCCTAGATTAGTGTGGATTGATAAATGCTAAATGTTGCGCTACATTTTGCCGTTGAAAGAACATTTTGTATCGCAAACGATGCTTTTAATCTTTGAAAGGTAGAATTGTTCGTGTTAATACTAAAGGAAAATGGTTGAACTCATTTATCAGATAGTAAAAAACGTTTCATTGTTCTCTCTACAAAAACGCTTGCTATTTCGCCCAGTTTTAATGACTTTATACTTTCAGCTAATCACCATAAATAACTACGTACAACGCGACAACACCATACAAAAATTCTTTCACGCATAAACTCAAACAGTTAGTGAATAGGTAACGAAATGTATTTTTACACGTTAGGTTGAAAATGTACAGTAATACAATGTTTAACTTAATTGGAAACAATTTGCGCATTTGTTGAGGTAACCCTAAAATCACTGGATAAGCTAACAGTGGACCAAAAGTCAATAAATCAACAGAATGCAACATGTCAATAATAATATAACATTACTGGACCAACAACAAAATTATTTTATACATCAAAAGACTTGAAATTCATTAAAGGTCATTGATATTATATTAATAAGTAAGTACTTTTCTCGATATTAATAAAGTCTGCAAAGTTTACGCTATCTTGTATTAAACACTTGAAATAAAAGTCTATAAAGTCAATGCAAGCGATAACATTTTAAGAAAAACTTTAACAGTTTTATGTGTCTCGGTGATTGAATTATGTAAACAATTTCACGCAAAGTTTATCCTAAAATGTATTCGAGAGACATTCGCAAACACATATGTATTAAAACAGGTGACAAATTTGACGACATCCGTGGTGCAGTGGGCAAATAGCCGGCTGAGACGCAGGAAGTAGCGGATTCGATTCCCGCCGCGGGACCAATGTTTGTATGATCTACAGATATTTGTTCCGGGTCTGGGTGTTTTTATATGTATTATAAGTACGTATTTACAAAAAAAAAGTATACATTATAACTTTTGAAACTATCATGGTTATTAACACTATTTGTACTAAAAACGCGATATTTACCATGATTTGTGAGTTCTTGAGTGTCCCGATATTTCGACGCAGTTGTAAACAAATCATGGTAAATATCCCGTTTTTAGTACAAAAAGTATACAAGTATTCTATCAGTTATCTGGTTCCCATAGTACAAGCTCTGCTTAGTTTGGGGCTAGATAGCACTGTGTGAAATGTCCAGCCATATTTATTTATTTAAATATTACAAACGTAGGTTCCAAGCATGTTTTACCATATTAGTTGGCATGCAAATGCAGTTAATATATACATATCTACTTTGTCTATTAAAAACATCTCTATAATTCAATGTAATTAAGGTCAAAGTTTGAAAATAAGAACAATAATGACGATCAGGAAATTAAATTAAAAAAATTGATGTTCATAAATGTAACATTCATAGGGCAACTCGCGCAACGATGCCTAAACGTATTTAGTGGCTACATATGATTTAAGGAGTTGTCAAATCATACAAATACGTAAAATTTAAACATGTGTAGTCGCTAAATACGTTTAGGGATCGTTGTGCAAGCCGGCCTTAATCTTTGACTAATAAAATAGTACCACGAAATTAGCATCCAACTTACTTGACCTACAGTTTCATTCAAATGACAGGTAACGGGAGTTCATGTAATTTGGTTACGCTTTTTTAGGGTAGAAATTGCAGTTTTTCTGAATTTCAGACTTTTCCCTATATTTGTGTCACTAAAGCTACACGCATACCAAATTTCAGCACTTTCGGGTCACTGGTGTACCCTGTGAATTTTGTCAAAGTTCAGTTTCTATTACGGCTAATAACTTAAAAACTGCAAAGTTAAAACTAAAAAAAAACGGGGTTGAAATGTACTCACAAATACCTTTTATTAAACGTGTCACTTGACCAGATAGTCCCATTTTAATTTTTTTTTACTCCTCTTTAACCCCAATATCACAACAACCCCCTCACAATTTTAGCTCATTCATTCACACCAAAATTGTGACATCACTACCTACCTATACATCAAATTTCACGATTATCAGGTAAACGCTTCGAAAGTTATCCTCGGACAAACAAACATACATTACATACATACATACAACGCCGATTTGCCCAAGTTGATTTAGAGATCTCGCTTCGCTCGATCAACTAAACAAACATCAATTGCATTCGATAATCGAGTGCCCATTGATTATAAACAATATTATTCAGTAATGGACAATAGTATTTAATTACTGTAACAGATTTCACAGTCCAATGAACCAAGCTAGGTTCGTCTATGATTAAGTTAGAGGGCTGCTGATGGTCAAGTCAGTAACCGGGGCGTTGGGGTAGTAACTTGCATATTATATCTATAAGGATTTCTTCTATTTTACGCGAAGGTAAATTTACCATCAACTTTTATTAGGTCATTATTCGACACCTTCCTTACTACGCTGCTCCTGCTACCATTTTGTTAACTTTTATGTAAATATCCGAATTGAGTAATGCATACGGTCCAAAAAGCCCCGGGACAAACTAAAATCTAAAAATTCAGTAAAATGAGCCAGCTGTTGACCTTAGGCTGTGCAATTATGCTAACTCCATTATTACCACAATATTCAAATTTATTATTCATTTTGAAGGCTTACCGTATAGCTGTTTCCCGCAAATTAGGACGTTCAACGTTTCGAAGGGGCTTACCTGCAATAAAATTAATTCTCAATTTTAGTTACTATAAATTTCATATTAAAAAAATTGTTTCAAAAGTAAGCAGATTATAATTTATTTAAAACTAGCTGACCTGCCGGATTTGCTCGGATTTCAAAATAAAATATAGCGTATTATGATCATGACTTCATTTTCTAGAATTTTCCAATTTTTCGTGTAACTTTTCATTTTTTTTTCCGAAACACCTTATTCTGAATATTTTAAACATTTTTGTATTTGCCAAAACGGTTCAGCCGTTCTCAAGTGATGCGCTTACCAGCGAATAGCATTTAATTTTTATTCATATAGTGTATCTATATGAATATAAATTAAATGCTGCTTTTATTTAATATAACGAGTATTCGACGATTTGACTTCCAAGTGCCTTAATCTGATATTCGTATCATAATTATGTGTAACCATACAATGTTCAATTTTTCAATACGTCGCAAAAGCTGCAATCCGTTAACCCTTAATTACAATCCCGGTGTTCACTTGTTAACCGGTAACCAGTATATAAATCCGGTACTGTTCGCCAGATCCGGAATATCCGGAGATCGGAAGAGGCGAGTTCGCTCGGATATTGAATATTGATCGCACACCCTTAACCCTGATGTATCGTGGGTCGTTACCGGCCCTCAGGGATGTTTAGCGATCATTCAATTGTGTGCGGAAAAACAATAACTGAGTTTACTTTTGGGTATTGGTAAAAAATGATGATGACATTTTAAGGTTATTGGTAGGAAATTCAATAAAATTACTTTTTTGATAGGTGTACCACAAAAATGTAAATATGTAATGAATTATGTATTCTGTAAACATTGAAAAACTAACACAATAGATGAAACATCAGGGGCCTTAGCACGAATGCTTACGTTAGAGGTTTGCGAGACTAAAGTTACATTTAAGCCAGGGGTTCTCAAACTTGCGGCTCCACGAACCCCTGTTAAAGTTTCCAGGTGACAGCGAACCTTTTAAAAAACTAATTAAATCCCCCCTCCCCCCAAATAAAATAATAAAATTTACTGTTGAAGAAAATAAGGTTTTTATTTCAATAAAAGGTAACAAATAAAATGCCAAAAAAAATATCTTTTTAATATTAATGTGATGGGTGTGCTTGTTTCTTGTCGCAAATGCAGTCAATTTTAGAAGTAATTTTGTACAATGTTAACTTTAATTCTGACTCGATATCAAGTCGATTTCTGTATTTAGTTTTTATCATAAGCAGGTTTGAAAACCCACTCTCACATAAGTACATTGTAGCAAAGGGTAAAACGAAATTCACTGCTTTGCGTGAGAGTTCAGGATACTCTTCCTGTCTAGCTGCCCAAAAATCTATTAAAATCATCCTTTTACGCGCCACTATGTGTGCCGCACGTGCCTGCCAGTATCAAGCCACCATTACGTAAATCTTGTCGCGAACCCCCTGCCGTCAAATGGCGAACCCCTAGGGGTTCGCGTACTCCACTTTGAGAAACCCTGATTTAAGCCAATGATATCAGATATACTCATGAATGACCGCCCACCGACGCGACGCGACGGCGTTGGCGCCGGCGCTGTCATTGTTCAAAATATAACACTCGTCTCGCTAACTTCTAACGTAAATATTCGTGCTAAGGCCCCAGAGCGATATTACTAGTCGCTTCATAGATTCTAAAAGGCAAAATAACAAATTGGTTTTACATTATAAGGTTTTCATAGAAATATCGTTTAAAATGTAGCAAAGAATAAGCCGGATCCTTGGCGGAAAACCAAGGTACTCCACTTACAATGCATATCGATTTTCTAAAGCTCAAGCCTCTTTGATCCTCATTTCATATTAATATATCTAGTTAAAATCTCTAGCCAACTTGCATGAATGTGAACAATTTCCAACTATAAACTATTAAAATATACCTAGTTCGCGTAAGTACAGCCATGCGGGTAACCTAGGCCTGTGTGTAAATCAAGGATGTCGCAGAAGTGTTACCCTAGTTTTCGGAGTTGAAGATAAGAACGAAATCGGAGAGCTATTGGAGAGACAAAACGTCTTATTTGTTTTGCTGTCTCTATTATAATTTACAATTTGGATTGAAGTCCTCAAATCTGTATTGATCTATTTTTATAGGTCGTATAGTCGTATAGTACAAAATTCAAAGGTTTGCATGGGTTTCTTGGGAAAGATCGCTAAGAGCGGTTGGTGTTATTTTAAGTATATCATGCAGTACGTTTGTTCTAGTTCAAGCCGTTATTGGTGTTTGTTATTGTTTACTAACAAATATTTTTTAAAAGCAAATGTTAATATTTGTTTCTCGATGACGACCAGATTATCATTACACTTCATCACGTCATTTTCATTCAATAGGGTACCTAGTTTTATGGTCAGCTCCTTGAAACGTTATTAACCGCCAACAAAATGTTTTTCTTTAAAAATTGGACCACTTTTCAAAGAGAAACGTCTCTTTATCGGTTACTAATGTTTATAGGAACTGTCTATTTATGTTGACTATCCCACCTACAATTCGCCTAATGGTGTTTAACGAGAACGAAATAAAAACGTTCGAAATAGAATGAATGAATGAATTTTTTTTAACTAGCCTATGTTTTCCCACTGCTGGGCAAAGGCCTCCCTCAACTCCTTCCACCTATCACGATCCTTGGCAGATTCCCACCATTCCTTCTCGAATCCATTGATGTCGTCACGCCAACGCTTTCGCGGCCGACCCCGACGTCGCTGTCCATCTTCCGGTACCCAATCTGTTACAATGTTGGCCCATTTTTCCAGAAGCATTCGACTCACGTGCCCGGCCCAATCCCACTTGAGCTTCGCGGTTTTGGCTCCCACATCGGCAATGCCAGCCAATGCCAATGAATAAATTAATGAGTGTGTAGACGACACACGCTGTTATTGTATTTTATTTTGTTGCATTCCGATACATGTCACGCCATCTGTTGGCGATTTTTATATGTTTTGTTAATAGAGACAAGTTTGAAGGATGCAGACCGGCTTGATAATTGTTTTACACAGAGGGAGTGGTAGTTGCGAACTTACCGTTAGACACGACGCGGCTCCTCAAGATTTCTAACATTAATAGTTGGTCAAAATAAAGCACATGGTTAAATAAATGACTTCTATCTTATCTTCAAAGTGTATCACCTATAATATGGTCCTTCAGAGCCAGATTTAAAATCAGTGAACTGCGAAATACCATCATGTCGGGCGTGACGCCATTATCGAAGGTTCTTACTCGCCGTCAACGCCAGGAACATATGAAAACCAACAAGTTGGAAGGCACACCTATGAAGAAAGAGTTGAAGAAGTTGATTCTTCCTAGCGGCACCAATGATCTCTTATCGTCGCGGGAAGGACACGTATCGACGCCAGTACCGTGCAAGATGTCAGCGCGTGACACTGAGCAGCATTCGAAATGTGCTTCAAAAACGACTATTCAGACTAAGAAATCTACTACGTCATCAGTTGCACGTCGTAAACAACTCGAATTAGAAGCTGCGGAAGCAAAAGCCAAGATTCAGATGGAGTTAATTGACAAGAAGTTACAAGCTGACCTTGCCAAAGTCGACCAGGAGAGTGAAAAAGCTCATCATGTCGGCACTGATGTAGCTCCAGATGAAAAAGTTGGTACCTATTGTTCATCCCTCCCCAGCGAGAATGAAGTGCACGATAACGTGGAGAAATGGCTGGACACGAACTGTGCATCACCAGTCCAGCACAACAACAGTATCCAACAACTAGCTAACACGTTGAAGGATCTGATGACCCAGTCTTCATCAAAGCACGAAGATAAACTTTTGAGCCGCCTTGCCACGCCACGAGAGCTACCTATCTTCAGTGGTGACTGTATTGAGTGGCTACATTTTAAAAGTGCCTATGATGATTCGTCACGAGTGTGTAGATTCAGTGATAGTGAGAACCTGTGGAGACTCCGTAAATCTCTACGAGGTGAAGCCAAGGAAGCAGTGACTGACTTGCTGATCGGCAACACTCCGCCGTCAGCAGTTATAGAAGCACTTGAACTAAGGTTTGGCCGAGCTGATATTATTATTAGCAACATAACGATGCAATTGAAAAAGCTACCTTCGTTACCTACTTGTTATCAACATGACTTGATAAACTTGTCCGTCAAAGTCAACAATTGCGTGGCTACAATACGCGCACTACACCAGAATGACTACCTACGAAGTCCAGAGCTCGCTGCAGCCATAATATCAAAATTGCCGAGCACCCTGATAGGTAGATGGACGGAGTTTGCCTACAATCGTCTACGCGAAGGCAGATCGAAGCTCGAACTACTAGCTATGTTCTTAAAGATAGAAGCTGAAATGTTATCAGTCGTCGGATGTATACCTCCGCGAGACAAGAAGCCGATGGACGCTCCTACAAAGCGCACTGAAGACAAGTATCGTCATCGTACTGTCTACACATCTTCTGTCGCTGCAACAGCTGATAATAATGTATGTAGATTCTGCCAGAAGGGCACTCATACCCTACCAGAGTGTCGCATATTCAAACGAGCAATGCGAAGAGATAAATGGCGATTTGTAAAAACGCGCGGCCTATGTTATTGTTGTCTACTAACTCGACACAATAAAGATACGTGCCCCGCACCAATGTGTGACGTCGATAACTGTGGCATGGCACACCACCGCCTGCTACACTGGACGAAACCCGAGATGACGTCACAATCGACTGATAAGATGACCGTAAACCCGGAACCTGTACCTGTAACTGCACCCGATGCGTCTATGATGCATTTCGCTCGAGATAGTGACGACGCGAGCATCGCCCCGGATGAATTCGCACTGTTGAAAGTGATCGCGGTTCAATTACGTGGCCCTAAAGGTGTAGTGAATACCTACGCACTTCTGGACGATGGTGCTGAAGTGTCAGTGATCGATGCCGAGCTGGCAGATACCCTAGGCTTAGAGTGTGTTAGTGCGCGTCCTATAAAGTTTACTGATGCATTCGGTTTGTCAGTGTACCAATCAGAAGTGCCTAGTGTAAGAGTAAAAATAACGGGACAGGACAATATTAGTTATGACTGTAAGTTACGTAGATGTGCTCAGTTAAAATTGTGTTCACAAAATTTGTCTATCTTGAATAGTGTAAATAGCACGCACTTATCGCATATCAAACATATGATTTGCACCAATGCAAGTGCAAAGCCAAAAATGTTAATTGGTGAGGATAATTATTTCCTAATAGCTCCTCTCGAGGTTATACATGGAGACAGGGACTCGCTGTACGCATCACGATGTCGGTTGGGATGGACCATCCACGGTTTCCACCGTGGCCGCACTCACTCCTCCACCAAGTCCAGAGTAAGTGAACAAAATGTGTTTCATCTCGCACACTCTCGTGATAATGATATGTCTGAACTCAGCGAACTTAATGACCTGATTAAGAATTCCTTTAATTTTGATTTGACTGGTATTTCACCCGTATCTCGTGAAAATACAGATCATATTCGCGCTATTGATATTTTAGATAGCACAGCCCGTCAGGTAGGTAATCAATGGGAAGTAGGTTTACCGTTCAAAAAGGATGATTTTATGATGCCTGACTCATACAACAATGCCTACTCGCGTCAGCAGTTATTGTTACGGAAATTCCATAAGAATGCTGACTACGCTGATAGGTATAAGAAAGAAATATCTAAATTGATAGATAATGGTTACGCTCGAGAACTAACTGATAACAGCCTCTCAGCTGATCATGTTTGGTATTTGCCACATTTTGGTGTTCAGAATCCTAATAAACCAGATAAGTTACGGTTAGTATTTGACGCCGCCGCTAAGGTAGACGGTGTGTGCCTAAATGATTATTTATTAACCGGACCGGACTTGTATAATTCATTATACGGAATTATGCTAAGATTTCGGGAGAATAAAATTGTAATTATTGGGGATATTCGTGATATGTTTCTCAGAATTAAAATTCGCCCTGAAGACCAGCATGTTCTTCGGTTCTTGTGGCAAGAATCGAATGGTCCGATTAAAGTTTGTCTTATGCAAAGTTTAATTTTCGGTGCAACATGCTCGCCTTTCATTGCCCAATATGTTAAAAATAAAAATGCCTTGAAATACGAGGATATAAATCCTGAGGCTGTAGATGTAATTGTGAATAGCCACTACATGGATGATTGTTGTTATTCTACGTGTGATGAGAGTACGGCTATTCAATTAATAAAAGACATAACTTTTATTCACGCTAAAGGTGGCTTTGAAATAAGAGGTTGGTCGAGTAATAGCAAACCGGTTTTAGATTCAATTCCTACGGAAGCGCTCGCGCACACAGCTGTGCAGTTTAAGCATGGAGCCATGAATACGAGTGAGCGCACTTTAGGTTTGATATGGCATCCTGCGGACGACTCATTTGGGTTTCAGATTTCGCTTGACAGAATTCCTAGTGATATTTTAAATGGTTCTACGCCACCTACGAAAGCTAACATGCTTAGCATTATTATGTCTCTTTACGACATACACGGATTTTTGTCGCCATTTGTTATAAAAAGTAAAATCATTTTTCAAGACGTGCACAGATCTAAAGTTGATTGGAAATGCCGCATCCATTCTGATGAGCACACCAAATGGGTGAAGTGGCTCGATGAATTAAAACTTTTAGAATCCCTACGTATACCTAGGTGGTATAACAATACTGATAGTTGGACTCAGTGCTATCAGTTAGAGATAGGTATAGATAGAAGTGCCGAGTCTATTGTAAATAAACAACTGCACATATTTTGTGACGCTTCTATTAAAGCTTACGCCGCAGTTATTTATTGGCGTTTTACTCGAACAGACGGGAATGTATTGGTTTGTCTAGCCGCCAGTAAGAGCCGAGTGACCCCACTGCGGCCTGTGTCAGTTCCTCGACTGGAGCTGCAAGGCGCGCTCATAGCCGCACGCCTCGCGAACTCACTGCAGCGGGAACATAAAAATATGAAGGCTGATAAACGGTACTTTTGGACTGATTCACAAACGGTTTTACAATGTATCCGTAGCGATCCAAGAAGCTATAAGCCGTACGTAGCTCATCGCTTAGGTGAAATTGATGAGCTCACGACGTTATCAGAGTGGCGATACGTCCCAACTAAGTTGAATGTAGCTGACATAGCTACCAAAGACGACACGCCGCCTCTGACATACGATAGCGTATGGTTTCTAGGACCACAATTCTTACGGCAACCTGAAGATGCATGGCCTAAGGATTGTAAGTCCACAAAGAAGCCATCACCAGATGTAGTCTTCGAACAAAGGAGCTTGAATGTGGTCACGACTCAGGTCGTTGAATATTTCTTACCTAACGAAAATGACTACTCGTCTTGGTTACGACTCGTCCGAGTAACCGCTCGAATTTTATTGTTTATCAGACGATGTCGACGAATTGATACTTGTTTGAATGTTGAACTCATGAACGAAGCTGAACTTCTTCTGCTGAGTAAATCTCAACAGGATTCGTTCGCACAAGACATTGAGCTTATCAAGCAAAATAAGCCTTTGTTATCAAACAGTCGTTTGTTAACATTGACACCCTATTTAGACGACACTAATGTGTTACGAGTAGCCGGTCGAATCGATAAAGTCGAAGGTGTATCCCACTTGACTATGAGACCCACCATACTCGATGGTCGTCACAAAATAACTCGTCTATTAGTCGAATACTATCATAAGAAAGCTATGCATGGTGCCCACGAACTTGTAGTTAACGAGTTAAGACAACGCTACTGGATTTTGAAGCTGCGTCCTACCGTACGCACGGTCGCAGCGCGCTGCCTGTTCTGCCGATACCGGCGCGCGACACCGCAGCCACAGCGTATGGCGGACCTGCCAGCTGCTCGTCTGCAGCACAATCGACACCCATTCACGTTCACGGGGGTGGATTTTTTCGGACCGATGGAGGTCACTATCGGACGAAAAAGAGTAAAAAGGTACGGCGTAATGTTTACGTGCCTAACGGTACGCGCCATTCATTTGGAAATTAGTGAGAGTCTGAGTACAGACTCCACCATCATGGCGCTCAGACGTATGATAGCTCGCCGCGGTACGCCCAGCGTTATCTACTCAGATAACGGGACGAACCTGCGCGGCGCAGATAACGAGTTAAAGCGGAGTCTATCCGAACTCAATGAGAGTAAACTCCGTGAAGACGGTACCGTAAGAGGTATCGAGTGGAGGTTCATACCCCCTGGGGCCCCTGAGAAAGGTGGTGCCTGGGAACGTATGATACGCACGGTGAAAACGGCCTTGAAAGTCGTTCTTAAGGAACGCGCTCCACACCCTGAGACGCTGTCTACTTTATTCGCTGAAGTAGAAGCCCTAGTTAATAGTCGCCCTATTACACATGTTTCATGTGACGCTAATTACCCTGAAGCTTTAACGCCTAATCACTTTTTGTTAGGTAAGTCATCGAACGGTCCCGTGTTTGGTAGGTATGATAACGACGATCTATGTCTGCGAAAACAATGGCGCCTAGCGCAAAGGTTGACCGATATGTTTTGGGCGCGATGGGTTAAAGAATATCTCCCTACTTTAATTCCGAGGCAGAAATGGTTTAGGGATCAGAGAGCATTGCGAGATGGGGACTATGTTCTAATAATGGAACCTAATTTAGATCGTGGATGTTGGCGGCACGGGGTGGTGAGTGCGACCCATGCGGGTGATGATGGTCGCGTGCGAATGGTGGACGTGCGCGTACGCGTGTCGCACTACTTGCACCAACGGAATGTTAGTGCTGATCTGACACTTTTTGTATTCATTTGATTTCTAATATGTTTGTCGGCTCAGTTCAGCACTAAGAGGGTGGATTGTAGACGACACACGCTGTTATTGTATTTTATTTTGTTGCATTCCGATACATGTCACGCCATCTGTTGGCGATTTTTATATGTTTTGTTAATAGAGACAAGTTTGAAGGATGCAGACCGGCTTGATAATTGTTTTACACAGAGGGAGTGGTAGTTGCGAACTTACCGTTAGACACGACGCGGCTCCTCAAGATTTCTAACATTAATAGTTGGTCAAAATAAAGCACATGGTTAAATAAATGACTTCTATCTTATCTTCAAAGTGTATCACCTATAGAGTGAAAATTCTTTAATATAGGTACCTTACAAGCTAAACACAACAGATATAAAATAAAAAATAAAACAAATAAATGTAAGCATAATGGGCGGTCTTATCGCTTAACAAAGCGATTTCTTCCAGACAATCGAATCATCAAACAGAATTGTTACTAAGACATTTTTTTTTCTATCTTCAGTTAAGAAAGAGGCTTGTGTTTGAGTTTCTGGCACTGTCCAGGCAGCATGTTCCCCAGAGCATACGCTCATTCGGAGTCAAAGTCGAAGTTCAGTTACATCCCTACTGCAAATAACTTATTCAAACCCATCGGTGTTCATGCCCCTATGCGGACGTGAGTTGTGTGCGAATGTCGTTATATGGGACAACTTTGTACCAACTTTGCAAGAGGTTATATTTTTTCTATAAATACTTTATTAGAAAATGGTGTGCACTGAACCAGATGCAGTGACACCTGGCTTAAATTACTAATGTTTTTTATATCTGGTGTGGTTAGATAGTTAAGTTAAAACAAATATCACTATTTTCTTACACAGTACAAAAGATCTCCTGAGAATCTTAAACTTACAATATACAAAAACTTCCAATGTTGTTTGAAAAACATTCCTTGGGTTCAGGTAAAATTTATTTGATCCTAGACACATATATCGCAATCGTTAAAACTTTTAAATTAGGTTTTTTACAGTGTTGTGAACCAAAAAACAACACAACTTTCCCTATCAAAAATTAAACAAAAGTATACTGAAAACTCCGAGTCCCGTAGCACTAACGCTTGAACCGCTTGCTCCAAATGTTTAAATGTAAATGTTAATATCAGGTGTCTCCCAAACCGCGACACTCTACAACGAGAAAAGTAAAATGTTTATGAATGTAAGAAACTTTCTGCTCAAAGTTTTAAGGCTTGGGCGAGATTACACGGGAACTGCGTTAGGTCAACCTCCATCCGAGCGATAATGGAATAAAATTGTGGACCTTTCACGGCGATTTAATTCTGATCGATGAATAATCCTACATTCAAGGGAGCAAAGCTGAGTTTTAAGTAGTTTTAAGTTTTAGAGTAGACAAGGATGATTATAAGTTTGTTAGGTTGCGGTAGCAACGAGTTTACACATACGCTCACTTATAACGCTTTGTTGAAACAAACTTGCGGCTGCAGTTATCTCTACTGTATACTTCTAATAATAATTTACGTTATATCGTAGGCAAAGTACTAAAGATGTACTGAGACGCAGGAGGTAGCGGCTTCGATTCCCGCCCCGGAACAAATGTTTGCATGATCTACAGATATTTGTTCTGTGTCTGATTGTTTTGTTTTGTATATATTTACAAAAACAAGTATTATAAGTATTCTATCAGTTAACTCCTTCCCATAGTAAAAGCTCTGCTAATTTGGGGGTAGATAGTGTGGTGTGAAATGTCCAGCAATATTTATTTACTTATATCTGAGTAAATATTATTAAAAATATTTAAACTTCCAGATAATATCTCTAAGCTAAGTTTGGCCAGTTTTCACGTTTATAATTTCAGAGAGCTTTTTCCAAAATAAACAATGCTTTATTTAAGTCAGTTAAGTCGAGGAATTTTGTGATGGCTTTTACAGATAAGAACTTTTACAAAAGATCAGATGCAAATCTTTTATTTTTTATTTACTTTTACATTTAACTTTGCTGGTTTTTATTCACGTTTGCGTCAACTTCAGCCGTTTTTTGGCATTATTTGAAGATAAAATACAATTTACATTTTCTTGCGACTGAATATTTTTACGAGTTCTTTGTAGGCGGGTTACGTGAGAATCCAAAGCAATATATCAAATATTGTGTTGCTCATCGCAATCTAGAACAGTTTTGTATAAATCAAAAGGTTATTAAATAATCCTAACCCATGATTATTCTGTAAAAACGAACGCTAAGAGGTAATCTACGGGAGAGCCTCGGGCGATGACTCATAGATGGTATTAACATCTACCACAGACCGATAAAAATAGAAATATACGTATAGAATTCCAATGATTCGTAATAATTGGTAGCGTTTGCTAGACGGGGTGTAAAAACCTATCCTGAAAATCTTAATACATAAAACAAAGTCGGGTTTGTTCGAACACTTATAACTCGAGAACGGCTGGATCGATATTGATTTGTTAGATTTGTCTCCACCCCGAATAGCAGAACAACTATTAGAATATTGGTAAAATTCACGCAAATAGAAATTATGAAGAAAATTCATTTCCTCATACATAATGATGGCAGATTTTCAATTCTACCGGGGTGACAGCCCGCGTCATATGAATGTTAAGGCGGTACGAAGTTCGCCGGGTCAACTAGTTCTTTAGACTAGTAAATATATATATATATATATATATTATATTATATTATATTATATTATAGTAAATATATATATATATATATATATATATATATATATATATATATATATATATATATATATATTTATTTATTAACAGATACAAAAAGCTGGTTACATACACATTGATTCGATTTATAACTATTATTTAGAACGAGCTTCCGCTTGCGGCTTCGCGTGCATGTTTTTTCAATAAAAAGTAGCCTATAAATCCAGGACATAATAACATACCCAATTTCATAAAAATTGGTTAAGCCATTATGACGTGATTGAGTAAAAAACAAACATCCAAACGATCGCATTTATAATATTAGTGAGATTAATTAATGTTAGTAAGTACTTCATGGCTAAAATCTTAAAAACAAGTTTTCCATTCAAAAATCGTCCATAAAGTGCCATAGACTTCGGTTTTCATGAGTTGTCTTTTTACACCCTATATACCGCAATACTTAGGTATTATACCCACACCTGGTGTTCGATGTATATAGCCTGAGGTTCAGCCGAGCTTGTAACCTTTGGGAACGGCCTAATAAAGGAATTATGGCCCTCGTACATGTGTGGAATTTAATTTAGCGGTAGTTTAACTATTACGTCGTTTCATTTTCATATTATACATGGTAATACGTCGATGTGTTTTTAAGTATAGTCTAATATGACAAAGCTTGTGCATTATGGTTGTCTTAATAAAAGTTACAAAATGATCGCTCTCTTATGAGAGTAAAGATAAGAGAAAAAGTATTTAACATCAGTCACAATCTTCGTATAAAATCAGTTTTTTGTTGAAAAATTACTTTTTCAATACAAGCTTTTATAAAAACATAATCAAAACCACAAGCAGACTCAAATGAGCCTGAACACTAGTAGCTCACTACAATCCATTCGGAAGTTCCGTTGTCTAGCATCCGTCTCCATCGCCCACCTGCATCCCTACCATATTATTGCATTGTCACCAAAATTATTCCAAATTTAAATACATAAACAAAATTTCGTGTCTGTGCTGTTGACCGTTGAGGAGTTCCCCCTCGGAAGCCAACCCTGAGTGCAGCAGCCATGTCATGGTGGAACTTTTAACTATAATTAAATGCGTGTACAAAATTTCGTGTCTCTGATGTTGACCGTAGAGGCGTTCCTTCGTCTGGAGCCAATCCAGGGTGTAGAATCAGGTCATGCATATCATAAAACTGCATTGTCACCGGAACTGAGGCATCATATCAAATTTCAAATCAGTAAGATAAGTTTTCGTGTTGTCCTCAGCAAGCCCTTTCATTTGATACCCATACTGTGGTAGTACAAAAAAAATAACTAGTCCGCTATATTGGAATTAGAATGACGTCGCATAGCTAAGCATGCATTGTCATCCAAAATAAGCGTGTGTTCCAAGTTTCAGCTAAATCGGTTAAAGATAACAGATTTAAAATTCAGTTGCAAGATTGCACCCGGACAAACATAAATACACTGCAAGTTAAATAAAAGCTTGTAAAATACCGAAATTTAAGTTAGTTATCTGCTATGAGTGTATACAAGTCGTCCTATTATCTGGGACGCACTACCACTTAATCTACACTACACAATGGTTAGCTGGAGGAAAATGCTAATTAGCATTAAGTTTGCCTGTGCATTATTTTATTACTCCAATAAATATTTTTCTAATGTAATCTATTGCATGTTCTCTTGTGCACTGAAGAATTAGGAGTAAAGGATTTACTTCGCTACTTTTTGCCTGAAAATCATGTCGCAAGAACTTACGAAATCATACAAACTTATTTGTTTCAAAATCACTTGCTTTTGTTAGCTTACAAATGCAAGCTAGTTCAAGCTAGAGACAGTGATAGGTAATGTATATTCCCTGCTCCTCCAAGCGAGGAATTGGAACCAGATATTGAGACGTGCAGCAATGTTGTTACTCGTACGTTTTTACAGAATGTACGGCTAGAACAGTTGCTACGTATTAGGCTTGGCTGTTCTGTTGATACATAACTTGATTGATTACATATACATTCTGACTCTATGTTTAGAACAAAGAACGTTGGCGAGACGGGATTCAAACGAGATAAGCGTGCATGATCAACTTAATTTCAATTGATTGTGTAAGTAATTGATTCTTTAACAGACTTCCAAAAATAGGAGGAGGTTTTAAATTAATCGGAATACATTATACAATATAGGTATATATTTTTATATAACTAGTGGTTCGCCCCAAACTGAGATCTTGCGAGTCTCCAATAAAAACAAAAAAATATTATTCGTAATCTTCGACTATCAAAATAGTGCTACGAAATACATAACCAATTAACTTGACCTACAATTTCATTCAAATTACTGGTAACGGGAGTTCATGTAAATGGTTTTTTTGGGGTAGAAATTGCAATTATTCTGGATTTCAGAGTTTTGCCTATATATGTGTTACTAAAGCTACACGCATACCAAATTTCAGCACTGTGGGGTTACTGGTGTACCCTGTGAATGTTTTCAAAGTTCAGTTATTATTATGGCTAATAACTTAAAAACTTACATTTAAAGTAAAAATAAAAATTAGTCACACCAAAATTGTGCCATCACTCTCTACCTATAGGTATACCAAATTTCACGATGATCGGATAAACGCTTCGAAAGTTATCACCTCGGACAAACAAACATACATACTTACATACATACATACATACATACTACAATGCCGATTTGCCCAAGTTGGTTTGGAGATCTCACTTCGCTCGATCAATTATGTTGTACACATACCTTTTTACAGAGTAAACGAATTTCGATGATTGTTTTTTTAATTAATAGCTAACAACTCGAGATTGGTCCTATTTAAGTTTCAAAGGAGGTAAATAATTTTAAAGGTCCTTTCCATATAGAAAAGAGGGGATGAAAAAATATTTGCTTGCACACCAGTGTGTGAATTATTGTTGAAAAACTCTCTATGAATGAAATAGAAATTTCTTTATGAACTTTTCATTTTAGGATGAAAACGAATATGAAAAAAGAATGTTTTTTTTTCGATTTTCTGCTTTCTGAAGTCTGTCATATTTTTGTTAATTTAAACAATTATTCAAGATATTGTATAGG
Source organism: Philereme transversata (assembly GCA_963924445.1). NCBI lineage: Eukaryota > Metazoa > Arthropoda > Insecta > Lepidoptera > Geometridae > Philereme > Philereme transversata. The sequence goes on from OZ004342.1 coordinate 16,785,481, forward strand.
TACCTATTATAAAAATCAAAACTAAGTTAATGTTATGCACTTTTGCCTCTTTTTTTATAAATTATATAGGCTAGCGTTTGACCACGATCTCGCCTAATGGTAAGCGATGATGCAGTCTACGACGGTACACGCTTGCCTAGAAAAAACCTGTTCACTCGCGACTTGAAGACCCCTTGGTTGGAGTTGTCCCCTGTAGTTGTCTTTATACCCGTGTAAAACAGTAATTACTCGTATCTACAGTGATCGCGAAAGTTTGAAAATATAATACATTACTTTGTTGTTAAACATTTTCCAGGACGTTACGACTTTAGTAGAAAATGTGTTTTATTATTATGTCATGGATTCCTAGAAATATGCCAATCCATTTTAACAATTAAATTCAGAAACTATTAAATAAGCATTGATCCAAACCAATCTAAAGATTACATAACAAGCGGTTTAAAAAAACCGATTGATCGTTAAAATTAATTTCTGAATGAATTGTTTATTTGTTACGTTTTCTTGATTTCTCGATCTGAAAGCGATTTTATTCTGCTCTAATTGGATTGATATTGATGCCCATAAACTTGTCGATAAAGCTTCTATAAATTTTACGTAAATTTTATTAATTACAAAACTCTGATTAGATTTTCTTAAGCACTTTGTACCGGCGATTGAAGTTTTAAAACTCCGGGCTTGGTTCCTATGAAGAAAAACTTTGGAGTGCAAAGGGTTCATTTCTATTGTTATTTGGATTGAATTAAAAGCATTTAAAATGTACCTGAGCATAACAATCAATTCTTTCTGTATTACCTCGACCTACGAGTTCAAGTTTCGTCCCACAATTTTTCTAAGTTAAAATTTATCCATACTCGTATTATTATTATAAATTCGAAAATAACTCTGTCTGTTCTGTTGTGAAATGTTCACTAATAAACGATAATTTCGATTAAATTTGGTATACAGATAGACTAGCGGCCCGTCCCGGCTTCGCACGGGTGGACATTTATTTTTTAAACATTTTTATTGGCAAATTTTTTTACATCTTTTATTGAAGTTTTAGTATGGATCTATAATTTTTTCTAGTAATAAACATAGGCTATGTTACTCAGGGATAATGTAGCTTTCTAATGGTGAAAGAATTTTAGAAATCGGACTAGCAGTTTTAGAGTTTTTCGTTACAAACATACAAATCTTTCATTTTTATAATATTATTAGTGTTGTTTATGACCGGGATTGGGGCACAGGCTACATTTTTCCTTACTGCGGAGAAGGAGGGTAATGTTATTATTGAAAAACCACGCGTGCGAAGCCGCGTGGCCTTTAAACTATTTCGCAAGGTTTATTAATAATAAATTAATTATTAATTTAATTACTGATAGACATAGGGTTGAGACAACTATAATTACATGCTTGGATTAATTTAAATTGCCAAAGCTATGATCGGATTATGTTTAAATCAGTTTCTGACATAGCATAGCAATCTACCTAGATTATCTAACGTTGATTTGTTAATATTACTACATGTATTGTAAGAGCTTTATGAACAAGAACTAGTTATTAATTATATCAAAATACTTACTCATGCTTGTTATTTTAACATAAATCGGCATTTTTTTTTAATTACCGCTTTGGGAGTTATTATTAAATAAAATTATCGTTAACATATAATTTACCGCCCGTATACTGTCAGGCATATCCCTCTCTTGGTTTAGGTAATGCACTCGTCCCCTACTTATGGCATAAACGACGTAAAACACACGATCTTGGAAAATATAAAAAAATGCGACTAAAAATCCAAAAAAATCCTCAATTTCAATAAATCAAGTCATTACAAAACGCCTAAGAATGTCACATTAAGGGACCAATTCCAATTCACCAATTATGAAAATGGTCGAATTATTCCCTCGCATTATCGATGGTCAGATAATGTATCTGGTATCTTCCAGGGCGGTCGTTGGATCAATTTTCTGTTTACAACCGGGTGGCCTCAAAGCCCGCCGCTCCTCTAATTGGTGGTAATAGTCTAATAGCACACTTATAAAACTTATAAAATATCTTACATAGATTCAGGCCGAACGTCGACCGATCAGTTGCCATTGTATTCAACTACAAGGCGACTACGGACGATTATAGTCGGTGTCAGATTTTACGTGAACGCACACGTTCTAAACCTGATATAATTTTATAGCGCGTGATAAATCCTATGCTGTATCCTATCATTTCACATTTAACATTTTGACGATCTCTGTGGCGCAGTGGGCGAATAGCCGGCTGAGACGCAGGAGAATATTTGCATGATCTAAAGATATTTTTCCGGGTATGGATGTTTTTCTATATATTATGAAGAATTATTTACAAAAAAAAGTGTATTAAGTATTATATTAGTTATCTGGTGCCCATAGTACAAGCTCCGCTTAGTTTGGGGCTAGATAGCGATGTGTGAAATGTCCAGCATTAGTTATTTATATTTATTTTACATAACATTATTTTTCAATATAAAATTACTTATTACTGCAAATATGTCCTTATAAATCTCATAAAATATTTATGTGATGTTGTGTAAAGCGACCACCTCTGGTGATAAAATCCTCCTCAAATTGACTCCAGATTGTTCTGTCTCTTCCTATCCTTTGTCATATTTTTCACCTAAACATATCTTTGTAAAGTTCTATTACGTACCGCAAATAATAATCTTATCGGATCAGTTGAAAGTCTAAACGAGTTAAGTATAATTTTTGTAAAACTTGTTTATTAGGGGATGTGTGCGTATTAAAGTCTCGTGTTCTAGTTTAGCCGACTATCGTCCGATTATTGTAGATCGTCTGCAATCGGCCTTATTGGTAGGAAGTTTACACGTGTAGTGACGGGAGTACTACTGATAAATATTTATGAGTTCTCGAATTGGATTACTCGTTTGTGTAATTTGTTTTGGGAAATATTTTGAATTTGAAGCTGATGAACTTAACAATTTCTAATACATGACTTTACTTCAGAAACATTGGTTGTAGTTTTCAATCGAAAGTTCTGTTTATGTAGTGTGCCATAACTGGAACAGAAATAAAATGGTTTACGTGGTAAGAACGTGAACTATGTTTGTGATTTTTTTATACACTAAAGTAATACAAATTGAAGATAAAACAAGCGATACGCGTCGATAAAATACTGTAGAATATATATTTACAAATTATTTCATTGTTCTATCTGCGAATATAACTGTTTCATTAGCAGATACAGCATTCGACACATCCAGAATAACTGCAATTTGTATCCCAAAAAAGAGTAAACAATTTACATTGTTACATTTACATTGTTAATTTACATTATGGATAACGTCGTGGATTACAGTATCAATAGCTCACACATGGTATACTATGTACTAACACAGACTGTACCTTACATATATATTGTAGTTGTTTGTTATTCCTTAATAAATAAATAAATAAATACATAAACTCCCGTTACCTGTAATTTGAATGAAACTGTAGGTCAAGTGTGCTGGTTATTTATTTCTTGGCACTATTTTGATAGTCAAAGATAATATATTTTTGTTATTATGGGAGACTCGCGAGACCTCAGTTTGGAGCGAACCTAGTTCATGTTAATTAAGCAGCGCCATCTAGTTATGTGACCGTTATACCAAGAAGACAGATTAAGTCAGACATCTAATAAACTGTTCTAGATAGAGACTTCGTTATTATTTTCCTGTTATCGTTGCTGAACGATGATGCGTTATGATTGATGATTGATAAATCATATTAATTTCAGATTGTCGCAAACTTCGCAGATAAGGGACGGTATTTTTTGCGACATTTTTTATCATAACTCCAAAACTGTAAAAAAAATATGGTTTTGGAATGTGTAAATCAGTCTCTTTGATATGATACCCCACTTGACCTAAATCTTATTTACAAATTTTGACCCCCATTTTGGCTCTTTTCGGCATAAAAATAAAAATATTTTATTATTATTTAACTTGCAATCGAGGAACGTCTGTATTGTTTGTATTTTTTTTTAATTTTAAGCCGAAAGGTTCAGTAGTTGCTGAGATAATCAGCTGTGACAGACGGACGAACGTACGGACGGACAAAGTCGCACCATAAGTTACGTTACTTACGTTTTTATTTTGGTCCAGAACTCTAAAAATATACCAGTTGTTGAATAATAGGGTAAGTACTGTACAGTTTATTCACTTTCATAATTGCGATCATTAAACATTTCCAATTACATTGAATGCGCATTCACTCTAGAACAACTATTTGTTTTACCTCTTCAAATGTCTATTAAAATGTCTTATAACCCTACTTAGCTGAACAAGCATTAACAAGAAGGGGGTAACTCAATACGTCTGGAGTACTTGATTGTTTGAACGCACCGGTACTTATACAAATAACAGGCGGCGTGTAGAAGTGAAACCGTGAGGTAACCGTGTTGACAATACGAATAGCCCTGCCTATTTTTAAACCCAAAAAGAAGGATGTTTTGATGCCTATGTTTGTCTGTGTCTGTTTTCTGTGACATTGTAGCTATGTTTGTCTGTTGTATGTGACATCGTAACTATGTTTGTCTGTTGTTTGTGACATCGTAGCTATGTTTATCTGTTGTCTGTGACATCGAAACTATATTTACCTGTTATCTGTGACATCGTAGCTATGTTTGTCTGTTGTCTGTGACATCGTAACTCTGTGTGTCTGTTGTCTGTGATATCGTAGATATGTTTGTCTGTTGTCTGTGATATCATAGTTATGTTTGTTCGTTGTCTGTGACATCATAGTTCCCAAATGAATGGACCGATTCATACGCGGTTTTTTTTTAAATAGAAAGCTCGTTTAACTGGGGTGGTTCTTAGCTATGTCAGATTTACGCGATTATAAATATTAGGAGTCCTTTAAATTTTTCATTTTATTTATAATACAAGCTCCAGCTATTTGCTTGTGTGACAGGTTATAATTTACAAATAAGCGTAAATCCTATTTTAAAAGGAACTTATTGTTAAGCTAATAATTAGGGTTATTATAAATTTGAAAGTTTTGTCTGTCTGTGCGTCTGTCTATGTCAACGTAGCTCCCACAGAGACTTTATTTGGTTGAATAGTATGAAAGTTGATGCGAAAGGGTTCTTAAATCCTAATAATTGAAGTAACTTGATGCCGCCAGTTACAGATTTTCGAACTTTTTGAAATTTTTTTAGTCTCTAGTGATACGCGAGTAATTGTCGGAGTTTCATATCTAAAAGGTAGTATGTGGTTTTCTTTATTGTATGTCGGTAAGTACGCAAAGTCAACTTGAAAACTAGTTTTCCAATTAAAATATTCGAGTCGGGAACGAACGTTGGTGAAAACTTCAATAAGTAAACAAACATTAAAACCATAATGAACTGTGCACTGCGAATTAATTAAGTTGGAAAACGTGAAATCATTGGGACATTGGGATTACGTCACTACTTCATTTTGTCCATCGTAATCAAGTATGTATACATAGTTAAAAGTGATACTCATTATCATCATCAACATACCTACTAGTCATAGGAAGTCCACTGCGGAGTACAGCCCCCGTAGATTTCTCGAGCGACTGAACTTTATGCTGCCTGCTCCCAACAGTTCCTAGCTTTATTAGGTCGGTACACCTAGTAGGTCTTAAGGTGATACTGATCGATCATATTTTTTATGATACGTTTGAGGAATTATCTTCTTGTGATCTTTGTCTTTGCAGTGTGTAAGGCACATAGCTCGATGAACTGATGGTCGTTGGGGTAGAAAGGTGTTATAAAAATAATAAATAAATAATAAATATTGCTGGACATTTCACACAGTGCTATCTAGCCCGAAACTAAGCAGAGCTTGTACTATGGGAACCGGATGACTGATAGAATACTTTTTTTTTGTAAATACATACTTATAATATATAGAAAAACACCCAGACACGGAACAAATATCTGTAGATCATGCAAACATTTGTTCCGCGGCGGGAATTGAACCCGCTACCTCCTGCGTCTCAGCCCGCTATACGCCCACTGCGCCACGGAGGCAGTGTTTTTAAACTGAATAGATCTTCGTTTGATCATAATCTCTCCGGACGATAAGCGATGATGTGGTCTAAGATGAAACACAAAAATTTTGAAGAAACCTATTCACTCTTATCTTAAAAAGGCCCGGATTGTATTTTTTAGGTTCTCGAGTGAAGATCATGGACTGGAAAACAGCGTAGGACGGCCCCCCACAGGATGGAAAGATGACCTGTTAAAGAAATGTTGATAGAAGCCGTTGGATGCAGGTCGCACAAGATTGGTCGCTCTGGAGATCCATAGGGAGGCTTAAGTTCAGCAGTGGACGTCATGTGGCTGATACGATGATGATATTTGTAGTCATAGAAATCAAGTAATACTTAAAGTATAACTCAAATTCAAAATCTCTTGATACAAGTGTTAAGTTTCATAGGTCTTTTGTACCAAATATTTTATTTTATCTAGGTATTGAGTGAGTGAAAACCCTTTCTCAATACAATATCTCTATATTTAAATTTCCGTTTGTAAAGTTTATGCAACAAAAATCTATCTTTATCGCTATACAATATCGCAAGACCTATCTAAAGATAGAACAAGGTCTGTAGTTACGCCTTTGAAGGATTTGCCGAAGAGCAACGTCGGCAAAGTGGAAATTCCAAGCGTGTTTTACTCGCTGACCGGGAAACTAACGTTACATTCAACATACCGGCAAATATGAAACTGGACAAATCGATCAGCTTTAACGTGTAGTTGAGATTGTAAGCAAATTGTGTAAAGTTTGTAGAAAAAGTGCAGTTTTATTATTTTGATCCAACTTTTGGTTCGGATGTCAAAGCCACGTCAGCTATCTGTGTTGTACTATCTTTGAAGTGAGACTGGGCAGGACACGTTTGTCGTATGCCAGAAGAACTATGGCCGAAAGCCACTACAGAATGGGTTTCAAACGGGCGGCGGCCTCGTGGTAGACCCAGGCGGAGATGGAGGGATGAACTGGATGCATACCAGAAAGAGGGGCCCCAATTAGCCAATAATCGGGATTCGTGGAAGGAGGGAAGGCAGGCATTTTCCCTGCAGTGGGACTCTACGGGCTAATAATAATAATGATAGTCATTTTGGTTCGACCATTTTGGCATAAATTCTAGCTAGATGTGTTCTAAGTTTAAATTGTTTGTTCTTGCTATCAGAGCCACAGCTGTTGAATTTCGATGGTTTTGAAATCAAGTGTACGGGAGATTTTTTTAGATTTATTGATTATTAAAACTTAATTGTACTATAAATTGTACTGTAATGTATTTTTAAATTGATTACCCCTATTTTATTTACTAATTATTATGCATTGTGTGTTTATCTGCATCGTGAAGTTACACAACCCTCCAAAGAAAACAAAGGTATCTGATCGCCGCAATAGACGGTCTTATCGCCAAAACAATGTGTAATTTTTTTTTGAAAGTTGAGCTTTCGGCCCTACATTATTTTGAACACCCACCCTAAATAATTATAATGTAGCCTAAATAGGGAAGAACTCTGAAGCAAATTATAAATTTAGATTTACTTTGAGGCCTCTCCGAAACATTAAATACGGACCGACGATAATTAACTTCTACTACTTTTAATTAACTATATAAATGATCATTTTACGAAAACATTGTTTTGTAAAGAAAACCTTTATTCTGTAAATAGCCAAACAAGTAGGTATTTTGTTTATTGCAAATACCCTCTACGTTTCTGAAGAAAAAGCGAACGATAATTAGCTTCAACTAGTTTAAATTAACTATACAGGGTGTTTGGTAATATACTGACGATATTCAAGTGACGGTTTCTCAAAACATAAAAAAGACTTCTCAAAAAAACTATTAGTTATATTATCAAATTTTAAAGAAAATCAACTAAGTTTAGGTGATTAATTCGATATAAAACTTACTGCCTACTCTTGCAATCGATATCCAAAATTAAAAGCCGTAATCCACAAAAGCGTAGATTTGCTACTAGTCCTACCTACTACCGTAGATCTAGCAGGCATGTATTTTTGATATCTCTTTCGGAAATGGCTGCGGGTTTTGGGTTAGAAAGGGACAACAAGAGACATTTCGAGACGTCACCAATACAGTATCTGTGGTTAGATGGCAAGCATTATGCAATAGCACAACTTAAGTTTAATAAAGTGTTGGTTTTTACATGCCAAAATAAATTCCACATTTCTATGGTAAACATTTCACAAATTTATTTATTATGCTCATAAAAATAACCCCTTTAATTTTTGAGCGCATATTATCAAACACCTATATAAATGAGAACACATTTTTACGAAAACTTTTCTTTTGTAAAGAAAACTCTAAATTCTGTAAAACCCCAAACAAGTAGGTATTTTGTTTTTTTGTAAATAGCCTCCACATTTCTGAAGGAAAAGCGAACATAAAAGAAAATGTAGAAATAACGTTTATATGGCTAATTTATTTTGACAAAGGTATCCCGTTGACCCTAACGTTATGGGACGGACAGCAAGAATGAATAATTCGGTTTCCATTATACGAGTGACGGTGACATTATATTTTTGTATAAATCATATAAAGGAAAAATGTTTTTATTTTGACTGAAAGAGCAACCCTTAGCCAAATTAGACGTGAAACCTAATTACTGTTTATCGAAGCTTTGAACATGATGCTGTTAAGTTACTTGAAAGCCAGTGGTATGCCAGGGACCTACAGAAACCAAAGAGCACGGAAAAATATTTCTATTTCTAAGACAGGAGCAAAATAAAAGTAGCGATGACAGATAACCCGCTACCGTTCGATGTTAAAGTGACAAGAAATAGATTAATTCAATATTGTTCTAAAACCAAAAAAATAGATTTGAATAAAAATATTTTGTATAATAGGCGATCGTATCGCTAAAAAGTTCTTTCAGACGACTTTTGAATGGACAGAATAAAACATAATCAAATGGAATAGTGAATTCCGTGAATGCAATTAATTTACTAGATCGTCAATTATTTACTTGTTCTTTCTTGGTGCCATCAAAAAGACATTTCGCAAAATGTAATGAAAATTCATCAACACTTCTTAGACCAAAAGTACTACTAATATGAACAACTTTTATTACAGAACTTGTACTGAGATTACGGATTTTTTTATCTCAGTTTATTCTTTATTGTAAGCCGTTTTGTCAGTAATATTTTTGTTGGTATATAATAATCACAAGCATTTAGTGTGTAGTAAGAAGAGCTGCCAATAAATTAAATAACAAAATACTTTTTACAATACAAAACGACATTTATTTTTTGTATAAATCATACAAAGATGTTTGAATGGCGTTGGGATTTTAGGAAATCTCAACTTACCATCCGGATATCAGGTAACTCGTATTCAAAAAATTTATCTCCATCTTTTAAAATGCATTACATTGGACAGTGGCTTCGTGTTGGAGTAAGTTTCACAGCGAAAGTGTCGAATTCAAGTCTCTTAAATCAAAAGCTGATTATGTTACTTGAAACATGCTACATTTGCATTTAAGATATAATTTCACTAAATTTGATTTTTAAGATACCTAATATAATGTATCCTCAGTACACCGATCTTTTAAAAGCTTCGTTTGAGCCAAGGGTTGCCAGGAAGAGATCGCTCCCAACAATAAGGCCGATTTTATAGTCTAGCTTAGTATTTGTATTGTTTCTGTATGATAATGCAATAAGAATTTATCTACCTAAGATACCTACACCTTCAAAAAGACATCCCCTAGGATACTCGTGAAAGCGAGAAGTCCTTCGTAAGATACTGGGACCAACCCGCAGAGAGGACGGAAGCCTGAGAGTCCGAAAGAACTTAGAGATCGAGGCGCTAGTGAAAGAAAACAACATCATCGGCGAAACGAAAGCTCATCCTTCGCTGGCTCGGCCATTTACAGAGAATGAGAGAAGATCGACACGTTCACAGCGCCATCTCGGTTGCCTCGCCGCACCGGCCGTTTGACCGGCCGCACGCGGTAGCGCTGGAAAAATGTAGTGGAAGCAGACCTGCGTGAGCTACAAGCGGAGAACTGGCGGGAAGCTGTATAGGACAGACCAAAATGGCGACTGCTTTTATCGGAGGCCAAAACACACTTCGGGTCACTGAGCCATAGGAGTAAGTAAGTAAGTATAGGATACTCACATGGCAATCAAAAAAATATATAATATATATGCATCGAAATGTAAGAAACACAATTGCGGGTACCTGGTAGCCGCTGGTAGTATGATATTTTTGTCATCTTTGTATGCACATTTTGTCTTTCTCAAGGACTCAACATAATTTTGATGCCCCATTTATCATAATCCATCCAGTCGTCGCAATAAAATTATTTCATTTAGTTAGACTTACAAAAAGCAGCGGCCAGCGCTAATTATAATTTCAACTACAAAGATAAGTAGTTTTACTTAGAAAACTTTCGTGATTAATTTGTATCATTATTATATATACGAGATTTATCACGTACCGTTTTATTGGTGTTTCGACTACTTTCGACCGACAATGCGAGGCGAGACTTTGTTCGGAGCATATCGCAATCACCCTGATGAAGGTTCACGAATTGAACCGAAACATTGTCGGTCGAAACACCGATAAAACGTATTTATAATAATTAAAGATAAGTCGTATTTTTTATAAATTTATTATAACACGTGTGTCTAAGAGACATATATTTTTTCGTAAACCAAACATTTTGAATGCGATCATTAATTCTTTAAACATGAACATAGCGCATCGTATGATTAAAGTACATCTATATTAATATTATAAATTCGAAAGTAACTCTGTCTGTTTGTTACGTTTTTACGACTATAAACGGCTGGACTGATTTCGATGAAATATGAAATACAGATATATTATTTGAAATACAGATAGCCTGAATTAAAACTTAAGCTGCGTGCGGAAGCTTGTAAACTCAAAACAAGAAAGTCATAAATAACTTCTATCTTTTTCTGAAACAAGAAGCATCTAATTGTGCAATAATTAACACTTCGTCTTGTTGACCTTTTCATTTCCCCTTTGGCATGGTTAATTTGACATTTGTAAATTAATGGTGACATTTGACAATTAGACAACGACCTAATAAAAATGTAGTTTTAAAAATTCTACTCAGAATTCAGAAATTGAAGAAGCATTTCATAATTGGGTTATAACATTTTTTCGGGTCGTGTCTTTTTTTTTTTGTTTCTAGGATGTTTTTGTTTCTGAAAACTGTTGATAAAAGAGTTATATGAATACCTACAAGTAATTTTATCAAAATGTATACACAACAAACATAGACAAACGAAAAAAAATTGTTCCATCCGTTTTGAAGCTATAGCTATGTTGTCACACACAAACACACATACAAACAAAGACTACAAACTTATAAAACTCCTCTTTTTGCATCGGGCTATAAAATACCTTATCAAAAGCTTATTTATTACTGTGACAATCAGGCAGGATTTCCAGACACTATTATATTCCTGGTACTGTTTACTAACAGTACCAAGAATATGATAAAGGAAATATTATATATCTATAGAAGAGCTTTTTATCTAAAACAATAAATCAAGAATAAAGTCTGAAGTGCATATCTATAAAAGAGCAGCAAGAACCAAATTAGAGCCCAATTGTTTTGTACGAAGCGTAAGCACAATTTCCACCATGATATTTATTAAATAATACGAGGGCACGCTATGTTAAGTTCGTTTACATGTGATTCATCTAAGCTAGTGTTCAAAACCTTTATCACCATAATCATTTATTCGCAAAAATGTAGGTATATAGTTCATTATATTAAATACTAGCTGACCCCGCAAACGTTGTTCTGCCACATAAATTATCAAAGAAATCAAATGCAAAAAGAAATGTCAAAGTAACCCGACACTACATGTAAATGGCTTCACGTTAAATTATATAGAACTTTCAACCCCTATTTCAACCCCTTCTAGATTATTTTTTGAAACAAAAGATAGCTTACGTCCTTTACCAAGATATAATCTATCTTCTTGCCGAATTTCATTACGATCCGTTCAGCTCTTTAGTCGTGAAAAAGTAACAAACAAACTTAGAAACAAACAGAGTTATTTTCGCATTTATAATACATATTAGTATGAATTTATTAAGCTCCTTTACATTCAGCCACGTCAAGGCGTGCAACATTTTCAAAAGGAAAATTCATAATAAGTAAAAATTACAAATTATTATTCATTATATCGTTATGGCACGATAATAAACATTGCGCCAAACAAGTTCTAATAGGCAAAAAAGTTTGTACAATCTGTCCCTGTGCCATATCAAGCTCAAGCAAGACTTATTAAGCAGATATTCTATCTTTCGATGAGTTCACTAGCCACAAAATAAACCGAATACTTTATATGTGAGCAGATTACATTAACACGAAGTGAACTCGGTAAATTTTTACTGAACTTACATAAGTGGATGGCATTTTAATATACCTATTAATTATTATCAAATTTTCAAATGTATCCGAACAAGTCAAGAAAAATGTAAAATTAAATGAACTTAAGTTTTTAAATAAAGAACTTTGAACTGTATATTGACTACTGTGTCACTACAGTTCAAACAGTAAGGAGATTCTTTCTACAGCTTGCTTATATTACTCGTAGTCTGAACTGTTTATAGGAAGCATAATTTATGTTCAGACGTGTATCAAACGCTATCTTTCTGATTGAATGTGTAATGAGCCTCATCGTTATCTTTAGTGAGTTCTGTTAACTTTAATTTATACATGGTGCTGTAAAAGCAGACGTTAAGAAATCCATACTTTGAATTCTCTAAGCGTCATTTAATTAATTTATGACGATTAACGACAGTTCAAACCTTGTGACATTAATATTTATTATTATATGTAACTTATCTTTATGTCTCTCATTACATGCTCATGATCAATCGTAAAACTATTAGCTAAAAAAAATTACAGAAATTGTTATTTACAAATAATTAACGTTAGTGCGTTGACCGGTACGCGTTTAGCGTCAAAAATAATTGTAATTTAACATGAAATTAATTTTAATCTAATTATAGTGATAGATTCTAGTTTGTTTTGGCACAAAAGTAATTTAAGTTAAGTTATTGGTTTAATAAAAATAATTTATTTATGTTTATTAGTGACTGTACAAAAAATGCGCATGTTTAAAAAATACCAACAGACAGATAAAGTACTCGTATCACTTTGTGACGAACGTAGAAAAATACTGGTAGCAAAAGTACCAACAAATGTCTGAATATTAAAACGACTCAACACAGAAAAAAGCTCACCCGACCGTTCAACACAAAAGCTTAAAAATACCTACCTTATATCCAATAGCAATCGCCGTCTATTTTAAATAGTTCATTCACGGTTTCAAAGTTTCAAGCACATAATAGTCCACAACACGTACAAATCCAGAGAACAGCTTATGGTAATTACGAGTTCGAATACGGAGTTGGGGAGAGAAGGGACGTGCGCTCCGAACGCCGACCAAACATAGACTGGTGCTCGCCGGCTGGAAACGATTCTAAATATACACCCCCCGCATTTCCCGCGCACCCTATATACACCCTGACAAAACTCGCGCCATGCAATTTTCTACAGGATGCACAAAAAATGGAACAGCTGCTAGAATGTATATTAAATTTTCTTGGCTTAGAAATACTTAAGAATAGTGTTGAGGGTTCGACCCCGCTCTTAGATTTCATTGAAATGGTTACATTAATTGTCATCATGTAGGATTTTATAAGACAGTAGAAAGAAGGAAATAAAACAAACAATAATACATAATAGTATTTTGCGACCTCCGTAGTGCAGTGGGCGAATAGCCGGCTGAGACGCAGGAGGTAGCGGGTTCGATTCCCGCCGCGGAACAAATGTTTGCGTGTTCTACAGATATTTGTTCCGGGTCTGGTTGTTTCTCTATATATTATAAGAATGTATTTACAAAAAAATATATATTTAAGTATTCTATCAGTTATCTGGTTCCCATAGTACAAGCTCTGCTTAGTTTGGGGCTAGATAGCGCTGTGTAGAATGTCCAACAATATTTATATTTTTTATTTATTTATATTTTACAAAGATGTGAACTTTTTTAGCTTAGGCTTTTTCAAACTTAGCATGCTTATTGTTAGATGGGTGTAAATATGTTTTTGCGTAAATTCAGACAGATACCAAGATTAAAAAAACCGAACAACTGCGAGTCGGACTCGCCCACCGAGGGTCAACGGAAAGTTCACTATAAAATTTGATTCCCTTGAGTGTCCAAATATACGTTTTTTGCGACATAAGCGATCGTATCTTTTTTTTACGTTAACTTAGAAGTTGATTTTTTCATAGCTTCAAGGGACTGTAGACCTGAATGTGGTTCAAATTTCAACTCGATACCTCCACGCATTCTCGAGATAAGGACGGACAACAAAGTGATCCTGTAAGAGTTTCGTTTTTTTTTGAGCTGCGAAACCCTAAAATGAACAAAATAACGCTAAGCATAGTGACATGATCTACGGATATTTGATCCCGTTCTGGGTATTTGACTATATAATCTAATTATTAGATTAGATTATATAACTCTTTATTGAACACCAAAATAAATTACAGAAAATAATTTCTAACAAATTAGTACAATGGACGGTCTCATTACTAATTGTGATATCTTCCAGGCAAACTTTGGATGTACAGGATAATTACCAATCACATGACAGCAGTGTATTCACATATATACATAACATATAATAAAAATATACCCACTGTATATATTTAAAACAAGAATAACAATACATTAAAAGTGATATGATGAATTTACAAGTAGTTTCAACTTTGATCCCCGTCAGATAATTTGTGTTGTTAGGTGTATACTTTTGTTTTGAAAATATCAATCGACTGGCGAGTTCCTATATCCGTCGGTAACCGACTGTGACTCGTATCTCCATGAAAGTGTCAAACTAGTGTCAATCTTTTGACACGATTTCAAGGAGAAAAAAGTCGTAGCTGGTTACCGACGTATATAGGAACCAGCCATTAGATGGTCATATTATTTTTAAGAGTAGTAGAGTGTCTTGTGAACGAGCTCGCCCGGGGGAAGTACTACCACTATGCCTATTTCAGCCGCCAAGCAGCATTGCTGTGTTTTGGTATAAAGGGTATGGTTACTGGTGAAATTACAGGCACAAGAGGCTTTAAACCTGTATATTTGAGAGACACAGGGCATGCTTCATATAGCACGTTTCTATGGTGCATGACCTACGAGGCAATACTTTCCTATAAGTGATGGGTACCACTTAACATCAGGTGGGCCATAAGCTTGTTCCATCTAAATGTAGAATAAAAAAAATCTCTCCCAACTCTACTAAGTTCATTCTCGTTCAATTTAATTTTACAAAACACTTACAATTATAATGTAAAACTTTTTTATTACCTCCAACTACCGATTACATTGAAACAAAACCTTTCTCTCAAGTTAACAAATCACGGATTTTAGCACTTCATAAAAGCCACTAAATAAGTATTACTACGTTAATTTACGGATAAGCGCTAATCCAGTACACTCGGCCAATCGGGCTACGCCGTAGCCTCTACAGTTTTTCGTAGGTCGTTCACCTCTACAAATGCTTTCAACTAAAACTTAACGCTCTACGAATTAATTTGTTTTATGTTTGTTTTATGCGCGACTGTCCAAAAAAATATTGTATTGTTTTGGCTCGTATACCCAAAGCTTTGGAATTAAAACACTCCTATTTCTATGCGTATACTAGACACAAACTGAAAACAAGCTTTTTGAAAGCTTTTTTAATGTAATTTGTCAAACTTAGAAAGAAAGAAAGGAATACGTTTATTCGCTTCACAAAAGAGTCATGAGAATATAATCTTAAACAATTAAAACTAAACATATTTAATTTGTATTAAACATAAAATTAACAATAACAAAGGCACGTTTTTTTATATAAGTCAGTGTGATGGCGAAAAGCCCTACAGCTCAGCATATGCTGCTGCATGTTACCATACTGAAGCGCTGGTCTTCTGCTGAGGCCAGTGTTGATTTCACGGACGACCTGACTAATCAACTAATAACAGAACCTTAATATTAGCAGTAGGTACTATTAACTAAATGCAACATTCATTTTATATACATACCCCTAACCAACTACACTAAAAACATCCACAATAGCAACATAAGCAACCTAAAAGAAACACAAATCATGACAGACCAATAAAAAGTAAAGTGACGCAAAGATAGAGTGAAGAGTGAACAAAAAGAGAGCTTCTACTATGCCTACCATGGTTGGTTGAGTTGTAAGTTAAATGCATGTTTTTTTTAGCTTTAACCTAAACACACCAACTTGTGTGTGTAAACTTATAATTTACAAATCCAGCATTGTTAATTATAAGTTTGAGTCTCATTTTTGCTTGAGAGTTCTCTAATCAGTCGACCAGATGTTTATCTAGGACATATTCTATCGTTTGGTAAAGTGCATCAGCAGAAGAATATCTCTAAAGGATCCAATTGGGATGGGCTGCATTCGGCAAGCTAGACGACATCCTTAAGTCGCATAAAACTCCACTGTATCTGAAGAACAAATTATTCGACCAATGTGTTCTGCCTACCATGACTTACGGTGCCGAGACATGAACATATTATAATAGTGGACAATTAAACAAACTTTAACACTCGTAATTGTGCCTCTACACGTTCGTTCATGCTCGATGAGTAAGTATAATCGTGCGTATTGTTACGAGCTGAGGGTTCGGGATAAAATAATGGGAATCGGTTTAGCCAAAATAACACTTTTATTCAGCACTAAACGATGAATACACGAACTTGGTCACACGTAATCACAACACACCAATTCACACCACTGTTGCACCACTTAAAGTCACCGAAATGATCGCACGTATAGCTTAATCCAGACTGACTCGCAAGCAACTACTGCTCACGCGAGACCCTGCTCCACGTCAGTCCTCCAGGGCCTCGCTGAGACTCACTCACTGACTGACTCACTCAGACTGGCTGTCCGGCCATCTCTCCAGCCTATTTATATCGCACACATTTCGATTGTTCGAGAACGATGTCGATCCTTCCAGGAAAGGGTCGGTCCCTCGACACAATGGCCACTCCCCATTCTGCGAAACTACAAACAATAGCAACAATAACACAGCAAGACAAAAGCGTTCGAGAAGGTTCAATTATTACTCATTGTTTAACAGCCTCGGCGTAACACTGCCCCCTCCTAAAACATGCTCGTCCCGAGCATTCTTAGCCCCATATCGCGGCAGCCGATCAACACGAACAATTTTAGGCGCACCTCGCGCTGAAGATGTAGCAACTAGAGGAGCCACATTGCCGTGTCCAGTACTTCAGGACACCCAGAGTCCCTTTCTCATCAGCGATCCCAATTCCAGCCTCCAAAACACGGCTCTCATGATTTCTATCTGTTCTTTCACCCTGGAATTCCTTTCCAGATGAACCGAACGATTCCCTCATCAGTCGAGCACGCTCTTATGGCCAACGTCGCTGATCTTCCTGTTGACGACGCTGCTCTTCTTTATCCTGACGTCGCTGTTCCTCTTGCAACCGAGTCTGCTCCACCTGTTCATGTCGCTGTTCCTTCTGCAACCGAGCCTGCTCTTCCTGCTGACGACGCTTCTCTACTTAATGCTGACGGCGTTGTTCCTCCTGCAACTGAGCCTGCTCTTCCTGTTGACGACGCTGCTCTTCTTTATGCTGACGGCGTTGTTCATCCTGCAACCTAGCCTGCTCTTCTTGCTGACGACGCTGCTCTTCCTTATCCTGACGTCGCTGTTCTTCCTGCAACCGAGCCTGCTCTTCTTGCTGACGACAAAGCATGGCCATAATAGCAGCAAGATCGCCTGTCACAGGAGCTTGGCCCACGGATGATGGTGATGGTGCTCCAAATGATTCGGCGGCGGCTGATTCCAACCCAAACCGCCTTTCATCCATTTCCTGTTGTCGTTGACCTCTCGTCCTGACACCGTCCACGTTATCCTTTGGCAGAATCGGCATTATTTTATCCCACTTCTGACACCAAATTGTTACGAGCTGAGGGTTCGGGATAAAATAATGGGAATCGATCCAACCAAAATAACACTTTTATTCAGCACTAAACGATGAATACACGAACTTGGTCACACGTAATCACAACACACCAATTCACACCACTGTTGCACCACTTAAAGTCACCGAAATGATCGCACGTATAGCTTAATCCAGACTGACTCGCGAGCAACTACTGCTCACGCGAGACCCTGCTCCACGTCAGTCCTCCAGGGCCTCGCTGAGACTCACTGACTGACTCACTCAGACTGGCTGTCTGGCCATCTCTCCAGCCTATTTATATCGCACACATTTCGATTGTTCGAGAACGATGTCGATCCTTCCAGGAAAGGGTCGGTCCCTCGACACAATGGCCACTCCCCATTCTGCGAAACTACAAACAATAGCAACAATAACACAGCAAGACAAAAGCGTTCGAGAAGGTTCAATTATTACTCATTGTTTAACAGCCTCGGCGTAACAGTATTTTTGACCGTTTTTGAGCATTTCAGTTCGACTTCGAATATTTAGGATGAATTGCACAATGATACCTAAACGTATTTAGTTCTTAAATATGATTAATAGAGTTGTTGAACCATACAAATACGTCAAGTTTAAATATGATTAGTCGCTAATGTGTTGTGCAACCCGGGCTTAGTCTTAAGTTTAATCGGCCTATAAGTTTAATCATGCTCGATTGGATGCAAAAATATCGGGCGTGCACGCACTTACCATAAAAAGACCAAGGCCACCACGAAAACTGAAACCACTTTTAAAAATAACTACTCGTACTGATCTCTTATTCCGTTCTCCTACTCTTTTGCATTGCTTAAATAGCTATCCTAATTTGTTCAAGTTCCTAATTTTTCAACTTTTTTAACAACCTTAGTACCTAAGGGTCTTAACTTTAGTATCTAAGCGATAAGACCGCCCATTGTACATACTTACTTAGCATTGGCGCAGGGACCCAAACTGAATCTTGGCCTCCGATATGAGAACTCTCCACTTTACTCAGTCCATTGCCAGCTCCTGCCAGTTGTTGGCTCCAAGGTCGCGCAGGTCAGCCTCCATCCTGACGTTCCAGCGACACTTGGGACGACCAGTCGGTGGTCAGTCGGTCGGCCCAAGTATGCTCTCTTGACGCTTCGATCTTCACCCATTCGCAGTACTAGTAGATGGCCGAGCCAGCGGAGTCGGTGTGACTTGTATTCTCCTATGATGTTAGGTTCGGCCACAAAATCTTCTATTTCGGAGTACATGATTTTATGATGATATGTAATTTTATGGCATATTACGAAGGAAGCCTACACCCGGGGTTGAAAGTGGCTAAAAAGAAGAAGAAATATTTATGTTTGTTTCTTTTGTGGCGTACAATAAAGTGTTTTTACATTAATTCATTCGTAGTCTTACTAAGCACCAACTTAACTACAACAGCCTTGCACAAAATGTACACTAAAATAAGTTATTCTTATAACTTGGTGGTTTATTTGTAGATATTTTTGGAATATTTATTTTTATTAGTAGACTTATTTGAACAAAATATGATTGCACGATACCGAACAAAAGTTAGATTGGTACAGAACTTGTTACAACTTTTGCAAAGAAGTAAATTAGGAAAATAATTCTGGAAAAAGAAAAACATAAAAGTAAAGAACAATAAAAAGTATACAAAAAATTGCAGTAAAAAAATTGTACCCATTTAGGACAATTAGTTTTTACTTTATGACGACCTCCGCGGCGGAGTGGGCGAATAGCCGGGTACGATGCCGGAGGTTGCGGGTTCGATTCCCGCCGCGGAACAAATGTTTGCATGATCTACAAATATTTGTTCCGAGTTTGGGTAATTTACTATATATTATAAGTACTGATGAAATACATATATACTTATTTTTTGCAAATTCACAAAAAAAAGTATATATGTATTATCTTAGTATTATATATACATGTATTATGTATATATGTATTATATTAGTTATGTGGTTCCCGTAGTACCAAACTTTGCTTTGTTTGGAGTTAGATAGCGCTGTGTAAAAAGTTAAACATTTTTTTTAATAATGAGGTAGATTTGCCAATTTTTTTTTCTTTCATAAAACTTGGAGGTTAAATAAACACATGGCCCACCTGATGTTAAGTGGTAACTATCGCATATCAAAGCCTCGTAGGTCACGCACCTTAGGAACGTGTCTCACGATGCAGTTGATGCCCTGCATCAACTTGAGGCATACAGATGTAAGGCGTAATGTGCCTGTAAGTTCACCGGCACCCATGCCGTTCAAACCGAAATACAGAAATGCTGCTTGGCATTAGAAATAGGTATGATGGTAGTACTTCCGTAGGGCGAGCCCTTTCACAAAGAGTACTAGTATTATACCACTTTACTATTAATCGGTGTTTTTAGGGTTTCGTAAGGAAATAAGAAACCCTTATAGGATTACTTTGTTGTCCGTCTATCTGTCTGTCCGTTTGTCAAGACCCTTTTTCGCAGGAACGCGTGGAGGTATGAAGTTGAAATTAATATCAAATACATTTTTTTTTTAATTTAAAATTTACACCGGCATTACAGTAATACCAAAGCGACAGTGAAGAAACTTAATATCTAGTACTTATAAACTACTTATTTACACTTAAACTATATAGGTCCTACTTATAAAATGCAAGACCATATCTTTGAATATCGCCAAGGTAATAAGTAATAATAAAAATATCAACAGCTTCTGTCTAGTCGAACCCGAAGGGTTCGCGTGAATGGAGCTTCGCTCAGGAGATTAGTCCTTGCCCTCGGGAAGGTTACGGTCCCATGGAGCTGTAAGTTAATCAAACTTCTTAGTCAAAGCAATAAAAACCGGCCATTTTTATTGTATATTTTTCTCACAAATAAATCAAACATGCTGCTACCGCCCTCTATTATAAGACGATGGCACTAGGCGAAAACAAGAACCTTTTGTAGTTCAGATTATCAGGAGTGAATTTAAGTAATAGTTCTAACGGATTGGAGTAGATGGCGCTGTTGATGATGTGGATGACTGTCGTAAGAGCGAGATTTAAAGGTAGATACTTATTTTACTATATACTTATTATTTCGATAGTTTTCAATTAAAATTTAATTAGTAATTTTGATTTTAGCCTCGATTGAGGTTAGTTGAGGAATAAGACTTTTGTTTATCTAAAGTACTTAACCAGTTAATTATTGATCGAGCGAAGCGAGATCTCTAAATCAACTTGGGCAAATCGGCGTTGTATGTACCTATCTATGTTTGTCCGAGGATAACTTTCGAAGCGTTGATCCGATCATCGTGAAATTTAATAGATAGGTAGGTTATGTACAATGTAGTGATGGCACAATTTTGGTGTGACTAAATGAGTTAAAAATGTTGGGGAGTTGTTGAGATATTAGAATTCAAGAGGGGTAAAAAAAATTAAAATGAGAATATTAGGTCAAATGGGACGTCAAATTAAAGGTCTTTATTAGTACGTTTCTACTGCGTTTTTATTTTTAGTAAAGTTTTTATAGCTTTAGAGTTATTAGCCATAATAAAAACTGAACTTTAACAAAATTCCCAGGGTACACCAGTGACCCCACTATATCGTTAAGTGACACAAATATAGGCAAAAGTCTGAAATCTAGATTAATTGCAATTTGTACCCCAAAAAACTGTAACCACATTACATTAACTCCCGTTAACCGTAATTTGAATGAAACTGTAGGTCAAGTTATTTGGTTAATTATTTCGTGGCACTGTTTTGACAGTCAAAGATTAATACAAATCCTATTTTTTTTTTGTTTTAATCGAAGACTCGCGAGGTCTCAGTTTGGTGGAACCACTAGTTTATAATAATATTGATTAAATTGACTGATAGGCAGGTATTTCCCCAGATTTCGGAAGCACTTACAACCACATTGTTTATCTAGAACCTTTCTTGCGAATATGAACCTTATCCCTTTAATCGTTAAATCCATAATGCTTTTACAATATCCCGCAAGCCTTTTACAAGGTGAAGTTTATCAGAGTTGATAAGGAGTTGAGAAAGTTTCGAAGTAATAATAAAATTCGTATAAGCGTTTGTGTCTAAAAAATACCCACAAGGTCAGTGTATAATCTTTTCCACCTGCTTCTATGCACCTGTCTAACCAGGCTACCTTTTTTTAGCAGGTAGCAGGTGAATGGGCGTTTTGTTTAGACTGGTGAACGGAAGTGTACCAGACAAAGCCTATCACCGAGCGTATTTCTGTTTTACTCCCATTTGAAAGAAAGGATTAATTTTCAATAATTGAAATCGGATAGTCATTTTGAAAGTTACTTTCATAACAATTACCTAATATTTGTATTATAACTTTACTAGCTGATCCGTCCGCGGCTTCGCACGCGTGGATTGTCAATAAATAAATATAAATAATAAATATTGCTGAACATTTCACACAGCGCTATCTAGCCCCAAACTAAGCAGAACTTGTACTAAGGGAACCAGATAACTGATAGAATACTTATATACATTTTTTTTTTGTAAATACATACTTATAATATATAGAGAAACAACCAGACCCGGAACAAATATCTGTAGATCATGCAAACATTTGTTCCGCGGCGGGAATTGAACTCGCTACCTCCTGCGTCTCAGCCGGCTATTCGCCCACTGTACCACGGAGGTAGTCATTTTGAAAGTTACTTAGTTCATAACAATTACTTACTTAATATTTGTATTATAACTTTACTAGCTGATCCGCCCGCGGCTTCACACGCGTGGATTGTCAATAAATACATTAGCATCCTGTGCAGTCGGGTAAAACTATTTTCTTTTGAACAAAATGTTCTAGTCCTTACCATTTCAAATTTCGTACTCTACTTCCATATGAGGCCGTTTCTTAAAAGTGCACCTAAAAGTAAACCTCTTTATGCTTAGAAACCTTCAAATGAGGAAATAATATAGAACGGTGACTTTTGAGACATTCCAATTTTAAAGAGTATTTGCTTATGTTTTTAAGTAAGTTCAACCTTTTTCGAATAAAATCTTATTGAGTTTTCAAACATGTGTCAAAATAATATGTAATTTAAATCAAAAGCACTAAGGAGTATTGATATGAACTTTGAAGCAAATCACTGCCAAAATAACTTTCTACCTCTTTTTAACCCCGTTAAGGGATGAATTTCAATACTATACGAAACATATCTTCCATCAGTTCTGTTAAAAAATGGTTCATGCAAAATTTGAAGTACCTTGGACCAAGGAATCACGTTGTTCCATACAAACCTTGCTCCCCTTTTCCAAGCTTATCTTTTATAATTCCTACTATTTGTCACTTAATAAACTTATGTTTTAGTCAAGGAATTTCCCCCAGTATCTTTAAACAATCAATTATAACGCCTGTGCATAAGAGTGGAGACAAAGACGATGTAAATAACTACAGGCCTATCTCAGTTCTGCCCTCGATCTCAACAATATTAGAAAAACTGCTTAACAACAGACTATTATCATATCTAAACAAATATAACATCATTTCTAAATCACAATATGGCTTCAGACAAGGTCTCTCAACAGAGGATGCAGTTACAGATTTATGTAACAACATCGTAGATAATGTGGATAGGAGAAAGAAATGTATAACAGT
This sequence comes from Philereme transversata, assembly GCA_963924445.1. NCBI lineage: Eukaryota > Metazoa > Arthropoda > Insecta > Lepidoptera > Geometridae > Philereme > Philereme transversata. The sequence continues at coordinate 16,809,093 of OZ004342.1, forward strand.
ATTTCTAGACCTTAAAAAAGCATTCGACACCGTCTCTGTCCCCATTCTTATTCTCAAACTAGAAAAAATTGGCATAAGAGGTACTCCATTGGCATTGTTGACAGATTACCTCCACGAACGCAAACAAAGGGTTAAGATTGGCCAGGTTGTTAGTGAGGATGTGCCTATAAAGTATAGAGTTCCACAGGGTAGTGTGTTAGGACCTACCTTATTCCTGACATACATAAACGACCTATGCGATCTGGAAATAATAGACGGGAAAATTTATTCATATGCGGACGACACTGCCGTAGTTTTTTCTGGCAACTCATGGAATGATGTTAAAAAGAAAACGGAAAAAGGTCTCGTAAAGATTGCTAAATGGCTAAAACAGAATCTACTTACACTTAATGTTGCTAAAACAAACTTTATCTGCTTTACTATGTACAATCGTACTCAACCAGAATCCGATTTCAATATTAGGATACACGACTGTAATCTGAACCATCAACTTTCATGTACCTGTCCAAATATAGGCAAAGTAGAGTCAACTAGGTATCTGGGAGTTATAATAGACCAGCGACTATCATGGCACGCACATTTAGAATTGCTCATGGGTAGGACTAGAAAACTAATATGGATTTTTAAGAGCTTAAGACATGTAGCACCACAAAAACTTCTTAAACAGATATATGTTGCGTTAGCGCAGTCTATCATAACATACTGTATACCAATTTGGGGAGGTGCAACTAAAACTAAGTTCTTAGATCTTGAAAGAGCTCAAAGGTCACTGCTGAAAGTAATGTATTTTAAACCATACCTATACCCCACAGATACCCTATACTCATACTCTGAAATACTATCCATAAGAAAACTTTATGTACTCAATTCAGTATTAAAACTTCACAAAACTCTGGAATATGACCCTACAAAACCTAAAAAAAGATTATCTAATGTAACTAATAAATCACATGTCAAAACAACTTTCGCAACACGACAATACATCAGACAGTCTACCCACCTATACAATAAAATAAATAAAATTATGAATATATACCCAATGAACAATCACAAATGTAAAAGAATTGTTTCTGAATGGCTAATATCATTAAATTACGACGAGACAGAGACACTTTTAGAAATTGTTAAGTAATTAGTATTATAACATAAATCGAGTCGAAAGGCTAATCGCACACCTACCTACCACCACCGTAACATAGAAGCACCTGTACTGTACCGACATTCTCTTTACGTCCAAACACCAACACTATACCCATGCACATACTCAAGCACATACATTCACACACTCATGCACCTCCTTACGCGCTCTCATACACACACCATCACACTCACGTACATACATGAACACACGTATCACACTCACACACACGCACACACACACCCACTTACACACGCACATACACACACCCACTCACACACGCACATACATGCACCTACTCACACTCACTTATTCATTGTACACTATTACCTATATAAGATAAAATAAGTATATAAAATGTTAGTAATGGATTTTAAGTTCATTGCTTTTTAGAATATGTATTTGATTTTGTAAACGTAAAATGTTTTTCTTAAGCTACGTCTATTTTTTATATTACGGAAGAGCGAAACCTCCTAATACAGGTATTATTTACTTAAAAGGAGGTTTCAACTACTATATTGTAAACACAAGTTATCGAAATAAAACATTTGTATTTGTATTTGTATATACTAGTGGTTCTCGCTAGTCTCCAATAAAAACAAAAATATATTATTCGTAATCTTTGACCATCAAAATAGTGCCACGAATTAAAAAACACCTTACTTGACCTACAGTTTCATTCAAATTACAGGTGACGGGAGTTCATATTAAGTGGTTTTGTTTTGGGGTGCAAAATGCAGTTATTCTGGATTTCAAATTTTTGTCACTAAAGCTACACGAATACCATTTTTCAGCATTGTGGGGTCACTGGTGTACCCTGTGAATTTTGTCAAAGTTTTGTTTTTATTTGGCTACTGAAGACCTTTTCTTTTTTTACCCCTCTTGAATCCCAATATCTCAGCATCCCCCCCCCCCCCCTACATTTTTAGCTCATTTAGTCACACCAAAATTGTGCCATTTCATGATGATCGGATCAACGCTCCGAAAGTTATCCTCGGACAAACAAACATACAATGACGATTTGCCCAAGTTGATTTAGAGTATAAGCAATAAGACTATAAATAATATAATGAGTATTTAAATAAAAGTTCTACTTCTGAGTTGGCTTGAAAACTTCAATATCTGAGCTGCCGGGCTCAGAAAAGCATCTCTCTACGAGCTACAGAAAACAAAATGAATATAAAATGTCAGTTTAGCGTAAATGAAAAATACGTGTACTGTATCGCGTTGAAATGTTTCTACAGTCTACGCTAAATTTTCATTTTACTCTCTTCTTCCGTAACTTTTCTGCTAACGTGGCTGGACTCTACAGCTCAAATACACTTAGCGTTCGTTCAGACGCGGGCGTTAACAAAACCACATAATTTAATGTATTTATATTATAATAGGTACCATTTATAGGCTGAATATGGTGAAACTATTTAATTTTGTAACATCTGTATAATTCTACCCATATTCTGGCAAATAAATAAATCTTTAATCTGGTTATTTCATTCTATTAATATTCTTTACGTTACACCTCGCCCAACCTTCTTTTAATAATAGGTACTATTCTCCATCCAAAGTTTGTCTAGAAGAAATCGCTGTTTTAAAGATAAGGCCACCCATTATACGTCTTCTTTTTTTCAATTACGTTGTATTTTGCTTTTAAGGTATAATAAAGAATTTTCTTTCATTCGTTCTTTTATTCATTCACACCTGCACAATGGAAGACTTAAAATGGCTTCTCCTGACGCCATTAATGTAGTCAAGTACCTATCTAACACAATATAAGTAGAGCTATTGACACGCTAAGAAGATCGTGTGAAAACGAAGAGTTCCATTCACAGGTTCTCAATTTTACAGTCTCGTTCAACTATGTCACGAACGTGTGGTCAATACCAATGGCATCGCGGCCACAACGTATCTAGACGCATTTATGGTTCCCATTCACACTAGCTACTGCCCGGCCACGTTTTCGTCGCTGATTGAGGCCCGTCTGAACAGAGCGTCTGTTATGACTAGTGATCGGATATCAAGGGCAGATCCAGGGGGGGTCATGGGGGTCATGACCCCCATGCCCATGAACAAGGCATTATGTATACCTATGTGCCAAAGTGTGCGTGTTTTCATAGAATGTGAATTTCTTTAGATTATATGAGGGATGAATGACATACCATAAAAACCTATGCAGCTTTAAGGGATGTTTAGTTTTAGTAGATAATTATATAAAATAAAAAATAACACGTCATACATTTGTTAATACCGGAATCATGGAATTTTTTTGATAAAAAAATGCTATCCATACTAGCCAACTTTGAAATTTAGGTAAATATACATCCGAATATCCGATCACTAGTCATGACAAAAGAACATCTTGCTCATTGACAATACTTTTAAAGCATAGTTTAATCACCGTAATTTAATGAGGGTACTCTATACTTGGTTAAGAACACTACTTGGTTGTGATTTTACTATGGCACAGGTAACGAACTTTGCAGCCAATTAGAACTGGCGTGGAGGTAAATTGGTTGTAGGTAAATATTCCTCACCAAGAAACATTCTCGTATGTAGGTTTCCTAAAGCTTGTTTGTTTTTGCTTACGTCTGTATTTCTTTGTATACTGTGTTTCGGAGTATTTTCTTTTAATCCCTATTACTGAATCAAGGCCGCACAAGACCGGACGATCTTAAAATCCTAAATCCTATGGGGAGGCCTATGTTCAGCCTTATGGACTATACTCATATTGGGGCAGTTTTCTTTTTCAATTAATTCCATTCCCCATAATAATTCAAGACCTTCAAGGCATGTAATATTATAATAAATAAATAGAAATATATTAAAAGAATAGAAGGAAGACGAACACAGTCAGCAAACTTTAAAATTCGAATAGTGATTTTAAAAAATATCGCTTATGTTTGTGAATTCCATGAACAGATGTAATTATGCTTAGCGGTAATAATTGCGAAATAAATTTAAATGATCAAAACGATTTTTCCGAGAATACTTAATGCATATACCTGACTCACACGATACGAATGTTTTCTACCTTACTGTCTAATCAATTCTTATCTACTTAAACACAACTAAGCATAAATACTACAGTAGCTAAGTATTTTTAGCGTTTATTCATTACGAATATTCCGATGAATAATAAATAACTATTAAATATTTTATTTACCTGTCTTAAAGAAAAATAAGTACTGATCTCTGAAAAACAAATTACAACGCACTAATAATTCATAAAATATATTATATTATATTTTTTTAAAGTTTGTTTATTTTTTACTTATATGTATGTATTCGTTCAACGTACTATGCGCTAGGATTAATCGACGTAAGTAGATAAGGTACCTTATTAGTGGAAATCCTATTAAAAATGACTGGAATATTAGTAGGTATAAGATATATATATATATATATTAGTATATTATCAAGATGCAAAATTATACCACTACTTTAAGTATATAATTACTCAAATATAGAAATTCCGATAGAAATAATACGAACAATGTACATACGTATCCTAGCTCAAGTTTAGTAATTATTATAAAGTATTTTTTTATAACTCTGCTGTTAAATCACGCCAAAGAATAAATGCGACTTAGCTGGAAATATTATTTATCATTCGTGTGTAATGTTTATATCTCTGTGTCCAATTATAACTGCGAAACACTTATTGGGAGTGAAGGCCTGTAACATAAACACACTAATTTATTTGTTTTAAAAGCGAAAATTGTGGTTCACTTTTGCCGAATCTTTAGAAACTTCAAGATCTGATCGGTCGTGTTTAAATTATTTTTAGATTTTTTTGAAAATTATAAATTTTTGACACGGTACTTAGATATCGTTGTAGTCCGTTCCAGGAAGTGCGTCAAATATTTAATCATGGCCTCAAGCAGATGAAAAATGCCCAGTTTGGAATGCCTTCTAACAGCATTTGTCTGTAATTCATCATTTTTTATTTGTTACATATTAAAATGATAATTTTTATCATAATCTATATAATATCTTTCTTTGAGTGGCGCTTATCAATTACTGATAGCGTTCATTAGTTCTTTAGTTACTTGTGAGTAGTGAATTGAAAAGGTTGCAACATATTGTATGTGATTTGGGTATTTTTCCATTGTGTTTTGGAATGAAAAGTGAACCAAGAAGTTGAGAAAAAAATGGTAAGTGAAAGTAGAATATTTACATGTTGTAGCCCATGATTAGATACTAATTTTAAAAGTTTTCTCAGGTTAGAGGGCCATGATCCGCAATCAAAGTGTCATCATTAATTTATTTTGGGTTTTTCCAAAAATGATCATATAAATAACAATAAGTACCTTTTGACAAGACACCTCCGTGGTGCAGTGGGCGACTAGCCGGCTGAGATGCAGGAGGTAGTGTGTTCGATTCCCGCCGCGGAACAAATGTTTGCATGATCTACAGATATTTGTTCCGGGTCTGGTTGTTTCTCTATATATTATAAGTATACATTTACAAAATAAATAAAAATGTATATAAGTATTCTATCAGTTAACTGGTTCCCATAGTACAAGCTCTGCTTATTTTGGGGCTAGATAGCGCTGTGTGAAATGTTCAGCAATATTTATTTATTTATTTTGTTTGCTTAATATAAAAAACTCTGAAATACAGGTGAATACCTGGCTGAGACGCTGGTGGTTGCGGGTACGATTCCCGCCGAGAGGGCTAGATAGCGCTGTGTGAAATGTTCAGCAATATTTATTTATTTTATCGGTATTGTATCGGTAAGGATCAAGGATACAAGCAAAATGTGTGTGGTAGTAAAAATCTCAAAATAATATCTTAATTATTAATAACTAGCTGACCCGCCCTGGCTTCGCATGGTTTTTATATTATTTTTCTGTATTTTATATAGCCTATAACTATTTACTATAATTGATTAAACAACTCTTTACTGTTCACCAAAATAAATTACTGAACATAATTTCTTACAAATCAATTTAATACAATGGTCTAAAATGGGACTTATCGCTAAAAGCGATATTTATTAATCTTGAATTCATACAAAAATCTCGTGGAAAAAAGCACTTTTTGTTTTCTCTAATTTTCAAATTTTTCAGGCCACTTTTCCATTTTTTTTACGAACATTAAAAAATTGCCAAATCTGTCCAGCCTTTCTCAAGTGATGCACTTACCAACGAACACCATTTCATTTTTATTTATACAGCTATATTACTAATTAATATGCGTTTAGGCACCTCAATGGCATCTACGAGAAATCATGAAACAATAAATATCCACTTAACACATTGCATTAGCTTTAAATTGTGACTTCGTCTGCTATATCAAATCATCGACGTCATCTGACTGCTCAATCTATAGCGTGATGACACTGTATTGTCGACAAGGATTGTCGACATCCACAGCTATACAAGGGACAACAGATTTCCAGATAGACCTATCCTGTGCTGCCTGCAGCCAACAGTAATCCCTAAGTCGTATTTCTATCCAGTGGGGATCCGTCCTACGATGCACTTGCCAGTCCGTGGTCTCCTCTCGAATGTTTCTACCCCAACGACCACCGGCTTATGAGTAATTTTAATTTAAAAAATAGGGCAGGATTTCAGCTGTTATATTAACATGTAGACTGTTGATCATCTCCATTGTTTAATTAATATTTTAATTTTTTCATTCTTAGATCCTGATCTGATAATACCGAAACATACCAAACACGGGTCATATTTGGAATTTTCTGTTACCCATTACAAAGTTCTTGTCAGAACCTAGTGTAGTAGGCATCATCTTGTTTGGGTTCTTTTAAATTGTGTTGGTAGATGACGACACATGATTGGTAGATGATGGTGGAAATGACACAATATAATAAATAGATATGGGCTTCTCTTGTGATTTTTCCAGGATGATGGCTCCCGATCGATGGGGTCCGTGGTTATCCAGGTGGGTGCCCTGGAACTGCTAGCGAGGTATTCTATGAATTCCGGGAGAGCCACCAGCGTACTTTCCTCGATCCATGAGTTCAGGATGCAGGAGGTAGAATCTTCAGGGGGAAAACAGTGGAATTGGAAGTATTTGAGAGTAAGTATAAGAAAAACCTGAATTCTTTGACCTTATCGTAAATAGCTTTACCGAAACGTAATTAATTATTTAATTGTCTTACCTCAATCCAATGAAAGTATGTATGACCATACTTATACGAGTATAATATAAATTCAAATGTAACTCTGTCTCTCTATCTGTTTGTTTGTAACGTTTTCACAACTAATCGGATGGACCGATTTCGATAAAATTTGTTATACAGATAGATTATGACCGGGATTAGGACATAAGCTACTTTTTACCTGACTGCGCTGAAGGAAAGTAATGTCTGTATTGATAAACCACGCGCGCAAAACCACGAGCGGCAGCTAGTCAACATAATCAACATTTGTCACAATTACACCAATTCACATTGTGATAAGTGTAGATTATAAACGGGTTTTTATATTGCTTGGGTTCAGACTCGTGAATTTCCTTTATATTATAAATTGAATCTGTATGTAAAAATACTTCTTTTAGAATATCCAAAATTAACGTAGTACTTTTGAGTATTCGTGGTAATCAATTAAATGCTAATTAATTTTCAAGAAAGATAAACTAGTAATTAATATTCCGTAGCTAAAATTAATTTTGGACTTACACAAAATTCGAATATTTAAGGTTTAATAGATTTAATAGATTAATAAACTGCGCTCAAAGACCAAAATTGTTGACGTAGCCACCAAAGCCGCTCAGCTGAAGTGGAACTGGGCTGGGCATGTCTGTCGCATGCCAAGTGAGCTGTGGGCAAGGATAGCCACCGAGTGGCGTCCTGATCCAGCGAGAAGGCGACGCGGCAGACCGAAACGTAGATGGCGGGACGAGCTGGATAAATTCCTAACGGATTGGCCACAATCAGCTCAGGACCGCCAAGTCTGGAAAGAATGGGGGGAGGCCTTTGCCCAGCAGTGGGACACGAATGGCTGATAATAAAATAAAAAAGGTTTAATAGAGAAATCTTTGAGTACCTACTCCTTACATAACTTTCATCTGATTAGGTTAGATCCACAGCTGGATTAGCTGGGTTCACACGCCACACTCTCCTGTCCTGCCTGTGTCAACCATTACCTTCCCTCAATTCGCGTGACTTCGTCACATCATTTGACTAGTGGTCCGTCAACTTATCTGCATCATTTACGTCACCACCACTTGGTTGCTGACTTTGTCCATCATCCGTCTTCCTTTCTAAACAAGGAATGACTTTTTTAGGATCCTAGTGTTGATGAAAGTACCTAATTTTAATGAAATAAATTTCTAGGTTCTTTCTAGGCAAGCGTGCTCCATCTTCGATCACACCTTCACTTAGTGAGGTAGTGGTCAAGCGCTTGGCTATCTAGAAAAAAAATCTTCTTGAGCACACTGCCGACGTTTATTGGGAGATAAAGAATTAAAATTGCACAATTGATGAAGATATTGAGAATGGAGCCACAGACAAAAACACTATGTTTTTAACACGTTCTTGCCATGTGTACTGTCTAGTTCCACTTCAGTGGGTTAATCCTTCTGATTGTATACACAAGTTTACTTCTGGGTCGTATTTCGATGCTGGGACTAATAATTATGGTATAACAGCGAGGTGCCTCCATTGCTTTCTTCTTCTTTTTAGTTCTTTTTCATGTAACTATACTGCACTTTGTTTTGCAGGATCAATTCGAGCAAAAAGATTTGGAAGGGCTCTACAGAAAGTATGATGATAAACTAAAAGAAACTCTCATCCACATTTTTATATCTTTACTTATCTTCTTTTCTACTATCCACGTTATTATGGTTGCTGTCGGAACATATTTTGAGGTAAGCTATCAATGATGTTGTTTACCCTTGAAGAAATGTAAACCATTCGGGAAAGAGGTTGTTTGTGTGTGTATAATATGAATAATAATAATAAGCCTTTTTTATTTCTCAAGTAAACCAAATTCAATTTTTTTTTAAGTGAAACTTTTATTACATCGTCTCAAACTTTTTTGTCTGTGTGTTGCATGTCGCGTGACGGTCGGCCGCGGAGTAGACATAAAGTGAAAGACGCTCGTCAGAACAGCCGAGGCCAATATGGCGGCGCCTATAGTTCGCATCAGCTGACCGTGTAGTGTATAGACTATTGCTCATTTGTGCCAAGGAGGAAAAATGTCTTTAATGTGAAACAAAGTTTCACTTTTACCGTGGTTTCATAAAACCACACAATCCTTTTTTGTTTTTTTAAGTATTTTAGTTGACGACCTCTGTGGTGCAGTGGGCGAATAGCCGGCTGTGACGCAGGAGGTTCCGGGTTCGATTCCCGCCGCGGAACAAATGTTTGCATGATCTACAAATATTTGTTTCGGGTCTGGATGTTTTTCTATATAATATAAGTATGTATTTACAAAAAAAAAGAAGTATATAAGCATTCTATCAGTTATCTGATTCTCATAGTACAAGCTCTGCTTAATTTGAGGCTAGATAGCGCTGTGTGAAATGTTCAGCAATATTTATTTATTTATTTATTTATTTTCATAGTAAATTATGTTTATGGTTTTGCCCCCCATGTACGGGCAAAGGCCTCCTCCAAATTCTGTTTGTGTGTATTACTTATTAATGTTGTAGGAGGTACAGTCAACATCAACATACCTGACATTCGGAATGTATATTTTGCGGATCGGCATTCCGATACTGTCACTTTGGAGACGACTATACAATCCTCTAACGGAAAAATGGTTCTGGATGCCGATTGTGATCACTATTATTATAACGATTGATATCGTTTTTACCGGTGAGTATTCCTACCTAATGACCATGTACTTTATGTAGATTAAAAGAGTTATGACGCGCACGCCACACATGTCCGTCAGTGTCTGATCTGACATCTTCCTTAGAATTTCATACATTACACCTGCTGTGTGCACTCTCATGCCACGCAGACGCATTCGGTATGCACCAGCCTTAAGTTTAGCTAAGTTGAGCGGATGGTATAGCCTCGGCAACCCAAGCCTATCTTATCAATTCTATCCCAGGCATTACATCGATTACGCCCTTTATCTGGCTAATGCTGCAACCACCAGACGCTGTATTTCATTGTTTATTCATCTCTTTATAATTTGTATGTAATTTGTCTTCAATTGATAGATAGCCCTTATTTTTTTTGTCTACTTAAACGTAAACTTCATTAATAATAATTATGTTAAATTCAATCTCCATAGCGGCCACCAAAACCATGTTTTCTTTCCTCTGCGCGCTGTTTTATTTAGCAAGAAGAAAGAGAGAGGACATTTATTCTTACATTGTTTACACAACACATCCACAAAAATATATGTTGCTAAGAAACAATGTTTATTTCAGATGTGGCCATCAGTATTTACAGTTTCCATGAGGGTATCTCTCTCCGACCCGCATATACCACCATGGCACTTCTGTCCATCTACATCTTCCTACCAATGAGAAACAACTTCCTAGCTATACTGATCGGAGTCATCGTCAGTACCATCTACGTACTGATCTTTGCTTTCTTCACATATGACAATAGCCCCCAACTTGGTATTGTGGTAAGAGTATGTACTGTATCTAAGTGACAAATATTTTGCATTATCATAACTAGTGGTTCGCCCCGAACTGAGATCTTGCGAGTCTCCGATTAAAACAAAAAAATATTATTTGTAATCTTTGGCTATCAACATAGTGCCACGAAAAATATTACCACCTAACTTGACCTACAGTTTCATTCAAATTATAGTTAACAGGAGTTCATGTAATGTGGTTATATTTTTTTGGGGTACAAATTGCAGTTATTCTGGATTTCAGAATTTTGCCTAATTTTGTGTCACTTAAGCTACACGCATACAAATTGCTAATAACTAAAAAAAAATAAAAACTTTACTAAAAATAAAACGGAGTCTAAATGTATTAATGAAGACCTTTCATTTGACGTCCCACTTGACCTAATAGTCTTATTTTCATTATTTTTTTACTCCTCTTGAACCCCAATATCTCAACCACCCCCCAACATTTTTACCTTATTTAATCACACCAAAATTGTGCCATCATTGGCCACACCTATGTATCAAATTTCACGATGATCGGATCAACGCTTCGAAAGTTATCCTCGGACAAACATACATAAAAACAACGCCGATTTGCCCAAGTTGATTTAGAGAGAGAGAGAGAGATATAATTCTTTATTGTTTTACCAAATTACAATAACTTAACCTAGAAAAGTTAGACTAATACATGGTGGTACAATGGCCGGCCTTATCGCTTAAAGCAATCTTTTCCAGGCAATCTTTGGATGGACTGGATTGAAAAAACGTGTGAGGAGGCCGTGTTACAATAAATACCTATTTATGTAGGATAAAAATAAATAAATACCTAAACCTAAAACATTTCTCCATAAACTTATACAAATATTATAAAATACATACATTTGTATATGTAAGAGATCTCGCTTCGCTCGATCAATAATTAATTCCTTCATAAATAAATAAAACTAAATGCTGGACTTTTTCACACAACGCTATCTTTACCCCAACTACAAGCAACTAAGCAAAGTTTGTAGCTACTAAGCAAATAACAGATATAATACCATCCTATATAGATTTTTTGTAAAAACTTACTTAAAATATTTAGAAAAACACCCACACCCGGAACCAATATCTTTAGATCATGAAAACATTTGTTCCGCGACGGGAATCAAACCCACAATCTCCTCCATCTCATCAGCCGACTTACCCAATGTTCCTTGGAGGTCGTCAATCCGTACTATTATGTAGACATTGATTGTGGTCCACCAATTGACCATATTTTCAATCATCGCCATAATCTTACATAATATCGTTCAGAGCATTGGCGTCACATTTCTCTTGGCAGTGATAAGAGGATAAGACTAAAATGCTTGTTATTTCTCCTTTATAACGAGAGAAGTAGGTTTTGTTCAGAAGATAGCAGCAAAATCTTTAATACATTTTTGACGACCTCCGTGGCGCAGTGGGCGAATAGCCGGCTGAGACGCAGGAGGTAGCGGGTTCGATTCCCGCTGCGGAAAAAATGTTTGCATTATCTACAGATATTTGTTCCGGGTCTGGTTGTTTCTCTATATATTATAAGTATGTATTTACAAAAAACAAACTGTATATAAGTATTCTATCAGTTATCTAGTTCCCATAATACAAGCTCTGCTTAGTTTGGGCCTAGATAGCGCTGTGTGAAATGTCCAGCAATATTTATTTATTATTTATTTATTTAGTAGGTATACATTTCTTATTGATTATCACGTCAAAACAGGAACAGCATAGGTGAGAAAGACGTAACGTTTTTTACTAATTGATCACTCTACGAAAACATGTCATATTTTCATCATTATCTACCTTACCTACCTACTTTGTTAGTTGTACATAATTGGGACATACTTGTAAATGTTTCAGGTAGCATCAGATATTATCTATTTGATCGGCGTTAATCTGATGGGCGTGTATTTCCGACTAATGAACGAAATTGTCACTAGAAGATCCTTCCTAGACCGACGTGCTTGTGTTGAAAGTACACTGCGATTGAAGTTCGTCAAAGATCAAGAAGTAAGTTTTATCAATAAGCGAAGACCCCTAAATAAAAAGTAGTATTCCGCTAAAACTGATCTTAATGTTTATTTATAAATACCTAATCAAAATTAGGTACTATATAGGCATAGATTATTCAAAAATGTTGGCTAAAATTAACGTCATTTATTAGAACTGGGCAAAAACTAATTCCTCTGCAATCGGATAGGCCCTTTGTTATGGGAAGAAACACTTAACAACATCAGTGCTTATGTTTTATTCTCGAACAATTGCGTTCATAATATAACTTCCTCGGAATTTCCAAGAGTATCTACGTAGTTTTCACAGACAAGTGTCTTTTAAAATATGTTCTTTTTTCTTCAGGAACGTTTAATGATGAGCATTCTCCCCGAACACATAGTGTCAAAAGTTCGTCAGGATATACGGACCATGTTTTTGGGTTTGCAAACACATACAATGAGTCATACGATGAGATCGTTCAAGTAAGATATTATTTTGACCGTTATTGTTTGATGGAGTAAAGCTTTAGGGTATCTTAAACATACCTAACATTGATAGGTTGTTGAAGACACTTAGTTCTGCGGCATACGCAGTCAAAAAGATCCGTCTTTTTACAGACGTAAACACAGCTAGACTTGTTTACTTCAGCTACTTCCACAGCATTATGTCATACGGTATACTGTTGTGGGAGAGTGCTGCAGATATAAACACCGTTTTTGTGCTTGAAGAGGGCTGTTCGTGCCGTTTATAATATGGGCCCCAGAGAAGCATTACGCGTCTAAGAAATAAATATGACATTCCCTTATCAATACGAGTTTATCTATGAAAATCTCATGTATGTTCACAAAAATATTAATTTGTTTCAGAAAAATAGCGATAGTCATAATTTTAATACTAGAAATAAAGATAAACTCGCTGTTACCACTTGTAGACTACATAAAGATAGTAAATCGTTTAAAGGGCAAGGTGTAACGCTTTTATAACAAACTCCCAAGGGATTTACAAAAATTGACAATTAACAAATTTAAAAACGTAATTAAACAAAATCTTTTTAAAAAAGCCTACTATAAAATATCGGATTATTTAGATGATAGAGAAGCTTGGGATTGAAATTGCTCCAACTCGTTCAAAATGTTACAATTTAGACATAATTTATTTTCTGTATTGATAAGTATCCTAAAAGGATCATTATAAAAAACCAGCCTTGTTTCTTGCCTTTCTTTTCGCGAAGGAACAGACCGTAAAATTGATATTTCAAAGTGATCCTTGTGATTTTAATGAATAAAAATATTTTACTTTGACTTTGACTTTATTACATCAAATTCTCGTAATATTAACATTAGTATATGTCATATATGCAGGTCCTATGCAGTCAACTTTCGTTCGCAGTTCGACTTTTAGATAATTACTCTACGTTTTTTCTCAAATACATAATTTGTTTTATGTTTTAATTTCAGTCAGCTCTATGTAGAGGAACATGAAAACGTAAGCATCTTGTATGCAGATGTTGTAAACTACACTATGATATCGACCACTCTTTCCCCATTGAGAATGGTGGAGCTGCTAAACGAACTATTTGGAAGATTTGATGAGGCTTCTGAGGTATCTACAGTTTAATATACTTATTTCCGAACTCCAGGATTTAACGTGTATTAGTCGTGGTTAGCAAAGACTGCCCTATGTGTCCAAGGTTCAGACTGAACAAATATTTGCAGTTCTTGCTGCAGAATATTTGCATGACCCTGTAGGGAGGGATATCAATGAATATATAAAAATAATATTATAAATTTCAAAATAACTCTCTCTCTCTGTCTGTTTGTAACGTTTATGAGGATCTGACCGATTCCGATGAAATTTGGTATATAGATAGAACCTGGATTCAAACAAAAGCTACATTTTACTGACAAACCACGCCTGCAAAGCCGCAAGCAGAAGCACAAGAAGTGTAAGTCGGGAAAAATTCGACCTTGAATTATGACGGGCAACTGCTCTCTGGGCCTATGCATACGGCGTATTTTAAACGTGCAAAGGACGATCGTTTCACGAACGCGCATTTACGACACCGTAAATTCCCAAAAATCATCAAACGCTTAGAAAACTTATAGACAAAATCACCTGGTTCAATAACCTTTAACCAAACAACCCTTATTTTATTTCAGGAGCATGACGTGCTAAGGATAAAATTTCTCGGGGACTGTTATTACTGCGTCAGTGGAATACCGAAACCTAGCGAGCAACACGCAAAGAACTGCGTCGATCTCGGACTTGAAATGATCAATATTATAAAGGACGTAAGGTATACTTTAGATAAACTAGAGATATTACACCTGGTATTAAATTTTAAGCTAGCAATAAAACTATGTCTTTCACATGTAGTTATAAAATAATTATTAATTCGCACACGATTGGTCGCTCTGGAAATATATGGGGAGGTATATGTCCAGCAAAGGACGTCATATAGTATGATGATGGTGAATTGGTAGAGACAGGGGTAAACGTTAATGTTGTTTCCCGAAGCATTTTTAGTGATGGTCAAAATAGTAAGATCGCTCTTCGTGTTCCTGCATTTTGTATGGCACGCAACGTGATTTCGGCACAAGGTACCAGCACAAATGCAGAAACGTTTCCTACAAATTCAGACGATTCTATGCCGCCAGTCTGGCAAAATAATGTTGCGAATTAAATGTGCATAAGTGCAGATGAGCTTTTATTCGTTCTTGATCACCCATTTAATTTGAAATGTAAAATATCTACTAGAAATTAAAAGAAGTATTAATTTCGTGATTTATTTGCAGAGATAAACGCTCTTTGAACATTGACATGAGAATAGGGGTTCATTCAGGAAAGATCCTAAGTGGACTTATCGGTATAAGGAAATGGCAGTTTGATATCTGGTCGAAAGATGTGACAATTGCTAGCAAAATGGAATCAACGGGAAAGGCAGGGTAAGAATAAGCAGAATATTAAATTGTGGAATTTTAGTAATTACCTATTCCTGTACTATTTTCTCGCGTTTTCATAATTATTTCTGGGTCGCGACGGGTAGAAGCGACGTGTAACCCGAGAGCTGGCGTTAATCTGAATCAAAGCATAAGTATTCAACGGGGGTATCTCGATAACATTGGTCGAAAGGCTTTGATTTAAAAAGATAAATAAATACATATTGCTGGACATTTCACACAGCGCTATCTAGCCCCAAACTAAGCCGAGCTTGTGCTATGGGAACCAGATAACTGATAGAATCTTATATACATTTTTTTGTAAATACATACTTATAATACATAGAGAAACAACCAGACCAGGAACAAATATATGTAGATCATACAAACATTTTGTTCCACGGTGGGAATCGAACCCGCTACATCCTGCGTCTCAGCCGGCTATTCGCCCACTGCACCAAGGAGATCGTCAACATTCAAATCCAAATAGATTAAGATTTTATTTATATATTTTTTTATTTTAAACTACTTGTGATCGTGTCGGTATTATTTAAACTAGTTGCTACTAGTTACTACTATGCACTGGATCGTGGTCGAAAAATTAAGAATATTTTTTTATGTTTAGCTTTATTTTATCATTCGCCCCTTCTTCTTCATATTCATTAACTATGCCAAATCTCACACTCCTCCGAGCGCGCGATAAGCTTAAAAAGGCTATATAGATATATTTTAACCATTATTCCAGAAAAGTACATGTGACGAAGCAGACCTTAGAATTATTATTAGAATTCGCAAGAGAATACATAATCGAGCCAAACTTTGAATCTCAAAGCCACCCTTTTATCACGAAAAATAAGCTGGAAACCTACCTATTATCTAGGCCGATGCGGGTAATGTATTTTTACTTTATAATACTTCGTCTAGATATCTGCAAACGATTTAGGAAAATTGCTCATTGTTTATTTGTATTTTTTCTTAAAGAGAAAATTGAAGTTTATGAAGCACTTTGTTTGTCGATTCTATTGTGAGGGTTCAATTGGCCCGGATAATATACCTAGACCAAATTACTTTAAAATCTAACTGGCCTAGATAATCTTTAAAAATAAATAAGGTTAAGCAACATTCTTCGCTGGGATATTCAAATCAGAGTCACGGAAGGCATCTCAGGTCAATTCAAAATCCCAGGTAAAATAATTCGTCAGCCCACGTCGAATGTCTTCAGGCCACTTCAAAATATCAAACCGGGATTGATCTCAGGGATGACAGCTCAGTCGTATACGAACTTAACAATGATTATTACTTACAGGCTCAAGAATACAAACCATTTAGAAGAGCTTCCGTTGGTTTCACCAAAATAATCACTAAAAACACCAGTACCAGAGTAAGTCCTGCCATAACTGATTTTAAACAAACATAAATACCAACCACACAATAAATCTATAACCTCTGATTTCCAGTAGCGATCGGAAAATAGGAGTTCATCAAATAATAGAAGGACCACAACTTTCATGGATGAAAACTTGGTTGAGTACCAACAAATGTTGAAGGCTGCTGATGCACAAATGACTAAGGAAATTGAAGATATGACTAATGGAAAGTACGTACATTTCATCATTATCTTGATCATCATATCAGCCATAGGACGTCGACTGCTGGACATAGGCCTCCCCCATTGATTTCCAGAGCGACTGATCTTTGCCCTGAATCCAATGGCTCCCAGCAACCTTTATCAGGTGATCTTTTCATTTAGCAGGGGCCGTTCTACGCCGCGCTTTCTAGTGCGTGGTCTTCACTCTAGAACCTTTCTACCCCAATGGCCATCAGTTCTTCAAGCTATGTGCCCCGCCCACTTTCACTTTAATTTACTAATCCTCTTAGCTATCTCTGTGACCTTGGTTTGTCTAAGGATCACCTCTTTTCTGATTCGACGTTAGATATACTTCAATCTTAGAAATTTTTAACTCTAGTCTAACCCATGACTGTGACATTAAAATATTAAAATACCCATGTTTTTTGCAGGGATCAATTTAGGAAAGAATCAAATCTGAACAGGCTTTCATTAATGTTCAAAAATTATCAGCTCGAGAAGACGTTCCTGCTTTTGCCAGATCCCTTATTCAAATACTACATAACCTGCTGTCTAATTATCTTATTTTTAATACTGATGATAAACGGACTGACAACAAATTGGTAAGAGACTTTTCTTTCGATAGAAAACTTCGCTAAACAATCGCTTAACCTATTTCTTTGTTATAGGCTAGAAGGTTTCCAGTGGTACACCTGGATCATATTCGGATTTCTTTTACTATCACTGATAGTGTTACAACCGTTAACATGGTTTCAATTCCTCTGGACGAAATACAAAGGTTTCGAACAGCCTAGGGACAAACGCCTGAGATGGATCTATGATACATCAACGACAATTATAAAGTCAGCAACGACACGAACTATTTTGTACGTGCTGATAAGTGTGGGACTAGCTGCTACTTCTGTGGTCAACGTCATTGGGTGTACAGAAGCAAAGGTGGAACCAGCTGTTGCTGAAACCGTTCTTTCGAATTGTGTTTCATCGTGGGTAATTACAATTTACACACCTTTATAGTGGGGCTGTCTTATTGCAATTAAGCTTTGTTTCATGTTCAATGTTTTATGTACTACCTATTCATATTCAGCAGATTAAATAACCCAAAACTAATTTATCTTACTCTTTTATGATAATTACCCCTCGATGCTGATCTGATATTTCTGTTCTAGCATGTTACCCAATGCTGGGGCCTAGCGCTGCTGTTGAACTTTCTGTTCAGCAGAGTGTTTTTCATCTTCAAATGGATAGTCGCTGGAGGGATGACCGCTTTCTACCTCTGGATAGTTTGGGCGATCAAGACTTCGCTTTTCGCTACAGATACAACGTGGAATGTTGGTATAGACCCAAGAGTCTCCCATACTCTTTCAGTTGTTTTTACTACAATTACGTTGTACTGGATTGATAGAACAACCGAGTATAGAAATCGTTTGGATCATCTATGGCAGTTGCAGTTGAGCGAGGAGCAGCAGGAAGCGGAAATGATGCTAAAAGTCAATAACATGCTTTTGGAAAATATATTGCCGGCTCATGTTGGTACGGTTCTGCTTCATTTAATTTATATTTTAACTAATTCGTGAAAAATTAGCGTTGTAAAAGATTTGTCCTGGTTTTATTTCAGTGCAAGTCTACTTGAACCTTAATAGGTCGATAGATGAACTATACTACGAGAAGTATGACAATGTAGCAGTCATGTTTGCGTCTCTGACTGACTACAAGCTGGGTGTAGAAAGCGACGCTGATCTGAACGACAAATTCATGCTGAGTATCCTTGATGAAGTAATTTCAGATTTTGATCGGGTAAATACGAAACCTCCTATTTAGTTTATTATTTACATTTAAAGAACGGCGAATGTCCCTACTTTTATAACTACTTGTCGGCATAGGTACGAGGCATGCCTTTTAAGTTCTGTCGTTTCCATATTTTCCGGCAATTTTGAATTTGGAACTGTTCTATATTCGAATGTGTTTACATTTTGAATCTCAAAACAGTTGAAAGTATTAGGATTAATGCTATTGTTTAGTCACAGTTTCGATTTGAATCTGTCAGGTCACGTACGAAAATGAATCTTTCTAAGGAAAATGTTCGTGCAATAATTTTCTACAACTTTAGAAGAGGCCTGACACGGCTTCAGTGTTTAGAAGAGCTAACATCTGTGTTCAGTGATGTAGCCCCATGTCTGCGGACTGTCGAACGCTGGTATTTAGAATTCCAGCGTGGACATACTAGTGTTAGTGACAGATTTCGCGAAGGACGCCCAAAATCCGCCTTCACTGAAGATAACATCATTGCTGTGAGACAACTAATTCTCGAAGATTGTCATGTGACGTATCGAGAGATAGAGGCTCTATTAGGCATCTCAGGGACAACCATTCAGAAGATCTTGCATGAAGCGCTTGGTGTGAGAAAGCTAGTTTGCCGTTGGATACCGCATCTGCTTTCCGACGATCACAAGGCGGCCCGCGTCAGATGGTGTAAGAAAACTCTGCAAAGGTTCAACCGAGGGGAGTCAAATCACGTCTACGACATCATAAGTGGTGACGAATCTTGGATCTATGCCTACGATCCTGATACCAAACAACAATCTACAATCTGGGTCTTTCAAGACGAGCCAAAGCCGACTAAAGTTGTTCGTTCTCGAAGCACTTCAAAGAAGATGGTGGCCACGTTCGTTGGAAAAACCGGCCATGTTGCGACTATTGCACTTGAAGATCGTAGAACGGTTAACGCAGAGTGGTATACTACAGTTTTTTTACCACAAGTCATCGCCGAACTTCGAAAATCTAACTCAAAGCGACGCATCATCCTGCACCACGACAACGCAAGCTCACACAGCGCTCGTCAAACGATTGAGTATTTGAAGCAGGAAAAAGTAGAAATTCTTGACCATCCTCCATACAGTCCTGACCTAAGCCCTAACGATTTCTTTACATTTCCTAAAATTAAGAAAAGTCTTCGTGGTCAAAGGTTCCAGTCCGGTGAAGAAGCAGTCGACGCTTTCAAGACAGCCATTTTGAACACCCCACTTTAGAGTGGAATAAATGTTATAATAACTGGTTTGAGCGAATGGAAAAGTGTTTTAAGCTACGTTGTGAATACTTTGAAAAACAATAAAAAGTACTATAAGGTTCTAGATGTGTTTTTTTCTTCAAACGACAGAACTTAAAAGGCATGCCTCGTAGTGCCATTCACGGGAATTAGTGACCGTTAACTTAACGTGGATATGCCTTCTATATCCCGGGAAATATATTTTTATTTTATTTAACAGGTTCTTTTAGTATTTCGAAATTCGTATTTTACATAGTAAGTATTCAGCTTTATGTAAATACATATTGTATAGGTCACTAAAGTCATCACTTTCCCTCACGCTTTTGTAGCTTATCGCGGGTGAGGTGAGGACCCGGTTTATTAGTAGTCTGATATGTCGTCGTGCGTACTCATGGTATCTTAAACAGTTACTCTTCATTTACATCGACATTCAGAAAAATATCCCCGGGATTCGGGGGAATAAATCCCGGGGCATATCCATATTAACTTATCATTCAGGTTCATTGACCCAAAATAGCACTACCTATGCCGACCCCTATTTATAACATACGCTTAAGTTAGAAGCTACTAAAATGACCAAGTCATACTGTACGCACGTTGGTACACTATATTGACCAGAAGGATGTCACATGTGTGTTTAATATTACTTTGACAATTATGTCTCTTGTTTTATGTTAACTGTGCTGTTATCGTTGTCAAATAAATATTTTACTTACTTACTTACATTTTATAAAAAATATTATATTCTAGGCAAGTAGATATGTGAATGAGTATCCTAGTAAAAATGCTTTATGTTATCCAGTTACTTTTGGCGGGAACATCAGTCTACAAAGTAGAAAAGATCAAGATGGCAGGTTGGACCTACATGGCGGCTTGCGGGCTCGATCCCAACAGAAGAGACTCTTACGATTCCTCGTCATACAATTCCACCAACCCTCGTCAGAACAACCCATACAATAGGGCGGTAACGGTGACAATGGTAGAATTCGCAGCGGCTATGATGTTGCAGCTACAGAACTTTAATCGAGGATCCTTTCAGAGCTTTGAGGGCTTGAATTTACGAATTGGTGAGTTCCTACAAAAGACGGCAACCACATAACATCCTCTCAACTCGTCCAGCCTTTATCTGTGGTCTATAAAGTGGTATACCACTATTAACAGTACACTGTGTGCCTATTACCAAACTCACAACACTGCGTCTACTTATCTTATTCTAAGTAAAACGTGGGATGTGCTGTAGATAATGATAACGTATCATTAAGTCTTCAGTAGAGTTTTTTTACAAATTAATATTTTATAAGTACGAAAGTGGATGCATAAACTAAATCTAGCAACGCAAAAACACAACCTAAGTTAGTCAGTAAGTTTCAAAGTTGCATCAAAGTTCTTTGATAGAAAACTTTACAGTCAGTAGCCAGTTTTCTACTATTTGGGGGTGACCTGACGTTTCATGTTTTGGTTTATTTACAGGTATATCCCATGGCGAAGTAGCGGCTGGAGTAGTAGGGTCACTTAAACCTCTGTACGATATTTGGGGGCACGCTGTCAATATGGCCTCCAGGATGGACTCCACTGGAGATACTGGCAAGATACAGGTTTGACGTCACTGATTTACCTACTTACATATGTGGGTTGGCTGTGGGTATTATAACTTTCGGAAAAAGACTGAGATATCGAGATTAGGCATAATAACGCAGCGTCTTTTCATATTGCTTGAGAATATGCTAGAGATGTTGTAGAATTATATGATGGCTTATTATAAAATTTACTAAAACTCTATATTTCGTTAGTTTTAGAATATACTGTTACGCCGAGGCTGTTAAACAATGGGTAATAATCGAAGTTTCTCGAGCGCTTTTGTCTGTGTTATTGTTTGTGGTTTCGCAGAAAGGGAAGTGGCCATTATGTCGAAACACCGACCCTTTCCTGGAACAATTGAGATCGTTCTCGAACAATCGGAATGTGTGCGATATAAATAGGCCGGAGAGATGGCCGGACAGTCAGTCTGAGTCAGTCTGAGTGAGTGAGTCTCAGCGAGGCCCTGGAGGACTGACGTGGGAAGGGTCTCGCGTGAACAGTAGTTGCTCCCGAGTCAGTCTGGATTAAGCTATACGTGCGAACATTTCGGTGACTTTAAGTGGTGCACCAGTGGTGTGAATAGTGTGTTGTGATATGTGTGACCAAGTTCGTGTATTCATCGTTTAGTGTTGAATAAAAGTGTTATTTTGGCTAAACCGATTCCCATTATTTTATCCCGAACCCTCAGCTCGTAACAATTTGGTGTCAGAAGTGGGATAAAATAATGCCGGTTCTACCAAAGGATAACGTGGATGGTGTAAAGACGCGAGGTCAACGACAACAAGAAATGGATGAAAGGCGGTTTGGGGAGCCTCCGGTTCAAGAAGCTCAGCAGAGGCGTCAGCCGATAGACATGGAATCAGCCGCCGCCGAATCATTTGAAGCTTCATCATCATCACCATACGTGGGTCAAGCTCCTGTGACAGGCGATCTTGCTGCTATTATGGCAATGCTCCGTCAGGATAAGGAAGAGCAGCGTCGTCAACAAGAAGAGCAGCGTCGTCAACAGGAAGAGCAGGCTCGGTTGCAAGAGGAACAGCGCCAGCAGGATAAAGAAGAGAAGCGTCGTCAACAGGAAGAGCAGGCTCGGCTGCAGGAGGAACAGCGCCAGCAGGATAAAGAAGAGCAGCGTCGTCAACAGGAAGAGCAGCGACATTGGCAGGAAGAACAGGCTCGACTGATGAAAGAATTGTTCAGTTCAATTGGAAAGGAAGTCCAGTGTGTGAGAGAACAGATAGAACATCATGAGAGCCGTATGTCGGAAGTTGAAATTCAGATCGCCAAGTTAAAAAAAGCTCTGGATGTCCTAAGGTCTGAAGACAGCAATGTGGCTCCTATATTTGCTACACCTTCAGCGCGAGATTTTAAAATGCCACCATTTGATGGAAGTTCTTCGTGGTCAGCCTACAAGAATCAGTTTGAGGCAGTTGTCAAGGCCAACGGATGGACAACGGTGCAGGCCATGACGGCTTTAACACTGGGCCTTCGTGACCAGGCACTTAGAGTTTTAGAGGCTCTTGGAAAGGATTTCACCTATGAACAGCTATTGGAGGCACTGGAGTCACGCTTTGGTGACGCACATCTGGAACATGTTTTTCGAGCGCAGTTAAAGGACCGGAGCCAGCGTAACTCGGAGAATTTACAGCAGTGGGCTCTTGAGATAGAAAAGCTGGTTCGAAAGGCATACCAAACCTCTCCAGCACCCCTTGACAGTTATTTGGTTCAGGCATTCGTAGACGGAATACGTGATTTGGAAGTGAGAGCTGCTGTAAGGCTTGGACATCCTGATTCTTTGAAAAATGCCTTGGCCCATGCATTGGAGGTGGAGGCTGTACGTCAGGACCACCGAGCTCACCATATCAGAGAAGTAAAGGACTTTTACACTCACGACAGTCGTCCGAAGTTTAGCCCTAGATGCTGTGAGTGTGGAGAAAGAAGACATCTGAGGTCAAGCTGCCCAAAGAAGGTGGAGGCCGTGCGTCAGGACCACCGAGCTCACCACATCAGAGAAGTGAAGGACTCTTATACTGGGTACAATCGTCCAAAATTTAGTCCTAGATGCTACGGGTGTGGAGAGAAAGGGCATCTGAAGTCAAATTGCCCAAAAAGAGAAGAGAGCATGGATGAGTTATCACGACGACCATGCCCTGAAAACTGGAAACATTGTGCCGAAGAGAAGCCTAAAGAAGCGGTGCCCGTCAGGCTGTTGAGAAGTTTGAGAACGGATCTAAGTGACGAATGGAAGGAAACTTTGCAGCAGGCACAACAGGACGACAAAGACCTTAAACCCATCATTGAAAGGATCACAGCGGGTACCACTAAGCCTTAGTGGAGTGACATTGCTGCTCTGAGTACAACAACGAAGAGTTATTGGGCACAGTGGGAGAGCCTGGTTATCCACGACGGGGTGCTGTGTCGCAAATGGGAAAACGCTCGTGGAGATCACTGTCATCTGCAAATGGTAGTTCCCAAAGCCAAGGTCCCTAACGTGCTACAACTGTACCATGAAGGATGTTCGGGAGGCCACATGGGAGTAAAAAGGACACTGTTAAAAATAAGGGAGCGGTTTTACTGGATCCATTGTAGAGAAGATGTTGAAGACTGGTGCCGAAAATGCACTACTTGTGCGGCAGTGAAAGGACCCCATACACGCAGTAGAGGAGCACTAAAACTGTATAACGTTGGAGCCCCATGGGAGCGTATAGCCCTGGATATTGCAGGACCATTCCCTGTAAGTAAAAATGGAAATAAGTACTTCATGGTCGTTATGGACTACTTCACAAAATGGCCCGAAGTTTTCGCCATTCCTAATCAAGAAGCTTCGACGGTAGCAGATAAACTCGAAGAAGGAATTTTGAATCACAAGTATTTCAGGAGACATGCCGAATAATGGGGACTCATAAAACAAGAACCACTTCTTATCATCCTCAGTCTGATGGAATGGTGGAAAGATTCAATCAGACGTTGGAGAGATATCTGGCAAAAGTGGTCGAAAATAAGCAAAACGATTGGGACCAACACATACAGCCGTTTTTACTGTCATACAGAAGTGCAGTCCATGAGAGTACAGGCGCCACTCCTGCGTTGGCAAATTTTGGAAGAGAACTGCGGTTGCCTGCAGACCTGATAACTAGCATTCCTCCAGATTCTCCGCGTGCCATCACAGATTATGCAAACGACCTGCGCAATAAAATGAACGACATAAATGAACACATTCGACTAACTGGTCAAAAAATGTCTGAGAAAATGAAGACCCGTTATGACCGAAATTCAAACAACTTGCGATTTGATGAGGGATCACAGGTCTGGTTGCACAATCCGATACGGAAAAAAGGAAAATCCCCTAAACTACAAGCAAAATGGGATGGACCATACCGTGTGTTGACCAGGATTAATGACGTCACATACCGAATTCAGAAGGGAACGCGAGGTGCGCCTAAAATTGTTCATGTTGATCGGCTGGCGCGATATTACGAGGCTAACAATGCTCGGGACGAGCATGTTTTAGGAGGGGGCAGTGTTACGCCGAGGCTGTTAAACAATGGGTAATAATCGAAGTTTCTCGAGCGCTTTTGTCTGTGTTATTGTTTGTGGTTTCGCAGAAAGGGAAGTGGCCATTATGTCGAAACACCGACCCTTTCCTGGAACAATTGAGATCGTTCTCGAACAATCGAAATGTGTGCGATATAAATAGGCCGGAGAGATGGCCGGACAGTCAGTCTGAGTCAGTCTGAGTGAGTGAGTCTCAGCGAGGCCCTGGAGGACTGACGTGGGAAGGGTCTCGCGTGAACAGTAGTTGCTCCCGAGTCAGTCTGGATTAAGCTATACGTGCGAACATTTCGGTGACTTTAAGTGGTGCACCAGTGGTGTGAATAGTGTGTTGTGATATGTGTGACCAAGTTCGTGTATTCATCGTTTAGTGTTGAATAAAAGTGTTATTTTGGTTGGATCGATTCCCATTATTTTATCCCGAACCCTCAGCTCGTAACAATACTTTCCAATCACTTCGTTTTTGTCTACAAGCCGTAAAAGTACTACATACAAATTATTAACTAAATGTAAAATTACATTGGAAATTTTCCAGGTCACAGAAAACACAGCAATCATTTTGGACGAATGCAACATTCTCACTTCATACCGTGGCGAGACATTCGTCAAAGGCGCCGGCTACATCAAAACCTACTTTGTTCCACTCGACGATAACTTTAACCTGATCAAAAAAGATCAGAGCATGGATTACTATAGAGTGCAAGACAGGACACGCTACTTTAATGTAAAGAACTCTTTGCTAGATGATACATTCAATAATTACACAGGCGTCTATGATCCCGTAGAATCTGAATTGCAAGGGTCTACATACGATGTGAGGAACCTATCAGAAGACGACAGCGATAGTGAAGATTATAGTTCCAAAACAATAAGTCTTCGAGATAATATGAATACGTCGGAAAGTGTAAGGGATACTCGGTGCTGAAATAAGTGTTAATTATTTATTGTAATTTCGGAGTAATTTTAGTGTAGTGTGTACGCGGTTGATATTCATTAATAAGTCAAAGAAAATAAAAATCTAAGTAATTACAAATATTTTTTCTTAAATATCTTTATATTTTAAACATTATTTAATAAATAGTACTCAGTGTCAGTGTCAAAATTATGTGATATTTTTTTTTATTATATTTTTTCCTTATTTTATACCATATTTAACATAATGTTTAATAATAGGCAACTATTAACTATTATTTTATCATAATTACCAGCATTCAATAATAATTAATAAATCAAGAGGAATTAACATGAATAAGATAATTTAATAATAATCGGAGAAGTTGTCTGGAAGCATTTGAAGAAGTGATAGGAATTCTCAACAGGATCTCCGACTTTTTTGTTGCAATCATCCAATACTTTCATGATAGCCGATGGATTCGGAAATACTTTAGATGACTTTTCTACATTCACGGTCCCATCTTCGTTAGCATATCCTGTAACCTTGTAAACACAATGCACTATTTGTTGAAACTCATCATCATCATTAATTCTACCTTCTTCAATCGTTTTTATGATATCTGCAGGAGTGTTTCGAGGTGTACTGCATTTGTCAATACCATTTCTGACCAAGGCAACCACCTCAGGCAATAAGTTCACCTGCGTCTGAAATAAAATATACTAAATTACAATCCATCGAAAAAAACTAAGGCCTTTATAACTATTGAAGATAATGTTACAGCCGTGCGTTGTCTGGGACACGATATTAAATGGAATAGGCTTACTCAGCACCTATGCCATCCTCTCAGTTTAGTTAAAGATGTGGCTAATATGTGCAGAGCCAAGTAGACCGTGGGTGTCTCTCAATGTTTTCCTTCGCCGTTTTGAACACGATTTAAGACCCATTTCACAAAATTTTAAGTCTCGAGTTTAGGTAAAAGACGGCAGCATTGCGTAGGTATATGTATCCACACATTCTTATTGCAAGCAGTGCAGCATAAGTATCTGGTCATTTTTCCATAGTGGGGAGCCGTCCAACGTTGCGCTTTCCAGTGTGTGGTCTCTCGAGAACTTGTCTGTCCCAACGGCCGTCAGTTCTTCGAGGTATGTGTCCTGCCCACTACCACCTCAGCTTGATAATCCTTTGTGCTATGTGGGTAACCTTAGCTCATCTGAGAATCTTCTCATTTTTGATTCAATCTCGTAGAGGAACATCAAGCATAGCCGTCTCCATAGAATGCTGAGCGACCTTGAGCCTTCTTTTGAGGCCCATTGTGAAAGACCACGTTTCTGTACCATAGGACATTACTGATATATATGTATACATATATACATACACACACTGATCAAAGCTTAAATCTTACGCAGATAAAATCTTAGGTAAACTTGTAAGATGATTCTGTGTCGGACCACGAAAAAAAAAGTGAAAGGTTCCGTAGTGAGTACGGTACGGCTAGGCTGTATCTAAGTCATTGTAAATACGAATTAAATTTTGCAGTTTGTATGAAAAATATTATTATGTACTACTTACATTAAAACCCCAACTATCTATAGACATAAGTTAGTCGACTACTGCTCGTAAACAAATACCTTTTTACCACAAAAAATGTTACAAACTGTTTTATAAGCGTTTAAAAAAATCCTTACCAATAATAATTGTTGTTCAGGATTTTTTTAACTGTGTTTAGCGTGTGTTTAACTTTTTTGTGGTAAGACCCTTAGACTGTACTAAACGTTGGAGCGAGAGGAATAAGCATATGGCCCACCTGATGTTAAGTGGTAACCATCGCCTGTAACAAAGTATTGCCTCGTAGGTCATGCACTTTAGAAAAATGCCCTACGTTTCACTGCCCTGATATTGTGGATATTGTAATTGTATTGAATATTGATCACAGATATTGTGGTAGTAGGTACTTCCCCGGGCGAGCCTTTTCACGAGGAACTCTTAAAAATGTTAATTCTTCTAAAATCAACAGATATATTATTATATCCTACCATGGTGGATACTTTTATATCATACTACTGACCCGCCGGACTTCGTATCGACTTGAGATGCATATTACGCGGGCTGCTAATGTACGTCACCCGCTGCATCTATGTATGAGAAAATTAATTTTCTGCATAGTTTATTTTTGCGTGCAGTTTTCCCATATTTTAATATTTATTTTGTTATTCGGGGCGGAGACAAATCCAACAAATCAAAGATCATCAAAATCAGTCCGGCCGACTAGATATAAATGGTGTAAGTAACCTGACTTTGTATTACAAATGTGTTGTGTTGTAAAAATGATGTTTTAGAAATACATAATACACATAAAGTAAGGTATGCTTATGAATACAAAAGTTGTAATTTGCGGGAAAAAAATTAAAGTACTTACGCGCCCTGATGTTTTAGTAACCGTTAAAGTTACACAAACGATTAATAAAAATGTTTCCTTCAAATTCACCATTGTTAAAGTGAACAATATTTATTTGTGCTGTTTATTATGATTCATTACATTTATAAATATATGTTAATAATTACAGACATTTTTACTACAAAAGTTTTACAGAACCAATTTATTATCACAACAACAATTATCACCAATTCACTTCTCAACGTGGGTAGGTATGTTCTTAAGTTTGTCCTAAGATAACTTAAAAAACGTTGATTCGATCTTTTAAAAAGGACCTTCTAGAAATCGACGCTCCAACCGAATACAGCGGTTATATGAAAATCCAAATTTGACCGGAGAGACCAAAAATACGATTTCTAGACGAATGCTTTGAATGAATATATACAAATGCCGCGGAACAAATGTTTGCATGATCTACACATATTTGTTCCGTGTCTGGGTGTTTTTCTATATATTATAAGTATTTATTTACAAAAAAGTATATAAGTATTCTATCAGTTATCTGGTTCCCATAGTACAAGCTCTGCTTAGTTTGGGGCTAGATAGCGCTGTGTGAAATGTCCAGCGATATTTATTTATTTATTTATTATAAATGATAGAACATTGGATACGCAAAAAAAAAGCTTTCAAAAGGATGCTAACACAACAACTTCACATGTATCACACTAATATTATAAATGCGAAAGTGTAGGTGTTTGTTTATTTATTTGTTTGTTTACTCAATGACGTCGTAACGGCGTTCGATGAAATTTGGTATGTACGAGAACCTGGATTAAAAATAGGCTACTTTTTATTGACAAACAACGCGTGCGAAGCCGCGGGCGGAAGTTATTTTATACTTCGGTTTAAAGAGTTTATTCTCATAAGAACAAATTACAGTTCTCTTAAAATGAGCTTAAATATTATATAACAGTAACTTTGCTTATTTAAATAAAAAGTTCACCAGAAGTAGGTACCAACACACTCAAACTATAACGACTTAAGGTAGGTTATTGAAATTAAATTCTGTTAGCACTGACCAAAAGAATTTACACCCTTCCAACTACTATATATTTTTTTATATAATTTAATTATTTTATATTTGCATCTTTAATAAATACTAATAGTTGAATAAATATTCAACTACTCGATATTGATAACTATTACTACGTATTTAACTTGAATCGATTATGTATTGTTTTAGCTTTTTTTTGTACATATTTATACCAACACATTCTTTAAGTTCGTTTGGTAATTTATTGTACTACATTTGAGTACCTTGGAAAGGGAGGTTCATTCTTCCATACCGAGGGGGACGCACGTCAAGCTTATTTTTACATCTAAGGTTATGCTTGTTTTCTTTAATTGTTAATTGTATGTTTGTTTGAATAGTTTTGTTTAAGATTTTTTTTATTAGAATACATGTATTGTAAATAAATATTTGTGTAACGTTGAGTATTTTAGTTCCCTATAAAGTATTTCGGTTTGTGTTAGGTAGTTGTAGTTGTATAATCGTTTGATAATTTTATTTTGTGCTATTTGTAGGTCTTTAAGGTTGGTCTTGGCTGCAGAACCCCATACTTCAATGAGATACTCGAGGTGGGGTTTCACAAGAGAATTATAAATTGTATTTTTTATCTTCGGCGGTACACAATTTCCCATTTTGCGTAAGGCTCCAGTAAGCGATGTTAGTTTGGACCGTATATGCTCAATATGAGGCTTCCATGATAGTTTGTCATCCAATAGCAACCCAAGATATTTCTCTTTGTCGGATTGTTGAATATTAATCCCATTTACTGTTAGGGGAGTAAAGGCAGGAACTACATTATTTATGGCGGTAAAAATCATGTAAGAGGTTTTTGATGTGTTTATCGTTAGAAGATTATACAGGAGCCACTCGTTTAGTTTATTAACATCATTTTGGGCCTCATTGACAATATTATGCATATGGTTGCCAAAATAAAATAGGCGTACACCTAACACTATAGTGTTAGGTAGCCGGTGAGACCAATTTGATTTATGTTGTTGACATATATGAGGAATAGAAGTGGACCTAAAATTGAGCCTTGCGGAACTCCGCATGTGATTTTCCGTGGTGTGCTTACGTAATTTCCTATCTTAACTATTTGATGCCTGTCGCTTATGTATGTATGAGGAGAGTAGGTCGAACGCAATTCCGGTAATGCCTAGATTTTTTAGTTTTTCCAGTAGTTTTTGTTGGCTGACGGTATCAAACGCCTTCTTTAGATCGATGAAGATTCCTAAACATATATTTACTTAAAAAATAAACAATAGATACTTAAACAACTAAATCCACCACGGCAATGGCCCTACCCGAGGTGCGTAACTAAGTGGTGCCGAAGCGCTGGTTGCCTCGTTAAATCTTACAAAGCTGTGCGCTCTCCGAGCTCACCAAAACTTCGATCGGCTGCATCAGCTGCCTCAGAGGTCAACAACAGCGAGTAGACCGTCAGAAAAAACAAACTGATAGCCATACCTATGATTCGTATAGGCTGATTCTTCACAGGTCATTAACAAAGTGGATTAGTTGTGTTTACCTGTTCTGATAAAGCGCACGCGATGCGCTGCTTACATTAAAATTGTTTTTTTCTCTTTTTAATAAATGACAGGAGACGTATTCAATATGCATTTGAGTTGTATGCATTGTAAATATTCATAATAGTAGTTTTTTGGTACCCCCTGGTACCCAGAAGGAACCAGGTAGTTTCGGGTGCGTAGATCCCGAATATGCAATTAAAAAGTGGCACTCCGGGAGTACCGATAGAAGTGAATAATTTAGCGCTCAATGTTTGGATACTCAAAATTGAAAAGCAGACTACACTGCAGATACTTATACACAGAGGTGTCGGTAAAGGTAACAGAGTTCAATGGTTTTTTTCCCATCTCAAAAAATGCCCACACGCCTAAAGAAGTATTCACTTCAAAAAAATTGTAAATGAGCCAATACCGCTGTATTCAGTTGATGCGTTGAAATGTACGTAGTACTCGTATATTTTTAAGTTTTATATAACATACCTACCTATTGTGTGAAAAAAATTAAAGGTAAGTACATACTAATAATGCATTGTTTTAATATAAGTTAATAATACTTTAATAAGTTAGGTATGTGCAATGTTTAGTAGTTATTGTGTAAAAATATTTTATTTAAATTTTTTATTTTTGTTTTTTTGTAAATCTTGTAAACTTTTATGTATTAAATAATAATGTAAACGCGTGTTTCTATTTTCTGCTGCTCACACGCACTAAAGGCGTCACATAATACCAGCGCTACAGTAGCTATATGTTACAGTGGCACACCGGCGAGTGACGACCTATTTTGTAGTCTTGTAAAGGGTCCGCCATCTAACGTTTTTTTTTCAACCAGTGCTTATTTCGTGAATGGTAACACTTAGCTCATGTCTGATTTGACAGATAATTAGTTTATTTGGTAAGTATAACTGTTGTATTCATATAATGTAAAAATGGACACAAAATAAATATTTTTTCGATTTCTATTTATATTATTCATTTAAACTTTGTTTGTGAGGAATGGGCATTTTATTTTTTATTAGACGTATACAGTGACTTTGTACGCATTTTGATCCACTGGTAAAAAAGGCTGACCTACACCTGTGTACTGTGTAGCTCTCTACATTTGAAGTATCGAAAATATATATGTTATCAAAGACTTCAAATACGACCCTTCTACTGTTATCGTAGCTTAACAGCCTGTATAAAGTAGGTAAACTAATGATATCCAATCATCAGGTAAGTAGGTACCGCGGTATCGTCGCAAAAGCGTCGCCACTTTACGTTAAAAATTGATTATTGGAAATGTATCGATTACTGGATAAATATGCAAGCTAACGGTGTTAAACCCACCTCTAAAATCAGTTAATACGATTCCCAATTTGTGTTTTAAATTAATGTCGTACCTACATAAAAAAACAGGTTGTATATCGTTGAACAATCATAATGAACCTAAACACGATCCTTCTACTTGTGAAACTATCATGGTTATGAACACTATTTGTACCAAACTTCTACTGTTATCCATCAAGGAGTTCTATTGATTCCCTCCTGGCTCCATCATCAGACCCTGGTGGCTAAACCATGTTAAATTGTTTAATTATTTGCCTTGAAAAGTTGTTGATGACGACGCCATCTATAAACGAACAATGGAACTACGTAACACGCATAAGAAACGAAATACCTAATTCAAGCGAATGAAGACAGATGACGCTGTAGAAAATAACTTGTACCATAATTAACATAATTTTATTAATATGCACCCATAAATAATATCAAGAGAAATTTACATAAATTCAAAATTTGCTTATATTTTAAAATTCACCGGTGAAGTTGTCTGGAAGCATTTGAAGAAGTGATACGAATTCTCAACAAGGGTCCCGACTTTTTTGTTGCAATCTTCCAACAATTTCATGGAAGCCGATGGGTTTGGAAATATTTTAGCTGCCTTTTCTACATCCATAGTCCCGTCTTCGTTAGCGTACCCTGAAACCTTGTAACAACAATGAACTATCTGTTGAAACTCTTCATCATCATTTATTTCACCTTCTGTAATAGTTTTTCTGATAACTGCAGGAGTGTATCGGGATGTACTGCATTTGTCAATAGCATTTGTCATCATGGAAACTATCTCAGGCGATAAATCCACGTACGTCTGAAATAAAGATCATTTTCATCACTCATGCACTGAAAGTTGGTCATTGTTAGCTCGATACCTGATGCGTATCTAATTGATCGAGCGAAGCGAGATCTCTTCGTCAACTTGGGCGTTGTATGTACTTATGTATGTTTGTTTGTCCGAAGATAACTTTCGAAGCGTTGATCCGATCATCGTGAAATTTGATATATCGATAAGTAGTGATGGCATAATTTTGGTGTGACTAAATGAGTTAAAAATGTTGGGGGGTTGTTGAGATATT
The DNA here is from genome assembly GCA_963924445.1 of Philereme transversata. Lineage (NCBI taxonomy): Eukaryota > Metazoa > Arthropoda > Insecta > Lepidoptera > Geometridae > Philereme > Philereme transversata. Next base: position 16,842,743 of record OZ004342.1, read on the forward strand.
GGGGTTCAAGAAGGGTAAAAAATAATGAAAATGAGACTATTAGATCAAATAGGACGTCAAATGAAAGGTCTTCATTACTACATTTAGACTCCGTTTTTATTTTTAGTAAAGTTTTTATAGTTTTTAGTTATTAGGAATTTGCATACGTGTAGCTTAAGTGACACAAATATAGGCAAAAGTCTGAAATCCATAATAACTGCAATTTGTACCCCAAAAAAGTGTAACCACATTACATGAACTCCCGTTACCTGTAATTTAAATGAAGCTGTAGGTCAAGTACGTTGGTTAATTATTTCGTGGATAGTCAAAGATTAAAATAATATTTTTTTGTTTTAATCGGTGACTCGCGAGATCTCAGTTCGAGGCGAACCACTAGTGTTAATTTGAAAATAGAATGAGGCTCATTTCATTCTTATTATACTTATATGAAATACAACCTCCATGACAAATTCTTATTTCTTTTAGAAAATGAAAGAGACCTCAGTCATAATATGTTTTAATGAAATTAAACCTCCGTGACAAATCCTTATTTCTGTTAAATAAATTAAATAAAAGAGGTCATAGTTCAGTAGTGAAAAGAAAAATGGATGCCGGAAACGTAAATTTATTTTTAGCAATAAACTGTTATAAAGACTATTTTGATTTCCTCGCATTTGTCATGAAAATGTATGTGTTAAATTCGAGTGTAAGCGTTCAAAAGCACCCTCGACTCATTAGCGTCATTAGGTAAAATTTAATCAATCGAAAGAACCAAGGTATCAGGTGGAGACGATATTTAGTACCTGACAAATAATTAAATAGTGTTTCTTGACCATAAGTTTAAAAATAGCAAGTAAAATAGTACCTAGGTACTAAGGTTACATTTCCGTAGGATTCAATTAAAAAGTGTTATAGATAGTACTTACCTTTGGTTTAGTGTACCCCACGGATAATAACATACAAAATATGAAAATTCTATACATTTTAAGATAGAAAATAATTCGACAAATTCACGATGTAGCCAGTTAGCCACTTGAATCTTCTGCAGCTGCTGGATAATGATTGCTAATTATCTGAATCTCTTGTCTATTTATATAAAAATTATAATGATGCCTATACGTAATTTTACAGCAATTACATAAATTAAGTTCTTAAGTACTTATTAATTCATTATACTTATTACTTTTCATGAGTACAAACATTAATCACAATAAATGTCTAGTACCTACTAGTATCAAAATACTAGCTTTTGCCCGCGACTTCGTACGCGTTACACTTCTAAATGTGTAGGTAACCTAGAAATAAAGCTAAACCCGCTGTTGCAACTTGACTTGACACCCCATTTTTATCTATGAACTGATTTATGGGATAAAATGTAGCTTATGTGGTAATCCAGGTTATAATCTACGTATATACCAAATTTCATCGAAATCGGTTCCGCCGTTACAACGTGATTGAGTAACAAACAAACATCCAACTTTCACATTTATCATATTAGTGTAATGTAAAAAAATTGCACAAAAAAAATACACACTAAATTAAACTTCTAAGACAAACTAAAAGAAAACTATTTTCTTCTGACCAAAATGTTCTACTCGTTGTCCTTACCATTTCATATTTCAAACTCTACGTCCCATCGACTCTTCGGGCGTCTCTACGCACTATTTATACCGCGGCCAGTACATATATCTCGAACGTTCTCGATCGTTCCACTGGCAACTAGTAATATGTAGGTATTTCGACCGGACTATTATTTCTTATACTGTGCAACTTTAGGTAAAGACGTAGCATGTAATACTTAGTATTCCATACCAAGTATTACCTATTCTGTGACACAGTAGGGATAATCGAGATATGCCGACTATTACTTATTCTATAACAGCCTTGGCGTAACCATATCTATAGATAAGAGAGCGCAAAATGCAAATATGCAATTTGTCTATTTTGTCAGTCTATCCGATCCGACTTCTTTTTGCCACATTTATACAAGGCTTTAATGCCACATTTATACACAGCGGCAGATTATACAGAAGATCGAGGACTATAGACTGCCTCTATGCCTTGCGTTCGTGGACTACGAAAAAGGTTATGATTCGGTCAACCTGGGCAGTACTGCAATCTCTCCAGCGGTGCCATATTTGCCATCGGTACATCGAATTTAAGGAACGGCGATTGTCAGAAAGATTTAATATCTCCGAAACTGTTATACCACCGGTCCAGAGGACGCGTTCAAGCTCCTGGAATGGCAGTTAATAGCAACTAGCGAGTGCATCATTCACCTTCGATTTGCCGACGCAACGATATCATAGACTCGGCAGGATATCTGGAAGACTGAGACAAGATTATCTATGATCTCGATAGAGTTTCCTAACAGGTAGGCCTTAAAATGAACATATACTCGTATAAGACGAAAATCACGTCGAATGTCCATGTGGCGCACGCTCCGGTATCAGTTGGGAACTCTCATTTCGAAGTTGTTGACGAGTACTTATCTTGGATTTGGTTTATCAAGATAAACAACAGTCCATTTAAGGAAGAGGTCAGTCGATGAATCCAACTTCGCTGGGCACAGATGGGTAGCGTTCAGGAAACTACGTGACGTCCTCTCGTCCAAAATACCGCAGTCTTAAGACGAAAGTGTGATAAGTAAATGATGTAATATGACACTGAAACTTGGTGTTTCACTATGGGCCTCATAAGAAAACTTAAAGCCTCCAAGCGTGCTATGGAGAGAGCTATGCTTGGTGTTTCTCAATGAGTTCTAATCAGAAATGAGGAGATTCGAAAACAAACCAAAGTCAGAAGGGGCAGAAAAGTGCTCGATTGGAGACCACGCACTTTAAAGCGCATCGTAGCACGGCCGCCACTAGATGGAAAGATGATCTGATAAAGAACGCTGGGAGCCGTTGAGTGCAGCTGGTGCAGGCCGAACTGATCGACCGCTCTGGAAATCTATGGGGAAGGTCTATGTTCAGCAGTGGACATCTTGTGGCTGATATTTAACATTAAATGGGTCCCACACTAAAGTTCGCGACAGTACATACAAATAGGTATAATAAATAATTGTGGGTTGACTTCAATATTTCTAGGATTACTTCATTTTCCTAACATCACACTGCACAGTTCTCCTATGGGTAGATTTTTTCCTCGCTCGCGGCTTAGCTGATAGACTAGTGGGATATACTCGAACTTCAATCCGGAGGTTGTGGGTGGAAATCCCAGCCTTGCCAATTATGTTTTTACTTATTAAAACGTGTTCAAAACTGCGAAAGAAAACATTGAGATACACCCACGATCTCGTTAGCTCTGATCATATTGGCCATGTCTTTAACTAAACTGAGAGGATGGCAAAGATGCTGGGCAAGCCTATGCCATTTTATATCTTGTCCCAGGCAACACAGCGGCTGTAACTTACCAGCGAAGCGCCTGATGGTATAATAATATTATATTCAATAAATAGTTTTAAAGGCCTTAGTTTATGCCTTAGAACACTTCGCTTGTAGAGTGGTCTCCCTGCCGAGGTTTTCTCCAGGGGTTGACAGTATGGGGTTCTTCAAAAAGGGCGATTTGAAAATTTTAAACGGTCGGCAACGCGCGAGTAATACCTTTGGTGTTACAAACGTCCATAGGCTACGGTAACCGCTTACTGGCCGTATGCTTGTTTGCTACCTTAGTGGTATAACACGCAACTTGGGACTCACTATGGGTGCTAATCTTAGGTTTAAAAAATATGTTACCTCATCTGTAAAAACGTCTTTTTATAAGTTGAAAGTCTTGTACAAAATCAGCCAATATCTAAGTAAAGAATTACTTGTGCAACTGGTTGAGTCCTTGGTACTTTCGAGATTTAATTATCTGGATACCGTGGTTGGCCCTCGGCTACTTGCCCGGACAACACGTTTAATTCAACGGGTCCAGAATGTTTGCGCGCGTTTTTGTTTCAAGATACCACCAAGGACTCATGTCACACCTTATTTAAATCAACATTCCATCTTGAAAATGAAGTCGAGGCCGAACGCCGAAATACCTGTACGATAGACTAAGTTGGGTTTCTCTGACTAGGACGCTGCGAAAGTGCTCGAAACAGCTAGCCATCTAACGGCATCACACAGCAGCATTCAGAGGCAGTTTCCACAATGCTGCAACTAAATGCAAGAACAATATTCCACCGCCGATTCGGGACTTGCGTAGCGTCCATGGTTTCAGAGCTAAACTGAGAGTGTTCCTCATTGATTTCCAAAAGTCTCACGAACTCCTCAAAAACTAAATTTCAATATTGTAGTTTTTCCATTTTTATTCACTCCTTTATATATCCTAATATCCTTTCTCGCTTCTGGCAGCCTGATTATTTAGCAGTTGGGCCTTTGCTTAGCAGTGGTACTGATTAATGCACATTCTGGCCTAGTTCTCCCCAATCATCTATATTTTTGTTTTTTTGTTGTATAGCTATTATTTATCTATCATTTTCTTAGTGTGGTAACTTATATTTATCTATATATTCATATTTTTGGTAATTGTAGTACTGTGTGGGCATCCGTAATATCTTAATTTTTAAATGGTTCCAACGGAAGATCAGCGTTGTGCCAAAAGCACAACAAATGTTGAGTTGGACGCCTTTTTGTGACGTCGGTCGTTCAGATATAGGTAATTTTGAGACACACATTTGTTAGGTATTGCTGTTCTTGTGTGCATGAATATGTTCTCTTGTGTGTACCTTACTTGTGTGCAGTGTGTGTTTTGTACCGTCACAAATAAATGTTTTTTCTTTCTTTCTGTATAAAAAGAAAAAAAAGTCATTTCGATTGCTTGTAGTTTAGTATACTTTATTTCAAACGCAGATTAACTTATCGCCTGCGGTGGTTGCCTTGGTCAGAAATGGTACATTGACAAATGCAAAACCCCGCAACACTCCTGCAGATATAAAAACGATTGAAGAAGGTGGAATTAATGATGATGATGATGAGTTTCAACAGACAGTGCATTGTGTTTACAAGCTTACAGGATATGCTAACGAAGACGGGACATTGAATGTAGAAAAGTCATCTAAAGCATTACCGAATCCATCGCCGGCTATCATTAATGTGTTAAATGATTGCAACAAAAAGTCGGAGCTCCTGTTGAGAATTCCTATTACTTCTTCAAATGCTTACAGATAACTTCTCCGATACTTCTTAAACTATAAGCAAATAATTATATCATCCATGTGAATTCCTCTTGTTTTTATTTATTATTGTTGTAGGCTTGTAATTATGACGTGATAATAGTTAATTGCCTATTATTAAACATTTGGTATAAAATATGAAAACAATGAAAACGTGCTAACAATGATAATAGTTAATACAGTCTGTCACCGTATTCACGACATTAATTTAAAACACATATGCAGAATCGTATTAACTTATTTTAGAGATTGGTTTAATACCGGTAGCTTGAATATTTATCCAGTAATCGATACATTTTCAGTAAACAATTTTTAACGTAAATCGGCGGCGCCTTTGCGCCGATGTCGCTTAGTCAGTTTAACAGGTATAATTACATTGTAACGGACGATCAAAGACGGGACAGGATCGAATCTAGATTTAAATGTATTAGGTAGTTATAAGATCGAATCAGATTCAAATGTATAGGTAGCTAAGATTGTAACGGTTAAAAGTTGTAACGGTCAAAAGAGTGAGATAGCTATAGGTAAGTCCCGTCTAACTTTGCTGGAAGCTTCGATGTAGTAGGAATTGTATACAATGATTTGTGAAAATGTAAATTACGATCCCCGCACCATGGCTAGGGCGAGAACTATTTTTGCATAAGTATAAACCGATTTGAACGGAAAAATTGTTCGTCCGAGACACGTTCTCGGAGACCCGGATGACGAAATCACCTCCGCTAATGCGGAAGGTGAGTCATCTATATCAGACAGAGCAAACACTTCACAGAAACACCGATCTCGCCGGCGAGGTCGACGAATCCCTTCAGTCGCCGCCTATACGAGGTACAAGCATGTACCCGGGCGTTTCTCTCCTATCCCCATCCCGGCAACAGCCCAAGCCGAGGTTCGTACCTAAGTGGTGCCCTTGCGCTAGTTGTTTAAAAAACTTACTGGGCTGAGCGCCATCTGCGCTCGCCAAAAGTTCGATTAAGCTGTCATGGCCTCAGAGGCCAACAGCGAGATTAATCCATCCGAAAAAAAAAACAAAAAAAAAATTGTGATCATCAAGTACGCGATTTATATCTTGTAAACTAGTAACTAAGAAGAAAGTAAATACAGTTAACTTTTGCTAAGTACCGAGCCTATCATTTGAAGCCTGGGTAGGAACTCTACATACATTATGAATGAATATGATTTGTTTATTTATTTTATACATACTGTTTCATTGCTATTTTAGGACTTGAAATTAACGTGGAATAAATATTAAAAAATCCCATGGTAATGAGTTAAAAAAACTACAATACTAACCATCCAGGTTCTACCCGTGATTTAAATTAATGTCGTAAATGCGGTGACACGCAGTAGTTGCTTATTACTAAGCATTATGTTAATTATGGTATAAAATAAAAAACCAGTAAAATAAATATGTATGATAAAAAAATCTTTAACCATCTCATATTTTGTTCTTTGTAGGTACTATTTATGAAAGAATGATTAAAAAATAAAAAATACTTATAATTACATACTTAGTTTTTTTATTTTCTTTTTCATATTCTACAGGATCATAGACGCCTGTGTAACTATTGAATGTAAGTATCATCTAGCAAAGAGTTATTTATATTAAACTTGAACTTGTCTTGAACTCTGTAGTCCATTCTCTGATCTTTTTTGATCAGGTCGAGTGGAACAAAGTAGGTTTTGATGTAGCCGGCGCCAGCGGCGCCTTTTACGAATGTCTCGCCACGGTATGAAGTAAGAATGTTGCATTCGTCCAAAATGATTCCTGTGTTTTCTGTTACCTGGAATATTCTCAATGTAATTTTACATTTAGGTTAATCATTTGTAGGACTTTTACGGCTTGGACAGATAAAAACGAAGTGATTAAGAAGTATTTTCTAAAACTAAGGGGATATAGGGAAAAGGGGAAGTTTGAATAATTTTTATAAGAAGCCTCCACGTAACTCTACAGGAAGTTCGTGCTCCATAAAAGTAAATCGTTATAAGGGTAAGGTGTACGCTTTTATAACAAACTCTCAAGAGATGTAAAAAAATTTACCATTAACAAATTTAAAAACGTAATTAAATAAAATATTTACAAAAAAGCCTACTATAAAATATCGGATTATTTAGATGATGTAGAAGCTTGGGATTGAAATTGCTCCAACTCGTTCAAAATGTTACAATTTAGACGTAATTAATTTTCTGTATTGTTATGTATTCTAAAATGATCATTAAAAAAACTTTCCTTTGTTTCTTGCCTTTCTTTCATGGCTTGGTCGCGAAGGAACAGGCAGTAAAATTGACGTTTCAAAGTGATCCTTGTGATATTAATTAATAAAAATATTTGACGTGAAAACACGCCGAATTATTGTGCCTAATTTCGATATATCTGTCTTTTACCGAGAGTTATAATACCCACGGCCAAACAACATACGTAAGTAGGTAAATCAGTGACGTCAAACTTGTGACTATCCAATATTTGGAGTCAAACTGTCAATATGACCTGTAGGATGGACTCCGCTGGAGATACTGGCAAGATACAGGTTTGACGTCACTGATTTACCTACTTACGAATGTGGTCTGGCTGTGGATATTATAACTCTCGGCAAAAGACTGACACATCGAGCTTAGGCACAAAAATGCGACGTCTTTTCTTATGCTTGATTAGACCTTTACCACTGCCATAGCTGTAGAGTTAGATGGAAGTATCTTATAAAAAAATATTCAAACTTCTCCTATTCCCTATATTTTCTTAGTTTTAGAAAAACTTCCTAATCACTTCGTTTTTGTCTGTCCAAGCCGTAAAATTCCTACAAGTTATGAACCTAAATGTAAAATTACATTGGGAATTTTCTAGCTAACAGAAAACACAGCAATCATTTTTTTTTTATTGATTATAGCCAAGCGCTTGTCTGCATCACCTGATGGTAATCATTTTGGACGAATGAACCATCCTTACTTCATACCGTGGCGAGTATTCGTCAAAGGCGCAGCATCAAAAAAGATCAGAGCATGGACAACTACAGAGTTCAAGACAGAACACGCTACTTCAATGTAAAGAACTCTTTGCTAAATGATACATTCAATAGTAACACAGGCGTCTATGATCCTGTAGAATCTGAATTGCAAGGGTCTAAGTACGGTGTGAGGAACCTATCAGAAAACGACAGCGATAGTGAGGACTATAGTTCTAAAACAATAAGTCTTCGAGATAATATGAATACGTCAGAAAGTGTAAGGGATACTCGATGCTGAAATAAGTGCTAATTATGTATTGTACTTTCGGTTTTATAGTGTACCTACGCGGTTTATATCATTTAATAAATTAAAGAAAATAAAAAGCTAAGTAATTACAGGTATTTTTTATTCGAAAATATATTTCCAACATTATTTTATAAATAGTACAAAAAAAAATGTGTTACATACAGATTTTCTTATTGTATTTATTTTATTGTTTTCTTATTTTCCATCATAAATACCAGCTTTCAACAATATTAAATTAATCAAGAGGAATTTACAAGATTAACATATTTGCTTATAATTTAAGAAGTATTGGAGAAGTTATTTGTACGCACTTGAAGAAGTAATAGGAATTCTCAACAGGAGTTCCGACATTTTTGGAACAATCATCCAACACTTTAGTGATAGCCGGCGAAGGATTCAGAAATGCTTTAGATGACTTTTCTACATTCAAGGTTCCGTCTTCGTTACCATATCCTGTAACCTTGTAAATACAATGCATTATGTGTTGAAACTCATCATCATCATTAATTCCACCTTCTTCAATCGTTTTTATGATATCTGCAGGAGTGTTTCGGGGTGTACTGCACTTGTCAATACCATTTCTAACCAAGGCAACCACCTCAGGCAATAAGTTCATCTGCGTCTGAAATAAAGTATACTAAATTACAATCAATCGAAAACCACTAATGCTTTTATAACTTTGTATTGCAGATAATAGTAATATACCATCAGGCGCTGGTAAGTTACAGCCGCTGTGTTACCTGGGACAAGATATAAAATATCATAGGCTTGCCCAGCATCTATGCCATCCTCTCAGTTCAATGTGTGAGGTGCAAAGCGCACATATTGAATATTCTCATCCACAACCTCCGTATTGAAAGTCTGGGTATATCCCACTGGTCTATCAGCTAAACCGCGAGCGAGGAAAAAATCTACCAATAGGAGAGCTGCGCAGTGTGATGTTAGGAAAATTAAGTTATCCTTAGTGGTGGATATTTCTCCTTTCAGCAGTCCGCTCGAATTGTAAGCAGTGGTCGAATTGGACTTACTTGCGAACCATTTCCCAAACCTCCCGCTTTTTTCAATTAGTTGAAATTAGGTAAAAAATGAAAACAATTTATACACGTGATTTTATTTAATTATAAATTAAAAAATCATGAGAGTGAATGTCTTCAGTTGTTACGTGCGCTTTATAACTGAAAAGCAGTGTCCGACGGCCACGAGCGATATCAGGCTGAGGACGGGTCTGCAAGAGCTCATCGAATCCTCATCCGCTGTCACAACGGCATCCACGGGGATCTTGGAAAGCTGCATCTATCAACCCAAAATCCTGCTCCGTTACTTCAAGGAGCTAGGATGGTTGGGGTCAGGTTAGTAGGGGGGTAATGCACGTGTATTGTGCGGGACGTCAGTGCAGATCGTATTCCCCCCACCCTAGAATTAGAATTAGTAGTGTCCGACCGAGGTTTTTCACCGAACCAGAACTATATGAAGAAAACTTTTACGAAACGGAACGGTGATTTCACGAACCGGAACGGCGGCGTTCCGGTGCGTTCCGGTCCAATTCGAGCACTGCTTGTAAGCTGATTCTGCGTGATCGTGTTCTTTAAAGAGTGTTAGAACACGCACAGTGAAGGGTTCTGTAGTGAGTAGGGTACGGCTAGGCTGTATCTAAGTCATTTTAAAATACACATTTAATTTTGCAGTTTGTATGAACGATTTATGAACTTCTTACAAACCCAAATATCTACAGACATAAATTGGTTGACTACTACTCGCAAACTAGTAGAATCTACTAAGCTTTGTTAATTATTCTAAGAACAACAGAGGGCTCAGCCAAGTTACATTCGATTAACGATGACGCAAGTCGATAAGTACGAAAATGTATGGGATTTGACACATGCTATAGAAATATCACGTGATATATCGACAACAAACCTATAAGAATAAGAATAAAGTTTATTTACCAAAAAATGTAGAAATCGAATCGATTCGGAGCAAATGTTGGCTACGGGCCCAGAGGTTTATGTCCTACCTACTATTCTGGATACTTTTATACCATAAATACATCACACTTCTCATCCCACTAATATTATAAACACGAAAGTTTGTATGTATGTATGGATGTTTGTTACTCTTTCACGTCGGAACGGCTGCACCAATTTCGATGAAATTTTGTATGTACGTGAACATAGCCTAGATTAACACATAAGGTACTTTTTATTGGCAAACCACGCGTGCAGAGCCGCGGGCGGAAGCTTATATATTATAAATGTGAAAGTTTGGATGTTTGTTTCTTTACCTATTTGTTTGTTTGTTTGTTCCTCAATCACATCGTAACGGCTGAACCGATTTCGATTAAATTTGGTGTGTTGATATATTATGACCTGAATTCAAACATAGGCTACTTTATATTGACAAACAACGCGTGCGAAGCCGCTGACGGAAGCTAGCCACAAAATAAAGAAAGGTATGCTTTCGAAATACAAACAAAAATATTTAAACTTAAAAGACGTCATTACTATTAATACGGGATTTATAGCGTACCGTTTTATATAATAAATTAAACAATATCGATTTATTGCGAGTATGCCGACGTGCCGACGTGCCGATGTACCGAGTACGAGTATGAGTATGTAGATGTAGCTGCCGACTATCCAGTCATATTTTATGTCGGCGAGTAGTCGGCAAAAAGCGCCGACTAGTCAGCCCATTACCTTGTTTATATTTCTATGCATAAAACAAAGAGATTAAAATGAATTGGTAACATTTATTGTACATATCTTCAATCTTCATTTTGCTAAAAAACACCCAGTAACAGAGACAAATCCTTATTATTGTTATACTCGGGTGTAAGCAATCAAAAGCACCCTCGACTCATAACTTTTATCACGACATTATGAGTCGATGAGTCCTCGCTCGCTTTCGCTCGCTCGTACGCCAAAATAATCGCTTACGTCGTTCTTAACGACGCACTATAAATTCAATCAATCGAAAGAACTAAGGCATCAAGTGGAGACGATATCTAGTGGCCGACAAATAATTAAATAGTGTTCTATGACCATACGTTTAAAAATAGCGAGTAAAAAATAGTAGCTACCTACCTACTTAGGTTAAATTTCCGAAGGATTAAATCAAAAAGTGTTATAGATAGCACTTACCTTTGGTTTAGTGTACCCCACAGATAATAACATACAAAATATGAAAATTGTATACATTTTTATATAGAAAATAATTCAACAAATTCACGATGTACCCACTTGAGTCTTCGTCAGCTGCTGGATAATGATTGCTAATTATCTGAATTTCTTGTCTATTTATATAAACATTATTATTATTTACCTATACGTAATTTTACAGCAATTACGTAAATTAAGTTCTTAAGTACGTATTAAATATTAATTTATTACGAATTAATACGTAAGCGGTCGGGCAAAAAGGACATCGAGGACATCTACAAGGTGTTCCTGGAGACCAATCCTGATGACGTCCCCGGCTATAACGATGCTCAAAGCTGACGTCACCATCATACTCGCCAAGTTGGAAGATTCGGGAAAAACAGTTTCTGAACTGAAAGACAAACTCGTAGCATTGCGCAATAAAAGCGCAATGTCGGTCTTTTCGCCGCGGTCAGCGCAAAACATGAATGCGCTGCGCGGCGTAACCCGATGCCATACCTCACCGCTTAGCATATCTGAAAACGCGACGAATGACACCGATTCGCAGGTAACCCGGCGCCGATGACCTCTGCCCCCGGGATGTCAACAGCGCAGCCTGCGACGATTGCGCCTTCTCCTGCTCCACGTCCACGCCAGCAGAATAAGAGTTACGCGCAAGTGTCCCGCCAGCCTCAGCCGCCGCATCCAGCGGCTTGCGTCGAGTGAGTTTGGAGTAGAGTGGCACAAGTAACGAAGCCCTATACAAAACCGCACAAGGTCGATGTAGATGACTTCACCCTCGTTGAGAAGAGAGGTCGACCAAGATCGTCCCGCAATCAACGCGGCACCGGTACGGTACCGACGAGTCGACAACACTGCATGCAGGGAGCCGACCATCAAGATCTACCTTTCCCGAATGGATGAGGGTACTTCAGGAGATGATGTACGAGAGGACCCAGAGCCGGATTACAGGCACGTTCTGAATGTATCTCCAGAGACTGGAGTCCAGTAGGAGTACTATCTTCAAGTCCTACACTCTACAGATTCTGTCGAAGCACAAGGATGTGCTACTTGATCCGGATTTCTGGACATTCGGCATCGTTTACAGGCGCTACAGGGAAGCGGCTACGAAGCAAAATCTCTCAAATAATTATGTGTTCGTTTTTAAGTTTATTATTTTATGCTTTGTCTTTAAGGTATTTGTAGATATGGGCCTTGTAAGCATTTTTTGTTTGTGCATATTGTTGCTTGAAACAAACGTTATATTATATTACATTTATTACTTTTCATGAATACAAACTATTAATCACAAGAAATATCTAATACCTACTTTTAAGGAATTTATTATATTATATTATAAGAATATTTTTAAGGAATGCCTATCAAACGATAAGAGAGTGCAAAATGCAAATGTGCAATTGTCTCTTTTCTCTGTCTGTCCGATCCGACCTGTTACAAGCGTTTTATTTGTAGATTATCAGTGGCGTATAGCTTAAATTTGGCACGATGAAACGTTTTAGTGACGCGCCTAGGAAGTAATAAAATATAAACAAAAATACTTGTTTTAGGGTACCTTCCGCTATACTAAAGTCGGGGTTGGTTTTTTTTACTCGCCTACCCCATATTACCAGAGGGCTTAGCCAAGTTACAGTCGATTAGCGATGACGCTAGTCGATACGTCCGAAAATGTATGGGATTTGACACATGCTATAGAAATATTACGTCATTCAGCGACAACAAATGTATGTAGAAGTCGAATAGATTCGTGGCGAATGACATTTGGCTACGGGCCCAGGTGTCTTTTAAAAATACTAGTGGTTCGCCCCGAACTGAGATCTCGCGAGTCTCCCATAAAAACAAAAAAATATTATTAGTACCTACCTAATCTTTGACTATTAAAATAGTGCCACGAAATAATAAACAACCTACTTGACCTACAGTTTCATTCAAATTACAAGTAACGGAAGTTCATGTTATTTGGTTTATTTTTTGGGGTAGTAATTGCAGTTATTCTGGATTTCAGACTGTTCCCTATATTTGTGTCACTAAAGCTACACGCATACCAAATTTTAATACAGTGAGGTGGTGTACCCTGTGAATTATGTCAATGTTCAGTTTTTATTATGGCTAATTACTTAAAAACTACAAGGTTTAAACTAAAAATAAAAACGGTGTTAAAATGTACTTACAAATACGTTTTATTAAACGTGCCACTTGACCGGATAGTCTCATTTTGTTTTTTTTTTACCCCTCTTCAACCGCATTATCTCAACAACCCCTATAGCTTCTCCCATCTAGGGTTGCCATACCTCCGATATTTTCCGGGCATGTCCGGTATAGGTCTTTGTCCGGAATGCGGGGGGAATCCTAAATCGCCCGCAATTTCTACAATTTAAGTAGGTAACGAGTAAAATAAAATATAAAATAAACCAAATATTTTTATGACAAATAAATTTACAAGAAAGTCCGGAATTTTCATCAAATGTCAGGTATTTACTCCAGAATTTCGATTTTTTAATCTGGGAACCCTACTCCCACCCCCCACCAGCCAAACCGCTATGTTACCTTGAATGTTTCCACAAAAGCAATGTCGAGGTAACAAATAAAAAATGTACATTACGCGATAAATGTCCGTTTAAATCAGTAATTATGTATCGATAAAAATAATACTGCACATAATTATGCTGCACTTGTATTTCTACAATTTAAGTAGGTAACGAGTAAAATAAAGCATAAAATAAACCAAATATTTTTATGACAAATAAATTTACAAGAAAGTCCAGAATTTTCATCAAATGTCAGGTATTTACTCCGAAATTTCGATTTTTTAATCTGGGAACCCTACTCCCACCCCCCACCAACCAAACCGCTATGTTACCTTGAATGTTTCCACAAAAGCAATGTCGAGGTGACAAATCAAAAAGGTACATTACGCGATAAATACCCGTTTAAATCAGTAATTATGTATAGTAGCCGCGATAAATTAAAAAATAATACTGCACATAATTATGCTGCACTTGTAAGAAAAATTATGAAAGCTGACTGAGTAGACTATTTAACGAGAAGTAATCGATGGGTTATACCACAAAAATAATAAAACTGTTTAGCGCGTGTTTAAAAAAATCCTATACAAAAATTGTTAAGGATTTTTTAAACAAGCTTTAATCAATTGTTTAACTTTTTTGTGGTAACAAGGTTTGTTTCTAGTTGAGTTTGTAAATAGTTTATACCTAATAATGTACAGACATAAAATATAATAAAATAATTACCAAAATCAATTGCAAAATTATAACTTTGTATTTAAAATACAGCCTAGCCGTACTTATTTCGGAAACCTTCACTGTACGTGATCCGACATGCGCATGACAAATTTATTTGCTATTGCCTAAGTTAGTAAAGTTTATGTAGGGCAATAGAGAATATGCTTAGCTAACGGCAAGCTAGCTCAATGCATTTCTATAAAAAGGCATACCTACTAGGAACTTAGATTACTTCTCACAAAGTTTAATACGATATCTGCCAATAATTATTCTTATTTTTGACGTACAAACAGAAATAAATTGATGAAACTCTTACTAAAAATTAAAACTAGAATACCTAGCACCAGTGCAGCACTCATGTTTTTTTCTTATTACGTTTTTACCTATTATATACAAATTGAGGGTCTAAAAATAAATGCGATAATTATCTAAATAAAACAATTTAATGAACCGTAAAATAAATTAAAGAATTATAAGACTAAATCCCGAATGACGCGGAAGTCTTGATGCCACTGTGGAAGCATTTGAAAATTTGGAAGGCGGTGTCCTCAGCAGTATTTCCCTTCTTATTCTTACAGTCTTCAAGAACCTTAGTCGCTTCGGCTTTGTTAACACCGGGGGGCAACTTCGCCAAAGCAGTTTCGATGTTCAGTTTACCATCAGAGCCAACGATTCCCGACTTTTGGTAGAAGCAAAGTGTGAACTTTTTCAATTCCTCGCTTTCATTTATGTTTCCTTTCTTCATCTCGGCGATGACTTCAGGCTTGACGCCCGATTGCTTAATACAGTCGACTGCATATTGATGGGCCTTGTCTTTCTGAGTTCCAGAAAGTTCGACAGTCTGTAAAATTTAAATTATTGAACTGTAACATGTTTTATGTTATTTTGCAACATGCTAAAAGGATTGAATGAGGAAAATAGTCCTAATAAGGCCGCGTTTATTGGCCACGTATTTTTCGCGCCTATACAACGCGCTATACGTACAACATTGGCGCGTACCTATAGCAAAAAACGCACAGTTTTGATGATTTTGAGGAATTTAAATGTTGTTCTAGTAAATAGTGTTTAAACACGCCATTAATGAACATGAGAGCGCGGCGGCCGCAAGGCTACCGCACGGAACCGCAAGAAAAAATTTCTTAGGTAGGTTCTTCTTAGCGTTTCAATATATTGTGTTAGATAGGTACTTGGCTACATTGATGGCGTCAGGAGAAGCCATTTGTAAGTCTTCCATTGTGCAGGTGTTTGGGCACAAAGGGCACATTACATTATTATGTAGATTTATTTGTAAAATGTAAAATGTCCAGCATTATTTATTTAAATAAATATGATTCGAGTCACACATGTTCGTTACACAGCATGTTCAATTTAGGGGAAATTAAGCACACTTGGCAAAAAATATTTTGTTCTTACAAAACAAACAATATTACAATAGTGTCATCATAATAGGGTGGCTATAAGGATCAAATGGATTCCAAACATGACAAGTCTATCATCAAGGAGTCCCACCTCCACTCTTCAGGATCTATTCCCTATCAATATAAAAGATGTGCCTGAAAAGTGGAGGTGGATAATAGGAACTGGGTTAAAACCGGCTTGCAAGATTAGCATCACTCAAACATTACATACAACTTACAAGATAATGTACAAAAATGTTCAATAAAAACTAAAAAATATTAAATAAAAAATAATAAATGAATAGTTTTAGTGAAAAAAGAGTGTGTGTACTTATGTACACGCGTTAGAAGTTATACTTCTTTGGCGTATGGAAAAAAAATAACTAAAATGCAGTAGTGATTAACGATAAATATTAAAATTAATCAAAAAGATTTTATTTAAATAAATAATAAATTATTAGTATCACCGTCGTATATGAAATTGATTTAATAAAAACACCAAAATAATATTTATATATTCACACTGGTAATTGTACCCTTACGAAACACGTGTTCTACATATAAAAATACTAGAATATACAACTTGAACATAGTTATCAATTTTCATACCACCTAGAACTAACTTCATGCTGTTAAATTTAGGTGTCGGTGTGCGCGCGCATCGTAAAAATTCACTCTCATCATTTTTCTCCATCGCGCCAAAAGAAGTATAACTTCAATAGTGTTCATAACCGTCATAGTTTCAAAAGTTATATACACAAAAATATTCTCAAGATGTTATTAGAAAAAATGACTCAACGCCCCCGATGTCGGTAAAAATTGCGTTAATTAGGTATATAATTACCTAATCACAATCAAATAGAGGGAAAACTGAGAAAGTATAAATCCTAAGTACTAATATTATAAATTCGAGAGACTCTTTCTCTGTCTCTCTGTGTGTCTGTTTGTTACGTTTTCACGACTAAACGGTTGAACCGATTTCGATGAAAATTGGTATAGAAATAAATTATGACTGGGACTGGGGTATAGGTATATAGTTAGGTACTTACATGAGCGTCCAAGCCTACAGCGGCCAAAACCAGGCAAAGTAGAAAAGCCTTCATCGTACAGTACTGGTTTCTATCTCCACAGCGTATGTAAAACACTCCGTCGCCGCAGGACATTCGCTTTTATACGAACGACATCCGAAGGAGATCCGGACAAACTGCTTTTTTGCAAGGAAGTTTTAGTATCCGAATGGAAAAACAATATTTACTGATACATAGATAACTTGGACACAGACGACATGTTCGTATGTTAGACGAAACCTTGCTCATACTAGTTTTTTATGCTTCAGATAAAAAAACTGGATAAGTGCGAGTTAGACTCGCGCTCCAAGAATTCCGACAAAAATATTTTTTAATGTTATATAACTATCAATTAACGATTTTCAGATTTTTTTACTTTACTTGAGTTGTGGACCTCACTTCTTGCCAAAATTCATGATTCTAGGTCAACGGGAAGTATCCTATATAGGTATTGATTTATTTGAAAATGTCAAGATATTCGGCATAAATGGCTGTATTTTGGCGTTGACTTTGAAGCTTGATGTTTTTACAGCTTCAAGGAACTGTAGTGTAAACCTAAGTATTTGATGCTAATTTCATATTGATACTTCTACGCATTCCAAGAAAAAAGAATCTTGACAGACAGACTGACGGACAACAAAGTGATCTTATAAGGGTTATTTTTTTCTTATGTGGTACGGAACCCCAAAAATTAAACAAGAAATGTGAATTTGATGATGATTGCCCACGTAGATAAGGCAGTCAAAACCGATATAAAAAACTATATAGAAAAATCTATTGCTTACAATATGTATTTACATATTATTTTGTTATTATTGATCCAGCGAGATCTCCAAATCAACTTGGGCAAATCGGCGTTGTATGTTTGTTTGTCCGAGGATATCTTTCGAAGCGTTGATCCGATCATCGTGAAATTTGATACACAGTGATGGCACAATTTTGGAGTGACTAAATGAGCTAAAAATGTTTGGGGGTTGTTGAGATATTGGGGTTCAAGCGGGGTAAAAAAAAATTAAAATGAGACTATTAGGTCAAATAAATAAATAAATAAAATATAAATATTGCTGGGCATTTCACACAGCGCTATTTAACCGCAAACTAAGCAGAGCTAGTGTACTATGGGAACCAGATAACTGATAGAATACTTATATATATTTGTAAATACATACAAAAACATCCAGATTCGGAACAAGTATCTGTAGATCATGCAAACATTTGTTACTGATAGAATACTTATATATATATATTTGTAAATACATACAAAAACATCCAGATTCGGAACAAGTATCTGTATATCATGCAAACATTTGTTCCGCGGCGGGAATCGAACCCGCTACCTCCTGCGTCTCAGCCGGCTATACGCCCACTGCGCCACGGAGGTCGTCAGGGGGTTGTCAAATGGGGCGTTAAATGAAAGGTCTTCATGAGATTCAGTTTTTATTTTTTGTAAAGTCTTTATAGTTTTTGTGTTATTAGCCATAATAAAAACTGATCTTTGACAAAATCCACAGGGTACACCAGTGACCCCACAGTGCTGTTATTTCGTACGCGTGTAGCTTAAGTGTCACAAATATAGGGAAAAGTCTGAAATCTAGATTAACTGCAATTTGCATCCCTAAAGTGTAACCACATAACATGAACTCCCGTTACCTGTAATTTGAATGAAACTGTAGGTCAAGTTAGGTTGTTAATTATTTCGTGGCACTATTTCAATAGTCGAAGATTACAAATAATATTTTTTTGTTTTAATCGGAGACTCGTGAGATCTCAGTTCGAGGCGAACCATTAGTTATTATTATTATCAGCCCACTGTGTCCCACTGCTGGGCAAAGGGGTCCCCCCATTCTTTCCAGACACTTCTTGCAGGCACTAAAATGGTCCAGTTCGCTCGGAAATTAGTGACCTCGTCATTTCTTTGGTCTGCCACGACGTCTTCGGGCTGTGTCAGGTTTCCACTCGGTGGTGAGGTTAGCCCACTGATCACCTGACATACGGCATATATGACCAGCCCAGTCCCATTATTATTTAGTAATGTGTAATAATTTAATATTTGGAAATTTTATTTGATAAAAGTTGCTGGGAGCCAAACGAATCACACAATTAATCCCCAATAGATGGCAAGGTGACTAGATAAGGGTTACTGGGAGCCGTTCGGTGCAGGCCGGCCTATGTTCAGCAGTGGAGGTCTTATGGCTGATATGGTGATGATGAGACACAATTCACAGAATTCCATGTCACAATCATAGTAGTGGAATCATAGTACTAGAAAATGGTCCCAATTCTACTAAACCAATCGCTTCACTATGGTGTCGTCGCAAATGGACACTTTTTGATATTTAACTTAAACCATATTTTTTCAATGACCGCCGTTGCTATGACAACACCATTGAAAATTTGGCACCATAAGACAGAAACAACAATTATAATCGTTAAATAATGGTATAGCTACATACCTAATCGTTTTTCTTATAACTTTGCAGAATGGGGCCCCATGTCGGTTCTCTCATGACGATAAATTAATGCTACCCACTAAACTTAGAATTTTTGTGGCTGGTAGGATACACGTAAGAAAGCTCTGGCATGTCACGATATTTCCTACATAGTTAGTATAGTACTTAATTCGGATACAAAAAAATTCAAAAAACAGAACTGTTGACACGCTAATAAAAAGAAGTAGGTAGGTACGGAGTTTACTATCCAGGTCCGGAGTTTACTATCCAGGTCCGGAGTTTACTATCCAGGTCCGGAGATAATAAGGAATTACGAGTATATACAAGTTCTCTGCGAGCAAACCAATGAAATTAATTAAATGAAAATGAAATATGTATTTATTGCTACATAAACAACTTAATAAATAAATAAATAAAATAAATAAATATAGCTGGACATTTAACACAGCGCTATCTAGTCCCAAGCTAAGCAGAGCTTGTATTAAGGGTACCAGATAACTGATAGAATACTTTTTTTTTTGTAAATACATACTTATAGTATATAATCCAACATCCAGACCCAGAACAAATATCTGTATATCATGCAAACATTTGTTCCGCGGCGGGAATCGAACCCGCTACCTCCTGAGTCTCAGCCGGCTATTTGCCCACTGCGCCATGGAGGTACTTAGGTTACTTATTCTTTAAACATTCTTTATTCTTAAAAAACGGGTTTACGTCGATATGGTTATCAGATATGTCTTATCTAACGATCCCTGCACTAGGCGAAGCCAATGCCTAAAATGCAAATTTCTGCCAATCAATAGAAATAACTTTAAATCAAATCAACAATTTATCACACAACATGTTTGGTAGGTATACAAACTAAAGGAAAGTATTCGTAATTTCCGAAATACACTGGTCACCCAAGGCAGGCTTACTAATCTGGCCTAAGCTGCTGTAATACTCAGTTCATGAGTCGTAAAATCATGCTAGTCGAAATACCGTAGTCATCACGCGGGGCACGTAAATAAGCTAATATGGATTATGCGTCTCAAATGAATGGAACAAAGTCACGTTCCTGATTTACCTAACATACGATAATTTTGGAAATTTCTTCTGAATACAAGTGGTAGCTTTAAATATGTTTTCATCACTCATGCTCTAAAAGGTGGTCATCGTTAGCTCGACCTCATGCGTAAATGCGATTAACGCCCCAAAGGCCGTAAGTATGTTATAGATATGAGCCTTGTAATCAGATTTTGTACATATTTTACATTGTTGCCTGAAATAAATGTTATATTAGTATTATAGTCCCCCACTTTAGAATTCCCGTTAGAGCCACTACGATAAACGATTCCACAGCACCTAGAACAAATTATACAAATGCAATATTTTGTTGTTTTATAAAGGACTATAGGAAAATTAAACTGGAGAAACAAGACGAAATAGGTGGGAAATACTTGTTGGCAGTGACATAGACAATAACTGGTTTCCTAAGCGTTGCTGTATCTAGGCCGCGTCGGTTACGGCCAGCCTAACAAGTGCATAGTTGTATCTAAGGGATTACAGTAATTAAATCGATATCTTGACCTTTCCTTATGACTTCCTACCAACTATGTTGACTGCCGACTGTTAATAATTAGTACTTATTAATGAAAGAGGCAACCTGCATGGATCCACCAGAATGCCCATCATCAGAAACAAACTGCGTGATACCGTGAGGCGTACTACATCAGCCACGACAATGACAATGACGATCTCGACTAGGAAAAGCCAAGAGTTGGATGGATTGTGTGAAAGTTGATGATGGAGTAGAGAGTTAGAAAGGCTTCCCACGGTCTATGATACTGCAGACGGACGCAGACAAGCGCGCACCGAAATCACAGTGGGAAGGGTCACGTCCGTGGTATCGCAGACAAGTATTAGCGGATTGTCGGATCCGCCATGAGTCAGTAACTTCAAAGGTGTGGAGCCAGGTTGTGCGAGGCACTTTCTGCTTTCTTTTTCCCGAAAATTGCAAAATGGCTTCGAGTCTCGTATTCACACAGACTGACACGCACCGTGGAAAAGCCTCGCGATGCGTGAATTGGTAGTCTGTGGGCGTCGGCTATGCGTGGTATCATCAGTAAAATCACAGATCGTGGGAAACCACTGTAACAAAGAAGTGACTACTGAGATGACGCTTATAGAGGTGTGGAGGTAATGACGTGGCCGATCCCACGTAATGTGGAGAAAAGAACAAAAAGATTTTAAAGACGACCACGTCCGCTCTCTAATAAATGTTACATTACAATTGAGGAGAAGGTTAATAAATTAAACTTGACATATTGGAAGAGGCCAGTCGACAACACGGCTGGACAACGTTCGGGAAACAACTTGACCAAATGGCGTCGTTTACCCAAAATACCTCGGTGTCTAATGACAAAAGACTTTGATTAGTGTGCGTTACGGTGATGAAACATGGCACAGGAACGTGGTCTCCCACTTAGTATCCCACAAGAAGGCTCAAGGTCGCTAAGCGTGCTTTGAAGAGGGTTATGCTTGGTGTTTCGCTACGAGATCCTATCAGAAATGAGGAGGTCCGTAGTCAAACCAACTTCACAGACAGCCAAGAGGATTAGCAAGCTGAAGAGGCAATGGGCGGGGCACATAGCTCAAAGAACTAACAGCCGTTAGGGCAGAAAGGTTCTAGAATGGAGACCATGCATTGAAAAGTGCAGCGTATGACGGCTTCCCACTAGATGGATTGCTGGGAGCCATTGGAAGCAGGCCGCTCAAAATCAGTCGCTCTGGAAATCTGTGGGTGTGGGCTATGTTCAGCAGCAGCCGTCGTATGGCTGATATGATGATATTAGAAGACCGAGTGGAAAATGAGTAGACTCCAGGTTGTAAATATTGAAGGTATGACACAATTACCACAGCTAATTTACCTGTTTCTATATTACCAACCCACACAGCGCCTACGAAAAACATATTTAGCATTGCCACGGGAATCCTCACAAGTTATAGGGGTGGTAAACCTTTCAAGATGTCATGATCTATGAATATGCATAGAATAACCTTGTTAGCTCTAATATCCATACTAATATCACAGATTATAAATTCGAAAGTAACTCTGTCTGTCTGTGTTTGTTACGTTTTCACGACTAAACGGCTGGACCGATTTCGATAAATTTGGTTTATAGATACATTATGCTCAGGATTGGGGCATATGCTATTTTTTACCCGATTGCGCAGGAGGGTAATGTTTTTATTGACAAACCACGCGTGCGAAGTCACGGGCGGTAGCTGACCCGCCTTTGTATTATTTATCTATTTTAAATATAAAAATCTAAATTCAACATATTTTTATTCATTAAAATCACAATGATCGCTTTGAAACGTCAATTTTACTGCCTTTTCCTTCGCGACCAAGTCGAGAAAGAAAGGCAAGAAATAAGGCTGGTTGTTCTTTTTAATGATCTTTTTAGAATTTAGGTACCTACATAACAATAAAGAAAATAAATTACGTCTAATTTGTAATATTTTTGAACGAGTCGGAGTAATTTCAATCCCAAGCTTCTCTATCATCCAAATAATCCAATATCTTATAGTAGGCTTTTTTATAAAGATTTTGTATAATTACGTTTTTAAATTTGTACATCGCTTGGGAGTTTGTTATAAAAGCGTACACCTTGCCCTTTAAACGATTTACTAGCTTTATGGCGTCTACAAGAGTCAACAAGAGTTTATCTTTATTTAATTATGATTATCGCTATATAATTTAGCTACAATAATTTTATGGATAAGAGTAGTGTCCAATCTCGAGTATACCGATAGATATACCTGTCCACCTAGTCACGATCATGTGGCCTGTAGGTAATTTTAGATCACTTCTTTTAAAATTTGAATCAGTTGTTAAGGAGGTTCGGCGGCCTCGTGGTAGACCCAGGCGGAGATGGAGGGATGAACTGGATGCATACCAGAAAGAGTGGCCACAATTAGCCAATAACCGGGATTCGTGGAAGCAGGGAAGGGAGACCTTTGCCCTGCAGTGGGACTCTACGGGCTAATAATAATAATATTAAGGAGGTTGAAATACCCACATAATAGATAATTATCTGTGATAACCATAACAATCTATAGCTAGATACATCATTAATGGTAAAGAAAAATCCAGACAACCTTTATTATTAAAAAACCGGTTTAAATAGGTTACTAATCTTTGGTATAGTAAGTAAAAGATTTATTTGACACTCGATTGATATTGAGCACAGAAAACAAAAAACCAGAGACGATATTTTATCGAAATTGTTCGACATCATTTAAAAATGAATATTTGTTATTGATGTGATTGTCACTAACATATCCTGTTTTAACAAATAAAGAAACAAGCTAATTCCATGAAATGAGACCGATAACAACCACTTCATACCTATTAATAAATATCAAAGTCTGTAGGGCACAAGACAACCCAGGTAGAAACTGATTACTTAATGTTTTATTTTCAACTTTTATTGTTTTGACTCAGTATTCAACGAAATGCATCGTCTTGGGTTGAAAAAAAGCAATCTATACAAATATCCAAATAAATCTAAACTGTCTCTCTGTGTGTCTGTTTGTTACTCTTTCAGGATGTTTGTTACTTTAATTTAATTAATGCCAATACATAGGGGAAGGGCGGGTAAGATGGATATGATAAGAAGAGACGGATGTAAATATTGTTAATCTTTGTATTAAGTTTGAACACTTAACTTAGAATAATCGTTAACTTAATAAACTATCATTGGCAACAATGAGATCAATCAAATCTAAAACAAAAATTGTGTAGCTCTAACAATTATTAAAAAAAGGAAATTATCCATCTTGCCCGACCAGGGTAGGTAAGATGGATAACCTAGTAGGGCAAGATGGATCATGGAATATAGGTAGTATTCTAGCCATCACACTCATCGCAAAAGTATGAGCCAAAACCTAGATAGGAGGAGCAGAGCTCGTGTGTCCAATTGCGGCATCCTGAGCATTCTATCCAGTCTTCAACTATAGGTGTCTTGTACAGTTCCTTGCAGACTATACAGAAATAAGCAGGCTCAGGCTGATCGGAGATTTTCTTGGGCGAAGTTTTCTGGTTAGTTCTAAGGCTCTTCTCGTTTTTTCCTTGCTTGGATGTCGAAGGTTTGTCCGAGGCATGTGTGGACGGAGCCTTCTTTTTTTTCTGAATAGAACCTGTCAAATCTAATGTTAACTTAGGCTTCTTTTTTTGTTTTATGTTCTTTGCCAGGCTTTTTGTCAATTTATTCAACTGTTCATCTTTGATCGGTGTGCTGGTGAGAATTTCTACTTTTTGTATCTTCCTTTTCCGTTTTGTAATGTTTTGTCTAGTTTCTCGAGGTATGGGTCTGATATGGGCCGGTGTGATTTGTTTTTCTGCTCTAAAACTTGCCTGTCGTATCTCTGTAACCTCTGATTGCTTATTAGGATTTGGTAAATGTTGATTTACTAATTTAGAAGAACCAGTAGGTAGAGATGACGAGATTCCGAGCGAGTACATTGTGTAGGTTCTTGGATTGGAATTATAATAGATGATGATGCTGATGGAGAATCTAACTGATCATTAGCATCTGGTTCTGGAGGAGCCAATGAAGCTGCTGCGAACATTTCATCTCCAAAAATATTCCTGTTATAAGGACAAATCCCACTTGCCTCGAATCCTTTTACGGCGTTCAATGCCGTTGCTCCTTTGAGATAGGCTGGACAAAACAGTCTGCAGATATCTAGTTGGTTTATTATACGGCCGGGAAAATGTTTTTGAAAAGTATTGATTTCTTGTTCAAAGAAAATCTTAATGGGACCACGTCAAAGTACACAGCCACGTCCAAGGGCTGCAGACGGTGTGTAGTGTGCGGTGGAAAGGACAACAGGATAATAATATTTTTTCAGGCATATTCAAGTGCTGGATAGAACTTGTGCGACTCGTGGTTGTCGAGTAATAAAAGGACCTTTTTTTCTGGCGATGGTCGCACTTGTTCGACAAAATATATTAGCCAGTCAAAAAACTTCTCACCGTTAATCCAGCCACTGTCTGTTACAGAAGCTTGTGATCCAGGAGGAGATCCATCAAGCAGACGAGCAATGAATTTTTTTCGTTTTAAAATAAAAAAGGGAGGTATGAAGGACCCTGCAGCATTGCAACAACATATTACAGTTGTAAGCACTCCTCTTTCCAGACTAGATACAATGCCGACCTGTTTTTTCCTTGTGTAGTCAAAATCTTTGGAGGCCTCGACGTCGAAGTCTTAACCCCGGTTTCGTCCATATTATAGACTCTGGATAGCTCAATATTATTATTTATCATCTGTTCTTCTAAGAGATCATAAAAGCGGTTCACTTGATGCTTGTTGAACCCTTTTATTCTTGCAATTGATGTAGGCTCCGGTGTTCGCAGTACAATTGTTGGGTTTCTTTTTTGAAATGATTTGAACCAGGTGTTACCAGCAACGTCATCTTTAAATCTAGTTTCCATATTTTTGGCTTTATCAAACTGTCCTGCTAGCTGCATAAACTCTATCCTCGTCAGACCGTAAAACAGAGAATCTACTTTCTGAATGTATTCCGTCAATAGCTTTTCTTCGTCCGGAGTAAACACGGGACGAAATCTACCCAATTTTTTCTCAGTACAATTGGATTGAAGATGTCTATGTAAGGTGCCATACGGAATACCATATTTGAGAGAAGCTTGGCGCATAGAAAAACTTTTTGCTTCCACCATGGCCTGCGCTAGGGTTTCCGAATACCACGATCCACGTTGGGACTTTCTTTTATACGTATTAACCATCTGAAAAGACAAAAACATACATTTAAATTAGGTTCTACTAATCGGTGGGCAAGATGGATATAGCATAAATAACATGATCCATCTTGCCCACTCGGCTTACGATGAACGAAAAAGAAAATATCCCATAAAATAAAACCAATAAACGATAATTCTATTTCTAGCAAGCATGGTCAATGGTAAACAAAAGAAAATAACAACAAGACATATAAATTTATACGAAAACAATAGACATATTCAACTTTACTTACTTTCAAAACATCGAAAGCTTGGAACACAAAACGTAAACACGCTCCTACGACGACCATCGCGCGCAGGAGACTGGCGAGCACTGAGCGGGGGGACACGGTCGGCGCCTAGGCACGCTGTTGTTATGCAGAGATCGTAAAATTTCGCTGCGTCTTCAGGATATTTCGAGTATCCATCTTGCCCGCTCTATCCATCTTACCCGCCCTTCCCCTACCTACTAGTACCTGACACAAAAATTCGCATCCATAAAAATTACCCGCATTTCATATTATATTATAGTTTATTAGGCCACACGGCATAATAGTAGATTATTAAACGAGGGGATACAGCAGTGTCTTGCGTCACGGACGCTATATTGAATCTCGAACGTAACGAAGGATTCTAGAGTAAACTCACGAGCGGAGCGAGGGAGTTCCTAGAACCCTGAGTGCAGAGAGGGATATAAGCACGCCCAAGATGCAGACAGCTTTATCCACGAGGAGTAGAGTACCTACCTATCTCCTCGTGGATAAAGCTGTCTGCATCTTGGGCGTGCTTGTATCCCTCTCTGCACTCAGGATTCTAGTAACTCCCTCGCTCCGCTCGTGATTAAATCTAGAATCCTTCGTTACGTTCGGGATTCAATATAGCGCCCGTGACGCAAGACACTGCTTTATCCCCTCGTTTAATAATCTACTATTATGCAGACTAAAGTCGGTGCAAATGAGTCGTGTGTACGTGAAGTCTTCAATGTCACTTCTAAGAGAGTGTAATCAATGAGAGATAAAAAACA
The DNA here is from genome assembly GCA_963924445.1 of Philereme transversata. NCBI lineage: Eukaryota > Metazoa > Arthropoda > Insecta > Lepidoptera > Geometridae > Philereme > Philereme transversata. Next base: position 16,870,254 of record OZ004342.1, read on the forward strand.
CTCGATAAACTAAAACAGAATTACTAAATGATCTTACCTATGATGTGCATACAATTATTACCTATGTTATATTTTGCAATTACTTATATGCAGGGCGGGCGGTTTAGTTAAAGGGAGGGATAGGCAATAATAGCACAACACAAGATGGAATTGAACCGAACTTTCATTTATTTATAAAACATTCAGGTGACAATGACAAATTGTTGGTGACTCCTGAAAAAAAAACACTACAGATTACCTTGCTAAGGCTTCCCCTAGAGTCCTCGGTCTCCAATCTACTTAGTAGCCTACAGTAACAGCTTTCAACTTAACGTTTTCATGGCTTGAAAATTATAAAACAAAACAGTGCTAAAACCGAGTCTAAATATTTAAGTACCTGATAAGGACCGTGTTATAGGTAAGTCTAAAACCACATTTCAGTGAATTTTATAATTGTGTATGCATTATCTTTTAGGTCACCAGAATTTATGAAGAAAATACCACTATCAGGCATAATAGAGCCTTCTTCAACTCGCCCAATTTGCTATGTTTACTGAAGGATCAAACAAAACAAGCGAATCTAACTAGCCTGCTGAATTTGACTGCTGACGAACTCCTGTCTTCCTTTCTCTCGTTCGTCTCAGTTGAAGATTTTATTTGGTCGATTCGCACTATGTGCGTCGAGGTCTTGTCCTTACCACTACATACCAACTATTTATTAGATACTCTGGAATGTCAATGTCTCCTTAGTCATAAGGTCGGGCATTGGAAAGTGCGACACAGTTTTAACTATTGCACTTTTCAGTGTTTCATCTACGTATAAAGCTATCCTGTGTGTATTTATGTTCAAAATAAATGATTGATTGATTGATACCTATAACTTATAGGCTAAAAAAAAATTGTAGGTGATGCAATATTTTCAGGTGTAGGTAAGACATGACCGACCAAAATGAACCAGAATGTCAGCTACGTCGCCGAAGGGTATCAGGGAACCCAAGCCTGCCCTTGCATTTAGAAGTCGGCTTTCAAATCGACGAGGGGAACCCTGAAGAAGGAACTCCTTCACCTAGCAAAGCGTACCCTGGGACTTCGAAAAGGAATTCCGCTGCGTTCCTGGATTTTAAGAATAAACAGCAGTCGTTTGATATTCAGGTAGATATAGTTATCCATATAATTAGATACCTACTACGTTAGCACACATTTACACATAGCATTTTGAAGCAAACAATTAAAAATTGTTTCTTTGATCGTAGATAAGCACTTCATCAGTAAAATTGTCTTGTTTATTTGTAAGCTAAGACGACCTTCAATTAGGTAGTACCTACCTAGTTCTAGACACCAGAATATGCAAAAACTTTTAGGTTTCGCAATTATAGTCACAGTGAAATGTATTATATGTAAAGTGCCCACTTTAGGCTAATCATCAAGATAAAATAAATGTTTTCTGAACTCTCTAAGATAGGTAGGTACTTAGAGCATTATCTTGATACTATCCTCAAATTAAATTGGCTACCAAATAGGTAGAGCTAACACCAGCATGAAATTCGATTTTAGTACCGAAAATGAGTAAGGTAATTTTCGGGGTACCTAGGTATAGCACTGAAGACAATTTAAAAGTAGGTACCTACCTAATTACATTCTCGCACAGTCGCTTTGTTTTTTCAATTAAACTATACTTATGCCCTTTGGAGTCGGCTCTAACTAACACACACTTGACCTTTTGTATTTATCATTATATTATATTATTATATCGATATTTATCAATATGAATTGCAGGAAAATATGAAATTTACCTTCTCTCCGCAAAGTTGATAAGTTGTCGTGTACCTTGAGGGTTTAAATTTTAGTTCAGGTCACGCCTAGATACCTACTTTAGTGGTGCGAATAAACAGGTTTATTCATGTTTCTTGGATTTATGGCACTTATATTACTAGTGGTTCGCCCCGAACTGAGATCTCGCGAGTCTCCCATAAAAACAAAAAAAAAATGTAATCTTTGACTATCAAAATAGTGCCACGAAATGCATTACCAACTAGCTTTATGTAATTTGGTTACATTTAATAGGGGTAGAAATTGCAGTTATACAGGATTTCAGATTTTTGCCTATATTTGTGTTAATAAATCTACATACCAAATTTCAACAACGTGGGGTCACTGTTGTACCCTGTGAATTGTGTCAAAGTTCAGTTTTTATCATGGCTAATAACTAAAAAACTACAAAGACGTTACTAAAAATAAAAACGTACTAATGAAGACCTTTCATTTGACGTCCCATTTGACGTAATAATCTCATTTTCATTTATTTTTTACCCCTCTTGAAATATGTCAACAACCCCCCAACATTTATAGCTCATTTAGTCACAACAGAATTGTGCCATCATTACCTACCTATGTATAACATTTTACGATGATCGAATCAACGCTTCAAAAGTTATTCTCGGACAAACAAGCAAACATACATACATACAACGCCGATTTGCCAAGTTGATTTAGAGATCTCGCTTCGCTCGATCAATTACAATATATCTATCAAATCCATTCGTAGTGATGAACGTTAGGTAGGTAGTTCGGTGGAAGCTCAAACTTTCTAATAGATATCTACAGGACTTTGATAAAAAAAATCTTACCCCACATCAAGATCATTATTTGCAGATCATGTAGGTAATCATTTGTCCTGCAGAGGGGATCGAGCAACCTCGTGCGTCTCTGTCGGTTTCTCGCCCACCTCGACAGAGGTCGTCAAGAGGATTAACCTTATGACTTCCTTACTCGATATCGAACCGTAACAATTGAAAAACTACCTACTTTTTTAAGTCTGGGCTTTGTCAGGTTATTGGCGAAAACTATATTTATAAGTACCTATACAATTATTGGACCATCTTGGCGCTGGAAAGAAGTGACTGGAAATAATGTGGGTAGGCCTTTGCCCAGCAGTAGGACATACAGGGCTAAAAAATAATAAATAAATAATAATACAAATGTTAGGTTTGACAGCACTAAAATGACAACACAGGCAGTCACATACAGTCGGATTTCCGTTTCGGAATATTGAATCGAAGGCAGCAAATCAATAGATACATTATTATTATTAGGAGCCTGTACTGTCTATATACGAGTCGAGTTCGTCTCTCCATCGGCGTCGCGGTCTGCCACGTGGTCGTTTTCTGTCTTTTGGGATCCACTCGGGGGTGGATTTTGCAAATAACTCCTCCGACATGGGGCAGACATGGCCCGCCCGGTCCCACTTTAACTAGCCGGAAATAATATCAAACGGAATATTACGTGTATGTTAAGGTCCTTGATTTGTATGGATTGGCTGCCTTAGAAATTCCGACTGAATGTGACCGGCCGCGGCTTTACTGTCACTCTATCTGATAGGTTAATAACTCAATATCAACCTATTGATTTTTTTAGATAGAAGAATGTGAAGAAGAAGAAATAATAATAGACAGTGACGATGAAGAACCAGAGGATAATGGTGCATCGGGCATCAATCGAGCCGTCACTCCGACGCCGATACAGGACTTTGGAGCGAGCGTTACTCACATGGAAGGTGATCTTAGACCTAACTTAGACAATCAAAATCAAACAATGATTTCCCTACGTCTTATAATTGTCGACCATCGCACACGTCCTACACACGTCATCTATCATCATCACAGAACTTACACTGCTCAACATAGGCTTCTACAATAGATTTCTAAAGCAATCTTCTGCACACAACTGCTGCGAGCAACAAAGTCAAAGTCAAATATTTTTATTCATTAAAATCACAAGGATCACTTTGAAGCGTCAATTTTACTGCCTGTTCCTTCGCGACCAAGCCAGGAAAGAAAGGCAAGAAACAAGGCTGGTTGTTTTTTAATGATTCTTTTACAATACATAATACAGAAAATAAATTAAGTCTAAATAGTAACATTTAAGTAAGTAAGTAAAAAGTTAAGTAAGTAGTTTCTAAACGATGGAAACAAAATATAATAGAGTTTATTTCTTACTCTGATAGAATAGCACTACTCAAATTTAAAATCACAGAAAAGAAAATCCTAACAATCATCCAAGTCTACGCACCCCATTCAAAACGCCCAGATGATGAACTCGAAGAGTTCTATGACTTGCTAAATAAGGCATGCGATGAACATCGAGGTACTTGGACGATTGTGATGGGCAATTTTAATGCCAAGTTAGGAAAAGGAGAACCGCTAGACAACCCGATCGTAATTGGGCCTTTTGGGCTGGGAGAAAGGAACGATCGCGGTAAACAGCTTCTTAACTTTGCCTTTGGACAGAGTCTTAGTATTAGCAACTCCTTTTTCTATAAAAAACCTCAACGTTGGTGGACTTGGTTCTCTCGGGACGGTATAACAAAAATTGAAATAGACTTTTTCCTTGCTTCTAACAGGCAGATGTTAACAAATGTAGAGACAATAAATAAAATTCGTTTTAGTTCAGATCACCGACCCTTACGCATTGTAGCAAAATTCAACCTAAAACTCGAAAGAATGAAAATGATTAAAAACAGTATAAATAGAATATGTAAAACTTCTCTTATGTCATGCCAAGATCAATTTAACTTAGAATTAACAAATAGTTTTAAAATTCTAGATACAATCACAGATAATCTAGAAATACAATATAATAATATCAAAAACAGTATAAAGAAAGCCAGTTGCAAAGTGAAACCAAATAAGACAAAACTTGAAAAATTAAGTAACTACACAAAAGACGTGATAGAAAAAAGGCTTTCGCTTAAATTTAATACTGCTGAATATAGAGATATAGATAAATATGTTAAAAGATTAATACGTACTGACATTAGAAATTTTAATACAAATCTAGTAAAAACAGCTTTAGAAAAAAATGAATCGTTGAAAGTAGCAAAGCAAGGCACGGAAAAAGGAAAACAAACAATAACGAAACTTAGAGACAAAAATGGTATAATGCATGGCGAGAGAAATAAAATCATAGATATTTGTACCGACTTTTATAGTTCCCTTTATTCCGATCCATCTACAGGTTCCTCTACAGTAAACAATACGGTATACTCTTGCTCGGAAAACATAGCGCCAATAACGGGCTTGGAAGTTCATCGCGCTCTAAGTAGCATGAAATATAGCAAAAGTCCTGGTGAGGATGGTATTACCACCGAAGCCCTGAAAATAGGAGAACCTGCGCTGCTCCCTCATATTACCAACTTTTTTAACTCAATACTGCAATCTGGAAACTTCCCAAAATCGTTCTGTCATTCAAACATCATCCTTCTTCATAAGAAGGGAGATAAGTCCAACATTTCTAATTACAGACCCATTAGCCTCATATCACATCTATACAAAACATTTATTAAAATAATAGAATACCGCATATCTGGCCAACTTGATTTGCATCAGCCGCCCGAACAAGCTGGTTTTCGACGCGGCTTTTCTACCACTCATCATCTCCACTCTCTGAACCAACAAAAAAAACATTCCGAATTTAATCTACCTATCTATTTGGCGTTTATTGACTTTTCAAAAGCCTTTGATAGTATTAAACACCATTCCCTTTTCGAATCCCTTACCAATCAGAATATAGAACCAACGTATATAAAACTACTTCGAAACATTTATAGTCATAGTACAGCAGCGATTAAACTTTCTTCCACTGGTCCTTCCTTCTCTATTGAAAAGGGTGTTAAGCAAGGAGATCCGCTTTCCCCGAAACTTTTTACAGCAACTTTGGAGGAAGTCTTTAAGACCTTGACACCGAGCTGGGCTGACAAGGGGATCATCTTAGGAGAACGGCGGTTAACAAATCTCCGCTTCGCCGACGACATCGTTCTGTTCTCCTCCTCAGCCACAGAATTAGGCTGCATGCTGAACGATCTGAACCAAGCCAGCCTCGAGGTTGGACTTGCGATGAATATGTCGAAGACTAAGCTTATGACCAACAGCACACGACAACGGCTGCACATCGAGGGGGTCGAGATCGAATATGTCCATGAGTATGTGTATCTTGGCCAGATTGTCTCCTTCCAGGCGCGACAAGAAAAAGAAGTTGCTCGACGCATTGAACACGTCTGGAGAAGATACTGGTCGATGAAACAATTAATGAAAGGCGAACTACCACTCTGCCTTAAACGCAAACTCATGGACATGTGCGTTCTCCCCATCCTCACCTATGGTGCACAGACTTGGTCTTTGACTGTTCAACAAAGGTCCAAACTCGAGGTATGTCAGCGGGCTATGGAGCGCAGTATTTTAGGTGTCCGGATATCAGACCGAATACGGAACTCCGTACTACGTTCGCAAACAAAGATTATGGATGTCACAAAAAAATCAGCGCAGCTCAAGTGGGATTGGGCCAGTCACGTATGGGCAAAGATCACAACTGATTGGGTTCCTAACGCAACACGCCCACGCGGCAGACCATCACGGAGATGGCGTGACGACTTAGATGTGCATTTACCAGACTGGTCCACTACAGCAAAGGACAGAAAAAACTGGAAAGAGGGAAGGGAGGCCTTTGCCCTGCAGTGGGACAACACAGGTTAAAAATAAAAAAAAAATAAAAAAAATAATAGTAACATTTTGAACGAGTTGAAGCAATTTCAATCCCAAGCTTCTCTATCATCTAAATAATCTATATTTTATAGTAGGCTCTTTTATTAAGATTTTGTTTAATTACGTTTTTAAATTTGTTAATTGTCAATTTTTATACATCCCTTGGGAGTTTGTTATAAAAGCGTACACCTTGCCCTTTAAACGATTTACTAACTTTATGGAGTCTACAAGTGGCAACAGCTAGTTTATCTTTATTTCTAGTACCTATTAAAATTATGATTATCGCTATTTTTCTTAAACAAATTAATATGTTTGTGAACATACATTAGATTTTTATAGATGTATTGACAAGGGAATGTCATAATATTTATTTTTTTAACTTATTGCGTAATGATTCTCTGGGGCCCATATTATAAATTGCACGAACAGCCTTCTTCTGCAGCACAAAAACGGTGTTTATATCTGCAGCACTCCCCCACAGCAGTATACCGTATGACATAATGCTGTGGAAGTAGCTGAAGTAAACTAGTCTAGCTGTGTCTACGTCTGTAAAAAGACGGATCTTTTTGACTGCGTATGCCGCAGAATTAAGTCTCTTCGACAACCCATCAATGTGAGGGCCCCATTGAAGCTTATCATCTAGGGTTATACTTAAGAATACGGTGGTGTCCACAAGAGCCAACTCCTCGTCTTAGATTTTTATATCTGCTTTAACTTGTGTAACATTAGGTAGTAGAAACCTTTATGTCCCTTTTCATCAAGTGGGCCGTACTTCACTGAGCTTTCCAGCGAGTGGTCTCGACTCGAGAACCTTTCTGCTCATGTCAGTATTCTAAACACGTGTTAGATCGTACCTATGTTCAATGCTTTTCTACCTGAAAGTCTGGTGGAAGGCTCTGCGAAAGTCTATACTTCGTACCTATTTAGTATAATGGTCCACCCACACACACTTATAATACCGTTATATAACATCATGTCAAAATGCTACAAAATATTATCGTATTAAATAAAGTTATAAAACGTTGCATAACTCCTCTGTGGGAGCACCATTATAATAAATTATTGTTTTACTCCTGGTCGTTTTGGACGACTATCGTCGATCGTCTACGATAGGCATTTCCCAGTAACTCCAATGTATCGTCAAGTGTGTTTTTATGTTATTGTTTATGAGTTTATTTTTATGTTGCAGGGCCTCCAGCGTCTGACTTTCTGAGAGTAAAAACGATAGACAACGATTGTTACACGGACGTGTCGGACGCAGACACCGAAGACGAAGAATAGGTCGTAGAATCCCGCACTTCGAAAACGAATCTCGCGTTAACCTTACCCGCAATCTTAGAATAACTGTATATAGAAACGAACACGCGCGAAAAATAGACCATTATATACTCCATATAGCCCAAAACGACGTCTTCGCTGTTAGTTTGATGAGCCAGGTTTGAGTTTGATGGTAGAGAATGTTGCTTTTGGAAAAACCAAATATTTCACAGTTTGAGCGGTGAAAATGTCCATCCGTTTGCTGTATAATTGTTGGCGAATGTAAAACATGGCACTCACGCACTCATTCGTGGTTTTGTGGCCTACGTTTTGAACGAAAACTTGTTCTGTACTTCTGTTCTATGTGTTGTTATTCTAAGCCCACAATTAAACCTGAAGGTTGTTTTTCGCAGTGCAGACCCAGTCATTTTAAATTATGATTATTTATGCATTATTCTAATGGAAACTTTCAACTTTATAATACTTGAAATAATATTATTTAGAAAAATAAAATGTGTGCTTCATTTTTAATTATAAAATATTATTTATCTTGGGGTTAATTAGTTAGATTAGTTTAAAGAAAAGTTGAGATTTCATAAATTTATTTTTAATTATTACTAGCTGACCCGACAGACGTTGTCCTGTCTTAAATACTTATGTCAAAAATTGTCAGGGAATGTAATGTATCCAGACGATGTGTCAACGGGAAAAAACAGTTGTCTGCTAAATTCACATTCATCAAATTGTCGTTAAGTTTTCTGAAAACATCAAGTTTTCTGCGAAATTTTCTTAACTTTTCTTTCCTTATGAACCTTCTACAAAATATTGTAAACTTAAAAAAAATCAGAATGAAATGAAATGATAAATAAATTATTTATCAACCGATCCATCTGTGTTAAACTGTTAAACTGTGTTGATATTTACAGCGCGCATTCTGTCAACTCTGACAGTAATTTCAAACAACGGACAGTTATGTAAAATTAATATTGTCGTTAAGTTTTCTTAAATTCTGTAATGTTCCGCTCAACTTCCTCAATTTTTTCTTTCTTATTTTAAAGTTCTTAAACCTTCTCCTGACAATAATAAACACAACAAAAAAAGAATTAGTGAAATTGTTCCATCCGTTCACGCGTGATGCGATGACCAAGGGAAATAGAGATTCTTTTTTATATACCTACTATATATATATTATATATATAATAATAGGTATTTACCTATGAAATTGCCGTTCTTCAGTACTGGTCATTTCAAATAGAAAAAAAGTTTGGAATGGCTTTGTATTCTAAATTCAAATTAATTTTGTTTTAAAAATATGACATTCTTTTTACAAACTCAGCCTTTTGTTTATTGATTAGCGTTGTATTTTCATTATATTTGAACATTTTTCGGCATAATGGATACTTTAAAAATTCGTGTAATTATGGAATATGAGTTCCGTCGTGGCACCAACGCGACACAAACGGTACGTAACATCAAAAACGTTTACGGAGAGAACTGTACAAACGAACGCACAACCCGTTATTGGTTTCAATCTACAGCTGAGCTAGCAGCAGCTTTTCATGTTAGCATCAAAACAATTTTGATCCATTTGCGACAAATAAGTAAGGTAAAAAAACTTGATAGATGGGTGCCCCACGAACTTAACGATCGCCAGCGCAACGTACGCGTCCAGACCTGCCTCGCGCTGCTCAATAAGCAAAGAAATGAAGGAATTTTGAACTGAATTGTTACGTGCGATGAAAAATTGATTCTGTTCGATAATCGAAAGCGCTCAGCAAGTTGGTTAGATCCTGGTTCAGCACCAAAGCAATGCCCTAAACCAAAAATGACCCCTAAAAAGGTGACCACAGCTTTTTACAAAACGGCATGAGCATTACTGCAGATGTGTACTGTGAAGAATTGGAGACAATGATGGAGAAGCTTGCACATCGGCAACCAGCTTTGGTCAATCGGTCGTCCCCACTGCTCCTTCACGACAACGCGCGACCCCATACTGCACAACAGACAGTCTCCAAGCTGCAAAAGCTGGGGTTGGAAGCTCTCCCTCATCCGGCATATTCACCAGACCTTGCACCTACCGACTATTACTTTTTCCAAAATTTAGACAACTTTTTAGTGGGTAAAAAATTCAATTCCCGAGAGGCAGTACGCCTTTGAAGAGTTTGTTGCCTCCCGTCCAGCTGATTTTTACAAGGACATCAATAAACTGCCAATGCATTGGAGTAAAAAAACTGGAAAGTTGGTCAAATTCAATAAAAACTTTTTTGGAGTAAAACTCACGCTCTGCCAATAATTTTCCTAACTACACAAAAATTATATTATTTTAATTAGAAAATACCTAATGGTACACAAGACAGTTTCTCTGTTTCTGCTATGATTTCGGATTTCCCCATACGTAAAAATACATTGTTTTTTTTGTAATTGTAATCTTTTAAATTATAATAGAGAAAACCCCAAACACGAAACAAAAATATGTAAATCACGCAAAAATTCCGCAGCGGGAATCGAACGGCTGCGTCTCAGTCGGCTATTCGCTTACTGCACCACGGAATCCGTCAAAAAATCGGTCAAGTTCGAGATAATGTTGCACAAAATGCTGTTATAAAATATGTTTGATATATACAACGCCATATTATAAAAGTGGTTTAGCCTCAACGTAGCGTCTTTCTCCTATTCTTCTTCATTTAACAGAAAAGGACAAAAACAATACCACACAAAACAAGTTTAATATTTTACTAAGAAACTTAGGAATTTACTTTAGTCGTTATTAGAAATACGAGATTTCATTATATTCAGGGCGAGGCGAAACGCAGAGCGGAGCGGATCGCACTTACTCTGATAAAAGTACACAAATTGAACTTAAACACTGTCTTGTCAAAAATACCTGTGTCATTATACAGGGTGTTTGGTAATATACTGAAGATATTCAAGTGACAGTTTCTTAAAACATAAAAGAGACTTCTCGAAAAAAAAACTACTAGTTATATTATCAAATTTAAAAGAAAATCGACTAAGTTTAGGTCATTAATTCAATATAAACTTGCTGCCTACTCTTGCAATCGATATCCAAAAATAAAGGCCGTAATCCACAAAATTAAAAAAAGTAGTTTTTTTTCAGAAGTCTTTTTTTTATATTTTGAGAAACCGTCAGTATATTACCAAACACCCTATTTAAGTACGTGATTTATCACGTACCGTATTATCGGTGTTTCGGTTCAACTCGTGAACCTTCATCAAGGGTGATGCGATCTGCTCCGAACCACGTCTCGCCTCGCACAACGCGCCACAGCCCTCTGCGCGCGAGTAGACGGGCGCGGTGGTGGGGGTTGCGTCAACGGTGGCCCAGCGCGTTGACAGGCTGCGTCATCATCATAATCATCACTGCTGCTCTCTTCAGTAATTCTCGGTACAGACAAACACACAACACTAACTATGTCTCCACCAGGTTCACTCACTTCTCTGTCGCTTGCATCATGAAGACATGACCTCTAGGTTGACGGTAGAACCCATCCTCTATCTCTGTTAAATTTCGGCACACGACTTATTTCTATCGCCTCTCGGATCTTGCGAGGAACGAAGAACTTCTCTCTCGCTAAGAGCCGGGCCTTGTCGAAACGTATGTAGTGCGTCGAATCAGAATCTAAGGCATGTTCCGCCACCGCATATCTGTTGGAGTCGACCTTCTTCACGAAAGCTTTCTAAGTAAAATACCTGTGTCTTCACACGTTCTCAGTCTCCATCCAAATTGAAACCCTCGGAAACTCTAAATAAGTTCCGGTCATAATAAAATGTAGCATGGTATTATTTTAAGAGGTTAATAACAGATTTTCCTAAAATCACCTGATTTCTAGTTTTTCCTAGTGGGTCACATATTTTTTGTCACTCACAAGACCAAAAGGACGTTGTCTAAAACCGTTGTCCACGCTAAAACGAGTCTAAGTTGGTATGCGTACAGTGTCTCTATGTGGGCTACATAGGAGACACGGACGTATGAACTCAACAGTGATACCACATTGGGCTCACTGGACTGAACTTGATAAGATGGAAGTTTATGACTGTTTGTTACTAGTGATCACATTTATAGCACAAAAACGTGGTCTATAGGCTTCGTAAGAAAGCTCAAGATCGCCCAGCGAGCTATATACATATAGAGAGGGATATCCTTTAACCTTTCTTTACGAAATCTAATCCTGAATTTCTAACAATCTTAATAATAAAAATCTCGTGTCACGGTTTTTGTGGTCGCACTCCTCCGAAACGAGTAGACCGATTTTAATGTTTTTTTTTAAACATTTGGTAGGTATAAGAATAGGTCGTGAATTATTTTTCACCCTCCTACCCCCACCCCCCAGTTTTTAATCGCGATTTTAGTATTTATGTATGAACAATATCCATACAATTTAACCGTCGTTCATTGACGTGAAGTCATTTACTTGAAGTGTCGCATCACTTTGATGTGAGTGTTTTATTATAGTTTTTATCCCGAAGTTCCCACGGGAATGGGAAATTTCAAGCGTGCGAAGCCGCGGGCGGATCAGCTAGAATATATTTTTTTGCGATAAATTGCATAAATCTTTCAAGTATTTTGTACCAAGATGAAATAACATGGTATTCAATTATATGCAGGAAAACAGTGGCGCTGACATGACGTAAACACAAGACGAATTGACTAGTATATTTGTATATAATTGGCATCTAAATTATTTTTCCCATCATTATTTCATAATCTGTCTACATAATTTTGATACACAATTGTTTATTTCTAAGAGGTAAACATAAATATTTAAATTTTGAAATAAAATAAAAGTATCAGTTACGCGTCCTGGGCCCAATTCTATAAAACCAATCGCTTCACTATGAACGTATCGTCGCCGAATCACCACTATACCTTTTGATATTCTACTAACACTTCATAGTCAAGCGATTAGTATAGTAGAATTGGGTCCCGGACACTCAAAATTTGCAAATCATGGAAAAAAATAATTTTTTTGTGAAAATAATATATATAACCATGATAGAAGCAAGTTATAATATTTTAAACGAGTTTTATGATAGGGAAATGCCTATGAACCGAGAAGTCGAATTCAGGCGGGGCAGGGGAATCCATTTTGTGTCCGCCGGCTAATATTTTTAATACTACGAAATTAGTTTTGGACACCTTCAGGAGATCCGTTACCTGTAAAAAAAATAAACGTTATTTCAAAACCTAACCTATAACAACATCTTTGGGCAACGAATTACTTATATTTATAACTAATGTTTAATTGATCGAGCGAAGCGAGATCTCCAAATCAACTTGGCCAAATCGGCGTTGTATGTATGTATGTTTGTTTGTCCGAGGATAACTTTCGAAGCATTGATCCGATCATCGTAAAATTTGATACATAGGTAGGTAGTGATGGCACAATTTTGGTGTGATAATGTTTTGTAATTGGTGTGTAAATGAGCTAAAAATGTTGGGGGGTTGTCGAGATATTGGGGTTCGGAAAAGGTATAAAAAAATGAAAATAAGGTCAAATAGAACATCAAATGAAAGGTCTTCATTAGCACAGTTTGACTCCGTTTTTAGTTTTAGTAAAATCCTTATAGTTTTTGAGTTATTAGCCATAATAAAAACTGAACTTTGACTGTGTGTTTGACTGAACTGAGTGCTGAAATTTGGTATGCGTTTAGCTTTAGTGACACAAATATAGGGAAAAGTCTGAAATCCAGATTAACTGCAATTTCTACCCCAAAAAAGTAACGGATTAACAACTCCCGTTAACTATAATTTGAATGAAATTGTAGATCAAGTTAGTTGGTTATTCATTTCGTGGCACTATTTTGATTACAAATAATATTTTTTTGTTTTTATGGGAGACTCGCGAAATCTCAGTTCGGGGCGACCCACTGGTAACTTATAGACTAAGAGCTACTGATGTATTTACTATGTTCTAGCAAATAAACGTTTTTTTTATTTTATTAAGGTAGCAAACAAGCATACAGCCCATCTGATGGTAAGCGGTTACCTTAGCCTAAGGACGTTTGTAACGCCGTCAGGTACTCACCGGGCACGGGTGCTTCGGTGAGTACCTGAATAGGATCGGACGCGAACCGACACCGCAATGCTACCATTGTGGGAGGGATCGGGATTCCGCCCAGCACACGCTTGAGGAATGCTCGGCGTGGTGCGAGGAGCGGCGGACCCTGATCGCCAGGATCGGGCAGGACCTCTCTCTACCAGGCGTATTAGAGTCTATGCTGGTAGATGAGATGGCGTGGAAGGCGGTGGCCTCTTTCTGTGAGACCGTTATGGTTCGGAAAGAGGCCGCCGAGCGAGATCGCGAGAGGGCTGATCCCGCTCGGAGAAGGAGGCGACGGCGAGGCGGCAGTGGCCGCACCGCTGCGCCTGCCCCATAAGGGGCTTTTGTGTGGTATCCCCTGCCAGGCAGGGGAACTTTCGGGTCCGTGGGTGGTCGGAGTAAGGGCTTCGGCCGTCCGTTAAACGAGCCCCGGGAGGGCGGCGGCAACGTGCTGCTGTGAACACCGTGGTGTTCGGGGGTGGCTGGATAGCCTCCCCCTGGACGTGCAAAGGCACAGCGCGAGGGGGGCACCGGTGCGTTCCCTTGGAGATCCCGGAGCCCCCCAACATGCGTCGAGGATGGCCACCGGGGGGGTTTTAGTGAGTACACGAGTCCGTGAACCTCACATAACCCTACTGTACCCTCTATGCAGTAGGGTATCTGGTTGCAGATTTCCCCCTCGTCAACAAAAAAAAAAAAAAAAAAGGACGTTTGTAACGCCAAAGGCATCACTCGCGAGTTGCCGATCCTTTAAAAATTTACGTTATCTTATCTTAACGGGATTAGGCCGCTTATACACACGTTTTTTTGCCGTGCCGTTGCCGTGCTGTAGTGCCTGTGTGTCTGTCAACAAACTTCCATAGTACAATACTGACGACCTATACACGGCAAATCAAACGTTTTTCACGGCAAAAAACGTGTCAAAGCCAAAGTCAAAATATTGTATTCATTAAAATCACAAGGATGACTTTGAAATGTCAATTTTACTGCCTGTTCCTTCGCGACCAAGCCAAGAAAGAAAGGCAAAAAACAAGGCTGGTTTTTTTTTAATGCTCCTTTTAGAATACATAACAATATAGAAAATAAATTACGTCTAAATTGTAACATTTTCAACGAGTTGGAGCAATTTAAATCCCAAGCTTCTCTTTCATCTAAATAATCCGATATTTTATAGTAGGCTTTTTTATAAAGATTTTGTTTAATTACGTTTTTAAATTTGTTAATTGTAAATTTTTGTACATCCCTTGCGAATTTGTTATAAAAGTGTGTACGAGCGGCCTTACAGCTGCGTTATCCAGTCCCAAACTGAGCAAATCTTGTACTATGGGATCCAGATAACTTAAAGAATACTTATATAATTTTTTTTAGTAAACATTCTTAAAATGATATACCAGAACAAATATATGTAGATCATGTAAACATTTGTTCCGTTGAGTGATTCGAACTCGTAACCTCCTGTGTCTCAGCCGGCTGTTCGCCTACTGCGCTAAGAGGGTCTTTATATGACTGAAAATTGGTTGAGAATTAATAAATTACCTCTTGGTCAGGTGTTGTGATGGTTTCCAGCAGCGTACGGGCTTGTTGGAAATGTTTGCAGCCACTAAGGTATAATATCACAGGGTTTTCGTACCTACAAACAAAGATAATACATAACTAAAAACAATAATGATGCACTTAGAAAACTTTCGTGATTGATTTCAATAATTATTATAAATACGGGAGATAAATACGAGCGCAGAGGGCTGCGGCGCGCAGTGCGAGGCGAGATGTAGTTCGGAGCGGATCGCACTCACCCTAATGAAAGTTCACAAATTGAACCGAAACATTGTCGGTCGAAACACCGATAAAACGGTACAGTCGGTACGGTGGTAACAGTCGCTTAGGTCTCGTAAGTCTCGTAGGTCAGGCAAATTAGAAAAGTGCCCTACGATACACTGCCCTACGTCCATCACCTTGAGGCATAAAGGTAAAGCCTCATGTGCCTCTAATTTCACAGGCAACCATACCCTATAAACCGAAATACAGTAATACTGCTTGGCGGCAGGAACGGGTAGTGTTACACACACTATATACAGAATAGCTGACATGTAAGTCGTACCTAAGTAGATGTTCGCTGTTGTAGTGTGGCCGCGCCAGTCGTCTCTCTCCGCTCATTCAGTTAATACATGTACACTTGTAGAAATATAAATTGGTAATTGGAAGATGCATCTACTTATACCAACCTCCTCATCAAGAAAGGGTTATCCGG
This sequence comes from Philereme transversata, assembly GCA_963924445.1. Classification (NCBI taxonomy): domain Eukaryota; kingdom Metazoa; phylum Arthropoda; class Insecta; order Lepidoptera; family Geometridae; genus Philereme; species Philereme transversata. The sequence continues at coordinate 16,886,336 of OZ004342.1, forward strand.
AACACCTAAAGGTAGGAAAAGGTAGGTAATACCCGGACCATAACAATGAATCGATTGACACCTTCATCAAAATCGGATGAATAATTTAGAACATACTTCCATAGACCAAAAACATAGCCTTTTCTTTAGGCTTTGCCGTAGTCGAGTAAAAAAGAAAGAATAGTTACTACTTACTGCAAAGGCTGCGTCATCTCGCAAAACTCGTGGTAGTGAACTTGAGGCGGCGTCAGAACAGACAGGGGAGCGAAGCGATGCTTATAGCGGACCGCTTCATTGTCGAATTCTGATGACGGCTGCCGAATCTTGCCTTGCAGTTTGAACGCTACCAGGGCCTGAAACATTATTTATTTAAGTTTATTATATACCAGTATTTCAATAGTTTTGGTTGGTAATTGCAGAACATTTAACCTCTCTAGCTGCAGAAAGGATCGAGAGAGCGAAGTGAGCCCCTTATATTTCGGTATTTGGGTAGTACATAATGCACGCATACATATGTATGACAAGCGAAGCGAGCTTTCTAAACTAAAGGAGACCTTATAATCACTTTAACGCTATATGGTATGCATCAAGTACTGTTTTATAATTTTACAAGTGCGAGTCGAGACGCAGTGCGAAGCAGATCGCACTCACCCTGATGAAGGTTCATAAATTGAACCGAAAAATTGTCAGTTGAAGCAAATCCGGTTTCCAGAAATTCGACCGTTATTCATATTTTTTTCTAGCTTAATTTTAGCATTCCCCTATAAACTTTAACTATGCCAAATCTCATAGGTCAATAGGCTTAAAATGGATACAAAGTTTACTTTTCATGAATTAATATTAAAATAAATTACAATGTTCTCAAGGGTATCACTTAGTTAATGGTTTTGGGTCCCATGTTTTTAGAGGTTATCCGATTTCTTAAAATTCCATGTGTTGCTTTATTGTACCTTATAATAGCCGCCGCACATATTCTGCATGACTTGGCACATGAGCGCTTCTCTCGCGTAAGGTTTGACGCGTTTCTTTTGTTTCCGCGCGCCGCTCCTCTTGCCTTCGCTTTTCTTGGACTCTCCCGCGAGACCTTCCGCGCGACCGAGCGCCGACACCAGCCAGCCGTATAAGAACTCGTACAGATACCTAGGAAATAATATACAACCTGTTTTGTTATGTACGACATTAAATAAAAACACGGGTAAGGCTAGTACTGTTATAAATAGTTTTTTTTTCCAAATTCATTACCATTAAAATATTTAAATTTTCAATCAACCTTACGAGGCATGCCTTTTAAGTTCTGTCGTTTCCATATTTTCCGGCAATTTTGAATTTGGAACTGTTCTATATTCGAATGTGTTTACATTTTGAATCTCAAAACAGTTGAAAGTATTAGGATTAATGCTATTGTTTAGTCACAGTTTCGATTTGAATCTGTCAGGTCACGTACGAAAATGAATCTTTCTAAGGAAAATGTTCGTGCAATAATTTTCTACAACTTTAGAAGAGGCCTGACACGGCTTCAGTGTTTAGAAGAGCTAACATCTGTGTTCAGTGATGTAGCCCCATGTCTGCGGACTGTCGAACGCTGGTATTTAGAATTCCAGCGTGGACATACTAGTGTTAGTGACAGATTTCGCGAAGGACGCCCAAAATCCGCCTTCACTGAAGATAACATCATTGCTGTGAGACAACTAATTCTCGAAGATCGTCATGTGACGTATCGAGAGATAGAGGCTCTATTAGGCATCTCAGGGACAACCATTCAGAAGATCTTGCATGAAGCGCTTGGTGTGAGAAAGCTAGTTTGCCGTTGGATACCGCATCTGCTTTCCGACAATCACAAGGCGGCCCGCGTCAGATGGTGTAAGAAAACTCTGCAAAGGTTCAACCGAGGGGAGTCAAATCACGTCTACGACATCATAAGTGGTGACGAATCTTGGATCTATGCCTACGATCCTGATTCCAAACAACAATCTACAATCTGGGTCTTTCAAGACGAGCCAAAGCCGACTAAAGTTGTTCGTTCTCGAAGCACTTCAAAGAAGATGGTGGCCACGTTCGTTGGAAAAACCGGCCATGTTGCGACTATTGCACTTGAAGATCGTAGAACGGTTAACGCAGAGTGGTATACTACAGTTTGTTTACCACAAGTCATCGCCGAACTTCGAAAATCTAACTCAAAGCGACGCATCATCCTGCACCACGACAACGCAAGCTCACACAGCGCTCGTCAAACGATTGAGTATTTGAAGCAGGAAAAAGTAGAAATTCTTGACCATCCTCCATACAGTCCTGACCTAAGCCCTAACGATTTCTTTACATTTCCTAAAATTCAGAAAAGTCTTCGTGGTCAAAGGTTCCAGTCCGGTGAAGAAGCAGTCGACGCTTTCAAGTCAGCCATTTTGAACACCCCCACTTTAGAGTGGAATAAATGTTATAATAACTGGTTTGAGCGAATGGAAAAGTGTATTAAGCTACGCGGTGAATACTTTGAAAAACAATAAAAAGTACTATAAGGTTCTAGTTGTGTTTTTTTCTTCAAACGACAAAACTTAAAAGGCATGCCTCGTAGTATCAAGTCATCATCATCCACAGGCCTTGTTTTTTGTGAATCACCTACTATTAAAATTTTTGGACTGTTTCGAAGCACTAAAATGACTTAAGTTTAAATTAGTTTCTCATACAAGTGAAATGTAAATTTCTTTTGAGAAAAATAAATATTTTCTAACCATAATTAAGTATACTCACCAGAAAATATAATGATACTCGTGTACACTGTACAGTTCGAGCTCTAGCCCCGACAGGAGATAGGCGATCATAACGCGCAGTACGTGGTACAGGACCCAGGTACCGAGGCACGCGCGAGGACCGACGCCCGCGCCGCTTATCAATGCATCAACACTCTCCGCCTGAAAATATCACACTATAATATTACAAATGTCAAAGTATGGATGTTTGTTTATTCGTTTCTTACTCAATCAAACCGTAATAGCTGAATCGATTTCGATGAATTTTGGTGTGTTGTAGATTATGACCTGGATTCAAACATAGGTTACTTTTTCTTGACTAACAACGCGCGCGAAGCCGCTGGCGGAACTTATAATATACGTGTTTTTTTAACTGAGACAGTACGGGGAAATCAGAAACCATAGCTGATACAGAGAAATTTAAAGAATTTTCTGAGTATTTTTTTACGGAAATAATTTGGGTATAATTCCTTTTCTGGCCAAACGTGAGTTTTCAAAATATAATAGAATAATAATACTAACAATAATGTACTAAATTGAAAAATATTAATAACATCGAATTAATGAAATATTTATTATTAGGGTATTTATCGCGTAAATACTCGTTTAATCAGTAATTATGTACAGTGATCGCGTAAGTTTGAAAAATACTAACCTCCTCTTGCAACGATGCAAATTCGTCTAACAGTAGAGCAAGCTTGTCTCGTTGCCGCGCGCGATTGTGTCCGCAAACTTGTAACAATACCGCGAACGGACGCACGCAACGAGCGAGGAAGTTTTCTACAAACTCACGTGCCTGAAATAATTAAATAAAATAAATATAAATATTGCTGGGCATTTCACACAGCGCTATCTAGCCCCAAACTAAGCAGAGGTTGTACGATGGGAACCAAATAACTGATTGAATACTTATAATAGGTTGGGGAAAAAGTCTTTTCGCATTATAGTATGTATGAACTTGTAATAAAATCTCTTTGGCTATACTATTTGTATCTGGCTGGTTTTGGTATCATTCAAAGTTTAAATTTTAAAAAAGATAATTCCAAATTCAAATTAGGAAAATGTGTGATTTTTATTTGTTTTTCGTACTGTAAAGATGAGTGAATCTAATGAAGAAATTCGATACATTTTAATATTTTACTACAAAAAAGGTAAAAATGCAACGCAAGCCGCGAAAAAAAATTGCGATGTTTATGGACCTAGTGCAGTGTCTGTGAGATTAGCACAAATTTGGTTTTCAGTGTTTTCAGCGTTTTCAATCCGGAAATTTTGATGTCAAAGATGCACGTCGCTCTGGTCGCCCTAATACGGATAAAATTGATGCCAGTTTTGAAAAAGTGGAGCAACATCGGCATATCAGTAATTACGACGTAGCTTAAGAACTAGGAATTGACCACAAATAGTTTTGGCGCATTTGAAAAAAACTGGGTACACAAAAAAGCTTGCTATTTGGGTACCCCACGAGCTCACTGAAAGAAACCTAATGAACCGTGTACTCATTTGTGATTCTTTATTACGACGTAATGAAACCGAACCATTTTTGTAGAAGCTGAAACTGGTGATGAAAAGTGGATCACGTACGACAAGAACGTGCAAAAAAGGTCGTGATCAAAGGCCGGTCAGGCTTCACAGACTGTGGTGAAACCCGGGTTAACTCGCAACAAGGTGATGCTGTGTGTGTGGTGGGATTGGAAGGGCATTATTCATTATGAGCTGTTACCACCAGGCAGGACCATCGATTCTGAACTCTACTGCGAACAACTAATGAGATTAAAGCAAGAAGTTGAGAGAAAGCGGCCGGAATTAATCAACAGAAGGGTTGTGGTTTTTCATCATGATAACGCTAGACCTCACACATCTTTAGCCACTCAGCAAAAATTAAGAGAGTTTGGCTGGGAGGTGTTAATGCATCCGCCGTATAGTCATGACCTTGCACCTTCAGATATCCACCTGTTTCGGTCTCTTCAGAATTCTTTAGGCAGTGTCAGGTTAACATCACGAGAGGACTGCCAAAACCACTTGTCGCGGTATTTTGATCAGAAGCCCCAAAATTTCTATAGCAATGGAATCATGTCCCTACCTACAAGATGCCAAAAAGTTATTGAACAAAATGGTACCTAGATACTTTAGTTAAATGTAAATAAACTATATTAAAAAATGTTTTGAATTTTCTCAAAAAATGCGAAGAAACTTTTTCCCAATTTTCCAAGTCAGTACTACCATTTAAGAGCCGTCCCGAACCGCGGGACGGACGGACATTGGTTGCATAATCATACTAATTCGGAAACACGAACTTTGACAAGGCATCTAACTTAAGTCGTAGTACTAAGATAAAAGAAAATACATTTATTTGGACCCACAGACAACATTGTAACACATTAACACAGATAACATAAAAACAAAGTAAGAGATAAACATAGAAGTAGGTAGTTACTTCTCTGGTAGTTACATAAGAATACCCACTTATCACAAAATAGATAAGGAGGTACTATTATGTTCTTATTACCGTATAGTAGGTAGCCTACCAGCCCTAGGTAAGTACCTAGGTAGGTAGTACTGTATATAGTTGTTACCTGGGGAGCGACGACAACCGGTGACTTGGGCGTCAAAGCCGGCGGGTTCACGAAGCCTTTGATAGCTTCCCTCAGTATCTCTATAAACGCTTGCTGCGGCCGGTTGGATGTGTTCCCAGCGCTTTGGGCCATTGACGCTGTATTCGCGGGAGACGGACTGAGGTAGAGCAGTTGTAGGGCAGAACGGGAGAGAATGCAAGCGCGACGACTGAACTCCATGAAGAAATCCTGGAAAAATATTACAAATAATGGAGGTACGTAACCAAGCACCCATTTAGTTATAACTTTAAAATCTGAACTATGACTTTTTGTTTCAACTTTACAATCTCAACTATGACTTTTTGTTTTTACTTTACACTCTTAATGTCTTTTTGTTATAGCTTTACATCCTCAAGTATGACTTTTTGTTATAGCTTTACATCCTCAAGTATGACTTTTTGTTATAGCTTTACATCCTCAACCATGACATTTTGTTATAGCTTTACATCCTCAAGTATGACTTTTTGTTATAGCTTTACATCCTCAACCATGTAATTTTATTATAGCTTTACATCCTCAAGTATGACTTTTTGTTATAACTTTACATCCTCTAGTATGACTTTTTGTTGTAGCTTTACATCCTAAACTATGACTTTTTGTTATAACTTTACATACTCAACTTTAGGATTTTTAGCTTACCTGAATAAACATTTTTGGTGCACTCATTGGTAATTGCTAGTTATTACAGAGCAATTTCTAATCTAATAAACAGTAACAGATTTAAATAGGCTTTATAGAGACTAGGTTCCGCCCGCGGCTTCGCATGCGTGTTAAGTCAATAAAAAGTCTCACTCAATCCAAGTCTATATACCAAATTTGATCGAATTCTGCCGTTTAGTCGTGAAAAAGAAACAGGCAGATATGCTTTCGAATTTATATTATTATTATTATTAAGACGGAATGTAGGACGACAGAAGGTAGTCAACAAAATGAAACCGGTTCAAAAACGTTAGTCGTAGTATTCTTTAGATAACATTACCAGCAGTAGACAATAATTATAATTACCAGAGCAACATGGAAGTTAGTGCAAGATGTGATCTTCCAAGCATGCCTCAATCTCTGAACCAACTCGTCGAAATACTGCAACGCTTCAATGCGCGGTTTGATTCGGGTGTAGCGGGGAAACGTCGGTGGTAAAAGCCGCTGGTTGATCATAGGTTCAAAACCCATTACATTCGGGCAATCAGCTGCAAGCATAAAAATAATTAATAGATAGACTAAAAAGCCTTTTTTTTAGTTTAATCTGCAATCAGTTTTATAAATGAGGAAATTGTTTGCTGATTTTCTGTCGGGCAGAGTAAACTCTTATACAATTACTGATTAAAACGGGTATTTATCGCATGTGTACCTTTTTTATTTGTCATCCCGACGTTTCGACTGTGTTGCAACAGTCGTGGTCGCGGGCGGACTCCAACTATTCCTATATATAAACTCCTAATCTATTTATCACCTTTATATCTCCTTTTATATTGTAACCTGAAATATTTTTTTATACTTCATGGAGATGGAACAAGCATATGCAGTAACCATCGCCTATAACAGAGAATTACCTCGTAGGTCACACATGTTAAAATGTGCCCTACGAATCACTGCCTTGCGGCCAAGAACTTGAGGCATACAGGTGTAAAACCTCATGTGCCTATAATTTCACTGTCTTCAAACCGAAACACAGCAATGCTGCTTGGCGGCAGAAATAGGTATGGTGGTAGTACTTCCCCGGCGAGCCCTTTCACAAGGAACTCTACTACTCTTATTATTATTATATCGTTCTCTAGTAGGTTCTTTTTAATATTTTCAGTCACCAAGTAGCACGAAAGTTTTACGAGTTGTTGTGAATGATTTGGGTGAACTTTCAGATTTCCTGGTAGGCTTGGGTATTAAGGGACGGTTTCTACCAGAGGAGATTTGTAAATTCAATATGCAAGTTAACCTTAGGACTCCCAGTCGATTTGATACATTCAGCCTAATTCAAAATCGTTTTATTGACTTTTGGATTTTAACAGGTTAAGGAATAGTCAAATTAAGAATTAAATACTCAATTTATATTCATTAAGGAAAGTGGCAAGTAAAGTAGCAAGTGCGAAGAAGGGGCAAACCAGGGGAACTGCCCCGGGCGGCAATTTCAGGGAGCGCCACATCAAGTTTTTGCCCCAGTTCGGGAAAATCTTTGATCCAGGCCCAAGTGGCATTTCATCGTTACACTTTTTTCGTTTCGGCTGTTACACCTGCCATGTGGGGTTTATTCTCGAAATCCCTACCGCTAGGTCCCCACCGGTGCGTAGAGGTTTTGTAACCGGATAATGACTACAAACATACATGCTTTAACATGGAATATTTCCTATTAAATCATTTCAAAACAAATTGCCCATGTTAAAGCATGTATATTTGTAGTAATTGTCCGGTTACAAACCAGTGGGGACGTAGCGGTGGGGAATTCGAGAATATACTGCCAGTGGAGAGACAACTATCTGTGTGAGCAGACGCGCGAGGATTTAGTTTACTCCAAAAAATAGAAAGCGATTCTATTTGGATCAAAATTGCTTTGCCACTTGTCGATGGGTTTCACCATACACTTGCTCACTTTACTTGCCACTCAACCAACGTAAATCGGGCATAAGAGTTCTAAATGGTCTCAATGTTGGAAAACACTAACTCAATTTAAATGGGCAAATTTTGACAAGGTTCTCACTTACTACTTTCATTTTCCACAGGCTGTGTACCTTTTCCAGCTGTCTTGATAACAACTTTCATCATCTCGGAGCACCCATTCAGCAATGCGACGCAGTCAGCCCCGGATTGTGAATCCCTCTTCGTGATTAGGAGCAAGGCTTGGTAGAACATTCTGGTGAATCTGATGCGTGCGGCCAGCCCTGTCCAGGGTCCGTTACACTGAAAACGTAAGATGCTCGAATTGGGTGGGACCTTTTTATTTTAACGCTTGTCTCATTAATCGGAACTCATCATTATCATATCAGCCATAGAAAGTCCACTACTGAAAATATTATGCTGTTTTACGTGTACCTAGTAAATACGTTTTTTTATTTGTTAGAACTAATATGTAATATAGGTAATCTTTGTTGTTTATCTGGTGGTAGGGGGTAATCTTAAAAACTACTGAACTGATTCTAAAAAATATTACATTGATAGAAACTCTGTCCCTGACTGCCAAAAGTAGGCTATATTTTATTTTGATAAAATCCGTGTAAAACCTAGGTAAGTATAAGATAGGTATAACAATTATATGGGTCTTAGAAAAAATATTTTCCATCTTGTTACATACTGTTTTTTTTATGTTACTGGTGGGGAAACCAGCTTACGGCCCACCTGATGATAAGCGGTGACCGGCAACACCCGGGGTATTGTCGATGCGTTCCTTACCCTGCAGAAACCTATTAGCACCATCATATAAGTATGTAATTTTTACATAATTTTAACCTATTTTGGTTGACAGTCATCTGTCAAAGTAAAAAACACCTAGTGATGTAAATCCACGATAGCACCCGTACAAACCTCAGTGGTTTTTAGATGCTATATTTGAACATATAACTGTAATCTTTGTTAAAATAGTAAATAATTAAAAAAAAAATCCTGAAATATTTTTTTTATAATCTTTCTGCGCCCCGTAACCAGAAACCGGAATCGGAAAGCAGTTGCAGATTTTACATAAATGCAATTTTTTAAAGTGAAACTTTTATTACATCGTCTCAAACTTTTTCGTCTGTGTTGCATGTCGCGTGACGGTCGGCCGCGGAGTAGGGATAAAGTGAAAGGCGCTCGTCAGAGCAGCCGAGGCCAATATGGCGGCGCCTATAGTTCGCATCAGCTGACCGTGTAGTGTATAGACTGTTACTCATTTGTGCCAACGAAAATTTTTAGTTAAATGTCTATAATGTGAAACAAAGTTTCACTTTTACCGTGGTTTCATAAAACCACACATCCTTTTTTTATTTTATTTATACTACCTTGAGATGAAATGTTGTTTAAAGATCACAGCTCACTACGTCAACCCGGCACCCGACCCGCACCGCCTCACCGCTCGGCGTTCACTCGTTGACAGCGGGTGGGCCACGGGTGGACGCCTCGTTATTAAAATAAATTAAAATCATAATGTATAACACCATAAACACAGTCAATTTCTCCAGTTTTAATTGTAAAAATGTGGTAAGGTCAGTCGAATGTGTAAGGAGACTTTGCCGCACAAACGACGTGATCGCGTTACAGGAGACGTGGTTATTACCTCACGACATCTCATTTCTGGGAAACATAGATGAAAACTTTGCTTTCACTGCTACATCTGCGGTGGATACATCGGCAGGGGTGCTGCGCGGGAGGCCTTATGGAGGCGTGGCGCTTCTGTGGCGAAAAACACTCTTCACCTGTGTATCAGTCATACCGTGTAGTAGTGTACGGCTTGCCGCAATAAAAGTATCGCTTCACGACCGCTCATTGCTATTGTTCTCGGTTTATATGCCTACCAACTCCGTACTAAATTTGACAGAGTTTACACAGTGCCTCAGTGAAATTAGTGCTATAGTGGAAAATCAAAATGTAGACTCCGTGTATATGCTTGGTGACTATAATGCACATCCAGGTGAGCTGTTTGCTGTGGAACTGTCAAATTTTGTGTTTATCAAACTTGGTCATGCGTTGACTTGGAACTGTTACCGACGGATACATATACCTTCGTGAGTGACGTTTATGGCAGTCTGCGTTGGCTGGACCACTGCATTGTGACAGGTGCCGCGCGGCAGACCGTTGTTGGCGTTAGGGTTTTATATGATACCTACTGGTCTGATCATTGTCCTTTACAGATAGAATGTAACATCAATTTGATTAAGCCTAAAATCGTGTTTTCTGATAATTGCCATAACAATGTAATTTGGGGAGATAGGGATCACTCTCAAGTAGAAAAATATTATAATTATTGTAATTCTAAATTAAAGGATATGCATTCTCCAGTGGAATGTGCAGACTGTGCCGATAAAAATTGTTTAGATGGCTCGCACAAATTGCTAATTGATAAGTTTTATAATGATATTGTAAATTGTCTGAGCGAGGGTGCAGCTAGCTGTTTTAACAAAATAAAGCGTAAAAAGTATAAACAAGTGGCTGGGTGGAATAAGCACGTCAGGGCCGCGCACGTGAGGTCTCGCCTTTGTTTTCAGATGTGGCAGCTTTATGGTAAACCTAGTGCTGGGCAGGTTTACAATGTCGAGTCCAGAAGAGTTTTTAAGTCTAAGTTGAAATGGTGTCAAAACAACCAGCAACAACTTAAAATGGACAGTATCTCACAACACCACTCCAACAAGGACTTTAAACTCTTTTGGAAATCGACAAATAAACTTAGTCCGAAGTCGAGCCTTCCCGTGAGCGTCGCTGGTGTGCACGACCCTGCTGGGATAGCTAGAGCCTTTCAGGCGCACTTTAAAGTTGACTCGCCCCTAGGACCGTCGTCGCCTGCGGTGGTTGATGATGAGTGTCGTACTGACCAACTGACGGTCAGATTTTCTGTCAAAGATGTTGGGACCGTAATTAAAAAGATGGTTCGTGGTAAATCTCCAGGTTACGACTATCTCAGCATCGAACACCTGCAGTGCGCCGGGGTCCATCTACCGAGGGTGCTATCTTTGCTTTTTAATCTTTGTCTGAGTCATTCATATCTACCTGACAACCTAATGCACACAACAGTGGTTCCCATAGTGAAGAATATCCAATATACCATCCAATCCAATATACGGCTACAACATAAATCAAATATACACAATCTAAGAAACAAATTTAAATTACATATATCTAATTCTCGAACTAATTACGGAAAGAAAACAATTTTGTTTGAGGGAGCACAGCTGTACAACAAATTACCTAACAACATTAAAGAGTGTGTTAATATAAATATATATAAAAATAAGCTTAAGAAATATGTACAAACGTTATAGAATATATCACTTATAGAAATAACACAATATATCACTACTTAAATAATAATTATAGTTATAAGGCCCCAGAGTGTAAGATTATCAGTATAAAATTTCTATGTATCTCATTTTAAGTGAACCATGTAGTTCTTATGAGAAATAAAGTTCTTTAAACCTAAGAATAAAACTGGCGATGTTTCGGACATGTCCAACTACAGGCCTATATCGCTGGCTACTATTGTGGCTAGGGTGCTGGACAGCTTGCTTGATCGACACCTACGCATACACGTTCAACTGAACGATGCTCAATTTGGGTTTCGTTCAGGCTTATCAACAGAGAGTGCTATTTTATGTCTCAAGCAAGCTGTTAAGTACTATACAGCTAGAAAAACACCAGTGTACGCCTGTTATTTGGACCTTTCCAAGGCATTCGACCTAGTGTCATATAATTCACTGTGGGAGAAGCTGGCGCTTGAGTCGGACTTGCCAAGAGAGTTGACGTCCCTATTTCGCTACTGGTACAGTCACCAAACCAATAGAGTGAAGTGGGCGGACTCCTACTCGGATATGTACAGGTTGAAGTGCGGGGTGAGGCAGGGGGGTGTCTCTTCTCCGGGTCTTTTCAATCTGTACATGAACAGTTTAATTGAGGAGCTCAGTGGCACCAAAGTTGGCTGTCACATAGATGGGGTCTGTATATATAACATTAGCTACGCCGACGATATGGTGTTACTGAGCCCTTCGATCGGAGCCCTACGTAGGCTGCTAAAAATTTGTGAGTCCTATGCGGAGGCCCATGGGCTCAGATATAATGCTAGGAAGAGTGAGTTTATGGTGTTTAGGGCTGGCCCCAAAAGTTATCAAAATGTGCCACCTATCAATCTAGACGGAACTACTCTCGAGCGTGTTACTAGATTCAAGTATCTGGGCCACTGGGTCACCGAGGACCTAGAGGACAATGATGACATAGAGAGAGAGCGCAGGGCGTTGGCCGTCCGATGTAATATGGTGGCTCGCAGGTTTGCTCGCAGTTCCAGGGAGGTAAAGGTGACGCTTTTTAAAGCCTACTGTCAGTCACTTTACACCTGCAGCATGTGGGTAGCCTATACGCAAAGGGCGTACAACGCGCTGCGCGTACAGTATAACAATGGGTTCAGAGTGCTGATGGGGTTGCCACGTTTCTGCAGTGCATCAGGTATGTTCAGTGAGGCGCACACGGATGGGTTCCACGCCATTATAAGAAAGCGGTGTGCGTCGCTCTTGAAACGCCTGCGTGGTAGCCCCAACATCATTCTGAGCACATTTGCGGACAGGTGGGACTCTCCGTTTCTGGGGCACTGGTTAAGCCTCCATGCAACCCCCTTATAAGGGACGTTGCCCCAGTCACTGATAGTCCCTCGTGTCCGCGAACGTGTATGTATGTATGTGCATTTTTAATTATAATTAAATTTTACGGTGTAATTTTATTTTTATTTAATTTTATTTGATTTCATTTAATTTTGTTTGATTGAATTTAATTTTGTTTGATTTAATTTGATTTGATTTAATTTACTTTGATTTGATTTTGTTTAATTTGATTTTATTAATTTAATTTTAATTTTAATTTTATTTATGAGTCAATGGCTTGAAATAAACAATTTTTATTTTTTTTATTTTTTATTTATTACCAGTGAACGCCGCGTGATCAACCAGTGGACCTCGCGCGGTCAACAGGTGGACACCGACACGTTAGAAAGAAAGGCTGGAAATGACGGGTAGGCGGGGAACGAAGCATCGCCGCCGCATTGTGCTCGCGTGAATAACTTGCGGGCCGCGCGGGGTCACCGAGTGGTCAACTCGTCGTCCGCGCGTGAACAGCATACGCCCGAGGCGATCCGGAGGTGATGTAGTGCGCGCGTCCATACAATTTCATATAAAGAATACTAACCACTCGAGGTGAGGCGTTGCGGGTCGGGTGCCGGGTTAATGTAGTGAACTGTGACTTTAAATCTACAAGTCGTAAAAAAAATTATTAAAACTAAACTTTTACAAAATCTCTACAACTGCTTTACTGATTTCCGATTTCGGTTTCTAGTTCCTGGAGCAGTCGGATCCAGCTAGTTTATAAAAAAAATCGGGATATCTTACCTCATCTTCAGCCATTCTCGCTTTCTTATTCAACTCTTCCTCTTGGTCCCTCAGCATGGCGATACACTTCTGCTCATTCACTTCATGGCTGGCGTCATAAGTATTGCCACTTTGCGGGTTCGAGCCGAGGCGGTACCCGTAGCTCATTGGCTGGAAGTCTTCCTCTTCAAATACTTGAGCCCTTTAATTGGTAATGATATAAATTGTTTAATAATTATAACTTTTAAAACACTTATTAAAAAAAATAATGGTTGCAATCTAAATATCGGGACACGGAAAAATCTAAATATGATAAACTAGTTGACCTGCCGAACTTCGTAACGCCTTGACATACATATGACGCGGGTTGCCAATGTACGTCGCCGGTAGAATTGTCAATCGGCCATCATTAGCTGCTTGCGTAAATTTTTACGATATTTTAATAGTTGTTCTACCATTCAGGGCAGAGACAAATACAACCCATCAAAGATCATCAGTTTGAGTTTGTTAATTAAATAGAAATGAAAGCAATTTATCATAACTTCGTTTACTTATTTCTTCACAAATATTATTCTCATTTTATACACTTTTACTCTTTAGGACGCCATTACGAGTAGGAAGGAAGATAGAAATTACCATAGACTAAACAAGACAGATCTAGTCGTGCACAGACAATGTAGAATATAGATGTACATAACCAACAGAGTTCATATCTTTTCTTTACATACTATGAATGAAGTTGCTTCCGCTGTCTGTCCGCTTAGATCTTTTAAACTACTCAACGGATTTTAATGCAGTTTTCAGAAATAGATAGTGATTCAAGAGGAAGGCTTATATGTATAATACATACATAACCCTGTTTGTTTGTTACCTTTACACGACTAAACAGCTAAACGGATCGTAATGAAATTTTGCAAGGAAATAGATTATATCCTGGGAAAGGACATAGGCTACTTTTTAGCCAACTGCGCAAAATGATGGTAATGTTTTATTGAAAAACCCGACTTTGTTTTATTTATATAGATATCCTGTGATTAGTGAAAATAATTAATTAAAATGAGAAGCAAACTGTTTGAATTGTTATTTACTTTTTCATTCCTAGCGAAATTTATTTTTATTATTTAATTTATTTAGCATGCAAAAGATAAGAAGTTAGGTACCCTGTGTTTGGTTCATGACCAAAAAATACAGATGTGTACTAGTAGTGATGTATGAAAGGTGCTTGCCTGGGGAAGTACACTATATCCATCGCTGCCGCCAAGCGTCATTGCTGTTTCGGTTTGAAAGGTATGGGAAAATTAAAGACACATGAGGCTTTACTCCTATGCCTCAAGTTGATGGACGCAGTAAGGCACTTACGATCGAGGTCCGTGATCTACAAGGCAGTGCTTTCTTAAAAGGCCTATAGCATTGGCTATAGTTATCACTAGAGAGAAATATCTCCTGATATTTTGTATTATTGATATTAGGTATTTTATACTTAAAATGAGTTTGCAACATTAGTGAACACTTTGCAAATTGCGCTTGCACAGTCACTTCTTCTCCCCGTTCTTGATTATGCTGACGCCAGCTATCTTGACCTTACGGAGGACCAACTAAACAAGCTTGAGCGTCTGCAAAATTTCTGCATTCGATTTATTTTTGGACTCCGTAAATTTGATCACATCTCCGAATTTCGTCTCAAACTCAAGTGGTTACCTATTCGTCTTCGCCGGAATGCTCATATCCTTTCTCTTTTGTACAACATCCTCCAAAATCCCTTAACCCCTTCCTACTTGAAGGAACGATTTGAGTTCCTTCACTGTTCTAATCCTCACTCGCTCCGATCATCTGAAAATTTGATGCTGAAAACCCCAGTGCATAGAACTAGATTCTATGATGATTCCTTTACAGTTCAAGCAACACGTCTTTGGAACACATTACCGGTCTCAATACGGCAAGCTCCATCATTAGCCACATTTAAAACAAGAGTGAAAATATTTTATCTCTCAGAAACGTCGTAGTGTCGCTATATATATATATATATATATATATATGTATGTGTGTTTATGTATATTTTTATTTAATTTTATTTATCGTAGGTATATATTGTCAATATTTATTTAAGTATATTGTTTTATTTTATTGTAAATGATCAGCGTTCTGTTAGTATATACCCCCCTCCATTATTGTAATGTTACAAAAATCCTCTCCATCCAAAGGTTGTCTGGAAGAAATCGCTTCTAAGCGATAAGACCGCCCATTGTACTTGTTGCTTTGTGAATTTTTATATTTTTTGTTTGTTTCTTGTGTGGTGTACAATAAAGTATTTTCATTCATTCATTCATTCATTCACTTTGTAAGCACATGTTAATTTATTTTTTTTAAACAATCCTTTTGGTAGCCTAATGGCCTGATAGAACCATTGTGTACATACAAGAAGTATGGAGAAGAATTAATTATTGTAGTACATGCAAGGTTGTAACTAGCATGGTTGCCTCTAGTTGAATCTATAATATTGGAAATTAAGCTTTACTTACTTGTTGATACAGTCTCTAATACAGTCCAGCAGTTTATAAATTGCAATGCAGTATGCTTTCAGAGTTTTGTCATGTATTGAATGAGGCTGGTGCAAGTACAGGTTGGTGAAGACAGTCTGAGCTAAGGAGTGGCCTTCCAGCCAGGACACTATGCAAGCCATGGTGGCATCAATTATGCCAATTAGCTCACTCGGATCAAGGTCATCTATTTTGAGAGTACCAGCCTGGAAAATACAAACTATTGTTCCAATTGTAGGATATTCAGATTCTGAGTTTCACAGAAGTCTTTGTTTTATTTAGGACTAGCGTCTGCCCGCGGCTTCGCAAGGTTTGTTACTAAAAAGTAGTATTTATAATATATACCAAATTTTATACATAAATCAGTTTAGCTTTAACAATGTGATTAAGTAACAAACAAACATCGAAGATTAAGTCTGACTAAGTGGAAAGGATGGTAATAGATGCTTACCTAAACCATTTCAAAATCCTGTCTTAGGCATTACATAAATTACATCAGTTTTTTGTCAATTTCCAAATTATTGACCTCAAAAATTATCGCCTTACTTTTGTAAATGTTAGTGTCTTTTTATAAATCAGCCATTAATTAGGTGTACTTCTTTAATAATTATAACACAAAATTTAAATTACTTACTGCAACAGCTTGTTGGAAATTGAGAGGTTTAGCATGACCTCCCCGGTTGCACATCATGCCGGCATCCATCTTCGGGTCCATCATCTCAATAGCGGACATTGCTTCAAACAGACCAAAAAGCTGTCCATCATGAAGCAACTCACCAAGTTTCAGCTCTGAAAAATTGTTACAAATATAGGTAAATCAATAATACATTTATATACATTAGTAGGTTGTTTAATAGGTTTTAGTGAAAATTGTTAATAATGTTTTTGTTTTATAATACTTATAGGTTTTAGATTTTAAAGTGTTATTCAACCTTTATGTGAAATCTTTACATTTTAGAATTATCTTAAGAAGTCTTGACTGAACCTTTT
This sequence comes from Philereme transversata, assembly GCA_963924445.1. Taxonomy (NCBI): domain Eukaryota; kingdom Metazoa; phylum Arthropoda; class Insecta; order Lepidoptera; family Geometridae; genus Philereme; species Philereme transversata. Next base: position 16,903,219 of record OZ004342.1, read on the forward strand.
TGAGCATTTGACATTGCATTATTTGAATGAATGCATGAAAATTATTTATTGCACAAAATAAGTCAGCCTGTTACTTAGGCAAACTTAATTCTAGAAAGCATTCTCTTCCAGTAAACCTATGTTTAATGTGGAAAAACATTTCCCTTTATTAGGGGTAATGCTAAACTTAGTCTGAAAAGTTCTTGAATTAAAAATCTAGAAAATTGATCTTTGAAATCAATTTTTAGTTTTCTAGGAAACAAGAAGCCAGTAGATCATAAAATCAGGATAGCCAGAATACCTATTGGATAATATAACGCCAAAGGTATTTATTTATTATTTCTTACATATTATATTATATTTATTATTATATTCTATCATATTTATTTCTTACCTTGGATGTGCTTAAAGAAATCAGTTGTTATGTCAACCCAGTTATAAGTAACTTCAGGAGCGGAGTTGAGAGGATCCATTCTTCTACAAAATATTAATATTTATTAGGATATATGACATGAAAGTGTTCAAAGAAAAGCAACATAGATCCCTTAGGCTCTAATTTGTAAATTCTTTGAAGACAAACTCCATGCATTGCACCTCATCAATCATGAGGACAGATGCCTTTGATTGTGAACTTTTTGAAACCTACTAGATTATTAGATGCAACTACAACTATTCTGACAGAACCTAAGACCTTTCCAAGGACACCAACTAAAATCATGCTCTGTGTAACATACTGATTATACATAACATATTTTCATAACGGGATACATACTTGCAACATAGTGCAAACAACAAAAAATACAACAAAGCATGGTTTGTTTCTGCCACTAAGAATGACTTGCACAATGAACATATTTAGTGGCTAAATATGATTTAAGGAGTTCAAATCTTACAATTAAGTCAAATTTAAACACTTTTCGCTGCTAAATACATTCAGCAATTGTTGTATAAGCCGGGCTTAGTTAGGTAACTTAAATGAGTTAAACATGCAACATTATGTGAAGATGCTGCTCATAAATAAACAAAATAATCTAATAGAGTTACTTAAAGTAAAGTTAGGTATTGCAGTCCTAAAAACAACACAAGATTATTGCTTCTAAATTTAGCACTCATGTATGTACTGTATTAAGTTGTTTTTATTTTATCAGGACCTGAAAACAGTTAGGTAAAACAAGACATAAATCTTATGATACCAGGCGTATTCTGTGCAAAATAGAAAGATTTAAGCCGGTATGATAAACTACGGCATGCATGTTCGACAAAGCATACAAAACTTACGGTAAGTTAGGATAAAACACACTTAAACCATCTACGTGCTCGAGGAATAATATAAACTCATATAATTAAAAATATTATACATTGCCACAATACCCAAATGTGAGAAAGCCATGCACAAACTACTAACCCATCGCCCTCAAAGTACTCATCATTATCAATCATACTTTACACTAAAAGTTGCAAAGAACAGAAATATTTAATTTTACCAATAATGTTTACAATATCCCAAGGTAAATAGAAAAGGAAATTATCATTTCTCAACAAAAATTAGAAAATACTCAGTCTGTCTGACCGACCGACCGAATCGAACGAATCCCACGAACGAAGAATTGATGACACTGACATTTGCGAGTTTATTGACTTTGAATGTTATTTTTTTATAATAATATTTTATGGTTGAAAATGACTCCATAGTTACACTATGGAGTTATTATATAATAAAGTATTGTATTGTATTAAAATGTAATCAATAATTAATTTAATGAATTAAACTAATTATAAGTATCGTATAATAATTAAAATATATTATTAAAAGGAGACCCTTTAGGCAAGGTTCCGAAGATACTGGCAGCATTCCCCCTTTGAATAGCTAGACTAATTTTTTGTCCGAGGTAGCTGCCAGCTCTTCGGTCACCTGTGATGTCGACTAACCTTTTTGGTATTTCCTTATAAAGCCTTTGAATTAGTAAAACGTCGGTAGTGACAGCAGGCCGGTTGCGGCACGGCTCGACCGATTTGGCTTATTTATAATAATTCTGGAAAAACGGAAAGTGCCTTTTTCTATGATATTTTGTATGAACTTTAATTTATTATGAAATCCTGTGCGAAGCCAGGGCGGGTCAACTAATATTTGTTTAAACTGCTAACAGATGGCGTTGTTCTGTCACAAGCTAACTATCACATTATTTTTTTTAATCCCAAAATGATAAGCGCTCATTGTGCATGACTGGTAGAATGTATTTTGTACGCTGCCTATCTCTACAAAAATCTTTCTTTTTCAGCGGTAAATTATGAATAAAAATAAATTCTCTATCACTGGCCGGCCGCGGGCTAGTAGGTAAGGTAATACTAAAAATTCATGACTACGCTATAAATATCGTAGGTAGGTATACTACAAAAAATGGTGGATCAGGAAATTAAAGTATCGCCACGGGTGAGTTCTTAATATTAGATTACCTAGCAATAAAACAGACAGTTTATTATACCTGTACAATTTCAAAAGCGATAGGTACTTTAAATTAAAACTAAGTTGTTCGTTAATTTAGATATATTTCACACCATTCGTAAAAGGGGACTCCGTAGTTTCAATCTTCTCAGTCACAGGGTCGTAAACGTCAAAGTCTAGCTGGATAGGTTCGGTGTCATTCCCTACGGGTGATAGATTGGTGTTTGACCCAGAACCGCTGGGCTTCGATAACCCGACGCCTCCGGAACTCATGTCCATGCAGTCGAAGTGAAGTACCTGAGAACGAATTATAAGTTTAATTCACTCCTGCCTTTCAGATTAATATGTAATCTTTCGTGAAGTAGTAATGGATAAAATCACTATGAAAAGACTCCATGGCTCACGCTAATGGCGTCTTATAAACTCTAATAATACTTATCGGTGTTTGCCAATAGCTTGTACTTCTACAAACTCACGTAGGTACAACCTATGAATGAACGGCCCGTAAAAAATAATGTAGGTACCTACTAGGCAGGATGGCAGTGATCAGTGTCCCGGCCAGCACAATACATGATTTATAACACGGCAGATAACTGGGTGGCACGAAAGTTTTCATCATTGGAAATCTACCCCATTGAAAACTTACCAAAACCGGAGCCTTATCGATCCTAGTGTCCATATCCATACAGACGTGGAGCTTCTGTTCAGCCACGTTGATGTCGAACAGCCTGACGCACATATCCACCAAGCCGGGGGGCAGGTAAGGCACCGGGATCGGCACGCAGAACGGTGGCGGATTTCGAGCTGGGAATAAACCAATATCAAGTAGTGTAGATGAACTAGCTTCTCGACTTGCAGTAGGTAGGTACTCACCAACATGGATATTCAAATTAAATAATGTACCTACAGCATCAGTTTCATAATTCAAAGAACTGTAAACTTAAATTTAATACACTATACATATCTATGTAGCTTATACAGAGTGTTTGTATATTACGTACTGCCGATATTCAAGTGACGGTTTCTCAAAACATAAAAAAAGTCTTCATAAAAATAAAACTATACTAGTTATACTATCAAATTTTAAAGAAAATCGACTAAGTTTAGGTGATTAATTCGATATAAAACTTACTGCCTATACTCTTGCAATCGACATCCAAAAATAAAGGCCGATTTGATATCTCTTTTGGAAATGGCTGCGGGTTTTGGGTTAGAAAGAGACAACATGAGATATCTCGAGACGTCATCAATACAGTATCTGTGGTTAGATGGCAAGCATTATGCAATAGCACAACATAAGTTTAATAAAGTGTTTGTTTTTACATGCCAAAATAAATTTCACATTTCACATTTCTATGGTAAACATTTCATAAATTTATTTATTATGCTCATCAAGATAACCCCTTTCATTTTTGTGCGTATAATATCAAACACCCTATATAAACTAAGCGCTGATAGGTCACCCATGAGATATTACTTATTATGATCCGTGCGAACTCCTCCACCTATGTCACCGCCAGCTTTCAAATTCCACGTAGGTATTAGGTTTTATGGCTCAAGATACTGCTAACCCTGGCCCACTTTTAACTCAGTCAAGCATTTTTACCTGAATATGAACTCCTGAAAAGCGTCGCGTTGTTCATCTTCACCTCCAAATCAATCATCGACTCTTTAGGCTCGTACTTCAAAATTGCGCATGCTGAAAAAGAAACCAAAACATGAACTCCATAAAATTAATTATTGCTTCTCATTAACATTAGAGTATTTTTCTTACTTTGCCTATCGAAAGTGAAGGCTTGAACACGGATGCCGGTGCAGCAAGTGCACTTCAGTTCTTCACAATCGCATTTTCCTCCCATGAAGGGCAATCTAAGAAGCCAACCAGGCGTGTACCATGGGCGGGGCATCATCTTCTTAATAGTCTAGAAAAGGGTATCAGCAATAAATTACGTGGACATCGGAAAAAGTCCTAAGATTTTTACTCCTATTTTGGTCAAAGCAGCATGTGTTTTCATTGCTGTACCTAAATATTGCATTTTCATTGCTGTAACTCCACACCCACTCAAATGCACCATTCTTACTATTGGATAGATCCAATATTGGTGACCGACCAGCTGTACTCACTCACCTCATTAGTTCTCAAATCATAATAAATAGAGAAATCGGTGACATCCATAATTTCATCCGCTTCTTCTCCTTTAAAAATAGTGCGCGCTTGTTTCCATCTCCAGCCTGAAATAACATGAGATTATAATTTTGCTGTTTTCTTTAGTAACGTATTGTATATGCATATTTAGTATAATATTATAAAAAGGGTCAAATTAAACAAAAAAATAACACTCACCGGCGCAAAACGGCACACAACACAGGACAAAAAATAAGAGCGCAAACGTTTTCGTTTTCATTTTGGTACTGTTTGTTCAACCTAGTTCTACTGTTATCGGCTCTAGGGACACCATTCAAATGACCACGCTAATGGTAACCTACGTCAATACAGGCAAAGGTACCTGCTAAACTATTTTGTATGCAAGGTATAGCATGCGCGCGCGCAACTGGCTTGCGGGACTTTCTAGTGAAATTTCTGCATGTAGACGTTCCACCACTTTTCGATTGCCATCTCTGTTTTCCACGGATTCCAGTAACGAATTAATGTATGAAAATAGTAGCAGATGGACGTCAACTGCGGAGCATTAGGCTTCCCTCATAGGTTGGTTCAGAGCATGCTCAAAGCGACCGATTACACAAGTGCAAGAAAATGACTTCTGTTATCTAATATACCTACCTACCTACCACATTAATGGCGGCTTCCTATAACCGTCGGTAACCAGCTACGACTCGTTTCTCCTTGAAAACGTGTCAAAAGTTTGACACCTTTGCAAGGAGATACGAGTCGTAGTCGGTTACCAACGGATATAGGAACCCGCCTGATATAGTTTTCACACAAAAGATTAGTTTTCCATAATATACTTTGATATTGCAGAATTAAATAACTTTTTAATATAGGTAAATCTTTAGTAGGTACACCACGTTATATTAACTTGATGGGATTAGGGGACTGCTAGATGGGGTTTCGTTTTCCTTAATTTTTTTCACGGGGGTGAACGAAAAAGCTTTCAAAATATATAACTTAGATTTATTTTAAAGCAATATCTATCTACAAATCACTGTCATCTTAACGTATTATCGGTCACCATCGTCATCATCATCATCATCATCATCATCGAACAAATCACCCAGAAGTGAGCGGACTACGTTTTCGTCATAATCATCGATATCGTCCTCTCCTGAATCGATTACTGCATCGACACCTCCCTGAGGGTTTGGTATAGGAAGGCCGCCCCCTGCGTCTGGAGCCACCATGGCTACACCGTTTGCTCCCATTCTGTTCAAAAAAAAAATTCAAAATTCAAACATTTTTATTCATTAAAATCACAAGGATCACTTTGAAATGTCAAGCCAAGGTTTTAGTGTTCTGGACCAAAATGGTAAAAACGGAACCTTTACGGTGCAAATTTGTGCGTCGGTCGGTTCGTCCTTCTGTCACAGCCGATTATCTCAGCAACTATTAATCCTATCAGTATGAAATTTAGAATACCTAATTTTATAACTCGATTAAATGTAAAAAAAAAATTTACGGGCCAAAAAAGCCAAAATGGGGTTACTAAGTCAAATTAATTTACACATTCAAAAACCATTATATATTTTGTAATGTTTTGGAATTATGATAAAGAAAAATATATCAAAATCCCCCCCCCCCCCCTCGAGTCCAACTCGTACTTTACCGGTCTTGTTTTACTGCAAATTGATGCCTTTTTGGCTTTGTTCTACCTCAACCTAACTACTATGGGAACTGAACTAGACGGTGATCAAAAGGAAATGCTGTTATTAGGTCTTCAAGTAAAACCTACAAAAGTAATACCTAACAAGCCAAATCATATACAAATATACGGTAATTAAGAATAGATAACATAAATGTCCCAAAACGGAAACTTCGAAAGTATTTATGATACTAAAATAGGATTGAATCACATAAATATTCACGTTTTACCTCAAACAGTCAAATGCAAAGTTGAAGAGCTCGAACTCGCGCCATTTCCCTTCCATCGCCAGGCAAAAGTGAAAGTTCCTTCCCGGGAAAAAGACATTGTAAAACTTCGCGCACACTTTTAAGTTGTTCATTCTCGGTGGACTTATGCAAATTGGTCTAGGGTTTTTTCCTGTAAAAAAAACTAAAATTATTACCAAACCCAAAATTTACTATTATGTAACTAAGGCATTTTTAACCGATTTCAATAAAAGGAGGAGGTGGTCAATTCGGTTGTTTTTTTATGTATCATTAACCTCAGAACTCCGTCATTTATGAACCGATTTGAAAAAATCTTTTTTTATTTGAAAGGATATACTTTCAGACCGGTCCAAAAAACAAATTCATGTAAATCGGTTAGTAAGTTTTTTTTTCAGTTATCTGAAGTTGGTTATATCTTTGTATACAAACCTGACATAGAGTTTTCATAAAGGACTCTGTTATTCAAGGACATAGCCACATCAAACGCGAAGTCCCCTGGATGGTACGTCACTTTCATACACGCCTTCTGATTCAACAAATCCATCACATATCCAGTACAGCATTTACACACTCCATTTGAACAGGAACATCTTCTGTTAGACGAAGAGCTTTCATTCTGCGTCGTACTTATATTCTGATCTGTGGTTTGCCGGGCTAGTGCTAATGTCGAATTTTTCTTGAAGCGATCTAGTAACAACAGAAATTTGTCTGGCATTTTAATATCGTGTGAGTAGGGTTGCGTCTCATTAGTTACTCGTGTATCTGTAAATTATCATAGCAATTAAAAATAAATAAAGGTTCCTACCAAAAAAGAACAGATGAAAACTTACCTGCATTTGCTTCAGCAAAAAATAGTACGATTATTAAAGGGGGTAACAACAGCATGATCAAAGGCAGGCGCCGAGCTTTTCGCTTGACGTCTGAATAAAGACAGTCCAATTCGCTTGCACAGATTCGAACCGGTTCACCCGAGGCAGGGAAAGATCTGCATTTTGACTTTCACATTAATTCATACGCAGAAACCATTTCGGAGTTAACAAGAAAAAGGGTTTACAAGTTATATTTATTTTAGTTATAGGTATTTATTTATAAACTTCTAAATAAATAATCTTTTTACATCACTTAGGGCTAAAATAAATATCAGTCAGTAGTAAATAACTTTAACAACTTGAATTCACGTTACTCAGCTGTTACTTCTTCCGTCTAAAAAGTCTCCTAGAGCGTCACCTATCGCGTCAAATGGCCCTTCATCGCCACTGTCATCACCACCATCACCAAAAATGCCGTCCCCACCTCCTCCGAATATACCCCCATCTCCACCTCCGAGGATACCACCATCAGCCCCACCAAGGATCCCACCATCCCCACCTCCAAATATACCATTTCCTTGACCTAGAACCGTTCCAGCAGCATTTTGTATGAAACCTCCCTGTTCTTCGCCGCCGTTGCCAAATAAATTGATTGGTTTTGGTCCCGATGACACTGGTTTTTTTGGTTTCTGACCAGTTTTAATACCAGATGCGCCCAAGCTGAAAATATAACAAACATTTTATCAAACCAAAACTTTAGGTGTATAGTCAAACTTGTAAGTAACCAAATTAAAAAAGTTATATACCTGAAACATTTAAATGAAGCAGAATAAACTGGAAAACCACCAATATCGGCATTTATATCCAAACAAGCGTGTGCATTCCTATTTCGGATCATGATATTCGATATCTCAGCACACACTCGTACAAACGGTGCTCTCCTAGGGTTGAAGCAAATCGGTGGAGGATCACTGGCTGAAATTTTAATTAACAATCTATATTTGAAACTCAAAGGTCTAATGGTTTAGAATTTGAATTGCACTTACTATTTACAATAGGTAGGTACTTTCTCTTTCAAGCCTCATTAACATTCGAATCACAATTACCTGAAACTCTTTGTCGTACAACAGTGTTATTATTGACGCTCAAGCGCACATCAAACACAAAATCTTCCGGAACGAATGTCATGTTACCACATGCTTTCATTCTGAATCTTTCTAAAATAGTGCCAGTGCAGCAGCCGCATTGCCCACTGAGACAAGAGCATGGAAACCTTGTCACTTGGCCCGGTACGTCTTGTTGAGGTGGTTGAATATTATCATCTTCTTGCAAAACAGCTGATTCGGTTACGCTTGCTACTTCAACCGGCGTGTTTACTATTTCATCCTGAATAACTTCTGAGACAACTTCTGGTGTCACTTCTGGGTTTACTTCAGGAATAACATCATCTGCGACCAAGGTCGAATCTACTTCTACGTTTACAGTATCATCTTCTTCAATTTCATCGTCCACAAGATTTTCATCATCTTGTATATTTATAGGCACTACAATTGTAACTGGAGATTTTAGAACGGGAGTGGAATGTAAAGCTTGTTTCCAAATAGCGTGTGGTATTTTGAGTTTTATCACTTCGTAAGGTTGGTCATTCGCTGTAACAAAATACAGTTTTCTTATTGAAGTGCTAAGCATATTACAACATAATTTTTATGATTTGATTACACTTACCAGTAACGTGATATGCCCTTAATGTAAGCATATAAACCAACAACAATAAGTTTAAATTTATTAACGAAATCATTTTGAATTCAGAGGTTTAATTAACACTGTTGCACTGTTCAGTTCAAACTGTACTGAGACTTCTGTGACTATTTACTCTCAGTATTTAACCACACACTAAAGGTACTTAGGTAACTGTCGATGTTTATTTAATACACACGCCGCTCAGGAACAAGTTTTAAATTTTAATGCCAAACAAGAGAAAGTTTTTAAGTTAAATTGCCTACGTCCACTTTCAGTATTGAATGAGCGTGGTCTGCATCGATATTATTTTTAATCATAACTAAATAACGATCAGTTTAGCATTCATATAAATGTTGCTCAATTATTATGTGATCTGAATTGCTAAATGACGTAGGTATATAAAATCCTTACGTTTACTTATGCATCAATTAAACTTACTATAGAAGGCTAATTTTATTTAACTATGTACTTTATCATGTAATTTAAACAACGTATTTATTACCCATTATTGAATAATTTAATTCTGTGTAGAGATTATTATTAATATAAGTTTTCTACATAGTCACGTCCTAAGTAGGTACGCCAATCAAGTTTTTATTATAATAATTAGGCAAACTAAATTTTGTACTTTAGGAGCTACTTGAGTAACATTTTTGTCTCATAAAGCTAACGTACCCTATGGCAATGCACTTACACAATATCATCGTAATCTACCGTCGTAATAGTGGGTTTTACAAACACAGTACGAGCACTATAAATATATATTTTTTGTACTACTGGAGATGGAACAAGCCTATGGCCCACCTGATGTTAAGTGGTAACCATCGCCTATAACAATGTTTGCCTCGTAGGTCACGTCACGCTCCTTAGAAAAGTGCCCTACGATGCACTTTCTTGTGTCCATCAACTTGAGGCATACAGGTGCAAAGCCTCATGTGCCTGTAATTTCACCGGCAACCATACCATTCAAACCGAAACACAGCAATGCTGCTTGGCGGTAGAAATAGGTATGGTGGTAGCACTTCCCCGGGTGAGCCCTTTCACAAGAAACTCTACTACTCTTGTATAATAATAAATGATATAAACTACTTAGAAAACGTTCGTGATTTATTTCATTTATTATTATAAATATGGGATTTATCAAGTACCTACCGTTTTATCGGTGCTACGACCGAATTTCGGATCAATCCGTAAACCGCCTCGTGCGAGGCGAGACGCAGTGCGGAGCAACATCGTCGGTCGTCACACCGATTAAATGGTACGTTATAAATTCCGTATTTATAATAATGATATTAATTGCAATGAAACGAATGTAAATCGAAAAGTGTTACCTATGTGAGCATTCACATGTTCTCAAAACGGTGAAGGAAAACATCGTGAGGAAAACGTAAAATTCGAAGGCATGTGCCTCCTTCGAGTTAGTATTCTTATAGCGGCGATGGGTTTGCAACCTGCCCCGTGAATATTAATAATATGCTTTACTTCTATGCATAAAGTGGGCATGTAATAAACGTAATGATTGAACTTGCCTGTGACTTGCAGTTCTTTGTTTCTCCGTCTGCATACTGAGTATTCGAAGATTTTAATTGGGGATTAATATAGTCGTGTACTTATTACTCCAATAGCGAGGGACCCAAAGTGAGTCTTGGCCTCCGATACGAGAAATCGCCACTTTTCTCTGTCCAATGCCAACTCTTGCCAGTTTTAAGGTCGCGCAGTTCAGCTTCCAACCTATCGTTCCTTCTGCGCAGTTGGGTAAAAAGTAGCCTATGTCATCCGGGGATAGTGTAGCTTCCTAACGGTAAAAGAATTTTATAAATCGGTCTTGTAGTTTCGGAGCCCATTCAATGCAAACAAACAAACAAACAATCAAATCTTTCCTCTTTATGATATTAGTACAGATCATAAGAAGTTTGCTTATTTATGTGCTCACTTTAAATGTATAGTTAGGGCTAGGAGAAAAACCAACGTAGATTTAATTTATCAAGATTTATTGATTTAATATCAATCAGTCATATAAAGAGCTAACGTAACAAAAGCTATTTACACTTAGGAGAATATAAATAAATTAGAGAATAAATAAATAATATTTCTACTTATAAACTAGTGTGCTTCGACGTCATACTTGGCCCCAATCTCCATGCATCATTTTGTTTTGTCTGCCCCTTTTCTTCTTGTTATTTTTTTTTTGGTTTGACTTTCTTGACAAAAGAAGAGCATCTCCCATCGTGTCGAAGACTTCATCGTATTCACTATAGTCATCGTTATCTCCGTTTACTTTAGTATCATCAGTTTTTATCGCCCTCTTCTTGTCACCAAATATTCCTAACTCATCTCCAATAGATTCACCGATTTGAGTCAAGTCTAGAACATCAAGGTCAGGAAGTCCTAAATCATCCATTTGCCTTTGTTTCGGTCGGAAGTCACCTGTAAAGGCACTATGAACCTCTCCCGAAACTGGATGGCTGTAAAAGTAGGCCCGACTTTCTTCTGGTGTCATCGTCTCCTTTGCAGGTAATGCCTCAGTAGAGTCAAGGGTCTCCACAATTTGTATCATATCGTCGTTTACAGCTTCATCTGGTAATGAGGTTTCCATGGGCAACGTGGTGGGAGCCTTGGGAGTTATCATTTCAACTTTTTCATAAGTCACATGTTCTTGTGGTTTAGTTGCCATTCCTGAATCCTTAGGCTCATTGTTGAGAGGTATAACGGGAATCGATGATAACTGGCCAGTGATGTGCGCTAGGGACATTTCTAAACCAGTTTGTTCGAAGCTAGTTACGGCATTCGGAGTTGTTGACTGTGGGCGAACAGCGATTATGGGTTCAAAGATGTCATCGCTAGCTGCGTTGACCTGGTCATTTACAATTTGTATTTTAGCAGTTACTGGGGCTATTACAGGAGTAGCTGCGGTTGTTATTGTGGTAGTAGTGCTAGTAGTTGAGGGGGGCGCTGCAGTCATGATGGACGAGGGTGTGATATCAGTTATTTGAACTATAGGGGTAGTTTTGGTGGGTCGCGTGGGTCTTCTGGAAGGTCTACGTGTAGGACGTTTGTTAACTGGGCGTATTCTTACAGTAGTAGTCCTTATCGGTCTAGGAGTAGTTGTCCTGGAACTTGGTCTTCTTGAAGATGGTCTTCGTGTAGGTCTTGGGCGCTTCGTTGTCGTCGTTGTGGAAAAAGGAACCTGTTTCTTCTTGATTTTGTTCTGGTTCTTGTTTTTATTTCCTTTCTTTCCACCAGATGATCCAAATAAGTCGCCTAGCAAGTCGTCTTCTAGTAAACTGAATCCCGTGTAGTCCGAACCTCCAACATCGTCTACGGCTTCAAGTTCACCTGAAAATTAAAAAGATATATTAAATTTTCACTTTGTTTGTAGAATTTATTTTCCAAAAATGGATACAATACGTGTCTTACTTTCATCATCATCATCATCATCATCATCACCACCTAGTCCGTAGTCATCATCATCATCGTCGTCTTCTTCATCGTTATCATCCTTCTCATCGGGTATCAGCGGGAGTGGATCGGCGGGTTCTGACATCACGCCTTTGGGCCCAAACTTGAAGCAGGAAACTCGTACCGCCGCTTCCACAACCTTTTTGGATTGAAGTTCTAAGCCGAGGCACGCTCGGAAATCTTCGCCTGTCCTCGCTATGTTGTATACTCGCCCGCAAAACTTGGATAAACCACCTGGTAGAGGCATGCATACAGGGCTTGGCTTGCGACCTAGAAAAAATAACATACATACATGACAAAACAGTGCTTGACAAGATTTACAAACAACCACCTCTTACCCAAACGCATATAGGTAATCATTCCGTTACCAGTAGTGTATGTAAATAGAAAAACAATATTAAATTATAAATCTCTGACACTACTTTCTACTTACATATTTAATAAGTTTGTATGACGCAATACCTTTATAATATTGCACCATAAGCATAACAGGATACATTTATCTCAATGTGTCACATTAAATAATACAAAAATAGACCTTTACATATAAGCGTAAAGGTATATTTTTGGATAACAATGGTAACAATTGAAAGTGGTCTAAACAGTGCCCAGTGGCAAGTCGTAACACCAGGCGGGAGAAGTTCGCAGCCCCTGTAGTACCTGGGTCAGGTTTTGCCCAGCACTTATACCATCTTCTCAGCTTTGTCTGCCTTTACTAGGTTAATTGAGTATATAAAACTTACTAGAAAGGGTCCGGTTTGTGATGACCTTTTTTCCAAAGCTGAGAGACACAGCCATCTTGTCTCCATTCAAATACCTCAGCGATGCGCATCCTGAAAGAAATTGCATTGTTTTTGTCATACTTTGCGGATGCATTACTAGTCATTCAGCGATATAAAATAAACACAACTTTCATCCATTACAGAATTCGTTAAAGCATCTCTGTTATGAGGCAAAACCAGATTCGATTTTTTGGGTTCCATTCAAAAGCATAACATTTTGATCACAAAACAGTAGAATAATTGAATGCATAAAGGACTATTGTGTCTCTTCAAAATAATGACCAAACAAAATGACTTTACCTTAAATTACCTTAAATAATAATAAATAAATAAATAATAAATATTGCTGGACATTTCACACAACGCTATCTAGCCCCAAACTAAGCAGAGCTTGTACTATGGGAACCAGATAACTGATAGAATACTTATATACATTTTTTTTTGTAAATAGTACATACTTATAATATATAGAGAAACAACCAGACCCGGAACAAATACCTATAGATCATGCAAACATTTGTTCCGCGGCGGGGATCGAACCCACTACCTCCTGCATCTCAGCCGGCTATTCGCCCACTGCACCACGGAGGTCGTCGTTTGTTGTAATGTTATGACGATGACTATATCTATAACATTAATTCAATACTATCATTCATTAATTCCAGTACACGTAGAGAGAGTTGTTAATAAGATTCTTATTTTGTAGGTAGATTAAATATCTTAAAATTTTGTAAAAGTTTTCTTACATCTGCCATATAATTTTAATGATGCAATCTTGAGTGCCTAGTATTTTTTGCCTAAAAAGTATCTGACTTCATAGATGGGATTCACAGCTAACTTGCCCTTTAGACTGTGGTTATTTTATTCCCAATTTTTCTGTTGAAATTGCAATCATTTGCTAACTTACAGTAAGTACAAATAGCAAAACATACCTGGTCCATTCAAATTAACAAGTGGCAGTGCAAAATCTCTACAGCAGTTGCAGTAATTCTCCACACATTTGCAGTATTTGTTGATGTTGTTATCCTCAACTTTCTCCACGTCGTTACTCTCAGCTTTGTTCCTGATCCCCTTCTTGTGGTTCTTGTGATGCTCTTAAAATAAAACAAAGTATTCTTCACCTTATGATGTATTACCTACTTTAACATAATCATTTGCAAAGACAAATAAAGGACTTCCAAGACCTCTTTCTTCTGGGTTAAAAAAAAATATGTTGGTTATTTTTTACCTGACTGCGAAGAGAAAAAAAAAATAACTGCAAAACGAACTTAAAAAGAAGTAAATAAGCTTGCTAATTGTACATTTGATTTAATTATGTATTGTCTTATGTTTGTTTTATTTTTATTTGTGTGCAATAAAGAAATTATCGAATCTAATCTAATTTTGATATAAATAAGATTCTTTTCAGTTAATTTTGCAGTCGGGTTATTGTTTTTTCAAATAATTTTTTTGTTTGAACAAATCTATTTGTACAAAATAGTAGATCCATAAAATTATGTTAACACGTCTCACACACATCAAGCAAAATCCACTTTATATCGCCACCTGTCACGCAATTTGAGTTTACTGAACAAAAAAAAACATTGTTTGCTCTTCAACTTTCACGCGGGTAATCAGAATTTAATCTTTTTGCAATCAATACCACAGTTCAGTGTTATAAGGGGGTTTTTCAAGTATATATTTTACTAACTCTTACAGAATACGTTTTATTAGAAAATGCTATTTACATTGTACAGTTTGTAAATAAAAGACCATTACTTCACGTAGAAGAGTTATCTGGCAAGAGAATAGACAATAGTGATTACAGAACAGATGGAAGACTATATTTTCAAATGTACGTTACAGATATTTTTAATTGCGCTCGGTTTGGTTCATCTGTTTATTATGTCTAACGAAAGAAACTAAATCAATTGTTTGAAAAAATACAGTATTTTTTTACGTAACTGTATTTACTGTTGATTTTTGTAATAAAATAAATGTATAATGAGGGTACTTACTGACACTCTTGGAGGCTGCGAATGCCAAGAGCACGAATATCATTAAAAGCTCGAAAACCAGGGAGAGCTTCATCTTGAAGCGTTACTCCCCGTCTGTGAAAGAAACGATACATTTATGAATAAATCTGTGGCCTCCACCGAGGTGACTGCTACATCAAATAAAATAAACATTTGTATTATTTTAAGTTTTGATTTTTTTTTTAATTTTATTTAACATCAAACAAAAACCTGGAACTAATTCTTCTTTTTTAGAGTCAATAGTTTGCTTTACAATCATAATATAGATGAATAGAAAATAACTCATTTCTATTACGCTAATAGTGGCTTGGTTTATGCATTTATTATACTGGAATCAATAATATAAGTAAATGCTTTAATAATTTATCCAACTTTACTGCAAGTAACTCTAATATAATAATTTCACATTTAAAATTTCCTTATAGGTGATAAAATTACTGATCAAGGAACTCTACATGACTATATTCATTTAAATAAAAAAACACCCAAAAGAAGCGAGCGCGTTGAAGTCTTTTCTAAGCGAATTGAAATATTTTTCGTAGCAGTTATCGTAGCTTAAATTTAAAATACATTTACCTAAAATACTATATTACTATGTATATTTTTTGTGAGAAAAATCAAGTAATTAAAAAACTATTTCTGTGTGATAAAAAAAGAAAATAAATAAAAATAACATACCCCTCGTATGAATCTTCTGTGCAAAAGCGTATTCCAGCACACTGCAAAACTGGCTCCAGTCACTATTCTCTGAACGTTATCGATATAAGTATCAACAATGTAGGAATTTAACTAACAGCCCTAGAACGATAACAGACGATGCCAACGTACCATCAACACTGTCCGAAACTCGGCGACTCCCGCCAAGAGAAAAGTGCAGCCATAGATGCGATAAATGTATCAACGTACAAAAGTATCACTCGAAGCATACACTTATATAAATCTGGGGTATGAATACAAGCTATTCTAAAGCGTAAATCCATAAACACTCAGTTTAATTTTGTTAATCAATATCGGAATAGAATCGAGTCAGCGCTGACAGACACCGCAATGATTGAGCCAGGTGCGGTAGCTTCACTAGTATCTTAGCCATTCTAATTCTAAACTCAACGCGATAAAACTCACTTTACAGTAAAAGTCAATTCGAAGTGCCAAGTCTAAAGCAATGACGATATAATGAGAAAGGAAAACGAATGTTCCATCTCTTTCACACTTCAAGAAACCGTGAGAGATGGGTGAAAGCAGAGACTCAGTTGGCCGCCTATGTAGAATTCAGTGTCAATGATGAGCGCGCATAGTTAATGCGAACTGTATGGTACATTCGATGGTACGCAAAGAAATAGTTTGATTAGCCTCTATACATATTTGTTTTAGCTTTCTGTATTAAACATTCATAAAGTGGATAATTTCATTTCCCTCAAATCAAAAAGACCACCAGCATATGGCACATCTGTTGTTAAGTGGTAACCATCACCAATAGCAAAGTATTTCCTTGTTGGTTACGTGCCTTAAAAACGTGTCCTGCTATCTACTGCCCTGCGTCCATCAACTTGAGGCATACAGGTGTTACAGGCACATGAGGCTTAATTTCACCGGAAACATGTCCTTCATACCAAAACACAGCAGTGCTGCTTGGTGGCAGAAATTGGTATGGTTGTAGTACTTCCGCGGGCGAGCCCTTTCACAAGGAACATTATTCTTTAATTATTTTTGAGAAATTGTCTAAAATGCTGAGTCAGATAGTCCTGCTGCTCCCATCTGCTTGCAAGTGGGTGAAAAATTAATCATATTTTTTTATAATTAAAGATCTTCCTATTAAAAGTCGTCTTTGACGACCGTCTTGGTGCAGTGGGCGAATAGCCGGCTGAGACGCAGGAGGTAGCGGTTTCCATTTCCCGCCGCGGAACAAATGTTTGCATGATCTACAGATATTTGTTCCGGGTCTGGTTGTTTCTCTATATAAGCATATATTTACAAAAAAATGTATATAAGTATTCTACCAGTTATCTGGTTCCCATAGTACAAGCTTTGCTTAGTTTGGGATTAGATAGCGCTGTGTAAATGTCCAGCAATATTTATTCATATTTCTTGAGGTAACCCATTTGCAATATATTTGCTTGTAAAGAAATATTTATCGTATAAGACATTATATTTGATATAAAATAATTGTGATGTGGAAAGCAGGTGCACGGCGATCTTATTCCAGATCTTGTACTAAAATTAGTGTAGGTACTAGAAATAAATCGGTACTTTCATAACTCAATCAACATGAGTGAAAACAGGAACTGACAAAAACTGAACTAAACGTTAATTGCATTTGTGTAACAAAAAGTCGATTAAAGTCATAATAGCACCGAATAACAAACTAGCGTACCGGCATCGTATGAAGAAACTTGCAGGCAACTGGCAGGTGATTCCATATTAATAATTGAAAGCAAATAAAAACAGACCATTATGCTACTTTATTACAATAAAAGTTCTATAGAAATGCACCCCTCAAATGTAGCTACTATTGAACGTTTATTGGATTGTTTTACTTATGTAAGTACAGAAGGTTCTTCGAATAGAAACTGTTGGTTCGGCTTAATGCATTTCTTTTCATCGAATATTCTAGATAGGCTTAATAGAACATTGATCTCGGGTACTGCAGTTGATTCGAATTGGCCGATGGATATTTTTTTACTCGAAATCAATAAGAGTAATACGCATTCACGGTACTATTTTTACGTAGAAGTAATAAGAACATCTGAAGCTCTTGCTTTTGTTTGGCTTGACATTTTAAAAGCTTTCGATGGAGTTTGGCACAACGGTCTCATTAGCAAGCTTTCCTCGTATGGATTACCGTCCAACCTGCTAAAGTGGATAACTGATTTCCTGAGGTATTTCCTGGTGGATGCTCGTCTGATCTATTGGCTATCAATGCTGGGGTACCTCAAGGGTCTGTCCTTTCAGCAACATTATTTCTCCTGCAGATCAACGATCTGTGGAAACCTGATATCTATGGGTATGTGGATCACAGCACAGTTGTTGAAAGGTATTTATCTAGTCCAAGTGCTGACAAAATAAAAAAAGCTTGCTTAGACTTTATAATATTTGAGCAGGAAAATGCACTACATAACAGACTTTGTTAAAATATATCAGTAGATAGTTTAATTACAAGTGACTTGGTAATTATTAACACTTTGTAATTTTAATTTTAGATCTAACAAAATATTTCTTTAATGGCGAAAAATACAAAAGAAAAGTGAGCGCGTTTATGTATTTTCTTATATATTCTTCTTTATCGTGAGCTTTTAACATTTAGTAAACTATTGACAAGAGAGAAGAAGAATCTAAAGTATTCTTCTAAGTAAGTTCATCTATCTCTTTTCATTGAGTATTATCGCGTTTAGCTTGAGAGAATCGATCTCGGGTAGTTTATAAAGTAAAATGTTTTCGTAATTTGTATCAGGATATAGCAAACCTTAATATAGCGGAAACAACAAAATACTTAAACAAATTATAAGCATGCTTGGATCTTCGTCCCGACTATTTAAGTCGGTAAGCCATTTAGGAGGTCTTTAAATATAAATATAAATAAATAAATATCGACGTTTTACACAGCGCGTTTTATCTAGCCCCAAACTAAGCAGAGCGTGTCTTATGGGAACCAGATAACTGATAGAATACTTATATACTTTTTTTTATAATATATAGAAAAACACCCAGACACGGAACAAATATCTGTAGATCATGCAAACATTTGTTCCGCGGCGGGAATCGAACCCGCTACCTCCTACGTCTCAGCCGGCTATACGCCCACTACGCCACAGTCTTTAATCAAGGGATCTAAAAATTCGGCACCAAAATTGGCCAAATTGACAAGGGCAATACTTATTATTACTGTGGAACTCACATTTCACGAGACCAATGCGATCTTTCGTCATCCCAAACGGGTCTTACGATGTTGAACACCCAAACTATGCAAGAAGGCGTCATGGTCACTTTCTACAGGAGAAAGTGGTCGGGACTGTGACCACATCTGTGTTTGTTTTTTGGGAACGCTATTTTTAGTCGGATATCGGATTTTGTAATAGACCACAAAACCTTTTATTATAAGTAAATATATCTTTTTCAATGCTGAAACAGATATAAAATTTATATTTCGATCCCGTTTTATTTACTTCCGTATGAGAGAGAGATCAAAACCAATGTTTTTCCAATGTCCAAAATTTGACGATTTTTATAAACACATTCTATAAACATTGAAAAGAATATTATGTTTCAGATAAACAGTACCCTACGTTTGATTACCGGTTTTGTATCATATTACATCAACGGACAGCAATGTTTGTAGGTCCAACAACTTTTAACATGTATGTACCAAATTATTTTTTCTAGCTTCAACCTCATTTTTAGATATTTTTATTTAACTTGCAATGTTTGTTAGTTTAGGTAAAATCTTGTAACTAAATTAATAATGTTTGTTTGTTTAGGTAAAATCTTGTAACTAAATTTTAATCCAGTTCGCGCGAACTAATTGAGCTAAAATTTGGAATAATTAATGTAATTTCGGCGACAATGCAATACCATGGTACCATAGAAGTGGTCTGATGATGGTGACGGATGCTAGACAACGTAACTTCTGAATAGATTATAGTAGACTATAAACTACTGCTACAGCTAATGTTTGGGCTCATTTGAATCTGCTTGCGGTTCCAATTATGAATTTAATAAATGCTTCTTTTGAAAAGTATTTTTTTAACAAAAAAACTTATATTTAACTCTAGGAATCGGTCTTTGTCGTCGACGAGAGACTATACATTTCGCTTCCCGAGACAGGTACTTAACGATACACAAGAAAATATGATAGGTACTAAGCAATTATAATGAATTCATTGCATTCTGCATAATTTTATGGTTCACTAGCACATTATCATGATACAAAAAGTAATCGCTTCGTTATTATACGACTGATGAATTATTATTTTTTTGTAACGCGAGTGATATATATCCGGTACCAGTATGAATGAATGAAAATTCTTTATTACAAGCTAGACAAAACGAATATAAAAATAAAAATAAAACAAATAAATAGAAAAAAAACATCGCGGTCTTAACTTATTATATGGCCAGTATGGTGTATAATATTTGTACATATTATGAAAAACAAGTTACAGATTTACCAAAATTATTTAATTATGTATTAATAGGTACTTACTAGTACCTAATAGTTGTATCTCAAACCAAAGAATATAAAATATTTTAATTTCTCTACGCTTCAAACATATCGAGTAATAAATTACCAGCTATTTCCATAACTTCTATTCTAACTTCTAATTAATATTTCTTGTTGATTCTTTCTTCTCGTGATATAGACCACTGAGATCAATGACCTCAATGTGGGCCAGTGGCTCACTGCACTTGACTACGTATGGCTGGAGACATGCACCGGAATAGAATAGGACGGACTTTCTTTAAGACCAATAGATTTTCATTATGACAAAACAACGATTATGTAGGTAGGTAAAGGTATTATAGATAGATATATAGATACACTCATTATTGCACACCAAATAAAGTACAGTAACAAAGGAAATATACAATAAATAACGGTACGATGGGCGGTCTTATCGCTAAAAGCTTAATATAGTACAAATAAATACCATTATTCTCTTATAATTTATTATAATGTTTTCACTTTGCGATAAACATTTTTGAAAAGCATTTCCGGTCTATACTAATATTATAAAGAGGAAAGATTTGATTGTTTGTTTGCATTGAATAGGCTCCGAAACTACTGGTACGATTTAAAAAATTCTTTCACCGTTAACACTATCCCCGGTTGACATAGGCTACTTTTTACCAAACTGCGCAGAAGGAGGATAATGTTTTTATACAAAAACTACGCATGCGAAGCTGCGGATTGATCAGCTAGCTATTAATAAATAGGATAAGAACATTTGACTAAAACTCGAATCTAGGAGAAATCCTAAGAGCAACAGTGTCATTATTTGATTTAGAGTAAAAGTAAGCTTTCTCGCTGTATCCCACCGATGCATATCATTACGCTGCGTTATGCTTTATTTAAGTTTCACCTTCTATTGTGAGCGAGGTGAAACTGAGACGTATCTGGCTTGAGGGAAGGAGCAGTGTAGCGTCGGCGGCGGTGTCGGTCGCCTCTCACAACCTCTCAATGTACGAGTAATAACGAACTTGACGAGTACCATCGTATCCAGCGTCCTTTAAAACCCGCGCGTGTATTTAAAATTCATAAATCTATATTTTAACGTGTGGTAGTGACATCTAGTGGTATGTCGGTTAAACTGACGCTATCGCTGCTCGTAGCAGTATTTGCTGTTGGGTTGGCAGCTAATATTTTAGGTGAGTTATGGCTTTGCCAAACAAGATATTTAGCGATCAGTTAATGTAGGTAGAAAGTACCAACCTAGATAAATAAATAAATAATATACAAATAAATTATATCTTTAATGAACCTATATACATATACAAAGAAACTTAAACTTACATAAAAGCAACTTAAAAATAATAGTAGATGACTTGTGTAACTAAAAGTGGCGATAGATTTATGTATACAAATAAAGGTTTGATTTAATTATATGCCATATTTGATAACATACAAATTTATATTAATTTTTATGCACAGTTCATATTATGAGTACGGTAGGGTTAAAATATGTTATATTGTTAAGAGATATTAATTTAAATACGTTTTTAAATTCTGAAATCATTGGTTCCATTATACTATAGAAGTCTTCAATTCCAGAGTGAATAGGTTCTTTCTAGGCAAGCGTGCTCCATCTTCAACCACCCCATCACATCCCATCAGGTGAGGTAGTGGTCAAGCGCTTGACTATCATTAATAAAAAAAAACTAACTGAACTATGCAAAATACAAAATATATAACGTAGAGCAGCTCTGGTACTTTTTAATACCGATTGGATTTCCAAAAGTTTTTCTATTATTTACTAATTATAATCTTATTTCGCACAAATACTTTACCTAAAGAGTTGAAACAACCAATTATCAAATATTTTGAAACATATCTTCCTTATCAAAGAATTGCATTGCATGTTACACAATTGCTTCAAACTCACTTGACTCAAGTACTCCCAAGATCGTGATCTAAGCCACAATACCTACACATATTTCATACATAACTTACATAACACTGGACAAAGAACGTTGAACCAACGCGCGAGTGAAAGTAGAAACCGCATGAAAGCGCAACATTTGTACGCAAAAAAACTGTCCGGTCGTAAACATGTCTCATATTTTAGAGTTCGGGAAATGTTTTCTGTAAATATAATGATACACATTAAAGTATACATAGGCTTTAAAGTCTTTATGATAGAGTCTAGTTTTCTATTTCTTAGCTCACAAACTATCAGGACGACCTCCGTGGTGAAGTGGGCGAATAGCCGGCTGAGATGCAGGAGGTAGCGGGTTCGATTCCCGCCGCGGAACAAATGTTTGCATGATCTACAGATATTTATTCCGGGTCTGGTTGTTTTTCTATATATTATAAGTATGTATTTACAAAAAAAAGTACATAAGTATTCTATCGGTTATCTGGTTCCCATAATACAAGCTACGCTTAGTTTGGGGATGGATAGCGCTGTGTGAAAATGTTCAGCAATATTTATTATTATTTATTATAATAATTGATATCGTCTTATAATATATGTCACTTACGGTATACTCGTAGGTATCACAAAATCTTAAGATGTTGTTCTACTAATTCGGTTGTTGGTCTCGATAAACAAATTGAATAGTTCAATAACAAACACTGATCCAGACCACTGATATAGTTTCTCCACAGAGAAATAATAATACTAAGGAGAAGTGAAGTTGTAAATATAAAATTATTTTTTTATTAACATTAAAACAAATTTCCGAATAATTATTTTAGGTACATTAAAAAGTACTACTGGACCCTAGGATTTGGCAAAAATAGCAAAAGGTATGGACCTATGTACAGATCTAAGGGAGGCCTTTGTCCTGCAGTGGAAATCATCGGGCTTATTTTAGACGACCTCCGTGGCGCAGTGGGCGTATAGCCGGCTGAGCCGCAGGAGGTAGCGGGTTCAATTCCCGCTACGGAACAAATGTTTGCATGATCTACAGATATTTGTTCCGTGGTTGGGTGTTTTTCTATATATTATAAATATGTATTTACAAAAAAAAGTATATAAGTATTCTATCAGTTATCTGGTTCCTATAGTACAATCTTTGCTTGGTTTGGGGCTAGATAGCGCTGTGTGAAATGTCCAGCAATAATTATTTATTTATTTATCCATAATTATAAATGCCAAAGTAACTCTGTTTGTTTGTTACCTTTTCACGATTAAACGGCTAAGCGGATCGTAGTGAAATTTGGTAAAGAGATTATATCCTGGAGAAGGACATAAGCTATCTCTTGTCTTAAAAATAATCCTAATGGGAGTGAAATAGGGGTTGAAAGTTGGTATAGACAATCCATAACTCCTCAAGGGTTAGAATAGAAATTCATATTTTTAGGCTTTTGGTAAGAAATAAATATGTAAATACATTTCAACGATTTTGCAAAACCATCCCTTAAGGCAAATCAAGGGGTTAAAATTATTAGGTATTCTTTAGGTGCACTCCCTATGTACAGTTGGTGTATAGGTAGATTGCGACCGGGATTGGGACATAGGCTACTTTTTACCCGACTGCGCAGGTGGGTAATGTTTTTATTGATCAACCACTCGTGCGAAGCCGCGCGCGGGGCAGCTAGTAAATGTATAAATAACATTAAAAAATAGGTTTAAGAGTACAAGAGTTCCTTGTGAAAGGGCTTGTTCCTCCTTCCTTCCATTGGGAAGTACTAACATCATATATATTTCTACCGCCAAGAAGCATTGCTCTTTCGGTTTGAAGAGTATAGTTGCCGCTTATATTATAAGCACATGAGGCTTTACACGCTTATACCTCAAGTTGATGACGCAGGGCCTGACCTACTAGGTAATACTTTGTTATGGATATAGGCGATGCTTACCACTTCAGATCAGATGGGGCATTTACTTGTTCCATATCCAGATAAATAAAAAATACTCAAGGTAATATATCAAAATTGCCCCGTTTAGATTTCTTCAACTTCGATGATGGAAAGAAGCTTATAGAAGTACCCGCAGAGACGCGCGAGCAACCGAATCGAAACTGCTTATGCAAGGGTCCAGCTTGCGTCTGCTGCGTCAACTTTAACATCACTATCGTTGAACTTGGAGGACCAGGTAAACTATAACTTAATTCAATGACGAACTCCGTGGTGCAGTGGGCGAATAGCCAGCTGAGACGCAGGAGGACGCGGGTTCGATTCCCGCCGCGGAACAACTGTTTGCATGATCTACAAATATTTGTTCCCGGTCTGGATGTTTTTCTATATATTATAAGTATCTATTTACAAAAAAAATGTATATAAGTATTTTATCAGTTATCTGGTTCACATAGTACAAGCTCTGCTTAGTTTGGGGCTAGATAGCGCTGTGTGAAATGTCCAGCAATATTTATTTATTTAATGACTCTATGTCTCCTAGCACTGCATAGTAATAGAAGCCATAGAGCCATGTTCTAATACAATTCCAGATTACATTGTAGTATCGTATATGTAATAGTGTTTTGAGGGTAAAAAATGACTCTACCTTTCTGTAGCGCGGTGTGTTGTTTGGTTCATATACGTATTGGCAATGCCCAGCAATCATTTCTAGATCATGTTAACAAAATTTTATCATTGATATTAAATAAATACGTATGAAATGATTATGAATGATTTCTATTAAATTTGGTATATAGATTGAGACTTTTATACGTTTTATTAACAACTAAAGCCACAAGTGGAAGCTAGTTAAGTATAAATCTTACAAAATAAATACAAACATGGTTTATTAAGCTTGTGTTAAAACTATTTTTGGTCATTATTTTTTTTTGTTGGTGTTATTTTCAGGATGCGTTCACATGAAATACGTCTCGCCAGAAGAAGGATTCTCAGTTAAAGTTTCCTACGGCAAAAACCTCATCCACAACTCTAAAATACAAGGTAAATGCAGCATAAATTTCTCTGCGTATTTCGTACTTTATTGCCTTGGGTCTATCGAAGAGAAACGCAATAAAGCATGTTGAATTTCTAAAGAAAGTTGCTCAGCCAATATGTATAGTAATAGCTATAATCATGTACTCGTAGGCATATTTGCATTTTCTAGACACATTACAGGTTTATGACTTCCCTAATGTTTTATAATTATGTCTAGTCAGGTATGTAGGAGGCCTGGAATGTTTATTACCTAAAACGTCAGGGTTGGCCATACCGGAACTTACTTTTTATTCATCAGCCCCCATAGTCCACCCAGGACATACTCGTAGGTCCCTCCTCAACATGCACCACTAAGCCCAATGTTCGATTCTGGTATAGGTTCAAATGTTTTAGAATATTACATTTCTCTTGATGGAAATCTTTGTCTTTGGGAAAGCATAATTGATATCTGACCATTGTTTATAACATTTGCCATAAGTCGGAATTATAAACAATGTATCATTAATTTTTGGGTGAGATTTAAAACTCACTTTCACAGTAATTTTCTTTGAAATTGAAATAACTAATTTCGAGAAAGCCATGTCAGAGGTAGCTCCAAAAAGTAACAGCCATTTTACACGGCAACATCCCGTTGCAGGTACAGTTTTTTGCAGGATCCCGTTTAGTAGTGTACGTGCTTCAATACTAGTAGTCACATGAGTATCCTGTTTGCTGGATACTGCAAAAAACGGGATGTTCCGTGTGAAAGGGCTGTAAGGGTTTATTTATGTTGTAAATGCTCCGTCCTTGTGGTGTCAATATTAGCTAAGTTTGTGACAATTTCATCACACAAACATTAGTGAAAGTGTAATTAATATTTACTGTTATAGTTTTTACAAACCTGGGTATTAAATTATGTAAACTGTATTACAGAGTTGGGTGTGCATCAAATGCATAATTATATGTTTCAATAAAACTGAACATGCACTGCGTAATTTGACTGACTGACTTTGCAATTAGTTAATGTGGTAATGGCTACCCGTAATTGCTAATTGTTGTTTAATATTCAATATAAGTTCGTGCAAACAACAAATCGGGCATGTCTAAACAGGATGAATTTGTAAAAAATCGTCATATTCTGAGGAATTTTGTTTGTAATCCAAACGAACAATAATTTGTGTTTATTTTAATCTATATAAATAAAAATGAATTACAAAAATGTTTGTAG
Source organism: Philereme transversata (assembly GCA_963924445.1). Taxonomy (NCBI): domain Eukaryota; kingdom Metazoa; phylum Arthropoda; class Insecta; order Lepidoptera; family Geometridae; genus Philereme; species Philereme transversata. The sequence goes on from OZ004342.1 coordinate 16,929,767, forward strand.
GCGCATAACTTCCAAACGATTGCACCAAATTGGATAAATCTTTCTTTTATATGTTCGTTATTGTCAGGAGAAAGTTTGTATTATAAAAGAAATTTTGTAAAATTATGACGGATTTTTTTTAATCTCATATTATGAAAAGTGAGTGAGTGAATGAGACAGAAGACTTCCCATATAATTTAACTGTCGTTCATTGACGTGAAGTCATTTACATGAAGTGTCGCGTTACTTTGACAAGAGTGTTTTATATAGTTTTTATCCCGAAGTTCCCACGAGAACGGGAAATTTCAAGCGTGCGAAGCTGCGGGTGGGTCAGCTTGTTTAATATGTAAGCCAAAGATGAATCGTTCAGAATCAGCATGTAGGACCTGTGGGCTAATTAATCTGGCATACATTTGCTTGAAAATAATCTACCAAAATTATCTTTCAGGAGCAAACCCTCCCCCAATTTGTCTGGAAGTCTTTGGCCGTTTTGCCCAAGTCTGCGCCAAGTTCCACGATCTGGCTCCTACCTCTGACGGCCTAAGAGGCTGCCTGGAACTCCAGCCCAAGCTACTAGGAGAGACTCAGCTGAACTTCCCGATTGGTTGCTTCAAGTCTACCGCGGGGGGTATGGAGATGGAGGATCCTCCGGCGGAACCAGAGACGTAAGTTTTTAGAAATACTCACGTGTGTGTTTTTTTTATTGATGATAGCATAGCGCTTGACGACTACCTTACCTGATGGTAAATGAAGGTGTGATCAAAGATGGAGCACGCTTGCCTAGAAAGAACACTCTGGACTAGAAGACTCCGAGATTATACTGGTTCGGAAAAACATACGCCGCAAGTGAGTTCCACTTCTTACTTGTGCTAACAAGAAAAGTTGAAGCAAAGTTTACGACAGGTTCGAACGTGTTCCGCGTAGAATTGTTCTACGTACGCAGTGCGTTTCATTGATAACCTCTAATTAAGTCATCCAAAAGAACAAAAGATTTGAACCCCCCCCCCCCCCCCCCGACTTACGCGAATTCGACTTACACGGTTATCACTCGGTCCCACCTATCGCGTAAGTCTGGGGTATTACTGTATTACGTAGTCAATGTCAGAATGGTTTAGTTACGCCAGAAAGATTCTCGAGTGGAGATCACACGCTGAAAAGCGCAGCGTAAGACAGTCCCCCACTAGATAGAAAGACGGCTTGATAAAGGTTGCTGGGAGTAGGGTTACCATACGTCCGGAATTTTCTGAACATGTCCGGTAATATAGGCATTTGTCCAGAATGCGGGGGAATCCTAAACCGTCTGGAATTTCTAAAATTGAAGTAGGTAACGAGTAAAATAAAACATAAAATAAACCAGATTTAAAATTAATATAAAAATATTTTGCTTACAAGAAAGTCACGAATTTTCATCAAATGTCAGGAATTTACTTCGGAATTTCAATTTTTTAATCTGGGAACCCTAGCTGGGAGCCGTTAGGTGTAAGCCGCTCAAGATCGGTCACTCTTGTAATCTATGGGGGAGGCCTATGTTCAGCAGTGTTTATATGGCTTTATGATAATGGTGAAACACAATTTATGAACCATGAAGTTATTTCGAACCAAGTTGGTACGAGATGCAACGCGTGAGATCGGCAATAGTGCGTCAAAACTTAAATGATTATTATAAATACAGTTTCCATTGTGATTTGTTACAAAAAAGGTCTATAACCTTACGAATACTTTCGTATTACGATTAGATATTGTACCTACGAGTATATGGACTCGTAATTATAATTTTTTTGCATGCTTTATTTTGCATATGAGTAGGTACCTTATACTCCTTTTGTTTTTGACCATTTTAAATTATATGATAGATCTTTGTCTACCTCCGTCCGTGGCGCAGTGGGCGAATAGCCGGCTGAGACGCAGGAGGTAGCGGGTTCGATTCCCGCCGCGGAACAAATGTTTGCATGATCTACATATATTTGTTCCGGGTCTGGATGTTTTTCTATATATGATAAGTATGTATTTACAAAAAAAAAGGTATATAAGTATTCTATCAGGTATCTGGTTCCCATAGTACAAGCTCTGCTTAGTTTGGGGCTAGATAGCGCTGTGTGACATGTCCAGCAATATTTATTTATTTATTTGTATGAAAACATATTTAAAGAAAAAAATACACCGCTGCAAAATGAACTGAAAAGTAATAAACAAGCTTGCATAATATGATAATCGCAAGCGGTAACTATAAAGGGGCTTCACACACGGCAGCTATAATGTAAAGATGTACATACACGATACATCTCATTACACTGTCATTAGAAATCATCCGGAGACCACACACGACAGCTATAATATATATTTTGACATTTACGTAGATACAGAGCGATACGAAAATATACATTTATTTACAGCTGGAAAGTGCGTCAATTAGGACGTATACCAATGGAATGAAGGGAAAGATACATTACATTACCTGTTGTGATAATATAAAGCTATATACATCCCGGAATGTAATGTACATTAATATACATTATAGCTGATGTGTGTGAAGCCCTTAATTGATGTGATGATACTAAATTTGCTGTATTATTAATGTTGTATAAAATATTATAATCAGGCAATTAATTAGTTAGTAAGTTTCTTATTTCTATTTGTTTTTCTTTTGGTACATAGTTAAGCATGCCAACCTAAGTTTTTTTACCTGTCACGGTTGACTAGTAGAAATTGCTTTTAGCATTAAATCCTCGATATGTACATTTTTCTGTTTGCGCAATAAAGAATTAAAACAAATATAACACTGTCACAACACTTTCGTGGTTCCAATGGTACCTCATTTGTCAAAATCCGTCAATCCGTTTAGCCTGTACGATGTGCCAAATGAACAGACATACATACATACATACAATAAAACACAGTCGTTCACGGTCGGGTAAAAAGTCAAACTGATTAAAAAATATAGCATTCCCTATTTATATTAAATAAATAAATATTGCTGGACACTTCACACAGCGCTATCTAGCCCCAAACTAAGCAGAGCTTGTACTATAGGAACCAGATAACTGATGGAATACTTATATACATTTTTTTTTGTAAATACATACTTATAATATATAGAAAAACACCCAGACACGGAACAAATCTGTATCTGTAGATCATGCAAACATTTGTTCCGCGGCGGGAATCGAACCCGCTACCTCCTGCGTCTCAGCCGGCTATACACCCACTGCGCCATGGAGCCAGTCAAATAATTGTCTTGGAATTTAATTTAAACCTCTCCCTCTACCAAATATGCACTACCTGTTTATCTGCATACACTAAGGTTAACTGGAAGAGAATGCTATCTAGCATTAAGTTCGCCTATGTACAGATTATTTTTATTTCGTGCAATAAAGAATGTTTCATTCAATCATAATATGATCAATCTTTACAGAACAACAGAACCAGCGGAGGAAGAAACAGAAGAAGATACCGAAGACGACAAAGACACCTTCGATGTAGAAAGCTTTCTACACGGCGTATATAAAACAGCAGAACAAGGAGTAGCACTGCTAAGCACACTTCTAGATATACCTAGGAATGCCACTAATCCTACCACTACAACTACTCCTAAACCGGAAGAAACGAGACGAGGAAAGAATTTGAAACATCCTAATCAACTGTGATAGTACATAGAACTTAGATTTGGGTAGGAACTAGGAACATTTGAAACTATCATGGCTATGAATCCACTCGCAAAGACTTCAGTTTACCCGTGATCATAGCAATTTCGTCAAAATATCAGGATACTGAAAAACTCACAAATCATAGTAAATATCCCGTTTATTGTGAAAATAAGAATAAGTAAGTAAATGGATCGATTGTGAATTTGAGAGAAATGTTTTTAAAACTTTTGCTCATCATTGTAACATCAGCCATACATCTCCCTTTTGTGGGAGGTGTATAACAGGTTGTGAGTATAGTTCTTGTACGGTCTGCCCCCAGCGGTTCCCAGTAACCTTTATCAGTTTGCCTTTTAATCTAGTGAGGGGTCGTTCTAAGCTGTACTAATGGGGTTTCCAATGGATAACCTTTATGCCCCAACGGCCATTAGTTCTCCGAGGTATGTGCCCCGTCCACTACTACATCAGCTTCGAATCCTCTGGGCTATGTCGGTAACTTTACTTAATCTATAGATCTCCTCATTTCAGAGAAATGCCAAACAGCCTTCTCCATATCTCTTCTTCTTCTTTGCATGTTCCCACTTTAAGTGGGTTCTGATCTCCTTTTTCAGCGCCAAGTTAGTCTGTCTTGGGTTATCAAGTCAGGTGATCCTTTTTCAGGAGTCTGGTCATGCCAGTCCACCATGTTAATGGGGGCGAATCCTGCCTCTTTTGCGTTCTGGAAGACAGTGCTGTTTTGACCACATATTCCTGAGCTCTTCTCATGACGTGGCTATACCAACCTTCTCCATAGCTCGTTGAATAAAAAGGCATCCTTATTTAAGAACAATAGGAAAGGATATTGGATTCGAGAAGGAATTGTGGGAATCTGCCAATGATCGCGATAGGTGGAAGGAGTTGGGGGAGGCCTTTGCCCAGCAGTGGGAAAATGGAGGCTAGTTAAAAAAAAGGAAAGGATACTTCTAAAACCTTTAAAGTCTGTTGATAGATCATTTTTGTGCTACAAATTATTCACCTTTACATATTCCTTCAAGAAATAAGTTTTTTGTTGAAAAATTACTTTTTCAAAACAAGCTTTTATAAAATTCATAATCGGAACCGCAAGCAGATTCAAATGAGCCGAACACTACTAGCCTACTATATGACCATCATGTCATGAGACATGATGGTCTCGATGATCGTACAATGTCTCGAAGTTACATATGTATTCCAAATTTCAGCTCAATCGGTTGAGGGGAACGGGTTTAAAATTCAGTGGCAAGACTCCACCCGGACAAACATACATACATTGCAAGTTAATAAAAAGCTTGTGAAAAATTATTATGTCTTGTTCATTTATTTTGTCTGATAGAAATACATACATAAGTTAAGTACAAATGGAATTTCCAAATTAAGAGTTGCCGATTAATATAAATAAATCCTATCTATTGCTTTAAAAATGTATTGCTAGGTTATAAGGAATAAATAAATAAAAATGGACATTCGTTTCTGCACTTATTGTTGTTTGTAATTCTTATCCTTTGGAAAAGGGTGGAGAGGCGTTTGTCTCCAAAAGATACACTCCAGTTGACCTGCAAAGCATAAAATTCAATTCATTAATCAAGCGAACATTGACCAGCCCAGTTTAAGCAAACTCGCTGTTCTAGTCCAAATAATTCGTTTACAAATATTTTATAACTTTTATTAGAGGTAAAGTTAAGTTACTAAAACTAAAGGTAGTCTAGATGGTTTTTAGCGATAAAATGCCGTTATTTATCGTATATTTCTTTTGTTACTGTATTTGTATTTTATGGGCCGTAAAGAGTATATTATTTCATTATTTAATAATAATTATAAAACTACAAAAATCACATGACACTCAGTCCACACTACACACACACATAAATATTAGCTAGATAAGAAAATGTGGGCTCAAATTCAAACAGGTGGATTGAAATAGCCAAATAAGATCTCAAAATGGTATATCATTTCTGTCATACCCTGTCTTGGGCCTTAGTCCACCCATCACCAGTGTTCCAGGCAGTAGATCGCAGGTGTTCAGTATAGCAGCAAAATAGTTCAGGCAGCGCCGTCCAGTAAAGCCTCCAGTGGCGAGGGATTCCGCGAAATAGAAGTAACTGCGAGCGTGGTCGCACGCGTTTGATTCACAGCCGGGCATGGAAATACCTGTGAAATAAAATAATTATCATTTATGATGATGACATTATTATCGAAGAATAATTAGGTTCCTGTTAAACTCAGATTTCAACTATAAGATTGTTATCTTATAGTAGTAGGGTGCATTCAGTATTCTGAACCCTAAAGACCTAGGGTTGACTATTAGCTAGCAAACCGACTAGTTTTCTTCAGTAAATCATGTTGCACGAAGGATTAGCAAGCTGAAGTGGCAATGGGTGGGGCAAATAGCTTGAAGAACTGACGGCCGTTGGGGCAGAAAGGTTCTCAAGTGGAGATCACGCTATTGAAAGCGCAGCGTAGGATAGCCCCCAATAGATGGAAAGAAGAGTTATTAAAGGTTGCTGGGAGCCGTTGGGTGCAGGCCGCACAAGATCGGTTCCTCTAGAAATCTATGGGGGAAGCTTATGTTCAGCAGTGGACGTGATGATGATGATGAATCATGTTAGCTTCACGCGTACCATTTTTAAACTCGACCAAGGAATGGCGCAACTCCTACAACCCATCTTAATCTTCTTGATCAGAAAGCCTAATTTTCAAATTATCGGAAACGTAAAGTTGCATAAAACTTAAACTGACCACGTTGTTTGCAAGGAATGGCAAAAGTATCTAACCTTTGTTGTAGTGGATATACATTAAACTAACCGGCATTGGGGTAGAAATCTACCTGGGCCAAATCTCCAAGGTAGCCGTTTATTCCATAGTTGGTGTGAATCACCTCAGTATAGAGTCCATCGGTTGGTTTGAAACGCTCAATGTGGTTGACCCAGCCAATAAAAGCAGGGTCCAGTCCTGAAATAGATAAGATAGCATTTAAAGAAAGCGAGCCTATATAGATCACACTAATATTATAAATGCGAAAGTTTGGATGTTTGTTGGTTACTGAATCACATCATAATGGCTTAACCAATTTCAATCAAACTTGGTATGTCGATAGATTGTGACCTGGATTAACACATAGATTACTTTTCATTGACAAACTACGCGTAAGCCGGTGGCGGAAGTTAGTCTGTAATAAATCCTCTATTGTCAAACCCGATATAAAAATAGGATGCTATAAAAATAAGCATTTTGAAATATAATTGAAGTTCCAAGTACTGGATGCTAAAGTTTGTCCCAGCATTTTGCCAGCATTACATATTTATATATAATTAGTTTTATGAATATTAAAATATATACTAGACACGTAAAATATATCTCATATCTGTTATGTGTCTGTTAAGTGGGCTTATATAATGTTAGGCCACATTATATAATATACATAATTCAAACCATTCACCAATTAGATCAATGTCGTTTATAATAATAGTAATTAGTGGTTCTCTCCGATATAGGTATAAATTGCAGTAATTCTGGATTTCGGACAGTTCAAAAGATGACTTTTTAAGTATAAAAATTGGTTTTCTTGGTTCAAACTTTGCGCAAATTTTGTGAAGCCATTATCTTTGATATGTGGCGCCGGCTGTAGTCAGTATCAAGTTCAACTAAGTTCTACCAACCAAGTAGAAATTCCAAGAATATCAAATGTATTTATGTAAATGTTATTGGTCTGAAACAAGGTCTGAAATCAAAACAGGTACTAATAAGTTTGTAAAGAAATAAAAGAAAAACTTTTTCGGGTTCTTTAGAGAGAACTTTACAGTTGTTATACAAATTTTGATTCGCCATTGCAACGCAGATTTCTTTGTTGGAACAGAGAATTTTTTTATAAGTTTAGATTCACAATCAAGTATAAGTATATCTAACCAGTGATATAGGCGACGTCTCCTTGAACATTCCTTCCAAAGATTCCCGCCTGATGACCTCCAAAGCCATGTCCTACAATATGGTATTGCGCACTGCTAGAATGTGTTTCCTGGTTCAGCCAATCAATGAATCGAGCAACAGCAATGCCAGACGCTATGGTGTTCCGAATCACTACTCGGTAGTTAATAGAACTTGCTCCGGCACTCCAGTCTACAACTATGATGTTTACGTCTTCTGCTGTGAGGAACGCTGAAAACGAGATAATAAATTTTTAGTCTGCTAGATGAGTTTGCTATGGTTTTCTCTTTAGGGTTCCTGACCAAAATGGTACAAATGGAACTCTTATGGTGTAAGACCATCTGTACTTAGGTCTACGGTACCTTATAGCTGCAAAAATCAAGCTTATAAGTCAACGCAATCAAAATACGGCAATTTTAACCCTCGCAAATAAATCAAAACCCCAGGGAACTTCCCGTTGACCTAGAATCATAAAATTTGGCAAGGAGCAAGCTCTCACAGCACAAGTAAAGGAAATTTAATTTAATTTGTAGATGTGTCACGAAATAAATGTTACGAAACCCTCGATGTGCGAGTCAGACTTGCCTGGGTTTTTTATTATCCTCAAAATTTACCACTTTACCACTTACATAATCTACTGGCTGCTACTGGTCATGATGTTGATTACCTGGGATCAAAACAGAGTTAAAGTCAGAACTAGCTGTTTCCAGCCATCCGTGAAACAAAACAACGGTCCTTCTGTTGTTTTTGTAGTTGGTGAGCTGTAGTAGTCCAGGGCTGTTGATAAGCAGCGGCTGGCTGACCGTGGGATTGTCCCTGAAATCATTACAAAAATCTTTACCCTGCGGCCACATACTCACCGAGGAGTGAGGAAAGTGGCGAGGAAAGCAGACAGAGGAGTAGACTGGCTGCTTTACTCGTCATGCACACTGTTCACTATATTGTCGATTTTTTGTGCTCATGTCAAAGGACCGGCAATATGAACGCGAGTAGCCAGCCACACTCTCGTACCCACTTTTTAATTTTTATTAAGTAGGTATTTATTTATATTTTTTTGTTTAATAACGTTGATATTTTAATGTGTTATGCTATAAATGCATAGTGTGCACGATGCCACAATCTTAACATCCATTACCGAAGATGAATGTTGGAATGCTCAGCGAATAATCGCGCGATTTGAGCTGTGTGAGAATGCCTACGGCAATATTCGCAGCAGCACGGGTAGCACAGCGAGGATTAACGTGTGGCTGCGGAGTAAAACGAATTGGTAGCTTCTACCCTAAGATAGTAAGTAAGCTAGGTACATTGCGTTACACCGGACTGCTAAAAAAGTAGTAAGATATATTCGAGACCTTAGATTAGATTAAATTAGATAATTCTTTATTGCACACCATAAAATAATACAAATAACAAAGAACAACTTAAATCTATGGACACTTTATTTCAGTTATACATTTTCCTCTAGTGTTCAACGAGAAAAGGCATTATAATTGAAATACTTACCTGGTAAACAAGTGATACACATTGGAGCGGGTAGGATTGTATCTTGCTGACTCGGCGACTTCTTCAGCAGTCAGCTCAGGGTCAGCAAAGTGCTCCTCAACAACACCATCACGATCATCTTGCTTATGGAGAACGAGCTGGCTAGGTAAAGCTGTTTAAAGAAAGAACAAAATGGTTGATACAGTGGAAAGACCAAACAAATCCGTCCCTAGAAGATCAACGTTATCTTATTAAGTTGCATGAGTAGGATGTCGTATAGTTCATTATGAAGGGCAGTAGGAAAATTACTCAGAAAAATTTAGTACCTAAAGCAGTAGGCAAGTTTTACATACCCAGACTGATTCCTGCGAAACAGAGAAATACAAATGATGTTATTTTCAACATGATCACTGTGCAAGTGTCAAATGCCTAGCAATAAAAACTTATCATAATTAATTCGTATTTATCATAAAAGTTAGTCCAGATAAGGAAAATGCGAAAGAAGTAAACACATTTTGTAGGTAGGTATATTTATCTACTGTAGTGGCTTAGTAGATGATGTCCTGAATGTTTCGAAAAGGTCTTTTGTGGTTTCAAATTCAGGTGACGGACCCAGTAGCAGTACGATTTTCTATTTGATTGTAGTTTATCCACATCAATATTTTTAATTCGAAAGTCTGTCCCTCTGCCTGTCTGTTTATTACATTTCCATGACTAAACGGCTTAACTGATTTTGATTATATTTGGTATATATCTATATGGGGTGTTTAGTAACATACTGACGATATTCAAGTAACGGTTTCTCAAAACATAAAATAAGACTTCTCGAAAAACAAAACCACTAATTATATTATCAAAGTTTAAAGAAAATCGACTAAGTTTAGGTGATTAATTCGATATAAAACTTACTGCCTACTCTTGCAATCGACATCCAAAAATAAAGGCTGTACTCCACAAAAGCGTAGATTTGCTACATACGTCCTCTCTTTACGCACTCTCTGCTTACAACTTCGCTGCGAATGCGCTGTAGAAAATAAGACATCGCCACTTGACCGTTTCCACTAAAGCTGAGCGGAGAGATGTCGGAATATCGATATGCTATTAGTTATTTTCGCATGGTATTCTGATCTTTACAAATCTACGCTTTTGTCGATTAGGTCTTTATTTTTGTATGTCAATTGCAAGAATAGGCAGTAAGTTTTATATCGAATTAATCACCTAAACTTCGTCGATTTTCTTTAAAATTTGATAATATAACTAATAGTTTTTTTTCGAAGTCTTTTTTATGTTTTGAGAAACCATCGCTTGAATATCGTCAGTATATTACCAAACACCCTGTATATGATATGATATGAGACTATGACCTGGCTGGATTGAGACATAAGCTACTTCTTATTGTTAAACCACGCATGCAGAGCCACAAGCGTAACCTAGTGTAATACTAGGTTACGCTTATAAAAACATATAGGTATATGTATAGTACCTGTTTTGTTTATGTACGACATTAAATGAAAACACAGGTAGGGCTAATGGCTAGATTTGTTGTAAAAAAGATTTTTTTTTCAAATTCTTTAGTACTTACCTACAACAAAAAATTTTAAATTTTTAATATTCGTACTGCCTAGTCTATGAAGTCCTAAAATATCAATGAAACAGCCTGTATAAAATAGATAAGATAGATTAAGTCTTACACCATCTTCTTTAAATGTTACCAACATTTCAACACACAAAGTTAGGATAGGACTTTATACAGCTGTGAGATCCTAATGGATATCTATATTTTTTTAGCCTACAACCTCGTCGTTAGTTTATCAGCAACGCCAATAAAATGACAGAAGCGGCTACTAGTTTTCATCGAACATTCCACTTGGAACCTAGGAGTTTGTTGACCTCCTGTGGTATCCACGAACTCTCAATATTCTCCATGCATTTTCTGTTGTCGCCATGCATATGAACCAAATAATATTTTTAAAATTGTAGATTATGTTAGTAGGTACCAAGCAAAGTTATTGTGTATTTTATAGGACTCTTTACACAGAAAACACTTTATTTTCAATGCAATTTTTTTTATAATTTCCATTAAAATATGGTACTTAGTACATTTTCAAAATAAAAAATAACTAGTTCTAACTAGTGTACCTAATAGATCTCATTGTCTGGATACACCGGCAAAAATTATGGAATTAAACCCACCTTGGGGACACTTCCGCTTGGTAGTGATCTGGAGCAGTTAAGCTATCTATAGATAGATAGATAATTTCTTTATTGCACACCATTTAAATACAAACATTTATAAGAAAATACACTTAAATAATAGGTACAATGGGCGGCCTTATCACTAAAAGCGATCTCTTCCAGGCAACCTTTGGATGGACAGGATCTATGTGAACAAAATAAAGTCGTTTGCAACGGTCTTTAGATGATTCAACTGTTTCTTCTGTATTTATTGTAAACTAGCTGACCCGCCCGCGGTTTCGTACGAGTGGTTTTTTATAAAACATTTCCCTCATTTTGCGCAGTTGGCTAAAAAGTAGCCTCCTTGCAAAATTTCATTACGATCCGTTCAGCCGTTTAGTCGTGTAAAGGTAACAAACAAACAGAGTTATGTATCTATTATACATATAAACCTTTTCTTGAGTCACTCTATCTATTGCTGAAAACTGTATTAAAATCCGTTGAGTAGTTTAAAAGATCTAAGCGAACAGACAGCGGAAACGACTTCATTTTATATTATGTAAAGATAGGTAAAGAAGTTAATGGTGTATTATTTCTGTTATTAAAGGCATTTTATTAGGTACCTACCCAGGAAGTAATAAAGTCTGGTCTAAACTAGGTTACTGTTTATGCATGACATCTTACATGGAGCATGTAAAGTATTCAATAGTTACAATTTATGATTTTTTTTTTATAAATTTTAAGCTAGTGTTTGACCACGGTCTCGCCTGATGGTAAGCGATGATGCAGTCTACGATGGTACACGCTTGCCTAGAAGAACCTATTCACTCGCGACTTGAAGACCCCTAGGTTGTAGTTATCAGGAAACACAGACTCAGGCAAGACGTTCCACGTAACAGTTGTTTTGAAGTTAGTAGTTGTTTCAAAATTGTTTTGAACTGGGACTATGCGATTCAAGGAAATTACTAAATACAATCAGTTTGGCAGATTTATTGCCGGGGTTAACAAATAATCTGCAGCTGGATTAATGCTCCTCGAAAAAGTTATCTTTGATAACCATACCTTATATAAGGCGAAAACAGTGTTCCAATTTCTCGTATCACGTTAAAAATGTTCGTGCTTGTGAAGTGTTGGCTCGTTTTGGCCGCTGCTTTTGCAGGTAAGAACTCCTTGAAGAGCTGTGAGAGTATCAAGCTAGATACAAATGCGAAAGCAATCTGGCAATGAAAACCGCATCTAAAAACATAACAAACGGGAAATGTTTAGGATTAAGAGAAGACGTTAAATACTTCTTTTATCATTAATCCTGATTTGATTTTTGGGTTTTAGAAATTACTAGCTACCTTTGACCTCGTCTACGTGGAACACTTTCCAAACAGGTTCGTTTAAATTATACTTACCAAAAAGTATCCAGCGTTCATTCTGTTCATAATCTTTAAACTGTTGCATTAAATCTTCTTGTTCACGTAGAAGATGCAATACTTAGGGTGACTTGCGCAACGATGCCTAAACGTATTTAATTTAGTGGCTAAATATGATTTAAGGAGTTGTCAAGGCATACAAATATGTCAAATTTAAACATGTTTTGTCGCTAAATACGTTTAGGGATCGTTATGCAAGCTGACATTAGATACCGAACACGACACTTCGTTATTATTTTGTCTATTGTGGAACTCCATTAAACCGATCGCAAAGAAAGATAAAAATATTCGAGTTTTTATATCAACCGGCACACGATGAACCCTTCTAAAACTGGCGCCACGGGTGGATGTTAGGATAAATTGACAGTTCCAACCACCCCCAGTGGTGGAAGTTATTTATACCCTTAATAACATAAATTTGAAAGTAAATCTGTCTCTCTGTCTGTCTGTTTGTTACGTTTTCACGATTAAACGGCTTAACCAATTTCGATAAAATTTGGTATACAGATAGATTATGAACTCGGTGGAGACATTAATTAATTTTTATTGACAAATACGTTTGTGAAGCCGTGGCCGAAAGCTAATTAATAGTATAATTATAATAAATAATATAATGTAATAATATAATTAAAAGATTTTAAAACCATTTCAAAAATTTTAAGCCTAGACGGGACTAGAACCCGCAACCTTTCTCTTGATACGAGGATGCACTGCCCAATTGTGCTACCGGGCTATGCCACGTCAGGGCCGAAATTAGTGAGATGATTCAGATTACGACTAAAGCGCCGCCGCTTTAGTTATTTTTAAGATTACATTTTTGAGATGGTTTTAAAATATTAGAATTTTTCGTATGTGTTCGGATAACACTATATAAATAAAAATACTCTTTAATTAGAATTACCGGGCAAAGTATTTAATGTATCTTATTTTTTCGCAAAAACAGCGAGAAAATGATAAAGACAATTATATGATAATGAACATAATTAAATATTTGGCGCAGAAGTTCCCATGGGTCAATTTTACAGGACGTAAAAACATACTTATTTTTATAGTTATCATATTCGATTTTACGTATATCAAATATCGTTATTAGAACGGTTCTCGATCAATTATCAATGCAAAATAGTAACATTCTAATATATAAAAATATCGTGTCACGATTTTAGTGGCGCACACCTCCGAAACGGGTAGTCGATTTTAATGATTTTTTTATATATTTGATAGTATGAGAATAAGTCGTTTAACATACTTAGGAATAAGGATTTGTTATGGGGATTGTAATTTCATGTTATTGTGTTAATATGTAATAATACTTTATTTAAATTTTATATGTTGTTTTATATAAGTCTTATAAACTTTTATATGTTAAATAATAATGGAAACGCGTGTTTCTATTTTCTGGTGCTCACACGCACTAAAGGCGTCACATAATACCAGCGCTACAGTAGCTAAACGTTACAATGGCACACCGCTAAGTGACGACCTATTTTGTAGTCTTGTATTTGGTTTAAGTATAACTGTTGTATTATTAGAAAGTAAAATGGACACAAAATATATTTTTTGTAATTATATGTGGCCTCCTTCATTTTTAAATAGATATAAGGATTTGTTATGGAGATTGTATTTAATTTTAGCATTTATGAATGTTACCTTTTTATTATTTAAGAAGAAATAAGGATTTGTCATTGATATTTCATATCTATAAATGCAATGAGCCTCATTCTATTTTCAAATTTATTTGCTAATGCAGTAAATCGCATTTACGGAACCGATATCGACTTTACAATTAACAATTTTCAGAACATCAGTGATGAAATAATAATTATTAGACTTTAGCTTAGACCATCTAGTCTCTTAATTTTTTCGCATTGACATTCTACATCCCGCATAGCCACGTATTTTTTAATCAATAATTACATTGATTATCTATATTATTGTAAGATAGGTATGTAGATAGTAAGAAGCTAAATATTATTTAAGTGAGTAAATAGTGGCATTATCGCAATAATTACAAGATCCTAATTACCCAGATATAAGGAGTGCATAGGTAATAAGTAAAGCCAGATACTAATAATTTAATATGGTGGTTTCACCAGTTTAACAAATCAGAAATTACGAGATTCGTAGACGAACCAAAGTCACCGACATAGCACAATAGCAAGCTGAAGTGACAGTGGGCAGTGTACTTAACTCGAAGAACTGACGCCGCGCGGCGTTGGGGCAGAAAGGTTCTCGAGTGGAGACCACATACTAGAAAGCACAGTTTAGGATGACCCCCCACTAAATGGAAAGACGACCTGATAAAGGTTGCTGGGAGCCGTTGGTTGGTGGGGGTAATGCACAATACACCCCAATGCGGGACGTCAGTGCAGATCTTATTCCCCCCACCCTAGAATTAGCATTAGAATTAGAGCCGTTGGTTGCAGGTCGCACAAGATCAGGTGCTCTGGAAATCTATTGGGAGGCCTATGTTCAGCAGTGGACGTCTTTTGGCTGACATGATGATGAAGACGGTGATCTGTTTATCACCCAAAAATCGCATGTTTAATAGTTTAATGTTTTTCAGAAAGATTTTAATGTGACCCTGTTTTCTTTTTCCAGCTCATGGCTTCTCGCTTGGGCCTAATGATGTGGTGTTCCATTGTTACACCACGTAAGTAACCACTGATTAAATTATCACACTCATTTGTTACTCAATCATGTCGTAACGGTCGAATCGATTTCTATTAAATTAGATTTTGGCCGTGGGCCTAAGAATAGAGCCGTGGCTCTTTATTGCACACCAACAAAATTAAAAATACAAAGAAATTCATAAAAATAAAGGTAGTAAATGGGCGGTCTTATCGCTAAAAGCGACCTCTTCCAGACAACCTTTGGATGGACAGGATATAAAAGGTAAGGTAGTAAGGCCTAAGGTAAATAAAGGAATATTTTACCCTGAATCGAATGTAAGCACATTTTTACCCAAAACAGGAAGAGGTTCTCAAGTTGACGCATATGTTTTGTACATTAGGCATTTTATTAAGATAGAGATAAAAATGTTTATTGCCATAAGAAAAGTGCATCATTGATTCAGGTACAAAAAAAGTAGAACTCTGGGAGTGCCGACAGAAGTGAAAAATTTAGCGCTCAATGTTTCGGTATCCAAAATTTAAAAGCAGACTACACTACATATACCTACTTATATACAGAGGTGGCGGTAACGGTAGCAGTGTCACGAGTTCAATGGTTTTTTGTCACCTCAAAAAATGCCCAACGCTAAAAGTTAAAAACGTTAAAAATGCTAAAGAAGTTTTTACTTCAAAAATTTAAGAGATTGACATGGAGCTAGCAGAGAGAGCTAACTTCTTAGTCTTTAAAGTGCACCCCCGACCATATCTTTGACATAACGAAATCCTCTCCGCCCAAAGGTTGTCTGGAAGAAATCGCTTCAAAGCAAAAAGACCGCCCATTGTACTATTTCCTTTGTGTCTTCTATTTCGTCTGTAATTTTAATTTTTTAATGTGTACAATAAACTGTTTTCATTCATTCAATAACAAAACAGCTAAGTTTATAAGATGTAATATTGGTGTCAGGCTACTTTACAATTTATCAAAAGGTTAGGTTAGGACTCGTATGATTCAGAATATATTCTTCATATTGATTAAATAAATATTACTGGACATTTCACACAGCACTATCTAGCCCCAAACTAAGCAGAACTTGTACTATGGGAACCAGATAACTGATATAATACTTATATACTTTTTTTGTAAATACATACTTATAATATATAGAAAAACATCCAGACCCGAAACAAATATATGTAGATCATGCAAACATTTGTTCCGCAGCGGGAATCGAACCCGCTACCTCCTGCGTCTCAGCCGGCTGTTCGCCCAGTGCGCCACGGAGATCGCCAGGAGGATTCCAGGGTGCATGGATAAATGCCTATGACCATTTCTAATTTTCATTTCTTTACTTTCAGTTTAAACCCCACCATCAGTCAACCACTGCTTCCAGTGCCTGGCTCTATCATGACGTCGACCACCTTCCTACCTACGCGTGACACCATCATCAGCATCCACAGCCACAGCGATACCGTGGGTGGGAACTTCAATGCCTTCGTAACACCTGGTAAGTTTCTAACAAATTTATTCCCATCCTGATCTATCACATTCTTGTGATTATTAGCGCAATATCACTTTAACCCATTTTGCTGTGAATAAATTTTCTTCGGGGATTTCTAATGAAGGCCTAACTCAGAGTCTAAAACGTATTTAGTACAGTAGTGTATTATTTAATATCCAAATGTTGTCTGGTAGAGATCGCTACTTAACGATAAGACCGCCAATTGTGTGCAAAAAAGTATTATCTAAGTAAAGTAGTATCTACTAGCTTCCGTCCGCTTTTTTTTGTTTCGCACGTGTTTTATGTCATTATAAACATATCCTCCTTCTGAGCAATACAAGTACCTAACTGATATCCCGATCCCGGTCATAATCTATCTGTACACCAAATTTCATCAAAATTGGTTCCGCCGTTTAGTCGTGAAAACGTAAGAACCAGACAGACAGAGAGACAGAGTCACTTTTGAATTTATATTTGTATGGATTTAGATTTTTTTAATGGAATACACAATTTGAACACTTTGCTCTTCAGCTCACCTCAGCGTTGCTGACGTGAACGTGCTCGCGGTGGACTGGAGCCCAGGCGCAGAAATGTACTCCAATGCTCTTGGCCACGCGCCCCAAGTTGGACGGGTCATCGCTGATTTCATTAACATCTTGCAAAACAGCTTTGGATACAGCCCGAACCGAATCCGTATCGTGGGTGTTGGTCTTGGAGCCCACATTGCTGGTATCGCTGCTAGGCAAGTCAATGGAGTGATTCCTTCCATTACGGGTGAGTAATAAATGAAAGCTTTTACCAAACTAATAGATGATTAAACGAACTTCACAAGTGAAATTTTATCACTATTACATGAACCATTCGAAGATATAGGAATCCACCCTCCGCAACCCTTTAAGGGTTTTCGATACTTAAACTTAAAAAGAATGAGAATCTAGACGAGCTGTAGTGACGTAACACTTGTTGGTATCGATTAAATTGAATCGAGTTAGTGTTGTATATCGATGTAATCGATCTAAAAAACGTGCGATGCTACCTTGTAGGACAAGGCACTACCTAGTAAAATTACTATACTCCTATACCTGAAGAATGGAGCTATGAAAATATAATTATTAATAACTACCCTTCTTCTCGTGTAGTATCAACAACATTAGTTACGCGATGACATGGTGCTGCTGAGCCTCACGCTGGGGAGTCTCAAGGAATCGTGCAGGGCCTGTAAGGCCTATGTTGTTGAGCATGGGCTTATATATAAAAAAAGTGAATAAGGAGTTTAAAGCCGCCACAAAATGTCCCAATATTACACTAAATACTACCCTAAACGACATGAACATAAATCCTGTTCAGAAATACAAGCCCCGCAAGTTGATCTTGCGATGAAACCTTGTCACAATATCAGCTGCGTGACGTCATCCGTCGCAAAAAGGTACAGATAGCAAAAAAATGTAATAAAAAGTAAATAAGCTAGGATTATGGGTTTATTTGTATTTAAAGTTGTTATGTAAAAAAAATGTATGTTTGTTTAAAATCTTAGCCTATTACACTTAGCTTATTACCTATACAGTATTTTTTGCAACGCCTGTGGCACAAGCCACACGTTCCGTGACTTTGTTAGAATTTTGCAAAATATTTAAATGTCTATTATTAGTTGCTTCGACATTAAAATGTCCTCAGTAGTGTTCGAAGCACTTTTTAAGACACGGTTTATATTTTGGATAACTAACTTAGAGTTTTCTTTCTCTTTTACAAAATAATTGTCCACTTTAATTATCATTTCACGAGCACGACTGTTAATTAATTTCTTACTCATTTTAACTCAAGAAGAACAATAAAACAGGATAACAAAAACAAAAAGCTATAACAAGTACTCGATGCGCGTAAGCACGTAAGCGCGGGCTGACCTTGCGAACGGTACTGACATGACGGTGCGACGTCGACTACGTCACCAAGATGGCCGCCAATCGCAATATGAACTTGCAAAGATTATAACATTTTCCCACACACACAGATTTTCCCAAAACCCCTATCCGTCTAACCCTATTCATGCATGCATATAATAGTGCCATCGACAGGGGATCTAGAAGCCACTACATCTTTTTTATTTAAGATTGGAAACCTATTTCTGCCTAAAACTTAATAAAATTAACCAAATATTTTCTTAATTCCAGCCATTGACCCATCTTTCCACGGCTGGACTCATCACCCCGACATCTTGAACGCTGATGACGCTACCACTGTTGAGGTTATTCACACAACCGCTGGCATCTACGGTTACGACTACCCTCTTGGAGACATTGACTTCTACCCCAACGGTGGAACCTACCAGCCTGGCTGCGGAGCTGACATCAATTGCTCTCACGTCTACGGTTACGTGTTCTACGCAGAGTCTATCACGAGGGAGGTCAATGGCGGCAATATGTTTGTCGCTACTGCCTGCGAGAGCTACGATGAAGCAATCAGCCAGCAATGTGATGGTCCAAGAGATATGCACTTTGGAGGAACTGATATCAAGTCTGGGTAAGTTAGCATTGATGTTGTGATGTTGAACTTTTTTATTGAAAAGTCTTTTGCATCGGTAATCAGAATACTACAGGCTAGATACCCGAAATATCCAAAATTAGCAAAACCTTTTGAGTGGTAAACTTGTACTAAGGTTTCCTAATTCAGGAAAGGGAAGGGCTAATTCGATTATTACGAGTGCCTATTAGTTTTCTACAAAGGACCTACTCTAACAAATTGTCTTTGTTTTTCTTCCAGAAACTCCGGTATCTACACGTTCACAACCAATGTCCAACAACCATTCGCCATGGGCTAATAGATACGACGAATTATAAAAATAAAATTATTTTTGATAAAAACTGTGTTTGATTATTTAGCTCAAGTTTCCTATAATATGCAACATGTGTCAACATGAAAGGGTTCTTTATTTAATTTTCCTGAGAACTCAATTTAAGAAGGAATCATCAGTAGGTACCAACCTATGTTTTAAAATTTAGAAAATCGGGCAGGAAGGAAAGGTTTTTAACTTTGTAGGGCACAAATTTTGCGAGCTAGTATAAAACCAGTTCTGCTGAATGATAAACCTATTGCGTACAGCACATAAAAGCTCTGCTCATAAAAGAAGACCTCCGTGGCCTGGTGGACGAGCTGAGAAGCAAGAGGGATTGATCCCCACCGCATGACACATGTTTGAATGGTCATGGTACCACAATACCCAGTCGTACTTTACAAATGACACAGGGAATCCTAATTATGAGGAGTTTTAACTGTTGGCTGCTATTTATTATGGTAACAGTGAACGAAACTGATGTTGAAATGGAGATAGATGCTGGATATAAGAAGATTTCTATAGTTAGTGTACCTACCTGTACTATGATTAAGATAAAAAATTGTAGGATGAAGGCCCGACAAGAACCTTTAATTGGCCTCCGTGGTGCAGTGGGTGAATAGCCGGCTGAGATGCAGGAGGTAGCGGGTTCGATTCCCTCCGCGGAACAAATGTTTGCATGATCTACATTGATGATCTACGCATGATATTTGTTCCGGGTCTGCTTATTCTCTATATATTATAAATATGTATTTACCAAAAAAATATATATATAGCTTTGGTTAGTTTAGGGCTAGATAGCGCAGTGTGAAATGTCCAGCAATATTTTAAAAAAATGTGCAAAAAGAACAATGGCTTCTCTCGTAAATTTTATTATTTCAAATAATTAACAGCAATAGTGCAATCGCACACATTTAGTGCAGGTAGAATAATAATATTATGAAAGCACAACATCGATGTGCACCGGACCGATGCCAAAGAATACATAGACAGGCTATTTTTTTTTTTATTTATACGAGTACCTGTTGTTTGCCTCTGAGGCCGATGCAGCATATCCGAACTTTTGGCGAATGGAGAGGGTGCTCAACCCGGTAAGTTTTGATGAGGCAACTAGCGCAAGGGCACCAGGTACGAATCTCGGCTTGGGCCGTTGCTAGGATGGCCATGTCTCTACCTTGTATAGGCGGCGACTGAAGGGACTCGTCGACCTCGCCGGCGAGGTCAGTGTATCTGTGAAGTGTTTGCTCTGTCTAATGTAGATGACTCTGAAATTCATCTGGATCGCCGAGAACGTGTCTCGATCGACGGAGGGTTGAATGTCCAGGCGGAGGGTCGCTTGCTCGCTTTTATATCCGAGCGCCTACCGATAATAAATAAAACGAGTTGCGTTTGCCCGCTATGCGCGTGCGCGTGCGTGTTTGTTGACACTACTTAACGATGACGGTTCGCTGTCAAATAATTTCATATTTAATTACGCGCCGCAAACCGTAATTCTTCAACATTTATTCCTGAAAATGTTTAAGTATTAGAAAACTTTGGCTATTAACTGGACTGAAGATTTTCTGCAGTGACTGAATTAGATATTTGTTTGGACTTTGAAATCGCTTCCTTTGTAAAAAAATGAGGTGAAAACAGTATGAATGCAGAAAACATACGTTTTCTTTTTTTTAAATTAGTACCTTACCTACCTGTTTAGATGTCGAAATCGATTTTTTGCAATCTAAACATCACAAATGTTACGTACGATGATTTTTTGAAGTTTAACAGCAATTAATCAATTAAATGATTGTGATTAAGATTAAAATGATAAGTAAATGTTATAAAATCCATATGCAGTTGTAAAAATAGCAATCCTGAGTCAACATGAAGGTTTTATTGGTGGTCGCTGGGCTTATTGCCTGTTAGTGGCTGCTATTTTTACTTTGCTGAATCAGATTTATTATTATTAATTAACTAGAAGCTTTTTCTCTCGATTAAAGTTAAAACGCGTAGTGTGCCTAGTTCCACTTAGTTCAATATAATAATACCACTTATAATAATATCAAGTTATATAACCACTTAGTTCAATTTTAAATAAGTGAAATGCACAATAAAATATTTAATTTTCAGTGTGTGCTAGCAAGAGTTTCCCGACCATCCCAGGAGACAATAGCCACTATGTGGAAGGCGAAAGCCGCTACATTTGGATGCCAGATGGTGAGGGAACGCCCGTACTGGTAGACCTCGAAGCGCCCGTCGACGAAGAAATGTTGAAATCTAGAAATGGAGCTAACAACCAATATTGGCTTTTTACTAGGTAACTTCAACATATTTTGATATGTGCTAGAATAATTTAGATAATCAAAATACTGATGAGCTTTACTTTTTATTTATAGAAATAACCCTCACAACGCTCAAGTCATCGTTAACGGAAACGCTAACACTATTTGGAGCTCTAACTACATTGCCAGCCGACCTCTGAAGGTCATCGTCCATGGATGGAACAACAACGGCAACACCGAAATGAACCCTCTTATCACTGCCGCCTGCCTAGCTGTCTATGACGCAAACGTCATTGTTGTTGACTGGAGCCGACTCGCCAGCTCCTTGTACACCACTGCTGCTGCCGGTGTCCCAGATGTCGGTAATCACTTGGGCAACTTTTTGGTATGGCTCATCAATACCGCTGGAGGGAACTATAACAGCGTTCACTTGGTGGGATTCAGTTTGGGCGCTCACGTGGTCGGTAACGCTGGGCGTGCTGCTGGTGGCCAATTTGCTCGAGTCACTGGTATGTTTATATTTTAATTCAATAATTTAAAACAACTGTATTACTTTAAAAACGAATTTAAATTTAATAATACCTGGTTTTAATTTTAGTGTTATTACAGGAAATATCAATTTTTTTAAACCTTATTTAGTTTACGAGCCGGACTGATAAAAAAATATATCTTTATGAAAATTTATTTGCAGGATTGGACCCTGCTGGCCCTGGCTGGACGGCTGGTAGTAACAATGCTCTGAACTCCAACTCTGCACGATATGTAGAAGCCATCCACACTGATGGTGGACTTCTCGGTATCTTCAATCCTACTGCCCATGCTGACTTCTACCCCAACGGTGGCAGAAACCCCCAGCCTGGTTGCTGGATAAGCACTTGTTCCCACGGCCGTGCCCCTGAACTGTTCGCTGCCAGTGTTTACTTCAACCACCTCGTTGGCAGACTATGTCCGAATATCTGGGAAGCGGAACTCAGTACTTGCTGGGGAGCAGCTTTGAATATGGGCAACGCTGACCTCAACAAACGCGGGTATGTTAACTTCTGGACTTTTTCTTATCTACTTATAAATATTTCTGTAAAAAACATGGAAATTACATAAAAAAGAAACTTTAACAATAGTTTGAACCCTATTTCACGTCTTAAGCAATTTAAATAGGTACTTGTTTAATACAGGGCAAGCTATTTATTATTTATTTCTTTTCAGGAATGGAATCTACGCTTTGATTACAAGAAACTCTTGGCCTTTCTGATTATTCAACTAACCAAAACATTGAATACATAATAAAATGAAGTAGGTTTTGCTTATGATGAATGGTAGTTTTTTTCATTGTTTTATTAATGCATTAGCTGTATAAGTTGTCACCCCGTATTAGTGATTGGCTATTATATTACTAAGTCCTTTTACCTAATAAAACTAACATGCAAATCAACAATAGTTTATAGACAGATTAAAAGATAAACAGCATAAATAATAACTTAGGACTAACCTTTCTATTATATGGCTACCTACATAATTGAATAACACAATTTCAGAAGAGTCGTAATCATAGAGGCGTAAGAGCCCTAGTAGAGTTTCTTCATAAATGTATTAGTTGAATGCTGTTTTATCTTTCTTTCTATGACATTCATACTGTTACGCTGTTACACAATAAGAAATAGTCGAAATTTCTCGAAGGCTCTCGTCTTACCTACTGTGTCACGGAATACGCAATACTTTGTATGGAATATACCTGCATGCGGCGTTTACCTGCCGTTGCGCAGAATGGGGAGTGGTCATTCTTTCGAAACACCGACCCTTTTCTGGAACGATCGAGATCGTTCTAGTGTAGTGAATTGTGCGCGATATAAATAGGCGAGAGAGATGGCCGGACGGTCAGTCTGGATTTTGCTATACGTGCGAACATTTCGGTGACTTTAAGTGGTGCAACAGTGGTTTGAATTAGTGTGTTGTGATTACGTGTGACCAAGATCGTGTATTCATCGTTTTAGTGTTGAATAAAAGTGTTATTTTGGTTAGATCGATTATCAGTATTTTATCCCGAACCCTCAGCTCGTAACAATACCAATAATGGCCAGTTCCTATAAACATCAGGTACCGATAAAAACACGTTTCTCCTTGAAAAGTTAACACTTTTTCAAAGAGAAACGTGTCGTTGGCTGTTAATTACGTTTTTAGGAAATGTGTAAGTAAAAGCAGTAACGGAGTAGGTACCACGTCTTTCTACGTGGTAATTATAGTAGGTACCTACTAGATCTATACATGAACAAAACACAGAAACACACACACATCCACGCAGATCCTTTTGTTTATGTACCATTCACCTGATTTAAACTCATTGATGTTAAGGAGGAGAGCGTTGGTGTCTGTAACACAGTTTTCATACTTATACATTATCGTTTCAAACTGTACACATGATTTTATATATGTTGTTCCTCAATAAATGCTTTTTATATATTTTTAAATATTTTTATCTTTCTGATATCAACGCCAAATTGTTATATTTTCAAGGTATGTACAGATTAAATTCATAATCTACACCGATATCTATTATAATATATTAAATTAGATATTGCTGGACATTTCACACAGCGCTATCTAGCCCCAAACTAAGCAGAGCTTGTACTATGGGAACCAGATAACTGATAGAATACTTATATACTTTTTTTTTTGTAAATACATACTTATAATATACAGGGTGTCCCGGAACTAGTATGTTAAGCCTGAACAGGGTGATTTGGACCATGAAAATGAACAGTCGTGAAGGTACAATGCCTAAGAATTCTTATTTTCACATTTCCATACAAAACTTTTTATTTTATTTAAAAAAATAAACTTGACAACCCTAATTTGTCAACAATGTTTCTAAGTAGGTAAGTACGTTACCTACCTACATAAATCCGCGCGACTTCACCCCCATTGTACTTGTTGCTTTGTGTATTTTTATTTTTTGTTTGTTTCTTGTGTGGTGTACAATAAAGTATTTTCATTCATTCATTCATTCATTCAAATTTTGTGCAATGCTAAATACCTAGTTAGGTGTAGTGTAGGTACCTTCTATCCGACGTACTGAGTGTGTTATTCATATTCACACATGGTAGGTACCTACATACATCAGTAGGCGATGGTTATGTAGCGCATTCTCGTCATCAAAATAAGGGTGGCGGGTTCAAGTCCTGTCCGGCTTGACGATTTTTGAGATGGTTTTAAAAATCTTAGGTAGGTAGGTAGGTACATACCATTTAATTAATCGGCACGTGCTCCGTAGAATTTTGAAATTTATCACGGCACTTAACAAAAATCACATAACACGGTAAGCAGGTAACTACCTACTTAAACACTTTTTAGTCGGTTTTTGAAGTCAGAACAGAAAAATCACATAGGTATCACGTAGGTACGTAGGTAACAATCACTTAAGTTAAAAATCACGGAGGAACAGCTGCTGTTCTCTTTACTCACAAGAAAGGTTCGATGTGCCTACCCTCTCTGTGAATACACAACTGGGCGTGGTGGTTGACCGAGCGTGTCGCATGCTGAATCATAGCAGGGCTAAGGGAGGCACAGGCTGCGAGAACTCGACTTCTCATCTCATCCGCAGAGTCGCATTCGGTCGCGCACACTTCTCCCTTCAGGAAACCCCACAAAAAGAAGTCGAGTGGAATCAGGTCTGGAGAGCGAGGCGGCCAGGCCACTGGGCCGTCGCGGCCTATCCACGAAGTGAAGCGCCTATTTAGGTAGTCGCGCACGGCACGCGCGTAGTGTGCTGGGGCTCCGTCCTGCTGGAACACCATGTCCCGGTACACGCGCAACGGGAATTCCTCCAGTCGATCCTCTACCTCCCCCCTCAGGAACTCTAAGTAGTTATCTCCATTCAGCCGGTCGGGCAGGAACAGAGGACCGATAATCCTGTCTCCGATGACAGCGACCCAAACGTTTATGGACCAACGGTGCTGGAATCTGGACTGGCGGAACGCGTGCGGATTCTCATGCTACCACACGTGCTCGTTGTGCATGTTAAAGAGACCGCTCCTGGTGAAGGTTGCCTCGTCACTCCATAACACCGTGTCACTCCACCCTTGTTCCGCCTGGACCCTTCCGCTGAACCACCTTGCGAACTGGAGGCGCGGGCCGTAGTCAGCGGCGGTCAGTTCCTGGCTCCGCTGGTAGTGCTACGGATGCTGGTCATCTTCTTTGAGGATTTGCCACACTCTCATCCTCGGCACCCTCATCCGAAGTGCTCCCTGACGAGTGCTACGTCGAGGATCTTCATCGAAATAGTCGAGGATCTCCTCTTCGGCTCTGACGGTAAATCGACTCGATCGCCCTTCATTAACAGCCCGGGAGAAAGATCCTGTAGAGTGAAGCCTACCTACGAGCCTCCGGAAACAGTCGTATGACGGTATCCACCTACTTTCGTACCGTTGGCGGTACAGTTCACGTGCGGCCGTCAGTTCATTGTTTGGCGCGGCACCAACACACAAAATCATGTTGTAATACTCCTCATTACTGAAACTCGACATTCTCGCTTGGATCGGAACTCGGAAGGAACCGGAACTCTGAATTAATGAAGTTATCAAAGCCAACGCGAACAAGTGACACAAGTGAAAATCAAAAAACAAATTAACCGTTTCCGTGCAGAGGTCTTTTTAGCAATCTGTAGTTCGAGACCTTGAATAAAAAAAACCAGGTATGGGATCGATGGGGACTTTTCAGCGAACTTTTATAGCTTCACTTCAATTTTTAGGGCTAATTGGACCGGACTACTTGATGACACTCATGTTTGTAGGTAGGTTCTTACTAGTTTGGTTCTTAGTTACCTAACTAGGTAGTTTATTTTGGTTGTCATATCACTGCAGCACTGGGTTTTCCTGGTCACTCATTCGTCAAACATCATAAGAAACCACCATGACCTTGGACACGGATTTTTGGTTACGGAATCTTTTCACCACACTAGTTTTTTCACCATCAGACACGATTCACGACCCTCATACCCCGACTTGATCACTGACCTAACGCAGAGTAACCAAGAAATAACCAGTGGTAGGACGAAAGAATTCAACCTAGAGTGACCAAGAAAGAACCAATGACATTAACTTATTTCATAAAGATTTTGTGGGCAGAGCCTACCAGTCCAGTGAACTCAAACGATGCTTCATCTTCAGGTCAAGCTCAGAGTACAATAAACAGCTGATTTTAGGGTTGTCACCACTCGTCGTACGTTCAGCTTTCAAGCAAACTTGCTGCAAACTGTACTCAATGAAAATCATCGAATTTACAAAAGTCGTAGAACTATTGTTGTTCTCCTAAGTGTCCAGAATCGCCCCCCCCCCCCCCCTCGGGATAACATACTAGTTCTGGGACACCCTGTATAGAAAAACAACCAGACCCGAAACAAATATCTGTAGATCATGCAAACATTTGTTCCGCGGCGGTAATCGAACGAAATTTGGCAAGGAGATAGATTTCTATATCATATAAGTAGGATAATATTTTTATTGATAAACAACGCGTGCGAAGCCGCGGGCGGGTCAGCTAGTTTATTATATTTTAAAAATTTTAGTCATTGATCTTATGAGGGGGTTGCCAATTAGCGCTTGTGTCTGTACATCTAAATATGTATGTACATACTTATAAGTACATAATATGTTGTAATTTAAAAAAAATCGATCCCAACGATATTCCTAATGGTTTGGACGAATCTGCGTTTGTGTGCGTGTGTGTATACTCGTATTTGTCTGACGATAACTTTCTATCCGTTACTTTTCCGATTTGCATCTCTGAACACCGAAAGTCGGTTCATTAAATTTCCATTCTGCGTTTTATCTAGCAGATAATAACTAATTAATATATAATAATCAGTGATTATCCGCCAGATAATTATAAGTCACACACATAATTATCGAGTCACTTTATCTTATTAGGTGCCAATTTACGATAAATAGTCTTCCGCAGCCTGATACGTAAACTAATAAAATAGTGGCGTAGTTTTTTTAGTTTACTCGTCGTACATTTTCTAAGCATGAAACTCCTTGTGGTAGCAGCTGGATTTATAGCGTGTAAGTTCGCGTGTAATTATTAACTCTCGATGCAAACTTTACGGGACCAATAAGTAATTCATTTATGCCTCGGTTGCCGTTAATTCTTTAATTTATTATCATCTTGGTAAAGCTAAGTCTTTTTGTATACTACTAAGGTAGAAAACAAGCATACCTGATGGTAAGCGTTTACCGAATCCTATGGACGTTTGTAACACTCGCGCGTTGCCAACCCTTTAAAATTTTCTAAACGCCCTTTTTGAAGAACCCCATACTGTAGTCACTGGGGAAAACCTCGGCAGTCTGTTGTAACTTGAACATAGAATCCAGATTTGTATTACAGTGTGCTCTGGCATTTCAATTCCCGTCATCCCCGGCGAAAACAGCCATTATGTAGAGGGTGAGAGTCGCTACATCTGGATGCCTGATGGCGAGGGCAAACCACATCTAGTGGACCTGCAAGAACCAGTCGATGAAGCAGCGTTCAACTCCAGAAAAGGAGCTAACAACCAGTACTGGCTGTTCACCAGGTAACTTGAATTAATTAAAAATACTATTTACATCCTATCTTTTCGAAGAGGTGAAGGATGCCTCAAAAAGTGCGCGCAAAATGGGTAATTCTGGCACACTTAATAAATAGTGACGAATTTTTTTTTAATTTGGAACACTATTTAATCAAATAGTTTGAACACAATTCGCTTCGATAAAGTGCCTGCCGGTAATAAAATAAGCGCGCTTGCTGACGCGGCATTGTTTAATTAAATTAAAAAAAACTCGGGAACTTCTTATTCGTTTTTTTAATTATTTTTATCAAAATATTACAGACAATTTTAATTTTATTCACACAAATTTATTAAAATATGCATAAAGCATAATATAAAATAGCAGTGAAAGTGAAATATTAACACCAGAAATTGTAAAATTAATCGCAGAAACTGTCATAAACAATTTACTACAAAACAAATCGAAACAAAAATATCTAAAAGTCTATTAAAGTTCAATTACATGGAAAAATTAAAATCAAGCAGTTATTACGAATACCCAAGTGATAAATAAGTCAACGACATTTTCTGTTCCCAACAAAACAGCTACAATAAACTTATAAATTGCGAAAACGTATCTAATATTAATATAAATTTGTAATTTGGTTTTGTAAATATAAATATTCGTCACTACTAAAAGCATCTTTTATTTATTTTTCTCATAGAGGGTGATGAAAAACAGAGTGCGTCATATGATTATTTAACCTCCAGCGACGTATTTTGAATCCTTGGCTTCGCTCTGGATTATTTTATTCGCCTTCAATACATTATTTTGGTCCCTTATGACACAATCTACTATTTCATAATAGTAGAAAAAAAACTTAAGAAATAAATAGGCATAAAGTATATCAGTATATTTTTAAATATTTAATATGTTTATTATAGCAATAAAATCTTATAATTAAGGATTAGGATAGCTAGGAACCCTTTATAACTTTCACATATGTGGGTACATACAATGAAAACTCCCCATTTTCAGGCAAAACCCATTGAACCCTCAAATAATCGTCAACGGTAACCCCAACACTATTTGGAGCTCCAACTACGTCCCCAGCCGCCCATTAAAAGTCATCGTCCATGGTTGGAACAGCGGTGGAAGCTCTGAAATCAACCCTCTCATCACCGCCGCCTTTCTTGACGTTCAAGATTGTAACGTCATAGTTGTAGACTGGTCGAACCTTGCCAGTAGCAACTACGTGACGGCGACTCGTGGAGTTACCAGTGTTGGCCAGCACTTGGGCAACTTTTTGATCTGGCTTATTGGCACCGCTGGAGGCAACTGGAACACTGTCCACTTGGTTGGATTCAGTTTGGGAGCTCACGTTGTGGGCAACGCCGGACGTCAAGCTGGTGGCCTTCCTGTTAGAGTAACTGGTAAAAACCTCAGCAGTATCTCATATTTTATAATTACTGATACCATTAACGCGATTAATGCTTTACAGAAAACAAAGTATCAACGCAACAGCAATATCATGATTTCTTATATGTAATGGGTAATCTCTGGAACTACCTACTGGACCTATCTCAAAATTTATTTAATTGATAGAAAACTACATTATTCCTGAGTGCTATATATTTTATTCTGTTAAAAATCTGTGCTGAGCTGGGGCTGGTCAACTAGTATAAAGTAATTTTGTTTGATCACCAGGTTTGGACCCTGCCGGTCCTCTATGGGGTGGTAGTAGTAATGCACTGAACTCCATGTCTGGAAAGTATGTTGAAGCTATTCACACCGATGGTGGTCGCCTCGGTATCTTCGATAAGATCGTAGACGCTGATTTCTACCCTAACGGCGGCAGAAACCCTCAACCTGGCTGCTGGATCAGTACTTGCTCTCACAGCCGTGCCTACCAACTATTTGCCTCCAGTGTACAAAACAATCATCTGATTGCTCGCGGGTGCTCAAGCACCAACCAAGCTGAAAGCTTACAGTGTACCGGTGTTGCTCTAAATTTAGGAAACAGCGACATTAACAAAAGCGGGTAAGTTCTCCAATGTATCAAGTATCACCAATCCTGGCGCTGATCGTCATACATTTTATTTTAGCAGTGATTAGAAATGGAATAACGACTAGAAATTACCTTTCTCTATGTTCGCGTTTTCCAAAGGCCTTGTTCAAAGGCAAATTTACGATGCGTTGTTTTTTAAAATGTTTAAGCCTTTTTTTTACATTTTCAGAAGCGGAATCTACGGCTTGACTACTGGAAGAGCTTGGCCGTTCTAAATTAGATTTAAAATGAATATAACATTTTAAAAATTACCAAACTACCTATTTAGCGATAAGACCGCCAATTGATAACATAGATTTTATGTAATTGTTATTATGTAATTGTATGGTTTTATTGTGTGCAATAAAGTATGTTCTATTCCATTCATTTACCTTTATTTTAAAACAGAAATGGAACAAGCAAATGGTCGTAGTAGCCATTGCTAACATTGCTTTGCAGGTCCATGTAACTTGAATACTGCCCAATCTACTACATATCACTTTTTCCTACGTTCGAACATACATATTTCTTTACCCTAGAAATGGATAAATTCTAATAGATTGAATCTGGCAGTAATCAAAATACTACCAACGAACAGAACCAAATGATACACATCAATATATTGGAATATCATCCTGCCGAAATATTGATTCAGGATTTTATTTTATTTTATTATTATTATGGCACACAAATCAAAATACAACCAATCAGATACAAAATATAGTGATCAATTCTTAGACCTAGATTGTATCCCAAAGCATGTGTACATGAGAACTCTAGTGCAGTTCTGTGTAGACCAGTTGAAGGGGAATATTTACTTACATAGACAAAGCAACAACAAAAAAATAAAATAGCCTAAAACAATGAGATAAATAAAAAATAATGTTTAGCGAATTATTGCATAGAAGCACTCTCTTTATTAAGAGGGGCTTCGATATCTTATTTAAATTTAAATAATTTATTATTGAAAATGTCAATATTAGCGAAGCGAGATCTCCAAATCAACTTGGGCAAATCGGCGTTGTATGTATGTATTGTTACGCCGAGGCTGTTAAACAATGAGTAATAATCGTAACTTCTCGAACGCTTTTGTCTTGCTGCGTTATTGTTGTTATTGTCTGCGGTTGCGCACAATGGAGTGGCCATTGTGTCGAGGGACCGACCCTTTTCCTGGAACGATCGAGATCCTTCTCGAACAATCGAAATGTGTGGATATAAATAGGCCGGAGAGATGGCCGGACAGTCAGTAGTCAGTCAGTCTCAGTCAGTCTGAGTGAGTTTGTCTCAGCGAGGCCCTGGAGGACTGACGTGGGAAGGGTCTCGCGTGAACAGTAGTTGCTCCCGAGTCAGTCTGGATTAAGCTATACGTGCGATCATTTCGGTGACTTTAAGTGGAGTAACAGTGATGTGAATTAGTGTGTTGTGATACGTGTGACCAAGTTCGTGTATTCATCGTTATCGTGTTGAATAAACGTGTTATTTTGGTTAAACCGATTCCCATTATTTTATCCCGAACCCTCAGCTCGTAACAATTTGGTGTCAGAAGTGGGATAAAATAATGCCGGTTCTACCAATGGATAACGTGGACGGTGTCAGGACGAGAGGTCAACGACAACAGGTAATGGATGAAAGGCGGTTTGGGGAGTCTCCGGTTCAAGAAGCTCGGCAGAGTCGTCAGCCGATGGAGATGGAATCAGCCGCCACCGAACCATTTGGAGCTTCATCATCATTACCCGTGGGCCAAGCTCCTGTGACAGGCGATCTTGCTGCTATTATGGCAATGCTTTGTCGTCAAGAAGAACAGCGTCGTCAGGATAAAGAAGAGCAGCGTCGTCAGCAAGAAGAGCAGGCTCGGTTGCAGGAGGAGGAACGCCGTCAGCATAAAGAAGAGAAGCGTCGTCAACAGGATGAGCCGGCTCGGTTGCAGGAGGAACAACGCCGTCAGCATTAAGAAGAGAAGCGTCGTCAACAGGAAGAGCAGGCTCGGTTGCAGAAGGAACAGCGACATGAACAGGTAGAGCAGACTCGGTTGCAAGAGGAACAGCGACGTCAGGATAAAGAAGAGCAGCGTCGTCAACAGGAAGATCAGCGACGTTGGCCATAAGAGCGTGCTCGACTGATGAGGGAATCGTTCGGTTCATCTGGAAAGGAATTCCAGGAAGTGAAAGAACAGATAGAAATCAAGAGAGCCGTGTTTTGGAGGCTGGAATTGGGCTCGACTGATGAGGGAATCGTTCGGTTTATCTGGAAAGTAATTCCAGGAAGTGAAAGAACAGATAGAAGTCATGAGAGCCGTGTTTTGGAGGCTGGAATTGGGATCGCTGATGAGAAAGGGACTCTGGGTGTCCTGAAGTACTGGAGACGGCAATGTGGCTCCTCTAGTTGCTACATCTTCAGCGCGAGGTGCGCCTAAAATTGTTCGTGTTGATCGGTTGCCGCGATATGAGGCTAAGAATGCTCGGGACGAGCATGTTTTAGGAGGGGGCAGTGTTACGCCGAGGCTGTTAAACAATGAGTAATAATCGTAACTTCTCGAACGCTTTTGTCTTGCTGCGTTATTGTTGTTATTGTCTGCGGTTGCGCACAATGGAGTGGCCATTGTGTCGAGGGACCGACCCTTTTCCTGGAACGATCGAGATCCTTCTCGAACAATCGAAATGTGTGGATATAAATAGGCCGGAGAGATGGCCGGACAGTCAGTAGTCAGTCAGTCTCAGTCAGTCTGAGTGAGTTTGTCTCAGCGAGGCCCTGGAGGACTGACGTGGGAAGGGTCTCGCGTGAACAGTAGTTGCTCCCGAGTCAGTCTGGATTAAGCTATACGTGCGATCATTTCGGTGACTTTAAGTGGAGTAACAGTGATGTGAATTAGTGTGTTGTGATACGTGTGACCAAGTTCGTGTATTCATCGTTATCGTGTTGAATAAACGTGTTATTTTGGTTAAACCGATTCCCATTATTTTATCCCGAACCCTCAGCTCGTAACAGTATGTATGTTTGTCCAAGGATAACTTTCGAAGCGTTTATCCGATCATCGTGAAATTTGGTATATAGGTAGGTAATGATAGCACAATTTTGGTGTGACTCAATGAGCTAAATATTTTGGGGGGTTGTTGAGATATTGGGGTTCAAGAGGGGTAAAAAAAATGAAAATGAGACTATTAGGTCAAGTGAGACGTCAAATTGACGACCTCCGTGGTGCAGTGGGCGAATAGCCGGCTGAGACGCAGGAGGTAGCGGGTTCGATTGCCGCCGCGGAACAAATGTTTGCATGTTCTACAGATATTTGTTTCGGGTATGGTTGTTTCTCTATATATTATAAGAAAGTATTTACAAAAAAAAAGTATATAATTATTCTATCAGTTATCTGGTTCCCATAGTACAAGCTCTGCTTAGTTTGGGGCTAGATAGCGCTGTGTGAAATGTCCAGCAATATTTATCTATTATTATTTTTTTAAATAAAAGGTCTTCATTAATTTACAGTGACTACAGCAAATGTTTTGATCGCATTGATCACTTAGTCTTATTAAAGAAGCTGCAACAGATGGGCATCAGAGGGAACCTTTTCAGGTGGTTCACGTCTTATGTCCAAAACAGATGTCAAACGGTCGTTCTTAGCGGGCATTCTTCTTTGCCAATGTACATCCCTTCAGGAGTTCCTCAAGGATCTTTATTGGGCCCCTTGCTTTTTACACTTTTTGTGAACGACATCTCCTCATGCTTCGTTTATTCAAAAATTCTTCTTTATGCAGACGATATGAAAATCCTACACAAAATTAACACTATTAATGATGCATATCATTTGCAGGACGACCTAATCCGTTTTCAAAATTACTGCATAAATAACATGTTAGATTTAAATATTTCCAAGTGCAATGTCTGCTCTTTTACACGTAAGCCCATTACTATCAAGTTCAACTATACCTTACACAACTTACCTCTTACAAGGGTAGCCACAGTTAGGGACCTTGGTGTTTTGTTTGACAGTAAACTTCTATTTGACGATCATATTGATAACATTGTGAACAAAGCATCTCGTGCGCTTGGTTTTGTTTTTAGAATGTCTTCTGAATTTTCAAGCATTAAGACCATCAAAATCCTGTATTGCGCGTATGTGCGTAGTCACTTGGAGTTTGCCTCTCAAGTCTGGAATACCTGCTATGACGTGTATTCTACACGTTTAGAAGGAATACAAAAGAGATTTTTGCGCTACTTGCAGTTTCGTGCAAAAGTTTATCTTCCTGATTATGTAACTAGGTGTCGTAAATTTCACTTCCTTCCCCTGTATGAACGTAGAAAAATTTCCGATTTGTCGTATCTTTTGAGCATTGCAAATGGCAGGGTTGACTGCTCTGAGTTACTGGAGCTACTGGGATTACGCACTTATAGAGTCAGAATAAGGAGGCCACACATTTTGCACGTTCCTTTAGTTAAAACCAATTACAGGCAGAACGCATTTATTATTCGAGCAAGCGCCTCGCTTAACACTTTGGCAGATGCAGATATTGATCTATTCAATACTTCGACAAGCAAGTTAAAACGCTTGCTTGCGGATAAATTCTTTAATGACAATTATTCAACCTAAACTCTCATGAATACTATTATTATAATTTCAAACGATTTTCGTCCACGGTAACTGTGTTTTTACCTAATCGTTTTTAAAATTAAATGTGGAAATTTGTAATTGGCCCTAAGCATACATGTTTGTTTTGCATGTATTTTAATATAATTAGTTTTTCTGTGTACCTAGCTGTAAGTTTCCTGAAAAAAATAAAAATAAAATAAAATAATAAAATATTTCGACCACATTTTTACATTTAGTAAAGTTTTTGTAGTTTTAAAGTTATTAGCCATAATAAAAACTAAACTTTGACAAAATTCACAGTGCTGTAATTTGGTATGCGTGTAACTTATGTATCACAAATATAGGCAAAAGTCCGATATCTACAATAACTGCAATTTGTACCCCAAAAAAGAATAACCAATTAACATGAACTCCCGTTACCTGTAATTTGAATGAACTGTAGGGGAAAGTAGGGGGGATTCGTACACTTTTCACTTCGAGCCCTATAGCAGAAAAACTAAACGCTATTGGAAAACAATTTGAGCATTGCTAGATTGCTTATATATTTGCCTACAATATTCCCTTAGACGACTTGTTCATAGAAAGAAGCGTGGCCAAGCTATGACGATTTAAAAAAAAAGTGGAAGTCGCACGAATGTACCCCACTCACGGGGTAGCTTCGTACATGTGTTGGGGTACCTTCGTACATTGTGGGGTGCCTCCGTACATCATGATTAATAATGCTATTTATAGAAAATCTTACGTTTATTGAGATCAAAATTTCACAAAATCAGCTTTGGGTGCTTAAATAGGTATTTAATAATAAGATAGTTTTAAATAAAATTTTAGTTAACCTTTTTGTTTTAATATTACTTAACTTCATTTGTCCTATAGGAACTAATCAACATTAATATTTACCATTAGGGTAACAAGAGTCATAGTATTTTTATGAATCTACATAAAGCACATTGTACGTAGACAAATCTTTTTGAAAGCTAAATATATTAGGTGTTCTTGCTGTAGAAGCAGATTTGTTTTCCGGCATTATACATACTATGTCTGATATGTTAACTGTAGGACATTCGTCTGTGTTATTGGGAAAAACAAATTTTCAGGCGCTGGATTTCTTTCTTAAAAATGAAACTTTGTACTCAGTGGGACTATATTTTGTAATCACTTGACCAACATAGTGTTTGACAGACTGTTTCTTCTCAAACTTCACTAGAATTAGCTGTTTCACGAATTCAGTTAAAACTGGAGTTTCGTGCTCCACATCAGATCCTTCAGCAATCTCTTCAATGAGAGAACAGGAACTTTCTCTTAAACTCATGTCAGTCTCATCTTCACTTTCAGTATGTGTACTTTGCTTCTTTCTCTTTGGTTTACTTAATATATCTTTACCCAATATCAAATTTAATGCCCTCTTCAACTCTTTAGCCCTTTGTTTTCTCTCTTGCTCTTGCTTCTTCAACTGTTTTGCTTTTTCAATTTCTTCTAACCTATTTCTTTCAGGCGTATCTGTCCTAAAATCCTAGCTTTACCAGGCTGTTTACCTTTTTTGGACTTTTTGGTCACATCTCTAGCCACTTTAGGGTAGGGTCGGATCATTTCTGGCGTTACTAATCTTTGAGCAGATGTAGATGGCAGACCAAGTGGCTGCGACGATAAATACGGCGAGTGTGCCTCTGGTCTCAGTGATACTTCTTGGGCAATATCTATTTCTTCTGGAATGGCTTGTTGCATATTGTCATCAGGGCCTGCTGTGGACTCTGAATGATAAACTTGCACGGCGTCAAAATCACCATCGCTGAAAGTCAGCTTATTGAGTAGCCACAAGATTGTATAACATACGTGGGGTACATTCGTACAGTATGAATCCACCCCGTTTATACCTGTACGAAGCTACCCCAACCAAGAAATTCGACTAATATATTGAAAATAAAAATAACTGCTGAGATTATCTTCAAGTAAATGTCGAAATACTAAACTTAAATATGTATCCAAACACCACAAAGAATCAGTTTAACAATGCCAGCAAAACTTATAGAAGATAAACACGTTTAAAGTTGCATCGAAAAATTACTTACGCGAAGCGAAAATACGTAATGTCCTGTCATATCGAAGCCGGCGGCCGCACTGGCGTGCTACTCCACGGCTAGATTATGCGTATGAGTGGGCATCACACACCCAGATACGAAGGCGCCACTATGTTGCCTATTCGAATTATGGCCGTTGTACGAATGCTCCCGGTGTACGAATCCCCCCCACTTTCCCCTAGGTCAAGTAAGTTGGTATTTATTTCGTGGCACGAGTTTGATAGTCAAAGATTACGAATAATATTTTTTTTGTTTTTATGGTAGACTCGCGAGATCTCAATTCGGGGCGAACCACTAGTTAGCACTATTATTTACTAACAGATCATTGTAAAGACAACACATTCTGACCATCGGATTATAAAAGGACGGAGGTAGTATATAGCTGTAGGGCGAAAGTATTGTTACGCCGAGGCTGTTAAACAATGAGTAATAATCGAACCTTTTCGAACGCTTTTGTTTTGCTGTGTTATTGTTGCTATTGTTTGTGGTTTCGCAGAATGGGGAGTGGCCATTGTGTCGAGGGACCGACCCTTTCCTGGAAGGATCGACATCGTTCTCGAACAATCGAAATGTGTGCGATATAAATAGGCCGGAGAGATGGCCGGACAGTCTGAGTGAGTGAGTCACAGCGAGGCCCTGGAGGACTGACGTGGAGAAGGGTCTCGCGTGAACAGTAGTTGCTCCCGAGTCAGTCTGGATTAAGCTATACGTGCGATCATTTCGGTGACTTTAAGTGGTGCAACAGTGGTGTGAATTAGTGTGATGTGATTACGTGTGACCAAGTTCGTATATTCATCGTCTAGTGCTGAATAAAAGTGTTATTTTGGTCAGACCGATTCCAATTATTTTATCCCGAACCCTCAGCTCGTAACAGTATTCTGAAAGGGATGCCGAGATCGTGGCTAAGATGTTTAACCGTAAATTTAATAATAATTGAAGTTGCGTAGGTAAGTTTGATAATTGGCAGGCTCTTTAGCGCGCCTCCTGCCGAACATAGGTGGACCCAGAGCCTCTTGCCGCCATCTTTTTGCAGGGGTTATCAAATCTATGGCTATGTATGGTGCGCCGGCGTGGGTGGACGCTCTAACTGCCAGTAACAGAGCTCTTCTGCGAAGGCCACAGAGGATAATGGCGGTTAGAGCGATACGCGGCTACTACACCACATCATACGAAGCCGCATGCGTATTGGCGGGCTCACTACCGTGGGACATGGATGCCAGCTGTCTCTCGGCAATATACTTTTGGCGAGGGCAGGAACTAGCTGGGGGGATAAGACCAGCCCCAAGAGAGGTTCAAGGCAAAAGAGACGAACTGCACGAGGGACTCACTGAAGAGTAGCTCGAGAGGTTGGCGCAACCTAGCGCCGGCATTGAGATAGTCGGAGCAGTTCGTCCGCTTTTAAAAGAGTGGCTCGCTAGGGAGCATGGTTCGATGACCTTCCGATTGACACAGGTGCTAACGGGGCATGGTTGCTTTGCAAAGTACCTGTGCCAAATCGGGCGGGAATCAAAGACGGAGTGCCATCACTGTGGTGCCCTCGTGGACACATCTCAGCACACGCTCGAGTTCTGTACTGCCTGGGCAACACAACGGCAGGAGCTGGTGGGAATGGCCAGGATCTCTCGCTGCCGAGCATAATTCAGGCTATGCTTAGCAGCAATAGAGCCTGGGATGCCGTAATCTCTTTCTGTGACGAAGTAATGTCTCAGAAGGAGGCTGCGGAGCGTATCAGAGAGGGTGATCCTCTCACTGAGCCGCTCCGCAGACGAAGGACCGGAAGGAGGCGAAGACAGTTTCTTTGCCTTCTTCAGCTCGATGGGGGCCAGCAGGGTTTGGGTGCGGGGAGCTCTGACCTAGCATCGCACAGGCCTCCTACGCTGAGGAATGTCTGCCATATTCCAGGACATTCCTCTCCTTCCCAGGAGGAGGACAGAGGGGTCCGCTTAAGGCGGACATTAACAGACAGGGCCGCGGTTGAATCCAACCAGGACCCCGTGACCTTGTCAGGTGCTAGTGCAGCATCGACCCACTCATCCGATGGGCGGTTTGATGATGCACTAGCACTGAGGTGAATGAAGGAATATCGGTGGGTTTTTATAGTCGGTATGCCGTTGGTTGACAGCCGACGGAGAGTCCGACAGACCCCTTCGGCTCTCCCCGGGTTGGAGGACATGCGTAAAGCATTTTCCAATCGTAAAAAAAACAAAAGGTAAGTTTGATAAGTCGGTATCAAGAGACAGGTACTTTTCATAACGAATGACGCAGAGCTAAGTAATTTGATAAACAATACAGGGTGGACAGTTGAGATTGGACACAAAACTCTACCAAAATCGTGTACAACACATGTTAATTATTATGAGCAGCACAATGTGCGCGATTAAATATCTGTGGGTACGGCATGGCAGTGCCCCCACCAAGTTGAGCGCAATACAATTTGCCGTAAATACCTTTTCTGGAACCAGTTCGGCCGATTTTCGAGCCTCTGGTATCTTGGCACTAGGAACGATTAATACGTTAAAAATATCGCTATTTCATAAGCTACGTGTACCTACTTATGAGGAGCCTAAAATTGCAAGTTTATAACTCAGATACTTTCGAAGATATCTGATGGCAAAGCTTAGCTAATTTGGCACTCACTCACTTATAGATCATCAAACTAGAACTAGTACTTCCCATATACTGAGACTGAATTTGACTGATACAAAGCTAAATTTTGGAACTGGGAAAACTTCAAAATGAAGATCAGCCCCCATTTCACCCCTGTTTTACCTGATGCGGAACCATACGGGGAACAGCTAAACTATCGAAGATAAAGAAATGCCGCCTTAGCAAAAGTTGTTCAATATGATGTCATTTTATGTTTTTTTTCTTTTTTTAAAACGCAGGAGGTAACGAGTTCGATTACCACCGCGGAGCAAATGTTTGCATGATTTACAGATTTTTGTTCTGGGTCTGGATGTTTTCTATTTGTATGTATTTACAAAAAAAAAGTATATAAGTATTCTATCAGTTATCTGGTTCCCATACTACAAGCTCTGCTTAGTTTGGGGCTAGATAGCGCTGTGTGCAATGTCCAGCTATATTTATTATTATTATTATTATTATATTTTTTAATCAACCTATATTGTCACACTGCTGGTCAAAGGTGGGAGACCTTTCTCTCCAAGTCTCTCCATCCATCTCTGTCCTGTGCGACACTCCACCACTCTTGCTCGAAGGCAACAAGATCGCCTCGCCAACGCTTTCTTGGCCGACCCCGACCGCATTTTATGTTAAGGAAAAAAAATATACACTCGAGAGCATAGAAATCGCACACCCCATACATTTTCCTGCATTTTCATTTTGACCCTTATTATTTTTTAAATTGGGGTTTGATTGCAAATATAACTTGAATTAAATTAAAGTACACACTGTTAGCTTCCTAAAAACCCATAATGTCTGGCCTTGACCTTCGAAATCATAACAATGGCAACTTGGCAATGGAGTGGCCTAGATTAGCTCGTTTCAGGTGGCTCGGTTTGTGGGACTTTGAGCAGGTATAAAAGGTTAAAAAATCAATAAATTTGTGAATGTAACGATTTATTAATACACTGTATTGCCTCCCCTAGCCTTAATAACAGCTTCCATTCGATGTTTCATTGAAGAAATCATTTTTTTTACCAAATCCTGCGGTATGCTTTCCCATTCTTCCTTGATCGCGGTTTGGAGATCTCTGAGTCTCGTAGGCGCTGCGTTTCTGGCTCTTACTCGTTTCTTTAGTTCGTCCCATAAGTGCTCAATGGGATTGAGATCTGGGCTTCGAGAAGGCCACGCCATAACGGGTACTTCAACCTCCTCCAAGTACTGGCGGACTATAGCAGCGGTGTGTGGTCTAGCGTTATCTAACTGCATAAAAACTAAATTTTCGCCGATAAATCCCGAAAAGGGCACAACATGTTCTTCCAGAATCTCCTCGACGTAACGTTGAGAAGTCAATCCACCCGATCGACGGTCGGTATCGGGCCCTGTGATGAAGACAAGTTCCGTTTTCGCTTCCAGTGAAATGCCTCCCCAGAAGATACAGGAACCACCGCCGTATGCGACCCGTTCAGAGATGCAGCATTGAGCAAATCGCTCACCGGATCTTCGGTAGACTCTACCACGTCCGTCGTTACCATGGAGACACATCCTGCACTCGTCAGAGAAGAGGACTGCCTGCCATTGACCCATAGTCCAATTAACGTGATTTCGAGCAAACTGAAGGCGTGCTTGTCTGTGCGCTGGGGTCAATTTTAGGTCAGTTGCTGGTCTGTGCGCTGTCAGGCCTCCTTCGGCTAGTCTTCTCCTGACTGTCCACCGACTGACTTCTACTTCTCTAACTTCCTGGAGCTGCTGTCCGAGTTGAACTGCATTCAACCGGCGATTTCGTAGTGATGTATTCACAAGAAAACGGTCATCGCGCTGTGTTGTCGCACGTTTTCGGCCTGTTCCTGGTTGCCTGGTATAGCCACCAGTTTGCTGATATCGTTGGGATACACGTCGAACAGCATATCTGCTCAAATTTAATTGACGAGCCACTTGACTATGGTTCTGTCCAGCTTCGATTAGTGCAACCACTTGAGACGCTGCTTCAGGTGTGGTATCCATTTTATTGTTTAGAGTGATGACGTATGTATTCGTTAAAGGACCTTTCTGACTGGGAGTTGGTATGCAAATGATGTCATTTCAATCATCCCTTATCTTTTTATACCTGCTCAAAGTCCCGCAGGCCAGGCTGCCTGAAACGAGCTAATTTAGGCCATTCTATTGTTGGGTTGCCATTGTTATGATTTCGAAGGTCAAGGCTGGACATTATGGATTTTTAGGAAGCTAACAGTGTGTACTTTAATTTAATTCAAGTTATATTTGCAACCAAACTTTGATTTAGGGAATAATAAGGGTAAAAATGAAAATGTAGGAAGGTGTATGGGGTGTGCGATTTCTATGCTCTCGAGTTTATTTTAAAAATCAGGATATGTGCGAGTCTGCCTCGCGCACCGAGGGTTCAATTCATTTGTATCTGGAATAAATGGCCGTATTTTTTGATTGATTTGACTTAGAAGCTTAATTTTGTCACCTTCAAGGGACCATATATTTAGTCAATATTAAAATTTCAACTTGATACCTCTACGTGTTCCTGTGAAAAAGGTTCTTGACAACCAGACAGACAAACAAACAGACGGACAACGAGAGTTTATTTTTTCCTTTTGAGATACGGATACCTAAAAATAGTAATGTCTGTACAAAAAGAAGAGAAATCCCGTCAAGAATATTCGTTAAAAAAATGTCAAGTGCCGATCAAAATTACTTAGTCATAAACAGTAGTGAGATCAAAAAAAGAGCCAAGTCCAGAATAAAATAAAACAACTTAGGCCTTAACTTATCGGCCTTAACTTGGCCGTTTTGTTTAACGCCCAAGTTACTCGTTTAATTTTATCAAAACGTTTTTATTTTTATTTGCTTCCATCCTGTATGCCCTATGATTTCCCTTTTCATAAAAAGTGGTTTTCTAAACCTGTTGAATTTTATAAGTCATTGACGGCTGCCGTTTTTAGGAAACAAGTGCTCCATCAGTTATGACACAAACAAAAAGAAATGACCTACTAAATACATTTTTGCTTTATCATTATCTTATACGTGGAAATTTTTTTACATTTTATATAAAGGTACTTACATTGTTATGCAGAAGTACTACCTGTTATCACCAATAAATCACGAAAAATCGTCACAGATCGTATGATTTTTGTTTTCTTTAATCGTATTAGGAAATTATCTAGATTAACATTAATTCGCAGGTGCAGAAAAATCAGTTCATTGCTATCTTTATATCTAAGCCTATTGGAAAACAATAAAGCTTATCGCCTTAGTAGTTGCACAGTATATTGTATTATTGCGAACAAAACTGATAAGAGTAACATTCCTTGTAAATACTTTTATATACATATATTATATACTAGTTGACCCGGCGAACTTCGTACCGCTTTGACATGCATATGACGCGGGCTGTCAATATACGTCGGCTACCATTATCTGCATCAATGTATGATAAAATGGTTTTTCTTTATAAAATCTTTGTGCGTGATTTTTTTCGATATTTTAATAGTTTTTCCGCTTTCGGGACGGAGACAAATACAAGAAATCAAAAAATCATCAATACCGGTCTAGCCATTCTATAAGTGTTCGAACAAACCCAACTTTGTTTTATATATTAAGATTACTAGCTATTACCCACGGCTTCGCTTCTGAGTTTCATGTTTGTAACATCATAAACATATTCACCACTTATTTTACTTTCATACAATATTTCATCTCCTTAAAAAAGGTTTTTGCAAAATTCCTACATAAAATAATAATAAATAAATACCTAAATACCCTGTGTTTTTTTCTGAACCTGTACCCATAAAACTATATATGTGAAATTGTACGACAGCTTATAATTTATAGTACCTATTACTAGTTGAATACCAGCGGCTTCGTCTGGCAATTTTCTGGATCTTGACAATAGCGCCATCTACCGGAGTCCAACTACCTGTAGATAAGAACCATCTCAATAACCCCAAAAGTATAAAAAAATATTCGGTGAAGGCGTTAAGGAGAAGAATTACAAACAGATAATCACCAAAATTTGATAATATAAAGAATAGGAGATCCGTTTCACCACGATCTCGCCTGATAGTAAGCGATGATGGAGACTACGATGG
The DNA here is from genome assembly GCA_963924445.1 of Philereme transversata. Classification (NCBI taxonomy): domain Eukaryota; kingdom Metazoa; phylum Arthropoda; class Insecta; order Lepidoptera; family Geometridae; genus Philereme; species Philereme transversata. The sequence continues at coordinate 16,973,541 of OZ004342.1, forward strand.
AACCTATTCACTCGTGACTTGAAGCAAGGTCTTCAAGTCGACCTGAAGACCCCTAGGCATTCCACTCTTTAGCGGTGCGCATAATAAAGGTGGAAGAGAAACGTTTTGTGCGTATGGGAGGCATGTCTACCGTGTGATTGTCCAATGATAGAAAGGGGATGGTGGGATCAAGTTGAAAATATCCGCCGCACTCTCCAAAATGGATGTGATAGAAAACCGAGAAAACCGGCTTGCATGCAATCTTTTAAATATCCAAGACTACAAGAGTAATGTCCCCAAATTTTAGTTTTCAAGGGTATAGAATAATGTGAAATTATGTCGTCTGTACCTGTTGGAAAATATATTATATATATACTTTTTTAATTTAATGTTTTTAATTTATTTTAGATTTACATACATACAATAACATGTAAAACGAAAGAACAAGGAAAACGATGCTAGTTTTCTAACACGGAACCACAATTCAGTATCAGCTGAAAAAAACCCTATAGCCAATATCAGTAATATCAATAAGAGGTTAATAGACAACCACAAAAGTAAATACTTACTCTAATCAATTGAATTTAACACGCTTATCATAGAGATAAGAGTACGAAAAAACTATAAAAACAATTATTAATTAGTTTTACGTATAGTGAAACTTAAGCCGTCGTCAGAATTATGAAGTTCATCTTGCCTCTTTTCATCGCCATAGCAGGTAGATACTCATTAATATCATTCGTTTGAAACAAGTTCAATTATACATATGAAATAAATAATAATAATAAATATGGCTGGACATTTCACACAGCGCTATCTAGCCCCAAACTAAGCAGAGCTTGTAACTATGGGAACCAGATAACTGATAGAATACTTATATACTTTTTTTTTTGTAAATACATACTTATAATATATAGAAAAACATCCAGACTCGGAACAAATATTTGTTATACAATATTATACATTATAATATTATATTATGTTATATCTGAACAAATATTGAAACGTAGGTTTTATAATTGTTCTTTTAGTAAGCATTTTTGTCTGTATTCTATCTGTGTAAAAACAAAGAAACTTTTCAGTTTCTTCATCTATTAACTATTATCTCTTTGTAATGAGAATAGAAATGCTCGCTCGAAGGTATTCGTAATAGTATTCGATAAAAACAAATGCTAAAACCATTTCCATATTATTCGTTCTTGATGAAATTCTCTTGTGTTGCTTTTCCTTTACAAGCGGGTAATCTTTATTGACAGTTTGTTCTGCGGGCGTAATCGAAGACCCAACAGCGGGTTATAAAGAAGGGGACAGATTCTTCTACTTTCCGGGTGATGGAGATGACACCCTCCATCTTGTTGACATCGAAGAGCCCGTTGACTATGCCTTTCTCGACGAGATGTCTAGAAATCCGGCTAATAATCTCTATTTGCTATACACTAGGTAAATATTATTATCTTAAGTATAGGGTATTGTTTGATCGAATGCACTTAGTAGTGAATCGACGCTCTAAAATTCTAAATATTTGCTAGAAGTTTCTTTCTTGGGTTCAGTCACGTCACTAAGTTCTTTCACCCACAGTCACAATTAAAGAACAAACAAATCTCAAAATAGTCAAAAGAAAGATGACAAAGGAACGGCATGTCCTTGCTTACTTTTAGCTCTAAATATTTAATTTTTAAGAAATTTGTACAAAACTGTTCTAACTCATGTTATAATGTTTCAAGGGATAATCCTACAGTAGCTCAAGTTCTAACCCTTGAAGATTCTCAAAGCGTCTATGATTCCAACTTCAATAACTCGAAAGACACCGTCTTCCTTGTTCATGGATGGAATGGTGATGGAAACAACGCCATGAACAAAGATCTTACTCGAGGTAACTTACCAATTTAACTTGTACACAAGAGTAGGTACTCAGTATAATACCTTATCCTGTCCACTTTTAACACCAGAACTAAAATAAATGCATATCACAATCGATAGTATCTGAAATAATAACCCTTTTACGGCTTTTACTAAACAACTATCTATGCTCCATACCTATCTTGCCTCATTTGCACGCCATTTTTCCGATGCTACGCCAATCGAATCCAGTGATGCGAAGGCTGTAAATTATCATTCAGACCACCCGCCCGTTTTTCAGATTATATCTTAAAAACGGTGAACAAACTAAACTAACAAGGACGTAAAAAAACTTTACTAATATATCTTTAGATATTTCACGGTAATGTTCCGAAAATTCCAGGACTTACGTTGGTACGTTGCTGTAGCTGATATCATAAATAAGATTTTCTAGACTAATTAAGTAAATATTACGCATTGTGTGTTTAGATCGGAACTGTCGATAATACTGGTTCAACCCGTTTCAGCTTTCCTTGAAAATGATGATGTCAACGTGATCGTACTTGACTGGAGACGACTGGCCAACAGAACCTATGTGACGGCCAGGCATGGAGTGAGAGCCGTGGGCAGAGGCCTGGGACAGTTTGTAATGTGGTTGACATCTTTTGGACTATTGTACCAGAAGATCCATTTGGTCGGGTTCAGTCTGGGTGGCCATCTTGTGGGATGTGCGGGGAAGGAGGCTGGCGGTCGTATCCAAAGAATCACATGTAAGGATTCGTTTTCACAAAACTTATACTTGTAGTATCATAAACTGGTGCAAAATTTGGTTTGTGTTTATTAAAAACTATTCCAAAACGATGTTTTTAATGTCGTATAGTTTTGAAGTTATGATGAAAAATGACAAAAAAATACCATTTGAAATTAATGATAGACAAAAATAATCATGCCTGTTCATAGAACAGCTTCTTTAAAATCTGACTTAATCTAACTGAAAGTTTACTTGGTTTCGTAATTACATAACTAGATGGCGCTGCTTAATTAATATACATATATGTTGGTACGGAACCCTCAGCGCGAGTCCCCAAACCGGCCTTGTTTTGTAATCTTAAATATATGTATCTCAAATTGACATTTTTAGGGTATATGCACATTGCACATATACTTTGTAAAAAAAAATCAAACCTGAGTCGACCAAATTATGTCTGTAGTTGGGTTCACAAACAGTTTGTACAATGTTCATACAAAATGACCAAAATCAACTGCAAAATTAACTTTGTATTTTAGAATGACTATGAGATACAGCCGTACTGACTACGGAACCCTTCACAGTTCGTGGTCCGACACGAACTTGATCAGTTTATTTTTAACTTGACTGTACTTACTACAACTGAAGGTTTACCAAATGGGAGTCAATACATATAATATTTGTTAAGTTTACTAAACGAAACTCATAAAGAACGGAAAATTTTTACGAAACCCAACTTCTATGTAGGTACTCTTATGCCATCACCATATCAGCCATAGAATTAGCCAACTTTACTTTATACTAAACTATTTTACGGTATTTTACATCTGTGGGCGTTCTATTTTTGAATAGCAAATGTACTTTATTTTGACGGAAACGTTTGAGTAGGTAATATGAATTAAAAATTCACATTTTTTTTATAAAATACATTGATCCCTACAAAATACAGAGCCACAAACTGAAACACGATTGAAACGCTGTTAAAGTTCAAATGAATTAACTGCGTTGTTCAGTTCAAGAGTGTACAATTTTGTAAATAAAATAAGTAGGTACGTTAAGCCAGAAATACGATATTTCTTTTAAAAAAGTTGGCAACCCTATATAGAATAGAAAAGCCTTTATGGGAATCTTATGAAACGGGAAGTCCCAAACATCGATTGAACATAGTCTGCTTAGGAACCCTTCTTGCAAATTTGCCTTCTATTTTGCAATTTATCTCAAAGTGACATGTTTTGTTTGTATTTTAGCTTTGGACCCGGCCGGTCCTCTCTACTTGGCTTGGGATAGCGACCGCATTATGAGAACCGATGCTCAATATGTCGAAGTAATCCACACCAATACCGGTCTTCTAGGCTACAGTGGCCTTTCTGGAGTAGCTGATTTCTACCCCAATGGGGGATCAAGTATGCCGGGATGCTGGCTAAACTCTTGTTCCCATAGCAGAGCGTTTCAATACATGGCGAGTTCGATCGTGAATAATCATCTGAATGCGAATGAGTGTAATTCGCAGCGAGACGCTGAGAGGAACAGATGCAGAGGTTCTGCGAACCCTATGGGTAACAGCGACCTTAGTAAATCAAGGTAACCGTTTGTTTTCAAATCACTGTAACATGCAAGTCTATACATACATAGGTAACTGTCTCGAAAATCCGTTGTTTTGCAGCAACGAAAATTCCAAGATTTTCATGTAAGTGGTTTCTTGCAGGATATCTCATCTTATTATTTTATTTTCACAGGGCTGGAATATTCAGGGTGAACACAGCAAGAAACTACCCTTATTGAGGGAAACTTTGTACACAGTCATCGTGATCACTGACGAAAAGATTTCAAAATAAGTGTTTAATAAACTTTTATGAAATCTACAGCTAGTTTTGCTTTTCAAATACGCCTACTGACTAAACTCTACCAGTCCATACTGTTTACACTATTCTTTCCATCCAAAGGTTGTCCGAAAGAGATCGCTCATAGCATTAAGACCGCCTATTCTACTATAATAATTAGTAACTAGTGGTTCGCCTCAAACTGAGATCTCGTGAGTCTTCGATTAAAATAAAAAAATATTATTTGTAATCTTTGACTGTCAAAATAATGCCACGAAATAAAAACCAAATAACTTGACCTACAGTTTCATTCAAATTACAGGTAACGGGAGTTCATGTTAATTGGTTACTCTTTTTTGGGGTACAAATTGCAGTTATTCTAGATATCGGACTTTTGCCTATATTTGTAATACATAAGTTACACGCATACCAAATTACAGCAGTGTGGGGTCACTGGTGTACCCTGTGAATTTTGTCAAAGTTTTGTTTTTATTATGGCTAAAAACTCAAAAACCACAAAAATTAAACTAAAACTAAGAACAGGGTTGAAATGAACTAATGAAGACCTTTCATTTGACGTCCCACTTGACCTAAAAGTCTCGTTTTCATTTTTATTTATCCCTCTTGATCCCCAATATCCCAACAACCGCCCAACATTTTTAGCTCATTTAGTCACACCAAAATTGTGCCATCACTATCTATGTACCTATATACCAAATTTCACGATGATCGGATAAACACGTCGGAAGTTATCCTCGGACAAACAAACATACATACATACAACGCCGATTTGCTCAAGTTGACTTAGAGATCTCGTTTCGCTCGATCAAATATGATAAGTTCTATATTTTTTTTGGTGTTAGTACCTACACTAAAGAAAATATCACTTCATCCAAAGGTTGCCTGGAAGAAACCGCTCTGAGCGATAAGGCAGCTTATTTTGTTGCCTTTTTATTCAAGCTTAGTACTTATTTTTGTCATTTTTGCGGCTATCTGCATTTTTTTTCATCCTAAAATGCGCTTATTTTTTTCTTCAAAGAAACCCGATAGTTTCTTAAGAACAACCTACTTCTGTAAATGGCAATGCAGGTGCCCTAAATGAGGTAAAATGTTGCCCTACCTGTATCCTACTAACATCACAAGCGAAAATTTAAGTCAAAAACTCACAAAAGTATTTCGACTATTTTTATTTCAAGAGCTATTCTTTTAATTCCAATGGCACCACCTGAAAACACAAAATGTTTTTAAATATTATACCGTATCAAGAGCTTTAACATACAATTTATGTTAGACAAGACCTTACCGGATGTTTTTCTGCTATCCACCTTCTCACAAAAGGAGCGAACAGACGTTTATCGTTGTGAGAATTGGAGTGCCTTAGGCTTAAAAGACAAGCGACAGTGACAGTTACAAGACATCCAAAAGTGGTGAACCATAGATATGAAATCCGGTAGAGGTAAAATACTTCACTGAAAAACAACAAAAAAAAACATTATCATCATCATCATATCAGCCACAAGACGTCCACTGCTGAATATAGGCCTTAAAGACTTCCAGAGCGACCGATCTTGTGCGGCCTGCACCCAACAGCTCCCAGCCACCCTTAGCACGTCATTTTTCCATCTAATGAGGGAGTGGGGGGAAAGAAAAATATAGCATAGATAGACAGAGTCAGACCAGGTTTACTTTACAGACAATTTATTGAGCTTTTAGGGCTTTGACATAAAAAAGTTAAACACGCATTGAACACCTGTTTATTCCTTCCAATAATTGTGTTTAATTTTTGTGTGGCATGGCCCTTACTTTCGAAGGGAGGTTTTCCCATACAGTAGGACAGCTATGACTAAATATTAAGTACTATCTAGCCCCCCCCGTGGCTTCGCACGCATGGTGTGTCAATAAAAACATTACCCTCCTTCTGCGCAGTCGGGTAAAAAGTAGCCTATGTTCTAATACCGGTCATAATCTATTTATATACCAAATTTCATCGTAATCGGTCCAGCTGTTTAGTCGTGAAAACGTTACAAACAGACAGAGAAACAGAGTTACTTTCGAATTTATAATATTACAAGCTTCCGCCTGCGGTTTCGCACGCGTTGTTTGCCAATAATAAGTAGCATATGTGTTAATCCAGGTTATGATCTACGTACATACCAAATTTAATCGAAATCGGTTCAGCAGTTCCGATATGAAAGAGTAACAAACATCCATACATAGATACCAACATTCGCGTTTATAATGTTAGTGGGATAACAAAAAGAAACTATCTACTGAAAACTAGTTTCTACTGCAACACCTTAAGAATCATTGCTTCTTTAAATCTGAAAGCTTTTAAATCAGAATTTAAGGTTGCCATAAAAACTTTCAGTCGAGTCAAAAGTTATGAAATAAAAATAACAAATAGGTATAAAAATAATGCCGGATATTTCACACAACGCCATCTAGCCCCAAACTAAATAAAGCTTGTACTATGGGAACCAGATAACTGATATAATACTTATACCTACTTTTTGTTTGTAAATACATACTTATAATATAGAGAAACCACCAGACCCAGAACAAATATCTGTGAATCATGCAAAAATTTGTTCCGCAGTGGGAATCAAACCCGCAACCTCTCCGGCTGTTCGCTCACTGCGCTACGGAGGTCGTCAAAGTTATAAAAGTATTTTTACCTTTCAACATCATCAGATGAATTAAGAGTAGAGTTAAAAGTATAGGAGCAATTGTGTGTGAATCTTGGTTTCTCAACAAATGTCAACACGCCATGCGCTTGCGCTAATTGAGAATGCGCGGCAACCCACCAAGACGAAAACAATCCAATGACACCACCAGATAATGCACTCTAAAACAATATAAGAAATTATATTTATTTATTTATTAGTTTATTGCATATAATACACATAATATGTCGTACAAAACGTGGGCTTAATGTTAAAAGCATTTTCTACCTGTCAACCTCAGAGGTACCAAAAAAGTTTGACGTGCTAGCTTAATAGATATTAACTTATTGGTTCCTACTTAAGGCTAGTGATCCTGTGAGAACAGTAGACCTCGCGCGTGAAGGCGGAGAGGACTGCGTAGTCTAATTGGTATACTCGTAGGTAGATAAAAATTTTCCGCAAAAAAATCAAAATATGATATACGTCCATGTATAACGCAACAGCATATATCACACCATTTTCCCCCTCCACTCCCCCCTTTTGGAAATTTTTCCGCAACATCTTGTGTAGAATGAAGTTCTTAGTATGCCTCTCAAATTTGATTAAAATCCGTCGATAAATAACGCTACAGCAAACTTCCCTCCTTTCCTCCCTATTTTCCCCCCCCCAATCGAAAATCGCGATCGACCAAAAAATTTAAATAAATCAAGGAACTTGTGTGCCAATTTTCGTCAAAATCGGTTGAGAAATGCGACTTGTAGGTGAGAACAGAAAGACAGACGGACAAAAGCATTTTTTGACCAATTTCCTTCGATCAACAATATACCTAGATTACGGGTCTCATACAAAATCAAAGCTGAATGCTGTCCGCGTAAACATATAATTATACAGCTACATTCGTTTACCAACAGACTGAGACAAAAGATTTAAAGTAAACCTAATCACAACCACAGCACCTTGTAATAAAGTCACAAATCCTTTAAATATTACGATCATTCGTCTCAAAAAACAAACAAGGTAATAAATTATACCTGTCACTTAAAAATGAATAGACGTAGGTTATATAACATTTATTGTGAAATCAACCTTATGCAGGAACAAATAAAGTACTTTTTCCTGTTATTGTCTTGCGAGCTACATTGTTTTATTTCGTTTCTGTTTGCTTCTTCAAACTTTACTGCAGGTGGTACGGAGTCGCGTTGAACTCTAAAATAATAGTAAGTATGTAAAAGTTTTAAAGATATAGTCAAAGATATAGATAAGTTTAAGGCATCTTGTACATATTTTTGTTTATGTGTCGTAAATAAAAATATAAAAACGTAGGTAACATCAGTAAAAAAGGAAGTACCTGCGCTTGTTGTTTTTCAAATGTATGTAGTGTCGGCGGCTGGCCTATTAGGGCGTCTGTCACTAGATGTCACAAAATAAAATAGTAACAATATTACTAAATTTCACACCTTTATATTATATTATTATTAAAATATATTCACATTTCTTGTATACAAATACAGTGCAATTAATAAATAAAAAATCACAATGTTATCTATTCAACATTGAAGAGATTTTTACATTCTGCGTACTGAACCTAAATAAACCTAACCATAATTTTGGCCATCCTAAGTGTGATCGTCTAGAATAGAATTTATTCTATGTTGTGTAAATTAATTGGAGAAGTAAATGAAATAGTAACTGAAATAGTAACACGTGAACGGGTTATTAGGAAAGTCAAAAAGTGAATATGTAATGAGAGTCCAACAAATCCACATAAAAGTTGCATAACTAATTGTAATGTTCTGATAACAAGATAGGTATTCAAAGTTATTAAAAAACAAATCTACTCCATGCAAGTTGTTGTTCTGATGAACACAATGTTTGTGCGTCTATTGGCCCAACGCTATATCACACGTTTGACGTTGGCCAAACATTCTTAGCGGTGGTTTAAAATCGGCAATTTAAATAAAAAAATCATATTAATCGTCAGTTTATAGCTTCATAACTTATTCCATACCGAAAGTAAGACCCACTCCGGCTAATAAATTGCTTTTTCTGGCATTATTTTCACAACTTTTGAATGCGCATTGAGGCATTGCGTTACGTGTTGACGTTGGCTGGATTTCAACCAGACTAATCCAAATAAGAGCTCACGCCGCGAATGAGCTGTTATTTGCCGAGACGGATTTTTTGCGCCGACCTTTTATCTAGGTGTATTGTTGATCGCAGCCAATTTCGAAATCTCAGACGCTTCGCTCGCTCGGTCAATAAGAAACATAGATAACAATGAACATAAAGAATGACTACATGAACCTGCTTGACATAATAATTTCAAAAAACAGATTACATATATATATAAAATACACATACAAAATTACTATGAAAGGGATATAAAATTATAATAATAAAAATATGCTGGACATTTCACACAGCGCTATCAAGCCCCAAACTAAGCAAAGCTTAGTAAACCAAAGCAAAGCTATGGGAACCAGATAACTGGTAGAATACTTATACATATTTTATTTTTGTTTGTAAATACCTACTTATAATAAATAGAAAAATACCCCAACCTGGAAAAAATATTTGTGGACCATGCACACATTTGTTCCGCAGCGGGAATCGAACTCGCTATCTCCTACGTCTCAGCCGGCTATTCGGCCACTGCGCCACAGAGGTCGTCTATATATATTGGATTATATCGTAAAACAAATCCTTTAGATATTTCGCTTTGCAAACTTCGGAGATAAAGGGGAGAATGGTATTTTTATCTACCTTTTTCATCATAACTCCAAAACTATACGGCATATAAACAAATTAAAAATGTTTTGGAGTGTATAAATTAAGATCTTTTTTATAGCACCCATTTGACCAAGTAAGCCCATTTTGAAATTTTGACCCCCACACTTTTGGTCCCATTGGCAATAAAAATAAAAAGTTTTTTTTTACTTGCGATGAAAGTGGGCTAGTATTATTTATAACCATTTTAATAAGTTAATAGCTTCAGTAGTTTCTAAAATAATCAGCTGTGACAGACGGATGGACAGACGGACAAAGTCGCACCATCAGATTTACGTTTATACCAACCAAACATTTAAAAAATATAACTTACGGTAGAGTCAATAAAAGGTAAAAGTATTCCCATCAGAAAAACTCCAGTCAGAGGTCCCATAGAGGCAGAAGAGAGACTCATAGTCAGCTGTAACACTGAGCCCAGTCTCTCAACCACAAACACCAGTGCTGAAATATGCATTATTGCTTTGTATAATAGAATTTGTGTAAAAATTAACAACCGACTTTAAAGTTAACGTGGAATATTCAAATCTACATGAATTGTTTGTCGTTTAGGAGTTCTGTAGTACATTCAAAGCAAGACGCGTGTTTAAAAAAATTCCTTACTAATTGTAGGTTTATTATCGAAATCCCCACCGCTACGTCCCCACCAGTGCGTAGAGGCCGTGTAAACGGACAGTTACTACAAAATACATGCTTTAAAATGGGCAATTTCTTATTAAAATATTTTAAACAAATTGTCAGTGTGTTTTTGATCATTTTAGGGGCACCACACAACACCGAACCTTTTAGCGCCCACGTACTTACGTGGCTCTTTTTAGGTGCCTGCCTATAATGATCGTTCCTAATCTGTTGTTTTATAAGTACCTACGATTTTCATAATCAGTGTTGTTTTTAATTTATGTTTTATTTTATTACCTTCTGTTTTGCATGTGCTGTAGTGTTGTCCTAAATAAATGTCTTTTACTTTACTTTTTGTTACAAGGCCTCTACGCACTGTTGGGGACGTAGCAGTGGGGATTTCGAGAATGTACCGAATTTTTGTTTAGGATTTTTTTTTATACAGTGTTTAGCGGATGTTTAACTTTTTTGTGATAAGACCCACTATGTCTTTTCTAATCTGCTTACCCATGCTTATAAGTCCAAGTATCACCACAACTGCTCGGACAAGAATAACAGTTTGGGTGGGGGTTAATTCTTTGAAGAACGGCTTCCAGAAATCTTCAAGGACCACTGCTGCCATAGAGTTTAGACCAGTAGATAGTGAACTAGAACCATAACACAAATATTTAAATTATGGGATAAATAAAACCCATTGTTCTGCAAGATCTTAAATCATGTTTTGTTTCGAAAATTTGTTACGAAGAGTAGTAGAGTTCCTTGTGAAAAGGCTCGCCCGTGGAAGTACTACCACCATACCTATTTCTGCCGCCAAGCAGCATTGTGGTGATTCGGAATGAAGAGTATGGTTTCTAGTGAAATTACAGGCACATGAGGCTTTACACCTGTATGCCTCAAGTTTTGAAGTGAAAACTTTTTAGCATTGTTGTGATTTGAAAGTCGATGAAACGAAAAAGCGACAGTTTTACATTCGTCTCATTATCTTGAAACCAAAATTTATGAAAGTTTCACTTCTACCACGTGTGAATTGCACACATGCTTTTTTTTATTATGCGAAGTCATTATGATTTTAAAAATCCAATTTTTTTTGTATGTTCCACTTTTTACCCTCTGACATGAAGATCGGTGACTTTGTCAGCCTCAAGTTGATGGACGCAGGGCAGTGCATCGTAGATCCGTAAGGCACGTTTCTAAGGTGCATGAGCTGCGAGGCAATACTTTTCTATAGGCGATGGTTACCACTCAATATCAGGTATATATATGTATATACATTAAATTATTACTCCACTCTATATTGACAATCAAAAATGGAATTGGCTATATCAGGTTGTTAAATTTGGTTTCTACCGGAATTGGAAACGTCTTTAATTGTCATCATCATTAACATATGAACCATAGAACGTCCACTGCTGAATATAAGCCTCCCTCATAGGTTTCCAAAGTGACCGATCTTGTGCGGCATGTACCCAACGGCTTCTAGCAACCCTTAACAGGTCGTTCCTTTAGAGGGGGGCCATATTACGCTGCGCTTTCCAAGGCGTGATCCACTCTAGAACCTTTCTGCCCCAACGTTCGTCAGTTCTTCGAGCTATGTGCCCTGCCCACTGCAACTACAGCTTGCTAATCCTGTACGCTATGTCGGCATAGTATTTATCACGGGTATAAAAGTAATTAAAAACATATATATACCTCAGAGCTGCACTAAAAACGCCAGCTACAAATATTCCAGACAGACCATTCCAATCAGCCAAAATATCCGTCACCAACAATGGTAGAATTTGATCTTTGGCAATTGCCAATTTGGAATTCAATGGATCACAATCATGGTATCTTGCAAAAGCCACAAGGCCGCTATAACCGCATATTACTACAATTAATAGCACACCTCCTAGGAAACCCCAAACTGCCCTGAAAAACACAAATCCTTTCAACATTCTATATACTTAGGTATTTAATTATCCAGTTCCCATACAAATTCAATATTTTCTTTTCTTCAATTATCTTTGCTTAGTTTAGAGCTGAAGAGCGCTGTTTGAAATACCCAGCATTATTTAACTATTTATTCGTATATTATCTCTTATTACAGGCTTTTTAAGAGCTTAAACTAAATGCGAACAAAAAACTACAGCTTTTAGTGGTATTGGAGCTAACTAATTCAATCATAGTAAATTAATTAGCTGTTATTTCACGACAGTGGGCGAATAGCCGGCTGCGGGTTTGATTTTCGCCGCAGAACAAATGTTTGCACAATCAAAATACATTTGTTCCGGGTCTGGAATATATTAAACTCTATATATTAAAAGTATGTATTTATAATAAAAGTATTTAAATATTCTATCAGTTATCAGGTTCCCATCATACCAAGCTGGTGTTGCTTAGTTTGGGGCTAGATAGCGTTGTGTGAAATGTACAGCCTATATATAAAAAAAAAACCTTATTTTAGTCTTATTTCTTACCGCTTGGACTGTTTTAAATCAGGTAATGATAAAAATCTTTGCATCATCGATTGGTTGACAGCAATGTTTCCTATCCAATAAAACGCTGATCCAACAGACACAGACCACATTGAATGCCTTTCTGTTAAATCTAAACTGAAACTAGAACAAAAAAATAACTTTTAAGAGTAAAAAAGTACCTACAACTTTAAGTCAAGTAACTTTAACTTTACAAAGAGTTTAGAAAAAATAAAGCACGTGTTAAAAAATAAATCAAGCTTTGACAAAGTAGTTTAGGCAAATCAGGAAGAGCGTGTTTATAAGTTAATAAATAGTGATATGTATATATTTAAGACTCTCTGCAGAAAGGAATAGAAGCTCTGAAAGAGAGAGAGATATATATATTTAAGTAGAATATATATAATTTACGTAGGGTGTTCAATTCTACCGCTCTCCCAGTTTCTTCTGATAACTTCTTTAAATCCTCCAACCATAAAGGAACCTTTGACAATAACCAAGATCATGGCGCCAAACATGATGATTGTTTGTATAACGTCTGTCCATACCACAGCTTTGAGGCCTCCCTGAAACAGCCATGATAAAACAATATAAATAAATAATGCTAGACATTTCACACAACGCTAATGTTCTAATATTTTTTTTTTTATTATTTAAAGATACACCAAAAGTATACATATTTTATCACTTTATAGCTAGTTACCAGATTTATGACGATAGTCATAAACAAATTTCTGATACGTGCACCAATTACAGGTGTATACAACATTCGGCAACGACGGTGAAAATATAATTGAATTTTTACATATACATAATTAAACTAATACTAACTAGTATGTGTTCTGATGTTGTTTCGGAACACGAGTGCTTCATTGCATAATAAAATATTACAGAGATTCTGGAAGAGAATTCTGCAACGTATGTTAGTTTACGCCCAAGGACTCAGTAGATCGAGAGAAATGTTTTATGATAAGTACGTTTTGCATACAGGGTAGTAAAAATGTAACCAATGATTTTTAAAATACATATATTTTCTCTCTTTTTTGTTATCTTTCTTATTTACCCAGTTCAGGAAATCAATAATAATAACTAAATGTACAAATGCACTAGAAAGTGAAGCGTAGAATAGCCCCCCACTAGATGGAACGACAACCTGATAAAGGTTACTAAAGAAATCTATGGGGGAGGCCTATGTTCAGCAGTGGACGCCCTACGGCTTGTATAATGATGATGATGATGCACAAGTAAGAAAAGCACGGGTATTAAAACTATTGTAAGCAAATCAAAATTTTAAGAAAGCTAGGTACATATACGGTGTACAGGACTAAAATAATAGCTTACCAGCGAAGTATAAAATATGCAGACAAAACACACCAACGGAGTCACGATATGTATGTTGACACCAGTCACTGAAATATGTAATAACAGATAACCCAAGGCTAAATTCTAAGCACAGTATTTGTTCAGGTGGGTGGTTTAAATTCATACCTTGGTTGAAGGCTAAAGCTGGTACATAAATCACTATTGGTAACCATGCCATCTGAAATACATAATAAATAATGTTCTTACTGAAAAAATCAATAACCTTACAAGTAAAAAAACACTTTTTAATCTTACCAAATAAACACTGAAAATAACGGACCCAAATACTCTCAAACGTTTATCATAACGCAGTTCCAAATACTGAAAAAGAAAAATGAAATAACAAATAGGTAATAACATTTCATCTTAGACATTATGTTGTATTTTTTAGATATTTACAAGCTTTTTATTAACTTGCAATGTATGTATGTTTGTCCGGGTGGAACCTTGCAACTGAATTTTAAACCCGTTCCCCTCAACCGACTGAGCTGAAATTTGGAATAACTATAACTATACCTATGTAACTTCGGTGACAATGCAATAATATGGTACTATGGAGGTGGTCACATGATAAATATGAATATTACAGGACATTTCACACAGCGCTATCTAGCCCCAAACTAAGCAGAGCTATGATAACTATGGGAACCAGATAGAATGATAGAATACTTACATAAGTACTTTTTTTTGTAAATACATACTTATAACATATAGAAAAACATCCAGACCCGAAACAAATATCTGTAGATCATGCAAACATTTGTTCTGTGGCGGGAACCGAGTCCGCTACCTCCTGCGTCTCAGCGGGCTATTCGCCCACTGCGCCACGGAGGTCGCTATGATGGAGACGGATGCTAGACAACGGAACTTCTGAATGGATTATAGTAGGCTACTAGTGTTTGGGCTCATTTGAATCTGCTTGCGGTTCCGATTATGAATTTTGTAAAAGATTGTTTTGAAAAAGTAATTTTTCAACAAAAAACTTATTCACCTCATAAGCAGAAGTCAGCTTCAAATCATGTAATACAGGGAGAAATGTGTAAAACACTACAATAGACATGATGAATGTGCCAATAAATGAGAACACATAGGCTGTTCCGTATATATACAGTTCTGTAGGAGTTCCTAAGAGTGAAATTCCTGAAATAAAGCTGAAAGAGAATCACATTAGTAACACAGTTAAAGAGTAAGCAGCGATATAAGGCATTTTATATAGACACAACAAAATGTACATATATAGTTATTGAAAAACTTTCCACTCCAAATTTCGATAGTTGCTTAAAGTTGATAACAACTCCCAGTCATAAACATCTAACGAGGCTTTACCTCATTAGATGGAGAGGCATTGCATCGTAGGGCACGTTTCTAAGATGGTGATGTGAGGCCATACTTTGTTATCGACGATGGCTACAACTTAACATCAGGGGGCCCATATGTTTGTTCCATCTCCAAGTCGTATAAACATATCCAGACCTGATTCCCTATATAGTGAGTATCAGAGCTATTATGCAGTCTACACACCAAAGCCACTGACGACATTTTAAGTGACATTTTCGGGTGCAACCAACACCATTGTCTTAAAATAAAACCGCCGACAAGAACCATGGATTCCTGAACACCCTGAATCAGCACAGATGTTTTCACATATTTTTTAAGATATAGAAGCATACTATAAAAGATAAACTGCAGAAGTTCTAAATTTCAACTGTCAGCTGTAATCTAATCTCTCTTCTAATACATATATAAAAATCTTGGGTCACGGTGTTTGTGGTCGCACTCCTCCGAAACGAGTAAACCGATTTTAATTAATTTATTTTTGTATATTTGCTAGATATGAGAATAGGTCGTAAGGTAAGGTATTTTTCACCCTCCTACCCCCCCCCCCCCCATTTTTTAATCGCGATTTTAGTATGAACAATCTTCTTTAATATATAACAAAATCAGGTTTGTTCGAACACATAACTCGAGAACAGCTGGACCGATTTTGATTGTTTTTGGTTTGTGCACTTGTCTCCGCCCCGAATAGCAGAATAACTATTAAAATATTGGAAAATCACGAAAAAAAAATTCATCCTCTCATACATGCAGCGGGTGACGTACATTGACAGCCCGCGTCATATGCATGTCAAGGCGGTACGAAGTTCGGCGGGACAGCTAGTATCCATATAATTTAACCGTCGCTCATTGACGTGGAGTCATTTACATAAAGTGTCACGTCACTTTGACAAGAGTGTTTTAGATAGTTTTTATCCCAAAGGCCCACGTGAACGGGAAATTTCAAGCGTGCGAAGCCGCGGGTGGGTCAGCTAGTTTCTAAATATAAATAAGTGAAGAGAAAACTTTTTATGCTTATTGTGCGCACGGAATAGTGTGAGATTTGGCATACTTAGATAAAGTATATAATGGAGGAGGGGAAAAACCTAAAATTAAGCAAAACAAAATTTTAGAATTAGTCAAATTTCAACCAATGTGTACACTGACGATCGAAATAAAAAAGCCACTAACTTGTTATGAAATATTTCCGAAACCATTCAAGATAGCTTTTGAAGTAAAAAGCATCTTGCAAGTGTATTTAATAACTCATAAACAACACCTAATGGAAACAAAGCAAATTAATTAAATATGTATATGTGTATGTGTGTGTTGTATTCAAATGTAGTCAATTTTTTTTTTTACTTTTTTCTATCCATGACTTCAAACAGGCCGGTAAAAGGTTTAAATGTGCAATACAAAACAGTTTTACAAGTTTTTTTTTTACTTCATGAAGCTAACTTGTGTGGTTTAGGAGATATTTAGATTATATTTCTCGTCAGTTTAGTAAATATTAACTTACCTTGCTACTAAAGAAAAGCAAACTGGGACCAATTTCATATTCCTCCCGCCCATCAGATAATCTTGTGTGGATCTTTGCTTGTTCACGAACCCAAAATACACTCCGATCCCTCCACATATCGCAAGCATAAATACAAAAAATACATAATCTACCACTGAAAAATGTTGCATCGAAGTCCTTACAGCTACAACGTCTAACATTTCTTCAGACATTTTGTGTTTTTCTTCTACTAGTGTTCATTTAATATTTGCTTTTTTAGCTTGTTAGCGTAAGGTCTTTGTAATTTTTGTTTTTACATCATTTCCATTGTAGACAATTTTTAATTTACCAGAGACTTTTCATAATCAATATTTTAACAATGGCTCACTTTATTTAATGTATGGCTTTTTTTCAAGTTTATAAGTATTTTAACAGACACAATCCTTGTTACTTTACCACCGACTCAGTGACAACTATGAATGGATCTAATACGAGCACAATTTTTCAATTGGCTCCCGCGATTTTCTTGTCGCGTCCAGCTATTTCTGTCGTAAATTGCAAGCATCCTTTTATTAGCTTACATAAAGAAAATTGACAAAGATCTATTATGAGTTCAGTTGCTATCGAAATATTTTTGCTATTTGGTGTTTTGGTGTTTTTCTATGCATTATAAGTAGGTATGTTATCCAAAATAATTGCTGAAATCTCGCTCATGTATATAAGTAGGTATTGTATCAGTTATCTGTTTCTCATAATACAAGCTTTGCTTAGTTTGGGACTAGATAGCGCTGTGTGAAAATGTCCTGCATTATTTATTTATCTCCTTTGCGAAAAAAACGGACACCTATGTATATGAAATAGTGCTGTTAATACGTCAAACTAATTTAATAAATATAAGAAACAGTGGGTACATACGACATTAATTTAAAAAACACATCCGGAATCGTATTAAGTAATTTTAGAGGTAGGTTTAATACCGGTAGCTTGAATATTTATCCAGCAATCGATTCATTTCCAATTAATAATTTTTAAATTAGATATATCGGCGGCGACTTTGCGGCGATGCCGCTTAGTCAGTTTACAGGTACTATTTACATGAAGAATTAATATGATTTGTTAGCTTATTTTGCACAGGCTATTTCATTGATATTTTAAGACTTAATAGTAAGGTTGTTTGAAAATATAAAATGTTATATGGTGAAATTCTATTCTTAATTTGAAAAAAACCTATTTAAGAACAATACTAGCCATTACGTCCAGCCCTACCCGAGTTTTCATTACAGAACAAAACACGTAGTATATATAAAACTATTCCTCATGATAGACATTGACGGACATTGACGGTATCCCACAAGAGAGTAGTCAGAGGCAAGTCCAAACATTACGTTTGATACTTGCCTACATTTTGCATAGAAGATAAGCATTCACGTGACAGGTTGCAAGCCCGTCGGGTACATCCGACAAGGCCGCCACACCACAGCTCTTTTCTATTTAACCAGTGGTTTGCCCCAAACTGAGATCTCGCGAGACTCTCATAGAAACAAAAAAAAATATTATTTGTAATCTTTGACTGTTAAAATAGTGCCACGAAATGCATAACCAAATTACTTGACCTACAGTTTCATTCAAATTACAGGTAACGGGAGTTCATGTTTTTTGGTAACACTTTTTTGGGGTAGAAATTGCAGTTACGAGTATTCTGGATTTCAGACTTTTCCCTATATTTGTGTCATTTGTGTACTAAAGCAACACGCATACGAAATTTCAGCACTGTGGGGTCACTGGTATACCCTGTGAATTTTGTAAAAGTTCAGTTTTTATTATGGCTAATAACTTAAAAACTACAAGGTTTCAATTAAAAATAAAAACGAGGTCCAAATTTATTCACAAAAACCTTTTATTAGACGTGCCACGTGACCAGATAGTCCCATTTTGTTTTTTTTACCCCTCTTGAATAATAATATGTCAACAACCCCCCCCCCCCACATTTTTAACTCATTTAGTCACACTAAAACTGTCCTATCACTACCTATATACAAAATTTCACGATGATCGGATAAACGCTTTGAAAGTTATCCTCGGACAAACAAACATACATACATAAATATACAACGCCGATTTGCCCAAGTTGATTTGAAGATTTCACTTCGCTCGATCAATTAAACATTTCAAATATGAATAAAATACTTTTCAGAGTTCCGTATCGCGTACTAAGCTTGGCTTTCATAACGATCCCTAAACGTAATAAACGACTAAACATGTTTAAATTTGACATATTTGTACGGTTTGACAACTCTCTTAAACATACATATGCACTAAATACGATTAGGCGTCGTTGCGCAAGCATTCTTTATGCCAGCAATATATGGCTCACCTGATGTTAAGTGGTTACCATCGCCTGTAACAAAACGTATTGCCTGGAAGATCACGCTCATTAGAAGCATGCCCTACGATGAACTGCCCTGCGTTTTGCAGAGACATAAGGTGTAAAGCCTCATACATCTGCCTTTAATTTCACCAGCAACCATACCCTTCAAACCAATACACAGCAGTGCTGGTTGGCGGCAGAAATAGATATGGTGGTAGTACTTCCCGGGCGAGCCCTTTCACAAAGAATTCTACTACTCTTAAAACAATTATCTTAATGTATTTTATTGATTAAAACCGCTTTGGCAATATAACTGTAAATTATTTAAAAAAACTAGATGATTCGCCCGCGTCTTCACATGCGTGGCTTGTCAACAAAAACATTACCCTCCTGCTGCAATTGCGGTCATAATCTATCTATCCAAATCGAAATCGGTCCAGCTGTTTAGTCGTGAAAACTTAACAACTGTCTGTACAGATAGAGAATTTTTTTTTTTTTTTTCGAATGGACTAATCTCGCTGTTGGCCTCTGAGGCCGTGACAGCTTAACCGAACTTTTGGCGAGCGCAGATGGCGCTCAGCCCAGTAAGTTTTTTAGGCAACTAGCGCAAGGGCACCACTTAGGTACGAGCCTCGGCTTGGGCTGTTGCCGGGGTGGGGATAGGAGAGAAGTACAGATAGAGAAACAGAGTCACTGTCGAATTTATAAGGTTCGAATTAGTAAGGTTTTAAAACTGCCAGTTTTTTTGCAAACGGGTTTATATTATTTGTAAACAATTTTATGTCTAAATAAAATATAATTGTTCGCTTACAAATTCTAATGCACTAAATCTAATACTACGTCGATTGAAACTTCATGGTATTTCCAAATCAGCTGATGTCTTGACAATCACTCAGTGGTTTCATGTTTAAAGAGGTAGAGTTGATGTGGCAGGCTTCCTGTATAAAAAACTGTAATTAAATACTGGTGAAGGAAATTTAACTCAGGCACACAGCTCGAAGAACTGACGGCCGTTGGGGCAAAAAGGTTCTCGAGTGGTGACCGCGCACTGGAAAGCGCAGCGTAGGTCCCCCCCCCCTCAAACACTAGATAGAAAGAGGACTTGATGAAGGTTGCTGGAAGCCGGTGGGTGCAAGCCACACAACTCCGAAATGATGGGGGAGGTGGACGTCGTATGGCTGATATGATGACGATGATGAGAGGGCAATTAAACAATCGATATTAAGATATCCTATATAACTGACAGTGATCAAATTGTTATTATTTAGCACGCTAACCATCTGTATCTACTACCACATAGGTATGGCTGGTAGAAAATGTGTAAGCACTAAGTCCACATGTTAAATTTCATGAACAAAGAAGAATTAAATATAGAAAAAAGAAATGAATGAATGTATCAATAAATAAATACACATTGCAAACCACAAAAGACACAAACTTTAAAAGAAGACTTAGTTAAAAGTTAAATTATCGCTAAAAAGATTTAAGTAATGAGGGGGATCACTACCTTATCATTTCCATAATTATTGATATGAATCTCGTTGGTAGGATGTAGGGATTGCATAAACAATTTCCTCAGTTGCGGTGCCAATAACCAAGAAGGACGTGCGTATGAAATATTCATTGGAAACTGTACTTTATGGTCGTCGATATTCGGCTGATATTAGTTAATAAATAAAGAGAAAACCCACCTTATTATTCCCAAAAGCATTGATATAAGTCTCATCAGTTGGATGTGGGGGTTCCTTATATAGTCTCCTCAGTTGCGGCGCCAGTAGATTAGGAGCGGGCGGGACGTGTGAGATACTTCGCATGTGTAAGATCCATCCCACCACTGCGCCGGCGGCGATTGTGATGCTTGCACCGCAGAACGTGTACCACATGTACGACACTCGGAGTAGCGGGTTCACATCCGGGCTGGTGAGGAAATAAATTGTGAATCTTCAGAAATCTTCGTTATTATGGTCTAGTACGTACCAAGTAAATTGAATTGTATTAGACATACATTTATTCAAATTGTAGGATCACAAGGAACTTTTAGTTACGTCAGGTTACGGAAAAGAAATGCAAACAAAACAAAGTTCAAAGTGAAACATGCAGCTGCATAGGGGCTTTGTCAACAAAATTTTTAAAAAAACCTTAATATATAATTAAAATTAGAGCGGCTGTAAAAACGCCTTGTCCGATTATATACAAGATTTTGGAGCTGTTTTTCAGAATTCTTCTTACAGTATTATAATATGCTACTATCAATCAATCAATCAATCATTTATTTTGAACATAAATACACACAGGATAGCTTTATACGTAGATGAAACACTGAAAAGTGCAATAGTTAAAACTGTGTCGCACTTTCCAATGCCCGACCTTATGACTAAGGAGACATTGACATTCCAGAGTATCTAATAAATAGTCGAAAGAGACAGAAAAATAAAAAATAAACAATGAAAATTATACTTAATTAATATTATGATATGATATAATTAATATTAATATTATGATGCAAGTTTTATAAAAAGCACTTTTATTATAAAGGTTATGTGTGTATTGTGTGTATTGGGTGTGTGTGGGCGTGTGGGTGTATGCATGTATGTGTGTACTATGTTGGATAAAGGTATACGTTTTAGGTAAAAAAGCGGTTTGGCTGGTGGGGAAAAATTATCAAAGCTGAGACTACTAGTTTATGAGGAGTAGTCGACCAACTTGTGTCTGTAATTGGTTTTGTTAATTATAATGCTCAGACAAAATTACCCGCGGCCAAATTCTGATAATTTATAAGAAAAATTATTATAGAGCCATATCATTATTTAATTAAATGAAATAATTAAAATGAAATAAAAATTTATTGATCCAGAATTTTTCACACAAAATGATAGTAGGTATTAAATCAGTAGGTATACATTTAGGTACGTACTTATTATAATGATGATTTAACAAGTGTCTATGTTTAACAATTATGATCTTAAGCTGCCAAATTTTCAATGGTGTTGTCATAACAACGGCAGTCATTGAGAAAAAATTATATTATTAGAATACCAAAAGGTACCTATAGTGGCAATTTTAGTAATTTTAGTGAAGCGACCGAACCGGTTTAGTAGAATTGGACCCAATAATCAACTGCATAATTAACTTTGTGTTTATAATGACTAAGATACAGCCGTGACTACGGGACCCTTCACTCTCCGTGGTCCGCGCGCTTGACCAATAATTGGTCAATAATATATAAGTATGATATAAATTATTGTTATAACTTACTAGGCAGTGGCGTCACTAACGCATCAAATCGTATAATCATGGATAATTTCAACTTTACAGCACAAATAGTCTACGAGTAAAAGAGCTGAAACTGGCCGAAGGGACAGACACACAGACATTATAAGGGTTCCGAGTTCGAACCCTAAAAATAACACTACTGCAGAAATGAAATATACTTCTCTTAACAACAAATAAAATAAAATATCAATAATGTTACTTTTAATCGGCCGCTACAACGATAAAATCTAAAAATAGAAAATCCATTATGAACTTGAATATTCACGAACATACTTTTGCTACGCGCTATGGCTACGCGTATGACGTCACACATCGCCGCCTGTATAGCGTAATTTCCATCCAACCACAATCGTCCCAGTGGCGCAGAGGATAGCGCGTTGGACTTCTAATCCAAAGGTCGTGGGTTCGATCCCCACCTGGGATGTTTCCTCTTTTTGATGTTTTATTTAGGTAAAAAAAATATTTGGTTAAATTGGTTATCATTATTTTAGAACTAAAACAGCCCAAGTAATGACAAAACATTTTTTTTATTGAGTGTGTTGATTTATTTTAAGATAAGTCGAATCACTCAAATTGTACCCAGCAGAATCCATACACGCCTAATTATTTATAATTATTATTTATATCTTTAATTAGAACAGCATTACGATAAAATAACCAATTTCACTAACAAGCACAAACATATTTTACCAACAATCGAGAAAAATAACAATAGATCACAAAAACAATTAAAATTCAACGAACAAACACACAATTGGAATGAACAAATCAAATATAAAATCATTTATACCTATAGAATCTTATATAAAACAAAGTCCGGTTTGTTCGAACACTTATAACTCGAGAACGGCTGGACCTATTTTCATTGTTTTTGATTTATTGTATTTGTCTCCGTCCCGAATAACAGAATAACTGTAAAAAGTTCACAATACCTCAGCAAAAACTAAGAGAGTTTGGCTGGGAGGTGTTAATGCATCCGCCGTATAGTCCTGACCTTGCACTTTCAGATTTCCACCTGTGTCTGTTCAGAATTCTTTAGGCAGTGTCAGGTTAACATCATGAGAGGGCTGCCAAAACCACTTATCGCGGTATTTTGATCAGAAGCCCCAAAATTTCTATAGCAATGGGATCATGTCCCTACCTACAAGATGGCATAAAGTTATCAAACAAAATGGTACCTACACACTTTAGTTAAATGTAAATAAACTATATTAAAAAATGTTTTGACTTTTCTTAAAAAATGCGAAGAAACTTTTTCCCCAACCTAATATGATTGAAATCTGGAGTAGTTGAGCTATCTATTGATCGTTTGCAACGGTCTTTAGATGGTTCTACTGTTTCTTCTGTATTTAATAGTCTTGTTAATAATTGTAAATGTTTAAACATTTATTAAGTATGGAAGATATTATGCCCATGAATTCATCTTGTATTGCAAGTTGCTCTTTATTAAAGTAAACAAGTATAACGTGTCAATACCTAGTTTTTAAGACCTTATTGTACACGTGTTTATGCAAATAAATATCTTGATTCAATTCAAGGGAAATCTGTGTCGTTGTTGTGTGGATGTAGCGCCGAACGCCTTAATAACGATCGATCGTTGTAATCGTGACGCACGTGACGCCATTGTATACAAACAGTAATCCAAAATTTTGCTTTTCTTTGTTGCAGACAGAGTAAAAGAACACAAACTTACATAAATTATAAGTTTACTAGCTGCTACCCGCGCCTTCGCACGCATGGCACTTCTTCTGAAGTCGGGTAAAAAGTAGTTTTTGTCCCAATCCCGGTATAATAATATCTATCTGTATACCAAGTTTCATCGAAATCGGTCCGGCCGTTTAATCGTGAAAACTAACAGACAGACAGACAGAATAACTTTCGAATTTATAAGATTAGTATGGATTGTATGAGATATTGGATATCACCACTCCAATAAATATGCGGCTCGTCTAACCATTGGTGGGGCAAACGTTTGAAGGAGTTGGAAGTTGGAGGGTTGGACGATTGTATTGTAGTAGATACTTGCCTTAGTTCGTCCAGACTGTCCGCTACGTGCACAGTGTAGTTATACGTGCATCCGTCTGTGGTCAAAGGTTTGTGCGTGTGTGTGATGTCACCTCTAGCGATGGCTAGTTGCGCTGTGAGACACCAGAAAGACATCAGTGCTAAGCCAGTTACTCCGCCTATTAAGGCTGCCTGCAACCAAAAACACATTTTCATTGACTCGTCCCACCGAGCACGTCACTCGATGTGCTCGACGACTCGTCCACACATCTAAGTCGGTATTTATAAAAAAACTGCTTTGACCCGCGGCTTCGCTTTGTACGCGTGGTTATAAATAATAGTATATGGGTCTGATTCACAACTTCCGGATGACTTTCTTTGACAGATAAAAATCACGTTCTCTTTAATTTAATTCTTTATTTTAAGTTTTTTGTTTAATGCAGTCTTAAAGATGATAATATCTTTAAACTAACATAAGAATATAACATAATTTGTATGTACACATTGTTGCCTGAAATAAACTTGGTATTACTATTTGGTTCGCCCCGAACTGAAATCTCGCGAGTCTCCCCATCAAAACAAAAATATATTATTCGTAATCTTTGACTATTAAAATAGTGCCACAAGTAAATAACCACTTGACCTACAGTTTCATTCAAATTACAGGTAACGGGAGTTCGTGTTAATTGGCTACTCTTTTTGGGGGTACAAATTGTAGTTATTCTGGATTTCAGACTTTTGCTTATATTTGTATTACTTAAGCTACACGCATACCAAATTTCAGCATTGTAGGGTCACTGGTGTACCCTGTGAATTTCATTAAAGTTCAGTTTTTATTATGGCTAATAACTCAAAAACTACAAAAACTTTACTAAAAATAAAAACGGAGTCGAAATGTACTAATTAAGACCTTTAATTTGACGTCCCATTAATTGTAATAACATACCACAAAAACAAAGATACAAGTTAGTTTTGGTAGGGAATCGCATACTCTCCTCCATAATTTATTTTAAATAAGCATCCGCCAATTTTAAACAAGGTTTGCCAATAAAAAATAACCTATTTTTTTTTATTGGATAGAACTTCGTTTGACCACAATCTCACCTGATGGTAAGTGATGATGTGGTCTAAGATGAAGCACGAAGATTTAGAAGAAACCTATTTACTCTTACCTTAAATTTTAAATTATTTTTTTTTATTAATTTTTTTGATTACCCCTCTTGAACCCCAATATCTCAACAACCCCCCAAAATGTTTAGCTCATTGAGTCACACCAAAATTGTGCCATCATTACCTACCTATATACCAAATTTCACGATGATCGGATAAACGCTTCGAAAGTTATCCTCGGACAAACAAACATACATACATACAATGCCGATTTGCCCAAGTTGATTTGGAGATCTTGCTTCGCTCGATTAATTATTATTAGTATTAAAATAATCCTTTCACCAGTTGGGTGCGTCGAGTCGTGCTTTAACTTACCGTAGAATCGACCCAAGGCATAAATATTCCCATAGAGAACACGCCGAGTTGTGGTCCCATTGTCATAGACTCCAGCGTCATTGTCAACTGCAGTATTGTTCCCATTTTCTCTACGATAAATACTAGAGCTGAAATCAAAGTTAACATTAGGATTTTACTAAGAAAACTTCCGTGATCTATTTCAATCATTATTTGAAATACGGATTCAAGTAATTAATCAGTGTTACAACCGAAAGTGTTTTAATTCGCGAACCTTCATCAGGGTTAGTGTCGTCCGCTCCGCACTTCGTCTTTTTTTTAACACGAATAAATCTTCTTTTGACCACAACCTCACCTGAAGGTAAGCGATGATGTGGTCTAAGATGAAGCACGACATAGACTCCTATTCCCTTTTACCTTAAAGAGACCCGGGTGCACTACGCGTCATACTGCGCCTGAGTTGACGACGAGTTGTATCGATGAAGGTAAATGAATTGAACCGAATTATTATCGGTTGTAACACCGATATTAAGCTAGCTTAATCTTAGGTGACTTCTTAAAAGTTATGTCTATAAAATGAGAATCTGTTATTGGCATTAGCTATAACAGTTTGTTTACATTTATACCAATGTATGTAAGGTGTTATTGATACAGTAATGTTTTTTTTTCAACCTTTGTCATCCTACTGGTGGCCAAAGCTCTCCCCCACTGTCTTCAAGGACTTTCACTCGTTTGCCAAATCCCACCAATGTGTCTCAAACGCATCGAAATCATCACGCCAGCGTCTCTAGGCCTTCCTCGGCAGCGTCGTCAGTCTTCAGGCGCCCACTGGGTGACGATCGTTGCCCATCTGTCCGGGTGCATTCGTCATACATGACCCGCCCAATCCCATTTTAGCCAGTGCAGCCTTATTTCCTGCGTCAGCAATGCCGGTCTTTATACGAAGCGTGGTGTTACGGATTCTGTCAATCATCTTTACTCCAAGCACACTGCGCTCCATTGGCAAACTTTGAGTTTGGATTTTTAAACCTCGGTTAAAAGACCACGTTTGGGAACCATAGATAAGAACGGGCAGTATACATATGTCGATGAGTTTGCGCTTTAGTGACTTAGGAAGGTTTCCCTTCATCAGCTCTTTCATGGACCAGTAGTTCTTCCACAGTAATTAATTAATTTAATAAAAAACTTAAGTAAGTATATATGCACTATTTACCTACACTTAACGCTCCCAGTAGAATGACAACGCTTCGCAACAACCAAGCCGTCTCCTTCTCAGATAGTTCGCGCTTGAAGTATGGTTTGTAGAAGTCTTCTAAGACAACTGCCGACATGGAGTTCAAACTCGTTGAAAGTGAACTGAAATTGAACATTCATTTTGGTACTAGCTTCAGTCCGTGGCTAAAATAACTCATAAATAACTCGTTCTTCGTTGCGACTAATTCTTTGATAGCGCAGATTGAATTTGAGGTTTTTTTTCAACGACCTTCCCTGCTTAATGGCTTAGGCCCAAGATCTGGTACCGTACAGTGGTCAATTTTCAGGATCATAATCTATCTATGTATCAAATTTCATCGAAATCTGTTCAGCCGCTACGACGCGACAAACAAACAAACATCGAAACCTTTGCATTTGGATTATTAGTGTGTAAATGTTCTCTCAGTCGGTACTTATCTTTTTATCATCACCATCATCATATCAGCCCAAAGGAGGTCTGCTGCTGAACATAGGCCTCCTCCATAGAATTACAGACTGATCAGTACCTACCTACTTTTATTTTCTTTTTATGATTTATTTTTATTTTATTTACTGTGTGGTTTTGAATGAAATGATTACTTTCTTTTCATTAAAATAAATTGATAAAAAAAACACATCATAAAAATAAATAATTTCCAGCTGAGGTCGACAATGGAACCCTAAAATAAAGTATATAAGTATTCTATCAGTTATCTGATTGCCTTTATACAATCTTTGCTAAGTTTGGGGCTAGATAGCACTTTATTCTTTATTGCACACAAGAAAATACATTTGAAAATACAGAAAAAGAGGTCATGTACAAAGGCGAGCTTAACCCTAAGAAGAGTTTTCTTCCAGCAAACTGCAAAAAGCACTGTGTGAAATGTCCACAGTTATTTATTATTTTGTAAGTCTCCAAGTAAATTATTTGATTTGTCTTCTTACCTCAAAGCTGCACTAAAGATGCCAGCCACAAAGACCCCTGGTAATCCAGGTATGTCTCCAAGGACGTCCATCACTAGCAACGGTAAGAGCTGATCTTTCGCTTTGGCCAGCTGAAATACATCACCATCACCATATCAGCCATAGAATTATGGTTGCCAACCTTACTTTATACTAAACTATTTTACGTTATTTTACATCTGTGGGCTTTCTATTTTTGAATAGCAAAATGTACTTTATTTTGACGGGAACTTTTGAGTAGGTGACTAACTTATTTTTTATAAAATTCAATGATCCCTACAAAATACAGAGCCACAAACTGAAACACGATTGAAACGATGTTAGGGTCAACTCACACCGAAAGAGCGGCGAAGGGCAGCGAAGCGCAGCGACCCGCTCGGTAGAGAAGGCGGAGGGAAGGAATTCCCGCGCCGCCGTGGGCATCCGCGCGACTCGTTCGAGTTTCTCATGCGATAATAAGAATTATAGAAATGAAAATAAAGTTAAAATTCATATGACACTGAAACTGCGCTCCGCTTCGCTGCGCTTCGACGCTCTTTTGGTGTGAGTTGAGCCTTAGAGTTCAAATGAATTAACTGCGTTGTTCAGTTCAAGAGTACAATTTTGTAAATAAAATAAGTATGTTTTTTTCTGCGACTGTTTTCTAACCCCTGAAGCCAGAGACACGATATTTCTTTTAAAAAAGTTGGCAACCCTACATAGAATAGAAACATCTTTATACCACTACATAAAAACCACTCAATAATCTTTCTTTCTTACAACATAATAATTCTTAATCGCGAACTACAATCGACAGTGTTATTGCTATGAGCGATCTCTTCCAGACAACTTTGAGATGGACTGGATTTATATAATAATATGGGACGGTGGTGTTCATGGGATTTTGTTAGGTATCAACTAAAATAAATAAAATATACACGATTTAATTTTGAAGATAGCAAATTATACTAAAAAAACACACTTCTTTATTTTTTAAAAGAAGCGTAATTGTATTGAAAGATTTCTCAAATTACGCGCACATCTGGAAATCGAACCCACGCTGATTAAAAACACATAACTCCTTGTATTTTTATGGCACCAATCGATAGGGTCAAATATCTCTAACAGACATAGTATCAATTTGACTATACAATAGATAATTTATGTAAGTATAGAAATATTTACCAGATCTACCAGACAAAAATAATATTTGTATATGATTTATAGTTTGCTAGTGAAGCCCACACTAGACTACATACTAATAAATACTAGTAATGTGTACATTACCTTAGTTTGTAGTGGATCGCAATCATGGAAGCGTGCGTAGATCAACAAT
Organism: Philereme transversata; assembly: GCA_963924445.1. Classification (NCBI taxonomy): domain Eukaryota; kingdom Metazoa; phylum Arthropoda; class Insecta; order Lepidoptera; family Geometridae; genus Philereme; species Philereme transversata. The sequence goes on from OZ004342.1 coordinate 17,003,239, forward strand.
CCACAGTAAAGGCAGAAGCAGTAGAGAGCGCATAGTCCGATACAAAACAAAAACACTGCCCTACAAAACAAAAATAATAAGTGTTTTTCAAACTTTCGCAATAACATCGACAATTGGGTATCGCATACCACATGCTTCACGCGATCTTTTCTACCCCATACTTGCAAGATGTAGAATGAGCTACCATCTGAGGTTTTACCGTTAGGCTACGACATGTCACGCTTCAAGATAAATGTTAAAAAGTTTCTACAGGGTAGGAAACGCATCGACAATACCCCGAGTGTTGCCGGTGTCGATAGTCGACGGTGACCGCTTACCATCAGGTGGGCCGTAAGCCTGTTTCCCCACATATAACAAAAAAAAACTTTATGTACTAGTGGTTGTTATTAAACGTGTCACCATTATCATCATCATCATATAGCTGTAAAGGACGTGTAGTGAGACTATGTTCAACAGTGGACATATATTATATTTCCGGAGTGACCGATTCGCCTGCACCCATTTCAAATAGGTGCGGTGGAGGGGCACACAATACCTCTACTTTTTTATCCTAACTGGTAATCTCGCTGTTGGCCTCTGAGGCCGATGCAGTTTAACCGAACTTTTGTCGAGCGCAAAGGCTCAGCCTAATAAGTTTTTAAATAAGGAAACTAGCGCAAAGGCACCACTTAGGTACAAACTCGTCTTGGGCCGATGCCAAGTGGATCGAAGAGAAACGCTCAGGTACATTTCTGTATTTTATTTAAGCGGAATTAGAAGGGACTCGTTGACCCCGTCGCCGGGGTCAGTATACCTATGAAATCTTTTCTCACTCGAAAATAGATGATTTGGATAACTCCTTCGCGTCAGCGGGTGATTTTGTCATCAGGGTCACCGAGAACGCATCTCAGTCTACGGTGGGATAGCGTCAACTGCAGAACTTAAGCCTACCCATAGATTTTTAAAGCGACCGAACTTATGCGGCCTTCACCTAACATCTCCAAATAACCTTTATTAGGTCGTCTTTCCATTTAGTAGGGAGCCATCCTATGCTACGCTTCAGGTCAACTCGACGACCTTTCTACCAGAACGACCAGTTCTTCGAGTGACCCGCCCACTGCCTAATCATCCGATACTCTTCGGGACTTATCCGATACTTGTCAAGAAAATATATATCTATTCTTCTGAAAACTTACGATTTAGCTTTTTTCAGTGTTGGTAGAGATAGGTAACGTTGTATCATAGTTTGGTTGACAGAGTTCGATTGGAGCCAGTAGAAGAGTCCACCCACAACTAAGCTCCATACTGAGTGACGAGTGAGGGGGTTTGGATCCCAACTGTTAAAATAAAAAATAAATTTATTTGTAAATTTATGAGAAGGTAAAGTTCCTTTTTCTGCCGGCAAGCAGCATTGGTGTGTTTCGGTTGGTTGCCGGCAATGTTTACTAATTATAATAATTATGTAACAAACGAATTACCTGAATGCGTTAATTTAGTACCTATCTTGACTTGAACCTACAATATATTTTTTTTTTAGTCATGGTAAGTGATCTAATATATAAAATTCTCGTGTCACAGTTTTCGTTGCCATACTCCTTCGAAACGGCTTGACCGATTTTGATGAAATTTTTTGTGCTTATCCGGTATCTATGAGAATCGGCCAACATCTATTTTTTAGACAAAATTTTTAATTCCTATTTTTTTATGATACAACATACAAAAATACATACAATCCTCAATTTTCACCCTTCTACGATCAACCCTTATTTTTTAATAGCCATTTTAGTAATTTAACAACCCGATTTATAAGGCAAAACAACGTTTTCCGGGTCAACTAGTAATATGATATTTTTGAGAATAAATGATTATTTAACCTAAATAAAGAAAAAGGTACGTTTCAAACGTGGCCATGACATCTCTCTATAATTAATTTCATAGAGTTGCGGTGTAGTTTAAGTAGTGCAATTTATACAAAGACTAAACTAGTTTGTTCCGCCAATCATAGAATCTAAGTGTAGTTCGAAACACCCACTCATTGTATGTCTCATTGTATCATTGTAAGATTCTAAAATTAGCAGCTGATCTGCTGCGAGTGTTCTTGTGCATGAAAACTCACGGTACGGAGATAAAATAATTTTTTTATTTCAATTAACTTGGGATCATACACAGGCATACTTTACAGCATTATGTGAGTAGATAGTTCAAGTTCTTATTTTTGGTTTTGTTAGTATAGCTATACTAATCACACTAATATTATAAATGGAAAAGTTTGGATGTTTGTTTGTTTGTTACTCAATCACGTCATAACGGCTGAACCGATTTTGATGAAATTTTGTATGTACGTAGATTATAACCTGGATTACCATATAAGCTACTTTTAACCCATAAATCAGGTTCCATGAGATAAAAATGCAATAAAAATCAAGTTGCAACAGCGTGTTTAGCTTTATTTCTAGGTTACCTACACATTTAGTATTGTAACGCGTACGAAGTCGCCGGCAACAGATTATACAATGTTACAGGAAAAATCGTGCTAGATCCGTTAAGGGCGTGGAGTACCCATCATTTCTGACTTATTTCACTATGAAACACCCTACCCTAAACTTAACCCTTTTCGAGATATTCGACTTTTAATTTTTTTATTGAAAATTGCCGATTTTTAGGCTACTAAATTTATTTTTGTTTATTTTGTGTATCTTATTATTATTATTATTGCATTTTTACATGTATAATAAGATGCTTTAGGACGTCAATCATTAAAATAGTGCATAAGTTAATTGAATAGACCGTAGTAGACAAGTGAAAGTTAAGAAATAAAAAAAAATATTAGAAAGTTTATTTTTCTCTAAGGGATATCTAAAAAAATATTATGGCAATGGTTCGGCAGATGTTTTTTAAAATATCTACGTTTCATCAGCTATCTAACGAGGTATAACAATCTAGGGTTTGTATTACATTTCGTGGAAAAAAAGTAGTTGGGACGTAGAAGACCCAGATTTTCTAAGAAATATCTTGTGGACGGATGTGTACAAATTTGATAAAGATGGCATAACTAACAATCACAACGCCCATTACTGGGCCCCAAAAGAGCTAAGGAATCCCAATAAGAAAAGAGTGAAGGGGTCCCAACGAAGATTCAGCGTGAATGTGTGGATGGGCATTATCTCCAATCATTTGATTGGACCTTACTTTCTCCCGGATAATCTAAATGGGGAAAGCTACGAAAATTTCCTGAGAGCAGACTTAAGTGATTTGCTGGATGATCTGCCACTCAACCTGATCAGGGACATGTGGTTCCAATACGATGGCTGCCCTGCCCATTTCAGGAGAAGTGTCAGAGACTGGCTGGACACAAATTATCCAAACAAATGGATAGGACGAGGTGGACCGTTGCCATGGCCAGCAAGAAGTCCGGACCAGACCCCCATGGATTTTCACGTGTGGGGGTGCATGAAAAGTCTTGTGTACAGCGAGCCGAATCCAGTTTCGTCTGTGGAAGACTTACGAGAAAGGATTGTGGATGCAGCCAATAAAATGAGGACCACGTTAACCACTGGAGTAGTAAAGACTGGTCTCCGTAGAAGGATGCGACAATGTATCAGAAATAGAGGCGGCCATGTTGAACATGAACTGTAGAATAAGAAAAAGTTGTGTGAAAATCTTTAATAAATGACATTTCATGCTTACCTACTATTTTATTTTACTTTTTAGGGCTAAGTATAAATTTTCTTCTCCACTGTCGCCTATAAAACTAAATTTTATTCAATGCATTTGAATAAAACCCTAGATTATTATACCTCGTTAGATAGCTGATGAAACGTAGATATTTTAAAAAACATCTGCCGAACAATTGCCATAATATTTTTTTTAGATATCCCTTAGAGAAAAATAAACTTTCTAATATTTTTTTTATTTCTTAACTTTCACTTGTCTACTACGGTCTATTTTTATTAACTTATGCACTATTTTAATGATAGACGTCCTAAAGCATCTTATTACACATGTAAAAATGCAATAATAATAATAATAAGATACACAAAATAAACAAAAATAAATTTAGTAGCCTAAAAATCGGCAATTTTCAATAAAAAAATTAAAAGTCGAATATCTCGAAAAGGGTTAAGTTTAGGGTAGGGTGTTTCATAGTGAAATAAGTCAGAAATGATGGGTACTCCACGCCCTTAACGGATCTAGCACGATTTTTCCTGTAACCCTGTATAAAGAGGAAAGAGTTGTATATTTGTATGTTTGTAACGAATAAACTCAAAAACTACAAGTCCGATTTAAAAAATTCTTTCACCATTGGAATGCTACATTATCTCTGAGTAACACAGGCTATATATATTACTAGAAAAAAAAATAGAACTAAAACTTCAACAATGTAACCCAAGGTGTAAAAAAATTCGTCATAAAAAGTGTTTGAAAATTAAATGGCCGCTAGTAATTTATATAAACATTAACACAATATGCCCAGAATATATTTATTAATTGGGTATTTTAAAATTAAACTTAACTGTCTATACGTTCCGACTGATTCTTTTGCGAGGTCTATGCAGCATCTACATACCTCTACGCTGCGTCTACGAAGCAAATAAAATGTCTAAACAGCGACTACGGCGCACCGTAGTCGTCTACGAGCGTTCACGCTTCTTCTACGCAGCGCCTACGTGCGCCTACGAAGCGTCTACGGAGCGACTACGATGCACCGTAGACGACTTATCTACGGTCCTTATCACCGCTGCAAGTGTCTTCAGGCTGTGTTTACGAGATATCTACGATAACTGATAACCCCCTGCACGTTTAAAGATTGAAATAAATACTTATAAAAGGATAATATTCATAAAGTTTGTTTATTAAAATATTTATTTTGTCTAAACACACGACGACATGTAGTAAAAACTTTTTAGAAATCCTCCGTCAACATGTTTTTACTATGTATAAACATGTAGGGGGCTACCAGTTAGCGACGCGATCTGTACATTAGAAAAGTAATATTTTAGCAAAAATATAAAAAAATATAATTTCTATGGGATCAATAATAAAGTATGTGTATAATTTCAAACAAATAAAGAATTTTCGAAATCGTTTGATAAATGACGGAGTTATGAGGTAACAAACGTTATTAAACAATAACCTTCTCCTATTTCTGAAGTCGGTTAAAATATCCAGAGATAGATAAATGACTTACTTAGGTGCTTCGATCCTTCCACTATCCATATTCCTCTGCCATACGACACCGAAACCGCCAATATCGATCGTCCCCTTTATCGCCACCAGTGCCATGGCTCCAAACATGGCCGTTATTTGGATCACATCCGTCCATACCACTGCTTGAAGACCTCCCTTTGACAAGAAGTTACTATAAGAATTTGAACTTTATAAATAACACACAGAAAAACTAAAATGGATTGAACTTACGGCACTTGTGTAGAATATGCAAACTAGACAAACTATCGGTGTGATGATGTGTATGTCGACTCCGGTCACTGAAATTACAAAAACGAATCCACAGGATAGGAGTTAATTTTAGTGCAGCGTGCGAAAACAACCGCACGCACAAGACCAGCGTGGGTTGTTTTACTCGTAATACAACCCGCATCATGCCTGAGTAAGGGCGACTTGCACAACGATGCCTAAACGTATTTATTAGCTAAATATGAATAAGAAATTGTCAAATCATACAAATACGTAATTAAAACATGCTTAGTCGCTAAATACCTTTAGGGATCGTTGTGCAAGCCGGCCTTAGAGTCCTTATTGCAACTTGTGAGAGTAGATTGTTTAATTATAATTTATTATCTTTTCTATCTTTTGTGTTATTGCAAATAATAAAAATAAAATTAATTAATATACATTTAAAACCTGCTTTGGCACGTTTAATTCCACTTAGAATAGAATAGAATGAAAAAAAGTGGCACTCCGGAACACCGACAAAAGTGAAAACTTGAAAAATTACGAGATACTTACATACAGAGGTGTCGGAACGGTAACGGTAGCAGTGTAGCAAGTTCAATGGTTGTTTCCCGTCTCAAAAAATGCCCAACGCGCCTAAAGAAGTTTTCACTTCAAAAACTATGTGTCAAAAACACAGTAATTACACAAAATAGATAAAGGTACACAAGAGAATAAATTAGAACTAAGCAATCATAAGTCGCAAAAAGGACTAACTCAATATGATGCGGGTTGCAACGCGAGCATTACTCACGCTGGTCTTCCGTTAGAACCGAATCTTAACTTAACTTCTGTTGCATTAAGTTTTTTGCATGCATCGATATTTTCTAAAGTTAATGCTTCTAGCTTTGTATACATTAATAGTAGAGAAATATCACACATACCTTGATTAAATGCTAAGGCTGGGACATAAATAACGATTGGTAGCCAGCCTATCTGAAAAGAGATTTTGTTTTTGAAGTGTAAAACTTAAAAAAGTTAGTAAAAAGTGGCTGAGAGGGAGGCGTTTGCCCAGAAGTGAGACAGTATGGGCTGGTAAAACTCAAACAAGAATCTGATAAGGCAATTACTTACGTTGCAATCAGTTTCAATTAGAAACAGGTAAATATTGATAAGTAATAAATACCTACTGTGTAAATTTGTCGGGCGTTCTGCCCACTGATTGTAACAAAGTTAAAAAATATTCGTAGGTACTTTTAAAATTAACTTACCAACGCAAATGCGAATAAGATTGATCCAAATAATCTCACTCTGTTGTCAAATCTCATTGCTAAATACTGAAAAGAAAAAATAGAAACGTAAGTAGAGATATTCGTCACACATAACCTATATTATTTCTCAAAAAGATACACACATCAACATTGTCTAGGAATATTCAACATTTTGTTGATTTTTACAAAAACTGAAAATAATTTCTTTAGAAAACTAGGTACGGCAAGAATCTTTATTTTGTGTTTTTTATTAATAATAATAATAAAAAACAACTGTTTGATATTATTTTTTAATAAAAATTTAAGTAGGAACAAAATTTCGAAAAATCAGAAAATTTACAAGGTTCGGTAAATTGTGTTAAAACTATTTTTACGTTGCCATGACTTTATAAAATTACCTTTTTACAATTTAATAATCGGTGTTGCCTCCCCTGACGTTGATAACACATCTGCACCGATTATTCATACCTACTCAAAATTAGGGTGTCAAAGTCTCGCTGGGGTATGCGATCCCATGTTCTTTTTAAATGGCAAAAAAGTTGGTCTTCTGTGGTCAAATTTGACGGCAAATTGCTGAAAGCCCTTCGCTGCAACATGTCCCAAGCGTGTTCAATTGGGTTTAAGTCGGGTGACTGTGCAGGCCAGTCCAAAACCGCGACAACATGTTCCTGAAAGCAGCTGACACTAAACGCGCCGTGTGTGGAGAGGCATTATCATGCATCAGCTGAAATTCCTGGCCAATTCGAACTCTATGAAGGATGACAGTCAGATGTAGTCATGCTGCCTCTTATCCAAATGAGCAATACGAATTTCCGCCAAAACCATGATTGTCCCACCTCAGTACGAATGGACTTCTTGTTGCTGCTGGAGGCGACTTTCTCTGCCTGGAACTCTCCAAACACGTGTTCTTTGTGAATCGGGGTCGAATCCAAACGGAGACTCATCAGTTAAGAGAACCATTGTCCATTGGCCATATTATAACAAATGTTCTTGAGCCCAAAGAAGTCGCCTTCCGCGATTGCCTCGTCGTAGAGCTGGCACACGAAGTGGCCTACGAGAATCTTTTGTTTATCGCGTTCTATTTTTATTTTTTTTCCAAATTTTGAAAAGGGAATAAAATAGTTTTAATTCCATATGTAAACTTTTTCTAAAAAGCAAATAGTTTGTAAGCAAATCATTTCAAAATGGAATATCCCTAGACAATGTTGATGTGTGTATATGTACTTTTATTAACAGAAAGAATATACAACTATTTACAAATCTCTGTAAAATATACAAAAGAAACAGTTGGATTATCTAAAGACCGTTACAAACGATCTATAAATAGCTCCAGATCACTACTAGGCGGAAGTCCCCGAGACACTGGCTGCATTGCCCCGCTGAATTGCAAATTTGCAATGCCTGTAGGGAATATCAGAAATCTGACGCGAGAAAATAGTGTCTATTTACTTATCAGTACTAGGCGGAATCCCCAAGACACTGGCTGCATTGCCCCGCTGAATTGCAAATTTGCAATGCCTGTAGGAGATGTCAGAAAACAGACGCGAGAAAATTGTGTCTATTATTTATCACATGGGCTTAACTGTTAGCAGAATGATTAAAAAATCGACATCATTTATCAAAGTAAGTTAGGTAGAAGCCGTCTTATCTAAAACTGAACACCCCTACCGCATTTACTTGAAATTAACGCACAGCAAATCATTTCAAAATGAGACTTGTGATAACTGTGAATAAAGAACCTTTCAATTTGGCGTAATAAAGTAGAGGGGCTTTCAATTTTAGACCAGACAGTATCTCGATATGAAGGTTCTTCAAGTCATTAAGGCATCCTCCGTGGCGCAGTGGGCGTATAGCCGGCTGAGACGCAGGAGGTAGCGGGTTCGATTCCCGCCGCGGAACAAATGTTTGTATGATCTACAGATATTTGTTTCGTGTCTGGGTGTTTTTCTATATATTATAAGTATGTATTTACAAAAAAAAAAGTATATAAGTATTCTATCAGTTATCTGGTTCCCATAGTACAAGCTCTGCTTAGTTTGGGGCTAGATAGCGCTGTGTGAAATGTCCTACAATATTTATTTATTTATTTATTAATATATACATCATTGACGTACACACACAGTAGCATTGAGGCAGCAAGAGCAAGAGAGATTCATTATCATTAACTTATAACAGTCCACAGCATAATGTAGGTCTCTCCTAAGGTGCGCCACTGAGCCCCATCTTTGGCTCTCCTCATCCAGTCTCTACCAGCGCGCACATTGTGGCATCATCTACCTAGCTGGCACCATCCAGCCGGCACCTACACAACGTTCACCTTAACACGAGTAATGTACTAATAATTATAAAATAAAATATTATAAAATTTATTAATTTAATTGTAAAATAAAATAGTTAATATAATATAATATACACAATTACAACCAGAATGTAATTATTATACAACCTCAACATGGCTAAACAACTTATTTATGTATGGAAGGTAAAGCAGTACCTACAGCACAAGTCTTGTACTTAGTGTAGGCACTGCATGCCAATACTCACTGTACAAGCCAATAATTGAATTTTAATTAAAATATGTTTTGTTATATGTATATTGCTTGATTTGTGAAATAAATGATTTTGATTTGATTTTGATTTGACTTAACACGAGTACCCCAGCGGTTATCAGTGATACGGCAGATACGACCAGCCCACTGCCACTTCAGCTTGCTGACTCTCTGAGCTATGTTGTCCACCTTGGTTCTTTGTCGGATAACCTCGCTGCGGATTCTATCATACAGAGAAACTCCGAACATACTCGTAGTTCGTCCTCTTTTCATTCTTTGAATTTTAACTTGTGAGCCAATGCAACCATAAGAGCCCATATTTCAGCAGCATAGGAAAGATAGTGATACAAAATCTTACCTCGTAATTAGAAGTCAACTGGAGATCATGGAACACTGGCAAGTAGACTTGGGTCATGATGACGGACATCAAACACAGCCCTATAAGTGTGTATGCATATTGGGTTCCATGCATATACACCTCTGTCGGTGTGCCTAGTAGAGTTATGCCGGAAATAAAACTGTAGAAGAAAAAAAATAGTAAGTAGGTACTCAGTACAGTACTTGTGCACTACTACAATCTAAGTTTTGCGGTGCACTTCAAAAACGATTCCTATTACTAACATATTTTACTAACTAGTATATACTACTGATGGTACTGGCATCGGACTACTGAACATAATGTGGTAGGGCCTGCTGATCTAGCAAAATGATGGGAAACTATCCGTTTTCTCATCGTAAAACGAACTAGTAACTAGTCAATAGATGATGGAAATTCAATGAGGAAATTATAGGTAGCAAGGAAACTACAGTTTAAAATTGGAAATAAAATTCTCTATTGACGTCTCGAATCGGAGTGTAGGGTATTTTTTTTTTCTGATGGACTTAACTCGCTGTTGGCCTCTGAGGCCGTGACAGCTTAACCGAACAAGGAGTGTGGGGTAGCCTAGGTACATGGATATATTATATTCTACCGACCGACAAGATCTTTCTTGAAAAGTGTTTTTTCAAATGCTGGTGAATTAGAACTAAAGTTCGCTGCAGCGCTAAAACAATATTTATGTGATCTAACCAAACTATTAATCCATGCAGCGCTAGATCGCTTACAGAGTTTAGTTTACTCGCGACCAAACGTCGTAAGCGCCATGAAATTCATGGCGCTTACGCGTTCCGTTCAACATAGTGTAACAACCTGTCGTCCTTATAGACTTTACATCACAGAAGTAACACAGCTTTTGTACCTACAAAACTTCATTAGAATTCATACCTACTCTATTTCAAAATGTATAAATAGTTAAATAAATGAAAAAATGGTAGAAAGAAAAGAAGTAGAAAATTAAAGAAAATGAATTGTTATGCGTTTATTGAAGCTCAAGTACATAGTTTGAAATAGAATAAACTGACACCTAATGATTCACTGATATTTCTTGATGTATTTTTGCAGTATCGAAATACGCAAGTCGTCATATTTACGACCTTTGACAGATATAGTATACTAAAAACAAAGAACAAAATAAATATAAAAAAATATGAAACTGGTTAGAAGACATTTACTTAAACAAATTAAATCACTTTCTAAAAACACCACGTCAAGTCCGTGTTCGGTCACATATTTTTACCTACAACTAATTTTGTAATGGAACATCTGTATATTTTTAGTCTATGATTTTAGATGGCGTGGCATTCTAATGAACAATTTTTTTTCTAATGCGGTATTACTATATTATCACCTACTTATTCACTTGAACAACGAATAATTTTACATACTTGACTACTGAATTGTTATTGATACTGATTTGTATGTCCCAGGTTCACACTTTGATTCGAAATCTCGTATTATTAGTGCCGCTCCGTACGCGTCCACACTACTTGGATGTCGAAGCCGCACTAAAGTAAGGTGTACGGATTGCAGTACAGTTCAGTGGAACAGAGTGAGTGTTCGTAGTACATATATAGATATCGATGCCTAGGTAGATATGGTATCTACCTATGCATTGTGTTCCATCAGCTTAGAGCATTAAACTAACTTAATGCTCTAAGTCCACCAGTAACCTACTTCTCGAAAACTATAGTGAACAGAATGAAAATCGAGCAATAGACATTTACTTAAATCCAAAAATCAACATGTATATACCGGAAGTCTGTGATATCCATCAAGCAATAGATACCCACCTATGTAACTTAGAAAACATTCGTGGTTTATTTCAATCATTATTACAAATATGGATCGTAACACCCCAAAAAACGGTACCATGATTAATCTCATATTTGTAATAATAAATACTTACCTATTTAAAAGTAAATTTTTATGTAGGTAAGATGTAGGTACAAGTATCTTCTAACTTACCTCGCAACAAGTGACATAGCAACAGGAACAACTTTCATATTCCTGCCCCCCAACAGATAATCAGCCTGCGTGGACTGTTTCTTCATAAAACCCCAATACACACCAACCACTGCACTCACAGCCAGCATGAGCACAAATACCACGTAATCCACCCATGAGAACCTCTGCATTTGTAGCACCATCTCATTTACGTCCGTACTCATCTTGAAAATTTTATTATTTACTGCTAGATCAAGAATCCATCCTAGGTAAATCCTAACGAGCACCCAGTCGTGCTAGTGAACTCACTCAGACGTATGCTCAATCTGGTACAATGAAACAATTACGATAACTCGCAATTTAGCAGAGGATGTTGCGAGATCCCCCTCGAGTTAGGAGCGAATCAGGAACCTAATAGGTTCCTATACTTGAAAATAATTGGAGGTCATGTGGGTAGGTCATCATTTGTAATTTTTTGACTGACCTTATAGTGGAATTGGGTAACTGGAGTATTTATTGTTCCTGTTTCTCTCTTTTTAGTTTCAGAATCCATCTGGTAGCGAAGGGCCGGGCGTATAAAAATAAAAATTTCATGTTTTTCACAAGTCTTCTCCTGGAGCTAAGAGATGTATAAATAATGTATGTGATTTAGCCAATCCCATAGAGAATTACTAATAGGCTGGGAAATCCGTAGCAATCAAACAAATCCTTCTTTCACTTCCATGCACTTGCAGACAATTTTTGTCAGATCAAAAAAACAAAACATGTATTTTGAGTTTTTGACGTTTCTGCCATTTTTATATTAACCGCTATCCGTTATACGAACCAATCAAAATAAGGCACCACTTTATCTGATACAAATGTTACCAGTAAGTTACTTGGTTTTTTCGATATGCTATTACTGTCATTGACTGTATATGTCAAAGTCAATCAACCAAACCAACCAAAAAAAAAACAAAAATCTAAACAAATCGGATGGACAGTGTATTAGTTTCTTACATTAAATGTAATGAAATAATTCTGCAGTTATTCAATTATAAAGTTAATCACAAGAAATGGCAGGTGTTTTACTAAGTCCCACTGAAAAATTATTTATCATTCATGGAGTTCAGGTAAATAAACTAACCTAAAAAGGATTTACTTTCCAAGTTTTCAAAACTAATTTATTATTTACGCATTGATAAGCTTAATTCAACTCCTAGCTATTTATTAAGTTCTGTACTTTGTACCGTAAATGCACAGAGTATGTAGTTTATTTATTTAAATTATTTATTTTAAACTTTTTTTAACTTTCAGGACGACTTACGCTCAGATGGTAGATCAAACATAGACTGCAGACCCATGGAGCTGGAGTCTGATGTTGTCAGTCATGCGAGTGGATCCTCAAGGCTCCGGCTAGCTAATACTGACATTCTCGTTGGAGTCAAAACAGAGATAGACACACCTACCCCTAATAACCCTGGATGGGGGAAAATTGAGTTCTTTGTTGACTGGTAAGCATTTTAACGGGTTGGCAACGCGCGAATGATACCTTTGGCGTTACAAACGTCCATAGGCTACAGTAACCGCTTACTGTCAGGTGGGCCGTATGCTTGTTTGTTATTCATATCATTTATTCATCTTTAGGCATGGTAACATGAACTTACATGCGCACAGTCAAAGTTTACAATTTATTAATATGAACTTATCAATTACAATAGATCTAGTTCTACCTTTTGTTTGATACCGAAAATTCAATCACATAAATACTAACAAGATTAAACTTAAACAACACGTAAGATTTCAGGTTGGAATGTATTTTTTATGTATGCTACCAAAAACTTTATTGTTACACCAAACAATAATAGCATAGAAAAATGCAGTGTTACCATGGGCGGCTTTACTGCTAAAACCGATCTTTTCTAGGCAATCTTTGGATGGAAAGGATTGAAAAGGATGTGAAAGCACATACACCTCTCAACAACATAAAAATAAAGCAGATATTCTTTAGCAAACTTAATTATGACTACAAAGGCTATTTAAATCAGTATCTCATTGTTCATAGCAATTGTGTCATGCCTGTACCCAAATATTTCTTTGCCCCAATGGCTTTTGCATCATGTGGATTTAATTGGAAGCTATTCAAGTCATGTTTTATCACATTCTAGATGGCACAAACTAGTTTTAGATTTTTTATTTGCTAGTTTTCGACCCAACCTTGCCCCGTCGTTGGTTGATAAAAAGTAACCTATGTCCCAATCCGAATTTCATTGAAATTGATACTGCCATTTAGCCCTAAAAACGTAAAAAACAGACAGAAAGACAGAGTTACTTTCGATTATAATAATTAGTATGGATGGATAGTATGATTTACTACTTGATGACATCATCAGCTTTGCAAATCCATTTCAGTTCAGCTAATGCTGCACCAGCGTTTGAAGGCAGAGGAGGCGAGAGGCTGGCCAGCAGCATATCCAACCTAATGCTGAGAGCATACCACTCATCACAGGCCTTTGACCTAAAGCAGCTTTGTATATTAGAAGGGAAGCAGTGTTGGAAACTCTTTGTTGATATATTGGTTCGTATTGATTTCTTTAATTTATTTGAATAATATATTTACTTAATTTTTTAAAAATCACATGACATAGCCCAGAGACTTAGCAAGATGAAGTAGCAGTAAACGGACACATAATTTGAAAACTGACAGCAAATGGGGCAGAATGGTTTTCAAGAGAAGACCACACACTGGAAAGCGTAGCTAGGATGGCTCCTCACTAGAAAGAAAGTTGACCGGTGACCAGAAAGATGTGGGTGCAGGCTGCACTAATCGTTCTCTGTAAATCTATGGAGCATTGGATGTCCTATGGTTGATATGATAATTGAATCAGGAATTATGATTTGGTGGATAAATTCTTGATCAACAAAGTCCATAAGTTTTTTTATTAAATGAGCTGGAGGTCCAACCATATGGCCCACTTGATGTTGAGTGGTAACCATCACCTATAAGACACTCGAACGATGCATCCATCAACTTAAGGCATACAGGTGTAAATCCTCAGGTGCCTGTAATTTAACCAGCACCCACCCTTGAAACTGAAACACAGCAATTCTGTGTGGCAGCAGAAATAGGTGTGATGTTAGTACATCCAGTGTTGTTGGTGTGGTCGTGGTGTTAGTTGGCAAAAGTATTAGAACAAAACCAAATCACAGAATATAATAATTTATGCATCGATACTTACTGTTGGCGTTCCTATTTAAAAAATATATAGACACATTGTTTCTTTACATATGTATCAATTGATTCAATTCTATATTAACCAAAACTCCAAATTAATTATATAAACTCTATTTTTAGATCCTGGAATGTGGCGGTAATCTATTCGATGCTGTTTCCCTCGCTGTGAAAGCTGCCCTCTTCAACACACGGATCCCAATCGTAAAGGCAGTGCTGATGGATGGAGGAAATGTGGATCTGCAACTGTCCGATGATCCATATGATTCTAAGCTTTTGGAAGTTGGATCAGTACCGTTATTGGTAACTACATTTATAGATTAATTAGATGGACACATGATTTTATGGAATAGACCTGTAATCTTAGAATAAATACACATAGAAACAAAGTACACTTGTGAAAAATGTTGCGATGTCCGTCCTGTGTGTATGAGCCAGGTGGTAGTGAGTGTGGTGGTAACGCGCAACAATAGCTGCTCTGAGGGGCAGGCGCATATATATATATTTATATATATACATATACAAAAAGTATATACAAGACAAGTAACTTTTTAACAGACTTCAGAACATAACAGAAAAAATCAAACTAGGTACTGAATCGATCTAGAAAAGTTACTCTCTTCAGAAGAATCAGACGGTCATGTTAACTGAGCTGATGTCGTAGGATATATTTGTCGCCCACTAAACACTCATCATTTTGTGCTATTTCAGGTGACTCTATGCAAAATAGGCGAAAAATGCGTAGTGGATCCATCAGCAGAAGAAGAGAGTTGCAGTGCCATATCCCTCGTGGTCGGCGTCACAGGCAACCCTCGGTTCTACTCTAACCCACAAGATGCAGACAAGTCTCCAGAACTAGAAGGAAAATTCAGCACTATAGGCATGAATGGTTCCGGGAGTATGGCTCCGGAGACTTTGAAGAAAGCTATCAGTCAGGGAATGTAAGTAATAAATCCCACTAATATTATAAAGTTTGTATGGATGTTTGTTACTCTTTCACCTCGTAACGACTGAACCTATTACGATAAAATTTGGTATGTACGTAGATTATTACCTGGATTACACATAGGCTACTTCTTGTTGACAAATCACGAAGCTTGCGAAAGCTAGTAATAAATAAATATTGCTGGACATTTCACACAGCGCTATCTAGTCCCAGACTAAGCAGAGCTTGTACTATGGAAACTAGATAACTGATAGAATACTTAGGTATATACTTTTTTTTGTAAATGCATACATAAAATATATAGAAAATTTAAGATAAGTGTTAAGGTTCAACCTCGCTTCTGCATTTATTTCTAAAATAACGTAATTCCAGCAAAAAGTAGTCTCCTTTCAGGATTCTAACTTTACAGGGAATTAGTACGAAACCTGGTAATTTGTACTCTCAGGGTTTGGGAGCTTCCGCACGCGTTGTTTGTCCATAAAAAGTAGCCTATGTCTCAATACAGATGATAATCATATACCAAATTTCATCGAAATAGGCCCAGCCGTGAAAACGAAACAGTTACTTTTGAATGTATATGTAATGAATGTACATATAATAAAACTGTTACTGGGCCAAATTGGGACATATATATATGTATACAGTGTGTCCCTGGATAAAGTGCAACCCCGAAAGGGGGTGAAACTAGATCAAAAATTATCGACAAAAAAATAGAAAAAAAAAATTAAAAAAATTTAGTATATACTTTATTGATGAATTAAAATTTTTATTGCTCACTAATGACTCTATTTAATAAAAAAATGATTTCTTCCAAAGTAGTAGGTCTATTTTGTTAAAATAAAAACCATAATCATGTCAGATATGTGACGATGACGATAAAATAACAAATAACTCACAAACAAGTGGCTATCGTGACTTAAAGTTTAATTTTTGTATTAAAATTACATTTTTTAGGCTGTTTTTTTCCAATAAACTCCAAAAATCTTAAAATTAAGCCTATAATACTAGAAATTTTTATGACTTTTTATTATTGTCTATCATAATAGCTTTTAAATAAAATAAAAACCTACGTTCTAACATAAAAAATGTGCTGGCTAGGAGCATTTAAAGTTGACCACTGATTACGTCACCACTCAGGTAGAGACCCTTTTTTAACTTATATTGTTGTAGATTATGGTCGCTGGGCCTGTTCTATGAAAGATGAAGGGTGGGGATCGAAACAGGACTCACAACAAGGCACGCCAGTCGCTCCGATATTCTCGCCGCTGCTACCGCCTACCGTACCTTACTGCGCCTTCAAGTTTTTGTTACGTTGTTTTGCTTTTGTTTTGTTTTTGACTTTTTGTTACGTTTTTGACTGTACTTTGTTGTGTTGTGGAGATGCCGCGATTGACTGAGTTCTCTCCGCGAGAAATCGCTGACATCCATTATTATTATGGTATGTCACGTGGACACACAACAGTCGCTCGTTCTGCATACATAAATGCGTTTCCGAGCAGACTTATACCGTCAGCACGAAATTTCCAAGAAGTTCACCGAAAGTTATCCAACATCGGACTTGGATTAGCAAGAGATCGCCGTGAGCAACAAGCTACCATTATTGACCATTCCATAGAAGAGGCCGTTTTAAACGATTTGTTTGCTGATCCCACAACCAGCATTAGACGCTTAGCTTTGCGTCACGGTATATCAAAAACATCCGTATGGCGAATTTTGAAAAAGAAGGGATTGCATCCATACCATTATCAGCGAGTACAGCATTTGCATGAAAATGTAGACAATCGTGCAAGATGCGTAATGTCTACGTGGATTCAACAAAAAATTAGAAATAATCCACAATTCCTAAAAAAAATTTTATGGATGGATGAAGCGAAATTCACCCGGAATGGAATCACAAATTGCAGAAACTTACATGTATGGTCCGAGGAAAATCCACACCTAAAGAGGGCGTCTACTTTTCAAGTGCAATTTTCAGTTAATGTATGGGCAGCTCTAATAGACGACACGCTGATTGGGCCAGTTATTTTACCCGCAACATTAAATGCCGAAAGTTTTTTAAACTTATTAAGAGACGATCTGCCACTACTGCTGGAAGATGTTCCGCTGGCTACAAGGCAACAGATGTATTTGCAGATGGACGGATGCCCTGCGCACTACGGGCGCAATGTGCGAAGTTTTTTAAACGAAAACTACGCTAATAGGTGGATCGGCCGGGATGGACCAGTCGGGTGGCCGGCACGTTCACCTGACCTGACACCCCTAGACTATTTTCTGTGGGGTGTTATGAAACAAAGAGTCTACAGAACGACCGTAGACACCGAGGCAGAGTTACAAGATCAAATCATGCGATGTGCCGATGAGATAAGAAGTGACCCAGAGATGGTGCTTAGAGCCACACAACAAATCGCTCTTCGTGCGGCAATGTGCCTACAACAACAAGGAAGCCATTTTGAGCATTTAATGCATTAAACAAAACCCTTATTTCATACTTACATGTAATAAGTTAAATAAAAATGTTGTAACTAAAATTTGATTTTTAATACTACCTGAGCAGCAAAAAAAAACGTGTCTCTACCTGAGTGGTGACGTAATCAGTGGTCAACTTTAAAAGCTCCTAGCCAGCACATTTTTTATGTTAGAACGTAGGTTTTTTTTTATTTAAAAGCTATTATGATAGACAATAATAAAAAGTCATAAAAATTTCTAGTATTATAGGCTTAATTTTAAGATTTTTGGAGTTTATTGGAAAAAAACAGCCTAAAAAATGTAATTTTAATACAAAAATTAAACTTTAACGGCCTTATTCCAAAAAAGTACATTAGTCTAGGTTTAAACCAGAACTAAGAAGTCTAGGTTTGTTTCAGTATTAAAGTTGGTACCAGGATTAAAATGCGTCCTTATTACAAAACGTAGATCAACCAAAGATCACTTAGTACCAGAAATAGTCCATGGTTTAACTAAATCCATAGATTATATTATAAATATTGATAATGCATCATTCATTCATTCTGCAACCATTCGATGCAACGTTCCGTTTCGATAAATGTGATATTTTCTTTAAGATGTAAAAGGATTAGAAATATGTTTAATGATAGATTATTAATCTATTTGTTACTAAAATATGTTTTAATCTCTCAAACATGGGCGATTTATTGTTCAAAAGGTTTTTTTTAAAAGAGTTGTTATCATTTCTTGAATAACTCATGCGTGTAATGGAGTGAAGTTTCATCATGCACGCAAAATTCGAGACCATCAGTCAGGCCATGTCAATCAAAACAATATTTGTGATGGAGCTTTGTTGAGAAACCACTTGAAAGTTTTGAAGACTTTTTAACACTCGGGGGAATCCTAGGCGATTCACCTTGAGCTTGAACAAATACACCAATATATCCATTTGTACATTTTGTACATAATTGACCTAAGTTGAGATCGTGTTGGGGTAAAAAATGGAACAAATGAAGAAGAAAAAGGGGTGAAAACTGGAGTTTTGAAGAGAAAGTAAGTCTTGTGAGCACCATTAGATAACTAATAAGTACCTATATTACTTTGTTTCCCTTCATACGTTTTTAACTAGATAATGCAATTTTCTATAATGTTTTTTATTGTTTTACAGAACTGAAGAAATGCGCCAGTACAAAGGGACTTAAAAAAAACAGAATTGCTGGAAATGAAAAACATTTGAACTAGAAATAGCTTTATTAGAATGTAAGAAAAACACGTTATAATTTTTATTATTATGAATAAATGACTATTATTATGACACCATCATTAAAAAATTTACCATACATAGAATAAAAATAAAATACATATTTATTTAAGACATTATATTAAAAATGAGTTTCAATAAACTGGATTCTCCTAGTATTCCCCTGTACTGTGTTATGAATATACCTTGGTATCGGTACGGGTTCCCCTTGAAAAAGTCAGCTCACTGCTATCCTCACCAGGAAACAGGTCTTCTTTCATGTCAGTGGCAATATTGTGAAGGACAACGGAACTGTTGCTTCGATAGACCAAAACTTTCCACTGTGTTCCGGGTACGGATATGCCACCTATTGTAGTTTTCATCTTTGGGACTTCCGGGATTCAGCAATGGTAAATAAATACACACAATGGTAAATAAGTACATGGATAACCACTGTATCCCTGTAATATTTCAAAGAATGCACCAGCCTCTTGATTTAATCTGCATTCCCGGAATATTCTTGAGTCATGCACACTGCCACGCTACCTGGTCACCATTTTCATAGTTTTCAGATCAGCATCACAAACTACCTGGAAAGTTAACACTTTTTAGTACTTACCTACTTATAATCTTTCCATAATGTTTTGTTTTATACCATAGTTGTAAAATTTTTAAGATTTATCTTGTCCCCTATATTCTATAGATTTGTCTAGATTAGTTTAATCCCCCTTCATGAAATAGATGTGATTGTATGTATGTTTTATTAGACAGTAACAAACTTAAATCAAAATTACCTGTACATTAATTGAAGAACATCACAATTCACTATTGTGCGGAATTTTCTTATGCTCTCCTCTTGATGGCCTAAAGTTGCAGGCATTTTTATAAATCATGTTTTGCTGACAGCTGGTTGAGATACATCATGTAAATCAGCAGTATCGTCTTGAATCTAGGATGAAAAATAATAATGTATTAGTAGGTAAATTAATTAAATTCGTTTTTATAAAACTTTGTATTACAAGGTTATAAGCACTTACTTCATGGCGAACCCAATTGTGAAGCGCGCAAATCACTTGGATTTCGGGGCTCAAGATCGTGAGACAAATCTTCACGCAATAAATCTACTAAAATCTTCATCACATAGGTTCACATAGGTAAAGGATTCACTCGGAGACGATGTATATCAGATCACCGGAACGTCTCCAGCATGTCTATATCTTCTAAATCAATCAAGCCGATCATGTGAATACCCATTTCGGTAAATTATTTATCAAAATGTAACACAAAAATCAAAGTAAACATCAAAGTTAACCTCAAAGCAAGAAAAACCAAAGATAAACTAGGGGTCTCGGGAGTTTATCTTTAGACCATAGATGATCCATGGTTTTAGTGCTAAACTTCGTTTTGTAATAAAGTTTATTTTAGTCTCTGGTCTAAACCTGATTTAAACCTAGTCTATTTATAGTCTGCGTTTTGGAATAAGGCCGTAAGTCACGATAGCCACTCGTTTGTGAGTTATTTGTTATTTTATCGTCATCGTCACATATCTGACATGATTATGGTTTTTATTTTAACAAAATAGACCTACTACTTTGGAAGAAATAATTTTTTTATTAAATAGAGTAATTAGTGAGTAATAAAAATTTTAATACATTAATAAAGTATATACGAATTTTTTTTTAATTTTTTTTTCTATTTTTTTGTCGATAATTTTTGATCTAGTTTCACCCCCTTTCGGGGTTGCACTTTATCCAGGGACACACTGTATATATTAGAATTATAATTGAAGTATCTCATTCGTTATAGAGACCAAAACATTTTTTTTTCTTTTTTCTGCTGTCTATTTGTACGCGTATTAGGCTGCCTGTCCATTGACGCTGGAAACTGCTGCATGGATTTGATGAAACTAGTTATAAATAAATAAATATTGCTGGACATTTCACACAGCGCTATCTAGGCCCAAACTAAGCAGAGCTTGTACTATGGGAACCAGATAACTGATAGAATACTTATATACATTTTTTTTGTAAATACATACTTATAATATAAAGAGAAACAAACAGACCCGGAACAAATATCTGTAGATCATGCAAACATTTGTTCCGCGGCGGGAATCGAACCCGCTATCTCCTGCGTCTCAGCCGGCTATTCGCTCACTGCACCACGGAGGTCGTCACGGAGGTTATAGTGAGTGATAGCTATCCACCAATCCTGCCTATTTTAGTAGAAAACTCTGTTTATGGAAAAAACCTATTTGTTTCAGAATTGCTGTAAAATCGTTGGACGAAGCCCTAGGTCAATCCCTCTTACGAGAAAGAAGAGAAAATATCACTTTGAAAAAAAATTCTTATGGATTCTTGAAATAAAACTAGCGATTGTATATTCCGTTGCTTTTATTGACACAAACTACTTGAAAGAGTAAAATTAGAATGGTTCGATTCCCATACAAACATTCTGTACACGTTCACTAGATAACTGAACAGCAGAAATGTCTAAACATATGCGTATCGAATTACTTACGTCTTATAATTCTCGCAAAATCAATAAAATTGCACACTAACTCATAAAATACATAATAATTCGAAAATGACATTTCAAATTAGTGAAAATGAAAATACTTAGATATTGATGAATGAAAGTGTACAATTTTATTGATGTTGCGTAAATAAAGATGAAAGTAATTCGATATGCATATGTTTGGACATGTCTGTTGTTAAGTTATCTAGTGAATGTGGACTGGATTTGTATAGGAATCGAACCACAAGAGAAAAATCCCATCTTTTTGAACCCACACCGATGTGTACCAGTACCCTGTACTATCTAGTCTCTTCTCACACTAAGAATACCTCATTTTATAGGAGGGTCCACATTTTGTTAATGTAAAACATCTGCTTTATTTTTCATTTAGGAATTCTGAAAATATTATGTAGTGCTAATGTTTTTTCTCGAACATTTTATTCAAATTGTGGACTCGCCTTTACCGATATGTTGGCTATAATAGACACCAATTAAGTACTAAGATTAAACATGTATTATAATTATTTAAAAGCAAATTAAGTTATAACTATATCTTAAAATAATACATACTTCGTTGAAAGTAAACTTTTTAAAATAAACCATATCACAGAAATATAGAATATACAAGAAAATATGTTATTCTTGTAATAAACGCAAAGAAAAATGATACTTGATATTATTAATAATTATGATAAAACACCGTAAACCAATAAATGTTGGATTGAGATTTATAATGGAGAACCAGGAATTATTATTAAATTTCTTAATATCCATGACTACTCACAGATAACGCTAAGCGTTTAAATAATCTGTGCATTTGGTAACACCAATAATGGTACCGAGACCTGAAACTACTACACGATTAGTGTCTTCTACAACATCGAAAAAGATAAATTATCCTTTTAAGGTACACCTTATGACTATGGATTAGCTGTATTCTAACCTCAATCCAAAATAAAAATTAAGAGAAGAATGAAAATATGAATACCGGAAATTAATTTCTAATGTAACAATGAGAAATAATATCTCTAGCTGGTCTAAACTGACGTTTCGAGCCTGTCAATTAACGCGCGTTCACTATTGGCGACGAGGTTTATATCGACACTATTTTACGACTTCAGAATTGTTACACTAGTCATTCTATCCCAGAATGATCGGCAAGAACGCTCAATGCGGGCCCTTATCAACTGCCGCGTAGCTATTTCACTCGTTTTCTATAATCTTGTCCTGGAAAATAGCTCTAGATCAACACGAGTACTACCATGAACTAGCAATTAATTTATCACCGATTTAACCTTACCCCCAAACCTTGACAAGCATATCCGTCAATCATATGTTAAAAAGGTACAAATAAACTGTTATACTGTAGTGTAAAGCCATAGTTTAAAGATAATCCTTCCTGATCATCAAGATTATAGAAAACAAGGGGCCCAGGTCATCGTTTACTCCTTTTGGGAGTAGCGAGATGGAGCATTGGGAGTGATCAAGTCAAGCACGGCCGCAATGTTCCCATCATTGTGAACCAGGAGCTGAGTAAGCCAGCCGGCTTCATTGGAGAATCCCATGGCTTCCATCGACTCCAGAGCGGCCTCAATGTGGGGAGCTGAAATGTTAACAAAATGTAAGTGCAACGCTTTTCTGATTGTTATCATTGAGAAATAGGCTGCCATTAAGTAATAGTTATCTGTCAATGCTCGATTTTCAGATAATACTTTGATCGTAATGGTTTACGAACGAATTTAGAATGATAAGATAGGCGTATATAGGAAAAAACAGTGACTGATGACACCGATAAAACGTTTCAGTTCATTGAACTAGGTTGTGATACTCATTGATAGATAAAACTTGTAGTACCTACCGATTGTTGCCAGTCTTTGCTGAAAGACGAGCAGCAATGCCTACCAATTTTCAAGTTACACCTTAGAAAATAATTTCTCTCCAGAATGTTATTTTCGAATCAGGGCTTTTCATTTTCGATTTAATAAAACTAGTTCCTACAAGCGTAATGTATGCGATGGCGCTGTCTGGAGATAAACCGCCAAATACAAGGTGTATATGCCAAAATCGCAAAAACGCAATGTCAAAATTTGCCTAAAACAATCTCACTTCTTGGATAAACAAAAACAGACGACTTATTTCGTAGTTCAAGTTCCTCGGAAAATAATATTGATACAACAATTCACTTTCTTTTGATAATCAGCTTATGACAGAGCAACGCCATCTGTTAACAGTTATAAAAACATGACCGTATCGCCCCTCATTCATGAGAGCTTTTGCACAACATTTTTGGCGTGGGAAGGACTGTCCTAGGTAGGCTCATCAGAAATGCATTAGGATACTCACACAGACGTTGACGATGCTGCAAGCCTAGAGCAAGGGATGCAGCATGAGCGGCTTGGGCAGCCTGGGCGACCTTGGCACTGGCGATAGCCACTTTGGCATTAGCGAGAGCCTTCCTAGAAGCTTGTTTGGCATCGGCCTTTGCCTGAGACGGGGCTGAGGCACCGGGAGCAGTGTCGGTATCTTTAGGGTTCAAGGCTGATTGAAGTAAAATGGGTATTGTTGAGTATTATGAAACTTATTAGGAAGGTACCTACAAAATATAAGTAGATACCATTTTAACTTAGATA
Organism: Philereme transversata; assembly: GCA_963924445.1. Lineage (NCBI taxonomy): Eukaryota > Metazoa > Arthropoda > Insecta > Lepidoptera > Geometridae > Philereme > Philereme transversata. The sequence continues at coordinate 17,027,741 of OZ004342.1, forward strand.
ATAAATACATGCACAAAATAAAAAATAAGTAAAATATTACAATATATGTAGTTGATCGAGCGAAGCGAGATCTCCAAATGAACTTGGGAAAATCGGCGTTGTATGTATGTATGTTTGTTTGTCCGAGGATAACTTTCGTAGCGTTTATCCGATCATCATGAAATTTTGTATATAGGTAGGTAGTGATGGCACAATTTTGGTGTGACTCAATGAGCTAAAAATATTTGGGGGTTATTGGGGTTCAAGAGGGGTAAAAAAAATTAAAATGAGATTATAAGGTCAAGTGGGCCGTCAAATAAAAGGTATTCATTAGTACATTTGAACCCCGTTTTTATTTTTAATTTAACTTTTGTAGTTTTTGTGTTATTAGCCATAATAAAAACAAATCTGAGAAAATTCACAGGGTACACCAGTGAGCCCACAATGCTGAAATTTGGTATGAGTGTAGCTTTAGTGACACAAATATAGGTAAAAGTCTGAAATTTAGAATAACTGCCATTTGTACCACAAAAAAAAATAACCAATTAACAAGAATCCCATTACATCTAATTTGAATGAAACTGTAGGTCAAGTAGGTTGGTTATGCATTTCGTGGCACCAATTTATTAAACAAAAATTAAAGCAGGCATGCACAAAGATCACTAAACGATTTAGCGACTAAACATGTTTAAATTTGAAGTATTTGTATGATTTGACAACTCCTTAAATTATATTTAGCCACTAAATACTTTTAGGCATTGTTGTGCAAGTCGCTCTAAGAATAATATTTATTTTCGGAGATTCGCGAGATCTCAGTTCGGGGCGAACCACTAGTTATAATCAAGCGATAGTGAGACCAAAATTGTTCTCTTCGCTCCTACGTTTCGAGACCGTATCATATGACTACTATTGGCGACGAGACTTTGCTGCGTTATTACTATTATTTATCTGTAGTTTACGATTTGGTTAATTCTATAATATTGAAGATATTATAATTTAATATTACTTAATTGTATAAGTATTTTTTCACACCACCTGCTCGACAATGTCAAATTATATGTCATGTAAACCTCACCGAAAGCAGGTAATTAAACCCCTACGCTGAGCCGGGAGTAAAGTTGTAGATTTGGTTTTTATTGTCTGGAAGAAAGTGTGTACAGTAGAGTATTCTCCTCGTGGATAAAGCTGTCTGCATCTTGGGCGTGCTTATATCCCTCTCTGCACTAAGGATTCTCCCTTCCCTCGCTCCGCTCGTGAATTAACTCTAGAATCCTTCGTTACGTACGGGATTCAATATAGCGCCCGTGACGCAAGACACTGCTTTATCCCCTCGTTTAATAATCTATTAGGTTTTAATTTTAATCCTAACTGGTATCTAAGCCTGCTCATAATCTTATCTTCAAGATACTTACTAGCAGTAGCAGTATTCAGGGCCGGGTAGATCGGGGCGTGGCACCGGATGCGTTCCTGGATTTCTTCGGGCAGGTCACGCATATTGTCCGGGTAGTTCTCTGTCTTATCATCTGCAGGACCAATGGAAGTTATCATTCATATCTATCACTGTATACGTATTAAGGTAAGTCAGTAAAATTGGGTACAGTATGACATCGCATTTAGAGGTTAATTGTTAATGAATATTTGAAGGTTGACTTTGATTATTACATTAATACGGACAAATGTATCTGTGTCAAAAACATCACGCAGACAATGGTTAGTTTTTGTTAATGAGACCTACTTAGTGGTTAGTCTAAATGCGAAATTTCAATAACAACGGCAATTAGCTACTATTTGTTTTTGCAGTTAAGCATCAAATTTGTGTCGGTAACCTAAACAACTTACAAAACAACATGCTAGAATATTTAACACTTGACATCATTTTTGTTGCGCGGGCGTTAGTTTATTTCAAGCGTCGATATAATTTACCTTTCATAGCGGAATCACAGGGATCAATGACCGTCCATCCCTCAGCCTTGTCACATCCGTGGCCCTCAGACGAGCATGAACTAGCATTCGAAGACAAGTCAGATTTAGCGGAGAAGACGGCATTAACCAGTTCAGGAATATCAGAGCGATTTACGTAAATATTCGCCATTGCCGCATCAGGGGATGTATTCCCAGAAGCCGCCTGTTTTCCGAGGGTAAACTTTATGATATCGTCAGACTGGGCAGGAGTCTTGGCGGACTCAGAGGTCGATGGGGCTTGTCCAGATGTGCAAGCTTCTTGGGGAGGCTTCGCTTCCTCTTGCACAACCTTTGGGGCCTCCTGTTGAAGCTCAGCTGCCACTTCTTCAGCCTTTGGTGTCTCTGGTTTAGGCTCAGCCTGTTCGGGCTTCGAGGTCTTTTGTTTCGGCAGACTCGTGTCCCGGCTGATCTTGCGCGCCGATATCTCCCTGATAGGAGAGGTAGCACGCGCCTGCAAGCAATGCGCTTGCGGGTTTTGAGCTTGCGTATTTTGAGCAGTTGCTTCTTCAGCAAGCGTAGCGGCGATCTCAAAAACTTTGTTGTAGGCCTTTGCCAACGGGTTCATGGTAGTGGGAAGCGCGTTTTCTCGCACATATCCGAATGCATGTAGAAGTTTCTCGTGGTCGTCGCGATGCAGTCCCCATGGGTTCTGAAAGATTTCTTCATTGGTTGGAACCTTCTTGGGATCGGTTCCAGTGGATGTTCCAGGCTCAGGATTGCGAGGAACGTCTCCGGCGAGATTGGTGAACTGCTCCATGCACTTGCCGAAAATATCAATCCAAGAGCGAGGGGCGCCAGGCTGAGAATCTTTACCTTGATTGGTCGCATCGGAAGTATGCTTGGTGTGGCCACGTTCACGGCGGAGTTTCTTGTTTTCCTCATGAGCCTGAGACGCAACGCTCTTCAGGAATCTACGGGACTTCTTGATAGAAGCTTTGAGGAGCGGCAGCTGTGAAATTGATTTCATATGAGTATGAATTGTAGGTAAAACAATGACTTCAAAAAATTTCAAGCATAGCAAATCTCATCTAGAAATTTTGATATAAAAACATAACTGCTTCAAATTGTGCAGGTGGCTGGATAGAAAAGAATTCGTGGTAAAAGCAATGTGGATTGAATAAATAAAAACGTACAGGCATGTTGGGAATCGGTACGCGCACGACGCAGTGCTCCGGGTGCTTGCCCTCGTTCTCGCAACGCACGCAGAGATCAAAATTATCGCAGGTGATGCACTTATAGCGGTAACCGGCGACTGCCTGGCCGCAAACATCACAAGTTATTCCCTGGTGGAGGCCGTCGGGGTTGCAAACTACAAAAAAATAGACAGATTTTTAAAACCATCCCACAAATTTCAAGCCTAGACGGGACTTGAACCCGCAACCTTCCTCTTGATACGAGAACGCACTATCCATTTGTGCACAGGCTAGAATATATTTAGGCTTGAAATTTTTGGGATGGTTTTAAAAATCTTGGAATTTTTCCGTATGTGTTCGGGTAACACTATAAAATAAAAATACTAAATAGACACAGGTTATTTTTATAAACCAATCATAAAAATTTTATGTTTTCGTAATGAGTGGATTTCACGGCCATTTTTATAACTGCTAACAGATAGCGTTGTTCTGTCATAAGCTGATTATAAAAGGAAATGAATTGTCAATGTCAGTCAATTGGCGTGTCAACTTTATTTTCCAAGAAAGTCAATATTAAAAAAAAAATCATGTGTTTGACGAAATGAGATTGTTTTAGAAAAATTTTGATATTGTGTCTTTGAGATTTTGGCATGCACATTTATATTTGTTGGCAACTGATCTCCAGACAATGCCATCTATTACGCTAGTTGGAACTAGTTTTTTATTTCATTCAAAAATGAAAAACTCTTTTGGTTGATGGGTGATGTAGAATCCAAAAACTTCAATTCAATATGACACCATTTAATGAGCCCTTACAGCCATTATAAGTACAACAATTACAACCCAAAATATTACAATATATAAAATAAAACGAGAGATGCGCGCGCGACGGGCTGGCGTGAGTTGTATGTGTGTGAGTCACAGAATATACCAGACGGGTGGTCGAATGAACGACTGAGTTCTGTTTCCTCCACTAGTATTACCAGGTGGCAATATTATATTGTGGCGCGTTTATTCGCCATACTCTCTTTGTTTTATTTTCACGAAACGAAGACTGAAGGATTCCTGACCAAAACATTAATGAATGAATAAAAATTATTTATTATATCTTACAAGCTAGATACACGAAAATGTATAACGGGCGGTCTTATCGCTAAAAAAGCGATCTCTTCCATTGAACTTTTAGATGGCGAAACATGATCTTGGATTGAACTGTAAAGATAAATAGAACTTACTTTTAGAATTAGAAGCAGTAGTCGATGATGCAACCTCAGGATCTGCAGAATCATCATCCTTCCCGCTGGTGCGGCGAACTATCAGTTTCAGGACAGGATCGTGGCATTCAGAGAGCATGGTCTTGACCTCTTCGTCAGAAGACATGAGGATCTCATCACCATCTTCATCTAGTGACGAAAGACAATAGTTTAATTGCTGAATGTACAGCGCTAAGCTATTTATCACAGTCGGCTCAGCTCAATTATGTAGATGATTTTAATAAATTGAATAGGTAATTCCAATTTCATTACTTTAAAGAGATTTTTTATAAGTTATCTTTATGATATAGTAAAAGTATTTAGTGAGATAATTTAGGAGATAGATATATTCGCAAAATGCCCGATCAGTATTAAGCGTTTGTAGTGTAGCTACCTAGATTTTTAAATCGGTGTCCTAGACAGAAACAGAAAGAGAACTACTCTTACAGAAAGGGCGATCTTAATTCGTGAAATTATAAAAGACTAGCTAACACTTCCCGGCTCTGCTCGGATTTTTATCAAAATAAAATATAGCTTTTAGCACTCAGGGATAGTGTAACTTTCAATCAGTGAAAGAATTTTTAGATTCGGGTCAGTAGGTTCTGTTTCTGTGATTCTGACCCCCTACTAACATACAAACAACAAACTTTATCTTTAAAGCTTAATTAATGAAGCAGTCTATCCGCCATTTTGAATACCGCACAAGATGGCGGAAATATTTCACGGTGCGCATCTTATCAGCGCAACATGAACAAAGTACCTTCCTTTCCATGATAAAATCAATAACATGACGGAACGCCCAACCGGCATTTTGGAAAACCAAACAAAATGGGGGAAGCATTTGAGGATGCGCAACTTATCGGCGCAACAAGCACTAGGATGACCTGGATTCAACGAACACACCCCTCGGCCCACCCAGCTTTTTTAAAAAACCCTCTCTTCTGTCCACCAGACCAAATTGATCGAGTTCGCTGTCCGCAATAGTAAATTTGCTTCAGCCAATGCGCTTCAACATTGGACAATCGCTAAGTTCGTAGGATTCATCACACAAAAATCATTCATCATACTATAATCCATCCATATACTAATATTACAAATTAGAAAGTAACTTTGTCTCCCTGTCCTTCTGAATGCCTGTTTGTTACGTTTTCACGACGAAACTACTAAACCGGTTTTGATTAAATTTGATATATAGATAGATTTTGACCTGGATTGAGTGAGACATAGGTTAAAAGATAGTTAAATATATTTACCTTTCCAAGCCAAGGTAAAGTTCTTTGTTTTCAATGTCGGGTAGATTTCAGCCAACTTGGCCTTGAGCGGCTTTATTTTTCCGCAAACGGTTTTATCCACGTTAAATCTTCTAACTTCGGGCTGCGAGTCCTTCTCTAAATACATGTACACTTTGTAGGGCACACCGTCATCCATCACTGCAACAGAATTAGCAATTCAGTTTCCTTACATCTCGAACTCGAACCCTCGAAGTTGTGTGTGTTGTTTTTGTCATTACCTCTTTCAGAATCAATTGAGATATAAAATTTTACATATTTTCTAAACTTTTTCGTTACAAAGTTGATAAGCATCAACGCCCCTACTATAAGCGGAACCAACACTAATGGGCAGCACAAAATGCTTGCCAAAGCATCTAAGCGTTCACCCATGTTGAATGCGGAGCTTTCAACACCAATGGATTCACAAAGAACTGAATTTAAGCCAATTGCATCCGGGGAAAGTGCACAGGTGCAATAGCTAAGAGGGTTCCGGGAGAACTGAGATTGTGCATAGGAGGATCGCGCATGCGCGTTGAGGCTGGGTGTGTCCCCAGACCCAGGTTCCTTTGTTCGAGAGCTGCGAGTCTAACTTTGCTTCGGGGTAGCTACGGAAACCTGCGACGACAGCGACACTATTGATTTATGGCCGACGCACCGGGAGTTACCTATTATTGTGCATGTTATGTAAGGTGGGAGGATGAGATGCGGTCACAGGATGTCTATGGCCTACAGTCAGAATAAAAACATAGGTACTCTCAGAGTCTATTTAATACCAACCATCATAAATTCTAAATTCATAAAACATCTGAACTTAAAGGAACTAGTTGCGTTTCATTATGGTAGAGATGATGTAAAATTGTTTGCCAGTCACTTCAAAATATCTAAATAGAAATACATATCTTTAACCAGGACATGACCAAAATTACTACTATGCAATGAATACTGGTATAGTATACAACAGACAATTAAACTTTCTACTGAACTAAGTTATTGTCACAGAAGTAAATTGACTAAAAACAAAAGCTTAAGAAGCAACAAGTAGGCCGGCCGTGACCGTATTCTATTATAGATTATCCTTGCCAGACCAAGCGTACAAGTTCAAGTTCATGGAAAATATTAGGAGCCAAGTAACTTAGCTGAAGGTCAGCAGTAACGTTAGCTTTGCCAAGAAGTAGACTTTTAGGATTTGGACATAATCTTTCACGATGTTAATTTTATTACAAAGATGATATAAGAAAATTCACAAGCAGTATGATAAAATGGGATCCCAACCTAGTGAGTGTGTGCGTGAAATATTTTTGGAAGACCTTTTAATGGACCAGTTTATCACATAGGTGCCTAGTGTGCCTACATAAAAGTTAAAGTCCATGATGCTGTCGGTACAGAGTAAATTAATAAGCACGCAATAGGTATTCGTTTCCAGGAAAATGTTACTGCAGTGCCGGAGGCTGGAGGGAGGGGTTACCATGACAACACCTCGTTAGGATATCTAGAGCGTTGCGAACGGGAGAATAATTGTGTGCTTACCTATGCTTACATTTACATACTTACTATCTACCTGTATTATGTATATCGGTGTTAATCAGGGTGGTACGCACTAGGTGGTACACGAGGTGCAAGATGTAAGGGATCTGCGATTTTATTTTATAGGGCTGGTTAGTAGTTCATAATATTTTATACGCTTTACACATTTTAGATTCACTTTTAAGCAACTAAGACCGGCTCGCACAATGATCCTTAAACGTATTTAGCGACTAAACATGTTCAAGTTTGACGTATTTGTATGATTTGGCAACTCTCTGAATCATATTTAGCCAGTACGTTTAGGCATCGTTGCGCAAGTTGCCCCAAGTATGTAGGTAAATAAATATAAGAAGTCGATTTTAGCCTACTTCTAATTATCGATCGATATAAAGCTTTGCTTAGGATGACAATATAATAATTTGGTATCATCAAGCTGATCTGATCATGGGCCAGGCCAGGAGTTGGATAGCTTAAAGTTTAAATTGATTTAAACCTACGTATAATTATCGTATCGATTTGAAACTTTGTGTGAACTAGATGGCAATACAATAATTTTAATTTAATTCAAACTAAGTAGTTATAGAAGTTATAGAAGTTTCCATAATAATACTACAGCTCTTGTATGCACTGGCGATAACACACTACTTAGCAATCTTACAGAATTAAATGAACATGATTTGAAAGAAAGCACATCAACACAAGAAAGGTATGACAAAATACTAAATATGTTTAGAACTAAAGTTAAAAAAGTAAATACAGACAGTAAAGAGATAATTTCTATTGAAACACGACAGTTGATACAGGAAAGGAATAAACTAATTCAAGGAATTAAGAACAAAGATAGCCGCCAGAATATATCAGAAATTAGTGAAAAGATAAACATAAAAATTAGAAAAGATAAAAAATTAAGAAGACACAATACATTGAAAAAGTATATCGAAAGAACAGGGGTAATAAATAAGGCTATTAAAGAATTGAACACGAAAAAACTTGGATGCCTAAAATAAAAAATAAAGATGGAAATTACACAAGTAAAAGACCAGAGATCCTTAAAGTAGCCACGGATTATTATAGAAACCTATACAACAGTAAAAATACAAAAAAAGACGTAAATAAATGTAACACATTAAAAGATACAGAGCCAATACCAGAAATATTAAAGGAAGAAACAAGGAAAGCAATAAACTCACAAAAATTAGGAAAATCGCCAGTATCTGATCAAGTAACAAACGAACTACTGAAATTTATCCACTTTACTTTTACGAAAATCAACCGAAAGAGCAGGCCGGCTTTCGTAGTATATTCTCAACTATTGATCATATACATGTTTTAAGAAAAGTCCTGCAAGAATTCAAGGAATATAATAAAATCTATTATTTGAGGTTCGTCGATTTTAATAAAGCCTTCGATTCCCTAGAGCATGAATACATTTGGGAAGCACTACAGAAACAGGGAATCCAAGAAAAGTACATTCGAATATTCAAAAAGATCTATTCAAAAAGCACCGCACAAGTCAAGCTAGACTTGTTGTTTCTACAACAGGATACGAATTTCTGATAGAGAGAGGTGTCCGACAAAGTGATCCAATCTCACCCAAATTATTCTCTGCTGTTCTTGAGATGATATTCATAAACATGGATTGGAGTGAAAATGGACTAAACATAAACGGCGAAAACTTCAATCATCTACGCTTTGCAGACGATCTGATTTTGTTTTCCGAATGGCCAAGGAGCTTAGAGCTAATGCTACAACAATTATCAGATCAAAGCGCGAAGGCAGGTCTGTCGATGAACACAACCAAAACAAAAACAATGACCAATTCTTCACAAACACACAACATAATAGTAAATGACGAACAAATAGAATATGCTAATGAATACATATACTTGGGTCAGTTAATATCTACAACCGATACCATGCATAAAGAGATCGACAGAAGGATCGCTAACACCTGGAAAAGATTTTGGTCTCTTAGCAAAGTCATGAAGGACAAAGAAATGGCAATAAAAGAAAAGAGGAAAGTGTTCAATATGTGCATACTATCATGCTTGACATATGGTTGCCAGACAAGGACATTAACTGAACAACAGATTAATAAAATAAAAGTCTGTCAAAACGGAATAGAAAGAAGTGTAATTGGTGTCAAGAGGAAAAACAGAGTAAGGCTGAGCAAAATAAAAAACATTACGAAATTCAGAGACGTAAAAACCGTGTGTAAAACGTTAAAATGGCAATGGACAGGACATATTCTGAGAGAAAGAAAAGATTAATGGGACCCCAGGGACTAAATTAATAACCGAGTGGTACCCAAGAGACGGTAAAAGAAACAAAGGTAGACAAACAAGACGTTGGGAAGATGACCTAAAAAAATAGCCGGTCCAGAATGGATGAGAACAGCCAGAGACAGGATAAAGTAAAATCTATTTATTGCGCTATTAATAACTGCCAATGGCTGCCGCATGCGTGGTGGTCAGTTGGGTAGGGGTCTGGGAGACCGAGCCTGTAGAGTGAGGAAGGAGAGAGTTGAGGGAGAAGAGGGGGGAATCCACTTTCAATGCACCACCCCGGCCTACACCCCTTTATTGGATTTTACGCAGCGCTCGCTGTTTGATGTCGAATTCTGAATTTTTTGAATTTCGTCATGAATCGTGATCCATACTAATATTATAAATGCGAAAGTAACTCTGTTTGATTGTTACCTTTTCACGGCTTGACTGGTTTCGATGAAATTTGGTATTTCAGATTATGTATTATTTTTGTATTATGACCGGAATTGAGACATAGGCTACTTTTTACCTGACTGCGCAGAAGGAGGATAACGTTTTATCGACAAACAACGCGAAGCCGTGGGCGGGTCAGCTAGTATCAAATAAAAAGCCTTCTGGATATCTAAAGCTCCGCTCATTATTTTTATCCCATAAATCATTCTGAGCTTGTATTTGCTGGGTAAGTATAATCCTCATCCATTTTGTGCCATGTATTTCTGCATTGGTCTGATCCTGATCGCACACAAGTTTTATCAGCGAAGATCCTCTCGATGTCTTCGACCCACCTAGGGTGGTCTGCCAGCGCTGAGTCTGATCTTCCTAGGCAATAATTTCGTCAAGGCCCTACTCGATTAATATCCAATAGATTTTTGTGTTCGAATATTTGTAGTAGCGTTATTCGAATAATTTTAACTATGAGAGTCAGCTGCGTAGCCGTAGTCTAGCAATGGTGAAAATCAGTATATTATTTGCTTGATAAACCTTACAGTCAGTGTCTTGATTATTTGTAATTATTAGACACACTGTTTTGTTTGATTTTATTAGCGAGTAAACTGTAGGTACCTAGTTTAAGTGTTTTTATCGTGAACCATTTTTACACATTTTGTGGTTTTGATAACAAGGGTTCAACATAAGGCCTTTATAGAGTATTCTTAAACGGTTTTGTGATGATTTTCCATTGTAAAAACCAGTTAAAGTTGACTTTTAAAAGTTTCGAATAATATTCGAATACCCCAAATTGATCGAATATTAGTTTCGAATATTTCCAAACACGACCACGTCTTGCAAAGTTCCATTTCAATTTCGTCATTCGGATACCGATGTAAAATGGACCTTTTTCTTTCTTCAAACTTTGGTGTTTAATTTTATCTATGAGGCGTAAACCTAGAATTGAAATCTCCATAGCTCTCTAATACTCAGTTACTTGGTCATGGTACGATACAAAGCTCTTGGCAGCTTGAAGAGTCGTCAGTGCGATGTGATGTGCCACCCATGGGATAGATAGAAAGCATTGTCCGCTAGCACCACATTTCAAAAGTATCGATGCGCATTCGGTTTGCTCCATTTCTCTCAGAGTTGTGAAATTTTGACACAGGTCATGCTCCCGGGAATTCCCGATTGTGTAACTCCCGGTAAATCCCGGTCCTTTTGAATTTTGCCCAGTACTGGTTCAGAGAACTACACTCGCGGTTCTACCGGATCTTTTAAAAAAAAATACACTTACTAAAATGTTTAGAAAAACGGAACCAAATCCTTTTCAAAGTGTCAACTGCATTACACTATTCAACAGCTGTACAATTACATTAGTCAGTCGTTTTTAATACTGAGTTTTTGGTTATGTTTGAGAAATAATCTATGCTAGAGAGGTAAAGTTTCCCTGCGTTGAAGTTGTCGCTGCTTGTTAATTCATCATAACCATTTTTACAGTTGCTTGTTTTATTATAATTAAATTTGAGTTATTATTAGTATTTTAGGTTTATAGTATGTAGGTATGTTTTTAATTTTATATAGATGCACCGCCGTCATGTGATATGTTATAATCCTGTCCATACTAAGGTTTTTTTTTTTTTATTTGGTTTACCAACAGTTAAACACATGATTGCTTACAATAAAAAAAAAACTTATTATCTAAATGCTTTATGCTACATGTGTAACCAGTAACAGGCAAACACAACATGCTCAATAATCTAACATTTTAGTTAGGTAAACATACACGTAGGTGTTGTAACTAGGTAAGAAGGTAAAATATTAATAGTACAATAGGTGGCCACTTCAAGCCAGTGATTAATTTGTTAATTTGATTGTCTAGTAAACAAACAAAAACGGGATCTGCACACTTAGCCCGGCCTGCACAACGACCCCCAAACGCACTAAGCAACTATACATGTTCAAATTATTAAAAATATACGTATATGTGTTATTCGATAACGCATTAAATCATATTTAGCCACCAAAATACGTCTAGGCTTCGCTGTGGAAGTCACCCTCAGTAGGTTAATAAACCTATAATTATAATAATCAGATAGCAAGGTTACGTTAAATGAGTAAACTAGTAAAACTGACAGAACGAGACGCAGACGCCTTCAAGCTAGGTACATTCGAGAGAACAACACTTAATTCATATTGCAATATTCTTTTAAAAGTAATGGCGTATTATAAAAAATAATAATAATAATAGCTAAATTACATGAACTAAGTGCATGCAATAAAAATGCAATATCTATACCAGGTCCATAAACAATCCAAGTATGTATTTACAAAAGAAAACTGTCAGTATATCTATATAAGTATTTATGTAACAGTTCCCATAGCACTAATATAATTTTTGTTCAATTTTTTTTTTTTGTTGTAACACTGTCAAGGTCGCTCACGATTACGAACGAAAGATTTAGGTTGTCTGGAAGAGATCGCTTTTAGCGATAAGACCGCCCATTGTACTAAATTTGTTAGTAAAAATTATGTTCTGTATTTTACTTTGGTGTACAATAAAGAGTTATCTTATCTTATCTTAAAGTTTGTGGGTGTTTGTTTGTTTGAATGTAGGGGGTATCTCCAGAAGTACTGATCCGATTCTGAAAATTATTACTAATAGGAAGCTACATTATCACTGGGTCCCAATTTTGCTAATCCAATCGCTTCACTATGACACAAATGGTGTACAATGGTAAAATGTGACACAATGGTATTGACACAAAATGACATTTTGATCATCTTGAGACGATTTTCTGGTGATTACCTGCCATTACTAGGGGCGCAGCTCTTATTTTCCGTGACCTTTTCATTTTCTATCAAGAGTAGCGCAAACTTGATATTCGTGTAGTAAATACAATGAAAAATACAGGAAACAAGGTCTTCTAGTAAGGTGGGCAAGAACCCAGTCGAAAAGGGTAGAACAGATGTTTCTACCAGATGAGGGGCACCACTTTTTTTGTTATGAACATATTCTGAAAGTATTCTTTACGTGTACCTACCTATAGTTCCATCAGTCACTGTAGGTATTCTACACAAAGGTTTGCCACTGGTTGAAGGCTTTTAAATCTGTTTTAGAAAGGACCTAATTAATTTGCACTTACACACTTGCACTGCATCGCCAAGGCAGCTGATATCTTTACGCACATCATCCGCAATAAAGGCCCCAAACTTTTTTAAATCCACAGTAAACTTCATATTAACTCTACCGTAGATGTTTCCTTTGCATTCTAGTAATAGGCAAAAAGCTTACAGCTCTTTTCCGCGACCCGTGAGAGATGCGAATACGGAACCGCAGTTTACCGCGCATGCGTGCAGCGGCCGATAAGATGTTCCTTCTCCGTCTTACGATCAAAATGTTCGAAAAAAAAAACTTTCGACTCCTACTTTTTCCTACCTACTTCTATACTTGCTTACCTACCTTATTGGTTTTATTCGTCCATGCTTACGAATGACAAGACAACTGTGCCACACAGAATATAAACAAAAGTCTTTGTTAAGAACAGAACTGCTTATCCTGAACCTTCCCTAGACACTCGATTCTAATCCCGATTGCAATTACAATTGGATTGAGATTGTTCGTGGTTTAAAGGGTAAGGCTTGGTGGGCACCATGACCAGGGCTGCCAACTTTAAAAAATTACAGAGATATGAGGAAAATGGGGATGAAGAATTTTTGGAGGATGGAGAAGTATTTACAGTTATAATACTTCGTAATAGTATTTACGGTACCTAGTAAAATGTATTCTTTTCATTAACTGAACCGAACCCACATTAAATGCAATGATCAGAGAAAAATCTTGTGTTTGTGTGAACAGTGGATATAAATATTTTCTTCATCTCATTGATCGTCCTCTACATTAAATCGACTATAATAATTTAAACCACTAAAACTTCAAAATGGCTAAATCAAATTAAGAGGCAAACACACTAAAATTTATGTCTCTGAGTGCGTATTTAGGTACCTATGTTATTCCATTTTAACCAAACAAAAATTGTTTTTTTTTATATATAATTATGATTTTCAGACTGCTTTCTTTGAATCACCCAGTTTCAAAAGAATAAAACTAGTATATTACCGACGCGAGTATGTAGTTAAGTACTTTTCAAAAATTCCACTTGCACTTTGAACATGACTAGTCAAAATAAGTGTAAATGAAACAAAATTGTGGCGAAACTTTTGTATATTGAATTCATATTTATGTTGCAACCATTCAGTATGTAGGTATTAGAACAGTGGAACAGTTGACTGATTCATTTAAATAAAAAATTAGGAAACCCATGACTTGCTTTTCCTGGTAGACAAAGGTTATTTACTGAATGGTCATCCATTATCATAATAATTTATAGCATATTGCGAACTCTGTACTTTGAAGTAGATACAGAGGAAATCAATAATTCACCTGTAATTGAAGGAGTACTAGATTTTAAGAACTGTGTTATTGATTTTGTATGCATGTGTTATCATTGTTGGTGATCCTAAATAAAATTAAACACTATGTACCATTATCAATTTTATAGAACTACGAGGGGCGTTCAATGTATTCTCGGTATCGGGGTAATATACTAATGATGAGGGTAATTAAATTATCTCATTAGTTTATGACACTCATTGAGGGAAAAAATTCGAAATTTTATTTGATTGTCGCCATTAGTATTCAAAATATCATTTCGGAAAGGCAACTACGATGACTGATACGAAAATGTTGAAAAAAATTGAGCATCGCGTTGTGATAAAATTCCTCACAAAACAAGGAAAGACTCAAAAAGTAATCCACGAAAAAATTATGGCTGTTTACCAAGATTCTGCCCCTTCATTATCTACAATTCAGAAGTGGTCAAGTGAATTTAAACGGGGTAGAGAGAGTATTGAAGACGACCCTCATGCCAGTGGGCCGGCCGTGCCATTACTGAAGAAAAAGTAAAAATTGTTGAGAAACTTGTACTCGAAGATGCCCATGTGACAGTGAAAATATTAGCAGAAAGAACCAAGCTATCCGTGGGTACCATTCACACTATCCTTCATGACCATCTGAATTTGCCAAACGTCAGTGCAAGATGGGTGCCGCGAATGCTCACAGCACTTCAGAAACAAGTGCGAGTTGATTGTTGCAAGGAGTTTTTGGAGCTCTGTGATGAAAATCCGCAAAGTATTTATGATCGGATTGTTACTGGTGATGAAACGTGGGTTCATCACTATGATCTTGAGAGCAAGCAGGAGTCTATGCAGTGGCATAAAAAAGGAACAGCCCCACTGATGAAGTTCAAAGTAAGCCCATCCACCAGAAAGCTCATGGCCACAGTGTTTTGTGATTCCAAGGGAATCTTATTAATTGAGTACACAAAAAAAGGTGAGAGTATTACTGGCGCAACTTACGCTAACAACCTGCGCAATTTAAAGGAGGCAATAAAAGAAAAAAGACGGGGAAAATTGACCGCAATTGCTTCTGCACGACAACGCGCCTGTTCACAAGGCGCGCATTGCCAATGCTGCTGTGCGGGATTGCGGATTTGAAGAAATCAATCATCCACCCTACAGCCCGGACCTAGCCCCTAGTGATTACTTTCTGTTTCCAAATCTCAAAAAAGAACTTCGAGGCAAGCATTTTTCCGACGATGAAGAGTTAAAGGCAGCAATTAACGATCATTTTTCAGACCAGGAAGAAAAATATTTTTTGGAGGGAATTGAAAAGTTATTTTCCAGGACAAATAAGTGTGTTCATATCCTAGGGGACTACATTGAAAAATAAATTTTATTCAGAATTTTCTGCTTATTCTTTCATGCCTATACCGAGAATAAATTAAACTCCCCTCGTATATAGAATCTTTTGTTATTAATTTCGATTATGGGAAATATGAAACCACCATCCAAGTTCTTTTTATAGCTGTTACATACCAAAACTATACAAAAACAATACACAAAGTTATCTCACTCAGTATAAAAACTTTGGAAAACTAAGTTATACAAACGAAGTCACCTAACTTCACACAAGGTTTAATTAGGAGGCCATTTTGTTCATACAAAACTACGCCTTAGAATGTTACTATCATAAAACCCTTCTAAGGCTAGCGAACGAGCAATTATTTCTACAAATGGTTTTAAGTTACTTACTTGTAAACTTTCAAAACTGGTTTAGTCAAAACAAGCACAGAACGGGCAGCGTCGCACTTCGAACTCTAGTATTCACTGAATAAGCGCAGTCGTGGCTTCTCGTTTAAATATGTGTTTACGTCTAGAATATTATTATGAATCATCAAGCAGTGATATTCTGCAGAAATACGCGTTTTTGTTGTGCAACACGCAAAATGAAAACATTCGATTCCACTCCTATATAAACCGACACG
Organism: Philereme transversata; assembly: GCA_963924445.1. Taxonomy (NCBI): domain Eukaryota; kingdom Metazoa; phylum Arthropoda; class Insecta; order Lepidoptera; family Geometridae; genus Philereme; species Philereme transversata. Next base: position 17,043,942 of record OZ004342.1, read on the forward strand.
ACACGACAAAACAAACAGCAACTTTTTTTTTGTACTTGGCAAACCGATTTCGATATAGATATTCGGAAAGATACGATTTTTTTTTTCTGATGGACTAACTCGCTGTTGGCCTCTGAGACCGTGACAGCTTAACCGAACTTTTGGCGAGCGCAGATGGCGCTCAGCCCAGTAAGTTATTTAAGCAACTAGCGCAAGGGCACCACTTAGGTACGATCCTCGGCTTGGGCTGTTGCCGGGGTGGGGATAGGAGAGAAACGCCCGGGTACATGTCTGTACCTCGTATAGGCGGCGACTGAAGCGACTCGTCGACCTCACCGGCGAGGTCGGTGTTTCTGTGAAGTGTTTGCTCTGTCTGATGTAGATGACTCAGCTTCCGCATTAGCTGAGGTGATTTCGTCATCCGGATCTCCGAGAACGTGTCTCGGACGACGGAGGATTTTGTTGGCGGGCGGATCCAACAGGCAGACCGGAATGGTGTGTACCAAAGGGTTCGGATGATTGGAGGCAAGTTCATAAAACCGCTTGGAAGCGAGCTTCATGAACCTGGCTATTGATTCTAATTTCATATCGCGATGTAGATCGTTATTGCGAAAATACCATGGCGAGCCTGAGGCTTTTCGCAAGAAGCTATTTTGGATGACCTGAATGGCACCAACTTTAGGAGAGTGGGCAAATACTACAGAGGAGTATGTCATGATGGGACGAATGCACGCTTTGTAAAGGGTCACCTTATTTTTAAGGGACATTTTACTTTTCGCGCCTAGTAGTGAGGACAATCGTCCTAGGGTGAACTTTGCTTGGTTGCACCCCTTAGTGATGTGCAACCTAAAGGAAAGACGCCTATCGAGGATGACACCCAGGTATTTGGCTGATGGGGCCCAGCGAATGGGCTTGCCAAATAAGGAGATCGGTTTGGGAGTGAGGATTCCCCGTGAGAAGTACACTGCTGTGCTCTTCGGCGGGTTTACCTCGATCCGCCACTTGCGGAACCAAATGGCTAATGAATGAAGGGCAGCCTGCAGCCTTATACCCACCCGATCAGAATTCCGATTGGATGTGTACAAGGCTGTGTCGTCTGCGTATAGGGCTATTTCCACTTGAGGAGTGCGGGGGATATCGCTGGTGTACAGCGTGAACAGGAGGGGGACGAGATCGGAGCCTTGAGGGACTCCCGCTCTGACTGGTCTAGGACTAGAGAGAGTGCCTTCCACGGTGTAGCGAAAGCTGCGACCTTGTAGGTAGTCTCGTAAGATGAGCACGAGTCTGTCTGGGACTCCGAGTTTGAAAAGCTTGTAGATCAAGCCATTGTGCCAGACTTTGTCGAAAGCTTTCGCTACATCGAGGAAGACGGCACCAGTATCTGAAGGCCAGGTACTTTGCTAATTGGAGAGGACATGCTCCGGAGCACCTGTTGTAGGTAAGAGTGTTGGGCACGGAAGCCAAACTGCTCATCGGGAAGGAGTTTGAACTCATTGACATGAGCCCAGAGACGCTTCATTAGAAGACGCTCATATATCTTGCCTAGACTATTGAGTAGACTAATGGGACGATAACTAGATGGGTCGTTTGCCTGTTTACTGGGTTTTCGGATGCCAATAACGTTGGCTTCCTTCCAAGCATCAGGGAAGGTGCAAGTTTCCATGGCCGCATTGAAGATGCAGACTAGGATATGGATAAGGGGAACAGAGAACTGCTTGAGTACTCTGTTGGAAATGCCGTCGGGGCCGGAGGCTTTCTTTGGGTGTAGGGCCTTGATAGTGTCAAAGACTTCAGAGGGCTCGATCGGATCACGATAGTCCTCCGAATAATTCGGACTGGCGGTACTCACAAAAACGATCGTAAGATTCATCGTCTGTCGAAATTCGTATCGATTTATCGAATGTTCGGAAAGGTTCGGAACGAATGGTGATAAAATGAAAGGCTTGGATTTAATACTTTTGACCTAAATACCTTTGATTGACTGTGTAAATCGTATTTTATCAAAAGTGACAACCTCATTCAAGAACAATCACAATGTCAATGTCATTTTATACCGTGATAGTTGCTGAGTTTTCATTGTAAGTAAAATATTTTCACAAGTTTACATTAAATTGAATAAGATTAGGTGTGGACGGACAGAAAGCACCTCACCAAAGAAAATGCTGAAGCGAACCGACGCTCAGCTGCAGCGACAGGCTGAGGACAAGGAAGCCAGCGTTGGGAAATGAAGGGGCTCAGCATTATGGGCGAAGGGTTTGGAACACCCGAGACTACGGCTCGTGTACCGATTTCCCCGACTATAGTAAGTTAAAACTATTAAAAATAAGTAATTTATACTTTGAAAACACAAGCTTAACCTATAAGCTTAGCTTGAGGCTCTCCGTAAGTAATGTCTAACCACCTGGCTTGTGTACTCGCACTATAACTTAAAGTATTGTAGCTAGTAGAGCAGCAGGCAGAAGATCCCTCACAACCAGAAGACTCGAGAGTCCAACACCCTACCTCGAGTAATTAGCAAAGTAAGAACAGTACTCCAAACACAATCAGACTTGTGCTTGGTACAAGTTGAGCAACTGTCCCGGTATGAAGTAGTGCCTCACCTTTACAATACCCAGCTTTTTAGCAGCCAACTATACTATATTTTGTGGTAGGTAGGGAATTAATTTTATTGTGTAATATTAATTTCCCATTGTCTTTCAGGAAACCCGATACAACACCATTGTCAATTTAGTGTTGCTGGGGCATTATGAGCGTCCAATTATTTAAAATGGAAGAAAGAAAATTGGTAATATTGCAGGGCATCAGAGAAGAAATGTAGGTACCTATTCCATGTTTACAGATACAGAAGATGTTTATTTTACTTTGTGACTTTGTTGATAAAAGATGTATATAGGTTTATGTAAGAAAAAAAGAGATAATAATTTTAGTAAGGTAAGATAAATAATAAAACGCAGTATTGCTGGGAAATCAACGAGTGATGTTTTTATTATAGTTTGACAGTTGCATAGAATAATGACACATGTCTTTTTTTTTTTTTTTTAATGGCAACTGATTCCTCTAATAGAGCGTGAGGAACATTCCTGCCAACTTCACGTAGTATATTCACGGTACGGTTAAATGGAAAATCAAGTTACAATAGGTATAAAGTTATACGCGACGCGAGTTTATCTGAAACCTGCATCCATTAGTTAAATGTTATTATTACTATCAAGTAAATAAATATAGTATATTAATATATATATATATATATATAAATATAAATGTTAGTAATCTATAATTTAATATCATAATGAGATATAAATTTAGTAAGGGCACATATAGCGTTTTTATTTTGTAGTGATAAAAGGGAAGTTAAGTTAGATGGAAGAGGAGCTTTACAGTAAACTAAAATATCATATAGGGAAGGTGAGGAGTATCTGGGGCAGTTGTACAGTATGTGATTAATAGACCCTTCATCAAGACCACATTCACAAAGGGATGAGTCTCTCACTCTTATTTTTCGGAGGTGAACCGGTGAGGAGCAATGTCCAATTCGCATCCTACAAATTGTGGAAGTAATTTGCTTAGTAGCTTTAATTTTTGCAAACCAAGGTCTGAAAGAAATGAACGTCTGAATCTGATATAGATGATTACCTTTTGTGCGCCCTGTACTCACCCAGTGGGAGTTCCAGGATTTTTCTAAACTTTGCTTAGCAATAGAAATAATGTCATGGGGGTATGTGGTAAAATTACGTTTGCTACCATGAACAATTGCAAATTTAGCTAAACTGTCCACCCGCTCATTACCCACAATACCTCTGTGGCCAGGTATCCATGCCAATGTGACCCTCAAATTATCATCATGGCAAAGTCTAAGGCAATGTTTGATAGACAAAGAAATAAGACAGGAGGAGGCTGATTTGCCAAAAGGGTTTGCTATTATTTGCTGTAAACTGCTTTTGAAATCTGAAAAAATTACAGAATCAGGGATATAATTGTTTCTGATAAATTGAATGCATTCTAAGATAGCTAGGCTTTCGCCAGAACAATTTGAACAATAATGCGGATATTTAAAGAGTTGAGATATATTAGAGTTGGAATGTAAAAAAGCGGCTCCCAAGGACCCAAGAAGGTCAGTCTTGGATGCATCAGTGAAAAATAAATCAGAGTTACCCCAGAGGTCTGCTACTACTTTACTAAATTCCAAATTTGGGTTAGGAGTTTTCTTGTTAATACCTAGAGATAGCCTAACATCAGGTTGAAAAATTTTGGATCTGAAATCATACAAAAAAAGAGGGTGAACTGAAAATCTATTCACTTTAAATCTGACCCTATCAAGCTTTCTGTAGCTCTTGACTAAGGGGGGTAAAAGCTTATGTCTCCCGAATGGCTTAGATTGGGTGTAAACATCTAACAATTTAAGTTTAGGAATTAAAGGGTGATTTGCAAAAACGCTAATTTTAAAAATAAACTATCTGCAAGGTATTGTCGCCTAAGATTCAGAGGGGGATCTGAGCATTCGACTTGAAGAGCATTTATCGGTGTGGATTTCATAGCCCCAATAATTACTCTAAGCGCTTTAGAGTGACATACATCAAGTTTTTTAATAGCAGCTTTATTTCCAGGGATTAACAGATAAGAACCAAAATCTAAGTGGCTCCTTACTATGGCATTATATAAAATTTTAAGTGACAATGGGTGGGCACCCCACCAAACTCCGGCCAGACATCTCATAATGTTGATACCCCGTTCACTTTTACCCAACATATGATTAACATGAGCCAAACCATTCAATTTAGAGTCAAAAAATTTGCCCAGAAATTTAACTTTATTAACTACTGGTAAAATTGAGCCATTAGAGGAAATAATAATATTGGGAATTTTTCTTTTCCTAGAGAAAATACAGATACTGCTTTTAGATGCTGAAAGGGAAAGAGAGTTAGTGTGTAACCAGGTGGACAGAATGGCAATGCCTTCTTCCACCCTACCCGCTGCTTCCGTAATAGAAGAATCAGCTGTGTAGACAAGTAAGTCATCTGCATATTGAAGAATTCTGGACACTGATGTCAAAGACCGCTCTATATCTATAGTATATACACCGTACAATAGTGGACTTAGGACTGATCCCTGAGGGAGACCCTTCCAGATGACTCTATCAGTCTCGTTTACTCCATTAAATCTTAGTGAGATTAGTCTGCCAGATAATAAATTAAATATGAAAGAGGTTATCTTATTAGGAATTCTTAGCTCATGCAGTTTATGCCTAAGAATGCTAAGATCAACATTATCATATGCTGCAGATATATCAAGAAAGCCAGCAACTACTGACTCGTTTCTAGTCAATGCTAGATGAATATCTGTGGTGAATATGGCATGACTATCAGCGATACTTTTACCCTTTCTAAATCCATATTGAGAAGTTGATAGGAGGGAGTGGTGCTCTAAGAACCACTCTAGGCGATTTTTAACTAAATGTTCAGTAATTTTGGGGATTGTTGATGATAAAGCAATGGGGCGGTAAGATAAAGAATCTGAAGGATCTTTGCCAGGTTTACAAATGGGAATAATTATTTGATGTTTCCAATATTGAGGAATAAGGCCGGAACTAATAACTGTATTGATAATGATTAAGAAGTAATTGAGGGATAATTCATTTGCATTAGATAAAAAGGAGTATGGGATTCCATCTGGGCCTGGGGCTGAATCTTTAACCTTATTCAGAACCAATTTTAATTCATGGAAAGAGAAGGGGGAATCAAGCAAAAAGTTAGAATTAGAAGAGTGAGCCGGAACATCATTTGATAAATAGTAAGGGTTGGGTACCTGAAAATAATTAGGGGCAAATGGGGGGGCTAACATACTCATAAAGTCATTTGTCCAAGATGTAGAATATGATGTGTGATAGTTTTGTCTGCGAGAACATCTAAAACGTCTTATTTTATCCCAGACAATAGTCGGGGAAGTTTGAGGGGAGACAGAAGAACAGAAGTTACGCCAGCCCTGAAACTTCCTTTTTTTCAAAAGCCTTTTAGTAGCAGCATTTACGTTTTTAAAAACTAGGAAATTCTCTAGGGTTACTTTTGTGTCACAGTTAATTTCAGCAGCCTTGCGACGTTTAATTGCTTTAGTACAGTCAGAATCCCACCAGGGAGGAGATGGAATTTTGCCAGCGAAGGTGTTCTTTTTCTTAAAAACAGCATCTGCAGCATCAATAACAGATTTTTTAAAAAAATTGCAACATTCAATAATATTGGAAGGGTCAGGACTAGGCAGGGCCTCTATTTTCTCATCTAAAAGACTTGAGTAAGATTCCCATTTATTTTTACTAATTATGTATGGAAGTAGAGGAGGAAGATTAAGAACAGACGAATTTTGATAAGGGAAAGAGATGATAATAGGATAATGGTCTGAACCATGAGTAGTAGGATGCCTGGACCAAGAAAGAAGACTAGCTAAAGAAGAGGAACAACAAGACAGATCCACGAAACTTAAATTAGCACCTGGGGGGGTTCTACGCGTAGGAGACCCATCATTCAAAATACATAAATCAAAGTTATCCAAAATATCTAAAAATTTACAGCTAAAAGGGTGACTATTAGGCGCTCCCCATAATTGATGATGACAGTTAAAATCTCCTAATAGAACCAAGGGAGGAGGAACTGTTGAAAGGTAGGATTGCAAAATAGGGATAACCGCAATATTTCTATTTGGAATATAAACAGAGACATAAGAAATGTTATTAAACCTAAGGGCCACAACATTTAACAAATTACTAGAGTTATTAATGGGAATTTGGGTAAAAGATAAATTATTTCTAATAAAAAGGGCAGCACCGCCCCAACCATCCCCTCTGTCATCCCGGAGAACGGCGTATCCAGGGGTTCTAAAAATAGAACCAGGATCCAGCCATGTCTCCGAGATGGCAGAGATGAATGGCTTATGATGATTAAGTAAGTAGTGTAGTTCAGATTTGTTCTGAACCACACTTCTACAATTCCATTGGAGGAGTACATCCATGTTTGATCGCATTTAAAAGTGTGATTGATATAGTGTTAATCATGTGTATTGCAACGTTGTTCGGTAGATCAGAATGAAGGATTATATTAGTCAAAGAAGAGAGTAATTTATTAATTGTTTCAGGAGTCAAGATTTCTTTTTCGTTTGAGCTTGTATTATTTAAATTATTATTGATGGCACAACCGTTTGATGGTGCAGGAATATCATAAGAATGTATTAATTCTCCATGGGATTTTTGGTCATAGCCAGGAACTATAGCTGGGCGAGGACGTGGACGGCGAGTTATGGTTTTTCGGTACGAGTGAGTAAGTTCAGAGGGTTGGGAAGACGGTATCACATTAGAAGATGGAGATATAAGCTGAGAGGGCTCAGGCTGACTTGATGCAACTTCTGCAAAGGACTTCTTAGATTGCGGGATTACTTTAATTGCCTCTTGGTATGAAACATTGTGATTTGCCATATGGTGTTTTATATTAACTTGCCTGGTATATTCAGGACATATCTTGCTAGTGGCAAAGTGATGTGCCGAGCAGTACATACAAATTGCCTCAGTTGCATCAACTAAGCATGAGTCTCCTGTGTGGTTGTCAGAGCATTTGTAGCATTTAGGTTTAGAACGGCAATGAGCTTTAGTATGCCCAAATCGACAGCAACTGTAACATTGGATAGAGGGGAAAATATACTGCTCCACCGCCAGCATGGTATAGCAACAAGCTATCTCTTTGGGCAAAACTTGACCATCAAATGTAAAGACAACAGTTTGCGTAGGTACCCAAGAACTGCCATCCGACGTAGTAATAATTTTTTTGTTCAATCGGCGCGTTTTAATTATTTTCCCTGTACCCACAGGGCAGCGAACTGCATCAATAATTTCCTCATGAGACCAGTCCAAAGGGATACCTTTGACTATACCCATGCGAGAAATGTTATGTGACGGTATATATGCTTTGAAGTTATTTTGGGGCAACAGATCATTTTTTAAGAATTGATTTGCTTCATCCGCAGATTTGAAACAAACCGCTAGGCGATTACGGCCTATCTTTTTTACCTATACCATCATTCAAGATGGAAGTGAACTTATTTCTGAAGAGAAATGAGCCGAATTTCAAGGGGTGAAGGGTAGTTCCAGGTGTAGCATTTTCTATGGCTAATTCTACATAGATTAAGAAGGGACCACGATCACTACACTCATAATAGTTTCGAGTAATGGGGGTAGAAGAGTTTTGGGTCAAGAGGTTTGAGGAATCAACTTGGGTCAGGTCCATAGGAACAGCATGAATACCTGGCTGTTTTACTTTATTTTTATCTGGCTGAATTGCCTTATTAACTGCTGGGACAATGCGGTTGCTTATACGCGGGGCAACAGTGCTAATATCATGTAATATTTTAGAATTAGCTAACACTTTGTTGATGGGATGTTTTGGTTTTAATGTTGATTTCAGTTTTTCAACTTTCATAGCTCTCTTATCTTTTTTTTTTGTTAACTGTTTTCCAAGTAGGAGTATCATTCTTTTCTTTCAGAAACTCGGCACACCTGTTAGAGGACTTGGAGGATGGAGCTATTGCCCCATCCGCACAAGAATCCGTCGCTGGAATTTCACAGAATAGCTCTGGTGAGGGAACTTTAAATCCTGGTGGAAGGTCTAGTTCAAATTCTGGACCAGGATCCAATAAATCGCTATCCGCCATCGTTTCCATGATGGCGGCCACATACAAACAACGAACCCAATCTCAAAACTACAATAACCCACAAAATTCTTACCACACCGACGAAAGACAAACAAATATATACAGTTAAACAATTACCATATTTACAATGGTATACAATGATTAGTTATTATTAATATAAACAATTATTAGTTTAGGAAGCAAATATCAGACAAAACAATTATTTAGCCGGGAAAACGACAAAAAACACGTGAACACCAATACGCCGACCGTTGGAAATCAACGAGTGATGTTTTTATTATAGTTTGACAGTTGCATAGAATAATGACACATGTCATACAGCATAGAGGGCGCATTTTCATATTAAACTAACACCCCCACTATATCAAAATTCCGAACTACCATAATAAACCATTTTTACAAATCAATATTATTCTTTTATTTTTTAACAATACCAATATTTTTCATAAACTTTACCTTTAGTTAATAAGTCAGCAGGCATTTGAGTGGTGGGCAAATATTTTGTATCAATTACATCATTAGCAATAATAATAAAACGTTTATTTTCCCATCACAAAAGATATAAAAGTAGGCAAGTTATGTTACAGTAGGTAGGAAGGAAGTTAACTTATTGATTACATTTAGTAAGCCTAAATAAAAACCTGTTTAGTGAGGGACTGGTGCCTGAGATAGGTTTAGAAAACCTGTATTACAGGTCACCAGTGCTCTCTCTCCACGGATTAACAAAGGAAATAAAAATAAAGAAATAACCAATTTTGTATGATTATTGTGATTATATAATAAGAACAGGGTGCGCGTATGTGTATGTGCGTATGTGTGTGCGTGGGTGGGTGAGAGAGAGAATTCAGATGAGTTTATGAGTGCGTGTAAAAGTATTTGTGTATGTATACAGTGTGTCCCTGGATAAAGTGCAACCCCGAAAGGGGGTGAAACTAGATCAAAAATTATCGACAAAAAAATAGAAAAAAAAAAATTAAAAAAATTTAGTATATACTTTATTGATGAATTAAAATTTTTATTGCTCACTAATGACTCTATTTAATAAAAAAATGATTTCTTCCAAAGTAGTAGGTCTATTTTGTTAAAATAAAAACCATAATCATGTCAGATATGTGACGATGACGATAAAATAACAAATAACTCACAAACAAGTGGCTATCGTGACTTAAAGTTTAATTTTTGTATTAAAATTACATTTTTTAGGCTGTTTTTTTCCAATAAACTCCAAAAATCTTAAAATTAAGCCTATAATACTAGAAATTTTTATGACTTTTTATTATTGTCTATCATAATAGCTTTTAAATAAAATAAAAACCTACGTTCTAACTGTGCTAATGTGCTGGCTAGGAGCATTTAAAGTTGACCACTGATTACGTCACCACTCAGGTAGAGACCCTTTTTTAACTTATATTGTTGTAGATTATGGTCGCTGGGCCTGTTCATTTTAATACATCAATAAAGTATATACGAATTTTTTTTTATATTTTTTTGTCGATAATTTTTGATCTAGTTTCACCCCCTTTCGGGGTTGCACTTTATCCAGGGACACACTGTATAAGGGCCAAGAGTGAGCAACGACATACAATTGAGTTATGTCATGATAGAAAAAATGTTTTCTGTATCTTCGTAAGAAAGAGACTTCAGCCAGAAAGTGACTACGGACTTGCACTTGAATACCTTTGATTGACTGTGTAAATCGTAGAGTGACTTTACATAAAAAACCAGTAAACTCAGATTCTAAATGGCTTCGCAACATGCTTCTGATAAAGCCATATATTCTGCCTCACAAGTACTTAATGCAACAGTTCTTTGTTTTTAACTTTGGTAAGAAATTATAGAACCAGATTTTAGGAAACAAAATCCTATATAAGACCTTCTGTCTATGGCATCACTGCCCCAATCAGCATCTACATAACCTTCTAATTCTGTCCCTTCTTTGGAATATTTAAGACACTTATCTTTGGTTTTCATTAAATACTTTAGGATACGTTTAGCATAATTCCAGTGAACATGACAATAAGAGTTATTAAATTGACTTAAGTAGGTAACTGACTGAATACGCTATAGTAGGGGAGCCCACGATGCTAAATGGGGATTTACTCGAGCGTCATAGAGACTTATTGGGTTCCATAGCTTAGGTCTAAATAATGGGTTAAATACCTACACTCACTTCATCTAAATTGGTTTAAAAGTTTCAGATCTTGACAGACATTGTTTTCCGATTTCATATCACGTATTGCCTCTGCCAAACTTGTTTCTACTATTCAGAGTGAAGACTTTTTGCGCATTCTATAAACCTTATGATACTCTTCCACAGAAGAGTTTAAAGTGAAGTTTTTAACGTCGTTCAAAAAACGCAATCACATCCAGACCATCGCTTTTCAATGTTTGTAAAATCGGTAAACAGGACTGTTTCTACAAAAGGATTTATTTAACCTCTATTGTTAACTGCGACAAAATGGCGAGTGCTCGGCCTTCGACTCCGACAGAATACGCTGCGAGCGAGATGCCAGTCTCGGAAACAGGCGAAGGTTAGCATCATTCTGTAAATACCTACAAGTTTTTTTTTACAAAATTTAGCAACCCCCTGACTCGAAAAACTTATTTTCCATTTTACAGCTGAAGATCCCTTCGCCAAAAAGGAAAAGTAAATAAATAAATATAAATAAATATTGGTGGACATTTCACACAGCGCTATCTAGCCCTAAACTAAGCAGAGCTTGTACTATGGGAACCATATAACTGATAGAATACTTATATACTTTTTTTTTAATACATACCTACTTATAATATATATATACATACATAGTACACAGTGTAAATATTCCTACATAGTAGATACTGATTATCTTCGGATCGGCTGATCTGATCTTCATCAGGAAAGGTACACAAATACACAGACAGACAGACAGACATATGCGTCAAACTTATAGCACCCCTCTGCATCAGGGGTTATAAACACTTACGAAGATCGATCGAGCACTTTTATCATCTTTACCTATAATGTGTTCTAGAAAGTAGTATCTAACGGAATAGACTAGTTGAGACTATTTTTTTTATTATAAGTAGGTACTATAATATCCCACTGCTGGGAAAAGGTATCCTCCAAGTCCCTCCATACATAAGTACGAACATTACCTTATCCATGTACACACTTCAATTTATTATTATTGAAAAACCTAGTTAGGTATGCGTTATTGAAATGCTCAGAATTGCAAAGTCAGCTCGACCCTAGTACAAAGGTTATAAACTCAATAAAAGATGCTGTGTTGAGTTTGTACACCGACGACACACAAATGTAAAATTATATTAGTGTTCATAAGAAAAATGTATATATAAACAGTGAAAATCAAAATAAAATTACCAACAAGTCGTCGAGTTTCACTCATCTCCAAGCTACCTAACTAGAAGACCCGGGGAACCCCTGGACCAGCAGCCCAAGAAGTGCCTAACAGCCGTTAGAGGAGCAGCCCAGGCCCCAGCAACCGCTGGTCCAGCCGCCCAGAGACGCCCCCAGCGCCCGTTGGACGACCAACCCAGACGTGCCCAGCAACCGCTGGAGGAGCCGCCCTGACGCCCCCAGCGCCCGCTGGACGAGCCACCCGGACATATTCAGCGCCCGCTGGACGACCGTCCCCTTTTGAATTGCAGCATCCCCTCCCTGCGTCGCATGTTGGTTACGTGCCGACTGGTAGGTGATCTTACGACATGTCCCCCGGGTCTTCTAGAATATATAATAAATAAATACTAATATATATGGTGTTTGATAATATACGCACAAAAATGAAATGAGTTATTTTGATGAGCATAATAAATAAATTTGTGAAATGTTTTCCATAGAAATGTGAAATTTATTTTGGCATGTAAAAACAAGCACTTTATTAAACTTATGTTGTGCTTGCCATTTAACCGCAGATACTGTATTGGTGACGTCTCGAGATATCTCTTGTCCCTCTCTAACCCAAACCCGTAACCATTTCCGAAAGAGATATCAAATCGGCCTTTATTTTTGGATGTCGATTGCAAGAGTAGGCAGTAAGTTTTATATCGAATTAATCATCTTAAACTTAGCCGATTTTCTTTACAATTTCATAGTATAACTACTTAGTTGTTTTTTTATCGAAAAATATTTTTTTATGTTTTGAGAAACCGTCCCTTAAATATCGTCAGTATATTACCAAACATCCTGTATAGAAAAATATCCAAACTTGAAACCAAATCCACCAAATCTGTAGACCATGCAAACATTTGTTCCGCAGCGGGAATCGAACCCGCTACCTCCTGTATCTCAGCCGGCTATTCGCCCACTGCACCACAGAAGTTGTCAAAATTAGACTGAGAAGAGAATGCGGACTGTCTTGAGTTGATGTAAAGACTGATGGCCGCACTCGGTGTTGTTGCATACAAGGAGCATCAAGTATCAAATTGTTTTACATTGTGAATTTTAAAATATGGTTATAAATAGTTTTCCTTCAACGTTTTAAACTCATGTAGAGAGAAAAACCCATGAACTACAGGAACTACAACAGATTTATTCAATATTCCCGGTGATAAGTTGCAGCTGGGTGAAGAACGCACTTCATCCAGCTGCATAATCACCAAACGCTGTATAAATCCTTACCAATAACTTAATAACGCTCTGTTTTTGATGACCTCCGTGCGCAGTGGATGAGTAGCCGGCTTAGACAGGTAGCGGATTCGATTCCCGCCGCGAAACAAATGTTTGCATGAACTACAGATATTTGTTCCGGGTCTGTATGTTTTTCTATATATTATAATTATAAGTATGTATTTACAAAAAAGGTACCTATGTAAGTAGGTATTATCATTTATCTGGTTCACAGTCTTCCCAGGCGTAGTACAAGCTCTGCTTAATTTGGGACTAGATAGCGCTATGTGAAATATCCAGAAATTTATTAATTTGTTTGATTGTTACGTTTATCCTTACTAATATTATAAATTCGAAAGTAACTAGTTCTCTGTAACGCTTTCATGACTAAACGGCTGGACAGATTTCAATGAAATTTGGTATATAGTTAGATTATGACCGGGATTAGGACAGGCTACTTTTTACCTGACTGCGAAGGAGAGTACCAAATGTTTTATTGACGAACCGTGCGTGCGAAGCCGCTAGTGGGGCAGCTAGTCATCTATACTATACATACCTACCTAATTCTAGGATTGGGGAATACGATCTGCCTGACGTCTCGCATAGGATTTTACCCCCCCCCCCCCCCTTCTTACCTGACCCAGCTGGTATAGTAGCTGTAGGTACAGTTATGTACAAAAACAGTGTGTTCGTTCACACAGGCCGACTCGGAACATTTTTATCGCGTTTAAAAAAGATATTTCGATCATTGAAATAAGGTTGTTTTTTTTTTTTTTTATGGAGCCAAATACATTTTAAATAACGCGCTCGGTGTAAAACAAATCTTTAAACGCGATAAAAATGTACTCTCCTCTCCGAGTCGGTATGTGTGAACGGACATTATGGCACCTTGTACGAGTCGTTGACCGCTTATTTGCAGCGACGCCGGCACTTCGGGTGGCGGCAGCCTACCCCCCCTACCCTCCGTACGCGGTGGAGCCGGCACCCCCCTCCGTAGCCGACACCATACTCGCTGGACGGGATATACGCGTCCAACACAAGTCTACTCCGAAGAAACCAGTACGACCTGCTCCTAAGCCGGCTAAACCAAGGTACCTAACCACTTAGTTCCAAGGTAACCGACTAAAGAAGAGCATTATAAACAAGGCCCTAAGGTATTCACGTATTTCACGTCATGTTGTCCGGGCAAAGTGGGAGAATTTATGCTGAGCTAAGTAAGACCCGCATTTATGGTCATAAAAGATAAATGCGGGTGCATAGAGATACACCCAGCAAAGGCACATGAGACCTGAAATTATCTTAATGCCTCAAGTTGATGGACGCCGGCCGTGCATCGTAGAGTAGATCGTACACTACTGACAATACTTTGTTATAGGCGATGGTTACCACTTAACATCAGGTGGGCCATATACTTGTTCCATTTCCAAATACTTATTAAAAAAAAAGGCCTGGTGCAACTCTCGCTGGCTACCATCCTTTCAACGAGTACCTACTGCCTGTCTCAGATTGTCTAATAGTTGTTATTGCCTAACATCTGCATACCAGGGGTCCAAAAGCAACAGACGTGAAGATGTCAAAGCGAGTCTTTAGAGCGCACGCGCGGTGCCTTCGCCGACACAACGCGGTACTACCCGACCGATTGGAAAAGATATCAAAACCGCTCAGACGGAACATTATCTGCTTGTGGAGGGAGAATGCTGACAAGTTGCCTGCTGACACCGTGAGTTATTACCAACCTTATGATATTACATTTAAGGTTTATATGTAATACGCGTTTGCTGCTCGTGGAGTCACAAAGCGGGCTACCCGACCGACTAGAAAAGATATCGAAACCGCTCAGACGGAACATTATCTGCCTGTGGAGGGAGAATGCTAATAAGTTGCCTGCTGACACCGTGAGTTATTACCAACTTTATGCTATTACATTTAAGATTTATAATGCGCGTTTACTGCTTGTAAATTCAGAAGTCTTGTTACCAAACCGACTGCAAAAGATATCGAAATCGCCGCCAAAGGGAACCCGGAGGGACGTTTCTGAAAAGTTGCCGGCCGATTTCAATTTATTTATTCACTCAATTTATTTAATAACATAACAGTTTACAAAACCAAATCGTTACAACTAATACATAAGAAAAATGAAATTAAAAAAAAAAGTTAAAATAAAGTTGTTCTATCTCAAGAAGGCGATTGAAAATAAATACTGGTGTTAAAAATTCACTTTCACTGAAACTCTTGAAATTCAATTCGTGTGAATCAAATTAAAATTATCTGTAATATTTTGATAAAAGTTAAAACACGAATAAGAAGTTCACTCGTATTTTTTTTATTTCATAGAACAATGCCGCGTTGGCTGGCGCACTTATTTTAGTACCGGCCAGCACTTTATCGAAGCAAATTGCTTTCAAAATTTTTAATGAAATAGTGATCCAAATTCAAAATTCATTTTGTCACTGTTATTAAGTGTGCCGGAATGTCCCATTTTGCGCGCACTTATCGAGGAACCATTCGCCTCTTTTCGGATAGACGGGATGAATAAATATTTTTAAATCAATATTATTTTCAACCCTCCTTTATGAGATAGAGCAACCTATATCATGACATAGGTATATGGGTGTTGATGTAGTAGCGGTATTGGTGGAGGATGAGGATTCGATGACCCCTTGCAAACCCTTTCTCAGTCTGACATCGTGTGTCTGCAGTGAAGTATCACATGCTCCACAGTCTCTTCCTCCCGAAGGCATCCGCATCAAAGCCCACTGTCCGTGGCTCCGGCCTTCAGGATGGTGATGGTTAAGTTCGCAGTATCCCGTTATGATTCCCACCATCTTCCTTAGATCTTCGCGTTTCATCTTTAACAGGGTGTTTATTGTTTTTATGGTTTTTGCCGGAAGCATTGTATTTGTTTGCTGGCAGTCAGCTCTACGTTCCCAGTCTTTCTGGTGCTCCATTTCGGAATTCATTCTCAGTCTGTTTTTGATTTCTTATAGGTATTATTCTGTGTATAGTTTTTATGTGTTGCTGTTTACAGATTGCTCGTCTTCGGTCTATGCTTGACGCTGAGGAGCCCTTCAAACCCGACCAAGCGTACGAGTATTTCATAAACCTCAACAAGACCAAGAAGAAGACAGCCGCCAAGTAAGCATCATCAAAAGATTATTCTATCAATACTTATTATCACGACCTCCAACGCCGTGGGCGAATAACCGGTTGGGGCACAGGAGGTTGCGGGTTCGATTCCCGTCGCGGAACAAATGTTCGTATGATTTATAGATATTTGTTCCGGGGGGTGTTTTCTACATATTATCATAAGTATGTATTTATAAAAAAGTATAAGCTTATAATACAAGCTTGACTTAGTTTGGGGCTAGATAGCGCTGTGTGAAATGTCCAGCATTATTTATTTATTTATACTAGGTAACCCGCCCGCGGCTTGGCACGCGTAGTTTGTCAATAAAAAGTTCAAAATATCCTACATCCTTCAGCGCGGTCGAGTACAAAGTAGTATATGTCTCAATCCCGGTTATAATCTATCTACGACCTGTTTTGTATTGTACGACATTAATTTAAAACACACATCCGGAATCGTATTAACTGATTTTAAAGGAGGACTTAATACCAGTAGCTTGAATATTTATCCAGTAGGTAAACGATACATTTCCAATAAACAATTTTTAACATAAATCGGCGGCGCCTTTGCGATGATGCCGCTTAGTCTACAGGTACCTTTTTACTTGCATGATGAATGAATATGATTTGTTTACCTACTTTATACAGGCTGTTTCATTGATATTTTAGGAATTGAAAATTGAAAATTTTCTACGCTAATGATTTTGAAAAAACCCTATTTTACAACAATACCAGCCACTAGCCTTACCCGTGTTTTCATTTAATGATCGTACATAACAAAACAAGTAGTATATACCAAATTTCATCGAAAGCAGTTCAGCCGTTTATGTAACAAACAGACGAGAGGCAGAGTTAAGTACTTTCGAATCTATACAGGGTTTCCCAGAAATGGTGGATAATCCTGCACGTGCGTGTGCGGGGGGGGAGGTGGGGACCCACATCCCAAAAAAAAAAATTCTATTCCCAACAGTCCGCGGTCTACGAATTTTTTTGTAAAATTTAGAAATTTCCCAGTTTTCCTCACATTTGTGGGCATCACGTCCGCTACATGAGGCCTATTTCGGATTTTTTTCTTTTAAAGTATTCCCTAATAATGGTATTCCTAAATTACCTTTAAAAAAACGCAACTACTTAGGATAGTAGTTAACTAGTAGTCCCTAAACATAAATTTTATTTCTGAAATTTATTTTACTGCAAAGTTTGAGCACCTCTGCTGTAAAAAAAATGTATTGGAGTTTTATAGCCAACCACATAAAAAAATTACCTACATCATAAGGATTCTAAAACAGTAGCATAAGTACCTACTTTAATGGTAAAATTACTGAGCTATAGCTACTAATGTGTAAAAGTAGGCGTTTCATTACAAAATAGCAAAATTATTTGCAGATATTTTTTTTTAGTTTTTACCAGTTAAGTAGCGCTGTCGACCCTAAAATTAGACTTTACTACCTGCTCGGCACATTCAGTTGAATTCTAAGCTGTGTGAGCGAGACAAAACTGTGCTTGGGAATATTGCGAGTGAAAGGGTCAACAAATCTCCTTTGTATGGTAGAATTCGTGTTTGGTTATTGTTTTGTCTCCGTAGTTAAAACTATTTTAATTTTAGTGCGTATTTCGACGTTCTCGACATCGCATGTGCTCTTGTTTTTCTGATTCTCGGTGACAAAATTCTACATTTGGCATTCTACTGGACTCGATTTGTGCATTTTGATTGGATTTTGTTTGTTTGGTGATAACTGCGACGACTCGGCATTCTACTGGACATTTGTTCTGTATATCAACAGGACTGTGTGATGTCACGAGAAATTTATACACCCCAAGAGTATTCCAATATGCATTACATTTACGGAGAATGTAGTGGCAACGCAAGTGCTGCCGCAACACTTTATCGGGAGAGATACCCGAACGCGCGTCACCCCGACTATCGAGTTTTTACAAGAGTGCACCAAGCTTACTCAGAGGGCAGAATACCTGGTACTGGCGTTGGTGGCCCTAGGAGCAGAGGACGACCCCACAATCCTGTAACTGAAGATATTGTCCTTGACATGGTGGAAGAAGATCCCAGTATTTCGATGCCAGATATCGAACGCCGTACGGGAATATCAAAATCTACAGCACATCGTATTGTGAAAAAATTTAAACTGCATCCTTATCACGTGACACGTGTACAAACATTGCTACCACGAGACTACCAAGCACGGATTGTTTTCTGCAATGAAATGTTAACAAGAATTCAAGAAGATCAAGATTTTTTCAGAAAAATTTTATGGAGCGATGAGACTACATGTAAAAGGGATGGGTATCTTAACCTTCATAACTTGCACAGTTGGCAATTGACAAATCCACATTTGATGAGAGAAGATAAATCCCAGTATCAATTTAAAATAAATTACTGGACGGGCATATTAAATGGAAAAATTATAGGCCCATATGAATTGCCGGGCAACCTAAATGGCAACAATTATTTACAATTTCTTCGAAACCAGTTGCAAATATTATTAGAAGATGAGCCACTAGCCATCCGGCAAGGAATGTGGCTCCAGAACGACGGTTGTCCGGCACATTATGCTGTGCAAGTAAGAAATTATCTAAATGATGCCTATCCCAACAGATGGATCGGCCGATTGGGGCCAATACTGTGGCCACCACGGTCCCCAGACCTAAATCCTCTGGATTTTTTTTATTGGGGCTGTTTGAAGGAGCAGGTTTACAAGAAACCAATAAACTCATTAGAAGAACTTCGACTTCGCGTCGCCGAAGCAGCCAGAATTATATCATCAAAAAATTATAATAACAGATTACAAAAATCTTTTATAAAAAGGTGTAGAGCTTGCATAAGGGCATCAGGAGCCCAATTTGAACATTTACTTTGATTATTTTTATAATAAATACTTTTTTGGTCATTACTTGTTTTATTTTTTTCTTTTGCAATTTTGTAATGAAACGCCTACTTTTACACATTAGTAGCTATAGCTCAGTAATTTTACCATTAAAGTAGGTACTTATGCTACTGTTTTAGAATCCTTATGATGTAGGTAATTTTTTTATGTGGTTGGCTATAAAACTCCAATACATTTTTTTTACAGCAGAGGTGCTCAAACTTTGCAGTAAAATAAATTTCAGAAATAAAATTTATGTTTAGGGACTACTAGTTAACTACTATCCTAAGTAGTTGCGTTTTTTTTAAGGTAATTTAGGAATACCATTATTAGGGAATACTTTAAAAGAAAAAAATCCGAACTAGGCCTCATGTAGCGGACGTGATGCCCACAAATGTGAGGAAAACTGGGAAATTTCTAAATTTTACAAAAAAATTCGTAGACCGCGGACTGTTGGGAATAGAATTTTTTTTTTTGGGATGTGGGTCCCCACCTCCCCCCCCGCACACGCACGTGCAGGATTATCCACCATTTCTGGGAAACCCTGTATATATAAAAATCAATTGCTGTTCGTTAGTCTCACTAAAACTCATAAACGGCTGAACCGATTTGCCTAATTTTGGTTTACAAATATTTGTAGAAGTCCAAGGAAGGTTTAAAAGCTGAGAAAAAAATAAAGAAATTGCAATGAAAGTAGCAAAAAAAGTAGTAAGTAACTATTTTATTTTCCCATACAATTTGTTCGTACCTGTCAAACTGGATGCATTTATTTCATTTGTAATCAAAACGTTATATTAATTATTAAATTTCTGAACGCACTATAAATATTTGACTACAGACAAACGTGACATATATGTTTGTTGTCAAATATTTATATTCATTTATTCTGCTTACATGTACCTATATATACATTTTTTTGCTTAGATGGTAGGTAGCTTAGAAGTAAGTAGATACATATGCCCTGTAAGGGCACTGCAAGTTGGAATATTGGTGAATCCTTGGATATCTTCTTTATAATTTGTGTTTGTGAATTCGTGAAGTGCGCGGAAACTTTTTATGTATCCATATAATTTAACCGTCGTTCATTGACATGAATTCATTTTCATGAAGTGTCGCGTCACTTTGACAAGAGTGTTTTATATAGTTTTTATCCCGAAGTTCCGCGGGAACGGGAAATTTCAAGCGTGCGAAGCCGCGGGCGGGTCAACTAGTTTATAATATTTGTATGGATACTATTTGTTTGATTATAGATCGCGTGTGCGTCGAATAAAGAAGGATGTTCTATCGATGTGTGGGGACAAGCGTTTTGTATGGGCGCGTAACGCTACCGTGGCGTTCGCCAGAGGCGTCCAACACCGGCTGTCGAGGCCTGGCTCCTACGCGCTGGCTGATGGGTAAGCAATGCCCTCACGTCGACCAAACACCCAGCGGTAACAGGTTTATCTAAACAGGTATATTTTACAGATATATCGAAGCTCCCCGTAGAGATAACTGAACAGTTTAAGACACGTTTCATTTTAGCTGTCATCCATTTGAATCCAGATCATAATCTATCAACACACCAATCGAAACCGGTTCGGCCATTACGACGTGATTGAGTAACAAATAAACAAACATCCAAACTTTCACATTTATAATATTAGTGTGATACAGGATTTATCACGTACTGGTTTATCGGTGTTACGACCGGTACATGAATAATCATGTTTTTATAATGAAGTTAATGAAAAATTAAATAAATCACGAAAATAGTAATACTTAATAAAAGTATTTACTTTCAGGATGTTGAGATTGTCTAATATTATAATGAGCGATATCTGCGGTTTTATAAACACGAAGGCGCCGTCGAGACGCTGCCAGCATCCCAAAGCAAAGTTTATGATGGAAATGTCGGATAAGGTGACATTCTGATCATACAAATATTTGACTTTTTGAAACTCGAATGTTTTTCATTGATTATGTGATTTATTTTTGTGGATAATCTTCATCATCATATCAACTATAAGACGTCCCCCGACCTCCCCATTAGATCTCCTGAGCGACAGATCTTGTGCGACCTGCACCCAACGGCTCACAGCAACTCTTATTAGCGTCTTTCCATCTAGTCGGGGGCTCCGCTTTCCAATGCGTGGTCTCCACATGTTTTTCTTTTCTCTTTTCTGCCCCAACGGCCGTCAGTACTACGAGCTATGTGCCCCGCCCACTGCCACTTCAGCTTGCTAAATCATCTGGGCTAAGCCAGTGGCCTTAGTTTGTCTACGAATCTCCTTATTTCTGATTCGATCTCTTAGAGAAACACCAAGAAAAGCCCTCTCCGTAGCAAACATACACATAGGTACATAATACATGTTCCGTATATTATCGGGCTTCGCACACCTCATTTCCATCCCACGGGAATTGATTTATGGGATGAAGAGTAGTCTATGTTCCAGGTCATCATCAATCTATCTTCCAAATTACAGACAAATCAGTTCAGTAGTTTTGGCGTTAGAGAGGAACAAACATACATACAAACATTCAAATGTTCGCATTAATAATGATACCTAGTGCGATATCAGTTTGTTTTCTACCAGGTTGCTGTTTGGATTGATGAAATTCTGTGCGAGTCAGACGATAGAATGCTGATGATGGACTTCGATGAAGACGAGGGTAAGCTACCTTCTAGTGTTTAGGAACAATTGTCACCAGTTTCAAATTCGGCTGCTCAATCGAAACGAAAGCAGTTAATAGCTTGAAATTGTGAAAATTGTTCATTATTTTCCGAAACATCTCCGAGCGATTTGGGCGGATTATGTACCTACAAAACATTCGAAACGCGTCAATGATATTGAGCAATGATTGCAAAAACCACCCAATACTCGGAGCTGGCTCGGGCTAACCGAACGAGGTACTTGTGACCAAGTCTTATATTCGTACAACTAGAAGTGGAACGAAGCAACGCCGACGCAGAGAGGCCTGAACAGTCGGAAGTATACTCGCCATCCCCGTCCACCGCCGGGGAGCCTAGAGACGGGACCCCGGGGGCTTCACCAGAGAATACTGAGGTGACTCCGGGAGCTACGCCGGGAGAAACACCTACGAGCGCGCCTACTAGCGGAGCCACTAGTGTTGCGCCTTCCCTCGGAACTATCCCGCAACCTTCTGCGACTAATATTCCGAAATAGTAACGGTGAGAAGTATGGTTCTTTAACTCGGTACTGAAGCACCTCTGGGGCCCACTTCTACTAAACCAATCGCTTCACTATGACGGGTATAGTTAAAAAATTCCCACTAAAAATTCCTTTTGGTATTCTACTAACACAATATTTTTTCAATGACTGCCGTTGCTATGACAACACCATTGAAAATTTGACAGCTTATCGGAATCATAATCGTTTTTCTTGTAAATTAATAGAATTGGGCCCCGGAATGATAGCCAAAGTGGACTAGCTACACTTGTACTACTGACCCAAGTTATTTCCTTCATATCGAGACGATAAGTCTTTAAAATCAAGGGTTTTGAATCAACTGGAGTCTGCGAGTAGAATATTTTTTTTATTTGTTAATGAGAACTTTGTCATCCGAGACACTATAGGTACTTGGCATACCATCATCATATCAGCCATAGGGTGTCCCACTGCTGAACATAGCGCCATAGATGTCCAGGGCGACAGATCTCATTTAATATCATATAAATACTATTGTCCACAGATGTTTTAGCCACATATGAATATGGCGGCGCTGGATTTGCCGACGACTTCTTGAATAAGATCGGAGGTGTAAGTATACAACCTGTTTTGTTATGTACGACATTAATTTAAAACACACATCTGGAATCGTATGAACTGATTTTAGAGGTGGGCTTAATACCGGTAGCTTGAATATTTATTCAGTAATCGATACATTTCCAAAAAACAATTTTTGACCTAAATCGGTGGCGCCTTTTCGACGATGCCGCATAGTCAGTTTAACACGTACCTTTTTATAGAAGCTGTTTCATTGATATTATAAGACTTGACAATAAGTTTGTTTAAAAATTTAAGTTTTCTATGGTAACGAATTTGAAAAAAAACCATTTTACAACAATACTAGCCATTAGCCTTACCCGTGTTTTTCTTTTAATGTCGTACATAACAAAACACGTAGTATAAAGGTCACAGCTCACTACATCAACCCGGCACCCGACCCGCACCGCCTCTCCTCGAGCGGTTAGTATTCTTTACATGAAATTGTATTGACGCGCGCACTACATCACCTCCGGATCGCCTCGGGAGTATGCAGTTCACGCGCGGACGAGTTGTCCACTCGGTGACTCCGCGCGGCCCGCGGGTGCTTCCCGCGAGCACAATGCAGCGGCGATGCTTCGCTCCCCGCCTACTCGTCATTTCCAGCCTTTCTGTCTATCGTGTCGGTGTCCACCCGTTGACCGCGCGAGGTCCACTGGTTGACCACGCGGCGTGCACTGCTAATAACGACGCGTCCACCCGTGGCCCACCCGCTGTCAACGAGTGAACGCCGTACGCCGAGGCGGGGCGGGTCGGGTGCCGGGTTGATGTAGTGAGCTGTGCCTTAAACGTACCAGAAATACCAATCTAAATATATTTACAAATTTGAATACAAATCTTTAAAAATTTTGCTTACGCCCTCAGCTTTGTACGCGTATTTTTTTCAATTAGCCTATGCTGAAATCCAGTTCATAATGCAGGTCATGTACCAAATTTCATCGAAACCAGTTCAGCCAATTCATTGATTAACGAACAAACACCCAAATTTTTTCATTCGCACGCGTGGCTTATAAATAAAAGTAGCCTAATGTCTCAATCCAGGTATAGATAGACAGAGAAACAGAGCTACTTTCGAATTATTCATATTAGTATGGATAATGTTATACCAGAGACCAGTAATATAAATAGACTGCCAGTCTCGAACAAATTAATGTAACTCGATATTTGATTACCTGTTAGGACGCGAGATGTCGCTAGGAGTTCCAAATCATTATATTTATGTGACCTCTAGCCAACATCTAGCTTACTACCGCTCACGAAAAAAACAATAAAAAATAGATGGCGCTATTTCCAATTTAACGTGCGCGATAGTATTAATGCGACGTTGTCAGTTTGCACGGTATGCGATGTTGCCGGTCTTCAGTTTCGTTAAAACTTCAATCTTTAGTATTTTTTGAGACTTGCGCACAATTTTATCGGAATTGCCAGAACATGAAAGTTTCCGTCAAAATAGGGCTTTTTAGGAAAGGAAAGCCTTGCTGGTGCAGTAATAAATAGATATATTTAATTCATTACTTAGGTCTATGACCGTACCATTATCACCTAAATGCGGAAATACCTATTTGTAAAATACGTATTTGTAGTGATATGTACAGATATGTAGAATACTTTTTGAAACAAAATAAAATTCATTAGTAAGTAACCGGCAAATGCATACTACAAGATAATACGTTATTTACTAAAATAATAAACTTAATTACATATGTACACTACATATAATAAGCGCAACAAAATTTCTTAGACTTGCTAGTCGTGACTTTTGAGAAGTGAGGTTTGGCAACACAGCATGCAACAAATTAGATGCATTATATGCATTTATATTACTGGTCTCTGGTTATACTAATATTTTAAATATTAGATGTTTATAGTATGCTAATTAAAATATATTTCAATAGGATATCTGCGAGCTAATTGTGGAAATGGAAATTAATTTAAATTGCTTAGCAACAGTCCTTGGTACACATGTTGTAGAAAAACCGAAATCTACTGCAATCACTTGATAAAACACTTTGAAAACTTGGACACTTGGAAAAACACCAATTGACTTATGGCGTAAATAAGCTTTTAGCTAAAAAAAAATAAAGTAAAATGAAAACTGACTTGGATTTTTCATTCCACGAGCCTCCTTGGTACAAGTGAACAAGCTTCATTCATGTAATTATTTGCCTTGTAATTGGTTAAAATCATTCTTCATTTTCTAAATAAAATTTTTTAGTGTATATTATACGGTATACCTGAGGTTACTAAGTTTTCGTGTTCAGTTGTATCAAGTTGGACAATGAAGGATGATTTTGTGTGTTTTATTTCTACGGTTCTTGTTGTATTCACTGCGTTTCTTTGTTTTCAGGGTGGTCTAAAAGGCCGTAAGTAAACTGATATTATTATTAAAATCATATTTTCACGAAATAAATAGGCACAGAAGGCCAGATTTATTTATTACTAATTATAATCAAGATCGGCCCGAGCGATAACAAACGCGTCGGATCTTGTCACCGAAATTTTCGCTCCTATTGGTCAATCAGTACGCGCCACTCGCAAGCCCCACCTAATTTCTTTTTTGTCACGACCTGCGCTGCATCCACATCCGCATCGATTACTGCGGAGTCAGATGTCCAAATCGATGCGGAAGCTCCGCATTTGCGGATGCGGATGTGAATATTCGCAACACAGGGATGTTAATTAATTACCTCGACCGTAGCGCTAAGGCTGGCTGGCGCTTACAATATACCACAACCAATACAGGACAATTTTGATAAGAACGTTTATTCACGTAATCAATTTAATGAGCTAATAAAGTTTGTTTGAAGCCACTTATAATATAAGTATAATTTTTTTATATAATTTGACCACCTCCGTGGTGCAGTGGGCGAATAGCCGGCTGCGACGCAGGAGGTAGCGGGTTCGATTCCCGCCGCGGAACAAATGTTTGCATGATCTACAGATATTTGTTCCGGATGGAATTGACAGCTTTTAGGATTGTCTGGATGTTTTTCTATATATAATAAGTATGTATTTACAAAATAAAGTATATAAGTATCTATCAGTTATCTGGTTCCCATAGTACAAGCTCTGCTTAATTTGGGGCTAGATAGCGCTGTGTGGAAGGCCAGCAATATTTATTTATTTATTTTTTTGCACCTTTATGTCCAATTTATTTCTTTATTTATGATTTTTTGCAAAGTGGTATTTTTAGAACCAACTTATATCCACTTATTTACACTTCCACTTATATACACACTAGGCCAAGCCTGTATCGCGAAGACCTCGAAATTCTTACTTGGATTGAGCTGTTGTGAGGACCTCGGACTAATAAATAAATAATTTATAATAGTGTAGATAACAAACGACCTTTATTTTATATCACATTAAGTTTTCCTTTAGACGTCCACGTGTTCGTTTTGTTTAGGGTTTTGAAGTAGTACTCGTTCTAATGTTCCGTGTGTGCCGGAGAGTCGCACCATGTCTCCGGTCTTGAATATGTCCGTGGCGTCTGTGGCGCCCACTATGCAAGGGAGACCGTACTCGCGCGCTATCACGGCACCTGAAACAAGGAACAATTACGTTTTTAGGGCTCCGGCCAAAATGGTAACAACGGAAACCTTATGGTGCAACTTTATCCGTCCGTCCGTCCATCTGTCACAGCTGATTATCTCAGCAACTACTGAAAAATTCAAAATATAGTTACTAGGTCAAGTGGGGTAAGATATTAATTTACACATTCCAAACCCATTTTTTATTTTATACAGTTTTGGAGTGTCGAAAAAATACCCCCCTCCCCCCTTATGAAATTAATATGATTGATTATACGAGTATATGCAAAGATTACAGGAAAATTATAACGAAGTCACGAACAGTTTTTTAGATATCTGTCTTAAAAGTTTCTTTGGTTTACTGGTCACATAACTAGATGGCGCTGCTTAATTAAAATAAATGAACCTATCTAGGATCGGAACCCTCTGTGCGCCAGTCCTACTCGTACATGACCGGTCTTGTTTAACTAGTGGGTAAAAAACAATGGCGCGACGATCTGAATGGGTTCCACTCTGACTGGCAGGAGATTTCTGGAGAACGCAAGGAATGGAAGGAAATGGGGGAGACCTTTGTCCAGCAGTGGGCCAGTACAGGTTATTAAAAAATAAATAAATGTAAAATAAAATTATAATAATTCATCATAACCGATATAAATCAATTTTCAATGCCTTTGATAATAGAAATAACAAAAGAATAATCCAAAAATCAGATCCTTAAGTCCTGTGTAGAAACTGTAAGGATGATCGAGATTTGTTAGCTGGTTGTGAATTTACTTGTAAAAATTTACGTAAAATGTTCACGTGAATGAATAAAAGTTTTTCTCAAATTTGTAATCTAGCACAGAATATAGTAGGTGTCAAACCTAATGCTACTTTTGAGCGTAGGTAATTTATATCATGATACGTGCGGGCTTTACTTCTGCACCTATTTATTTTGTGTCTCTATCATGCGCTGGATGGCGCGGCGGTATCAAACAGGAGTTATTGAACGTACCGTGTGAAATGAGTCCGCCGAGTTCTGTGACGATTCCAGCGAGCAGCGGGAAGTATGGCGACCATCCGATGTCTGTGGCGTGCGTTATCAATATATCTCCTTGCTTCAGCTCATCTATCTGCAAAACATGCATAGATTGAGATGATGGTACAATCACGAATAATAACATGCTACACTAAGGATGCGCTACACTTTCCACCAAAACTGCGAGGAAGCTAGGCCCTTTAATCACGTGAAGTTTTTTCGGCAAATATTTATGTTTTAGACTACCCCCACCCCCCTACACCGAACTTCACGTGTATTTTTTATAATTTTTTTTTTTAATCCGGTAGGTTTTTTGCGACAAGTGGTTGCGGGAATCGAACCCGCAATCTCTTGCGTCTCAGCCGGCTATTCGCTCACTGCACCGCGAAGGTCATAAAAATCTTATTTGTAAAAATGATATCAAATGGTACCTATCTTATTTATAAAAAAAATTGTTAGCTTGACTACATGATCCCCCAAATGAACGGGCATACATACATATATACATGCATATACACATACATACATCCTAAAACATTATCCAACCTCTCCGCAGTCGGGCAATTATATTTATAGAAATTTAAATAAACACCTTTAATTATCACCGCCAGCGTGTACTTAGGGTGTTAGGAATTCACGGTGATGATTAGCAGTTGTTACCTCGGATAGATGTTTGACGACGCAAGCCCTTGCCACGACCTCTCCGCCGCAGACCGTGGCGGCCTCTATCCTGCGGCCGGTGCGCGCCACGGGCAGTCGCGCCGGGAGCGGCGACATCCAGCCCTGGTTAATCTCTGCGAACCGTAGCTTGCACCAGCCGGGGTAGTATTGCTGGCGTTGACTAGCTCTGGAATAACACCAATAATCACTAGTCTAATCAAAATTTTCAAACTTTCGCTATCACTGTACATAATTACTGATTTAAACCGGTATGTATCGCGTATGTCCGAGACCAGGCTATTGCAACATAGTCGAAACGTCGGAATAACAAATAAAAAAGGTACATACGCGATAAATACCCGTTTAAATCAGTAAAAATATACCATAACTACTTATATTCTGTACACTCTTCTAACTTCTATGTTAACTCCTTCATTGTAAAAGCTATCCGATACATCATTAGATTATGACCTGGATAGAAACATAAGCTACTTTTTATGATAATTCCACATGTTTAAAGCCACGTGCGGAAGCTAGTAGTTTTATAAAAGCAGCATGAATAGGGCAAGACTAAATTTTCCAAGAGGGGTCTCCTAAATATTTAACTTAAAGAATTTTGCCCATTTTTTGCAACTAATTATGGAACAAAGAAAAAGCAAACGAGTTTACGGCATTCGTTAGTGTTTTATTGAACATAGCTTTAGGGCGACTTGTACAACTATCCCTAAACGTATTTCACGACTAAACATGTTTAAATTTGACATATAGTATGTATAATCTGAAAACTCTCTTAAACATATTTAGGCACTAAATACAATTAGGCATCGTTGCGCAAGTTGCTCTTACTGGCTACAAAGAAAAATAACTCACTTTCTCAATAGTGCCGGATCCCGCGTCTGAATATAATCACGAAGCTCTTTGAAACGGAAGAAAAACACGAGGTGTTCATTCGGCAGATACCATCGCTTCACCAGCGCCCGCCCGAGACGAAGGAAAGCCAACCTTATCTTGTGGACAGCAAGGATCACATGAGCTTTCGTGCCTTCGCGGTGTCTAATTGTGCGACGGCAGAGAGGCATTACCCATCTCAGAACCTTCCTATAAACAAACCAGAATATTAGCAAAACTAACGTTAGACAGTGACCTAATAGAACGAGATTTCGCGATCAAACATACTGATGCATACAATTGGATTGGGATTACATAGAAATGGGCCCTAGGGCCGAGCCCAAATACTGATAATTTCAGAGAAAAACGATTATTAAGCAATACCATTATTTAATTATTATGATTGTTGTGATAAGCTGCCAAATTTTCAATGGTGTTGTCATAGCAATGGCGGGCATGTGTTAGTAGAATACCAAAAGGTATTTATATTGGCAATTTAACGATGTGGCGACGATACCACTGTCGAAGTGAAGCGATTGGTTTAGTAGAATTTGACCCAGGACATACTGGGGCATATACATGACCGTCGTTGCTATGACAACACCATTGAAAATTTGGCAGTCTACGACAGGAACAACAATCATAATCGTTAAATAATGGTATGGCTCCATGATCGTTTTTCTTTTAATTATCAGAATTGGGCCTCCGATCGGCCTAACGACGGTCGCGCGAACGCTATTGAGCCGCGCGGAGGTGTGATGCTCGCATGGTTTATTCGCGCGATCGCGTTCTATTAGGACACCGCCTTATGATTTTAGACAAAGTTTAAATCCCAATTACGTACCTGGTGCTTTCCTTTTGTGGACTCTTGAGTGAAGCAATAATTTGGTCGTCAGTTTTTGACTGATGTGTACTTTCAGCGGTAGAACTCAAGTTCTGGAGTACTTTTATCATATCTTCTGGTACTAGAGCCCAAGGCCTCGTTGATAATTCAAACTAAAAACATTATCGTATGAACAAATCACTTATCATCAAAAAAGTCGTGACATAAATATATTCGGCTTGCGGCTTCACGAAGCACCTCATTATCAACTCATCAAGTTCGACCGACTTACCGCACCAATACAATGTTAATATATAACTAATTTCGTCGCTTAGAATAACTACATGTAGAATAGAAGTTTCGAACAAATTTCCGTTCGAAACGGTCACAAAACAATGAATGTGTGCGTGAATGCCATATTTGATATTCTCAGGCACGCACACAAGAGCACTAGTAATGCAGCAAACGGGTAAACATTTTCACCGCACAAAACGTCTTATTTTTTTTTTTGAGAGCCGCACTCACTACTACGTCGGTCATAAAACTCACAGCGCGGACGTCGTTTGGAGCCATATATTAATCCAATTTTATGGCCTATTTTTCGCGCGTGTATTTATTTCTATCTGTAGTTGATCGAGCGAAGCGAGATCTCCAAATCAACTTGGACAAGTCGGCGTTGTATGTATGTACGTAAGTATGTATGTAAGTATGATGTAGGTATGTATGTTTGTTTGTCTGAGGATAACTTTCGAAGCGTTGATCCGATCAACGTGAAATTTGATACATAGGTTGGTGTGACTAAATGAGCTATAAATATTGGGGGGTTGTTGAGATATTGGGGTTCAAGAGGGGTAAAAAAATGACACTATTTCGTCAAGTGGGATGAGATGTCTTTATTAGAACATTTCGACATTGTTTTTATTTTTAGTAAAGTTCTTGTAGTTTTTGAGTTATTAGCCATGATAAAAACTGAACTTGATAAAATTCACAGGGTACACCAGTGACCCCACAGTGCTGTAACTTGGTATGGGTCTAGCTTCAGTGACACAAATATAGTCAAAGGTCTGAAACCCAGAATGACTGCAATTTGTACCCCAAAAAACGGTAACCACATAACATGGACTCCCGTTACCTGTAATTTGAATGAAACTGTAGGCCAAGTTAGATGGTTTATATTTCGTGGCACTATTTTGATATTTAAAGATGACAAATAACATTTTTTACGGGACACTCGCGAGATCTCAGTTCGCGGCGAACCACTCGGTTTCTAACAAATCATTTAAAAGTACATACTTCTTAAAAATTCCTTTCGAAAGTTACCTACCTCCATAATAGCTCTATGGCCGTGTTGGTCCAAGAACTTAGTTACTTCACTGTACACCTTTGGCAAATGAGTGTTCAACCATTGCATTCCCTCGTTAGGGTTCAATGACCGAAACTCGTCGTATTTCCCGGAAGCTTGTAGTTTCCGTGCTAGAGAGGCGAGCCCTTGCGGCACCTCCGCGGACAGCACGTCGCCCGAGCTCAGCAGTGCGCCGATCTCATTACACAGCTCCGGTGAGAAATCTGAAATTTCAACAAATCACAGACATTTTAAATTAGCTGACCCGCCCTAGCTTCGCAAGGATTGCTATCAAAACAAAATATAAAGATAATGTAGCTTCCTGTTAGTGAAAGAATTTCGTCAATCGGTTAAGTTCGGCAAAGTAAAATAATCTTTATTCATTGTCGTCTAAGGATAATTTTGGAATGTCTTAGGGAATAGACAATAGACAATAGACAATAGACAATAATTTATTTGCTAAATAGCACACATAATACATTTACAAAACATGATTTAAAATGTAAAAGATGAAAACATGTAAGACATAAACAAACAATAGGTGTAATAAATAATTAATTTTAAATATGAGGTAGGTATGTTGTGTGCTATAGCAGCAAAAGGGCCTCGACTCAGCATTATGTCAACTGGGTTAGTAGTTGACGCTGTTATTCTGCCTAGACCGCTTAATCACCCACCAGACCCTGTGAGAGCAAAATTATAATTGTGTGATGTCAATGATGAAATATGTGATGTCAATGATGAAATTATGTGATGTGTATGATAAATAAAAATATAATAATGCCAGGTGAATTAATTATAAAAATTACATACTTACCTAAATAAATTACAAAAAAAAAGTATTAAAATAAAAATTAAATAATTAGAATTGGATTAGAATAATAAAAATAATGAAAAAATTGCCTAAAACTAGCAGGTAAAGGGGGCGTTCGTACCAGGCAACCCAGTTTTCTGCCTATCTATCACCACTCGTTTGAAATGTTTTTTAAACGTGTATTTGGATTTCAAAAGTCGTAGTGGTGGTGGAAGATTGTTCCAACACTTGGTTGCAAGGTATCGGAAGCTGCCCCTAAACGCTACTGTCTTGAACTTGCTGTAGTGCAGCAGTTTTTTCGTTGGTCTTGAGCTATACTTGCTCTGCGACCCGTCGAGTTTAGAATAGAGATACTTTGGAAACCCTGACGTCATTACGCTGTGGACTAAGACAGCCATATGCAGATCCCTTCGCGAAGCCATATTTAATGTGGACGACTTATTTAAGTAGGGTGTGATGTGTGTTCGCGGCGGGATATCAAAACAGAATCTACAGCATGCGTTCTGAATTCGTTGCACAAGACGTGCTGTTTTAGCCATCAGACGGGGGCCATATACCAGGTCTCCATAGTTAAGTTTTGATAAAATGAGTGCATCACAGACTTTAATACGGATTTCCTCTTTAAGATAATTTCTAACTTTGTAGAGAAGTTTTAACCTAAAGAAACAGGACTTGATTAGGTTCATTACGTGACTTTCGAAGCGGAGTTGGCTATCAAATAGTATACCGAGGTTTCTAGCCTCATGGACCCGCTCTACCCCATGACCAAGTATATTAACGTCAAGAGAGTGCGTAGAAATATCAGCTATTTGTCGCTTTGAACCCAGTACCATAAACTTAGATTTTGAGGGATTCAATACAAGGGCATTATTATTTGACCATGCAGCTATACTTCCAAGATCATTGTTTAGCTTCTCTAATTCATCCGGAACTTCTTTAGAGCGCATGGGTAAGTACAACTGTACGTCATCAGCATATAGATGAAACTTGCAGTGCTTAATGCCCCAGCAGAGGTCAGCACTGTAGATTATAAAAAGTAATGGTCCCAAGATTGATCCCTGTGGCACGCCACGGTTTACTTCAGCTACCGGGGATTTAAGATGCGAGCCATTCTCCCGATTGATCTGTACAAACTGAGATCGATTACTCAAGTAACTGTTAAACCATTTAATGGAAGCTGTGTCAACCCCATAATAAGCCAGCTTTGAGAGCAGCAGTGATATATTTATTGAATCGAACGCACGAGAGAAGTCAAGTAACACAAGCACCGTACCGAGTCCCTGGTCTTGCGCGGCAAGGATGTTGTCAGCGACATCCAACAAGGCCGTCGTGGTTCCCCTGCCCTTACGAAACCCCGATTGAACGTCAGGTAGGATATTATTCCGTTCGACATATCTACTAAGTTGATTGTAGACAACTTTTTCAATGACCTTAGACAACACTGGTAGAATACTTATTGGCCTTAGATCCTTAATGTCGGCTGGATTAGCAACTTTAGGTATCGGGTTCACTAAGGCTATTTTCCATTGGTTTGGGAAAGTAGATGTCAAGAGCGACCTATTAATGATGGCGGTTATTAGAGGTAAGGTAAGCGGCAGAGTGAGCAATACCATGTCCATGGACAGACCGTCTATACCTCTTGCGTTTGTTTTGATTGCCAAGAGGATTTTAGCAACTTCTTCTTCGTCAACTGGTTGTAAGGAAAATATAATGTTATCGTTAAATCTATTAAATTCAAAAAATGTTAGGTTAGAAATCGGGATGGAATTTACACCAGAAACGTTTAAAAAATGTTTATTGATGTCATCAGGGTTGTCGTAACTGTCAGGTAGACAATTATCACTTTTTGTGCTGGGCAATACATCCTTCTTAATATTTTTCCAGAGTTGTTTCTCATTTCTTAATTCTGAGTTGATTCGGTAGTCATAATAGGCACGAGTTTCATTATAAATACTCTGAGTGACTAATGATTTTAGCTCCTTATAATAGCGCTTATGACTCTCTAATTTTGTGCAACGGTATCGATCGTGGGCTTGATTACGACAAGTCATCATCACTTTCACAGTATCTGTTATCCAGGGCGCAGGCTTACCTATGATTTTAACTGTCTTAAAGGGTGCATGTTTATCAAATAAACCTGTGATAACACTAGTAAAATTGACCACCATTTCATTTACAGATGTCGCTTCTGTGACTTTGTTCCAGTTTACACCTGACAGATCATCATTAAAGTTTTTAAGACTTATGTCTTTGAGAGGCCTGTATGTTATCGACTTTGGGGGGACGATTTCCTTTTTTATGTTGAGTGTCGCGGAGACAAAGGCATGCCCCAGAGAGGCGGTGATATTAGAAACTGTAATGTTACGAACCCTGCAGTCAGTACAAATAAGATCAATTAAGGTCTCACTGGTATCGGTAAAATGGGTTGGCGACACGACTACTTGGGACAGCCCCGTATATGTTAAGAACTGGTTAAATTTATTTGTCATAATATTATTTGGCTCCAGTACATTGATATTAAAGTCTCCCATAATAACTATACCACCGAAGCTGGAGAAATGAGCAACCGATGCAGTGAGTGCGTCGATGAAGACATCTATATTGATCCATTCGGGGCGGTAAGCTGTGCCGATTACTATACTTAATCCATTTATCCTGACTGACAACCACATTTGTTCTATTTCCGCATCTGGATGGATGATAGTACGCGCACAGATACCTCGTTTTATGTAAAATCCTACACCTCCTCCTTTACCGCGCTTCATGTGAAGCGGGCGTGGGGTGTTACGGAATTTATAACCGGGAATGATCGGCGCACGCGCTTCTTCATCTCTCTTTATCCACGTCTCATTGATTGCTACAATATCATATTTAGAGTTACTCATGGCAAAAATTAAGTCATTGTGACCCGTACCTAATGATCTTGCATTGAAAAGTCCCAACGTACAGAATTTCGTTTTAGAACCCATTTTCAATTATTGTTACTTTGTGATTAAAAATCAAGAAAGTAAGGCATGGTATGGGGGGGTGAATGTCACAGATAAGAGAGGTGGTGCCGGTGGTGGCACGGACTCGCCATAATATCATTTCAACAAAGGTAAATACGGAAATAGGATTATAGTTAAATGTCAACAGCCACGTTATAATAAATTGTAACGTATCTCGTATACTAAAATGTAAAATAATGTTTATAATAATTTGTAAAATTGATTGTATACTAATATAATATAAAATAAATGTCGGAACAATGTGTAAAATAATTTGTAAAATTGATTGTAAGATATGAGGTATAAATAATTGCAGTTTATGTCGAATAGTCAGGAATAAAATAAATGTTTGAACAATGTGTAAAGAGATTTGTAAAATAGATTGTAAAATACGTGATTTTATTAATAATAGAATAAGTTGATTAAGCAGGAATAAAAATAATGTCAAAATAATTGTAAATACTATTAAAATAAAATGTCCCAGGTAGATAAAAATTTGTAAAGTTGATTTTGCTATAGCATCACAACATACACACACCTTTTGGTAAACTACCGTTACAGTAAGAAAAAAACTATTTAAAAACATCACAGAGCACTTTAGAAAAACACAATAAAAATTCCAGAATAATACCATCATCATAAACATGCTAAATCTTATAACAAACAGGCAAAGAGACATAACATCAACAAGCTTTACAGGAGGCTTATAAAAAACTAAGTGCCCTCGACAATGTTGCCGATTTTCCATTCTAGGAGCCGACCGCGGCGGCCCCAAAAACCCGCACAAGGTCGGCCTCCGAGCGCAGCCGGTGACGCGGAGAGTCCTCGCTTTGGTGCTGACGAGCGTATACCCGCCCGTCCTTTGACCAGACAAACCTCCATTTCAAACGGGCTCCCATCTCTCGGGCCCTCATAAAGAGCTGCCTGTTCTCCCGTGTCAGACGCTCGTTGACGTAGAAACGGCGCGGCTCGCCGGTCAGCCCGGCATCAGCGGTAGTAACGCCGCGGCGTACCCGTGCGGCCCGCAGTAGGTCGTCACGCAGAGCGCGGCGCACAAGTCGCACGGCGATAGGCCGCGCACTCGCACGTCCTGTCGTCTCGTCGCGCGCCACGCCTACTCGATCGGCACTCACGACGTCAGACTCACTCACCGACACCCCCAGCTTACGCGCAAGAGTTAGCACAACGTGGACGATGGCTTCTCCTTTAGCTTCCGGGACTCCAACAATATCAACGTCGTTTGACAGGGATAGCTGCTCTGATTGGCGAATTTGATCTTCGAGTCGTTGTACGCTCTCTCGGAGGTGGCCATTTTCCTTTTTTAGGGCGTTTATAGTGTTGGTCTTCTCACTAAGTGCCGTTTTTAGGCTTTCGAGCTGCGCATCGATCGACGTCAACGAGCCCCGAAATCCACCTAAGATTTCATTCATGGACTGCAGCTGCTCCTTAACTATTTGACCCACAGATTCAGTTATAGCCTTTTTGATTTCGGCATTGATAAGTGACCGTAGATTTTCAGTGGTCAGGTTGCACTCTTTATCTGACTCGATCTGTGGTGGACTTGATTTCGGCTTCCGTCTGGTAATATTACTGGCGCCGCTGTCATCTTCACACACTTGCAGGGACTGCTGGGTAGCTGAGCGAACGGGGGTGTTCGAATTATCGCCCTTGCGTTCTTTATTGCGACATGCCTGACATTTCCATTGGTCCTTCAGGTTCTGCTTCATCGCATTGTAAGCACGCTGCGTTACATTGCCACATTCCAGATCGTAGTGGTTACAGCAAAAAGAACATTTAAGGAATTCCTTTCCAGGTATTGACTTAAGACAGCCGGCGCAGGTCACCTTTTTATACTCCATTATCCCTTTACAACCGGATACATTCACAAAAAAAATGTTGACATTAAGTTCACTAGCAGATTTTAGTTGAGGGTAACACGCACAATGAATTTCACTTTTTAACGTTTAATTTTTGAGTTGTTTCACTTATTCAGCACAAATTAAAGTATTTATGTATTTCACTTTACACGAATCGATAGATCGTGTTATTACGCGTATTTCAGTATAAGTTCCACTTCGAAAAACTGACTTTATACCAATATTTTGAATAAAATTGGAAGAGCAAAATCGTACGTGTCTTCGTCTCACAAGGTCCAACGACCGAACTGGGAACGTACCCATACGTGTGACCCGTTCAGATGGGGGGCTTAAGTTTTTGTCACATAGTCAATATTCTCTAGGGAATCTCTTGGCCCACCCGGCAAGCACCGTATTAATAAAGACAAATCCAAATTAATATTTTACAAAAAAATATTTAAAACCATATTTAGGACTTACTACTTGAAAACTAGATGGGGAGGAGGGTTATGGCATATACTACAGGTGGTCACCAAAGGGGGCGGAGGGGGGGGGGGGGTCGAAAAAATGGGTCACGTAAATGGTGAAATAGACGCGGCGGAGGGGATTATGTAAAAGGTTTGTGATTCATCGGCGATGCTTAGATAATTGTGTTATGATGTTATTTCGTAAGAACGCTGTAATAAATATTTGTTGGTGAAGAGATCTCAGCTGTTAATGGAAATATTTACGGGTTTATTTATGTCATGCGTTATTAAGATTTTTGATTAAGGTATTCTTAATCATTATTATAAATACGGGATTTATACCGTTGGAGTTTCGACCGACAAGTATCGGTTCAGTTCGTGAACCTTAATCAGGGTGAGTGCAATCCGTTCCGAACTCTCGCCTATAATATTGATTGAAATAAACCACGAAAGTTTCTTTAGATATTCTTGTTACCTGAGCGCCCCTCCAACAGCACATTCATAGCTATAAACTGGCTGCAAGTACTAGCGGTACTGGTCACGCTGTGGTTGTACGACAACTTCATCATAGCGGGCTCGGTGTCCGCTATCGCTTGCCACTGCTTCAAGGGCGCTGCGAGCTCTTTCCCTATGTTCAATGCGTTCGCGTCTTTGACGGCTTGCTTCATGTTTCGCTTCGAATTGAGCAGCGACTGAAAGAGATGAAAGTCAGAAAGGAATTACATGAAGAATAATACATAAATTTCCACACTTCCTGCTCGATAATGTCTAATTATGTGTCATGCATACCTCACCGAAAGCAGGTGATTAAATCCCCACGGCTGAACCGGGAGTAAATTGTACTGAATTGTGATTTGAATTTGGAACCACATTTGTATTAAAATTTGAAGCAGAGACCGATACAATGAGAACTTATTCGTAAATCGAACTAACCTCTGCACAGAATGCACTAACCTAGATTTGGTTTTTATTGTGTCACCGAAAGTGTGAAAATTAGAGTATTCTCCTTTTTGATAAAGCTGTCTGCATGGTGGGCGTGATTATATCCCTCTCTGCACTCAGGATTTTAGTCTAGAACTCGTAGTTACGTTCGGAATTCAATATAGCACCCGTGACGGAAGACACTGCTTTATCCCCTCGTTTAATAATCATCTATTAACTTGCCGCCTGTGAATCGAAACGCCGTGAACACGGGGTTTCTATCGAGACCCTACTGTTTCCTTACAACCTATTACAAGTGAGTGAGATAGATAGATAGAGAATTTTAGAATTTGACGACCTCAGTGGCGCAGTGGGCGAATATCCGGCTGAGACGCAGGAGGTAGCGGGTTCAATTCCCGTCTCAAAACAAACGTTTGCATGATCTACAGATATTTGTTCCGGTCTGGTTGTATTTCTATTTATTATAATTAGGTATGTATTTACAAAAAAAAGTATATAAGTATTCTATCAGTTATCTGGTTCCCATAGTACAAGCTCTGCTTAGTTTGGGGCTAGATAGCGCTGTGTTAAATGTGCAGCAATATTTATTTATTTTATTTCGACATTTAAGTAACAAACACACAGAAACTACATACTGTGGATAATTAAATACACCCAGTCACTATGAGCCCAGAGGGCTTAGCCAAGTTACATTCGATTAGCGATTACGCTAGTCGATAAGTCCGAAAATGTATGGGATTTGACAGGTGCTATGGAAATATCACGTGATATATCGACACCAAACCTATGTAGAAATCGAATCGATTTGAAGCGAATGTAACTTGGCTACGGGCCTTGTGCTGAAAAAGGGGTATAGCTCAGCATTATGCTGAAAACGTTTATTGTTGGACGTTAGTTAAGAGTGCCTTATTTCAAAAATAAAACGAGTACAAGTTGTCCAAGAAAGTGATCGAAGTGAGCTAGAAACGAACCTTCACAAGTAAGAGCATTTGTTCCGCCTTGTCGTACCACCGCGGCCGGCGCCGATGCAGCGCTGAGCTCAATATGTGTTCGTTGGCGACGTGGTGTCCGTGGATCGCCATCTCTATCATGCGAATGTTCACGTCGATCTTTGCCGGCATTTTTTGATATATTGACTGGAATTTAAAAGGAAGTCATTGCATTTATTGTCACACTAAATCGATTTTAATAGATAACCTTGACATCGGTGTTGTTTTTATAATCTTCTAGCTGATCGCTCAGGCTTCACAAGAATTTTTATCAAAATCTTCTTTAAATAGTATAAACTGAAGTCACTTTCGCTGTCTGTTACCTTAAATCTTTTAAACTACTCAACAGATTTTAATGCAGTTTTCAGCAATAGATATAGTGATTCAAGAGGAAGGTTAATATGTATAACAAGCTTCCGCCAGCGGCTTCGCACGCGTTGATTGGCAACAAAAAGTAGCCTATGTTTTAATCCAGGTTATAATCTACGTACATACCGATTTGAAAGTAGCTCTGTCTCTCTGTCTGTTTGTTACCTTTTCACGACTTAACGGCTCCACTGATTTCGATGGAGTTTGGTACATATATACCTAGACAGATTATGAATGGACTTGAAATATAGGATACACTTTACACGACTGCACAGAAGGAGGGTAATGTTTTATTGACAAACCATGCGTACGAAGCCGTGGGCGGGTATGCTAGTAAAATATATTTCAAATAATGTAGTTATGTAGCTTAGCTTCCTATTAGTGAAATAATCTACAGAATCGGATAAGTAGTTCTGGAGATTACCCCCTACATCCAAACAAACAAACTTAACCTCTTTATAATACTAGTGGTTCGCCCCGAACTGAGATCTCGCGAGTCAAAACAAAAAAAAAATATTTCTAATCTTTGACTATCAAAATAGTGTCATGAAATATGTAACCACCTAACTTGACCTACAGTTTCATTCAAATTACAGGCAACGGGAGTTCACGTCAATTGGTTGCCTATATTTGTGTCACAAAAGCTTCACGCCTACCAAATTTCACGACTGTAGTGCACCCTGTGAATTTCGTCAAAGTTCAGTTTGTATTATGACTAATAACTTAAAAACTACAAAGTATAAACTAAAAACAAAAACCGGGTCGAAATGTAATAATGACTTTTCATTAGACGTGCCACTTGACCGGATAGTCCCATTTTGGGGTTTTAGATATTGGGATCTTACAGCCCCCCCCCCCCCCCCCCCCACACACACATTTTTAGCTCATTTAGTCACACCAGGATTGTGCCATCACTACCTATAAACCAAATTTCACGATGATCGGATCAACGCTTCGAAAGTTATCCTCGGACAAACAAACATGAATTCTACATACAACGCCGATTTGCCCCAGTTGATTTGGAGATCTCATTTCGCTCGATCAATTATATCGTATTGATTGAGCGAGCGAAGTAAACTAGATTTCCAAGTTCAGTTAGACTAAAGCATTCCGATAGCTTTCTAACGTTTTAAAATGAGCTATTTTTAAATGAAGGTTTTATAACAACAAAATGTGAACGGCAATATTACATACATTAAACAACTGCAGAGCACATCTGTAATGCGTGAGCACTACGCTCGGGTTGAAGCACTCAGGAGTCTTGCCGACCATGGAGTCGATGCCTTTCGTTATCGGCACTGTGACGATGTCATATGTCATCGGTGTCAACGGACGAGGCATCACCTAAAAAACGTAATAATGTTACACCGGACCCTTAGAATAACAACATAGAATAACACATAGAACAGAAGTTTCAAAAAAATCCGTTCTAAACGTAGGCCACAAAACAACGAATGTGTGCGTGAGTGCCATGTTTTACATTCACCAACACACAAAAACGCACGAGTAATGCAGCAAACGGATGGAATGTAATGGAAATTTTCACCGCACAAACCGTCATATATTTTGTTTTTCCGAGAACCACACTCACTACAGCCTGGCTCATAAAACGTCTATGTTTGCATGATCTCCGTGGCGACCTGTGACCTGCGACCGTGGTGGTAAAGGGCTGAGACGCAGGATGTAGCGGGTTCGGTTCACGCCGTGGAACAAATGTTTGCATGATCTACAGATATTTGTTCCGGGTCTGGATGTTTTTTCTATATATTATAAGTATGTTTAAAAAAAAAATCATATAAGTATTCTATCAGTTATCTGGTTCCCATAGTACAAGCTCTGCTTTGTTTAGGGCTAGATAGCGCTGTGTGTCCACATGCCCAGCAATATTTATTTATTTATGTATAACGATGAGCATATGACCTATTTTTCGCGTGTGCACTTTGTTTCTATGTGTTGTTATTCTAAGTGCCGGACCATTCATAAACTTTATTTACTTAAATGGACAGACATAACGTTACAAACAATTAAAATGAATACATACAATTTCTGACTGATCTGACTTGAAACATTATACTTATAAACGCACAGCAAAACTCTTAGTTTGTAATAGTATTTTTATTTTATAGAGTTATCCAACATTTACGGTAATCCTAAGATTTTTAAAACCATCTCAGAAACTTTAGAGCCGGACGGGACTTGAACCCGCAACCTTCCTCATGATACGAGGATGCACTCCCAACATAATGATCAAATTCTTAGCGTATTCATTTTTAATAGTTAGAATAGCTTAGGCATTTGTGTGAGTACTTAATAAGTAATCAGATGACAAGTAGCCCATCCATTATTGGAAGCATGTAAGGTGATTTTCTGTAAATAAGTTCTCAATAAGGTCACCAAACAGCGCCTCACATTATCTAGTAGACGGTGACTATAAGAGCTGCCTATACTAGGCGCCAACGCTCCTGGCAAACGGGGTCATAAAAGACAAGCGACGATGATATTGCTGTCTCGCTCGCTCTTGCAGCCCTTACGGGAGCCGCTAGTGATGCGCCGAGTAACTATCGATAACAATAATTACTAGTAATTGTATTGAAAAGGAAACAAACATGTTTATTGGTTGGCCCCGTCTGCCATGAGTCTTGACATATACTAAAATATAGTAAAGATGATTAGGTACTGCAAGTTATCATAAAATCACAAGCCGAATTAAAAACGTAATTTAAAGAATTCTTACCTCTCCTGTGTTCCCAAAGGAAATAATTTCGTCATCCGCCATCATGGGACAGTCGAGTTCGTGCAATAATTCTTCTTCGGTCCACCGCTCCAAAGATGTAATTGGACGAGCTTGGAGTAGAAAGATATCATCCTGAAAAGGTAAAATTTAAAAATTAAATCCTCGACCCTCTTTTTGCGGCGCCTTAAACTGACAGTTAGAACCACCCAGTTAACTAGCTTCTAATAAACTAGTGGTTCGCCCTGAACTGAGATCTCGCGAGTCTCCCATAAAAACGAAATAATATCATTTGTAATCTTCGGCTATTAAAATAGTGCCACGAAATGCAACCAACTTACTTGACCTACAGTTTCATTCAAATTACAAGTAACGGGAGCTCATCTTAATGGTTTAAACAAAAAATAAAAACGGAGTCAAAATGTACCTTTCATTAGACGTCCCACTTGACCTTATTGTCTGATTTAAATGTTTTTTTACCCCTCTTGGACCCCAATATCTCAACAACCCCACCATATTTTTAGCTCATTTGTGCCATCACTGTACCTGCATACCAAATTTGACAATGATTGGATCAACGCTTCGAAAGTTATCGTCGGACAAACAAACATACATATTATGTACAACGCCGATCCGCCTAAGTTGATCTGGAGAACTCGTTTCGCTCGATCAAAAAACCGCATCCGAATCAATCCATCCATTGGGGAACTACTACACCACAATCAAACAAAGACAGAGTTAGGCGGCTTCAAACATGTAACACCCCTCTTTTGCTTCACACCCCTTTTCTACTTTTGTAGTTTCTATAGAGATATAAGGAATTATTTTACTACCATAAAATATAGATAAATTGGAAAATAAATATACTAAAATAGCATTCAAATTAGGTATCATTCTGTAATGCAAATTATTTGGAAAACATAGTAAATTTTTAACTGTACCTAACATCTTTATTACCTATGTTTCACAATAATTGATTTGACTTTGAAATGAAGATTCACGATACGATGCAGATAAGGATACTCTGATGTCCTCTGATGTGGAAGCTCACAGAGGAATAGATCGCATTTGGTACCTAATTGGGCGTGGCGCAGTGGGCGAATGGCCGGCTGGTAGCGGGTTCGATTCCCGCCGCGGGACAAATGTTTGCATGATTTACAAATATTTGTTCCGGGTCTGAATATTTTTCTATAAATTTAAGTATTTACAAAAAAATATATATAAGTATTCTATTAGTTAACTGGCTCCCATAGTATGCTCTGCTTTGTTTGGGGCTTTGTGAAATTTCAACCAATATTTATTTTATTTATTTAATTAAGTTCGAACATCCCTAGATTTAAGCTTTTTACGAACAAAATGGGTAT
Source organism: Philereme transversata (assembly GCA_963924445.1). Taxonomy (NCBI): domain Eukaryota; kingdom Metazoa; phylum Arthropoda; class Insecta; order Lepidoptera; family Geometridae; genus Philereme; species Philereme transversata. Next base: position 17,087,764 of record OZ004342.1, read on the forward strand.
ATGTAATCTGAAATAAATAACTAATTATTATCATATCATACCCCAGATATAGCCCACTCGATGTCTCTGCCCGCAGCCCACAGTCTCTCCTGCGCCACTCCTAGCCGCGCCAGCTTCATCACCTCTCCCTCTGACAAGCACGCCGTCTCCCTCTCACTCGCAGGCACGTCCTCCAATCCCACGCCGCTATTAGTGTTCACAGTGATGCGTTGAGTCTTCGTACCGAGGTTGGTAGAATGTATGGAGAGGTCGTTGCTGCGTTTGATTATGAATGTGTCGGGTTCAACTGCACCGGATACTACGCTCTGAAATGAAATTGGTTTGTATGGTTCATAATGATTATATAATAAATAATTAAATTCAGAAAACAAGGTACAAAAAGATTTATGTACCCGTGCAAAATACAATAACAGTCAAGGAATCCTTTGGGCATTTTGGCATTGAATTATTAGGTAACTGACGCCGACTCATCATCTGACGCCGACGCCTACTGCGATGCCGACTCTTACTGCGGCGTCGATCCCTACTCCGGCGTCAACGCTTACTCCAACTCCGACGCCGACGCCCACTGCGATGCCATCTCTTACTGCGGCGTCGATCCCTACTCCGGCGTCAACGCTTACTCCGACTCCGACGCCCACTGCGATGCCATCTCTTACTGCGGCGTCGATCCCTACTCCGGCGTCAACGCTTACTCCAACTCCGACGCCGACGCCCACTGCGATGCCATCTCTTACTGCGGCGTCGATCCCTACTCCGGCGTCAACGCTTACTCCGACTCCGACGCCCACTGCGATGCCATCTCTTACTGCGGCGTCGATCCCTACTCCGGCGTCAACGCTTACTCCAACTCCGACGCCGACACCCACTGCGATGCCATCTCTTACTGCGGCGTCGATCCCTACTCCGGCGTCAACGCTTACTCCGACTCCGACGCCCACTGCGATGCCATCTCTTACTGCGGCGTCGATCCCTACTCCGGCGTCAACGCTTACTCCGACTCCGACGCCGACGCCCACTGCGATGCCAACTCTTACTGCGGCGTCGATCCCTACTCCGGCGTCAACGCTTACTCCGACTCCGACGCCGACGCCCACTGCGATGCCATCTCTTACTGCGGCGTCGATCCCTACTCCGGCGTCAACGCTTACTCCGACGCCGACGCCTACTGCGATGCCAACTCTTACTGCGGCGTCGATCCCTACTCCGGCGTCAACGCTTACTCCGACTCCGACGCCGACGCCTACTGCGATGCCAACTCTTACTGCGGCGTCGATCCCTACTCCGGCGTCAACGCTTACTCCGACTCCGACGCCGACGCCTACTGCGATGCCGACTCTTACACCGATGCCGACGCCTACTCCGGCGCCAACGCCCACTCTTACATGGATTGCAGATACACATACTTCTCCCAGTCCAAAGTTAGCGGTGATGAGCAGTCGTGAAGGGTCGCCGTGAGCCGGGTGCCGCGTAAACATGACGCCAGCCGCACGCGCAGACACCAGCGCCTGTACCACTACGCCGCCGCCGCACAAGCACGGCTGCCCGTTTTGTCTAATAAGTACATAAACAAAATTAGATTAGTACACTAGTACTTCTTTTTTTTTATTCAATCATCACAAAATCATCAGTACTTTAAATCAATGAAAACAAACTCTTATAGCTAATGCTTAATGCCAATAACGCAGATTCTCATTTTATAAACATAACTTTTTAGAAATTAGTCACATAAAAAATTATTACAAACACTATATAATTTCTATTTTTTTTAAGAATTTAGTTGGTACAAATTTGAAGTAAGTAAGTTCTAAACAATGGATGGCCTTATTGCTAAGCTATTTCTTCCAAGCTACCTTTGATGGGCAGTAATAAGCGAAGGAGTAGTGAAAAATTTCAATAAGAATGTAATTTTAAAATTAATCATCACCCGCAATTTTCTATTTTACAGCTTCACCAAAAAGGAATAATGCTGATATCTTCGGACTAACTTGAGGGCTTAGCCAACTTACATTCGATTAGCGATAACGCTAGTCGATAAGTCCGAAAATATATGGGATTTGACACATGCTATGGAAATATCACGTGACATATCGACAACAAACCTATGTAGAAATCGAATCGATTCGAAGCGAATGTGACTTGGCTAAGGGCCCTGATCTTCATCTCCCATAGCTAAGAATCACCCTAGTTAAAATAACTTTCTAATAAAAAAGAACCACGTCCGAATCAGTCCATCCATTTGGGAACTACAATGCCACAGACAGACACACATAGGCTACAAACTTATAACACCTACATTTTAGCATCGGGGGGTGAAAGCTAAAATAAGCAGATGTTACCTGCGATAGTAAGCGCTGGTGAACGCGAACATAGATGCCCAGCATTTAAGAACGCCTCTCAATATATCGTCGTCGGTAACACAGCCCAGTATGGTTTCATTCTGTCCGGCCGCCGATAGTACTTCACTGTCTTCACCAACGGCTGTAAATATAAATATTGCTGGACATTTTACACAGCCCCAAACCCCCATCTAGCCCCAAATTAAGCAGAGCTTGTACTATGGGAACCAGATAACTGATAGAATACTTATATACATTTTTTTTGTAAATAGATACTTATAATATATAGAAGAACAACCAGACCTGAAACAAATATCTGTAGATCATACAAACATTGTTCCGCTGCAGGACTCGAACCCGCTACCTCTTGCGTCTCAGCCGGCTATTCGCCCACTGCACCACGGAGGTCGTCTGGACCACGGAGCACAGCACCACGGAGGATATAAGCAGTGTTATGTATTATACTCGTTGAAACCTAATAGGTCTTATTTGTCAGGTGTCTAAATACTAGCAATGACATCATCCATCCATTACCCCGGGTGCTCCTGTGCTCGCCATCCTCTCCATAGGACGTACGAGAAGCGCATGCCACAAGAAGAGCAACGTTAGCCAAGACATTGGCCACGTAACGCCTGAGACCAAACTGCAAGCCAGGATGGCATTCCGGGCATCACCCCATGAATCAGAGTTAGTGGTCTCTGACGTTGAAGCTACCCTTACCCACACTACCCAAACAACAAGAGCCGAAGTGTTGAAGACCCATAATTATTAACAGGGATTTAACCCTTAACGGCATGAACATTAAAAGAGCAACAACTTTCAAATATTTGCGACATAACATTACCGACGACCTTAAAGACAATGTTGACATAGAGAGGGAGCGCAGGGCACTAGCGGTTCGAGGGAACATGTTGATCCGTAGGTTTACACGCTGTACTGAAGAAATTGAACTGACACTCTTCAAGGCATATTGCCAAAGCTTCTACACGGGAAACCTATGGGTCAGCCACACCAAAAAGCCGCTAGAGACCCTGCGTGTTCAATATCTTCAGGATGATGTTGGGACTGCCACGCTTCTGCAGTGCATCAGGGATGTTTGCAGAATATCAAACGGATTGTTTCGAAGCCATCCTACGCAAGAAAACTGCATTCCTGATTCACAGGGTGCGGGGCAGTCAAAACAGCATCCTGAAAACCATATCGGACTTACATCTCCGGTATGGAAGTGCTTCGTGTAGAGAGTGATCATACCGACCTAGGTTGGTCACTCTCAACAACTTGTAGTTTTTACATTATTAGCCTATTAAAATTGAACTTTGATGAAATTCACAGGGTACACCAGTGACCCCACACAGTGCTGAAATTTGGTATGCGTGTAACTTTAGTAACATAAATAGGGAAAAGTCTGTAATCCAGAATAACTGCAATTTATACCCCAAAAAAGTTATCCAATAACCATGAACCGGGAGTTCATGGTTATTGGATAACTTTTTTACCATAATTTATATTTTATTATTTATACATTATTAACCATAATTTGAATGAAACTGTAGGTCAAGTAAGTTGGTTATGCATTTTATGGCACTATTTTGATCACAAATATATTTGTTTTTGTTTATATGGGAGACTCGCGAGATCTCAGTTCGGGGCGAACCACTAGCAGTGTATGGTTATCATAATATTTATTTGGCATTATATGGTTGATTTTTCAATTTCTTGTGTAGATTTTCTTACAAAGTGATCACGGCATGCAATTTTTTTTATACGAGTTGGTAATGGAACGAGCCCACCAGATGTTAAGTGGTAACCATACGATGGTTACCAAAATATACAAAATATTGCTTCATAGGTTACGCACCCTAGACCCCACGACATACAAAATGATAGACGTCAAATAGGACCTATTTTATTTATTATAATTTGAAAAAGATTTGGATTTGTTTTGGGTCAGTATGTTTTCACAAGTCATCAATGCAAAAAAATTCGAATACAGTACGGAAGTTAAGCTTAGCACAACGAGCGATAACAGTCGCACTCACAGACGTGCGTACGAATCTCGGATCAAGTCGGTCGAATGCCCTTGGCAAGTGTCGTGCTTGAGAACTCTTTTTGTACATGTTTTTCTGTGCAATAAAGAATTAAATAAATAAATAAATTTACCTAACAATTAAACGTTCTTAAAAAATAAAAAACTCACAAATCAAAATATCCCGTTTTTAGTTCTAATAATTTTCTAAAAATGGTTATGTATTTGTTAAATAATCTATCACAGAAGTAGGTGCCAACCCTAGCGCTACGCTCGAGCGTAGGTAATTAAAATCAAGATCGGCGCGGACTTTACTTCTGTACTTATTTATTCTGTGATAAAGACCACATTTCGTTAAAAATACATGCATAAGACCGGTCACATACAGTCGGAATTCTGTTTCCGAATTCCATTTCGGAATATCGTAATCCATACAAAATCGGAAAAAATACGAAGGGGAAAATACGTACATACGTACGAGATAAGGTCCTTGATTTTGTATGAATTCGCTGCCTTTTCAATTCCGATTCGGGATTCCCACTGTCCGACAGTCAGGAATAATATATTTGCTTTACCTGAAGATCTCACAGCGAAGCGCAGCTCGGGGCCAAGGTTCTGCTCAGCTGCTTTAGTCCTCAACTCCGCCATGTTGGCTAAGATTTCCTCTTTCATAGCACCACTCACTTCTGTTGTTTCAAATAATGATGAAGCTCTGAAAAAATATTCAAAATCATTAATAATAACGTTAAATTAATTAATTAAAATGAGTAAGTTACAGGCTTCCATAACGATCCCTAACGGTAATAAGCGACGAAACATATTTAAATTGGACGTATTTGTATGATTTGACAACTCTCATAAACATATAGTACATACGATTAAGAGTTGACTATACCTCAGCCCAAACTCGAATTTCGCCCCCGCTTCTCCGCGCACCGCTGCACGTCCTATTTCGCCGTGGTTCATATGTTTACCGGTTTTTTTATCATTCAATCCCTTCATTTTCTTGTTGTGCTTATTTCTCATTACTGGGTCTTTACAAAAACCAACTTAATATAAATTCTGCCTAAGAATTAAGTGATCGTTTGAAGCGTCAAGCGTCACGGGTACCCCTTCTGAAAGCGGAGGCCAGGCTGAATCGCGGACCGGACGTCCGAAGCGAATGGTTTAATTAGTACAAAAGTTAGGTATTTTCATTTTGGTAAAATTAAAAGGTATTTTGAAAATTAAAAACACAGGTGCACTTATTTATGTTGTGTAGAATTACTGTATAAAGTTTCAAGATCTATATTGAAGTATTCATCGCATAAGAACGGTTTTAAGATAAATTTGGAGTCATCATTGGATTTTTTCTATAGAGAAAATTTTACGGAATCGTGTTTTCACAACACAGGCGTCCTAGCATGTATCCATAACTATAACATAATATATGAATTACAAATTGAAAGCACAAAATTTGTTGAACAAAACATTGTTTCTCAATAAGCGATTTATCGTCTCCCCAGGTATAGTGCGCCCTTAAGCATCGTTGCGCAAGCCGCCCTAAACGTTTCATCTACTTAACCGCCCAAAAGACATGCGAATAATTATTATGGCTATTAATTATTATGTTAACTTCAGGCATCATTATCTAGGTATAACATTATAAAACAACACATTGTGATTGGAAAAGTATAAGATAACCAGTGGTTCGCCCCGAACTGAGATCTCGCGAGTCTACCATAAAAACAAAAATAATATTATTGTTGTTGAGATATCGGGGTTCAAAAGGGGTAAAAAAAATTAAAATGAGACTATAACGTCAAATGAAAGGTCTTCATTAGTACATTTCAGTCCTGTTTTTATTTTTAGTTTAATCCTTGTAGTTTTAGAGTTATTAGCTATAATAAAAACAAAACTTTGACAAAATTCACAGGGTAAACCAGTGACCCCACAATGCTGAAATTTGGTATTCGTGTAGCTTTAGTGACACAAATATAGGCGAAAGTCTGAAATCCAGAATAACTGCATTTTGTACCCTAAAAAAGAGGAACCACTTTATATGAACTCCCGTTACCTGTAATTTGAATGAAACTGTAGGTCAAGTTAATGGTTATTTATTTCGTGGCACTATTTTGATAGTCAAAGATTACGAGTAATTTTTTTTTTGTTTTTTTTGAGACTCGCGAGATCTCAGTTCGGGGCGAACCACTAGTCATCGCGTTTAAAAAAGAGTTTTGGGTCATTGAAATAAGGTTGATTTGTTACACTGAGCGCGTTAGGTCGGCTCTATTTAAAAAAGAAGTGAAACGAAAAAAACAACCTTATTTCAATGACTCAAAACTCTTTTTTAAACGCGATAAAATGTACTCTCCGGGCCAGTCTGTGTGAACGGAAGTTTATAGTCAAAATAGTAACACTAAAATTCTATAAACTACTGGGCCATGTTATAGGCGATGGTTACCACTTAATATCAGGTGGGCTATAAGCTTGTTCTATCTTCATGTAGGATAAAAAAAATTGGGACTTACGCCTCGCATTTCTGTTTGAAATAGCTCTCTTCATAATTCTCGTTAGCGGCTTCTATTTCCAATATAGCTGCTTTTACAGCCGGGTTCTGTTCCAAATGTTTGTCCAGTGCATTGATTGTTAAACAGAAACCTGGTGGTACTCTGTAACCCTAGAAATATAAACAAACTAAACATCTTTGGCTGGAAGAAACTTTGGCGTCACTATCGTAAAGCCCGTCCGTCAATTAACTAAAACCATATTAGGTTACACAATCAGCAGCCGGTAGCCTTACGAGTACTATGTTTGGCGACCTGCGTGGCACTGTGGGCAAATAGCCGGCTGAGCCGCAGGAGGTAGCAGGTTCGGTTCCCGCGGAGGAGCAAATGCATTCATGATCTACAGATATTTGTACCGGGTCTGGATGTTTTTCTTTATATTACAAATATATATTTACAAAGAAAAAAAGCATATAAGTATTACATCAGTTATCCCATAGTACACACGGCTACACATCAAGCTATATGTTTCCAGTATATGCTGACCTCCCATAGTACGGAAAATACCTACACAATGCGAGGTCAGCTTATACTGGAAATGTATAGCTTGAGATGTAGCCGTGTGTACAAGCTCTGCTTAGTTTGGGGCTAGATAGAGCTGTGTGTAATGTCCGGCAATATTTATATTTATAGTAAGTGGAATCGCTTATAATAAAATATTGCCTCGTAAGTCACGCGCCTTAGAAACGTGCCGTACGATGCACTGCCTTGCGTCCATCAAATTGAGGCATACAGGTGTAAAACCTCATGAGCCTGTAATTTCACCGGGCAGCCTTTCAAACCGAAACACAGCAATGCTGCTTGACGGCAGAAATAGGCACATACCTGTTCGTTCTGAATAGAAGCTAGTAGTGCTAAGGAGGCTCCCTTCCCGCCGACGAAGTCAGCGCAAGCGGCGCGACGGTCCTCGAAGCTCAAGCAGTACCCTACTTCACCAGCTTCCATCTTGGAGATATGTTTGAGAATATGAGGCGGGTTGAGATGAATCACTGGTTCTTTGATCACTGAAAATATAATAATACATAATTTTCATACACATACAATCTGTACCGGACGGTCAAGAACAAGATAGCTGGTTGTATACATGTCTCTGTTAAGCATTAAACGGTCATTGGGAAGTTACATACATTATTTATAAAAATGTCTAAAATTGTAAAACACGCTTTGCGCGGTAGCGCTAAGGCGAGAAACTAATTTAACCATAATCATCATACAATTCTTTACTCTGATTAAAAAAAAGATAAATTTGGACAATGGCACAAATTATGAAAAAAAACTATGCTATCTGCAGAAGTATTAACCTGTGTCGCAGACATCAAGGCCCTCCTGAAAATATTAATGTAGGTTTTTTTTTATTAGTAAGCCAAGCGCTTGGCCACTACCTCACCTTTTAGTAAGTGATGGTGTGATCAAAGATGGAGTATTTTTGCCTAAAAAGAACCTATTCACTCTGGACTTGAAGACTGCGAGATTATACTGGTTCGGAAAAACAGCTGGAAGTAACTACCACTCCTTACTTGGTCCCAGTCAAAGTACATTAGTTACACAATACAATACGTTTTTGGATATATGTAAGTAAGGGAGTTTATTTAAGTCTAGCGCAAATTTTATACAAAATTGTGATCATCAAGTGCGCGCTTAATATTGTAAACTTAGAAAATAAGAATAAAGAAAGTACAGTTAACTCTGCTGATTACCGCGCTTTTTATTTGAAGCTTGGGTAGGAACTGTACCGAATCCATCAATTTATAATATTAGAACCAGTCATTCGAAAGTAACCTCTGTCTATTTGGATCATTAAAAAAAAACAACCAGCCTTGTTTCTTGCCTTTCTTTCCTGGCTTGGTCGCGAAGGAACAGGCAGTAAAATTGACGTTTCAAAGTGATCCTTGTGATTTTAATGAATAAAAATATTTGACTTTGACTTTGTTACGTTTCACGGAAAAACATCTGAACGGACTTCGATGAAATTTAGTATATAGATAGACTATGATTGTGATTGGGGCATATGCTACTTTTTAACAGACTGTTAAGAAGTAGGGTAATTTGTTTTTTTTAAACCCCGCATGCGAAGCCTAAGCTAGTCAGCTAGTATTATAAATTTTTAAAAAACTTTCGTGAATTATTTATTTCTAGCTGTCCTGCCGAACTTCGTACCGCCTTGACATGCATACGACGCGGGCTGTCAATGTACGTCACCCGCTGCATCTATGTATGAGAAAAGGAATTGTCTTCATTAATTCTTTTTGCGTGAATTTTTCCAATATTTTAATAGTTATTCTGCTATTCGGGGCGAAGACAAATCCAACAAATCAAAAACCATCAAAATGGGTCCCACCGTTCTCGAGTTATATGTATTCGAACAAACCATTCGAACGAACAAAAGATTATACGGGATTTATCACGTATACGTATAGAATAATACATATAGGGTGTTTTTATCTATAGCAACTAGGGATGGAACATTTCACGAGTAGCATGTGAAAAATCATACACCTGCTATTTTACTTCGCTAAAAATCATTCTTAAGAAATCACTTTTAGTTTACATCGTATATCGGTCGCAGTCATTCGTATCTGCTACAAATCACAGTCATTCGCATTTCTTCGGAATTAATCGGGCGTTTCAGTTGCCCGTGATTTTCACATGTGAAATAGCAAGTGTGACATTACGGCATCATAATGAAAAATCATTTTCAGTGATTTTTCACATGCGAAAAAGCACTAGCATGAATACCAAGTGTGACATTACGGCATCAAAATAAAAAATCACTGTCTATGATTTTTCACATTTTAAATAGCAGTGAACAAAAATAATCACATGAAAACGATTTAAAAATTGCAATCATTTCCATGCAGCTTTCCTCACCACATTTATCAGAAAGCCTAGAATACATAAAAACTTTTTCGGGCTGTTTATTTTATAAATTCTAGTCTTTCGTCTTTTTAAATAATAAGGGCCTGTCTAAAAAAACCTTAGCAATAATTAGTAAAGAATATTTTAAATATGTTTAACAGGTGTTTAGCTTTTTTATGGTAAGGCCCAAAATTGACAAAACAAGAAAAACAACATTTAAGGGCGCACTATACCTGGGAGACTGTAAATCGCTTATTTTGACACAATGTTTTGTTCAACAAATTTTGGGCTTTCAAGTTGTAATTCATATTATTATGTTATAGTTAAGGATACGTGCTCGAAGGCCTGTCTCCTGAAAACAAGATTCCTTAAAAAAAAATCTATAGAAAAAAATCCAAAGATGATTATTAATTAAAACGTTGATAAAACGTGATTAAAACACAGCCGAAACGTCGAGATAATAAATAAAAACGGTACACCCGCGATAAATACCCGTTTTAATCAATAATTATGTACAGTGTTTGCGAAAGCTTGAAAAATACTAATCCAAAGAAGACTCCAAATTTTACGAAAAACTATTATTATGCAATGGATACATCAATTTTGATCTTTGATCATGAAACTTTATACAGTGATTCAACATAACATAAATAAGCGCAATTGCGTTTTTAATTTTTCGCGTGTTTAAAAAATTCCTTACCATTTTGTTTAAAATTATTGTATTTTTGTATTTTGTAAACAGTGTTTTTTTTTGTGGCAAGACCTTTAATGTTTTATGAACTTTTGTAGCTTTACCTGTTGGTTTATAACCAAGTTCCAATATACCCGAGCCAGCGTTCCCGTCGATATCAGCGATCACAGTGCGGTAAACCACTTCGTGTTGATACAGCACACCACTAGTCATTATGCCTCCGTCACTATTTATTCGTAATATCACTTTTAGGTCACGCTGTTTACCTGTAAACATCACATTAAAATTATAAATGTGAAAGTTTGGATGTTTGTTTATTTGTTTGTTTGTTTTTCAATCACGTCGAACCGATTTCCGATGAAATTTGGTGTCTTGATAGATTGTGACCTGGATTCAAACATAGACAACATTATATTAACAAACAACGCGTGCGAAGCCGCGGAAGCTAGTATTAAAATATAGTAAGGTTGCAAAATCTTCGAAATCAGTTATTAATAGGCATAGACATCATTTATTTATTTAAAACTAGCTGACCCGCCCGCGGCTTCGCACGGGTGATTTTTCAATAAAACATTACTCTCATTTTGCGCATCGCTAAAAAATAGCCTGTGTCTTTTCCCAGGATATAACCTATCTCCTTGCAAAGTTTCATTACAATCCGTTCAGCCAGTTCAGTCGTGTAAAGGTAACAAACAAACTAACAAACAAACCGAGTTATGTATGCATTATACATTTAAACCTTCTTCTTGAATCACTCTATGTAATGCTGAAAACTGCAGTAAAATCCGTTGAGTAATTTAAAAGATCTAAGCGAACAGATAGCGGAAGCGACTTCATTTTATACTATGTAAAGATACAATAAAACACATAGATTAATACATAATGTGGTTCGGTTTTGTTCTAATACTTTTGCCAATTATTTATTCACTACATTACACAATACAGTTACATTTTAAAACAGAGAAAAGACAAAAAAAGAAACATTGAAGTGTATAAACGTAAAACAAAAACAAAGGAGAACTTTGTAAATACTGTGTGCCAATTTTGTGTGTGTTAATAGCCATATAAATGAATTTATACCCCAATTTTCGGTATTGAAAGCTTCGCTCATCACTTTCCAACCAAATTTTGCCTGGTAAAAATCGATTCCAACGATATGGTAGATATATTAAAATTGGGGGTAACCCTTCGGACTGTGTCAAAATTCAAAACAAAACATTCAATAGTTTAAAAAGGTGTATTAAATCATTTTGAAAATGAGTTAAAAAGAAACAGAAATGGTGCAAAAAGATGATTGCCGAAACCAGGGATTGAACCAGGGACCTTCAGATCTTCAGTCTGACGCTCTCCCAACTGAGCTATTTCGGCCGATGGTGTAACATGCTAAATTACCAGTCATATTAAATAACTATTTCTGGTATCAAGATTAAAGGTCACAGCACACTACATCAACCCGGCGCCCGACCCGCACCGCTTCACCTCGAGCGGTTAGTATTCTTTATATGAAATTGTATGGACGTGCGCTCACTACCATCACCTCCGGATCGCCTCAGGCGTATGCAGTTCACGCGCGGACGAGTTGACCACTCGGCGAGCACAATGCGACAGCGATGCTTCGCTCCCCGCCTATCCGTCATTTCCAGCCTTTCTTTCTAACGCATCGGTGTCCACCCGTTGACCGCGCGAGGTCCACTGGTTGACCACGCGGCGTGCACTGGTAATAACGAGGCGTCCACCCGTGGCCCACTCTCTGTCAAGTAGTAAACGCCGAGCGGCGAGGCGATGCGGGTCGGATGCCGGGTTGATGTAGTAAACTGTGGTCTTAAGCCTAACTTGCACAACGATCCCTAAACGTATTAAGCTACTAAACGTAATTTACGAACGTAAATTTACTTTGACGTATTTGTATGATTTGACAACTCCTTAAATCATATTTAGCCACTAAATACATTAAGGCATCGTTGCGCAAGTCGCCCTAAGTATGTGCAAACATTTTATTTGAGTCGATCAACTTACTGCTAACATTTATCGAGTAAAGTTTCGGTATTTCACAAGCTGTCTCGCAGAATTTAGCCATGATGAGATCCGTACACGTAATGTTGCTTACTGAGAAGTCGGGGAACCTGATAGATCCCGAAATACAACTGAAATAGAATGAAACAAATCATTAAACGGCACTTTTGTTTCTCTCAATCAAAATATGAACAAAAAAATATATATAAAAGGTATTTCAAATGGATAAACGATTGTTAGGGTCCAAATATTTGTAACGTTTAATAGATGCTACTAATTAGTTCACTCGATATTATTTTAAAAGCTGGCAACTATTTTTAAACGGTTGGCAAAATGTTTTCCAGTTGGAGCTCTGCGATTGGCCGACGCAAAATGGCGTGAGCCAATCGTTGAGCTCTCCTCGTCGGGCAATTTTAGACAAAAACCTTTGATCAGCTACGCATTCGGTTGGCGGCATTCGAACAAGTAACATCGTGAGCTTGTACCGTACCATAGTTTAAAATAAAAAGTAATTACATATTTGGCGTTCTTCATTTCTACGGATCCTGATATTGAGGTAAGCTTACACGATGTAATCTCATTGTTTATGAGAAATACTTAGTTCCCTATAATCTATACTAATATCATAAATTCGAAAGTAACTCTCTCTCGTTACGTTTACACGAACGGCTTGATCGATTTCTATGAAATTTGGTATAATAATAGACTATGACCAGGATTGGGACATAGGCTACTTTTTACCCGACTGCGCAGAAGTAAGTAAGTAAAAAACGTTTATTTTGCATTACAAAATTGCAATACAAAATATTGAAAAACCACACGTGCAAAGTCGCGGGCGGGTCAGCTGTAATAAATATAAATAATCGTTTTTCATACTACTTACTGTGTTAAAACATTGTTATACGACAGACATCTCAAATGCAGCACCGTCCCGTCCACACTCGCCACCGTGATGCGCACAGAGCGTCTCAACCCCTTGTATCCGTGAGGCGACCAGCTTCTTTCCTTCAGTCCTCTAGTCTGGAGGTAAACGCTCTTGTCGGTGCCCCCCGCCTCGTTGTACGACTCGAAGCGACCCTGCATTGAACCAAATTGAAGCCAGCTGCCGTCGTTTTTTTGACCTCTGAAAAAATCAATATTAATGGTAAGTTGCAGTTGACAGGTTCCATCTCAAGTGTCTTCGCGTCATTATAAACATCCTTTAATGTGATTGTGTTGGAAACACTGATGTTCTCCGACGAGATATATTCCCGCACACATTAGCAATGTGTGCGGGCTTATATCGCGTATGAACGAGAGAGTGGCACAGCGCATTTTCGACTCAGAGCTTCTAAATGGAAAGCGGAAAAGTGGTGGACAATTCCTCCGATACAAAGACACTCAAAAGAGAAGCTTGAAGAAGTCCTTGATTAAGCCTTCTCGTTGGGAATTACTGGCAGAAAATCGGCCAAAATGGAGACGACTAGTGCAGTAAAACGTCTACACATTTGAAAATGAACGCAGGAACTAGATAGAAGACGTGACCAACTTAAAAGTAAACTGCCTGTTAACCAGAGGCGTGCATACCATACAAACGGCGGCGCTCTGACTTGCACTCCATGTGCACGTACATTTAAAGCTAAGATTCACTCAAGTCATCTTAGAGCGCACCAACGTAACATACCAGGAACAATGTCGCCGGAGCCGTAATCGGGCTGGACGACATCATCATCATTATCATTAATGGTAACTATAGCTCTACTAAAACTATAGGTACTCTGACTTTTAAACCTATATTTTTTATGTAAATAAAGAAATGACAATTTTGCGCGAGAGCGAGAGAGATAATTAGCATTCAAGCATTTCATCATTCATGCATAGATGAAAATTTCAAAAGTGATTTTTTTTAACCTATATATCAAATACACACGAAAGAGACTTACAGCATGAACAGCCACTTGCTGTCTCTCCAAGGCTCGTACGCCAAGGCTTGGGCTGCGAGCTCGTTGCTCCAGTCTTCAGGATGACGAACCACTGGAGTTGCAGCTGTCCAACTGAAACCAAACAGCTATCTTGTAAGCATTGAAACTGAGAACCCACATTTGATTAATGGTAACTAGTGGTTCGCCCCGAATTGAGATCTCACGAGAGTTCCGATAAACCTAAAAAAAATATATAATTTTCCAACACTACCTCTACCTTTATATCAAATTTGACTATGAATGGATCAACGCTTCGAAAGGTATCCTCCGACAAACAAACATACCTACATACAACGCCGATTTGCCCAAGTTGATTTGGAGATTTTGCTTCGCTCGATCTGATCGATACTGGTTTGTGGTGAAACCATGACTTATTTAGGGCGGCGGGCAGAAAGTGGATGAGAAGAGCCGAAAACAGGGTTTATTGGGGCATGCCCAGCTGTGGGCTAATGTGGGCTGATGATCAAAATGATAAATGTTACATCGATCATTTTAGTTTCGTATAAGACACATGCGTGAATTATCATTGAAATACGAAAAAAGTTTAGATTTAAAATTAGTGAAATTAGGTATGAATACCTGGTGGTATACTCTGTATTATGACTTACATGAAGTTGAGTCTCACGTGCTGGATGGTATTATCATCTCTAGTCAAGAGTCCGTTGTACGTGATCCGCATTCGAAGCCCAGACTCTAATACTTGGAACTTCAAGCCGTTGGCGCTCCAGCCGTGTTGGTAGGGCTCCCAGGCAGCCACTGTCGAGTCTGGATGCTCTGAAATAGGTGCACAAAAAGGAAATGTAATTTAAGATTATCTAAGAAAATCTAGATATTATAATACTTACTATAAATCAGTATTTCAATCGGTGAGATATTATATTATTTAATTACATAGCTAACAATCAAACGATTCGTTTTTCATTGTACTATTAAGTTTGGTCCTAAGATCCTGCCTGACTTAACTAGATCGCTTTTCAGCCCAAAATTTCGAAACTGGTAGTCCGCGGAAAAGACATATTTGGTTCCTTTGCTAACGAACCGATGAAGTATAAGTTATGAGAAACTGTGTAGAATATACCGTCATAGGTGGAGTTTGAGTGGAAGGGTTAGTTTCATAAGCCCTACTACACTGCCCCACTAGTAGGTTTTAGCAAATCAAATAGCGCGCTATCAAAAACCCCACCGCACGATCAGTGTTAAAGCGGTGGCGTTTAACCGCATGACCAGTATTGAAGCGGTGGGGTTTAATCGGATGATCTGTGTTGAAGCGGTGGGGTGTCTGAAACTAACCCAGTGGAGGGAGTAGGAAGTAATTATGTACCGAGTACGTACATTCAACAGGTTATACTTACGAGGTAGCACATAAGTAGTTCCATCAGGCAGTTTAACATGCACATTGATTTCTGAAAGCAATTGCCGTCCATACAACATTCGTACCCCTAATAATATTGTTGTGCCATCAGGTGCAGTAGTTCGGACGGTCAATGCGTCCCACCCTCCGTTATTCTGAGTCTTTACTAGGTTCGGCCATTCGTTGGCTTCTTTGCGACGCAGCTTCTTCTTCCATTGGAATATTGCATACCGAGCATATAGCACCTTCAATGGGTAATTCCATTCTGAAATAATATCCGCAGAAATCATTTACTAGGTCAGTTACAGTCAGAAAACAGCTAAATAATCTTAGCTACTTATAAAACTACCACGATTATTTTCAACAAACGGACACTCAAAAACGAATCATGGTAAATATCCCGGTTGCCTTGTGTAGGGCGCCCGCTCGCGGTACCGCTGGAAAGATGTCATGGAAGCGGACATGCATGAGCAACAAGCGGAGGATTAGCGGGAAACTGCACATGACAGACCAAAATGGCGACTTCTATTGAAAAGACATATGTATTAGATAATTCGGGTCACTGAACCGTGGAGTAAATAAAACTCCAGCAACTGGATTGCCCACTTCCTCGTACAAAAGTTTATCATGATTCATCAAGACGAAGTTCATAGATTATTGCAATTACGTAAATAACGTTGTGTAGCAACTATTTAATATTATCAGAGATAAAACAGTATTATCTCTTACACAATGTATAAAGTCATGTTTTATACTACTGCATACATAATAGTAGATTATTAAACGAGGGGATAAATCAGTGCCTTGCGTCATGGGCGCTATATTTAATCCCGAACATAAGGAAGGAGCGAAGGAGTTACTAGAATCCTGAGTGCAGAGAGGGATATAAGCACGCCCATGATGCAGACAGCTTTATCCACGAAGAGAATACTCTACTTTTCACACTTTCTGCGAGACAATAAAAACCTAATCTAATAAGTTCTTACTGTGTGGGTCTCTTTGGTTCAAATTTTAATACGGATGAGGTTCCAAATTCAAATCATTTCAAATCAAATTCAAATATTTTCAAGAAATATATCAGTAACTTTTTAGTCTGCCTTTAAATCAGCTGTATTTTAGTCTTTGCACCTTTCCTAGAACTTACCATACCTATAACACGTACTAAATGTTTTTTAGGATAATTCACCTAAAACTATTTTTTTCTGATTTGAATCTGATTTTTAACCAAGTGACTATTCAGTGAAAAAATCGTATTTCGTAAAGTCGTAAATCAAACATTGTTCCCCTGAGTGAGATCAATCCCTTTCGGGATAACTAACATATATCGAAACACCCTGTATAATCTAAGTTAAATAAAGCTATACACACTAAACATATACAACGTGTAAAATAAACACGCTATGTAATAAGAGACAAAACCGGCATAGCCGATGTTAGGCATTAAGACCGCCCGCTTAAAATGGGATTGGGCAGGCCATGTGGTTCAAATGCATTCAGAACGTTGGGCGAATCTAGTCGCCCAGTGGATACCTACCAAACGGGCGACGCAGCCGTGGTAGGCCCAGAAAAAGATGAAGATACTTGGATGCATTCAAACTAGATTGGTCAAATGTGCCTGTGGACCGCAATGGATGGAGGGGAGATGGGGAGACCTTTGCCCAGCAGTGGAACAACGTAGGTTAGAAAAAAAATATAATAAGAGTCAAATAGATAAATAGCGATAAGAACACAAAAAGAGGACTCACCCGGTTCTTTATAGTTTCCATGTTTTGGCGTCTCTCTTCTAAACACCAACAAATACGCAACTATAGCCGTTGTGATCAGCCCGGCTTGAAGTAACACGTCAAACACATCCATAGTGTACCTAGTACAACTTTCCTGTATGACTATAATTTCAAGAATGAGTTTGATACAAATTTCGGTAAAAGCGATTGCTACGTCGCGCCGAAGGGATTAAAAAGTCTACATGATAATTGAAACAATCAATAATTATCAAGTTTATCGACCACTTGTGTTTTGTACTGATAACTTGTAATCATAAGTAATACTTAAATGTATTGGATATGCTGGAAGAAGCGGACAAAATATTAGACAGTCGATATTTATCACTTGCTTCGGTCGTCAAACTAGTTTTTAGTTTCGAAGGTCGAGAACATTAGTATTTTATATAGTTATATTGGAAAATACATAATTTGTAGTTACACAACTATACATTTAACTTTATCAGCTGGTTTACTTCTGGATTTGTTGCAAAAATCTAGTTTACTGGTAGCCAAATCTCGTTAGAATTCACAGCGAGTCGGGCGCGACACACTTCCCATTAGCTACAGATAAAAACAAACAGACTGATAGACTGAGCTAGCAGATTATGTCTCAAACTAATATAGATTCTGTGGCACAAGGTCATCGGCAAATTGATTAGTTGATTGTTACTGCAAATAACAATGAACGTAGAAGACACGTTCATTCAAATATCCATGTTACTTCGGGTTTTATACTTATAGTAAATAATAAAGGCCTTACCACAAAAAAAGTTAAACATCCGTTGAACACCTGTTTAATAAGTTCCTAACCAATGATTGCTAAGAAAATATTTAAACAGGTGTTCAACGGGTGTTTAATTTATTTGTGGTAAGGCCTTTATTATTTACTTGATAAGTCTAAAAGCAGAGCACTTGACTCAAGTAGGTAATGTTTCCTCATATCTCTACGTTTAAAAACAAAAGCTATTTTAGACTATGTTGGTGATTGGGTCAGTAAAACAATAATATTACCTTTATACTTCAATTTGATGGACGCAGGGCAATGCATTGGCAATTTTTGTTATAGCAGTTATAATTATAACATCAGGTGGGCCATTTGCTTGTTCCGTCTCCATGTCGTATAAAAAAAATATTTTTAACCCACTACTGCATAGGCCTGACCTCTTTTTTATGTGATACTAGCTGACTCACCTTCCTTCTGCGCAGTCGGGTGACAAGCCCAATCCTGGTTATAATCTATATATACTACGTGTTTTGTTATGTACGACATTAAATGAACACACGGGTAGGGCTAATGTCTAGTATTGTTGTAAAATAGGTTTTTTAAAATTCATTACCATAGATTTTTTTTATTTTCAAACATCCTTAATTTTAAATCCTAAAATATCTATGAAACGGCCTGTATAAAATAGGTAAATAAATCATATTCAATCATCATGTACGTTGATACCTAGTAAACTGACTAAGCGGCATCGTCGCAAAGGCCGCTGATCTACGTTAAAAATTGTTTATCGGAAATGTATCGATTACTGGATAAATATTCAAGCTACCGGTATTAAGCCCATCTCTAAAATCAGTTAATACGATTCGATCCAGCCAGTCGTTTATTCGTGAAAACGTAATAAACAGCAGACTTTCCCGTTGTACTGAGCAAGTTAAAGTAGGTACTGAACTGTCAGAGCTTATACACGGGAAGTCTGTGGGTCCGACATACCAGAAGATCATTGGATGTCCTACGCATCCAATATAATAACATCTTCCGGATGATGTTGCGGTTGCCCCGATACTGCAGTGCATCGGGGATGCTTGCCCACTATCACACAGATGGCTTTCACGCCATCATGCGCAAAAAAACGGCATCGCTGATGAGCAGAGTTCGGGACAGTGGCTGAGTGCTGCACATCTATCCGCTCTGGAGGTGCCGCGTGCGAAGGGTGATCAATGAAGGAAGTAATTTCCTCAATTAGTCACCCTTGGCACAAAATGACAGATTCTATTTTCACCCCGTCCGTATTTTATTCTTGTTTAAAAAATTGTTCATGTTTTATTTTCAGTGTGTATTTTTCTTTTAGTGCCGATATGGACTTTATTAATGTCTGAAATAAAATATTTTTATATTATTTTATTTATAAACAGACAGAGTTACTTGTGAATTTATAATATAACTATGGGTAATTGGATATGCTGATATTGTGCCAGTCTAAACCAGGACCCACGGTCTTTGTAGTCGACCCATCTCGCCGGGAGTCGTCACCTTTCCCGTTCTCCAGTTCTCAAAAACATGATGAAAAAACAAACAAGATTGTTTGTTTACCGCACACAAATATAACTTGGTAAATTTTCGTAACTTTATTTATTTTCAAATATACAAATACATAATTTAAAGATTACTAAGTACAACAACTAAATATTAACAGCATTATCGTATATTTTATGAATAACTATGAATTAGGAAAGCACAATTTGAAGTCTCGACATTGTTGAATATATTTTTTTTTAATCCGGGACTGTATGAACAGATCCTCTTATTGCATTTAAAATGACAGACAAAGAAAATGCATTGGCCACCAAGTCTACACTCTTAAAAGCGGAATGCATGAAATTAACACTTCCTCAAAAGATATGTCCAAGCTTTTTTCGAGAATAGAGTACTTTAAATCTAACAATAATTGTGCTGTAATAAAATGCAACGCTCGACGCAGAAACGCGACGGGATAAAACTCGCGATAAAATTGTTTTGAGTAATACCGTCATTCTTTCTCGCTCCTGAAAATGCACTGGCGTTCATTCCATAGCGATTGTAGATACCGACAGGAATGAATGTTAGTGTAGAGTTGATCCCGTTGCGTTTATGTAGTTTGAATGACAGGACAAATCAGAAGGAATGAACGTTAGTGGATGGGCCGCTAAATTCTAACAACTTTCCACAAAGAATTAATAAAATAAATGTGTACTAATGGGTTATATAATATGTACATCATTGTGGCAGCGCTATTTGTAATTATCAGAACACAACAATTTTCTTTTACAGAATTAAAAAAAATATAAATACATATTTATAAAATAACACAGCAATTTTAGATAAATTTTGTATTGAAACCTAAAATTTAGTACTTATTAATATTAATACAACATTTGAATGGTAAAATTATATAAATTCAAAAATAAGCCTCAATCAATACCAGAATAAATAGATACATTTAAATCAAAATAATTTTTCGTAATTTTATCATATATAAAAACAAATAAATAATAACAAATAATTTAGTAAATAAAACAACCAAGCACCTGTCTTTTATTTATAACTAAAATATTAACTATTTATATTTATATGTACTAATATTATAAATGCGAAAGTAAGTTTGTTTCGCTTTAATGGCGTAACGGCTGAACCGATTTCGATGAAATTCAGTTTATAGATAGACTATGACCTGGATTGAGATCTATGCTACTTTTTATTAAGAAACCACGCGTGCGAAGCCGCGGGCGAAAGCTCGTACTCAATAAATATAAAAGTTAAGTGATCAACGTTATTGGTCTCACACTTAGATTAATCATTGCTGTGCCCTTACAGGGTGTATGTTTCAAACTCCATTCGTCTGAATGTTAGTAAAACATATTTTAAACAACATATTTTGAGCAATAAACCATTTACTATTGGCATCTAGCGACGTTAGTTGTTGGCAACATTTTAAGTAACACAAAATGTACATAAAAATATAGCGAATACATATTTTTAATGTCATGTAAAATTATAATCCGACTATATAGATTTGAGCCACACATTTCTAATAATAATTTACAGACTCAAATCTATATAGATTTGAGCCACACATTTCTAATAATAATTTACAGAAAGCGCTAATACAACTTTATAATTAATTTTATTTCGATAATAACTAATTTTAAATCTAATCTCATTGTTTTATCTTTAAAATATACTCGATAGAAAATTTATATTAGATAAAACCAAATGACAAATGAATAGCATCAAGGCAGGCCGTGTTAATTCATATTTTTATTACTACTTAAATAAATGCATACCTTTTTTTATAATTATATACAATGTTTTGTTTCAATTAGAATTGAAAACATGTCAGTTTCTAAAAGGTTAAAATCTGTTGCGAATTTATGAGAAATGCATGTAAAAAATATATTGGAAATAAAAAATATAATCTCCGGGTACTTAAACTTTTTCTAAGAATCAGGTCTAGCCAAAATCAGTCCACACTTTATAAAGACAATGTGTGTTCAATATAAATCAATAATTTAGCCTCAATGCTCAGAGGAAATATACTAAAGAGCGCAAAAATTAAATAATGTTTAAATAAAAAAATTTAAACACACTAGGCAAAATTCATGATTCTAGTACGTCATTGGCCTAACCTAACTTTATAAGAAATTCTCTTCAAAATTTAAAAAAATTAAAAAAGTATTTTTGTTACTTTTTGTAATAATTGTTACGATTCTAGCAACCACTCTTTAAGCTCCATCTGAATTAAAGTAAACACGTTGATAGACAACCATTTATATACTACTTTATGATAGCACTCTTTTGTATATTATCCCTCTGTGCTCAAATATATCAATTTCGTATAAAAATACCTGGAAAAAGCCTCACGTTATTACTCGTCTTTCTTCTTGACGAGTTCTAATTCTTCTGGATTCTCGTCCATGCTCCCAGCTGTATCAGTACGGGTTTTATCTACTGGGTATAACCTGGAAAAAGTAAAGGAGTGATTATTAATTAGGCTTCTATTATTTGACGACGACCTCCGTGCCGCAGTGATCGTATAGCCGGCTGAGACGCAGGAGGTTGCGGGTTCGATTCCCACCGCGGAACAAATGTTTGCATAATCTACAGTTCCGGGTCTGGTTGTTTCTCTATATATTATAAGTATGATTTACAAAAAAAATTATATACTTAATATATCTATCAGTTATCCGGTTCCTATAGCTTTGCTTAGTTTGTGGCTAGATAGCGCTGTGTGAAATGTCCACCATTATTATTTCCTTATTATTGTTCTGCTTAACAGGGTCAGAATCAGAAATATTTTATTGTTAAACTGATGTAGAATAAAGATCTTAAGCATTAAGTACAAATTTGCACAGTTTTTTCCGTTTCGGACGTACAATACGGCAGGGTCCATAATGATCCTATCATCCATCATGATCCTATCTAATTACCGCTTATTATTGTACCACCACCATTGGCGAATAGTTAACTGAGACGCAGGAGATTGCGGGATCCATTCCCGCCACGGAACAATTGTTTGTATAATCTACAGCTATTTATTGCTGCGATGTTTCCCAAAATATGAACTGATGTATATCCTTTCAAATAAAAAAGGAGTTTTCCAAATCGGTTGATAAGTGACGGAATTTTGAGGTAACAAACATAAAAAAAATACAACCGATTTGAGAAGCTCCTCCTTTTTTGAAGTCTGTTAAAATGTAATCTCGTTTCACTTGTTTTCTCGGAAGGTTTTATCTGAAAATCAGGGTTTGCTCCTCGAGCAAAATTATTCGCTGAGTTATGACCAATTTGTGACACCGCAACGCATTTTATTATATTATTTTTTATAAGTTAAGTTATTTTTTATATATTTTGTCTGTTTCGTGCTTTCATTGTATAAATTGTTAATTTTCTTTACATAGTATAAAATGAAGCCACTTCCGCTGTCTTTTCGCTTAGATCTTTTAAACTACTAAACGGATTTTAATGCAGTTTCCAGCAATAGATAGAGTGATTCAAGAGGAAGGTTTATATGTATAATACATACAGAACTCTGTTTGTTTTTTTAGTTTGTCAGCTTTACACGACTAAACGGCTAAACGGATCGTAATGAAATTTTGCAAGGAGATAGATTATATCCTGGGAAAGCACATAGGCTACTTTTTAGCCAACTGCGCAAAATGAGGGTAATGTTTTTTTTGAAAAACCACCCGCGCGAAGCCGCGGGCGGGTCAGCTAGTAATGTATAAATTACACTAATATTATAAATGCGAAAGTTTGGATGTTTATTTATTTGTTTGTTACCCAATCACGTCGTAACGGCTGATCCGATTTCAATGAAATTTAGTATGTACGTAGAGTATAACTTGGATTAACATGTAGGCTACTTTTGTGTACACATATCAAATCACATGGGATAAAAATGGGGTGTCAAGTTGCAACGGCGAGTTAAGCTTTATTTCTAGGTTGCCTACACATTTAGTACTGTAACAGCTAGTTGTTAATAATATATAAATTATTTGTTAATGAGTATTTTTGTTAATAATGTATGTGTTCGATTATTATTATTATTTTTAGCCCTCTGTGTCCCACCGCTGGGCAAAGGCCTCCCCACATTATTTCCAGTCGATATTACAAATAAATGCTATATAACAATATGAATACTTACCATCTCTGATACAAATAGACCAGGAACACAAGATCATCCCTGAAGCAAGCCACGCGATGCGCCGTCGGCATCGTTATAATAAACGCGAAGACATCATCTATGAAAGTATTGAACGCCTTGTACATGAACGCGCGCCAAGGCAGCGCCGCCACGGAGCGCAGGCGGTAGTTCACGAACAGCTGCGGCAGCATGAACAGGAAACCGAATGCGTACACTCCGTTCACGATACTGTGCAGCGCCCACGAGTACCAACTGAAAGAGATACCAACATTTCAGAGAGAGACAGACGGACATACCGAAACTATAATGATAGAAAGCCGACTATCCTATAGATCCGCCCGCGGACAAAACCCTCCGTCGACCGAGACAGGACGTTATCGTTATCGTACGAGATCCAGATCACCTCCGCGTTAGCGTAGGAGATTTCTAAGTCATCTACATTAGACCGAGCAAACACTTCACAGATACACCGACCTCGCCGGCGAGGTCGACGAGTCCCTTCAGTTGCCGCCTACACAAGGTACAAACATGTACCTGTGCATTTCTCTCCTATCCCCATCCTGGCAACGGGTTTCGTACTCGAGATTTGTACCTAAGTGGTGCCCTTGCGCTAGTTGCCTCTTCATAACTTACGGGGCTAAGCGCTATCTGCGCTCGCCAAAAGTTCGGTTAAGCTGCAGCGACCTCAAAGGCCTATAGCGAGTTAATCCGGCAGAAAAAAATAAAAATAACAAATCTTTGTGAAAGGGCTCGCTCGGGGAAGTATTACCTTCATACCTATTTCTGCTGTGTTTCGGCATTTCATATGCTAATGCTATATGCTTCCCTAATAACTAATCTATATACTTACTATATATTGTAGTTTCCATTATTAATATGCATCTCTTTGATGATGTAATTTTGTTTAGTGTATAAATAAGCGTATGGTGGCACATAGTGACGACCTCCGTGGTACAGTGGGCGACTAACCGGCTGAGACGCAGGAGATAGCGGGTTCGATTCCCACCGCGAAACAAATGTTTGCATGATCTACAGATATTTGTTCCGGGCCTGGTTGTTTCTCTATTTATTATACGTATGTATTTACAAAAAAAATGTATATAAGTATTCTATCAGTTATCTGGTTCCCATAGTACAAGCTCTGCTTAGTTTGGGGCTAGATAGCGATGTCTGAAATGTCTCGCAATATTTATTTATTTATTCATATCTATCTACGAGTGTCTATTTATACATATACTAAAGTTAATTATTATACTGTATGTAATAAAAGTATGGAGCGATAATCGTGAATTATTATGGCACTACAGCGACAACTTATCTAGGCTTATCTACTTGCATAGATAATGATGAATAAGTACCCGTGCCTTGTACACTGCGGATTGTTTACATTAAACGATTTGGCAAGAGTTACATTTATCAGCCATATTCTACTTTGAGTGAAATATCTTATCCCATCAGACATGTGAATTTGCGTATACTTACATCTTACTTACATCTTTTTATAACTAACTAGTCTAAAAATCTACATAACAACAATATTTAACTCTCAGCAGACTGTCCTGCCATGCGAGACCTTGTGCGGGATTCAGAATCTAAATCTATGATCATTTTTCATTTTCTAATTCTAATCTAATGTATAAAAATCTCGTGTCTCGGTTTTTGTGGTCGGACTCCTCCGAAACGGGTACACCGATTTTAATGATTTTTTTTATATGTATTTGGTAGGTATAAGAATAGGTCGTAAATTATTTTTCACCCTCCTACCCCCACCCCTCATTTATTAATCGCGATTTTAGTATTTTGCATGAACAATATCCATATAATTTAACCGTCGGCGTCGTTCCAATAAACATCACGTCAATACGTGAAGTCATTTACATGAAGTGTCGCGTCACTTTAACAAGAGTGTTTTATATAGTTTTTATCCCGAAGTTCCCACGGGAACGGGAAATTTCAAGCGTGCGAAGCCGCGGGCGGGTCAGCTAGTTTTTTTATAAAAATATACACGTGATGTTGGTCAAATTCAAAAACATCGCGACGTATCACTAAGGAGGATGAAAAAGTGTACGAATAAACCTCACGAGCATAAAGGGCGACCCCGTAATATACACATTGTCGGACGAGTTCGCGACGTTTAAAACATCGTAGCAGCCAGATCCTCGTCGGACATCCGACGGCTTTTTGCTGACAGTTTGCACATGTCTACGTAATGTTATTGGCCAGTTAGGGTTCGAACAAGGGGGATTAGATCAACATTTTTCTTACTTAACTTTTCAATAAATTAAAATAAATTCATAACCTAAATCTATGATCATTTTTCATTTTATAATTGGTAGGGGGTAGTCTAAAACATCACGACTATCACAAAACGGGACGGGGGAAGTGTAGCCTAAAAAACCTCATACGGCAACCTCAGTCGCGCCCGACAGCGAGTTTCTAGCTTCAATTAAACATTTTCACTGAATAAAACTGTTTCATTTATGGCGGGTTCCTATATCCGTCGATAACCGACTACGACTCATACTCATTGAAAAAATGTTAAATTTTTGACACGTTTTGAAGGAGAAACGAGTCGTAGCTTGTTACCGACGGATATACGAACCCGTTAAACAGCTACTGACCTCTTATGCGGTTCATAAACGAGAGAATAGATAGCTCCCGCGACGCACAGCGGGTAGAGCAGCATGGACAGGTACCGCATCGCCTCCGCATCGGCTTTGGCCGTCGATTGCTCGCCGGCGTCGGAGCTCGAGTCCCGCCATACCTTCACTTTCCACCCAGCGAACGAAATCCGCAGGTGTAGAACTTTTTTTACTTTCCATAACTGAAATTGATATAGTTTCAATTAGAACAAGGAATTCTGTAGAAATTTGTATACTACATGTTTTGTTATGTATGACATTAAATGAAAACACGGGTAGGGCTTAGATTAGATAATTCTTTTTTGCACACCACGAAACATATACATATAAAAAACAACTACGTATTGTTGTAAAATATGTTTTTTTTAATTAATTATCATAGAAAATTTTTAATCAACCTTAATATCAAGTTCTAAAATATCAATAAACCAGTCTGTATAAAATACGTAAACAAATCATTTTCATTCAGAATATAAGTAGGTACCTGTTAAACGGACTAAGCGGCATCGTTGCAAAGGCATCGCCGATTTACATAAAAAAATGTTTATTGAAAATGTATCGATTACTGGGTAAGTATTCAAGCTACCGTTATTAAGCCCACCTCTTAAATCAGTTAATACGATTCCAGATGAGTGTTTTCAATTCCATGACAAAACAGATGGTACAAAAATCTATCTATACCTATATTATATAGGTGTTCGTTAGTCTTGCTAAAACTCAAAAACTATTGACTGATTTTGATTAAATTTTTGGTGTGTGCTTGAATGGGTTTCGGGATAGTTTAGAATGACAATTTGACCCGGTAGGTGGCGCTGTTGTCGAGATCCAGAAAATTGCGGACGAAGTCGCGGGCATACAACTAGTAACTAAAAAGGGCATAATAATATTATTGTATTGTAGTGCCCCAGCGGGGCTCATGTTTTGAATCAAAACCTTTTTCTTGTAAAACATCTATTGTATAACAACATAAAACAATAAATATATATGACTCCAACGGTTGCCAGTTCACACAATACCTCAATAAGAGCACTAATGCCGGCCGGTATCAGCACAAGCATAGAGGTCTGCTCGTCCACCAGATAGAAGAATATCACGAACTGCGAGAACGCTCGCCAGTATGTCGTGCGGGCGGAGAGACCGGCCAGGGACCGCTTTCTGCGCCAGAACGCGACGTCGTTCTTAAACGCGAGGAAGTCGAAAAGTAGCTGGAAAATAAAAACAAAATTATTTTTGTCTCCAGGTAGACTGATAGATAGTTTTATCTGACAAACTGTTACCCTCTTTTTGCATCGGGGGTTAAAACTGACATAGCTAAGGGACTATGCACACGGCGTATTTTAAAAGGCCAGGCGACGCGCGTTTTGAGCACCGTATATTTCCTAAAAATCATTTTATGAATCGCGCTGTCGTCTCCTCGTTTATCATACGCCATGTCCATAGGCTCTAAAAACCACCCTAGATAAACTAGCTTTCTATTAAAACACCGAATCCGAATCTTTTTATCCTATAACCCCCCTTTTTGCGTCGGGGGTTAATTAGCGATCTCTTCCAAACCTTTGGATGTAGATTGATTGATTGCTTGATTGAAAATACTTTACTGCACTTATAAAACTAGGGCACAGGCGAACTTAATGCTAAAGAGCATTCTCTTCCAGATAACCTTTGTGTATTGTAGATAAAGATGTGTAGGTAGTGCACAGAAAAGGTAAAAAAGAAAATTTGCACAGGACTAATAAATATAGCATAATATAGGTACATACTACATAAATAAACCTACTAAAATACTTTATATGACAGACTAAACTATACCAATATCGAATAAAAATACATACATAACAATAGAAGAAGTGTTATGGAAATATTATGTTGCTCATTTTTGGTCGGTTTGACCTAGAAGGCGTCTGTCTATAGATTCTCAATCTGAATGCTTCCACTGAAGTAGCCTCGAAATAGTTTGGTGGCATATTATTCCAGAGACGAGTAACGGTTATGGTGTAAGAGTTAAGAGTAAGTAGTCGTGTTATGCTGTGGAGTAATTAGTTGGAAACGACGTGACGATCGCACAGGTCTGTCCTCAGTTGATACGGATGCAAATCGCTTTCTGAGGTAGCTGGGAGATAGAGGGTTGCGAAGAATATTATACCGGAGGGATAGCATGTGCGCATCTCGACGAGCTCTGATGTCAAGCCATTTTAGCTGCTGACGAAATACCGAGACATGATCATACTTTCGTAGGCCGTAGATATAGCGAATGCAAAGATTCTGTAGACGCTCCAACCTGTTCAGTTGCTCTTCCGTAGCATCGGGATAGCATACATCTGCATAATCTAGGATGGGTAAGAGTAACGCATTAACCAGTGTGGTCCTCGTAGCAATCTACGTACCTTTAAAAATTTCTTGCCCCAATGGGCAAGAAATTTTTTAGGCGTTTCAGAGTATGCATGGTACATACATCCTCCTACTAATCTGGGTAATATTGTGGTCCCATGACAAATTATGGGTAATGTAAAGGCCCAAATTCTTAACCTCCTTACAGAACTGCAGTGGAATATTATTATATTTAACCGGAGGAAGAGTGTTAAGATTAATTTTGACAATCTGTCTGTTACCACCAATTATTATCACCTGAGTCTGTTTGGGATTAATTAGTAGACCAAATTAAAGAGGATTATAAAATTATAAGTATTATTATGGTAAACTGAATTATTAGTTTTACTAGCGGGATGAACAAAGTCATCAAATCATCTATCATCATGATAGTTATATTAGACATATGGATGTGGACCGGTAGAGCTTTTGGGCGGCAGTTGTCTGTCTGCACACAAATATACTCTGAAATATTTTCTCTCTTGAACACACTAATAAAGAGCAATGGCTTCTTTTTTAAAACTTATTTTAGCTCCATTTTATCCTCTTGAAGTTAGAGGATTCATAGTTCATAATTACTTATGGCTCTATACATTCTAATATTCTGTAAATACTTACATGGCAACTAGCAATCAAAACGGTAGCAGACAGCAAATACAAATTGGTATCAGCAAATATTCCCTTAACATCATCAACATCCTTGTCACTAAACCCTAAACCATGCAGCTGATCAAGAGCCAGTCTCACATGCATCGCCAGTCTCATAGAGCCGTAAGACGCGGGTGATACATTTATAGTGATGTTGACTGCAAATGAGCTACTGTTTAATAGTTGCAACTGTGACATGCGAGATTTGAGTACGTTTTGCTGGATTATTGGCAGAAATTTGCCATTTCTGACCCTGGAACAAGTAAAAAAAAATTAATAAACTATACAAAGAAATAGCACCACTTTACTTCCCATGAAGAAGATACTAAATCTTCAGATCTTACTTGAAAAAAAAATCCCACAATGGGCTAGAGACTCCCATCATCGTTAGCCCCTAACATCTATGAGAGAAAGAAGCCATTCATTAGGTAAGTAGACACTTATGTTCATGGCAAAATTCTATGATCTGAATATATTTGGATACCTATTGTACATGAGAATTAAAGTTTTAATGTTAGTGAGTAGATTTAACATTCAAGTTTGGGCTTTTTAAGTTTACTAATTCAATATATTATTACTTCAGGTAAGGATAAAATTCTCCAGGAATTTTATGAGCAGGCAATTTCAGTTCATCTGTCAATATTGAAATGGGTGCCACCGTGCTGATGTGGGAAAATGGGAGTATGCTTTTCTTTTGGCTTTTCTCCTTATCATCAGTCTGGAAAAAACATATTAACAGATAGATAACAATCATTATTATAAATATGGGATTTATCACATACCGTTTTATCGGTATGATTGAAATCAATCAGAAAAGTTTTCTTTAATACTTTATTGCACACTATAAAACAAAATAATTTAAATGAAAACAACATAAATCTTTGTGATACAATTGGCAGTCTTATCTCTAAATAGATCTCTACCAGCCCAAAAGACCAGCAAGGTAGCACCAGCAAGTAAGGTAAGTATTTTCAGAAATACAATACATAATGTTTTATTTGAAAAATTCAGTTTTTGCTTACATTTTGCTGAAGTAGATTAAATGTTTCAGCTCGTGGTTCAATATAAGTTACCAAAGGCATTGTATGAACAGCTTCCGTGCGGTAAATCTCATCAAACTGCTTGTATATTCGTGAATCATCCAATAACACTGCGTGCATGTACAATGTGCCGTTATTTCGCGTTTTACGGGGTACTTTCAACTCTATTTCACTGAAGAAGAAAGTTTATGTCATTATTATTACATTGTCAGATTTTTCTCTGCAAGAGTCGCTAGGGGAGCAGCTAGCTTGTAATAGTACTACACATACAACATTACTACACGTACAATAGTGCCGGTCAAGTTTACTGTTCTTCATGCGACAGGGTATTCAAAACCAAATTCAGTTTAACCAGCCATGTAAGAGCTCATGTTAGTCAATAAGAAAGTATGTCAAGGGTTCGCCTTATCGAAAAACGATTAGGAGGACATTATATATTTTACTTTATTGCATAAAATATAAAATTTAAGAAGAAATAACACAGACTTAACGAAGCAACCTAAAGTTTCAAACTCACAAGGAAGCAGGATTCCGATAGTCAAATTTCATTGAAGTATGTAATTTTGTAACTGCTTCTGATGACGAGCCATCGAAGTACGGCTGCTGCTTCACAGATGTGAAGATGACGAGATGCTGGATTGGATTTGAAGCTAAATATGAAGTGTAACATCTCTCGCCACGACTGCACACGGGTGGTATAAATATTTCAGCTAAAGTCCAAATTGTATTGATAATGTAAACGGCAAAAATTATAGAAAGAATTAAACTAACAGATAAATATTTCATGGTGACTAAAAAAAAACTACGAACTATTTTTCTATTATTTTTCAAATTGAAGTTTTTCTCGCGACGAGCGCTTGACATCAGCAGTGTTGCCAGCACCTCAATCAGAAAAAGGCCGGTAGCTTTGTTGAAGGCCGACTTTTGGCACGAAAGGCCAAAATAGAAATAATAAACTGCGATATTTTTCAACTGAAAAAATGCTGCGGGTAAAAAACACAAAAAGGCCGATGGCTGCCAAGGGCTGACATAACTTCCCAAAGGCCGATAATCGGCCCCCTATGGGCCGAACTGGTAACTCTGGACATGACATCATGCATGACCAGCATTGCCAGCTTGAGATTCCGTTAATGTACAAGTTTCCCAAATAAGTATAGTTTTATGAAGGTAGGTACGGTTTACGCGGCTTGCTAGCTTAACAAACAAAAAAAAAGTCACTAATATAATGAGAACACAAATAAATGAGTTATGATCTCTTTTGTTCACACTCTCCTTTCTTTCAATATGCATAAAAAGCTAATAATACGTAGTAAGTTAATTACTACGGACTAATTACTAAAGGAGAGTGTGATTGGCAATTTGTCTATGGGGTTTGGTTATTCTTTGTTATGTTACAAGATTGAAAACGAATATTACAGAAAAAGTACGGTTGGAGCAAAGGTAGGTACAGATAAAGTACGGTCGGATCTCAAATAGTATGGAAAGCCGTATCTTTTGGTACGTTCTAGCAACGCTGGACATGAATGACAAGTGATATGAATACCAATTTCAAGCAAAACCACCAATAAAACATTTTAAATATTACTGATTCTGACCAAAACCTTTATTGTATTTACTGATAAAAAAATACAATAAAATATAGTCAAGAGAAAGAATTACGAAATGTCAGCAGGACTGTGAAGTGTGAAGTTAGTGCATGCTGTAAAACCACCAACACGCTGTCAATCAAGCTGCATCACAAATTAATACATGTCTGTACTTTAGAACGCCTGGATTGGATGTGGCTTTTATTTACCCATCTTGACGATCTTATGAAGCGCAAGGAATTTGTCAAAATATTATTGGTTCCAAAGCATACAAATAATATTGTGAACTAAATAGTGGCAAATCTTTCTACCTCCAGAAAAGTCTTCCCCATAAATATTCTACCAAAACATTGATTAAATTGGTAGATTTCAGGTATTTTTTATGGCAACTTTTTCACCTAATGGTGGACGACAGCACAGGGACGTAATAAATCGGTGTTTCCTTGGAAATAATATTGATGTTTTCTGGAATTTTGGAATACCAAAGGTAACTAGCATCTTGTAGTCGTACGTAATTGTGTGATTTTGTGTAAAATTTTCTTTATGAACCCGTTGGCTTATGTGGCAGTGTTTTGACAGTTGAGTTGACATTGCTCCTCTGATATTTTGTTTATTTTCAGTTCAGCATGGATGTTGTTATTTCAATGATCTAATGTTCTCAGAAGACTTTGATGTAAAATGAATGCAAAAATCGAGAACATGCATCGAAGATTCGGTGAAAATGGATGCTAAAGATTTGAGAATAGAAACTGCTCTGGGTGAACGCAACGATGGCAGTAAGTACTCTCAGAGCGGGGTCGCACTACAGTGTAACAGAAATAAATCGTATCAAGATATCGGATCTAATCCATTGGCTAAATCAGAGGCCCCCGTGCGGCCCTGCGCCGTTATCGGACCCGACCGGGTGGTGCCGCCGCCCGCTTCTAATGACGCATACATAAAAAAAGCCTCAGTCGACCTATGGCCATGTCCAGACAACTTGTACACACGTCCACCTGAATATCCACACAATCTACAAAATAATGTGAACCCAACAAGGAACATATCACCGAGACAAACATTCCAAGAGAACATGCAGCGCATCTTGGTGCCACCAACATACAGTGCTGTCAAACATGCTGATGAATCTAATTCAAATCGTCCTCAAGATAGAAATGCTGCACTATCTAAACACACAAAACAAACCATGACTCCTGAAGCCAAGTACTGTGATGTGCCTTATGCTGTGAACTTGTTAAACAATGAACCTAAAAATGTTAGGGAAATGGATATGTGTGTTCCTAGTATCCACTCTCCCCTGACAAGAACTGCACCACATGGATGGCTGCCGAATGGTGTTAATTTGCATGCTCCAAGGACATATGGTGCACATGAAGCTTATCAATATCCACAGTACCCTAGTTGTGCTGGTCCTAGACCACCAGTCATGCCTGTGCCCCGGCCCCATAGAACTTTTCAGGAGGAAGCTGGCTATGTTTATCCAGAGTCCTACTATCAAGATTCAAGTGTTCGCTTCAAGCCATATCCCTCAGTGAAAGAACACAATCCACAAGCAAGGTATGATTATATTAGTAACTATCCAAATTCATTCCATCCACCGCCTCCTTATGCTCAGCATAAATATGACATTCCAAGTACAAGACCTCCTCACCCATATTCTGTGTATCCACACTTGAAGTATCTGGATAACAGAGGTCCTGAACCCACCATAGAAGGATACCAAAGACCTAACCAACCATCCATAAATTACAGTATGCAATTCCATAACCAAGTTATCCACCCAACCTACGCACCACCACTAGGGAATACACAAAGTAAGCTACCGTCTTATCCACCTGATGCTTCAGTTAAATCTTCAAATAAACTGTCTTTTGATAACAGTAAAGCCTTTGTAGATTATGAAAATGCTAAAGCTAAATATTCATTGCCAGATAGTTATTTTGCCAATGAAATGCCAAGAAATCACCAGGTTCAAAAACCACTGGCTATGCCAAACTATGCATCACCAGTCCCAGTGCAGCAGTACCATAGAAAAGATAATATTGCTATGAGAACCTATGAATATATGCCGCATTATAGACATTTTGAACATCTAATAGGTTTTAATCCTGCAGGACACCATTCACCTCAGTTCTCTCCAAATATGTTGGCTATATCCCCAACTGATTCTAACACTAGTAATGATACTGCCCAAACACAAGGTACTTTGCAAGAAGATTGTGGTTATGTCAGTCAATCCTCCACTACAAGTGCAAGAAGTATTGACTCTGGCATCCGGCTACCTAATGATTATTATAGGAGGTATGACTATAGATATCGACCAGTTATCGGAAATTCGCATATGTTGCCCAAATCTAATTTAAACCCCACTAATACTAAAGAAAACAAGAAAATTGATGTCAGACAATTTTTGTCAATGTGGAATGAAGGAGATGAGGATAATGCTTCAAATAATAATCCAAGAGAAATCTCTGATCCAAAAAATTATACAAGACGTGAAAGTGCTAAGAGTCAAGATGAACTCTATGTACTTGGACTCGTAAATGTTCCCAATGAAGAACTTGCTAAATATGAACATATCCAAAAAGTATCAAAGCTACCTGAAAATATTAAAGGTTACAGTAGCATTGAGCTTTTAAATCAGTTTGAAGAAGTAATTGAGTCTTCAAATCCAAACAGATTCAAATCTTCAACTTCTAAGGGATTTATTCCTATGAAAGATCGCAAAAATGCTATTAAGCAAATCGTAGAAATACTACCAAGACCGGTCTCGCCACTGGATGTAGAAGCAAAGATAAGTCAATCTGTAATCCATAAAGAGGTAGGCTGTAACTTTGAAATAAAACCTTGTAGTCCCAAAATGTTGAATGTAGATATTGCATCACCAGTCCAAAATATTTTGGGTGAAAGAACTATCGAAAAAGTATCAAACCCGCTTTTAAATAAAGCTAAGTCGCCACTTTCAATGAGAATAGATGGAAATACGGCTTGTAATAAAATACAAGATAGCACACCTTACGAAAGTTCAAGTTGTAAAATGGTTGGAAGTCCATTTACTGCTAATAATATGGATTCTGTTAAAACTAATTATAGTATGCAAGATTTAGAAACTAGTTCTGGAGTATGTTTAGCTTCATTGCCTAGACTAGATAACGAAATTGAGCTAAACTTCCCCGAAGTTAATCAACAATTTATTAATGCGAATAAAGTAGGTCGCAACTTGCTTGAGAAATATTCACAAGATGTGAAAGAAAATAACGCGAAGTCGACTTCTCCGAATATCAATGATGCAGCTCGAGATGATTCGGAAAATTATAACAATGTATCATTAGAAGAAAAATCAGGAAAAGACCTTATTAAACTTAGTCAATTTCGAAAAACCAAAGTTAATAATTTGGAGTATTCAGAAGAAGAATCAAAATCAAATGCGATTAGAAAAGATAGCGTGATTATAGAAAACCCAGAAAACGTAAGAAGATTTGAAGAAAATAAAGTAAAGGTATCATCATTTAGAACATTGGATGAAGAGGAAAATACACCTATGAATTTGACTTCGCAAAACAGTTTACATGCAGAAAATGACTGCAAGATTCACTCACACGTCACGAATAGTCCAAAGCATGATACGCATGCAATGGAGTGCGCTCTTGATTTCAGTCTAAGCAAATCTGATAATGGACTACCTATTATAAATTGTTATGATGACGAAAAAATTCAAACTACACAAAAAGATCAATCCACGCATGATATGCTAATGGAGACTGCTACATCATATTTCAATGGTGGTAACCATATTGATGATATTGTACAGAACTCAAAAGAGCCATCAAAACGATCTCCTGAATGTGTTTCAAGCGAAACAAATACTAAAAGTATTATTGTACGAAATAGTCAAAGCGCAGAAAGTGATTATGAAATAAAATTCAAAGACGACACTCTTTCTAGTGATAAACAAAATGATGACTGCTTTAAGACTCTTGAGGAATCAGGAAAATATTTCAATAATCAAGTAGAGCCAACGCTTGATAATGCTGACAAGAGAAACGATGAAATAATCGGCTATAAAAACAGAGTGAACTCAGTAGACAAAGGAACTTTAACTAATGTAATTGTAAAGCATAAACATAAAAATAAAAATAAGCACAAAGCTTTTAAAGTAAAAGCAGATGGAACAAATAGTTTTGACAAAGAACTGCCACCCAAAACAACTAAAAAGTTCAATATAAATAAAAACTCATTATTTGAGATAAACGAAAGTTCACATAAAATTTCAGACTCTAAACGATGCAACCAAAAACCAAATAACTTAAAATCTGTTATAAAAAATAATGAAAAGCATGAAAACATAGATACGACTGTTTCAGATACATGCAAGGTTGAAGTATGTGAAACCAACTCGGATATTAACATCCTAACCCGTGCAAAACATAACATGGCATCTGAAAGTGATTGTTTTGTAGAAAAAGAAAATCTAATTAATGATCTGTCTAACTTTGTTAGTACATCAGTTGATAAAGGAACTGTAAAAAATATAACAAAAATAATTAACCGATCAACTGAAGTCAACGGATCCGATAACTTATTAATCTCAGAATGTATAAAAGAATATGATGGTAATATCAATGATAGTATTCGAAATAATAAAGCTGAAATCAGTGAATCAAATGCTCAAATCAACCAAAGCAACAAGTATTATAATGAATTGATATCTGAAAGTGAACTTTTCGTAGGTAAAACATATAATATGAGTGCAGTAAATGAGTCTCCTGATTATTCATTAGTTAAGGAAGAAGATGCATTTCATGCTGTTGATATTCAGATTCCTAGTAATTCAACTGAGGACAACGTTGGCAATACTGTTAAACAAAAGTCTGAGACAAAAACAATCAATGACGATAGTAGTGATCAAGATCTTGAAAATAAGAATTCAGAACACAGCCCAGCAATCACCAGGGAAGATGCCGAATATCCAGAAAGGTTGATATCTAAAATTGATCAAATTCAAAATGAAAAATGTTGTATTGGTGATCATAAAGTTTTCGAGGATACATTGGACAATGTAGTTTCTAATTCTGGTGAAATTACTTCTTGTGTCAAAGAAAAAGTAACATGTGATACTGTGAGCTATTGTAAAAGTACCTGTAGGCCGAATAATTCCCTGATTAACAAAACAGAAATTGTAGGTCGAAGTGTAGCAATCGACGTCATTGAACACCCTGATACTATGGTAGCAGACCATGAGCTTTCTATTGATATAAAATATAGTATTGATTCAGGGTACCAGTCTAATAAGAATTCATTCACAGAAAATGAGGAGGGTATCATTGAAATTTCTGGAAACTCAGGTGAAGATTCTGTTTTTATCGAAAAAGAGTCCGAATACGAAAACAATGAACATATACTTCACGAATCTGATCCCGTTCTAACAAGTCCATCGAGTAGTTTAGTAAATGAAAAAAATATATATTGTAATCTGAAAATCAAAACGGAGTTAATGTCAGAAACCACACAATCTACTTATTTATATGACACTATCGACGCTAATATGCAAATAATATTTGATCAGCCAAACTATGAAATGCTTGCAAAAAATATAAATATTGATGACGTTGTTCGTGATTCAAATATTGAAGAAAATACCATCTGTAGTCATCAAGTCGCAGGAAAAGCTACGCCGTCGAATAAAGAATGTATGAATAAAGATTCAAACAAGCAAACACTATTAGATGCTCAAAAAGAAGTAAATTTAAACGAAGTAATACAAGCAAAAATATATTATGCTAACGCCGGTAAAGATATTAAAATTGAAGGTTCTAACTTTGATACTCGAATTAAAGACGAAGACAGTACAAATATAATAAGTAATTGTGATGCTCAAATATCGCCCAATTCAGAAGAAGTTACAAAAATGAATACAGGTGAACCTAGCGTTAAATGTTTGAAGGAAAACAAAGGAGATGCTGAAATGCAGTATGCTTTGTATGCTAAACGATATTCTAAATATCGTGGCAAAGAACTTTATTCTCCTAGGATTCAAAAACTAATTGTTTTCAACGAAGGTAAAATTTTCAAAATACATTCCAATGAATACCATAATAAAACCAAAGCACACGATGATAATGACGTTGAAAAATTTAACGTTGATAGTATTATAAAAATAACAACGGATCAAATTGATTGTTCAGTTCAGTCTGAGAAAATTGAAGTGATTCAAGACGAAGATGTCGACGCTGAATGTAAGATAATAAACACCCAAAGAAATACAAACAACTCTTTAGACACGAGCAATGAAGAATCGTGTCTTATTTCCAGTGTTTCAATAGAATCTATAAATAACAATCTAGAAAATTCCGTTCAAATAAACGAAAGTAGCTCAGTAGAGAACGGAAATAAATGTGAAGTTGAGGCTGAATGTTTAGAAGACCATAATGCTCAAAATGATTTGATTGATATGCAAGAAATTGTATTTAGTTATCCGAATAATTCGATCATATCACATATAACCGATAACATCTTAGATGCAAATGAAAGCATGTTAGAATTAAAATACAAAGACAGTAATGAGATAAAGGACAAAACAGTCGAAAATAAGAATAGTTCGCAAATAAACCGTTATCGGCCACTAAAAAGATCATTGTCAGATTCTGCTTTGACCACGCATGTGAGTCAAGATTACATTCAAGACTCTGAAAACCAGAATTACGTTTGGCCACCAAAACGCAATAGAATCGCTGAATTTGAAAATTTCGTACCCAACAATCGAAGAAATTCTGTAAATTTTGATGAAAATGTTTCCTTCTGTATATTGATCGAAGACAATTGTATAATAACAGAAGAAACCGAGGAAAAAATATGCATTACAGAGTTACAGGAAGATGATACCACCGAAATAGATACAACGAACGATGATGATAACACCGACTCATTAAAAGATTTGTATGGTAGCCCACACGAAATTGACATTGACTATGCAGACTCCCAAGTGTTGGAATGTAGTGATAAAAGTCCTGTTCCAGAATCGTGGGTTGAAAACATCGATTGTGTAGAAACTGTTTTTAGCGACGAAGTGGCAGAAAACGTCGTTATTAGTGCCCCTTCATCGCCTACAGATTCTGCATTGGAATATGACAATGATGGGTATAATATTTATGGTAGTGGTTGTAGCCATACAGATAAAGTAAAGTTCATGCATGGAGAAAACATGTCCGATGAAGATGCCAAAATCGTAGATACATTGTATAGAACTCCTCATATGAATATTATGAATAAAACACTATTATATGGCGACAAACATGTGGAATCAGATAATAATTTATCGGATGATGAAGAAAATATTTCTTTAGAATCAGATGACTGGAAACGTTCACCAACGCATACTCCAGATTACATTGATCCTACCCATGCATCAAACGATTTTCGCTTGGAAACACCAGAAAACAAAGAAAATGTATTTGTAAAAGAACTTTCACCTTTGAGAAGAATAGATGATTACCTAGACGTAAGTAGTGCTGATAATGAAACTGATGAACTCATTTTACCTAAGCATGTTCCCGATGCAGACAAAACAACACAAGATCGCACTGTGCATTCATGCGAATCAAGTTTAGATAGCGTGTTTGATTATAAACTAAAAGGCGAGCCTACTAGCACTACGTCTAGTTTTCCCGAAGTATCATCGACAACATCTGAAGACAAGAATTCAAGCATATTATTGAAAATAACTAACTTAAATGGGTCCAGAGTGTCCCAAATAAATGAAAACGAAACAAATAAAAAACCTCGTTGTAAATTTACGGAGAAAAAGGAATATTCAAGCTCAAATTTGAATTTCCCAAATCGTCCACTAATGACTAAGGCTGCTCAAAAATACATTCCTCCAATTAAAGAGTCTATACGTGATCTTAAAGTTAAAATTACTTTGCCTCAACAAAGTTTGTTGAAGTTAAAACAGTTAAAATTGTCTCGAAACGAACCAAAAGTACATAAACAACATAACGTGATACCAAAAATTGTTAAGAAACTAAAGCCAAACTTCGATGATGTCCTTAAAAGTATAGACGAAATACAAATTAAAAAGCACAAAGAGAAAAGCAAAAAGGCAAAAACTGTGATCCCAAAAGTCGTTATTAAGAAAAACGAAAATGGGTCCCATTATGCTAGTACACCAAAAGAAGATACATTTAATCCTGATCTTACTGGTAGAAAATGGCAACCGTGGGTGTTCTTAGAGAAAACCCATTTCATTGATAAAATGGCTATTAAGAATAAAACACGTGCTATTTATAGCCATCGGAAAAAGGTGTATGTGTTAGCAGAGAAATTCAAAAAATATAAATCTGTTAGCAGCACGAAATTTATAATATCTCATCCTAAAACCTCTGGACAATTAAAATATACGTTTCGATTAAAACATAAATAAAGTATATGGATCCTTGATGGTATCAAACATCAGCCTATGGGTTTGACTAAATATTATCCTTTAATCCCACCCGTAGAGGTCTTGTCTGTCTGATCATTCCTATGTTCCTTAGGTTTATTTTTAGTTACCTTTTAGTTAAGCATGTAGTTTAGAAAGGCGCCAAATTCAAAACAATGTGTGATAAATAACAAAGATAAAGAATTTAGGCATTGCATAGTAGTGTAATAAGATCTGATTTTGTTATTACTTCAAAGTTTATTCTAATTGTTTTACCTTCCATTCCATTAACATGTTATTTGTTATACGCAATGTTTTATTGATTGTAATTTAAAATATTTATTATTATATAATCTAACTTTGTCACAATTATTATTTTTATGAATTGTGGCTAATCTTTTTAGTAAATTAGGATTTCTTCATTCCATCTCCTCTAGCTAGTTAATTAATGTTTGTCATAAAAAATATATTTCATGATAACATGAATGTGAAATGTTTATAATCATTGCTCATTTAAATAATAAGTCATATAAATTAATATATAAAATTATCATTACATATACATAATACAACATGTAAAATATGTAATTGACTGAATGTGTTGTTAAAGTACAAAATATATATCATAATAAAAAGACTAGGTATAACATATTTTAAACATACAAACATTTGTTAATTGTTTGACTAAGTATATAGATACCGTGTACTTTTGTTTGTGTCATTGTACTTGTGGTTGAAACGACGCGTTATAGGGTAGGAATGGTAATAAAATTATAGCGTGAAATAACCAAAGCCAATACTCAGAAACAATATTTATTGCTGAGTATGTAAAGTTTAATGTTGAAATACCGATTCAAAATATGATAAAGTTGATGTAGGGAACAAAAATGTTAATCTGGTTGCCTTATGGGGCATATTATAATCCTACATCTAATGTAGTACTTATGTTAATGAAACTATCAAAAGTATTATTTGCGAATTTAGCTTCAGTGGGCTGAGGCGATGGATTGTTTCCTATCTTAACATTTATGCACATTATGTGCATAAAAGCGAACAGTGCCTTTTATATCAAGCTGATATTATACACTGCACCAAATATAGTTTTAATATAGATCGTAATACAGTTATTTTTATGAATGTTGGGCCATTTGAAATATTTTGGGAGTATATGATATATATTTATTGATCTCATAATCAAGGCACTTCCGTTTTCATATTTGCCTGTTCGTGCCTATAAATATACTATAAATGCATAACACTATTTTGATATCGTGTACAGGGTGTTCATTAAATATACCAAATATGTGCTTTTATGTCCTGCGTATGAAATGCAGACACTACGTATTGCAATTGTTGCCTTTGTAGATAGTAAAGCAAATGTTAGCGTTTAACTAGTTATAAGTACTTTCTAATGTCTTGGTTATATCGGACCGTTTTATTTATTATTTACGAGTAAGGTATAAGTTATAATGTAATATGAAATGGTGGTATAATTTTTTATGTATTTCGGTATATATATTAAGTATGGTATAAAGGAATTATTTTAGTCCAGTGAGCTTTGGACCTTCTACACGTGTTTATATTTTAACTAGGCACAGATTAAATTATTTAATATAATTATAATACTATATGTATATAGTAAGCAGTTCATTCCACGATAAAATCTGCGTACCTAACGTAAGTTTATTGAATGAGTGAAATAATGTTTGTCCGGGAGTTTTTATCGCGATAACATCATAGATAGTCTGATGACTAAAATCATAATTTATGATAATGATAATTATTTACACACTTTATTTTATTTTATCAGTTTTAGATACATTGTATGTTTGTTACGCACTATTGAGTGGATTGTTTTTTCTCTATGCACTTTGATAGGCATTGTTACGACTTTAAAGTGATTTAGTATGTTTACTGTGGTTAAAATACTTATAAGGGTTATGGAAAATATAGTTTAAGTTAATTAAAAATTCTAGTTGTGTTGGTTTTAAATTAACGTTATAGCATATCTTATGCCAGTAACTCACGTGATTATCGTTTGGTGATAGAAGTTAAATTAAACGTTACAAATTGAAAACTTGAGTGTTGAATGCGCCGTGACCACACCTAATTGATAATGGGTAAAATATAGCGTTTGAGTGGTACCTAGTTTAAAATATTGACCAAATAAATGTGTTCTCAATAAAAATGCGTTTATTTTATATAATTAAGTTTATTTCTACACAGGTATGGTTACTTTAACAGCTTCTTGACGAATAGCGCTGATTAGCTCTTGGTTCACAAGGAAAATGAAACGAAGTCCGGCTATCTGCAACAAACATACACCATACATTTAGAGAAACAGGAAGAAACCGTACAGGAAGTCTGAAAGGGAATTCTAAAAGCATTGGTTTCGACAGATTCATTTGTCACAACAGGGTAATAGGGTGATTTCTAACTGTACTGACACGACACGACGCGGCGACGCCACCGCAGCTAGATAGTTGCCTGGCTGAGTATTTATGTCAACACGGGCGGGTAGATAATGAGTCGTATTTTTTGAGCGCGCTTTATGTTCTACTACCTCAGTTTTGTTGTGAGTTAAACCACTACCAAATCATGGAAAAACTTGCCCATCTTTGTAATTATAAAGTACTCAGGCATTATCTTGTTTATCTCTATAGAAAATTTTATGAGCACCGCATTACAATAATAACATCTGTTTAATGTATTTCGGTCAAAATCAAGGTCCTATTGTATCTTCCTTTTCTACATTATTTGATAATTTAGGTATAATTAGTAAATTGCTTTGCATATTATTTACCTCTATCACGCTATTGTGGTTGAGTTTTACTTTGTTCCCTTGAAGTATCGGGCGACCGTCGACAAATATCGGCCTCTTGCCTTCCGATGACATGAAGAAGTCGCCTGTGTTCCGAAGGCGGATAGTCGCTTGTTTGCGGGAGACCTTAGCGGCCGGCCCTTCGAGGCTCAGGTCGACGTCGATGGAGTGGTCGCGCGTGCTTCTGCCGACCGCAATCTGGTAAAGTGGAACACGTTTTAATATTTAAAGAGACAGTTCCAACACCATAACATAATGATGCCTCTGCTTATATTCACAGTGTATTAGAGACAATAACGCGAGTTTTAGTTCTACGGCTCTAAAATTTATATTTGTTAGAGGAGTGGCTATGTTACAATGACCCTGGATTGGCAAATATTGCTACCTATTAAACATGATTACATACATATGCCGATAAATCAACACAGCCTCTGAAGGACGAGAAAAGACAAACCGCTCGCTCGATGCTCATCCGTAGCTCTGTGCTATTTTTTGAGCGCAGCACTGAACTCATTGTCGCTAGTCGTGTGGGGTGTGTGGTGTGAGAGCCCACTTGTTAAAAATCCATGAAAATATTCTAAGGATTTAGTGAACATTCTAAAATAATTGTGAAAGTTGGAATCAGATTTTGTGAAAGTCTAGTAAGCGAGATATATGCCAAAAAGCCGGACTCGCAATCCTCAATCCCAATACAGAAAAAGTATTTACGTCAAAATCTAAGTGAATCCCATTTCCTGCATGTAGGAGGATATTAATAAAACTCGATTTTCTTAAATAATAATGGGTCTTTTTATTCCCT
Organism: Philereme transversata; assembly: GCA_963924445.1. Classification (NCBI taxonomy): domain Eukaryota; kingdom Metazoa; phylum Arthropoda; class Insecta; order Lepidoptera; family Geometridae; genus Philereme; species Philereme transversata. Next base: position 17,132,033 of record OZ004342.1, read on the forward strand.
TTTGGTACCAAAATGTTTTAAAAAAATTTCGCAATAACCGAATTCTTTAGATTTGTCGTATTTTTCATACTTTAACTGTAATTAAACAAAAAGTGTAGGATTGAAAGCCCAAACCTTATCAAGGTTATAAATGTAATTTCAACAGGGATTGGAGGCATCTTTTGGTGCCACATTTTTTCACAATTTGTGAAAAGTGTAGGTTTGTCGTATTATTCATACTATTCGATAAATTAACTTTTGTATTTGTTGATTGAGAGCCCATGTTAAAGTAAGATATACGAAATAGGAAAGCATTTTGCGTTATGACTAAGTTTCACAATATTTGTTTGGGATTACAGTTACAGATGGGCTATCAGCTCTCAGTCCTCTGTGAGGATTGAGAGCCCGGCTTTTTGGCCTATATCTCGCTTACTACTTTCACAATTATTTTAGAATGTACACCAAATCCTTAGAATGTCCTCAAGGATTTTTAACAAGTGGGCTCTCACACCACACATACACACTCGTGTGGGTACAGCTGTTAATTGGTGCGGTTAATTAAACCTGAAGTAATGCGTAACAGTCATCATAACCTTGGTCGAGTTTATGCAACTACGCCACCTCTTCACCTGTTTAATCGTCTAGAATTCACACTCTTCACAAAGATCGAAGAAAAATCGTAAATGTAACCAGGCTACAGTTTTTCACATAAATTGGTTACATGTATCTATTCACTATTAATCACATGTTGTATCAAGTGCCTATATACGTATAATTGAAATGTTAACTGCACTCACGTTCTAACTTTATCCAACCATACCGAGTAAGTGCGTACATCGTACCTACATATTTATCCGACAAAATTAAATATTTAACACGCACGCCGTAATTAAAACATTATTGAAATCATCTACCTAACACGTGCATAAAATTAGCACTTATTAACTGTGGAAGGTATGGAGGTAGCTTTCTGTTTTTTATAGTTTTATTAAGGGTATTTTTGTGAAAGATATTACCAACACTTGCCATTTAGCCGTCTATAATTAAGGTTACATTCGTGGACTAAGTATTTTTCAACTACATATTAGTGAATAAAAATGGAATATAGACCTTAAAACATTAACAAACCCAGTTTGGATGGTCCCAACCACTTGATGTGACGTCACGTACAACCATTGTGTAGGCTGGTCGGACGCTGTGGGACCCACCATTTACTGGTTGGGTCTAGAGCCAGATCCAGCCAGTCTGTTTGGAAGACGTCCAAGTCGTCACTCCAGCGCTTTTTAGGCCTTCCTCGGCGTCGCTTTCCGTTTTTATTTTTTGTCTTTTTTTCCGGGTTGCATACGGGAGACATGACGCGCCCAGTCCCATTTCAGCTTGAAGGAAGAGTGGGAGGCCTTTGCCCAGCAGTGGGACAGTACGGGCTAGTAAAAAAAACTGGTTGGGTGGTCGGGTACGAGGTTATTTTTCTGTTTATCTGTATGACAAATTAATTAGGTTCAAACAATTATGCCTACTTCTACAAGACATTAATTCATTAATTGATCGAGCGAAGCGAGATCTCTAAATCAACTTGGCCTTGTATGTATGTATGTTTGTTTGTCCGAGGATAACTTTCGAAGCGTTTGTCCGATCATCGTGAAATTTGGTATTTTAGGTAGGTAGTGATGGCACAATTTTGGTGTGACTAAATGACCAAAAAATAAGGGGGGGGTTGTTGAAATTTTGGGCTCCAAGAGGGGTAAAAAAAACAAAATAGGTCTAATAAAAGGACTTTGTGAGTACATTTCGACCCCGTTTTTATTTTTAGTTTAAACCTTGTAGTTTTTAACTTATTAGCCATAATAAAAACTGACCTTTGACAAAATTCACAGGGTACACCAGTGACCCCACAGTGCTGAAACTTGGTATGCGTGTAGCTTTAGTGACACAAATATAGGCAACAGTCTGAAATCCTGAATAACTGCAATTTGTGCCCCAAAAAAGTATAACCAAATTACATGAACTCCTGTTACCTGTATTTTGAATGAAACTGTAGGTCAAGTAAGTTGATTGTCATTTCGTGGCATTATTTTACTAGCCAAAGATTAAAGCCGGCTTGTACAACGATCCCTAAACGTATTTAGCGACTAAACATGTTTAAATTTTACGGATTTGTATGATTTGACAACTCCTTAAATCATATTTAGCCACTAAATACGTTTAGGCATCATTGTACGAGTCGCTCTAAGAATTTTATTTTTTGTGTTTTGGGAGACTCGCGAGATCTCAGTTCGGGGCGAACCACTAGTTATTTACAACTTTACTAACAAGTAGGGCTAGCGCTTTGTGATTTTTATTTAATTCGAGACAAATTCAACAAAGCGAAGTGCGGTACCTCAGTAAAAAATATGATTCCACTTCACTATCATCCAACATAGAGCTATTTACCAACTAGTACTTATAACATAACCCGATACAGTTATTGACACATACGAGCAGATATGGTTTATCAGCAAACAGTAACATAGCTCGGTAGATATTTGTAGTGAAATGCACACATTACTCAGTTAGCTTACAGCCGTTGATGCTAATACACATACTAATTTTGTAACCTTCTCCTGGACAAGTACTTCATTATCATTTAATTTTTGCAACTTTTCCTAAAATCTACGTATTTTCTTTCGTAAGTAGGTAAGTACTACCTTCTAAACATCGTTTTATTGTCTTAATTATTAAGAAGATACTTATTATCAGAAGTCATTAACAGGACATTTTGATCGTACTGGTGGAGGGTAGTACTGGGTTCTTAAAAAACATAGGAAGTCATTCTAAAACCATATCTGTTAAAAACATCCGCATAAATGTCATTACACTTTGCAATGTTATTACAAGAATGTGGACACCTTTGTACGATTCTGCACTGAGCTCGTCCTCAAGTCTCGCGTTGATAAGTTAGGTAGGCAGATTAGGTATCGCAGGAAAGTAGGTATCAGAACAGTACATACATTGAAACTGACTCCAATTTGTAAACTACATATACTTAACAATAATAAAATTGAGGTGTCTGTGATTTTAAAATAAATGCTAAGTGAAAATATTCGATGCCTAATCGTAATCATAAATGACCGTTTTTAGAATTGTATCTATCTGTCTGTCCGTCAGAAAGTTTGTTGATCAATACTGTCATAGTATATAGGTATCACTTGCATATTAACCTCCTTAAAACTGACACTGTTTGCGTCGCCACTCGCCACCCTGTATAGTTAGTAAGTTAGGTACTAGGTACCTATACCTAATAATTTTAGAAGTTGAATACTAACTCTGTATTAGTGGTTTCAATAACTGTCTAACAGCATTATCACCACAAATAACCGCTTACCTAGCCCTTTTATAGGACGAACATCGCAGAAAGTGTAAATATGTACTTAAATAATAGATCTTTACCTATGAAATTGCCGTTCTTCAGTACTGGCCATTTCTAATAGAAAAAAAAGTTTGGAATGGCTTTGTATTCTAAATTCAAATTAATTTTGTTTTAAAAACATGACATTCTTTTTACAAACTCAGTCTTTTGTTTATTGATTAGCGTTGTATTTTCATTACATTTGAACATTTTTCGTCATAATGGATACTTTAAAAATTCGTGTAATTATGGAATATGAGTTCCGTCGTGGCACCAACGCGACACAAACGGCACGTAACATCAAAAACGTTTACGGAGAGAACTGTACAAACGAACGCACAACCCGTTATTGGTTTTCCCGGTTCCGTTCTGGAAATTTTGATTTGAAAAATGAAGCTCGTGGTCGTCCGGAGACTGGTCAACAATGCTGAATTAAAGGCGATTGTGGAAGCTGACGAAACTCAATCTACAGCTGAGCTAGCAGCAGCTTTTGATGTTAGCATCAAAACAATTTTGATCCATTTGCGACAAATAGGTAAGGTAAAAAAACTTGATAGATGGGTGCTCCACGAACTTAACGATCGCCAGCGCAACGTACGCGTCGAGACCTGCCTCGCGCTGCTCAATAGGCAAAGAAATGATGGAATTTTGTCCCCACTGCTCCTTCACGACAACGCGCGACCCCATACTGCACAGCAGACAGTCTCCAAGCTGCAAGAGCTGGGGTTGGAAGCTCTCCCTCATCCGCCATACTCACCAGACCTTGCACCTACCGACTATTACTTTTTCCAAAATTTAGACAACTTTTTAGTGGGTAAAAAATTCAATTCCCGAGAGGCAGTACAAAATGCCTTTGAAGAGTTTGTTGTCTCCCGTCCAGCTGATTTTTACAAGAAAGGCATCAATAAACTGCCAATGCGTTGGCAAAGAAGCGTCGATTGCTTGGGTGATTACTTTGAATAACTGAAATAAAAAAGTTTAAAAAAATAAATACTTTCACTTATTCCATACAAAACGGCAATTTCATAGGTAAAGACCTAATAAATAGCAATCACCTTGTACCAAGTTCATGCCACCAACAACACCCTAACTAGTGCAATAGCTATCACGCTTATAAAAGCAAATTCTAGGTAAACAATCGTATCTATCATACAAGCATGTACAACAAAGGTTTGTAATAATTCGAAACATGATAAAAGGTACATATTTTAATATTTTAATTATGAAATAACTAAATTAGAAGGTCCAACGTCAGCTGAATTATTTCTTGGTAAGAAACCTTGCCCAAATGCGAGTGCATGCATCGTTTTATGTGCAGTTTACTGCCCATTTGAATTCCATTCCAACGTCGTTTTTATATCGATTCCTCTATAAACTTTAGTAACACGCACGATGTTAAATAATATGTTGTCTTTCTTTCTTAAGATAAATATATTAGCGGGGAATGTAACTTTCCGAGGCATTATTCGAGGTTACACCATGCGTCTCTCGATCGGATTTGTAACTTCGTGTTAAATGTGTTAATCCGAAAAACAAAACCCTGGTTTGTTAACCATTCTTTTTTTTTTATTGGATTGAACTTCGTTTGACCACAATCTCACCTGATGGTAAGTGGTGATGTGGTCTAAGATGAAGCACGAAACTCTAGAGAAACCTATTTACTCTTACCTTAAAGAGGCCCGGATTGTATTCTTTAGGAAAAACAGACGACGGCAAAGTGTTCCATACCTTAGCTGTACGCATCAAGAACGTAGAACCAAAACGGTGTGTGCGAATGGGTGGTATATTGACTAGGTACGGATGGCACTGAGCCATGCGCCTGCTTGTCCTTTGATGGAAGGGAGATAGCGGGATCAGATCGTATAGTTCCTGGGCACATTCCCCAAAATGTATTCTGTAAAAGATCGATAGGCTTGCAACTTTACGGCGGTGTTCGAGACTTTAGGTCTTAGTATCCGCCATATATTGCTCACCTATAAGCCTAAAAGCCCAACGTTCTATCGAGTCTACGGTAGCGAGCTGGTATTTGGCCGAACCATCCCAAAGGTGGCAGCAGTAGACCGGACTTGAGCTTTGTAAAGACTAAGAAGCTGTCGTGGTGTGAAGTATCTCCTGACCTTGTTGAGAATGCCCAGCTTCATGGCAGCTGTTTTAGCCTTAGACTAGATGTATGAGCTAAAGTTGAGAGTAGGCGTGAGCGAGCGAGACCCCTAGGAGCTCGAGGTGACCTTTTACAGATAACGGTACATTTCGGAAAATTGGAACTTGGGTAAACTGACTCTTTTTCGCCGAGAAGAGACATGCTTGCGTTTTTGAAGCATTGAATTTGACAAGATTAAGATTACATTTAAGAGTTGATTAGTAGCTCTGTTAACGTACAAATAAAGATGGCGCGAGCAAAATGTCACAGAAACAAATTATGGCCCCCGCCATAATTTGGTCCTTTTTTTCTTAACTAGTCGAAAATTAAAATGACTAGTGGTTCGCCCCGAACTAAGATCTCGCGAGTCTCCCAAAACACAAAAAAGAATATTCTTAGAGCGACTCGTACAACGATGCCTAAACGTATTTAGTGGCTAAATATGTTTTAAGGAGTTGTCAAATCATACAAATACGTAAAATTTAAACATCTTTAGTCGCTAAATACGTTTAGGGATCGTTGTACAAGCCGGCCTTAATCTTTGACTAATAAAATAATGCCACGAAATGATCAACCAACATACTTGACCTACAGTTTCATTCAAAATACAGGTAACGGGAGTTCATGTTATTTGGTTATGCTTTTTTGGGGTACAAATTGCAGTTATTCTGGATTCCAGACTTTTGCCTATATTTGTGTCACTATAAGCTACACGCATACCAAATTTCAGCACTGTGGGGTTACTGGTGTACCCTGTGATTTTTGTCAAAGTACAGTTTATAATATGGCTAATAACTTAACTAAAAATAAAAAGAGGTCGAAATGTACTCTAAGACCTTTTATTAGACGTGCCACTTCACTGGATAGTCCCATTTTGGGTTTTTTTTACCTTCTTGAACCCTAATATCTAACAACCCCCCACATTTTTAGCTCATTGAGTCACACCAAATTTGTGCCATCACTACCTCCTACCTATATACCAAATTTCACGATGATCGGATAAACGCTTCGAAAGTTATCCTCGGACAAACAAACATACATATGTAGATACAACGCCGATTTGCCCAAGTTGATTTGGAGATTTCGCTTCGGTCGATCAAAATGATTTATTGCTTTGTGATTGGATAGCCATCTACCTATATGCGTGGTGCCAAAGTTTATTTAGTTTTAAGTACGCTACCGTATTTCAGCATGGAAACTGAAAGGCGTGTTTTATGCATTATGGTACAGAATAGTGGTCTTTCACTATGGGCCTCATAAGGCTCAAGGTCGCTCAGCATTCTGTAGAGAGGTGCTTGGTGTTTCTCTACGAGATCGAAACAGCAATGAGAAGATTCGTAGACGAACCAAAGTCACCGACATAGCACAAAGTATTAGCAAGCTAAAATGGCAGTGGGTATGGCACATAGTTCGAAGAACTGACGACGTTCTGCTAGAAAGGTTCTCGAGTGGAGACCACGCACTGGAAAGCGCAGCGTAGGATGACCCCCACTAGATGGGAAGAAGACCTGAAAAAGATGGCTGGGAGCCGTTGGGTGCAAGTCGCACAAGATCGGTCTGGAAATCTGGGGTGGCCTATGTTCAGCAGTAGACGTCTTTTGGCTGATATGATGATGATGAATACTTACTAGGAACCTGTCCTTGAAGTCTAAGTCAGACGTTAGACCAATCAATAATTTTAATAGAAAGTAACAAAAAACCTATGGTTAAAGATAGTAACACAATTGCTGCTACCTTTTTAGAATATTAATCTATTTTAATTCACTTGGCTTTACAAAATAACGTCCTTCATAAAAATAATGTTTCCAGTAGTATTTTACGCTCTATAGATTTTTATCAACACAATCGTGACTGATTATAAGAAGATAAAATGACATTTATTCATTATCTTCTTACTTGAAGGCTTACATTAATAGTGTTTAATAAAGATATTCCAAACTAAAGTTGTGCAACCCGCCACCACACCTTACTTGAAATTTACTTACATTATGACGTTTTATTATGAGTGCAGTGCGTAGAATAGTAGATAATAATCTACTAACTGTTCTACGACACGGGCGCTATATTGAATCTCGAGCGTAACGAGCCTCCAGAGCTCTTGAACTGCAGAGGGATATAAGCACGCCCAAGGCGAAGACAGCTTTGTTCACGAGGAGAATAGGTACTCTACTTTTCACACCTTCTGCTAGACAATATTTATCTTTGGAACAGCGTTTCGCGGTATTAGCGTTATTTTTCTTTTTTTGCGTTCTGCAGACTTTCATAGGCTAGTTCGATTTACGAATAAGAACTTATTGTGTGAGTGGGTCTCTTTGGTTAAAATTTTCATACAAATTTTGAGGTTCCAAATTTAAATCTCATCTCTTAAATTCACTAGGTACAACATTACGCCCGGATCAGCCTTAGGGCTATAATCACCTGCTTTCGGTTATGTTATGTTAAATGACATTGTCGAGCAGGCGCTGTGAAAAGACTGTTAAGCATTGATTGATGTAATGGAAGTAGTCGGGGCCTGCCATTTTAGATTAAGTTTTGAAGCACGTAACATAATTTACACAGTACACAATTAACATAATTTATAAATACAGGGTAACAGGGGTACATAGGTCATTTCTCAAAGATAAAATATACGCAACTCTAGTACCTAATACTCAAATAACAACTAAGTAACCTAAAAGCTAGCAAGGTAAACAAAATAAAATCTAAAGTAATTATAAGAAAAATTACCGTAAAAGAGAGAATAAGTGAGTACCTCGTTGAAACACCAAACGATTATAACTCGTTCACTATTATCGTAGCCTTATCAATTTGTTTAGGTAGGTAATTAAACATTTTGCTTATCAAATGAATTTATATTTACAGTGCTATTATATTAGCAAATATGAGCATCGTGTTGTAAAGTCGGGGACATACATGAAAGCGACGCTACAGCAGCAGAATACAGACCCTAATGTTCTGCCAGGTTTAACATAGTCTCCGCACGTCATTTTACGATTTTTTAAATCACACAAGAAATCAATTTTATTAGCAGATAAATTTATTGAACAGAATAAGGGTAGTCGGAAAAAAACGTTAATGTGCATCAAACATTCTGCGCGACTACAAATTTGAGTTTTTGAAAAGCGTAGCAAAACTGGTAGGTACTATGGTACTTTGTTACTTAAGTTGGATATATACATCCTGCATGTTTTGTACAGACATGAAATGAAACAAACTCGTTAACATACTTCAACAGACTTAGAATAGAACAAAGCATATAAAAAAAATACAAAGATTATTCGAATCTTTTTTGCGTTTTATGAATCCACGCGGCAATAAAATCGATAAGACTCGTAGGTAAATTGCTTACGGCGGCACAGCGGTGCAACAAGAAGCCGCACACAGATTACCTATGAGTATTTTGAAATCTACACTGTGAATGAGCTAAATCAGTTTTTTTCGTTGAAAAATTACTTTTACAAAACTAGCTTTTATAAAAAAATTAATCAGAACCGCAAGCAGATTCAAATGAGTCCAAACACTCGTTGCGTGGCTTTATTACAGAGTTCCCATGGCCACCTTCCGTCTCCTTCATCAGATCAGCTCCATGTCATAATATTGCATTGTCATCCGATAAACAGCAAAATTTCAGCTCAATCAGAAACCGGAAAGTGGGTAAAATTTAACTTGCAAGATTTGATCACAGACAGGCAGGCAGACAGCGGGACAGGTGAACTTAAATAAAAGCTTGTAATTATCCCACTAATATTATAAACGCGAAAGTTTGAATGCCTGTTTGTTGCTCTCTCACATCGGAACGGCTGAACCGATTTCGATGAAATTTGGTATATACGTAGATCATAACCTGGATTAACACACATTCACGACAGCTGTCATGAAGCTGGGCGTCCTCAACAAGGTCAGGAGATACTTCACACCAGGACAGCTTCTTAGTCTTTACAAAGCTCAAGTCCGGTCTGGTATGGAGTACTGCTGCCACCTTTGGGATGGTTCGGCCAAATACCAGCTCGCTACCTTAGACTCGATAGAACGTTAGGCTTTTAGGCTTATAGGTGAGCAATATATGGCGGAGACTAAGACCCAAAGTCTCGAACACCGCCGTAAAGTTGCAAGCCTATCGATCTTTTACAGAATACATTTTGGGGAATGTGCCCAGGAACTATACGATCTGATCCCGCCATCTCCCTTCCATCAAAGGACAAGCAGACGCACGGCTCAGTACCATCCGTACCTAGTTATCGACTAGGTATGGTGGTATATCATTCGCACGAAGATGGATTCGAACGTAGAACCAAAACATTGTGTTTTGGTTCTACGTTCTTGATGCGTACAGCTGAGGTATCGAACACTTTGCCGTCGTCTGTTTTTCCTAAAAAATACAATCCGGGATTCTTCTAGATCTTCGTGCTTCATCTTAGACCACATCTACACTTACCATCAGGTGAGATTGTGGACAAACGAAGTTCTATCCAATAAAAAAAAATAGGTTATTTTTTATTGGCAAACCTTGTTTAAAATTGGCGGATGCTTATTTAAAATAAATTATGGAGGAGAGTATGCGATTCCCTACCAAAACTAACTTGTATCTTTGTTTTTGTGGTATGTTATTACCACGATAAAATACTATATAGTATTGGTTTTCCTTATTTCAAAATTCAATAGCTTAAACGAACCTCAATTCTTAATAAAGCGAAAACAAATAAGCCTAGATTTTTATGGAGTAAATAAAATACCAAAAAATCACAGAGATTCGATGATATTTTGGGGGTTGGAATACGTTATGCTTTTTATACGCAGAAGCTTTTCGTAGACATTGCTTATAATTATCAATTCCAATTTTCAATTAATTAAATCACAAATATCAGTGGGTCAATATCAAGGATACCCCGCACGATAATGATTTGTATCATAAATATATAGATTTACTAGCTTCCGAAAGCGGCTTCGCACGCCATCATGGTTTGTTATTAAAAAGTAGCATGTCTCAATCGAGATTATAATCCATCTATAGGTAGGTACAACCTGTTTTGTTATGTACGATTTTAATTTAAACTACACACTCGGAATCGTATTAACTGATTTTAGAGTTGGGTTTAATACCAGTAGCTTGAATATTATCTAGTAATCGATACATTTCCAATAAACAATTTTTTTTTCGTAAATCGACGGCGCTTTTGCAATGATGCCGCTTAGTCAGATTAATAGGTACAGTATTTTTTTATCTAATTTATACAGACTGTTGCATTGATATTTTAGTACTTATTATTAAGGTTGTTTGAAAATTTTCTATGGTAATGTATTTGATAAAAAATGTGAGCCGTCACGGGACGCCTGGCAGATGTGAAACATCGACATTATTTTGTAAAAGTAATATGCAGAAAAGAATGCCCATGGCGACGCGTCGCCACACCGTACACACTACTGCATATAGACTGTATATATATACCATCATATAGCGTGGCGACGCGTCGCCACGGCATGCGTCACCACGCCAGAAATCGGTTTTACGTGCGGCTATAGATGTTTCACATCAAAAACCTATTTTACAGCAACACTAACCATTCGCCCTACCCGTGTTTTCATTTAATGTCGTACAAAACAAAACACGTAGTATACCATACGTCGAAATGGGCTCAGGCTCAGTCGTGAAAACTTAACAAAGAAACGCCGCAACATCATGCTGAGTCGGACACCATTTTGTGACGTCATCACGTGGAGAGATATATAAAATGTTGGGATAGTGTTTTATATATTGTTTTTTTTTTGTCGTCTCGCTTAGCTACCTTTGATGTAAAAATGGTGATTAGTTTTAAGCTTCTTAGGACCAGAAAATAGAAACTATTGACTCTTTCGAATACCAAGAATTGTATAATTTCAACGGTAGTCCTAAACGGTCCGTAGCGGAAAGGTAACCTAACTCAATTAGCACCACTCTACAAAGTTTTAGATTGTACTAACCATGGTGCCGTTAACCCCTGCCTGACTGACATTTGTTATTTATTCATACAGTTTGTAAGAACACACAAAAGCCACAAACGAGAGAGAATACAGAAGGCAGGATCAGGCATCTTATTCATATCTTGAAAATCGTTTGGTGGCTCATTGACAATTTTATAGCATTTGACAAGATGCAGAATAGGAGGGCAAGAACTAGAGCTAGCAGTCACTTCACCCTCGCTTAAATGTATGGAAGTAATATTAATTGGACATCACAAATTACCTGCCGTTGCTGTAAAATACAATTGCAATTTGGCAGGCTAAGATGGCAGTTCTAGCTGAAAGGAAGCTGTAATAGGTATATACTTAGTTTGGATTCGCTTGCCTAGCAGCATATCATCATCTCAGATTATTAGGCCTAAACCACAGGATTTACTCTTTTACTTTGATGTTCAGTTCAACTTACTTTTGCTTTGAAACTTTTGAAGCCTAAGCATAGAAACCAGACTTCTGTAACACTTTGTCATGCAAGGGCATATAACAACTCTATGACAGAGAGACAATAATAATATAACAATTATATCGATGGATAGACATATATTTTTTATAATAACCATAGGTTTTGTTAGTTTTTTCTAAGTTATAAAGTATATAAAGTAGATTTTATTTTGAATTCATCGACCCAGTTTTGTGAATTCATTGCAACGACATTTTACACTTATCTGTTTGTTTACCATAAAATTTAGCTAATGAGCAGTATATATGTAGTTTAGTTGATGTAATTTAATCGTAAGTTCAGTGCTCATATCATAGTTAGCTAGCTGTGAAAAGTAGGGAAATCGACGGTTTAGCTAATTGCACACATGCGCGACTCAAACCGATGTAACCTTTTTTCACCCATAAGTTAATGTCTGCAATTAATAATGCACATTACGTATTTATAAGTTAAATTAACTACAGTGTGAATCTTCGTAAAGTTCACATACGAAATTGGGTGAAACTAGACCAAATTTTATCGACAGGATTTATTATTTTTTATTTTATTGTCATTGCCTGTTATTTACAATTATTACTGTTTTGTTTTAAAATAATAAAAGACCACTTGGTTAAAAATTATAGCGTTCTCTTTACGTCCACAGCTAATAAAAAACCCCGGGCAAGTGCGAGTCGGACTCGCGCACGAAGGGTTCCGTATCTATAAAAACGGCAAAAAAATCACCTTTGTTGTATGGGAGCCCCCCTTAAATATTTGTTTTATTTTATTTTAATTATGTATTTTTAAAGTGTAACTAAATATTCTATAAACAATTCAAGCGTCTACCTGTTGCCGTTATTAATATCGAGCAAAAACGAGCTAAAAATTCCGCTTGCTGTATGGGAGCCCTTAAATATTTATTTTATTCTGTTTTTAATATTTGTTGTTATAGCGGCTACAGAAATACATCATCTGTGAAAATTGCAACTGTTCATCGGTTTATGAGATACAGCCTGGTGATAGACAGACAGGCAGACAGACAGCGGAGTCTTAGTAATAGGGTTCCGTTTTGCCCTTAGGGTACGGAACCCTAAAAATGAAGGTCTATAAAATCGAGAAAAAGACTACTTAATTGATTTTTTTATTATTTTTCCGTCGATAAAATTGGGTCTTGTTTCACCCAATTACGTATATAATTATTGTGTATGTATTTTACGTGTGCACTTTATGAAGACGAAATATGATATAGTTTCTAACTGAAACATTGCACAATCAGTAAAGATGTAATATACATTCCCACCATTATATTATAAACAGGAAAGCATATTAAAGTAACAATAGAATAAGATAAGTGTAATTAGCCCGACTTTGTTTTATATATAAAACAAAGTTACACCATTTATAACTCAAGAAGGGCTGGACGATTTTGATGATCTTTGATTTGCCCCGAATAGCAGAATAACTATTAAAATATCGAAAAATTACACGCATAAAGAAATTATGAAGAAAATTAATTTTCTCATACATAGATGAAGCTAATGATGGCCGATTGACAATTCTACCGGGGCGACGTAAATTAGCAGCCCGTGTCATATGCATGTTAAGGCGGTACGAAGTTCGGCGGATCAGCTAGTATTATCATATAATTAAGGTTAATTTAATACTATCTACACATAACCAGTTTCAACACCTGCTTTTATTGTGTAAGTTTTTATAGCACTTATAATAATTTTGTTAAACTGTAAAATAATGTGCGATCCCATACAAATAAATTATGTAAATAAAGTCGGTTCACATATATAAATATGTATATATTTATACATACATCATTATAAAAAAACTACGTGGGTTTGACAGGATGTACAACAATTACTTTTTGTCATAACCAAACAGATAAAACCACCCAAGTGCAGAATGTTTAGCTGAAAAAAGTCTGTGACCCATTTTAGAGGAGAAAACAGCGGAACAAACAAAAATATACAGGGTGTTTGGTAATATACTGACGATAATTTATTATGCTCATCAAAATAACCCCTTTCATTTTTGTGCGTATATTATCAAACACCCTATATATACCTTCCTTCGTAAGCAGGATTGAGGAAACAGATGTCCGACGAAAATAAACTGGCAAAGTAAATAATAAAACATATTGTAATTATGCCGAAATACTTCACCTTATTCGCCATATGAAAATGTATCAAAGTACATTGTACAAGTGTACCTGCTTTATAATTTAAGATGATTTTACCCACGTTTTAATAACGCATTTGAATTGAGGGAACAAATAAGTTCCAAGGACAGATTTTTGATTAAATATACCTGCTTAACCTATTCTATAAATAAGAAGTCATTTTAAAAAAGGTTTAAAAGTTTAAGGGTAATATGGCGTGACCAAAAATAGCGCGGGATTTACTTATGTACCACATCTTTTTTGTTTATGAGCTCTATCTCACTGCGGCTCTATCCCTAGGCCCACCATTGTCGGTAACGTCACCAAACGATTCATATTAAAATGTACGGGAGTACGGAAGTGAACACGTGGCAACGGTGTGGGAACGCCAATCTGGAACCGTAGCCAATGTCTTTTTTTTTTTTTTTCGAGTAGGAAATCTGCATCCAGATACCCGTATTACATGCAGGGTAAAACCTCCCCGGTGGCCGGCCTCAATGCATGTCAAATGGTTCTGGGATCTCGCAAGAAACGCACCAGAGCCCCCCTCATGCATATCGCCCATAAAGAGCACGTCCCAGGGGCTGTCGCCCCCAGCACCCTCGCGGTGCGTGCACAGCAGCACATGCCACATTGTGCGGCTGCCCTCCCTGAGTCCGCTATCCGGGTTGGCCAGAGCCCTCCCTCTGACTACCCACGGACCCGAAAGGTCCCCTGTTTGGCAGGGGAAACCATTACTCTGCCCCTTCACGGGGCGGGCGGCGCGGGGTGGCCGTTGCTTGCACCCCGCCGCCGCCTTCTCCAAGCGGAATCGGCCCTCTCCCGATCTCGCTCAGCGGCTTCTTTCCGAACCAATACGGTCTCACAGAAAGAGGCCACGGCCTTCCAGCCGTCCTCGTCTGCCAACATAGCCGCTACTACGTTTGGCAGACGGAGGTCCTGCCCGATCCTGGTGATCAGGTTCCGCCTTTCCACGCACCACGCTAAGCATTCCTCGAGCGTATGCTGGGCAGAATCCCAGTCCCACCCACAATGGTGACATTGCGGTGTCCGTTCGCGTTCAATCCTATTCAGGTACTCACCGAAGCACCCGTGCCCGGTGAGTACCTGGGTAAGTCGATAGGTGACATTTCCCCATTTCCTCTCTAGCCAGCCTTCGAAGCTCGGCAGAATTGCGCCAACGATGCGCTGGCGCGAGTACCGCGGTTCGTCGAACCGCTCGCGCCATTCTGCGAGCGCACGTTCTCGCTCCTCATGCCTCACCTCCGCCGGCGCTGCTCCGCTCCCGTCATCTTGTCGAAGACGAACGTACACACGTGCGTCCATCGCTGCCAAGATGTCAAAGGGTGGAAACCGCGCCAAGAGAGTTGCCGCCTCAAACGATATCGTCCGGTATCCTCGCGCGATACGAATAGCTATAGTGCGCTGCAGACTATTATACGAGGCATGCCTTTTAAGTTTTGTCGTTTGAAGAAAAAAACACAACTAGAACCTTATAGTACTTTTTATTGTTTTTCAAAGTATTCACCGCGTAGCTTAATACACCTTTCCATTCGCTCAAACCAGTTATTATAACATTTATTCCACTCTAAAGTGGGGGTGTTCAAAATGGCTGACTTGAAAGCGTCGACTGCTTCTTCACCGGACTGGAACCTTTGACCACGAAGTCTTTTCTTAATTTTAGGAAATGTAAAGAAATCGTTAGGGCTTAGGTCAGGACTGTATGGAGGATGGTCAAGAATTTCTACTTTTTCCTGCTTCAAATACTCAATCGTTTGACGAGCGCTGTGTGAGCTTGCGTTGTCGTGGTGCAGGATGATGCGTCGCTTTGAGTTAGATTTTCGAAGTTCGGCGATGACTTGTGGTAAACAAACTGTAGTATACCACTCTGCGTTAACCGTTCTACGATCTTCAAGTGCAATAGTCGCAACATGGCCGGTTTTTCCAACGAACGTGGCCACCATCTTCTTTGAAGTGCTTCGAGAACGAACAACTTTAGTCGGCTTTGGCTCGTCTTGAAAGACCCAGATTGTAGATTGTTGTTTGGAATCAGGATCGTAGGCATAGATCCAAGATTCGTCACCACTTATAATGTCGTAGACGTGATTTGACTCCCCTCGGTTGAACCTTTGCAGAGTTTTCTTACACCATCTGACGCGGGCCGCCTTGTGATCGTCGGAAAGCAGATGCGGTATCCAACGGCAAACTAGCTTTCTCACACCAAGCGCTTCATGCAAGATCTTCTGAATGGTTGTCCCTGAGATGCCTAATAGAGCCTCTATCTCTCGATACGTCACATGACGATCTTCGAGAATTAGTTGTCTCACAGCAATGATGTTATCTTCAGTGAAGGCGGATTTTGGGCGTCCTTCGCGAAATCTGTCACTAACACTAGTATGTCCACGCTGGAATTCTAAATACCAGCGTTCGACAGTCCGCAGACATGGGGCTACATCACTGAACACAGATGTTAGCTCTTCTAAACACTGAAGCCGTGTCAGGCCTCTTCTAAAGTTGTAGAAAATTATTGCACGAACATTTTCCTTAGAAAGATTCATTTTCGTACGTGACCTGACAGATTCAAATCGAAACTGTGACTAAACAATAGCATTAATCCTAATACTTTCAACTGTTTTGAGATTCAAAATGTAAACACATTCGAATATAGAACAGTTCCAAATTCAAAATTGCCGGAAAATATGGAAACGACAGAACTTAAAAGGCATGCCTCGTACATAGTCCTGCAGCGCCCAACACCCGTCAGTCTACTGGACCACACAGGTGCTCCGTAGAGAGGCATCGATCGCACGACCCCCGCGTAGAGTCAGCGAACCCCCTCCCTTGGCCCCCCAAGATTGGGCATCAGTCTGTGCAGAGCACCCACCACCTTCTGGATCCGAAGAACCGCACAGCCGTAGCCAATGCCTGCTCTATCGTGAATCGTCGATTGGCAACTTTGGCGCGCTGGCCTCGTCGCCAATAAAATAAACTCGTACCTATAGACTGCGCTTCACTCATTCGCCAGTCGCCATTTTGTAGTCGCGGCATTCGTGACAAAATGTCTTCTGACCAAAAGATCTATTAAAACCTGTCGATGTGAACAAATTGACACTGTCATCTGTGTTGGCTACTTTATCTAGCTACCTTCGGTTAGCAGAAGTAGCTACGTTGCTGGCATAGTTACGTTGCCAGCAACATCGTCATGGCCTATTTAATATAAACCTAATAGTACGTGGTTTTGATAGTTTTATCCCTGTATTGTACTAAACGGTCGTGTTTCCGATGTATGTTATTTCTGTAAAGCCTCAGTGTAATTTAGCTAAATAAATATTCTTAATACCAAATTTTATCAATCCAGCCGTTTAGTCGTGTAAATATAACAAACAGACAGATAGAGGGACAGACAGAAAGAGTTTATAAATTAGTATGGATATGGATGCCAACATTAGGGATTTAATCAGACCGCAACCTGTATCGTAGTCGGGTACTCGCCAAAAGACACCAACAAGGTAAAAATAATATATTTTAGTGAAATCATTTATATCCAGTAGGCAGTAACCACAGACCATTTGGATAGTATTCGCAATCATTATGTACAGGTAGTACTTTACCTTGCCTATATTATAATTTGCTAGATGGTATCTTTGTCAATTTTATATTGAATGCTATGTAGGTACTTAATGGTAATTTGTTTAAAAAGTAGTACGCATAACAACTAAGTATAATTTGGTGTACTTATTTGTTTTACGGAGATAGGCTTGCACCCATCATTATCATGTATAGAATTATAATATTAGTGGAGCAGATGCCAAAATATATTCAATGCATAATAATCCAATTTCGTTTGGGTCAATAGCCGTTATGTTTGTCAAATATAATTTAAGTAAGTAATGAAAATAATATTACTCAGGGAGAGTTGGACTTCTACGACAAGGATTGGCCAGAAATGCACACAAGGATCTGAGGAAGGGGGAATGAAGGCTATTGTGACGCAGTGGGAAACATCGGGCTTATAAATAAACTTAAATAAAAATAAATCGTTACATCCAGCAAGAAAAGATATAAATTAGCACACAATAGTAGAATATAAGGATCTATGGAAGAGGGAATGCCTTTATCAGGCAGTGGAAAAATGGACGTATAAATAAAAACAAATAAAAAATAAGTCGTTATACCCTGTCCTCGATGAGCAAGACCGCGCTACAGATCCACCGGACATTGACAAATTCCGTCCATGAATACTAATGTTTGTTTAAATATCAATTTCGCCCGAAGGCAAACAATAGCGTGTTGCAAGTTTGTTGTATAAACAAGTAGCTAGGTCGCACCCTAACGATAACATGAGTTTTCAGATTGGTGATATGGCCGAAGTTGTAATGATTTGATTTCGGAGACGATGATATAAATCACAGTTTTGGGGGCAAGTTTAAATACCGTTGGGATTGTTATCAGCGGTTGTTGTTTTTTTTCAACAATTATTTTATAAGTGCAGCCTTACGTAAACTAAGCTATTTGAAGTCAATAAAGGTGGTTTTTTTACGCAAATTAGCATTTATAGTTTTTGCATAGCATTTTGGGAATTAAGAGACCGAGTTACCGACTCGAAGACTGGTATCGCTGATGTAGGTCGCAGCCAAACTGAAGTGAGAGTGGGCGTGCCACGTAAACAGGATAAGATGGGCCAAATAAATCACAGGATGCATACCCGTAGACGACAGAAGACGACGCGGTCGCCCGAGAAAACGCTGTCGCGATTATCTAGATATCTTTAACAGGGATTGGGTAGAGTTGGCCAGGGATCGAGAGGAGTGGAAAGAATTGGGGGAGACCTTTACCCAGCAGTGGGACTACTACATCTTAGAAAAAACTTGTAGGCACTCAAGCTGACGGGCCTCCTGATGTTAAGTGAAAATCAAGTAAGTGAATTGACTGGGACTAGGGAACTATAAAAATCGTAGAACATACATAAGGGCGATTCGTGTAGCCTTCGTGTAGCCCATGGGCCCCTTCATCGATGGTTTTCGTTTGGACCACATGAAACCCGACACCGTGTATATTCACAGCATCTTAGGTTTAGGTTTGTACATATTTCTTAAGTTTGTTTTTATATATATTTATATTAACACTCTTTAATGTTGTTAGGTAATTTGTTGTACAGCTGTGCTCCTTCAAACAAAATCGTTTTCTTTCCGTAATTAGTTCGAGTCTTAGATATAATATGTAATTTTATTTTGTTTCTTAGATTGTGTATATTTGATTTATGTCGTAGCTGTGTATTGGATTGGATGGAATTAGTAGTGATATTTTTTATTAGAATGCAAGTGTAATAGATATAAAGTTGTTGTATATTAAATATTTTGCTTTTTTCGTATAATTCTTTTGTTGGCATTAGGTAGGGATAATGGAAAAGTACTTTAATTATTTTATTTTGAGTTCTTTACAGAGAATTTAAGTTTGTAGCGGCAGCTGCGCCCCATATTTCAATTAAGTACTCGATGTGTGACTTACTAAAGAGTTATAAATGATTGTGCGTGCCTTAATTGGAATACAGTTTGTAGCTTTACGCAGTGCCCCGAGTAGTGAAGTTAGTTTTGTTTTTACATGTTGATGTGTGATTTCCAATTTAGTTTATCATCTATCCACAGAACGAGATATTTTTCTAGCTTAGATTGTTGAAATAATTGTAATTGTAAGAATTATTTGTAAGATGCGAATACTCAGTATGTGTTTATTTTTAGCAGAGAAAACCATATATGATGTTTTTGATGTATTTATTGTTAGTAGATTGTATTTTAGCCAATCATTGAGTATATTAAGGTTCTATTGAGCATCAGCAATAGTTTCATGAATTGGTTTGTCGAAGTAGAAGAGGCAGGTGTCATCTGCGTATAATGTGCGTATCATATTTATATTATTAATATAAATTAAAAACATCAACGGACCAATTATTGAGCCCTGTGGAATGCCGTATGTGACATCATGGACAGAGCTGGTGAAGTTATCTATTTTTACGACTTGACGCCTGTTACTTAAGTATGATGTAAACATTTCCAGAGCAATATCTGTGACACCTATGTTGTTTAGTTTTTGAAGAAGTTTTTGGTGGCTAACTGTATCAAATGCTTTTTTTAGATCAACAAAGATTCCCAGAGCAAAGTTTTTCTGATCAACGTGGATTTTAATTTTTGTAACCAGGTCTATTGCTGCTGTTAGAGTGCTTGATTTCGGACGAAAGCCGTACTGTTATTTTGGTTTTTTTTTTCAGAAAGATATGCGTTTAACTTGTTGTACAGCACCATCTCAAAAAAATTTGACATTACGGCAGGACCGACACTGGCCTATAATTACTTGGATCGGTTCTACTTCCAGATTTATATATGGGACTAACCTTTGCCACCTTGAGTGTATCAGTAAAGACACCTTGAGTAAGACACATGTTTATACAGCTTGTTAACCTTTCAATAATTAAACTTTTTAGGCATTTTATTGGCTTGGTACTAATTCCATCCAGACCAGTGCTAGTGTTACGATCTAGTGCGTCAATAATTTTAGATGTTTCATCCACAGTACGTAGAGTAAGCTCATTAAGCGTTATGACTACATAGTTGCCGTTTACCTGCCTGCACTTTAATAAAATTCTCACATTCGTTATGAATTGTATTTAAATTACACTACCTAAGGCCGAAAAAAATAAAAAACAAACTGAAAAAACAAGTATAATTAGCAAACGCACGTCACTATTCATTGTTCTACATTAAAATTATGCAAATATATTTCACATGTGAGGCAAATTCAAGCAGGGTCAAGTAATTCAACAAACAATTAAATTTAAATCTCATTTTCCTGTAAAATTTGTAGTGAATATAACCAGTTATAAAACCGCGATAAGACTTTTAAACGTACTAAACATATTGGTTTGATTTACAGACGGGAACGCAATAACCAAACAAAAATTTTTGCATCATTGTTAGTAGTAAAAAGCACTGACGTTAGTGATAGTTACCCGCTACCCGGTGAAATTTACCCGCCTAAAGGCCTAGACACGGCTTGCCGACTTTATTAAGAGCACGAAAGTTTTCTCCCTCCGAAACACGAAAGCGCTGATCAGTTGCAGTCATCAAGTGATGATTATTGATCGTGAAACTTTACTTATCCAAGCTCTGCCTTCTACTATGTATTTTAAAAATGACCCGTGAGTGACCAACGCTTTCAATATCAACGTCTGTCAAGTAAAACGCTTATCAACTGCCCAAAGTTACTTTATAGATTTGTCAAATGATAATAGGGGACTGTTGAAGTCACACAGTGAGAGTTAATCACAGAGTTCTAAATCAAATTGCTGATTTAGCCATTGTGGTGAAGATATTAGTCAGCCCAGGCCCTGAGTTAACGGGTCTAGCTGCTTCCAGGATGCGCCGCGTGGAGGATATCCACATACACATGAGAAGACTTGTACCAGGCAACAGAGAGGGGTGTGGAAGTTGCTCTCTATTGGGCTAATCAAATTTAGAAGTCAAACAGCCATTGACACGAAAGAAAAAGTTAACAATTCATGACAATGAATATGCATTACCTACTTGAGAAATATTGAGGAAGACATCAACATTAAGCTATGCTGCTCTATGCTATGCTATGCTCTATTGAACCAATTTGCTCGTCATAGATTATGAGGAAACAAACAAAACGTCCTGCGCTGCGCTTTGTTTGAAACATGGCAGGGATCACGCGATACGTACTGACTCGCTCCTCACCGCACTGATTGGTCTTACGTCTATCTCGCTCGCACTTGTTGCGCATCTATATATATACATATATATTAAATTTTGTTAAAGTCCTCAAATCCAATTTGCTCCTAATGGAAGACCAGCGTGGGTTGTTAGGCTAAGTTCATATGAACGCGCGGTACAAGCTCAAACTAAATAGTGTTTATCGTCTACATTAGGCTAAGTTCATATGAACGCGCGGTACCACGCGGAACTACTAACCGCGCGGTACAAGATCAAACTAACTATCTAGTTTGATTTTGTACAGCGCGGTTAGCAGTTCCGCGTGGTCATATGAACTTAGCCTTAGAGTCTTAGAGAAACAGTATTGTTTAGTTTTAAGATATCTTTTGTACTCTCTCTCTTTTTTTGTGTCTTTACTGTAACGTTGCTAATAAATTTGTATTCTATACTATTTGATCTTGCCACATTCATCATTCAAATAGCACAGATCAGATACGCGCAGCTCTAAGTTGTATGTAGAAAAAAAATAGCACTAGAAAGATAGCTTAGCTAAGCACAGTACAGCGTAGCAAAGCCGATGTTGATTAGTCACCCTGATCATTAGATGATGTTTAAGATACAAAATATGGCTTTTTAAAATAACCTCTTCGAATTGAAAAATAGCACTAGAAAGACAGCTTAGCTAAGCACAGTACGTACAGCGTAGCAAAGCCGATGTTGATTAGTCACCCTGATCATCAGATGATGTTTAAGATACAAAATAGGGCTTTTTAAAATAACCTCTTCGAATTGTTAATATTTTTTTTCGTCGATTAACTACTCAGTAATCGACGGCATTACGACCGCTATTAATAGGAAGAATCTATACTAATATTATAATTTCAAAAGTTCCCTGTCTCTCTGTCTGTTTGTTACGTTTTCACGACTAAACGTCTGGACCGATTTCGATAAAATCTATCTGATTATGACGTGGATTGAGAAATAGGCTACTTTTTATTGATATCCCACGCAGTGCGAAGCCGCGGCCATTGATCTCTATATTTATAGCAGGAAGACCAAAGAATCATAGTATTCTAAAACATGTGTCAAATGACGGATAGTCGAGGCCAACCGATCAATGTGAAGGGTATTATAATTGCTTATGGGAATCGGTTCGATCGACTGCCATACCATTAGCGCTATACATATATCTACAGGTAATGATCGAATTCACGATTAAAGCAGTGTCCACCGGTACTTGCACAGGCGTAGTGACCCGACTTCCGCAAAAAGGGCGTGAGTTCGAATTGAAATGGTGGTGTATATCGATGTGGTTTCTTACACATTGTACTTACACATAGGGTTGCCAACCGTACTTTGAAATAGCCTATCTCACGTTATTTAATGTCCGTGTACTTTTAATTTTTTAACAGCAATAATGTACGAAAATATACTTTATTTCACTTCAAGCAAAAATACGTGAAATTAAACGTATACAAACATTTCGTTTCACGCGATTTGGCGGACTGCATTCTGCAGACTGTTAGTGCCAGGGTACGATGACATAAAATTACCAATCACTGCTTAAAACCGTAAACAAAAACAACCTACAAAAAAATAGACTTTTTTTAAGACTGTACTTTTTATTTATCCCCTCTTACCAAAAATAAAAATACAATATAAATAAAAAGTTGACAACCGTACTTACACACGTAACATTAACATCAATTTTATTATACAATTTTTACAATATATAAAATATTTACAATTTTATTGGATATTTCCAGATTGTAATGCGCGCATGAAAAGAACCTGTCAGGCGAACTTATTTCTTTCACCCACCGAATGTAGCCCTACATACAAGTTTACAGTTCTTTTTCTGGTAAACTGGAAACGGACTCTGGAAAACCGGCTGCCATAAACCCAAAGTCCTTTAATAAATCATTTAATTCAGGCAACAATAAAATAGTTACAGGATGGTAAATAACTTATTCTACGGCCCATAAAGATATCCTACCTTAGCTAACTTCCTAACTTCTATTTATTTACTTTACTACATAAACACTGCAATTTAAGAAGTGAGTTCTCGGTGTTCTGCATCCGTCCTCGGAAACGGTGAAATACGACACCCTTCCGCAAAAATCTTCCATGAAGGTCGACAGATGTTATGTTACTTAGAACATCTGTTAGAAATTTACGGAGTTGGGACGGCTGGGGTCACGTTCAAAGGGGATAATGCACAATACACCCCTATGCGGGACGTCATTGCAGAATTTATCCCCCCCCCCGTCCCCCCTAGAATTAGAATGAACCAAAAGTCTAGTAGGCAGTCCGTAAACCTGCTTTATGCTTTAATGCGTCCCCGAGGGTGGTAGGTAATTGTCACCCTTGACACTCTTTCATGTCAGGGGCTGACACAAATACCTAGTTCCTGCTTTCGATTTCATCGTTCAACTATGTTTATTTGCTCACTGCACGTATAATGTTTTGATTGCTAGTTGTTTACGTGTCACTGTAAGGTATTATTTTAATAATTCAGACTTAACAGGTGAGTGTGGATCCAGATATTAATAGTACGATAAGTCATTTTTCAATTTGTTATAGATTTTCATTCAAAGACATTTCTCATGGTTTCCTCATAACTCAACATCCTTTCGCGCAGTCTTTTTATAAATAGGTATATTAAACCCCCAGGAAATAAAGGAGGGCCCAGCTGTAATAATATTCATTTTAAATCTCAATATATTTTCTTGGTGAACATAACAATAAAATAAAGACTAGCATAATAATGTAATTTTTTTTTTATTTGTAAGTGCGTAATTACAACTTTACTAGCAATTAAAATAAAAACTTAGCCAGCATAAAAATGTGTTCTGGCTTGAAACATAAGCTACGTGCGCATAGCAAAGCAGAAATAAACTCGCCGAGAAAACAAAAAGCATAATATCTAGTTATTTATTCACCGAGAAATCGACGGGCCGACGAGCATTGCTTATTCTGTACTATAACGACAACACAAAATAACGTTTCTACATATAATATGCTAGCTGACCCGCCCGCGGCTTCGCACGTGTTTTGTCAATAAAAAGTAGCCTAAAAAGTAGGTGTTTCCGATGTGGTTCCTAGCTATTACGAAAATTTCTGACTACTAATTTTTGCCGTCAGTTTGTTAATCTTTTGTGCTATATCGGTGACTATGGTTCGTCTACAAATATTCTCATTTCTGGTTTGATCTCGTAGAGAAACACCAAGGTAGGTAGGTTGCTGGGAGCCGTTGGGTGCAGGCACGCGCAAGATCGGTCACTCTGAAGTGGACGTCCTTTGGCTCATATGATGATGAGTAGTCAGATATTTTGGTAAATCTAAATTTTCCTAAAGTTACCGCAAGTTGTTATATCTTCACTAATGTAGTTAAATCCAAAGACAGCTTACAAGAGATCGTTTTTTGCGACTAAGTCGCCAATTATATTGTATTTTTAATCTAGCTTAGTATTTGTATGGTTCTGTGTAATTCAATAAATATATTTTTTATTTTTTTTTATTTTTTAACCTGTGTTGTCCCACTGCAGGGCAAAGGCCTCCCTTCCCTCTTTCCAGTTTTTTCTGTCCTTTGCTGTAGTGGACCAGTCGGTAAATGCACATCTAAGTCGTCACGCCATCTCCGTGGTGGTCTGCCGCGTGGGCGTGTTGCGTTAGGAACCCAATCAGTTGTGATCTTTGCCCATAGATCTTCGGGCATGCGGCAGACGTGGCCGGCCCAATCCCACTTGAGCTGCGCTGATTTTTTTGTGACATCCATTATCTTTGTTTGCGAACGTAGTACGGAGTTCCGTATTCGGTCTGATATCCTGACACCTAAAATACTGCGCTCCATAGCCCGCTGACATACCTCGAGTTTGGACCTTTGTTGAACAGTCAAAGACCAAGTCTGTGCACCGTAGGTGAGGATGGGGAGAACGCACATGTCCATGAGTTTGCGTTTAAGGCAGAGTGGTAGTTCGCCTTTCATTAATTGTTTCATCGACCAGTATCTTCTCCAGGCATTTTCAATGCGTCGAGCAACTTCTTTTTCTTGTCGCGCCTGGAAGGAGACAACCTGGCCAAGATACACATACTCATGGACATATTCGATCTCGATTCGATCAATAAATATAAATAAATTAAATATTAAAAGTTGCTGGACATTTCACACAGCGCTATCTAGCCCCAAATTAAACAGAGCTTGTACTATGGGAACCAGATAACTGATAGAATACTTATAAACTTTTTTTTTGTAAATACATACTTATAATATATAGAAATACATCCAGACCCAGAACAAATGTCTGTGGATCATGCAAACATTTGTTCCGCGGCGGGAATCGAACCCGCTACCTCCTGCGTCTCAGCCGGCTATTCGCCCACTGCACCACGGAAGTCGTCAAAAATAAACATTTATCCATCTTATTATCAGCCCCGGATCTGGGCGGGAACAAACTAGGGCACCTGCCCCGGCTGGCAATTTCAGTGGGCACCAAGTTTTTAACTAAAACCATGGTAAAAAAACTTGTTTAAAAATCGCTTGGCATTCAGCGCACGTCGTACTATCGATTATTCCACTCCCTGCCCGTGGTCCACCTACATAGTTCACCTGGCTGTTCATTTGGTTTGGAACGCTTCAAACTTTACCACTCCCCCTCCTCTCAAACGCTGGAGGAGGTGGGGCACCGCATCAAGTTTCTGTCTCGGTTCGGAAAAAATCTAGATCCAGGCTTGTTATGAACCTATTATATTATGGATCGTCAAATATACGTTTCCATCATTCTAATTCGGAGGTATTATTTTTATTTGATACGAGGGTATTAATATTGATGATTTTGAATGTCGCCATGGAGATATTACGGACAACATACCGACACACAATTAAAACAACAGCTAACAACTCATTACGAATATTGACATTATTTCCCTTGACATGGTCGAACGGTTTTATTGATTCGGTGCAAATAAACTGTTCGACATGACCTTATAATATGGATTAGTTATTATAGACTCCTAGCTTCCGCCCGTGGCTTCGCACGCGTGGTTTGCCATTAAAAAGTAGCATATGTTTCAATCCAGTGCATAATCATCGAAATCGGTCCAGCCGTTGAGTCGTGAAAACGTAACAAACAGACAGAGTTACTTTCGAATTTATAATATAAAAGCTTCGCACGCGTCGTTTGTCAATAAAAAGTAGCGTATGTGTTTATCCATGTTATAATCTACGTACATACCAAATTTCATCGAAAACGGTTCAGCCGTTACGGCGTGATTGAATAACAAACAAATAAATAAACAAACATTCAAACATTCGCATTTATAATATTAGTGTGATAATCTATCTTATCTTATGTAATATATAAAACAAAGTCGGTTTGTTCGAACACTTATAACTCGAAAACGGCTGAACCGATTTTGATGGTTTTTGATTTGCTGGGTTTGTCTCCACCACCCCGAATAGCAGAATAACTATAAAATGTCGAAAAAATTCATGCAAAAAAAATTAAGAAGAAAATTCATTTTCTCATACATAGATGCAGCTAATGATGGCCGATTGACAATTCTACCGGCGACGTACATTGGCAGACCGCGTACGAAGTTCGCTGGGTCAGCTAGTATAATATTTATAATAGTTTGGATAGTGTGATGGTATAACCTTCTTCTTAGCGTGTCAATAGTTTTTACGGTTCTGTAGTCGCATTAGGAAGGAACCCATAAAATGTCATCATGTCCGTCTATCTATCCGACCAGTATCAGTAGTTATATTCTATTTTTAAGGCGTCAGTTAAATGTATCCTCATGCCAAAGCTTTACAGCACTATCTACGAATATAACTACCGTAACTGGTCGGACAGATAGATAGACAGACATGGTGGTGTATAAGGGTTCCTAGTTCAACAACGGAACCCTAACAACGTAGAACTTTTGACACGCTAATGAGAAGAAAAAGGTTATTCAATTCTACTTAGAAAACTTTCGTGATTGATTTCAATCATTATAATTAATAATAAAAGGTGCGAGGCGAGACGTTATTCGGAGCGAATCCCACTCACCCTGATGAAGGTTCACGAATTGAACCGAAACATTGTCGGTCGAAACACCGATAAGACGGAACGTGATAAATTCCGTATTTATAATATTGGTTATTCAATTCATTTATTCAATTTTCAGATGTCAAAGATCCATGTTTGTTAGTAAAAAACTTAATTCAACCATGTCCCGTTTAATTAAACAAACAAAATTCAAATAATAAAAGTTAAAGTCTCTCGCCCAAGTCCTGAGTCTCTCACAAAGCCTATTCGATCAGAACCCGATTGAAGAACTTCATAATCGGTGAGTCGTATTTGCCAGACATGACCTGCAGGATGGTGTTCGTGCTGCCTCGCACTCTACTGAGCAGTGAGACAGTCTTTATGCGGATGATGGCGTGAAACTCATCGACCCGCGCCTCTGTAAACATGTTCAAAGCGCTGCAGAAGCGAGGCAGCCCCAGCTGACCCACTGGCTGCTCGTGAAGAATGATTGGCAGTAGGCTTTGACGTTTATGCCGTCACACTAATATTATTAACATGAAAGCTGAACCGATTTCGTTGAAATTTGATATCTATATATCAAATTCCATATATATCATCAAATACCCCGGGTTTACCACGATGTTTTGTTTGTTTCGGTTTACAACGATGTTTGTTGTTCCAATAAATAAAATAGAAATATGAAGTGTTACTTACCTCACGGGATCTCATGAGATAGCGCACGAGCCGACCTCGAAGCACCGCCAAAGTATTCTTATCCAGCTCCACGTTCCCACCAGCCACCGACTGCACCAACACTTGCCAGCGAGTCAGCGAGTTCTCCAACAAACGAATGTCCTGCTTCTCGATCCTGTGTGGAGTTATTGTGGAAATTACTCATCATTTTTAGGGTTCCCGACCAAAATGGTAAAAACAAAAACCTTATGAAGCTACTTTATCGATCGGTCTATCACAGCTGATTATCTCAGTAACTACTGAACCTAGCCGCTTGAAATTTTGAATAGTTTCAAAAATATTTTCATTTTTATGGCCAAAACAGTCAAAATGGTGGGGGTCAAAATTTCCAAATAGGGATATCATATCAAAGAGATTAATTTACTCATTCCAAAACCTTGCTGTTTTTTATGTATAGGATTAGAGTAATATGAAAAATGTCGAACACCTTTTTATTCACAAAGTATTCTACCAGCATTCTGGTTCCCATAATTTAAATTTTGCTTAGTTTGGGGCTAGATGGCATTGTGTAAAATGTTCAGCATCATTTATTGATTTATTTATTTATACATATGCATCAGGATGATTGATAATTTGGACGCCTTTTATAGGGACTGGCGGGATTTGGTACAAGATCGAGATAAGTGGAGAGATGAGGGGGAGGTCTTTGCCCAGCAGTGGGACAGCATAGGCTAGATAAAAAAACAAATACATATACATAAAAAAAGTTTTTTTCATACAACTTGACCTAAAAAGAGGATTAGCAAACTGAAGGGCAAGGTGTACGCTTTTATAACAAACTCCCAAGGGATGTACAAAAATTGACAATTAACAAATTTAAAAACGTAATTAAACAAAATCTTTATAAAAGAGCCTACTATAAAATATCGGATTATTTAGAAGATAGAGAAGCTTGGGATTGAAATTGCTCCAATTCGTTCAAAATGTTACAATTTAGACGTAATTTATTTTCTGTATTATGTATTGTAAAAGGATCATTAAAAAAAAACAACCAGCCTTGTTTCTTGCCTTCTTTCCTGGCTTGGTCGCGAAGGAACAGGCAGTAAAATTGACGTTTCAAAGTGATCCTTGTGATTTTAATGAATAAAAATATGACTTTTTTTTTTGAAGTGGCAGTGGGCGGGGCAGATAGCTTAAAGAAATGGCGGCCGTCGGGGCAGAAAGGTGGAGACCACGCACTGGAGAACGCACCGTAGGACGACCCCCCGCTAGATGGAAAGACGACCTGATTGTCGCTGGGAGCCGTTGGGTGCAGGCCGCACAAGATCGGTCGCTCTGGAAATCTATGGGGGAGACCTCAACTGTTGACGTTCTATGGCTAATACGACAATGAAGATGCCCTATAATGCTATCTAATCTAAACCACTACAGCAGCTGCGTCCTTCACCAATCTAGTAAGGATACAAAGAAATCTAAGTATTATGTTATTTATGAATTTAACGTTAAAAATACCTTTGTCTTATTGTTCATGCTAACCTGGAACTAGTAAGACTATTCAATAAACACTACCGTGTTTGTACAATATGTTTTTATACAACAAATCACGAACGAATCATCATCATCATTGTATCAAAAAAGTGTTGAACAAACATTTTAATGTTTTTAAAAGATATATTCAACGACACCTCACAAGGTGGGGTTCGTAAGTTAAAAAAAATCACCCCCAACTTCCCTATAGGGAAGGATTTTTTACGATATAACTACAAATTACTAAAGACATTCGTGTTACGCTAAGACAAATCTTCTTAGGTTTTTTTAAGTGTATTTATTTTATAAGTATGTGTTCTAAAAATAAACCAAATTAACAAAAACTAACGTATTTTTCCTTTACTTGTGCTGTGAGACCTTGCTCTTACCAAATTTAATTATTCTAGGTCAAAGGGAAGTATAAAAGTGCGTTACAAATGGCCATATTTTGATTGCGTTGACTTAGGGAAGATTTATATTAGACCGGTCCGTGTCCGGGCCGGGGCGGGCCGGAGCGGAGCCCGTCCGTGCTGCACGATTATATTACACCGAGTGTTAAACAGGTTATAAACCGCCACGGTCGCTTCAATATAACGTAGTGATGTGAATAATTCCCAATTATTACAATCTAATAATAATGGAGTTTCTTTACTGGAGATGGCTGCTATTGCGATGGCTATTGATGAAGTGGAAGCAGAAGCAAGGAGTAAAAAGAACCAGAACCGTGGAGAAGACGGGGCGGGACCGTGCAACAACCGTGGTGTAGACGAGCGTCGTACGTTAGTAGACGGGCCCGGACGGGACACGGATCATGCACTGTTTAATATAAACTGCTTCTTACAAAATGTATGTAACGTTTCAAATCCGTGCCGCGTCCGGGCCACGTACAAGGTACGCCCCGGTCTAATATAAATCTTCCCTTAGAAGCTTGATTTTTTATAGCATCAAAGAACCGTAGAGCCCGGTATTTGATATTAGTTTTAATTTGATATCTCCACGTGTTCCTAAATAAAGGGTATTTACATACAGGCAGACAGACGGACAATGATCTTCAACGATCGATTCTATGATCGGACAACCAGACGCTCCGCGTTGCGCCACCGCTACATGGTAGACATACCTCCCATACGCACAAAGCGGTACTCTTCCACCTTTATTATGCGCACCGCCAAGGAGTGGAACGCCTTGCCTGAGTCTGTGTTTCCTGATAACTACAACCTAGGGATCTTCAAGTCACGAGTGAATAGGTTTCTTCTAGGCAAGCGTGTACCATCGTAGACTGCATCATCGCTTACCATCAGGCGAGATAGTGGTCAAACGCTAGCCTATAATTTATAAAAAAAAAAACGAAATGATCCTACAAGGGTTCCTTTTTTTTGAGGTACGGAATCCTATGAATAATATACTACCTTGTTAAAGATGAAACGCAAAGATTTAAGGATGATGGTGAGAATCATCACGGGACACTGCGAACTTAACCATCACCTCCTGAAGACCGGAGCCACGGACAGTGGACTTTGTCGCGGATGCTTTCGGAAGGAAGAGACTGTGGATCACGTGATATTTCACTGCACTGCCACAAACGACGCCAGATTGAGAACGGGTCAGCAAGGGGTCATCGAATCCTCATCCTCCACCCACACCGCTACTACATCAACATCCACGGGGACCCTGGAAAGCTGCTGCCACCAAACCAGTCCTACTCCGTTACTTCAAGTAGTTAGGATGGCTGGGGTCAGGTTAGAAGGGGGTTAATGTACAATACGCCCTAATGCGGGACGTCAGTGCAGATCTTATAATCCCCCCACCCTAGAATTAGATACCACCATCTTTCTCACCTTCTTGCAATACGATTCAAACTGGCCTCTTTCTCGTTGACTTCAGGCCCAGTAATACCCATGTAAGGTCCAGGCCTAAAACCAGAGTTAAGAAGTAAATGTGTGGGATAATAAATAGTATGATTACGCACCGGTCAGCTAACTGCATCTCGACATCAATACCATCTTCTTTGTAATCTGGTAGTTCCGCATCATTCATTGTTTCTTCAGCATCGGAGAATGTAATGATCTTGTCATTTTGATCTGTGAATAAAATCAATAATTCAAACTAGAGATGTTCCGATACAAATATGGCCGTATAGTCGGAACAGCCGACTATCCGGCCATATTTGTAGTCAGCGACTAGTCGGCAAAAAACGTTGTTTATTTAAAGTATGAACCTCACCTACCCATCACACTATAATATTATAAATTCGAAAGTTTGATGTTAGTTACTCGATCACGTCATTGGTATTACGATAGATTATGACCTGGATTGACACATAGGCTACTTTTTATTGACAAACCACACTACAATGAAAAAACTGTCAAAAAATCGATAGTTGAGACTATTAAGCTGCCATAACTTTTGAAACTATCATGATTAGAAACATTTTTTCACGAAAAATTAGATACTTACATATATGCAAATTTTTGAGTGTGTTAATATTTCGGCGCAGTTAACGCACATAAGTTGATTAACATTTTTAATATTTAAAAAGGAAAATTTAGTTGTTGATAAAATATAGGTAACGAGCCAATATTGTATATCTATATAGAGTGAACATTTCAGTCCATATAGCAAATTAAATAAATAAATATCGCTGGACATTTCACACAGCGCTATCTAGCCCCAAACTAAGCAGAGCTTGTACTATGGGAACCAGATAACTGATAGAATACTTACAACTTTTTTTTTGTAAATACATACTTATAATATATAGAATACTTATAATAAAGATTTAAATCTTACGTCAATGACAATGTCTTACCTGAATTATCAAGAATCGTCTCAACTGCAGCAGTAAACAGAGAGCAATATTTTTTTTAATACAATTTAGTGCTATTTGTACTAAAAACGGGATATTTACCATGATTTGTGAGTGTCCCGACTCAAGAACTCACAAATAATGGTAAATATCTCGTTTTTAGTACAAATAGTGTTAATAACCATGATAGTTTCAAAAGTTAAATGCAATTTAGTGCTACCGATACAAACGGAGAAGATATGTATCAAATCAAGCAATAGTACCGTATTTGCTGTAATATGTAATAGTAATTTTTGGCTGATTTTACATGTTCTCTCCGCTCGGTTTCGGTGGATACATTCTTACATCAGCAGTACCTACTCATTTTTAACAGACTTCAAAAAAAAGGAGATTCTCAATTCGGTTGTATTTTTTTTTGTATGTTGTACCTTAGAACTCCGTCATGTATCAACCGATTTGAAAAAGTCACCTTGTCACCTTCAAGAAGCAGGTTAGTTCAAAGATACCTTGGCTCGGGAGGCAATATCAAATGGTACTTAAGTTATTGTGAAACTGGACTATCCAAAATTGCTACATAAATATAGAGGAAGTATAAGATCTGTAAGATATAATATATATGTATATAGATTGGGATATCATGTTGTATTGTTATTGTAAGTTCTACTTGAGACATGTTGGTTTCCATGTTTTGTTGAACATCAACAAAGAACAATATTGGTGAATAATTAATTAATCACAACTCCAAGATATATAAGATATAAGATCTGGAAGGAATATTTTGATATTGCATCCCAGGAGAAGGACATCTGGTATCGAACTATGCAAGCCCCCTCACATACCATGGTTTATCACTTATAGATTGCGCTCCAGACTTATGCCTTTAAACAGCTTTAAATATTAAATGAAAAATATAAATATATAGGTAGTCCTAATTGTAATACTTGTGGGGTAATAGAAGATGTATACCACCATTTAACAGTGTATTCGGAGTTAATCTATGAGAGAGGATTACAGAGTGATAAAAGTCAACCAGGTAGATGTGGGCCTGTGTGGATTCTGTGTAGGCGATGTAGGATCAGAGTGTGTTAGCTGAACAAATATCTGACCCCGCTAACATTTTTTTTAGACTACATGAAGATGGAACCAGCTTATGGCCCACCTAATAATAAGTGGTAACCATCCCCTATAAAAGAGAATTGCCTCGTAGGTCACGCACGTTAGAAATGTGCCCTACGATGCAGTGCCCTGCCATCAACTTGAAACATATAGGTGTTAAGCCGCATGTGCCTGTATTTTCACCGGCAACCATTCAAACCGAAACACGGCAATCCTGCTTGGCGATAGAAATAGGTATGGTGGTAGAACTTCCCCGGGCGAGCCCTTTCACAAGGAACTCTACTACATACTCTTAAACCTCGCTCTACCGGTTCACATACGACCTGGTGAAGGAGGATGTTCTGAAGGTATTTCTGTAGACAATTAAGGAACTGCAATCATCATATAGAACGTCAGAAGTTCCCTAAAAATACAATAAAAAAAAGGTTTGCTCAAGTAATGTAAAGGTAAGGTAATGTTAAGTATTAACACTTACTTTTTGGCAATGGGTTGACGGTCTGATCTGGCAGTAGTTGGTACTGCTTCAATAGTTGCCAGTGAGACATCAGTGTCTTAGCAGTGCGCGATGGATAAAAAATATGAGGATTTGCTTCTAGCAATTCTTGAAATTCCTCTATTTTTGGATGCGGGCTCTGAAACATTAAACTATACTTTTAAAGATACTGAAAGAAAGAGAGAAAAAACAAGAAAACATACCAATTAAACTAAACTTATGTGCGTTAAATCTAAAATTAAGATTACAAAGGCACTTGTTTAAGCACAATATGGACAGAGTGGTCCAATGTGATGGCGTAAGGGCCTTCAGCTTAGCATAAGCTTCTGCATGTTGCAATGCTGGAGCGCTGGTCCAGCTGAGGCCAGTGTTGACTGACCTGACTAACCAACTATTAGCAATACTATGTACTTGACTATTAACTTGAATATTTTAGTTGGATTAAGCTGGAGTCACATTTATCTTGAAACAATATGCATTGACGACCTCCGTGGTGTAGTGGGCGAATAGCCGGCTGAGACGCAGGAGGTAGCGTGTTCGATTCCCGCCGCGGAACAAATGTTTACATGATCTACAGATATTTGTTCTTGGTCTGGTTGTTTCTTCTTATATAAGTATTCTATCAGGTATTTGATTCCCATAGTACAAGCTCTGCTTAGTTTGGGGCTAGATAGCGCTGTGTGAAATGTCCAGCAATATTTATTTATTTATTTATTTTGTATAAAATTAATAAACAAAACTTTTTATTAATGCCATTTCATTCATTTGCTGAAATAATAATTTTCCTTGCACTTAATACTACTACTAAGTATTTTATATACAACCTGTTTTGTTATGTACGACATTATATTAAAACACACATCCAGAATAGTATTAATTGATTTTAGAGGTGGGTTTTATACCGGTGGCTTGAATATTTATCCAGTAATTCCAATAAACAATTTTTTACGTAAATCGGCGGCACCTTGGCGACGATTCCGCTTAGTCAGTTTAACACGTACCTACCTACTTACATGATGAATGAATATGATTTGTTTACCTATTTTTTACATTGATATTTTAGGACCTGTAAGTAAGGATGTTTGTAAATTTAAAATTTCATATGGTAATGAATTTGGAAAAACGTATTTTACAACAATACTACTAGCCATTAGCCCTACCCGAGTCTTCATTTAATGTCGTACATAACAAAACACGTAGTAGGTATGTAAAAAAGTACTTAATAATATTTTCGCGTCATTCGATTTTCCTGCTGAAGGGGAACAAATTCTAAGGGATCCAGGGCCCTTATTAAAGTGTATAAAGTCACTAAGCTGGCTTTGATGAATCATCATAATGTTTTCATAACTTATGCTCTGAAAGTAGGTCACTGTTAACTCGATAACTGACACGAAAATGTGATTTACGACCGTTCAGGGTCGTAAGTAAAACTATACTCTATACTAATATTATACATTCAAAAGTAACTCTGTCTTTCTGTCTGTTTGGAACGTTTTCACAACTAAACGGCTGGAGCGATTTTGATGAAATTTGGTATATAGATTATGACACATTTTTACCTGACTGCGGAGAATGAGGGCGATGTTTTTATTGACAAAAGACGCATGTGAAGCCGGGGGCGGGTCAGCTAAATAAATATGGTGTTTTGTTGGACATGATAGTATGAAACCTTGAGACTTACACTTTTCAAGGTGCCAAGCAGGTCTTCCTCAGCTGTAGAATACAATGCTTGCTGCTGCACAGCTGCTACTAAATCCGGATGCAAATTGCTCATAGCAGCTACAGCCACTCGCGACACCTCTGCATTGTACAGCAGTGCATACCAGCGGGACTGCAGCTCGCTGACAGTGAAGCGACATGAGAACTTAACCCCACGATGCACTGTACGGAGGTCATTGGTCTGTAATGGAATATTGAAGAGTAAATATATGATGCAAGGTTTATTCTAGCCCTCATTACTCTTGAGGATAGACGCCTTAATGGTGACTTTATTGAAACTTACAAGATCATTACTCCCATCTACAATCTCCCAGAGACACACAACATCTACACAATGAAACAGCACATAAGACCTTTCCGGAAACACCAACTAAAATTAAATTGTGCTCCTTGTAACACACTGATTGAACATAACTTCCTCAGTAATAGGGTGATCCATAAATGGAGCATCCTTGCAGAAACAGTTTTTTCTGCCTACTTAAATAAACTCATTTAAAAACAAACTCTATAACTGGCTTTGAATTAATAAGACATTGCTATAAAAGTAAACATTTTATAAACATTAACAACAAAGAGACTTTCAGCACTGTGATGTAGACATATCAATAATGCTGCTCATCTATAAATAAATAATGATATTACCATTGAAGCAATCATAGCTTATAGTGGATTGGGATTAATGTTGAAATAACATAGTCATGGCCCCACACCAGGATTCCATCTATACAGGGTCCCTAAATATCCTTATGGATAGGATAGGCAATCAGGAGCTAGTTTTATAATACTCAGACGAGATACTAGATGTAAGTCATATGAGAAATAAGCCTGGTTACTACCAATTTGGTCAGACTAATTAAATAAATAAATATAGCTGGACATTTCACACAGCGCTATCTAGCCCCAAAATAAGCAGAGCTTATACTATGGGAACCAGATAACTGATAGAATACTTAAATACTTTTTTTTTGTTAATACATATTATATATAGAGAACATTCAGACCCAAAAAAATATCTGTAGAACATGCAAACATTTGTTCCGCGGTGGGAATCGAACCAGCTACCTCCTGCGTCTCAGCTGGCTATTCGCCCACTGCGCCTGTATTGCAATTGTATTGTTTACTTAGAAATAACACAACAAATTACCTGTTGAACTCCTAATATCAGTGCAAGATCATCAGTAGGCTTCCACCGGCCTAAGTCTTTCGTAGACAACTGACTGAGCTGGCCTTTGCGACGAGTTTTGCGGCCTAAGCTTCCGAGAGAAGGCAGCTTCGTTGCTGCCCGTCTGCGTTCTGGAACTGCAGGCAGCGGGTTCGGAGTGATTGGAGAACTGTTTACTGCAGGAAACTCGGGAACAGAGCTTGTATACGACTGAGTACGCATTCTCTTCTCTCCTTTAC
The DNA here is from genome assembly GCA_963924445.1 of Philereme transversata. Taxonomy (NCBI): domain Eukaryota; kingdom Metazoa; phylum Arthropoda; class Insecta; order Lepidoptera; family Geometridae; genus Philereme; species Philereme transversata. Next base: position 17,169,615 of record OZ004342.1, read on the forward strand.
CAATCGAAGCCCCGGGTTGAAGACTGTACTCAACGAGCTCATCATCAAAACGCCTTCGTTTTATCGATCGTGAGGAACTGAAACAACAAACGTATTCTTACGAAACGGTGCAATTGCCTTAATAGTGTAGGTATTCATCTAGAATATAAATTTTATACTTACAACCTGCGTCGTTTATTGTCATCGTTCGAATTGAGGAAGGGAGGAGGCGAGGCGCCAGTGTAATCGCCGCTGTTTACGGTGTTTGTTGGTGTTGCTGGAAATTCCATTGCTAATATGTTACCTAACGTTTAATCAATCATTATCACAAAGTTTTTTATTGTAAAAATAAGTGATAAAAAATAACAAATCCCCGCAAAACACTTCGGCTGACGTCATAGAGAAACAGACTGGCTAACTGAAGCAGTCTGTGTGACTGACTGATTGATGGATTGATGTATTTATTCAAATTGAATGAATGAATCACCATAGACAGAACACAAAAAGGAATGAATGAACGATTGAAATTATTATATAAACTAGGTACTGAAGCAAAGCCAGCTGCTTACACACACAATATTATTGACAATATTTACTACAATTTCGAACATATTTGTGTGCGGGCAACCCTAGGTAAATTTTCAACTATTCCTATTTGTCACTGTCAGGTACAGTACAGTGTGACTGTGACATTTGAATTGACCTAAAAGTACTTGAAAAAAAAAACCTAAAAACTGGAAACACAGAAGGAAAAAGAAAAGCTAGGTTAATAGGTAGTTATTTTTATTCGTAAATAAGTCAAAGCAAACTGTTTGATAATGGCGCATTTAGTTCGCCTGATAAACTTTAGACCAAGAGAAGTACTTTCTAGATGTTACAACAAGATTGTTATTACTGACGATGGTTCGACCATAGTTGCGTTGCACCGAGACCAAGGTTTCCCGTACGAGCACTCCAGGCCTCTACCAGAGGACGATGCAGTTAGCACTGGTATTTTGCGGATGGAGAATATTGAAGAGGTGCAAAGGGTGTTAGTGGAAACGAAACCGGAGATTGCTAGGAAACAGTTAGCTGCACTGACCCTCACTACAGAACACCGGTGGTTCCCTAGGGCTCGGGACAAGAAAGCTAAGAAGACGGAAATGAACAGACCTTACTTGTAATTTTTTCTTTGTAATACATAGGATTCTAGTTTAGGAATAATAAAAAATAGTGTTTCTAATTGAAAGTTTTATTAAGTTTATATCTCATTGTCATCGCATCAACTTGTAGTGATCTAACCTTGGGTACATTTGATTTTGAAAATGAGGTACTTATGTGTGTGTGTGTGTGGTTCATGACAGCCCACTTGTTACAAATCCTTGAAAATATTTTAAGGATTTAGTGAATTATAAATTAACTTTGTATTTCTTGATTGAGAGCCCATTTTGAAGTAAGATATACAAAATAGGAAAGTGTTTTACGTTATAACTAAGTTTCACAAATTTTATTTGAGATTCACTTAGATTTTGTCCTAAACACTTTCTGTAATGTGCACTGTTTATCAGTTACAGGTGGGCTCTCAGTCCTCTATGTGAGGATTGAGAGCCCGGCTTTTAGGCCTATATCTTGCTTACTAGACTTTCATAAAATCTGATTCCAACTTTCACAATTCTTTTAGAATATTCCTTAGAATATTTTCAAGGATTTTTAACAAGTGGGGTCTCACACTACATACACACGTACTCAATGGTAACCGTTCACAGACATACTTATAAAACTGTCCACTTGAACCGCTACTTACCACAGTACCACTTTACATTATTAGATAGAAGAATATACCTATACCATAGCTGTTTGACTAATAGCGGGTTCCTATATCTGTCAGTTACCGACAACGACTGATATCTCCTTGAAAAAGTGTCAAACTTATGACACGTTTTCAAGGAGAAACGAGTCGTAGCTGGTTACTAACGGATATAGGAACCCGCCATTAGTCAAACAGCTATGGTATAGGTATATTCTTCTATCTAATAATGTAAACCATAAAACTCAGAAACAATGTTAGCTTTGTCTTTGACAGAATTTGAAATAGATTTAAAAGCTGAGCTAAATTGGCTGTTATTTAGTTGTAAGTTAATTTTGCTTAATACTCCCATGGTTACCTACCTATTCTATACATATAACAGAATTCCTTTGCTTTTTCTACAACCAGTCACATTTTGAAGAAGTCTGAATGAGAAATACAAAAAAATTGTGATTTTTAAAAATGTTCCCAGCCCTATTACCTTCAGTACTAGCTCACCATCACATAATAAGTAAATAGCATAATACCATGGATCATATCATATCATCATGCCTTATTATGATAATCACTAAGGCTTAGGGCAGATTTACATTGAGTCAGTTACTAACGCCAGTACTGACGCCGAGAACTGACTCACAATGTCAGTCATAAATATCAGATAAAGTCAGTCAGTCTTGGTTATTTCTTTAGGATATGTGCACGTTTTTAGTCAGTGTGAATTTTTTTGCACAAGCTCAGTACGATACGAAGTCAGTGCCGTTGGCGCGGGTGGCGGGGGGAGCGGCCTTACTTAAAAATATCCAGCCGGAATACTTAGTCGGCACTGACATGGCAGCACTGTACTGACTTGAAAACTGGATCACGTCAGCACTGACTTGCCTTAAATTTGAAATCAGTAACTGATTCAATATAAATTCGGATTTAGCTTTACTAATGAAAAAAGTAATGGAGATTGAATCATTTTTTAGAGGTGGGAAAACATTTTGCTCTTTTGTATGGGAAGCTGAACTAGGCCCGTAGCCAAATTACATTCGCTGCAAATCTATTCGATTTCTACATACATTTTTTGTCGCTGAATCACGTGGTATTTCTATAGCATGTGTCAAATCCTATACATTTTCGGACGTATCGACTAGCGTCATCGCTAATAGACTGTAACTTGGCTAAGCCCTCTATACTCCGTCCACTAGGTTATTTGTTTTTTGACAGACACGAGAAGGTTGCAGACACAATAGATGCAATGCCCCCCCGTCCTTTGAAACACGATCGAAGTAGGTACTTTATTTTGACCAATTGGTTTCATTGTACGTTCTCGTTAGCATTTAAACCCATTAATTTTTTGCAGCTTTCTCGGCTAGCCTTTTAATGTGTTGCAATTTAAACTAATTATAATAACGGTATCTTGTTTTATTATCAAATTCTCGAGAAAATCGATAAAATGTTAGAAAACTAACGTATGGTACGATGTCACAGATACTATAAAGTTACTACGAGCCGTTAAACAACCCTGCTTGTTCAATGGCCACGCCCGGCCAACCAGTCAGTCAACAGAGGGCGTACGGCAGGGCGGTAAGTACTTATATGGTTAAGCACAAAAACTAAAACAAAGTTTTTTGGATTATTTTTTAAATTATTTATGGTCTCAATAATATACTCCGTCATTATATGTAGTTTAAATTGCAACACTTTATTTAGGTTATTCGCTCGATAGTTCGCCTAATTAGCACCCAAAGTTTTTTTTTAATTGCGCAGCTCCCTAAGCGGAATCCTGGATCCGCGCCTAGCTGCAATCTCTAGTTTCATCTGTCAAAAAGCAAATAACTATAGTATATAGATTATAAATGTTATTTAAGTGTTGCTAGCCCCAAAATGTTTTATAGCAACTTTTAATAGGTAGGTACAGTCATTCACAAAAGTAAGAGATTTTTTGAAGAAAAAACAATACTTTGCCCTTATGTCTATGTATTATCTATGATTATTATTGTTGTGATTAAATATTTATTTATTTTGATACAATCATAAATTTAATTTTTAAGTAGGCAGGTAATATAAACCATAACTAATTTGAGTTTGTTTTAGATTATAAGTATTAGGTACTTATCTACTTATTTATTTTAATGTCACATACCTATTCAGTAAAACTGACAAACTCTACAAAGGCTAAAATTTATTATCTTAACAATTTGTGATTAAGATAAAATCTATATGCTATGAATTATTAAATAAAAAATAAAATCTCTTTTTCACATACAATATCACAATGTTTGCCTTTGGTGCTGTTTCAATTCCATCTTCCAACAGACTAGTATTCAGTCACAAGCTGTTCCATACCTACAATCATTTTAAAAAATAAAAAACAACTACAATAAAATGATACTAAATCAACCTACCGCACTACAAAATGTAATGTGTGGTCTGATCTAAATTCCATGTAACATGATTTGAATAGTGACACAAATGTGCGGCCAAGATCCGATTGTTGGCAACTAGTGCAAATCTCTAACAATGAGTGCTCAACCTCTGTGACACTAGCTAGAATTCGGCATTGACATAGATGCTAAGCTAAATTCAACTCTAATGAAAAGCCATCACTCAAGTGCCACATTTACCAGTCTTGATGATACAACTTAACAACTATAGAACTTATTACAGACACATCCAGAAATATAATAGTCATCACATGACTGTAAAGCTAAAAAATTGTACTATAGTCAAAAGTTTAATTACATACTTTACTACCATAGAGAAGCTTCATTTCTAACAATGGACAATTTAATTTTTTTTTAGAACTCTTTAGTATTTTATAAAATGTCACATAGTAATTTAATACAAAACGAAATGGCACATGAGAACATAAGCGAAAGTCAAAATTTAAAATATTATAAAAATATGTATAATATATTTTATATACGTTCTCAATTATCTATCCATGAGAATTGAAAATCGCTACTAATGAATAAGACGTGTAAAACTTTATAGAAACTAGTATTTATAATAAAAATATCAATAATTTTTTAAGATATTGCCAGGTACACATAATAAAAACTGTATGTAGGTACAGTCAGCTACAAAAGTAGCACATGTCAAAAATAACATCTACGATCTGTGATGAATAAAATATTAACTGCATTTAAATCTGCACCTTGCATGCCTATGGCTTTGTCGCGTACAGTGCTTATTTACAGAACCTACACAGCACATAAAAATATTTTTTTTGTATCTCAATTCTCTTAACCCATTTAAAACGCATTCTCAAGTAGGTGTTTAGAAAAATACGATAAAAATCTATTACGATTTGGTTGATTTAAAACATTCAATAAAATATCTGTGTCAAAGTTAATCTCAAAAATAATTATTAATTAACACTTAAATGTAATTAATTATATGTAGTACTGTAATGTTATATTTTTATATTATTTCTACCTTTATTGTGAGCTTATTACTATAACCCAATCAAAAGGTCCCAACTAAAACACTCTCAAATGCACAATCACTATAAAATGTTTTATATGGCTCGCACTGGGACATATTTTCCCTTAGTTTGTCGTCGACTTTTTGAAGTCAGAAGAGATTTTATTTAATTTTAAAATGTCAATTTATTTTTCACTTTAAGTTTCATTTATGAATAGTTATACTATTATGATCATCCTATTAGTGAGTTTAGCGGTCATTGACGTTTTAAAATCAGCCAAAATAAGTCTTCTGCAATTAAAAATACCGGTGAGTAAGCGTCCTATCAAGGCTGCGGACGCGACGCGGTTCCAGATCGACTCTTGATGACAAACCGAAGTGCGAGAAGGGGGTGTAGGGTCAGCGGACGCGAGAGATACGCAGCTCCCTGTCCAGAAGTTGCAGCTGGCGGATGAAGCCCTCGTTCGGGTGGATGTCACGCCGGGCGCGGACAGTCGCCATAGCCTCAGTGAGGGTCATGCCGCGCTTGATCATAAGGAACGCAAGCGCACATGTCGCGGAGCGCGATACACCCATCATGCAGTGGACGAGAACGCGACCTGATAATGTACAGAATAACTTACAACAGGTGCTGGACGGCAATTTATTCATTGACTAGCTGGTATAGCACTAGCTGACCCGCCTCGGCTTCGCACGTATTTACATCAATAGTGTAGCTTTTATAAGCAAAATAATTTTAAAAATCGGTTCATTAGTTCCGGATATTACCTATTACATACAAACTTATTATTTATACCTATTTTTAATCTAAATACTAATATTTAATGTTATTAAGAGTTAAAGTTTGTAAGTTTGTATGTTGGGGGTAATGTCATAACAACCGAACCGATTCTGAAAATTCTTTCACTGATATAAAGCTACACTATAACCTTGCGAAGCCGGGCTGGTCAGCTAGTATTATTATTAAGTATAGATAATCGTCGACTCTGCAAGTTACGAAGCTAGTATCTAGGTACCTTACTATACTTGGTAAGAAAGACGTTTCCTACATCCAAGAAATAGAACTGCGTAATTATGATGTGGGTGGACACGGATGAGTCTAGCATAAAGATAAACTACCTATCTTTGCCCCTCAATTGAATAATGTGAATCGATTCTATTTATAAGCATTGGTATAAGTACTATACTTACGTTTACTGTACAGGTATAAGTACTACAAAATACTCATTCGTAAATAGTTCTGTTGCCAAAAGATGACTCAAAGTAGCTTTAATTACGAAACTTGCTTTTAAACACAATCAACATCATCAACCTATAGCAGTCCACTGCTGGACGTAGGTCTCTCCCAGGATGCGCCATTGAGCCCAATCTTCAGCTCTTCTCATCCAATCTTTGCCAGCTGCAGCGCGCAAATCGTCACTCCATCTAGCCGGAGGGCATCCTACACTTCGCTTGCCTAGACGTGGTCTCTACTCCAGAACACGTTTACCCCAACGGTTATCGGTTCTGCGGCAGATATGACCGGCCCACTTCCACTTCAGCTTGCTAACCCTCTGAGCTATGTCGATAACCATGGTTCTTAGTCGGATAACCTGTTTCGTATTCTAACCTAGTTTTCTACAAAATACAAATATTTGCCCAAACAACCAATTTATTTTATTCAGAAATGTCTCCAGTCTCAAGTTCTAATTATTATTAGGACGATGTGAGGCAAAAAATGTGAGGTAAATCACTTAGCTACATTAGTATTTCAAAAATACCCAGACCTGCTATCAGGTGTACTTGCTATATCTAAAAGAAAGAAATGCATCCGAATCTAACACACACAGCACAGAAGGTGCATATTACATACCTCCACTAGAAACACCTTCGTCGATAAAATTGGCAGCAATATGGAAGTATTTAGATATATCAGTGGTTGGCAGATCCATCATCGGGAAGCCCTTATAGCGGAGTCCAGGACAGTCACGGTAGTACAGGTGGTCAGTGTCCACCTGAGTAAACCGTTTGCCCTCAGCCGTGTTTAGGACATAGTTGATTCTCATACGACGGAGGAAGGTCTTGTCCTTAGCCGCTACGCTGTATAAGTTGAACGAAACCTTGTAGACATTCATTAAATAGGTTGAATTTGAAAGATGATGGTAGGATAAATAAATAAGGACCTACCGATTGAGTTAGGACTAGCTATGGAAGTAATTTTTTTGTTTGTATGGCCCCACATCGTATTACTTAAATGCACCTTAAATGTGATGTAGGATGAGTGTTGAAAGATGATGTAAAAATTTTAAAAGATATTAGTATCTAAGTTAGACAGACAGATTCTAACAGATTTGTGTGAATTCAATAAACTGTAAATTACAAGAGTGAGGGTTGCTCATCGTTTTCCTCTTATATATTTTGCTCCACATGTCTTTGGTAAGCGGAAGTTATGGCCGGTTTTGCTTTTTAATGGATCATTATTGAGGCATGCAATGTTACTTACGCATCACCAACATAAAGTCCTGGGTAGACCTCGTTAATGTCAGGAGTCGGACTGTATGCGACCTCCGACAAAGGGTGTGATCGGAATGACGACAGTGAACTCAGGACCGAAGACGGTGAGGATCCGAAACTCTGCACACGGAATTTATGCATAAAACAACTGCACAAAACTTGACCCATTTTATTAAAGGCTAAAAATATAACGCATGGTGAGGCAACTCGTATAAAACCGTGCACGAAATGTTAGTCGGACTAATACTGCGCTACATACATTATACATGTTATTATAATAAACGGTATGTTATATTAAACTCGTCGGAAATTGATAACATGAGTAGAGTGAAATTAAATATTTACTTACATGATAGCTCTGACCTACAGAGTTAATTGATCTTTAAATGATGTTTATTTTCAAAATAATGCGCATTATTAGTTAGTAACATTAAAAGCTTAAAAAGATCACATAAGGTAACTAACATTCCTTCTACTTAGATGCTACCTACTATATTAAATTAAGATTTACAAGGTTCTAAGTAATAGACAATCCCTCCGTGAACTCTACTCCGTCACCTACATTCTAGGTTATCTATTCCGTTAATGAGACCATCCAACCAAGAGAAAAGGCAAAGCCTCTTGGTCTTACTCCAGGGAATTGCCAACCTAAATCATAACCAGTGGCGTAGCTAGAGTGCGAAGAAGGGGCTTGCGAATCTCCTATGTAGAGGTGACTAATACCTTAAGCTGAGAATAGATCTCGGTTTAAAGATATTTTATTTCACTCATAACTTATGAGCCAAAGCTAAAACTAAAGTAAGATTATGATTGGTAATACAATATTCGTCGTAACTATATGGATGATTTCAACAATATTCGAGTCACACGCTGATAAATAAATCTGCGGGAGACCTTTGCCAAGCAATAATTGTTTGCAGCGGGAAGACATAGGTTAGTAAAAATGACGATAAAATGTAAGTAGGTACTGTTGGTGTACCATACATATGTAAATAGTATTCTTCCGACTGGTTTGGCTCGCCGCTTATTGACAATCCAAGACAGCAAAAGCTGAAGTATCGTATTAATTCGCTTTCAAAAAGATAGTTGGGTACTAATCATTTAAAATGGCGATGACGCCCAAGCTACGCCACTATTATCAAAATTTATCAAAATATAACATTAAATAATAGGTAGTAGGGGTTCACACAAATGTATGCATTTTATAAATACCATGAGAGTCCTTAAGTAGGATCCCACGCGCTGCTCATGAGCTGCGCAGTACGAATGAGATCTCGGAAATAGTGAGTACTGTTGATAACAGACAACTATTAACTATGAGGTTATTTGCAGAGACATGCGATTTGTTTACAAAAATAAGCATGAATGAATCAGTTAATTTTTTTTTTGTTTTCTTTGGATGTATTAGATATAAAGAATTTAGAAGGTAGGTACTTATTTAAAAAAATTCTATGTTAAAAATAGAAATACCTACCTACCTACTTAAATAAAAAAAACCTAAACCAAATTGATTTCAGGAACTTGTGAAAATGGTTACATTAAAATTACAAAATTGAAATGTCTTTACATTTATGTTTTTTTACCTACTTGTTAACTGTATAAATATTAATTTGAAATTTTCACTTGCAGTAAATTTAAATTCAAACTTGCAGCTATATTGTATGGATAATAATTAAGTACTTTAAAAATAGATGTACTCGTAATATATACTTAGTTATGTTTAAAGAAAATAAAATAATGCAAATATTTCCTCTTATTTTCTTTCTTTTATTTGTATAGCGGTTTTATTCCTTTAATATTATTTATTTAAACTAGTTAACACCGTTCCTCAGAATAAAATAAAATATTTGGCTTAACCACTATTTTGCAAAAACTACCTAGTTATTTAAAAATACTGCTATGTATTTTCAGTAAGTATCTATGTATATTGGTAAGATAGACTAGAAAAAAAAACACACAAAAAAGGTGCTGTTACAGAATACAAGTACATACATCATAGTAAGATAGTTGGCGCCTGGAACACCGGGGGAACAAATACTGTGGAAAATATAACACTTGGAAAAAACATACAGAAAAACCTTGAGGCCATTTTTCGCAAAAAATGTATTGTTCAGGTTTGTATCACCTGAACGATACATTTTTTAGGGCTTAGGGGTTCATGCTCTTTTTTAAAAGGGAACACCATTGGTCTTTCTATTCATAGCACACAATAAGAAAATTGATATCCCTCCTATTGCTTAGTGGCCTTGAAACCATGTCTAGGGAACACAGAAATAGAACAGGTGAATTTTTGCTCTATTTTTCACAAGGTAGTAAACACAGATTTCAAACAGGAGTATGTATTTTTACAATACCTACAAGTCCGGAGATTTTTTAAAAACTGCGTGTTATAATAAAATTACTTACAGAATCCCTGTAGCTCATTTTGATTCCTTTTCACAGACTTTTTAAATAAAACAGCGTTACACACTATTAGCTTAGCTCTATAAGATATTATTGATATTAAAAATACTGAGGTATCGTACGTAAAAATAAAATCTAAAATGATCTTGCTTTAGTTTGTCGTTCTACGTCCGTCCATGAAATCAAAATGAAATGTGAATGAATTCCTTTTTTTTTTAGCATCGATTTACAAACTGTCAAAATGAATAGGTACCCATTCCGTTCTCGTACCGAAGCAAGTGTCTCTAGTCTGTACAAGCTTTCTGTTGTTTGATTCAAAATGTCTGTTCTTCAATTTAGCGCATGCCACTGCCCTTAGCTCTACCGTGCCTAAACGCTGTTTGGTATGTGATAAGTTTCCGCTACTCGCCGCCGTATCTGATCACGGCGTTAGTTTCGTTGCGTACGCACCAAAATCTAACACTCGTTCAGAAACGAACTCTAAGAGTGGCACAAACAAGAGTCAGCCAATTTCTGTATATTTGCATCATTTTAACACGAACATGTTACATTCTAAAAAGCCTTAGCCCGTTTTAATTTCGTCCAAACTGAGATCCAAGCCGGGAATTTGTTTTCATCTGTGGTATGTTTATTCTTGTTTGTCAATGCCGTCAATGTCAGACTAATCATCAATCAAACTATGTATCTGTCAAGTGTCAACTTATAAAGTTTGCGTCAATTTGTTGTATCTTTTCGCACTATTTTGTGTAGATAAAACTCCAAATACTTACCAAAAACCCTGAGTAATGCGTGAATAACGTAACTATACATTGTTTTTTGGATATTCCTCGTTAAATAGTGATAGTTTAAAGTATGGACGAAAAAGAAGAGCTTCATCTAACCTCTCAGGAGTTGCAAGTTTTATCGGAGCTTGATAGGTAATTATTTGTAAAACTGATGTCGTGGCTGGGGTCCTAGCAAAATTCTGGCAATAGTAAACTTACCTCGATTCAAGGTCTCGCTAGCCTGTTTGTAAAATTAGTGGAAACAACAACTCTCTTAACAGTCCTTCATTGAATTTTCCTAATTATAAGCTGGCTAGATTTACTTGAAAAAGCTTTACCTATGTCTTTTATTAATAAACCCATAATCTTTATGTGATAAGTAATAACAATTCAATAAAATTTAATTAAAATAAAACCAATATTTTTTTTATTTTTTAATTGTGTTGTTGTTGCTCTTAAAATAACATTTAATGATTCCAGCCGAAAGTTTGGTTTCCTGAAGCTACGTGGCTCTGAACATGGACGGACCCGAGCGCTTGTTCTTAAAGCTGTCAAATACTTGGAGGGGATGCTGGTACAAGTTAAGGTAATTATTGCCATAAAATAAATGACTGTAGTCGCTAGGCAAAACCTCAGCAGGGAGACCATTCCAGAACTTAAGGTGCCTCTAGAACCTAATGGTGCACGAATATATGTATTATCTCTAAGAAGTGAGGCTGGATTCCCTGTCGATGGCGAGAGATGTAAAGATAGTAGGGAACTGTAGGCACTACATGTTAATCCAAATTATCTTTGCTTTTTAGCATAGAAGTTAAAATGTCTCTGTAGACGTCTTGACTTAAATACTAAAACTTAAAAATATCTACACTTATAATCATATTTTTATAGTTTCTGTGCTTTAGAGATGTTATGGTAATCTAACCCCAGCTAGTACAAGTTTGGCTTACCTTTCATTCAGCATTTACCTTAGGATGGTCAAATCACTAGAGTTGGCTCATACAAATTTACTTATGTTCCAGGAAGAAGATAGAGCCAGCTCACCCGGTGCAAGAAGAGTAATCTGCATTGATCCTAAGACCTTTTGCAAGCTGGGACACTTTCATCTGCTGCTTGAGGACTATGCTAAAGGTTAGATCAATATATGGCAACTCTACTGACTGCTTGGTACAGTCAACGCCAAAAGTCGCTGACCATTTACAAACTTCCAAAAGTCCTATACACCTTAAAGATTGTGATCTTAAGTGATCTGGTGGCCAATTCTGCCAATTTATAAGAGAAAAACTATTATGAAGCCATACGATTATTTAACGATTATGATTGTTATTCCTGTCATAAGCTGCCAAATTGTGTTAATAGAATAGCAAAAAGTATCTATAGTGACCATTTTGCGACAATACCATTGTCATAGTGAAGTGATTGTTTTAGTAGAATTAGGCCCCTGGTATGGCCACATTATTCAGTGAACGTAGTAGTTTACAAATATCGGTGGACATAATCGCAACAAAAATTACTGAACGCATAAAAAGTACCACCCATATCTCGGAAACTAGACTTTCTAAGCTAGCTGTGTCTTAGAATAAATGTTAGATATCAATAAGATCTGCATATCTGATAACAACTGTCAAACTTCAAACAGTAATATCTTATGAACAAGGCGTTCTAAGCTAGCGGTGTCTTGGGACAAACGGTAGGTATCAATGAGATCTGCATTTTTGATGACAGCTGCTAAACTTCAAACAGCCGTATCTCGGAAACTAGATGGTCTATGCTAGCAGTGTCTTAAGACAAATGGTAGATATCAATGAGATCTGCATTTTTGATGACAGGTGTCAAACTTCAAACAGCTGTATCTCGGAAACTAGACGTTTTAGGCTAGTGGTCTCTTGGGACAAATGGTAGGTATCAATGAGATCTGCATTTTTGATGACAGCTGTCAAACTTCAAACAGCTGTATCTGAGAAACTAGACGTTCTAGGCTAGAGATATCTTGGGACAAATGGTAGGTATCAATTTGATCTGCATTTCTGATGACAGCTGTCAAACTTCAAACAGCTGTATCTCGGAAACTAGACGTTCTAGGCTAGGGGTCTCTTGGGACAAATGATAGGTATCAATTTAATGTATTTGTAGGAAAACCAACAGCTGTTAACGTCTAGTTTCCCAGATGCAGCTGTTTGAAGTTTGACAGCTGTCATCAGAAATGTAGATCTAATTGATACCTACCATTTGTTCCAAGATACCTCTAGCCTAGAACGTCTAGTTTCCGAGATACGGCTGTTTGAAGTTTGACGTCATCAAAAATACAGATCTCATTGATACCTATCATTTGTCCCAAGACACTGCTAGCCTAGAACGTCTAGTTTCCAAGATAGGGCTGTTTGAAGTTTGACAGTGTCATCAGAAATGCAATCTCATTAATACCTACTGTTTGTCCCAAGATACCGCTGGCTTAGAACGTTTTGTTTCCGAGATACGGGTGTTTATGTTTTTATGCGTTCAGTAATTTTTGTTCCGATTATGTTCACCGATATTTGTATCCATAAATAATCATTGAATAATGTGGTCATACCAGATCACCGACTTTCAATCTTTTAGGTGTATAGGACTTTTGGAAGTTTGAAAATGGTCAGCGACTTTTGGCGTTGATTGTACAATGGTTGCAGGTCTTTAATAATATCAGATTGTTATACCTATTTTTAGCAATATATAAAAAGTATCTTAAATAATATGTAAGTATAAGATGTGTAACAATCATTATATCAACATCTAATATATAAAAATCTCGTGTCACGGTGTTTGTAGTGGCACTTCTCCGAAACGGGTTGACCAATTATAATAATAAAAAATAAAAATAAAATATGTTTATTTCAAGCTGTTGACTCATAAGTAAAATTGAAATTAAATTACTAAAATCAAATTAAACAAAATCAAATCAAAATAAATTAAATCAAATAAAATAAAATTGAATCAAATAAAATTAAATAAAAATAAAATTATACCGTATAATTTAATTATAATTATAAACACACAGAGACACATACACATACATACATACACGTTCGCGGACACGAGGGGCTATCAGTGACTGGGGCAACGTCCCTTATAAGGGGGTTGCATGGAGGCTTAACCAGTGCCCCAGAAACGGAGAGCCCCACCTGTCCGCAAATGTGCTCAGAATGATGTTGGGGCTACCACGCAGACGTTTCAAGAGCGACGCACAGCGCTTTCTTATAATGGCGTGGAAGCCATCCGTGTGCGCCTCACTGAACATACCTGATGCACTGCAGAAACGTGGCAACCCCATCAGCACTCTGAACCCATTGTTATACTGTACGCGCAGCGCGTTGTACGCCCTTTGCGTATAGGCTACCCACAGGCTGCAGGTGTAAAGTGACTGACAGTAGGCTTTAAAAAACGTTACCTTTACCTCCCTGGAACTGCGAGCAAACCTGCGAGCCACCATATTACATCGGACGGCCAACGCCCTGCGCTCTCTCTCTATATCATCATTGTCCTCTAGGTCCTCGGTGACCCAGTGGCCCAGATACTTGAATCTAGTAACACGCTCGAGAGTAGTTCCGTCTAGATTGATAGGTGGCACATTTTGATAACTTTTGGGGCCAGCCCTAAACACCATAAACTCACTCTTCCTAGCATTATATCTGAGCCCATGGGCCTCCGCATAGGACTCACAAATTTTCAGCAGCCTACGTAGGGCTCCGATCGAAGGGCTCAGTAACACCATATCGTCGGCGTAGCAAATGTTATACAGACCCCATCTATGTGACAGCCAACTTTGGTGCCACTGAGCTCCTCAATTAAACTGTTCATGTACAGATTGAAAAGACCCGGAGAAGAGACACCCCCCTGCCTCACCCCGCACTCCAACCTGTACATATCCGAGTAGGAGTCCGCCCACTTCACTCTGTTGGTTTGATGACTGTACCAGTAGCGAAATAGGGACGTCAACTCTCTTGGCAAGTCCGACTCAAGCGCCAGCTTCTCCCACAGTGAATTATATGACACTAGGTCGAATGCCTTGGAAAGGTCCAAATAACAGGCGTACACTGGTGTTTTTCTAGCTGTATAGTACTTAACAGCTTGCTTGAGACATAAAATAGCACTCTCTGTTGATAAGCCTGAACGAAACCCAAATTGAGCATCGTTCAGTTGAACGTGTATGCGTAGGTGTCGAACATCGCCAGTTTTATTCTTCACTATGGGAACCACTGTTGTGTGCATTAGATTGTCAGGTAGATATGAATGACTCAGACAAAGATTAAAAAGCAAAGATAGCACCCTCGGTAGATGGACCCCGGCGCACTGCAGGTGTTCGATGCTGAGATAGTCGTAACCTGGAGATTTACCACGAACCATCTTTTTAATTACGGTCCCAACATCTTTGACAGAGAATCTGACCGTCAGTTGGTCAGTACGACACTCATCATCAACCACCGCAGGCGACGACGGTCCTAGGGGCGAGTCAACTTTAAAGTGCGCCTGAAAGGCTCTAGCTATCCCAGCAGGGTCGTGCACACCAGCGACGCTCACGGGAAGGCTCGGCTTCGGACTAAGTTTATTTGTCGATTTCCAAAAGAGTTTAAAGTCCTTGTTGGAGTGGTGTTGTGAGATACTGTCCATTTTAAGTTGTTGTTTTGACACCATTTCAACTTAGACTTAAAAACTCTTCTGGACTCGACCATCTCATTGTAAACCTGCCCAGCACTAGGTTTACCATAAAGCTGCCACATCTGAAAACAAAGGCGAGACCTCACGTGCGCGGCCTTGACGTGCTTATTCCACCCAGCCACTTGTTTATACTTTTTACGCTTTATTTTGTTAAAACAGCTAGCTGCACCCTCGCTCAGACAATTTACAATATCATTATAAAACTTATTAATTAGCAATTTGTGCGAGACATCTAAACAATTTTTATCGGCACAGTCTGCACATTCCACTGGAGAATGCATATCCTTTAATTTAGAATTACAAGAATTATAATATTTTAATACTTGAGAGTGATCTCTATCTCCCAAAATTACATTGTTATGGCAATTATCAGTAAACACGATTTTAGGCTTAATCAAATTGATGTTACATTCTATCTGTAAAGGACAATGATCAGACCAGTAGGTATCATATAAAACCCTAACGCCAACAACGGTCTGCCGCGCGGCACCTGTCACAATGCAGTGGTCCAGCCAACGCAGACTGCCATAAACGTCACTCACGAAGGTACCTATATGTATCCGTCGGTAACAGTTCACAAATAAAGTCAACGCATGACCAAGTTTGATCAACACAAAAATTTGACAGTTCCACAGCAAACAGCTCACCTGGATGTGCATTATAGTCACCAAGCATATACACGGATATTTTAATGATTTTTTTTTTATATTTGGTAGGTGTGAGGGTAGGTCGTAAAGTATTTTTACCCTCCTACCCCAACCCCCTATTTTTTAATCACTGGTTTAGTATTTATATATGAACAGTATCCATATAATTTAACCATAGTTCATTGACTTGAAGTCATTTACATGAAGTGACGCGTCACTGACAAGAGTGTTTTAAATAATTTTTATCCCGAAGTTCCCACGGTAACGGTCAGCTAGTATATTATAACATTAATTATCTGGTTGAGCGGCCGCACGCCGCTCGCGTGTGATTGGTTTGGGGACACATCCTCAAGTGTCCACTACTCACTTCCTGGTAGTGATCAGAAACAGTTGAGCTATCTATAGATCGTTTGCGGTTTTTAGACGATGTAACTGTTTCATTTTAGGATTTTAAAGTGATATGTAAATATTATTTCTGTAATCATACTTATATTCCTCGTATCACGTCGTATCGGCTAAACCTATGTGAATGAAATTTTGTATACAAATAGATTATGACCTGGATTGAGACATAGGCTGACTGGATCGGACATACTTGTTATTTACAAACCACGCGTGCAAGCCGCCGATGGCTGCTAGTAATAAACATAATATTCAAATATTCCGACTAACGTTTTGTTTCAGCAATGTCAGCTTATCAGAAGTTCTTTGCACTGGAGCCAGAAAATTGGAAGGATCCCCTGTTCCTGTATGGTCTAGGATTATGCTATTACCACTACAATGCCTTTGAATGGTAAGTTTTAATTTATTTAATAAAGAAGTTGGTCTTGGCCCAGGAAAAGTTCAGCTACTAAAATTATTGTCAAATTTGTTTGACTAGGCTCCTGATTTTCAAATGTGGTTCTCCTAGAAGTTTATTATATTATTCTGATGCCGAATGACGATCTCTGTGGTGCGGTGCGGATTCCATTTCCGCTACAAGCTAAATATTTACATGATCTGCACATTATTTTCGTGTCTCGGTATTGTGGTACGCAGATACTCGTAATTTCAGCGTTCTCAGTGGGAATCGAACTGGCATCCTCTTGTCAGTCTTCTTTTCAACCACTGTGCCACAGAGGAGATCGTGTTTCGAATTTAATTGTTAAATAAAATCTATAGAACAAAATTTAGGAACGAAAAAAGCAATAACAATTATATAGAGGTCAAGTAGCCCTTAGTGCCAAAACACAAAACTGCACTGCGATGCGAATCTGTTCGAAATCTGTTTAGACAACGATTGAACATCGCACCGATTCGCAGTTCTGTGTTTGTCCCTTAGCCCAGCAGTAGGTCACACACTCCACAGCAGATTAACTATAATCATAACTTGTAATGGACACTCTTTATATCTGGGTCACAAGTTCACAGCTCCACAGATCTTCATGCAGCTGCCTATTTACTAAGTGGGATTAACGCATGAATGATGTTAGACAATTTGTTACTGTATACGTACGTTGCTAACTTACAATCAGAACCCTGTCAAACTATGTATTTCGGGGTGCAATTACGTAACTTTCGTTGCACTCAATTTAAATTTTAGTTTTGTAAATAGTACGGTTAGTTAATATTGGTTAGTACATTTAGAGCGACTTGCGCAACGATGTCTAATGCAAATACGTCAAAGTTAAATATGTTTAGTCGCTAAACACATTTAGGGATCGTTGTGCAAGCCGGCCTTTATGACAGTTTCTACTAAAATATGTTTTCGTAATTTTGACATTTCTCTACAGCAGCGCTATGTAGCCCCAAAAATAAGAAAAGCTTGTACTGTGGAAAACGGTACTGATAACCTGAATACCTATTACATGTTTTTTGTAAATACACACTTAAAACTAGTGATCGGATATTCGGATGCATTAGGCACCTAAAGATTATTTTTGGCTAACAAATTATGAAAGCGGCTTCTTACAATATTTGTTTTTTAAATAAAATCCCGGAATCCCTGGATTGGATGCATATTAATTTAACATTAAATATTAAGCAGGTAAAATTTGCCATCTCACTCGCACACTTACAAAAAGTTTATATTCCCTGAGGTGTAAATAGGCCCGATCTGAGACTTAATACAAGGTTGTTTTCGCTTCGTCAAAAATTACTGACAGTAAAAAGAATTTTTTCGATAAAAAAGTGCTATCCATACTAGCCTACTTTGAACTTAGGTAAATATGCATCCGAATATCCGATCACTACTTATTGGGGGATATTATTCCCCCAAGTCCTTCCATCTATATCTATCCTTTATTCTTTATTGCACACAAGGAAAAACATTTAAAAATACAGAAATAGAGGTAATATACAAAGGCGAGCTTAACCCTAAGAAGAGTTTTCTTCCAGCAAACCTTTGAGGCTAGAGAGAGAGAGATGATTTTAAAGGTAGGTGAGTGTACAAAAACACAAATAAATATATATACCCAAAACTAATATGAACTATACTCAAAGTATGTTATAATATTATAATTATAATAAATAAATTATATGGAATAATAATGTATAATAATATAAAATTACAGAGAAAGATAGTGCTCTTTAACTTTCCGTTTGAAAATGTTGAGTGATGGGCTGGCGCGAATTTCTTGAGGAAGAGCCAAATTTTTACCGCATAAACGGTGAAGGGGCCACCATAGCGGCTAGAAGTGTGTTGAGGTGTTTTGAGGAGAAGAGACTTGGAGGACCGGCATGGCACACTGCGAGGGACAAGAAATTAAAAACGCTCACGGAGGTAAGGAGGAGAGAGTGGACAATATAATACTTTGAAGAGGAGTGATAAGACGTGAAGGTCACGGCGAAGACAAATAGGGAGCCATTTAAGTTGGGATCTAAAATTGGATACCTGATCAAACTTGCGCAGACCGAATATAAAACGAATGCACAAGTTCTGTGGACGATCCAGTTTATTGAGAAGTTCCTCCGTAGCATCAAGAAAGACACCAAGGTTCTTAGCTTTGCTCGAGTAAGGTATAGGTACCTGATCAAACACGACTTAAGGTAACGTTGACTGGTCGACGACCCTCAGCATATATAGACTTCCCAAAAGTACAACCTGGGACTTAGAAGGCTTGACCAATAGACCAAAAGTTTTAGCCCATAAGTTGATGCGGTCAAGATCTGCGTTAATTTGGTTAACACCTTCGAATATGTTCTCGGCTTTAAAGTGCCGATAAAGTTATAAGTCGTCGGCATATAGATGGCAGTGAGAAGAAATAACAAGGGTAATAGAGTTGATGAAAATTGAAAAAAGTAGAGGGGAGAGAACGCCACCTTGCGGTACACCAGCAGATATGTCGCACCAGTCAGAGCAGGACTCATTCGAGCGCACACACTGCGAGTGGCCGGAAAGATATGATTTGAACCAAGAGGTTACTTCCTATTCTATCCTGTGTGAAACTCCACCACTCCTGCTCGAAGGCAACAAGATCGTCTCGCCAACGCTTTCTTGGCTGACCCCGACCGCGTCTTCCATCAGGCCTCCAAGTTGTAGCTAGATTAGTCTACCTGTCGTAATGGATTCTGCTAATGTGTCCCGCCAAATCCCATAAAAAAAAAAAATAAAATAAAAACATTTCGTAAATATAATTAGGTAAATGGAAGATACCATCCTCCTCGAGAAGTCAATAAATCAGTGTATTAGGATTTTAGTTAAAGTCTAATTGAGTTTCAGGTAACACTTACACCGGTATTCTGCGTTACCTAGTTACCTACTATCTTAATAGTTTTGATAGAACGATTTTTCGACGCGTAGCGGAAACATATATGTAGGTAAAGATGTGGTTATTTGCGCATCGAATTACGAAAGGAGCGTGGCAAAAACTTGAATAGGTTTTGATTGGGCACATTTGATATGAAAGTTTTTATTGGAAGCCAATCAAGACTTTCTTAATTTGATACCTATTCACTACGAACTAAATAGATATTTAGATTGCAAACTTTAATTACTACAGCTGGCATTGGGACACTAGGGTCAGTACAGTTCTAGCATGATAGCCCTAGAAAGGTTTATTTCTAGGGAATAATAGAGTAAAATTACATCTTAGCGTAGAAAAGAAACATTTTTACTGTAGTGTTTTTTTCAATTTTGATTATACTACTCAGGTAGCAAACAAGTATAAGGCCGACCTGATAGTAAGATGGTGTTTCTACTCTCTTCTTCTTCTTGCCCTTTTCTCACATTACGTTGGGTCGGCACAAGTTTTTTTCTTCCATACCTCTCTATCAGACGTCATCTCCGTTGTCACTTCTTTCTGACCCATATCATTCTTCACACAGTCCATCCATCTCTGTTTCGGCCTTCATCTACTTCTATATCCATCCACATTCATATCTAACACTCATTTAGTTACATGATTTTCTTCCCTCCGCGTGACATGCCCATTCCACGCTAGCCTGTCCTCAATTTTTCTATCACTGCCGCAACTTTCAAACTGTGTTTCAAACTTTCTGGTGATTCTACTCTACTCTATACGCTAATATGACATTTTACTCAAATCTTCCGTATAGATATTTTTTTCAGACGAAAATATTTTTAGATACATAGCTGGAAGATGTGATTATTTGCGCATCGGATTGCGAAAAGCGTTGTTAAAATCTTGAAATTTTTGATTGGTATCGTCTGTTAGATATCTCAAATTCTCAACCAAACCAACTATTGACACTAACTACAGCTGGTTAACACAGAAGACGGTAGCACTGGTGGTCGTGCTTAGGACATTATTTTTTTAATTAATTTCCTTTGCGTTTTTTAGCGGGATATTTTTATCTCGATTCGCAAATACAGGTATATTTCCGCCGATAAGATTATGAGTGTGGACATACCGGATATGGGTAGGTAGGTACTTAGAAATTGTGAACCATAATGGGCCGGAAACTGAATCGTAAAAACTAAATTAAAGTCGTAGTTATGTGCAATTTTTATTTGTTTATTATATTTAATTTTTAGATGAGAAGTGTGCCACTAAAAACGTCGTATAGTTTTTCATTTGTCTTCATATCCTTTTGTGAATAAAATGCATATTATATTAATAATGTAAAAAGAAACATTAATACTGAATATGCATTTTAACTTGTAGAGGTTCTCCAACTCTCAATTTAGGCTTCTACATTGAGTCGAAAGCCCAGTTGGCTGCTAAAAAGCTTGATGTGCTCGCAAAAGTAAGGCACTACTTCACACCGGGACAGTTGCTCAATTTGTACCAAGCACAAGTCCGATCGTGTTTAGAGTACTGTTCTCACCTCTGGGACGGATCAGCGAAGTACCAACTTGAAGCTCTGGAATCAATTGAGAGTAGTTGATGCAAGGCTCCACAGCCTGGAGCAGTACATTTCGGGGAGTGTGTGGCGGAACTTTTCAACCTAATCCCACCATCTCCATTCTATCATCGGACACCCATACGCTCTGCGGTGCGCCACTGATATATGGTAGAAATACCTCCCATTCGCACAAAGCGGTTCTCATCGACCTTTATTATGCGCACCGCCAAAGGGTGGAACGCCTTGCCAGAGTCTGTGTTTCCTGATAGTTACAACCTGGGTGTCTTTAAGTCGCGAACGAATAGGTTTCTTCTAGGCAAGCGCGTACTATCGTAGACCATCGTGTACCATCATCGCTTACCATCAGGCGAGATCGTGGTCAAACGCAAGCCTATAAAGTATAAAAAAAAGAAAAAAATGGTTCTTTCTACTTATGAAAATAAGCATCTTTTCCGAATATCGAGGTTTTCAGAATTTTCACATGCGTTTCTTAAATTAAAAATACCTATAGAATTTTGAAAAGTCGTGAACAAACAGAGTCATCAAATTTTGGGTTAACATACATTTATTACAAAATTAGATACTTACCTATAGTAAACTGTAACATAATTGGAATCAAAGGGAAGGCACTATCCACCAAAATACAAGTTGGCAACAGCTTAGTTTGGTATATGGGGCTCCAACAAAGTGTATTTTAAAGTGATAAATAATTTTTAATTATTTTTTTTATTCCAAAGAACCCTGTATTAAATATACTGCACAAATCATTTGTTTATTATACCAAAGTACTAGCTATAAGTACAACTGGGCGCGTTACACTCGTTCCGCCTAATTGTTTTGGTACAAAAAACTAAATTTTGTTAGCCGATACCACTATTTATTGATCGAGCGAAGCGAGATCTCCAAATCAACTTGGGCAAATCGGCGTTGTATGTATGTACATATGTTTGTTTGTCCGAGGATAACTTTCGAAGCGTTTATCCGATCATCGTGAAATTTGGTATACCTATAGGTAGGTAATGATGGCACAATTTTTGTGTGACTCAATGAGCTAAAAATTTTGGGGGGTTGTTGAGATATTGGGGTTCAAGTGGGGTAAAAAAAAAAGAAAATTAGTATTAGTACATTTCGACCCCGTTTTTACTTTTAGTAAAGTTTTTGTAGTTTTTGAGTTATTAGCTATAATAACAACTAAACTTTGACAAAATTCACAGGGTACACAGTGCTGTAATTTGGTATGCGTGTAGCTTAAGTATCACAAATATAGGCTAAAGTCTGAAATCTAGAATAACTGCAATTTGTACCCCAAAAAAACGTAACCAATTAACAAGAACTCCCGTTACCTGTAATTTGAATGAAACTGTAGGTCAAGTTATATGGTTGTTATTTCGTGGCACTATTTTGATAGTCAAAGATTACGAATAACATTTTTTTTGTTTTTATGGTAGACTCGCGAGATCTCAGTTCGGGGTGAACCACTAGTTATCTACATCTTAGTAAATTCTTGCACTAGCATAACAGGAATAGAGTACCGTATACGTTGTAGTGGTTTGATCCTAATTTCGCGGCTTCCTCTGGAAATATCTACTTGACATCAGTCAACCAACGTGCGGGTTCGTGATTTTCTATAAAAATTCACGAAGTTATAAAAATAAAGTAAACAGAACAATTCGAATAAAATTTTAACAAAGCGATTTTAACTTTTTGTGTTATCCTTTGACGTGGGGCCTCATAGGCCCCCAACACTTACGTAACGTCATTTTATTAGCTTTTCCTTGAATCTCGGTATTCAGCGTCTCGTTACCTTCAAGTATAGCTGGGCCCTCGCCGTGGTAAGAGATTCTGGTACCAATTATGCTAATTCCAGTGAATAAAATCGATTATATAGTTAATATAAAAATGTTATTTTGCCCAATTTCTTTGGTTTTTGGTGCCAAATGACAAAATTTTGGACACATGGTGATTTGATCAAATTGGCAGAGTATAAGTTTTGTGATTTCTTGTGTCTAAGTACAGATAAAATTAATATGCACGAAATGGCTTTAAAAAGAAGATTACTTAAAAACAAATTAAGAAGATAAATGGTTTTAATCTTAAAATAAGTACAAAACGTAATAGGAAAAAATACATAAATATTCTATGTAGGTCTCTAATTTTCTAAGCCCGGCTTGCATAACGATCCCTAAACTTAATTAGCGACTAAACACATTTTAATATGGCGTATTTGTATGATTTGACAACTCTCTTAAATCATATCTAAGTAGGTATTAAATACGATAAGGCATCGCTGCCCGAGTCGCCCATAATCATGGAATAAGAAATGAAAGAATGTCACCTGCGTTGCGTTGCGTTACAAACATTTCACCTCACTATACTCGAATTCAAAAACCAGGATAATTTTTGTAAACAAATAAATGTCATGATACATCACTGTCATAATGGCAAATCATGGGAAGACATAAATTTTTTACCATGGATCACTATTAGTAGTAATGGCGCGCGGTTTTGCTTGTGCGATAGTTTACTACCTAAATATTTCCTAACCAATCATACTACTTACTTCAGAACACTGAAAAGTAGGAGACTTCTAAGATATCTAGCGTGGATGCGGCATTGTCGCGGCCTCGTTTCCCTTTGTCGTTAGGAAATACAAATAAAATAATATAAAATAATTACATATTTTTATTGCTTAATAAATATTACATTATTCTGACATCTCCGAATCAGAATCGGATTTTGAATCCGATTCCCTTAAATTTATAATAAACCTATCCTTTTTTTTTAAATCTAGTTTTTAAGGAACTTGCGTCGTTCTCTACGACGATGTCAGTTCCATAATTGGCTACAGTAATTAATGACTATACAGCATCCTTCAGCAGGTCGCATATGGACCGGTAGAGCATGTTAGCTGAGCTAGATGTTTGCTCAGCTAATACACTCTGAAACAGGCCCACATCGACCTGGTTGAATTTCAGCGCTCTGTACAACTCCTCTCTCATAGATTGACTCTGGACACACTCTGTTAAAATGTGGTATACATCCTCCACCACTCCACAAGCATTACAATTAGGACTAGGTATCTATCTTTCTCATTAAAAATTTAAAGCCGTTTAGAGGCATATGCCCGGAGCGCAATCTATGAGCGATTACAATCCACTTCCTACTTATACTAGTGTTGGTAAACCATGGTATGTGAGGGGGCTCGCTTTGCATAGTTCGATACCAGATGCCCTTCTCCCGGGAAGCAATATCAAAGTATTCCTTCCTTTTATATTGTATACCTTCTCTATATTTATGTAGCAATTCTGAATAGTCAGGTTTCACAAAAACTTCAGTACCATTTGATATTGCCTCCCGAGCCAGGGCATCTGCCACTTCATTACCATGAATGTTGACATGTGAAGGAATCCATTGAAATCCCAAAGTCGCTCCCCCAGCTACCAGCTCCAGAACCTTATTAAGAATAGTGTAGGCTAGCGATACACCTCTGCGGCCAGAGGCGCAACGAGCCACATGTTGCAGTGCACTTCTGCTGTCAGACAGAATAACCACTTTTTTGAGTCCTGAGCTAATAACGTAGGACAGCGCCTCCGAGATCGCAAACAATTCCAGTGTCATAATGTATGTATTATTATTATCACATTTAAAACTTTCTTTTACATTTAACCTGGGGTCATAGAATGCTGCACCACTTCCATACTTAGTTAGTGATCCATCAGTAAATATTCTATGCCAACCAGTATACTCAATATTTAACATATGTAATGTATTATAAATAAGGACTCTATTATCATATTTACTTTTTGGCTTTACTATATCTTCTATATCAGTTTTAATAAAGTTCATATTAATGTTTGAGACCCAGGTATCTAGAGTAAACATGTGTAATGGATTACAGGTATTTATGATTTCCATTTTCGAGTTATTGAATACACTAACAATTAAGGAACTCTTATTTCTATTAAAGTATGCTAAATTACTTACACTCGACAATTTTTTAATAACATCTATAGTAAAATTACTCGCCCAGGATTGGGCATTGAGGCAGTATTTGGAGGCAAGATATTCCCTTCGTAAATGTAGAGGTGTCAAACAGAGTTCGCACTCCATAACATGTATCGGAGTGGTTTTAATAAACCCTCCAACTACACGCATTGCTACATTTTGTACTCTGTATAGCTTAAGTAGGTGGGTCTTTGCCGCACTATCATAAACAAAACTCGCATAATCAATTCTACTTCTCACTAGAGAAATGTATATCCTACGAAGATGCTTAGGGTGTACCCCCCACGAGGCACCTGCCAAAACCTTCATTATATTTATCAATTTGACGGTCTTAGCATGTATCTCGTTGATATGTCTATTCCACCGGAGCGATCTGTCCAGCCACACGCCAAGATATCGAACGCAGTCCACAACAGGGACAGTGTGACCCTGAACAGTCACCTCCATTTGATGCATACTCCGCCCTCTGTTAAATAAACATAACTTTGTTTTTGTTAAAGAGATTTCCAACCCAATTTGGCTCAATAGTGAGGAGACGGCAATAATACAATTTTGCATATTATGTACACAACTCGCTATGTCACTGCTCTGACTATAAAACACAAAGTCATCAGCATATTGTAAGCTGCCCATGTTATTAATTGATTGACAAATCTTGTGTGTAACGATGTTAAATAATAGGGGAGAGATCGGGTCTCCTTGCGCTAGGCCGCTACCTGTCCATCTCGTAACAGTGTAATTATTGTCATTCTGATCTACAATTTTTAAAACTCGCCTTCTTAGAAACTCGAATAAATATTTACACATTTTCGAGCCAACCTCCAACTTATCCAACATAATTCCTAACTTATCTACCAAAACCGTATTATAAGCACCGTCTATATCTAGGAAGCATGCTAGAGTCGGTATCTTGTTAGCAAAGCCCACTTGAAGTTGGGAAACTAACCTAACTATACAATCTAGACTCGACTGACTTCTTCGAAAACCGGAAGTGTTTTGAGAAAAAATTTTATTTCTTTCTATAAACCACTCCAGACGTCTTCCTGTCATAGTGTGAAAAATTTTACATAAGCATGAAATAAGCGAAATTAGCCTAAATTCTGAAACTGAATCATTATTAGTATTGGGTTTCGGAATGTGTATTATTTTAATGCTTCGCCACTGTTCTGTTATAGATGTATATTTATATATTGAATTATAAATCATAAGTAAAAACAATTTAGCTTCTTTCGGCAAATAGTAAATCATAGAATAAGTAATGTTATCCTCCCCTGGCGCTGAATCTTTCTTCTTTAGGCAGTTGTAGAGCTCTTGCGGAAAGAACTCACTCTAGTTGAGCATTTTTCGAAGTGAATTCTGGAGTTGGAGGCTCTACGAAGTCTGGAGCTAGGGACCGCAATAACTCTTCCTTCATATCTGTAGGAGCATAAGTAC
Source organism: Philereme transversata (assembly GCA_963924445.1). Taxonomy (NCBI): domain Eukaryota; kingdom Metazoa; phylum Arthropoda; class Insecta; order Lepidoptera; family Geometridae; genus Philereme; species Philereme transversata. Next base: position 17,196,512 of record OZ004342.1, read on the forward strand.
GTGTTTGTCTTACGCCTTTCATCCACCGCATTTTTTGCCACATTACAGAGGAACTGGTCGACTCATCTATCTCTCCGCAAAAACTCTTCCAACAGCTAGACTTGGCTTGTCTTATAGTCTTTTGTGATAAAGAAATTTTCTCTTTCAAAATATCATAGTTATTGGGCGTTGGATTTTTCCTAAAATTTTTCAAGGCCAATCGACGAGTAGCAACTGCTCGGGACACAGACGGACTCCAATACGGCTTTGGTTTGAATGACTGAGATGGATTTGTACAAACTTTAATATAAGGTATACTTTTAATAAACCTATCCTGTACAATCTGTTACATCATCAAAGATGTGGTTTGGTTGGTACATTTCATTTTCAGCTTTTTTTTATGTGGTCGATGCAGTTTGTCTATTTTTCGGGTGTCACCTCACTCAAACCTTTCTCTAACATTTTTTTTACTTCAACCATTTTAAATGTTTTATTGTTTCTTGTGACATGCGAAAATTACAATAAAATAAAATGGCGTATTATTGTCAAAATGCAAAAATTGTTTCGAACTTCTGTATTTACTCCCAATGAACTCCGATGATACCAGTTTAGTAAAATATTTTCTGCTAATATTTCTTCATAATTTTATAACTTGGTTAAAAAAATGAAATAAAATGAATAAATATTGCACAAACCCATTGCTATTTTCCATTCTATGGATATTGATTAGAAAATCAGCTCTACCGTAAGTACTTAGAAAAATTGAGTAATCTTCTATAAACTTCTATTTTGAAACTTTTTTTTTTGATATGGTTTTTGATTTTTGATACCTTTGTTTACAAAAATTATCTAGGTTTCTGAATCAAGGTATATACTTCAAAGTTGTAATCTATTTAGGTCTTAATTAAAATCCATGATAAAGTAAGTACTTAGGTAAGATCGTGATTAAAAAAATACTTTTAAACGTACCACACCTAATGTACCTATATTAATAAATACTTTCAGTGTGTCGCGTCATTAAAATAATTCACACAACTCTGAATAAAAATTCGTTATTGGTCTGAATTACTGACGAGCTTTTAATTTACGCTTTTGACCGACGACGTGACAACGAACGTCTTAGAATTTAGTAAACAAAAAAAATAACACGTTGCCCAAATGGAAAGCTCTGTGTCCGGAATCCGCGCTCGTCGCTCGTGTCGACATCGTGATTCACCGGATACGTAGGAAATCGTCGTCGACGGTCGGTAGGACGAGCGCGCGCAGGGCTCGCGCGCGGGCGCGGGCGGTGGGAAGGGCTAGGCGGCGCGGCGTGAGGCGCGCGGGACGGTGCACGCTGCAACGCGAGGTCGTCGGTCGCGCGCCGCGCTCACTGTCAGTCGGGAGCGGGATGCGGTGACGTAAACTGCAACGGCGCGGGCCGCGAACGTAGTGTAGGACGGGACGTCTTCGTGCTTATTTGTGACGAGTGTATTAACTGAACCATTCTGAGTGAACGAGTGTTTGTGCTGCTATTCCTGACGACGTACCCGCTCTTCACTACGTAGGCCCCTGCGTGCGGCCGCTCAACTCTACCCCGGATTTGATGGTCCCCAAAATGGTAAGTGCGGTCGAAGATCCCGCTCGTGGTTTGTTTACGTCGGCCCTCTTGTTGACTCTCTCTCTCAACCTGCCGCCTGTATCCCTGCATCGCGTTCGCACGCGAGTCTTTCTATTGTGTTTTGTTTCCAAAATGCAGACACCTACGTCGACGGCCCCGAAGCTGGTCCCGTCGAGAGGTTGATTTTTTGTTCCCATGCATGATTTTGTGCGTGTTTTTTGCAATGTGTTTTCGCAGGTAGCCGGCCGAGGCAGTCTTCGCTCATTCACGGATCGACTTTTGTGAAAGTAATAACTCGACATTGCTGGGATCAACAACGGGGGTAACGCAAACATGAGGGTGGATAGTGCGTGCACTGCTAGGCTAGTTAATAATGAGTTGGCCGTAGCATAAAATGTAGGTCGGTAGAGTGTGGTTATAACCAGGGCCTCCGCTCGGCCGCACGCGAATTCACGCGATGTTATGTTGCCTGCTTACCATTACTTCCAGTCTCTATTGCATTTCTTTTATGCATTTATGATGCATTGTTTATTATTCTACCAAGGCACTTAGCTACAGTGGGAATACGCTTAGCGGTAAACTAGCCTCCGCATCATAACAGACTTTCTACACGCCGTATAAAATTAATTGTTAGTTCAACAATTATCTTTGAACTAAAAAACAGAAGTATTGAAATCCGCCTTTGTCATCTCATTTTAATTAATAGGCACAGAAAATTCTGACTCATGTGCTCGTTAACCATATCAGGTGGAATTCGCGCACTTTTTGTCTTACGTCATTAGTCATCAGACCGGTAGTGAATCGATGCTAGTGGGAAACATAATGAGGCAAACGATCTGTCTCCACATCCTGGAAAATCCTCTCGATAGGTACTTTGTTTATTGGGGAAATACCTAACGAATTTAATTTATATGTAATAATTTTCCACTATTTAATGACGTTCACTTCATAACTGATAAAAATTCAAAATTATCAAGTTGGCCTTACGTTTGTTGGTAAATTTCGCACCTCGATAAACACTATCTAGTTGCCATGTATTTATCACTTGTAATCGTTATCATCCATCGTAACTGTCTATAGGACCGGTCTGCGTATTATCTGCGCAACGCAGCTAACCGCTTCAAGTAACGGTATTCCACTACAGAGCCCTCCAGTTACTAGCTAGACTCGCTCGGCCCGTTTCGCAAACTTGTTCATTAATATGCCTGACTGGTCCTCTTCTATACAAACAAGCAGGAAATAGCATTTCCACTGACAATTATGTATTTAAAATTGTTAGAATGTTCAGGATATTTTTGAGTGGATGATTTTGCGTTCAGGTAAAGTTTTTCCACAAGACATTTGAGACCTATTGAAAATCTTTTGTCACGTCTTCTTGTAATGGTTCGTTTGGAAATGAAATTCACTTTATTTGAATCACTTCGAAGATCGGCAATCTGGGATCTGCGGTATTTTAGTGCGGGCGGGCGTCGCGTCGGGAGAAAACCTTGACATCCTTTAAATTTAATTTGCTGCTTTTCCGAATGTGAATAGTCCCAGAGATTAAACTGAAAATATCATTATCATTCTTACATTGTGTAGGTTGTAGAAAGATTGATCAGTCCGGAAGTGGAATTGTACGTACATGGTTGGTAGGTACACATCAAATTGAGTATTGTTAGGGTTACTTTAACGTAGATTACTCAATGTCTTCTCTTGCTCTTGCTTTAGCTCTTCTTGCTTTTCTAGTTATTATATTCCTTAGATCTGGTCGTTTTCTAGGCTGCCACTCTAGCGCGACATAATATTCGAATTCATTCATTTTTTGTGGTGTTTGCTGTTGAAATTAGCATTCATGTATTCAATTCAACACCAGTTACAAAGAATACTCGTCGAAGCACAGATTTCTCAGTAAATAATAAAAATGTACGTTTTTCGTTGAATAATATAGGTAGATGCATTATTATTCAATTGATTTCGAAGCGTTCTTGTTATTCCTGGTACTGTTGTATCAGTTTTTACTAATCCGCTGTCTGTAACTGGATGTTTCTTATTGTTATGCAATTGTATTCGACATTTGCCAGTCAGCTGCTGTTTGAGTAATGCGAAGTTTTTGAATGTTAACTGGCTTTTGTTATAGACATACATAGGTAATGAATGGTATATAATTGCTAGAGCAGCTTGCGGTGGCTCGTGCTCAAGGCAGGTGTATGCCGGCTGCCACCACACCTGTCAAGGCATCAGCTGCTCCTTATTACCTAGCTTTCGTAACACCACTTAATACATATAATATTGTCTAAGTAACAACCAGTCTAAAGGTGGCCACACGCAACTTGCGTAATAATATTCCCTATTTTATCAGCAGTTTTATCACGACTCAGAGCTTATTTACTGCAATTATAAAGTTAACTAAATTGTCGGCTTCTTTTCATCTAAGGGTATTTGCTGATAGGTATCGCTTCTGGCCAACTGCAATAACTATATTCTCTGGGATTTTAATCTTTTCTTGACGACTCATGATTTTGTTTGTCTTGTGTTTGGTCGAGAAATAATGGATGGTATAATAAACTTACTTCCAGAAAACAAACGGCATTCAAAAAGTAGTTTTATTGAACTATTGTTGAATGTAGTACGTAACGTATTTACCTACCGTAGTAAATAAGCGGAGGTTCAGTGTAGAAAGCGATAAAATTTCCCGGCGTGTTTGCTTGCCTTCTACATGCTATTTTGCAGTGTAATTGTATTTGGTAGTTAATTTCACCATTACCGGAGTAGTTTTCCGGTGATAGACCATGCTCGTGGAGATTTCTCTTAAAATATTGCTCGTATTCAGGACAATGACTAGAAGAAATTATATTCTTAGACATTGTGTTTCGCGGAATAATTTTCCCTTCCTTTTTCCAAATCTGAATGCTTGTTTAAATCATTTAAACAAACGTGCGATGCGTGTCTCATTTATAAACATTGAAACGTCGCTGCGTGAAGTAATTAATTTATGCATTCTGTATGCGTTTCCATTACGGTTCTGACCTTGCAGATCAGCATTCGACAATATTATTTGAACTGTGTTATGCGCATTCAGTGCATTGGTACTCTAAACCTAAATCTAAACAAAAATATTATCCTTTCAACCAAAGTTGCGGGCTTAGGCTAAAATATATTCAAAATTGTGAGTGAAAATGTAGTGAGTAATGATTTAAAGTAAAGCTAATATATACTAAAGTTCTTAGATTAAATCTTACATCACAATGAGTTGGTATGTTAATATAATAACATGCGAGACTAGACAAACGATTGGCCGCGTAGTAACAGAACAGCGGTGGAACCGGAATTCGTGGACGCTTACCTATTCGTGTTTCATACCGCGCCTTATTATGAGAAGCAGTGCTTGTAGATAGATAGCTTTTATGTAAATTAGCTTTCGACGAAATGCTGAGGGCATAATACGCAACTGATGTTGCGGTCTCCGACACGTACCTACAGCAGCTACATAGATGAGGTAGATGATGTGCGGGCGGGGCGGCACTCTCGCCCTTCGGCCCGCAACGTAGTCCGCATCACGTACGCTACGCACGGGCCCTTTGACGCACAGGAGGGACGAGAGGGGCCGCGCGCGCACCCGAATGCGACGTCTCTCCATCGGGTCGAAGGGCGTATGCATCTATTAGCCCCCTTCGTCCTTTCCCGTCCCGGACCTTTTCGGCTTTCGCTAAATTCGCAACCGTTCCCACACCCCTGGCTTATAATTGTAACGACGCTTTCTGTAATCGATATTTCGTCCTGATAACTAGGTCACGGCTTTAATACATAAATGCATTGGTGACTGTGAACGGTCGTCGACACTAACGGATCGCTATTTATACCTGCCGCGTCGTAGTGCACCGGAAATCGTTCGGTGCATTCGCTGCATCCGCGCCACCCGCCTCCGCCACCGCCTGCGCCTGCGCCCTGTCAATGACCTCGGAGCCTCAGCCGACCGTTCGTTTCCTTGTACAAACAATTTAGAAACATAATATAAAACCACAAAATGTTTTGAGCATGACACGAACCAATTTCTAATACCTACCAGTTCTCCTACAATAGTCGCAGGGCGAACGTTGCGAAAGGTGGTGTGGCAAGCCAGTCGCCCTTCAGCTTTGTTTAAGTTACGTAAGTCGGTACTCCCACCCACAGCTGTAGGGCACCCACCCACGCAGGGCATGAACTGTGTCAAGCGGCGTGCCCCACTTTTTTCAATAACTAGAGTTCGTAGGTATGTATACCTACGTGCAAAAAACAAAACTTCGCTTTTTTCTGCCGGGGAAAATATGAATATGTATGTAATATTAAACATTTGAGTAATTGTGTACAGACAGCGAGGCGTCGCTAACCGGTAACCCCCTGCATGTTATAATAAAACATTTGAGTATTTTTTTTAATTTTTAAGACGAGCAGCATAAACCTGTTTCGAAAAACCAAATTACAAGTTCACAGCAGCTTGTTTCATAAAAACTTATTGATTGCATAATAAAATTCAAGAGGAAGGTGATAGTTCACAGCAGTTTGTTTAATAAAAACTTATTGATTGCTTAATAAACTTCAAGAGGAAGGTGATGACTGTTCGCGGGCGAGGAAGGTGTTCTCGTTATTCGCAATTCGCGATCGTTGGCCGCGCTGGAATTTCCGCGAAAAAAGCCATACGTCACGGTACGTCACCGAGTGGGGCGGGTGCGGCGCTGTATCGTATCGTCACACACAAGGCCACAGAGTTGGTGAGTAAGCATCTAGCAAAAGCTTTTTGTTTACGATCACTGCTCGGCCTATTATGGTTGGGTATGACCTAATGCTTGTTTACATAGGTAACCCACCAACAGTAGGTAGTCCACTAGAAAATTATCTGATTTATAAATTGCACTTTGTTAAACCCTTACCAATGTAATAGTTACAGATATTTCAGATCACGCTAGGATGATACTGATGAAACGGTATCCAACAAAGTTTCTGATACCGTATTCGAAATTAGTTATTACTAGAAACATTAAATATTGACTACGATTATGTTAACCGTATTGATTGGGCAATTTATGCAATAATATTTTATCGATGTTGCCTTTGCGGAACAATAATACCAGTTAAAACCCCAGGAATAATAAGTTTTTGGGGTTTCCGCCAATCATACACAGACAACGTATTGTCGTTTGTTGTCAATCGAATGATATCATAATTGTGCGTGGTCTGCGCAAATTACATAAATTGGTGTTAGTTTGCTCCATAATTCAAACTTCGTGAACTGTGTACACAAAGATAACAGCGCGAATTGATATCGCTGACGTCAACAACGTCATGTAGTTATTCGTAGTTTGCACGTAATATTTAACAATTACTACTAAGAACTTACCTACGAGTAGCTTAGAATCTGTTGTTAATTTTGAATTTTATGGTTCAAGGGAGCTACCTAGCTAGAAACAAAACGGGAAGCTAGCAAACGCAAATATTTCTTCTTTATTTACTAGAGACCTAAAGATAGCCATCTCAGGCACTCAGCCGTCCGTTATGATGACTATAAAAATGTTCTACGTACATCTCAGGAATGTTATAAAAATAACTGTTATAAGAGATTTTTAATATGATTTACAATGTGGAGCGTGGTTTGTAGCACACACATACAAGCATACGTAATTAGCGTGCCCAGAGGTTCTCACGGATGTCGATCCGTACATGCATCTAGCCGGGCCGTCCGTCACTCTGTACGCACAATGGTTTTAGAAAGTCAGCGATCGCGAATAGGGAGCATTGGAAAGGGCTCTATGCTTTCGAGATGATGTTGCGTCACTATTGAGCTCCCCCTGCCTCGCGCGCGGCCCTTCAAGCCCGAATCTAAAAACGCGCCTATGCCATCGAATATAATTCACACGTATGCGTTCCTACCCTCGTATTGTCACGTCTAACGTTACACACACAAATTAAGCCTACATTTTAGTTCTCAAAGGGTTCAACCCTTCTAAAATTTAAATCAAACGTAACGTTAGGGATGGGGCAGAGTTTTAAATTCTGCATGTTAATAAGAATTGGACTTGTTCAGGCACTTGTATGCAATCGTATTGGGAGTTATCAAGGGCACTCTACCGTTTGTAATGTAATAATAGCGCAGAATGTCTTTCAGTGAACTACGTAGGGGGATGTGTGCGCACAGTTTTATGTGCGTGAAGTTAGTTTAGAACTCCAGAATATTCCCGTTCATTAAAATAAATATCAAAGAGATGTAATCTTAAGCAATCATATAAATTACATAAGCGATGTCCGTAAATAAATAAAGCGCGCTGAAACAAGGCGAACCTGTTCGATAATGAATTCGCAACACATCAGGTTATAGCGCCATGCTGCGCATGCAATACAGTGCGGTATGCCACTGGAATTGTCCAGTTCTTCTGCCGCGCTCTCGACGCTTCCGGGTTCAGGGACATCTCGCGGACTGGAATACATTACGCTCCATATAAGTTCGAGCTGAAGATTCATTAGATATTTCCTATGTGACTCGTTCCTTCTCTGAGCATTCTATTTGTGGAATAACAAGCTTGGGAAGCTGCGCCTTTGAGATATTATCTATGTTCTCTATAGTTTGATTCAGTTCGCTACCTGTATTTTATACTTACAGGAAACGTAAGGTATCATCGTTTCCATATCAGCAAGTAACCTTAACTAAAAGTCGATACTGACGAAGTATGTCAAGTGAATGATTATTCTAGATAACATTTTCGCTTACTGACACACCTTCAAGTAGAATGTCAAGTAATTAGCAAATGGTAAATGCTGGTAAAGCTGTATTGCCATTTGCCCTAATGTAGAGCCATAAGTTTAAATACAAGAATACAAATTACATTCATAGTAATAATATTACTGCTGACCTAAGTTGTTAGAACTGCAAGGATATCTTCTACTTAGATGGTTGGCTGAATGCCTTTGCCCGCATGTTGTTTACTGATTATTGGATTTGCCAGTAAATGCCTCTTACAATGTTTATATTTAAAAGCAATAACATTGAAGCATGAACAGAACGATTGCGGTTTCAAACCACTATACAAAGGGATTTCTAGAACTTGATAGTTTCACATTCCCAGTCCAGTTTGACTACTTTTATCTGGTGTTATTAAATTTGTTTTGTCAAAATAATTTGCTCGTGCAAGAATCATGAACCATGCTGAATAAACGTGGACAATTGGTCAGTAGTAGATCTGACCTTGTTCTGGTATCGTATCGAGTACTTCTGGCATATTGTTATGTGCTGTTCTGAATACGTTTCATTACCCAGTTTGAATCCGTTTGAATAAATACATATTTCCCCGTAGCGTTAACATGGGTGACCTAAATCCTAATCGATTGGCCTTAGAATAAAATAGAATTGGTTAGTAAATTCCAAATTTATGAGCACCTTATCTAAATCTGTATAGTGAATTGCGACTGAAAATAGTTGAACGTAGCTGAAATATTTCGTTCATGAGATCATATCGTTTAGGTTACTCTATAAGTGGTATCGAATGGGATAGAAGTGGGTCAAACTAGCATGACGCCAGCGATAAAAGACCACACGTTCATTATCAATTTTGTACAATGCTAGGTTCCATTCATTAATTAGTAAAAACATGCTTATCACAAACAAACCCACGAAGGAGGAATACAGTTTGCATATTGTCTTTCAAACAATGAAAATCTAGCACCAGTTTGTATGTAGTGCATTAGAATTGCAGTTTGCATTCAGTTGCTGTGCAACCAACCAAGGTCGTGAAGCAATAAACCTACCTGGGCTGGAGGTTGAATGCATCGCATGATTGCGTCACTTCACGTTGTGCCAGTAAATACGCACACTGACAATACTACATAGCAGTCTTTCAAACCCCGTCAATTTGGTCCAGCCTTGAATAAGACACTTGGTGATTCTCGTAAATACTACTAAAGAAGTTGTACCAGCCATCCGATCTTGACCTCGTTAAAACACATGCTCTGATCGATCTCAAGGATCATAGGTATTTGTTAATAAAGAAATGGGTTATTATTTAGTTTGAGTTGTCGTTCCCCTTCGATCTTTACCTTCGTGGGAAAGTCTCGTGACGATCACGTGCCGGCTCACCTAGCGACTGCTTACTTCAGTTATGTAAAGTGAGTGCTATGACGACCGACGAATGAACTTTATAAATAGCGGTCGATCCGTCCTTGAGCTGCCGCGAGTCTGAAGAACTAGGTCACGCTGAGCTGCCTCATTCCATCTCCCCCCCTTCGCCCACCACACCATCACTCTCGACCGTACATGAGTGCTTGTGTCGCTAAACAGTTAAAATTACTCTCTAAATCACTTCTTATGATTTTTGTCATTGTGTTAGAAAGTATCTTGAACAAGTTTATTTTCTAAGGAATTTTATATAATTGTTGGCAATAATTGTGCAATTTGTTTTATACCAGATATTTTCGTCTAAGAAAGCTACTTATAGCCCTCATAAGCCGTAGTAACGAGAATTCTTTTGGTATTGTACCCACGTTCAATTATTTCCGAACTGATAATGCTCAAGGTAAGGTTCGAGCAGGTAGGGAACCGGATTATAATCGATCCCTCTATACTATACAAACAGGATACATTATTATTTATTCAAACATCTGTGTGGTACCTCCCTACTTCAGCATGTTTCCAGTATTATTTTGGTGAAAGCGATGTAAAAACATTTTGGATGAGGTTAATTTGTTGGTAAATTTTGTATATTTTGTTTACATTACGTCTATAGTTGAAAACAGAAATGTGTGTGAAATGACTAATAAAATCAATAAAACTCGCGTTATCAATACAAAAATTATGATAGATACACAAATATTCGTATCAATCGACGTGGGTGTGTGTCATAAACTCATAACTTATAATATGTACCTATAGTGCGCCGCCAGCAACACTAACAACCAATTCACTGATTGCAACAACAGTTATGGCATTGTTATCATATCAGAGCAAGTTAACTGCGTTGCGGTTGTGGCCCACAAAATTATCAAAATTTAACTGACCGAGTTTATACACAGTCCACGTAGTAATCATAACTCAAAACTTACAAACATTACAGTATTTTATTTCGGTGAACCTAATCTGGGATACATTTCACGGGTTTGGTCAGGTGGGATTCTCTTTTAAGTATGAAATACCTGGATCTCACTCTTCCGTAGTAGAAACTTAGCTATCGTGTTGAAAATTCTCACGGATTTGTCGTGAACTGAATCGATAAGTTTAGCATTACTCGTGATTTGTGGAAAATTGCACACAATACCATTGTTTGATATCGCATGTCTGCTTCTTGTAACTACTTATGTGCTTTCAGTTTCAATAGTTACACGAGTATAACGCAGAGGATATCCTTTGTGTGCGAGCAAAATAAATCGACGTATGTGGTGCGGTTACTGCGGTTTCCAACTTCTGAAATTAAGGTACACGGCACGATACGGTCGTTGCTTGGAATTTCGACGATTGCGTGACAGACGGCAATCATAGCGAATTCTGCATAACAATGGATGTGAAACACTGTTTAATGTCAGGTATGAGTACCTAACAGACTAATATAATGTTGGGTTTGAGGCGACATCGACACGCCGCGCCGCCGACCGGTGAAAGCTCTCCAGATAGACGCGCGTGTGTGCGTAATCTTCATTTATTTTAGTCGTCCCGGTATTGGGGCGAACATTGGCGGCACCTGTCTCGCTCCTTTGTTTCGGTTTGTAAAATGTCAGCAGAGGTCATTTAAATAAAGGCGTATAGGCTGGATTCGGACTGCTATCGCTGTCTAGACGTTGGCGTTGTGTTGCATCGTTCGATCGATTGCACGAACGAGCCTCTAGACGGTCGTCGACCCCTCGGGCGCATCGGTGACGTTACGCTCCGGTGATGCGCTCTTCAATAACCTTACGGATATTATGGCTTGATTCCGTCTCTTGTAACCCGCGCACCTTCACTGCAACGTGCCTTCATGCCTTCGCCATCGCCGCGCAGCCATTTGTTGAATCTATTCCACAGTTGATTTATAACATTTCTTGTGTAAAATGGAACAACTTTAATGCGTAGTTGTTAATAATGTTTCTGGTTTTTATTTGAATTCTTTGCAGTAAATAGCTCGACTTACTGACTTTTCTACGTGTGCGTGTACACACAATTTGCGTCCGAGCTTATCGTACCTATGTGCGTGTCCTTCAAACTGTCTGTAGGATTTATAGTACGTACAAAGGACACGCAGTCTGGAACAAAACGGTCGAATTCGGACGTTTCTGCCATTTGTATAGGATTACCGATATTACTTTCTTTAGAATTTTTATGTGCGTTGATATTCACACGCTACTTAGCAATAAAACTAAAAGTATGGCTTGCGAATAATGCTTTTCACAACGTGAATAAAAGTTTATGCAAGCGTTATATACCTTCCGCATATTAATATTCGGGTAAAGGTATTTCTATCGACCATCTCATATCAATGAAGACTATAGCCTGTTCATTAAATCTCGTATACCTACATATACATGTAATGCAATATGTTCTAAAGACCCTCAAAAGGAGACCGGTTTTTATTTTGGGAGTTTCACATAAAAACACATTGCTCCAAGTCTCCTTTGTTATTTTGCCGTCTAAGCTTTAAAATATTTCTAAAGCTTTTGATGATTCGTTGCACAAAAAATAGAATAGGTAGGTGTATGCTAGGATCCGAACGGTGCTATTGTTGTACTATTTTGTATGAATGGTGCATTCAAACTACATATTTAAAAAAAAATACTTTTTCTATAAATTATTCTACAATACGTCTCTAACTTTGTCGCTTCGCCAAGTTCAGGTTGTTAACTTTGTGTCGACATTGTTTTCTTGTTGAGTGTAAATAATCTTGCCTGCTCCGAGAGCGTGAAACACCGATTAATTTCTAAGGATCTTTTGTTTCTTAGTTTTACGGGGTTCTGAGTTCTGCTGAACAATCAAACAATTAAACAAGAGGGCAATAAAATGGTGCGTTTGAGGCATGTTGTTTGGGTTATCGGCAGGGCTACGAAGGCGTTGCAAATGGCACTTTATGTGTCGCCGGGGTTCAACCGCGCGGCGGACGCCCATCTACGCCTGGCGCTGATGTTCAAAGCCCGAAGACACTGGTCCGCTGCGGCAGCTCACTTCAAACGAGCTCGTCTTGCTCCTCATCAAGACGCTACCTTCACAAGACTGGAACTGAGCTTTCATGCTGCGCACCTTCTTGAGGCCAGAAGCCTGAGGAAAGCTGCGAGAGATGCCTACGAAAGACTGCTCAGGGAACCGCATCTCATATCTTCGCTGAAAGCGGATGTCTGTAGACAGTTAGGTGAGTTCATCTTTTTTGATGTTTGTCTAATAAACGGTAGCATGACTTAAATTTTCAACTAAACGACTAATCGATATCTTGTTTGCAAACTCATATGTTTGTCTCCCAGTGTCTTCATTCACAATTTTAAACAATTAATAATTACTCACTTATTATATGCTATAAGTATCGGTCTAAAGAACCCGAGACCTTTGGAAGCTAGAATCATGACCCCTAAATAAGCAACAACTGCATATTCTACGGCTTTACTCAATATAAACTTCAAAGTAATTATGTAAGCGATTATATCGCATAGGAAAATTTACGTGACCCAATCTTTGTTCTCTAACTTTTTTTCCAACACGAAACTGAGCTGTATGTAACTTTTCTCACTAGTTAAAACTTTCATTGCTGTGATGTAATCGTTAAAACAATGGTTTCTGCGACCGACGTACGGCCAAAAAACACGAGGGGGGAAATTAGCACACCCTGCTTTTATCCGTCCTTAACCTTGTTATATATAATATCACTTTCAGTTAATGATATAACATTTCATTTCAATAAACTGTAGAGCTTACTACTGAAACAATTCACAATCAAATGTCATGACTATTGAGAGGATCAATCACAAGAATGGTTATCCGCAGGTTGGTTATACCACCGTTGTGCGTCTCTCGGGGAGCCAGCGGGTAGAGCTCGAGCTGCCATTTGGTGTCTTCAGAGAGCGGTCACGGCTGAGCCGGAATCAGGCGCTGGGTTGTATCTGCTGGGACGATGCTACGCTGCTCAGGGCAAAGTGCACGATGCCTTCATTGCGTATCGCAACTCGGTTGAAAAGTCTGAGGGCAATGCTGATACTTGGTGTTCTATCGGGTTAGTATTAATACTTTACCAGTTTTATTGTTACTCCTAAAAGTTGTTCACCTAAAATAGGGTAAAATTTGTTTTTACTTTTATTTATTACTCTAAATTTTACTGTCATATTTTAAGCGCACCTCTTTCCTCTTCAGAGTTCTATATCAGCAACAAAATCAGCCCATGGATGCCCTCCAAGCATACATCTGTGCAGTACAACTGGACAAGGGCCACTCAGCCGCTTGGACGAACCTAGGCAGTTTATACGAAAGCTGTCAGATGCCCCGCGATGCCTTCGCCTGCTATACAAACGGCGGCAGCGCCGCAACGGCTTCCAACGCAACCCTGAGACACAGATTGGCGTTCTTGAAGTCTAATTTGGCGCACGCTCCTATGCCATCTGTCACTGGAAAGTAAGTATCGTTTTCCGTACACGCCTACTGTGCTCTGACCACCCAACAAACATATCTGCATACTCATCACTAAGCGAAAGGTTGGTAATTAATTACTTAAAAGGAAAAATCGTATTTCTTTGAATAAAAAAGACGTTCTAGAGGTGGTCTCTAGGCATTTATAATGGGCTCATTAGAATGCTTAAACCGATATTGTTTATTACCACTTAAATATTTACGCTCAAGTTATATCAATAGCCACTATGATCACATTCTTTGCAAATACGACAAAGGAAGTTGCTTAATTTTCAATGATGCATAAATCAATTGGTCGCCGAAGGTTTTGGGGGCACGCTAAGGCCAAACACATTAAATTACAATAGTGGCGTTGACTAATAAAGCTGACATTTGAGTGACATAATAATACTCGCAAGTATAAGTGTCGCCAGCTTTTTTATGCGTCCATTGATTAATAGCCAATTCGGACCATCTACGGTTCGAAAACCATTCCTTTTGAACCTTAAGTACTGGTATTTTTGGCGCTATAATACTGTCCGTATATGCGTTAATCTGTTACCTCTTAGAACCAAAACAATTTGCATAATGGTTTTCATAGCGATTTGTATGACTCCACATAAATAAACATAATGACAGCGGAAAATTTAAAGTTTTCTTTATTTTCAAGTATTTTCCAATACTAGGGTTCCCTTTGATGACTGTGTCATTGATTTTCCTTCCGTGAGAATTTTTCAATGCAACAGTCTGTTTTAAAATTACGCTTCGACAGGATAATTGGTCATAAAATATGACTTGAATTGTGAAGTATTCCCCTTTTTGCATTCATAAATAATATGAAAGTGATCATTCTGACTGAATAACGCAAAAGCTACTTTCTTTGCCCCTCTAGTTACTACTAATAAACATTTCAACTTTAACTCTTTAAACAACGTTAATGCTATAGTTAAGAGTATTAAAGCAAAGTAAAAAGTTTTATACTTCTCATAGAAAATACATATACAAAATTATTTTTTTTATTTAATATATAAATAAATATTGCTGGACCTTTCACACAGCGCTATCTAGCCCCAAACTAAGCAGAGCTTGTACTATGGGAACCAGATAACTGATAGAATACTTACATACTTTCATTTTTGTAAATACATACTTATAATATATAGAGAAACACCCAGACACGGAACAAATATCTGTAGATCATGCAAACATTTGTGCCGTGGCGGGAATCGAACCCGCTACCTCCTGCGTCTCAGCCGGCTATTCGCCCACTGCGCCACGGAGATCGTCAATTACAATTCTAAACTTTTTGTAAAAGGACTACTTATCTATATTCAACATCACACGATAATATCACACTAATATTATAAATGTAAAAGTTTGGATGTTTGTTTATTGGTTTGTTACTCAATCACGTCGTAATGGGTGAACCGATTTCGATGAAATTTGGTGTGTTTATAGATTATGACCTGGATTCAAACATAGGCTACTTTTTGTTGACCAACAACGCGTGCGAAGTTGCTGGCGGAAGCTAGTTCAACATAAAAGTAGAAATAGAAATATGTATATTTATTGTGACCATAAAAGTTACATAGATGAGTTGTGTCCCTGTTTCCCAGAAAAGCGTAAGCTGTGGTCTAGGAAACAGTTCACTCCTGAATGACATGCTATAAATATTACATTTTAATTATTATTATTATTTTATTAAAGTGTACAAAGTATTGAAGCTAAACACAGTTTAGTACATGTATATACAATCATATTAAAATAATTCAGCAGGCTATGGCACTTTTATAGGCTTTTAGCTATTTTGCTATAGCTAATTGCTATTTATGTATTTTTAGATTGTACATCTCTGCATTTTGTAATTTTATGCGTACTAGACATAATACAACAGAGAAAGCTCTCATTATAAAATCTTTACATAAACTTGAGAGCAAAAAAATCGCACATTCATGATTTTTTGACATAACTAAAAAAAAAACAAAAAATATTATGTTTCTGTAATGCAGATTCATAGTCTATTTTAATACCTATCCAGTGGTATCTGATTTGTCTTTCAATCATTACATAAAAATGCTTTTGTGGATCAATAACAAAAATGCATGTTTAGTAAAAAATTCTTTATTCAAGTATTGGTGTCAAAGTTATGAAATTAAAAGATAAAATTAATTTAAAGTTTGTTATTAATACCGAGTGTTCCCTCCCCTAGCCTGAATCACTGACTCCATCCGTGTTTTCATTGATGTTACTAGACTTTTGATAAAGTCTTGAGGAATAGCCTCCCATTCCTCTGCGATCGCCTGTTGCAGCTCCTGTAGAGTCGATGGAGGAGCATCTCGGCCTCGAACTCTTCTTTTCAGCTCGTCCCATAGATGTTCGATGGGATTGAGGTCTGGGCTTCGAGCTGGCCACTCCATAACGGTCACATCCACCTCTTGAAGGTACTCGATCACTATGCCAGCAGTATGCGGTCTTGCATTATCTTGCATAAACAGAAAGTTTTCGCCGATAAACCCAGCAAAAGGTACGACGTGGCTCTCGAGTACTTCCTCAATGTATCGTATGGAAGTCAATCCTCTTGATTGGCGACCAGTATTCGGTCCGGTGATGAAGGCAAGCTCGGTTTTTGCTTCCATAGACATGGCTCCCCAAAACATGATTGATCCACCGCCATAGGCGACACGTTCTGTTATGCAGCATTGGGCAAATCGCTCTCCCGATCTTCTATACACCTTCCCCCGTCCGTCGTTGCCATGCAAGCACATCCTGCACTCATCAGAGAACAGGACTGCACTCCACTGCTCTTCGGTCCAATTCAAATGGTCTCGAGCGAACTGAAGGCGGGCTTCTCGGTGGGCTGGGGTCAATTTCGGCCCGTTTTCTGGCCTGTGTGCAGTCAGGCCACCTTCTCTCAATCGTCTTCTGACTGTCCACCGGCTAACTTCTACTTCATGAACTTCTTGAAGTCGTTGGCCCAGTTGAACTGCGTTCAAACGACGATTTCTTAAAGATGTCGTTATAAGAAAGCGGTTATCACGCTCTGTTGTAGCACGGGGACGGCCCGATCCTTGTCGCCGTTGGTAGCCACCAGTCTCTTGATACCTCTGGTATACACGCCGAACGGTAAATCGGCTCAAACTCAATTGTCGAGCCACTTGACTTTGCTTAAGCCCCGATTCAACAAGGGCAACCACTTGAGCGGCTACTTCTGGTGTAGTATCCATTTTCGTGTTCCGTTTGAAGCCAATATCAATAGAGAACCTTTCACACTGTACGTTGGTATGCAAATGATGACCATTTTTTTTTTTTTTTTCGGATGGACTAATCTCGCTGTTGGCCTCTGAGGCCGTGACAGCTTAACCGAACTTTTGGCGAGCGCAGATGGCGCTCAGCCCTGTAAGTTTTTTTAGGCAACTAGCGCAAGGGCACCACTTAGGTACGAACCTCGGCTTGGGCTGTTGCCGGGATGGGGATAGGAGAGAAACGCCCGGGTACATGTCTGTACCTCGTATAAGCGGCGACTGAAGGGACTCGTCGACCTCGCCGGCGAGGTCGGTGTTTCTGTGAAGTGTTTGCTCTGTCTGATATAGATGACTCACCTTCCGCATTAGCAGAGGTGATTTCGTCATCCGGGTCTCCGAGAACGTGTCTCGGACGACGGAGGATTTTGTTGGCGGGCGGATCCAACGGGTAAACCGGAATGGTGTGTACCAAAGGGTTCGGATGAATAGAGGCGAGTTCATAAAACCGCTTGGAAGCGAGCTTCATGAACCTGGCTATTGATTCTAGTTTCAAATCGCGATGTAGGTCTTTATTGCGAAAGTACCAGGGCGAGCCTGAGGCTTTTCGCAAGAAGCGATTTTGAATAACCTGAATGGCACCAACTTTGGGAGAGTGGGCAAATACTACAGATGAGTATGTCATAATGGGGCGAATGCACGCTTTGTAAAGAGTCACCTTATTTTTAAGGGACATTTTACTTTTCGCGCCTAGAAGTGAGGACAATCGTCCTAGGGTGAACTTTGCTTGGTTGCACCTCTTAGTGATGTGCAACCTAAAGGAAAGACGCCTATCGAGGATGACACCCAGATATTTGGCTGATGGGGCCCAGCGAATGGGCTGGCCAAATAGAGAGATCGGTTTGGGAGTGAGGTTTCTCCGTGAGAAGTACACTGCTGTACTTTTCGACGGGTTTACCTCGATCCGCCACTTGCGGAACCAAGTGGCTAATGAGTGAAGGGCAGCCTGCAGCCTTATACCCACCCGATCAGGATTCCGATTGGATGTGTACAAGGCTGTGTCGTCTGCGTATAGGGCTATTTCCACTTGAGGAGTGCGGGGGATATCGCTGGTGTACAGCGTGAACAGGAGGGGGCCGAGAACGGAGCCTTGAGGGACTCCTGCTCTGACTGGTCTAGGACTAGAGAGAGTGCCTTCCACGGTGTAGCGAAAGCTGCGACCTTGTAAGTAGTCTCGTATGATGAGCACGAGTCTGTCTGGGACTCCGAGTTTGAATAGCTTGTAGATCAAGCCGTTGTGCCAGACTTTGTCGAAAGCTTTCGCTACGTCGAGGAAGACGGCACCAGTATCTGAAGGCCAGGTACTTTGCCAGTTGGAGAGGACATGCTCCGTTATGCGGAGCACCTGTTGTGGGCATGAATGTTGGGCTCGAAAGCCAAACTGCTCGTCGGGAAGGAGTTTGAACTCATTGACATGAGCCCAGAGGCGCTTCAATAGAAGACGCTCATATATCTTGCCTAGACTATTAAGTAGACTAATGGGACGATAACTAGTTGGATCATTTGCCTGTTTGCTGGGTTTTCGGATGCCAATGACGTTGGCTTCCTTCCAAGCATCAGGGAAGGTGCAAGTTTCCATAGCCGCATTGAAGATGCAGACTAGGATGTGGATAAGGGGAACAGAGAACTGTTTGAGTACTCTGTTGGAAATGCCGTCGGGGCCGGAGGATTTCTTTGGGTGTAGGGCCTTGATAGTGTCAAAGACTTCAGAGGGCTCAATCGGATCAAGTGGGGAAGTAGGGGGTCGGGAGGCTAAGCGGTCAACCTCGCTGTTTACCGTATGGAGGTGAACAGGGTCGACGGGTTCGAGACTGGGCGAGCATTGAGATTCGAGGGTTTCAGCCAGGAAATCGGCTTTTTCCTCGTCTTCGAATGCTGGAGGGTGATTGGGTCGGATAAGGGGAGGCATCGGAGCGAGAGCGTCCGCTTTCATGGAGCGAGCTAACCTCCAGTAGGCCAGATGGCTAGGCTCGATCCCCGAGAGCAGGCTCTCCCACTCGCGATTGCGATGTTCTTTAATGCGCTCTCTCACCTCACGGTGCAGGGAGCGCATTAAGACTCGATTGTCGTTAGTGGGGCAGCGACTATGAAGTCTAACTGCAGCGTTAGCTTCAGTCATCAGCCGTCTGATATCATCTGGCAGGGGGCCCCGGTGGTCATCCACTACGGGCACCTGCTTTGATGAGTCTCTGACTGAGTTTGTGATATGTGTGGTAAGGGCGTCAACCGCTACCGTAATATCACCAGATGTCCGAATGACAGAAGGGATCCTATCTAGGTCAGTCGAGTGCGCAGACTTGAGGGCTTTCTCAAGTTTATGCCACTCTACCACAGTCTTGGTGGCAGGGGGCTGGTCAGTGGGAGGGCCGAGTAAGAGCATTACCGGTCGATGATCGGAATCGAGCTCATGAATGACTTCGATTAAGCGTAGCCGAAGGGCTACGTTTTTGAGAAGTGCAATGTCAAGGAGCTCGGGGGGAGTGGAAGTAGGGAAGCGAGTCATGCCCCTAGGGGCAATGATGTCGAAATTAAGGGGTTCAACTAGGCTTTCTAGTTGTTTGCCTTTAGAGTTCGTCGTGGTGCTATTCCACATGACGTTTTTGGAGTTGAAGTCACCCGCCAATATGACGGAGCTTCCTAGACTGAAAAGGGCTTGCAGGTCACTCTCGAATTGAGGTGAGCGAGGCTTGCCGGGAGGGACATAGCAGGATGCAATAATGACCGAGGAATGCCCGGTCATTGCTAGCCTGCAGACGGAGGCTTCTATGTAAGACAGAGAAGGGGGATCAAGAGGCATACAGTGTAGAGCCTTCTTGTAGTAAATGACAGTGCCGCCCTTTTGAGCTAGCAGTCTGTCATTGCGAACAATTTGATAGTTTGGGATTTTGGGGTCCCGATGACCGGGCTTTAAATTTGTCTCTTGTACTAGCAAGATATCAAGTTGGTGCCTATTTAGAAAATCTTGGATAATAGAACGCTGTCTTGAAAGACCGTCAGCGTTGAAGAACGCTAGTGATAAAGAACGCGGTTTTTTCCTTTCCTTTTGTACAACCATTTTGGGGCCTAAAAGGGTTTGGAGGAGGACGAAGCTGCCTTAACGGCGGCGAGAAGAGCTGAGTGCGCCTCAAGGGCAATCAGTTTTTCGAGGGTGGAGTTTGCTTGCCTAAGTTTTTGTGCAAGCACGCGAACCTCGGCAAGGTCGATGGAGGAGAACTCCATGATGAGGGCCAAGTCGGCAGCAAAGTCCGACTTGCCCATTTTAGAAGGGGGGGCTGGCTCAGAAGAGCGCGGGGGGGGGGCCGTTGCCTTAAGGGCTAGGCTCGAATATGGCAAGGGCTTGGCCCATGCTGAGCTTTTGGGAGGTTGCGCCTCCTGCGAGGGTACCATGGTCAACTTTGGGGTTGACTTGGTATACTGCGGGGAGGGTCGGGGTTGACTCCTACGAGCCACCACCCTGCTGACTTTGGGCGCCGAAGGACAACCACGATAATTCGCGGTGTGCCCCACGGCACCACAAAGCACGCAGCTTGGCGGCTCGATGGTGTCTCGAGTGCGGCTGCAGTCAGAGGTGCCATGGTCACCCAGGCACTTGACGCAACGGGGGCGGGCGTGGCAGTTTTTGGCCGAGTGGCCGTACAGCTGACATCTATGGCACTGACTAGGAGTGCCATTTCGGTGGGGGGGTTCAACCCGGAGGCCGGAGAGGTTGTTGACCATCTTCAGGTTGAAGATGGCCTTCCCTGCCGGTGACAGCTCTAGTACTACGAGTACTAGATTGTAGGTGGTCTTACCGTTATGCATACGGTGGACCTCCTTTACTGGGAAGGACTGAGCCAGTAAGTCTGACTTAATGGATTCAGTTGAGTGCTCCGCAGGGAGGCCGCGGATTACAACTCGAAGGAGCCGTTCGTCTTCGAGAGCATAGGTGTGGTAGCCTATGTGCTCTTGACGTAGGAGGGAAGTGAGGCGACGATGGTCGTCTGACGTGGGGAGTAGGACTTTAATAGCGTCCTTTGTGTTGCGGGCGTTTGTGAATGAGATCTTATTCTCATTGCACAAATAGGAAACTCGGTCCCACTTGCCCTTTTCGCGGATGAAAAGGGGCGGGGGAGGCCTTTCCTTCCTCGCGGCAGTGGAAGCCGCGGGGGGAGAGGCGGGGCGGGCAGGCTGCGAGGCCGAGGGAGGGGTTGCCTTTTTGGCTGGGGGGGAAACGGAGGAAACCTTCTTCGACGAAGAGGTCTTCTTCGAAGAGGGCTTCTTCCTCTTACCACCCGTGACGAGGGTGAAATCTTCCTCCGAGTCGGAGGAAGAGGAGTTTGATGCCTCTGCGGAAGACGCAGGGCGTAGAAGGAGGTCGATCTCCATATCGTCCTCGGGGGAGGGTGGGTCCGGAGATTCCGGAGAGTCTAAAAAGACTCTGCGAGGTGAGGCCTCTCGAGAGTCGGGCTTTTTTGATGACGATGACGAGGGAGGCGCTGAGGCAGGAGGTTGAGGGGAGGGGGCAGGCTTACGAGCCGCCGGTGGAGCCTGAGGGGCTTGCTGAGGCTTCCGAACCTCGTTAGTGGCCTGAGGGGCCAGGGCAGGCATGCGGGCCGCCAGGGGTGCCAGAGGGGCTTTCAGAGGCTTCCGGGCCTCGTTAGTGGCCTGAGGGGCCGGGGATGGCTTTCGAGCCGCTGGGGAGGCCAGAGGGGCCGGCACGGGCTTCCGAGCCACATTTTTGGCCAGAGGGGCCGGAGTGGACGTGACGACGTCCATTAGACGCGGGAGGGAGGCAACCGATTGTTGCTCCCTCATAATTCGATGACGAATATCGACGGGAATGTTCTCGTACAGTAACCGGATAAAAGAACCCGGTACCTCGACGAGGTCATCCCCGGCGATGTCCATCTTAACTCTCCGGGGGGGAACACCCGGAGAGGTGAGGGGGTGCGTGGTCCTCCCGTCGGGATAGACAGGAGGGGTGAGGCCTAAGTGTCCTACCTAAAGTGTGTCCCTTTACCGCTCTTACGGGGTATGAGGGGTGTGTCCTAACCGATACTTGGTGTCGGCGAGGGAAGCCCCCAAGGCCGGTGGTACCAAGCCCAGCCGGATGTAGCGTTCCTCAGGAGAGGAAAGCTGGCGTTCCGGGTCCACGCCCAGTCTGGTTTGTGTTAACACCGCAAGGTATCCACCAGACCGACCACTAAACGTGGATTTGGGCTCTTAATGGTAAGAAACAAGAGTTTGCCCTGAAAAGGACAAAGTCCAATAAAGGACTCTTCTGAGGTGTACTCGCAAGCGAGCGCACACAACAGAGCAAATGACGGATGCCAAGTGCGGCGCGGGGCGCGGGGCGCGGGGCGCGCGGCGCAAGGCGCGGGGCGCGGGGCGCAGGGCGGCACGTGGGCCGGCGGGAGCGCGCGAGCGGAGCGGAGCAGACGTGTTGCCGGTGCGAGGACCGGCGAGCGAATGCTATGATAAAAAAAAGAAATGATGACCATTCCCTCAATATGCACTCTTTTATACCTGCGATAAATCCCGCCGCCGGCCTTACCTGGATCGAGCGACATAAGGGGGTCTATTGTTTTGTTGCTAATGAGTTGTTTTTAAAGGTAAATGTCAACCCTTTATCAGTTCTGCGAATGCCTAGATTATGCACTTTAATTTAATTTGATTTTAATTTGCTGTAAGCTCCAAATAAAAAAAAATTTAACTTTTAAGTAAAAATGTGCGGATGTGCGATTTTATTGCTCTCAAGTGTAGTATAAAATGAAGTCGCTTCCACGGTCTGTTACCGCTTTTCTTTTAAACTACTCAACGGATTTTAATGTAGTTTTCAGCAATAGATAGTGATTCAAGAGGAAGGTTAATATGTATAATACATACATAGTAGCTGCGAAAGTAACTGTTTGTTTGTTACCTTTAACGGCTGAACGGATCGTAATGAAATTTGGCAAGGAGATAGATGGTCCTGGGGAAGGACATAGGCTACTTTTTACCCGAGTGCGCAAAAGGAGGGTAATGTTTTTATTGAATTACCACGCATGCGATGCCGCGGGCGGGTCAGCTAGTATAGCATAATTAAAATTATATACTAACATGAAATTATTCAATCAGCAAGAAATTACTAAATCTGAGTTCATTTTGATACCCTCGTAGGGCACGTTTCTAATGTGCGTGACCTACGAAGCAATACTTTGTAATAGACGATGGTTACCACTTAACATCAGGTGGGCTATGTGTTTGTTCCATCTCCAGGTAATATAATACGTGTTTTGTTATGCCGACATTAAATCAAAACACGGGTGGGCCTAATGGTTAGTTCTGTTTCATTCATCATGTAAGGAGGTATCTGTTTAGCTGAATAAGCGACATCGTCGCAAAGGCGCAGCCAATTTACGTTAAAAATGGAAATGTATCGATTACTGGACAAATATTCAAGCTACCTGTATTACACCCACCTCTAAAATCTGTTAATACGATTCCAGCTGTGTGTTTTAAATTAAAAAAAACAGGTTTTATAAAAAAAAAATGCTGTGTAAACGAATGTTGATGGTTATGTTTTTTTGACAGACGTCGTCCGCTCCCCTCTATAGAAGAAGCCTGGAACCTGCCGATATCGGCTGAGATGTCGTCTCGCGCACCGAAGTCAGCGCCGCCGCCGTACCCGGGCAAGCGACCGGAGGAGCCGCCGCCGCTCACGCATCATCAGCTGCAAACCCTGCAGTATCTGCAGAAGAACTCGCATAACCTCTCGCCTCAGCAGCAAGTACTGTGACGCTTTTATATCCGCCTTCAATACCCCTCTACTATATCATTTTTATTTACTAACCTATGTTGTCCCACTGTTGGGAAAAGGTCTTCCCATCCCCCTCCATCCATCACAGTCCACAGCCAAATCTGATCAATCTTTTTTGAATGCATGCAGGTTGTCTCTCCATCTTTTTCTGGGCCTACCACGGCTGCGTCGCCCAGTAGATACCGAACTATGTAATAATAAATAAATATTGCTGGGCATTTCACACAACGCTATCTAGCCCCAAACTAAGTAGAACTTGACTATGGGACAGTTAACATTAATTATTGTACATATAACTGATGGAATACTTTTTTTTTGTAAATACTTACATAGAAAAACACTCAGACCCAAAACAAACATCTGTAGATCATGCAAACATTTGTTCCGTAACGGGAATCGAACCCGTCTCAGCCGGCTATTTGCCCGCTGCGCCACCGATTTAGAACTTATTTTTTTTGTCTGCATCATTTTTCAAAGACAAGTAAAATTCTAAATTAAAAAATCCTCATAAATACAAAAAATACATAAAAACCACGTAAAACTGGCATAGCTAAACCACCTTAAACTAGCTTTGAGATATGTATATTCATACCGTCTGAAATAGGTTTATAGGCAGTATGTATTGAGTTTTGCCTATGCCTTCGTTATAAAATCGCTTATAAAATATAACACGAATCATGTTTACCGTGATTTTTCACAATTACCGGTATTTGGTATCCCAGATTCCCAATGAAGTAAGACTGAAATCAATTTTATTATTAAATTTGTTAGTAATTTTGTACAAATCTTGTAATGGTATGTTTCTTTTAATAAAATCATTAATACATCCAAAAATCCACTCTTTCCCTTGTAGTTTGAATTTATACTTTGATTTTTCCTTTACATATTCAACTACGGCATAGAGACCTTGTTCTTTTGCTCCTATAATATTCCATTCCATAGAATGTTGTTACACTAGGTGTTACACATATTTGAGTATTATTTTCATTGTGTATTTTGTTTGCAGGCCCTGATGCAACAGCTGTTGACCCAGTACCGCCTCTCACAAGCGGCCAGAGCGCGCGCGGTTTGTATATCTTTCCTTTATCGGCGGCAGGTTTAGGTCCCCCCCCCCCCCTTAGGATAATTTACGTGGAATAATCACGTGATTTTCAAATATTTTTGTGTTCATTTGTCTGTATTTCGCAGGTGAAAAGCGAGGGTAGCTCGACCGGCAGCGACAACGCGGAGTTGCTCGCCGAAGACCTTTTGAAGAGGTTCTCGGATACCAAACCTGATATCAAGAAGGAGCCAGTTAGCTGTGAGTATATTTTTTTTGTCGTAGGGGCAGTCGGTCGCTCTGGTAATACTACGTGTTTTGTAATGTACGACATTAAATGAAAACACGGGTAGGGCTAATGTTGCTGTAAAATTGGTTTTTTTTCTAATTCTTTATATAATCCATAGGAAATTTTTAATTTTCGGCAATTTAGTTCTAAAATAAAAACGAAACAGTCTGTATAAAATAGGTAACCAAATCATATTATTTCATCATGTAAGTATGAACCTGTTAAACTGACTAAGCGGTATCGTCACAAAGGCGTCCCCGATTTACGTTAAAAACTGTTTATTAAAAATGTATCGATTTCTGGATAAATATTCAAGCTACCGGTATTAAACCCACCTCTAAAACCAGTTAATACGATTCCTGATGTGTGTTTTAAATTAATGTCGTACATAACAAAACAGATTGTATATGGAGGAGGCTTTGTTCAGCAGTGCCCACTGCTGAACACATGCTTAAGGGCGTAAGACTTACAAAGAAAAAACTTCCTAAAGGGAACTGCGAATGTGTGGTCTATTGCCATTAACTGGCGAAAACATGTAATAGATGTAAGTACTATTTGTTTTTCGAATAAAATAAATATCCGCCAGCGGAATGTCGATCAGTGTGGCTTTTTATCATAATGATAATGATAGATTTTTGTACAAATTTGAGAATGTACAAGTATGAGTTATGCATTATAAATAAAATCCGATTCAAACTACAAAAAATTAAATATAAAACGATTATTTTTGTACGATTGACCCTTAAAGAAGAGTTTGATTCATACTTAGTTTTTACAATCAAAGCATTGACCTCCTTAGATAAGCTATTGCTGATTGTCAAATATGACTAATACATAAGACATTGGCATTGTCTAGGTCAAAAAAACAACTTTTGCGAAATGAGAAAAATGCGAAAAAAATCTGCGAAATATGAGTTTATTTAATTTGCTAGAATTTAGCTTGACTCAGACACAATCTTAGAATAAAACATGATTCATTTTGGTACTTAACGAAGTTTTTTGTTCTCAAGACTATTATATAAAACGGAACTTGTATGTGATCAGCAGACCTCAGGACCAGCAGTGGGAAAAATCAGGCGGCGAATGATGATGATATTAAACTAAATCATAAGTTTATTTTCTTTTGGTGATTTTTAACTAAGTTGGAATTATATTATATTTAAACATGAAAGATACTAATGTGGGTTCACATTAAGGAGGCCTTTTTATGCCTAGCAGTGAGTGAATAATTGATCGAGCGAAGAGAGATCTCTAAATAAACTTGGGCAAATCGGCGTTGTATGTATGTTTGTTTGTCCGAGGATAACTTTCGAAGCGTTGATCCGATCATCGTGAAATTTGATACATAGGTACGTGGTAGTGATGGCACAATTTTGGTGTGAAATGAGGTCAAAATGTTGGGGGGTTTTTGAGATATTGGAGTTCAGAGGGGTAAAAAAAATGAAAAGGAGACTAGTAGATCAAGTGGGACGTCAAATGAAAGGTTTTTCATTAGTACATTTAGATTCCGTTTAATTAATGTAATGTCTGTAATTAATTATGTACAGTGATCGCGAAAGTTTGAAAAATACTATTCCATTACTTATAATGAAGAGAATCACCATCCAATTACTAATTTATATTTCGACAACTGTTATTTGACTTTAAGATAACTCTTTATTGTAATTACCACACATGACACTATTATTATAGGTAAATGCAAAAGTTTGGATGTTTGTTTATTTGATTGTTTGTTACTCAATCACGTCGTAACGGCTGAACCGATTTCGATGAAATTTGGTATATACGTAGATTATAACCGGAATTACCACATATACTACCTTTTATCCCATAAATCAGTTCCCATTGGATAAAAATGGGCTGGTGTCAAGTCAAGTTGCAACAGCGAGTTTAGCTTTATTTCTAGGTTACCTACACATTTAGTATTGTAACGAGTACGAAGTCAGCTAGTAAACAATAAAACACTAAAATACAACTAAAAAGGCAATACAATGGGGTGACCTTATCGCCGAAATCGATTTCTTCCAGGCATCCTTTGGATGGAAAGAACTTTACTGAGTGAGGAGAATTTACTGTAAAAAACAGCAGCATCTACTTAGAACTTGCTCAAGTCAGCTATTGTATATGTAGGTAGTGTGACTTTATAGTAGTAATTAGTTGTTTATCGTTTTACAGCCGAGAGTAATGCCGTCAGCATCAGCAATGAGGCGGTGCTGGGCGGCAGGCAGGCCGTCGTGAAGCTCGAGCCGCTGAAGACCGACCCGCAGACGCCTATCGCCTTCAACAGCAACATGAACGCCAAGCAGATCATCGATGCTTGCAAGTGAGTTATCTCGTGCAAGCGTACTTATCAGAACTAGTCAATTAGACCATTGTCATCCTTAATTATTACCATTTAACGTAGGGTCGACCGCTTCTGCAACATGTCTTCTTATAAATCTCATTCTCTCATTAATTCTATCAGCTCTTTTAATTGGGTCACATCTTGTTCTACAAGACCCAGTCTAAGTATTATTATAAAAAAATTTGGTGTGAACTAACGTGAGATATTTCCCAGGATCAATGCCGGTTCCCCGAGCGCGTGGTCGACGCTCGGCGACGGCGTGGGTCCGCCGGAGCCGCCGCTGATCCCCCCGCCGCGCCTCACGCCCGAGCAGCTCGCTCCCCCCGCGCCCTTCGTCTACGTCGAAGCGAAACGCGACGCCTTCTCACCCCAGCTGCAGGATTTCTGCCTCAAGCATCCCATCGCCGTAGTCCGAGGGCTCACCGCCGCCCTCAAGCTTGATCTCGGTCTGTTCTCCACAAAGACGCTGGTGGAGGCGTGGCCCGAGCATACGGTGGAGGTGCGCACGCAGGTGATGCAGAGCGCCGACGAGAACTGGGACCACACCGGGCGCAATCGCGTGTGGGCGTGCGCCAGCCATCGCTCGCACACCACCGTGCGCAAGTACGCGCAGTACCAGGCCGGCTCGTTCCAAGACTCGTTGCGGGAGGAGCGCGAGCGCGGCGTGCCCGGCCCCGCCACCGCGCAGGCCGGCGGTGTCTCCGACTCGGACGGCTCCGGGCCAGTGAAGCGGCGCCGCAGCGCGCGCATGCTGCGCTTCGGCACCAACGTGGACCTCTCCGACGAGCGCAAGTGGCGGCCGCAGCTCGCGGAGCTGCAGAAGCTGCCCGCGTTCGCGCGCGTCGCCTCCGCCGCCAACATGCTGTCGCACGTAGGGCACGTGATCCTCGGCATGAACACGGTGCAGCTGTACATGAAGGTGCCCGGCTCGCGCACGCCCGGCCATCAGGAGAACAACAACTTCTGCTCCATCAACATCAACATCGGGCCCGGGGACTGCGAGTGGTTCGGCGTGCCGGACGCGTACTGGGGCGGCGTGAACGAGCTGTGCGATCAGCACGCGCTCTCGTATCTGCACGGCTCGTGGTGGCCCGACCCGGAGGAGCTGCGCGCGCACGGCGTGCCCGTGTACCGCTTCACGCAGCGGCCCGGGGACCTGGTGTGGGTGAACGCGGGCTGCGTGCATTGGGTGCAGGCCACCGGCTGGTGCAACAACATCGCGTGGAACGTGGGCCCGCTCACCGCGCGGCAGTACGCGCTCGCGCTCGACCGCTACGAGTGGAACAAGGTGCAGGACTTCAAGAGCATCGTGCCCATGGTGCACCTCACGTGGAACCTGGCGCGCAACATCCGCGTGTCGGACCCGCGCCTGCACCGCGCCATGCGCACCTGCCTGATGCAGACACTGCGCGCGGCGTGCGGCACGCTGGGCAGCGTGCGCGCGCGCGACGTGCCCGTGCGCTTCCACGGGCGCGCGCGCGGTGAGGCCTCGCACTACTGCGGCGTGTGCGAGCGCGAGGTGTGGCACGCGCTGCTGGTGCGCGAGCACGAGAAGCGGCACGTGGTACACTGCCTGGCGTGCGCGCGCCGCTCGGAGCCGTCGCTGGCCGGCTTCCTGTGCCTGGAGGAGCACCACATGGAGGAGCTGGCGCAGGTGTACGACGCATTCGCGCTGCACCGCGCTCCGCCGCCGGCGCACGTTCACGCGCACGCGCTGCACGCGCCGCCGCCGCCACCGCCGCCGCAGCACGTGCCCACGCCGGACTGAGCGCGTGACGCAACGTGGCTGTATTTGTTTCGTGTGAGAGTGTATAGGGTGGGTTTAGATTCGTTCAGTAGGTTAAAGCGGGTCTGGCGTCCGACTTCGATGCAGTATTAGAAGCAAGCTAGTTCCGGTGCATTATTAGGTTTAACGTCGTATCTGACCAAGAGTAAAATGAAAGGGAAGATCGCTGTCTATTTTTACTACACGCCGCGTGAATATAATAATAGTGTGGATGAGAGTATTTTTGGTGTATGTAATTTTGTACATGGAAACCTTTTACAGTTTTACACGCTCCTCGATCACTTTTGTAATTGTGAGAGATATGATTACCTAGTGAGTCAATTCTATGAAGTAGGCTTTGTATGATAATGTTAGTGAATGGCGGCGGCTTCGGATAGGTTCGGTTCGTGTGGAGCGGGGCGGGGCGGGGCGGAGTCGGTGTGGCGAGTCGCCGCTGTAAGGTCTCAGTGCTCAC
This sequence comes from Philereme transversata, assembly GCA_963924445.1. NCBI lineage: Eukaryota > Metazoa > Arthropoda > Insecta > Lepidoptera > Geometridae > Philereme > Philereme transversata. The sequence continues at coordinate 17,226,633 of OZ004342.1, forward strand.
GTGTTCACCATTTATATGAAAATAGCGTTATTTTTGTATAGAGGCATATTATTTATTTTATTATTGTATTGGAATTTAGTTTGATTATGATTTTAGACAATTTTCTAGCATAAGTGCACGGATTGAGACTTTGCGTTTTAGTAGGGTCTGGAGTAAGGTGCCGCGATGTCCCAAAGAATGTTCTACTCGCATACTCGAGTAGACAACTCGCTTCTGGTTTTGTATTGTATGAATATGAGCTGTTTGATTCCGACGCGTTCTCGCGTGCGCCTCTAATGTTTTACTGGGATCTGACTTTTAAATTAATTTTACAAATTGACTGGTTTATTTCATTTGGACTTTAGAAAATTAGTGTTATTTTAATTATTTGTTTTAAAGGTTAGTTTGAAATTGATAGGTTAGCTCAGAGCTGGCAGTAAAGTACGATTCGCTCTTGACATGGCTGTTTGTTGTTTATCGAGAAGTTTAATATTTGTTGTGAGATTTCAATGCATGTATTACTTTAGATGTGTCAGGCGACTGGTATGTTTGTTGAGGAAGATTTAGTCGGATTTGTACAGTGAATACTGATTAACTATTATAAGTAATTGTAACATCACTGCCATGTAAGACCTTACAAGTTTGTATCTATAATAATATTACATTTTAATAAAGAAAATACAAATGTAACCTTCTTTTTTTGGGCCATCCTAGACTATAAGGGAATTACACTCGTTCCTAGAGGATATAGTAGTCTTGCCGAATCGCTGGATGACCTAGGTATCTAGGCTATCTTAGGTCCTAGATCATAAATTAGAAGTTCCGTAGAGAACCAAGTTAGGCAATAGGTCAGAGGATTAGCAAGTTAAAGTGATTTACGACTTGATGGAGATGGAACGAGCTTATGACCCACCTGATGTGAGGCTGATGTTTAGTAGTAACCATCGCCTTATAACAAAGTATTGCCTCGTAGGTCACGCATCTTAGAAACGTGCCCTAAGTTGCAATGCCTTGCGTCCATCAACTCTGTAATTTCACCGGCAACCATACCCTTCAAACCGAAACAGCAATGCTGCTTGGCGGCAGAAATAGGTATGGTGGTTGTTGGGGATGAATATAGGGCACTGGTGATGTAGATTTATTAATTTCGAAGGACCTTTAAATTTAAATTATAGTATGTAATAATATAGGAGTGGGTATGATCTCAGAGAAGAATTTTTGCTCAATCATACAAAGTAGACGAAAAAAGCATACCGCCCACCTTAATTACTTCACAAGGCACAATTGACAATGCACAGCACTTCACGAGAACGTCTCGAGCACAGCAGTTGCAAATAGAATTAAAATTGTCTATTCACGGAATAGTTTCTTCGGGAGATAAGACCGCGACCAGCAAGGTGCGGTCGTGCAAGTCAAACTGGTCGGCGCCCGCGCTGCCAGGTAGCGGCGCGGAGGGGCGCGCGGGGCGAGGCATGGCAGTCACCTGATCCGCCTATCCAACGTTTTCAAAACGACGGTAGACGCAGAAAAAGCGGATGGCAAACAGAGTTCATCTACCTTATATTTTTAATGAGCAAAAATCCAACATACCCCCCACCGAAATTATTAATAATTTCATGAAAAAAATGATATATTAAGAGGTAGAAGTATTGCCTATAGGGCAGGCAAATATATAATATAAATATAAGTAAGTTAAGTTATCATTATTTGAGTAATACGTTTTAGAAGTGCTAATTTAAAAAGGAGTAGGGTTATTTAATTGTTATAGGGAAGAGGGCTCAGTTCATTTACTGGCCTCTTTAGAATTTCTGTTTGCGTCCTCAAAGTAACAACTCGAACGATTTGGTCTGGACCTTCATGGAGACGTTCCACTTTAGCTAGGACCCAGTTAAGCGGGCTAGTTATCTCAGATTTGATGAGAACTAGGTCACCAATTTTGAGATTTGGAGGCGATGTGAACCACTTTGCTCTTTGCTGCAAAGTATGCAGGTAGTCATCAGACCACTTCTTCTTTTGGAAGTTCGTTTGGGAGATTTTTTGCACGCACTGCCAACGTGACAGTCGGTTCATAGTTAAATCTTCTAAATTATATTCAGGCACGGCAAGTAAGCTTTGGCCTATCAAAAAATGGCCCGGAGTCAACGTCTCAAATTCATCAGGATTGTTAGGTAACGGGCATAACGGACGCGAGTTTAAGACAGCTTCGATTTAACAGAAGACTGGTAAGCTCCTCAAGTGCCTTTTCACCCACCGCCCGAATAAGATGGCGCTTGGCAGATTTGATACCAGCTTCCCACGGTCCGCCCATCGAAGGCGCTGAAGCTGGGATATTTTTCCAATCGATAGAGCGTGATGCACAGCCGTCAGCGATCGAAACGCTATTTTCATAAAAAAACTTGCAGACTTCCTTTAAATGTTTCGCAGTGGCGACGAAGTTCGTTCCGTTGTCGGGAGTGTAGGCACGAGCATAGGCCGCGTCGCGCTACAAACCGGTCAAGTGCAGCTAAGAAACAATCGGCTGATAAGTCACTAAGAACTTCAACGTGCACAGCCTTTGTAGAAAAGCACACAAAGATGCACATGTAGCATTTTTCTATTCTTGCGTTACGATTCAGACTTGCCTTTATGAAAAATGGACCACCTAAATCGAAACCGACATGATCGAAAACCTTATTAGGTTTTAATCTTTCAGAAGGCAACGTACCCATGTATGGTTGAATCAATGTAGGGTTACACTTAAAACAGACGATGCATTTTGATAAGACACTTCGAATCATGCTGCGAGCGGATACGATCAAATATCGTTTACACAATATTCCTTGTAAAGCGCGAGGTCCCACGTGTAGGTAGGTAGGTACACTCTATGAAAATGTTCAATTAATAGGTTTGTTGTATGACATTTTTTGGGTAATAACAACGGATGCTTGCTATTGTAGGGTAAATTTGCCTGCGAGATTCTACCCCCCACCCTGAGGAAACCATGGGCATCCACGAAGGGTGACAACTTCCGTAAGGACGGAACAAATTTATTCTTTCTAATCGAATCCATTTCGCTACAAAAGTAGTAATCTTGTGTAGCTTTGACTATAACGTCACGGGACGCATTCAACTCGTGAGTTGATATCGGACCGACCGAATGTTTGTATTTCGGAAGCCGACAGTTTTTTGCAAATCGCAAACACCATGCAACAATACGTTGCAATTTACTAAACGTCGAATATTTTTCGAAAAATTATCCTTTTCTGTGTGAGACGGTAAGGAAAATGTATCTACGTTTGTTTTTAATTCTAAAATTTCCATTTTTTCACTAACGTAAAACGTACTTATTGGCCACTGATGAATGTCATCAGATAACCAGGCGGGACCGTGAAGCCAGGATTCATACTCGGCTACGAGCTGAGTAGGCATGGCGCCACGTGAACATACGTCAGCGGCATTATTTTCGCTTCTCACGTGGTACCAGCTGTTTGATGGAACTACCTCCACTACTTGGGCTACGCGATTGGATACAAAGGTTTAAGTTTGTAGGGAGGGGTTTGCAACCAGGCGAGTGCAACACTGGAATCCGTCAAGGCAGTAACTTGAAAATTTAGGTTTTTAATATTTTGTTGTATGAATAAAATCAGTTTAGATAACAACACGGCGCCCATTAGTTCAAGCCTCGGTATCGAAGGAGGCTTGATGGGAGCTACCTTGCTTTTACTGACAAGAAGTCTAGTCTTCACGTGATTATTATTATCGACGCTGCGAGCATAAATGCATGCTGCATACCCACGAGTCGAGGCGTCGCAAAATGCAATTAAATGAACGCCGCAGAATTTAGGTATGAGTAAATGCCGGTCAATCTTAAGTGAAGATAAACTTGACAATGACGTGATAAACATCGACCACTTGTCACGTAAATCATCAGGAAGAGGTTCGTCCCATCCGAGACTAAGCTTTCACAGATCCTGCATTATACATTTTGCAAGAAATGTGCACGGAGATAAGAACCCAACCGGATCAAAAATGCTAGCAAGCAACTTTAGCACTGACCGTTTTGTGTAGGTATTGTCCGTCATGTTGTAATCAAATGAGAAACAATCATCAGTGGGCAACCACTTTAACCCTAATACCTTAAGTGATGAACACACGGTGTCGTCACTAAATTTTATAGCGGCAACTTGGTCAGCGCCGATCCTGGAGAGTAACTGAGGATAGTTACTAGCCCACTTACGAAGATCAAACCCGCCAAGTTTTAATATACTCCACAGCGATTGAGAGAGTCCAGCGTAAGTATTTACGTACTATGAACTACAAAAGTGCTTTCGCAGTTACTACTCATATGCCGACTTATTAGCCAAATATAAACTTCTTACTCTTGAGTCCAGACGAACATACCTCGAAGCTGTTACCCTTTTTAAAATTGTACACAATAATTTCAATTGTATTGACTTGGTAAGAGGGCTGTGCTACGTCGTCCCGAGAACCTGCACTCCACGAGCAACTCGCGCTCGGTCTTTGTTTGCACTTAACACCTGCCGCACTAACTCGGGTCTTCGTGCTCCCATTCGTCGTATGGTTGAGTCCTATAATACAAACTTTTCAAATATTGACATATTCGCCTGTACTGCCTATAAATTTAAAAAGATGTTAAATATCTCACTTGTTAGTGCAGATTTCAAATCAGATTTAGACTTGTAACTCTTGTAAGTGCCTATATTAGTTACCTTCACTCTTCGATTTTATATTGTTTATTCTTCTTCTTCCTTGAGGGTCTTTGTTTGTTTTTGTTAACACAACTTTAATAATCTATGTTACCCTCTAACAGACCCTCTAGCTGAAACACTTCTTTTTATGAAACGTATATAACTAACCTGTGGATAACGTCGTGGATTACAGTATCAAGAGCTCACACATGATATACTATGTACTAACACAGATTGTACCTTGCATTATATATTGTAGTTGTTTGTTATTCCTTAATAAATAAATAAATAATAAAGCGATGAGCTCGTCCTGTAACGTACAGGCTTCTGCAAGGTCTTGTGTGGACCATAACAGGTCATCAACATAGAATTGATTAAGTATGTCAGCAGCACGAGGAAACTGCTTTCCTTCGTCACTAGCTAACTGTAACAACGTGCGAATTGCTACAAATCCTGACGAACGCAACCCGTAGGTATTTGTGAGAAGTTCGTAGGTTTTTATTTCGTCCGAAGGCGATTCCCTCCAAAGGATGTGCTGATAACAGCGATCCTCAGGAATTATGAGTACCATCCTGTAAAATTTGGCAATGTCAGCTGTAAAACAGATGTCATACAGGCGAAAGTTAAAGATTATTTTTAGAATGTCATGGTGGAGCTTCCTACCTGTAAGTAATGTGTCATTAAGTGACACGCCGTTTGAAGTGACAGCTGAGCCATCAAATACTACTTGCATGAGCGTAGTGGCACTGGAGGCTTTTACCACACAGTGATGTGGGATAACATACCTACTCGGTACTGTGCCGACATAAGGTCGCATATGCCCTAGCTGTTCGTACTCGCGCATAAGGTCAACGTAGGGCGCATGTAACTCGGGAGAACGAGCGAAACGTCGCTCCAGGTGATGTAACCTACGCACGGCGTGGTTATAAGACTCGCCGAGGGTAGCGCGATCAGGGTCCAATAGGATGGGTGATACATACCTACCGGTATCGTCCCTATAGTAACGCTCGGAACATATTTCTTCGGCAAGCTTATCAACTGGGCTGATAGGGTTGTCGCACGGCGACTCCTCTATTTCCCAGAACGATTTGAGTTGAGCATTGACGGTTTCACTGTCATTAGTGTACGACACTAAATTGCAAGAAGTTGCAACATTAGTGAAATCATCGGAAGTACAGCTTGGCAAAAAAGAGTAGAAAATCCGGAGGCCGCCACTGTGCTGCTCTTATGGCAACCCGCTGTGACCGTATAGCGTACGCGTACCAACCTATAGTCTTGATACTTTTGTTACTATTTTTTTGTACATATAGTTTATTTATTAAAATCAGTAAATATCATTTAATTAAACAATAATTTATTACCTAAAAATAAATATATTATGCTAGTAGGTAATACTGTGTTTTTAAAATTTTCTCTCTATTTTTTTCTAGGATTAAAATAAGACGCAGATAAAATGTTATTGTAATTAATCTAATATGTTTTCCTCCAAATATTCCACCCCCTCCATTTCATCCGAGTCTTGGCTAGAGTTAGCCGCATATTCGTCTAAATCGTTCTCCGATTCAGAGGAACTACTATCGTCTTCGAGGTTTATTATAATTCGCTCCATGTCTTCGTACATAGTTAGTTCCCGCTCGTAATAATCTTTTTCTATTTTGATTACATGCTGGCATGAATTCTTCCAATCTTCCTCCGTAATTGATTGGAATGCGCGCTCAGCTGCTTCCTATAAAGACGAAACATTTTAATTAAACCTTTATCAACATTAAAAGTAAAACATCAATATAATCTCTCTCAATATCATACTTTAATAAGCCAAACTGTACCTTTATGTCGATCGAGCCTACATTTTGGGCTGCAATTTTATGTTTCGCTATTCCCCAAATCAGCTCAATAGGATTCAGATCACAGTGGTAAGGTGGAAGTCTTACCACTGTATGTCCATGTTCTCCTAACAGCTCGTCTATTTCAAATTTCGGCTCGGGCTTGTGCCGTTTGACCAGCATCAACAGCTGTGGCTTTTTCAACGACACATCAAATGGAATTCCATTTTTGAATAACCATTCCTTTATATCGGCTACTTTAGTAGCAGAGGTAGGCGCTTTGTTCAATACCACGGAATGATACGGCGCATTATCCATTACCACAATAGATGCAGGTGGTAAATTTGGAATCAACCTATCTTCAACCCATTTTTGAAAATTGGTTTTATTCATTTCCGAATGGTAGTCGGCATTTTTATTTGTTCCAGTAAATAATATGAGCAAAGCATTAGGAATAAACCCTTTTTCACTGCCAGCATGAACAATAATATAGCGTTTACCCTTTGAAACATTCTGCTTTACTCCACTTACATCAATCGACTGCCAGCACTTTTTTAATTTATACGATTGGTGAACGTAGCTTTCATCGAGGTAAACTATGGGCTTTCTAAGCTCTTCGGGCAAATTTCTATTGCTGATAATTTTATTTAAATACGCTGCCCGTTTCGCTGCTATATTCGGCCGTTCAATTAATGCACTTCTTTCTGACTGACATCTTTTATATTTGAATCCTAGGGCGATAAGTATTTTCCGTAAATGCTCACGGCTTCCGTCATATCCCAAATCTTCTCTTACTACTGGCAGTAAGTTTCGTAAGGTTGGTACCTGAAAATAAAATAACTATGTAAAAATTTTAAATTTGAAAGTTGCAGTGACGAGTCAAACGAATGAACACTGCTAGTACGTATTATTTATTCAGTTAAATTTTAATACCAATAATAATAATGATAAATGTACCTGTTTTCTCACAGTGTAAAAAAATTGAACTTTTTGTCTGATGGCACATAAGTCAAAGTTATCCAACTGTTTTTTAGGACGACCTTTTCTATTTTTTCCGGGTGTAGAAAATACGCCTTTGTTTCGATCTCCTTCCAGCACGACTCTTCTTACAGTGCTTACTGATTTACCTGAGGTGAATAAATAAATATACAAACAAAATATTAATAAAAATACATTTTTGGTAAATTTCTAATTGTAATGATTTTCATTCAACAATAAAGTTATGTAGAAATCGAATTTAAATTTAGGTACATATTGCAACGTACGCCACTCAAGTATCAACACTGATTTGTCGCACTATACCAAAGTAATGTTAGACAAAATGTAAACATAACCTATGTGCTCGATGATTATTGTTCAAAATTCCACTTATTTCGTATGCAAGCTATTCAAAACAGAATAGCATTCATCAATTTACACTTAATTCATCTAAAAACAACAATACAAACAGTTACATACCTGTCATATCAGCGGTTCTTTGGTAAACATCGTTGAGATCGGTAAGAATGGTTTTGGCCTCTTTTTCTGCCAAACATCGCCTATAAACCTTATAAATAATTTGTCTGCCAGCACTTCGGATGGTTTTATTCATTTTTAAGTTAGTTTTATCACGCTTTTATGGCACAAATTATAAATTGTATAAACTTCCGAACTTTGTTTACTTCAAACAATTCAAACGTCATCATTTTTTAAATGTTGCCAGCAAACAAAAAAATTAGTTCCGTTTCTACTCATTTTTGCCAAACTGTACTGCCAGTAGTAAGAGAAGATTTGGGATATGACGGAAGCCGTGAGCATTTACGGAAAATACTTATCGCCCTAGGATTCAAATATAAAAGATGTCAGTCAGAAAGAAGTGCATTAATTGAACGGCCGAATATAGCAGCGAAACGGGCAGCGTATTTAAATAAAATTATCAGCAATAGAAATTTGCCCGAAGAGCTTAGAAAGCCCATAGTTTACCTCGATGAAAGCTACGTTCACCAATCGTATAAATTAAAAAAGTGCTGGCAGTCGATTGATGTAAGTGGAGTAAAGCAGAATGTTTCAAAGGGTAAACGCTATATTATTGTTCATGCTGGCAGTGAAAAAGGGTTTATTCCTAATGCTTTGCTCATATTTACTGGAACAAATAAAAATGCCGACTACCATTCGGAAATGAATAAAACCAATTTTCAAAAATGGGTTGAAGATAGGTTGATTCCAAATTTACCACGTATTTTTATGCAATATAATAGCATCGATTTTAAATGTTGGATTATCACGATATCTGGGGCGGATCGTGCGTGATGTCATGCCAAAGGTTTTTACGCTATTTCCGGCTAAACCAAAAATATTAAATGGGCATTTTTGACGTGACAACCCTAGCCGTTCCAAGCAATTTAAAGTTATGAAGTTCGATTGAGCGCCTGAGTCGATAAGAACACGGCAAGCTTGCGGATTACCAAACGAGTCAATACCATTAACTATAGCCGTACCTATAAGAACGATATAGTTTTTCATGTTGTTCACACTAGACGAATGCGATATTTTAGCGTGTGCGGTGTGACTATCTATAGCCGTGGTGTCTGCGCTGCTATTGTGCGCGGGCATGGCTTTCCTAGCAGGTTTAATTCCCGAGTCTAGGTGCAATAAGGCATGGTGACGCTGATTACACGTAAAACATTTAAATTCACCTAAGCAATCTGTAGATGAATGATTTTGTTTAAGACAGTTGTGGCACAATTTCAAATGGTCAGCACGGCTGACACGTTGAGCGGGAGCCAATTCACGGAATTGCACGCAACGAAATATCATATGATTTTGACCACAATGTGCACAAGTAATATATCTAAAGTTATTATTATTACTCTTCGTTTGGGTCTGTGAAGAAAATGCTTTTCTATTGTAATTATCGCTCGATTTTTTGGTCGTCTTGTTAGACGTAGGATTCCTAATTTGCGTTAGAACAGAACTGGAATTAACTTGGGAATGTTCTAAAATCTTTATTTGATTATGTACATGGCACATTAACTGATCATAGGTAGGTATGGTCCTTTGATCAATACTTTGTTCGAACGTATTTCTTGTCTCGAAACTCGTTCAAAATGTTACAATTTAGACGTAATTTCTTTTCTGTATTATGTATTGTAAAAGGATCATTAAAAAAACAACCAGCCTTGTTTTCTTGCCTTTCTTTCCTGGCTTGGTCGCGAAGGAACAGGCAGTAAAATTGACGTTTCAAAGTGATCCTTGTGATTTTAATGAATAAAAATATTTGACTTTTTTGTGTTATGGTCTAATCCTCTCAATGCTATATGAAACAGCACATAGCTAGATAAGTGTCGATATTTAAAGCATTTATTGCACGATACGAATGATCGAAAGTCTCAATAAAGTTATTTAAATTAGCGGGAGACTCCGATTTTAGCGCGGGAAAGTTAAGCATCTTATCTAGATAATTACCTACAAGCATTCTATTGTCTTGATATTTATCAAGTAATGACTGCCACACTACTTCGTAATTAGTTGTGTAAAAGTGTGCCTATAACTTATAGGCACACTTTTAACAATACTAAGTGCGGAACCTTTTGTGCATGTTCCCATCAAATGCAATCAACTCGAGTTTAGGCAAACGCGGTCGAATTTCGACGTTAGGATTCTTATCTTTCGCACACGGTGGAACGTCCGCCGTAGAGGAAGCATGCTTTGAAGCACACAGCTTCACGTGAAAGAATAAATCGTCGAAGCTGTTCAAATCGCTATTTGAGAATTGCGTACTGGGTTCTAATTGTAATTGCAATTCATATATTTCCATGCAAATACTTTCGAATGATTCACGTAGTGAGGTTATTTCTGAGGGAATTCCTGCAACATCAGCATCCACAGAGCGCATATTTTTTGTCAAGAAGACGAAATGGAGAGATGAGCGTAACAGAGCCAGTTTGATTTTAATAAAAGCAAAATGAATGTTGTTTTCAACTAAAATTTGGACTGTCATCAAGCATATGAATGCTTTCTTAAAAATTTAATTATTAAGGCGCAGAGCAGCAAAAAATATTAATTTTAAAAAATAAATATTTTAATCACATACTATATATTTTTTTCCTTTTTTTGCCGTTTACTATATTTCTAGAGCTTCGAAAATACTATACTTTATAAAAAAAAGTTGGTAACCCTAGGCTGATATGACGATGATGAAGAAATAAAACTTTAGTTTATTTGTTTTATTAATCATGTTAAGTATTTCGATAAATTGATAACATTTAAGAACTACAAGATCATTTTAACATGTATCTTGATAATTTTTAACCTGATAAATGATGTTTCATAAATACATACTGATTGATCAATATTTTACAAGTTGATAACCTAAAATTCAATATTATCTTTGATATACAACACTTAAAAAATCTTAAAATAAATTGCATCTAATGTGATGTTTGTAGAGTACGCCAAGATAATAGGAACATATGTATGTGTACTTTTAGTTAGCTGTTCATATAAAGTATTTACTAAGGGACAAAATGTCCCGCGACCCGTGTTGCTAGAGATGTCGGGCGAAGTTGTGCGACGTTGGGTGATGTCAACCAACGTCGCCAGACATCTTGCGTCACGATTATTTTATACAAAAAATAATAAATTGAGAACCTTTGAGGCAGCGGCGTAACTATACCATCAGAGGCCCGTGGCAAATGCATTGGATGGGGCCCCAGTAAAAATCGTCACGTTGTAATTTAATTTTAATAAATCACTGAAGTAGTTACCCAACAGAATTACTAACATTGTGTGCATTTTAGTTAAATATCTAATACATTTAACTTTAAAAGCATGACATGTATGACGTATTTATAATAAAATAACAATATATTTATTACTAGCTGACCCGCCCGCGGCTTCACACGTTTTTTCGTAAAACATTACCCTCCTGCGCAGTCAGGTAATCGATCTTTTGAAAATATACAATCCCGTAGAACATTAATTTGATCTATCTCGCCAGCGTTTGCCATTTAAGCGCACAAAAATATATTTTTCGTTTTTTTTTACTACAATATGTATTATACATATAAACATTTCTCTTGAATCACTCTATCTATTGCTGAAAACTGCATTAAAATCTATTGAGTAGTTTAAAAGATCTAAGCGAACAGACAGCGGAAGCGACTGCATTTAATTCTTTCTATGGAAAGATTAATAAAATTCTTTTCTCCGAGCTTTTTGTTCCGTAAAAGTATCAATAATATCATCAAAGTTTAAAGATCGGGCCATAGAACTTTCAATGGACAGAATAGCCAATTTGTTAAAAATGTTAGGTTACTCTTCTGTGCTAACGGCCTCTCGGGCCGGGGGCCTGTGGCATTTTGCCAGAACTAAAACTCTATAGTTACGCTACTGCTTTGAGGGTCCCATTATCTTGTCACACGCTGTCTACATTTTGCTTAACTAATTACATATTTATCAATATTCAAGCCGTTATTAGCACCTATAAGTTACCATCACTGGTAACAACATACACTTAGTCAATAAAATACATATAAGAGAGCTTTCACATGATTTAATTTGGGATCTAATTGAACTGAATAAAAAACATACAGTTAGCAAAATAGGTTTTCCTAAAAAACTAAGATAAATCACGGCTTTTCAGTTTGGCATTGATCTATAACACGCGCGACTTAACTGTGCACCTCGCACTGTGACGTCACCGTCACAGTGATGCAATAGTTACTAAGCGCGTCAGGCAAACGCAGGGCGCCGCGCGGGGAAGCGGGAGTGGGGTCGCATTCCAGGGAAGTGCCCAGTTAAGTCGTGCCTGTTATATAGTTCATAATCTTACATTCTAAAATAATTTCAATACACATTTGCTAAAAAATCAAAATTCTGTGTAAGTAATAATCATTTAATGCCTTTGGTAAATTAAAGTCAATTGGAATAACTATCAATAATATGTCACGAGAAATAAAATAGTCGAGAATTAATTAAATGCAAGTAAAATATAAAATAAACTAAATACTTAAATAAAGACGTTTGCGCAAACAAATAAAACTTATATATAAGTACGTAGTAATATACTATGTTGCTAGTGGAAGTTTAATAAGTCACAGAAATCACAAAATAATTGGGTCAGGAATCACAAGGGTCCACCCTACACATTGCCACAGTATTTATATCAAACATGCGTGCAACTAACGCTACATGCATTATATAACCTTATAGATAAAGCATTAACGAGTCTATACCTTGATCACTCATGCAGTCCTGGATTTAGAATTTTACCTAACCGGGGCAGAAACTAGATGTGGCACCCCCTCTCCTCCAGCGGTTGAGAGCCCCTCCCCCTCTCAAACGCTGTTAAAGAATGAAGCGTTTCAAATCAAATGAACAGCCAGGTGAACTATGTAAGTGAACCACGGGTAGGGAGTGGAATAATCGATAGTACGACGTGCGCTGGATGCCAAGCACTTTTTGACACAATTTTTTAGAATTTGGCGCCTTGAAATTAGCCCCGGTTTGCCCCCCCTAGATCCGGGGCTGCACTCATGCTTCCTTTTGCATCACAATAATGCGAATAATCGCACGATCTGGACATCGTGCGTTTGCGATGCAAACCGTAGCGTGTGATAGGGATCTGATGCGCGCCGATTAAGTGCTATGTTTACATCAATTCATAATATACTTTTTATTGAGGACGGTGCTCACTACTATATTTATAGTCAGCAATATAATTTAGTTAACATTTATAGTTTTTACAATCTAAATAAATCTGGAACAAGGAATTTTTTCAGCAAAATGTTTACACTGTATTTGTAGGTACCCACCCTTTATTAAAATATCGTGTAAAAACACATTCTTTCTGATCACTTGAATCAAATATTTTTTAACCCTCAAATTGTTAATCAACTTATGTCGCTGACTGTACAATCACTAGCAATAAGATGTCAATTAGTTAACTTGTATAAAGATCTGTACAGTCTGTTGTAAACTATCATTATTGCTCGTGACTGGTATAACTGTGTCAATGTGTAGGACGCTCAATTCCTAAAGCGAACGCACATTTAGGGCGACTTTCACGATGCCTAAACGTATTTAGTAGATAAATATGATTTAAGAAGTCAAATAATACGTCAAATTTAAAAATGTTTAGTCGCTAACTTCGTTTAGGGATTGTGCAAGTCGATTTTAGTCTGACCAAGTTCTGCGTTTCATTTGTTTTATTGTAAAAACTTACCTCCAACGTCCTTCATTTGGAATGTCCACGTCCAACGCAGATCTCTGTCACATGTGCGTCACTGTATGCTGATTTTACAGTCTTATTTCGGCATTTCATTGGTCGAGAATTCTCATTGGATTCTTTGACCAATGAAATGGTTGTGTAAAAGCAGCATTATTGCCTAGGTCTTGGCTTAGGCTTCATGTCTCAGGAAGCGCCTGATCTTATCACCGGCTTTCGCAGAAGAAGAACAGAGTCCGCAGACACGATGGGCAGTTCGTTCGTGCAATGGTACTTTATTAGATGAGGCACGCTTTCAAATACACGGTCTTTTGTTCGGACCTGGGGAATAAAATAAATAAACATTTTACACAGCGCTATCTAGCCCAAAACTAAGCAAAGCTTGATTGATTGATTGAAAAATTCTTTATTGAACAAAATTAATATATCTGTGGCGAACTTAATGCTAGCGAGCATTCTCTTCCAGCATTCTCTTGTACTAAGGGAACCATATAACTAATAGAATACTTATATAATTTTTTTCTTTTTAATACATACTTATCTATATTATAAAACAACGTCGGGTTAGTTACCTTGTTTATAACTCAAGAACGGCTGAACCGATTTTGATGACCTTTGATTTGTTGGATTTGTCTCCACCCCGAATAGCAGATTAACTATTAAAATATCGGAAAAAATCACGTAAAAAGAAATTATGAAGAAAATTCATTGTCTAATACATAGATGCAGCGAATGATGACCGATTGACAATTCTACATTGGCAGCCCGCGTCATATGCATGTTAAGGCGGTACAAAGTTCAGCGGGTCAGCTAGTAATATATAGAAAAATACTTAAACCAGGAACTGAATCTGTAGAGTGTAGACCATGCAAACAGTCCCGCAGTGGGAATTAAACCGCTAAACTAAAACTTCCCGCGTCTTAGCCGAATAATCGCCCACTGCGCCACAGGAAACGTTTGACTAGTATAACAGATGCCTTGGTACTGTCGGCTTGGCGTCTCTCTTGCAAACTCTTTTTTATTATATTTATCTTTAATATAAAAATAAATAAATATTGTTGGACATTTCCCGAATAGCAGAATAACTATTGAAATTTCGAAAAAATTTACGCTAAAAAAACGTATTTTTTCTATACTAATATTACAAAGAGGTAAAGTTTGTGAGTTTGTACTGATGTAGGGGGGGAATCTCCGGAACTACTGATCTGATTCTGAGAATTATTTCACTAATAGGAAGCTACATTATTCCTGAGTGCTATCTATATTTTATTTTGATACAAATCCTTGTGAAGCCGCCGCGAGGCAACTAGTAATGAATAAGCAAGGTACATACCACTCCGTTAACGTTAAAAATAGAATAAATGCAGGATGGATAAAAGTGCGATAGGTTACAGGAACAACATGCGATCTTCGAATGCCCCTTAAAGTAAGGGGAAAATTTACATGACGATCATAAGACCTGTCGTAATGTATGGTTCTGAGTATTGAGCCACTCAGAAGCATACATGGGACGGGAAAGGGACGGATGAAAGAAGAGTGCACGCGCCGGAAATGCGAATGTTGAGATGGATGTGTGGGGTCACTAGAATGGATAACATCAGGTATGAGTATATTAGAGGAAGTTTAAAAGTAGCGCCAGTGGTAGAACATTGAGGAGTAAGAGGCTAGCGTGGTATGGACATGTCACGCGGAGGGAAAAAAATCATGTGACTAAAAGAGTGTTAGATATGAATGTGGATGGATATAGAAGTAGAGGAAGGCCGAAGAAGAGATGGATGGACTGTGTTAAGAATGATAATATGGGTAGGAAGGAAGTGACAACGGAGATAGATAGAAAGGTAATATAAGATAGGTAGGTTAGCTGATAGAAAGGTGTGGAAGAGGAATATTATGTTGTGTCGGCCCCACATAATGTGGGAAAAGGGCAAGAAGAAGAAGACATACCACTCCGTTAGGGTCGACGAGTAGTAGATGCTTAAAAGCGCCCAGTCTCGCGCCCGTCAGCACGAACTGCCCCGGGCACGCAGCCGACTCGCGGACGAGGAATTCTCCATCTTCTACTACCAGCTGCAACGAAACAAACCATCATGTGAATTAATGAATGATTTTTTTTTTGGTGATAGCCAAGCGCTTGGCCACTACCTCATCTGATGGTAAGTGCTGCTATGACTGAAGATTGAGCACGCTTGCCTAGAAATAACCTATTCACTCTGGACTTGAAGACTCCGAGATTATACTGGTTCGGAAAAACATACGCCGGAAGTGAGCTCCACTCCTTACTTGTGCTAACAAGAAAAGTTGAAGCAAATCGTTTGGTGTCGATGTATGTCTTTATTATACGTTACAAGCTAGATACAAAAGTTAACACGAAATAAAAAAAACAAATTAATGTAAGCATAATGGGCAGTCTTATCGCTTAACAAAGAAATCTCTTCCACTTGCTATTCGATGTGCTACTTGATTCGGATTTCTGGACAGTCGGCATCGTTTACAGGCGCGACAGGGAATGAATAACCAAATGTCCTAATAAACAACTTTCATTTGACGTCCTATTTGGCTTAATAGTCTCATTTTCATTTTTTTACCCCCCCTTGAACCGCAATATCTCAACAACCCCCCAACATTTTTAGCTCACTTAGTCACACCAAAATTGTGGCATCACTACCTACCTATGTATCACAGTTCATGATGATCGGATCAACGCTTCGAAAGTTATCCTCGGACAAACAAAGATACATACATACAACGCCGATTTGCCCAAGTTGATTTGGAAATCTCGCTTCGTTCGATCAATCATTTCTCGTTGACTGCACGTGTTCGTAGCCCTACGTCCGCGCACGTAACCGCAGGTTCGTAACCGATTACGGCAGAAGCAAACTTCATCTTTATACGATACTAGTTACTGAGGAATGCGTCTTTTTCCTTTCACGATAGATGTTCTACCACCTATTTGTGTCGCCAAGGGGTCGTTTATTAATCTTAGAAGAGTGTGTTAATGAAAAATTATCATAAGATATAAGAGCTAAATATAGCTTTTTAGATATAAATTTGCTCGCTCAGGATTTACGAAATATATAGATTTATTTATGAATACACTATACTTCAATAACTTATCCTAGAAAACTATAAACGTGATTGACACAACACCCCCTCCCACCCATTCTGATAAATCGTGATGTTATTCTAACCCCCTCTCCCACTGTTTAAACCTCACGTGATTAAGGGACGACCCCCAAGCAGCATTGCTGTGTTTAGTTTGAAGGGCATGGGTGCCGGTGAAATTACAGGCACATGAGGCTTTACACCTGTATGCATTAATTCGATGAACGCTTGAGAACTACGACGTATTTTGCTTTTTATTTAAATATTTTTGGAAAATGTGACTCCAAGTAAATATTTTAGCAAGAAGTTTACCTTTTCAGCCGTAGTTCTCGATATAGGTCCATGGAACCAAGGTTCACGCGCTAACAAGGCAGCTTGCGCCTTGGCTGAGAGTGGCTCCGCCTCAACGCCCGGCGACGAAGCAGATGTCGTGGATGATGTCGACGCCGCTGATGATGATGTCATCGGGGCTGCTGTGAAGGGTTCTGGAAGAATGAATGCCAATCACACTATTTTTACTTTATTAGTGGGAGCTATTTGTACAACAAACTTTGAGAATCACTCTACTTTGAATAATTTTATAATTGTATATACATATATTTATTCCGGGTCTGGGTTGTTAATTTATAAGTATGTATTTACAAAAGAAAAGAAAAGTACGAAAGTATTGTATCAATTATCTGGTCCCCATAATACAACTTACTTGACTTAGTTTGGGGCTAGATAGCGCTGTCTGAAATATCCAGCATTACTTGTTTTATTTGTACATTAATGACAAAAATGCCTACAACAATTTTTAACAAAGTTAGCTAATATCCATCTCACAATCATTCAGAATTGTATTTCCTGGTGTCTATTGATGTTAAATAATCTAGTATAACTGCTCCCTAAAACTGGCATGTATACGTGGCTCCACAATATTCCACGCCAACATTACAAAAGTCTCGAAGAACCGACCGTGTGTGCGAATTCTCAAGCGGATTGCGTGGAGTCGTCTTATGAATATTTAGATATCCGATCATTCAGAAATCCAAGACTCGACGCCACGGAGTACGGCGACTCCACGCCGCGCGCCCGTCTGTGGCCGATACGACCTTCCAATAAATCCAATTCGCGCTCAATTGGCAGTGCGCAGCTGTAGGAGTAGGTCGAGTAAGTATAAGTTTTTTTATTGTTCATAACATTTTACACAAAACTACTAAAAAAACTCAAAATTTAAAACACGCCCATTTGGAGTCGCAGCAGTGGAGTCTCACGCCCCGCCTGACTCCACGCGACGCGAAGTTATGGAATCGGCGCCCTCGTATATGGCCAGCTTTAGACATAGGTGGTAACATAGTATAGTAAAAGTGATTCTTACGCATATCGAATATATCCGTGTGATGGTTCGGCAGGAGTGCTGTGGGCGGCGTCCGCGGCGGCGGAGTTTGGTTTATGTAATGTCGCACGCTTTCCTCGCAACTAAAATCAAATCATAATGTGATTACTGATTAGAAACATATTTTATCATCATAGTAGCCAAAGGATATCCCTTGCTGAACATAGGCCTCCACCACAGATCCCCAGAGTGACCGATCTTTTGCAGCCTGCGCTCAATGGCTCCCATCAACCTTTATTATGTCACCTTTCCATCTAGTGGGGGGTCGTCCTACACTGAGCTTTCCAGTGCGTGGTCTCCACTCGAGAACCTTTCTGCCCCAACGGCCGTTAGTTCTTCGAACTATGTGCCCTACCCACTGCCGCTTCAGCTTCCTAATTCTATTATACGCTATGTTGTTGACTTTGGTTCGTCTACGAATCCCCTCATTTCGGTTAGTCCTCTCCATACCATAGCACGCTGAGCGATCTTGACGCATATGTATTAGGTTGGGGAAAAAGTTTCTTCGCATTTTTTAAGAAAATTCAAAACATTTTTTAATATAGTTTATTTACATTTAACTTAAGTATGTAGGTACCATTTTGTTCGATAACTTTTTGCCATCTTGTAGGTAGGGACATAATCCCATTGCTATAGAAATTTTGGGGCTTCTGATCAAAATACCGCGACAAGTGGTTTTGGCAGTCCTCTCGTGATGTTAACCTGACACTGCCTAAAGAATTCTGAAGAGACCGAAACAGGTGGAAATCTGAAGGTGCAAGGTCAGGACTATACGGCGGATGCATTAACACCTCCCAGCCAAACTCTCTTAATTTTTGCTGAGTGGTTAAATATGTGTGAGGTCTAGCGTTATTATGATGAAAAACCACACCCCTTCTGTTGATTAATTCCGGCCGCTTTCTCTCAACTTCTTGCTTTAATCTCATCAGTTGTTCGTAGTAGAGTTCAGAATCTATGGTCCTGCCTCGTGGTAACAGCTCATAATGAATAATGCCCTTCCAATCCCACACCACACACACAGCATCACCTTGTTGCGAGTTAACCCGGGTTTCGCCACAGTCTGTGAAGCCTGACCGGCCTTTGACCACGACCTTTTTCGCACGTTCTTGTCGTACGTGATCCACTTTTCATCACCAGTTATCAGCTTCTTCAAAAATGGTTCGGTTTCATTACGTCGTAATAAAGAATCACAAATGAGTACACGGTTCATTAGGTTTCTTTCAGTGAGCTCCTGGGGTACCCAAATATCGAGCTTTTTTGTGTACCCAGTTTTTTTCAAATGCGCCAAAACTGTTTTGTGGTCAATTCCCAGTTCTTCAGCTACGTCGTGACTATTTACATGCCGATTTTGCTCCACTTTTTCAAAAATGGCATCTATTTTATCCGTACTAGGGCGACCAGAGCGACGTGCATCTTTGACATTAAAATTTCCGGATTGAAAACGCTTAAACCAAATTTGTGCTACTCTCACAGACACTGCACTAGGTCCATAAACATCGCAAATTTTTTTCGCGGCTTGCGTTGCATTTTTACCTTTTTTGTAGTAAAATTTTAAAATCTATCGAATTTCTTCCTTAGATTCACTCATCTTTACAGTACGAAAAACAAATAAAAATCACACATTTTCCTAATTTGAATTTGGAATTATCTTCTTTAAAATTTAAACTTTGAATGATACCAAAACCAGCCAGATACAAATAGTATAGCCAAAGAGATTTTATTACAAGTTCATACATACTATAATGCGAAAAGACTTTTTTCCCAACCTATTATAAACACGTATTTTTATCTCCTCTGTGGCGCAGTGGGCGAATGAATCTAGCCGACTGAGAGGCAAGAAGTTGCGGCTTTAATTCCCGTTATTGAACAAATGTTTGCAGGATAAATATTTGAATAATGCAGGACATTTCACATAACGCCACCTACCCCCAAACTAAGCGGAGCTTGTACTATGCGAACCAGATAACTGATAGAATATGTACTTATATAACTTTTAAACACATAGGGTATTACCGCAAAAAGAAAAAATTAAACACTGTTTATAGCTTGTTTAAAAAACCCTATACAATAATTGTTAAGAATTTTTTTAAACACATGTTAAACAGTTATTTAACTTTTTTGTGGTAACAAGGATACTTATTATAATATAGAGGGACATCAACCATGGAACAAATAACAATGTATATAAACGGATACAGATACTGACAGCTAATGGATAATACCTCCGAAGACCGCATCCACTCAGACACCCGTCGCCGCCTGCGATTTGAAAATAATTTATTGGACTTATAAAAAATAGTACGAAGGCGTTCAAATAAAATAATAAATTGAAATAAAAAAATCATATAATACAAAATAAATAAATATATAAATAATGCTTGTCATTTTCTCCCACAGATACTCAAATAACTGCCACTGTGGCCACATTTATGAACTACTGACCCAACCGCGGTCAATAAAAACATAGCCGTCTTTCTGTACGGGGTAAAAAGTAGCCTATTATATCCCGGTCATAATGTATCTTTATAGCAAATTTCATCGAAATGCGTCCAGCCGTTTAATCGTGAAAACGTAACAAACGGAGAGACAAAGAGACAGAGTTACTTTCGAATTTATAATATTAGTATTGATATTTGTAAATGTGCGCGATTACAACCGCTACGTGCGCGTGCACGCAGCGGTTATAATGTATGAAATTCTAAGGAAGATGTCAGACCGCCTCCGTGGCGTTCGCGTGTGCTTGAAGGGAGCGGTCACGCACACCTAGCTGAGAGAGTGCGTGCATGCGCGGTGCGGAACGGCAACGTCGCTCAGTCGAGAGCTGTGATAACGTTTAGATTATGGAATTCCATGTTGAATGTCAGACCTAACACGCAATAGTGTTCGCGCGACTATCGCGGGACCGTCAGTTAAAACTTCGGACACCTCCAAATCGATATCAGTATGTTTGATCGTGAGTTTGTATAAACAACTTCGCGGGAACTAGCGTACTACTAGAATGATCGTATTCTATTAGGACACCGCATAAGAGAGCTGTTCGTGCAAATTAGAATACGGACCTCAGAGAATCACTAAATTATAGCGATAATCTTATAATCATAATTTAAATACTAGAAATAAACTTGAATACTAGAAACTTGCTGTTAACACTTGTAGACTCAATAAATTAGTAACTCGTTTACAGGCCAAAGTGTACGCTTATAAAACTAACAAATGATATACAATAAATGGCAGATAACAAATTAAAAACGTAAATAAACGAAGACTTTATAAAAATAATGATGATCGGATTAATTAGATGAAAATAAAACTTGGGCCTGAAATAGTTCCAACTCAACAAAAAAATAAAAAAATGTGACAATAACGGTTATCAAACCTTACCTTAAATCAAATCTTAAATTCCAATCCAATCAAACCTTTAATGTAAAAAAGAGCAATCCAAAATGATTAAGTTAACATTGAAATTGAAATTTGACTTTTGATTGGAAGTAAGTTACTCACGAAGAGATGGGAACTAGTGAGGCGAGAGGAGGCGGCGGCGGATGGCGATGAGTGGTAGCGGTCTCCGGAGGCATCTTATCCGGCAGATCGTTATAGTACTCGCGGTCTTCTAGAGCTGCGGCGCTGGCGGTGTCCAACAGCTGCCTAGATCCATTTATATTGAGCCTGGAAGTCATTCATATTAGTTATCAAATGTTCGTAATACTAACCAATTGACCAATACGCCCCTTTTAGATAGCGATAGTTTCCATTTTGTCTAACTATCAACTAGCGATAGAACCATTTTGTTATAATCATCATCATCCACTGCCCTTAAGTACCCAATGTGGGTGTAGGCCTCTTTGTTAACGCCACCCTTTCCGGTCCTGTGCTGCGCACATCCCGGAGTTGCCCGCGACTTTATTTATGTCGTCGACCCACCGCGCCGTCGCACGTACCGGACTTTTGTTTGAATAAGTATAGGTAAAACATCATCATCATATCAGCGACAGGACGTCTACTTCTACACATAGGCTTCCCCATAGATTTCCAAAGCGACCGATCTTGTGCGTCCTGCACCCAACGGCTCCCAGTAACCAAAACATAGATAATGTAAAAAGAAGCGCGAGCGAATGAGTTGACCCGATCCTGATTCTTAGCATAAATATACAGGGTGTTTGGTAATATACTAACGATATTCAAGTGACAGTTTCTCAAAACATAAAAAGACTTCTCAAAAAATAAAACTACTAGTTATATTATCAAATTCTAAAGAAAATCGACTAAGTTTAGGTGATTAATTCGATAAAAAACTTACTGCCTACTCTTGCAATCGACATCGAAAAATAAAGGCCCATTTGATATCTCTTTCGGAAATGGCTGCGGGTTTTGGGTTAGAAAGGGACAAATCGGGACAACAAAAGATATCTCGAGGCGTCACCAATACAGTATCTGTGGTAAGATGGCAAACATTATGCAATAGCACAACGTAAGTTAAATAAAGTGTTTCTTTTTACATGTCAGAATAAATTTCACATTTCTATGGTAAACATTTCACAAATTTATTTATTATGCTCATCAAAATAACCCCTTTCATTTTTGTGCGTATATTATCAAAACCCCTATATTGGTTGTAGTTTGGACGGAGATGTAATGAGTCTGTAGTTCGTAGTGGATGGTGATATTGTAACTTCACATTGGTTCACAATGGTTTGACAGAAGAGATTGGCTTAAATTAAACTTACTAATAGCCCACTCTAATATAAAAAAATCTAAAGTAGATCTCTCTGTCTGTTTGTAACGTTTTCTTGACTAAACGTTTGTACCGAATACGATGAAATTAGGTATAAATATAAATTATGACAATTATGTTTGAAACCTAGGCTACTTTTTGAACCCATGCGTGTGAAGCCGCAGGCCGAAGCTAGTTCGACATATTTCCTTGTTAGACCGAAACGTAGAATCTCGCAAACAATAGACAACAAACAAAAAATAAAAAAAGTAATGCAATAATGATTTAATAGCACACAAAAGCCTCAAACTACGTTTTTTTTTGAGAAATATTTTTTTTATGTTTTGAGAAACCGTCAGTATATTACCAAACACCTTGTATACAAAGAAGTCACTCTACCAACAAGATCTAAAATCGACAGCATCCCAATAAACAATGTTGACTAAGAAATAGGGTGACTCATGCAATTAATAAAAATATCGCAAGTTTCTTTTATCGGGAACTGGCTGGTCATTCATTGCCATATACAAATTCTTTCTAGAAGTCATTGATAAATATGGTAGGTTAAGATAGAAGAATACAGTGTGACGCATCACAAGCTAACATGTTTATTGAAAATTACGAATATTTTTTTACAAAAATTGTTAGAATTGATGACTTCACCAACTTAAGGAAACAGCATGTCCTTTTGGACAGGTACTGAAGAACAAATGTGCGGTATGCATGTCCATCACAGATGTGTGGTAGCGATAGGTGATAAATTGTTTAACCTGTAACCTACCTACATTTTACAATCTGTCTAAGCGGAGTTGGGGGACCGCTTTGAATTTAATATATCTTGCTATAGTTTTTATTTTTTTATGTTTACATTGTGTATATAAATAAACAAGCTTCGGCCCGTGGCTCCGCACGCGTGGTTTGCCAATAAAAAGTAGCCTATATGTTAATCCAGGTTATGATCTATGTACATACATACCAAATTTCATCGCAATCGGTTCAGCCGTTCCGACGTGAAATAGTAACAAACATCCATAGTTACATACAAACATTGCGCGTGTTATAATATTAGTGGGATTGATATAAATCGGCTCCTCTCTCCATAATATTATTGTGCCCAACAGATATATAATGATATGCACATACCTATCAATTACCACCTATTATTACATTGGAATACAACAAACGATTGCGTATTGTATTGATGTTTGTATGGATGAGATGCACGTCGCGTCGCACTGCCAACTCGAACATATGGGCATGCATGCGTTCATGTAAAAGCGTTTGTTTAGTATGTAGCGTTGCTCGCGGCGGGCCGCTGTAGCCGTGTGCATAGGCAGGACGCCGCATAATACCCCGCGTCTTAGTAAACGAGGCAACATATCGCAATATGTTTGTAATTGCGGGCGCCGCCGCAGGTAACGCCACGTTTCACACTCCACCGCATCATCATTGCAGGACACTGCAAACTAAATCACCATCTGAAGACTGGGGCCACGGATGGTGGACTGTGTCGGGGATACTCAGCAATGACCTCGGAGACTCTGGAAAACTGCTGCCACCAATCCAAAGTCCTACTCCGCTCCTTACCGTTTTTTTGGGACCCCCCCCCCACACCCTTGAATTTTAGTTAGACGCCAGTTTCCATAAACATGCCCTCACAGTAAAGCATACTTACGAAGAAGGTTTCGTCAAAAACTCCTTAAACCGCAGCTCGAAAGCCTGTCCTATTGTGGCGATAACATCCTGAGCCAGTCTGCCGCCGCATTCCAGTACATAGCATGCTCTCCATTCGGCCGGAGGAACAGTCTTCGCTACGTATGCTACGAAGTCTAGAGAATCTGCATCACCACCTAGAAACCAATTACAAATTGATCTGCAGAGTAATCTTTCTTTATTGTACACACATAGATTACAGAGATTACAGTTTTCTTCCAGCAAAACCTTTAAAGCTAGAGATAATTCATTATAGTTGTATGTTTGTTACTTTAAGTGTGGTATACAATAAAGCGTTTTCTATTCTATTCTATGTGCACAGAAAAGGACATTGGAGTAAAATACTATTAAATAACTACAGTAATTCCTTATATATACAATAATAAATACAATTATTATACATATTAAAATAATGTCTATAAAGTATACCTACATTATAAATAAGCTATTTACTTTATTATAATCATTATAATAAATCTTTGGTTAGCTTGGATTCCAGACACAATAGAAATTCTATTATGTCTCTAGAATTATATTGTGTCTGTGTTTCAACATACCAAAGGGTTAAGGTTTTCTTTATATTTTTAAAGATTACTTGGTCCCATTGTCTAAAAGTTATAACTTGTTCAAATAAACATGAGCTCGTCAGGATGGGGACAGTTTTAGCTTTATTTTTTACCAGCAGTAATTTCTTAGAAACACGTATAATATGCTTCATGGCGACACCAGATCATCATGGATTTGTACGAAATGGCTGCTGATGCCAACAGGAGATGAACAGTATCACTGTTCTAATTTGTGGCTTCATTCATAGTCATATTATGTAACAGTATTTTTGTATTCTTAAAGATAGTAATCTACAATATGTTTAATACTTACTGTAATATAATTTTAGTCAGTTTTAAGTAAACAAATAAAATAAATATTGCTGAACATTTCACACGGCGCTATCTAGCCTCAAACTAAGCATAGCTTGTACTATGGGAACCAGATAACTGATAGAATACTTATATACTTTTTTTTTTAAATACATACTTATCATTATATAGAAAAACATCCCGGCCCGGAACAAATATCTATAGATCATGTAAACATTTGTTCCGCGGCGGGAATCGAACCCGCTACCTCCTGCATCTCAGCCGGCTATTCACCCACTGCACCACGGAAGTCGTTATTAAGTGGTTTTCTTATTCTTTTTAAAACTTTATATTGGTATTTGCGCATGATTCTGTTAATTAGTTTATACTTATTTACTCTACTCTCTCTATTGTTTTTACTTTTAATTACTATAACTCAATTGCGAAGGAACTGCACCCACAGTGTAACAGTTTAAACTAACACAGGGAATAGTGAATTACTAAACTTGTGATTATGTAATTTTTGGTCAATAATAACATTGTATTTACATCATTAGTGGCCCATCTGCCACAGACTAAAAATTTAACAAACTAAAATCACTTCTATACCTGATGCAAACGAGACTCTAGGCATGTCATGCCTGGCTACCGTTTCACCTCCTTCCAACTCCGCAAGAGTGATAGCCTTTGATGATATAGTGAGTGCAACATTGGACCCGGATTGGTTCATCCGGGGTCGAGCGGCGAGCGCTCGGGCGGCGGCCTGGCAGACGCGGCGCTTCTTGTCGGCGGAGCGTAGGCCAGCCGCTGCACATACTCGAGCTATACATTCTCTGTAATAAAGAAATTTAATTAAAAATTAAACAAATAAATATTTTCAATTCTTTCTGGTACATAGGCATGACCTTAATAATTTTAGTTCTCTTTGTGATCTGCCAATCCGTATCGATAGGAGTTTAGCTCATCCCGCCACCTTCGCCTGGGCCTTCCACGCGGGTGTTGTCCGTTGTTTACCCATTCTGAAGTGGTCTTCGCCCATATTGTGTCTAGCATAGGGTACACGTATCCAGCCCAGTCCCACTTGTGGATTGGCCCTTAATCTTAACAACAGAGATGAGTGGAAAGAGGGGAGGAAGCCCTTTGCTCTGCAGTGGGACACAACAGGCTAATAATATCCTCTACAGGTGTCATCCCAAATCAACTGTTTCAGTCCCTCTCACTTCTGGATCTCCCAAAACATACCTTTGCCTTATTGCAGAAGGCAGTAATTTTGAATACATGCAGGATTGTAAGAAAGTTCTTGCAGACTGCCCTATCCACCGAATTATCATCTACACTACCATGTACAACGGTTCAAAATGATACCACCCGAACCACTGAGGGGTTCTTGGCTTAGGCCCGTGCAACTCAGTTATTCTCCGGCTTTTCTGAGCAGAGTTGATAAAAATAATAAATAAAAATAATAATAACTTTGATCTGCCATCAGTTGGAGGACTAAAGGTGGATTGCTTGTTAGATTTTTGGCATTCAGGATCAAAACACATTAGTCCTTCCCTTGTTTTCAAGCAGCAAGCAGGTTGTCCAAGAAATGGACTCTTTTTGGTTTGAGCATATTAGCTATAATTTCATATACCAACTAAAATTTACCCAAATCAACTGGTATTGAGGTCTATGTAAATGTACTTAATACCAGTCTATGTAAATTTAGATCGTATTGTGGACATTACCTTGTGCAAAAAGGGATATATACATAAAAAGATTTGTTTTTCTAAGCTCTTTGAATGTAGATAACTCTACAAATAATGGTGTCTTACTTTGCAACTTGTGATCTAGTTTCAAAATCCAATTTCTTCATAGATGTAAGTACTTCCATGCAGCCAATGTACTGTGAAATGAAACATTAAATGTTGTGTAATTGCTAGAAATGTTTTATTCTCGGAATACATGCAAGAAAATTAACTGCTAGGTATATTATTCTTAATGAATTATTATTATAGTAAAAAATTGCATACACACTACTAGGTACCATAAATTTTTATTTATTGGAGACTTATGGATCATTTTGAAAATCTATACTGTAAGTAGACTCAATAGAAGGGTGTGCTGATTTAGCCTAGAATATTTTTACAGCATTATCAGTAAAGACCATTAGGTATTTTAACCATCAATATTAAAAAGTGGAGTTAGTATAGTGTTGTGCATTACCCCCCATTCTTTAAATTTGAAAATACTTTTTTAAATTCCTTGGAACAGTATACTGTTCTCGAAAACTTTGTATTTGTAGCATCAGAATTCTGATCTAATTCACATCTAAACTTGAATTTAAATTTCATAATCTTCATTGACTCAACTATCAAATAAGTTTTGGTGACTGTTTGATCCTGACTTAGTTCAAAAGAATTATAGGTATAAATAAAGTGATAAGGGGAATATAACAAATAGAAAAACAGAAAACTGTTAAGTAATTTGCTTTGATGGGTATTTTAAGTTCAATCAGCTAGTACAAATCTATTTTTATTTGTCTTTAAAGACACTAGGGATTTAAAATTTACATAACTATAGACTTCCCGTTACAGGAATAAGCAGGATACTAACCCTGACGGCGTATGTAACTCCATCGCTCGCAAGGACTGAGTCCGGGTGTAACCATCCCCTTGGTGGCTTCGATACAAAAGAACCACCCTCTGCCATCTTTCAAAAAAACACTGGCCACTTTTATCGTATTAACACACTTTATTCTTCACACTTCACCTACTTCCAGCTATTTTATACGCGCTTTCATTATTGTATGATTCAGAGCAGTGTTCGGCTCTTCTACAACGCAGAAACTCAATAACTATGAGTAAAAGTTAGCCTTATCTATTCCATACAAGTTCTTACGATACTTTCAATATTTAAGAGTGTGGGAATAGTAGAATGTAATAAAAAATATGAAAATCACAAAATCGCAATGAAGACGCGAAAACGAAGTTTCAACTTTTTTGACAAATTGAATGGATGACATGACATGACATGGATGGAATGGACAAACGACAGAATGAACATTGAATGAATGAATCAACGAAAGTGACATGACAGATTGGTCAATGATCTTGCCACAGATTATTGCGTTTTTATTTAAATCAATTTTGTGTAGCATTGCGTTACATATTTGAAAAGTATATTTTTTGATTTGTTTTATTTATTTACTAAGGAATAACAAACAACTACAATATATATGTAAAGGTAGAGTCTGTTTTAGTACATAGTTTATCATGTGTAAGCTATTGATAGGTACTGTAGACTGCGACGTTATCCACAGGTTAGATAAATATGTAGGTACGTTTCTTATAGAGAAATGTTCCGCTGAGGGTCTTATAAACAAAGGGTAACATTAACAAAAACAAACAATGACCCAAGATTAAACAATATAAAATTGAAGAGTGAAGGTTACATAGGTAAATAGGCACTTACAAGAGTAACAAGCCTAAATCTGAATTTAGACCTCTACATAATAACATTTTTAAATTTAATAGCGAATATGTCAATATTTGAAAAGTTTGTACCTATCATAGTACCTACTCAACCATAGGGGAGACACACTCGCTCAATCATCTTCCAGTCATCCGCAAGCACATCAAACTGAGGATGGATGGTAATAAGCTCATTAAGGCTGCGCTGCGCACGGAAGATGGGTGATTATTGGCAGTGCAACGTACGTGCTCGTTGTGGTTCCAACAAGCGCACTCGGCCTGATCGAAATCTGACACGTTGTTCGGTTCAACATGAAATTGAGGTGGGTATGTATTTCAGTAATAATTACATACGTGCTTCACAAAAGCTGAGACACATCTTGTCAATGGAATGTAGTATATTCGCGAATATGTCAACCTCAGGGTGTACTTTTATGAGCTCATTCAGATGCATTTGAGCACGGCCGATGGGTGACTGTCGTCTAGCGACAGTGCGCGGAGGGATCGTTGCAAAGAGTGGGACTCGCCCAAGGCGGAATCTAGCTCGCTGCTCAGGCACGTACAGGCGGCTCGCTTCGCTCACCACTTCCGGGGAGCTGATCCCACAACCTACGCGTTTCGAGTGAGTTAAACCCAAGTGACATCTAGTTAGGAGACTTTAGGAGTTTGCAGCTTCCGTTATGTCCGTTATGCCAGCATTGCTAACTAGAAAAAAACAAATGTGGCTATGGAAATGCGTGTAGGTGGTCAGGGACACATACCAGGCTTACATATTAAAGGCATTCTAGGCATTCATTTGTTATTTTAGCCATTTAGTAGCTCCAAAATAGTATTTTAAAAGTACATAGATATTATAGGAATCATCTCATAGTTCTGATTCTCCTGTCCTCAGACAATTAGATAATTACCTACTAAGTACCTGTTATTATTAGTTAATATATCTATCTATATCTACTATCTACACAAAACCAGTGAGGACATCCTCAAAAAGAGGCCTTTGGGCTGCCTAAAAATTTCTGTCCATGGATGGGCCACTCATACGAAATATCTATATCTATAATTTTTTTCATTATTAAAGTGAAACTTTTATTACATCATCTCAAACATTTTCGCCTGTGTGTTGCATGTCGCGTGACGGTCGGCCGCGGAGTAGGGATAAAGTGAAAGGCGCTCGTCAGAGCAGCCGAGGCCAATATGGCGGCGCCTATAGTTCGCATCAGCTGACCGTGTAGTGTATAGACTATTACTCATTTGTCCAACGAAAATTTTTAGTTAAATGTCTATAATGTGAAACGGAGTTTCACCTTTATCGTGGTGTCATAAAACCATACAATCCTTTTTTTCTTTTGCTTAAATAAATAATTAAGTTGGGGGAGGTTCCTAGAACCGGACAGTAGGTATTTTAATCGGCGCGGCGCGGCGTAAAAACTCGCGCGCGCTGTTTTGTTACATGTGTCGCGGTTAGAATTCCTGAGAACTTGAGAAGTGAAGTTAGGGAGATGTCACTCACTCACGAGCCAATGTCGCCCCCAATAATATGTGGATAAATTATGTTTGTTTGGTCGCCCCCTTCGCCGCCAGTCCGTAATTTGTGGTAGGTAGGTAGGTACCAATGGTATCTACTATACTTGTCTACTGTCTACTACTGGTAACTACTGTCTTTAACCAATAATAGGATGGTACCGATTGATCGAGCAAAGCGAGATCTCTAAATCAAGTTAGGCAAATCGGTGTTGTATGTATGTATGTATGTTTGTTTGTCCGAGGATAACTTTCGAAGAGTTTATCCAATCATCGTGAAATTTGGTATATAGGTAGGTAGTGATGGCACAATTTTGGTGTGACTCAATGAGCTAAAAATGTGCAGGGGTTGTTGAGATATTGGGGTTCAAGAGGGGTAAAAAAAACCCCCAAAAAGAGACTATCCGGTCTAAGTGGCACTTCTAATAAAAGGTCTTTTTGAGTACATATCGACCCCGTTTTTATTTTTAGTTTTAAATTTGTAGTTTTTGAGTTATTAGCCATAATAAAAACTGAACTTTGACAAAATTCACAGGGTCCACCAGTGCTATAATTTGGTATGCGTGTAGCTTTAGTGACACAAATATAGGCAAAAGTCTGGAATCCAAAATAACTGCAATTTCTATCACACAAAAGAGTAACCAATTAACATGAACTCCCGTTACCTGTAATTTAAATGAAACTGTAGGTTAAGTTAGTTGGTAATTGATTTCGTGGCACTATTTTGATAGTCGAAGATTACGAATAATATTTTTTTGTTTTTATGGGAGACTCACGAGATCTCAGTTCGGGGCGAACCACTAGCTATGGTTAATTTATTGTATTTTTTCTAATGAAGTATATGGGTAAATTATGATTACTACATATATTATTAATAATTTGTTATAATTCGTGTTTTTCATAGTGGCGGACAATTTTATAATAGGGTTATTTATTTTACACCAGAATCGGACTAAAAACTTTAATCAATAGATAATTGTACTAAGCTACCACATTAGTTTATAAAATCGGAAGCTGACCTATAGATAGAAACACCTTCCATCTGGACAGAAAACTTTCCTTGTCTAGCCCGGACAACCTACCGGGATTTGCGGATACTTTTGTTAAAAAGGTCGCTTGAGATCTAAACTCTAATAACTTTACAAGTCCACATGAATAACAAAGTTACGTCGTTTAGAAGTTTGTCCCGTGGCAGTGGTAGGTAAATGTTTATTTTTACTGTTCAAATCTACCCTCGAACATTAACGTAATCGCCGCTGCGAGAATTTGAGTTACGGCCTACAAGGGTTTCGTCGCGTCACACCGAAATGTGCTGGCGAACCTGGCTTATTTGCCCGACTACCGAAAGGGGGGGAGGGGGTTAGTACCCCAGTAAAGGGTTATGTTCTTTCCCCGCGGATTTATGTATTTAAAAGCCGTTATTACCTCATACCACTTATATAAACCCAAACACTGAAAGCGCAGCTTGGGACGGCCTCTTACTGGATGGAAAGATGACCTAATAATGTTTACTGGGAGCCATTGGGTGTAGGCCGCACAAGATTGGTCGCTCTGCAAATCTATGATGGAAGCCTATTAGCATTGGCTGATATCAATATGATGACCCAAACGATGGGACCGTAGTTTGATAGAGTATAGTTTAACAATACGAGTGTATTATTAAGTATTCTGTACATTATTTATTACTTATTCAGTGATCACCCGAAAATCTACAAAAGTTGAAATATGCCAAACTGAATTTGAGTGCTTTTCCACCACATCTTGAAGCTTACTTACTTGTTTTTCGTTTATCTTTATAATTGCAACGCTCAATCTCTCAAATAACCAAACCCATTTTCCGCGGAAAATGCGTACCGGTGAAAATGCGTCTACTGTAGGCCGTAGCAACGGTGGTCCACAGCGCTTGCGTGCGTCAGTCGGCGGCCGCCCCGCTTTTAGACGCCCGGCATGCGTCTTGCCACTACCCGGCGCATCCTAATACCGTGCTCATTCTACCGCGCGCCCCTGTAAGTAAAACCTATTTACAATTAATTATAAAACCTGCATGTTGATTTTCATATTCTGTAGTATAGAATAATCATTTAATATTTGTGCTTTTGTTGACGCGGAAATGTTGATTTCCGCACGTGTATAGACGCACAGTAACAAATGAACGTTCGTTCGATAGCCCACTGCCCCTGTAAGAGGCTTTTTGCCTCAAGGGTTGCAATGAACAGATTAAAGGTTAAATATCGCTGGGAATTATTCTTAAATTGAGTTGTATGTAATTTTTTTGTCGGGATTTTAATATGCTAATTGCATTTGTTAATGTTGGAAGATAGCATTTCATTAAAAATGTTTAATATCTTACTTAGCATCTATTAATAAATATGGGTAGTTTAACGTACCGACATTATATTACTTCCTCAATGCCATAAATCATGCTTTTTTCCATGAATTCTTATCTTTTTAATAATTTCCACTAAATAAAATGTATTAACACACTAGCATAATATGGATACCTAATCTACCAGCGATTGTTAATTTTACGATACATATAGTATAATTTATTCAAACTCATCACGAAACACCACTTACAGTTTTCAAAAGGTACAGAATAATTTGACGTCGGGACTCACTATACACGTGCAGTGCATTTCCAGCATGCAATGTGAAGAACAACTGCAGAAAACGCCCTGCAAGCTGCAGCCGGCTTTTAATACTTTTCAATTTTTCACTCCACTTCAGACTTACTGTGAATCTGGTGCAGTTTGGCTTCAAATTGCATACCATTCGTTCACCGTTAGAGTACTTCAAGTTAAGTATATCTGAGTTCTATCTCATTATCATCATCATCTCAGCCCGTCTGCACCCACTGTTGGGTTCTTTCCGGTCCCTTGCGAGTCTCATCCATTGACACCCAGCTACGCTTACAACATCATTCGATCATCGGGTGGGTGGTCTGCTTCTTGGTCTACGAGCACCACTTGACCACCACTATATGATCGCCTTTGTCCAACGCCCGTCATCCCTCCTAGGCCAAGGGTCCAGTCCATCTCCAATTCAGCCCTGCGATCCTCATAGCCACGTCCACAACCTTTGTGCGACGTCGTTGTGTGAGTTCTATCTATTCAAGAAAAATTTCTAGACTTGAAACGAAATTCTTTATACTTGAATACTTTATACTATTTTCAGTTATTGGCTAAATTTCGTCTGGGAATAAACTGAATCCAGTCTCAAGCAATTATGTATTGAAAAGTATTTTAGTTCACGCTTGACTAATTCTGCAACTTGGGCCATAGACTATTCGTTATGAGAGGGGGCTTGAACTATCGTCCTCTAGATTGTGTCCACCCAAAGAAGGAGACTGGATCTATGTTTTTACACTCATGAACAGCACAGGGACGATTTTCATCCTGGATAAGGACTACATTTTATCCGGGAAAATTTAGATCTCTAAAATATCTTCGTGTGACTACAATTTCAGCTGATGGTAAGCGATGTTGTGATCTAAGATGGCACGAAGATCTATTTTAGAATACCACTTATTCGCTCTTATTTTAGAGAGGCCCAGATTGTCAGGAAAAATAGACGATGTACAGAATGTACATGACATACGAGTACTACCCGTACGAAGCTGTGTCGGGTCAGCTAGTTCTCACATAAATATGACGGACATGGCTATTTTTAATCCCGGGAAAATATTTCCATCTCACGGGAAAACACGGGTACTCGTAAAAAAAGGGCAAGGCAGTTGTCACTTCTGGGGAAATATTTTAATCCCGCGGAGAACCTACCATACGAAGCCAGAGCGGGTCAGTTCTCACATATAAACTTTAGAGTCCAAACTTCAAACAAAATCTAAAGTAAAAAAGAGGCAAGTCTAACGCACGCTGTTCATTTAAAAGGCGACTCGAACAATCGCCGTCTGGGCGTACGTTCAAGTCTGGGCGTTCCTTTCAGTTTGTCTACGCTCCGTGAGACACGGCCTGAAAGCGGTCTGCAATTAGCCCTGGCTAGGCTCTTTTCTTAGCTTTGTGTCTAGATTTAGAGTTTTAAGTTTTTCACGTTTGTAAGAAGATTTTTTTTAAGTTTGTTTGCTACGGAATTCGTAGACGCGCTACGGCGTAGAGCTCTTACGTTAAATACTACTTTGCTCACGTAATCACCGAATATAATACAAAAACTTTATTCTAGGTCAAGAACTGTATCTATTCGCGGCTAGATAGCGCTGTATGAAATGTCCAGCATTATTTATTTATTTTATTTATTCTAAATTCCATCATAATGGACACCACTGGTACGACGTTGTTGAGCATCAAACATCCATAGAAACGTATGCATTTCACAAATGCGTAAGTTTTTGAAATAAAGTCATACGCTTTAATACAGCCAAAGAATATTTTTAAACTATCGCTATAAGGTTCTAAAACTAGCTTATAAATTAGCTACCAAAAAGTGGAAATTGTATAAATTCAAATTAAAAATCTTTTTATTCATTGAAATCACAAGTATCATTTTGAAACGTATATATTACTGCCTGTTCCTTCGCGACCAAGCCAGGAAATAAAGGCAAGAAACAAGGCTGGTTGTTCTTTTTAATGATCCGTTTAGAATACATAACAATAAAGAAAATAAATTACTTCTAAATTGTAACATTTTTCACCGAGTTAGAGCAATTTTAATCCCAAGCTTCTCTATCATCTAAATAATCCGATATGTTATAGTAGGCTTTTTTATAAAGATTTTGTTTAATTATTTTTTTAAATTTGTTAATTGTCAATTTTTGTACATCACTTGGGAGTTTATTATAAAAGCGTACACAATGCCCCTTAAACGATTTACTAACTTTATGATGAACAGAGACTAGAGTGAATAATTTTATCGTAGACACCGTAGCTGTTCGTAGCACAAAGAAGTAGCTATCACTAATTAGTACTACCACCGTAGACAGTCACTTTAGACTTTATAATGAGTTAAATAACAAAACCACTCTATTTTAGACTTATTTAATAGCTGAAAACTGAATTCATCAATATTTAATTCCACGATCTCTTTGCAAGGAACCGACCTGCTTTAAAATTCAAGGGAGCTCAAGAATAGCTACTCATCCGTGGCTTTATCCATTCCCTTCCCTGTATTAGCAGGACTGCATAAATGAATATTTGATTTATTAATTAAGATACGTTGGATGTGGCTGCTTTTTTAGGGTTCAGCGCATAAAAACGGGACTCTTATGATCCACCTATCCGTCCGTCTGTTACAGCTGATTATCTCATAAACCTAATGAAGTGTTCACTATAGTTGAAGGTGTTGTTATAATGTTTTCATTTTATTTTTATCAATTTTCATTCATTATATTTCTCAATATATTTTTGTTCTTCTCGGTGTGCTATATCAATATTTATAGGTTTTATTGTACACAGCAAGTTCTGGGAAAAAAACATGCGGCAGCAGGCGATAGAGATCCATAAAAATAAAACAACCCTTTTCTACCCTTAATCTTCCTTAAAAGTTTACTGGTTTCCGAGTTTACCACAAAACTAACACTAACAAGACTAACAAACAATAAAAATTATTTATGTGGGTAGGTAGGTAGGTGCTATACATACCTACCTTCACTCAATCCCCGAGAGCAGTGCAGGCTTCTGACGTCCGTGACGACACTATTTGGGGTCAGCAGAATACCAGCGTTAAGTAGCTAGGTTCTAGCCTTCCTACTTAGCACATGCTGAGCTGACGCCATTTTGGCATGACTGGAATTTGCAATTATGATGGAAGTTGCGTGAGATATTCCTGTATTTTTTGATTATCCTGTAATCTTTGACTTCTGGCATTCTTGTTACATATCCTTCTATCTACACCCACTCTTAGAGCCAGAAGTCAAGATTCGTCATTACTTGAATGTCACCATCTTCTTTTGTGTTATATTTTGTAGTGTGTCGTGTCAAATAAATGTTTTCATTTTCATTTTTTTTTAACTAGAATAACGCTGCAAATTAACATAAATCTAGGTGTCTACGGAACTCTCGGCACGCGAGTCTCACTCGCACTTGACTGGTTTTTTTTAACCTTTTACCAATTCTCTCATTAGTCTTCAGTCTGTTGTTTTAGTTCGCTGACTACGAGGATTGAATATTGATGGACCGACGGTTTTATTGAAACGTTGCTAATTGGATGAGCATAGATTTCGTAATTATGATGAATACCTAGGCTGTCTGCCAATTTAGATACAAACCAGCTCTATTCTTCTTATTATTCTTATCTTATTATTGAATTCAAGACAGAAACTATACTAATACTATTTTTCAAACTTTCGCGATCACTATACATAATTACTGATTTAAACGGGTATTTATCGCGTATGCACCCTTTTTATTTGTTATCCCGACGTTTCGACTGTGTTGCAGTTTGCCGGCGGCTACGGTTGTTGCAGTATGTGATAGATAACAAATCAAAAAGGTATATACACAATTAATACCCGTTTAAATCAGTAATTATGTATACTAATACTATGCTAGACTATGCCAGCTCACGAATCTCAATGCAACCTTTGGATATTCATTTTTATTCATTATTTTTAAACCATCAATAATAACAAGATTTCGCCTGCGTCTTCAGACGCGTGGTTTGTCAATAAAACACAAGCCTCCTTTTGCGCGGTCGAGTAAAAAGTAACCTATATCGAAATCCCGTAATCTATCTATTTACCAAGTTGCATCGAAATCAGTCTAGCCGTTTAGTCGTGAACATAACAAACAAACAGACAGAGAGACAGAGCTACTTTCTAACTAAAGTACGTATTATAAATACACATAAAAAATATGTTTTATTACGTACAATTAGCTACTTATACAAAAGGCAATTACACTTTCCAGAATGTATAATCATGTTAACTTGACGAGGGGTCATTGCCCTTACTTACGAGACCATTGTTTGTTTTACGACTTTTTGAAATTCGAACCTTTTCATAGAAGAAACACTTCAGTTTTCAGTGGAAATTCTTTTAATATTATGATACCTTTACGTGCATACATATACACACGTACGTCTATGCTCGACGAGCAAATATATCGAAACATGAGTAGTCTACGAACATGAGACATTGGACATGAGTTTTAATATATTTTATTTTAATTATTTTTTTTATAATTGCATTAAATTTATTTGTCTTTAATTTTAGTTATTTAAAATTTTTAATACTAACATATATAAACAAGTGTATTACTAACTGCTCAGGGATCCTTGTGCAACATCAGTCGATACGTTCGATCTCAATTGGGCGCAGCAGGCTTACTCCCCAAAGTGATTCGATTCTGATTTTGTTTTTGATTCGAACTCGTTTCTGATTCGAACTCGATCCAAAATCTTACTCCCGAACCAATTCGAATCGAAAACAAAGATCGACTCCCAGTTCGAGTTCTAACGGTGTCGTTATGCGTATCCGGCTGATTACGTCATCGTCAGTCTTTGGTTAGATTCTTTTGAGCGCTTGGATATTTTTACTTGTCTGTCATTTTCGCACTTACAAAACAATTTGACATTGTTTTGGTAACACTATCAAGCTAAAACTTAAAAAATTACATAACATTTAATAATATTTTTTGGGAATAATGAGTGACGACAAACAATTAGAACGAATTATGCCTATATTTATTCTGTGCAATGAACTGTCAAGTGTCAATGTCATAAAAATATAGCGCGGTTGGCGTCAAATTTCAAAATATTCGTAGCTACAAGAAGTGTGCCAGCCACTACAAAGATTTTGTTAATTAATTTATTTTTGAATGAGTCTGTGTAAGTACAAGACTAATTTGAACTTTTATAATGAAATTAATTATTTAAGTGTGCATACAGTGTGTGATGATGAGCTTCTAAATTATGTTTGTGTCATTTCAGTGTATCTAAACAATTAAGTATGTCTCGTCCATCATATACCCAGATGGAAAAGTTGGTGCAATTCCTTGAAGACAATCCAGGAATTGCTAAAGGACATCTAAAATCAGCTCAAGCTCGCCATCTAACAAAATTAAAGTGGGACGAAGTAACTCTTACATTAAATTCGTTGGGTGGCGCAACGAAAGACGCCAAAACATGGGCCAAGGTAAGAGCACTACTCAGGGAACACTTGAGATAATGTAAATATTTAACTATCCCAATGAACGCATAATACTGTATTGACTTGCCCGGTTAAAATTAAATAATACCTGTATCATTCCCATATTCATTGCTAGCCTCCGCCTGCGGCTTCGTACGCGTGATACCCGTTTAAAATAACCTTATATTACTCAGTGAAGAGGGAAATCGGTTCAGGAATTCCAGCGATTACAAAAAAACATTTACCTTTTTATAAGTACTTATAGATTTTCTAACATTTATTTAAATTACGTTGTTTTCAGTTTTGGGCTGATAAGAAATATGCTTTAAAAAAACAAGTGGCCCAACGCAATGCTTCTGCTTCCCGGACTGGTGGTGGAGTAGATAGGCTGCAGCCTATCTCAGAATTAGATGAAAGGTTAATTTTTGTAATGGGAGGATCCAGCTTCGCAGAAGGTGACCAGGAGTTGAGTGTCCCGCTAATTGTTTCTTTAGTAAGTTTCAATTATTCATATTAAAAAAAACTCGCTGACCCGCCCGCGGCTTCTCACGCTTGAAATTTCTCGTTCCCGCGGGAACTTCGGTATAAAAACTATATAAAACACTCTTGTCAAAGTGACGCGACACTTCACGTAAATGACTTCACGTCAATCTACGACGGTTATATTATATGTGTACTAGCTATTGCCAGCGGCTTCGCCCGCGTTGTTCTGGGATGCAAAAATACATATAGAAACTTTGACATCACATTTTTATCCCATGGAACTTATTTATGGGATAAAAAGTAGCCTATGTGTTAATCCAGGTTATAATCTACGTACATACTAAATTTCATCGAAATCGGTTCAGTCGTTTCGACGTGATTGAGTAACAAACAAACATCCAAACTTTCGCATTTATAATATTAGTGTGGTTGTTCATTTAAATATACTAAAATCACGATTAACAAATGGGGGGTGGGGGTAAGAGAGGGTGAAAAATACTTTGCGAGCTATTCTCATACCTACAAAATATACAAAACTAAATTAAAATCGGTCGACCCGTTTCAAAGGAGTGCGACCACAAACACCGTGACACGAGATTTTTATATATTAGATTGTAATAAGCGTGTTGATGAAGTTAAAACACGATTTTTAATTATTTAATCAATTAATAGGCCGAAGACCCACTGAGACAGGAAGATATAGTGGTTCAGATAGAGGGACCCATACCCAGTACCTCACAAGCTGTGCATCCACCAGCTAGCCAATCGTCAGTTCCTTCCAGTAAGTATTAAACGAAATAGCAAACTATTTTTTATAAACCTATTCATTAAATGATAATATTTTAGATGTTTTGTATGTAACCTCAGTAAGTAAGTATAAATTTAAATTTTCATATTTGTTTATTACACTTAAATTATAACAATACAGAAAAATTCTAATACACTACATTTAAAACAAAGACAAGAAATAACAAAATTAAATCTAGAGAAAAATAAAGAATTTAAGTTACCTACAATTATATTCTGGAAGAAATAATTTTAAGCGATAAGATCACCCATTGTATATTTCTTTTGTTTTGTACAATAAAGTGTTCATCTATCTATTATCTACACAAAAAAGACACCCTATGAAATATTATTTTTATAATTGACCAAAACTTAACAAAATAAAAATGCATGGCATTAATAAGTTGATGACAATTGAATCCCAACTTAACGAATATTATCATTATGATTACAGCCTCAAGACGTAGCCCACGCAGACCTAGGCGATTGCAGCAGAGCCAACTCCAAACAGAGCGACAACGGCTCATAACAATAGAGGAAAGGAGAGTGGAAGCTGAAGTGGCTAATGCTGACAGTTGGGGAAGGCTTTGTGCAGGCAGTCGATAATTTGGCTAATGCTATAATTGTATGCGGTGACAAGATCGCACAAGCATTAGAAAATAGAAATTAAACGAATAATATTAAATATATAATAAAATACATATTAGGTAGTAAATTAACACAACAAATTATATTTTAGTAAATTAAAGCAACACGCAACATGCGTTTATTATTTTGGCTGCATTCTGTGGATCGTAGTGTAACACCCGGTGACGCTATAAACACCTCCATCTAGCTTTCAAAAGCCCTATTGTACGCTCTACTGTGTTCCTGGCGGAGCAGTGTCTCTGCGTGTAATGCTCCTCAGGAGATCCAGCTTCTGCATTTAAAACAGGTGTCATCATATATGCTCTCTGAGCATACCCGGAATCACCTATAATAAAAAAAACCTCTGTAATTGGTCAGGCACCACAACCATACAAAAATGAATTGGTATGATCCTTATCGGGTCAATAATTGATTTTAGTATGCTATTGTAATTTAATTTACTTACCTAATAAATATACAGTTTCACCCCGACTTTTTAATTCTAATAAATGTGCCTTTACTGGGTGCTGATTAAATATAAAAGAATCATGGGTGGCACCCCCAAATGTAGCATCTACTCTACACTTAAAATATTCATGTTGCTGTCACAAATCTGAAAATAAAAGAGAATAATTACAATTAGATAATGAAAATATGTACACATAGGTACATGGACTTAAAATGGTAATGTAAGCTTACAATTTGTACATTCCTGGAATGATAATGTTTCCTGTTAAAATATCTTTCTTCATGCTCTGTAGGTCGAATGATGGCCACATGTGTTCCATCAATGCAACCTTCCACACTTGGTATATGAAATTTTTCATAAAATCTGTAAAAGAAGAACAATATATAATAATAATTATTACAATCATGCTGTCACACACACATAATAATGTCTTCTACTTACTTTCTTTTAATAACATTTCTTTCTTCAGCAGTTTGGGGAAACTTTATATTATTATACTTTGTTAAAATGTCTCTGTGCTTTAAAAATGCTTTTGTGACTTCTCTTATAGCTTTTGATACGGACTGTTGAGACATTACCATACCATTTCTTCTTACTACTATTCTTTGGTAGCTGCCAGTACCGTAGAATGACAATGCAACCAAAATCTGTAAAGACAATTATTTTGTTAAATCAATTGAAGATGAAGATTGTATAGAAAATACGCG
This sequence comes from Philereme transversata, assembly GCA_963924445.1. Lineage (NCBI taxonomy): Eukaryota > Metazoa > Arthropoda > Insecta > Lepidoptera > Geometridae > Philereme > Philereme transversata. The sequence continues at coordinate 17,268,213 of OZ004342.1, forward strand.
GACATTTATTCGGCGTATCCTGGATAATCAATTGTTTTAAAATCAATTAGATGTATAGAAGACAGACACTTACGATTTATTTTTAAAACCTAGAAGAAATTCACCTTGCAGAAGAACAGAAATATCACTTCGTCTGATTGTTTGCTTCATGAGCGGTGTTAAATCTTCTACCAACACATCATATAACTCCTTGGACAAACGATAATTTCTCCGAAATTCTTCAGAATCCATTTCCAATACCCGGGTGTTGTAGCGAATCATTCTTTGCATATTTCTTCTCACCCGAATGTCCATACGGTTCGCTTCTTCAAGAACATTGAAAAACAACGCAACGCGAGCCATAATTACGACGAATTTGAGGAAAAATCACAGTAAACAATCTCACTCGAACCAAACAAAGTAGCCATTTTGCTATCGTAACATTTGACGTCTAGCTTCGATCCTACGACTCGATAAATAGCTGTCATCGAGAGTGGGGAGTAAGGATTTTTCGATCCTAGCGACTGAAGACGATCATAGTTAGTTCCGATTTGAGCCACAGCACGATCGTGCGCTCGTGTCGATTTCAAGAGTACGAAAAGGCATTAGATTCGAATCAAATTCGATTGATTCAGAACTCGAAGCTGTCGGGAGTAAGCTAGCTGGAACGTCGAGCATGTACGCACGTGGGGACTTTCCATTACACTACGCCCTTATGCCAGAACTAAACTCAAAACTGACTCGTGACTCAAGCATAGATTTTTGTCAATTTGTTCATTGAAAGCTAAAATCTTTTGAGTTTCGATTTTTTTTATATAAATTATAGGCTAGCGTTTGACCACTATCTCGCCTGATGGTAAGCGATGATGCAGTCTACGATGGTACACGCTTGCCTAGAAGAAACCTATTCACTCGCGACTTGAAGATCCCTAGGTTGTAGTTATCAGGAAACACAGACTCAGGCAAGGCGTTCCACTCCTTGGCGGTGCGCATAATAAAGGTGGAAGAGTACCGCTTTGTGCGTATGGGAGGTGTATCTACCATGTAGCGGTGGCGCATCGCGGAGCGTCTGGTTGTCCGATGATAGAATGGGGATGGTGGGATCAGGTTGAAAAGCTCCGCAGCACACTCTCCGAAATGTATCCGATAAAAAACCGAGAGGCTTGCAACCTTTCGACGATGCTCGAGATGATTCACGCTTGAGCACAATTCTAGAACACGGCCATTCTACAAAGTTTAAAAAAAGGTTAAGGTAAAGTTAATTTATCATAGAAATATCCCAAAGCATTCTGAATCCTAAAATACGTTTGATTTAACATTGATCAAACGCTTCAAAAAATTACACTCGTTTTGCGAATGAGTACAAATGTGTTTATCAGTTTTACAAAAAGCTTAGTGGCGTCTATTTCATTTATGAGTGGTTTATTTGAATGCATTATAGTTTCAGGGCTTAGGTACAGCTTTTTGATGAATTTTTATTTCTGTGAATATTATCTTGGATAGATAAAAGTACATACATAGAGAGGAAAACTAACACTTCAGTAATATTTCTAAACATAAACGGATGGCGCGGCTGTGTCCCAACAAGCTAACTTGAAGTTATAAAAAGCTAAATTCAAGTTAATTATCCATACATATCAGTTGAACGCATAGATTCGTATTTGGCTACCCCACATAAAAGGTAGAAGGTAGAAAAGGGCTATCTAGCTTCAAATTAAGCAAAGCTTGTACTATGGGAACAACAATACAAGCTTTTAATAAATTACTGATAGAATACATAAATAGATGATTTATTTTTGGGAATTCGTAGGTACTTAAAAACCCAGACCCGGAACAAATATCTGTAGGGCATGGAAACATTTGTTCCACTGCGGGAATCGAACCCACAGCTTCCTACGTCAGAGACCACTGCACCACGGAAGTCGTAAATGGAATATTACGTATTCTGTGGTACTGATTCGGACACAAGTGTGAACTGGAAGCATTGTTTGGATCTCGCAGCAAAGTTTTTTTTCACAAGAACTTAACTCAATAGCTGTATCATTTTCCTTTCTTATCCTCAGTATCGAATATTCCACGTATATCGTTCTATTAAGAATGTATTATGGACAACAATAGCCGCAGATACGTTTCCATTTCCTTGGACTCCACACGCTTAAATATTGCAGACGCTTTTCCGATAGCGCTAAATAAATCGACTATACGTTTTCCCCTTCGCTGTTGATTTTCTTTGCGAATGATGGAATGAAATATTGAATTGGGTCAGAGAACTGGGGATATTCTTCTTGAAATGTTAATGAATAGAAATGAGAGCAATATTACATCACAAAACATAATCATATCATCCATAGGACGTCTACGGAACACAGAACCAAACTGCTCCCAGCAACCTTTATTAAATCGTCTTTCCATCTAGTAGGGCGGTTCTACATTTTTCAGTGCCTAGTCTCCATTCGAGAATCTTTCTGGCCCAACGGCTGTGTCACAAAACAGGCCAGTCTATCTTAAGCCGCGTACAGATATCGCGAGGCGTGCGTCACGCATGCCTCAACCCGAGGCATAGCAGGTACATTTATGCATGCGTCCCGAACGACACATGCTCAAGCTGTTCAGCTTGCAAACAACGCAAACAACCACGCACGGTGTTCGTCAGTAGAAAAATGGCTCCGACAAGGCGAGACGTGCAGATTGCAGCTGCGGCCTATATAGTGATTTATTCAATATAAAAAAAAAGGATTAAGGAGGAGGATAAGGTTTAGAGTCCCACAATACTCTGTTATTTTCATAAAGTTGGACAAGTTTACGCAGCAATTCGGTATCGGCCTCCATGACGCATGAGCGCGCAAAGCAAATAACACCCGTCCGTCATACGGAGCGCACGGCTCAAACTGAGGCGGCGTTCGCAACGATCGTATGACGCGAATGCTCACTGCCATTCGCAACGCACGCCTCGCGATGTCTGTACGCGGCTTTACTAAAATAATACGAAATGCTATCTCTGTAAGTTAAAAAAGCCTGATTAAAAATTGAAACAAAAGCGCTGGATATAAAAACGACGGAAACATAACAAGAGTATTGTTCCTGAAGCTCGAAAAGTGATTACTTTCAGCATTAAAGGTGCGACATCAAGGTCCCATACCTGTAACATTTATATGTGTCTCAGATCCGAAACTCACCCAAGTTCGACACTTTGTCTAGTGACCGCAATTTATTAGTTTGTTTTCGATTCATTACTCACGAAGATCCCGTAAAGGCTTTATTGTGAAGGATCGCTGTGATTTTATTGTCGCTTTTATCGTGGTAGAGATTGTTCTGTTTTCTTTTCACTTGAATAATTTACTTTTAAGTGTTTTTAGCATCCTGTCCTTTCTTCATTCTACTGAAAAAGGTTTTAGTGGTAAGTAGTGAGTTTACTCGTAAAAAGTGTCTGGCATCCACGCATTTCTAGGCAGTCTGACGGCCGCATCCGTACAGCAAGTACTTTGGTACGTTTGTAGCACCTGCTTCCTTCTCACTGGGATTTCATCCATTCAAAATGCTCAAGTCTCTAAGTTTCGAATCAATAGTTCATTGGTAGTCGGCTCAGCTCTCGCACTGAGTCAACATTACAGATTCACGAGAGGATAGTTCTACGGATCGGGTAATGGATTGCTAATATTAGCTAAATCTCGTAAGTTTTACACCCCAGCTGGGGATAAAGTCGATCCATCCGTCTTTTTCGCAGCTATTTGTTTCCCACATGTCTGGATTAAGTGGCAAGGGGTGTCTTGCATTAGTCAATTTGGTTTACGTTAGAAAATCATTTAGTATTGACGGGCGATTGAAATGATTGAATATTTGAGGGCAGGGTTGCGTAGCCAAACTATTACTTTGCCACGATACTTCCGAAAACCAGCAACGAAATGCTAATGCGTTTCTGATACGCAATTTTATTTTTGAAAGTTACGAATGGTAAATCGAATCTTGAAGTTTCGGTGTTGAAATAAAAACGAAAACATTCAACAATCAAGAGAACATTTTGGAAATAAGAGTGCACAGCACAGTATGTAGATATGTAGTCATTATGACTTAGAGATCTTGTTAGTCTCATATTTTACAAGCTTTAAATAAATACTTCCTCTCACGGAAAAAAATCTCACGTAAATATTATAATATTCATACTACTCACCTCAAGTAAGTAAGAGTTACTCGTTATTTCTATTTTAAAAGACTACCATTGATGGAACAGTCTGCACACTCGAAACGACCTTTTACGACATCGGTAGGCGCGGAGCTGAAATATGACACGAGGGGAGGGTTCAGACGGCCATTGTGGTAGCGTCTATTCTTTCCAATGAAATGACGTCATTCAAAACATTTTATTTCACTACTTTTGTTTCCCATCAAAGCGCGGGATGAGAGTGCAAAGCCAGCAAAAACAAATCGAGATCGTTTTCCGAATATAAAACGCTACAAACCCGAAAAGATTATTCAGTATAATACAAGGGATAGTCGTGTGAATTTTATGAACTACTGAATGTTTATGTAGAGTTGTTCCGATACATGTTTGAATATTACATGAATGGAAACTTCCTGATTTACATTTTTACTGACAATACCGAGATTCAGGTGTGTTGAGGGAACTTACAAAAGTGCTTTGAGAGCCGTCGGGTCGTGTTTACCTGTTTATAAATGGCGAGGTTCTTGACATAGTTCGTATTCAGGGCAACAGTTAGAGGCCTCTCTTAAAACTTTGTTTGCTTTTAATAAGCTCTCTTCACTAGGTTTTCTTTGGAGAGCTAGAGATACAAAAATGTTTAACATTTACCTAAAGCAAGTAAAAATGTTGCTCTTCATTCTCGGTAGATTCGTATCCTCTTTGAACAGCTAAATATTAAAATCATTCGCAAGCATAACCTTCCAATGCTAACAACGACTTAGCTCGCGTGTTCAAAACCTTAGAAATAAACCAACATAATAAGTAGGTAATCCAATTTCCAGGTGCCGTCGCCGGCATGCTGGGCGCGCGGCTCAAGTCATGGATGGAAGCGCAGCTGGGGCGGGCGAAGAAACGTAAGCAAAAGCAGCCTCGCCAGACCACAACCACCACGCCAGGCCCGGTACCACCGCCACATCTGTCGTCACCGGAAAGTGCGTACAGCACGGGGTATTCCACCGATGGGACCTCACCAGGAACTGCGCCAGGGCCGCTGGCAGCGCCTATAGTAGCACCCCCGCCACCTCCTACACCGCCGACCACACATCTCTACCATGAACCAGCGGTACCAAAAGTAAGAAAGAAAATTAAACTGTCTTTGTTAAAACTGGGCATACACCTCACAGAAGCCCACTGCGGGAATATAGCACTTTACGTCGGTTATAAACATAATAACGGTCAGTAATGTTACGTGAAATACTCCAGACCACATTAAGGAATTCCACAAGCGGGAGCGAGTTTGCAAAAGTTTTAGAATTCCAAACCTTACCAGAGTCCTTTTGCTCACAACTCGTAACTTTTGAATATAACCTTTTTGGTAGCGTGCTATTATGAATATAGAATGTTTTTAGAAGTACCAACTTTAAAATAAATGTTATAGCAGTAGAATCTGCAAAAAAATAGTAATTAGAAAACTAAAGAATTACTAGTAAAAAAAAAGTGGCACTCCGGGTGGCAGAAGTGAAAACTTGAATAAAAGCAGACTACACTACAGAGTGTCAGTAGTCAGTGACAGGTGTCGGTAACAGTGTCGCGAGTTCAATGGTTTTCTCCCATCTCAGAAAATGCTCAACGCACCTAAAGAAGTTCTCGCTTCAAAAATGTCGTACTCGTACCAACGTGAGGGAATTTCAAATATCTTCGTCAAAATTACTTCATATTTTAGTTTAAGTACCAAATCCCTCCACTATCATCCTATTAAATCAGACACATGAAACTCATGCATAAAATTTACTCTGCTTCACAGACAAGATCAAAAGACGCGTTTCTGTAATTTTCGCAAGTTTCCCCCTCACAGTTCTATAGTGCAACCTAATGGAACCAATTACTCGTAGGTACTTAGGTGCTTGGTACAGAAACGTTATTAGCAGAAGGGTAAAATCATCCTTTTTGCAAAACAGCTAGGAATTTATCTGTTCCGTTCTGAAATTATCTTTTGTAAATGAGCCATCAACAGATAATGACTCGCTTTTTTTAAGCATGATATTAGAATATTTAGTCCGTTTTACTTTTAATAGCATACCGGAACCAAATTAAGCCCATTAAACGATAAAATTGAGCTAATAATATTACTTCCTATGTTGGTGCTGAAACCTCATTATCGTCCAGTCTCATAGCTATTTTCGCGATATGAGAATCGACCAAGGTTCCGCACACCACAGCTTTACTTTATTAATTAACTGGACCGGATAAATTGACGAGGGGACGACCTTTTATCCATTGCAGGCTGGCCGAGTGACCTTTCTATAATCATGTTCTTCATTGTTTTTGTAGTCTTGGATAGTTAATGCTATTGTTCTATATTGCTTCGCACGCGTGGTTTGTCACTAAAAAGTAGCCTATGTTGCTAATTTCATCGAAATCGGTTCAGCCATTGAACGTGATTGAGTAACAAACAAACATCCAAACTTTCGCATTATAATATTAGTGTGATGGGAAGACCTTATCTATTTAATTTGTATTTTGTTCGCATTTTCTTTCACTTTAAAGTAAATCCGAAAAACTCTCTTGTAAATTGGGTTATCAATTTGTCTCCAAAGCAACAATTTACATTAAGAAACCAGTCCTATTTCCTTTTAAATTATTAAGCTTTATTCTTTTACAATTTCAATAATATCTCAGCAACATCCGAAGCTAATGAACGTTGAAGGCAATTTGTTCTCGCTTCCAAGTTCCAAGTAATCCCTTGATGTAAGTACCTCGTTTAATTTAATGGAGGATTTACATAATCGACTTTAAGAAAGACTTTTACGTTTTTAGAGGTGATTATAGAAGGATCAGATTGGCCGTTTAAACTTTAAAATCTTTTGTGTACCTTTAGGTGCATAGTTTTAAAAAATACATAGGTACTGGAATTGAGAATTCATCTCTAAAATTTTCCCATAAAATATTAACTGTAGTGGAAAGTGATATAGTTAATATTTAATAACAACAAATACTGTACACCCTTTTTCTGCGAATAAATAATTCATTCATTCATGTAAATAACGATACTGACAAGGTAATTTATTGCAGTTCAATTCCATTTATTCGTTATATTATTAAATATTTTTACCACAAAAATATTCATTATTATTGTATTTTTCTTTATTCACAACTAGTTGACCCGCCCGCAGCTTCGCACGCTTGAAATTTCCCGTTCCCGTGGGAACTTCGGGATAAAAACTATATAAAACACTCTCTCCCACATTGTGTATCAATTCAATTCACATTCACGTGTTCAAAAACACAAATTTTACATTTTTGTCTGTGGTCAAATATTTATAGGTGTTCAGAAATTAAATACACGAAATAACGTTTTGATAATAAATGAAATAAACGACAGGTACGAACAGTTTGTAGGGGAAAATAAAATATTTTCTACATTTTTACTACTTTCATTGCATATTCTTTATACTTACACAAAATTACGCATTTCGGTTCAGCCGTTCTCGAGTTTTTGTGAGACTAACAAACGTCAATTCATTTTTGTATACATTATAAGGTTATACAAAAAGTTTTCAAAAATCAGAACTAGATGTCGCCACTAGAAACATTAGCGCGCGCTATCGTTACGTTTTGACAATTTCGTATATTCGAGAACCCAACTGCTGCGTGCAACTTCCTTGTCTCGGGGAGCATAATGCACAGTGATCGTAAAGTGAGGGCATTGATGCTGACACCCGCAAGTTAAATCTTGATAACCCGCGCCCGGCTGCCGCAAGGTGGTCGAGCGCAATTTTTGATAGCCCTCCTTACTTTACCGGAGGCTTTTGTTTGAAACTTTTGCTAAGTTTATAGTGTTAGGAGGAAGCTGAAGGCTTTTTTATTAGGATTCATTATTACTTGGATTTTTTTATAGCCCTGCACAGTTATGAAAGGATTAATTTTATTACTACTTTTAGGTAGTAGGTGCGATGTATAATGGCTAAATATAGGGAGTCATTGACCTTAGTTACGAGAAAAGTGTTTGTTGCAGTTGCATCCTGCATAGCGAAAGTTACTCGTATATGAGACCACAAGCTTTCGTCCTTTGTTTTGTTAGATTTTAATTTTTATAATGTGTTTCTGTACTTGATGGACTATCTATTTTGTTTAGATACTTCTATAAATCTAGTTAACCTTGTGAAACTATTGGATGTATTAATACATTACTAACTTATTATGTATTTCGGTTAGTGTAGAAAAATACGATTAGTATCTAAACCCTATCATTACAATTTTCCAGCAACGTCGCTCCTCAGTAGCCAGACGTGTAGCCCCCGAGCCAGTAATCGTCTGCGCTACTCCCTCCCCCCGGCCCCGATGCCGGATCAGGACCAACCCTTGGCTAGGAGGCTCGCCGAAGAGAAAGCCGCCGCATCTGTTCCATCAGCAGTCCCTGCAGTGTCCTTCGCCGCATCCACAGTTACACCACGCGCCGTTCTCACTTGACTCACATCAATTGAAGTTTGCTACCAGGTTAGTGTGTTTGCTTTGTTTACACGTTTCGGAAATGGAACAAGCATATGTCCCAATTGTTGTTAAGTGGTAATCATCGCCTATAACAAAGTATTGTCTCGTAGGTGACTCACCGCACTGTCTTGCGTCTCTCGTACAACTCTACTATTCTTAAGATGACCAGCCCCAAATCCATAAATGTGTATCTAGTCTCTACAGTGATTATTAATTGTCTCATTACCGTGTATTTCTAGGTCACCACACCTATCACCCCATCTCTCTCCGGAACCGACCCGCTCTCCATACCGCGGCGCCTCCAGTGACGAGGAATGCCGCGGCCTCAGGCCCCGGGGGAGAGAGACAGCGATACTCTCTGACGCCGACTTCGACTCTCACAGCGACACGGGACTGGACGGGGGCGATGAGGACGAACCTGATGAGCTTGCGTCTCCTGGCAAGAGGCGAGCAAGGAGGCGGAGGCCACCACGACGACCTCCTAGATCTGCTGGTATAAATTACTTAGATAATAAGACTCACTTCGTTTTCCCACTATGTTATACGAGATTAAACTCACTTCACTTACTAATGCTGCTTGAAAGAGATCGCTCTCAGTGAGAAGGTCGCCTATTGTACGCCGTTTTATTTCAGTGGTATATCGTTTCTGTGTTAATTACAAAAAAAAGTGTTATCCTAAATTGTGTTATAGGGCTGTTTCATATTGCATTTGGTGGCTTTATGACGTTGAACAATTTTAATGACCTCCAGATTATCTGAACAATCGCCTGTCAGAGAACTATGGGCAACCTTTTCTGCGTATATCTCGAAAACTTATGTCTATAAATCAATCATTTATTCATCATTATTAATGTATGACAGTATAAAATAACCTTTCATCATCATTATCATCCACAGTCCGACTTCACTCTCTGTTGGGTATATTCCTTTCCAAGTTTGTGCCACCTGGCACGATCCTGCGCTTGTCTCACCCACTGACGGCCCGCGACCTTTACAATGTCGTCCACCTTATTTACTCATTATTATATTATCTATTATCACTGTTATACGTAAATTCTAGGAACTGTCAGTATGTTACTTTTAGAGATACCTTTAATTGGCTGTATAATCATAAAAACATAATTTTAAGATCTTATTTGATAACATATCATCAGCAATTAATAAATGACTTATGTCTTCATTTTAGATCTATTCTATATTTGTAGTTCTTGGTCTTTCCAATAAAATATAATAAAATGTACCATTCCAGGAGCAACCCCACCACGAATGCGGCGTCGTAACCACGCACCCTCTGCACCACCCGTTAGAGAGCGGGACCCGTTGCAGGAGGCCGACAGAGAGGCAGAGCGGAAGTACCGCGAGCTCATCCGTGAGGCTGAGAAGCTGCTGGTCACTGTGTCTCGCGCTCCACTGGAACCACCGCATAACCCGCGCGTCAGGGAGCTGCGAGCTACCGAGGTGAGCCGCTACCTATCTATCTGCTTCCTCATTGTTCCTTCTTCTTTTCCTGTTGTATATTAGTGTACTGCCGTCTTGTTTTAGTTTACTCCGTAGTTCCTTGTGTGTGTCAACTTCATATATTTTCTTACTTTCTTTTCTTCACGCAGTATTGAGAAGGAATATGCCAAGCGGATCTTGGAACATCCAATCGTTTGAGTGTAGAATTTATACCATTACGTATTTTTCCTGAGACCTGAATTTAAGTGCCAAGACTAATTGGATATAGATTGAGACATTCATCTGAAAAAAAATCTATCATGCATGTCATAAAACATTTAAAATTATCCTTCGTAATTTCCTTGCATGTGAACATTGAACCTTCTTCTTTTAAAGGTGGAAGCCCCTCGCAGAAGTCCAGAACGCACTCACATAACGAACTTCATGCGCGCCAACTCCCCGGAGCCCCCTAGACGACTGTCCCCAGTGGCCAAGAGGTCCCCCCTCGCTTTCCCTCCTCCCCCTCCTCCTAGGATCCACCCCCCCTCGCCGACTGACAGACCACACTCAGAGCCGCCGAAGCGGAAGGCTTATGCACGGGATGAGGTAAGGATAGGTTTAGAATATGGTGTCAAGATTCCCTCTAATATACTGATCTATTGTTGCTTGAGGTTTCACTCCATTGAAAACGAAAGAGGGCTTTTCATTTTCGATTTTAAAAAAAACTAGTTCCAACTAGTATTACATATGTTTTATGTGCCAAAATCTCAAAGCCACAATATCAGAATTTGCCTATAACCATGTCACTTCGTCAGATAAACAAACACAGATTTTATTTTATTTTTCAAGTTCCTCGGAAAATAATGTTGACACGGCAATTAACACTGACAGTTCACTTTCAAAGTCCTGTAAAGGTTAATCAGAGGATGACAGTGCAACGTCATCTGTTGACAATGGGCTTGCCTCATTCTCATTCCCATATATGAAGTGTTAAGGTGCTTAAGGACACTTCATACATGAGATGATAATATCACAGTATATTATGCCTTATGCTGGCCTACTCCATCTTAAAATCTGGCCCGGGTAATACAGCGCCTGCGTCAGTTCACTGATCAGTGCCAGGAATGATGAAGCCATATAAATGATCTTTCTTAAATATTGGCTTAAAGAGGGACCTTCAAAAGAGTCTAATAATCAATAGTAAATTCAAAACTCAGCTGACTTTTCAGTTGAAAATATATCGTGATTAAATTCTGGGTTTTGACAAGTTAATGATAGATAGACGTGTTTTGCAAATTCCTTACATGCTTGTAGGTAATTTACTGGTTTAACTTATCTCTAAAACCGGAAACCCTATTAAGCAACTACTTTAGTAATTATGATTCTTCGGTTTCTTCTCACGAGCCAATGACGAACCACAGCAATTGGTATGCAAAACCTCAACTAACATTAAGTCATTATTGCTGTTACACACTGATTTTAAGAGGCTTCACCTATAGCTTTTAAATGTTTAGGGATTTACCCACTTAATAACTGACAGATACGTCTACTATTTTAGTTTTGGTTATATATTAAACATTTTAAATCGCAATTACTAGTGGTTCGCCCCGAACTGAGATCTCGCGAGTCTCCAATAAAAACATAAAAATATTATTCGTAATCTTCGACTATCAAAATAGTACCACGAAATGCATAACCACTTAACTTGGCCTACAGTTACATTCAAATTACAGGTAACGGGAGTTCATATAAATTGGTAATCTTTTTTGGGCACAAATTGTGGTAATTCTAGATTTCAGACTTTTGCCCTATATATGTGTCACTAAAGCTACATGCATACCAAATTTCAGCACTGTGGGGTTACTGGTGTACCCTATGAATTTTGTCAAAGTTCAGTTTTATTATGGCTAATAACTTAAAAACTACAAGGTTTAAACTAATAATAAAAACGGTTTCGAAATGTACTCATAAAGACTTTTATTATACGTTTTATTTGACCGAATAGTCTCATTTTGTTTTTTTTTTACCCCTCTTGAACCCCAATATCTCAACAACCCCCCCCCCCCATTTTTAGCTGATTTAGACACATCAAAATTGTGCCATCACCATCTACCTACATACTAAATTTCCCGATGATCGGATAAACGCTTCGAAAGGTATCCTCGGACAAAAAAACATACATACATACATACAACGCCGAGTTGCCCCAGTTGATTTGGAGATCTCGTTTCGCTCGATCAATTATATACAATTTTAATAATTATAGATATTTTTTAATTTAAGTGCATAATGCTTTCATTAAAAAAGTTCTAGGAGGATTTAATACTAATAGCAGCATTTTTTATTTCGTTTTGCTATAATGAATGAATGCTTTATCAAGAAAAAAAAACTTAAAAATCAAAATGTAAATTTCAATGTTTATTTATAAGCTTGTTTAAGCATGGCATAGTCTGCTTTCATTCACTACATTTGTCATTTTCCTCGTTTGTAATTTTGCAAACGAATAAAATCATAAAATGACTAATCCTTAGGTACCTGCTTTCTTACTAATATACCTAAGTACTTAAGTTTATATGAAGACGGTTTTTGCTCTACATTTCAGGTGCTACAAACACTAGAGGGGCTTCGTAAGAGTCTCCAACAGCAGTCAGCTTTACTCGCCGTACAGAGGACCCGACTCGACTCTCTATAACCTAATCCCGTTCCTGCCAAACTTGTTTACCTCGTAAATATTCCTCATACTAACACTTATTACAAAATATCAAGTGGCCACTAAGTGAATCTATTATGTCCCATCAGCGGGTCATAATTGTGTTCCTTTGTTATTCGTAAAGTGAATATACATTTTAGATAAATAATTTAAAGTGTATGCACACCATGGAAGCAAAACCTCCGACTCTAATTAACAATTTTTGCTTAACTGTTCCGTCGTATAACGTATGTTGGAACTGAAAAGTAAAATGAAACACGCAAAGTGGCGACTTAGGATCCGATCCGTCTATTATCCAAGATTGTTATCCTCATACCTACTCAATGCTCACAGGTTACTGATCTTGGATCAAAGATGAATCGATTACTGGAAATACACAGTAAAATAAACAATAAAATCAGTATTAGTCTATAATAGGCCATTTGGTATATTAATAATGTTGATTTTGAATTTTAGTCACATAATATACAGGTACAAGCCCATGCGTATTCTGTGCCGCCATGCATTTTGTGCTTTCGTAGGGGCCGTCCATTAATTACGTGTGATGTTCAGGGGGGAGGGGGGGGGGGGTCTGGCCATATCTCGCCCAACCTCACATGGGGGAGAAGGGGGGTCTCGGCTAATATCACGTAATTTTTTTTATTTATATTTTATCCCTTTAAATCTAGCGAGAGACGCAATCTTGAAATAATGAAGGCAATTGTGTTTTTTTAAATAAGACCAACGTATTTACTCTATGAATACAAATTTTGTAAAATCTGACGTGAGATAAAGGGAGAGGGGGAGGGAGGGGTTCGAAACAAATCTTGCAAAATCTCACCAGGGGGGGGGGGACGAAAATCACTAAAAATGTCTCACGTAATAAATGGACGCCCCCTTAGTGAAAGGCTCGTTTTGACGTATTGCTATAGTGTATACTAGTCAGAATAGTATTATTGTTTTATTTATACTAGTCAGTAAATACGTCAGTCGAAGCGTATTTTGTACCTCGTAGATAATATTAGGCCGTTTGGTATGCGTCTTGTTTACCGCAAATTGACACTCGATTTTGCTCTGTGGTTTAAGATCTAATGAATATCTTAAAGTATTGCTTGATCGCAAAAGTGATTTCAATATTTATCAATATATTTTTCATTATTTGTCCATAATTCTAGTTTCGGAAAAATCCGTTATGATTTCAAATGATAGAGGTTCATTAACTTAATTAAATCATTATCTAAAATTATAGATGAATTTGTTTTTGATATGTGTTCCTGTTATTGCGGTTTTTATCAAGCACCGCTTTATTTATGGATGTGTTATTTAATTGATAAATATAATTAATTTGTTCCTGGGTTTTCTATTAAATAAATAGCTTGATTTGATCAAGATTTGTACCATTGTACCATAGTGAAATACTCGATGGATATACTGTTTCTATACATTTGTTCTGGGGCTCATGTTATATCTAGGTAAATTGGTATATAGTTGTATTTTTTGATTTTTATTTGGTACAAGATACAAACGGTCGATTGGTACGTAGTTCTTCCATTTTATACTTTTTTAGTCCCTCCATAAGTTTTAGCGTAGTCTTTTGATAGAATAATTAGTGTAGAATTGTTATCGTTTAGGCGAGGTCAGTTTTATTATCTTCCAATAACTATTGTAGCGTCATTTATTAGTATAATGTAGAGATAGTTAATGGCTGAGGATTTGGTAATTTGGGATAGCGAACATCAAGTGTTCAAACCATGATTGGCATAAATACAGGCTGAGTTATTCTTTGACAAATTATCAAAATGTAAGCATTTTTTTCAACTCTTTATAGTTTTATATGTATAACCATTTGTAACCAATATGTTACTCTTTGAATAAACTCGCTCTGTACATATTGACATGATACATATGTCGTGATGTCGTTATTTATGGGAAACTCATAATTAGGCTGATTTGGAACACATACCAAAATCAGGTAGAACAGAAATCCATTAATATAATCATAGTAACAATTTAATAGTGATTCAACATTTTACATGTAACATTTTCATTTACGAAATTGGTCTATAAAGGAATACATGATACTTAGTATGTAAATATATTTGTAATTTCTCAATACAATGTAAATTTACAATACCTGGGTGCCAACCACAATCTTTTAGAATACCATCATGTTTCAGGAGCGTTTTGTTTCAAAGTTGAGCAACATTACTTCTATTTGAACCACAAAACTTTTAAACATTACTAATAGTGTTATATACAGGGTGTTTGGTAATATACAGACGATATTCAAGTGACGGTTTCATAAACATAAAAAAGATTTCTCGAAAAAAAAACTACTAGTTATATTATCAAATTTTAAAGAAAATCGCCTGAGGGTTAATTCGATATTAGGTGATTAATTCGATATAAAACTTACTGCCTACTCTTGCAATCGAGATCCAAAAATAAAGGCCCATTTGATATCTCTTTCGGAAATGGCTGCGGGTTTTGGGTTAGAAAGGGACAAAAAGAGATATCTCGAGACGTCACCAATACAGTATCTGTAGTTAGATGGCAAGCAGTATGCAATAGCACAACATAAGTATCATAAAGTGTTTGATTTTACATGCCAAAATAAATTTCACTTAACTGTGATAAACATTTCACAAATTTATTTCTAATGCTCATCAAAATAATCCCTTTCATTTTTGTGCGTATATTATCAAACACCCTATATTTAGTGTTTTCTAGTGATAACATCACGTTCAGTATAAAACATTGCGAAAATTAACACGATTTTTTTACTTTTTAAGATAATTTTACGTTTTTGAGTTCTAATGAGAAACGTTTTGAGTGAACGATCTATGGTGACGTCACCAAAACTGCTTCGCCTTTACAATAATAAAGTAAGCTTTCTAATTGAGGATCATGGTACGAAATGTCAGTGTATTTTAATATTGCTCTAAGAGGTTGGACCCCTGAATCAACCATTTTTCACATATTCATACAATATTACCCTATTGTATGAATATGTGAAAAATGGTTGATAATTATTACTATTATGGGGTTTTTGTACTGAACTTTCAATTGCGTTGCAACAATCGTGGTCGCGGGAATTCGCGATAGGTACCCGATTAATAAAAATAACTATTTATACTGATCACGAAAGTTTTGGATATAGTTGATGTTGGTTCAAAAACTGTAATCTCATATATATTTTCGTATAAACAGGATATTTACCATGATTTGTGAGTTTTGTCCCGATATTGCACCATGATTACCGTAAACTGAAGTCTGCGTACAGACTCAAGGATACATAAATAAATAACTACTTAATGGTAGTTATTGGCCCTCTTTCTCAGTCTTTTTGGTAAATATCCCGTAAAAAAAAGGTTTATAACCACAATAGTTCCAAAAGTAAAATTTCATGATAGTTCCTTAAAATAGGGTTATTCCAAGATTAGTCGATATCCCAGCCTTATACTTACAGGTTAGATGTTTCAAAATAGGACAATGTACTCGTGTAGCCGTAGTTTAGCAGTAGAGGTTGCATAGTAACTTTTATTTATTTTGTGTTAAGCGTCAAAATAGCCTAGCAACATAGTCTATTATTTTGTTTATCACTTTTATAGCCAAGTATAAGTGGTTTATATATGTTTCAGGTTCAGGAATTTCTTGCATTTTTAAATTATTAATCCCATTTAGGGATTTTAGGGGTATAAACCAAGAACATATTTTTTGAATACTTTTTCTCTGACTAAATGATGGAGAAATTAATGAAAGTTCTTAGTTGTACACCTTATTACATGCCTTTCCTCATGGTAAACAATAAAGCAAATACTAAATGCATAATGGGCAGTCTTATCGTCAAAAATCAATTTCTTCTAGTTTAGTTTTATATTTTGAATGGAGAGGATTATAGACAAATGATTGATTTCAATCATTATTATAAATACGGGATTTATCACGTACCGTCTTATCGGTGTTTCGACCGACAATGTTTCGGTTCAATTCGTGAACCTTGATCAGGGTGAGAGCGATCCGCTCCGAATAACGTCTCGCCTCGCACACCGATAAGACGGTACGTGATAAATCCCGTATTTATAATAATGATAGACAAATGAGTTGATTTAAATATAAAGGTATTGTAAGGTCTTATGATTAGCTTTTGGACCACTTGTCTTATGCAAGCCCGTAGATGCACAGGTTAAATAATAGTTACTATGTAATGAAGCGGTCTCAAGATAGGGTAAGGCGGTGGCCACGGAGTTCTAAGACTGCGTTATATGATAATTTATACGATGTTTACTCGTTGTACTTATAAACTGTTCATGTTTATTACGTAATCGATTATAACCTGAAATCTATGCTTTAAATCTAAGGTCCAACAAAACAGGTTCATATTTTTCCTCAACAAATCGTGGAAGAAACTTGAATATTTGGGCGTTTGCATAGATTTTGGGTAATTTCGATAGCTAAGGAAAACACTCGACTTGACATAATATTCATTTACTGTCATACTGTGTCCAATTTTAATTTGTAAATGATTTGTTGAAAAAAGCACATTTTCTTTTAACCTAATATCAGCGAATGAAACGAAATATTTTACTAGCCTAATGCTATCCTACTATTGAACACAGGTCTCCCCCTCATCCCTTCATTTATCTCGATCCTGTGCCAAATCTTGGATCCTTTTGGAAGGTAAGTGACGCCACAGATGTCCTAAGAAGCGTGTTGGGGCGATGATGTCGTTTGTTATTTAAAATAAGTTAATAATCTGCTACTGTTTTATGCCGTTTTAAGTTAAATAAATTTAAATTATACTCATTTTATTTAATAGATATTTGCCGCACGCACAGCTAGACCTACGAAGGGATCTGGGATCAATTTGTTCGAACTTCATCCGACTTGTACTTAACTTCTGTTCCCATCTATCTTTTGATTAAGTCGAGTGTTAGAGGATACCTTTCTTGTGAAATGTTTGTACCTACTACTTTGTATGGCCAATATTTTTGTTAGCCAAATCTTGGAGTGGGATATTTGTAACTTTTTGCGCTCCCCTATGTAAATATTTATCAAGTTTACCTGTTTACCTTATTGTAAGTATAAATAAGATTTATACGTTTAGTTGAATTTTCAGTAAAACATTGATATTAATGAAAATTAATGTTTTATTTCCCAAAACCTAAGCTACATAAAGTTTTTATCAATCTTCACTAGAGGGCGCTGTAAAGCTTTCTTTAATTACCGCTAGATGGCGTATATTGCTGATAAATGCTATCAATTTTAAAATTAAACTTGATTTTTTACAAATAATCGTATAAATACATAGGTTATAATAGAGTTTATTATAATTTACCCTTTCCTCACAATTTACGAAACCGGTTCTCTTAATGATTAAATAAAAACTGCACTAAAATAATCTAACTATACTTATTAAAAGCATAAAAATATACCATTTAGATTTTTTATGCAAAAATAATTAATGAACCACTTGGAGATGCAGGGATTTGAACCCTGGACTTTCAGCATGCGAAGCAGACACTCTACCACTGAGTTACATCCCCGGCACAATTATTGTCGAAATTAGCTGTCCTGTGAAGAGGTCTTTCATAATGCTAGGGCCATGGTATTCGAAAAGATTAGTATAGATAAATCCCACTAATATTATAAACGCCAAAGTTTGTATGCATTTATGTGTGGATGTTTGTTACTCATTCACGCCGTAACGGTTGAACCGATTTCGATGAAATTTGGTATGTACCTACGTAGATTATAACTTGGATTCTAGTTCTACTTTTTGTTGACAAACCACACGTGCGAAGCCGCTGGCGGAAGCTAGTAATACTACATACACAGTCGTGAAAGTATTATTAACAGTTTTTTAGCAACTGATTGCGTCTGTTCGTCCTCTCCAAAGTTACGAGAGATACCTACGCAGAGCAGTAGGAACTCCAAAGCGCGCTTATAATATTTTTTAATAGGAAAAGTACTTGCCTTTTTAGATAGGTACGAGCTCAGATTATACAAACAAACAGATAGAGCACGCCCAACGTGTGAGTGAGGTCACAAAAGCGCATACAAATTTAAAAGCGAATACAATCTCGCGGCCGGCGGCAGTGCTAAAGATAGCGTCGTACTGCTTAAACGTCTCGAGTGATTCATTATTTTCTATCAAAAATGCCGTCTTGTGTTATTAAACAGTGTAAAAGTTGTTCACAAAAACAAAAAAAAAGTGGATGGAATATCATTTCACAAGTAACTATAAGTTATTTAATTGATTTTATTATTTATTCACCCAATAATTAAACGGTTGTCTCGAAACACAAAACCTCGACATTAGTTTGACTGTGTTGCCAGTTTTCGGCAAAATGTTTTCCCTTCAATTGGGGAAACTACCTGTTGATCTAGGCGTTAGCTAGCCTGACTGTTAAATGTACAGACGTGGGTTCGATTCCCACGCGTAATCTCACGCCTAAATTGTTAGTCCTAATTTGGATGTATTTCTATAATTATGTTATTGCCGTTTACTGTGATTCGGTGATTAATATCTTATGTGGGATTTTAAATATAATTGTATATGTATAACAATTTAGTTCCGTATGTATATATGTAATGTATATACATAACATATACATATACACATATATAATAAATGCTATATATAGAGAAGTAATAGCGATCCGCCCTCGCTTCGCTTCGGGAAAAATATCCTACCAGAACATTTTACCGGGATAAAAATATCCTATATGTTAATCCAGATCATATTCAATATGTGCAAAATTTCATTAAAATCCGTTCAGCCGTTTACGCGTGATTGAGTCTCAAACATCCAAACATCCTCACCAACTTTTGCATTTATATTATTAGTTGAATGAATTGAGGATGCTAGTTATATTTAACGTGTACTTACTGTAATCAGTGTCAAGTTTTATTATTTTATGATTTTTGCAGATTGCCGACAGATGTTGTTCTATAGTACAGGCAACGGGGAAATATTTACTCTTGTCCAATTTGCACTAAATTACATACGCGAAATTTTTTTTATATAGGTTCAGTATCACGTACTGAATATAAAAAAACAAAATGCTTACAAATTTTGCGAACGGAAGTGCCTTAAATTTGCGAAAAACCGTTTTGGCCTAAATCTCCGTAGCCGTGCGCTTGAGGCCAAAAATTATTAGGACCTTTTTTGTAGACAATTAAATGTACTATCTTTTTTGTTTAATAATTTTTTTTGTGACATTTACCGTTTACAACTTATACGATTATTATTGTTTATTTATCGACTTTTGGACCTATATCTCTTTTAATAATTGTTTAAACAATAAAATGCTCATAAGCTAAGTTGTAAATTGACACATTGTCTGCAACTTTGTCTTAGAACTTTTTTTGCTGAAGTTAATATTTTCGGAGTTATCACGCGTTCATTTTGAAAGTTCTGTGCCTTGGCGGTCAAGGTCACTAATGAAATACATCTAATGAAATCTCCGTGAGCTGTCTTAATGGGATCTCATTAAAATCTCATTATACAGCCATACTACGTATATATATGTTCCGTGTTTGGGTGTTTTTCTATATATTATAAGTATGTATTTACAAAAAAAAAAGTATATAAGTATTCTATAAGTTATCTGGTTCCCATAGTACAAGCTCTGCTTAGTTTGGGGCTAGATAGCGCTGTGTGAAATGTCCAGAAATATTTATTTATTTATATATATATCATATATATATATATATATATATACGTAGTATGGCTGTATAATGAGATTTCAATGAGATCCCATTAAGACAGCTCACGGAGATTTCACGTAAAGAAAAAATCACGTATGTAATTTAGTGCAGCAAAAAGTTCCCCGTTGCCTGTAGTACTACGCGAGGAATGGTTTCTATTATTCGCCAAAGTGTTATTGTAATTTTTCAAATTCTAATAACAGTCCGGAGTCAGGAATATATCCTGCGTTGTTGGCTAGTCTCTTGCGAGATGGCCGCCGTAGCCGTACTTCGGCCAGGAGGACATTAACATTAAAGTCCATGTAAACCTCAATAAACACCGGACGGACCGCTAGTTATAAAAATCTTCACATATTATTTCTTCTGTAATTTTACAATGCATTTACAATGGTACATGAAATATTTAAGTGTTTAATAAACTTGTTAATTAAACAATTGTTCAATCCTAATACTCATACATATTTGTATTCAATTAGTAACAAATTCATGTCTCCAAATAAAATTTTAGAACCTGTTGTCGTAAAAGGACATTAAAAAAAATACAGGGAGTTTTTTCCTTTTCTGGTATCATTACACGCACACTGATGCACGTGTCCCTACAGAGCTATTTCTAAACGCCACGCACACATGAATGAAAAGTGGCGTCATACTGTTTGTTGCGTACACTCTATCTGCCTTTTGTGTAATCTGTGGGTACGAGTATGTTATGTTATATTGATGTGGAACATTATTAGCTTTTGCGCGCAGCCTTACTCGCATCATACAAATGAATGAATTAAAACACTACTGTTACACCATAAAAAAAATTACAAACAAAATAGAAGACAAAAAGTGTTACTTATCTACTACATTTTGTTGCTGTTATTTTTAGTTTAGTGAAGTGGAATTTTCTCATTTATTTTCTCCAAAAACCAACCCCCTTGTCCCCTGAAAAAAAAGCAACTCCCTCCATCTTCTGACTTTGACAGCCAGTACTACTTGAGATTCATTCATTTGGCTTGGGTATAGACCGATTGGCGACAATTACTTATATCTGTGGCTTAGTAACACCTTTTTGTCAATCGATAAAAAGTTGATAACTGAGAAAACCGAGAACAGACACAATAGATTTAAATAGTAGGGTACATGACTCCCAAGAGAGCCAGTGGACACCAATGGGTTAAACCATATAATTAACATACCTATTTGATTTGTAGAATTAGTTATAATGTACTTAGATATGTAATGAAATCAGGAAATGATTTGCCAGTGGTCAAAAGTGCATGATAAAGTCAACTTTTCCATTCAACGCTAATTTTGAACTTAATCGACCTCTCTTTGTTGGAATATGTAAATTGATGATTTGAAACGTATCGGACGACGTGGACTTTGCGTCGGTTAAGTTAAGTGGTTTGTTTACACTCATTCGTACAAAGTGGACTAACATTTGAATTATCCTACTTAGGATTAAAGTTATGAAACTTACGGTTACACGGCAATACTCGAGTGGTCTTTTATGCTCCTAAAGGGACAAGTCCATACCTACACGCACGCGTTTCATGGTCCAAACGAAACCCATCAATAGTCCACTGGAGGTTAGCCCCATGGGCTATACAATAAATAAAAGGATATTTGTGTCCTGATTTCGATAACTGAGGAAAATGGGTTTACGTAAGAAGTCAAAATAAGCAGTTAATGTACTGTCAATGTTTTTGAAAACAATAACAAAAAAGTTGATGGTTATTGGAAATAAATGTCATCAATTTTTTCAGTTCTTAACATCCAATCGGTCACTTTCTTGTCGAAGATATCTGAATAAAACCAAGCTCAATGTATGAAACATATATTGAGAGGTTGCATAAGTTGCATTCGATTCGAGTTCCTACTTTTTTTTATGAACCACCGTTTATGTTATTTTGTGTACTTAAAGTTTATTGATCCATTAGAGTGGTAAATAAATGTTGAGTTCATGTGTATGAACATGCGGCAATATGCGGAACATCTTCATAATATTTATTTACAGCCCTTGTTAAAGGGTTGTAAATTGACGTTATGGAGGCGGCCGGTCGTAAAATATAGCCGAATCTTAGGACCTGCTGACCTAGCATGAGGAATAACACATACATATTCTACCTACGATACATTAACATTTTTTTGTAGGTCACTTAAGGATAGTGGGGCCCACAGGGGAAGATTGCTTAGGGCATCAAGTTACCTTAATCCGGCACTGCTTGTAAAAATGAAAAGAAATTGGTAAAGTAAGTAAAAAATAATCTAATAGATAGAGGAGAGAAAGGAAAATAAACAAACAATAAAAAATAGGCCTTTTAGCCACTGCTGGACATAGCCATAGACATAGACAAACATTTATTTGCTACATAGCACACATAATACATTTACAACGAATGAGACATAAGAAAGAAGATTAAAACTATTTAACATAAAAATAAAAATTAAACAATACATGCAATAACAGAAACAAAGATTTATATAATAATTGCTTTTAAACATGAGGTCAGTGCTATAGCAGCAAAAGGGCCTCGACTCAGCATTATGTCAACTGGGTTAGCATTGGACGCTTTATTCTGCCTGTGACTAGGGTTGCCAACCGTACTATAATATATAGTATTGTATTACATTTTGAGTCTGCCTGCGTACTATATACTGTTGAAGAAGTATATAGTACGCAAAAATATACATATAAAATATAATTAACGACACCGAAATCCAACAAACAAATCCTTCATATTAAAAATGTATGAACGCTCCTTTACAATAACTTAAAATTGATGCAAAAGCATATAGGTATTAGAACCAAAGAATTTTTAAACTACGTACGTTACATAATATAAAATTTCCGCGTTCCAAACCTGTCCGTAATGTCAAATTGACAACATCAAACGAGTTTTTGGTTTGCTTTATTTTTGTTTTAGGATTTTGATAATTATTTTCATTTGATCATGTTCTTTCTTTTGAGATGTTGAAGTCCTAAATAAATTATTTATAGAAAGTGGTAGCAATAACGAAAGTGCGTCAAGTTCCGTGCCTACTAAGGCCGACTAAAAAGTGAAAATAAATAAGTACTATTTATTGCTTTTTCCATAAACTACAATTTTCGTTTATGTGTACTATATTTTTTTAAAGCTTATTTTGAAAAATACTATATTTCTCCGAAAAAATGTTGGCAACCCTTCCTGTGACATTGACCTCTCTTTGTACAAACCACTCGTTCCGATCCTGGGCCAAAAATATACGGCTACTTATTAAAAAAATTATCATCTATTGATTTACATTATGATAAAACGTAATTTAAAAGATAAATCGTTATCAGTTAGACAGTTTAATTATTTAAAAATAATTCTATTTAATCTATTTAATCACCAATGAATGGATGGGGGCTATCAGGTTTGAGCTAATACCTATAAGTATTCCAAAGATACACCGGGTTTATTCTTGTGTTTATAATGCGGTTAATTCTTTACATAATGAGCTCAGAATAATATTTATTTCTTCTGAAATTATGAGATAATTATCACATTTTGGAATTATCTGCACATACGTATTATTTGTTTATTACCAACCTAATAACCTATTAGACAATTTATTATCCATTGTTTGAAAAGTCAAAAAAGTTCCTTAAAAACAGAAATATTTTAATGTTAATTTTTAGTTTTAATTTTAATGTAGTTTTTGCTTTAATTTTTTTATTAAAATACTAGCTGAACCGCCCGCGGCTTCGCACGCCCGGTTTGTCAATAAAAACATTACCCTCCTGCTGCTGCTCCAAAAAGTAGCCTATGTCCCACAATTCCGGCTCTATGTACCAAATTGCATCGATATCGGTCCAGACCAGACGTTTAGTTGTGATAACGTAACAAACAAACAGAGAGACAGAGACTCGAATTTATAATATCAGTAAAATGAAAAAAAAAGAAAGCAAAAGTTTTTATTTGCACATTAGGACTACAAAGCGAAACACAAACACAGGAAAACATAGGAAATACAAAAAGAAAATAAAAACATATGAAAAAAAATATAAAACTATCGTTACTTCTATAGAATGCCTCTCAGTGCCATCCACGTGATGACGTCACAAAATGGTGTCCGACTCAGGATGTTAGTATAGATATAAATTAAAAAAAAAGTGAATATAATATTTTCCCCTGAACGAATTTGCCAGAAGAGCAGCGGTGCGAGAAGTGTAGATGAGCGCACTACAACCCTGACATGACGACAACGACCGCTCTGCCAAGAGAGAGCTACAACTATGAAGAACATCCATTCATCCATTCCGTGTGTATTGTACCTACCAACGTTAATTCATATATATTGTGTCTGTTTCACGAAATTATTTGATTATTCCATATTTGAAACCAAAGCTCTTTGGCTCACGTAAGGTGTGTTTATTTTTGTTATTTTTGCCAGCACGATCACTGCCAGTATATCAATGTTGTGGTACGAGTATACTGTATATCATGACGCTGTATTTTTTTTCTACTATTGATCTAACCGTGAGATCACGGACGTAAGTGACTAAAAAAGCTGGCAATTTAGAGTTTATTGTGACGAATAGTAGTGACGCATGTAAACAGTAGAAGTGATTGACATCATAGATCATAATTTTCAGTAAAAACTAGCTTAGTTACCACAAAAAAGTTAAACAACTGTATAACGCGTGTTTAATATTTTTTACTATATTTTTTGTTTTTTATGCTACTTTGTAGTGAAAAAAAATTAGAAACGAGTTTTAAATTGTAATAATATGAGAATAATAATAACAAAAACATTTACATACAACATATCACATACACAACGCGTTTTATAAACAGTTATATGCTAATACCAATTTCGATTTAGATAATTCAATGAATACTTATTCATGTTCGCATGGCATACCGCCAATCACAGGACTCGAGGTACATCGCGCACTTGCCAGCATGAAATATGGAAAGAGTCCTGGGGTAGACGAGGTAACAACTGAAACCCTTAAAGTTGGTGAACCTGTTCTGTTACCACATTTAACTAACTTTTTTAATTCAATTTTAAACACGTCTGTTTTACCTAAACATGTTTGCCACTCTAACATCATTTTGCTCCATAAGAAAGGAGATAAAGCAGATATTGGCAATTACCGCCCAATTAGCTTGATATCCCATATTTATAAAACCTTCATTAAAGTAATTGAGAACAGGATATCAGTACAACTGGATAGACATCAACCTACTGAACAGGCAGGTTTTCGCCGTGGCCTCTCCACAACCGACCATCTCCATTCAATAAATCAGCTTATAGAAAAGTATACTGAATATAAACTTCCATTTTATCTAGCCTTTGTCGACTACTCTAAAGCCTTTGACAGTTTAAACCATTCCGCCATTTTCGAAGCCCTTAGAAACCAAGAAATCCCTACAACATACATTCAGCTATTACAGAAAATATACCTCCATAGTACAGCATCCATTAAAATAGATTCAATAGGACCGTCTTATCATGTCAAACGAGGAGTTAAACAAAGCGACCCCCTTTCCCCAAAACTCTTCACAGCCACTTTAGAAGAGGTTTTTAAGAAGTTGATACCTAATTGGAGTGAGAAGGGCATTGTGGTCGGCGAAAGAAGGCTAACCAACCTTCGTTTTGCCGACGACATAGTACTTTTTTCTTCTTCCGCCGCAGAACTTGGAACCATGCTCAACGACCTGAACACCGCTAGCCTCGAGGTTGGGCTCAGCATGAATATGTCAAAGACAAAACTTATGACGAACACCATACAACACAGGTTGGAGGTAAGGGGTGGGGAGATTGCATACGTCAGTGAGTATTTATACCTAGGCCAAATAGTATCCTTCCAGAGCAGGCAAGATGCTGAAGTTACAAGACGCACAGAAAACGCCTGGAAGGGCTATTGGGCCATGAAAAATATGATGAAGCGTAACCTTCTTCTCACACTTAAACGCAAGCTCATGGACGCGTGCATTCTCCCCATCCTTACCTATGGCGCTCAAACCTGCTCTTTGACAGATCAACAAAAGTCCAAACTCGGGGTTTGTCAGCGAGCCATGGAGCGCAGTATCCTAGGAGTCAAATTAACAGACCGCATTAGAAACAGTGAACTGCGCTCCCAAACACAAATCGCGGACGTTGGGCACCAAGTAGGCAAGTTAAAGTGGGACTGGGCGGGACACGTCTGCCGCATGTCGGAGGAGTTATGGGCAAAGTCCACCACCGAGTGGATCCCAAAAGACAGAAAACGACCACGTGGCAGACCGCGACGCCGATGGAAAGACGAACTCGACTCGTATATGGAAGACTGGACTACACAAGCGTATGATAGAGTGGAGTGGAAGGAAGGAAGGGAGGCCTTTGCCCTGCAGTGGGACAGTACAGGCTTCAAATAAATAAAATAAAATAAATATCACATAGGTATCCTGCTAAATATTCCGCTTTTAGTGAAAACTGTGATTGACTCTACTTACGATAATTTTGTGTTAGTTGTATTTAATTTTAGTTTTTATGTGTATTTGTTGTGAATTTAAGATGAGGCAAATATTATCTGAATCAATTATTTAAATAAATTATATAACCATGATAGTTTCAAAATTTATATCATAGGTATACACCGTCATTATTATCCACAGCCCGACTTCATCCAGTGCTGGGTGCGTCCCCAAGTTGGAGAGGCACAAACTTGGGGTGGCCCCAGGACCCAGGAGTGGGTGAAGTCGGGCTGTAGTCACACACCACTTTGAATTAATATTACGAGACAGCCTCGCTATTTAAAAACACCATTCTTAAAAAATCCCATGATTTGTTGTTTTACTACGGCCATGCTAATAAATGTTAAACAATGGCCTATG
Source organism: Philereme transversata (assembly GCA_963924445.1). Classification (NCBI taxonomy): domain Eukaryota; kingdom Metazoa; phylum Arthropoda; class Insecta; order Lepidoptera; family Geometridae; genus Philereme; species Philereme transversata. The sequence goes on from OZ004342.1 coordinate 17,295,493, forward strand.
CAAGCGAGTCTGGTACCACGTGCCATCATCACCTATAATTATTCTACAGGTTCCATTGATGGAAGTTTTCGCAACTTTGTTTATTTCGCATTTAACGTAAACTGATTTGCGATTGAATAAACTTAGAATTAGCAAGTGTTTGCGTCAATATACTTTGTTATTTTTCGAAGCAAAACCGGATTTTGAACTAAGAAATTATCGAGTGCTAGGTAAGTCATTGCTTACATTAACACAAGCACTTTTATTATATTTTTAGACTCCAAATCATGGTAAATACCCCGATATTTACCCTCGATATGATTTGTGATAGGTGATAAGGTCGACGACATCCATAAGACCGTGGGTCGTACGTGGTTCAGATTGGCACAGAATCGGGAAGAGTAACAGAAACAAGGAGAGGCTTATGCCCAGCAGTGGGTCGACACGGGCTGAGAATGATGATGATGATTTGTGAGTTTTTGAGTTTCCCGATATTTCGACACAGTTGCACGCACACTGATCAATCAGGGATAAATAGAAGTATTTGCGACTGGATGGTTATTGGCCGATATACATATCTGTAGATCTAACCTCTTTCTCAGTTGCTTGCTAGGAGTTAACTCACTAATTATTTACTAAAAGCTTCGCACGTGTGGTTTGTCAATAAAAAGTAGGCTTTGTGTTAGCCAGGTTATGATCTACGTACATACCAAATTTCATCGAAATCGGTTCAGCCGTTCCGACGTGAAAGAGTAACAAACATCCATACATACAAACATTCGCGCTTATAATATTAGTGGGACTAATTCCAATATATTACTACTAATTTAGAGGAAATAGTGTACATAACCATGATAGCTTCAAAAGTTAAATTTGAGTAAGTACCTATCTTTATAATTCCCAGCGTCCCATCCCTACGATTTGATATTATTAAATGCATATCTTGACATTGCATAAAATATAATCAATGACTAATGCAACTCAATATTTATAATTATTGTTACTTACTGACATACACAGCAATTTAGAATTCAAATTAGGTATTATAATCAATTCTTTGACAATGCCCATCTACAGCAGCTATAATCTTAAGTACTTACCTACATACTTATTAATCAGTATTTAGATGCATAAATGTAAATTAAATGTAAACGAAATGCTTGTCTGTTTCTGGCACCTCCAAAATTATGGTGCAATGAACTAGGTACATAAACAAAGAAGTTTAATTAATTAAGTACCAATTACTGATGAAACCAAGTGTTCTACTGTGTCCGTACGCTTTGAATATGAGTAAGAGTACTGAGCATCTGTAGGGATGGGAAACAGAAAAGCAACTAAAAAAACTATAAAACTATTCACCATCATCGATTTACTTAAAAAATGACTGATATAGCCAAAGTGATGTTTAAGTGATGTCTAAGCATCCTGAATTTAACTTATTGTAATACAATTTTTTTGGGTATTACGTTAAGTAACAATAGTTAACATTTTAAAAACCCCGTTAATTACAAAATGTTTGAAATTCGACCTGTCAGTCGTCGAAAGACGACCTCACAGAAAGACGACCTGAAAGGGGTTGCTGGGAGACCGCATAAGATCAATCACTTTGGAAATCTATTGGGAGGCCATTGTTCAGCAGTGGACTTGGCTGATATGATGGTGATGATATAAAAACCCGTGAAACTAACATAGCTAAGAACCACTCCCGTCAAACTAGCTGCATATTATAAAAACCGCGTTGAAATCAGTCCATCCGTTTGGGTATTACAAATCCTCAGACAGTCAGACGATCAGACAGACATAGGCGTCAAACTTATATGTAACACACCTATTTTTGCGACAGGGGTTAAAAACGGTATCTCAACCAATGATGCTAACTATCTCAATAATCTCAACAGTATTTGACAAAACACGCCTTGCTACCATGAACTCTTAAGTGCAAGTGACCTCATCCGTAGCGTCTCCACAAAAAGCCTTGAAAACTGGTAAAGTGATACAAAATCGAGATATCGAAACAAACATTAGAAATCGTATTCGTAGACGTAGAATGCACTTGTAACAGGAAGCCCGCTGATACCGCAAATCATTCGATCCTATTATGTCTAGAACTCTAGATCATTCGTCTGCTCATGTTTCACGATTGTGTAACACTTACGATAGATAGGGGATGGACGGGGATTGAATTGTACATAAGTATATAAATAGCTGACCCGCCCACGGCTTCGCACGCATGGTTTGTCAATAAAGACATTACCCTCCTTCTGTGCAGTCAGGTAAAAGTAACCTATGTATGTCCCAATCCCAATCTATTTAAATACCACATTTCATCGAAATCGGTCGAGCCGCTTAGTCGTGAAAACGTAACAAACGGAAGAGAGACAGAGGTACAGAGTTACTTTCGAATTTATAATATTACAAGCATTTTATTAACTTGCAATGCAATGTATGTATGTATGTCCGGGTGGAATCTTGCAACTGAATTTTAAACCCGTTCCCCTCAACCGATTGAGCTGAAATCTGGAATACATGTGTAACTTCGGTGACAATGCAATGATATGGTACCATGGAGGTGATCTCATGATGGAGACGGATGCTAGACAACGGAACTTCTGAATGGATTATAGTAGGCTACTAGTGTTTGGGCTCATTTGAATCTGCTTGCGGTTCCGATTATGAATTTTATAAAAGCTTGCTTTGAGAAAGTAATTTTTCAACAAAAAACTTATTAGTGGGGATGTTGGATTTCGATGATAGAGAAATGGCTCCAACTCGATCAAGACAATTTGACGTAATTTATTTTCTTTATTGTTATGCATTGTAAATAGTACGGCTGGTTATTCATTAATAAAATAATATCAAACCTGTTTCTTTCCTTTCACTCCTGGTTTGGTCACAAAGGAACAAGCAGTTTCAACTTTGAAATTGACGTTTCAAAGTGATTTTAATGAATAAATTAGGTAATTTAGAATTTTTGAATGTTCGACTATTGTTAAATTTCTGCCCCTTCACCACGACTTGAAGTTTACTGTTAAGACTAAACATTTTATACGAACTGGTTATTAGGATTCTGGACCAAAATAGTGCACACGGCTACACATCAAGCTATACAGTTCCAGTCTATCCTGACCTCTCATTGTACGGAAAACCTACACAATGCGAGGTCATCTTATACTGGAATTATATATAGCTTGTGGTGTAGCTTGAGTGTGTGTCATTTTTATCCCATGGGATAAATATAGGGTGTCAAGTCAAGTTGCAACAGCGAGTTTAGCTTTATTTCTAGGTTACCTACAGATTTAGTAGTGTAACGCGTACGAACTCGCGGGCAACAGCTAGTCTACATATATATCTTATCCTTAAATATATATCCTGTATCCATAACTACCTAAGTATATTTATTTTACATAAATGATTACATAGTACCGTATTCAGTAGCCTAACCTAAAAAGTAACGGCGTGGATTTCATTGAACTTTTGTAAAGTTTGGATTTCACAAATTGTTCTAGAAAATTCAGAATTGTTTTGCAATGGCTTTATAACGACAGGTCATCGTGTAACATGTTTGTCCACTGATCCACTCTAAAGCGAGTTAAGATTGCTCATAATAGGGATGTCGCTCTTCTATTGTGCATCGTTTTAGACGCTTGTTCTAGAAAGTTCTACGTATTGAGTATAAATGAATGAAATTAAAAAATAATAAAGTAAATTCTTTTATTACTTCACAAGTTAGATACAACATAAATCAGAATCAAGAAAATGTATATAATGGGCGGTCTTGTCGATAAAAAGCGATCAAAAAGTGAGTATTTCGATAGCATTCGATACATCATTAAAGATGGTACATACCGAACCCCAAACTTGTTGGAAACATGTAAATTTCTAGTATTCTGTGTATCATTAATTAAAACTATCAAATTTTAAAGAACTCTTCTTAATCCAAAGCGTCCGTGCAGACCGGCGTCAACCACACTACAGCGACAATAATGTGGCCAGCCACAAAATTGTATGAAAACTTAGAGTATGCACACGTACTTGCAGACGGGTTTATCTGTGTCGCGAGAGTGTGGTCAATACTAACAACATCGCGGCCACAACGCAACTTCGTTACCACACACTAGCAACTGCCTAGCCACATTTTTGTCACTGTGGTGTAGTTGTGGATTGTCTGAACGCCGCTAATAATCTGTGTTAAGTTGAAAAATCCACCTTCTCATTTATTACGGAGTGCGGTTTGTATGTAACGATAGTTTTGTAACTTTAATTTTGGATTGAAAATCTTTTATTTTTTAATTTAAATAAAAGAAAGTCGGGTTAGTTCCATCGTTTATAACGCAAGAATGATTTTGATGATCTTGATTTGATGGATTTGTCTCCGCCCCGAACAGCAGAACATCGATCATTAAATATCGGGAAAATTCACGCAAAAAAAAATGATGAAGAAAAATCATTTTCTCGTACATAAATGCAGCTAATGATGGCCAACTGACAATTCTACCGGGGCAACGTACGTTGGTATCCCGCATCATATACATAGCAAGGCAGTACGAAGTTCCGCGGGCCAGCTAGTTATAAATAAAACCCCATTACATGTTTTGGTGCGTTTCCTCAAGGTCGACTGTTAACCCATTCACCTGTCACTAACCACCTCCGTGATTAGAATGGAGAATAATGGGAATATTGATTCGTGCACGGAGGAAAATATACCCCTGGTTTTAAGCGGGATTCTGCACTAATTATGAGGTAAACTCTTAAAAAGACTAGGCGTCCAAACGCAAATATTAACAGGAAACTGATAAACATACCCCATTACTTAAAAGATCGGAAGGTATTTTTAGGTAAAAAGCATGACAATTTATTGTTCGTAGCAATTTATTTTAACATGACAATACCTATAACGGTAAAAAATATCAGTTTATCGTTAAAGTGTGCGTAAAAACCCATATATTAACAAAAGTTCTATAAAAATATCATTTGTACTGTCATTTTTTCGTTCTCACAAAATTAATTTTTCTCCGTGTGGCGTTAGCATGCGTTATTTATTAGAAAAACGTGCTTCGTACTAGGTATTTATTCCAGTGCTTCGTAAAATGTATCCTGACCTTTCAGGGGTTACCTGACTACCATTCAAACAATAGCAAATACCAAGTACCTATAGCTAGTTGGCCAGTATTCCCGCGTGTAAACATTGAGTCGGTATAATAGGGGGTGACCTCTGTGCTAGGACGAACCACCGGCGCACGCAGTGTTGCGCCACTCTGCCCTCGTCGTGAGGTTCTATTGCGTTCTCCATTATGTACCTTATTGATCTCTAATACTGAACACTACTTTTAATTATATACAACTTGGAAATGGAACAAGCAAATGGTCCACCTAATGTTAAGTGGTGACTATCGCCTATAACAAAGCATTGCCTCGTAGGTCACGATCCTAGAACATGCCTACGTCCATCAACTTGAGTCATACAGGTGTAAAGTCTTGTGTGCCTGTTATAACACCGGCACCCATCGCTTCAAACCGAAACAGAAATAGGAATTTATTGGTAAACATACCAGTGGCGTATAACTATTTAACTTTTGAACAATTTGTAGTTTTCGCACCCCATCTGTGACTAACAGACATTTTCTTCGTTTCATCAAAACTTAGATAAGCTGTATTTGAGGAAGCATCTTTCCATTTAAAAAAAACCATTTTTGGTATAATTATACAAATATTATATTTTAATATCTATAATTTTTAATTATCTTAATATTATGTCGCTAATTGTGCCTACTAATTTAGAATCCTTGGTTCGGGTACTCAATTTGGAAGAAAATCAGCAGTCAGCTGATTGAGGCTTTACTGTCACTAACAGCATATCAGCAATAGGACTTGACTGCTGAACACAGGCCTTCTCCATATATTATGGTGTTATTCTGTCTCGGCGCGAATACGCTCGTACGATCGAAGTTTTGTTATAAATTTTTAATTAAAACCTCAATTTTTTTAATTTTCAAGTTGAATTTCAGACTGGTTTTTCCCACACTATTATTCTACAAAAAAAATCCCTGGTAACGGATTAAGATTTGTGTAACCACATTGTTAATAAAAAAATAATAGGTATACCTACGTTACTTTAAGTTGTTTTTGAACCGCCTCTGACGTCAAACGATACCGGTTTTCAAAAGTGCTAGTCACATAAAAAGTAGAACTATTCCGCGTCAGTGCATATGTACCAATTCAATAGGTTTTTTATACATCACATATCAACACGCCCATCACGCCTTATATGATGATGCGAATTCATCTTTGGTGTGATAAAATTGATAAAAGATAAAAAATAAGAAACCACCCAACACTGAATAAATACCGGTGAAAGAGATTGGATAAGTTGATGGACAAAAAAAGAAATGTAGGAAAGTATTGACTTACATAAAACAAATGTAAAATAAATTACCTGAGCCGAATGCTTACATGTTATATGGGTACTAGCTTTACTTTCTTTGTGAGTAATAGAATAATGTTATTTTCTATGTAAAGTTAGTTATTATGAGTTAAGGCCGCTTTCACATTTAGGTTCACATTTAGGCGACTTAGCAGCGCGACAATCGCGCGTGACAGACGCGCGGTCGTCACCCAGTTAGAATTTCATATATAAACTGTGCGCTCAGTCGGCAGTGAGCCACTATTCCCTTCAGTCGCCGCTTATACGAGGTACAGACATGTACCCGGGCGTTTCTCTCCTATCCCCATCCCGGCAACAGCCCAAGCCGAGGTTCGTACCTAAGTGGTGCCCTTGCGCTAGTTGCCTAAAAAACTTACTGGGCTGAGCGCCATCTGCGCTCGCCAAAAGTTCGGTTAAGCTGTCACGGCCTCAGAGGCCAACAGCGAGATTAGTCCATTCGAAAAGAAAAAGGGCAGTGAGCCACTAAATCCTCCGTCGTCCGAGACACGTTCTCGGAGACCCGGATGACGAAATCACCTCCGCTAATGCGGAAGCTGAGTCATCTACATCAGACAGAGCAAACACTTCACAGAAACACCGACCTCGCCGGCGAGGTCGACGAGTCCCTTCAGTCGCCGCCTATACGAGGTACAGACATGTACCCGGGCGTTTCTCTCCTATCCCCACCCCGGCAACAGCCCAAGCCGAGGCTCGTACCTAAGTGGTGCCCTTGCGCTAGTTGCCTAAATAACTTACTGGGCTGAGCGCCATCTGCGCTCGCCAAAAGTTCGGTTAAGCTGTCACGGCCTCAGAGGCCAACAGCGAGTTTAGTCCATCAGAAAAAAAAGGCAGTGAGCCAGTGTTGCAAGCTCAAGTAATTGTAATTACAGACTGTAAATTAGATATTAACAATTAATTACAGACATTTAACAATATTTCCTCGTCGGAATCCATTTCTGAAATGAAGTCACACTGATCTAAACTGCGGCGCGGCAGCCGCGCTGCTGTCGTGCGACAGTTTTTTATAATGTGAAGGCATCTGTGTCTGCCGCGCTCCTGTCGCGCTACTAACGTTCTAATGTGAAAGTGGCCTAAAACTCAACCTCTGGCATCTAGTCCAATACTGGTACCAATATTCTTTTAGCCGACATCTAATATGCCCAAAAGCGCTCAGCAAATAAATACCACCATCAGTGCCTCCAAGAGAAAACTGCAATCGTTGACCTCTGGTTCATCTGAGCAACCAGGCAACCTGAAGAGCACTTCTATCTGAAAGGTGGTTTTACTAGTATTTAAACACAGGGATAGTAGTGATGGCTCCTTTAGTATGTGACCCCTCATCTTATCCCAAAGAATTACGTCAATCTTCACGAACCTACCACAAAAAGACCTTTATAACTTGAGTAATACCGTCGGTCGCTAGCCGCAAAGTGTCCTATAAAGCTCTAATCACCATAATTTACAAGCTTATTAACATACGAAATCGATAACAAGACAAACAGGCTATACATTTATAGTACAGCTAAAGGTCTCATTTTAATTTCGCCAATGTTTAAAATTTAAGTCACATATGTCTTAAAATAAGTTATGAGGAAGTCTAAACTTAGCATGTCATCTACGCAGTTGAAGTAAGGTCGGAAAATATTTGCAGACACCATAGGTACTTCGTTGGTGTTGTGTATTTAAGGGTCTTGGGGCCAAGGAGAAAGTGCAATATTCTGAGAAGCGTATTGCAATAACTAGTACTTAGCTACGTTCTAGTATGAGAATGTTCTTATGTCGTTAAGTTCGTAAATTATTCAATTGTGTTCCCAGCGCCGTATCTTAGAGAATGAAAATAAATTGAACAATTTGTCTTTTTAAAAGAAAATGGTAGTTTAAATGATAATTTTGAGATTAATGCAAAGAGAGTGACTAGGCCACTACTAGTCCAGTCACTTTGTAAATCTATGGGCAGGCATCTCTGCTGAACATAATATTATCAGTGGACATCCTACGGCTCATTGAATCTATATGAATTTCATGAAAATTTGGCAAGCTGTATAGCCTTGAAAAATACCGACAAATGGTATTTCCAAGCTCTACTAGGGTTCTTGATGGAGCGAAGCGAGATCGACTTGGGCAAATCGGCGTTGTATGTATGTGTGTTTGCCCGAGGATAACTGTCGATAGTGATGGCACAATTTTGGTGTGACTAAATGAGCTAAAATGGGGGGGGGGGGGGGTTGTTGAGATATTGGGGTTCAAGAGGGGTGAAAGAAAAAACCAAAAAGCGACTATTCGGTCAAGTGGCACGTTTCATAAAAGGTCTTCGCAAGTACATTTCGACCCCGTTTTTATTTCTAGTTTAAACCTTGTAGTTTTTAAATTATTAGCCATAATAAAAACTGAACTTTGACAAAATTCACAGGGTACACCAGTGACTCCACAGTGCTGAAATTTGGTATGCGAGCTTTAGTGACACAAATATAGGGAAAAGTCTGAAATCCAAAATAACTGCAATCTCTACCCCACAAAACAATAACAAGTAATATGAACTCCCGTTACCTGTAATTTGAATGGAACTGTAGGTCAAGCTATTTGGTTCTTATTTCAAAGTCAAAGTCAAATATTTTTATTCATTAAAATCACAAGGATCACTTTGAAACGTCAATTTTACTGCCTGTTCCTTCGCGACCAAGCCAGGAAAGAAAGGCAAGAAACAAGGCTGGTTGTTTTTTAATGATCCTTGTACAATACATAATACAGAAAATAAATTACGTCTAAATTGTAACATTTTGAACGAGTTGGAGCAATTTCAATCCCAAGCTTCTGTATCATCTAAATAATCCGATATTTTATAGTAGGTAGGCTTTTTTATAAAGATTTAGTGTAATTACGTTTTTAAATTTATTAATTGTCAATTTTTGTACATCCCTTGGGAGTGTGTGTAAAAGCGTACACCTTGCCCTTTAAACGATTTACTAACTTTATGGAGTCTACAAGTGGCAACAGCGAGTTTATCTTTATTTCTAGTATTAAAATTATGAAAATCGCTATTTTTCTTACACAAATTAATATTCTTGTGAACATACATCAGATTTTCATAGATGTATTGATAAGGGAATGTCATAACATTTATTTCTTTAAACTTATTGCGTAATGATTCTCTGGGGCCCACATTATAAATTGCACGAGCAGCCCTCTTCTGCAGCACAAAAACGGTGTTTATATCTGCAGCACTCCTCCACAGCAGTATACTGTATTTTTCGTGGTACTATTTTGATAGGTAGTCAGAGATTACAAATAATATTTGTGTGAACTGAGATCTCCTTTATGTCCTTTATGGGACACTCGCGAGATCTCAGTTCGGGGTAAACCACTAGTTAAAATGTGTTGTATTGGTCTTTTGTGTCCAATACAGCTACATTTTTATTCATTTTAGCTTAATAAATAAAAATAGAAATGCAGCTATGCAGGTAGGAATAATTTTCGTACTCTTGCTAAACAACATTAAATACTACAGTGTCGTTTTGGTTATAATGTCGAGGTTACGATTGCATCACTTGTTTTCTTGTTTCCATAAGAACTTCTAGTTAAATCCGGTACCTACACCTGTGTCCAAAACAGTTAAATATTGTTAAGAGTATGGACAATATTTGATAGAGATCGCTTTGTTAAGCGATAAGAGCGCCCATTATGCTTACATTTATTAGTTTTTTTATTTCTTTATAACTGTTGTTGTGTCTAGCTTATAAGGTATACTAGTGGTTCGCCCCGAACTGAGATCTCGCGAGTCTCCCATACAAACAAAAAAATATTATTTGTAATCTTTGACTATTAAAATAGTGCCACGAAATGATGAAGGTTCACGAATTGAACCGAAACATTGTCGGTCGAAACACCGATAAGACGGTAAGTACGTGATAAATTCCGTATTAATAATAATGATTAAAATAAATCACGAAAGTTTTCTACGTAAAATTATAATATTTGTTTCTTACTCTATGTTGAATACCGTGTCAATAAAGTTTGTTTAAAAAAATATTATGTGCGTTGAAGTGCTCTATCCTAAGCTAATACTTGAACGGCCGGAACTTGAATTGCATCAGATACGTCAAATGTTGCATCAGTTACGTTAAAAGTTGCATCAGTTACGTCAAACGTTGCATTGATAGAAACTCTAAGATTTGGTCATAGAAAGTTTAGGCTCCAAATATTTTAACACTTTTTATTTATACTCTCATACTCTTTTGCCTGAGTGCTGATGTCTGGGGCTGTGAAAAGTACAGCAAAAGGAGTGATAGTCAACAATTTATTTGAAAGACAACAAAAGCTGAATGATTGATATTTCGAAAAGGCATAGAACAAACATTGTTCTCGTAACCCCTTCTCGGCCCAGCAAGCATATTTTAAGAAGGTTTCTTATAAAATGTAGTGAGATGAGACTCTTACTGACAGTATAGGTATATTATCTTAGACCAGGGTTTCTTAACCTTTATAAGTGACGGACCACTACATTTAAAGATCTGGCGGACCATTTCAATATGTATACAATATATATAAGGAAAGAAAACAAGACATTTAAAAAAACCGGAACTTTTTAGGTATTTATAATATTATAAATGCGAAAGTTTGGATGTTTGTTTGTAATTCAATCACGTCGTAAAGGCTATACCGATTTTGATGAAATTTGGTATGGACGTAGATTATAACCTGGATTAACGCATAGGCTAATTTTTGTTGACAAACAACGCGTGGGAAGCTGCTGGCGGAAGCTAGTTACAAATAAAGTAAAGATGTACCGCGTGACGGTCAGTGAGATGGTTGCTGCTGCTTCAGTGTGATTAGGACGTTAAATTGAGGAATTAACTAAAGTAATGCATATCATCTTTCACATTTAATCGGTTACGATTTTGTTTAAACAATATTATTCATTATCTCACAATATTATTCTTAACTGACAGGGACCCCCCGTTATCATTCTACGGACCCCTTAGGGTCTATGGACCCCAGTTTAAGAAACCCTGTCTTAGACCAATATTATGTGTATTTCTGATGGCTGCATGACTTCCGTCTGTAGCAGGTTTCCTTTCTCGATTGCGGTCACTGGTGTAATTTGTACAACTCGTGTAGTAATGTAAGTTGTAGTGCAAGTGCTCTGGGCCCGTAGCTAAATTACATTCGCTACGAATCTATTCGATTTCTACATACATTTGTTGTCGATATATCACGTGATATTTCCATAGAATGTATCAAATCCCATACATTTTCGGACGTATCGACTAGCGACTAGCGTCATCGCTAATCGACTGTAACTTGGCTAAGCCTTCTGAGGGCTTAGTCAAGTTACATTAAATATTAATTATTATTAAGTTACATTAATTATAATTTCGCTAGTCGATAAGTCCGAAAACGTATGGGATTTGTCACATGCTATGGAAATATCACGTGATGTATCGACAACAAATGTTTATAGAAATCGAATTGATTCGAAGCGAATGTAATTTGGCTACGGGCCCAGAGGGCTTAGCTAAGTTACAGTCGATTAGCGATGACGCTAGTCGATACGTTAGAAAATGTATGTGATTTGATACATTCTATGGAAATATCACGTGATATATCGACAACAAATGTATGTAGAAATCGAATAGATTCGCAGCGAATGTAATTTGGCTACGGGCCCTGTTATAATGACGTCTCCTCAGGTTCCATAAGTATTTGTTTTATACGTACTAATTCATGACCTTTATCAACTGGCTTTAGGGTTCCGGTTCAAAATGGTAAAAACGGAACACTTATGGTGCAACTTTATCCGTGTTTCTGTCTGTCAGTCTGTCACAGCTGATTACCCAGCAACTAATGAAGCTGGAATAATAATAAATAATACTGGCCCACCTCTGTTGCAAGTATAAAAATTCAAAAATATTTTCATTTTGATTGCCAAAGGCCCTTTGGCAATTTGGCAAAACTTTGACTCCCATTATTTTGACCCCTTTGGCAAAGGGGTCAAAATAATGGGAGTCAAAGTTTTAAAATAGTTATTATAATGTTTGTCCACTTATAACTAGAACAATATTTAAGCTTGGTTTCTGAGTCACATAACTAGATTGTTCAGCTAAATTTACATATACGAGTATATATAAGTAGGCATGGAATCCCGGTGCGCGAGTCCCACACGTACGTGACCGGTCTATACCAGCCACATTTAGAGATAATAAGGATGTGATACGGTTACAATAGCACAATGCTTTTGCACAAATGTCACTGGTGGCTTGGACAATAATGTCCGTCTGTCTGGCTGTGTGTCTATCGCGAAATCTTATAATTTAATGACACTATTTCATTATCATCATATCTCAGTATCCGTATCGGCAAAAACTAATCTACAACTACTGGTTCGCCCCGAACTGAGATCTCGTGAGTCTCCCATTAAAACAAAAAACATTATTCGTAATCTTTGACTATCAAAATAGTACCACTAACACAAAAAACCAACTAACTTGACCTACAGTTTCATTTAAATTACAGGTAACGGGAGTCCATGTTAATTGGTTAACTTTTTTTAGGGGTACAAAAAGCAGTTATTCTAGATTTCAGACGTTTGCCTATATTTGTGATACATAAGCTACATGCATACCAAATTACAGCACTGTGGGGTCACTGGTGTACCCTGTTAATTATGTCAAAGTTTAGTTTTGATTTAATAACTCAAAAACTACAAAAACTTTACTAAAAGTAATAACGGGGTCGAAATGTACTAATGAACACCTTTCATTTGACGTCTCACTAGACCTAATAGTCTCATTTGCATTTTTTTTTACCCCTCTAGAACCCCAATATCTCAACCACCCCCAAAAATTTTTAGCGCATTGAGTCACACCAAAATCGTTCTATCATTACCTACCTATATACCAAATTTCACGATGATCGGATAAACGCTTCGAAATTTATCCTCGGACAAACCAACATACATACATACAACGCCGATTTGTCCAAGTTGATTTGGAGATCTTGCTTTGCTCGATCAATCAATATCTTGGGATACTTGCCGAGTAAAGCCAAATGTTTGCTGTGCCCATTTATACTGTAGGACTTCTTGTAGGTACTAAAAACATCTTGTTTTTAAAATTATCACGTAAATTATTATTATTGTAATCATAATAATTTATTGCCAGAATATAGGTTAAACAGAAAGATGTCACATTTAATTTAAATTAGTTTCACTATACTCTATCCCACTCTGGGGCGTGAAACAAGCTTGTAAAGCTTTCATATTTATTCACTTATAAAGATAATTTTGATTACATTACGCTATTTATGTCAAACATTTAGTATTCAATTATAATAATAACCGAAGCCTTGAACTTAATGTTAGTTTCTCTGTTTTTAGATTTTGCCTTGCAGAATAAATTAGACCTATTTACTTTAATTTAAATATTTATAATTAGCACAAAAGTAAAACGTAAACTTGTTTAATGTTTTTAATAATAATTTTTTGAAACGAAATGCCGCTGTTATAAATAGAACTATGTTTTGATCACCATTTGCCAAAATGAAATAGCTTTAGGTATTTACGTATAGCTGTTAACATTTCCACGCGCAAATATACGAACCTAGTGAAATCTTGGATAAGTCAGCGCTACCCCTGTTATTAACAGGAAAAATGGACAACAACGGGTGCAACCACTTGTTTCTTTAATCAAAGTAATCAAACCCCATACCAAATATACTTTCAATGCAGCATACAATAGGTTACTTAAAATTAGTATTCTACATGTACCCTGTAAGGGTGTGGTAAGGTATGGACGGTATAATAAAACATAACAGCTAGATAAATAATGTCTTAATAAGCGCATTTGTTTTTTAGATCAAAAATTGCTTACGTCAAACTTATTGTAATTTAATGTTCTTGGGACTGCGACATGAATTCATTTTTTTGTGATGTCCTAACAATATCATGACGCACTAGAATTTAAGTGATCTCCGATTTAGTTGGACATTTGTGGCATTAATCAATAATTAATAAAACGGAGCAGTTAAGCTATCCAACGGTTTTGAGATAATTCAACTGATTGTTTAGTAATTTTTAAGGGATGAGTACCTATCCCTTAAAAATTACTAAAGTCTTTAAGTTAATAAATGTATTGTTTCATAACTTATTTAATAAATAAATAAATATTGGTGGATATTTCACACAGCGCTATCTAGCCCCAAACTAAGCAGAACTTGTACTTTGGGGACCAGATAACTGATAGAATACTTATATACTTTATTTTTTTTTGTAAATACATATAATATTTATAATATATATAGGTAAACATCCAGACCCGGAACAAATATTTGTAGATCATGCAAACATTTGTCTCGCGGCTGGAATCGAACCCGCTACCTCCTGCGGCACAGCCGGCTATACGCCCACTGCGCCACGGAGGTCATATTTGCATAGTTCTTTCTTGCGGTTTGGTTGAAGCGACGATCCGAGAGCTGGTGCTTATCTGGATCAATGTATAGGTATATGCATTGCAATTTAGCTGGACAATGCAGTCAGTGTCAGTGGGGATACATCTATCTGCTTGTGTCTGGAACAGCTGCTATCTATGAATCGCATATGTAAGTCCAATGGCCCAACTATTTCTTATGTTTTTACAATGATACTAGCTTCCGCCAGTGGTTTTACACGCGTTGTTCGTCAACATAAAGTAGCCTATGTTTGAATCCAGGTCATAATCTATCAACACACCAAAGGGACATGCCCATATAATGCTGTCAACTGCACAAAAAATTGCGTTCATCCAAAAAATATGTTACATTTTTTCGTTAATCTACGTATCAATCGATTAACACGAAAAGTATCCTACAATATTTTAAAATAATAATGAATATGAAAACGACAGGAAATGAAATGGTAGCAAATTGCCTCCAGTTGCAAACATTAGTGTTGAGCCAGAGTTGTTCTGAGACAATCATCGATTGTTGATAAAAGACCATAAATAAAACAATCGATTTATTTGACTGTATTTTCGCTGACACGAAAAATCGGTCACCGATTTCAGAAGTACGAAACCAAAACGATATTTGTTTCCCAATGAGCGTTATGTAAAACGTTTTTTTTCTCTTTAATTAACCCGGTATTATTAGTATTATGCTTGACTCGCGCTGGTAGCGAGCGCCCGAGCGAGATAATCTCAGCCAATCGCAGTGCGCGCTGAATTTGCGCTCAGCTGTTGACGCACCGCAATTGATCTAAATCCTCTCGCTCTCAGCTAACCTTGATCATAATCGGCCGGCCGTTGATCTCAGCGCCACCTTCTAGATGGACCACCTTTAGGATTAACCAGTGGAGAGAAAAAAAGCGGAAAAAAATAACTCGGCTTATCTCTATTCTTATTCTCTAGCATTATCTCGATTTTAATTCGATCAACAGATGAGAGGTTAAAGCTTCGCACGATTTTTGCATAAGGCCATGCAGAGACGAGTTAATGACACAGACATGAGATATTTTTTAGTTAGGCACCTATCACTCGTTGTTCCTCCCAAATCATCGAATTAAGAACTAACTCAAACGATAGTCGATATCGATCGATATCGACTACCTATTCAATCCAAGTTTACAAAATCAACACAGAAATACATAATGAATTCTATTAAACATCTCCAAAGGTAAATAAGTACATTTTTTTTCGCTTGGGTACAATTGGTACTTACATTTTTCGTACATTTTATTACCTTATTACTACCCCTGACACACTAAATATCTGATTTTCAGAAGTAAATAGGTAGGTACATATATTTTTGTATTTATCTGTGGCGCTCGTGTTGAATCGAAATAAACTCGATTTTACTTCGATTCAACATTTGCTCAACAGAATCAGATGATTATTATTTCTTTGCATTAAAATATTGAATTTTTATTTACTGGAATAATTGCCCTCGTCTGTTGATTGTATAGGAGCGCGATGTCAAAAATGGCACTTCTGTGCGCGCGCGCCTTGAGATTAAATATAATCGATTGCTCGATTTGACCGATTATTTTGCGCCGATATATCGATATTTCGGATAATAGTCGATGGTCGATATGCCAATCCCTATGACTGTGCGCGTACATCATTCACAAACAAGTACCTACACAAGCCGTTTCCTGTTATCTGTGTCTGTGGCCGTTTCGTTTGTTTTCTCGCGTATTATTGTTTGTTTGCTGACTTAAAGCTTTTAAAATGGACTCCGATACTTCTTCTAAAATTGATAGTAATTATCAATATCATAATTTATCTAGGAATCGTTATAATTACAATAATAAACTATTTAAGTTGTAGTTGAATACAGCGATGTAAAACTGGTTGTTTGTGAAAAATAAAAACTGATTTTTCTCATTATAGTAAACTTTTTTATAACTAACTCCTTAGCTCTTTTATTACTAACTAAGCCTAGAATCATTAGCAATTAGTTTCAAGTGTGTGCAGTGACAGCATTTTTTACAAGGGAGAGTGGGCATGCCCCTTTCATCGAAATCGGTTCAGCCATTACGACTTGATTGAGCAACAAACAAACAAACAAACGTTCAAATTTTCACATTTATAATATTAGTGTGATGGATAGTGTGTTATTGTGTACATATATTTTTTGCTGATCAGTAAAAGCTGCATTTAGTAAATACCTTCAATATATTAACTCTTTTAACTCGTTCCTAAGGGAACGGGCGATAAAAATTATATAAAACACTCTTGTCAAAGTGACGCGACACTTCATGTAAATGACTTCACGTCAATGAACGACGGTTAAATTTTATGGATATTATTATTATAAATACGGGATTTATCACGTACCGTCTTATCGGTGTTTCGACCGACAATGTTTCGGTTCAATTCGTGAACCTTCATCAGGGTGAGTGCGAACTGCTCCGACTAACGTCTCTTTATGGATATTGTTCGTAAAAAAATACTAAAATAAATAAAAATGGGGGGGGGGGGGGGGGGGTAGGAGGGTGAAAACTACTTTACGACCTATTCTCATACCTACCAAACATACAAAACTCATTAAAATCAGTGTATCCGTTTCGGATGAGTGCGACCACAAACACCGTGACACGAGATTTTTGTATATTAAAAATATAATTGTGGTCAAATTATGTTGTTATATGTCCCCAGCTGAATTAATTTAGAGTTTGTCATTGACTTTGACATTTTGTAACCTTGGTAGTGTGTTTTGTGGGTTAAATCTCATGTGTTTATTTATACACTCATATTTTCACCTTATTTTTATAATATTGTTACGCCGAGGCTGTTACACAATAAGTAATAGTCGAAATTTCTCGATGGCTCTCGGCTTACCTACTGTGTCACGGAATACGTAATATTTGGTATGGAATATACCTGCATGCTGCGTTTTTACCTGCAGTTGCGCAGAATGGGGAGTGGTCATTCTGTCGAAACACCGACCCTTTCCTGGAACGCTCCAGAGCGTTCGAGTGTTGTGATACTGTGCGCGATATAAATAGGCCGGAGAGATGGCCGAAAGAGTCAGTCTGGATTTGGCTATACGTGCGAACATTTCGGTGACTTTTAGTGGTTTATTGTGCAACAGTGGTGTGAATTAGTGTGTTGTGATTACGTGCGACTAAGTTCGTGTATTCATCGTTTTAGTGTTGAATACAAGTGTTATTTTGGTTGGATTAATTTTAATTATTTTATCCCGAACCCTCAGCTCGACACAATATCATCATAATAACATTAGTCAAAGGATGCCCACTGCTAACATAGGAATTTCCCTTAGAGTTCCAGAACGACTGATCTTGTGCGACTTGCACCCAACGGCTTCCAGCAATCTTTATCAGTCTTCTTTCCATCTAGTGGGGGCCATCCTACGCTATGCTTTCCAGTGCGTGCTCTCCACTCTAGAACATTTGAGATTATCATCATCATTATCACAGTCATAAGACGTCCACTGTTGAACTACTAGACTATGTTAACTAGGATAGACAAACCCTAGTCGGGAAAACGGAAGCAAGAGTATGCTTATGTATTTATCCCGTAGCAATATCATGTTTCACGACGTTTACATAGGAATCTACCTAACTCATAGGGTTTTTTAAATTAAGGTTCTATGCTTTTATGTTGAGGAAAATGGCGCTGGGTCTGCTAATAAACTCTTTAAAACTTTGGCAGTTGCCTATGTTTTTCACCTGTAGTATTAAGTATCATGTCCAAACTATTTATTTTGTGATACCATAAAATAATTATGCAAAGCTGTGTGGAAATACTAGCGACGTATCTATTAGGTATAATATGCAAAGAAGTGGTCATTACAAATTATTAACATAACAATTGAATCTACACATTATCATCGTCACTACATGAATAAAGTGGCGTGTTTAAAAATGATAAAACAAATTATGTATGCAAATGATTGCATGAAGCCTGCGAACCTCTCGATAATTAGTTAGATGCAGAATAATAAACAGTTACTGAAGAAGCCTGAGAAAATTCTAATCAATCCATCCAGGTCTACTTTTGTGTAAGTGCTGCCTACTATGAGTACATCTATTTGGGCCGGTTAGCTTCCTTCGAAAACAGGCAGGACAAAGAAGTCGATCGTCGTGTCGACAATGCCTGGAAGAGCTACTGGTCCATGAAGGCATTCATGAAAGGAGATCTTCCATTATCACTAAAACGTCAACTCATCGACATGTGTATTCTGCCTATCCTAACCTACGGTGCCTTCGTCCGGTCTTGGTCACTGACTGAATCTCAAAAGTCCAAGCTCGGCGTTGCCAAAGAGCGATGTCAAGAGAATAGATAGGGTTCGGAACACCTCGCTGCGCTCAAAGACCGGCATCGCTGACGTCGGTATCAAGGCTGCCAAGTTAAAATGGGATTGGGCGGGTCATGTCTACCGCATGCAAACAAATAGGTGGGCTAAGATCGTAACTGGCTGGATCCCTGTGGATGTAAAGCGACACCGTGGAAGGCCTAAGAAGCGTTGGCGCGATGGTTTGGCCGCTTTTTATAGGGACTGGCGGGATTTCGTACAGAATCGAGATAAGTGGAGAGATGAGGGGGAGGCCTTGTGACTTGAGGGGGAGGCCTTGTGACTTGAGGGGGAGGACTTGAGCCAGTGGGACAGCATAGGCTAGATACAAAAAATCGTGTCTTAAAAATAAATTACAACAGAAGAGAGAGAAGAGTAAGAGAGTAAGAAGTAAACAGTTTCAACGTATCAATTTAAATTGCCCCGAACGAAATAGACATTTGTGGCATCGTAACGATATTGTATGGCATAATGAACTTTATGTCAATTTCGTAACGTACAAATTAGGTACGAGTCAAAACCAGGACCCGATAATGCCCAAGAATTCTCCTCGATTTATCGCTCCCTGTACGTTGAAACAATAT
Source organism: Philereme transversata (assembly GCA_963924445.1). Taxonomy (NCBI): domain Eukaryota; kingdom Metazoa; phylum Arthropoda; class Insecta; order Lepidoptera; family Geometridae; genus Philereme; species Philereme transversata. The sequence continues at coordinate 17,315,263 of OZ004342.1, forward strand.
AGGTCTTATTATTTTCGCCAAGTGTGATGGTCCATTGGATTGTATGGCGAGCGAGATTTTATCTATAGCATCTCTTTGAATTTAGTTTTTGTTATTGTATACCCATTATTGTAATATTACAAAAATCCTCTCCATCCAAAGGTTTCGGTTATCGAATTTCGTATAAACGAACGAGTAACGACGAATATATAACGACGAGATGACGACCTCCGTGGTGCAGTGGGCGACTAGCCGGCTGAGAATCAGGAGGTAGTGGGTTCGACTCCCGCCGCTGAACAAATGTTTGCATGATTTACAGATATTTGTTCCGGGTCTGGTTGTTTCTCTATATATTATAAGTATGTATTTACAAAAAAAATGAATATAAATAAAATAAAATAAATAAATATAGCTGGACATTTCACACAGCGCTATCTAGCCCCAAACTAAGCAGAGCTTGTACTACGGGAACCAGATAACTGATAGAATACTTATATACATTTTTTTTGTAAATAGATACTTATAATATATAGAAAAACATCCAGACCCGAAACAAATATCTGTATATCATGCAAAAATTTGTTCCGCGGCGGGAATCTTTTATTATTTATTACTATGATTGATTGATTTATTACTATGACGTTTATTACTATGATGTACCTACTGTTATTGCCTTTAAGTTTGTTTTTAGTCTTAAATTTAGTATGTAAGTTGCATGTTCTTCTTTTCTGGTAAATAAACTTATTCTTATTCTTATTAAAAAAAAAAAAAAAAAATGAACCCGCTACCTCCTGCGTCTCAGCCGGCTATTCGCCCACTGCACCACGGAGGTCGAAAGTATTATAGTAGATATAAGTATTCTATCAGTTATTATATCTGGTTCCCATAGTACAAGCTCTGCTTAGTTTGGGGCTAGATAGCGCTGTGTTAAATGTCCAGCAATATTTATTTATAAATAACGAGTTATACAGGGTGGAAAGGTAATTCGTTAGGAAATATTTTAAAATTAAATTTGTGTCACCAAAAAGAGAATATAATACGATGCAGCTTCGAACAACCTGTAAATATGTTTAACAGATTTGTTTGATTCATTGTTAGTTTTATTCACTCGTCCATCTTTCAAACAATAGTAGGTTTAGGTTACCGGAAGAGGTCAGTGTGCGATGTCACAATGTGATTTCACTTCCTTATTTGATCGTGGATACTTCTGCATACCTCACTTATTACACTTCAAACTATTGAAGTATCTGTGCTTGTATCTTAGAAGTCAACGCTAAGATCCTTGGCCCCGATTGTAAGAAACTGCTTTACTCATAACATAACGAACAAGGGAACTCAAGAATTGCCCTCTAGACTTGAAATGGATACATTAAACTTTACAAGAGTGATCAGACTGCAAAGAATAAAAACTTGAATCTAATCTGAATCTAGTTTCTAACCTATCTTGTCCCAATGCTGGGTCTCCCCAAGAGTCTCGTCTCCCACTGGCATTCATAGTGTTACTAAGTTACCATGACCCACTCAAACGGATTATTTCTTACTTAATATTATATATTCGAAAGTACATCTGTCACTCTGCCTGTCTGTATGTTACGCTTTTACGACTAATCGGCTGAACCAATTTCTATGAAATTTGGTATATAGGTAGGTAATGACCGGGATTGGGACAGAACTTACTTTTTACCCCACTGCGCAGAAAGAGGATAATGTTTTCATTGACAAACCACTCGCGTACGAAGCCGCGTGGTAAGGTCAGCTAATTCATACTCGAAAGTAACTCTCTCTGTCTGTCTGTCTGTTTGTTACTTGTTCATGACTAAACGATAGAACTGATTTCGATGAAATTTTGTATGTAGGTATAAATAAATAAATATGGCTGAACATTTCACAGAGCGCTATCTAGCCCCAAACTAAGCAGAGCTTGTACTATGGAAACCAGATAACTGATAAAATACTAATATACTTTTATTTGTAAATACATACTTATAATATATAGGAAAACATCCAGACCCGGAACAAATATCTGTAGATCATACAAACATTTGTTCCGGCGGCAGGAATCGAACCCGCTACCTCCTGCGTCTCATCCGGCTATTCGCCCACTGTACCACGGAGGTCGTCATAGATAGATTATGACCGGGATTGGGACATAGGCTACTTTTTACCCGACTGCGCAGAAGGAGGGTAATGTTTTTATAGACAAACCATGCGTATGAAGCCGCGGGCGGGTCAGCTAATTAATAATAATTAACAGACAAGTTTAATCAGATCCTCGATAGTGCAATTCTCTGCAATATCCACATCAAGGTCTACCTTTATATGGGTACTGTACGTTTGCAGTTACACTGAGGTTTTTCCAACATTTCTTGGCTGTTGGACAAAAAACCCTGCATTATTACCATTAGTTGAAGCAACCTCAAGAATGTTACATAGACGCGTAGACGTCACCACCAGTATTTGAGTAAATAGCGGGCACATGAAGCCCCAATAACAATTTAACTTTTAGAGCTTTCAGCGAAGATGTTGACGTCCCTCGATCGGAAACACTTGAACGAACCTTGATAGAAAACTCACACAATGAAGATAACTTTGTACCCCTTTTAAGCTTATTTCGCTCGCAGAGGAGTGAGGTTAAGTTAAAGTTTATAAGGGGTCTACCCGACGAGATACAGTCTCAAACTAGTTCTGAGGGTTTTTATTATAAATTATAGGCCAGCGTTTGACAACGGTCTCGCCTGATAGCAAGCGATGATGCAGTCTACGATGGCACATGCTTGCCTAGAAGAAACCTATTCACTCGCGACTTGAAGATCCCTAGGTTGTAGTTATCAGGAAACACAGACACTGACAAGGCGTTCCACTCCTTGGCGGTGCGCATAATAAAGGTGGAAGAGTACCGCTTTTTACCTTTTATCGAGCTTGTCTTTTCATTCATGTACCCAATCTGATTATTACAGATATTACATAATAGTACTTACCTGAATGTATACGCTTCATTCATTTTTTATAGCTATTCATGCATACCCAATGTAAAAAAAATTAAAGTGTTGTTGAGTGTTTTGTCTATATATCTTATGGAGTTTGACTCCTGAATGAGGTAAAAGATTCGACAACACACTATTCTGTAGTGATAATGAGCGATGATGCTTCCTTCTTATCCTCTTATAGCTCGTGTTGATTTCAAATGTATATATTTTTTTGTGATTATACAACTTTTACCTTTAATGCTAAAATTAAAATAAAAAAAATCTAAAATTTCGACCACTGGCCACTAGTACCTACTTACTATTACATTTATAAAAGTAGGGGTAAAATGCCTTTAATAACAGAAAGAATATAACATTATTTACAAGACTATAATATAGGGTCATACAGTTGAATCATCTAAAGACCGTTGCAAAAGGGACGGAAGTGTCCCCAAGACACTGGCTGCATTGCCCCGCTGAATCGCAATGCTTATGCGTTAACCCATATACATGCATTTATAGGCTGTGCTTATAGGTACTTTGAAAGAAGACATAGGAGTAGCTCATGAAACGAAACACTTAAATTCCGAGGTAAGAATCGGGGTATACTTCACCGCTTATAATTTCTTCCTTCTCAATAACACTATATTCTTATAAAATCAATTTGTAGCACTCTAGAGTACAATAACCTTCATTCATTAATTTATTAATTTATTCAGAACAATCAAATAATCGTATTTGAAATTACATCATATTTACAAATTACAATATTTAACATTATCACATACATGTAAAAAATAATAAAATAAAACTAAACAAATATATACCTAAACATAAAAAAACTCAAGTGAAAAATAGCCATCAAAGAATATGAAATAAATAAAAATAGTGTTACGAGCTGAGGGTTCGGTATAAAATAATGGGAATCAGTCCAACCAAAATAACACTTTTATTCAGCACTAAACGATGAATACACGAACTTGGTCACACGTATCACAACACACTAATTCACACCACTGGTGCACCACTTAAAGTCGAACGTTCGCACGTATAGCTTAATCCAGACTGACTCGCGAGCAACTACTGTTCACGCGAGACCCTTCTCCACGTCAGTCCTCCAGGGCCTCGCTGAGACTCACTCACTCACTGACTGTCCGGCCATCTCTCCGGCCTATTTATATCGCACACATTTCGATTGTTCGAGAACGATCTCGATCGTTCCAGGAAAGGGTCGGTGTTTCGACAGAATGGTCAATCCCCATGGTGCGCAACCGCAGACAATAACAACAATAACACAGCAAGACAAAAGCGTTCGAGAAGTTTCGATTATTACTCATTGTTTAACAGCCTCGGCGTAACAATAGTTTAGATTAATATTACCATGGATTATATAAGTAATACATACATGTTACAAATTCATTAAACCTTATAATGGAAACAAATTATCGCGTAACTAATTATTCCGTAATTAGGAATTAATTATCATATTTCCATTGCTATAGCTGCATGGTGTTTGGTAAGGTATGTTCGTATTTACTTCCTCTTAGAAAAATAAATGGGATTTTACTTGTGGTTTATAGTACCTGGGTAGGTACTCTGTGCTCTCTGTGCTAAGCTGACGAACACGCTTTGTTGAAAATGTATGGCAATGTATTTATGACTGGACTGTAAGTTATGGTATAAAGAGTGTCCCAATAAGAGCGCCGGAATTAAATTCACCACCATTTTGTTAATACGAGTTGTACAGTGATTTTTTTTGACAGTTGTCACGTACATACCACGCGATTTATGAATATGGAGAAGTATTTAAACTAACAATGTTTAATTATTGTAAAAAAACATTACAAAAATGGTGAAAGTTTTGCGAAAACCGTTCGCCAATTACGAGTGCGGTATCGCGAAATGTTAACGGAGTTTTTGTGGCCCGAATTGGATGTAATTGATGTGGTGGAGGACATGTTTTTTCAACAAGACGGTGCAACCTGCCACACAACACGTGAAACAATGGTGTTACTGCAGACTAAGTTTCCAGGCTGTGTCATTTCTCGATTTGGCGATCAACATTGGCCACCAAGATCGCGCGATCTAACACCGATGGACTTTTTTCTTTGGGGGAAATGTCGTATGTGAAAAAAAATGTGAATGCGAATAAGCCTGAAACAGTTGAACATCTTAAAGAGGAAATACGGCGCGTTATTGGTGAAATACAGCCACATTTATCCGAAAACTTTATTCAAAATTTCAACAAAAGAATAATCCTGTGCCAGAGGTTTGGTGGTGGCCATTTGCTTGATGTTTTATTTCACGTTTAATCGGAACTATTTATGTTTATGTTGAAATAAATGTTTGCCTAAATCAAAAATAAATGTGTTTTTCCCTAAAATAAATTCGGCGCTCTTATTGGGAGACCCTATATATGAGCCGTAAAATAAGTTATATACCAACCTGTAACTATTTTATTGTTGCCTAAATTAAATGATTATTTATATTACCCCAACTGGTATTAAACGACATAATGGTGTATGTATTTGTCTCTATACTATAAACAAGGTAAATTAATAAATCTCAGAACGATAATAATGTGTTTTTTTCAATACAATAATTAGTAAATTTAAAAAACCCCTGTTCCCTTTATTTGCATTGGCGATAAAAAATGACATAGCTAAGAAACACCCCTTTTAAACTAGCGTTTTAGTGAAAAAACCGCGTCCAAATCGGTTTATCCTTTTGGAAACTACTATGCCACAGACAGACAGACCGACAGACACACACAAAAACGCATAGGAAGACGTAGGCGTCAAAGTAATAACACAATTTTTGCGTCGGGGTAAACAAACAGCAGTGCAAAGATGCCGCAATTATGAGATAGTGGATTTTAAACTTCAATATTGAATCTAACTGAAAACGTATTATTAATTTGGATAGAGCCGAGCTGTTCCTCTTATCAGTTATTTACCAATCATCCTGTATATTACGTATAAACAATTGAAATCAAAGTCGCTATAAACATTTAATAGCAACATACATTAAAAAATTGTTAATATTTTTTACCATAAGCCGGCTATATTAACACGAGATTGTTAATTTTGTTTGGTAGTTATATCAAATATATATTACAACTAAAGGTTCCATTCAAAAGTACAGTTATCAATATAAATTTATATCACAAGATGTAATATTATCCCATACTAAAAAACCGGCTTTAGTTATGGTAAAAATCTGCAATCTGTGATAGGGTTTTCCAAAAAATACTGCGATAAACAGGCTGGTTCTCAACTCATTCGAGTCAACAACCTTAAAACTTGATCCAACCCACCCAAAGCATAACAGGAGAGACTGGATTTTTGTTTTTCACTGAATTACTTCACTTGTTTTAATCGATCAAGAAAACCATTTACTAAGAACATGTAATTGGTCCACTTGGTCCTGTTTTCGAAGCGAAATAGTAATTATAGTAAGAAGTGAATAGTAGGTAAAGTTGGTACCTAAACCTATTTTTACTAAGACCTAGTACGTAGTATATTATAGTGTGCTAGCATATTCTTAGGTATAACCCTAGATAATAAGCTTCAATGGGGCCCTCACATTGATAAGTTGTCGAAGAGACTTAGTTCTGCGGCATACGCAGTCAAAAAGATCCGTCTTTTTACAGACGTTGACACAGCTAGACTAGTTTACTTAAGCTACTTCCACAGCATTATGTCATACGGTATACTGCTGTGGGGGAGTGCTGCAGATATAAACACCGTGTTTGTGCTGCAGAAGAGGGCTGTTCGTGCAATTTATAATATGGGCCCCAGAGAATCATTACAATAAGTTTAAAGAAATAAATATTATGACATTCCCTTGTCAATACATCTATGAAAATCTGATGTATGTTCACAATAATATTAATTTGTTTAAGAAAAAAAGTGATAATCATAATTTTAATACAAGAAATACATACAGATAAACTCGTTGTTGCCACTTGTTGACTCCATAAAGTTAGTAAATCGTTTAAAATGTAAGAAGGTGTACGCTTTTCATCATATATATTATATTATATTATATTATATTATATTATATTCTATTATATTATATTATATTATATTATATTATATTATATTATATTATATTATATTATATTATATTATATTATATTATATTATATTATATTAAGCATACATATCGGATTATTTAGAATGTTGCAATTGAGACGTAAAAAAATTATTTTCTTTTTTGTTATGTGTTCTAAAAGGATTAAAAAGAACAACCAACCTTGTTTCTTGCCTTTCTTTCCTGGCTTGGTAGCAAAGGAACAAGCAGGAAAATTGACATTTCAAAGTGATCCTTGTGATTTTAATGAAAAAAAAAAAAGATTTTGACTATGGTCCAAGTCAAAGTACATCACTAGGTAAGTTATCAATATAGGTTTCGTCGCTCTGGGAATCTATGGGGGAGGCATAAGGAAGTCCTGTGGCAGATGATGATTTTTCACCTTTTACAATTTTTAATGATATTACGAACACACGACTATTAATCATTATTATAAATACGGGATTTATCACGTACCGTCTTATCGGTGTTTCGACCGACAATGTTTCGGTTCAATTCGTGAACCTTCATCAGGGTGAGTGCGATCCACTCCGAATAACGTCTTGCCTCGCACTGCGCGCCGCAGCCATCTAGCGAGTAGACGGGCGCGGTGGTGGGGGTTGAGTCAACAATGGCCCAGCGCGTTGAAAGGCTGCATCATCATCATTATCATCACTGTTGCTCGCTTCGGTAGTTCTCGGTACAGGCAAACACACAACACTATGTCTCTACCAGGTTCACTCACTATTCTGTCGCTTGCATCATGAAGACATGGCCTCCAGGCTGGCGGTAGAACCCATCCTCCATCTCTGTTAAAGTTCGGCACACGACTTATTTCTATCGCCTCTCGGATCTTGCGAGGAACGAAGAACTTCTTTCTCGCTAAGACCCGGGCCTTGTCGAAACGTATGTAGTGCGTCGAATCAGAATCTAGGGCATGTTCCGCCACTGCAGAACTGTTGGAGTCGACATTCTTCACTACACGTATGTGCTCAGTCAATGACTATCACGAAAATGGCAATTTTATACATAATTATCATCATGCCAAATTTCAGGTTTACAGTATTGTTACGAGCTGAGGGTTCGGGATAAAATAATGGGAATCGATCCAACCAAAATAACACTTTTATTCAACACTAGAACGATGAATACACGAACTTGGTCACACGTAATCACAACACACTAATTCACATCACTGTTGCAGCACTTAAAGTCACCGAAATGTTCGCACGTATAGCTTAATCCAGACTGACTCGCGAGCAACTACTGTTCACACGAGACCCTTCTCCACGTCAGTCCTCCAGGGCCTCGCTGAGACTCACTCACTAACTCACTGAGACTGTCCGGCCATCTCTCCGGCCTATTTATATCGCGCATATTTCGATTGTTCGAGAACGATCTCGATCACTCCAGGGAAGGGTCGGTCCCTCGACACAATGGCCACTCCATTGTGCGCAACCGCAGACAATAACAACAATAGCACAGCAAGACAAAAGCGCTCGAGAAACTTCGATTATTACTCATTGTTTAACCGCCTCGGCGTAACAGTATATAAAGTATAGGTACGAATAAAACGGCTGGAACTGGTCGTACAAACAGACGGACAAGCCAAAACAACAACAAGGTTCCAATTTAGATTATTGAACCCTAAAAATGAATACTACGACGAATACAAGCAAACAAGATAAACCAGGATAAATGATTAAAAATTAAGACACGCTTGTATGAAATTATTGTATTGGAATGCAAAAATTACAACTGCAATATCATGCAAAAGACAACTTCCGCAATAGTTACGCACGCGCTATTACGCGTAGTTACAAAGTATTGCCTCAAAGGAAGAATACTCTACTGCATTATTGTCTACATAATTATTTCCATAAATATTTAAATAAGGTATAGTCAACCAACAACATCATTCACTTTAACGAACTATCTTGAACAGTTTTCATATCCTAAGTTACTGAATTATAGCTTTCATGAATCATATCTACATAAAATCAATCATCGTCAGCAGGAAATGACTACCCTAAAAAAGTATCTATAGAATAATAAAGTAAAATGACATGTTAGCTTACATTGTAGAAGACATTTTAACGAGATACTGCGGGGTTGCTAACTGTGGAACTTTTTTCCTCGTACAAAAGCAGTCAAAAAGTTATTTTGGATCTCAAACCTCGTACACTCAGTAGGTACCTAAGCATCTAAAGTGTAATAAATTAGACTATTCAATTTAGGACGTTTCACTATTGGAATGAATGACAAGTTTGCTATACAGTGTATTTTTTTTAACTGGGACAGTAGGGGGGCACCCATAACCAGAGGAGGTACAGGTGCAGTTTCTTTTAAAACATCAGCTCGTTTTCGAAGAAAAACATTTTGGCATTAAAAATTTTTTGGTCAAGCGTGAGTAGCGTCTTAAAATGAATCTCCTCTGGTTATGGGTGCTGCCGTACTGTCCCAGTTAAAAAAAAACACTCTGTATAAACAACTATTCATGCATACAACCAACACATAAGAAAGAGCGAAATAATAATAATTTATTTGATCATCATCATCCACAGCCCAACTTCACCCACTGCTGAGTATAGGCCTCCCCAAGTTCGTGCCATCTGCCACGATCCTGGGCTAGTCTTACACATTGACGGCACGCGAGTCTAACGATGTCGTCCACTCATCTCGCTGCCAGACGTCCTGTCCTTCTACAGCTATTCCTCGGCCACCATTCAGACGCTACCCTGCTTCACCTGTCAACACCACGTCTTGCCAAGTGTCCAAATATGCCCTATGTTAAAATCTCGTAGGTACATAACTGTCCGAGGTTGATTTATGTATGTATTTGCTTGCCCAGCAGCAAAAAAGTTAAACACTCTGTTCAAAAAAATCCTTTCCAAAAGATTCCTTACCAAATATTGGTAAAGATTTTTTTAAGCAGGTGTTCAACAGGTTAACTATTTATACTACGTTACTACAGCGGCCAGCAAAAGAGGCATTGATGGACGAACGTGTAAATGTGGGCCGAGGCACACATACGTAAGTCCATCAATGCCTAGTTGTGGGCAAGGCTTGTATAGTACTTTTCTCAAATAATGCGCGAAAATTATAAAATAAAATAAAAAAAACAATTACTTTTCAAAATCAATGGCGAACAACGAACCACAATAATTTTCTCCGAGTTAAAGTGTACGTTTGTTTGTTTTTAGTATTTGCAAGCCAGTTCGAAATTTAAATAAAACCTTTGATCAGTTACCTCCTTTGTTGCCATGTTTCGGAGTAAAATATCGTTCCATTATTTAAATTACATGACAGACATGAGTTTACTATGTAATTTATTTGTCCGCTAAACCACGACAGATAAGGATTTTCATACAACTTTTGCCGGCCGCTGCTCGCATGTATTTGGCCAGTACAGCAATTTCAATTTATCTCTAAGAAGATTGTCAAAATAATGTTCAAATTTCCAAGCATGTTTGAGAAAATTGTGTCACCTCCATGCGTTTTTGTTGACAGTTTATGAATTTGTCTGTTAGATTTGTACGGTCATCACGTAATGTGATATAACTTGCTCTTTAAAGGATGGCAGAGTGCCAAAACACTGGCATTGCAATGTTTGGTTTGATTTACCCCACTAACCTACCGCAGATCAATGCTTGTATGTTTTTTTTGTTATGATCTAGATTAGGAAATTTGTAATCCTAATTTTGATTATTCTATAACGGTTATTAGGGATCGCGCAGCCTAGACCGTGACTAACAATGTCATAAAATGGCTATGTTAAAGGATAATTTGACTGAATTATTACCTAGTCTGGGTGTTTCTCTACACATTAGAAGTAAGTATTTGAAAAAAATGTATATGAGTATGTAAATGTATAATATGTATATAACCTAGCAACTGATTCCCATAGTACAAGCTTGGCTTAGTCCGGGGCAAGATAGCACTGTGTGAAATCTCCGGCATTATTTATTATTTGTTTATCAGCGATATCCCATTATTAATATTTAATTAATATCGGCATTATTAATATACACGATGGAAACGAAAGGACTTGTCAATTGCTACCCCTTATAGAATACCACTATGGGTAGATAGTGAAGTCGCAGGTACAAACTAGTTCTGCGTTCATTTTGATTTATAATAAATAAGTAGGATATTTATTATTATTTATTTGTAAATATGTAACAATCATAAAGGCTATTTTTATTTATTTCCACTCTTCTTAGTCCCGGGTTATTTTATTGTTACTTTACTCCTGCTTGTTCATATAAATAAATTTCATTGTTAACAAAAATACATAAAATTTTAATTACGATAGGAACCGAATACATATATTATGTTATTGTATCGTTGACGCAAATAGCGGAATGCTGACAATACATTGCCTTGAAAATATTTTCACACCACCTGCTCGACAATGTCAAATTATATATCATTTAAACCGCCGGGCGTAACGTTGCACTGAATTTCATTATTCCCCAAGGCATAGGCAAGATTTGAATTTGGAACCTCAAAATTTGTATGAAAGTTTTAATCAAGGAGACCACATTAAGAACTTATTCGTAAATCAAACTAGCCTCTGCATGGAACGCAAGAACATGAAAAAATTACGCTAATACCGCGAAACGCTAAAACGCTTTTATTTATTTTTATTATTATATTCCTACTTAGATTTGCTTTTTATTGTCTCGCAGAAAGTGTAAAAAGGAGAGTATTCTTCTCATGGATAAAGCTGTCTTCACCTTGGGCGTGCTTATACCCCTCTCTGCACTCAGGATTTTAGTAATTCCCTCGCTCCGCTCGTGAGTTAACTCTTCAATATAGCGCCCGTGACGTTAGACACTGCTTTATCCCCTTGACTAACAAACTAAAATTATTACCGAATTAATAAGTAATTTTAAAGTTTGCTTTAACGATATAATACTTGTCTGCATATTAATTTTTGGCTGTTGACATTAAACTTACCACATGTTCCGATATTTGTGACTAACGAAATGTAAGTATATAACATTTAGTTTACTTATGTGCTGATTTATTCAAATTCAAATTCGTTTATTTACACTCAAATATAACTTTACAGAATTAATCTAATACGCTATATCTAAAACTACTACAAGAAAAATACAAATTATAATTATACTAATCATTATGAAACTTAGGTAGATATTTTAGGTTAATCGAATTATTGATCGAGCGAAGCGAGATCTCCAAATCAAGTTGGGCAAATCGGCTTTGTATGTATGTATATATATATATGTATGTTTGTTTGTACGAGGATAACTTTCGAAGCGTTTATCCGATCATCGTGGGATTTGATATATAGGTAGGTAGTGATGGTACAATCCTAGTGTAAATGAGCTAAAAATAATGAGGGGTTGTTGAGAAATTGGGGTTCAAGGGGGGTAAAAAAAATCATAATGAGACTATTAGGTCAAATGGGATGTCTAATGAAATTTCTTTCTTGTACATTTCAACCCCGTTTTTAGTTTTAGTTAAATCCTTGTAGTTTTTGAGCCATAATAAAATGTGAAGTTTGACGAAATTCATAGGGTATACACCAGTGATCCCACAGTGCTGAAATTTGGTATTCGTGTAGCTTTAGTGACACAAATGTAGGGAAAAGTCTGAAATCCAGAATAACTACAATTTCTACCCCTAAAAAGAGTAACCAATTAATATGAACCCTCGTTACCTGTAATTTGAATGAAACTGTAGGGCAAGTTAGTTGCTATTTCGTGGCATTATTTTGTTACGGATAATTTTTTGTTTTGGGTTTTCGGGATACTCGCGAGATCTCAGTTCGGGGCGAACTACTAGTTTTGTATAAGCCTACAGTGTGCCAAAGAAACTATTTGATAGAGATAGAGAGGTTTATTTCGATACAAGTAACAAACACACAGCAACTGACATTTGACCATCGGTTATTATGTAATAATTACATACAAATAGTAGGCACACTATTTAAATCAAAACTTCACACATCCAAGTCTCTATGAGTTCTTTGCCGAAAGAGGGTAGCAAGCGAAGGCAGTTTAGTTTAGAAGGCAGCCTATAACCAGCAGTAGGTGCAGACGGACTGAAATTATGATAATGGAATTAGGGCTAATTGTTAACCGACTTCAAAAAAAGGAGGAGGTTCTCAATTCGTCGGAACCTTTTTTTTTAATGTATGTTCCCCGATTACTCGAAGGCGATACTAGGCAAGCGTGCTCCATCTTCGATCACACCAACACTTACCATCAGGTGAGGTACTGGTCAACTTGACTAGCACCAATAAAAAAAAAGTTATCCCGACATTTCGACTGTGTTGCACAAGCCGTGGTTACGGGCGGACATTATCACTAAATTCTAAAACATTTATACGGTTTGTTGACAAATTAATTTATATTTATAATAATATGTTTAAATTAATATATAAACCGTTATCAACGTCATACGATAAGATAACTCTTTATTGTACTCCAAAGTAAAATACAGAACATAATTTTTACAAATAGATTTAGTACAATTGGCGGTCTTATCGCTAAAAGCAATCTCTTACAGACAACCTTTGTATGGACCGGATTATAATTTATCACATGATGGCGGTGCATCTACATAAAATTAAAAACATACTAAATACTATAAACCTAAAATACTAATAATAACACAAATTTAATCATAATAATATAAGCAACTTTAAAAATGGTTATGATGAATTAACAAGCAGTTACAACTTCAACGCAGGGACGGATAATGGGTGTGTAGGTACTTTTGTTTTAAAATTACTAATAGACTTGGATGTTCTTATAGAGAAGGGCAAAGCGTTCCACAATCGTACGGCTGTTACAGTGAAGGATCGACCATAAAACTCTGTCGTATGGACAGGAGTTTTAAGTTGAAGGGAATCTGAAGAACGCAATATGCGATCGTTAGCCTGGAGGAGAAACTCAAAACGCTCCTTAAGATAGAAGAGAGAAGGGTTAAAAAGGATGTTATCGAAAAGGGACAGTATGTGTGCATTCCGGCGAAGACGGATGGGGAGCTACTTGAGCTTTGCGCGAAAATCAGAGACATGGACATACTTGCGCAAGCCAAATATCAACCGAATACAGAGGTTTTGAAGGCGCTCAAGTTTGCTCAGTTGGGCTTCAGAGAGGTCAAGATAGCAGGCGTCAGCGTAGTCCAGGATTGGAAGTAAAAGGGTCTGTGCAAGCGTAACCTTGGTAGCAGTTGGCAAGAAGCTACGAAGTCTCCGTAGAGATCCAGACGATGCAAACACCCTGCGGCTAATCTTATTGATACAGGGAACCCAGGTTAAATGGGTATCCATCTGTATTCTTAAATTTTTCACAGACTGGGTGATGTCTATAGGTGTTCCGTCAAAAACTATGGATGGTAGTTGTGCAAAATTGATTTTGGCGATCTGTTTGGAGCTACCAATAAATAATGGCCTGTGTTTTGTTTGAATTGACTGTAAGGCCAAAAGATTTACTCCAGTCACATATCCTGTCAAGCTCAGTATTTAGTAAGCTAATGCCATATTGATACTTTTCTACGTAACTAAAGTATTTATAATGATACGTAAAGCTAAAACTTTGAACCCCTTTTGCGCGCACGAAGAAGTGTGACATTTGGTGTAGGTAGTAAAAGTTTATACGGAGAAGGACGAGCGAATGCTAAAATTAAGCTAAAACAAAATTACTTTCTTATTTCGACCATTGTGCACTGACTGGTAACTAGTTATTATATAAATATATGATATTTTGGTTATTCTCAGCGACAATATAAAGTTTTTTTTAACTTAAGAGAAAAATCTAATGTATTGATTTACGAATACCGATACTACATTTGAGTTACTTACGCAGCGACGCAGGGGTCGTGTGTAACCCTTCATCAATTGCTGGCTCCACTGATGTACTGGGATCCTGGGTGTCAACATCTCCAGTGACGTGCAGTTTCGGAGTCACTTAGAAGACAAAGCAAAGTTGGCATCAAAAAAGCTCGGTGTGCTCAATAGGGCAAAGCGGTACTTCAGTGCGGGGCAAAGACTGCTTCTCTAAGGCGCAAGTCCGGCCCCACATGGAGTACTCTGTCATTTATGGGCAGGAGCACCTGGATATCAACTAGGGCCGTTTGACTCTGTTCAAAGACGAGCTGTGAGAATTGTTGACGATCCCATTCTCACAAGCGGTATTGAGCCCTTAAGTCTCAGGAGAGATTTTGCCTCCCTGTGTGTGTTCTACCGCTTGTATATAGGGTTGTGTTCTGAGGAGTTGTTTGATATGGTGCCTGCAGGTTCCTTTTATCATCGCACTGCTCGCCATCGGTAGAGAATCCATCCACACACCTTGGAGACGATGTGGTCGCGTACCGTGGAGAAATTTTCTCCCGCGAACACTTCGCTTGTGGAATAGTCTCCCTGCCGAGGTCCCCAGGGACTAAAGTATGGGGTTAATCAAAAAGGGCATTTTGAAAATTTTAAAGGGTCGGCAACACGCGAGTAATACCTTTGGTGTTACAAACGTCCATAGGCTACGGTAACCGCTTACCATCAGGTGGGCCGTATGCTTGTTTGCTACCTTAGTGGTATAAAAAAAAACTTGGCCAGGAGTAAAAGTGTGCTAGAAGAAAACTTAGCCAGAATGCACAAGGACATATGGGCCACTGCAATTACCACCTGGAAAGGACCAAAGGGAAAGAGAAGAGTTGGCAGGCCACTAGCTAGATGGACCGACGATTTAAAGAAATATATAAAAACAGAAAACTGGACTAAACTAGACCGTGACCACTGGAAAGGACTAGAGGAGGCCTTTACCCGAGAGGGGTCCTAACTTAAAAATAATAATAAGAAATAATATTTACAAGCAATCAATATATAATTTTATAATAATCTTAATTTAATTTAACTGAATTTAATATGTTAATCTTAAATTTAATCAAATAAATCAGAAATCAATTATATAATTAACATTTTGAATTGAAATTAGTACCTAAGTTATGGAATACACAGGTTTTATTATTTTATTTTTAGAAGGAAACTTAAACGCCATTGAAAGTTGGTTTCAAACCCTTACATTTTATTAGACCAATCGTGTCTACATTGATCATCAATAAGGAATGCAAGAAACATTGAAAAAAAGATCAGATCGAAGCGAATTTCCCGAGGCCGCCGATTACTCAACCGGCTTCCATTGCTCAATTACGACGTGGTCAATTTAAATTATGTAACGCCATTCATAGATGGCTGCCTCAATAGATTGGGTGTTAAATAATTGATAAATCTCCTCTACCAGAAATATTGTAAATCAGAGGCCCAATTCTACTAAACAAATCGCTTCCCAATGATAAAATGGGCAATATAACCTTTTGGTATTATACTAACAGCAGAATTAGGGCCCGGGCTCAATTCTGCTAATTTATAAGAAAAACGATTATGGAGCCATACCATTAATTAACGATTATGATTGTTGTTCCTGTCATAAGCTGCCAAATCTTCAATGGTGTTGTCATAGCAACGGTGGTCATGAAAAAGATTGTTTTAGTAAAATACAAAAAGGTATCTATGGTACATTTTGCGATGATACCATCGTCATAGTAAAGCGATGGGTTTAGGTTAACCAACTTTCAATGGTGTTTAATTTTCCTTCTAAAATAAAATAATAAAACCTGTGTATTCCTTAACTTAGGTGCTAATTTCAATTCAAAATGTTAATTATATAATTGATTTCTGATTTATTTGATTAAATTTAAGATTTACATATTAAATTCAGTTAAATTAAATTAAGATTATTATAAAATTATATATTGATTGCTTGTAAATATTATTTCTTATTATTATTTTTAAGTTAGGACCCCTCTCGGGTAAAGGCCTCCTCCAGTCCTTTCCAGTAGTCTCGGTCTAGTTGAGCCCCCGGTGTATAAGCCTGTAATTTCACAGTCATGGGTTGACAGTCTATGGGTACCCTCTAAACAAATCACAGCGATGCTACTTGGCGGCAGAAATTGGTATGGTGGTAGTAATTCCCCGGGCGAGCCCTTTCATTATAAGATCGAAACTTCAACTTCTTAGGTTTATTTACGGGAGTTACTCTTCGGATCGTACACAGAGTGTTTGGTAATATACAGACGATATTCAAGTGACGGTTTCTCAAAACATAAAAAAAGACTTCTCGAAAAAAAAAACTACAAGTTATATTAACAAATTTTAAAGCAAATCGACTAAGTTTAGGTGATTAATTTTATATAAAACTTACTGCCTACTCTTGCAATCGACATCCAAAAATAAAGGGCAATTTTGATATCTCTTTCTGAAATGGCTGCGGGTTTTGGGTTAGAAAGGGACAACAAGAGATATATCGAGACCTCACCAATACAGTGTCTGTGGTTAGATGGCAATCATTATGCAATAGCACATCATAAGTTTAATAAAGTGTTTGTTTTTGCATGCCATAATAAATTTCACATTTCTATGGTAAATATTTCACAAATTTATTTATTATGCTCATCAAAATAACCCCTTTCATTTTTTGCGTATATATATTATCAAACACCCTATATATTACGTAGCTCCTTGAAAAATTAATGAATTTCCGGTGACCTTCTGTTATGTACAAAATCTTAAATCAGGCATTATCAAGGATTTTCAGTCCATCAAAAGAACCTTTTTTATGTTGTCAACAACACAATTGACTTTGAGGTCATTGACTTTATTAACAAGGGTGGCCAAAAGGTACACCTACCACAGTCATAAAAACAGGGTTAATAAGTTTCAATAACTTCATCATCTAGGCCATAGGACGTTCACTGCTGAACATAGCCCCCCCCCCCCCATTAATTTCTAGAGCAACAAATCTTCACCCTACGACTCCCAGCAACCTTTGCCTTCGTATTTTCATCTAGTGGGGGCCGTCCTACGCTGCGTTTTCGGTGCATGAACCTCACCCAAGAACCTCACTGCCCCAACGGTCGTTACTTGTTTGAGTTGTGCTATGTTTCAATAACTTGATGCTAATGGTAAACTGGCCACCCGGGCAACGCTGTATAATATCATCTAGTAAATGCCTCATTATAATATTTTTCCATTGCAGGGAAAGAGCTTTAAGCTGCATCAAAAGTTTACATATTTACTGGGCTATCTCATTAATATTATAAACGCGAAAGTTTGTATGTGTGGATGTTTGTTACTCTTTTACGCAAAAACTACTGAATATATCGTAATGAAATTTGGTATGTCGATAGATTATGACCTGGATTGACACATATGCTACTTTTCATGACAAAACACGCGTTGTAATATCACTCTCTTTTAATACAGATTTTGATCGTGATATTCACGCTATCTAATGTAAATACTTACATAAGGAGACAGATGCTGTGTTTCCTTTTATCATACTTTAACATTTTCATCAATATTCTGATCATATACTCGTAACTCTAAATTCATTCTCGAAACCATAAAATGCCCATTATTACTTTTTTATATGGGTGGAACGAGCAGAATTTTTTCGTCACAGGGGGACTTCAAACTCATAAATAAACAGACCTGTCATGGCTACTGACATGACATTTTAAACTTATATATATTTTTACTTTTAATTCTTGGTAAAACCGTAAGGTTTTACTTGGAATTCACATTGCACCTCTGGATTGTATGTAAGGCTGTACTGGCCGCTAACTATAATTTAATTTTGGAACAGATCCGGATGACATCGAGAGCATCTTCGAAAAAAGACAGTCTGGACTTGGAAACTGAGGGTGAAAGATTTGAGAGAGAAATGCTTTGAAAACTCTCATTTTATCAATTAGTCAGCTCAGACCGGAAACAGTTTGTTCTTGACGGCGAAGCCCTACCGGCTTGAGCCTGGGAGCCTGGCCCCCCTCGAGGTCGGAGTCCTCAAATCTCCCCCTGGGACCCTCGAGGCTTATTAGAGGCTTATTAGGCCTTTGCTTATTAGAGACCTGGAGATCTCGGTGGAGCTACTTAGTCTTCTCGGCCTCCCGTCGAGGGCTAGAGGCTCCACTAGCCCTCAACCAGCGCGCTTTCTACCGGACCTACAGACTCCCGGATTCATCAAGTGTGCGCACCTTAGTGGGTGTTTTTGATAAGTATTGTATTAATAGTTAATCATTGTATTAAATCATATCAATTTGAAAAGCCCTCTTTCCTTTTAAAACCGTTTCTTAGGTCTAAACTTAAATTGGCTTACAGTTCTCTTCTTTTACGGAAGAGAGTTGTAACGCTATAGCGTGCAAAGCCGCGGGCGCAAGCTAGTTTTTAATATGTAATTAAAATGTTTAATGTGTAAACTGTGCCCAAAATAATACCTATAACCGAAATTCACTTAAACGTATCCATTTAAATGTATTTATACTAACATTGGAATGTGTTTGGCTTACATAATTAATATGTACCTACTTGTACTAAGCTAAGACAATTTTAATTCTACGATACAAACATTTTTTACAAACAGAAATACACATTCTTGAAGTTTGAACCCTCAAGTATTGAGCAAAGAGGTAGTAGGTAGCTACACAGTATCTGTGTAGAATGGAACATGGAATGACCTACTATGTATTATCTAAAGTCCATTCATTTTGTTTGCATAGCGATGTTTCAATACTTCACGGAGAAAGTGATAAGTTGTATACAATCGATAATAACATTATAAATGCGAAAGTAACTCGTGTTTGTTAGTTTGTTACCTTTTCACGACTAAGAGGCTGAACGGATCGTAATGAAATTTTGCAAAGAGATTATCCTGGGGAAGGACATAATTATCTTTTGTCTCAAAAAATAATACTGAAGGTGAAATAGGAGTTGAATGTTTGTATGGGCAATCCATAATTCCTCAAGTTAGTAGCGACTGCACAGAAGGATAAAGTTTTTATTGACAAACTAGATATGCGTGCGAAGCCGCGGGCGAGTCAGCTAGTAAGGGTATAAAAAGTATACCACAACATTGTTACTGAATTTACACACACTGACTGTGTAAATTACAAAACCAAACCATAACGAGAGAAATAAAATCTTTGAAACTTGTAGGTATTTCAGAAGTTTTAAAGATTTTATTTCTCTCGTGAAAAGTGATGGTTAGTGTCCTATTCTGTGTTAATGAGGGAGGCTTCTGCTGAGTTTGTAATTCTATAGACTACAAGGCCATAAAAACTTTAGTTTTAACTTTAGTCGTATTACGAACTAGAGGCAAGCATAACATTTCCCGCCAGAGTTACTGATATTATTATCAAACTTCACTTTGACGAAATTCTATTACGGGACTTTGCCTTCTAATATCAAATGAGAAGAACCTTTCGGTTATCAAAATAGGGAAAAACCCTAACATCTGCAGATTTTTTTTATTTGAAAAAGTGATTAATCTTTTGACCTCTGTCCTATATTCAATATAGAACATCCGTCACCATGAGACGCAAAGTTGATGTCAACGTCGGTCAGCATGGCGAAGAAGACGGTGAAAAAAGTGATAAAAAGTGATGAAAGAAAGAAAGAAAGAAAATACATTTATTTGAACCCACATGATATCACACACAATAACAACAAAGGAAAAGACATAAAAAACACAGTAAAAATAAGTTTCACACTGACAGAAAATGATGGTGTTGCGTGGGATGAAACGCTTACTCAATCCCTTCTACTCCCTATCCCTACCTGTAAAAAAAATAAAAAAATTGTATGGCTATTGAAGAGCGGGGTCTTCTGGCACAAGTATATATACTTAAAAGAAGATCCCAACAACCTTGTTATAGTTCTATATTTTTACAGAAATAAAAACATTTTGATTTTTTTTTATTTTTGATCTTAGAATACGCCGACGTCAGCTATCTCGACCTTTCCGAAGTCCAATTGAGCAAACTTGAACGCCTTCAAAATCTTTGTATTGGGTTCGTATTTGGCTTGCGCAAATATGACCATGTTTCAGAATTTCGCGCAAAACTCAAGTGACTCCCTATCCGTCTTCGCCGGAATGCACATATTCTGTCCCTTCTTTTTAACATTCTTTTCAATCCTTCTTCATCATCCTATCTAAAGGAGCGTTTTGTGTTCTTGCACCAGGCGCATGATCGAAACCTACGCTCATCTGAAGCTCTAAGTCTCCAAACCCCTGTCCACAGATCACAATTTTATGGTGACTCCTTTACAGTTGAAGCTGTGCGGCTGTGGAACGCTTTACCTTTCTCTATTAGATCAACTAAATCTCTTCCTATCTTTAAAGCTAAGGTATACAACCATTTCCTTTCTTTGTCTACGCACTGCTAGTTTATCGTTATGTTTATCTCTCTGTAGTTTATATATAAGTATACTCGTATATCATTATATTTGTAAGTACCTAGTCAGGTCATAAATTCTGTCACATGTTTAATATAAAATAATTGAAACAAGTTTATTCATTATGTAACCATTTATATACCAAAATGAACTTAACAAAACATAGATTCTTATGACACTAAAGTTTATTCAAAATGACCTCCGTGATTTTGAATACAGGCCTTCAATCTGCGCGGCCAGTCGTCTATCGCAGCACGAACGAGGTCCATGTCAATATCGGCGGCTGCCTTAATCAAGGATGTCTTGAGTGACTCCAAATTGGGATGAGGCTTTGAGCACGCCTTTTCCTCCAAGTGTTGCCATATCTTGTAATCTAACGGATTCAAATCTGGACTGCAGGAGGGCCAGTCTTCGTGCCGGATGAAGTCGATTTCACGCGCCGCCAGCCAGTCTTGTGTGCTCTTCGCTCTATGAGCTGGCGCCGAATCTTGTTGGAATACCCAGTGCCTGTTATTGAACATGGTATGAGAAACAGGTTCCACAAGGTTCGTCAGGACTGTATTTCGATACACAACTGCATTCGTTTTTACACCTTTCTCACAAAAATGTACCTCTGTTAAGCCCCAATAAGAAACTCCCAACCCAACCCAGGATGGAAAATGACCTCGTTGGACACGCGGAATACGTTGCTCGCTTCTTCACTACTGTGTGCGTACACCTTATCATTTTGTTTTTTGTAGCTCTCTTCTACGGTAAAAAATTTTTCATCCGAAAAAAGAATTTCCCGATATTTTTTTCCCGCGTACCGCTTCAACAAAGCGCGGCATCTCTTCAGTCTCAGGTCCATTAGACGAGCATTCAAACGATGTCCTGTTTTTCTTCGATATGCCCGAAGCCCTAAGTCTTCATTTAACACCCTTTTCACCGTGGTTCTGCTTAACCCCATCTGAAGGGCCAACAGTTTCTGCTTACGTTTGTGATTTCTTTGAATTCGCGCCTTCACAGCTTTTATCACTGCTGGAGTCCTAACAGACCGAGGGCGACCACTTCTTGACCTGTCATCTACACTAGAGTCTTCATTATATCGTTTGATGGTGCGATAAACGAATCTTTTGGTTATATTCAAATTTTTCAGTATGTCAAAAATATGAATTGGCGCGTAACCGCAACGATGCAATGCAATAACTGCAACACGGTCTTCTTTAAGCGTCCACTCCATATTTAAAAATGAGTAAAATTCTAAAAAGTATACATTTTTATTTTCATGAACAATTCGAAATTCGAATTCTATAAACTTTTTTGTGGCCAGCATTCTAAAAGAAAAGTTTTTACTGTGTGACAATACTTATGACCTGACTAGGTATATCTATTTAGTTTATTAGTAAGTATTAGGTAATTTATATAGGTTTATGAACATACTCGTAGATACACCGCCGTCTTTTTGATTTTGTTTTGTCCTGTCCATCCAAAGGTGGTCTGGAAGAGATCGCTTTTAGCGATAAGACCGCCCATTGTACTTACCTTAATTTTTGTGTATTTTTATTGTATTTTTAATTTTGTTGTTGTGCAATAAAGAGTATTCTATTCTATTCTATAAAGGAAAAAAATCATCATACTACAAAAATCTCAGTTTAACAATTCGCCAACTCATTCAAAGTGGTCGAGTTTTTGTTTTTGTTGGCGAATGCCTTAAAGTCACTGGAACTTTTACTTTTATCGCAGAAATCTTTAGGGATTGTTCCACTCTAGTAGCTACGTTCTTTTGCCACGTCACTTGTTATATTGCAGCCAGACGGACGCCGAGACATTGTTTGTTTATATTTTTTTTATCACCAACCGCACGTTACAAGGTATTTACATTTATCGGCCCCAGTATAGCGTGATCGGGGCGTGGAGAACAGCTGCAGTCGACAGTTTTGTTCTAATTTTAATTGGTTGATAAACTCTATATAAATCTTTTATGTTTACTGGTGATAAGTATAATTTGCTGGACAGTTTTCGGTATTATTTTACTTTCGGATTCAAGTAGTGATTCAGTTATTTTCGTGAGAAAATTTCTTTAGATAAATGATTTAATTTCTGTAAAAGTGGTTGAGAAACAAGTTGTTCATCGGTCTATTTATATTTCCTTCCAATTTTAACACGGCTGATTTATTTGAGTCACAATTAGAGGGGATAGGGGGGACTAAAGGACAGATTCAGCCATGTAAAAAGTAGTGGTCTAGACTTGATTGTTTCGCCGTCGACTTACAAGACTCGTTACAGTCAAAATGTTCTGCAGCTAATGCATAAACCTTCGTATGCAATACGTAGTCAAACTATTGAAGGCTATTTTCATCCATGACTGCAATTATGAAGTCTGATTTAACCTTTGCTAAATGAAAAATAGTAAATATAGCGTATACAATATACGCCCATGAAATTGTTTTATTATTTTTATTGTTATTTTTATTATTTTTAACTAGTGGTTCGCCACGAACTGAGATCTCGCGAGTCTCCAATAAAAACAAAGATAAAAATGTAATTTTTGTCTACCAAAATAGTGCCACGACATAAATAACCAACTTACTTGACCTACTGTTTCATTCAAATTACAGGTAACGGGAGTTCATATAAACTGGTTAATCTGCTTTGGGGTACAATATGCAGTTATTCTGGATTTCAGACTTTTGCCTATATTTGTGTTACTAAAGCTACACGAATACCAAATTTCAGCATTGTGGGGTCACTGGTGTACCCTGTGAATTTTGTCAAAGTTTTGTTTTTATTATGACTAATAACTCAAAAACAAAAAATAAAGTAAAACTAAAAACAGGGCTGAAATTTACTAATGAAGACCTTTCATTTGACATCTCACTTGATCATATAGTCTCATTTTAATTTTTTTTTACCCCTCTTGAACCCCAATATCTCAACAACCCCTCAACATTTTTAGCTCATTGAGTCACACCAAAATTGTGCCATCACTACCTACCTATATACCAAATTTTACGATGATCGGATAAACGCTTCGAAAGTTATCCTCGGACAAACAAACATACATACATACATATATACATACATACAACGCTGATTTGCCCAAGTTGATTTGGAGATCTCGCTTTGCTCGATCAATTAGGGGTTTAAATATGAAATTGCCGTCGACCTCTTTGAATTAAAATTAAACCTGCAGGTGTGAGATTCCTAAGTGAAACTTTTTTCACACGATAACTATAACATTCTAAATTTGAAACATTTGCTTGTTTGACTTTCAATTGTTTGTTAATTCAGCTTTTAAAGTAAAGATGGATACATCGAAAATTAGAGTAATTTTTGAATACGAGTTCTGACGTGGAGCTGGCGCAGCAGAAACAATCAATGCTGTGTTTGGAGAGGATACGGCAAATTAACTCACTGTGCGTTTTTGGTTTAATCGCTTTTGTAGTGGAAACTTTGACTTGATAAACGAACCACGAAAAAGACCATCTACTAAGTAAACAACGATGAATTGAAAATGATGGTGGAAGCCGATCCGTATCAAACTACCAAGGAATTAGCGGCGTGGTTTGATGTTAGCATACCTACCCACAATATTGACCAATTTGCATCAAATCGGTGTGATAAAAAAACTTGAAAAATGGGTGCCCCATGATGATTTAACTTATCTGCAGAAAGAAGTGCAAGTTGAAGCTTGTCTTACTTTGTTGAACCGGTACAGAAATGAACTGAAATGGGATTTTGGTCCGAGTTGTGATGAAAAGTGGATTCTTTATGATAATCTTAAGCGCAGAACGTAATGGCTCTAGGTCAAATGTCGCAACAATACCCTAAAGCGAAGATTGCCCATAGAAAAGTAATGGTAACTGTTTGGTGGTCACTTCACGGTGTAATTTACTATCACTTCCTTAGATCCGGTCAATCAATCAAAAAGCTCGCAGCGAGACAGCCCCGACTCGTCAACCGATCTTCACCACTATTGCTCCATGATAACGCAAGACCTCACACTTCTCGAGAAACCGTTTTAGCACTACAGGATCTGCAATTAGAAACCATCCGTCATCCTCCATACTCGCCGGATCTGTTTTATCATAGAAAAAAAAATCTTCCAGGGAGCAGTACAAAATGCCTTCACACAGTTTGTTGAGTCCAGGTCCCTAGAGTTCTACCGCAAAGGCATAAATGCCCTTCCCATGAGATAGCAAAAATCTATTGACAGTGAGGGTAAATACTTTGTTTAAATAAATATATTTGCCCTTCAATTTTTTTTAATTTCCCGTATTAGTATTGTGAAAATTAAAACGAATATAGGTTATTCATTCAAAGTTCAAATTATATTATTATATCCATGATTACATATTTAAATTAATTATTTAACCAGAATCAACAGGAACCTACTATTTTACTATTGTTGTTTTATCTATCTTTATTTGCTGACCAACTTCCGCGTTTACCTAAAATGATGCAAATAAAAAATTGCTATGAATAGTTAGCATTGAAACCGTTTGACGCAGATGAAGCAAATAAGTGCAGCTCCTTGAGAAGATTGGAATTGACTTCCGATCGGCTTCAAAAGGGGATTGCGTGGAACGAATAATTACTGAGGCATTATAACTTCCGCATAAATTAGTAAAATGCAGTCCAATTTAAAAGTTATAGCAATATTTCACAATTTCTAACATGTAAAGCATTATGAGCACATAAAACGACTTTTACCAGTTTTGCAAAAACAGATTTCAAAGCGTAAGTTTTAATAGTGTAAGCGTAAATTAATTTTGCAACTAAATACATGAAAAAATCCATTACCTATCAGGGCTTCCCAAACTTATTTGTATTTAGTTTTAATACTAGCCTAATAACCAGTTATTAGAAAGACTCTATTTGGACATTCATAATTTTATATTTTTATTAGACAATAAGAACAAAAACAAAAAAGAAACATTAAAATGGAAAGAGATATTTCTTTTATTGACTGACTGATAATGAGAAGGATGTGCTTACTTTTCTGAGAATAGCTTCTCAAAACGGGGCTCCAGTTTGGAAATTGCCATCCTCATTTCTTTCCCTACGTCTATTTTCGACATGTACTTGTTCTTTATTACTGCAACTGCAGAAAATCTTGCTTCACACAAGTACGAAGTCGCAAATGGTAATATAACCTTTAATGCAGTGCTGACGGCACCATATTCATGAGAAACTGAGCTCCAAAATTTGCTCACTCGACTCGGTCGTATCGACACATGACGCCCCTGGGACAATGCTGCGGCGCCCTATGGCGTCGCGACGCACAGTTCGGGAAGCCCATTACTTAACTCTGTTTTACAATATACCTTCATAAAGTATTAAACATTATCACATATATGAATATTCTTCTCACTTACACATTTTATAACCAGTTCCTGAAGAATAGATTCACTTCGACGCATTGTCATATTCATTCAAGCCAAAAGATAAATTACAGCAACGGTAATAACCTGTAACAAGCGGTCGACCTCAAAGTTTCAATACATCAATCACAAAAAAGTTTGCGGGCGTTTTTACAACCGCAAGCTATTGAGGTCACAGCGATTGTAGATTCGCAATAGAAGATCATACGATCTGTCGTGGATGCGGTACAGATAGATACAAACTCCTTTCTTCCTCATTTTGCTACAGGGATAAAAGGGAAGATACTTTCTTTTCCTACTACCAGCTCAATCATTAATAATTCCATCATTCTTTCTCGATGTTGAAACGGTGATAAGAGGTCCAATAAGCCCGAACACAATGAAATTTTGAATTTTAATAGTAATAATAAAATTAATAAATAACGCTGGATATTTCACACAAAGCTATCTAGCCCTAAACTAAGCAAAGAGAACCAGATAACTAGAGATAAGAGAACACATATAGACCCATCCAGACCCGAAACAAATATCTGTAGATCATGCAAACATTTGTTCCGCGGCGGCAATCGAACACCCCTACATCTCAGTTGGCTATTCGCCTACTGTGCTACGGAGGTCACGGAGATAGTGTACCAACTGTTCAAATAAATAAAGTAAAAAAAAATATCAATAATTTTTTTTATTTCTGACGGCCGACACACAATTCCTCCTGTTTCATTTTTGTGTTTCGTGTCGTTTTGTATGTTGACTGTCGACTTTCTTACTTGTTTAAAAATTATAACAAGAATTTATAGAGTCCACTGAAAATTGCTGTGGTGCAAAGTTTGTTATTACATAGGTACTATTAATATAAACTTCCGTGTAGATACTCACAAAGGTTCCAACGGAAGACCAGCGCTGTGTTAACCTGCTGTGCCACAGCAAAATGCTGAGTTGGAACCTTTTTGTGGCGACTACTAATAACTTATATCTGTGTAATCTTTTGTTGTACTGTATTTTTTTTGTGTTATTATTTGTTGTTACTTGTGATTGGCATAAAAAAAATCGTTTTTTCTTTCTTTCCTAAATGCGAAAGTTGGTCGCATGGTTTTTGTTGATACACTGGTATCAACAAATCTACAGCTGACTAACCAATTTATATGAATTTTTTTTTGAGTAGGTGTAAACTTTCCTATTATACGTATTTTGAGTGTCTGTATGTTGTTTTGTTCAGTCCTGATGTGATGTGTCGTGTGAAAATTTGCTTCATTATAATAATTTCGATGTT
Source organism: Philereme transversata (assembly GCA_963924445.1). Classification (NCBI taxonomy): domain Eukaryota; kingdom Metazoa; phylum Arthropoda; class Insecta; order Lepidoptera; family Geometridae; genus Philereme; species Philereme transversata. The sequence continues at coordinate 17,343,172 of OZ004342.1, forward strand.
AATGTGTTTTAATTTTAAATAATAATGTTTAAGCATGGTTTGTTCTTAAAAAAACCTTAGGTACTCGTAATTCTCAATGTCACTCACTGTATTATCAGTGATATCTATCTCTATATTGGCTTCACTGCCAATATAAACTACAACTTGACCATAAACTCTCATCATCCACTTACCGCCAGTTTTCAGCTGATTCAACTGTAGGTATTTATAAAACCCGTTGTTTTTAACGAGTGGGTAACTTTTATCATGAACTGTACAATGGCGCGTTGTGGCGCGATGCAAATTTTACCTCCTCTGATTGGTCGAGAGACGCGAGCGCAGAATGTTCGAGATTCAGATGATCCTTTGTTGGAGGCACTCCTATAGGCTCATTGTACGATCCACATCAAATTAGGAGCAGATGATAACCATTGTGTTGTGAGGTGTTGAATTTGTTCGCCGCGAGTTTTCATATAGGGGCTAGAGGGGGGGGGGGCATACTATTTTATGACGGTCCATAAATAAGCTAAATAAAATGAATTGGATACTTACACTTTTTTGGGTCTTGTATAGATCTAAGTTCATTTTCATTTAGATATTAAATGTTCATCTAAATATAACTAAGAATTCATGAATATACAGTATCTTTTTCTAAAATTTAGAATTTAGTAGGTATTTGGAGAATTAATTAGACTGATTCGAAAGGGTCCAAGATGCAAATGGGTATTATTAAGGGCAGAAATCCCGTTCAATACGATTTACGTTTTGTTTAAGCATTCTTCGTAAGAGGAAAGAAAATTTAATTATAGAAGTATTGAAAATATCTCTAGTAAATGTTAATAACTATAATAAAAAAATAAATTTAGTTACGTAGGTACTAACATTAGAAGTGAATCGCAGCCAAGGGATCCTTAGCTACCGTGCGCGCTAACAGGACGCGGTGGATACGACACAGAGTGTACATTTTCGGGAATTACTTAATCCTCCATCATTTATTGTATTCCACGATGGAATAGGTGGTAATTAGATGGGTACAATGCACGATCATTAAGTACCCTGTTGGGCACAACAATAAAAAGAAAGGACATTACGAATTACAATCATAAGAGACAGAATCACATTTCATTGACAAGTCATCGAGGTCAGACTCTGATGTCTCCGAAGTCTATAACCACGAGTTAATTATTAATTTCTATAATGGTTTGCATTTGGTTTGCAGGGTAATAAAATTGTCATAATATTGCCATTGATTTGTCTGCGATAATTGTTAAGTGACTTCTATATTTCCGTATAAACTAATGCGTATGTAATATATGATCCTGCAAAGTAAGAAAGTAATTAATTGTGATCCAAATAAGGTTTGTGAAAGATATAACATTTAGAGTAAAATATATATCAAATATCTTGCATAGTACTAATCTAATTGTCACCGAGGACGTCTCGGGTCTGTTTGAGATTGTGAGCCACTGGATGTCCTTACCGCAGTCACCAGCTGCATCAATGGCGAAGTGACTCATTGTTCGTTGAAATTAGGTATGTTTGTATTGTAATGTGTGTTACTAACATAGTTTTAAGATTTAAATTTAATTGACTTACAAAATATGGACATACTTTTAGTCTGAAATAAATATTAATTGTAATCATAAACTTTGATTAGGTTAGGTTAGTTGATCGAACGAAGCGAGATCTCCAAATCAACTTGGGCAAATCGGCGTTGTAATGTATGTAAGTATGTTTGTTCGTCCAAGGATAACTTTCGAAGCGTTTATCCGAACATCGTGAAATTTGGTATATAGGTAGGTAATGATGGCACAATTTTGGTGTGACTCAACGAGCTAAAAATTTTGGGGGGTTGTTGAGATATTGGGGTTCAAGAAGGGTAAAAAAAAATGAAAATGAGACTATTAGGTCAAGTGAGACGTCAAATGAAAGGTCTTCATTAGTACATTTCGACCCCGTTTTTACTTTTAGTAAAGTTGTTGTAGTTTTTGAGTTATTAGCCATAATAAAAACTAAACTTTGACAAAATTCACAGCGTACACCAGTGACCACACAGTACTGTAATTTGGTATGCGTGTAGCTTATGTATCACAAATATAGGCAAAAGTCTGAAATCTAGAATAACTGCAATTTGTACCCAAAAAAAGAGTAACCAATTTACATGAACTCCCGTTACCTGTAATTTGAATGAAACTTTAGGTCAAGTTAGTTGGTTTTATTTTGTGGCACTATTTTGATAGTGAAAGATTACGCATAATATTTTTTTTGTTTTTATGTTAGACTCGCGAGATCTCAGTTCGGGGCGAACCACTAGTCAGGTACTTAATTTTCTATAAGTTCCTCCTCAGTAAACCAAATGCGCAGAATGTGTAACATCACAACACAACATCTATGTTTAGTAAAGCATGTGTAGGACTTTCAATGCCACACGTCTAATTATAGTCTATTAAAATAGCTTTAATACCACTAGATTCCGGTATTGCTAATTTTGAGGTTGTACTGTTACTTGATATTTAGATTTTGAAAACTAGTTCACAATTATATTAGACGTTGTAGTCGACAGTGATGTTATGTGAGTATAAGAAATCTAGAATGATCGGAATCAATTTGACTTATTTAATAGGTAAGTATTCGACAGTGACCACTGTGGGCCTGTAGGTATTGACATAGGTTTTGTTTCAGTTCATACCTACCTGTTGTGACACTAAATTAACAAATACCTACACTCATCGATATACACTCGATTATGACGATAGTATGAATGAAAAGGAATACAAGACAACGACTGTCGCTATTTAAATGGTGTATTTTTCCGTGGATTAATTTAACCTCATTAGGTTTTGTAGATAACTTTAAAGAAGCGTTTTATGCGGTCAAACAAGACATAGCCAAACTTATTTTTATCCATCCAAATTTAAACTAACTAGTGGTTCGCCCCGAACTGAGATCTCACAGTGCCACGAAATATATAACCACAAAACTTGATCTACAGTTTCATTCAAATTACAGGTAACGGGAGTTCATGTAAATTGGTTACTCGTTTTTGGGGTACAAATTGCAGTTATTCTGGATTTCAGACTTTTGCCTATATTTTTGTCATTTAAGCTACACGCATACCAAATTACAGCACTGTGGGGTCACTGGTGCACCCTGTGAATTTTGTCAAAGTTCAGTTTTTATCATGGCTAATAACTTAAAAACTACAAAGTTTAGACTAAAAATAAAAACGGGATCGAAATGTACCTACTCAGAAAGACCTTTTATTAAACGTGCCACGTGATCAGTCCCATTTTGTTTTTTTTTACCCCTCTTGAATCCCAATATCTCAACAACCCCTCCACATTTTTAGCTCATTGAGTCACACCGAAATTGTGCCATCACTACATACCTATATATAAAATTTCACGATGATCGGATAAACACTTCGAAAATTATCCTCGGACAAACAAACATACATACATACATACAACGCTGATTTGCCCAAGTTGATTTAGAGATCTCGCTTCGCTCGATCTACTAACAAATCAGTGGTTAAATTAGAAGCATGGTTTTTACAGTTCCAAGGGATTGTATATTGTATTTGATATGAATTCCAACTAAATGTGTTCCTGATAAAAATACTTGACAGACAGACAGACAAACGACCAAACGACCAACGATACGGAACCCTAAAAAATATTAAAGGTATGAGTTTATCTCGGATAAATAAATACATAATGGTTGTCAAATAGCGAAATAATTATCACATTAAGATCCTTTATGTGATCATTTTGAGGTCCTTGTTTTGGAAACCCGGGTATGGTAATAACAATTACGTCACGATCATTTAAAAAGCTGAGCTCATACCTTGTGGCACTGTGGACCATGAACAATATAACCATAAAGCCAGATATTCAAATAAAGGGAGATTCTTGGTGAAATGTTTTAAATAAATTTTGCTGCTGCATGAATAACTTATTACCTAAAATTTAATTTGATTTGATTAACGCATTTTTTTTTTCATACAATTTTCAACCCTATTTTACCCATCGAAGATTTCCGTTTTTCGAGATAAAGAATATTCTTAATTTTATTTCATCGTGTATGTTATTATTATAGCAATTTTTATCAAAATCTATCCAGTAGTTTCAGGGTTATATGCATACAAAGGTACAGACAGACATAAACGTAAAAAAATAATAAGTTTGGCTCAATTAAAGTTAAAACATATATCTTATTTGTTATATAAATTTGGCCCAGTTACACAGTTTATTATACTTATCTATAGAAGTTACATGGAACATATCTTAGTTTACGATGTGCTTCATGTAACACACATAACGCATCGTTATTAGGAGAAGCCCTGAGTACTAGTATAAACTAGTAATGTCTCAAGCGGTTTCATTTGTATAACCAAAACCTGATACCGTGGTGATAACCAAACTGAGTTCGTATTTCGATGAAAGGTTATACTCCACGAACGGATAAAGTATTATGCAAGTATCCTGTAACATTATTTCCAACTGCCGAATCAGAGATTAGTTATTATTTGTTACCTCATAGCATCATCGTCAGCTTGATGGTTTCATGTCATCGCGAGGCTCGATAAGGTAAGGTGACGACAGGTGCTAGGTTAGGCGTCGACGAACCTTAAAAGAGACCTTAGTAACTCGATAACTAGCGAGATGGGTGGACAAGTTGGATGGAACTGGGTGGGGCTGGCATCGGACCGTCAAGGAGAGGTCTTTACCGAATACGGGGTGAAGCTAAGCTGTGTTTGACGATAATAATCTATTATAATAATATCATATAATATATAATATCTATATGTCTAATATATATTATAGTATACGCCAAGACTCGTGACAGATGGGGTCGACCATGTTTGTTTCCTTTTTAATACAATTACTGATAATTATTGTTATCGATAGGTACTCGGCGCATCACTAACGGCTCCTGTAAGGGCTGCAAGAGCGAGCGAGATAGCAGTATCATCGTTACTTGCCGCACGTTTTATGATCCTCCGTCTGCTAGCAGGGTTGGAGGTTAGTATAGTTCTGAAAGAGATATTGGCAAAAACCAACCACAAAATTGCCTGATGTACACTTTACTTTTTAAAAGGTCCATTTCGCGGATGTATGTAGAAATTACATAGGCAAAAAGAAACATGATTTTTCATTCTAAGTGGAATTTGTTTAACATTTTAATACTATATGGTTGAATAAATTGATCTGATGATACACGAGCACGCAACGTGGTATACAGGGTGAATTAGCAAACATGCAACTTTTGAGTTTGCTTATATTGTGTTTATTTTAATCTCGAACCCGTGCCTGTTTCTGCACTAAGCAGTGAGGCTCGCATTGCTATTTCCGGTTTGAAGGGTATGGGTGTTGGTGTAATTAATAATTAAAGTTACATTATGGGCCCCACACACGTCAACGATTTCTTTGCGAAAGCCTTGTGCAAGCCTCTGTGGGAAGAATGCTATGTGCATCCTTGACTTCTGTGAGTTCCATTAGATTCCAAGAATTTCTCAGGTTCACGGGCGCAATGCAATAGCGGTAATGCGTTTAGCGTCTATGGTTATCGCTTTACACCCACAGTTTCATACAAAACGTTTGTCTATTGTATGAGAAGTTCCGTTTTCAGCTTCATTGTTTAATTGAAATAATCAGTGGATTACGGGCAGAGCTATTCCTTAAAAGTCTACTATTTACACATTCAACCTGTACCTTTATGAAGAGCTATTTAAGAACGCCGCACGTTGTTCAAGGCGTGTTTCCCTGTTTGCCACTTAGCATATAAGACCGGAATGCCAACATTTCTATCACCATGTAAATGTTCAAATATCAGCCCATTTAATGTTATTTTTAGATACTTAAATAAACGTTAATGATCGTATTTCATTCGTTACGCTTCTACATAGAGTATTAAAAACTCTACTTATGTACCTATTGGTTCTTATTTATTTATTTAAATAATCGGTTCTTGGATGAGGCCTACAGGTAAGAACTATATAATGCCAGCAGAATAAGTGTATCTTTCATAAAAATTGTAATCAACATTGAAATAACAGAACGAGAGACATTGTGATGGTCACAGAATCACCAAGACTTAACAACGGGGATCTCAGATTGTTAAAACAATATAGATAGATAGATAATACTTTAGTGCATACATTCTTCTTCCTGTCCTATTCCTACATCAACACTGAGAACAATACATTACAACTGGTCTTATGAAATGTCTTGTAAATTTTCCCCTTAAGTTTAAGGGGCATTCGAGGATCGCACGTTGTTCCTGTAACCTGATACCATTTCATCCATTTTTTTGGACATCATAACCAACAAAATAATTAAAAGTAACAGTATTCAAATTATTTGTATACAATTGGCGGTCTTATCGCTAAGGAGCGATATCTAGCAGTGGTGTTATAATATTGACGCCTATGACTGTCGCGTCGTAGCTCCCAAACGGATGGACAAATTCATAAGCGGTTTATTTAAACGAAAGCTAGTTTAACTTTTCTTAGCTATGCTAGTTTTTTACCCCCGACTCAAAAAGGGCCGGGCTTTTTAAAATTTTGTAAATATTTACTTGTGAATAATTAAATGAAGGCAGCTAATGAGAACGTTCATCGTTATGTACGTACACGGTGTATTTGAAACGCGCAGATGTCCAGCAGTTTGAGTACTTATTTTAGCCGTTGATTTTATAACCAGTAGGTTAAAGTCTGGTTTGTGATTAAAGTGTCTAATCCAGCTTGATAAGAGATTGAAAAACGTTACAGATCCATTTATGACGATTTTTTAATCTAAAGTTGAATAAGGCTTATCAGCAATGACTATGTTAGGTAAATCCCAAAATGACAGTAAGTGATTTACCTCAAAAGTAATATTATTTTTAAAAAGGTCACTCCAAAGGTCAAAGTTATCAGGAAACACAGTATCAGGTCAGGTCATGAGGTTAAATGAGGATGCAATTAGGATGCCTTACAACAGAGTAGGTAAAAGTCGTTAATAATTTAATAACATATTTGAATATCATCAATAGGAAGCACACATTTAAGGGTATCGTATTTCGTAATTTTGGTGAGCAATGGCAAGTGTGTGTTTTACGTTGCGATTGCGCAAAAACAACAAAGAGAAAGAGAACGAGAGACCCGTATAACTTCTACGACCATAAAATATATATCTACATTTTTTGAAGTAAAAACTTTTTTAGGCGCGTTGGGAATTTTTTGAGATGGGGAAAAACCGCTGAACTCGCGACACTGTTACTGTTACCGTTACCGACACCTCTGTATATAAGTAGTGAAAATTTCTTTAGGCGCGTTGGGCATTTTTTGAGATGGGAAAAAACCGCTGAATCGCGACACTGTTACTGTTACCGTTACCGACACCTCTGTACACTTGTGTCGGCACTCCCGGAGTGCTTCTTTTTTCCTGTGGTGTTTCCATGCCTGTGGTGTTTCATCCTGTGTGGTTTTACCATGTCGTTTCTACAAAATAATTAAAATTAATAGTCACTTGCTCAGATCATTGGCATATGACACGGCAGCGAACCTTACTTAATGGTTATGTACTTACTAGGTAGGTACACTGGGCAACAAAAATAGGTTTACTAAATAGGTACCTTAGCACTTTTGTTTTCTGGTGGACTATTCGCTATTGGCATCATAATCATTTATTTGCATGAATGCATGTACAATATTTGTGTGTCAATTATAAAATAAGGATCATTTTGGACTTTTGATTTTGAAAAATCAATTGGACAACCTCCGTGGTGCAGTGGGCGTATAGCCGGCTGTGACGCAGGAGGTAGCGGGTTCGATTCCCGCTGCGGGACAAATGTTTGCACGAACTACAAATATTTGTTCTTGGTCTGGATGTTTTTCTATATTTTATAAGTATGTATTTACAAAAAAAAAGTATACAAGTATTCTATCAGTTATCTGGTTCCCATAGTACAAGCTCTGCTTAGTTTGGGGCTAGATAGCGCTGTGTAAAATGTTCAGCAATATTTATTATTTATTTACTTCACTAATGATAATTATTTAAAAATTACACATTCATACAAAATACAATAATACTAATATACAACAATAATGTCAAAATTACAACTAAATTAATCTTTATGTTTTAATTATGTGTCATAAAACATGTATCCATTAACCAAAATTCATTGGCATTTGATTGACATTTGACCAGGGCATTTGATGCTGTTTTATCGATCTTTTGGCAAGATTTTGGAGGCAGTAAGTGAAGTCGGGATGCAGGTAATGATGGTAATGCATATTTAAATTAACATTGCAAAAATTCGGATTTTATCAAGCTAGGTACCTTTGACCAGGGCATTTGATGCAGTTTTATCGATCTTTTGGCAAGTTATTTTAGAGGCAGTGAGTGAAGCCGAGATGCAGGTAATGATGGCAATGCATTTTTAAATTAACATTGCAAAAAATCGGATTTTATCAAGCTATGTACCAAAAGTCTCTAGTGAAGCAACGAATCTCTGATTGCTGAGCGTACTTACTCAGAATCTTATAAAAGCAAGTAAGTACCTACATGTACACCATGTTATAATTACGTGTCAAGTCTGTAGCACGAGTTCAATTATGGAAGTCATCGGCCAAGGCTAAATCATTGTTATTGTCGATGAGGAAACGAAACAATAAAATACATATTAAGAGCAATGCAAAAACTACATTTTATTTATTAAGTAAACAATACAATAATAAACTTTGAAAATCCTTAAAATAAATAAGCCTAGTAGCTCAAAAATATAACCCAATCCAAATTTCCTAGCTTGAGATGCTAGTTGGCTATCTTTCTCACTAGCTTACTGGCCTAGGAATGAATGAAGCTAGTTATCTACACATGGAGTCAGATAGATTGATAGATAATTAGACTAGTGGTTCGCCCCGAACTGAGATCTCGCAAGCCTGCCATAAAAACAAAAAGAATATTATTCATAATTTTTGACTATCGAAATAGTGCCACGAAATAAAAACCAAATAACTTGACCTACATTTTCATTCAAATTACAGGTAACGGGAGTTCATGTTAATTGGTAATATTTTTGGGGTACAAATTGCAGTTATTCAAGATTTCAGACTTTTACCTATATTTGTGATACATAAGCTACACGCATACCAAATTACCGCACTGTGGGGTCACTGGTGTACCCTGTGAATTTTGTCAAACTTTAGTTTTTATCATGGCTAATAACTCAAAAACTACAAAAACTTTACTAAAAGTAAAAACGGGGTTGAAATGTACTAATAAAGACCTTTCATTTGACGTCTCACTTGACCGAATAGTCTCTTTTTAATTTTTTTTACCCCTCTTGAACCCCAATATCTCAACAACCCCCCCCCCCACCCACATTTTTAGCTGATTTAGTCACACCAAAATTGTGGCATTATTACCTACCTATGTATCAAATTTCACGATGATCGGATAAACGCTTCGAAAGTTATCCTCAGACAAACAAACATACATACATACATACAATGCCGATTTGCCCAAGTTGATTTGGAGATCTCGCTTCGCTCGATCAATAAACATGTACAATACTGAGCCACCCGGCTTTTGGCTTCGCACGGATTTTTATCTAAATCTTTATCAAAATAGGTATACCCTATACCTAGTTAGTGCAGCTTTCGATAAAATATCAGAATCAGTTGTTGTAGTTTCTTAAAGTAGTTCTCTTACAAATATGTTTATTTTAACGATGCAGTAAAGACATTATCTATCTATCTATCTTTTGGATGATATGATATTAATGATGAACTAAAAACAATATAAATGCACGAGTTACTAGCTACTGGCACAAGCTTCTATCCTAGCTTGAAAAAGCAGTCGCGTGAATCCCGTACCTATTTGTCTAATTATGTCGTCAAATACTTCGTAGCTTTCAAAATAATTGCAAGGTTTGCAAGATACTTATTCTTTTGGTTCATGAAGTTACTAGAAATTTTAAGGTGTCGGTAGTAAATTGTTAGTTTTGTGGTTAACTGTTAGGCAAGTCACTTTACTACCGGCGACTCGAAAATTCTGATAACATAAAGATTATTTTGGTGGATAGCAAGAGGTTATCAGCAATCATTCGATGCGTATTTATTTCTGCGTGCAAATCACGATTCGATTACTCAGGCGTGTCATGATCACAAAATAAGGAAAAACATGATTGTATGCCTATTGTATGTTACGTTTTTTTTTTTTGAAGTGAAAACTTCTTTAGGCGCGTTGGGCATAGTGAAAACTTCTTTAGGGCGTTGAGCATTTTTTGAGATGGGGGAAAAACCATTGAACTCGCGACACTGTTACCGACACCTCTGTATATAACTAGATTTTTTTTAGTGTGTGCAGGGGCGTAACTTTCTTAGTCAACTTTCATGTTTAAGCGACATCCATCATGATTATTTTGCAATATCCAAATTTTTATTTGAAGTGAATACTGCTTAAGGCACGTTGGGCATTTTTGAGATGGGAAAAAACCATTGAACTCGCGTCACTGTTACCGTAACCGTTACCGTAACCGTTACCGACACCGTTCCTGACGATTCTAAAAATATTTCCTGACTATTTAAAAAAACACGTAATTATTCAAGTTTTCAATTCTGTCGGCACTGGAGTGCCACTTTTTTTTTTACTTTATAAGCTTGCGTTTGACCACGATCTCGCCTGATGGTAAGCGATGATGCAGTCTACGATGGATTACGCTTGCCTAGAAGAGACGTATTATGAACGTAGGAAGGCTCATATCTAGATAAAAAGAGCTAATAAAAGGTTGCTTGGAATATTTTGGCTAATGTTCAGCATTGAACGTCTTTAGGTGATATGTATAATGATGATTGTACAGAGTAGCATTAGAACTGAGAAAAAACGATAATGCACCGAGTGTGTTTTCTAATGCGCGTTGACTGACATTTATTGAGACTTGTTTACGTAATTAATAAGATAAGAACTTTGTAAATGAATTTTAAAGTACTTTAGACGGTAATCACTTTCACAATTACAATTCAATTTTTATTCTGTTTTCGCCGTTTTTGTTCTACTTGGACAAAATCCTGTCATTTTTTTGTGTTTTTCTCTGAGTTGGCAAACAAGCATCCTGCCCACCTGATGGTAAGCGGTTACACAAATATATACCTATAGGATAAAAAAGTACAGTACGTGGATAAAATTTAATGATTATTTTATTATGTGGCTCTTATTTGTTACCAACAGAAATTATATAGTATGACCTTCATCGGACTCAAAAGAGCCGGTCTTCATAACCCTACCTTCGTGCCAATACTCCGTACCTAAGTAAAACTGAGTAATTGAGTAATCTGCGTCATACCAAATTACAGCACTGTGGGGTCACTGGTGTAGGTACCCTGTGAATTTTGTCAAAGTTTTGTTTTTATTATGGCTAATAACTCAAAAACTACAAAAATTAAACTAAAAATAAAAACGGGGTTCAAATATACTAATCAAGACCTTTCATTTGACGTCCCACTAGTCTCATTTTCATTTTTTTTACCCCTCTTAAACCCCAATATCTCAACAACCCCCCAATATTTTCAGTTCATTGAGTCACACCAAAATTGTGCCATCACAAGCTACCTATATACCAAATTTCATGATGATTGGATAAACGCTACGAAAGTTATCCTCGGACAAACAAATTATATTATATAAAGCTCGATTACCACTCACTGACTGACTGACTCATTGACATGTTTGTTCTCCCAGATGCCACCTCGTAGGGTGAAAATGTTTGGTGGGATCGTATAGAGGGAGTTCCGATGAGTTGGGAATAAATCCTAAAGTACCCCTTTTGTCCCCCATTCGCTCCCATCGACCTCGTATCTCGGAAAGTATAGGTCTTAGAGCGTTGGTGCAAAAACTAATGTTGCAGAGGACATTTTTTTATATCCGGTTTCATGAAAAAAAAATTGTCTTTCATACAAAAAAAAATTGTCCCATACAAAATATTTCTGTATGAATACCGTAAACCGTATATTTCGTTTGCCGTAATTTTCATACTGTTTTTGTAGGGAGCCCATGGCTTGTGTGTATTATAAAATTACTGTAAATTTGCTTGATTCTATATAATGGTGGTGGAGGGGCATGAGACAACTTTCATAGTTTTTGCAAAGGTCATCATCATCATTTTGGAACATCCAATTTTTTTTTTTTTTAGTATGCAACGTTCATCATGTTTATTTTGGAACATCAATTTTTTTTTTTAATTATGCCTCATCCACAATGGTCACTTTTGGAACGTCAATTTTTTTTTTTTTATTATACAAAATCCTTTGTGATCATTTTGGAAAATCAATTTTTTTTAATTATGCCTCATCCACAATGATCACTTTTGGAACGTCAATTTTTTTTTTTATTATGCAAAATCCTTTGTGATCATTTTGGAAAATCAATTTTTTTTAATTATTCCTCATCCACAATGATCACTTTTGGAACGTCAATTTTTTTTTTATTATGCAAAATACTTTGTGATCATTTTGGAAAATCAATTTTTTTTAAATTATGCCTCATCCACAATGATCATTTTGGAACGTCAATTTTTTTTTTTTTTTATTATGTAAAATCCACTGTGATCATTTTGGAACATCAATTTTTTTTAATTATGCCTCATCCACAATGATCACTTTTGGAACGTCAATTTTTTTTTTATTATGCAAAATCCTTTGTGATCATTTTGGAAAATCAATTTTTTTTTAATTATGCCTCATCCACAATGATCATTTTGGAACGTCATTTTTTTTTATTATGCCAAATCCTTTGTGATCATTTTGGAAAATCAATTTTTTTTAATTATGCCTCATCCACAATGATCACTTTTGGAACGTCAATTTTTTTTTACTATGCAAAATCCTTTGTGATCATTTTGGAACATCATTTTGTTTTAAATTATGCCTCATCCACAATGATCACTTTTGGAACGTCATTTTTTTTTATTATGCAAAATCCTTGGTGATCATTTTGGAAAATCATTTTTTTTAAATTATGCCTCATCCACAATGATCATTTTGGAACGTCAATTTCTTTTTTTTTATTATGCAACATCCACTGTGATAATTTTGGAACATCAATTTTTTTAATTATGCCTCATCAGCAATGATCATTTTGGAACGTCAATTTTTTTTTTAATTATGCCTCATCCACAATGATCACTTTTGGAACGTCAATTTTTTTTTATTATGCAACATCCACTGTGATCATTTTGGAACATCAATTTTTTTTTATTTATGCCTCATCCACTATGATCATTTTTTAACGTCAATTTTTTTTTTATTATGCGACATCCACTATTCGAACATTCTCTTTGATTGCTTGTTACACTTCGTCATCCTCTTTTATTGTTTCTTCCGCCTCCACATCTTCTATTTTTGCATGTTCCACTTCGTTATCCTTTTAAAATGCTTCTTCTACTTCATATCCTCTTTAATTGCTTCAGTTACTTCATTATGCGCTCTACAAAATTGTGGTGTTTCATACAAAACTTCAATCGCTCATATCTTCTAAACGGGAATAGATAGCCCTAGCAAACTTGTACAAAATATTGGTGTAAATTTTTGGTGGAACTGTTTTTTTATTGTCATCCTTGACATCCTTTTTGAATGCTTCTCTCACTTCGTCAACTTCTTTGAATGTTTTTTCCACTTCGACATCATCTTTGACTGCTTCTTTAACTTCGATATCCTCTTTGATTGCTTCTCCCACTTCGATATCGTCTTTGACTGCTTCTTCCATTTCGATATCGTCTTTGATTGCTTTTTCACTTCGTCATCTTCTTTGAATGCTTCTACCACCTTGGTATCCTCTTTGATTGCTTACTCAACTTCAGTTTCCTCTTTGATTGTTTCTGCCACTTCGATATCCTATTTGATTGCTTCTCCCACTTCAACATTCTCTTTGATAGTTTCTTCCACTTCGATATCCAATCAACAAATTTATGATTTTTCTTACAAAACTTTAATCGCTCGTATCTTCTAAACGGGAAGAGATAGCACTAGCAAACTTTGACAAAATATTAGTACAAATTTTTGATCATTATCATTTTACAACATACATTTATATTATGCAACGTCAATCCTGATCATTTTGGAACGTCCAGATTTTTTTTATGCAACGTTCATCATGATCTTTTTTGCAACGTTCAATTTTTTTTATACAACTATTATCATGATCATTTTGGAACATCCAATTTTTTTCTCTTTGATTGCTTGTTCCACTTCGATATCCTCTTTGATTGCTTCTTCCACATTGATATCCTATTTGATTGCTTCTTTAACTTTGATATCCTCTACGATTGCTTGTTCCACTTCGATATCCTCTTTTATTCCTTCTTCATCTTCAATATCCATTGGATTGCTTCTTCATCTTTGATATCCTCTTTGATGGCATTTTCACTTCGGTATCCTCTGTAAGGGCTCCTTCCTCTTTGATTTTCGTTTGATTGCTTCTTGCACTGCAATATTTTCTTTGATTGCGTCTTCATATTCGATATCGTTTTTGATTGCATTTTTACTTCGATATCCTGTGATGGCTTCTTCCACTTTGATATCCTCTTTGATTGCTTCTTTCACTTCGATATCCGCTTTGATTGCTTGTTCCATTTTGATATCGTCTTTGACTATTTCTTTCACTTCGATATCGTCTTTGATTGCTTTTTTCACTTAGTCATCCTCTTTGAATACTTCTACCAACTCGGTATCCTCTTTGATTCCTTAGTCAACTTCAATTTCCTCTTTGATTGTTTTTGCTACTTCGATATCCTATTTGATTGCTTCTCCCACTTCAATATCCTCTTTGTTTACTCCTTCCACTTCGATATCATCTTCGATTTCCTTTTGATTGCTTCTTGCACTGCATTATTCTCTTTGATTGCGTCTTCATCTTCGATATCGTCTTTGATAGCATTTTCACTTCGATATCCTCTGTGATGGCTTCTTCCACTTCGATACCCTCTTTGATTGCTTGTTCCACTTCGATATCCTCTTTGATTGCTTCTTCCACATTGATATCCTATTTGATTGCTTCTTTAACTTTGATATCCTCTACGATTGCTTGTTCCACTTCGATATCCTCTTTTATTCCTTCTTCATCTTCAATATCCATTGGATTGCTTCTTCATCTTTGATATCCTCTTTGATGGCATTTTCACTTCGGTATCCTCTGTAAGGGCTCCTTCCTCTTTGATTTCCGTTTGATTGCTTCTTGCACTGCAATATTTTCTTTGATTGCGTCTTCATATTCGATATCGTTTTTGATTGCATTTTTACTTCGATATCCTGTGATGGCTTCTTCCACTTTGATATCCTCTTTGATTGCTTCTTCCACTTCGATATCCGCTTTGATTGCTTGTTCCATTTTGATATCGTCTTTGACTATTTCTTTCACTTCGATATCGTCTTTGATTGCTTTTTTCACTTCGTCATCCTCTTTGAATACTTCTACCAACTCGGTATCCTCTTTGATTCCTTAGTCAACTTCAATTTCCTCTTTGATTGTTTTTGCTACTTCGATATCCTATTTGATTGCTTCTCCCACTTCAATATCCTCTTTGTTTACTCCTTCCACTTCGATATCATCTTCGATTTCCTTTTGATTGCTTCTTGCACTGCATTATTCTCTTTGATTGCGTCTTCATCTTCGATATCGTCTTTGATAGCATTTTCACTTCGATATCCTCTGTGATGGATTCTTCCACTTCGATACCCTCTTTGATTGCTTCTTCCACTTCGATATCCTCTTTGATTGTTTCTTCCGCCTCGACATCTTCTATTTTTGCATGTTCCACTTCGTTATCCCTTTAAAATGCTTCTACTACTTTCATATCCTCTTTAATTGCTTCAGTTACTTCATTATGCTCTCTACAAAATTGTGGTCTTTCATACAAAACTTCAATCGCTCGTATCTTCTAAACGGGAAGAGATAGCCCTAGCAAACTTGTACAAAATATTGGTATAAATTTTTGGTGCAACTTTTTTTTATTGTCATCCTTGACATCCTTTTTGAATGCTTCTCTCACTTCGTCATCTTCTTTGAATGTTTTTTCCACTTCGACATCATCTTTGTCTGCTTCTTTAACTTCGATATCCTCTTTGATTGCTTCTCCCACTTCGATATCGTCTTTGACTGCTTCTTCCATTTCGATATCGTCTTTGATTGCTTTTTTCACTTCGTCATCTTCTTTGAATGCTTCTACCACCTCGGTATCCTCTTTGATTGCTTACTCAACTTCAATTTCCTCTTTGATTGTTTCTCCCTCTTCGATATCGTCTTTGACTGCTTCTTCCATTTCGATATCATCTTTGATTGCTTTTTTCACTTCGTCATCTTCTTTGAATGCTTCTACCGCCTCGGTATCCTCTTTGATTGCTTACTCAACTTCAATTTCCTCTTTGATTGTTTCTGCCACTTCGATATCCTATTTGATTGCTTCTTCCACTTCAACATTCTCTTTGATAGTTTCTTCCACTTCGATATCCAATCAACAAATTTATGATTTTTCTTACAAAACTTTAATCGCTCGTATCTTCTAAACGGGAAGAGATAGCACTAGCAAACTTTGACAAAATATTAGTACAAATTTTTGATCATTATCATTTTGCAACATACATTTATATTATGCAACGTCAATCATGATCATTTTGGAACGTCCAGATTTTTTTTTATGCAACGTTCATCATGATCTTTTTTGCAACGTTCAATTTTTTTTTATACAACCATTATCATGATCATTTTGGAACATCCAATTTTTTTCTCTTTGATTGATTGTTTATCTTTGATTGCTTCTTTAACTTTGATATCCTCTACGATTGCTTGTTCCGCTTCGATATCCTCTTTTATTCCTTCTTCATCTTCAATATCCATTGGATTGCTTCTTCCACTTCGATATCGTCTTTGATTGCTTTTTTTACTTCGTCATCCTCTTAGAATGCTTCTACCACCTTGGTATCCTCTTTGATTTCTTCCTCAACTTTAATTTCCTCTTTGATTGTTTCTGCTACTTCGATATCCTATTTGATTGCTTCTTTCACTTCAATATCCTCTTTGATTGCTTCTTCCACTTCGATATCATCTTTGATTGCTGCTTCCACTTGGATATCCTCTTTGATTTGATTGCTTCTTCCATTTCGATCGTCTTTGACTGCTTCTTACACATGGATATCCTCTTCGATAACTTTAAACAGCTCGATATCCTCTTTGATTGCTTCTTCCACTTTGATATCCTCTTTTATTGCTTCTACCAATTCGATATCATCTTCGATTTCCTTTTGATTGCTTCTTGCACTGCAATATTCTCTTTGATTGCGTCTTCATCTTCGATATCGTTTTTGATACCATTTTTACTTCGATATCCTCTGTGATGGCTTCTTCCACTTCGATACCCTCTTTGATTGCTTCTTCCACTTCGATATCCTCTTTGATTGCTTCTTCCACTTCGATATCCTCTTTGATTGCTTCTTCCACTTCGATATCATCTTTGACTGTTTCTTCCACTTCGATATCGTCTTTGATTGCTTTTTTCACTTCGTCATCCTCTTAGAACGCTTCTACCACCTCGGTATCCTCTTTGATTGCTTACTCAACTTTAATTTCCTCTTTGATTGTTTCTGCTACTTCGATATCCTATTTGATTGCTTCTTTCACTTTAATATCCTCTTTGATTGCTTCTTCCACTTCGATATCGTTTTTGACTGTTTCTTCCACTTCGATATCGTCTTTGATTGCTTTTTTCACTTCGTCATCCTCTTAGAACGCTTCTACCACCTCGGTATCCTCTTTGATTGCTTACTCAACTTTAATTTCCTCTTTGATTGTTTCTGCTACTTCGATATCCTATTTGATTGCTTCTTTCACTTCAATATCCTCTTTGATTGCTTCTTCCACTTCGATATCATCTTTGATTGCTGCTTCCACTTGGAAATCCTCTTTGATTTGATTGCTTCTTCCATTTCGATATCGTCTTTGACTGCTTCTTACACATGGATATCCTCTTTGATGGCTTTTAACAGCTCGATATCCTCTTTAATTACTTCTTCGACTAAAAGAAAAACACGCGAGCTGCGAGCAGCTCGCGCACAACGCAACCTCTAGTATACATATGTACATACAACACCGATTTGCCCAAGTTGTTTTGGAGATCTCGCTTCGCTCGATCAAATATCTAGCTTATGAGAATATGCACTTTGTTCTTTACTAGGTATCTGAATTGAAGTCACATTCTGGAACTTGCCATTATCGCTTACTTAGAATAAAAATATCACCTTTGACTTTCAATTGTCATTAATATTATCATTAGTAATTCGCCCAGGGGCCCAATTCTGCTAATTTATAAAAAAAACTATTATGGAGCCATACCATTATTAAACGATTATGATTTATATTCCTGTCATATGCTACCAAATGTTCAATGGGGTTGTCATAGCAACAGCGGTCATTGAAAAAAGATTGTGTTAGTAGAATACCAAAAGGTATCTATAGTGGCGATTTTTCGACGATACCATAGTCATAGTGAAGCGATTGGTTTAGTAGAATTGGGGCCCTGTTAATCAATGTCACGTATTATCTACGTTTCACGTATACCTACAATACCTAGTTTTTTTATACTACTGGTAATGTAACAAGCCTATGGCCCACCTGATGTTAAGTGGTAACCGTCACCTATAACAAATTTGCCTCGTAGGTCACGCTCCTTAGAAATGTGCCCTACGATGGACATCCCTGCGTCCATCAACTTGAGGAATACAGGTGTTCAAACCGAAACACAGCAATGCTGCTTGGCGGTAGAAATAGGTATGGTGGTAGCACTTTCCCGGGCGAGCCCTTTCACAAGAAACTCTACTACTCTTAAATACTTAATTATGTATTTTTAAATTTGAGGTCCTAATTAATGAATCAGATAACTTTCAAAATAAACAGTCACTTACTTTTCGTTTATTATCGATATCTAGGTGGTCCTATTGATTGTAAATTATCATTGGCCTCTAATATCTACGAGAGATGATTAAGCGATGGTAGTTGTTAGATAAGTAGGCATACCATAAGGCCTATACGCTAGCGACAGCTACCACCGAATTCGCTGCAGGTGAATGCCCCTGTAGCTGCAAGGCAAAGGCAAGCACGTTTGTGTCTTAAAGTGTGCTTCCGCGACCAAATATCGAGCCGAGCTCGGTCATGGCCAACAATACCATCAGAAATAAATAAAACCGGTCAAGTGCGAGACAAACTCGTGCGCCGAGGGTTCCGTACCTACCCATTGTCCTCTAAATTGTACGAGCGCCCAACTCAGAGGTCTATCTTAATTGGCGTCAACTATGTACATATGGGTATGTACACCCTTTAATTTTCAACTTATTTTAATTTTTGAAATTTTTCCTTTATTTATGCTGTAACCTTGCTTTTTGCCAAATTTCGTGATTCTAGGTCAACGGGAACTACCATATAGGTTTTCGACCCAAAACCTATAGGGTACTTCCGGTTGACCTAGAATTGTTAATTTTGGTTAAAAGCAAGGTCTTACAGCACAAGTAAAGGGAAAATTCTGAAAACTAAAAAAAAAATAAGGTAAATTTTGGTACTTCTAGTTTTCGCGAAAATCTACATTTGCCCATATCTTTTTATTGTGTTGATTCAGGACCTTGATTTTTATACATCTAATATAGACTATAGACCCCAGTATCTGGTATAAATTTCAACTTGCTAGGTCCTGACCCGTTCCTGAGAAAATCGGTGGTGACACACGGACAGACGGACAATTTTTTTACCTTTTTAGGTACGGAACCCTAAACACCAACAGAAAATAGAAGCACAGGAACTAACTTCATTCAATAATTATTATAAACTAGATGACGTACTCGCGGCTTCGCACGCGTGATTGGTAAATAATTTATTTCTTACCAAAAACCTAAATATGAATTTTCAGATCCCTAACTTGAAGAATTATAGATTGCCCTTACAAACTTACAACCCCTATTTCACCCCTCCTCCAGGATATAGTCTATCTCCTTGCCAAATTTAAATACGATCCTTTCAGCCGTTTAGTCGTGAAAAGGTAACAAACAAATAAACAAACTAACAAATAAACAGAGTTACTTTCGCATCTATAATATTAGTACGGATTCGAGATTAATACTTATTTCAATTAAAATTCCAAATAAAATGACTAATAATACTCAATTTTCTCATGAAAGTTGAGTCGCGTGCCAAATTGCTAATGCTAATGATCAGCATTGCTCGACTTGTACAAAAGATTCCCTTTCGGTCCAATCATAACGTGATTTTCCTCCCGTGTCATTTTCTTTGCGTGTGTTGATGCGAATTGACGCTCATTTAATGTTTACAAACGAATCCTTTGTTTTCATAACTTATAACCGGTCTGCAAATGTTTATTAACTTGTGGAAACTTTAATCCTTATTTAAATAAGAATTGTTCGATCATAATACCCTTTTGAATCGAGTTACCAGAGTTGTCCATCGAAACCTGTCCTAGGAATTATACCTGATGCGTCGCAGCTATTCACAAAACCCGAGCTGCAAACGTGCTAGGCTTACTAGGCATTTTATAAAGCATGTTCAATGGATGTATAGACCTAATTTTAAAGTTGTCCTGTCATCCAGTTTTATGCCCATCAAAAATAGTTTATTAATGTTTTTTTGAGAAACCAACAACAAAGAATGATCTGTTTCTTATTAATTTGTTTTGTTTTTACTGTTGCATTGATGTTACATTATTATTAATAAAAAACCGGTTTTACCCACTTCATAAATTTTCCAATAAAAACTTCCATGCGTTATTGGTTCATAGTAGATAACCGTTTAATAGCGACAGTAATTCTTTGTTTGTAGCACGAGTTATTCCAGTGATTAAACAGTTTTTAGATCGCATTAGTATAAGAGTGTTTGTATTGCGTCATACGACCACGAGATGCAAACGTGGTTTTCTCCTCTTTCCGTTACTTTGTTATGGCTGGTTATATTAAAAAGGAAGAGCCGTAAAAATAACTCTGATATTACCACTGCTGGACTAAGGTCTCTCCCAAATCCTTGCGCAATATTTGTACTTTGCGGTCTCCCCCCATTATAATCCATAATAATCTGGCCAGTCGGCATCGTTTACAGGCGCTACAGGGAAGCGTCTATGAATAAAAATCAAAAATAATTAACAACCAATACACAATTTTCAGAATTAAACATAGGAATATGCTTGTTCAACCAACCAACTAAAATAAGGACGTTTACTCCTTAAAAAATCACATAATTTCATACCTACAATGTAAAATAAAGTTATGCAGGTCCTTCGTAATAAAAGTACGTTGAACCTTCATAAGAGATTTTTTCAAAGAGATCAAGTTCTTTCTTTTTTGTTCCTTTTTCGTGGGTCGTAACTTTTTTCTTTGTTTTGTTTCTTACTTAATGTTTTTAATGATATAACGATTATGGGGACTTATCCGTATTATCAACACCATGAATCGATTCTTTATGGTAGTAACTTAGGCCAGTATTTTTGTTATATAATCATTCATCTAGTATAATTACTAAAATTGTGATCATCGAGTGGTTTTTGTTAACATAAAGAAGTTCTTGTTAATAATCGAGGTTGTTAGGTAAATTAGGGAATAAGGAACATAGTAATAGCCAAATTCTATCAAGTTTCACCTGTTATGATGATTGATAATATAATATATATAATACTTATTTTATATCATATCCATACTAATTGATCAAGCGAAGCGAGATCTCCAAATCAACCTTGGGCAAATCGGCGTTGTATGTATGTTTGTTTGTCCGAGGATAACTTTCGTAGCGTTTACCCAATCATCATGAAATTTGGTATATAGGTAGGTAGTAATGGCACAATTTTGGTGTGACTAAATGAGCTAAAAATATTGGGGGGTTGTTGAGATATTGGGGTTCAAGAGGGCTAAAAAAAAATTGAGACTATTAGGTCAAGTGGGACGTCAAATAAAAGGTCTTCATTAGTACATTTGAACCCCGTTTTTATTTTTAGTTTAATTTTTGTAGTTTTTGAGTTATTAGCCATAATAAAAACAAAACTTTGACAAAATTCACAGTGTACCCCACAGTGCTGAAATTTGGTATTCGTGTAGCTTTGGTGACACAAATATAGGCAAAAGTCTGAAATCCAGAATAACTGTCATTTGTACCATAAAAATGTGAAATTTATTTTGACATGTAAAAACAAACACTTTATTAAACTTATGTTGTGCTATTGCAAAATGCTTGCCGTTTAACCACAGATACTGTATTGTTGACGTCTCGCGATATCTCTTGTTGTCCCTTTCTAACCCAAAACCCGCAGCCATTTCTGAAAGAGATATCAAATCGGCCTTTATTTTTGGATGTCGCTTGCAAGAGTAGGCAGTAAGTTTTATATCGAATTAATCACCTAAACTTTATCGATTTTCTTTAATATTTGATAATATAACTAAGAGTTTTTTTTCGAGAAGTCTTTTTTATGTTTTGAGAAACCGTCATTTGAATATCGTCAGTATATTACCAAACATCCTGTATAGGTAAGTTATGACCGGGATCGAGACATAAGCTACTTTTTACCCAACTGCGCAGAAGGAGGGTACTATTTTTATTGAAAGACTACGCGTACGAAGCTGCGGATTGTTCAACTAGTCTTTAATATTTTCGTGTTATGTTTGCTTATGGATTTCGTACCTACTATTACAAACATTACTGCAATAACTTAAGTTAGGAGGTGTAATATCAGTTCCAAATACTTTACAAAATGTTAAACCGTATATTTAACAAGACATAATGATATTGTCTGCACTAACAACACCAGTAAAGCATGCTTTTGCATCCAGATGTTTTATGTTCCTTAGGCCATACCTGTACAACACATCCACTCAATGAATTTCACAAATTGTAAAAGAGCCCTACAGTCTGCTCTAGCCTTTATCGCTTGAGACACTGGTTTTCCTAGCATAGTGTAAAGTGTTACCTATAATTAGATATTAAACCGTAATGTTAATCTTAATGTTAAACAGCGAATAAAGATTTCTTTATTTATTTATTTTATTTAATGTCGTAAATGACACTACAGCCTTTATCTTAATTAACATTTTCGGTCTAGAGTCTAGTCTGCCAATGATGTCTAGTAGACACCGGCTGATTTATAGGATGAGAACGATAAGCAACTGTTCAAATAATTAAAATAGATGTACTTATGATATAATTTACAGTATTTAGGTACCTATTTCTACAGGCGTTTGATAAGTTTTTGTTCTTTTCTTACCGTCTGAAATAAAATAAATATTATTACATTCTTCCGCCTGCGACTTCGCATGCATGTTTTGTCAATAAAAATTAGCCTACGTCTCAATCCAAGGCATAAACTATCTATTTACCAAATAAAATGTTACATGATACAGATGTACAGAGTTACTTTCAAATTTATAATTCAGTATGGATAACACCTTTTTAATTTTATTTACTTGTAAGCATTAATGCCGATGGTTTACCAGCAAAAAACAATAATGCTGATATTAGATAACCAGTGATACAGACAGCGTTGCGCAGTGAATATGACGGTACTGCGCATGTCCATACTGTGACTCGTTGAACCTCAACGATGGATAGATCTACCTGTCAGCTGACGTCGGCATCGGAAGGTTCGCGAAGGTCTGACGTCAGGTTACGTCACACGATTAGCAGAAGCTGATGACGCATCATGTAGAACAATGTCCATTATTAATTCCCGGGTAGTTAGGCAATGTTATGAAAATCTATCGTACGCTGAAGTGGCTTCTGCTGGAAATCAAACAGTTGCTAGGAATCTTTGTAATATAAAGAAGGTTTATTATTTAGGGCAAACAGACCTTGCTGGCAGGATTACCATAACTGAATATTATTCTTTACTAGCTGTTGCCCGCGATTTCGTACGCGTTACACTACTAAATGTGTAGGTAACCTAGAAATAAAGCTAAACTCGCTTATGTCGCCAATCCAGGTTGTAATCTACGTTTATACAATTGTAAAGGACGATCAAAGACGGGGAAGGATCGAATCTAGATTTGAAATGTATTAGGTAGTTATAAGATCGAATCAGATTCAAATGTTAACAGGTAGCTAAGATTGTAACAGTTTAAACTTGTAAAGGTCAAAAGAGTGAGATAGCTACATGTAAGTCCCCGTCTAACTTTGCTGGAAACTTCGATGTATTAGGAATTATATAAAACGATTTGTGAAAGCGTGAATTACGATCCCCGCACCATGGCTAGGGCGAGGAGTAGTTTTGTATAAAGATAGACCGTTTTCAAGCAGAAATTTGTGATCATTCAAGAACGCGATTTATACCTTGTAAACTAGCAACTAAGAAGAAAAATAAATACAGTCCACTTTTGCACCGAGTCTATCAATGAAGCCTGGGTAGGACCTCTATAAGTTTTGGTCCTCCGACCCGGATAAGCCGTTCCTGAGACGACCGGACCAGTTGTTCCTGCGGAGCCGACAAGACCCGCTCCACTGGGTTTCAAGAAACAGTTACATCGTATAACCACTGAAGAGACGGCGCGGGCTTGAAGATCACCCAACGGTGCGACGAGCATCGTTGTCAAGACCGGCGCAAGGGCACGGGGTGCCTGAAGATCACCCAACGGTGCGACGTGCGACGTTGTCAAGACCGGCGCAAGGGCACGGGGTGCCTGAAGATAAGCCCGCGTCCGTTGAAGACAACCGAACGAGGACGTCACCCGAAGAGTGAAGACCCCCCGCCCCCTCACGTGGCTGGTCCACGGCCCGTTTATTCCGGCCACCTAACGGTGCCAAACGGTCGGAATAGCGGGTAAACGCCTTAGGGCGGTTTTAGTGTTAGTGTTAGGGACCGCTAGGTAGGTAGGGGCATCAAGTGCTGAAGAAGATGACCACCAGGATCCCACCAGTGACGAGGGGGAAGAAGGCTGCACTTCGCGTCTACGAAGACTACCCCGCGTCCCCGTCCGAACCCGCGCTTCCGAATGCTCCCGTTGAGCCGCGACCCGCCGAAGCGGGACCCTCCTCCGCTCGCGTAGCGTCAGAGACGACCGCGCCCGCGCCCGCGACCGAGGTAGCACTGCGAGTGACCACACACGCCGAGCCCGAACGCCGGCGTGCCCCGTCCGTCCGCTCGCAACGCTCCAGCGCCAGCGCGATAGCAAGGATACGGCAAATTGAATTTGAAGCTGAAGAACGACTTGCCGAGATTAAGAGGCAAGAGCTCCATATTCAAGCGGAACTTATAAGGAAGAGGTTGATTGCCGAAGTCGCTACAATACGGGAAGAAGATGAACAAGAAAGCATCCAGGGCACGGGTGCACGGAACGGGGCCCTAGACACAGAACACAGAATAGAGGACTGGCTCCAACGCCATCATAAACGGGGGGAGCCAGAACAAGTGACGGATCAGGATACCAGGTATCTCTCATCGACCACGAGAGAACAGAATACGGAGCGGTATCCTCCGATTACGAACAATCGGGTCACTTTTGAACCACGAACACTGCGAGACAGATCACTCACGCCGGACCGAACGCGAGACAGAGGGATTGATCGGTTAACGGAAGCCATAGAGAAGATGGCTCACCGTAGACCACCTCCGAGACAGACGTACGACCTACCTGTATTCGGAGGTGCTGCGGGGGATTGGCTACCGTTCAAGGCAGCCATGAAGGAATCGACGACCATCCACAAGATCTCATCAGCTGAGAATCTAGCGAGGCTTAGAACATGCCTGAAAGGCGAAGCCCGTCAAGCAGTGTCGGCTTTGTTATACACTGCAACCGAACCGGCAGTTATAATGAAGACTTTGGAGCAATACTACGGTCGCCCAGAGATGATTATAGACAACGCGTTAGAAGAGATTAAGAAGCTACCGCGACTGGGCGCGACCGCAGGCGAGTTAAACGCTTTCGCCATCAAACTACAGAACGTAGTAACCGCCATCTCTTGTATGGACCAACGCGGCTACCTGCAGAACCCGATGTTTGAGCGACAGGTAGCCGAGAAGTTGACACCGCACATCCGATCAAAATGGTGCGACTATGCAGAGGAATTTGGCAGCCGAAATGAACCAGAAATATTGACGCTGTCCCAGTTCCTGATGAGAGAGGCAGATCGCGCAATGCGATACGCGTATACAGCTACGCCTTCGCAGAGCACCTCAAAGGCCCGACCTACAGAGCAGCGACCCAGGGTGAACGAACGAAATCGTGGGTCGGTGTACGCTACACAGAACGCGGCATCGGAGAAGGAAGCCCCAACGAGCAAGAACGCAGCAGCGGACAAGAACGAGTGCCGTTGCTGCGGGGGCAACCATAGAACCGTCGAGTGTAAAAAGCTTGCGGCGATGCCAGTAGACAAGAGATGGGAATGGGCCAAAGAGACAGGCATATGTTTTCGCTGTCTGAGCAGCAAGCATAGACGCTTTATGTGCAAGAGCAAGCGATGCGGAGTAGGTGAATGCACACGTCCGCATCACGCACTGTTACATGCGCCGAAAATAAGGAACGAGGGTGTCGGTGAGCAGGGCCAGACCGAAGAATCAGCCATCACTGCATCTGCGCATGTAACAGCAAAGAATCAAGTCCTACTGAAGGTGTGTCCAGTCGTGATTAAGGGCAGTAACGGAATGGAAATGAATACGTATGCGTTACTGGACGAAGGATCAACGATAACTCTGATCGATGAAGAGATCGCCGCGATGATCGGAACGGAAGGCCCGACAAAAGCCTTGAACATCGTGGGGGCTACGACCAGTCAGAGGGAACCCGAGAGCCGGGTAGTGGATATCGTGATCCGAGGACACAAGTCGGACGCACATCGGATCACAGCGCGCACTGTGAAGAACCTGACCTTAGGAAATCAACTCGTCAGTACCGATGTGTTAAAATACGCGCACTTAAGGAAACTCCGTCCAGAAGCCGTGTGCTATGCGCAGCGAAGCCACGCATACTCATCGGGGCCGACAACTGGCATCTTATTGTGACGAGGAAGCTTCTGACAGGGAAGAGAACCCAGCCAGCTGCATCACTAACGCAGCTGGGATGGGTTATCCATGGATCAATCCCCAGGAGCACAATAAGACAGCAGGAGACGGTACTACACGTCCATACGTGCCAAGGTGTCCAGAACGGACATACTTTGAACGACCAAGACGAGGAATTAAGCAAGCTTGTGAAAGCACACTTTGAGATAGATGCTTTGGGCGTTTCAATTAAAAGAAAGCCAAACGCAAAGGATGAGCGGGCTCAAAGCATTTTCGACAGAACAGCGAGACGAGTGAACGGTCGTTTTGAAGTGGGACTACCTTGGGCCAGCGATGAGGTGAAGATGCCGCCCAGCTACGACATGGCCATACGACGCTTACATGGGATCGAACGTAAGATGGACAGATCGCCGGAGTTTAGAAGTGCATACACCGCGCAAGTGGAGAAGCTGCTAGAAAAGGGATATGCAGAAAAAAGCGAGGAGGAACAGAGTCAGAACGAACGTCTCTGGTTTCTCCCTCACTTCGCGGTGACAAACCCCAACAAGCCGGGGAAGTTTAGAATGGTTTTCGATGCAGCCGCGCGCGCTAATGGAACATGTCTCAATGACGCGCTGCTGGACGGACCAGATCTACTACAGACATTACATGGCGTCTTGTTTCGCTTCAGAACGAAGCCGATCGCGGTCACTGCGGACATTCGGGACATGTTCCTGAGGGTGACCATACGACAAGAGGACCGTACAGCCCAACACTTTCTATGGCGCGGCGACAACCGAACAGATCCACCGCAGAAGTACATGATGAAGTCCATGATATTCGGAGCGAGAAGTTCTCCATTTCTGGCTCATAGCGTCAGGAACAAGAACGCGAAAGATCACGAGCGGACACACCCACTAGCGTTTGACGCTATAACTCGAAACCACTACATGGACGACTGGGTGGACAGCTTTGAAACGGAAGAGATAGCCGCCAGAGCTATAGCACAAGTGCGAGAGGTGCATCAACAAGCGGGTTTTGAACTTGCAAGCTGGAGCGCGAACCGTGAAGGCTTACTGGATAGTATTACCCCGGAGAACCGAGCGCATGCACCGAAAGAGCTAGCGGCCAATGCACATGAATATGGAAATCATACGGCTGAGCGGTAGGATCAACGCCGCTACAGTACCGGATCGCATGAAGGATCCACCTATTCTGGACGGAGCGCACCGCTTATCACGTCTACTGATCAGGCGGGAACATGAGAAGAATAAGCACGCGGGCAGAGAACAGATCGTGAACAATCTGCGCCAGCGATTTTGGATACTGCGGTTGCGTCCGGCGGTCAGAGCGGTGAGAGAGACGGGGGACTCCTAGTGCAATCGTGTCAGACAATGGAACGAACTTCCACGGATCGGAAGTGGAACTAAGAAAGGCGTACGAAGAATGGCTCCCAGGCCTAAAAGAGTACGCACTCAAACAGCGGATCGAGTGGCGGTACATCGACCCTGGTGCGCCAAACCAGGGGGGAGCCTGGGAGCGAATGATAAAAACGGTGAAGAGAGCCCTAGCCATCACTTTAAATGAACGTGCCCCGCGAGAGGAGGTGTTAAATACGTTAATGACAGAAATCGAGCACACCGTAAACTCGCGGCCTTTAACGCATGTACCCGTGGACCCAGAGGAAAAGGAAGCTTTAACGCCGAACCACTTTTTATTGGGGACGGCAGTAGGTTTGCCATATGTGGGAGACTGCGACGTAGCCGACAGAAGGACGTGGCGCGCCGCACAAGCTCTGGCAAACTCTTTTTGGAAGCGCTGGATCGACGAGTACTTGCCTACGTTGGCGCCGCGAGGCGACGTCAGAAGACAGCAAGAGAACGTCAAAGAAGGGGACGTCGTCGTAATCGCGGACGGTTTGCTACCTCGGAACGTATGGCCGCGGGGCCAGATCGAGCGCGTGATTACGGGTCCGGACGGAGTAGTTCGGAGCGCTGAGGTGCGGACGCGGGGAGGCGTTTTCCGGAGGCCAGTGAGAAGGTTGATCGTCCTCCCGATTGAATAAGAAGGCTGCGAGGATCTGCGCCGGGGGGAGACTGTAAAGGACGATCAAAGACGGGGAAGGATCGAATCTAGATTTGAAATGTATTAGGTAGTTATAAGATCGAATCAGATTCAAATGTTAACAGGTAGCTAAGATTGTAACAGTTTAAACTTGTAAAGGTCAAAAGAGTGAGATAGCTACATGTAAGTCCCCGTCTAACTTTGCTGGAAACTTCGATGTATTAGGAATTATATAAAACGATTTGTGAAAGCGTGAATTACGATCCCCGCACCATGGCTAGGGCGAGGAGTAGTTTTGTATAAAGATAGACCGTTTTCAAGCAGAAATTTGTGATCATTCAAGAACGCGATTTATACCTTGTAAACTAGCAACTAAGAAGAAAAATAAATACAGTCCACTTTTGCACCGAGTCTATCAATGAAGCCTGGGTAGGACCTCTACAACAATATTTTAATCCAAATCGGCTTAGCCGTTAGACGTGAAAGAGTAACAAACATCCACACATACATGATGAACAAACTTTCGCGTTTATAATATTAGTGTGTTGGGATTTGTCTGTCAGATAGCGATATCCAGAAAGATTATCGTAGGTTCTCGTTAATAAATCTAAGCTAGATGGTATTGGTAGGGATGATTTATTTTAAATTTTTAGACGAATTTACTAGACTGTGTGCTATTTACATTCTACATTCACATTTCAAGTTTCTAACTAGAGTAATGCTCCGACCGTGATTGTAGAAACTTCGACTTTTTACTAATCGTCAAACGAGTTTGACCAGCTTTTAATTGGCTTCGCCGATGCGTGTTTTAAGGCGAAGGCCAATTTTTGCCGTTTATTTCGACGGCCGCATACAAGAACGTTCCACTGATCGAAAGATCATTCTACGACAATATTTAAATACACGAACATAACTAAATATTATTGTGTCTACATGGACTTGTAGACCTGGGTGCAAATAAAGAATCTATTGATATACATCCTAGGCGTTGTGCCATCATATAAACCAGTTAACAACTTCCTGAACTTTGTACTTTATGTAAGTCGTAGATTGTAATGTTTTACAAAAACACTACACCTTAACTAGTTTTTTTGAACCAAAGTTTAAATGTTAACTGATCCTACACATGTGTTTATGGACAAAGATATACAAACTCAATAATAGCGTAATTTATTTAATTTTAAGAGTTTTGACTGTAATTTTTATTTGACATTGACTTTTATTTTTATATATATATACATACTTTTTTTATTTAATTTGATGATCCCCATCATTTTTATTATTTTTTAATTTTGACCTTCATTAAATTTAATTGTAAAAATGTTTTTAATAGACGTACATATTAACTGCATTTGTATGCCAATTAATATGGTAAAACATGCCTGAAACCTACATTAGTAGGTAATATTTGTGACCAGTTGTTATACATATTTACCCATGATGTTTGCGAATGAATAAATGTACATATTATGAATTATGAGAATAAGGAAAAATCCGTGTTTTCAATTTTGGTGACTTTCATCCGATCAGCTGTTTATTTAATTTGCAGATACCAGTCATTTTGGGTTATCTAGGTCAAAGTCTTTGCAATTTGGCCTCTAGATATTTTATATCAACATTCGCAAATGTCCAAAGTCTAAAGTCCAAAATATTGAAACTCAGTAAGAGTAATTATTTTGTAAAAAAACTTAATCATGCCAGTGATGACGGATGGTTGTTAAGTTGGGCAAGTGTTTGAAGTTGAAGTAGGTTGAAGTTTTGAAGAATGTTTTGATCAACACTTTTTGCTTATGCCTTTTGAGATTGGGGTGATTCAAAGAGAAATAAGTTAACTAGACTCAACAATATACACGTATTTAATCAACAAACATACAAAACGCTAGAAGACTAAAGACTAGCACGCAATGCCGGCCGACGATTGCGCAAACGGCGAAGGCCATCATACGGAAACCTGAACCACTTGCAAAGTGCCGCTAATTCGTGGATACCTACTGCAAATTCCTCTACCGTTGAATTACAACAATTTATTCTGACAAGCGGTATAACTAGTCCTACAGTTGCAACGCAGGCAGGAAGAATTCACCACTTTCGTTTGATGGATTTCCATCAGGTTTAGGTTGTTCTTCTTGGCTGTTCTCGTCACTTTTCTTCGAAATCTAACTAAGCCATTTCTTATGAAAATGATACTCATACGCCTACGCCAAAAACTTGAAGGTATGAGCCATTGGTTTGTATGAGTAAAAGCGGGTATTGTTTTACAACCTGCCACGTATGGAACGCTGACTAGTAAACATAAAGTAGGTACGTGTCAAATGAAATGTTTGGACCAGCCCCTAGTGGAATATCTTCTCGAGTATGTGGACTGAGTCAAGTGATCTGAGGATACCTATCATGAGAACTTATTATTTACTACACATTAACCCGTAATACAGATCTTATTCTAGTCTTTTAAAACAGAAGATGGGACTGGTGTCATCATCATCATCATTCTCAGCCCATATCGACCTAGTGCTGGGCATAGGCCTCTCTTTGTTTCTGCTATTCTTCCCGATCCTGTGCCAGTCTGAAC
Source organism: Philereme transversata (assembly GCA_963924445.1). Lineage (NCBI taxonomy): Eukaryota > Metazoa > Arthropoda > Insecta > Lepidoptera > Geometridae > Philereme > Philereme transversata. Next base: position 17,374,763 of record OZ004342.1, read on the forward strand.
CACATACGACCCACGGTCTTATGGATGTCGTCGACCCATCTCGCTAGTGGACGTCCCATATTTCGATGCCCAGTTCTCGGCCTCCACTCTGTTAGTGCCTTAGTCCACCTGTCGTCACTACGTCTGGCCACGTGTCCTGCCCAACTCCACTTGAGCCCCAATATTCGCTTGCTGACGTCTTGTACTTTAGTCTGCTTGCGAATTTCGGTATTGGGAACTCGATCTAAGAGTGTGATGCCGAGCATGGCGCGCTCCATGGCTCTTTGTGCTACACTTATTTTGTGCATAGCCTCCTTCGTGAGCTTCCATGTCTCGGCACCCTAAGTCATAGGGACTGGTGTACCACTATCATATTCCACAGAAAAATCTACATGTGTTCTTTAAGGTACTACAAATATCTGGCATTGAATATTTTCCTCGTACACTTGACATTGTGGTCCGTCGGGTCAGAAGGTCAGTTTCGTAATCGCACATTAGAAGAATAATGACCACCTGTTTTCGTCATTCATCGTTATAATGCAGTTGATGTGTGACATAAATTGTGAACAGTGTCAGAGGAAACTTTTAAACGATAGGTTTTGCTCTGGTGTTGGTACGAAGCCGTTGGATTTCGACGTTGAAGTTCTGAGGACGCTGCGTCTTTTACTAATGTTGAACCAGTATAGACATTACTGAAAAACTGCACAATACTGGAAACAAATTTTGTTGATGAAATATCATTCAAAATCCTCTTTTTTGTACCCTGTTGCTTTACTGCGGCTGTTAACATTTTAATTAGGTACTTTTGAAGTTTAGACACACGTATTGCAGGTACTAGGCAAGTCACTGGACTCGTGTTAAGTTTACAACACTGTTGTCATTCACAATGAATTTCCATAACCTGAAATTGCTATTAATTCACAAATTCCTATGTTACACGCGTACAGTATAATTGCTTGAGCTTGACTTTGAAACTACACTGTGGTATGTTCCTTTGTCCTTTTATCAATGTCCTCGATTTGTCTATCATCGTTTTAAATATTGCCTTTTGTCTCTTAAACTATATAACTTTAAGAGGTGCTATTGTAATGCCTTGTATGAAATGCTCTAAGTGCCCTATAATAGCCAGGAAATATTAAAATTATTTTTAAAGTTCAACTTTGGTCTGTCCTTCTATCCGTCTATACGCAACCTACAGTTTTTAGCAACAGTTAGAATTATTGATTCCAAAAGCAAATTTGAGAGTTCATTTGTCTACATCAATTTGATCCAAAGTTAAGTGGCGGGTACGTAATGTATATATACAATCTACAATATAGATTATATTAAAGTAGTCTTGTGATTAATATCTCATTCATAACATCACATACCCTTCATATGGCAATGACGCAAATTCATTCTCGCCACTACCCGTGTTACATAACCAGATTACCCACATAACTAAGTATATGGAGTAAGAAAATACAGCATTTTTATGTCTAGCTGTCTGCATATTGAGTCATTCGTTGCTACATTCTTAAGAAATTCACTGATTTATTCCATCAAGAAGTTTCGTTTGCTGAACCTAGCCTTGACTGCCTTGACATACGCTTTTCTAATTATTGAGTAAAAAAAGTTTTTTTCTCAGCCACTTTAAGAATATAAGGATTTCATTTCAACCTCATTAACATTCCCGATGTTTATAAACGAGGTTTGTCCGTGACATTATTTTGCTTGGTTTAGGCTTTTCAAATGATAGACAGGATAAAATACAGCATCAGTACAGAATCAATATTCGGTATATAGGTATAGACTTAATGATCTGAAGTCGAGGCTTAACCAAGTTTTTAAACGCTATGTTTAAATTATACTAAGTGCCCTTCGAGTTTCTTTATTCAAAGCTCCTTCCAGAATCATTAGCGTGTTTGTAAATAACTTTTCGGAAGCAACGAAGGGCATCTTTTTTCTCAAAGATCGCAAATAACAAATAATGAACTGAAGCCCTTAGCTGATGTCATCTGGTAGTTTGCCCTGAGGTAGTCACGCATAATATTTGTTTGATTGGATTCTAATCTCAATAGATTCTACAATTGATAAACAAATAGCCTGTAGTGTTTGACATGTATAGCATTTTGATTTTGTGATCCATCGATTGATGAGCTCAGAGTCACATCCGAATTGTTTACATTCTTGTTAGTTTAGTTCGTCGACGCAAAAGATTTTCAGAAGTCAAGTATGATGGTTTGCATCATCGGATTTGCATCATCAGTGTGTACACATTGTGGGACAAGTCTCTTCTCAACGTATCAATTTGTAGTGACCTTTCCTAGTAGATAAAATACTATTTGATAAGTAATAGCTTCGCTAACATCTAATAACAACATCAATGCAGAACACATTCTCTTCTGATCTCGTCATTGATAGAACTCTCTATATCGTTTGGATGGTCTTGCCGGTGTTTTATTACTTTAGTGCGTATATACATTTAATGTTGGTTTAACCTAACTAAATTGAAAGGATGCCTAGCTAAAACTAACAGACACCCACGCTAAACCATGATTATAATTAACGATATATATGATCTATGATCCTGTTTTATCACCGCATCCAGTTCTATGTTTCTCATTCTAACCAATCTACAAAATGGTCGTAAAGATTAAACAACTACTTATCTTTTAATATTCTTGTTATAAAAACGCAAAACGTTTAGTTTTATGTAAGTTAGCGTCAATAAAATATGTGATGTCACAACTTTCGTATCGGAATACTAATCCTTACAACTACTCCTTAATCTGTGTCATGGCCTATGTTATATGTGACCGATATCACCTTTTTGAAGGACTTCATCGATTTTCTTCTTGCAAAGGTGTTACTTTGCCCTTTTATGACCGATACGATGGTCTGTCATTTAGTATCCTTTATCATTGCAATTATTATATGTTTAATTTATCTGTTAATGGAATATCAACCTACCTTGACTATTTTTTGGTTACAAACAAGGTTTTCAAAGTGTATGCGAATCATTTAGGTCGTCTATTGATTTAGCAGGACAGTTTCCTTCCTTCCTGTTGATGGCATCAGATCATTGTTTAGAAATAACATTTTACACTTTGTCTTGATTACGCAGATCGTGTCATGTATTTCTCATTAATATTTCATGTACCTACAAGATCATTATTCATAAAAGTTTGTTAGGGATTTGAAAGACGTTAACTCTAAACGATTGCTTTGAAAGTTTAGAAGATGGTGTATTATAAATGGTCTTGATAGAATTATTTTAAGCCTGCCTGAACCTTAAGTAACTTGGTACTGTCCATCATTCTGCTCTTGATGGATGATATATTTTATTTCGTAATACCTAAAACGTACGTACGTAATGCCTGGAGAAGATACTGGTCGATGAAACAATTAATGAAAGGCGAACTACCACTCTGCCTTAAACGCAAACTCATGGACATGTGCGTTCTCCCCATCCTCACCTATGGTGCACAGACTTGGTCTTTGACTGTTCAACAAAGGTCCAAACTCGAGGTATGTCAGCGGGCTATGGAGCGCAGTATTTTAGGTGTCCGGTTATCAGACCGAATACGGAACTCCGTACTACGTTCGCAAACAAAGATTATGGATGTCACAAAAAAATCAGCGCAGCTCAAGTGGGATTGGGCCAGCCACGTCTGCCGCATGCCCGAAGATCTATGGGCAAAGATCACAACTGATTGGGTCCCTAACGCAACACAGCCACGCGGCAGACCACCACGGAGATGGCGTGACGACTTAGATGTGCATTTACCAGACTGGCCCACTACAGCAAAGGACAGAAAAAACTGGAAAGAGGGAAGGGAGGCCTTTGCCCTGCAGTGGGACAACACAGGTTAAAAATAAATAATAAAATAAAAAATAAATAATACCTTAAACGTTTATTTCGTTAAGTAATATTTTTATTTTACAAAAATATCTAGTAAGTCAAAGATAATGGCGCCCAGTTTTGCTAGTAATGTAAAATGATCCATCTAGATAGCACTTGCTGATATTCGGCCTTCAATAAGCTCTATTATTAGCCAGATAACATTAAACTGATTATTGGCTATGTGGTTATTTTTATCTGTACGATTAAAACCCATTCAACAAAAATTGTCTTTGTTGTTTACTATGTACGACCATGTGCGTCATGTGCGTGGTATGTGGTATTCCAAGTTGAAGGAAAATGACTATTGTGTGTGGAATATATATTTTTATGTTATTTGTGAGGAAACAGGGTTACGGCCCACCTGATCGTAAGCGGTCACCGTCGCCTATTGACACCGGCAACACCTGGCGGAGGGTTTGTCGATGTGTTCCCTACCCTGTAGAAAACTCTTTACAAAAATATCTTTATTTGTAAAGATGCGATGGCATCATTGGCATTCATTATAAGTCCATGGATTTTAGTACAAATGAGCCTATCTTGACTTTAGTCATAAATGACATACTATTTGTGTTTTCTTTGCTCTGGTATTTTAAAATTATTAATGCTATTGGGTTTCATGCTTGTAACACCCGTAGTACCCGTATCTCAAGTACCAATCAAAATTAATTGCAAAATATTTAACATCGCTCATCTGTAGTTCTGTTCTGATTCAGTATTTTGTTTCCAAGTTCTGATTTATTTTATTTATATAAACACCATTATGAAATTTTTGTAATTTTCTTTTCACATTCTTTGAAATTGTTTTATTTATACCTTTCTAATGTTACAAATTTTATAAATACGAAAGTTTGAAAAACGAAAGCTTAATCATGCAGATATTTATAAAATTTTAAATAAAAAAGGCTACATTTAACCTAGCAGGAACAGTCAGCGACATAAGTTGACTTATGATTTGAAAATATTTGTTTCAAGCGTATTATCAGACCTCCCCCATACGCACAAAGAGGTACTCTTCCACCTTTATTATGTGCACCGCCAAGGAGTGGAACGCCTTGCCTGAGTCTATGTTTCCTGATAACTACAACCTAGGAGTCTCAAAGTCGCAAGTGAATACGTTTCTTCTAGGCAAACGCGTACCATCGTAGACTGCGTCATACCTTACCATCAGGCGAGATTGTGGTCAAACGTAAAAAAATGTATAAAAAAACAGGTTATTTTTTCAACATATTTAGATTTAAAACCTTAAACTGTTAACCAACTTATGTTGCTGACTGTACCAGCGAAGCCGAGGATGGAAACTAGTGTCAAATCTTTCACCACACGAGAGTCGATTGAGCACGGCGTGCTTCATCTTATCTTTCTTTATCTAGCGCCGACACGTAAAGTTCTTGAAATTGTGTAACTAAATGATTACGGGTTTTAACTTTTATATGAAAGAAAACTATACAATATTGCATCAATGTTTTTATACATTTTGCATTGGTCGACTGCTCTGAAACAATGTCTCATTTGTCCAGACATATCCTATCTTCGTCACTCTAAGCCTTTATCATCACATGAGATGACTCGTTCTGGACTTTCCAGTAACAAAGGCAGAGTAAAATGTAGAATTCTCTTTGTTTTGCATTGTTTTTCAATTTACATCTCACTATTCACAAACGCATCGATTCTGGCTCTTTGCCAAAACTCTCGCCCGAGACGATACTTATCTATGTTCATATAGTGAAATGCAGTTAGCCGCAATGAGGTAACATTCTAAGACCGCTGACGACAAGAAATCAAGTTGAGTGTATTGCACGTGGTATGTGGGCATTAAATGGCAATAAGGAGACGAGACAATAGTCTTGTCAAGGCTAGTTCAATTTAAGAATGTTGTTGCCAAGGAAAATACTTATTACTACACCATGTGAGAATACGCATAACGAATCTAGACTATTAGGCTCTAGGCTGATGAGATATTTGTGAAAGTTTTTTAGGCCGTTATAACATAAATTTGAAAGTTGCCTAAATATCCAAAAACAAGTGGATTTGGATATTTTTTTGCATATATCCTATACTGCGCTGTAGCGAAATAACACCTCGATTCCAGATATAGTACCTACTATTTTTTTATGATTTTATGTGGCCTAAAACACTATTGCAAAATGTGCCATCAGCTCTTGGGCTATATTATTTACAAGCTAGTATAATGTAATACCCCGTCTCAAATGTTCAATATAAATATAGCAAGTATGCCAGATAGCCACGATATCGCAAACAGGCATGATATTCTAGACTCAAACAGTACGGTATATTCCCCTAGCATGCTAGAAATCGATAAAATCGAGTACTTAACTTGGCTGAAGTGGGCATTCCTAGGCCGATACATATAATTTTCTTGTAAGTAACTTATTCCGATCGTATTCTTTTGCTCGCATGATTATGTAGGTACATATATAAGTGACTGATTTTGTAATATTCATCTTTGCCTGATTGTATGTTATTGTGCCAAGTAGGTGAGCATATAATGACACGCGAAGTTAAAATTTTCATAGAGCAAATCGTAATTAAATCTTCACGATTTCACCTTATAAGAATGACTAAATACAGAAGACAGTCAACTAATTCAACAGCCTCAGCGTGTCTTCGGGTTTCTTTCTAATCAGTATAAGTTACGATGCTATAATCGCTACCTCAAATTCTCTAATGTGCAAAAGTGTTTCACAATTCATATTACGTTATATTTGATGCTTTTATTATTGATAAGTTAGCTTTATCAGAACCGAACAACTACGATGCCTAAAAGGAATTTTAAAACAAACCAAGAAAATTAAATAAAAATTAATTTATTAAATAACCATAAACTTACTGAGAATCCCATACACGTTCAGCCCTATAATCTATATGTACAGAGCGGGCTGCTATGCCTATATGTACAGCGCGTCGGGAACAGGCTTCAATCACAGATTATGCGAATTTGTTCTAAATAGGTGCTCCAACCTCTTCTTGATATGACCTTGTGATTTCTGCGGCGGCGGCCGTGAGCTGTCGGAGTGAGCGGCGCAGCCCGCGGAGGTGGCGTCTGCAGGCCGCGGCCGCACGCGCTGCCGACTCTCTCTCGTCCTCGCCTTCGATGCCCGAGTCACCGGCGGCGCTAGAAGCATCGCTTTCGGTGTCACTCAGGTCTGAGATTCTCCTCCCCCTTTCTACCTGCTCCTCGGAATCACCCGACCAGAGCAGCTCGTTTTTGAGATCGTTTAGCAAGGCAAACATGCTGAACGGGTCGTCGTCTCCCTCCTGCTCGATGTTCATGAGACGGCTAGGGATGAGCACTGTCTCGTCCATGTTGTTTACCATTTTGACGAACCTCTCCATGTCGTTTAGGATGCTCTGCTGGGAGAAATCTGCACCATCGTTACGGGCGATTTTGCGCAGAGTGTTCCTGTAACAAGGAGAAAATATTTTTAGTTAAAAGTGTTTGCAGAACATCATTTTATGGAATCAAAATATATCTTGTAATCAAACGCAAAATGGGACACCAAAATCAACTTATTAAAAATGAAAAATTACGCCATAGGTACATACTTAAAGAGGTATTTTATCAATTAAATTATTTTAATAGAATCAACATTTGGATTGCAAAATAAAATTACCATACAATGTTTAGGAATTGACTTTTGTGTGCCAGAATTTTATATTTGCATTTTAGTAATTCATTATCTACGTTTTATGCAATGATAGCTAGTAGATACAGCTTTATGAAATCTTCAAAAATTATTGTTGCCATTCATCCATCGACAAATGATCATAGCTTTCAAACAAGTCTTTTATTTTTTAATTCTTAGAGCCTGAACAAAGAATTTGTTTCAAAAGCATCAAAATGTATGCTCAATAATTTATCATTCGGAGTTCCTTTGAACAGAAAGATACTGTACCCATATCCCATAACAAGAACGTGTTTCATATGAATGGACCTCTTAAATACCTGTACCTAACGAAGATGGCGGACAGAATCATGAACCTGATTCGATTTCATAATAGGTACCTATCTGGAAAATGAATAATGTTGATACAATTTTGCAATCGTTTATCCAATTATACTGAAAAACTTGTGATTATAATTCTGAGATTAATGTACCTATTTTAGTGAATCACTCAAATGTTTCCGACGTTTGAAATGAGACACTGATTTCATTGTTTTTTAACTAACAATTGCCAACCTTAAATTTAGATTAAATTATGTATATCAAATAGACAAACAGATACAAGACTATTTGAAATTACTTATTAATTATTATTTGTACTTTAAAAGAACAATCTAATAAATGCAATAGCAAACTTTTTTTTGTTATTTATTTCATGAAATACCTACCTACCTTGAATTGTCACACCTAGTCTATAGGTACTAACTACCAACATAATATTCGTACGAAAGCTTTGATATTTCGACCTTTATGGCAGGTAAAAAACTAGCGGATCCAGACTGAACTGATTTAAAAGAGGAATTAATTAGTTCATGAGCACACAGGATACTTTTATCCGTATATCACATACGTGAACGAAACCGACAGTAGATAGAGGTAATGATCAATTTCCTCTTAGAAACTATTCGTAACACTTGATTTGACTGATACTGTTATTAAATAGGCAAATTCTTCGAAGAAACAATTCATACGTTCACTGATAGGTGATAACATAGGTATGTGGTATCCTAGGTACTCCATAGCATGATTATCTACTGTTCAATTACCGGATTCAATTTACCGGATTACTCAGACCTATAGTTTTACAGATAATTTTGTCATGAACTGATGAATCAATTATACTTGAAACAATATTTTAAACGTCTAATTTAATATAGGTAGGTAGATATAGCAATACATTTAAATAGTCACCGTAGTTTTTATAAAATTTGCAACGTCAACAGCTTACATAACAATGCTGTAGGTAGGTAGGTTACGCAAAATTATCAACGGATATTCACTATGTTGACGTTTGAACATGTGGCTTGGAATGCATCTGCATAATTATGAGACTCTAAATTCAAGGCATCAAGTTTTAGTACGGCCAACCTTGAGTCATTTAATGATTATATCGCAGATAAAGATGGTTTACAACTTGCAATACCAACTACGCTTAGTCGGCATTTTCTAAGAACAGAAAATGCTGATACTTTCAGTTTATGGGTTGGGACTTTGATCACAATGTATTTTGCTGACTAGCACGTTTTTACTCACAAATGTATGTAAATGAATATTGTAGTATCATATCTAGGCCATATTGTAGTAATAAAAACTGGTTTAGTCACTGACCAGACCCCAACAAAAATTATAGAGGGTAATAAAAATAGTCAATACATCACCAACAACGGTTTGCTATCTAACATAGCTCCTATGCGGGCTGCAATAAGAACTTTTGAAATAAGAGTTGACTAGCAAATTGCAAGTATTCTATGATTTATCCTGCATACCTATCATACCTACCTTCTTTGACTTAACGTGTTCTTGAACTCAATGCGGCAGTAACATTATAAGTTACTTAATTTTATGGTATTTTCGGTGAGTCACCGCTCCGCACGGTCTGCGCACGCCCAGAAGCCGGGATGAGGATAACCTCATCCATACTTCTACAATCATGTAACACCCTCAATAAGCTCACACAACACATTCTTCAACGTTTCTCTTTCGACACAAAGCAGACACTCGATGAAAGACTTTGATTCTAAATGTGAAAGGAAATCCTCACGCCATCCATTGGTAAACTGCGGCCACACACATTACAACTAGGAATAGCAGGGTCACTTGCCACGCATAGCGCAACATTCGAATGCATCACACATCACACCACAATCCCGCAAAGGACGTATAGGGACCGCCAACAGACGACATATAGAAAACACGTTTCGTACCTGCTTATCTCCAATTTGCTCGATAAGTCGGTGTTGAAAGACATCTTCTTGTGTTATTTAACAGGTTTAAATATCACTGAATATTCACACACGCCCTGATTTTTGATGACACTAGAATTTGTAATGACGTTGGTTTGAGAGAGGCTTACGAAAAGTCGCGACTGACACGGACGGCCTCGGAGTGGAAACGAAAGAAACGAGCGAGCGCACGACACGAAGCGATTTGACGTTTTGCTAGGAGGTGGGGAGTGCCCTCGTATTTATATGACTTGATCGTACGATGCGGGGGACACCAACAACGAAAATAATCGTTCTGCCGCTCATCTAGATGTTGATACTAACTATTAAACGTCGGTATAAACAAAACAAACCCTCTGTATGTTTTCAGTTTACGTTATCATGGGTGTTTATGTTAGAAATTTATTTTCCTGTGGAATTAGACGATGACGGCCGGGCGCGTCCCACAAGAGTCACACCACATGCGAGCCTTTTCATTGGCTCGTTGAAAGGTGGTGTGTTCATGATTGGATAGCTCTGCGCGGTAAGTTTGAAACTGAATTTCATTCCGAAACATAAACAAACAATCGAGGCTCTCTCCATTCACAGCATAAACACAATGATTTAATTAAGTAAATTATACGTAAAATATCTACAAAGTAATAAACTTATCTCATAAGTTGAGGATAAGATGAAATGGTATTTATTGTTATCTATACTGCACGTACCTAATTAATAATATCACCTAGAGGTTCTTAGATAATTATTATCTAAAGGTCAGGCTAGGTTAGGAAGGTAGGTAAGGTAAGGATATAATAGGGTGCTGGTGTCCTAAATAATTTATAGTAGATTATAAAATGAGGGGATAAAGCAGTGTCTTGCGTCACGGGCGCTAGGTACCTAGGTAGGTATATTGAATCCCGAACGTAACGAAGGATGCTATGCTAGAATTAACTCACGAGCGGAGCGAGGGAGTTACTAGAATCCTGAGTGCAGAGAGGAATATAAGCACGCCCACGATGCAGATAGCTTTATCCACGAGCAGAATACTCTACTTTTCACACTTTCTGCGAGACAATAAAAACCAAATCTAGGTTGGTGCATTCTGTGTAGAGGTTAGATCGATATACAAATAAGTTCTTAATGTGTGGGTCTCTTTGGTTCAAATTTTAATACAGATGAGGTTCCAAAATTCAAATCATTTTCAATTATGCCCGCTAGGGATAATGAAATTCAGTAACTTTACTCCACCGTTTAGCCGTAGGGATTTAATCACCTGCTTTCGGTGAGGTGTACATGACATATAATTTGAATTATTGTAAGCCACTTTTTTCATTAAGTATACGGAACATTATATAAAAATATTTGAACTGGTTGGCAAGGAAAAGTATTTATGTAAAACTATTCAACAAGCACACCTCATTTCGTTCATTATCGTAATAAGGTGGGGTTATAGGTCTTCAGAATAAATAAATCGTATAGTAAGTAGGTACTTCTTTCTACGTAAGTACTCATCAGTTACTAGCTTCCATTAAATACAGGGAAATTTATTTCGAATAAGTAATATAAAACTTGTTATTGTGTGCTCGGGTCACCTCGAATTCAATTATTTATTTAAATTACTTTTAAAATTCGTAATTGTTAAAAACAAATAAATTACAAATAAAAAAAGTCAGTTACTAAAGGTCTCCACTATTTTGTTCTAAAACTTCAGAATATAAAATAATTTTAAAAATTATAAGCACAAAAATGTATTCCTGGCACTGGGATTTGAACCCGCGATCTTTTATTCGGGGGATTGGTTCCGATTCTTGCGGCCATTGCGACTATGGTAGATAGAGGTCATTAAACTCCATCGTAGTTATAATATTGCTACTATAAGAATTTCATGCTTTTGTTGTAATCAACATGTTGATTATTATTGTAACCTGCAGTTGTCAAGTCAACATATTATTATTACTTTTCCATTGGGGGTAAGGTTATCTGAACTCTTGTTATCATAATAGTCGTGTAATATACGCAATATATCACGCATTTGTACCACACCCACCGCATGCATAGGATTCAGACGTCATCTATCTACTTGTGAGCTAGATTTAATTCAAAACAGCAACTGAAAACAAATTTTATCTGTTTGCACCAATTTATGTTATGAAACTTGTGAATGGATAAAGACTCTTTAAAACAAAATAAAATAAACATTGCTGGACATTTCACACAGCGCTGTCTAGCCCTAAACTAAGCAGAACTTGTACTATGGGAACCAGATAACTGATAGAATACATACCTAGATATATACTTTTTTTTTTGTAAATAAGTACCGACTTCTTTTTATTATATAGAAAAACGTTCCCGGAAAAAATATCTGTAGATCATGCATACATTTGTTCAGTGGCGGGGATCGAACCCGCTACCTCCTGCGTCTCAGCCGGCTATTCACCCATTGCGCTACGGAGGTCGTCATATAATCTAATCACACTAATATTATAAATGCGAAAGTTTGGATGCTTGTTTGTTTGTCGTAACGGCTGAACCGATTTCGATGAAATTTGGTATGCACGTAAATTATAACCTGGATTGACACATACCTACTTTTTGTTGTCAAACCATGCGTGCGAAGCCGCTTTCGGAAGCCAGTACTTCATAGATAACAAAAAAAAAATACCTCTGGCTCATAAAAACCTTGTAATATATGACTTTTTACATCTGAGGAAAATAAAAGGTCTGATAATCTGCGGATCGGCTGATTTGATCTTCATGACACAAAACTAAGAACCGCCTCAGTAAAACTAGATTTCTAAAAAAAAACCGCGTCGAAATCTGTCCATCCGCTTGAGAACTACGATGCCAATGATAGACATAGACACAGAGACAGACATAAGCATATAACAACATAAAATAATGACATAAACATTTTAAAACTTCTTTTTGCGTAGGAGATTAAACATTTTTACCGACAACATACAATGGCGATGCTTTAAAGCGATTTCTTCCCGACAATCTTTAGATGGAGAGGGTTTTTGTAATGAATAAGATTGGTCTGGAGTGGAGTACACATTTAAGGGCGATCCCTAAACGTATTTAGCGATTAAATATATTTAAATTTGACGTATTTGTATGATTTGACAACTTTACGTTTAGGGGTCGTTGTGCAAACCGGCCTAAGTCTTATTAATTTATATATATAAAACAAAGTCGGGTTATTTACAACATTTATAACTCAAGAACGGCTGGATCGATTTTGATTGATTTGTTGGATTTGTCTCCACCCCGAATAGCAGAATAACTAATAAAACATCGGAAAAATTCACGCAAAAAGAAATGATGAAGAAAATTCATTTTCTCATACATAATGATGGCCAATTGACAATTCTACCGGGGTGACGTAGGTACATATTGGCAGTATATGCACGCGCGTCATATGCACGTCATATCAAGGCGGTACGAAGTTCGGTGGATCAACTAGTTTGTTATAATGACAAGTCATACTTTTTTTCACATATCAAGAGATTAAAAGTAGAGAATTTTTCTTTTAAAAAAATAAAAATAATAAGATTGCTAGATTTGTTTTTAATTTGTGAGGGCAATTCAACATAAGATTATTCAAACGGTACATTTTTTACGGTTTTGATATCATTCAAAGTTTAAATTTTAAAGAAGATAATGCCAAATTCAAATTAGGAAAATGTGTGATTTTTGTTTGTTTTTCGTACTGTAAAGATGAGTGAATCTAATGAAGAAATTCGATACATTTTAAAATTTTTCTACAAAAAAGGTAAAAATGCAACGCAAGCCGCGAAAAAAATTTGCGATGTTTATGGACCTAGTGCGGTGTCTGTGAAAGTAGCACAAATTTGGTTTAAGCGTTTTCAATCCGGAAATTTTTATGTCAAAGATGCACGTCGCTCTGGTCGCCCTATTACGGATAAAATAGATGCCATTTTTTAAAAAGTGGAGCAAGATCGGCATATCAGTAGTTACGACGTAGCTGAAGAACTGGGAATTGACCACAAAACAGTTTTGGCGCACTTGATAAAAACTGGGTACACAAAAAAGCTCGATATTTGGGTACCCCACGAGCTCACTAAAAGAAACCTAATGAACCGTGTACTCATTTGTGATTCTTTATTACGACGTAATGAAACCGAAACATTTTTGAAGAAGCTGATAATTGGTGATGAAAAGTGAATCACGTACGACAAGAACGTGCGAAAAAGGTCGTGGTCAAAGGCCGGTCAGGCTTCACAGACTGTGGCGAAACCCGGGTTAACTCGCAACAAGGTGATGCTGTGTGTGTGGTGAGATTGGAAGGGCATTATTCATTATGAACTATTACCACCAGGCAGGACCATCGATTCTGAACTCTACTGCGAACAACTGATGAGATTAAAACAAGAAGTTGAGAGAAAGCGTCCGGAATTAATCAACAGAAGGGGTGTGGTTTTTCATCATGATAACGCTAGACCTCACACATCTTTAGCCACTCAGCAAAAATTAAGTTTGGCTGGGAGGTGTTAATGCATCCGCCGTATAGTCCTGACCTTGCGCCTTCAGATTTCCACCTGTTTCGGTCTCTTCAGAATTCCTTAGGCAGTGTCAGTTTAACATCACGAGAGGACTGCCAAAACCACTTGTCGCGGTATTTTGATCAGAAGCCCAAAAAATTCTATAGCAATGGGATCATGTCCCTACCTACAAGATGGCAAAAAGTTATCGAACAAAATGGTACCTACATACTTAAGTTAAATGTAAATAAACTATATTAAAAAACGTTTTGAATTTTCTTAAAAAATGCGAAGAAACTTTTCCCCCAACCTAATATAAAAATCTCTTGTCACGGTTTTAGTGGTCACACTCCTCCGAAACGAGTCGACCAATTTTAATGATTTTGTTTTGTATATTTAGTGAGTATGAGAACAGATCGTAAAGGATTTTTCATCCTCCTACCCCACCCCCATTTTTTTAATCGCAATTTTAGTATTTTTGCATTAACAATATCCATTCAATTTAACCTCCTCGTACCAACGCGTTTGCAGTCTACCATGAGGGCGCATTTCATTCCATGGCCTCCACTCAGCCAACGCTTTACACCTTGCGTTGCTTTCTGAATAAGTTTTTGTTTATTGTTTAATATCTGATACAAAAACCTGGTTATACAATAGTTTAATGATGTCTTAAAACCTATTCTAGTTTTGTCCAGACACCAGGTTCTCAACGTGTGTTCTGGTCAAGAATATGTTTATCTTAGTATGTAAAATAGGCATTAATTATAATATTTGATGGTCTAATCTAATGGCGTGCGAGCGCGCACATACACGCGGATAACAACAAACACGTCAGGTGAGGTGAAAACACTTAAGTTACGCGATAGTTTGATGACGTCAGTGACCCTGGGTTATTAACATTAAAACGTCATTATCTCAGCCCACTGCTGGGTCTACTTATAGACCTCTTCTATCCAGATCGTCTCTTGTCTAACTATTCTCTACAACCTTATTTAACATTGTGTTTCCGAGTACAAAGTAGGTATAGTGAAAGGATTGAAGACAATTTGTTCAGTCAAAGATGACTTAACAGACGACCCAGGGCTCAATCCAACCACCCGATGTGACGTCACGACCAGATGCATTCAACCAGTAAAATAATGTATATGGTGGCCCCCACAGTGCCATGCCTTCACACAATGCAATATGGTTGTATGCGACGTCACATCGGGCGGTTGGGCCCAGCCAAACTGAGTCTATCAATGCTTTAGAAAGAAAGAAAATACGTTCATTCGACACACACACGGTAGACCAAACACATGAAAAGAATGAAAAAGTCCATAGGTAGGCGAGTAGCAAGAATAATCTTCCGTAGTGTGTGGGACAAACAAGCCCCGTTTCAGCGCGGTCAGCGTATCGCTACCAACCATTCGGGGATGGTAAACGGCGCTGGTTTTCAGCCGGGATATAGGTCCTCACGAACGCAAAAAAACGTCACGACCCGACGCACCCAACCAGTAAAATAATGGCCCGACAGCGTCCGTCAGCGTAGCACACAATATGTTCTCCTATGTGATTGAGATATAGACAATAACGCACCGACTTGCGTATCTCTTAATCTTCGATAAAAACACCTGCTAATCGATATAAATAGCACACCAATAAAAAACTATATAAAAGCAAAGGAAAATTTATAATCATATCCAAATGTATTATTGTTGTGTTCGATGACCGCAAGAATGGCAAAAAAAAAAACTGATACGCACTGTAAAAAACCCACTTAAACCGGTTTAATTTATTTAGTCGTATACCGGTAAATGTCGGTTATTTTAAGACTTCACTCTAAATTCGGTCAACTTTGACTTTGGTCGGGTGCAGTCGATAGTGACTATCATGCAGGCCGCTGTGATTATAATTTTTGTAGATAAAATAACACGAAAGTAGTTCGTGATAGGAAATTAAAAGCATGTGCTACAGTATAATTCCACTGACTTATCTGTTATGTTGGCAACGCCACTCGAAGAAAAAAAAATACAACCTACGTCTAATAAAACAGCCGTGTTCAGTTCACTTTTATATCTAACGAACTTTAGTTCTTATTATGTGTCCATCTATACGTGTATCTTCTTTAATATATAAAAATCTCGTGCCACGGTGTTTGTTGTCGCACTCCTCCGAAACGAGTCGAATGAATTTATTGATTTTTTTTTGTATATTTGTTAGGTATGATAATAAGCCGTAAAGTATTTTCCCCCTCCTACCCCCACACTCTATTTTTTAATCGCGATTTTAGTATTTTTGTATGAATAATATCCATATAATTTAACCGTTGTTTAAAGACGTGAATCATTTCAGTGTCGCGTCACTTTGACAAGAGTATTTTATATCGTTTTTATCCCTAAGTTCCCACGGGAAGGGGAAATTTAAAGCGTGCGAAGCCGCGGGCATACGGCATAAGTTTAAAGAAATAAATATTATGATATTCTCTCGTCATCTATAATCCTTGACATCTATGAAAATCTGATGTTTGTTCACAAAAATATTAACTAATGGTCTGACAAGTAATTTGATTAATATTTTTGACATTTCGCGGGTGCCACTTTTAAAGGAAATAAGTTTTTTGTTGAAAAATTACTTTTTCAAAATAAGCTTTTATAAATTTCATAATCGGAACCGCAAGCAGATTCAAATGAGCCCAAACACTAGTAGCCTACTATAATCCATTCAGAAGTTCCGTTGTCTAGCATCCGTCTCCATTATGAGACCACCTCCATGGTATCATATTATTGCATTGTCACCGAAGTTACATATGCATTCCAAATTTCAGCGCGATCGGTTGAGGGGAACGGGTTTAAAATTCAGTTGCAAGATTCCACCCGGACAAACATACCTACATACATTGCAAGTTAATAAAAAGCTTGTAAAATAGCGATAGTCATAATTTTAATACTAGAAGTAAAGATAAACTCGCTGTTGCCACTTGTAGACTCCATGTAAATCGTTTAAAGGACCAAGGTGATTTTGATTTTGATTTTGATTTTCATATTATTATCAAAAACTTATCAGAGATTTATGAGGACAATAAGAAAATTTGTCTGTGCTTTAGGTAATAATAAGATTTTTTGCATCTTTTAAAAGTTAAGCAAGTAGGTAATTGGACTTTTTATGTTGAACAAATTCGCACGCTGTAAATCAAATAATGATTTAAGGATACAAAATAAAACTACAGTTTCCAAAGAATCTTCTTTTAACGATATCTGTAAATAACTTTTTTTCAAATTAAATTGTTAAATATGTTTAAAAATTAAATACACACTTGTACATATAATACACGATATTTTTCTAAAGTCGATTAATAAGTGCTAAACCTTATTAAATAAGGTAGGTTAGTTAAAATAGGTTCCCTATTGCACCTATAGTACCTAAGTATTACCAAAAAGTTTCTTCAATAAAACACCCAGTGACATCTATTGAGTAAAGAAGTTCAATAATGTTACTGCTAGTGTTGATTGAATTTTTTTCTTAGGTTTTGGTTCAAACAGCAAAGTTGTTGAGTATGTAGTTATTTGTATGGAAAATAGATGGCGCGCATCATCCTTTCAGTATTGCTTTATGAACTGTACGGTAGATGTCGCTATGAGTCTGAAGTCATTGCAACCTCTCAACCGTAAATGTACATGAGTTCAGACCCATTTACTGCTGTAGCACACATCATTTACCTACTTCTCTTTTGTTTATGTTTATCATCTCTAGGTATCTTTTTTCTGTCTATTCTCTGATTCAAAATGCAATCGTATTGATTGTTATTATTGTAGTGAGTAAATGATTGTTTATTGGTGGGTTCCTATATCCGTCGATAGCAAATTACGACTCGTATCTCATTCAAAAATTGACAAACTAGTGTCAAAATTTTGACATGTTATCAAGGAGAAACGAGTCTTAGATGGTTACATGAACGTCTTGCTTTATAGAAATCTAACAACTGGTGGTATTCCTAATCAGACCATACATATAGGCCGTAATGAAATATTTAACATTTTGAAATTTTAAATTAACACATACGGATCAGTTGATCGTTTGCGTCGGTTTTTAGATGATTCAACTATTTCTTTTGTATTTTTTATAGAGATATGTAATTAATTATAATTTATATTATTTCTGTTATCTAAACATAATGAGGAAAGATTTGTATTTTTGTATGTTGTAACGAATAAACTCAAAAACTACGGGTCCGATTTCAAAAATTCTTGCACCATTATAATGCTACATTATCCTTGAGTAACATAGACTACTTTTTACCCTACTGCGCAGAAGGAGGGTTAATGTTTTTATTGACAAACCATGCGTGCGAAGCCGCAGGCAGGTCAGCTAGTTAAATATATTTTCTAACGAATCCTTTGTGTAAATAATCATGAAACTGTTAAAAAATAAAATTGTTTATTTTAACTAAATTTCAAAGCTTTTTGTCGGGCTGGATTAATTTCGACCAAACTCTCGCAAATATTTAAAAATACATTGAAATGGTCAATCGGTTGTTCGATACCACAGACAGACTGACAACTCTCTTTCTTTTTCATCGTTTGAATGTTTAATTCTCTGTATGTTTAAAATGTATTAGCATTGTGTGCTTATGTAGTAAATAAATTGATGTCTATGTCTTACAAACATTTTCTGTGTTCCTTGAATGTCCATCTACTATTATTATTACCTAAATATGCCCACAGGTAAATATAAATGTGCATTATGTAATTAAACGAACCAATCTCATTATTTTTATAGAAGTGGTGCTCTCGTGACAAATTAAATGCCGGCCAGTTTTGTTTGCATGCTCGTTGATATCCTACCGCAATGAAATCGCTCGAATATCCAACATGTACGTTAGTGTGGAATAGGCTTTTTACCTTTAGGGTAATATTCCGAGCGACGCTGCCAACTGCAACTGGCAACTGCAAATGCCGCGGCTGCACACAGTCGGCTGCAGCGGCACTATGTTTGTATATTTTTCTATGACAGACGTTCCGAGTGACGCGGCAGCTGCACGTGCAGTGGGCAGTTGCAATGGGCAGTTGGCAGTCAGCAGTGTCACTCGGAATAGTACCTTTACCTATAAATTTCAGGTGTGGTGGCCGGTGAGGATACTCGTGCCTTCATCTATAAGGTGACGGACGCAATGCAATGCCGTGTAGGTCAAGTCATGTCGAAATCTGTGAGGTAACTTAATTATTACATTAGAACTTGTTCTATCACTTAAAAAAATTGAGGATCTGCGGGAGAAAATCCTAAACAGTATGAGAGATAAAAATGGTACAAAAACTATGTCATCGACATCGGTATTAGGAATTTAACGATTAAAATAATCGCATACCCGAATCGGAATCACAAAGAATATTTTTCTGTGAAAATAAATAAATAAGCACACGACAATATCAATCCTTATGATGGATATCCTTGGATCTCTTGTTCAGTCATACCTGTGAAGATATCCCACAAAGAGGTAGTCCAATACAAGTCCAAATAATACGTTTAATTCATGCTAACGTTTTGCATGACGTGGCAGGTTACAAGTCCATCGCCGCTTAATAGAATACTAACCAAAAATTCTTCTAAAAGTATTTATATTTTGCTATAAATTTGGGGAAAAAAGCAGTGTCCATGCTAACATAACCTTGGTATCCCGGGCTTAATTTGATTAGCGGCCGCAAGCCATAGAGTGCGTACTCATGGCTGGACAGTAAACTTTGCCAGATTCTGTATTCGGTGGTCCATTGCTAAACATAGTTTAAGGGTTACGCAAATAGAGACTGCTGAAGGGTTAACTGAGTCTTTCTGATTTGCGGTCAATCTGATCATCTATTTCGCGATAGATTTTATATAGGCTACGTTTAGAACGAGATTAATCTAAACATTTTACAATGGGCGGTCTTTGAACTGATTGAGTGATAAGGCCGATTATAATTGTGATGCAAGGGAGTGAATTGCGTTGCCTGTGATCAAAATATTTAACGTACACTTAGATAGAGCCTTATTAAATTTATCGTAACAAGTTTTTATATAAATATGTATGTTCATCGTATTTAACTTATGTTATTATAAATATTATATATCATAATATATATATTACTGGATAAATAATACATTTTATGTATATCATAATGTCTATTTGTATTAAAAAGTATTTAGGTATTAGTTGCACTCTTATCCATAATCTTAGTCTTAAATGTACAGTGTACACCCCGACCATATCTTTGTCATAACAAAATCCTCTCCATCAAACGGTTTTCTGAAAGATATCGTTTAAAAGCGATAAGACAGCATTGTACTAACAGCTTTGTGTCTTTTATTTTATTTGTATGTTTTGATGTACTAAAAAGTGTTTATATTTATTAATCTACTAACTAATTCTACTTGGGCAAATTGGCGTTGTATGTATGTATGTATGTTTGTTTGACCGAGGATAACTTTTGAAGCGTTTTTCCGATCATCGTGGAATTTAGTATATAGGTAGGTAGTAATGGCACAACCTTGGTGTGGCTAAATGAGCTAAACATGTAGGGGGCTGTTGAGATATAGGGGTTCAAGAGGGGTAAAAAAAAACAAAATGAGATTATCCAGTTAAGTGGTACGTCTAATAAAAGTTCTTTGTGAGTACCGTTTTTATTTTTAGTTTGTATCTTGTAGTTTTTAAGTTAGTATTATTCATTATAAAAACAGAATTATGAAAAAATTCACAGGGTGTGAGATCCAGTGACCCCACAGTGTTGAAATTTGGTATGCCTGTAGCTTCAGTGACATAAATATAGACAAAAGTCTGAAATTTAGAATAACTGCAATTTCTACCCCAAAAAAGTACAATCAAAAACATGAACTCCCGTTACCTGTAATTTGAATGAAACTGTGGGTTAAATTATTTGGTTAGCATTTCGTGGCGCTATTTTATCAGTCAAAGATTAAGGCTGGCTTGCACAACGATCCCTAAACGTATTTAGCGAATGAACATGTTTAAATTTTACATATTTGTATGATTTGACAACTTCTTAAATCATATTTACCCACTAAATACGTTTAGGCATCGTTTCGCGAGTCGCCCTAAGAATATATTATTTTTGTGTTTTAGGAGACTCAGGAGATCTCAGTTCGAGGCGAACTTCTAGTTATTAATGAGATTTGACAACTATTTTGGACAAACACTAAACTATTATATAAATATTTTATATATTAAATTATAGTAACAACACAAGCGTTCTGAAATTGGACTCTATTTCTATGCTGGTAATGATTTCTTAGTACTATCACAAAGTAATAATGTAGCAATAGGTAATCGTGCAATCCGAAACCCAAGAACATTATACCCGCCGTTATCTGAATAAGAAAGGCGAATAATAGAACAAATTAATTATTCCACTGGCATCGAGGGCAGCAATATCGGAGCTTCATAAGACGGGCCTTAAATTTCTAAACCCAGTTAAAATGAAATCGCTTTGCCGAGAAAAAGGGGTTTGTTTTAATGCCCATCAGAAAATAAATGCTCGGAGACAATAATGTGGGATTCGCTCTTAGATATAAATTCGGTATAAAAATAAACTCGGTTGAATTTCCACGGTTTTAGTGATGTGAAAAATATTTTCGACCATTTTATTTCATTTTGTTGGACGATTTTCTTGCTGTAAAAAGATTCAACCCTTTGATTGCTGAAGCTACTTATGAGTAAATATAATCTTGTGGTAATACTTCATTCATACCTTGTCTAGTGATAGAGAAACGGGGACGGTATTGTTTTTTACATCTTTCATCATAAATCCTAAACTATACACCGTAAAAAAACTCTACGTCAAAAAAAAACAAAACAGAAAAGGGTGTTGGAATGTGAAGGGCTCTATTTTGAAATTTTACTCATACTTGAATATTTCGGCTTGTTACCAATAAAAATTAAAATATTTTGGCTTGTATTATTTATAGCTATTCCAAATTTCAAGTTAATAGCTTTAGAAGTTGCTAAAATAATAAGTAGTGACAGACTGACGGACGACGGACGGACAGCTTCGGACGGACATACTCATAAAGGGTTCTATTTTTACCATTTTAGTCTGGAACCCTAAAAAAGCTATTACTTGTTTACATTATTAAAATCGTAAATCTGAAATACTTAATTAATACAAAATACAAAATTGCAGATGAGCTATTTATGTCATAAATCATAAATCCTTATTCAGTACATGATACAATAATAAATGTACTGTAACTAAGCTAAGTATGCTAAAAGAAAAATAGAACTAATGTAAGGTAGGATTTGATAAATAGATAGTTATAGTCTCAAATAGTTCCCTTACCTCCACCCTAGAAAAAATCTGTGTTGTGGGGGTTAGTTCCCTTCCAAACTTGTACATAATAAAATAAATTAAATTATAAATTAAGTTTTATCACATAAAGAACGTTACAAATAATAAATAACTCATTTACTATCATCGATGTTGAATTTTGTGAGTTCGCATCACTAGTAAGCCTAGGGCCGCCCGCCCACGAAAGAGTTGCGACCAGTATAACCGTTAAGGCCGGATGAACAAATAAATGAAGCGACCGATCGATGGGCACTTTCTACTTAATTCCATCCTATCAAAGATGTAGAGTACCTATAGTTGTGTACTTGTCTTATATTTTTAACTCAATTAATTTGATGTTTGTTTTGATCAAATCTCTAGAGTTATTTTTCTCACTTCGATGATTATAGCAGGTTTTAGTAATAAAATCATAATAAGTATAAGAAAAAACATGACCTGTCTTCCGTCACTACCTTGTCAGGGTTCATATGTGAAACTATCAACCAGTAACAACTTTGTAATTATGTGAAAGCAATAAATGTATTGAGGTACTGTGGTTCCTATGCGTAATGCTGAGGTCTACCTAAAGATTGCTTATATCTATAGTCTATTTTTAACGGTGGACCCAGCAGATAAGGTAATAGGGGCGACAGAAATTACTTCAAAATACATATTTTTCTTTTCTATTTACCAAAGGTCTTAGTCTATCGAAACGGAAAAAATATCCCCCTGAATACCGTGAACACTGTTGACACAGCTAAGTAGCCCACGACGCCTCGCTTCATTTGCATTTCTCCTAATCTCAGTTATGAATAAAGAAAAATTCCCGGCAACGTTTTTAAGAGGCGGTCGGATTCTAATGAAGAGGAGGCGGGATGGGATTAAGCTCCCGCGCACTTTCGCGACATTACACTTTTAATTTGAAAGAATCTTATTATTTTCTTTTGTTGATTTAAGCCCTCAAGTCGGGAGACGGGTCGAGACGTGACCTGCAGTGGAAAAATGCGATTGCCATCTAAAGCCAACCGTTTAAATGAACGAGATTGGAGCTTAAAAAGTATAATGGACGAGGGGGGTAGGGTGGCGATCCTGGGGGCGCAAGATGGCCGATTTGCGATTGAGATGAGACGCCCCGCACCCCGCTCCCTGCTAAGATCAAGCAATATAATTAAGTCGTTCGTAAGTACCTATCCATGTACCAATGCTAAGCTTCTATCAATTGATGGTGATATTTTTTTGTGATCTTGTTTGATGGGACAAAATATATTTTCTGATACATGAAAAAGTCTATTAAAACAGCAAAAAGTGTATTAATTACAATAATTCAAAAAAATACATAAAGTTCTAATTTTCGTAGCACTCGCTACGAAATCCGTAGCAAGTTTGTATTTAAAACATAATTAAATATAAATGATAATTCTTAACGTACCTATAATAATTTAAAAGAATTTGTATTTAGACAAGGATTTTTACAGTATTCATATTACGAGCAACTGTTCAAGTCTTGCAAGGCACCACTCTTCATCTAACAAGAGAAGCTTTACTTAAACATTCACTCATTTCAAAAACAGTTCAACGTGAAATGTCCGCATTGGAATTTGATACTCACCAACTTGAAAATAACGTTTGTTTTATGTTGCAGAGAATGTGGGAGGTAAGGAGTGTTGTCGGAGGATGGCTAAAGGCTATACCTACCTTTGCGGAGAGATCGCCGTCGCTTCAGATGACAAAGTTGATCTGGTCACGTAATGAAAAATGACAAAACTGCACGTTCTCTCGCCCACTTGGATCCAGCGAATAGGAACTTTCTTTTATGTCTACCTACCAACTACCTTTATTCGAACCGGATAGTGCATTATTATGAAGTTTTTAAAATCATCTGTATACTTGTTATAATGGAATTTGAAATATGGAAAATACTCAAGGCTAGTTGTTTTAGATAAGTAGCACACAAATCGTGACGTAAGAGTAAAGCTAGGACATGTCAAATATTCTAGAAATCCTGATCTTACCTTAAGGTAAAATGAATATTCAAACGAGAACTCCTACAAAACTCAAAACAAACTCTGATGGATCGCAACCGCAGCTGATCCAAAAGTGCACTATAAAATATCTATCAGCCATGAAACAAAACAAAGCCTTTCCTTTGAAGAGCTCTAGAATAAGGAAAAGTTGAGAAGCGCGGGGGGAGGGGGGAGGGGCGACCGCAACCCCGCCTGGTGGCCCAAAAAATATGGCATAAATGAGTCGCCGGCCCCTCAACAGCCGCGAAATTTCAGCCATACTTTCAAACCTATAATCCCTCATAATCACCTTTACAAAGCAAAGATTAAAAACGATTCTCGCGCCCTCTCCCGTCCTCTCCCGCCCGCGACTCTTTTATATGCGAGACAGCGAAAAGTAAGATTAAATCATTATTTTTCTTAAGCTTCTCTCGTTTTTTCTCCACTCTAGTGGAACTTTTTTGCTTGGACTTTTGATGCGGACGATCAAAGACTTGTGTTCAAATTTACATAACATTCTTAAATAAATTGTGGGCTGGTTGGGGTGGGTGGACGAATCGCTCGGTGCTCTGTATAAACTTACTAATGCGAATTTCCGGATTGATGCTTAATGTACTATTAATTTATTCGGCGGATTAGTGAAGTGCCATCAGTTAATTTACGCTAAGATGGAGGTGAAGTAGAGGACGTGAGACCATCTGTTTTGTTACCACGCGGGTGATACTAAACTATATAAATTGTTGTTTGTGGATCTGGTTACGTTTTAGTATTCAGGTATTGTAGTTTATAATTAAAGAGCGCTAGATCCTGCCTCAACAACAGACAAAACAGCAAAACAGATTTAGACATACCATTAGACACATACTATGTATAAATTTTCACGATTATCGGATCAACGCTTCGAAAGTTATCCTCGGACAAACAAACTTACACACATACAACGTCAATTTTCCCAAGTTGATTTGGAGAACTCGCTTCGCTCGATCTATAAACAAATATTTATGCGTAAAATGCTAAAAATTTAATACTTATCATATGTTTATTGAAATGTTATGTTTGTTTTTATTGTTTGTGTGTGTAATTTAATTATGTACAACTTAAAATGTATTTTTTAATCTAATGCCTATGTACTTGTTCCGAAATAATTAAATTAATATAATTAGTGTGTGAAAGCGGTGCCATTTTTTAGTTGTTTTTAGTTAAATAAGTCGATGATATCGAGTCTTTTTTAATATTGAATGGAGACAACCCCCGACTTTTGTACCCTCGACGCAAAAAGAGGGGTGTTATAAACTTGACGTCTATGTTTTAGTGTATCTGTGTGTAAACCGAATTAATACTTCTAATTCTTAATTTGGTATTCATTGACATAAGATAAATAGCGGATATAATATGAAAACCTTTTCAAAAATCATTAATCCCTCCCTCTTGCTAATGAGCAAGATAATTAAAAATAAGAGATAAAAATACAGACACCTACTAATAGGCAAAGAAGTTTAACAATCTTAATTAAATGTTCTAAAGTAATGCCGCGTAGACTAAGATTCGCTTTGTGTTTCCAAATTACTAGATAATTAGAGAGCTTACGAATTAAAACCTCTTTGTGTACGTTTAATTTTTATGTATTTTAGTAAAGATTCCGTAAGGTTATGAGTTTATCAACTACTTTTGGTATCTTCACGTGTTTTGTTCTATGAATACGTTAAATCATGTCAGGAATATCTAAATATCTGCCTATTAATCGCATAGGTAACAAGTAACTATATAAATAATCCTGGGCACAGCGCTATCTAGTCCAAAACAAATCTTGTACTATGTGAACCAGATAACTAGTAGAATACTTAGGTACTCTATTTTTTAAATACATACTTATAATATACCAGCTGCCACCCACGGCTTCGAACGCCTGTTTTGTCGTTAAAAAGTAGCCTATGGCTCAATCCAGGTCATAATCGAATTTGTTACGACGTAAAAGCGTAACAAACAATAAATAAAAATATGCACTTTCGCATTTATAAATTAAGAGATTAAGTTAGATAATAATTAATGAAATATATCGTAGTTGGCCTATTGGAACTCTTAGGGTTCTAGAAAAAGAAAAATGAAGGCCGCCAGGTTCACTTGTTTTTTTTCTATTAAATATCGATAATGGCGATAAGACCGCCCATTGTGCCTATGTTTTAACTGTGTATCATATAGACCATGCAAACTTTTGTTCTGCAGCGGGAATCGAACCAGCAACCTCATCAGTGTGTGTCAGCTGGTTAGTCGTCCAATGCATCATGGAACTCGCATAACATAATCTAATATTTATTTTATAACTTCTACACATCCTTACATTACCCGAAAATCTTATAATT
This sequence comes from Philereme transversata, assembly GCA_963924445.1. Taxonomy (NCBI): domain Eukaryota; kingdom Metazoa; phylum Arthropoda; class Insecta; order Lepidoptera; family Geometridae; genus Philereme; species Philereme transversata. Next base: position 17,401,674 of record OZ004342.1, read on the forward strand.
GCCAAAGGAACCGAACAATGTTTGTCGACGTATATGTAACTTATCTTACTTAAGCCGAACTTGGTATTTAGTTAAACCTAAGCGGTTGTTTGCAGTGGCTGTTTGATTGTTTTAGGCGCAGGTAGTGCTAAGCTCCCGTGAAATATGTGGCTACTTACTGTTGAGCCAAGTTTACTCGGTTGGCTTAAGTTTTACAACTTAGTAGCATACGTTGTACGAGTTATGTGGGAGAATTCCTGGAGGGTTTAAAATAGTCGATTTTCTAAAACATGTGGACAAAGTGTGTATTTTATGTATACCTATATTTTCATTAGGCTGTAGTAATTACAGTATACGTTTTTGAAAAGTCAGTCCTAAGTATTCAAGTTTAGCCACTGCGTCACACGATTTTTACAATCAACATAAAATAGATTTTCATAATATAACATCTTTATAAAACCTATCATGAAGCCAAGTACTTTAACACTTTTGATAACCATCAGTAGACCACTTAGAGGAAGCCCGTCATCTCTTTCAGGTATGATCAATTTATTGATTTCTTCACCAGACAAGAACGAAATAAAAGAATGCCGCGACGCTGCACCTCTTTACTTAGTTATTGACGTCGATTTTCAATAAGCAAACACGAACGAAGTCGAAATTAACTTAATTTTTGAGCTTCCAGCCGGTTAATTGAGAGGAGCACAGGGAAATGCCGTCACAAAAGAAGCACTTAAATGACAGCACTTCAGTGGCTCAAAATAAACTTATCTACGTCGGGCAAGGGTTCGAATCATTTAAAAGCAAGGTACAGTAATTGTCAGGACTCAGGGTAGGAGGGTTGCGGCTGATTCAATAACGCCGGTGTTCCTCATAATGCTATTTATTGAGTTTTTGATCGCGGTCGGATGTAGTGATATGTATAGTTACGTACGTAAGTCCTTTGAAAATTCACTTATAACAATATAGAAGACCTTGTAAGGTCGTATTTGTCAGTACGTTAGTTTGATTTTCCGGCAAATATGTCTCTCGACTGAGATTATTGATCGAGCGAAGCGAGATCTCTAAATCAACTTGAGCAAGTCGGCGTTGCATGTATGCATGTATGTTTGTTTGTCCGAGGATAACTTTCGAAGCGTTTATCCGATCATCGTGAAGTTTGGTAATGATGACACAATTTTGGTGTGACTCAATGAGCTAAAAATTTGGGGGGTTGTTGAGATATTGGGGTTCAAGAGGGGTAAAAAAAATGTAAATTAGACTATTAGGTCCAGTGAGACGTCAAATGAAAGGTCTTCATTAGTACATTTCGACCTTGTTTTTACTTTTAGTAAAGTTTTTGTAGTTTTTGAGTTATTAGCCATAATAAAAACTAAACTGACAAAAATCACAGGGTACACCAGTGACCTCACAGTGCTGTAATTTGGTATGCGTGTAGCTTATTTATCACAAATATAGGCAAAAGTCTGAAATCTAGAATAAGTACAATTTGTACCCCAAAAAAGGGTAACCAATTAACATGAACTCCCGTTGCCTGTAATTTGAATTAATGTAGGTCAAGTTAGGTGGTTTTTATTCGTGGCACTATTTTGATTGTCAAAGATTACGAATAATATTTTTTTTGTTTTTATGAAAGACTCGCGAGATCTCAGTTCGGGGCGAATCACTAGTTACCTGAATTTGAAAAACCATAATATGACTTGATCAATGTTGTCTACTTATAGGGAAAAGTTTCTAATATAGAAAATATAGCTATTACTATCATCCTCTAACTTTCCAAGCTAATGCAGCAACATTTCTAATGCTCTAACTATCAAGTTTGCTACAAAGCTTGTCGTGGCAGATATCAAGCACTATTGTCGATTGTGTGTCGATAGTTGGAGCTGGCATTGTGCGCGAGTTGGATTGGCAGTGGAGATGCGACCTCTCTATGAAAACACTGTTTTGCTGCATTTTAGAAACAAGAAGCTAACATAAATAATTTTAAAATAAAAGTGTTGGTTTTTTAAGATTATTGTTTTATGTATATCATTAAGTTATTTATAGATATAGGTCTTGTAATCATATTTTGTATGTGCACATTGTTGCCTGAATTAAACGTTATATTCTATTATGGGGGTTTCTATCTCGAAATATAGAAATTTGGGGTTTTATGAAGCTTACGGGCCTAAACCAAGTGCGAATCATTTAAAGATTGAACGCTTGTCTCTTTTTGTAGAAATTTTCTTACAATTTGACACGTATTAAGTATTACATTTTGGAACTTTGGTACACTTTTATCATTAATCGTTTCAAAAGTGGTTTTAATTGTTTAATTAATTTGTTTAATTAAGTACAGGGTCACACCACATGAGACGTAAAATAAATGAGATGATTCATTTCCAAATTGGTATCGCATCTTCAAGTCCCGTTAGGCTCAAAATTTAAGAGATTTTTTATAAATCTTAAGATTTCGTGACTGTAAAAATTAAAATAATAATTCTTACTTATTTTGTATTTTTCTTACTACAAATAATAAAAATATTTTCGCTTTGTCATCTGGTTGATTAATTTGAAGAACCATCTAATTAAAGCGTAATTTCTCCTCAATTCGTAATCACCTTGCTTTTTTCGCGAAAATCTTTGACTTCATTGCCTTTTTTGCTGAAACCAGCGCAGAATTAACATAATAAATCTCCGCACCATCAATCAAGAGCAGATGACTTCTTTCTAAGGGCTTCTTAAGCCCTCACTTTCATCTGGACTTTGAACCAACAATGATAATTATACAGCTATCTTTTGATAATGGATGAGCATAACGATACGGCCATTTTGATTGAAAATTATGTTCTGCTGTGCAATAAGCATTTTATTATGTTATTTACTTTTAATATAAGACAGGAAGATAAGGTTTTAAAATACTTATAAAAATTTAAGATTCAAGGAAGATTTAAGAAAGATTTAAGTTTTTTAAAGATTGTATGTTGTGTGACGAACCAGTCACATTTTATTAAATAACTAACTTAGGTTCTGAGTGTTGGGCCACGAAAGGGACGGATGAAAGAAGAGTGCATGCGACGGAAATGTGAATGTTGAGATGGATGTGTGGGGTCACGAGAATGGGTAAGATAAGGAATGAGTATATTAGAGGAAGTTTGAAAGTAGAAAGATAGAAGAAGTGATAGAAAAGTTGATGACTAATAAGCTCGCGTGGTATGGGCGTGTCATGCGTAAGGAATAAAGTCATGTGACTAAAAGAGTGTTAGATATAATAGTAATAACAATCTTTATTTCAGACTTATCAGTCCATAATCACTACAAATTTACAATTCAATACACTACAATACACATAACATAATTTACAATAAAAAACAAACAAATAAAAAAAAAAAGTAACAGATATTACATACATCGACCTCGAGACGACCTCCGTGGTGCAGTGGGCGAATAGCCGGCTGAGACGCAGGAGATAGCGGGTTCGATTCCCACCGCGGAACACAATGTTTGCATGACTTACAGATATTTGTTCCGGGTCTGGTTGTTTCTCTATATACTCGTATTATAAGTATGTATTTACAAAAAAATGTATGTAAGTATTCTATCAGTTATTTGGTTCCCATAGTACAAGCTCTGGTTAGTTTGGGGCTAGATAGCGCTGTGTGAAATGTCCAGCAATATTTATTTATTTATTTATTATTTACATATTATTACATACATTTAGGTGGCAATGTCCACCCAACGTCTGTACATCTTAGAATGTATAAGAGTCTCTGCCAGACCTCTTATGATAGCGTCATTACAAGTGACAACTCTGGACATGAAAGACGCTATCCTCCTACGCTGAATAGCGTTGAACGTATCAACGCGTGCTTCGGTAAACATTTCGGAGGTACTACAGTAGCGCTTTAAGCCCATCAGTTGTCGAAAGATGTTATTGTAGGCTACCGAGACATTTTAGTATACTCTGTCCAGAGTTGACACGTGTAAAAAGTCTGACAGAAAGACCTAAACCAGGGTCACTTTCACGTCAGGAGTGGACTTGCAGAATTTTCTCGTAATCATATTGCCCACAATACATAGGGCTTTCACGACTTTTTTTTTTGACGACCTCCGTGGTGCAGTAGCGGGTTCGATCCCCGCTGCGGAACAAATGTTTGCATGATCTACAGATATTTGTTCCGGGTCTGGTTGTTTCTCTATATATTATAAGTATGTATTTACAAAAAAAAAATGTATATAAGTATTTTATCAGTTATCTGGTTCCCATCGTACAAGCTCTGCTCAATTTGGGGCTAGATAGCGCTGTGTGAAATGTCCAGCAATTTTTTTTATTTTTTTTATAGGGCTCTGCGCTGGCGTTCTACATCTGCGTCATCTTTCAGGCTGGAAGTCACGATGTGGCCAAGGTACTTGAAACTATCCACTACCCCTAAGGGTTGCCCGCCAATACAAACCGCTGGTACGTTTTGGGGACCCTTTCCCGATCTGAATATCACTATTTCCATTTCCATATGAATGTGGATAGATATAGAAGTAGAGGAACTGGACTGTGTGAAGAATGATATCAAGAAAGAAGTGACATGATGAGGATGACGGCCGTTAGAGAGGTATGGAGGAAAAATACATGTTGTGCCGACCCTAGGTAATGTGGGAAAAGGGGAGGAAGAAGAACAAACTTAGATAATTACGACTAATGATGTATTATGTCAGCTAACACGCCCCAACTTCGCAAGTCTTTTTATCAGAATAACATTTAAACACTCAGGGATAGTGTTACATTCATTTCGTTATGTATTTTGGAATCGATTTTGTAGTTTCTGAGATTACCTCCTACAAACATGCAAACAAGAAATTTCACCTTTTTATAATATATATCGTGCAGAATGTCTTCATGCCCCGGATTGGCTTCGACCATGTGATTGGTCTTTCCTCGAAATGCAAAGGGTGAGAGAGCAGTCACCATCTATATGACAACTGTAATGAACGTTGCTGACTCTAATAAATCTGTCAAGAACTACCTTAAGTTACGTCAGAAATGTTCCACTGTATTTCTATACTAATATTATAAAGAGGAAAGATTTGTATTTTTGTAACGAAGAAACTCAAAAACTACTGGTCCGATTTCAAAAATTCTTTCACCATTAGAATGCTACATTATCCCTGAGTAATTTGACCACAATCTCAAATTTGATAGTAAGTGATAATGTGGTCTAAGATGAAGCACGAAGATCTAGAAGAAACCTATTTACTCTTACCTTAAAGAGGCATGGATTGTATTCTTTAGGAACAACAGACGACGGCAAAGTGTTCCATACCTTAGCTATACGCATCAAGAACGTAGAACCAAAACGGTGTGTGCGAATGGGTGGTATATCGACTAGGTACGGATGGTACTGACCCGTGCGCCTGCTTGTCCTTTGATGGAAGGGAGATGGCGGGATCAGATCGTATATAGTTTCTGGACACATTCCCCAAAATGTATTCTGTAAAAGATCGATAGGCTTCTTCAACAACAAGCTTCTTTTTTTCCAGCTGCGCAAAAGGAGGGTAATGTTTTTATTAATAAAAATACGCTTGCGAAGCTGCGGATTGGTCAGCTAGTTATGAGATAATTAGGTAAACCTGTCACAGTTAATAAACTGTAGTGTAGTTTTAAACATAAACTGTCTTAATCAGTTGCTGTATTTATTAACTTCTATCACGCGGCTCGTTGGTCTAGGGGTATGATTCTCGCTTTGGGTGCGAGAGGTCCCGGGTTCAAATCCCGGACGAGCCCAAGTTTTGCTTTCTAATTTTATTATTTTAGGGATAATTCATTCATGATTTCATTTTGATTTTATCAATTCTATTTATCAAAATTATTTTATTAATTAGTTTATTAAAATGACTTTTTGGACTGAATACCTGCTAAGAAGGTACCACAGCTTTGTTATGTAGAAATTCACCTTTTTGATTAAATAAATGAATACGAAATACAGTAAATTATGTATGTACTTATGTATGTGAAATATGTCCCTTGTTTATATTTTATCAACGTCGAGAAAAATCCGAAAAAAATTCGAAAGTATTTGAGCGGCGATGGGCTTGCAACCTATGCTACGAACTAACTAGGTACTATGCAAATAGTGAGCACTTATCAAACGAGTATACGAAGGAGTAGGTATATGAGATTACCAAACACAAGAATTTCAATCGTGAAGTTGGTTTTCAACTATCTAGAGCCTGGAATTCTGTGGTGAGAATGTGTAAGAACCGAAGAAGTGTAGTGTCAATTACGCGTTCTGATACCGTGAGTGTTGTGTGTCGGAATCGAGTTATGATCGAGAATGAAACCGGTAGTGGTGATAATATTAGTGAATTCATTCCTAGCAAGAGACTAAGAAAGAGGGTAGATAGTTATATCTGCCAATAACTATCCACTCGCAAAGACTTCAGTTTACCCGTGATCATGGCGCATGCAACTGCGTCGAAATATTGGGATAATCAAGAACTCACCAATCATGGTAAATATCCCGTTTTTAGTACAAATACGATTATTTTGTTAGTATGAAGCTAGAATCAACCAGAAGTATTCTACAAAACTACATCAATTTATTATTGTTAGCTCAGTTTGAGTAATTCCACTAAAGCTGTCCAAAATGCTTATTGGAAAAGCAACTGGCATTCACTTGAGCTGGCTTTTCTGAAAATACGAGAAGATGTCGTTCGAAGTCACTTGAAAATTTCCCGTTTGTAATGCCGTCCGCTCATTTATGTAGTTTTAATTCCGCCATTCCTTAGCGCGGGGTAGGATCTTATTTCATTAGCCGGCCGCGAGTCGGCAACGGCAGCTATTTAGCTCGCAAGCTGCACAGCTGCTGAACTGAACTCGTGGTGATGAGCGGAGCGTACAGCGATTCTATGACTTCATCTAAATATCAGTCACATATAATCGGTCTGATAAACTTTGTTTCACTGTTACCAAAGACTTTAAAGTATCTTGTTAGATCAAGTGTTCCAGCTAAAATGGAAAAAAGGTATTTTTTCAAAGATTATTTGCAAAATTATCACTGCTGCCTAGGTTTTCAGTCCGTCAAATAGGAAAATAAACAAAAAAAAAATGCTTCAAGAGTAGAAAAAATAAACTTTCAGATACATTGTGCCTTGCATCAAATGAGTGAATAACGAATTATAAACCTCATCTTTATTCTGGTTGAAATAAGAGACATCATATACTTTGGAGCTAAAACTAGCTCTCTCCCTAACCAGTAGTTCTGTGGAGCGTACTCTTCCTACGAATAGTACAGCTCTGGAAGATACTTGATCTGTTTATGTGCGCTGTGTCCTGGTTCTGTGGAGCGAAATTAAACTTTGTTATAAAACCGGAATGGTTTCCAATGCAACTTATTTTGTACTTGGTTAAAAAATACAAACACTCTATACAGTTTTATAAGTAATCTTATGTTTTTAAGAACAGGTTACATTTTTTCAAAACTTTTGGTGTGAATAGGTACGTTTTTACAATTGCTTCCACTGTGGGATAACAAAATCGGGGGATACAATTTGGTGTTACAGCTACATAATTGTCATCTTGACAGTCATCTGTCTGTCTTTTGACTGCCTCCGTGCCACAGTGGGCGTGTAGCCGGCTGAGACGCAGGAGGTAGCGGGTTCGATTCCCGCCGCGGAACAAATGTTTGCATGATCTACAGATATTTGTTCAGTGTCTGGGTGTTTTTCTATATATTATAAGTATGTATTTACAAAAAAAGTATATAAGTATTCTATCAGTTATCTGGTTCCCATAGTACAAGCTCTGCTTAGTTTGGGGCTAGATAGCGCTGTGTGAAATGTCCAGCAATATTTATTTTTATATTTTTTAAATCGTTTGGTACGGCAAGGTGGTATCTAAACACATAATGAAATAATAATATATTTTTTTAAATCATCCTTCTACTAGTTTTTATTTGGGGTTACGCTGTCTGCATTACATCTTGAGTAAAATCAACCAAACCGCCTAAAAAAAATTTCCAGTCTCCTTACCATAACGCAAGTGTGTTGATTTATATTATAATTCTATAAAATTAAGCTTCAGAAAGTGATAGGGCTTATGATACCATTGTGCTTTGATTGATGCTACTTTTAATTACAATTTTTACTGTCAACAATTCATAAATCTTTGACTTGTCGGGGAATTGAAATTCATTATGATTTTTATCATTCCCTCTTATTACATTTTTTTATTCTGTTGGTTAACTTAATACCGCATCAAAGTGATTAAAAAGCTGATTTCTTTTCAAGAGCATAACCGCTGTAGTGTTGTGGATGAGTAGCCCACTGATAGACAAGAGGTTTCAGGACAAATATTTGTGTAATCTGCAATTACGTATTCCGGTTTGGGTACACCACAGTACTCCATAGTTCGTGCACGTTCAGAAATGTGTTTATGACTGTCGTCATAAAACTGGTAATTAGCTATAAAACTGATAAAATATGTGTACTATTGTATCTTTAAATAAGCAAATAAACAAATAGTTCTTGATACCATCGATAAGGAAATCCTTGTAAGTGTATGTGACTTTATATTTATATAAATAAAAACTACTTGGTTAAGAATATGTGACCCATACCAAGAAACTATAGGATTGGATTATATTCATTTTAACTACTGGTTCGCCCCGAACTGAGATCTCGCAAGTCTCCCATAAAAATAAAAATTAATATTCGTAATCTTTGACTATCAAAATAGTGTCACGAAATAAATAACCATCTTACTTGACCTACAGTTCTATTGAAATTACAGGTAACGGGAGTTCATGTTAATTGGTTACTTTTTTGGGGTACAAAAAGCAGTTATTCTGGATTTCAGGCTTTTGCCTATATTTGTGTTACTAAAGCTACACGAATACCAAATTTCAGCATTGTGGGGTCACTGGTGTACCCTGTGAATTTTGTCAATGTTTTGTTTTTATTATGGTTAATAACTCAAAATATATAAAGATTAAATTAAAAATAAAAACTGGGTCGACATGTACTAATAAAGACCTTTCATTTGACATCCCACTTGACCTAATAGTCTCATTTTCATTTTTTTTACCCCTCACAAACCCCAATATCTCAATAACCCCGTAACATTTTTAGCTCATTTAGTTACACCAAAATTGTGCCACTACTACCTACATATGTATCAAATTTCACGATTATCGGATCAATTCTCCGAAAGTTATCCTCGGACAAACAAACATACATACATACAACGCCAACTTGCCCAAGTAAATTTGGAGATCTCGCTTCGCTCGATCAAATATCGGCAAAGGTTCTCAAGTCTACACTACAATATCGCGCTCAATTAAAAAATGTAAAAAAAATCGCCTTAACAATTACTATTAGCAATCAAGTTTTTACTTGTCTCCAAACACACCTTTTTCTTATAGCAAGTTGTTATGGCAATGGTCCCGAATTTACGATTGTAAATAGGGCATTCCGCTTGTTTACTTATGACCGAGTAATTCGGCGAATCCGTATAATTACCGGCATTAAGATGATTCTCGTTCCCCCGAAGAGGACCATAGATTTTTGGAATCAGCTAGTGAACTTTGTAGATAAACTTTGAAGTTTGCCAGCAGTGCGCTTTGATGAAAATAAACAAATAATTTTTATAACACTGACTATTGACCAACATAATTCCCCCCATGCAGTACCAGGAGATATGTAAACCGAATGCGTATGAAATAAGGTGTGCGCGTCATAACGCCATGTAAGCGCAACGTAGGCGGTCTGACATCTTCCGTAGAATCATCATTATCATATCAGCCACAAATGGGCCTCCCATATAGATTTCCAGAGCTACCGGTCTAGTGCAGCATGCACGCAGTGGCTCCCTGCAACATTTATTAGGTCGTATTTCCATTAATCTGTCCACGCCACAGAACGACTGCTTTTCGTGGTAGCTTCCGATATACTGCCACGAAATGCTGGAATAATCTACCCCCACCAGTTTGAAACGCAAAATCGGTTCACTCTTTTAAAATTTCACATAAGAAACTTCTGTTGCTTTCACAAATTACTCCATCAGTAGGTAGTCGTTCTGGGCCTACATTTAGTTTGATTTAGTTGCAAAGGTTACTTTTTGTTCTGTATGTTAAAATAATAAGTCCTCAAAATTGATATATATTTAATATCTTATTTGTAGAAATTTGTTGTTTATTTTACTGTTATTTTTGATCTCATTTTTCTTGCTTTAATAAGTTATGTGCAATGTTTAGTAGTTATTGTTTAATAATATTTTATTTCAATTTTATATATTGTTTTTTGTGAGTTTTATAAACTTTTATATGTTAAATAATAATGTAAACGCGTGTTTCTATTTTCTGCTGCTCACACAGTAGCTATATACACAGAGCACAGTGGCTCACCGCTCATTGGCGACCTATTTTGCAGTCTTGTATTTGGTATGGTTGTATTCATAGCATATAAAATGGACACATAATAAATATTTTTGTATATGTATCAACACCAGGCATACTCTCTATAATCGAACTTACGAACTAAGACGTGTACAATATTCATTGGGCTGGTTTAAGACTGTTCTAGACTAAGAGAGCCGGCGGTCCTTCCAAGACTGCAACAAAGCAAAGTGCCCTAAGTAATGTTAAAACATTCAAATGTCCGCGGCCTGAATGTTTTAAAGTTGTGGTTATAAATTTACAGACTGCCTCGGAGATTACAATTGGAAAGTAAATAGATTGTGACGGCTCTAAAAAGCTCTAAAAAGCCGAGTAGGGCTCTTTCAGGATTTAAATCCTCAGTCTGCATTGACTTGACTCTGGTTTCAAATAATAAAGAGCAAATTTTGAGCGGACTTTGAATCAGAATGACTTTTGAGGTCGCCAGTAGAATCTAAATCCTAACATACTTATATTATATTGAGGTTAAGTTTGTAGTTTTTAAGTTTCAAAAAAAATTCGTTCACTGATAGCTACACTATCCATAATGCTATAGGGTACATTGTACTTTAATAAAAATCCGGCGACACCAGCCGCTACAGCTAGAACGTTTATTTATCTTAACCTGAGCTTAAACGCAAAATGTGACAAAAAATTTGGGCTCGTCCGGGATTTGAACCCGGGACCTCTCGCACCCAAAGCGAGAATCATACCCCTAGACCAACGAGCCGCTTAGAAAGGCTTCCGTTTTTACGAACCTTCTTCAGTATACAGTTATTCTTATGACGCATTTAATAGCTTGTAGTAAAATTAATTAGTAACAGTTTGTGGCTACGGTTAAATGCTGGGTTTTCAGTGATTATTGAAAAACTCCGACACAAATACAGGAAACCTTAACTAATCAAATTAGAATGAAATAGAATAGAAAACGCTTTGTTGTAAATCACACTTAATATTAAAAAAAACAACATAAAAAACAAACATTACACGTAGAAATACAAGTGGCGGTCTTATCGCTAAAAGCGATCTCTTCCAGACAAGCTTTGGATGGACTGGATTTCACGAGAACGCTATAGGACGGTAGCTTTTAATAAAAATAATTAAATATTGAATAAACAGTGTGAATAAGCAATACATATATATATATATATAAGTATTCATCAATGGATTAGGTACATACATATTAATGTAGTATAGTACATAAATATTCCGTACTGGTAATAAAAAAGGTATATTAAATAAAATACAGTAAGTAGGTACACATAGGTGCATAATAGAAGGGTGAAATAAAACCAAGAGAAGCGATAACGTAACGATAGATGAGAAAATGAGAAATCAGCATTGTAGCGCAGACAGATGTTTAATTACACCTGTTTTAACGATGGGAAGGGATTTCGCCGTTCTAATGTGTGGAGGAAGAGAGTTCCATAGACGGATAGCTTGTACAGTGAAGGAGTTATGATAAAAGTTAGAAGAATGTACATGAGTTTTAAGTTGCAAGGTCTCAGAGGAGCGCAAGGCTCGAGGATTTGTGTGATGGAGATACTCAAAGCGCTCTCTGAGATAAGAAGGACTAGAAGGGTTAGACATGATACTGTACAAGAGAAAGATAATATGAGTATTCCTGCGGCAGAGAATGGGTAACCACTTGAGCTTATTGCGAAATTCAGAGACGGGGTCATATTTTCGCAAGCCAAAAATAAATCGAATACAGACGTTCTGAAGGCGCTCAAGTTTATCGAGGTATTTCTCGGTAAGATCATCATAATCCATAAAGCATCAGCATAATCCAGAATAGGAAGTAGGAGGGATTGAGCCAGCGTAACCTTGGTGGAAAAAATGTGGATTTAATGAATAAATGAATGAACATTCTTTAATGTACAACTCAATCAACAAATGAGAAAATAGAACAAAGAAATGGGCAATTAGCAGTTTTATCGGTAAAAAGGTAATCTCTTCCTGACAACTTTTGGTTGGCTTTGGTTTCCTATGAAGTTATTGCACATCGATACCAATCGATATCGTTGCTATTTGCTCATTATCGTCGCATTTATAGGGAGATAAAATGCCCAGCATTGCTACGTATGAGATAATAAATAAATAAATAAGGCTGGTCATTTCACACAACGCTATCTAGCCCCAAACTAAGCAAAGCTATGGAAACCAGATAACTAATGAATACTTATATACATATTTATTTTGTAAATACCTACACTTATAGGTATATACAGAAACATCCAGACCCGGAACAAATATCTGTAGATCGTGCAAACATTATATTTGTTCCATGGCGGGAATCGAACCCGCAATCATAATTAGTGCTGCGTTTGGGCATATCTTATCAGTGGAAAGAAAATCAAGTAACTCTAAGAACTTAGGCCGTGGACGCATGTCTACAGTGCGGCACCAACTACCGTATAACGACACGGTGCCGCGGCGGGAGACGGCGCGGCGTCGTGCCGGTGCCGTGTACGGTGCACCTCTCGGTAGTTTATGTTTTGCTATTGATTAGTTCACGTTAATTAATGCATAAAAATGGCTAAATGGTTTTCTGAACATGTACTGCTTTTGTATACGAGGTGCTATCATGGTAAGTAGTTCTTCAAAACTTGATATTGCCATTCTAAAATATTCGTATAATTTGTCATTAGCACATATTTTCAGCGCTTCATATTTGCTCTTAAAATGACCTCCATCATGTTTCATTAAAGAAAGGTATGAATTCACCCAATACATATTTTGTTTGATTCTGTTTTTTATTCATTCGTAGTCTTAGCAACAGGTGCAAAATAATACGTCTTTCGTGGTACATAATAAATAGCAGAACTGTATGTCTGAAACGATGGTTGCTGCCGTGTACACGGCACCGTGCCGCGGCACGACGCCGCGCCGTCTCCAGGTAGCGGCGGCGGCGGCGCGCCGTGCCGTTATACGGTGTCCGGTGCCGCATCGTAGACATGTGTCCACGCCCTTATTCGGTGGCCGCCGGTGCCGCACCGTAGACATGTATCCACGGCCTGACTGTTGGTACATGACGTCGTTTACCTTTAAACAATAACAACGCAATTTATTCTAAATACGGGAATTATTGCGTACCGTTTTATCGGTGTTCTAACAGACAATGTCTCGGTTGAATTAGAGATTTATTAGAGTGAGTGCGATCCACTCTGCACCGATAAAACGGTACGTGGTAAACCTCGTATTTATAACAATGATTGGAATAAATCACTTTAGTTTTATTAGTAAATTATCAACTCTACATGGTTCTTCAAAACACGTTTGTTAACTAGAAAATGGATGATAATACCTATGGATATAAATAAAATTTAAGGGTACTTTATTTATTTATAATTCTATATTCTAATGTCGGTAATTATTAATACATATATGTAATTAATATTAATATAATCCTAATTATTATATATTATTCCTCGGACGAATTTTTGCACAAGGAACTGCTATTACCACCATTTTAGCGCTGACAATATTTGCGATTGATAGAAGCGATCCAATTCAGAGGAGAAATGTCCCGGCTAATGATTTGCTAACGACCATGTTTATATTTAATGCATCTCGAACGAAGATTATTTCCTTTGAGGGTCGTTTGAGAATCGGTTTTTATGAGTCTTCACTTAGATAAGTAGGCTGTGTAAATATTGGAATGATACGGGCGGGCTATTTGGTTGGGAGATGGTGATTGAAATTATTTAAAAAAGCGTGATATTACCATATTTGGTGTACAGCGGCATAAGGTGAAAATTGAAAAGGAAAATAAATATGATTACATAACACCAATTACAGAACCAAATACAAGAAAGGTACCTAAAAGCAGTAACCAGCAAATATGTAGAATGGGCGGCCTTATCGCTTAAATAAATAATAAATAAATTAATATCGCTGGACATTTCACACAGCGGTATCTAGCTTCAAACTAAGCAGAGCTTGTACTATGGGAACCAGATAACTGATAGAATACTTATATACTTTTTTTTTGTAAATACATACTTAAAATATATAGAAAAACACCCAGACACGGAACAAATATCTGTAGATCATGCAAACATTTGTTCCGCGGCAGGAATCGAACCCACTACCTCCTGCGCCTCAGCCGGCTATACGCCCACTGTGCCACGGAGGCAGTCGAGATAGATAGATAATAGATTTCTACCAGTCAACCTAAGTACAGATAGGAGTGTAAATGACAATCTGTTTTGTCTTGACACACTAAATGACGGATGTCGGCTGATAGAGAGGTACTGTAATGTGAAAAAAGAGCTGATGAGTGAAAAATGATGGTGATGTTTAGTAAATAGTGTACCTGTGACAGAGACGAAGCACAAGGCCTTGGCAGACCATCAGCCCGCGGAGACGACATAAAGGCGATAAAGAGACCTGGAAACAAAGGATCGGTTAGAGTGGCGGTTGAGGAAGAAGGATTACACCCAACAAAGGGCAAGGTGTACGCTTTTATAACAAACTCCCAAGTGATGTACGAAAATTGACAATTTTTTAACACATTTAAAAACGTAATTAACAATTTTTTTACAAAAAAAGCCTTCTATAACATATCGGTTTATTTAGATGTTAGAGAAGCATGGCATTGAAATTGCTCCAACTCGTTCAAAAATTTAGACGTAATTTATTTTCTTTATTGTTATGTATTCTAAAAGGATCTTTTAAAAGAACAACCAGCCTTGTTTCTTCCCTTTCTTACCTAGCTTGGTCGCGAAAAACAGGCAGTAAAATTAACATTTCAGAGTGATACTTCTGTCTTTAATAAATAAAAACATTTTGATTTTGACATGAGTCGACATGTAAGATGATAGGTAGGTAACCAACACGTTTTGTCCCAAATTTGAATGACCATCGGTGCTTATAAAACAACTTTACAGGCTTTAATTATGTTTCAACAACCTTAATTTCTTAACCTAAGATTATTAGGAGAATTTTAGACTAACATCTTTACATTACAAAACAAGCTGTTAAGCATATTTTTGTGTGCCAATAATGGTAGTAATGTTATTTTTCTTTGTCAGTTCAATAGATCGAAAATAAAGATTCAATGTTTATTTCCTTCGAAGTTTCAGACAGAACCGAATTTTATTTTGTTTTAGCTCCGTCCCGAAGAGGCAATCCTATCTCGAACACACACGTAGAGCTATTTACTACATCTGCACCTGTATTGAGAAAGAACCTATTAGATTCATTCGCGTTTACAAACACCGTGGGTCCTTTACGGCTTGCGATACGACATTTGTTTGCACAATAACATTGAATTGGGTAGAGATGGTAGAAAACACGTATGCAATGTATTCATTTGCAATGTTTTCATATTCAAACGACGCCGAGTTTTTCTCGGCGTCGTCGTCAAGTATTATTGGTAGTTTAAGGACCTTTATTTGCCAACCATACCTAATTTGAATAATGACCACGCTAGAATAAAATATTTTTCGTAGGGTGGAGACTGGGCCCGCGGGCCCAGTGCCAAATGACACCTAACCCGAAATTGTCTGAGCCAAAGTTCGAATGAAATCTTGTACAATATAATGTCATAATCAAAGTCTTTATATAGGAAGTAAAAACTTTGTTTTCGGGTAATTTGAACATCGAATAAATAAATCAGCGGTATTTATAGCTATTATTTATCTTTTCTGTATAACTATTTTATTTTCAAATTGCCCAATTTTTTCGAAATAAAATACAATTTTCCAAATGCAAAAATTACTATCGTATAATCTATGAAGAAGTGATCAAAGTAAGTAAATTCGTAGTAGGCGGACCCTGGTGTCAGAATTAGGGCTTCTAAAGGCCTCCATCAGCCCATCAAAATGTCTCCTCAGAAGCATGTAAGCATTTTGTTAAAAATCCTGTGGTAAAGATCTTACAGTCTTATAAAGCGCGCATTACTACGTCTTCATTACTGTAATTACCAAACAATCTTGTTATGAATATCGTAAGTAAATTTATAACACACTTGCTCGTAAAGGGTCTCTTATTTCACCAATTTCAATATCGTAATGTATGTCATTACGTACTTGTGCGTTATTGTAATGTAAAACGCACGAGCTTCTATTTAATAAAGTACGGTACGTACGGTTTATCAAGATGCTCCGTCTAAAACGAACGGTACTTTTTTAAATCTTAGCAAAGTGTCAGAAAAGTGGTCAACATTTTATGAATAAAATTAACTTTGGGAGATAAAATATAAAAAATAAACATTTAAATCTTTAATTTAATTAATTTTGACAGTAAATTACAACCATTTATCTGTAACAAAAACAAATAAATATTAATTTACTTTATTAGTAATACTGGCAGTTTTTGTGCCTTTACCTTAAAAAAAATCGCTAATGCGCGCGCATTGCTAATTTGTGAACAAGTAAAAATTATTCCACGCGCTTTTTCTTTTCGCGTAAGTCCGAGTTTTATTTATTTCCTCGCAAATATGTTATAAAGCGTCGTATGACATACGTGCGCTTTGATAATTACAGCCTCTGCTTTCTTCTATTGCTTCTAGCAATATCGCCTCGGCTGTAATTTTCAAACTTACCGCACTTATATCATAATGTACTGTTAATTAGTTTCGCTTGACGGGGTAATTTTAGCTTGGAATCTCATACGGATTAAAGACAAGTAACTGTAGTGTTGAAATCGTATGGTCTAAATGTATTTTTTCCTCGCGTCTCTTACCCATCTTTCTCCGAGTAAGTAAAGCAGTACTCTTATTGCCGTATCGGTTGATATTACTCGTATCTTGAAATTATTTCGCATCTGCGCCCCATTCCGCTTTGAAATAATAAAGTTCCGTTTAAACGCAATTCGTATGTGAGATACGATTGGCAAACGTGTTAGGAGAAACATATTGCTAATAGAAATTTTAGATGTATTTGAATATGAATTTTGTTATGGATATGAATTTATTGAAATCATGAAAATTTTAGTATCATCAATAAAGATAATTTATTCACAGAATGTAAGTTCCATTTTACACTGTAATTGTATACAATTTAAGCTCAATTAACATTCTACTATTCCATGTTATAAAAAAAAAGTTCTGTTTTGTTCCTTAGATATAATAATAATAAATTAAAATATTCCGTGAAGATATAAAAACCCTTGGATGATAACCATTTATTAATTCAGCGTTTAAATAAAGTCAAAGGTAAATCTTTTAATTCGCATGGTAATTTATTAAATATTTTACTGCCATGCAATGAACGTTTAGCCTTAAAAAATGTCGAGTTGTTCTTTGGTAGATAAATTTTATTTTTATGTCTAGAGTGCTAACACTGCTATGAAAAAATATGTTTTTTTAATATATTGTTGAAAAAGTAGCCTTAAGTATCTATGGACTTAGCGATCTCTAGGCAGGCCACGGTGGCCGAATGCACTCCGAGAAATGGGCCTATATTGTAACACCAACCTGAAGACGGAAGACGACGTCGGGGTCGGCCGAGGAAGCGTTGGCGGGACGATTCCGAAACCTTCCAAAGTGGCTGGTGGGAGATATCAACGGATAGGGATGCTTGGAGGGACTTGGGGGAGACCTTTGCCCAGCAGTGGGACGACATAGGTTAGAGAAAAAAAAATCAATATCTCACAGAGAAAACATTAGGGGAGGATCTGAAGAAAATGTGGATGGCATAGGACTGGAAATAGAAGAAGAGTACACCTACAAGCTGATAAAACAATTGTAAAAACAAATTACTAAACTTTGCATCATAATTTAAAAATGTACAAGTCTTTCTTGATATAATGTAAGTACATCTTTGAATAATTTCTATGGTAAACAAAATTAATATTAGACCAAAAGTTGGGCTCGTCCGGGATTTGAACCCGGGACCTCTCGCACCCAAAGCGAGAATCATACCCCTAGACCAACGAGCCGGTTAATGAAGCCTTCTATTGTGTATCGGCTTGTTATTTTCATGGCATCATGACGTCTACAGAATACTTAAGCAATGTTATTTTTATACCCCTTGCGAGTGGGACGCTGAAGTTGGATTTTTTTTATGGGTCATCATTTCGACCCTGCGTAGTAGGGACGCTGTGGTTGCTGCAAACTTTTACCGCTCATCATTGCGACCCTATCGAACTAAAAGGAAGTGGACTGCGGGACGCTGCGGTGACTTTTTATTGCGGTAATTGTTTGACATAGAATAAATCAATTAAGTGGTCAACATCTTCTCTGTCAATTATTTATTTTATAGAAAAATATAAATAAGCTGTTCCGAGAAAATCAAATTAAATTAATGTAACAGGTTCACCCAATTTCGTTATTTTCGCGTATTCTATCGTATTTGTTTAGAAGTATCGTCGGCCCTATAATAACACGGCGAACAAATTGACAAATAGCAAGTCATTCACGTAGAGTCATGAAGGGATAGAAATATCAGGCGCTTTGGCTATATGCGACGGTTGCTAAAACGTTTTATTTTTTATATTATTTTAATTTTCTACTTATGAAAACACATAAATAAATAATCTCGCGGCTGGGTAAAGGCATTAGCTCATTTTTTCCACTCTGTACGGTCTTGTTCTGTTGTGGCTCAATATCGTTAAAATATTGTTATCCATCAGGCACCACAACCATACTAAAATGTACATTATATTTATATTATTTTTATACTTTTATTAGTTATTACTATGTAGGTACCTATACCAATATGACGACCTCCGTGGCCCAGGGGGCGAACAGTCGGCTGAGACGCAGGAGGTAGCGCTTTCGATTCCCGCTGCGAAACAAGTGTTTGCATGATCTACAGATATTTGTTCCGGGTCTGGTTGTTACTCTATATATTATAAGAATGTATTTAAAAAAAGTAAATAAGTATTCTATCAGTTATCTGGTTCCCATAGTACAAGCTCTGCTTAGTTTGGGGCCAGATAGCGCTATGTGAAATGTCCACCAATATTTATTTATTTTAATATCAAGTAAAAAGTACCAATAATCTATTACAATATTATATAAAATATTGCTGATTGTTTTAAGTTTGTGCCGACGATACATCACATATAATTTGGCATTGTCGAGCAGGTGGTGTGAAAAACAATATTTTATAGTAATAAAGAAGACTTCGTTAAATCGTTTAAAGTTCCCCTTTGTACGCTTTATAACAAACTCCCAATACAAAAATTGACAAATAACAAATTTAACAACGTAATAAAACAAAATCTTATAAAAACTTTCTATAAATCGAATTATTTAGATTATTTAGCTTGTGATTTAAATTGCCCCAACTCGATCAAAATCAGTCAAAAATTTTACACTTTAGACGTATTTATTTTCTTTATTGTTATGTCAAAGGATCATTAAAAAGAACAGCATTGTTTCTTGCCTTTCTTTCCTGACTTGGTCGCGGAGAAACAGGCAGTAAAATGGACGTTTCAAAGTAATCCTTGTGATTATAATGAATATTTTTATTTTATTTTGATTTGGATTTGATTTTGACTTCTACATCGAGAGGTATATACGAGAATAACGTGTCATTTCTAATCATTCATAACACACCACCATACCTGTACACGCAGGTATCAACGCGGGGCGAATTTCCCGGAATCCAGCGATGATCCGGCGCATTCAATCTCCCTGCAGCATCCTTTATTACCACTCACCACTCTAAACTCAACCCTCCTCTTCAGGCACTAAGCTATAAAATATCTTGGTAAAATACAGGAAAGATAGGTCATTTGGTAATTAAGGTATGTCATAGTTGCCTCGATAAGATTGATCGAGTGGGGTAAAGAGACCAGATAATCTGGGATCGGATAAAAAATCAGTGACTTGTCAAATTCGTCGCATTCTCGAGGTTGGCCGGCAATGAACCGATCCTAGATTGGTTTTGGTTGTTAGTTTTGGATTATTTTGAGGTCAGAATCTGATCACCAGATTTATAATATCTTTTGGAAGTTCTACTGGTCTCTGAGATGCATCTTTATCGATTCAATTCGTTTATTACACTTTAATATAACTTTACAGCATTAATCCAATACGCTATATCCAAATTATAAATATAATAATATAATGATACCAAAATGACACAGGATCATTTATTTTAATTTTAGGTACATACATTTTTTTTATCGATGATAGCCAAGCGCTTGACCACTACCTCATCTGGTGTGTCTATATAATCAACTGTATTTGATATCCCTGTAACAACAATATCAGATTCTCATTTTATAGACATAACTTTTACGAAATTAGTAACCTAGGATTTTTTAAAGAAATTTATTAGCTGTAAGAGTGGTGAATTTGAATCAAGTAAGGGTGTGTATGTTGTGTGAGTTTCTGAAAAGTATTTTGTGGAACGCGCTATGTATGATTAACAATAGAGGTAATTGAAATGCTTTGCTACTGGAGAAGATGTCTATTTCTATTGATATTCTCTTTCCACATGCGAGTTACCCCCATAAAGTAGTTTCGTAAAGCAAAGAAGATCCAAAGCCAGGTAGGTAGAAAGTCAAAATCGTGTGAATATTCATTAATTATAATCCCAAAATCTGTTTATTTTTTCAACCTAGTCTGGTTTTCGATTCGCAGCGGGTTGCAATGTTTTACCACCCCTATTATCAGCTCTAAATTTAAGGGCGTAAAGTTTAAGTTACTTTCTAAAAGGTGAATACACCTTTGTTGTCGTGATTGAAATCCGTCGCTTGTGATGTTTTTTTGTATGACATAAGGATTATTGATGATTATGCGATTACTTAGCGATATGTGCGATGGGTCGATGCTGATGTAAGATAATAAAAACTGGGCAAGTGTGAGTCTGACTAACGCACGAAGAGTTTTTTATACGACCAGCAGGGCTAGCATAGCGACCTTGTCTACTCTTCGAAGAGACGACAAGGCTCTGACCACAACTTGTACTTCTGCGTGTATTGTTATTTGTTTTTTTATATTGTTTTTTTAAATTTTTGTGTGATGTACAATAAAGCGTTATTCTATTCCATTCTCTGTCGATTCCTCCGAAATTGTCTTTCCCACGAGCAGCCTCAATAAGTTTTATTCCTAGGCAAGAGAAAGATACTCTATTATATATTATATTATAATTAATTAAATATCTAACCAAAAATCGTTGGCAAGCGCGTGATTGAAAAGAGTGCGAAAGAGACAACTTGAGAAGACAGTGTAGTCTAGGCATCATATGACCTAGACAATTTCAGAAGAAAGTGGTCTATCCTTAAATGTCAAAGATAGAGAAAATGATGGCTATCGTGCTCGGCGTTGTAGACTACTGTCGTGGAAGTGTCGACAACGTTTCTTCCCGTTCACTCTCGCCATTGCCGTGCTTGAGACGATCGACAAGTCTCTTTTTTGTTTCGCTAAATGACTCATGACTAAATCCTTCTCTACAGTTACTGTACTAGGCCTACTGGAGATGGAGTAAGCTTATTACCCATCTGATGTTTAGGGGTAAGTAACCATCGCCTATAACAAAGTATTGCCTGTACACTGCTCTGCGTCCATCAACTTGAGGCATACAGGTGTAAAGCGCATATGACTGTAATTTCATCGGTAACCGAAGCAATTTTGCTTGGTGGTAGAACTTCCACCATACCTATTTCTGGGGGCGAGTGCGATCCCTTTCAAAAGAATGTTCAGTAAAAAAAACTTTTGTTGTGATCTACCTACAAAATAACGACTTTCGGATGTTTTCGTTTACTTATACTGTGAGACCTTGCTTCTTGTCAAATTTCATGAATATACACTACTCATCAATAAAATCTAAACAGTACCTACTGAAAGTACCATTCAGGCGGAATTTATATAAAAAAAGGATAAATATCATTAAAAAAAATTCGCCAATAAATAACTGGCAGTTTAGCACAATTCAAATTTGAATTTAAATTTTCGAATTTTCATACAATGTAGAAAATGTTTTCAATGTGTATTCCGTCGGAATTTCTGCATTTAATCACATTTTTTTGCATAAAATATTGTTTTCTTAAATGAGCTATGAGCTGAGCGTGATTGTTAACTAAGCTCTGTGACATCCTACCAAAGAGATTTTTTCTTTATAAATATGGATACCTCGCCCACGGAAGCCGCCCAAGTCGTGGCGTTGCTGGATTCAGGGCATAGTCAGCGTGTTGTGGCTGCACGATTGTATCTTAGGCTCTCTGCTGTCAATAGAGTGTATCAGCCTTATCATATAATATTATATATATATATATATATTATTATAATAGAGTATGTTTACTCGCCGTCCAGGATCTGGTAGATACCGAGTCACCTCTGAGCAAGATGACCGGTATATTGTGTCAGTTTCTCTAAGAAATCGTCACTTTAACTCTATTCAACTGCAGCAGCGGCTCCGCGAGGTACGAGGATTGACTGTGAGCGATTCTACCACTAGAAGAAGATTGGCGGAGCGTGACCTGAAATCTCATAAACCAGCTAATGACCCAAAATTTACGGTAGATAACAGAGGAGCGCGCCTTGACTTACCACGTGAGCACTTAAATTGGTCATACCTTCAATGGAGCAAAGTTCTCTTTTCTGACGAGAGTAAGATCATGCTGTATGATAACGACGGAAGAAAGAAGATGTATCGAAGAGAGGGAGAGCGTTTTGCACAATGCTGCATTTGAAGAAAGATCCACCACTTAACATTTTCAAACGGAAAGTTAAAGAACACTATCTTTCTCTGTAATTTTATATTATTATAAGTATATATGTATTTATATTAGGTATAATTTATTCATTATAATTATAATATTATAATATACTTTGAGCATAGTTCATATCAGTTTAGGTTTTATATATATTTATTTATGTTTTTGTACACTCACCTACCTTTAAAATCATCTCTCTCTCTCTAGCCTCAAAGGTTTGCTGGAAGAAAACTCTTCATAGGGTTAAGCTCACCTTTGTACATTACTCTATTTCTGTATTTTGTTTAAATGTATTTTCTTGTGTGCAATAAAGAATAAAGAAGAAAGAGTCAGTTACGGTGGCAGTTCATGGACGGTTTGGGGAGGCCGTGTGCCGAATGCCATCACTTATCATGAGGTGAGGTAGTGATCAAGCGCTTGGCTATCATCAATAAAAAAAATATATACCAACTCAAAAAAAAGTTATCCACACATTCTAATAGCCATCCACGTGATGACGTGATGACATTTTATAACGACATCACGCGGATAGATAAAAATTATTTAATACGAACCTCGTTACCACAATAAAGTTAAACACTATTTAACGCATGTTTAAAAATCCTTATCAATTTTTGTTATATTTATTTAAACAGTGTTTAGCGGGTGTTTAACTTTTTTGTAGTAAGACACTATCTGTCTAAACACTATCGAATATTTGTATCAATTGGAACGAAGTAGCTCCCACAGTCTTTCAAAGAGGAATCCTCAGAGAATAAATATTAGCATAATGATTACTATGCTTCGTCTAATTTTATTCATGGGTTTAGAAAGTAGCAACTGATAGGAAGGTACTAAAACATTAGCTTATTAAAAAAAAAACATTTTCTTTGATACCACAAAAAAGTTAAACAACTGTTCAACGCGTGTTTAAAAAATTACTTAACATTTTTTTATAGGTTATTTTAAACACGCGCTATACAGTGTTTTATTTTGTATTATGGTAAGATCAATTAGGTTTTATAAATAAAACGTGCCTTAACAATATAAACAAACAAATACAATAAGATTAACAATAATTGAGATTCACTAACAGTAAGATATTTTAATATGATCCTTATGATTTCAATAAACAAGATTATTTCACTTAAAGCACTAGCTGCCACCCGCGGCTTCGCACACGTGGTTTGTTTATAAAAAGTAAAACCAGGTCATAATCTTTTTATATACCAAATTTCATCGAATTCGTTTCTGCCTACCTGTAAGCGTAACAAAACAAACTCACTTTCACATTTATAATATTCTTATTTATTTCAGTTTTTATTTAAATTTATTTATTTATTAACTCTATAACAGTGAAATGCTATACAAGGCAAGGTAAAATATAATACATACAATGTAGAAAAATGTGAGAGTATTTACAGAAAATCAAACATGGAAACCATAAACCCACGTCCCATAAAGTTCTCGTGAAATTCAGTCCATCCAAAGGTTGTCTGGAAGAGATAGTTTAGCAATAAGACCACCACTTGTATTTCCGCGTTTCTTGTTATTGTTGTTATTTGATTTTATATTGTTTGTTAATTTATATCTGTTGTATAATAAAGCTATCTATGCCGACGATTATATCCTGCTTGCTGTACTGTCACATATTTTGTTCACACAGACCTTGGAATGGACAGGTCCATTCCAAGGTTGTAAGAGATCGCTTTTAGCGATAAAGCCGCACATTGTACCTATGGTTTAAAAGTGTTTTTTTATCTTTTGTTTATTTTTAATGGTGTAAAAAAAACATAGACTTATGTCTATACATTCATCTATTTGCTTTATAGCACACATAATACATTTTCAACAGATGAGAGATAAGAAAGAAAGATAATATAAATTATCTATGAACGGAAAATTCACGCAAAAAGAAATTATGAAGAAAATTAATTTTCTCATACATTGATGCAGCTAATGATGGCCATTTAACAATTCAACCAGCAACGTATATTGGCAGCCCGCGTCATATGCATGTCAAGGCGGTACGAAGTTCGCCGTGTCAGCTATTTTAACATAAAATAAAAATTAAACAGTACATGCAAAAATAGAAACAAACATTTACATAATATATAGCTGACCCGGTGAACTTCGTACCGCCTTGACATGCATATGACGTGGGCTGCCAATGTACGACACCCGCTGCATCTACTCACCTATGAGAAAATGAATTTTCTTCATAATTTCTTTTTTCGAGCATTTTTCTGATATTTTAATAGTTATTCTGCTATTCGGGGCGGAGGCAAATCCAACAAATCAAAGATCATCCAAATCGGTGCAGCCGTTCTTGAGTTATGAATGGTGTAACTAACTCACTTTATTTTATATACATTAATTTTAAACATGAGGTAAGTATGTTGAAATTATCTATCTATCTACTGTCATATCCTTCTAAAACGTTTGTCAATCTAACCACAAAATTCAAACAAACTTCCCGCCTATTAATCAGAATGTAGATCACATCCGAGCGGGGCCTATACGTGCTATTGTCTTAGTCCTTATTAGGGATGTCTACTGCGCACAGCTTCCTTCTTAGAATTTCGGCATACATTATAATTTTTGAACCTAGACTTTAAATTAGGACATACAGGGGCCCAATTCAGCTAATTTATAAGAAAACTATGAGCCATACCAATATTTAACTATTAAGATTGTTGTTCCTGTCATAAGTGTTGCCGCCTTTTGTATTTCGTGGTAGAATAGTTGTTATACAAACACAATTGTCCGGTAGAATGGCGGGGCAACACCAAGCTTATTTTAAAAAGAAGGACGTAAGCAGTTGATTTTTGAAACGCGACACGAAGAACACTAAAAAAAACTAAACAGCTAGACTTACGGTCGATTTATACTAATTTATAAAGAAGTGCACTTTATGTTTTAGAATAACTGCTGGCTAAGTGTTGTTTTATAATATTAGTTCACAAATTATATTGATTTAATGGAGTGCTTGTTTAATATTTCTGTCTTATTTTAGTTTACTTTTACATAAGCTGGCAAATTGTGTCAATTTGTGTCAATGGTGTTGTTGTCATAACAACGGCGATCTTGAAAAAAGTTGTTTTCTACGGAACGATTGTCATAGTGAAGCAATTGATTTGGGCCCAGACTGTCAGTAGATGAAGCTATAATATTCAATATTCCTAATGCAGATTAAGGGCGACTTGCGCAATGATGCTTAAACGTATTTAGTGGCTAAATATGATTTAAGGTGTTGTCAAATCACACAAATACGTCAAATTTAATAATGTTTAGTCGCTACATACGTTTAGGTATCCAAGCAAGCAGGCTAACTGTAAAATTGAAGGAATTTAAAAAAATCTGTGTTTGTTATAAATGTCTAATCAAATACATAAGCACTCCAGTTGAAACGATCATTTCTACACGATTTATAAACGCAAAGACATAGTTCAAGGTCGCGTTGTTCAAACACGAAGGTCCTGAGGCTTCACAAATCTAAGAAGCACTCGGAACTTCGCAAGTTAGAGTGAAGTGGCGGGAAAAGGTAGTTTAGGAGATAGGTATAGAGTGGTTGATGACGTCACCGAGTTACCGGTGAGCGCCGGATGAGCGTGATACGTCTCGGATAGATAACGGAACAATGAAGCTCGCTGCTGGCGCGAACTCGCGCATCGACCGGTGGGCGTGGCTAAACCCCGCCCCGCGCCAGACAGAGAGCGCCTAATCTCGGATAAAATGCGGATCAACCTAAACCGTACACCCTGTATTGGAGGAGGGAATGTCAACGCCTAGCCTTGCCATTGGTATCTTGGATATAGGTGGATTAGGATATGTATAGGATTTCGTAAATATTTTCAGCGCTTCAGGTTATGTAACGGGGTGGTTGGACGGAGCAGTTCGGGAACGTCTCGAGACGAGGGGGATGACCTAATTTTAACTCAGTAGAGGTGAGGTACTCCTACAATGGGGGGTAATTTATAGATCATCTGTAAGTTTCCTTATCTATGAAGTCACAATTACACCATTGTAATATTGTTACATTATATAAACGCAGAGTAGTAATGGATAAGTATTAAGTACCTACGTACCTATAGTATGGTACGTTTTACTTAGTATTGTTATGAGAACCCATATAAAGTGATGTGCCAAATCCATCGGTATCTGCATATGATGATGGTTATGATTTGGTCTGCTCATGCCACTTAATTACGGATTTTTAATTATCGTTACATATATACAATTTCAGAGTCAAAGGGTTATTATTAGATTGGACGTGGCACACTTAACAGGAGTTTCGGAGATATGACCTAATTTTAACAGTGTGGTGTCGTGAGGTGTTAGAATAATGAATTATGATGCTCGATTGTTCATTGTTTCACTGTTTTTTTCTTGGTTACTCTGCGTTAGGTTAGCGTATATCGATGTCTGTCAATGCAATTACTGATTTAGCTGAAAAGTGTTTTTTTATGCTACATGGATATGTGGTAACCATCGCCTATAACAGAGAATTGCTTCGTAGGTCACGCACCTTAGAAATGTACCTACCCTACGATGCTCTGCCCTGCATCCATCAACTTGAGGCATACAGGTGTAAAGCCTCCTGTGCCTGTAACTTCACTGGCAACCCTTTAAACCGAAACACAGCGATACTGCTTGGCGGCAGAAATAGGTAGATATGGTGGAAGCAATTCCCCAGGCGAGCCCTTTCACAATGAACTCTACTATTCTAGATGCATCCTCCATGGCAATACTATTAGCTAAAGTCAAAAGGCTTTAAAATACCTTGGCCTTAATGCGGCTGCTTTCATACCCAATAGAATAATACACTATGATGTGAAATATAGTGTATCTAGTCAATTCAATTCAGCGGGGCAATGCAGCCAGTGTCTAGGGAAAACTTTCGCCTTGTAGTAATCTGGAGCGTACTATCTATAGATCGTTTACAACGGTCTTTAGATGACTGTTTCATTTGCATTTTTTACAGAAAGTTGTTAATAATTGTACCCATATTCTTTCTGTTCATAATTATAAATATCTAAATAGATTTTTTTTTAATTTTAAACATTGATAAGGTAAAGCAAATCAACAATAGTACAACATAGAAAACTAAGAAACTAAAACACGCTGGTTCAATGGACAAACTTAACGGTAAAAGTGATATCTTCGTCTGGAAGATATCACTTTTAGCGTTAAGTTTGCCCACTTTTAAATACCTTTTAATATATTTTTTTTACCAGTGTACAGTGGTTCGAACGCAATTTTTTTTTCTTACCTTTTGTATATAGGTACCCCTCCTCCTCCTCTATGTAAATATGTATTTTAATTATAACTATTTACAATCCTCGAAACCATACCCTTACACTCCCATACACTCCTTCGTAAGCGCAATAAGCTTAAAAAGAGGTACAAAGTTTTCCCTTAACGTATTAATAGTAGATTATTAAACAAGGGGATAAAGCAGTGTCTTGCGTCACGCGCGTGGTTTTGAATCCCGAACGTAACGAAGGGTTATAGAGTTAACTCACGAGCGGAGCGAGGGAGTTACTAGAATCCTGAGTGCAGAGAGGGATATAAGCACGCCCAAGATGCAGACAGCTTAATCCACGAGGAGAATACTCTACTTTTCACACTTTCTGGGAGACAATAAAAACCAAATCTAGGTTGGTGCATTCTGGTTAGGTCGAATTATTAATAAGTTTCTAAGGTTCCAAATTCAAATCAGGGCTCGGGCATAATGAAATTCAGTATAACTTTACTCCCGGCTCAGCTATAGGGATCTAATCACCTGCTCTCGCTAAGGTTTACAGGACGTATAATTTGACATTGTCGAGCAGGTGGTGTAAAAAAGATATTAATAGGTTTAAGACAGAGCCTGTAATGTGCACGACGAAGACAATAATATCAAAAAAACCTTCCTAATAGGAATAAAAAACGGTTTCACCAAAGGCCGTTAGACCTATTTCTGTCACCAAGCAGCATTGCTGTGTTTCAGTTTGAAGGGTATGGTTGCCGGTGAAATTGCAGGCACATGAGCCTTTACACCGGTATGGCTCAAGTTGACGCAGGGCTATGCATTTTAAGGTACGTTTCTATGGTGCGTGAACTACGTGGCAATGCTTTGTTATAGGTGATGGTTACCACTTAACATCAGGTGGACAATATGCTTGTTCCATCTCAAAGTCAATATAAAAAAATATCAAATAGAAATTGCAATTATCCTACTTTCATTCAATCCTGTATTAAAATAGCTATATTTATCAATACTTGTTACGAGTTTATATTTATTTGATCAGTTGCAAAGGCAGTTGCATTTCTAGTATCTGGAATCTAAATTTACCTGGTATTTTCTTAGACTGGGTAAAACTGTCTTTGTGTTTATGACAACGTGTGATATGTCTCAGTATTTTTTTTATTTATATTAACATTAGTCTATTTAAAACCAATATTCTAGAATCAAAATAGATTATAGCCTATATAAAAATTATATATGCTCAAAAATTATATACGATTATTTACGTCACACTAATATTATAAATGCGAAAGTTTGGATGTTTATTTGTTACTCAATCCCGTCGTAACTTGGGATATAATATACAACTAACTACTATATAACTATAGCCTGGATTAAAACATAGGCTACTTAATAATGACAAAAAACGCGTGCGAAGACGCTGGTGGAAGCTAGTAATTAAATATACAAAGGTAAAGTGAATCATCTAAAGATCGTTGCAAATGATCCAACTCAAATCAGCTCAACTGCTCCAGATCAAATAAATGAATGAACCAGGCGAAAGTGCCTCCAAGACACTGGCTGAATTGACACGCTGAGTTGCAATGCTTTTGTGCTGACCCAGATAAGCGCCATCTCTCGGATCACACGACGCTTCGACCCGACGCCCAGAAATAATTTTGGTGATTTTTAGGGGTAGATTTTTTGACTGATTTTTCATTGAAAACTGTCAAAAATCCACGCTTGAATTTCGAATATTGCATGCGCATAGTTTTAGAATATGAGCAACAGTGTTTGAATGTCAAATCTAGATTTTTTATATAGGTTTATCGTCCTTATCCATTAATTCATACTGATATTATACCTGTTTAAACGACTAAACGGCTAGACAGATTTCGATGCCATTGGCTACTTTTTACTGTTAAACCACGCGAGCAAAAGCGGGCGGAATTTAGTAATGTATATATAAAGACAAATACCCCATCAAAATTTTTTATCGTAAATTTGGGACTTCACGTCTCAAAAATTTTGACCACAGAACGGTCAAATGACCTTTTGAATTAACTTTTGAACTTAGGTATTACATATATCTCCATGAAGAGTCGTGATTCATTAATCTGATCTATAATATTATTAATAGATGTATGTGTGTAAGTACATATTCATTTATTTTATAGATGATATTTATTTATTTAAAATTATTTATGTATTTAAGGATAAGTAATTTTTCTTTTTCTATTATTAAGTTTATTCTTTTTACACCTCGGCCAATCTTCCATTAAGCAATGATCCTCTCCATCCAAAGGTTGTCTGGAAGAGATCGCTTTGTTAAGCGATAAGACCGCCCATTATGCTTACATTTATTTGTTTTATTTTTATATCTGTTTAGCTTGTAAGGTATAATAAAGAATTTTCATTCATTCATTCTTTCTAAAATCCAAACTACGAATGAATTGCAATTACGTACTTTGTTTATTATAAAATCATTTAAAAATAGAAAATTATGGTTGTTGTAGATAAGAGTTCTGTAGTGGCGATTTATAAAGGTTATTGCCGTTGGAATGTGTACACATGTAATTAGAGCCTTCGCGTCGTAATACATGTGTTATGGAAATGTATACATACTAGCAAGAATTTGTTACGAAGGGGTTTTTTTAAATTAAATTAATGATAAATCATGATGATGCTTCTCGCTGCGGGACCAATCTTCAAACATCAAGTGGGCCATTTGATTTGCTATAAGGGATGGTTACCACTTAACATAAGGCGGGCCATATGCTTATTCCTTCTCCAAGTTTTATAAAAAAAACTTTGCAAATATTTGTAGTGTATGGATGGTAGGGACTCACTTGGTTTTCTTTCTTATTTACGAGTTTCTAAGTGGCATTTATCATAATTTTGTAAAAATAATTTATTATATTTGGTTCTGGTTATGACAATTCCATATTTTTTCGGGAATAGCCCTGTAGCCAAGATGGAAGAAGACCTATATTCGGCAGGTAATTACGCGCTGATGATGGACGATGATTAAGATTAGAACCTTAGCATAAAATCAAAGTCACGATAAGTATTCAGTATTAATTTATTCACAATTTCGTTACATTTTCATGTCAATATATAATTCAAACGTCAGGTTATAATAAAAAAATGATAGTATTAATGAAAATTTAAAAAAATTTGCATATGAATAATCAGAATAATATCATTTTGATCAATACAGTGTTTAATATAGATCAAACTACTATAAGAGGTACCTACCAATTTTAATAAGTCTTTTTTATGGAGTATATTTTAGAGTATGGTTGGCTGTGTGCCTACACCATACCTCCTCCGATATCTAAAGTCCTTTCCACTTGTAAAACAAAACTCGTTAGCAGATTTAACAAGGAAAATACGATTGTTTATAAAACAAAGGATATTGGTACAACAAAAACTTCTCAACGCTACCTACATTGCCCCATTTTGCTCGATAGATTATTTCAGATAGATAGATTTTTCTTAGGCTCCTTTTGTTTTACTTGTAACGATATTTCATTTTTTAAATAACCGAGTTTACTGTTTATTTTGATGAGATTGTGCACATCAATAAATTAGCCAACATAAGGCACATGAGCTTGCTTTATGTATTATCTGCATTATAACAACTTAAAAAATGGTATTAAAATTTTGATTTCGGTTCTAATAAACTATAACTTTTATTTTTATCTATACGCTTTGTTATTTTAAATTAAATTAAATTTAAAGAAATTCACATCACACTAACAATATAAATGTGAAAGTTTGGACGTTTGTTTATTTATTTGTTTGTTTGTTACTCAATCACGTTGTAACGGCTGAACCGATTTTGATGAAATTTGGTATAGGTATACATAGATTATAACCTGGATTACCACAAAGGCTACCTTTTATTCCATAAATCAGTTCCCATGGGATAAAAATGGGATGACAAGTCAAGTTGCAACAGCGAGTTTAGCTTTATTTCTAGGTTACCTACACATTTAGTAGTGTAACGCGTACGAAGTCGCAGGCAACAGCTAGTATTATAATAATTAGAGGGTCAAATACTCTGATTTATATAGCAAACAGTTATTTCTAAAATCGACTTGTGAACTATTCGCGTCGCCATCAATATAATTACAAAAGAAGCTCATTGCTAACACCGACTATATTTCACTCGACAATGTAAAAAGCCTGTGAATCTTGTTTGAAAAGCTCCAAAAATTAAGAAAAATTAGTCTTCCGGTGGGTAATAACGGTTAAACGACCACGTACAAAATTACGGCAAGCCATGACATTTTTTTCCTACATCCCGGTGAGGCGGGAAGCCGGGATGATTTATTTAATGAATAAAAATGCTTTCTAGATGCTTTCTTGGCTATTTTACATGGATATTACAATTAGTTTCGGTGATAGCTTTTCAAATTACCGGAAAATTAAGATGGCTGGTAATTATCGTTGAATTGATGAACGTACCTTTGAAGTTTAGGAACCAATACTCTATGCTCTTTTGTCTATGTTCTTAAGTCTAGGTATTATTAACTTATTAATTACTTCGTAAAATTTTATAACTAGTGTTTTAAATCCAAATATAATGCAATCTAATACGGTTTTTCAACATAATCCGAATTTCAGAGTTAACGCTATAAAATAGTTTTGTCACAAACCGTTATTATATATAATTGAAATGCAATGTGATCCAACTCTCTTTGCTAGTATTTGATTAAAAGAACTGACTATCATGAATCGAAGCGCGAAGAACGCGCGCGGACTCGAACTCGAACTCTACACGTCCAGCTAATCTAATCGGACACCCCTACAAATTAAGCGTCACTGAATTACTGGTGTAAATAATCCAGAACGCCCAGCCGACGTGGGCCGGGCTTGAGTGCAAAAAAAGAAACTCGTTAAAATAGAGGCTTAAAAAAGAAAAGCGCTGAAACGAAGCCTCGGGTGGTATCGGTTTTTCTCAACGCGGGCGGTGCGCTGGGCGGGGCTCAAGCTAGTATCGTGCCGCCGGCCGGCGCGAGCGGACGTGTTCTACTCCATGTCAGTTTGAACCTCTGTGCACATGTTGAGTGAAATTTTCGGCATGTCGATGTCGTTGTCGTGAATAGTACAAGATGGACTTTCAGAGTGCTATGGAGACATTTGCAGAGGCGTGGGCAGCAGCCAACACGGTGAAGTCGGAGGTAGCGAGCGATCTTTCCCAGGTTAGTTTGTTGATTATTTTTTATGACAGAATTTAAGAATAATGTTATGTAATAGACACGTGTGATGTTAAAAACAATGGAACTTCTTTAAACAAAAGAGGTCTTACGGTTAGTAAAAAAAACAGCCTGTTAAAATATTAGTTAAAATGAAAATTTATATTACTCGTATTTTTGTTTGTTGATCGTGTCTACAATTACCACGCTGCAAATAGTTATATTAAGTGATTTTACGAGTATATCTAAAAAAATCACTAAGGAATATATTGGAATATTATAAACAACGTTTTTTATAAAATTTAACTGATTGGCGGTTGTTGAACGCATTAAAACTATTTATGAAAAACTTGCTACGATGTTGGTAGGAATATTATTAAATATTATTATTGTTAAAACATGTGTGGTCATTTCTTGCACTTCACTTGTACTATGATAATTACAGTTTTGATAGTTATCTGATAATTTTTTAAGGTTTCTTTTAATAATATAATTTTCTTTATTATGAGTACTTTTAAAGAGGTTCCCTCAATAAATTGATAAATAAGAAAGGAGCAAAAATAATAAAAATAAAACTTGCAAATTCTAAGGAAACAATAATGGCCGCCCATTGAACTTATGATTTAAAAGTTGATTTCCTTTCATTTGCTTATTTTTAATGGTGTGCAATACTGACATAATTGCACACCAAACCAAAATACAGTAACAAACAATAAACAACGGTACAACAGTCTTATCACTAAAAGCGATCTCTTCCAGACAACCTTTGGATGGACAGGATAAACAAAAATCAAAAGACGGCGGTGTAAGAGTACCTTTACACATAAACAGAACCCACAAAATAAAATATACCTATTGATCATACTAATAAACAGAAACTTAAATACATACATATAATATATAAATAAACTACACTATATATGGAGGATAAATAACATAAACACTAACTAGCAGTTACGAGACAATGAAACAAAATGGTTGTATACCTTGACTTTGGAAATAGGAAGAGAAACACATTATTTAATCTAATCTAATAATCGATTGATAATTAAAAAGTTACTTGTAATTGAATATTGAAATATATAAGTTATTTACTATTTTGATTGGAAATGTACGGAGATAAATGATGAATGCCTATAAGTAATTCTTCACTTAATAAGATAATGATTGGTCATTGTCAATAAACCTTTCTCCACTATTTAGATAACTTGGTGAGTAGGCGCTCAAAAACAGATTTTTGATTATTAAGTACATGAGATTACCTACACATAAACTTTATTGCTCATTAATCTAGAAAGATAACCTTTAGCTCAAAAGTTGGAGTAAGATATGCTACAACTTGAAATGTTTAACAAAAAATAATAATAAGAAATAAATAGTCATCCAACATAAAACTGATATCTAATTTGGAAAATGATAAGCTTGCTTCTCTACTGCATAACCAGAATATTTCTTCAACCGTTGAAATTTAAGAAACTCTGAACATACATACCTTGGTTATCTTTGGAGTTTTTATATCGACTTAATACATTAATCTGCGGAACGAATTATTTACCTACTCAATTAACAGAAATGACTAAGTACATAAGATGGAGTCACGTTGCATGAAATCGGACAATTAAAAACGGATTTGTCTGACTATCTGCTTAAAACTTTTTGTAACGATAAGCACTGCATTTTGCAGATTGAGAATTCATGATAGCAAGAAAGTAGAAAATCACATTGAAAAATTATAGCGTCTTTATTTGTTTGAAAAAAAAATATATATATGCAGATTAAGAAAAGTAGGTAGCACTCGTTGATCATTTAGATATGACTAGCAGACCCGTCCTCGGCTTCGCTCGCGTGGTTTGGCAATAAAAACATTACCCTCCTTCTGTGCAGTCAGGTAAAACGTAGTATCTATATACACAAATTTTACAAAAATTGGTCCAGCCGTTCTTGAGTTTTATATGGTGTAACCCGACTTTGTTTTATATATTTAGATTAAGGATAAATAATGAATATGTATTTAGTACATAGCTTTAGCATTTCTACGTGGTAATAGTAAATTCATAGGTACGATTTCACAGCTTAAAAATATAGGCACTTATAAGAATTTTTTGTAGTGAAATTTATCTTTGTTGTGTTGATTATTTTGTAATATGTTTTAACTAAATATATAACAGCCTTTTTCCAGTTTATGTAACATACACTTGACATTATTATTTTCTATACTTAAGTAGTTCAAGCCATGATCATATCAGCCTTAGAACGTCCTCTTCTGAACAGAGGCCTCCCCATAGATTTCAAGAGCGGCTGATCTTGTGCCTGCACCCAACGGCTCCCAGCAACCTTTAACAGGGCCCGTAACCAAGTTACATTCGCTTCGAATCAATTCGATTTCTACATTGGTATGTTTGTTGTCGATATATCACGTGATATTTCCATAGCATGTGTCAAATCCCATATATTTTTGGACTTATCGACTAGCGTCATCGCTAATCGAATGTAGCTTGGCTAAACCCTCAAGTCGTCTTTCTATCTAGTGGAGAGGCATCCTACACTGGTGGTAATTTCTTCCAGTTCACCAGTACTATGATAATTACTGTTTTGATCAATTTGTAAGATTTCTTTAAACAGTATAATTTTCTCTAATATTAGTAAAGTTACTTGTAATTAAATGTTTAAATGTATCAGTTATTAACTGATTTGATTGGAAATCTACAAAGATAATGAATGCCTTTAAGACATCCTTAACATAATAAGATAATGCTTGGTCATTGTCAATAAATCTTTCGCCACTATTTAGATAACTTGGTAGAGAATGCGCTCTAACACAGATTTTAGTATATAGGGTGGTTGATAATATACGCACAAAATTGAAAGGGGTTATTTTGATGAGCATAATATGTAAATCAATATGTGAAATATTTACCATAGAAATCTAAAATTTATTTTGGCATGTAAAAACAAACACTTTATTAAACTTATGTTCTGCTATTGCATAATGCTTGTCATCTAACCACAGATTGGTAACGTCAGTATTGGTGACGTCTCGAGATATCTCTTGTTGTCCCTTTCTAAACCAAAACCCGCAGAAGTTTCCGTAAAAGATATCAAATCGGCCTTTATTTTTGGATGTCGATTACAAGAGTAGGCAGTAAGTTTTATATCGAAGTAATCCTCTATGACATCCTCTGTGGCGCAGTGGGCGAATATACTGAGACGCAGGAGGTTGCGGGTTCGATTCCCACCGCGGAACAAATATTTGCATGATCTACAGATATTTGTTCCGGGTCTAGATGTTTTTTATAGTATGTATTTACAAAAAAAAAGTAATATAATTATTCTATCTAGGTAGGTAGCTAATTATACCTTAATAATTCCTTACCTTTAAAAAAGTATTCTATCAGTTATCTGCTTCCCATAGTACAAGCTCTGCTTAGTTTGGGACTAGATAGCGCTGTGTGAAATCTCTACCAATATTCATTTATTATTAATCACCTAAACTTAGTCGATTTTCTTTAAAATTTAATAATATAACTAGTAGTTTATTTTTTCGAGAAGACATTTTTTATGTTTTGAGAAACCGTCACTTGAATATCGTCAGTATATTACCAAACACCCTGTATTATATAAATAATATATAAAAGTCCAAGACATTATTTATATATAAACTTTATTGCTCATTAATTTGGAAACATTACCTTTAGCTTGTTCATAACGCTGCGCTTTCCAGTGCGTAGTCTCCACTCTAGTACCTCTCTGCCCCAACGCCCGTCAGCTCTTCGAGCTATATGCCCCGCCCACTGCCACTTTTGCTTGCTAATGCTCTTGGCAGTTCAAGTACATCTTGATAATGTTAATTTGCAATGGCTATTCAATATTTTAGCGAGGTTGTAATGATTTGCTAAATATAATTACTTGCTTAATCAAATTAATATCGCAGTTATGAAAATAATAGGCTATGTGAAAAAATATAATGGACTTTTAAAAAGGTATTGATTGGTGGCTCCCTCAATAAATTGATAAATAAGAAAGGAGCAATACTAAATTGCAAATTCTAAGAAAACAATAATGGCCGCCCATTGAACCTATGATTTATAAGTGTATTTTCCTTCATTTGTTTATTTTTAATGGTGTGCAATAAAGACATTATCTAATCTAATATATTAATGTCTCATCGATTGATAATTAAAAAGTTAAGAGCAAAAATAATATAAAAAAATGCTTGCAGATTCTAAGAACACTATCATGGAAGGGAGACTTTTGCCCTGCAGTGGGACTCTACGGCCTGATAAATAAATAACTATAAAATTATATTTTTTTATGTTGGAAAACTATTTTGATACTTTTTTTTATAACGACTTTACCTCAGAGAAGACCTAGTAATTCTGCATTGTTTTTAGAATATTTACACTGAAATTTGAACTTCTAAAACCACAGACACTTGAAAACCAGAAAAAGTAAAAAACTGCTGACATCCATTCACCAAAAAGGATAAGTGGCAGGCTTCGGATCGGCTGATCTGATCTTCATAACTAACCCCATTTCAGTCCAACTAGCTTTCTATTGAAAAAACCGCGTCCAAATCGGTCCATCTGGTTGGAACTACTCTGCCACAGACAGACTGATAACACCCTTCTTTTTGTGTCGGGGTTAAGAGACGGTGTGACTATTCCAATTTATTAATGAAGAAATTATTATAATAATATAGGCAGCAAACATTTTACCTTGACAATAATAAATAAATAAATATTGCTGGACATTTCACACAGTGCTATCTAGCCCCAAACTAAGCAGAGCTTGTACTATGGGAACCAGCAGATAACTGATAGAATACTTATATACTTTTTTTTGTAAATACATACTTATAATATATAGAAAAACAACCAGACACGCATCAAATATCTTTAGATCATGCAATCATTTGTTCCGCGGTGGGTATCGAACCCGCTACCTCCTGCGTCTCAGCCGGATATGCACCACGGAGGTCGTCAAAACTTGTCAAAACAATACTTGTTTATATAATGTTAGTGATTTATGGTAATCATGTATTTACAGATTGTCAAAGTCCATTAAATACTCAACATGGGTACACTGCATTGGCACTTGATTATTGTAACAATCGACGAACTGCGGTCGAAGGTCTCATTAATGGTCAGTACAATTGTTGATTATTTAAAGCAATGGTAATTAGAGGTAATATTAAAATCAATTTGTTTGCTATTATCTAGTTTCATCGGATAATCAGTGGCATGATTCAGAAATCATTCTAGAAAGAAAAAACGGTAACGTGATGTTTGAGTCGTGTTTTGCATAGAAATCATCAATACTAGAGTAGACAGGAAAGCGTGGCCTGCGTGTTTTAGTTTTACGCTCAGGGTTGGCCTACGGTTCGAGAACCAATAACTAGACCTATAGGCCTAGTGGGATGAACTACGCCTTACGATTCAGAGGTTGTGGTTTCGAATCTGGGCCAAGCAACAATGGATTTATAAACTCGAAAAAATCATGTTTGAGTTTACACTTGTTTAAAATGGTGGAGAAAAACATCGGGTCACTATTTAATAAGCGACGATGGGCTTACAACTGGATACGTGGAATGCTTAAATTCTATGCAAGAAGTGGGCATGTTTCAAACGTAATGTTTGGACTCGCCTCTGACTGCCCCTTGTGGAATATCTTGACGGGTCTGCGCACTGAGTATTTTTCAAACTTTTCAAGTTTTTTTACATAATTACTAATTTTAATCGGGTATTTCTTCCATTTGTGTCTTTTTTATGTTATCCCGACGTTTTGATTGTGGTCACCGGCAGACACAGAGTCTGCCCGCGACCACGGCTGGCTGGGATAACAACAAAAAACATAAACACGTGATTAACTGTTTAATTCTTGTAAATTAAATTATGGTTTTTTGAACTCTGAAGGGGTGGGCGAGAGACACAACTGCAATTTATTTTCCCTCACCTTATTTTAATTATGATATGTTCCTGGTCTGATTGTTGTGGAGCCAACCATGATACTAGTTACTCATACCCATAATACGATGTTTGTTAGAGTTATGTCTGCAAATTAGATTCGGTCCTGACGGAACCAGACCGCAGGGCCGCCTCTATAGGACTCTTCAAATCCAAACTCTACAAAAAAATTATTTCTAACAAAATTGAGCACTTTATGTAGGTATATTTATGTATTTCATTTATTTATGTGTATTATTGTAATTATTATTTTTGTATGTTTATTTTATGTTAAAGTTACCTTAGTTAAATATTTTTTATCTATTATCTGGCACTACCACTTAATCTACACTACACAAAGGTTAGCTGGAAGAAAATGCTAATTAGCATTAAGTTCGCCTATGTATTATTGTATTAGTGCAATAAAGAAGTTTCTAATTTAATCTAACCAGTTGTTACAACCCGCATCATGCTGAGTGAGGGTCTATTTTGTGATACTAAGATTGTGTAATTTGTTCTTTTTTTTATTATATATCTTGTGTTGTTGCAAATAAATCTCTATCAAGATCTCATACAAGGATCCTAGTTTTATGCTACAACTGTATCCATATAAACAAATAATAAAATTAATGTGTCTGCCTGTGACTTCAAAATGACAATGACTTATATACGATGCCCAATCGTAAATAACGGTTTTAGAATTTGTATCTGTCTGTCCGTCTGAAAGTTTGTCTCGAATAGGCTCCGAAAAGGCTCAATAGATTTCAATGAAAAGTTTTGGGATTAAAACAGTAATTTTAACTTAAATTTTCGTGTATGTTCCATTTCGATATCTAACAGGGTTCAGATGATATGAAAATATGCGCGAAGAGAACACTCTGATGATAGTCACTCTTTTCCCGTTATATCCTTCTTACAAATGATTTTATCAGGTTAACAATGTTTGTTATATTTTTATTCGGTTATTAATACGTGAAGAGAAATTGTACGTTGTATCTTCTTTTTAAGTTTATTGCGTGCACGGAGGAGTGTAATGGTATGATAAAAGTTATATGGAGAAGGAGAACGCTTAAATTAAGCTAAAAAATTCATGGTCTAATTCGACCACTATGCACTTTCAGCTAGTATGCGTTAATAATAATTGTACGGTCTTTATTTTGTAACTAGTTAACCCGCCGAACTTCGTACCGCCTTGACATGCATATGACACGGACTGCCAAAGTACGTCACCCTGGTAAAATTGTCAATCTGCCATCATTATGTATGAGAAAATGAATTTTCTTCATAATTTGTTTTTGCGTTAATTTTTTGGATATTATAATAGTTATTCTGTTATTCGGGGTGAAGACAAATCAAAGATCATTAAAATCGGTCCAGCCTTTCTTGAGTTATAAATGGTGTAACTAACCCGACTTTGTTTTATATATATAGATCGCTTAAAATAACAGTGGGCCATAGAGAAGTGCAGCCACCACATCTCTACTAATATTATAAATTCGAAAGTAACTCTGTCTCTCTGTCTATTTCGTTTTCACGACTAAACGGCTTAACCGATTTTGATAAAATTTGGTATACACAAAATTATGACCAGGATTAAGACATATACTACTTTTTAAATGTGTTTATTGAAAAAATTATATACAAATTTGGTATTGAAAAAAAAACCTAACATATTAAAGTAAAAATTGAAGTAGGTATTTAAAAACATGCTAAAATTGTGTCTGTTAATCGATTTTATTCTCGACAAGAATTCATATAAATGCAATGATAATTGAATTTTGCGGTTTCTATGCGAATTGACTAAGGTTTTAAAGTCGGTGTAATGATTGAAAGTCGCATAATCGATATCGATCAGTATAATAGCATTTGTAATATTAGTATTTTTATTTTTATAGTGTTATCTGAACACATACGGAAAAATTCCAAGATTTTTAAAACTCTTGGAATTTGGTTTTAAAAATCTTGGAATTTGTAATATTGAAAATAAGAGTTCATCAAAAAATTTGCATTACAATTTTTTTTTGCTCATTTTTATTACGTGTAGAAGGAACAAGCAAATGGCCCACCTGGTGTTAAGTGAAACAAAGCATTGCCTCGTAGGTCACGCTCCTTAGAAACATACCCTTCGTTGCATTGCCCTGCGTCCATCAACTAGGCATACCTATAGGTGTTGATCCTCATGTGCCCGTAATTTCACCAACATCCTTCAAATCGAAACACAGGAATCCTGCTTGATGGCAAAGAACATAGAATAGAAAAGTGCATGTCATGCGTTTTGGAGTGTTAATGTAAAAAAAAAACAAAGTTGAGAGAAAAAAAAGGTCTATAAATTGTAGTTAATTTACATAAATTGATTTGACTTTTTTTTTATACTACTGGAGATAGAACAAGCCTATGGCCCATCTGATGGTAAGTGGTAACCATCGCCTATAACAAGTTTGCGTCGTAGGTCACGGTCCTTAGAAATGTGCCCTACGATGCACATCACTGCGTCCATCAACTTGAGGCATACAGGTGTAAAGCCTCATGTGCCTGTAATTTAACCGGCATCCATACCCTTCAAATCGAAACACAGCAATTCTGCTTGGCGGTAGAAATAGGTATGGTGGTAGTACTTCCCCGGGCGAGCCCTTTCAAAAGAAACTCTACTACTCTTATTATACTAATAACAACATAAATTTTAATTATCGTAATGTTACAATAGGTAGGTACAGATACAATCGCTTGTTTAATCTTAGAATAAAAACAATATGGCCAAATATACGAGTGCACCGTGTTACGCAGATGATACCTATCCTAGTTTTAAAATAAAATCAGTTTTATAAAAAAAAACTCTTATCACTTGGCAAGTTTTTCAACAAATCAAAGCGTGTCAAATAATCGATCAACTGGAATCCAGCGATTTCCGATAGCGGTGTTTATAAATATTCACTGTGAGCTAATCCATTACGGATTATTGTTACAGCGATAAGCAGATATTACTAACGATTGGCGTTATCGCCCGCTTAGTACGCTGATAAAGTAAATGTGATTGATTTTGAAAATAGAATGTTTTAACTTTTATTTTATTGTGTGTTTGAATCTGGAATGAAGGTCAGTTTGCTAACGTTTCAGTTTTATTAGCAACTAGTTGACTCGCCCACGGGCAACGTCGTCCACGGTTTGTCAATAAAACATTACCCTCCTATGTCTCAAGTCCATTCATTATATATCTAGGTATATGGGTACCAAATTACATCTAAATCGGTCGAGCCGTTAAGTCGTGAAAAGGTAACAAACAGAACAGAGACAGAGTTACTTTCAAATCGGTATATACGTAGTTTATAACCTGGATTAACACATAGGCTACTTTTTGTTGCCAAACAACGCGTGTGAAGCCGCTGGTGGAAGCTAGTTATACATATCAACCTTCCTCTTGTATCACTCTATCTATTGCTGAAAACTGCATTAAAATCCGTTGAGTAGTTTAAAAGATCTAAGGTAACAGACAGCGGAAGAAACTTCATTTTATACCATGTAAAGATGTGATTGTGTAAGCCTAAGCACGTTTTTAGACTATAACTACCCAATAATTAATTAATTTAAGCCTAAGAGATTTAATCCTCCTATCCATATACCTGTAGTTGGTACCAACTACAGGCAAAATTCATTTCTGTGGCGAGCAAGCAACAACTTTAATAAGCTGAGTAAGCGATTAGATCTAGATCTATTCTGTACGAGTGTCAGTTCAGCCAGACTGCGGCTGAACAGAGAATTTTTTGGCGTACTACTCGTATTTAAGTAGCTTTTACGTTAACTTCCTTATTTATCTATTTATAACCACTTTGTTTAGACTTTTTATTGTACACTTCACATTTTGTTTTTAGTATGTTGTTTAGTCGTGAAAACCTATTATTGGCTTTCTTTTATTTATTTTGTTTCATATTGTGTATAATTAGCTGTTGGTTTTCCAAATAAATAAATAATATTAGATTAGATTAGAAAATTCTTTGTTCCACTAATAAAATAATACATAGGCGAACTTCATGCTAATTAGCATTTTCTTCTAGCTAATCTGTCAGAAAATAGATAAACAATATTTAACTTAGGTA
Source organism: Philereme transversata (assembly GCA_963924445.1). NCBI lineage: Eukaryota > Metazoa > Arthropoda > Insecta > Lepidoptera > Geometridae > Philereme > Philereme transversata. The sequence goes on from OZ004342.1 coordinate 17,445,120, forward strand.
ACTTTAACATAAACATATAATATTGATTGATGTATAAAGAAAACATTTGTATTAGTATTTTTACATTAAGTTTGGAGCAAATCACACTCACACTAATATTATAAATTTGAAAGTTTGGATGTTTGTTTATTTGGTTGTCACTCAACAAACTCCCAAGGGATGTACAAAAATTGACAATTAACAAATTTACAAACGTAATTAAACAAAATCTTTATAAAAAAGCCTACTATAAAATATCGGATTATTTAGATGATAGAGAAGCTTGAGATTGAAATTGCTCCAACTCGTTCAAAATGTTACAATTTAGACGTAATTTATTTTCTGTATTGTTATTTAAAATGATCATTAAAAAAAACCAGCTTTGTTTCTTGCCTTTCTTTCCTGGCTTGGTCGCGAAGGTACAGGCAGTAAAATTGACGTTTCAAAGTGATCCTTGTGATTTTAATGAATACAATATTTTGACTTTGACTTTGAATCACGTCATAATTGCTGAACCAATTACGATGAAATTTGGTGTGTTGATAGATTATAACCGGGATTTAAACATAGGCTACCTTTTGTTGACAAACGACAAACAACGCGTTCAAAGCCACTGGCGGTAGCTACGTATACATTTTACTAAAACAAGAACGAATGAGAGTTTATTTTTTAGGAAACTAAATTTTAATCACAGATCTTTTTCAAATAGACGCACCTATCTTGCTCACCGTTACTGATTCCCAAAGATGACTTAGGAGTTTCAAAATCGATATAAAAAAGGGTATAAGCTCAATTACGCCTCAGATGGCCGCATAGAAAGTGGGCGCGTGCTACCGACAAAAACCACTAAGAGATTTTAGTAGAGAATAATCCGTGCAATGAGACACGTACGTACGTGAAATATTCCGTGTTCCATTTGATACTACTACACAATGACTAATAATTATTGGTTTACAACGCGCAATATAATTTGTAATACACTACCGTTCACTTTTCGACTCCCCACGTCTATGCGCGATCTGACAGTTTTTCACGCGCACGTCAGATTCTTATTGACATTTTTAAGAGCTTGATTTTCTTGTATTTTGTCTGTAATTGCATGAAGTTAATTTAAAATAAGCGTGCATTCATCCGGACGTGTTACATAGCACGTCTAGTATCGTAAATTTCTTTTTTATCCAGCTCATAAACGATCTAAGCTGACAGTGGCTAGCAGGCACGCGCCGACTCGCTCCGACTTACACTCGATAATAGGCTCCACCTCGCGGATAAAGCAACGATACCGTTACCTTTCTCAAATCACGTACACTATTGTAATATCCAATCGCTCAGAAATGAGATTGCGGCTAACAAGTTATTTATATTGACGTTTTAATATCGACACTGACTGAAAAAACTATTTAAAAAGGTAATTATAAATGTGGTGTACGTAACAGCCACCGTACTCGCGGGCCTTTTGATGCAGCTAAGCCTCAAGATTAATTTTGCCGCCACAATGAACCAGTTTAAAGTCAATAATACACGTCTTATTAAGTATCGGTTGCAATATTTGTTTGTCAATTCTAAAGTTTCGAAAGTGTGCGCACGATCGACGGGCGAAGCTCCCGGGGCCAGCCGATAGGATCTTTAATGCGGTTCCTTTTTTTGGGAGAAAAATGATTAATATAGAGGATCGGCGCGGACGGATAAGTAGTCGAGATTGACGGAATGACGCGGGGTCTGTGACCGGACGGGACGGGACGAGCTGCGAAAAGCCGCGAGGCTGCATTGCGCAGCCGCAGCCAAAAACTAACCATAAATTACTGGCTACTTGCTGGACCGCTGCTGACGACACGCGCGGTGCTTTTTTACTGCCTCCGATCCTGTTACGACGTAAACTTCTCACGGACATCAGATCATTATAAACCATATCTTTGAGAAATTGCTTCGAGTAATGACGTTAAAGAATTATGAGCCTCTGTTTCGTAAGATTTCATGGGAAATTCGCATTATAACATTGTCATCTTAATCACGGCAAGATCAATGCGCTCGCTATCCTGATCAGGTCTCGAGTCGACGTGAATAAGGTAATGCGTGCAAATTTTTAAAAATTCGCCAAAGTATCGTAATGACTACCCTTGGAAGAGATAATGAAAACGAATAAAGGGCCAAATACATGCGCGCGGATGTGGAATTTCGGTAGCCCACGGCTTTACAGGGACGGACTGCGCCTCGGACTTGGAGCCTTTTTGCTCTAATTTGTAGCAGTTGGTATGTTTCTAAATAAGCAATTCGTATTTAATGGTCTTTTTCAAATGAATTTCCAGTAAACCGTCAGAGTGTACAATCAATTATGGTAAAACTGTTTTTTTCCTACATGACTGTGTTAATTGCTTACATAATTTAACCTTAAAATGCGAATAAAAATTCTGATTCAGTTCTGTATTGAGTTTGAAGTCGTAGTGGGAGAAACTACAATATGTAGACTTTGCTGTAGGCGATCGTGATAATGCATCGAAGCTGTTTAATTAATAATAAATGCGAGTCGGAGCTGATACCGTCTGACTGAAATGATGCCACGCTTTGACAAGGAGTAATCGTCAGTAATCGTCCTGAGTTTTCCATAATAACACAAAAATAAAATAATTTAGCGAATGCTTTAACCGCTCCTTAAATATTCATCGTATCCGCACATACATACATCAGGCAAAAAGTGCCCGTCTTTCTCCAAGGGAAGGCGACGTTCACTCTAGCGATTACGTTATTTTTTTGCCTCCCTCATTATGCAGATTCCGACGAAAAAGGAATAAATTTAATAACACGCGTTCGTGCGCATGCGTTATCGAACGCACTTGCTTCTGATAATCTGCTCGCGCGCCGCTCCACGCAATTACAGTGCACCGAACAGCGAGCAAACACGGCTCTTTCAATGCGAAATTCTTTTCAAATTCATACACGAAAGTATCATTGAAACTATGATTCCTTCATACACGAAAGTATCATTGAAACTATGATTCCTACGATTTAAACTTACGGTGTCAAGTCAAATGTAATTGATTACAAATGTCAAATATAATAATAAATAAATATTGCTAAACATTTCACACAGCGCTATCTAAGCAGAGCTTGTACTATGGGAACCAGATAACTGATAGAATGCTTATATACTTTTTTTTGTAAGCATATACTTATAATATATAGAAAAACACCCAGACACAGAACAAATATCTGTAGATCATGCAACCATTCGTTGCAAACCCGCTACCTCCTGCGTCTCAGCCGGCTGCGCTACGGAGGCAGTCAATGATGTGACAATGGCTAGATAATAAATGTTTTGAGAGGACAATGTTTGACAGTCAAAAATTTAAGAGACATCGTCGCCCTATTGCATATTTGTTGAACAAGAAAAATATAACAGTAACATAAAAATGCTTACTGTGTGTAGTAAGAATTAATTAAGTGACTGGTTGCAAGTTGATCGGGTTATTGGAATAGCGTAAAACCATACATCTAGAAATCCATTCTATACAAAACGAACGCCCAGATATCAGACCTTAGAAGCCGGCAAATTTATATTTCACAAGATAAAATACTCTCTGTTCCAATTCACGTTACCTAATCCACCAAAAATGAAAGGTGTACTACAATTGTTATATTTACTTACAGTAATTGAAACGACATGCTTGTTTCTACAACAATAGCCACAGAGTATAACGGATATTATTTAGGTAGCAGATTCGTGATTAGCTATTAATTTATTTCATATCAAACCGATTACGAATGGTTACAGTCTCAATAGATCGTACGATAGTTTTATTCGCTGTTTTATTGTCTTAAAACATAATAGATATGCTGATAAAAAATACTGTTTATTCTTATAAGTTTAGAACCAGTGTTAAAATGGCAGGCTATTATTTTGTTTGGCGATCGACGAGCGGTCGGAGGTTTGGGCGGTATTTAAAAGATAAAGATTAATTTATTTGCGATACATGTATTAGCCATGATCAGCATACAAACATGCAAAATTAATTAACAAATTTTAATGTAATTATCAATTCATTATAAATAAATAAAAAATATGGCAAGTCATTGGAATTTGTCTAATATTCGTCTATAGTATAGTAAGCCTTATGTAAGAGTACTTTTTAAGTTTTAATTTAAAATTATGAATTTGTACAATTTCTAATATACGGGGTATTTGGTAATATACTGACGATATTCAAGTGACGGTTTCTCAAAACATAAAAAATACATCTCGAAAAAAAAACTTCTAGTTATATTATACAATTTTCAAGAAAATCGACTAAGTTTAGGTGATTAATTCGATGTAAAACTTACTGTCTACTCTTGCAATCGACATCCAAAAATAAAGGCCGATTTGATATCTCTTTCGGAAATGCCTGCGTTATGGGTTAGAAAGGGACATCAAGAGATATCTCAAGACGTGACCAATACAGTATTTGTGATTAGATGGCGAGCATTATGCAATAGCACAACATGAGAAAAACAAGCACTTTATTTGAAGTGGTTGTTTTTACATGCTAAAATAAATTTGACATTTCTATGGTAAACATTTCACAAATTTATTTATTATGCTCATCAAAATAACCCCTTTCATTTTTGTACGTATATTATCAAACACCCTATATATTTGGGTAGGTGATTGAATATCTCAGGTGCCATACAGAAGACACTGTTATTATATATTTGCTTTTAGTACCAAAATTTAATTTTAGAATTAATTTTTCGCTAAACCAAGTGACAGTGAAAGTTTAAATATTTCATTGAGAATTCGCTTTGTTATATTGGAATTTGAAGATAACCAATTGGTACGATCAATTTACCCCTCTTGAGTTGAGCTACGTAAGATTGCTCATTACCGTTTTGTGAGCAAAAAATATTCTAAGATGTATCATATACGGTATCGCCCGCTAATACGATCCGAGAGAAGGCCCGGTAACGTAGTTGTCTCGGGTTGCGGCCGCCTAATAAGGATAATCCTGCACCTGAGGAGTGCAATTAATAATGGATGAAAGCTGCGGAATCTATGCAAACACTACATAAGATTACGAGCAGGAATGTGGGGTGTTCGGTGATCGCTCCATACCTGGAGCTCAAATTCCAAATTTTTGATGACTCTTCAAAAGATTAACCAGTGATAATTCTGTAATGTATACCTTAAAATTTAGTGCGGAAATTATAGTTATTTTTTCAAATTCAAAGTAAGAAAGCTAAAACTGACAGCAGTGTCTATAATTCTTGGAGGCTCTGCACGCGCCGCCTGATTCAGATCTAGGTATCTATTCAGTATCGAATAGTAGCTTGGATCGTGAAACGGTATTGAAGAAACTACAAGTAGCCTGACACATGATATAGCTTAAGAGGTAAAATCACTGTATAAACCAGTGCTACTTTAAACTTAAAGTTACTTTACTTAAATTTAACTAAATTGCTGGTCAAAAAGTAATTTTATGAGGGAAATTTTATTATAGTAACTTATACTCGAAGGTTTGCAATTTTTTCTGTGCTAGTAAAAAGATTGCAATAAAAAAGAGCTCAGTTGTAACTGGCCACCAATAAAATAGAAATACTAAAATACGACTTCATGTAATTGCATTTTCAAAGAATTCCAACAAATACCCACGTACTCTGCCTTAACTCGTTAGACCAGTTAGGAATTAAGTTCTAAAAGAATTTTCTTCGAGGATCAGAACAGCCAAAAACTGGCCCCCGGTTCTTAGCCTTGAATGGTTTAGCCCTCTGGACATGAGCAAATAGCTGACGTGGTCAGCGGGGGCCGCGGCTTGCATACACAATGCGGAGCGCGGAACACGGGTGGCGTCGAGTGGTGCAAACACTTTTTTGATGTTTGCTTAATTAATCAGACCACCACGATAGTATTCAGGAGTATTGATAGTGAGAAAGTGCTTTTCAGTTGATCATGGCGGTTTTTGTAAGTTTATTTTTGACTGATTTTTGGTTATTAAATAATAAATCTCAATTATCAATCAAGATCGACTAAAATTTGTTGACAAAGGCCTATTTGTATAAAATTAAACACTAGTAAACGAAATCCCAAATACCCACTACTTACACTTTTTCTAGAAATCTAAAACATAAAACTGTTTGAAAAGAAACTAAATAATCTTTTCGTAGTTCACTCGAACGAAAACAAATACAAAAGCCGCTCCACAGTCGTCTGTAGGAACGCCAGTAATGGAGTATTCAGTATTTGCTTCATTTTTTATTTTTTGTCGGTTCGATTACGCGAACGCGATCTCCTCATCGTGCTCGGCGAAATTCGGGAGCGTCTGAGCCGTCGAACCACCAGATATTAATTATTGATTGACGATAAAGCATGCGTAAATATTATTCGCGAACGCTTCGGCATGTCGAAAAATACACATTTTTTATTGTCGTGTTGAGTCAAAACGTACGATGTGTCGGAATGCCAGCTCTATATTTATTTGGATTTTAATTACTGTAATATTTAAATTTTAAATTTAGTGCATTATTTTCGGCATTGACAGTATTTAAAAGATGCTTGAGTTTTTATTAATATTTGGAGAGGTATTTAATAATTTTTAACCACTAATATTTGTTGAGACGAGATGTCTAATTTGAAATTCAATCGAATGCTTCGTGTGACTTATGGTATTTTAAAACACATTTATTAATATGAATTAATAAACCTCCTTTTTTACTTTAAGCATTCTTCAGTCAAGTTCAAGTATTACAATTTCAGCAGTCCTACTTATCTCAAAATATACTACCTACTTTAATATAGGATCTTATTAGGTATGTAATTAATATTTTTAGCGTTATTAATCACAACACTGATCCCAATCAGCGTTCTCAACAATGGGCGGTGGTAATGACTAGAGTCCTCAACTCGCCGTCAGCTGTCGTCTGCGCCGGCGCAGCCTAGCACCCCACTTTAATCCACGCTTAGTACGTAGACGACCACAGTTATTGAGAACGTTTTTATAAAACTTTAAACGTAATATAGTTTGATAATTAATATAAAAGAAATCTGAAACAGTCGAAACATTTCAGTTTTTTTACATGTACCCACAGAATCATTGTTTTTTTATATTAAGTACAAGATATTTTAAATCATTAGTTTAATTTCTAGAAATAGCTATAGATTACTGTAATATTTAATAGCTCAGCTATAATACAATCTACAAATAAAAAATAAAAAACTTTGAATCGTGATTAGATTTCATAACTAATTAGGCAAGAAACATTAGTCTCGTGCTCGATATCAATTTAATAAAAATACAATTTTAGAAAAACATTCACATTACATCAATCCTATTACGGCTTACCTCAAATGCATTTATCGCATTATTAACAAAGTGGAAAATTCCTACAAAACTACTCAATTATCCACTCGTTATTTTGCAATTAACGTTTCGCGTATTTTTCCCATACCACCTTTTTCTGGCAGGTCGAGAGAACTAGCAAATAACTTGAAATCCGTTTTTGGAAATTATTTTCAGTACATAACCAGGATTTAAACAGTATTTGGTCTTACAAAAAATGCGACTACACTTCGAGTGTTGCACTTCAAATGTGACTAAAAATGTGCATGTGCTACACAAATCTGGGTTTTGTTTCTGTACAATAGCTAGGTTCGTAGTTTTCGTAGCAGCAGGCTGTGCGTGTACCGCATTGTGCCTAAAACAAAGGGTTCTGTAGCACCACTCGAGCTTAATTTTCGAGTGCCGAGTTAGTATTTTTGAATTCGTTTTAATCGTGGGATAAACAATGAGAGTGGGGTGCATTCGGTCACGCCCCGAGCATGTGTGCGTACCTTTATTTCTAGTGGAGACATGGATGGTTGGCTCCACAGTTTTTGTACTCGACTCGAATTATTGGAACAAATCGACGACGCGATTATTATAGTTAAAGTGGTCATTGTGCGATTTAAATGTTTAATAATGAGTTGTTAATTTTATTTTTAATTCGCGACAACTAAAGTACCTTTGGAGTTATGGCAGACTAGCTGTTGCCCGCGACTTCATACGCGTTACACTACTAAATGCGTAGGTAACCTAGAAATAAAGCTAAACTCGCTGTTGCAACTTGACTTGACACCCCATTTTTTTCCCCATGAAACCAAATTTATGGGATAAAAAGTAGCCTATATGTTATTCTAGGTCTAGAACTAAACTTCTGCAAAGTTTGAGCCCAATCCGATAAGTAGTTTTGGTGTGGAGGGTAATAAAGACCAAAATCATTTTCATATAGAAATTTTGATACGCCATTTTTATCCTATGGGAACTGATTTATGAGATAAATGGTAACCTTTGTGGTGATCCAGGTTATAATCTAAGTATGTACCAAATTTCATCGAAATCAGTTCAGCCGTTACGGCGTGATTGAGTAACAAATAAACATCCAAACTTTCGCATATATAATATTAGTGTGATTCGCAACCACTAAAGTACATTAAATACAATAATTAACAATAATAAAGTACAAGGACTGCCTCCGTGGCGCAGTGGGCGTATAGCCGGCTGAGACGCAGGAGGTAGCGGGTTCGATTCCCGCCGCGGAACAAATGTTTGTATGATCTACAGATATTTGTTTCGTGCCTGGGTGTTTTTCTATATATTATAAGTATGTATTTACAAAAAAAAAGTATATAAGTATTCTATCAGTTATCTGGTTCCCATAGTACAAGCTCTGCTTAGTTTGGGGCTAGATAGCGCTGTGAGAAATGTCCAACAATATTTATTTATTATTTATTTGGAGTTAGGTAGCGTCCATTAATTACGTGAGACGTTTTTGACGATTTTTTGACTCCGCCTCCCCCCCTGGTGAGATGTCGCGAGATTTGTTTCGACCCCCTCCCTCCTCCCTTTATCTCACGTGAGATTTTTCAAAATTTATATTCATAGGGTAAATGCGTTGGACTTATTTAAAAAACACAATTGGCTCTTCATTATTTCAAGATTGCTTCTCTCGTTATCTAGATTTACAGTGATAAAATAAAAAATAAAAATTACGTGGTATTAGCCGAGACCCTTCTTTTCCCCCACGTGAGATTGGCCGAGATTCGGCTAGACCTCCTCCCCCCCTGAATACCTCACGTAATTAATGGACGGTCCCTTATGGCAGATGTGTTTGTTGCTTTTCAACATAAACTTATAAATTGACTTTCGATCGCAATGGGTCGTTAAACAATCTTTAGCTGTAGGTTTAGTTGAGTTGTTGAAATAGTAGTTGCATGCAAATAAACAAGGCTGGTAAGATAATTAAAATCACTATAATTACAGCTACTTAATGAAATGAATAGGATCATCTTTACGAGGTTATTTTTGTTAGAGAATCCGATGTAAATCGCTATGATTTACAATTCAGGCTCACCGCAGACCTAGTGTTGGGACAAAAGCTCAAACCGGTACAATCATCAAAATAAATAACAAAGTAACAAATTTTTTACTTTTTTACTCGTAATTTTTTTATTTTTTAAGTTGATATCAATACTCCTTAGTGCTTTTGATTTAAATTACATTTTATTTTACACATGTTTGAAAACTCAATTCGATTTTATTCAAAAAAGGTTGAACTCACTTAAAAACATAATAAATACTCTTTAAAATAGGAATGTCTTCGAGATATATTTGTCACCGTACTATATTAGCACCTCATTTAAAGGTTTCTAAACTTAAAGGTTATGCACTTTTAGGACACGGCCTCATAGGGACGTAGAGTTCGTTTTGTTCCAGGTTCTTGATGCGTACAGCTAAGGTATGGAACACTTTGCCGTCGTCTGTTTTTCCTAAAGAATACAATCCGGGCCTCTTTAAGGTAAGAGTAAATAGGTATCTTCTGGATCTTCGCGCTTCATCTCAGACCACATCATCACTTACCATCAGATGAGATTGTGGTCAAACTGAGTTATATCCAACTTAAAAAAAAAATATATTGCTCACGAGATATTTTCACGAGAAAGCGAGCGAGGACGCTAATACTGTAGGGGACGATTCTTTCTTTCTTAGATAGGTAGGTCGGTTTTTTTAGAGCGTCTTCTCTGTGGCACTTCATTCTTTCTCTCGATATCAACTAATAACGATGCATAGTGCTTTGAAGCGAATTAAAGCCGATACTTTCCTAACATAACAATGAGGAGTTAGGTTTGATTGGGTTTTAAAGCAACACTTTATAGAGCCAAGTCAAATCTAACACGTGCATCAAGTGTCATAGTAATAACGGAAAGAAAACTACAATTTATAGGAATGAAAAACATCTATTGAAAATCAACTCATAATCACATAAGCAGTTACGCTACTTATTCGGAAACTACTCTGCGTAACTATTAGATTATCGATAGAATGTCACAAAAAAAGTTGGCATACTAAATCGTATGTAAATTGTATGTGAACGAGGTATCGGAGGGTAAGGGTGAGTGATGCGAAACGCGTGAGCAAACGTTGCGATCGACGACTCCTGCGCACAGGGAAATGACGGAAACACAACGACAAATAATCCCACACACACATGCAAGCTCCAGAATAGTACTATGAAGGTGCATAGGGTTGTCAACTTGTTGTTTATGAAAGAAAATAAATAATAAATAAACAATGCGGGGCGTTTCACACAACCTTATTTAGCCCCAAACTAAGCCAAGCTTGTACTATGAGAACTAGATATTTATCTATATTATACACACATATTATATATAGAGTAATTTCCAGACCCGGAACAAATATCTGTAGAGCATGCAAATATTTGTTGCACTGCGGGAATGAAACCTGCATTCTCCTGCGTCTCAGTCTGCTTTTCGCCCACTGTGCCACGGACGTCGTCGAGCTTCAAGGTCGGTAAGCTTATGCAAACTATAGCTATCCCTGTTGTATAGTTCTTAGGTCATCCGAAGCTCACTCCAGTCTAAATGAATGTATCACTCTTAAAAATAAAAGTAGGTTAAATATAGGGATAGATATAACACAGAACAAAAATGTAATTACTTTTTCAAATATTTGTGTGTGTAATGTTATCATTTTTGTTTTAAAATGGAATGATGGGACAAGCCTACGGACCACCTGTTGTTAAACGTCGGAATAACAAATACAAAAGGTACATACGCGATAAATACCCGTTTTAATCAGTAATCATCTGATGTTAAGTGGTTACCAATACTTAAAACAATTGCATTACCTCATAGGTTACTAGTTAACATATAAATACAAAAAAAAGTCAACAACAATTCAATTCGTGCAATCTTAAAATCCTGTCGAATTCTTGTGTTCTATAATTTTTTTTTACAACATTATTGTGTATACCGGACTTGAATTCGCAACCTTCCTCTTGATACGAGGATGCACTGCCATTGACTTGCACTAAATACATTGAGCAGGTTAAAAAACTGTCTAAGTTTTCCTAGATGGAGCTAACAGTGCTATAGTCGTAATCTGAATCATCTCACTAATTTCGACCCTGACGTGACAAAAGCCTGTAGCACAATTGGTAGTGCATCCTCTCATCAAGAGGAAGGTTGCGGGATCAAGTCCCATCTAGGCTTGACATTTTTTTAGATTTTAAAAATCTTGGAATTCTCCGTAAGTGTTCGGATAACACTATACAAATAAAAATACTATCATCGTGCAGTTAAAATAGTGACATCCCTAACTTCTTTCTTAAGTAACGCAAGAATTGTAGCGCAGCCGTAATCCATTGTCTATGCAAATATATATTAATAATAGATTCCATAGGTATGCAACTGTATTTTCCATGCGTTTTTATTAATTTGCGAATAGGGAATATACAAAGCCTTGCATTAATTATTTCGAAGAACTGCATAAACAGTCATGTGATACCTATATTTATATACATACATATGGAGTTAATAGGTATAGAAGATAAGACAGTTAATGAATTTAACGCTTCTGATACCATCGAAGGACACAAAGAAAACATGCGTGCTTAAGTTAATAATCAAGTAGACCCACTAGTAACGAATTCTCACGCACACAGCGAACAATTTCGAATGTAAAATTATAATTGTTTTGGTAAAGGAAGTTGCGGATTCAAACCGAAGTAATGACGCTGACCTGCACGCAACGCTATTTTTTACATAAAAACAATTTATTATTAGGTCGAGATATAAACGACTCGCTTCAGTCGCTACAGTTACTTCATGCGAAAGTGTAAATCGTTACGATGCATGAGCAAGCGATAAGCTTTCAAAAATATTATCTTGCTTGTGCCTAAACGGAAAAAAATGTAATTACGGGCGTTGCGTTAGAAATTGCATACATTTACTCACGCATCGAAATAAGTAATTAATGCGTGGGTAGTATCGGGCGACGATCTCTGCAAAGCGATCTCATCGAATTTTATAACAATCAAAGCTCCAGTCTACGTGAAAACAGTAGCGACTCGTCACAGTCGCGCGACTTGTTGCCCGATCTATCGGCGGATGCGTCGATCGCTATCGCAACCCAGACCGTTACAGAAGTTTTTCGCGAGAAAAAATACAATTATTATAATGATCGTCCTAGTATGGGATCGCCACTTGTATATGCAAATTATTAACTAATTAAGAGGGAATGAATTTTTCATTGCGTTTGCATGTGGTAAAGCAAATAAAAACTATGAGTTTTTGTGAGGGTACTTATCCGACCATTGTCACAACATACATAATTATGTAGAGTTGATTGATCTAATAACAGCCGTACATACATACTTTATCTTATAGATATAAATCAATTTAAATGAAAATATAGTAACAAGATGTTTATATCGATTTATATCGAGCCTATGACCCCTTATAAACTAAATTGATGCATTTCTTGGGAACAATTCTTAGCCCGTTACGCATTATAAGTCCCTTGTTTGTAGAACTCTACTGGTTTTTAAAGCGGCTTAAAAGTGAATAGGGACGGGAAGTAAAGGGTTCTTATGCCTCCGGTTATCGTGAGCTTAATCTTGGCGAGCAAATTGGGATTAATTGAACTTTTTCCTTTTAATTCTGAGAGCTTTTGTGTTCTCTGCGTAATTCGTTATGCGTGTCACTTGAGGACATTTATAGAGCAGATGTTACCGCTGTATTATGTATTAATTTCATTATGTAATACTGGTAATTACTGAGTATTTTTTTAATTTTTATGTTAAACTTGTAGACACACAAGCTGACGGGCCTCCTGATGTTAAGTGGTCACCGCCGCCTATAAACTCCTGCAGCACTCGAGGTACTGCAGTCGCGTTGCCTAGTACTTAAAACCCTATTTACACCTCTCTTGAAGGCGTTCATTTTAAAGCCCACTGGAAAAACCTCCGGAGGAAGGTCATTCCACATCATGCAGGTGCGTGGAAGAAACGAGCGGGTGAAACGCACCGTGTGAGACTTTTACGCATCTACAATATGTGGGTGAGCTCGTTGCCGGTTGCGGAAGGTACGATGGTACGAAGTGGGAAGCATGGATTAAATTGAACAGCACTTCAGAACATTCGCCGTTATATATTTTATAGAAAACGTTGAGCGCTCCTATGCCACTTGTATATTTATTTTTAAATAGAGTAGTTACGTAGTTTATAATATCACCATGGTGTTAAATCTAATTCTTAGAACCCTGTCACATTGAAACATTAATATCAATATACAGTTGGAATAACTGCGAGAAGGTTCTTAGTAGCTGTGTTTTTCTACTACACTTATCAACATTATCAGTATTATTAAACTGGTGTCTAGATCTAATTTATAATCTATCTATTCAAGTAGCTACCACTTCACAAGTCATAACCAACTAATCAGAAGATTAGATATCAGTAACTATCTAAGACTTATTGCTACTGTTGATACCAGTTCATAGCTAGAAGAACTGATGGCAATTGGGACAGAAGGCTCTCAAAGGAGACCATGCACTGAAAAGTTCAGCGTAGATAAATATAAAGACGGTGGTCTTGGCAGAATAACAGCGTCCACTGGTAACCCCGTTGACATAATACTGAGTTGAGGCCTTTTTCCTGGTAAACCACACAACATATCCAACTTATGATTAAAAATAATAATTATTGATTTTATTTTTACGTATACTGCTTTTTTTTATCTAGCCTATGCTGTCCCACTGCTGCGCAAAGGCCTCCCCCTCATCTCTCCACTTATCTCGATCTTGTACCAAATCCCGCCAGTCCCTATAAAAGGCGTCCAAATCATCGCGCCCCCGCTTCTTAGGCCTTCCACGATGTCGCTTTCCATCCACAGGGCTCCATCCAGTTACGACCTTGGCCCACCTATTTACTAGCATGCGGGAGAAATGATCCACCCAATCCCACTTCAACTTGGCAGCCTTTATACCGACGTCAGCGATGCCGCTCCTTGAGCGCAGCGAGGTGTCCCGAATCCTGTCTATTCTCTTGACACCCAAAATGCTGCGCTCCATCGCACTGCTTACTTAATTTTTTCATGTTTTATCTGTTGTATGTGTGTTAAGTGGCAAATAAATGATTATCTATGTCTAAAGACGTGATAATCGTTGTTGGGAGCCGTTGCGTACAGGCCGCGCGAGATCAGTCGCTCTGGGAGTGAATGGGGGAGGCCTATGCCTGATATGACGATGAAAATGATTGCAGAGTACTATCTGCTCAATAGAATTGTGCGTTAGCTGAATTAAGGGTGAGGGTTAGGTATCTATAGCCGATGTCGGTTACGAGCTCTCAGGTGTGACGCGACGGAAGCCCGCTATCATTAGCCTACCCACATACAAAGTGCGTGTGCGTGCACCCTCACATCTGTTTATGTAGGTGCAGGATTAGGAGGATTTTTGATGCGTGTGAATGTTGTTTCTATAGAGCTCATAGAACTTGTGCGTTTTTCTGTGATGTTCACTCTTTTGGTAGAGTTCACTGTGAAATTACCGAAGACACTAATTGAGCTTTGTGCCTGTCAGAAAATAGTTTTAAGTATTATATTATATAAGGCACTAAGGTATATATTTATATGGGCCGTAGACTTAAGTTTTAACATTTTGTACTTGTCTACTGTTGCCTGAAAAAAAAACTTATTTTGATTACTAGCTGCTGCCCGCGACTTCGTACGCGTTACACTACTAAATGTGTAGGTTATATATAAATAAAGCTAAACTCGCTGTTGCAACTTGACTTGACTCCCAATTTTTATCCCATGAGAACTGATTTATGTGTTAAAAGGTAGTCTATGTGGTAATCAAGGTTATAAATTTCATCGAAATCGGTTTAGCCGTTATGACGTGATTGAGTAACAAATAAACAAACATCCAAACTTTCGCATTTATATTATTAGTGTGATTAAAACAAACGTAATAAATTTGGTAATATTATGATGTTGGCTGTTTAAACCTTTGATCTGAAGTAGACTTTATACGTTTTATTTAGAAGAACTAAAGCCTAATTTGGAAATGATACGAAAACTTTAAGTATACAGTAAAATTATAATCATGGAGCGTGAAAACATTTTCATAAAGAATGAGTGGGTTCTGTCTAGGCTGAAACACACTTTCATTTTATCAAATCAAATCATTTATTATTTTTTAATCAACTTAGGATCGTTTACACTATGGTGTTTGTAGATTATAGTTAGGTCCTTATTTGTAGAGTTAGGTACTTATGTATTTGTAGTTAGTTAGGAACTTATTGTCAGTTGTTACAGTCAATGGAACACCAGCTGTTGTGCCCTTTGTGCCCGAATTCCTACATGATGGAAGATTTAAACACTACTTCTGACGCCATCAATGTAGCCAAGTATCTATCTAACTAAATATGAGAAGTATATTGACACACTAAGCCTAGCAAAACAATCCCTAAACGTAGCGCTAAACATGTTTAAATTTGGCTGAATGATTTGATCATTGCGCAAGTAGCCTCTGAGAAGATTCTTATTCTAGGGTTTTGCTAGTAGATAATTTATTTAATTATAGGTGAGATTAAATGATTGAAAAAATAATCATTTCTTTATAAAACGAAAGATACATAAACGAATTATTCTAATCCATCCCTGTGTAATATCCACGGTCCCAACAAGCGGGCACCGGTGAACAATAAAATGCGAAATAAATACCTAATACATTTTCCAACCGTTCCGATACACTGATGAACAGACTTACGATAGGTTTAGCGTATTATTAATGAACCTGCTTGCTGCTGCCCTCGACTTTGCTTATGCATTGCCTAGATAAAAAGTAAAGTATCCTCATTTATTCACATAGATCCTATCCATCTAAAGGTTGCCTCGAAGAAATTGCTAGAGAGATCGAGATAAGTTCGCCAATTGTACCTATGATTTAAAAAAATATTTCTTTTTCTGGATGTTTTTTTTTATATATCTACAAGTATCTAATAAACCTACTACTAATTGGATAGATTTCTGTTTTGTGTTTTGTATTGACGGAGAGTAGGGTAAGATGGGGGAATGCCAGTCAGTGGGGAATGCCAGTCAGTGTCATACAACTAGGTTCAAATAATGACAGAGTAAAACTACGCATGCTGCCATCTAGTATACACGCCAGTGAACTAATTTACGAAGCGCGGCCATTGCTCGTCACTTGATGTGTCTGTGAGAACTGGGAATCTGTTGTGTCGATTTTTTATCTAAAAATTGTGAATTTTAAACTAAAGGTAAGTAAGTGATGTTATAAACTACTTGATATATTTCAATGCACATTTATTAATATGTGTTAGTGAATACGTTAGCCGGGATGGATTTCACAAAGTTTGGTTAAAAGTTTTTGACAACCGGCTAACCAAAAGTTAGGTTAGATTTGGGTTGTGCCGGTCATTCTTAGTGGGAAATGCCAGTCGCCGACCGGCATTGTCATTTATGAAAGTATAGTGTAATTTTTATTATAAATTGCAAATGTTCCTTTGCTAAATAATGTCACTTAATTGTTTTATGTTTGTCGCAGATGCCTCGATACAAACCAAGAACCACTGCAAAAGCTTGTTGGACACAAACAGACTTAAAAAATGCGGTAGAGGAGGTTCAAAAGGGTAAATCCATACGATCAACTTCTAAAAAATGTAATATACCGTTTAGTACACTACAGGAGCGGTTAAAGAAGAATCTAGTTGATACGGGGCCATCTCTCGGAAGACATTCGACATTCTCACCACTTGAAGAACAAGGTATGGCGGAAAATATAAAATTACTAGCTAAGCTATTTTATGGTCTGAGTCCACTCCAAGTTCGTAGTGCAGCTTACAACTACGCTGAGGCAAACAATATAAAGCACAATTTTAACAATGAGAGGAAACTAGCTGGAAAAGATTGGCTTTATGGTTTTTTAAAGCGAAATCCTTCAGTATCTATCCGCCAACCCGAGGCAACCAGTATTAATCGCGTGACAGCATTCAACAGAGAGGAGGTAAACTTGTTCTTCAAAAATCTGGAAGTTGTTATGGAGAAACACAAATTTACTTCATCGAAAATATTCAACATGGATGAAACAGGTATCACCACCGTGCAAGATCCTGGAACAATTATTGCCGAAAAGGGACAGAAAAGAGTCGGGTCAGTTACCAGTTATGAACGAGGAAAAAATATAACGGTTATTTGTGCAATGTCTGCCGTGGGGACCTATATACCACCTATGTTTATTTACGCAAGGAAGCGAATGTCACCACAGTTATCCAAAGATGGCCCAACAGAAGCTATATATCATTGCTCCAAAAATGGATGGACAAATCAAGAGCTCTTTGTCATATGGCTAAAACATTTTGTTCAGTTTACAAAACCGTCTCCAGAGGAGCCTGTTCTGCTCATAGCAGACAATCATTATAGCCACGTGTCTTTGGAAGCATATGAGTATTGTCGAACTCATTCCATTGTTGTGCTCTCCATTCCCCCGCACACATCTCATAGAATGCAACCATTAGATGTTGCATTTTATGGGCCCCTAAAAAGTGCCTTTCGGAAAGAGATCTATTCATGAAAAGCAATGCCTTGCAAAAAATTACTCCGTATGATGTGGCTTCCTTGTTTAATAAAGCCTACAGCAACACTGCTTCCATACAGAAAGGGGTTTCTGGATTTAGAGCATCCGGAATTTTTCCCATCAATCCAAACGTTTTTGGAGAAGAAGACTTCATGGCTTCAGACTATCTTATGAACACAGGACATGACACTATAACTACTGTGATAGACGATTCCGCAGCTAACCAAAACCAAGAAAACGATACGGTTACTGTGATAGATGATTCCACAACTAACCAAGACCAAGATCCACCAACACCTAATATAGAGGCCAATAATTTGCCAAGCACAGATGCCCAAGTACAAAGCACCGAAGCTAAAAACCCAGTTCCAGGACCTAGTAATATCTTAATGCCAAATAATAACATATTTTCTCCGTTGCCACTTCCAAAGGATGCTAAAACTAGACAGCGTACATGCATAAGACAACATGCTACTATTCTGACATCAACTCCAATGAAAAAAAAATTAGAGGACAAGAATAGAAAGAAACAAGAAAAAATGATAAAACAGAAAGATAATAAAACTGTGAAGAATATTAAGATCAAGAAAAGGAACCCGACGAAAAAGAAATCAAATCTCCTTATTGAATTTTCTTCTTCGGATAAAGAAGTTTTCGTTGCCAAGAAGAAAAATAAATACAACAAAATATATGAGGAATCCCTTGAATCAAGCACATCAGATGAACAGAATCTGGAAAATATTTGCAATGACGACAGCGATGATGAAATTTGCCCAACAAACGAAAATGAAGTTTGTTGTGTTTGCAAAGAGTTTGGAAAGAACGAGGTGTGGTATAGGTGTCGTGGTTGTGGACAGTGGGCTCACAAAGAATGCAGTGGTGTCGATGACCCTAATCTTTATATGTGTGATTATTGTGAGAGAAAACGGAGCGTTCTCAAACGCCTTGATTTGTAAGCTTGAGTTTTTTTTCTTTAAATAAGAACTAGACTGATAAAATTTTTGCTTTATTTTATTAATAGTTTATTTTGGTAAGAAAACCCAATGTTTTAGGTATACCGGCATTACCTGCATAGGCGACCTTCAATACCCGCAAGGCTGGGGAATGGCGATCAAACGTGTGTTTTTTAAAAAGTATATAAATCTACCGAACGGTAAAAGTTAGGCAATTTTCGATCACTAGATGTTATAGTCAGATAAATCAGCTATGTAATAGTTCCGTTTCTTTTGCTTTAAGTTTTATATTTATGGAATTATTTTGATAACCGCTTAACCGACCGCCATTCCCCCATCTTACCCTATCTGCTAATACTTAAAATTGTTAGATTTTGATTATTTTTTTTTGAACCGTCCGGTCATGTGGTATTTGGATAAAAAGTAGATTATCTGCCTAATAAACTCGCATTAGTTATATGTATTATAAGTATGTATTTATAAAAAAGTATTTATGTATTGTATCAGTTATCTGTTATGTTATCAGTGACATGTTTATTAGTATTATTATATTTGGAATACTGATAGATACTCGTAGTTATACTGTGTTTTGCCTTTTGGGTTGAGTAATTTCCTTTCACTTTTTTGTGCACATAAAACAAGTTGAAATATTAATATTAAATTAAATATTAATATATGTGATTATTAATAATAAAATATATATTAAGTAATAAATATATGTATATGTAATTTATTAATTTTATTTAATACTAGCTGAAGGCCCGCGACTTCGTACGCGTTACACTACTAAATATGTAGGTGGATAACCTAGAAATAAAGTTAAACTCGCTGTTGCAACTTGACTTGACACCCCATTTTTATCCAATGCGACCTGATTTATGGGATAAAAAGTAGCATATGTGTTAATCCAGGTTATAATCTATGCACATACTAAATATCACTTAAATCGGTTCAGTCGTTACGACGTGATTGAGTAACAAACAAATAAATAAATAAACAAACATCCTTACCATTTCAAATTTCGAACTCTACGTCCCTATGAGGCCGTGTCCTAAAAGTGCATAACCTCTTTAGGCTTAGAAACCTTAAAATGAGGTACTAATATAGTACGGTGACTAATATGTCTCGAAGAAATTCCTATTTTAAAGAGTATTTGCTTATGTTTTTAAGTGAGTTAAACCTTTTTTGAATAAATCGGATTGAGTTTTCAAACATGTGTCAAAATAAATATTAAAATCAAAAGCACTAAGGAGTATTGATATCAACCTCGAAGCAAATCACAGCCAAAATAACCTTCTACCCCTTTTAAACCCCGATAGGGGATGAATTTCAATAAAATACGAAATACGTCTTCCATCAATTCTATTAAAAAAGGTTTATGCAAAATTTGAAGTAGATAGGACTAAGGAATCACGTTGTCCCATACAAACTTTAACCCCTTTTTCACCACCTTACGGGTAGAATTTCAGAAAATCCTTTCTTATCGGATGCCTACGTCGTACAAAAAATACACCCTCCAAGTTTCAGGTCTCTACGATCAGCGGTTAAGGCTGTGCGTTGATCCGTCAATCAGTCATTCAGGATAAAGCATTTTATATTTATATATTTATATTTATATAATAATAATTATATTAATATTTTATAATATACATATGGATAACCATCTACACTAAAGAAAGGGTCGTGACTCGTGACGGAAAATTCTTAAATTTTTTTTTGTCTAGCCCTAATCCGCCAAGTTCGTACCGTGCGATAATAAACTTAATTCATTCAAAATCCATTTGTAAAGCCACAACCTCCGAATCGAAAATCACGGTACATCCCACAAGGAAACGTTAGCTATGAAATAAAGCTATTAGTCTTAAAAGATATCATCGTTGTAATAAGCTTTCAACAGCATTGTTCTATGTATTCGCTACAGGTGTCTATAAAATCGCTATGTAGTTTATATAATGAGCGTCCCGCATCGCTACGCCTACAAGGTGTTCATAATTAGCTATACACAGAATAAACACTATACAACCATTGATATCAGTTATATCGATGTAATTGCACACTGTAATAACCACCTAATTTTCACTTACACGCGAATTACGTACAGCCTTATCATTGAGACACGAACGCGGCGTTTTATGTTTTTATTTACGTAAGAAAAACTTTATAATGTAGGTATATCTATAATATACGTTTATTTGTAAAAGCATACTTCATCTAAAATTATTTTCTTAGTCACTTCTTTCTTTTGCCAAGCTTATGTTGCAACTTTTTACCTCATCATACAATGTAAGATAAAATAAATTTATGTTAATATCATACATCCTATAATACCAGTGGTTCGCCCCGAACTGAGATCTCGAGAGTCTCTCATAAAAACAAAAAATATTATTCGTAATCTCTGAATATCAAAATAGTGCCACGAATTAAACACCAAATTACTTGACCTACAGTTTCATTCAAATTACAGGTAACGGGAGTTTATGTTAATTGGTTATACTTTTTGGGGTAGAAATTGCAGTTGTTCTAGATTTCAGACTTTTTCCTATATTTGTGTCGCTAAAGCTACGCGCATATCAAATTTCAGCACTGTGAGGTCACTGGTGTACCCTGTGAATTTTGTCAAAGTTCAGTTTATATTACGGCGAATAACTTATAAACTACAAAGTTTAACTAAAAATAAAAACGGGATTAAAATGTACTCACAAATACCTTTTATTAAACCTGCCGTTTGATCAGATAGTCTCATTTTGGTTTTATTTTACCTCTCTTGAAATCTCAACCACCCTCCCCCTCACATTTTTAGCTAATGTAGCTACACTCATATTCTCATATTCTGTCTCTTCTCTATTCTATTCTATTCAATCCCTTCTCCCCTTGCTATCTTAAAGAGAGGTTTGCTTATCTCCATTCTTCCAATACTTTTACTCTCAGGTCATCGGAAAACTTATCCCTCAAAACACCCGTACACTCTAGTTCCTTCTACGGGAAATCATTCACTGTCGAAGCAGTGCGCTTGTGGAATGCTTTGCCTGTGGAAATTAGACGGGCTCCTTCACAGCACTCTTTTAAGCTGAGATTAAAGCAGCATTACCTTAATGCCTAGCTTTCTTGTCATTTGAGTTACCTATTTATTTATTATTTTATTTTATTGTCCTCATTTTAGAATATCTGTAAGATTATTATTTGGGTATATATTAGTCTATCTTTAGGTATTTATTTATGTATTAGGATTATAAGTAGGTACCTACAGTTTTTATTTGATATAATTTTATATAGATTATTTCATTCGTTTGTAAATATATGTACTCTGTGCACCGCTGCCCATTACTGCTCCGTTATTTACTTTCCATCCAAAGGTTGCCTGGAAGAAATCGCTTTCAGCGATAAGGCCGCCCATTGTACTTTATTTAAGTAGCTTAAATTAGTTTTTTAAAGTATTCCTGGTGTACAATAAAGAATTATTCTGTTCTGTTCTGTTCTGTTCTACACCAAAACTGTGCCAGGTAATAACCTACCTATATACCAAATTTCACGGTGATCGGGTAAACGCTTCGAAAGTTATCCCCAGACAAACAAACATACACATACATACAACGCCGATTTGTCCAAGCTGATTTGGAGATCTCGCTTCGCTCGATCAATTAACATATCATACATTATCGTACATACCTCTTCATCCAAATGTAGCCTGGAAAAGATCGCTTTGTTTAACGATAAGACAGCCTATTGTGGTCACATTTATTTATATTTTATTTATTTTTACTGTTGTTGTGTCTAGCTTGTAAGGTATAATGAAGAATTTTCATTCCATAAAAAAAAACATTTATTCTTAAAATCATCGTCTTTATATTATGCTATATTTATAAGTCCTGTGCAAATTTTCATTTTTTACCTTTTTTGTGCACTACCTACACATCTTTATCTACAATACACAAAGGTTATCTGGAAGAGAATGCTCTCTAGCATTAAGTTCGCCTTTGTACTAGTTTTATAAGTGCATTTACGTATTTCCTATCAATCAATCAATCTTCAATTGATATTTTTAATAGGCTTTTATAAACATAAAATTAACATTATTTTAAACATTGTTATTGTAGTCAGACTACTCCTAAACAATTATGGGAGTAAAGATATTATATGAATGACGATCACCGTGGCGCAGCGGGCGAATAGCCGGCTGAGACGCAGTGGAAAATTTGTTCCGGGTCTTGATGTTTTTCTATATCTAATAAGTATGTATTTACAAAAAAAAAGTATTTAAGTATTCTATTAGTTAACAGGTTCCCATAGTGCAAGCTCTGCTTAGTTTGGGGCTAGATAGCACTGTGTGAAAGGTCCTGCAGTATTTATTATTATTTATTTATCTAATTCATTTTCAATATAGAGCAGACAGTAAATCGGCTGCTATCTATCTAATTTATAACATTCACCAAATCTAAGATAATCTCGTTTATTTCTCATTCTATATATCTCGCCAATAAACTATGCAATTCGTGATTTTAAAATAAAACATACAAATAGGTATTTTATTAATACCCTAAAAAACTAAAATTAAATTCAAAATAGCTGTAATTTATTAATTTATATTTAATAGTTGTCGTTTAAACGGAGATATTCGTCCAAAATGTTGAATATTCATAAATAAATCGAATAATTTATTCATGTGTTTAATAAACTTAGAGGTAGAGATAGGTAACGTAGAGGTTCAATAAAATATATTTTATCGCTTTTTTACACCTGTTTAAAAGTCATAATCGTTTAAATTGATTCTATTGTATAATCACCTGTTAGATAAACATATAAACTGTGTATGTTATAGGTGAATAAGGAAGATAATAATAAACTCGTAAATGTCAGTTGATCGAATTAGTTCCCTGTTTCAGACGCCCACACACCTTTCTTTATATTTATATATTAATACTAGACGAATATGTTTGAAGATACCATCTCATTAGCAGGAAATTGGTAATTTTGGAGACTTATTCATCTTAGTCGATAAAAAATTAAACTTGTAAAAAATATCATTTTGTTTTTTTTTTAATGTTATTTAAGGGGAAACAGGCCCACCTGATGGTAAGCGGTCACCGTCGCCTATTGACACCGGCAACACCCGGGGTATTGTCGATGCGTTCCCTACCCTGCAGAAACCTCTTTACATTTCTCTTGAAGCGTGCCATGTCGTAGCCTAAAGGGAAAACCTCAGATGGTAGCTAATTCCACATCTTGCAAGTATGGGGTAGAAAAAATCGCGTGAAGCGTGTGGTGCGCGATACACAATTGTCGACGATATGTGGATGAGCATTATTACGTTGTCGAGAAGTGCGGTGGTAAAATCTCAACGACGGGATGAGATCAAATAGCTCCTCAGCTCCCCCATTATACAGGCGGTAGAATATACTGAGCGATCCGATATCACGGCGTTGATTCAGTGGTTTCAGCCTGTCGGCATCTTCTAAATCCGGTTCTGAGGGCGGATCTAGGTGATGTGAAGTTAGCCATGGCTCCACTATGATAATTTAGTTCCTAAAATTCGTTCCTTCATTCATGCTCATTGCTTTTCAGTATTCATGCATGTTTCTACAGCCATCAAAAATGGTATCTCAATAGCACTAGATGAGAAGTGGTGGCGAAGTTGGCCAACGCATGGAAGTATAAAAAAATAACACAATTTATTTCTAAAAAAACTTAAATAGGAAGACCACGGGTTCAGATCCCGTCTAGTCCGTATTTTTTTTATCTAATTAACTGTTCGATGCGCAGACAATAATATTTACCAATCTAACAAATACTAATCTATAGTAATCTATGAGGTTATCCATGATCATTATCTAAATTCTGTAATCACCATGCTGACATCAGCATCGATAGCATAAGCTACTATATTTAGAATCAGTGCTACTGATTAATCAACGTTTAGTGGGACGATAGTTATATAGGCTTGGCTAAGTCGCACATAGTAAAACTCAAAATAAGTACCGCTAATATAATATACGTAATTTAATTTGCTGCGGGACAAATGTTTGCATGGTCTACAGATATTTGTCCCGGGTTTTGGTATCCCACTAATATTATAAATTCGAATGTTTGGATGTCTGTTTATTTATTTGTTTGTTTCACAATCACGTCGTAACGGCAGAACCGACTTCGATGAAATTTAGTATGTGCGTAGATTATAACATGGATTAACACATAGGCTACTTTTTATCCCATAAATCAGGTCCCATGGGATAAAAATGGGGTGTCAAGTCAAGTTGTAACAGTGAGTTTAGCTTTATTTCTAGGTTACCTACACATTTAGTAGTGTAACTCGTACGAAGTCGCGGGCAACAGCTAGTTTTTCTATATATTATAAGTATATATTTAAAAAAATGTATATAAGTATTCTACCAGTTATCTGGTTCCCATTGTACAAGCTTTGCTTAGTTTGGAGCTAGATGACGCTGTATAAAATGTTAAGCATTATTATTATTTAATTGAGCGGATTTGACAGGTTTCAAAATCCTACCGACGAACAACAGAACTAAATGTTACATTGGAATATCGTCCTGTCGAAATATTGATCCAGGATAAACTAGTGTTCCTGAGTGTCATTTTGTAATATAAGGTGAAACTTGGTGCTTATATATTATTATAGTCATTGTTATCAGTGTATGAATAATTTAATAATGATTAGGCATTAAGTGGTAGATTATTATCTCGGCATGAAAAATTATAAACGTCAAATCCGACCTATAAAATTTCCTTGTAGCCAATGTAAATGTAGACTTTGAGCTACTGTTGGTAAAATAGTATTGACAAATAATAAACAATGAAGAAAGCACAATCTAAAGTTCTTCAGCTTTAATCTATACCTTTAAATTATACATTTCCCAAGAGTCGTAATTTTTATTTTAGTTAACTTTCCTTTCCAACCCGATCGTCGTGGAAAGCATCTTTTCAGAAACAACAACGTTTCATTGATCGAAACTTGAATTTAATTAGATTCAATCTCGGGAATTAGGCTTGTATGAATATGCAGAAATACTTGATCCTTTACTTTTTTTAGCGATAAGACCGCCAATTGTATACATTCATTTGAATTCTGTTACTTTTAAATGTTTTCTTGCGTATGGTATGCATTAAAGTATATTCTAATCTATTTCTTGATTTCTGACTATTATTTTCTTTAAACTTAATCTAGTCATATTTTGTAGTGTGAATCAAAAATAGTCAAGGTAAGGAGTTCTGTCAAAACAAATCCAACCACACCGAGACAGTTGCTCAACTTGTACCAAGCACAAGTCCGATCGTATTTGGAGTACTGTTCTCACCTCTGGGATGGATCAGCGAAGTACCAACTTGAAGCTCTGGAATCAATTGAGAAAAGAGCCAAGAAGCTCATAGGCAACGATGCGCTAGTTGATGCAAGGCTCCTCAGCCTGGAGCATCTACGAAAGGTTGCTAGCCTCTCGGTGTTTTATCGAGTACATTTCAGGGAGTGTGCGGCGGAATTTTTCAACCTGATCCGACCATCTCCATTCTATCATCGGACAACCAGACGTTCTCCGGTGCGCCACCGCTATATGGTAGAAATACCTCCCATTCCGACCTTTATTATGCGCACCGCCAAAGAGTGGAACGCCTTGCCAGAGTCTGTGTTTCCTGATAGCTACAACTACCAAGGCAAGCATGTACCATCGTAGACTGCATTATCGCTTACCATCAGGCGAGATCGTGGTCAAACGCAAGCCAACAACGCATGTATAAAAAAAAGGTATTGTGAAAGGTTATACAGATGTTACAAATGTTTTGTGTCATCCTCTGTATTCGATTGGCCATCGAAGTTTTCTATAGAGATGCGATACTGTATACTTTACAGTGTGGCTAAGTCATCTCACTTCGACAATTGACACCGTAACCCTGGCTTCTGGACTATCTTTCATCAGTGTATCTGATTCGGTTTGGCATTGGAACCGTTTGGAATTTAGGTGGAATCAATTGCAGCTTATAAGTTGTCCTATTGGTAAGATTATGATATATTATATATCAGCTGAATGAATATAAATATTATGTCATCATTCAGCTGAATGAAGTTAAATATACTATAGGGTGTTTGATACGCACAAAAATGAAAGGGGTTATTTTGATGAGCATAATAAACAAATTTGTGAAATGTTTACCATAGAAATGTGAAATTTATTTTGGCATGTAAAAACAAACACTTTATTAAACTTATGTTGTGCTATTGCATAATGCTTGCCATCTAACCACAGATACTGTATTGGTGACGTCTCTAGATATCTCCTGTTGTCCCTTTCTAACCCAAAACCTGCAGCCATTTCCGGAAGAGATATCAAATCGGCCTTTATTTTTAGATGTCGATTCTCTACTCTGCAAGAGTACGCAGTAAGTTTTATATCGAATTAATGACCTAAACTTAGACGATTTTCCTTAAAATTTGATAATATAACTAGTAGTTTTTTCCAAGAAGTCATTTTTTATGTTTTGAGAAACCGTCACTGAAATATCGTCGGTATATTACCAACCACTCTGTATAAGAGAAATATTTTAATAACATCGGTTCATTTCAGTATTTTATTGCGTACATACAAAGTGGACTAAAATATTACAATGTTACCTAACAGATCTTACTTTTTTTAAATTCCTGGTGTACAATTTTATACTCTAGTAATATTATTACAATTTAGCCATGTATAGGCTAATGAGTAATTTCATTATGACCTAGTTTTTTAGTATAACATAAATTAAGAAATATAAATTAAGAAGTGTCCAATAGCACTTTTCTTACTGTCTCTAGTTAAGGGGAAGACACATTGTTCATATGTTCTTAATAGGTAGCATTAGTAGATCTTATTGACTAGTCAAAAGTCCAGCACTTCATATGCACCCTGTAGGTAAG
Organism: Philereme transversata; assembly: GCA_963924445.1. Classification (NCBI taxonomy): domain Eukaryota; kingdom Metazoa; phylum Arthropoda; class Insecta; order Lepidoptera; family Geometridae; genus Philereme; species Philereme transversata. The sequence goes on from OZ004342.1 coordinate 17,472,848, forward strand.
GGTGTACCAATATTATAGCTAACTAAGTAGACCTAGTGAAATCGAAGTTAGCCGATTTTACGTTTTGAATTGGTTAGAGAAATCATTATTGTAGAAAATTATTTACACGTCTTATCGTTAAAGAAGTCGTCCAGTGTTTAACTCTTTTCCATTAGTATGTTTTTTTATCTATTTTCAAAGATGCTGTCGTTTTGCTTGAGCTAAGGGTTCCTGATAACCATCTCAGAACATAGACGTAGGACGTACAGAACGTAGGCTTAGCTAACTAAATAGCTTGTTCATAGCCACTTCATTGTGTAAATTTTGTGAGCGCTTTATGTATTGGTGATTTGATTATATTTCTTGTACGGATTCTTTTATTTCGGAGCCGATGCGGAATAACGAGTAAGCTAAATTTGCATGGAAATTGTAACCAGAAACCTTGTCTAATATTATAATTTTGATATTCAAGTCAATGCATTTATACATGTTAACCATGTTGTAGTAGGCTTCATTGTTCCGTGAAGCGATTAGCACTCCCTAGAAGTATTGCAAAGTGTATTGTGTCAACTAACTGTTGGCCAGCGATTATCCTGCCTGATTGACATAGGAATTGCAGTGAGAGTGAGTGCACGCGTCTGGGAAAGGTTTCGATGCGCAAGCGCACGTTCCGACACCGATTACAAATATCCACATTTGTAAGCCATCGGCTTTATTGACTGTTCTATCTTGATCGTGTTCTTTGATTATGAGGGTTTGAATAAACATTCCTATATTAACGATACTTTGCGACTACAGATATTTTTATGCTAAGTATATAAATGATAATGAATATAATTATGATTGAATGAACTTTTTATTATATTATACTAGCTAGATATAACAAATAATACATTTTTACTAATAGCTAAATGTAAGTATACTGAGCGGTCTTATCGTTAAAGAAAGTGATCTCTTCCAGACAACCTTTGAATGGAAAGGATCTTATGGTAACAAATTATGTATAAAAAGTTATTTAATTTAAGCTATACCTGTTTATTAAACTCGAAAGGTGAAAAGTTTATGTCGTTGCACTTTTATGAATTAGTATTTTATTACTAAATTATATTAGTAATAAATAAATAATGCTGGACATTTCACTCTGCGCTATCTAGCCCCAAACTAAGCAAAGCGTGTACTGTGGGAATCAGATAACTGATACAATAATTATATACTTTTTTTTTGTAAATACATACTTATACTATATAGTATACAACCACACCTGGAACAAATATCTGTAGATCATGCAAACATTTGTTCCGCGGCGGGAATCGAACCCGCAACCTCCTGAGTTTCAGTGAGCTATTCGCCGCTGCGCCACAGGGGTAGGTTTTTAGTTCTTTTAACATTAATTACCAATTGATAAGCAAAGTTTTTTTATAGGCAACATGTTTGCAACATTACAAATGTCTATAGGCGACTACTTGTGTGCTTAACTGCCTACTCATTAAAACAAGCCGTAAAAGTTGGCTTTGCCGTTGTAAAAATGTTAAAAGTAACGGCCTATGAGCTCGTCACAAGAGACTGGCATTACAATACTATAGTTGTACTAGGATACATTCCGGCCTCTCAAAGCCATGTCCCATCAACAGGCCGCCCGTCCTATCCAGATCTAACAGCGGTTAGAACAATAGATTGCCACGTATCTACCATTTATCGTAACGGATGCGATAGTGGTAATAGTGGTTAGTATCGTACAGATAGATTCGGCCTATCTGTACCTACAGTCTGCTATGCATGTACGTATACATGGGAATTTATGCGGAGTACGACTGTAGATGTTTCCAGCCTGAATATCCGGGCACGTGATAAGGACAGGGCTAACCGAAACACAATTGGTTATTTGTGACTTTGTAGGACAATGAGGGAGCTTATAGCGACAGTGATGACTGATGACACATTAAATGAGTTAAATACAGTACCTACGTAAAGTGTATGATATGATGATATTGGTGATTTCCAAGTTGAAAATTACATTCATATTGCATTTTTTTGTTATATACATTTGACGACCTGCGTGATGCAATGGCCGAATCCCGCCGCGGAACAAATGTTTGCATGACCTACAGATATTTTTTCCGGGTCTGGTTGTTTCTCTTTTTATTATAAGTATGCATTTACAAAAAAAATGTATTTATGTATTCTATCAGTTCTCTGGTTCCCATAGTAGAAGCTCTGCTTAGTTTGGGGCTAGATAGCGCTGTGTGAAAGGTCCAGCAATATTTTTTTTTATATAGGTAATTTTTTCCGTTACTCTATGTTTTACAGGTGATATATTTGGTAATTAAAGAGCATTGAAGCCTAAAGTAATAAAATTCCATAGTTGCACTTAGAATAAACTCGTAAACATCAAATCAGTTCTCAAAGTAACTAAAGTCAATGATTCAAGTCATAACATAAATGATTGATAGTCGAAATCATAGCATAGGCATTGTCTCCTATCAAAGCTCGATACGAAAGCTTGTGGTAAAGTTCAACGCACAAAGTGCATAATCGCAGTAATCGTCCGGAGCCAAATGTCATCGACCCACTTATCTCATCCGCCATCCCTTTTACAATTACAACAACAAATGAGTAAGAGCTGCACCGATATGCGCGCGCGCATCGATACCGATACCACAGAGGAAATACAGTACTAACGCATTTCAATTTCACTCCGCACTATAACTGACTCTGTGTAAATCATAGCAAAGCACGCGATATCGCGATGTTGAAAAGAGCAGAATAAAGTTCATTTGAATCACATCGAATTTCAAATTAACTTTACCAATTCTAAGTGACAAAAGTTTTTCAGAATACTCCTGCCATATACAATCTTAACATTAACATTAGAGTCGATTGAAAGTGATACAGGCCTGCGGGTGTAGAGGAATAAAATCCTGTGTGAACGAACTCTAATCTCTGTTTTGTGGCAGCTTCCAGACTGAGATGTAAACGTGCTCACGCACTGATACACTGTGGCTATTAAACTCGTAGATAATATATGTGTTAGTGATAGAATATAGCATGTTGACATCGTCAAAAGGGCAAACGCATGCTCTAGGATGTGCGTAGGCTAATTACTGACAATTTTTTTGTACACAAATTTCAATATGTATATAGGTTTTTGTCTAGTTTTTTAACCACTTTTGACAAGTAAATAATAAGTTCTACGATGTTATAAGCTTCCAATGAAGAAGTTTTCCGATGAAGTAATATAATGTAGGAAGGTAAGAGTGAATAGGTGTCTACTAGATCTACGGTTCCCAGATAAAAAAATCGAAATTCCGGAATAAATTCCTGACATTTGATGAAAATTCCTGAGTTTCTTGTAAATACATATAACATTAATGTCGTAAGCATCGTGCATGTGATTGAATGAAGCAAATTCTCGAATTTTAGCGCGCGCGTGGCCCCGTTGAAGGGGCTTTATGATTTATTTTACTCGTTACCTACTTAAATTGTAGAAATTCCGGACGGCTTAGGATTTCCCCAGCATTCTGGACAAAGACCTATATTTCCGGACATCCTTAACTAGATCTCCCCTATTCTACCCTATATATGGCACAAACGCCACATCGTGCTTCATCTTAGACCACATCATCGCTTACCATCAGATGATATTAGCCAAGAGATGATCTAGTCGACAAAAAATTATACACGAAAATTATATTAAATATAGGTCTATACCTACTTAGAATAAATAAAACCTTTACCTATATCAATACATACATACAAACAAATACATATCGCTGGACATTTCACACAGCGCTATCTAGCCCCAAACTAAGCAGAGCTTGTACTATGGCAACCAGATAACTGATAGAATACTTACATACTTTTTTTTGTAAATACATAAAATATTATACTTATAATATATAAAAAAACACCCCGACACTGAACAAATATCTGTAGATCATGCAAACATTTGTTCCGCGGCGGGAATCGAACCCGTTACCTCCTGCGTCTCAGCCGGCTGCTGTTTTTCCGTTCGAAGGTATGGTCTATAAGTTCTTCAGACTTTATGATAAACTTAATAGCGACACATGATATAGAATTAGATCAACGATTTCAATACGGTTCATAATGTAGTTAAACATACCTAGTACATACCAGCAGTCAAGAATCCAAACATAAAAAACATAAATCTATAAAACTAATAGTTATAGATTTGTGTTGTTATTATCTGCGTATCCGTTCACAAAATTATCGCTCATTCGGACAAAATCACGGATATCCTTGTCATATTTACAGCTTCCAAAATCAAAGGTGACCGTAAAGACTGGGTTTCAAAGATAGTGTTAAAGCAATTAAGCGGATTTCTTGTAAGTGAGGTAGCGTATACCTGTGTTTTATGACATCTCAACAATATACAAAATCCGACTTTTGAAGGCGTTTAGAAACTATTGTTTATCCCATTACGTCAGTAAATCTTAACAACATTGCTACAAACAAGATCATCTTAACGGTAATATTCGAAGGACAATCACAATGGGATCTACCTGTCGAAGAAGGATTTCGGAATCCTGACATGATACAATAGGTTTTTTCTGTATCTGTGGAATGACTTTTAAAGGATTGTTAAGTTATATTGCCGTGTAAGACGATAGTCAAAACGAAATTAAAATGTTTGCTATCACACTAATATTATAAATGCGAGAGTTTGGATGTTTGTTTATTTATTTGTTTGTTTGTTACTTAATCACCTCGTAACGGCTGAATGGACTTCGATTAAATTTTGTATATACGTAGATTATAATCTGGATTACCACATAGGCTATCTTTTACCACATACATCAGTTCCCATGGGACAAAAATGGGGTGTCAAGTCAAGTTCCAACAGCGAGTTTAGCTTTATTTCTAGGTTACCTACACATTTAGTATTGTAATACGTACGAAGACGCGGGCAACAGCTAGTCTAACATAAACCTTATAAACTAGATATAATTGACAAAATTAAACATACCTATGTTAGTTTATTGCATTAGGTATATCGATTAGGATGTTTTAAACTGCGCCGTTTCGCTCGCTGTTAGCCGTCCCTTTCACACGTAAGATACGCACTGTAGATACCTAGAGACGCAATGGGAGGCCTGGCCGATCGACAGGCAAGCGACAGCAACTGGCTTGCGTAATAAGGGTACCGTTTCATAGATAACTCTTTATTGTTACACCAAAATTACAATACTTAAATCTAAAAAACTTAGGCTAAAATGCGTTGGTACAATACGCAGCTATTGAAATTTAACCTATTACGCATTTTGATTTGGTCACAAGTTCCCAAAATTGGCAAGAACCAAATATGAATGTAAACAGTGGTGGCAATTCTGTTGTTTACGCTAACTAAAATTGTGTAAAATACGAACGTTCTTATTTTGTTCGCACTAAAGATCAAATTAGAATGACATTAAAAGTGACATTTCTAAATTTAAGGATTTTTAAATAAGAATAAGGCGTGTTTGCGGGCTAGTTTTAGTCAACACCAATTTGATTGATCACTAAAACTAGTCCGCAAACATGCCATCATAATAAAAATTACTTAATTTTAGTAATGTCACCTTAAATTTCATTCTAATTTGATCTTTAGAATGAACAAAATAAGACCGTATTTTACACAATTTTAGTTAGTCAGCGTAAACAACAGAATTGCCGCCAGTATCGGTCTTATTTCCTAACTAATTTCGATAATAATCGAGTCATTGAAAGGGCAGACGCGACATCACATCAACATGCTATTCAATCCGTATGCACTTTACTTAGAAACAGAACTGTCGAATAATAAGTGCATTGTGTGACCATATTAGTGTGTCGCGGATTAGTGAGGGGAATACAAAATGTCGATGATTTGCACATCGACGAAATATGACACATATCGACATTATTTGTAACTGGAACATGTGTCTGGTTGAATTGCTCAAACCAAAGTGTAGTAAAATTGTAATGACTTGTCTTTTATTAATTTGCTGAATATTTATCATTAATAAGTAAGTAGGCGATTATTTGGTTTTGTGATCTATGAAATACCGGTTCACCAGATGTCCCTTATCGGGATCCTGATCGAGGTCGTCGACTCCATGTGCGCCTATCGACACATCGACGGCGGGAGGCGCGCGCCACGCACTTCCGACGCGACGGATTTGCCGGAATCGGCGCGGGCGCATCAAACGCTGCAAAATTCGGACGGAGACGCGCGCGCGTGAATCAATTTGAATATTATTTTCGGTAGCGACATGGGAAAGGCTACCGCCCGCAAGGCTCCGACGATGTTGACAGTTTACCACCGGTATTACACAAATATGCCAGCGCAAAACCTCCGCAATTTTTACGACCCATAATCTCTCCGTGTTGGGGCTTTATGAGAGCACACGAAATGTTTTCTTGGCATTATACCCCCATGTTAAATTCAGTAGAAAATTGAAGCGCAAATTAACAATTGCCTTTCCTTCACAAAGGTTAAGTAAAAAGCAACATTTTAATTACGAAAATATGTCGCTGGGCAATTATATTTTTTTAAGGATTCAGTGTATCCGTATTTCGGTGTCTCAGGCCCCCTGGAGCTTTCTTGCTACCTACTCTCACTCTCACGTTTTTGAGTAGCCGTAATATTTAAATTGCCGACATAGCTCCTGCAGGCATACCTTGCATGGGAATGTGCGCCGGCGGTCGTCAAAACCAGCTTTTACCGAATGCGATATGCGTTGTCCAAACGCATGGGAGCTAACGTCTCCTTCCTTTTCTAACACGCGAGACGTGACCACCGAAGACAAAGAGGCGATGGAAAGTATAGCTGCTTTTACTGGATGCTTGTTACGTTAGCGAACGCATCCCGCCTAAAATTTTGCATGGATGCGTCGCGCATGCGAAAATGGAGGCGCGGGCGCTCGGCGGCGCACGAGCACGTACGCAATATTACCTGCCGATGCATATTAATCAAGGAGGAAGTTTTGTTAACAATATCTAATGTGCTCCGCGAATTGTCTGCGGCTCCATTGATAGCTTTTTTGATTCTCTGTCGAGTTCCTATCGATCTACGTAGAGCTAGACGGCGCCTTATACTCCTGGGGAATTGCATAATGCATGCATGACACAACTCTTCAAAATAATACGAAAACAATCAATGTTTTGTTAGCTATCGGTGCTTCACGGTATCGCTGTTCATGGTGAGTGGTTTAACTGGGTTATTCCATTTAAATCGTTCGCTACTTGAGTATTAATGAGTGATAATCATGACGGCAAATAATCTTCGTTGATTACCGACAGGTTTATTCGAGTGGAATTATCTGGAGTAGTTAGAATCGTTTCCTTGATAAACAGTTTAAAAACTGATTAATACTGTCTTGTTACTTAAACATGCGTAAGTGTTGATAAGGTATAAAGTTGTTACTGTGCCATATACGTGTCACTTGAATAATAAGTTCAACCACGTGTTACTGTAACCATTTTTCACAATAAGTGAATCATCGCGCTTAATCTATCTTTTGTTGATCAAAGTAACGAAAACTTCCAAATATTAAGTAGCGGTGTACTTCACACAACATAGGCCTGACTCCACACTACGATTCTTTGTACCATGTTGGGTCTATTAAAAGTTACCGTATCATTACATCTAGACCGGAAACATATTTGCTGATAATTTATCCCACAGCGGTAATAGAACCTGCGTCTTAGTTACTTATTTTTGGTTCGAAAAAAGTGGTTACCTGGAAAGTTTTCCAGGAGTTTGGAAATTGGTAATTTTATAGATTTTGATGTGCTCTTTCCGAATTTTGATTTTGCCACCTCATATTTTTGCCGTTCGCGCCGCCATATTGGAAAAAAATCATATGTTTGCTCAATAATAGTCTCCTCCGTTTCTTCTTCATCATCGCTATCTAGTGATAGAAATTGCGAGTTATCACAGATACCGCTACAATTCGCGCATATAACAGAGCACTTTAACCCAGCCTTTTTGCATCGACAAGCTTTCTGGCATCCTTTTTCGAATTTGCAAGAAATCAGTTTTAACAAATTGTAGGGTCTCTAGTTTCATTTTGTATAAAACTGTTTTAATCGTACAATAAGCCGGAAAGGAGGTATTGTCAAAAAACTGCTTTTAGGTGCCATTTTTCCAATATGCCGGCGCGAGCGGCAAAAATACGAGGTGGCAAAGTCGAAATTCGGAAAGAGCACATCAAAATCTATAAAATTACAAATTTTCAAAACTCCTGGAAAACTTTCCAGGTAAAACTACCAAATGGCTGTACTACACAGCAATATCATTTTTTTTTGATCGAGCGTAGCGAGATCTCTAAATCAACTGGGGCAAATCGGCGTTCTATGTATGTATGTTTGTTTGTCCGAGGATAACTTTCGAAGCGTTAATCCGATCATCGTGAAAATTTGGTATATAGGTAGTATAGGCACAATTTTGGTGTAACTAAATGAGCTAAGAATGTGGGGGGGGGGGGGTTGAGATATTGGGGTTCAAGAGGGGTAAAATAAAACCAAAATGGGACTATCTGGTCAAATGGCACGTCTAATAAAAGGTATTTGTGAGCACATTTCGACCATAATAAAAACTGAACTTTGACAAAATTCACAGGGTACACCAGTGACCTCACAGTGTTGAAATTTTGTATGCGTGTAACTTTAGTGACATAAATATAGGCAAAAGTCTGAAATCTAGAATAACTGTAATTTCAACCCCAAAAATAGTAACCAATTTACATGAACTCGCGTTACCTGTAATTTAAATGAAACTGTAAGTCAAGTTAGTTGGATTTTATTCCATGGCAATATTTTATTGATCAAAGATCGACTATTAGCGACTAAACATGTTTAAATTTTACGTATCTGTATGATTTGACAACTCCTTAAATCATATTTAGCCACTTAATACGTTTAGGCAGCGTTGCGCGAGTCGCCCTAAGAATATTTATTTTTGTGTTTTGGGAGACTCGCGAGATCTCAGTTCGGGGCGAACCACTAGTTAGTTATAGCTTCCGCCAGAGGCTTCGCGCGTGTGGTTTGTCAATAAAATGTAGGCTATCTCTCAATCCTGGAAAATCATCGGTCTACATACCAAATTGCATCAAAATCGCTCCACCCGTTTTGTTATGAAAAAGTAACAGACAGACTGAGTTACTTTCGAATTAATTATATTAGAATGAATTTAGTTTTTATTATTCCACTGCTGGACAAAATACTCAATTCTGTACTAAGCATTCCTAAAACTATAGTAATATTAAATAAATAAATAAATAAATATTGCAGGGCATTTCACACAGCGCTATCTAGCCCCAAACTAAACAGAGCTTGTACTATGGGAACCAGATAACTGATAGAATACTTATATACTTTTTTTTTTGTAAATACATACTTATAATATATAGAAAAACATCCAGACCCGAAACAAATATATGTAGATCACGCAAACATTTGTTCCGCGGCGGGAATCGAACCCGCTACCTCCTGCGTCTCAGCTGGCTATTCGCTCACTATTATTATTATTAGCGGGCTATTATTATATTTGTGATATTTATCATGATTTGATTCTGAATCACAGTCATTAGTCTAGTGCGTGTCATTCATGTCAATATCAAATCAGATAACACACGTTGGATTATCCGTCAGATATGGTCTGCGATTGTGATATCCATAATCAGGTCCGTACGTGCGTTATCTTGGATTAGAGAGATTACCTAGCACAGATTTATTGTATAGTCGTAAAGTCGGAACGCTTTGAGATTGATTACGATTGCAATGTGACAAAACCGTTTGCAGAAAACAGAACAAAGAGTATTCGCCAGACAGGACCCAAGCTCGGTAATAAAACCATTGAGGATGATCATCATTCATAATGTAAATTCGGAAATTGGTATTGATATTTATGCAAGGTATTATATTTAATTTCTTTTAATATCTTTATTTCTTTAAAGAGGTTGTTAATACCATCGAAATTTTGACAAAATAAAAAAACATGAACTTTTGTCTGACAACATAACATCTCAATTATCGTAAAACGAAACGTAAAATTCTACCTACTAAGTCGCTTGGCAGCTGACAAGTCTAACTTTAATAGACTTATAGGGTACCAACTCTTAAATTAACTGTAAATACGGATTTTCAAAAAAAAACTTGTCCATGTTATTATTTGTGAAATATGAGTTAAATTCAAGATTTGACGTCACGAGATTTTCTGATTTCAGACTTCAAAAATAGGAGGTTCTCTGTTCGTTGGTTTTTATATGTATGTCCAGCGATAATGCTGTACCTCGTTGTCCGATTTCAATGATTTTTGTTAGAAATGGGTACCTCAGGGGTAGTCCCATATAAATTTGAGGCATTCCACGAACGACAACGATTTGATGTGCACCTATTTGGAACGCACCAATGTTATTCCACGAACGGTTAATATTGATGATGGGATCTAAGATAAAATCTTGCGTAACGATGCTTAAACGTATTTAGGGGTTAAATATGGTTTAAGGAGTTGTCAAATCATACAAATACGTTAAATTGAGATATTTTTAGTCACTAAATACGTTTAAGAGTGCAAGCCGGGCTAAAAGTGTACAAACCCCTTACAAAGTAGGTAATCTTGTTTAAGATTAGGTACACAAACTTAGTAATTGACGCGATAAATCATTAAAATTTCGTCAGATAACGGTAGGCTTTGCAATTTACTTATTTTGTTAGTTAAGATTTAGGTGGGTCAAAGGTTTGATTTGATCAAAACAAAAGTCCAAGTAGATTATATTTTTCCGAGTTCTAATTATTACAGTGTCACAGAATGATTCGCTCCGGTAGCTAGACAGAAACTTAAGTTTGTCGTCATAGTTCTTCGGACACCGCTGCTGGGTCCGAAATGTTTCTGACATTGTATAGACTAGTGGTTCGCCCCGAACTCTCGCGAGTCTCCCATAAAAACAAAAAAATATTATTTGTTATCTTTGACTATCAAAATAATGCCACGAAATGCATCTCCATATAACTTGACCTACAGTTTCATCCAAATTACAGGTAACGGGAGTTCATGTACTTTGGTTTACTTTTTTGAGATAGAAATTGGACTTATTCTGGATTTTAGACTTTTGCCTATATTTGTGTCACTAAAGCTACACGCATACCAAATTTCAGCACTGTAGGGTCACTGGTGTACCCTGTAAATTTTGTCAAAGTTCAGTTTTATTATGGCTAATAACTTAAAAACTACAAAGTTTAAACTAAAACTGAAAACGGGGTCAAAATATACTCACAAATACCTTTTATTAAACGTGTCATTTGATCGGATAGTCCGATTTTGTTTTTTTTTTACCCCTCTTGAACCCAAATATCTCTACAACCCCCCCACACATTTTTAGCTCATTATGTGTGTGTATTAGTCACGCCAAAATTGTGCCATCACAACCTACCTATATACCAAATTTCACGATGATCGGATCAACGCTTCGAAAGTTATCCTCGGACATACAAACTTACATACTTACATACATACAACGCCGATTTGTCCAAGTTGATTTTGAGATCTCGCTTCGCTCGATACATATTTTCGTTTTAGTTCAGCGAGATAACCCACGGCCGTTTAGATTAAATCCGCATGGATTAAAATTCGAATAGGTCACATTTTATCTTTTTATTGCTAGTTACTATGCGTGACTTGTTATAACTTTGCACGAAATTATACATAGATACAATGTTACTTCACATGGTATAAAACTTTTATCTCCAAATAATTTGCGTGATAGACGATTAAAATGTTTAAAGTATTTCGCTAGACCTTTTGCTTTCCAATGCTAGGAAAAAGTCTTCCCCTAATCTCTCCACGTGTCCCTAACTTTACAATTATTTCATCACTCTTTAAAAGTAGCAAGATAGTTCTGTAAGTGATCTTTCGCAGCAAACTCCAATGCCGCCTTCTTACCTATTATCAAAATCGTTTAGAATCCATTCTAATATTATAAATGCGAAAGTAACAAAGTTTATTACCTTTTCACAACTAAACGGCTGAACGGATCGTAATGAAATTTGGCAAAGATATGGATTATTTCCTGGGGAAGGACATAGGCTACTTTTTACCCGACTGTGCAAACTAAGGTGTTGTTTTTATTGAAAAACCACGCGCTGGCGGGTCAGCTAGTGTACAATAAAGTTGCATTTAACAAACCGATATTTGTGGAATAAATGCACTTTTACCACGTTATGAACCTACCTTCGTAATCTGTGACTCAAAAGTTATAAATTCAGCTCATCGAACTAACGGTATCCCAATGAACCAAATGCTCGAGAAGCAATAACAAAGAACTATCCAATATTGATTGCTCACACGTTAGCGAAAGCCGACCGAAATTAACTTAGCACTCGGATGCTCGAAACTATTTGTTTCCAATTTGTGGCCGTGGGCACTCGTCAATGTGCCCAGTTGTGTTTATCCCAACCAAAAACAGTGCAAATGACACTAATTACGCCACTGTAGCGGGCCCGTGCTAATAGGTTGCTCATACCGCTCTGAATTCGACTTAGCCCGTATTCACATTTCTTTGTATCGGATACAAATTGAGCTGCGTAGTATTTAGATGGTTTTTACTTGCTAATGCTATGGATCACGTGATTTTTACGTTGAAGAATAATTTATGTGAACTAGTCCTCTAGCCATTACATTATAATTTAATATTTGCATGGCAAAGACCCCTTTTCCTTCTATTCCTTCCACTCCACTCTAACATGCGCGTGTGTGGTCCAATCTTCCAATATACGAGCCGAGTTCGTCTTTCCATCGGCGTCGCGGTCTGCCGTGTGGTTATTTTCTGTCTTTTGGGATCTACTCGGTGGTGGAATTTGACCTTAACTCTTTCGACATGCGGAAGACGTGGCTCGCCCAGTCGCACTTTAACTTGCCTACTTGGTGTCCAACGTCCGCGATTTGTGTTTGGGAGCGCAGTTCAATGTTTCTAATGCGGTCTGTCAATTTGACAGGGAGGCATTTGCCCTGCAGTACAGTACCAAATAATATACTATTTATTTGAATATAAGGTAAATGAGCTAGTGACCAACTCTAGTGTCATGATTTTTAAGCCACCTCAAAGCCTCAGACATGGCTTGACGATATTTAAAACCGAGATAGTTTTATGGCTTCTCTAAGTGCATTTTAGAGAACGATTTCATCTGTGATCTTGAGACGTAGAATTAATTTAGATTAAAACTACTGCTCTAACTATTCCCTCTTTATTTTTATGTAAGGGTAAAAATAATACATAATATATAAAATAACTAAATAATATTATAAAAACCACAAAAAAAATACAGAGAGAATAAATACGTTCAGGTTGAAAAACGCGCTAGTTTGAAAACAAAACAGACATTCGAGATAAGCAAAGGTATTTATTTTACTATCATAAACCTTAATAATAATGATATTAAAATAATCCTTATCCGTAATTAAGGTTTACGAGATTGTGTGATTACGTGGATTATGTGATTATCCGAGATTATAATTATTGCGCAATTATAAATGTCGGATTATACATAAATTCCTTGAACTATAATTGAAAAACAGGTTAGGTAACTTTTTATATATTACTTCTATATATGCAATAGATATCTTTGATAATTACTATGGCTGTTGACAATTTTTTCCACACTTATCATTTAGTAGGTACATAACTAAAGTAACTTGATAATAATTTTAACAGAACGACTGGACTCTGGATTGATCGCTCTGGCAATGTATGGAAGGGAGCTATTTTTAACGTATTTTGTAACTATGTAAATATATGGTGATATTCATGAAGTTTTCAAGATAATTATCTTTGTGAGACTAAGCAGTTGGTAAATATTCAGAGTGTGTAGTCATAGTTAACTTTGGGATTGTCTTTTAAACCTACATAACTGATTGAAACCGATTCCTTAGGAAATACTGAGCTGGATAATGTAATATAGGCTGTCCCAGAACTAGTATGTTATCCCGAAGGGGGGCATTCTTGACACTTACAAGAACAACAAATGTTCTACGAAATTTGTGAATTCGATAATTTTCATTGAAGATCCACTTGGTATAAAACAGCTGAGTTGTTTATCAGCTATTTTAGGTCAAATACCCGTTACTTTTTTATAAAGTAAATTTTACGGAAATGCGGCGGAAATGCGAATGTTGAGATGGATGTGGGGGGTAACGAGAACGGATAAGATAAGGAATGAGTAAAGGAAGTTTGAAAGTAGCGCCAGTGATAGAACATTGAGGAGTGGCATGTCATGCGGAGGGAAGAAAATCATGTGACTAAAAGAGTGTAAGATCGAATGTAGATGGATATAGAAGTAGAGGAAGGCCGAAGATGAGATGGATGGACTGTGTGAAGAATGATATGGGTAAGAAAATGGTGACAACGAAGATGACGGCTGATAGAGAGTTATGGAAGAAACACGTTGTGCCGACGACCCCACATAATGAGGGAAAAGGGCAAGAAGAAGAAGGTAAGTTCTAGAGAAGGCGCAAAGTCAAATACAAGAAAAGTTGTTCATTTTTATGGTCGGAATCACCCCGTTCAGGCGAAACATACTAGTTCTAGGACACCCTGTATTAACTATATCTTCCTTAAATAAGTTGAAAATCTCGGTTATACCTAATAAACCAAACCTGATACCCACAGTATTTTAGAGAAAATATATATTTTAGTATACATTACCAATAGCGAATAATAAGCAATAGTTACTATACTTTGATAATAATGGTAATACATTGATAACCACTTCCGCTGTTGGTTTTACATAATATATTGAGTGTGGGAATTGAATAATATTGGTTTACCTAAAATATATTTAGATACTATACCGTTCGGGCGCTATATTGAATCCCGAATGTAATGAAGGATTCTAGATTTAAGAGGAAATCTGGGCTGCGTTTCGCCCATACAAACGTAGTCCCCTGTTTCCTCTCTGGATAGTGTTACTAGAGCAAATATTTTTTTACCATACAATCTACAAGTACCACGGTCATGTCCCTATGGCTAGTTTTTCTTCATAAATTAATTAGAACTAGGAACCTTCTAAAGTCACAGAAATTGCTAATTTTTACTGCCCCTTTTCAGACACCCAGCAAACAAATTTGACGAATATAAATAAAAAAAAACGAAACGTACAAACATAGCCAAAGCCCTTTTTATTACATATTTGAAAAACAAAATCGGTCTAGTTTTGGAGGAGGAAACAGGGGACTACGAAACAGTGATTTCGTCTATTTTAAATAGGTATAATCAGTCCGACCTGCAGTTGTTTCTATCGCACGCACATAGGGCATATAGGGCACAGCGCGACAGCAATAGATTTGTTAAATACCTATTTTCCAAATGTCTTGCTTCCCGGATTTCCTCTAACTCACGAGCGGAGAGAGAAAGTTACTAGAAACCTGAGTGCAGAGAGGGATATAAGCGCGCCCAATATGCAGACCGCTTTATCCAGTACTCTACTTTTCACACTTTCTGCGAGACAATAAAAATCTGGTGCATTCTGTGCAGAGGTTAGCTCGATTGACGAATAAGTTCTCTTTGGTTCAAATTTTAATACAGGTGTGATTCGGGCATAATGTAGTACTTTACTCCTCGCTCAGCCTTAGGGATTTAATCACTTGCTTTCGGTGAGGTTTACATTACATATATCTAATGTGACATTCTTGAGCAGGTAGTGTGAAAAAATATGTAAAAATCTTGTGTTAAACAAGATTTTTACATATTTTTTCACACCTTATCCAATGCCAATTTGAGACCAATCTCAATGACAGTGTGTTCGTAAGCTCATCGTGGAATCTTCATTAGAACCTTTTCACAAAGGAACCATATCATGTTTTTCAGGTTAAATTATCAGGTTTTTAAATTATCGTAGGCAGAGTAATTTTAAATTGTCTTATTTGAAATATGTATGGATTTATATCATAAGAAAGCGATATCAACAGTAAAACAGACAAGGTTGTGTAAGAGAGCTAGGGAGGATTTTAAACAAAATAATTCGATACCTTTATACAACCATACTTCCAGCAAAATAAATTATTTCTTTTCAATACAGTTATTTATTTGCGACACCATGTTTCATGTCAATTATGTAAATAGGAACATTATATTAAGTTAAAGTGAAAATAATTATCGTTATTATTACAATACAACGAATGAAAATTATTTATTATACCTTACAAGCTAGACACAACAGATATAAAAAAAAACAAATAAATGTAAGCATAATGGGCAGTCTTTTGGATGGAGAGGATCATTGCTTAATGGAAGATTGGCCGAGGTTTAAAAAGAATATACTTAATACATTTTTTTTAATAACCTTTACTGTCCCACTGCTGGGCAAAGGTCTCCCCCATTTGCTTCCATTCCTTGCGTTCTCCAGAAATCTCCTGCCAGTCAGAATGGAACCCATCCAGATCGTCGCGCCAACGTTTTCGCGGTCTGCCTCGTTGCCGTCGTCCTGTAGGTTGCCAGTCGGTGGAGATCTTAATCCACCTTTCAGGGTGCATTCGAGTGACATGACCCGCCCAGTCCCATTTGAGTCTTGCAGCCTTGTACCCCACGTCGATGATTCCGGTCATAGAGCGTAGAGTAGTGTTGCGGATTCTATCGGTCCGCTTAACACCTAAAATGCTACGCTCCATCGCTCGTTGGCATACCCCGAGTTTGAACTTTTGTGAGTCTGTCAATGACCAAGTCTGAGCACCGTAGGTTAGAATGGGTAAGATACACATGTCGATGAGTTTTCACTTAAGTGACAGTGGAAGGTTGCCCTTCATTAGCTCTTTCATGGACCAGTAGCTCTTCCAAGCGTTATCGACACGACGGTCTACTTCTCGATCTTGTCTGTTCTTGAAAGAGACTATCTGGCCCAGATAAATATACTCATCGACATAGTGTATCTCTTGCCCATCTACCTTGACCCTATGTTTCTTGCTATTGGTCATAACTTGGGTCTTTGACTGGTTCATCATCAGTCCAACCTCGAGGCTTGCCTTGCTCAGGTCTTGGAGCATTTGTTCTAATTGGGGGGCACTGGTGGCAAAGAGAACTATGTCGTCAGCGAACCTAAGGTTTGTAAGTTTTTGGTCGCCGATTTCAATGCCTGCATTTGTCCATGAGGCTGGCAATTGTCTAAAAACCTCTTCTAGTGTGCTCGTAAATAATTTGGGAGAGAGCGGGTCACCCTGTTTGACTCCCTTTTCTATTAAAAACTTTGCTCCTGATGTATTTAATTTAATGTTAGCGTAGCTATTGCTGTAAATGCTTTTAATTAGGTCTATATAGGTTTTTTCAACATTTTGTTTCTCTAAAGCCAAGAAGATTGCTGAGTGGTTGATGCTATCGCAAGCTTTTGTGTAATCCACAAAAGCCAGATATAGTGGATTGTGGAATTCATTAAATTTTTCTATAACCTGATTTAGCGTATGGAGATGGTCTGTAGTGGAAAAATGAGGTCGGAATCCAGCTTGTTCCGGTGGTTGGTGCTGGTCCAGTATACCTTCTATGCGCTTCTGAATAACTTTGATAAAGGCTTTGTAGAGATATGACACTAAACTGATAGGGCGGTAATTATTCATGTTAATTTTGTCTCCTTTCTTGTGAAAAAGAATTATGTTTGAGTGGCACATCTCCACTGGTAGATGACCTGTATCTAGAATGGTGTTGAAGAGATTTGTGATATGGGGTAGTAAAACAGTGGCTCCAGTTTTTAAAACCTCGGTCGTGACACCGTCCTCTCCAGGGCTCTTATCATAATGCATGGCTTTTAAGACATCATGGACTTCGCGTCCTGTTATGAATGGTACAGCATCTGATCGAGCATACTCTATAGTTGTTGTCATCTTTGAAGAATCGGAGTAAAGATTTTTGTAGAATTCTGTGCATATTTCCAATATTTTGCCTCTATTATTATATTTATTTCCGGAACTATCTTGTAAGCAATTAATCCATGTTTTACCCTTAGAAATACCCTGTTTTGCTATTCTGAGCGATCTATTATTCTCTAGTGCTATTTTTACTCTGTAGGTATTAAAGTTTCTTGCATCGTTTCTGATGCTGCGCTTAACCTCTTTGTCTATATTTCTATAGTCTTGTGACCCAATGTCGGTCTCGAGTCTTTTTTCTAATAAATTCTGGGTTTTGTTTGATAGTTTAAATTTACTTTTCTTCATCGGTTTAATTTTCTTGCTTGTTGTGTGAACTGCATTAACTATGTTTTTATATTGGGTTTCTGAATTATCTGATTCATCTATTTTGAGTTGACTAAAATAATTTGAGAGTTCTAATTTAAACTTTTCCGAATTATGAATAAGGTGCTGTTTACTATGTTTTATTAATCTTTTTGTAAATAATTTAGTTCTGTGTATTTTAAATTCAAATTTTAATTTTGCTCTTATTGGTCTGTGATCCGAAGCATAATTAATTTTATTAATGGCGCAAACATCTTTAACTATCTGTTTGTTGGAAGCTAGTATAAAATCGATTTCGTTTTGCGAATTCGGTTTTTTGTCAAAGAAGCTGTTAGAAATTACCATGTGTTGACCAAATGCAAATTGAATTAGGCGTGCACCGCGTTCGTTACGTTTTCCCAAACCGAATTTACCTAGAGTATCTGTTGCACCATCTACATCTAATCGTGGCCCTACTTTCGCATTAAAATCACCTATCACTACAGTCCATGATCCTCTATTCTCGTCACATGCCTTGTTCAGGAGATCATAAAAGTCTTCAATGTCTTCGTCTGAGTGCTTCGATGTTGGAGCATATACCTATACTTGTATCAGAGACAGAGATTTTGTAGGTGTTAGTCGGAACTTGAGGACCGCAATTCCTTCTGAATAGCCGATAAATTCGATGATGTTATCCTTCCACTTTTTAGCCACCAGGAAACCTACGCCGTAGAGTCCCTTGGTTTCTCCAAAGTGAAAAAATACATTACCATCACGCTCTACAGTCTGTTCTCCAATTCTTTGGACTTCTGCAAGACCTATTATATCCCACTTTATATCTCTTAACGAGTTTTCAAGTTCTAAGAGTCGTTCGTCATCTTTAAGCGTCCTTACGTTGTACGTTAATATGTTGAGCATATCGGTATCCTTTATTTCATGCATTGTGGTCGTTTGACGGTCGGATCTCACCCGGAGATTCTTGGCACCCCTGACCCCAGGGCTAACATGGCACCCGTCCATGCCAGCATCGCCGCTGGAGTCGTCGGGCACTTGGGGCCTTGGTTGGTTTGTGCTATCCATATTTGGGGGGGTTTGGACCATAACACCGCCACGCTGGTCCAGTTGCGTGTTGGCGGGTGGTTTCGTCAGAGCCTCGTTCGCTGATCGGCAGAGCGCACCGCTTGCAGGTGAGGTTGACTTGGAACCCGAGAGATGTTGGTTGGGCCCCCTAATAGAACTTTAAATACATACATATTATATCATAAATAATTATAAATCAATAAATATCATATATAAAATAAATATATATGTACTTACATACTATCTAATAATATAAATGTTAATAATTTTATAGAGCAGATGAATGAATCACGACTCTTCATGGAGATAAAAGTTCTTAAGTCTAGCTTTAAATACAGAATGAAGAATAATTAAAATAAAGAATTATTATGTACGCTAGCTTCCGCCCACAACTTAGCCTGCCTGGTTTCTATAATTTCAATCTGATTGAATTATTTTACAAGGCATTTTTACACATCCCACATCACATTCTGAGTTATGTATTTCTGACGTCAGATGGCGTAAAAATATAGATAAATTAGCGTCTCCAGTCACCCAAGGTTTTATTTTATCACAATACAATAAACTCACTGTACAGTTAAATATTTATAATGGTTTTCGCAGAAATACGATGAATCAATTTTATCGTGTTGATTTCAAGGAAGTATCCGTAGTTAGAACCGACTGTTGCTTTCAGATAGATTTACTTTTTAACGTTAATACAAGATTATTGAGTTTTGGCACCCTGTTAGTTTTTTATATAAGGTTTTTTTATATTGGTGGGTATCTACTTCAAATACGATACTTAAAATAGGTATGAACACTTTACCGCCCTTTTTTCCTACAGACTACAATCTTACAGGTCTCATAAGGTAAGAGTCAATGTGTCTTCTAGGTCTTTATGCTTTATCTTAGACTACATCATTGCTTACCATCAGGTGAGATTGTGACCAAAGTCAAAGTCAAATATTTTTATTCATTAAAATCACAAGGATCACTTTGAAACGTCAATTTTACTGCCTGTTCCTTCGTGACCAAGCTAGGAAAGAAAGGCAAGAAACAAGGCTGGTTGTTTTTTTAATGATTCTTTTACAATACATAATACAGAAAATAAATTACGTCTAAATTGTAATATTTTCAACGAGTTGCAGCAATTTCAATCCCAAGCTTCTCTATCATATAAATAATCCGATATTTTATAGTAGGCTTTTTTATAAAGATTTTGTTTAGTTACGTTTTTTTATTAATTGTCAATTTTTGTACATCCCTTGGGAGTTTGTTATAAAAGCGTATACCTTGCCCTTTAAAGGATTTACTAACTTTATGGAGTCTACAAGTGGCAACAGCGAGTTTTAGCGACCAAACGAAGATCTATACAAACAAAAATTGTAGTTTAACCTGTTCTGTCCCACTGCTGAGCAAAAGTCTCCACCAATTCTCTTAATTTCTCTTCCCATTCAGCCTTATCTACCCATTTCCTGTCAAAGAGGTCCAAGTCATCGCGTCAGCGTTTTATCGGGCAAGCTCCGTCGCGCGTCTTATTGTGCCATCGACGAGTATCCATCCTGACGGTCACGTGACTCACCTACTCCCGTTTTACCAAGATTTAGAATAACACTATAAATTATTATGTCAAAAGCCATACAAATTATATTCCTATAATTTCGCAGTTCAACTGTTTAATAAATGGCATAAACATAGCATTCCCGTATCAAAAGGAAGACCAAACTAGAGTGCTTACATTCGAGTCCCTTTTATTCCAGAATGTATAAAGGTGTTAACTGGAGGATTCTTGAATTGACACCCTTAGATAAGAGAATCCCGCATGGATTAAATTGAAAACCCGCTCTCCGGTAGTCAGTGTAAACATGGCCTTAGGGCGCTTAGTACACATGTAAAGTCACTGGTATAAAAGTTTTCTGGAAATGTTGAACTGATAATTTGACTAAAAAGAACAAATAGAGTATCAACATTGTTTTTAACCGAGTTTAAAGAATTTAACAATTTTGAAGATCGGTTGTTGAGACTTATAGGGCCCACCTTTCTTTGAATAAAGAATAGAATAGAATAGAATAGAATAATTATTTATTGTACACCAGGAATACTTAAAAAAAACTAATTTAAGCTAAATAAAGTACAATGGGCGGCCTTACCGCTGAAATCGATTTTTTCCAGGCAAACTTTGGATGGAAATTAAATAACGAAGCAGTAATGGGCAGCGGTGCACAGAGTATATTTACAAACGAATGAAATAAAACATATAAAATTATATCAAATAAAAACTGTACTTATAATCCTAATACATAAATAAATACCTAAAGATAGACTAATATATACCCAAATTATTATTATTATTATTTGGAGCCTGTACTGTCCCACTGCAGGGCAAAGGCCTCCCTTTCTTCCTCCACTCCCAAATAATAACCTAAATCTTACAGATATTCTAAAATGAACGTTTTGAATTCTTTGAATAATGGTTCCAACTGAAGATCAGCGTTGTGCCAAAAGCGCAACAAATGCTGAGTTGGACGTCTTTTTGTGACGTCTTTTAGGTTTAATTGTGAGACACACATTTTTGTATGTATTTTTTATGTGTACCTTTCTTATGTGCTGTGTGTGTTTTGTTCCGTCACAAATAACAGTTTTTTTTCTTCCTTTTGATTTAAACCAACACAAAAAATCAGCAGATGTACTCTAAGAAAATAATCCACGTTCTTTATGGTAGGGTAAACACTTGAATGTTATTTTTATTGGGAATAGATAAGATGCTTGACCTAACCTGGTGCTAATTTATGTCGTGGTTGAAGATGGAAACGACTTGTGCACTCTGGACTTGAAGATTTCATGCTAAAAAATAATCGTTGTCAAAAATATATCACGCAAATGCGTAGAGATAAGTTAAAATCAAGAAAACAATACACTAGAACGAATGACACATTATGCGCAAGAGTAATCCGCACCGGTGTAATTAAACATAATCTTATTATTTCACGAATTACGTTTTGTTTGTCGCCTTCTTTTCTAAAGTGGAAATACCAGTTTAGCACAATTATGTTACATCCTACCATTAACCACCCCAACCCGTGCAACAATAGTTGCAGACCAGCTCCAACACCGTCGTCGCAATGATAGCCACTAGGGTCGAATACCTAGTTTTTTATTTGCTTTCTGGGGCCACGAGGTCTATTATGATCCCCACTTGTGTTTACTTGTGTGACTTGTGATCGACACTTTACACCCCATTCGTTTTTTAACCTATTGCGTCCCTATAATATGAGTCTTAGTTACTTGAAATAAATGTATTTTAGTATGGATTTACACTTTAGGTAGGTTTTCAGTAGTAGTAGAGTTTCTTGCGAAAGAGTTTGAACGAGGAGACACTACCACCTTACCGTATTTCTGGCGCAAAGTCCTGTTTTTTTACAGCATTTCTCACCCATCGAAAGCGATAAAAGGATTAAAATTGAAGAATAGGCTCCAGAATCATATTATTACGTAAGGCCTTATCTAAAAAAACAGCAGAGTATTAGTTGGTCTAAACGAAATTTTTGCACTGGGTAGGGGCAACTTGTTTTTTATGGTTCCGTACCCAAAAGGTAACACGGGACCCTATTACTAAGACTCCGCTGTCTGTTTGTCTGTCCGTCTGTCACCAGGCTATATCTCATGAACCGTGATAGTTAGACAATTGAAGTTTTCACAGATGATGTATTTCTGTTGCCGCTTTAACAATAAATACTAAAAACAGAATAAAATAAATATTTAAGGAGGCTCACATACAGCAAACGTGATTTTTTAGCTCGTTTTTGCTCGATATTGATAGCGGCAATAGGTAGTCGCTTGAAATATTCACAGAATAGTTAATTATATATTCACTTTAAAAATAAATAATTAAATTAAAATAAAACAAATATTTAAGGGGGTTCCCATACAACAAACGTGATTTTTTTGCCGTTTTTATACGCCGCACGGAACCCTTCGTGCGCGAGTCTGACTCGCACTTGGCTGGTTTTTTTATTCTATTTGGAGATAGGAAGCATTAGGTATAATAAAGTTAGGTTTTAGATACATTATTTATCTGTAATCTGAGTTACTATAGAACCCTAATTCTTTCACGTTTTTCAGAAACCAATGTACTGTCAGTTTGCTTGTAAGAGTACGAATTTCATGGCATAAACTCCTGCGCATTGTACTTTCTCATCTATGTTAGTAGACATCTATACTTAGTTTGTATACTTCAAAATAAGCTTTGTTTTTAACAGTCAACTTATTTTGATCCAGATTTTATTTCATGACGCGAAATATAAAATTTTAAATAAATAAATAAATCTTTATGAATTTTTTATATTGCTAAAATTAACATTAGGGATTAATATCTACTTATAGGTAACACTTTATACATTGCCTGGACTAGGAGAACCTGTATCTCAGACGAAAAATGCTGGACTGGGGTAACTTATGAATACGCAAATTAACAAAACTTAGAATCTATTTACATAATGAAAAAAATAACTAAAAAACTAAGTGCAAACATAGGCAGGTATAAGTTTACGTACTACACAATATTTAAAATCTTACTTTATTACGGTTAGTAACTCCTCAGTTTCCTCGTAAGATAGAGGGGACAGAGCAGATTGTAAAATTTTTTTACATTTTCAGAAATTCGTTGAGTGGATGCTAAATTTACGATTTAACCTGTTGTACAGGTATGCCCCTAGGAACATTAAAAATCTGGATGCAAAAGCATGCTTTACTGGGGTGTTGTTACTGCGGACGATATCTTTTCGTCTTTTGTTAGTACTTCCAGTGCTATAGGGAAGTGCTCTGTGCTGTTTTATTAGTATAAATAGCTGCCTAACTGTTAGAACTTTGTTACAAATTGAAAAGGATATGAGTATCGTTTTTCATGATTTGACATGAAATAAGAAAATGGTATTGTTTTTGTGAAAGATTTTCCTCAGATTCAATAAAAAGTGAAGTGAATTAGTACCACGTTGACAGCTCAAGAATTAAAAGATAAACTCGTGTGATATACAAATATGAGACGTAACCTTATCTCTTACAAATAAGTGGGACATAAATTAATCAGGGCTGAGCGTGATAGACAACATAACTAATTCTAAGGTAAACATTACTATCGTGGTTTTGGTTCATGTTTGTGACACTATGTGCTGCTGTATTAAACGAGATAAAGTGAGATCTATTGCTTAATGACAAGGTGAGATAGTTTTTACTAAACAGTTTTTAAGATAACAAAGTTTATCGATACACGTGCCGCTGTTTCGGTCAGGTTTCTTATTCAATGTTATTGGATGCGAATGTCTTTTTTTTAATTTACATTCGATAGATCTTCGTTTGACCACAATCTCACCTGATGGTAAGCGATGTGGTCTAAGATGAAGCACGAAGATCTAGAAGAAACCTATTCACTCTTACCTTAAAGAGACCCTGATTGTATTCAAACTGTTCCATACCTTAGCTGTACGCATCAAAAACGTAGAATCAAAATGGATGTGTGCGAATGAGTGGTATATCAACTAGGTACGGATGGTACTGAGCCGTGCGCCTGCTTGTCCTTTGATGGAAGGGAGATGGCGGGATCAGATCGTATAGTTCCTGGGCACATTCCCCGAAATGTATTCTAAAAAACAATTTTTCCTGTAAACTTCTCAAGTAAACAGTATTTTTAAAAGAAATATTAAAAGGAAAAGCCTTGGATCGGTTATGCAATTTAGTAATAGATGTTAAAAGAAACACCTACGCAAGTAATATTGTTATGCAAGTATTACTAGTGGTTCGCCCCGAACTGAGATCTCGCAAGTCTCCCATAAAAACAAAAAAATATTATTCGTAATCTTTGACCATCAAAATAGTGCAACGAAATATAACCAACTAACTTGACCTACAGTTTCATTCAAATTACAGGTAACCGGAGTTCATGTAAATTGGTTATACTTTTTGGGGTAGAAATTGCAGTTATTCTGGATTTCAGACTTTTGCCTATATTTATGTCACTAAAGCTACACGCGTACCAAATTTCAGCATTATGGGGTCACTGGTGTACTCTGTGAATTTCGTCAAAGTTCTGTTTATATTATACCTAAAAACTACAAAGTTTGAACTAAAAATAAAAACGGGGTCGAAATGTACTCACAAAGACCTTTTATTAGACTTACCACTTGACCGGATGGGACTATTCGTATATTGTTTTTTTTACCCCTCTTGAATCCCAATATCTCAACAACCCTGTCACATTTTTAGCTCATTGAGTCACACCAAAATTGTGCCATCACTTCAAATTTCAAATTTCACGATGATCGGATAAACGATTCGAAAGTTATCCTCGGACAAACAAACATACATACATACATACTTACATACATACATACATACATACAACGTCGATTTGCCCAAGTTGATTCGGAGATCTCGCTTCGCTCGATCAATAAATTAAGTTTTTTGGTATAAATATTTGTATTATCATCGATTAAATATTTCCCAATTCATAAATTGATAATTTTGTTTGTATCGTTCATTCATCTGCTACACGAAATTCTATATTTTGTGCTAATTCCCACATTACTATTTAAATATTTGTGTCCGGATGTTGATTTAATTATAATATTTATATTTGAATCAATAGTAAAATTAGATACAGCATTGTTTATATTGATAAGTTCTGGTGTAGAGTTGATTACACTGTACAACATTATTACCTTTTCAATTCAATTCCAAATTCTTATTTTTGAAAAAATATGTTTAAAAGTCGTTTGATTCATTGGTCAGTGTGTATAGTCCAAATATAGACCACTAGTTATTTGTGATTCAGAGAAGTGATGAGCCTAGATTTATACTTTTATCTTACAATTCTGGTATCTCGGTAGGACAACGCGGTCCTTTATACAAATGAGACTAATTACATATCTTTGATAAATAAAGATTATGCATTATGCAACATGTCTCAAACTCAAGCAACTACCATCAGTCAGAAGTCACCACTCCAGAGAACACGTGCCACCACATAACAAATTTCAAAAACCGGGACCTAAAACAAACGGCCAAGTTCGCTTTAATTGTCCGTGTTGCCGTGATTGCAGGCAGAGTTAACACATAATACATTACAGTTTGTGTCACAACACAATCAGGCTGGTACGAGGACGAATCAGGCGCCGAGGAGCGTAATCTGGGTTAACAGGGGTCAAACGGCATCACAAATTCCAATACGACATTAGACGTATCTGTGGCGCGAATCAACCATCCTACGGAGGCTCGGCTTGTTGATGCACTTGCTTCTATTGATTTGAACTTTGCTTGGTGTCCTGCTCTGAATTACAGGTTTAGCAAATAGATATTCGCGGTTAGATGACGTCACAAGTTCTACGTCCATGTACCTAGATGTCGACGAACTGGTTCTTGTATATGGAATACCGTGTACAAGAAAGAAATGGGTACACAATTGCCTTTTGAATGGGCTACGTACGAGTTCTTTACTGATTTTACCTAGGATTCGTCCAAATAGAACGACCTCCGTGGCGCAGTGGGCGTATAGCCGGCTGAGACACAGGATGTAGCGGGTTCGATTCCCGCCACGGAATAAATGTTTGCATGATCTACAGATATTTGTTCCGTGTCTGAGTATTTTACTATATATTATAAGTATGTATTCACAAAAAAAAGTATATGAGTATTCTATCAGTTATCTGGTTCCCATAGTACAAGATCTGCTTGGTTTGGGGCTAGATAGCGCTGTGTGAAATGTCCAGCAATATTTTTTTTAATTTTTTTTTTAAATGACGTCATCATAATCCAAATCACTTCGTAAGGTTTCTTGCAGAAAGCTAAGTCCTTGGATATAACTACTAAGAGCCCTAATGATTTCGCGTTCGTGCATTTCTATTCTAAAACAGTGTACTTACTGTAATTGTATTTTTGAACTGTGGCTATGAAATATATTTAAACGCAGCTGAGTGATTAAAAGTTGATTTATTGTTGCGATTATGGTTATTATCACAGTTTTACGATGGACAAAGTCTTATTCAGTACCATTTAGTAATTTTACTATTTTTTGTGTTTTAATAACGTATACAGAATTATGCTTTTAGACATGATAATAAGGAATATAATAAACTTTAGCTTTGTTATGAAATTAACTAGATCCCTTGCATCAATAATTGAAGGTTATTTATACCGCGCCTGGTGGCAGCACATGTAGTTGAGTAAAAAGTGTCTGAAATCAGTAACAAATAAGCTCGCAAATTGAAAAAACCCAAACTCCCATTTTCATTCAATTCGAATTTAGTTTTGCATAAATTTCTTCCTAAGTGCTGCTGACAGATTTTTTCTTACAACTTATGATCATAAGACACGTCTCGTTTTCATCATTAGTCCTATTAAAACCCAATCATTTTGTCGAGATTCGCTATGTGGTCAAATCGTCGTCAGCAACAACATTCAATGAATGTAATCAGTGCGTTCATGAGCGTTTCGTATTGACTGACGCAATGCCCAAGTGTCCAATTTGAAGCTCGGCTCGCTGTAAGTGGTTCGACTTTTCTTAGATTAGAATTCATAAGATAGTTTCTGGCTTTTTGCCTTTGGTCGTTTGCTCGCCACCATTCATCGGTGAGTTACCGGTTTTTACTTGGTTAGTCTTGGTTCTTTAATGGAAATGATTTCAATCAGAGAGCAGTGCCCAAACTCATTATCAGCATTATTTCAGCCCATCTGCACCCACTGCTGGTTATAGCTCCCATTTAATACGTCATTCCTTGCGAGTCTTGTCTGTTGGCATCCAGCTACGATAATAATATCGTTTGACCATCAGGAGGGTGTTCTGCCGTCTGACAATCCGCTGCTCGATTTTAACGGTATCTCATTCAATGGCTGATATTTGCTAAAATGTTTGTACATCAAACTCGTGTTGTTTACTGGTTGATTAAAAATAGTGGTCACAGCTCGGTCGCTTCTCTATACATTTGACTGTGGATGCTTCACATGTCTTAAGTCTATAAATTTTAGTCCTCCAGCATCCTCTACTTTAGTAATTATTCTAAGTCCATTTTCATAACTTGAACTTTAACTAATTGGTATTAAATAAATGAATGAACTTCACAAGCACAATACCTTCTGCACTATCACCTCGTATAGTGTTTGTAATCTGTTAACCACTAAACAAGACACTTCCAATTTTCCAGCTCAATTTTTCCAGTCCATTGATGTTCACGAACTGGTTTAGTGATTGTCGCCTCACGCAGTGACGACACACTATCTGATTAGTACGAATAGCAGCCATCTCTATTTCAAGTAAATCAACCAAATTGACGCTAATTAATACAATGTCCGAAAATGTTATCCCATTTTCGGCTATTCATAACGAATATTCATTTTGACAAGTGCACACAAATTTAATCTTATTTGACTTTATTATCTACCTAAAGGAATAATTCGCTTTGAGATTTCCTAATTTTACACCTACTTAGTATTTGCTATATAATTTTCTTTGATGTGTTTTGTAGATATCGAAATCAGTATCCTCCGAACAGTATTCTACCTGTTGTTAAGCGCCTTATATGGCTGCTATATTTGATACCTACATA
This sequence comes from Philereme transversata, assembly GCA_963924445.1. NCBI lineage: Eukaryota > Metazoa > Arthropoda > Insecta > Lepidoptera > Geometridae > Philereme > Philereme transversata. The sequence goes on from OZ004342.1 coordinate 17,501,648, forward strand.
ATATACCTACATCGCTCAGTATTCTTCACACATCAGCTTTGTTAGACTTGAGTGTCTGTAATTTCGCAGTACTGTTTCATTTTTGTTTGTCCGTTACCTTTTTATGAAAACTTTACAGTTACGCAATACAATTTAAATTAATCAACGGTAAGCTCCCATTTACAGTGTGTTCATGTCCGCCACGATTGTTTCGCACATTGCATACATAGTATGAATGCAGCTAGTTAGTACTGGCCAACTCTATTTATGCAACTGTAACAAAGCAAATCGTAGAATAATTCATTAGTGAGCTTTAGGTGCAGAGTTGTACGCCAAGGCGTTCGCAAAGGCCAGGATGGCGAGGACTTTAATAAAGTAGATAAGAAAAAGGCCAACCTGTGGCAAGTTGTACGTGTTCCGACTTCACTTCACGATGCAGGTATCTGATCTGGTGGAATACTTGAAGAAAAGACCGGTATCGTGATGAGAGTGGAGAAGTTTGAGTCGCACAACAGAGTGAGTTTTAGGTCTTATTTTGAGCGATTGCCGACTTCAGATTTCAGCTAAGGAAGAATTCTTGCCGAAGGGTGTCGTGTCACGGCGATTCCATGGAAAGCTCGCTACTTATTTGTTATTATTATTATTATTTAGTGGTAGGCTTCGGTAAAAGCGTAAAAATACAGTGGAAATTAATGCCAAATAATGCAAATGTGAAAACAGTTTTTCATTGAAATAAAGATTATTGGAAAATAATACTGATTTTTTAATTTTATAATTCGATAATCCGATCATAGCGCCATGACATAGCAATATTTTGACAGCAATATATGGGCGTTCATACTTTTCACGTAATTTTTCTAATGTATAATACGGTATACGTTGAAATAAAGTACAAGATGGGTATCCTCTTGTACCTACTTTATTTCAACGTACTTATACCGTATTTACACATTCACATACACAATACATCTAAATCCGTACTTATCTATCTTACCTAATAAATAATAAATAAATAAATATTGATGGACATTTCACACAGCGCTATCTAGCCCCAAACTAAGCAGAGCTTGTACTATGTGAACCAGATAACTGATAGAATACTTATACATATACTTTTTTTTGTAAATACATACTTATAATATATAGAAAAACATCCAGACCCGGAACAAATATCTGTAGATTATGCAAACATTTGTTCCGCGGTGGGAATCGAACCCGCTACCTCCTGCGTCTCAGCCGGCTATTTGCCCACTGCGCCACGGAGGTCAAATACCTACCTATTTCTTCTTTTTTGCGTAATAGCTTAAGGCAGCTAAAAAGTATGAATATAAATAGTAACAATATAGTATTAATTATACAAGAAGAAAGTCGATTATTTAATAAAATAAATGAGAAAAATACAGATTTCAACAAATTTTTTTCAAAGATAAGATAATTAATCAAAGATAAGCGTAAAATACGTGCACTAAAAATATATATATATTTTCTACATTACGCAAAGGTTAACTGGAAGAGAGTGGTTGCTAGCATTAAGTTAGCCTATGTACAGATATATTAATTTGTGTGCAATAAAGAATTTGCAATCAATCAATATTTACCATGACTTGAGAGTGTATGAGTGTCGTCTTGATTAAAAAATTATGCATGTTACAGCTCTGTGCTTTGACTAAATTTATTTCAGTAAGATACAGATACCTTGTAAACCTTCATATAATTTATTTTATGTGACTTTTATCTCAACAAGTTTGTTAAAAACTAATTTTGCTATTCTTTGCTTCAGACATTAGCGGCAGAACTACGTCGCAGTAAGACGCCTACAAGGCGTTCTCCTGAAGACCGCGCGGTACCGCGTCCACCTTCAGCACCTGTACATCATGAGAGACACGCTCCACACCTGTCTCCAAAGAAGGAGGCTTTCAACAATCTCCTCAACAAAAGCATTGCTGGTGAGTGGAACATTTATTTTAAAATCGGATTAATTATCATCATTATATAAGCCATAGAAAGTTCACTGCTGAACAAATTCCTCTCTCATATACTTCTTAACATTATTATAGACTAGCTGACCCGCCCGCGTGGTTTGCCAATAAAAAGAACACCCTCCTTCTGCACAATCGGGTAAAAAGTAGCCTGTGTCCCAATCCCGGTCACAATCTACATATCTATACCCCTGTCCACAGTTCTCAATTTTATGGTGACTCCTTTACAGTTCAAGCTGTGCGGCTGTGGAACGCTTTACCTTTCTCTATTAGATCATCTAAATCTCTTCCTATCTTCAAAGCTAAGGTATACAACCATTTCCTTTCTTTGTCTACGCACTGCTAGTTTATCGTTATGTTTATCTCCTTTATTGTAGTTTATATACATATAAGTATATATTATTATATTTGTAAGTATATATATTTAGTTTATTAGTAAGTATAGGTAGTTTATGTAAGTTTATGAATATACTCGTATTTACACCGCCGTCTTTTTGATTTTGTTTTGTCCTGTCCATCCAAAGGTTGTCTGGAAGAGATCGCTTTTAGCGATAAGACCGCCCATTGTACTTACCTTAATTTTTGTGTATTTTATTGTATTTTTAATTTTGTTGATGTGCAATAAAGAGTATTCTATTCTATTCTATATACCAACGATACATAGGGAGTGCGTCTACAGAATACCTCATAATTTTAGCCCATTAATTTATCCACCCCCCCTTATTTTCAGATTCCTTACTTAAGGAATTATGAATTGCCCATACAAACTTTCAAGCCCTACCCTTCAAGAATATTTTTTGAGACTAAATATGTGCTTCTCGAAGATATAATCTCCTTGCCAAATTTCATTACGATCCGTTTAGCCGTTTAGTCGTGAAAAGGTGACAAACAAACAAACAGAGTTACTTTCGCATTTATAATATTAGTATGGATATTTCAAAAACCAAAAAATTATAGCAGCAGGTACCTAAGGGCTGTGGATGATGACGATTAAAAAATGAGATTACCATCTTTTTTACCGTCGGTAAAATTGGTCTTGTGTTAACAAGTGTTTTGTTGGTATTATTTAATAAATACTAGTGTCAATGAGGTCCAATTTATTGAAAAGTGTTTTTAAGGTATCTATATTAAGAATGTAATTTAACACGTGATAAGAATTTAATGTTTGTTCACCATGTTGACGCAAATCATAAAAACAAATACCAAGATTTTATCTGCCTCTACAAAAAGAACGAACACTGTATGCAATTCCCAAAAAGGCTTGCTTCAGTTCACCTGCAAACGTATGCCATAGTTAAAATATTAAAAAAAAAAATCTTATAAGAACTCTAACGGATCAATTTCATAAAATTCATAAATTCCGTCGTTTCCGAGGACGGATACCGAATACCCAGAACTTGTAGTAAATAAATATAAGTTTTTATTGTAATATGTATTTTAGGCTAAGATAATACATATATACAATTTTATTGTTCCCTGAATTAAATGATTTATTATTATAAAAGCTTTCAACCCACCTCTATACACTTCCAGAGCTTTCGAGATTTGATAAACAAAAAGTAGAATAATCGCTGTGCCAATGGATGTACTAGTTCGCATTATTCGAAGTCACGTGCCGTCCCCTCTCGCCTTTGTCTGGCTATCCATACTCATCTCTTTAATCTGATGCCATAATTGATATATCTTAACACCGGCCGTTAACGAGAAATCATTTTCAATTTTCATGACGCTATAAAATGGCGTGAAAGAGAGCGGCATAACACAAGAGAATTATTTATGTTACATATATGTGTATTGATTTGAAATTAATAGTGGAGAGTTCTTGCGGCGCACGTTACAACTTTTGCAACAATTAATCTAACACACGATGTAAAAATACATAGGGTCTTATCAAATAATCGTAAAATTAATATAAAATGGCAAAAAGAATATCAATCAACTTATGTAACACATTCAAAATGGTTTTCAATGTATATTTCAATGGAAATTTGATTAAAACATTTTCAATATTTTATCCAAATTTCCAATAATCAGACTGGGCATTGAATTTGAGTTAAGGATTATTCAGTTCATTAAAATTGCAGTATCCGACCGATTACGATTATTTATTATAAATAGTATTTCAATTCGAACACAAAAATGGTGACTCAATGACATTAAAAATAAATAAAAATAAATAAATATTGCTGGACATTTCACACAGCGCTATCTAGACCCAAACTAAGCAGAGCTTGTACTATGGGAACCAGATAACTGATAGAATACTTATATACATTTTTTTTGTAAATACATACTTATCATATATAGAAAAACAACCAGACCCTGAACAAATATCTGTAGATCATGCAAACATTTGTTCCGCGGCGGGAATCGAACCCACTACCTCCTGCATCTCAGCCGGCTATTCGCCCACTGCACCACGGAGGTCGTCAATACATTGGATAATACCAAAAGCCTACAAAGCTAATAGATGCGTCCCCAAATACATGTATTAGTTTCACACATCCAAATAGACCCCACATACAATACTAGTAGACCCAAAGTATCGATATGAAATTCGAAATGCGTGGATCCATCGACTTCGCGGATATAATACCTATTCATCCCCTACGTAATAATTTTCCATTTACTCTCCTTTATGAATCATAATCTCTAAATCTCTATCAGCCGTCCTTGTCTGTCCAGTGTAAATCAGTTTGTCTGTCTCGTTCGGCTCTATTACCCCTATAATCTAATCCCGGACATCCCGTCGGTAAGGCGAGATCGGACTGAAAGCCAGCGCTCTGTGATACTCTGTATTCTATTACGAGTACATATGAGTGCGATGCAACACAATATTAACACGCGTATTGGAAGTTTAAAAAAAATAAAGTTTAACAACATAAAGGACATTGTAAGGTTTTAAAAACGTAATTAACTTAATTTGTAAAAGTTTTACAAAAACTTAAACATGTTCAATTCTTAGATTAGATTTAGTACCTACTAAAATACATTTTTTTGTCTCGCCTTATAGGTATATAGTTTTAGACAATCTTACTTAAGGGCTTGAAATTGCTCCAACTCGTTCAAAATGTTACAATTTAGACGTAATTTATTTTCTGTATTATGTATCGTAAAAGGATAATTAAAAAAACAATCAGCCTTGTTTCTTGCCTTTCTTTCCTGGCTTGGTTGCGAAGGAACAGGCAGTAAAATTGACGTTTCAAAGTGATCCTTGTGATTTTAATGAATAAAAATATTTGACTTTGACTTTGGCGCCTGCACACTTATTCATAGCAACTAAGTCGCAGTTGCTCCTAACCTAAGCAGCATTCCAACCTCATAGCTCATAGTAAGTACTCGTAAGGTCCCGCCACAGGCCCGGTGGCACCGCCTAATGCTCGTCTAATCGTCCGTTATAAATCATTATTAATTTTGAATTGCCGTCGATCCGTGGCGATTAGCGATTGCACAATGCCAGGCGGATTATGCCGACATCCGTAGATATATCTTTGTGTCAATTCGTACCTGTGTAGCGTTAGCATAAAATATTGAAGTGTTCAATACATCACTACGAATATAAAACCTACTTATTTTATTAGAGCATTAAACAATAAAAAACCTGTCACATAATTCAAAAGTTGGCAGCTGAATCAAAATCAAAATCTTTTTATTCATTAAAGTCACAAGGATCACTTTGAAACGTAAATTTTACTGCCTGTTCCTTCGCGACTAAACCAGGAAAGAAAGCCAAGAAACAAGGCTGGTTGTTCTTTTTAATGAACCTTTTAGAATACATAATAATAAAGAAAATAAATTACGCCTAAATTTAACATCTAATGTAACATTTTTGAACGAGTTGGAGGAGGTTTAATCCCAAGCTTCTCTATCATTTAAATAATCCGAGATGTTGAAGAAGGTTTTTATAAAAATTTTGTTTAATTACGAAAGTAAATTTGTCAATTGTCAATTTTTATACATCACTTGGGAGTTTGTTATAAAAGCGTAAAGCTCTTTAAACGATTTACTAACTTTATGGAGTCTACAAGGAGCAACACGAGTTTATCTTTATTTTTAGTATTAAAATTATGATTATTGCTATTTTTCTTAAACTAATCAATATTTTTGTGAACATTCATCAGATTTTTATAGATGTATTGACAAGGGAATGTCATAATATTTATTTCTATTAAAAGTAGAAGTACATAGCTCGCCTTAAAAAATAAGAGCATGGTAACAGCAGTGCCAAATTAAGTAAGTGCGGGGCCCGTAGCAAATTATATTGCTATTGTATTGGGGGGGGGGGGGGGGGGCTCTTGTAAAAAAAACAAGACTCAACCGTCGATTATCGGGCCATTTCAAACTCTACAGAGAGCGACTTTTTACCGTACCCCTTTTGCGCGGGGCCCGTAGCAATTGCTACTTTTGCTACGTAGTTAATCCGGCTTTGGGTAACAGGTCAAACATATAAAATGCATACAAAATACGGTTAAAATATGTTGACTTCAAGGCACGTCTATAAAAATGTTCTACATTTCCAATCAGATTAAATGCCCTTTTTTGTTAATCACTAAATACGTTGTTTTGCGAGCAGTACACTACTCGAATAAGCCGGTTTTATACAGATAAGCCGATTTATACTTTTTATAGTCGTATTATTTCTTTTATTTTGTATGTAAGACATAACGCGCGTAGTCAAGCATGTTTTTATTGCTAAAATCAACAGGACAGTTGAGATTGAATGTAAATTTATATTTAATTTTAAGTTTATAGCCTAATACGGACCTATTAAATAACGATATTTGGTTAATCTTGGATCTATCTTGTTTGGATTCAGCATGTTTGGAGTTTTATTGTTATTTACTATTTGAATATCCACGATAAACTATCTTGATCGAAGATTTTGTTTGTAATATTGCATCAAATAGGCACTCATTAAAATACCGTACTTTTGATTAAATTTTTTCTAATATAAAACTAGATCAATGGGCAATCAATGATAGATCAATGTTCAGTTTTATTACACATGAATAATTTTACGTTCCGAACCCATGCTGAATTATTTTAATAAATATAATATGTAAAGTTAAGTTAAGCGAAAACACGATTCTTTAAACTTTACTTAATGATAGAACATAATTCCAAAGTCACGTCCAAAACTTACTATAAACCCGTAATATTCAATAAATACCTGTTATAAATGAGATCGTAAAACTTTGCATGGTAAATAATAATAAATTTAATATGTGTATGGGTTATCACTTGAGTTAACAATGATGATGTTGTTTTACTAAGAAAACTTTCGTGATTTATTTCAATCATTATTAGAAATATGGGATTTATCACGTACCGTTTTATCGGTGTTACAACCGACAATGTTTCGGTTCAATTCGTGAACCTTTATCAGGGTAAGTACCAATAAAACGGTATTTGTAATAAAGATAATATGTGTTTAGATTTTTTACATTCACAATAGTTTTGATTTTATACAATTTTATTTATTTTATAGTATTTTATTTGGGTTTCGCTCTCGTGCCTCGAATCAGTCCTTGTCGCACTGCGCGTATTTTCGCATGGTGTGACAAAGACAAGAGTTGTTCAAGGTAGTATGGGAAGCATAGAATCGATTGGTGAAAAATGCCACTAGTGTTCACCTAAGGACTTTTACTTGACGCACTGTTTTCTGTTAGTATACATTTATTAACAGACAGAATGTAAAATTATTCACAAGAAAAAGTTGAATCATCTAAAGATCTACAGATAGGTCAACTGCTCCAGATTAATGCCAGGCGGAAGTGTCTCCAAAACACTGGCTGCATTGCCCCGCTGAATTGCAATGCTTATGCATTGACCCAGAAAAGCACCAGCTCTCAGATCGTACGCGTCGACCAGACGTCCAGAAAGAATTTAGAAAACGCGATGGGCCTCGACTCAATTCACTTTCAACTATGGTAACAATTTTAACTTTGCGAAAACAAACACTGAAATCTTCTTATAGTACGAATACAGGGAGCTACACACGTGCACTTTATCTCCGTCCGACACGAGCTGATCCGGCACGGATGATCCGGATCATCGAGCGATCCCGCAGCGCTGCCATCGATTCATTTATAGGCAACGTTTCAACAAACTACTCGTACGTGAATATGATGTGCGAAGCTTAAATGTAGTTTTCGTTCGAGCAACAAATCTGCAGGAATTATTCCGATTATCAAGTGCTTTCTTTCGTTTTCAATCCAAAAAAAATGTCTATATAGGCTGGATATTATTTATATATTAAAACATTACATATAATTACAGTTTTCCTAATACAATAGAGTAGTTAAGTCAATCATTAACCATTAATATAAGAATTTGTCAATACTGTGTCGAGAAACTTTAAAATAACCTTTCAAGCGCGTTAAATCTGAAACTTTTTTGAGCTATCCAAATAACTTTCTCTTCTTCTATAAAACTAAAAACAAAAATATGCAAACGCGTGTTGTTTTATCAGCGCATACAATATTACCTATTTGAACAGCTTTTTAACATTTTTCATACGTAAATCCATAATATCCTCGACCTCACCGTTATCCGTCGGTCGCGTAATCCGGCTTACGACTGATCCGTGTGTGCACACCCTACGTTATATTTCCTCGCTGGGCCTTGAAAGGGATGGTTATATGCGTATTATAAAAGGGTAGTTTTTATTTTAAAAGTGAAATCTATTGTTGCTACAACTTCCAGCTATTGTTAATTTTTTACTCCTACTTAGTTTAAGGTCAATATAATTTCTCCAATCAATCAACTATCTCAAGAATCACCTTTAAAGTACTTTTTACACAATTTTTCTTAGATTTTGTTTGAACTCCAGTTTCTGGCGTCATCGAGTAAGTAAATCGCAAATGTATCAGTAAATTACTCGCAAGTACTTATCGGCGTAACATATATAATTATCGTATTTATCATTATTATATGGTAAAAACTCAATTAGATTATCTGATTGAGGTCTGGGGAACGACGGCTAAAACCAATCAACCAATTACGCAAAGATTATTTTGATTAGGAAAACATTAACTAAAGACTTCAAATCAGAATTCAAAATATTTTTCACCAAAAAGATAAATATTCAAAAACGTTTAACTAGACAGGCTAATAATATTTATTTAAATATCAATATTTCTAGGAATATATTATTATATAATATAGTATTAATTTACCATCAATTAAGTGTATAAAATAGTTTGCTATGCCTAATGGCATATCCTCTTTATTTTTATAAGTGAATTAGTAATTCTTTTAAGAAAAGGATGCTTAAACCATCATCAGTTTCAGCCCGTGTCGACCCACTGTTAAACATAGGCCTCGCTTTATTTACGCCACTCGTCGCGATCCTGTGCGAGTTGGCACCACGTACGGACCTAGCATAGTTAGACGTTCTTATTTGTCATTTGCGACAAACTTGCTACCAACTCGATTATGTCAACTTTTACCAACCCTGGAAAATGAAATCCACAAGCATGTTAGTTTTCAGCAAGTTTGATTTTTGGGTTAGTAAGTACTAAAAATAGGTAGCGAACAAAGAGTACGGAACGACACGTAGCTAAGCAGAGCACACACGTACGAGCTAAGTAGAGTAGATCCGGATCAGCTGAGATTAGGCAGCGGCTGCCCACCGTCCGGGATACATCTCAGACCGGATTACCTAGATCCGGGCTTAGCTGAATATATTTCAAAGGACTTGTACGGAAATAGAAGTTTATAGTCAAATCGAATGGTTAAGTGGGCTTTTGATGTGTTCGATTCTATTAAGTTTTAGTATACATTTTATACCTACTTAATGTTTGCGATGACGTTAAACTTAAAGCTCAGTTGTCCTTCCTTACGATGTTATTATTATCAATCCATGCAGGTCACCATCACGTGATTATTTAAAGATATATTCTATTGGTTGTGCCTTTCCCCCTCTCATCGAATTTTGTACTTTCGATACATATGTACATACGTCATTGTACGCAGTGTGAATGAATGAATGAATGAAAATTCTTTATTATACCTTACAAGCTAAACACAACAGATATAAAAATAAAAGATAAATCAAATAAATGTAAGCATAATGGGCGGTCTTATCGCTTAACAAAGCGATCTCTTCCAGACAACCTTTGGATGGAGAGGATCATTGCTTAATGGAAGATTGGTTGAGGTGTAAAAAGAATAAACTTAATAATAGCAAAAGAAAAATTACTTAACCTTAAATACATAAATAATAGGTACATAAATAATTTTAAATAAGTAAATATCATATATAAAATAAATAAATATGTACTTACATACATACATATATTAATATATACATATATCAATAATATTATAGATCAGTTGAATAATCACGACTGTTCATGGAGGTAAAAGTTTTTGAGTCTAGCTTTAAATACGGAAGGTGAGGGGGATTTTCTAATGGAGACCGGCAAGGCATTCCATAATCGGACAGCTTGGACGGAAAAGGAGTTTGCATAGAAACTGGTTCTATGCATCGGTGTTTTGAGAAGGAGGTTTTCAGAGGATCGGAGTGTTCGGGAATTTGTGCAATGAAGGAACTCGAAGCAGTGTGGTTAAGAGCATAAGCATCTGTTAATTAAAATATTCTAAAATCCACGAATAAAATACCCAGTAACTAAGCCAATCGTCAAAACTACCATCGCTCAGTACAAACAAAATCTGCGATCTTGTTACCGTAAACAAAACATAGATTGACTGAGTTCGGAACAATTTATGAAACGAAAGAAAAAATATCTGTTCAGGTAAATTTAATGACAAATCAGTTGTCTCTTTTTTGGTTTAGAATTAAAATAAAGGTAGAGCTTACTTGTTCATAATCGAATCACTGTACCTGCATTATAGAGATCACAAAAAGCTTTGATCATAGATTAAACAAAACGCAAAGAAATCAAATCAGACTGAAGTAGAGACGTCGGGCTCCGTAGTAGCGAGCCCCATCAATCATCTCGAGATAATCTCCCTCTTCAGCCCAATTTGAGGCATGCATTCGGCTTAACCCACACAGACAATGTGATATCTTCAACACACGAACATAAAATATCTTATGTCTGAAGACATAGAGTGCGTTATTGTATGCTTTAAAAACCTATGTGTGCGTATCATAATGCAATCTTTTTTGATTATTTCTTTGTACTCGACTTTTATTTTGTTAAAGGCGGTATTACACAAGCTTGTAAAGTTTCAGGCACTACACGGTTTAATATTAAAAAAAACTGGACAAGTGCGAGTCTGATACGCGAACTGAGGGTTCTGCAAAAATATTTTTTTATGTAATATAACTACAAATTAGATATTTTTGGATAACCTTTACATGTGCTGTGACTGTGAGACCTTGCTTCTTAACAAATTTCATGGTTCTAGGTCAACGAGAACGAACTAGGTCCTTATAGGTTTTATGTTTAGGTATTATTTGATTGCGTTGACTTAGAAGCTTGATTTTGTTACAGCTTCAAGGGACCGTAAACTTAGGTATTTCATGTTAATTTTAACTTGATACCTTCATCGTTCCCGAGAAAAAGGGTCTTGACAGACAGGCAGATATTGACAACGAAGTGAATTTTTATTTCGCGGTACGGAACCCTAAAATTACATCCAGCAGAAGCAAACATACTGAAATTATTTCCTGAATTGAGTATTAGTAATACACTCAACTTTAGGAAATCTAGTGGCACAAAATAATGAGTCGCATATATTCATAAAAATATGAGTATGCATTTTAAGTTGTTAATCTTTCTTACTTAAAGAAGTACAATGATTTTTAGCTACCTACCTACATTATAATATTTAACATAATAACATAATCTTTAATTAATATATAAAAATAACGACCAATATATAAAAATGTGTCAAGTATAAATAGCATCCCTACCAATTTATATTCCAAAACATGTTCTGCCTTCCTGTTGCTATACCCTGACAGGGTTAATATGTGAAACTATTTACCTACTACCTGTAAACACTTTGTTGTTACTAAGGAAAAAAGACGAAGAAAAATTAGCTGTTTGCCAGAGAAAAATGGAGAGGAGCATGTTAGGACTAAAAATATCTGATCAAATAAAGAACAGAGCTATAAGGAAAAAAACAAAGCTAATAGAAATAAGAAAACGCATAAGGCAGTTAAAATGACAGTGGGCAGGACACATATGTAGATTAGAAAACGATAGGTGGACAAAACTGGTGACCGAGTGGATCCCACTGGAAGGAAAAAGGAGACAGGGTAGACCAAAAAGAGATGGAGAGACATCTGTACCCAACGTTGTGGGCCGGTTTGGATGAGAACAGCGAGAGAGAGGAATGTATGGAGACATTTAAGGGAGGCCTACTCCGTGGAGGTGACTATTGCGGAAGAAATAGATAAATAAGACCACAATAGTGATAGTATAATTGGTATGTAAATATAGGTGATTAAGTAAGTAATGTAAAAATACGCAATAGAAATAAAGGCTTTTTTATTTTATTTTATTTATAAACACTTGGTTACCATTTGAAGGCAATAAATGTATTGAGTATTGAGTAACACTGGGGGTTACAATATAACAAAGATTCAGTGTATATCCCTAAGGTCTCAATGTGTGTGTCCCTTAAGGCCACAGCGGATCATGTAAGCATGTGTGCGTGGCATAATCTGTCGGTCACTACAGAGGCAATCAGCTGAGCCGCTGATCAATCGATAAAAAATCATGGCGGTCGACAAATAAGCATGGAGGCAGTGGTCCGGATGATCCATACCATTTGTCAAGATTAGGCTTACAGGCTAACGGATTGTCCGGACGTACCTACTCTATCTATACCTACTCGGGTATACAGTCAAGTGGGAGTAGGGTTGCCAGATATAAAATTCGAAAAAGAGGACAGTTTACCAAATACATTTTTTTTTTAAAGGCGTACAAATATAAATATACGAATAATGCTGAACATTTCAAACAGTGCCATCCGGCTCGAAACTAAGAAAAGTTTGTACATACTATGGGAACCAGATAACTGATAGAATAGGTGCAGTGGGCGAATAGCCGGCTGAGACGCAGGGGGCAGCGGGTTCGATTCCCGCCGCGGAACAAATGTTTGCATGATCTACAGATATTTGTTCCGGGTCTGGTTGTTTCTTTATATATTATAAGTATGTATTTACAAAAAAATAATAATATAAGTATTCAATCAGTTATTTGGTTCACAAAGCATACAAGCTCCGCGTAGTTTGGGGCTAGATAGCGCTGTGTGAAATGTCCAGCAATATTTATTTCTTTATTGTGAGAAAATTAATAGATTAAACGTCTATAGAGATGTAATTCATAGGCCTTTGTTTAACATCGTAAAAACCATAAAAGTGAGCGACAAAGGGTCCCGGGACCCGTCTGGCTTAGGGGCGCCCTTAACGAAATCTTAATCCCCACAAAGGGTTAGAATTATCTTATTACTCGCAAGAAATAATACTTTAATACACGTCGCCTTTAAAATATATTTTATGAGCGCTTGTAATTTAACGGAATTATTGATTTTAGCTTTTAGCCAAAATTGTTTGTAGGTAAATAATAAATAATTAATTTATTAATTTTACACAACTTAGCTCATAATTATTCAACAGTCATACAGTTAGGACCTTCATCATCATCATAATTCTTAGCCTGTGTCGACCCACTGCTGGGCATATGCCTTGTTTCTGCCACTCTTCCCGATCCTGTGCCAGTCTGAACCACGTACGACCCACGGTCTTATGGATGTCGGAGGAGGAGTTAGGACCTTAGATAAAACAAATAATTTTGTGGAGTAAAATGGTAATGAAAATTACAGTCTCATAGAGTTTCGAGTTTCTTCAAAACGTTTCGAACCTCTTTCATCGATAACAAAGCTTATTTGAAGCGTAAACTAGACAAGACATTTATAGCTAAGATTATAAGACCTAGCTTCCTAAATGTATTTTCATCTAATCTCCAGATTCCCGAGTGGACAGATCAAAGCTGGTCGTATCCTTATTCTGATGTTGGTATAATCTGGTGACGCGTTGCAGAAACATAAATTTAGCTTCAATCGCAAATTCAAAGGCCATTAATCGCGGGTTCAGTGTGGACGCACCTTTAATGTATGCTTATACCGCAGGGTTGTCCGGGTAATTTATAATCAGCTGGTGTAAACCGCTACAATTTACGATATTTGTGACTTTACTAGATTATTCTTAATCAATATTGTCGTCATCTTGATTTCACTGATTGATTTCATTTATTACATTAATTACAATTAAAGATAATTTTTATAGACCTTACTTATTGGCGACTTCACATCTAGATGAATGAAATAATATGGAAAGTAGCACCACAAAGGCACCAATGTAACCAATCCCGTTGCAGTAAAGCCACTTCACAAGATACATGAATGCAATTGTGTTGGTTCAGAATGTACCTAACGAAAATACTTGGGTCGGCAAGTCCTACCTTCGAAGGAACTTTAGGACATCCAAGATTAGGAAAACCAACCCAAAAATTTCAAGCCTAAATGGGACTTGATCCCGCAACCTTCCTCTTGATACGAGAACGCACTGTCCATTTGTGCCACCAGGCCGTCTCACGTCAGGGTTGAAATTAGTGAGATGATTCAGATTATGACTAAAGCGCCGTTTGCTCCATCTACAGGAAAACTTATACAGTTTTTTGACCTGCTCAATGCCAAACGTTGCAGTTTAGTACATTGACTAGAGATGTCGCGTTGCTTATTTTGGGATTGGTTTTGAAAATCTTGGAATTTTTCCGTATGTGTTCGGGTAAGACTATAAAATTTAAAATACCAATTTAGGACATCCATTTGAAAACGATTTTTTTTTTGCAAAAATTATGCAATAAGATATACTTACCTACTTCTTTAATAAGTATATTCTGGATCACCAGTTTCAGTGTAATCTTACGACGTAGGCTTTACTGCATTTAAGGTCCTGATCTATGAGTGAATACACACAAGATTCACATTTTTACTGACAACCCTGAGATTATAGGCACAACTACATGCGCGTCTCGGCCTTAGACCACTACCGGTGTATCTCCTGAAATCTGATAAGATTCAAATAAGGGATTAGAGGGGGACGCGGCGAGGATTTGC
The DNA here is from genome assembly GCA_963924445.1 of Philereme transversata. Classification (NCBI taxonomy): domain Eukaryota; kingdom Metazoa; phylum Arthropoda; class Insecta; order Lepidoptera; family Geometridae; genus Philereme; species Philereme transversata. The sequence continues at coordinate 17,516,707 of OZ004342.1, forward strand.
AAATACCTCGTGTGAGTGCGAGCGGGACCGACAATGGGATTATCTCCCGACGGTCGAGCCAAGTGGTATACATAAGTGTAGCTTTATACTAAGTAAAGCTGGATTTGGGTGTATGGTTTTTACGATCGTATTTGTGTTAAATGTCAATTTTCTTGTTTTTATTATTTTACGAGATTCCGCCCGAGGCTCGCACGCGTGCATCCAGGTCATAATTTATCTAAATTCCAAATTTCATAGATATAGGTCTAGCCGTTTAGTCGTGCAAACGTAACAAACAAGTCAGACAGAGAGAGAGAAAGAGAGTCATATTAGTATAGATGTATTATTATTTCATCAATTTTCTTTTTTGTCCTATCAATTGTAATTTAAAGCCGATAAAATGGCGTATAAATGTACGAATTTATTCAATCGCTACCTTAACCACGATGATATAAATAAGTAGTATTTGTATGACTTTGCACGTTCTACCTTACATTTCTAAACTAAGGTAAATATAGTTTGCTAGTGGGATCAAGGTAAGCCGGGATAGGGTTGAATCTGTATCCCGGATTTGCAAGCCCGACCTTGTGACGGATTTACTTCCTAAGCCTTATATTTTTCCACCTTGTAAGGTGTAATGGTGCCTCTACGCGTACGTACATGCTTGATGAGCTAGTATAACATTGGTGTGCTCAACAAGGTGAGCATTTCGGTTCGATTATGAACATTACGATTACTATACAAACAATCATTTGACATTCACTAGATAACTGAACAGCATCACTGACTAAACATATGCGTTTCTAATTAGTCTTAATTCCCGTACAATCAATAAAATTGCACACTTTCATTCATAAATATCTAAATAATTTTCACTTATTTGAAATGTCTTTAATAAGTTTTTTTTTCGAATTATTATACCTTGTACGAATGAAAGTGTGCGATTCATTGATTTTGCGAGGATAATAAGACGTAACTAATTGGATACCCATAGACATTCAGCTGTTCAATTATCTAGTAAATTGCCACTGAGCGTTCAGGAATCATACCACATTGAAGTCATTTTATCGGTCTCTACATTCGATATTGTTTGATTGAACGCAAAAACGACGAGCATGTACGCACGTGGGGACTTACCATAAAAGTTATCTCGAACGGTGGGTGCAGCTGAGGGTTTTTTGGTGACTATTTTATCTTGAACTTAAGTCAATTCGTTATGTCACTTGTTTTTTCTTAGTCACTCTCTATAGGAGCAAAGTAATGAGCTTCACAATTATTGATTAAAATTACTTATTAATAGACTTTATTTATCGATATTTTTTTATAATAATTCGTTTTGTTGACAAAACATACAGTAAAAAGCCTTGTGATATGGTGAATCCAAAAATGGCCTTGCAAATAGTTAGAGGACCAGAGATGTACAATAATGTACATTTTACAGAGGCTTCACAACTGTCAATTTATTTCTGGGAATTTAAATCAACAGTCGAACTTTATAATGTTGGCAATTCGGTAATCGATCTGGTATTTTGTGCTTATTTCGAGGGTCGTAATCCCTTACCTTATGAGCATTAAAAAGAATGAAACCCAATCACGGCTAAGGTTTAATTTTTTATTCGTTTTTAGGGTTCTGTAGTTGAATTTTTGTACTTTTGTACTTTTATAGTATCAATCAATCAATCAATCATTTATTTTGAACATAATACACACAGGATAGCTTTATACATAGATGAAACACTGAAAAGTGCAATAGTAAAATATGTGTCGCACTTTCCAGAGCCCGACCTTATGACTAAGGGACATTGACATTCCAGGGTATCTAGGTACAGAGATTTTGATGCAAAATAGCATCGTCATTATTCGTCACGTAATCAAATACATCCTTAATATGCAACTTAATAATTAATCTTATCTGTTTTAAAAAAATGTTACATAGACATAAATAATAACATAATAAGGTAGGTAGCTAATTATACCTTAATAATTCCTTACCTACTAATTACCTTTAAAAAAAGTATATAAGTATTCCATCAGTTATCTAGTTCCCATAGTAAAAGCTCTGCTTAGTTTGGGGGTAGATAGCGCTGTGTGAAATGTCCAGCAATATTTATTTATTTGTTTAACACAAAATCGGGAGTGAAATAATAATAAATCATTTAATTCAGGCAACAATAAAATTGTTACGGGTTCTATTAACTTATTCTACGGCCCAGAAAGATTATATATCTTAGCCTAAAATACAATATAAAAACTTATAATTTATGCAGAGATGGTTTTAGCAAGCTGATTTATCTGACAATCCCCATACTAGGCAAAGCCTGTATCGTAGGACCGAGTTCAAAATATAACAAACGTGTTTAAAGGGTTATGAAAAGTGAAACCTTTATAAAAAGTTGTAAGAGCTTGTTACAGCCTAAATAGGAACTTTAAATTAAGCAAACTTTGATATACTATTTATTAATAACTATTAGGTACTAATTGACACTAAAAATTAATTATGTTAGTAATATCTATAATTTTTTTTTTCTCTAACCTATCTCGTCCCACTGCTGGGCAAAGGTCTCCCCCAAGTCCCTCCAAGTATCCCTATCCGTCGCTATCTCCCACCATCTTCTTTGGAAGGTGACCAAATCGTCCCGCCAACGCTTTCTCGGCCGACCCCGACGTCGCCCTCCATCTTCAGGCGTCCATGGTGTCACAATATGGGCCCATTTCTCGGAGTGCATTCGGGCAACGTGGCCCGCCCAGTCCCACTTAAGTCCAGCCGATCTCCTCCCTACATCTGCAATGCCGGTAAGTGAGCGCAGCATGGTGTTACGAACTCGGTCGACACGTTTAAAGCCGAGAATGCTGCGCTTCATTGCCCTTTGACAAATCTTGAGCTTTGACTTCTGGGCTTCAGTCAGAGACCATGTCTGCGCACCGTAAGTTAGGATGGGCAGGATACACATGTCGATTAGTTGGCGCTAAGTGTCAGAGGAAGGTCACCCTTCATGTGCTCCTTCATGGACCAGTAGCTCTTCCAGGCATTCTCGGCATTATTTATAATATTCTAAGGATCAGAAGTAGATTAAAGATAAAAAACAGAACTAAAAACCTAAACTTTATTTAAATTACAAATTTTACACAATTAAACAGAAAATTAACCAAAACGGAACAAATCAACTTTAACACAAATATACTCAAAATAGCACTGAACACTTAAAACACGAATAAACAGAAAAATAGCTCACGTAACCCGATATGCACAATACGTAACCAGTCCAAGGTGTTTTTCCATCGAGCGCCAGCGAGCAAATGTGACCGCCCGTGGGGCGCGCCCGCTTTTATAGAAGTGATGGCTCCCACTCCGTATCGCTGCAGGATTTGGCTAATACGGCCTCTCCTGACAGAGGGTCGTCCCCGACCCGGGAACGTGGTGTGGTGCCGCTAGATCCAGTGGCATCTGCTGCTGCCAGCCCTGCTCTCCAGGATCAGGATCTAGCGAAGGCATGGAAAGCCCAATGCCTGAGCCATGTGCCGCAGGGCCTGAAGTCCTCCTCAGTCCCATTCGTTACGTCATCTGTAGAAAAACCAACATGTAAATTGACACGTTCAGAGTTTTAGAAGTTGTCACCTCGTTACTCATCCTCCTTGCACTAGAGCGCTTTCACTTAATTCATACGTCACACAAAGTACATCATCTCAAAACTCATTCTCACAAACATCACCTCAGAGACGTCTCAAAATAAAGAAAATAGGGCCCTGTTACTAGTCTCCTTGCTGTTGATGTGGTCATCAATGGAACGCGACGTCGGTCGTCTGCCTCTTGGTGCCGGTTGCTCTGCCTCACAGGTTTTTGCAGAGACAGTTTCCAACACGCTCTCGTACGTGTTTACCCATCCAGTGGTCTGCCATCCGACTGAGTGCGTAGCACTGCTGACTACGGATGCGTCTGAACCAGAGGTCTGCCATCCGACTGAGTGCATAGCACTGCTGACTACGGATGCGTCTGAACCAGAGGTCTGCCATCCGACTGAGTGCATAGCACTGCTGACTACGGATGCGTCTGAACCAGAGGGCTGCCATCCGACAGAGTGCATAGCACTACTGACTTCGGATGCGTCCAAATGATTTGGACTTCAGGTTGACACACTTAGTGCATCTTCCTGCTGCCGGTAACCTTTCTACCGTCTACCCAATCAAGCGCTGCACACTACGTAGGGTCTGCCAACCGAACCATTCATCTCAATCCACTCATCACATACAACGCTGTCGATTGCCACCAACCTGCCTACATGTATGCTTTATGAGCCTTCTGCGTAACCTACTGAGATTTTTACGGTTATTGAAAGATTAGATAAATAACGGAAAGATTGACTACCTACTGCCTACTACCTAGTACAAGTAATACCTAACAGGAGAAATTAAATTGTGTTTGCATTGTTTACATCAATCGTTAATTATGATGGCAAGAAACAGAGTCATAAGTAATGTTTTAGTCAGATTAGAGATAAAAGCGGTTGAGTGCACAGTATCGAAGAACGCGGCACGTGTCTCCGGGCACCACTCGTTTCGCCAAGGCACCATGTATTGCACCGCTGCCCGCGCCGACCGCTCGGCAGTATGTTGACCACTTTGTAAGGGCCACGCATTTCCGGATCCAACGTCCCTGTGAACTGAGATAACTTTGTAACACAGACCAGATCATCGGCGAAAATAGCCAGTGAGACAATCTTATGTGTTTGATATTTACTGGCGGGGTCGTGTTCACGAAGGCTTCCATCTTTCTGGAGCTCGGCTTAACCTGACCTTGACTTACCACTCTAACTAAATAAAAAACTTTAGTAGTAAGGAAGGTGCACTTTCGCAGGTTAATAAAATAACGCCCGCTTGTGTAAGCGTGAGTAGGTAGGATACGGTGTAACAAACAGAGTTACCTAAGATGAGAACATCATGTACTAGGCTAGGACCTTACCTTAGACAAAAAGGGTGCGCAATGTGTTATTGATTATGCGACTTACTAAAACATTTAACTTTGCGGTTTTTGCAAAAAGAACAGGTAACGTCGGTAGTTGACTTTAAAGTTATCACGGCAATATTCATCGTAGATCGCCCGGATGACGGTAGGTATAGGTCAGTTTGTGATGGCACTGCTGGCAAGGTGTATTATGTAGTGAACGGTATGAACGACGCAAATACCGATCACTATGCGATATGCGAGAACGTGACCGACGATAATGACGGCTCCTCAAGCGTGACCTTGATCTATGCGAATATATCCTGTCCCTATTATTGCAACGTGACGCTCGACTTCTAGATAAACTTCGCGAGTGCAATCTACCACGGCGCGAGCTATCCCGCGAACTTGTAACGGACAGGCACCGCGAACGGTGCCTCGTTCGGGTACGTGAGCCACTTTCTGAGCAACGACGGCGTCTTGATCGACCACGTGATTTATTTCGTGGCATTTTAGCAATCAACAAATCAAAGTTTGTACTTACGTGAACACGCAGAACAACAAACTAATTAATTATTTTTTTTAACGCGGGTAGACTTGTTCCCTTTCGGTGATCTATTTGTGGGCCGTTTCCTTGGCTCTTTATCCCACTTCTGATCTAAGGATCAGAAGTAGATTAAAGATAAAAAACAGAACTAAAAACCTAAACTTTATTTAAATTACAAATTTTACACAATTAAACAGAAAATTAACCAAAACGGAACAAATCAACTTTAACACAAATATACTCAAAATAGCACTGAACACTTAAAACACGAATAAACAGAAAAATAGCTCACGTAACCCGATATGCACAATACGTAACCAGTCCAAGGTGTTTTTCCATCGAGCGCCAGCGAGCAAATGTGACCGCCCTTTTTTTTTTTTTTTTTTTTTTTTTCGAATGGACTTATATCGCTGTTGGCCTCTGAGGCCGTGACAGCTTAACCGAACTTTTGGCGAGCGCAGATGGCGCTCAGCCCAGTAAGTTTTTTAGGCAACTAGCGCAAGGGCACCACTTAGGTACGAACCTCGGCTTGGGCTGTTGCCGGGATGGGGATAGGAGAGAAACGCCCGGGTACATGTCTGTACCTCGTATAAGCGGCGACTGAAGGGACTCGTCGACCTCGCCGGCGAGGTCGGTGTTTCTGTGAAGTGTTTGCTCTGTCTGATATAGATGACTCACCTTCCGCATTAGCAGAGGTGATTTCGTCATCCGGGTCTCCGAGAACGTGTCTCGGTCGACGGAACATGTGACCGCCCGTGGGGCGCGCCCGCTTTTATAGAAGTGATGGCTCCCTCCGTATCGCTGCAGGATTTGGCTAATAATATAATATCAAATTTAATTATTATTATTACGTATTCAATCAAATTCAATCGATTTATTCATCCTTTGACAAATTACAATATTCTTAGATATGTCGGTAAAATAATAATAATAAAATAAAAATAATTAATATGTAAAGTACATATTAAGATAAACTTGAAAAACTAAAAATATATTATGTGTAAAATTAATAATTTTAAATTTCACGAAAAACATGGTCTGATTTCTGTTGCTATACCCTGCCAGGGTTCATATGTGAAACTATCTACCTGTAACAACATTGTGTAACACCATGTAAAAGCAATCAATGTATTGAGTAATTAATGAGCTTAGAAAAACTTTAAATTTTTCGACTATCCAACTACGGGACCCAAACAGTTTGCCGCTCGACACGTCTTGCGCAATTTTATTCGTTATGTCAAACTAATCCGTCGGCTTATCTTCAGCTTGCAGTAATCATAACCTTCAAATAACTATATTTCGTATTCTTTGCTGATTAAGGTTGAAAGTTGCGTATAGGGTTCGAACAGGGGCTTAATGTGCTAGTCAATGAACCTTACGGGGTAAACCGCGACCTACCATAGGGGTTGGAAAGTTGAACGTGACGTCGAATATACGTTTTTTGTGATGACACTATTGGCGACAAAACTAGTTAATTTAACATTGTTTTTTTGGCATCTTCATTGAAATTGTAGGACATAAATAGAATTATCGATCTCAACCGCTTCCAGAAACCTTTATTACGTCGTATTTGCAACTAGTGGCTGTACTACGTTGCGCTTTCTAAGTCTCTTTCAGAACCTTCGCCTCAACAGCCTACAGCTCACAGAATGTTTATAAAAATTCATAAATTAAATATTAATTTATTTTCAAACATAATACAGAAATATAGCACAAACATAAAATAAGGTATATACTTAGGTTTACAGATTACAGTTAAATATTATTGCAAACACCCAGACCGGCAGTAGGGATGTGCTCGTTACGATATAAATATTTTATTCCCGGATAAAGCCGCTCCCGGTAATCTCGCGTGGACGACTACAAAAAGAGATAAGCCGTAGTACGATTAAGTGTGCGGTTTTTGTACGCAATTTATGTAAGAGTGTAAAAAATAGGGTAAGCTTTTGTTGTTATCAGTACATGGAACTATAGCAATAAAACTGTGGAGCGGTGATAAATATAATTTTTTTTTGGTAAAAAACTGACAACTTATTTCAATTTCAAAGACAGTTACGCTGCTATACCTAGTCTTTTTGGTCAGAGTACATATATAACATAATTATTATTTGTTACGAAATAATATATCTTTATAACATGGCTTTGTACCTATGGTACAATTCATGAATTAAGGATTATATCATCCTACACCACAAAACTCTTTACTTTTTTTGATTCCACGACTACTGTTGAAACATGATCTAATAGGTTTATTAATATCACGAGATGTACCACAACCTTTGCGAGACGACAAAATTATTTTATGAGTTCTTATATCTTTATAAAACTTAACAAACACCTAAATTTGTACCCTCTAACATCCTTCACATGTAAAATAGTAGTCAGAGACTAGCTACTAAATCTAGACTATGCTTCTACAGAAGCTATTCTAGCCGCTCTCCTAGATTAACCACCATTGTATTTATACCACAATATTATTTTGTAATTTATTATTGTAAATAAAGTGTAAATCATTATTATTATTATGTTATCTATCAATGTATTTAGTAATTATTTTATAACAATAATTCTAAGTTAATTTATTAAATTCAATTGTAATTTTGTTAAATACTATCAAGCCCGGCGGAGGGCATTAGTATGCCATAACACAGGTTTATTTAATTTAGATACTAATGAGATCCCACCAGGAACCGTCTATGTGAAAGATAATTATTTCTAGGATTGTTTCTGTTATTTTGATGTCTGTTATAATTTAATAAATTTCATTTCGTTTATATTCCCCTTATATATCGAATTCTATACTTTCTTATTTCTTTCTTTATTTAAATGCTGTGAACATAATGTTAGGAATGACTTCTTATCTTTAAAGTTCAACAAAAAATATAGCTATCACGAAATAAAGGCACCACAAAAAACCTTCTTATACCGGTAAAAAGTATCGGTATTTTACCGGTTAAATATACCGATATTTTACCAGCTAAAGCTACAGATACTGTACCAGTGTTTGTTTTTGTATCGTATCTGCAAAGATCTTAGTAATATTTTCCGTATCCATTACCCATATTAAGTATTGACATTTCCTCAAAGCATGAAGTATCACTGTAATTACTTGAGTCTTTTGATCCGTATGTTTGGTTTTTGTTTACCGCCGTTTGATGTACGACGACGCTTATCCAATAATGTTAATGCTGTGGGCACCTTTATATTGACTCCTAGCATTAGAGGGTTAGAATAATTAGAGTCACATCTAACGAAAAAATAACAGTACTTACCCAAAAATAATGAATTCAATATTTTCGACGCAGCTTGGATTTCTTATTTTAATTGCGCCGCCACGAATTAAAAGAATCTGTAAACAATTTGGATTTTTATGAAATGTCATTCGATGAAAGGGCATTTATTTTTATCATATACCATAGATTGACAAACAAATTGTCACTTATAATAATCAATGCTTATACTAACTAAAATATATTGTACAACGTCCATTATTTTAAAGTAAGAGTGAATAGGTGTCTTTCTAAATCATCAAACTTAGACCATTTAATCACTTACCATCATGTGAGATTGTGGTCTAACGAGGATATATTCATATTAAATACAAAAAAAACTCGTTAAACAATTTAAGTGTTAAGTTTCACCGCTAGATTGTTTAAACTTTCACGATCACTAGGTATACATAAATATTGATATCAAACGGATTTATGACTATTCATTCACAGTTTCACTATCTTTGTCCCGATTTTGAAAGAAACTTGCACAAAAGTTGCTACAATATACGGCCAAGTTCACGAGCGCCCGCCCCGCAATAGCAATCCACCCCCGGCCCGGCTAAGCCAGATTTCAATAGAGTATAATCTCGCCCTAATGAATCTCCGATCCGGATTACCGGGGCCGTGGCGGCAAACGAGTGGTTTAGAAAAACTTTAATTAGTGGAGCGCATGCATTCATAATTGGGGATAATCGATTATTGTGCATGTGAAGAGGATAATCGTATTAGTGGTAACGATACAAGCTTTTTCACGAAAACTTTACATAAAATAAGCGTCATGATGACCAGTATGTTTTAAGAGTAGTAGAGTTACCTGTAAAAGGGCTCGCCTGGAAGTACTACCATCATACATATTTCTGCCACCAAGCAGCATTGCTGTGTTTCGGTTTGAAGGGTATGGTTGCTGGTGAAACTACAGGCACATGAGGCTTATAACAAAAAATACTATCTCTGATAATAAATAGAACATAAAATCTCTGTTAGGTATAGGCGATGATTACCACTTAACATCGGGTGGGCCACTTGTTCCATCTCCAAAAAAAGTACTGTGTACGCTGAGTTATATAAATGTGCTGTCTTCATTTATTTCATATTTTAAGCCTAACATTGCATATGTCTTCATCTTAGATAACCTTATTAATGTACCATTTCGACAATATACCATTGCCATAGATGGTGAAGCTTCTCCAAAAGCACACCAATCGATTCTGTACTTTTGCAACCTCTTACGTAGGTACTTTTGAATTTGATATTTTCTGTCTCAAATACTCTGGTCAGTAAAGGGCAAGAAAGTGATCTTAATTCGTGTCTGATTCCATCCAATAAATCGTAAAGGGCGCACGACACTAGGCTAATCCCATTGGCGGCATTAGAACGGCTTTGCGCGGACAGATCGCGAGCCGAAATTACCTAGCAATTGGTAGCCAAGCCGAATTGCCTGTGGCCAGGAATGAACAGCTAGGATACTATTTACAGAAGCTAACTCACACGGGGAGTTCTAACAAAACAGTTAAGGCACTTTAGTTGCAGTAATTAAAAAAAAACAAGAGCTCGAATGCATCGAAAGCAAACAGGCAACTCATCCCCAAAATTAAAGAGTAATAGAAATAATTATGCTGGACATTTCACACAGCGCCATCTTGCCCCAAGCTAAGCAAAGCTTGTACTATTGGAACCAGATAACTGATAGAATACTTATATACTTATTCTTATAAATATTTTTTATAAATATACATTTTGTAAATACATGCTCATAATAAGTATATAGAGAAACAACCAGACTTGGAACAAATATCTGTAGATTATGCAAACATTTGTTCCGCAGCGAGAATCGAACCTGCTACCTTCTGCATGTCAGCCGGCTATTCGCCAATTGTACCACGAATGTGGTCATAGTGTATCAGTGAAGCACAATAGGGATGAAAAAGTGTTATAACTAAAGTTGCATAAGCTATGTCTGTGGGCTCAGTCTAAATCGGCTGCAGACACTTTTATTGGGCGGAGACTCGCTGAAATCCCGCTGACCCGCGCTCGCTCCCGGCCTTCGTTTTATCCCGGCCCTGCTTAATCCCGGATTTGACGTCGCTTAATCCGGACCCGTGTTGGATATCGCGTCGACACAGCCCTCGCCCGCACTCTTGTTCATATTGATTTCGGATTTCACGGCACACCTCTATAAAATCACGTAAACAAAGCGAAATCGGAACCTTTCACGGATTATTTCCGCGCCGATAACATTATAGCAAATTAATATTAACCTATGATGAAATAATTCCATTGAGACAAAAGTAATCCATAACTATTGACGTGACGTGGGATTACGTATCGGGCGCCTCGCTCGGATATTTGGGCTCAATGATATAAAATTGTATGCAAAAAATGAGGAGATTAATTTGTGTTTTCATTGGATGGTGCGTTATGCGAAAAATTGAGCGGTCGGGAAGCAAATGAAAATGATCGCCTCGTATAATTTTATTCTCGTGGATTGTCGTTCGCAAAATGAACTACTTATAGACCGAGGGGCACTGAAGGTAACGCTACCTCATCAAATTGATGTTTCTAGGATAGTCTTTAGTGCCTCAAAAAACAATTTGGGGTTAAAACATAGGTTGATTGGGTGCAGCCTTATTTTTATAAACGGTTTTACTTAAAACCCTGTATATCTTTATTACCCATTTTTACACGTTACGTTGTGTTCTTTTTCATATTAAACGAGAATTTGATGTGGGTACTCAATAAAGTAAGAGATTCTACCACGTCTATTTCTAGGTATCGGGAAAAGCGAGTTCATTTTGTACGGAAGTAGGAACTTGCTCTGTTTTGCGTGAAATATACGAGTAATTCGTTAAAAGGCTATATTTGCATAAATCATCTACCCACGGCCTATGCTAGAGAGTACTGTTGGTGTAGACTTTACTGAACTTTAGAAACGTAGGTTCCGGGTTCGAACCTCGATCGTGGATCACACCAATATACTTTTTTAAATGGGAAAATGTTGTGCTCATTATAACTAGTTTCCAAACTGTGCTAAAACATTTAATTTAAACATACCTACATTATCCTAGAATATAAAATCTACGAATGCACTTTATTATTGCCTCTGGTGCGGTGGAAAGGTTACTGAATAAAGCACAAGAGGGTTCTATTAGCTCTTCGGGGCAAATGTTTGCATAATCTGCAAATATTTATTCCGGGTTTGTTTTAAGTAGTTCAATTTTGGATGGCTTGTTTTGTAATGATCGATTTGTCAATGTATAAATGATTTAATTTCTTACACAAATGCACCTACATTTAGTTACTGTTAATGCTCGCGGATTTACCGAAATACATACTCATAATTACGTTTCGGTCACATTTGGAAGCCAAAATTATATTTACTGGTGAAGTGAATAGTCGTCTATTTCCTATTTTAATGAGGATTATAGTTTGTGGTGCATTTGGAGCACTTCGCATGGTAAAATTAATTACTAAATCGTGTCTGTCTGTGCTCTAATGCGATTCGTTTGAAAGCCTACGTTTACACAATTTCGGTTGGTGAGTTTATCCCCTTTTGGTTGTCAGTCTTTATTTTAGTACGTGTGAATTTGTCAAATTGCGTCATTTATAAGCATCGTCATCGGCAGCTTAAATTATAGCCCACTGCTGGGTATAACAGTGGGCCTTCCTCCATCCTTTAAAACATATTTATGTTATTTTATTTATTTAGGCAAGGCCAACGGCACATACAGGGTGTTTGGTAATATACTGACGATATTCAACTGACGATTTCTCAGAACATAAAAAAAGACTTCACGAAAAAAAAACTACTAGTTATATTATCGAACTTTAAAGAAAATCGCCTAGGTTTTGGTGATTAATTCGATATAAAACTTAATGCCTACTCTTGCAATGCACATCTAAAAATAAAGGTCGATTTGATATCTCTTTCGGAAGTGCCTGCGGGTTTTGGGTTAGAAAGGGACAGCAAGAGATATCTCGATCTGTGGTTAGATGGCAAGCATTATGCAATAGCACAACATAACTTTAATAAAGTGTTTGTTTTTACATGCCAAAATAAATTCCACATTTCTATGGTAAACATTTCACAAATTTATTTATTATGCTCATCAAAATAACTCCTTTCATTTTTGTGCGTATATTATCAAACACCCTATATAGTTAATAAAGTATTATAAAGCATTTTAAAACAATTCTATAAAATGTGTACTAATAATAGGCATGCACAGCCTCACAATAAAATATTGAGCAGACTAAAGTTAGGTAGTTAAGTAATTTATAAAACATAGAAGAAAAGAAAACAAAATAATAGGTACCTACTTCAGTACAAATTAAAACAAAACACAATTCTAAAACTAACAACTGCTAGTAAAAAATTAAAAAACAAAACAAAAACAAGGAGAGAATACTGATTAATCAGATAGTCTTGGTGACCATCAAGATAGTGTTGCAGTACTTTGGTTCAAAAAATTTGTGATGAGTCACTGAACGGTTCTAAATCTGGTAAAGTTTTCGAAATTAATATTGTTTAAAATGCGTAGTTTATATTTGTTTGAGTGATAATAGTTTCTTATGTCATAGTTTTAAACATTGGGTTTATCATCAAGTTGCCAGATCAGAATAGACAGCTATTTAAAAAAAATGTTTGATCGTCAACTCCCCCGGTGGTCGTAATTAGGGTGTAATTCGGTACAGTGAAAAAACAGTATTGTTAACAAAAAATAATAAATAAATAGGGTTTGATATAGTTACGATTATTACTCATTGTTTAACAGCCTCGGCGTAACACTATGAAATTATGCATAAACGAACTACTGCCATCCAGTGTATCTAGTTCACAAAATATTATAAAACTAGTCGACCCAGCGAACTTCGTACCGCCTTGACATGCATATGACGCGGGATGCCAATGTTTGTCACCGGTAAAATTGGCAATTGGCCATCATTAGCTGCATCTACTATGTATGAGAAAATGAAATTTCTTCATATTTTTTTTGAGGTGAGGAGAAATCCAACAAATCAAAGATCATCAAAATCTGTCCAGCCGTTCTCGAGTTATAAATGGTGTAACTAACCCGACTTTGTTTTATATATATATAGATATATACAAAATAATACATCGAGCAAAGTTAATCATCATCATCGGCCTATAGGTACTCACTGCTGAGTATAGGCCTTCTTTTTATTCTGCCACTGCCATCGATCTTGATGTTCTCTAATCTAGGTGATGCCCTTGCCCTATAATGTCGTCTACCCAACGAGCTGGCGGACAAGCAGGGTGTCTATAGCCAGTTCTCGGTAGCCACTCCGCCAAAGCTTTGCTCCACCTGCCATCACCACGTTTAACCGTCCTGCCCTACTCCATTTGAGCTCTATCACTTGGATCCCAATTCCCAAAGTCTTGGCTTTGGTAATGCGTCGGATTACAGTGTTACGAATTCAATCTTGAAGCTCGATGCCAAGCATGGCCCGCTCTATAGTCCATTGTTCTACTCGTATTCGGTACACAGTCTCTTTCGTGAGCGTCCATGTCTCGGGACCGTCTGTATGGGTTGGTACGACACATGATTGTAGAGACGGTCTTCAAAGTGTAATCCACCTCCTTTGTTAGTTTGCACTGTGTTATAGGAAGTACAACCCGCAGAAATCAACTTGGCACCTGCGTGGAATGTGCTTCCCCTCCCACCACACCCCACCGCCTACCGCTCTCGCCCTCGACGCCTCAGTACGGTCAGTAAATTAATTAAATACAGCGCGCAGAAAGCTTCATCTAGCGGTCTTGCTTTTTGGAGTCATCAATCTTAGGCATCCTAAATATCTCTTTGATAAGTTTGTGTGGGCACAAGCGCAATCCAGATATCCAAGCCGAACGTGTAACTTTATCTTTGTCACACCGAGGCACAGATCAATGGCATTCCGTGGCTCTTTCAAATTCGCTGCAACTCGGTGTTGGAATGATCTACCTCCGCCTGTGCGTGCTCTGAAAACAGTTAATGTCTTCCGAAAAGCGCTCAAAAAACATTTATTTACTGAGCAATTGAGCCAATGCAATTAAAACTCACACAAACACTTTCTCTTTCCACTTACGAAGGTTTTTTAAATATTTAAATAATAATGTTATATAATATTAATGTATTTAAATAATATCTAGATATTTTAATTATTTATTTATTTTGTTTCTTATCTTCTTGTTATTTGTTTTTCAAAGTATTCATGTAATGTTCGTAGCTATTTATTCTGCGATCCGTGTATTTTATGTATTGGGTATTTTCTCGTTTATTTTGTCTACATGTTATTTTTATTTTAAATTTTCTATTAGTATTATCTTCTCAAATGATCGTGTCGTCACCTAGGCCCTGTCAGAAAACCAGCGCTGCATCGTATCCACCGTGGTACGAAACAGCTTATGCTGAGACAGGGACCATTTTGTCCCCACGCAACACCATCATTTTCTGTCAGTGTGAAACTTATTTTTACTGTGTTTTTTTGTCTTTTCCTTTGTTGTTATTGTGTGTGATATCATGTGGGTTCAAATAAATGTATTTTCTTTCTTCTTTCTTTACCGTTACGCGCGCGCGTCTTTTGTGCGTTTTTTTCGTTGTTATTATTGTTGGCGCTACATTTAACCCCCATAATGATAAACGAATAGGTATTTGTTTAGGTATCTATTGATTAATTATAATATGTTTGTGTCAGTCACACATTTGTCATCTGTCAAAGTGAGAATGAGACAAAACATATTTTAAGTAATCAATTTAGTAGGTACGCATGCGAACCGCCCGTAAACTTCGCTTGAAATCGTGCACATCCATATTCGTAAAGTCATAACCACGAGTGTCGAGGGGTACTTGAATTTTTTATGCAGTTAGTATATCACTATGACGTCAATACAACGAGGTGCCTAGTTAACTTCTGCGTGTTATAAGGTTGAACCAATTTGAATTAGGCTTAGATTCCAATTATAATTAATTTAAAATTAATTTACTGTAGATCATTTCTAACTAGCACTCACGAGTGGAGTGCTCTTACATTGATTGGAAAATTCAAAAGTATTCAACAATGTCGAAAAAGAAAGACGCAACTTTTCCTTCCAAATTATACTAAGCTTCCCACTGAAAACAACATTTTACCTGAAAAGTTTGTAACTAATAGAGCTCGTCTAAACTGAATTCCGCTGAAGCCTACCCAGGGATATTGGATTAGAAACAATTTTGTGTGAACTTTCCCTTCCCTGTAACTGAGTATGTAATTGCTTTATTCGACTTCTGTTATACATTAGCGTCACAGTAATCCTATCTGCTGTGCCTTAAGTAATTTTGTATGTGTTAAGTTAATGGATATAAAATCTTCTAATCTAAAATTGCACTCACCACCGCGTTTAATTGAGGTTTATTCTTTTTTATTATTTTATCACAAGCCGATGATGATGGAACCAGGAACGCAGGTCGTCCACCGGCAAGATGGGTCGACGACATTATAAAAATCGCAGGTCGTAAGTGGGTTAGAACAGCGCAGGACAGTGGCGAATGGCGACAACGAAGAGAGGCATATGCCCAGCAGTGGGATGAGAAGGGCTGACGATGATGATGATGATGATCACAAGCAAGCTTAAGCCCATGTTTTGGCACGCGTGATTTGTCGGCAAAAATATGACCCTTCTTCTGCGGAGTCAGTTAAAAAGTCGCCTATGTCTTCAATTCATCTAAATCGATCCAGCAGTATAGTCGAGAAAACGTAACAAACAAACAGACAGAGACAGAGTTACTTTCGAATTCATAATATGGCTAATATATAGATATTCACCAATTCACAACTCAATTTAACTAAAACAAAACTCCTTTATTCCGAATAGATTATCACGAATAGGTACATAATCAAACCATTTAATTAATTGAACAGCTAAAGCTTAACGCACACACTAATACGCACTATTCTCAATCAATGGCGGTCAGAATAGACCAAATAATCGGCATGCAGTTAATGAACGCATTTGAAAAGTTAAAGCCCTGTAGGTCATGTTTATAGTCCATAAGAGACGCGTTTGCGGAAGCGGGCGCGATATGAACAGAATGAGTTTGAAATAGACATTGAGCTGCCAGAATTAAATAATTTTTATCATTAAAAATTTGATCCTTGGAAAAATAAGGGTAAATTGATCATCTGGCTCACTGGCTGAACCGTTAACATGGTGTTTGGTGTCTAAAGATAAATATATGTATTTTTTCTGGATGTAGCAGAAATACAGTTTTAAGTAGTCGACTTACTTATGTCTGTAGTTTGGATTGTAAACAGTTAATTGCGGGACAAATGTTTGCATGGTCTTCAGATATTTGTTCTGAGTTTGGATATTTTTCTATATATTATAAGTGTGTGTTTACAAAAAAAAGTAAATAAGTATTCTATCCGTTAACTAGTTCCCATAGTTCAAGCTTTGCTTAGTTTGGGGCTGGATAGTGTTGTGTAAAATGTCCATTATTTATTTATTTATAATTTAATGGTCATACAAAATGACCAAAAATCAATTACAATATTGTTATATATATAAAGTTTGTATTTTAAAATGAGTCTGATACAGCCTATATAACCCTTTTTTGTGTATGGTCTGATATAGCATTTATTTAATATCGAACACACACATACATATTATTCACAAAAAGACAAAAATGACAAACAATTTATAGATATACAATAAAAGCATAAAACAGACAATATATATAAAAATGAACTTAATTAATAAAAAGTAACATAACAAAATGCGTTGCGTGTGCGTTGCGGTGTGTGTGACAAATTGGTCATAACTCGGCGAATAATTTTGCTCCAGGAGCAAACCCTAATTTTTAGATATAACCATCCGAGAAAACAAGTGAAACGAGTTAAAATACGACAAAACAAGTAATGTGTCGACTTATGTGTGTTACAGTCTTATTGTTCTGCTCATCAGTTAGAAAAAACCAAAAAAGAAAGAGATGCAGGTAAATACAACAATCAGTGGCAGTAACAAACTAATCTATAGTTCGCAAACGACGCGTTTAGGAATACCTTCATTCTGTTTTTGCAATAAAAAGGATTTAAAACGTGCTTTGAATATAAACTTGGTGTTGAGATTGCGTATTGCAGGGGGAATTGCCAAATACCTGAAACTAACAGTGAATGCTGCTGACACAGCGTTCTGACACGCGTTTAACCAATTTACTCATTCCGCTTGGTAAACTGTCATGCCACCGCTCTCGCTTCTCGCTCTTGATTCCGCTTGGTCTTCCTTGCAATCACTATAGCTGAGGCCAAAAGCCAACTAGGCCGCGGACACAGTACGACTAATTAACCGGTAATGCCTCGTGTGGACGGGACTTAGCGGCATTATCGTCTAAATTGTCCTAATGTTTGGTTGTAGGTGTGGGCGGTCATTAGCGGTGTCGATTGCGTGCCTACTTAATTCTAACTTTATGAGTGGGTTATATTACTGTGATTGGATTATTTATATAGGTTTTTAATAAAATATTTGAGAAAAGTACTTATTAAGGATACACAACTTTTGCTGGACTAGTATTTTTAGGTATTGTTTATTTTAAGGTTTGTAGGAAGTTGTTTTTATTATTATATTACACCGCCATCATGTGATCAAGTATTATTCTGTCCTTACGATGGTTGTCTGGAAGAGATTACTTTTAGCGCTAAGACTAAGTCTATTTGTAAAAATTATGTTCTGTATTATAATTTGGTGTACAATAAAAAATTATCTTATCTTATCTTATAATGTGTGTGTTGTACTTATGTACACACACACACATACGTATTCTCCTTTGGCACAACAGAACAAAAATAGCTAAAAATTTCATCCCTTATGCCACAACTATTTGTTTGTAAACGGAATAATAAATTAATAAATATAGTTATGAGTTTTCTCGCCAACTTGAGAGACATTAACTAACTTCATCATGTCGCTTTTTGGCTGTCGGTGTGCGCGCGCATTGTAAAATTTTTACTCTCATAATTTCTTCCAAACGCGCCAAAAGAAGTATAACTTCAAAAAAAGATTCCAACAAATGAGAACCTCCTCCTTTTATTGAAGTCGGTTAAAAATACTAAACAACACAGGCATAGTCTACACTAGACGCGGGTCCGTCTCCTGTGGGGTAAAGCCGGCCTAATCCGTGCTCGATCCATCGACCGCAAGACGCCGCTTGTTGCTCTCTTCTAGGGCTTCGCACTCAAAACTATTTAAATATAATAAACAAATAGTAAACACACTTGAAATATATATAAAAGGACTAACTGTTGCCCGCGACTTTGTACGCGTTACACTACTAAATGTGTAGGCAACCTAGAAATAAAGCTAAACTCGCTGTTGCAACTTGACTTGACACCCCATTTTTATCCCATGAGAACTGATTTGTTTCTACAAGTAAATTTACCTGGCATAAATATTTATCCAAGCAAGTAAATAAAACAATCCTCCAAGGGTTGGTTGGAAGATAACGCTCATACCACCGATTATATTTCGCGATATAATTGTTTCTAACACAAAAACACAAACAAACTAGCATTTCAACAATAAAATGTTTTTTGTGTTTTCTTATAGTACCTGGAGCCATCTCTAGGTAGTATAAAAAAACACAAACAAACAACATATCACATGCTTGTTCCATAACAAGCATATGATGCTTAGTGATAACCATCGCCTATAGCAAAGTAGGTAGGTCACGCAACTTAGAAACGTGCCCTACGATGTACTACCCTGCGTACATAAACTTGAGGCATACAGGAAAGAAAACCTGATAAAGGTTGCTGGGAGTCATTGGGAGCAGGCCGCACAAGATCGGTCTTTCTGGAGGCCTATAGTTCAGCAGTGGACGTTCTGTTTTGTAAAAAAAGGTATATTTTTAATTTGAATGTGTTTTGTTTCACTCTAAAGGTTTTTGTGATTATTGATAATGGCTACGTCTTCGTAGACGATTCGTAGAGACTACGCTACGCTACGCCAGCTTAGAAGTTTAACTAGACTAAACTAAACTAAACTAACTAAACTAAAATAGTTTATCTCAGTAGTGTTTTGATGCACTTTAATATATTTTTCATCACTCATGCTCTAAAGTTTGGTTATTGTAAACTTAATAACAGTTATGTAAATGCGATTAACGGAGTAAATTTAATAAATTATTTGTTAAAAATTACTTTTTCAAAACAAGCTCTTATAAAATTCATAATCGGTACCGCAAGCATATTCAAATGAGCCCTAACACTAGTAGCCTACTATAATCCATTCAGAATTTCCGTTGTCTAGCATCCGTCTCCATCATGAGACCACCTCCATGGTACCATATTATTGATTTGTCACCGTTGTTACATATGTATTCCAAATTTCAGCTCAATCGGTTGAGGGGAATGGGTTTAAAATTCAGTTGCAAGATTCCACCCGGACAAACATACATACATTGCAAGTTAATAAAAAGCTTGTAAAAATAGAACGAGGATTATTGCATTCTTAATAAGCATACATTAATTAAGTACATTCTCAATGACAATAATATATTGTTATACAAGGGCTGTAAGAGTAACGAATGCAAAGAAATCAAACAAGTTTTTTTGTAACAATTTGTTGCTAAAAAGAAAATTTGCATTCCTGGTATTCATTCTTTTTTTGTAATAAAACTTTTAATAACAAACTGTGACTTTTTAATGTGTAAGTAAGTAAGTGTAATTCGGGTGTAAGCGATCAATAACACCCTCGATTAGCTTTCTCGCTCGCATTTTCTCGCTCGTTTGGCAAAATATCTCGGGTCTACAATAGATCGCTTACAGCCTTTGTGTAACAATGTACTATTTGCGAAGCATTTAATGAATTTTTTTTTAAATAAACCTTATTAAAAATAAACAGTTTTCGTCCAAATACAAGTGCCATGTCCAAACTTTGTGCGTAATCAAAGTCAAAACAAGAGTAGCAAGTAACAAGACGTACCTTAAGGCATCCCAGACGGACAGCTTCCTAAACCACCTCGGGATTTAGTTAACCGTCGGACGCACATTGCAGATTAATTATTTATGTACTGCCCCAGGGAAGGTTTAGCTCCCAGACGCTCGATTCCTCTCTCATGCAAACTACTCGTCTTAACGCAAAATTGACGCGCAAACTTTAATATTAACATTGGTTTCTCCTCCTTAAATATTAAGGTCGATTTTCCTTTGTCTGAATTATTTAAAGGTCCTTTGTCTTCATTGTCCGGCGTAAAGATCTGGGGGCTTGCGATGACCACCTTGTCATGGCGAGCTTTGTTGTAAATCTACGTTGCATCTTTGCTTGGCGTAATCGCATAAGCCTGGCTTAGGCTTGCTACTAAATTAATACCTATAAATTCTATTTCTATAACTGAGTTTCTAATTTATTTGCATGAACCGAGTTCTGATGTCAATATTTAGTTGCGGTGATATTATCAAAGTCTCTTTGTGTTTACTTTCAAAATATTATTTTTACAATTTTTTTGTTGTATTCAATCTTTAAAGTGGGTTTTAGGCAAATTTGTGAAGTTCCTCGAAAGTGGCAAAGCCTAAAAATCATAATTGTAAATCACCTTTCTTCAAACGCGAGTAATGTACACGTCGGTTTTAATCCTTAAGGCGAAGCAAAGCATGTTATATGTAGAAACCTTCTTAACCTAACAGGATTATCGTGTGAGGCAGGCATTCACGGCCGGATCACGGCTTGCCTTAAGACACAGATTTTATTACACAAATGAGATTAATATTAATAACGTGCGTAGGTGGAGTCGAGTTTACTTGGTATTGATAAATTATTGTACATCATTGAATACGATTTAGTTTTTCCTAAAGAAAAATAAGAACTTATTATCATTTCTTAAAATACTAGCTAGAGTTGTTTCTTGAAATAAGCAGTGACTTTAGATTCTAACAAAATAAACACAACATCCAATTCTATGTAATCAAGTTAACGAAAGGTTATTTGGTCTTTGTATGCTTACATCACTCGCCTTGACTTTTACATAAAACGAACAAATAAATTAAGGCATCAACACATGTTTTAGCACCAGAAAATACACGATTCCACGACATCAATTGAACAACACAAGCGCACCCGCGTTTCATCAGAAAACATTTAATACGATGTCAATTATGCCGCAGCCCTCAAAAAGGCTATTTGTAAAACAATCGCACCTCCCGGCGTAAACTGACAAACGAGCGATAGCGTCTAAACCGCTTTGAACTTCTTTGACGCGTCGATAAGCGTGACAGCAGTATTGTGCAATGTACGCCGATCTTTACAATGGTTCGTTTTGCAAGTTTTCACCCAGTCCCGCTGTAAGTGGGTAAATGTGTTACCGATTGACGGCGGAACAAAGGACGTTGATTCTTGTACGTACATTGTTCCTGGTTCCCGCTAAGATAATGATGACGTTTCCTTGCGAGAGGTAGGACTTTGGTGGGAATTAATTAGCTCAGGGGTAAGGAAGGCTGCAAGACGTTTATTCTTTTTCATATTGTGTTCTAAGAAAGTTTGTTTTGTGGGTCAGTTGAGGCTACATAATATGTTACAATAGCTATTTTGACAAAACCTATGATTTTTACGACGTTATTTTAGTAAGAAAACAACAAACTTTGAGGAACGGGTCTGCCCGTTTATAAATTCACCCTGTATCTAATGATACAGGGATGATGACTCTAATGAGTAAAGATTCTTTTTTATTAAAATTAAATAAATCTTCCAACAAACATTTCCATTCCATTTTACTTAGAAAAATTTCGAGATTGATTTCAATCATTATTTTATATACGGGATTTATCACATAACGTTTTATCGGTGTTTCGACCGACAATGTTTCGGTAGTGCGAGGCGAGACGTTATACGGAGCAGATCGCACTCACCCTGATGAAGGTTAACGAACTGAACCGAAACATTGTCGGTCAAAACACCGATAAAACGGTACGTGATAAATCCCGTATGTATAATAATGATTTCCATTCCATGTTAAGTTATTACACAAATAATTATGCCAAGTTGCGGATAATAAGTCACAGACGCCATCATAGTTAACGAACGAGTCCTCAAAAGAGGGATGAACCGTGAACAGAGTCCCTTAATTAAAATCTCAAACACGGCCTTTGACAGTTGTAACGCTTGTAACGCCATCACAATAATTGTTAGCGTTATCTCGCATCTTATTGTGTTGCTGAGCAGTAGATAAACGTAAGGGAAATTGGGTTGTATTGTAGAGGGGCAAGATTGGATTTTGATCTTTATTGAAAACAGTCTCAGTTTCAGCTTTTGTATAAGGAAGGTAAAGGACTATTAACTTAACTTCGTGATACAATTTGAATTCATTGTGTAGTTATTTTTCAAATAAAATGATTATAAAGTGAATAATATAAATAAATAAATAAATATTGCTGGAAACTTCACACAGCGCTATCTAGCCCCAAACTAAGCAGAGCTTGTACTATGGGAACCAGATAACTGATAGAATACTTATATGCTTTTTTTTGTAAATACATATTTATAATATATAGAAAAACAAATATCGGTAGATCATGCAAACATTTGTTCCACGCTGGAATCGAATCCGCTACCTCCTGCATCTCAGCCGGCTATTAGCCCACTGCACCACAGAGGTCGTCAAGTTCCAATATTGCCGCATTTATTTTGTATCTTAATTTTATTCGGATAACTCACTTCTATTTAAGAATTTGGTCATTTATGTACTTAAATTGGGTACATAACCTAACCTAACTTTGCGAATAAAATGACCGTGAAGTGTGAATTAAAATCTTTTTCAAGTTGCACACTTCTTATCCAGAAATATTAGCATACTGTTTCACTTTGATTGAACTGTTTTTTTATTTCTTTTGAACTGTTGTCTCTGACTTGTAAGGTATAATGAAGAATGTTCATTCATTCATTCACTTATATATTATGTGCTTTATTAAAAATAAAAATAAAGTTAAAAGTTATGGATCTCTTTTAAACGTAATATACGCAGAAATGCTACAATGCCTTACGAATCCAATACAATAACGGTTTCAGAATGTTGTTGGGGCTGCCAAGGTTCTGTAGAGCATCAGGGATGTTTGCAGATGCGCGTACCGATGATTTCTACACGATTAGACGAAAAAGAACCGCATCCCTGGTGAGCCGCACGCGTGGAAGCACCAACAGCTTCCTGACCGTTGTTGCCGGGAACATGAGCTCATATATCATGAGGCGCTGGATGGCTTTGCTTAAGCCGGTCACATGCCTGGTGTCTCAGTAGATGAGCTCAAGTTCCAATATTACCGTATTTATTTTGTATCTTGTCTTTTTGTGTACCTACTAACAATATTTTTTAAGCAAAAGTAAGATTTTTCTGTTTTTTTCTCTCTAACCTATCTTGTCCCACTGCTGGACAAAGGTCTCCCCCTAAGACACTCCATGCATCCATATCCGTCGCTATCTCCCACCGGGTGGTGTGAGATAGCTCTTTGGAAGGTGTCGAAATCGTCCCGACGTCGCCCTCCGTCTTCAGGCGTCCATGGTGTCACAATATGGGCCCATTTCTCGGAGTGTATTCAGGCAACGTGGCCCGCCCAGTCCCACCTAAGTCCAGCCGATCTCCTTCCTACATTTGCAATGCCGGTAAGTGAGCGCAGCATGGTGTTACGCACTCGGTCGACACGTTTAAAGTCGAGAATGCTGCGCTCCATTGCCCTTTGACAAATCTTGAGCTTTGACTTCAGTCAGAGACCATGTCTGCGCACCGTCAGTTAGGATGGGCAGGACACACATGTCGATGAGTTGGCGCTTAAGTGTCAGAGGAAGGTCGCCCTTCATGTGCTCTCTCCTTCATGGACCAGTAGCTCTTCCAGGCATTCTCGATACGGCGATCGATTTCCTTATCTTGCCTGTTTCCGAAGCTAGCTAACTGGCCCAAGTAAATATACTCATCGACATACTGTATTACATTCTGTCTTATTAACAGAAATTATGGATCTGTCTGGTCTAAAATAAAGGTTTTTATTTTAATTTTTTATACTCAATTGAGTACATAAACTCTATATTTTTCACATTACGTACATAGGTATATATAGAACAACATTTAACGATTATGTTTAGAAAGTCAGTGCATTCACCCGGAAGTTAAATCTGAGTATTAAAGTAGAGAATAATAAAAGCGTTAGAGGCTTTAGACAGGTAAGTCTGGTGCTAAGTCCTAGAGTCATGTTACGTCCTAGACTGGACAGTTGATACGTTGCTTAGCTTTTATGTCTTAATAGCTGACAGGTTATTTCATAAAATAAACCCTACGTGTTTTTGTTTCGGTCTTTTTGTTAGGACTATTATGATTGTCTATTATTATGAACGACCTCCGTGGTGCAGTGGGCGAATAGGCGGCTGAAATGCAGGAAGTAGCGGGTTCGATTCCCGCCGCGGAACAAATGTTTGCATGATCTACAGATATTTGTTCCGGGTCTGGATGTTTTTATATATATTATAAGTATATATTTACAAAAAAAAGTATATCTAGTATATTCTATCAGTTATCTGGTTCCCATAGTACAAGCTCTGCTTAGTTTGGGGCTATATAGCGCTGTGTGAAATGTCCAGCAATATTTATTTATTTATTGTGAAGGGTTATAAGAAAATGTATGTCAGGGAATTTCAATGAACCTTTTTTTTTAACTGGATAGAACTTCGTTTGACCACAATCTCACCTGATGGTAAGCGATGATGTGGAATAAGGAAGCTCGAAGATCTAGAAGAACCTATTTACTCTTACCATAAAGAGGCCCTGATTGTATTCTTTAGGAAAAACAGACGACGGCAAAGTGTTCCATACTACCTTAGCTGTACGCATCAAGAACGTAGAACCAAAATGGTGTGTGCGAATGGGTGGTATAACTGAGTTTAACATTCACCGCATCACTATTTTTTCCTTTGCTTAACAAGTAGGTAGTTTTAAATTCAATTGATGTAACTACTCGTATTCTGAGCCCAGCTTGCACGACGATCGCTAAACGTATTTAGCGACTAAACATGTTTAAATCGACGTATTTGTATGATATGACAACTCCTTAAATCATATTTATTTATATATATTTAGCCACTAAATACGTTTAGGCATTGTTGCGCATGTCGCCCCAACTAGTTAGCTAATTGACTATTATTTATGATTATTTTGACTTTTGTATTACCTAAAACCACTTTTATATTTTGTTTGGTTTCCTAGGAAAAGTCATTCATTGTACATGCATACGTTATACCTACGTTAAGTTACATTGACTTTTCAGAAAATTATTGTTATTTATTGAACTTTTTAGACGCATTTTTTATTACTACTTGTACCTAGGTATAAATTATAGTAGGGCATATACTCGTAGCTAGAAGAACTGCAGCCCATTAGAGTAGAAAGTTTCTCGAGTGGTGATCACGCACAGAAAAGCCCCCCCCCCCCCCCCCCCCCCCCCTTAGATGGAAAGACGACCTGATATAGGTTGCTGAGAGCCGCTGGGCCGCTGGGTGCAGGCCGCACAAGATTGCTTTGTAGATGTTATGAAGTGGAGAAGGGGGGGGGGGGCTATGTTCAGAGTAGTGGACGCACTATGACTAATATGATGATGATCATAAGATTTAGTTAGCAATGGTATGTTTGCATTGTTTAGAATGTAACCGTAGAATTAGAGGTAGAATTAGACAGTCTGCCGGTCAGGTGAAACTTTTGAGTCCGGAGTAAGGGGATTACTTACTAGTCTGGTGTTAGCTGGAGCTACCTTTGCAGTTTTCGGTGTCGACAGATCAAAAGGTAAATAAAGAATTTAGTTAAAATACTTTTGTTTGAAGCAATAATACAGTTTAATGAAACAATTATATTACTTTCAACATATTTAATGCTTCAAATGTACCTTCAATATCGATTGATGAACGATCAAAATTCCATTGGATTAGTTTTAGTTAAAAGTCTAACGAATCCCACGATACAGGCCTCGAGCCTAGTGTGCCATTGCTTAATTAAAACCACCAATTTAAAGTATTATTATTGTATTTTATCTGTGTTGATTTAAAATTGTACTTGTGTTTTATTCAAATAAATAAATTAAAAAAAAAACAAAAGAATCAAACAAGGGATAGTGAGTTCTTTTATGGCACGCTCTTTATTTTTTGCATTATGCTGTTATCACGATATAAGGTTATCAACTGTTTGGTCTTCATATGTGATTTTGTACAGGAAGACATAAAACAAAACCTTAGATAGGGCTTAGCCTAGGATTGTCACCATTATGTTTTAAAGTTACATGCCTTTTCACTGTTTATAAGCATTGTGGCTATTGGATTCGCGTGTACGGCTATTCGTGAGCGATGATCTATTTAGATCGGATAAGGCCTGGCGTGACGGATGCTGAAACCTCGCAAATACAACATGCCACTGCATCCTGCCGTTTGTTATCAATGTATTTGCACGGTTTATAATGGCAATTACTTGCTGACAAGGAAATTAAATATTAATATTATGTAGCAGTGACATGCTTGATGCTTATCTCGGTACGAAATTTGTAAATCGGTAAATTTGCAATGCGTGTAGGCCGTATTCTTTTACAAGTTTAGAATATAATAGAATGGAATACTGTTTATTGCACACCAAACAAAATTAAAGATACAAAGAAATACACACAAATAAAGGTAAGTACAATGGGCGGTCTTATCGCTAAAAGCGATCTCTTTCAGACAACCTTTGTATGGACAGGACAAAACAAAATCAAAAAGACGGTGGTGTATCTATGTTCATAAACTTACATAAACTATCTATACTTACTAATAAACTAAATATATACAAATATAATAATATATACTTATATATTAAACTACAATAAAGGAGATAAACATAACGATAAACTAGCAGTGCGTAGACAAAAAAAGGAAATGGTTGTATACCTTAGCTTTAAAGATAGTGAAGAGATTTAGATGATCTAATAGAGAAAGGTAAAGCGTTCCACAGCCGCACAGCTTGAACCGTAAAGGAGTCACCATAAAATTGAGAACTGTGGACAGGGGTATGGAGACTTGGAGCTTCAGATAAGCGTAGGTTTCGATCATGCCCCTGATGCAAGAATACAAAACGCTCCTTTAGATAGGATGGTGAAGAAGGATTAAAAATAATGTTAAAAAGAAGGGACAGAATATGTGTATTCCGGCAAAACTTGTACAAGTTTAGAGCAAAGTAACTGAATTAACATTTCTCAATTAATCTCACAGGCATCTTATATGCAGTAGCAGATATCGTCGGGGCACTTCGGTGAAAATGGCAGCTATTCGTTTACAGTAGCTTCAAAAATCGCATTGAAATCGGCTCCTCCGTTCGGTAGCTACAATGCTGACGAATGGTAGACAATTAAACAGAAAAACGCTTTAATCTTAAACACGCTTTTAATCGGCGAAAAAATATACCCTAAAACAGGAACCATCATAATTATAGCAGTAATAAAAAGCAAAAAACAAAAGACTAAACAAAACTGAATAATGAAGCAAATCCTTCCTATTAAAATTATACAGCAAACTTAATTAACCACCGCATACTCGTAAGAGGGCTTAGGATGAGTCTTTTAGCGAATACTTATGCTAACACCAAGTTAAGTACACACGTCTCAGTTCATTGTTAATTCTGGATGGATCTATCGATTACTGGAAGAGACTTGCACAGTTTTAACATCATAAGATCCAGGGATTACAGATTGACTAGGTATTGATCATTTATACTTTCTACTACCTCAAACTAATGGATTTGATTTCACAAAAATCGGGAGACTTCCAAAGTGACTTACGGCATAATAATTGATATAAAAAATTTGTTTACTAGCTACAATTTTGTCTCATATATTCGGTATTTTTTTCCTTGCAAATAATGTTTATTCTAAATTATAGTATTGTAATAATGGCCATCGCGCAATCAATAAGTTTACTTATATCGAAACCATAATAGAGTTTGCTTGTCGTAAAAAATAAATCAGATGTAAGTTCAAAAAATATTAGTTAGAAGTACCGAAAACAAGTAAATTGTATTAATAATAGTCCTCCACATCGATTTCGATGACGGAGATTCTAGCTAGATAAAATTAAATTATTTTAACATAGAATTAAACGATTACTAGACGATCCCTGTGGTGCAGTGGGCGAATAGCCGGCTGTGACGCAGGAGGTTCCGGGTTCGATTCCCGCTGCTGAACAAATGTTTGCATGATCTACAAATATTTGTTTCGGGTCTGGATGTTTTTCTATATAATATAAGTCTGTATTTACAAAAAAAAAAGAAGTATATAAGCATTCTATCAGTTATCTGGTTCTCATAGTACAAGCTCTGCTTAATTTGAGGCTAGATACCGCTGTGTGAAATGTCCAGCAATATTTATTTATTTATTTATTATTTTTATTAACTTAAAAATATTTACATGCAAGCGTGAGCCCCTTATATGGCTGTAAGGTAGAGGATCCGTCTACGTCACGTGACACATGTAATTGTAAAACGCTGGATGCATTGTCTGCTGCTGAATGCATTGCTGAATGTTAGAATACCCAAATCATTGCTTGCACACACTTGACAAGTCGTCCCTTCAAATAAACGCCGAATGAGTTAAACAGACAAAATATTGAAAATTTTTAATCGTCTCTACTATCACATCACATGTTAGGTAGGTATGAAAGAATGAATGAATGTAAATTCTTTGATATACCTTAGCTATATAAGCTACACACAGCTATATACAGATTGAGAAATAAATGTATAATGGGCGGTCTTATCGCTAAAAACGCGATCCAGACAACATTTGGATGGAGAGGAGTATTATTTATGTTATATGTAAATGGAAGATTGGCTTGGGTTAGTAGGTATAGATAAAAACTATATTGTGTGTTGTAATGATTGACTTAGAAAATTAAATGACTTTAATGTTCCAAATCACATAATTTACGATTAAAATGACTGATATTTGATAAGCGTATAATGATCGCCTCAGAAAGTTGGTATGAGAGATTTTTTAGCTCCCTGTAAGTCTCAAATTTAGCTTAAAAACAATTTTAAATAGTCAAGTATTTGATTACAACCTGAGTTTAAGTGATCGTGTGGTCGAAGCTGTAATCCGCTTGCCTACTGATATCCCGTTCACTCTAGACTTGAAGACTCCGAGAGTTTATTAAGACAACAAGTGGCTAATCTGAAAAGTCTCGAAACACTCCAGTCTCTGGAACTAAGTTAAATCGTCATTAGTGCAACATAAAACAACAATTAGACAAGGAACCGGGTCTCAGCTTAGATCGCGCGTTCAAGAGTAGGGGTCGTAAGTCATGTGAGTGTTTTAAAACTTTGTACTCACAGGAATTAAGGGGTTGATGGGGGTTGAAAATGTTTGGATTTAAGATCGGGCGTACTTGAGACAAAAGCGCGCTTCTTGAGAACTAATCACGTAGGAACAAAATATTATCGAAATGTAACGTTTTAAAAAAATATCGGTTGACAGAATTGTTGCCTTGAGAAAATGATATGTTTCCGATGTCCCCGTAGTCTTATTGCCTTGACTGCCTCCGTGGCACAGTGGGCGTATAGCCGGCTGAGACGCAGGAGGTAGCGGGTTCGATTCCCGCCGCGGAACAAATGTTTGCATGATCTACAGATATTTGTTCCGTGTCTGGGTGTTTTTCTATATATTATAAGTATGTGTTTACAACAAAAAAACGTATATAAGTATTCTATCAGTTATCTGGTTCCCATAGTACAATCTCTGCTTAGTTTGGGGCTAGATAGCGCTGTGTGAAATGTCCAGCGATATTTATATTTATATTTTTATTGTGACGGAAATAGTGCCGAAAGTGTCACTGATACATCACTTTAGCCGTGCAAGCAAATTCATTGTCTGTGTACGTATTTTTTCACTACATGTAGATTAGTGATAACCATTGCGTATAACAGAGAATTACCTCATAGGCCTCAACCACGAACCTTAGAAACGTGCCCTACGATGCACAGCCATGCGTCCATCAACTGATTGTGTAAAGTTTACACAATTTAAACTATAACGTGTATTAACGTGTGTATGATTTGAAGACACGGACATACACATTTTTTTTTTAATTTATCTCAATAATTTCCAAAAACCAGATATATCACTTAAATTATGCTCGATTCTATTTTTTTCAAAGAGTTTTTGCGTTATTTCAAAGAGACATTCGGTGTCTAAATCGAACTTTACCACATTTGGAAAGAGTTTCTTCAGCAGGAAGCCTGTACCCACTTACGTATAGGTTGCGGGTTCTAATCTCGGATAATTTAAAAAATATAGATATTATCCGTTTGGATAACACTTTAAAATAAAAACACCTCAAATAACTTTGCACTTTTTCTTTAAAAATCAAGTGGTTTCATTAAAACTTGAGCCCTTCTAATGTATATCAAAATTTTTAATTGAGTATTGTCAGCATTGTCCTACTAAAATTTCTATTATACTGTAGATAACATGTTTAATTAATATCGAGGTCCACTAGTTTCATAACCGGGGATTAGTTGACCGAAACCGCCCGCCGGTCGGTCGACTAAACCTCAAATAATCCAGGCTGTATATTAAAACCATAGGTGCTAACCTGAAAGTACCTTCATTGGGTAGTACCACCACCCCTACTAGTACAAGGTGTTTCATTATCGCAAATAAGCTAACAATTTTTATTCTGCAAAGTTAAGACTTTTTTAGCTGACTCATTGACCTCACTATCTATTCAATAACAGTAGGATGTTGGATTTAATTACTTTCAAAATCCACAGCTCAAAAGAATAGGCAGACTATTGTTAGCTTATGTAAACTATTTTTATACGTACCTACATAGAATAGCGAGATAACGCTTTATTGTATAAACTTTAATTAACAAATCATATTTAAAACACTTAAAACTAGATACGCGATAGTACAATTGGCGGTCTTATCGCAAAAAGCGATCTCTTCCAGACAACCTTTGGGTGGACTGTATTTTACGAGAATGTTAAAGCTATCTAGCTAAGTATTGTTACAATATAGTTTATGTTATATAAAGTGTAAAGCGATTTCTAACCGTGACGTCATATTATTTCTACACTAGCTTTATACTATTTAAAATTTTAAAACTGTCTCTCATCTCTCACACACAAAAACATAGAAAACAAGCTAATGATTTTAGTTAGCTTTTATGTACATATCGTTTTGTAGTATTCAGTAACAATGAAACATCCTATACATATAGGTTACCCTCATGCCGCCCTCCGAATAACTTGATAACGAAAACTATTGAAAGTTACTTACGAGATTACCTCCCGGAAACTCCGGCTATTTAAAAGGTGTAACACAACTAACCTACAGGTATTATGAGATTTAGTTGCAGAGAATTTACAATTTTACTCCTTTGCCAAGGATTCGTTGTTTCGGGATTGTTTATGTAAATTAATGTACTGGCTCGGAAGCTTCGAATATTCTAATAAAGCAAATGAACTTCGCACAGTTTTTACATAAAAATAAATGCAAGATTATTTTGCTCGTCGTTTCCCGTCTCAAAGTTTTCAGCATCCCTGCCTCAAGATGCTTTTAAACGGTCCGGAAAAAACGCATTGAGGCAGCAAAAACTATTTAATATCAAGACAAAGGCACTGCCGACATGAAGCAAGGATTAATTATTATTTTAACGTTTCACTCGGTTTTTTGCCGCGTTCGCGAGCAAGTCAAAAGCATTGCTTTTTCGCTTGAAACTTGTTAAATAATTAAGACGCCTCCATAACGACAGCACTTCGACGGAAAGTGCATTATTTTTAAGAAGCCTGAAAAAGATTTTTCCATTACGCTTTTTGCTACGTTTCTCTTGTAAGATGTTATAAAAATGATTTCAAAATTGTTACCCTAATTTGTCGTCTAATCGTGTTTTTTCACAGTTTCCTAAACATTTGTCTTTGTTCCAGGAAAAACGTTGCCAGTACACTGCGTGGTAGAAGCAGTATCATCACTTGAAGAAGGTACGTGGAGACGCAGAGCAGTGGTGGAGACGGATAGCTATGTCATCATTCCCGCGGCCACTGCCTTTCACGAGCTGGTACCAGCTGCTATGATGCGGCTCGGATACCCTCATGAATTAGCTTCTTCAGCAAAAGGTAAGAGCGTGTTACAGATTTAATAATTCTAGAGTAGAGAAGTTTAAGTTTGCATTTTCATTTATAATTATTTTGAAGTGATATTCGAATATTATTGAGCATCCAATGAGTAGGTACTTACTACACGTACTGTCGCCTAGAGAAAACTGTTGAAAGTTTAGACTTATCAACATACACATTGTTCCTCTTATATTTTAACACTCTTTCTTTGGTAATTTTGCGTTATTGCCTGGAGGCATTATCGGTTTTTTTACTTCATGAAATTAGCGTCTCATATTATTTATTTATATAATCTTTCATGTCAGTTTTTATCATTGGCAGTCATCCAAACTTTTTTTCTTGACTTCCTTAAAACTAGACATCCTTATTTAAATTCATTTTGTTTTGGTACCCAGGTTCAGTGGTGATAAACAATTGGAAACCGCTAACCTTTGATCGGATCTGTGATGGGCCGTTGGCGACTGTCGGGGAAGTTCTCGGTGAGCTGACCACCGTGGCAACTCTCCGGATCCAGCTGTTGAGGCCCAGGCCTACTCCTCTGCAAGACATCAAGGACAAACTGCTGAGACTTCTATTGGTGCAGAGTAGGCCACTGCTAATGTCTACTGGTTGCCCTTTAGATGAGGTAAAGATATCATTTTGAAATAGAGCCATCCTTCTAGCTTCGCAAGTGATCATGCCACCGAGAATGGAGCACAATGTTTTAAAAGACCATTTAGGTACCCACTTAGGACTTAGATCATAGTTTTAGGAAAGACAGACAACGATACTACAATGAATTCCAATTTAGCTGTTCACATTCGAGATAAACACCAGGCTTGTGGGCACATTTGTATTGCAACATGTATCAAGCCTTGAGGATAGCGTGGTATGGGCATGTCATGCTTAGGGAAGAAAATCATGTGGCTAAAAGAGACTGACTGACTGTGTGGGGAATGATATGGGTAGGAAGGAAGTGACAACGGAGATGACGGCTGATAGAGGGATGTGGAGGAGGAATACATGTTGTGCCGACCCCGTGTAATGTGGGAAAAGGGAAGGAAGAAGAAGAAGTATACTCAAGCCTTGATAATAGGTGGTAATTCGATAGGAACAAATACATGATCATTATGGACAGCAATAATAAAGAGAGTATCGGTGCATGTTGCAAAAAATTACCTACAAATTCAGACAATTGTATACTGCCATATTGTGGTGAAACCAGCAACAGTTTGAAACTCAGTGGTTTCATTGTTTTTAGGCTATTAAAAATGTTATAATCGGTGAAAAACAGCTACGTGTTCGTAGGTATAAATAAATCCATAGTAAGCTGTCCAAAACATCTGTCAAACCATATTACAATTCAGGCATAATAATCGACACAAAGCGCTCACGCTCCACAGCTCTGAACCAACATTGTGTCATGTTCTTTAATGCCCAATTGTTGCTGCCCCCACCTGTTCCCGACCCACACTAAACCTTTACCCCTTATTATCGTGAAACTCATTGTTTTCCCAATTTTAAGTCCGTCATTGAAATCGCGGATCCGCAATTCAGTGGTGTATTCTCAGTGTACGGGGAAATTTATTTAATTGGTGTTACGAATTTTGCAATATTCAATTTTGTTATTGTTCAGGTACTCATTAATCTTTAAGATATTTGCAGTAGGGACACTTTTTACAGGTTTTAATTAAATTTTATATCTATGCCAATTTAACGTGTCCTTGGTCTTTTCTTCTCTTCGTCTTTTATTCAGAATGAAGGCCGGCTTGCACAACAATACGTATTTAGCAACTAAAAGGTCAAGATAACCCTGTTCAACTCATTTGTTAGAAGTAGTCTCGAGTACTGCTGTGTCGTTTGGAATCCAGTGTATGAGGTTTAGAAAAAAATACTAGAAAGAATCCAAAAAATGTTTTTGTGGCACCTTACTTATGCTTGTCATAAAGGTAAAATCCTTCTTAGCTATGAGGATCATCTAAATTCTTTAAAATGACCTCGTTAACGGATCGAAGTAAAAATAAGTTTTTAAATAAATTTTAAGTACTTTACTTTACTTTGAAGACACTTGCTAGACAATGTATTTCTTTTTAAGTTTGCAAATGGTATCCTGGGCGCTCCGGAGCTACTCGCTGCCCTAAATTTCGCTGCTCCTTCTAGGTTGCCCAGGATCTCGAGAGTTAATCCTTTACAGCCAAACTCTTCTAAATCCAACCTCGGTATTAACGCGACTCTGAACAGGATAGTCCGGCAATATAATTGTGTGGCTAAGAGCAAAGGAGCGGACATGTTTGTTGGAACAGTACGAATGTTTAAAAACAGCTTATCCCAGGTTAATCTGTGAATCGTTCTTATTCTTACCTGTATGACCTGTATCCCTATGAAATCTTAATATATAAAACAAAGTCGGGTTTGTTCGAACACTTATAACTCGAGAAAAACTGGACCGATTTTCATGGTTTTTGATTTGTTGTATTTGTCTTCGTCCCGAATAGCAGAATAACTATTAAAAACATTGGAAAATTCACGAAAAAATAAAATAAAAGAAAAAATATTTTCCCATACAACATATTCATGGTTTTCATAACTGTCAAACATTTAATGTTCATCCCGTCGATACGGTAAACTCTCCCCTCAAACTAAAGAACGTATTTAAATAAAGGTTTCGAATCGACAAGATATATCCACAATATTCTGATAATGGCGTAGTTTTGATTTTATAAATGTAAAAGTATGTCAGTAATGAAAAAGTATTGATATATATATTGGTTGTCAAAATATTTATGCGTGCGTTCAGAAATGTATTTTGTGTAAACTAAGGAAAATATATCAATGTCAGTAATGAAAAAGGATTGACATATATATTGGTTGTCAAATATTTATGCGTGCGCTCAGAAATTTATTTTGTGGAAACTAAGGAAAATGTATCAAGCTAATTAAATATCAACAAGTGACAAATGAACAAATGACGTATTAAAAATAAAGTCAAATCGATTGGTCAAAGAGTACTTTGACGACTTTCACAGCGTCGAACGTCGACGACGTTTGCTCAACGTGCTGAAACATCTCCAGCGACATTTACCAGTTTCTTTACGACTTGCCAAAGTGATCCGTTCGCACGAACGTTACTATACTCGGAGATGCCACTTTATTACACTTGGAACGCTTCATCGAAGAAATTTATACGTCGGAGGCAACGCGATGCGCTTCCTGATCATCGGGATATGCGTTCTAATGATGCTCTTGGTCGTATTCACACAGTTCATCCAAAGAATGATGAATGTTTCTATTTGCGGTTGTTGCTGGTAAATGTTCGTGGGCCAACATCATTTGAATCACTACGAACTGTTAATGTTATATGTAGTGTGCCCAACATTTCGTGCAGCATGCCAAGAGCTAAATTTGCTTGAAAACGATACTCATTGGGAAACGACAATCGCTGAAGCAATTATTTCTGCATCTCCAAGTCAGATACGCACATTATTTGCTATCATCATTTCTACGTGCTTCCCATCTAACCCATGTGACCTGTGGAACAAATACAAAGATAATATGTCAGAAGACATTTTACATCGAATTTATTTCAGTTCAAGAAATTCTGATCTTGAGGCGAATGAGGAGATGCATAACCAGGCTTTGCTCTTAATCGAAGATATGTGTTACCTCATGTGCGGCAGTTTGTTAGTCAGTTTATGAATGCCAGCACCAGATCGCGGAGTGAATGACGCATTTAATAGAGAATTGGAACGTGAACGTGAATATGATCGATATGAATTAGACTAATCTGTTCAAACGAATGTACCCCTGTTGAACCCAAAACAGAAGGAAATCTATATGATACATTAATTAATGCAATTGATGATAGAAATGTTGGCTTATTTTTCTTGGATGCCCCTGGTGGAACAGGAAAGACATTCCTCATGTCATTGATTTTGGCTACTATTCGTGCGAGATCCGAAATTGCGGTAGCAGTTGCTTCTTAGCAGTTAGAAGAATGCCGTACGGCTCATTCAGTGTTAAAATTAGCATCAAATCTTCAAACTACTAAACAACCGACATGTAACATTGCAAAACACTCTGTAATGACATAAGTTTTAGTAGCCTCAAAAATCCTCATCTGGGACGCATGAACGCCCAAACGCGCATTGGAAGCTCTTGATCGACCTGAAAAGATTTGCGCAATAACTCGAGAGTTTTTGGTAGCGCAATGATTTTACTAACTGGCGATTTCCGCCAAACACCGATGCTGCCGATGAAATAAACGCTTGCCTCAAATCATCAAATCTGTAGAGCTATGTGAAGAAACTTCAACTGGCACAAATATGAGTTGCATTGTTGAATGACCCATCTGCTAAAAATTTTTCCGAGCAATTGTTGATTATCGGTAATGGCCGTGTTCCTGTCGACAAATCGAGCGGATTGATTTCATTTCCTCCTAATTTTTACCATTTCGTCTCATTGAAAGACGAGCTCATCAGCAAAGTATCCCCGAACATCATTGCTAACCACAAAAATAACAAATGGTTAAGCGAGTAAGCATAAGAAAGATGTGAATGACTTAAACTTTATAATTCAGAATCAAATCGGTGGTACTCTGCATTCATTCAAATTTATTGACTGTGTAACAAACGAAGATGAAGCCACTAA
The DNA here is from genome assembly GCA_963924445.1 of Philereme transversata. Lineage (NCBI taxonomy): Eukaryota > Metazoa > Arthropoda > Insecta > Lepidoptera > Geometridae > Philereme > Philereme transversata. Next base: position 17,554,195 of record OZ004342.1, read on the forward strand.
TTATCCAACTGAAATTGTCAACTCCTTGGATGTGCCTGGTTTAACAACGCACAATTTACAACTCAAGGCAGGCTCGGTAGTCATCATGCTTCGAAATCTAAACCAACAAAACTATGCAATGGAACGCGCTTGGTGATAAGAAAACTGATGAGTAATGTGATTCACGCGAGGATACTCAAAGGAAAATTTTAAGATGAGTTTTAAGATGATTTACTTGTTCATCTTCATCCGTTGGGTGTAGGCCGCACAAGAGCGTTCACTCTGGAAATGTATGGGGGAAGCCTATGTTCAACAGGAACATTCTATGGGTGATATTATGATGAATCTTATTTGGTTGCTTAGTAAAATAAATAGTGGTATAAATTAAATTAAACACATACCTACATTTTCTCTTTGGATAATCATAAAACTCAATTAAATCACGGTTTAATCATTTTAACTCTCATTTTGGATGGTAAATTTCTGTCGGATTACCTATTCGTATAATGCTTTTATAAAAGCTCGAATGAATGATCACTCTACTGCCTCTGATTGGACATCAAGGAAATGTTGAATCTTTGCTTATCTCTAAAATAACATTGTAAATACTTCCAGAATTTATCACGAAAATGCTCGTCATTTGAAGAAGTCGCGAAGGAGACAGATTATCAAACTCTCTAAGTAGCGTTCCGACAGTATAGGAAGGTCGTTATAATTTGCGAGGTTACTCGTAAGTCCCTGCTAATAGGGATCATCACTTGGAAGAAGAATTAAGGAAGCATTTGTTTTGATGTTCGCGGGCGCTCAACGTCTTACAAAAGATAATGTAAATTCGCATGTTTTAGTCTCGAGTGAGCATTTTGTAAGTATAATACCTACAAAATGTAAAATTACATTCGAGTATGTTTTGTTCCTTTTAGATTTAATAGATCCTAATCAACAGAGGTACAGGTATTCGCGTGTATTGGATTTTTATGATTTATTTAGGATAAACTATTTCAGATAATAAATAATAATAATAATAGATATTGCTAGACATTCCACACAGCGCTATCTAGCCCCAAACTAAGCAAAGCTTGTACTAAGGGAACCAGATAACTGATAGAACACTTATATACAATTTTTTTTTGTAAATACATACTTATAATATATAGAGAAACAACCAGACCCGGAACCAATATCTGTAGATCATGCAAACATTTGTTCCGCGGTGGGAATCGAACCCGCTACCTCCTGCGTCTCAGCTGGCTATTCGCCCACTGCACCACGGAGGTCGTCGATACGGAGATAGATTTATTAAATTTCTCTAGTATACAAAAAGGGGCTTATGTTCTCGGTTTTAAAGAAAGGTATTTTAGGTAAGACAATTGAAATCAAATTGTTAATAATCTCGTTTTGTTATAGGAGAGCAGGAAAAAGTGTTAAGACCAAAGTCCTAAGTTACTTTTGTTGTTAAGAAACTAGCTCCATATTTATTAGCTACGGTTAAAAATTTGAGTAATTTATATCCATGAATATCGTTAAAAAGCAATCTTGTAAAACGCTTCATAGAGGGAGTTTAAATCTCTCGTCATACTATAGGGTAGAATATAGCAATTTGTTGACGCGATGAGCACCTGCCTACACGCGAGATCTCCATACATAATAAATTTAATTGAATCTCAGTCTCATCCGCGCTATGGAGGCCTTATTATATTTTCTAAATATCCGCCTTGTGTCGAACGGGTTACGTCACCGCCCGCCCTCGTCTTATGCCAACAGCCTCCGCGAAAGAGGGTTAAAAGGAGTTTTAGATGTACGAACGCTTTTGATCTTATTAATACCATAAAATAATGCTTTATAATCTTATTAAACGCGAGGTTAGCGCTCGATGCGCGCCCTTCTCGAGGCTTAACCCGAATCGCGGTGCCGATGCCGTTTCAATTTGGCGCTTCCAGTGACACAATTCTGCGAGAATTCACTTTCGATCCTAAGTTTGAAGAATTGAAGACGAAGTTACCGCAAATGAACCAAAGGAACTCCGACGGCGAGATAATCAAACACTTCGAACAGCAAAGTTGTAGCTAAACGCCAGATGAACTCGACTCTATGATATTAGGGCAATTTATCTTACGCCAATTTGCACCACTTCAATTCCAACTCTGAACAAACTTTTAGATGATCAAGAAATATTGAAGACGCTTTTGATAAAACATTTTAAGCGCCGCGGGACTGCTAAGGATTAACTGTAAGCTTATTTATAAATTAAGTACTATTTCCAAATACATAACCTTCATAGTTTAGTTGTATGTCATCATAAGTGGCGTAAGTAAACACAACAAAATATGAGATAAGACTAAGCTCGTTGAGTTCCAGAGTTCCAGTCGTGTAGGCGTGAGTATATCAAGCAATGTTCGCAACACACACCGAATTACGTATCTCTTTAGGCGGATTACACGTGACGCGAGTTATCACGCGCAGGCGCCAGCTCTTGTAAATCTTCCACAGAACAGACAATATCTAAAAGCAAATATGGCCTCACTATTTAAAAATATAAAACAAAGAAGCGGATTAAGGTATCACTCGAGCGCGCGCTAATTCCCCTGACATGATTTATAGGTACAATCTCGATGTATAATAAGTACATTTAATTTAACATCTGATTTAGCAACGAGCTGAGCAAACGGCTCTGACAAGTCGCTTGACGTCGTAATCGCTGGCATTGTTCTATGTAATCTAGCGATACAAGATCTCACTTGCATAACTGTCAAGCTGGGTAAACTCCTCGACGGAGCCATAATCTGACGGGTTCTTTATGATTGACTACTTACTGTACGATTAATCCATAACTAAATATGCATTTGCGGTATCGCGGTATACAAATAATTGTGAAATTCAAACAGACCTTAGGAATATTTTGAAGTCACACGGTCTATTTGCTTTCAAACTGCGCTGGATCGGCTGAGGGTTTTTTCGATAGGTGCGGAAGTGTTTTAGTGTAAGCACTTAGTGTATCGGGATCGTTGCCGGCGCCTAGTTGAGAGCAAAGTGGGTGGATGCTAATTGTCAAGACGCCCTTCCCGCTCATTGTTTTAGAGCATAACATGATTGAAGTTTCGTCGGTGCGAGGGAGTGTTGCGCTCTAACCAACGAGCAAACACCTCCGTCAGAGCCGACCCGACCGCGCATGACACATGCATTAACAACCGACCTAATATTTTCATAATCTAATGGCGATGTTCTGTGAAACAATGCTCGGTGTTTATTCAAGCAATTATCTCTGTATCTGTTGCTGGTTAGACTGACCTCTTTAAAACCTTCTTAAATTGTTTAAGGTATCTTGTTTCTTTATTCACAAGAGTGACTTTGACTTAAAGCATTTATCTTGTTACAGGTAACGCTGGCTCAAATTTGTCGAGGACACGACAGAACACCGGGACCGCATAATTTCCATGAGCCTTCCGAGGAGATGCGTCGTAAGTTTGAGTCCTGGTGGAGCGCACAGGTGTCTCCTCGTCCGCCACCTTTCAGTCCTCGAAGATACCCATCTCCTGGCCCAAATATGAAAAATCGATCTCCTACCCTAAACACTATGCCAGAGCATTTGCATCCAGCACTGCAGACAGTTCAAACGCAGTATCCTACACAGAAGACTAGAATGAGGACGAGCTTTGATCCTGAACTGGAGCTCCCGAAATTACAGCGTTGGTTTTCTGAGAACCAGCACCCGAGCAGGCAACAAATACAGCAATACGTCCGAGAACTAAACAATCTCGAGTCTCGACGAGGGAGAAAGCCTCTAGACGTGAATAATGTCGTCTACTGGTTCAAAAATGCCCGCGCTGCGCAGAAACGTGCCGAACTTCGTAATATTGGTGGTCTCGCATGCCATCTGAATGGGTTTAATAGTAGAAGTCACAGCCCCACTAACGGTTCCATGATGGGTGGCAGTGACAGTTACAACCCACACGATCACAACTCAATGAAAAGTCCTCTTGAGCTTTCTGAGAGCCCAGGGCGATACCCTATGTCTGTGATGTCCGAAGACAACTTGTCCAATGGTGGTTCAGATATGGAGGATGATGGAGTGGATTTGAATCCCGATGACAGACCTGACAGTCCAGACGCTCCTCTTTCACTGATAACTACAAAGAAGAACAATAACGATTCCGCAGATACACCTCAAGAATCTCCAAAGCCTCCGGACATTATCAAGGTAATTTTGTCTTCATTGTTTATTCTTCATAGATTGTAAATAGTTTTTTTATTGCCTAAGAATATGTACATAATAATTTTATTATTTACCATTTTCAATGTTTTTTTTTGTCATAGGTTCACGATATCAAACTAGAGCCAAGAGACCTGAGTAAACATGACCAAGCTCACTCACCACAGCGCCACTCGCCGGCCAAGAATAGCGATAGCTCTCACAACAACAATAGCAGCAACAACAACAACAACGAGGACGAGAACGGAGTCGCTGACGAGCACGAAGCTTCAGATGATGACGTCATCCAAGAACGTCATTATAGGCAAAGTTCTCCGCACCTAGACCGCTTACCATTCCCCATGGTGCCGAACCACCCTATGTTCGGACATGGGATAATGTACATGAGTCAGTATATGAGTGGGTTTCCTGGAGTCAGTCCTCTTCCTGGCGAAAGCGTCAGTGGCCTAAATCTAGCCCTCGGCGCAGCATCAGACGAGCGCCGTAAACGTAACCGCACTTTCATCGATCCAGTATCTGAAGTTCCTGTTCTCGAGCAGTGGTTTTCCATGAACACGCATCCCTCGCATAATCTGATTCTAAAATATACAGAAGAGTTAAACAGGATGCCGTACAGGCAGAAGTTTCCGCGATTGGAGTCAAAAAACGTGCAGTTCTGGTTCAAGAATAGAAGGGCGAAGTGTAAGAGATTGAAGATGTCGTTGTATGAGCCCGCTTCTCCTGGTCACTACTCGCATCCGGGACATCCGCACGCCATGATTGAGAGAAAACTGGTTTAAATCGAGTATGGGTTGTTTTGTGTTTGCGGCGTCCATCAGCTTAACACGAAAGACTGAAAGTGCAATCGTTATGGTGTGCAGTGCCATGTTAGTATTAAAGCGACGTCTCGGTTGCAGCATTCTTAAACTGCTCGTATTATTCAAACGACATTATTGACTCTTGTAGGTTACTCTGTAGATTTTCTTAAGTTAGTAGGATCTACGTATCAAATAGAGCAGCGATCACATCGTATTATGTACATAGATGTACAAATAAAATGATATCAAAGGACACGTCACTATTGTTTGTTTTTGAATCTCAAATATTAAATAGTTTAAATGTATATAGACGCAAACTTCTCGGTTTATTTATTGAATTTTACAGTAGCTGTATAAAAAAATGTTATTTAAGATGAATATTCTCAGTAAAATTCCACTAATATTGGTATGTAGAGATAGTACGATAATTCTGATGTTTAGAATGGTATTCAATGTTATTCTTATGTATAATTAATTGTATTATAGTAAGCAATTTTATATTGCTTTTTAGTATACATTTTAAACTACATCGATCTTTGATAAGTAGTTAACGCACATTCCTTAAGATTATTTTGTTATATGGCTTCCTCAGTCCAAAGATTGGTCAAGTTTTGTAGAGAATACTATTCGATAGATTTCTCAGATATAAGTGTGCTGTTAAAGAAATGATGTGAAACGCAAGTAATATTAAGAGTAGATAAATAGTCACGTAGCTGTAATTTCATGAAAATTCTGTTAAAATTTCATGCAGTGTCGAATACTTTGGGTAGATATTATTGAAATATCTCTTATACTCATTGTGATTTTTAACTCATTGAGTTCCTTTTTATCCTCTTCATTATTTCCATCAAAGATATGAAACCCATACGAGTACCTAATTAAATTTAGTAATAAATAGTTACGATTAAAAAGACAGTTTAGAATATTCATGTTTCAGTATTTACGCATTTATCGATTGAGGCTGTTTATCACATTTCCATTATCGATATTGTTTTATAGTTTTAAACACATCACTAGTTTGTATCTTATTGTTTTTATTGTTTCAATGTTAAGCTTGTTTTTGTGAAGCTGTGATGAACTTTCCAAATAATTGTAAATATGTTAAAATAAGGTTTTTAACTACGTCACTAGGCTCACACGAACAGCATTTACTGCTTAGGTAAAATATTGGCTAAATGTTTATTCGATTCAATTATATAAACGAAATTTAATTGAATATAATATGAAAAGAACTTGTTGTTTATTTATTTTACCAGTTTTCTATTATCATCTTGCAGTAAAGTACTAACTGTAGTTAAACTTATTAAAATGACAATGCAAATTCCAATTAAAAAATCATAGTAGTTATATTTTGAGTTGACGACTTCCGTGGTCCAGTGGGCGAATAGCCGGCTGAGACGCAGGAGGTAGCGAGTTCGATTCCCGCCGGGGAACAAATGTTTGCATAATCTACAGATATTTGTTCCGAGTCTGGTTGTTTCTCTATATATTATAAGTATGTATTTACAAAAAAATGTATATAAGTATTCTATCAGTTATCTGGTTCCCATAGTACAAGCTCTGCTTAGTTTGGGGCTAGATAGCGCTGTGTGAAATGTCAAGTAGTACTTATTTATTTATTATATTTATTTATAAATTTCATTCCTCTTTTGATTTATTTTCACAATTGATATAATTTTATAATACTTTCATCCTTCCGATCGATAGAATTGTTTGCCAAATTCAATACATGTGTCAATAGTTATCTATGGACTAGACAACGGAAGCGACCGGCTGGGGACCCAAATCATCTGTCAAACTAAACTTACGAGTCTTGTAATCGGAGCTATCTTCAGACATTGTCTTGTCTTCAATCTGTGAATCACCGTTTTGGTAACTTAACAGCAAGTCTAAAGCTTCCAAGTTTCTTCCCTAGCATACCTATTAGCTCAGAGACAAAGTTTTGAGCCGTGGCGTCGTCTCTTTGACGGGTTTGGAGACATAATAAATGTAGGTTCCCTAAACTTAACCCAACACTTACCACTAAGGAGCTAAACTGATAATTACGCTTAAACCAGAACAATTCTAATCCTAACAAAATACTGACCTATATCCGGCTGATGGTATGATTGCCTTAGAAAAGTTTTTCTCCTCGTTAGAATAGACAAGAGTGACAGGTTTGGCGAAGAATTATGAAACATTTATACCGCCTCACATATAATAGAAATATTTTTATAGTCAACAAACTTTCGCACGTGTGGTTTGTTTATAAAAACATTACCCTCCTTGTGCGCAGTCGAGAAAAAAGTGACCTATATTTCAATCCTGGTCATAATCTATTTGTATAACAAATATCATCGAAATCGGTCAAACCGTAACAAACAAGCAGACAGAGAGGCAGACAGAGAGGCAGAGTTACTTTCAAATATTGAATGTTTTTTAATCTAAACATCAATGGTCAAGAAGCAATGGCCTGGGGGGCAATCGCGCTAATTTTGAACGATAATACCAAAGTCAAACAAAAACGTTATGGACATTTCGTATCGCGCTGACACGCGTGACATCAGTCAAACCAACGTTAGTTCCATCGATAGACACGTTAAAAATTAGCACGATTGCTTCCCTACTCTATTGCTGCGGTAGATTTGGCAACTTTACTGGTCAAAATAGTTTTTGAATTCTTGGGACAAGGACACGAAAGAAGTTAAATATATATTACAAAGCTAGAGACCAAATTTTACATTGAATTGTTTAGTGGAATACCTTGATAATATTTATATTATAGCGAAGAGTAAAGTTGCAAACTGAAGTAGCAGTGGGCGGGGCACATAGCTCGATGAACTGAACTAATGACACTTGAAAACGCGTGAAGCGAGTGAAGGACGGCCCCCACTGGATAAATAAACGACATGAAAAGGTTGCTGGGAGACGTCAGTCATTATATCAACGATAACATCTAGATACAGTTTGCCGAATAAAAGTGTGAATGATAACGTACGTGATAAATTCCGTGTTTATAATAAAGTGAGAATGATGTTGATGATCACCAGAAATTAAGTACCACATAGGCCTCCCTTTGTGAACGCCACCGTACCCGGTCCTCGGCACATCCAGGAACTGCCCACGACTTTCCCTATTTCGTCTACCCACCTTGCGGTCGGTATTTGCTATATTATTTATATCCGGCGTTTAATGAAGATTGAGAAATGGCAGTATAATAAAATATGTTTTTTTTTGTTCCAAAATAACTTTATCAAAAGAAGCTATTCTATTGGCGATTCTATTGTTTACACTGACAACTAAAATTGTGTAAAATACGAACGGTCTTATTTTGTTCACACTAAAGATCAAATTAGAATGACATTTAAAGTGACATTTCTAAATTTAAGTATTTTTAAATAAGAAGGCGTGTTTGCGGGCTAGTTTTAGTCAACACCAATTTGATTAATCACTAAAACTAGCCCGCGAACATGCCGTCATAACAAAAATTACTTAATTTTAGAAATGTCACTTTAAATTTCATTCTAATTTGATCTTTAACTTGAACAAAATAAGACCATTCGTATGTTACATAATTTTAGTTAGTCAGCGAAAACAATAGAATCGCCACCATTATACTATTCATAATCAGAACCGCAAGCAGATCCACATGAGCCCAAACATTAGAAGCCTATAAACAATTCAGAAGTTCCGTTGTCTAGCATTCGTCTCCATTAGGAGACCACCTCCAGGGTACCATATTATTGCTTGGTCACCTAAGTTACAGCTCCTGTTTTCCAAGTTTCAGCACAATCGGTCGGAACTGGTTTAAAATTCAGTTGGAAGATTTTACCTAGAGTAACAAACGTTGCAAGCTAAATAAAGGCTCCTATAAATAGGATTTTGATATTCAACTTTAGGAGTAATAAGCTGAAGTAGTGGCACATAGTTTTTTTCTATTTTTTATTGATGATAGCCAAGCGCTTGACCTGGTGGTAAGTGATGGTGTGATCGAAGATGGAGCACGCTTGCCTAGAAAGAACCTATTCACTCTGAACTTGAAAACTCCGAGGTTATACTGGTTAGAAGAATTCGAAGAAATAACAGCCGTTGGGCAGAAACTAGAGACTACGCACTGGATAGCGCAGCGTAGGACGGCCCCACACTACATGCAAAATTACCTAACAAAGATTGCTGAGATCCATTGGGTGCACGTTGCAAAAGATCAGTGGAGAATCTATGGGGGACTTTCTATGGTTGATAATTACATATAGTTAAACTTTATCAGTTACACATAAAAATCATTTTTTTAATAGATGATATGATAATATATGATGCCAAGCGCTTGACCACTACCTCACCTGATGGTAAGTGAAGGTGTGATCGAAGATGGAGCACGCTTGCCTATAGCTATGGCCTAGAACCTATAGCTACACATCTTAACGATCTTGATACCTACTTCCCTCATAATAAAGATCTTGAAGTGCAAAAGCAATGCTTGTAGCTATTCAACGCGAGTTGGAGGGATTATGCCAATTAGAGAGATTTCTACTTCGAAGGAACGATTCTTTGATCGTGCCACTGTTATCCGCTATTTTACAGTGATTTTCTGATTATTTAGTAAGTCAATTATTTCATTTGGTAAATAAAAATTTCGTATCATCTTCTTTACATATAAAACAGGTAAAACTTGTGTGTTTGGATGTAGGGGGTAAACTCAGGAAAAATAATCCGATTCTAAAAAATATTTCACTACATAATCTTCCAAGATAATGTAGCTTTATTTTGATAAAAATCTGTGTGAAGCCGGGTTAGGCCAGCTAGTCATAAATAAGATGTTATCGTACCGTCTAGAATGTATTTATTTTATTTACTAATATGTACTTAGATTCAGTTACATTACCGTACATTATAAACAAATGAACATAGTACTGAACTTAAACCAAATTGAATCTACATTATGTAATGCGTTTATAATCTGCAAGGCTAGCACAGCGATTTCCTTGTCTACTCTTCGAAGAGACGACAAGGCTCTAACCGCAATTTGTATTTCTGCGTGTATTGGTATTTGTTTTTTTATATTGTTTTTTTTTTAATTTGAGTGTGATGTAGAGTAAAGGGTTATTCTATTCCATTCTCTGCGATTCTCCCGAAATTGTCTATGCCCCGAGCAAACTGAATAAATTTTCTTCCTAGACAACAGACGGATACTCTGTTTATAGCAACGTACGTTGTATATATAATTAATTATATATCTAACCAAAAATTATTGGCAACCGCGCTATTGAGAAGAGTACGAAAGAGCCAACTTGAGAAGACAGTGTTGTCTAGGCATCGCAAGACCTAGACAATTTCAGATGAAAGTTGTCTATCTTTAAATGTCAAAGATAGAGAAAATTATGGCTATCGTGCTCGGCGTAGTAGACTGCTGTCGAGGAAGTGTCGACAACTTTTCTTCCCGTCCACTCTCGCAATCGCCGTGCTCGAGACGGTCAACAAGTGTCTTCTATGTTCCGAAAAATGACTCATGACTAAATCCTTCTCTACAGTTACTGTGCTAGGCCTACTGACGTGGCAAAGTGGCCTGCCTGTTTACTATAACATACCTACTTAGAAATAAATAATAGATTATATGAAATAGTTGCACTTCAACTGAGTATTATATTTTTATTAAAATATCTACTAGCTGACCCGTCGTACTTCGTACTGCCTTGACATGCATATGAAGCGGTCTGCCAATGTACGTCGCCGGTGGAATTGTCAATTGGCCATCAATAGCTGTCTCTATGTATGAGAATATAAATTTTCTTCATAATTTTTTTTGCGTGGATTTTTCAGATATTTGAATAGTTATTCTGCTATTCGGGGTAAAAATCGGCCCAACAGTTCTTGAGTTATAAATGGTGTCACTAACCCGACTTTGTTTTATATATAGATTTAAAGAAATAAAAGAAGTGTATGTATCGATTGATCACATTTGGAGCGTTTGGTATTATTTATATTACATTAATTTATTAAAAGAAAGCACGATTAGTTAAAAAAAATGAGAACCCCATATAGATAAAACTAGTTGTTGCCCGCGACTTCGTACGCGTTACACTACTAAATGTGTAGGTAACCTAGAAATAAAGTTAAACTCGCTGTTGCAACTTGACTTGACACCCCAGTTTTATCCCATGGGAACTGATTTATGGGATAATAGGTAGACTATGTGGTAATCCAGGTTATAATGTACGTATATACCAAATTTCATCGAAATCGATTAAGCTGTTACGACACGATTGATTGAGTAATTCAAACTTTCACATTTATAATATAAGTGTGATATTACTAAAAGACAAGTTTAAAATCATAGCAATCTATATACAAACATCGCACCACACCTTATTATTTTGAAATGGCTCTTTCTGTGGTTTGCTCCAAATAATTGTAAAGGCGCTATTGTAGTAATTCCAAAGAAAAAACTTGTGATCGACTTCATCGTGGAATTTATTTTACGCCGAAAGGTTTCACAAAACAAAGATCAAATATATTATATAGAAGATTTATTGAATTATAATATTTTAATTTAATTATTATTAGAATCATATAATGTTCGTTTGTATACCGCAACTGGTTGAAACGTAATTAAAATGTTATCATTTTCACACCTAGTTTCACAAACTGAATAAATCATTACATTTCACATCCCCCTTCCATCACCGGACAAGCAGACGTACCCGTACCTGGTCTGTATACCACCTGCGCCGTACCAAACGATGACGATGATTTGCTTCAACTTTTCTTGTTAGCACAAGTAAGGAGTGGAACTCACTTCCGGCGTATGTTTTTCCGAACCAGTATAATCTCGGAGACTTCAAGTCCAGGGTAAATAGGTTTTTTCTAAGCAAGCGTGCTCCATCTTCGATCACACCTTCACTTACCACCAGGTGAGGTCAAGCACTTGACTATCAAAAAAAAAAACATTTCATTTCATCATTTCACAAAAGAGATTTTTTAATCCCCGACGTAAAAAGAGTGGTGTTATAAATTTTACACCTGTCTTGTGAGTCTGTGTTTGTCTGTCTGTGGAACGTAGCCCAAACAGATAGACGGTTTCGAAAGCGGCTTTTTTTAATAGAATGCTAGTTTGACTGGGTTCTTAGTTATCAGATTTTAACCCCCAAGGCAAAAAGAGAGTGTCGGATGTTTTTAAATATTGTAAAAATTAACATGTTAAATATAGTGAAGTGAAAAACTCCCATGTTTATCAATTACAGTGCCTATTACTTTTTAATCTAAACAAACTGCCGCACGAGTAAAGCCGCGCATTTATGTTAGTTAACCGGGATTATGACGCGGTAATAAAGCAATTTATTACTAACTAGCTGGTTCGCCCTGGCTTTGCAAGTGTTTTGTTTTTGTGAGTTTATCCAACTTTATTCCGCTGACTTATGCACTCAGGGATAATGTAGTTTCCTATTAGTGAAATAATTTTCAGAATCAGATCAATAGTTCCCGAGCTTACCCCTACATCTACATCCACATCCAAACAAACTAACTCACAAACTTTACCTCTTCATTAATATTACAAAATAGACTACGGACTAGAGAAATACTCATGCTGCATTTTTTTTCAAATATCTTGACGACTCCATGGCGCAGTGGGCGTTTAGTCGGCTGAGACGCAGAAGGTAGCGGGTTCGATTCCCGCCGCGGAACAAATGTTTGTATGATCTACAGATATTTGTTCCGGGTCTGGATGTTTTTATATTTATTTTAAGTATATATTTATAAAAAGTAAACAAAAAAATATATATAAGTATTCTATCATTTATCTGGTTCCCACAGTACAAGCTCCGCTTATTTTGGGTCTAGATAACGCTGTGTGAAATATCCAGCAATATTTATTTATTTATATTTATGTAAGAAAAAATCATGATTAAGATATGCAGAGATCATCGTTACATTAGATTAGATCATTTAATTATTGCATACCATTAAAAATAAAACAAACAAGCACAATGGGTGGCCTTATCGCTAAAACGATCTCTTCCAGGCAACCTTTGGATGAACCGGATCTATGCGAACAAATGAGGACGGCCGGCGGTGTAAATCATATAATAACTAACATAACATGTTCTTACCTATATTATCAAAATTATTTATATAATTATATATGTATTATTCAATTCAATTAATTTATTCAATTTTCAGATGTCAATGAACCATAGGTATTTGTTAGTAAAAAACACAAATCAATTATATAATTAATAGATATTTAATGTAATAGATAATGTAATAGATAATGTAATATATATTTAAATAATAATAAATTAACCTACTTTCATCATCATCATCATTTTCCACCCGTATCGACCCACTGTTGGTCAGAGGCCTTTCTTTGTTTACGCCACTCATCCTGATCCTGTACCAATCTGAAGCACGTGCGAACCATGGCCTTCATGATGTCGACCTATCAGCCGGTGGACGTAGGGCCTTAGCCCACCTGTTGTGACTACGTCTGGCCAAGTGAGGCATATCTTACGTATGAAAATAGTCAGCAGCAATTAGATTAATGGGGTACCTATTAGAAGACCCACGTAGCAAACTGACACTCATAATAAAATTATAAATGATACGACAGTTTTATTTTTTACTGATGATAGTCTACCACTACCTCACCTAACGGTAAGTGATGGTGTGATTAAAGATGGAGAACGCTTACCTAGAAAGAACCTGTTAACTGCGGACTTGAAGACCCCGAGATTATAATGGTAAAGAAAAACATACGCCGGAAGTGACTTCTACTCCTTACTCGTTCTAACAAGAAAATTTGAAGCAAATCGTTTGTTACGGCAAGGTTGTACGCAGACCAGGTATGAGTGGGACGTCTGTTTGTCCGGTGGTGGAAGAGGGAAGGAGGGCTAAGGTCATGAAGATCTTGCATTATGCTCATGTTGTCCGGTCCGAAGATGATGAGCCTGGATTTACTCTGTAGTACGATTTATTGTTCTCAATATCACTTACAGTCGTTTAAAACCAGCAAACAAAACGGAACGTATAGTCCCAGTGCTGCTAGTTGCCACTCTCTGGAACTAAACCTCATTCGGTTTTTTGTACTCGCGACGTCACTTCGTACAAAATTTTTAAATTGTTATATTTTTCGGTTTCATAGTGAAAAATAGTGAATATGAAAATATCAAACGGAGTAGATAAGGAGCATCTACTCAGAAAGATCAGAAAATTGGAAAAAAAGATACGAAAGCTTCCAGTTTCGGATGAAGGTAAATCGTTACAAACGACGCCATAATTTAAAATTTTCAAAAAGTGTTTTTTCTTGTTTGTGTGTGTTCTTGGGAGTAAGGATGCCTTTCCAGGCATCTACCGGTATACTACAAACGATCTGGGGGCATCCTGTAGGGACGAACGTGATCGATCAAGACTTTTAATGGCATTCCTGTGGGGTTTTGCGCCAAAAGTTCTTGCGTTTGTATTTGTCTATAGATCCCTTTCCAGGCATCTACCGGTATACTACAAACGATCTGGGGGCGTCCTGTATGGACGAACGTGATCAATCAAGACTTTTAATGGCATACCTGTGGGGTTTTGCGCCAAAAGTTCTTGCGTTTGTTTTTTGTCTGTACTTATACCTTTTTTACAAGTAATGGTCAAGGGCCGTCCGGAAGGGGCGAACACGACCAAACAAAGACTTTTACTGGCTTATCTGTGGGATTTTGCACCAAAAGTTCTTTGTCGCCTTGCTGGGGCGAACATGTCCAATCCTGTCACACAGTACATGATCTAACCTTATATTTTTTTTTTGTTGTGACTAACTGTGCGGTGATCTTCTTTTCTCATGACAATACCTACTGAAAATATTCTGCTCTTACAGAAGATGATGAGGTTGATCAAGATCTCCTTCTCTCACCTGAGAGGCTGGATCATGAGGATGAAATGTTTCCATTGGAATCTCCTACAGAGCAAATTGAATTAATTAATGAGAAATCTGATGATGATCCAATGCTAGATGAAAGCATATTAGAAATATTAGGAGAAGTTCAGACAGAACAAAAAGGTACAATGTTGCACAAAGAAATAGCAAACAGGTGGATTGAGATTATTACTAATGGACTGAAAAAAGAGGAGAAAGAGGAAATAAGGAAAAACAACCTTCCTTTTGAAAATTGCAAAGAATTAATTGCACCAATATTGAACCCGGAGGTGAAAGCGGCATTACCAGAATCTTCCAAGAAAAGGGACCAGTTTATTGAAAACAGGCAGAGACTGATTTCAACTGCCCTGTCATGCCTTGGTTCTGCCTTGCAAGGAGGTATCAACAGTACAGATCATAAAGAAATTTTAAAAAAGATTAGCCAGGCATCTCGGCTCCTTTGTGAGACCTTCTATCACGATTCCAAGGGCCGAAGGTCATTGATTCTTTGCTGTATCAATAAGGATATGAAAGAATCATTATTGCAAACCAAACCTCAAGAATATTTGTTCGGAAATGATCTCTCAGAACAGATCAAAACTGCAAAGAATGTACAAAAGTCAGTTCAAGATTTAAAAGTACCGCAGAAGAAAAACAATATGGGAAACCGTAATGCAGAGAATGCAGGGAAAAACAATAATACAAGAGCTTTAAACTGGCGGGGCCCTCATCAGGGTGCATACCCCAGAGCACAAAAACCAGTGGCTGCAGGGGGACCAACACACAGCGGGCGAGGGCAGAAAAAGAACGAGAGACAACAGGAGCGGCTACCACATCGCAATGCAAGGAGATAAGTGAGGTAGGCAGATTAAAGTTTTTTTATGATAATTGGGAGCTTATCACAAAGGATGATACCATTCTTGAATGGGTGAAAGGGTATAAAATACCTATACACAGGGTACCGTACCAATCATCAATCCCAATTAATAATAACTTTACTGATTCAGAACTCTGCCAAATTAGATTGGAGATTAATAATTTGTTAAATAAGCAGGCTATTGAATTATGTCAAACTGAAAATAATCAGTTTTGTTCACCTATTTTTTTTGGTGAAGAAACCTAATGGTACTTTCAGGTTCATATTGAATTTGAAGAAATTAAATAAATTCATTGACACAGAGCATTTCAAATTAGAAGATTATAGGACAGCATGCAAGCTTATACAACAGAATGATTTCTTAGTATCTTTAGATCTCAGAGATGCATATTATATGATAAGTATACATAAAGACAGTAAAAGATTCTTAAAATTCTATTTTGAAGGAAAATATTATCAATTTAGAGTCCTTGCTTTTGGATTATGCACAGCACCTTTGACATTTACAAAAATCATGAAACCTGTGGTTGCTCACTTGAGAAAACCGGGTTTTGTATCAGTGTTGTACCTGGATGATTTTCTTTGCATAGATAGTTCTTTGTCTGGTTGTAAACAAAATATGAATGCCACAATTGAATTGCTGTCCAAGTTAGGGTTTGTAATTATTAAGGATAAATGCAATCTGCTACCATCAAAAACATGTACATTTTTAGGTTTTATTTTTAATTCTGCTAATATGACCATCAACATTTCTGAAGAAAATAGGTTAAAATGTTACAAATTAGTTAAGGAATTATTATACAAGGAGAAGGTTCAAATAAGGATATTGGCTCAGACGGTGGGAACATTAGTATCAGTTTGTCCTGCTATTAAGTATGGGATTCTTTATACAAAAAATCTTGAAAGAACAAAATACTTGGCATTAAAACATAATAACGATAATTATGATGGTCATACTTCAATAAATAACCAATGCAAAGGAGATCTGCAATGGTGGGCCAATAATATCAAGACATACGGTTGCCCCATTAGGAAAAACAATTACAAAATAGAAATTTTCACAGATGCCTCATCAAAAGGCTGGGGGTGTCATGTGGGGCCGAAACAGCTAATGGTCTGTGGACAGAAGATGAAGTTAAGCTTCATATAAATTCATTAGAGTTGTTGGCAGCATACTTTGGCTTAAAATGTTTTACTAAAGATCTGAAAGACTGTAACATATTGCTGCACATAGATAATACTACAGCTATTTCATACATAAATAGATTAGGTGGGGTTCAATATCCTCATCTACATAATATTGCCAAAAAGATATGGCAATGGTGCGAAACTAGGATTATTTGGATCTTTGCTACATATATTAATACCAAAGAAAATGTAATAGCAGATTTTGAATCTAGAAAAGAGTTAGATCATACAGAATGGGAATTAGGAAATAGTTATTTTGAAAAGATTGTTTCCGTTTTTGGTCAACCTTCAATAGATCTCTTTGCTTCTAGAACAAATTCTAAATGTCAGTCATATGTATCGTGGCATCCAGACCCTTTCGCCTGGGCAGTTGACGCTTTTACTATAAATTGGTCAACTTTTTTCTTTTATGCTTTTCCTCCTTTTTCAATGATTCTAAAAACCCTGGAAAAAATTATTTCAGAAAGATCAGAAGGAATAGTGATTGTTCCTTTCTGGGCAACACAACCATGGTTTACAATTTTTAAAAAGCTCTTAATTTCCAATCCTATGGTATTTGAACCCAATAAAGATTTGTTAACCTTTTACAATTCCAGACTATTACATCCTCTTCACCGAAACCTGTCATTAATGGCAGGAATATTATCAGGCAAACCTTTCTAAGTTCCGGAATTAATGATCAAGCAACAGAAATAATGTTATCATCAATTTCAAGTAATACTCTTAAACAATATTTGCCAAGCATAGTTAGTTGGGCCAAACATTGTTATTCTAAGGGGTTAATAATAACTAATCCCAGCATCTCTGAAATAGTTATGTATTTAACAAGTAAGTTTCATGAGGGTCTATCATATGGTAGTTTAAATTCATTACGTTCAGCGTTGTCCCTAATCATTCCTGATTTGGGAAATAATGATAAGATAAAAAGATTATTTAAAGGATTCTTTAGATTAAGACCCACGGCGCCTAAATATAATAATACTTGGGATGTATCTATTGTATTAAATTTTATAGAAAATAATTATAGTGACAAGAATAGTTTAGAAATAAATACTAAAAAGACTGTAATGCTACTGGCATTGGCTACAGGCCAAAGAGCACAAACACTTTCCTTAATTGAAATTAACAATATAGAAATTAAAGATACCTGTGTTAGTATTAAAATAAATAAGTTGATTAAAACTTCAGCACCTAATAGGTGCAAACCTTACCTAACTCTACCATTTTTTAAAGAAAGACTTGGCATTTGCCTAGCTGAAGCTGTGATTAACTATATGGAAATAACCAAAAATATTAGGTCTACTAATAACTTATTTGTATCCTTAAGGAAACCTCACAAAAGTGTCTCAACCAGTACTATCAGCCGTTGGATCAAGAAAATCATGGAAGATAGCGGTATAGACATTAAAGTATTTTCAGCACATAGTACACGACATGCTGCTACCTCTGCAGCATATGCAAGAGGTGTAAATATTGATAATATCCGAAGAACGGCTGGTTGGACTGGTGAGTCTTCCTCTTTTGCAAGGTTTTACAACCGACCTATCATAAATAATGTGCACTTTGCGAGTGCAGTACTTAATAAATAAGATTGATTGATAAGGGTCAAATAATTGTAATAATTTAGTTAATTATAAAGAAGAACAAAGTTCTACAGAGAGTTTCTACATGATACTTAATGTTGACTATTGTTAAATCTACCAACTAGAGTTGCATGTTAAATTTGTATTTTTTGTTGTATTATGTAAACAATTTGAAGGAGAATAAAGTTTCTTGATTTTACATGAGCCTTTTAACATCTACAGAGTAAATCCAGGCTCATCATCTTCGGACCGGACAACATGAGCATAATTAAATAGTCAAACAAACTTACCCCGGTAAGTGATGTTCGACTGGAATTATGCCAAGTGTTGTTCGGTCCGAAGATGATGAGTCCCACCCAACCCTTAATCTAATACTTAGATGTACCCTTAAAGTAAAATCAAAAAAGCTTATTAATTCTGTAAACTTAATGAGGTTTAGTTCCAGAGAGTGGCAACTAGCAGCACTGGGACTATACGTTCCGTTTTGTTTGCTGGTTTTAAACGACTGTAAGTGATATTGAGAACAATAAATCGTACTACAGAGTAAATCCAGGCTCATCATCTTCGGACCGGACAACACTTGGCATAATTCCAGTCGAACATCACTTACCGGGGTAAGTTTGTTTGACTATTTAATTAATCGAAATAAATATGTAAAAATTTAAAGTCTGGTTATTTGGCGTCTGTGCTCTAGTTTTTGTATATTGGCTGCCACTAGGGACTCATCGTCAATGAGAAATAATGTCCTCGCGTCCACACACACAGACACAGCTAAACTTTTTATCGTGTCTGGTCGGATGCCCTGCGGATAGGTCTGAAACAGTACCCTAAGAGACAATATAAAAATTAAGCTTGCTTTAAGATGGACGTAGTATACTAAATATTTTTATTACATTTTTATTAGCGTCTGATCGCTCAGGCCTCACAATCATACAAAAATTTGTGTTTATCATTGAAGAGTAACAAAATAATTAAACAAATATAATGTAACTTTTAATAATTTTTAAGAGACTTATCTTTAAAATAAATCTGCCACCGGTTTGAAGCAAGTTTATTATTTACTAAGCCAAGCCACGGTCGCAGACACGATCGCTCCCTTGTACGACAATAAAACTCTTAAGCCCCATTGCCTAGCGAGAAAGATTTACTCTAGCAACTTAATACAGCGTTGTATTATGGTTGTCTTGTAAAATGTTTATTCTATTATACATGTTTTATAATTATTTGTTTATTTTTAACGGTGTTTAATAAAGACATTATCTTGTCTAATCCAATGTTTTGTGGAATATCCCAAAGTGGTACTGAAAAATCTCTTTGAGAGCATAGCTGGATATTATTATTATAATTCGAATTTTTTATATTAATTTAAATAAAAGATGCTGTTTCTTAGGTTGTATAAACTTGAACGATGAGTATTATAAAATATCTATGTATGTTTCGAAGAAGTGACCGCCTTAGAACGAGACAAATGGAGAGAGAAACTGCACAGACAAAAGTGAATATGAGAGAAGTTTTTTCTTGGTTTTCAAAATACCTAACCACAACTTATTCATCACTATTTGTACCCTATCCCTTAATACGTCTACTAAATAATACAAGTGCCGGTCCAGGCCCAAGGTGATGTTGGTTGGTGTTGGTGGTAATGAGATTGTCTACTTGGTAAACTGATGGATGAAACATAAGGTTATAGATAACCCTTGGTTTTACTGTGATAAATCATTTATCCCAGTAAAACCATAGCCTATCCCTATCTATTAGGAAAACACTCTCCGACTAGCCTTTAGCTATGAAAGTGCCGGCACAGGCCCGTGGTGATGTTGGTTAATGTTGGTAATGAGATTGTCTACTTGATAAACTGATGGATGCAACATCGGGTTATAGATAACCCTTGGTTTTACTGTGATAAATCATTTATCCCAGTAAAACCATAGCCTATCCCTATCTATTAGGAAAGCACTCTCCGACTAGCCTTTAGCTATGAAAGTGCCGGCACAGGCCCGTGGTGATGTTGGTTAATGTTGGTAATGAGATTGTCTACTTGATAAACTGATGGATGCAATATCGGGTTATAGATAACCCTTGGTTTTACTGTGATAAATCATTTATCCCAGTAAAACCATAGCCTATCCCTATCTATTAGGAAAGCACTCTCCGACTAGCCTTTAGCTATGAAAGTGCCGGCACAGGCCCGTGGTGATGTTGGTTAATGTTGGTAATGAGATTGTCTACTTGATAAACTGATGGATGCAACATCGGGTTATAGATAACCCTTGGTTTTACTGTGATAAATCATTTATCCCAGTAAAACCATAGCCTATCCCTATCTATTAGGAAAGCACTCTCCGACTAGCCTTTAGCTATGAAAGTGCCGGCACAGGCCCGTGGTGATGTTGGTTAATGTTGGTAATGAGATTGTCTACTTGATAAACTGATGGATGCAACATCGGGTTATAGATAACCCTTGGTTTTACGGGGATAAAACATTTATCCCAGTAAAACCATAGCATATCCCTATCTATTAGGAAAGCACTCTCCGACTAGCCTTTAGCTATGAAAGTGCCGGCACAGGCCCGTGGTGATGTTGGTTAATGTTGGTAATGAGATTGTCTACTTGATAAACTGATGGATGCAACATCGGGTTATAGATAACCCTTGGTTTTACGGGGATAAAACATTTATCCCAGTAAAACCATAGCCTATCTTATCCTTATCTATCAGGAAAGCACTCCCCGACTGGTCTTTAATTATGATATAACAAGGAGGACAGCTAAGCCAAGCTTACGGTAGATTTCACTAATTGACATGATATTTTTTGCCCTCGATGTTAAAGTGGATATTTTAAGTTAAAACGAATATAGTTCGTGTTAGTATTTTGGTTTGTAAATATCATTATAAATTACTTATAGAAAAAATCTATTGTAAGGTATTTTTGTTTAGAAACTGCTTAGTGAATATTGTCAAGATGGTCATCAGTGCGGGGATTTACACAAGTTTTTCTTTTACGATGATTAAAAAGAGAGAAAGATTAGAAACACGTAGAGATAATTTGTTGGGTAGGTATAAAAAACAAGGAAGAGAATATATGTTTTACGAGTATCAGTTATCAAAATATCTATAAGAAATGGTCTTAACTCAACTAATAGATCCTGCGTAGTAAAAAGTTATGTGTAATCAAAATTAGGTGTTTAATTGAGAATTTTTTTAAAATTGTTTATATTGTTATTCTTAAACCCCGTCAAGCACAAAAATAACAAATATAAATAACTTCTAAAACACGCATTTTATTTTACTTTTGAGATAAAGTACAAAGTAGCTCCAACATAGCTTCACCCACCTACTTTCTTTAATAACCACCCCCTACTTACGAGCCATAACTCAAAGTTGATCCTTACATCGACTTAGAAGATGAACCACCCTCGGATGAAGCTCTCGCAATCTCGCTTTGTGATAACTGCGTTTATATTTTGCACTGATTTGATACTGGATATTGGTACACAGAGATACCTTTATTTAAATCACAAATTCGAAGATGATAAAATACTAACTTCCGCCAACGGCTTTGCACGCGTTGTTTGTCAACAAAATGTTGGATACCAGGTCATAATTTATCAAGACAACAAATTTCATCGAAATCGGTCAGCCGTTACGATGTGATTGAGTAACAAATAAATAAACAAACATCCAAACTTTCGCATTTATAATATAAGCGTGATGCCAAAAAGTGATGCGCAAAATCCTTTCTCCATTAGGTTTAGAACAACGTCTTTCTCTCTGACACTGAACGAGTTTAAGTTTTATGTGACATTTATTTTCATTATATCCATTTCGTTTCATTTTATAAATCAAAAGTATTAAACTGAATAATTGCATTAATATGGAGAAACATGCGGGAGACCTTTGCCCAGCAGTGGGAAAGAATAGATTTAGAAAAAAAAATGCATATAAAAATCAAGTTAATAATATATATTGCATGCTAATTAGCTGATTAGGATTACGTAGGATCTGATTTTTTTCTTTTGCTCCTTTGTAATGTACCCATTTTTGCAATAGATCAATGAAATTGCACAGAATAATACATAGAACTGAAGTTACGTATTTTTTTAAGCCTCGGTGGACTTAAAACTTTGTTGACTTTGATCCTAAAGTTGACTACTAACTAATACGAACTTATTAATCAAGAAACGGGACCGCTCTAATCTATATGAAATCGTGCAAATTACAATATCCATCTTAAAGGGCCAAGAAAATAAACAAATTATTTCATTTTGAACAAAGCTCAACAACAATATTGTTTACAAAATGTCGCACTCTGTACATCTTTCAGAGTTTTTTCGTTAAGCGTGGTCGGTGTAATCTCAAATCTCCTGCCGCCAATTTATTTTCATTAGCGATCATCCTCGGTTAATTTTATTCCCTACTTACCCCGGGAAGGATCGGGAAAGTCAGGCTATGAAAGTGTGGAAGCGGCTTGCTTAATTTGTTTGCTTTTCCTTGTTCGAGACGATCCCGCTCGCTCGACAAACTCTCGAAGCGCGACCGACGCGCGCATTTGATTTTGATAGGTGAAAGAACAAGTACCTACCGTAATATTTTAATCGTTCTAAAATCTCTTTATAATTTTTGAGGAAATTTAATAATAACCATGAGTAAGAGATGAGAGATGATTTCAATGAGATTAGAAAAAGTAAAAATTTGATACATTTTATTTTTATCAGAATCAATTAAACTTTGAATTAAGCTATCTAAATACCTCTGCGCAGACACCCCGATAGGTGGGCTAATGTAGCCACAACCTGGAGCCCTGATGGAAGACGCGGTCGGGGTCGGCCAAGAAAGTGTTGGCGAGACGATCATGTTGCCCTCGAGCAGGAGTGGTGGAGTGTTGCACAGGACAGAGATAGATGGAGAGACTTGTGGGAGACCTTTGCTCAGTAGTGGGACAATATAGCTTGACAACAAAAATACATCTACGCAAACTATAATTTACTACTAGGAACTCTAGCTGAGAGATGTACGTGCGTTACAATTGGTTAACTTTATACCATATATTCTGCGATCAGCTTCTGTGGATGCCGGTCCTATGGTTATAGACGGCACTTAAAATGAACTGGGGCCCAATTCTGCTAATTTATAAGAAAAACTATTATGGAGCCATACCATTGCTAAACGATTATTATTTTTATTCCTGTCATAAGCTGCCAAACGTTCAATGGGGTTGTCATAGCAACGGCGGTCATTGAAAAAAGATTGTGTTAGTAGAATACCAAAAGGTATCTATAGTGGCGATTTTTCGACGATACCATAGTCATAGTGAAGCGATTGGTTTAGTAGAATTGGGGCCCTGAGAGCCTTCTCCATACTTCCCAGCGCTCCGCTCCACATCGCATCCTGAGCTGCGTATCAGCGAGTTGCTTAATTCATTTCCACGGGATAATATTATTTTTTTACTCCCTCCCGTTTTTTGTGATGAGCCGCAGCTTATTTTTTATTCATTGCGATGGATATTCATCTCAATTTTTCGAGTTAGATTGAGGTGTAATCGAGTTGACAGTCGCTTTTGAATTCATTCGTTTTGGTTTAATCAATTTTGGGGGTTGTGTTTGTTGCGGTTTAATTAGCTTATTTTCGTTACTTCAACGCACTCTTTCATTATTTATAAAATCTAGTGATTTTAATCGAATGAAGACAATTGGTATACAAATTAAAAGGATAAACAAAAAAATGTAATAACAAGACATTCAAATAAATATATATATATATATATATATACATTGCTGGACATTTTACACAGCGCTATCTAGCCCCAAACTAAGCAGAGCTTGTACTATGGGAACCAGGTAACTGATACTGATAACTGATAGTTTGCCTCATGGTCAACATTTGTAAATCATACAAACATTTATTCCGCGACGGGAATTGAACCCACTACCTCCTGCGTCTCAGCCGGCTATTCGCCCACTGCACTACGGAGGTCATCAAATAATGCTAGACATTTCACACAGCGCTAGCTAGCCCCAAATGAAGCAAAGCGTGTACTATACTGTGGGAACCAGATAACTTATCAAATACACAGATACTTTTTTTTCTTTTAAATACTCTTTCTAGCAATATATAGAGGAAAACCCAGACCCTGAACATATATCTGTAGATCATGCAAATATTTGTGTCTCGACAGTAATTGATCTCGCAACTTTCTGAGTCCAGCTCAGCCACCTATACGCCATCAATTGAAGATGATTTCCATGATCGTTATTACCTCGAGAGAGACTCGTGAACGCAATTTAATTCTGCCTATTTCGTGCAAAACTAACGCTGCACTGATAGACAAATTACAAGGCCATAAAAAGTCAAAGTACCTGGGCAAAGAACGCAATCTTTGTGGTTCTTAGGCCCGGAATTTTAGATGGAGTAGGGTAGAGGTTTACTCAGCATCTTTACCATCCTCTCAATAATCGCGTAATTAGCATTAATCCACAGGAAAGACATGACCAATAGCAAAGTTAACTAAGCCATGTGTTTCCTCACGATGTTTTCCTACACCATTTTGAGCACGAGTGACATAGTATATGATAAATAAGATTTAAATTCAATCGAGTATAAGATAAATTTGCTACGCAGCAGTGACGTAGCGCGTCGCTACGAAGGTTACGAAATCCGCGATCTCTCAATACACACTTGTATGGAGTTTGGGCGGACGGTAAACCGTTTTTATTTTTAACCTCTATCTTCCAAAAAAGCCTAAAAAGCTTTAATTAGTAGGATTAATCTTGGTTTTATGGGATTATTATATTATTTTTCGCCAATTGCACAAATATATCATTTGACCAAAATGAATATAAAGAACTTTATCATCAACACCATCCTCTGCTCAACTTCATCCACTGCTTGGTATTTCTAAGTTTGAGCCATATCACGATCACCCTTCCATGCGAGATGGGTGTCGCTAGGGGGCGCCTTATGTTTCTGTAACGAATCCTCGGCCATTTGAAAAACAAACTGTATTCAGTTATATTTCAATTCTTCTTAGACGAGATACACTATTCAATCTCCTATCCCTTTAACTATACTATAGAAATACCGAGCTTCTTATGTTAAATAATTAACAACAAAGGAAACTTAACAGCTAAAATAGAAAATTTTATTCGCAAATCTGTTCTCAAATGAATTTGTCTCGTCTCACAAAATTAACGCATGAGTAACATCGCACGCCCTGACATCTCGCTAAATCTCACCTGTATGCAATTCACTTACTACAAGCTATAGAGATGATAATACCAGAAATAAGAAATAAGACGGTCATCCTCCTTACACACCTACAAGTTGAAGGTGAAACAACATTACCTGACGATGTCATCTTCCTAGCGTTACTTATTTACTATTTAAGTATTTAATCTGTTAGTATAGTTTGCTATATGCATATACCTATATATTAGTCTATTTTATAAGTATTTTAAACATTAGGATCTGAATTTTATCATATTTTTTATTATACCTAAGAATATAGTGTAAATGTAACCTCCAAAGTACACCGCACTCCGTATATTCGTAAACCTTTATCTTAAATTCTTAATAAAATAAATAAATAAATATAACTGGACATTTCACACAGTGCTATCTAGTCCCAAACTAAACAGAACTTGTACTATGGGAACCAGATAACTGATAGAATACTTATATACTTTTTTTTTGTAAATATATACTTATAATATATAGAAAAACATCCAGACCCGAAACAAATATATGTAGATCATGCAAACATTTGTTCCCGCAGCGGGAATCGAACCCGCTACCTCCTGCGTCTCAGCTGGCTGTTCATCCACTGCGCCACGGTCGTCCGTAATCTCCGTAAATCTTCTTAAATTTCACTCCATCCAAAAGTTGCCTAGAAGAGATCGCTTTCAGCGATAAAGCATTGTATTGCTTTATTTATTCTAGCCTAGTACTTATTATTGTATTATTTTTGTTTGTGTGGTAATTCAATAAAGAATTATCTATCTATCTAATACCAAATAACGTATATTCATTGTTATTTATTCATTTGTTGTTTGTATCTTTTACTTGGCCAGACGTAATGATGACTGGTGGACTAAAGCCCTAACGTAATGGAGGCCGAGCTCCATTATGTTAGTGCTGTACCGGTATACGAGTACATTCCGAGATCTGTAGTGACTATGCGTAGAATGATCACATTAATGTTCTTAAAGGTGTGGTAATTAGCGTATCAAATTGCAAAAGAGATGCCTAATTTTATTTTAAATTTAGAGTGACTTTTCGTTTTTATTTATTTATCAACTACCGAAATAGATAGCAAACTTTAATTAAAAAGCTGGTTAACCCAATAATAGCACAGTGGTGATTGAAGTACCTACTAGCTTCATTGCAATTATGTATGTAGAAAGCTTTGCTGTGAACTCAGCCTTTAGGGCGAACTCCGGAAGTTTTATTTGTGTACGCATTTTCTATGTGAGAGAGCCCAAATTTGTTGTGCTCAAATAAATACGATTTTATGAACCAGGCATGACAAGTAAGAGCATGACTCTTCACGCTAATTAATTATATCTATCAGCCCTCGTCCACCCTTGGGAACAGGTCACCTCAATTGCACGTAATTTTTCCCGATCCTAAAATTATTAAATTATGCATTTTAAATACCGGCGTATTCGCTAGTCTGAAGAAGGTACCGGTATTTTGAGTTAATATGGTAATAGTTTTTAACGTCTTTTTTCTATTTGTCAGGTATCTAATAAAGAAACTCAATGAAACCTACTATAGAAATATTTCGATACCAAAGTAATTGGCTACTTTTTGAAACTACAGTGCATGAGCACTGTAGTTTCAAAAATAACGGTACGAATTGTCACAAAAATTTTAACATAAGAGTTGTAACAGCTCCATATACATTTTCCTTAATGTACACGTGACCTCAGCTGAAAAGATCCCACGCTCAACCATCGTCTGTTCTAGCTTAGCTGTTTACCGTCTGCACTTATTTATCATATGGGTTTTTGCTATTTCAAATTGTGTCTTATTCTTTTAACATACATAAAAAACCCGATGACGTATGAACCTCCTCATTTTTTAAGTTGGTTGAAAACTATTAATTATTATGTTACCTAGCTGACCCCGCAAATATTGCTCAGCCATATAAATTATCAAAGAAATCAAATGCAGAATAAAATGTCAAAGTGACGCGACACTTCATGTAAATGACTTCACGTCAATGAACGAGGGTTAAATTATATGGATATTGTTCGTACAAAAATACTAAAATCACGATTATAAAAATGGGGTAGGAGGGTAAAAAATACTTTACAATCTATTCTCATACCTACCGAATATACACAAAAAATTTCATAAGAATCGGTCAAGCTACGAGAATTTTATATATTAGAATTTATAAAATCTGACAATGCTTTTGCTGCAACCAATTAATTTTATATATAGTAAAATACTTGTGTAACAATTCGTCAATTTTATTAATTTATATTTCTGTTAATATGACTAGTCTAAGTACATGTGAATATGTATATGTATGAATAAATAAAATAAAATACAGTTAAGTGCAAGACACATAAGAAATCCTATAAAAATAACTTACTTGAAATTCAAGCTCAAATAGAACGTGTTATGGAAGTCAAATTAATTACACCTCTGTTTATTTACTGAAGGGCCGGTTAGACAAAACAAGTTAATTTTTAACGAGTGCTCGTCAAACGTTTAATTGTGCCCCGAGGGATAGCTGAGCGAAGTCTAATCAGCCGTTTAAAGAACGCAGCGGTTACTCGCCGATAAACGGGATGCTCGTGAACGAATCAGGAAATTAGCTCTTAAAAAGCTGGGGCTAAGAGCGTGCTGGTGAATAACAAGTGGTTCCGTAGAAATCTTACGACAGTCATGTCATGCTTGACCGTTTTAAAGGTCAACTAACAACAACAAACTATTGGATGTTCAAAGACGAGCATTTTCTAACAAAATGCTGTTGCGGTCAAGTACAAAATGTTTAATAACGGTGTTAAATAGCTCATTAACAATTAACAACAATTAAGTATTTCTTTCATTGATAATATGATTATTTTCATGTGGCGTATATTAAAGTGTTTTCTTATTTATTCTAATTTCAGATAAAGTTCCATTTTCTTGGTTCTGGTACTTTATCTAAGCTCATAACTAAAAACGAGAAGTATGACTTCTATAACCTGTTTTGTTACGACATTAATTTAAAACACACATCCGGAATCGAATTAACAAATTTTAGAGGTGCGTTTAATGAGCCCTAAAAGTTGGCGGTGGCATGAATATTTATCCAGTAATCGATACATTTCCAATAAACAATTTTTAACGTAAATCGGCGGCGCCTTTGCTACGATGCCGCTTAGTAGTTTAACGGGTACCTATACCTACTTACATGATGAATGTATATGATTTGATTACCTATTTGATACCGGCTATTTCATTGATATCTTAGGACTTCATGTTAAGGTTATTTGATAATTTAAAATGTTCTTTGGTAATGAAATTGAAAAACTCTATTTTACAACTTTACTAGCCAATAGCCCTACCCGTGTTTTAATTTAATGTCGTACATAACAAAACACGTAGTATAAGGGAATCCTTAAACAATAAATATGTGTACGGCAACTTATATTAATATCATACTCAGCATTACGGATCTCTAATGAAAACTTGTGCCACCCCATTTTTTTATTTTCCTGTATCCCCCTCAGTGTCAGCGCTTGAGAATCTGTTTCACTGTCGACGCGTAAGACAATTGCACAGATAATTTTTACACTTTTTTTGTGTTTTAATTTTGTTGCAGAGCTGAAACGCTTCCGTTTTATTTAATGCGGTTGTTTGTTTTAAATTGATATGGATTTCTTTTTGTTTGTTTAATTTTATGTTGCCTGTTTTATTTAATCTTATTTCTGGGAGTTCATAAGTTTTATATTGTAATCATTGTTAATTTCATTGTATCTGATAATTTTTAAACTTGCATCATCCCTTTAGTAATTATCTATAAGTGATTTTACCACTTTAAATCACCTGTAATTTCTATAAGTCACCATTAAAAGTAGCGGAACAAATGTGGTAACAGGTGTAGGTGTCGGTAACGGTAATAGTGTCGCGAGTTCAATGGTTTTCCCCCATTTCAAAAATGCCAACGCGCCTAAAGGAGTTTTCACTTCAAAAATAAATTTATGTAAGATGTGTACAAGATATATATGAAAAATTCAGAAGTTAACAAATAGAAAAAGACATCCAAAAACATCCATCTCGCTCTTGCCAATATAAAGATGTGCATTGACATTAGCGTCTGCAGCCTTATCTGGCGCATAAACCGCGCGTTAGCAAACGCTGCACATTTCCGCCGCAATCTCTGATATTTTATTCATTCAGTTTCCTGGTACTTTGTTAAATGACCGAGTATGGTGTAATGGAAGATCAGAATATGAATCGTTGTATGAGGTTAGGCGTAATATTTTATATCTTGTTTAAGTTTAATATTTTCAGTACTTCTACAGAATCTCCCAGATTATGTTCTTATGTTAGTATTTTTTATGCTACATGGAGATGGAACACCTGTTGTTAAGTGGTAACCATCGCCTATAAAAGAGAATTGCCGCGTAGGTCACACACCTTAGAAATAAAGATAAAGAAAATGTATTTCCAAAAAGAATGAGTACGATTTAACTTTAATAATAAAATAATAATAAATATTGGTGGACATTTCACACAGCACTAAACTAATCAGAGGTTGTACTTTGGGAACCAGATAACTGATATAATACTTATATACTTTTTTGTAATTTTGTAACTTATGTAGGTACTATTTTAATAAGTAACAAATTGTTATATAATCACATGATGAACAGTATTTGTTAGCTAGCAATATGTTATTTACAAACAATATAATTACAAAACTGTACCCTCCATGCTAGATGTAACTGTGTTACGGTAGGGTAATGCTTCAAACTCCTATTTTACATGACATATAGAGCATATGAGTCATCGGAGTTTGTAGGTACACACTAATAAGAATCTTCTACTTATAAAGATATTTTATCTCTTAATTATAATCAACTATTTTTTTATTTTTTTTATACCACTAAGGTACACAAGCATAAGGCCCACCTGATGGTAAGCGGTTACCGTAGCCTATGGACGTTTGTAACACCAAAGGGGTTACTCGCACGTTGCCAACCCTTTGAAATTAAACGCCCTTTTTGAAGAACCCCATACTGTAGTCCCCAGGGAAAACCTCGGCAGGGAGACCATTCCACAAGCGAAGTGTTCGCGGGAGGAAATTCCTCTGGAACCTCACGGTAAGCGACCAGATCGTCTCCAAGGTGTGTGGATGGATTCCCTGCCAATGGCGAGCGGTATGATGATAGAACGTACTTCCAGGCACCATACCAAACAACTCCTCAAAACACAACCCATTATACAAGCGGTAGAACACACACACTATTATACCAACCTATTTAAAAATATACAAACAGATTGTTTAAAGAATTGGTAGATATAGAATTAGTAGGTACTTATCACGTATTGTAGCAGAGCTCTAGGTTACAGTGTAATGTATGTAAGCGAAGAAATGTGCCCTACGATGCACTGCCCTGCGTCCATCAACAGATAAACAGATAAACAATGGCTATGCATAAAAGAATTTAATTCATCTTAACTTAATCTACGTTTCTTTGTATAGCTCTTTCTATAGTTATGGGTGTTTAATAATTCCATAAAATGAGTGAAAAACTTTGCGGCTT
Organism: Philereme transversata; assembly: GCA_963924445.1. Lineage (NCBI taxonomy): Eukaryota > Metazoa > Arthropoda > Insecta > Lepidoptera > Geometridae > Philereme > Philereme transversata. The sequence goes on from OZ004342.1 coordinate 17,585,461, forward strand.
TTCATAATAATTCCGGAAGATCTCCAATCAGAATTAATCAGTTGTTTTGGAATCGTATGCAAAAATATTCGCACTCGGTATTGGTTTCACAAACACTAATTAATGAATAAAGCTACCTCTACCAATTGGAATGAAAAGTGGACTAAGAAAGACCAAATGGTTTTCTCAGCTTACAACAAGCTCATGACTTTCGGACATTAAAATTCTATACCTTTCTATAATCACCTCATAAAGTAGACTTTATTTCCTTACGTCCACAAACAAAGCTTTCAGAGTCACTTGTAAAATGCCATCTAACATAGAAAATTCAATAAAAAGCTAAAAGCCAATCTTATCTCGGCGAGAGGAAATTAAGAAACAGCGGCGGGCATCTGACACGGTGGCTCTTCACAGATCTGTTAGTAGAGAGGGGACGTTCTTGACTTATCGATATAAAAAATAATATAAATTTATTTCGTACTAAAGGGTCCATAACTGGTAAGTAACAATTATTTCTTACAGCTAACTTACCACAACCAAAACAAAACAATACACAATAAAATACACAGAACAAAACAGAACAAGAGTAACAAAGATACACCAAACACCGCACAGGACATGCATCCCCATGAATCTCCCCAGCACTGCAGACTCAGGTCTCTCAGCAATCATCTTCAAGGTTCCGTTGGTGCTGCCCCGGATTCTGCGTATAGCTAACAATAAATAAATATTGCTGGGCATGTCACACAACGCTATCTAGCCCCAAACTAAGCAGAGCTTGTACTATGGGAACCAGATAACTGATAGAATACTTATATCCTTTTTTTTGTAAATACATATTTATCATATATAGAAAAACATCCAAGCCCGGAACAAATATCTGTAGATCATGCAAACATTTGTTCCGCGGCGGAAATCGAACCCGCTACATCCTGCGTCTCAGCCGGCTATTCACCCATTGAGGTAGTATAATCTTGTATTTATGGATAATAGCCAGTGCGCAGAGAATTCGACCGTAATTCATGATTATACAGCTTAATTTTTATATAAAAATCCTGTGTCACGGTTTTAGTGGTCGCATTCCACCGAAACGGGTAGATAGATAGATAGATAGATAGATAGATAGATAACTCTTTATTGAATTACCACACAAACAGAAATAATACAAAAATAAATATAAGGCTAGAATAAATAAGGCAATACAATGGGCGGCCTTATCGCTGAAAGCGATCTCTTCCAGGCAACCTTTGGATGGAGCGAAATTTACAATATGGAGTGCGGTGTAATTTGTAGGATATATTTAAGTACACAAATATTCTTAAGTATAATAAAAAAAAAAAATATGATAATGTTCCAATCCTAATACTTAAAATACTTATAAAATAGACTAATATATAGATATATGCAAATAGCTAAGTAAACTAACAGATAAAATGTTTATATAGTAAATAAATAACGCTAGGAAGATGACATCGTTAGGTAATGTTGCTTCACCTTCAGCTTGAATGTGTGTAAGGAGGATGACCGTCTTATTTCTTCGGGCAGAGCATTCCACACTGGGTAGACTGATTTTAATGAATATTTTTTTGCATACTTGGTAGGAATGAAAATAGTCGTAAAGTATTTTTCATCCTCTTACCCCACCCCTCATTTTTTAATCGCTGTTTTAGTATTTTTGTATGAACAATAACCATATACTTTAACCGTCGTTCATTGACGTGAAGTCATTTACATGAAGTGACGCGACACTTCATGTAAATGACTTCAAGGGAAATTTTAAGCGTGCGAAGCCGCGGGAGGGTCTGCTAGTTACATACCTATGCATGCCCCACAACATCATCATATGTATCATCATATGTATGTATATTAGTCACTAAGGTATATATATTTATATGGGTGTAGAATTAAGTTTTAACATCTTGTATTTTTGTGTTGCTGCCTGAAATAAAGATTTATTATTATTATTATCATCATATATTTAGATATCAAAGAGCATCGACACGATATTAGCACCCCACCCAACACTAACCATTTTTAAAGATAGAGTGTTGAATGCGACGGCGTCACGACATCGGGTTTTCTCGTCGAATCGCTGAAATAATTCCACTGTGACACCTACCGTCGGGGGACGGAAACGCAGCCTTATCTCTCCCAGAACCCGCTTGTTCCATTTTTAAACAACTCACTTCTTTATTTGTATTTATTCCTCCCTCTCCCTCGCCTTCCCTCCTTCCGCGCCCATGTTACCACATGAATAGAGACGCCTACTTAATGGGTCTTTCAGTTACTAAGTCATCATGTTTTTAACAATACCAAGATAAGTAAGGAGGTCGACACGCGGATAATAAACGGTGAAAATATGCGTGTGGCTTCGGGGAAATTTGAAAGAGTATCTTGATGTTGCCGTAAATATACCGATACGGTGGAAGTTTGTTGTTCTTGTGATATTGTTTTTTTCGAATATTGAAATAAATTGATAATTATGTTGTTGCTGTGTTTCCGTATACACTTTTTGCCGTTTAATAAAATATAATTTCGTTTTTCTTTTTTTAATATAACAAAACAAATGAGACCAAACCACGAAGCTCAAGTGGGATTGGGCCGGGCACTTGAGTCGAATGCTTCCGGAGAAATGGGCCAACATCATAACACCCTGGGTACCGGAGGATGGACGGCGACGTCGGGGTCGGCCGCGAAAGCATCAGTGGGTTCGAGAAGGATTGGTGGAAAACTGCTGAGCATAGGTGGAAGGAGGTAAAAAATATATTTATAACTTCTACTTGGAGAATTAAAACGGATATACCTACCAGTTTTACCGAGACTCAATTATGGTTAAAGAGATGATGACGCTGACTAGGTCGCTTTCAATTTTAGAAAGGGGAGCCTCGTTCGATTTACTATATAATATATGCTTACGATATCATTTTATAGTCTCATAAAAGTAACTTAAACAAAACTTCGACACCACTTTCAACAATAATCTCAAGAATAAACCATTATACAGATAAAACAGTGTCATAACTCAATTTCTGGCTGTATTCCTCTACTGGGTACAGTTTATCCGTTATCAGAGTAACAATGCATTACCGTAACAATATCATTGCGGGGGCTATTCAACATTTTTATTATTGCGCTACTATTGTCTTATGGCGCGACTCTGCCAGATAACGACCGTGACATACAGAATAAAAGTTTCGCGAACTTCTTTCACTACTTAAAGCCTTTTTTCTAAAATAAATACATACATTGTATGACGACCTCCGTGGCGCAGTGGGCGAATAGCCGGCTGAGACCCAGGAGGTAGCGGGTACGATTCCCGCTGCGGAACAAATGTTTGCATGATCTACAGATATTTGTTTCGTGTCTGGATGTTTTTCTATATATTATAAGTATGTATTTACAAAAAAAAAAGTATATAAGTATTCGATCAGTTATCTGGTTCCCATAGTACAAGCTCTGCTTAGTTTGGGGCTAGATAGCGCTGTGTGAAATGTCCAGCAATATTCATATTATTTATTTATTTATTGTTATTTCATTTTCTTTTTGCATTCTGTTTTTAGGGTTCTGAACCTAAATGGTAATAAGGAAACCCTTATGTTGTGACTTTGTCCGTCTTTCCGTTTGTCCGTTGGTCCGTTCAAAGCAGGTTTACAAAATCAAGTGTATAACAAACTTAATTTGCATATTCCAAAACTTTCATTTATATTTTGTTATGTTTTATAGTTTTGGAGTTATGATGTAAAATGACAAGAAAGTTATATGAGTAGAGACCGATCAAGTAACTACATAGTACACAGTACGTGTTTTACAGTACGTGTTTTTTGCTTCAATGTATGGGGGAGCGCAGATTCCTATCGTACATGGTTTTAGTCTAGTTTAGGTATCTGAGGCTTTATCTACTTACACAATGTTACTATTTTTATTTTTAAATTTAATTATTATCCTATGTATGTGAAATCCTGTGAATTAATGAATGAAAACACTTTTTTGTACACCATTATCAACAAAAAATACAAACAAAATAGAAAACACAAAGCAAATAGTACAATGGGCGGTCTTATCACTTAGTAGCGATCTCTTCCAGACAACCCCTGGATGGAGAAGATTTGGTTTTAAGAGCGATAATGGTCGGGTCTATGTTATGTGTTATATAAATAATTTGATTTGATTGAATGCATGTCTATAGATATAAGGCCGGTTTAAACCAATTAAACTAATCCGTTTAAAACGAAAAAACCCCGTTTTAAACAGAATAAACCATTTTTTCGATTTAAAACAGTTGGTGTTGATGACTAGGTTTTTCTTAATTATAACTTCATTTTCTTGATTTTACCGAGGTAGGGATATAACGGAGTACCTATAAACTGTGTAAATATTTTGTAAATGTGTGGTATACTGATATTGATATACTTAGCGGTATTAATTAACGATATGCTTACATACTTAAATTTCGTGTATCTAGTAGGTAATGCAGGTAGGTACTTTCTATTGATTTTTTTATAAACTAAATAAAACGAAACATTACGTCAGGTGACCAAAAATTGCCCTTAATGAAGTGTAAAACACAGTTCTTTTATTTTTGTAGGCGAGTTTTCAACCGTTTAAAACGACAACATTTTATTTAAAATGTTTTCAATAAGTTGTTTTACATCTATATGCGTGTCCAACAAGGGCCGTACATTTGGAACAAGCTATCAAACCTCTCCAACACTATGCCCCCGAATAACTCTCAACCGAGATACGTCTCAGATTTATGTCTATAATGTTTGTTGTTTCACCTTCCCGCGAATAATGCCCGCCCAGATTTATGAATAAGCCCGTTGTTTACGGCGATTGGTGATAAAGGCGGTATGACTAATTTCTTGGTTCCGTGGTTTTGCGCTGGTTCCGATTTGATTAAATAGAAGGAAAACATGCTATAACGTGGCATGCGAAAATTAATTTGAATATGTATAATTTGCTTTGGTTAAACACTTTTTCTTGACCCTTGATGAGCATGATAATATAAAGAAAAGATGATATGTATAAAAAAAGGATTGTGTGGTTTTATGAAACCACGGTAAAAGTGAAAATTTGTTTCACATTATAGACTTTTTTCCTCGATGGCACAAATGAGTAATAGTCTATACACTACACGGTCAGCTGATGCGAACTATAGGCGCCGCCATATTGACCTCGGCTGCTCTGACGAGCGCCTTTCACTTTATCCCTACTCCGCGGCCGACCGTCACGCGACATGCAACACACAGACGAAAAAGTTTGAGACGATGTTTGATACTTTAAGATACCGATTAGGTCTTCATATAGAAATAGAAAACAAGTATATAACAGAATTAAAAAAAAACAATTTTCTAAGTTCTCAGCAGTTGGAGAATTCGGGCTCAGATATTATCATTATCAATATCCAGATATTGATAATGATAATATCTGAACTATTACAAAACAATAGTAAAACTATTAAACTCCAACCAAAACCCACCGCAAATATCGAACCGCATAACCAAATTATGCAAATACGAACCCCCGACTTCCTGCTTACAGGAGATACCATTAATCATTATCTAAATTAATTTCGAACGTTTTACAAAATCTCCTCTTAGTTTCTTAAAGTCACAATAAAGAGGATCGGGCCGCAGTGCCCATAACTCATCCGCTAAGATTACTGATCTTTAATCCCCCTCCTTCACTTAAAGTTAAGATTTACGAGCAGAGGAATTATATTACCCGCGAAATAAGCTGCTGTGACATGTCTATGAAAAAGGTGCATAGGTTTCGGCGGCGCGAGCTTTTTACGCGGAAAGTGTTAGTTTGCAAACTTTCACAATCACTACACATTTATAATATTTCCTAATTCATTACTATTGCAACACAGTCAAAATGTCGAGATAATAATACAAAGATAAAATACAATACTTGATGTTTAACATGAAATTAAAATAAAAACTGGAAAATTTATATCTCTACTGGACGATCGCTGAAAGTATAATTTCCATTTTGCTTAATTTATATAAACATCAAGAGTTAAAATCAATTAAAAAATTCTACTTATAGACAACTAGCTTCCGACGGCGACTTCGCACGCGTGTTATGTCCATAAAAGTAGCCCATGTTTCAATCCATGCTCATAATCTATAATGTTCCAATTTTCATCGAAATCAGATTAACTGTTGTAACGCAATCGAATAACAAATAAACTGTCGCATTTATATTATAAGTGTAATCTGTGAAATGTATATTCATAGGATCTAGTGCCCTCGGAGTTTACAGATCGTCGAAACCCCTTAATCTTTGTTATAATTGTGGTCAAACGTTTTCTTATTTTTTGTTGACCTACTTTCCAGTGCTGGAAAGAGGTATCCATATCCCTTTTAATCTAACGGCCACTCGCTACTATCCATCTAAAATGTATCAAGGACGTCAATCTAGTAATACTAAACGCTATTAAACACAATGAAAACAGTTAAAATCACTAACATATACTCGTACCTATCCCTCTTTCATTTTGAAACGAGAGATAAATAGACCTTTTAAACCTACTTTATAAGCCAAACGAAGATCTAATACCTGTTACGGAGTTAGCTGAAGGAATATTTATAGCAGTAACTTTATTTAATATCGGAACGTCTTCATCCACGCCCCATGTAAACTTTTAAGCTGCTGCGTCAACTTTCTTATTGGGGTACACCGTTTTTATATACTAAAAAACAAAAGTAATAGGATTATGTACTTTTTGTTTTCCTATTAAATGGTTAAACCAAATACACACAATAAAAACAATATAGGTACCTACTCGATTTTTGATGTCAACAAAAAACAGTAAATGAGTTTTTATATTGATCGCACAGTTTATCTGTCGTATTATTAAATAAACATTCTTCGTGTGGCTTTGGAACATGAAAAACCTATCACTTTCTGAAATTATACGTCCATTTTCGACCATGCCAGTTACTCGATCTACACACTACCTAAAACCATTCATAACCACCAATTTGCCTTTCACATGCTTTTATCTTCAAACTTCCCAGTAATTGAAAGATCGGAAATTCCCAACCAGCACATATTTCAAAACCTCTTCTTGCTGGATAATAATATAAGAAGATAGAGGACAGAGTAGGATATAAAATATGGCGTCCTTTCATGAATCTTATTAAGATATCCTCCAAAAACTGAAAGGGACACAACTATCGGAAACGTTAGAGATAGAAAGGGAGGTAAATAGACGGTTTACGTTAAAATAATACAGTTAAAGAGGTGTGCCAGTGAGAATTTATCGTCTCTATGAATATGATTTTCTTAAGTTGCGGATATCGCTCCCCGAAGAGGTGTTTAGTGTCGCACACCCTTTATGCTTACCGTGCTGTTACCGTTTACCTCTTTATAATTTATACATTTAGTTCTTGGATACCTAACTAAATATAATTTATTGATCCAGCGAAGCGAGATCTCCAAATCAACTTGGGTAAATAAGCGTTGTATGTATGTATGACATTATGTTTGTTTGTCTGAGGATAACTTTCGAAGCGTTGAACCGATGATCGTGAAATTTGATATATAGGGTGTTTGGTAATATACTGACAATATTCAAGTGACGGTTCCTCAAAACATAAAAAAAAGACTTCTAAAAAAACCACTACTTATGTTATCAAATTTAAAAGAAAATCGACTAAGTTTAGGTGATTAATTCGGATTTCAATGATTTTGTGGATTACGGCTTTTATTTTTGGATGTCGATTGCAAGAGTAGGCAGTAAGTTTTATATCGAATTAATCACCTAAACTTTTTTCTTTTAGAATTGATAATATTTTTTTCGGTACGTTTTTTTTTATGTTTTGAGAAACCGTCACTTGAATATCGTCAGTATATTACCAAACATCCTGTATAGGTAGGTGATGTCATAATTTTGGTGTCACTAAATGAGCTAAAAATATGTGGGGGGGGAGGGGGGGTTGTGAAGATATTGGGGTTCAAGAGGAGTAAAAAAAATGATGAAAAAAGATTATTAGGTCAAGTGAAAGGACGTTACATAAAAGGTAGTTATTAGTTCATTTCGAATCCGTTTTTATTTTGTCTTTGTAGTTTTTGAGTTATTAGGCATAATAAAAACTGAACTTTGACGAAATCCACAGGATAAACCAGTGACCCCACAGTGCTGTAATTTGGTATGCGTGTAGCTTAAGTGACACAAATATAGGCAAAAGTCTGAAATCCAGAATAACTGCAATATGTACCCCAAAAACGAAAAACCAGTTAGCATAAACTCCTGTTACCTGTAATTTAATTGAAACTGTAGGTCAAGTATCTTGGTCATTTAAATACCTTTTTCAAAAAGCTTTACCTCTGAAGTAATATTGTAGTTGATAACAAAAAGTGGCACTCCGGGAGTGCCGACAGAAGTGAAACATACACAGAGGTGTCGGTAACGGTAACAGTGTCACGAGTTCAATGGTTTTATTCCATCTCAAAAAATGCCCTACGCACCTAAGGAAGTTTTCACCACTTATATACAGAGGTGTCGGTAACGGTAACAGTGTCGCAAGTTCAATGGTTTTTTCCCCATCTCAAAAAATTACCAACGCGCTTAAAGAAGTGTTCACTTATAAAACATTTTCGGTGCAGCGGCCTCACCTGAAGGTAAGTGTGGTCGAAAATAGAGCAAAAATATAAAATATAAAAAATATATTGTCTAAAAATATATCTGTACCAAAGTACAAAGTATTGTATATATCAAAGTAAGCAAAGTTTCAGTTCCTACTCATAGTTCCATAACAATTTAATACAAAAAAAAAGTTGAAGAACCCCTTACTTTTCCATCAGGGTAAATTCTCCAATAACTGAAAACTTAATCTTGACTCCGACAAAAGAGTAGATATATAGGGTAAACGCGGCGAATGTGTCCCATAACTCACAACTTTCTTTCAGGAGTGCAGCACACAGTATCTCACATGCAAAATAAGTTTCCGATACGCTGTATTGGTTAGCGAAAACCGATAATAAAGTTGAACAACGCTGGTGTATTTGGTAGAGGTCTTTGAATATTTATGCTCCTTTTTAACTGTATAGAAAGGCAATTAACGATAGATTAAAAGGTTAGATCGTACCATACAATATAAGGCTTTTTACATAAGGAAAATAATATTGCTAATTATCCCTTTTTCCAGCTAACCTTCGTGATTGATTGCTGTCTAGAAAATATATTTAGAAACATTAAACTTACTTATACTATACTATATGATCTGATCCCGCCAACTCCCTTCCATCAAAGGACAAGAAGGCGCACGGCTCAGTACCATCCGTATCTAGTCGACATACCACCCATTCGCACACCGTTTTGGTTCTCCGTTCTTGATGCGTACAGCTAAGGTATGGAACACTTTGCCGTCGTCTTTTTTTTCCTAAAGAATGCAATCCGGGTCTCTTTAAGGTATGAGTAAATAGGTTTCTTCTAGATCTTCGTACTTCATCTTAGACCACTTCATCGCGATTGACGGTAAGTTTGTGGCCAAATGAAGATTTACCCAGTTAAAAACAAAAACTGTATTTGTATATTATTTATAGGTACTTACTATAAAATCAACTTACAATATACAATTATAAATAAAATACATAAAGTGCATAATTCTGTTAGCTATTTTGACAAGGAAATAAAATAAGCTTAAACCATATTACTTAGGATATTCTTGTAATAGTTTCCTGTTTTCGTATGAAATACAAAACTTATTAATTTATATAAACTTAGGTAGTCTAAAGCCCGTATTCTTGAAATGTACTCAATCGTGAATTATTCCTCCAGTGTAGATATTTTGCTTGTTATATTTGATATACATAGTTTGATATTTTGAGCTTTCAACAAAAAAAACTCTCAAAAGTCTTGAGAAATACGGGCCTTACTATTATGAGTAATATCTTACAGTTAATATCAACTAAGTGTGTATAGATACTAGTGGTTCGCCCCGAACTAAGATCTCGCGAGTCTCCCATAAAAACAATAAAAAAATTTGTTATCATTGAATATCAAAATAGTGCCACGAAATAAATAACTAATTAACCTGACCTACAGATTCATTCAAATTACAGGTAACGGAGTTCATAAAATGTGCTATCTTTTTTTGGGTATAAAATGCAGTTATTCTGGATTTCAGACTTTTGCCTATATTTGTGTCACTAAAGCTACACCAATATCAAATTTAAGCATTGTGGGGTCACTGGTGTACCCTGTAAATTTTGTCAGTTTTGTTTTTATTATGGCTAACTCATAAACTAAAAGGATTAAACTAAAAATAAAAACAGGGTTGAAATATACTAATAAAGACCTTTCATTTGACGTCCCACTTAACCTTATAGTCTCATTTTAATTTTCTTTACCCCTCTTGAACCCCAATATCTCAACAACCCCCCAACATTTTTAGCGCATTGAGTCACACCAAAATTGTGCTATCACTACCTACCTATATACCAAATTTCACGATGGTCGGATAAACATACATACATACAACGCCGATTTACCACAGTTGATTTGGAGATCTCGCTTCGCTCGATCAAATATACTTAAATATCCGTTACTACCATTTGCCACTTTATTTATTTGTCCTCTTGGATACTGCAGGAACGAACTTTTTCCATCCATAATTACTGATTAAAACTGGGTAGTTATCACGTATGTACCTCTTTCAATTAAGTCGGTCTTCACTCCTCTCTCAAAGATGGCCAAGCATTTTCGGACTCTAAAGGACATTATTCCTCTACAGATGCCTAGTGTTTATAAGATGAAGGGTACAGGGGCAAAACAAGAAATGTCACAAAAACAAAAAGTTGTCTAATTACATACCATTCTATTATTTCAAAGTTAACAATTTTCTTAGGTATCAATTAATCTTATAAACTGTTAATAGGAACTTAAGTTTACATTATAAAGTTTTAATTTACGGAACAAAAAATTATTTTATGAATATAAAATATACTATATAGTAAAAATATTAAAGTAGTTCACTTTTGGACCATACAAAAACTGGGAATGTCCACTGTACCCCTACAAGGAATGTCTAACTTGACTAAATGCCTTATGATTATACATGAGGACTGCTTTCAAAGTAGGATTGAGCTCCCACAGAACAAAATCTTTTAAAATCCATCAAGTCCTTGTACTTTTCTGAACTAATAGGTAAGAAATTTTGCGAGGCCATTTCTGGCAATTCAAATTCATTTGTGTCTCCGGTTCCCTTTGTTGCGACACTAGGTTTTTTTTTTATATAAATTATAGGCTAGCGTTTGACCACTATCTCGCCTGATGGTAAGCGATGATGCAGTCTACGATGGTACACGCTTGCCTAGAAGAAACCTATTCACTCGTGACTTGAAGATCCCTAGGTTGTAGTTATCAGGAAACACAGACTCAGGCAAGGCGTTCCACTCCTTGGCGGTGCGCATAATAAAGGTGGAAGAATACCGCTTTGTGCGTATGGGAGGTATGTCTACCATGTAGCGGTGGCGCATCGCGGAGCGTCTGGTTGTCCGATCATAGAATGGGGATGGTGGGATCAGGTTGAAAAGCTCCGCAGCACACTCTCCGAAATGTATCCGATAAAAAACCGAGAGGCTTGCAACCTTTCGACGATGCTCGAGGCTGTGGAGCCTTGCATTTGCTAACTCGTCATTGCAAATGAGCTTCTTGGCTCTTCTCTCAATTGAATCTAGAGCCTCTAGCTGGTACTTCGCTGATCCGTCCCAGAGGTGAGAACAGTACTCCAGACATGATCGGACTTGTGCTTGGTATAAGTTGAGCAACTGTCCCGGTGTGAAGTATTGCCTCACCTTTGCAAGTATTCCAAGCTTCTTAGCGGCCAGCTGGGCTTTCGACTCAATGTAGGAGCCGAAATTGAGAGTGGGTGTTAATGAGATACCAAGAAGCTCAAGGTGGTCAGAAATCGGCACGGGTACATTACGGAAAGTAGGAGCCAGATGATTTCTCCCATACACCATTATAGTTACTTCTGTGTATAATAACTCTGGGGTCTGAGGTATAATAACTGTGGACTGGAAACAAACATTTTCTTAAATACTGATTTTGAAAAAAATCTGGGACTTTTCTGATTTGCTCGCTTATTACTACCTTGATCACCTCAAAAGGCTTGGATCTTTGGCGACTAACTCTCAGCAAATCATACCACTGGTAAGAAACATCCATGTGAGATTTTAGATTGATAAGGCCCATATTCTTATCGCACTCTAAGTACGAATGCCCTCGTATTGGGTAAGTGATTTTGATAGAATCCAAAAGTTTCATTTTATGGACAACAAAATGAATAAATCTGATCACGTAGTTCTTGTTCTGTCCACCTACTGATCACAAAATATTTCTAAATGCTTCACACGACTATCCAGGTGGTTTGTTAAATAATGAAACAAAAATGAAACCATTTCATCGGAGCCCTTGCTTCCACAGGTTTCAGGATAGGTGTAAAAATAGGAGCTTGCATCACCCAATGCATACACATTAAAAGAGAACATTGACGTTTGTAATAAATATCGTTTGTTGTAATGTTTGGCAGCGACACATTCTATTGGTAGTCTATGGCAATTGCTTGAAATTCCACAACTTTTTTGCTCTTAATTCTAGCATTCTTCTTGCGATCATAAAATGTTTGAGCCTTTTTCTTGTGCAAATTGTTCAGAATAGTTAACTGATTCAGTTCAACAATATTTCCTTCAGCTTTTAATGCCTTCACTTTTATTGTGAATTCATCACAGGCACTGCAAGACTCAATTCTCGAATAGCCGAATGATATATTAAACTCTGTGTTAAAGATGGTTCTGTAATTTTCATAAGATACATAATTTTGTGACTTGTTTGCATCGAAGTACAGCATATACATTTTCTTTATGTTCAGGTCCTCAGGAAGATATTCTTTTTTTGTATTATTCAAGCTATAGTGACTTAGCCTTCCTTTAAAGGATTTTATATGGTTACATATCAAATCTTTAATATTATTCTAGTCTCTTGTTTGAACTGATCTTTCCTCTTTTGTCACTTGGTGCAGACCCTGTCATTTTTAATGACTTTTGAAGATTACCAAAGGAAAACTAGAACATCTTAAAAAGTTCTACAAGGCATTTTATCCATATTTGGCATTGAAAATGCCTTGTAGCAAACAGATAATTCTTTTGTCTCATCATATTCTATCACCGTTATTTTGTAAGTGAAATGTGTTTGGTGGAAATTAGCATCCATTTCTTCTGCCTTTCTATTTGGCCTCCTTTTTATTGAACACACATTAATCAAGCCACATAAATATATATATTGTTCATCTGCGTTTTTCATGCTGTTGAAGTCTTTAAGTAATTTGGCATGTTGCTCTGATGTTATTCTTTCAAAACACTTTAATCTTTTGCACCTGCAATCCTCTCCTGGCTCGTGCGTTGCAACTTTCATTTTTTTCATCACTTTACGCATTCTTCCTGTTTTCTTTCGTTTCTCTGTGTTATGCACAAAAGTATTATTGTTTTCTTCACCACTATCACTCATTTTTCAAGCAATGAACCGAAATAATAATTATCTTTTCAAATCACACACAGTAGCTCCGACAAACACTCAAGATAAACTCAAATTTGACTGGCAAAACAAAATATTTTGACAGGTTGGACATTCCTTCATACGTTTCGTTACAACATGGACCTTCCCTGTTTTGTTCCTGTACATAGGTTTGAAAATCAAGTTACACAACTGACTATGCTTGATTTTACGCTTCTTCTATAGGGCCAAATAAAAATATGCGGGAAAATGAGAATGTTGCCATCATAAATTAACTTTGGATTTTTTGTGACATTCCTGGTTTTGCCCTTATAGACTTTCTCTGTGGCCGCTCATACATCGGTCAAACCAAACGTACCATAGCCGAGCGTGTCAAAAAGCATATCGCAGCTGTCAAAAATCGCCAGGTAAACAAGTCAGCGATAGCAGAGCATCTGGTAGACTCGGGATCGAATTATTGGATTGAACTTCATGATCCTAAGGTTATTTTCAGTGAACGCCATTATTACAAGAGAATGGTTCGTGAAGCGATTGAAATAAAGAAATTTCAAAATTTCAATCGGGAAGAGGGCTATAGACTCTCAGTGTCCTGGAACCCGGTGATTATTAGGTGTGCGCGTCGTGATCGGTCATCTCAGTACGATGATACGGTTAGTGTAGTGTGTCGTAATATGAACGAGGACATTTCTAATTCTGAAGACCAAGTGAGGGTAGTTGCTGCAGCTGCCATCACATCTCGACGGTAGCTTCAAGTACTCCACTCCATTCGTGGCCACGGCTGTTGCAACACAGTCGAAACGTCGGGATAACAAATAAAAAAGGTAAATACGCGTTTTAATCAGTAATTAGGTAGTGATCGCGAAAGTTTAACAAATACTTTTTCCACCTATAAGTACATATTTATAATCACTCCTTTCAACTTAAAAATCCTGCCCGCATAATTTATCTTAAAAAGATTGTGTATAAATCGCACAGAACGCGGTCGAAAGGAGAAAAACCGTAGAAAACCATTCTCAAAGATAAAACAGCAACGCAAAATTACAATCACTCAGAGCCTTATCATTCAATTTAGGCCATATCCACCCCTCGATACGCAAAAACCGCTATTTTATCCCAGCTATAAATAACATTAGCTATAATATGGTAGACGCGTGTGTAATTACCATATAAATAATAATTTTGAAGATTACGGCATCGTAAGGATGATACACAGTCTTTGTTACACCTGAGAAGCTTATTCAGGTAATGCTTTCGTATTCTGAGTGAATGAATCTGCAGGGCTAAAATCTGATAGACTTTTACAAGAGCTAATGAGATTTAGAATTTAGACTAAGGAAATTTCATTAATATTTTTAAAACTTTCGTATTCACTATACATAATTACTGAGTATGTTAATTTCTATTTTGTTGTATCTTAGTTATAATTATTTCTTTATTAAACTGTAAGTTATAATAATAATTTATATAAATCTAAAACAAAAGCCTCTAATAACAGAACGAATATACAATTATTTACAACTAGCTGTTGCCCGCGACTTCGTACGCGTTACACTACTAAATGTGTAGGTAACCTAGAAATAAAGCTAAACTCGCTGTTGCAACTTGACTTGACACCCCATTTTTATCCCATGGGAACTGATTTAGGGGATAAAAAGTAGCCTATGTAATAATCCAGGTTATAATCTACGTGTATACCAAATTTCATCGAAATCGGTTCGGCCGTTACGACGTGATTGTGTAACAAACAAACCAATAAACAAACATCCAAACTTTCACATTTATCATATTAGTGTAATGTAAAAAGTTGCGAAAAACAATACACTCTAAATTAAACTTCTAAGACAAAACTAAAAGAAAACTATTTTCTTCTAACCAAAATGTTCTAGTTCTTACCATATAAAATTTTGAACTCTACGTCCCTATGGGGCTGTGTACTAAAAGTGCATAACCTCTTTAAGCTTAGAAACCTTCAAATGAGGTACTTATATAGTACGGTGACTTTCGAGACATTCCAAGTTTAAAGAGTATTTGCTTATGTTTTTAAGTGAGTTCAACCTTTTTTGAATAAAATCGGATTGCGTTTTCAAACATGTGTCAAAATAAAATGTAATATATATCAAAAGCACTAAGGAGTATTGATATTGTTACGGGCTGAGGGTTCGGGATAAAATAATGGGAATCGATTTAACCAAAATAACACTTTTATTCAACACTAAACGATGAATACACGAACTTGGTCACACGTAATCACAACACACTAATTCACACAACTGATGCACCACTCAAAGTCACCGAAATCTTCGCACGCATAGCAAAATCCAGACTGACTCGCGAGCAACTACTGTTCACGCGAGACCCTTCTCCACGTCAGTCCTCCAGGGCCTCGCTGAGACTGACTGACTGACTGTACGGCCATCTCTCCAGCCTATTTATATCGCGCACATTTCGATTGTTCGAGAACGATCTCGATCGTTCCAGTAAAGGGGTCGGTGTTTCGACAGAACGACCAATCCCCATTGTGCGCAACCGCAGACAATAACAACAACAACACAGCAAGACAAAAGCGTTCGAGAAGTTTCGATTATTACTCATTGTTTAACAGCCTCGGCGTAACAATATCAACTTCAAAGCAAATCACCGCCAAAATAACTCTCTACCCCTTTTTAACCCCGTTAGGGGATAAATTTCAATAAAATACGAAACACGTCTTCCGTGTTAACAATTCTGTTAAAAAAGGTTTATGCAAAATTTGAAGTAGATTGGACCAAGAAATTACACTGTCCCATACAAACTTTGCCCCCCCTTTTCATCCCCTTAGGAGTAGAATTTCTAAAAATCCTTTCTTAACGGATGCCTACGTCACACAAAGAACACACCCTCCAAGTTTCAGGTCTCTACGATCAGCAGTTTAGGCTGTGCGTTGATCCGTCAGTCAGTCATTCAGGACAAAGCATTTTATATGTAAAGATTAAAGGGGGATTTATCGCGTATGTCGATTTTTCTTTACCATCATGATGTTTTCATTGTATTATAACAATCGTGGAAACGATTTGATAGCTCCGAGTACTCTAAGACTGGAAGCTTTCGTCGAGAAGTGGTGGCAGCTGCAACTTGGTCTTCGGAATTTAAAAAGTTAACGTTCATATTACGACACACTACACTAATCATATCTACGCACTGAGATGGACGTCGCGTACATCTAGTAATAACTGGATTCCGGGACGCTGAGATTTTATAGCTATTTTCACGATCGAAAGTAACACATTTCCAAACTTCAATCGATGGCTATAGACTCTCAGCAATGTCGACTAGATAGGTTGGAACGAGGCATCGTATAGAGTTTGTATTACTTTAAAGCCGGACTTGTGTGTGGTGCTCTAGCTCCGGAACAAATTAACCCCATTTTTTTTTTGAAGTTGGGGCTATGAGACTATTCGAATCAGTCGTTTATTGTTTACATAATCATTGACATAATCATTGTATGTGGCCGTAGAAGTCTGATCTTGATTTTATGAAGATAGAAATAGATAATTCTTTATTGTTACACCAAATTACAATAACTTAACCTGGTAGTACAATGGGCGGCCTTATCGCTCAAAGCGATCGCTTCCAGGCAACCTCTGGATGGACTGGATTGAAAAAACGTGTGAGGAGGCGGTGTTACAATAAAAATAGTCACCACTAATATTAAAAAGAGGAAAGATTTGATTGTTTGTTTGTTTGCATTGAATAGGCTCCGAAACTACTGACTGCACCGATTTAAATAAATTTTTCACCGTTGGAAAGCTACACCATCCCCGAGTGACATAGGCTAATTTTTATCTAACTGCGCAGGAAGGTAATGTTTTTAATTAAAAACTGCGCGTGCGAAGCTGCAGATTAGTCTGCTAGTCCTAGATAAAATAGCTCGTACCTTCTCCATGCCTTTTTTAATGTTTGAAAATATCCCTATGATTACAATGCAAAACGTAGTGAAGATCTTTACGTAGGATTACTTGTTAGCAACTTACTTTCACTTATTTATTTGGCTTTCCTTAAATTTTGTTAACCGAAGAAGAATAAAAAGGGGCACTTTGGTACTTATACCAAAGTACGAGTATGTCGTGCAAAGCTCATATCAATTCAAACTTTTCTGATCTTATAACTTCATTCGCTCTCACATAAACCAAGTTTAAGTTATTGCACAAACATTATAAATATTCATTAAAATTATCGTTCTATCGCACGGAGCGCCGTAAGCTCAAGGCATAGCTGGTACAGGGTACCCCGGTATCTATCTATATATCCTGAAACTGATCATTTTTCATACGAAATTAAACCATTATTACTATGTATGACAGCGCGTTTCAGAGTACTTTAGAAGAGAGTGTCAGTCAGTTATTATTTTTTAACTTTCATCCACCGGGGATCTCCAAATCAACTTGGGCAAATCGGCATTGTATGTATGTTTGTTTGTCCGAGGATAAAGCGTTTATCCGATCATCGTGAAATTGGTATATTGGTAGGCAGTGATGGCACAATTTTGGTGTGACTAAATGAGCCAAAAATGTAAAAAAAAATGGTACGTCTAATAAAAGGTCTTTATGTCATTTCGACCCCCTTTTTATTTTAAGTTTAAACTTTGTAGTTTTTAAGTTATTAGCCATAATAAAAAATGAACTTTGACAAAATTCACAGGGTAGACCAGTGACCCCACAGTCTGAAATTTGGTATGCGTGTAGTTTTAGTGACACAAATATAGGGAAAAGTCTGAAATCCAGAATAACTGCAATTTCTACCCTAAAAAAACTAACCAATTGACATGAACTCCCGTTACCTGTAATTTGAATGAAACTATAGGTCAAGTTAGTTGGTTATTCATTTCGTGGCTCTACTTTGATAGTCAAAGCTTAGGTAAAAATATTTTTTTTTTGTTTTTATGGGAGACTCGCGAGATCTCAGTTCGGGGCGAACCAGTAGGTATTTTACGTTTAAAAAGATTGACTTACTGTTGTTGTGATGTATTCAACGCAAAAAGAAGGGTGTTACAAACTTTGAAGTCTATGTCAGTCTGAGTGTCTGTGTGTCTGTCCGTAGTTCCGAAACGGATGGACAGATTTTGACGTGGTTTTTTTAAATAGTATTACTTTTTATGTGTGGGGGGGGGGGGTTTGAATTTAAATTTAAATTTTACGGTAAATGTACATACATATTCGTAAAACAAAAGGCGTTTTATGTTAAGTGTAGAATCACACATCCAAGATAATATACATTGTTCTAGCACACCTTTTACAAAGCAAAATTTCTATGCTTTATCCCCTTAGGCAATAATCAGAGATACGGCAAAATATGAGTGTCATTATTCATAGGACTTTGTCAACATGCACTTGATAAATTCATATAAGTCGGGTTATACCACATAATCATTTTTGCGAGGTGGAAAATGAAGGGCATAAGCATGATTTAGGTTAGAGTGAAGAAAATGATGATGAGACACTAAGGTAGGTTTTTTGTGGAATAATAAACTGATAAAAGTGAAAGGATACAGAAGAAGAGGAAGGCAAAAGAAGAGATGAATGAAATTATGAGAAAGATGGTTTGGGTAAAGGCCGGTTCAAACCAAATGCGGGTACACTTACCCGCATTTGGTGTGTGCGTACCGTGAGCGTGCACGCAGCGGTTGTAATGTATGCAATTCTAAGAAAGATGTCAGATCGCCACGCAGGTGCCACGCAGGCGCCCTGACGGTTTTCAAGTGGAGACCACGCACCGACACGCGCAGTGTAGAACGGCCCCATATTAGATGATAGGACCTGATATGGGTTGCTAGCAGCTTGTGCTTTATGATGTAGTTAGCAGTGGATTAGCTAAGGAGACGCGCGTATTTATTCCAACCGCTGCTGCAGACTATTTTCTCTTGTACAATTTGATGCCTGACTGCACAAAGATAATACGTAACACGCTTCATATGACGATTCCTGGACGAAAACTTTTTACATAAAAAGTGATCACGTCCATCTAATAAATCTCCACCTTTATGAATCTTACCACAAAACATGAAATGGACTCATTACAGTACAGCCTACTTCCACCGCCATAAACCATGGTACACATTAATCACGATTTAATACTGGCAATAATTAAAAATCTCATAGGTGCCGCGCGCCGTTGCAACTCACTTAATCGTTACCCCATTTGATAGATGGCGCTATAGCTTCAGCACACTTACAACCTTTTCACAATAAACTAACAGACGATTCCCAAGAGTTTTGTTAGCGAGGGAGAGAGGTAGTACAGTGGAAAGGTTCCAAGACGCCATCGTAGATAGGAGTATTAGGAAGCGTTTACAAATGCGGCACGTAGAGTAATAAATAATATAGTAATCAGAGCGATTCCTTACATCCCATCTCTTATTAGGCGAGAACCTACATTCAACATTCGCTAATGCCACGGCTTACTAACACATGTGTAACGGAAAGATTCACCCAGAATTTATTGTGTTTCGGCTTATGAATCATAAATTAGAGGGCTAATTAGAAATGTCTTACGACTGCGCTATTGCTGTTTTGCGAGATGGACGAAAACAAAGAAGGATTTGGGTTTTCATTTATAGGCACGTTATAGATCTACTACCAATTTATTTTTTCACATGTAAAAAAATATATTATAGAGGGTTTTATGTTATGTTGCTCCGTGTTAAGAAAAAAAGAGGTAAAAAATTTGGTAGGTGGACCTTTTTGATTCTGTACATTTTAGGTCACTGGACGTTTTGGTACGTGGACACTGGACTCTTTAGCATATGAGCTAGAATGAGTTTAATGTCTTGTCGCATTTTGATTAAATCAAAATTATAACTAGTGGTTCGCCCCGAACTGAGATCTCGCGAGTCTCCTATAAAAACAAAGATATTATTATTCGTAATCTTTGACTATCAAAACAGTCCTACGAAATAACTAACCACATTACTTGACCTACAGTTTCATTCAAATTACAGGTAACGGAAGTTCATATAAAGTGGTTTGTCTTTTTTGGGGTACATAATGCATTTATTCTAGTTTTCAGACTCTAGGCTATATTAGTGTCACTAAAGCTATACGAATAAAACACTAAAAACCAAATTTCAGCATTGTGGTGTCACTGGTGTACCCTGTGAATTTTGTCAAATTTTGTTTTAATTATGGCTAATAACTCAAAAACTAAAAGTATTTACCTAAAAATAAAAACAGGGTTGAAATGTAATGAATATGTATGAATAAGGTGTGAATGAAATGAAGACCTTATATTTGATGTCCCATTTGACCTAATATTATCATTTTCATTTTTTTTACCCCTCTTGAACCCCAATATCACAATAACCCCTAAATATCTGTAGCTCATTTAGTCACACAATTTATTTAAATTTAGTTTTAATTTATCATACATACAACGCCGATTAGCCCAAGTTGATTTGGAGATCTCGCTTCGCTCGATCAATTACTTCGGTACTAATTTCATCATCATAAATTATCAAATATTATTATGTTATCTGGAAAAAATCGCTTCTAAATTATATGACTGCTTTTTGCGACTAGTCAATAACATATGATATCCAATTTCCCAATCGTTTTAATAATCGCAATAAAAATACTGAATACTTTTCCAAATTAATTCTTATAAAGGTTGCTGGAAGCCGTCCTGTGGCTGATATGATGATGATGAATTCCATCGCTATCACCGCAGGATATTAAAATCAATAATTCTTAGAAGCACACATCTGATAAAGGCTCGCACACACCGCCGATAATGCGGGCAAATTATGAAGTTTTAACAAGTTTGTGAAATAATAAATCTCTTTCGCGCGCGGTTATCGCACTCCGCATAGGCTTCGGTGTATGGAGTTGCCAGTTTGTAAGATTTCCCAGGATTTTGGGGAGTTTTAACTGATAAACACGAACTCAATTCATTTATTTTGCGTCATCAATTTTACGCCTGTTCATCTGCCACGGCCGTGAGGGACGTTCGTGATGGCAGATGGTAATAATTCTTCCGGATGATCTAATAACATTATATTGTGGGTGGTTGTGACAGCTTGATAGTCATAATTCTTTATACCTACGGCAGACCTGAATTATTAAATACGAAAACGTGTAACACTACGGCAAATAACATGTAAATAAATAAATAAATAAATATTGCTGGACATTTCACACAGCGCTATCTAGCCCCAAACTAAGCAGAGCTTGTACTATGGGAACCAGATAACTGATAGAATACTTATATACATTTTTTTTGTAAATACATATATAATATATAAAGAAACAACCAGACCCGGAACAAATATCTGTAGATCGTGGAAACATTTGTTCCGCGGCGGGAATCGAACCCACTACCTCCTGCGTCTCAGCCGGCTATTCGCCCACTGCACCGCGGAGGGCGTCAAAATGTAGGTACCTATTTTAAGTTATTATTGAATTATTATAGAAAAAGTGAATTTTCAACGAATGTCCTTTTTCCACCAGGCTATTTTTTGGCAGTTTTTGAAACGTAGAGTCGGCAAAATTAAATAAATAAATCTTTATTTATTGTCTCTAATTATTATCTAATTATACTTAACACTTTATACTATTTCTGAACTAGGAAAACCCGTGTCTTATACGAAAAACGCTAATCGGGGTAACTTATAGATAGTCAAATTAATTAACTTAAAATCTATTATAGTAAATCAATAAAATAAAAATAAATAGGCCTTTTATTTCTTACAATATTGACAATAATTATTTGTAGTTAAATGAGTTAATTATTTACAAAAGTTATTTTTTTACATGTAAAAAACTTACCTAATTAACATTTAATTTTAATGTATACAATATTATTTTCGTAACTTGTGTTAATTTATAATGTTGTTTCTATATAATATTATATTATATTATAAAAAATATGATTAAAACACCATTATAAATTAAAATCTATTAACATTATGTAAATAAACATAGTGCTACTAAAACCGTTATTGTTTATTTATTTAGTATATGACCTGGAGGCGGCACAGGCATATATAGCCTATAACAAAGAATTGCCTCGTATGTCACGCACCTCAGAAACGTGCCCTTCAAACCGCAACACAGCAATGCTGCTTGGCGGCAGAAATACGTATGATACAATAAAGATCTAAAAATTAACAAATTTAATTAATTACTGGTAACACCACGAAGTCGTGGGTATAAGTGGTAAGGTAAAGAATGGAAAGTAAAGTTGGCGCAATAAATTAATTGCCGACTAAGTTGCGAGTAAGGCGCGCGATCCAAACAAGTTTAGACTATTAATTTGGGTCTTATAGCGGAGGTGACAAATAACCCAGGATATGTGAGCGTCTTGTATGATGCTTATTAATTTTGGGAAAATATTATGGAGAATTAGTTATTTTTCTACTATTTTTAATGAAATAAAAAAACATAATCAAATAAAAATAATATATTAACAGTAACAAGTGCTGTATAAAACTTCCAGCATTATACATTTTTATACAGATTCTTAAACAAATAAAAATATATTATTATCAGCAAGTTGATAATGGGTAAATTAAATATTGCCCGAAAAACACATAAAAGTAGCAATATTAGAAATCGTGTACGAACATCATCAAACGCAAGATAAATTGGCACATTTAATTGATTTTTTTATTCAAAATTATAATAGGTTTAAAAATAAAATAACTAATTTGCCTACTAATTAAACATGTTACCGTAAATACTTACATTAAAAAGACTCAGATTTTTTTTAAATATTGTGTTAAAAGCGAATGTTTTTTAAATGAATGGCTCTGTATCCCGTTCTTAGGGTGGGTGAGTCCAAACCATATAACATAACATGTTATAAAACAAGGTTATGCATGTTATAAACATGCAATTTTAAATATTGTGAACGTGTCATTTAACATGTTACTTAAATTGGACTTGAAGATAAAGATAAGATAAAATTTATTTATTTGCAATCTAGATACAGCCATGATCAGAATACAAGCATGCAAAAATAATTACAAAAATTATACATTATAAATATATTAAAATACGTCAAGTAATTGGAATTTGTCTATTAAATATTCTTTAGTAAGCTTTCTGTAAGAGTATTTTTTTAAGTATATTCATCTTGAGATCTCATTTATACGTAAAAAATTTAAGACATCTTAAAAATATTACGTCTTCATATAAAAAACTTCAAACACATAATTCCCCTGGTAGTGATTACCATAAATAAAACAGACGACACACCAACAGCCATTTTCATCCCAAACGTATTGAGGCCGCCATTTCTCTTGATTGATTCGACTATAATGACACCTACAAAGTTTTGTGGAACGATTACTTTCAGACCCAATTTTACGCATTAAATACTAAAATGTACTAATAAATTGAGTTTGTGTTTATTTTGGCTTACATTTAGCATTATAAAACGTTTGGAGATTAATTTTATGACAAACAAATATTTATTGTTTAAACTTTAGCTGTAAATAAAGCCTAATGTAACATTTACTTTAGTAAACTTTAGTAAATGTTACTTATGAAACTAATTTTAATGTAAATGAAAATCTTTGCCTAAAAAGCCTTCAATTCATCCTTTGAGGAAAAGCATATTGAGATGCCGATTTTTAAAAGTGATCTCTTCCAGACAACCTTTGGATGGAGAGGATTTTGTTATAACAAAGATAATGGTAATGTGTAAGATAAGGCTGCGTCGAATACCAAAATAAAAATATACTTAATTAAATACTAAAATGTATATAGATATACCTAATATGATATTTTTTAGCAATTAGTTTCAAATTCACGCTTTAGAAATTGTACGCGATTGTGAGGAAAAATACACTTCATCGAGTTTTTTTTGCTGCATTGCCGTTTCCATAGTCATGCATTTTTAATGACATTTTCGACTACTCGAAAAAAATAACCCAATTGACAGAAGCCATAGCACCAATTTTCAAAAAGAACCATTCCGCAATTACCACTCTTACAGCATAAAAACCCCTCATGGCAATATGTTTAGGTGTTTATGCGCTACGATCTCACAGACAGGCAAACACAGAGACGAAAGCTTCAAACTTTCAAGGCTTTAGTACGTTGCCGTTAAAAACAGCAGGCAAACTGTGTAATCACAGTCATTCGTTTAAAATACAATGCCACAGAAAGACAGATACACGCAGAGATCAAATGCTTCAACTTAAATATTCGCGTCAGGGTAAAACCCTACCAACTGCTGTATCCCAAACATATAAAAAGGCTAACTCGGAAAGTTATAAAAAGTTAGCACGTGGCTTGTGGGCGGGCGGCTCATCCCCCCACCTGTTGGTGATCCGGCTGATCCGCCCCCCGGATATACGGATAGACGTGGATACGCCGGGATAACCGGCACGCCTAACGCCCAGCTAAGCCAAACGAGAATTAGGTAGAGCCTTCATAGACTATACCTTCTTGGCATTAGTTGGAACCTTTCGTAACATACCTACTTAATTGTGTTTGGATAAACTAGTATTGACGCAAACTTATCTGGCGCGTTGTTTGCGTATTTTGAGCAACCGGCTTTGGACTCAGTTTGTACTGTCGCACAGTAATTTTTTTAAGCATGGCACATTTATTGTTAGTGTTTTCTAGTTATTTTTTTATATTAACTGTTGAAAAAATTTTAAAATAAACCACTGCATTATAAGTTTTCCTAAAACTAAGGATACTAAGAAACGTTTCAAACGATCTATAGATAGCTCCACTGCACCAAAACGCTACCAAGTGGAAGTGTCCACAAAACACCGGCTGAATTGCAATGCTTATTATATGACCCAGATAAGCGCCAGCTATTGGATCACACGTTGCTTCAACTAGGAGCCCAGAATTAATTATGAATAAGCACGTTTTGTCAGGGTTACATTACTAAATGTGTAGGTAACCTAGATATTTTCTAAATATTTTCTACAAATACAAATCTATTTATTACATAGTATAAGTTCAGCCATTATCAGCGTTTTACGCATGCAATGTCGAGTTTAAAGTCAAAGCCAAAATCTTTTCAATTCAATAAAATAACAAGGATCAATTTGAAACGTCAATTTTACTGCCTGTTCCTTCGCGATCAAGTCAGGAAAGAAAGACAAGAAACAAGGCTGGTTGATCTTTTTAATGATCCTTTTAGAAATACATAACAATAAAGAAAATAAATTACGTCTAAATTGTAACATTTTTGAACGAGTTGGAGCAGTTTCATTTAATAGTAATAACAATGTTAAAATCATTGAGTTATAATTATTATTAAACAAGATTATTTTCATTTAAATATTCATTAGAATACTAAATAAGCTTTTTTTATAAGTAAAATTTTCAGTTTTACCTTGAATACGTTCAGAGCGGTAGCATCTAATACAGACTTAGGAAGTTTGTTAAGACACGGGCAGCCATACGGATAACACTTTTCTATCTATCTAACTCTTCCAAAGACCTCTGCCATTAAGTGGTCCAATTTCATCCGAGACACCCCTCAATCTCACAAAGGGACGAAATGGACGATACAAGTAAGTTCATCTTACCTCTAAGACGTCCGACCGACGACAACTAAACTACTAATTGGCAAATCGAATTACAAAACCGGGTATCGAACCCTCGATCTTGCACTTACCAGTCACGGATCCATTTAACGGTTTAGTGGAGACGGATCCCTTTTGAGAAACGATATTCGGCAATTAAGATATTAGTGCTTATGTAATTGTGAACAGATATCTGTAGATCAAGCAAACATTTGTTCCGTGGTAGGAATCGAACTCGCTACCTCCTGCGTCTTAGCTGGTTATTCGCCCACTGTGCCACGGATAAAGAAGTATAAATAAATAAATGCTGAACAATGGACATTTTACGTATCGCGATCTAGTCTCTAACTAAGCAAAGCTTGTACTATGGGAACCAGATAACTGATAATAATACTTATATACATTTTTTCAGTAAATACATTCGTATAGAAGAATTTCCATTCCAAACACCCGGGCCCGGAAAAAATATATGTAAATCACGCAAATGTTTGTTCCGCGGTGGGAATCGAATCCGCACATAAGTTATCTAGGATCATACGTAATACTAAACCAAACACAAATAAAAACAAATACAGAGATCAAGATTATTTATAACCTCCGACGCAAAAAGAGGAGT
This sequence comes from Philereme transversata, assembly GCA_963924445.1. NCBI lineage: Eukaryota > Metazoa > Arthropoda > Insecta > Lepidoptera > Geometridae > Philereme > Philereme transversata. The sequence continues at coordinate 17,612,104 of OZ004342.1, forward strand.
GTTAAAAGGACGCCTATATCTGTCTGTGTGTGTGTGTGTTTGTCTGTCTGTGTGTGGCATTGTAGTTCCCAAAGTCATGAACGGTTCAGATGCGGTTGTTCTTAGCTGTCAGTTTTTAACGATTGACGAACAAACTCAAAATTGTGTTATACTCGTACTTTTGAAAGCATAGTTCTCCTAAAGTTTAAACGTTACAAAAATGATATTAAAAAATATATATTTGACCCCTCTCTACCTTCCGAGATGACGTCATAGACCCTGTGAGTAAGCGCGTGTGATTTCCGCTCAGTGTTACTCAAAAGACAAATAAGACATTTCGAATTTACTTAAAAAACACAAACGAATGTAGCCCGACTTCTGCCCAATTCGATATTTTGTTTTTCGATTTTTTATTTTAGGTCGACAACGGTTGAGAATTTAAAAAAGTTTATAAAATATAAGTCATAGAAAATCTTATGAGCTTTTACATGGTATCAAACAAAATACTACAATGTACCGTTTCAAGAGATATAAGCTATCTTTGTGCCTTATCGCTTAGGTCCCTGCTCACCTATTTTGGGTCATTGGACTGGACAAAAAAACAAGTTTATATCTCAATATCCTGAGTTATATCGTGATCAAAAGCCTGACCGTCGAAGATAATGTGTGTATGTACGGTTATATTTAGTTCCAGTTAGAGTGGTGACCCCAAAATAGTTGGTCCCAAGTCCGATGGTCCGTGAGCGGCAAGACGCTCCGAAAGCACTTTGCCGGCCGATAGTTCTAAATTAGCTGAGGGGCGGTTGCACCCAAACTTAACTCGACGGTTAAACTTAACAGTTGTAAAAACAAAAATTATAAGCGATAAGTAAAGGTATACTGAAAATGGGATAGTGGTAATGTAAAAGTAGGGTTGTTAGCATAGCGCTTGGCATAGCTAAAATACTCGTAAATTTGTTAACAGAAAAAAAAATAGTCAAGTAGGTATGTACATATTCATATTCCATAGTAATATTAATGTTATAAATTCGAATGCAACTCTGTCTGTCTATCTATTACGTTTTCACTACTAATTGGCTGAACCGATTTCGATAAAGTTTGGTCATTACATGAATAGATTACCTGAATTGTGACAATTAATACTACTTTTTATTCAATTACGCAGAAGGAAGGTCAAATTTTTATTGACAAACCTCCAGTGAGAAGCCTCGGGCGTAAGTTAGTCTCATTATAAAAAACAAAAGAAACAGTTGAGCCATCTTAAGATCGTTGCAAATGATCTTTAGATGGTGAGAACTCCAAACATCGGTATAAAAAATGTTAACAAAACTAAGAAACTAACCTGAGGGCAAGTTACAGTCGATTAGCGATGACGCTAGTCGATAAGTCCGAAAATGTATGGGATTTGACATATGCTATAGAAATACCACGTGATACAGCGACAACAAATGTATGTAGAAATCGAATAGATTTGTAGCGAATGTAATTTGGCTACGGGCCCTGATAAGTGAAGCTTTTGATTTCTAGACCCAAAACTTCTAAAAATATCTCTATATATATATATATACTTATCATATTTGTCTTAATAACTAGAGTTTAACCTTTAAACTCAAGTTTACTGTGTAACCGGACCACTCGGTCATCACCCGTCGACCATCCTTAGAAGCATTACTGGGAAATGCACTAATGCCTCTTCGATACCGTGGAAAACTGTTAAGGGGCTGGTTTGGGGCTTTCTAAGATACTGATATAATTAGTGCATTGTGCCTCTAACGTCCTACAAAACTACCACGATCCAAAATCAACCTAGCTATTTGAATTTCACCCGTTTCCCACTTAAAATAAGATCAAATTTTAGTTTTGCTACGGTAAGGGTGAATTTGGTAAGGTATAGACAAGTTTGTCTAAGTTACTGGCCACATACAGGGGTCATTATCATCCAGAAAGTGGCCGGGAAGCTTTTGAATATAGAACGTTCGCCTGAGGCTTAATAATTCAATATTTGATACGCTATAGAGGCACTTCTTCGACTTGAGATGTTCTATGTGGTTTCTTTGACTTGGACTTAGATATTGAAGAAGAAATAGAAAAATATATGTCATCCTCTGAAATTCGGTATTTACTTTTAATTAATGAGAGTGATCTTAAACCATATTAGTACATGCCGTTTACTACCAAACATACATATTCGGCTATTTTCATTGCGTAGTTCGCATAGCTACGCTAGGTGCTATGGGTGCTACGCCGTAGTAGACAAATACAATATTATTATCCGCGTGCTATCAGAACGGGATGGAACCTTGTCAAAGTTCAAAAAAAACTACTTCGCTCGTAATTTTCGATTTACTTTAACAAGGTTCCATCCCATTCTGATAGTGCGCGGATTATTATATGAAATCCGATAACAATTCCGCCAAATTTTCTGCCACCAAAAATTGTTCGCATTGCTGTGTTCTGGTTTGAGAAGCGGCCCATCCACTAACGTTAATTCCTATCAGAATTAACAATCGCTATGGAATGAACGCCATTAGATTAGATTAGAAAATTCTTTATTACACTAAAAAAAAAATAAGTACATGGGCGAACTTAATGCTAATTAGCATTTTCTTCCAGCTAACCTTTGTGTAGTGTGGAGAAAGTGGTAGAGCCAGAAAATAAAGAAATAAAACAAGGAAATAAAGCTTAGGTTTAAAAAAATAAACTTACAAAAATTAATAATAATAATACACTTACATAAACGAAAAACATAATATATACCTACATAAAGTGCTAAATTTTGTTGGGTATCTTGAAGAGAGATGAAGTATTTAAAGAGTTGGGATTTGAAGATTCCTATAGAGGCTGCCCTGCGGGTTTCCACTGGAAGATAGTTCCACAAGCGGATAGCCGTCTCAGTGAAAGAGTTAGTGAAGAAAGAAGTTTTATGCTCTCTTGAGTAAAAGATCTTGAGAAGAAAGAGAAGGACGATCAGGTGGAAAAAGAAGAGAAAAACATTCTTTAAGATAGCATGGAGACAGAGAATTATGAAAGATTTTCGATTTTTTGATGGATTTTCAAGAGAGAGAAAAAGTATCTGTACAGTTTGAACGACAGGACAAGTCAGAAGGAATGAATGTTAGGGATGGGCCACAGTGGCCCATCCGTGGCATGAACATTTTACCTGTATATATCAAGGTAAAATATATATTAAAACAAAATCTTAATTTGGATTTTTAATGCTTTGAGGTACGGAAGAATTTAAGTTAACACTTAACGATACAAATATTCATAATAAAAGCATCTCCGTAGCGAATAAATATGGATCTTTTAAAACGCCCGCCTCCTAATTGCCTGCAGATGGACTCGAGCCAATTACAGACATTTAGTCCGACTTCAACTGTACCGATAAATGGTACAGATACTGATAGCGGCCCAGATTCAGGACTAATGACTGTCGTAAGCTTTGATACTTTGAACGTGCTTTGAGAGAATATTAAATATGCAGCCCTTATTTACTTAAACTACTAAGGCTGGCCTCCCAGAATACGAATTTAGATAGTTTTTAGTATTAAGTTCAGACTGAAATATTAGTCATTTTAGCATATCTGCACCTACTTTCGAGTAAAGGTATTTTATTAAAGGTATTTTTAAGAAGTGAGGTTACTAAAAATAATACTAAATCATATATCTGAAAAGATTTTCATAGTTCTTTATACATATAACCTCTCATCATCGAAAGATGATCTGACGCCTTTTTGATGAAATCTTATATATAAATCTTATCTTATCTTATCTGTCTATATATTAAGTCTTACCATATCAAGGATGAGATATTTGTCTCTAAATGGTCCTTAGACAACTCAGACTAATAAACATGTTGACATCATGAAAGTCTATCATTGTACACTACTCAAGTATCAGAAATACTGCATCATTAACATTATCGTAACGTCTACGAAACCTAAGCTCGATCAGAGCACATTAGCCTTATGATAGTGCGGTCTTAATGGCGGTGTGGGACGACACACGGTACTTCAGAATATCTGACTTTATCAATAAACATACCTATCCATACCTATTTCTGTCGCCAAGCAACGTTACTGTGTTTCAGTTTGAAGGTGCACATGAGGCTATACACCTGTATGCTCGATGGTTACCACTTAAAATCCGGTAGGTCATAAGCTTGTTCCATCTAAGTCATATAAAAAAACATGGTTCCCAAAACTGTAGCATTAAAGACTGTCCACTACTGTATTAAACATGCTAGCATGACATTTATTTTTTACTCCACGGGAGTCATTTCCTGGTATTCCACTTGTAAGCACGTTTACTTAATGACTTGATATGTCATTATTGCAATGATTATGTTACATACATAACTACCGACTGGCTCCGTAGTGCAGTGGGCGTATAGCCGGCTGAGACGCAGGAGATAGCGGGTTCGATTCCCGCCGCGGAACAAATGTTTGTATGATCTGCAGATATTTTTTTCGTGTCTGGGTGTTTTTCTATATATTATAAGTATGTATTTACAAAAAAAAAGTATATAAGTATTCTATCAGTTATCTGGTTCCCATAGTACAAGCTCTGCTTAGTTCGGGGCTAGATAGCGCTGTGTGAAATGTCCAACAATATTTATTATTATTATTATTTAATTATATTTTTTTTAGTTTACAGTGTTAGGCTAACTTTCTACGCTCTAAGCTACGGATGTGTGCTCGCATAACGCAGCTATCTTAATAGTGGATTATCCTCGCTGCTCACCAATTAGCTTCCTCGAACATAAGTCCCACTTAACTTCTGATAAAAGCGCAGCGTAGAACCCCCCCCCCCCTCTCGCTCCACTAAATGGATAGGAGACCTAATAAAGTTTATTCTGATCAGGTGCAGGATGCACAAGATCTGACGCTCGGGAAATCACGGGTCACGTAAGCCCATTTTTAAATGCTCACCTCATTTCGAAGATGAAGCATCGGCAGAAGCTACATTTGGCTTGCCTTCTATTTGGAGTAATAAAGCATAACGCACCCAAGTATCTTTATGAGAAGCTAAGAGGGGTAACCAGCATGAGGTCCTGCGAGCCTCGCCAACGCTTGATGCAGCTTTCAACGCAGCGGCATAGGACACCTGCTTTTAAAGGCAGTTTCCGCTACGCAGCATCGAAGTGTTGGAACAATATCCCCCCGCCTATCAGGAACCTGCAGAGTAGTTATGGTTTTAGAAAAAAACTTAAATTATATCTTTTCGATTTGCAAAAAATGCAGTAAAGCCTCTTACATGACACAAGTGCTATATAAATGAAGATATAAGTCATTAAATGTATTTAACATTTCAAAATACATATTTATTATTATAGATGTTATATATGTTACACTTTTAAATGTATTTTTAATTTAATTTAATTTTATTATTTTTGTTTGTTAGTCCGCAACTCAGATTCGGCCGTAACGGAAGACCAGCGCGGGTTGTTATACTCGTATTACAACCCGCATTATGCTGAGTTAGGGTCCCTTTTGCAACTTATATGTATTTTATTGTAGATTGTCTAGTTTCAAGTTATATTTTGTACCTCATTCTTTTTTTTCCTGTGTTTTTTACTGTAACGTTGCAAATAAATTTTTATTCTATTCTATTCTTTTTAAATCTTTGAGGGAGGCCTATGGCTGATGATGATAATACAAAACTCACTTTTACTGTTTATTAACATTTATTTGCCAATTTAGTGATCGCTGTGTACTCTGCGGTAATGTGCACGCTAGTTTATGTCGCGCGCGATAGTTGCGGCAGAGGTTATTCGTTGCGCTAATGTGCAGGCGTCGTTTGCATTTTGGACGGACTTATTTCTGTGTTAGTAACTTTTTGGGCTAATTTTCTTTGAATAATAAATGCCTGCTTATTTTAGCTTCAATATTCTTTTAGATTTAATTTTGGGTAACAAGTTTTACTGTTTGATGCTCGCGGCATCAGTTTTTTCTATTTAATTCGCTCCTAATATATTCATAATAATTAATACTTCAGGTACAATTACTTAAGGTTACAAAAAAAATTATCGCCAGATTTATGTAAATATTCTCTTTATTTACGTGCGCAAAACAAATATTAACATTTATAAAAATACTTTCCTGCTTGTATTCAATCTGTTCCCATCGTAATAACTACTTACAAACTACCAAGTTATTCCAAATTAGCCATCCAAAGTTAAGAGACGCCAAGACTTGTCACCATTCCGACTTGCAGCTACCTCGTTACGTGCGAAACTTGAAAATTCCCAACAAAAATAAAGCGAGGAGACACCCCTCGCCTCACACTATTCTCATTCCCTGTACTGCCACATTTAATTTTGTTGAAATTCTAACGTAGCTTTGCAAAAATGTCAACTTTATTCCGCCTCAGCCGTCTACGTTTCAGTCGGATGCTTGCTTCTTCATTTTGTGGAATGTTCCGCAGTTTTGCGACGGGCTTTGAGAAACTATAACTTTATGAAAACTTGTACAGGAGCTCTGAAGTAAGACGTGGCTTCTAGCAAAAATTTATCAAAGCGTATTTAATTTTCGTTATGACTTCTCCGTTGGCTTCGACGCGGGCACGGAAAGTGAATGAAATAAACACGTACTTATGTAGAGTGATGTAAAGCAGAGGGCGTGTAGTAAATGTTCAGTTGGCATTTCACACATAGCCCATACGGTTTTGTCATAACCAAATTATGACATCTTGGTATCTATTACCACTTATCTTGGTATTTAGGATACATAATATACTAGGTACTGGTAATATATTATACTTCAAATACACGTTACTACGTGAAGATGCGGATAATATTTTTTTTAACTACGTTTTTTTTTTCTTAGTTTGACCACAATCTCACCTAATGGTCAACAATGATGTGGTCCAAATGAAGCACGAAGATCTAGAAGACACCTATTTACTCTTACCTTAAAGAGGCCTTGGTTGTAGATTAGTTCCCCTATGCCGTTCGAAATTATTGACAGTACCTATTAATAAAATAGTAATTATTTAATAATAATAAATAAATAATAAATATTGCTACACATTTCACACATCGCTATCTAGCCCCAAACTAAGCAGAGCTTGTACTATGGGAACCAGATAACTGATAGAATACTTATATACTTTTTTTTTGTAAATACATACTTATAATATATAGAAAAACACCCAGACACGGAACAAATGTCTGTAGATCAATACAATTATATTATCGCAAAACTCAAATGGCTCCCTTCGCCCCCGTCTTCGCCGGAATGCACATATTCTATCACTTCTTTATAACATTCTCTTTAATCCAACTTCACCTTCTTATCTAAAGGAGCGTTTCGAGTTTTTGTATCAGGCACACTCTCGAAACCTTCGTTCTTCCGAAGCTCTACAGCTTCGTACTGCCGTCCATAGTTCACAATTTTATGGTGACTCCTTCACAGTACAAGTTGTGCGCCTGTGGAACGCCTTACCTTTGTCCATAAGGTCGTCCCAATCTCTTCCTATTTTCAAAGTCAAGGTATACAACCATTTTCTTTCGTTGTTTCGTAACTGCTAGTTAGTGTTTATGTTATTTATCTTCCATATGATGTAGTGTAGTTTATTTATAATTATTTGTATGTATTTAAGTTTATGTTTATTGTTATACATAATCAATATGTATATATTATGTTATGGGTTCTGTTTATGTATGTTTTATGTATGCTTAAAGTGTCCATCCAAAGGTTGTCTGGAAGAGATCGCTTTTAACGATAAGACCGCCCGTTATTACCGTTATTTATTGTTTATTTCCTTTGTTACTGTATTTTTGTCTGGTGTGCAATAAAGAGTATTTCAGTCATTCATTAATTATTATTTACATCAATACATAGATGAATCAAGCCTTATATATTCCCTAATAATTCAAAAATCCATTTCGAATTATTTGATTACGTCTCAGTAAGTTACACCAGTAACTGGAGTGAACTGAAGAACCTTGAATGTACGTTTCACGTGAGTAACTTCCAACTTATCCACATCAATCAATACGCCGAAATCCCACATTCAAGTTGAAACAAGATTCAAGAACAGTACATCAAACCGTCGAACCGGAAAACCATTTATCAAATACGTTTGCGAAACACAGAGCTTACAATCTTATAACCCATCTGAAATTCATATTGAAAGTCGATCGTACAAAGCCGCGTACACACTGTAAAAGGCTGAGCTCCCGCGGGAGGTCTAAAAGGCCAGGATCACAGTATTTACTTCATAAGCAGTAGGGAAGCGAGGCCACGAAGCGAGACCGCAATATTCTTTAGCGGGCTCGCCCAAGTAACACAAAATCGATATAATAGAACAATTGGTGACCAAAAAAATTTTTTTAGCTTCAATAAAGAATTTGAAGGATTTTAGCCACGTCTTGCTTCTTTAAAGCAGCATTTCACTAACTTTGTAGATCCTAAACCTATATAATACTCTTTTTAAATCTTTTGTGCAGCCAAAAGTTTTATTTTAGATGTTAATTATGCCTATGTACAGATTCTAATACAGCTGAAAGCATATTACAAAAGCGTAAGCCTTATATGTAAAGCATTTTAAAATTCTATAATAATGCTCGATACTTTATAATGATGATTCATAATAGTATTAGCTGTTTAACGGTGTATACCGGTGTTTATTTAATGCCAGCTGTTTAAAATCATTTTTTTAATATTGTATACAGTCTTTAACTGTACAAACATATACTGAGAAGAATTTAAACAAACAATAAGCCCTATAAACATTGTAAAATCCAGCTAATAAACAGCTTCTTATAGATTAACATACCATTCGTGCGCTTTTCTTTTTAATCGTAATGAACCAAAAACCGTGGAAACGTATTATGCAAATTTATGCCAAACCCTAAAACGCTTGAAAATAATTAAAATCATACATTACAAACTCTGTAAATCATGCACTAATCAAGCTCTCCTACAGCCTAAGCATATTATAATATCCTTTTTAATGCCTCTGCCAAGCTAATAGAATTACAAAAAATGTAGCAAATGCCTAAAGCTTTTAATTATATTAACGCAATTTGCGTTGTATTTTAGTTTATATCCCCAAGGGATGTACAAAAATTGACTATTAACAAATTTAAAAACGTAATTAAACAAAATCTTTATAAAAGAGCCTACTATAAAATATCGGATTATTTAGATGATAGAGAAGCTTGGGATTGAAACTGCTCCAACTCGTTCAAAATGTTACAATTTAGACGTAATTTCTTTTGTGTATTATGTATTGTAAAAGGATCATTAAAAAAAATAACCAGCCTTGTTTTCTTGCCTTTCTTTCCTGGCTTGGTCGCGAAGGAACAGGAAGTAAAATTGACGTTTCAAAGTGATCCTTGTGATTTTAATGAATAAAAATATTTGATTTTTTTTTTAATTTCGATAATATTAAAATTGTTTTTTTTTATATAGCGCTTTAATGAGGACTTCAATCTATGGTATTGGTCGGCCGCTTTAGGACAAGTAGCATAATGACTAAAACTGAAGATGATTTGTAAAAGCAAGAAAAATGTTACAAACATACTGCTTTTTATGATATTTAACAAATGTTTGCATGATCTACAGATATTTGTTACTGTTACCTAATTATGCAAGATTAGCCACAGTAGTGCGACCAGCAATCGGTCGCGAAACGTCAAATTAACGATGAGAAAATAGTTATACTCGTATATGTTGCCGGTTATACTGGTAGCGCGATCGCTGCAATTAATTTTACATAAGTAGCCACCGGGTCTGGTTGTCCCTGTATAAGTATGTATTTACAAAAAGAATGTGTATGTATTCTATTAGTTACAATGGTTTCCATAGCAAAGCAAAGCTTGTAGTTTTGCTTAATTTGGTGCTAGATAGTGCTGAGTGAAATGTCCAGTATTAAAAAAAACTAAATCGAGCATAGAATTTTGACAGTTTATTCATTGAAAACTGATAAAAAAATCTACGTTTAGTGCTTGTTTAGTGCTTCTTAAATACATGCCTTAGTCTTGAGTCTTTGTGTCGTCGCATTGGAGACGGGGATCATTTTTCAATCTATTGAATCGGTTTCAACTGCAACCACCATCTTTATTACCGGTGACAGAAATGAGTATCTTCTATTGTACAAAGACTTCATTAATGTATGATATCCATTAATATGTTTACTTGTTTATTGTTAAGGATAACCAGAATAACTAATAATTTATAACAGTTGATTCAGATATGCAAGTGCCGCTTTAGTGTATGTTTCAAAAACAGATACCATTCTTAATTCGGTAATACTGAATGTGCATCAAAGTGAAATAACTTGGATTTAACATGGAATTGTTAGTACTGTTTGGCTAGTTTACTGTGGTAGAGCGATAGCACTCATCGGAAGGAATAAGCCTGTTTTCCGACGACGAGGTTTAGGGTTGCGACATCGACTCGATGCTGTTTTCTGCTGCCATCAATACTTAAAATGCTGAACGGTTTAGTGATGTGCTAATGTGCATATCGATGTATTTTCTTCCAAGATTGTCACTGTATAAATATCCAGCAAACAAATAACTCTAGCCAATCTGCGATACTCAGTCTCAAACCAATCTGTGATCAACATTGGAAAGTTAGAAGTGTGTGACCTTAATATTTGCTCTGCAAGGTGTTTATTTCATAAATTATTTGTATGATTAGGTAACAATAACCTTTAGGCATAATTTTAAAACAAGTCATCAAGAGAAATCACGAGACTTATCGGTGCAAACTTTTAAGTTTATAGTCTGTTCAACTCTACTTATCGATACCTACTGCTACCCAAGATGTGCCCCACCCTAATATAAAAGGATTGACATTTGAGGACGAACGAAGTAGCGGATTCAGACGGAGACAAAGTCGACTTCGAATACGTACTTCTTTGATAATGGCAAATATTCTGCAGATATTCAAATATCAAGTCTTTGTCTGAGGATAGAAAAGGCTTATTAGTCTGATTTATCAATGTGTTCAGTCTGCTACTACAATGTAAGATAAAATATATTAAATATAAATATTTTATTGTAAATATATTTTGCCCATATTTCGTGTTTTGTCAACCAAACCTATGTTTGGTTCATAAATGACTATTGAAGATATTCCAAGATAAAGTTGAAACCCTGCGTGAACTGCGTCGACTCGAAGTTTACTCACAGACGTTTCAAAAATTATCCTTTTGATTTACGTGAATAAAGATTTCCTTTGATTAGATTTCAGAGGCGTGGCCATAGCCTTAACCACTGCTGTGTATAAGTTTGTAGTTACGAACTAAGAAAACTAACCTAGTGGCAAAACAAGAACAAATTAAAGTATAGTTAATATCCAAACACATGATCCCCAATTCGTTATTGCCGAAAACCACCGTCAGATCAAGAAGTCAGTAACAAATTGCCGTCATCTCGTTTCGTTGGGTCAAACCGCTTAACATACGAAGGGAAAATCTTTAAGGTGCTGCCTGATTGTCCGCGGAAACTTATGAGATGATCATTTAATGGTGTCACACGCGGTGAAGATGCTAATATTTCATGTTAAGATGAAATATTGCTCGCCATACAATCCAATAGACCATCAGACACGGGAAAGATGATTATATATTTTCATCCTGCATTGGATTGTATAGTGAGCGATATTTATCTTAACATAAATATTATAGCATCTTCACCGTATGTCACAGGCTTTATTTTTGTTCCTATAAATGGTAGATATATCATAATAATATGCGAAAGTTTGGATGTTAGTTTATTTATTTGTTTGCAGAACCAATTTCGATGAAATTTGGTATGTACGTGGATTATAACCTGGATTAACAAATAGGTTACTTTTTATCTCATAAATCAGTTCCCATGGGATAAAAATGGGATGTCAAAGTTTCTATGTGTATTTTTGCACGCTAGAACAACGCGGGTGAAGCCGCTGGCAACAGCTAGCTTTTTATATGATAATATAAGTGCCATAGTTACACTGTGAAATTATTTATTCGATCGAATTTAAAACTTTCTGTGAATGAAAATGACAAATAAGTGTAACTATTTGAAAGATACAGCAAGAATGAATGAATGAAATACTCTTTATTACACACCAAACAAAAATACAGTAACAACGGAAATAAACAATAAATAATGGTACAATGGGCGGTCTTATCGCTAACCTTTATTTTCAAGCTTCCTTTAGCTTCAAGACAACCTTTATTTTAGCAAGTTTATTAATAAGAAGGAAAAGTTTTGTAATACGAGCTATTCCAGCCAATGCGATGTATATAGCTACTTAGCGATAAGACCGCCAATCGTATACATTCATTTGAATACTCTTACTTTTAGTTGTTTTGTTGTTTATGGTGTGCAATAAAATATTATCTAATCTAATCTTAAGTTGTGGATTACGTAACATGCTCCCCGAATTTTTACTTGTATATCTGGCTCTTTTTCTGACTAGGTGTTTCAGAAATAATTTAGTGGCAGACTACTAAATCGCTATTTAAACCGCTCCTCGCTAGCAGTCTGACAGTTATCCTACTGGGTAAATAAATACGAAGCTCCTTACGTATCATATTTCGCTGATCCCCAACTAAGAAGGGTCAGACGATATCGGACAATTGGAATATTTGTAATTGTTTTTATCCTTTACTAGATTTTTTTGTTTTATCATGTGTGTTTTCTATGTTGGATCAGCTTTATATTTTGTTATGAAAAGATAAAGAATTGTTATAAAACATTGTCAAAAGTTTTTAAACTGCTTCAGCCAGGCCGTCCTATTTGAGAGTAGAAACATTTGTACAGTCTTGCGTAGAAATGTTTCTACTCTCGACACTAAATTGACATTTAACTTTATAGTTCCATAGACAGAAACTTTTATAGGGTGGTCATGCTTGACTGGTAGAAAAGGATTTAAATAATTGCTGACCAGCATCTCACTCCATGATTACCTCATAGTGCTTGCTTACTCGTTCTCAACAGATCAGCTAAATTAATAATATAATAATAATTAAGCTGTATTTCAGGCAACAACAGAAAAGTACAGGATATTAAAACTTAATTCTACGGCCCATACATATGTTTATCTTAGTGATTAACATCTATACTTAAAAAATGCTTTGTCCTGAATGACTGACTGACGGATCAACGCACAGCCTAAACCGCTGATCGTAGAGACCTGAAACTTGGAGGGTGTGTTCTTTGTATGACGTAGGCATTCGATAAGAAAGGATTTTTTGAAAGTCTATCCCTAAAGAGGTGAAAAAGGGGGGCAAAGTTTGTATGGGACAGTGTAATTCCTTGGTCCAATCTACTTCAAATTTTGCATAAACCTTTTTTAACAGAATTGACAGAAGACGTGTTTCGTATTTTATTGAAATTCATCCCCTAACGGGGTTAAAAAGGGGTAGAGAGTTATTTTGGCGGTGATTTGCTTCGAAGTTGATATCAATACTCCTTAGTGCTTTTGATTTATATTACATTTTATTTTGACACATGTTTGAAAACTCAATCCGATTTTATTCAAAAAAGGTTGAACTCACTTAAAAACATGTGCAAATACTCTTTAAACTTGGAATGTCGCGAAAGTCACCGTACTATATTAGTACCTCATTTGAAGGTTTCTAAGCTTAAAGAGGTTATGCACATTTAGTACACAGCCCCATAGGGACGTAGAGTTCAAAATTTGAAATGGTAAGAACTAGAACATTTTGGTCAGAAGAAAATAGTTTTCTTTTAGTTTGTCTTAGAAGTTTAATTTAGTGTGTATTGTTTTTCGCAATTTTTTTACATTACACTAATATTATAAATGTGAAAGTTTGAATGTTTGTTTATATGTTTGTTTGATACTCAATCACGTCGTAACAGCGAAACCGATTTCGATGAAATTTGGTATATACGTAGATTACAACCTGGATTACAGCATAGGCTACTTTTTATTCCATAAATCAGTACCCATGGGATAAAATTGGGGTGTTAAGTCAAGTTGCAACAGCGAGTTTAGCTTTATTTCTATGTTACCTACACATTTAGAAGTGTAACGCGTGCGAAGTCGCGGGCAACAGCATAATAAATACATAATAAAATACTCTAAACTATTTGCTGTTAAGTTATGCAACCTTCTACATAATCACTAGGAACTTGTATGGGTGGCGAATATTGGCATTCTCAGAGCATTCCGTATTTATACAATACAAAAAAAAATTGTGTACATTTTACATTCTATGAATACAACAGTTATACTTAGACCAAATACAAGACAGCAAAATAGGTCGTAACCCAGCGGTGTGCCACTGTAACGTATAGCTAGGGAATGTTAAAATGTCGAACCCCGTTGGTCAAGCCATGTCAGAAGCATTCGGCTTAAGGACAGTTTTATAACCCTTTTAAGGGTAGGCAGAGCTACGCCAATGAAAATTAAGCTTTCTATAAACTGACTTGAAAGAACTCTCAAAAGCAGTCAATTTGTAGCAAAATACTCAGTTGTATATCAAAATGGACACCGCAATCCCAAATCTTAACAAAATAGCTCTCCACTACACTTTAAGTCTAAGTAAGTGGCGTTCGGCGTCCGAAGATTTGCCGGACCGTCTGTAATGGGCCTTATCCTTATTTATTGAAGTTGCTCCCCAAACTGAATCGTTACGATATAAAGTTAAAAGTTTTCTCGTGGTAATAACCGGAAAAGTATGAGTATTGGCTCTCATTTGAATAAACGAATCGAAAACATAAAGTCCAGTCTCTCGATTTCTAAAATAGACATATATACATACCTACAGTAATGCTAGTGGTTCGCTCCGGACTGAGATCCCACGAGTCTTCCATAACAACAAAACAAAATATTTGTAATCTTTGACTATCAAAATAGTGCCATAAAACTACAACAAACTTACTTGACCTACAGTTTCATTCAAATTACAGGTAACGGGAGGTCATGTTTTCGGGTATACTTTTATGGGGTAGAAATTGCAGTTATTCTGGTCAGACTTTCCCCATATTTGGGTCTTTAATATGCACCAAATTTCAGCACTGTGGTGTACCCTGTGAATTTCGTTAAAGTTAAGTTTTTATTAGGGCTAATATCGTAAAATTTAAGGTTTAAACTAAAAATAAAAAACAAGGTCGAAATGTACTGATGAAGATCTTTCATTAAACGTGTCACTTGACCGGATAGTCCCATTTTGTTTTTTTTACCCCTCTTGAATCCCAATATCTCAAGAACCCCCCCCCCCCACATTTTAAGCTCATTTCGTCACACCAGGATGGTGCCATCACTACATATATACCAAATTTCACATTGATCAGATTAACGCTTCGAAAGTTATCCTCGGACAAACATACATACATACATACAACGCCGATTTGCCCAAGTTGGTTTGAAGATCTCGCTTCGCTTGATCAATTATAAATTTATAGGTATTATATATATGATGGGATATATTTTTATGTTTATACATATATACGTGGATTTAAATATGCATTTTTTGTTGATAAATCATGCATACAAAGCCGCGGGCATGCAATTCAATAAAAATAAATAGAACAAAATAAACGAAAATAAAATAAAATATAGCGTTACAAAAAGGAAATCCGGTGCAAATAATGTTACAATTAAAACTAAAGAAAAAAAATTAAATAGATATTTATACATTACTAGTTGTATGCCCGCGACTTCGTCCGCAATTTTCTGGATCTCAACAACAGTGCCACCTACCGGGTCCAATTGTGAATCTAAACCATCCAGTGACCTGATGAGTGATGAGTGATCCACACAAACATACAAAAAATCATTCAAATCGGTCCAGCCGTTTAGGAAGAGTTCAGTGACATACACACGTACAGTAGAATTATATATATATAACGATGTGTGTACTATTGCATCATGTGGTTTCAGCTCAGCTATGCCTGGCTACCGATGACATTTCAACGCTGTTATTCTGCCGAAACCTTCATTACGCAAGTCATAAAACCTCTATTTAGGCACTGGTTGATATATAATTAAATTTTATAAAAATATAGCTCACGACTGTATATCATGGATATCCTCGAATATCTTACTCAGTACGCAGACCCGTGAAGATATCCTACACATGGGGGTAGTTAAAGGCAAGTCCAAACATTACTTTTGATTCATGCCTACATTATACACAATAATAATTGGTATTCTGTATATGAAATTAATGTATTGTTTTTTTTTATTCTACATGATATTTTAATATAAATATATTGAGCACAGCTGCTATACAGGCTTTTCAGTCTAGTTCAGGCAACTGAAGCTCATACATACTCGTAATTATTGTCATGTGACCTCATCTTAATTTTTGTTAAATGTACCTACCTAATAATTATGTATTGAATTTTTGTATATGTATATTTTGTCAAATAAATATTCTTATTCTTAAAGTTGCAAGTCTACCGCTTATAACCCGATGGCAGATGCCTTAAAATTGTTGGTTCTAGGACATGCCCATGTTTTCCTTAGCCGCCTTAAGCACGTGTAAATACGCACATAATTATTTCGACTAGAAAACTCCATTGATTTCCTCCAAATTTACTCCTAGGCGGAGTATATATCCCAATAGGCCGTTGCGGACCTTTAAAAAAATATATAAAAAAAAATCCTTATTAAAGGACCTCTGGATAGGTACATGAGCATCTTGACCTACATAGGACTTATAGTGAACTAGGACAACACATTTCAGTGTTTGATTTTCCATAAACCTTTGAATTCTTAGTAAGAATATTTATATACTAGAGAGAGCCTTTTAACTTTGACTTATTGGAAAGTAAAATAAAATGGTACAAAGTGTCATGCAGAAATGTTGACCTACTTTACGAAAGGCCCATCCACTAACGTTCATTTCTGCCGGAATCTACAATCGCTTTGGAATGAACGCCAATGGATTTGCAAGAGCTGAGCGAGAAAGAATGACGGTATTATAATCCCGCGTTCCATCCTGTCGCGAAGGACGCGACTTGACAACTGAATAAGTTATGTCTAGTAGTCCGCCGAGACTGAGAGTTCGCGAAATTATTTCATAAAGATAATTCGGGGCTTCCCTATATTTATATCTTTGATCATCTTCATTAAATGATAGGAATTTAAGCATCCACAGACACGCAATCCTTTGGTTTGACTGTCAAGATGCAAACTTACAGGATGTATTTAAACGTGTGTATGGTGATCGAAGGAATGTTTTTCTGTCAGACTGGCATGTGTGTGAGGTGTAAAATAAAGTGTCGGGAATGATTGCAGGATTGTGGTTTGATGAATGGCATCAATGGTTTTATTTAATCCCGTTGCGTTTCTGTACAGTTTGAAACGACAGGACAAGTCAGAAGGAATGAACGTTAGTAGATGGACCGCCAGATGCACCAGCACCAATACATTGATCAAAAATCAAGATTTTTCTCTTTCATCGCACTTTGCCAAAACATTAACAGCAGGCGCGTACCCTCGAATGAAATCCTAAGTGCAGGATTACCAGGTGTCGTGACACGTTCCTCACGCCTGTCTTGCCTCGTTTGTAACCCCCCTGAAGCTAAAGTTAGTCAATCAACGGGGAGGGGGTGATAAACCGAATCGATTAGGGATGTTTTGAGGTTCGATTCGCTTGAATTGGTTAGAGATTTTGTTAAGATTTTACAGTTTGTTTTTATGTTTTCTTAGATTCTTAGGTTGGGCTGCATTATTTAATTTGTACAGTGGTTACAGAAAGTGAAGTCATAATTTGTAGT
The DNA here is from genome assembly GCA_963924445.1 of Philereme transversata. Lineage (NCBI taxonomy): Eukaryota > Metazoa > Arthropoda > Insecta > Lepidoptera > Geometridae > Philereme > Philereme transversata. The sequence continues at coordinate 17,629,781 of OZ004342.1, forward strand.
CAAAATGGTCTGGAGCGGTTTAGCTACTTAGTTGGATGAAACCTGTGAGGTCATGCAATTGTTATTAACCATTTGACATACAAGGCTTTTACTGTCCGATAAATAAATGCTTATTGCGTAGGAGTAGTTGCGCGTATAGATTATATACAGTCAAGTCGCTGATATTTGCACCCGTAAGGTAGGGTTGCCATACGTCCGGAATTTTCCAGACATGTCCGGTAATATAGGTCTTTGTCCGGAATGCGGGTAGAATCCTAAACCGTCCGGAATTTCTACAATTTAAGTAAAGATTTAGGTAACGAGTAAAATAAAACATAAAATAAACCAAATATTTTTTTTTACAAATAAATTAACAATCAACACTACTTATGTTATTTATTGCTCCAAAAGTTCGAGAATATGCTTCGTTCATTCAGATGCACGGTGCTAACGATATTAATGTTATATTTACAAGAAAGTCCGGAATTTTCATCATATGTCAGGAATTTACTCCGGAATTTCGAATGTTTAATCTGGGAACCCTACCGTAAGAAATGTCTGTAATTTTGAATCTAAAAACGTAAAACCACGTTGTGGAAAAAGATTAAGTCAAATCAAATGTCACAACAATTTTAGAAACGGTACACAAACATTATTATCTCCAATCTTATCTACATTGGATTAAACCAACATTTTAAAGAGATATTTCATAATGAGAAAAGTCTTAAATATAACATTTTTATTATCCTAATAGCTGTTACGTTTAAAAAAATCCCTCAAGGCGGTTTGAGTGTGATTCATTTTGAGGTGACGCTTTCTTGGTTAAGCGATAAGTCGATACCTAATCAGCGATAAGGCGTCGATGATAAAAAAGACAGGGTGTTTTAAATGCAGGAGTTTAGACTTTAAAATTAATTTATTTTTCATAAAACATACCTAACCAATTTTGAAAATAAGACTAATACAGCTTCTATCTTCTAATGATGGAAAGTCCTAATCCATAATTAATCCTAATATAGAAGATAGTTGTTTTCGTTTTTTTTAAGATTAGTCATCGAAACGGCTGGTAAGAAAATATTAAGGCGGGTCACAATATGTGGCCAACCAACGGTTTGACACTTTTCACGTTTGTAATCTAAATATAACAAAGTCGGGTTAGTTACACCGAACACCGGTAACTGAAGAGCGGCTTGACCGAGTTTTATGATCTTTGATTTGCTGGATTTGTCTCCGCCCCGAATAGCAGAATATTTACATATCGGAAAATTCTTGAAAAAAAAATTACATTGGCAACCCGCGTCATATGCATGTCAAGGCGGTACGAAGTTCTGTGGGTCAGCTAGTCACACTAATATTATAAATGCAAAAGTTTGGATGTTTGTTTGTTTGTTACTCAATCGTAACGGCTAAACCGATTTCAATGAAATTTAGTATACAGATAGATAATGAACTGGATTAACACATTTTTTACTAAATTAAACGTGCGAAGCCGTGGGTGAAAGCTAGTCTAATATATAAAAATCTCGTGTCATGGTTTTTGTGGTCGAACTCCTCCGAAACGGGTCGACCGATTTTAATGATTTTTTCGTATATTTGGTAGGTATGAGAATAGGTCCTAAAGTATTTTTCACCCTCCTACAATAATATCCATATAATTTAACCGTCGTTCATTGACGTGAATTAATTTACATGAAGTGTCGCGTCACTTTGACAAGAGTGTTTTATATGATTTTTATCCCGAAGTTCCCACGGGAACAGAAAATTTCAAGCGTGCGAAGTCGCAGGCGGGTCAGCTATAGAATAACATCCAGACCAGGAACAAATATTTGTAGATATTGCAAACATTTGTTCCGCGGCGGGAATCGAACCCGCTACCTCCTGCGCCTCAGCCGGCTATTCGCCCACTGCACCACGGAAGTCATCCTGGTGAAAGAACTTATCAAATCTTTTTGTATCACCCTGTATAGAACCCACCGTGTTAGGTATCACTATCTTTCCACAAGCGTAAAGAAATTTCACGTGCAAAGAGGAATAGACAAAAAACCTGTGCTGTTTGAAAATTAAAAATATTGAGTGGAATTATGTTCGAGTGAACATGTGAAACGAAGTTATATTAAATAAGTGATATATATCTATTATTAATGGGATCTGGTAAGTGCCTTTTGCTTTTAGTTAATATCACGTTACTATAGTTAAATACTTTTTATCAATGTTAAAACGAGTAACGAATACAGCCTATGTTGGTAGATTAATATAATAACAGTTTTTTGAGAAACATTTCTGTGTATATTGTTATATTCTACTGCATATGGACTATGTGCCTGTCGTGTATTTAATGTTGTGTTAGTGCTACTCTGAAACAAAGAATTGAATTAAATTTAATTGAAAATGTAAATAAGTTTCAGGCCAACATCGTTGCCTGTTAAATGTATGATGTATGATGTTACTGTATAATGCATGATGTTACTGAAAGGTGATGTTGATTGATGATTCTAGATCAATATGCGACTGAAAGTTGACTAAAATTAAAATTATGAGAATCGATTATGACTACAATTCTGGCCCGCCCTGTACTTGCAGTAATCGTAATTTTTAGGATTGTCACTTTTTTTTGTAAAAATTACATCTCAATCTATACAACAAAAAAAAAGTTCATATATTTTTTTATTATAAACATGTTTTTTATTTAACGAGAAACGCAGGACTTGCAAAAAAATATTGCTTTTGCTAACAAGATCTGCAGCATTCAGCATGTACTAGAAGGTTGTGCAGTCTTGCTAAGTTTACTGTACTTGATTTTTTACTTATTTTTTAGGTATCAAAAATTTTTGTCCCGCATTTATCTCCAAACCGCCATTTTGCAAGTACTGCGTATGCAGGAGGGCAGAATTATTGGAGTAATATGAAACAAACTTGAATTTGAACAGAATATAAGATGCGTATAGTATGGGGCGCCTCCCCGGGCAGAAAGTGGACGAGAAAACCCGAAGTCCGGGGTCAGTGGCGCGTTTTGGGAAAGGTCATTAGTCCACTAGTGGACTAATGACCTCTCTTAAAATGCCCAATATGAATGATGATGTTGATAGTGATCATGAGATGTAGAGTGAATGTTGATCAGGAAATATTTGACCATGATTTCTACTTATCAAAATATAGCAATGACAAACACTTGAAAATGTTTATAGCTGATAAATAAAATATATGTATTTGAGTTTTGTATTATATTTTTTAGATGACCTCGATGTTAACTTGTTTATATACATCAAGCTGATTTTTTTTCAGATATTGTTAGCCAAATGTGTTTGAATTTTGCATACCTAGCTAACAATTCACGGATCATATAGGTAGGTAGGTGCATTAATATTATTAAATTATCGTAGGTAACATTAATAATTAACATTAAGCATACACAATTAACATTAGGCATACATAGTTAACATTAGGGGCATGCATTATCATATTATAGTACCTACATGATAATAGATATTACTTAATAAATTATTAATAGAATCGTTGTACTCTTTAACATTTGGGGGCTCATTAAAGTTCAGACTAGAAATATCTGTTATACTTCCTGAGGTTTCCTAAGGTACGTTTCTAGGTGTAACTTTAGGAGAATAAGTGTTTTGCAGCCTATTTTGCAGTCAAGAGTCAACTTTGCTTACACACGTATTTTTTCGGCAAAGTATGCCTGCGATTGTGAACGTGATTATTCTTTTCGAAAGAAAATGGGTTCTTATAATAAAAATGGGTATTATGTTATTTGGAATTCACTATAATAATACTGTTACGAGCTGAGGGTTCGGGATAAAATAATGAAAATCAATTTAACCAAAATAACACTTATACAATACTAAAATGATAAATCACAAGTATAAGATAAGATCTTAATCACAAGTAATCATAACACACTAATTCACACCACTGTTGCACAATAAACCACTAAAAGTCACCGAAATGTTCGCACGTATAGCCAAATCAAGACTGACTCCTCGTTTTTTTTTTTGTTCGAATGGACTAATCTCGCGCTTGGCCTCTGAGGCCGTTGCAGCTTAACCGAACTTTTGGCGAGCGCAGATGGCGCTCAGCCCTGTAAATTGTTTGAAGAGGCAACTAGCGCAAAGGCACCACGGCGTTAGCGGAGGGGATTTCGTCATCCGGGTCACCGAGAACGTGGTCTCGGACGACGGAGGATTTGCAATTGACTCCTCGGGCATCTCTACGCACTATTTATACCGCGGCCAGTACATATCACTCGAAAGTTCTCGATCGTTCCACTAGCAACCAGAAAAGTGTACTCATTTCGACCGGACTACTGTTTCTTATTCTGTGCAACTGTAGGTAAAAACGTAGCGTGTAGGTATATTCCATACCAAGTATTACCTATTCTGTGACACAGTAGGTATACCTTCGAGATATGCCGACTATTACTTATTCTGTAACAGCCTCGGCGTAACAATACTATACGTTGCAGGACATAGACACTTCATTGATAAGTTTAATATCTGTGAAAATCCGAGATCTACCTTTTACAAAAACATTGATATTGTGTGTGACAAAGGACAAAGGCCCTTAGTTATTTAGTCCTAAGCTTAGGGAAGGAATTTACTGAATAAAAGTGTTATCCACTGTTAGTTGGAGTTGGCAATCAACCCTTAGTGTTGCATTAATTCCGGTAGAAATTCATTAGCTCATCTATTGGTCTAAGAGCCGGTGAAGATCGACCTTCACCGATCTGATAACCAGACGAGACATATTTTTTATCAAATATAATTTATAAACAAATATGCTTATAATTACTTGCCTGTCTAAAAGTGCTCATGGCTATTTGTAATTAAATTAACTTTAATCGATTTTTTTCATCACTTTCATTCTTTTGATAACCAAATGAATTTTATTTCACTGTTAGTTTTTAACACACCGAATATGCCTCATTAGGCTTGCCTACTCATTTCTGTGTATAGCTACCTGGCAAGCCGATGTCCGTGTGGTAGTTTTGTTGAATTAGTTTTTTATTTATTTATTAATATAATAATATATTAATATATTAACTTATTTATTTTTGATTTTTGCATAGCTGTAAATACGTATAGTGTGAAATAATATAAAAATTGTGATCGAAATTAGTTATAATAAATGGGAGTTCAAAATTAATGACAAGTGTAAATAAATGCTGTCTCTGTCACTCACATGTACACGAGCATGCGCACTCGGATACATTCAACGGTCAGGTAGCTTGCAGCTGCTATGTTGTGTCCTGTTCTACCACACGGACTTCGGACGCTCTACTTTCTCGCTCGCACCTATCAGATGGCTAAAACTCTAAAAGTTTTAGCTAGGCAACAGTACTTTAAGTATGATTTTTTGCAGGCAAGTCTATACGACTGATTTTGTAATAAAATAATCTAAAATTTGATATAACTTTCGATAAGCTAGCAGAACGATGGAGTCACCTATATTGACTTACCTGTTCACATCGGCTTGCCAGGTAGCTATACACAGAAATGAGTAGGCAAGCCTACTGAGGCATATTCTGTGTGTTAAAAACTAACAATGAAATAAAATTCATTTGGTTATCAAAAGAATGAAAGTGATGAAAAAAAATCGATTAAAGTTAATTTAATTAAAAATAGCCATGAGCACTTTTAGATAGGCAAGTAATTATAAGCATATTTGTTTATACATTATATTTGATAAAAAATATGTCTCATCTGGTTATCAGATCGGTGAAGGTCGATCTTCCACGTCTCCTCTACTATATACATCAGCAACTTAGTATACAATAGTTTGGATTGTCAGGATATCTTATCTCTAACATTGTTTTTTGTTTCTTTTATTTCAGATGTGCTAATAGTAGCTTTGTGGTTATGGTTGCTGCCAGCAATAGTCGCTCCAGCAGCTATCCAACACATAGAAGAGGATCAAGAGGAACCTTTGTGCCAGATGTATACCGAGAACAATCTTCGCTACGTAGATTGTTCATTTCGAGGATTGACTGAATTACCTGATGACTTGGACTATGAAGTAAGTTTTGCTGTGTAAACGGTACTTTTCTTCATACGTTGTTTATTTTCTATCAATAATCAAAAACATTTTCTATTTCAGGCCCAAGTGTTGTTGCTTTCCAATAACCAATTCGTGTTTTTCCCGTTGCAACTAGAAAAGTTTACAAAAGTAGAAATTCTTGACCTATCTAGTAACCACATCAGCAATCCACTCCCAACCTTCTTTAAAAACTGGCAATCATTAAGCATCTTTAATCTATCAGATAACAATTTCGAAACATGGACGAGCAGTGGATATCATCTCAACATTAAATCCCTGGACCTATCCAAAAACAAGATAAACAGCATACACCAAGACGCATTTCAACTCACGCCGCAACTTCACCACCTAGATTTATCAGAAAACAGAATCTCTGATTTACCGCCGACGGTGTTCGTCGAAGCAAAAAACTTAGACACACTCTTTTTATCCAGAAATTACTTTTCCGACGTTCCCAGTTTCCAATCGCATTCTTTGAAGCGTGTTCACTTGAGGAACTGTCTAATAATAAACATAAATGTTGATTCGCTGGTTGGGATGAACTCACTTTTACAAATTGACCTATCCATGAACCAGGTTGAAGAAATACCGAATGATCTAGCATCCAATACCTTGCAGGAGCTGGATTTGGGTTACAATGAAATAAGTTTCATCACTGACCGGACTTTTTCGTCTCTACCGCATTTAGCGGTATTGGATTTGAGAGGGAACGCGTTCAAAGAAGTATGGTCGACCTCACACTTTTCCTCAAACCCATTTTTGAGAGAAGTCTACGTGAAGGGAAATCGTTGGAGCTGCGAAGGGTTCAGTGTGAATCTTCTGTTAACTTACGAGTTTTTAACAAAAGATCCTCCAAAAATCACTGATTTAGCGTCTCTTATGTGCTATTCGCCATCAAACGTGACACAATTGAGTTGGCAGCAGGCGTACATACAAACGTGGTACCCAAATGAATCGACGCCAGAATCCTACACAACTTTCGCCGTAATGATAGGGGTTATTATTGGGATAGTTATCACGTCGGTGGTTTGTCGAGGTTTGATGGGTCTAAGCAAGTCGGAACCACCAAGACCACCTGAGATAACACCTGTAAACCTGAACGGCACTACACAGCCTCGGGTCGAGTCTGTTATAATGCGAGTTCCATTGCGTGAAGAGGACCTGCCTCCAAGTTACGATGAAGCGCTGCTGATGCCTAGGCTGAACTCCTCGTTTCACTCTCTGCCTGATTTCATAGACGAGGAAGAACCTCCTACAAGACAGAATCGCAGATCAAGGTCTATCGGTGATCTAACCGAATACAGGCCTAGAGCTGGCGATAGACGCTCAGTGCGGCGGACGGTTGAAATCCATATTAATTAATTTAAATAATCTACCATTTAGAAACGTTTGTTTATAGTCGCCCCCACCTAGTTACATAGATTAATTTAAATTGTAACTACCTAATACTAAATTTTATTTTACTAATAATTTAAGACGATAAATTATAAGATACGAAACTCTGTATATTCTTGAACCCAGTTTTATTTTTGTAAAAACAGACTGGTGGTTCCATCTACCTTTAGGATGTTGAAACATTTGGTAGAACAGATTTTGTAAACGAAGTCGCTGTTCTACCAAGTTCATAGAAAATCATATAGATGGCACTTTAGCCACAGAATAAAGGCACTAAGAAATAATATACTTTAAGAGCAGATATATTTCATGGGCTCAATTTTGGACATAAAGTGTTCTAATTTAAAACAATCTAACACTTTGCTTGTAATAAGATTACCTAAATTAAAATCCAAATCAAAACACTAACGCATTGCATCCGGTGCTAAATGCGTTTACTTGTAGAGTCCATCAAGTTAGTAAATCGTTTAAAGGGCAAGGTGTACCTATGTTTTTATAACAAATTCCCAAGTGATGTACAAAAATTGACAACTAACAAATTTAAAAACGTAATTAAACAAAATCTTTATAAAAGGCGTCTTATAAAATATCATATTATTTAGATGGGTAGAAAAGCTTGGTATTGAAAATGCTCCAACTCGTTCAAAAATGTTACAATTTAGACAATTTATTTTCTTTATTGTAATGTATTCTAAAAGGATCATAAAAAAACAGCCTTGTTTCTTGCCTTTCTTTTCTGGCTTGGTCGCGAAGGAACAAACAGTGAGAAAGACGTTTCAAAGTGATCCTTGTGATATTAATGAATAAAAAGGATTGTGTGGTTTTATGAAACCACGGTAAAAGTGAAACTTTGTTTCACATTATAGACATTTAACTAAAAATTTTCGTTGACACAAATGAGTAATAGTCTATACACTACACGGTCAGCTGATGCAAACTATAGGCGTCGTTATATTGGCCTCGGCTGCTCTGACGAGCGCCTTTCACTTTATCCCTACTCCGCGGCCGACCGTCACGCGACATGCAACACACAGACGAAAAAATTTGAGACGATGTAATAAAAGTTTCACTTTAAAAAGATTTTGATTTTTTAATACGTAAACATATAAACAATTTTGTTTGATAAACGACTGTTGGTATTTTTAAAATGTTTTTAATTACATCAGGTGACAAGTATTACCTAGAAACTCAGAATAGATTATGTGATACACACTTTCACCATCTTTATCGTTATCATTGATAACGCGTTTTGACTCACACAATGTAATCGTCCGCCCCCGACCACACGTCCAAAGAATTGTGCTAAAACGAAGTGATACAAATAAAGATTATTATTGTGTTCAGTGTGATAATGTGGACTATATGAATTGTTTTTTCATAGATAAACATCAAGGTGAGTATCAACACATAAGATGGCTTTTTTTTTAAACTGATCTAAACGCTTAAAATTCTAAATAACGCTCGGTGTTAATCATCAACGATGATTAATATGTATAAAAAATACATAGATACTTACAACGACAAAAATCTTTCGACAGTTGTGAAATGTCTCGTTCTAGGATTAGTTATTTCTGTTGATGTTATGAGAATCATGTCTATTAAAAGAATAAATTTGATGCAGATTGTACTAGCTACTTCTTTTAAGCTCAACTTGCTTGCTTACACGCTAACAGTGGAGCTCCACAGTGGATTCATTTTGTGCAGTATTTTGTGTTGCTTCAAACAATTAAACTAAGTAATGATCAAACACGTACTTACTTGTGAAACATAGTTAACTTCCAGGTTAGATATCCTAATAATGTTTCTAAGCAAAAGATTAACTTTTCTATAGCTGTCTTAATAAGTACATCTATAACCTCATGCCATCAATAAATAAATAATAGGTTCACAATTTATTCCTCAAGTTAGACATCCTCAAATCTTCTGGAAAATATTTTATATAGTACTAGCTGTTGTCCGCGACTTTATACGCATTACACTACTAAATGTGTACGTAACCTAGATATAAAGCTAAACTCGCTGTTGCAACTTGACTTGACATCCCATTTTTATCCCATGGGAGATGATTTATGGAATAAAAAGTAGACTATGTGTTAATCCAGCTTATAATCTACATATATATCAAATTTAATTGGAATCGGTTCAGCCGTTATGAGTAACAAACAAACATCCAAACTTTCACATTTATAATTCAATTCAATTCAATTTATTTCAGACCAGCACTAACATATAAGGCATATAATATTAGTGTGATTTTAAGGAGTAATTCCTAGGTTAAAGTCGTAACTTTCAATTTGGCACCTTTAGAAAACATAAAAAACCTAATTAGAGCAAAATACATTCCACAATTTTGCAACAGATACGTTAACGACCTAAATTCGAGTATCCTCCGCCCAGCAGCTTTATCAATAGATAACAAAGATAAAACTGTTGTTGGTATAAATGTTGACTTTGCTTATACAACGATTCAGATTTTAGACAATGGTTAAAGTTAGTCTCGTTTTAGGTGACCAACCAACAATTAATTCGATGGCTGTACGTGACTAGAAACTTTTGAGTTCTAATTGTGCAGGTGTTAATTGTGTGTGTCCAATAAGGGATAGCTGACCTATTTTGTGCTACTTATACGTCTTGTACCTAGCACGAATTAACTTTTAGCGCGTTTTTAAGTCACTTGTGTGTCTTTATAATAGCAGTGACCAGACTTTCAACATTTCACACAAATAAAACTGAACTCTGTGCCTATCACTATATGGAATGCTAAATTACAGATATAGGGTATGCATCAAATACAAAATATCATAAAAAGGTAAGATTGGTGTTTTTGTAAGTTTGTTACGAATAAACTCAAAAACTACGGATCCGATTTCAAAAATTATTTTACCATTCGAATGCTACATTATCTTTGAGTAACATAGGCTATATCTAGTACTATAAGGCTATATATAGGACGACCTCCGTGGTGCAGTGGGTGAATAGCCGGCTGAGATGCAGGAGGTAGCGGGTTCGATCCCCGCCGCGGAACAAATGTTTGCATGATTAAGTATGTATTTACAAAAAAAAAATCTATATAAGTATTCTATCAGTTATCTGGTTCCCATAGTACAAGCTCTGCTTAGTTTGGGGCTAGATAGCGTTGTGTGAAATGTCCAGCAATATTTATTTATTTATTTATTTCATAAAAAATTAGGGATAAATACTAAAACTTCAATAATGTAACCCAAGGTGTAAAATTTAAAAAATAAATGTCCACCCGCGCGAAGCCGGGACGGGTCGCTAGTAATAAATTATTTCACATAGCGCTTTATAGCCGTACACTAAGCAAAGATTATACTTACTATGACAACCAGATAACTGATAGAATACGAGTACTTATATAAATTTTAAGACATGTACATATGTCAGCAGGATTACCAACTACCTTTCAATGACAACAAAAAAATGGTGTAATTATTCCGATATTAATTACTAAAATTTCCTTTGTTATTCTAATAAATACTTTATATTTGAGTTATGTAATAATATGATTTTTCAAATTACAGACAGTAATGAAATCAAGACGTAATGAATCTGATTCTGTTGATGTCGCTGCTGCTCAGCTTAGCTGCAAATGGAGAACTCCTGGATGCCGATGACAAAGGGATGAGTGATCTCTGCTATCTGTGCTCCTGCAATCTTGACAGGACCGACGTGGACTGTTCAAGACGAGGTCTTACTGATATACCAGATGGACTAGGCCCAAAAGTAAGTACGAAGAATAAGGCCGCGGCCCCATGTCCACGGCGCGGCGCCGGCCGCCGTGTGACGTTGCGGCGCCGCCGCCGTAACACGGCACGACGTCGTGCCGCAGCACGGTGCCGCGGACGGCGTGCGCGGGCGGGGGCGAATTCTCAGTCGACATTTGGCAGTTGGTGTGCAAGCATGCGTGTTAATCAAAATGGTGGAAAATATCGATTTAGATTTCTTTATTTCGTTAGTGGAGGCACGTCCAGTGCTCTGGGATAAGACAAATGACAATTATAAGGACAAACATGTAAAAACAGAAGGATGGAAAGACGTTTGCCGAACCATTTTTGAATCATTTGATGACAAGGATATTAAAGAAAAAACTAAACTGGGTGAGTACTAACATTTATTTGTCTTTAATGTTTTAATGATAATCGAGTGCTACAGTGGTCTCATCGAGATATATTTTTATCGAGAAATAGAATAGAACACAATAACTACGAACTTTTCAGAAAAATTACGAAGGAACATCTTTTCAAACCACAAACTATAGTTATTCCGTATATCTAACTAAGAAAGAGAACCGTGTAATGGCCGCCCGTGTTTACTTGTCTGTCTCGCACACAGTGATATTTTATACTGACGTCATCTCTTCCCCGCAAGAATCCACTTTTGATAAATAGAAGCCAGGTAGTCTTTTGGTTTCGTGAAAGGTTTCGGGTTATATTTTGCTTAATTGCCAACTGAGCGCGCCGACATCGCTATTAAAATATTTAGAGAATTCGTCTCTTATATTTACTGGATGTGATAAAGAAACGTTATCCATAGTTAGTTGCAAGTCCAAAAGGGAGTCATCGATAAACAGTTCTTCCGACATTTTATTTCCATCTCGAGATACAACAAAGTTGTGCAATACACAGCATGCTTTAATAATGTCTGTTGCAAAATCATATTTTACGTTTAAAGGCCTGTGAAATATACGCCATTTATTTGCAAGTATGCCAAAAGCACACTCAACATTTCGTCTGGCCCGACTCAAACGATAATTAAAAACTCTTTGATTTATATTCAAATTTTTCCCTGAGTATGGACGCATTAGATTGCTCATTAACGGTAGGCCTTCATCTGCAATAAAGACATACGGAACTGGTTTTTGAAGGCCTGGCAAAGGCTTTGGAGCTGGTATGGGAAATCGATGTTGTAATAATAATTCGTATAGTTTTGTGTTCTGAAATATTGTCGAATCGCATTCTTTTCCATATGCTCCTATATCGACATATATAAATCTGTATTTAGAATCGACTAGTGCCAGCAACACGATAGAATTATAGTTTTTATAGTTGAAAAAAAGAGATCCACTGTGGGCGGGACTGCAAATGCGAATGTGCTTCCCGTCTAAGGCCCCCATGCAATTTGGGAAATTGGTTTTTTTGTCAAAGTCTTCCGCTATGTGTTCAATGAGGTCTTCGCTTATTGTCGGTATACATTCTGATAAAAGAATGTCCCATATAGCACGACATACGTACTTCTCGCACTATTCTACTGATTGTACTTTTTCCTCGATAATCTGTGAATTCCATATATCTAAATGAATTCCCAGTTGCCAAAAACCTGAAAAGAAAAAATAATATATTTACTAGTTTCTTAGGACGGAGCGGAGTTACCGCTCCGTCCTAAGAACGCGTTACAAACAGTTCACTCAACTCAATTTTTGAATTGCCTTGAATAACATAAAATATACATTTGGCTATAAGGGCCTCTTTCACGACCGGCGAAAGGTGGCGAGAGTGAGGTTAGGCTCTAGCAACTTTAGCGCTTTAATACTCTTAAGAAAATAAACAATTTAACAAAATAAGTTCCATTTGCTCTTTTCAATGCTGTAATCAACGGTTATTGGCATTTATTTTTGTAAACCACTTATTTTTTTATGAATACACAAGCGCGAAAGTTGCTAGAGGCTAACTTCACTCTCGCCACCTTTCGCCGGTCGTACCTACTGTACGTACATGTATTCATTAAAATATTAATCTAACTTTTGTTTCAGGAAATGACATAATTAAAAAATGGACAAACATCAAAGACAACTACATGAAATACATGAAAAAGAAAGAGCTTGCAAACAAATCTGGAGCTGCTGCAAAGAATTTAAAAGAATATCATTTGTACAAACAGCTGATGTTTTTGAAAAAAAACGCACCAAATTTAACAGACTGTAGTATATTGGAAGAAGAGTCTGAAGATCCAAAGACAAGTGAAAATAAAAGGTCACGGTACCAACCTTATGCTACAACTTCGCGTAAAAGAAAATACGGTGAAGATGATTTTGAGAGACAAATTGTCGAAACTTTGAAAACTGCAGAAAACAGACATGTATCTTTTTTTAAATCAATTTTACCATTTCTGGAAAAACTAGACGACAACCAAACATTGACCTATCAAAGTCGTGTAATGCAAATATTGACAGATTTCAATCAACCCACATATCAATACAATCAACCGTCATACAGCGGCTACCAAACAGCATTTCAAAGTAGCTACCAAAGATCACAAGAAGCTACAGCGACTTATCAAACAACTCGTAATCTATCATCTACAAGTATCCATGGCCAGACTTCGCCAAATCCATCCACAGAAGATTTATCAAATAATTTAAGCGATATCTTATCAAACACACAGGACTCCGAATACGATTTTACTTAAATCTAGTTACATGATTTAAGAACATCGCAGAGGGACCACGAGTCCGGAGGGGCAAAATCATATTTGGACTCCTGTATCTTTTGATAAAACATTTGATTACATAATAAATAATAATATTTTGATAAGTTCGTTTTATTTCTTACCTGATAGTTAAACCAAGCATCTCCATAGGATCAACAGGTTTTCTGAACACATATTGTTTTTGTAAACGAGGTGCTATCTTGGTAAGTAGTTCTTCAAAACTGGTAATGGTCATTCTAAAATATTCAAAAAATTTCTTATTCCCACACATTTTTAGCGCTGCATATTTCCTTCTGAAATGAGTTCCGTCTTGGTTCATTTTTAAAATATATGGATTTACCCATTTCCTCTGTTTCTGTTTTTTTTCATTCGTCTTAGTAACAAGAGGAGAATAACTCTTTTTTCGCGATCCATTTCCAAATAAACACTTTCGAGCACACCAACTGCCAAATATCGACTGATAATTCTCCCTCGCGGCACGCCGTCCGCGGCACCGTGCTGCGGCACGACGTCGTGCCGTGTTACGGCGGCGGCGCCGCAACGTCACACGGCGGCCGGCGCCGCGCCGTGGACATGGGGCCGCGGCCTAATTCCCTATTAAAATTACGTCATTGCACCCGTGTGTACAAAATGTCTGTACATCTATTAACTTTGCTTTTATCTTATTTCAGGTAACGTTATTAAATATCTCAAACAACGAGATTTCTTCTTTTCCAAAGTCACTGAGCAGATTTTATAATCTAGTGACTTTAGATATCTCAGGAAACCGTTTGAATGAACTAACAGAAAATGCACTTTATAACCTCACGTCGCTGGAAGTGCTCAATCTATCACGAAATTACTTCGATTCCTGGCTCGACATTAGCCCAAATAATTTTCTTGAACCTGCAACAAACCTCAAAATCCTAGATTTGTCTCATAACAAATTTCGAACTATGAGCAATTTGGCAAATCAAGAACTGTTGACAAGCGCTTCGTTGGAGACTTTAATCCTAGATTATTGCGAGATAGATTCCATACACGGAAGATCTCCGCTGGCTGGATTAAAAAACATCAGAGTACTCAGAATGAACTTTAATCCTCTACTGCGGATACAGAATCTTATATCGTCAACGCTAAAGAGCCTTTACGTTAGTAACTGCCAACTGAGCACATTAAATCACAACGAGCTGATGTACTTACCATCTTTGATTTATCTGAAAATATCCCACAACAATCGCCTGGAACTTTCCGATTCTGCGTACAATTTATTTTCAGATTCACTTAAGTTTATAGACATATCTTACTGTAACGTTCTACAGCCCAACCTACAGGGGTTTCCCAACCTTAGAAAGGCTTTGTTACATCATAACATGGTACGATACTTGAGAAGCAATGAATTTGCAAATAATACGAAGCTTGAATATCTCGATCTGTCTTATAATAACATCGGGTCACTGAAAAGCGACACTTTCAGAGGACTCAGTATGCTGAAATATTTGGATTTATCTTGGAATGAAATTGCAAATATGCCTGAGGATGTTTTGCTAGAAATGTCATCACTGACGCAAATAAAATTAGCCCGAAACTATATTACCAACGTTGGACACCTGAAGTCTACATCAGTGAGCGTTCTGGATATGAGTTCATGTGAAATCAGTTCAATTGGTAAAGATTCTCTAGAAGGGTTGCAGTCTCTTGTAGATTTGGATTTGTCCCGTAATCTCATGTCGCATATACCTGATAGTATCTCATCAAATACGTTGAGATATTTAAATTTAAATTACAATCGTATCACTTTCGTGAACAATTACACGTTTTTCATGATTCCTAGATTAACTGGGTTGTCTGTAATTGGGAATAGATTTACAACTATTTGGAGGAAATCATACTTTGAATTAAATCCATATTTGGAAAGACTAGACCTTGCCGATAACATGTGGCGCTGCGATTGTGCTGACAGCAACATGATAGATTTTTACGAGTTTATTACTTTGGAGCCGAACAAGAAAGAGGAATCGTACAATCTTATATGTAACAGTCCAAATAATGTCATCGGTCAGACTTGGCTAGAAGCTTGTTTCTTTTCCTGGAATCCCACCGCATCAAACTCAAACGCTGATAGTCTAATTTGGTTTCTTATTGTTATGATAGTTGGTGTATCGTTATGCATAGTGTTGACAAATTGTATTAGAAGATCTATGAAGCGTCGTTTGGCAGTTATTAACGCTGATAGAGAAAGGCAAGTCGAGCAGGCAAGAGACAGACTCAGACAATTACGGATGCGCGCAGAACAGGAAGCACTTTGCAACACTCCAGACCCTAGGGACTTGATTGCACCCCCATCTTACGACGAAGCTCTCTCCATGCCAAAATTGAATACCTCATGTCATTCATTAAATGAAACGGGATCGGGAAAGGGGAGAAAAAGAAGAGGGAGAAGAAAAACTAAATCTAGTGGTGATTTGTTGGAAGAGACAGATAGAAATGGTGATATGCCAGTTTTAGAAGAGTTTGAAATAAACGAGACGCCTGACGAAGCTCGTCGAAGGAGGCGACGAAGAGCAAAAAAATATGGTAGTCATGAAATAGCAGAGCTGGACAATTCACCTGGAGTTCGACGCAGGCGTATGTCAGAATATGGAGTAGATGTTGGTGATAGTTATACTGTAGTAGTTGAAGCTGACTTAGAACAACCCTTGAACTCTCCTAATGGTAGAGCTGCTGAAGATGACCACGCTCTGCGAGAGAGCAACTTTTAATACCCTCCGTTCTTACCTATTAGAATAGGTACTTTTCAGTAAGTAAATAAATTAGATTTAATCAATGAAATATTTTTTAATTAACTTTAATAATTTTAACCTCTATGTTTTAAAATTAAATAAAATTTGTTTGTGTTTCGTAATCATTTTATTCAAGAACCTTCTTTGTCTTTGTGATATAATTTTCAGTTGTAGTTTTCTTTTGTACACCGCCATCTATTGTGAATTGTCCGCATAGTGGTGGATGAGGTATGAATACGCTGTCTGATACCAAGCTGCGACCGCTTGCTCATACTAGCTAAATATTTTACCTAAATAGTATTATCAATCTTCAACAGATGGCGCTTTAGTAGTTGTAACCCGAAAAATAATGTGCAGGATTAAAAATATCAGCATGGCCGCCCCAAAATTAGAATTAAATAATTAATAAAAAAATTAAATTAGGTTATTCTAGGATCTACTTTTAATGGTGTGTATTAAAGAAATCTAACTATCTAATTTAATGCATTAGAATAATTTTAGAATAACATAATTTTATTGCTATGAAGTATCAAAATGGTTATTCCAGGTATTATTGAGCTTGGCAGCCACAATTAGATTTACAAATTTGCCTTGCTTTACTCTCTACTTTCATTAGCATGACTTTTTATTTTTATGAATCTTATTACATATATATTTATTTTATGAAATTTTTTATTGTAATGAATCCCATTTTGATAAAAAAATATTGTACGGAATTCAAAGATAATTATTAGTACCTATCTGGCTGCCGCCCGTGGCATCGCTTACGTGGTTTATGAATATATAGGTACATTGCCTATGTCCCATTCTCAGTCATAATTAATCTATACACCAAATTACATCGAAATTTGTTCAGCCGCTTAGACGCAAAAAAGTAACAAACAGACTGACAGAGTTACTTTCGAATTTATAGTATTAGCATGGTTTTATTTCTGAGTCTGTTGTATATAATTTATACCAGTTTTAGCCAATCGTTTTGAAATACGAGTATTTGGTAAAGTGTATAAATGTGTAGATTAGTAGTAGATAAGTGTATAACTTTTAAATAAATTATATACGAAATATGAATCAACCTGTTATATTTGTATTTTTCAAATAAAATTACAGTATTTATAAAATCTTCTTACGGAGCTATTTATTGTTCTGTCTTGATCACTTTAATAAAAATAATGATTTTACAATTCATACCATTTCTCACATTTAACTAGCTAAATGTCAACGAAATCTAGATCATACAATAAGAAATCATAATTATAAAATATTTTCACATACAAAGATCTGAATTTATAACTAAGAACGAATGGAATTTAAATAATATGTACATACACACGCAATTATGAATATGAATGAATTGCTTATAATAAATGGTATCACATCCTTATTTCCTACACATAACGTTACTTAGAGGAACTTATACTTAGCCAGACCACGAAGGAATCGATAAGCTTTCTTTAGGAAAAGTGACACGTTTGCCAGTTGTACATTTCGGTTAATTTTATTTGCAAGTAAGTACAGAACCTCTGATATACCAATTTCTGCATGGATGCACAAAGAAACCAAATAAGACACAATAGTTACTGCCTAACAATATTTTACAATATTACTTAAAAGTTTACGGCTATCGTGAACATGGCAACACTTTTTACACGTATAAAAATATGTTTAAACTTATTTTGCAATATATTTCCATAAATATATTAATAAACTACTAAATACAAGGCACTGTCGACTACAAACACACTTTGGCAGCAAAAGTTCACGAGATTTACAGTCTTTTCCAAACAATTCCACCATACCACACATTAAAATGTCTTCACACACAATAATCACAGAATTTCGCCGAATAAGAAGTGTTTGTTAATTGACACTGATGATATCTACGCAAAGTGTTTTAGTCCATACGTTTGAGACTGGATTTCAAGTGGTTGTACGAGTCCCAGACTCTGACGGTGTAATTATAATGTCCCCGGCATTCGATCTACTCCTGGTGACTAGTACTGGTGTCTTAGGCTTTGGGATCTCCGCCATCTTTATACGGACTCGGCCCATATCAGGAGAGTACACTGGAATATATTCTCGAGATGGCGATAGGAAGTCGGAATCAGTGGTCTGATCTCCATTCATAAGAGGCTGAGAGATGTCTGATTCGACAGTACCATTTAGTTTAGGTTCGTCGTCATTTATGGGCACGAATATGTCTTCGCTAGATAAAGAATCTGGTGATGCTGGTGCAGTATCAAAGGATGTTTCTTGCTTAGGAGTTTGATCTTTGTCTGTTAAATTATTGTCTTTTGAACTACTTTTGTTTTGATTCGTATCTCTAGGGCTGTCAGTTCTTACGCCATTTGGTTCGTTGTGGGCAATACCATTGCTTATATCACCGTTTCCCCCTTTTTTTTGGTGGACTTCATGAGTCGGGACTAGTTCATACTTTCCGTTAGCTTTTCTTTCAATTGGCTCTTCTACCGGCGCTGGTTTACCTAATAATGATTTATTCATATCTACCATTTCTTTAGATGCCTTTTCAACATCTCTTTTTTGCTGACGTAAGAGTCGTCTGTCTCTCCGTTTTCTCATTTGCCCTTTGGCTATAGCAAACCCTATTAGCCCAACTAATAGCACGACAATTATTGCAATGCAAACATAAGTGCCAGTTTTATGAGGGGATACGTTTTCATTTGAAGCTGGTAATTGGCTAAGAACCTCAGATGCTTGTGTAACACGTATTTGCTCTGAAATAGTGGTATCACGAGGTGTTGATGAAGTTATTACTTTTTCTGTGGTTTTTGGAGGTTCACTTTCAACGTTCCAATCACGACCCCCTTGATACACAGTGGGAGGTACAGGTATAGGAAATTCTGTTGTAGATCTATTGATATCGTCTTCAAAGATTTTAACGACGGGTCCAGGAATTATTTCCACAAATGCTTCAGTCGTTGTTTCTACATCATGATCTAAGTCATAATCTATCGGTGAATATCCAGATCCTTCTCCAGATCCTTCCAAAGGATCTGCGGTGGTGCTATCATTATCTACAGGTATAACTTCATCAGCCTCTAATAACTCTGCATTTAGTTTAGATGTTTTTCTAGGTTCGATCAAATATTCGGATATCGTAGTACTCTCGCCATCCCCAGACCCTGATCCAGATCCTTCAATGAAGCTCGAAGGAGGCGATATAGTGTGTCCAACTATTAAAAACTGTTGGGAATCATCATCATCGACAACATTTTTGCTTTGAAGAACGTTACCATCCTCTAGATCGCTGCTTGCTACTAATGGCATTGATTTCAATTTAGTCGATTCCTCACCGACTTGCACTGCGTCCAGCGGCTGGTCACCCATCATCATGTCGAGATAGTTTATTTTTGTTTTTGGAACTTTGCATAAATCTTTTGTTTTTAGCTCCAACCATGATTTTCCTCTTAGTTCTTTAGGAGAGGCACACGTGACAGGGTCTATTACCACTTTGCCCATTATTAAATGGTCACGTGCTAATATGTTGTCACAAGAACAATCAAGAGGATTTCCTTCCATCTCTAAATGTTCCAAGCTAAACAAATGCCCCAGATCAGAGGGCACATTTTTCAAATTATTGTTGGTCAAATCTAAAGAGCTGACACTAGCAGGTAAGTGTACCACGGAGAGTTTTTGTATTCTGTTATTGGCAAGGTTGAGATGTACTAGTTTTTTTGCGTTATGAAGGAATTTGTTGAGATCTTGAATGCCATTGGTTGAGAGGTCCAAAGTGACAACTTCAGTAAGCCGGTCGAGCTCGTGACTAAGTTTCGTGATGTTGTTGTGAGAGAGATCCAAGATATTTATATTGTGGTGCTTCTGGCGGAGGGTGAACTTGTAGAGTTCAGCGAGGCTGCTGCAGGTGGCACGGTGGAGACCATCGCGTGTTGTTGTACAGATGCAGCCATCAGGACAGACGGTAGCCAAAGTAGGTGTTAGCAGTAATGACGCCGCCAGAATATAGGAAGATAGTTGGAGCCACATCTTGACAGGAACAGGGCACCTGAAACGAGAAAGAAAAATAAGTTTATTTATGATAAATAATATCTTTATTATTTATAATAGACTATTGTTTTATTGATTTGCCGACGCTATTTACGTGAGGTAATTCACGTCCATATTCATTTAACGCCAATCTGTTAGCGGTCGCATCGTGTCTCAAATTTCAGCCGCAATGCAATGTAATCCACACGTGTTTTATAAACAGTTATCGAGTGTTTTGTGTTGTTATGAAAACAGAAAAAGTCAGCATAAAATAGTCGTGAAGTGAGTGTTTCTGCAGTATACTTAAACTTGTTTTGTTGATTATCCAGGCAATCTCGGATCTAGTTGTTACAGCTATTAGATAAATCACACCATCCCTGCCTGCAAACTGCCATCTAAAAATAGGACGGAATAAGTTATAGCGCAGCGGTCCCCTGCGGTCTATTACCAACTCAACCTCTCCAATTATTGCAACTGCAGTTAGCCTGCAATTTAAATCTACGCGTTTCCTCTCATTCATAACGGCATCTTGACAATGATTTAAATGCCTGTTCTCTCAATCAACCGAGCTTCCCTCTTAAATATTTTCTTGTATTTAGTGATCCGAATCAATAAATAAAGTGAAAGGAAAAGTATTTTGTTTGGCCTGTGTTGATTTACGATATAACTATTTTAAGATAAACACTTCGAACATTGAAAAAATTGAGCACGCAGGGTTTATTCATTGGAATTAATATTTGTCATGTCTCAGCAACATATTCGAAGTCTTAGTCTAACCTATACAACCTTAGACGACACAGATTTTGTAGGATCATCGTCAACGCACAAAATTAGTTTGAAAGTGGATATGCCTAGAAGTTACAGTGTAAAAATTATGAATAAATTATTGTTTGAGCTGAAAACAATTGAAGATATGGTTCATCCTGTCATGTTCCGTATTTTTGTACCATTCTACTATCAACTATGATGTGATGTAATATAATCTATTTCTGGACATAATATATCCTCGGTGCACCTGACCGGCCAAGAAGTGGTTCAATGTTAAGTCGACAGGAAGGCGGTCGTTACTCATTTGTGGGACTATGACGACTCGGTCACACCTAACGATAGTAAGTGGCTCTGCGGGGGTGTTGTTTGCGACTTTGATGTAGAAGCGTTACTTATATCACAGTATTATGTGCATTATTAGTAGATAGGTACCACGGGTGTAATACTATTCGAACGCAAAAATATGATCAATATGAGTCGTATTACTCAGTCTATATTCATGACTATACATTATATTTTTAAAAGAAATTTTTTGGGTCATTGATGCATTAGACTCGAAAATCGTCTTATGAATTAGGGAGAACTTATATTAGGGACTAGCTGACCAATCCGCAGCTTCCCGCGCGTAGTTTTTCAATAAAAACATTACCCTCCTTCTGCACAGTTGGGTAAAAAGTAGCCTATGTCACCCGGGGATAGTGTAGCTTCTCAATGGTGAAAGATTTTTTTAAATCGGTTCTGTAGTTTCGGAGCATATTCAATACAAACAAACAAACAAATAATAAAAACTTTCCACTTTATAATACATATTACCAGCTGTGCCCGCGACTTCATCCGCGTGGAATAGCATTTTAATAGTCTTTGGGTAGCATTTTTAATTATGAAGGCTAATTATTTTACAAATAAGACACATACCTAATACCAGCGCTACAGTAGCTATATGTTACAGTGGCACACCGCTGAGTGACGACCTATTTTGTAGTGTCTTGTATTAGGTATAAGTATAACTGTTGTATTCGTAGAGTGTAAAAATGGACACAAAATAAATATATTTCTATTTCTATACGTATAAATACTTTAATGAGCTATTTGCAGTGTTTCTGCACTGTAATGAGCTTATTAAATGATTTAAGTATATAAGTGCATAAGGTATAAAGTATTAATATCAGTTTATTTATGTACATTTTTATAAACTGGGTTTTTTGTGTTCCCATAGTTTGCCAAAACATAAAGATTTTGCGGATTTGATACGCGTGAACATGCCACATGCACGCCCATGGGAAAAACATTTTTTTTCTAAATGAACTCCTGCAACTTTATGCGTCTGTCCTTGAGCTTTAATAATTGTTATTGCAAATGCAATAAATTTTCTGTGAATATTAATGAATTATCAGCGGAAAAAATCAGTATTTGGGGGGCACAGTCGTCTGCCCTCACGTGTCTACCTGTTCGGGTAAGCACACTTAGGCATATTTCCCCACCTACACCGTGACGTACCAACCCCCTCCCCCCCCCCCCTCCCACACATCAGAATAGATCTAATATTTTTGTCTCTTGTCGCAAACTTATAAAACATTCACATAAACCTTACATATTTCCATACAAACTTTCATCCCCTATTCCCTATTGTTATTTTACACCCTTGAGGGTAAAACTTTTACAAACTTTGAATGTCATATTTATTTATATCAAATCAACAGCCTAAAAAATAATTTTCAAGCTTCTAGCTCTAAAAATGACGATACTTCCATACAACTTTTCACCCCCCCCCCCCCCCCCATTTAACCCCTTACAACCCTTTTTTCGCGTTAAAAAGTAGCCATGTCCTTTCTCAGGCTCTAGACTATCTGTGTACCAAATTTCATTTAAATCGGTTCAGTAGTTTTGGCGTGAAAGCGCGACAGACAGACGACAGAGTTACATTCGCATTTATAATATTAGTAAGGATTAGTATAGAAATAATACTCTGGTACCCTGCAAGGCTAGCACAGCGATTTCCTTGTCTACTCTTCGAAGAGACGACAAGGCTCTGACCGCAACTTGTGTTTCTGCGTGTATTGTTATTTGTTGTTTTATATTGCTTTTTAAATTTGAGTGTGATGTACAATAAAGCGTTATTCTATTCCATTTTCTGTCGATTCTTCCGAAATTGTATTTGCCATGAGCAGCTTCAATAAGTTTTATTCCTAGACAAGAGCAAGATACTCTGCATATAGCAACGTACGTTGTATATATAGTTAATTAAATGTCTAACCAAAAATCGTTGGCAAGCGCGTGATTGAAAAGAGTGCGAAAGAGACAACTTGAGAAGACAGTGTAGTCTAGGCATCGTATGACCTAGACAATTTTAGAAGAAAGTTGTCTATCCTTAAATGTCAAAGATAGAAAAAATTATGGCTATCGTGCTCGGCGTTGTAGACTGTCGAGGAAGTGTCGACAACGTTTCTTCCCGTTCACTCTCGCAATCGCCGTGCTTGAGACGGTCGACAAGTATCTTCTTTGTTACGATAAATGACTCATGACTAAATCTTTCTCTACAGTTACTGTGCTAGGCCTACAGATAACCTATAGAGGAGGCCTATGTTCAGCAGCCGACGACAAATAGCTGATATGATGATGGTGATGAATACTCTGATTGTTTATTCCTGTCTCCAATCTTCTTAAATAGTCTGTTAAATACCTTATTGCTCAGTGCACGGTGTTAAGGTCAATATTAATGACTTAAATTAATACTTATACGAGTAGCTTGGAACCTTAAAAGGTCGTTTCCTAAATATAAAGTATTTAAACGTAAATAAAGACTCGACAAGACAAATATCAACTTTTGAAGAATTACGGAAAAAACATAGTTTTTTAAGCGATTGAAAATAGTTTGTCTACGGGTATAACAAAGTATATTAGCCAAATCAAATCTATGCAAAAGTAATATTTCAATAACAATTCAACAGACGTCCAAAGATCTTCATAAGATATACCTGTCCGAATTATCCATACAAATATTATGATTTCGAAAGTAACTCTGTCTCTATGTCTGTCTGTTTGTTATGTTTTCACGACTAAGCGGCTGGACCGATTTCATGAAATTTGGTGTACAAATAGTTTATGACCGGGATTGAGACATAGGCTACTTTTTAACCACCTGCGGAGGAGGGTAATGTTTTTATTGACAAACCTCGCGTGCGAAGCCGCGGGCGGCAGCTACTCACACTAATATGTAATAATGTGAAATTTTAGATGTTTGCTTATTTGTTTGTTACTCAATCACGTCGTAATGACTGCAACGATTTCGATAAAATTTGTTGAGTTGATAGACCTTGATTCACACATAGGCTACTTTTTGTTGACAAACAACGCGTGTGAAGCCGCTGGTGGAAGCTAGTAGTTATATAAATCTGTGACATTTCAGAGTCCATGGTCAACCGGCACAGTCCTTGTGACTCATTCGCTTTCGATACCACAACACCCTTTTATTGCGGTTTCAGGGTAAAATTCAAGCCACAAACAATAGTAGATGTATGAACAGTAAAGCTTTGACACTTAATAAAAAATCTGTAGACATTACTGTTATCCCTCGAATGAAAAATGTATCTACGTACTAGCTGACCAATCCGCAGCTTCGCACGTGTAGTTTTTCAATAGAAACATTACCCTCCTTCTGCGCAGTTGGGTAAAAAGTAGCATATATCACCCGGGGATAGTGTAGCTTCCCAACAGTGAAAGATTTTTTAAATCAGTCTAGTAGTTTCGGAGCCTATTTAATGCAAACAAACAATCTTCTTCCGTGGTGCAGTGGGCGAATAGCCGGCTGCGACGCAGGAGGTAGCGGGTTCGATTCCGGCCTCGAAACAAATGTTTGCATGATCTACAGATATTTGTTCCGGGTCTGGTTCTTTTTCTATATATTATAAGTATGTATTTACAAAAAAAAGTATATAAGTATTCTATCAGTAGTTGACTGCCTCCATGGCGCAGTGGGCGTATAGCCGGCTGAGACGCAGGAGGTAGCGGGTTCGATTCCCGCCGCGGAACAAATGTTTGTATGATCTACAGATATTTGTTTCGTGTCTGGGTGTTTTTCTATATTATATTATAAGTATGTATTTACAAAAAAAAAGTATTATTCTATCAGTTATCTGGTTCCCATAGTACAAGCTCTGCTTAGTTTGGGGCTAGATAGCGCTGTGTGAAATGTCCAGCAATATTTATATTTATATTTAATTATTTAGTTATCTGGTTCCCATAGTACAAGCTCTGCTTAGTTTGGGGTTAGATAGCGCTGTGTTAAATGTCCAGCGATATTTAATCAAATCTTTCCTCTGTATAATATTGGTTTAAGTAGACGAAAGTCTTATCGAACGATCGAGGCTTGCGAAAATAGTCTATTTTCGCGTCCTAAAAACGGAAAATAAACTAGTGTGCTTGATTTTTACGTCAAAGCTTTGCAGAAAAAGAACTTGAAAGATAATTGTTATTATATTTACTTATGCAAATTATAATAAGGCACTAAAAAATGATTCCATGCATAAATCGTTTTTTTTTCTCGCATAATACTCTGCTGTTTTTTTTTTGTAAGATTGCAATATTTACAATTCAACTGTAATCTCATTTCACGCCATTGTGATAACTCTGTATATCAGAGAATCAACATCCATTTTTGGAATTGTATAAGGAGCTGTAAATCATTTTGACGTTTCTTGTAATTGATTATTGTTTTACATCTTCAGTGAGCATAATGATTATACGAATTCGTTGTGAATGGGACATCTGTTCAACCAGTTCGAAATAATCAGGTAAATTGCACAAACTATCCTGATTGGAATAATATGATTCAAACTTTGAAACGTTCATTAAAATAAATATGTTGGTTTATATCGCCAATTTTAAAATTTATATCAATTTTTATTTCTATTAAAAACAAGAAAAGTTTATTAGTTTGTAGGGGGTAATTTCAAAATCTTCAAGCAATTTTTTTTGACAGAAAGCTACACGATCCTTAAGTGTATAATTAATATTATATTATTAAATTAATAATATAATTACTTAGTTACAATTTTGATAAAAGTTCGTGCGAAGTAGGGCAGGTCAGTTTAATTTTAATATAAATTAAGTTAGGCAAGTCGTTATATAAAAGTCGTTACGCGACGTTAGCCCTAACACTCATAAGCGATAATTATCAAATAAATTACAATGTATCAATTCAATTTAAAATAATACATATAATAAAATTGTACTCATGGAAATTAAATATATAATATTTCTAAATTCATTCATCATTTCGTAAAATCCAGTCCATCAAATGGTTGTCTGGAAGAGATCGCTTTTAGCGATAACACCGCCAATTGTAATATCGCGTATCTAGTTATACATTTTAAATATTATTTGTTAATTTTAATGTGGTGTACAATAAACAATATATAAATATAAACATTGCTGGACATTTCACACAGCGCTATTAGCCCCAAACTAAGCAGAGCCTTGTGCTATGATAATCAGATAACTGATAGAATACTTATATACTTTTTTTTGTTGTAAATACATACTTATAATATACAGAAAAACACCCAGACATGGAACAAATATCTGTAGATCATGCAAACATTTTTTCCGCGGCAGGAATCGAACCCGCTACCTCCTGCGTCTCAGCCAGACGCCCACTGTGCCACGGAGGTCGTCAAAATAAAGCGTTTTCTATTCTATTCTATTTCTATTAAATTATCTGCAACAGAAAACAGGCAGAACGATATGAGATCATTATGTTAAATTTATATAAAACCCACACAGGTATTATTCACATCAGAACATTATTCTGAAACAATGTACTAACTGCGTCCTGCTTTAATATTTTTAAGGAGTTGTAAATGTATTGTTAAATTTCAGATTTGGTGAAATGACGTCAAGGTTGATTTAATACGGCCATTTCTCATTTATTAGTAAGGTTTGTTTCACAAGTTTTCGATATTATAAGAGACCAGATACTGGTATGGGATAATTATTCAATGTTTTTCATTAAACACTTTAAATATTGGCTGATTTGAATTAAAATTTCGTTCTAACCATCTGATTTGGGCTTATAACCAGGAGTCAAACACCTTTTATGTTTAAGAAAAGTGCCTGATGTTAAACGTACGTACGTTTATCTGGGGGCACAGTAGTGCCCCCGCCAAGTCGAGCGCAACGCAAGCCATATTATATTTTTCTTGTTTTGTTATTTCATGATTTACTAGCTGACCTGCCCCGGCTTCGAACGTATTTTTAAGTAAATAAAATATAACCTAAGTATAACAAATATAATATTTGTATAGATTGTACCTACTACGTAGTATGTATATTATTTATCTGTCGTATATATATAATTTTTATACTTTGGTCTACCCATGAGGATAATAATAAACACAGCCTTTCAGGTAACCATAATACATACGTTCGGATCAGGCCATCCCTAAAGTGCGAGGGACGGCCTGACCCAAACGATAGCGGACGACAGCGACTGGCTTACACAATAAGGCTATGGATTAACATACACATTTCTAATCAACTGAACATTTTGGATCATTGTAGATTTTATAGGGATTCATTTGTTACATGACCATAAAGTGAAATATGGGTTGTGGTACTATTATAGTCAAGGTTTTAAGGTTTTTAAAATGGATTATCATAGCACGCACCCCCAACTCAAGTATGCTATGTTATGACTACTTATGACTTATTAAGTGACTGTTGATTTATGAAACGCTCTGTTTACAAACGATTGCAGTTACACGCATGTTGTATCATTACATTTGCAGTCAGCCTTGTTACAGTTAAAGCGATACCTACAACAACGGGCTTTAAGTACCTACATTATGTATTGATATATTTTCCTTATTAGGGCCAAGAAGCTCATTTGCAACGAGGAGTTAGCAGATGCAAGGCTCCACAGCCTCGAGCATCGTCGAAAGGTTGCAAGCCTCTCGGTTTTGTATCGTATACATTTCAATGTGTGCTGCGTAGCTTTTCAACCTGATCCCATTCTATCATCGGACAACCAGACGCTCCGCCACATGGTAGACATACCTCCCATACTCACAATGCGGTACTCTTCCACCTTTCTTATACGCACCGCCAAGGAGTGGAACGCCTTGCCTGAGTCTGTGTTTCCTGATAACTACAACCTAGGGGTTTTCAAGTCGCAAGTGAATAGGTTACTTCTAGGCAAGTCCGTACCATCGTAGATTGCATCATTGCTTACCATCGGGCGAGATCGTGGTCAAACGCTAGCCTATAATTTATAAAAAAAAGATGGTAATACGACCTATTGAAGATTGCAGGGAGCCGTTGATTGCAGGCCGCACAATATTGGTCGCGCTGGAAATATATGAGGTCTACGTTCAAATTGTTTAGCAATGGATCATCCATGGCTAATCTAATGATTATTATGTATAGATTACTTTTTGATTTTACTGTTTGTTTTAATACTCTTCGCCTCATTATTAGACCAAGCCTTCACTGAGTTTTTATTCATCTCCTGTGATAATTTTTAATGGGCATAAAACACCAAGGAATACAATATTAATATCTTCCAATACCTATATTAAAGTTAATAGAAATATTAACAATGCTAGCTTATAGTTTATCCCTACAAGATTATAATAGCATACATTATGACGATTAT
This sequence comes from Philereme transversata, assembly GCA_963924445.1. NCBI lineage: Eukaryota > Metazoa > Arthropoda > Insecta > Lepidoptera > Geometridae > Philereme > Philereme transversata. The sequence goes on from OZ004342.1 coordinate 17,658,830, forward strand.
AATAGCGTTTTTGTACACATAATTATATTAACTAATTGCCTGTGTTCAGTGGTCGAAATTCAATTGTAACCAATATATCTTTTGCTTAATTTTGGCATTCGCCTTCTTTTCCATATAAACTTTGACGATATTATTGAGTGCAAGACGAAACGCAGTGCGGAGCAAATCGCACTCACCCTGATGAAGATTCACGAAACATTGTCGGCCGAAACACCAATAAAAGTGTACGCGATAAATCCCGTATTTATAATAATGACTGAAATAAATCACGAAGGTGTTTTTATAAAAGATTATTAATATAAAGATGCTTTGTATATGGTCCTTTCCGTTAAAGAAATGAGGATAAAACAAAACCTTATCCAAATCCTTGAAACACTGATCTAGAGTCTAGTGTGTGGTCACTTTTCCAGGTAAATAGAAATAAAAATGAGAAGAAGGTCGACTACTGAGTAAGAGCCAAGCGGTTAACAGAATAGACTCCAATGACGTGTGATTGCATAACATCACAGGTAGCCAAGATCCGGTGATAACAAGGCCAGTAAATATTGTGCTGAGAGGAACTTATGTTATGGAAACTGGTAAACCTTTATTCTTTTTTGTACCCAAATAGATTACAGATCTATATCAGAAATAGATTAGTGGTTCGCCCCAAACTGAGATCTCGCGGTCTCCCAAAACAGAAAAAAAATATTCTTAGGACGACTCGCGCAACGATGCCTAAACGTATTTAATGGCTAAATATGATTTAAGGAGTTGTCAAATTTTACAAACACGTAACATGTTTAGTTCCTAAATACGTTTAGAGATCGTTGTGCAAGCTGCCCTATCTTGACTAATCTATCTTTGACTAATAAAATAGTGCCACGAAATACGCAACCAAAAAACTTGACCTACAGTTTTATTCAAATTACAGGTAACGGGAGTTCATGTTTATTGGTTTTTCTTTTTGGGGTAGAAACTGCAATTATTCTGGATTTCAGATTTTTCCCTATATTTGTGTCACTTAAGCTACACGCATACTAAATTTCAGCACTGTGGGGTTACTGGTGTACCCTGTGAATTTAGTCAAAGTTCAGTTTTTATAATGGCTAATAACTTAAAAACTACAAGGTTTGAACTAAAAATAGAAACTGGTTCGAAATGTACTTATAAAGACCTATTAGACGTGTCATTTGACCAGATAGTTCCATTTTCATTTTTTTTTACCCTTCTTAAACCCCAATATCTGCCATCACTACCTTCCTATATACCAAATTTCACGATGATCGGATAAACGCTTTGAAAGTTATCCTAGGACAAACAAACATACATATATACATACAACGCCGATTTACCCAAGTTGATTTAGAGATCTCGCTTCGCTCGATCAAAAATGCTTGCAAAAAGGGAATTTGGAAAGGTGAGTGTAACCCTAAGAGTTTTTTTTTTATCTTTAAATAGCTCAACTACTCCAGATCACTACCATTACGTAAGTCATGCTTAAGTTCGATCTTCTTCCATATTTACCATTGTTCAAAATTGGTAAATGATCATCATCATCGTCAGCCCTTCTCATCCCACTGCTGGGCATAGGCCTCTCTTCATTGTCGCCATTCGCCTCTGTCTCTGTTTTAACCCACATACGACCTGCGATTTTTATCATGTCGTCGACCCATCTTGCCGGTGGACGACCTGCGTTCCTGGTTCCGTCTCGGGGCCACCACTCAGTCAGCACCCTGCTCCACCTGTTATCACTGCGCCTGGCCACATGTCCTGCCCAACTCCATTTGAGTCCCAATATACGCTTGCTAACGTCTTGAACTTTAGTCCGCTTGCGAATTTCGGTATTGGGGACTCGGTCTAGCAGTGTGATGCCAAGTATGGGGCGCTCCATGGCTCTCTGTGCAACTCTAATCCTGTGCACTGTGCTGTCCTTCCTGTTTCCTATGTTCCTGTATTCCTGTGTCTTTTTTGGTAAATGATAAATGTAGGTAATGCAACGATAATTAAATCATAATCTGTTTCAGACATAGTAACTTTGTATTGCAAATGCATAGTCTTTGAATAAGAACAACATTATTAAAATTAAACAGATGTGTTGCATCTGATATCTAGACATTTCAAGTCTAGACATCCGTCTGTATGAGTAAACTCAATTAGATAAATAGGTCACTTTAGCCTACAATTCTGCGGCAGAATTGTCAGAATTTCTGCCCAGAAAGATAAAAAAATGATATTGTTATAGGAGAACTTTATATAGGTAATATAAGATAAGATACTACTAGATAAGATAACTCTTTATTGTAATTACCACACACAAACAATGTAACACTAAAATAAATCTAAAAAGGCAATACAATGGGCGACCTTATCGCTGATAATATGTACACGGTAACCGAAAAGGGATTATTCGCTCCATAAAACTGAATAAAGAAATCACAAAAAAGATGATGCTCCTGAAACAGATAACTTTCTTCAAAACCACCATCATTTTCAATGTGTTTTCTTAATGAAAACACCATATATTGAAACGCTTACAGCTTCATCAAACGATTTCCGTGGTACAGTGGGTGAATAGCCAGCTGAGTCGCAGGAGTAAGTTCAATTCACACCGCGGAACAAATGTTTTCCTTATCAACAAATATTTGTTCTGGGTCTGGGTTTTTTCTATATACCTATAAGTATGTACCTATACAAGAACAATATATTAGTATACTATCAGCTATCTGGTTTACATACTACAAGCTCTGCTTATTTTGGGGCTAGATAGCGCTGTGTGCAATGTCCAGGTATTTTATGATTAATATTTAAAAACAAAGATTGGTTTAAGCTCGTGTAATAATTATTGACCAGAGGGTTAACAGAACGTTAATACCTAACCTAATATGTACTTGTCTTGAAGAGTAAATATTGATTTTAAGTGGTAAAAGGAAAACGAAGTAGGTAAAGAAATAGCATTTCCTGGATTTAATGTTTACAAATGTACTCCAGTGGTTCGCAGAAGATATAAACACGGTGTTGTAAAGCATGGTGTTTATAAACTGATTGATCATCGAGTCAATATGGAGTTGGTTTTCTTTCCGTTCTATTGTGCTACACTTTGTTTCACAAACTGAGCTCACTTCACTTGAGCTTTAGAATTCAATAAACTAGGTATCTGCAATAAACTAAGAGCAAAAATATGCTAACATACCATAGAAAGTATCTTGTTAAACATAAGAAGAAAATACAATATAAACTTAAAAACAATCAGAAAGAAAGCTAAACAAGCAGATACAACATACACAATGAATAAGTTGAATTGGAAGTGGGCTGGTCATCTCATCAAAAGTGCAAAAGTCAAATGGGCAAAAGATGTAACCGAGTTGTACCCTAGAGAAGGGGAAAGAGCAGAAGGTAGATCCTTCCGAAGATGACAAGAAGATTTCAAAGTGCAGGAGCGCTGTGGAGAAAAAAGGCTCACGATCGCGTGCTTTGGTAAAGTCGTACCAATATCGATGCCATAGGATAAATAAATAATAATTTTGTAAACTTAGTATTAAGAGTGGTGAATAAAAGTTTTTGGAATTGAAATTGAAACTGGGAACCACGACAATGTAAGCACACCACGCACTAGAAAGTGCAGAGTAGGATGGCTCCCCACTAGGTGGTAAGATGACCTGATAAAGGTTGCTGGGAGCCTTTGGGTGCAAGCCGCACAAGAATGGTGGCTCTTAAAAATTATGGGATGTACATAGTGTTGTACATAGTATGTGTTCAGTAGTGGATGTACATCCACTACTGAACACAGGCCTATGTCTGATTATGTAAATTATTTTTATGGGATTTTTCGTTAGATGTCATGCTTAGTTTTAGCATTCGCGCTTCCTTCTCCATATAAACTTTAACTATGCCATTTACTATATGCTATGTCGTTTACGAGATTAGTGCGCCAGCGCATCTTTGAGAAGTTGAAGATAATTTAGCCACCGATACCATCACTGCGTTTGACTTAGGTTTGCAATTTAATTTCAATTTTTTTTTTCTTTTTTTTTAACTTATAGGTTTTTACGTAAGATATTAAGAGTACGTATATATATTTATATTATAACTATTATGTTAGGCATTTTTATTATGTTCTTATTTAGTAATTTGGGTCTGTATTATTGAAATACCTTTTTTCCTGTGTCACGCCTTACCTTCTTTTAGCACGACCAGGATGACTGGTAGATAAAGCTATTAGCATTAAGTCCTCCTAGCACTATTCTGTTTTGTGTGAAAGTATTAAGTAAATAAATATGCCAAATCTCCTCCAAATCTCACATTTCTCTGTGCGCCCAAAAACCTTATAAAGGGGTACAAAGTTTTCTCTTCGCGTATTTGTATATAGATTAGAATGCACTTCTGAATAATGTGTACTTTATAATTTTTTTATAAGGCAGATTTTACTGAAGCCTAAATTATATTGTTACCAGTAAAACTAATACTTACACATGAAAAATCTTTTCTTAAATTAGGTAAGCTTCTAACATAATATAAATATCCACAATATAAATGCAATTTTACAGTATTCCATTTCACTGACATGTTTCAGATGCTCAATGTCTAACTACGCAGTGCACTATCGATACCCACGTCAGTTATCGCTTGCGCGTACGCAAATCACTGTTATCAAACATCTATTACTTTAGTCTAACGCCGATATTAATGGCACAGAAAATAGGTTCGCAATCGCTATCTGTTGTATATTTCTCTAACAATTTATTGGTTGCCGCCCGCTGGATAGTGAATTCAGGTTCAAGAGTACCGTTTTACGTGTACTATGCATTATTTGGGTAATAACGATGGTGAAAATATAAAAAATAAGAAGAAATATTCTCATTTTTATGAATTAAATAGTAGATAGTAGTCGATTTATAAAAGAGATTAATTTAAAGTTGTTTGTGACCGCCAGATAGAGTCATAATTCCTCGTAAAATACGTATCCTAATAAAGAGTAATAAAGATAAAGATTTAATGAAGATTTTCTGTGAAATTATTAGTTAAATCTTTATACGAGTATTCTCATTGATTAAAAGATTTATGACTATATCATTAAAGTATCTCTTATGTTAATGTACCTACCTGTTTACTTTTATTTAGTAGGTAATAAAATATACATTTTTGAAACCACCTTAAACCCCCGGGATCACGCATATATTTTTGTGTGTTTGTGGTGTTTAGCAGATTAATTAAATGTAATAAAGTTGTAACTACTTGTTTTCTTTGTTTCACTTGTTTTCGCGGATGTTTATAACTGAAAATCAGTGTTTGCTCCTCGAGTAAAATTATCCGCTGAGTTGTGACCAATTTGGCACACCGCAACGCACACATTTTCTTATGTTACCTTAAGTTAAGTTCATTTTTATATATTTTGTCTGTTTAGTTCTTTCTTTGTATATATGTATAAATTGTTTGTTAATAAATCTTTTTTTAAATAGTATGTATGTGTGTGTTCGATGTTGCAAACAAACGCTATATCAATCAATCAATCAATCAACCACGAACAAAGAGAAACAATATAGTAAAATGGCATAGGTCAGTATATGTAGGCTGTTTATATCTTGCATTCAACTGGGGAGGTATGTGCAGCAGAAAATTCCTTGATTTGAGACAATTTCCAAAAATCTAACCAATTTCAATTTCGATTTAACTTTGATGTCAATGCAACGTTACTACGTTCAGTTAATGTTTGAATGGGGAAGACTGGGCCGTGGGCCCGGGCCCAAATGACTCCTGACCCTGAAAGAGAATGCTGCCTCTGCAAGGTGACGCCAATGCAGTTTTCATGGCTGTAAACCAGCACAGTCCTTCTTTTTCGGCACAGGGCTCATAGTGACTGGGTACGTATATTTTATATTATTTTTTGTTTAAGTCACGTGTTTTTTGTCTGTATTTCATTGTCTTTAATTAATTGTCTGTCTTTACTTATCCACTGTATGTAATTTCTGTGTATTTGTTACTTGTGTCGAAATAAATGTGTACATCTACTATCTCTCTAGATCGTAATGTGACTGAGAGTTGTGTACTTACGAAAAGGCTGTCTAACAATGAGGGGCACTGTTATTGCCTGCCCTAACAACAAATTAATAACCGAACTAAATTTTATATGGAGATAGGTGCAATTTTGTAGATTGCTCTGTCTTATAGCCGCTAACCGGATGCGTACGAAAATGTGGAACATTATCGTATTTCGCGGTGGATTAGCGCCAACTATGCAGCAAACAGTTTATAGCAAGCCTTTGCGATTTAAAATACGAGAGCAAAAATTAAACATGTCGTAATATTTGTCTGCGATTAAAGTGACGTAGAACAAGCAGTAACCTATACTTCAACAAATAATTTAATTCATATTTATGACACAGATAGCTGACGTGGTTCTGACATCCGCAAAATTGAAGTGGGACTGAGCAGGACACGTTTGACGTATGCCAGAGGAACTATGGGCGAAAACCACTACAGAATGGGTAGGCCCAGGTGGAGATGGACGGATGAACTGGATGCATACCCTAAAGAGTGGCCCCAATTAGCCAATTACCGGAATTAGTGGAAAGAGGGAAGGCTTTTGTCCTGCAGTGGGACTCTACGGATAATATATTTTTATGAACTGAAATTGTGCAATAATGTTACCCAAATCCAATCGCTAGTGTTGTTACAGCAGAGATTTAAATGAAGGATTGATTAAATACAGCTCAATCACAGTTAAATTTTCTTTAAATAAACATTCATGTCAGTACAGTCACTTTAACACTTTAACTCTCATCAACTCAATAAGCCAAGAGTCATCGGATCAACTGTTATTTTTTTTACATCTCTTTATTTATATATTTTTTTAATTTTTTTTTTAATTTATTTATTTATTTACGAAAAGCATCGGCACATATTAAACACAATAGTTACAGTAAATAGTATTAAACAGGCCATTTAAAGGTATCCACTGATAGAATCATATTATACTAACAAGCAACAACAAAATACAAAAGACAAAATCTAACCAAACACTGTACGGGTCACTCACGTTCAAGATACCGAATCAGGTGCCATTCACTAAATTTACTAGTAGATATAGAACAAGATAAGTTATTAAAAACTCATTAAAAACTCATCTTCACTCAGTCACACATGTCCTAAATCGATCAAAGAAGATATTATTAATTCTGTTTTTAGGATATGAAATACTGCAGTTAAATAGGTCAAGGTCATGCTCATTGCTCAATAGATTGAATATTTTACTTGCACGATACACAAACGCATTTTGGCGATAATGCGATAAAATAGGTTGCTTCTCCTAAACGTTCAGGTAGGCGCAAAAAATTATATCTTATTAAGGAGTGGCGGGCCATCGACAGCAAAATTAATTATTTTCTTCAAAAAGTTGCACTAAACATAAAAAATATGAATTGAATTATTTGTCAGACTATTTAATTAATTGAGATAAGTAAAACGTACACAGAAAATGTATGGGGTCAATATTAACCATATACATTTGTGTAAATTTTCCTGCAGGTACATTTGCTTAGCGACAACAGATGAACAGGGTATATGCCAATAGCGATCATTAAATATTGGGCATTGATTAATTTGTAATATATGTATGACGTTCTATTTAGCATTTGTCATACCTCAAGACCTTCAACAATTCACCGTCACATTCAATTCATAATCCAATCTCGTTCGGGTCAACGGTTATGTTTTTAAAGATTGATTACGTGAATTGGCCCACAGGGAGTCATAAGCTTGCCTGTCATTTTATTAATATAAAAACAAGTAATCTTTTACAAAGTTCAAAACCCTCCGACCCCCGTTTTGATAATTCACATAGCTAAGAACCACTCCAGTTAGATTTATCTTTCTATACAAAAATCGCGTCCGAATCGGTATATTCGTTTGGGAGCTACGATGCCACAAACACACAAACAAACATCGCTGATTACTGATGAACAAATTAAATCATAACATACTTTTGGTATGAGATATTTCTAATTGTATGGTCTCATATCTTAGAAAATAGATAAGTAGGTACATAAGATAAATTAACTACGTTACATTTTTTCAGAGCTAATTAAAACAACAAAATTAGTTTTTTTGCCCTCAAATCATGTGCCGACATTTTTAGTTATTGATTTGTACGAGTAGAATGGAGTTGGTGACTTTTCGCCGATGTTTGGATTAGTTTCAATGAGAATAACTCCAGTTAGTTAAAATACAACTAATCTTAGGAAATTCAAAGGTGTTTTAGTGTTTATTCCTAACTATTTAATTACCCTATTTTTTATAAATCTAATTAAGTGGGTAGAAAATAAATACAAAAAGTAAAAGTATAGATTTTCAATTCATCCGAGTAAATAAAAAAATATTTAAGTAAATTAGTTAATTTTCAACTAAAAAGTCCATAAGTAGATTTGTGTTTTTTTCGCACTTCCTAAAATATTTATTTTATACTCATGGGCATGGCTAATAGACCGAGAACTGCAGAAAAAATTGGTGATTTTGATGTCATTTCTAACTCAGTTTTGACAAAATTGCGACTTAGTGACTTTTCGCTCAAAGGCGACGATATGTAGATAGACAAGTTCTTTGTAGAGATTACAGGCTCAGTATTAACTTGAAGACATAAAAGACCCAACAGGTACCTACACCTTCCACTTTCGCGCGTTTCATGTTAAAGTTTTATGCGCAGACGCATTTAGTCGTTAAATTCCCTCATTGGTCTCTCTGAATGGACGAGAATGGACCGTGTGGCTACTTTATTGGCAATCATTGTAATTTATTATCTGGAAGTGAGGAAAAGGTGCTAGGCCTTCTATGTACTCCTGTAGTTTATTCACATTGTCGTGAATAACCACAGGCGCTTTAAATATAAGTAAATAGTTTAAAGTACACCATAATTATCGCAATCAAAATTAGAACAACTACAAGTAGCAGTCTACCTCTGAGTATCAATCTCTACCAGACAAGATAGGTCCATTTTAACTTGATATGGTAATTAGAATGTTAGTCCAATACTTTGATAGTGTTTATACCGTGCCGTGCCCACAGATAATGCCAGATACTATGAGCTCATCGATCATCTTCCACCGCGTCAACAACGCCCTATGGGATCCTGGAGCACTGCTGCCATCATCCCATGCATCAACCCAATACCCTGCTTCGTTACTTTAAGGAGTTCCACCAGCAAGTCGGGATGTTGAAACTTTTTGAGTGAAAAAAGCGGGACATAGTAAAAATTACGCACGTAATGCAACTCACTACTTGCTCACTGCTTTCCAAGCACTAAAGTAAATGAAATAGGTATTCGTTATTCCTTCGCACGTAATCGTGCGTTTTCGCGAAATAGAAATTTATAAACAAATGGGCATAAGAAAAGAGTGAAAGAGAACATGTCACTGTCGCACGCACCGATTGCGTGACGCACCCCTCTCTCCCGCGCACTTATCTTCCTTCATTGGAAAAGCGGGACTGAGCCGGGACATTTAATTTTGATTTAAAAATCGGGACTTCTGGTAACGCTGAGTTCCACGGTAGATTAGATAAGATTAGATAATTCTTTATTGTAAACCTAATAACAATACAACTACAAAGAATACCGTAAAACTATGTGATACAATTGGCGGTCTTATTGCTGAATAGGTAGATAGGTTAGAATCATTAAAAATTAAAATCAATAAGTCGTGTCAAGTCTAACTGAACATTGTTAAACGATAAGATAAAGTACGATTTTAAAAAATGCTCCCTTTAGTCGCCAAGGAATAAAGTTTGCCCGATGTAGATTCGCTGACCGTTTCGTATTTTACTCTATGCTACATTTACACTTAATTTTATGCGTGCAATAAAACTGCGGACACTTGTGTTACTCGTAATAAACGCAAACTTTCAGGTATCAAAACAACTGAAGATTTCTTGCATTTCTTTTAGCACGTGCTAAAATGCTTCTATTTATTGATCGAGCGAAGCTAAATCCCCAAATCAACTTGGACAAATCAGCATTGTGTATGTATGTTTGTTTGTCCGAGGATAACTTTCGAAGCGTTTATCCGATCATCGTGAAATTTGGTATATAGATAGATAGTGATGGCACAGTTTTGGTGTAACTAAATGAGCTAAAGACTATCTGGTCAAATGGCACGTCTAATAAAAGTTCTAAAGTTCTTTGTGAGTACATGTCGACCCCGTTTTTATTTTTAGTTTAAACCTTGTCGTTTTTAAGTTATTAGCCATAATAAGAACTTTTACAACATTCACAGGGTACACCAGTGATCCCACAGTGCTGAGATTTGGTATGCGCATAGCTTTAATGACACAAATATAGGGAATAGTCTGAAATCAGGAATAACTGCAATTTCTACCCCAAAAAAGTGTAACCAATTTACATGAACTCCCGTTACCTGTAATTTGAATGAGGTGGTAGGTCAAGTTATTTGGATAATGCATTTCATGGCACTATTTTAATAGTCAAAGATTACAAATAATATTTTTTGTTTTTATGGGAGACTCGCGAGATCTCAGTTCGGGGCGAACCACTAGTTAATATCTTGTCAATGTCACTTTGTGCAGAAGAACGCAGACTGACACCTACACGTGTGTCTGCGGATTTCGTCACATCATTATTCTAAACAAAACTTTTAAGTAGGAAGATAATTTGTCATCTTTAATTTGATAGGATTATATTAAACTCTTATAAGAAAATTTAATTAAAATAAGTAATAGATAATTTCTTTATTGCACACCATTTAAATACAAACATTTATCAGAAAATACACTTAAATAATAGGTACAATGGGCGGCCTTATCGCTAAAAGCGATCTCTTCCAGGCAACCTTTGGATGGACAGGATCTATGTGAACAAAATAAAGACGGCGGCGTAAATCCGATATAGTACACATATATTTATTAAAAATATAGATAATATAAAATAAAATGCATAATTATAATGTATAATATTGTTACGCCGAGGCTGTTAAACAATGAGTAATAATCGAACCTTCTCGAACGCTTTTGTCTTGCTGTGTTATTGTTGCTATTGTTTGTGGTTTTGCAGAATGGGGAGTGGCCATTGTGTCGAGGGACCGACCCTTTCCTAGAAGGATCGACATCGTTCTCGAACAATCGAAATGTGTGCGAAATAAATAGGCCGGAGAGATGGCCGGACAGTCAGTCAGTCTCAGTCAGTGAGTGAGTCTCAGCGAGGCCCTGGAGGACTGACGTGGAGAAGGGTCTCGCGTGAACAGTAGTTGCTCGCGAGTCAGTTTGGATTAAGCTATACGTGCGATCATTTCGGTGACTTTAAGTGGTGCACCAGTGGTGTGAACTAGTGTGTTGTGATACGTGTGACCAAGTTCGTGTATTCATCGTTTAGTGCTGAATAAAAGTGTTATTTTGGCTAAACCGATTCCCATTATTTTATCCCGAACTCTCAGCTCGTAACAATATAATCATAAAATTACATAAATAATAATATTATAATACATAAAATATATATTGTCATACTTACATATATAAATTATAAAAATGTAATAATTAATAAGTGACCTAGTGAGCGATGGATGACAGATAGTGTAGTCTGACCAAGTTTTTAAAGATAGGGAGAGATTTAGCGTGACGAATTGAGACATAATCTTAATCATGAAGCGATCATAGTGTTCAGTGCGATGTGATCTGTTTAGCTGATAGATCGTTTGAAATGGTATTTAGATCATTGAACAGTTTCTTTTGTTTCTGTTATATTTTGTTATTCATGATGAAAATAATTGTATATTCTCGCTGTTAATATTTGACCTCTATTGAACTAGAGAAATTTTTATTTCAATGAACTGAAATTAATTCCTGATTCTACTTTGTTGATTTGTTAATCACGCACAAATTAATACTGACGGTTACTGATTGCAATCATTATAAAAAGTCAGATGCGAAACTGATTGACGCAAAGAATTTAAAAGGTCTTTTGACCTTTATTTTGCAGTGAAAGTTATAAACAGAATCTGAAGAGCATTTAATTAGCTTTAGTAGTAATTCTAGATTTCATTATTGTTTTTGAATACACTGTAACTAAACCTTAATAGAACTCTGATACGTCTATCACGAAATAATCTGACGTACGAGTAGAGGAAGTTATTTCTAGGCTATCGTGTTTCATAACACTCACAACAGTGCTCAAACGCTTGAATATTTACAAAAAATGTATTTTTTTATGAAAACAAACCCTAAAATGGAATTTATTATTAGAGGTTAGGCTGTTGATATTTATCACTATATATCATCTTATATATGCCGTATAAATCATTTTCAAGTGGTATATAAATAAATAAATAATGCTGGACATTTTACACAGCGCCATCTAGTCCCAAACTAAGCAAAGCTTGTACTATGGGAACCAGTTATCTGATAAAATAATTATACTCATACTTTTATTTTTTTTAATACTTACTTATAATATATAAAAAAATACACCTAAACCTGGAACAAATATCTGTAGACCATTTGTCGGGGAATCGAACCCGCAACATCCTGCGTCTCAGCCGGCTATTCGCCCACTGTACCACGGAGGTCGTCGAAGGTAAGTTTAGAAGACAATAATTTTAGATGGAGATTGCTTGCCCAGAACCTACTTCCGCTTTCAGCTTAATCGGCCTTTATCCGCTATAAGACAAAGTCTTGAAAAAATACTTCGTTTTCCATCACCCTGTAGAAGCAACGCGTTTTCGCGCTTATGACTTCATAACCTACATTCACCAGCTGATATACTTTAGTAATATGGGTTGTGACAGTATGACGCAAGCCGGTAGAATTCGTGGGCTGGCCATTAGCGCATGGGTGCGTCTCATTAAAACTAAGTTACGTGTAAATGAGCAACCTCTTTACTTGCAGTGAAATTAACATGGACAGTAAGCTCAAATTAATCCAACGCAGTTGATAAGAAACTAATTATAAATAACATGAGTTCGTACCAAGAAAACCGGTAGTAAAATAAATTGATACAAGTAGATGAGATTACAGAGAAACCATTTACGGAACTTGTGAGGTACTTAGCTTGACCTCGAACCAAGACATTTCATTCAACCCCAGGATCTCGACGAATTGTGGTATCGTACATCCCTAACCGATAAACTGATTTTAATGCGCGTATTCTTGCATGGATGCTGAGGTTTGCGGAATGATACTCTCCTATTTTTGGGGAAATAGTAAAATACTCGCAATTTAAGCAAATGAGCCTAACTTTTTTCATATACAAAACCAATATTTACTATTATAAAAACCAACACTAAAGAAACAATTTAATGGCACTCACTTTTTACGTAATGTATAGACTCTCTCAATACTGTTGCGCTTACGCATGTCAAAACAAACACGCACACACACAAGAGTAAATCTAGGTAAAGTGCAACATGCACATTTGCACTTTCATACAAAAGATACTACAACACTCTCAGATTTCACTCGCATTCGAAACACGATATTTAGAATATGAAGCGTACTGAAGTTTATAAGTTCGGCCATTAATTACAATAATCTTCGTTAATAAATACGGGTTCAATGGCGCACCTGGGAGAGACCTACGTCCAGCAGTGGACTGTTACAGGTTGATGATGATGATAATGATAATGAAGATGAATAAATTCGGCTTCAGCTAGGACTTAACATTTTACTGAATCTCATGTGCATAAAAACATTAAATAAGCTTTACTTATTAATAGTCAGTATTACTTGTATTTTGTTTTAAACTGTATTTTTGAGAATGCTATTAATTGCAATGAAGTGGATTCCTTCAATACATATAGGGTTTCCCAGAAATGGTGGATAATCCTGCACGTGCGTGTGCGGGGGGGGAGGTGGGGACCCACATCCCAAAAAAAAAAATTCTATTCCCAACAGTCCGCGGTCTACGAATTTTTTTGTAAAATTTAGAAATTTCCCAGTTTTCCTCACATTTGTGGGCATCACGTCCGCTACATGAGGCCTATTTCGGATTTTTTTCTTTTAAAGTATTCCCTAATAATGGTATTCCTAAATTACCTTTAAAAAAACGCAACTACTTAGGATAGTAGTTAACTAGTAGTCCCTAAACATAAATTTTATTTCTGAAATTTATTTTACTGCAAAGTTTGAGCACCTCTGCTGTAAAAAAAATGTATTGGAGTTTTATAGCCAACCACATAAAAAAATTACCTACATCATAAGGATTCTAAAACAGTAGCATAAGTACCTACTTTAATGGTAAAATTACTGAGCTATAGCTACTAATGTGTAAAAGTAGGCGTTTCATTACAAAATAGCAAAATTATTTGCAGATATTTTTTTTTAGTTTTTACCAGTTAAGTAGCGCTGTCGACCCTAAAATTAGACTTTACTACCTGCTCGGCACATTCAGTTGAATTCTAAGCTGTGTGAGCGAGACAAAACTGTGCTTGGGAATATTGCGAGTGAAAGGGTCAACAAATCTCCTTTGTATGGTAGAATTCGTGTTTGGTTATTGTTTTGTCTCCGTAGTTAAAACTATTTTAATTTTAGTGCGTATTTCGACGTTCTCGACATCGCATGTGCTCTTGTTTTTCTGATTCTCGGTGACAAAATTCTACATTTGGCATTCTACTGGACTCGATTTGTGCATTTTGATTGGATTTTGTTTGTTTGGTGATAACTGCGACGACTCGGCATTCTACTGGACATTTGTTCTGTATATCAACAGGACTGTGTGATGTCACGAGAAATTTATACACCCCAAGAGTATTCCAATATGCATTACATTTACGGAGAATGTAGTGGCAACGCAAGTGCTGCCGCAACACTTTATCGGGAGAGATACCCGAACGCGCGTCACCCCGACTATCGAGTTTTTACAAGAGTGCACCAAGCTTACTCAGAGGGCAGAATACCTGGTACTGGCGTTGGTGGCCCTAGGAGCAGAGGACGACCCCACAATCCTGTAACTGAAGATATTGTCCTTGACATGGTGGAAGAAGATCCCAGTATTTCGATGCCAGATATCGAACGCCGTACGGGAATATCAAAATCTACAGCACATCGTATTGTGAAAAAATTTAAACTGCATCCTTATCACGTGACACGTGTACAAACATTGCTACCACGAGACTACCAAGCACGGATTGTTTTCTGCAATGAAATGTTAACAAGAATTCAAGAAGATCAAGATTTTTTCAGAAAAATTTTATGGAGCGATGAGACTACATGTAAAAGGGATGGGTATCTTAACCTTCATAACTTGCACAGTTGGCAATTGACAAATCCACATTTGATGAGAGAAGATAAATCCCAGTATCAATTTAAAATAAATTACTGGACGGGCATATTAAATGGAAAAATTATAGGCCCATATGAATTGCCGGGCAACCTAAATGGCAACAATTATTTACAATTTCTTCGAAACCAGTTG
Source organism: Philereme transversata (assembly GCA_963924445.1). Classification (NCBI taxonomy): domain Eukaryota; kingdom Metazoa; phylum Arthropoda; class Insecta; order Lepidoptera; family Geometridae; genus Philereme; species Philereme transversata. The sequence continues at coordinate 17,674,215 of OZ004342.1, forward strand.
CAAATATTATTAGAAGATGAGCCACTAGCCATCCGGCAAGGAATGTGGCTCCAGAACGACGGTTGTCCGGCACATTATGCTGTGCAAGTAAGAAATTATCTAAATGATGCCTATCCCAACAGATGGATCGGCCGATTGGGGCCAATACTGTGGCCACCACGGTCCCCAGACCTAAATCCTCTGGATTTTTTTTATTGGGGCTGTTTGAAGGAGCAGGTTTACAAGAAACCAATAAACTCATTAGAAGAACTTCGACTTCGCGTCGCCGAAGCAGCCAGAATTATATCATCAAAAAATTATAATAACAGATTACAAAAATCTTTTATAAAAAGGTGTAGAGCTTGCATAAGGGCATCAGGAGCCCAATTTGAACATTTACTTTGATTATTTTTATAATAAATACTTTTTTGGTCATTACTTGTTTTATTTTTTTCTTTTGCAATTTTGTAATGAAACGCCTACTTTTACACATTAGTAGCTATAGCTCAGTAATTTTACCATTAAAGTAGGTACTTATGCTACTGTTTTAGAATCCTTATGATGTAGGTAATTTTTTTATGTGGTTGGCTATAAAACTCCAATACATTTTTTTTACAGCAGAGGTGCTCAAACTTTGCAGTAAAATAAATTTCAGAAATAAAATTTATGTTTAGGGACTACTAGTTAACTACTATCCTAAGTAGTTGCGTTTTTTTTAAGGTAATTTAGGAATACCATTATTAGGGAATACTTTAAAAGAAAAAAATCCGAACTAGGCCTCATGTAGCGGACGTGATGCCCACAAATGTGAGGAAAACTGGGAAATTTCTAAATTTTACAAAAAAATTCGTAGACCGCGGACTGTTGGGAATAGAATTTTTTTTTTTGGGATGTGGGTCCCCACCTCCCCCCCCGCACACGCACGTGCAGGATTATCCACCATTTCTGGGAAACCCTGTATATTGAGCGTTCAAAGTAATCAGTTTCGGCCTAAGACTTGACCTTCAAATACTAATAAAAAGTCACATTTTATTTGTGTTCGCTTCAAGGCCTGAAACTGGAAACATGCCAAAAGAGTGAATATAATAAATTTTAAAGAACTCATTGTTGATCTACACGTGAAAGTGACAACAGATCGGTCGTGTAATCACCCCTTAACCTAGTTACCTATTTTTAACGATTTGCTAGGCTAATCAATTAATTACGTTATTGTGGCCTTGACATCTGATTACGAGTATCATCTTGGCTGAAGAAGACTGCAATCACTATTCATAATCAGTCTAACTTTCTATATAATTATAAAGTAATAGATTTAAGATTAAGGAGTCATTATTGATCGAGCGAAACGATATCTCTAAATCAACTTGGGCAAATTCGCGCTGTATGTATGTACATATGTTTGTTTGTCCGAGGATAACTTTTGAAGCATTCATCCGATCATCGTGAATTTTTATACATAGGTAAGTAGTGATGGCACAATTTTTGTCTGACTAAATAAGTTAAAAATGTTGGCGGGTTGTTGAGATATTGGGGTTTAAGAGGGGTAAAAAAAATAAAAATGAGACGTCAAATGAAAGGTCATCATTAGTACATTTCGGCCCCGTTTTTATTTTGAGGAAATTTTGTTTTTGAGTTATTAGCCATGATAAAAACTAAACTAACAAAATTCACAGTATACAGCAAAGACCCCACGGTGCTGTAATTTGGTATGCGTGTAGCTTAAGTATCACAAATATAAACAAAAGTCTGAAATCCAGAATAACTGCAATTTGTACCCCAAAAAAGACTACCACATTACATGAACTCCCGATAACTGTAATTTTAATGAAACCGTAGGTCAAGTTATTTGGTTATTTATTTCGCGGCACTATTTTGATAGTCAAAGATTACAAATAATATTTTTGTGTTTTTATGCTACACTCGCGAGATCTCAGTTCGGGGCGAACCACTAGTTTAGTATATCTAATAAACTTAGTCCGGCTCTAGTCATCAAACTTTTCAATTTGTTAAAGCATCTGCACATTTTAACATTCTGTTTTATGAAGCATGTTATATTTTTATTAAAAGTCACTTGTACACCTTAAGTGTACTCATTACGCAGTGTTCGTTACTTAAAACTTGTATTATGATGCGAGTACTATTTTAAAATAAATTGACAAGTTATTTTTTAAGTAGGCAATAGATATTAGGCAAAATATTCAGGACTTCCACTAGAATGAGCAAATTATATATAACATGGAATATAAACATGTGAGCACAGAATATGGCTATCGTGCAAGAGCAACGGTCCGAATAAACATTACGGGTCACGGTAAAGTCCAGTTTTGATGAATAATTTAGTTGTTTTTTGATGAATAATTACACGTTTTAATAAATAATTTAGACTTTCAAATTGATTGAACAGTTTCTATAACCAAAAAATCTTATTTTTAAATTTATTTCACCTTTTCAATCACAAACAAAAATAACATTTATCACGTATCTATTTCTTATTTTGCATTTATTATTCATGAAACGGTAAGCGTCACTTCGTGCGTCAATGTTTTTTGCGGATCAACATTGTCTCAGCACCACAAACAACTCGCAAAACACAATTTATCAGAGTTTATGAGATGAAGTGTTTTGGGCGCCTGTGAGTCTGTTTCTTTCAGCCTGTGCTGATAACAATATAGACGGTTTACGAGGTTCTATAGGAACACTTTTAAAAGATTAAAGGTATGATTCCGATCTAAATAGTGAGCAGCAGTGCTGCCACAGCACTGCTGGTCCCCATACATTCTCTACAGGTTTATATGAGATTACATTCCGAGCTCGGCAGCAATGTCTCGGCAGCAATGCAGCGGCAGCACTGCTGAGCGGCAGTGTCGCTCTGCCGCCACGGCAGACCAGTAGTGACACGTCCGATGCCACAGCGATAACACCTACGTGAATGTTGACAAATAAATTTGCAACAAACGATGAATTTAACTAATCATTTGTTTCATCATTTTCTAACTAATAATTTAACTAATCGACACCTTCTGAATCAGAGAAATCCATCGTTTGTTGCAAATTTAATTGACAACATTCACGTAGGTTTTATCGCTATGGCGTCGAACGCGTCACTGCTGGTCTGCCGCGGCGGCAGAGTGACATTGCCGCGCAGCAGTACTGCCGCTGCATTGCTGCCGAGATCGGAATCGTAACTTTAGTTGTGTGACTTATCATTGTGCAACTTTTCTGTTTTTATTTCTAAACTCCTTTTAAATATTTTACGCCAGCGATCTTCGAGTTCCTGTATAGTATATTTTGACTCTTGTGTTACATTATTCTATTGTTCTTTTTCAATTGGATACACAGCGGATCTACCAGTTACCATTTAGTAAAAACATAATGGCTCTGAAATCTATGCGTAATCTCATCACCTCACGCACGTCTGAGCAAGACCGTTGATTTGAGGACGTTAAAAATAATGGGAGCTTTTAAATGGTTATAGCAAAACTGGAATGATAATGGTACCTAATTACAAGGAAATACATAGTTGGTATGTTACCTATACTGGTTTTACCTACCTATACAGGTTGCCAACCATAAAACTTAAACTTAGAAAAATATATAAAATTGATAGCCTATGTAGTAATCCAGATTATAATCTACGTATATACCAAATTTCATCGAAATCGGTTCCGCCGTTAAGACGTGTTTGAGTAACAAACAAACAAATAAACAAACATCCAAACTTTTACATGTATGATATTAGTGTGATTACATGTATTTTATAAGTATAATTAATAATTATAAAACGTGTTAGAACAAATAAGAATATTCATAATCGTATCTATTATTTTGGATATCTTTTTTAAGTTAATGGCACAGAGAAATAATATAATATTCTGATTTTGATTACAACATAATCGGTAGTTTTTCTATGAATGTCAATATTAGTTAGGCGACACCACGTCTCTTAAGCTCAGATTTGGCTCGCAGCCAAGCCCCTGTACTGGGTAATGGTGTAATGATTTTATTTAATAATATTTATAGAATAAGAGGACATTTTAAGAACACTTCAGTTGTCTGAATAAATCCGGGTCTTCTTATTTAAATCACTCGGTGAGAAAACATCAATACTCCTCTCCATTTGCATTTTGAACCTGAAGTATATCTAACTAATAACGCATTGCTACTTTTACCAATTGATATGTTATTAAAATATAAGGATAATAGAAATAATACGGAAAAAATACCGTTACAAGGCACCAATCATTTAATTGAACATTTAAATATAATCAAGGAAAATACATAAATCAGTTCCCATGGGATAAAAATTGGGTGTCAAGTTGCAACGGCGAGTTTAGCCTAATGTCTATGTTGTCTACATAGTTATTAGTGTAATGCGTACGAAGTCGCTGGCAACAACTAGTAATACATATTTTATCACACTAAAAACTGAACTGAACACTGAAACGATTTCGATAAAATTTGGTGTGTATGTAGATTATAACTTGGATTAACGCATGTGCTACCTACTTTAAGTTGACAAACAACGCTTGCGAAGCCACTGGTAGAAGCTAGTATATATATTTATTTTATAGTTCACACAAACATGGGAAATACTTTTATGATACGCCAATTTAATTCAACAAACAAGTGTCGCTCTGTAAATATGGAAGTGACAAACAACTTAATAAACTTATTTGAAGAACAAAAACTTGTTTGAATGTTATGACAAGTATTATATTTACTGAGTCAGGTATAATTTGATGTAGTCAAAAACGTTATAAAAGTGACCAGAGGGATTAGCCAAGTTACATTCGATTTAGAGATGACGCTAGTCGATATGTCCGAAAATGCATGGGATTTGACACATGCTACGGAAATATCACGTGATCTATCGACAAGAAACTTAAGTAGAAATCGAATCGATTTGAAGCGAATGTAAGCTAAGCCCTCTGATTTGAGGATAAGCATGTTGAAGGGACCGTAGGGAGGTGTATATAGCTCTAAGAACTGACTGCCGTTGATGATGTTCTCGAGTGAAGACCAAGCACTGGAAAACGTAGGATGGCGCCCCATTAGATGAAAATACGACCTATTTAAGGTTGCTTTGGATTTAAGCCGCACTAGATCGTTCATTCTGGAAAGCTGTTGGAGAAGCCTATGTTGAACAGCAGACCTCCATTGGCTGATATTATGGACAGTAGATAATAAATACATAATAATTTATCTTTTTTTCTGATATAATTTGTCCCTTTTTTATACCACTTAATTACCAATTATTCGCTAATTGATTGTTTTTGAAAAAAATAATTACTAATTGCGAATTTGACTTCCATTCGTAATTTGAATTAACCGTTTAAAACGAAACAGTAAAGCTTTTAGCCACTAAACAAATAAGTGGTATTTAAGAAACTACCATAAAAATCGTATAAAGGTATGTATATTAATTATGTTTATAAGTGTATAATATAGTGATTATATATTTGACGAATCGAGAGCTTTGATTGTAGCTAGATTTTTCGATTCAACACCCGATTAGGTTCTATTGAGTTTTGCGCCATCTAGCCCCAAACTAAGCAAAGCTTGTATGGGAACCTGATGACTGATAGAATACTTATATACTTTTTTTGTAAACACATACTGTATACAGAGAAACAATCAGACCCGGAACAAATATCTATAAATCATGCAAACATTTGTTCCGCGGCGGGAATTGAACCCGTAACCTCCTGCGTCTTCATCCAATTCATCCACTGCACCACGGAGGTCGTCGAATCAATAAATATTTATACATCGTAAGTAGTAAGGATATTTTTATTTTATTACTCGTACAAAGTAACAACTTAAGGAGCAATAACATATACGCTCGTTAGGAAAAGGTTATGTAGGGTTAGTTTTAATGGCGGTGTCTATGACGTTTCAAAACAAGTTTTTAATCTAAAGGTAAATTGTTTGGAGTAACCTTTAACGCAGATATATCTACATATATCTCTTACGAGTGACGTTAAAATGACGATAGTAATGACGCTTACGCTTGTAGCATAATTTCTTAGAATAAGTACCTTGTATTTTACAAATCGTTTTTATTATATACCAAGCATTTTTAATTTAATATATTATTTTAATTAGTATTACGAGTGCGAAAAAACAAACAGTTAAAATTTTAAAAATAAAATAGATTTAATCTCGTAATTGGATTATTTTTACGCCGTTTTTCGTCTCAAAAAATGTATTTAATGAATTGATAATCTATGGGGGAGGCATGTTCAGTAGCGTACGCTTTACGACTAATATCATGATGATGATGATGACATTTTACAACAGCTCTTGGATAGACTTCAACCTTATAAAATCTTTAAGTTATCTCGAACGAGATCGAATCAGAAATGAGACGCCCGTCCACTCGCGCGCAGAGGGCTGCGGCGCGTAGTGCGAGGCGAGAACCACGAATTACGAATATTCACGAATTAAACCGAAACATTGTCGGTCAAAACACCGATAAAACGGTACTTGATGAGTCCCATATTTATAATAATGACAGAAATGAAAATATTCGTAGTCAAAGCCAAGACAATAACATAGCCCAGAGGATCAGCAAGCTGAACTGGCAGTGGCCAGGGCACATAGCTCGAAAAACTGTCGGCCGTTGGGGCTGAGAAGTTCTCGAGTTGAGACCATGCACTGGAAAGCGCAGCGTAGGACGGCCCCTACTAGATGGAAAGAGGACTTGATAAAGGTTGCTGGGAGCCGTTGGGTCCAGGTCACACAAGATCGGTCGCATTTTTCAGCTATTTGCAGAGGTTATTTGTGACTCAAAAAGCCTATTCGGGAGCGGTAGCCACGATCGAAGTTGGCACACGGCGTTAAAATAATTACATTAATAATACCCTATTATATTCGTTTGATAGAGCTTATTCGCCATTATCGTTTGTTTGTTGAACCCTGGCAACCTCAATTAACTGACAAGTTATAAATATCTTTACTATAAAGTTATTATAAAAAAATTGTCACATTAGCACGTTCCTCCATAAATCTATTATGTGACTTGAGTGTAAAGATTATTAAATAAAAACAAATTAGTTGAAACAAAGGTGGCACGTTTGGCAGCACGATCGTCCCCCATTCGCTCAACGTGACAGAGCCAGCGTAATCGAAGAGATTGTATTTCGCCTATGATGTTGGGCTTGGCCACCAGTTCCGTTACCTCCCGATTCTTCCTCACTCGCAGAGTGCCATCTTCTCGTCGCATCAGGCCTTGGATCTTTCTTAGCACCTTTCTTTCCGTCACCAGAAGTCTGCGCTCTTCTTTCTGTGTCAGCGTCCAGTCTTGACATCCATACATCAAGATAGGCCGAATAACAGTTTTATATATTCGTTTTATATTTTTTATATACGTGCCCACCTTCGAATGCCAGTCAGCCGACCAAGATATCGCTGGAAGGATGAGGTAGAGAAAGACCTTCGCTCTCTTCAAGTGTCAGGCTGGCAAGAAGTGGCGTAGAATAGGGACCAGTGGCGTCTTTTAGTGTCGGAGACCAAGACCCGCTTCGGGGTTGATACGCCAGGATAGTAAGTGGCGTCTTTTAGTGTCGGAGACCAAGACCCGCTTCGGGGTTGATACGCCAGGATAGTAAGTAAGTAGTTGAAACAAAAAGTAAAAACAAAAGTAAGTGCCTAAGTATATTTTATAAATGCATTTTGTTTGTAACTTATACATAAAGGAAGGGAAGGGAGGCCTTTGCCCTGCAGTGGGACAACACAGGTTAAAAATAATAATTATACATGTTTGAAGGTTCTTGAGTAACTTATGTATCTGTAAGTAAATGATATACACAATTTTACATAATTAGGTTACCACGAGTACATCTTTCCGACAAACAGTAACTACTGACTTCAAAAACTAGAAAAACTAAGAACCCAATCCACTTTTTCAGCAAATACATGCTTGACACACATTTTCAAATATCGACTGCAGCACAAAAACTACTCAACAACTTTGAAAGCATATTTTTTGCTGTTCGAGTATACTTATTTGAAAAAGGAAATATGAGAATTCCAATTCTTCGTATTGAACTGTTTTTTGAGCAAATTCAAGAATCGTATTGAATGCCAACAGGACTACAGTTATCTGGTAGATTAGATTAGTGACGCCATGCGTTATTGTGGCGATTTGTGCCCTGTTTAGGATTTTTTCTAATAATCTCGGTTTAAAGATTTTATTCTCAAAAGAACTTAATATTATATACAGTTCACTTATATGAGATATAGTTTTATAATACCTAGGTAAGACCTAAGTATATTTATGGTACATATTAATAGGTGCTGGTGACAATCAATGCGTTTTATTGAGCTATAGATACTTGTTACTTTAGTATAGTTAAAGATAATACAAATCACAAAAATGCAATACTATTAATTTGTGGGTAAATTTTAATAAATAATTACCCACTTCACTGGCGTTGTTTTGATCGGAAGGAGTAAGAGTGTGTGCGAGTTCGGTCTATGTGTGAGTGAAGGTGCCTAGAAAACTGACCACTGTGGCGCAGTTATGTTATAGAATACGAAATGCAAAAATCAATGTGTGCGTAAAAATAGTGTAGGAGTAACATAACTGTTTTATTACAATATGCTTTTGAAGTCTTGCGAATATTCTAGGATTATTTTATGATTTTACATGTTTTATTATAGTAAATTATATATAAATATTTTTGTAATTAATTAAAAGAGTAATGTAATATTTTATAAATAAAAGTAATGAATTAATGATTTAACTAAAGTGATTTGACTCCGATAATGTAGTGCTTAACTTTCTTTTTGTACATTGAAAAACTTTGGCATTCTTTTATTTCATTTGACAATTTATTATACATGTTTACGCCTTCAAATAATATATTCTTTCTTCCGTATTTTTCCGTTCTAGGTTGGCGAACATAGAGTTTATTTTTATTTCTTAGGTTATATTTGTACGTTTTTTTAGTTAGGGTTATATTGGTTTTTATGGTTTTATTCAAAATCTTTTTTATTAGGACACACATATTTAGTGTGTATGTTTGCGTCACATTTAATATTTTTGTTTTTTCATAAAGTATTTTGGTAGGTGTTAAGTAATCGTAGTTGTAAAGTCGTTTAATTAATTTATTTTGTGATATTTGTAAATCTTGAATAACGGTTTTAGATGCTGATCCCCATATCTCAATTAAATATTCTATATGGGGCTTTACAAGAGAGTTGTAGACTGTATTTCTGACCTTTGGGGGTAAACAGCCACTTATTTTGCGTAGGGCTCCGGTTAGAGATATCAATTTTGATCGGATGTGGTCGGTATGTGGTCTCCAAGATAAACTATCATCCAATAAGAGCCCCAGATATTTTTCTTGATTCGATTTGCAAATTATAGTATCATTTACTTTAAGTGGGGTATAGTATGGAATCAATTTATTTTTCGCAGCAAAGATCATTAAAGATGTTTTCGATGTATTTATTGTAAGAAGATTATGTAGAAACCATTCATTAAGTGTATTTAGATCTTTTTGAGCTTCATCAACCATATCTTGTATAGATTGACCAAAATAAAAAAGACTAGTGTCATCCGCGTACAACGTCAAACTACCTGATAGTCCTATATTGTTTATACTGTTGACATAGATGAGAAAAAGCAATGGGCCTAAGATGGAACCTTGCGGAATTCCACATGTAATTTTGCAGGGTGTGCTTGTATAGTCACCTATTTTTACTATTTGTTGCCTGTTAGTGGTGTAAGATAAAAGAAGGTCATAGGCTTTTCCGGTAACACCCAGATTTATTAGTTTCTCGTGTAGTTTAGAGTGACTAACCGTATCAAACGCTTTTTTAAGGTATAATCTAGGTACTTGTACTATCAGTTTTAAGCATCTGTAATAAAACAGGCTATAAGTTGAGGGAAGATGGTGAGTGCTGAGTAAGCCTACTCTCTTTTAAAACCTAGCCAGAGACACTACAGTAGCAGCGTTTTTCATCCAGCTAGTACTAAGACTTGGGAACTGTATAAATCATTTTCAATCAAAATGAATACAGCTGGGGACACTTCCGCCTTGTAGTGTCCAGTTAACTAGTTGAGCTTTTTGATCATTTGCAACGGTCTTTAGATGATTCATCTGTTTCATATGTATTTCATAGTGATGTAAATTATAAATATTTTACGTTAAAAAATAGATGATAGATAGATAGATAGGTATAACTATGCATGAGAGCAGTCAATAAGGAAAAAGTTTTATCGATTGTATTGTTATTAATTAAAATTTATCTCGTACCCCACTTATTCTAGTAAATAATGATGTTTCCTACGTTGAATGCAGTGACCTACTTTTTTAATTAACACAAGCTATTAATTGATTTACTGTGCAAAAACTAATAGGGTGAATAGGTAAGTATATTTTATTTTTATACCAATTGGAAAAGGCCTTTTAAACTTAATGAATGAGTGTAAAATGCTGTAATTGCAAGAGCTGTTGCAATTTAACTTGACACCCCATTTTTATCCCGTGGGAGCTGATTTATGGGATTAAAAGTAACTTATATGTTAATCCAGGTTATAATCTACGGTACATACTAAATTTCATCGAAATCGGTTCAGCCGTTACGACATGATTGAGTAACAAACAAACAAATAAAGAAACAAACGTCCAAACTTTCGCATTTATATTAATACTAGCTGTTGCCCGCGACTTCGTACGCGTTATCTTACTAAATGTTAGCTGGAAGAAAATGCTAATTAGCATTAAGTTCGCCTATGTATTTTTATAAGTGCAATAAAGAATTTTCTAATCTAATTTAAATGTGTAGGTAACCTAGAAATACAGCTAAACTCGCTGTTGCAACTTGACTAGACACCCCATTTTCATCTCATGGGAACTGATTTATGGGATAAAAGGTAGCCTATGTGGTAATCCAGGTTATAATCTACGTATATACTAAATTTCATTTAAATCGGCTCAGCCGTTACGACGTGATTGAGTAACAAACAAACAAATAAATAAATAAACAAACTTTCGCATTTATCATATTAGTGTGATTATTATTTTATTTTCTATTGAAAAGATTAAACAAACAAGTAAAAAAATTGAAAACTAAATTAATGTACTTATTTGTGTGTGACTCACCTCAGAACAAAAGTGCTATTTTGTCGAAATCATATTAGTATGAGACTTCGCTGATTAAGACAATACAGTTTTACCCATTGGCAATCATTTTTATGAGGCCTTTCTATCACACAGATAGTTCGCTGTCACAGGCGATCTATCGGTCACGCATCCAAGAGATGACCGCGCGAAACATGACAAACCAGTAAAAAGATTGCAATCAGACTATTATTCAGCATTCAGTCTTTTAAGCACAGTTATAAATTAAACGTCACAAGCGAAGCTTTGCCGAAACGATAGCGATCTTGAATTTTTGTCTGTTTAACCCATCCATCATTGTAAGAGCTCTATTTGATCGAGCGAAGCGTGATCTCCAAATCAACTTGGGCAAATCGGTTGTATGTACGTATGTATGTTTGTTTCTCTGAGGATAACTTTTAAAGCGTTGATCCGATCATCGTAAAATTTGATAAACAGGTAGGCAGTGATGGCACAATTTTGGTGTAACTAAATAAGCTAAAAATGTAAGGGGATTGTTGATATACTTGAACCCCATTCAAGAGGGCTAAAAAAATGAATATGAGACTATTAGGTCAAGTGGGACGTTAAATGAAAGGTTTTCATTAGTACTCCGTTTTTATTTTTAGTAAAGTTTTGTAGTTTTTGAGTTATTAGCCATAATAAAAACTAAACTTTGACAAAATTCACAGAGTACAGCAGTGACCCCACAGTGCTGTTATTTAGTATGCGTGTAGCTTAAGTGACACAAATATAGGCAAAGTCTGAAATCCAGAATAACTGCAATTTGTACCCCAAAAAAGAGTAACCAAATAACATGAACTCCCGTTACCTGTAATTTGAATGAAACTGTAGGTACACATTGTTGGTTGTACAAGTTGGTTATTATTTCGTGGCACTATTTTGATAGTCAAAGATTACGAATAATATATGTTTGTTTTTATCGGAGACTCACGAGATCTCAGTTCGGGGCGAACCACTAGTTATTTTACATTTTAAGTTTGAAGAAAGAAGTTCACCCACCTTTTATCAGAAGACTTCACCAGGTGTTTAAAGACATCACCACACTTGCACTTCTGTAACAACAAATATAATTATTAAAAAACTAATGACGAACACAAAAAAATCAAAAACAAAAGATGACTCATTTTGGCACATTTTTTATGTATAAGCAAATGAGATTACGCAACATTTTAGACATAATCTGGAAGGCATATGTAAATTTGTATTATATTTATAACACGTAAGAACAGCTGTTCTCAAACACGGACACCGGTTTTGTTAAAAATAATTGCGTCAAAGACGCCGAATCGAGAAAGAGGCATGCTCAGCCTTTTCAATCTTTTATTCGTTTCTGATCCCCAAACAGCTATTGCAAAGCGCGCAACTAACGATTATTATTACGCAGGTAAGATCGTGCACCTTTCATTCCGGCAACGGACTCAATTTGAAAAAATCTTACCCGCAAAATTGCAGCTGCTTTTATTATTTAACATTCTTAAAATAAACCAGCAGGTGAAAATAAAGATTTTAGTGATGCTTTGGATACACGTATGTACGTACGATTGAGAAGCTGAGTAGGTAGCAATAAAATTTATCTGAATATCGCAGTTTGCCATTTAGGCCTCCATCGGTTCATAGGTTATCGAAACGATTGCACGAACTTTATTGCTTATACAATTAAAAATAAATGCTGTGGGTCACAGAGAGAGGGCATGTGCTGTTAATATGATATTTTTAAATACAAGAATCGTGATTGTTTCTATGTCTCCACGTTTAGTTAATACAGTAGACACTTTTAGCGAAAATCTGATAAGGAAAATGTCATCTGTTTTGCATTCGCATTCATTATCTAAGCGGGTAGAAATAACTAATTACTTACTTAGAAGTAATAAATGTTTTACATTACCATTATCTGTGTCGAAGATAACATAAAGGATTTTAACAATGACGTGACTTGTGAATCATAGTTTGAGGCCTTGACAGTTTCAAAAAGAAACGTAATTTCCACATTATTATCTCACATAATACCAAGAATTTGAAAATGACGTTACCAATGAGTAAAGTCAACTCAAGACAGCGATATTATGCATGTCAAGGTTACGTATTGATAAAGATTGACTTTGATTTGACTCGATACAGAAATTGAACGATAACCTTTAAGAGGAAATCCGGGATGCAAGACATTTGGAACATAGGTATTTAACAAATCTATTGCTGTCGCGCTGTGCCCTATATGCCTTATGTGCGTGCGATAGAGACAACTGCAGGTCGGACTGATTATATCTATTTAAAAAGGACGAAATCACTGTTTCGTAGTCCCCTGTTTCCTCCTCCAAAACTGGACCGATTTTAATTTTTTTTTCAAATATGTAATAAAAAGGGCTTTGGCTATGTTTGTACGTTTCGTTTTTTTTATTTATATTCGTCAAATTTGTTTGCTGGATGTCTGAAAAGGGGAAGTAAAAATTTGCAATTTCTGTGACTTTAGAAGGTTCCTAGTTTTTATAATAATTAATTTATGGAGAAAAACTAAACGTAGGGACATGACCGTGGTACTTGTAGATTGTATGGTAATAAAATATTTGCTCTAGTATCACTATCCAGAGAGGAAACAGGGGGCTACGTTTGTATGGGCGAAACGCAGCCCAGATTTCCTCTTAAGATACTATCAGTCATTGTTTAAGTAGAACGCATGAAACTACGTTAACGGCAAAAATGCATTTTTCAAAAATAAAACCATTCATTTCAAACGATGTAAATGTAATATGCTTAAATTTGTATGATATGAGGAAACGACATAGGCAATGAGTTAATTTGTTTTTAATATTCATTATATTTCCAGGTTAGAGAAATTAACTGATTGGTTGGTAAATCAATGAATATTTAAAATAGGCACTTAAAGTGAGGTAAATGACTCACAATTTAAAAGCAACAGGTTAGTAAAAGATTTAAAAGCAGTGCTGATTTCATCTTTTTCTATGTTGACTGATGACACCTTGTTGTTTCATTGTGTATTGTGTAAGCACAATATCATCAGAAGTCTCAAAAATATAAAGAAACTCGGCAGAATTGTTTCTTATTTAAAGTCTAATCTTATTTATAAAGGAATGCGAGTAGAGAGCCTCCCCGCGGCGCATTTTGAAAGCAGCTAAGTCACGGTAACGCAGTGGCCTAGGCTGACTAATCTCTACAACACAATGGTTCTACAAAACAACGAATATGACCAACGGCACCTTTCAGAGCCACCCCTTTCAAAGCCAGCTCTGAAAGTAATCTCAATTAACATTGAAGGATTCTCGGAGATTAAATCAACTATTCTCGCAGAGCTTGGCAATACGACACATTGTGACATCTTATGTGTCCAAGAAACCCATCGTGGCCACGAACAACAAAGGCCTCGAATACCTGGATGGACCCTTACGGCTGAGATACCACATGGTAAGCACGGAAGTGCTATTTTCACAAAACCCAACATAAATGTAACATCCACATCGTGCAAGAGTGACAACTCTATAGAAATAATTACAGTCGATATCGGTACCTGTACAGTCACATCTGTATATAAGCCACCGAATCAGCCTTTTGAATTTAACAAAACAACAAATTTCGACGATCGAGTCATAAAAATAATTGTCGGCGATTTCAACAGCCACAATCTATCTTGGGGATACAGAAAATCGAACCCTGATGGTATTGCTGTCGAGGAATGGGCAGACTCCTTTGCCTGATACATGACCCAAAACTGCCTCCATCATTTAACAGCTGTCGATGGAAGAAAGGGTACAACCCTGACCTAATATTTCTGAGCTCAAATATAAGTTCCCTTTGCTCAAAATCAACTTGTACTCCCATTCCCAACACACAACACAGACCTATTGCATGCCAAGTCCAAGCGGCTATCACACCGAGGCAAGTTCCTTTCATGCGCAGGTTTAACTTGTCAAAGGCAAACTGGGACGGTTTTGCAAAGTGCGTAGATTCAATACTAGATAAGGTAGAACCCGTGCCTGATAACTATGAAAAGTTTATTGAGGTCATAAGAAAAGCTTCTAGGCAAAATATTCCGAGAGGATGCCGTAGCTCATACATCCCAGGCCTTACTAACGACTCTGCGGCACTTTTACGTAGTTATGAGCAATTGTATACCAATGACCCTTTTTCGGAGGAAACATTAAATGCTGGTAATGAGCTGATGCTCATGGTTAGCGAAAACCGAAGAGAAACGTGGATGTCTACAGTCTCAAACATCAACATGACCCATAACAGTAAAAAGGCCTCGACGACAATTCAAAAACTCACAGGGAACCCTCCCACTGCTACAAACCAAGGACATGTTACAGCTAATCAAGTAGCTCACCAGCTTTTACTCAATAGTTAACCACCCAAGCTACTACCCAGACTACAAAAAACTAAAATCTCAGATAAAAACAACTCAAATGAAATTAGCAAACCTTTTACACTAACCGAAATTATACTTGCAATAAGAGCTCTGAAGAACGGAAAAGCTGCAGGGGTAGATGACTTATTAGTTGATCAAATTAAACATCTCGGACCAATTGGTGTATCTTGGCTGCTAATGTGCTTTAATAACTGCCTGGAAACTAAGAAAATCCCAAAAATGTGGAGACGCGCCAAAGTTGTAGCACTTTTGAAGCCTGGAAAACCCCCTTCAGAGCCTAAAAGTTATAGACCTATTTCCCTCCTATGCCACCTATATAAACTATTTGAAAGGCTTCTCCTCAACCGACTTACCCCGATTATAGAGCCTCAGCTGATCCCTGAACAAGCAGGATTCAGACCCGGAAAAGCTTGCTGCGGTCAGACGCTCAAGCTTACCCAGCATATTGAAGACGGTTTCGAGGCAAACAGTATCACTGGTTTGGTTCTTGTTGATCTATCTGCCGCATACGATACTGTTAATGTTAAAAGACTTCTTCGCAAAGTGGAACACCTGACTTGTGATCTTGGGTTCGTTCAAATTCTGGGTGAACTACTTCATAACCGTCGCTTCCAAGTACATCTTCTATCAGAAAAAAGTAGATGGCGCTGCCTTAAAAACGGGCTTCCTCAAGGGAGCGTGCTTGCACCAACTCTCTTCAACATTTATACGAATGACCAACCCAACAGTCTTGACGACCCACGATTTAGCGTTGACGACCCAAACTTCAACCTTTGAAGAGGCCGAAGACAAGCTAACACTAGCCTTGGCTGAATTAGGGAGTTATTACGAAGAGAATGGCTTGAATCCAAATCCATCTAAAACCCAATCCTGTGCCTTTCATCTGCGCAACCAACAAGCCAGCCGGACCCTAAACATAACCTGGCAAGGAGTTCCTATCCAACACGAAAACTTTCCAAAATACCTGGGGGTAACTCTGGATAGGTCACTGAACTATAAAGCACAGTGCTATAAAACTAAGATGAAAGTTGGTACCCGAAACAATCTTCTGCGTCGACTTATAACTACCAAATGGGGTGCAGCCCCATACGTACTCCGCACTACTGGCCTGGCACTGTGTTTTTCATCCGGCGAATATGCTTGCCCAGTCTGGAGCCGGTCCGCACATGCAAAGGTCGTCGATGTCGCGTTAAACGATACATGCCGGATAATAACAGGATGTCTGAAGCCAACCCCTCTAAACCTGATATACCCTGCATATCGCCCCCTGGAGTGCGACGAGATGTGGCTTGCTCTATTGAAAAGCACAAACAAGAGCATGATTATCGACACCCCTTATATGACCATAACATCCCGCAAGGCCGCCTTAAAAGTCGAAAGAGCTTTCAACGCTTCACAAGGGCCACGAGCGATGACCCGGCTGCTACCAGACGCACTCTGTGGATAAAAAGAAACTCCCCACCGCCTGATTTTACCACCCCACAGGAACAGTTACCACCCGGGCATGATCTGCAGTGGCCAGTATGGAAATCCTTAAACAGGCTCCGCACCCAGGTTGGCCGCTGCAGACTTAGTATGTGCAAATGGGGATTCAGGGACCCTAACTTGACGCAGTGTGACTGCGGTGATCCCACGCAGTCAATGCAGCACTTGCTAATGTGCCCTTTATGTCCGAACACATGCACGATGGAGGACCTGATGGCCACCTCGCCTGATGCCATTGCTGTGGCCAAACACCTGTCCAACATACTATGAATGGAAACGTAGAACTCTTGACACGCTAAGAAGAAGAAGAAGAATTTATAAAACTTATTTTATTAATAAAAAAATTAAATATTTAATATCAGAGTTCGTTTTCCAATATTTAAAATAACGGTTACCAAAAACCGCTGTGAATACCGTATGAGATAATGAACCAAAAGTAACTAAGATACATTGCCAGGAGAATGCCAAAATCGTAATTAAAAATTAATGCATAATTTTATTAAAATAATAACAGTAAGTGGCTAACCCAGATGTTTTTGGCAATTTAACTGTTTTAGTTAAGCCACATAAAAAAAATATACTGGACAATCCAAAGTTTCTTTGAATGGTATAGACCATTGATAGCAATTTGACAAGTACAACTTGATTAGATTTGCATACCTCATTTTTGACGTACACTTATCCATACAATAATAAAATTGATCACTGCACTATACCACCTAACTTGAAACATTATTCAAACATAAGGAACTTTAGACTGCATATATACTATTTTACGCCTAGTCTTCGATTACAATGCATTGAAACATCTGTGTCCCCATTGCGCATTGCCTAGATTTTAGTAGTCTGTATGTACGTATATTAACTACCTATGTAATATGATTCCTAGCGTATGCATGGCCTTGCTTGGTAGAAGATTCGTGATAACACCAAAATGTCAATGACAAAAATGGCACCATCCTTTGCGTGACCAAGTAATATCCCGTTTGGAGTTACCGCTGTAACAAATTGGTTACTAGCGTTTGTAACATTAAGATGAAAAAACACAGTAAAAGTATTAACCATTCAATTTGCTATTTGTAAGGTACCTACATACAAAGAAAACTGATTAAAGAAAAAGACATTTGGGGTAAGGATGAAGTTCATTTTATTGATATTATTTTCTGTCTCATTCTTTAGGTTTCTGTGTCAAGGCCAGGAATTGTTTTATCTTTAAAGATATACGAGTACTGTAGACGACACACGCTGTTATTGTATTTTATTTTGTTGCATTCCGATACATGTCACGCCATCTGTTGGCGATTTTTATATGTTTTGTTAATAGAGACAAGTTTGAAGGATGCAGACCGGCTTGATAATTGTTTTACACAGAGGGAGTGGTAGTTGCGAACTTACCGTTAGACACGACGCGGCTCCTCAAGATTTCTAACATTAATAGTTGGTCAAAATAAAGCACATGGTTAAATAAATGACTTCTATCTTATCTTCAAAGTGTATCACCTATAATATGGTCCTTCAGAGCCAGATTTAAAATCAGTGAACTGCGAAATACCATCATGTCGGGCGTGACGCCATTATCGAAGGTTCTTACTCGCCGTCAACGCCAGGAACATATGAAAACCAACAAGTTGGAAGGCACACCTATGAAGAAAGAGTTGAAGAAGTTGATTCTTCCTAGCGGCACCAATGATCTCTTATCGTCGCGGGAAGGACACGTATCGACGCCAGTACCGTGCAAGATGTCAGCGCGTGACACTGAGCAGCATTCGAAATGTGCTTCAAAAACGACTATTCAGACTAAGAAATCTACTACGTCATCAGTTGCACGTCGTAAACAACTCGAGTTAGAAGCTGCGGAAGCAAAAGCCAAGATTCAGATGGAGTTAATTGACAAGAAGTTACAAGCTGACCTTGCCAAAGTCGACCAGGAGAGTGAAAAAGCTCATCATGTCGGCACTGATGTAGCTCCAGATGAAAAAGTTGGTACCTATTGTTCATCCCTCCCCAGCGAGAATGAAGTGCACGATAACGTGGAGAAATGGCTGGACACGAACTGTGCATCACCAGTCCAGCACAACAACAGTATCCAACAACTAGCTAACACGTTGAAGGATCTGATGACCCAGTCTTCATCAAAGCACGAAGATAAACTTTTGAGCCGCCTTGCCACGCCACGAGAGCTACCTATCTTCAGTGGTGACTGTATTGAGTGGCTACATTTTAAAAGTGCCTATGATGATTCGTCACGAGTGTGTAGATTCAGTGATAGTGAGAACCTGTGGAGACTCCGTAAATCTCTACGAGGTGAAGCCAAGGAAGCAGTGACTGACTTGCTGATCGGCAACACTCCGCCGTCAGCAGTTATAGAAGCACTTGAACTAAGGTTTGGCCGAGCTGATATTATTATTAGCAACATAACGATGCAATTGAAAAAGCTACCTTCGTTACCTACTTGTTATCAACATGACTTGATAAACTTGTCCGTCAAAGTCAACAATTGCGTGGCTACAATACGCGCACTACACCAGAATGACTACCTACGAAGTCCAGAGCTCGCTGCAGCCATAATATCAAAATTGCCGAGCACCCTGATAGGTAGATGGACGGAGTTTGCCTACAATCGTCTACGCGAAGGCAGATCGAAGCTCGAACTACTAGCTATGTTCTTAAAGATAGAAGCTGAAATGTTATCAGTCGTCGGATGTATACCTCCGCGAGACAAGAAGCCGATGGACGCTCCTACAAAGCGCACTGAAGACAAGTATCGTCATCGTACTGTCTACACATCTTCTGTCGCTGCAACAGCTGATAATAATGTATGTAGATTCTGCCAGAAGGGCACTCATACCCTACCAGAGTGTCGCATATTCAAACGAGCAATGCGAAGAGATAAATGGCGATTTGTAAAAACGCGCGGCCTATGTTATTGTTGTCTACTAACTCGACACAATAAAGATACGTGCCCCGCACCAATGTGTGACGTCGATAACTGTGGCATGGCACACCACCGCCTGCTACACTGGACGAAACCCGAGATGACGTCACAATCGACTGATAAGATGACCGTAAACCCGGAACCTGTACCTGTAACTGCACCCGATGCGTCTATGATGCATTTCGCTCGAGATAGTGACGACGTGAGCATCGCCCCGGATGAATTCGCACTGTTGAAAGTGATCGCGGTTCAATTACGTGGCCCTAAAGGTGTAGTGAATACCTACGCACTTCTGGACGATGGTGCTGAAGTGTCAGTGATCGATGCCGAGCTGGCAGATACCCTAGGCTTAGAGTGTGTTAGTGCGCGTCCTATAAAGTTTACTGATGCATTCGGTTTGTCAGTGTACCAATCAGAAGTGCCTAGTGTAAGAGTAAAAATAACGGGACAGGACAATATTAGTTATGACTGTAAGTTACGTAGATGTGCTCAGTTAAAATTGTGTTCACAAAATTTGTCTATCTTGAATAGTGTAAATAGCACGCACTTATCGCATATCAAACATATGATTTGCATCAATGCAAGTGCAAAGCCAAAAATGTTAATTGGTGAGGATAATTATTTCCTAATAGCTCCTCTCGAGGTTATACATGGAGACAGGGACTCGCTGTACGCATCACGATGTCGGTTGGGATGGACCATCCACGGTTTCCACCGTGGCCGCACTCACTCCTCCACCAAGTCCAGAGTAAGTGAACAAAATGTGTTTCATCTCGCACACTCTCGTGATAATGATATGTCTGAACTCAGCGAACTTAATGACCTGATTAAGAATTCCTTTAATTTTGATTTGACTGGTATTTCACCCGTATCTCGTGAAAATACAGATCATATTCGCGCTATTGATATTTTAGATAGCACAGCCCGTCAGGTAGGTAATCAATGGGAAGTAGGTTTACCGTTCAAAAAGGATGATTTTATGATGCCTGACTCATACAACAATGCCTACTCGCGTCAGCAGTTATTGTTACGGAAATTCCATAAGAATGCTGACTACGCTGATAGGTATAAGAAAGAAATATCTAAATTGATAGATAATGGTTACGCTCGAGAACTAACTGATAACAGCCTCTCAGCTGATCATGTTTGGTATTTGCCACATTTTGGTGTTCAGAATCCTAATAAACCAGATAAGTTACGGTTAGTATTTGACGCCGCCGCTAAGGTAGACGGTGTGTGCCTAAATGATTATTTATTAACCGGACCGGACTTGTATAATTCATTATACGGAATTATGCTAAGATTTCGGGAGAATAAAATTGTAATTATTGGGGATATTCGTGATATGTTTCTCAGAATTAAAATTCGCCCTGAAGACCAGCATGTTCTTCGGTTCTTGTGGCAAGAATCGAATGGTCCGATTAAAGTTTGTCTTATGCAAAGTTTAATTTTCGGTGCAACATGCTCGCCTTTCATTGCCCAATATGTCAAAAATAAAAATGCCTTGAAATACGAGGATATAAATCCTGAGGCTGTAGATGTAATTGTGAATAGCCACTACATGGATGATTGTTGTTATTCTACGTGTGATGAGAGTACGGCTATTCAATTAATAAAAGACATAACTTTTATTCACGCTAAAGGTGGCTTTGAAATAAGAGGTTGGTCGAGTAATAGCAAACCGGTTTTAGATTCAATTCCTACGGAAGCGCTCGCGCACACAGCTGTGCAGTTTAAGCATGGAGCCATGAATACGAGTGAGCGCACTTTAGGTTTGATATGGCATCCTGCGGACGACTCATTTGGGTTTCTGATTTCGCTTGACAGAATTCCTAGTGATATTTTAAATGGTTCTACGCCACCTACGAAAGCTAACATGCTTAGCATTATTATGTCTCTTTACGACATACACGGATTTTTGTCGCCATTTGTTATAAAAAGTAAAATCATTTTTCAAGACGTGCACAGATCTAAAGTTGATTGGAAATGCCGCATCCATTCTGATGAGCACACCAAATGGGTGAAGTGGCTCGATGAATTAAAACTTTTAGAATCCCTACGTATACCTAGGTGGTATAACAATACTGATAGTTGGACTCAGTGCTATCAGTTAGAGATAGGTATAGATAGAAGTGCCGAGTCTATTGTAAATAAACAACTGCACATATTTTGTGACGCTTCTATTAAAGCTTACGCCGCAGTTATTTATTGGCGTTTTACTCGAGCAGACGGGAATGTATTGGTTTGTCTAGCCGCCAGTAAGAGCCGAGTGACCCCACTGCGGCCTGTGTCAGTTCCTCGACTGGAGCTGCAAGGCGCGCTCATAGCCGCACGCCTCGCGAACTCACTGCAGCGGGAACATAAAAATATGAAGGCTGATAAACGGTACTTTTGGACTGATTCACAAACGGTTTTACAATGGATCCGTAGCGATCCAAGAAGCTATAAGCCGTACGTAGCTCATCGCTTAGGTGAAATTGATGAGCTCACGACGTTATCAGAGTGGCGATACGTCCCAACTAAGTTGAATGTAGCTGACATAGCTACCAAAGACGACACGCCGCCTCTGACATACGATAGCGTATGGTTTCTAGGACCACAATTCTTACGGCAACCTGAAGATGCATGGCCTAAGGATTGTAAGTCCACAAAGAAGCCATCACCAGATGTAGTCTTCGAACAAAGGAGCTTGAATGTGGTCACGACTCAGGTCGTTGAATATTCCTTACCTAACGAAAATGACTACTCGTCTTGGTTACGACTCGTCCGAGTAACCGCTCGAATTTTATTGTTTATCAGACGATGTCGACGAATTGATACTTGTTTGAATGTTGAACTCATGAACGAAGCTGAACTTCTTCTGCTGAGTAAATCTCAACAGGATTCGTTCGCACAAGACATTGAGCTTATCAAGCAAAATAAGCCTTTGTTATCAAACAGTCGTTTGTTAACATTGACACCCTATTTAGACGACACTAATGTGTTACGAGTAGCCGGTCGAATCGATAAAGTCGAAGGTGTATCCCACTTGACTATGAGACCCACCATACTCGATGGTCGTCACAAAATAACTCGTCTATTAGTCGAATACTATCATAAGAAAGCTATGCATGGTGCCCACGAACTTGTAGTTAACGAGTTAAGACAACGCTACTGGATTTTGAAGCTGCGTCCTACCGTACGCACGGTCGCAGCGCGCTGCCTGTTCTGCCGATACCGGCGCGCGACACCGCAGCCACAGCGTATGGCGGACCTGCCAGCTGCTCGTCTGCAGCACAATCGACACCCATTCACGTTCACGGGGGTGGATTTTTTCGGACCGATGGAGGTCACTATCGGACGAAAAAGAGTAAAAAGGTACGGCGTAATGTTTACGTGCCTAACGGTACGCGCCATTCATTTGGAAATTAGTGAGAGTCTGAGTACAGACTCCACCATCATGGCGCTCAGACGTATGATAGCTCGCCGCGGTACGCCCAGCGTTATCTACTCAGATAACGGGACGAACCTGCGCGGCGCAGATAACGAGTTAAAGCGGAGTCTATCCGAACTCAATGAGAGTAAACTCCGTGAAGACGGTACCGTAAGAGGTATCGAGTGGAGGTTCATACCCCCTGGGGCCCCTGAGAAAGGTGGTGCCTGGGAACGTATGATACGCACGGTGAAAACGGCCTTGAAAGTCGTTCTTAAGGAACGCGCTCCACACCCTGAGACGCTGTCTACTTTATTCGCTGAAGTAGAAGCCCTAGTTAATAGTCGCCCTATTACACATGTTTCATGTGACGCTAATTACCCTGAAGCTTTAACGCCTAATCACTTTTTGTTAGGTAAGTCATCGAACGGTCCCGTGTTTGGTAGGTATGATAACGACGATCTATGTCTGCGAAAACAATGGCGCCTAGCGCAAAGGTTGACCGATATGTTTTGGGCGCGATGGGTTAAAGAATATCTCCCTACTTTAATTCCGAGGCAGAAATGGTTTAGGGATCAGAGAGCATTGCGAGATGGGGACTATGTTCTAATAATGGAACCTAATTTAGATCGTGGATGTTGGCGGCACGGAGTGGTGAGTGCGACCCATGCGGGTGATGATGGTCGCGTGCGAATGGTGGACGTGCGCACCCGCACTGGTTTGGTGCGCCGCCCGGTAACGCGTGTCGCACTACTTGCACCAACGGAATGTTAGTGCTGATCTGACACTTTTTGTATTCATTTGATTTCTAATATGTTTGTCGGCTCAGTTCAGCACTAAGAGGGTGGATTGTAGACGACACACGCTGTTATTGTATTTTATTTTGTTGCATTCCGATACATGTCACGCCATCTGTTGGCGATTTTTATATGTTTTGTTAATAGAGACAAGTTTGAAGGATGCAGACCGGCTTGATAATTGTTTTACACAGAGGGAGTGGTAGTTGCGAACTTACCGTTAGACACGACGCGGCTCCTCAAGATTTCTAACATTAATAGTTGGTCAAAATAAAGCACATGGTTAAATAAATGACTTCTATCTTATCTTCAAAGTGTATCACCTATAAGTACTTTTGACCTTTAGTGCAACTGTGTACACTTGATTTCGGTCATTATTCCAATATAAAAATATGTCTTATTAAAGAAGTTCGTATGAGCTTGGGACCACGCCACATCCTAAAAACGTAGTTGAAAATATTCGTTTACGGCTTTTTCGTGTAACAAAAGAAGGCATAAGACGACGATACAATGAACTCCACTGAACTAATTAAATTGATACGAATCAATTTACACTTACGAGTTAAAAATCAGAATGAACGACCATTTCACTGGCAAGTATTTTAAGTCACATTAAAACTGAAACAACACGACAGCTCTGTAACAATTGAAAGTGGTCACTTGCGCAGGCGCAGAGAAAGTAACTTTGCAAATAATAAGAGTGTGGGTGTGATATGCGAAACCTAGCCATTCAAACGTCAATTAGGACTTGCTAAATACAAGTCGAACTATTAATGACTGCTACGAGTAATTGAGAACACGAAGAACATTGTTAATTAAAACTATTGAATTGAGAACCAAATGAAGAAGTTCTTATAAACGGGATAGGGTTCAGATAATTCAGCTTTTTAAATAATATACATATACATAATCGCTTAGAAAGTCGTAAAAAAAAAACTCAAAATATAATTCCAATTGTAAGGATCGAAGCAGAAAATACAGCTTGCAACATGGTCTTCTCGGACCGGATGTTCAAAATAACACGGTGTGTGGTACATTTGCAATTGCATAAAACTCGTAATTCCGGATTGCTCATAGCTTCTTCACCTACTCGAACGTTGCACAAATAAGACACATTTGCGGTTGGCTATACTTGTGTATTAGTGCGTAAATTGTGCCTGAGTACATAATCTCATCTAACTTATGCCTATTAGCAAGCATGCAATAGATGCAGTTGCGTGGGAACCGCTAAGCAAGACCATCTGGTGGAATTCAAGCGTCTTTGAAACGGTTCATTTCATGGACCAAGACCAGTTTTTTTTTGTTTTCGAAGGATCACGGTTGTCAAGACGCCGATGGATTCAATTTGGCTTAAAATATTTTAAAGATAGTCAAGCCTAAATAAAGCTTTTGAAACCTGTTCCCCCAATGGCTATGAATAGGGACGTTCTAAATGAAATCCAATAATTCTCGTGAAGTAAAACTAAATTGGATGTTTTGTTTAGGTATATGTCACGCCCGGAACTGGAAGAAATCTTGTACGTGGATATGATAAAACTGTACTAGAACGCGTTAGTACAGTTTATTTATTTTAAGTATATCTGTTACTCATCATTGAACAAATATGAACAGAGCGAAAGATAAAGTGGCTATCTGAATAAATTCCACAAGAAACGGACCGCGTAGTGTAAAGATTGTTTATCTCTCGACAAGGTCAGCTAGGGCAGAAGCACCTCAGAATAACATGATCAGAAAACATTGATTGCCATTACGATTGCGTATGTTGCGAATACTGTCACCCAAGGAATTATTTTTATTGCACCTCCATGTTTTATTACTAGTAATTTTATTTTTCTTTTTTAGGGTTCCGTACCCAAAGGTTAAAACGGGACCCTATTACTAAGACTCCGCTGTATGTCTGTCCGTCTGTCTGTCTATCCGTCTGTCACCAGGCTGTATCTTATGAACCGTGATAGTTAGACAGTTGAAATTTTCATAGATGATGTATTTCTGTTGCCGCTATAACAACAAATACTAAAAACAGAATTAAATAAACATTTATAGGGGCTCCCATACAACAAACGTGATTTTATTGCTCGTTTTTGCTCGATATTGATAACAGCAACAGGTAGACGCTTGGATCATTCACAGAATATTTAGTTATATATTCACTTTAAAACTAAATTAATTAATTAAAATAAAAAAAATACTTATTTGTAAATATTTAAATATTCCTATACAACATACATGATTTTTTTGCCGTTTTTATATATAATGGTATGGAACCCTTCATTCGAGAGTCCAACTCGCACTTGGCTGGTTTTTTACTATATGTGGGGAAACAGGCTTACGGCTCACCTGATGTAAGCGGTCCCCGTCGCCTATTGACACCGGCAACAACAAGAAACCCTGTAGAAACCTCTTTACACGTCTTTATTTATCTTGAAAATCTTTTATAAGGCTGGATTTCAAATAGCAATTCAAACTTACAATTTTAACAAACCAATAAACAGTTTTCCCCAAACTTATACCTAACGTAATGTTATTTTTGTACATAGATAAGCATATTCACGGAAACGGTTGCATCAAATTCGGAGGCGTTGGTGGATATTTTGACTCATTATTTTTCCTTCCAGTCACAATTGTTCTGGCATCACACGTGTTCACAGTCGCACTATTCACAGAAATTCAATTTATGCATTGTCAACAGATATACGAGAATATCGTGATTCACATACTGAAAAAGAAACAATAACGAATAAAGATAGATGGATTTTAGAAAACATGTTTTGTGACGGCAAAACATGTTTACTGGTCAGTTACTGAGAAGCATTGAAATATTGACCAGATTTAAAAGCGAATGGCATAAGTAGGTCAAGCCTACTGTAACAAGATTTTTGCCACCTCCCTCACTACCTACGTCACTCAATGTCTGTTCCAAGGGTCTCCAAAGATAATTCATTGCGTGTAATTAAAATGATATCACCTATGTAAATGGGGGTGACACTGTTTATTACAATTATGTAATATCGCGCCATTGACATTTACGATCTTAAAATTCACGAATTTTCGAGATGTAGATAACATCCGGTAGAATAATTTTACTACGATATAAAATGAACAAATTTAAAAGCTACACATCAGGATTGGAGATAAAATCGTCTACATTTTATGCAAAATTTAACAAAATGTTCATAATAGCTTTTAAATAAAGGATTTTTTTAAGATACTACCTTATTTTGTACGCTAGTGCTAGTGGATACGCCCCGGCTTCGCGCGGATTTCAAAATAAAATATAGCTTGAATAAAACATAGGTCTTGAGTTTATACAAAAATCCCATAGGAAAAAGCACGTACCGTTTTCAAGAACGATTTTTTTTCGAAATTTTTCAATATAACTCTGAAACTGTACCTACAAATAAAAATAAACAAACAATGGTTTTGGAATGTTTAAGTCAACCTCTTTGATATGATACCCACAGGACCCCACTTGACTTGAGTAACCCTATTTTGTTTGACCCCCACCATTTGGGCTCTTTTGCACACCAAATCAAAATATTTTTGATTATTTTACTTGCTATAGAGAAAGATCAGTATCATTTATATCTATTTCAAATTTCAAGTTATGTCAGAAGTTGCTGAGATAATCAGCTGTGTGACAGACGGACGGACAAAGCCTTTTTACTGCTCGCCTTTCGGCGTGGAATTCATGCACACACCTTGGAGACGATCTGGTCACGCACCGTGAGATTCCAGAGGAATTTCCTTCTGCGGACACTTCGCTTGTGGAATGGTCTCCCTGTCGAGGTTTTCCCCAGGAACTACAATACGGGGTTCTAAAAAGAGCGTTTTAAAACATTTAAAGGGCCGTTGGCAACGCGCGAGTGATACCTTTGGCGTTACAAACGTCCATAGGCTACGGAAACCGCTTACCATCAAAGTGGCCCGTAAGCTTGAATGCTACCTTAGCAGTACATAAAAAAAACAATTTGGTCTGGAATCCTAAAAACGGAAACTGCAAATATCATGGCAATAGCACTAATTGAAGAAACAATCTATGAACAAAAATATTCTCAAATATTATCATCAATTCAGCCTAGCAATTCATACAGAAACACGCGGACAAAAAAAGGGTCATATGTAAGGGCCAAGGGCGGGGCTCGCTTGGCCTCAGTATCCGAGGTCTTGTAAACAGAATGTAAAGAAAACGGTTTTTTGAGTGTCCGCAGGTAGAAATTTCTACTTTGATATTATCAGCCACTTACGAACAAACCTTGCTATCTTGGTCGACTGTTTGCACAAATATGGCGATCGCAGTCTGCATACGTGACTTCGTTACTTAGCTGTATGCGTTACTTCTTTTCACGTTTTTTAGACTTTATCATTTAGATCCTGCTTGCTTGTGCTTGCGTGTCTGATTGCTCGTGAACAGTCCTTGGGAAAAAAATACCGGAACGGATTATCGTCCAATCTTAAAACAAAAAACTAAATTCTTTCTCGAATCCGGTATAAAATTATCAACTGTCCATACATTACATGTTGATAGCAAAATATATGTTATCATTTTAGTCATATCTCCTTCAGTTAAGTATCTAAATATGAACATTGGCCATTATCCTGGACTTAAAAAAAACGAACAGTTTTACATTTTAAGCCATTTTGTCTACCACACAAAAATGTTTCACATTAATTTTACTGCGTTTGCTTGGTCGTCCTTTGCCTGAGGTCAGAAACGACAAAAAATTCGTCCCTGGACAAAGGGCCTGTCTACAACTGTACAACATTAATTCTATGTACCCTTCGTCAGTGTAGACCCTGAATAAGTTAAGGACCAAACAGGTCAACTGGATTCATGTGCACACCCTCTTTAATATTTAACGAGTTGAATGTGACGCGAGCGTCCGTTTTTAAAGCTATCTTAGTTATTTCAGTTTGAGTACCTCTAATGGAGTCTACAAAAATGTTAACCTAATATGCCAAAGAGTAATAATATTTTATGACTTCTCACCAGTTTTAAATTACACATATTTTAGTGATTAAAAAATCCACTCACTGCTTTTAACATGTCTTTTTTACAGGTACTGAAACTAGAATTATATTACTAAGTTGGTTACTTTTATGCGGCCTCAACCGTCATAAACATTTTATTAACATCGTACGGTGTGCGATTACGTAACAATTAGATGAAGCCATATTCGTATTGGAACAATTGAGCTCGAACAGACTCGATATGCCAATCACGCAGATCTGATGCACACAAATGATGCAAAACACTGATGCAAAACAATAAAACTAGGAACAAATCAAGAACGCGTCAGAAAGTCTAGAATTTCGGCGACTTTTGAAGGCAGGATAAAAAGAGAAGGATAACATTATGATGGGACGTTAAACTATGTTAGTGTATGATGGGGGAAACCAACAATGGACAGGGCTACCGCTCTCAACACGCCACTACACAATGCTATTCGTCACGCCGGAGATATAAATAGATATACAAATACAAATATATTTATTTAGTGTCAACTTTTTTCGCAACAGATGGAAAAAGATCGTAAAAGAAAAAGTCATGCAATGCAGCCACGATCCTCTACACTGAGGAAACGATGTACAGAGAGTGAGAGGTTACATCTTATATGTTGTATAATAATATGCTATGTAAAATGAACAACAATCATAGCTTATTTACTTCACGACTTGCAAGGTATTCAGAGAATGAGGCACTGCTTTGCCACGCTCAAAAGTCGCGTCTGATAAATTTGTTCTAGTCAAAGAAGCAAAGAAGTCTCTAAGACATCGTGCCTAATATGAACAGTAATTTGACTGCGAATTATAACGGAAACAAACATGAGTAATCGATGCCGAGTTCTGACACCACGAGTTGTGAATAATTTGTCAACCTTTGTGAATTGTTCCGCAAAGAGCTCCGGCTCTAAAAATAATTAAGGGTGAGGTTTTCCAAGCATACACGACATATTTAGATCAAAGAACTTATAACGAGCATATCAAAATTTAACCATATCTTCCAGTCATAAAAGGCTTTAAAAAGTTGTAGAAAATTATGTCTTCCACTGATCCATAAAACATATTCGTCCCCCTCGCGGCCACGAGTGATCTAAGAAAGGCAATAACAATTTATGGTCTCGGCGAACCACCACAAAGCAAGAAAACTTCTACCATTATCTGATATTTTACGGCAAGAGTAATGGAGTGAATCGCGCACCATCCCGCGGCTTCTTTCAACTGGCTAATTAGCTAAAAAGGCGAATATTTCGAGTTATTTTTCTGGTGACACGTTGTGGTGAAGAATGTCCTCGAAATTTTGCAGTGAATATTTTTTGTACATTCAATTATATAACTTGTGTCAATAGCGGAAAGATCAAATTGTAAGCACAGGTTAATTAGCGGGAAGTTGTGACTGTGACCGCAAGAAGGTCGTCTGCTTGTCAAAATTGTGTGGTAACTAAGTACCTACCTACTTACAGTTTTACATTTGGCTGAACTCATAATATATGAAAGCATTTCAAATCAGTGGCAGTATTGCAACCCGACAACAATTTTGGTGGATAACGAGGGCAAAAAATATCAGTTTACACGATTGGTTACCGGAAAACGGATTCAATGAACCTCACAATCAATTATAATAAGTTGCGTAACAGATAACCGATCATCCGCTCCACTGCATTTGGCTTTAGTATATTCAATAACACCACGCCTGCATCTTTAAATCGTTATCGGGTTGATTGAGCTTTCTAATTGACATGCTACGCAATAAAAGAGCCAATTATTCGTGACTAATCCAGTATATATAGTAGGTGAGATACTATAATAATGTTTGAATCGCAATTTGTATATTTTAATCTTGATATGTCAAACGCAGAAGCAGCTTACTACTAAATCAATGAGCTACTTTCACTCATCGATTCAATTCAAAATTGGAACACGCATGGTGATGAAAAATTAAATAGATAATATAATATTTCGATTCACCGAGTAAAGATTCGATGCGATAATTGAATAATCGAGTCGCGAATCGAAATTGGCGCTATGCTACGATTCCTGTTTATTGGAAAGCTAGAATACAAAATTATTCGAGAGTGGTTGTTGTGGGCGCGGACCTGTATTGTTAGACCTGGTATAAACCTTGGTCTAGGAGTGTAAGGGCAATGGCCTTCGGTAAGAGCAATGTCACATAAATTTACCTTCAGATACTATTAATTTCAAACTAAGCATTTACCTAGAAAAATTCTCAGAGATAGGTGATTTTATATCGGTGGATTGATAATGATTTTTGTGTATATTTTCTTTTAATTATTAACAATTTATAATATTTTAGTACCTCAATAATTGATTATAGACATAGAATTTTTTTTACCGCAACGTTTATACCTTCGTAAATATTAACATTGACATGTGTAGGGCTCCCAGTGTTATGTAACTACTCGACTGGACACTCGCGAAAATATATCACATCAAGGAAACAGTTTAACAGCACAAGAAATCAAAGCCCTTCAAGCAATGAACCCTTTCATGACATGAATAAGGATTTACTGCTCAGCCCACTCTTGAAGTAGGCGTGAATTGTGATTGCCTTGGTTACTTAGATAGACTATAGAAAAAGTACAAAGTAGGTACAAGAGAAATTCTCTGAATGACTATAGGTTTAGATAACATTTGAATTGTTCTCAAAATGAAGCTTTTTGACAGAGATAAGTGCGATTTACGTGCATAGCTTTTAGGGTGCATATCAATGTTCGAATGTATTATGTATATGTATAACTAGTGGTTCGCCCCGAACTGAGATCTCGCGAATCTCCCAAAATAAATATTATTCTTAGGGCGACTTGCACACCGATGCGTAAACGTATTTAGTGGCTAATTAGAATTTAAGGAGTTGTCAAATCATACAAATATGTCAAATTTAAACATGTTTAGTCGCTAAATACGTTTAGTGATCTTTGTGCATGCCGGCCTTAATCTTTGACTGATAAATTAGTGCCACGAAATGCATAACCAAACGACTTGACCTACAGTTTCATTCAAATTAGAGGTAACGGGGGTTCTTGTAAATTGGTTTTTGTTTTTTGCGGTACAAATTGCAGTTATTCTGGATTTCAGACTTTTGACTATATTTGTGTAACTAAAATTAGACGAATACCAAATTTCAGCATTGTGGGGTCACTGGTATACCTGTGAATTTTGTCAAAGTTTTGTTTTTATTATTGCTAATAACTCAAAAACTACAAAATTTTTAACAAAAATAAAAACGGGGTTCAAATGTACTAATGAAGACCTTTCCTTTATTCATTTTTTCATTTTTTCATTCACGTTCATTTTTTGTACCACTCTTGAACCCCAATATCTCAACAACCCCCCACATTTTTAGCTTATTTAGTTTCACCGAAATTGTGCCATCACTGCCTACCTATATATCAAATTTCATGATGATCGGATAAAGGCTTCAAGAGTTATCCTCGGACAAACAAACATATATACATACATACATACAACGCCGATTTGCCCAAGTTGATTTAAAGAACTCGCTTCGCTCGATCAAATATCATAACGATTACAAATTTATATTTTTGTAAATCTAAGCATGTCTGAATTTGATTGTTATCGTCGAATAAAACTCATTTCATCATAACTTTTTCATATCCCAAGGTTTATAAGACGGAACAAACAGCCATTCCTATTCAATAGAATCTCATACCCGTACGAAAAATAAGATTTGATCAAAAAAGAACACCTTAACCTTCTGATCCGAATTCTAAGATCAAGAACCCATTACATAAGCGAGAGTAATCTGTATACTAAAATATGTTTGTTTATTAATTGTGTAATTTTATGCAAAGAGTATAAATACACCTTTCATCGGAATTTTATTAATCTGAGTAAAAGAAGCAAAACGTAAACGCGATTTTGATCTCTATCAAAAGGCAATACTATTTGCGATTTTGTTTATACATGTGCTGAAATGTATTCACGCAAACTGGAAGGTTGGATGATTAACTTTGCTAATACTGGGAAGGGAAGCTGTATTTTCTATACTTAAACCAAAGCTGAAGAATGTTTATACAATAACTCTACGCATTATATCTGTTAACTGAAAACAATATCGTAGGTTGAGAGTAGAATATGAAAACCGCATAAGACCACTCTATATTACACAAAATATATTGTTACGAGCTGAGGGTTCGGGATAAAGTAATGGGAATCGATCTAATAAAAATAACACTTTTATTCAACACTAAACGATGAATACACGAACTTGGTCACACGTATCACAACACAATAATTCACACCACTGTTGCAGCACTTAAGGTCACCGAAATGTTCACACGTATAGCTAAATCCAGACTGACTCGCGAGCAACTACTGTTCACGCGAGACCCTTCTCCACGTCAGTCCTCCAGGGCCTCGCTGAGACTCACTGACTGACTGACTGTCCGGCCATCTCTCCGGCCTATTTATATCGCACACATTTCGAATGTTCGAGAACGATGTCGATCCTTCCAGGAAAGGGTCGGTGTTTCGACAGAACGACCCATCCCCATTGTGCGCAATCGCTGACAATAACAACAATAACACAGCAAGACAAAAGCGTTCGAGAAGTTTCGATTATTACTCATTGTTTAACAGCCTCGGCGTAACACTATATTTAACCTAGCAAAATATACTAAAATGTCAGTGTTCTAGTATAAAAGAATGTGGTTCTGGCGATTAGTTTCGTAATAAAAATCTTGGAATGTGTGATTGAATGAAAACACTTCATAAATAAATAAATAAATAAATATTGGTGGACATTTCACACAGCGCTATCTAGCCCCAATCTAAGCAGAGCTTGTACTATGGGAACCAGATAACTGATAGAATACTTATATACGTTTTTTTTGTAAATACATACTCATAATATATAGAAAAACATCCAGACCCGAAACAAATATTTGTAGATCATGCAAACATTTGTCCCGCGGTGGGAATCGAATCCGCTACCTCCTGTGTCACAGCCGGCTATACGCCCACTGCGCCACGGAGATCGTCAATCATTGTACACCACAAAAGAAACAAACATAATTATAACAGACATGGGCGGCCTTATCGCTTAGAAGCAATTTCTGTGTGCCTTATCGAGCTCTCCACGTCTTAAATTTTTAACGACGTGACGCACATAAAGGCGTTTTATAAGTTGGCCGCTTATAATCTGTATGTGGCATCATATTTAGTTCCCCAACGGATCGATTCGGACGCGGTTTTTACTAAAAAGCTAGTTAACTGTGGTTCTAAGCTATTTGGGATGAAGATCAGGAGAGCCGATATTAAGATTATCAGCACCTTTTCATTATTAACATTGTATAGATCCACTAATTATCGCTATACAATGTTGGTGTGTGTTTGTTATGTGAATATACTATCATACCTATACCTTATTCATTTCTGATAGTGCTTTGACGTCATTGATAAGCCGATAGATAACACATCGAGTAAATTGTTTGAACACAAATCGATCAAACTTGATCCATTCGTAAATAAATCTTCATATTATTATTACGTGAAGTGAACTTTGTACCCCTTTTTATGATTATTGCGTGAACGGATAATCGTGAAAGAATATTTGGCATAGTCAAAGTTTTTATAGAAGAAGGAAGGGCGAATGTTAAAATTAAGCTAAAAAAATAATAAGTAATTGATCGAGCAAAGTGAGATCTCTAAGTCAACTTGGGCAAATCGGCGTTGTATGTATGTATGTATTATGTTGCAACACATCCGAAACGTCGGGATAATAAATTAAAAAGGTACATACGCGATAAATACCCGTTTTAATAAATAATTATTTTGATAGTCAAAGATTACAAATAATATTTTTTATTTTAATCGAAGACTCGCGAGATCTCAGTTCAGAGCGAACCACTAGTTACTTACGGTCGAATTTTGACCACTTTGCTATCTCTATAATAAATCTATATAGAAAAAAAATTCTGTACCTAATATAAGTAACGCAATATAGTTTCGAAAAAGGTATATTGATTTGAAATTCAATAAATCTCCCCAGGCGTAAAAGGAATTGAATTCCTTTATTACCACGTTATAATGGCGTCTGGATTCATCCCAAGGGTCCATCTGATATCAACCCTTCGTAGAATCTTATTGAATAAGGATCATCGCACCCCATGTAGATAAAAATTGTTAGTTTGGGTAGCGACTCTTGTAGCATTACATTGTCATAAGTTAGGTTCGTCATTAAAAATGTGTAAGTATTATGTATTCTAAAAATATGTTTGTCAGTGTTCCTACAAAATTACCCGTGTCTTAAAACTTTTAATAATTTTTATTATTTAATACATAAAGAGTGAATAACAGATTTTTTATAGT
Source organism: Philereme transversata (assembly GCA_963924445.1). Classification (NCBI taxonomy): domain Eukaryota; kingdom Metazoa; phylum Arthropoda; class Insecta; order Lepidoptera; family Geometridae; genus Philereme; species Philereme transversata. Next base: position 17,709,685 of record OZ004342.1, read on the forward strand.
TTCTTAGTTAATGTTAGAAATGAATTATATATATATATATACATATGCTACAGTCAAACATCGAAGCTCCGGCGCTCCTAGGCTTGGCTAGTCAAACCTCAGGTCTGACATAAAGTCTTAGTCAAATTCTAAACCAATAGCATTTTTCTGCCTTTGACTAACGAATTTTTCGTCTAATCCTAGGAGAGACTGGTCAAACCCCGATTTCATTCAATTGAGTTTCGGCGTTTGATTGTCCAAATTAGTTTCTTCTAGGATTAGAAAAAAATTCATTAGTCAAAGGTAGAAAAGTGCTATTGGTTTGGAATTTGACTAAGACTTTATGTCAGACCTGAGGTTTGACAAGCCAAGCCTAGGAGCGCCAGAGCTTCGATGTTTGACTATAACATGTACACGATCCCTAACAAATATACTAATTCTAGTTTGTGGACTTAACTCTTATCAGAAGAACTATTTTTAGATATTATTTGTTTGATCATTAATCATTTAAGTGTTTTTATATAACCTTCATTTGTAAATAACTGTAAATAACTGTAAATAATTTAATTCTAGTACTATGAACACGTTACAAAAGGAATTTGAGATGCTCAAATTTAATAAAAAAATTGCCAGTTGGCTTCGTTTACAGGCGCTACAGGATGGCTACTAATCAGAATCCCCCAAACAAATCAAAGTTTATTGTTTTATGTGTATGTTAGTGTAATAGTATAATCTTATCTTGTATGTGCACATTGTTGCCTAAAAGAAACGTTACATTATTATTATTAAAAGAGTTTTTGAATATAGTAACTTAGAAGGTATATCGTTTTTTCTATGTTACATGTGCTTGTACTTCAGGCAATCAATACCACATCACCAAGGGCAGTATAATAAACATCAACAGGTATCAGATATAGGAACATGTCGACAAGGATGACTGCTAGTTCACTCAATTACGAGTATCACAAAAGACTGTTTTAACATTACCCGGTGTATTTTGTGACTCGTAAAAACTAACTGCATATTTCAAGCATGCCGCAAATATTTATTTTATTATTTAATACCTGGTTTATTGCACAAAATGTACAAAATATGGGCTTAATGCTAAAAACGTTTAGACGACCTCCGTGGCGCAGTGGGCGAATAGCCGGCTGAGACGCAGGAGGGGAACCCGCTAGGGTTCGATTCCCACCGCGGAACAAATGTTTGTATGATTTACAGATATTTGTTCCGGGTCTGGATGTTTTTCTATGTATTATAAGTATGTATTTACAAAAATATATATATATAAGTAATCTATCAGTTATGTGGTTCCCATAGTACAAGCTTTGCTTAGTTTGGGGCTAGATAGCGCTGTGTGAAATGTCCAGCAATATTTATTTATTTATTACTTATATGTTAATAGTATAAAGGTTCTTATAATCTGGGTCTAAAAAATAATTATATTTTGTCTTAGTTTTGTATGGCATAATAAAAAAAAATAAAAAAGAAACACAGATAACGATAAACTCCAATCACAAAGAATCATTGATAGTATTATTGAAATTTATTTTCTTAAAATTGTATAACTACATACCGTTATGTATGGGAGCACCATTGCATGGGTAGAAAAAAAAGGTCCTTATTTTATATTTGACATTTGAAATCCTCTCTATGTTAAACCTCATTCCTTACCCTGTTGTTCTGACTACAAACGTCATACAAGAACTCCATAGTTATAGCCCCTTGCCTTTCCAGTCCAAGCATCTCGTTTGCTTGTACTAGGTCCTAGACCCCATAAAAGGCTGAAACAAGTTAGTCTCGTAATCAAGAACCACAGTGCAACTAGTTAGCGTACAAAAAAGGCAGTTTGATATAGGGAGGTGGTAGCATTTGAATAATGTGGTAGATCTGGTACCTGATAGGCTTAAGGACCTAATGGTTTTGCTGATGGTATTCTGTCAATGCCATCTTCAACCATGCCAACTTCAGTAATCGTAGGCTGGTTTTTACCTAATTACGTGCGGTGATTTTTTTTTATAAATTATAGGCTAGCGTTTGACCACTATCTCGCCTGATGGTAAGCGATGATGCAGTCTACGATGGTACACGCTTGCCTAGAAGAAACCTATTCACTCGTGACTTGAAGATCCCTAGGTTGTAGTTATCAGGAAACACAGACTCAGGCAAGGCGTTCCACTCCTTGGCGGTGCGCATAATAAAGGTGGAAGAGTACCGCTTTGTGCGTATGGGAGGTATGTCTACCATGTAGCGGTGGCGCATCGCGGAGCGTCTGGTTGTCCGATCATAGAATGGGGATGGTGGGATTTGTCCACAAGTTGAAGATATCATTGCAGGATTCTTGGGTATTAAATTATGTATACATAAAAGTACTTTTTATGATAGGTATGTATAGTATATAATTATATGAAAAGATTTCATTCAAATTCAAGCTCATATTTTGAAGCCTTTTATCAATGTTATATATTTTATTCCCAGACAAATATATGAGGTCCTATAAATAATCGCAAATATATAAGAGGTCCTTACCAGATGAATTTAATAAACAAGTACATAAGTATCTAACTCGTTTACATGTAGAAACAACTTACGATCAACTATTTTTTGTAACATTGGAACAGCTTCATAACTAATGAAACTTGACTTGAGTAGACAAGATAAAAATAAACATACGGCGCCTAGATCTACGTCTTATATCGATTCAATGATGAATGTCTCACGTGCGTTTTCGACTTTGATCAGTTTCTTATCTAAGTCATATAAAATCATAAATGTATAGTATATGTATATCGATTTAATTAGGTGCTAAGTGTAAGTACATACGGGTCTCATAAGTAGTTTTCAGTTAATATTTTAATTAAAATCGATTTTTTTGCCTTTGCCATATTTGCCTTTCTATTTTAAAGTTATTGAAGGCGTGTTTTTATATCTTCAAGACATCTTCAGCATTATTTCACAAGACATTTATTGTATTAATGTGAAGTTACGTCTCCATTTGCCTTAGTTCTTTCAATATTTTTTTTGTGTTAACATATTTTTCCATTTAAACTCAGATTCAAGTAGGTATGTAATTATTTTGTCAGTTCAAAGGGCTCATTGTCAGTGTCCATGAGAAAGTTTATACAGCAGATAAGAACTGTGAGTGAACAAACAAGCATACAGTTCGTAATGATCGTGGGGATCCGTTTTCGTGATTTACTCGAACAGATTCACGATTTCCCGGTATCGGGTGATAGTTTATCGATTAATCGATAAATTTATAGATAACGACTCCAGTGCGTATTGAGAATGAACACTTATTATGCGATTTACGATAATAACACTTCATTGTTTTTAAAATGACATGAGATACTAAAGGTTCTGGGTGGCCTTAAATTGGCAAGAATTTCTTATCTGTTTTCATTCTTAAATTAATATTAATCAACTCTTACGTTAACCTACTCGTGATAATTAAATAAATAAACTGATGATCGTAAACAAAAGTATATTTGAAAACATAATTAGCACACAATGAAAAGACACACGACTATCCTTTGTTTAAATGCCTTGGTGAGATGCGTCTCATCAGTGCAGTCTATTAAGAGTATGGTAATATATCGTACACAATAGCAACAATTACAATGGCTTCTATGGCGCCCCAATCCTCTCATAATGGTCTATGAACTCAGCGACACACCTAGCCACTACAGATGCCCTATTTACCACTTGATGAATATATCGTAGAGTCAGTCACGCGTTAAAAAGGGTTGCCACAGTTTCCAGATGGTCAAAATGCTTACAAAAGACCAGGCAAATATGTTAAAAAAATATAATAATAAATAACTATATATATATTTCTTATTATGTTATATTATTATTATAACATAATAAGAATAACAAGTTGGAGGCGACTCATACGAAGCACGTTTTTATTATAATTCCTATTATACATGAGATCAAATTTCATATTGGAAAATTTACCTATGAATCACATTTATCTAGTTTTAAAAAACACTCGTTTTAAAATGTTGTAATTGATTCACGTTTTACAGATAAAAATAATCTTTGGATATAATAGTCAACACTATTGATGTCATCAGCTAACGATCAGACGAAATAAAACAATGGATGGCTTACCTATGTATGCACATAACTGCATCGTTACGCAAATTTATAGAATACAATGTTTTATTGTGAAATTCCTTACAAGATGAACAATAGTGATATCAGATATCAAAATTGTATTTTCAATTTAGGGCTGGCATGCATAATCAAAATCAAAACAAATCATTTATTTCACAAAGTATAACATACACGCTATTCATATAATATTTACCACTTCCTGTCTTTTATTTTATCAGTAAAAATATACGGAAATATTCGGTTAACATAGTGGTTAACAATCTCTGTTTGTTATACCTATCTCATTTTATGCAGGTCCGTTGTTTTTAATTAGGACGAAATACAAAAAATATTCTATAATAAAATTCCATCAGGCAACCTTATTAGCAATGTAGGTTTTACACGTCTCGTAACCGCTGGCTTTCTTACAACCGCAAAACTCGAAACATTAGTAGATAACCTACCTACTTACTCAATGTGATAAAATTAGCTGGGAAAACTAAAGTAGGTGATTGTAATTACGAAACTAGGTATAGTGGTATCTGTTATACAGTGCTGATAGCATATTCAGGACATAATTACGTTAAACAAATTAACATGTGAAGCCGATCATCATCATCATTCTCAGCCCGTGTCGACCCACTGCTGAGCATGAGGCCTATGCCCATCTTGTTTCTGTATCTTTGTTTTTGCCCATCGATATATATGTACTAGATTATATGTCTATGTTTCTGCCATTCTTCCCGATCCTGTGCCAGTCTGAACCACGTACGACCCACGGTCTTATGGATGTCGTCGACCCATCTCGCTGGTGGACGTCCCCTATTTCGATACCCAGTTCTCGGCCTCCACTCTGTTAGTGCCTGAGTCCACCTGTCGTCACTACGTCTGGCCAAGTGTCATGCCCAACTCCACTTGAGCCCCAATATTCGTTTGCTGACGTCTTGTACTTTAGTCTGCTTGCGAATTTCAGTATTGGGAACTCGATCTAAGAGTGTAATGCCGATCATGCCGATGCATATAAACCATAAGCCGATATAAACCAAAAATGTAAAATATTTTGTAATATAGGTACAAAAACAATTAGGGTAGCATATAACCAAATAATATTAACTTAAGTTAGAAATAAGTAGTAAATTAAATAAAAACAGTATTAAGGGAAAATTTAGAAAAGTTATTGTGCCAAAACTCTGAACTGCAGAAATTCAAGAGTTTAATTATCAGTAAGTACTTAAGATCTGTGATATAACGGAACATGTAAAGTTTTGGTTTAGAGAATGTATTTATTGTTATATCTAACATCTAAACAGGTTCTTTAGCAGTACCTACTAAGCTTCCTGCAGAATGATGTATCTATGCTTTGCAGCGCCTGGCAAGACCTAATGGCACCATTTTTTTGCTCGCCTCATGCAAGCGTTGATACAAATTCGCAGGCCAAATTTTAAGAGGGGGTGAAAGTAGGTGGGCTTTCACTACATTGAAAAGATAAAATTATTTTTTACTCGTGACATTTTGGCCGTAAGCATGGCGAGATTAACTGATAGCTCTGGAAAGCCCAGATAATGTTAAGCAATTACCAAATATGGAGGTATTGCGTTGCATGTTCTTGTCAGTTTAATGATATGGTGCTTGTTTATTTTTGAAGCTATGAAGGTAGTCTGCTTTTATTCTGTCAAGCTGGATTTATATATTTACAAGAAAATAACATGAAATATTATTTGCCAAAGAGCAATGGAACGCAGCGTTCTCGGATTCAAACGGATTGATCGAGTGAGAAACACCACGCTGCGTTCGTTGACAGGCATTGCCGATGTTGGAGAAAAAACAGCTAAACTCAAGTGGGATTGGGCGGGACACATTAGCAGAATGCACCCCGATAGATGAGCTAATCTAGCCACACCCTGGAGCCCTGATGGAAGACGCGGTCGGGGTCGGCCAAGAAAGCGTTGGCGTGACGATCTTGTTGCCTTCGATCAGGAGTGGTGGAGTGTCGCACAGGACAGAGATGGATGCAGAGACTTGGGGGAGACCTTTGTCCAGCAGTCGGACAATATATGTAGGTTACAAAAAAAAATTATTATATAATTTATAAATAGTAATCTAGACAGTATAGATAAATAGTATTCTTCTAATCGTGTTTTTCTTTTGCTTTGAAACTACCCGAGTTTCAAGTTCGATCGAAAGAGGAAGTGTTCCTAAATTTACCAAAGACAATTCATGTTTATAGAAAATAAGTAAATAATGCCGGACATTTCACACAGCGATATCTAGCCCCAAACTAAGCAAATCTTGTATTATAACCAGATAACTGATAGAATACTTATAGAACACAACATTATTTTCCAAACACATACTTTTAATATAAAGAAAAACACCATGACCGGAAAAATATCTGTAAATAATACAAAAATTTGTTACGAAGCGGGAATCGAACACACCACCTTCTGCGTATTAGCCGGATATTCGTCCACTACGCCAATGAGGTCGTCAGTAAGGTTTCTAGTATTTATTTGTACGAAGATTTCAAGTCAAATTTGGAGAAATATACTACATCACGTAACAACCAGCATTTCCAAATTTTTATGTTTAGCAAAACTCAACTTTAATTATGGATATAAAAAAATTAAATTCCTTTAAAATAACGTCCCACAAAGCCAAAAGAAACTAGTCAGATCAATCACATTTAAAAGTCACTCGAAAAATAGCCTAATAACTTCTCGTGACTGCAGTCACTAAACTATCGATCACGATTATTTAATTTACTTGGCCACGCCTTATTTACACAAATGTTCTTTCGCAAATATACTATTTAAATACCATGAATGTTTCAAGGACAGCGATAAAGATATACGAAAATAAATTGTATCTTAGAAACAATACAGAGTAAAATTGTATAAACTTTTTACTATAAATTGCAAGCTAAATTTATTACTGCGAGTGCAGAGTTATGACTTCCTTGAAGGAGTATTTCAAATTCAATTGAAAATAAAAGAAATCTTACAGATGTTTCTACTGACTTTAAAATAAATAGAAGAAAAATGTTAATAATTTTAAATATAAATACCAAATTTTTGTGTAAATGCTTTTAACCTCTGGTTTTAGAGACTTGAGATCAATTATGGCACGACTATTGTTTCAGACAATTATCAAGTACACGTAGGTAGTTTGGTAAATATGACGTAGATGTAACAAAGTGCATTTGTTAGTACTTGGTAAGTCTAGTAGCACATTAAAAATGTTTGTAAAACTTGACCTTCCATAGTGACATCACCAAAAATGTGAAGTTATCAGAGAATTATCGTATAATCCTTGTTATCACGGCAGATAACATATAACGAAGCGTGTAACTAATAAAAAAGGATCTATCTACTTTCAAAACGCGTGCCAATGTTACCATCCTTAATCCACGTGATATTACATACAATTTTTATTAACGCAAAGAAACAGACCTTCCCTTTCCTTCGTCGCTCCCGTGCTTATGTCGGTTAGCCTTTTAAGTGCGATTATAAATCATCGAACTCTTCGTCTAAGTCTTTGCGTCTTCTTTCTATTTTGTGATAGACACCAACCATAGTTCACTCTGCAGTCCCTTCATGCAGGGTTCCGAAACATAAGTAATCAATGCTTTGGGAATAAACCGTAAGTAACGTGTAGGTATAATCCGGAACTAAGGGTATTCTTTATGCACCCAAAAAACCTCTTTTTTCTCTTTCAGATTCGTACGCGTGTAGCTTAAGTATCACAAAAATAGGCAAAAGTCTGAAATCTAGAATAACTGCAAACCAAAAATGGGTAACCAATTTACATGAACTCCCGTTACCTGCAATTTGAATGAAACTGTAGGTCAAGTTAGTTGGTAATTTATTTCGTGGCACTATTTTGACGCGCAAAAATTACGAATAATATTTTTTTTGTTTTTATGGCAGACTCGCGAGATCTCAGTTCGGGGTGAACCACTAGTTTAGTATATCTAAACCACTAGTTTTAGCAGATTTTAATTTAACTAGATCCTATGGTCCACTTTGATTCCGTCTCTTAGATGTTCAATATACAATATTGCTCGGTAGACCAACTGTTTTTGAATAATAGATATAAGAGCGGTCGGTTCAGTCCAGCCAGACTAGCTAAAAATAGGTTCTGCCTAAACAAAAAAGTACAAATAATAGCGGCTGAACATCCGATCCACAATCATAGCAATTCCGATTTTTATTACCTCTAATTTGACTTTACGTTCCGATTGGATGCTCAAACAGTATTTTTCCGACTACCCAGTTTACTGCCTTCGAGTAATCTATATATCTACCTACCGCAAGGAGATGATAAATTTACCATAGACCATTGCCCAAAGCCATAATGGATATCGATTTAGCAAAGTCCATGACTGTCTCGGATTTTATTGTATTTTAACCAGTATATTGCATGATTATTCGTCAAAATGGCATCATGACATGTTAAAATTTTTACGGTTCGCACTTTGTAAATTTAAAACCAAGCAAAAAATATTGTTGATATAATTGCGGGATAAACATATTTTGCCATCGTATGTCAGTAATATTATGCATTTAATAACTATTCAAAATGATGAACCAAGCATTTTATTAGTAGATACGATTTTGATGACTCTTTACCTAACTCCTCATATTTCATGTAACATACGATTTAATAACTCTTTAAACAAAAGTGTATTATTAGAAGAGTAGCTCATATTGACATTTTGCACATATGTTTATTCAATTGTTTTATTTTAAGCCCATCCTTTGATGCTTATAGCGGTCGACAAAGAGTATGACAAAGAGTATGTGCGAACAAAAAACTGGACAAGTGGGAGTCATCCTCGCGCACGAAGGGTTCTGTACCATTATCTATAAAAACAGCAAAAAAATCAGGTCTGTTGCATGGGAGCCCTACTTAAATATTTATTTTATTCTGTTTTTAGTATTTGTTGTTATAGCAGCAACAGAAATACATCATCTGTCTAACTCTGGTGACAGACGGACAGACAAACAAACAGACGGACGCGGAGTCTTAGTAATAGGGCCCCGTTTTACCCTTTGGGTACGGCACCTAAAAACAGAAGTATTGCATAAAAGTTATGAAATAATCGTGGGAACTGAATGCTTCTATTCAAAATGTTATGATCGTAACCATAAAGTTATGTAATTAAAAAAAAATCACACGATATTAGTTGAATGAATGAAAACCCATTGTTTCTTATAGGCTACTATGTCCTTTATCCCTTTCCAATGAAAAGAATGAATCCACTACTTGACTTCAGAACTTGGAAGTTAATATTACTTTAACCCCAAAGAGATCTATGCGTCGGCGCAGGTTGCTTCGCCTTACGCTATTAACGTAATAGCAAAGTGCGATTAGAGCGGTCTCGCTTCTATTTAACCTCCCGACCACCTCAGGGCAGCCCTGCAGCCTCATTTCCTTATTCTAACTACCGGCTATACTCTTAGGCTATGGCCAAACCGGCGCGCGGGCGTCTGCGGGAGAGTTACCAATAATTCAGACGATATAATAATATACATCGTCTTGATCCTGTACTAGAATGATAAGATGATAGATGTGGATTAGGATCCTTTTATTATGGATATCAGTAACTACGTGTACCATTCCACAACACCCAGATGCAAAGACAGCAATTGACATACGGTACCGCTTTGCAATCGTCTTTATCCGCTTTGTCCGATCTTGTCGGTTTGACTGTAGCTTTATACTGTTTCACGACTATTCCTTACACGGTTGTTTTACGAAATGAACTTGAGTCGTGGCTTTACGTCTAATTTGTCACGCGCTTTCATTGATTATCGAATGTGGGGTCTTGGAGTGTGTGAATCTTTACTGAAGAATAGGGATCCACTAAGGATATTGCTAGGTACCCCTCTTCTGTCTTGGTGTTTTTCATTACTGAAGGGCGTGCCTAGCCATTCCGTCAGCATGTCTATGGGTGTCCGAACAAAGCGATCTATCAACGCCTGGCGTTAGTCGAACCAGCGTGTGGGTCCTTGACCATGAGGTCTTTACTACCACCACCAGTTTAGCCCGATTAGGCATCTTAGAAAAAACTAATGATACATTTTTTAAATGTTCTAGTCACTTCTGGATTCCTTTTATTCTCTTTTTTGTCAAATATAGTCTCTATTAAGAGGCTTACAAACATTAATGTTAAGTAAAAATCTACGACCCTTTTTAGTTTATGAGTTAATATGTAAACTTAATAGGTACTTCCTCATTAAATCGCCTTTTATACTTATTCTGAGAGACGTATGGAGTTTCACACGGGATCGCAATAAAAATGTGAACCAATTGGAAGATGCGGGTAGTTTTGGGCAAAAGAGGTTGCATGTGCAAGCTGCAAAATATTTTAAAAGACATTGTAAGACGATAATACATATTATGTATTGGTGAATGAACGACTGAGGGTGCTTTGTAGAAACGGTAATATTTATACGGTAACCCACCGTATTATTATATTATACAATGATTGATACACGAGTGCTGCAGGCGCCTAAAGACGACGGTTACAAATTAACATCAGGAGGCCCGGCCCGTCAGCTTGTGTGACTACGGATTTAAAAAAAAATAGCTTCTCTGAATCTTAAATTCATAATGCACAGTAATTTATGTCATAAATAGTCATAATTAAAACAAACTCGTCAAGCAAGTTCACGCAGTACGTCTACTCGTAAAAACTAAAAATAGGAAATAATTTAAGTGAATTAAAACCTTGAAAACTTGATTGTCATCACCTGACGTTCGACAAAAACCTGACGTTGTGTTAAAATTTGTTTAGATTTAACTAAGGTGTCATTAGTTAAATTACAGTTTACGTAGGTTACAGAAAAATAAGCAAAAACAATTTAAATACGAAATCCTTGGCATAAATCGTGTATTTTCCACTTGCGCAATTTGCAACATTATTCCGTTTTCACAGCGAATTTATTAATTTATGCATTAATATTTTACCACTCAAGGTTAAAGAAAAACTTACCAATAATATTGTGCAAAATCGTTGAAAAAAAATCGGTCGTATTAATCGTTGTTACAATAGTCTCGTTATTATTCCGTTTCACTAAATTTGCTCACTCGCACTGTCACTTTTGCACGACCGGCTTTTGGAAAAGTTATCGCGAGGGTTGGTCGAACGGTGCGTGGTATAGCGCCGATGGGTCGAGGCGGACTGAAGGCTGAAGCAGTCGATGAGTCGAGGCGAGGCACCGGTCTCGCCGACCGTTCTGAGACTGACTAGCACAGACAGAATAGGGGCTTACTGGTACCATACTGCGAATTCAGTGGTCGCACGCATCACAGCAGCAGATAACGCGGGTCTTTGGTGCTGTCTCTTGGAATTGGTCAATGTCATGAGGAAAATGCGCGGTATTTGAAATGCATTGCGAGTTGCTTTTGTTTCTTTTTCTTAAAATTGCACCTTTGTTTTTAATAAGTTCCATCATTTTTAAGAGGTTTCATTTGTTTTACCCTCGCATTCTTTTTTAATTTAATGCAGTTAGAAATCTATTTTGTCGGACATATCAGTTGAATGTACGGTCGTCGCGTCTTAAACATTAACCTTCAATAACTGTTAAAAAAAGAAATATAGGTACGTAAAGAATATTCTGATAACTGTCGTTAAGCGTCTGCAGTTGGGAAACGAAACGCGAATCGTTTACGAATAAGATCATACGATTATCGTATGATCGTGCCACCTCTCTATTCGCTGCTGGAAATATCAATAAAAAAAATTAACCCGTTTACGCTCGATGTGTGCGATTGTTATAACTTCAACAGTCGTGTTTCCGTTATATCATCGTCCGGTTGTATTCCCCCAAATTATCTAATACGGATCATTATCTTTTTGCAGAAACTGGAATTAGTCGCTCAAACTTACCGACCGTGAATGAACAATTATTTGATAATAATAGATCAAATACCTAGTTAGTATGTCATAAAATAATCATATTGCAAAAAATATGAAATAACATAAAAACATAACATATTACCATTGGTATTTACCTAAACCCAACTTTTTTTACCCCACATACATAGTTGTGACAAAAAATAACTCTGAATGACATACAAACCGTGGTTTAAATATTGTTATTAATTTATTGTTATTTAGCTAAAATCCTTAAACAAATATAACTAAACGACACGTTACATAAAGTACATAAGGGTCTTACTATAAAAAAAATTAAACACAATTTAGCTCATGTTTAAAAATTTGTAAGTAAGTTTTAAAATTTGCGTTAAACAGTTGTTTAACTTTTTTGTGGTAACAAGGTTATAATTTTACTTTATGTTCGTTCCCATTATGTTTAGTTTTTTTTTTGTATATGTTGTGTCTAGCTTGGTCAATGTCATTCATTCATTCATACGATACAAAAATACAAGGAATGTCTTACAAAGGGCTGTAGAATATTAAAATATGTTTTATGTTTTAAAAAACTCCTCCAGTATTGAAAATTATTGACCTCCGTGCGCAGTGGGCGTATGTGTGGTAGTGAACAAATGTTTGCATGATCTACAAATATTTGTTCTGGGTCTGGATGTTTTTCTATACAGGGTGTCCCAGAACTAGTATGTTATCCCGAGGGGGGGCGATTCTGGACACTTAGGAGAACAACAATAGTTCTACGACTTTTGTAAATTCGATGATTTTCATTGAAGTACAGTGCAGCAAAGTTTGCTTGAAAACTGAACGTACGACAAGTGGTGACAACCCTAAAATCAGCTGATTTTAGAGTTTATTGTACTCTGAGCTTGACCTGAAGATGAAGCATCGTTTGAGTTCACTGGACTGGTAGGCTCCGCCCACAAAATCTTTATGAAATAAGTTACATATTTAAAGGGTTCCGTACAAAATATTTTTATCTTTTTTTATGGTGGTGTTCAGTCATTTATTCATAATGTCATTGGTTCTTTCTTGGTCACTCTAGGTTGAATTCTTTCGTCCTACCACTGGTTATTTCTTGGTTACTCTGCGTTAGGTCAGTGATCAAGTCGGGGTATGAGGGTCGTGAATCGTGTCTGATGGTGAAAAAACCAGTGTGGTGAAAAGTTTTTGTGACCAAAAATCCGTGTCGGTCATGGTGGTTTCTTATGATGTTTGACGAATGAGAGACCAGGAAAACCCAGTGCTGCAGTGAAATGACAACCAAAATAAACTACCTAATTAGGTAACTAAGAACCAAACTAGTAAGAACCTACCTACAAACATGAGTGACATGTTATTATTTATTAAAAATGTCTTTTTTTCCTAAGAGCCACGGTTTCTGAGATAAAACGAAAAACTAATTTTAGAGACCTTAGACATTGGATAAAAAAAAATCAGGTACGGGATCGATGGGGACTTTTTAGCATTCATATGGTGTTCCGAACATTCATACCAATTTTTAGCTCTATGCGAAATTTTGTAATTATCTAAATTGACCGGACTAATGATGGTTTTTAATTTTCACATCAAAAATGAACCCTAAAATATGACGGCAATTTCAATTATGGATTATCCCGAACAATGGGTTTTACCCATTTTTTGCGCTGTTCGCCGGCCCTTCGCCTACAATGTTCCGTATGCCCTTGCGTATACGGTTGATTATTGTGGCTCTGGCGCTTGGTGCCCCAAAGACCTAACGGGATTTTTGGACACCAGGTAAAGGTAAGATAGCTAAAAAGACCTCCGCACGGAAACGGTTCATTTGTTTTTTGATTTTCACTTCAGTCACTTGTTCGCGTTGGCTTTGATAACTTCATTAATTCAGAGTTCTGATTCCTTCTGAGCTCCGATCCAAGCGAGAATGTCGAGTTACACAACATGATTTTGTGTGTTGGTGCCGCACGAATCCGCACGCGTTCCACCAGTCCAGATTCCAGCACCGTTGGTCCATAAACGTTTGGACCGCTGTCATCGGAGACAGGATTATTGGTCCTGCTCGACTGGCTGAACGGAGAGAACTACTTAGAGTTCCTGAGGGGGGAGGTAGAGGATCGACTTGAGGAATTCCCGTTGCGCGTGTACCGGGACATGGTGTTCCAGCAGGACGGAGCCCCAGCACACTGCGCACGCGCCGTGCGCGACTACCCAAATAGGCGCTTCACTTCGTGGATAGGCCGCGGCGGCCCAGTGGCCTGGCCGCCTCGCTCTCCAGACCTGACTCCACTCGACTTCTTCTTGTGGAGCAGCTGTTCCTCCGTGATTTAACTTAAGTGATTGTTACCTACGTACCTACGTGATACCTATGTGATTTTTCTGTTCTGACTTCAAAAACAGACTAAAAAGTGTTTAAGTAGGTAGTTATCTACCTACCTGCTTACCGTGTTATGTGATTTTTGTTAAGTGCCGTGATAAACCTAAAAACTCTACGGAGCACGTGCCGATTAATTAAATGGTATGTACCTACCTACCTACCTAAGATTCTTAAAACCATCTCAAAAATCGTCAAGCCGAACGGGGCTACCTACACCTAACTAGGTATTTAGCATTGCACAAAATTTGAATTAATGAATGAATGAAAATACTTTATTGTACACCACACAGGAAACAAACAAAAAGATAAAAATACACAATAGTTGGTAACAATGGGTGAAGTCCCGCGGATTTATGTAGTTAGATAACGTACTTACCTATTTAGAACATTGTTGACAAATTAGGGTTGTCAAGTTTATTTTTTAAAATAAAATAAAAAGTTTTGTATGGAAATATGAAAATAAGAATTTTCAGGCATTGTACCTTCACAACTGTTCATTTTCATGGTCCAAATCACCCCGTTCAGTCTTAACATACTAGTTCCGGGACACCCTGTATATTATAAGTATGTATGTACAAAAAAATATTATATAAGTATTCTATCAGTTATCTGGTTCTCATAGTACAAGCTCTGCTTAGTTTGGGGCTAGATAGCGGTGTGTAAAATGTCCACCAATATTTGTTTATTTATATTTCTGTTTTTATGACCTTCTTCAAATCTTCGACCTATTTACCTCCCCAAACCGGTACACTCATCATAAATGATAAAACTTTAGGGCACTATATTTATTTTATCTATAGAGTACTTATGTACTTACACCGTCCATTTATCACAGAAATAATGTTTATAACAACTTTCTAGCCATAGCTTACGCTCGTAAGATTATAAGGCTTTAGTCAATAGCTGTACGTAACTGCGTTTATGATCGAAAGTCTTGGATTCTTCAGGGTTACTTTAATGATACATAAATACTGTTGTAAAAGACTACCTTCTACATATATATATATATATATATATATATATATATTAATTTGATTATTTATCGCTAAATATCTAAGTATTTATTATAAATTAATATTTCTTAAATAAGTATGAGTATGTACGTAAATAAGTACATATATGTAAATTGTTATGTTATTATTTACGTTCATTCCTTTGAATTAAATATAAATAAAATAAATATTGCTGGACATTTCACACAGCGCTATCTAGCCCCAAACTATGCAGAGCTTGTACTATGGGAACCAGATAACTGATTGAATACTTATATACATTTTTTTTTGTAAATACATACTTATAATATATAGAGAAACAACCAGACCCGGAACAAATATCTGTAGATCATGCAAACATTTGTTCCGCGGCGGGAATCGAACCCGTTACCTCCTGCGTCTCAGCCGGCTATTCGCCCACTGCACCACGGAGGTCGTCGAATGAAAGGAATGAAGGATATTTTTTTAGTACTTACTATATATATATTTTAGTAGTATATACCTTCTTATAATATAATATAAATAACACCCAGACTCTGAACATATATCTGTAGATCATGCAAACATTTGTTCCGCGGAGGGAATTGAAACCACGACCTCTTGCTACTCAACCACGGCGTTGTCACGGGCGTTGTCAAAATAGAAAATATATTTTGATAGCTCATGCTTTGAAATTTAGTCATTGTCCGCTCCATACCTAATGTGTAAATGCTACTTAAACCCGTAAGTAAATTAGAAAATAGAAGGATGCTCATTGCATTCTTAGAATACTAAAATACATGAAATACAACCTCCATGAAAAATACTTGTTTCTAGTTAAAATAAAAAAGGTTACATTCATAAATGCTGAAATTAAATGCAACCTCCATGACACATCTTTATTTCTATTTAAAAATGAAAGAAGCCACATTCACAATATTCTTTAATGAAATACAACCTCCATGACAAATCCTTATTTCTATTAATTAAAAGAGGTCACAGTTTAGTAGTGAAAAAAATGGAGAAGGACCGAGGCCGCAAATTTTCTTTTTAGCAACAAACTATATGTATAAAGACTTTTGTATTGATGATGAAAAATTATGTGAAAAATTAAAGCGCTCACGCCGATTATACTCGTATAACAATGGTAGCGATTCTGTTGTTTACGTTGACTAATTAAAATTGTGTAAAATACGAACGGTCTTATTTTGTTCACAATAAAGATCAAATTAGAATGAAATTTAAAGTGACATTTCTAAATTTAAGTATTTTTAACTAAGAAGGCGTGTTTGCGGGCTAGTTTTAGTCAACACCAAGTTGGTTGATCATGATCACTAAAACTAGCCCGCCATCATAACAAAAATTACTTAATTTTAGAAATGTCACTTTAAATTTCATTCTAATTTGATCTTTATTGTGAACAAAATCACACCGTTCGTATTTTACGCAATTTTAGTTAATCAGCGTAAACAACAGAATCGCCACCAATGTACTATTTTCTAGGAATAATTCTGCTGCTATTCCGAAAGTTTTGTGTAACAATTATAATGTAGAGTTGAAAGTAACATTTTTGAGTCAGTGAGTGCTACACCTTTTGTTACCTATATAATACACGAGCTCCCGCCCGCAGCTTTGCACGCGTGTTTAGTCAATGAAAAATAGCCTATGTGTCAATCCAGGTCATAATCTATCGTCGTACCAAATTTCATTACAATCCATTCAGTAGTTTTTGCGTGAAAGAGTAACAAACATTCACACATACAAACTTTCGCGTTTATAATATTAGTGGGTTTTGCATGCTCGAAAAGCAAAGACATGTGCTTCTCACTTATAAGTTACACTACAATGTATTCTACCGTGTTTTAGCAAATAAATTGATTTCATTTAGTTTCACATTGACGATACAGTTCGTTTCTTTTAGACCATGTAACACGAACTAGGCCAGTACTCTATAATTTGCCGCTGCAGATTATCTGCTTGCCCCTTCTATTATCTTGAGCGACAATTGCACTCGTTATCGGCCATTGACACGGATAACTTGTAGTTTAAATAATGACCTGTTGTTCTATAATAGTTATAAAATATTAGAAGCAGTTATAATTCAGTCGTAAGAGTAATAGAATTCCTTGTGAAAGGAGTCGCCCGGGAAAGTACTACCACCATATTTCTGCTGCCAAGCAGCATTGCTGTTTTTCGGTATGAATTACACCTGTATGCCTCAAGTTGATGGACGCAGAGCTGTGCATGTTTCTAAGGTGCCTGACCTAGGAGACAATTCTTTGCTATAGGTGATGATTACCACTTAACATCAGGTAGGCTATATGCTTGTTCCAACTCCAGGGAGTATAAAAAAGTCATCCTTTTTAAAATGTAGTGTTTTCATCTAGGAGTGGGAAGCGACTCACGAGTGCGTGGTTTCAACTCGAGAACCTTTCTGCTCCAACGGCCGTAAGTTCTTCGAGCTATGCGCTGTGCCACTGCCACTTCTACTTCTTTTTGACTACGATGACTTTAGCTTGTCTACGGATCTTCGATACGATTTGATAATCTAGAAGGTGTTGACCAATAGGTAATTTCTATCTGATAGGACCGAGAAATAGGTCAGTCAATGAATTCAACTCAACTGGGCAGTGTTCGCAATCAATATGTCAGTATCCACAGCTGGACGTAGGTCTCTCCCAGAGTGCGCCATTGAGCCCGATCCTCAACTTTTCTCATCCAATCCTTGCCAGCCACAGCGCGCAAGTCGTCACTCCATCTAGTCTGAGGGCATCCTACACTTCGCTTGCCTAGATATGGTCTCCACTCCAGAACACGTTTTCCCCAGCGGTTATCGATTCTGCGGCAGATATGACCGGCCCACTACTGCTTCAGCTTATATATAGTTCGCAATATATAAATAATAAATATTGCTCGACATTTCACACAGCGCTATAAGCAGAGCTTGTACTATGGGAACCAGATAACTGATAGAATACTTATATACATTTTTTTTTTAAATACATACTTATAATATATAGAGAAACAACCAGACCCGGAACAAATATCTATATTATATATATATATATGTAAAGAGTATCACTACGTTTGGTGTCGTACCTTTTCTTTATGGAATAATTATCTACAGGTCTTTGATTAATGTCAGTGTCACCGTCTGTCAGTATTGAGGTAATTTTTAACAAGATGCGGTTAGGCTGATAATTTAGTAAAACTTGGAACAGTAGATAGTTTCCTGTATTAATAAAAGGAAGTATATAAACTAGAATAGAAGTAAAGGCTTTAAATGTTGTTTTTTGTTATTTCAGAAAACTCAATTACGTCTTTATTTCACGAACGCACATTGTCATTATAAAACAACATTTTCTGCAAATATTTCAAGAAGTATGGAGAAGTTAAGATTTGACTTTTGTGTGAAAACAGCATCAGATGGAAAATCAAACATTATTTGTATAACCTCAATAGGAACACCTGACGGTCAAACCTTTGACATACCAGCCGAATATCAACCTGCAAGTTTACATCAATTAATAACAAATACATCTAACTATGCCAAGATAAGAAAAACATTGAATAAAAGACATCAAACAAGGAAAATATGGATAACTTTAACTGATGAGATATCAAAGACATATTTAGATGAAGAACAAAATATACAGTTTAATGATTTTTACCTTGAAGAGATTATGGAAAACATAAATGATCAAAAATCCTTAACTAGAAGTTCAAATGAAACATTGGAGAAACTATTAGAGAAATTACTCGAAGAAAAACAAAAAAAATCAGAAACTCAAAATTTGGGGAAAATTTCAAAAGATTTTATGATTGAAAAATTCACTGGTAGAAATGCAAATGCTCACCAATGGATTAAGGATTTCAACAAAGAATGTGAACGTTTCCATATTGATGAAGACAGGCAAAAAATTGAAATTTTAATACAATTTTTAGAATATTCTAGTGTGAATTGGTACAGTTGTATGTTAATGAAATTTACAGTAGAATCAGAGTGGATTAAATGGGAAAAAAACTTCTGTGAAACATTTGGAAACAAGGGTTGGTCGCCGATCAGATATGCTCTTGGATTTAAATATCAAACGGGATCATTGCTTGAGTATGCATTGAAGAAAGAAAAATTGTTATTGGAGGTTAGGAAGACGATTGATACTGGTACTCTTATAGACCTTATAGCCGCAGGCCTGCCAAATTACCTAAGTGATAAAATTGACCGAGAGACATTACAAGAAACCGAAGATCTCTACAATGAGATAGGCAAATTAGAACATTTTGTTGGGAGGAACAGATATGAAAAAAAGAACTACACATACTCTGACATAAATACAAAAAAAAATGAAGAAAAGAAACCATGCCAAATTTGTGTCACTGAGAAAAAAGGGAAACGTTTTCACAATGAAAATTTTTTTATTTTTTTTTTCTTGTAATTTTTAACAAGATGCGGTTAGGCTGATAATTTAGTAAAACTTGGAACAGTAGATAGTTTCCTGTATTAATAAAAGGAAGTATATAAACTAGAATAGAAGTAAAGGCTTTAAATGTTGTTTTTTGTTATTTCAGAAAACTCAATTACGTCTTTATTTCACGAACGCACATTGTCATTATATATATATATATATGTATATATTTAAATATAATTTATTTATTTTCCAAAAGTAGATTTACTTGTTTTATGTACTACATTTTCACAGGGAGCGCACTAGGTCTAACCTGCCTTTTTTCTAGCCTGTGGTAAAATAATCAGAGAGAAAACATGAATTATTTTATGAAGTTATAAAGTAAATCGATATGATTTGGTGTGATTGTACCGACGAAAGCAAACCAAAATAATTGTATAAATCAGACTATTTAAAATAATGATTAGACCCAATTTAAAGGTTTTAATTTGTTACAATTCAAACATCGGTGTAACAAATCAAACAATGCTTTTACCTAATGTTAACACCTGGAATAGTAATTAAATTAGTACGAAACTACAGAAACCGGAACACCGTAATAAGGTATGTTTTCTGTATGTTTTTGTGTAATATTTATTATTGATCAAAATATACTCGCAAATCGAAAAAACTTTTCTCAAAAATTGCATTACCAAAGTTACTATATTATTATTATTTATTTTAATAATTATTTTTTCAGGTTTCAGTGGAACTTTTTGATATAAGTAAGTTTCGTCGACTCAGTTCCAACTAGGTCGATGGATGACATAAATCATAAAAGTCAAAAAACGATTTTTATAAAGTAAAGTATCCAAAACAATAATAGATTTTTATGAAAAGTTGTTCAGTTTCATGTGAATAATGTTTTTTTTTCAGATTACCATAAATAATTCCAATTGAAGAAAATTACCAGTCAACAGGATAAGAGCCAGCCATCGATTCTGCCAATGTCAAAAGCGGTCGTTACCCTGCCCTCAGTACCCTCAGTACAATCGCAGAGATATTAAATGAAAATTGCTCGAAGGGGACAGAGAAAAATAGATTGATCCCCTCTGATGCCGGAAAAGCGAACGTTGGAGACTTCCAACGATCAATAAAAATAGATTCGACCTTGGCATTCAGAGGTATCTTCACTACTGTACCATAACGCCTTGCAGTTCGAGACCAAAACTAACCTAACTTCTATGTCTTAAGTATACACAGATGCCTTTTTATTACATTAACAAAATTGGTGAATAATATTATGCAAAGGATAAGTTGCCAACTAAGCTTCCTCAAAAGCCTGATACCTCCAATTATGTATCCAGTTTTACGAATAAATTGTCCATTATTATATAGTTTGTGTAGAACTATAAGTGATGAATACAAGAGATTATATTGTAATTCATTGATATCACAAGGATCCTTCTAAATCATTTATAATTATGTAAAGTATATTTAAACTTGCCACTTCGTAACCAAGATTTAAAAGATAAATCAGGCATTATTAAAATCAACATCTTTTTAATCTTGTACCGCCTTGTACAGGGTGTTTGGTAATATACTGACGATATTCAAGTGACGGTTTCTCAAAACATAAAAAAAGACTTCACGAAAAAAAACTGCTAGTTATATTATCAAATTTTAAAGAAAATCGACTAAGTATAGGTGATTAATTCGATATAAAACTTACTGCCTACTCTTGCAATCGACATCGAAAAATAAAGTCCGATTTGATATCTCTTTCGGAAATGGCTGCGAGTTTTGGGTTAGAAACAAGAGATATCTGGAGACGTCATCAATATAGTATCTGTGGTTAGATGGCAAGTTATGCGATAGCACAGCATAAGTTTAATCAAGTGTTTGTTTTTACATTCCAAATTAAATTTTACATTTCTATAGTAAACATTTCACAAATTTATTTATTATGCTCATCGAAATAACCCCTTTAATTTTCGTGCGTATATTATCAAACACCCTATATATTGCCTGTTATAACTATTTTTCTGACGACGTAGCTCGGATGGCTGAACATCCCGTGTTTTTTTCATTGCACAATAATTACGAAATTCAATGGTAGATAAAAGAGATATGAAGATCAATGGCAGTATATCTTGTTGCGTGAACCACATGGTGTTAATAGTTACCCGCAAGTGTAGATCAATGTCTGATCTCCCCTTCTATCAAATATCTCTCCCTTTATTGTCCAGCTACAAATTAAATGGTGGTTAACATGACACATAAATAAAATGTCCCCTAACAAACCCATTCAAACGTGAAAATGTTAATGAAATAAGTGAATCGATATACTTCTAAAATTGGTTTTATGGTATAATTTAATCCATTTATCTCTTACTTAATTAATTAATTGATACTTCTTTTTTCTACTGGGTGATTCATATTACTTCTGTAGCCAAAGTTATGGACACATTTAAAATTTCTCAGAAACTGTGAACTGAAACTTTATCGTCTTGATCAGAAATTCAATAGCGTCTTTTGCGTAGAGATGGTACATTTCTCATTTGCTGTATAAATAGAAGTTTTATCGAAGTACTCATTATCAATTGACAGACGCCATCAGACACATATTTACCGAGTGCAACGATCCAGAGCGCAACTCTTAAATTTAATGATAAAAGTTCACATGAATTAAATCGAGACTATTCTACAGTGCGATTTCAATAAGTTGGTATAAAGTGATAAAACGAATATTGAGAGTGAAAGTAACAAATATGCGATTTAATTGGTATTAAAATACTAAAGTTAATCACTTAACAAGCAGAAAAAATATATAAGTTTGTTAGGTGAAAGTAGCCAGAAGCGAATCTTGTTAATTTAAACTCGAGTTATCTGATGTAATAGGTAGAAACTAAGATTGGTATATTAAATAAAACTATAAACAAACAGACAGCTTAAAAGCAAGATACTTTATGTTTTTGGTTTTGCCAATATGGCTACGGAACACTAAAAGCCATTAAATTTAACAAAATACATATCTATGGGAGTTTCAGAGTATCAGAATGGGAGTTTGAGACATGGTGTCTATATTATTCATTTTGATACTTAATATTACAAATATATATGTGCTAATTTTAAATTTATTGTTTTTCGTATGTTAGTCTTTAAAGAAGATATAGATATGGGCCGTGTTATCATATTTTGTATGAGCACATTGTTCCCTAATATAAACTTTATATTATTACCCTCCTAAGTTTTAGAGTGTAGTATCCCTACACCCGACAGAATCTCTTATACCAGAGAACCAAACCCGCACGGTTTTAGCTGGCTATACCATACTATTTGACCACTTAAAAGATACTTAAGTACTATCATAATTACTTAAATAAATAAACTGCACAGGCTTACAAGTATTACTGCAGGGAGTAAGTATGCATTAAACGTAATTTAATTACGAGGACAACTCACGATTCGTGGCTTTCTACCATAATGCGATAGAAACTTACGGTAGTAGACGACGTAGACGAGACCTAAAGGGTATAAATAAATGGCCATGTCTTATATTGATAGTATTTTGTGAACTTTTCCCTTATTTTTTTTAATAATGCTGACACAGAGCCATCTAGCCCCAAACTAAGCAAAGCTTGTACCTGTAACTGATAGAATGATTATATACTTTTTTGTAAATACATACCTTTAACTACATGAAAAATGTATTATATCCCATGGTGATAAGCCTACCAGGGGACAAAATATTATTTTTTATACGACTTTGAGCTGGAACAAGCTTATGGCTCACCTGATGTTAAGTGGAAACTATCCGCCTACATCAAAGTATTGCCTCGTAGGCCACGCGCCTTTGATACTTGCCTTACGATGCACTGCTCTACATCCATCAACTTGAGGCATACAGTAAAGCCTCATGTGCCTGTAATTTCACTGGCAACCCTTCAAACTGAAACCTTGTAATTCTGCTTGGCGGCTGAAATAGATTTGGTGGTAGTACTTCCACGGGCGAGCCCTTTCACAAGGATCTCTACCTATCTACTACTTTTAATACATAAACATATATACTAGCTGCGGGCCGCGGTTTCGTATAGTTTGTCAATAAACATGCCCCCCCTTTTGCGCAGTCGGATAAAAAGTTGGCAATGTCCCAATCCCGGTCATAATCTATATGTATTTAAAATTTCATCAAAATCGGTCCAGCCGTTTAGTCGTGAAAACGTAACAAACAGGCAGACAGAGTTACTTTCGAAATGGAAATCGGCTCTTCGGCAGGTATGGAGTAGTTATTATTTAGGTTCATTCATTTATGTAATTTTTATTTTATTTTTTTATATCTTTAGTATTTGTATGTATGTACATGTAGTATGTTAGGTACACCATTACACCCCTGGTAATGTCCACAAAGTCCATTCCATCCAAAGGTTGTCTGGTAGAGATCGCTAATTAGCGATAAGACCGCTAATTGTATCCATAGATTTACGTTATTTTTTTTTTGTATTTGTTTTATGGTGTGCAATAAAAAATTCTAATCTAATCTAATCTATGGCATGTCCGACCCACTGCCACTTCAGCGTACAACAATCTACGATAACTTAATTGGAAAGAGTGTGCCACTGCACTCTTTGTCTTTATCATTACGGTTAAAAATAAATGGTTCTTTTAAAAAACCAGTAATTAACGAAAGATACGCGTAACCGATTAGCCTTAATGCCCTATTGTGTCGAAAAAATACCGTAGTTCGACATCGATGTACTCATCTTATCGAAGTCATTGACAGATTCAGTGCAATGGTTTTCCTCTACACATGGCCATTGTAGGCAATCATAGGCCCTATATTTTTTACCAATTTTATTTGTTTACGTAGCTCGAAGAACTAATGGCCGTTGGGCAGAAAGGTTATAGAGTAAAACTACGCACTGGAAAGGACAGCGTAGGACGGCCCCCAACTACATGGAAATACAACCTGATTAGGGTTACTGAGAACCGTTAAGTGTAAGCTGAATAAGACCACTCTGTAAATCTATCGGGGTGGCCTATGTTCAGCAGTGGACGTCCTATGGTCAGCCATAGGAAGTCCACTGCTGAACATAGGAACATATGCATAGGTTGCTGCATATGCGACGACCTCAGTGGTCTAGTGGGCGAATAGCCGGCTGAGACGCAGGAAGTAGCGGGTTCTATTACCGCCACGGATAAATGTTTGCATGATTTACAGATATTTGTTCCGGGTCTGGTTGTTTCTCTATATATTATAAGTATGTATTTGCAAAAAAAATGTATGTGAGTATTCTAACAGTTATCTGGTTCCCATAGTACAAGCTCTGCTTAGTTTGGGGCTAGATAGCGCTGTGTGAAATGTCCAGCAATATT
This sequence comes from Philereme transversata, assembly GCA_963924445.1. Taxonomy (NCBI): domain Eukaryota; kingdom Metazoa; phylum Arthropoda; class Insecta; order Lepidoptera; family Geometridae; genus Philereme; species Philereme transversata. The sequence goes on from OZ004342.1 coordinate 17,734,747, forward strand.
TATTTATTTATGATGATGCTGAATTGTTTACCTCCTTTATAGTCAGTGTATAAACCATGAGTGGCTTGGTAGAGCTTATAGGCCTTCTAATAGCCTCCGGCATGACCTAACTACTTTCATATAAAGACCCCGATGAATTTGCTTTCAAAGAGATTGGATAGTTGAATATATTAAGTCATAAGAATAATACACATCGTAGAATAGAATAGAATAATCATTTATTTGGCACACACAAAAACATGAAACAATAATAAGGAACAGTTGAATTCATTAAGACAGTTCGACTCATGTGTCATAGTAATAGCTAAACTGATTTTAATAAAAAACTCGTAAACCATTACTGTAATCAAATCTAGAATGAAATTAGAATGACGAAGTCGAATTCAAGTTTGAATGTACATACTCGTAATCGAACATTGCATTGTCATCGACTTAGATAAGACTCCTTAGATAAAACTTAGATTAAAAGAACAGTTATGTAATTTTGGATGCTTGAACATCACTTCTGAAGCTAGTGATTTATAATGTCCTCACTCAAACCGCAGTTGATTAAAAGAACGCTATGAATCCACAATTATTTGATTCTAGGGAAAAGGTTAATGAACCAACATAGATATTCAAAGGCGCACATTAAAGGGAAATGACTGATATTACGATGAAGACTGTAAATCAACGGATGTCGGCGACAACAAATGCAACTGGCGTCGTAAACTAGTAGACTGGTGGGCGCGGACCGACATGCTAGCATACCTGACTACACAGTGTTCCTGTAATGAGTGCTACATCTTTATACCTGCCACATGCAGTAGACAAGTGTTGGCAATGTATCTTGCATATGAAAGCACAGTCACATTCATACGTATAAGGAAACAGTTGTTGGACCACATTAGTTAAACTCATCTTTTTAACAATACAGGTTTTTCTTCAACAACGAAGCTGAAATTTCGTTATTGAGTCTTAATTTTTACACCACATCTGCTTACACCCAGATAGACATGATAAACGTGTTTTGGTTTGGAACTTGAAGCAAACCACTTTAGTTATTGTTATGTACACGTATGTAGCTTGAGCCGCATACGTGTACATAACGTGTTACGTGTTCAAAGAAAGAACAAATACCATTAAAATAATGTAGTTTTCTTCTAGTTTCATTACAGGTATAACATATGTATACAAGTGTGCGTGTAAGAGTGTTATTAATAACTTAAAGTATTTATGCTAAAGAACAACCATTTTATAAAGATTACAACTATAAATCTACTTACAATAAATTTCGAAAAACTGGAACGAGATTGAATCAGTATTTTAAGACAGATAAACAGAGCTTTGAACTCATACTGAGAATGCGTGGTTGAGAATATTTTTGCGAGACTGTCGAAAACGTGTGAATGGTATACTTACCCATTCAGGTAGAGCAATTGCGCTGCTCGATTCCCTCCCACTATGCTACTAACCTGACTACAATACAATCTATTCACGCTGGCTGCCAACAATAAATTGCAATCGGGACGGATGCTGTGGGCGATATAGCTCAAGGTGCAAGGATTTGAAAGCGATTTGCCGGAACGTTGACGTCTGTTAATTCGCTGCTTAAATTCGGTGCGGGCTTAAATTGCGCTTCCTTTTTGAGCGGTCGTGTTATATGCTTCCGTCAATTCAATCTAAGAAGTTGTTTTTGAGTTTTTGTAAGATGAGTATTAATGTTAGTATGTACCTACACTTAATATTACTATGTTAACAAAATTTGTTTGCCCACTATCACACAGATGGCTTTCACGCTATCATGCGCAAAAAAACGGCATTGCTGATGAGCAGAGTTCGGGATAGTCGCAACAGCATCCTGAGGACGGCTGAGTGGTGCAGATCTCCGCTCTGGAAGTGCCGCGTGCGAAGGGTGATTAATGAAGGAAGTAATTTTCTCAATTAGTCACCCTTGGCACAAAATGGCAGATTCTATTTTCACTAAGTCCCTATTTTATTCTTGTATAAATAATTGTTCTTGTTTTATTTTCGTTATTTTTGTGTTGTTGTTATTTAGTTTATTTTTGTGCTGATATGGACTGTATTAGTGTCTGAAATAAAAATATTTATTTTATTTTATTTAAAACAACTAAAGCTTTTTAGCGAGATGTTTTGTATATTAGCGGAGTACCCGAGTTTGTGTTTAATCATAGTTTAGCGATATAAAGGTTACAAATGAAATCCTTACATTTTAATTAGGGCTTTACATATTCGCGAAAGCGCCAAAAATATGGTTTATATGCCAAAATCTCAAAGACACAATATTGAAATTTTTCTAAAATAATCTCACTTCGTCAATTAACAACACAAATGTTTTGTTTTTTAAATTCACTTTGTTTTGATAATCAGCTATTACAGAGCAACGCAATCTGTTAGCAGTTATAAAAAATAGCCGTGTAATCACCTTAAAACCAGTCGTTTATTTGAATTAATTGTAATTGCCAACTATTATTGAAAAAAATACATAAAAAGCGTTTACGACATAACTTGCTTTAGTACAATATAATTTCACCAAGTTTAATATAAACATTAATTAATTGAAGTTATCAGCTTGACTAATTTGCACTTACTCTTATTAGGGTTTAGCTCGCCTTTGTACATGTTCATTTTGTAAGTTGTTTTTGTCTGTAAATCTATTTGTGTAAGAATAAAGAAAATAAAGAATAAAAAAATGAGTTTGCGGCGGGTCCGAAAGCTGCTACATCAGAAAGCTAAAACCTAGTAGCCAGCATTTCTGATAATTTATACCAATTATAAACTTTCACATAAATAAAACTATATATTTCATTAAACCAATATTAATATTAATCAAAGGCACTAACTAATTACATATATCCTAGACTCATCAAAACTGGTTTATCATCAACCCATCAAATAGTTAATGAATCGAAATTAAAACGTGGAGTCATAAAAATGTTTTTGCCTAAAGTTGTACCATGTATTAACCCTGGAAAAGTAACCTAGAAAAAATGGATGAATATAACATACTTTATTTGTTTTAACGTGTTTTAGGACTCACTTATTGCAAGAAATCACTTCAACCGGGCAAGATCCGCATCCTTTAGTCTAAATTAATAATGATTGAATCAGATACATTTTGAAGAAGCGTTGATAACGTTTGATCAATCTGACGAACGTGATTTTTTAATCGCCGATTTATTCTCTGCTCGTGTCGAGTATGAGCGAGAGATACACTCTGCTGTTTACACATCCTTCTCTTGGCAATAGTTTTATCTACAACGCCCAAAAACGAAACTGCTGGACTCGATTATATGAATTATTTCTTTAAAAACAACCAGATTAGTTAGGCAGTGTCATTCCACAGGAATAAGGACGTCCTGGTGAGCAGTACGCCGTCACCTCAGACTGTTGTGCTGACAAAAACCCAGGGTGGCCGCTATCAATCTTCATACAATATTCGAATTAAACTGACCTCTTGTGGTACAGATAGCAAAACAGGTCTGAATATTTTTTGATCCCCACTTATATTTTATTCTGGTTATCTATCAGGAACCCTGCTGCATTTGAGTGCATATGTGTTTGAATACCATATAAATAAGTTTGAATAATGTCAAAAACAGGTATGGTTTTTATTCATTTAAACTTGGGCTCATTTATGTGCCCTAAAAATTGCAATTTATAATTTATGGAGGTTAAGCAAACAGACATTAACAATGTCTTCTCATGTAAGAGCGCGTATTAAAATGCATTTCTTATTCTTTGAGTACAGCTGTATGCCGACTTCCAATTTGTATGGATCACACCGCTCTTTGAGTCGGCTCTGGGGAGACAACGTGGACGTAGTATGACATGATTTCTTGGTACTCTCTAAGGAAAAGAGCATTAGAATACAGAGCTGCAATTTATGCAGAAACATAAATGATTAAAATAACTTGAGAGTTCGTATAAATGGATGACCACAAAAACATGTCACCGAAATTCTACATGCAGACAGTTGGCAGATGGATTTACAGGACCGTTGGCCATGATATTCCAAGAATGAGCTTTAGAAGAGATAGAGGTGGGCACAATCTGGGTGCTCCGTATGGAATACCTTTCAGCTGAGAATGAATTTTGGTAGCAACATACAGAAAAAGTCCACCGGTGAGTTTTTTCAAGGACATTGTAAAGACCGAGGGATATAGGTCCATGGTTTGTATCGCAAGAGAGTGGAACACCTTGCCTGAGTTTGTGTTTCCTGCTAATTACAACTGGTAGGTCTTCAAGTGGCGAGTGAGCAGTTCCATCGTCGACTACATGTAAGATCGCATTAGGTAGTCAAAGTCAACCATAAAATGAATAAATATGAAAAAAACTAGGATAGTATCGGGATAAATAACATTAACAAAGAGATGCCTATCCTCCAAAATAGATAGACTTCAAATTATGACTGTGATATAGAAATAAAGTTTGTTTTGGTATCGATCCTGGGCACCCATATTTCAGCAGCAATCTCCGCATTGATACAGCGGTCGGAGCGACCTTGCGACAGGACTCAGGACACAATTAACAGTTCTGTGAGCTGCAGGAAGCCACGTGCCTGACCGTCCTTGGCCGTATCCTGATTCTGGACTGTTTCTGACAGTAATCGCAGGATTTGACCACACGCGATATTTGTTAGCTAAATATAGAGCGGTTTATTGTCACGGAAGCAAATACACATGTATCCAAAATCCAACTGTTGACCTATTCAAATGACAATTTTGATATGATGATTGATTTACTCTACATATGTACATGATGTGTTATGCTTTATAGGGAAATAACAAGAACTGCCAGAAAGGTTCGGGAATGTATCGAAAATTCACCTCAGATAACCACCTGTTTTAGGTGCAAAGTAAAACATCTTTTACGGTCATTATTATAAATACGGGATTTATCACGTACCGTCTTATCGGTGTTTCGAACGACAATGTGTCGGTTTAATTCGTGAACCTTCATCAGGGTGAGTGCGATCCGATCCGAATAACGTCTCGCCTCACACATCTTTTCCGGTAACAAAGTTAAACAACTCATTTACCTATCTACCTTCTTCATTTCGTACCTACTTATTCTATCTCTTCTTGTGTGTTACGTGTGTTTTTTCCTTGTTGATAAGTGTATTTTATCTACTAATCAATTTATTTTCTCTACAATGTTTTCTTAACTTAAATTATATTATATAAAGCTCGATTACCACTGACTCACTGACTGATTGACATCATTGTTCTCCCAGATGCCACCTCGTAGGGGGGAAATGTTTGGTGGGATCGTGTAGAGGGAGTTCCGGTGAGTTGGGAATAAATCCTAAAGTACCCCTTTTGTCCCCCATTCGCTCCCATCAACCTCGTATCTCGGAAAGTATAAGTCTTACAGCGTTGGTGCAAAAACTAATGTTGCAGAGGACATTTTTTTGTATCCGGTTCCATGAAAAAAAAATTGTCTTTCATACAAAAAAAAAATTGTCCCATACAAAATATTTCTGTATGAATACCGTAAACCGTATATTTCGTTTGCCGTAATTTTCATACTGTTTTTGTAGGGAGCCCACTGCTTGTGTGTACTATAAAATTACTGTAAAATTTGCTTGATAATGGTTGTGGAGGGGCATGAGACAACTTTCATAGTTTTAGCAAAGGTCATCATCATCATTTTGGAACATCCAATTTTTTTTTTTTTTTTTTTAGTATGCTATGTTCATCATGTTTATTTTGGAACATCCACATTTTTTTAATTATCCACAATGATCACTTTGGAACGTCAATTTTTTTTTTATTATGCAACATCCACTGTTATCATTTTGGTACATCATTTTTTTTAATTATGCCTCATCCACAATGATCACTTTGGAACGTCAATTATTATTTTTTTTTTTTATTATGCATCATCCACTGTGATCATTTTGGAACATCATTTTTTTTCAATTATGTCTCATCCACTATGATCACTTTGGAACGTCAATTTTTTTTTTATTATGCAACATCCACTGTGATATTTTGGTACATCATTTTTTTAATTATGCCTCATCCACAATGATCACTTTGGAACGTCAATTATTATTATTTTTTTTATTATGCAACATCCACTGTGATCATTTTGGTACATCTTTTTTTTTTGTATAATGCAACATACACTGTGATATTTTGGTACATCATTTTTTTTAATTATGCCTCATCCACAATGATCACTTTGGAACGTCAATTATTTTTTTTTTATTATGCATCATCCACTGTGATCATTTTGGAACATCATTTTTTTTTTTAATTATGCCTCATCCACATGATCATTTTGGAACGTCAATTTTTTTTTATTATGCAACATCCACTGTGATCATTTTGGAAAATCAATTTTTTTTGTAGCACAAATTTTTGGTGGAATTGTTATTTTACGGTCATCATCGCCAGTGCCATCATTTTGAATTCTTCTCTCACTTCCTTTTCGTTTTCGAATGTTTCTTCCACATTGATATCCTCTTTAATTGTTTCTATAACTTCGAAATCCTCTTTGATGGCATTTTTACTTCAATATACTTTTGAATTGTTTTTTCTATTTTTCTATTTTCTTCAATTACTTCTCTTACTTCAATATCGACTCTACAAAATTATGGGTTTTAATACAAATCTTAAATCGCTCGTATCTTCTAAACGGGAAGAGTTACCCCCAGCAAACTTTTACAAAATATTGGTACTAATTTTTGGTGGAATAGTTTTTTTAATACCATTATTGCCCTTGAGATCCTTTTTGAATGCTTCTCTTACTTCGTCTTCCGCTTTGAATGCTTCTTTCACCTCGATATCCTCTATTTTTGCTTCTTCCACTTTGATATCCTTTTTAATTGTTTTTTCTATTTTTCTATTTTCTTCAATTGCTTCTTTTACTTCAATTCCCACTCTATAAAATTATGGGTTTTAATACAAATCTTAAATCGCTCGTATCTTCTAAACGGGAACAGTTACGCCTAGCAAACTTTTACAAAATATTGGTACAAATTTTAGGTCGAATAGTTTTTTTATTACCATCATTGCTCTTGACATCCTTTTTGAATGCTTCTCTCACTTGGTCTTCCTCCTTGAATGCTTCTTTCACCTCGATATCCTCTATTTTTGCTTCTTCCACTTTGATATCCTTTTTAATTGCTTTTTCTACTTATATATTTTCTTCAATTGCTTCTTTTACTTCAATTCCCACTCTACAAAATTATGGGTTATAATACAAATCTTAAATCGCTCGTATCTTCTAAACGGGAACAGTTACGCCTAGCAAACTTTTACAAAATATTGGTACAAATTTTAGGTCGAATAGTTTTTTTATTACCATCATTGCTCTTGACATCCTTTTTGAATGCTTCTCTCACTTGGTCTTCCTCCTTGAATGCTTCTTTCACCTCGATATCCTCTATTTTTGCTTCTTCCACTTTGATATCCTTTTGAATGTCTTTTTCTACTTATATGTCTTCTTCAATTGCTTCTTTTACTTCAATTTCCACTCCACAAAATTATGGGTTTTCATACTAAACTTAAATCGCTCGTATCTTTTAAACGGGAAGAGATAGCTCGACGAAACTTTTACAAAATATTAGTATAAGTTTTTGGTGAAACCGTTTTTTATTTTTATCCTTGTCCTCGACGTCTTTTACTCAATTTCAATTTCCTCTTTAATTGTTTCTGCTACTTCGATATCCTATTTGATTGCTTCTTTCACTTCGATATCGTCTTTGATTGCTTTTTTTACTTCGTCATCCTCTTAGAATGCTCTTACCACCTCGGTATCCTCTTTGATTGCTTACTCAACTTTAATTTCCTCATTGATTGTTTCTGCTGCTTCGATATCCTATTTGATTGCTTCTTCCATTTCGATATCGTCTTTGACTGCTTCTTACACATGGATATCCTGTTTGATGGCTTTTAACAACTCGATATCCTCTTTAATTACTTCTTCGACTAAAAGAAAAACACGCGAGCTGCGAGCAGCTCGCGCACAACGCAACCTCTAGTTATATTATATAAAGCTCGATTACCACTCACTGACTGACTCATTGACATGTTTGTTCTCCCAGATGCCACCTCGTAGGGTGAAAATGTTTGGTGGGATCGTATAGAGGGAGTTCCGATGAGTTGGGAATAAATCCTAAAGTACCCCTTTTGTCCCCCATTCGCTCCCATCCACCTCGTATCTCGGAAAGTATAGGTCTTACAGCGTTGGCGCAAAAACTAATGTTGCAGAGGACATTTTTTTATATCCGGTTCCATGAAAAAAAAATGGTCTTTCATACAAAAAAAAAATTGTCCCATACAAAATATTTCTGTATGAATACCGTAAACCGTAAATTTCGTTTGCCGTAATTTTCATACTGTTTTTGTAGGGAGCCCACGGCTTGTGTGTACTATAAAATTACTGTAAATTTGCTTGATTCTATATAATGGTGGTGGAGGGACATGAGATAACTTTCATAGTTTTTGCAAAGGTCATCATCATCATTTTGGAACATCCAATTTTTTTTTTTTTTTTTAGTATGCAACGTTCATCATGTTTATTTTGGAACATCCACATTTTTTTAATTATGCCTCATCCACAATGATCACTTTGAAACGTCATTTTTTTTTTTATTATGCAACATCCACTGTGATCATTTTGGTACATCATTTTTTTAATTATGCCTCATCCACAATGATCACTTTGGAACGTCAATTATTTTTTTTTTATTATGCATCATCCACTGTGATCATTTTGTAACATCATTTTTTTTTCAATTATGCCTCATCCACTATGATCACTTTGGAACGTCAATTTTTTTTTTTATTATGCAACATCCACTGTGATATTTTGGTACATCAATTTTTTTAATTATGCCTCATCCACAATGATCACTTTGGAACGTCAATTATTATTTTTTTTATTATGCAACATCCACTGTGATCATTTTGGTACATCATTTTTTTAATTACGCCTCATCCACAATGATCACTTTGGAACGTCAATTTCTTTTTTTTTATTATGCAACATCCACTGTGATAATTTTGGAACATCAATTTTTTTTAATTATGCCTCATCCGCAATGATCATTTTGGAACGTCAATTTTTTTTTAAATTATGCCTCATCCACAATGATCACTTTTGGAACGTCAATTTTTTTTTATTATGCAACATCCACTGTGATCATTTTGGAACATCAATTTTTTTTTATTTATGCCTCATCCACTATGATCATTTTGGAACGTCAATTTTTTTTTATTATGCGACATCCACTATTCGAATATTCTCTTTGATTGCTTGTTACACTTCGTCATCCTCTTTTATTGTTTCTTCCGCCTCCACATCTTCTATTTTTGCATGTTCCACTTCGTTATCCTTTTAAAATGCTTCTTCTACTTCATATCCTCTTTAATTGCTTCAGTTACTTCATTATGCGCTCTACAAAATTGTGGTGTTTCATACAAAACTTCAATCGCTCATATCTTCTAAACGGGAAGAGATAGCCCTAGCAAACTTGTACAAAATATTGGTATAAACTTTTGGTGGAACTGTTTTTTTATTGTCATCCTTGACATCCTTTTTGAATGCTTCTCTCACTTCGTCATCTTCTTTGAATGTTTTTTCCACTTCGACATCATCTTTGACTGCTTCTTTAACTTCGATATCCTCTTTGATTGCTTCTCCCACTTCGATATCGTCTTTGACTGCTTCTTCCATTTCGATATCGTCTTTGATTGCTTTTTCACTTCGTCATCTTCTTTGAATGCTTCTACCACCTTGGTATCCTCTTTGATTGCTTAGTCAACTTCAATTTCCTCTTTGATTGTTTCTGCCACTTCGATATCCTATTTGATTGCTTCTTCCATTTCAACATTCTCTTTGATAGTTTCTTCCACTTCGATATCCAATCAACAAATTTATGATTTTTCTTACAAAACTTTAATCGCTCGTATCTTCTAAACGGGAAGAGATAGCACTAGCAAACTTTGACAAAATATTAGTACAAATTTTTGATCATTATCATTTTACAACATACATTTATATTATGCAACGTCAATCCTGATCATTTTGGAACGTCCAGATTTTTTTTATGCAACGTTCATCATGATCTTTTTTGCAACGTTAAATTTTTTTTATACAACTATTATCATGATCATTTTCGAACATCCAATTTTTTTCTCTTTGATTGCTTGTTCCACTTCGATATCCTCTTTGATTGCTTCTTCCACATTGATATCCTATTTGATTGCTTCTTTAACTTTGATATCCTCTACGATTGCTTGTTCCACTTCGATATCCTCTTTTATTCCTTCTTCATCTTCAATATCCATTGGATTGCTTCTTCATCTTTGATATCCTCTTTGATGGCATTTTCACTTCGGTATCCTCTGTAAGGGCTCCTTCCTCTTTGATTTCCGTTTGATTGCTTCTTGCACTGCAATATTTTCTTTGATTGCGTCTTCATATTCGATATCGTTTTTGATTGCATTTTTACTTCGATATCCTGTGATGGCTTCTTCCACTTTGATATCCTCTTTGATTGCTTCTTCCACTTCGATATCCGCTTTGATTGCTTGTTCCATTTTGATATCGTCTTTGACTATTTCTTTCACTTCGATATCGTCTTTGATTGCTTTTTTCACTTCGTCATCCTCTTTGAATACTTCTACCAACTCGGTATCCTCTTTGATTCCTTAGTCAACTTCAATTTCCTCTTTGATTGTTTTTGCTACTTCGATATCCTATTTGATTGCTTCTCCCACTTCAATATCCTCTTTGTTTACTCCTTCCACTTCGATATCATCTTCGATTTCCTTTTGATTGCTTCTTGCACTGCATTATTCTCTTTGATTGCGTCTTCATCTTCGATATCGTCTTTGATAGCATTTTCACTTCGATATCCTCTGTGATGGCTTCTTCCACTTCGATACCCTCTTTGATTGCTTTTTCCACTTCGATACCCTCTTTGATTGCTTCTTCCACTTCGATATCCTCTTTTATTGTTTCTTCCGCCTCCACATCTTCTATTTTTGCATGTTCCACTTCGTTATCCTTTTAAAATGCTTCTTCTACTTCATATCCTCTTTAATTGCTTCAGTTACTTCATTATGCACTCTACAAAATTGTGGTGTTTCATACAAAACTTCAATCGCTCATATCTTCTAAGCGGGAAGAGATAGCCCTAGCAAATTTGTACAAAATATTGGTATAAACTTTTGGTGGAACTGTTTTTTTATTGTCATCCTTGACATCCTTTTTGAATGCTTCTCTCACTTCGTCATCTTCTTTGAATGTTTTTTCCACTTCGACATCATCTTTGACTGCTTCTTTAACTTCGATATCCTCTTTGATTGCTTCTCCCACTTCGATATCGTCTTTGACTGCTTCTTCCATTTCGATATCGTCTTTGATTGCTTTTTCACTTCGTCATCTTCTTTGAATGCTTCTACCACCTTGGTATCCTCTTTGATTGCTTACTCAACTTCAATTTCCTCTTTGATTGTTTCTGCCACTTCGATATCCTATTTGATTGCTTCTTCCACTTCAACATTCTCTTTGATAGTTTCTTCCACTTCGATATCCAATCAACAAATTTATGATTTTTCTTACAAAACTTTAATCGCTCGTATCTTCTAAACGGGAAGAGATAGCACTAGCAAACTTTGACAAAATATTAGTACAAATTTTTGATCATTATCATTTTACAACATACATTTATATTATGCAACGTCAATCCTGATCATTTTGGAACGTCCAGATTTTTTTTATGCAACGTTCATCATGATCTTTTTTGCAACGTTAAATTTTTTTTATACAACTATTATCATGATCATTTTGGAACATCCAATTTTTTTCTCTTTGATAGCTTGTTCCACTTCGATATCCTCTTTGATTGCTTCTTCCACATTGATATCCTATTTGATTGCTTCTTTAACTTTGATGTCCTCTACGATTGCTTGTTCCACTTCGATATCCTCTTTTATTCCTTCTTCATCTTCAATATCCATTGGATTGCTTCTTCATCTTTGATATCCTCTTTGATGGCATTTTCACTTCGGTATCCTCTGTAAGGGCTCCTTCCTCTTTGATTTCCGTTTGATTGCTTCTTGCACTGCAATATTTTCTTTGATTGCGTCTTCATATTCGATATCGTTTTTGATTGCATTTTTACTTCGATATCCTGTGATGGCTTCTTCCACTTTGATATCCTCTTTGATTGCTTCTTCCACTTCGATATCCGCTTTGATTGCTTGTTCCATTTTGATATCGTCGTTGACTATTTCTTTCACTTCGATATCGTCTTTGATTGCTTTTTTCACTTCGTCATCCTCTTTGAATACTTCTACCAACTCGGTATCCTCTTTGATTCCTTAGTCAACTTCAATTTCCTCTTTGATTATTTTTGCTACTTCGATATCCTATTTGATTGCTTCTCCCACTTCAATATCCTCTTTGTTTACTCCTTCCACTTCGATATCATCTTCGATTTCCTTTTGATTGCTTCTTGCACTGCATTATTCTCTTTGATTGCGTCTTCATCTTCGATATCGTCTTTGATAGCATTTTCACTTCGATATCCTCTGTGATGGCTTCTTCCACTTCGATACCCTCTTTGATTGCTTCTTCCACTTCGATATCCTCTTTGATTGTTTCTTCCGCCTCGACATCTTCTATTTTTGCATGTTCCACTTCGTTATCCCTTTAAAATGCTTCTTCTACTTTCATATCCTCTTTAATTGCTTCAGTTACTTCATTATGCTCTCTACAAAATTGTGGTCTTTCATACAAAACTTCAACCGCTCGTATCTTCTAAACGGGAAGAGATAGCCCTAGCAAACTTGTACAAAATATTGGTATAAATTTTTGGTGCAACTGTTTTTTTATTGTCATCCTTGACATCCTTTTTGAATGCTTCTCTCACTTCGTCATCTTCTTTGAATGTTTTTTCCACTTCGACATCATCTTTGACTGCTTCTTTATCTTCGATATCCTCTTTGATTGCTTCTCCCACTTCGATATCCTCTTTGACTGCTTCTTCCATTTCGATACCGTCTTTGATTGCTTTTTCACTTCGTCATCTTCTTTGAATGCATTTACCACCTTGGTATCCTCTTTGATTGCTTACTCAACTTCAATTTCCTCTTTGATTGTTTCTGCCACTTCGATATCCTATTTGATTGCTTCTTCCACTTCAACATTCTCTTTGATAGTTTCTTCCACTTCGATATCCAATCAACAAATTTATGATTTTTCTTACAAAACTTTAATCGCTCGTATCTTCTAAACGGGAAGAGATAGCACTAGCAAACTTTGACAAAATATTAGTACAAATTTTTGATCATTATCATTTTACAACATACATTTATATTATGCAACGTCAATCCTGATCATTTTGGAACGTCCAGATTTTTTTATGCAACGTTCATCATGATCTTTTTTGCAACGTTCAATTTTTTTTATACAACTATTATCATGATCATTTTCGAACATCCAATTTTTTTATCTTTGATTGCTTGTTCCACTTCGATATCCTCTTTGATTGCTTCTACCACATTGATATCCTATTTGATTGCTTCTTTAACTTTGAGATCCTCTACGATTGCTTGTTCCACTTCGATATCCTCTTTTATTCCTTCTTCATCTTCAATATCCATTGGATTGCTTCTTCATCTTTGATATCCTCTTTGATGGCATTTTCACTTCGGTATCCTCTGTAAGGGCTCCTTCCTCTTTGATTTCCGTTTGATTGCTTCTTGCACTGCAATATTTTCTTTGATTGCGTCTTCATATTCGATATCGTTTTTGATTGCATTTTTACTTCGATATCCTGTGATGGCTTCTTCCACTTTGACATCCTCTTTGATTGCTTCTTCCACTTCGATATCCGCTTTGATTGCTTGTTCCATTTTGATATTGTCTTTGACTATTTCTTTCACTTCGATATCGTCTTTGATTGCTTTTTTCACTTCGTCATCCTCTTTGAATACTTCTACCAACTCGGTATCCTCTTTGATTCCTTAGTCAACTTCAATTTCCTCTTTGATTGTTTTTGCTACTTCGATATCCTATTTGATTGCTTCTCCCACTTCAATATCCTCTTTGTTTACTCCTTCCACTTCGATATCATCTTCGATTTCCTTTTGATTGCTTCTTGCACTGCATTATTCTCTTTGATTGCGTCTTCATCTTCGATATCGTCTTTGATAGCATTTTCACTTCGATATCCTCTGTGATGGCTTCTTCCACTTCGATACCCTCTTTGATTGCTTTTTCCACTTCGATACCCTCTTTGATTGCTTCTTCCACTTCGATATCCTCTTTGATTGTTTCTTCCGCCTCGACATCTTCTATTTTTGCATGTTCCACTTCGTTATCCCTTTAAAATGCTTCTTCTACTTTCATATCCTCTTTAATTGCTTCAGTTACTTCATTATGCTCTCTACAAAATTGTGGTCTTTCATACAAAACTTCAATCGCTCGTATCTTCTAAACGGGAAGAGATAGCCCTAGCAAACTTGTACAAAATATTGGTATAAATTTTTGGTGGAACTGTTTTTTTATTGTCATCCTTGACATCCTTTTTGAATGCTTCTCTCACTTCGTCATCTTCTTTGAATGTTTTTTCCACTTCGACATCATCTTTGACTGCTTCTTTAACTTCGATATCCTCTTTGATTGCTTCTCCCACTTCGATATCGTCTTTGACTGCTTCTTCCATTTCGATATCGTCTTTGATTGCTTTTTCACTTCGTCATCTTCTTTGAATGCTTCTACCACCTTGGTATCCTCTTTGATTGCTTACTCAACTTCAATTTCCGCTTTGATTGTTTCTGCCACTTCGATATCCTATTTGATTGCTTCTTCCACTTCAACATTCTCTTTGATAGTGTCTTCCACTTCGATATCCAATCAACAAATTTATGATTTTTCTTACAAAACTTTAATCGCTCGTATCTTCTAAACGGGAAGAGATAGCACTAGCAAACTTTGACAAAATATTAGTACAAATTTTTGATCATTTCATTTTACAACATACATTTATATTATGCAACGTCAATCCTGATCATTTTGGAACGTCCAGATTTTTTTTATGCAACGTTCATCATGATCTTTTTTGCAACGTTAAATTTTTTTTATACAACTATTATCATGATCATTTTGGAACATCCAATTTTTTTCTCTTTGATTGCTTGTTCCACTTCGATATCCTCTTTGATTGCTTCTTCCACATTGGTATCCTCTTTGATTGCTTCTTTAACTTTGATATCCTCTACGATTGCTTGTTCCGCTTCGATATCCTCTTTTATTCCTTCTTCATCTTCAATATCCATTGGATTGCTTCTTCCACTTCGATATCGTCTTTGATTGCTTTTATTACTTCGTCATCCTCTTAGAATGCTTCTACCACCTTGGTATCCTCTTTGATTGCTTACTCAACTTCAATTTCCGCTTTGATTGTTTCTGCCACTTCGATATCCTATTTGATTGCTTCTTCCACTTCAACATTCTCTTTGATAGTGTCTTCCACTTCGATATCCAATCAACAAATTTATGATTTTTCTTACAAAACTTTAATCGCTCGTATCTTCTAAACGGGAAGAGATAGCACTAGCAAACTTTGACAAAATATTAGTACAAATTTTTGATCATTTCATTTTACAACATACATTTATATTATGCAACGTCAATCCTGATCATTTTGGAACGTCCAGATTTTTTTTATGCAACGTTCATCATGATCTTTTTTGCAACGTTAAATTTTTTTTATACAACTATTATCATGATCATTTTGGAACATCCAATTTTTTTCTCTTTGATTGCTTGTTCCACTTCGATATCCTCTTTGATTGCTTCTTCCACATTGGTATCCTCTTTGATTGCTTCTTTAACTTTGATATCCTCTACGATTGCTTGTTCCGCTTCGATATCCTCTTTTATTCCTTCTTCATCTTCAATATCCATTGGATTGCTTCTTCCACTTCGATATCGTCTTTGATTGCTTTTTTTACTTCGTCATCCTCTTAGAATGCTTCTACCACCTTGGTATCCTCTTTGATTTCTTCCTCAACTTTAATTTCCTCTTTGATTGTTTCTGCTACTTCGATATCCTATTTGATTGCTTCTTTCACTTCAATATCCTTTTTGATTGCTTCTTCCACTTCGATATCATCTTTGATTGCTGCTTCCACTTGGAAATCCTCTTTGATTTGATTGCTTCTTCCATTTCGATATCGTCTTTGACTGCTTCTTACACATTGATATCCTCTTTGATGGCTTTTAACAGCTCGATATCCTCTTTAATTACTTCTTCGACTAAAAGAAAAACACGCGAGCTGCGAGCAGCTCGCGCACAACGCAACCTCTAGTTATATTATATAAAGCTCGATTACCACTGACTCACTGACTGATTGACATCATTGTTCTCCCAGATGCCACCTCGTAGGGGGGAAATGTTTGGTGGGATCGTATAGAGGGAGTTCCGGTGAGTTGGGAATAAATCCTAAAGTACCCCTTTTGTCCCCCATTCGCTCCCATCCACCTCGTATCTCGGAAAGTATAGGTCTTACAGCGTTGGTGCAAAAACTAATGTTGCAGAGGACATATTCTTATATCCGGATCCATGAAAAAAAAATTGTCTTTCATACAAAAAAAAATTGTCCCATACAAAATATTTCTGTATGAATACCGTAAACCGTATATTTCGTTTGCCGTAATTTTCGTATTGTTTTTGTAGGGAGCCCACGGCTTGTGTGTACTATAAAATTACTGTAAATTTGCTTGATTCTATATAATGGTGGTGGAGGAACATTAGATAACTTTCATAGTTTTTGCAAAGTTCATCATCATCATTTTGGAACATCCAATTTTTTTTTTTTGTAGTATGCAACGTTCATCATGTTTATTTTGGAACATCCACATTTTTTTAATTATGCCTCATCCACAATGATCACTTTGGAACGTCAATTATTATTTTTTTTATTATGCATCATCCACTGTGATCATTTTGGAACATCATTTTTTTTTCCATTATGCCTCATCCACTATGATCACTTTGGAACGTCAATTTTTTTTTTTTTTTATTATGCAACATCCACTGTGATATTTTGGTACATCATTTTTTTTAATTATGCCTCATCCACAATGATCACTTTGGAACGTCAATTATTATTATTTTTTTTATTATGCAACATCCACTGTGATCATTTTGGTACATCATTTTTTTAATTACGCCTCATCTACAATGATCACTTTGGAACGTCAACTATTTTTTATTTTTTTAATATGCATCATCCACTGTGATCATTTTGGAACATCATTTTTTTTTAATTATGCCTCATCCACAATGATCATTTTGGAACGTCAATTTTTTTCCCCTGTTTTTTTATTATGCAACGTTTATCATGTTCATTTGGGAGCATCAATTTTTTTTTAATTATGCATCATCCACTGTGATCATTTTGGAACATCATTTTTTTTTCAATTATGCCTCATCCACTATGATCACTTTGGAACGTCAATTTTTTTTTATTATGCAACATCCACTGTGATCATTTTGGTACATAATTTTTTTTAATTATGCCTCATCCACAATGATCACTTTGGAACGTCAATTATTATTATTTTTTTTTGTATTATGCAACATCCACTGTGATCATTTTGGTACATCATTTTTTTAATTACGCCTCATCCACAATGATCACTTTGGGACGTCAATTTTTTTTTTTACTATGCATCATCCACTGTGATCATTTTGGAACATAATTTTTTTTAAATTATGCCTCATCCACATGATCATTTTGGAACGTCAATTTTTTTTTATTATGCAACATCCACTGTGATCATTTTGGAAAATCAATTTTTTTTTGTAGCACAAATTTTTGGTGGAATCGTTATTTTACGGTCATCATCGCCCTTGCCATCATTTTGAATTCTTCTCTCACTTCCTTTTCGTTTTCGAATGTTTCTTCCACATTGATATCCTCTTTAATTGTTTCTATAACTTCGAAATCCTCTTTGATGGCATTTTTACTTCAATATACTTTTGAATTGTTTTTTCTATTTTTCTATTTTCTTCAATTACTTCTCTTACTTCAATATTGACTCTACAAAATTATGAGTTTTAATACAAATCTTAAATCGCTCGTATCTTGTAAACGGGAAGAGTTACCCCCAGCAAACTTTTACAAAATATTGGTACTAATTTTTGGTGGAATAGTTTTTTTAATACCATCATTGCCCTTGAGATCTTTTTTGAATGCTTCTCTTACTTCGTCTTCCGCTTTGAATGCTTCTTTCACCTCGATATCCTCTATTTTTGCTTCTTCCACTTTGATATCCTTTTTAATTGCTTTTTCTACTTATATATTTTCTTCAATTGCTTCTTTTACTACAATTTCCACTCTACAAAATTATGGGTTTTAATACAAATCTTAAATCGCTCGTATCTTCTAAACGGGAAGAGATACGCCTAGCAAACTTTTACAAAATATTGGTACAAATTTTTGGTGGAATAGTTTTTTTAATACCATCATTGCCCTTGACATCCGTTTTGAATGCTTCTCTTACTTCGTCTTCCACTTTGAATGCTTCTTTCACCTCGATATCCTCTATTTTGGCTTCTTTCACTTTGATATCCTTTTTAATTGCTTTTTCTACTTATGTATTTTCTTCAATTGCTTCTTTTACTACAATTTCCACTCTACAAAATTATGGGGTTTAATACAAATCTTAAATAGCTCGTATCTTCTAAACGGGAAGAGTTACGCCTAGCAAACTTTTACAAAATATTGGTACAAATTTTTGGTCGAATAGTATTTTTATTACCATCATTGCTCTTGACATCCTTTTTGAATGCTTCTCTCACTTGGTCTTCCTCCTTGAATGCTTCTTTCACCTCGATATCCTCTATTTTGACTTCTTCCACTTTGATATCCTTTTTAATGTCTTTTTCTACTTATATGTCTTCTTCAATTGCTTCTTTTACTTCAATTTCCACTCCACAAAACTATGGGTTTTCTTACAAAACTTAAATCGCTCGTATCTTTTAAACGGGAAGAGATAGCTCGAGGAAACTTTTACAAAATATTAGTATAAGTTTTTGGTGAAACCGTTTCTTATTTTTATCATTGTCCTCTACGTCTTTTACTCAATTTTAATTTCCTCTTTAATTGTTTCTGCTACTTCGATATCCTATTTGGTTGCTTCTTTCACTTCAATATCCTCTTTGATTGCTTCTTCCACTTGGATATCCTCTTTGATTTGATTGCTTCTTCCATTTCAATCGTCTTTGACTGCTTCTTACACATGGATATCCTCTTCGATAACTTTTAACAGCTCGATATCCTCTTTGATTGCTTCTTCCACTTTGATATCCTCTTTTATTGCTTCTACCAATTCGATATCATCTTCGATTTCCTTTTGATTGCTTCTTGCACTGCAATATTCTTTTTGATTGCGTCTTCATCTTCGTAATCGTTTTTGATAGCATTTTCACTACGATATCCTCTGTGATGGCTTCTTACTTTTCGATATCTTCTTTGATTGCTTTTTCCACTTCGATATCCTCTAAGATTGCTTCTTCCTTTTCGATATCGTCTTCGACTATTTGTTTCACTTCGATATCGTCTTTGATTGCTTTTTCACTTCGTCATCCTCTTTGAATACTTCTACCACCTCGGTATCCTCTTTGATTCCTTAGTCAACTTCAATTTCCTCTTAGATTGTTTTTCCTACTTTGATATCCTATTTGATTGCTTCTTCCACTTCAATATCCTCTTTGATTACTCCTTCCACTTCGATGTCATCTTCAATTTCCTTTTGATTGCTTCTTGCACTGCAATATTCTCTTTGATTGCGTCTTGGTCTTCGATATCGGCTTTGACAGCATTTTCACTTCGATATCCTCTGTGATGGCTTCTTCCACTTCGATACCCTCTTTGATTGCTTCTTCCATTTCGATATCCTCTTTGATTGCTTCTTCCACTTCGATATCGTCTTTGACTGTTTCTTCCACTTCGATATCGTCTTTGATTGCTTTTTTCACTTCGTCATCCTCTTAGAACGCTTCTACCACCTCGGTATCCTCTTTGATTGCTTACTCAACTTAAATTTCCTCTTTGATTGTTTCTGCTACTTCGATATTCTATTTGATTGCTTCTTTCACTTCAATATCCTCTTTGATTGCTTCTTCCACTTCGATATCGTTTTTGACTGTTTCTTCCACTTCGATATCGTCTTTGATTGCATTTTTTACTTTGTCATCCTCTTAGAATGCTCTTACCACCTCGGTATCCTCTTTAATTGCTTACTCAACTTTAATTTCCTCTTTGATTGTTTCTGCTGCTTCGATATCCTATTTGATTGCTTCTTTCACTTCAATATCCTCTTTATTTGCTGCTTCCACTTGGAAATCCACTTTGATTTGATTGCTTCTTCCATTTCGATATCGTCTTTGACTGCTTCTTACACATGGATATCTTCTTTGATGGCTTTTAACAGCTCGATATCCTCTTTAATTACTTCTTCGACTAAAAGAAAAACACGCGAGCTGCGAGCAGCTCGCGCACAACGCAACCTCTAGTTATATTATATAAAGCTCGATTACCACTGACTGACTGACTGATTGACTCATTGACATGTTTGTTCTCCCAGATGCCACCTCGTAGGGTGAAAATGTTTGGTGGGATCGTATAGAGGGAGTTCCGATGAGTTGGGAATAAATCCTAAAGTACCCCTTTTGTCCCCCATTCGCTCCCATCCACCTCGTATCTCGGAAAGTATAGGTCTTACAGCGTTGGCGCAAAAACTAATGTTGCAGAGGACATTTTTTTATATCCGGTTCCATGAAAAAAAAATGGTCTTTCATACAAAAAAAAAATTGTCCCATACAAAATATTTCTGTATGAATACCGTAAACCGTAAATTTCGTTTGCCGTAATTTTCATACTGTTTTTGTAGGGAGCCCACGGCTTGTGTGTACTATAAAATTACTGTAAATTTGCTTGATTCTATATAATGGTGGTGGAGGGGCATGAGACAACTTTCATAGTTTTTGCAAAGGTCATCATCATCATTTTGGAACATCCATTTTTTTTTTTTTTTTAGTATGCAACGTTCATCATGTTTATTTTGGAACATCCACATTTTTTTAATTATGCCTCATCCACAATGATCACTTTGGAACGTCAATTATTTTTTTTTATTATGCAACATCCACTGTGTTCATTTTGGTACATCATTTTTTTTAATTATGCCTCATCCACAATGATCACTTTGGAACGTCAATTATTTTTTTTTATTATGCATCATCCACTGTGATCATTTTGGAACATCATTTTTTTTTTCAATTATGCCTCATCCACTATGATCACTTTGGAACGTCAATTTTTTTTTTATTATGCAACATCCACTGTGATATTTTGGTACATCATTTTTTTTAATTATGCCTCATCCACAATGATCACTTTGGAACGTCATTTTTTTTTATTATGCAATATCCACTGTGATATTTTGGTACATAATTTTTTTTTATTATGCCTCATCCACAATGATCACTTTGGAACGTCAATTTTTTTTTTATTATGCAACAGCCACTGTGATATTTTGGTACATCATTTTTTTTAATTATGCCTCATCCACAATGATCACTTTGGAACGTCAATTATTATTATTTTTTTTTATTATGCAACATCCACTATGATCATTTTGGTACATCATTTTTTTAATTACGCCTCATCCACAATGAGCACTTTGGAACGTCAATTTTTTTTTCAATTATGCCTCATCCACTATGATCACTTTGGAACGTCATTTTTTTTTATAATGCAACATCCACTGTGATATTTTGGTACATCATTTTTTTTAATTATGCCTCATCCACAATGATCACTTTGGAACGTCAATTTTTTTTTTATTATGCAACATCCACTATGATCATTTTGGTACATCATTTTTTAATTACGCCTCATCCACAAGGATCACTTTGGAACGTCAATTATTTTTTATTTTTTTATTATGCATCATCCACTGTGATCATTTTGGAACATCATTTTTTTTTCAATTATGCCTCATCCACTATGATCACTTTGGAACGTCATTTTTTTTTTAATTATGCAATATCCACTGTGATATTTTGGTACATCATTTTTTCTAATTATGCCTCATCCACAATGATCACTTTGGAACGTCAATTTTTTTTTACTATGCAAAATCCTTTGTGATCATTTTGGAAAATCAATTTTTTTTAAATTATGCCTCATCCACAATGATCATTTTGGAACGTCATTTTTTTTTTTATTATGCAACATCCACTGTGATATTTTGGTACATCATTTTTTTTAATTATGCCTCATCCACAATGATCACTTTGGAACGTCAATTATTATTTTTTTTTATTATGCAACATCCACTATGATCATTTTGGTACATCATTTTTTAATTACGCCTCATCCACAAGGATCACTTTGGAACGTCAATTATTTTTTATTTTTTTATTATGCATCATCCACTGTGATCATTTTGGAACATCATTTTTTTTTCAATTATGCCTCATCCACAATGATCACTTTGGAACGTCAATTATTTTTTTTTATTATGCAACACATAATTTTTTTTAATTATGCGTCATCCACAATGATCACTTTGGAACGTCAATTATTTTTTTTTATTATGCATCATCCACTGTGATCATTTTGGAACATCATTTTTTTAAATTATGCCTCATCCACAATGATCACTTTGGAACGTCAATTATTATTATTTTTTTGTATTATGCAACATCCATTGTGATCATTTTGGTACATCATTTTTTTAATTACGCCTCATCCACAATGATCACTTTGGAACGTCAAATTTTTTTTATTATGCATCATCCACTGTGATCATTTTGGAACATAATTTTTTTTTAATTTTGCCTCATCCACATGATCATTTTGGAACGTCAATTATTTTTTTTTTTTTTGTATTATGCAACATCCACTGTGATCATTTTGGTACATAATTTTTTTTATTATGCCTCATCCACAATGATCACTTTGGAACGTCAATTATTTTTTTTATTATGCAACATCCACTGTAATCATTTTGGTACATCATTTTTTTTATTATGCCTCATCCACAATGATCACTTTGGAACGTCAATTATTTTTTTTTTGTATTATGCAACATCCACTGTGATCATTTTGGTACATAATTTTTTTTATTATGCCTCATCCACAATGATCACTTTGGAACGTCAATTATTTTTGTTATTATGCAACATCCACTGTAATCATTTTGGTACATCATTTTTTTAATTATGCCTCATCCACAATGATCACTTTGGAACATAATTTTTTTTTTTATTATGCATCATCCACTGTGATCATTTTGGTACATAATTTTTTTTATTATGCCTCATCCACAATGATCACTTTGGAACGTCAATTATTTTTTTTTTTTTGTATTATGCAACATCCACTGTGATCATTTTGGTACATAATTTTTTTTATTATGCCTCATCCACAATGATCACTTTGGAACGTCAATTATTTTTTTTATTATGCAACATCCACTGTAATCATTTTGGTACATCATTTTTTTAATTATGCCTCATCCACAATGATCACTTTGGAACGTCAATTATTTTTTTTTTTGTATTATGCAACATCCACTGTGATCATTTTGGTACATAATTTTTTTTATTATGTCTCATCCACAATGATCACTTTGGAACGTCAATTATTTTTTTTATTATGCAACATCCACTGTAATCATTTTGGTACATCATTTTTTTAATTATGCATCATCCACTGTGATCATTTTGGAACGTAATTTTTTTTTAATTTTGCCTCATCCACATGATCATTTTGGAACGTCAATTATTTTTTTTTTTTTTGTATTATGCAACATCCACTGTGATCATTTTGGTACATAATTTTTTTTATTATGCCTCATCCACAATGATCACTTTGGAACGTCAATTATTTTTTTTATTATGCAACATCCACTGTAATCATTTTGGTACATCATTTTTTTAATTATGCCTCATCCACAATGATCACTTTGGAACGTCAATTATTTTTTTTTTTTGTATTATGCAACATCCACTGTGATCATTTTGGTACATAATTTTTTTTATTATGCCTCATCCACAATGATCACTTTGGAACGTCAATTATTTTTTTTTTATTATGCAACATCCACTGTGATCATTTTGGTACATCATTTTTTTAATTATGCCTCATCCACAATGATCACTTTGGAACATAATTTTTTTTTTTTATTATGCATCATCCACTGTGATCATTTTGGTACATAATTTTTTTTATTATGCCTCATCCACAATGATCACTTTGGAACGTCAATTATTTTTATTTTTTGTATTATGCAACATCCACTGTGATCATTTTGGTACATAATTTTTTTTATTATGCCTCATCCACAATGATCACTTTGGAACGTCAATTATTTTTTTTATTATGCAACATCCACTGTAATCATTTTGGTACATCATTTTTTTAATTATGCCTCATCCACAATGATCACTTTGGAACGTCAATTATTTTTTTTTTGTATTATGCAACATCCACTGTGATCATTTTGGTACATAATTTTTTTTATTATGTCTCATCCACAATGATCACTTTGGAACGTCAATTATTTTTTTTATTATGCAACATCCACTGTAATCATTTTGGTACATCATTTTTTTAATTATGCATCATCCACTGTGATCATTTTGGAACGTAATTTTTTTTTAATTTTGCCTCATCCACATGATCATTTTGGAACGTCAATTTTTTTTTTTTTTTTGTATTATGCAACATCCACTGTGATCATTTTGGTACATAATTTTTTTTATTATGCCTCATCCACAATGATCACTTTGGAACGTCAATTATTTTTTTTATTATGCAACATCCACTGTAATCATTTTGGTACATCATTTTTTTAATTATGCCTCATCCACAATGATCACTTTGGAACGTCAATTATTTTTTTTTTGTATTATGCAACATCCACTGTGATCATTTTGGTACATAATTTTTTTTATTATGCCTCATCCACAATGATCACTTTGGAACGTCAATTATTTTTTTTATTATGCAACATCCACTGTAATCATTTTGGTACATCATTTTTTTAATTATGCCTCATCCACAATGATCACTTTGGAACATAATTTTTTTTTTATTATGCTACATCCACTGTGATCATTTTGGAACATCATTTTTTTTAATTATGCCTCATCCACAATGATCACTTTGGAACGTCAATTATTATTATTTTTTTGTATTATGCAACATCCACTGTGATCATTTTGGTACATCATTTTTTTAATTACGCCTCATCCACAATGATCACTTTGGAACGTCAATTTTTTTTATTATGCATCATCCACTGTGATCATTTTGGAACATAATTTTTTTTTAATTTTGCCTCATCCGCATGATCTTTTTGGAACGTCAATTTTTTTTTATTATGCAACATCCACTGTGATCATTTTGGAAAATTAATTTTTTTTGTATCACAAATTTTTGGTGGAATCGTTATTTTACGGTCATCATCGCCCTTGCCATTATTTTGAATTTTTCTCTCACTTCCTTTTCGTTTTCGAATGTTTCTTCCACATTGATATCCTCTTTAATTGTTTCTATAACTTCGAAATCCTCTTTGATGGCATTTTTACTTCAATATACTTTTGAATTGTTTTTTCTATTTTTATATTTTCTTCAATTACTTCTCTTACTTCAATATCGACTCTTCAAAATTATGGGTTTTAATACATATCTTAAATCGCTCGTATCTTCTAAACGGGAAGAGTTACGCGTAGCAAACTTTTACAAAATATTGGTACAAATTTTTGGTGGAATGGTTTTTTTAATACCATCATTACGCTTGACATCCTTTTTGAATGCTTCTCTCACTTGGTCTTCCTCCTTGAATGCTTCTTTAACCTCGATATCCTCTATTTTTGCTTCTTTCACATTGATATCCTTTTTAATTGCTTTTTCTACTTATATATTTTCTTCAATTGCTTCTTTTACTTCAATTCCCACTCTACAAAATTATGGGTTTTAATACAAATCTTAAATCGCTCGTATCTTCTAAACGGGAAGAGTTACGCGTAGCAAACTTTTACAAAATATTGGTACTAATTTTTGGTGGAGTAGTTTTTTTAATACCACATTGCCCTTGACATCCTTTTTAAATGCTTCTTTCACTTCGTCTTCCACTTTGAATGATTCTTTCAACTCGATATCCTCTATTTTTGCTTCTTCCACTTTGATATCCTTTTTAATTGCTTTTTCTACTTATATATTTTCTTCAATTGCTTCTGTTACTTCAATTTCCACTCTACAAAATACAAATCTTAAATCGCTCGTATCTTCTAAACGGGAAGAGTTACGTGTAGCAAACTTTTACAAAATATTGGTACAAATTTTTGTTGGAATAGTTTTTTTAATACCATCATTGCCCTTGACATCCTTTTTAAATACTTCTCTCACTTGGTCTTCCTCCTTGAATGCTTCTTTCACCTCGATATCCTCTATTTTTGCTTCTTCCACTTTGATATCCTTTTTAATTGCTTTTTCTACTTATATGTTTTCTTCAATTGCTTCTTTTACTTCAATTTCCACTCTACAAAATTATGGGGTTTCATACAAAACTTAAATCGCTCGTATCTTTTAAACGGGAAGAGATAGCTCGAGGAAACTTTTACAAAATATTGGTATAAGTTTTTGGTGGAACCGTTTTTTTATTTTTATCATTGTCCTCGACGTCTTTTACTCAATTTCAATTTCCTCTTTGATTGTTTCTGCTACTTCGATATCCTATTTGATTGCTTCTTCCACTTCGATATCATCTTTGAATGCTGCGTCCACTTGGAAATCCTCTATGATTTCATTGCTTCTTCCATTTAGATATCGTCTTTGACTGCTTCTTACACATGGATATCCTCTTCGATAGCTTTTAACAGCTCGATATCCTCTTTGATTGCTTCTTCCACTTTGATATCCTCTTTTATTGCTTCTACCAATTCGATATCATCTTCGATTTCCTTTTGATTGCTTCTTGCACTGCAATATTCTCTTTGATTGCGTCTTTATCTTCGATATGGTTTTTGATAGCATTTTCACTTCAATATCCTCTGTGATGGCTTCTTACACTTCGATATCTTCTTTGATTGCTTCTTCCACTTCGATATCCTCTAAGATTGCTTCTTCCACTTCGATACCTTCTTTGATTGCTTCTTCCACTTCGATATCGTCTTTGATTGCTTTTTTCATTTCGTCATCTTAGAATGCTTCTACCACCTCGGTATCCTCTTTGATTGCTTACTCAACTTCAATTTCCTCTTTAATAGTTTCTGCTAATTCGATATCCTATTTGATTGCTGCTTTCACTTCAATATCCTGTTTGATTGCTTCTTGCACTTCGAAATCATATTTGATTGCTGCTTCCATTTGGATATCTTCTTTGATTTGATTGCTTCTTCCATTTCGATATCGTCTTTGACTGCTTCTTACACATGGATATCCTTTTTGATCGCTTTTAACAGCTCGAAATCCTCTTTGATTGCTTCTTCGACAAAAACAATAACACGCGAGTTGCGTGCAACTCGCGCACTACGCAACCTCTAGTCAAGTTTATAAATTTTATAGTTTTCAGATCCACATAATAATATTATGCCGTAATACTAATTACACGTATAATAATTATTATGCTATATAATATTTCAGAACATATTATGATCTGAATCATCCGCAGTTTTGGCACCCAGTAAACTGGTCTTTAATAATAAAATTGTTAACATTAAGGCATGTTATTTTGCAGTCGTAGACACAACGGTTAGCTATTTCCAATCCATTCAGAGCACCCCACCTATCGTCCACAGTGGAGTGTCCATTGATGCAGTTTATTCTAGGATATCATCAATCAGAATGATTGGGTTACATCACTTCATACAGGTATTGGACCAACTATCTGGATCATAACCCACCTATGCTAGGCTGTGCACACCTACGATATTCAAGGTACACTAAATAGTGTAATAGTGAAAGTGTTGGTGATACTAAAAAGAACACATGAACAAAGTGTCTTCCCCTTAACTAGAGACAGTAAGAATAGTGATATTGGACATATCCTTAGTTTATAATTATAGATAGTTAGATAGATAAATAAGGCAATAAATAGAATAAATAAGGCAATACAATGGGCGGCCTTATCGCTGAAAGCGATCTCTTCCAGACAACCTTTGGATGGAGCGAAATTTACAATACGGAGTGCGGTGTACTTTGTAGGATACATTTACACAAATATTCTTAGGTATACTAAAAAATATGATAAAGTTCCAATCCTAATACTTAGAATACTGTTACGAGCTGAGGGTTCGGGATAAAATAATGGGAATCAGTCTGACCAAAATAACACTTTTATTCAGCACTAAACGATGAATACACGAACTTGGTCACACGTAATCACAACACACTAATTCACATCACTGTTGCACCACTTAAAGTCACCGAAATGTTAGCACGTATAGCTTAATCCAGACTGACTGACGAGCAACTACTGTTCACGCGAGACCCTTGTCCATGTCAGTCCTCAGGGCCTCGCTGAGACTCACTCACTCAGACTGACTGAGACTGACTGTCCAGCCATCTCTCCGGCCTATTTATATCGCACACATTTCGATTGTTCGAGAACGATGTCGATCCTTCCAGGAAAGGGTCGGTCCCTCGACACAATGGCCACTCCCCATTCTGCGAAACCACAAACAATAGCGACAATAACACAGCAAGACAAAAGCGTTCGAGAAGGTTCGATTATTACTCATTGTTTAACAGCCTCGGCGTAACACTACTTATAAAATAGACTAATATATAGGTATATGCAAATAGCTAACTATAAACAGATCAAATGTTTAAATAGTAAATAAATAACGCTAGGAAGATGACATCGTCAGGTAATGTTGCTTCACCTTCAGCTTGAATGTGTGTAAGGAGGATGACCGTCTTATTTCTTCGGGCAGAGCATTCCACAGCCGAACAGCCTGGACAGTAAAAGAAGCGCTGTAAAAGGAATACTAATTAATTATACTAATTAACTAGGTCAAATGAAAATTATTCATTAACCTATACACGGCTAGATTTTAATAATATTACTAGGGTATAATTAGAATTGTACACTAAGAATTAAAAGAAGTACACAAAATGATTCAGATATGAAATTATTCCCGCTGCAGAACGATCTGCTAATTATTTCTTTGAGATTGCGATACTCAAATACTTGTTGCTCTTGATATCCAAGACCGAACGTAACTTTCAAGATATAGAATATGTATAGAATAGAATAATATATAGAACAAGTAAAACATTGGACTTCGGATACAGAGGTTTACGGCTCAAGCAATAGGTATTATCCAATGGAAAACCCGTCACCTTTCGCACTTTCAAAAGTGACATTTCCACTTAAAAATGCAGAACGGAAAAGTGAAGTTTTATGATGATGTCTTAATAATAGAGTACCTAATTCGTTCTTCAGGTTTCGCTTACCGCTTCATAAAACGCCTCTCGGTCCTCGAGCTAAAGGAAATTGAGTTTCTACCGTAAATGATAATTACTGTTATAAAGTTAATAGGTATCAAACTCGATTTCTAAATTCTGAGACCTGTACTGAGGAAATTAACGGTCACTCGCTTGTTTACCTAATACCCGATAAAAAATTGGCGTAAACTTAAAATAAATATAAATATTGCTGGACATTTCACACAGCGCTATCTATCCCCAAACTAAGCAGAGCTTGTACTATGGGAACCAGATAACTGATAGAATACTTGTATACTTTTTTTTTGTAAATACATACTTATAATATATGTATAGAAAAACACCCAGACACGGGACAAATATCTATTACTTACAAATACTTGTTTTTGATCTAGCGAAGCGAGATCTTCAAATCAATTTGGGCAAATCGGCGTTGTTTGTATGTATGTGTGTATGTTTGTTTGTCCAAGGATATCTTTCGAAACCTTTATCAGATCATCGTGAAATTTGGTAAATAAGTAGGTAGTGATGGCACAATTTTGGTGTGACTAAATAACATAAAAATGTGGGGGGGTTGTTGAGATATTGGGGTTCAAGAGGGGTAATAAAAATCAAAATGAGACTATCTGGTCAAGTGGCACATTAAACCTTGTAGTTTTTAAGTTAAAAACTGAACTTGTAGCTTTAGTGACACAAATATAGGGAAAAGTCTGAAATCCAGAATAACAGCAATTTCTACCCCAAAAAAGTGTAACCAATTTACATGAACTCCAGTTACCTGTAATTTTGTGCATTTCGTGGCACTATTTTGATAGTCAAATATTACAAATAATATTTTCTTATTTTTATGGGAAACTCGCGAGATCTCAGTTTGGGGCGAACCACTAGTTATTATACTGTTACGAACTGATGGTTCAGGATAAAATAATGATAATCAGTCTAACCAAAATAACACTTTTATTCAACATTAAAACGATGAATACACGAACTTGGTCACACGTAATCACAACACACTAATTCACACCACTGTTGCACCACTTAAAGTCACCAAAATGTTCGCACGTATAGCCAAATCCAGACTGACTGTTCGGCCATCTCTCCGGCCTATTTATATCGCACACAATTCACTACACTAGAACGATCTTGATCGTTCCAAGAAAGGGTCGGTGTTTCGACAGAATGACCACTCCCCATTCTGCGCAACCGCAGGCAAAAACACAGCATGCAGGTATATTTCTTACCAAGTATTACGTATTCCGTGACACAGCAGGTAAGCCGAGAGCCATCGAGAAATTTCGACTATCACCTATTGTCTAACAGCCTTGGCATAGCAATACTTTGAATCAGTCAATTGCCTACATTGCTAAAGGACAAATATTTGAAAGGTCAAGAGGAAAGTATATTCTAGTGTATGGTCTATTGTTTTGTATTTTCGTTATTTTATTATGTCTAAATTTCATTTTAAATAAGCAACGCTGGACATTGCACACATCACTATCTAGCCCCAAACTATGCAATTACTCCAAGCAATACGAGCTCAGCTCAATGTATAAATAAGATGAAAACCCTTTTTTTTTAGTTTTAGGTCTTACTGATATGGATTTATAATTTTTTAGACATAGACATACATTTATTTGCTACCATATCACACACAAATTCACACAATACATTCGAAAGGAAAGCACAAGTAGGAGAAAACAGAAAATTACATAAAACAAATATAGGAACAATAGAATGAAATAATATTTTTAACATCTAAAAATGAGTCTTCTCACATTTCAATATATTCTCGGTAACTAGTTAATTTGCATTTGGTGGGTATTTGGAGCACACTCAGATGTAAAACCCGCTCGAAAAAAACGCACTAAGTCATAAAACGAGCTCATGAACTTTTGTGTGTGAACTAGGAACTCTAACATCGAAACTAATTTAAAGTATCCTATTTCAACATAATGACCACACCCGAAGCTAAAAATGAAGGCAATTCCTCGTAATAATTATTCTACAGCCAAAATAATTGCAGTGCTCGTTCCGTGATCAACAATCGCTTTGTCCAGTTATCATAACGGAAAGAAAAAATTACATGACGTGATTTCGTCTGAGAAAGTAGGCCTGCCAATGACTTTACGACTAGACTGCCTCTAGACAGGTGATTGAAGCCGCGCCGGTAGCCGTTTACAAACACTATACGTAACTAATACATAACCGCTTTTTTACCATCCAATACAGAAGCCAACAAGTATAAAACAGCAATCGTTGTGAAACTAGCGATTTTGTAGAACAATGACTATGAACTTTTGCCGGTACAAAAAGTCATCTTATTGGGAAGTGATACATTTGATTGTTGTAATTATTTTTAACGTGTTGAGATAAAGAAATCGGATAAAAAATATGGCTCGGGCAACTGGGTCACTCAGTCAGTAGAGTAAAACGTTCTGAAGTCATAATTCGCTTTTAATATCGTGAACTCTTAGGTATTTCCGAATCTACCACGTACGCAATCGGCAATTAATTAATAAAGGCAATTAAACATGTCTAATGTTGGAACTAAACGTGTTTGGTTTGGGTTACACGTTGGTTTGAGTGATGTCACGCGTGTCAGCGCGATACCAAATGTGCATATCGTAACGTTTTTATTTTGGTTTTACTTTGGTATTATCATTCAAAATTAGCGCGATTTCCCCCCAGGATGATAACCGGATGAGAAGGTTATTAATAAATAATAAATAAATACATATTGGCATTTCACATAGCGCTCTCTAGCCCCAAACTAAGCTTAGCTTGTACTATGGGAACCAGATAACTGATAGAATACCTACATATATACTTTTTTTTTGTAAATACATACTTATTATACGGAACAAATATCTATCAGATTATACAACATTTGTTCCGCGGTGGGAATCGAACCCGCTACCTCCTGCGTCTCAGTCGGCTATTCGCCCACTGTACCACGGAGGTCGTCGAGTTTGATTAATGAGCTAAGTTAGATTTTAATGAATAGTTTAATTAAAAATAAAATTGACTTTAATAATTAAATCAAATTTTTAAGTTCGTCTGAAACTATTAGAAAAAAATTTGGGAACCGAAAATTCAGTTACGTAAATTATCACATTCATGTTAAATGTTAAAAATCAGAAGTTTTGCCTTGAAATAATCGAGTAAAGACGTGTCGAGTTTGCTTTCTTCGGGATTTCATAGACATTGTTGTTGATGGAAATTACCAATGTTAAAAAAATATCTGTTATTTTCCTGTCACTGCCGTCATTATAGCCACTTTATCATCTTTATTACAGTACGCTGTCCACTCTTCAATCTTGTCTTATCCATTACAAATTGTTACTTTCATTCGGCAATCACGATGTACAAAAACAGTTCTTACTACACATTACTTGTAGTTGATTTTATCTGAGTCAGATAACAACTTGTTTCAATAATTGCTTTGATTTTGAAGTGACAAATGAGATGAATTTACCGTCTGGGTGGTCTACAGGATTATGCGACTATTCATCACACAATTTCACTTTATATCGATAGAAACTTGTAAACAAATGTACCTGTGTCTAACGGGTCATCTTTCTAATTCGTGACTAAGGGAGTGATTCAATGGACGGAAGATTGTGACGGTTTTACTCGAAGATATCTGATGGTTTGATGTTGCCGACGAAGTTGATCTATATTTATTCCTTCTAGGTGGGTACTTGCTCGAACTTGCACAGGTAAATCGCTGTCATTAGCAATCTAATCGGACAATCTTAATTGTACAACGTTCGTTGTGCTTCCGTCTAGAAACATAACTCGATGAGATATTACAGTGCAGAGCGGAGGTTCCATAAAAAGGCAGAAAGGATGTATCTAGCGTTGAGTAGAGTATTCTAGGACACAAGGGATGCTATGTCATGCTTTTACCCCAGTTTTGTTTATCGTACCATTGCTGGGAACTAGTGGATCACCCCTTAAACAGTTTCAAGCATACGTCTTATGCAGGTAAAATACCAAAAGCCATATGCATATTAACCTTTCTCCAGGATTTTCACGAAACTTTAATGTCGTGTTCGAACTTTCTATCACGAATTTAGCATTAGGTATCTACTTACTTTAGTTGGCGCTAAATAGTTTTAAATTGAAGCTTTTACATGTATTAAAGTGGATCTTTATGCCTAGTGGCAATTAACCTCTACCTTAGTAAAATATCGCAACGGTTTGGGACAGGATTTTTAATGGTCTAAGGATTTCCCGGCACCAACTAAAAATCATATAGAGTGATTAAAAAGACAGTATTATATGATCAAAACTGTAAAAAACTTAAATTATTACTAAAACTGATGATAAAGAGCCGGATTTTCCGCTAATTAAAATTCGCATTATTATCGCTTGTGGTTTTCCATTATACGTTATATGGATAAATAATAGGGAATATGATAAGTTTTTAATGTACCTACCAACAAAAACTATTTCAGTTTCCTCTAAGGATCTTACTGATTTTGACCATCTAGTATTACATAAGTTTTTAGTACTGTTGAGGAACTTAATATGTGACAGCGAGCTGATCTGATGATGAACGGTGGGCAACGGAACTCCTCGATGGTTACTTTCGTCTGGTTCACCATGCCAGATGAAAGTAACAATCAACGCACAGTTATTTTCTGATGACTAATTGGACCCTTGGGATGTAAGTATATAGGGTGTTTGGTAATATACCGACGATATTCAAGGGACGGTTTCTCAAAACATAAAAAAATACTTCTCGAAAAAAAAAACTACTAGTTACATTACCAAATTTTAAAGAAAATCGACTAAGTTTAGGTGATTAATTCGATGTAAAGCTTACTGTTTACTCTTGCAATCGATATCCAAAAATAAAGGCCGATTTGATATCTCTTTCGGAAATCGCTGCGGGTTTTGGGTTAGGAAGGGACAACAAGAGATATATCGAGGCGATACCAATACAGTATCTGTGGTTAGATGGCAAGCATTATGCAATAGCACAACATAAGTTTAATAAAGTGTTTGTTTTTACATGCCAAAAAAACTTCACATTTCTATGGTAAACATTTCACGAATTTATTTATAATGCTCATCAAAATAACCCCTTTTATTTTTGTGCGTATCAAACACCCTATAAATAATACTTTGTCATTCATCACAATACAAATTACGAATTTGTAGGAATGCAAACTTGTGTTATCTTTATCGGAATATGAAGATACATTTGTTCCCTGTATTTGTGTTGTAGGATGTAACTCTATTTCCCATTTGGTGGTCGTGAGTTCGAATCCCGGCATAAGACTAATAGATTTTTCAACTTAAAAAATTATGAGCATACCCTGGTAAAAACTTTTTTATTTTCTTGGTGATAGTCAAGCGTTTGACTACCTCACCTGATGGTAAGTTATGGTGTGGTCGAAGATGAACACGTTTGCCTAAACAGAACTTGTTCACACTGGACTTGAAGACTCCGAGATTATATGGTATGTGTCTTGAAGATTAATATCTCCAAAGCACATGCCTTGGCTTACGCACAATAATATTCAGTCGTAAGCTAAATTTTTCATTTGGTTCCAAACCTTCAAACCTTCTGATATAATTTCATTATCACCTATTGACCACTCGCTTGAATTATCTAGGCAGAATAGTTCTGGCGCGACGCCAACACTATCTTACTACGACAAGTTTAGATTTACACTTTTCACCTTCACCGACTCTCTTATTCCAAGCGATTAGAGTTGGAATTCCTGTGGTTCTTGTGATTGGAATGTGTTGTGGATGATGGATCGTTGGTAACCCGATGATGGTCGATCAGCCACCGTATCGAGTATCGTTCCGGTCCGGCGCCCGCCTTCTCGACCTGACTTCAATGTGAACGGAACCTATGTCCTGGTTTCGAACAACCTAGCTCTATTAATGATGTGATTTTGAAGCCTAGATTTAATATAATGCTCTGGAGCCATTAGGTATAAAAAACCAAATAAAAACATAATAAAAACATAGTAGTTGAAAGCTGGTGACGTCGTCCACCAATTTTCTGGATCTCAACAACAGCATCGCCTACCGGGTCCAAATATCACTAAGAACCAGCTGACACCAGAAGTATTAACAAAAATCAAAATCGGTTAAGCCGAAGAGAAGAAGAATTAAGAACAGATGACACCGGAAAGATATACCTATAAACCGAGTGCCACTGACTTTTTTTGGATTTTCACTATAGAAACATCGCTAGTATCGCTAACGTTTATACACTAGCGACATCAGCGTTACCAGAGGGCTTAGCCAAATTACATTCGCTGCGAATCTATCCGATTTCTACATACATTTGTTGTCGCTGTATCACGTGACATTTCTATAGCATGTGTCAAATCCCATACATTTTCGGACTTATCGACTAGCGTCATCGCTAACCGACTGTGACTTGGCTAAGCCCTCAGGGCCCGTAGCCATATTACATTCGCCACGACTCTATTCGATTTCTACATACATTTGTTGTCGCTGTATCACGTGACATTTCTATAGCATGTGTCAAATCCCATACATTTTCGGACGTATCGACTAGCGTCATCGCTTATCGACTGTAACTTGGCTAAGCCCTCAGGTTTGTTGTTGATATATCACGTGATATTTCCATAGCATGTGTCAATCCCATTTTCGGACTTATCGACTAGCGTCATCGCTAATCGACTGTAACTTTGCTAAGCCCTCAGGTTCAGATAAGTTTGTGGTACTTAAATGCGCGCACTAAGCCTGGCGGCTGGAAACATAAAGATATATTGACGAACGCGCACAAATAGACAGCACAAATATAAGTTGCATCGAGATTACACAGAAAATTGAATTTGACTAGGTAGATTATGCCACAAGTATTGGCTTTTTGGTATTGGTATATATTAGTTGAGAAAATGATGATGATAAAAAACGTGGGGCAAGGATTCATTTGTTTCCACAACTCTAGGCTAGACTCTTTTGGAAGACCCCCTCATATGTAGCTGTTTATCCTTGACCCCTGCCCCTAGATATAATAATGTCACTTAATTTTTATTAGTTACATATGACGCAAAAACACCTTTAGTAATTTTATAAACTTAAATACCTGCAGGTGACGTCTGTCTATGGCCTCGTATCTCCTAAAATGTTGGATAGGTATCAATTTATGCAGCGGTTTTCGGTTTTACAATAAACTCGTAACTACTTAGAGCCAGTATCCTGACGCTTAATATTTTCATTTAAAATTTGCAATAATAATTCCAGAATGCAGCACCAGTGTAATCTATCAATAACTTGAATCATACCGTAATCAGCTGAGGTTGGTAATTAGAGGGGTCAATCCAACTATCAAGGGGCGTATGCTGCAAACAGCAAAGTGATAAATATTTATCCGAGAGGCGGATATGTTCAAACGAACTGCCAAGAATTGACAATGTTGGTTAAATATTTTCATTCGAAGGTACCTAGAAGTTTCTACACGTGCATACAGTCAAATCTGTTATGAGTAGAGCTTTACCAAACGCTGAATTTGTTGGCCAACACGACCAGTGATATATTATGTCTTTGAGTTGTTTAAAATTAAACCTTTATTCACCAGCGATTATAAGCTCTGCAAGCTATAGATATGGCCTGCTCAAGTGCCCATTGCCACGTCCTCGGGCTACGAACGATTCGACCCGTTAACCTGACCCGAATTAGATTACCAAAAAGTAAGTATGCACCAAATACATACAATAAATAAAAAACAGAAAAAAATAGATAAAATTAAAAAAAGTGGCACTCCGGGAGTGCCGACAGAAGTGAAAACTTGAACAAACCTGTGTATTTTTTTAATCATCAGGAAACATTTTTTGAATTGTCAGGAACGGTTTTGGTAACGGTAACGGTAACAGTGTCGCAAGTTCAATGGTTTTTTCCCATCTCAAAAATGCCCTACGCGCCTAAAAAAGTTTTTACTTATTTTGATGTTGCAAAATGATTATTATGAATGTCACAAAACATGAAAAATTACTAAGAAAGTTGTCTTATGGACATCCTCAAACTAAAAAAAAAATAAAAATTGGATGTTGCAATATGATCATGATGGGTGTCGCATAAAGAAGAAAATTTACTAAGAAAATTGTCTTAAGTCCCTCCAAAAACTAAAAAAAAAAATTTGGGTGTTGCAATATGATCATGATGGATGTCGTATAAACATGAATGCCCTCCACTACAAATTATGCCCCTCCACAAACTAAAATAAAATCAAATTATATACAGAGGTGTTGGTAACAGTGTCGCGAGTTCAATGGCTTTGTCCCATCTCAAAAAATGTTTAACGCGCCTAAAGAAGTTTTCAGTTAGGTGTCGGTAACGGTTGCAGTGTCACGAGCTCAATAGAAATAGAAATAGAAATATATTTATTGTGACCATAAAAGTTACATAGATGAGTTGTGTCCCTGTTTCCCAGAAAAGCGTAAGCTGTGGCCTAGGAAACAGTTCACTCCTGAATGACATGCTATAAATATTACAGTCTAGTACATGAAAAACGAAATAACAAAACAATCAAAGATATGTGATGCCGGAGCAATAGTTTTCCCCATCTCAAAAAATGCTCAACGCGCCTAAAGAATGAATGAATGAATGAATGAATGAAAATTGTTTATTGTACCTTACAAGCTAAACACAACAGATATAAAACTAAAAAATAAATCAAAAAAAGAAGTTTTCACTTCGGTGTTGGTAACGGTAACATTGTCGCGAGTTCAATGGTTTTTTCCCATCTCAAAAAATGCTCAACGCGCTTAGCTTCTTTAGAGAAGTTTTCACTATGCCCAACGCGCCTAAAGAAGTCTTCACTTCGGTGTCGGTAACGGTAACATTGTCGCGAGTTCAATGGTTTTTTCCCATCTCAAAAAATGCTCAACGCGCCTAAAGAAGTTTTCACTTCAATAAATAAATAATGCTAAATATTGCACACAGCGCTATCTAGCCCCAAATTAAGCAGAATTTGCACTATGGAAATCAGATATCTAATAGAATACCTTGTTGTTTTTTAAATACATAATTGTTATAGAAAAACGGCCAGACCCGGAACAAATATCTGTAGACATAGCAAACATTTGTTCCGCGATACAACAGTTAGCAATTTATCACGATTCCTGCTACTATTTATTATACAAACAACATCAACAAACTCAGATGACCAACGATCAATTTAAAGTTCACTTTCATTGCCTTTCTACATCGATTAATGAGCTGCTCTGCTGTCCAAGGTTCTTCCATCAACAATTAATTTAAAAGTTTAAGAACCACTTAACCCGTCTGCTTTCAATTGTGTCTTGCAGAAGCTCTTTTTTTTGGGTAGGAAAATATTTGTTTTTTTACCGTATGCTTGTTAAATCTGGAGGTGGAACAAGCATATGGTCCACCATCACCTATAACGAAATATTGCGTAGACCAAACACCTTAGTAACCTGTCCTACGATGCACTGCTCTGCATCCATCAACTTGAAGCATACAGGTGTAGGTATTGCCTCATGTGCCTGTAATTTCACCGGTGTGTTTCATACAGCAATGCTGCTTGGAGGCAAAAATAGTTATAATGGTACTTCCCCGGGTGAGCCCTTTCAAAAGGAACTCGACTTCTCCTAATTTGGACTCTCTATGTTTCTCTCTTAAATTATCAGAGTCCGAAAGTGGATCATTAGAAATAGATTGATAAATGTAATCAATTTAAAATTAGGCTAAAAGAATTGAGAGTTTGTTTGTTCGGATGTAATGGGTAATCTCCGGAAAAACTGAACCAATTTGGCTGTTTGGATTATAAGTTGAAGATGACCAGGTATAAGGACATAATAAGCATTCATCCCATAAATCAGTTCCCGTGCGAAGCTGCGGGCGGCAGCTAGTGTGTTAATAAAGTTTACTACCCTTTGGTAGCCTTGAAATGCAGCTGTTTCGGGAGGACAGTACCAGGCAACGAAACAGGTTTAAAAATCAGGTTGATCTGAGAACAGTTGTCTTTTTAACCATAACACATCCGGCAAGCCCCTTGCACCTGTGCTTTTACTTCGCCTGCATCAGGTCTGAACCATATATTTAACTAAACTTTAAGCTACGTACAACTTTATCTTAGCTACTAGATAAACGAATCCTAAGGGGATTTCCACAATGACCCGTAATCGTATTTAGTGCCTACTGAATAAGAGAGTTGTCAAACCATACAAATACGTGTTTAGATAAATATGTTTAGTCGCTAATTACGTCTAGGGATCGTTGTGGCGGACTAAGAATATTAATACCGTACGTTTAGGGTAGGGATAGGTGTGATTATTTTACTCTCGCATACCATCGTGTGGGATATCGTTGAATAGGTGTTCCAAAAATACCTTAAATTTTCCAAATACATATAATGCTTTAAATTTGCATGTTTCGTAGTTAGTGTGTCGTCGTTTTCACGACAAAACGGTTGGACCGATTTTAATGGATTTTGATATACCTATAATAACAATCCACCTTGCCGATTCCAACTACAGTGACTGGGCTTAGGTATGTTTTAATTATCCTTTATGTTTTATTTAATTAGTGCGTGTAATTATGTAACTTGGTAAATTATGGATTAAGATAAAGTTTATTTTATTGACAAACCTCGCGTGCGAAACCGCGGGCAGAAGTTTGTACCTATCTATATAAAGCAGTTAAGTAGCTATATTAAGTCGCACCTCGGGAAATGAGTGGTTCGAACAATACTTTGTAAATACCATTATGTTTGGGAAGTACCAGCACTTACAGAGTAAAGAGCTTTTAAGTTTTTTTATACGAAACACTAATTTTACCTACTTACTTAATGTGTTTTATCGTTAAGTAAGCAATAAAAATAACGGGGTCATTACGTTCAACTTTTGCAAGGTTTTTACTCTAAGCCGGTACCGGTAGCCGGATTATAAGTAGAAACCGTTTTTGAGTTGTGGGTTCAAAAAAAGAGGAGGTTTTTTTCTTTTTTTTCTTATGATTGTTACTTCTGGACTCCGTCATTTATCAATCGATTCGGAAAATTCTTTTTTTATTTGATAGAATATACCTTCAAATTAGTCCCATATAAATTTCATCAAAATCGGCTATGTAATTTAGTTTTTAAAACGGTTTCGATTTTCTGGTTTAGAAGTTCGTTATATTTAACCAACTTCAAAAAAGGAAGAGGTTCTCAATTCGACTATATTTTTATTATGTTTGTTACATCAGAACTTTCGACTGGGTGAACCGATTTTGATGATTATTTTTTTATTTGAAAGCTGGTGCTTCTCGTGTGGTCATTTCAATTTGGTCCAGTTCTGACGATGGCATCCATGAGAAATCATAAGTCTTAAATTTGTTTAATTTTTATGTTGTTATATTTGCTGTTATATGTTAGCTCAGAACTCCGTTAATCAACTGATTTGGAAAATTATTTTTTTATTTGATAGGATATACTTTTAGATTGATTCCATTGAAATTTCATCAAAATTGGTAGAGTAGTTTCGTTTTTACTGTTATCTGAATTCGGTTATATTTTTGTTAAAAAGTGAATAGTGTACTTTGTACAATTTTAATTAGACATGGAATGCGCATACCCAGTTTAGTTCTACGAAGTTCTAATAAATTCCTCACCTCCCGCTGTTCTAATGCAACGCAAGACAAAATGAGCTATTAGGGCCATTTTACAACAACTTCCTGATTTATGTAACCTACGCCGATTTTATTAACATCTGACACATAATTACGCTTTTTGAAACTCCTTTAAAACTCGGAGGACAGGACAGCCTTCCAATTCTATAGTTTGTAAATCACCCAGTAACCAACTCATTTAACAATTCTCAAAAACATTTTAAAATACTTAATACCTAACTACTTTGGGCAGTTGTCAGGTTTTCCGTCTCGATGCCGAAGTAACACAGATTCATCGTAATGCGACCGAAAGTAAAATTACGAGAATTGGTGGGCTGGCCTGTTTCGATAAAAATAGCCGCCGAATTTGATTTTTTATTATATAATCTTATCCACCATTGTATATTTAAGAAGTCTAAATAGGTACAAAAAAAGTAAACTGGTCTCGACACCCTCCACTTCATAAAACTACATTCAGTATAACTCTCTTCCCCAAATTGAACCTTTCATGTTCAACAATAGCATTCAAATTAAAATAAGACTGTTTCGAATTTGTATTACTCCTTAATCCTATAAAATGACAGATAGTAATTCGGAATCTCTGAACCTCACACTTCGTTCGGGAATGTTAATGGTTCATTTATCAAGTCCTTAGAATGCCAAGATTTATAATGTAGCAAGGATTCCATTACAAAAATGTTTTATTTGACTATTTGTCATAGCACCAATTAACTTAGGTGCTATTAAAATATTTCGGTTAAATTAAAAAATAAATAGAATAGGGGAACGTAGATCTCTGGTCAGTAATAAATTCTCGTGAAAGCTGTAGAAATAAAAAAAAATTTGCTGTTTTATATTTCATGGGATGTACCTATATTAATAAATAAATAAATATTGCTGGACATTTCACACAGCGCTATCTAGCCCCAAACTAAGCAGAACTTGTACTATGGGAACCAGATAACTGATAGAATACTTATATACTTTTTTTTTATAAATACATACTTATAATATATAGAAAAACATCCAGATCCGGAACAAATATCTGTAGATTATGCAAACATTTGTTCCGCGGCGGGAATCGAACCCACTACCTCCTGCGTCTCAGCCGGCTATTCGCCCACTACGCCTAACGGCACGGCTATTAATACTTATAACTATGCAGTGAGATCACTTTCTTTAGTAATTATTTCTCCATCCAAAGGTTCCGTCCTCTCCATCTGGAAGAGACCGCTTCTAAGCGATAAGACTACATCATTGTACTATTTGTTATGTGTTTTCTATTTTGTTTACAAGGTGTACAATAAAGTGTTTTCATTCATT
The DNA here is from genome assembly GCA_963924445.1 of Philereme transversata. Lineage (NCBI taxonomy): Eukaryota > Metazoa > Arthropoda > Insecta > Lepidoptera > Geometridae > Philereme > Philereme transversata. Next base: position 17,777,178 of record OZ004342.1, read on the forward strand.
CATTCATAATACTGACTTCTTTCAGTCAAAAACTTCGCTCAATGACCAAATAGTGAGCGAATGACCGTTAGAGTTGTCCCCCAACGTTCCCAATAGTTTCAAGGCTGGGAGAAACCAGTTCCATGATACGACATTATTTACTGGAACTAACTCCATAATACCTTCTTTGCGTAATTCAACCCACAAGTTCCGCATGTAAACTGTTGCTATAATGTCTTAGTAGTAACGATTATATACCATTATGGCATCTACATACAAACATGTAGACGACCTGCAGACATTAGCTTCCAGTGGTCCAATGTATACGTTGTTTCTGGTTTTTAACTAATCTAATGTACACTAGTGGTTCGCCCCGAACTGAGATCTCGCGAGTTTACCATAAAAACAAAAAAATATTATTCATAATCTTTCACTAAGTATCAAAATAGTGCCACGAAAAAAACCAAATAACTTGACCTACAGTTTCATTCAAATTACGGGTAACGGGAGATCATGTTATTGGTTGCCCCTTTTTGTGGTACAAATTGCAGTTATTCTAGATTTCAGACTTTTGCCTATATTTGTAATACATAAGCTACACGCATACCAAATTACATTACTATGGGGTTACTAGTGTACCCGGTGAATTTTGTCAAAGTTTAGTTTTTATTATGGCTAATAACTCAAAAACTACAAAAACTTTACTAAAAGTAAAAACAGGGTCGAAATTTACTAATAAATACCTTTCATTTGACGTCTCACTTGACCTAATAGTCTCATTTTCATTTTGTTAACCCCTCTTGAACCCCAATATCTCAACAACCCTCCAAAATTTTTAGCTCATTGAGTCACACCAAAATTGTGCCATCATTACCTACCTATGTACTAAATTTCACGTTGATCGGATAAACGCTTCGAAAGTTATCCTCGGACCAACAAACATACATACACATACAACGCCGATTTGCCCAACTTGATTTGGAGATCTCGCTTCGCTCGATCAAAAACCTGGATCGCTGCCACTGTTGGACAAAGGCCTATCTTCCCTTTCATTCGTTCTGAGAGAAGCATTAGACTGGCGTCTCTGCTTTTGTCGTAAACGTTCATCCAAATAATCCCTGGTCGTTCCTACTCACTACTTTATGCTTTTGTCTGAATGCACATTGTATTTGCCCGACCGTCACGTGCGCGCGCGCTCGTGGCGTTTGTTATCGCCGCCAGCGATCCGCACCAACCCTGCACTGTACGCACCAACTGCATACGACACGCACTCTACTCAATACAATAATTAGACAGACTTCTGACTCAGACACCTGAGGTAGGTGATTAACGCGAGGTAATATTCCACACGAGTGTTCATAAGTAAGTTAATGTACCTAACCTAGCTCATTGATTTTTTTGACGTTAGGCTGTAAGTTTTATGAGCATCTGAATGTAAATAATAATTATAGAATCGACAGACGACAGACATTCCACAGGATCTTACATTCTGGTTTCTTAGATGGGTAGCAAGTTAACAACTGGGCGTTTCCGTGCTTATAAGGGCACTTAAATTGTCGGTCCTGACCAGTTTCAGAGAGGGTTAGGGACAATCCGTAAACCTCTCTGACATGTATATAGCCACTATACCTTATGCTTCATCAACATCTGTTTTAGTCACAGTTTAGTCACACATTAGGGCATAATGCATCTTGACCAGTTTCATTTCCGCTTTGCTTACCCCAAGGGAAAACGCTTGTCTTAGAGCCTGATGTGATGAAGATTTGCAGATGAAGACCTTATGATACAGAAAATAAAGCACAAAAATGCTATCAAGCTAGATAACTTTATATCAATAAAGAAATATACAAATTAAACTTTAAAAAAACCCCCCGATCTATAACCATCATAAATTTCCATTTTACAGCTGAGATCTCTTCACCAAAAAATATTGATAACAGCGCCCTCTGGCAAGTTAACACCATAACGCCTATCTAAGAACCATCGCCGATGAATCACAAACCCTTTACAGAAAACCGTATCTAAATCGGTTAAACCTTTTTTTGCATACACACAGAAACAACCTCTCACCCTAAACGCATACACCTCCGTTCCACCTTGGGTAAAAAGGAAGGTACTCGAGTAGATAGGACATCACTTGCACCAAGACCGAGCTTCCTGGGAGTCGGTTTGGCCGCAATAGCTATACTGCGTATACCCGTAACAATTAGTGACTGTCGCTATTAAAAGCAATCACCCTCCAATATAGTGAAGATACCTCGAAACGGCATACGCTTGCCGCGACGACCAGTAGAGCTGCCAACTCTCCCAGAATTCCGGGATTCTCCCGCAAAAAGGCAATAAGTTTTTAAAACCTCCCGGCTCCAGCAACGCAGCTGAAATCTTCCGGATATTTTCATCGCTTCAGTCCGCCACGCGCGACGTGGATTACGCACGCAGGCGACTGATAGGGCCACGGGGAAGTGTGGAGGCGTGCCGGTCGCGGGGGTGCGTACGGCGGGGGCAGCGCGGTGCGGGGTAAACGAACTGTGGTCCAAAAGTCGTAATCGGCTGGATGAAAGTCATGTAAAATCTGAGATACAGGTGTGCACAAACTTTAAATAGGTACACCTGTAAAGAATTTTATGATTTTGATACCAAATCTAAAGGCACTGCAAGCTGTGCGCAGGGTAAAAAATACTCTTTTAAATTAAAAACAAATGATTATCATTGTTTTTTTTATTTCACCTCCCGGATTTCTGATCCATACAGTTGGCAACCCTAACGACCAGGGTGTCGTAAACAAAGTGGACTGGAGAGATTTATCACAAAAGCGTTAAATAGGTAATGAGATGCATAATAGCCGGCGCTTCATAACAGAAAACTACGAAACTCCTATCTGCCTATCTGCAAAATATCTTATTTTTTACGAAGCGTCCTATGTTCGATACTGGGCTCATGTATACGATGAGTATTTTACATAATCTTAATGTACCTATTTGGACAAGAAATATAAAATCAAGACGGGAATTACCAATAACATCTACATAAATGTTTAAACCAAATAACAGGAAACCTACAATTTTTGATAGGCATTTCAAATATTTTCTTTATTGGCGGTTTTGTTGTACAAAATCACAATATAAATTGTACAATGTAAAATTAGGTTATTGATAATGATTAAATTACCTTTATTTTCAGGAGCCAAAGGCCAATTCTGTGTATATTGCCAACACCGATATAAAACCACATTGTAACCAGAGCGTTGATAATGCAGGACATATCGAGTGCTTTCATATCACAGAAGAAATGAGATACTTGAACGTTGGTACCTCCTGGTTAAAACATTCAAACTATTTTGAACCCTTCTATTTGTTGATTGGAGCTATATTGACTAAGGCAAGGCTAGGACCAGGGCAATTAGCCTAGCTACAATAGCTGTAAGATTTAGAACTTTAAACTGCGCATATAAGACTTAATTTTGTGAAAGTAGGTTTTATCTTTGGTAGATAAGTCAAAATGAAACATTAACTTTTTTATGAACACGTGTGACATTTAAATAGATTGCTCAAATAGCAAAATGGTACGAAAGTCTCTAGCACTTTCTGACTTCATTGATCCAATGCCCTACAAATTTCACACTCATGCAAGCACTTACGGGTATGTCTAGCTAGATGTATTCAACTTGCAGTTCTACTACGCAACATAACCAGCTGTTGCGAGACTGCCTGGCGTCTTTTAAAAATGGCAGGATTATTTTTTACCTTCTAAAAGTCACAGGCAACTATCAACCTTGAACACTAAACTTTAAGATCAAAATAGCACAACTAGACGGAAGTGTGAATGACCTATGTAGAGTAATGGCATTGTGCAAATTGTACATGTCATTGACAATGCAATAATTACGTAACCACAAATTAGGTACCCTGCTTAGGACCATGATTATCATTTTGAAAGAATGATCTATTCAATAAAAATAACAATTGTGTTATGTGATTACACGCTACGCAAAGACCTGCACATTGCAGAATGAATGAAATAGATCAGGAATTACTTACTCATTTAAAGCAATCACACTAATATCATAAACTAGCTTCCGCCAGCGGCTTCGCACGCGTGGTTTGTCATCAAAAAGTAGCCTATGTATTAATCCAGGTTATGATCTACGTACATACCAAAGTGGGATGGGATGTGAAGGTTTGGATGTTTGTTTATTTGTTACTCAATCATGTCGTAACGCCTTAACCGATTTCGATTAAGTTTTGTGTGTTGATAAATTAACGCAATGTCTCAACTGATTAAGATATGGAACGATAAGCACATCACGAGAAGACAAAAATCAAACTGGTCAACACCACTCTCAAAACGGCTGATCGGAAGAGAATTGATGCGTTCGAGATGTGGTGCTGGAGAAAGATGCTGCGTATACCGTGGACTGCTAAACGAACAAATGTGTCCATTCTAAAGGAACTACACATTTTGAGGAGGCTATCAACCATCTGCCTTAGCTGCACCTTAGAATATTTTGGACACATAATACGCCGCAACCCTGACAACCTCGAAAAACTCACAATCACGGGGAAAATCCAGGGACGCAGACCAAGAGGACGCAGCCCCATCCGCTGGACCGATCAAATCCGCACCGCTCTCGACACACCACTACACAACGCTATCCGTCACGCCGGAGATCGCGACAAATGGACGAAGATTATACAAGAAAAAATCATGCAATGCGGTCACGACCCTCTACATTGAGGAAACGATGCACAGAGAGAGAGAGAGTTGATAAATTATGACCTGGATTCAAATAAAGGCTACTATTTTATTGACAAACAACGCGTGCGAAGCCGCTGACGGAAGCTAGTAGTATGTTTCACTCAATTTTCCTGTAAATAGAGCTTGTAACGTGACTTCATGGTCTAAAAAAACGGTCATACAAAACACAAAAAGAACTTCTGAATATTCTGGTAATGATGTTATTTTTCCTTAAACAATATATAGTACAAAGAGATACCAAAAACCACAATGGAATTCGCAGTATCTATACTCATATAGTTTACTCTAAATGAGTCAAGTGTAAAAGTTAGAGAACAATGAACTTCTATGCATTTATCATCGGGACTACGGATATTAGTCACGACGATAGTGTTATCAAAACTTGCACTTTTTATTAAATAACCAACTAACTTTCAAAGCAGGGGCCTTTGACTCCGTTTATCCTCATTAGCCTATGGTTTCCGCTGGAACTTCCTGCTAGGAAGTCATGTCGATTGATGATAGAAATAACGCCATTGTACATAGTTGCCCGGAATTTACATTTTGCCATCTTCTGTATTCTCAATTTTTTTGTTTTTGGTAAACAAGCGCCTGACCACTACCTCACGCAGGGCTAGCACAGCGATTTCCTTGTCTACTCTTCGAAGAGATGACAAGGCTCTGACCGCAATTTGTATTTCTGCGTGTATAGTTATTTATTTTTTTATATTGTTTTAAATTTGAGTGTGATGACAATAAAGCGTTATTCTATTCCATTCTTTGTCGATTCTTCTGAAAGTGTCTTTGCCACGAGCAGGCTCAATAAGTTTTTTTCCTAGACAAGAGAAGGATACTCTGTCTATGGCAACGTACATTGTATATATAATTAATTTAATATCTAACCAAAAATTGTTGGCAAGCGCGCGATTGAGAAGAATGCGAAAGAGACAACTTGAGAAGACAGTGTTGTCTAGGTATCGCAAGACCTAGACAATTTCAGAAGAAAGTTGTCTATCCTTAAATGTCAAAGATAGAGAAAATGATGGCTATCGTGCTCGTCGTTGTAGACTACTATCGAGGAAGTGTCGACAACACTTCTTCCTGTTCACTCACACAATCGTCATGATCAAGACGGCTGATAAAGTTTTTTATTTGTTCCGAAAAATTACTCTACTAAACTAAGAAATACCAAGCAAGTATATCTATGTTAAAATCATTCTAAAAAAGAGATGCAGACTTCCTCTCCTATATTGTTATACCAAGCCACGGAGGATCTATTGGAAATTCAAGAATAATGACTGATCCTTATTCTTGAATTTCTAAATGAATAGTTAAAAGCAGTAACTAAAAATAATTAAAACACACTAACACAAACACCAATTAGTACTAAACACTCACGTACACGGGTATACCTACTTTTAATTTTATACTTATAACAACTTATCGCACATCGTCCGTCGGAGGGCGCTAAGGGCTGGGATAGAGCAATCTAGTCCAGCTCTTAGCACACCCCTACCGTAATATTGTAATGTAATTATCGGCGTAGTAAATGAACTAGATATAAACACTATGTTTTTAGTTTTAAGCTTGCTATGTACCTACTTACTTGTATTTTATTGTGTGTAAATAAATAATTATTTGATTTTGATTTGATTTGATATATGTATGTATATACCTGACAAGAAAGATTAAAGATGACGTCAATGGAGCAAAATGAATCAGAAAATGATTTCGTAGACATAACTTTAAAACAAATTCTTGTAAAATGTCGCATTATTCAAATCGTAAGGATCCGACAGGATATGCCGGACAAAGAGTAGGTTGTATATGAATAAAAAGGACGGAAGCCCATCAACCTTTCTTATTGTTCAGTTTCGACACACATTTGTTTAACAATGTACTTTTGTTTATTTATCGCGATATACTTATATGGAACTGAGGAACTTTATGATGGCCTTGCGTTTTGGTTACGTGTCCGATGAATCAATAGCAGGTTGCCTTGTGTAGTGAACAAAATCAGTTTTCCCTATTTTAACAGTCTTGACTTCGTCGTGCAAGTCTTTGCAATGACTTCTTTTGCTAGACTTCCATGTCCTTAAGACTTCATGCATTTGCCAAATGATGTGCAATACGGGTCTGGTGATTTCTCAAAAAACCCTTGGGTACAAGATGTCGTCAAACCTTAGATGATGGTTTTCTAACGAAATAACATCTCGTGGATCAGTGTAGTTCAAGGTTATAAAGTCTCTTATGAATATAACTAATTAAGAATCATGGTGTTATATTGCAAAGCATTAAACTTTACACAGCATTGTAGTCTCTGTAGTCAAGAATGTCTGTTCGTAATTTGAGCGGCTCGTTTCTCACTAAATGAGAATCGAAACGGTTCTCTGTTTATACAGATTATATTTTCTTAAAATTAATATAGTGTTCTGTGTACCTATTTACATTTATACCTATTTAAACATTTGTACCTCCGTGGTGCAGTGGGGGAATAGCCGGCTGAGACGCAGGAGGTAGCGGGTTCGATTCCCGCCGCGAAACAAATGCTTGCATGATCTACAGATATTTGTTTCGGGAATGGTTGTTTCTCTAAATATTATAAGTATGTATTTACAAAAAAATGTATATAAGTATTCTATCAGTTATCTGGTTCCCATAGTACAAGCATAGTACAAGTTAGTTTGGAGCTAGATAGCGCTGTGTGAAATGTCCAGCAATATTTATTTATTTATATGTATTATTTATTTGAATTGTTGGATGAATTCTAATGTACTGGTGTGATTTTGGAATAAATAGATAACTATAATGCTTGCATGGTATTACGTCTAGACTGGACCCTTTCATACCTTTCCACACTTTCGTACTAATAATTGCTTGTACTAGTACTGTTATACAGTGTGTCCCTGGATAAAGTGCAACCCCGAAAGGGGGTGAAACTAGATCAAAAATTATCGACAAAAAAATAGAAAAAAAAATTAAAAAAAAATTCGTATATACTTTATTGATGTATTAAAATTTTTATTACTCACTAATTACTCTATTTAATAAAAAAATTATTTCTTCCAAAGTAGTAGGTCTATTTTGTTAAAATAAAAACCATAATCATGTCAGATATGTGACGATGACGATAAAATAACAAATAACTCACAAACGAGTGGCTATCGTGACTTAAAGTTTAATTTTTGTATTAAAATTACATTTTTTAGGCTGTTTTTTTCCAATAAACTCCAAAAATCTTAAAATTAAGCCTATAATACTAGAAATTTTTATGACTTTTTATTATTGTCTATCATAATAGCTTTTAAATAAAATAAAAACCTACGTTCTAACATAAAAAATGTGCTGGCTAGGAGCATTTAAAGTTGACCACTGATTACGTCACCACTCAGGTAGAGACCCTTTTTTAACTTATGATAGACAATAATAAAAAGTCATAAAAATTTCTAGTATTATAGGCTTAATTTTAAGATTTTTGGAGTTTATTGGAAAAAAACAGCCTAAAAAATGTAATTTTAATACAAAAATTAAACTTTAAGTCACGATAGCCACTCGTTTGTGAGTTATTTGTTATTTTATCGTCATCGTCACATATCTGACATGATTATGGTTTTTATTTTAACAAAATAGACCTACTACTTTGGAAGAAATAATTTTTTTATTAAATAGAGTAATTAGTGAGTAATAAAAATTTTAATACATCAATAAAGTATATACGAATTTTTTTTTAATTTTTTTTTTCTATTTTTTTGTCGATAATTTTTGATCTAGTTTCACCCCCTTTCGGGGTTGCACTTTATCCAGGGACACACTGTATAGGTATTTCTATTGAAAATAATTATACAAATCCTGAAGGCAAAAATATTAATTGAGGGCAAAATGAGCACGAGGAAGGGGAGGGCCGCGAACTTGCTTCATAAGCCAGATTTATGTTTATATATTTATTAATTATGTATGTTTTCATTGTGCCGACAATTTATATAACGTAAGCAAAAACCAAATACCTCTATCTTCATTATTGTTTTTTATTCATACTTTATCGTGCTCGTCTTTGGTAAGACTCTTTATATATTTTTATTCGTTATATATTTCTTATATAATCATTTATATTTTCTGAATACCTTACTTCACAGTATCTTCTCTTTTGTAAGGATATTTCTTTTTATTATAGCCTTGTGCTGAAAATCAGCGTTGTAAACCAGTTTACAGCACATGCTGTGCTCAGGGCTTTTCACATAAGCCTGTACATGGCAGCATTTCTCCATGCATACACTTTAATTGTCATAATATGTATTACTTTCCTCCAATGTTTTTTTATTATGTATATGATCTCTGGATCTTCCGAACCATTAATTACCGACATCATGTGAGCTCAAATATTCCAATACAGTAACCTCTTAATTTGAACACTTTTTAACTATAAACTGAGACGAAGCGTCCCCCCCCAAGCGCAAAAGTTAACTGTCAAAATTTCCTTTCATCACTCTTCCTGGCAATTCTGACATTGACATTTCTAAAAACTCTGATAATGACAGAACCACACTTGGACTCGCTTCAAGCACTAATCAACAGTACTTTGCCTCATCTGATGCTGATGGTAAATGGAAGAGGTATTTATTCTGCCCGAAAATCACAAGAATACACATGCATAATTGTAAATGTACGTTTAAGTGTTCACGTCTGCTTCTTGTTTCTTTCTTTCTTTCTATAAAGGAGAAGGTTGTTATCGTGTCATATAAAAAACAACTTAACAAAAATATATATCAACAATATAAAACTACTGAACCGCTTTTGTTGAAATATTTATGGGACCAATCTGAAAGCATATTATTTCAAATAATTAAAGATATTTCCAAATTGGTTGATAAATGACGGAGTTCTAAAGTTACAAACAAAAAAAATACAACAGAATTGAGAACTCCTCCTTTGAAGTCGGTTAAAAAAGAGGAATTGAACAAAATTTGAAACCAGAACATTTAAATAACACTTAATTCAAATATGTACCTATGTTTACATATCTCTCGAGTTTGTTTACTGCTAACAAAATCAACTTGCATTGTCTTATACAGATACTAGCTGACCCGCGTTCGCACGCGTGGTTTATCAATAAAAACATTACCCTCCGTTTGCGCAGTCGGGTAAACGGTAGCCTATGTCTTACCCCAGGATATAATTTATCTCCTCGCCAAATTTCATTTACGTCGCCGTTTAGTCGTGAAAAGGTAACAAACAAACAGAGTTACTTTCACATTTATAATATTAGTATGGGTAACTTTCCTTATTTTACTGGAATAGCCTCAACAACCATTTTAACTTTTCTATTAGTGATATCGTCTATTGTCAAATGTAAATTAATATTCCTATCCAAACAAACAAAGGCACTAATCTATGCGTTCGGGTGGTCCCTGTCCCTCCATTTCGTATGACAAAAGTGACAGGCATTTTTATAACCAGTAAGCCAAGATTTGTGATTAACAATAAAATATAATATATCTTTATAACAATAGGTTCTTAGTAAAGTTTGATGAGGAACGCGTATGCGCATTCGTTATTGCTTTTATTTTGTGTTCAAAGAATTGTGGTAACATCAAGTGATCGCATCAATTCAAAAACAAATTCTACAAAATCAACAAACTATTTTTTTTAATAATCTATACTGTCCCACTGCTGGGCAAAGGTCTCCCCATTTCCTTCCATTCTTTGAGTTCTTTAAAAGTCTCCTGCCAGTCAGAGTGGAAGACATCTAGATCGTCGTTTTCGACGTTTTCGTGGTATGCCTCGTTGCCATCGTTGCCGAGATCTTAGTCCACCTTTCAGGGAGATTGCGCGTGACCCGCCCAGTCTTAAAAAAATGGGGTGTGACTGTGTCATGGACACGGCCGTGTGTTGTACGTGAATACGTGTACGTAACACGTAATATTTTCTATACAAAATATAAAATACACTATTTTATTAATGTAAATCATTTTTGAACACTAAGTCATTCGGGTCATTCTAAATGGAAATCTAAAAACGCAGCAAAATGACCTCAAAATGGCGGCGCTTCCCCCTCCACTTCGCGCGGTGCGTCACAGTCCTCACTTAGCGTAACGAATTCTTTGATCCTTTAGCTATTCTGAGGGCTTAGCCAAGTTACAGTCGATTAGCGATGACGCTAGTCGATACGTCCGAAAATGTATGGAATTTGACACATGCTATAGAAAAACCACGTGATTCAGCGACAACAAATGTATGTAGAAATCGAATAGATTCGTGGCGAATGTAATTTGGCTACGGGTCCTGTAGTGTAATTAAATTTTGGATGGAGATGATAGATATGTAGCTGCAACACCAAACTGTATCCCCCGATTTTGTTATCATTCGTTATTTAAATTGCATCCGACTATGGAAGCAATTTTAAAAACATGTTCCCCTCAATATCCAAAAAAAAATGTTAGGTAACTACTACTACAAACTCTTTAAATTATTTTAATTTTAATTTTGTCTTGTTAATTTTGTTTAATTGGGTAATAGAGCTTTTCTCAAGGTTTACTCATTACTAGCTAAAAGCTTAATTATAATGTTTGTGCTTCTTATAGATTAGTTAGTTTTCTATGTTTAGTGATGAGACATCCAGTTTTTTATGTAAAGTAGTTTTAAATGGGCAGAATATTTTAAAAATTGTGAATTAAAATACGTTTTACACACGAAAGAAGAAGACATAATATTTTGAAGCACGCTGTATAACGATATTAAAACAATGTTGTATTGTTATATAACTACACTTTAGAATATCCTCTAGAGCAAGTGCAAAGTGCAAGCACGTGGATTGCACAGTTCACGGAGTTCAAGCGATATTTACCAAACACTGTATTGTCGGCAGGATGCGCGCGTGCCTAGCGCCCGAGGAACATCGAGCAGACAAGTGTTTTGGCTTTGTTTGCCTAATTATGTCATGTTAAATCTTTTTTATGTCCGAAGTAGGTCACGAATCAAAAAAAGTCAATCTACCTGTCCATTGTCTTCACGAAACGGGCTTGCCTAGTGGGAAGGCATACACTGTTGTCGCAGGTAGTGCTTTGAGCCTCAACTTAAAACAATACTAAACATGTTAAGTCATTTCATATAATTGAGCCTAAAGCAGTGTGTCAAGTAATCCTATTATTAAGTTTTTGGCTGCAATTTTCTTTTCTCTCCATTTTTATTATTAAATAATTTATTTACGGTTTCTGTTTTCATCTAGCTCATTATTGCTATCCTGTGCTCGCTGCGTTATAATTGTAAATAACGTATGAAACCAGATCGGCTTGTGTCCGATCAGAAGAGAATTTGCGATAAAGTACAATTAGATCTTTTTATGAAGTTTTTCAAGATTTTTTAACTTTTTTAATGTCGTTTTGTATTTTGAAATATTAAATACCTACTATAAAAGTTAGTTTTTATGATGAGAATTTTTATAGTCACTAGAACAATATTGTTACGAGCTGAGGGTTCGGGATAAAATAATGAGAATCGATCTAACCAAAATAACACTTTTATTCAACACGAAACGATGAATACACGAACTTGGTCACACGTAATCACAACACACTAATTCACACCACTGTTGCACCACTTAAAGTCACCGAAATTTTCGCACGTATAGCAAAATCCAGACTGACTGTCCGGCCATCTCTCCGGCCTATTTATATCGCGCACAATTCACTACACTAGAACGATCTCTATCGTTCCAGGAAAGGGTCGGTGTTTCGACAGAATGACCACTCCCCATTCTGCGCAACTGCAGGTAAAAACACAGCATGCAGGTATATTCTATACCAAGTATTACGTATTCCGTGACACAGTAGGTAAGTCGAGAGCCTTCGAGAAATTTCGACTATTTCTTATTGTGTAACAGCGTAACAATATTAATTGTTTTTAATGTCTTTTTTTCAATGCGCTATATTGTCGTTCCAAATAAATGTATTTATTTAGAAAATCTATTAAATCATTTTAAAGACCTTTAAAAAATTGTTTTCTTTTCTATGCGAATGTACTTTACGTTCATTATATGCAGTACTGATTAGCATTGAGTTCCACCGGTTGTTGTGTTCTTTTGACTCATGAATTAAAACAAATCATCCATGTGCAAAACATGTTGCATTTTAAGTCTCACATACTTAAATATAATACTCGTCGATTTATTTCTAGCCCATCCTAGTTCTTAAATCGGTTCGCCCTAGCTCAAAAAAAGCTCTAGAAAAAGAGAAACTGAGACGCAGGAGGTAGCGGGTTCGATTCCCGCCGCGGAACAAATGTTTGCATGATCTACAGATATTTGTTCCGGGTATAGTTGTTTCTCTATACAGATGCAGACATACAAGCTTGCAACGCTTGTATGTCTGCGTTCCGTCTTATTTGTATGTTTCACATTGCGACGCTTCTTCGCCTCGTCCTCGCCTTACTATTTGTATGTTTCACATTGCGACGCTTCTTCGCCTCGTCCTCGCCTTACATTTCCTATGTTTCATCATATCAGCCAAAAGACGTCTACTGCTGAACATAGGTCTCCCCCATAGATTTCCAGAGCGATCTTGTGCGGCCAGCACCCAACGGCTCCCAACAACATTTATCAAGTTATCTTTCCACCTAGTGGAGAGCCGTCCTACGCTGTTCTTTCCCATGCGTGGTCTTCACTCGAGAACCTTTCTACCCAGACGGCCGTCAATTACTTGCTAATACTTTGTGCTATATCGGTGACTTTGGTTCGTCTACGAACGTTCTCATCTACCTCTAAGGTTTACGTTTTCTCTGTTTGGCCTGCACATAACCTTTATCAAGACATTCTGAGCACATTTTTCAAATAGTCTGCTAACGAAGGAGGATGTAGAAGATACCTATTAAATAAAAATAACGATATTAAAAAATTTCAAACGGTAGTAATTCGTTGTGACCTGCAAATCAATAAAATTATTATTCAAGGCTACAAAATACACAAAAGACAAAAGGTAGTTAAACCTAGATCCAACAGAGTTTGACTGGAATCTTTCGTTTTCTAAGAAACAGCAATCGTCATAAATTAAGAAAGCTTTGGTTTCTTGAATTACTAGCCGTTGCCCGCGACTTCGTACGCGTGACACTACTAAATGTGTAGGTATCCTAGGCTAAATTTAAAGTTAACCTCGCTATTGCAACTTGGCTTGACACCCCATTTTTATCCCATTCGACCAGATTTATGGGATAAAAAGTAGCGTATGTGTTAATTCAGGTTATAATCTACGTACCTACATACTAAATTTTATCAAAATCGGTTCAGCCGTTGCGACGTAATTGAGTAACAAACAAACAAACAAATAACTAAACAAACATCCAAACTTTGCATTTATAATATTAGTGTGACATGCTTTTGCCTAGGCTTCAAGGAGTCGGGTAAAAAGTAGCCAATATCTCAATCCTGGTCATAATCTATCTATATATTAAATTTCATGGAAATCAGTCGAGTCATGAAAACATAACAGACTGAGAGATAGACAGAGTTACTTTTGAATTTGTAAGTTCTGGCATTACTGGCCATATTTTTTGATTGCGTTGATTTAGTTAGAAGCTTGATTTTTTTACAGCTCCAAGGAACCATAGACCTGATTGGTTGATTGATTGAAAACACTTCAATGCACTTATAAAAATAGTGCAAAGGCGAACTTAATGCTTAAAAGCAGTCTCTTCCAGATAACTTTTGATATTCATTTCAACACGATACCTGCTTCCTGAGAAAAATGGTCTTGACAGACGTACAGTCAGACAAACAATGAAGTGATCCTATAAGACTTAAAAATACCCTTAGGTCTCTTATTTCCATTTGAGGTACGCAACCCTTAAAAGTAGTCACACTTGGTCATGGCCATGCCGCGAACTTCATTTTCAACCTGTCCGCTATATTCGGTGTCATTACGGTCACTGTTTTTAGAAAACCTAGACTTTTTAGGTATATGATCTGTGGCTAGACAGTTCGCGAAGCGTAACCAACCGGACTATTTTTGCAAAACGTGGAACAAATTATACGGTCAACTGTGGGTTTATCGAGATAGTAACATTTGAATAAATGTTGTATGAAATCAGTGAGAGCTAAACGAGGAGTCAATAGAAGGATTCCCATACAACTAAGGCGCATCTGCATTAGAATTCAAAAATCTTTTCATTAGAATATAATAGATCAATTCTTTATTGTACACCAGGAATAGTTAAAAAAACTAATTAATGCTAAATATGGCACAATGGGCGGCCTTATCGCTGAAAGCGATTTCTTCCAGGCAACCTTTGTGTGGCAAGTAATGAGCGAAGCAGTAATAGATAGCAGTGCACAAATGAAGAGAAATTAAAAAAAATATATAAAAACTATCCTATTACATAAATAAATACCTAAAGATGGACTAATATGTACCCAACTAATAAACCTATACATATTATTATGCTATTCATTATCTTTATGGTACAAAATACTGATTATTGTAGATTACAAATAAAAATGCTTACAAAATGGTTTTTTTATGCGACATGGAGATGAAACAAGCATATGGCTCACCTGATGTTAGGTGGTAACCATCGCCTATAACAAAGTATCTATTGCCTCGTAGGCACGCACCCTAGAAAGACGCCCTACGATGCACTGCTCTGCGGCCATCAACTAGAGGCATACAGGTGTAAAGTCACATGCCAATTTCACCGGCAATACCGGCAGTATGGGATCCTTCAAAAAGGACGTTTTGAAAATTTTAAAGGGTAGGCAACGCGCGAATAACACCTTTGGTGTTCGTCCAAAGGATACGGTAACCGCTTACCATCACGTGGGCCGTATGCTTGTTTGCTACCTTAGTAGTATAAAAAAAAACCATACCACCTTCAAACCGAAATACAGCAATGCTGCTTAGCGGCAGAAATAGGTTTGATGGAAGTACTTCCCAGGGCGGGCCCTTTCACAAGGAACTCATTACTCTTCATTCTGACGATGAGTGTTCCAATTCCGAAAAGCGACCTGTTTATTTTGATATTTACTTTACTAGGCTATTTATGTGACACAGGTGTCTATCGATAGTATCATAAATTAATTCAAGTTCCCCATCTAGAATGAATTTATTAGACTCTCGATAACGGTACTTAAAATTGCACATAAACAGCGCAGCGTGATAACTGCGCAAATATTATACCGCCTATTTCAACCCTATAATACTGATTAATAAATACTCGCAAATCGAGGCTAATCGTCTTTAACGGAGTGATAACGACATATAATCATAGATCAAAATAATCTCTTGAAGTTTTTGCTAGTGCTCTGATGGACATGAGTTCACTTTCGAAAATTAACTGAAGTTTGGACCCGTTTTAATAACATGGCTGGACACGCCTACACTTGATGAAGAGATAGGTTTGATTATTTATATGTATAGGGTGTCCAAGAATATGTAAGCTACAAATTTTTTGTTAAATTATATCGTATGTATGTATGTTATAATTTTGTTGATCGAGCGAAGCGAGATCTCTAAATCAACTAGGGCAAATTGGCGTTGTATGTATTTAGGTATGTTTGTTTGTCCGAGAATAACTTTCGAAGCATTTATCCGATCATCGTGAAATTTGGTATATAGGTAGGTAGTGATGGCACAATTTTGGTGTAACTAAATGAGCTAAAAATGTGGGGGGGTTGTTGAGATATTGGGGTTCAAGAGGGGTAAATAAAAACGAAAATGGGACTATCCAGTTAAATGGCACGTCTAATGAAAGGTCTTTATTAGTACATTTCAACACCGTTTTTATTTTTAGGTTAATCTTTGTAGTTTTTGAGTTATTAGCCATAATAAAAACTAAACTTTGACAAAATTCACAGGGTACATCAGTGACCCCACACTGCTGAAATTTGGTATGCGTGTAGCTTTAGTGACACAAATATAGGCAAAGTCTGAAATCCAGAATAACTGCAATTTCCTTTACCTGTAATTTGAATGAAACTGCAGGTCAAGAAAATTGGTTATTTATTTCGTGTCACTATCTTATTATTCAAAGATTAAGGCCGGTTTGCACAATGATCCCTAACCGTATTTAGCGACTAAACATGTTTAAATTTTACGTATTTGTATGATTTGACAACTCCTTAAATCATATTTAGCCACTAAATATTACGTTTAGGCATCGTTGCGCGAGTCGCCCTTAGAATATTTTTTTTGTATTTTTTGGGAGACTCGCGAGATCACAGTTCGAGGCGAACCACTAGTAAAATGTAAAAGTTCACTAATTTTAATGATGGAATCCTGAGATCCCATTTCTTTGAATATGATAGACATTTTGCATTGAACGGTCAGTTAACATTTTTTCAAAAACTGCTTCACATGTAACTCGAAGTTAACCATCGTGTACGTTTAAGATTGGTCACAAAGTCTATGGAATTTTTTATTCAAAATCTCCAAAAAAAAAGTTAGGTTCATTTTAGGACAAGTTGTCACTGGTCTTCACGAGTGTGCCCACGAAAATTTAGAGCATAAATAAAAATAAAAGAAGTTAAAAAACATTTCAGATAAAACACATGTTTTGGACACCCTGTTTATAAAGATATCTAATTGAATGGTACAACACCTTGTATAGAAAAATAAAAAAAGTACCAGTTCGTATAAGCTATAGAGGCCAACCCTCGTGTACAGGAAAGTAAAAGCTGAACTGGAATCTAGATAGTTGTTTCCTTATCACATAATGGATAGGTATGATTCTGAGAATGTAGCGGGATATGCAACCTTTAAACCTTTTACGAGATTGAATTTAGGAACTTCACCTACCTATCTAAACAAATAGTATAGGATAACATTTATTTGCAACAATACTGTAAAATACCCAAAAAAATAAAGGATACGCGTAGGCGGCATAAAGGCATCGCGTGGTGTCTATTTTGCATATTTTCAACCCTTAATGACTTATGCCATTTTGTTTTGGGGTACAGCTGCAGATGTCAATAGAGTATTTCTACTTTAAAAAACGGGCTATCCGTTATATTTTAAGTGTGGGGTAATTAATTCATGTCGGGAAAAGTTTAGGGATCTAGGTATTATGACAATGACCGAAGAGTTTATACTACAGAATGTTCTATATGTAAGAGAAAACATTGATAAAATGACTAGAAATAAAGATGTACATAATTTTAACACTCGAAATCGAAATCGTCTTGTCTTACCTACAACAAGATTAGCCAAAATTTCAAAGAGTTACTACTGCACAGCAATTAAATTATACAATAAAATACCAAATAGTGTAATATGTATGTCAGATAATTCATTTAGACCATTTATAAAAACACAAAGACATCTTGCAAAAGTTATTATAAGTTGGACGAAGCTTTGGCTGATAAAACAATATTTAAATTTGATGAATTGTGGTGATTACCTGTCATATATAAATATATTGTTATTATTTTTCTCATGATTATTTAATTATTATTTACAATTTGACGATGCTTTTGCAGACCTTGACAAAGTTGTTATTATTTGGAACTGTTTCACTCGTTCTTTTTATAAATTGTATTAACTACATTTAAGTATGTATCCGTTGATTATGTATGTAATTAAGTGACATAGATATTTAAATTGTTTGATCTGACTTGTGCACATGTAATTTGTCAAAGGATATGAATAAATGAAATGAAACAGAACAAATCAAAACTAAACAATCTACTAGGTATCTTGTTTTGCAAAAAGGACCCTAACAACAGTAGATGCGTATAGGATAATATGAATAGGACCTTGCACGGTTTTTAGGGTTTAATAGTATGTACTTACATTGTAGTATTTAAAAAAATACCTATCATTTAGTGTGTACTGTATATTTAGGTATAGTCTTATTTACCACAGTAGATCTTTGTAAAGCAGCTTCAGATCAGTCACGACGTCCACTGCTGAACATAGGCCATAGGCCATTATATTTTTCAGAACGAAAAATTAAAGCAAAAACCGGCCATTCACTCGCACACCGTTTTTGTTTGATTATAGGAATCGTTTATTTTTTTTATGTGATTTTTTTATACATGTGCTGTGAGACCTTGCTTTTTGCCAAATTTCATGGTTCTAGGTCAACGCCCTATGGGTTTTAATTTATTTGCGAGTGTCAAAATATACGGCATAACTGGCCGTATGTTTTGATTGCGTTGACTTATGGCGGATTCCTATATCCGTCGGTAACCGCCTACGACTCGTATCTCCTTGTAAGTGTCAAACTTTTGACATGTTTTCAAGTAGAAACGAGTCGTTACTGGTTACCGACGGACTGGTAACCATGGAGTGGAATAATAAGTACTCTCATCTACTGGTGCCGGTGAAAGCACGCGGCGAGCTTTGAAGCTTAGTACATACAGCTATTTGATATGGATATGGCAAAAGCGTAAAGATTTGTTCTTCTTTTTCGCTTGTTAATAGTGACACTTATATTTTCTGCTAATAGTGTACCTTTGTATCAGTCAAACAATTTTCAGAATCGGTTAAATAGTTTCTGAGATAAACTTACAAGCTTACTATCAACAAAAATATTTTTTGATAAATATGAGTATAGATAGAATAGGCATATTGATGACATAATGGCAGGAGTAGCCGTGTTCAGATCTTCCCCAGGAGTTCAGTCAGACACAAGAGGCTCAGTAGCAAGTATTGTATTGACTGTGCAGGATTACCAGAATCACACTGTGTTGGGCTTGGATCTCTAAACCCTTTAGGCGGACATTTACCGAAAGGGACCCCGTGACCCAAGTGCTAGTGTAGCATCGACCCACTCATCTCAAGAGCAGTGTGATGATGTACTGGCACTGAGATGAATGAAGGAATATCGATAGGTTTTTAGTCGGTATGTTGTGAGTCTGACAGACCACTTCAACTCTCTCCAAATAGGTGGACAAGCGTAAAGCATTTACCTATAGTAATTAGGGATCCCTAAACTTCCCTTTGCATATATAACTACTTTCCATGGCGACAAAATATTTGATAAATGATCGTTAATTATTATACATTCAAAAACTTGTTTTGGTAGAGTTTTGTAGAGTATCTTAGACACACCGACAAAGCTATAATTCATTGGGTATTTTTGTACTGCTTTACTCTCAAACGGTATCATAAAAGTTAATAAAGTATTAATGCGAACGTCAAATGCCTTCTCCACAACATAGTAGGTGGAAGTAAAAGTGCACAATTCCAATAACTCACTTGCGGCCAGTGTGAAGACTTACCAGTTTCATTCATTGCCGTAAGTGAATAAGACTTCTAGATTCGAAAGTAGGAAGAATAATATAGTCCGGCCATGCTGAGTCTGCATCATAAACAACTCATGACATGACAGCCATCTTCTACTTTATCGTGTAGCTTGTTCCCAGCCTTACTCTCTTTTTCCTATTTTTATTATTATATTTATTTTTCTATTTTTTCTTCGAGGAATGTTCTTATGAAGATGTCTGCCCTCTTTTTCCATTAGAGTTATTTTCTTGTTCACACTTTTCAATGTTACATTCCAATGGTATAATGATACATAAGATCTCCAGGTCGTTACTCAGCGGTGGGGTTTCTACATTAACGATAATGCTGCTGCATCTTTTCTGCATTTAAATTTACAGTAGGTAGTTAGTAGGTAGTTGGAAACACCGTCAGTTGTATTGCAGACTTAGCGTGTAAGGACTAAGAGTTTCGAATCGATTCATCACAACTTGCCGATTCCACTAATGATGTTTGTGGTAATTAGTTGGGTGGCGATGTGGAAGGCGAAAGTGGCCTAATCTGCTCTAGTCTCTACATTAGAAACGATTAACATTTTCACGGTAATGTGTTGCCGGCATGTAAGCTTAAAAGCTTGTTAATATTGCCATATTTCCCGGAGATTTTGACACCGTAAGTATGGTTATAGTGTGTGCACAAAGGATTAGCAATCTGATGTGACAGTGAGCAGGGCGCATAGCTCGTAGAACTGACTGCCGTTGGGAAAGGTTCTCGAGTGGAGACCACGCCACTGGAAAGCGCAGCGTGGGATGGTGCTCAACTAGATGGAAAGACGACATGACAAAGGTTGCTGGGAGCCGTTAGGTGCAGGCTGTACAAGATCGGTTGCTCTGGAAATCTATTGGAATTCTCTTGGTGATAATAGCGACCCATCCAGTAACGTTAAAAATATCATTAATCTATTATTAGCATTCATCATTATCAGATTTAAAAAACCTCGAATCAATCTGTAGGTGCATCTGGTCTTAATTAATTTATTAACAACTCGATTTCTTTTACGTACCTCCATAATGACATAACAGCGTCCTTCTTTATTTGGCTCATGAAGCTTATTCATGCTTATAATTTTGTTGGACCAAACTGCATCCAAGCTCATTGAAAATTTAAAAATTCGTAAAACTACAACCAATTTTCTAATTGAAATTGTTCATAAATTTACTAGCGCCATCTTGTGTATTTTTACCGAACTAGTTCATGAGGTAGTGATGAAGGAAAAGTTTGCATACCTACAGATTTTTAGTCAGAATGAAGCACGTTACGTACAGTAGTTAGTTTACTGTCTGTTGTGTCAGTTAAACTCTAGATGGCAGCAGTTAATTGTTTTTGAGTTTTTCACAGACCTATTTTTATTGGTATATTTATTGTTTGGTTTAACATTCGGTTAGTTAACACTAATAGGGGAATACTATTGTTACTTAGTTTTTATTGATTTTCACGAAGCTTTTCTCTTACTTCATAAGTCTCGAAGTTTATCAACTTTTCCATAGACTTATTCTTTTTAACCGACTTCAATAAAAGGAGGAGGTTCATTCGTCGGAACCTTTTTTTTATGTTTGTTCCCCGATTACTCGAAGGCGCCTGGACCGATTCGGGAAATTCTTTTCTTGTTTAAAAGTACTTCCTAGGTGCTCCCATTGGCACCAAGTCAGGATCCGATGATGGGATCCTAAAACAATCGAGGGCAACCCTCAAATTATATAGGGACGCATTATAATTGTTGTATAGGTATATTTTCTATAAAAAACCAGGTATTCTAAAGTCGGTTGTAAGTATATTCAGTTTTCCTACAGCTTGACAAACTTGTTTTACTTGCAAGTACCTACCAGACTAGGTATGTAGCTATACGATGCGTGACACACCTCGTTTAGGTCTAACGACTTCAGACGGTCACGCAAATCTTGACATTTCAGGTCACAGTCGCCGCACTGGTGGTCTGCGACGTCTTACCATAATACCTAAATGCTCTTCAGTGCCTTTGCATGCTTTTTCAATACGTGAAGCAAACTGACTTGACAATGTTCAATTTATTCGACGCACCCGGTAATGTAGGTTGCTGGCTTGCTGCACTCACTACAGGTACAGGCTGCGGAGTAGATTCACTCGTGCTGTCTCGCTCTACCAAAAGGCAGATCGCGGCCCTCCGAAAAGGAGAGAGGAGGTTAAGGCTCACGTCATCGAGCAAACAAGGCTTGTCTGCTAGTCTGCGAGAGGCGACCAACGAACGAACCGGCAGCCATTACTCTCGACGTACCCATACGAACGTGACTGCCTGGTTTTCGCTCGTTTCTCTTCATCGATCGTGTAAGATCATCGTTACTGCGCATTGCAAGGTAAGGAAGTTTTTATTTGTTTTGTGGAAGCAGTGAGTGAAGTGATCGTGATAGAAAAGTTAGGGAAGCTTTCTCGGTTTATTTATGCAAAGAATTCGTCCGAGGGCGGTGTGTGCATAGTGCGGAGGCTCGATGTGAGGCGCGGCGCTGCCTTCACCGTTCGCCGCCTGCGCAGTCGCACCCCACATCCATTGATACGATACGTTAATGTGACAATTTCAGTTAATCACGTGCTATTTCCCAGTGTTACTGTGAGTTTGTGCTCTTTGTTGTGTCGCATGGTGATTTGTTTGTGTTAGCCGTCGCACTACACAATAAGGTTACAAGTTCTTTGTGTTGTGAAACTGGTGCTCTTCGATTCTAGTGACGCATAAGTTTAACAAATTAGGTAATTCTTCGACTGAAGGTCTTATCTTGTATTACTGTTATAACCATACAAACTCTCGCACCTTATAGTAAGAAGGTACCTACCATGTCCTTTGATATCATGTCAATACATAAAGTCATGACGACTTAGCTATTTAAGATAAGGATTTTACAACAATTAATCCTAATAGTTGTCAAGTTACAAACCAAATACAACTGATAATCGTTTTTTCCTACTTTGTCGAAAAATCAATGATAATAATCTTACATGTAACAATAGATAGCAACCTTAACAAAACTATCCATAAACACCAGTTAACTAATGTCATAAAAGTGCTTCATTTGTATGTAGAAATTGCAAATACGAAGCTTTCACTAGATTAAATAGTTAAGTAGATACATCTATCAAGAGTTGTTAGTGTTGAGAAATAGAAGCGCATTTAACTCTAATCCAATCAGGGAGATAATCTCGATAGTACAGCTTTTAATATGAAATCAGACGAACAATAAACTAAATCGAAGAAAACAAAGATGTTTTAGCCCCTAGGTACCTTTTTACCTGAATAATTATTGCGAGGTTGATGTAACAAAACCTGTTTAAACAATTGCAAAGCCTTAAATCGTAAATAATGGAACAGTTTCAACAAACCATTGAGAATCTGACGACAAAACGAATGGTTCTACAATCTTAGTACATGGTGCTACGTAATGAACCAACTGTCACTGAAGATGTGGTGGCCTTCGAATGACGTGACAGATTGCTTGTCGCAGTCCACGCTACATTATCGAATCATAAGATTGATGAACTTGCCTTCTGTTGCCATATCAATGTAAATTAGACCTTTCATTTCGCCGACTCGATTCCCTGACCTATATGAATCATACGGGAAGTCCGCAAGTTTTTATGACCTCAATATTGATGCGTTTTTGTTTCCATTGAATGTCATTGATAGTTCCTCTTTCTTGCATTGTTTGTTTTTGATGCCTCTTCTGTGTAGTGACAATGATCCGTTTTTGTGGTTTTTATTTAGTTAGGTATAGGAAGGTATTATACAGGGTGTTTGGAAATATACTGACGATATTCAAGTGACGGTTTCTCAAAACATAAAAAAAGAGTTCTCGAAAAAAAACTACTAGTTATATTATCAAATTTTAAAAAAGTCGACTAAGTTATAGGTATAATATATAAAATTTACTGCCTAATCTTGCAATCGACATCCAAAAATAACGGCCGAACTGATGTCTCTTTCGGAAATGGCTGTGGTTTTGGGTTAGAAAGGGACAACTAGAGATATCTCGTGACGTCACCAATAAAGTATCTGTGGTTAGATGGCAAGCATTATGCAATAGCACAACATAAGTTTAATAAAGTGTTTGTTTTACATGCCAAAATAAACTTCACATTTCTATGGTAAACATTTTACAAATTTATTTATTATGCTCATCAAAATAACCCCTTTCATTTTTGTGCGTATATTATCAAACATCCTATATAACTAGCAGCTCAATGTCATATCCAGTACCTATCTTAAAAATGTATACATTAAAAGCAATATTTTCACATTTGTGTAAAATCTAGTAAATCATTGTTGATCATAGTAACTAGTTTTAAAATTTACATTATCGACGTCAGCAAACTCAGTTCCATTATAAATATGTATAAATTCTCAATACAAGTGTCATTTGCCATCGTCTATCAGTACTTGCCAATGGTATTTAATTGTTTCTAGAAACGATTGCTTATAACATTCAAATAGCTCGTAATGGTCTTTAGATTGTACATAATAATCTATTGTTGCTCTTCTCTGAACTGAACTCCTCCAGTTTCTCTCATTCATGGACTGAATGGCACTGTATACCCATCCCTCTCTACCATAAAATCTTAACCATTTAACAGCTTCCTGCAATTGGAGCTACCTACGCACTCTCAAGGATTTGTGATAAAAAACGTCGATGCTAAGTCACCGCATCTCTAGACTTCGCCGAGGAATCCTTATAAATCCAATACATTTTTTATAACTACATATATACATTCCTATTTACATATATAAAACAAAGTTGGGTTTGTTCGAACATTTATATTTCAAGAACGGCCGAATAGCAGAATAACTATTAAAATATCGGAAAAATCCACGCCAAAAGAAATTTTGCAGAAATTCATTTGCTCATACATAATGATGTCAGATTTTCAATTCTACCGGGGTGACGTATATTGACAGCCCGCGTCATATGCATATCAAGGCGGTACGAAGTTCGCCGGGTCAACTAGTTTGGTATAAATGATTCAGAATCATGTATTAAATAGGTACTGAAGACTTACATCAATTTAATGAACAATAATAAAATTATGGAAAACCTTGCAGATGCTAGGTGATTCTATTTTTAGAGCAGATAATAAAATAAAATGCGACGAAGTTACGCGTTGTAATATTCCGCCTGACCCAATTGCCCTCATAAATATTTGCGAGGAAGATGACATCAGGATGAAGCGCAAATTGCGACCAATCAATCGAAACAACTTGAGGCACAGGCCAGTACCTATGTAAACTTGGTAAAAAAACAAGGTTGAAACGGACGTGCAAAAACTCAGTCATGTGATGTTCTGCGGTAAACGATCAGGGTTGCCAGCTTAATAAAATACTAAAGATTATCAAGAGGTCCTTGCGTTGCGAACCCTTGATTTGATTAGTTGACTGTTAAAACGTTCCAAGTTGTCTGTTGGTAGAATTGGAGACAAGATAGATCATAAAAAAAATTACTTAAGTCTAATCGTTCAAGAACTGCGTACTACTTTTTACAACAATACTAGCTGCCCGCGGCTTCGCACGCGTGGTTTGTCCATAAAAACAATACCCTCCTTTTGCGAAGTCAGGTAAAAAGTAGCCTATGTTTCAATCACAATCATAATCAATACCAAATTTCATAGAAATCGATCAAGCCGTTCTTGAGTTATAAATAGTGTAACTAACCCGACTTCGCTTATATATTTAGATATTTTATACTACAACCTACAATTGTATAACTGGCACTAATCAATAATCGATTTTGACCGTAGAAATTTAGATTTGATCTTACTTTAGAATTAATCAAAAATAAGTTGGTACCTTCTTATGTGTTTAGGAGAGAAGGACCAGGCTCTGAGTGTTTTCGACTCAGGTCTACTGTTTCTAGAATCCTTATCGAAATATTTTATTTCAGTATAAATAGTACGTACCTAAATTAAACAAATAATAAAGTAGATCACCAGACATGTCCAGTCGGTTGACCAGGTCATATTGAGACATTTTATGTGTTAAACCGTTAACAACTGTAGTTTGGACAATAAAGCTGTTTAATTATATGCGAAACGAAATTTGTTATTGCAAAACGGAAACAAATATCTTTACTAGTAGAAGTCTATTTTACGCAATAATAATTTAATTAATTTCAATTTTTTTAATTTCATCACGCATTTTGTTCAGGTATTTCTGCACGGAAAATACTTACATTAATTTATTTATATTTTAGATTTGCTATTTCATCTTCAGACTCCTATTTATTAAACTTTGGACGTTGTGATTGACATATGATTGGGTCTTACTCGTAGGGATTTTATCTTCACAACGAGTTACACTGTTACTCGTTGCAACTTTTTTTATCAGTAGAATTCCCAACGAGTTACACTGTGACTCGTTTGGGTGGAACTCATTGGGAACCCACCGATGGGACCACTAAATATTGCGAGTGTACCAATATTAAGCATATGACGCTAAATTAAATAAATTGGTCAAGCGTGTGTCGAACTACGCAGAGTGAAGGGTTCCATAGCCAGTACGGGTGTATCTTAGTCATATTAACATATAAACTTATTTTTGCAGTTGATTTTGGTCATTTTATATGGGAGGGTACCGCACAAAGCGGTACTCTTCCACCTTTATTATGCGCACCGCCAAGGAGTGGAACGCCTTGCCTGAGTCTGTGTTTCCTGATAACTACAGCCTAGGGATCTTCAAGTCGCGAGTGAATACGTTTCAGGAAAAAAAAGGGTGGGATCACCCAACTATTATGAAATTTCCAATTTAGAGGCTCTATGTTTCGTAAACGGGCTATTTTATCTAAAAAGTGTTGAGAAAACCTTATAATATTTTTAAAGACCTACTCAGTAACACCACACCAGATAAGGAGTGCGTGAGTAAAAAAAAATATCCCCAACTTAATAATAAATAGGGAAGGACTTTTTACGATATAACTACAAATTAACTTTTTCGGATTGTTTCCTTTACTTGTGCTGTGAGACCTCGCTTCGTACCAAATTTCATGAACGAATGAATGAAGGAATGAATAAAAATTATATATTATACCTTATAAGCTAAACACAACAGATATACAAATAAAAATAAAACAAATAAATGTAAGCATAATGGGCGGTATTATCGCTTAACGAAGCGATCTCTTCCAGACAACCTTTGGATGGAGAGGATCATTGCTTAATGGAAGATTGGCCGAGGTGTAAAAATAATTCATGATTCTAGGTCAACGGGAAATACTCTATAGGTTTTGATTTATTTGCGCGCAAAATATTCGGAACAAATGGCCGTATGTACCTATATATTTATTTACAACTTCGTAAGGACCGTAGACCTACGTATTTGATATTAAATTTGACTTGATATATCAACGCGTTCTTGAGAAAAAGGGTATTGACAGGCGGACAGATATGTCTGTCTGTTCAGACAACGAAGTGATTCTATAAGGTCTCTGTTTTCTTTTGAGGAACGGAACCCTAAAAATTGCCTTTTCCACGTTAAACGCAAACCGAGATATGTGCACAATGCGAATGCACACCCATACTGAATTCCAAATGTGTTTGGAATACAAAACGTGCCCTACTTCGAAACAATTGTTTAATCGCCTCCAAACTCTCAATATGTGAAACGCAAAACCTGAAATTTGCAGTTTACAAGTGCGAAGTAATAGATATTCTTATCGGTTTGCATGTACGAATTAGTTTCGAGCTGTTTTTAAAAATAACAATAGTAAACTGATGCAAGATTTAATTCATTTTAGTCTCATCTCTATCAACTCTCTCTATTGATTGGGGCAGAGCTCCCAATCAATACGATTCTTCAGTTAAACTTTCTTACGCAAATAGACTTGAACTAATTTTAAAATGAATATCAATGAAGTGCTGATTGAAGGGTTATGTTTGTTGCTCAATGATGCTGGTTGAACCAATTTAGATAAAAATGTAATACTAAGCATGCCTTTACGAGGCATATATTTTCTTCCTACTGTCACAAAAGTTGCGCTCGCTCCGTCTCTCTTACTCCCTATATTAGACTACGCTGACGCCAGTTTCTCCAATCTTACAGAAGAGCAACTTAATAAGCTGGAGCGCCTTCAAAACGTTTGCATTCGATTCATATTTGGCTTGCGCAAATGTGATCATATTTCCGAGTTTCGCGTTAAACTCAAGTGGTTGCCAATCCGTCCTCATCGGGATGCTCATATATAATATACTCTCTTATATAAAATTCTATTTACTTCTCCGCCGTATCTCAAACAATGCTTGGAATTCCTAAATCTATCCAATCCCCGCAATCTGCGTTCTTCCGCTACTCTCCAGTTGAAAACTCCAGCGCATAATTCCAACTTCTTTAGTAACTCGTTTACGGTACGAGCTGTCCGATTATGGAATGACTTGCCTGTTTCCATCAAACATGCTAAATCTTTACCTATTTTTAAAAGTGAGGTCTACAAACTGTACTTAGCAGCTTCTTTAGAGTAAAGACTGTATTTCCTTTCGATATATATTGTTAAAGTGTATATACACTTTAACATTTAACATTTAACGTAGATATTTTAAAAAACATCTGCCGAACCATTGCCATAATATTTTTTTTAGATATCCCTTAGAGAAAAATAAACTTTCTAATATTTTTTTTTATTTCTTAACTTTCACTTGTCTACTACGGTCTATTCAATTAACTTATGCACTATTTTAATGATTGACGTCCTAAAGCATCTTATTACACATGTAAAAATGCAATAATAATAATAATAAGATACACAAAATAAACAAAAATAAATTTAGTAGCCTAAAAATCGGCAATTTTCAATAAAAAAATTAAAAGTCGAATATCTCGAAAAGGGTTTAGGGTAGGGTGTTTCATAGTGAAATAAGTCAGAAATGATGGGTACTCCACGCCCTTAACGGATCTAGCACGATTTTTCCTGTAACCCTGTATACATATACATACTCGTATATGTATATATGTATTTTATATTTATCTAAGTATGTATATGTAGGCATATTTTAGGTATAGGTATTTATTTATTTTTATCCTACATAAATAGGTATTTATTGTAACATCACCTCCTCACACGTTTTTTCAAACCAGTCCATCCAAAGGTTGCCTGGAAGAGATCGCTTTGAGCGATAAGGCCGCCTATTGTACCACCATGTATTAGTATTTAAGTTTTCTAGGTTAAAGTTATTGTAATTTGGTGTAACAATAAAGAATTATCTATTTATCTATATATTCGGCTACTTTTTTTCTAGTATTTAACGTGCGAAGTTGTATTGATTTATACAATCAAGAGATGTAAATACTGCAATTGTAACATTGAATTGAACATCTATTATCTCGTCTAGCTCGAAACACAATACCTCAATCGAGAATTATAACTCATAATTAAATACCTTCTACTTTAGATAGACTAATCCATTGACTGAAAAAACTAGGCAGTAATAACATTGTCTAAGATATTTTATGTATTGCTAATAAATACAATAGTGATGGAAATCGTACTCCTTGACTAAATTGGCCGATTGCACACACTTATGGCAATCACACGACTGGTTCCATGCATTTGTTATGTAGGTACTATAACTGCATGCACATGTCATGTTGAATTGTATTAGAGGTAGCTGCGATATTTTCAAGGCGGTTGGGAATTGGGACTTTGCCATATACAGGGCCCCAGGTGTTGTGAATGTCAATGGGCGCCGATGCCACTTACCGTCAGGTGTATCATCCACATGACTGCTCATCTTAATAAAGCAAAAAATTTAAAAAGGATAATTCAGTCGACTAAAAAGGAAATTGGATATCAAAGAAATCAGAAAGCGGTATCGTGTTAAGGTTTTGTAAAAACCTAATGGAGCAAATTGTACTGCCTTAGGGCAGGAATGAAGGCCCGGCCATGTTCTCAGAACCGCACGGTACATTCCTATCATTCTGCCAACTCGAGGCCTTAGACTTTGAACTCTGTATCAAAGTGAAAAGACTGAAATTTCAACTGAAGGATATAAGCAATTGTTGACGTTGCTGATCCTTTGTGCACGCAGTCACGCAGCTTGCCTCGAAATAGTTTTCTATGCATTTTAAGGAACTCATTTAGATGGCTACGGGTGTGCCACTTACAACTGTCGACGACAATCCGAACGTGTAGTAAAAGAAAACTTATTGTTAGATATAAACTCATTCGCTTATCTATTTTATTAAACAAAAGCTGAATTTCTCTAAGTTAAAATTTTCTGTTATCCAACCCCTATCATTAAATTCTGTGAATCTATTTGCATGAATGATGGAATATTAATTGTCATTGCGTGCAACAAATTTTCCAATAAAGGAATCACCCAAGTACAGAGACGATTTCAGGTTTTACCGTATCATAACGTAAAGATAACATTTTTGTGATAATTTTCTAATAGGTAACAATTTATTTTCATAATTTAGAAGGTGTATTGAGCCGTCCTTATACCTTATTTATTTAAACATACCTAAATTCAATATATATTTGTAAAAATATGAAATTGGCCTTCTGCGACCTGTTTGTGTATTTATCCTTTTTTAGGTTTAGCTGTTAGATTTCCGAGACAATAAATTAAAAAAATTAAAAAAGGTTCTAAATATCCTTTGCAAGTCAACAACCTAATAGGTATATCTTATCGCAATGGAATTTTAAGTTCAAACAACGACGCGCTGAAAAAACAAGGTTAGATCCACCGGGTTCTAGGAACAAGATAAAACTTAACAACTTAACAAAATGCCCTTGTTCTGTGGCTTGTCTATACTAAACTATGTACATTATTCTAAAGTAAATAAATTACCTACATCATCCTACGTCATGTTCTTGTTCAGAGTAATCCGAGATTTTTTTAAGTATCATTATTTTTTGTGACATATCTAGTTACATGAACACATAAAAAAGGACTTTGGTCAGAGCAAATGAATAGTGATAGAAATGTTAATTACATAAGATAGGCTTCAGGAAAAACATACGTAAGCACCAGAGAGTTTGACATCTGAGTTAATGACAAAACAATTGATTTCAATTTTTTAGTGAGCAAAAAAGCAAATCGTGCCTTTTTAACTTGTTTTTGTACTAATCTTGTCTTCAATAAAACTTTTTAGCATAACATCTCAATTGTTTACCGTATTTGACACTCGATTGGCTCTCAACGAATTATTTTCAAGGATCCTTACCTTGGCTGTGCTGATTGTAGAATTAATTTTGATTGTCCTTTACAATTTTTTTTTCGAAACAGCCTTGTTTTCCATAAAGGGAAGTTAAAAAGAGGACTTTAAAATGCTTAATGGGTCAACAACGCGTTTGTGGTGTTACAAACGGTAATAGATTACAGTAACTACTTATCATCGTGGGGCGTATACTTGTTAGCTATCGTTTATAGCTTACCTACTTCCTATCTACCTACGATCTCTTTGATTATTATTTATTTTTTACTGTTTTAGCTAACACTATCATGATCACGATAAGTTTGATCGTTATAATCCCGAAAAGTGTACTCTAAAACATTCAAAGAAATTTCTTAAATCTACATCAACAGTTGTTAAGTTACAAGGAAACATCCTCCCACTGAAACAAAAGGCATTTAAAATACCTACTTCGTTCAATGTTATTGCTTCGTTCCCGGCCCCCTTATTACCTAAGCCAAATTGCTGTTGCTTCGCTATCGCTAGTCAGGCCATCCCTTTCACACGTGAGGTACGTACTGTACATGTGAAAGAGATGGCCTGAGTAGCGATAGCAAAGCGACAGCAATTTTGCTTAGGTAATACGGCCCCCGGTTCAAATGTTTTAAAGCTCAATTACGAGTATATCATAAGTGCGAACGGGATAGACAGAGATCCATTGAAACACAAACCACTTGATTTGTAACCGCAAGCAAGACTAATTTTCGGATAAATAGAAAAGTCGGTATATCGTTCTGTTTGGAACGCGACCGAGAGGCAACCTTATTTTATAGGGTAACTCGTAAGTAGGTGTTTTTATTACTCTCAGTAAAGCGTTGGTGGCAAGTCATAAGGTAAACATTACGTAAGAGAGGCCGCGATGACAAACACGAGATTCGTCTTCTTTTAAATTCTCATTGTGAGCTTTACTACCGTTATTCAGTTTATTCGATTTAGTGCAATAAAAATAGGGCCCATCTTTACAATAACAATACGTTCTACTTACAACAAACAAAAATGAAAAAGTAAAACATGCCGTTATACTTATTATTATTATTATAAGCCTGGTGTGTCCCACTGCAGGGCAAAGGCCTCCCTTCCCTCTTTCCACTCGTCTCTGTTGATTGCAAGTAGGGGTCAATCCTTGAGGTAGGAGTTTAGTTCATCCCGCCACCTTCGCCTGGGCCTTCCACGCGGGCGCCGTCCGTAGTTTGGAAGCCATTCAGTGGTGGTCTTCGCCCACATTGTGTCTGGCATACGGCAAACGTGTCCGGCCCAGTCCCACTTGAGTCTTCCAGCGTTTTGAGCGACGTCGGCCTCCTGTGTTCGGGGGCGTATAACCAAGTTCCTGATACGAGTACTACGAAAGCTCTACCAATTAATTAAAATACAATCAACACAATGCACAAAAATATAACATTATATTAATCAATATGACGACCTCCGTGGTGCAGTGGGCGAATAGCCTGCTGAGACGCAGGAGGTAGCGGGTGCGATTCCCGCCGCGGAACAAATGTTTGCATTATCTACAGATATTTGTTCCTGGTCTGGTTGTTTCTCTATACATATATTTTAAGTCCGTATTTACAAAAAAAATGTATTTATGTATTCTATCAGTTATCTGGTTCCCATAGTACAAGCTTTGCTTAGTTTGGGGCTAGATAGCGCTGTGTGAAATGTCCAGCAATATTTATTTTTATTATTTATAATATATAAAACTTTAATAACTCATAACTTAATTAGTAATTCAAAACTAAAGCCATTAATGACGCACTTACCGAGATGTTGTATAACACCGAAATGGTAACTCCTTTTAATAGCTGTATTACAAATGGCCGTCACTGTAACTCTACAGAATTTACTCTGCTCTCTAACGCAAAAAGCCTATTAACAAACTCATACTAAATAATGGTAGGTCATTTGTAAGTGGAAAGACTAGACGACCAAGGCTAGCACAACGATTTCCTTGTCTACTCTTCGAAGAGACGACAAGGCTCTGATTGCCACTTGTATTTCTGCGTGTATTTTTATATATTGTTTATTAATTTAAGTGTGATGTTCAATAAAACGTTATTCTATTCTTTCTCTGTCGAATCTTTCGAAATTGTCTTTGCCCCGAGAAAGCTCAATAAGGTTTCTTCCTAGACAAGAGAAGGATACTCTGTCTATGGCAAAGTACGTTGTATATAAGTTGATTAATTAAATACCTAACCAAAAATTGTGGGCAAACGCGTGTTTGAGAAGAGTGCGAAAGAGACAACTTGAGAAGATAGCGTTGTCTAGGCATCGCGAGACCTAGACGATTTCAGAAGAAAGTTGTCTATCCTTAAATGTCAAAGATTAGATCAAGCCTAGCCATAGATCAAGACCTTTCATTTGACGTCCCACTTGACCTAAAAGTCTAATTTTAATTTATTTTACCCGTCTTGAACCCCAATATCTCAACAACCCCCTAACATTTTTAGCTCATTTAGTCACACCAAAATTTTACCATCCTTACGTATCAAATTTCACGATGATCAGATTACGATTCGAAAGTTATCCTCAGACAAACAAACATACATACATACAACGCTGATTTGCCCAAATCGGTTTGGAGATCTCGCTTCGCTCGATCAATCAATAGGAGTCCTATGTTCAGCAGTGGACGTACTGATACTCGTATCAACAATCTACTATCTCTATCTTCAAAGGTTTGCTGGAAAAAAACTCTTATTATGGTTAAGCTCGCCTTTGTACATGTCCATTTTGTAAGTTGTTTCTGTCTGTAATCTATTTGTGTACATTATAGAATAAATAAATATCTTAATGATCATTACTTTTCAAGTAGGTAAGCGCATTTCCTAGCTCTTGAACGGATGCTATGATTTTATTTCTACAGTGTGTAGTCTTCCATGGGATTACTAAAAAAAACTAAACTATTTGAAATCCAGGTGGTATACCAGCTTTCATTATAATAAATGCTATAAATAAAGTACTCGTTCACAAAGAATATCCGATCTGATGATTTGATGACTTCCAAAATAAATATTAATTTCCGGTATCAAATCATGGTGTGATTTAGAACAGTCAACGACAAAATCATAAATGAAGAAATATAATGATGAAGAGAAAATGGATTCTAGCAGTTCGAAACTTTTGACTGCTTCTGTGGCGCACTGGGCGAATAGCCGGCTGAGACGCAGACGTCTACATATATTTATTCCTGGTATGGGTATTTTTCTATATATTATAAATACGTATATACAAAAAATATATACTTATAAGTATTCTATCAGTTATCTGGTTCCCATAATACAAGCTCTGCTTAGTTTGGGGCTAGATAGCGCTGTATTAAATGTCCAGCAATATTTATTTTTTACTTACATAAAGTTCATAGTAACCTTCATCAGAAAACAGTGAGTTCATGTTTTGTGGTTTTTGTGGTGTTGTGATACTGTTACTTAGGTATCTGCTAAGTAAGTAGTTACAATATTGTTCTACATAATTAACCTCGTAAAACATACCTGCAAGGAATCGTTCATTACCTATTGCCCTATGAACTTTTTGCTTACTTAAAGTCAAATATTTTTATTTATTAAAATCACAGGGATCGCTTTGAAATATAAATTTTACTGCCTGTTCCTTCGCGACCAAGCCAGGAAAGAAAGCCAAGAAATGATCCCTTCAGAATACATAACAATACAGAAAATAAATTACGTCTAAATTGTAACATTTTGAACGAGTTGGAGCAATTTCAATCCCAAGCTTCTCTATCATCTAAATAATCCGATATTTTATAGTAGGCTTTTATATAAAGATTTTGTTTAATTACGTTTTAAAATTTGTTTATTGTCAAGTACATCCCTTGGGAGTTTGTTATAAAGCGTACACCTTGCCCTTTAAACGATTTACTAACTTTATGGAGTCTACAAGTGGCAACATCGAGCTTATCTTTATTTCTAGTATTAAAATTATGATTATCGCTATTTTTCTTAAACAAATTAATATTTTTGTGAATATACATCAGA
Source organism: Philereme transversata (assembly GCA_963924445.1). NCBI lineage: Eukaryota > Metazoa > Arthropoda > Insecta > Lepidoptera > Geometridae > Philereme > Philereme transversata. Next base: position 17,812,298 of record OZ004342.1, read on the forward strand.
TTTTCATAGATGTATTGACAAGGGAATGTCATAATATTTATTTCTTTAAACTTATTGCTTAATGATTCTCTAGGGCCCATATTATAAATTGCACGATATAAATACTAATGGGTGTTGCCTAAAAGTCATTTATTATTTAAACACAGAGATAGTCATAGTTTGTTTAATAATTTTTTTCTTTGAACTTCTACGTATACGAATTTCCATCAAACATAAACGTAACGCCAGCTTCATCCACAAGAACCTCATTGAAATCGGACCATCCGATTAGAGTTGATGTAACTGACAAAAAAATCATTCAAATTTAAAGCATTTTCATTTTCGCGTCGGTCGGGGGAAATAAGTTCAAAAATAAGGTCTGAAATTAAATAAATTAATAATGAATATGGCTGCACTTATACTATGTAACACTAAACACCTTGTAACTAACATATATTACGCAATTAATAGATTTTAAGTATAGGTAGAACTTATTAAATTTATTTTTCTTACATTTTTCTAACATATTTGTACATTTCGACTAGTTACAATGTTCATCTAAAGAGGCTGTTTTAACTCTTCTATACACTCTTTGGGCTACTTTAAACTATATTTTACTCAAGTATGAGATTTTCCTATTAAAGCACTGAATAGCGTTCAACCTCAATATGAACAAGTGAAGCGAGTACTTTGTAGTATCCCTTTTTAAGCTTTTAGCGCGCATTATTATAATATAAAAAAACACAACAATTCTTTATTTTCTCTGTCATGCTTTAAAATAAATGACGCCCTACTTGCCAAACTAAGTTTGTAATAGTACATTATGATATGAGTGCGGTAAGTTGAAAATTACAGCCGAGGCGATATTGCTATCTACAAGAAAGCAGAGGCTGTAATTATCAAAGCGCACGTATGTCATACGACGTTTTATAACATATTTGCGAGTAAATAAATAAAATTCCGACTTTCTCGGAAAGAAAAAGCGCGCGGAATAATTTTTACTTGTTCACAAATTAGCGATGCGCGCGCATCAGCGCTTTTTTTTAAGGCAAAGGCACAAAACAGCCAGTATTACTAATAAAGTAAATTAATATTTTTTTGTTTTTGTAACAGATAAAGTTTATTGATAAAGGTTGTAATTTATTGTCAAAATGAAAATGAAATGAAAATGAAAAATATTTTATTTAGCAACAAAAAGCACACCTTATGACTAATAATTTTAAAACAGATAATTTTTAAGTAAAGTTATTGTTGAGAGGGCTTATTAATTAAATGATTTAGTCGGTGGTCTTCACACTAGGCCAAGCCTGTATCGTGAAGACCTACATTAATTAATTAAATTAAAGAATTAAATGTTTATTTTATATATATTTTATCTCCCAAAGTTAATTTTATTTATAAAATATTGACCACTTTTCTGACATAAAAACTCTTTGCTAAGATTTAAAAAAGTACTGTTCGTTTTAGACGGAGCATCTTGATAAACCGTACCTTTTACCTTATTAAAAAGAAACTCGTGCGTTTTACATTACAATAACGCACAAGTACGTAATGACACACATTACGATATTGAAATTGGTGAAATAAGAGACCCTTTACGAGCAAATGTGTTATAAAATTTTGTATCATTGCAATATCCCTGAATTTTAAGCAATTTTATGCTTATAAGTCTCGGTTCGGTTCGATTTTCCATCATAGCGGTTGCGTCGAGGGGTTAAAATATTATTATCCGTCCAATTAAACCATGATTAGTAAAAGCGTATTTTTTTAAAACGGCCTTGGACATCCTTCGTGTAACAAGCACAGAGAAGTGTGAGATTTGGCATAGTTAAAGTTTGTATCGAGAAGGAGGGGCGAATGCGAAAATAAAGCTAAATAAATATAATGTAATAATATTTATTCCGTCGAATTTTGACCACTGAGCAGTGCACTCGCAACTAGTAATAATAAAACATTGTATTTCAATGCCAGTTGCAATCTAAAACAGCTTTAGCGTGAACAGCTAGTGACCAGATCAGATGAGTATAATGATCGATAACACATTAACAACCAAAGTTAAAAAAACTAGCGCGAAAATCGCTTACACATAAAAAAAACCTCATATCCATGTTACGTTTTTATTACAGCTTATGACGACACTAAGCTTATCACGCTCTAAGACTAGTTTTCGTGTCATTTTGAACGATCTCTTTTTAGGGTTCCGTACCCAAAGGGTAAAACGGGAGCCTAATACTAAGACTCTGCTGTCTGTCTGTCTGTCCACACACACAGTTGAACACAGACAGTTGAAATTTTCACAGATGATGTATTTCTGTTGCCGCTATAACAACAAATACTAAAAACAAATTAAAATAAAATATTTAAGTGGGACTCCCATACAACAGACATGATTTTTTTGCCGTTTTGTAGATAATGGTACGGAACCCTTCGTGCGCGAGTCCGACTCGCACTTAGCAGGTTTTATTTTTTATTTATTCATTACAGAATCAACAGGACTTGATATCAATGTAAACAAACTTATATAACTAATAAGCTAAGCTTTTAACCCTATACTTAGGCAAACGTAGGTACTGTTGGCGACTGTACCATTGAATGAGTGCCATTGATATATTTTGGTTCATGACGTAACTTGACAAAGCGACAATTGCTTGTATCGGGGCGGTTCAAGGGCAAAACGGTAGGACACTAATTACTAGAAGCAAGCGAGAAGCATGTCTTGACAGGAAGTGATTCGGCAAATACGAAATCTATAGGGTGTTTGTTAATATACGCACAAAAATAAAAGAGGTTATTTTGATGAGCATAATAAATAAATTTGTGAAATGTTTACCATAGGAATGTAAAATTGATTTTCGCATGTAAAAACAAACACTTTATTAAACTTATGTTGTGCTATTGCATAATGCTTGCCATCTAACCACAGATACTGTACTGGTGACGTCTCGAGATATCTCTTGTTGCCCCTTTCTAACTCAAAACCCGCAGCCATTTCCGAAAGAGATATCAAATCAGCCTTTATTTTTAAATGTCGATTGCAAGAGTAGACAGTAAGTTTTATATCGAATTAATCACCTTAATCGATTTTCTTTAAAATTTGATAAATATAACTAGTAGTTTTTTTTCTAGAAGTTTTTTTTATGCTTTGAGAAACCGTCACTTGAATATCGTCAATATATTACCAAACACCCTGTATAATAGAACTTACCATTTTAGCCGACTTGAGGGTAGTTAAAGGTACATAACTGAGGAAGGTATTGTATGTAGGTAACATACGATACCTTCTTCAGTTATGTACAAACCCTTTTGACTACTTTCGAAACACCTACATGTACGTTCAATAAGTAAGTAGGTACAATGTAATATACATAGGTACATTTTTTCTCAAAAATAACGACTACCCACATTGACGTTCCGATATACCTAGAAAAATTAAAGTAAACACCTAAACTTAACGTTGAATCATTTATTAGTCGTTTTAGTGCGATACTTAAAATATATTTAGAAGTATCTAAATATTATTTAGATACTTCTAAATATATTTTTGTAAGTATCGATATCCACATGTGAAGTTGTAACTAATAAATAAATTACGCTAAAATAATATATTATCCTTGTTACCACAAAAACTTAAACAACTATTTAACGCGTGTTTAAAAAATTGCTTAGGTACCTATTTTTGTATAGATAGATAGATAGAAAACACTTTATTGTAAATCCCACTTAAATTATAAAACATTATAAAAAACCAATAACAATACACGCAGAAATACAAGCGGTCTTATCGCTAAAAGCGATCTCTTCCAGACAACCTTTGTATTTACTGTATATTACTTTTTTAAACATTGTTTGTTGTTTTTGTGTTAAGACCCACTTTAGTTAAACACCTTCAAATAGTAGTTTAAATACTAGACTTTATAGTTGGTATATAATTTATTAGAGAATTAATTAAGAAGTTATCTATTCCAAGACAACGAGATCAAAAATTAGTTAATTTTTTTTTATCTTGTTTGAAAATATTTTATTTGTGTTAGCGAAGAAATCTTATAAATAGTTATTTTTTAAAGTCACATTAATCACACTAATATTATAAATGTGAAAGTTTGGACTTTTAATTACTGATTAAAACGGGTAGGTATTTATCGCGTATGTACCTTTTTTATTTGTTATCCCGTTTAAATAATCGTTTTAAACAATAATTATGTAGTGATCGCGAAAGTTTGAAAAATACTGTTTGGATGTTTGTTTGTTACTCAATCACGGCTGAACCGATTTCGTTGAAATTTGGTGTGTACGTAGATTGTAACCTAGATTAACCTAACACATAGGCTACTTTTTTTGACAAACAAAGCGTGCGAAGCCGCTGTCGGAAGCTAGTTAGTTATAATTTATCTCGAGTTGTCCACTTCTTTTTTATTTTTTATGCTACTTGGAGATGGAACAAGCTTATGGCCCATCTGATGTTAAATGGTAACCATCGTTTACAGCAGACTTAATTGTGGAAACTAGTTTAGATTGTGCATTATTTATAGTTTTTTTTACATTAATGTATCTGTTTGATTCCCAAATAAAATAAATATGTCTAGAACTAAGACCGAAGACATAACATGATAGAATTAAATTATAGATTTATGTGATTTTGATCATCAATGAATAAAACATAATTTGCAAATGAGCACTAGCTATAAACATTAAACAGTAAATTATAAATCAGTCAGTCACACTTTGTATGAGGGAATAACTATTTTGAATTCAAATCATGGGTCATTGAGGATTTACAGTTCGCATGGTGGAGCTAAATTAGCTGTGTTGTCAAGTTGTATGTGATGATGCTTTGATGCCACATTTACATAGCATAAAATAAAGTAGGGTCATGTAGGATTACGTTAAAAGATCATGCATAATGATGTCATTGCTTTTATACCTATAGGTGTACAATGATACCTTGGAGCCTTATTAACATAGGCAGGTTGCAGTACGAACGTGCTAAACAACGCTTACTGGTGTATGCTTAGTTTGACATAATTTTATACTTTGTAACATTTAAAAAACTTGGACAGCAGTACAATTTCAATTATCATCAAAATTAAAGGCATGAAATAAAAAAAATATTTGGCAAATCGAATAGGCACAGTAGAGAATGAATACAGTTGTTTGTTCCCCAGCTTTATACTATTATCACCATACTATTAACAGTACTGATGCTACAGTAACAATGTTCATTGTTCACGGTTCAAGGATATACCCAATTGAGTTTTATGCGTGCCGGGCCATAGTGAATTCGGCCCGAGATCATCTCGATGCATTGCATACACGCGACATGCATGCCATCATTGTATTGTTCACAATGTATAAACGATAATTATGTAATACTAAATTGGAATTTCATTATCATTTTCATTCTTTCTTTGTACCCTCAGTTAGCAAATCAATTAAAATGATTGATGAGATTTAAATGTAAAAGGACATTTATATTTATCGTCATTCCGTAGCACCAACATTATAAATGTGAAAGGTTAGGTGTTTGTTTGTTACTCAATCACGTCGTAACGGCTGAACAAATTTCGATGAAGTTTGGTATATATGTAGATTATAACCTGGATTACTACATAGGCTACCGTTTATCCCAAAAATCAGTTCCCATGGGATAAAAATTGGGTGTGAAGTCAAGTTGCAACAGCGAGTTTAGCTTTATTTCTAGGTTATCTACAAATGAATCGTGTAACGCGTACGAAGTCGTGGGCAACGGCTAGTTATAAATAAATAAAAATATGAAATGCCATAAAAATAAATATGGTTACAGCCTGCCGTATATCACCGTAAATGTACTAAAGGTTTTATGTTAAAAACTAAGTTATATCAGTACCTTAAACCTAATAGGTAACTATAGCCAGGGTAATTTTAGTTCAAATCCATCTATCGTACTTCCGATATGGTCTGCGCTGTGAGATGGAGGTCACGGGTTGAACGACTAACAGGACGGGTTAGAAAGCTAGCTTATTCAGTCAATTTACAACTAGCTTTTAATACACTTTACTTGTATAAGCACATCAATTCATAGCTGTTTTCAGTCGAATGTTGATAGGTCAACCCATACCCATTTGATATCTTGATTACGTAATCTTCAGAAGTCAATATCCTTTAAATAAAGTCGATAGATGGACTAACGACAAAATTATTGTGCATTGGTCTATATTTTTGGGGTACGGAACACCAAAAATTTAAAAACCTATAGAATTTGTTAATTGACTTCCGACTGATTCACCGATGCATGATTCACTCCGGAAGTTGCTGACCCCGAAAACGTAGAAAGCAAGGTAGTGTAAAAAGCGGGGAACGCGCTGACAAAATTGTTGATAGTTTTAACAGACCCTTTTTACAATAAAGCATCGTGCATTCAATTGTTGAATGTAAGAAAAGCCGTAGGTGTCTGATGATCGGTAAGCTTTTGTAAGTGAAAGTCAGAAATCTCCTCTTCAAAATACTCAACACCTTTCTGTTTTGTTAGCTCCGTTACATCATGTCTATAGTTCTGTTTTGGTCACCCTGCCTCTGTGATCAAATTGATACACGCTGAGATTGAAAAGGTCATTGTAGCAGTAACTGATGGTAGAAGAACCAGTGGAGTGAACAATTTGTTGTCCTAGCAGCACATTCACAAAGTTTCCTGGTGTGTAATTTTTGAGTTTCTCAACAGTATACAAAACTTCAGTGGCATAGTAAAGATACCATATTTAGGTATAAATAAACTTGCGAGTCATAATGTCTTAAAGTTCCTCGTAATACAAGACCTCTATCACGGAGGTCCGGGACCGTACATTATACGCCATTGGTCCCGCATCATAATAAATTTCTCTAGACAGTCATCGTCCATACGTTTACAGACCTTTTATTAATATCCAAGCACCTATATTGACGACCTCCGTGGTACAATAGGCGAATAGCCGGCTGAGACGGAGGAGGTAGTGGGTTCGATTCCCGCCGCGGAACAAATGCTTGCATGATCTACAGATATTTGTTCCGGGTCTGGTTGTTATTAAAATTATATAAGTATTCTATCAGTTATCTGGTTCCCATAGTACAAGCTCTGCTTAGTTTGGGGCTAGATAGCGTTGTGTGAAATGTCCAGCAATATTTCTTTCTTTCTTTCTTTCTTTATATTTCTAATATAATTTCATTTGGCTCATAGCAGCATATTTTCTTTCGTGGAAATTATTATGGCAGGTATCAAGACACCATTTCTTGTTTAAACTTAAATTTTAATAGTAATATCTGCTATATAGTAATATCACTGAATTAATCAACAAGTACTGGAATACCAATAGCTCATACGAACTTACATAAAGTACCTACATCATAAAATTACACTAATATTATTAATGCGAAAGTGGATGTTTGTTTGTTGTCGTAGCGGCTGAACCGAATTTAATGAAATTTTGTATGTACATAGATTATAACCTGGATTACCACATAGGCTACTTTTTAGCCCATAAATCAGGTCCCATGGGATAAAAATAGGGTGTCAAGTCAAGTTTCAACAGCGAGTTTAGCTTTATTTCTAAGTTCCCTACACATTTAGTAGTGTACCGCGTATGAAGTCGCGGGCAACAGCTGGTTAATTATAATTCGTAGTTTTTTTCTAATAGGTAACGTAAAATGTAATTATATTTGAGAGTAAAAATGTATGATGATTTAAGTTTTTAAACTACATGTGACTGTTGGTTTAAGCCGAATACCCTACATGCAATAAAGAAACATCTATGGCTTAGGTGATTTGACCTGCCTGTGAGTAGGTAATCTAAAGAACCGTACCTAATAAAGGCTCGCAAACATGACGTCATCCATTCCTTTATGAGCACAAGTTTCACGGCCTCGTCTGACCCAAATTGGCACTAAACAATTATAAATTAGGTTTATTTTACTCTATAGCAAGCAGTGGCGTAACTATAGGGTGGCAAGGCTAGTAAAATGCCACGGGCCCCCGGCCTAAAAGGCCGCAAGCTTAGAAGTAACAACCCTAACAACCTAACGATTTCAACAAAATTAACTAAAAATTATACCTATGCTTTTGAAAATTAAACTTATTAGATACTAGCTTCCGCCCGCGGCTTCGCACGCGCAAAGACAAAAATCATTTTTCTATAAACTTTGACACCCTATTTTTATCCCATGAGACCTGATTTATGGGATAAAAAGCAGCCTATGTGTTAATCCAGGTTATAATTTACGTAAATACTAAATTTCATCGAAATCGGTTCTGCCATTATGACATGATTGAGTAATAAACAAACAAATAAATAAACAACCATCCAACCTTTCGCATTTATAATATTGTTGTGATTTAATTAAAATTCACACAATATTAGTAATTCTGTTGGGTAACTACTTTATTGCTTAATTACAATTAAATTACAACATGCCGATTTTTACTGGGGGGATTTTTACTATTCAAATAGGTACCTCCACGGGCCTCTCTAATGGTATAGTTATGGCACTGATAGCAAGCATCACTTTATTTACTGGACCTCGGTCTAACTTTCAGGTTTCCTTTATAATGTATTTATATCTATAGGTATTAGAATAGATAAATAGATAGATAATTCATTATTACTACTTCAAATTGCAATAACTTAACCTAGAAAACTTAAAGACTGATACGTGGTGGAACACCGCCTCCTCGCCCCTTTTGTCAATCCAGTCCATCCAAAGGTTGCCTGGAAGAGATCGCTTTAAGCGATAAGGCCGCCAATGGTATCCATAGATTTACGTTGTTATTTTTTATTTGTATTTGTTTCATGGTGTGCAATAAAGAATTATCTAATCTAATCTAATCTAATCAGAGTTTGTAGACCTCATTTTTAAAAATAGTAGATACTCACTTATATCTGTATTATCCTTGATACTGACATTGTTTTGGTTAAGATTACTTTAATTCATCCCAAACGGGAAAAGTCTTACTTAGGCTACATTAATTTAATTTTTGCATACTTTAATTTAACTTAACCTACTTTAACTTAACTTTATTTTATTTAACTTTCATTCTTTCATTGGTCAATAGGTATTGATATTTATTTATCAATATCGATATTTACTTTTATTATATACTTAATCGGAATAACCGAATTAACGGAAGAGCGAGACCCTCTAACATAGGTATTTTATACTTAAAAGAGGGTCCCAAACCCATGAAATGTAAATAGATTAAGTTTACTGAAATAAATATATTTGTATATTTGTATTTGTAAGATTACGTTGAAAATTTTAATCTTATGAGAAAAGCTACTAACACTACGCTTTTCCTAAAAAATTACATAACAAAAGTATTTCTTAGTGCATTTTTGAAGTGAAAACTTGTTTAGCATCGTTGTGATTTGAAAGTCGATGAAACGAAAAAGCGACAGTTTTACATTCATCTCATAATCTTGAAACCAAAATTTTTGAATGTTTCACTTCTACCACGTGTGAATTGCACACATGCTTTTTTTAAGTTTGCAAAAGATAGAACTTTCATTTTAAAATTAACTAAAAACTATGCCTACGTTGGAATACAAAAAAAAACTAAACCAATTCACGAAGTTAATAAAACACGCAATAGCAAAATAAATACTAAATTCAGTAAATTAAGTCTTTTTGATTTTGTTTTGTCCTGTCCATCCAAAGGTTGTCTGGAAGAGATCGCTTTTAGCGATAAGACCGCCCATTGTACTTACCTTAATTTTTGTGTATTTTTATTGTATTTTAATTATGTTGGTGTGCAATAAAGAGTATTCTATTCTATTCTATTCTAAACAAAACTTTACCTAAACAGATGTTTTCGGCCGATTAAATGTCGTCAATGTTATTTGAAATAGGTCAATGTACCGTTCAACGAATGCACAGTTGCCATCAAAATACCTTTACACTCATAAAGTCACAATTAGAAGTTATAGTGCTTTACATGTTAATGGTACTTGCATACACTGAACTTCTCAAAGCTTTGGTTGGGCTAATAGTGATTTTAAATGTAAAGCTGTTTTAATCATCAGTTGTGCGGCTACTTGTGATGATAGCGGCTTGGCAGTATCAACTAAGTCAATAGATATAAAGATGTTAGGTACCTATAGGCAGTAGATACCTATATCGGATAGGTTTGTCGTACAAAGTCGCTTCATGGCTCACGATTTATGGTGCCATGGCATTTATGGACACAATGAAAAGGCAACACTGTAAATATAATATGGGGGCAACAACGTCAAACATGAATACATTTACATAGGCTATTTTAGAGAAACGATCTAGAAATTAATATATATAAGTTTGCCTAAAGTTTAGACACACCTGCATAATTTTATTTTTGGAAGAATACCGTTTAGGCCCTAAACGATGATTTATCTATTTGACGTATTTGACGACCTCCGTGGCGCTGTGGGCGAATAGCCGGCTGAGACGCAGGAGGTAGTGGGTTCGATTCCCGTCGCGGAACAAATGTTTGCATGATCTACAGATATTTGTTCCAGGTCTGGTTTTTGTATATATTATAAGAATGCATTTACAAAAAAAAAAGTGTATAAGTATTCTATCAGATATCTGGTTCCCATAGTACAAGCTCTGCTTAGTTTGGGGCAAGATAGCACTGTGTGAAATTTCCAGCAATATTTATTTGTTTATCTTTAAGTAGACTTCCGCTTTAACTACTTTTTACCAGTAGGTAGAAACTTTATTAATCTACAAATGGTTATTTTAAGGTTTACGAGCCAAAATGGTAAAAAGGAAGCTTTCAGGTGTGACTGTCTCCGTCCGTTTGTCCGTCTGTCACAGATTAGATCATTTCTTGGCATTCTTTCCACTGACGTCCCACCCAGTTGTTAGAAAAATGTAGAGTCCTTGGTAGACTTGGTTTCACCAACAGATTCCTAGCCAGTTGTCACGTAACTCATTCTATGACATAAGTTGTCAGTGTTTGATAAAAACCTGTCAATTTGAATTGACACATTTGAGACATGTGTTATCAACTATCATAAAGCCATGTATTCATTAAGAAACAATGTTTTGGATACACTGTTTCTGAAGCATCACGTAGATGTTTCCAGAACCAATGTTTCGGAAACTGTGCCGTCCACATCGTCAGTTGCTTACAATATGTCGCCCTAAGAGGGTAATTTTTTTTTCGTCTTTTCACACAATCTCCATGTTTCATAAACAAGTGAAGCACGCGTCCACACTCGTACACCTCTGTTGCGAAACTGATTTGTTTCTGTGCTCCCCGCTTGCACGCCGAACATGCCGAGAAACACGTAGTGTTTGTAAAACAAAATTATGTGTTTCTGAAACAAAATTATTTGTTTCTTAGCACATCATTTTGTTTCAGAAACACATAGATTTTGTTTCTCAGTGAATACATGGCTTAAGTGTTGATTAAATTGGGGGTATTTTTTTTAGATGAATACTTAATCATATCAAACAGTTGTTGTGAATCTATTTGTGCTTAGGACAGCAATTTGTGACCCTCGTCCACGAAACACTGTTAACGGATTAGTAGACATCAAACTAAAAACTATTTTGGGTTTTTTAACATCCAGGTTTAACTCTGGTAATAAGAGTTACTTTAATAAGGCAGGTACTTGTGCACTCCTGAACAGGAAATCATAAAGAGAATAATTTGCCCTACACAACTAAGCTCCATTAGCGATCCTATGCGATACGTTCTACGAGTATATTCCATGCGTTCGATAATATCCTGCGATTGGCTGCGATGTAATTGATCTGAATATACTAGCTTCTACTCCGAGCCACCACGAAAGAAGCTATTGAGAAACAGTTTAAACATGAAAATGTATACGTTTGAATTATAGGGTTCGAGCTAAAATTTTTTTTTCGTAGCGTATTCTCTACTCCAAATAATGAAAGCTAAAAAATGTTTGAACCACTTTGCACAGAAAATGAGTTACTTTCGAAACGATTTTAGGACAGGTTTAGAGTGCTTCTATGTAATTAATACCTATTCTTATGCAACTTTTTATACGGAAAACCCTAATTCTTCAAGACTTTTTTGGCCGATTTGTAATATATTTTAATTAATGAATAGTCTTTATTATACCTTACAAGCCAGTCACAAACACAGACAAAGAAAAAAATAAACAAAAAATGTAAGAATATTGGGCGGTCTTATTTTTAAAGAAAGGGATCTCTTTCAAACAACCTTTAGATGGTAAGAGGATCTTTGCTGGAATATCGTAATATTTGTAAGCAAGAAATCGAAGAAATTTGTGACTGATGGAAAGGGCCGCTTATAAATTGAAACCTAGGAACATGATTATTGTAATAAATACGTAAGTAACACAATCCTGCCTAATCATAAGTCGATGGCAATCACGAACGCCCTCAATATGGCGCAATCCGATCTTCATATTCGGAATAACCTATATTGCCTAACAAAGCGTCTATTACTATGACTGGTTAACTCAGCCCACACAACTCGGCATTCCAAATACATATTTACCAGTTTCTATTGCAACGTGTTCTGTGCTAAAAACACGAGCTAAAGATAGGGTTGCCATCGGTGACGTCAATAACTGTAGCTTTCGCGAACTCTATAGTTTCAATGCGAACGGGTTTGTGGTTATTCTGGTTTTAATGCAGTCTGTTGATGAACACTGAGATGAACCGATCCGGCTTACACATATGTAAGTAGATGATTTCAATTTGTTGTAAAACGAACCTTGCCAAACCAAATATGAAAATCTAAAGTATAAAGTAAAAAATAACAATCTGAACAGCGTTTTTCAAGATCTTGAGTCGTATTTATTACGATAAGTAAGCTAAGTACTTGTATAAGAAAATTGGTTTTCCAAATATTTTATCAAATTGACGCGTTCATGTCTTTTCTGTGAACAGATTTGGATCATCTACAGTTTAGCACAAAAATCTTTTGACCAAGTTTCTCATAGTTATGAATTACTTCATCTGTGTCTTACTTCATCTGTGTTCGGTCATTCAAAAGCTTGTGCCAAAGTTACTTGTAGAACTGGTTTTTCTGGTACGTACAGATGTCCCGCCGACTCAAAACACCTGGCTTCGTAATTTTTCCGTATTTATCAGTAAACACCTTGCAAGTATATTAAATACAAGGATTCATATTTGGGTCACAAAATACTTCAGTTTGATGCTTATTTCATACTTTATCTACTCATAATGTCTATGATTTAGTAGGCATTGTAATTTAAAAAGTATTGTTGTCAAATTGCTTCGGGGAGGTAGGTACCTATACTTATAAAAGAGGATATTATAGTATTGTATACAAGTTGTTTGGTATATACTGACGATGTACAAGTGACGGTTTCTCATAACATAAATAAAGACTTTTCGAAAAAAAAACCACTAGTTATATTAGCAAATTAAAAAAAAATCGACTAAGTTTAAGTGATTAATTCGATATAAAACTTTACTACTGCCTACTCTTGCAATCGACATCCAAAAATAAAGGCCGATTAGATATCTCTTTCGGAAATGGCTACGGGTTTTTGGTTAGAAAGGGACAACAAGAGATATATCTTGAAACATTACCAATACAGTATCTGTGGCAAGTAGGTATTATGCAATAGCACAACATAAGCCTAATAAAGGGTTTGTTTTTACATGCCAAAATAAATTTCATACATTTCACAAATTTATTTATTATGCTTATCAAAATAACCCCTTTCATTTTTGTGGGTTTATTATCAAACACTCTATATTATTATGATCGATGTGACGCTTTTATATGAGAATAACGGTTTTGAATGCATTTGATATTTGAATGCAAGAGCCTTGTGTGCAGTCACGGTCCGTCTGTTTCGACAAAAGTAAGCCAATACTGCATTGTACCTACCGACCAACATTTACATTCGGTGAAATAATAAGTAGGAATCTATCTTTACAACTTGACCCAGCCAGGTGGCCGTGCGGTAACACGATATTGCCGAAAAACTACTTCTCGTTTGCCAAAACGTCTCAATGGTCTTTTGTAATTTATCGGGTTTTAAGGAACAGGTGGGCATCAAAACTTGCTTTTCTAAAAGCATAAAGTCGCACATAAACACACAAGTTTTAAAAATAGATGAAATTAAAATTATGAAATTTTTTAAATGTACAAGTTTTTACCCCTTTGGCCGCGTACGAAACCGGAAGTTCGTAGCCAGTTACGATAGAAGCAAAATTCATCTTTATACTATACTAGTTACTAAGAAATGTGTTTTTTCCAACTTTGTAATTCGTAAGTTTCAGTGGAAGAATAAATTTTACTGGTCGTCTAGTTTACTTACCTCTTCATTGACGACAACGCGACGGTCTGCTATTATCTATTTGATTATAGTTGCGGCTGTGTAAAGTCATTATTTGCTGGACATCATTGATCGAGCGAAGCGAGATCTCCAAATCAACTTGGGCAAATCGGCGTTGTATGTATGTCTGTATGCATGTTCGTTTGTCCGAGGATAACTTTCGAAGCGTTGATCCGATCTTCGTGAAGTTTGATACATAGGTGTGACTAAATGAGCTAAAAACGTAGGGGGTTGTTGAGATATTGGGGTTCAATGAGACTATTAGGACAAGTGGGACGTCAAATTAAAGGGCTTCATTAGTACTGTTACGCCGAGGCTGTTAAACAATGAGTAATAATCGTAACTTCTCGAACGCTTTTGTCTTGCTGCGTTATTGTTGTTATTGTCTGCGGTTGCGCACAATGGAGTGGCCATTGTGTCGAGGGACCGACCCTTTTCCTGGAACGATCGAGATCCTTCTCGAACAATCGAAATGTGTGGATATAAATAGGCCGGAGAGATGGCCGGACAGTCAGTTGTGAGTCAGTCTCGAGTCAGTCTCGAGTCTCAGTGAGTTAGTCTCAGCGAGGCCCTGGAGGACTGACGTGGGAAGGGTCTCGCGTGAACAGTAGTTGCTTCCGAGTCAGTCTGGATTAAGCTATACGTGCGATAATTTCGGTGACTTTAAGTGGTGCAACAGTGGTGTGAATTAGTGTGTTGTGATTACGTGTGACCAAGTTCGTGTATTCATCGTTTAGTGCTGAATAAAAGTGTTATTTTGGTTAGATCGATTCCCATTATTTTATCCCGAACCCTCAGCTCGTAACAGTACATTTAGACTTCGTTTTTATTTTTCGTAAAGTTCTTATAGATTTTGATTTATCAGCCATAACAAAAACTGAACTTTGACAAAATTCACAGGGTACACCAGTGACCCCACAGTGCTGTAATTTGGTATGCGTGTAGCTTAAGTAACACAAATATAGGAAGAAGTCTGAAATCCATAATTAATGCAATTTATATCCCAAAAAAGTTTAACCAAAAACATGAACAGCCGTTACCTGTAATTTGAATGAAACTGTAGGTTATGTAAGCTGGTTATTCGTGGCACTATTTTGATAGTCAAAGATTACAAATAGTATTTTTTTGTTTTAATTGGAGACTCGCGAGATCTCAGTTCGGGGCGAAGCACTAGTAATCCTAAAATTTAAATTGAATAGCCTTTATATAAGAAACTCTACTCTGATATTACATTATTTTCCTTAAGTTGTTTTTTACCGCTTGGCACCTGCGGCGTAGTTTTTTCCGTCATTGTGAAACAAATATTTCTATCTATACGATTCCCCGTATGACATGAATAAGCATTTCTTGCCAAGTGCATTTTGGATTTCCCACTTGTTCCTGTTTCGTGTCACGTCCGGTTTTTACCAGATCCTTTATGGAGGTGCCTTCATCATCTGCGTTTTTGTCAGTATATTTTGTATTTTACTACTGTTCTCAACACGATGGATTATCTCATAAGCTCATAGCTCATAAGCTGCTGCACTTTCATTAGATCCTCTTCCATCTGCAATGCGGTTTCCATTGCGTGGTCTCCACTTGAGAAGCTATGTGCCCCGCCCACGGCCATAATAACTTGGTAATCCTCAGGACTATGTCGGTGACTTGAATTGTGAATCAGAATCGTCACACTATCACACTAATATTATAAATGCGATAGTTTGGATATTTGTTTGTTACTCAATCGCGTCATAACGGCTGAACCGATTTCAATGAAATTTGGTATTTAGATACATTATGACCTGGATTAAAACATAGGCTACATTTTATTGAGAAACTAACTAGTAGCTAGTAGTAGGAAGCTAGTAAACCATATTTCATTAAATGTTGATTAAAGATCTTATAAATGCGGGCACATGTTATTTATACGATCGTTCCTAAGTGGATAAGCTTAAGTTGAACTTCGGAGTGTAGAAAATAAAACGAAATACGAAGGCATATTATGTAATTAAACACATATATTAAACACTTGATAGATAAATGGTAGGAGTAGGTTCGTATGAGTTCGTGGCTAACTAGTGCGTTGTTATGTTATGCCCCACAACAGTGGCGCTAGCTTATCATGGTGCTTTATTTTTTAGTACTTGTTGAATCGCTACGGCTTTACACAAGTGGTGAGTAGGTAGGCGTCATTATATTATTTATTTACATCCTTAGGTATGTTTAATTTATTATTCCTCACAATCTTAGGTATATTTAATTATTACCCAAAATCATATTAGTGAACAAGCGAAGCGAGATCTCCAAACCAACTTGGGGAAATCGGCTTTGTATGTATGTATGTTTGTTTGTCCGAGGATAACTTTTAAAGCGTTGATCCGATTATCGTGAAATTTGATATATAAGTAGGTGGTGTTATGTAGCACAATAGCACACTCCTGGTGTGACTAAATGAGCTAAAAATGTGGGGGTTGTTGCGATATTGGGGTTCAAGAAGGATAAAAAATGACACTATTAGGTCAAATGGGACGTGTAATGAAAGGTATTTATTAGTACATTTCGACTTCATTTTTATTTTTAGTATATAGTCCTTGTAGTTTTCGAGTTATTAACCTTAATAAAAACTGAACTTTGCGAAATTCACACCACAGTGCTGAAATTTGGTATTCGTGTAGCTTTAGTGACACAAATCTGAATTGTCTGAAATCTAGAGTAACTGCAATTTCTAGTCCTAAAAAGTAACCAATTACTCCGGTACTTGCATTTTTAATGAAACTGTGGGTCAAGTTAGTTGGTTATGCATTTCGTGGCACTTTTTTATTAGTTAAAGATCATGGCCGGCTTCCATAACGATCACTAAACGTATTTAGCAACTAAACATGTTTAAAATTGACGTATTTTTATGATTTGACAACTCCTTAAATCATATTTAGCCACGAAATAAGTTTAGACATCGTTGCGCAAGTCGCCCTAAGAATATATTTTTTTGTTTTTTCGGAGCTTTGCGAAATCTCAGTTCGGGGCGAACCACTAGTAATATTAGGTATATTTATCCTCACGTTATTTTGTTTATTTGATCCACTCAAAGAGGCTCTAATGGAAGACCTGCGCGGGTAGGCAGTGCAACCCAGCTCATAACTTTTTGTGACACATGCAGTGAGTAATTGAATACTAAATGTTTGACATAAATAGTGTAATGTTACTAACAATATATTTATAAGAATACAAATATGAAAGCTTTACAAGCTTATTGCACGCCCCTGAGTGGGGTAGAGTATAGTGAAACTATTTTATATTCAATTTTACATCTTTCTGTATAACCTATATTCTGGCAATAAATGATTTTGATTTGATTTGATTTACAATGAGACACACACACTGCAATATTTTTTATTTATATTTAATGTTTATTAAATAAATATTGCTAGACATTTCACACAGCGCTATCTAGCCCCAAACTAAGCAGAGCTTGTACTATGGAAACCAGATAACTGATAGAATACTTATATACATTTTTTTTGTAAATACATACTTATAATATAGAGAAACAACCAGACCCGGAACAAATATCTGTAGATCATGCAAACATTTGTTCCGCGGCGGGGATCGAACCCACTACCTCCTGCGTCTCAGCCGGCTATTCGCCCACTGCACCACGGAGTTTGTATTCTTTAAGGTATTGTTACTTTGTTCTTTATTTATGTCTCCTGTGTGTGTTTGTACTGTTTGCACTATTGGTGCTGTCACAAATATATGATAATTGATTTGATAATTAGTCAAAGGACAAATTTTACTAATAAACAAAATAATAAAGGCTAAATAAAATAGATGTACTTACTTACTTTATAAGGATTAAGGAGCCTATTTACCTAAGTATAACTTAGAAAACCAACTGCTCACAATATATAATACTTTTCTAAATCTGTTTTCTAACAAGCCTATATAAGAAGCACCGCTGGTTTAGGCGACTAATTGCTATTCAGAAGGTGGTTACATTTTACGACGTTCATCCAAGGCAATCATAGGTCACTCTGTCAAATTACTAGCATTGTTGTCTGCATGAACTATAACTATCAACTATAATACGATTCTACATATACTCCGACAAATAATTCGATTAAAAATTTACGTTTATAAAAATTTCAAAATATGTAATAATTACTAATACTAGCGGTTGGGATGTGGGGTCCACACTAATATTATAAATGCGAAAGTAACTCTGTTTGTTTGTTGTTACCTTTTGACGACTAAACGGCTGAATCAATCGTAATGAAATTTGGCAAAGAGATAGATTATATCCTCGAGACGGACATAAGGCTATCTTTTGTTTCTAAAAATTGTATGTAACATTGTAAATGAAATGGGCATTAAGGGGTTAAAATTATGAGATATTCTTTATACACCGTTGGTATATAGATAGTTTGTGACTGAGATTGGGACATAGGCTACTTTTTACCCAACTGCGCAGAAGAAGGGTAATGTTTTGATTGACAATCCACGCGTGCGAAGCCGCGGGTGGGTCAGCTAGTATTTCAATAAAACAGTGATTAAAATCAGCTTAATTACAGTTTATCGTAGGGCACTGTTCTAAGGTGCGTGATCTACGAGGCAATACTTTGCTATAGCGATGGTTACCACTTAACATCAGGTGGGTCATATGCATGCTCCAATCCATTTCAAGAAAGATATATTTTTTTTAATAATTCAAAGTCTCAGCACTTTAACTTTAGTTGATCAGTTGATTTGGCGCATTGCCAATGAATCGAAAGATCAACTGTTCATGTTTTCAAGCGGCAGCCCGCTAAACGTCATATAGGTATATGATTCCTCTAGTCATATTATGTATTTGACTAGCAGACCAATCCGCAGTTTCACACGTAGTTTTTTAATAAAAACATTACCCGCGTTCTGCGCAGTTGGGTAAAAAGTAGCCTATGCCATCCTGGGATATTGTAGCTTCCCAACGGTGAAAATAAATTTTTAAATCGGTCCAGTAGTTTCGGATCCTATTCAATGCAAACAAACAAATAATCAAATCTTTCCTCTTTATAATATTAGTATAGATTTCCTATAATCAGTCTGTAGAAAAACCTCTAAGTACCTACCTACTTAGTAAAACCGTTGATTTAAAACATTTTTGAATAGAAAACAAAGTTCTTACGGAGCTATATACAGTGTGGAAATTAAACTCAGGCCCTGGAGGGAAACTACTTAAAATCCTTAAGCTAGCTCATTTTACTTAAAGGAGACATTCCTTTATTTTTAAAAAGAAACAAATCTGCATTAAAATATTTTTTTAAACTCGCTTGCTTCGCCCGGGACTCGAACCAACTAAAATTTAAAAAAATAAACACTCTTTATTTTATTATACTAATCGGTAGTATTAATATTCAGGATAAAGTTTCTCTAAAAAATATTTGGTTACTGTTCACTTTTAACAAGTAAAAGACACGTAACAATTCTGTTATCTCTCCAACACTCAAAGACTTCGTATGAAGTACACGCTTGCTTATTTATCGTTAAGTACCTTGTTGAAATCTTCGATAAGAAAATTGTTCAATGGTGGTAATACCTCTATGCACATTTCCTTCTTACATGATCCGAGGCGTTCAGTGGAGAAGTTTAAAAATGGAACGTTTGACTTTGTTTGCGAGGCGGGACAATAATTTTAAAATTCGAACGATTTTTATCAACAGATTTTATTTAAGTAGTGTTGCTTCCCTTACGTAATTAAATTATCTCATAATGGCGTATCAAGAACAATTCGATTTATTAGAAGCTTACTTTGTTTGCAACAAGAGCTACGATTTAGCTCTGCAGTGGTATCGCGAGAAGTATCCAGACAGAGAACTACCATCTAGAAAGGTTTTGTCTCGAATTGTGAATAATTTACTGACCGTTGGAAGTTTTAAAAAGAAGACTGGACGCCCACAGCAACAAAATTTGGACTATAGCGATGTTGAGTTAAACATTTTAACCTACTTCGAGTGTTACCCGAAAGCTTCAAGCAGGGAAGCTGCTCAAGAGATAGGCATCAACCATACTAGTATACTTAAAGTTCTGAAAAAATACAAATACAAATGTTATCGTGATGGGCGATTGGTGCAGAAACTACATCCCGGAGATAGTGAAAGGAGATTACAGTTTTGTGAAAATATTCGAACAGAAATAGCCCTCAACCCAAATTTCTTGGACTGTATTGTATGGTCTGACGAAACAAATTTTAGTAATAATGGAATGTATAACAGACATAACAATCATTATTGGTCTCGTCAAAATCCATTCCGTGTCCGTGAAACGAACAATCAGGTCAGATTTTCGTTTAATGTTTGGTGTGGAATCAAAAGTAACATGGTTGTTTTGTTGCACATTTACGAAGGACATCTGAATGCAGCAAAATACATTGAAATATTAGAGCTTTTAAAAAATCAATTAAACCTTCTGCCAGAAGAGGAACGAAATAATATCATTTTTCAACAAGATGGTGCACCTGCCCACAACAGCAGAATTGCCAGGGCATACCTTAATGAAAATTTCAATGCCTGGATAGGTACAAACGGTACGATTAGATGGCCTGCAAGAAGTCCAGACCTGACGCCCATGGACTTCTTTTTATGGGGTCATGTAAAAAATGTTGTTTATGAAACTTGCTATGAAACCGTTCAAGAGCTAAGGATTGCGGTAGAAAATGTTATCAGGGGCATACACCACAACACTTTGCTGAAGGCTACAAGAAATGAATTTCAACGGCGACTAATGTTGTGTAGCCGGAACGACGGGGCTCATTTCGAACAATTTATCAGTTAAATAATTTAAGTGTTACAAAATTGATAGTAAAATAAAGTTGATGTTAGATTTAACGATTATTTTTATTTTTAAGACCAAATGTTTGTTACAGAAACTTTATCCTGAATATTAATACTACCGATTAGTATAATAAAATAAAGAGTGTTTATTTTTTTAAATTTTAGTTGGTTCGAGTCCCGGGCGAAGCAAGCGAGTTTAAAAAAATATTTTAATGCAGATTTGTTTCTTTTTAAAAATAAAGGAATGTCTCCTTTAAGTAAAATGAGCTAGCTTAAGGATTTTAAGTAGTTTCCCTCCAGGGCCTGAGTTTAATTTCCACACTGTATATAATAAAATTTATTAATTTCAACATAATTTTTATCATAATTAAATTCTAATCTTTTTTTTATAAATTATAGGCTAGCGTTTGACCATGACCTCACCTGACGGTAATCTCTTGTACTTAATAGTACTGTTTAAAAGATTCCAATTCCATTGTGGAAAAACTGACAGACGAGCGAACACCGGCTTAGCACAGAGATTTTTTATAGCAGCTTAAATAAAATTAAATATTAAAAATATGAAAACTGATGCAGTAAAGACTGTAAGTATCGAAAGGATATTTAAAATTACAAAACCTATCCTACCAGACGTCTTGAACTGCATTATTTACGATCATAAATTTCAACTATTACATAGGCAATATTTAGTTTCATATTCCTTCCTAAGCTTACAACACGAGGCTAAAGAACCAGTCTCGGTACTATGCTCGGTACTTGCGAGAGTAAGCACGCATGTCTTATGCCTCAGTGCGGTAACTATCGATACTTTACGATGTCCTCGATTATCGATACAATATTCGTATGCAGAATCGATATGGCAATTGGAACGTTAACTCTGGATTGTTCATCATTGGGCCACTGACCCGGGACATCTGTTTTACTTTTGTATCTATCGTTTCAGTGCGGTAAATGTATCCATTGATTTGGTAGTTTAGTCTTTAAAACATTTTATTTTTGTTACAGGTTCCAATCAAGTTACTGGTTGGCTGAACGAGGTCATAGGTATGTAATATTAACTCCTTTATCGTTATTTATGATAATGTGTAGGTAACATCACCTAGCATATTATTTTAAATAAATAGCTATTACGAAGTAGGTAAGTTTGAGCGCCACAATTTCCGCGTTGATAGAAATAATTGGATTGGAAAATTACCTACGTAGAAATAACTCCAAGTAAATATTGAAATTGAGGTAAACAACATGGGAAGTACGAAGTATAGATAAGAAAATGCAGGCAAGACCGCTTTACTACCAACGCGATACACTAAGAAATAATTATAGATTTCTGTGTTTGCACACCTACGCGGTCAATTAGGTAATCAACCAAGTCGACGTTTCATTGGACGAGACAAGAGAGCCATCAATGAAGCCTTGAATTTAGAATAGAATAGAATAAAAATTTATTTGCAACGTTACAGTAAAAAAAACACAGAAAAAAGAATGAGGTACAAAATATAACTTAAAACTAGACAATCTACAAAGAAATATATAAAAGTTGCAAAAGCGACCGAGTATAAATACCCACGCTGGTCTTCCGAGGGCCGAATCTGAATTGCGGACTATAACAAACAATAAAATAAAAAAGAAGTAATACATTGAATAGCGTGACATAAAATCTATAATTAATAAATATATATTTTGAAAGTTTAAATATATTTTATTACTTATATTTTCATTTATATATGTATTTGGTTCATTGTTAGTTAAATATTGAATGCCGCAGATGTTATATGAGATGTAAATAGAGTAATCGTCAATAAGACGTCTCCTGCATAAGCCTCCTCTTTAAATTTCCAGAGTAATCGATCTTGTATGTGCATCCAACGGTTCTCACCAACACTTATTAGGTTGTTTTTATTGATCGAGCGAAGCGAGATCTCCAAATCAACTTAGGCAAATCGGCGTTGTATGTGTGTATGTATGTTTGTTTGTCCGAGGATATAAGTAGGTAATGATGGCACAATTTCGGTGTGACTAAATGAGCTACAAATATTGGGGGGTTGTTGAGATATTAGGGTTTAAGAAGGGTAAAAAAAATAAAAATGAGACTATTAGGTCAAATGGGACGTCAAATGAAAGGTATTCATTAGTACATTTGAACCCCGTTTTTATTTTTAGTTTAATTCTTGTAGTTTTTGAGTTATTAGCCATAATAAAAACAAAACTTTGACAAAATTCACAGGGTACATCAGTGATCCAACAATACTGAAATTTGGTATTCGTATAGCTTTAGTGACACAAATATAGGCAAAAGTCTGAAATCCAGAATAACTGCCATTTGTACCCCAAAAAAATATAACCATAATCAAGAACCCTCGTTACATCTAATTTGAATGAAACTGTAGGTCAAGTAGGTTGGTTATGCATTTCGTGCCACCAATTTATTAGTCAAAGATGAAAACCGGCATGCACAAAGATCACTAAACGTATTTAGCGACTAAACATGTTTAAATTTGAAGTATTTGTATGATTTGACTACTCCTTAAATCATATTTAGCCACTAAATACGTTTAGGCATCGTTGTGCAAGTCGCCCTAAGAATAATATTTATGATGGGAGATTCGCGAGATCTCAGTTCGGGGTGAACCACTAGTAATAGGGGTCTTCCCAGCTGGATAAAATTGAACGAGTGAGGGTTTACAGTGAACCCTAGCATCGGCGTCGCTACGAACCATTAGTCCGTGGTTGTTGTTATCGTACTGGAGACGTTTATTATGTCTTATGTATGTAAGTACTCATCTATGACTGAAAAACCCAGAATGATCAAATAGCACACGAAAGATATGATTAAAAACTCAATAATACTTTTTTACTTATTGCGAACCTATTTATAATGATATCTACCTACCATGCTCGAAGTACAGTAAAATAAAAACTCTAGACCCTGCATTTCTCTTTAGTTTCTTTGGGTGATTCAGAGGCACGTTTATCGAACATATACCAACAAACATCAAAAAGCCAGTGGCGGATTTACCAGCTGAGTCTACGGCGGCAGATTTTAGAAGCGGCATAGGTAATTGGGGATCGTTTTTTTGGCGGTTTTTTATGTTTTGCAGAAAAAAGTCTCCACCTTTCCGATGACTTTTCGCTCATCCCTTTAATTGTACATCCAAGAAACTGTACCACAAATTTCTATTCTATGGTAATAAAACACCCAGTTCGTGACCCCCAGCCAACAGCATTTCTACATTACCCCGCCTTATCGTACGTGATTGAGCTTTCATTAGCTAGAAATATACCTATAAAGTATTTCTAGTGCAATTTCAACTCAATTCTTGGATTGAAAGATGGCAAAAATTTAACTGCGTATACTTGGGAAAATATGTAAATCCACCACTGCAAAAAGCTGAATTAATTACCGAATCGCATAGAGTTGTCAAACCTACATCCTACTTTGATATTATATGTAATGTATATTAAAAGCGTTTTTTATATTTCCCCAAATTCCTATAGATTGAAGAGTGCTTATAAATACTAAGGTAGGTACAGTAAAAAAAAGTCGGCAACCCCAGTATGACATCTAAATGTCATTGGAATGAAGTAAATTTAAATGTCCTGTGAAGTAAATGCTCTACCAAACTGAATTGCTTATGTATCGAGCAGAATGACTAACCATATTAATAATAGGTATTATGGAAGATCATCCACCAGCTAAAGGCAATAAAATAAAATAACAAATTAATTATACTGTAATTCATAAATAACTAGCTGACCCTACGAACTTTGTACCGCCTTGTCATGAATATACAACGCGGGCTGCCAATGTACATTGCCGGTAGAATAATCAATCGGCCATCATTAGCTGCTATATGTAATATAATAGATGTATAAGAAAATTAATTTTCTTCATATATTTTTTTAGATCTTTGATTTGTTGAGCCGTTCTTGAGTTGTAAATGGTGCAACTAACCCGACTTAGTTATTTATATAATAGATAAGGCATATAAGTGTAGAAACATACCCATTTTCCTGTTCTCAAAATAAATAACAAAGCATCCATAAAGCAACATAGAGCCATATACAGAGCCCAAGTAGTCTACTTTTAAGACAAGACCATTACTAGTAAATAGTTTGGCCGAAACTGTAGGTATTTGGAGTGCTAAAGTCTTTTAAATATATTTTGAGAGTATTTTGTAACGATTACTCATCGCAATAATATCTAAGGGGCATTTTAAAACATCTATCTGAGAGTAGACGCGGTGGAGGTACCCGCTAGTTTAGGAAATCTATACATATCCATAATGTCAAATCCAATATTTGCTTGTTCTACAGATACGCATATTTCTTCCTTATTGTCCATATCTGCTTATTGGAATGATTCACTTTTACATTTATTATTTTGACATATTATTTTATTACGATTAAATTATTTATTTTTTTAATTTTTATTCATGAACATATTAACTACCAATTATTATTATTTTTTTATTAGGGTTTATTATCAATTTTACTGTAATGTTAACTTGTCATTTTATTTTATCCGAATTTAAGTAGAAACTTTTATTGATAAATGAATTTATTCATAATCATCATTTTTATTTATATCTGCAAAACAAAAAAACCGCCAAAAAACGGTCCCCAATTACCTATGCCGCTTCTAAAATCTGCCGCCGTGGGCTCAGCTGGTAAATCCGCCACTGGCTTTTTGATGTTGGTTGGTAATGAATTTATTAATTTATTAAAATTATTGATTTATGCTATAATTAGTATTATTAATGTTATTGTAATTTTATACTATTGTGGTTATGCACCTGTAATTAAATTATTGTTTCTTTATTTATTAAAACTGGATAGGTAGTAACATTGTACACTCGGAAGAGTAATGTGACTGGACACTGGTATTTTTTTTCTATAGAAATAAGATCTGTATAATACCACATTTATAATGAATAAAATGGTTTCAATGGTTTCCGAATCTGGGTGTTCCTCTCTATTCCTATATATTATAAGAGAGTACGAATTTACCAAATAAATATTAAAAAACTTGTATTCTATCAGCTGTCTGGTCTCCACAGTACAATCTTTATTTAGTTTGAAGCAAGATAGTTGTGTGTGAAATGTCCAGCATTGTATATTATTTGTATTTATCTTCATTTCAACACACTATTCCATTATATCACCGCTTTCTATACATTTCAATCATGTTTTTATGATGGTTATAAACAGTTTTTCACTTTCTACGTATTTTTCTTTACTACAAAAGATAATGTTAAGTCTATTTTAAGTACAATGTATTTCAATTTGTAAGACTATATGTAGATATGTAAGTAGGTAGAGGCTGATTACTTAGCCTTATATATTTAACGCCTAGCGTCAGATACCTATATCTGACGCTAGGCGTTAAATATATCAAAGAACCTACTTAGAATAGAATAGAATACTCTTTATTGCACAACAACAAAATTAAAAATACAATAAAAATACACCAAAATTAAGGTAAGTACAATGGGCGGTCTTATCGCTAAAAGCGATCTCTTCCAGACAACCTTTGGATGGACAGGACAAAACAAAATCAAAAAGACGGCGGTGTATCTACGAGTACGTTCATAAACCTACATAAACTACCTATACATACTACTTAGACTATATACACTACTTATATATACTACTTAGATATGTCTTCTAAAAGAAATAGTTACCCCATTTATCGATTGTAAAAGCTTGTTATAAAAAGGATATAAAGGTTTTCGTTGAAAATAAAAGTAAGTACTTTGAAGTTACAGAATCCTGGAAATAGTAAGTGGGTGTTTCGAGAAGTGCGTCTGTTATCTCGCTTCGCTTGATTTAATTCTTTAGTCACCCTGTACGTTGTATTAAACCATTATTAATCTGTGCTAAACATATTTTCACGCACGATGTCGTCAACACCCAACAACCTATCGATTCAAGAAGGTGTTGTGAGTTTCTTCACAACGACCTAATGTTATATTGTCACGAGTTGCGCACTGTACATTTGTTTTCGCTAAATTTCAGTGTAAACAGATAATGGATTATCTGACACCACAAGTCACCAAAAGAGCTATAAAGGCTGTATGAGGCACCGAACTTTAATAAATGTAAAGATCAAGCTCGCAACTTATGAAAATACTGACTTAAATTAGCTGTAAAGTTACTCATGGAAACTGCCCGAATGGCCAAACAGGCCACCAGTGTCGATTGTATGCAAACTACTTGAATTACTTACAATGACGTCTATAAATTTATCTTTGAGTGACCGCAATGGCTTTAGTATTGTGTGCAATTAATTGATTGGACTCTGATTGACAGTTTGATGTTTATGCTCATCAGCTGACGTAAAGAACGCTATTGATTCATTGTTATTGATGAATTCGGCACAGTATTATGTAGCAGGATTAATTTACTTATGCCATATGTACCATATACCTTACCATATATCTTATATCATATGTCCATGCTCCAAAATGTACAAGATACCTCATAAAAAGTATCCGGAATACAAGTTACAAGAAACTTTTAAGGCATTTGAGACATTAGATAAAATATACTTTGGAAATGGTATTTAAAATACTAGATATAAACTAGGTATTTCCTAAATACTTTTTTAAAATAAAATTATTTTTGAAAGAAAACAAATCTTCGATCTTTGCCAGAATCTGAACTAGACCATAGACCATACAGTTTTTATCCAACAGTGCGTTCAGATTTGTCTGTATGATGAGATGTCATAATTTAAAAAAATGCGTAGGTAATTAATAAAAGTAACATAGTATTTAAAAAATACAAAGATAATTAAAGAATGTATCTAAATACAAAACACGAAATTAAATTAAAAAAAGTATTTGAGTTAAAATAAGAAAATAAGTATTTTGTATCTTGTATTTAAAATACTTATACCTATCTAAAATAAATCACATCTCTATGGTTATAATCTTAGTCACGCTGCTTTTGATACGTGACATGAGCGTGGCTTCAAAGTGATCCCAAAAAGGCTTTTTTTTTAAGTAAATTTTTTGAATGCTTAGTGATTCTGAGACTTGGTGCTTATATATGTTGGGTAATCAAGGGCAGCATTATTCTACCAACTCCTATCAAAAATGAAATATAGGGTTACTAAAAAAAGAGATACATGTCAATCAAAACATTGATAAGTTAGAAAGACTACAATCTAATTCATGATGTTCTAGAAACTTTTACATTGTTATTCATTTGGTGCTATTTAGAACGCCTACCAGTTATCTTATCGTGGATTCCGCAATGGCGGGCGCAGATAGCTATGTATACAAATTTTATCATTTATCAGATGATAGCTGGTTCTACAGATAGCTTTGGCTTGTCTATTTACCACATCTATTTTGTTCTCCATTCAAGTTTTGCCCAATTAAAAACAAAATTCTTGAGGCATAATGCAACTTGGACTCTCTTAATTCAATGAAAATAACAAAATCACCAAACCAATTAATGAGTTCACTAACGCTTAATCGCGTAGATACCGGTGACTAAGCAACCAGTATTATTAATAAAACAAAATACTGGTTTCTGACGAATTAAAAAAAGATTTTAGCTCATTTGGATATATAATACAAGATACGCTGTTTCGCCAGTATTCGCGTGTGTGCGTCACTTCGACACACGCTCACGTTTACCAACTGCGGTGTGATGTTATGTTACCTTTTGTTTTTATCTGGCGACCGACATACGTAGGAACGAACGGCAGGGGCGCCCTTCATTCGACGACAAACATTCGAACGAGTACCGTGCTGTTAACTTTATTCAGTGCTCCGTGAAAGTGCTTCAACTTTCTATTATAATCCAGTGTTTGTCCCAATAAATCAGCGGTTAGTCCAGATTGGATTGTTGGATTGAAGTGGTTCGTGTTATGAAGATTTAGTTGTGGAATTTCAATGTAAGTTGAAACAATGGTTGTTCAAAGTGTTTTATCCTTATCTTAGATTAGGACCTTTTGTTGTCAACTTTCCAAGGCGAAGTAACTTTTCAAACATTTCTTGCTTGTTCATACTTATATTTTATTTTACAAAGCCAGTGGCAATTTTTTTTTTACCGAACTGAATACATATTGTAAGTTTAACCTGTCAAGGATCGTGTAAGGTTGTGAACTTGTGAGGTCTGAGTGAGTAAAGTATTTTTTAAGTTCTAAGTAAATCCTAGGCTGCTTAGGGAACAGGGTACTACGCCCTGATTTTGACTACCGCTATAACTGTGTGCGTGCCTCTTGCCACTAGCTCGGAAGCCTGGGGTGCGACAAGACAACCTATCAGGGGATAAATTGTGTATACTATAAATATATAAATACAAGACCACACAATTGCTGACCTCCCTCCATGGAAGAACGGTCTCAATCTGTGGGAAGCTCTCCGATCCCAATGCAAGGGTAAAATCG
Source organism: Philereme transversata (assembly GCA_963924445.1). Taxonomy (NCBI): domain Eukaryota; kingdom Metazoa; phylum Arthropoda; class Insecta; order Lepidoptera; family Geometridae; genus Philereme; species Philereme transversata. The sequence continues at coordinate 17,841,757 of OZ004342.1, forward strand.
AGAGTATCCAGAATTGATATATTAAAAATACCTAAAAACATATTATTGATATTGTTTCTTGTCGTCCTCAGTCCTTTACATCGAATACGTTATCAACATAATTGGCAGAAGTGATTGTCATGTAAATAACGATGACTTGTTGCGAAATGTGAAGGAAAATCACTATTTAGAGGTCATCCGGTCTGTACGCAAATTATCACCGACTTGGCCAAGAAAATTTAGACGATTATCCAAACAGTCTTGGCAGTTGAATAACATGTTAGATCGTATCTACGCTGATTTTCTGGGCCCGGTGTATCCATGTCTTAGACGTTTGTGGCCGCACTCCTCTGAAATGGGTAGACAGATTTTAATTATTATTTTTTGTCTATTTGGTAGGTATGAGAAAAGGTTGTAAATTATTTTTCACCATCCTACCCCCACCTCCCATTTATTAATCGCGATTTTAGTATTTTTGTATGAAAAATATCCATATAAATTAACCGTCGTTCATTGACGTGAAGTCGTTTACATGAAGTGTCGCATCACTTTGACAAGAGTGTTTTATACAGGGTGTCCCGGAACTAGTATGTTAAGCCTGAACGGGGTGATTTGGACCATGAAAATGAACAGTTGTGAAGGTACAATGCCTGAAAATTCTTATTTTCATATTTCCATACAAAACTTTTTATTTTATTTTAAAAAATAAACTTGAAAACCCTAATTTGTCAACAATGTTCTAAATAGGTAAGTACGTTATCTACCTACATAAATCCGCGGGACTTCACCCATTGTTACCAACTATTGTGTATTTTTATCTTTTTGTTTGTTTCCTGTGTGGTGTACAATAAAGTATTTTCATTCATTCATTAATTCAAATTTTGTGCAATGCTAAATACCTAGTTAGGTGTAGGTAGCCCCGTTCGGCTTGACGATTTTTGAGATGGTTTTAAAAATCTTAGGTAGGTAGGTAGGTACATAACATTTAATTAATCGGCACGTGCTCCGTAGAGTTTTTAGGTTTATCACGGCACTTAACAAAAATCACATAACACGGTAAGCAGGTAGGTAGATAACTACCTACTTGAAACACTTTTTAGTCTGTTTTTGAAGTCAGAACAGAAAAATCACATAGGTATCACGTAGGTACGTAGGTAACAATCACTTAAGTTAAATCACGGAGGAACAGCTGCTCCACAAGAAGAAGTCGAGTGGAGTCAGGTCTGGAGAGCGAGGCGGCCAGGCCACTGGGCCGCCACGGCCTATCCACGAAGTGAAGCGCCTATTTAGGTAGTCGCGCACGGCGCGTGCGCAGTGTGCTGGGGCTCCGTCCTGCTGGAACACCATGTCCCGGTACACGCGCAACGGGAATTCCTCCAGTCGATCCTCTACCTCCCCCCTCAGGAACTCGAAGTAGTTCTCTCCGTTCAGCCGGTCGAGCAGGACCAATAATCCTGTCTCCGATGACAGCGGCCCAAACGTTTATGGACCAACGGTGCTGGAATCTGGACTGGTGGATCGCGTGCGGATTCGTGCGGCACCAACACACAAAATCATGTTGTGTAACTCGACATTCTCGCTTGGATCGGAGCTCAGAAGGAATCGGAACTCTGAATTAATGAAGTTATCAAAGCCAACGCGAACAAGTGACTGAAGTGAAAATCAAAAAATAAATGAACCGTTTCCGTGCGGAGGTCTTTTTAGCTATCTTACCTTTACCTGGCGTCCAAAAATCCCGTTAGGTCTTTGGGGCACCAAGCGCCAGAGCCACAATAATCAACCGTATACGCAAGGGCATACGGAACATTGTAGGCGAAGGGCCGGCGAACAGCACAAAAAATGGGTAAAACCCATTGTTCGGGATAATCCATAATTGAAATTGCCGTCATATTTTAGGGTTCATTTTTGATGTGAAAATTAAAAACCATCATTGGTCCGGTCAATTTAGACATGCAAGGGTACAAAAATTCGCATAGAGCTAAAAATTGGTATGAATGTTCGGAACACCATATGAATGCTAAAAAGTCCCCATCGATCCCGTACCTGTTTTTTTTTTTTATCCAATGTCAAAGGTCTCTAAAATTAGTTTTTCGTTTTATCTCAGAAACCGGGGCTCTTAGGAAAAAAAGACATTTTTAATAAATAATAACATGATCTACAATAATTTTGGTCGTTTTAATTTTATGATAAAACTTACCGTTTTGCTGAAAAACGCGAAAAATCAATTTTCGAGACCTTGAATAAAAAAACCAGGTATGGGATCGATGGGGACTTTTCAGCATTCTCTATGCGAACTTTTATAGCTTCACTTCAATTTTTAGGGCTAATTGGACCGGACTACTTGATGACACTCATGTTTGTAGGTAGGTTCTTACTAGTTTGGTTCTTAGTTACCTAATTAGGTAGTTTATTTTGGTTGTCATGTCACTGCAGCACTGGGTTTTCCTGGTCTCTCATTCGTCAAACATCATAAGAAACCACCATGACCTTGGACACGGATTTTTGGTCACAAAAACTTTTCACCACACTGGTTTTTTCACCATCAGACACGATTCACGACCCTCATACCCCGACTTGATCACTGACCTAACGCAGAGTAACCAAGAAATAACCAGTGGTAGGACGAAAGAATTCAACCTAGAGTGACCAAGAAAGAACCAATGACATTATGAATAAATGACTGAACACCACCATAAAAAAGATAAAAATATTTTGTACGGAACCCTTTAAATATGTAACTTATTTCATAAAGATTTTGTGGGCGGAGCCTACCAGTCCAGTGAACTCAAACGATGCTTCATCTTCAGGTCAAGCTCAGAGTACAATAAACTCTAAAATCAGCTGATTTTAGGGTTGTCACCACTTGTCGTACGTTCAGTTTTCAAGCAAACTTTGCTGCACTGTACTTCAATGAAAATCATCGAATTTACAAAAGTCGTAGAACTATTGTTGTTCTCCTAAGTGTCCAGAATCGCCCCCCCTCGGGATAACATACTAGTTCTGGGACACCCTGTATAGTTTTTATCCCTAAATTCCCACGGGATCGTTAAATTTCAAGCATGCGAAGCCGCGGGCGGGTCAGCTAGTAGACCAATAAAAATATCAGAAACACTATGCATTGCTTGAAAAAGATACTAAAGAGAGGAAATACCAGACGACCATTTCCATGAATCGATCAGTTAATAATTAGACACCACTTATTCAACGTTAACTGAAGGCTACATTTTTTCTATAAGTATTGAGCTATAGTATTGAGTATACCTAAGAATTGAGTTATTGTGTTGGGGGATTAAGTCCTGAGGTATGTGGAAGAGCATTCACATACTCAATCTCAAGTTCGGAATATCAAGCCACCTTCGAAGCTGCTTTTGTTTGATGCGTCTGGAGTCGACCAGTGAGATTGACTCCAAATCCTATGTACTTACTCTACTACTATGTACTACTTATGTACTTACTTATTGTATGGATCTAACAAGTATTGTATCATTTTAGAATTATGATTAAATGCGCCAACTATTAATGCCACTTGCCAAGGCACTCTAGTACATTTTTTTTAAAGGAGGGCCTGTCAAAGTCCACGAATCTTGAAAATTTTAAATTCGTTGTTTAACAAATAGTCTCAATTCTCGGAAACTTGAGGCAATTGTGTCATTATTTTTTATTGGGATTCTAGAAATGTTGTTTAGAGCTACGTCTCCAAAGTTCAAATGAACAAAAATAAAAAAGAATAACCACAATAACCAAAAAATGGTACAGTTTGATCAAATTTCTAGGTTTTTCTTAAAATGCCCATAATTTTCAAACTGCATGGGATAGATTTTTTTTCAGATTTTTCTCGTGATGGTTATGATCAATCCTGTCACCCCGTTTCGGCTTGACGTTGAGTTCTGGGACACCCTGTATACTTAGATAAATTATGAATGGACTTGTGACATACACTCTACGCGAATGCGCAGGAGGGTAATGTTTTATTGACAAACCACGCGTACGAAGCCGTGGGCGGGGCAGCTAGTACATAATAAAATATTAAACTGTACTACATTAATTATTTAGAGTTTTCTCTGCGTTGGCGCCTGTACCTATACTTTCGAAACACAGAGCCTGCAGGCCAAAAATCAGGAGCAAGGAAAATATCCTTATGCTTTGCAGGCGCTGGAGTAAGTACATAGGATTTGGAGTCAATCTCACTGGTCGACTCCAGACGCATCAAACAAAAGCAGCTTCGAAGGTGGCTTGATATTCCGAACTTGAGATTGAGTATGTGAATGCTCTTCCACATACCTCAGGACTTAATCCCCCAACACAATAACTCAATTCTTAGGTATACTCAATACTATAGCTCAATACTTATAGAAAAAATGTAGCCTTCAGTTAACGTTGAATAAGTGGTGTCTAATTATTAACTGATCGATTCATGGAAATGGTCGTCTGGTATTTCCTCTCTTTAGTATCTTTTTCAAGCAATGCATAGTGTTTCTGATATTTTTATTGGTCTACTAGCTGACCCGCCCGCGGCTTCGCATGCTTGAAATTTAACGATCCCGTGGGAATTTAGGGATAAAAACTATATAAAACACTCTTGTCAAAGTGACGCGACACTTCATGTAAACGAATTCACGTCAATGAACGACGGTTAAATTATATGGATATTTTTCATACAAAAATACTAAAATCGCGATTAATAAATGGGAGGTGGGGGTAGGATGGTGAAAAATAATTTACAACCTTTTCTCATACCTACCAAATATACAAAAAATAATAATTAAAATCTGTCTACCCATTTCAGAGGAGTGCGGCCTGTCAAAGTCGACGAATCTTGAAAATTTTAAATTCGTAGTTTAACAAACAGTTTCAATTCTCGGAAACATGAGGCAATTGTGTCATTATTTTTTATTGGGATTCTAGAAATGTTATTTAGAATTACGTCTCCAAAGTTCAAATGAACAAAAATAAAAAAGAATAACCACAATAACCGAAAAATGGTACAGTTTGATCAAATTTCTAGGTTTTTCTTAAAATGCCCATAATTTTCAAACTGCATGGGATAAATTTTTTTTCAGATTTTTGTCGTGATGGTTATGATCAATCCTGTCACCCCGTTTCGGCTTGACGTTGAGTTCTGGGACACCCTGTATACCAAATTCCATTGAAATCGGTCGAGCCGTTAAGTCGTGAAAAGGTAATAAACAGACAGAGAGACAGAGTTACTTTCAAATCGGTAGGTATGTACGTAAATTATAACCTGGATTAACACAAAGGCTACTTTTTGTTGACAAACAACGCGTGCGAAGCCGCTGGCGGAACCTAGTTATACATATTAACCTTCCTCTTGAATCACTCTATCTATTGCTGAAAACTGCATTAAAATCCGTTGAGTAGTTTAAAAGATCTAAGGTAACAGACAGCGGAAGCGACTCCATTTTATACTATGTAAAGATGTTAGTCGTGAGGTTTATAGTTATGGGTCCTTGTAATTATTTTTTTTATTTTAACACGCTGCCTGAAAGTAACGTTATATTGGAATATTATTATAGGCTGGTTATTCAATGGGTTATCGTGCTTCGTCCTATATTTACTTTAAATCTAAGGACAGATTTATAAGGTTCTTTTTCGAATTTAGCTTTAGTACATTAAGCTTTTCATGATAATTGATATTGGGTTACAATCCCATAAAATTTGGTATTATAATTAAATGAGTTTTATTCCTTAATTCGTGACAGAAGCATACTTTTTATCAGGGAACCGCGCGAACAAAACCGTGAGCAGAAGCATGTAGTAATGACAAAGCGGTAGTGGGTTAGCAACCATCGATTTTCATGTTCAATGTTGATTCTTTGTATACTTACTTAGTTAGCCTTGGGAACTTGCTGCAAAAGTCTTGGCATGATGATACATTTTAGTGACGCCTAGTAAATTATCAAATAAAAACTAAATAAACCTTGTTTATTGGGACACCTCCCCTGTATATATGAAAGTGAGGGATGATTTTTTGTACTCACTCACCCCATCGTTAAATAAATCTTTTAAAACACTAAGGTTTCTTGAACACTTCTTTGGTGATGCGAGAGTGCTCTCGTATCAAAGAAGTGTTGAAGTAAACAGGCTTTTACGAAGAATAAAGCTAAAAAGTGGCCATTTTCGTAATAGTCGTGCGTGGTCCAACACGCGCTTGACCAATTTTTTTTAATTCTCAGTGCAATATTGTCACAGCTGCTGACATTTTTGTAAAATAGTTTGGATTACTTTGTATAGAGTACTAACTACTAGCGTAATATTTAAAAGCGGTCAACGTTCTTTTAATTGGTATCATTACAAAAGAAAGTGTTTACAATATTATATTGTATAGGTATATTGTGATATGCGAACTTTGCTTTAAGCACTGAGCTGAGAGTACTTTTTCTATTAGGTTGGACGTCAGGATACGTTTTTTTTTAGCAAAATTTGCAGTTCTGTGAATAATTAAGTCTGTCAAAAATAATTTTATAATTCTGTTTAACTCTATTCTCTACATGATTCAGAATTTTTTCGTTTTGAATAGGTACTTATTTATTGGAAATTTACAGACAATTCGTTTAGGCAATTCGCGAAGGAACAGAGAGTAAAATTGACATTTCAAAGTGATCCTTCTGATTTTAATGAATAAAAGATTTTGACTTTGACTTTGGTAGTTACTTATTTGAAGAAGAGTGTTTCTTAGGGGTCATTTTAAATAGACTCTGCCATGCGCCGGCGTATGAAACCTAGTATCTTAATAATCTGCTAGATTTCCAATAGCAAACAACGTTATCATCACTGATATTTTCTTGTTGAATCTCTATAATACCTACGTCTGATCAAAGATTACAACATTTATTGATTAAAATCTGTAAAACTGTATGTCCATTTGTGTCAATATTTAATATACCTACCTAAAAAAATGCTGAATGACAATCCTATCAAGGTTCTAGAACTATCAAATAGGAAATAAACTATTCAGCGTTCTATGTACAAAAACATCGTCAAAATCACATGTCTTTGTGAAGTCGACGCGACAGACAACAGATGGACAATGTGCAGATAAGATTTCACGAGAACAATGCCCAACATCTGCTGTGCCATACGTAATTGTGTGTGTTCGAATATTATTTATGCCTATATGAAGCTGTTCCGGGGTTTTGTTTGTGAAAATAATGTAGGTAGGTATTAAGATTAACTCTTTAATACGAAAGTTTTTTATTTTAGAGATAGATTACATAGTAGTAAGAGGTGATAAGTTAGTGGTCAAACGAATGTTATTATTAAAAAATATTATAAAAAAATGACAAAAAAAATGATGTCTGTTGTATGGGAGCCCCACTTAAATATTTATTTTATTCTATTTTTAGTATTTGTTGTTATAGCCGCCACAGAAATACATCGTCTGTGAAAATATCAACTGTCTAACTATCACGGTTCATGAGATACAGCCTGGTGACAGACTGATAAGACAGACAGACAGACAGACAGCGGAGTCTTAGTAATACGGTCCCATTTTACCCTTTGTGTACGGAACCCTAAAAAGCTGACCCCAAAACAAAATGAAAAGAGGTAAACTAGCTTGTACCTAAATATTTTTTTTGGGTGATATTTTTAGTCTTTTGGATCTTCTAAATACCTGCATTATGATACTTCATTCGATAAGTTTTGATAAATTTTCGTATCTTAAAACTCATGATTTTCAGTTTACTCGTTTGACAAATCTAATGACACCACATGTGTCAAAATCCGTCAAGCCGTTAAATATAAGTACCTAAAGGATGCGTCAAATGAAGGTCTCAGTCGCAGGAGGGGCACAGTTACACTGTTACAGGGGGTGTGACTCGTTCGGAATAATTTATAAAAATAAAGTTACAGTGTAACTTGTTGGGAAAAAAAATCCCACCCAAATGAACAAACATACAAACATACCTACATACTCTTCTTTAGCCAGGCTAGCATGACCATCCTAGAAAAGTTTACTCTACTGAAGAATAGAGTAAAATTACATATCAACGTAGAATGTAGAAACATTTCTACGCGAGACCGTACAAATCTTTCTACTCTCTACGCTAAAATGTTATAAAGTTACCTACGCACAGCGACGATTTTGAGGTCATTGTGATTGAGTTCGTGGTAGGGGAGGGGTGGTATGAAAGGGACATTTTTGGTTTTGAGGCTCTAGTAAGGAATTGAAAAAATATTTGGAAAAGGTTAGAGTCGAATAAGAAGCGTGTATTATTTAACTATTGAAATGAAATGCCATAATTGTATTTAATCAATACCTAGTTGTTTATTTTAGCACCTTTAAAAAATGTGTATTTTGTCCCTTTCATAAATCGACTGTATTGAAAGGGACGCAGTGATTTATGAAAGGGACAGTACCTAATTTCAAGGGAAAATGAATACAATAACTACATAGGTATGTTAAAAATCAAATTTAAAAGTGACTAGATACATTTATATTTTGAAATCTTACCGTTTTCATCTTACATATTAATATAATCAAGTACTTTTTTATAATTTAAACAGAAAATAACAATATTATAATTTTTTCTCAGATACCTTTAATGAACTTAAAAATTATTTGGTACACCTTTTCATATGATACTTAAAATCAACAGACTCCTTTTATTTAACAAGAAATGAAACACTTATATAAAATTAAAGAAAAAAACAACAATTTTATAGATCTTCTCTTAGACTTAAAAAACTTGAAAAATAATTATTGCTTTTTTGATAGAATTATAATCAACAGCCTCCTTAAAGTTTGACTTACAGTCTTATAAAAGTAATCAACTTAGATAAGTCCCAAGAATTGTGGTTTTTAGTGACATGAGAGCAAAAAAAATTAAAACTACCTTTAACGCCACAGGTTTCGTGTGCCCAATTTGTACAAATTTTACATTGAAACCAATCTTCAGTGCTTTCTGCATATTTTTTCTTACAAAAATTACATTGGTCATTATCTCCTGTTTTACCTTTTGTAATGCTGCGATTTCTTAATCTTGGAGTGACTTCTTCATTTTCAGAAATATCATATAACGAGTCAGAATCTGTATCTACATTTGACAACGTATCGTTGCTGCTGCTACTGCTTGCGATTTTTCGTGCAGCCTTTTTCTTCTTCTGAGTAGCTTGAACATTTTTCTTATTTTCTGTTTTCTTTTTAGTCTTCCCGTTACTTTTGTTTTTGTTTGATTCTTGATCTATTACTGATGATTGAGCATACTGATATGCTAGTTCTCTGACTTGTTTAGTTGTCAAGCCATAGCACATCTTTGCGGAGGTCTTCAAGTAATCTGCCAGCGAACATTCTTGGTCTACCGTGAAAACTCTTTTATTGCCAATGTTTGGTTCATAAACAAATGTAGTACATTCAGAAGTTTTAGCTTTGGTGACCAATCTGTGCAAATGTGATTTGCTTACATTAAATAACGTCGCAACCGATCTCACAAAAATATCTTTCTGTAATACTTCATTTACTGCGTCGTCTATTTTTTGTTTATCGACACGCGTTCTCTTTTTAGGTGGCATTTATTATCTGAAAAAGAAGTGATAAATTTATTAGATACCTAGTGAAAAATAGCAGTCTTGAAGGGGACAGTTACGAAGGGGACGTCCCTTTCATAACCGTTTGGTGTGTCCCTTTCATAAATATCATACAAAAGTTGAAAACATAACCACAAAATATACAATTTCAAGTTAAAGTTCACTGACCTTATGTTTTCGTATCTGTGAATGTCCAGCTATCTTAAAAAGTGATACACACGTAAATAATTAACTCGCAGCACTCGATAAAACGTTTCACAATTATAACAGCAAAAATACTATTCAATCACAACAACAACACTCGCACGATTCCGCCATGTTTGAAATGACAGGAGTATGAAGTTAGCTGTGTTGTCCCGAAATTATTTATATTTCACCAGTTATTTGAGTTGTCCCTTTCAATACGTGTCCCTTTCATACCACCCCTCCCCTACATACCTACCTATATCACAAGGAAACGTAGCATTTAAATTAATTTACGAAGGTCTTACGTGAAAACATAATTGACCATTCTAGTAAAGATTCTAGATTTTGAAAAGTGATCGTGTTGTTCTAAATGGAGTGTATCTTTAAAGAAGGATCTGGTATATACAGACAAACCCAGAATTAGAAGCGATGGAATGCTATAGATAACTTATTGCATATGGAGTATTCGTATTGGTGTTTATTTATAACAGAACATGCACAGAACATTTAAAGCACATGTCTACAACTGTTTTATAAGGATTTATTGTGAAAATACTTACTTCATACCAAAATATTTGTTCTTTTGGCCGCAGTTTTGAACCATTGTTCGCTTATGCAATTTTGCAAAAAGAAATTGCTATTGTTAAGTACTTTATAAGTAACGTGAACGGACGTATGTCCGAAAAATTTCATAATTGAGGTAACGTTTACTTTTCTCGTAGTAATGACCTATTATGACAAATTACATACGCCTTTTGCGCCCAGTTAGGGGCCGAGAGCAGGCAAAGGGAACACTTAAACCAGACAGAACAATCCAGAATTGTTTTTTTAGAGTCTTTTTCTTTGTCTTGTCTTGTGATTGTAACTCATCCAACGAAGCTATTTTACATTTTATCTTGGCTAGTCTACATGTGATGATAAAGTTTTTGATTAACCTATTTGTTTCTATCTTTTCAGAGTTCGCTAAGACATGGGGGTGAGGTACCGGGAGTTGCTGCTTCTAGCAGCGTGCGCATGCGCGCTCGCAGCCAGTGCGGCCACCAACAAAACGACTAAGAAGGACGCGAAGGACATTCTGGATAATTATGAAGATTACGACTCCGCTGACGATGTCCAGGAAGTACTATTTAACGAGAACAGACCCTGCCCCAGGGATTGCATATGCACTGTATCTCAGGGATACAGGATAGCGAAGTGCAACCGTCTCGAAGTCGACGTACAAAAGTTCGGCGAAGATATCACTGATCTCGTGATCGAGCACGTTGATCCAAGCAACCCTATTCAGTTGGATGACTTTATATTCAAGAAGCTCGGGCTTCACCAGATCGCGACTGTCAAAATCGTGAACAGCACTATCAGTTACGTTGGACCTAATGCTTTCCACGGCCTCCACGAGCTATACGCCGTGAATCTATCCAACAACAAACTGAAGAGTCTGTACCCTGAAACGTTCGCAAACAACAAGAAATTGTTGCTGCTGACTCTATCCAACAACCCCTCGTTGAAGTTTCCCGCAGCTGGTTCTGAAGAATACTTCCTAAACGCGTCCTCCGTCCAAGAACTCGATGTTTCCTACTGCAATATGCAATACATCACCGCCAACACTTTCAAAAACATGCCTGGACTCATGTATCTGAATGTTGCGGGTAACAACCTCTCCGATATGGATGCTGACACTTTCAAGAAACTGCTGGACTTGGAAGAACTTGACCTTAGTGATAATAACATCAAATCACTGCCAGATGACATTTTCTCAGAGAACCTTGAGCTTGCAACGCTCCATATTCTCAAAAATCCCATCGATACCGTCTACGGTCTGCAGATCTCAGACTTATTAACTCTAAACGCAGGTCAGACTAACATCAAATTCGTTGGACCTTCCATGTTTAACGGAATGACCTACATTGCTAACCTCAACCTCAGCGGAAATAGCATCGAGAAGATACACAACCAAGCATTCCACAAGCTCGTCGAACTCAACTACCTGGACCTGTCGTTTAATGATCTGGACTTCATCTCGAGCCTTCTTATCAAGGAGAACATTGAGCTAGATATCTTCAAAATCTCGAATAATCCCAGACTAAAGCACTTACCCAACGAAGGTTTTGAATGCTCCGCAGACCAATTCAACATCTACTTGTTCGACGCGTCCAACTGTGGATTAGAGGAAATCTACGATAACTCACTTAAAACATTCACCGCTCTGTCCGTAATCAATCTTTCAAACAACAAAATCAAAACTATTAGCAATAAGGTATTCTCAATCAGCCCTAAACTGGTTGAAGTCAATCTCGCCTATAACATGCTCACTACATTAGATGCTAAAGTATTTGAGAAGAATAATGAGCTCGGAAAGCTAAATCTCCAGGGTAATCCCTTGACTGTGCTATCCGCCGAGGTCTTCATCCACACACCTATGCTGACCTGGCTGGATATGAGTCATGCGGAATTGACTTACCTTTGGAAATCGGGCAAGAACCAAACTGAACAGCTGCTGAACAATTTAACTTTCCTGAATGTTTCTCACAACCGTATCAGCGAAATCAAGCAGTCTGATCTTGATAAGTTATACAAACTGCATACTTTGGATATCAGCAACAACCCCTTGGCTTGCAGCCGCGATTTCGAGAATCTAATGACTTGGTTGAGCACCCGCAAGGTTGCACCCAACGCGGTGTCGGACAGCATCGCCAACATGGCCAAAGACCCTAAAGATGACGATGAAACATACAGCTGGGAGTTCCTCACTCGCAAAACTTGCGGTGCTGCTTTACCACATGCGGTAGAACCTTTACCCGAGGCCGTATCTGATGAAGAGATCTGGGAGAGGATTGACAAAGACGCGGAGGGAAACTTTGACTTGAAAAATACTTTGGACGATGGAAAGGTCGCCGATGAAAAGGCGGACAAACTTAACGAGTACACCGTTGACGAGGACAAAGAGGATGTAGACGATGAAGATGATATGGCCGACGACACCGATGAAGACGATGAAGAAGATGATGACGAAGACGACGACTCTGGCGAAGACACGGATGACGAAGACGATGTGGAACTCAAAGTCAAACTAAACGAGAACGCCCGCATCCCGTCTCCCGTAACGAAAGCTGTAAACAAACCAACTGAAAAGATGCCTGAAGCGCATGCCGTGTTATACAATAAGATAAAGTTAGATCTTAAGTTGATAGACGACAACGTAGACGATTTGGATAATGAGGAGTACCAAGAGGTGATCACAGAAGAACAGGACCATGGCAAGTACGAGTACCTATGGCCAATTTGCATCGCCATTTTAGGTGCCCTATTACTTCTAGTAATCACAGGAAAAATCGTTATGATGATGTGCAGCAAGAGAAACCAGCAGATCAGATACAACAGTGCCATAATCGCGGCTATGCAAGCGGGACGTACTAAGAAAGACTGCGGGCTGGTTTACCAGCAGTTGTCCGAAGAGTTGACAGGACCTAAGACCCCGAAATTGAGCCGCTACCAGCCACTACAAAGCGTCACAGTAAATGCGACTAACCTGTCGTATGAAAGCAGTCCCTTCCACCATCAGAACATTGTGCCTGAGCATGTGTGAGTACAAACACACTCTCTGCCTTAACTCTTACTTAAGCAGTAAGTGATAGTTAATAAGCGCTAGTCAGATCCCAATTTCAAATCCAGAGATGAGATTTTAATACATAGATTTTTAATACTACGAATGATTGATTTATGATTTGTTGCGGTGACGTTTTGTAAATGTTATTTTCTAATTTGGCACCATATTTAGTTTTAGATTATTTTAAGTTCGTTTATATCTTGTCTCTGGATAGTATTAAATTAGTACAGTGCCTTAAACGACCACACGATCAACTTCGCGATTAATATTTCCAATCTAGCGCTTTTTATAATTAGAAGTACTTAACAAGAAGTCAAATTACATCAAATTAATTAAGATTATACATATTATATATTTATAAACATTAGTTGATAAGTTTTATTTTATGTACTTAAAATTATTAAAAATTAAACACTAATTTTAATGTTGTTTATTTTTATACCTATGTGGTCGAGGATGTCCTCGACTCATTCTCCAAAATATTGACTACTTACTACTGACCTTTTGGTGTAAATAAAAAAAATACTTAATAAAATGTTTTATTTGAAAAATAAAATATACACTTACTTAAAAACTTGGTGCAATCCATGGCAAAACTATTTCCTCTATAACCTAATTAAACCCATATAACTACTGAGCACCACAATTTTACAATTTATTTTTTACAATTTTAGCTTACTTTCTATAGTCTAATATATTTTCATGGAATCTTCTAGTAGTCTCGATAAGTCTTCTTCGGCATGCGGCAGCGGTGCCAATCCAAGCAATCGTTTCTGAAATTAAAAATAACCATTATTATAAATACGGGATTTATCACGTACGTGTACCGTTTAATCGATTTTATTGCCGACAATGTTTCGGTTCAATTCGTGGACCTTCATCAGGGTGAAAAATGAACCATTATTTTAATAGTTTATGACACTGATATTATAAATGCGAAAGTTAGTTTGTTTAGCACGCTTGTACATCGTAACGGCTGAACCGACTTCGATGAAATTTGGTATACAGATTGATTATGACCAGGATTGAAACGTAGCAAAGCCGCGTGTCGAAGCTAGTTTATCATAATATGGTACCATGGTATTATAGTACTTTTAGTAAACATTTTATGATGAAGAAAAGATAAATACGTAAAAATAAAAGGGTTATTTGCGCAACGATGCCTAAACGTATTTAGTGGCTAAATATAAGAGTTGTCAAATCATACAAATACGTCAAATTTAAACATGTTTAGTCGCTAAATACATTTAGGGATCGTTGTGCAAGCCGGGCTAAGACTTGAGCCCAATTGCAGTGCCCTCATCTACTACATGTATATACATTCTAAGCGTGTAGTCTATAAATTTAGACAAAATTAGCGCTCTTAAAGTAAAATTTTCTGGCCAATGAAAGATAAAATTTGTGCTGCAGAACCGCAAGCTGACCGAAATTTCAAGAAATACATGAAAATTATACTCCATATAATGTAAATAAATAAATATATGGAATACTAGTTTCCGCCAGCGGCTTTGCACGCGTTGTTTGTCAATAAAAAGTAGCCTGTGCGTTAATCCAGGTTATAATCCATTATTATATATGTATATATATGAATATTTTCCATTTTATGAAAACAGACGCACACCAAAGGGTGATCGAACTTCAAGCTCATTTGTCAACATCACGCCGAGATAAATGATAAGATAACTTTGAACGTGACATATGTATGATATACCTTACTAAGAGCACCTATCTACTGTCAAATCTAAAGTGCAATAAACAACGAATCGACCGAATGAACTCTAGGCAAAAATGGGCGACTACACAATACGACGCAAGTGCGTCACACGTCGCACTTTTTTTTAATGCTACATTGAGATGGAACAAGCTTATGGCCCACCTGATGTTAAGTGGTACCCATAGCCTATAACAGAGAACTGCCTCGTAGGTCACGCACCTTAGAAATGTGCCAACGTTGCACTGCCATGCGTCCATCAATTAGAGGCATACAGGTGTAAAACCTCAAGTGCCTGTGATTTCACCGGCAGCCATACCCTTCAAACAGAAACACAGCAATGCTGATTGGCGGCAGATATAGGTATGAAGGTCGTACTCGGCACCTCGGGCTAGTCCTGTCACATGAACTCTACTACTCTTTACGTGCCAGCATAGTTTTAAGTATTTTAATATGTATGTTAGTCACTAAGGTATATATTTATATGGGCCGTAGGATAAGTAAATTACTTTTCTATCGTTTCTATATTTATTATTTTATTACTAGCTGACCAGTCGAACATCGTACCGCTTGACATGCATATGACGCAGGCTGCCAAAGTGACGTACATTAGCCCCGGTAGAATTGTCAATCGGCCATCGTTAGCTTCATCTATGTATGAAAAAATGAATTTTCTTTATAATTTCTTTTTGCGTGAATTTTTCCGATGGTTATTCTGCTATTCGGAGCGAAGATAAATCCAACAAATCAAAGATCATCAAAATCGGTCCTGCCGTTCTTGAGTTTTAAAATGGTGTAACTAACCCGAATTTGTTTTATACATATAGATTATTAAAAATGACAACTGAGCGGGCCCCCAACAATGGAAGATGAGATCACGGATTGAAATGGCTACGCGACCTGGACTCGTTTGAGAAATAATGGTCAACAATAGCATTAGACCGCGAAAAGTGGAAAGGAGATAGGGGGAACCTTTTCCCAGAAGTGGGACGATGAAGACTAGAAATAATAATATCATAAAACATCTGAAACAATGCTATACAACCTGTTTTGTTAAGTACGACATTAATTTAAAACACATATCCGGAATCGTATTAACTGATTTTAGATGTGAGTTTATTACCGGTAGCTTGAATATTTATCCAGTAATCGATAAATTTTCAATAAACAATTTTTAAACTAAATCAGCAGCGCCTTCGCGACGATGCCGCTTAGTCAGTTTAACCTATGTAAGTACATGATGAATTAATATGATTTGTTTACCTATTTTATACAGCTGTTTCATTGATACTTTAGGACTTGATATTAAGGTTGTTTGAAAATTTAAAATTCTCCATGGTAATGAATTTGAAAAAAACCTATTTTATAACAATATTAGCCATTAGACCTACCCGTGTTTTCATTTAGCAAAACACGTATACATGTCTTTATCTAGGATAAGACTATGATATAGATTAATTAACCATTGAACATCGACCTTAACAAAAGAGATAAGGCTACAACTCAAAACTTTAAATAACTGCCAGTTACAAATTGATTGAGAAACTAGCTGACCCGACCCGGCTTCGCATGGATTTTATCAAAATAAAATATAGCACTCTGAGATAGTGTAGCTTTCTATCAGTGAAAGAATTTTCAAAATCAGTTCATTAGTTCCGGAGATTACCCCCTACATCCAAAAATCCAAACTCACAAATTTAACACAATTTATATGAAAATGGGCCAAAATGCCTTTAATAACAGAAAGTATATTCTTTCTGTTATTAACAGTTATTTACATGACTAAAATACAGAAGAAACAGTTGAATCATCTAAAGACCGTTGCAAGCGATCTATAGATAGCTCAACTGCTCTTATCACTACCAGGCGGAGTGTCCCCAAAATACTGGCTGCATTGCCCCGCTGAATTGCAATCCACATTTTATAATATTAACTGAGGAATATAAATCTTGAATCGTTATCAACTATGCCGCTAAATGTATGTAAGTTGTGTTATGCACACAGCTGCACATACTTGGAGCTATTTCCATTATTAAATAAACTTGTTTTTCCACATAATACGATTTGACACGAGGCAAATGTTAATCAAATCTAGTAAAGTAAACAGTTGATCCGCAATATCACCAAAGTGCCATTTATTGAAGGACTATTGAAATAAATAACTATATCCATACTTATTATAAATTCATAAGTAACTCTCTGTCTGTTTGTTACGTTTTCAGCTGGACCGATTTCGATAAAATTCAGTATATAGATAGCTTATGACCGGGGTTGGGACATAGGCAACGTTTTACTCGACTGCGCAGAAGGAGGGTAATGTGTTTATGGAAAAACCACGCGTGCTAAGTCGCGGGAGGGTCAGCTAGTGCAAAAATAAAATTTTACCCTTAGAGAGACATATTTACTGAATATTCGATTTCACGGTAAATAACGTGCTATTTCTTCACAATGTTTTAAGACCCTAACCCTAAATCGGGATATTGTAATAAGATAAAGTGAGTTAGGGTCCCTAATTAAAGGGGGACTATGCGTTATTCAGGGGTCTAAATAACATGTAATACCATTTTTGTATGAAATTTCGAGTAACAATGTAAATAATATCATCTTTTTGACCACGATCTAATAAAGGTGGTAGATTACCGCTTTGTGCGTATAGCGGTGGCGCACCGCGGAGCGTCTGGTTGTCCGAGGATAGGATGGGGATGGTGGGATCAGGTTGAAAAGCTCCGCAGCACACTCTTCGAATTGTATCCGATAGAAAACCTGCATTTGCTAACTCGTCATTGCAAATGAGCTTCTTGGCTCTTCTCTCAATTGAATCTAGAGCCTCTAGCTGGTATTTCGCTGATCCGTCCCAGAGGAGAACAGTGCTCCAGAGATAATCGGACTTGTGCTTGGTATAAGTTGAGCAACTGTCCCGGTGTGAAGTATTGCCTTAGAAAGGCTTATACACAGTAGGCATGGAAATGTTTGCTACTTTTAATTCATTTTCATTTCGCGAAATGATTAATTTGTTTCACTGCAATGAATTTTAATTTTGTTGGTCTAGTAGTCACACTTACAATGTGATTGAGATACGAGATTTAGCAGACTGGAACGAATACGACCGATGATTTACGATGAAAAGCGAAGTATCTGCTATTTAATAGATTCTAACGAAACCGCCCGATGAATTCCGATGAAATCCGATTGACCAGATCCAAGCTCATTCGACCGATAACAGCGATTTCATCCTGACTTTTAGTAGGTTATGCGAACGATAGTAGCAGCTGTGACGTATTTAATAGCTTCAAATGATTTTTCATATGATACTCGTGAAATGTTCCATCCCCAATAGTAATTGCTGATAGGCTGTTGATATTATATAAATAAACTAGTTGTATGCCGGCGACTTCGTCCGCATTTTTCTGGATCTCGACAACAGCACCATCTACCGGGTCCAATTATGAATCTAAACCATCCAGGGACCCACACAAACACATACAAAAAGAATCATTCAAATCGGTCCAGCCGTTTAGGAGGAGTTCAGTGACATACACACGTACAGTAGAATTATATACAGGGTGTCCCAAAAAATAGTGTCAAGCGAAAATCCAGAGATAGAACACCCCTTGGGGTAGCCGAATCACCCCCATGTATGTTCCGTGATTTTTTATAGTTTTCGAGTTATAAATTTTTTTCCGAATTTTTGAAAATTTTCGACATTAACAACTTAAAATATTCTTTAAAAAAAAGTAGAAAACTTTTTTAAGATTTTTTTTTTCTTCTGAGGGTTTATGAGTTGTTCTTTTATGCATAAAATAATCAGCTACGTGACTTTGATGAAAACTATGAAAATGTTGGTGTAAAATCAAAAAATGACATTTGATGAATTATGACTTAAATTTTCTACTTTAAATTAAAAATCTTAATTTAAAAACAAGTGACTTCATGGTTCTTAAATAAGTCTTAAGAATTCTCCAGACTCTCAGCTTTCATAATCATTAAAAAAAAGTAGTACTTAATAGGCTACTTTGGCTAAAATCGGCCTTCAAAGACGGCGAGGTGGCCATTTTTTGACTTTACACCAACATTTTCATAGTTTTGATCAAAGTTACGTAACTGATTATTTTATGCATAAAATAACAACTCACAAAAAATCAGTAGCAAAAAAACCACAAGTAAGTTTTCTACTTTATAAAGAATTTTTGAAGTTGTTCAAGTCAAAAATTTTCAAAAATCGGAAAAAAATTCATAACTCGAAAACTATAAAAAATCGCGGAACATACATGGGGGTGATCCGGGTACCCCAAGGGGTGTTCTATCTCTGGACTTTCGCTTTACATTATTTTTTGGGACATTCTGTATATAAAGAAAAATGTTGCTGGATATTTCACACAGCGTTATCAAGCCCCAAACTAAGCAGTTTTTACTATGGGAACCAGATAACTAATAGAATACTGATATACTTTTTTTTGTAAATTCATACTTATAATAATACTAGCTTCCGCCAGCGGCTTCGCACGCATTGTTAATAAAAAGTAGCCTATGTGTTAAGGTTATATAACCTACGTACATACCAAATTTAATCGAAATGGGCCGCTTTATTACCTAAGCCAAATTGCTGTCGCTTCGCAATCGCTACTCAGGCCATCCCTTTCACATGTACAGTACGTACCTCACGTGTGAAAGGGATGGCCTGACTAGCGATAGCGAAGCAACAGCAATTTGGCTTAGGTAATAAGGGGGCGGTTCTGCAGTTACGACGTGATTGAGAAACAAACAAACAAACATCCAAACTTTCACAATTATAATATTAGTGTGATAATATAATATAATATGATGTGGATGTTTTTGTACATAATATGTATATAGACAAATATCCAGACCCGGAACAAATATCTGTAGATTATGCAAACATTGGTTCCGCAGCGGGAATCAAAGCCGCTACCTTCTGCGTCTCAGCCGGCTATTCGCCCACTGCGCCACAGAGGTCGAGGATATTTTTTTTTAATAACAAACTATCAAAACTTACCTGCGGCAAAGCGCCCTTCACAAGATTCGGAATATCATCTCTGTTATATCCCAGCCCAGACAATCCATTGTCAATTTTCATCTTGTCCATATACTTCAGAATGACATCTGACAGTATTTTGCCCGCGTCATCCTTTTTTAGGTGGGTTGTATCAACTCCAAGTAGTTTCGCTGCTTCGATATGTTTGCCGGGATCGCTTGGGGCTGTGTAGCGGAACACTGCAGGAGCTGTTACAACCACGGAGAGGCCGTGGGGGATGATCGGTTTGGTGCTGTGGAAAAAGTCAATAACAATAAGTAACTAGATCATTCATCTGTATTAAAGAAAAATCAATATTCATATTTTAAATTATGATTTAGGTATAATTGTGAGACATACATTTGTTAGGTATTGTTTTTTTACATGTAAGCAATAATAATGTGTTTTTTGTGTGTACCTCACTTATGTGCTGTGTGTTTTATTTCGTCACAAATAAATGTTTTTTCTTTCTTTCTTTCGAAGTAAAACGAGCGAGTGTGAAAACGTAACAAACAGATTTGTTACGTTTTCACGACTCGGCTGGACCAATTTTTATGAAATTTGGTATACCTAAAGATAGATTATGATTGGGAGATATGCTACTTTTTACCCAACTGCGCTGAAAAAGAGTAATGTTTTTATTGTAATAGAAATAGACAAAATTTGAGGCCGAGGCGGGTCAGCTCGTCTATATAAATGAATCCCTGTTTCCCTTGATCACGCTATAACTTGACAACGACTTACGGAAAGAAACTTTAGAAAATTGAACAAAATTTTGGATAATTTCAGAAAACTTAACGACTATTTTAACTTTGCGAGTTTGATGAATGTGAATTTTGGAGACAGCTGTTTTTCCCGTTGACACCACTGGTGACACTGACACGTCTGGATACATTCCCTGTCAATTGTTGACATATCTGGACAGACAGGACAACGTCTGCCGGGTCAGCTAGTAACGTATAAAATTAGATAAAATGAATACTGACCCATAGTCTTCTGGTAGGAAGGTGTTAACATTGCCAGCGATGGGATAAGCCAGCCCGTGGCATAGATGCACGCCCGCGTTCCCGATGCCGACGCCGGCCATCGTGCCTGCGAGGTGCATGCTCGATCTGGCTTCGATATCGTCCGCGTTGTATACAGAACGGACGAAGTATTTTTGTAGAGTCTGTAACAAATTACACAATACTCATTTTATTTATATAGTGTTATCCGAACACTTACGGAAAATTCCAACATTTTAAAACCATCTCAAAAATGTTCATGCCCAAATGGGACTTGAACCCACAACCTTCCTCTTGATACGAGGATGCACTAACCAATTGTGCTACCGGGCTCTCTCACAGTATTCATAAATATACTAGCTATCGCACGCGTTGTTTATCAATAAAAAGTAGCCTATGTCTCAATCCCGGTTGAAATCAATGTACCCATTTAATCGAAATCGGTCCAGCCGTTTATTCGTGAAAACGTAAAAAACAGACAGAAAGAAAGAGTCACTTTGGAATTTATACTATTAGTCTATAAACCAGCGCTGCAGCAGTTATGCTTCTGTAACAAACGGCTGCAATTTCAGGGGGTGCCAAATTCTTCAATAAAAGAATGTTTGAAAAAAACTTTTTCAAAAGTGCTTGAAATCCAGCGCACGTCGTACTCATACTATTGATTATTCCACTCCCTACCCGTGGTCCACTTACATAGTTCACCTGGCTGTTCATTTGATTTGGAACGCTTCAAATTTTAACTCCCCCCCCCCCCCCCCCCCCCCCCCCCGCCCTACTCAAACGCTACATTGGAGGAGAGGGGGCGCCACATTAAGTCTCAGCACCGGTTAGAAAATTTCTAGATCCGGGGTTTGTCTAACTTATACCGTAGTACTGTTTGTCTAAGTCATAATGAATGAATGAATGAAAATTCTTTATTATACCTTACAAGCTAAACACAACAGATATAAAAATAAAATATAAATCAAATAAATGTAAGTATAATGGGCGGTCTTATCGCTTAACAAAGCGATCTCTTCCAGACAACCTTTGGATGGAGAGGATCATTGCTTAATGGAAGATTGGCTGAGGTGTAAAAAGAATAAACTTAATAATAGCAAAAGAAAAATTACTTAACCTTAAATACATAAATAATAGGTACATAAATAATTTTAAATAAGTATCATATATAAAATAAATAAATATGTACTTACATACATACATACATATATTAATATATACATATATCAATAATATTATAGATCAGTTGAATAATCACGACTCTTCATGGAGGTAAAAGTTTTTGAGTCTAGCTTTAAATACGGAAGGTGAGGGGGATTTTCCAATGGAGACCGGCAAGGCATTCCATAATCGGACAGCTTGGACGGAAAAGGAGTTTGCATAGAAACTGGTTCTATGCATCGGTATTTTGAGAAGGAGGTTTTCAGAGGATCGGAGTGTTCGGGAATTTGTGCAATGAAGGAACTCGAAGCGTTCCTTCAGATAACAAGGTATGGACGGATTACGAAGGATGTTAAAAAGGAGGGATAGGATGTGAGTATTCCGGCGAAGTCGAATGGGGAGCCATTTGAGTTTATTACGAAATTCGGAGATGTGGTCGTATTTCCGGAGTCCGAAAATAAACCTTATGCAAAAATTTTGAAGACGCTCAAGCTTATTGAGCTGTTCCTCCGTGAGGTCAAGATAGCAGGAATCAGCGTAATCTAAAATTGGGTGAAGAAGAGATTGTGCAAGCGCAATTTTAGTAGCTATCGGAAGAAAGTTTCGCAGTCTCTTGAGCGAACCAGCAGAGGCAAATAGCTTCCGACTCACAGATTCGAGCTGAGGACCCCACGACATACAGCTATCCATGAAGATGCCCATAAATACATATTTACTATTAAAACATAGAGCTACACGCTAAGAATGACTTCATCTTTAATTACCTGCAAGCAGAATCTAGCCCAGACATCGGAGATAGGGTTGCTGCCTTGGTACGTCGGCCGGAGAGCTGGGTTGGCGGGCGCGGGACCTCGCTCGGTGTACGGTACCGCTGTGAAGCTCTCTAGCGCGTGGCAGAATATATCGAATCCAGCGTAGTTAGCCACCTGCAAATACAATGTTTCATAGAAACTAGTTGTATGCCCGCGACTTGATCTACAATTTTCTGAACCTCGACTACAGCGCCACCAACCGGGCCCAATTGTGAATTTAAACCATCCAGGGTCCACTCAAACACACACAAAATGTAACTATGTATCTATAAAATTTTCTTGTTTTATCATCAAAATCTCAAGAAAATCGATAAAATGCTCCTGGAGTGAATTTTAGAGAATTAGCGTACTGTAAGATGCCACAAATTACTAAAAAGTTACAACAAGCAATTCAAAAAGAACGTTCGTTCAATGACCTACCCAGTCAATGGCCTGGCCCGGTCAACAAACCCAACCAGTGAACAGAGTGCGTACGGTGCGTACGACAGGGCGGTAAGTTAAATGCCTACATGTTATGCACAAACACTCAAAAATAAAGTTTTTTGGATTTAAAAAATAACAATATTTATGGTCTCAAAAAAATACTCCGTCGTTATTTGTAGTTTAAATTCCACACAAAAAATACACCTTATACAGGAAGTCTTACTTTCTCAGGCATAGTCAGTGTGTGCAACGGATCTATTATAGCCAGAGTCGGGCGCAGGGCGTTGTGGGAAATCCCCGTCTTAGCGTGTATCTCCTCATAGTCAAATATGCTGACGCCTGTCGTTTCACTGCCGGTGCCACTTGTCGTAGGTACTGAAATGCAATAGTAAAGGTTGTCTGAAAACTAGACTACAGAATCAACAGTGATTCAGGGATGTCGGACGGCAATACGACAGCCCCTTAGAATTTTGATGGCCGTGCTGATGTTGGCGTCTCAGTGGCATGATGACGCTTGCTCTGTAGATTATTTTGATGGCCAACTATTCTTCTATGTGACGATAGATGAGACATGATTTTTTGAGTGCTTCATAAGTAAATAATGGAAATTTCCGGGGAAAAAGGAATGTCCATGTTATGTTATCATCACGATTAACGATGCAACTACATAAAATCAATCTACCTACTCCGATCACTGCTTATAATATATAGATAAACATCCAGTCCCGGATCAAATATCTGTAGATAATGCAAACATTTGTTTCACGACGGGAATCGAACCGCGACCTCCTGCGTCTCAGCCGGCTATTCACCCACTGCACCACGGAGGTCGTCATGATAACTAACTTACTAGCAATCATAGGCTTCAGTTCCACAGTCACAGCCTTTCCTTTTCCCACTGGTGCGTTCACATAGTCCAGTAACTCGGCATCGGGGTCGCTCGCGAAGAGATTAGCTGCCTTGCAAGTGTCCATGGCTGAGCCGCCACCGACTGCCACGTAACTGTCGAAGTTGCCTTTTTTGGCGAACTTGATTGCATGTTTTAAGCTGAAAATTGTTAATTTATAGTTTTCGTTTAAGTAAGCTTGGTACAATGTTTTTAAGCAGTTCATCATATCATTATCATCATCATATTCACGTCCACTGTTGAACATAGGATTCCACTAAATATTTCAAGTAGTTAACACAGTAATAAATCCAATGTGTTTGAGTAATGTTTTTAACCTACATCTGCTGTGCAAAGCTTCTGTATCCCCCATTCTCTTTTTATTGTTGACCAATCCTTCTCAAATGGGTCTAAACTCCTGAAGTTTTAAGAGGCCCGATTTGACTGTGTCAAAATACAGAGAGTAGAGATGGGAACTAGAGTAGAAATAAAAAATCGGTTGCTAAAAAAACAGATTCTTGAGACATTTTGATTAATTGTACTAAGAGTTTATTATCGTTTAGTTTAACTTAGGTTAAATTAATATCGAACTAGCTTGGCTATACATACATAATATATAATTTTCTATACATAATTTGTATCGTTTTTCATTCAAGAAAATATAAACGATAATGAGAAGTAGATTAGATTAGAAAATTCTTTATTGGACTGATAAAATAACCCCTCATTTTGGGTGCATCAACTAACATAATAGATTCTTATGTATAAAACATAAAAAAAATTAAATACGTTTGTGTTTTTATAAATCTAAAGTTTAGTAAATGTTTAGATTTTTTGTAATAATCTATTTTGTTTGGTTCCCAAGTGGTTAAAACGATCTCAACTCCACGGCATTGAACCCAATGATACAACATAGCGTCAGATATCATAATAATTTTGGCATTACATATGAGTATGGTTGATTTTTCGACTTCTTGTGTAGACGTTCGTTCAAAGTTAGTACGGCGAGAATAATGACAGACGACAAATCGGACTTGTTATAACGTCGCAAGTTTAAGTCGTTAAAAAGAAGTTGTTCCAGTACAGTGAAAAGTAAGAGCCTTGACGCTGGTAAAAGAAACGTCTTCTTTAAAGTAGATGATGGAATATTATGTTCGTCAGCCCGTCCACTTTTGCAAGCATAGATTTTTATTACATAAATAACGTAAATATGTGTTTTAATAATTTCTTCAGAGCCTTTAGTATAAGTTGCCAAATACTCAAACGTAAATAGTTTTCGTAGTTGTCTATGAACACTGCAAGGAAACAGCTCTGAAAACTATTGACGTTTGCGTATTTGACCTTACAACATTATGTAAGCTAATCAATATTTATGATAGATAACTGTTATCACAGACAATTTGTGCATTTATGATATACTACAGTAGACAGTGTAACGGAATATTCCCATGAATGTTGATGAGATGATAATGCACAAAAGGTATTTACCTGGTATCAGTAGGCTCAATGCTAACTCTGTCATAAACCTTGTAGTTTATACCGTTTCTGGTTAGGGAGTCGAGGACGGCACTCATGGCCTTCAACTTAACTACATTAGGGTCGGTCATTAAACACACATTCTTAGCTTGCATGTTAGCCAGGTCTTGTCCTACTTCGCGGGTCACTCCTAGCCCGTAGCGGACGGTTGAGCATTTTATCTGAAATTTACATAAATAAAATACATGAAAAATTATATAGTTTTCTTTATGTCATTTGTGGGGAAACAGGCTTATGGTCCACCTGATGTTAAGCAGTCACCGTCGCCTATTAACACTGGCAACACCAGGTTATTGTCGATGCGTTTCCTATCCTGTACAAACCTCTTTACATCTTTCTTGAAACGTACCATGTCATAGCCTAATGGGTAAAACTCAGATGGTAGCTCATTCCACATCTTGCAAGTATGGGGTAGAAAAGATTTTTAATAATCGTGTTCCATAAGTAGGTACTTAATTTTGTTTTTGTGCTTAAAGTAGAATTTCAATTGGTAATGACTAGATATTTAAAAGCAGTATCATAATGTGTAATCTGAAGGTCTTTCTCTAGGGACTGATCTTGTGCCGCCAGCACCCAACAGCTCCCAGCAACCTTTATTAGGTTGTATTTTCATCTGGTGGGGCATTGCCCTACATTGTATTTTCAAGTGTATAGTCTCCACTCGAGAACCTTTTTGCTAGCCTTTTTTTCTGCAGTTATATGCTATAGTCGCTGCAACAGTCAGGGCAATGCATATAACTGATTGTTATCAAGAACTTACTTCAAAAGCATAATCCTTAAGAGGAGTGGCATTGGAAACGTGGATGTTTCCTCTGTAGCCATGAGCTGGGCATTGACAACTAGAAAAAAGATAAAAAGAAACAGATTTATGTATGTACTTTAAATAAATAAATAATGCTGGACATTTCACACAGCGCTATCTAGCCCTAAACTAAGCGAAGCTTGCACTATGGGAACTAGATAACTGATAGAATACTTACATATATAAATGCATACTTATAGAAAAACACCCAGACCCGTAACAAATATCTGAAGATCATGCAAACATTCATTCGGCGGCAGGAATTAAACCCGCAACCACCTGCGTCTCTGCAGGCTAGTCGCCCACTACGCCACGGAGGTAGTCTTTTATGTAGTTGGTTTAAACGTTTCGTGCTTTTTCAAAAACTATAAGTCATTTTATTGGTAGGGTAATAGTTGAATTTTAGCATTTCTATCAAGGAAGTCTATTTTACAAAACTATAATTTGCCTTACCACCTTTAGAGGCATACTGAATAATATTAATGATTAAAAATATGAAATATATAATGAAGACCTTTGCACAGCAGTGCGACGGAATAAGGTACCTACCTTATAAAAATATACTAGAACATAATAATTTTTTTATTTACTTACATTATTTATTTTATCCTCGTCAGTTTACAACACTTAGAAACAATATCTTACTAAAGACTTATAAAAGTTATAAATCATCTCATAATATTAGAAACAGACTGGATTTACACCCACAACCTTCCTTCTCCTTGACGCGATGTACCTACTTACCTGCCTCTATGTTATTGTAGTCTTATAATAATACTTACGACGCCACATTTATTGTCCTAAATAGATCCAAAACCCTCTGACGAGACACCATTGTGTACAGTGTTAAATTCACTTCGCAAGTATCCCACTTGAACTATAACCAAGCATTTTCGTATTATCTTCTGTTATCATTTTCATGATTACATCACATAAACAATATTTTGCTATAAAAGCGGCAAACTTATCTATAGCTTTATTCAATTTATTGCAGCGAAGATAACATCAAAATACATGGTTTCATCGCATCGTAAAACAAACAGGTTTGTTGTTTTTATTTTTGTATTTTTGATTGCTTTGCTTAGTAAAAAAAAGTATGTTGCTACGCAAATCCTGTTAAATTGACATTGACATTGTCAATATCAATTTGACAGTGACATATTAAAAAGAATTACGTAAACGACTGTTTACTACATTCTACCAACTTTGAAAGGCGGTTACGAATTCTGCTTACCCCTTCTTTATATCAAAACCTCTCACGCTCAAAACCAAACTATTCAAATTCATGGAACACATAAACGTACAGTCCGTCTAAAAAGAGTAGACAAAAAATGAGGGCGCCACTGTCGTTTAACTGGTATACCCCAAACTATACAATAACTGGTTTTGATACTTGCTAATTATTTATTGTATTATTGGCATTAATATTTTATGATTCTAAGCTAACTTAATACTTCACATAACCACTTTACATCACAATTTGTGGTTAAATTCTACTAATACATATTATTATAAATACGGAAGATTGGGAGGATGGATGGAACTTGGCACAGGAATAGATTATTACCTGGAATAACTAGAGGGCGCAGCTAGTAAAATAATAAAACAAGAGTTAAGTGTTATTAATAAAATATTTATTCATAAAATTAGTCGTCCAACATATCAAAATCTAAATATTCGACACCAGACATGTTGTCATCTATTGCCCCAGGAGAATCTTGCCGAGAAGTACTAGGCAGACAGGAACCTTCTGATTCTGCTTCAGACTCACTGCTGCTGCTGCTATCCTCTGCTGAATCCTTCCGAAACTATTCGTCGCACTGTACTCTCGGATTTACCTGAAAATAATAAATTATATTGTTAAGTATCAAAATCAGTCACACGCACTATAAATATGTTTTATTTTCATAACCTCAACTGTACATATAAAAGTAAATATTTCTTGATAAGACCACTCTTGGATAAGACATTACTATTTAAAGGAGTGTAAAGTGACTAAAAGTACTACATTAATTCATAACTTACCAGTCAGATCCGCTGTTCGTTTATAAACGTGTTCCATCTGCGTGAGCAATCTACCGGCTTGGAATTCGGCTAAACATCGCATAAACACTTTGTATATCACTTCACGAGTGCCGCTGCGGATTGTTTTATTCATTTTTCAAATGTTTATAATAAGTTTTTGGATAAAAACTAGAATTGAAGCAAGAATTCAAATGAAAGCAAACAATGTTTACATTACAATGACAAGCAAGTGACAAGATTGACTTTTAATGAAGTGTTGCCAGCCACAGAATATAGTTAGTTCCTTAAACATTAATTTCTACTCTTTTCAGACGGACTGTACGTGTGCTTTAGATAGGTGATTCACTTTGTATATAGCTAGACTTTATTTCCTAAACGTCTGGGTTTAAATTGATGTACCACGCCATTCCATCCGCCACCCGCTCATAAGCATGCAAATGATTGCTATTTTTAAATCATTTTCATTGATCTAAAGATTATTTTTTATCACTGCTATTTTACATGTGAAAAATAACGGGCAACGAAAACGCCCCATGTATTCCGAAGAAATGGGAATGACTGTAATTCGCAGCAGACCCGAATTATTGCGACCGTTATACGATGAAAACCAATAGATTTTTAGTTTGAATGATTTTAAGCAACTTCTAGAGAAGGCTTTATTTTGCACAGGGTAAACACGTGAGTTAATATGCTACCAAGGATGCACTAAAAAAGTACCTACTTTATTAATCCGCTGCTGGCACAGACCACTTAGATGTACTACGTAGCTGCTGGGAGGGAAACTGCGGTGTCTAGCTCCTGAAACGGAGTCTAGCCTAAGGACTAATTAATTGTGCGTCCCGAGTCGTAATAAATTGTTGACCAATCAGCGAAGCAGTAACAAAAAAACATAAAAATCACAGCGGCCAGTGCGGGCGCCGATTGTTTTCAAACAAGTGTAAGTTTTCATAAGCGCTCAAAAAATGCCGCATGTAATGTGCACTTTGCAATTTTGTGCCAAGAATTCAAGATACCCGGATATTTCGCTTGAAGTAATGTTTCCATGTTTTTTCCGTTCACTGTGTGCTATAAAGATATTAATCTGTTATGTGGTGGAAATTAAATAAAAATTCAGTAATAGACATCCACATGATGTATTATTAAATTCATACATTTTCGCCACATAATAGGTACAATAGAAAAAAACCTATTTCAACTACAAATAATAAAACATACTCTATTAGCTTCATTTGGTTACATAACTTTTTTACAAAGTAACTAATCGACAGGCTAAAATGGCATTAAATACATCATCACAATTACATTTCACAATAAATAAATACGCTTTTTATAAGAGCTTTTGAAAAAACAGCTATGTTTAGGTGATTTCTTAAATTATATCAAAATAACATAAGTTAAGTTTACTATTTCTAGATTTACGTAGATACCTACACTAATAGGTAAATTTATTTACAGAATAACTACCTACTTTGCAAACTTATCATGGCAACTAAATGAACTGAATCACATTTTGCTTGCATCTGAATGAGGTTTAACGGTATAACGATTATACAGTTTCACATTTCATTCAAATACATTTCATCAATCATTCAATGGTGCTGCTATGACAACACCATTGAAAATTTGGCAGATTAAGACAGGACCAACAATCGTAGTCGTATGGCTCCATTATCATTTTTCTTATTTATAAGCAGAATTGGGCCCCTTGTTTTTTGTTTTTTGACAGGTCATACAAGGTTGACGACATAACTTTGTAGAGAATTATATCTTATACAAATAAATACGTTATAATTAGCGTTAATTACATCTTTACAAGATAGTAACAACTTAATAGCAATTTTACGGTCGATAATTCAAAAATCGATTGATTATGAGCTCTTAGGTGGGTTAACAATGTTTAAAGAAAAATTTACATAGTTCACTTACATACATGAGATTAAATTACAAAATAATGTCTTGTTACAAAGCATGCATTAGTAAAAATATAAAATTAAATAATTAATTTTAAAAAGAAACTACATAAACATATAAAGAGCCTAAAGTCTAAATTCATAAATACCTTTATATTTTGAAAATATATCGATATTTCACGTTGCTGCAATCACTAGTTTCAACTGTCAAAAAACAAAAATGGACAGAGGACATTGTATAGGTTATGTATAAATTAGGTATTCAACCTCTCTAGGGTTACCAACATCTAAAACATAAATGAGCAATAACTGTAATTGTTATAAACATTATCCACAGATAATACTATTTATATGGCAACACGCGCGCTATTTAGGTAACTTTACGATGTAACTATTCAGTAACCAGTATCACTTACAAACTATGAATACAATGCGACTATTCAAACATAATATACAGAAAGCACAAATACATTTACAAGAACGGGAATGTTAGAATTATAACATGGATTAAATTAAAGTATATATATAGAACCATATACAAATAGATATAATTATAACGACAAGATCGCCGAAATATTTCGAATCCTATCGCTAACGATTGATCGCTAAGTTAGAGGAATCTATTGCTAGTTAAATTGAAATTGATAAAATTTAACAAGACGTAACAACTTCAAATATTCAGAAGCGAGGCTATAAGACTATCTTTGGTCCGTGAAAACATAAAATTCAATTGTAATCATTTATATATTTTTTCATAAGAATTTCTCGGCCTATAGTCTCGCTTTACGAACACATTTAGACACCATGCACCAACACTAAGACACCTCAATACTCACTACAATTTCAACAAACAGTATGCACTGGTCCGATAGCATTTCTCAATAAATATCTACATTTCTTCTACAAATCACATATATTTTTGGCAAATGATTTATGAGCTGTACATGCTACCATTCTACAATTTACAATATCGACTGTAATTTTACCTGTTAGGTTAATTTATAGAATTTTGAAATAATTTACTTTTAGATGATTACTAAATCGTTAGTTATCTATCACACACATTTATATTTTTTTTATATATTACTTCCGAATTAATATTATCTTCTTAATAATACGTCTTAGTAAGACGTCTACACAGATTATTGATACCGAGAAAATTAATATAATAATCCGTTAGGACGGACTGCCTGACGGCAAATCTTAAATAATTGGTGTTATTAATTCATAACGATCGCTAAAGCCTTCAACAATAGTAAACGAATCTTATCCATAATTGTGTTTCGTCTATTACATGTGTACATTAACTCCAAATGTGGAATGGTTAAAACACGTGAGTATTAAAAGTTGTATAGATTGATATAACAATGAATTTGAATCACAATACCTTATAGTGAAAGAATTTCTACTTGCCTGTCTTAAGGGCTTTTGTAACATTGGAAAAGACCTACAAATTTATTTATTGTAGATAAAATTTTAACAATTCGTCTTGTCTCGTTCACGAGTCAAAAGTGCGACTTATGACTAAAATACGTTAATATTATGATTTTGTAAGCAGTTTGTGCCATAGATCATTACAAAAATGTTAGTCATTGGAGCTGCCAGACCATCTTATGGGGATTTATTTATTTCAATAGAGTAACAGTTTGATAACACAACAATAATTTGAATATTGATTCAGTTTGTATACTGTGTAAAGTTCTATTGAAAATAAGCTCATAGCCGTATAAAGCCGATAGCTTAGGCCAAAAATTTATATTTCATTCCGGACCGGTTTAATTTTAAACAAGAATCGACCTCGTTTTACAATCCAGTAAAGAATGATTAAGCTTATGATGTGTTTATTTTATACAATCGAAATTCCCAATTGCAATCTCCGTACCTCGGCGATAAAGTTCAATTTGAACAAACCTTTATGGCCATGGTTTAATACTGCGAAATAAATACGCCTAAACAGCCGTTTGAATCTGAGAAAGTGAGCTATAATCGTGTCGCTGTGTCCTAGTCAGGTAGCATGTGTACGAAAGAGACGGGGAACATGCCGCGACGATTGGTGCCTTCCACTTGGCCTTCCATCCAGTTGTCGTCTTCAGTTCTCTCGTTGATGACGACTATGACTTCTCCTTCGCGGAACGAGAGCTCGTCTTCGTTGTCCGCGGAACAGTCGTAGAGAGCGCGTACTCGTCTGATGCCACCCATCTGGAAAAAATAATAGGTTGAGTCAACCGGATCCGCTTAGTGTATTCTACCGCCTGTATAATGGGGCATGTTTTGAGGAGCTATTCGATCTCATCCCGTCGTCGAGATTTTACCACCGCACGAATTTCTACCCCATACTTGCAAGATGTGGACTGAGCTACCATCTGAAGTTTTCCTATTAGGCTATAAGCCTGTTTCCTCACAAATAACATTAAAAAAATATATATTTGATAGAGCGAAGCGAGGTCTCCAAATCAACTTGGACATATCGGCGTTGTTTGTATCTATGAATGTTTGTTTGTACGAGGATAACTTTTGAAGCGTTGATCCGATCATCGTAAATATTGATATATATATCTAAGATTGATAAATATATACATGTATTTGATGAAAATAGATAATATTGATATATGTAAGTAGTGATGGCACAACCCTGTTGTGACTAAATGAGCTAAAATGTTGGGGGGTTGTTAAGATATTGGGGTTTAGAAGGGTAAAAAAAAAATCAAAATGAGACTATTAGGTCAAGTGGGACGTCTTATAAAAGGTCATTAGTACATTTCGACCCCATTTTTATTATTAATATGTAGATGTTGAGTTATCAGCCATAATAAAGAATTAGCTTTGACGAAATTCACAGGATACATCAGTGACCACACAGTGCTGAAATTTGGTATTCGTGTAGCTTTAGTGACACAATTATCGGGAAAAGTCAGAAATCCAGAATAACTGAAATTTTTACCCCTAGTAAGAATAATCATGTAACATGAACCACGTTACTCATAATTTGAATGAAAGTGTAGGTCATGTAAGTTAGTTGCGCATTTTGTGGCACAATATTATTATACACTATACAAAGATTATGAATATATTTTTTGTTGTTTTTTGGGAGACTCGCGAGATCTTAGCGCTCAGTTCAGAGCGAACCACTAGTTTATAATATTTTACAAGAAAAATATTGGGACAGAAAGGTTCTCCAGTGGAGACCACGCACTGAAAGCGCAGAGTAGGACAACCCCCTACTAGATGGAAAGAAGACCTCTGATCGGAAATTCTTTGGCTGATATGATGAATCTTTGACACACATAAATTCTACTTTTAAACTATTTTTCTACCAGTGCCATCCTTACAAATTATTCCTAAGGTATTTTTTAAACAGGTGTTCAACGGGTGTTTAACTATTTTGTGGTAAGTTTCTGATCAGTTTTAAAAGAATTACCATAGTAATAGACGCAGAAGGTGACCTCGAATGTACACTTGAAGTATCGGAGACGTCGAGCGACCGAGTGTCACTGCGACGCGACCGGTCGCGCGACCTCGTACTGTCGCACGACAACGCTGACTGCAGGCGACTGTCGTCCAAACACGAATCGATGTCGCATAGCTCCAACGATGACTCTTGACTAGAACATTCCTGAAAATCGTGGAAAATAATGTATTTGACACGACATAATATGGACAAAATAAAACACAAAAGAAGATGGTGAAATAGAAGTAATGACAGATCTTGACTTCTGGCTCTAAGAAGTAGGTAAGTGTAAACAAATGTACAAAAATGCCCGAAGTAGAAGATATAAAAAAAAGGTATACAAGGATATAAAAAAATACAGAAATGCCCCACGCAATTTCCATCGTAATCACAAAGTTCAGAGTCATGCCAAAATGGCGTCAGCTCAGCTTGTGCTAAGTAGGTAGGTTAGAACCTAGATACTTAACACTGGTATTCTGCTGACTCCAAATAGTGTCCCCCCAATGAGGGGTGAAATTATTTCAGCGTTTCTGACTATTGGATTTCCGTATTACAAATCTGATCTGATAGTCAGTTATGCCATTTATTTTTATTTTTTTAACCCTATGATTACTTCTCCTTCATACAACACCAAATGAGATATTGTAATCGAAGGTTTTAGATGTACCTAATGTAACCGTTTGTTTGAATAAATAAATAAAATATAGACTAATTTCTATTTTTCTAATTATTACCTAGATATCTCTCTATCTCTAATCTAGTATTTTGTAAAAAGCTTGAAATTAAAAGTTACTCTATGAAACCTAATTGAAACTATTATAGCATTTATATGTCTAAAGCTTTCGTTTAAAACTAAACTTGGAATATTGCATTATGATAAAGAACAAAAGTAAAACAAAACAAATAATTTCATGCGGGTAGTTCCACACAAAACCAATGTTAGAACAAAAAAGTAAATAAAACAAATATTTTATTTAAAAAGTTTCAAATTCTTTTAAAAGAAATAGATTCTTTTATAATATAACATCACAGTTATTTTACAAAGCATTGTTACATGCATGCAATGTTAAAGAAAGCTACAAAAGTTGTGTCGCCTATAAACTGATACATACAAAATAAGTACTAAGTACTATACAAAATATTAAATATCTATGCGTAGTTAAACAAAAATAAATCCAATAATTTTGATATTAATACCGCGACCACATTATCAGGATTCGACGAAGTTGTGCGAAAGTTTTTCACGTAGCAAATTATACAAAACGATAGAGACCCAAAACACTAACCTTGGCCGAAACACGATAATGTCGCCGAGCAATATAATAATGAAAGCCGCTAGTTTTCCTAAAAATATATCGGTAAAATTAAAGTACTAATTATCGATACGACATTGAATTATGCTTACGATTTTGGAAAGAAATTGTAAGTTCATTGTCGATATAACACATAAATTCACACGTTACCCGTGTGGGGAAGGCAGAGGCAGTGACAAAGGAAGGTTTTAAAACAATTATATTAATGTAGGGCGTAAAAACAAGGGTAAAGCGTAAGTACACTAATTTCTCTTATTTCGTTACCCTTCTGAGTTTCGCTTTCGCCTTATCCAGGTGCAATCTATTTTTCTTCTGAAGCAAAAACAAATTACCCTTTTTTATTAGTCGCTAGTCGGTTAGTCGCTATTTTACAGAGGAAACCTCTTATACGTTAGACTATTTACATACATACAGGTAAGGCAAAATATATTCATCACAATTGCACTAATTTAATTTTTTCAATTTCTTCCGAAAACTACTCTTCAAGAGATATATCTAATCCTCGTACTTAGAAATGATGTAAGGGATTATTCGTTTAGTAAATTTTGACCATAAAAAGAGAAAGGACATCCTCACATTTTTTTATTTGTTTTAAAATAGCTTGAACTTTCCTTAAGTCAATTCTTTGTTATAGGCGATGGTTACGGTTACCACTTAACACCAAGTGGGTCATTTGTTTGTTCCATCTCCATGTTGTATATATACAGAAAAGCATCCACCTACGGCGTCGCACGCGTGGTTTGTCAAAAATTTCATTAAAATCGGTCTAGCCGTTTAGTGTGAAAACATAACAAACAGACACACATACTTTCTAATTTATAATAATAGTATTGTACCTGTCTATTTTCTGTAGTTCTATATGCTGAATCTGAGACCATGTCATCAGGTGAGATTGTGATCAAACGAGGAATCATTTTTGTTAAAAAAAGGTCCATTTTTATATTCTAGACTAGAAAGAGTAACTACTAGCTCTCTCGCGATTTTAAGCTCGCACTTACTAGAATAGGGCAAGTCCTTTCTATATCTATGGTTTTGGCATAATATTCCATACAATTCCTGTCACAACTTACAGAACAAATATCCAAATGTGCAGTAATTCACAGTAAACTGTCATTATTATAAATACGGGATTAATAATAATAATTTAGATTGATTTAAGAGTAGCAGAGTTCATTGAGAAAGGGCTCGCCAGAGGAATTACTACCACCATACCTATTTCTGCCACCCAGCAGGATTGCTGTGTTTCGGTTTGAAGGGTATGGGTACCGGTGAAATTACAGGCACATGAGGCATTTCACCTGTTTGTCTCAAGTTGATGAATGCAGGACAGTGCATCGTAGGGCACATTTTTAAGATGCGTGACCTACGAGTCAATTCCCTAACCTAACCTAACATCAGATGGGCCATAAGCTTCTTCCATCTCCAAGTAGTATAAAGAAAAAAAATATCTCGCGGGTCGCACTCACCTTGAAGCTTTACGAATTGAACAAATTGTCGGTCATAAATAAAATGGTACGTAATAAATCCCGTATTTATAATAATTATGATTGAAATTGTTCATAAGAGCACTGTGGCTTAGGTTGTCCCCAATAAAAGAAGGTGAAGTTTACCTTTCTTGGCGGTGGAGTAGGTTCATCCCTGAGGTGCGCTCCGTTGTGCATTGTAACGGGAGGCGGCGTCGGCGGCGGCTGTTGCGGCCTGTATTTCACTACGCCACTTGTCACTGAACAACCAATATAATGTTACATTAAAATAAATGAAAAAATTCCTGTGCCCTGGAGGGCATTGGTAGCGTT
Source organism: Philereme transversata (assembly GCA_963924445.1). NCBI lineage: Eukaryota > Metazoa > Arthropoda > Insecta > Lepidoptera > Geometridae > Philereme > Philereme transversata. The sequence continues at coordinate 17,878,931 of OZ004342.1, forward strand.
GGGCGTTATCACACTGGCAATTTGCGGGCGTGTTTCGAGCGAGACCAAAGTATCTATTATAGGCGAAGTATAAGGATGTGTTACTTGATTCGGATTTCTGGTCAGTCGGCATCGTTTACAGGCGCTACAGGGTCTATAGGGCTACGAACCAAAATCCCCCAAATATATAAAAGTGTTAGATTTTAAGTTTATTGGTTTATGTGTGTTAGTCTTAAAGGTATTTATAGATATGGGTCTACCCCAAAAAAGAGTTACCAACATGAACTCCCGTTACCTGTAATTTGAATGAAACTGTAGGTCAAGTTGGTTATGTGTGTCATGACACTATTTTGGTGGTCAAAGATTCCGAATATACATATATATATTTTTGTTTTTATGTGAGACTCGCGAGATCTCAGTATGGGGCGAACCACTAGTTATTATTAAGTCAACGCACTCGCTTCGTGTGCGTAGCGAGCTCGCCGCGTGTGCGTAGCGAGCTCGCTACCTGCACGTTGCGTTATTCCTACAATACGACTCACTGAAGCGGCGAACAAGCGGCGAGCACTTTCTCAAATTGCCTCGAAGAAAACCCGCTCGCAAATCCCCATCGCCCAGTGTGAAAGCACCCTTTACGTTGAAAATATCATTCCTTGCCTTGAGGATAGATTTTATAACTGTTATTTTAGTTTAACAGGAAAAGTCTTTCTCCTTTTAGTTGTGTTTAAGATTAAATTATAAATCTTTATTGTTTATGGATCTGAGTTTCAATTTAGGTACAAGATGTTCGTGTTTATATTTTTAAGTCAACGCCAGATTCTACCTTGCATTCATTGATAAGGACATATTTTTTTAACAAGTTCCGGATGCGGTGGTTAGTGCAACCAGACTACTACTGGTCAAGAGTTGAAACTTACCGTGTAAAGATCTTGCGCTGTCTGCGGAAGGTGATGGCGTCGAGCGCGGATGCGGCGGCGGGTGCGACAGGGCTACTGCTGGCGGTAACGGCGCGGCGCGTTTCTTGAGACTGCCAATGTTATCTGGAATTGATAAATTTAACTTGAATAAACCATGATGCCTGTAAATTACTGAGAGGATAGCACACTGACAAAGCACCAGAGGATTGGTAAGCTGACTTGGCAGTGGGCAGGGCGCATATCTCGAAGAACTGATGACCATTGGGGTAGAAAGGCTCTCGAGTGGAAAACGCAGCGTAGGACTGCCCCCCCCCCCCCACTAGATGGAAAGACGACTTATTAAAGGTTGCTGGGAGCCGTTGGGTGCAAGTTAAACAAGATAGGTCGCTCTGGAAATCTATGGGGGACGCCTATGTTCAGTAGTGGATGTCCTGTGCTTGATATGAGACTTAACTCCATAAAGAGTGTTTCTATACTTTAGCATTTCGTCTATTATGAGCTTTATTTCTAAGAAAATAGAACTTACAAACGTTAGGTTTCCTCGGTAGTGTCGTAGGTGTGGGGGGAGCGTGGTGTAACGAGTCACAGGTGGAAGACCGCGATCGTAACACAGGCGATTCCCCTCCCCCAGTAACAGGCCGTTCTTGCACCACTCCACCCGCATACGAAGGCGGTCGAGACCGTGGACATTTCTTCTCAGGAGTAACACTGCCGTTTTGCTGCAATTTTGAAAACCAATCCATGAATATCTGAAAGAAATTTGTTAATGGATAAGGTATGCTGTTTTAGTTCGGTTAATACAGACTTGCCTTGTTTCTCTCATAGATGCTTAGGAGGAATTGTTATTTGTTAGTTTATCTACTTTTTAGAAGAAACTTAAAGTGAATAAAATTAAAAAGAAATTTGAGAGAACAAGTATACGCTGCGTTTTTAGAAAATTAAGTACGCCTTCTACATACTAAGTTCTAACTAATGGTCTGACAAATAATTTGATTCATATTTTTGACATTTCGCGGGTGCCACTTTTAAAGGAAAGAAGTTTTTTGACGAAAAATTACTTTTTAAAATGAAGCTTTTATAAAATTCATAATCGGAATCGCAAGCAGATTCAAATGAGCCCAAACACTATTAACCTACTATATTCCATTCAGAAGTTCCGTTGTTTAGCATCCGTCTCCATCATGAGACCACCTCCATGGTACCATATTATTGCATTGTCACCGAAGTTACACATGTATTCCAAATTTCAGCTCAATCGGATGAGGGGAACGGGTTTAAAATTCAGTTGCAAGATTCCACCCGGACAAACATACATACAAATAAATAGAGATGTGAAAAAAATCACAGTTGATTCATTGGCTCATTGAATTGATTGAGTGACTTTGAATCAATTTAAAGAAAATTGAGCTGTAATTGAGCTGAATGGAATCACTCTTTCATTAAAATCTGTGTTGTACTAACACTGGGGTGCGGCATAAATTATGCCTACTTAATTATTAAATTTTTATTTAAATTTTAATATGAATTTAATTATTTGGTGGAGTATAATTAACCACGTTATTAGAGAGATCAGACTCTTAGAGAGAAAATTCTACAGGTAAAATTAGAACATGCAACATTTACATGCATCCTCACACCGTCAATAAATGTGAAGAAATAAAGACTTCATTGTAATCCACTATTACTTAAAGGTTTGTGCAAATAATTCATACCCCTTATACTTCCACACGCATAAGAGTGCCGGTTTCAATCACATGCAAGCATAGACCGCGTACATTTAAATTTCGTGATTTATTTCAATCATTATTATAAATACAAGTATCGTTTTACGTCGACAATGTTTCGGCTCAATTCGAAAACATTCATCTGGACGAGTGCGATCCGCTCCGCACTGCGTCTGGCCTCGCACTACGAGTGCTATTTAGTATAGTCTTATTATATATTGTGTGTTATTTCATTTGTGGTAGTTACGTATGTCCTCGAACATTCGCTTCGATTCCTCGAAGCGTTTATTCTATGTATTTTACATTATTATGTACATTATTTACGTATTTGTTATTTTTACAAGTCAGATAATATTTTAATTCCATTAAAAATTTTAAATTGCATGTAACATGAAATGTGTACCCTAAATATTGACAAACCACGCGACCAAAGCCGCTGGCGGAAGCTAGTTCTAAAGCTAGTGTGACTAAGCTTACCCGTTCATCAATAACTGTGTCGTCATCCGAGAAGTCCGTAGATCCGTCGTCGTGGGACAAATTCCAGTCGATGTTGATATTTTCGAATATGCTCTTCTCACGTTTGTCTACGCTTTCTAACTGTGGACCACACAACATTATTATCAACTTATTTTTTTCTACATAGTATATATAGCTGCCCCGCCGAATTTCGAACCGCCTTGACATGCATGTGACACGGGCATCCAAAGTACGTCGCCCCGGTAGAATTGTCAATCAACCATCATCTATGATGAAGAAATGAATTGACTTCATAATTTTTTATGCTTGAATTTTTCCGATATTTTAATAGTTATTCGGGGCGGAGATCCAACAAATCAAAGATCATCAAAATCGGTCCATCCGTTCTTGAGTTATAAATGGTGTATTTAACCCGAATTGGTTTCATATAAATATAGATAGAAGATAGATTATAAGTATGCATATACAAAAAGTATATAAGTATTCTATCAGTTATCTGGTTCCCATAGTACAAGCTCTGCTTAGTTTGGGGCTAGATGAAATGCCCAGCATTATTGATCGAGCAAAGCGAGAGTTCCAAATCAACTTGGGCAAATCGGCGTTGTATGTATGTATGTTTGTTTGTTCGAGGATAACTTTCGAAGCGTTTATCCGATCATCGTGAAATTTGGTATATAGGTAGATAATGATGGCACAATTTTGGTGTGACTCAATGCTATAAATTTTGGGGGGGTTGTTGAGATATTGGGGTTCAAGAGGGGTAAAAAAATTAAAATGAGACTATTACGTCAACTGACACGTCAAATGAAAGGCCTTCATTAGTACATTTCGACCCCGTTTTTATTTTTGGTAAAATTTTTGTAGTTTTTGAGTTATTAGCCATGATAAAAATAAAACTTTGACAAAATTCATAGGGCACACCAGTGACCCCACAGTGCTGTAATTTGGTATGCGTGTATCTTAAGTATCACAAATATAGGCAAAAGTCGAAATCTAGAATAACTGCAATTTGTACCCCAAAAAAGGATAACCAATTAACATGAACTCCCGTTACCTGTAATTTCAATGAAACTGTAGGTCAAGTTGGTTGGTTATTTATTTCGTGGCACTATGTTAATAGTCAAAGATTACGAATAACATTTTTTTTTCTTTTAATGGTAGACTCGCGAGATCTAAGTTCGGGGCGAACCACTAGTTTATTTATTTTTCACTAGTTTATTCTTTTAAGATTTGACATCCCATGAAATCATAAAATTGTTAATACCAGTCATAAAATGCAAATTAATGATCCTCTGTACTATAATATAGTTCAATCGAAAACCTCACAATGGAATGCTTAAGAAAATGCAATTATTATATGCAGTGGTAACCGTTTAGCATGATGCTTTGTACCGTTATCTTATCTTATACTAGTGGTTCGCCCCGAACTGAGATCACGCGAGTCTCCCATAAAAACAACAAAATATTATTCGTAATCTTTGACTATATAATAGTGCCACGAAATGCAAAACCAACTTACTTGTTGTTCATGTTATTTGGATATACATTTTTGGGGTAGAAATTGCAGTATTTTGGATTTCAGACTTTTGCCTGTATTTGTGTTACTAAAGCTACACGCATACCAAATTTCAGCACTGTGGGGACACTGGTGTACCCTGTGAATTATGTCAAAGTTCAGTTTATATTATGGCTAATAACTTAAAAACTACAAAGTTAAGACTAAAAATAAAAACGGGGTCGAAATGTACTCACAAATACCTTTTATTAGACGTGCCATTTGTCCGGATAGTCCCATTTTGGTTTTTTTACCACTCTTGAACCCCAATATCTCAACAACCCCCCAACATTTTTAGCTCATTGAGTCACACCAAAATTGTGCCATCACTACCTACCTATATACCAAATTTCACGACGATCGGATAAACGCTTCGAAAGTTATCCTCGGACAAACAAACATACATACATACAACGCCGATTTGCCCAAGTTGATTTGTAGATCTCGCTTCGCTCGATCAAATATAAAAACTACCAACCAACCATCTTTTGGTTTTTGCCAACTTACGAACAAAGCTCGAGTATGTGGTGTATTTGGGCTCACTCTAAGCCACACTTCTTGATGACGGATTTTAGCCTAACCGACTCACCAAGTCCATTCACTGCCATCCAGCCCGCTTTCAGCGACAGTTTCATCGATTCGGTTATATCAGTCGAGGCACAGCGTAGTGACGTCACAGTCGTAGCTTTGGATCTTTTACTAGAAGTTAGTCTAAGCACTCACCAATTCCGTACAGCCGTGATGCCCCAACTGCCTGGCAATCTGCAAAGGCGTCCGTCCGCTGCCATCCTTTAGCGTCGCGTCCGCACCAGCTTTGAGCAACAGCTTCATCGGTTCAGTTCTGTCAGTCGCGGCGCAGAGATGTAGTGACGTCATGCCGGTGGTCGTAGCTTTGTCAAGGAGGGCAGCGCCTCCGTTCTGGACTAGATAATCGACTATGTGGAGGCAAGAACCATCACCGAGCTCACGGGATATGGCTAGGTGCAGTGCTGTTTCTCCGCAATCCTGAACAAATATTCCTGTTATTGTTCCAGTCCTATGTTCTTTTACAAAAGTTTAACAATTAAAGTGATAAATATTTTAAATATTTTTTCCAAGAAACCAGTGGCTATTTGTATACTTACGAGGGGAGTTCAATGTATTCTCGGTATAGGCATGAAAGAATAAGCAGAAAATTCTGAATAAAATTTATTTTTCAATGTAGGATCTGAACACACTTATTTGTCCTGGAAAATAACTTTTCAATTCCCTCCAAAACATATTTTTCTTCCTGGTCTGAAAAATTATCGTTAACTTTTAACTCTTAACTCTTCATCGTCGGAAAAATGCTTGCCTCGAAGTTCTTTTTTGAGATTTGGGAACAGAAAGTAATCACTAGGGGCTAGGTCCGGGCTGATTGATCGGTGGATGATTGATTTCTTCAAATCCGCAATCCCGCACAGCAGCATTGGCAATGCGCGCCTTGTGAACAGGCGCGTTGTCGTGCAGAAGCAATACACCTGCGGTCAATTTTCCACGTCTTTTTTCTTTTATTCCTCCTTTAAATTTCGCAGGGTGTTAGCATAAGTTGCGCCAGTAATACTCTCACCTTTTTTTGTATACTCGATTAATAAGATTCCCTTGGAATCCCAAAACACTGTGGCCATGAGCTTTCCGGCGGATGGGCTGACTTTGAACTTCTTCGGTGGGGCTGTTTTTTTTATGCCACTGCATAGACTCCTGCTTGCTCTCAGGATCATAATGATGAACCCACGTTTCATTACCAGTAACAATCCGATCATAAATACTTTACGGATTTTCCCCACAGAGCTCCAAAAACTGCTTGCAACAATCAACTCGCACTTGTTTCTGAAGCGCTGTGAGCATTCGCCGCACCCATGTTGCACTGACCTTTGACAAATTCAGATGGGCATTAAGGATAGTGTGAATGGTACCCACGGATAGCTTGGTCCTTTTTGCTAATATTTTCACTCTCACACGGGCATGTTCGAGTACAAGTTTCTCAACAATTTTTACTTTTTCTTCAGTAGCGGCACTAACCGGCCCACCGGCACGAGGGTCGTCTTCAATACTCTCTCTACCCCGTTTAAATTCACTTGACCACTTCTGAATTGTAGATAACGAAGGGGCAGAATCTTGGTAAACAGCCACCATTTCTTCGTGGATTACGTTTTGAGTCTTTTCTTGTTTTGTGAAGAATTTTATCACAGCGCGAAGCTCGATTTTTTTCAACATTGTGGTATCAGTCATAGTAGTTGCCTTTCCGAAATGATATTTTGAATACTAATGACGACAATCAAATAAAATTTTGTATTTATACTCTCAATGAGTGTCTTAAACGAATGAGATAATTTAATTACCCTCATCATTAGTATATTACCCCGATACCGAGAATACATTGAACGCCCCGCGTACTCTTAAAAAAATAATTAAATGTGAAACAGCCTAATATTTTTTTACCGTTCATTAGTCGAGTGGGTTCTAAAAATTATTCTAACTTGTTCATGTATCATCATCATTATAATATCAACTCTAGAATGTCTACTGCTGAACATCGGAATCACCCATAGATTTCCAATGCGAACAAATCTCGTAAGGTCTGCACCCAATGGCTCCCTGCAACGTTTATTATGTTGGCTTTCCGTCTAGTGGGGGACCGTCCTGCTTTGCGCTTTCTAGTGCGTAGTCTCCACTCAAGAAGCTTTCTGCCCCAACGGTCGTCAGTTCAACGTAAACTACTATCATACTAAATAAGCAAAAATTTGGGCATTATTGAGTTAAAGAGTAAAGCGTGGACATACCTTGGACGACCAAGTAGGATATTCTCATGAGTCTACCTACACACTAAAAAAGAGATCTGACGATATCCTGGGAATTTTAAGTACAGGGGCTCTTGACTACGATTCCGTGATTGATAGGTTTTTTTAGCTTTTACGACTTTAGTTTTCTGCAGCCACAAGACCTATTAGTGATCGCCACTTATTTTTATGTCGCCCCTAGTTTATGGGACGTTCAAAGTTCACCACAAAGCCCTACTGTTAAAAATATTCTATAATATATTATAGGATATTTTTAGGGGTGATAACTGTTAGCTCCTTCGGCGTGAGAATGTGTTTGCTCAGATGAATGCGTTTGCGCATTACAGAATCTGCAGATATGTGTATCGCATAGGTAACTCACCGAGCTAGGTAATGGCGCTGCCAAGTCAGCCCCTTCAGCATACGCTTGCAATAAGTTCTGAATGTGTCCGTTATTGACTGCGTGTTCCACTTCGGATTGCCTTTCGGCCGAGTCGCAACATGTTCGGGCAGCCCACGCGCGATATACGTACTTCTCTCTGATGAACCTTAGGCGTTCCTCCCTGGGAATATAAAAATAACAAGTATGAGAAATAACTGCCTATCAATCTTTTAAGCAATATACGAACATAGAAAGACGGTCTTTATGCGTGTGCACGTGTACGTTATGTTAGCTTCACGTTGTCTTTGTTTTTTTTTGTGGAACTATTCCCAACTATGTATCTAATTTTAGTTTTATTTTTAAGATGATAGCAGACATCCGTCTCTAACCCACACAGGTTCCAATGGAAGACAGTACTGTTATATATGTGGACCTCTGTGGCGCAGGGGGCAAATAGCCGGCTGAAACGCAGGCGGTTGCGGGTTGGATTCCCACAGCGGGATAAATGTTTGCATATTCTACAGATATTTGTTTCGGGTTTGAGTATTTTTCTATATTTTATAAGTATATATTTATAAAAACAATGTATACAGGGTGTTTGGTAATACATATACTGACGATATTCAAGTGACGGTTTCTCAAAACATAAAAAAAGACTTCTCGAAAAAAAAACTAATAGTTATATTATCAAATTTTAGAGAAAATCGAAGCTTAGGTGATTAATTCGATATAAAACGTACTGCATACTCTTGCAATCGGCATCCCAAAATAAAGGCCAATTTGATATCTCTTTTGAAAAAGACTGCGGGTTTTGGGTTAGAAAGGGACAACAAGAGATATCTCGAGACGTCACCAATACAGTATCTGTGGCTAGATGGCAATAGCACAACATAAGTTTAATAAAGTGTTTGTTTTCATATGCCAAAATAAATTTCACATTTCTATGGTAAACATTTCACAAATTTATTTATTATGCTCATCAAAATAACCCCGTTCATTTTTGTGCGTATATTATCAAACACCCTATTATAAGTATTTTATTAGATATCTGGTTCCCATATTAAGCTTTGCCTAGTTTCAGGCTAGATAGCGCTGAGTGAAATGTCCAGCATTATATGTATGTATCGTGTCACAGAACGGAATGCTCAGTTGGAGCCTTTTTGCATCGGCTGCCAAATTATATTTGGCATACACTTTCTATTTAATGCTTTACATATTATTGCATATAATTTTCTCACTGTTTTTGTGTCTTTCTGTATATCTCAGTAAGTTACGGATCTAAGCACGTTCTGTGCACGTTGTGCAGTCGACCCATGCACGTTGCATGATCATATAGTGCAAAAGATCATTAAAAAGATTAACCAGCCTTATTATAAATACGGGATTTATCACGTACCGTTTTATCGATAATGATTGAAATAAATCACGAAAGTTTTTGAAGTAAAATAACCAGCCTCATTTGTGCCTGATTCTTTCTTGGCTTGGTCGCGGAAGAACAGACTAGCTTCCACCAGCGGCTTCGCACAAGTTGTTTGTCAACAAAAAGTAGCCTATGTTTGAATCTGGGTCATAATCTATCAGCACACCAAATTTCATCGAAATTGATTCAGCCGACGTGATTGAGTAACAAAAAAACCAAACAAACAAACATCCAAACTTTTACATTTATTGAGAGGATAACTTTCGAAGCGTTTATCCGATCATCGTGAAATTTGGTATATAGGTAGGTAGTGATGGCATAAAGTTGTGTGACTAAATGAGCTAAAAATGTGGGGGGGGGGGGGGTTGTTGAGATGTTGGGGTTCAAAAGGGGTAATAAAAACCAAATGGACTATCCACTCAAATGACATGTCTAATAAAAGGTCTTTGTGACTATATTTCGACCCGTTTTTATTTTTAGTTTAAACCTTGGTAGTTTTTAAGTTGTTAGTCATAATAAAACTGAACTTTGACAAAATTCACAAGGTACACTAGTGACTCTACAGTGCAGAAATTTGGCATGCGTGTAGCTTTTGTGACACAAATATAGGGAAAAGTCTGAAATCCAGATTAACTGCAAATTTTAGCCCAATCAAGTGTAACCAATTTACATGAACTCCCGTTACCTGTAAGTTTGAATGAAACTATAGATCAAGTTAGTTGGTTATGCATTTCGTGGCGCTATTTTGATAATTATATCACAAATAATATATTTTTGTTTTTATAGGAGACTCGCGAGATCTTAGTTCGGGGCGAACCACTAGTAATATTAGTGTGATATTGCTTTAGATTTTTTATTACTGTGCGTGCGCGTTCCGTTTTTTTTTGCACGTTGCATACTGAAATATAACAAAATGTGTACGGAACTTCTAGTTTAAGAGAATTTGAATGATCCTATCCAAATAATAAATCTTCAATAAACTTACATAGTACTTTCCGGTGTGAGTTTATCCCGCTCATCCAGGGTATTCTCCATAACCTCATTGAACATGTGATTGCCGATATTACGCGCCAGTAGCAACTGCGATGTACTAAGCCGGTCTAGAGTTAGCGATTGGATACGGGATATATGCACGCCTAACTCGCGGTGGCTCCCCGAGCATTCTATGCATACTATGACGCCGAAGTTTGTTGAAAGCCAGGTGGGATCTGAAAGGTAAATAAAATAATAATAATAACACACATATATTCTTATGCTAAAAGCGGCAAGAACTTTCACACAATTCTGCAGGTGTTCACTGCAAAATTGTGCGAAAGTTCTTGCAAACGGACCTTCTTAGCAAAAGTCCAACCAATCATATGTTAAGTACTGATATGCACTTGGACTTAGGCCCGTGCAACTCCCGTATATCTGTTATATAGGTTATAGTAGAACCGAGTGTACAAAATAATAATAATTAATAATGCTGGACATTTCAGGCAGCGCTATCTAGCCCCAAACTAAGCCAAGCTTGTATTATGGGAACCAGATAACTGATACTTACATTTTTTTTTGTAAATACATCCATACCAATATTATAAATGCGAAAGTAACTCTGTTACCTTTTCACGACTAAACGGCTGGACCGTTTTCGATGATATTTGTTACACAGTTAAATTATAACCAGGATTAAGAGGAAAAAGTAGCATATGTCCTATGCTACTTTTTATCCAACTCGCAAAAGTCGCAAAATCACAAAAGGAGGGTATTGTTTTTATTGTAAAACACGCGTGCGAAGCCGCGGGCGAGTCAGCTAGTAGTTAGTACTACATAAATATGTGATTCAGATTTCATGGCACGAATGTAGGCTGAAAATTTTGACAAAGTTTATCCTTAACCGTAATGCCTTTGTTGAACAGGCTATAAAAGTAAAAAAATTAAAACCCGACTACGTTATACCTATGTTGATGGTAGCCTGTGTCACCCGGACCACAATAACGAGTCGATTGACACCTCATTCATCAAAATCGGATGAGTAGTTTAGGCGCTACCGGTGGAACATACTCCATATACTTTTAAGAACATAACTCTTCCTTTTGGCTTTGCCGTAGTCGAGTAAAAATAAGTTATCTTTATCTTTTATTATCTTGTACTTGTAGATAATATCGAGCTACTTGAGATATTCGTTCCGCAGTCTATCTCCATCATCAGATTACTTCGCTACCATCTTGGTAATGAAACAATTGATAAATAACTGTAACTTGGTCCAAACTTGCATAATTTGTACCACATAACATTAAAGGGATTCCTGATCTGCCGATTTTTCAATATCGCGTCGCGCTATGAAACTTGTATTATGTATTTGGATTGGTGACAAATTGAGGAACAAAAAATTTTAACTAACATATTATGACTTAAAGTGGCACGTTGTGTGTACACTATAGGACATTATGCAATGTCATTTTTTGTTCGTCTCCCAATCTTCTCTAATATATAAAATTCTCCTGTCACAGTGTTTGTAACAAAACTCATCCGAAACAACTTGACCCATTCTTATGAAATTTTTTGTGTATAAAATGGTGTGTGAAATTTTTTGGTAGGTCTGAGAATAGAACGTGAACAATTTTTCATACCCCTATACAATACATTATAACCACTAAGGGTGGTCCAACCCAAATTTTATTATTTTATTTTTTGGATACATTTTTATTTCTATTTATTTATAATTAGAGAATAAAGAAAACTATTTTTTAATAGCGATATTAGTACTTCAATAATTTTATTACTTTGAATATAGAGATATAGTGGGTACGTGCACAGAAAAGGACATTGAAAAAAAAAAATTCACTCAGCTGAGCAAGACAAAATTGATTGATTCTAAGGCGGTACGAAGTTCACGGGATCAGCTAAAACCAATATAAGTTTAATTTGTGCGTGCACGTACATAATTACACACAAATTGTGTAGAAAGAGCTCACCGTTAGTGCTCCCGCAGTCAGCGCAGACTTGGTTCCCCGGCATGGCCCGCACCGCGCGTATGATAGACCGCTGTAGATCCAACAGCGAATGCCCATTGTCATTGCTTTCCCCTTTCCCTGGCTGGTGGAACGCCCTCATAAGAGCACCTTCCTTACAGTTGACTAGTACTGACGTCCACGCTCGTTGTTCATTCTCGTCTTCGGCTTGGAAATGGTAGGTACGATTATCTGGAAATATTGTTATAAAAATAAATAAAACTATTTTATTTCACATTACACAAATCCATACATTGTTAGTTTGTTACTTAAACACTAGATTAGTAGGTACACACACAATAGGAAAAAAAAAATACAACTTCGGTCTTCGCGCTGAGAGTGACCAACCTAGGTCGGTTTGATCACTCTCAACATGAAGCACTTCCATATCAGATTGGTAACTCTGTCCGATATGGTTTTCAGGATGCTGTTTTGACTGCCCCGCACCCAGGCAATCAACTGCAATCAGGAATGCAGTTTTCTTGCGTAGGATGGCTTCGAAACCATCCGTTTGATATTCCGGAAACATCCCTGATGCACTGCAGAAGCGGGGCAGTCTCAACATCATAATATGTTACGTCATAATACTTTACTGAGAAAACTATCATGATTTATTTCAATCATATTATACGGGATTTATCACGTACCGTTTTATTGGGTTAGAGCGATCCGCTCCGAACTACGTCTCGCCTCCCACTACGCACCGCAGCCCTCTGCGCGCGAGTAGACGGGCGAGCGTTACCGATAAAACGGCACGTGATAAATCCCGTATTTATAATATTGAATGTTTCATCTATTCATCAATCGCTATACAAATCATCTTTAATTGAAGTATTTGCCTTAATTCTTTTAGGATTAAAATTCGAACCTTAAATCGCAGACCCATCAAGTAGTAATTTAAAAAACTCCCGACACATTTACCCGTTACACATTTCTATTTTACAGCTGAGATTCCTTCACCAAAAAGAAAAGTGCTGATAATCTTGGGATCTGGTGACCTGATCTTCATCACACACAGCTAAGAAATACCCCAGTTAAACTAGCTTTCTATTAAAAAACCGCGTCCGTATCGGTCCATCTGTTCGGGAACTACGTTGCCACAAGAGACACGGACAGACATAGGCTTCAAAATTATAACACCCCTCATTTTACGTGAGGAATCAATAAAAACCTGATAAGCTATATATATCAAGCGCCTACTCCTTTATGGCGAAACGATAAATTACCTATTTGGAATTGAAGAGGCCTTAATAAGTTGTCGTCAGTCGTAATATTTGTGTATCAAGTCGTGAAAAATACCAATTGTTGGAACATACACTAAAATAAATGTCAAGATCACGACTTCTCGAGTAATATGGGTTACAATTTACGGAAAAATAACATTTTAAATAATTAAAATGTAGCTCACTTGTTCCTTAGTTAAGATCGTAATAATATTGTTACGAGCTGAGGGTTCGGGATAAAATAATGGGAATCGATCCAACCAAAATAACACTTTTATTCAGCACTAAACGATGAATACACGAACTTGGTCACACGTATCACAACACACAAATTCACATCACTGTTGCACCACTTAAAGTCACCGAAATGATCGCACGTATAGCTTAATCCAGACTGACTCGCGAGCAACTACTGTTCACGCGAGACCCTTCTCCACGTCAGTCCTCCAGGGCCTCGCTGAGACTCACTCACTGAGACTGACTGTCCGGCCATCTCTCCGGCCTATTTATATCGCACACATTTCGATTGTTCGAGAACGATGTCGATCCTTCCAGAAAAGGGTCGGTCCCTCGACACAATGGCCACTCCCCATTCTGCGAAACCACAAACAATAGCCACAATAACACAGCAAGACAAAAGCGTTCGAGAATGTTCGATTATTACTCATTGTTTAACAGCCTCGGCGTAACAATATAAAATAAAAAATAACATACTTAATTAATCAATGAAGTTAGACTTAATGCGAGGCGAGACGTTATTCGGAGCGGATCGCACTCATCCTGATGAACCGAAACATCGTCGGTCGAAACACCGATAAGAGATCCATCCCGTATTTATAATAATGATAGTTAAACATACCCGTTTTTTGCGACTTTGTACCATCTGGTTGCTATGCTAAATCTGACGAAAACTTGTGAAATGGATTCACACTTTTACTGAACTTCTAAGAAACTTTCAGTTATCACTCCCTAAATCAATCTCCTGTAAACATAACACAAAAACTAACCCAAACCTATGCGATAAGATAAGACCGTCCATTGTAGTGTAAAGATTCATGTGTCTAATATTTCGCCGGCAACCATACCTTTCAAACCTAAACACAGCAATGTTGCTTGGCGGCAGGGATAGGTATGATGGTAGTACTTCCCCGGGCGAGCCCTTTCACAAAGCCCTTAAAATTAATTAGTACAATAAAGAGTTATCTATCTAAACAACCAACATAACTAGTACTATTTATAATTGACACTTACATGAGACTAGATCAAACGCCCTCTTATCATCAGCTGCAACTTTAATCTGACAAGTAAGCAGGTTCACCCTCGCTGGAGTCTTATTCTCATCCGCGTGGAATATATCAAGGAACCCTTCAGCTGTGACCCGACATCGTCGTTTCTGCCAGACGCGTCGGACTTTCCCTTCGGATTTCTTGAGAAGGTAGCCACTTCTGGTAACTCCGTGCTGTTTGTCGCCTTGGAGTTGGTGGAGAGAGTAGCCACCAACTGCTGCGGTAACCTGGAAATGGAAGAATGATTTAAAGAACTGGCGCAAAATAATTTCATGATGTGAGTAATGTGAGTATCGTTTTCAGCAATACTGGATCTCGGTAGTAAGTCTACGAAAATGAACGCTATGCTACGCTACGCGGCTTCGCACGCGTGGTTTGTCAATAAAAACATTACCCTCCTTCTACACAGTCGGGTAAAAAATAGCATATTTTTCAAACCCGGTCATTATCTATCTGTATACCAAGTTTCATCGAAATCGGTCCAGCCATTTACTCGAGAAAACAAACAGACAGAGAGACAGAATTACTTTCGAATTTATAATATTAGTATGGATCTTCAGATTATATAAATACAGGCACTATTAGAAGAGCTACAGAAATTAGAAGATATAAATCTTACCTCTCCTCTATCTTGTGGCGCGGCTGCCCTCAACATATTCCTCAGCTCAAAAAGCCTTCGTCTCTCGTCGTCCTGCTGCTGTCTGATCTTCTGCAGCTGAACACTCAAGTCCGCCACATACACGCCGAAATGCTCAATCGTCTTCAAACCGTCTTGAAAGTAGTTCGTCTGGGCATGATAGTACTCCACTAGGTGTTGTAGCAACTCAATGCCTTTCTTCGTCTTTATCTCGTTGAATTTAATCAGGTACTAGAAAAGAAGATCACTGTTATAAATGTAACTATAACACTATACTGTTGTGGTAAAAGAGTAGACAGGGTGACGCCAAATGACGCGTGGGCAAGCCTCACCGCTCCACTAGAGACCGTAACGCGGGAGTCACAGCGCCACTCATACTGTGGAAATTCGAACCAATAACTCCATGTCCTTCCGCGAGTTAAAATTACTCCCTATGACGCACGCGCACGCGGTTCGTAGTATCCCAGATTTGTCTTTCAGATTGTGCAATAATAACGCGCGTGACCTTGCCAACTTTCTTGGCGAGCCGCCTACTGAACTTGATTAGATTTCTATATTTCGGAAGTGTGGGTGAATACCGCAGTGGGAATGGCATAAACGGAGCGCGTGGGTTGTTATGGCGGGGTGAGTGAGTGCCGAGTGCTGTGAGACATAGAACAAAGCGAGGGTCATGTAGTCATAAGCGTCGCGCGACCGGCCCTGCGCCGCGCAAGGCCGGTCGTCGACCTGGCGGTGCCGCACCGACCATAGGACTTAGCTTTCTTTTAGCACTCGACGATGGAACTGGTATCGCGTTTGCCAAAGGATGGTTGGCATTCACCGTGGTGTTAACGACTCTGCCGAAACGGAACATTGTCCTGGGAAACGCTTTAATTAAAATTCTAGTTCCTTTTATTTATAACGTCGCTAATTGCTGAAAACCCTAGACGATAACAACTCTATCCTTTATTATAGCAGAGGTAAACGACATCATTGTACAAACGGGATTTCTACATCTTGTCAGGAAACGAAATCAACAGAGCGCAGTCAAAACTACTTTCAGACAATAAGCTGTTTATAATGCTGTTGAAGAGAGTAAGAACAAAGCACTTTGAATATAAAATAGAATTGTTTTAGTGGGCAATGTGGTCATCGCCCACAGAATACTTTACGGTTTGTAATTTAGCTGATTTAATTGTGGTAAAGTAAAACCGAGGAAGCCTACAGAGATTTTGTCACTATTCGCCGAATACTAACGTAGGTAATCAATAATAAAACAATAACTAGAATTTATCCGACATGCGAAACCTATTGTCAATTCGATTTAGGTTAACTATTTTCAACATAAATTCTGACTTCAAGTCGTATTTCAAACTTTGCCTCACTGCTAAATTAAACTGCAGTTTGATGCCCACTCTAAAAGGTAAACCTTATCAAGGATGCATCGTTCCGCCAGCACACCGGCTCAGCAAATATAGAATTTGCAAGGTACATATTTACTACCATCAATCCTAGTTTAAGTATCTATTGAGCAATCCGCCCGTGAACTCTACAGCCATTTGGCGTGAGCTTCATTACAGCTGAAGATAATGTACCAAAACGATGTACCTACTATACACAACATATAAATACAACCATTTGGCATTGCGTTCAGACAGATATTTCGCGGACGCGACGGCTCGTAAAGCACTTTATTGCTATGCATCTTTATGGCAACCTTCGTTTCGATATTGCTGATAAAATTGATTTATTTATTACACCGTAAAATGTAATCTACTTCTAACTACTGGTTTTCCTATCTTATCTACGGCAGTATACATCATATTTCCCGTATAATGATTCGAGTCATATAAACACAGTCTAGGTTTCCGTGCATTGTTGTGCTTCCAAGTGCATATACACTCAGTGTTTGGTACCCACCACCTTGAAGACCTTGAAGAAACCTTGTCTATATTCTCAAACGACCAAGAGGATCGTAAAATCCAGGATCTGTTGTTTCGCCTTGATCAATATTAGTCACAAGAATTAGTGTAATATTGGAATTCTGATTGCTAACCATAGGTCTCTCCAACTCTGATTGGTTCAACTAATTGCAGATAAGTGACTATTGAGCTCGGGCAGGTCGTACCAAACCAATTTGCAAGTTACACTGGCCGATCTCCAAAATGAGCGGAATATTTGTCTACTGGCTCTCGTATGAAAACACTGTCGTACGTAGACCATTGTCATTGCCAAAGTAGACGTGACCTTTTACCCTCGAGCACTCGGTACTAACGTTTAATCTGTGCTCCGGACACAGAATAACGGGATTTGCAGTGGGCAGTTGCTATTGTGTTGTTTGGAGACAGTACCTCGCTAGCAGGATACTATAGTCTCTATATTGTGTGTATAGCGTACTGTGCGAGGTTTGCGTACACGTACGCAATGTAATGAATGGTCATGTCATGAGAAACGACAAATAGGTACCCTATAGGTACCTATACTGGATATTAGCTGTATAGGGACTTAGAAAACTTTTGTGATTGAATTCAATCATTATTATAAATAAATACGGGTTTTATCACGTACCGTCTTATCGGTGTTTCGATCGACATTGTTTCGCTTCAATTCGTGAACCTTCATCAGGGTGAGTGTGATTCGCTTCAAATAACGTCTCGCCTCGCACTGATGAAGGTTCACGAATTGAGCTGAAACATTGTCGGCCGAAACACCGATAGGACGGTAATGATAAATCCCGTATTTATAATAATAATTGTATAGGGACTATTCATACAGCAACTAATTATTCAAGGGAAGGTAGAAGAGAGAGACATCACTCCTGGTTTAAAAACCTGCGGGACTGGTTTGGCTGTAGTACCTACCACATTTCTTTTTAGTGGCGCTGTTTTCAAACTCAAAATAAGGGAACCCGAAGATCAAGAAAAATGAATGATTCATTGAATAGGTTAAATTATCGAATCAACGGTATGTATAAGTAGCGTACAAACAAAAAAAACATTTTAGTTAAATGAAATAAAAAAAAATATCTGAATACATTAAAAATCGTGTAACTTATATTATTATCCTTTCTTAAAAAAAAAAACATCAACAAACCTATGCTTTGTTCAATTAACCGAGTAAGTTCTTGCCTAAAGGGACAATTATTTGAAGCCAAATAAGCACAGGTCGTTCGAGTTAATAAACAGTGACTTATTAACTGGCACGTTGGCCAACAGGTTGCCCCGGGGGCATGTGGAAGCCACAAATTGCCCAGCAACAATTAATACACATTTTAGCTATGCTCGGGAAGGGGCTACAAGATTATAATCCTTTTATTGTTTTGCGCTAAGATTATAAAGATTATATACCTAGTCAGGTAATAAGTATTGTCACACAGTAAAAACTTTTCTTTTAGAATGCTGGCCACAAAAAAGTTTATAGAATTCGAATTTCGAATTGTTCATGAAAATAAAAATGTATACTTTTTAGAATTTTACTCATTTTTAAATATGGAGTGGACGCTTAAAGAAGACCGTGTTGCAGTTATTGCGTTGCATCGTTGCGGTTACTCGCCAATTCAAATTTTTGACATACTGAAAAATTTGAATATAACCAAAAGATTCGTTTATCGCACCATAAAACGATACAATGAAGACTCTAGTGTAGATGACAGGTCAAGAAGTGGTCGCCCTCGGTCTGTTAGGACTCCAGCAGTGATAAAAGCTGTGAAGGCGCGAATTCAAAGAAATCCCAAACGTAAGCAGAAACTGTTGGCCCTTCAGATGGGGTTAAGCAGAACCACGGTGAAAAGGGTGTTAAATGAAGACTTAGGGCTTCGGGCATATCAAAGAAAAACAGGACATCGTTTGAATGCTCGTCTAAAGGACCTGAGACTGAAGAGATGCCGCGCTTTGTTGAAGCGGTACGCGGGAAAAAAATATCAGGAAATTCTTTTTTCGGATGAAAAAATTTTTACCGTAGAAGAGAACTACAACAAACAAAATGATAAGGTGTACGCACACAGTAGTGAAGAAGCGAGCAACCGTATTCCGCGTGTCCAACGAGGTCATTTTCCATCCTCGCTCATGGTATGGTTGGGAGTTTCTTATTCGGGCTTAACAGAGGTACATTTTTGTGAGAAAGGTGTAAAAACGAATGCAGTTGTGTATCAAAATACAGTCCTGACGAACCTTGTGGAACCTGTTTCTCATACCATGTTCAATAACAGGCACTGGGTATTCCAACAAGATTCGGCGCCAGCTCATAGAGCGAAGAGCACACAAGACTGGCTGGCGGCGCGTGAATTCGACTTCATCCGGCACGAAGACTGGCCCTCCTCCAGTCCAGATTTAAATCCGTTAGATTACAAGATATGGCAACACTTGGAGGAAAAGGCGTGCTCAAAGACTCATCCCAATTTGGAGTCACTCAAGACATCCTTGATTAAGGCAGCCGCCGATATTGGCATGGACCTCGTTCGTGCTGCGATAGACGACTGGCCGCGCAGATTAAAGGCCTGTATTCAAAATCACGGAGGTCATTTTGAATAAACTTTAGTGTCATAAGAATCTATGTTTTGTTAAGTTCATTTTGGTATATAAATGGTTACATAATGAATAAATTTGTTTCAATTATTTTATATTAAACACGTGACAGAATTTATGACCTGACTAGGTAGATAGACTTACCTATGGGTAGAAACATTTATTTAGATAGATAGCTATTTCGTATTATAAAGTGTGTATAAGCCGTAGGAGTTCGTATTGATGTCCTTTATAGCTGTGTCCGAGGATCTTTGGCATGGCTTGACGTCTATTATTGCCTAAATCGACATTTCAATGTGTTTTCGAAGCACGAATGCAGTTGAAAATGAATCTAGCGGTTAACCAGAATAGAAAGAAAGTGCGTTATATTTTACGAATAAGTATGACGTCACACGTCAAAAGAAGGACGATGTCCTGGTTGATTGAACCATGAAACAAAACAACCTTGTAATTTTTTTAGCTAGTGATCTCAAAATCTATCTTTTCTTTAAAATTTATACATTTTTAGAATCATACATTTTTAGAGATAAGAGAGACATAAAATATCCTTATAAAGACAGATTATGAACTTTGCGAAAAACAGTTCATAATCCGAACTTCGTAATATACCCGGAAAACTCTTAATAGAACAACAATCCTGTTAATGATCTTAAATGCGCACTTTTGTATGTCAACAAGTATAAAAATCCTTCCCAGAATATCTCAGACAAACGTGGTCAAACCAAACATCCGCATTGACTATCCTAAAGACGAAGATTACATCGGAATGCGCTGAACCGCAGAGATATACATTTTTGTGAGGCTTTTAAATGTTGAAATAGCAATTTAAATTCATAACTACCGACTTTAATTAAGATTTAGTAAAATAACATTGTCAGTTTACATTTTCCGTTGGTAAAGTCGGCTAATAGGTCTCCATCTGTGCAATCCACTATGATCCTGCGCTACTCTAACCCATTGACGGCTCGCCAGTGACATTTTCCTCAAAAACTACTCACTAACTATAGGTAGGTAGGTACATACCTAATAATACGAAAGACAGAATCACGTAGCAACAACGATCTTTCCCAACAAATAAACACAGGTCTATTGATAACTAAATACAGTGTGTTTAATAAGAACGTGACCGGGATAAAAAAATGTATACGTCAGTTTTTTACAAAACAAAAAATACGAGTTGGTAGCCCTACATTCCGTCCACGATGCATCATCAAACAAAAATAATTTTCCATTTCGCTTCGCACAGAGCGGACGTTTTACGAAATGAGTACCACGTATGGTTCCCGCTAATAGGCAGTGTTTCTTTGCACGCATCCCATAGGAGTTCATAGGACCCAAAATGTCGCGCGTTCAGGCTGAATATGTCTATTCGTGACCATGTGGGTGAACCGATATTTAGATACAAAAATGTTTATGACCTACCAGAACGTGGTAAAACGAGAAAGATGTCATTCGCCGAGGATAAAAGGATTAGTCAACTGTTTATGAAAAATCCGCGCGATCTTTGCGACCTGCACAAAAAGAATTGAAAACAAGGGTGTAAATATATCTCTAGCTACAATTAAATCAAGTTTAGCCGAGATTAGATTAAAATACCCAAGTACATTAAAGAAAATACTCCTTTCAAAAGAGCACGTTGAAAAAAAGTTAGCCGAGAAAACAATGACTGGGATTAGATAATCTTTTCTGACGAAGCATAGTTTTGGCCAAATAGTATAGTACCTCGTGTATGGTCAACTGCCAATAACAGACTTGTCAAACGAACTGTTAAACACCCGGTAAAATGTGGATGTTTGGGGATGCTTCTCAAAAAGAGGATTTGGCAATTTGAACTTGTTTATCGGTTCTCTGAATGCTATGAGGATGAGCATAATATACCAGAAAGGATTATTAGCATCTGCCCGAACGCTGTTCCCAAGGTCAAATGAAACATGGATATTATAAGAGGACAACACCTAACACAAAGTCGTCTATGTACCGCCTGGAAACAAGAAAATGACATCGAGGTTTAGGACTGGCCCTCACAATCTCCTGACGCGAACCCAATTGAAAATGTTTAAGCGTTGATGAAGCTTAAACTAACAGGAAAAAAACACTAACAGCCGCTGAGTTTACTCGCAATATTAAGGCCAAATGGAGATCATTATCCCGTGACTACGCTGAAAAATTAGACAAAAGTATACCTTGAAGATGCCAGGTCATTGTGGATAACGGAGGAGACTGGGCACCTTATTAATAATACAGCATCCTAGTGCGTATGATTATTTATGATGTTTATTTATGTTTTAAACGCTAGAGGTATTTTTTTTGTATAGATTAAGCCGGTCACGCTCTTGTCTTACATAGTGTAAATGATATAGGTTCTAATTAGAGTGCGATGAAAAAAAAAATAAACAACATATTCCTACAAGATTTATCTTACCGCTGGTAACAAAATAAAGCTGCCACATAAAAAGTAAGTATCACTCGCTTAAAGTTACTGTAAACCAGTCGAGGTTTTTTTGGATTTACATTTGAAGAGCTGCTGTTTTCAAACTGAGAATGATTTCCACATTTTCGTAAACAATCCATGTGATTGTTTATTAAAATGTGGAAAAAGACATATAAAAAGAGTACGAGATGAACTTTAATATTATAAACCAACTTAATAGTATTTAAACAGACTTCACAGATCACCAAATAATCCTCTAAAAAAAATATAGGTATTCTGAGACGGACATTGTATCTCCAGAGACTCGAATCTGTAACTGGCATGTCCCAATTTCACTATAGGATATTTATCGTCAGTACCTAACCTAACCAACCTAAATCTATATTACACATTGGATCAGTGTATAAATCTACACTTCAGTAAACAAACCACCCGTACTATGTTGCTAGGAATGCTAGGTATTGAATTTTAGACAGAATTTGCATTTGTTGTCGATTTGTGAAATCACTCCATCAAGCAAGTAACATACTCAATCAAGTGAATTTCAGGAATTTGGCAAAAAAATTATTTGAGGATAGTTACCTCACACATCTGCAACTGAAACAGCCTTCTTTCCTTCTCCATTTCATCGGCGATCTCCGCCGGTGTCACTTCGCTCCTGATGAGGCCAGCCTCCTTCGCCTGCGATTTCTTCTCCTTCTCCAGTTTCAGGTACTTTGACTCGTAGTCTTTGGATGCTTTGTCAAAGGGCCTTTTGAGGTCACCCTTGACTCCTCTCAAGTCTCCTTTTAGGAGACTGTCAACGGGAAACATTACTATGTTGTTTATGTTTTGCATCTGTGAACAAGATAATAAATTGTATGGTGGGTGTGACGTTATTGATTTAGAGCATCAGGAATTTAATCAAAAATTTACATAAAAGGCATCACTGCAAAGATTTCATAAAGATACGACTATATTTTATGCTTCATATCATGTCAATAACACCAGACAGAACCAATAAGATATACTCGTAGCAGCGTTCATTTCATTGCCCAACATTTGCATTCCAAAAGGCATTTGGCTGCGCTTGAGGCGATATGCCAGTTGCTTCACTAGCATCATATGATAGACATCCCGTACTTGCAAGCTAATGCATCGCCTGAATAGGCGCCAATATCGTGAGCCGAATAATGATGCCAATTGGGCAACAATGATGCTTGCGTGAGTGATGCATCATTGACGACTGTGATATGACCGTGACCTAGTAAGCTTTTTTCTTATTGTATTAATACATGTGGCAAGTAAGTCTGTTGTCAATGTTTACTGTTCACAGACAATAACATAAAAAGCAGGCAGTTAAATGGGTGAAACAGATACGGTAATTAACACGGTTGGTTGTTGAATGATTGCCCTAACAGACAGCATGAATGAGGCATTAAACACGTAAAGCAATATGTTTGTACATGGGCACATTCCTTCACCAGGGGCCGATTATGTAACTAATGAAGCGAATGCGCTGGTGTCAGACGAGACAGCGAGGGAGAACAAAGGGGTGGATGGCGAACCACACAATAACGCTTCCTGAATATTGTGAACGGCTACTGAACATCGCTAATTTTTATATAACGAGGACAAATTGCTGTTGGGCACCATCAAATCAATAATTCTAACAAGCAGTACATTGAAAGCACTTCCTTAATAACTTTTTAAAGATGCTGCATGTTTTATTTTAATATTTGACTTAAGCCAAGCTCGACCTTTATCGTGTTCGTGAATTTAATACTGCGCAGTAAATTGAGGGAGCCACGTATTGAGTAGATAGATATTCGAAACACTCGTAAATTGTATTTTGGGAAAAGTGATTACACATAAAGAGAGCCGAAAGCATTAAGCAAATTTATATATAAAAATTCTCAGCAATTGCTTTCTTCAACTCGTATATAGTTCAAAATTCTATTCCCAAATTTATCGTTCTTATTCAGCTCATTTAGCTTCTTTTTCTTTCGTAGATTGCTGCTCGCTCGAGCATTTCATATTATGTTGAATTACAAAACAAAGAGAACGCATCACGATTTTCTTGATGCAAACTTAAACAATAGCCATACGCTATTTTCTATTGGAAGTATCACATGATAAACATTAATCGAGGAAGGGTTAAGTGAATTGAAGAGATTTATTTTTTCCAGGCCCGCTTAAGGTGAAATTGCACAAGTGTATGGAGTATCGAATTTACTAGGCGAGAGTTGAAAACAGCAGTATTCCACGAAAGTAAGCGCATATAATATATCACACATTCATCGAAGTCATCGATGGAAATAATTTTACTGCACTGAAGGGCCGCCGATTTCTAAGAACAAGAGTGAAGGTTTTGAACTTTGATTAGAATCAACTTTGAAGAGAATGATGTTATGACATAACAAAGAAGCTAATAAGAATATAACAAAGAAAGACGCAAACATTGTCGGCCTTGACGGTATCATGGAAGCTCTACCTTGCTCTGCCCACGTTCGGAATCAATATTTGCAAAAACAAATAGGCAAGCAAGTACTTAATTATGCGGTGGACATGGAATATTTTAATGTACTCAAGCAAAACGTTGCTATATTTTTTGTACAGCACATCAAATAAATACACAATGAGTATACAAGACAAATTAGTGAAGGTGTTAACATGCACTTTTTGCTATGAGAATGTTTCTGAGTAATGAAATGTAATGTAACAATGATCATTGTTTAGATCATGAGCACGTGCGATCTTTACGCTAGAGCATTGTATGTAAATTTTAGTCGCACAGCTAAATAATGTTAGCAAATATGCCTGAGGCCGACAGGAATGAAATATGACCTGCAGAATCATGGAATAAATAGATGCTTATTTTATTCAACGATACGACTTTGAAATATTATATTGCCTACTTTGGTGCTTACTTCAAAAAACTAAAATTAAAATGAATTAAACTGTATTATTAATTAAGTAGCATTTATGAGCATGAATAGGTACTTATGAAAAGTGAACAATCGACCAGAAAAAGTTATAGGCACTGATTTAAAGTTGCAAAGTCCAACAGAATTTGCGAATATAATGAAAACATCCGAACTTTGCCGTAACCATTCAACAACTCCCGGTGGGTTTAACTTTTATATTATTGGTGGTATTTTATATTATTTTGCCTGCTGAACGTAACATAAAACGAGTTACAACCGAGGTTCTCGGAAATCGAATTAAATATTTAGGCTAGCATGGAGAGCAAGTCAAATATTAAAACGATGTTAAGAGTCGTAAGCTCGTAAGACCTGTGAGGAAAATTGCAAAAATACGGTGTCAGGCTGCCTGTACAGCAGCATTTTAAATGAAGATAGCGATCAATTCAATAAATGAAGATAGAAGCGGTTATTTTCGAGTGCATTTGTAAGTTTCGTTAACGATTGATCCACCACACAATTCGGGGAGTGAAACGGAGCGAGAAACTTCGTATTCTCCGATGCGAAACGCCACAAGCTTCAGACCTAAAATTGCCTAAGAAATAGCACTACAAGTTGTACCAACGAATGATGACAAAGATAGGTAGGTAAGGTACTTAGTAATCTCAATTTATATTGTCTACTTTTTACGAATGAAATGAATAGAAAGATTTCAGTATTGACAGATTTCATTTGACTTTGCAGAATAGAGCCATTAAGCTTATACGAGTTGAATGTTTGTTTACGACTCAGCTCAAATATACAAAACAAACAAATATGAATATCGAAGAAACAGCAAGAAACTTAATCATTAAAAAGATTATTAAAATGACAACGGACAGACCCAAACAAAGACCCTGGGCTAAGGTTTCGGAAGGACAAAGGATTGCATCGTGTCAAGGGCAGGTCAGGGATTCTGCGCAGTACAAACTTGAGGCACGGTATAAATAATAATTCTTCAGGGTCCTAAAAACCCCAGGGTCTTCAAGTACAAAAACTATGTAAGATGACTTGATTAGTTGTATTCCATGTAGCCGTGGCGAAGTTAAGTATTATTACGTGTAGTATGACTGTCGAAGATTTGTACTTACAAGACAAATCCAATAAGTAACTAATCGTCCAACCACATAGAATGAATGTAAATATTTACATTAGGTAAGGTATGACTAACTGCATTAGGTCAATGACACCACAAAACAAAAAGTATTGGATTGAGTAGAATCCGAATAGAGAGAAAGTACTTATGAAATTATTATGTGCCCTAAGTCCTAACAAGTCTTTGAACCTCGGTTTTTTATGGGTATTAAAAGAAACAAGATAACAGCAAACAGGTATGAAATTTCATCTACCTGGGCTAAAACGATTCTAGGAACAAAACTGTTCTGGAGTTCTTTGTACGCTTCAATAGCTTGCTGGTACCAATTTGACGCAGTAGCTTTTCATTGAGCAACTGAGGTTTTCATTTGTAATGAGGTTTTTGGGATTAATAATATTTTACCGTTTATTGTAAGACTCTCACTCTTTTCGTCTTTCATATATCAGCAATATTATCAGCTCAAAGCTTACAAGGAAATTCATGTATTCTGAGTATACAATTTTTATAACTTCTCATACTCTTACAAAAAACAATATCATTTCATTCTAAATAATTTACTATTTATTGATGCCAAGGTTAATTTGCCGCTCCCTTTTTTGCGCCTGAGGAGATTGTATAGTCTGTTAAGTGTTGACTGGCTGGATGAAATATGCAACTCTTTTCTGTATCCGATAATCTGGCAACATTTGCAGGTCGGCTCATCACCCTGACCCATTTACAAGAAAATCTGCGGTTGCGCCCACGCACGTAATCTGCGTCAATCGCCAGTTAACGCGGGTCTGACAACATAATGCCTTGTTCTCAAAGATTGGAACACATTGCACAGATTTGAAAATTGATATTGTTGAAATATTGCTGTGAGATAAGACTTGCAAACTATTGTAATGGAAATAATATATAGACCAATACATCGAGTATACTTGTTTTAACTGTTCGCTATTGATGGTTGAAGAAGTGGACGCCCTTGATTATTTTTATATCTTTCCTTACGAGCAAAGTTACTGGATGAAGGCGACCAAGTATTGGAGGAAATGAAGTAATTAACAACATTCTTTTATATCTATAAAATGTCTCTACAATTTCATTAAAAAATTTCCAAGTATTGAGTAACATGCAAAAAAACTCAAATATTTCAATATTATAGTTCCCTACTAGAAACAACTAGGCGTCTCAGTGGAAACATTTAATCTGTGGGTGGATAAGATCACAAAGAATCCATTTGAGAAATTTCGAATAAATGATTATGTTCAATACAGAAACAATTCTCAGAACAAACGTCGGCGATCTTTATTCAATCACCTGGTAAATGGAATAAAACATTTGGTTGTTTTTTCACAGCGATTGATGAATTCTAATTTGTATCCGTCCGCTCAGACTGGAAGGCAATAAATCAATACGTATTCATTTGCATTGTGGCAAGTCTATTCTGTTTGGTGGCAACCGGGAAAGCAATTCGAGCTCTGCATAGGACGCGGACGTGCTTACGGTACTAAGGAAATGACATGTATAAAATCGTGCAGAAATAATGACGTTTTCTTTATCGCAGTGTGAATCACTGCGATAAAGAAAACGCAAATTAAAGGCAAATTAGATACAGATCTCTGACGCATCCTTCAAGATCATTTCTGATCTACTTATCACCAATTCACGACTCAAACAATCCTAAGCTTCTGCTGATTTCACCGGAAATTGAAATACAAAAGAGTTCAAAGAAAAACTATCTGCCGTACTCCAATGGAAACCAGCCTTCCAATATTTCATCCGTCTCGCAATGAGATGCCCGCGAGACATCCGCGGAGGGTGCCCTCGATAGTGTAATTTCCTCTGTTGTTTGCAACCGTTTTTGATTACTTTGTAGCTGGGAACTGTTGTACGACGGTTTTATTTCACCCTCCGACATAGTCCATTTGAGTGCAGATTTGCCATTTTGCCAATTTTCTGGATTCAATCTGAAGGGATATCGTCTGCGTCAAACGTCTGTCAAGCTCATGCCGAATTAATTCGAAAGTTTAAGATAAGATAACTCTTTATTGTACACCAAAGTAAAATACAGAACATAATTTTTACTAACAAATTTAGTACAATGGGCGGTCTTATCGCTAAAAGCGATCTCTTCCAGACAACCTTAGTATGGACAGGATTATCACATATCACATGACGGCGGTGCATCTATATAAAATTAAAAACATACCTACATACTATAAACCTAAAATACTAATAATAACTCAAATTTAATTATAATAAAACAAGCAACTATAAAAATGGTTATGATGATTTAACAAGCAGCGACAACTTCAACGCAGGGACAGATAATGGGTGTGTACTTTTGTTTTAAAATTACTAATAGACTTGGATGTCCTTATAGAGAAGGGCAAATCGTTCCACAATCGTACGGCTGTTACAGTGAAGGATCGACCATAAAACTCTGTCGTATGGACAGGAGTTTTAAGTAGAAGGGAATCTGAAGAACGCAAATTGCGATCATTAGCCTGGTGGAGAAACTCAAAACGCTCCTTAAGATAGAAGGGAGAAGAAGGGTTAAAAAGGATGTTATACAAAAGGGACAGTATGTGTGCATTCCGGCGAAGACGGATGGGGAGCCATTTGAGCTTTGCGCGAAAATCAGAGACATGGTCATACTTGCGCAAGCCAAATATAAACCGAATACAGAAGTTTTGAAGGCGCTCAAGTTTGCTCAGTTGGGCTTCAGAGAGGTCAAGATAGCAGGCGTCGGCGTAGTCCAGAATCGGAAGTAAAAGAGTCTGTGCAAGCGTAACCTTGGTAGCAGTTGGCAAGAAGTTACGAATTCTCCGTAAAGATCCAGACGATGCAAACACCCTGCGGCTAATCTCATTGATACAGGGAACCCAAGTTAAACGGGTATCCAACTGTATTCCTGTTTAATTTTAAGTGTGTGTTGTGTTTAATTGCTGAATTTTGAGTACTGAATTACAAGCAAACTCTTGGTTTCTGTTTATTTATTACACTGTTATTCTTTCAATTGATCTAATTATTTATAGTGTAAATCATGTTGCGTAATTTAATAAAACACGCGAAGCAGATAAGATAAATCTTTAGAGACACGCAAGCCGCTTAGGACAGCACACCGATTCTGTACCCATTTCTTTTTATACTATCTCCAACTAATATCTTGGTTTGTTCAAGTGAATGTTATATAGGGCGTCTCAACTCAACAAGGACTAGAATTAAAAAACTACAAAAAACAAAACATATTTTTTTAAATAATAGTGTTATGCCGAGGCTGTTAAACAATGAGTAATAATCGAAACTTCTCGAACGCTTTTGTCTTGTTGTGTTATTGTTGTTATTGTCTGCGGTTGCGCACAATGGGGATTAGTCGTTCTGTCGAAACACCGACCCCTTTCCTGGAACGATCGAGATAGTTCTCGAACAATCGAAATGTGCGCGATATAAATAGGCCGGAGAGATGGCCGGACAGTCTCAGCTAGAGAGTCTCAGCGAGGCCCTGGAGGACTGACGTGGAGAAGGGTCTCGCGTGAACAGTAGTTGCTCGCGAGTGAGTCTGGATTTTGCTATACGTGCGAACATTTCGGTGACTTTAAGTGGTGCAACAGTGGTGTGAATTAGTGTGTTGTGATTACGTGTGACCAAGTTCGTGTATTCATCGTTCTAGTGTTAAATAAAAGTGTTATTTTGGTTGGATCGATTCCCATTATTTTATCCCGAACCCTCAGCTCGTAACAATAGATTGGGGAAAAAGTCTTTTCGCATTATAGTATGTATGAACTTGTAATAAAATCTCTTTGGCTATACTATTTGTATCTGGCTGGTTTTGGTATCATTCAAAGTTTAAATTCTAAAGAAGATAATTCTAAATTCAAATTAGGAAAATGTGTGACTTTTATTTGTTTTTCGTACTGTAAAGATGAGTGAATCTAATGAAGAAATTCGATACATTTTAAAATTTTACTACAAAAAAGGTAAAAATGCAACGCAAGCCGCGAAAAAAATTTGCGATGTTTATGGACCTAGTGCAGTGTCTGTGAGAGTAGCACTTTGGTTTAAGCGTTTTCAATCCGGAAATTTTGATGTCAAAGATGCACGTCGCTCTGGTCGCCCTATTACGGATAAAATTGATGCCATTTTTTAAAAAATGGAGCAAGATCGGCATATCAGTAGTTGAAAAAAAAAATTGAAAATACATACTTTAGTTAAATGTAAATAAACTATATTAAAAATGTTTTAAATTTGCTTAAAAAATGCGAAGAAACTTTTTCCCCAACCTAATATTTAAAGGACTTGTTGAGTAAGTCCATTTAGTTCAAGTAGTTTTAAGTATGTTTTAAGATGATGCAATTCTGGAGTGTGGACCAACACTCCTGTAACATTCTAATCATAGAAATTAACTAAAACAAACAAAACTTCTGGGTAGTCTGGGGGTAAAATTAATTAGCAGAGATAAAGTATTGAATTATTGATTCATACATTAATATATTATCCATATAATAAATTCGAAAGTAGCTCTGTCTTGTTGTCAGTTTGTTACGTTTTCACAACTACGCTAGACCGGTTTGGATGAAATTTGGTATATAGATAGACGAGTGGTTCGCCCCGAACTGAGATCTCGCGAATCTCCCAAAATAAATATTATTCTTAGGACGACTTGCACAACGATGCCTAAACATATTTAGTGGCTAAATATGATTTAAGGAGTTGTGTGATCATACAAATACATCAAATTTAAACATGTTTAGTCGCTAAATACGTTTAGTGATCTTTGTGCATGCCGGCTTTAATCTTTGATTAATAAATTGGTATCAAGAAATGCATAACCAAAGGTTCATCCAAAGGTTGCCTGGAAGAGATCGCTTTCAGCGATAAGGCCGCCCATTGTATTGCCTTATTTATTCTAGCCTTATACTTATTTTTGTATTATTTCTGTTTGTGTGGTAATTCAATAAAGAGTTATCTATCTATCTATCTATAACCGACCTACTTGTCCTACAGTTTCATTCAAATTAGATGGAACGGGGGTTCTTGTTAATTGGTTATATTTTATGGGGTACAAATGGCAGTTATTCTGGATTTCAGACTTTTGCCTATATTTGTGTCACTAAAGCTGCACAAATACTAAATTTCAGCATTGTGGGGTCACTGGTGTACCCTGTGAATTTTGTCAAAGTTTAGTTTTTATTATGGCTAATAACGCAAAAACCACAAAAATTAAACTGAAAATAAAAACGGGGTTCAAATGTACTAATGAAGACCTTTCATTTGACGTCCCACTTGACCTAATAATCTCATTTTCATTTTTTTTTTTACCCCTCTTGAACCCTAATATCTCAACAACCCCCCAATATTTTTAGCTCATTGAGTCACACGAAAATTGTGCCATCACTACCTATCTATGTACTAAATTTCATGGTGATCGGATAAACGCTACGAAAGTTATCCTCGGACAAACAAACATACATACATGCAACGCCGATTTGCCCAAATTGATTTGGAGATCTCGCTTCGCTCGATCATTTATGACTGGAATATAGACATGCTACTTTTTACCAGTCTGCGCAAAAGGAGAGTAATGTTTTTATTGACAAACCACGCGTGAAAGGGAATCAGCTGGTTATAATATGTTTGAGTTCGATATTTTCACAATAGTATGTCGGTCGGTGACCGTATTAGTTACCGTTTCGTGCAAACAACGCGAAACTGGGACACGTTTAGTGCTACTGCATGTAGTCAACTGGCAACATTAACATCAGGCCATTTCGTATGGTTCAAACAGAATTTGAACACTAGATAGGTTGAAAAATGTTTTCTGTTTCTGAAAATCATTCAAGTTGTAGATCGGTTTTGGAGGTCAGGTAACTCAGGTATAAACAGCAAACCTGAAAAATCTTTATAGAGGCTAGGGCTTTCGGCACTATGAGATGACGTGACAATATATCTTTCCTGATTCCTGACTAGATTGCACTCTTCAAAGTAAGAATCCCAATTCGGGCTGTGCATTAACCGCAGTAACTTTGCAGCGCCTGAATGTCTTTCAATGAATGATCTGGCTTAAGACTAGCAAAAACATGACTGTTTCATTTACCGAATATGGTAATTGCAATAACTAAAATATAGTTTACCAAATGATGACAGATGCCTTTATAATGATAAAAATTATGCATATAGCCTTACCGGAGAGTTGATAAAATTTTAAAAATAGATCTACATGTTTTATGTAAATTCCACTTACCAGCGTCTTCATAAGGGCCGAAAGTTCTTTAGTGACGACGGCGAACTTGAGAAACGCCGCGCCAATATCGGGCTCCGAATCTTTGTTGAGTGCATTCCCGCCGAGCCGCTCCAGCGCCCGCGAGAGGTACATCTCGTTATCGACGTGGGCTAGAAAAAGAAAGGTATTTTTATCTACGAACAAATCTTGGTAAAAGTCAGAGCTGGCTTTATGCAGTTGTAGTTTAGTGAAATTGTGCATAAGCTAACACGTAGCAAGGACGTCTTTGATGTTGAAGATGGGACTTGGGAACCCGCTTTCGCTTTATATAGTCGACTCCGTATAGCTGGACACTAATGGTTTTGTAGATACTATAATATTTAATAGAGATTATAATATTACTTAAAGAAGCTCATCATCACTGCCAAAGTCTTGGCCACTTAGCGTCACATCAAAGTCAAATATTTTTTATTCATTAAAATCACAAGGATCACTATAAAACGTCAATTTTACTGCCTGTTCCTTCGCGACCAAGCCAGGAAAGAAAGGCAAGAAACAAGGCTGGTTGTTTTTTTAATGATCCTTTTAGAATACATAACAATACAGAAAATAAATTACGTCTAAATTGTAACATTTTGAACGAGTTGGAGAAATTTCAATCCCAAGCTTCTCTATCATCTAAATAATGCGATATTTTATAGTAGGCTTTTCTTAAAGATTATGTTTAATTACGTTTTTAAATTTGTTATTTGTAAATTTTTGGATTTACTAACTTTATGGAGTCTACAACTGGCAACAGCGAGTTTATCTTTATTTCTAGTATTAAAATTATGATTATCGCTATTTTTCTTAGACAAATTAGGTAATATTTTTGTGAACATAGGTACATCAGATTTTCATAGATGTATTGACAAGGAAATGTGTCATAATACATATTTCTTTAAACTTATTGCGTAATGATCACCCCACAGAAACTAGTATTAAGTACGGCAATTTGTAATAAAAATATATATCTGAAAATAAAGTCTACTAGTTGCATAATAAAGACCAGTTTTATTACGTCATTCTCCGGGGATTTAATTAGTTTCCCGGTGGAGCTTATAAAAAGAAGCGCCATCAAGCTATCTAGCTATATGCAAACTTCGAGTATCTTCGGTTTAATTCCAGGGAATTTGCTCGCATCCGCAAGGATGAACGACTTTGAGTCTGAACGTTTCCTACAATCGCTAGGCCCGTAATCGTTTATGATAATTACACTGCCATGAATCCACAATTTACTGTTTATTCAGAATCGCCATAATTAAAGCTTAGGATATTTTAATTATTTTGGTTATGAAATGATTGTCTTACAAAGTACGGTTTCCGCAAGCGGAGTTCGACAATAATTTGGACAGTTTTTCGTATTCTATTCATATTTAAAATGTCTATAGACGGAGGGTTGCTACTGGAGAGGATAAAGTTTAAAAATAAGCGTACAAATGAAGCAGCGGACAATGAATAAGCCTCGGAGATCCGTGTCGCGGCCCACATTTGCCTAGCTAAATCCCGCTAACGCTTTTTGAATATTAAATCGGAGACCTTACGCCTTTCAATTCCTAAGCGGTACTCCTCATTAACCTTCCACTTAACATGCCTAACGAGTCCCGGAGTTTTCATCAAAACTGGATTATAAATGTAATTTACCATAGAAAGTGTTTCCTTGGTTTCCGTAAGTTGTTGTGACAGCGAAACTGACAGGAGATTCACTTGAAATAATAAGTCAATTGATTATTTCCTACCACCGTCAACTTTACTTTAAATTAGAAAGAAAGAAAAATATTTATTCAGACCACAACAAATGGACACAGAAACAAATGACACAAAAGAAAACACTATTAATAAACTTACTAAAATTATAAACTAACTAAAAATTATAAGTGTGGTGGTGAAAGCGTCCTCAGCTCAGCATTAAGTACATCATGTTGCCATACTGCAGCGCTGGTCTCCTGCTCAAGCCAGTGTTGACCTCACGGACACCCTGACATATTTAATTGACTATAAGATTAGGAGCATTTAAATATAATAATAAATAATAAATATTGCTGGACATTTCACACTGCGCTATCTAGCCCCAAACTAAGCAGAGCTTGTACTATGGGAACCAGATAACTGATAAAATACTTATATACATATTTTTTTTGTAAATACATACTTATATATAGAAACAACCAGACCCGAAACAAATATCTGTAGATCATGCAAACATTTGTTCCACAGCGGGGATCGAACCCGCTACCTCCTGCGTCTCAGCTGGCTATTCGCCCACTGCGCCACGGAGGTCGTCAATTAAATTATATCTAGCACCTTCTAGATCGCAAATTCAAAAGTCATACAACCAAGACTGACTCCATACATTTATTAATAATCCGTGCCAATCCGGGGCGGCTGACCTAGTAAATAATAATACAGTGACGACAGGAATGTGAGTGGAAGTGAGAGACAGATTTGCCTCTACTATAGCTACCATGGTTGGAAATTATCCAGATATTTGTTTAATAAAACTAAAGAGTATTATTTACTATGCTCAAGTTAAACTAAGGCTTCGATAGTTCTTTAATATTTTTTTTAAATGAGTTATAAATTAAGGATTTTAAAAGGAAATTGTATACGAAAATAGAACGAGACAAGTCTAAAATGTTCCAACTTTAACAGCATTTGGAGCAGATCCAACTTCCAAGAATGGCTCCCAGATTTCATGATCCCTCTTAAGCGTCTCTACAATCTGTGAATTGTAAACGGTTAGGTGTTTAATTACAATGTCATCTAAAGCGGTTGTTGCCTAAGCTGTCATTGTGTCGGACGGAATGCTAGTGACTCGGATTGGTTGTTTTTGCAGGCGCGTGCGCGGTGTGCGACCTTGCCAGCTGCGCCCGCGCGCAGAAAAGCGAACCTGCACGACCAGTTCCGAACGTTTGCAGCCGCTATAAACAAACCTTAGCACGCGATGGAATTGCACAGAACCAGCTAAAAAATAGATGTGGCTAATTGGAGAGCTACTAGAGACAAATTGCAATTACCAAGGCAAAGTGCTATCGGATCTTTGTTTATTTTATATTTTCTTATCTGAGCGCTAAGATTTGTATCAAGTAGAGAACCGGATTTGGTCAAATAAAGGGTTCGCTTCGGCTCGAACGGAATAAAATTGTATCAAACGAGATGAAAATGCCGAATATTGTAGTCACACACGTCGCGACGGCATGAACAAGCGCCCGGAACAAAGCTCCAATAAATCACTTTCCTA
Organism: Philereme transversata; assembly: GCA_963924445.1. Classification (NCBI taxonomy): domain Eukaryota; kingdom Metazoa; phylum Arthropoda; class Insecta; order Lepidoptera; family Geometridae; genus Philereme; species Philereme transversata. The sequence goes on from OZ004342.1 coordinate 17,914,778, forward strand.
TTTTCATTGGTAACAATGTCTGCGAGTTCGCAAGTCGCAGGTGCGTACTGTGCGTAGTACCGAACATATTTCACCTGCAAATAGAAACAATAATCTAATACCTATGCCTACTTGTATGCGGTGTCGAGCTAAACCAGACATTCGATTCGACCTACTTTCCTTGACAACTCGAACATGAAGGGAAATTCATTTGCGACCGGACACCGTGTCACTTCGGTTTGTATTTCAATGCGTATTTGCTCATTGGTAGTTTACCCAACCACTTGTATAATAGCGCCCATTGATGGTTGAATAGATTATACTGTCGGTGATAAAATTGATGGATCTCCTTAAGAAGTAACCTAGTACTTGTAGCAAGAACTTGCATTTTATTAGCCCGTATTTGGTATTACTGATGTCTGACGTCCTCGATCTCACTACATCAATAGTCATATAGGTATGTTGGTTATACGCGTTGATATATCACTATTGATTTTGCGAAAGCTGCATATCGGCTCTGGTTCGTCGAGTGAAAAGTTTATTAGGATTGATGTTCCTATATTGAAATTTAATAACGTTCCTAGTAATCTCAGAGAGCCTAGTCTCCCACCAGCCTTTGAATACAAATGAGAGGATCTGAGTCTGTTTTGATCACATAAGAGGGTCACGTATAGTAAATTAGGCCAACACTTTTACAATTCAGATAAAAAGAACAGTCAACTCATTGAATTGCAAATGATAATGTTAATGTGCATCACGCCAGCCACTTTGTCGTAATTCAAACGACTTTTTACAATCAAGTGGCTGAAATGTTTACATTACCGTGTCTAGCCTAGCATTATTTGTTGCGATATTTGGGTCATTCTAGTTCAGCGAGTTGAACGGCCTTTCGTCCTAGGAAGCCGGTTTCTGATAGACCCACACTATGCACGAACCAGCCTAGCGACAGACTCTACCAAAAATATCCCAAAGTGGCTATACCTCTACACACTGAAATATTTTTAAATGGTTTTAAATGTATGGGAAGGATACACCAGTTCAAGATGATAATGACTTATCGTGGAGGACGCTTGTTATTACGATATCTGACGAAAGGGGCGTAACTAGAAGTGATAATGGGCGTATAATGATACGAGGAAATAAATATTGTTTTGAGATTATATCAATAATATGTTGATGGCAGGTGATGATACCAAATTTGTTGAATTGATTATTTGTGGTTATTATACAAACGCACAACTAAGTAATAAAATAACGTAATAATATGTAATAAAGAAAACTAAATAATATTAAAGTAATTTCATCGGGCAAAATCAGTCAAAAAACTAATATTTGAACTAAAGTCCAACATTATAAAATAATCTAGTATGAATATAGTATGGAGAGGGCGCAATGCACTGCTAACAATGGTAATCAATAGTTCTGAATTAATAATATTGCAATTGCTGATTTTTTTCAAGAACAAAGAATTTTGCAAATTTTGCAAAGATAAACCTAATTTTTGAGATGAAATCAAAGAAAAGAGTAATCGGCACCAGTCAATTCGAGATCGAATTATAGGCAAAATGGAGCCTATGGAGAAAATGGCAAAATATCTTGATTTTAATAAGGTCATCGCATGGAATTTCGATTTTCAACAACTTCTAAATTAAGAATCCCAAATGGGCCATGGACATTTGACATATTTTTCGTCTTTTATGTTCTTTTTGAGACCCACCCCACCACCATTCGATGAAGTTTCCAACAAGCTTTGTCGAAGGAATCTTTATCATTTCATTATTTATTCCAAAAATTTATTAACATTATACTTTAAACTAATATTATAAATGCGAATGTTTGGATGTTTGTTTATTTGTTTGATACTCAATCACGTCGTAACGTTTGAACCGATTTCGATGAAATTCGGTATGAACGTAGATTATAACCTGGATTAACACATAGGCTACTTTTTGATGACAAACAACGCGTGTGAAGCCGTTGGCGGAAGCTAATAATAAATTAAGCAATTAATAAAAAACTAGATCCATACTAGTGGTTCGCCCCGAACTAAGATCTCGCGTGTCTCCCATGAAAACAAAATAATATTATTTGTTATCTTGGACTAAAAATAGTTTTCTGAAATGCACTACCAACTAACTCGAGCTACAGTTTTATTCAAATTACAAGTAAGTAACGGGAGCTCACGTTAATTGGTTATACTTTTTGGCGTAGAAATTGCAGTTACTCTGGGTTTCTGACTGTTGCCTATATTAGTGTCACTAAAACTACGCGCATAACCAATTTAAACACTGTGGGGTCACTGGTGTACCCTCATTAGTAGCTCATTTAGTCACACCAGGATTGTGGCATCACTACCTACCTATATACCAAATTTCACGATGATCGGATCAACGCTTCGAAAGTTATCCTCAGACAAACAAACATAGATACGTTACATACAACGCCGATTCGCCCAAGTTGATTTAAAAATATTAATTAAAAATTAAAAACATAAATTTGAAAAAGCATAAGAAAATCTGGGGATAAAATAACGTAAGGACACTATTATTATACCGGAATTTACTGTCTGTCTAAACATGCATCGGTAGTCGGTAGGTACTACAACTATTTCTGGCTTCGTCTATGCATACCATACACTTCCTCTTATAAATATTTTTAGTCGGGTCTGTCGCCTAGATAATGCGTTACGAGAATACAAATAGACGGGCTTATATGAATATTGTACGCTTGGCGCCGTTTACTGAATGAAATAGCTTCGGAAGACTAGACCAAATTTCCAAATTTATTAGAGTTCTGCTGATTACATTACTCCCTAATACTCCAACAAGGAAAAACAAAACGATACATCTCTCGCTATACAGTGTGTCCCTGGATAAAGTGCAACCCCGAAAGGGGGTGAAACTAGATCAAAAATTATCGACAAAAAAATAGAAAAAAATTAAAAAAATGTAGTATATACTTTATTGATGAATTAAAATTTTTATTGCTCACTAATGACTCTATTTAATAAAAAAATGATTTCTTCCAAAGTAGTAGGTCTATTTTGTTAAAATAAAAACCATAATCATGTCAGATATGTGACGATGACGATAAAATAACAAATAACTCACAAACAAGTGGCTATCGTGACTTAAAGTTTAATTTTTGTATTAAAATTACATTTTTTAGGCTGTTTTTTTCCAATAAACTCCAAAAATCTTAAAATTAAGCCTATAATACTAGAAATTTTTATGACTTTTTATTATTGTCTATCATAATAGCTTTTAAATAAAATAAAAACCTACGTTCTAACATAAAAAATGTGCTGGCTAGGAGTATTTAAAGTTGACCACTGATTACGTCACCACTCAGGTAGAGACCCTTTTTTAACTTATATTGTTGTAGATTATGGTCGCTGGGCCTGTTCTATGAAAGATGAAGGGTGGGGATCGAAACAGGACTCACAACAAGGCACGCCAGTCGCTCCGATATTCTCGCCGCTGCTACCGCCTACCGTACCTTACTGCGCCTTCAAGTTTTTGTTACGTTGTTTTGCTTTTGTTTTGTTTTTGACTTTTTGTTACGTTTTTGACTGTACTTTGTTGTGTTGTGGAGATGCCGCGATTGACTGAGTTCTCTCCGCGAGAAATCGCTGACATCCATTATTATTATGGTATGTCACGTGGACACACAACAGTCGCTCGTTCTGCATACATAAATGCGTTTCCGAGCAGACTTATACCGTCAGCACGAAATTTCCAAGAAGTTCACCGAAAGTTATCCAACATCGGACTTGGATTAGCAAGAGATCGCCGTGAGCAACAAGCTACCATTATTGACCATTCCATAGAAGAGGCCGTTTTAAACGATTTGTTTGCTGATCCCACAACCAGCATTAGACGCTTAGCTTTGCGTCACGGTATATCAAAAACATCCGTATGGTGAATTTTGAAAAAGAAGGGATTGCATCCATACCATTATCAGCGAGTACAGCATTTGCATGAAAATGTAGACAATCGTGCAAGATGCGTAATGTCTACGTGGATTCAACAAAAAATTAGAAATAATCCACAATTCCTAAAAAAAATTTTATGGATGGATGAAGCGAAATTCACCCGGAATGGAATCACAAATTGCAGAAACTTACATGTATGGTCCGAGGAAAATCCACACCTAAAGAGGGCGTCTACTTTTCAAGTGCAATTTTCAGTTAATGTATGGGCAGCTCTAATAGACGACACGCTGATTGGGCCAGTTATTTTACCCACAACATTAAATGCCGAAAGTTTTTTAAACTTATTAAGAGACGATCTGTCACTACTGCTGGAAGATGTTCCGCTGGCTACAAGGCAACAGATGTATTTGCAGGTGGACGGATGCCCTGCGCACTACGGGCGCAATGTGCGAAGTTTTTTAAACGAAAACTACGCTAATAGGTGGATCGGCCGGGATGGACCAGTCGGGTTGCCGGCACGTTCACCTGACCTGACACCCCTAGACTATTTTCTGTGGGGTGTTATGAAACAAAGAGTCTACAGAACGACCGTAGACACCGAGGCAGAGTTACAAGATCAAATCATGCGATGTGCCGATGAGATAAGAAGTGACCCAGAGATGGTGCTTAGAGCCACACAACAAATCGCTCTTCGTGCGGCAATGTGCCTACAACAACAAGGAAGCCATTTTGAGCATTTAATGCATTAAACAAAACCCTTATTTCATACTTACATGTAATAAGTTAAATAAAAATGTTGTAACTAAAATTTGATTTTTAATACTACCTGAGCAGCAAAAAAAAAACGTGTCTCTACCTGAGTGGTGACGTAATCAGTGGTCAACTTTAAAAGCTCCTAGCCAGCACATTTTTTATGTTAGAACGTAGGTTTTTTTTTATTTAAAAGCTATTATGATAGACAATAATAAAAAGTCATAAAAATTTCTAGTATTATAGGCTTAATTTTAAGATTTTTGGAGTTTATTGGAAAAAAACAGCCTAAAAAATGTAATTTTAATACAAAAATTAAACTTTAAGTCACGATAGCCACTTGTTTGTGAGTTATTTGTTATTTTATCGTCATCGTCACATATCTGACATGATTATGGTTTTTATTTTAACAAAATAGACCTACTACTTTGGAAGAAATCATTTTTTTATTAAATAGAGTCATTAGTGAGCAATAAAAATTTTAATTCATCAATAAAGTATATACTAAATTTTTTTAATTTTTTTTTTCTATTTTTTTGTCGATAATTTTTGATCTAGTTTCACCCCCTTTCGGGGTTGCACTTTATCCAGGGGCACACTGTATAGTGTCGTTGGTTCTTTTTCGATTGATCTAAGGTTCAGAATTCGATTTGAAAAAGATTCTACACATGGTGAAAGTACAGTTATCATTTAGTGCTTCCCGAACCCCGATAGATTTCTTTAACTTATTTAAGTTAGAGCTTAGAGCTCTAGTCTAGCTCATGCGGGTTCTTCATAAGATTTTCTTTGATACTTATAATCAAAAATTTAGTTCGATAGTTTTTATTTTCTACTGAAATCCAACCCCGCTACAGAAGACTAATAATAGTGACAGAAAGACGAAATCAACCATTAAACTTACCATTTCCGGAGTTGTGAATGGCTTTGATAGCCTTCTTCAATTTCGCTAAACCATCTCGATCGAAATCCAACGTCTGGAACAAAATAACATTCTATTAAAACTCTGCCTGAATTCGAATAAATAATTTTTTTGTTGAATAAATATTTTTTCAAAACAAGCTTTTATAAAATTCATAATCGGAACCGCAAGCAGATTTAAACTAGCCCAAACACTAGGTGCCTACTATAATCCATTCAGAAGTTCCGTTGTCTAGCATCCGTCTCCATCATGAGACCACCTCCATGGTACCATATTATTGCATTGTCACCGAAGTTACATATGTATTCCAAATTTCAGCTCAATCGGTTGAGGGGAACGGGTTTAAAAATCAGTTGCAAGATTCCACCCAGACAAACATGACAGATTGTAAAAACAGTCGGAATAACTTCTAAAAGTTCAAAAATCTGCGACAAGGTTCTTAACAACGGGCTGGCGATATCGCAGACAGTAACACAAATACAATAGCCACGAGCCATTCAACGGTGGTTCGAACATCTGTCGCCCCAGCCGGCTATTAATCAGTACCCCTCGACAAACCAACCGGGTTCTAAATAACAAATGCAACTTGCACTTACCTTTAGTATAAAGTACTCCGATTGGGGAATTTGTTATTGATAGAATGATCAGAGAGCTGCGCTTTTTATTAGAACTTGTCAAGGGATAGTGGTCGTGGAACTCTAAAATTGTGTCTGGTTGCTTGATATGATTATTAGGGCGATTATTTTATAAGCTAGATAACCATCTAAGGTAATGTGTATTACGTAAAGACTACAAATGATTGCATGACGTGCAATATTTATAACGGGTTTGATCGTCGAAGTAATATGCTATTTAAATACTCATAGTTCCTTATAGGTATTACGATACAGGGAATCTTGGGGGTTAAGTGGCCATTTTACGTTTCATCCAAGCTCGGATCTAGGGGGCAAACCAGGGCACTTGCCCTGGGCGGCAATTTTAGAGGGCGCCAAATTCATGTGTGAAAAAAACTTGCTTCAAAAAGCGCTTAGCAAGAATCTAGAGCACGTTGTATTATCGATTATTCATTTGATTAGGAACGCATCCTCAGTGGGTGTGTGAACACATCCTAAGTAGACGTCTGAATTTTCTGCACGTAGCCATCCTCCGCGCAGACAAAATGGGACGGGGCTGCAAGTCGCAAGAGCTAAGCCGAATAAACCCGAACGGTCGAACGTCAAGCGATGTGTGGTTATGTGGGTGATTGGGTGTGCGTTAATCAGCGTTATCATAATGAATAGTTGAACGCATAGATTTAAAGTACTGTAGTAGAAAGAAACAAATAACAGGAAAAAGAACTTGCTAAGAATATAAACACGTTTATGCTAACTTGCACTTTATTACAGCGTCTTAAAGCACCTAAAATCAAAAGTATTTATGTTGTTGCCATTTGCCAAACGTACACATCAAGTTTCTGCCCCGATGGTTTCATTAACAACTTTGTAAGCATATCATGTATTCCTCTACAATTAGTATTGAGATCCCACATCCCACAAGGCCGCCTTAAAAGTCGAAAGAGCTTTCAACGCTTCACAAGGGCCACGAGCGATGACCCGGCTGCTACTAGACGCACTCTGTGGATAAAAAGAAATTCCCCACCGCCTGATTTTACCACCCCACAGGAACAGTTACCACCCGGGCATGATCTGCAGTGGCCAGTCTGGAAGTCCTTAAACAGGCTCCGCACCCAGGTTGGCCGCTGCAGACTTAATATGTGCAAATGGGGATTCAGGGACCCTAACTTAACGCAGTGCGACTGCGGTGATCCCACACAATCAATGCAGCACTTGCTAATGTGCCCTTTATGCCCGAACACCTGCACGATGGAGGACCTAATGGCCGCCTCACCTGATGCCATTGTTGTGGCCAAACACCTGTCCAACATACTATGAATAGAAACGTAGAACTCTTGACACGCTAAGAAGAAGAAGAAGATTGAGATTAATTGGAAGCCAGAACACATCACAGAGAAAATAATCACGCTAAACATTCAGGGTGGCGAAGAGGAAGACAAAAAAGTAATGGAAAGACGTGGAAATACCTTTTAGACCGTAGTATTTCCTAAGACCTTGCTTTGGGTAGAGCGGAGTGGAAAGAGAAAATTGGAAAAACAGACCCCAACATCAGATGGGAATAGTAATTGCTTAGGAAAGTGAGAGAGAGAGATGAATTGGAAGCAAAACATTTTATATCAGAACCATTTTGAGAACGTTGCTAGGATAAAATAGTAGAGATACTTTTTTGCCTCTGTCGGAACTGAAATGCAGTACACCGAAAGGGCAAACCACGCGAGCGGGTCAGCTAGTAGACTATATTTTATTGTGATAAAAATCCGTTCACGCCGGCGCGTGTTAGCTAATAAAGAAGTACCTACTGAAACGACGGTTGATAAAGCGATAGAAGAAAACATGTTACGCCGATCCCGCGTTATATTGGATAAGGGCAGAAAGATTTAACACTTTGCAGTTTCCAACAAAAACGCTTATATAATTACATGTGACTCAATACCCGATATCATCGTTTAATTAAAACCCTCATACATTACGATGAAACTGTTAAATGAAACGTGACCAATTAATCCACATCGTTACCGTCCGGCAATGACAAGCGATTGTAGTTAACGAAACAATAACTAGGTGAATTAGGTTTGTGTTGTTATAAATATAGTATGAAACTTAGTTGAAAATATAAGGTCTTACCTTATCACAAAACAAATTAAACACTATTTGGCGCGTGTTTAAAAAATTTCTATACGAAAATTGGTAAGGATTGTTTTTCAAGTTTACAGTAAGTAACGGAAAGTTAAACAGTAGTTTAACTTTTTTGTGGTAACAAGGATATTGTTGTTTACCTGTTTAGCGTAAAACGTTTGTAGCGGTAAGAAAATACCTACAATGTTATGAATAATGAAACGGTAGATCTCAGCCACGCTTCTTTTCAGTCTCGCCAATGTCTGTATGTTGTCGTCACAGAGTGAACACATCACCTATGTATAGCGTGAATCGGTGAACTCAGAATAGCCATAACTTGCTTCATGTGTGCGTAGGTCTGTGCAGGTTAAGTTAGTACGATTAATTAATTCTTTACAGATTGTGTCATTTGTTAATGTCAGAACCTAGGATCCTCACCGACATGCTTTACTTAACACAATGCAATGCAAAAACTAAAATATAATCACGTATTATACACTTGACAGTGACTTAAAAATTTGCTTCCTATTAGTCTAAGATCCGATTAAGAACGACCTTCACCCATCTGTTTAATTGATGAAAAATATTTTATATCAAATTTAATATGTTAAAAAATATATCGCGAATGGGTTGGCTAAAAAATTCCTGGCCAAACTATGATTATTTAAAAAACAACATTAACATGAACTCCCGTTACTTGTAATTTGAATGAAAATATAGGTCAAGTTAGTTGGTTGTGCATTTTGTGGCACTATTTTATAATCGAAGTCGCGAGCATCCCAAAAAACAAAAAAAAATATTATTCATAATCTTAATAACTAATACTAACAAAATAAAATAGTGTCACTAAATGCTAAATCAACTAACTTGACCTATATTTTCATTCAAATTACAAGTAACGGGAGTTCATGTTAATGTTGTTTTTTAAATAATCATAGTTTGGCCAGGAATTTTTTAGCCAGCCCATTCGCGATATATTTTTTAACATACTAAATTTGATATAAAACATTTATCATCAATTAAACAGATGGGTGAAGGTCGTTCTTAATCGTATCCTCTACTGTAGAGGTCCTACCCAGGCTTCATTGATAGACTCGGTGCAAAAGTGGACTGTATTTATTTTTCTTCTTAGTTGCTAGTTTACAAGGTATAAATCGCGTTCTTGAATGATCACAAATTTCTGCTTGAAAACGGTCTATCTTTATACAAAACTACTCCTCGCCCTAGCCATGGTGCGGGGATCGTAATTCACGCTTTCACAAATCATGTTATACAATTCTTAATACATCGAAGTTTCCAGCAAAGTTAGACGGGGACTTACATGTAGCTATCTCACTCTTTTGACCTTTACAAGTTTAAACTGTTACAATCTTAGCTACCTGTTAACATTTGAATCTGATTCGATCTTATAACTACCTAATACATTTCAAATCTAGATTCGATCCTTCCCCGTCTTTGATCGTCCGTTACAGTCTCCCCCCGGCGCAGATCCTCGCAGCCTTCTTATTCAATCGGGAGGACGATCAACCTTCTCACTGGCCTCCGGAAAACGCCTCCCCGCGTCCGCACCTCAGCGCTCCGAACTACTCCGTCCGGACCCGTAATCACGCGCTCGATCTGGCCCCGCGGCCATACGTTCCGAGGTAGCAAACCGTCCGCGATTATGACGACGTCCCCTTTTTTGACGTTCTCTTGCTGTCTTCTGACGTCACCTCGCGGCGCCAACGTAGGCAAGTACTCGTCGATCCAGCGCTTCCAAAAAGAGTTTGCCAGAGCTTGTGCGGCGCGCCACGTCCTTCTGTCGGCTACGTCGCAGTCTCCCACATATGGCAAACCTACTGCCGTCCCCAATAAAAAGTGGTTCGGCGTTAAAGCTTCCTTTTCCTCTGGGTCCACGGGTACATGCGTTAAAGGCCGCGAGTTTACGGTGTGCTCGATTTCTGTCATTAACGTATTTAACACCTCCTCTCGCGGGGCACGTTCATTTAAAGTGATGGCTAGGGCTCTCTTCACCGTTTTTATCATTCGCTCCCAGGCTCCCCCCTGGTTTGGCGCACCAGGGTCGATGTACCGCCACTCGATCCGCTGTTTGAGTGCGTACTCTTTTAGGCCTGGGAGCCATTCTTCGTACGCCTTTCTTAGTTCCACTTCCGATCCGTGGAAGTTCGTTCCATTGTCTGACACGATTGCACTAGGAGTCCCCCGTCGGGCAGCCATTCGCCTGATAGCCATAATAGCCGAGTCGGTGCTGAGACTCGCTATAAGCTCCACGTGTATAGCTCTCGTTACTAGACACGTAAAGAGCATACCCCATCGCTTCTCACGGCGCCGTCCGATCGCCACCCACATAGGGCCGAAACAATCGATGCCGCAGTTAGTGAAGGGCCTCGTGTTCATCTCTAGGCGAATCTTCGGCAAGTCGCCCTTTACTGGCTTCCTTGGGTTCGCTCTCCTTATCTTACACAGCGTACAATCGTTCAGAACCGCTCTGACCGCCGGACGCAACCGCAGTATCCAAAATCGCTGGCGCAGATTGTTCACGATCTGTTCTCTGCCCGCGTGCTTATTCTTCTCATGTTCCCGCCTGATCAGTAGACGTGATAAGCGGTGCGCTCCGTCCAGAATAGGTGGATCCTTCATGCGATCCGGTACTGTAGCGGCGTTGATCCTACCGCTCAGCCGTATGATTTCCATATTCATGTGCATTGGCCGCTAGCTCTTTCGGTGCATGCGCTCGGTTCTCCGGGGTAATACTATCCAGTAAGCCTTCACGGTTCGCGCTCCAGCTTGCAAGTTCAAAACCCGCTTGTTGATGCACCTCTCGCACTTGTGCTATAGCTCTGGCGGCTATCTCTTCCGTTTCAAAGCTGTCCACCCAGTCGTCCATGTAGTGGTTTCGAGTTATAGCGTCAAACGCTAGTGGGTGTGTCCGCTCGTGATCTTTCGCGTTCTTGTTCCTGACGCTATGAGCCAGAAATGGAGAACTTCTCGCTCCGAATATCATGGACTTCATCATGTACTTCTGCGGTGGATCTGTTCGGTTGTCGCCGCGCCATAGAAAGTGTTGGGCTGTACGGTCCTCTTGTCGTATGGTCACCCTCAGGAACATGTCCCGAATGTCCGCAGTGACCGCGATCGGCTTCGTTCTGAAGCGAAACAAGACGCCATGTAATGTCTGTAGTAGATCTGGTCCGTCCAGCAGCGCGTCATTGAGACATGTTCCATTAGCGCGCGCGGCTGCATCGAAAACCATTCTAAACTTCCCCGGCTTGTTGGGGTTTGTCACCGCGAAGTGAGGGAGAAACCAGAGACGTTCGTTCTGACTCTGTTCCTCCTCGCTTTTTTCTGCATATCCCTTTTCTAGCAGCTTCTCCACTTGCGCGGTGTATGCACTTCTAAACTCCGGCGATCTGTCCATCTTACGTTCGATCCCATGTAAGCGTCGTATGGCCATGTCGTAGCTGGGCGGCATCTTCACCTCATCGCTGGCCCAAGGTAGTCCCACTTCAAAACGACCGTTCACTCGTCTCGCTGTTCTGTCGAAAATGCTTTGAGCCCGCTCATCCTTTGCGTTTGGCTTTCTTTTAATTGAAACGCCCAAAGCATCTATCTCAAAGTGTGCTTTCACGAGCTTGCTTAATTCCTCGTCTTGGTCGTTCAAAGTATATCCGCTCTGAACACCTTGGCACGTGTGGATGTGTAGTACCGTCTCCTGCTGTCTTATTGTGCTCCTGGGGATTGATCCATGGATTACCCATCCCAGCTGCGTTAGTGATGCAGCTGGCTGGGTTCTCTTCCCTGTCAGAAGCTTCCTTGTCACAATAAGATGCCAGTTGTCGGCCCCGATGAGTATGCGTGGCTTCGCTGACGCATAGCACACGGCTTCTGGACGGAGTTTCCTTAAGTGCGCGTATTTTAACACATCGGTACTGACGAGTTGATTTCCTAAGGTCAGGTTCTTCACAGTGCGCGCTGTGATCCGATGTGAGTCCGACTTGTGTCCTCGGATCACGATATCCACTACCCGGCTCTCGGGTTCCCTCTGACTAGTCGTAGCCCCCACGATGTTCAAGGCTTTTGTCGGGCCTTCCGTTCCGATCATCGCGGCGATCTCTTCATCGATCAGAGTTATCGTTGATCCTTCGTCCAGTAACGCATACGTATTTATTTCCATGCCGTTACTGCCCTTAATCACGACTGGACACACCTTCAGTAGGACTTGATTCCTTGCTGTTACATGCGCAGATGCAGTGATGGCTGATTCTTCGGTCTGGCCCTGCTCACTGGCACCCTCGTTCCTTATTTTCGGCGCATGTAACAGTGCGTGATGCGGACGTGTGCATTCACCTACTCCGCATCGCTTGCTCTTGCACATAAAGCGTCTATGCTTGCTGTTCAGACAGCGAAAACATATGCCTGTCTCTTTGGCCCATTCCCATCTCTTGTCTACTGGCATCGCCGTGAGCTTTCTACACTCGACGGTTCTATGGTCGCCCCCGCAGCAACGGCACTCGTTCTTGTCCGTTGCTGCGTTCCGTCTCGTTGAGGCTTCCTCCTCCGATGCCGCGTTCTGTGTAGCGTACACCGACCCACGATTTCGTTCGTTCACCCTGGGTCGCTGCTCTATGGGTCGGGCCTTTGAGGTGTTCTGCGAAGGCGTAGCTGTATACGCGTATCGCATTGCGCGATCTGCCTCTCTCATCAGGAACTGGGACAGCGTCAATATTTCTGGTTCATTTCGGCTGCCAAATTCCTCTGCATAGTCGCACCATTTTGATCGGATGTGCGGTGTCAACTTCTCGGCTACCTGTCGCGCAAACATCGGGTTCTGCAGGTAGCCGCGTTGGTCCATACAAGAGATGGCGGTTACTACGTTCTGTAGTTTGATGGCGAAAGCGTTCAATTCGCCTGCGGTCGCGCCCAGTCGCGGTAGTTTCTTAATCTCTTCTAACGCGTTGTCTATAATCATCTCTGGGCGACCGTAACACTGCTCCAAAGTCTTCATTATAACTGCCGGTTCGGTTGCAGTGTATAACAAAGCCGACACTGCTTGACGGGCTTCGCCTTTCAGGCATGTTCTAAGCCTCGCTAGATTCTCAGCCGATGAGATCTTGTGGATGGTCGTCGATTCCTTCATGGCTGCCTTGAACGGTAGCCAATCCCCCGCAGCACCTCCGAATACAGGTAGGTCGTACGTCTGTCTCGGAGGTGGTCTACGGTGAGCCATCTTCTCTATGGCTTCCGTTAACCGATCAATCCCTCTGTCTCGCGTTCGGTCCGGCGTGAGTGATCTGTCTCGCAGTTGTTCTGGCTCCCCCCGTTTATGATGGCGTTGGAGCCAGTCTTCTATTCTGTGTTCTGTGTCTAGGGCTCCGTTCCGTGCACCCGTGCCCTGGATGCTTTCTTGTTCATCTTCTTCCCGTATTGTAGCGACTTCGGCAATCAACCTCTTCCTTATAAGTTCCGCTTGAATATGGAGCTCTTGCCTCTTAATCTCGGCAAGTCGTTCTTCAGCTTCAAATTCAATTTGCCGTATCCTTGCCATCGCGCTGGCGCTGGAGCGTTGCGAGCGGACGGACGGGGCACGCCGGCGTTCGGGCTCGGCGTGTGCGGTCACTCGCGGTGCTACCTCGGTCGCGGGCGCGGGCGCGGTCGTCTCTGACGCTACGCGAGCGGAGGAGGGTCCCGCTTCGGCGGGTCGCGGCTCAACGGGAGCATTCGGAAGCGCGGGTTCGGACGGGGACGCGGGGTAGTCTTCGTAGACGCGAAGTGCAGCCTTCTTCCCCCTCGTCACTGGTGGGCTCCTGGTGGTCATCTTCTTCAGCACTTGATGCCCCTACCTACCTAGCGGTCCCTAACACTAACACTAAAACCGCCCTAAGGCGTTTACCCGCTATTCCGACCGTTTGGCACCGTTAGGTGGCCGGAATAAACGGGCCGTGGACCAGCCACGTGAGGGGGTGGGGGGTCTTCACTCTTCGGGTGACGTCCTCGTTCGGTTGTCTTCAACGGACGCGGGCTTATCTTCAGGCACCCCGTGCCCTTGCGCCGGTCTTGACAACGTCGCACGTCGCACCGTTGGGTGATCTTCAGGCACCCCGTGCCCTTGCGCCGGTCTTGACAACGATGCTCGTCGCACCGTTGGGTGATCTTCAAGCCCGCGCCGTCTCTTCAGTAGTTATACGATGTAACTGTTTCTTGAAACCCAGTGGAGCGGGTCTTGCCGGCTCCGCAGGAACAACTGGTCCGGTCGTCGCAGGAACGGCTTATCCGGGTCGGAGGACCAAAACTTGTAGAGGTCCTACCCAGGCTTCATTGATAGACTCGGTGCAAAAGTGGACTGTATTTATTTTTCTTCTTAGTTGCTAGTTTACAAGGTATAAATCGCGTTCTTGAATGATCACAAATTTCTGGACGTGTCTTCGTCTCACACACCGGCGAAGCCGGTGTGGGGGATGCAGTGCCGGGCTTTTTGGCCCTTTCCTGCGGAGTTCTTACCGCCCCCCGTTTCAACGGGGGGGTCATCGGGTCGGCTCGCGGAGCCTCAGGTTTGCTACTCACGCGTTACTGGCCGCCCGATGCTCACTCCGCAGGGAGGATCTTCGGACAGTCGCCGCGCAGGTACCTTCAAAGGAAGATGGGTAGGGGGAAGGGATGAGGGAGGGATACCCCTATCTGACGACGCCTGGTCGTCGTCAGTGTCTGTGGCCAGTTCCCGCGGGTACGGCTTACTCTTCGGTGGTCTTTCTGCGAGAGGGGCCAGTTCTCGCAGATGAGAGTAAGTGGAGTTATCTAGGCGCTCGAACATCCTGGTCGCTAAGCGGCCTATAAATTGATCCAGACTTTCAATTTTCAGGTCCCGCTGTATGGTGGCGTTTCGAACGTACCGTGGCGCGTTTACGATCGTCCGGAGGCATAGGCTTTGCTGACTTCGCAGTATCTTTCTGTGGCCTTTGGCTAGCAAAGCATACCACGCGGGGGCCGCGTATGTGAGACGCGGACGGACGTACGTCTTATACAATCCAACCTTCATTCGGAGCGGAATGTTGGACTGCAGGACGGGCTTGAGTAGCGCTCGGGTTACGCTCGCTAGACCGCGGACGTCCCTTGCGTGCTTTCTCATCGTGAGGTTGCGGTCTAGTGTTACTCCCAGGTATTTCGCCGTGTGCGACCAGGCCACGGGTTTATCCTCCAGAGTGAGCTTCGGCGGCAGGGTGAGCCTCTTCGAGAATGCCACCGCCTGTGTTTTACTCACGTTGACACTCAGTCTCCATTTAGTAAGCCAGGCGGGGAGCTCTGTTAGGACCCTTTGCATTTTGGTGGCGGCGTGGTTTAGGTTCATTGACTTGGTGATGTATGCTGCGTCGTCCGCGTAAAGGGCCAACAGAGCGTCTTCGGTGATGGGAATGTCATCAGTGTATCGTGAGTAACACACAGGGGAGAGGCAGCTGCCTTGCGGTACTCCCGCCTCGATGGGTCGTCTGGAGGAGTGCGCTTGCTCCACGCGCACTGAGAAGCTGCGGCCATGTAGGAACGACGCTATTACCTTCACCACCTTCTGCGGTATTGGTGAGGTAGCCATCTTGTAGAGGAGTCCCGCGTGCCAGACTCGGTCGAACGCTTTTTCCATATCCAGGAATACTGCGACTGAGTGTTCGCGCCTGTTGTAGGCGGTGGTGAGGTGATGCAGTACCCTAGTCAATTGGAGCGTCGTGCTGTGTTCAGACCGAAATCCGTATTGTTCTGGACGCGGGGGGATATAGGGATTAATGTGGGTGAGGAGGAGCTTTTCAAACAGTTTCGATAGGCTGGGAAGGAGGGTGATAGGACGGTAGCTCTCTGGGAGCAGGATGTTTTTGCCGGGTTTCGGTATCATGATAACCCGGCCGGATTTCCAGGGGGAGGGGAAGTGACCGCTTCGCATGATCCCGTTGAAGAGCCGGGTCACGGAGGCGATCGTTTTGGGGGGGAAGTGACGGATGGCAGCGTTCGTTATATTGTCTTCGCCGGGTGCCTTCCTTGGCTTTGTCCGACGTATGGCCCGTTGGACTTGCCCGGGAGAGAAGAAAATACCTTCTGCGGTGTCTGCCTCCTGGGTATCAGCCTTGAGGTAGTTTTCGACAAAGGCTTCCACTTCTATTGTGTGTGCCGGGTCTTTGTCTGGATTGTTTTTGAACTGTGCCTCAAGGCTATCTGCGAAGATTTCCGCTCTGTCTTCAGCTCGGTATCTGGGGTTACCATCTTGGTGTCTGAGAGGTCGAATCGGGGTTGGTGTGTTCCTCAGCTGTCGACAGAGTTTGTGGAGTGATGCCCAGTCGTCTGTGGCGTCATCTATCCTTCTCTCCCATTCCTTGGCTTTGTCTTCTTGCAGCTCTGCCTTCACCTCGTCGCAGAGGGCGTTCAGTTTGGTTTTCAGACGTGGGTCCCTTGTTCTCTGCCACTCTTTCCTCAGCCTACGTTTCTCTGAGAGAAGTCTGGTCAGGTGTGCCGGTGTTTTGGTGAGTCTGTTTTGACGTGGTGGTAGTGAGGCTTCGGAAAGTGCCCTTTGGATTGCGCTCGTGATCTCCCCGGCCAGTTTGTCCACATCTGCGGGGTTTTTCACTGGCCTTGTGGGGGTTGCGGTGTGTAGGGCTTCTGAGAACAAGGCCCAGTCGATTCCAGGTCTTGGTGGAGGAGGTTTTAGGGCGGCCGGGCTGGTTTCCACAACCATCAGGATTGGTTGGTGGTCCGACTGCAGTTCGTCCAGGAGTACCTCCAGCTTTGGGTGTTGAGGCAGCTGTGCGTGGACTGCGAGGTCGATGACGTCTGGGAGTTGGTTGGCTATCTCTGGATAGTGGGTAGGCGTATCAGTGCCTGCGACCTCGTAGCCGTGAGTATCCGTGTATTGCTGGAGGATACCCCCGTCTCTGTTTCTGGTGTTCGAGTTCCAGTTCCTGTGCTTGCAGTTCCAGTCCCCGGCCGCTATGATTGGGCGTTCCGGTGCGGTTGGCAGCAGCTTTTGGAGGTCCATATGTGCTAGGGGCGTTCCTGGGGGGTGGTAGATGGAGTGGACTTGGATGGGTGTTCCGTCTATGCAGATCTCAACCCCCAGTGCCTTCATGGACCTCAAATCCAGCTCTGGGAGCGGCTGGTGTATCAGGCGTCTCCTCACCAGGACGAGCAGGCCCCTGATGCATCTTCCTTCCGCGTTCTGGTCGTCCCTTCGGTAGATGTGGTAGCCCGGGAACTTTGGCTTGTCTGATGGCTTGAGGAGGGTCTCGCTGATGAGAACCACGTCTATGTTCTGCTCTTTCAGTAGGGGCCTCAGTAGCAAGGTTTTGTTCCCTTTGCTCTTACTTATGAGGCCCCGAGCGTTCCAGAACAGGATTCTCAACTCCCTACCTTGAAGAGTTTCCCGATCCCGCTGAGCACTATTGGGATCGGGTCTCCCCCCGTTCGTAGGGTTTGCAGAACCTCCTGCAAGATTTGTAGGGCCGTGTCCAGCAGCTCCAACCGGTCGCTGTCGTAACGGTGAGTGGTCTTGGGCGGTAGGGGTGCAGGTCTGTGCGGTTTCCCCCCCCTGCGCTTGGGTTGTTGCGGTGGTGGTGGTTGCGGGTTGGAGTGCTGGCTCAGTGGGTGGTGTTCCTGTTCCTGGGGGGCGGGGGTCGGGAGGGCTCCTGGCCTGGGAGTCCGTTTCCCGATCACCGCTGGCAGATCGGTCCGAGGGGGCTGCGGGGGCCCTGATGGGGGAGCGTCTGAGTCTGAGGATGAGAGGTCCTCTGTCACTCTCACCCGCTTGGTCCTCCTCCTCCTCTTTTTGGTGGCCTTCCCTGTCTGCGGGTTATTCGCTGGGGCCATCAGCGACTGGCCCGCGGTCTCCTTCACCGTGTGGTGGAGGGGTGTGTATGGGGCCGGGGGCCGAGTCTGAGTCTGGGTCTGGGGGAGTGCGGGGTTTTGAGCTCCGCTGTTCGCAGAGCGCTCCCTTCTACCTCCTCGATGGGGGGCCGCGGATGCGGTGGTATGGGCCGCGAGCACAAATTTCTGCTTGAAAACGGTCTATCTTTATACAAAACTACTCCTCGCCCTAGCCATGGTGCGGGGATCGTAATTCACGCTTTCACAAATCATGTTATACAATTCTTAATACATCGAAGTTTCCAGCAAAGTTAGACGGGGACTTACATGTAGCTATCTCACTCTTTTGAACTTTACAAGTTTAAACTGTTACAATCTTAGCTACCTGTTAACATTTGAATCTGATTCGATCTTATAACTACCTAATACATTTCAAATCTAGATTCGATCCTTCCCCGTCTTTGATCGTCCGTTACATCTACTATATGCATTTCTCAAGATATTTCTCCGAACCGATTTTTAGAGGAAATTTTCACCATTATTATTAGTTACTAAATTGCTAGGTAGACGTTTTAACAAGTTCAGTTCAGAATTAACTTTATTATAATAATATTGCTTTCATAATAATATTGCTGGCAGTAAGGTAAGTCAGGAAAGCAATTGAGGCTTGGCTGCTAATAACAGCAGAGCAGATTGACCAGTTTGAGGTAAGTATACCATGCGCGTGAACATGATAGTGAAAGTTGATGACCTTGTGTGGATCCAAAATCAATGCGACGAAAGCCATGAATTAGCTGTGAAAAGAAAATCTCAAGTTACGAAGGAACAGTGGTCGGGTCTGGATATATATGAGGGAGGCCTATGTTCAGCGAATTTCTTTGGTTGATGGTGAGGTTGATTTTACGGGACCTCATAACATTTTAGACAGAATATTTTAAACGAAAACTAAGTAATCACCTAAACAAATTCTAAGCGTGATTATGACCAATGAGCAATTTTATTTCATCTGTATATTGATGGTCTTAGAAAAACCTTCGGCTTTTGATCAGTTCTCAAAGTATATTAATTATGTATTATATACCTTCTTCGTATAAACGGTTTATTCATAACAAAACAAAGGCTCAAAGACTTTAAAATATCGCTGCGCTAGAAAAACAATTTCGAACAAGTGTGCCACGCCTCGACGACGACGGATAAAAACTTTCTCCCGTATACATGTTCGACGAAGATCCGCTGAACCAAATATACAAGTGACTTAACGCTTTAAAACGCTTTGTTCTTTAATTAACATTATTTTACAAGAGCTGCCTAAACTAGAAACAGAAAACAACTTTAAACTAAACCGTAAGGGTGTCTCTGGCTTATTGAATATAGATGGTATAATTTTGAAACTTTATGGATCTATGCATTATTATTGTTGTATTAGTATTGTATTATTATACTCGTAAATATCAACTAAAATATGGGATAAAACGAATCGCCTTTGATCATAAGACTCGAATAATGCGCCTGCTGGAACAGGTTTTAAAAGCTCGGAAATAACATCAGTCCGTATTTTAAATCTCAACTGTTACAAAATTGAACTCTTATTATGCACTCCTTACACGGTATAAAAGAATTCTAAAGTATGCATTTTGACCGGCTCCATCCGTGGTCCCCCAGTGATAAAGTTCCGCGCACTTGAGCACGTCACGGCAGGTTTAATGTAGAGAAACTATGCAGTGCTGCAGACTTTGATTTGAAGCATAGGTCGCCTAAGTGGTATAAAGTATGGGGATAAAAGCTTAAGTGCTCTCCAGGTACAGTGGTGCAATTAAGCTGCTCTAAGAACTACGAGTACTTTGTTCCCGTTTTATGGTCTTTAAATACACGTAATTACGGAGGATGTTGAGCAATCTCAAATTAAATTGTCTTATCCGACTGGATTGCTCACTTGGAAAGACGACTTTCTTAATCCACTCAAGTAGGTATTGCGTATGAGTCATCATAAGATACAAGTATTTTATCTCAACTGTAATACAATCGCAGGTGCCTGCGTGTGCCCGCATCTTAACCCTTCGAAGATGGCATCGCAATCATAATGAGTCATTGGTTGTTGACCTTTCCAAGTCTATTCATTCTACAGTAGCTGTAGATAGCGTAGCGTAAATGGGTTAATATTTCTCGTGTCTACAATCTTTAGAAAGTTTCATAGTTTTGTTGATATGATAAATTCGTTAGGGCAAATGCGATTTAAAAGTACCATTTTATTTTCGCTCTGAGAATGCACTCTAGTGAATTAAGTACGAAGAACCTCCTAAATTTGCAGGATTCAGTGTTTTACAACCATAGTATACTTTTCCTCGGAACCTCGCACTGGATTCCAGACAGTGATGAAGTACCAATTCGTTTATTCAATTCGTTCTCTCCTCTTTACTTTACTCATTGGAGTTCAGCCAAATGTTTTAATGGTGGAAATAGCATTCGATTACCAAATAGCTAAATGTGCAAGCAACAAATATTCCGCAGTTTTGAGGGTAACCGAATTCGAGTCTAAAATCTGAATAAAGATATTGGAAATTCTAAATTCGGAGCAATTTTCGGCCTAAGCGTTTTCGTCGTCAAAAACCCATCAGTATTCAGCGAGCGTTAGTTAGGCTAGCGTTGATAATTCACTTTCGTCTGGTGTATGTCTTACCGGAACCGTCATGTGTAAAATTAGACAAGGCATAAGAAAAGAAGTCAACATTATTATCTTCAACTTATTAAGTCTAGCATGTTCCTTGTCCAAAAATAGGATGATGTTGTCAGCCAAAATAATACCGGAAACCGAACGCGACCGAGAAAGTCCTACATAATAAGGTTCCTACCAATGAAGTTAGAATTGTGTCAAGTAAGTACTTGAATTGATGATGAAGATTACCGAATTACTCTACATCGATAGAAAGCCAGGCAAAACTGCATGAACGATTGACCCAGCCAATAACTAGATTTGAGCTGGTAGAGGATGTAATACGATTTATTTATCTCTTAGAACTGATTTATTGTGAGCACGAAATTAACTTTCAACTAAGATAAATGATAATATCACATGTCTGGCAAGTGTGGCAACGCTTGTTTTCTGGATATCGAATCGACTCTACGGCCACTCCGTATCTTATTCAAAATGCGGTATCCACAAAGCATGACTACTCACTCCGAGTAATCTGATTCCTACAGTACTTTCATCAATCTTTTAGTATTGGGTTCCGATGTTTTACTTCTCGTGTTACTCGCGTTATTGCTCAAATGAGAGGTTTTGATTCGACGTAACGATTGAGAAGCTCACTTTTGTTGTTTACGGTTGCCAAATTTTAACCAACTTTTTTGACGTCACATTAAATCATTTTTCATATATGTATTATGGTGATGATAATGATGATGCCAAACTTTAGTGGTAGACTGTTCATTACAGACCAACCGTCAATCAACCCAAGACAAACTTGGACAGATTCTATTCAATAATTACCTAAGAGATGATTGGTTTCGATTTACTAATTTATTCATCTCGATTTACGATTTGTTTTCTCAGGTTTGGTAGTTGGGTTCATTTCAATTATGATCCCCTTGAATACATGCTGTTTGTTTCGACAATTTTAATATTATTAGTATTAAATTACTCTGTGAAATATCGTTAAGTCAACAAGTGTTTACATTTTACATTCTTCAATGTAATACATTTTGGATAAGATATTCAGTTCTTCTATGGTTAGGGATTCAAATGAAACGTAAGTTCAAAGGTAGTCCAATCATCAATTCCTGTACACAACCTTTCGAGCGGCAAAATTATTTGATAGACATTCTCATTTTGGGCGGGCATTAACAATTTCTAATGTGTGATACAAACTCGTTTTTTTTACAATTTCCATATCTGAACGCTACTGACCCAGTAACCTGCACGTGGTCATAACTACGCCTTTCTATGTAGTATGTAGTCGGTTTGTTTAACTTTTTAGCGGATGTGGCGATATAACGGCTGGTTCGCAGTCGATGAACGCTTTTCCGTAGTGGTAGTATGATGGTAATAAAACATTTACATTTTCTAATAAAACGTTTTTAACCTAAATGAAACCGGAGACTGATGGAGAGTATTCGTTAGAACTGTGTACAGTTTTAGTGCTGAACTATTGTTTGACGTCCTACAGAACTGTCCCTAAATTGGTTCACAAAAAAAGTTAAATTCAAAGTAGGTAGATCAAATTACTTTTCCTTAGAAAATAATGTAGATATTTTGATAGTAGTTTTAGGTACTATAACCATACGCACTGTAGCATTTAATAAAAGACGCTAACAAAAAAAATCTATCTTGCGATGTCAATCCCGCAAAAGAGTAACTCGCCAGCTACTATTTTTTTGCAGCTTGCGATGTAAACCCCGCAAAAGTAGCTGGCGAGTTAGACGTCAGTTACAGTAACACGCCAGCGTTAACGAGTTAGTGGTTAGTTACAGACAAGATAATAAATACTATATGTATTAGTAACTCGCCAGCTGCATTTGCGCCAAATTTTACCTAATTGTTGCTATCTATTGAAGGCTACGTTTACCTAACGCCGCCGGTGTCTTTATGAATTGTTTACTTCGAAAAAAAACATTCTGTTATTCGAATAATGAATAATCAACATAATGGTGTCGAACTATGAATCTAATACCGGAAACTTAAGCGATAAAATACGATGGTCAAGGTTTGTTTGCACAAAAACCAGATCATGAATCACGCGCGGAAAAAGTTCACTATCTACCTGATTACTCACATAATACATATTGGCTAAAACTTATAAGTACCTACATATATATTTTTAAATGCCTTTCTTTGTCCATGTACCTCCTAGTTCAACTTTAACTAAGTAAATTTGGAATTTTTTACAATATTATTTTGGTTTCATAATTTTATAAATTTACTGTGATTATATTTTTCCAAAAAATTTATTATTCTGATTGTTGATTTTTGATTCTGGTTATCAAATGGAAAAAATAATGTATTATCAGTTTTGTATCTAGCTGGGGTTCGAGAGATGTTGCAAGGCAATTTTTGGTGGAAATTAGTGCAGCCAGAACATAGATTAGCTGGGGGTTTATTAATAAAAATTACTAGTTTCTTTTTGGTAAACCATAAAAATAAATTCTTCAGCAAAAAATGTTGTAACTATTAGCTAATTTAGATTCTTTAAGATTGATTCACAGTTCCTGCTTAGTCACTTATTTTTTGTGTACTGAGCAAGTTGTTAACTGAAAATCTCTATTTTTTTTTATAAATTTACTAGCTGACCTGCCCGCAACTTTGCACCTGTGGTTTGTCAATAAAAACAATACCCTCCTTTTGCGCAGTTGGGTAAAAAGAAGCCTGTTTCAATCGCGGTAATAATCTATTTATATAGGTACCAAATTTCATCTAAATCGGTTCTGCCGCTTAGTCAAGAAAACAATAAAAAAACTGTAACAAACAGACAGAGGGACAGTTTTTTTCGAATTTATAATATTAGTATGGATATACTTATGTTTTTTGTTCTACTGCTAGGCAAAGGCTCTTTTTCAACTTCTTTGTCTCCTGGTGACCTGGGTCAGTCTGATGGATACACATACAATTCATCTTTTTATTAAATTTAACCTGAAGTAAACCTAGTCCACTGCAGGGCAAAAGAAGGAAAAGAAAGGCCCTTTTCCCTGTTCTTTATGTCCAGGATGCAGTGGGCCAACCTGGTAGGTAGATATCCAACTACATCCAACTACATATTGGTATTTTTGTCCAACTCAGTAAGTATGTAATTCAGTGGTTATTGAGGTAGAGTTGTTACAATAATCTGATAAATGTTTTATCTAATCAGTGCACTAAAGAATGTTTCTGGTGGAAGTGCTAAAATACTATGTTATACTTTTGCTGTCATCATTTAATTTTTAACTTACTGTAAGCGAAAGTCAAATAACCTAAATAGGTGCATTATGGTATCTAACTACTTAGTTATGTTATCTATAAAATTGTGCAAGTTATTATTTTTTGACACATCATATACCTAGATGGTAATTTTAATCCAGTTTTGGCGATAATAAGAAGAGGAAATAATATAATAATCTACAGAATATTAAAAAAAAACAGATCAACTAGGTGAGTACTCTACTACGTGAGTACAGTAAAAAAGGTTTTGTTAAATTGAAAATCAAGTAGTATTGTCATTTGTTTATTATCTTACGTGGAACTTCAACATTGTCATATCAATTTCCTGTTCGATTTGTTCAAGTTTGCAAAACAATAGCCACTTTGGCAATTTATTCAGGAGCTCCAATATTTTTATTGTTATCTTACCTCTAGTATTAAATGGACTGTTAACATAAAACCATAATTACCTCTTCCAAAGCGCTGATGGTTTGCCGAAATTGTGGCATACGAGACACAAATGTAGAAGTCGTAGGCGAGTTGTAATCCTCTCGAGTTTCCTCGATGAATTCGCCGATTCCAATAACACCCGGCATGGTGAATGGTGACAATTTATAATTTCTTCACTGAATTAGTCTCAAACTTCACATTCGTGTAGAGTTCACAAAAACACACCGTTAAATTAACGATAAACAAAACACAAACTAAACATTGTCGCCTAAAAATTCTTTTGCGCAAATAAAAACAATGTCGCATCTGGTTTCGCCAACTCACAATCCGCCCATTCTCGACACGATGAATGAAATTACTGAATTGATTGATTGATCGAGAAGAACGAATGAGTTTCATTTGACATTATGAAACTGAAGAAAAAAACACTTCCGGTATTTTAATGTCATTCTCGGTAGACTACTTTTTCGTTCTTGACTGACCATAGATTGATTGATCATAGACAAACATTTGAATTTTTAAAGTATTTATCCTACATTGAATGAATGAAATGAATGATTATTTGGTTGGATAATTGGATATAATGACGGAACTGTCACGAGGTTTGTGTCATCTATTTTTTAAAAATTATTTTCCAAATTCTTGTTCTCTAAACTTGCTTTGAGTAGGTAATGCCTTTTCAAAAGTAAGTAAGATATTTCAAACAACTTAGATATACCAATATTGAATTACAAGTTTGTACATAGCACTGTATTTATCCTGCTCTGGACTTGACCTGAATTGTGTTTTTTTCCAACAATTTATCAATATTTCATCATTATCATATCAATATTAGGTTGATTTCAATCAAACTAACAATGTATTTTATCAAGAATCACACCCGTTAAATTATGTTTGGTATTTTATTGCAGAAATTGGAGAAATCTGGTCGAGACTGTTCGATCACCGTCCATTCCTCAACGGTGAAATAAAGTATATGCTGAAGGAGTTTGAGGCAAGTTTCCACCCATTAGTGACAGTCCTGAGCCCACGCTAGAATAACTTGTGTATTGGATATCAGGAACTGCAAGTACCATGAAACCACGACATCCAAGCAAATCTGCATCAGGAATCGTATCAGCAATCTCTTGTGTCTTAGCGCCTACTCACCCACCACACAGAGGTTGTTGAAGTAGTTTTTAATTCATCAATCTCTAGAATAAACTTGAACAAAGTTCCATGGATGCATGTAATCTTAATTATTATCTTATTAATCAGTTCTCTGGCACAATCATCCTTGCCTGACTTTGATATTCAAATACATATTGTTTGACCTATTTCACTATTGGTACTAAGGATAAATAAAACAATGTTTTTGTCAATTTAATGTAAGTACAGTATTCTCACTAATCCAGCACTGTTAAAAACTATTTGCCTGATTATTGGATTGTATAGAAACATTCATAATTTTTAAATAAAATATGTGCCCAAGCCCGCGCTTTTTGGGCACACTTCAAAACCCTCATTCCGCATGAGGGTAGGGAGGGGTGAGTGAGTGGAGGGTGCTGGATTATTAGATGTACCGGACTACTGAAGTACCGGATTAGTGAGACTACTGTATATTTGTTTTTTGCAAAGGAATGATAGTGAACTAAAGAAAGTTAAGGCTACAAAGTTTTGGTTTCCCACTTTTGCATGTCACTATTTCTTGCTACGATTAAATTTCGTAAAATAACTGGTGTAACATCATTCACACTGATATTATAAATGTGAAAATTTAGTTGTTGGTTTATTGCTCATCATGTCATAACAACGGCTGAACATATTGCGATGAAATTGCAGTACATCAATAAATTATGATCTGGATTAAAACAAAGGCTACTTTTTATTGACAAACCACGTCTGCAAAGCCACAGGCAGAAGCTAATCAAAAATATAATCTTAAAAGTAACATAGATATACCTTTTCCAATATAATTCCTTTATAAAATCATCAAATTATGAAGGCATCCACGGGGATCTTGGAAAGCTGCATCCATCAACCCAAAATCCTGCTCCGTTACTTCAAGGAGCTAGGATGGCTGGGGTTAGGTTAGAAGGGGGGTAATGCACAATACACCCCAATGCAGGACGTCAGTGCAGATCTTATTCCCCCCACCCTAGAATTAGAATTCCTTTATGAACTTAACAAATTATCATGAAATACTTTCAGGAGAAAAGAGGTGATCGTGAAGTTGAGAACCTGTTTGCAATTCTTGAGAAGTTTGCTGAAGTCAAAGATACAGAGCTAGTTACGATTAAGAAGAGTGCTGAACAAGGACTTCCCATTCTGAAAGAAAAGCTGAATCAGGCTATACTACATTTTAACGAAGTTGAGACTGATTACTTGGAGACTAGAAAGGTACATATAACTTTAATTCAATAAAATTATATATACTACTAGCTGACCCGGCCACGCGTTGCTGTGGCTAAAGTTTTTATTATATTACATTATAGTAAACAATCTAAGAGGAATAATAAGAGAACATCAGTCACGGAGTCCACTATGCTTTTTCACACAGATAGTATTTGTAAAAAAATATGGTGATCTCCTTATTTGACTCTCTACTACTATAACCCTTTAGTACAATGAAATTATTTACGAACAAAGACGAAAATGTTGATGTTGGTAAAAAAAATCTGAAAAACTTGTTATCATAGCACATTGAAATAATAAGTGCTAAATATTTTTTAATAATAAAATTAAATAAAAACAATAAAAAAAAATATTTGTACAACTATTGAAAAAGTGTAGGAAATTGTGTATCATTTTTGCATTGACATTTTAATTAAATTTTATAATTATGTGATAATACTTACACACATATATTCAAATTAAATTATAAAGTTTTGATCAATGAAGCACAAATAAGTAAAAAACAGGATTAATTTCACTGTATTATCTTCATTATAATATGAATTCAATTTACACTTCAGTCTAAGTAACACGTGGCCGGCTATGCTAACACCAAAAATTTAAAAAGTGGAAATAATTTAATTATACGGTATTTCGTTCACTACAAAATAAATTTAATTAATTTTATAGCGTCAACAACACGTGGTAATTATGCTGTTAAAATGTAGCTTATATGACACGTTCGTAGATTTACCATAGCAGCGCCATCTATTGATTACTTACTCAACCCAGTCGAAAGGTATCGACATCTGTTAGAATCATTTGGAGTTAACAGATAATTGTGACTGTCAGATAATATCAGACAAATAATTAGCAATAAATTAAAATTGCGACTATAAATCTCAAAGATTTAAACTATCCTATCTCTCAAGTTGGATCGAACTGCACATGGTGTGCGAATTTTATTATAATCGGTTAAGTGGTTTAGGAGTCCATTGAGGACAAACATTGTGACACGAGATTTATATATATTAAGATTATTCAATAGAATAATAGTATGTATTCATAATATACCATCATGACTCATGTTAACAGTACATAATATATT
This sequence comes from Philereme transversata, assembly GCA_963924445.1. Classification (NCBI taxonomy): domain Eukaryota; kingdom Metazoa; phylum Arthropoda; class Insecta; order Lepidoptera; family Geometridae; genus Philereme; species Philereme transversata. The sequence continues at coordinate 17,942,741 of OZ004342.1, forward strand.
TGACTATTTTGGAAAACTTACAACTACATACATAGAAACTAGACTTAAACATGTTGGTAAGTGCGTACTATTGTGGTGGTATATAAAAGTTTTGGTAGTTTATGCATAAAAGTCTTAAAAAACGGCACCACTTACAATGCAGAGTTAAGAATGGTACCATTATTATCATCATATCAGATAAAGGATATCCACTGCTGAACATAGGCCTCCCCTAAGGATTTCTGCCTGCACCCAGGCCGCACAAGATTGGTCACTCTGGACAATGGCTCCCAACAACCTTATCAGGTTCTTTTTCATCTAGCCATCCTATGCTGCACTTTCCAGTGTGTGGTCTCCATGGGTGGATTGCTTAACCATTGTTATGCTGAAAAACAGATCTACACAAAATATAATACAATTTCTATTATGTCTCAAATCCAAGCATACCAAAAGATAAGTAATTATTTATTATGTAGATGAGTTAAAAAACAATTCAATGTATTGTCCCTCCTTTCAGTTTTTTCAAAAGAAGCGTGAAGAGAACAAGGAAAAGAGGGAAAAAGAATGGGATCAGTTCATTGATGACATGAACTTTAAGTGCCAAAGAATTGACAACGCTTTTGAAGAAAAAGAAGAAGAATTGAGGGATTTGTATGCTGATCTTAACCACAAACTAAACATTGCTGACAATTAAAACATGGACCTAAAAGGATCGCTGATTGATACACAGCTAAAGATATACCCGACGGAAAACTTACTGACTTACCTTAACACATTGTCTGATGAAAGTGACATTCCGGCAAATATTTTAAAAGTTATTGGGAGAGATGCCAAAGAACCGACAAACTCTATACCTGCTACAATCCAATTCACCAGGATAGACTTTGACAATCTGAACAAAATCAAAGAAGTTGTAAAAGATAAATTCAAAACAGACTCTGCAGTTACAAAACAAGACAGTGATGATGATCCAGGGCTAAATAATGATGTAGATGATGAGGGTATTGATGTTGATGATGAAAAGAAAGATATTAAATCAAAGAGTGAGCTTTCCCAAAAAACCCCGTTCCGTACAACATCAGACCTTGACTGGCTTGATGATGAAAATCCAATTGAAAAACCTGAAGATGAACCCATAGATGAAATAGTGCAAAAAATCCCATTTCTTACATCATTAGATATAGATTGGCTGTACAATTATATTCAAAAACAGAAAAGTAATAAAAAAGAAGTACCATATTTACATGAGCTTTTAGCAGGTTCGAATATTGAGGTACCTGAGAACAGTGTTATCAAACGGAACCCTGTTTTAGAAGCCAGATGTGTTAAGCTGAGGAAGCAGCAAGAGGCGAGGGAGTATAGAAAGATGACAAAAACTGTAGATAATGTCAGGCTGAGATTCCCTGAGGACAGCATTTCTTATCAAAGTAAGTAATTGCTATACAAATTTTAACTCTTTTATCAAATTACAAATACCCCCCATCCTCTTTTTTAGCGTTAGGGGATAAAAACTAACATAGCTTAGAACTACTCCAATTAAACTAGCTTCTTTAAAAAAAACGCGTCGGAATCGGTCCATCAATTTGGGAACTATGGTGCCACAGGCAGCCATAGGCGTCAAACTTATAACACCCCTCTATTATGTCGTGGGTTAAATGTACAGTACAATAAATGCTGTCACGCCTTAAGGGTGAGCTTGCAGAGGTTTTATTTTGCATAACTAATGGTTTATTCTGTAAGTTAAACTGCTGCAGACTATTTTGATTGTAACCTATAATTCCAATGACGCAATCCTCCTAATTTATAATTTACATGTCTTTAGTGACTGATTAGCACAGACCACTCTTTTTATTCATAAATCTATTAAAGATGCTCTATACACAACTGTTTTTATTAGCTTTGTGTCTTTTGTAAAATGTCCAAAGAGACTAGTTTTAATAAATCGTAATTAAATCAAAAAGTCTAAAATTCTTTCACCATTAGTCACATCACTGACCTTATAAAGGGTAACAAAATGATGAAATTCTAGTTTTTGTATACCAATATTCCCAAGAAGTTGCTTACTCACTTAAAATATAAATATTTTAGGGCATCCCTAACACTAAAGTTTATTTTACAGTGAAACAACTTAACAGACAGTTGATCGCAATTGGCCAGTTCATCATATCTATATTCGCCGGCTTCTTATTTGGCTTCAGAGGAGTTGAATGGATGGTTGGGAACCTAGACTTCGGTTTCAGGCTACTTCTAGGCGTCATGTGCGCATTAGTCATAGCCTTAGCTGAAATATACTTCCTAGCTAAGAAGCTGAATGAAGAGTTGAACATTCCAGAAACAGTGCAATTGGGTGGCCCACCCAAATTTGTGGATGAACATAAATACATGAACACTGTACCAACTAAAAAGGCAGTTGAAAAGGAACATCAAGATTGATTTAATAGATGACATATTGATTATTTGTTGTAATAATTGGTATCTACAAATGATCTATTTTACAACTGATACTACAAGATGTTACCTTAGTTAGATGTTTGTTACGATTTAAAATTAAAGATGTATTGATTCTTTATAAAATATATTTTGTTGTAATTTTTTTCATTCATTGTTAACAACACTTCACCACCTAACGATAACCCCAGGGCCGGTAGCTGGTAGTTGGAGGAGCGACTGGGATTTCAATGGATTTCTTCACATGTCAACCGTGGTATGTATGGATATACACACGTAAGGAGGGTAAGGTGACGAGGTACAGTGGGCGAATAGCCGGCTGAGACGCAGGAGGTAGCAGGTTCGATTCCCGCCGCGGAACAAATGTTTGCATGATCTACAGATATTTGTTCCGGGTTTGGTTGTTTCTCTATATATTATAAGTATGTATTTACAAAAAAAAAAAAGTATTTAAGTATTCTATCAGTTAGGTATCTGGTTCCCATAATACAAGCTATGCTTAGTTTGGGGCTAGATTACGCTGTGTGAAATGTCCAGCAATATTTATTATTATAATACGTATTGAAACGCCTTACCCAGCAAGTAAGTGGAATTCAAAACTTTATCGAGCATGACCTACCCACCTGTGGGTTGGTACCCTCCGGACTATAATTGCACGTCAAATGAACCGGAGGTACAAAGTGAGGAGCTAGCCGAGCTTGCCCTCAAATTTGATTTCGAACTGACCACTAATTTCAAAGAACCCACCTTTGCAAATGCCTCTCAGGAGCATCTGCAATCATTGAACTCATTGCAACATTTTAAAACTGGATAAATGTCCGTTATTCCGAAATACAAAAAACCTACAATGCACGACCGGGGTTTGTTGACTTGGGAGGCAAATGACGAAATTAAACAGTTTGAGAAGTCGTCTAGCTTGATTGCAACCGGTAGATCCTTGGGTGCGATCACCCGAGCTGTCATTATGCAAAGTGATACTTTGAAAAAAGGTGTATCAGACCTACTCCAATGGACTCAAGAGGCAAACAACATAACAATTGAGTCCATGGTTTCAAAAGTTAAAGAAATTTTTTCCGGAGATTTTCAGAAAATCTCTCTTGATTGCTTACAGTTAGTAGGTATGTGGCCGCCGGGCTGACATTATAGAACAAAAGCGTGATGCATTCACAAGTCTAATAAAAGAAGAATATTTACGAGCCAGTTTAAAAAAGATACAACCTTCTTGCGAGTATTTATTTGATAAAGAACCGTTTGCTGAATATTTAAAAAGTAATGCGGGGGGGGGGGGGGGTCAGTAAAATATTTTCTGTTCCGAAACCCTCCTCTGCGCTAGAGAAGAGAGTAACATCTGGGTCCCAGGCTGCGCAACCTGGACCTAGTTCATATGGTCAAACCGGTCGCTACATGGCATCGTTTAACCTCAACAGGTATCCGCCACCGCAAGTGGTGCGGCCCTTTTACCCACAAGCATACAATTATGATTTCCCAGCGTATGGGAACAATAAGCGGTTCTTTTGTCCGCAATTTGGACCTCAAACATTTGCCTCACGTCAGCAAGCCCCGGCAAACTCCAAAATATATAACGGTCGACAGGGACAGTTTGCCCAGTCCAATGCCACACGTGGCAAAGGGAAGGGAGAGAAAACATTGACACAATGGAGGTATTTCGGGGTGGCAGGTTAAAGCTGTTTATCGATGTATGGAAGAGACGGGGTGCTCCAAGCTCCCTGTTGAAAGTGATATTGGGTTACAAATTTCCATTTCAAGCCAAACCACCGCTGGTTTTTACCTGGCTCATAAGTACCCGGTATCAAACTACCCTATCTCATTTAATGGACCAGATGATAGACAATTTGGTGGGGGAAAATATCCTAGAGTATGCCAAGTCCAAAAATATTCGCATCCCTATCGAATTGGACACCAAAAACATCCCTCGATTACTTATGTCTGAATTGGGACACGTGGCAGAACAAAAAATGTCTCCCCGAGAAGAAAATTCAGGGACTGCAAGGGGTTATATCAAAATTGTTGAATCGAAAACGGGCGACTCTCAGAGAAGCACAAAGTATAGTAGGAAGCCTAACCTTTGCTCGCCTTGTCGTTCCACAGGGTCGTCTCAAATTTCGTTATCTGTTAGCTCATTGCAACAGCTTACTCAAAAACTCACCAGAGAAACTGTCTCGTCTTCCCTGTCAGTCAATCAAGGAACTAAACTAGTGGCTACAGAATTGCCAGAAATGATCCAGACTTCACCCCCCATGAAAAACGCATTTCTTGACGACCGATGCAGCCAACTCCGGATAGGGAGCAGAGCTGAATGGAATTCAAATAGGTGGAAATTGGGTAAACGAAGAAGAGTTGTTTCATTCGAATCTCAAAGAAATGTTGACTTTTCTCAAATGCTTTTTCCCTATTCGGTCCTTTTCCGAGTCATTCGTCAGTGCTGTTACAGTGCGACAACCGCTCCGTCGTAGCATATCTGAGGAACGAGGGAGGAAGTCAATCGGCAGAGCTGATGAATCTGACCTATCAGATTTCAAGATTTTAGGTCGGTACGATATTCATTTAGTAATCCATCATATCCCGAGCAGATACAACAGCGTAGCCGATCGCCTTTCTCGGAAATCCATGCTTCCCGAGTGGCACTTACCTACTGTCTGTGTTAACGAACAGGGTTTTCGCAAAATGAGGAGTTTCAGAAATGGACCTATTTGCATCGGTTCGAGCCCATGTCGTACCTCAGTATGTCAGCCTGGACCAACGAGATCCAGGAGCATGGAGACACAACGCCTTTTCTTGGGAGTGGGAGTTCAACCTAGTTTGGGTATTCCCGCCCCCGAATCTGATGCCGAGAGTCCTCATGCATCTGAATCGAGCAAAAGGTATGTATCTAATAGTAGCCTCAGGCGTTTTGGAGAGCAGATCTCAAAGCTCGGGCAAGAGCTCCACCCTTCACAATTCATCGGTTAGAGACGGTTTTGATAGATCTGTCGACTGGCCTTCCTCCACCCAAGGTACAAGATCTATCATTAGAGGTTTGGAAATGTGGGAGTGGTCTCGAGCTGTAGAAACTTGGTCAGGTCAACAAAAATACCTTTTAAGGTCTGGATGGCGAAAATCCACCCTTAATACTTATAACCCGGCTTGGGAGCGTTGGGTTAAGTGGTGTAATAGGTCAGGGGAAACTGTCACAAACCCTTCGGGTGGTGAGTTAGCAAGATTTTTGGTTAACCTTCATCTGATAGATAATTTAGCGTACAGGACTATCTTGGTGCATAAATCTGTCGTCTCTACACTATGTAGCACAGAGGATAGCTCACGTCTTAGTTCAAATGTCTTAGTAAAGCAAATTTTAAAGTCTATTGCTTGTAACAATTCTAAAAAGCGTCCGGAAAAATGTGTTTGGGACACTAGTATTTTGATTTCGTGGTTAACAAAGAATAGTGTAAATTCTGAAAGCTTATATGAAGTTTCGCGACGGTGTGCTATCCTCCTGCTTTTGTGTTCGGGATGTAGAGTACATGACCTGACGCTTTTAAGCATCGCTGATGAATTTTTCTTAAATCACAGTGAAGATCGCTATGTGACTTTTTGGCCCATATACGGATCGAAAACTGACTCTGAATCGCACATTCAATCTGGCTGGAAGCTATTTTCAAATCCAGAAAATCCTAATCTCGATCCAGTTTAATGGGTCAAAAGTTACTGTTGCTAGGTAAAAAAAGAAGAAACATAGCTAACATAGAAAGTTTATTTGTAATCGCTCGTGGTACAGCTAAAGCTGCTTCTAGAACCTGAAATCTGTTTTGAAAGAGGCTGGTGTGGATGCTGAAAATGAAAAAAGAAATTAAATCTAGACCTAGTAATGCTTTAATGAACACCTCTCTGGGGGCACTTTTTGAACCTGTCCAGTGAAATACATTCGTAATGTTTTGATTGGAATATAAGATTGTTAATCGTATCATAAATCATGTACTTATAAGGTATATAAATAGTTATTATTATGTAATTAAATTGAAAAATATAATTATATGTAATAGTAACTTAATTAAGTATAATAATGTATCACATTGGCGTCCTGTTCACCAGGCGAGGACAAACATTGTCTCAAAATATGTTTAAAAGGCCTCGAATAAGGCTCCGGACATAATAAGAGTTTTAATGGTAGGTAAAACTCTGCTATGAATTACTTAATAATCAGTCTCTTTTTAATCACATATTTATTGTTAGTATAATATCAAAATGCGCCCTATATGCTGTATGACATGTGTCATTCACTCGTGTCGACTTTATAAAAGTCGATGAAATAATAAAGTCGATGAAATAACAAAAGTCGATGAATTAATAAAAGTCGATGAAATAATAAAAGTTAATGAAATAATAAAGTCAATGAAATAATAAAGACGATGAAATAAAGCAACAAAGTCGATGAAATAAAGCAACAACGTCGATGAAATAAATTCGACGAAATAAAGCTATAAAGTCGTTGAAATAAAGCAATAGAGTCGATGAAATAAAGCAACAAAGTCGATGAAAGAAAGCAACAAAGTCGATGAAATAAAGCAACAAAGTAGATGAAATAATAAAAGTCGATGAAATAATAAAGTCGATGAAATAAAAAAGTCGATGAAATAATATAGTCGATGAAATAATAAAGTCGATGAAATAATAAGGCCGATGAAATAATAAAGTCGATGAAATAATAACGTCGATGAAATAATAAAGTCGATGAAATAATAAAGTCGATGAAATAATAAAGTCGATGCAATAATAAAGTCAATGAAATAATAAAGTCGATGAAATAAAGCAACAAAGTCGATTTAATAAAGCAACAAAGTCGATGAAATAAAGCAAAAAAGACGATTGAAATAATAAAGTCGATTGAAATAATAAAGTCGATGAAATAAATTAGAGTATATGTATAAGTAGGCTAGGTTCTTAGTGTCCCTACCAGCCTAATGAGATTTTACGGCAATAGGTAACCCTGGAATGGTTTGCGATGATAAAAAAAAAATGTGAATATACCTACCGACTAGCTTTGAGATACTTTATGATCAAATTTTTCCACGATTTGTGGTTTACTCACATTTTTATATCTCAGAATGAATTTACAACAATTTAATAAAATAATTAACCACTTTTAGTACTTAACAATAATACGTCCACCCTTTTCTGCAAATAAATTTTTCATTCATTCATTCATCATCCCCTCCGGACACCTGAGCAGCTCAGACCTGTTAAACAATGAACCTCTGCATTTATTGCCAATTTTAATCATATTAAACCATTTTTACGTACATCAATTGATGTAAAACAATGGACATTAGATATAAGTCACCAAGAGTTACTCGCTCCATCGCACACGCATAGTCGTATGTTCGAGTCAACGCGGGATACACCAACCACGTGCAGCCACAGTGAGTGTTTTACCCACATTAACTAATTGTGAAGCGCAAACGCACCCACACGACTGTGCCCGAGCACACCGCGACCTCGCTAATACGCGGGCTTGTGTGCACAACATAGCACGTTAATTTATTTTTTACTTTATTGATCGAGCAAAGCGAGATCTCCAAATCAACTTGGCAAATCGGCGTTATATGTTTGTTTGTTTGTCCGAGGATAACTTTCGAAGCGTTTATCCGATCATTGTGAAATTTGGTATATAAATAGGTAGGTAGTAATAGCACAATTTTGGTAAAAATGAGCTAAAAATGTGGGGGGTTGTTGGGATATTGGGGTTCAAGAGGGGTAAAAAAAACAAAATGAGACTATCCGGTCAAATGGCACGTTTAATAAAAGGTCTTTGTGAGTACATTTCGACCCAGTTTTTATTTTTAGTTTAAACCTTGTAGTTTTAAGGTTATTAGCCCTAATAAAAACTGAACTTTGTCAAAATTCACAGGGTACACCAGTGACCACCACAGTGCTAAAATTTGGTATGCGTTTAGCTTTAGTGACACAAATATATGGAAATCCAAGTCTGAAATCCAGAATATCTGCAATTTCTACCCCAAAAAAAGTAACCAATTAACATGAACTCCCGTTACCTGTAATTTGAATGAAACTGTAGGTCAAGTAAGCTGGATCTGCATTTCGTGGCACTATTTTGATAGTCTAAGATTACAAATAATATATTTTTGTTTTTATGGGAGTCTCGCGAGATCTCAGTTCGGGGCGAACCACTGGTTATTATGTTTATTTTTTAATCAATATTGTAAATGGGTAAATTGCATATCTATAAATTAAAGGTAGATATACAATTTACCCATTTCCCATACCTGATTCCTGACGCAGTATTTTATTCATGTATTTTCCAGTGTTCATATCGTTTTAATTACTTATGTAAAAAGATCGCTGAAATTAATAAATTACAATTAAAAAACTTCTTGATATTCATCATCATCTACAGGAATATCATAATAACGCCTATTTATATCACACGACCCAACAAATTCGTTTACACTGTAGGCATTTAATCCTGGTTCAGTTAACACTTCGAATTTCTTCATAGCGATCTCTTTTCCTTGGTGGGCTAAATAACAGACGCCGTGGGACTTCTGTACTTTGCCTGGTATCTTGTCCCCCTTGTGTAGAGCTCGGCCGATGTATAGATAGTGGTTCACGGTCGACTTCGGAGTACCCCGCTACGAATGCGTCTACTGGGATTTGTTTCTCGCTTGCCGGTTTCCATTTTAAGTTGAATCCACATAACGCCTGAAAGTAAATCAAGTACATTTATTTAATTAGGTTGTTGCGGGTTTAGTATCACTGCGGGCACGATGCCTATTGTGATCGGCACCCTACAGTCTTTTTCAAATAGCAAGTCACTTATGACAGGTCCATAGAACTTGAAATATTACGTAAATATATCATGTGACGTCACACTAAAAGTTGAATAAGTTGAATAATAATAATAAAACATTTATTTTCCCATCACAAATAGGTTTTACAACAGATATAAAAGTAGGCAAGTTATGTTACAGTAGGTAGGAAGGAAGTTAACTTATTGATTACATTTAGTAAGCCTAAATAGAAACCTGTTTCGTGAGGGACCTGTGCCTGAGATAGGTTTAGAAAACCTGTATTACAGGTCACCAGTGCTCTTTCTCCACGGATTAACAAAGGAAATTGCTCGTTATAGCGTCACTAGTTACTTACTTTATTACGTTATAATTACCTTTAAGAGTTTATTACAACAAAAAAGAAAAGACAATATAAATGATTTCCATATTGAGCATACAATAGGTAAAATAAAAATAAAGAAATAGCCAATTTTGTATGATTATTGTGTTTATATAATAAGAATAGGGTGCGCGTATGTGTGTGTGCGAGTATGTGTATGTGCGTATGTGTGTGCGTGGGTGGGTGGGTGCGTGGGTGGGTGGGTGAGTGAATTCAGATGAGTATAAGAGTGCGTGTAAAAGTATTTGTGTATGTATATAAGGGCCAAGAGTGAGCAACGACATACAATTGAGTTATGTCATGATAGAAAGAATGTTTTCTGTATCTTTGTAAGAGACTTTAGCCAGAAAGTGACTACGGACTTGCACTTGAACCTAGGCAAGGGGTAGATAGTAAGGGCCTTATTGGCCTTGTTGTAGACGTGTGGTCCAAGGAAACAGCTGAATTTGTGGGAGAAAGCTGTACGAAACGACTGGGTTTGGCAGACTGTTCCTTTGCTGCGTTTATCCCTAACGAGATTTATGTCATAAGAGAGTTGGGAGTGTTTGAGGAGTATTATTTGTAACAAATAATATTGCCTAATTGTTAATACGTCCCACTTTTGGTAAAGCTCTAAACTTGGAAACCGGTAGGCGAGGCCCGCACCAACTTTTAAGATGGCTCTTTGGGCTCGCTCTAATTCTATGAGATGGGTCTTTGCAGCACCACCCCATGAAGTGACGCAGTAACCAGAAATAGATTGGCATAAGGCCAAAAATACCATTCTGACAGTCTGGTGATCCGCTACATGTTTTAAGGCTTTAAATATGTAAATTAGCTTTCGCAGCCTGGTTATCAACGTGTCAATATGTAGTTTGTAAGTGAGGATTTGGTCGATATATGCACCGAGGTATTTTGTGTTCTCTCTTCGTCGTAAGGTAGGGCATGCACAATTTACTGTTGTGGAGTCGCAGTTATGGGCAATGATAGGTAAGGTTTCAGAGGGTAGGAGATTTAATATGAATATTTCTATTAAGCAGTGAAAACAATAAGCAAATTTAAAAGCAAAACTACTAAAATATACGTGTCACAAAAATAAAATAATCTGTGTCACAGGTGACTAGCTATTTGAAAAAGACTGTATTTTATGGCGGCATTCAAAGTTCACCACTAAGACCTCAGCTGTTCAAAACTGAATTACGGGTGATAACACACTTATCATAAATCGGTTGGGCCTTCGAAAATACTAGGTATGTAATACATACCGGATGTTTTCAATTTTGATATAAATACCTGCCTATTTTTTTATTTGTGTATGTAATGTATGTACCTATAACATTCATAATTTTTTCTTCGTTTGTGAGGCTACCCATAGGTCCCGTCTGAAAACGAAAATCCACGGATGGTTGGCAGTAACACGCTGAGAGGGGGCCTGTTTGGCCCACAGAGTACAGAAGACTAGTCTTGCTACTCGCCTACCTATGTACATATTATTTCTCTTCTTGTTGTATATAACCTGTGTTTTTCTGTTATCTATGTACTTTGTGGTATTTCCTGTGTTTGTCAAATAAACGTATTTTCTTTTTATCTTTCATTATTTTTAGCTCATAAGGATATGTTTGCCTGAAGAATACTATGTTTGCGCATTAGTGAACCACATTCGCCTAATTGATCGAGCGAAGCGAGATCTCTAAATCAACTTGGGCAAAGCGGCGTTGTATGTATGTATGTATGTTTGTTTGTCCGAGGATAACTTTCGAAGCGTTGATACGATCATCGTGAAATTTGATACATAGGTAGGTAGTGATAGTAGAGTTTTGGTGTGACTAAATGAGCTAAAAATGTTGGCGGGTTGTTGAGATATTGGGGTTTAAGAGGGGTAAAAAAAATTAAAATGAGACTATTAGGTCAAGTGAATCGCCACCAATATCGAATTCAGAAAGAGTGACTTTATACGCTCAATTGACTTGAGAAAACAGTTTTATAAACCTTCAGACGTAACTTAGAAAAATAAACCATGAGTCTTTAACGCCCGCAGAGTTTTTAATATTAATTCTTCCATAAACTTATTTTTATTTATAAATCTTTTACCCTCTATTTAGTTTAGGCCATCATCCCTGTTATCGGATATACATATGTATTCGCACTGTGAATATTGAGACCGGGTACAGTTAGTACTTCGTAACTGGTTAGTGCGATCTCACGGTCCGTGCTCGGTACGTAACAACATTTGTGGGAAAGCGCAATTTTTCCTGGTATTTTGTGTTGGTTGAGTGAGACTCTGCCGATGTACAGCGGCTCATGGTTTACTTCGGAGTAGCCAGCTTCGAATGCGTCTACAGGAATCTTGTCTTCAGAAACTGGTTTCCATACGAAATTGGATCCACATAACGCCTGAAAGTTTATAATAGTTCATTCTCATACTCAATACCTAAATCTGATTGTTTATTGCGTTCCAGTCTACATTAAAAGGCGGTAATTTATCCTCATATCAGCCATAGGATTTCCAGACAACCCAGTTATAAAATCTGTTTTGTTATACAACATTGATTTAAAACACACATCCAGAGTCGTACCAACTCATTTTAGAGGTGGATTTAATACCGGTAGCTTGAATATTAATCCAGTAATCGATACATTCCATTAAACAATTTATAACGTAAATCTGCGGCGCCTTTGCGACGATGCTGTTTAGTCAGTTTAACAGGTCCCTACTTACATGATCAATGAAAATGATTTGTTTACCTATTTTATACAGGCTGTTTTTTTTTTTGATATTTTAGAACTTGATATCAAGGGTTGTTTGAAAAATTTCTATGGTAATGAATTTGAAAAAAAAAACTATTTTACAACAATACTAGCCTGTGCTGTGTATATATGGATATAGCTCTACCTGTGTTTTCATTTAATGTCGTATATAACAAAACACGTAGTACATATAACTTTAACTAATTTTATTTACTTAGAGGTCCCATGACCTAGTTAAGGAAGGTAATTGAGGCGTATATCGTCTAGAAGTAGATAACTATGAAAGGCACTTACTTCAAAATTAGATGTTGGATTGTCAGAGCCTCCCCAAGGTATGAAGGCAAGGCCCTTAGATGGCACAAACATCCCCGGGGTCAACGACCCCCTGTGGTGAGCCCTGACTATGTACACCACTTCACCATATACATAGCCTCCAATCACAACGTCATCCGGCAACTGATCATCACATTGCTTCCACTGAAGCTTTCCTGCAGTGATCTTTGGCTCATTAGGATCCACCGGTATCTTTAAACTGAGTGGTGGTACTGGAAAGTCAAATGTTTCTGGTGAATTATCGAGTATTTTGCAAGTACTTACATGCGTACGAGTCTACGTGACGTGAGAGCAAATGCGTTCGTACTGCTACTTCATAGGTTTTAAACGCATACTTGCATGCGACTCGTGTTTACCAATGCGAGTGTGAGCATGTGCGGAGGGCGTTATAATCTGATCCCCCACTGCTGGATAGAAAAGTATTAACCTGAGTTGCAAGAGATTTGCAGGTTTGATTCCCGCTGCAGGACCAATATTTGCAATTCATGAAGATTTTTTTTAATGTACACAAATAGATCATAGTTTTTTTTATAATTAAAATATTTTTTAATACCTTTATATGGATTAAAAGTTAAAAAGCAGTTTTTTTTAATTTTTTTAAAATTTACTTGTTTTCTACTTACCACTTATTATTAAATAATACTATTATTATAAAGTTTTTTTTTTCTGAAGGACTAACTCGCTGTTGGCCTCTGAGGCCGTGACAGCTTAACCGAACTTTTGGCGAGCGCAGATGGCGCTGGAAAGATTTGTATTTATGTATGTTTGTAATGAATAAACTCAAACACTCCTGGTCTAATTCCAAAAATTATTTCACCATTAGAATGCTACATTATCCTTGAGTAACATAGGCTACTTTTTACTCGATTTCGCAGAAGGAAGGTAATGCTTTTATTGACAAGCCATGCGTGCGAAGCTGGTGGCAGGTCAGTTAGTTATGTGTAAAGTATAAGAATTAATGAACATACCAACCTTCAAATTTATAGGTACATGGATTTTCTCGGTCCTTAGTAGTAAAAGTGACGTAGTTCACCTCTGATGAGATCGAGTACACAATAACTGGCTCCGGACTCTCACCAATACCAACCCATACTGACTCAGAGTCCCAACGAAGCCAGAAACGACTATAATTATCTTCTGATAGAGTAAATGGCACATCAGTTCTAATCTTTGGTGCCGAAGGTGATCCGTTAATATTGATTGTTCCTGGATTACAAAATGAAATCTGTAAGAAAACAAAACAGTTCAGATATCTTTAATAATCAATCTATCTGTACCAATATTTGGCACTACTGGTTGAGTCAAGCAGTTGTGACATGGGGATAAACATTATAATGAAGTAAAGTTCGCTGTTTATGTTTGTAAGAGGTAATCTTAAAAACTACTGAACCCATTCTGAATATTATTTTACTGATAGCTATACTATGAGTGACAGAGGCTAATTTATCATCAATTTCGTTATTTTTGGCTTGATTCTTAATCCACTGTTGGGAATAAGCCTCTTTCCTTAAACACCACTGTCGCTATTGGTAATGAGGGATTATTACTCTCTGGTTTATCCTGGATGGACCCGTTTATAATGTAAAGATAATCTAATAATGGTTGCTGTGAGCTGTTCTGTGCAAGATTAGATAAGAATATCAAATCATTGGCAGTGCCTGTGTCGAACAGTAGAGAACCAAATGAACCCTCATTTATCAGTGGGTTGTTGATATACTTTATTTAACCATTATTTTAGACTGGTGGTTGGGTGAATTTATAGTTGATTCTGATGCTTTCAGCATAGGAACTTACCCAGTACTGGCACGGTGCACATACTTGTTTAGCCAGGCCCACAAGCGCCCTGCTGTGAGTCTTTACATCTAACCACATACCATTTCCGCTTACTTCATAATATAGAAACGGCTGATATGCTGTTATTGTGGTTTCTGTAATTTAACAATTATTTGTAAGCACCTATTTAGGTAGTACTAGGTAAAATTTTAGATTCTATAAATCCTAATTAAAGTTGCTGGGGTCTGTTTGGTGCAGGTTGAAAAAGATAAGTCACTCTGTAAATCTATGAAGAAGTTCTATGTGCAGCAGTTGATGGCTGATAAATTGATGACAAATATTCCATATTCCATATGCCAACCATCTAATTCTAATTCTAGATTAGGGGGAATAAAACCTGCACTGACAACCTGCATACGGGTGTGTTGTGCATTACTCCCCTTCTAACCTGACCCCAGCCATCTCAACTCCTTGAAGTAGCGGAGTAGGACTTTGGGTTGGTGGCAGCAGTTTGTCAACCACCTCTAACTAATTTGTAAGCATTAAACCCACTTATTGTTACATTTAATGTGCAATAAAGTATTGTATAATTAAATAAAGCTCTTTTCTTTACCAATGATATCACCCATGTTTTCTGATAGACTGTTTGAGATCACTAAAACCACTTCAAATGGGAGACAGAGACTGGATGGGCAACCTGAAGTGCATAAACATAACAGTTGTAATATTTAAGTCAGTTTTTTCTGTGTTCACTAACAAAAATTATGAGTCCCTATCTGGGTCTGAAATAAACGTGTTTATTTATTTATTATTGCTGAGTAAGTCTGAGGATGACTCATTGTTGCTTTAATCTTTATCTAGTTACGCACCTATTTAGGTAGTACTAGGTAAAATTTTAGATTCTCTATATCTAAATGTTGCTGGAGTCTGTTTGGTGCAGATTCTTAGCTTTGGTACAAAGTGACGAGCTTTTAATGTAGGTACGTATTTTTGAGTAATTTGAGTACCAAATTGTAATCAAATGAAGTGCTAAGAGTATGTCTTTGAGTAACATTAATCAGTTACTTACATTCGTTTATTAAACAAATAGGCATTAAACATATAAAATAAACATTAAACAAATATAAGAAAATAAAAAAAAAATTAAACAAATAATGTTTGTGTGGTAACAAACAGTCAGAGATTCACGTACATACTTGCGTTGCGTAGTTAATAAAATCAAATACCAATGTAACCGTGTGTCAGACGAAGTACAAAAATAAATTTGACTGTACGTTGTTGGTTAAAAAATAAAAACACAGTAAATAGTGTTCAGTAAAGTTCAGCAGGTATGTCAGTAATACCTACATTAGTGCTGCCAACACTAAATTCTTATTTTCTCCTAATCTCGGTGAAAAATAAGAAGATTCGTATCACAACAGCAAAACAGCGTAGAATTTTTTTTTTTTACCTTTTATAGAGTACATACATACATGTATATTTATTACATTGGGAAATTAAATTCAAAATATTACGTAGTACTTTCTTTTGTCTACATCTGTCTACAATGAAAAGAAATGAAATGAAAAGAAAATGAAAGAAAAAACTAGTTCCAACTAGCGTAATAGATCATGCTGACTGAAGATATATGCGCCGCCAAAAAATATGGTTTATATGCCAAAATCTCAAAGACACAATATCAAAATTTGTCTAAAACTTTTTTAGTTATACAAACTTAATTAGATGTTTGTTTCAATTTCCTCGGAAAATAATGTTGACACGGCAATTGACATTGACAATTCACTTTCCTTTGTTAGTCAGAGCGTGACAGAGCAACGCAATCTGTTAGCATCGTAGACAGACTCGTCTACGGTTAGCATAGTAGCTAAAAACATGACCGTGAAAACCCATCAATAGAGACTTGGCTGGCAGCTACCAAAAAAATACATCGGTGGTTAAGGAATTTAGTCATATTTTCCAGCTATTTTTGAATAAGTTCTGACTTACTTATATCCCTGTTATTATTACCAGTTACTATCTAAGTTCAGTCACTTTTGCATGTACTTATTCGATTCCATAATCTAGCAACTTTCTCCATACGGCTTAGCTACAGTCCGTCTAAAAAGAGTAGAAATTAATGTTTAAGGAACTAACTATATTCTGTGGCTGGCAACACTTCATTAAAAGTCAATCTTGTCATGTCACTTGCTTGTCATTGTAATGTAAACATTGTTTGCTTTCATTTGAATTCTTGCTTCAATTCTAGTTTTTATCCAAAAACTTATTATAAACATTTGAAAAATGAATAAAACAATCCGCAGCGGCACTCGTGAAGTGATATACAAAGTTTTTATGCGATGTTTAGCCGAATTCCAAGCCGGCAGATTGCCCACGCAGATGGAACACGTTTATAAACGAACAGCGGATCTGACTGGTAAGTTACGAATTAATGTAGTACTTTTAGTCACTTTACACTCCTTTAAATAGTAATGTCTTATCCAAGAGTGGTCTTATCAAGAAATATTTACTTTTATATGTACAGTTGAGGTTATGAAAATAAAACATATTTATAGTGCGTGTGACTGGTTTTGATACTTAACAATATAATTTATTATTTTCAGGTAAATCCGAGAGTACAGTGCGACGAATAGTTTCGGAAGGATTTAGCAGAGGATAGCAGCAGCAGCAGTGAGTCTGAAGCAGAATCAGAAGATTCCTGTCTGCCTAGTACTTCTCGGCAAGATTCTCCTGGGGCAATAGATGACAACATGTCTGGTGTCGAATATTTAGATTTTGATATGTTGGACGACTAATTTTATGAATAAATATTTTATTAATAACACTTAACTCTTGTTTTATTATTTTAATAATTAGCAAGTATGAAAACCAGTTATTGTATAGTATGGGGTATACCAGTTAAACGACAGTGGCGCCCTCATTTTTTGTCTACTCTTTTTAGACGGACTATACCTACTAGATCTGTTGCCGAGGGAGGTGGCAATACTGAGTATTGCTTTTTGCAAGGAAGATAGAAACTTGTCATTTTGATTGAGTGCTTTATCACCACTTACACCCAGTGTTGCCACCTTACCCCTTTTCAGACTATATTTAGCTCTTTTTTAGCAGTTGAACCCCATTTTTTACTAGTTAGCCCGAAACGGGCAATCTAGCTCCTTTTTGACATTTTATTGTCAGACAGAGAATGTACCCGCGTAATACAGTATGAAAGACTGTCAGGCAATTTCCGGCTTCCGAAAGCTACCGGCGCATACGCAAACTTTGCGCAGTATCCGATCACGGTGTTAGTTTCTTTGCGTCGCACTAACACCAGCGGATACGGCAGCGAGTAGCGAAAAGTGCTGAAACCTACTCATTCAGATACCGTTTAGGCATCCTGATACACCTGGCAGGCAGTGAGACACGCTCTATTAACCATTTTGTTATTTGTGTGTTTTGTTACTTTTGATTTGTGAATTAATATTATGGAAATTGTTTCATAAACTAGGTACTAGGTAAAATTTTTGACAAGGATTCCTTCGATGATGCTTTACTTTTGCCTAATTGCCTAATTTTTCAATAAATATCTTATTGCTTTTTTTATTTCTTTCTAGCCATATTTTTAAAACCGGATTTCGTCAAATCTATCCCTTTTTAACTTTATAATAGCCCTTTTAGAAAAAGTAAGGTGGCAACGCTGCTGACACTGCATGACTGCACTGCTGCCTGCCATATCATAGTTCAATAAACTATACCGGACAATTTAAAGACTAAATTATTCTAATATGAGTGATTGGATTGGTAAGTAAAAATATTTTAGCTACATATTAGTGTCCACTATAAATAGATAGACACCTACTTAAATTATAAGCTATTCTTATCATAGTAATAAACAAGGAAGATGGTAGATATTATACCAATAGACTGGGTTGGTACTCTATGGTAATATGATGACTAGCTGTTGCCCGCGACTTCGTACGCGTTACACTCCTAAATGTGTAGGTAAACTAGAAATAAAGCTAAAAACGCTGTTGCAACGTGATTTGACACCCCATTTTTATCCTATGGAAACTGATTTATGGGATAAAAAGTAGTTTACGTGGTATTTTACCAAATTTCATCGAAATCGGTGCCGCCTTTACGACGTGATTGAGGGACAAACAAACAAATAAACAAACATCCAAACTTTTATATTTATCATATTAGTGTAATGTAAAAAAATTGCACAAAACAATACACACTAGGTAAATTAAACTTCTAAGGCAAACTAAAAGAAAACTATTTTCTTCTGACCAAAATGTTCTACTCGTAGTCCTTACCATTTCAAATTTCGAACTCTACGTCCCTATGAGGTCGTGTCCTAAAAGTGCATAACCTTTTTAAACTTAGAAACCTTCAAATGAGGTAGGTACTCATATAGTATGGTGACTTTCGAGACATTCCAATTTTAAACAGTATTTGCCTATGTTTTTAAGTGAGTTCAACCTTTTTTGAATAAAATCGGATTGAGTTTTCAAACATGTGCCAAAATAAAATGTAATTTAAATCAAAAACACTAGAGAGTATTGATATCAACTTCGAAGCAAATCAACCCCAAAATAACTTTCTACCCCTTTTTAACTCCGTTAGGGGATGAATTTCAATAAAATACGAAACACGTCTTCCATCAATTCTGTTAAAAAAGGTTTATGCAAAATTTGAAGTAGATTGGACCAAGGAGTCACGTTGTCCCATACAAACTTTGCACCCCTTTTTCACCCCCTTACGGGTAGAATTTCAGAAAATAATTTTTTAACGGATGCCTACGTCATACAAAGAACACACTCTCCAAGTTTCAGGTCTCTATGATCAGCAGTTTAGGCTGTGCGTTGATCCGTCAATCAGTCATTCAGGACAAAGCCTTTTATACATATATTGTATAGATTACTATGGTAACGTTATTGTTCCTCTCGTGTAATTTAATTGTGCGCGTTCCGTCTTTATTAATTTTGCGCAATGTGCAATGTATTGGAATAAAAATCCTACTCTATTGACGTGACCAAGATATCCATCCATCCATGTGTGGTGTGTGTGAGTCACACACAGACTTCACTCACTCACTCACAGACTCTGTGACACAGAGTCATTCCTAGAATTTCCACCACCAAAACAATAAAGTGCTGCGACCGCTCACGCCAACAAATACCTACATATCCCAAATAGGTAGGTAAAAATTATAGTATGTAGGTAATAACAATTCAGCCAATGAGGAGTTTCACGGCCCTGTTTTTAGAACTGCTAACAGGTGGCGCTGCTCTGTCAAAGGCGCGGGCGGAAGCTAGTTATACTATATAATTATACGAACTCATATAAAATTTATTTTAAAAGGTACCTATGGTATGTGCCCTGACATTTACCTCGCAATTTATTATAATAATAATTTAATTTCAGAATAACTTAATACATATTATTTTGGAATTTTCGAGTAATAGAACTCATCAACTACAAAATTGCATAATTCTTCAATTTGATTCCCTTCATCATATCACCCACAGGACGTCCACTGCTGAATTTAGGCTATAGATTTCTAGAGCGACGATCTTGTGCAGTCTGCATCCAACGGCTCCCAGCAACCTTTATCAGGTCGTCTTTTCATCTAGTGTTCGTCCTACGCTGCGCTGTCCAGTGCGTGGTCTCAACTCGAGAACCTTTCTGCCTCAACGGCCGTCAGGTCTTCGAGCTATGTGCCCTGCCCACTGCCACTTCAGCTTGCTTTGCAAATCCTTTGTGCTATTTTGGTTACTTTGGTACGTCTACGAATCTCCTCATTTCTGATTCGACTTCTGTTAGACCTCTTCATAGCACGAGTGTGGCTCAAGCTTGCTCACCACGTGAGACCACGTTTCTGTACCAAAATATGTCATCTCTAGTAACACACACTGATCAAAGATTTTCGTTTATGATACTGAGGTAGGTATTTTGGACGAGAAGTTTGATTCTTTTACCGATTAGGAACTAAAGTTAACAGTGAAGTTTGAGTAGGTACCTACCTTCTAGAATTCTCATAAATTGATAAAGAATATTTCCCACATATTTAATAGTTAGACGTAAATAATCATGTCGTAACAATAATTATTACTATATTTATTACAGATATTCAAACACAAAATAATCTGCAGTATGTGTTTTTACCGGAGACTTCAGGAGCTGTGAAGCTTCGAGTCAAAGCAGCCAATGATGCACACATTGCGCTTACTAATGGGCCTTTTGAAAGTAACCCAATGACCGAAGTAAATAATATACCTACCCATTCTAATTTACTAAACTTTACTAAATTATTGTATAGATTGGGTATTATTTTACCCATTGTACTTACCTTAATTTTTGTGTATTTTTATTGTATTTTTAATTTTGTTGGTGTGCAATAGAATCAGAAATTTGGCTAGATAAATTCCACTATTAAAAATCCTTTCAGATTCACATTGGTGGATGGAATAACACTAAAACTATCATCAGACGAGATAGAAGAGAACCTGATAAGGTAACTACCGCAACTCCTAGGATACTGAATGCATATGAATTCGTTGACTTATGGATACTGTGGCAAAACAACGAGGTGTCTGCCGGTGTAATGGGTCAACCAGCATTTATTGAGTACTTAGATCCAAATCCTCATCCGATCAACCACATTGCTGTGCGAACGGGATGGGGTTCTATTGGGCACTGGAAGATTCAAGGTAGGTTTAAGTAGATCGCTATCTTTAAAGTTTGTCCTATGTGACTTTGTGGTTTTATGTTATGTTATCTATGATACATAACACACTTTTAGAAAATTGTGATTGGTGATTGTTTTTTTTTTGAAGCTACGGTATTCCTCACCACAATGTTGCTTATAAGTGCCTATAAATTGTTTACGAATTAACATACGTAATTTGATTACATTTTAGTGTCACCAGTAATATTTCGCGTAATATCTGCAAAACCGATTGAAAACGGGCAGCTGAGATGGGTTAGAAAGGATCAAAATGAAAAAATACCTCAGGATGCGCTTATTGGTGGCTATGAAAATGGCGAAGTTTTATATATTGCCCGGGCTATGCACCAGAGATCTTTAATCCCAGGAAAGTATGTGCCGTCAGAGCAATGCGCATATGTGGGGTTTGGCCTGCATTTACACATAAACAATACGTGTGAGGTAAGTAGATAATTAGTTCACCATTTCAGAACCCAGAAAAGAATGATAACGATGGGCAGTAACTAAAAAAGGAGTTATTTGCATTTATTATTAAATAATAAAAAAAAAATGATATGTGTATTAATGCGTTACAGATTTTGTGCGGTTACAATGCATCATGGGTAAAAACTCGCGGAGATATTATCCCTCCGCATGCGTTTGCTGCAGGTTATGCAACAGAAACAAACGCGGAGCCTCTTTTCATTGGCAGAGTACGCATCGATAACCACCTCATACCAGGAAAGGTGCACACACACTACAAAACTTGTTACACGCCATACCAAGGCAAAGAAATTCAAAACCATGAGTACGAGATTCTAGTACTCCCAGATAAATTGCCAGATGCTATTGTTTGGTATACAGATGACCAGTCAGATGGTCATTACCACCGGCACGATCAGCATCACATCGACAGGTTTTATGAAGTGGATTTTCTGTAAGACCAACAAAAATACGGTAGCTTAACACTAAACTAAACGGTTGCTAAAATATGACAATAAACAAATCGATAACTCCCAAAAGTTTTTTCTATTATAACTTCACACTAGAATTCCATGTATTAATAGGTAAATAGCTCGGTATATAAACGTTTAGAAAAATGGGAGCTGAAAAGTTAAGTTACACCCTTGAAAATAATATTATTGTCCATACTAAAACATATTATGTACAAAAAGAGAATTATATTTTTATTCATTATATTGCCTGGAGATCGAACAAACAATAAGCATATGGTCCACCATGGGCCCACCTGATGTTAAGTGGTAACCATCGCCTATAACAAAGTATTACCTCGTAGGCCACTCATCTTAGAAACGTGCCCTGCGATGCACTACCCTGCGTCCATCAACTTGGGTGTAAAGCCACATGTGCCACAAGCCACACACAAAAACATCGGTAGTTAGGTACTTAGTTTGGAATAACTCGCATTCCGGTAGGTAGGTATACTGGACAGAGAGTTATTCCAAACTAAGTAGGAACAAAACAAAGATAAAATATCTAACAAATTAGAAAACATCATGCCTACCTATTTAAATACAAAAATATGTCTGTGTCATGTCGTGAAACTATCTACTTACATACCACCTGTTAACAACTTTTTGTGTCCATGTCACAGAATACTAGGATGCTAACGGATACAATGTCCATGTGAAAGCAATAATATATAGATGTATTGAGTAGGTACCTATTGAGTGAGGTAGATTAGCAAGGAAGATTGGAGTAGCGCACAAGTAGCACAGGCTTAGCAGATTATCACGCACACCTCCACGACATTAACATAGGTACTCAACCCGCTTGAAGCACAGAGGTGTGTTTGTGTTCTGTGGTAGAAATTGTGATGTTTGTGCTATGTGCATAGAGTATATTTGTATATAGCTGTGTGGTAGAAGTTCTAGCTCATCTAATCTAGCACTGGAGAATGAGCGACTCTGTTTGTGGAAGTTTGCAGTACAATTGTGGTACCACACGTGCTGAGTTACCCAACACTATTGTCGATCGGTCTATTAGTATCCTAGTCAGAGCTGCCAGTTCAGCCCCTAGGGGGCCGATTATCGGCCTTTGGGAAGTTATGTCGGCCCTTGGCAGCCATCGGCCTTTTTGTGGCCTTTACACGCAGCAGTTTTTGAAAAATATAACAGGAAATCGCCAATTTTTTAATTTACATAACTAATTGGCTTACTTCTGGTTCTCCCATTTTCAAACGCGAGTGTTGAGCGTGTTTTTGGTAAACTCAACTGAAAGCTGCACTCGTCTCAATACGGAGACGGTAGCTTCTCTGACTACTACTGCAGGCATAGAAAACTGAGGTGGTATAATAAATTTCGAGCCATTACCAGAAATGTTATGTGCTAAAATAAAATATAAGTAAAGTCTGTACAGTCTTTGTTCTAAACCATTAAAATATATTTTTTAGATAAATAACTTTTTTTATTTCAATTTCGGCCTTTCGTGTCAAATGTCAGCCTTTTTCTGATTGAGGTGCTGGTAGCACTGACTGATCCTAGTAGTCCAGTAGTCTATATAGTCTGTGCTGTGCTGTGGTTATAGTGCGTTCAGCGTTATTTTGCCTCTGACAGCTGTTTCTGTTAGGTTGGCATTACCCGCCATTTTTGCTAGGAAGTCAACTATCGTAGTGTGAAGTTCCATGCGTTTTTCTTTAAAAAATAATAATTTTAAACGTGTTAATCATGCCAAAAAAGATTCAAAGTAGTGGCAGAAAAATTGTATCCTCAGTTCGTAATTTTTGTGAACGGGAAAAAGCTAATGGAGGACCAATAATACCATTTGAACATGTTCGTCAACGTGTAGCCGCCATGACTGGTAAGTAAATTAGTGTTACCTGCTATTCATAGTTTCCCGTTATTTAAGGATCGAAAGTTATTTGTTTTGCTAATAGATTATTGTTTGTATGTAGGCACGATGTTTTAATTGTATAATACATTCCGTACATACATATGTATACATATGTATTATTCAGATATTAGATATTTGTTATAAAAACATAGTATTTGATTGTTATTGTATATACTAGCTGCGCCCTGCGGTTTCACCTAAGCAAGTTCCGATCGATTTTTTTTCTTTAATACAAACCTTTGTTACATTATGTATTTTTTAATAAAAAGATAAATTTAAAAAATGTACCTACATATGCATGTAAGTAATGTAACGTTGTTGTGTATTTCAGGCGTTTCTGAGAGAACCGTCACCACTATTACCAAAGAGTGTGAGGTTGCTGCATCCACGTCTAAGAAAATATCTACTCCCAGGAAAAAACGCTGCCAATCGAATAAAATTCAGTTAGATGATTTTGACCTATGTGCAATCAGAACTAAAATTCATCAAATGTACGTAGTCAGAAAGGAGGTGCCTACTTTGGGCAAGCTTTTGGCTGAATTAAAAAATGAAATTAACTTCAATGGAGGTCGTACCACACTATGGAAAATAATTCGGCAAATTGGATTTAGATTTAAAAAACGTGGCTCTAAAAGAAAACTTTTAATGGAACGATATGACATTGTAGCCTGGAGGTACAGATACTTAAATATTTTAAGACAAAATCGAAATGAAGGCCGACCTATTGTATATCTTGATGAAACTTATATACACGCTTCATATTCTGTCAACAAATGTTGGCAGATGGAAAATGAACAAGGCGTTTTAAAAAGCGATTCAGTTGGTGCACGCTGGATCATCGTTCATGCAGGTGGCGAAATGGGGTTTATACCAAATGCACAGTTAATATTTAAATCGCAGTCGAAATCAGGAGATTACCATGATGACATGAACAGGACGAATTTCATGAAATGGCTAAAAGACAAACTCATCCCCAATTTACCGCCTAACAGTTTAATTGTTATGGATAATGCGCCCTATCACACTGTAAAGGTGAACAAGGCACCAACAATGAGCTCTACCAAAACTGATATGCAAAATTGGATCACAAATAAGGGGTTATCTTATCTTCCCACTATGGTGAAATCCCAATTATATGAAATAATAAAAGAGCATAAAGAAGCTCCAATATATGAAGCTGATCAACTACTTGAAGAGCATGGACACAAAGTGGCTAGGCTACCACCATACCACTGCGAACTTAATCCCATAGAATTTATGTGGAGCCTGTTGAAAAGGCGAGTAGCTGCTAAAAATGTTGGACAGGAAGCAGACAAGATACTACAATTAACAGAAGAAGCTTTCCAATCAATCAGTGCAGAAGACTGGCAGAAGCAGTGTCAACATGTGTGCCATATTGAACAACAGTTTATTAAAACAGATGGAATTATAGACTCCGAAATCGATAAATTTATTATAGAATTAAACGACGAGTCTGATACAGAATCGGACAGCAGCAGTTCCGACGATTCACGTTCATTAGCAGACAGTGACGAACCACTACCACTAGCGACCCGCTTAGATCACTCTTATTCAAAATAAATAAAACCTATAAAAATGTTGTTTTAATTTAGTCGTTTATTACCTATGTTTATAGATAAATGCAAACTTGAGGTACACAATACTAATTCAAATACCTATCCTAATTATTTTACCTAACTATCGGGGCCGGCGCCCTGCAGTTTTACCCGCTGATCCCGTACTTGTGAATGATGGGATAAAAAGAAACCCACATACCAAATCACATCAAAATTGGTTTAGTAGTTCTAAAGATTACAAACTTACATTCTAACATCCAAACTTACTTTAATTGAGAAATTTAACTACGAAAATATTTCGCAGTTTCATACTGGGTATCTTCAAAGCCTTAAGCGGCAACACAGAGCTCAGATTAGCCAACATGACAGCCAGAGGCAAAATAACGCTGAACGTACTGTAGTCTCAACCTCAACCAACACAAGATAACACAACAATCTCAAGGAATTTGTGAGCTTATAACTATGAAAAAATATATTTTTCCAATCTCTGTTGTACTTTAATTATATAGATTTATTAGATCGCTACAAGACTAAGTCGATCAAGAAAAACGTACTTCAGTTCAGTACATAATTTTCGAGCTAACATGGGTGATAGGCTTGGTGAGTAAACAATGTTTAAACATTTCAATGGTCGTAATCATTTCAATATACTTAATGTTGAATGTGCGCAATGGCATACCTGGTTGCTGGATTGGAGGGTGGTTGAGGCTTCTTGATTGAAACCCTTCCTTCGGCAAACAATATTATTTCGAGTTAGGATGAATAGAAAGTAGCACCATTATCAAATAATTCTCCCCCTGCTATTGTGTTTTCGTATGTGGTGTCAATGTCAAATATAATATTCATTAGTATTAATAATTATGTATTCGATCATTGGGTGGATGTTTTCAAATATAATTAATCATTTTTATTAAAATATTAATTATAATAACATTATATAATATGTTGTCTTCCGACAACATTTTAGGAAAATAATATTACCTAGGTAGGTGCATACTTTACATTGTATTTTTACTTGACCGCTTAACTGCATACTAATAAAATAAGATATGGATGAATTTATCATTGGTTGAATTTATTAAAATGCACTGACATTTCAGAAATATTTCTGTAAGTCTATTACAAGTTTATCCTATTTGTACTAAAAACGGGATATTTACCATGATTTGTGAGTTCTTGAGTGTCCCGATATTTCGACGCAGTTGCATGCGCCATGATCACGGGTAAACTCAAATTAATCCTCAAAATTTATCCTGTGTGAAATTGCACAATGTTAGTAGTTTTGTGGTGCCAACAGTCAAAATAATGTGAGTCATGGGTTTTCCTGTTCTGATAATGTGACCCGCCTACCTACTACTGACAAATATATGATTGTTAATTTGACCGTTGCGGCACAATGAGCAAGAATATGGCTGATAAGCAAGGCCTGACGCCCCTATGCGGGGCATCAATGTAGATCTAACCTAGAATTACAGTTAGAAGCAAGGACTGCAGGTGGGATCTGACCAGACCAATGAATGAATGAATGAATGAAAATACTTTATTGTACACCACACAAGAAACAAACAAAAAATATAAAAATTCACAAAGCAACAAGTACAATGGGCAAAGTACAAAGTAAATGTTTGTATGACCGGCAAATCTTGTTTTAGTTCTGGATGTTGTGGTACACACTTCCACAAATTATATTTGATGGCACCTACGTTAAGCAGAGTGAGACAGTGAAAAATTTAGGCGTTCTCATAGACAGGCAACTGTCATGGGGACCTCAGATATCTGAAGTCAGCCGTAAGATGTTTGCCTCAGCGGGTTCTCTTAGGAGATTGCGTAACTTCCTTCCGACTGCCACTAAAATTTCGCTCGCGCAGTCGCTTCTTCTCCCGATACTAGATTATGCTGATGCTTCTTATCTAGATCTGACTGAACAGCAACTAGATAAACTTGAGCCCTTGCAAAACTTTGGCATCTGGTTCATCTTCGGCTTGCGGAAGTATGACCATGTGTCCGAATTTCGCAGTAAGCTCAAGTGGTTACCCATACGCCTTCGCCGGGATACTCACATCCTTCAGCATTTATATAACATCCTGTTCAACCCTTCCTCACCTTCCTATCTTAAAGAACGCTTCCATTTCCTCTATCAATCCAATCCTCGATCCTTGCGTTCATCTGACACACTCCAACTCAGGACACCTGTACACTCCTACTTTGATAAGTCTTTTACAGTGCAGGCTGTCCGGTTACGGAACGCGCTGCCGGTGGCTATCAGATGTGCCAACTCACTTGCCATTTTTAAACGTATGCTTAGAGAACACTACCTGAGTATTTGTCGCTAAATTTATATGTATTTATTATTAATTATTTGTTTCTTAAATAAGTCTAAGTATGTATATATAAATTGTTGTGAGTAGTTATTATTTAGGTTCATTCATGTAATTTTCATTTATGTAAGTTTTATATATTTTTTTGTATGTATGTAATTAGTATTAGTATGTATGTACATGTATGTTAGGTACACCATTACACCCCAGGTAATGTCTACACAGTCCATTCCATCCAAAGGTTGTCTGGTAGAGATCGCTAATTAGCGATAAGACCGCCAATTGTATCCATAGATTTACGTAGTTGTTTTTTATATGTATTTGTTTCATGGTGTGCAATAAAGTATTATCTATCTATCTATCTACTACAGTACTTTTACTCGCCCGATTCTCACAATACAGGGAATTGTTGCTTGTGATGGTTTCACGCATATGGCTTGTCAATAAAAACATTACCCTCCTTCTGCGCAGTCCGTTTAAAAGTAGCTAATTCCAGGTATTAAACTTATCTGTTTTGTAAGTATACCAAATACTATTGAAATCGTTTCAGCCATTTAGTCATGATAACTTACACAGAGAGACACACAAAGAGAGATGTAGTTACTTATGGATTTTGAATGATTTTAAAAAGACTTCAGGCTTTCAAATTCTATCAATTTTGATTAGTTTTGTATCAACTGTTCATTTATCACTTTTAATAATGAACACAAACAACAACTTGTTCTTGTGCCTTTCATTTCTATATCCAAGATGTCGGTACTATTAATAAGATGCAAACAGTAGTTTAGTACCATGTTAAACAGAGTGCTTACTGACAGATGCAACTTAGTTGTTGAACAAGTTAACTTTAATGTGACTTGGTACTAAACTTTTCGACATCTTATTGATAGTTACTCTTATGCAAACTTTCTTTTTGTTTGTTACAGAACTTCGAACACAGCATTTCATGCAGTATGTGTTTATACCGGAGACTTCTGGAGCTGTGAACTTAAGAGTTAAAACGGCTAATGATGCACACATCGCACTTATTAATGGACCTCATGAAAGTACCCCCATGACAGAAGTAAGTATTAAGCTGGTCCATAACACAATATGTAGACTGACCTGTTGGTCACTAGGCCTTTGAAAAAGGTCTTTAAAATCTGTTAAAAGATGACATTAGACAAAAAATAATGGCTACAGAAATCAGAAGGCAGATTCCTTTCTAGTTAAATAAAAGTTCAAAACTTGAACTAGATGCTAACTTCAAACCCTTCCCTGCATTTGACGTTGGTACCTGAAAGGTGATGCTATGCTGCTTCTTTAGATTGGAATGCATCTGAAGATTTATTGATCGAGCGAAGCGAGAACTCTAAATCAACTTGGGCAAATCGGCGATGTATGTATGTAGGTATGTAGGTTTGTTTGTCCGTAGATAACTTTCGAAGCGTTTATCCAATCATCGTGAAATTTGATACATAGGTAGGCAGTGATGGCACAATTTTGGTGTGACTAAATGAGTTAAAAATGTTGGGGGGTTGCTGAGATATTGGGGTTCAAGAGGGGTAAAAAAAATGAAAATGAGACTATCAGGTCAAGTCGGACGTCAAATGAAAGGTCTTCATTAGTACATTTAGACTCCGTTTTTATTTTTGGTAAGATCCTTATAGTTTTTGAGTTATTAGCCATAATAAACTAATCTTTGACAAAATTCACAGGGTATAGCAGTGACCTACAGTGCTTTAATTTGGTATGCGTGTAGCTTCAGTGACACAAATATAGGCAAAAGTCTGAAATCCAAAATAACGGCAATTTGTACCCCAAAAAAGTTAACCACATAACATGAACTCCCGTTACCTTTAATTTGAATGAAACTATAGGTCAAGTTATATGGTTATTTATTTCGTGTCACTATTTTGATGGTCATGGATTAAATTTTTTTTTCTCTAACCTATCTCATCCCACTGCTGGGCAAAGGTCTCCCCCCAAGTTCCTCCAAGTATCCCTAACCGTCGCTATCTCCCACCATCCTCTTTGAAAGGTGACCAAATCGTCCCGCCAACGCTTTCTCGGCCGACCCCGACGTCGCCCTCCGTCTTCAAGCGTCCATGGTGTCACAATATGGGCCCATTTCTCGGAGTGCATTCGGGCATCGTGGCCTGCCCAGTTCCACTTAAGTCCAGCCGATCTCCTCCCTACATCTGCAATGCCGGTAAGTGAGCGCAGCATGGTGTTACGAACTCGGTCGACACGTTTAAAGCCGAAAATGCTGCGCTCCATTGCCCTTTGACAAATCTTGAGCTTTGACTTCTGGGCTTCAGTCAGAGACCATGTCTGCGCACCGTAAGGCTGGGCAGGATACACATGTCGATGAGTTGGCGCTTAAGTGTCAGAGGAAGGTCACCCTTCATGTGCTCCTTCATGGACCAGTAGCTCTTCCAGGCATTCTCGATACGGCGATCGATTTCCTTATCTTGCCTGTTTCCGAAGCTAGCTAACTGGCCCAAGTAAATATACTCATCGACATACTGTATTACCTGTCCATCTACCTCGACCTTACGTTTCGTGCTGTTTGACATGATCTTCGTCTTCGACTGGTTCATTCGAAGCCCAACCTCAATACTTGCCACGCTCAGATCTTGGAGCATTTGTTGCAGTTCTGGAGGAGTAGGTGCAAAAAGTACTATGTCATCCGCAAACCGCAAATTTGTCAAGCGTTTGCCTCCGATGACAATTCCCTTTGTGGTCCATGCGTCTGCTAGGGTTTTGAAGATCTCTTCCTAGGTGCTAGTAAAAATTTTGGGAGAAAGCGGGTCTCCTTGCTTCACTTCCTTCTTAATATGAAACAGTGGGCCGATGAAGTTAAGTTTTATGTTGGCGGTACTATTGTGGTATATAATTTTAATTAAGTCGATATAAGTTTTGTCTATCTGTTGATTTTCTAATGCTTTGAATATGGCAGAATCCTAAAAAAAAAAACTATCAAAAGCCAAGGCTAAATAAAGGGGTTTATTAAATTCGGTGTATTTTTATATTATTTGTTTAGGGTATGTAAGTGATCCGTGGTTGAGAAACCAGGACGAAAACCTGCCTGCTCGGGTGGTTGATGTTGGTCGAGTTTGAAATTAATGCGATTTTGTATTACTTTTATGAATGCTTTGTACAGGTGTGATACTAGGCTAATGGGTCTGTAATTGCCGATGTTAGATTTGTCCCCCTTCTTGTGAAGAAGGACAATATTTGAGTGGCACATCTGTTCAGGGAGCTGCCCGGTTTCAAGTATGGAATTAAACATATTCGTTACGTGAGGGACTAGAGTCGGAGCACCAATTTCAATGCCTCTGTCGTAATACCATCGTCACCGGGGCTTTTGTCATACTTCATAGTTTTGAAGACGTCATGGACTTCTTTGCCGGTGATGAAGGGTATAGTGTCAGGGCGGTGGTATTCTTGGACATTGGTGTCACTACTTGAATCGTCAGTATAAAGATTCTTATAAAAGCTGGTACATATCTCCATTATCTTTCCACGACTGTTATGTTTCACACCGTTGTCATCTCCATTAATCCAAGGTTTAGTTTTCCAAAATCCCTGTTTGGCTGCTCTGAGGGAGGTATGTTTTTTTACTGCATTCTTAATTAGATGTAAGTTAAATGATCTTATATCCTTTCTTATACTACGCTTAACCTTTCTATCGAATACTCTATATTCATTTGTGCAAATTTCAAGCTGTTCTCTTTTTATTATAAATTCTTTGGTTTGGGTTGATAATTTTGCTTTATTTTTTTTGTGCCTTTAATTTTCTTGCTGTTAAGTTCTATTCCTTTTACTATGGCTTTATATTGATCTTCAACTACTTCTATTTCGTTTAAACCTAGACTAGAGATTTGATTGGAGAGCTCAGTATTAAACTGTTCTGCATTTTTGAATAAGGTTCGTTTAGAATGTGTTTTTATTTTATTCTAGAATACTTTCATTCTATGTATTTTAAAATTAAATTTTAATTTTGCACGTAGCGGTCGATGGTCAGAGCAGTATTTGATTTGATTTATGACACTGACATCCTTTGTCGTATACTTTTGTCGGAACAGAGAACATAATCTATTTCATTTCGGTATGTGCCACCAGGAGACACCCAAGTCCAACGCCTATGAAGTTTCTTGACGAAGAGGGTATTACCGATGCACATACTCTGTCCAAAAGCAAATTGGATCAGTCTAGTACCTCGCTCGTTGCGCTCACCGAAGCCAAATTGGCCGAGTATGACATCGATATCTGTCGTCTGTTTGGTCCCAATTTTTGCGTTGAAATCTCCAAGGACGATGTTCCAAGTTCCTCGGTTTTCCTCGCAAGCTTTGTTGAGAAGGTTATAAGAATGTTCTACTTCTTCGTTGGAATATGCGGATGTCGGTGCATATATTTGTACGATCGTTAGGGTAGTCTGAGATGTCAATTGAAGTTTAAGTACGGCAATGCGTTCCGAGATGCCTATAAATTCAATAATGTTGTCTTTCCACTTCTCAGAGACCAGGAACCCCACACCATGCTGTTCGCTGGTTTCTCCGAAGTGGAAAAACACATTATCTTCGCGCTCTTCTGTGTGCTCTCCATCTCTTCTAACTTCTGCTAGACCAAAAACATCCCATTTTATGTATTTTAGTGCGTTTTCTTATTCGATTAGGCGCTCATCACACATAAGAGTTTATACATTGTACGTTAAAACGTTAAGCTGATCGGTGTCCTTTACAAGGGCAAAGGTTACATATAATATTTTGTTTTAATTGGAGACTCGCGATATCTCAGTTCGGGGCGAACCACTAGTCAAACTTAATATTACAAGAATGGGGTAGCTATATTACCAAAGCTTACATACGGTTGCGTAACATGACAATATAGATGTTAGCACCAGTTTTCATGCTAACATCTATATTGTATCACATAACACAGATTGAAGGTTACACAGAGAGTAATGGAGCAGTTGATGCTATAGCTGTCTTTAGGAGTTCTAATCAGAAACGTAAGAGTCACAGAAGGTCACGGACATATACAACACATCTCCCAGTTTAAGTGGCAATAGGCGATGGTCTTATGCGATGTTTCGACAATAGATTGCGGTATAAGATAACCGAGTGGAGACCGCGGACTGGTGGTCAACAACCGGCAGAGCTAACGACGATATAAACGCAGTAGCGTGTCAGCAACGTGAACTACGGAACACATCTGACGGGAAGCGGTTGCAATGTCCGAAACTAGACGAGAAAATGTTGATGCTATACAGATTTCTTATAAAATAGGCAGGCACTCGAAAAAAAATTCGTAAATATCGTAATCTCGGAGTCTTCAAGTCCAGAGGGAATAGGTTCTTTCTAGGCAAGCGTGCTCCATCTTCGATTACACCATCACTTACCACCAGGTGAGGTAGTGGTCAAGCGCTTGACTATCATCAATAAAAAAAAAATAAAAAATCTCAAACCCTACAAGTATTGATAATGACATACTTTTACAGATTTTAATTGGTATGAACAACACAAGAACCGTCATCAGAAGAGATCGTAGAGCACCTGATAAAGCAGAGGCTGCAACTCCTCTTATACTGAATGAGAATGAACATGTTGCTTTATGGATACAATGGAATAACAATGAGGTGTCTGTTGGACTGAAGGGCAATCCTGCATTTATTTCATTCTTAGATCCAAACCTACATCAAGTCACTCATTTCGGTGTGCGTACTGTTCCGGTTGGGCACTGGGAGATAGAAGGTAGACTTGCTAACATTTTATACAGTTGATAAGTGACCAGCCTCGAGGCACCATCCTAACAAATAGATGCCGAATAGCCAGATTTTACAAGATTCATTTTGATGAATGTGCGCAAGACCTTCATGACCTTATCGGTTCTCAAGAATTTCGTCTCAACCTCAAGTGGTTACCTATTATTCATCTTCGCCGGAATGCTCATATCCTTTTCCTCCTGTACAACATCATCCGAAACCCCTTAAGCCCTACCTACTTGAAGGAACGATTTGAGTTCCTTCACTGCTCTAATCCTCACTCGCTCCGATCGTCTGAAAATTTGATGCTGAAACCCCCAGTTCATAGAACTAGATTCTATGATGATTCCTTTACCATTCAAGCAACACGTCTTTGGAACACATTACCGGTCTCAATACGGCAAGGTCCATCATTAGCCACATTTAAAACAAGAGTGAAAAGATTTTATCTCCCAGAAGCGTCGTGGTCGCTGTAGATATGTATGTATGTATGTTTATGTTCATATATTTTTTATTTTATTTTATTTGTAGTGGCGCAGTGGGCGAGGCGAACAGCCGGCTGAGACGCAGAAGGTAGCGGGTTCGATTCCCGCTGCGGAACAAATGTTTGCATGATCTACATATATTTGTTTCGGGTCTGGATGTTTTTCTATATATTATAAATATGTATTTACAAAAAAAGTATATAAGTATTCTATCTGTTATCTGGTTCCCATAGTACAAGCTCTGCTTAGTTTGGGGCTAGATAGCGCTGTGTGAAATGTCCAGCAATAATTATTATTTATTTATTATTATTATTTACAAAAAAAAGTATGTAAGTATTCTATCAGTTATCTGGTTCCCATAGCTCTGCTTAGTTTGGGGCTAGGTAGCGCTGTGTGAAATGTCCAGTAATATTTATTTACTTATGTATATTGTTTTATTTTATTGTAAGTGATCAGTATCCTAAAATTTAGTTTTTGTTTTGTTACTGTAGGTACACCCCCCTCAATTAGTGTAATGTTACAAAAGTCCTCCATCCAAAGGTTGTCTGGAAGAAATCGCTTCTAAGCGGTAAGACCGCCCATTGTACTTGTTGCTTTGTGAATTTTTATTTTTATGTCTGTTTCTTTTGAAGTGTACAATAAAGTATTTTCATTCATTCATCCTTCCTTTCCACCACCGGACAAGCACACGTACCGAGAAGTATCACCCATACCTGGGTGGCGTACCACCTTGCCATACCAAACGACTTTTTTTTTTCTTTTGCATTTATTGATGATAGTCAAGCGCTTGATCACTACCTGTGGTGGTAAGTGATGGTGTGATCGAAGATGGAGCACGCTTCAACTTTTATTGTTAGCACAAGTAAGGAGTGGAATTCACTTCCTGCGTATGTTTTTCCAAGCCTTATATATCAGCAAACATCAAACGAATGACTTTTAGGCACCGTCGAAATTGAAATAAATATTCCAAGATGCTTGACAGTTTGGAACCTATTGGTGATCTTTAAATTTTATTTCGCGACGCTGCGTTGCAGCTGGTCCTTTATCAGCACCGTGTACAGCTTAATTCAAATCGTAATGAAAACAGTATTTATGTAATACAAATAACAATATTTTTTTACAGTATGTCCGCTGCTTTTCCGCTCGTTGCCTGTGAAACAGTTAAAACGCGGGCAGCTGAGATGGGTCAAAAAGACACGAGACGAAGAGTTGCCTCATGATGCGGTTATTGGTGGATATGAGAATGGCGAGACTTTGTACATAGGCCGGGCCTCGACGCGGCCTCCGCTGCTCATCCCAGGAAAGTATGTGCCGTCGAAACAATGCGTCGTGGTGGGATGGAGTCGCGTTCTCACAGAGCACTACACGTGTGAGGTAACTAAAATTAATTAGGTACAAGCAATTTTTTGCAAGATTATAAAAATTTTAAACTCCGTGAAAAGTAAAAAGAAATTCTAGTACTTCTACGTAACGTAGAAGCGCAAAAGCGACACAATATCATATAGACAGCAATATCATAGTCGCTTGTCCCACGTTTTATGACTGTGATTTTCTGGTGTCTGCCAGGAGCGTTGGCGTTTAGCTCACCTAGCAACCTGGTGGCTGTCAGAAGTTTTAAACAACGAAAATGGATACGGACTGATATGGAAAAATGGACATCTAGTAAGAAATAAAATAGAAAAATGGGTCAGAGAAGTGACTGAATGGTTCCCTAGATACAAAAATAGAAGTAAAGGTAGACAGTATCGTAGATGGGAAGATCATATTAAAAAGTGTCGGGAACGACTTGGGCGCGAAAAGCAAGAGATCTTTAAGAAGAACACTCGGGGAGGCCTATGCTGAATAGCAAGATAATCAAGAAACCGGAATCATATATGAAAATTATGGTTTTTATATACTACGTGTTTTATAATGTACGATATTAAATGAAAACACAGGTAGGCTAATGGCTAGTATTGTTGCAAAACGGGGGTTTTCAAATTCATTACCATAGAAAATTTCAAATTTTCAAACATTATTTACCCCTATTTAGCTTTATTAAGCTGGTATTAAACCCTCTAAAATTAGTTAATAAGATTCCGGAGGTGTGTTTCAAATTAATGTCGTACATAACAAAACATATTACATACCTAAACAAAAAATTTTGTGGTATTACATAGAAATAAGATGTAAATATTTAAGATTGTTAATAAAGGCTATTATTATTATTATAGTTAGAAGTTTTAATTTAGTTTATTTTATTTTCAGATTCTATGCGGCTACAATGCTGCGTGGCTGAAAACATGGGGTGATTGCATTCCCCCACACGCTTTTCCGGGAGGATTCGAGTTAGCTACCATGCCTTATTGCATAGGCAGGGCACGCGTCGAGGGTGATCTCATTCCGGGGAAGGTGCTAGGCCCTCACAAACTATGCTACCTGCCCTATAGGAACACGGAGATCGATATGTTGTCTTACGAGATTTTAGTTGAACCAGACAAATTGCCAAATGCTGTGGTTTGGCGTTCGAAATCACATCGCTTATTACCACCGCCCCCTGAATACTTCCATGACGATGACGATGATGAGCGCTGGGATAGCGATCCGGAAGATGATTAGGGAATTCATTTTGTAAGTCTGACGGAGTATATTTTTGAGACCATAAATATTAAATGAATAATGTTTTTTTTTAAACCAAAAAACTTAATTTTAACTGTTTGTGCCTCACATGTAGGTACTTACTGCCCTGCCGTACGCACTATACGCGCTCTGTTGACGGGTTGGGTTTATTGACCGGGTGAGGTCATTGAACTAGCGGGTCGTTGAATGACTCGTAGTAACTTTTTAGTAATCTGTGGCATCGTACAATAAGCTAGTTCTCTAACATTTCGTCGAGCACCATTTATCGATATTCTCGAGATTTTGATAATATAACAAGAACATTTTATAGATACATTTATCTGTTAAGTTTTAATTCTGTTCTTATTCTGTGTACATACATACTTTCACGTCTTTATCCCTATTGTACAGTATACAGGGTGAATTTGTAAACAGTCGACTTTTGGGGACGGGCTCTGACCGTAATCCAAAACAATAAAATTGAAAATACATATGCGTTGTTAGACAGTGCGGTTTGTATAAACAACCGGTTGTAATGTTATGTACGACATTAATTTAAAACATACATCCGGAATCGTATTTACAGATTTTAGAGGTGGGTTTAATACCGGTGGCATGAATATTTATCCAGCAATCGATATAATTATTTCCATTAACCGTTATTTTTACATTTTTAAACATCAAATCGGCGCCGGTGGCGGCGCCTATGCGACGATGCCGCTTCCTACTTACATGATGAATGAATATGATTTGTTTACCTATTTTTACAGGCTGTTCATTGATATTTTTTAAACTATAATTACGTTTTTTTTTAATTTTTACATTTCTATTGAAACGAATTTGAACGACTAAACACGGTATGGCTAATGCCCTACCCGTGTTTTCATTTAATGTCGTGCATAACATGACACGTTGTATTACGGTTTCTACCTTCCATGTTAAGAACTGTGAAGTAAATTTTGTTATATTTATAAAACATAACTTTTTACAAGCTATTATCTAGTTTTATTTTACTAACACCCGGCGCAAAAAGATAGAGGACACCTATGACTGTCTGTCTGCCTATCTGTGGCATCGTAGCTCCTAAACGGATGGACCGGCTCGGATGCGTTTTTAATAGAACCCAGTTGGTGTGTGTGAATGATACCAACTTGTTTCATGTGTGATGAAACTCAGGTCAGCCGGTTCGAAGACTCAGCACTTCCTTTTTAGTAAAAGGATCTCAGCTTTAATTTTTTTCAATTGTACCCACGGTATTTAGATGCCGGGATTTTTTTAATCTTGTAAAATTATCTTGTTCAATAGAGTTTAATTTCACAGTAAATGTTAGACGTAGAATTGGTTTTGGAAAAGATAGGGTAAAAGGTAGGTAAAAACACGAAACTACTAAAGGTAAGGCCGTTCAGTAAATTTAGGTTAGAATTTGAATAAATTCGTTTATTTTTCTATGTACATACCTAATCATAATTTTAAAAAAATTGTTTGCAGTTATAGTACAAATAATATATGTATTATGCACTAATATGCATATGCATTCTGCATCAGATCGTTTATCATTAGGTTAGCACAACAGCTCATAACATAACATTATTGTTGGCGACTAAACTCTTTATGATAGCTACCTAGGTAGGTACTGTGTGTTTTTTCTTTTGCATTGAGACGTAATGTCAAATCCAATCGAACGTGACAAAACACGGCGTAACTATTCTAAGGATAATGCGAGCTTATTATGTACATGCACAGGTCATATTCAAGGCATTAGGATCTCGTAGTCAGGGAAGCTCAGCTCCTGTCCACCAAAGGAGATGTAGCAGACGCCGTGCGACTTCTGCACCTTGCCCGTGGTGAGGCTGCCCTCGTGCCGCACTCTGCCCACGTACAGAAGCTCCCCGTCCTCAGCATGACCGCCGGGGAACGCGCCGGGCGGGATGTTTGACCCGCTTGTGGAGATCCAGTTGTTGGGGCCGCCCACCAATACCTGACGTTCATATGAAACATGTTGAGACATAAGTTGTAGAACCAAAATTATACACCTGTCCTGGATTGCTACTAGGTACTGTAATAAATAAGTAGGTACCTAGGTTTCCTATAGGTATAAGGCACATGGATATGGTACTTACAGAACTTTTACTGCAAGTAGTAACTACTTATTTTATTTTCAGCCTGTTGAGTTTCTCTGTAAATCAAAGGGCTCCCTTATCTCAATTTTTCTCTGCCATTGGCTAATTGGCGCTACTCACATTAAACAACCGATGACGAGAGTTTTTCTAGAATTAGGACTTGCACTAACCTGGTATTCATGTTTTTTCTGCTCTTGTCCGTTCCAAGGCACGTAAGCGCATCCGTGCGACGTGATTAGTTTTCCCGGAACCATCGCTCCACCATGGCGCGCTCTGGCGACGTATATCAGCTCCCCGGAAGAGTCCTGGCCACCCACGACACCATCCTCAAGAACTATTCCTCTTTCGCAGTCTTCCCACTTTCCATAAAATTCAGACACTAAAAAAATTACCAAATCAAAATCCTCGCCTACGTTATTTTTGTTCCCGAGGTAATAGGAAGGTGGAAGATGGCTACATACCTACAATTTTCCAGGAGCCGGTGGATCCCCAGCTGGTGCGCAGTCCCACGAAGTTAATGGAGAAGGGTTCGGGATCGCGCCAGGTGAGGAACGCATTGGCATCTCCCTTGCAACCCACTTTGATATTGCCACGATGCCATTCCACCCAGAACCCACGGAACTCCGAACCGTTCAAAATATCTTTTGTTTTATTTTCCGCTTTTTCAGGCTTGGCTCCGTTTCTCCGGATACAGCTTTTGCTGTTGTTCCAGCCACCGATGATAATCTAAAAGTAACATTACAATTATTGGTAAGTTATGTGCCAGAAACTTTTCTTCATCATTGAGGGGTTTCAAGGCCGTCTTGACTTGAATCAAGTTTTCCGTGTTGCTAATAGATGGCGTTGCTCTTTTGCAGTATTTGAAAATCTATATGAGAGAATGCATACAGGCTATACTATGCATTAAGCAAATGCAAAGCTGGTGTGAACGTTATTTAGCACACAGTGGATCACCTATAGCGAGACGATACGAACATTAACAAAAGTTATTGAATGTAAATACTACGTAGCATAGGTATTATTTCTCTGTTTTAGATACTACCTAGATTTAAAACCCCTCATTGAAGATGATTTATACAGTGCCTGGTGGCAAGATGCAGTAATAATTGGGTGAAGAACGCAGCCTGTGTAGTGCTTATGACAGTAATTCAGAATCTTTTCAACAATATTTTATTTATCTAGGTAGGAACAGGAACAAATTCACAGACTACCTGGATACTAACTCATAACAAACCTCTATAATGTCAGCAGACTTCCTTGGGTATGGCATCAATGCAACGTGGGCGTCGTGTGAAGCTTTTACTTCAAACTCCACTACTCCGAACACTGGATAGAACTTATACTGAAGGTTGTCTTCGGTTTCAACATCTGCTCAGATCCAATTAAAATAATTAGTGGAACGCATACCTACGCATCTGAATCACACTTATATTATAAAAGCGAAAGTTTGGATGTTTGTTTGTTTGTTTGTTACTCAATCACGTCATTACGCCTGAATCGATTTCGATGAAACTTGCTATGTACCTAGATTATAACCTGTATTAATACATACGCTACTTTTTGTCGACAAACAACGCGTGCGAAGCTGCTGGTGGAAGCTAGTTATTTATATAAGCACTTATGTAGATACCTAGTACCTACTTTAGTTACCTAGTGGAGTTATCTATTTCATTTATTTGGGAAATCAACAGCGTTATCAGAAAGTATTCTCACCACAGAGGTGATGCTTACAGTGGTAATGCCTACAGCATTAAGTATAGTTACCTACCTATTATTAAACTAAGCCTTGCTATGTACGAGGGATGATCCAAAAGTAATGATAATCAACAATAAACACAATGAATAAAATAAAAAAATAAATTTATTTCTCAACATAGTTTCCTAGCAAGTCTATACATTTAGTCCATCTCTTTTCTAAACCTAAAATTCCCTTAGAAAAAAAATCTTTATCTTGACTCTCAAAAAAGTCCTCAACCGCGGCCATCACGTCGCTATCATCGTCAAAGTTCTTGCCTCGGAGATGTTCCTTGAGTCGTGGAAAGAGATAGAAGTCACTGGGGGCTAGATCTGGTGAATAGGGGGGGGGTGTTCCACCAGCTCGAAGCCCGCTTCCTGAATGGCAGCCATGGCAATTGCAGCTTTGTGAACCGGTGCGTTGTCTTGATGGAACAGCACTCCAGCCCGCAGTTTGCCTCGCCTTTTCTCCTTAATAGCCTCCCGCAATCTTCTTATTTGTTCTGCATAGTAGGAGCCTGTAATAGTGGCCCCCTTTTCCAAGTAGTCCACCATGATTATTCCTTTAGCGTCCCAAAAAACAGACGCCATAACCTTCCCTGCTGAGCTTGACACTTTGAATTTCTTCGGCGTCGGTTCATCGGATCGTTTTCATGTCATCGATTGTTGTTTTGTTTCAGGATCAAAATGGTGGATCCAGGTTTCGTCCATGGTCACAAAACGTGACAAAAAATTATCTTTGTCTGCCTGAAACTTTTCGAGATTTGCTCTTAACATGTCGACTCGTTTCTTCTTTTGCTCGTCGTTTAACATTTTCGGTACCCAACGCGCGGAGACCTTTCTCATATGCAATTCGTTTGCAAGGATTCTTTGAATGCTGCCATATG
This sequence comes from Philereme transversata, assembly GCA_963924445.1. NCBI lineage: Eukaryota > Metazoa > Arthropoda > Insecta > Lepidoptera > Geometridae > Philereme > Philereme transversata. The sequence goes on from OZ004342.1 coordinate 17,984,195, forward strand.
AGATCCCTGTGACCTCAGCTACATGCCTGATAGTCACTCTTCGATCTTCCAATACAACTTCTTCAACTTTTTTCACATTTTCTTCAGTGAGGGACATCGATGGGCGTCCTTCGCGGTGTTCGTCTTCTGTCGATGTTCTTTCCAGCTTAAACTCCTTAGCCCAGCGTGCAACTGTGGAATATGGAGGAGAAGAGTCCCTTAATGTTTTCACCAAGTCGCTGTGTATGTCTTTGGTACACATTTTTTTCCAGCAGAGGTATTTAATGACAGCTCTGTCTCCATTTTTATGTTCACTCCTTGACAGTCCGTATTCAAATGAATGTATGTAGCTCCCGGGAATCGTGGCCTATTTATATGATTTTTTTTTCCTGAACTAGTGGGTAACTGAGCAAGTGACTGATATTTTTTTGTATTCTTGTGTGCACTAGAAATAACTGATTATCACTACTTTTGGATCACCCCTAGTATGATAATGGTACCAAATACCTACCGACTTAGATAAAATTTAACGTAAAATAAGTCGTTAGGTGTTGGTAAGGTACATATACCTATCTAAATCCATCTTAATCTAACCTACGAAGATGCCCGTGTGAGAGTGAAAATATTAGCAGAAAGAACCAAGCTATCCGTGGTACCATTCACACTATCCTTCATGACCATCTGAATTTGTCAAAGGTCAGTGCAAGATGGGTGCCGCGAATGCTCACAGCGCTTCAGAAACAAGTGCGAGTTAATTGTTGCAAGGAGTTTTTGGAGCTCTGTGGTGAAAATCCGCAAAGTATTTATGATCGGATTGTTACTGGTGATGAAACGTGGGTTCATCACTATGATCCTGAGAGCAAGCAGGAGTATATGCAGTGGCATAAAAAAGGCCCCACCGAAGAAGTTCAAAGTCAGCCCATCCGCCGGAAAGCTCATGGCCACAGTATTTTGGGATTCCAAGGGAGTCTTATTAATTGCCTACACAAAAAAAGGTGAGAGTATTACTGGCGCAACTTACGCTAACACCCTGCGCAATTTAAAGGAGGCAATAAAAGAAAAAAGACGGGGAAAATTAACCGCAAGTGTATTGCTTCTGCACGACAACGCGCCTTTTCACAAGGCGCGCATTGCCAATGTTGCTGTGCGGGATTGCGGATTTGTAGAAATCAATCATCCACCCTACAGCTCGGACCTAGCCCCTAGTGATTACTTTCTGTTCCCAAATCTCAAAAAAGAACTTCGAGGCAAGCATTTTTCCGATTTTTCCGAGCATTAACGATCATTTTTCAGACCAGGAAGAAAAATATTTTTTGGAGGGAATTGAAAAGTTATTTTCCAGGACAAATAAGTGTGTTCAGATCCTAGGGGACTACATTGGAAAACAATTTTTTTTCAGAATTTTCTGCTTATTCTTTCATGCCTATACCGAGAATACATTGAACTCCCCTCGTACTTAGCGGTATACATAACGATATAAATAATTAATTTGATTCGGTTTAAAACCAAACTCACACTGTTGCACTCTCTTTCATGCGCAAGTAAAACGAACGGCATTGTGTTAGGCTCGGACTCTATGGCATCCGGGTCTCCCCGATTCTGCGAATCCGGAGCATGTCCTGCTTGCTTCCAGGTAAAAATCGGAGTCGGATGGCCTCGGATCGTGTGTTTCAGGGATGCAGGAAAATTTCAAATGTTTGGTTGTGCGACGGATTGGTCAGGGGCCGTTAAAAAACGGTCCCTGATAAGCCCGGATGCCATATAGTCCGAGCCTTGTGTCTTCTAATCTAGTGTGTATAATATAATAAATAAGTATAGTTAGATATACCTACATACTTAAGTTTTCGTGTAGTAGGTAATGTAGGTAGGTACTTCCTATTGATATTCTTTAAACTAATTAAAATGAAACATGACGTCGGCGACCAAAAATTGCTCATAATGAAGTGTAAAACACAGTTCTTTTATTTTTGTAGACGCGTTTTCAACATAACATTATACGTAACATTTAATTGAAAACATTTTAAATCGGTTGTTTTACATCTATAGCAGGTCTGCAAATTTTTTTTTTTTGGTGCCGATAATTCTATTTTACATTTCGTGTAATGAATCCTCGAGCGGTCGTACGGAGTCGTCAAAACATTGAAGCTACGTCCAGGTTTGTGTCTACAGATAATTACCAAAAAACTGTATTTTGTCACATTTAATGTCATCTTATTCAATTGATTTCTTTTCTTACTCAGTGACTCCGATATGTCGTCGTCCAGGAGGTACTGTGTGAATAATCCGAATACATTTTGTTACATTTGTGGTGAATATGTGTTAAAAAAATTTAGTAAACCCATTTATTACATACTTTGTGAGAAAGACGTATGTCGATTACTTTAAGGTGGAGATGAAGGCACTGAACAAGCCGTGGGTTCCAAACGTTGTGTGCAAATTGTGTAGTGAACACTTAACACAGTCGGCAAAGTGTAAACGTGGTCACTTCAAGTTTGGTGGACCTATGATTTGGACTGAGCCGAAAAACCATATTGGTGACTGTTATTTTCGTTTTACTTTATACCTGCAATATCTCGAGAACTAAGTACACGTAGCATCAAAAAAATGAGTATTTTGCTAGTCTAGCTAGAGTATCAAATATACTTAAAATCTGTTCTAGTTTTAGCGGCACCAAAATCACTGTAGACCTGTGTACCCTAACCTTATCTTCTTTATCATTCTATCACTTACCAAGTTTTTTGGTAGAACGATAAATTCTTTCCAAATCATGAAATGTTTCTAAGGCCAAACATGGCCTTTCACGTTGTATTTCCATAATAATCACTTCACGAGTTAACTTAAGAAACCTAAAAAACCCTGCACTTTATTTGCGAGATTCTAAGCAATGACTGCCGAGTGGTGTGTGCTTGAGGTTCAGGAAAAAATACAACAAAATTATAGGTTATAAAATAGGCGGGTACGTAGGTTCGTCATATTCATATACCTACCTACTTATAGGCATTGCCTATAGGTAAGGGTCGTTATCATGTTTCGGTTCGATTCCGTATCCGTGGCCTTAATTAGTAAGTATGCCTATTAAGTTTTTTAATAAACTGAGTAGGTATACAGTGTGGCCCTGGATAAAGTGCAACCCCGAAAGGGGGTGAAACTAGATCAAAAATTATCGACAAAAAAATAGAAAAAAAAATTAAAAAAAAATTAAAAATTAAAAAGTTGACCACTGACCCAGTGGTCAACTTTAAATGCTCCTAGCCAGCACATTTTTTATGTTAGAACGTAGGTTTTTATTTTATTTAAACGCTATTATGATAGACAATAATAAAAAGTCATAAAAATTTCTAGTATTATAGGCTTAATTTTAAGATTTTTGGAGTTTATTGGAAATTAATAAGCATTTAAAGTTGACCACTGACCGTCAGTGGTCAACTTTAAATGCTCCTAGCCAGCACATTTTTTATGTTAGAACGTAGGTTTTTATTTTATTTAAAAGCTATTATGATAGACAATAATAAAAAGTCATAAAAATTTCTAGTATTATAGGCTTAATTTTAAGATTTTTGGAGTTTATTCGAAAAAAACAGCCTAAAAAATTTAATTTTAATACAAAAATTAAACTTTAAGTCACGATAGCCACTTGTTTGTCAGTTATTTGTTATTTTATCGTCATCGTCACATATCTGACATGATTATGGTTTTTATTTTAACAAAATAGACCTACTACTTTGGAAGAAATAATTTTTTTATTAAATAGAGTCATTAGTGAGCAATAAAAATTTTAATACATCAATAAAGTATATACGATTTTTTTTTAAATTTTTTTTTCTATTTTTTTATCGATAATTTTTGATCTAGTTTCACCCCCTTTCGGGGTTGCACTTTATCCAGGGCCACACTGTATATTGAAGTTTACGGGAACGGTACCTATTTATCTTTTTATAAAACGAATTTAAAATTTTCATAAAAGATTTTAATCGAAATATGATTAAGTAGGTACTGTGGAGTTTTCTCATTTATTTCTCCAAAAACCAACCCCCTTGTACGCCGAAAGAAAAGCAACTCTCTCTCCATTTTCCGCTTCTCATTTTTAGGCCGATTGGCGACATACTCCCCATTGGCACGCCGCTGTAACATAAAGTGCCCAAAAATGCGCCTGAAGCCAATCGGTCTATTAAACAAAATCTTCTTCTACAATAAAAAGAACAAACATGACCATAAACCTTGACTATAAAATTATTTGACATTAATTTACTAAAGGATAAAATATCTGGTGGCACATACATCTTGACTTTACAATCTTTAGGTACATAAGACATTTAAAACTATAGGTACTAAAGAAAAAAATAGAATACTGACACATAACTCATGGACAACCTCTGTGGCGATTCCCGCCGCCGAACAAATGTTTGCATGATCTACAGATATTTGTTCCGGGTCTGGTTGTTTCTCAATATACCTATTATAAGTATCTATGTATTTACCAAAAAAAATGTATATAAGTATTCTATCAGTTATCTGGTTCCCATAGTACAAGCTCTGCTTAGTTTGGGGCTAGATAGCGCTGTGTGAAATGTCCAGCAATATTTATTATTATAGATATAAAATACCGAATCCAACAACTAAAATGGAAATGGACTGGGCATCCAGTAAGAAATAAGACAGAAAAATGGGCAAAAAAAGTGACAGAATGGTGCCCTGTGTATGAAAAGAGAAGTAAAGGTAGACAATATCGTAGATGGGAAGACGATATTAAAAAAGTGGCGGGAACGACTTGGGCGAAAAAAGCGTGAGATCTTTATGGAGAACACTCGCGAAGGCCTATGCTGAAAAGCAAGACAATCAAAACACCGGGGTCTAATTTTAAATTAACTTATCTATCCAAGACATTGATCAACAATATGACTCGATTTGCGTTGTAGGGTAAACCGTATAGTAATTGCCCACCATGGAGTGATTGCCCATTTTAAGCAAAAGGCCGATTTTACACTACTTCTGTCTACTTAGTTCAAATATTACTCAATAGATGGTATTACGAGTATTTTGGTAGTATTTTGAAAGAAGATACTGGCAACTTTCTGAAAAAAAAAATCTTTATGGCGGTTTTGAAAACAACAGGTGCGCGTCTCTTCCAAAAAAGTAAGTTTCTTGTGATTTTTCTTAAGGATTGCTTTTTTATTTAACTTCAATAATATTGCTTTTCTTGTTTTTAAACGATTGTATCTAGTACACGAGTTATAAGAAGCTTTAAGGTAAGTATATTACCTATTAGTCATAATGACGCTACCTTTTCTTGTTGATTGTTAAAAGGGGGTGGCAATTACTGTATGCGAATTTGTGTCATTCACAGTTATTGCCATACCTATTTTAGTGATTGCCCATTGACAATAGGTATAGCTATTGCCCGGACAATAACTGTTTTCAGAATGTTTTTAATATTTTTTCTGACTTTCTGGGTTACCTACTAGTAAAATCTTTTCTTACAGAATGCAAAAAATACCAAAGGTAAAATATTCTGCAGAAAATCTTGAGCTAGCTCTTGCTAAACTTAATGATAATGAGGAATCCTTATCAGTCCGACAAATAGCGGAAAGATATGGCGTCCCAAGAAGTACCCTGAGATACCACCATGATCACCCTGGCCACAAAACTAGTTTGGGACCACCACCTGTCTTAACTCCGAATGAAGAATTATCTCTCGAAGATTGGATTATAACATCAGCTCGAAGAGGATTTCCAAAAAGTAAACTTGACATTTTGGATAGCGTTCAAAAGTTTCTTGAAGAGAATCCAAGACCTAACCCGTTTACGAATAATAGGCCTGGGCCTGGATGGCTAAAGGCTTTTCTAAAGAGACATCCTAAGCTGAGCTATAGAACTTCCGAAGGAGTAACAAAAGCTAGTTCTTGCGTTTCAGAAAAAGATATCAGAGGGTGGTTTAACGAAATACAGCAGTATGCTGAACAAAATGGACTGACCGAAGTTCTTAACCAACCCAACAGAGTCTTCAACGCAGACGAGACAAATTTTCAGATCTGTCAGAGTTCGGGAGTTGTATTAGCTGAAAAAGGAGTAAAAAATGTTTACAATATTGAACATTCAAATGCCAAAGAATCTATAACAGGCTTATTTACTTTCTCAGCAGCAGGTGATATATGTTGTCCATTTATAGTCTACCCTTATCAAAGACTTCCTGAGAAAATCAGCCTTACCCTTCCAGATGGGTGGGGCATTGGGAAATCAGATAATGGATGGATGACAACCGAAGTTTTCTATGAATTCATAGCCAACGTGTTTCACCCTTATTTGGTTAGAAATTCTGTTGAGTTTCCCGTCATTTTGTATGTTGACGGCCATAAAACCCATTTAAATTACCATCTGAGCCAATTCTGCACGCATCTGAAAATAGAATTGATTGCGTTTTATCCCAACGCGACAAGAATAATTCAGCCAGCTGATGTCGCTGCGTTTAGACCCTTGAAAGTTGGATGGAGAAAGCACCTGCAGAAATGGCAGCAGGCAAATCAAACTAAAGCTATAACAAAACAAAACATTGCTCCTATCCTAAATAAAGTTTTAGCAGCAAGTTTACGGCCTGAAATCTTGATTAATGGTTTCAGAGCTTGTGGGCTCTGTCCATTCAATCCTGATGCCATCGATTTTTCCAAATGTCTGGGAAAAAATAATACAACACGACAAGAAATTTCGGAAGCAATCCCTAACACGGCAACTATTAGCTTTGAAACTTTTAAAGACGTAGTTGGATCTCCACTTTGCAAAAGGTTCGAAGAAGAGTCGTTCAGCACTAATGATATACACCTGGGCACAATCTATAAGCTCTGGAAAGAATTTCAAGTACACACTACCGATATTGAAATGACTAGAATATCTGAAACAACGCCAATCGCGAACGAACATGATGTATTACCGGATGTTAGTATACCTGGTACTTCCAAAAGTGATTTTGATGTCCACTCAGAAATAGATGTCCCAGATACTTTCGAAAACGAGCTAAACATTCGTCCTGAACTATTTTCGTCCCTAAGACCCAGGACAGAGGCATTTCAAAGTAAACTAAACATTGGGCCTGAATTATTTAACTCCCCGAGACCCAGTACATCAAAAGCTGTCATTCATTTACAAAGCCCAAAACTTCCAGAAATAAAGTCATCTTTTGGAGAATATCTAGCTTATCCTGAAACTCCAGTACGTAAGGGAAAGCGCCAAACAGAGAGACAGCCTTTTGCTATTACATCTGACAAATTCAAATTGGCTTTACAAAATAAACAGTTAGCTAAAGAAACTCAATTCAAAGAAAAAGAACAAAAAAGCTCGATAGAGAATCGAAGAAAATTGAAAAAAGTAAGAAACAGAATGTAAAAGATCAGAGTAAAGGCAAAATAAAAACACAAACTGAAGAAAAAAGGCAGAAAAAACTCTAATTGGATGCCAAATACCAGAGCCTGATATTCTCGATTCAGAGTCTGCAAAAGAAAATGAAATTACTGCGATATTCCAAAATGAAAACAAAACAGAGACTCCATATTCAAGTAAAACTAAGGAAGAGACTGTGATCAATCACAAAATAGAAGCAACTAGCAATGTCATACCAGCGACAAAGAAAATTACCATTTTAAAGCAGGTTGTTATAAAGGCTGATGTCTGTTTAGTATGCAAGCAAGTAATCTTAAAAAACAAAATAGAATGTAGTGGCTGCCATAAATCATTTCATATGAGATGTGTCCCTAAAAACCACCAAAAGAATATCCCTGATGATGCAGATATGATGCTTTTTTTGTGCCATTTTTGTTACCAAACTAATGACAATACTGATTCAGATGAAACATTATCCGATTGCGAAGATTTTTACAGAAATATCCAAAACGCAAGAAAAAATCTAGCATTTTAGATTTCGTATATCAAAGTGTTACTCAGTAGGTGTTTAGGATAAATGTATTGCTTAATATTTTAAGATTAAAGATAAATAAATGTTTAATACTAACAAAGATGTTTGTTTTTACTCACATTTTAAAGAATTAAAATTTATTAAAGATAAATTAACAGGCGGTCAATACGTAAATGTACCTAATGTATGGCCATTACTGTGTCAGCCGGGCAATCACTGTGGATTTTGATGTTTTGTATATTGATATTTTTTATAATTACATTTTCAAAGTTATTAATTAAAATCACTACCGATCCTTATGATAATATATTAAACTAACAATAAAAAAAAAAGAACTCAATAAATAACTATAAAAATATAAGAATTATCATGAAATTACTTGAATCAGTCTCTTAAGCGGGCAATCACTATACTGTTTACCCTATATGTTTCGTATATTACTGTAAAAGTTCTTTAGCACCTCTCTCTCTTGCCCCGAGAGAGAGGTGATAAAGAAGTTTTACTTCAGTCGTGTGGTCTAAAGCTGTTTTTAGGGTTCCGTACCTACCTCAAGAGGTAAAAAAGGAACCCTTATAAGATCACTCTCTTGTCCGTCTGTCCGTGTGTCACCACCGATTTTCTCAGGTACGGGTGGACCTAGCAAGTTGAAATTTATAGGTAGGTACTAGTGGTTCGCCCCGAACTGAGATCTCGCGATTCTCACAAAATAAATATTATTCTTAGGGCGATTTGCACAACGATGCCTAAAAGTAATTAGTGGCTAAATACGATTTAATGAGTTGTCAAATCATACAAATACGTCAAATTTAAACATGTTTAGTCGTTAAATACGTTTAGTGATATATGTGCATGCCGGCCTTTATCTTTAACTAACAAATTAGTGCCACAAAATGCATGATTTTTGGGGTACAAATTGCAGTTATTCTGGATTTCAGACTTTTGCCTATATTTGTGGCACTAGTAGTTGTAGTTTTTGAGTTATTAGCTATAATAAAAACAAAATTTCGACAAAATTCACAGGGTACACCAGTGACCCCACAGTGCTGAAATTGGGTATGCGTGTAGCTAGTGACACAAATATAACAAAAAGTCTGAAATTTAGAATAACTGCAATTTCTACCCCAAAAAAGAGTAATCAAATAACATGAACACCCGTTACCTGTAATTTGAATCAAACTGTAAGTCAAGAGAATCTCACGACAAGTCGACACGCCACCAAATTATTTGTAGGCGCTTCCCTGACTTATTTAGAGCGGAATAAGAAATAAACCATTATATATTTCTTTATATCTTATTTAATAATAATTTAACAAAAATATGCAGTTCTATTACAAAGAATATATTATGCAGTGCATCAGACTGTTTAAGATAAGAGTAGGCACAGCGTCGTCCTACAAGCAGCTTGCGCCATAACATCGTAAGCGACTAAGTGTATAGAGCAGCTCTGTCGTATTCAAGGCATGAGAACCTCGTACTCGGGGAAGCCCAACTCTTGGCCTCCGAAAGAGATGTAGCAGACGCCGTGCGACTGCTGCACCTTGCCCGTGGTGAGGCTGCCCTCGTGCCGCACTCGGCCCACGTACAGAGGCTCCCCGTCCTCAGACTCGCCGCCGGGGAATGCGCCAGGCGGGACGTTCGATCCGCTTGTGGGGATCCAGTTGTTGGGGCCGCCCACCAATACCTGAAATTGATATATAACACGTTGAGAGAGTGTTATACTTATATTCTAAAAGTGACTTTAAAAATAAGTGTTCTATCAGTTTTCTGGTTCCCCAAAGTACACGCTTTGCTAAGTTTGGGGCTAGATAGATTTGTGTGCACAGTGCAGTGTACAGCATTATTTATTTCTCAATATCAAGTAGGTAATCGTATGGCAATACGAAATCGGCATGGTATACAACTTTTACTATTCCTTATATGCCGTGTCAGGGTGATGGTGCAATAGCAGAGCATAATTAGATGATCCTGGTATGTGGCTGACGATTTCTTAGAAGTAAGATAAAAAATATATAGGTGAAATTAAACACTAACCTGGTATTCAGGTTTTCCCTGCTCCTGCCCTCCCCACGGTACGTAAGCGCAACCATGGGATGCGACCAGCTTGCCTGGTATCATGGCACCTTCGTGCTGCGCCCTGATGACGTAGAGGGGTTCTCCTGAGCAGTCCTGGCCGCCGACGACGGCGCCGGGGGGCACCTGCCCGCCGGTCGCGTCTACCCACAGGCCTCCGCCGGGAGCGGCGCCGCCAGGGTAGCCAGGGGGTGGCGCAAACAACGCGGCGGCTGTGGGTGCTGATGCTGGCACTGAAAATGTACAAGTAGGAGTGTTATTTCATCGTAATTTTATTTCAGGTGTCAAGTGCAGAGTATCAGTCAGTAGGTGGATGTAGGTAGGGGCTTTAAAATAGTATAGTAGGTAGATTTTGAAATAAAGCCAATGGAGATATCAGAGTTGTAAACCTTTTAAAATTATTTGCATGCCTGTAACATACCAATACTTACATATCAATAATAATAAATATACTCATGTTTGTTATTGCTAAATGAGTGAAAACAGACAAAATAATTTCTGATATTAAAAAAGATAGAGTTAACAAACTAAGTGCAAGAAGAAAAACCAACAAAATAAATAACGCAGAAGTTGCAAAGAAGAGAAGCAAAATGTACCCAACGAACATACCAAATCTTGTCATCATCCAGGTGCAGACATTTAATCATTCCATGATTTAATAAAAAAACTGTTCCCATTGTTTAAGGTGGTTTAATTGGTTAATCACATTCTCGTACCTACACGGAAATTGAATAGGAATTTGATTGTTGGGTAAGTAATAGTTTTGTCAGTAACTACAAAATCCGGTTATTATTTATAATTTTGATTAATAAATCCAATCAAGCAATAGAAATAAAATATTGCCAATGGATAGACACTCAACGGATCTGCGCGTCTGCGCCGGAGGTGGGGAAATGCTTGATGCGCCAGGCACCACGCGCGCCCCAGGCGGTGCGCACGCCGAAGTGAGTAATAGGGAAGGGAGAGGGGTCCACCCAATCCATCAGCACGGTGCCTGAAGTCCGCTCTCGCACCGTTACCCTGCCGCATCTCCACTCCACCAAGAACTTCTTGAACTCATTTGGATTCATCAATCCGGGGGTAGGGATCGTCACCTATGCCAAGAGTTCCATGCGTTAACTTAACGAGCGATACGATAACAATGGCGGTAACGACATCTAAGTAGGTTAGGTACTACCTTATCGGGTTTCTGTCTGCTGTGCCTTAGTACTGATTGGGTGTTCTCCCAACCACCGAGGATAATCTCATACATGGGATCGACTTCCACTGGCGCGCTGGTCAGACTAACGTGGCAGTTGTGGGGGCCCCGGTATTCAAACTCCAAGAAGCCCGAAGCAGCGGGGCCAAAAACGTACTCTAACTTGTCTGGAGTATTGAATTCCGCCCCATCTAAATCGACAATAAAGGGTCAATTTTGAAGAGTTGGGTACATTTTGCGTGATTTATTGTGTGAAGATTTTTATTGATCTACCTTCAATCTTCCAGGAGCCGCTGGCTCCCCAGCCGGTGCATACACCCACAAAGCCGATGGGGAATGGCTGGGGGTCCGCCCACGAGAGGAAAGGAATAGATTCGCCTTCGCGACCCGCAGAGATGATGCCGCTGTCCCATCGTACCCAGAATCCGCGGTATTCTCCACCGTTTAAAATGCCATTGGTGTCGGTTTCTGCCACTTCAGGCTTGGTTCTGTTTTTCCTGATGACGCTCTTGGTGTTGCCCCAGCCTCCGATAAAAATCTAAAAATAGCAAAATTGTGGTCTGAGCTGAGTTATTTAATAAAAGTGGAGTTCGTAAGAGATCGTGTACAAACCTCGATAATAGGTTCAGATTCTTGAGGGCCGGTGGTAAGCGCGATGTGTGCATCATTGGCAGCTCTTACTTTGAACTGCACAGATCCAGATGAAACTGGATAGAACTGATACTGGAGGTTATCGTCAGTCGCCACATCTAATAGACAAAAAAAAATGTGTAATGTCTTGAGTCTGATTTAAAATAGCTGCATAGTGAGTGAGTCAATGACCTGAGTAGTTAGCATTCTATCCACAGTCCGCTTTCCCGCAATTCCTATTTAGTATTTGTAGTGTAGGTAGCTCTGGTTGGAGACTATCATTCAGGGCGTGTCTATAAGCGAACAGTAGCTCTAAATATAGCTTGTGTGACATAAGGTTGTGAATACCATCGAACTGTTCCTTGGCATTTTGTTGCGTTTGATTAAATACTTTTTCACTATCAACTATCACATTTTTCTTTGAACTTCTTTCTACAATTTAAAATATATTTTGTAACTAGTAGCACACCTACTGAGTTTGTGCCTGCTTTCTAAAATATAACATTTAGGCCAGCAAAATATTGTGAACTCTATAAATTAATAGAAGATATCATTCAATAAAATCAATACCCAAATGACCTCCAAACCAAACCCAATCGCTTTAGTATACGAATGTTTACGTATAATTTGTATACGTATCTGAGGAATTTAGCTTACCTACGACCCTACGTGTAAGTATTTGTGTTGTTATGATTGATTGTACTTTAATATTTAACGTGTCTGCAAATTATCTACATTTCTAACTAATTATGTACCTATACATAGCTATTGATAGGATTATTATCGTGTGAAATGATAGTCCAGTCTCTGATACAACAGGTCTGATTCGTATGATGTCATCCAATAAAATCAAATCAATGTTCCTTCCAACGACATTCGCAGTTCCACCTTCATGCTAGACACGTTTTTAGGCCAGTTTATACTGATTCAGTTTTTGGTAGAGACCTATTAACGAGTCAAAGTAATGAATCGTAAAATCTTTATTGAATATTAATTGACCTTTTACTCACAAATACATTATAATAATGCCTGTGTATGCATAGGTTTAGTAACATAAAGGTATTCATCATTCCATCTTAGAATAATCGCGTAGGTATCTAGGTCATTGGGAAACTAGATGGATTTCATTTCAGCTTCTTTCAGCTTTAGCTTTCATTATGAGCTAGGTGGCTAAAAGGGAAATAAGATTTGCATAGAAGTTCCGCATTGGGATTTGTTACGCGTTGATCTCCGTTTGACCTGACCCCCCCACCAGTCGCACCCCTAATAAAAAACGGGATAACGGGAAAAAGGTAATGGAACCACTGTTTTAGTATTCCCGAGAGTGTTATGGATAGAAGAGAGCAGAACTGTGATAGTCTGACTTCAACCAGTGACAAAGTATCTTCAACTAAAGGTATTAAACTTTCTTCATAACCTGATAGGGAACGGTAAGGTATAAACGATCTTCTGACCTTGACATGCCAATTACGGCAGCAAAGTAGGTATCTGTCGAAATGATCATATTGCTACTGTAATATTGTGTCATTTAGCTTATTTTGGAGAGCAGATATATTTACTAATACATATGAGAATTTGGTTGGATTTTGAGCGGCTTGCTTTGAATCATTACAAAAAGGACTCATTACAAATTTTTAGAAACAAACTACCACTATCTTCACTATCTTGGTGGTCAGCAAGACCACTAGACTGATTAAACAGTATGTTTTTTATTTAGTAGTTATTAAGTTTTATTTTAATTTGTGCTGAAGTAGGTACCTACCTATTATTTTATTTTCTTGTCTGTGTTTTATTACTTAGGCACTAGCTGTTGTCTGTTTAACTTTTTGTTGTAAATGCCGTGCATGCCTGTTATTGGCACACATTTTATAGTATTGTTTAGAAAATGCTTTGTAATATTGTAGGTAATTGAATATTTTGTGATGCGGTGTGAAATTGATGCCATGCTAACTCGTATAACTAAACAATAGCCAACACAAGCTTGTTAGACAAAACAAAGTTTGAAACTGGGCAAGTTGTACAAATTAAGCGCATATGGCTCAGTTCTTAAAATTTGTACATCTTATCTTCTCGCCATGTCTTATCTTAAATATTTTTGTTTATACTATGGTAGGTACTTGCTTAACGCAGAGAATGCAGATAAAATTACTGATCAGTCAGTGTACGTGTTCATACCCCGTTCATACTTCGGTTCTACTGCTTGTTTACACTCTTAAGTTCAGTTAGCGTGACCGGTTCGTGTAGGGCTGGGTAACCTTCGACTGCAATGGATGATCTCATCCGTCGCGACTAAACTATCAAACAATGTCAAAGCATACCCATAAAGAATAATGTTTTTACGGCGATAACTTGTTCAGAGTGTACAGCTTGTTGCCACCTCAAAGCAAATCACGTTTAAAACTTTTAACTTTAGATATTTAATGATATTGTAAGCTAAAGAAGTAGGTACCTACCAAGGAAATAAGTAGGTTTTAGTATTGATCTCAACATATCATAATCCGCAAACACACCCGGCTTGGATCAGTGCCAACAAAATGCCGGCATAACTCGCCGGCTTTTTCAAATATGCAATTTCTTCAAGGTCTCGTAAATAACCAACCGAAATTCATCAATTGAAAAAATAATGTACGGTAGGTACAATGCCGGCATAACACCTAGAAAATTACGAACCTAAAATCGATAGTGGGAAAGACCTGTGTCGCGTCAATAGTAAAATAAATGAAGCTAACTTACCCATGATGTTGGCCATGATTGCTCAATAAATAAACTTTTTCACTGACTGAGAAACGTAAGAGCTTGTCGAGTACTATTTTAATACTGGAGTCGCCTTCCACGTATACCCGTCGCGCCCCGACCCGATCACAACGACACAATAAACCCACGTAACAGTGAGTCATCTTCATGCAAACCTTCCGATTTATACACACACATTCAAACTACTATGACGTTTCAATGCAGTATTTGGATGGGGACGAGTGACTTCATAGCTGTAATGAGTGTAGTTGCAAGTGTGATGATGATGCAATATTGTACAATTAACATATTCTGAGTTAGCTTCAAAGGATGACAAACTTACTCGTATAGTATTCAGCTTTCACAAATTTTAGCCATTGATGGTGATTCTGTTGTTTACGCTACTAAATAAATTTCGTAAAATACAAACGCTCTTATTTGGTTCAAACTAAAGATCAAATTATAATGACATTTAAAGTGACATTCCTAAAATAAAGTAATATTTATGAAGATGGCGTGTTGGTGGGCTAGTTATAGTCAGCAGTCAAATTGGTGTTGATTTAATCTTATTAAAAATACTTAATTTTAGAAATAACACTTTTAAAGTCTTTCTAATTTTATCTTTAGGGTTAACAAAATAAGAGCATTCGTATTTTACGAATTTTTTGTAATCAGCGTAAACAACAGAATCGCCACCACTATCTTAAAGTTAGATGATAAAAAAGCTTAGGATTGAAATTGCTCTAACTCGATCAAAAATTAAAATGTTGTTGTGTATTTTAAAAGGATCATTAAAAAGATTAACCATCCTTGTTTTTTGTCTTTCTTTCCTGGCATGGTCAGACAGTAAAATTCACATTTCACAGTAATCCTTGTGATATTAATGAGTAAATTAATTTTGACTTGACTTGAGTGACATACGTCAGATCTATAAAACTCCCTTCCATCTCTTTAGCAAAAGCCTCAAGAAATCAATAGTTGTTTTACCGTAGATTCTATATACTGTGAAACTAGTATAGCAACCTCAGTGCGACGGTGATGTCATAGTTACTCCTATTTTTAAAACAAAGTTCTATATCACAAGGAATAAGATTTGTTTTACACCAATTTCTTCTGAGGCAGTAAGAACGTTTCAGAAAGAACAGCAGCATCATAAAGAATGTTAGATATTCTGTGACCAGGCGGCATTGGTCTGCAATAACAAGAAGGATAATTAACAAGTTTTGCAAATGGATGCAAATTTTTTTTAGGAATTTAGAATTCCTTTTGGACGTGGCATTATTTTATCATCATCATATCAGCCATGGTACGTCCACTGCTGAACATATCCACCCCATATAGGTACTTCCAGAGTGACTGAACTTGTGTGGCCTGCTCAAAATAGCTCCCAGCAACCTTTATCAGGACGTCTTTCCATCTGAATCTGGTGGGGGCTGTCCTACGCTGCGCTTTTCAGTGCATGGTCTCCACTCTAGAATCTTTCTGCTCCAACGGCCGTCAGTTCTTCGTGCTATGTGCCCCGCCCACTGCCACTTCAGCTCGCTAATCCTCTTTGGTTTGTCTACGGATCTTCTCATATCTGATTTTCTGATCACTCGATCTCATCTACGAATTTTTATAAACACCAAGCTTAGCCATCTCCATAGCACGCTGAGACCTTGAGGCTCAACCCCAAGTGAGATATCATGTTTCCGTGCCTAATTATCAGGATTCGTGTAAGTCCATTTGGGCAAATTTTACAGGAGCAACATAAAACTGATTTTTTAACAAAGTTTGAGAGACCTTAAACCGACTTTAAAAAAGGAGGTTCTCAATTCGACTGTATTTTTATGTTTGTTACCTCAGAACTTTCGACTGGGTGAACCGATTTTGATGATTCTTTTTTTATTTGAAAGCTGGTGCTTCCCGTGTGGCCCCATTTCAATTTAGTCCAGTTCTAACAGTTGAATCCACGAGAAAACCATATAAGTCTTAAATTTGCACCTATGTGCGCGACAAATGGACGAATAACTCATTATCACGCCAACCAATTTCGATTATTCTTTTTTTATTGGAATGGATGTACTTGAAGGGTAGTTTGATGAGAGTTTGGTTAGGTTAACCAACTTCAAAAAGGAGGAGGTTCTCAATTCGACTGTATTTTTCAGTGTGAATATTCCAGGTAACTTGGAAGTCGGTTGTTAGATTTTTGTAAAATTATATTATTATTGGTTACTCTTACTTTACGAATAAAAAATACCCTCATTTTATATCTAAAGTAAGAGTGACTCAATACTCAATTTGCCCAAATGGACCTACGAAAGCCACACACACACACACACACTGATCAGTCTTTCGTCTTTTTGTGGTATTTTGGACGAGTAGACGTCAGGTAGTTTCCCCGCATTATTTATGTTGTACTAAAACTAGCTAAGTGGGTACAAAAAGGTGGGATGAATACTGGTCCCAAGATTGTTCAAACACAATAGACCGTCCTTGCTACTGGTCAAGGTCAATTTGTTGTTTATTAGATGAGTCAGAGATTGACCACAAGATTTGAATTACGTATCAAGCAATTGAACTATATAGATCACACACACCTCAGAATAATAAATAATAATACAGTACAGTGTAGTACATAGTGTAGATGTTATTTTAAATATTACACAAAAAAAATTAGTTTAAAGAGGTGTAGAGCTTTTTATATTATTGTACCTACCTATCAACTTAGTGTTGAATTTATTTATTATATTTTTTGATTCTAGAATCTACTTTATCAAACCTAGTGGTCAACTTTATCGATCGTAAATTCGTAAAGGTGTGTCCAAACATAGCGCGGCATTTGAGTGCGGCGGCTGCGCGCGGCTAGCCGTGCTGTGATTGGACGACAGCCGACAATTGTTCGTTCGCCGGTGATTGTGTGTGGACGTATTTTATCAAGCAAAATGGATAACGAAACAGCTATTCGTATTATTGAAATATATTGCTCCCATAGTGCATTACTGGATAGCAGGCGTAAAAAATATCACAACAATAATTTAAGAGAAGATCTATAGGAAGAAATAGCAAAAAAAGGAGTGCAATTGAAAGTATATTTGTTAAAAAAATCATAAATACACTTTGTTCTATGCCTTCTTTTACGCAACTTACGAATAATAAGCAGAACTGCGCCACACACGGTCACTTTAATTGTGGTTTCAATACGAAATAAAGAGCGCGGGGCGTGTCTCGGACATCCCGCGCAGTACTACCGCGCAAACATATATTTGTATGTCTAAACTAGTCACGCGGCAAATTTGCGTCCTGCGAATGCCGCGCGTAACCAGGTGCCGCGCACCTTCGCGCTGTGTTTGGACACAGCTTTACAATATCAATTTGAATTACTTCATCAATGACGAATCCAGGGTTGCCATTTGACCTGTATGACGATTACTAGTGGCGATATGCGAACGTTCATAATTCGACGATTTATACCAAATAACCATGACATTTCTAAAGTTAAGTTAGGTACTTACCGTTTTTGGGTTAGATCTAGTCAGGAAGAATTTGGTGTTGACTATCCTACCCGCAGAGTGTTGTTTAAATAGAGGATAATCTACAAGCATTGAGACGATCGACGGCTGTTGGTCGGGTCAACCCACAGAACAATAATATCCTAATATCTTAACTAGGTATTTTGTAGACTGTATTGTACAACATTCAAATATTGTACTTACAGGGTGCTTGGATATATGTGTTATCACAAAAGGGAAAGGAATATATTCTGCCCATGAAACAGAACTTTTTATGGAAATACAACTGAATTTCTACTTTTTTTTCAGGACGAAATTCATTATAATTTTTATTTTACTCCATGTTTACTGTTATTAGAGTTCCGGACCGGAATGGTAAAAAATGGAACCCTTTGGTGCGACTTTGTCCGTCCATTAACCCTAGAGTGGTCGCGTGGATTACCTATGTAATCCACACTTACGGAATTGTAAAATTCTCAAAAACCGCTAACGTAAATTACGAGCGCTTCTAGGTACTTTAAGTTAAATAATTGATAAACGCACTCAGTGCTGCGCGCGAGATTTTCTTGTAATTATCCAGAAACCACAGCGACAACGTCAGCACAGACACCAACTCGATCCATAGATCGCTGCCACAACTGCGGAAGAAGCCGCAATAAAAGCACTCGAAAACTATGCAACACGTGCAAAAAGTTTATTTGTGGCGATCATTCGAAGGTTGTTTGCCTGTCTTGTTTAGAACACATTAATTAGTATTTTTGATTTTTTGTGCCATTTTAGAAGTTTTTTTTGTTTTGTTGATTTTTTTTATATTCAGAGGTTGTGATTCGTTTTTATTGATTGCTTTTAATACAACAATACTTAATAACACTATTACAATAAGAATTAAACATAGTTGAAGCTCAAATGTATTTTTATTTGAATTTATAAATGGCATACAATAGTACTCCACGCGACCAATCAGGTCAGGTTTTAGTACGCGACCACTGTAGGGTTAAACCATTGCATTGGCTTTTAATTTGCAATAGTTATAAATAATGCTGACCTTCCTCAATTGCAAGAAAAAAAATATTTCAATTTAATGGCGGAAAAAGCTAAAATGATGGGCGTTATAATTATAATGAGGTCAAATGTAAGAGTATCAAATGGGGTATCATATCAAAGAGATTGTTTTACACATTTCAAAACCATTTTTTAATACTTTGAATAAAAATATGTCCTTATCACCTTATCCCTTATCTCAAAAGTTTGAGAAGTGACAAATCCGAAATTATTATAAAATAAAAAATAAATAAATATTGCTGGACATTTCACACAGCGTTATCTAACCCCAAACTAAGCAGAGCTTGTACTATGGGAACCAGATAACTGATAGAATACTTTATATACTTTTTTTTGTAAATACATACTTATAATATATAGAAAAACAACCAGACACGCATCAAATATCTTTAGATCATGCAAACATTATATAATTAAATAATAAATAAATATTCAATATTAATAATAAATAATTAAAAACATTTAAAATATTATAAATAGGTATATATGCCAAGTTTACAGGAAAACAGTTTTTCTTAACTTTTGCAGTTGTCAATGTTTTCATTTGTATATTGTACTGTGTGTATGTTCCAAATAAATTATTTTTAATTTGAATTTTTGAAACTATAATGAAGCCTCGATCTAGAACAGTTTTTAGATATCTCGGCTGCCCAAATTCAAAACCTAGTAACAGGTGATTTGAAAAAAAAACGGTTTTTGGCCTTAAAACACCCAGTTTCATACTTAATTTTAAAAATTTTATTTAGCAAGCTAAGCAATTTGGCGTGATTACGAAAATTTCCTTCAAATACAACTTCTAAACTTAGTATGTCAGAATACAAATTTAAAACCCTAGCAGGTCAAGCGACTTACTATGTTATGAATTTGAAATACCAACTTGCTATGTTTTGAATTTGGCGCCGATTGTAAAATCAATGACATTTCGTTTAGTAAGTCCAGTGACATTGCGCACGAGTGTTTCGCTCTGTGTTAAAAAAATAATAAAATGAGTTACAAGCAATTTTATCGGTCCAGGCGTATAATGCGTGCTTTGCAGAACGAAAACGAATGGAGGTAAGCATTAATTTATTCATTTTAGTTAGGAAAATGTAAAGAATCGTGATTTAACCTCAAAATAGAATTGTCGTTGCATTATAACATAATAAAGCTAATAAAACTAGTATGTTGTGCTGGCTTTCGAGTAATGAATGTGCCAAAGCCTATTTTTCCTATTTTAAGGGTGTATTATGATAATTATCCACTAAAAAGTTTAAGGTTATAACTGATTTACTAACTCGTTATTGATGCTGGCTGATTGTGTTATTGTAAAATATTTCATGTGTTGTAATGAGAGAATCGTGTGTGGATTGCATGCACTTAAGAGTTTTATGTTTTTATCTAACATGTATTTATGATAAAATAACTCAAACTATCTTTTATCACTGTTTTTTTCGGTAGCTTCCATTTTGTTCTATGAATTAGGTAGGTAGTTATTACACTATTGCTAGTTTTGTTTAGAGTCGTGCAAGATCAAGTGAAAAAAGTAGAGGTTCCGGTTTAAAGGGCTTACGCGGCGCTAGTGGCGCTCTCACAGGTTATTAATTATTACCTCAATAAATTAAATTAAAATATCAGCCACAATGTGGGCATTAGGCACCTTGGTAAATTTTAATGTGATACCATCTAAAAAGTTTCTAATTAAAACAGTAATGTACATACAGGGATGTTTATGACAAAAATTGCCACTTCTCATTAAAATACGCCCTATGCCATATCAAAAGATACTTACTTACTAGAAACATTTTATCGAAGTGCTTATTTGTGACTGATTTTTAAATTTTATTGTATTAACAGAGATGATAATTTAATTAGTGTGGACGCCACTAGCGCCGCATAAGTCCCCTTAACTTCTTGCCTTATAGAACAAAACGAGACTACCCAAACAGTTAAAGAAAGTTTATTTTATTTTATTTTTCTTTAACCAAGCTATTTAATTAATACTTACTGCTATGTTATTGCATTTTTTGTTTTTGGTGTTGGTTGCGTGTGTTTAGCTTGTTCTTTTTTTCGCTTTCAGAGGAAATGATGAGGCTAATACAGATACTGACCAAACTGTTATCGACTACAACAATCCTATCCCTGGGTCATCAGCTAAAAATATAACGATCTGTGATAGTATCGTTTCTGATAGTAGCCATGGATTAGATACTGCTTACTTGAGTGATGACTCCGTAGCTGATCCCGATTATATACCTTCGGTAGTACAAAAGCCTACACTGCAGTTGTTTGATGATAACTTCGAAGATTTTTTTCAAGATCTCGATCTCCTAGAACCTACGTTTGCAATTGAAAATCTGCCCCATCCACCTCCGATGCAATCCCCTGTACCAGAAATGCCAATTTTCATTGCAACTTACCCAAATACAATTATTTTCGTTGACTCAGAACAAGCAGATGGCTACCGTCCACCAGCTCGGTTCACTGCAAATTATCCAGGCCCCATATTTGATACGGGTACATTAATCGAAATTTCAGATAATCCCAAAGAAACAGCAAATGTTATAAAAAATAAAACGATGCATCCCATGATACCTAAAAAGTGTGACTGTAAATGTAGACGACGCACGTTGCAATAACTTCACAGAAAAACAGCGAGAGGGTATTTGGAATGGTTACTGGAATCTTAACTATACTCAGCGCCGCCAGTTTTTGAACAAATGTGTAAAGATTGCACCAGTAAAAGAGAAATCTACATCTGTTCCTAACCCAGACAAAAAACACATTAGAAACGAGTCAAGGTATTACTACTTTTGTCTCGGGAATGAGGAGATAAATGTTTGTAAATCATTTTTCCTGAATACTCTGGGTCATTGTACTGATGGTGTTATTACCGAGCTAAGTAGAGCTTTAAAACGGAAACCCTTTTACGAATCAGTTAAAGAGAATCGAGGTGGTAAGAAACCTAGGCTATCAAGAACACCGATCGAAGACCATATCATGAGCTATAATCCGGCATTGAGCCACTACAGGAGAAACAACGCACCGTTGACACGGTACTTGCCACGAACGCTTACGCTGCAATCTATGCACACTGACTTCATATCAAAGAATCCTGATATCAAATGTTCCGTTGAAACCTACAGAAATACTATGAAATCAATGAAAGTTTCCTTAAAATATCCCAAAGGAGACCAATGTGTTGATTGCGGAGTATTCGAGGAAAAGATTAAAAATGAAAGTGATGCATCAGCTATCGAAAGTTTACAGAATGATTTCGCTCAACACAAGATTAAAGCTGAAAAAGCTATAAAAAATTACAAAGAAGATGCGAAGAAGGGCAACGATACTATGGAACATTTTTTTTCTATGGATCTTCAGAAAGTGACATTATTGCCAGATATGCCAAAAATTAAAGATTCATTCTTTTTGAGCCGTCTAGTGGCTTTCAATTTAACATTTGCACCACTATGTAAAGATGCAAAGATAAACAGCAAGTGTGTTGTGTGGCATGAAGCAATGATGGGTCGAGATGCCAATAACATAATTGATGCACTGATGGCTTTTCTTATTAAGGAAAGAGATGTGAAAAAATTAACACTGTGGTGTGACAACTGCACTGGACAAAATAAAAATTGGTTTTTATTTACAGCGCTGGTAACGATTGTGAATTCTGAGTGTATTAATATTGATACTATCACTCTGAGATTTCTCACTAAAGGCCACACCCATATGTCTGCTGACGGCGTACATGGAAACATAGAAAAAGAAATGAGGCGTAGAGATGCAGTTTTTGATTATGATGACTACAAGTCTATTATAGCGAACTGTAGAAAGAACATTGAAATTATTGAAGTGCAAAAATCATACCAATGGGTGAAAAAGAAACGAGTTCCACGGCGTAACACAAATGACGATCCTCTCAGCAAATTTTTGCTAAATCCAGTGGTTGAAGCTAAATTCGTCAAAGGATCACGAAATCTGTCCTATAAAACAGATTTTGATGAACTTTACAAAGAACTGAACTTCTTGATGCAGAAATTTAGTGTCAACACTATCCCCCCACTTTTAGATACTATCCCTCGAGGGGTGAAATCATCAAAGAAAGATGGTATTTTTTCAAAATTGGTCCCCCTAATGCCATTGAACAGAAGGGAGTTTTGGCTGAATCTACCCACGAGTGATAACTCCATTGATTTGCAAATTGATGGTCAAATCGTTACCAATAACAACGAGTAGTTTTTTAACATTGTCATTAATAATGATTTTAGCATAAGTTTATTTTTTTAGCTTTAGTTGACTGTTGAGAATTTGAGTCATGTTTTAATTAAAGAGTCCTTTGAAGTAAGTTAATAAACATCTTTTTATAAGTCAACAGGATTTTTAATTTTATTCTGCATTCATAGGTACGGACAGCCACACATCAATATAAACAAATCTGTCAAATTTCTTCAATCGATTCTCACTTTAATGTCAAATACGTTTTTCATTTGACTGATTGTAGTAACCAGCTGATGTGTGGCTGTCTGTACTTTGGGATTATTTTTTATTCTTATAAACACTAAGTACCTAAAATGAATTTAGTCTACATTTACAATAGAAAATCAAATTTATAACCTAGTAAGCGGACTTACTAAGTTTTGATATTGTTTTTCCAGTCATATTTGGGTAAATTCACAAATAAAAATAAAGTATGAGCGATTTAAGTGTAACTATAGTTTAAAACGATTACGAGTATTGCAAACTAAAATGTCAACAATATAGCACAACTTTTCGCCAAACATCCAAATCGCTATCTCTTTTGGTTTCTTCGGGCGAACGAATCAAAGTAGCCAACACGTTTTTTGGCTCTCCTGAACATTTTTGTTGGAACGAGTTACTATGTTTTGATTTTAAGCAGCCGATCTGTCTTAGACGTTTTGCTTGGTTTACCGGTCACATGAAGACTTGCCTTATTAAACAAACCTATCTAGTTCGATATCTAATCTATTAAATCTAATTAGATATCTAGGTTCGGAACCCTCGATGCGTGAGTCCTACGCGTACGTGACCGGACTTATTTTAATATTGATGTCGTCATTATATTTGTCCCAACTTACTTACATCACACGTTATACATAGGACTTACGTCACATAATAGTAGGAAAGTATTATGGCCAATTCCATTTACGATTCATTCTCGTCGGCGCCTGCGCCATGACTCGCGTAAAATCGAATGTTTCATAGATCAATTTTCTAAATACCTTAATAGTAAATAGGTAAGTACAAAAAACAAACCGTTAAGGAACATAAAACAGTTGCAAACTATTTATTCAACTGCTCCAGATCAGGAATACCCACAACAAAGTCCAGAAATATTTGAGTCGTAGTGAGTCAAAGTTCATCTGTCATTTTGAGTAAAAAAATTATGAATGTGGCAACACGGGAAATTTAAAAAAGCACTACATTAATAATTGAATCAGGATAAAACATGGCAAACTACCTTAAAAAACCAGCCAAGAGCGAGTCGGACTCGCGCACGAAGTGTTCCGTACTATCTATAAAAACAGCAAAAAAATCACGTTTGTTGTATGGGAGCCCCACTTAAATGTGTTTTATTTTAATTTAACTATTTATTTTTAAAGTGAATGTATAACTAAATATTCTGTGATTCTGTGAATATTTCAAGCATCTACCTGTTGCCGTTATCAATATTGAGCTAAAACGAGCAAAAAAATCTCGTTTGTTGTATGGGAGCCCCCCTTAAATATTTATTTTATTATGTTTTTGGTATTTGTTGTTATAGCGGCAACAGAAATACATCATCTGTGAACATTTCAACTGTCTAACTATCACGGTTCATGAGATACAGCCTGGTGACAGACGGACAGACAGACAGCGGAGTCTTAGTAATAGGGTCCCGTTTTACCCTTTGGGTACGGAACCCTAAAAACTGACCATAAGATTGAGATTGGCATCAAATGTGGCTATCTGTGTCTGATGTCAGAATCAAAGGCAGAATCTGTCTTGCTCGACCAATCTTATGCGTTTATTCCATCATGACCTACAACAGATTTCAGTTGGACGTTTCAATGGAGTCGTATTTTTCGATTTATCAACATTCTGAGATATGATGGTGAAGGATCGACCATAAAACTCTGTCGTACGGACAGGAATTTTAAGTTGAAGCGAATCTGAAGAACGCAAATTGTGATCATTAGCCTGGTGGAGAAACTCAAAACGCTCCTTAAGATAGAAGGGAGAAGAAGATATGAAGATGATGATTATTCGCCATTGCTATAAAATATGGCGATATGTCTGAGAGATATGGCTCTGCGCTTCTTATTACTCTGTGGCTATTACTTAGTAAGTTCTGCAATAAAATTAATGATTGATGCACTTATTTACTTAGAGTTAACAAGAATATGCGATGAACTTATAGTTATTTGTAAATATGTTGTTCTAAAAAGGTCGGGGAGATGGTTCATCTTTACTTATTTCTTTTAGTAGGTAAACGCGTAACATTTTTTCAACACCATAATCCGACGATTTTTATGGAAGTTATCGGCATAAATATTCAAAATTTTGGTCTAAGGACAGTTAAATAACATATTACCACAGACCCGTATAATCTATATTACACCTACTGGTCTGTGATTTTACGTACAAATCTAATGAAGCACCGAGGGAATTAACAAAAAATTTGATAATGCTGCTGTTTCTAAAAATAATATATTTTAATATGATGAACGATGACGTGACTGGAAAAAAAATCATGAATCATGCTCTATTTTGGTAGCAATTCCGAATACGTGGTGCCACCTACATGGTTCTCAGTGGAAAAATCTTATACCACCTAAACGCCACCTATGATCGCACACTGGAACCAATTGCACATCGTTCAGTGTCCGTTGAAAAACTTTGTGGGAAATGTATAGTACTCAGATAGCTCTCGAGGAAAAGCTTTTAAATACCACCAGCAGATGGCGCTGCACTTATTTTTAATTATGTAATTTAGATTCAGAAATAAAATAATCAGTATAAATATAGAGAAATATATACTTACTAGATTCCAATTAAGAACCTAGGGTGGCCCCTTAATGAATGATTTTACTCATTAGTTCGTTTGAGTACATTTTTTTGTAGGTGGCTGCAAGTAATCATTTATATCTAAACTAGCTTCCGCCTGCGTGCGGCTTCACACGCGTGGTTTGTCTATAAAAAGTAGCCTATGTGGTAATCCAGGTTATAATCTACGTACATACCAAATTTCATCGAAATCGGTTCGGACGTTACGACTCGATTGAGTAACAAACAAACAGGCATCCAAATTTTCGAATTAATAAAACTAGTGTGATTTTAGCGAACAGATTTTGTCATACTAATTCATTACACATTTTAACAAAATAATCAGGGATTTCGTAGTTTTAAGGCGCTACGCGGCTACGAATTTATCCGTAAATAATTTTTTACGCTAATGTTCTCAAGCAGGCAATCGCTAAGATGGTTTGTATAACCATTTAACCATACAAAGTCACAAGTATGTAGGTATAGATAAAGATAAAATAAAAATAAATAAGTTCTCTGCGAAATATTACTCATAACTACGATTTAACTTGGTGCTACGAGATTGCTATGGAGCTTTAATTCCGTAGAAAAGACTTCAACGCGCTCCTCTTTGTAACGACTATTGAAACTTGTTGCATTCTCGTCTTATCGTAAACTGTCTTTGTTATACTATAAATAAATAATAAGGTAAAATCACAAAAATTAAGAACATAACATATAATTTGGGCATTTAACATCAGGAAGGCCGTTAGCCTCGTAATGCCAAGAAAAGAGAATACAAAATCTTCGTCATTATTATAAGTCAAACCTTTAGACTTACAGTGCAACGAACATTGTTTAGTTCTTCATTAAATAAGTTTTTTATTGAAAAAATACTTAAATTACTTAAAATTCATAATCGGAACCGCAAGCAGATTCAAATGAGCCCAAACACTAGTAGCCTACTGTAATCCATTCAGAAGTTCCGTTGTCTAGCATCCGTCTCCATCATGAGACCACCTCCATGGTACCATATTATTGCATTGCCACCGAAGTTACATATGTATTCCAAATTTCAGATCGGTTGAGGGCAACGGTTTTAAAATTCAGTTGCAAGATTCCACCCGGACAAACATACCTACATACATACATTGCAAATTAATAAAAAGCTTGTAAAAAATAAATGTTCTTTTTGTATAAATTGAGTTTAAATGATCGTATCATTCATGAATTCACGAAGTACAAAACATCCCTCCCACATTTCAATACGTTATTACTAATTTCATTATTTCTTTCTCTTGTCTTCTAGTTTTCCATCTTCTCATTCAGCATCATCATCTTCGTTTTCCAGCGGTATTATTGAATTTAGAGATGTAATATTCTAGAACAATGGAGAACAAACCTAGAACAATAAATTCAGCACAACTGTCAGAATTCAGATTATTCGAAAGTGCGGGGCTAACTTCACGTACTCTTACTCTAAGTGACTAAATCTATGAAGTTATGACCATAAAATGAGAATCTAGTATTGGCGATAAGCATATTCTTTACCTATTAGTTTCTTTAAATTGATATCAAGTGCAGCTGATTCCGTAATGTCGTGCAACTTGTAATTTTTAGGGTACCTTTAATAATAATAGTAACATATTACTTAAAATATGATTGAATTATCAGATCTCCTATCTAAAACTTTCCTTCCATTCATTACATACACCGTCCAATCTATCGCTGCCTCCCAAAGTCCCCGGCAAAGGCGCAAAATCAATAATTTGACTGAACCGGTTACGGCTATGTGCATTTGCCTGGGGGTGAGGGATGAAGCTACATGGGGTGCGCAAGCACACGTGGGGTCCGATCCCCATTATACCGAATTCATTTGTCAAAAACTCTCACAACTTTTTGTATTTTTTGTCTACTCTACTTTCTATATTATTCATGTTATTCTATTATTATTCGTTTGTCCGAATAAAAAAGAACTCGCCAGTCTGAATTCACAAGCTTTTTGTAGTTTAGATCTCCGATCATTTTATATTTTGAGATGCCTATCAAAAGTGGCACAAGTTTTATCCGTGCAGTAATTGGCCCTCGTCTGAATTGAATGTACCCTTGCAAATAAGGCTATTGTTTGACCTTTCGTAAAATAAAATAACAATTTCTTAAGTAGAATAGGCACTGTAATTTGCATTTTCCACTCAATAAATGGATGTCTGAGAATACTGTTATTCTATACTTACTATAACATATGCATAAAATATAATAATTGATCGAGCGAAGCGAGATCTCCAAATCAACTTGGACAAATCGGTGTTGTATATATGTATGTGTGTTTGTTTGTCCAAGGATAACTTTCGAAGCGTTGATCCGATCATCGTGAAATTTGATACATAGGTAGGTAGTAAAGGCACAATTTTGGTGTAACTAAATGAGCTGAAATTGTTGGGGGTTTGTTGAGATATTGGGGTTCAAGAGGAGTAAAAAAAAATTAAAATGAGACTATTAGGTTAAATAGGACGTCAAATAAAAGGTCTTTGTTAGTACATTATATTCCGTTTTTACTTTTAGTAAAGTCTTTATAGTTTTTGATGAGGTTTTTGAGTTATAAGTTATAATAAAAACTGAACTTTGACAAAATTCACAGGATACACCAGTGACCCCACAGAGGTGTAATTTAGTATGCGTGTAGCATTAGTGACAAAAATATAGGCAAAAGTCTGAAATCCAGAATACCTGCAATTTGTACCCAAAAAAAAAATCACATTACATGAACTTCCGTTACCAATTTGAATGAAACCGTAGGTCAAGTTATTTGGTTATTATTTTGTGGCACTATTTTGAAAGTGAAAGATTACAAATAATATTTTTTTTGTTTTAATCGGAGACTCGCTAGTATTATAGCGAGTGGGTACGAATTTTGTGAGTTTGTTTATATGTGGAGGGTAATCTCCGGAACTACTCAGCCGATTTTGTAAATTCTTTCACTAATAGAAAGCTACTCTATTTCGAAGTAATACAGGCTTTTTTATTTTGACCCTTGCGAAGCCGAGACGGATCAGCTAATATATTAATATAATTATTTATTCGTGAACCTGTACAGTTATTAATTAAAAACTTTTGGAACATGCACCAAAAAATTAAAAAGTCGTTGTAAATACTGGTCCTAGATTTACCGCATGACGAAACAAGTATTGTTCAATAAAAAACAATTCTCCTATGCCATCTGCCCACCACCCTTCGCAAGGGCTGAAAGGCCCAGCTGTCAGCGCACGCGTTCACAATAAAAGCGATCAATGAACCCACGACCCCCCTTCATACCTCACCGGAGCTTTACCGTTTTACCTTTACCACAGGAGAAATAATATCGACAAACTTCCATATGTTTCTCCAAACTTTGAAACAGGCACTCAATCTGTGACGTGCGAGCAAGCAATATTTAAACTTAAAGCTAGTGTAAAATAGCTCACAATCGAATTCCTTTCACCGAATCAGACGTTGAGACCCTTTGAACCCAATTTCAAGAAATTGCTCGTGTTTTAGCTGTATTATCTTTAAAATTAGTGCGTTAAGGTTCATTGTTCATTGAAAGCCTTAATAAAAGTGACATTGGCTTACCTTTACCTCAGTCAAGACCATTAGGATTTCTTAAATTTAAAAACATGACGTAGGTACAGCTGATGTGAACAGCTGATCGTGTTTCGGGAAGATACTGGCCAGGTGTGAGATGCTTGTAATTGTGGAAATATATAAATAAATATTGCTGGATATTTCACAGAGCGCTATCTAGCCCCAAACTAAGCTTAGTTTGTACTATAGAAACCAGATAACTGATAGAATACTTATATACGTTTTTTTTGTTGTAAATACATGCTTAAAATATATAGAAAAATATCCAGACCCAGAACAAAATATCTGTAGATCATGCAAACATAATGTTCCGCGGCGGGAATTATTATCGTGGCGTTTCAGGTGTTGTTAACATTGATCTTAAAAAATACAATACCCTGTATAGAAGATAAGTGGTGATTATGTAACTATAAAACTATGTTTGGGTAAAGGTTGCGGGTTTTTAAGGACCTATTTAAATAATGTGTAGCGGTTCGAGTGTCTCTAAGCACCGAGACAAACCCTTAAGGTTTTTCAGTGCTTTGTGTATTAAGTTGTGTAAGTATGTTAATTTGTCAAATAAATTGAAAAAAAAATTTAAATTGCTACCTCCTGCGTCGCAGCTGGCTATGCGCCCACTGCGCCACGAAGGTCGTCCAATGATTTACTTGTATCGGGATGAAATATAAATTCGCGTCGTTCATACATTAATCATTATTGGCTGTGTGAAATATAACGGTTTCCATTATTTTATTTTATCTGTAAGCCATTTAAGGACTGGGTTACCTAGTAGTGAGTGGAGTGGGGGGGGATCAGTTTATATGTGGGTTTCTATTAAGATTGTGTTGTTAAGATTATGACAATAGTCATCATCATCATCATTCTCAGCCCGTGTCGACCCACTGCTGGGCATAGGCCTCTCCTTGTTTCTGCGACTCTTCCCGATCCTGTGCCAGTCTGAACCACGTACGACCCACGGTCTTATGGATGTCGTTGACCCATCTCGCTGGTGGACGTCCTCTATTTCGATGGCCAGTTCTCGACCTCCACTCTGTTAGTGCCTTAGTCCACCTGTCGTCACTACGTCTGGCCAAGTGTCCTGCCCAACTCCACTTGAGCCCCAATATTCGCTTGCTGACGTCTTGTACTTTAGTCTGCTTTCGAATTTCGGTATTGGGAACTTGATCTAAGAGTGTGATGCCGAGCATGGTGCGCTCCATGGCTCTCTGTGCTACGAGTACACTTATTTTGTGCACAGCCTCCTTCGTGACAACAGTATTTAAAAAATATTCTGCATATCAAAGTTCGCAATTGCTAATAAGTAACTGAATGTCCACCATAAAATAAATACCTACTAAAATGAAGATTGGCAAACGTCGCAGAACGTTAAGCTTAGTGAGGAACCACACTTGACACAATATTTCAAAACATTTTCTGAAATAAGTCTCAGAAAATGTTTTACCACATAGCATACCGTTTTACGATAATTGAGACGTTTTGTTTGTGGGCAAATGATAGCAAAAAAATTATTTTATGACTTTAAAAAATATAACGAAATTCAATACAATTTATTTAATTCAGATGTAACATTTAATAGTAAAAATATAATCTTAAAACTATGTTATTACAACTGGTAATTCATTAAATAATTAGGGTCCCAAAAATTAATTTACTTATAACAACAAATTAATTTAATAATTAGGAAAAAACTAATTAAATTTAATAGATAAAACACTATTGCGTTACAAGTCGGAATTGGTTGAATTACATCTATCAGTTTACATTATGTAGAATGATAATGAAACCATGAACGGTACACACGGCTACACCTCAAGCTATACATTTCCAGTATAAGCTGACCGCGCAGTGTTTAGGTTTTCCGTACAATGAGAAGTCAGCATAGAAATATATAGCTTGATGTGTAGCCATCTGTACTAAGATTGTAATTAAGTAAATTCTTTATTCAACACACATTAGTTCAGATTATAATATATTTAGACTAGATTAAACAATTATTTATTGCACAACATAAAACAATACAAATAACCAAGAACAACGCAATGTTAAGTCTAAGGATAAAATTTAAGTTAATACGAAACCAACATGACAAATATAACAAAAAAACGAGAACAAAGGTAGAAAGACATACACAAACCAAACGTAAAATTGTCGAAATATAAAAATGTTAGGTAGGTACACATGGCTACACCTCAAACTATACATTTCCAGTATAAACTGACCTCGCATTGTGTAGGTTTTCCGTACAATGAGAGGTCAGCATAATTTGGAAATGTATAGCTTGATGTGTAGCCGTGTGTACAAAGGCAGGCTTAGGCACATAAAATAATGTGTCAGGCAGATTATTAAAATCATCAAGTTCGATCAAAAATAGGTTGTTAGGCCGGTTTTTATATAGTTTCGACAATATTCTTGTATGTTTTGGATTGGGTGCCTCTTAGACTTAGTGTTGAATTTCATTTGGCACAAGTAACTTTTTAACAAACATATACTTAACATAGTTACTTCAGAAAACAGAATTGTAGAGTTTGATAATTTTTTCATGGATCCCAACTTTTGATTTTGACAAAATTTATATGGGACCACCCCTTTCTAACCAAGCATTTTTTTTATTTCAAAAGAATAATTCAAATCGTACTGTGGTAAAGAATTATCGCTGATCATAAATAAAGAAAAAAACCATCGCATTGAAAACTTTTTTGTATACCTACCTACTGGCTGGGTAGGTACTTGTGTTCTACCCATGTTATAATATCTCATTCTACTGTATTTTTCCTGTCTATCTACTATTTTGTTTGTGATCCGTTCTGTGTTTCTTTGTGTGTGTCAAATAAAATTTATTCTATTTCTATTCTATTCTTGTATGTCGGGTAAAAACTTCATTGTATGTATAAAAGGAAAAAAATCACTGTCCACAGTTTACAGAGTGGCGGAGGAAGCGATCGTTCCACATTACGTGCAAGAACAATAGTTCCCACACCGTCACACGGTATCTATATAATCTGTGACAACAGTGTACGCATATCGATCAGGTTTCCTGCCGGTGCGATATGTGAGATAATATGATTACTTATTCTGAACATAAGTATAGTTATAAATGAGTAAAGGTTAGCAGGTAAAGAGATTAATAGCGTAAACATTTGCTCAGATGCGAGAATCGAAGCCGCGACCGCTTGCTTCTGAGTCGTCTACATAGAGGTCGACGATTAATATTAATAAATACATACTTTGACGATATATGTACTTTACCTACGATAAGAATTAAAAGCAGTATTTGATGAAAGTAGCTGTGCAGCAAAACCTTCAATTAACCTCATAAGAAATATTGAAACTAGTTTTTCAAGTTAACTAAGTTTAAAATTTAAACTTGTATGTATGTACTGGGGGATATGACATTATTAATCTTATCTTTACATGCTCGACTACATTCACTAACTAAACGCAGGTAATGGGTTACCGAGCGATAAACGCGGTTCAAGTTGCAAGTTACCACAAAAGAATTTCAAAAGATAACACAACAATCCTTGTTACGAAGTTGGGGCCTGCGCAGAACGTTGTTGCGTTTCCGAGTTTTCGCTTAGGCGGGAGCCTTCCCTCAATCGCACAGGAGAAACAATTGTGATAACGAGGCATATCATTAGGCGCGGGTGGAGGGTAGCAGGCAGTAGGGCATGGCAGGGCACGCAACGCATGTGGCCAGGCAGACGGGTGCCGACGCATCTGGTGACGAGGGGGGCGCGGCGGGGGCTAAAATTAGTACCGGAGCGCCACGTGCGCCGCGACCGAGCATCAGTTCGCGTTCAACCACCATTACGACCGGTCGCATCCGCCACCACAGCAAACAGTACCGACTACTCGTGCGACCGCGAGCTGAACTCGGAGCCCGCGACCGCGGCAGTGACAGTGATCCCGGAGTGCAAGGAAACCGCCGCGACGGAGACCGTTCAAGGCATGCTGATGGCGGGCGCTCTGCCGGGCGAGTCCGAGGGACTCCTGGCGCTGGGCGCGCTGCCAGGCCAGAAGGACACCACATGGACGAAACTCTTCGTCGGAGGACTCCCCTATCACACAACAGACAAAAGCTTACGAGAACACTTTGCGGTATACGGCGACATCGAAGAGGCAGTAGTCATTACGGACAGACAAACCAGCAAAAGCAGAGGATATGGCTTTGTGAGTATTTATGACGTATTTCACGACTGAAAGCATTGTGTAAAATTGTATTGACACGTAAACCTTTGTATGCCCGTGCGCAGTTGAATGTCGGCTATGAAACAGCAGTATCGCACGGTTAGCGGCGCGTTATCGCACCTTGCTACCTATGATGCCTACTGTATAATACCTAACCCACTGGCTACACTCGATTGTATCGCGAAATTACATCTAGCACGGAAGTTGTTCTGGTTTCACACAGGTGTATTGTGCGTTTAAGTTAATTGGAGTAGGTTGTAGTTGGAGCTTTTGCAAAATACAGCCTACATCGTTTTATCTCATCAATGAGATTGTGTAGACCTTGAAGTTAGGAATGAATAATATAAAATTTTCCAGTGCGTAACGTCCACCACTAATCCATTTCAGCGACAATCACTGCGTGGAAAATGGATTGGACGCGCGGCATTTACCTGCAGTTGCGTATTCTATGCGCGGTTTTATTTACTGACTGATGGCTGTTTTGGTTAGGTTAGTAAACAAGACGCAAACGTTTCTAAAAGGTACGTTAGTATTCTCTCGAGCTAACAAACTTGACAAAACAGGTCTTAAAAAAACCACGGATGGCATTCTGAAAATCAATTGGTCACTGACAGAAAGATAACCAGCGACAAGACTAACTAACGAAGAAGTTAGATTGAATAATGCATCTCCGTTTATAGCTTCGTTGGTGCATAGTCCGTGGGAAATGAATCGCAACCCCATTTTCATTTCGTGGGGTGGCTTAGACCCTAAGGGAGGGACCCATTGCACCCTCTATGTGACATCCAAATAGCTGAAATAATCGCAATTCATCGCTGGCAACACTTTGGGTCGAACAAAATGCAATTTTCAAAATGAACACTTTCATACCTCGATCACTTACGATGCCGTTTTTTTTCTTGATAGATCTTCGTTTGACCACAATCTCACCTGATGGTAAGCGATGATGTGGTCTAAAATAAAACGCGAAGATCTAGAAGATTTAATACTATTTTTAAATTGTATCTCTAAGTTATATCAATATTTTGTTGCACAACCTTGTTTAGGTCTGGAATTTGGCTTTGGATTCAGAAAGGGTTACAAGAGAAGCTAATTTGTCAATTTTGCAATATCTGTAGGTACACATTTTCTTAGATTGTTATGTAGGTAGATAAAAGAAGCATAAAAAGACAGCCTGCCTTGTTTCTTGTCTGCTTCTTTCCTGTTTTGGTCACAGGGGAACAGGTGGTAAAATGTACATTTATGGTTATTGGGATTTTATAAGATAATACAAATTAAATTAGCACCAAAACTATTAGAAACATAGACTTTTATGCTAGGTATTTCTTATTGTTGACAATAAATGCACTATAAACATAGAAAACAGAATTTGTTTAACAAATCATGTTACTACATACAAAAATAAACCGTTAAACACAAGTTGATAAGAAAAAACCGGCCAAGTGCGAGTCGGACTCGCGCACGAAGGGTCCCGTACGTAAAAGGTATCTATAATAAATTGTATGAGCGCCCATACAACTCAGAGGACTATCTTAATTGGCGTCAACTATGTATGTATGGGGACACCCGTTAATTTTCAACTTTTTTAGTTTTAGGAATTTTTCCTTTATTTGTGCTGCTTGATTTCTGGCAAATTTCGTGATTCTAGGTTAACGGGAACTACCATATAGGTTTTTGGACCCAAAACCTATAGGGTACTTCCGGTTGACCTTGTCAATTATGTCAATTATGGTTAAAAGCAAGGTCCTTACAGCACAATTAAAGGGAAAATTCCGAAATATAAAAAAAGTTGAAAATTAAAGTAAATTTTGGTACTTACAAGTTTTCGCATAAATCGAAATTTGCCCATATCTCTTTATTGTCTTGACTCAGAACCTTGATTTTTATACAACTAATAGGGACTATAGACCTTAGTATCTGGTATAAATTTCAACTTGCTAGGTCCATCCGTTCCTGAGAAAATCGGTGGTGACACACGGACAGACGGACAGTGATCTTATAAGGGTTCCTTTTTTACCTATTGAGGTACGGAACCCTAAAAATCAACACAACTGTCATCAAAATATCTACCTAGTATTAGGATACCACTAAAGCAAAAAAGGAGGTTTTACGATGGTTATTGTAGGTACTTTGTTATTTAATATTAGAATTGTGTATGTATGTGTCTATTCGGTTTGAGATTGATTTTTATGTAATTTAACTACAATCCGTGGTTTAATTTCGTACTTTTCTATGCTAATATTACACACAGGAATCATTATTCATTGCATTTATTTTATGCCCTAATCATTAGAGCATAACGTTATTCGATTAGTCTAATTGGAATTGTTTCTAAGCCAGGAACAAGTAGACAACTAGGCTGGCTATTCTTTTTAATTTTAACTGACAACTCCGGTAAGATGTCAATTGATTTTTTTTTAATTTTTCAAAGTCATGTATACCCCTAACCGTCTTTCTTTGCTTGAGCTAATTATTTAGTGTATCGGGATTCGGTGAATATTGTGCTGTGTTAAATAAATTAAATAAATATTAAATAAATATTGCTGGACATTTCACACAGCGCTACCTAGCCCCAAACTAAGCAGAGCTTGTACTATGGGAACCAGATAACTGATAGAATACTTATATACTTTTTTTTTGTAAATACATACTTATAATACATAGAAAAACAACCAAATCCGGAACAAATATATGTAGATCATGCAAACATTTGTTCCGTGGCGGGAATCGAACCCGCTACCTCCTACGTCTCAGCCGGCTATACGCCCACTGCGCCACGGAGGCAGTCTGTGTGTGTCCTTTCATGTGACGAATTATTCAGTTAGAGATATGCAACACGAACATTCACCGTATTCCGACAATATGGGTTAGGGCGAGGTTGGTGATACCTAGTAACTACTAGAAGAAAACAAAAGAGTGACATACGATAGGGCAGGTCACGAGTTAACGTATACAACAATGTAACGTTGAAGTGTACTCACTGTTCAGTCAGGACATACCAGTTTTAGACTGAAATTAGTTGTAAAATTGTGTTTAGACATTGTATATAAATGTGACTCATAGTTTTAGATTTTGCTTATTAGCGCTGGCTTATTTGCATTGGTTAATCTGAGTGAATATTTGTTTAATATGATTAACTGAATATTGCTGAGAAAAATCAACTGTCATTATTCGTCCTCTCTCTCTATATAGATTTTGCTTTCTATAGTTTAGGTTAAGTTATGGATAAGCTACATATTAATCGTGGCCATCCGTCCATACACGGTGTTTGGTAATATGCTGACGATATTCAAGTGACGGTTTCTCAAATCAAATAAAGAATTCTCGAAAAAAATAAAACTACTAGTTATATTATCAAATTTTAAAGAAAATCAACTAAGTTTAGGTGATTATTTCGATATAAAACTTACTGCCTACTCTTGCAATCGACATCCAAAAAAAAGGCCGATTTGATATCGTCAGTATGTTACCAAACACCCTGTATATGATATCATGCAATTGTTCATCATCATTATTTCAGCCATATAACACTTTACCCATAGATTTCAAATATGACCGTTCTTATGTGGCGTTCCTAATAGTTCCCAACAAACATCCCTAAATCCGCCCGCGGCTTCGCACGCGTGGTTTCAGTGTTTTGTTAAGAAAAATATTACCCTCCTTCTGTGTAGACGGGTAAAAAGTAGCCTATGTCTTAATATCAATCAGAATCTATTTTAATTTCATCGAAACCAGTCCGTTTAATCATGAAAACGTAACAAACAGACAGACAGAAAAACAGAGTTACTTTAGAATTTATAATATTAGTGATATAATATTAGTAAGGGTATAAATAAAATACACAATCCATTCATCGTACCGACTGCTGTAAGATTAAATTTACCGATGTTGACTCTTGAAATTGAATAATGCAAGATAAGGCTGGGCTGAATTAATTATAAGCTTATCTTATCTTTGAAGCGAACCTAAATAACGATTTCATAGCCCTGAAATTGGCGACTTCATTAAATTTTATTATACATTTCCTAAATCCTATATTTCACAGACTTAAGGATTGACGATTAAGGATTGAAAAGAGGAGTTATAAGTTTAAGAAAACCTGTACGAAGCCAGCGGCCAGGAAGGGTCAGCTAGTTAAATTATATTTATACACATCATCCAATTACACTAAGTGTGTTGTGTCGATAATGAAACAATTAAATTTACTTTCAATTACGAATTAATTGAAACACTGGAACCGGTTATTAAATAATTAGTAGGCGTGAATGAGCATTAAATAAACTACTGGGCGGGTCTGGACCGCCTACTTCGAGCTACGCCGTAGACGTCTACGAAAATAATTTTATTATTTTTATTTTATTTTTTTTATACACCTTAAGATGGAACAAGCATATGGCCCAGCTGATGTTAAGTGGTAACCATCACCGCATAGCAAAGTATTTTGCCTCATCAAACGATTGCACGGAAAATTCTTTTTTTACTTTCAGATTGGTCCCATAGAAATTTAATCAAAATCGCTTTAGTAGTTTGGGATTGAAATCAAAATAACTTGAAAAAATATATAATTCAAGTAAACGAAATTGCGTATTTTGCTTTCCTGTGACTTTTCATCTGAAGTCAGTTATATTTTTATTAAAAAGTTACCTGTTACTGACAACTTACAGCTAGATTATTCTGTAGTGGTGATGATGAATGATGCTTCCTGCGACCATTATATCTGTTCATAACCTAATACCTAATTATCTCTTATTGATCGAGCGAAGCGAGATCTTCAAATCAACTCGGGCAAATCGGCGTTGTATGTATGTATGTATGTTTGTTTGTCCGAGGATAACTTTCGAATCGTTGATCCGATCATCGTGAAATTTGATACATAGGTAGGTAGTGATAGCACAATTTTAGTGTAACTAAATGAGCTAAAAATGTTCGGGGGTTGTAGATATTGGGATTAAAGAGGGGTAAAAAAAATGAAAAAGAGACTTTAGGTCAAATAGGACGTCAAATAAAAGGTCTTTATTAGTACATTAAGATTCCGTTTTTATTTTTACTAAAGTCTTTATAGTTTTTGAGTTATTCGCAATAATAAAAACAAAACTGACAAAATTCACAGGGAACACCAGTGACCCCACAATGTTGAAATTTGATATTCGTGTAGCTGTAGTGATACAAATAAAGGGAAAAGTCTGAAATCCAGAATAACTGCAATTTCTACCCCTAAAAAGATTAACCAATTTACTTAATGCGAAACAAATGTTTGCATAATCTATAGATATTTCTTTCGTTCCGGGTCTGGTTGTTTTTCTATATATTATAAGTATGTATTTACAAAAAAAAAGTATATAAGTATTCTATCAGTTATCTGGTTCCCATAATATAAGCTCTGCTTAGTTTGGGGCTAGATAGCGCTGTGTGAAATGTCCAGCAATATTTATTTAATATTTATTTATTATTTATTAACCCCCGTTACGTCTAATTTGAATGAAACTGTAGGTCAAGTAAGTTGGTTATGCATTTCGTGGCACTGATTTATTAGTCAAAGATTAAGGCCGGCATGCACAAAGATCACTAAACGTATTTAGCGACTAAAAATGTTAATATTTGACGTATTTGTATGATTAGACAACTCTGCAAGGCATCGTTGTGCAAGTCGCCCTAAGAATAATATTTATTTTGTTTTTTGGGAGATTCGCGAGATCTCAGTTCGGGGCGAACCACTATAGACTAAAATCCCATAGCGATCAGACATAACGAAACCCTTCTCAGTAGTAGTAGCATCTTCAGCCAAGAGAATGAGCGCGAGAGCACTAGCGATGGAACGTTCACAAGTAGCATGTGAAAAATCATATGAATGAAAAATCATTTGTAGCATCTGCTACTTTCGTTCGCTTATCCTGCTAAAAATAATTCATATGAAATCACTTCGAGTTTCATCGTTCGCCGTTCGGTAATTCGTTATTGAATCGAAAGCAGTAAACTTTAAGAAAACTTAAAAAAAATTAAGTACTGTACTCTGAGACGCATGCGCATAGTGCTCTCGCGCTCATTCTCTCGGCTGAATAATTTTTGTGGTTGGGATGTTTGGTCACTACAAATGGTCTGACTAATGAAATATAACTTTGTAATAGTTACCATAATAACATATTTGAAAATCAGACATGTTAAAATAAGTAAAGTTCATGTAGGTATTTTTTGTGGAGCTTAAAGCGTCTGACAAAAGTTTTGGTCCATGGAAAGTGTCTGACACTTATGATACTATTGTTACGAGCTGAGGGTTCGGGATAAAATAATGGGAATCGGTTTAACCAAAATAACATGTTTATTCAACACGATAACGATGAATACACGAACTTGGTCACACGTATCACAACACACTAATTCACATCACTGTTGCACCACTTAAAGACACCGAAATGATCGCACATATAGCTTAATCCAGACTGACTCGGGAGCAACTACTGTTCACGCGAGACCCTTCCCACGTCAGTCCTCCAGGGCCTCGCTGAGACTCACTCACTTACTCAGACTCGAGACTGACTGTCCGGCCATCTCTCCGGCCTATTTATATCGCACACATTTCGATTGTTCGAGAACGATGTCGATCCTTCCAGGAAAGGGTCGGTCCCTCGGCACAATGGCCACTCCCCATTCTGCGAAACCACAAACAATAGCCACAATAACACAGCAAGACAAAAGCGTTCGAGAAGGTTCGATTATTACTCATTGTTTAACAGCCTCGGCGTAACACTGCCCCCTCCTAAAACATGCTCGTCCCGAGCATTCTTAGCCCCATATCGCGGCAGCCGA
Source organism: Philereme transversata (assembly GCA_963924445.1). Lineage (NCBI taxonomy): Eukaryota > Metazoa > Arthropoda > Insecta > Lepidoptera > Geometridae > Philereme > Philereme transversata. The sequence continues at coordinate 18,024,873 of OZ004342.1, forward strand.
TCAACACGAACAATTTTAGGCGCACCTCGCGCTGAAGATGTAGCAACTAGAGGAGCCACATTGCCGTCTCCAATACTTCAGGACACCCAGAGTCCCTTTCTCATCAGCGATCCCAATTCCAGCCTCCAAAACACGGCTCTCATGATTTCTATCTGTTCTTTCACTTCCTGGAATTCCTTTCCAGATAAACCGAACGATTCCCTCATCAGTCGAGCACGCTCTTATGGCCAACGTCGCTGATCTTCCTGTTGACGACGCTGCTCTTCTTTATCCTGACGTCGCTGTTCCTCTTGCAACCGAGTCTGCTCCACCTGTTCACGTCGCTGTTCCTTCTGCAACCGAGCCTGCTCTTCCCGTTGACGACGCTTCTCTTCTTTATGCTGACGGCGTTCTTCCTCCTGCAACCGAGCCTGCTCATCTTGCTGACAACGCTGCTCTTCCTTATCCTGACGTCGCTGTACTTCCTGCAACCGAGCCTGCTCTTCTTGCCATCGTCGCTGCTCTTCCTGTTGAGGTCAAAGCATTGCCATAATAGCAGCAAGATCGCCTGTCACAGGAGCTTGGCTCACGGATGATGATGATGATGATGGTGCTCCAAATGAATCGGTGGCGGCTGATTCCATCTCCATCGGCTGACGACTCTGCCGAGCTTCTTGAAGCGGAGACTCCCCAAACCGCCATTCATCCATTTCCTGTTGTCGTTGACCTCTCGTCCTGACACCGTCCACGTTATCCTTTGGTAGAACCGGCATTATTTTATCCCACTTCTGACACCAAATTGTTACGAGCTGAGGGTTCGGGATAAAATAATGGGAATCGGTTTAACCAAAATAACATGTTTATTCAACACGATAACGATGAATACACGAACTTGGTCACACGTATCACAACACACTAATTCACATCACTGTTGCACCACTTAAAGACACCGAAATGATCGCACGTATAGCTTAATCCAGACTGACTCGGGAGCAACTACTGTTCACGCGAGACCCTTCCCACGTCAGTCCTCCAGGGCCTCGCTGAGACTCACTCACTTACTCAGACTCGAGACTGACTGTCCGGCCATCTCTCCGGCCTATTTATATCGCACACATTTCGATTGTTTGAGAACGATGTCGATCCTTCCAGGAAAGGGTCGGTCCCTCGACACAATGGCAACTCCCCATTCTGCGAAACCACAAACAATAGCCACAATAACACAGCAAGACAAAAGCGTTCGAGAAGGTTCGATTATTACTCATTGTTTAACAGCCTCGGCGTAACACTATTTTAGAATAATATTCTACAAAACATATATAAAAATCAGCCATATAAATTTAAGTTAAGTAACTCTTATTTTTAGTTATCTTTCTTACCTGGTACCTGCCCAGGTGTCACGAGGCGAGCTCCACAAGCACGCAGGTATTCAAAGAACATGAGACGCTACTGAGAACCTAAGGTTTTATCTATGTGAAAATAAGTTATGTCTGATCGCTCTGGGATCTTGGACTACTGGTCTATATAGCTCGAGTGTATATTTTTTGCGAGAAATAAAACTTTTTACTTTACTTTTCAAACCACGCGGGCTACGGGCGGAAGCTAGTTTTCTAACTTACATACTGTGATAAGATGAACCGTGGAACAATAAAACGATAGACAACATGCAACAAAAAAAATTACGTTCATATATCGTTAACATCCGTCGCTCCGTTCCCTAAAAATTCACCGGCAAGTTTATTGAACCGATTGGTTAATTTTACATTTAGCCACTAATTTAGTCGTTTGCATACAACCTTTCGACTGATAGCATTTAATTTATATTAGTTTGGGAGTTTCCTTTTAAAATGTAGTTACCTAATACATGCTTAAAATAATTATTGACTTTGAAAAATATTACACCACGCTATGATAATCTTGGCATCTATTTATAATTGTAAAAACTTTTTGCTTGGAATATTTTATATTTAAATATTTTTTTACTGAGTATATACAGTATTTTCATCTATGTAACTTTTATGGTCACAATAAATATATTTCTATTTCTATTTTGTGTGATTGATATAGCAGGAACTCATAAAAATGTGTTATACAGAGTGATTTTGTTATGAGGTACACTTTAACGACGTTGGTTGTTGGTAATTGGTCTATGGAAGCAAGATTCTTCAATTTCAAATGAAGAAGTAATGCATATTTTTTTTGTTTTTTAGTTAAAAATTCACTTTCTTATAATATTTTGGAGTATGACTTATATTTTGATATTGGGCTTATAAATTTAAACATAAGATTTAAATCAAAATAGGTTTAGATTTAGCTTAGTACAATATATACTTAGATTATACTTGAGATACTTTGTTTGCTACTAACTAAACCACACAGTGCCTATTTAAATTTTCAATTACTCCAGACCTTCGGTATCTAGAGGTCATCAGACATTTTGCTTCAGTTCCATCGGTTGTTTGGATATGCTTTCCAACTTAAATAGAGCTCTATTAGGTGACATTTCCAGGTATGTGGAAGGTCAGGTAGGGCTGGTCGGATCGATAGTGAGGCATCGAGGTGGCGACCTGGCTCACGCATGCATTACAATAGGTAATGCCGCTTCTACGTCATCCTTCAATTCAATTCATTATTTACCTTCACAATGTAACCATTGGAAATGGAATCTATTTTGATTTATCGGTCTTTGCGATAACATCAGCAAGTTACGTTAAAAATTATCTATATTATGAAGTAAGTTGGAACCTATAGGCTACTTACTTGGTGACAATTATTCATTCGCATAATGTTTTTTGTCCTAAAGTCATAATATTAGATTTGCATATTTTTTTTATAATATTTGTTACTTTTAATGAGTAGAATGGTTACAACTCCTATAGTTTCTTGTCATAAACTCATTTCTTGTACTATACTAGTAATGCTAATAATTTCCTTTGACATAAACCTTTAAAAATCCTAATTTTTATTAAACCTAATGCTTTTGAACATATTGATTATTGAACCAAATTTTTAGTAGTCCTATTTTTTTGCTATGTGGGAAAATGTAGGTTAGGTTAGTATATAAATATAATGTAGTAATAGTAACTACACAGAGTGAGCCAAGCAAGCAAAGCGAGCATGTCGCGGCAGCGGCCAGCGAGCGCCACATTCTACCTTACGGAGGTAGGATAATAAACGTAATAATAAAATAAATGATGCGAATGAATATGTCACCTTAAAATGAAAATAACATTATTATCACAAATCAATTTATTTAATTCATTCATTCAATATAAAATCATAACAAATTTACCTAAAAACTTAGTATATTGGTAGGTAATTTTTATTATTTATTACATTAATTTTAAGTTGGCGTGAATTGCTTTACAATCCTGGTTTTGTGTAGTCAGATTGGTTTTTAATAATAATTAGCGATTCGTTTTGTTCTTCATTCATTCATTTACTAAATTTTCAGATGAATACTTTTTTTCTTTTGTGTGGGGTTCCATTTTTATTTTTTTCTATTACTCCAACAGTGTATTTAATCTCGTTCAATAAATGGTTTGATATAATATATTAAGCATATTTTATTATGCCAATATACTAATCGGATGTAAAAAAATTATGGCCACTAAATTCTACCTACGACAAGTTATCGATATATCTATCGATATGTCTAAAGTGTTGGCGTGAATTGCTTTACAATCCTGGTTTTGTGTAGTCAGATTAATTTTTAATAATAATTAGCGATTCGTTTTGTTCTTCATTCATTCATTTACTAAATTTTCAGATGAATACTTTTTTTCTTTTGTGTGGGGTTCCATTTTTATTTTTTTCTATTACTCCAACAGTGTATTTATTCTCGTTCAATAAATGGTTTGATATAATATATTAAGCATATTTTATTATGCCAATATACTAATCGGATGTAAAAAAATTATGGCCACTAAATTCTACCTACGACAAGTTATCGATATATCTATCGATATGTCTAAAGTGTTACGTACACTTTAGACATTTTATATATTAAGACACGATACCAATATGGCAAAATATTTTATGACTATAAATGTATATTACTTCCGATTGTATGACTTTTAAATAATATTACTAGCAAAATTAGTATCAGTGATGGTAGGAGTAGTGATGTTATACTGGTCTCTGGTTATGGTTACAAATGGTATACTTAATATATATTAGGTCGTAAAGCAGTATGCTCATGAAAAATACGACTAATAGAATTATGCGAATCAATAGGTAATCTACCTACTTACTGCCTACCATAAGATCAAATTTCATAAATATTCCAGTATATTTTCTATTCTACACAACATTTTGTGAAATAAAAGGAATTGATAATAATAATTACCCAATTTAAGAGTAGTTAGAGAACAACTCATAGTAACTATTAGATACACCATTACACCCCAGGTAATGTCCACACAGTCCATTCCATGCAAAGGTTGTCTGGTAGAGATCGCTATTTAGCGATAAGACCGCAAATTGTATCTATAGATTTACGTTGTTCTTTGTTATTTGTATTGTTTTATGGTATGCAATAAATAATTATTTAATCTAATCTAATAGTAATTACGTTTAATGTAGTGCAAGTTAGTACAACGTGCCATATAAATATTATTATAGATAATATCTAGTTCTCAGGTATGTATCAAAGTCTGTGCCTACTTATTTTTAAGTCTGTTGCCTGAAATACAACTATTATTAATAACTAGTGGTTCGCCCCGAACTGAGATCTCGCGAGTCTACTATAAAAACAAAAAAAATATTATTCGTAATCTTTGACTATCAAATAACCAACTAACTTAACCTACAGTTTTATTCAAATTGCAGATAACGGGAGTTCATGTTAATTGGTTACCTTTTTTTAGGGTACAAATTGCAGTTATTCTAGATTTCAGACTTTTGCCTACATTTGTGGTATTTAAGCTACACGCATACCAAATTACAGCACTGTGGGGTCACTGGTGTACCCTGTGAATTTTGTAAAAGTTTAGTTTTTATTATGGCTAATAACTCAAAAACTACAAAAATTTATAAAAATAAAAACGGGATCGAAATGTACTAATAAAGACCTTTCATTTGACGTCTCACTTGACCTAATAGTCTCATTAAATTTTTTTTACCCCTCTTGAACCCCAATATCTCAACAATCCCCCAAAATTTTTAGCTCATTGAGTCACACCAAAATTGTGTCATCATTACCTACCTATATACCAAATTTCACGACGACCGGATAAACGCTTAGAAAGTTATCCTCGGAAAAACAAACATACATACATACATACAACGCCAATTTGCCCAAGTTGATTTGGAGATCTCGCTTCGCTCGATCAATAATAATCCATCCTACCCGTTTTCGGCTACGGTGACTGGGCTTTGCTTTAATTAGTGCCTTTATGTACGTTAAAAAAATCTTAACTAAACATAAAACCCCTACTCGGTCTCTTTAAAGCCTGTATTGCGAGGTTATGGCCATGTTGAGTCTTGCGCGAATCGGCGTTGTATGTATGTATGTTTGTCCAAAGATATCTTTCGAAGCGTTAATCTGATCATCGTGAAATTTGATACATTTAGGTAGGTAGTGATGGCACAATCCTGGTGTAACTAAATGAGCTATAGGTAACATTCTCTGACACAGAGTAATAGCTCGTACTATTTATTGTGTTGTCTCTTTCAGGTAATAATGGGTGACAGGCAAGCAGCAGAACGAGCGTGTAAAGATCCCAATCCAATCATAGACGGAAGGAAAGCTAACGTTAACCTCGCCATTCTAGGAGCAAAGCCCAGAGGGAACCTTGCGCCAGGTCAGTGTTAAGGAACAGGTATCCTCCCTTGGCTTTGCACGCCTGGTTTGACAGTTAAAAGCATATCCATAAAGCTAAACAAAAATGCGTTTTTTAGCTATTAATAGTAAAAACAATATTTTTTATACACAAGCTTTTATATAAGTACTCTATGCGTATACAAAATTTAGTCTCTGTACTGTCGACCGTTGAGGAGTTCCCTCTTCGGAAGCCAATCCTTTGAGCAGCAGCCATGTCATGTCAAAACTGGCTGTCATAATTAAATGTGTAGGTATTCAAAAATTCTTGTCGGTGCTGTTGACTGTTGAGGAGTTCCTTCGTATGGAGCCAATTCAGGGTGTAGAATCAGGTCATTCTTACCATAAAATTGCATTGTCATAGGAACTGAATCAACATGTCAAATTTCAACTCCGTAGGATAAGAGGAAGTGGTTCTATTTCAGCTCGCAAGATTTGACCTAAGCCAACTAACAAACAAACATTGCAAGCTAAATACAAGCTTGTAAAAATATCTTTTACATAAAAAGCTTTTATAAAATTAATAATCGGAACCGCAAGCAGATTAAAACGAACTCAAGCACTAGTAGCCTACAATAATCCATTCAGAAGTTCCGTTGTCTAACATCCGTCTCCATCATGCAACCTCCATGCTACCGTATTATTGCATTGCCACCGAAGCTACATATGTATTCCAAATTTCAGCTCAATCGGCTGAGGGGAACTGGTTTAAAATTCAGTTGCAAGATTTCACCTAATCATAAAAAAGCTTTAAAAAAGTAGCTTATGTCTTGAGTGCCAGGTCATAATCTACCTATGTACCAAATTTCATCATAATCGGTCCAGCCGTTTAGTCGTGAAAACGTAAAAAACAGATATACAGAGAGTCAGAGTTACTTTGGAATTTATGATATCAATAGTATGGATGGATAATAATCACTCCTTTATAGCTTCGCTAATTTCATTCCGTCCCAAGGTTGCTTGGAGAAATCACTCTTAGCGTTAAGGCCGGCCATTGTCTTTTTAGTCTAGCTATGTATTGATATTGTTTTTGAGCGGTAATTCATTAAAGAACTATATATTATTGACATTGCACATGAAAAATCTAATTATATTTTTTAACATTATAACAATAGAATTTGCACGCTACTGAATATTTTCATAACACTCGTTCTTCCAATCAGTCTTAGAAACATTCCATAACAAAATCTGGTTATTGATATAAAACTAGATATCTATATAAGATAATTATTAGGTCTAAGAGGCCTGGGACTTAATCGATTTATCTGGGACCTTTGAATATCAAAATAACTGAAAATGCCAACAACTGGACTCAGGCCTTCCGCAATGTGCGTCATTGAATTGAATATGATCTTTGACTCTTTGCATTCATTTATAAATTCTTAATGTCTATTGTTTACGACTTAAATACAAAATAAGTAGCGCGAAATGAGAAAATTTTAAAACGCTACGTAAAACTTCAAGTTATACGAATCTGTTTCTGTTTTATTTATTTATTATTAAAAGGTTTCAAACCGGGCAGAATTAGATTTATACGTAATTTATTTTTTATACTTCCTACTGATAAGATATTGTACATCCTGAAAGGAATAAATTGTGTTAACTTATGCGTATTTTAATAAGATCCCATCGAACAACAGTTCAAATTCTGATTTCTGACAAATTTGATTCCGTCCTCTGTTTGTTACACTTTGTATGTCCGTTCTGTGTTATTGTGTGTATCAAATAAACGTTGTTCCATTCTTTAGTGTGAGTCTTTGAATAGTGCTCATATGAAATTGGGTGAAACTAGATTTTATCGAAGGAAAAAATAATCTGTTTTAATACGCTAATTCTTTCATATTTTTTATCAGATGGTAACTTTTTGGATTAAATTGAGTTTCATCGTCATTGCCTGTTATTTACAATCATTACTGTTTTTATTTAACTTATTAGTTGACTGGTTAAAAAATTACATCGTCTTCTTTACATAGTGTCCACAGATGCTAATAAAAAAAGTTAATGTTTCAATATCCTAGAAAAAAAAGTTGACGATGGAAACTATAGACAAAAACTTTTTTTATATATTTTTCCGTCGACAAAAGGTCTTGTTTCACCCAATTTCGTATGTACACTATATGAAGATCCACACTGTATAATAATGTTAGTAGAAATTCCAACCGCAAGCCAGGCAACGTGGTTTATTCAAACACCATAATCTACTCCGTAGGGTAACTGACTGGCTCAGCTCGTCTTATCGCTCAGCTGTTTGTAAAAGGAACATTTTTTGCCCGATTCTTGTACACATTGGAGACTTTTTGTTGATGCCTGTGTTGGCAACGGACAAAAAATGTGAGATCCTCTCTGCGCGTGTGATACAATTACTCGGCGGGGGACAATAGGTCTGCATGTGTGTGTGTCATACCTACTACGGGTGAATTGCTTGTTGTGAGATTTCTTAGATTTTTGGAACATATGGTAGAGACAAAAGTGTGTCGATACTTGCAAATTATACATGAATCGTATCGAACATGCTTGCTTGTACTTTAAAGTTTAATTTTAACATTTACATGTCTAATATTGTTGGTATGGTTGCTAAGACAAATATAAAGTAAAAACAATATATGAAATATAGAAACAATTTAAAACTGAAAAGAATTTGTATAACTTTTCATGCCCTAACCGACAGTTAATATACAGTGTGGCCCTGGATAAAGTGCAACCCCGAAAGGGGGTGAAACTAGATCAAAAATTATCGACAAAAAAATAGAAAAAAAAATTAAAAAAAAATTCGTATATACTTTGTTGATGTATTAAAATTTTTATTACTCACTAATGACTCTATTTAATAAAAAAATGATTTCTTCCAAAGTAGTAGGTCTATTTTGTTAAAATAAAAACCATAATCATGTCAGATATGTGACGATGACGATAAAATAACAAATAACTCACAAACGAGTGGCTATCGTGACTTAAAGTTTAATTTTTGTATTAAAATTACATTTTTTAGGCTGTTTTTTTCCAATAAACTCCAAAAATCTTAAAATTAAGCCTATAATACTAGAAATTTTTATGACTTTTTATTATTGTCTATCATAATAGCTTTTAAATAAAATAAAAACCTACGTTCTAACATAAAAAATGTGCTGGCTAGGAGCATTTAAAGTTGACCACTGACGGTCAGTGGTCAACTTTAAATGCTTATTAATTTCCAATAAACTCCAAAAATCTTAAAATTAAGCCTATAATACTAGAAATTTTTATGACTTTTTATTATTGTCTATCATAATAGCTTTTAAATGAAATAAAAACCTACGTTCTAACATAAAAAATGTGCTGGCTAGGAGCATTTAAAGTTGACCACTGACCGTCAGTGGTCATTCAATTTCTAGTATTATAGGCTTTATTTTATTTTTATGACTTTTTATTATTGTCTATCATAATAGCTTTTAAATGAAATAAAAACCTACGTTCTAACATAAAAAATGTGCTGGCTAGGAGCATTCAAAGTTGACCACTGACGCTAGGAGCATTTAAAGTTGACCACTGACCGGTCAGTGGTCAACTTTAAATGCTCCTAGCCAGCACATTTTTTATGTTAGAACGTAGGTTTTTATTTCATTTAAAAGCTATTATGATAGACAATAATAAAAAGTCATAAAAATAAAATAAAGCCTATAATACTAGAAATTGAATGACCACTGACGGTCAGTGGTCAACTTTAAATGCTCCTAGCCAGCACATTTTTTATGTTAGAACGTAGGTTTTTATTTCATTTAAAAGCTATTATGATAGACAATAATAAAAAGTCATAAAAATTTCTAGTATTATAGGCTTAATTTTAAGATTTTTGGAGTTTATTGGAAATTAATAAGCATTTAAAGTTGACCACTGACCGTCAGTGGTCAACTTTAAATGCTCCTAGCCAGCACATTTTTTATGTTAGAACGTAGGTTTTTATTTTATTTAAAAGCTATTATGATAGACAATAATAAAAAGTCATAAAAATTTCTAGTATTATAGGCTTAATTTTAAGATTTTTGGAGTTTATTGGAAAAAAACAGCCTAAAAAATGTAATTTTAATACAAAAATTAAACTTTAAGTCACGATAGCCACTCGTTTGTGAGTTATTTGTTATTTTATCGTCATCGTCACATATCTGACATGATTATGGTTTTTATTTTAACAAAATAGACCTACTACTTTGGAAGAAATCATTTTTTTATTAAATAGAGTCATTAGTGAGTAATAAAAATTTTAATACATCAATAAAGTATATACGAATTTTTTTTTAATTTTTTTTTCTATTTTTTTGTTGATAATTTTTGATCTAGTTTCACCCCCTTTCGGGGTTGCACTTTATCCAGGGCCACACTGTATATGAGCATGTTAATCATATTTAATGTATGATCTTATTTTATAACATCATATAGTATTCAGCAAATTATGACTTTTGACTATTAAAAGCTTTGACCTAAAGAAATTATGCAAGGAAGTCTAAATGAAAAGAAAAGACTGTCGCCTAACCTAAATAACATGAAAAACTTAAGCTCTAATAAAAATTTCATTGTAATTTCTCATACCATTTAGGATCACAGAATATGAGTTGGGTATTTAAAAATAGTACATTATGATATAAGTGCGGTAAGTTGAAAATTATAGGCGAGGCGATATTGGTACAAGAAAGCAGAGGAGACCCTTTACGAGCAAATGTGTTATAACACATTTGCTCGTAAAGGGTCTCTTATTCTCTAATATACTTTCTAACCTAATTTTACAAATTTATAACAACATAATCAATTAACAATAAGTGGGTCATATTATTGATTAGACATGATAACGGGCGATAAGCCTAGACAGTTATGTACTTAGCTCCACCATAGTTATTGATAATTTTATTCGAGCAGTACTCCAGGTTTATCTCGAGTACGCTATTTGATATTAAAAATTGTCATTTGATTTAATTCATGGAAGAGATCACGTATTGTGATATCCTAGTGGTTTTAGCCAGTAGATACCTATCGAACATCTTGACAAAATAATGTTATGTACTAGACAAAATTAAGTGAACTAGCTGCCGTACGCTGGCAACCGCGCGGTGGTCGAAATGCGACAGCAATTCCGATTTTTTTTAAGTTCATTTTAGCATTGCCCATGTAAACTTTAACTATGTCAAATCTCACACTCTTCACTATGTCCCCTAAGGTCAATAAATTAATCTGAATCTCATCCTTCTGTCTTAAATTACGCACCCTACATTACTTTAAAGCAAATAAATAATTATTCATTGTAGTAATGGATAATTTTGATTAGATTTATTTTAACGTCATTGTTATATCAGCCGTAGGGCGTCCACTGGTGAACATAGGCCTACCTCATACATTTCCATTTGACTGATCTTGTACGACCTGCACCCAACGTTAACAAATATTTTAACACACCTAAATCTGCATAAACTTTTGAAGTAGGTAGAACGGTATTATAAAATAATAAAACCTCAGATTGTATGTTTGTTAGCCCCGGCGGAAGTGCCTAAACGCTCGGAAACGGAAGTTACAAGCCACTAATTGATTGCGCCCTAGGTAGCGTATGAAGGTAGTAGCTTATAGAAGTGAAACTCGGATTGCGCAAGCTCAGGGAGGTCTAGCTAGTGACCACCCTAGGTCAAATAGGTTTGTCATAATAACGTTTAATCAGCAGTTTCGCAAGCAGATCTTAATGCATTTTTCTAGTAGACGTACATTTTAAAATCTACATTTTAGATGTATAGGAAGCAAAAAATATATCTGAATCATTTGGAGATGTGCTATTAGAACTGAACTGTAATATGAAACATCTAATGTGGCCACTATACATATATACCCATAGGACGCTTCGTTTTTGATGTCATACCGCCAAACAGGCTTGATAGACGATTATTGATATCTCTTAGACGATACACAAACTAAAAGCCACAGCATTATGTCATACGGTATACTGCTGTGGGGGAGTGCTGCAGATATAAACACCGTTTTTGTGCTGCAGAAGAGGGCTGTTCGTGCAATTTATAATATGGGCCCCAGAGAATCATTACGCAATAAGTTTAAGGAAATAAATATTATGACATTCCCTTGTCAATACATCTATGAAAATCTAATGTATGTTCACAAAAATATTAATTTGTTTAAGAAGAATAGCGTTAATCATAACTTTAATACTAGAAATAAAGATACACTCGCTGTTCCCACTTGTAGACTCCATAAAGTTAGTAAATCGTTTAAAGGGCAAGGTGTACGCTTTTATAACAAACTCCCAAGGGATGTACAAAAATTGACAATTAACAAATTTAAAAACGTAATTAAACGAAATCTTTATAAAAGAGCCTACTATAAAATATCGGATTATTTAGATGATAGAGAAGCTTGGGATTGAAATTGCTCCAACTCGTTCAAAATGTTACAATTTAGACGTAATTTATGTTCAGTATTATGTATTGTAAAAGGATCATTAAAAAAAACAACCAGCCTTGTTTCTTGCCTTTCTTTCCTGGCTTGGTCGCGAAGGAACAGGCAGTAAAATTGACGTTTCAAAGTGATCCTTGTGATTTCAATGAATAAAAATATTTGAATTTGAATTTGAATTTAAAAGCTATAGATCCCATAGAAAGCTGCTGTTAGGATTTTTCTTTGTTATATTTGAATTGTATATATGTAGTTATTTTTTTTATTTACGACTTTCTGTCGCCTAATAATGCGGTCGGACTAGCCGCACCACCTTGACTGGGAGCTCGGCTTTGTCGGTGTGGAAGACTTATTATTGATGAGCGATATGGAAATAATACAGCAAGATAAAGACAAAAAAAAAACGCAAAGGACTTACTGCTACGTAAAGTCGGAAGAACAACCAAAACGTAGCATACACGAATACCGCGGCTGCATTTTTTCGATGGGTCGTGCTGAGTGCCTCTGTATTTCATGTCACGAATTTATACAGATTGACAGAGACATACACCGCGGTAGAAGTGAATATGTTACTTATGAAAGAGTTGGAGTTCTATTCGCTAGTTCTATTTCATGGCACCGGACATTCATCGTGTGGTGCAACCCTACAAGGTGACATATTGGATTGTAAATTGTAATGAGGGGATTGAAATTGCTAGTTTGCTGCAGTTTTTAACGTAATTCTAGGGGACACCTTGCTTGCGCCCTTGAACGCGAGAACAGGCCTCACTATTAGAATCGTATCGGTTGTAAATGATAGGTTAATTTACTACCTAATTAGATATAATTATCATACGTTACTGATTCATTTTATTCACTCTATTTTCTGCATATAAATATGAATAAAGTAAGTAGCTGACTATTCCGCGCTGACTACAAATACCTATGTCCGGAGAGTCGGTTTTCCCGGAACATCTCTGATATTAAAAGATGTAACATAGGAAATAATAATAATAATTAATATTAATTTTAATATCTCTTATATTACAATACATTCTTAAGAAATTACTATTTTTTTCATAGTAATTAAAATCTATTAAATCTAGTGCTCCTTCATTTAAGGCTTGCGCAACGATGCCTAAACGTATTTAGTAGCCAAATATGATTTAGAGCGTCGTCAAATCATACAAATACGTCAAATTTAAACATGTTTAGACGCTAATTACGTTTAGGGATCGTTGTGCAAGACGGGCTTAAAGGCGACCATATAATTTCACAATTATCAGTCGATGATTTTAACTCGGCTGGGCAGCAGCAGCGTTCGGAAAACATTATTTGATGTCAAATTTATCAAATCGAAGCAAATGTCAGTTTGTAAGAAAATGTAGCCGTTGGTAGAATAGCCTCTAAACAGGTTACCGATGCAAGGTTACGACAATAATTTCACTAATAATTTTCGTCTTTCATTCATACATTTTGGTTAATCACAAGACTGTGGTAATCAATTTGTAATGCAGAATAGTTAGAGATCATTGGCAGGGTTTCAAAAGATTCCGTTAAAACTGAAATTACTTACGAGCACCGTACCTTCCCACTGAACTAAAATGTGGAAGCGCCTGTAGCCTTTAGGTTAGTGAGTGAGAGTTTTAAGTGATGGTAATCTCTGGGGTTTACAGATGATTCTTATTTATACAAAAAGTTTGATGTGGGAGTGTACAGACAGACAGACCGCCCGAAGGCCTCCGACATGGCTTGACAAATTTTATAGCCAGGACCAACATTTTAATTGTGCTCTCTCTCAAATCATACTAATATATGCGAAAGTGAGTGTAGTGTTTATTTGTTACGCTTTCACGTCGCACCTGAACCGAATTCGATAAAATTTATATGAAATATAGACAAATTATGACGTAGGCTACTTTTTATTGACGAATCACGCGTGCGATGCCGCGAGCGAAAGCTTATTATGTTTTTTTCATAAGTTTCTATTCACTCATCCATGAGGAGATTATACCAAAGTCGTGCCCCTCTATCCCTGTCTATCGCTTTAAGCTTGAAAGCGCTTGGTTGTAAATTAAGTATACTAATGGCCACCCATCCAAGTAGTAATCGTACGGAACGTATTAACATAGCTGACGTGTTATCAAAAGCAATGCAAATAAACAAAAAAACCGGCCAAGTGCGAGCCGGACTCGCGCATGAAGGGTTTCGTACCATTATCTATAAAACCGGCAAAAAATCACGTTTGTTGTATGGGAGTTCCCTTTAAAAATTTGTTTTGTTTTAATTTAATTATTTATTTTTAAAGTGAATACATAACTAAATATTCTGTGAATATTTCAAGCGTCTACCTGTTGCCGTTATCAATATTGAGCAAAAACGAGCAAAAAAATCACTTTTGTTGTATGGGAGCCCCCTTAAATATTTATTTTAATCTGTTTTTAGTATTTGTTGTTATAGCGGCAACAGAAATACATCATCTGTGAAAATTTCAACTGTCTAACTATCACGGTTCATGAGATAAAGCCTGGTGACAGACAGAAAGACAGACAGACAGCGGAGTCTTAGTAATAGAGTCCCGTAAAGTATTCAGTGGGTACTCTGTGTACCCCCGGGTTGATAATAATGATGGAAGGTACTGAAACTGTTAGACACTTATTATTAACGGTCATAATACCACAGTCATCAAATAGACGGCAAAAATGACAAAGCATTGTAGCTTCCGTGCAATCAACAATCATGGACAATAGGTAGATCGCTGATAACAGCCCCAGTAACCTCTAATTGTAAGGAACTGTTATTTATGGTGGTTTTTAATCTATGGTAGGCAGGCCGATGGTGTCATAGCCATTTTAATTGTAGTTCTAGCACATAAAAGTGTTCTAGTAATACTCGTGGAAATCCTCACAATGAACAACAAAACCAAATGATACAACATTGGATGGTTTCTATTTTGATCAAGCGAAGCAAGATCTCCAAATCTACTTGGGCAAATCAGCGTTGTATGTATGTATGTTTGTTCGAGAATAACTTTCGAAGAGTTTATCCGATTATAGTGAAATTTGGTATATAGGTAGGTAGTGATGGCACAATTTTGGTGTGACTGCATGAGGCAACGATCAATAAAATACTGTAATAAATAGAGATTATAATTTCTTTGGCATGAGGTAAAAATGTGAAGGGGGGGGGGGTTGTTAAGCAATGTCTTTCATGAGGGGTAAAAAAGAACAGAATGGGACTATCCGGTCAAGTGGCACGTTTAATAAAAGGTCTTTGTGAGTACACTTTCCCATTTTTAGTTTTAGTTTAAACCTTGTAGTTTTCAAGTTATTAGCCATAATAAAAACTGAACTTTGACAAAATTCACAGGGTACACCAGTGACCTCACAGTGCTGTAATTTAGTATGCGTGTAGCTTTAGTGACACCAACGTAGGGAAAAGTCTAAAAATCCAGAGAACTGCAGTTTCTACCCAAAAAAAGAGATACCAATTAACATGAACTCCCGTTACCTATAATTTGAAATGAAATTGTAGGTCAAGTAGGTTGGTTCTCATTTCGTGACACCATTTTGATAGTCAAAGATTACAAATAATATTTTTTTCTTTTTATGGGAGACTCGTGAGATCTCAGTTCGGGGCTATAGCTTCTAGCTTATATAAAGTGAAACTTGGTGCTTATTAATTGTACTAATTGTTATAATGTTAATTTTATTTGGCATTATGCGGTTGATTTTTCGATTCTTGTTAAGACACTCGTACAAATCTCGGCGGCATGCAAAATGATAGACGTCAAAACACACGTCAACGATTTCTTTGTGCTAGCTTCTGTTGGAAGAGTTTGTTCTAATTTCTAGACTTGCGCAAAGAAATCGTTGACGTGTATTGCCTCCATTAGAATGCCCTTATGAGCCCCCACACACGTCAACTATTTCTTTGCGTTAGCCTTACACAAGCCTGGCTTGTCCAAGGGTACGTAGGCCTCTGAGGGAACAATTTGTTAAAATTTTTAGGTTGGCGCAAGGTTTGCGCCAAGAAATCGTTGACGTGTATTGCCTCCATAAGATTGACTTTTTGAGCCCCCACACACGTCAATGATTTCTTTGCGATAGCCTTGCGCAAGCCTGGCTTGTCTAAGGGTGCGCAAGCCTCTGAGGGAAGAATTTGTTAAAATTTCTAGGCTGGCGCAAGGTTTGCGCCCAGAAATAGTTGACTGGTTTAGGCTCCGTAAGAAAGATAAGGTCCGACTATACATACTCCAATAAATAAATGACTAAACTATTGTCTACACATACAATCTAGGTAATGTACAAACGTAGTTTACCTGTACAAAACATATTTCTAACTTGTTTGAACATAACACATACATACCTATCTACCTAGATATTCTCGTAGGTGTTTAGAAAATACATATTTTATTTGTGTGCACGTATCTACCTATTTTGTTTTGATATTTTATTATATATGTACCTATAGGGTGTTTGATAATATACGCATAAAAATTAAAGGGGTTATTTTGATGAGCATAATAAATAAGTTTGTGAAATGTTAACCATAGAAATGTGAAATTTATTTTGGCATGTAAAAACAAACACTTTATTAAACTTATGTTGTGCTATTGCATAATGCTTGCCATCTAACCACAGATACTGTATTGGTGACGTCTCGAGATATCTCTTGTTGTCCGTTTCTAACCCAAAACCCGCAGCCATTTCCGAAAGGGATATCAGACCGGCTTTTATTTTTGGATGTCGATTGCAAGAGTAGGCAGTAAGTTTTATATCGAATTAATCACCTAAACTTAGTCGATTTTCTTTAAAATTTGATAATATAACTAGTAGTTTTTTTTTCAAGAAGTCTTTTTTTATGTTTTGAGAAACCGTCATTTGAATATCGTTAGTATATTACCAAAAACCCTGTATAGTCCTCCTCATCGATTTCGATGACGGCGACCCTAACTATATTTAATATATTAAATAATACAACTACATTAAATAATTATTATAATACATTTATTAATTATTAGGATATGGAGTTACTTGGACACTTTACCTATCTACCTACCTTCCTAACTTTATGTTTAACTTGTGACTTTAGAGGGTACAAAATGTTACCTAGTTTATAAATTCTCATTGTAAGTGACTAAATTTTTTATAAATGAGAAATAACGATTCTTTATACTGAAAGGTGCATGTATCTTTTTACCTGTACGTCTCAAGGTCATGGGCCATGCAATGTCATGTACGCTGTTTTAGGTGTAGGTACTGAGGTAATACAATTGTTATTAGAATAGAATATAAATATTGCACACTAACAAAATTAAAAATACAAAGAAATGCACAAAAATAAAAGTAAGTACAATGGCCGGTCTTATCGATATAAGCGATCTCTTCCAGACAATCTTTGGATGGACAGGACAAAACAAAATCAAAAAGACGGTGGTGTATCTATGTTCATAAACCTACATAAACTATCTATACTTACTAATAAACTAAATATATATACAAATATAATAATATATATTTAAACTACAATAAAGGAGATAAACATAACGATATACTAGCAGTGCGTAGACAAAGAAAGTTATTAAGTTAAGTAGTTATTGGCGGTGGTAACCACTTAAAAATAAAAAGCGTCACCTCATAGTCTAAAAACAATGAGGCAAATATTTCTGAATTAAATCTATAATTTGTAGAATCGTTATAGCAATAATCCGTTCGCAATCCTAACTTTTGGAAAAAAATCAAATCTGTATTTACAGATTTAGTAAAATAGGAGCTCAACGTGAAAAAGTGAGTTTGTTTTTTATAGTTGCAACAATAAATAAAACTGGCCAAGTACGAGTTGGACTCGCACACGAAGGGTTCCGTACCATTATCTATAAAACGGGAAAAAAATCACGTTTTTTATATGTGAGCCCCTTAAATATTTGTTTTATTTTAATTTAACTATTTATTTTTAAAGTGAATACATAACTAGATATTTTGTGGATATTTCAAGCGTCTACCTGTTGCCATTATCAATATACAGCGAATACGAGCAATAAAATCACGTTTGTTGCATGGGAGCCCCTCTTAAAGATTAATTTTATTCTGTTTTTAGTACTTGTTGTTATAGCGGCAACAGAAATACATCATCTGTGAAAATTTCAACTGTCTAACTATCACGGTTCATGAGATACAGCCTGGTGACAGATAGACAGACAGACAGACAGCGGAGCCGGAGTGTTAGTACCTAATAGGGTGCCGTTTTACCCTTTGGTTAAAAAGGAATGATGCCTCAACCCTTTCTAATGTTGCGAAAGAGGATTAAAAATGATCAATTAATTATCATTGGAGCGAGATTTAATTTTCATGTTAGGTCGCAGTATTGTTCAATCTGTCGGACCAGGAGGGTAAGGGAGGAGAGGGGGGGGGGGTTATAATAGGTGCGTGCACGCATGACGAGCACCTGGCCGAGGTATACCGGCTCTGCCGTATGCCACACTCTCTATGCAAACTTCGTTTCGTTTGAATGAATCAAACGATCCTTGCTGTTTTTATAGAAAAAAATATGACAGTTACAAAATTTTTATGATTTCTAATTGCGAAAAATTTCGGGTTTTTGGTTTTTTAATTTCGTTTTTATAGATCGAAGAAAAGAGGTGAAGGTTCAATGTGTTACCATAACAATTTTTTTTTTACAAAATTTAAAAAACCCTGACCCTTTGTTTTTGCGACAGGGGTTCAAACCTGATCAAGGTAAGAACCGCTCCGAACACACTATCTATAAAAAAAAACGTATCAGAATCGGTCCATCCGTTTGGGAACTACGATGCCATAGACAGACAGACAGAGGCGTCAAACTTATAATACCCCTCTTTTCATTGGGGGTTAAAAATTAAGGTATCCGATACTCGGTATACTCGGTATAATTTTAACTAAAAACTGCTATGAAGCTATAAATATTATTTTCATCAGAAACAGAATATTAACCATGATTACCGAGTTTTTGTGTGTGTTGGGTGGGACATTATCTGATTTAGATAAATATAATTATTTGTGATTCTGATGTCTCTGACAAAGGACTGCTCCTTCGGACATAGGGTTACCAGATTCAATACGATTTCCTGACCAAATGATGACCGTAATATTTATGTATTATTATCGACTATTATTGTGATATTTATTTTGTATCGCGTGAATGCTAGTACGATCATTAGTGCAACGATAGTTTTTCTCTTCCAAAATTTTCCGACAAATTCTATTATATCCTGATTCCCTTAATCAAAGTGCTGTAATTCCTAACATGTCAAATTATTGTCGTTCTGGTAATCCTATCCCGCCATGCAAATCATAGGATTCTTTTATAAATAAATCGATTTAAAAAAAATGTCCATTCCATGGCCATCAACTTAAAATTGATTCTGACTTACAATGACCAATTTCCTAATCGACAATCACACATACGTAAAACGTCCATTTAGCAGAATGATCAATACGCATTATGACGCATACTTAAAATGGGAGAGAAGTAGGAGGGGGGGGGGGTTAGTATGGGATAGTATTTCTTCAGAGATGAGTATTTTAACTATCATTTAATTTTAAATTCATTTACTCAATAACAATTTACTAAAATCGTGTTTGAACTGAACTTATTACCACCAATAAAATACAAAATTAAAATACAACAAATATTCCCTGAATATCCCAAAAACAGTCGATTTTTATACAAAGGGTTTCTTTTATAGACGTAGAAAAAACGGTCATTGATACTTACCTAATTAATTTAATTGCAAATACGTGTATATTCTTGATATTACAATTTTCTTTACAAAGCAAAGGTACTCGACTTTCAGCTTCATAAATCCGTTGCCCGTTCCCATCTCGAATCAGACATTGTTTATAAAACACCGGCCTTCTTTTATTTAACTAACCGGTCTCTTTTGATCTCGAGCGTTTGCAAATTAGGATTAAACAAGTTTGCTTTATCTAGTTTTTAGTTTTTTATATGCATTTCCCACGAGATGATTCTTTGTGTACTTCGTAGTTTTATACATCAGCTTACAAGTATTAATTATCTATGAGAAAAAATATTTCAGGTGCAATATCCGATTTGATTTATTGATGAGTGTTTTAACTATCATTTAATTTTAAATTTATTTACTCAATAATAATTTACTAAAATCGTGTTTGAACTGAACTTATTACTAACCATAAAATACAAAATCAAAAATAACAAATATTTCCTGAATATCCCAAAAACAGTCGATTTTTATAGAAAGTGTTTCTTTTAAAGACGTAGAAAAAACGTTATCCTCGCTAGTGAGGACAAATACCGGCAAGTTCAGCAGTGATCGGGAGCAGTTGAGCTGTCTATAAATTGTTATCTTAATTGTTAGCTCATTGGTTCTTACCTAATTAATTTAATTGCAAATACGTGTATATTCTTCATATTACAATTTTCTTTACAAAGCGAAAGTACTCGACTTTCAGCTTCATAAATCCGTTGACCGTTCCCATCTCGAATCATTCATTGTTTATAAAACACCGGCCTTCTTTTATTTAACTAACCGGTCTCTTTATCTTTTTATCTCGAGCGTTTGCAAATCAGGATTAAACGAGTTTGCTTTATCTAGTTTTTAGTTTTTTATATGCATTTCCCACGGGATGATTCTTTGTATACTTCGTAGTTGGAAACATAGTCGTGTTCGTAGTGGGAACAAGTATAAATTATCATTAAGAAAATAATATTTCAGGTGCAATAACCGATTTTTTTTGGTATATTTTAGTTATCCCCACTACGTCCCCACCGGTGCGCAGAGGCCTAGTAACTTGATAATCACTACAAACATACATACTTAAATACGGGCAATTTGTTTTCATATACATAACTTAATAATACCCGTGTATGTAAATTAAAACATGTATGTTTGTAGTAATGTTCAGATAAAGATAAGACGAGGCCTCCACGAACCGGTGGGGATTTCGATAATATACAGTTTTTTCTAAATCAATAGCGCCAGTTTATGTAGGTAATTTTACTTTGGTTTTACCATTTATCAAGAGGTGACTTACATTTTGAGAAGAGAGTGTATTACAGTCCCACGAACGACAATCGCGATGTTGGATTTGAAATAGGTTGTCTGTAACTCCATGATGTGCAAAGTAAACTTGCGGCTCCTGTTTAGTCTACTGCATCACAGGCTCATCGCTTCTCTGTAGCATTGTTTGTTTATTCCGCCCTCCTTACTTAGCGTAAACTTCAGTGCACCGTATTATACCCCTCTCCGGACATTCAGCAGGATTAACTCGTATCTGGACTGATCTGCGAAATCTCTCGCTTTTAATTCACAATTTCATAGTATAACCGTCGAGCTAGACCGGTTTATGGGCGTTCTTTGTGTACTTGCGACGTTTGGACCGTTACCGTTATTCCATGGAGGGTGCGATTTGCTTTGAAAGAGACGCATACACACACCCGGCAACGGACATCCCTATGGGTAGCTACCTGCGAGCTCATTCATATGCAAATGAAAAAAATATTTAAATCGTTACACAAAATCAAGTTGAGACAGATTAATATCGATTGACTTTTTATAAAATCCATTCAGCGGATTTGATGGAAGAGTAACTGCGTGTCTGTCTTCGGCGCTCGCGCATCGACGCAGGCGCCAAAATAAATAAGCAAGCTTCCTCGTGCCACGCTGAAAGGAATGATTGCGGTCTATCGAACTCGATTGAATATTTCATGTTATTCCAATAAAAAGTACGATCGAAAGTTGCGGCTACAAACGCTACTGAATCATTTATTGACATTATCATGGACTGCTATTACCGCTATTGTTCTACCATTCTATTTGCTTAGCTGTTTTATTTTGTACACGAGGCGCGAATTTCGCTTCGAATGTCTACACTTTCGGAGTACCGTGGATGTTAGCCCAGTTTCTAAATACGTCGCGGTTTAGGCTACAGGTTTCGAACGTTCGATTATGAAAACATTGTTAAAGTTTTATTGTATGGTGTTGATGAAGGCCGACAGGGCAGTTGTCCAAACACCGCAGCGGCGGCGACGCGATGAATTATTGAGTGGACTGAGCGCGCACTAATCGATTTACACCTGTTCCATGGCTTTAAACAACACGCCCACGCTTTCTCGTTGCTTTTTATTCTACCTATAAAAAGTAAATATGATAATAATCTTACGACTTATCAATTAAAAATTCAGGAAGTAGATAGTTCGCAGGGATAATAATTGGTGACATTGTGCGTTGCTGGTGGCTTGGTGATAACCTGCAGTGGTTGAGCTATTGCATGTAGACACATGCTACTAGTTAAACCACTGCATTTAGACTGCAAACTCTAATTAAACGTAGCTGACCGTACAACCACTAACCTATTTGCTTAGAGACGAAGGCATAAAACTTAGCTAATAAACTTGTTATGCTTTCGTAATTTTTTTTGGATTTTATTCGTGGTTTTCAGGTTTTACACAAAACACCATGAAAATTTTATGAGTAAATCCAGATCGAACCGGTATAATTAGGGTTTCTTATTATTCTGTATAAAATAAAACTAAAAATAGTTTTCTAAAACTAAAAATTTAATTTAAAATAGAAATAGACGCTCTAGATATCCAATAACGCTAAACACTTTAAACACAAAACTCAAATTGTGAGACTCTCCCTGCGATAATGTTTAAATTCATAACAATCACTGATCAATATACTGTTATTCTAAATTCGAAAGTAACTCTGTCTCCCTGTCTGTTAAGTTTTCACGAATAAACGGCTAAAACGATTTCGGTGAAATTTGGTATACAGATAGATCACCAGGATTGGGATATAGGCTATTTTGTACCCGACTGCCCAAAATGAGGGTAATGTTTTTATTGAAAAACCACGCGTGCGAAGCCGCGGGTTAGCTAGTACCATATAAAACACTTTTAATAAGTACATTATGTGCATAACCCGTTGTAGTTTGACCCTTCTTTACATTTAGCTAACGTTATTATTTGAATTATTGAACTAGAAGTAATATCTATTTACATTTAATGACATATCGATCGCGCAGGCGCGTGCACTATGAACCAATGGGTGCAGTCTTCGCCCAAATCCATAACATAAATAGTGCAGGGGTTGAGTGGTTAGTAGGGTAGCAAGTTTCAAATGTGCCTCTCTTACTCCAATACTTGATATTCAGTAAACTTAGATATTGATGGTTATGGCAAACTGCAATGGCTTGGTATACTTACTGCGGATATAAACGGAAAGGAAACTTTTACCCAATAATTGGGTATCCAATGAAGGATGTGATGAGAGTGATTGACGCAAAAAAAGTATGTAAGGATCATAGCAAGTGGAGATCCGTAGTCTCTGCACTCCTCCGGGATAAATAAATAGATATATGTATATACCTGGACATTTCCTGTATAATACTTATATAATTTTTTTTTGTAAATATATACTTATAGTATATAGAAAAACATCCAGGACCGAGAACAAATATCTGTAGATCATGCAAACATTTGTTCCGCGGCGGGAATCGAACCCGCAACCTCCAGCGTCTCAGCCGGCTATTCGCCTACTGCGCTACGGATACTCGTCGAAAGGCGTGACAGTATGTATGTATGTAGCTGGGTACCCTCACAGATCATCATCCATAGGTACTTAAACACAAGGATGCCCACCATGTCTGGCACGCTTGCTTGTTCACAATTAACTATTTAAAAAAATAATTATTGTATTATGGTACACATTTGATTTTGACACAATAATTAATTAGGTACTAGATATTAATAATGATCTAATTGACCGAGCGAGCGTCTTCGAGTTTCGAGATTGGCCAAAAAATGCTTTTGCCCGTATTTTTGTCTGTTCTCGCCTACAGGTCACATTTTTCAACCGATTTTGACGAAAATTGGCACACAAGTTCCTTGATTTATTTAAATTTTTTAGTCAATTGTGATTTTTGATTTGGGGAAAAGGGGGGAAGTTTTCTGTAGCGTTATTTATCGACGGATTTAAATCAAATTCAATTCGGAATCGCCCCCGACGCAAGAAGAGGGGGTGTTATAAGTTTGACGCGTATGTCTGTCTGTGTGTCTGTCTGTGGCATCGTAATTCCCAAATGGATAAACTGATTCGGACGCGGTTTTTTTTAATACAAAGATAATTTCACGGAGGCGGTTCGTAGTCTCTTGTTGTTAGCAGTCGACGACGCAATGCAAATTTGGTGCCCAGCTCCAAACAATGTCACACGTCCTTGCATGCCCAACCTGCCCTACCACCTGCACGATTAATTACCTGCTCCAACGCTGCAATTAATGAGAAGACGTACTGTGTACTGGTCAAAATGTCTATAGTCTTGAGACATCGACACGAAAGAAGAAGCTATTTAACACAAGAGTGGGGTGGAGGGTTTTTAAAACCTTTAAAAAATAACTTGTTTAAGACGCGCTTACTATATAGGGGTGCGTGTGTGAGTAGACAACGCGGGCGCGGGTACCTCACATGCATAAGTAATGCATTGGTAAGGGCGGGAACACGCGATGCAGTAGGGCAGCCCCAAATGGCGTCCTTACCATTTACAATAATCGATGATGCTCTGCTTATTGCCTACTTATGATTCAGCTATAAATACAATTTTATAAGAAATTCGTAATTGAACGAGCGAGCGAAGCGTCTCGGTTTCGAGGATGGTCAACAAATGCTTTAGTCCGGCTGTCTGTCTGTTTGTGCTCGCCTACAGGTCGCATTTATCAACCGATTTTGACGAAAATCGACATACAAGTTTATTGATTTATTTAATATTTTTAGTCTAGTCGATTTTTGATTGCAGGGGAAAATAGTGGGGAAGTTTGCTGTGGGAAATTATTTATCGACAGGTATCAATCTTTGAGAGGCACACTAAGGACTTCATTCTACACAAGATGTTGAAAAAAAAAATCTAAATAGGGGAAGCGTAGGTGGGAAAAGGGGGCGAAGTTTGCTGTAACTATATAATAATATATATGGACGGATTTAAATTTTTGAAATTTTTCGGTAAATGTATACCTACCTATTAGACCTCCTAGAACCAACGGAACGCGAGTAATCGCTAAAACGCCAATATTTTTCTCAAAATTCTACATAGATCTATTGGAAAATTCAAGCACCTGAAATTCGATTTAAAATTGGACTTTCTTTCTTAATTTTGTTGCGCAAATTACTTTTAGGACTTGGGACGCGAGGTCTACTGTTTTCACAGAACCATTAGTTTAGTTTCTAGCTGACTTACCCCGGCTTTACGCGGGTAATAAGTAGAAGATACTTTCCTCCGTTCAAAATCATGCGAGTCTCTATATCTGTGTACCAAATTTAATTAAAATTAAATAAAATTTACATTCAAAACGTAAAAAACTTTTGTATTTATAATATTAGTTTGTGATTTAATCGGTAAACAATCGATGGATATAGTAGTATAGGATCGAGCATAATAGTAAAGTCAATAAATTTTAATAAGTTCTCCGAGTTTCATTTAATGAAAATAAGGCGTCAGAGATAGAGAATGTTTTTAGAATTTCTTTATCTATATCTCTAAGGAACGCTTCCTGCTGTAGTCATTCAATCACATAGACATTGTGACATATTTTTTTACACCTCATTCTATATATTCTGACATATCCAATCTTGCAATTTGAGTTAGGGAAGGCTTTCTTTCACCGTAGTTAATAAGTTAATTTTTTTAAGCTAGCACGCCATCTTTTTTTGCTCTGGTGTTGGCAGGTAGAACATGCTTTTAGCATTCAGTATTCAGTATTTTGTTGCGTTCATATAAAGTGGATTAAAATGTTACATGTCAGATCTTATTGACTAGTCAAGAGTCCATATGTACCCTGCAAGTAAGAGTGTAGCAATATTAAAGCTAACTAGGCAGGTCTAGTGGAATCGAAGTTGACTGATTTTATGTTTTGAATTTGATTGGTTAGTGAAATCATTATTGTAGAAAATTATTTACATGTCGTTGTCGTTAAAAAAGTCGTCTAATGTGTAGTAACTCTTTTCCATTGTATATGTTTAATCTATGTTCAAAGATGTTTTCGTTTTCTTGTGCTTTAATTTGTTCTAGTATTTTGTTGTATATTTTTACTGCATTACATTCAGCCTACCTTTTTTACATTTTATGTGTATTTTGTGTATTTGTTAATAAATTGTTATACATTCGTATTAGAAAGACTGAAGCTGAAAGATGGGTCGTTACTAGTAGGTAATGATTATTGATAGCATTGAGCCATTTATAGTGAAGCCATACTAATGTACGTCGCAGTACAAAGGACTGACTGCACGGTACAATCGGCCGTGTATCTCTATTTTACTGTCGGCAGCGGAAACGTGTAATTACTTCGCCGACCATCGCTCGATTGACGTGATTTGGGGCTAAAACCGTCGCAAATAACTAAAACTCACATAAATTTTCAAACCAGATTGAGGCCAGGAAAACTTAGCGGAAAATCACTGGAAAGTGTAACATTAGATAAGTGTTTGAAGTGCTAAATTAACATACGACATGTCGCCCCAATAAATAACCTCGGAGTTGTTGAACGCGTTCCAAGTAAATAGTACAGGCTTCCGTATCGTGCGGATGCGAGACATGGCATCTAGCCGAAACCGCTACTAATCTGAGCCGGCGCAATTTATTGCACAAAATCACATTTAATTACCACCCATCTGTTAATTTAGGACGGAGCAGTGACGTTGTAAGTATATCATCGTAGAACAATGTCGGACAACGACCGAAGTTACACAGGAACACTCGAGTGTAGTGGTTCCGCTCCCTTTGTCACTCCATACGTAACCCGATCCATAGCCGCGACTTCCGCGCGAAGCCCTTCGATCCTTCGGTAATCCTCAGACAGTAGATTACACGACACGACTATATAAACCACTTAGCATCCAGCTGATCACGTCTATCACACTTTTTAGGGGTTCGTAATCATTTCGTGATCCTTAAAGACGGACGCGTGGAGCTTTCTTCGTGTCTTAATTATTATTTATGTATAACAGCTGGCGAGCAGAGGTTGGTCGAGCGAGGCTGACTCCGTCCGGCGAACGACGCGGTTATTTATAAAGCAGAGTTGCGTCTCGTTTTGTCTTCGGCGCGCTCTTTATTTTGTCTAAATATACGCAGTTTTGGGAACGTCGCCGGCCGCCTCTGCCGCGACACCAGCTCTGGCAGCGCGCCAATGTCTCTCTTTTCTCGCTAGCTTATCTTTTGTCGAAACCTACATAACGCACGATACTAAGCGAACATCTTGAGGGTATCTTCCAAAACGATGCGTTTAGCGAGGATCCTCTGAAAAACTGTTACAATATGACTATAATTTTCTAGGTATTAGCGAAAAGGTTTTCCGCATGCTTTCATGGTGCAACAACGCACGACGATAAAAATTAGGACGGGAGCCTAATGCCCCACGCTGCGCACGTGTTTATTCTGGAAATAAGTGTCCCGAGAACTACCGCGCCCGTCACTAGTAGTAATAAATCGGGCAGCGTACGGGGACCGGTGGTAAAATGGAGAGGAACACCAGATTGATGGCAGACGACACCGGTCAGATCAAAGAGAAGGTCACCGGACGCACGAAAATCCACGGCCGTGCGTGAGACGAACGGTTTGGCCAAAACTGGGCCATTCATACACATCTATTCTAAGCCAGTTAACTAGCATGACATATTTATTTATTTTACAATGTATTGTACACTATAGGTATTTGCAAAACAATGTTTTATGTTCAATGAAAGATTTCATAAGCTCTTAGGTTCGACGTTGCATCGCATTTGCATAAACGTGGAGCTCGTAAGCAATATGAATATCTACGCTTTGGGATGCTTCAATTGTTTGTAGTTCGGTATTTAAGTGTTTTATGATAGTTACGTTGGTTGCAGAGGCATTGGCATTGGAAGTTATGCTTTGTGCTACAAATATAATAATATACCTACCTACGAGTTTAGCTCCGCCCGCTCGCTCCGCACGCGTCTAAAATCGTATTTCCGTAGAATCCTTACAAGCGTCGTTAAGCACTTACTGTCGGCTTTGCAGTTCGATGACCTGAACTCCAGAAGACGTCCTGAAAAATCGAAATTCCTCAAAACAAAGGCTTATAAAACCTACTCCTGTCTGAAATTTATATTGCGAATTTCGTGTGACTAATTTGAGTTTACGACTGATTCGTTTAGATTTTCTTCGTCACACTTTGTACACCCACATAAGTGTTTTGCACATTCTTATTGCTTTTAAATATTTATATTACTAGGTAGACTGTTGAGTGTAACTAACAATCGATTAGACCTTTAAATAAAAGTCTATCTGGGTCACATACGAGCTTCATATGAGTGACAAAAGAGCACAGCTTGCTTTAAGGTCGTACAACAATAGACATAAAGGAAAGAGGAAATTTTTAATGAATCAAGATAAGCTTTGTGGTGGACAGTAGTTCGACCTCGGCCGTCAAATGGCGTGGCATCGATCCACTGAATGTAGTGGCATACACAAACATATCGCACGATATACAGCCTTGATTTTAGAGGTGAGTCTTGATGGGGGAGGAACCAAATTTCATGATGGATTTTGGTGCAGAGCCCGCCTTGGAAATTAACACCGTCTGACCTATTTACGTCCAGGCGTAATGCATTTAATGATCCGGTTTGGAGGGCAGGATGAGCCAGTCAACAGACAATGAAAAAATGCACGCTTTGATGCAAAACAATAGCTAGCGCGTAGGCCGCCTGCTACAATCTGAAAACAAGAATATGACGTCAATAATGTTTTACTTGCTCTGAGGTTATGAGTCAAGGAGATCAAGGCATGGGAAATATACATTCTCTGCTTGACCACAATAGATTACCAATCCATCATAGATTGCGAATCCTCAGCGCATCATATCATCAGCCACAAATTGCTGGTTGAAAAGTCAAAAGCGGTAATTTAGTAATCAACAGAAGGCCGATGTTGATATCAATAGCATCAGCCGAACCGAGACTCCTTCCGGGTTCTCCGGATGTGATCCATGGTAATCACCGGTTTTCACCATACAATGGCGAAAATATGTTTTGACACGCTCCTCTGATCAGTAAATTAGGGATTTAGCATTGTATCTACAGTGATTGCAAACTTCCTTTAACAATGCTGTTGTTTGGATTATGTAGGATGATGATTATCTGCCTGTTTCCATGAATGGACCTAATGATTTGTCATCATGGTGTAATCAGTCTTCAGAAACTTAATCGGTTTAGCCGTGATTTTATTATTTTAGAAAAGAAAAACGAGGTGTTAACAATATGCAGTGAATTCATGCGATGATTTAATAGAATTACAAACATTCGCAGTAACTGTTGACAGTGGAATTTCTAGATGCTATATCTACATAGAATTGGTAGCACGGTAGGTAGTGATGAGGAATTACTAATTATTTACCTTTCTGACTTTTACTGATTGCAATTTACAATTCGTAGCAAACCAATGTGTTTATAAGATTTGAGGGCGAAGTGACAGTAAACTGCATGTCCTACCTTGGGTCATAGTACACCTACTGAAAATGCGTTAATGCTTTTAAATAGATTTGATCGGAATTGGTCAGAGCGTAGGAGCTGCCAATCAACGGACAATGTGATGCCTCGACAGGCATTTTAGTAATTGAACTCAGGTGCCAAAGTCTGAAAGCCATTTATAGAGTGTTTGTCGTCTTCTTGTGAAGAGACATGTCCCTGGATGCCTGCGCCCGGGCGGCGTCGAGCGACGGAAATAGCCGCCGCTGTCGACTCGCGCTTAACAATGCAATAAAAAGAAATTAACATCGACGTTGCTTGCGCTAAGTTGACTCGTGTGTCATTTGGAAGTGGTCCAACCTACCGTGATATATTTTAGCTCTCTTCTAGCCACTTCCGATAAGTGACACCGAAAATAAACGACGAAAAAATAATGTTTTTTTTTCAGCGGAATTCGGTGTTCTCTTTTCTCTGTCACCTCATTTTATCTTTTATTAATAGATTATGTTCTTGTTGCAGGGTTTGGACTGGCGGCTGCCGCGGCGGCAGGAGCGAGAGCTGGATATCCCACCGTATTACAATCTCCGTACGGGTGAGTACCAGCTGGCAGCACTTTGAAAGCCTCTGTACGATGCATTCAGTGTTCAATGGTTCAACACTTCGATGTTTGCCAGCACAAGCGGCGCCGCATGCCGCTCTATTTACATCTCACGAGACAAAAATCAGACTAAACGTCGTTAGACAGCTCGCTTAGCAAGTGCTGCGTCTACATCAAGGAAGAAGTTGAATCGCTTGTATTTTAGGGTAATCTTACGGATATACCAACTGATATAATGTAAAGGGAAATCTAGCAAGAAACTAATTTGAACCATGAAGATCTAGGATCTGTTTTCCTTAATTCGAATTTATAAATAGGTCATTGGACGATCGAAGACAAAAATAAGGAATCTTGTCATACGGGGGCGAAGTAGTGAGAATCAGGTTTAGCATAATTATAGATAAGGTACAGTTGCTGAGCTGACTTTTGTCTCGGTAGATGAGGCGAGCGGCGTCTCCGGACGGCTAGCGGCGCGGCCGGCGGCCGGCGGACCTCACCTAGACTAAATTACAAAAATGTTCACATAGGTATCTATGGCAAGCGTGAGCGTGAGAGTGGATTTTTTTCGTTTTGGGTGTGAATTAGTCGATTGGGTTTTTTAATGTTTACGTTTTAAAGCTATACCGGCATGGGCGGCGCCCGCGACGGCTCCGTCGGGCGGGGGCGCCGCCCACCCGTCACTATCCGCATTGTTTTTACACAATGCTTTTTTCATATAATTATTTATTTTTATGTTTTATGCCGTGTTCGTGTAAGATTTTGTTGATTTGAGTTTTGTTGGTGGTGGATTTCATTTAATTTTAATACGATTGATGTATTGGGGCGATCGGCTCGAGGGCGCGCAGTGTGTGCGTAGGTGTGCGCGCGCGCTCGAGCCGGCTCGCGGCCCGCGCCGCCGCCGCCATGCGCCACCGCTGCCGTGCTGTCTACCCACAATAATACTTTTTCCAGTGAACCATCGATGGTTCTATCTCTGCGTGTCCTGTTAATTACAGTTTACATCGGCGATCGATGCTCGGCCAGGGCATGCCGATGCCACCGGGGCCATCACGCCATCACCCGCGCGCCGAACCACATTCATCTATTATTCACCGGCAATCTTGTTTTAATGGAAAAATAATTAAGCCCAAGCTTTATTCGATTAATCGCTCATTGCTTTTGAACCGATGAATTGACGTTAGGTGCAATGTCATTAGGTGACCGATATAATGGAAGTGGCTAGAAGTAATTGGAACCGCTGGAAATATACTCTTATCGCGATATCGCTAGAGCGCCGGCATTTAGAAATCAACTTCTGGTTGAGCTTCTTATAATGATGAACTAGTTGCTAGCACGTTTTGTAGAACTATGCATAAAAAATAATCAAATTAGAGAGAGTAGGAAATATGGAACACCTAATCTAGTCTATTAATATTAGTCCTACCACGTCAGTTATATTGTAGACAAGTAGATTACCGCACACATTGATTAGACTTAAAGTAGTCGGTTGATTGAGTTTGGATCGCCAAATAGCTCTACATTTTAACTTTGTAACAATTATTTATTTTGGGTTCAAACTATGTAGGTACATTCTTGTAAGGATATTGTAATAGGATGTAGTAGG
This sequence comes from Philereme transversata, assembly GCA_963924445.1. NCBI lineage: Eukaryota > Metazoa > Arthropoda > Insecta > Lepidoptera > Geometridae > Philereme > Philereme transversata. The sequence continues at coordinate 18,056,770 of OZ004342.1, forward strand.
TACGTATAGTTGCGAATATAAGTAAACCACAGGTGGGCGTGCTAGGCGGGCGTGGTTATGAAACGGGCGTGCATTACGCATGCGCGTTCATCTCCATCTTCTCTGTACCACGCTAATCTAACGACATTCAATTACAAAATGTCAATCGATCCGTCTCCGTCAACCTATGAGTATTATCATGTTAGAAAAAGACAGACGCAATGCGGTAGTTAGGGCGAGGGCACTAGAGAAATGATGACGCGAAGACTCGATGGATCGAGCAAACCTCTCGAACACAACTTGACCGCCTTCCTCCAGGAATTAAGCGAAGTCGACACATTCACCGCTTTGATACCATTCTGAGCTCTAGTTTAATGGCTTGTAGTTTCAAAATAGATCACCACCCAACATGGGCATCGGCAAGTTTGAAACAACTCCAAATAATTAGATGATCGTCGATGAAAATAACTTTTTAATTAATGCACAAAGCTTCTAAATAAATAGCGCTTCGTCCTCTTGTACTTGGAGACTCGTGTATCCTGAAGCCCAAATATTTCAGGCCATCTGATTTTGTTTCGTAATAGAATAATCTTAGTTTGGCGCTCGATGGTGCGATAAGGAGATGCAGAGATGTGGATATTTCTGTCGTAGCGGAGTGCCGTTCGTTTATCATTTTATTAGTTCACTTTTTATAACGCGGCAATGACGCACGGCGGCGGGCCATCCACGGCGACAGCCTAGGTACTTATAACAGTTCAATGTCTACTAATCTTGCTCGTTGCGCCTGTGGGGCTAGGTACTAGAGTGTGGAATTATCAGCATTAATCATGACGTTTCACTATAGCTGTATTATATAGTGAGATGTCATCTGGGGTTGTGTGTTTCGTATTTGTTGTTGAGGTTTGTATTTTCTGCAGGTTGTCTCCTGGTTACGTGTATGGAACGCCGACGAGTTACATGAACGCGATGAGTGGAGTGAGCGCGGGTCAGGGTGCGGGCGGGTTGGTGCAGTTGCCACAGCTTCAGCACGCCGCAGCGGTGGCAGCAGCAAACCACCTGTACGAATACCAGGCTGCGGCCGCGCAGGGAGCCGCAGCGTACCAACAGCAATACGCGGCTGGATTCGACCCTTATGCAACAGCTGCCGGTGCGTATTGTTCTTTGGATCTTAGAATCATTTCACCATCAGTTACACATTAGAGCCTTTTCAGGGCAACTAACTTCAATATAGTCAATCTAAGGCACAGTATTCCCAGTTCAGCTGGAATTCAGTCGAACCACACATGTAATAACCGTATTACATTAATAATAGAATCATAGTGTTTAAACAACTCCATTTCTATGGCAATATAAAATAGATTTATGTTTTTTCAGCAGCTGCTGCAGCAGCGAGTGGGGCTGGCTACATGTCTCCATACTACACTCTCCAAGGAGGCGGCGTCCAAGCCCCCCTCTTACCCCCTCTCACTTACCCTCCACAACTGCAAGAGGCGAGGATGCAATAAACAACGTGGCTGCACTGGAATAACGCTTCTACAAGATCTGAGCACGGGCTGTATTTATTCAGTACCTGTTCAAACCGGAAAACATGCAATTTCGTAGAAAAATCTATTCTAGGACTAGGAAATTCAGTGACCTCATGAAAAACATAGTGTTTTCCTGAAATATATTTTTTGCAAAGTATACAGGGTGACAAACTGATTGTTCTCGAAAAATTAGATTTTCGGATATTTAAGATGCTGGCATCTATGCGTTCAGATTTCCGTAACAGTTTTACACACCCTGTATATACTACTAAGTTTTAGTAAAAATAATAACAAATAATAATAAAAAATATATAATAAAAGGTTAAAAAATAACTAAATTTCTGAAGGTACTGTTACGTAGCCACTCTGCGGATTGTCTGAAAAAGTCAGAGTCAGATGATTCCTTATCCACAGAAAGGAAGCCAAAAATATAAAACCAAATAATGACCAAAGGCTATGAGCTTTTATAGTAAATGAAATAAGATGCCTTCACCACCAGGCCTTGAATAGAATATAGTCCGACCACGTTAATGCTTACCTAATGGTAGAAATGGTAAATGTTGAATCAAATCATAAAAAAATGGAGTTGGAACAATCCTATGGCCACCTGATGTTAAGTGGTTAACATTGCCTGTAAAATATAATCGCATATTACCTTAGAGATCACGCACCAGGAACGTGCCCTACGATGCACTGCCCTGCGTCCATCCATAGACTTAAGGCATACAGATGTAAAGCGTGATGTGCTTGTAATTTCACTGGCAGCCATAGGTACTTCTATTAATTTGTAACACCACCAACAGATTAAATTATTTTAATCTGTAATTGCCTGTACCTCATCAGCAACTTACTGATGACATAGTCAACACTTGTAGCGGTTGTTTTCTGTGACATTTATGTTATTGAAAACACCGAAGGTTATTTCCAAATGCATTTTTATTTATATTCTATCATTATGCAGTATTAGCGCGGACGGACTTTCACTTAGTACTTATATTGTACTTAAATACTTATGTAGATACATCATACCTAATTTTAACTTGCCTACCTATTTTTATATAAATGTTTTAGAGAAATAAAAATATGTTTTTCTTAGTAGAATATCCTTCATACTATTACATTAATCTTGATAACCAAACAGCTGTTTAAGACAATAATCTATTTATCTATAACACTTTATGGTTACTTCCAATTTAGTTAACATAATAATGAAACTTTAAGTTAGGCATTGGTAGCTCGTAGAACATAGGTGCTTCTCGTAGGCGCTTATGTATTTCTGCGGGCAATGTATGTACCAAGGCGGCATCTAAATAGGTACATTTTAAATTATCTACTTTGGTAAATATTTTTACTAGCAGCTGTTTTTCCAGAAAATAAGCTGTTCCTTTCTGGCAATTTATTCTTCCTCTATAGTTTATATTTTAGTAGAATTTAATTTAATTAAGCTTGTAATTAGGAAATTACTTCACATTATTTATAAAAAACACACACACACACACCAGAACACCTATATGTGTGGGAATTAGACTCCTATAAACATCGTACCAGTCTTTAGACCAGTGGTAGAATACCTATCGTATGCAAAAGGGGTTTGAACATATTATTTTGTATGGCTGTCCTAATCCTCGATCCACCATTTTTTTTTAAATATCGCTTCGCACTTTGAAACTCATATATTTGGATTGGGGACATACAGTACCCATACGTAAAGACGAACAAAAAATGTTAAATAACATAATGTCCTTACTTTGCAATCTTTATGTCCAATTGACTCCATAAAGTGACACTTAATGTATTATTTTTTTGTTCGTCTATCCATTAAGTCCCTTAACCAATTATACAAGTTAAAAAGTGAATGCGTTATTGAAAAAATAATGGCGAATCGGGGACTAGGTAAACCAAAAGTTTATAAACCCCTTTAGCTAAAGTTGGGAATTGATTATAATTTTCAGTAAAAACTAACGAAGATGAGAAGTGGTATAGGTCATACTTTATTTTCAATACATTTCTTTTACAACTCCAAAAAAATAAAAAAATAAAAACGCATTATAGCTCCCAGCTTTGAGACTGTATTTTGGTCGTCATCGAGACAAAGCGTTATAAATACTATATAATTTTTAAGTCAAATTATATAGCATTTAAAAAGCAACAAAATCACCTATTTTACATACCACCAAGAAATTCTAAAGACCACGTTTCCTAATTCTTAGTGTGTCCATGTTGCTCAATACCGTCCTCTATAAGGGCTTATACCTAAGATAGAGCAATATAGGGCTAATTTAGTAAACACTTAATTTTATCTCAATATAACTTTTGGTATCGCCCTATATGTTATTTATATAATTTGTTATCCAGCGGTATAGGGTACTTACTAGTTAGATTAATTCTAGTCCATGTAATTTTAAAATAATGATTTTAGACGTTCGCCGGTTGTCTAATTTGTTTTTTTTTTTTCATATTGTGATCCGCAATCAGTTGCAGGACTATAGGCGGATGGGTTGATTGATTTGTGGCGTTACCTTCATTTGAAGCAGTAAGCAGGTTATCCAAGACATAGCCTCTTTTCAACTGCTTTGTATAAAAATGATTTTCTACGAGCCGATTTTCATGGCTTTTTAGATGATCCAGGTATCTTTTCCCTTTGAAGCCCATTTCTTGATCAATTGTGGTAACTTAAGGTACTCATAGATCTCCTTGTTGGTTGTGAACCATGAGGCATTAGAAATGGAACGCAAGATTTTGTTCTGACAGCGTTTGATAATAGCACGATTGGTCGTACTCCAAATTTGTAGCCCATACGTCCACATTGGTTTAAGGATGCGGTTGTAAACCAGGCGCTTGTTAAGTAGACAGTCGGGATTGTGGTCTAAGCAACCAGAACAGGCTCTTGAATAATCAGGTTTTCTAATTGTATTTTTTTGCCTTTTGTCCTTGCCCTATGTATTTTTTTCGCAATTACATTGCTTATTACTTACATCTGTACCTTGTTTCATCTTACCTACATATATATCAGCAGACGAAAATTTACATATCGACAGCCATCGTACAAACTTATGTGGACTTAGTAAAAGAACTTAGTCTTAATTCATTCGACAGAGCCTATCGTAATGATTCGGAATGCGATTATGTAGATTCCTTACCTATTTCATTATTCGTTCAACATTAACGTTGTACTTAAACTAATATTTTTTTGCGATTTTAGTAACAGTAATATGCCCATAAACTTATATTTAAAAATCACACTGGCGACTTAAGTAGTACAAGTTAGGGACACTTAAATTTAGACCTAGTAGGTATCTTATAAAATAGTTTATTGTAGTAAGTCCTATTTTATTTTACTTGGTAATTAACGTAAGTAATAAAAAATATGCTGTTATTTGTAATTTATTTTGTTGATATTTGTAAATCTTCATGTTGAAAAATATTTATTATGTCGAAAAATATCATAAAAATGTTATCTAAATATTTACTTCCGACCGAATCTACAAACAGCAGTAGGTTTGTAATAGGTAGGTACATTATTAAAATATACATTAAGTAAAGCTTAGATAGGAAAATAATATTAAGAAGATTACCAAAATATTAAACGTAGCCATAAATGTGGCCATCTTGCCTTATAAATAATATATGATTAATAATATTGAAGTGTAGCCACTTAATATTAGTTAAATATTATATCTTTTAGAAACAGAACATTTAGAAATACATTCAAAAAATATTTACAAAAATCATATATATCGATGCATTAACTGCACGGAATTATCCATAGTGCATTTTCACCTACAGTAATTTTAAGCACAATTTTGTTTATTCATTATTCAATTATATGCATGTATTTCATATACTTAGAACGCAAATCCATAATAAATTGTTATAATTATATATAAATTATAATTTAATGTAGGTACTTAATATAAGTTAATACACGTAAATGAAAATAAATTATAATGCTACAATTTTGGAGTTTTTTTTATGCCTACCTACCCCAAATCCCTATTCTAGGTACAAACAGCGACGCTAACTGGTAGGTGGGTAGGTACCACCAGCAGTTATAAGATAAAAACCAGAAGAAGGATGTTTTACAAAAAGTTTTTATTACATACCAGCTGACCCGCAGAACTTCGTACCGTCTTGGCATGCTTAAGACGCGGGCTGTCAATGTACGTCACCGGTAAAATTGTCAATCGGCCATCATTAGCTACACCCTCAGAATAGATAAAACACAGTGTTGTCTATTCTGTGGCTACATCTATGTATGAGAAAATGAATTTTCTTCATATTTTTTTTTTGCGTGAGTTTTTCCAATATTTCAATAGTTATGCTGCTATTCCGGGCGGAGACAAATCCAACAAATCAAAGATCATCAAAATCGGTCCAGCCGTTTTTGAGTTATAAATGGTGTAATTAACCCGATTTTGTTTTATATATACAGATTGTGTGTTTAGATAAATCTATATTATAACAAATAAACTTTTTGGAAATCATACTTTTACAAGTTTTTATTTCAACCTTTAAACATGCTTGGGGCTGCCAGATAGCGACGCGACGCTATGTACACTTAAGACGGTTGCACAACGATCTCTAAACGTATTTAGCGACTAAACATGTTTAAATTTGAAATATTTGTAGATATGATTTGACAAGTTGAATTCTTTTCAAATTGAGACGTCAAGTTATGGCTAACCGAAATATTTCTGTTTAAATCGTGATAATTATATTGAGATATCAAGTTATGGCCAATTAAGTTTAGGTAGATACATTTACATTTTTTGTGTTTTAGTACAGATTGTCACTGAATGCCAATTACAAAAACTTTAACGTTAATTGAATAACTTTAGTTACCAACTTAGGTACTCAAGTTGTAGGTAGGTACTTAATGAAAAAAATCGAGTTGTCATGCATGAAATTATTCGTAAGTGGTAGCGTTCGCGCAACTTTTCTGTCGAGTCAATGCACGTTTAAATCTAAAAAGTCGGTTTACATTGCTTGATATTTTTAGATGATCTGTATCGTTCCAGAGTAAAGAGTATATCGAGTATCCAGCAAATCTATAATTATTTTTTTATACTTGTCATGCATTTGCTATCGAATAATAGTCATGATTGTAATTAAAAAGAGTGTGTGTACCTACTTATGTACACGCGTTAGAAGTTATACTTCTTTGGCGTATGGAAAAAAAATAACTAAAATGCAGTAGTGATTAACGATAAATATTAAAATTAATCAAAAAGATTTTATTTAAATAAATAATAAATTATTAGTATCACCGTCGTATATGAAATTGATTTAATAAAAACACCAAAATAATATTTATTTATTCACACTGTTCAATTGTACCCTTACGAAACACGTGTTCTACATATAAAAATACTAGAATATACCACTTGAACATAGTTATCAATTTTCATACCACCTAGAACTAACTTCATGCTGTTAAATTTAGGTGTCGGTGTGCGCGCGCATCGTAAAAATTCACTCTCATCATTTTTCTCCATCGCGCCAAAAGAAGTATAACTTCAAAAAAACATTACCTAGGTATTTACCTTAAAATATTTTCTACTCAGACGGGAATACCTATGTTGATAACTGTTGGTGAACAAGTTGACAACTCGGTGAACAAGTTGACAACTCGGTGAATAAGTTGATAACTTCTTGTTGAACGACTTGACAAGTCTATAAGAAATTTCGTTCATTTATTGTCATCATTTGAAAGATGCTACAAAATAACCTTCAAAATAACCGTAGTTCAGTACAACTTTACACCCGGCTCAGCCCTAGGGATTTAATCAACTGCTTTCGGTGAGGTTTACATGACATATAATTTGACATTTTCGAGCAGGTGGTGTGAAATAGTATCAAAAAAAGTGTTTTAGAAGATCTATTCAACGTTAACCTATACCATGGAGTTTGTGAGTAAAACATGGTAAAACAAAAATCACCCCCAACTTTCATCTACCCTTAAAAACAAGTTTTTTGTTTTTTCTTAGCAGGCGACCACAAACAAAACTACCTATATTCCTACCATAGATTTATATTGCTTGTCTGTCACTGTCATTTTGTATTCAATTTCAGCGTCAGTCAATCATTGTCGAATGTCAAATCAAAAATCGTGACAGCAAAAAACATGCATCTATTCAGGGTTGCCAACCGTACGAGGTTCCTCGTACAAATACGAGATTTGTGGTCTTCCGTACGAGGTACGAGGACACTATCAACCTCGTACAATTTTGTACGAGATTTTGATAATAGGGTCATACGCATATTTGGAGAGATGTAAGAAGATACCTTGCAAATTTTCGTAATAATATGACCGTTTTTTGTGATTTTACTTGAATCAAATGATTAAATAATAAAGACATAATAAATGATGAATGAAAAAATTATAAACATTTTTTGAAATACAACTTAAAGTGATGTTTTATTTAGTAGGAAACTTGGAATAGTTTATTTCATCATGAGTAAAAAGTCCTAAATCCAGTTGTTCAATATCCCTTAATTTTGTAACAATGTAATAAATGTACGAGGTTTGAAAGTCAAAATACGAGATTTTTAGCTGCATATGTACGAGGTAAATTTTTTTACGGTTGGCAACCCTGCATCTATTTGCGACGCGAAGTACGACGCGCGTTCTTTTCTAAAATTATTGTTTTCACTGTATCTAACAAGTCAACTGAATAAAAAGTACAGTAATTAACTAGATATCCTGTCGTACCATTTGTTGCATATACTTCTACGTGATCCTTACAACTGGTAGCAGTGAGATGGCGGGTCAGGGGCATCAGTTTCCTAACAATTTCCAAGCAAATGCTGCCGGTATGCGATCGGGCTTTGGCGGCGGCCCCATGGGAGGCCAGCTACCAACAATGCCTAATCAACTAGCAGGTAAATAAACAATGCATTGACTCTAAAATTATTGTAAGTTTGACAGTCATTATCGGGGCTGGAGCCAACGAGAAAGAAGCCTGTATAACCGCCAATTATGATGTTCTTTGGGCTGGTATCCACGATAAATGTCGTATCAAATGAAACAGCGGAATCATGTAAATTATCACATTAGGTACAGCATTACAGAGATACACACAAGGGCAAGTAAAACACAAAGAAATTGTTTGAAGCGAGAAATAAACTTGATAGTTATAGATAGACAGTCTTTCACTCCAAATGAAGCTCTTTTAGTGTACTGTAGCTTACTTAGTAATTCTTAACAGATCAGCTAAGTTATGTGTCATTCTGCACTACTTAAATGGGTGGGAAACTACTATTAGCATTTTCAACTGGATGCTTGCTCATAAAATTATTGGACCCTGCTTTACAAATCATTAAGCTGTAATAACTCTCACCAGAGCTTGCCACGAGCTCTCATACAAACCTACTATAAGGAACCTACCTTAGCAACCTTAGCAAATTCATCTAATTCCATATTAGAAGCAACTATCTGTTACTTGTAGTACTTAGTTATTATTTCTCTGTGCCTTTACTTAGCCTAGCTCATAAGCATGTAAACTGTATAAATTGTTTAGATACTGTGTTTTTTTGTAGTTATAACAAAATATTTTAGTTTTCACTAATGTGGTATTTCAGGCGTAATGGGTAATCCTATGGCAAACCCTGGCAGCATGGTGGGTATGGGGAATCCTATGGTGCCTCCATATGCAGCCGCTATGCAGAACCAAATGAGCAATATGGGGATGGGGCCAGCTGGGCCCATGGGCCAAGTACAGGTTTGCAAACATGTTTACTAGAGTTTGTTTATCTTTCCTGATTCTCATTCAAAAGATTGGTAACAATTTCATAAAGACATTACTTCTACTACTACTACAAAAGTGAATGTTTAAGTGACTCTCAATAATGTGATTTAGACATATCAGCAATTATGGTGCTTGTCTATAAACAAATAAATAATTCAATGTAGGGTAGCGGAAAAAAGATTTGCACTATTGTCGTGCATATTAAGTTGCATGAAGCCAAGCTAACCTATAAGATTTATATCTTACTAACAAGAGATCTGATTAAATTAATTTGAAGGCATTGAATACAAATGCTTTATTGTATCTTACATAACAGCACATCCCAGAACACATTTGCTTTTAATCAAAAGACTGATAGCAGACCAACACGAAAAAGTAAAAAAATACATCTTTTATGCTAGGTTTAACAAAAATGAGCAGCAAATAAATGTAGTTTGCGGTCTTATCGCTAAAGAAGCGATCTCTTCAAGAAAACCTTTATACATATATATTCCATAACTAAAACCTTTGGTATTAGTTGTACTCATGAAATTTTGTATGTACGTAGATTATAACCTAGATTAACACATAGGCTACTTTTTATCCCATGAATCAGGTCCCATACGATAAAAATGGAATGTCAAGTTGCAACAGCCAGTTTAGCTTTATTTCTAGGCTACCTACACATTTGGTAGTACATTTGGTGTAACGCGTACGAAGTCGCGGACAACAGCTAGTTAGTAATAATAAAACAGTTTTGTTGAATGTTTTCAGGGAGTCGGAGGCATGGGTGTTGGTGTGGTTGGACCTCCTAACCCGGGCATGGGGCCACAAGCTGTTCAGCAACCTGGTTAGTTCTCACTTGCGGAAGGAAATGTCAGGGCAAACTAAAAGAAAACTCTAAGAACTAAAAGAAAGGGGAAAACTTTAAACAATAGTGAAGGAAAACATTATGAGAGACTGACATGTCCTAGAACCAAATCAAATCAAATCATTTATTTGCATCAAATAAGGGTTTAAACAAAGTTCTTAAAATTATTATAGATCCAACTTATTTCTACCACAGAGGCATGCAAATTATTAAAACATAAATAAAATTATTACAAATCACAAAATAAGAACTAATAAAACTAACACAAACAACCAAAATAAAATAAATGTCAAACAAAATCAATTGATCCAATTCAGATGTCAGGCAATATTAATTATACATTACGTCAATATTAATATTCATTTATCTAGTAAATACTCCTGAATGCTGTAGTAAGCTTTCTCAATTAAAAAAATTTTTAATTTATTTTTAAACATATGTACATTATCCGTTTCTAAAATTGATTTTGGTAACTTATTAAATAACCTAGGTGCCATACCCATTACGCTTTTGTCAAAAAGAGCGGTTTTATGCGGAGGCATGTGTACTTTATTAATTTGACGTCTGTTGCCCAATGTTACGAATTGACTTTTGTTTTGTCTGACAAATACAATTGTTTCAAATATGTATAAACAGGGAAAAGTTAATATGTTGAGTTGCTGGAAATGAGGCTTACATGTATCAATTTGTCGTAATTTACAGACGGCTCGTAAGCATTTCTTCTGTGCTTTGAAAATTCGTTCTCTCTCTGTAGCGTTACCCCAAAAGATTACTCCGTATCGGAGGGTGGATGTGACATAAGCATTGTAAGCTGTTAGGACTGTTTTCTGGTTTACTATTTTGGCAAGCATGTAAAGAGCGTACGAGAACCGATTCAATTTAACACATACGTCTTCAACCTGATCTGACCACGTCAAATTACAGTCAATATGGAGTCCTAGAAATCTCGTGGTTGAGATTTCGTCGATTTTCTTACATAAGTAATTTATATTTAATGTCAAAGATTTATTATTAAATGTCATTATTTTAGTTTTACTAAGATTTATTGATAGCGTATTAGATTTTAGCCAGATTACAATGTCCTCTAGAGTTTTATTAATGTCACATTCTAAATTATTTGAGGAAAATATTACCATGCTGTCATCAGCAAATAGGACCATAGGATGATTCACTGATTGGGGAAGGTCATTTATTTATGTTATAAACAAAAGTGGCCCTAGTATGCTTCCCTGTGGAACTCCGCACTTAAACTAAAAACTTAACCAAACATTTAGGGCTGAGACTAAATCTACTAAATCCTAGTCATAGTCCTTTGGGTTGATGGCAGCAGCTTTCCAGGGCTCTTAAGACTGCTTTTTTACCAGAGATTTGCTATGTTGCTAATCTACGGGTGTCTGTCAAACCCACCAATAGTATTGCTTCATTTGCCTAGCCACATATAACCTAGCTATCCCATTGGTGGACACTTAGCTTCCTTGCATAGCTTTGGTGGTAAGCTACCCTGAGCCTAGTGACATAATGATTCTTTTTATTAACTAGTTGAATGCCTGTGATTTTGTCTGCCAATTTTCTACTAAGACTAAAAAATTAAGGGTGTCCGGCTGTTTTACCCAAATGTCCGAACTGGCTGTTCTGTCCGGCTTTTCGGTTCTACCCTAGTTACGACTAGCTTTGGTTTCCAGGAGGCATGCAAGCGGCGGGTGCAGGCGCGCCGTCGAGCGCCGCGCCGCCGCCGCCACCGGCGCCCTCGCAAGCGCAACAACAGAAAGAGTTCAACACAGCATCACTCTGCAAGTTCGCATCTATTATTATTATTTATTAATTAACTAGCTGACCCGCCCGCGGTTTCGTACGCGTGGTTTATCAATAAAACATTACCCTCCTTCTGTGCAGTCGCGTAAAGTGTATCCCATGTCTCTAGTCCATTCATAATCTATCAGGTATATAGGTACCAAATTCCATCGAAATCGGTCGAGCCGTTAAGTCCTGAAAAGGTAACAAACAGACAGAGACAGAATTACTTTCAAATCCAGTACATACCGTACGTACATACCGTACGTAGATTATAACCTGGATTAACACATAGGCTACTTTTTGCTGACAAACAACGCGTTCGAAGCCGCTGGTGGAAGCTAGTTACACATATTCACCTTCCTCTTGAATCACTCTATCCATTGCTGAAAAATGCATTGAAATCCGTTGAATAGTTTAAAAGATCTAAGGTAACAGACAGCGAAAGCGACTTCATTTTATACTATGTTAAGATTATTTAATCACTACACTAAACCTATAGAAAACATAACTTATTTATTATGATAATCAGATAAAAATACGGAGATAACGCTGAACACACAATCTCTAACTAAACTAGGCAGAGCCTGTACCAAAAGTTGGCTGGGAGATCGCTCTCAGCGATAAGTTCACCAATTGTATTGCCTTTTTAGTTTTATTTTAGTGTTATATTGTTTCTGTGTGGTAATTATAATAGAGTTACCTTATAGAATAGATAATTCTTTATTGTTACACTAAATTACAATAACTTAACCAAGAAAACATAGATTAATACATGGTGATACAATACGCGGCCTTATCGCATAAAGCGATGTCTTCCAGGCAACCTTTGGATGGACTAGATTAACAAAACGTGAGAAGAGGCGGTGTTACAATAAATACCTTTTAAAGTATGTATTATAGATTTCTTCCAGGATTTTTTAAATTTTTTATTAAATACTATATAAGTACATCTAAAAACCGTACAAGGTTTGTATGAGTACTCACATTCGTCGATATTATACGTATACATTTTACACATTACACAAGACAGTACTAACTCGCACAACCAGGGCACCGACCACAATCTTTTAGAAAACCATCATGTTTCAAGAGCGTTTTGTTTCAAGTTTGTAGCAACATTACTTCGATTTGAACCACAACAGTTTTAAACCCAATAATGTTGTATATTTAGTGCTTTCTAGTGATTACACCACGTTCAGTATAAAACATTGCGAAAAAACACTATTTACTCACTTTTTAGGATAATTTTATGCTTTATTTGAGCTCTAAAGTGAAACGTTTTGAGGGAATGATTTATGGTGACGTCACCAAAACTGCTTCGCCTTTACAATAAAATAAATAAATAAATATTGCTGGACATTTCACACAGCGCTATCTAGCCCCAAACTAAGCAGAGCTTGTACTATGGGAACCAGATAACAGATAGAATACTTATATACTTTTTTTTTGTCAATACATACCTATAATATATAGAAAAACAACCAGACACCGAACAAATATCTGTAGATCATGCAAACATTTGTTCTGCGGCGGGAATTTGAACCCGCTCCCTCCTGCGTCTCAGCCGGCTATTCGCTCACTGCGCCACGGAGGTCGTCCAATAATAAAGTATTTGGGTCATGGTGCGAAATGTCAGTGTAATATTATTTTAATATTGATATAAGAGAATGAGGTTGGCCCCCTAATAGAGTTATAACTCACAATTCTGTTATTAGGTTTGGGCAAGAGACAGTCCAAGATATTGTTAGCAGAACTCAAGATGTTTTCCAGACCCTCAAAGCTATTCAAGTAAGTACTTAAATAATTTTGAAGATTACTGGAAAATTCATATTCATTTATTGGCGTTACAGCCTTGTGACATTGAGACATGTGCATCTTTTAAGGTACAAGGCTTTATCTAGCTTAAGTAGGTACATGCACCCCCCTTCAGGGTGCAATTATTTTGCCTTTTTTCTTATTTCTACTTCTAATTCTAATTCTAGGGTGAGGGGAATAAAAGATCTGCACTGACCCCTATTGGGGTGTATTGTGCCTTACCCCCCTTCTAACCTAACCCAACTCCGTAACGGAGTAAAACTTTGGGTTGGTGGCAGCAGCTTTCCGGGGTATCCGTGGATGTTGATGTAGGAGCAGTGTTGGTGGAGGATGGGGATTCGATGACCCCTTGCAGACCCATTCTCAGTCTGGCGTCGTTTGAGGCAGTGCAGTGATGTATCACGTGCTCCGCAGTCTCTTCCTCCCGAAGGCATCCGCGACAAAGTCCACTGTCCGTGGCTTCGGTCTTCAGGAGGTGATGGTTAAGTTCGCAGTGTGTGATTAGCCTAGTACTTATTTTTGTATTATTTCTGTTTGTGTGGTAATTCGATAAAGAGTTATCTATCTAATAAAGTAGTGTTCGGAATTCTAAAACTGAAATGAAATTCACAGGGTACACCAGTGACCCCACAGTGCTGATATTTGGTATTCGTGTAGCTTTAGTGCCACAAATATAAGGAAAAGTCTGAAATCCAGAGTAACTGTAATTTCTACTTATTATAGTGTAACCGGTTAACATGAACTCTTGTTACTTGTAATTTGAATGAAACTGTAGGTTAAGTTATTTTGGTTGTGCTTTTCGTGGCACCGATAAAATGGTAGTTGCGTGATAAATCCCGTATATGTATATAATAATGATTGAAATTGATCACGAAAGTTTTCTAAGTAAGAGTATCTGAAGTTTTTAGTTTACAATATTAATTAATCATACTTTTCTCTGTCTACCCTCAGCCCCCAAACGGTACCCAGCACGGCGAGAGCGCGAGTAATGACAAGAAGGCCAAGATGCAGGAACAACTGCGAACCATCAGATTACTCTTCAAAAGGCTCAGGCTTATTTACGAGAAATGCAATGAAACTTGTCAGGTAAACATTTGTCAGAAGTAACTTTATTATCTTTATTACCACACTGCGAACAATGAGGGTAATTTTTTTAAGGGTGTATGTATATATGTGTACTAAGTGTTTTGTAATGTACGACATTAAATGAAAACACGGGTAGGGCTAATGGCGATTAGTATTGTTGTTGGGCTTTTTCAAAATTATTACCATAGATTTATTTTTCATTTTCAAACAACTTTTATACCAAGTCCTAACACATCAATGAAACAGGTAAATGGTATAAAATATTTATAAAATAGGTAAACAAATCATATTCATTCATCATGTAAGTAGGTACCTGTTAAACTGACTAAGCGGTATCGTCGCAAAGGCGCCTCCGATTTACGTTAAAAATTGTTTATTAGAAATGTATCAATTACTAGATAAATATTCAAGCTACCGGTATTAAACCTACCTCTTAAATCTGTTAATACGAATCCGGATGTGTGTTTTAAATGAATGTCGTACATAACAAAAAAGGTACATACTAAGATTTTCAAAACCATCTTAAACATTTTCAAACCTAGACGCGACTTGAACCCGCAACCTTTCTCTTGATACGAGGATGCACTACCAATTGTGCTACAAGTTCTTGTCACGTCCGGGTCGAAATTAGTGAGATGATTTAGATTACGACTAAAGCGCCGTTAGCTCCATCTACAGGAAAACTTATACTTTATTACCACAAAAAACAACTTTTTTAAGCAACTTTTAACATGTGTTTAAAAAAATCCTTACCAGTTTTGTATAGGATTTTTTTAAAAACGCGCTAAATTTGTATAATTTTTTTTGTGGTGGAGACCCATTCAGTTTTTGAACTGCTTAATGCCAAACGTTGCAGTTACATTGACAAGAGATTAAGCTTAACATAAGAGATTACATTGCTTATTTCAAATAATATTTTTATAGTATCCGAACACTTACGGAAAATGCCAAGATATATAAAACCATCTCAAATATACTAGCTGTATAGGTTGTATAATAGCTGACCAGTCTAAGTAGGTTAGGAACTAAGTCATCTTACTTACCATTCCAGGGTACATACGAGTACACACACATGGAGAGTCTTATCCCGCTAAAGGACGAAGCTGAAAACAAGGCTCTGGACGAGAGACGGAACACAGAAGCGAACAGGATCGCACTTGACGAGAACAGAGAACTCACTGAACAGGTATACAAGTTCATTTATTATTGTCCATTTTAGCGTACAATTACAGGCGGTTACTGGTTTAGACCGGTTAGTGGGCGAATAGCCGGCTGAGACGCAGAACGCGGTGGGTTCAATTCCCGCCGCGGAACAGATGATCTACAGATATTTGTTCCTGGTCTGAATGTTTTTCTATATGTTACAGTCAAACATCGAAGCCAACCCTAGGAGCGCCGGAGTTTCGATGTTTGACTATAGCATATATAGCAAGTATTTACAAAAAAAAAGTATATAAGTATCAGTTATCTGGTTCCCATAGTACAAGCTCTGCTTAGTTTGGGAAATGTCCAGGAGTATTTATTTATTTATTTACCACGAGCGCTTCCGTGCTTTGGAATGCGTGTTTTGATATATGTCCCGCCTATATAACGACAAGCCATGTTTGAGGCCTTTAACCGGCCTAAAAACTCTGACAGCAGAGTTGGCCACTACCTTGTATACCCTTACCTAAAACAAATTGTATTTTTGGTTTTTATTATGTTTTTAACCGTCAAATGCTGGTATAAGTTTGAAGTCCTTGTCTGAATGTCTGTGGTATTACAGCATCCAAAAGGACTGTGCCATGTTATATTCAGATTGTTCCAGCTAATTATAATTGTACGGTGGGGGGAGTAAGATTTGCACTGACGTCCTGCATTAGGGTGCATTGTGCATTACCCACCTCCTAACCTGACCCCAGCCATTCTCCTTGAAATAACGGATTAGGACTCTGGGTTGATGGCAGCAGCTTTCCAGGATCCCTATACGGATGTTGTAGCGGTGTTGGAGGATGATGAAGATTTCACCCATATTTAAGATATATTTGTTAGAAATTGTTCAGCCGTTTTCGTCAAGTTCAAGATGGCTTTGAAAACCCGTCGTTCTTTTTGTATCTAAAATACCGACGAAAATCATTGATCAGTGAGTGTTTACTATATTACTATATTACTATATATATACTGATGATGTATGGTACAGAAACGTGGTCTCTCACTATGGCCCTAATAAGGCTCAAGGTTGCTCAGTGTGCTACGGAGAGGGCTATGATTGGTATTTCTTTAAGATATCGAATTGGAAATGAGGAGATTTGTATTCAAACTAAAGTCCGTGACATAACTAAGAGAATTAGCAAGCTGAAGTAGCAGTGGGTGGGCACTTAGTTCGAAGAACTGACGGCCGTTGGGTCAGAAAGGTTCTCGAGTCCAGGCACTGGAAAGCGCAGCGGCCCCACACTAGATGGAAAGGCGACTAGATAAAAGTTGCTGGGAGCCGTTGGGTGCAGGTCGCATAAGGTCGGTAGCTTTGGTGGTCTATGGGGAACGTCTATGTTCAGCGGTGGACATCCTTTGGCTGATATGATGAATCTTTACATAGTATAAAATGAAGTAGCTTCCGCTATCTGTTACCTTAGATCTTTTAACCGATTCATTGCGGATGGCACGGCAGCCGTGTCATCATTTTCTTTTGCGTGTGGCGTTAGGCACGTGAGCCGTGCCATTTTGAAATCGATGGTAATTCCTTCAAATTAAGTTTTAGGGAGATCTACCCCAGAACAAAACTTTTTTATTTTTAACGTTAATCAAGCTTGTAGCATTCGTTTCTGGATATTGTATTGTTTTTTAAAAAATAGGGGTCACCAACCTTTTTGAAAATTTTAATGATGAGGATTTTTGTATAATAATATAATTGAAATAAATAATATTAAAAAATTGCTTATTTTTATATCAGAAATGTGAACGATTTGAGAGAACATTTTTTTAACATTTTAGGAGAATCTTAGCGCAAAAGACAATTACCGCTACCGAAATAGGATGTCAGAAACTAATCAGAATATTGGAATATCGGAACCAGTGGTATATTGTCGCCACATGATGTACACGTCCAAAGTCCTTTGGACTATTTCGTTTTATTTTTGAATGCCCAATTCATGAATTTAATATTGGATTGTACAAATAAGTACGGCAACAGACTGAAAGCAGCAGCGACTACTTCTCGAGCTCGATTTAGACAATGGACCGATGTAAGTGTCACCGAATTTAAAACATTTCTAGGCATACTGTTGCTGATGGGAACAATAAAACTCAATAGAATGGTAGATTATTGGTCCACTCATTATCTGTTCCGCTTAAGTCCACATATATTTATGTCGAGGGACAGGTTTTTTTTAATTTTAAGAGCCTTAAATGTTCAGAATAATGAAAGACCAGAGAGTATATTTAAAATTAAATCTTTAATTGATTTATTCAACGACACGGTTAATTCAGTATATTATCCATTAAGAGAGCTAACAATCGATGAGTCTCTTATTCTGTGGAAAGGAAGACTTTTCTTCCGTCAATACAATAAAGGAAAAACACATAAATACGGAATTAAATTATACATTTTAGCCGATGCCAACGGAATTATTTTAAATATTCACGTGTACGCAGGCTCCCAGGATGTGCAAGTCGGCGGTAGAAATCATATTAAAAAAGTGGTTCATTTGCTTATGCAAAAGTATATTGAAAAAGGCCATTCCTTGTATGTAGATAATTTTTATACCAGCGTGGGTTTAACTGAGGAGCTATTATGTAAACACACATACGTTGGCCAAAACTAACTGGCCAAAATATTTACATCCATGTATATCCAATACAGCGTCATGTTCCAAACATGACGCTCATCATCCTTAGTTTTTTCTATGCACTTTGAACTGTCCACCATATTATTTTCTAAACACGTTGATCTGTCCACCATCTGTTTTTTTATGCACGTTGAAGTATCATCATGTATAGATTTCAAGTGTTCTGAGTTTTCCCAGTGTTGTGAATATGTTTGCGAATTTTGCTCTAATATTTGGTCATCGTCGTCGCGTTGAGTTTCAATCTCGGGAATATATTTTCTTTTACGCCGTAATTCTTAAACAATAAATAGGCAATAATTTACTTTAAAATACTTGAAATTTCTTATCAGGAAAACCAAAACAATAATTTTAGAACTAATGTAAGTAGAAAAGGTTTATCACACCTGTATTAAAAAAGCCACTTACCATCCATTTCCAAAAATACACTTATTTTTACACTTTTTATCACTTGAAACTACGTTCCTGACCATTCACGTTAGATTTCGAATGTAAACTAAAAGTTTAACGCTTAGAACCACGTAAAAATGGTAAAAAACACTGTTTTCTTTTCCGCATGGCTGAAGACACAGGAGCCATGTCATTTAATCGTATGGCGCTTGGCACGGCAGCCGTGTCACGGTAATTTTGTTCAACGCTACAGTTAGAAGTTTGCAAAATTAGACATCGCAACGAATCGGTTAAACTACTCAATGGAATTTAGTGCAGTTTTCAGCAATAGATAGAGTAATTCAAGAGGAAGGTTAATATGTATAACTAGCTTCCGCCAGCGGCTTCGCACGTGTTGTTAGTCAACAAAAAGTAGCCTATGTGTTAATCCAGGTTATAATCTACGTACATATCGATTTGAAAAAACTTTGTCTCTGTCAGTTTGTTACCTTTTCACGACTTAACGGCTCAACCGATTTCGATGGAATCTATACATTACTATACATATATTGGTATCTATACACCTAGATAGATTATGAATGGACTTGAGACATAGAATACACTTTACGCGACTGCACAGAAGGAGGGTAATGTTTTATTGACAAACTACGCGTACCAAGCCGCGGGCGGGTCAGACAGTACCATATAAGCTAGTACTGGCACTAGAATTTTAAGACTGTCTACTTCGAGAATTTGCTTCATTTAAATATTTCATTTGTCCTCAGGTGGTGTTAAAAAACAAACAGTTAAAAGAAGTGATTACCAATTTAAGGACAATTATTTGGGAAATCAATGTAATGTTAACTATGCGAAGATCATAATTAAGTTTGTAGTGTAGATAAATTGATTGTAAATATTAGATAAGCTGTTTTTAAGTTTAAAATGTGAATAAATATTAAAAGTTATTAGGTAAGTATTAATTACAAATTTTTTATTTCATTATCCTCGTCAAGTAACGAATGCGCGCTTTTGGTTTTGTATTTCTAGCGCCATCTAGTTCCAATTATGAAAACTCTTAAGTAAAATCAGTTTTGTATCAGTAAAAATGCTGATGCAAAATCTAATATAAATCTGCGTACATTTACAACAAATCTTACAATGTGTCAGGGCTAGTCTAGTTATCTAGTCCAATATGGGTTAGATTATTTTTGATCAAGCGAAGCGAGATCTCCAAATCAACTTGGTCAAATCGGATTTGTATGTATGTTTGTTTGTTTCTCCGAGGATAGTTTTTGAAGCGTTGATCTGACCATCGTGAAATTTGATACAGGAAGGTAGTGATTGCACAATCCTGGTGTGACTAAATGAGCTAAAAATGTGGGGGGTTGAAGAGGGGTAGGTAATAAAAACCCAAAATGGGTCTATCCAGTCAAATGGCACACATTTAGTTTAAAAGTAAAAGCGTAAGCTATGTCGAACCTTCCATATTTGCGCCGCTTGCGGTCTTTGGCTGAATTTGCTGAAAATTGTGTTGCTGTGATGTCATATGCTCTATTTTCTTGGACTTAGTGAAAGGAAAGTAAATGAGTAAACTATAAAAATAAATTACATTTATTTCGATACTTTACAAGTACGTACAAGTAGGCACGTACGTATACAATTATACGTAGTGATATATTTCGTATACTTGTTCGTCTTATATATAGTTTAAATAGTGAAATGGCAAGTAAAATTTGTCCGGTACGTAACTATACTTATTACTAAAGAAATCAATTATGAGATACCTTAAATGTTACCTTAGTCTCGGGATCATGTCTTCTCCCATTCTCGTGGAAAGAGAGAAGAAAGATGTATTTTGAGATTACTAAGAAGTATTGAAACCTGCCTTATTTCTAGTAAATTTTAAGTTTTAGTTTACACTATAATTTGAATTAACAAATCTATCGACGTTCGACTGGATTGGTCACTTCGGAATTGACTTTCTTTTTCTTTTCTAGTATTTTCTTAGCATACGGACGATGGTCCACAATATCTTCTGCGGACACCGGTGTTTCCTCTCTAGGTTGGTCTGCCAGTTCCTCGGGTGCAGCTTCTATTGGCTTGCTGGCGGATCTACCAGCCGGCAGTGCGTGGAAGGCCTCTGCCAGTTCAAGGTTGATCTGCTCTAGGGGTGTGTCGCCGGATTGGATGTAAACTGGCACGTAGCCAGGGACTGATGGCAGGTACTGCCATTTTGGACGCGCCTCTGGAAAGATGGAAAAATAATATTAATATGTTAGTCTGTTTAGAATGGATTTGCAATTTGTCGCATAGATAATGCCTACTGATATGCTAAAAGTTGACATGTATCAAACGTAATATCGCTTCTATAGTCTACGTACCTATACACACAAATAGATATCACACAAAATAGCTTACAAAAAGGGCATGCACATACAATGATAAGAGTTTTAATAAGTGTAGAAGGGATTTTGTCGACTCAATCTCAATTAGGGTTGCCATACATCCGGAATTTTCCGCACATGTCCTGTAATATAGGTCTTTGTGCGGAATGCGGAGGGAATCCTAAACCGTCCGGGATTTCTACAATTTAAGTAGGTAAAATAAAATAACATAAATCAAACATTTGTATTACAAATAAATTAACATTGATGTTATATTTACAAGAAAGTCCGAAATGTTCATCAAATGTCAGGAGTTTACTTCGGAATTTCGATTTTTTAATCTGGGAACCCTAGTCTTAATCAGATTTCAGAATCCGAATTCAGATTGCAGTAGCGGGTAGGTAATTGCCGATCAAAATCTACACTTTCAATCGAAAATGACGCTAGAAAGCACCAATTCGTTACAATGTCAGTCTCGTGAATTGTGAATTGTATAACCAATTAACAGACTAAAGAAAGTTACCGAAATAAATGCAATTCTTTTTACTGGTCACGAGAGTATCTTCAGACGGTCACGCAACAAAACTGTGTAGATACAGTGCTCGCGTTTTATCCTGGCGTATTTTGGACATGTATTCCGATAAGTTCGGGTTTGTATAGAGTCATAGCCTAAAATGTTGACCTTAACAACCGATTTAAAACTTTTTAAATAAAATGTTGCCGTTTCAAACCCCAAATAAATCGTTTTAAACGGTTAAAAACTCGCTTACAAAAATAAAAGAACTGTGTTCTTCATTATGGGCAATTTTTGGTCACCTGACGTTATGTTTAGTTTTAATTAAGTTTATAGAAAATTAATAGAAAACACCTACTTACACGAAAGCTTAAGTATGTAGGTATATCTTTAAGTAATAATAATAATAAATAATAAATATTTTAATAAATTACCTTTATATCCCTACCTCGGTAAAATCAAGAAAATGTAGTTATAATGAAGAGAAACATAGTCATCAACACCAACCGTTTTAAATCGAAAAAAATGGTTTATTTCGGTTTGAACCGATTTTTTTCGTTTTAAACAGATTGGTTTAATTAGTTTTAAACCGGCCTTACATCTATAGCCCTGTGCCTGCAGACTACATTTATGCATACAGACTATTGATGCTGCAAAGCTGAAATTTGATATGATGGTAGGAACATTTCGGTGACGCCTAAAAACTAGTTTTGTAGGGTAACTCCCCTAGTGATTGGGGGTGATTTTTTTCTTTTCTAGGTTTAACCGTAGTAAGTAGACACGCGCTTAAACAATTTATTTTAGTCAGGCCACAAACGCTGACGTATTTTGTTACCACAGTTAGGTGTTGTCAGTTTAACAGAATTTAACTAATCCTAGAAAAACTCCCTTGTGTACGCTTGAACCACAATAAGCACAGGAAACTGTAATATATATCGTGTTTATGTAATCACGGAAAGATTCGCGGATGCTGCGCGGTATCTGAGCATCCGCGCATCGCCAATTCGCCTGATATCTCGTAGTGATGCACCTTGACAATCTATTCGGAGTGGATGCTGATCTAAGTACCTATTAATACGTGAAAAACTTTGTACCCCTTTTTAAGTTTATTGCACACACGGAGGAGTGTGAGATTTGGCATAGAAGAAGTTTATATAGAGAAGAAGGGGCGAATGATTAAATTCAGCGTGCTCTGGCATACGAGTATTTTCAGCGTTGTGTGTGTGATGTAGTCCTTATACCAGCAATAATGTTGCTTGTCTATAAACGATTTAGCTCTTGTTTAGTAAAGACTATACAATAAAGTTGTCAATACATGTGACATAATATAACACATTATTTCGGCTCCAAAGCGAAACATGTGATAACAAATTGGCTTACAACTCTAACATGAATGCCTACTATTATCTTTAGCTTGAACAAAACTTAAATGCAAATGTCCATCTATATTTATATACATAACATATTATATGAATAACTATTATAATTTAGTAGTATAGGTTCATATGTATATACTATAACGTATTTATAATAATAATGTTCAAAGACCTTAGTGAACGAAGCTGCCAACCGAGGCACATAACTCTTTTTGTTAAATCGTATAGATACCCACGATACAGATTATTACCTAGGCTGGGTATCAAAGGAAACCATATCATGATTCCTGCCAGGAAATCAATGTATTACTTCTACTCTACTGCTTCTATTAGTTGAAAGCGCCGGGTGGCAAATTGCAATGTTGGGTGAAGAACGCAACCACTCTACCTAGTGCCTGTGACAGATTTTGAGATGATTTTATGGTGAATTAGGTGCTCTTGATCTTTGGATAGACGGGGGAATAAATTGACTAAGAAATTCAGCATACGTTGAATACGGTTCAACGTAACTAACATAAGATGTAAATAAGAGTGGAGTATTTTTTCCGAACTCGTATAGTAGGTACCTAGTAGGTATATTTTCTATGTCTCTTAGTTTCGAGATAAGCAACGCTAGTAGAGATTACAATTTTTATGATAATATGTGGCTTTTTAACATTTGTCTCCGAAATATACAATTTCAAGTGTATCCAACATTTCGGAGCTCGTCTCATCCCTAATGCCTAGATAATGGCTAGGACCCGCCAGCCGTGTTCCTTGTTACGGAGGTCATTCAACCGACAACATCTACGCGATCGGGTTGTGTTTAACCTAGATATACCTACTCTCCCAAGTTTTGCACGGGTAAGGTGGTTATCCGAGGTTTTACTGTTGGGGGTTTTCTGAATCTCTAGCAATTCAACTAAACAAATATATACATTCATCAAATTTTAAAATGTTCGGTTTAATGAGTTTATTCTCTTATGAACAAATTACAGTTCATTTAAAATTAGCTTAAATATAGAACAGTAAGGCTAGTGTGCAAACCATGCATTTATTAGGTATTAAACTTAAAATATTACATTGCAGAAACTTGTTTAAAAAATCAAAGGTTTTCCAAAAGACTTAGATATCAACACACTGAAACTATAACAACTTTAGGTAGGTAGGTAATCGAAATTAAATGGTGTTAGAACTGACCAAAAGTATTTATTTCTACCTTTATTCTTTTCTACCTACTACTAATGTTACATTTCACAAGTCCATTTTCTACTGAATATATTTTTCACATTTAGAAAAATAAATAACACGAAAATGAGAATAATTGAGACACCATGAAACAGAACTAATTTGTAAGTACACAGAACTAGAGTGTGATAATTTTTTTCCACTAGTTCTGTGTACAGAACTAATACTACAAAAAGTCTCACTAGTTCTCTATGCATAGGGTTCCCAGATTAAAACACCTAAATTCCGTAGTAAATTCCTGACATTTGATGAAAATTCCTGACTTTCTTGTAAATATAACATTAATGTCGTTAACACCGTGCATGTTAATGAAAGAACCAAATTCTCGAATATAGGGAGCAATAAATATCATTAATGATCAAAATGACAAATAACATTATGTAATGTTGATTGCTAATTTATTTGTAATAAAAATATTTTATTTATTTTGTTTGTTTTACTCGTTACCTACTTAAATTGTAGAAATTCCGGACGATTTACGATTCCCCCCGCATTCCGGACAAATACCTATATTACCGGACATGTTCGGAAAATTCCGGACGTGTGGCAACCCTATGTGTGCAGAACTAGTGAGAGTAAAGGGAAATAATTAATTGATAATCGCCTCTTTGAACTCTGACATAAAGATAAAACTAGCCAACATTAAATTGATGGAGATGTATTGCGAATTTATCATAGCTGGTCGAAGTGCACACTGGTCGATAATCGACCGTAATTCAAAAACATATAGATATATATATAGCCCTCCTCCATATATCCAAATCTCACAATCCTCCGTGCGCACAATGAGCTTAAAAAGGGGTAGGAACAAAGTTTTCTATTACCTACCGTATTAAAAAAATGCCTATAGAGCCCCCAGTGTATGGTCAGCTAATAGGTAGGTATACTTTTATAATAATAGGGTTACTCTAGGTAGATATTTTCGTAGTCGATTATTATCGGAGCCATAGTTCCAAAATTCATTGCTAGATACTAAAGGAGTCGACTAAAGAGATGTTTAAAAGTTTTTTGTGCTTGATAATTCTTTTTTATCAGATGTACCTACCTACAGGTTGTTATTAAACTGTTTGATAAAAAATTAATGATTATTAATGATAATTCCTACGCTAATAGCAATCGATTGATAAAATCGTGACCACGTTGCATATGTAAGTGTAAATCATAATTAGTAGGGTGCCGGTAAACATGGGCTATCCATTTTAGGGATTTGTTGTATTTTATATAAGTCGGTATGCTTAATTTATTAGAAATGTCTTTTTAGCGATTTTACAAATAATTAACTAGCTTCCGCCAGCGGCTTCGCACGCGTTGTTTGTCAACAAAAAGTAGCCTATGTTTGAATCTATCAACACAGCAAATGTCATCAAAATCGGTTCAGCCATGATCATGATCATCAGCATGATTGAGTAACCAACAAATAAATAATCATCCAAACTTTCACATTTACAATATTACTGTGATACTACGGTTCTGTGCAGGAAAGCAAAGGTTTTGGCTGACGACACTTCAGCAGTCGCGTCTTTCATAATGCTGCAATATGCGGCCTTTGAATAATCTTCGTTTGATTGCATGAAGCATAAAGCGCTCTAGTTCCTATAACTATGTTAATTATATAGGAAAACAGCACTTAACAACCTAATTATATTTTTAAGTGTTCATCGGTGTCCAATATTATTAATTTATGATGTGAATTACCATTAAATTCAAATGAAATCGACAAACGATGATAAAATCAAAACACCGTAAATCCTGGTTAGTAATCGATTGATTACTTCATTTTAGTCAATAGGCACGCGCTGAATCACGACGAGTGCCCCTATCTTAAATGATAATGGTCTAATAGAAAGTTTGTACCTATAAGCCTACTTAGACTAGACTAGAATCGACAGCTCATGACAATTATGGAACCCAAACATATTAACGATTTCTTTGCACAAGCCAAGAAATTTTAACATATAACCCCACAGACTTGCGCAAGCCTTACACAAGCTTCTGTGGGACGAATTTGTTAAAATTTCTAGGCTTCTGCAAGGCCAGGCTTAAGATAGATAAATAACGGGTAAAGTTTTTTGATATTACCTAACCATAGCTTTAGGCCAAGGGATGCTCGTAGACCAAGAGGCAGACCACCCGCCTGATGGTCGAATGATGTTGTAAGCGCTGGGTGTCAATGGATGAGACTCGCAAGGGACCGGAAAGAATGGCGTACTAAAGAGCAGTGGCGTAGCGTTGTAGGGGCGACGGGGGCGCCCCGCCCTGGGCGGCACCTTTAGGGGGTGGCAAAATTTCACAATAAATATTAATAATATCTTGTAAATATTTAAACCATTTCATATTATTGTCGCATAAGCAATGCCAGCTGTGAAAAAAGTTTTTCAAATTGAAATTGATCAAAAATGATTTCAGATCAACAATGAGTACTTTATGGCTAACAAATCGTGTCTATATAGCAAGAGGTGTGTGATGCTAAAGACATTGATAGCAATAAAAGACTTTGCTCGTTAAAAAAGCAGAAGAATAAAGTTTTATTGAAAGACAGAAGTTTTGCTTGTAATTCTAAGAAGTATATTAATTTTCAATAAAAATATAAATATGTAGTATTATCGTAGTTCGAATTAGAAATCAATTTTCGTTTTATATTCAATTTGTCTTGATGATCGTCAAGGTATAATCATGTGTTCTATACCTGTCAGGTATATCAATATAAACGGCACACGTGTAAGAATTTTTGTAATAAATGTTATTATTATATTGTATTTGCCGAAAAGTTCTTTAGAATTACTGTATATTATAGTCTATTAAATTGAAATACCTAAATAAGAGGGCGACAAAAAATTTTCTGCCCCGGGCGGGTGACACCTACGCTACACCACTGCTAAAGAGGAGGCCTATACCCAACAGTGGGTGCAAACGGGCTGAGATGGTGATGATGATAGCTTTTAGTGTTTTCTTTTTGCATAATTAGATTAGTTACTTAAAGTATCATGATTAAAACTTATAATTATTTATTGCAGAAACTTTAAGTCCATAGTTTGTTAGTACCAATTCCCTTTGAGAAGCTTTACGGCTAAATATGTACCTACATATTGCTATTGCCATTATACGAGTATATGAAAGCAAAATTAACCATGTGATTTCTACATATTTGCTTAGTGTTTTATAACCAAATATGGAGTGGCACTTGGGGCCTTTACCGCGGGCCCAATCACTACTCTACAAAAAATTGTATTCTAGAGTCATCATCTGGGCCATAAGAAAATTAGGTATGGTATGGCAAAAAAGTCCATTAACTACCAATAAAACCAAACCTGTGAAATGTCCAGCAATATTTCTTTCTTTTGTTTTGACGTTTTTTATATCACTTTATGAATAACTAGTTAATGCCTGCGACTTCGTACGCGTTACACTTCTAAATGTGTAGGTAACCTTGAAATAAAGCTAAACCCGCTGTTGCAATTTGACTTGACACCTCATTTTTATCCCATGGGAACTGATTTATGGGATAAAACGTAACTTATGTGGTAATCCAGGTTATAACCTACGTATATACCAAATTTTACCAAAATCGGTTCAGCCGTTACGACGTGATTGAGCATCAAAGAAACAAATGAATAAACAAACATCTAAACTTTCACATTTATAATATTAGTGTGATTAGAAGAATTATATTGTAAAAACTGATAAAAACTTTTTTGTAGACCCTTTGAAATATGCTAAGCTTAGAATAAAAATACCTTCTAGATATGTACCTTATCAGTTTTGTAATAATCGAAAGACCCAACTGGCATTATGACTAGGTAACTGAACTGTATCTTTGTTAATACATCCAACAGCCGACAGTAAAGTTGCAATAAAACAATTTCAGTACCGTTATTCCATTAGCACAGAGATGTTTATTAGTTTTCATTCCACGCAATCGCTGCTACTATAAAGTGTTTGCAGTCCGGACACTGCAAGTGTTTCGCAGTTGACTGTATTTTTAACTCTTCAAACACCGAGCGAACGCCGGCGTTCGCGCTCTTCCATGCGATTAAAAACCCTATTTTCACAAAGTTACAGTCTACTTTGGTATGAAGAAGTATGATGAGTTACGTTCTTTGATTTAACTGACTTGAAAAAGAGGAGGTTCTCAATTCATCAGAACGTTTTTGAAGTAAAACTTTACGCACGCTTGACTTGGGGAGTACCGAAACTGGTGAATGCGTGACGAGAGCGTTACGAAAAGTGTGATCGGGCGAGGCGAACAGAAGTTGAGAGGAACATAGTTTTACTTCAGTCATGTGGTCTAAAGCACACTCGTTTTTTTAGTATACCTATATGTTCGTTCACGCATATCTTCTTTGCTGATGAATCGATTTGAATTTTTTTTTTGCGTTGGATTCAGTTTCATTAAGAATTTTGAAGGTACTTTTTATTGAGGTAAAAAGAGCATGAAACAAAATTGTTGCTTCTATCCAGCACAGAACCGGGAACCCTTTGAACCGGGAGTTTACAAAGGCAGGCCTACACCCAGCAGTAGGTACTATGGGCTGTGGATGATAATGATGATCCCACTGGCTGTGTTTTTGTTAAAAAGCTCTTTAAAAACGAACCTGCAGAATAATATATCAAAGAGCAGCTTGAAGATTAGAATTTTTTGAAGGGTGGAAAATGTTTTTTTTGTTTTGGATAAAGGAATTACCCGATTTTGAAAATTCTTTGTGTGAGTAACGTAGGCTATATTTTATTTCGAAAACAATTCGTGCGAAGCCGGGGTGGATGAGCTTGTTTTATGTATAACTGGATTTTATGAGGTGTGAAATATTTAACTGGCATACCTCAATGTGTATGGCTTTATACCTTTTTGCAATGTTGCTTTTTTAATATTATGCTGAGTGCAACTTTCCATATTTTACCACCATCATTTCCTATAATATTTTACTTCCCATTAACTCACGGAGATGTGAATGTATGTCGGCATCTAACGGACCATCCAACCCAATGCTGTTTTTTGCTTGTCAAAATACTAACTGTACCTGTTTCATTTCTTGAGTTCACTTCACCCAAATTATTTCAAGTGGAAAAAGTATTTTGTTCTCAATTTCTTGCGGAATAAACTTCAAATTTGTAGAAAGAAAGAAAAAATAGTAAGGCAATAGACACAAAAACAGCAATTCCCAACAATATTGTGTCTCACAATTACCTATACTATACCAAAATGACCGACGTCACAAAAAGGCATCCAACGCAGCATTTATGTGCTTTTGGCACAACGCTAATCTTCCGTTGGAAAAGAAGATATCACGTATGCGACAACTGCCTGCACAGTACTACAATTACAAAAAATATTTTGTTGATGTGAAACATTTATAGCCGCACGTAAAACAGATTTCTGGCGTGGCGACGCGTCGCCACGCTATATGATGGTATATATATACAGTCTTTGTGCAGTAGTGTGTACGGTGTGGTGACGATTTATTATATTATTATTATTTATTTATTTAGTTATTATTAATATTTAATTATTATAATTTTTTTTATTTAATTTTTTTTTCATATAAAACAATTTCAATGTTTCACATCTGCCAGGCGTCCCGTGACGGCTCAGACATTTTTTTGTGAGCCAACTACAATTACCTTCGCATTCAAGCTCTGCTTAGTGTGGGGCTAGATAGCGCTGTGTGAAATGTCCATTTATAGTACATTGATAGTATATTAATCAAAATGGTATGTTTAATAAAGGCATAAGAGTTTTATAACCCTGTAATTTTCTAAATAGTACCTACTTAAGTCCAAATGTAGGTACATGCAATGTCTGAGGATCTTCAGTTCCCACTGAGGGTCCCTCTGAATAAACCAGTTTCCGAAAGGGCTTCTGTACTCTACACCACATATAGTATACGGATCGACCACAAACCGTTTAACTAAAATCACATAATTGGCTTATATGACAACTGTCACTCTCCGTCCGTATGGAATAACAATAATGTTAGTTCTTTCAAGCCTAAATTAAGTTTTTTTTTTATTTAAAAAGGCACACATTACCCATTAGAAACAACAAAAATAAAACTTAACTAAAACAACCATTTGATCTGGCTTGAAACGTAACTTATGTGCGCACAGAAAAACAAAAATATTCTCGAGGAAACTAAAAGCATGTTCAAGGACATAACTACTTCGAAGTAAATAAAATGAATAGGCACATAACTGAATAACACATAGCAGAAAAAAAACAAAAACAAACACGTAATAGGTATATAAAAAAACCTGTATATACTATCAACAGACTTGGTATCCCACGACGCTGCTATGAGCGTTAAAAAATAAAACTGCAATTTGGTAATTGTGCTTCAGCCGGGATAAAATCAATTCGGATAGTTTTCATTGTTATTTCAGTTTAATTTGTGCCAACGTAAGTTTTTTGTTGAAAAATTACTTTGTCAAAACAAGCTTTTATAAAATTCATAATCGGAATCGCAAGACGATTCAAATGAGCCCAAACACTAGTAACCTACTATAATCCATTCAGAAGTTCCGTTGTATAGCATCCGTCTCCATCATGAGACCACCTCCATGGTACCATATTATTGCATTGTCACCGAAGTTACATATGTATTCCAAATTTCAGCTCAATCGGTTGAGGGGAACGGGTTTAAAATTCTTTTGCAAGATTCCACCCGGACAAAAATATACGTACACGTATATGTGTACACGAACATTGTAAGTTAATAAAAAGCTTGTAAAACTGTCCAAATTGATTGTACTGAAGCACAATTACAAAATTTTAGTTTTTTTTTTATTTAACACTCATGCTCTGAAAGTCTGAAAATGAAACTCCGTGTTACCTGGAAAACTGCTACGAAAATGGAGTTTCCGGCCCTTGGGCCAAAAGTAAATTTGAGAATCGAACCAGGCTAATTACATTCGTAATATGCTATAAATACAATCTCCATGACAAATCCTTATTAATTATTCCACAAGTAATCCTTACTTTAGTTAAAAATGGAACTGGCCATATTCATAAGATGCTCTATTGAAAAAACTCTCTAAAATATCTCGGATGTAATTGATCGCTTTCAGCCCTTGTATAACAATATACCATTCCTTGTTTGTTATGTTGCACTAGGTACTCTGCGAGAGAAACGTGGTTCCACTGGCTGATAGGAGGTATGACCATGAAAGCGGGTCAGCTCGGAGTCAAAGACTAGGTTTCTTATCTAAATAAGCCTAAACAACTTGAGTCGATACCAGTCATTGCCTAGATTCAGAGTGTGTCAACTACTGAGAGATAGTTTAATATAATTTGCGACTGTTTATCAAGTCGAGCATAATTTTTGAAAAGTAAATAATGTAAGTATGTAATTATTTTTTTCAGAAAGATGTTTACTAACATCTCGATCGCGCGCGTGCCTCCGTGGCGCAGTGGGTGAATAGCCGGCTGAGACGCAGGAGGGTTCGATTCCCGCCGCGGAACAAATGTTTGCATAATCTGAAGATTTGTTCCGGGTCTGGATTATTTATATTATAAGCAAGTAGGGGAGACTTGCCTAATTCGTACCCCTTAAGGCAATATGCGAAATAACTTGAAATATAACAAAGATTTAAGTAATCAACAACAGTACCATATAGCAGAAGGTAGCGGGTTCGATTCCCGCCGCGGAACAAATGTTTGCATGATCTACAGATATTTGTACCGGGTCTGGATGTTTTTCTATATATGATAAGTATGTATTTACAAAAAAAGGTATATAAGTATTCTATCAGTTATCTGGTTCCCATAGTACAAGCTCTGCTTAGTTTGGGGCTAGATAGCGCTGTGTGACATGTCCGGCAATATCCATTTATTTATTTATTTATATTGCACTTACAACTTGAGTAATATTTTTTTTAATCATGTACGCCTAATTTGTACCACGCTTTTCCTTAATCGTGCTTGGATATCTTATAGTTAGTTTTTGTCTCAAAATCACAGCAAATGAACTAAAACTACTTCTTCGTATTACTAGATTAATAAATTATTTAATTCTGCATAGCAAATCTTATAGTTTTCTTTAATTCTTTTTCTTAAACTCCAGTGCTCAAGTGTTGAGTACGAATAAGGCGCCACGACGAAATCCAATTCAAATTTACTGTGAAAAAAAATGTTTGCAAGATGCCTGTAGTATCTACCTACTAAGAATAAACTCGTAAATAAATAATAATTTTCTAAGTTGAATCATTCAACATTAGTGAGACTTTAGAGAGATTAGTGATTACTTTTTCAACAATTTTAAGCAGAGATGCGATGCGGTGTTGTCACTCATGTCAGGTCACATGGCGAACTAGTGGTTTCATTTTATGACACTGGTGTCGCTACAGTTGCATTCCGTTCGGAAATAATGCTAGGGTACAATTTAGCCACAGGTACGAATAAGGCAAGTTTCCCCTATTTACGAAAGTATTCTACTTATCAGTTATCTGGTTCCCATAGTACAAGCTCTGCTTAGTTTGAGGCTAGATAGCGCTGTGTGAAATGTCCAGTAATTTTTATTTATTTAATTTTCACTATCCTATTATAAGGTTGGATAAACAGGGATACATTCTGCAGAAAAGGGATGCAATCGGGTGTCATTGTCCTGTCCACTGGAGTGTAACAACTTGCTGCAAAACTTGTTTGTTTTTGCAAATGAATCTACCTGTTTTCATCAGCAATCATCGTTTTAAACGTCATTCATTGCTGCTTCACTCCAAGTTTTAAAAGCTTTCTTAATGTTGAGCTAGCAATGGTTTGTAGACAAAAAAGTTCTGTTCCTTTCCATGCTTCGCCAATTAGTTTTTTGTATCATTTTGATTATTTCAAGAGATGTTCGCTTCACCGGTCTTTCTCAGTATTGATGATATCATTTGGACTTAACTTTACGTAGTTTTATAATAATTGGTTAAGCGCGTGTCGACCCACGCACTGTGAAGTGTTCTGTAGCTACAGCTGCATCTTAGTCATTAAAATACGAAGTTAATTTAGCAGTTGATTTTGGTCATTTAGTATGAACACTTAGTATTAAGGTATTTTTATATTATTTTTAATTACTATGTTGTGTTCGTCTATAAATGAAATTGCATGTAATAATAATATAAGAGTAGTAGAGTTTCTTGTGAAAGGGCTCGCCCGGGGAAGTGCTACCACCACACCTATTTCTACCGCCAAGCAGCATTGCTGTTTCGGTTTGAAGGGTATGGCTGCCGGTGAAATTACAGGCACATGAGGCTTTACACCTGTATACCTCAAGTTGATGGACGCAGGGATGTGCATCGTAGGGCACATTGTTATAGGCGATGGTTACCACATAACATCAGGTGGGCATAGGCTTGTTCCATCTCCAGTAGTATAAAAAATTTAAATAATAATAATACCTAATAAGTACGTACGTGTGTAAATTTGGTTGATGAGCCTAATAAATAAATTAAATCAAATAAAACTGTTTCCAAACCCAACTACCAGACATAAATTAACATAAAAAAATCCTCTCCATCCAAAAGTAGTGGAAGATATCGCTTTTAAGTGATAAGACCGCCCATTGTACTATTTGCTTTGTGTTTTCTATTTTGTTAGTATATTTTTTGGTTATATTGTGTACAATAAAGTGTTTTCATTCATTCATAAGTTGGTCTGCTACTCGTAAACTAGTAAAGTATTTGACGACCTCCGTGGCACAGTGGGGAAAACACAGCCGGCTGAGACGCAAGAGGTAGCGGGTTCGATTCCCGTCGCCGAACAAATGTTTGCATGATCTATAGATATTTGTTCCGGGTCTGGACGTTTTTCTATATATTATAAGTATGTATTTACAAAAAAAAAGTATTTAAGTACTCTATCAGTTATCTGGTTCCCATAGTACAAGCTCTGCTTAGTTTGGGGCTAGATAGTGCTGTGTGAAATGTCCAGCAATATTTATTTATTTATTTTATTTATTCTTAGCTTTGATAACATGTGTAACACACGACTATTACGAAAGACTTTGATGTACGGAACCCTAAAAGGCATATTAACTTATGACTAAGTTTAATTATGATGTTAGATATAAGTTTTTTAATAGAGTCTAGTCATCCAGTAAATATTTTAATAGTTCCTTTGAGAACTGCCTACGTAACCTCAGAGGTTCTGAATAGGTCATGGCACTGGTGATTTCTTGGAAACTTTGCATTAAGTTTAAAGTCCTGACTTTGGACAACCCAAAAAAAGAATTTTAAGTATTTTTATAGTTTAAGAATATTTCTTTCAGATATGACGAATCAAAATTATGATGTTTTAAAAATATACTAGCTGATCCCCCGCCAGCGGCATCGTATGCATGATTTGTAAATAAAAACATTACCCTCATCACGATGGACGTTTTAAAATGATCCTTGTGATTTTTTATAATTATATGATTACATACAACATTTTGTTTTTTAAAAGAGTAGGTACACAAACCTACAAAGATACTCTTTGTTTATAGGTTCCTATAGGTATAGTACCTAGGTACCTATAGTAGGTAAGTAGAGATAAGTGAGTAGTTATTGACTTTTTGTTTACTTTTGACCATGATAGAGGAGGTTATCCATTATTAATGTATTCGCAATCACTAACAAGACATGCTTTTCAAATTGATTGATTGACGTATCAATGCTTCTAATCAAGCATCTTTATGCGTCGTTATTTATCCCGGCTTGCACAACGATCCCTAAACGTATTTAGCGACTAAACATGTTAAAATTTGACGTATCTCCTTACATCCTTTTAGCCACTAAATACCTACGTTAAGGCATCTTATTAGTTTTCAATTGTGGTTAAATTGTTTGTTTCCGTTTGATCATTAGTTTGTTAACACATAGGTATAACTTTTCATCAAGAATCCGAGGAAATTAAAAAGCCGGAAATCGCATTTTCGGAGTCCGTGTCGAGTTAGCAATGTCCAACGTTCAGAGCATGAAAAATTATTTTGAAGTCATTCAATGATACTGGTGTTTGCTTGAAGAAGTGAAGGCTGTCTGGAGGAGATCGTTTATTAGCGATAAGACCGCATTGTGCAGTATGTATCATTATGGTCTTATTAATACACAATAAAGAATATTCATTATATTGTAGTATTTATTCTGTAATCTGTTCCGATTTAAAAGCACTAAGTATTGAGTAGGTACCTATAAAATTATTCATTGTACAATTGGTATGGAAAGTCGCGCTAATATTTTTATATTTATTATTAGGTTAGGGTTTAATGGATTTATTCAGTTTTTAGGAAGTTGTAATTGTATATGTTAAACTGAACGTGCGTGTAGATTTTTTTTAACGTAGCACATTATTGGCTGAACCGCTACCGAATGAAGTAGTAGAGAGATCTATCTCGCGGTAACACAGTTTTTATCTAGCATGGGAGGTACGTTCCGAAACCTTAGTCCTTCTATTATTTAGGTACATTGTTTTTGTGATACTATGCAATGCGCTATGTATTCATAAAGTTAAGAAATAAACTTATTCGTATTCTCGAGATGATTGTGTATAATAAACCTATTATTAGGTGTACATTGTAAGTAGGTACTAATTTTTTTATCTATTATAATCTTATCGTATCCTGTTAATTGTTATTGTTAATTTCACGCAAAAAGATCCTTCCAACTCACGATCACGGAAAGGAACCTCGATCACGATTGCCCTCTCCGTGACTTCAAACACTATAAAACAAAGCTCAGCAATATTAATTAGCATGTCAGCCTGTTTTTGTTTTAAACAACTTTTTGTTTTGTGTATGACCATCATTGGATCAGTAATCACGATTGGGTGTGATCGTAATTTTTTGATTTTTGTTTTTTTATACGACTTGTAGATGGAACAAGCATATGGCCCACCTGATGTTAAGTGGTAACAATCGCCTATAACAAAGTATTATCTCGTAGGTCACGATGCACTACTCTGCGTCCGTCAACTTGAGGCATACAGGTGTAAAGCCTCTTGTGCCTGTAATTTGACCGGCTACCATATCCTTCAAACCGAAACACAACAATAATGCTTGGTGGCAGAAATAGGCATGGTGGTAGTACTTTCCCGGGCGAGCCCAAGGAACTCTACCACTTTTAATGTTTGGGTGAATAGTTGTTTTTGGATTAAATTACGATGATATTTATATTAATAAGTAATGAACCGTGATTTTACTTTTATTTTAACTGCAAGGTTACTAGAAAGGAGATATTTTATTATTAACTAGCCAACCCGCCCCGGCTTCGCACGGATTTCAAAATAAATATAGCATGTTAAGGTCATACTAAAATCCTATAGAAAAAAGCGCGCAGTTTTACCCGAATTTTCAAATTTTATACAGATACCTGAAGTTCATTTTGGTATGCTTAAGGATTAATATTAATTAAGATCAAATTTTCTGGATACTCAAAGAAATAACCAATGAGACCGTAGTCAGAGTTTAAATTATTGTTTCCTGATAACTACAACCTAGGGATCTTCAAGTCGCGAGTGAATAGGTTTCTTCTAGGCAAGCGTGTACCATCGTAGACTGCATCATCGTTTACCATCAGGTGAGATAGTGGTCAAACGCTAGCCTATAATTTATATAAAAAAAAAACTAAAAAAGCTTAATATAAATTATCACTGAATTAAATTAAGTTACCTATTAACGAATTGAGGTACTACTCTTGTATTTTTTAGTTAACAAAAGTTGTAAACTTACCAATCACCACACAGAAGGCAACACACAACAAAATAGCCGATTTGAACATTTCTTTTTTAATGTTTTTATTCGCGAACGAGGTTAGCGCGGGTCTCAGCCTCGACAGCGAGCTTGCAAGTGATGCTCCCGCGCGCTCTAACCGGATTAAAAACGTTACCATCGCCAGTGCACAGTTACTTAATACCTAAACTTACAGTTTTCTAGTTACTTTTGTATTTATATGATATAAGTATTTTTATGAACTTTACAGAAGAAAATCATGTGACTAAAAGAGTGTTAGATATGAATGTGGGTGGATCTAGAAGTAGAAGAAGGTCGAAGCAGAGATGGAAGGACTGTTTGAAGAATGGTATGGGTAAGAAAGATGTGACAACAGCGTCATTTCCCCTGATAAAGAGATATGTAAGAAAAATACATGTTGTGCCGACCGACCCCACGTAATGTAGGAAAAGGGCAGGAAGAAGACAGAATCAACCGCACTGAAATTAATGTAATCAAAGGGCGACTGGCGTAATCGTCTATTCATGTTTAGTGCCTAAATATGTTTAAGAGAGTTATCAAATCATACGAATACGTAAAATTTAAACATGTTTAGTCGCTAAATACGTTTAAGGATCGTTATGCAAGCTGGGCTAAGTATCATAGTATGTTTATTGCCAATAACAGATTCTCATTTACATATTATAATGAGGTAAAGTTCGTTGTTATATTTGTAGGGGTATCTCTAAAACTTCTAAACCGATTCTGAAAATTCTTTTACTGATAGAAAGCTATACTATCCCTGAGTGCTATAGGTTTTATTTCATTATGATAAACAAATTGTAATTGTACACTCTTGAACTCGTTTCAATCGTTATTCGGAGTTTTAGGATAATTTAATTTTAATGCATGCTACAGATTTTTATCGTATCCACATATTTGATTTCAATCTGGATCAAAACTGTTTGTTTAGTAAACTAAAATTAGTGCTAAGTGGATTAATAAGTAAAATAAAATCGTGTTTCAGTTTGTGGCTCTGTATTTTGAAGGGAACACAACATTTTGTAAAAAAATGTTAATATTTCATTTAACCTGCTTAAATACGTTTTGGTCAAAGTTAAGTACATTTAGCTATATTAAATTATAAAGCACACAGATGTAAAATAACATAAGATACTTTAATATAAAGTACGGTTGGCGAGTCTATTTGTAAGGTATAATAAATATTTTTTATTCATTCATTCGAAAATAGTAAGAAAATCATTCTCACCTTTCGCTATTTACTTTTTATTTGTCTGTCTTGTAACCCTTGTCGTATATAACTATTAGCTGTTGCCCGCGACTTCGTACGCGTTACACTTCTAAATGTGTAGGTAACTTAGAAATAAAGCTAAACCCGCTGTTGCAACTTGACTTTACACCCTATTTTTATCCCATAGGAACTGATTCATGGGATAAAATGTTACTTATGTGGTAATCCAGGTTATAACCTACGTATATACCAAATTTCATCGAAATCGGTTCCGCGGCTACACCGTGATTGAGTAACAAACAAACAAATAAACAAACATCCAAAATTTCACATTTATCATATTAGTGTAATGTAAAAAAATTGCAAAAAACATACACACTAAATTAAACTTCTAAGACAAGCTAAAAGAAAACTATTTTCTCATATACTCAGGTACTCATATAGTACGGTGACTTTCGAGACATTCCAATTCTAAAGAGTATTTGCTTATGTTTTTAAATGAGTTCAACCTTTTTTGAATAAAATTGGATTGAGTTTTCAAACATGTGTAAATATGAAATGTTATTTAAATCAAAAACACTAAGGAGTATTGATATCAACTTCGAAGCAAATCACCACCAAAATAACTTTCTACCCCTTTTTAACCCCTTATGAATTTCAATAAAATACGAAACACGTCTTCCATCAATTCTGTTAAAAAAGGTTTACACAAAATTTGAAGTAGATCGGACCAAGGAATCACGTTGTCCCATACCAACTTTACCGTCCTTTTTCACCCCCTTAGGGGTAGAATTTCGAAAAATCCTTTGGTATCTGTTCTTTGTATGACCTGGTATGACGTAGGCATCTGTGCCTACGTCATACAAAGAACACACCCTCCAAGTTTCAGGTCTCTACGATCAGCGGTTTAGGCTGTGCGTTGATCCGTCAGTCAGTCATTCAGGACAAAGCATTTTATATCTATAGATCTGCCCAGCACGACTGCCATAGATTTCTTTCTCTCTAAGAAAGAATAGATAAAAATGATATTTTAGCGTAGTGAGTGGAAACACGACGATACAAATGTTTCCACTGTCTACGTTAAAATGTTATTTTTATCTATTCTTCCGTAGAAATAATAGTTTCTATGGCGGTTATGCGTCGGGCTGCTACCACTCTCATCTATGTGGTTTTTGCAAAGGTTTTGTATGAATACAGAGATAATTATTGCTACTAGGGGGCGGTGGCGTAGCAAATAGAGTTACGTGGTTGTGGGTTTTTAATATTCCTCATTTTATCATTATATTACTTGTTTATGCGACCTCCACCAACTTGGGACTTATTTAATTCTTTATCGTGTTTCTTGCTGTTATTAACTGGGGTTTTCTTGAAAATACAAGGATTTACAAATAGAGCAGAAGTAGAAATGTAAATAAAGAAAGAAAATATTTCATATAAAACCACACAGTAAAAGAAAGTAAAAACGCAACATCAATATCTCACTAAAGCACTAACAAACTTCTGTGTGGGGATGAATTGATACTCAGCTCAGCATGATGCTACGGCATGTTAAATAAATAATTACGTGCTTAAACAACAGTCTTTACTGCATAGGTACCTAATCACCCTGACCTTTCACTCAGATAAGATGGTCTAATACTCTAAGTATTCGGAAAAAAGACCTAGATACAGCTTAAACCTCCGACCTCCGTGGCGCAGTGGGCAAATAGCTGGCTGAGATGCAGGTGGTTGCGGGTTCGATTCCCACCACGGAACAAATGTTTGCATGATCTACAGATATTTGTTCCGGATCTGGTTGTGTCTCTATGTATATATTACAAATATGT
Organism: Philereme transversata; assembly: GCA_963924445.1. Taxonomy (NCBI): domain Eukaryota; kingdom Metazoa; phylum Arthropoda; class Insecta; order Lepidoptera; family Geometridae; genus Philereme; species Philereme transversata. Next base: position 18,096,990 of record OZ004342.1, read on the forward strand.
ATTTTAAAAACCAAAAGTTTATTATGTAGTATTCTATCAGTTATCCGGTTCCCAAAGTACAAGCTTTGCTTAGATTGGGGCTAGATGGCGCTGTGTGAAATGTCCAGCATTATTTATTTATTAAACAAACAGGAATAATGATGAAAAATAAAGATGGTTGCACATTTGTGTTTAGCCATGTCCGTCTTGCCATTTTCGTAATCGTCGTGTGTCTCCCTTTCAACCAACCAAACCACTGTTCCTCCTTCCCCCGTGCGTGGTCCGATACGGGCTTGAATAATATTTTTAAAGCTTCAAATGAAAATCTGTCGAAAATCTATGACTAGGTTCGTTAGAGACACAATTAAAAAAATCCCTTTCTGTAACAAAACGATGTCCTTATCAGTAATCACAGACATCACAGACAGCCACATACACAGATACACAGCCATACATATGCGTTAAACTTATTATACCCCACTTTTTACGCCAGGTGTAAAAAAATAATAAAACTCAGTGGTTCTGTGAGAACAGTAGACCTCGCGAGCCCTTATAACCATGCAATAACCGACACTTCCATCCCTTTTCCCCCTGTAACTCCCCACATTTGAATTTTTTTTCGCGTCTTGTGTAGAATGAAGTCCTTAGAGTGCCTCTCAAATTTGATTGAAATCCGTCCATAAATAACGCTACAGCAAACTTCCCCCCTATTTCCCCCCAAACAAAAATCGCGATCGACTAAAAAATTTAAATAAATCAAGGAACTTGTGTGGCAATCGTTAAAATCGGTTGGAAAATGCGACCTGTAGGCAAGAACAGACAGACAGACAGACGGACAAAAGCATTTTTGGCCAATATCGAAACTGAGACGGTTCGCTCGCTTCGCTCGCTCGGTCAAATAGCATTGCAATTATTAAAAAAAAAAACATTATTAGTTTGTTCTTTTTTTTAGCTTTTCTTATCATAATCATGACTTTCATGAAACTTTATTAACCTGAATTTCAGAATTCGTCGTTCATAAATATTTTATGATGCCTTAATTTAAATGGGGCTTATCAGCATTAAGGCGATTTGGGGCCCATTTCGTTTTCTGGGTTTCGTACGAGGCAGCTAAGGGAAAAAGCTAGGGGATGGTCACCAGTGCCCCCATTTAACACCAACATTACAACTACGCTCGCCAACCCGCATGTCCAGCGTGGCGAGTACGGGCATGCGGAATATACCATAGATTTTTGGCCGAAGGGTGTCGTTTTTCATCTTTTCCGAGGACGGATATCAAACACTGAGAACTCACATCTAAAATTGCAGAGTTTATGTACTAAATAAATAGAATTTTTCATTATAATATGCATTTTAGATGAAAAAAAAATAAGTTAACTAAACATTTTAGCTAATCGACTTTTTACAAAAGTTTGGTTCAGAATTAGGTGTCTAATGTTTAGCTGCATATGCAAAATAGTTTAGCTGTGGTAGTTGGCAGTCACCACAGCAACTAAACTCTTTAGTTACTAGTTACGTGAAATTTGGAACCAAACAGTTTTTTCAGATCAGAGGGCTTAGCCAAGTTACAGTCGATTATCGATGACGCTAGTCGATAAGTCCTAAAATGTATGGGATTTGACACATGCTATAGAAATACCACGTGATAAAGCGACAACAAATCTGTGTAGAAATCGAATAGATTCGCAGCGAATGTAATTTGGCTACGGGCCAAGGTCATCTTTATGGACCGTAGAATAAGTTATTTACTATCCTGTCACTATTTTGTTGTTGCCTGAATAAAATGATTTATTATTAATATATACAGGGTTACAGGAAAAATCGTGCTAGATCCGTTAAGGGCGTGGAGTACCCATCATTTCTGACTTATTTCACTATGAAACACCCTACCCTAAACTTAACCCTTTTCGAGATATTCGACTTTTAATTTTTTTATTGAAAATTGCCGATTTTTAGGCTACTAAATTTATTTTTGTTTATTTTGTGTATCTTATTATTATTATTATTGCATTTTTACATGTGTAATAAGATGCTTTAGGACGTCAATCATTAAAATAGTGCATAAGTTAATTGAATAGACCGTAGTAGACAAGTGAAAGTTAAGAAATAAAAAAAAATATTAGAAAGTTTATTTTTCTCTAAGGGATATCTAAAAAAAATATTATGGCAATGGTTCGGCAGATGTTTTTTAAAATATCTACGTTTCATCAGCTATCTAACGAGGTATAACAATCTAGGGTTTGTATTACATTTCGTGGAAAAAAAGTAGTTGGGCGCAAAGTAGTTGATAAAGATGGCATAACTAACTATCACAACGCCCATTACTGGGCCCCAAAAGAGCTAAGGAATCCCAATAAGAAAAGAGTGAAGGGGTCCCAACGAAGATTCAGCGTGATTGTGTGGATGGGCATTATCTCCAATCATTTGATTGGACCTTAATTTCTCCCGGATAATCTAAATGGGGAAAGCTACGAAAATTTCCTGAGAGCAGACTTAAGTGATTTGCTGGATGATCTGCCACTAAACCTGATCAGGGACATGTGGTTCCAACACGATGGCTGCCCTGCCCATTTCAGGAGAAGTGTCAGAGACTGGCTGGACACAAATTATCCAAACAAATGGATAGGACGAGGTGGACCGTTGCCATGGCCAGCAAGAAGTCCGGACCTAACCCCCATGGATTTTCACGTGTGGGGGTGCATGAAAAGTCTTGTGTACAGCGAGCCGAATCCAGTTTCGTCTGTGGAAGACTTACGAGAAAGGATTGTGGATGCAGCCAATAAAATGAGGACCACGTTAACCACTGGAGTAGTAAAGACTGGTCTCCGTAGAAGGATGCGACAATGTATCAGAAATAGAGGCGGCCATGTTGAACATGAACTGTAGAATAAGAAAAAGTTGTGTGAAAATCTTTAATAAATGACATTTCATGCTTACCTATTATTTTATTTTACTTTTTAGGGCTAAGTATAAATTTTCTTCTCCACTGTCGCCTATAAAACTAAATTTTTTTCAATGCATTTGAATAAAACCCTAGATTATTATACCTCGTTAGATAGCTGATGAAACGTAGATATTTTAAAAAACATCTGCCGAACAATTGCCATAATATTTTTTTTAGATATCCCTTAGAGAAAAATAAACTTTCTAATATTTTTTTTTATTTCTTAACTTTCACTTGTCTACTACGGTCTATTCAATTAACTTATGCACTATTTTAATGATAGACGTCCTAAAGCATCTTATTACACATGTAAAAATGCAATAATAATAATAATAAGATACACAAAATAAACAAAAATAAATTTAGTAGCCTAAAAATCGGCAATTTTCAATAAAAAAATTAAAAGTCGAATGTCTCGAAAAGGGTTAAGTTTAGGGTAGGGTGTTTCATAGTGAAATAAGTCAGAAATGATGGGTACTCCACGCCCTTAACGGATCTAGCACGATTTTTCCTGTAACCCTGTATATATATAAACAGACAGACCAGGCTCCCAGTCCCCGCAATCATTTAAATAAAACGGGTTTTAGCTGAGCCGCACTAGACTGAGCGTGGGATTTAAGATGGGCCAAGCTCGTCACGAGTCACTGACCATCAACCGACATCTTCCAATCTTTATAAGATGAAAAAAAAAAAATTAACAGTGTTGGATCAGGGCTACGACAGCCTAAAACTTTTAATAATTCTAGTGAAATATGGTATATTTAGTTTTCATAATCGGCCTGACAAAATGTTAGGACCTGTATTTTTCTTAGTGGATTTAGAAAAATCTATACTAAGACCGGCTTGCACAACACTCCCTAAACGTATTTAGCGACTAAACATGTTTAAATTTGACGTATTTGTGATTTGATAACTCCTTAAATCATATTTAGCCACTTTAATTATTATAATTCACTTTTATAATTTAGCCATCTTTAGGAATCGTTGCGCAAGTCGCCCTCTAATATTATAAATTCGGGAGTAACTCTGTCTCTCTGTCTGTTTCGTTTTCACGACTAAACGGCTGAACCGATTTCGATGAAATGTGATATATAGATAGATAATGATTGGTATTGGGACACAAGCAAATTTTACCCGACTGCGAAGAAGGAGGTTATTGTTTTTATTGACTAACCATGCATGTGAATTCGCGGGCAGAAGCTTGTTTTGTTATTTTTACGTTGTTTTATTCGCGTAAAACTAGATTGCTTATAAGTTATGATAGACAGTATTATATGACACCACACCCGCAGCGGTAACAACCAAATGACGTTGGTAGTATTTTGCCGTTACGATATTGTGGGGGACGGCAAATTGGTGGGCGGGTGGGAGTATCACTTCTACACGCAGTAATAGTTAGTATTCTTTGGTACTAGTGCCTATACTTAGGACTAGGGATGGAACATTTCACGGATAGCATATGAAAAATTTTATGAAATTATTTATCTTAGGTCACACCCGTCGCGTAACCCGCTAAAATTCATTCCAATAAAATCGCTGTTCGCATTTCATCGTAAGTCATCGGACGTATTCGTTCTAATCTAATCTAACTAGCCCGTGTGATCCCACTGCAGGGCAAAGGCCTCCTTCCCTATTCTATTCTTTGCGATCTTGAGATTCAAAGGTGTCAAGTTCGTCGTTCGTTTGTTCGTATTCGTTCAGATCTGCTAAATCGCAGATCGTTCAGATGTCATCAGAAAATATCGGGTGGCTTCGTTCGAATCTGTCATATCAAATCATTAGTTTTTCATTATAAAATCACAACGTTAAATGCTAAATCACAACGCAAGTGTAACATTAGGCCATCAAAATGCCTGTGAAATTTCATATGTAATGCAGTGAAAAAAAAAATTTCATAAAATGAAAATGAATTAAAAGTAGCAATCATCTCCATGCCTACTTGTGACAAGTAATAGCCTAGTAAAGTTCTAGAAAACAGCTGTATATCAATTTCCCGTGCATTGGTCAACACACTAAGCTTTGCCTTTTACGAGCAATTGAAATTTTCATAAATATTAACAAGGCGGTCTGAAAGTAGGAAAGTACCAGCTTTCTGCTTTCGTGACGTAAAATATTACCTTTCCATTACGACTTAGAAGCTACGAGTGTAATTATAGATCGTATTTATTAGTTCAAGTATGTAATAAAATATTAATAGGGTAGGTTGCGACCGTTGGCAATGACAACCCTTGCTGATGGCTGATGGATGAGTACAGTCAGAAATCAAGTTGATTAATCTCTAAACCACACTAATTGATCGAGCGAAGCGAGATCTCCAAATCAACTTGGGCAAATCGGCGTTGTATGTATGTATGTTTGTTTATCCGAGAATAACTTTCGAAGCGTTTATTCAATCATCGTGAAATTTGATATATAGGTAGGTAGTGATGGCACAATTTTGGTGTGACTCGATGAGCTAAAAATGTTGGGGGGTTGTTGAGATATTGGGGTTCAAGAGGGGTAAAAAAACCAATATAGGACTATCCGGTCAAATGGCACGTCTAATAAAAGGACTTTGTGAGTACGTTTCGACACCGTTTTTATTTTTAGATGAAATCTTGTAGTTTTTAAGTTATTAGCCATAATATAAACTGAACTTTGACAAAATTCACAGGGTACACCAGTAACCCCACAGTGCTGAAATTTGGTGTGCGTGTAGCTTTAGTGAGACAAATATAGGCAAAAGTCTGACATCCAGAATAATCATCATATTACATGAACTCCCGTTACCTGAAATTTGAATGAAACTGTAGGTCAAGTAAAGTGGTTATTCATTTCGTGGCACTATCTTGATAGTCAAAGATTACGAATAATATTATTTTGTTTTTATTGGAGACTCGCGAGATCTCAGTTCGGGGCGAACCACTAGTATTATAAATGCGAAAGTTTGGATGTTTGTTTGTTACTTAATCACGTTTTAACAGCTGAACAAATTTCAATGAAATTTGGTATATCCACTGTCAAAACTGACAAAACACACGGGAACGGAAGCTTGTAGGACTATAAAACAAAGTCGCTATCTGCGTCTGTGTATGCGCTTGGTTCTTCTGCGGCCTGAGTGAGCTAAAAATTTGAGGGGGTTGTTGAGATATTGGGGCAGAAGAGGGGTAAAAAAGAATGAAAATGAGACTATTAGGACAAATGAAACGTCTTTATTAGTACATTTCGACACCGTTTTTACTTTTAGTAAAGTTTTTGTAGTTTTTGAGTTATTAGCCATAATAAAAACTAAACTTTGACAAAATTCACAGGGTACACCAGTGACCCCACAGTGCTGTAATTTGGAATGCGTGTAGCTTATGTATCACAAATATAGACAAAAGTCTGAAATCTAGAATAACTGAAATTTGTACCCCAGAAAAGGGAACCAATTAAAATGAACTCACGTTACCTGTAATTTGAATGAAATTGAGGTCAAGTAAAGTGGTTATGCATTTCGTGGTACTATTTTGATAGTCAAAGATTACAAATAATATTTTTTTTGTTTTTATGGTAGACCCGCGAGATCTCAGTTCGGGGCGAACCACTAGTTATTACGTTATTGAATCTAAGCCCAATGTCAGGGTTATTTATTTATAATAACTACAATTATTTTTGCAGCTCGTACCTCATATAAAATTTGAAACAATAAAAAAGTATTAATAACATTAGTCAAACTTAAAATAATAAATGAAATTATAATTGGTCAATCAAAATTGTCATCGGCTAGGTAACCATTGACAATATAGTAAGTATGCTTTTTCTATTAATAGCTTTTTCAATTTCAACCTAAGTAAATTTAAACTAGGAGCGTGATAACAGATTTAACTTTTTGTTCAGTACGCCTAGCGCAGATCACAGCGCACTTAACACTTTGTATCTAACATTGTTGACTCCATATTAAGCGGTGCTATTAGGTAGGTTATGCAGAAGAAGTTCAGATATTGTTGGCTGATGCAAGGTTGCATCGGATCGGCTCAGTCAAGGCCGTGAGCAAGGCCACAGGGCCGGCCGCAGTACGTTGACCCGGGGCGAGCATTGACCGGAAGTGCTAGGTACTACAGCCAAGTACACAGCTTTCATATAAAAATTACGAAACATCTGTTTTTTGATCGAGTGCAGCGAGATCTCCAAATTAACGTAGGCAAATTGGCGTTGTATGTATGTATGAATGTATGTTTGTTTGTCCGAGGATAACTAATTCGAATGTTGATCCGATCATCGTGAAATTTTATATTATAGGTAGGTAGTGTTGGCACAATCCTGGTGTGACTAAATGAGCTAAAAATGTTGGGGGATTGTTGAGATATTGGGGTTCAAGAGGGGTAAAAAAAATCATAATGAGGTTTTAGGTCAAATGGGACTTTTAATGAAAGATCTTCATAAGTACATTTCAACACAGTTTTTAATTTTATTTTAATTCTTGTAGTTTTTGAGTTATTAGCCATACTAAAAACAGAACTTTGACGAAATTCACAGGGTACACCAATGACCCCACTATTCGTGCAGCTTTAGTGACACAAATATAGGAAAAACTCTGAAATCCAGGATAACTGCAATTTATACCCCTAAAAAGAGTAACTAATTAACATGAAATCCTTTTGTACTTGAATTGTAATTTGAATGAAACTGTAGGTTTGGTTGGTTGTGTATTTCGTGGCACTATTTTATTAGTCAAAGATTATGATTTTTTTTGTTTTTTGGGAGACTCGCGAGGCCTAGAGTTAATAAATTATTAGGCTAGCGTTTAAGCACGATCTCGCCTGATGATAAACGATGATCCAATCTATGATGAAACACGCTGGCCTAGGTTTCTTCTAAGCCAGCGTGTTCCATCATAGACTGTTCACTCGCAACTTGAAGACCCCTATGCCCTCCTTCATCATATTAGCCCCAGACCTTCCATTGCTGAACATAGGCCGTTCTACGCTGCTGCGTTATAGGTATTTTACCAATTTATATAGGTACCTACCTAACATAAATGCGCGTTACACAGTTCGTTGACTCAATTCCGTGATTAATCAGAAATCACAATTAAAACGCAATTAGCTGGCTTTGAACGGCTAATGATAACCTCGGCTCTAGACCGCTACTTTTTCTTACTCTACTATACAAAATTCAATTATAAACGTCTTCTAGGATGATCATGTATGCTGGCTGAGGTTAATTTTTTTTAGGTTAGGTTGTTGTTTACTATCAAATGCACCTAATTACTTTGGTGTGACCTATCATTGATCGAGCGAAGCGAGATCTTCAAATCACTTGTGCAAATCGGCGTTGTATGTATGTTTGTGTGTCCGAGGATAACTTTCGAAGCGTTTATCTGATCATCGTGAAATTTGGTCACACCAAAATTGTGCCTTCACACCTATATAGGTAGGTAGTGATGGCACAATTTTGGTGTAACCAAATTTCACGATGATCAGATAGTTCTTTTAAAAGTTTTGTAAAAGTTCTTTGTGAGTACATTTCGATCCCGTTTTTATTTTAGCCATAATAAAAACTGAACTTTGACCAAATTCACAGGGTGCACAGTGACTCCACAGTGCTGAAATTTGGTATGCGTGTAGCTTTAGTGACACAAATATAGGCAAAAGTCTGAAATCCAGAATAGCTGCAATTTCTACCCTAAAAAAATGTAACCATATTACATGAACTCCCGTTGTCTGTAATTTGAGTGAAACTGTAGGTCAATTTAGATGGAAATGCATTTCGTGGCACTATTTTGATAGTCAAAGATTACAAATAATATTTTTATGTTTTTATAGGAGACTCGCGAGATCTGTGTTCGGGGCGAAACACTAGTATTTCAGATGTCATACCACTGAGGAATTATACAACGAAAAGTCGCTTATTTGGTCAATTAGACAGAGCTTGCATTTGTTATCGAATTGTGGTCACTCCGTTTACATAAATTGCTATCACTTCTCTTAAAACAGCGTAACTTTTAGGTCAAGTATGAGCGGTTTGTTTACAAACATTTCTCATTCAATATTCCAAACATTTATTTGTATTTTTTTTGTAAACACATACTTATAAAATAAATATGGTTTAAGCATTTATTTCTCAAAAGAATTACAAATTCACTTATAGAGAAAATTACAATTTATCTTTAAAAATTAAGAGGATGTGCCATTTGGCGTAGCAAAGTATTTGTAACACTGTTTGTAAGTTAATACTATATTGAAATATAAAAAAATATGAATGTTACTGTTTTAAAATAATAATATGTGGGTAGTTCTGTATTTGAACAAACAAGAATGGGACTTGTGTCTAGAAGTGTACCGCACCGTGCATGCAACTAAATGAATGTATTATACCTATACTAAGGCTCATATAGTGTAAGTGCGGAGCGCGTCTCAAGCATATTGTTACGAGCTGAGGGTTCGGGATAAAATAATGAAAATCAATCTAACCAAAATAACACTTTCATTCAACGCTAAACAATAAATACACGAACTTGATCACAAGTAATCACAACACAGTAAGTCACACCACTGTTGCATAATAAACCACTAAACGTCACCGAAATATTCGCACGTATCGCCAAAACCAGACTGACTCCTTCGGGCGTCTCTACGGACTATTTATACCGCCGCCAGGATATATCTCTCGAACGTTCTCGATAGTTCCACTGGCAACTAGAAATGTGTAGGTATTTCGACCGGACTACTATTTCTTATTCTGTGCAACTGTAGGTAAAAACGTAGTATGTAGGTATATTCCATACCAAGTCGAGAAGCCGACTATTACATATTCTGTAACAGCCTTGGGCGTAACAATAAATATATTTTAACATCTATTCAATGTGCGAGAAATCCCTTGAAATGTGGTATTTTTACAGTTTTTTAGTGTTTTAACAGATTTGATGTCTTTTGGCAGTTTGTTGTAAAGTTGTGCTCCTTCGAACACTATGTTCTTTTTACCGTAATTGGTCCTAGGTTTATTTGAAAATACACTTAAAAAACCTTAGAAAGATTGTCCTAAGCCTAACAGAATTATGTAGCCTCAATCTCATAAAGCGATATTAAAATAATAGTTACACTGACGTTTCGTACCATGACCCTTAATTTGTAAGCTTACTTTATTATTGCAAAGGTGAAGCAGTTTTGGAGTCGTCACCATATGTACATCACTCAAAACGCTTAAACCGTAAAATTATCCTAAAAAGTAAGTAAATCGTGTTTATTGTCGCAATGTTTTATACTGAACGTGGTGTAATCACTAGAAAGCACTAAATATACAACAGTATTAGGATTATAACACTAATGTTTACAAGTGTTGTGGTTCAAATCGAAGTAATGTTGCTACAAGCTTGAAACAAAACTCTCCTGAAACATGATGGTTTTCTAAAAGATTGTGGTTGGCGCCCTGTTCTGCCGGCTATCATTGTCAGGACGGTGTTGGAGATGACCCGTAGCGCAACTTACAGGCGTGTCTTCATCTCTCACACACCGGCGAAGCCGGTGTTTGGGAAGCAGTACCGGGCTTTTTGGCCCTTTCCTACGGAGTTCTTACCCCCCCCCCCGTTGAAACGGGGGGGGGGGGGGTCATCGGGTCGGCTCGCGGAGCCTCAGGTTTGTTACTCACGCCTTACTGGCCGCCCGATGCTCACTCCGCAGGGAGGATCGTCGGTCGGTCGGCGCGCAGGTACCTTCGTTGGGAGATGGGTAGGGGGAAGGGATGAGGGAGGGATACCCCGGTCTGACGACGCCTGGTCGTCGTCAGTGTCTGTGGCCAGTTCCCGCGGGTACGGCTTACTCTTCGGTGGTCTTTCTGCGAGAGGGACCAGTTCTCGCAGATGAGAGTAAGTGGAGTTGTCCAGGCGCGCAAACATCCTGGTCGCTAGGCGGCCTATAAATTGGTCCAGACTCTCAATTTTCAGGTCCCGCTGTATGGTGGCGTTTCGAACGTACCGTGGCGCGTTTACGATCGTCCGGAGGCATAGGCTTTGCTGACTTCGCAGTATCTTTCTGTGGCCTTTGGCTAGCAAAGCATACCACGCGGGGGCCGCGTATGTGAGCCGCGGGCGGACGTACGTCTTATACAATCCAACCTTCATTCAGAGCGGAATGTTGGACTGCAGGACGGGCTTGAGTAGCGCTCGGGTTACGCTCGCTAGACCGCGGACGTCCCTTGCGTGCTTTCTCATCGTGAGGTTGCGGTCTAGAGTTACTCCCAGGTATTTAGCCGTGTGCGACCAGGCCACGGGTTGTTCCTCCAGAGTGAGCTTCGGCGGCAGGGTGAGCCTCTTCGAGAACGCCACCGCCTGTGTTTTACTCACGTTGACACTCAGTCTCCATTTAGTAAGCCAGGCGGGGAGCTCTGTTAGGACCCTTTGCATTTTGGTGGCGGCGTGGTTAAGGTTCATCGACTTGGTGATGTATGCTGCGTCGTCCGCGTAAAGGGCCAACAGAACATCTTCTGTGATGGGAATGTCGTTGGTGTATCGTGAGTAACACACAGGGGAGAGGCAGCTGCCTTGTGGTACCTTACAGGGACGCGGCGCGCTTACGCATGTAGTGTGGAAGTCGACCCGCGCCGCTGCGAACTCCCCATATGTATAAATAATACGTAGATGTAGAGTACATACTACAGTAGACCAACAGCATATTAACCATAGGACTTCCACTGCCTCTTCCATAAATTTCCAGAGCGACCGATCTTGGGCCGCCTGCACCCAACGGCTCCCGGCAACCTTTATCAAGTCGTCTTTTCGTCAGTTCGGCAGTCCTATGCTGCGCTTTCCAGTCGAGAACCTATCTGCCCAAACTGTCTAAGTTCTACTCATTTCTGATTCGATCTCGTAGAGAAATACCAAGCATAAAATGTATTAACATTCAAGTGCCTTATCTAACGTTAAGGCAAATAATTCTGTGTGTTCTGATGTAAATAAGAAAAGGAGCTTGTAAATTAAATAAAAAAGATAAATTAAATACATGACTGTCATTAAATATTCTCGAATTGAAATAAATACCCTAACATGAATGTAACCAGTGCTTCGTCTTGATCTCACAGTATGATCCCATGTGCCATTGTAAGAACTAATACATGTACCACATCGACGCGGGAAAAAATTAAGTTGATAATGCAACAGTTTGTTCCCCAGTGGAAATCAAATCAGTGAACTCTAACATTTCAGTCTCTCCCCCACCTAGCCACAAAGATGCTATCGATACTTATTAGTGCTATTCAAATACAAAACCCTTTCTTGCAAAAAGCCACAGAACCTTGGTAGGTACTTTCCCTACAGGCGACATAAAATAAGAATCCATAGTTCATGAAAGTTTTCCAAGTTCCATGCGACACTATGAACTTGCCTCCCTCTGCATAAATTCACTGGTCTACAATTCCGAGGAGATTTCAGACTCATCTACTTTTGACAGAGCAAACACTTCACAGATACACCGACCTCCCCGGCGAGGTCGAAGAGTCCCTCCAGTTGCCACCTACACAAGGCGTTTCTCTCCTATCCCTCCCCTGGCATCTAGATCTAGTTGCCTCATAAAAAACATGGGCTGAATGGCCTCTGCGCTCGCCAGCTGCATCTTCCTCAAAGGCCAACAGCGAGTAAAAAAAAAATAAAAAAAACGTCTTGTAAATTACAATGAAAAAAAAAACTGCGGTTCCGAGTAAAGGAACTTTCTGTAAGTGGGTTATAAATTATAATTTTTGCTATTATGTGGTTTTATTTCCTTATAATTTTCCACTCTATAGATAATTATTACTAAGAAATATCTATGTGTTAATAAATTAAGTAATCGTCACTCCATCTAGCCGGAGAGTGTCCTACACGCTTGCCTAGACGTGGTCTCTTCTCTAGAACACGTTTACCCCGACGGTGACGATTTGCGCGCTGTGGCTGGCAAGGATTGGATGAGAAGAGCTGAGGATCGGGCTCAATGGCGCACCCTGGGAGAGATCTACGTCCAGCAGTGGACTGTTATAGGTTGATGATGATGATGAAACTAAATAATAAAGTACAGAGTAGTGTTTGCTTTTAATTATTTAATAAATTCTAATTCTAATTAATATTTTAGTTTATAAGGATAATGATTATGTAATTACTTTTTGTGTATTTTATATAATTCAGTGTATTTTGTGTTTTGACTTAGTTGTTTGTATTTTTAGGGTTCCGTACCTCAAAAGGAAAAAACGGAACCCTTATAGGGTCACTTTGTGGTCCGTCTGTCTGTCAAGAACTTTTATCTCAGGAACGCTTGGAGGTATCGAGTTGAAATTAAAACCAGACCTATACTCAAGTCTACAGTCCTTTGAAGCTGTGAACAAATAATAATATATAATAATATCGCTGGACAACGTAAAAAAAGATACGGCCGTTTATGCAGCAAAAAACGTATATTTCGACACTCTCAAGGGAATCACAATTTATAGGGTACTTTCCGTTGACCTAGAACTATGAAATTTGGCAAGTAATATCGTCTTATACTACAAGTACAGGAAAAATCATAAAAATATAGTCTTTGACTACCTCCGTGGCGCAGTGGGCGTATAGCCGGCTGAGACGCAGGAGGTAGCGGGTTCGATTCACGCCGTGAAACAAATGTTTGCATGATCTACATATATTTGTTCCGTGTCTGGGTATTTTTCTATATATTATAAGTAAGTATTTACAAAAAAAAAGATATAAGTATTCTATCTGTTACCTGTTTCCCATAGTACAAGATCTGCTGAGTTTGGGGCTAGATAGCGCTGTGTGAAATGTCCAGCAATATTTATGTTTATTTGTTTAAAGTACCTATGTAATCAATCATCAAAGCTGTCGTCGATACAAATTTGTACGGTGGCTCCGTGGGCGAGTCCGACTCGCACTTGTACAGTTTTTTTTTAATGTTACTCCATAAAATAGTGAATGCAGTCTTCACCTGTAATTCTAGTTCTAGCTCGTAGAAATATTAATTGATTCATTATAATGTGTTAATGTATACTATGTTTGTGTTCAAATAAATAATAATAATAAAGAACAGGACATCGGATGAAAAAAAATAGGATATCAATGTGTAACGTAGCCTTAATATTATAAACGGACAAAGTTTGTTTGTATGTTTGTAGGGGTAATGTCAGAAACAACTAAAACCATGTCTGACAATTATTTCAACTTCACTTCTTCACTATCTTTAAAGCTAAGGTATACAACCAATGGTATGTGTCCTGCCAACTATGACTTATGGTGCCGAGACATGGAGGCTCACGAAGGAGGATGTGCACAAAATAAGTGTAGCACAGAGAGCCATGGAGCGCGCCATGCTCGGCATCACACTCTTAGATCGAGTTCCCAATACCGAAATTCGCAAGCAGACTAAAGTACAAGACGTCAGCAAGCGAATATTGGGGCTCAAGTGGAGTTGAGCAGGACACTTGGCCAGACGTAGTGACTACAGGTGGACTAAGGCACTAACAGAGTGGAGGCCGAGAACTGGCCATCGAAATAGGGGACGTCCACCAGCGAGATGGGTCGACGACATCTATAAGACCGTGGGTTGTACGTGGTTCAGACTGGCACAGGATCGGGAAGAGTGGCAGAAACAAGGAGAGGCCTATGCCCAGCAGTGGGTCGACACGGGCTGAGAAAGATGATGATGATGATGATACAACCATTTCCTTTCTTTGTCTACGCACTGCTAACTTATCGTTATATTTATCTCCTTTACTGTAGCTTACTATATATTATCATATTTGTATATAGGTTTATATTAAGTATAAGTATAGATAGTTTATGTAAGTTTATGAAAATAGATACACCACCGTCTTTTTGATTTGGTTTTGTCCTGTCCATCCAAAGGTTCGCTATCAGCGGTAAGACCGCCTATTGTTCTTACCTTTATTTGTATGTATTACTTTGTACGTTTAATTTCGTTTGATGTGCAATAAAGAGTATTCTATTCTATTCTACACTGTCCCTGAGGCTAAATTTTATTTTGATTATATCCAAGTGACGCGATGCCGACAAACTTACGTACATCTTTACTTACCTCATTATAATAATGATATAAGAAAAGATAGGTACCTACTGATTTTATTGTTCACCGCAATCTAAGTTTGTAAGTACCTACCTAGATGTTAGCAATTAAAGATGATGTCATAATCACGTTATTGAGATTCTAAAGTGTGCGAATGCAAATTACACGAGGCAAAAGCCATAGGTTATTTGAGTCAGAGCTTGAAAAGGTTTATAAATGAACCAGCTATTGCCCGCGACATCGTACGCTTTACACTACTAAATGTGTAGGTAACCTAGAAATAAAGCTAAACTCGCGGTTGCAACTTTTTTACCACCCCATTTTTATCCCATGGGACCTGATTAATGAGTTAAAAAGTAGCCTATGTGTTAACCCAGGATATAATCTACGTACATACTAAATTTCATCGAAATCGGTTCAGCCTTTACGACGTGATTGTGTAACAAACAAATTAATAAAAATCCAAACTTCCGCATTTATAAATATTAGTGTGATTGATTTATGAATTCTTGATTCTTGATTTGATAGAAAATTCTACATCTCTAAAATAATAAGAAAATTAAAAATCTTTCTAAGTACATACTTTTCTTTTTTAGGAGGGTAGTGTTTTAAATTTAAAGGTACCTATGTCTGTTCATGTTCATCGCAAATAAAACGGCTTGACGGATTTTGATAGGTAAGACGGAAGTGACAGGCTAAATGATTTCAGTGAAACTAAAATTGGTCAAATGCTATCGAGTGATTTTGGTAAAAAGTTTCAGTTAGGGGTAAAAAAATGTTGTTATTATTCCGCTCTTACAACCCAATTTTTTTCTTGATTTTGTTCTAAATATCAATCATAAGAACCAAAAAACGAGAGAAATAAAAATATGATTCAGAAAAACAAAAATATGTATGGCCGCATCTGACGTTAAGCTATATAACAGTGGGCCCCAAACTTTTTTTGTCTCGTAGAGCACTTGCCATGTTTTCCGGTTGTGGGTAGACCCCCTGCTTACGATGAAAGAAATTTTTACTAATTTATCTTCTATTATGTTTTTGACAGTTAGCATAGTACTATCAAGATTTAAATTTTATCTGTAGTACTTTGTAATGTATTTTAACTGTGTAAGATTTCAAACTTAAAAAAATACATGTTAAGCGTTATGTAAGTACATATTATAGGCACTGCTTGTGTAGGCATGTTGATTATTCATGGAAAGCCAAAAATAAGGTTATATCCGGCTTAAATGAGACCCCTTATCATGAACCCCTATTTACATCTCATGGTATTTTGTTCGATGACATGGACTCCTGCAGGACCCTTGGGCGTCGATATATACCACTTTGGGTATCATTGGTCTGTAACAATTGCATCACCTCACAGGTTACGTCAAAAAGCGTAGCGAGTTCGTTTCGTCCTCGGCGTACAGAAAACGGAAAGCCATATACGCATTATACGCTTCACATACGATACGCCTATGGATAATATATGGATACGGAGGGATATATGTATTAAAAATCAAACTAAATATAATTTTACAGTTGTTTACTTATATAAAAACTTATAAAAACGTTTACTCTATTTTCTTCGTGATGAAATATCAAATAAACAAATTAAAACTAAAAAATAAAGCTATTTTGTTGAGCAGCGATTATATTGGCACAGCTAACATCAGTAATCACAGTTCAAAATTTGTAGCTTCTATTTGTTTAAGTTATCATTTGATGTACATGTAGTCATATACTTAACTGATTGTACTTAATGTTTTAATTAATTTTTAAGTAAAGGTCAGACGTTAATTATAAGTAAGTAAATAATTATATAAAAAAACAAAGGAAACACTGGATAGTTTACGGTACTTACATATCATACAAATATACTTTCTATAGTTTTTAGATGTATTATATATTATTGAATGTGATACTTTATGACAAACAAATAAAAATTGTAATTAATAAAATAACAATTATCTCATCAGTATCATTAGGTATTTATAATTATTATTTTCTATAGAATGGCTGATTATTAATTCGTTCTACTTAGAAAACTTTAGTGATTGATTTCAATCATTATTATAAATACGGGATTTATCACGTACCGTCTTATCGCTGTTTCAACCGACAATGTTTCGGTTCAATTCGTAAACCTTCATCAGGGTGAGTGTGATCCGCTCCGAATAACGTCTCGCTTCGCATTCAGGTTCATGAATTGAACCGAAACATTGTCGGTCACCGATAAGACGGTACATGATAAATCCCGTATAATAATGATTAATTCGTTCGCCATCAACAACTTACGAATTATTCATTAATTGCGAAAAAAAATGCGTAGATAGAGATCCGAAGGGCTAACACAACGGCAAATTTTATATACCTATAAATAACATTTTATACTTAACATGGATTCAGTAGTAACAAACATCGAAACTTTCGCGTAACAACATTGCGAAAGCACACAAAAGACATTGATATTTCCATAAAAACATTGTTTTTTTTATAATGTGTATTTGTAGTACCTACTTTCCATAGGAGTGAGACTCTGACTGGGACTCGGCATAGGACGAACTTTTACTGCTGCTGCTGCTGCCATAGTTCCCGCCACATCCCCCTCCGCAGCCTCCGCCATTGCTGATAGGAGGTTGATGGTAATTGCCGCTATTGCCACCACTCTGGCCACTATTGTACCCGCCGCCACCACCGCCGCCGCCACCGCCGCCGCCGCCGCCGCCACTGCCATAACCGCCGCCAAAGCCGCCGCCAAAGCCAAAACCACTGCCACCGCCACCGCCGCCGCCGCCGCCACCGCCGCCGCCGCCTCCGCCGCCACCGCTTTCTCCATTATAGCCGCCATGGTGTCCGCCTTGATAGCCACCACTACTTTGATGTCCGCCTTGATAACCACCACCTTGATATCCGACTTGATAGCCACCACCTTGATGTCCGCCTTCGTAGCCACCTTGGTAGCCACCGCTATGACCTTTAAGAGAAAGATAATTTAAAATGACTTGCATACAATGTTATCACGTATTTTGTGTAAATCTATAATTGGTAATCTAATTGGGACCGAATCGATTGATCTGCTCAACCCAGGTAATATTGACTTCGCGGCAGTTTTATGCAATCTGTAGTATATTCCATGAAATTATAAAAAAATACACTCTGAAAAAAAAAACTGTGGCGATATTACCCCAGATTACCAAAGATTACAATAATGCTCGTCGGTTTCTCCTTGGATCTCTGTGTTTTATCAACAATGGCTTAAGAAAGAATCTTAAAAGAATCAAAGAATCTTTCTAAACTTAAATTTTTTCATGGTTGATTATCAAAAAAAGCCTTACCATGTGATTTTTCTTTCACAACAACTACGACGGTCGCCGGCGCCTGTTGGTATCCTCCGCCACCACCGTGTCCAAACCACTTCTTCAGATGACGCTTCTGTCGATTTCTGCCGGAGTTAGGAATTTCTTGATCTTCTAATTTCTGAAAATAAGAAAGTTGCATCTCAATGAGGGCTTTTTATTTTCGTATTAAAAAAATAACTGGTTCCAATTAGCTTAATAGATGGCGCTGTTTGAAGATAAGCCGCCAAAAATATGGTTTATATGCTAAAATCTCTATAACAAAATTTGACAAAAACAATCTCACTTCGTCATATAAACAAACACAAATTATTATTTTTAATTTCAAGTTCCTTGGAGATTAATGTTGACACGGCAATTGACATTGACAATTTACTTTCCTTTGATAATCAGCTCATGACAGAGCAACGCCATCTGTTAGCAGTTATAAAAAACGTGGCCTTGAAAACCTCTCTTTGTGTGTCAATTAGAAAAGTGTTGAATTTTTTGCCTTATTTGTTAATATTAGGTCAGAAAAAAAGTGGCACTCCGGGAGTGCCGACAGAAGTGAAAACTTGAACAATTACGTGTGTATTTTTTGAATCGTCAGCAAATATTTTTTTAATCGTCAGGAATGGTGTTGGTAACGGTAACAGTGTCACGAGTTCAAAAGTTTTTCCCCATCTCTAAAAAAACCCAACACACCTAAAGAAGTTTTCCCTTAAAAAAAAATTGGATGTTGGAAAATGATCATGATGCATGTCGCATAAACATGAAAATTGTCTAAGGAAGTTGTTACACGCCCCACCACAAACTAAAAAAAATAAAAAATTTAGACGGTGCAAAATGATCATGATGGATGTCGCATAAACATGAAAATTTACTAAGAAAGTTGTCTTATGCTTCTCCACAAACTAAAAAAAAATCCAATTATATACAGAGGTGTCGGTAACAGTGTCGCGAGTTCAACAGTTATTTCCCCATCTCAAAAATGCCCAACGCGTCTAAAAAAGTTTTCACTTCAAAATACAAGTATTAGTAACGTGAAGTGAAAGGACTAAATAACAACAACATCAGGAAACACTTGGATGGCACAAGACTCGAAACCGGCAAACTCTGAAGGAGGCTTTTAACATAATTAAATTCCAACTGGACAACAACGTATGAATAACAAATCATTTTATTATGATAAATTTTCTTAAACGAATCGTCACGCAATACGTTTTTGTTTGTGAGAAATATTTATATCTAATTTATTTTAAACCGACGAAAAACTAAAGGACGTTCTCAAGTCGACGTGTTCGTATATATATGGAGGAAAGATTTGTATGTTTGTAACGAATAAATACAAAAACTACTGGTTCAATTTCAAAAATTGTTTCATCATTAGAATGCGTCATTATCCCTGAGTAACATAGGCTATATTTATTACAAGAAAAAATCAGGGATTCCTACTAAAACTTCAATAATGTAAGCCAAAGTGTAAAACAAACTTTAAAAAATAAATGTCCACCCGTGCGAAGCCGGGACGGGCTGCTAGTAATATATATAATTGTTCTGTACGTGTATTTGTCACCTAACTCCTATGAAATTATATTATATAAAGCTCGATTACCACTGACTGACTGACTGACTGACTCATTGACATGTTTGTTCTCCCAGATGCCACCTCGTAGGGTGAAAATGTTTGGTGGGATCGTATAGAGGGAGTTCCGATGAGTTGGGAATAAATCCTAAAGTACCCCTTTTGTCCCCCATTCGCTCCCATCGACCTCGTATCTCGGAAAGTATAGGTCTTAGAGCGTTGGTGCAAAAACTAATGTTGCAGAGGACATTTTTTTATATCCGGTTCCATGAAAAAAAAATTGTCTTTCATACAAAAAAAAAATTGTCCCATACAAAATATTTCTGTATGAATACCGTAAACCGTATATTTCGTTTGCCGTAATTTTCATACTGTTTTTGTAGGGAGCCCACTGCTTGTGTGTACTATAAAATTACTGTAAAATTTGCTTGATTCTATATAATGGTTGTGGAGGGGCATGAGACAACTTTCATAGTCTTAGCAAAGGTCATCATCATCATTTTGGAACATCCAAATTTTTTTTTTTTTTTTAGTATGCAACGTTCATCATGTTTATTTTGGAACATCCACATTTATTTTTAATTATGCCTCATCCACAATGATCACTTTGGAACGTCAATTATTTTTTTTTATTATGCAACATCCACTGTGATCATTTTGGTAGATCATTTTTTTTAATTATGCCTCATCCACAATGATCACTTTGGAACGTCAATTTTTTTTTATTATGCATCATCCACTGTGATCATTTTGGAACATCATTTTTTTTTTCAATTATGCCTCATCCACTATGATCACTTTGGAACGTAATTTTTTTTTATTATGCAACATCCACTGTGATATTTTGGTACATCATTTTTTTTAATTATGCCTCATCCACAATGATCACTTTGGAACGTCAATTATTATTATTTTTTTTATTATGCAACATCCACTGTGGTCATTTTGGTACATCATTTTTTTAATTACGCCTCATCCACAATGATCACTTTGGAACGTCAATTATTTTTTATTTTTTTAGTATGCATCATCCACTGTGATCATTTTGGAACATCATTTTTTTTAATTATGCTTCATCCACAATGATCACTTTGGAACGTCAATTTTTTTTTTATTATGCATCATCCACTGTGATCATTTTGGAACATAATTTTTTTTAATTATGCCTCATCCACAATGATCACTTTGGAACGTCAATTATTATTATTTTTTTGTATTATGCAACATCCACTTTGATCATTTTGGAACATCATTTTTTTTAATTATGCCTCATCCACAATGATCACTTTGGAACGTCAATTATTATTACTTTTTTGTATTATGCAACATCCACCTTGATCATTTTGGAACATCATTTTTTTTAATTATGCCTCATCCACAATGATCACTTTGGAACGTCAATTATTTTTATTTTTTGTATTATGCAACATCCACTGTGATCATTTTGGTACATCATTTTTTTAATTACGCCTCATCCACAATGATCACTTTGGAACGTCAATTTTTTTTTTTTATTATCCATCATCTACTGTGATCATTTTGGAACATCATTTTTTTTAAATTATGCCTCATCCACATGATCATTTTGGAACGTCATTTTTTTTTATTATGCAACATCCACTGTGATCATTTTGGAAAATCAATTTTTTTTTTGTAGCACAAATTTTTGGTGGAATCGTTATTTTACGGTCATCATCGCCCTTGCCATCATTTTGAATTCTTCTCTCACTTCCTTTTCGTTTTCGAATGTTTCTTCCACATTGATATCCTCTTTAATTGTTTCTATAACTTCAAAATCCTCTTTGATGGCATTTTTACTTCAATATACTTTTGAATTGTTTTTTCTATTTTTCTATTTTCTTCAATTACTTATCTTACTTCAATATCGACTACAAAATTATGGGTTTTAATACAAATCTTAAATCGCTCGTATCTTCTAAACGGGAAGAGTTACCCCCAGCAAACTTTTACAAAATATTGGTACTAATTTTTGGTGGAATAGTTTTTTTAATACCATCATTGCCCTTGAGATCCTTTTTGAATGCTTCTCTTACTTCGTCTTCCGCTTTGAATGCTTCTTTCACCTCGATATCCTCTATTTTTGCTTCTTCCACTTTGATATCCTTTTTAATTACTTTTTCTACTTATATATTTTCTTCAATTGCTTCTTTTACTACAATTTCCACTCTACAAAATTATGGGTTTTAATACAAATCTTAAATCGCTCGTATCTTCTAAACGAGAAAAGTTACGCCTAGCAAACTTTTACAAAATATTGGTACAAATTTTTGGTCGAATAGTTTTTTTATTACCATCATTGCTCTTGACATCCTTTTTGAATGCTTCTCTCACTTGGTCTTCCTCCTTGAATGCTTCTTTCACCTCGATATCCTCTATTTTTGCTTCTTCCACTTTGATATCCTTTTTAATGTCTTTTTCTACTTACATGTCTTCTTCAATTGCTTCTTTTACTTCAATTTCCACTCCACAAAATTATGGGTTTTCATACAAAACTTAAATCGCTCGTATCTTTTAAACGGGAAGAGATAGCTCGAGGAAACTTTTACAAAATTTAGTATAAGTTTTTGGTGAAACCGTTTTTTATTATTATCATTGTCCTCGACGTCTTTTACTCAATTTCAATTTCCTCTTTGATTGTTTCTGCTACTTCGATATCCTATTTGATTGCTTCTTCCACTTCGATATCATATTTGAATGCTGCTTCCACTTGGAAATCCTCTATGATTTCATTGCTTCTTCCATTTAGATATCGTCTTTGACTGCTTCTTACACATGGATATCCTTTTTAATAGCTTTTAACAGCTTGATATCCTCTTTGATTGCTTCTTCGACTTCGATATCCTCTTTTATTGCTTCTACCAATTCGATATCATCTTCGATTTCCTTTTGATTGCTTCTTGCACTGCAATATTCTCTTTGATTGCGTCTTTATCTTCGATATCGTTTTTGATCGCATTTTCACTTCGATATCCTCTGTGATGGCTTCTTCCACTTCGATACCCTCTTTGATTGCTTCTTCCACTTCGATATCCTCTTTGATTGCTTCTTTTACTTCAATATCCTCTTTGATTGCTTCTTCCACTTTGATATCGTTTTTGACTGTTTCTTCCACTTCGATATCGTCTTTGATTGCTTTTTTCACTTCGTCATCCTCTTAGAACGCTTCTACCACCTCGGTATCCTCTTTGATTGCTTACTCAACTTTAATTTCCTCTTTGATTGTTTCTGCTACTTCGATATCCTATTTGATTGCTTCTTTCACTTCAATATCCTCTTTGATTGCTTCTTCCACTTCGATATCGTTTTTGACTGTTTCTTCCACTTCGATATCGTCTTTGATTGCTTTTTTCACTTCGTCATCCTCTTAGAACGCTTCTACCACCTCGGTATCCTCTTTGATTGCTTACTCAACTTTAATTTCCTCTTTGATTGTTTCTGCTACTTCGATATCCTATTTGATTGCTTCTTTCACTTCAATATCCTCTTTGATTGCTTCTTCCACTTCGATATCGTTTTTGACTGTTTCTTCCACTTCGATATCGTCTTTGATTGCTTTTTTTACTTCGTCATCCTCTTAGAATGCTCTTACCACCTCGGTATCCTCTTTGATTGCTTACTCAACTTTAATTTCCTCATTGATTGTTTCTGCTGCTTCGATATCCTATTTGATTGCTTCTTTCACTTCAATATCCTCTTTAATTGCTGCTTCTACTTGGAAATCCTCTTTGATTTGATTGCTTCTTCCATTTCGATATCGTCTTTGACTGCTTCTTACACATGGATATCCTGTTTGATGGCTTTTAACAGCTCGATATCCTCTTTAATTACTTCTTCGACTAAAAGAAAAACACGCGAGCTGCGAGCAGCTCGCGCACAACGCAACCTCTAGTTTTGTGTATATATTTTAATGGGTTCCTGGATGGTTTGAAAACAATTGGACCCAGTAGGTGGCGCTGTTGTCGAGATCTAGAAAATAGCGGACGAAGTCGCGGGCATACAACTAGTACTATATATATTTACTAGCTGTTGCCCGCGACTTCGTACTCGTTACACTTCTAAATGTGTAGGTAACCTAGAAATAAAGCTAATCCTGCTGTTGCAACTTGACTTGACACCCCATTTTTATCCAATGGGAAATGATTTATGGGATAAAAAGTAGCTTATGCAGGTTATATATGTAGGTATACCAAATTTCATCGAAATCGGTTTCGCCGTTACGACGTGATTGAGTAGGTAACAAACAAACAAATAAACAAACATCCAAACTTTCACATTTATCATAATAGTGTAAAAAAATTCACAAAACAATACAAACTAAATTAAACTTCTAAGACAAACTAAAAGAAAACTGTGTATTTTCTTCGGACAAAATGTTCTACTCGTAGTCTTTACCATTTCAAATTTCAAACTCTACGTCCCTATGAGGCCGTGTCCTAAAAGTGCACAACCTCTTTAAGCTTACAACCCTTCAAATGAGGTACTCATATAATACGGTGACTTTCGAGACATTCCAATTTTAAAGAGTATTTGCATAAGTTTTTAAGTGGGTTCAACCTTTCTTGAATAAAATCGGATTGAGTTTTTAAACATGTGTCAAAATAAATAAATTAAATCAAAAACACTAAGGAATATTGATCTCAATCTCGAAGCAAATCACCGCCAAAATAACTGTCACCCTCCAAGTTTCAGGTCTCTACGATCAGGGGTTTAGGTTGTGCGTTGATCCGTCAATCAGTCATTCAGGACAAAGCCTTTTATATGTATAGATGAATGACCACGAATTACCTTTTTACAGAGTTGTCCGATCTGATGATTTTTTTTTATAGAATAGGCTATACCTACTACGAAGTTGGTCCCTTTTAAATAAAATAAACTACCCATAAGGATAGAAAAATCAAGGATGATTGATAGGTAACCCACTGAATTTTACCTGTTAACCAATTCTACCACGCATTATTTTTGATGAATCCGATTTAGATTTTTTTTTTATTGAATAGAATTAATTTAAGTAGGTAAGCCTAAAATAAAAAAATATAAATTAAACCGATGAAAACAGAAACTGTCTCTCAGCTCAAATCAAAATTACTTACTACGTTTAGGAGCTGACTGAAAAGCTATTTTAATTATTTGCTTTTCGGTTTCTTTTTTCGTTTGTTTAATTTTTTATCAAAAAGTTTTATTATGATTGATAAAGATAACTTTTCTTCTAAAAATACCAACTTGAGGGTTGAAACTAATAAATTGCCAAGATGAACACAATAAACAAATTTTCTGGTTTATATTAAAGTTTACAAATTTAAAAGTGTTCTGATTTTTTTTAATCAATTGACAAAAGGGCTTTGTTGCTCATGCGATTATGACACCCTGGTAATGTAAACAAAAAAAAATTAGCTAATTATATAGGCAAATACTTATTGAGCTACCTCCTATCTACTAACTTAAATAGTTTTTTGGCAGTATCTGATAATGGATCTGCCAAAATACTATTACAATCACTAATATTAAAATTAGAAGAATCTCTCGCACTAGCATTCTGAACACATTCCGTATTCTGATTGATAAAGCAACTCTTTAAAACAAAACAAAACGAGCTTCCTTCCAACCTATTCAGTTTTTATCTGTTTTTTTGCATGGACGAATAAACCAGTTTTATACTTCGAGATGAACTAGCAATTTTAAAATTATAAATCGTATTGTTTGTAACCGTTGTATTAAATTATACAATTGTAAGTTTTAATATTGCATCAAACCGGTTTTGAAAACAGTGGTTTAATTTATCATACCTAATATCTTACAAGGACTTAGATATTTTTTTAAGCGCTTGACTACAATCTTACTGATAGATTATAATCATTATCGAAAAATGTAAACAATTATATCATCATTACGTAGGATGCTATTACTGGCTCCAATGGCTTACACTAAATTATATTTATAAAAACTTGAAGTGAACTTCAATTTGTGGCAAATACAAAAAGCACCGCAAGTTTCGTATTAGCTGTGGTTAATTTTATAAATATGAACTTAAAAAATGAACCATTACCTGAACGTAAATAGGCTGGCGGTTGCCTTCCAAGGACTTCGCATCGTGCTCCCTCAAATTCTCTGAAGGATAACGAGGCGCCAGCAGCACGAGAATAGGGAACTGTCTTGACCTGGTCGTGTCACGAGCCCTTGAATCCCTTGGAGGGGCAAGAACCGGTGCTACCAGCACTACTCTATCACCCCCATCTATAGAGTTGTCTCCGATTGATGCTGCGGCTAGCGCTACGAGCGCCAGCGCACACACGAACTGCCCGACTCCCATTGTGCTCACTACCGCAGGACTCGCCAGCAGACCTATTTATACAACGCGGTTTTCTTGACGTCACCATTCAAACATTAGCCAGGACTTCACAGAATCTATTCACACGACGAACTAATCGACCAATAAATCATAGATTGGCGTAAATTGTTTTGATTAAACGAAACAATTAACGGTTTTTTTATGATATTTTGTTGTTTTGAAGTCGTGATGGAAACCGCCGGCCGATTCGCGGAGGCGGATCACGTATACACCTGGTTATCCCCGTAAACCGGATGCTTCTCGGTCGGGCATGTTATACATAAACGGGGCGCGGCTGCGAGCCTCCTTTTGCAAAGCTACATTTTTTATTTTCGTAAGTACGCTGTTTTTTAATTTCGACTTTTTTCAAAGGAAACCGGTCTCAGTTCTCATACCGGTTTTATCTGTGAGTTTTTGTTTTAGTATGGTGTCTTTTTTGTGGTGTTCTTAAGTTATGGTTTTTCTGTAGGTACTTACTCTGAATCATATGGTGCTATGTACAAACAATCTTTTTTTAGTTATAATTTATCATACTAAGTAATACCGCAAATTACAAATACTTAGACAGATATCCATTCAATAACAGTTTAACAAGATCCGTTTATACAGGAATCCCATATTATCACATTTTCCACTGTTCTTAAAATGTTCGAGAGACAATTGATTATAGGCTATCATTGTCGTGCCATGAGAATAATGACACAGTGCCGGTAAAAAGGCAGGCTCACTTCGTTGGAGGAAGTTTTTTGAATTATACAAATTATTTACGAGAACATATCTTTAAGTCGGCTATTGTACCTAGATTTACAAGGAATAAATGAATTGAATTGAATTGAATCTTACATAATACAAGCCTATCATCATATTTTTCTTTTATTTTTATTACTTGTAGATGGAACAAGCTTAATGTCCCACCAGATGTTAAGTGGTAACCATCGCCTATAGCAAAGTATTGGCTCGTAGGTCATGCACCTTAAAAACATGTCCTACAACGCACTGCCCTACGTCCATCAGCTTGAGGCATACAAGTGCAAAACCTGATGTGCCTGTATGTAATTTCAACGAAAACCATACCCTTCATACTGAAACTCAGCAATGCTGCTTGGCAGCAGAAATAAGTACGGTGGTAGTTTTCCCGGGCGAGCCGTTGCACAGGAACGGTACTACTCTTGAAAAATAGACGTAAAGGTCTCACGGAAAAGACTTTTTGCGTATAATGAATGCCAAAACTACCTATCTGTAACAAATTATGTACTTACCATACTTCTAGCAAATGAATTTAATTCCATTTCATATGCACAATACATTTTATGATACTGGTATACCGTCATCCTGGATTAGTTTAAAGTAAAAATAACGATTGAGATCATCATCATCAACATCAATCCACATAAATCCACTGCTCACATACTCGTAGGCCTCTCCTAACACGCGCCACTGAGCCCGGTCTTCGGCTCTTCTCATCCAATATCTGTCCGCCACCTTTCTTACGTCATCCCTGCACCTAGCCGAGAGGCGCCCTATACTACGTTTGCCAAGATGCGGTCTCCACTCAAGAACTCGTTTACCGAGAGAGATGGTAAGACCAAATCAGGTACCTGAATAACAAAAACTATCAACTGTACCGAGCATGCAACCAACTGAAACATCTAGAAAGAGCTAGAGGAGGGATATACCTGAGACTTGAGATCCCTCTTGATCCTAATTTTATAAACTTTTAGTTTGCCCTGAACTGAGATCTCGAGAGTTTGAATAATCCCAGCCAATTCGCAAATCATTTCGGTATTATTAACAAGACATTTCATATAATAACAGCTTATACTTGTACCTAAGTATAACTTTTGAAACTATCATGGTCATGGTATTTTCACTAAACACGGGATATTTACCATGATTTGTAAGTTTTTGAGTATCCCGATATTTTGAAGCAGTTCCGCCATGATCACGGGTAAACTGTCTTTGTGAGTGGATGGTTAGATAGATAGATAGATAATTCCTTTATTGCACACCATTTAAATACAATCATTTATAAGAAAATACACTCTTAAACAATAGGTACAATGGGCGGCCTTATCGCTAAAAGCGATCTCTTCCAGGCAACCTTTGGATGGACGGGATCTATGTGTACAAAATAAGGACGGCGGCGTAAATCCGACATTAATAGTACACGTATATTTATAAAAAATATAGATAATATAAAATAAATAAAATAAAATATAATGTATAATATAATCATAAAATTACATAAATATTAATATTATAATACATAAAATATATATTGTCATACCTACATATATAAATTATAAAAATGTAAAATTAATAAGTGGCCTAGTGAGCGACGGATGACATATAGTGTTGTCTGACCAAGTTTTTAAAGATAGGGAGAGATTTAGCGTGACGAATTGTGACAGGTAGGGCATTCCAGAGCCTGGTAGCCTGCAAAGTAAAAGAGGAACTATAAAATACTGAGGTATGATGGGGAGTTTTTAATTGAAGGGTTTCAGAGGAACGTAAGGGTCGAGAGTTGGAAAGGTGAAGAAAGTCAAAGCGTTCTTTGAGGTAGGACGGAGTAGAAGGGATGAAAAGGATGCTGTAAAGGAGGGAAAGGATGTGCGCATTCCGGCGAAGACGGATAGGTAACCACTTAAGTCTGTGGCGATACTCTGAAATGTGATCGTACTTGCGCAAGCTAAATATGAATCTAATAGAGAAATTCTGGAGACGCTCAAGCTTGTTGAGTTGATCTTCAGTTAAATCAAGATAGCTGGCGTCAGAATAGTCGAGAATAGGATGCAACAATGATTGTGCAAGTGCAATTTTGGTGGAAGTCGGAAGGAAGTTTCGCAGCCGTTTAAGAGAGGCAGCTGCAGCAAAGGTTTTTCGGCTTACCGCTGCTAGTTGAGGTCCCCAAGATAGGTGACTGAGTACCCCCAGATTTTTGACTACCTTGCTGATTTCTATTGATGTACCGTCAAATTTTACCTTTGGGAGATCAAGCCAATCGATTTGAGTAATCATCCGCGAGCTTCCTATTACTATTACATGGGTTTTTGATGGATTGACTTTAAGCCCGTATGAGTTGCTCCATTGTAGTATATTCTGCAAATCATTGTTTATGCCATTAATGGCTTCACCTAACCACCCAACAGGAGCTTGGGTATAAATTTGCAAATCATCTGCATAGAGGTGGTAGGACGAAGTGAGTTGTTCGGAGATAGAATTTATAAAAATAGCAAAAAGAAGAGGAGATAACACGCCGCCCTGAGGTACACCGGAACTCAATTGACACCAAGAAGAATATGTATCGTCAATACGGATACGTTGCCGGCGTCCAAACAGGTAACTACGAAACCATTCAATTACTGTTGGAGATATGTTAAGAGAGCGAAGAAAAGCTAAGAGAATATCAAAATCAACGTTATTGAACGCATTGCTGAAATCCAGGAGGGAAAGGACAGTGACCAGTCCGTTTTCCATACCATGCCTGATGTCATCAGTGATTTTGATGAGAGCAGACACGGTGCTATGGTTATTGGCAGATTATCGATCTACCTTCTTTCTCGGTCTCAGTAGTCTCAATACAGTAGACTCTTACACTCGGAACTCTACTACTAATATTAAGGACTAGCTGTTGCTCACGAGTTCGTACGCCTTACACTTCTAAATGTAACCTAAAAATAAGGCTAAACTCGCTGTTGCAACTTGACTTGACACCCCATTTTTATCCCATGGGAACTGATTTATGGGATAAAAAGTAGCCTATGTGGTAATCCAGATTATAATCTATGTCCACCATCAAATAATGGATGTATCAAATATCATCGAAATCGGTTCCATCGTTACGACGTGATTGAGTAAACAAATAAACAAACATCCAAACTTTCACATTCATAGAACTAGTGTAATGTAAAAAAATTGCAAAAAATAATACACACTAAATTTAACTTCTTAGACAAACTAAAAGAAAACTATTTTCTTCTGACCAAAATGTTCTAGTCCTTACTATTTCAAATTTCGAACACTACGTCCCTATGAGGCCGTGTCCTAAAAGTGCATAACCTCTTTAAGCTTAGAACCTTCAAATGAGGTTCTAATATAGTATGGTGACTTTCGAGACATTCCAAATTTAAAGAGTATTTGCTTATGCTTTTAAGTGAGTTCAACCTTTTTTGAATAAAATCGGATTAAGTTTTCAAACATGTGTCAAAATAAAATGTAATTTAAATCAAAAGCACTAAAGAGTATTGATATAACTTTCTACCCCTTTTTAACCCCGTTAGAATTTCAATGAAATACGAAACACGTCTTCCATCAATTCTGTTAAAAAAGGTTCATGCAAAATTTGAAGTAGATTGGACCAAGGAATCACGTTGTCCCATACAAAATTTTCCCCCGTTTTTCACCCCCTTAGGGGTAGAATTTTGGTAAATCCTTTTTTATCGGATGCCTACGGTATACAAAGAACACAACCTCCAAGTTTCAGGTCTCTACGATCAGCGGTTTAGGCTGTGCGTTGATCCGTCAGTCAGTCATTCAGGACAAAGCATTTATCTATAAGGTCTCTAAAAAAAACAAACACAATATATTTCATATAATCGTTTACTTAAATAAAAAACTTATAAAATGATTATTGTAAACACGGGATTGATCACGTACCGTTTTATCGGTGTTTCGACCGACAATGTTTCGGTTCAATTCACGAATCAGGGTTAGCGGTGATCAATCCCGTATTTATAAATATATTTAAATAAATCACGAAAATTTTCTATGTAATGCTTATCTATAAGATTTTTCTCGATGACATATAAAACAAACAAATACAATTATAAATTAAGCTAGAATCAATGAACACGGTTGTTCAAAATCTGTAGCTTGTAATTGATGAAGTTATCTTTTGCTGTACATGTAACAAAAAAAAAGACATTTATATTATCAGAATAGAATAGAATAGAAGAATGCTTTATTGTAAACCAGGAATAAAAATTAGTGAATGCTAAATATAGTACAAGGGGCGGCCTTATCGCTTAAAGCAAATTCTTTCAGTCAACCTTTGGATAGAAAGTAATGAGCAAAGCAGTATTAGCATCATCATATTTATAATAATCGGCACAGAAAATGGTAAAAACAAATATGTTGATGTTTGTTTTCTAAGGGGGGATCCCCTTAGACATCCGAAGGGCTAACTTTATAAACAATAACGGCTTCGCTCGACATAAAATCGGTTCAGTAGTAAAAAAACATCGGAACTTTTGCATAATAACTTCGCGAAGCACACACATTTCATTACCTTTTCATAGATATTATTTTTATGGTTCTGTACCTCAAAAAGAAAACAAGGTACTCTTATATCCTATAAATCCACTTCGTTGTCCGTCTGTTTATCTGTCCGTCTTTCAAGACCAGTTTTCTGAAGAACGCGTAACGGTATCAAGTTGAAATTAATACTAAATACGTAGGTCTATGGTCTCTTGGGGCTGTAAAAAATCAAGCTTCTAAGTCAACGCAATCAAAAAATACAGCCGTTTATGCCGTGAATTGTGCACGCAAA
Organism: Philereme transversata; assembly: GCA_963924445.1. NCBI lineage: Eukaryota > Metazoa > Arthropoda > Insecta > Lepidoptera > Geometridae > Philereme > Philereme transversata. The sequence goes on from OZ004342.1 coordinate 18,128,711, forward strand.
TAAATCAAAACCTATGTATGGGGTAGTTACCGTTAACCTAGAATCATGAAATTTGGCAAGAAGCAAGGTCTCACAGCATATGTAAAGGAAAAATGTGAAAAAGGTTAATTTGTAAAATAAAAATAAAACATAAATTATGGAATCCTAGGTGCGCGAGTAAGACTCGCACTTGTCAGGTTTTTTTATTGTGTTTATTATAATTATATTGTACCTACCGTCCATAGGATTGGGACTCTGACGCAGCGTAGGCCACACTTCTGCTGCTGCTGCCGCCATAGTTCCCGCCACATCCCCCTCCGCAGCCTCCACCATGGCCGTAAGCTGGTTGTTGGTGGCCATAGCCGCCCTGATGTCCACCTTGAAAGATAAATTTAAGATTTTACGCCAGCCGGTGTACAATATAATTCCTGGTATTATGTGTATACCATGCTGCCATGAAGCTGGGCATCCTCAACAAGGTCAGGAGATACTTCACACCGGGACAGCTTCTTAGTCTCTACAAAGCTCAAGTCCGGTCTAGTATAGAGTACTGCTGCCACCTTTGGGATGGTTCGGCCAAATATCAGCTCGCAATCTTAGACTAGATAGAACGTAGAGCTTTTAGACCTAATAAAGTCTCGAACACCGCCGTAAAGTTGCAAGCCTGTCGATCTTTTACAGAATACATTTTGGGAAATGTGCCCAAGAACTTTACAATCTGATTCCGCCATCACCTTTCCATCAAAGGACAAGCAGGCGTACTGCTCAGTACTATCCGTACCTGATTGATATTCGCACATACCGTTTTGGTTCTACGTTCTTGATGCGTACGGCTAAACACTTTGCCGTCGTTTGTTTTTCATAAAGAATACAATCCGGGCCTCTTTAAGGTAAGAGTGAATAGGTTTATTTTAGATCTTCGTGCTTCATCTTAGACCACATCGTCGCTTACCATCAAGTGAGATTGTGGTCAAACGAAGATTTATACAGTGTAAAAAAAACCATTATGTGGGACTTGCAGGAAATTTTGACTTCGCGGTTTATGCAATCTTTTTGGTCAACAATCTAGGAATATTTTTGATCTAAGAATTTTTCAGGGTTTGATTATCAAAAAAAGCGTTACCATGTGATTTACCTTTCTGCACATATATGACGACTGGCTGATACCCATACCCACCGCCACCACCACCGCCTCCACCGTGCTTGCCCCACTTCCCATGACGCTTCTGTCGATTTGTGCCAGAGTTTGTAATTTCTTCATCTTCCGGTTTCTGAAAATAAGAAATATGCGTCTGAAATGTATGTCAATTAGTTTTCTAATAATATTGATTTTTTCGCTTTATTTGTCTGTAGTGGAAGGACAAAATTACAAGAACAGCAGGAAAAAAATTGGTGGAAAAGGTTTCCAAATATTCATAGCAAAGGTACCAAAAAAATTATTACAACACTGAAGTAAACTTTAGTTAATATAAATTCTAATCATAGAAACTAATCTTTTTTTATTATATCTAATTGCGACCATAATAAATTAATTTAAAAAAGTAAATTTTGAATGTAAGATATACAGGATGGTTTTTTGAGAAGGGCGTTGATAGCAAAGTCCGAAACCACGAGAGAAAAGTCGTGAAAGCATATTTAGTTTTTATTAAATCTTTGGACATTTGGCTGAAATCGACCAGAATTTAAAAGATTTAAAAAAAATACATTAATCTTTGCAAAGAAATGTATTACTAAAAATGAAAGGAAATACCAAATTTTTACTTATTCAATAATTTTTTTTTGTCATTTAAATTTTTTTATTACTTTTAATATCTTAATTTTATCCAACTAATAAGTTGCTCAAAATGGTTTCTATTGACTCCAATGCGAATACAATGTGTATACGTTTCTCTAAAGACTACTGCATTTGATACAATGACAGGATTTATCCTCAATAAAATATCAAGCAATGAGCTTTGTAAGCTCTCAACCGTTTCGTAACGAGCTTTGTAAAGTTCGTTCTTCACGTAACCCAAAACCACTTGATATAGGAAATAATCAAGTGGTGTAAGATCGGGTGATCTTGCCGCCCATCTCACCAGAGCAACGACCAAAAAGTTTGAATAGAAGGTGAGTTTTCTTCCGTGTAAAATTAATAAAAAAGTGAAAATTTGCTATTTCCTTTCATTTTTAGTAATATTTTTTTTTGCAAAAATTATACTTATCACAGAATCCATTGGTTCAATAACACAGGGTGTCTTTTTTGGAAAAAATATTCAGATCGATTTCCGTCAAAAGTAATAGATTAAAAAAAACTAAATATGCAGTTATTGTTTTCTTATAAATCGAGGTCATGACTTTTCACGACTTTTCTCTATCCCTCGTGGTTTCGGACTTGGCCATCAGCAACCTTCTCAAATAACCATCCTGTATACCTAAGGCTATTTTATTTTTCTGTTTAGTAATGTATAAATTACCAAGGTGCAAATAATTTAAAAGCTCTTTTAAATTATTTTTAATTTATCTGATTTCACTGATTGTCTCTAAAGAAAACAAAACTCATCCACAACTTTACGAACCTCCTTGCAACCGATTTAGTTTTTACCTGTTTCTTATCTTAAAATAAACTGGCAAGTTTTATTATTGCATCAAACTTGTTTTGAAGTTTACGTATTTTGTTATGGTTAAAGATTATCATAACTAATACCTTACAAGTACTCCTGATTGATCGAGCGAAGCGAGATCTCTAAATCAACTTGGGCAAATCGGCGTTGTATGTATGTTTGTTTGCCCGAGGATAACTTTCGAAGCGTTAATCCGATCAACGTGAAATTTGATATATAGGTAGGTAGAGGTAGTGATGGCACAATTTTGGTGTGACTAAGCTAAACTAAACGGTACAGGCTAGGTAGGTAAGTACATTTTAACCCCGTTTTTATTTTTACTTTGAACCTTGTAGTTTTTAAGATAATAGCCATAATAAAAACTGAATTTTGACAAAATTCACAGAGCCCACCAGTGACCCCACAGTGCTGAAATTTGGTATGCGTGTATCTGCAGTGACACAAATATAAGGAAAAATCTGAAATTCAGAATAACTGCAATTTCTACCCCAAAAAAGTTAAACCAATCACATGAACTCCCGTTGCCTGTAATTTGAATGAAACTGTAGGTCAAGTTAGTTGGTTATGCTTTTCGTGGCACTATTTTGATAGTCAAAGATTACAAATAATATTTTTTTGTTTTTATGTGAGACTCGCGAGATCTTAGTTCGGGGCAAACCACTAGTATCTATATTAGTTTTTTTATCGACGATTCTCTAGCGCTTGATAACTCACCTGATAATAATACGTCATAATTTCCGAGGATATTCCTCAGTTGTGGAGGAGTGAGAGATACTCAGTGTATTCCATCAGATATTCCCAATTGAAAAAACTCACTCACACTAAATAATATATAAAACAACTTTATGCATCTTGAGAAGCTCCTCAAGCTTTGTATAAGCTGTAATAAATTCTATAAACAAATCGAACTTATTTTATATGAACATAGATAATTACCTGAACTATAGGCTGGCGATTGCCTTCCAAAGACTTGGCATCATTCTCCCTTAAATTCTCTGAAGGATAGTGGGGTGCCGGCTGCACTAGAATAGGGAGCTGTCTCGACCTATTCATGTCACGAGCCCTTGAATCCCTCGGAGGGGAAAGAACCGGTGCTACCATTCCCGCTCTTACACCTCCATCTATAGAGTTGTCTCCGATTGATGCTGAGGCTAGCGCTACGAGCGCCAGCGCACACACGAACTGCCCGACTCCCATTGTGCTGACTACTGCAGGACTCGCCAGCAGACCTATTTATACAACGCGGTCTTCCTGACGTCACCATTCAAACATTAGCCAGGACTTCACAGAATCTCGACGAATTAATTGACCAATAAATCATAGATTGGATTAAATTGTTTTGGGTAAACGAAACAATTAGCTGTTTTTTACGATATTTTGTTGTTTTGAAGTCGTGATGGAAACCGCTGGTGCAAACGGCCAGCGGTTTCCATCAGGAGGTGGAACACCCTGGTTATTCCCATAAACCGGATGTTTTTCGGTCGGGTATGTTATATATGAACGGGCGCGGTTTGCGTGCCTCTTTTTGCAAGATGAACATCTTTTATTTTATAATGGACGTCACTTTAGATTTTTTATTTTCAACTTGTTTCAAAGCAAACTGGTCTTAGTTTTTATGCCGGTTTTATCGGTAAGTTTTTGTTATGGTATGTTATCTAATTTTGTTGAGTGTTTTTACCTCATAGTGCTTAGCTTTTTATGTATTGTTTCAATCTGGGGTTAAAAGTACCATTAGGTATATGGATGTAGACTCAGAAACTTGTACCAAGTTTGATAATTTTGAATTCTGTAAGCTTTTCCTATAGGTACTTAAGCTGAGTAATACGGTGTTTCGAATAATACAACAATTTTAGTTACAATACTCTGCAAAACCGCAAACTAATGAGCACGTAGGCAGATAATCTACTTAATAACATTGTAAATAAATCCGTTAATACAGGAATCCCATGTTTTCTCATTTTCCACTGTTATTACAATGTTCGAGAGACAATTGATATTATCAATATTCTATCAATGTTATCATGCCATGACAATAACGGCAGGCTCACTTTGTTGACGTCAAATCTAGTCCAGTCATTATATACATTTGGAAATGCAAATGAACCGAGAAAGCTAAATTTTGGATATTATGTGGGGGGGGTGGGGGGGGGGGGGCTAGAAAAGCTTAACTTCAAAATTGTGACCAAAATGACCTTGTGCATTTTCCGCCATCTTGAAAAAAGGGTTAAATTCAGTTTTTCATCATAACTCGGTTCTCCGTTGAGATACGAAAATTTTTCTCGAGATCGATGAACGAAACGTGAAAAGTATAGAGGACCTTAATTATAGATCGTGAAGAAAGCAACAAAAAAGTATTCTATAAAATTTTTCCCTGAAATGCGACCCCACTACCGCTTACCTACGCGGCGCCAACGTTTGCCTGACGCCCTTAGTAACAATAGCATCACTGTGACAGTGACGTCACAATGCGAGGTGCTCAGTTAACTCGCGCGTGTTATAGTGAGGGGCCATCCTACGCTGCGCTTTCCAGTGCGTGCATTTATGGTCTCAACTCGAGAACCTTTAGGTTCTTGAAGCGTCGCCCACTTCCACATTAGCTTGAATATAACGATTGAGATGGACGAGCTCAGGAATATAATAAGAACTTACAACGCCCAGCTCTGTCTATCTGTCTGTTACGTTTTCACAACTAAACGGCTGGACCAATTTCGATTAAATTGGATATAACATATTGACCTGGATTGAGACATAGGCTAGAAATAACAACCAATTTCATTAATGAATTGAAATAAATGCAAATCATCGTTCTGGATTACCGGTAGAGCCATTCCGAATTTGTCGACTGCTCATAAATTCAACCTGAGGATAAAGTGAGGAGTGACTTTTCAAAACGGGATATTTACATTTTACCTATTTTTACTGATTTATTACACAGAAAGGGGTAAATCGTCCGAAAATAACACTTAAAAAATTCAGTTTTTTCATTTAGTGAAAAAAAATTATAGTTTAAATATCCCTTTTTGAAAAGTCACTCCTCAAGTGATCTAGCTGTTGTGTTGTATCTGGCTATGGTCCTTAAACACAGATGCTTCACCAGTGTCCTAAGAGAGGATAATAACACGGACATCAGCTGTTTGCGATATGACTTGTTATTATAGCAGGTAGATATGTAATTCTCTGATGCGTGTAATTACACATTAGTATGCATACTGGAAAAGGTATTTTACATAGAAACTAGTATTTGCAGCAAAAAATGGGGAAAATTAAGACGTTTTATGATTATTATTGTTTAACATTAATGTGGTTTTGTTCTTAGTGCTATTTATTACTGACGTCATTTCAAAATATGGTGTGTTTTATTCTTCTTCTTTTCCTGTTACTGGTGCTTTCTTGGTCTCTGCATTAGGTCATTGACCAGCTTGAGTTGTTCAATGTTTCATTGGTTTTTACGTTTTCACGCTTGTTCTATGTATACTTTGTCTACGACTTCTCAATCTCATTTGAGAAATTTGGCGGCCCCATGGCCCGCCTTAAACTATGTCTCTAAACTCGTAGAAATCTATAGGTTGCATTTGAGAGGTGTCAAAATACTTACTACCAACGAACACCGGAATCAAATAATATTGGAATGTCGTCCTATCGAAATATTGATCCAGGATAACTAGTGTAAATTTTCAATATTAAGTGAGCTATTTTGTGTAGACGTTCGTACAAATTTATGACGTCATGCAAAATGATAGACGTCAAATCGAACCTAATAAAAATTCTTGCTCCGTTTTTATATGGTTTTCAACGTAGTATCTGAATATAAAGTATCCTAGTGTTACTCTCGACTAATACTGTTTTGAACCGGTGCCACAGAATACTTAGTTGTTAAGTATTTGTTACGTATATGGATTTTAATCTAAAATAAATGAATTAATACGAATGAAATTATAAATAAAGCTGGGTATTTTAAACAGCCCCAAACTATGCAAAGCTATGGGAAAGTACTATGGGAAATTCAGAACTAGTAACTGATAGAATACTTATATAGGTATATTTAAAAAAATACTTATATCATATTAGAAAAACACCCAGATCTGGAAAAAATAACTGTAGATCATGCAATCATTTATTCCGTGGAAGGAGTCCCCGCAGCATTTTTTTATATGGAAGGTAATGCAGTCTACGATCAAACACGCTTGCCAAGAAGAAACCTGTTCACTTGCAACTTGAACCTGCGTCTCAGCTACGGCTATTCGCCCACTGCGCTACGGAGGTCGTTCGTTAACATTTTTGAGCAAAAATCATCTAAACTTTTGCATCATATTAATAGGCATATGAGTGAGCGATAAGGCCTCGCACTATATTTGGCGTATTCCTTGTACAATATATTTTTTGTACGAACTGCAGATGGAACAAGGATATGGCTCACCTGACCATAAGGGCCCCACACACAACGATTTCATTGCAAGCCTCTGTGGGAAGACTTGTTAAAATTTCTAGGCCTGCGTAAAGATAGCACATAGAAATCGTTGACATGTGTGGCCTCCGATAGAAACGCCTACGACATACTTTTATTTTTATTTTATTTCTGATAGTCAATCGCTTGATCACTACCTCACCTGATGTTAAGAGATGGTGAGATCGAAGATGAAGCACGCTTGCCTAGAAAGAACCTATTCACTCTGGACTTGAAGACTCCGAGATTAAACTGGTCTGGAAAAACATACTGCTCTGCGTCCATCAACTTACTGTTCTTTATAATAAAATTATTTCATGGGTGTGTACCAAATAAATGATTTTTTGTTTATTTATTTGATTAAAAAATAATAAATATTTCTGGACATTTCACATAGCGCTATCTAACCCCAAACTAAGCAGAGCTTGTACTATGGGTACCAGATAACTGTTATAATACTTATATAATTTTTTTTCTAAATACATACTGATAATATATAGAGAAACAACCAGACCCGGAACAAATATCTGTAGATCATGCAAACATTTATTCCGCGGCGGGAATCGAACCCTCCTGCATTTCAGCCGGCTGTTCATCCACTGCACCACGGAGGTTGTCGTTTGTTTGTTTGTTACTCAATCACGTCATTACGACTGAACCGATTTTGATAAAATTTAGTATGTACTTAGATTATAACCTGGATTGCCACCTATGCTACTTTTTAGCCCATATATCAGGTCTCATGCAATAAAAATGGGGTGTCAAGTTAAGTTGCAACAGCTAGTTCAGCTTTATTTCTAGGTTACCTACACATTTAGTAGTGTAACGCGTACGAAGTCGCAGGCAACAGCTAGTTTTATCATATTCTAACTTGAGGCATACGCGTTATTTTTTGCTATTGTTATCTAAAATACGCTTATTTGTAATTCTATACTAGCTTCGTGTTATGACGTCCGTATTTGAGATGTCCGGTAGTAGGTACTCGTAGGTGGTCAAATAAAACATTTTTTTACATTTGTTTACATGTAACATGGTTTTTATTGCTAACGATCGGAATAATAAAAACGAATGCGGAAGACTATAGTGATTCATCCAAGATTATTCCGTTTGAGCTTACAATGTGGCTTTATCAGCGACCATAGTTGTTATCTTCTGGAAAAAAGAGAAAATGCAGAGAAAAACGAGAAATAAGTAATAAAGAGAAAAAATCAATTAACAGGGGGAAAGATGATCTGAAAGTTATTGGCACCCGTTGGGATCGATCGATTCGTTGGGAAGATCGATCTTTGAAAATCTATGGGACTGTATGTCATATGACTGATTATAATGCTGATGTTGATGATAATAATAGGGTGATTTATCAAACCTGAATCACTTATGCTAGGCTAATAAAGTACTTCACTGATAATTGTATACCTAAAATGAAGTAGAGTGGCTTTTCTCAGAATTTCGCCAATGTCAAGAGTGCAAAGCTAAAAATCTCACTTCGCTCGATCATTAAGTTTTGTGATCATAAGTCTTACGCATCTAGTACGTACGTATTTAATGCCGGGAAACGCTGTTCCAAAGATAAAAATTTGTTTCACAGAAAGTGTGAAAAGTAGAGTATTCTCCTTGTGGAGCTTTCTGCATATTGGGCGTGGACTCAGGATTTTAGTAACTCCCTCGCTGCGGGAGTTACTAGAATCCTGAGTTACGCTCGGACTCCGGATTCAATATAGCGCCCGTGACGTAAGACACTGCTTTATCCCCTCGTTCAATAATCTACTATAACTCACTTGGTACCACTACCACAGTTTCACCTCTGTTGGAGCCGTAGGCAGTCGGAACTCCACGATATCCCCCATTTGAACCTGAAGTTATACCAATAATTACCAATAAGTACTCTTATTGTGGTAGTATGGTGCTATGCAATAAAAGATAATATTTAGTTACCTGAGTTAGGTACAACTATGACCGTTTGATCCCTTGTCTGAACTTGAGATTTGTGACCTGCAAATAACCATTCATTTATCTAGATATATTATTAAACATATTAATATCGATTATTTTCGCTTTATTGTATGGGTTTATGGTGTGGGTACACGATTACTATGTGAACTAAATAGGTAGATTAAACTCTTTTTTTTTTGTATTATAGCACCATAAACATAGCAGTATAAAGAAATCCTTAGGTATTTTAAACACATACCAAAATATCACAAAGCACAATTTTGGGCAGATTTTTAAAAATTTAAAATAGGACGAGTTCCTTGGATTATGATAATTTTAATGCTAAGAAAAAACAATAAAAAACATACCTAGTGAAATAGTAAATATGTAAGTAAATACCTATTTTAAAAATCGATTAAAAATATTCATACCTAACGTGTGGCGAGCGATCCTCATAATGCTTTGACTCGATTCATCGACTGCATTTAAACTCTGTAAAAATAATTATCTTTTCACATTAACTGCTCAACAATGTCAAATTATATGTCATGTAAACCTCACCGAAAGCAGGTGATTAAATCCCTTCGGCTGAGCCGGGAGTAAAGTGGCACTGAATTTCATTTGATTCATGTGATTTTAATTTAGAACCTCATCTGTATTAAAATTTGAATCAAAGTGACCCACACAATAAGAACTTATTCGTAAATCGAACTGACCTCTGCACAGAATGCACCAACATACGAGTAGATTTGGTTTTTATTGTCTCGCAGAAAGTGTGAAAAGTAGATTATTCTCCTCGTGGTTAAAGCTGTCTGCATCTTGGACGTGCTTGTATCCCTTTTTGCACTTAGGATTCTAGTTAACTCCTTCGTTACGTTGGGGATTCAATATAGCGCCCATGCGTAACGCAAGACACTGCTTTATCCCCTCGTTTAATAATCTACTATTATTGTAGTGTAGGATTATATTAATAAGTTTATGCACAAACGTGACAAAATTATATTTTTATCAACTATTTTTTCACGTTGTTCCTACACAGATAAAATTAAATAATTTAATAAACTGCGGGGTATGTTAAAAACAACTACAAAGTTGGTTTAAATAGGTATTGCGTGATATTTAAATATACATTTTATCGTTATTATTTCCTTGTACTTTTATAAATATTTATATAAATAAATAAGTAATATGTGTAAAAAAATTGAATATTACATAAAACAGGTAGGTAAAAGTACATTATTATTTATAATTATTCAAATAAACTATTAATAAATTAATATTTCAACTAAATTGCTTGAGCCACTGCAGAATTTTGCACCGAAGCGGATTTTTATCCTTCTGCTTTTTTTATATATTTGGGTATTCAAAAAAATCTGTGATTTACCTGCAGACTGAAACTGGACGGTGGAATACCATAAAGGCTAGCAGCGTTACAATCGACTTGTAAAACTCCCAACATAATAATCATGATGAAAAACTTTGCCATTTTGATATTAACTTTTTTCTTAAAGACACCACCTGCTATTCCTTCAGATCTACTTCTTACGACTTCAGTAAAGCCTTCGTGGCTTTTATAAGGACATTTTTTGATGGTATCTTGGTGTTTACTAGTTTTAATTATTTAATTGCAGTTGGTGACATAAATTATTGTGTAATATAGCATAAGCTTGACGTAAATTGTAGTGGTCACTGTGGCCTGTAATCACGGCCATTATTTTTAATTAGATAGTGTTTCAGCAAAATAAACATACCTACCTACATTAACAAGTTGTTCTATATGCTATCATGAAAAATGTATTATCACTTAATTTTGAAATCATTTAACTATAGTAATTGGTAATTGTACTAAAAATGGTACATTTACTACAACAATGAACCATGATAGTGATATACATGATAGTTTCAAAAGTTATATAGCAATCTCACCTGATATAAGTACTTAATATAAGTGGTAGGGGATATGAATTATTCTTGGCCAACCTTATTCCAGGTAAAAAAAAAACAAAACTATTTGTAATGCCAAAGAGGTGAAGTTAGGGTAACAAAAAATATATATTTTACAATGTGTAAATTTACAATTAAATTAATTAGCTGCAATTAAGTTAATAGTAAGAAATTAAGTTGCGTTTTTAGCTAGATGTGATAGAATCATATTGAACTAAACGGTAAGTAGCCAAATTTAATGCGAAAAAGGAGATTCTAATTTGTACATATCTCGCTGACCCGCCGAACTTCGTACCGTCTTGACATGCATATGACGCGGCCTGTCAATGTACGTCACCCCAGTATCATTAGCTACATCTATGTATGAGTAAATTAATTTTCTTTATAAGTTCTTTTTACGAGAATTTTTCCGATATTTTAATAGTTATTCTGCTATTGGAGGCGGAAACAAATCAAAGATCATCAAAATCGGTCCAGCGGTTTTTGATTACAACATTTTGTACAAATGGTAACTTCGTCGAATGGACAGAGTACAAGTTTTGTGATTGCTTCTTTCTAAATACAGATAAAAGTAATAATGTATGAAATGATTCTACTTATCTTTAAATACATAACGTAACAGAAACAATACATAAATTATTTATGATTATCAGATTTTCTAAATCACCGATAAGAACAGAGGCCATGCCAAGCCTCACGTCACCAGTTCCGTTACAAATAGTTCACGTCACCAGGTAAAGGTATATGTAGGCTATGATATGATAAGGGAACGTACTACGTGACCTGTTCAGGGAGGTGGGGGGAGGGGAGGTCTTCAAAATACCACGCTTGGTCAAAGGGGCGGGGGAGGGAGCTTAGGTTTTCGTGGCGTAGTGGGCAAATAGCCGGTTAAGACACAGGAGGTAGCGGGTTCGATTCCCACCGCGGAACAAATGTTTGTATGATTTACAGATATTTGTTCCGGGTCTGGATGTTTTTCTATATATTATAAGTATGTATTTACAAAAAAAAGTATATAAGTATTCTATCAGTTATCTGGTTCCCATAGTACAAGCTGTGCTTAGTTTCGGGCTAGATAGCGTTGTGTGAAATGTCCAGCCATATTTATTTATATATTTATTTACGTAGTCAATATCCTCTAGGGGAATATCGCGGTCTTTCTAGCTATTCAAATATGGCGCGCAGCGTTTAGTGCTTTTAAACTTGTAATTATAGGTATGCACGCACTCTTTGCGTCACGCGGCAAGCGCCATATTAATAAAGACAAATATAAGCCAAATTATTATTTTTTTAAATTATCTATTTGCAAAAAAAACGATATTTATGAATTACTACGTGAAAACTAGAAGGGTAGGGGAGAGACTTGGCATATACAACAGGCGGTCACCGAGAGGGTGGGGGGTTGAGAGGGGGGGGGGGGGCTAAAGAAATTAAAAAAATGGGTCACGTAATATAGGTACGTTCCCTAAGTTGTAAAAAGAATAAAATTGAGAAAACTACATGATAAGTAAAAACTGACAAGTTTTAATAGTATAAATATGGGATTTATCGGTGTTTCGACTGAAGATTGAAATATATTACGAAAGTTTTCTCAGTAAAACTGATAAGTTTATTAAAAGAGTTCCTTAAAGAAATTCTACCACCATGAATATTTCTGCCGCCAAGCAGCATTGATGCGTTTCGATTTGAAGCGTATGGTTGCCGGTGAAATTACAGGCACGTGAGGCTTTACACCTGTTTGCCTCAAGTTGTTAAACGCAGAGCAGTGGATGGATTCCTACGGCACGTTTCTAAGGTGCGTGACCTATGAGGCAATACTTTGTTATATGCGACGGTTACCACTTAGCATCAGGTGGACCATATGCTTAAACCATCTCAAGGTTGTCAAAAAAAAAATTGTTTATGGAGTATGAAGTATGCATATTAAAGTAGGTATACTACATGTTTTGTAATTTATGACATTAATTTAAAATACGCGTAGGGCTATTGGCTAGTATTGTTGAAAAAAGGGGTTTTATTCAAATTAACCTTTACCATAGATGACATTTTCAAATATCAGTAAAGCAGCTTGTATCAATAGGCAAACAAATCATATTCATTCATCATGTAAGGTACCCGTTAAACTGACTAAGGGGCATCGTCGCAATAGCACCGCCGATTTACGAAATGGAAATGTATCGATTACTGAATAAATATTCAAGCTACCGGTATTAAACCCACCTCTAAAATCAGTTAATACGATTCCAGGCGTGTGTTTTAAATTAATGTCGTACATAACGAAACAGGTTGTATAATAATATCGTAGATTACTAAATTTAAATTATAAAGCACTAGCTGACCCGCCGAACTTCTTACCGCCTTGACATGCATATGACGCGGGTCGCCAATGTACGTCACCGGTAGAATTGAATTTTCTTCATATTTTTTTTTTGCGTGAATTTTAATAGTTATTCTGCTATTCGGGGCGGAGACAAATCCAACAAATTAAAGTTCTTCAAAATCGGTCCCGCCGTTCTTGAGTTATAAATGGTGTAACTACACTTAGTTGTATATATATATATATATGTATAGATTATAGATGGTCAGTAGCAGTAGATGTCAAATAAAACATTTTTTACTCGCGAGCATTGTTTTTATTGCGCATGTCTGGAATAATAAGTCCTAACTAATACGGAAGGCTAAAGTGATTCATCCGTGATTATTCCATTTGAGCTTACGATGTGGCTTTATAAGCGGCCATAGATGTTGTCATCTGAAACAAAAAGAAAAGGAAATTAAAAAAGGCAATTTACAGGAGAAGACTACCTATGAAGGTTGTTGGGAGCCGGTGGGTCCAGGTCTACCAAGATCTATCTCTAGAAATCTATGTGTGAATCATATGTTCAGCTGTGTACGTTATATAGCTGTTAAGTTGATGATAATGATGGCAGGAAGATTTATTAAACCTGACTCATATAAGCTAGGCTTACAATCAATCAACCAATTTATTTATTGCGAATATGGGTTAGTAACAATTAGTTAGTGATATAGTTTGAGTATGTTCATAATCAGCGTTTATCGCATGCAATTTTAATCAACATTCTACCATAGAAAAATTAAACTTAATGAGATTAAATTATTTACAATATTCAACACGTCAGCTTCAAATAACAAAAAATATTAAAATGTTCGATTATATATAAAGCTTCGCACGCGTAGTTTTTCAATAAATACATTACCCTCCTTCTGCGCAGTTGAGTAAAAAGTAGCCTATGTTACTCCGGGATAATGTAACATTGAAGTCGTGAAAGAATTTTTGAAATCGGACCAGTAGTTTTTGAGTTTATTCGTTACAAACATACAAAAATACAAATCTTTCCTCTTTGTAATATTTGTATAGATTATTCAAGGAATATGTCGCTAAGAAATTTATTTATATTGTAAAATACTATTTCTATTAATATTTGTTTTTGAGAATACAAACTGAAAGTTCTCGGATACTTTTATACCTTTAATGTAATCGAGATTACCACAATATGTATTTCATTTCTCATTTTGTTGTATCTAGCTTGTATGTATTACTAGCTGTTGCCCGCGAGTTCGTACGCGTTACACTACTAAATGTGTGGGTACCCTAGAAATTAAGTTAAGTCGCTGTTGCAACTTCACTTGACACCCCATTTTTATCCCATGGGACCTGATTTATAGGATAAAAAGCAGCCTATGTGGTAATCCAGGTTATAATCTACGTACATACTAAATTTCATCGAAATCTGTTCAGCCGATAAGACGTGATTTAATAACAAACAAACATACATCCAAACTTTCGCGTTTATAATATTAGTGTGATTAAAGAATTCATTCATTCAATATTTTAATTTCTCTGAAGCTCGGGATCAATGTTTTTGACTTGCAAAGATAACGATTTCTCTTCGGCCGATAGTTACATTTTAATAGTAGTTTCCATAAGTTCAGAAACATCTTTATTGGTTATTGAAAAAACTGGAATTATAATAATTATAGCCAGTTTTAAATATGAACAAACAAGTCTGTGGTAAATATACAAAAACCTCTGATGGTATTAGTAATAAAAAATTGTATTAGTGGAATTAGGTAGGTATTTTTTTATACCACTTGGAGATGGAACACTAATAAGGCCCACCTGATGTTAAGTGGTAACCATCGCCTATAACAAATTATGCCTCGTAGGTCACGCACCTAAAGAACATGCCCTACGATGCATTTCCCTGCGTCCGTAAACTTGAGGCATAGAGATGCAAAGCCTCATGTGCCTGTAATTTCACCAGAAACCAAACCCTTCATACCAAAACACAGCAATGCTGCTTGGCAGCAGAAATAGGGATGATGGTAGGACTTCCCCGGGCGTGCCCAGTTTAGACTCTACTACTCTTAACATTATTGAGGTATTGAGGTAGGTAGGGATATTGTACTCACTTGGTACCACCACCACAGTTTGACCTCTGCTCGGCCCGTAGGCAGTCGGTAGTTGATATGCCTCATTTGAACCTGAAATTATACGAATAATTAAAGAAAGGCAAAAAAGGCCAATGATCGTCACGCAGTGGGCCTAAAAACGGGCGACGATGCTGCGGAAGGCCTAGAAGATGCTGGCGTGATGAACTCGATGTCTTCCATACAGATTGGTAGCATATGGCAAGTGAACGAAAATCCTAGAACGTAATGTCTTCATATACCAAATTTTATCGAAATCGTTCCAGCCGTTTAAACATGAAAACGTAACAGACAGACAGAGAGACATGAGTTACTTTCGAGTTTGTAATATTGGTATGGATATTCCACCTTGAATATAGTTATCCTTTTTTATGAATTTCGAGAAGACGTTATACAGGTTGTTTGGTAATATAATGACGATATTCACGGTTTCTCAAAACAGAAAAAGCGACTTCTCGAAAAAAAAACTTCTGGTTATGTTATCAAATTTTAAAGAAAATCGACTAAGTTTAGGTGATTAATTCGATATATAACTTACTGCCTACTCTGGCAATCGACATCCAAAAATAAAGGCCGATTTGATATCTCTTTCGGAAATGGCTGCGGGGTTTGGGTTAGAAAGAGACAACAAGAGATATCTCGAGACGTCACCAATACAGTATCTGTGGTTAGATGGCAATCATTATGCAATAGCACAACATAAGTTTAATAATGTGTTTGTTTTTACATGCCAACATAAATTTCACATTTCTATGGTAAACATTTCACAAATTTATTTATTATGTTCATCAAAATGACCCCTTTCATTTTTATACGTATAATATCAAACACCCTGTATATATTACAGTGGGATTACTATGCTATCATTAATATGTTGCCCAAAATATTTCCTCTCTGTTGTTGCCTATTTCACCCGCATATAATTCTTATTTCCCGTATAGGTATTATTTAATATTATTTAGTTGATATTTTTATTAGATGACTGGGAGAAAATGCGACTTAGCATTAAGTCATCATTGTTCATTTTTAATAATGTGTAACACTGAATATCTACCATTGTTAGCGTTATCAGAGACCAGTAATATCTGGTTTCTGGCGTTATACAGACTCAGCATAGTACCTACTTATTATGTAGATAGTCATAAAATAACCTCTAAGAATCTAGACAGTTTAATTGAAATAGGAAAATCCGTGTTCTCACCTACGTAATAAATACCTAAGACCTGAGAATAACAATAGTGTTATGCCGTAAAAGATAATACTTAGGAAGGTACCTGAGTTCGGTACGACTATGACCATTTGCTCCCTTGGTCGAGCTTGAGATGGGTAACCTGCAAATCAAATCAAAATAATTAATTTCGTACAAAAACTCATAGAAAACAAAAATGTTGTCACAGTCAAAAGTAAAAAAAAACTGTGCAGTAGTATTAGCGCCTGTTGTGTGTAGGTTAAGGAGTAGCCTATACGGTGAACATTGAATTTAACCTAACTAGTGGTTCGCCCCGAACTGAGATCTCGCGAGGCTACCATAAAAACAAAAAAAATGTTATTCGTAATCTTTGACTGTCAAAATAGTGCCACGACAAAAAATCAACTAATTTGACCTACAGTTTCATTCAAATTACAGGTAACGGGAGTTCATGTTAATTGGTTACACTTTTTTGGGGTACAAATTGCAGTTATTCTAGATTTCAGACTTTGGCCTATATTTGTGATATATAAGCTACACGTATACCAAATTACAGTACTGTGGGATCACTGGTGTACCCTGTAAATTTTGTCAAAGTTTAATTTTTATTATGGCTAATAACTCAAAAACTACAATGATTTTTCTAAAAATAAAAACGGAGTCGAAATGTACTAATGTACCTTTCATTTAACGACTCACTTGACTTAATAGTCTCATTTTCATTTTTTTTACCCCTCTTGAACCCCAAAATTCCAACAACCCCCCAAAATTTTTAGCTCGTTGAGTCACACCAAAATTGTGCCATCATTACCTACCTAAATACCAAATTTCATGATGATCGGATAAACGCTATGAAAGTTATCCTCGGACAAACAAACGTACATACATACATAAATACATACAACGCCGATTTGTCCAAGTAGATTTGGAGATCTTGCTTCGCTCGATCAACTAAATATACTAAAATAACCATTCATTTTAATGTAGATAGATCGATATATGTATATAGATTATTATTACGTTATTTTATACGTGTCATGTACACAATTATAATTTATGTATTATGTAGGTAGATTCAACTTATTGATGTATAAAATCACCAATTACTAAACATAGCACAAATAAATACTTAGGTATTTATAACATGTACCAAAATATCTCCAAGCACCATTTTTGGCAATTTTTAATTGTTTTTTCTTTGTGATAAACAATTAAATTAAAAAAAAGAGAAAAAAACTGGTGAAATTGTTAATTTGTACCTATTTTACAAATATTAAAAAAATCATACCTAACGTCTGGCGAGCGACCCTCAAAATGCTTTTACTCAATTCATCGACTGCATTTAAACTCTGTAAAAACAAATTACCTATGTATATTGTTGTGTAGGATTAACAGAAATATAAGCTGATTCACAAACGTGAGAAAATGCAATTACATACACAGACGAGCCAACAGCATCAGATTAAATTATTTTTATGATAGCATTTTTTCACCTTGAACACAGTCAAGATAATGCCCTTGAATAAGCTGCAAGTTTAAAATACTGCAAAGTGAATTTAAATATTTTGTGATATTGAAATATGTACATATTTTATAGAATTAATATTTCCCTGTACCTAAATAAATATATGTATAAATAAATAAGTAATGTTATGTGTAATAAAATTGAGAAGGTTAGGAACAAAAAGTGACATTTACGTATTTGGTCATTTTCTTTTTTTTTATCCTGCTTACTCGTAGTACTTGAAACTGTATTTGAATGTCATTTTCTTTTTTTTAACGGACTTACTATGAGTAAGTCGGATAAAAAAAAAAGAAAATGACCAAATACGTAAATGTCACTTTTTGTTCCTAACCTCCTCAATTTTATTGAGTTTTATTATTATCTGTAAAGATCAAGTTCAAAAACTGACTTGTTTCATAGAAAAATCAATCTAATAATCTGCTTCCGGAACAAATAGTAACATTTTCATTCAAATACAGTAGTGGTTAGTTATTTATTTTTTCAATTTACTGAAAAAACTAAAATGTGTAAATGTCACCTTTTGTACCTAACCTCCTCAATTTATTAATGTCATAAGAAGCATATTTTTTATTGATAAAATCATTTATATAAATCAAACATATTTTTAACGTTTAAATGTAAATTAAGTTATAAGATCATTATATTTATAGATATAATAATTAATTACAAACAAATATCACATTCAGAAAAATTATATGAGTAATAAATACAATAAAATAATAAATAACTAAGCAGAGCTTGTACTATGGGAACCAGATAACTGATAGAATACTTATATACATTTTTTTTGTAAATACATACTTATAATATATAAAGAAACAACCAGACCCGGAACAAATATCTATAAATCATGCAAACATTTGTTCCGCGGCGGGAATCGAACCTGCTACCTCCTGCGTCTCAGCCGGGTAAATTTATTAATATTTCAACTAAATCACCACTGCAGATTTTTTTACCGCAGCAGATCCTCTTGCTTTTTAAGTCCGTATTGTAGGTATTAAAAAAAAAGAGTGTGTGTACTTATGTACACGCGTTAGAAGTTATACTTCTTTGGCGTATGGAAAAAAATAACTAAAATGCAGTAGTGATTAACGATAAATATTAAAATTAATCAAAAAGATTTTATTTAAATAAATAATAAATTATTAGTATCACCGTCGTATATGAAATTGATTTAATAAAAACACCAAAATAATATTTATTTATTCACACTGTTTAATTGTACTCTTACGAAACACGTGTTCTACATATAAAAATACTAGAATATACAACTTGAACATAGTTATCAATTTTCATACCACCTAGAACTAACTTCATGCTGTTAAATTTAGGTGTCGGTGTGCGCGCGCATCGTAAAAATTCACTCTCATCATTTTTCTCCATCCCGCCAAAAGAAGTATAACTTCAAAAAAAACTGTGATTTACCTGCAGATTGAAACTTGACGGTGGAATACCATAAAGGCTAGCAGCGTTACAATTGACTTGTAAAATTCCCATCAGAAGAACGATGATGAAAATCTTTGCCATTTTCAAAAACTTTTTTTCTTAGAGACGCCTCTGTTATTCCTTCAGATTTGCTTTAGACTTCAGTAAAGCCTTCATGGCTTTTATAAGGACAGTTTTTGATGGTATCATGGTGTATTTAGTTTTAATTATTTTAATTACAGTTGGTGACAATAATTATTGTGTAATCCTTTTGAAATTGTGTGATGTAAATAATAGCCAGGCATTACGACCATTATTATTAATAAGTACTGTTTAAGAAAACTAAACTTACCTACATTAACAACTTTTTCTGTGATGCCATCATGAAAAATGACTCATCACTTGATTTTAAAATAATTTATCTCTCGCCAAAACAGTTTTAGAATGGAATATAATAGAATAATCATTTATTTCAGACAGTGTCCGTCCATAAAAAATAATAATAATCACAAATAAATAAAATTAAAACCAAAAACATACAAATCAATAATAATACAGTAAATTAAATCAAAAGTAAAATGTCACATTAAAATTAAATAAAATAGAATAGAAACATAACATAAAAAAATCAAAAATCATATAAAATTAAAAACATGTAGGTACCTATCAATTACCTACGTGCTTTGAATTGCCCGTAATTATCCCCACCCAGTTCTTCTGAATACGGCAATCAAAACATATGTATTTATGTTTTGTTTTGTATGGTTCTTTCGTGCAGGCCCAATGCGAGATTATAATTTTCTATAAATAGCTTTTTTCATCACATCGTAACATTAAGTATTCGTTTGTCTTCAATTATCAAATTACCTTATACTTTTTTTGGCTAGAATTTTCGGGGATTCCCTTTGGCGGTGATGTTTTTCAATAGGTTTGATGTTTTGATCTTCTAGTTTCTGTAAATAATAGAATAATACAACTTAGTAAATATTATCAGTCATAAAACGTCCACTTCTGGACATAGGCATCTACAGATTTTCAATGCAACCGTTCTTCTGACGCCTCTGCCCAACAGCTCCCAACAACATTTATCGGGCCATCCTTCCATCTAGTAAGGGGTCACCCTACGCGTCGGTTTTGAGGCGTAGTCTCCACCTAATAATTTTTCTGCCTTGACGGCTATCCATTTTTCGAGAAAATCAAAATAAGCCTGTCATCACACTAATATTATAAATAAGAAAGTTTGGATGTTTGTTTATTTATTCTTTGTTTGTAACTCAATCACATCGCAACGGCTGAACCGATTTCAATGAAATTTAGTATTATAACCTGGATTAACACTTTTAGGATAGGCTACTTTTTATCCCCTAAATCAGGTCCCATGGACTAAAAATAGGATGTCAAGTCAAGTTGCAACAGCGAGTGTAGTTTTATTTGTAGGTTACCTACACATTTAGGAGTGTAACGCGTACAAAGTCGCGGGCAACAGCTAGTTCTAATTAAAAATAAAAATAAATATCGCAGCACATTTCACACAGAGCTATCTAGCCCCAAACTAAGCAGAGACCAGATAACTGATAGAATACTTATATAATTTTTTTTGTAAATACATACTTACGAGTATTATATATAGAAAAACACCCAGATACCAAACAAATATGTGTAGATCATGCAAACATTTGTTCCGCGGCGGGAATCGAACCCGCTACCTTCTGCGTCTTAGCCGGCTATACGCCCACTGCACCACGGAGGCAGTCAGCACGGAGGAGAAATAAGTGTTTTGTTTTAGTCCTGCTTGCACAGCGATCCCAAAACGTATTTAATGACTAAGCATGTTAAATTTGACGTATTTGTATGATTTGACAGTTGTCATAAACATATTTAGGCACTAAATACGGTTAGGCATCATTGCGTAAGTCGCCCTTTAGGTAATAAGGGATACTTACTTGTACGTATACGGGGTGTTTAACAAGAACTTTGTCTGTAGATATAGCTTCTGCTGAACTGCTTTTTGTTAGCAGTATTAATCTAGAATATTCTTTTGCCGTCTCTAACTTTGTCGTTATTCGTAACGGTCTTGACCTCACAAAAGGCGCCAAAACTGGGGTGTTAAACACTTCACTATCTTTGCAATTCACTAAATTATTTACTATGATTAAAAATATAATATTAGCTTCAAAAACACCTCTCATCGTGATTGCTAATGAATGTAAAGGAAGTGTTTATAAATCTGTATTTATACCATTTTTGTTTGATAAAATCACGATTTAGTTTGATGCAGTCGTGTTTGCAATCATCCTTGTCAAGTATTAGATGTTAAGGTTATTAAATGCATCAAAATTAATTATCTTGAATCACCTCACGATTAAATCAACAATACGCAAACCTTCAATGCAGTATTTATGTACTCCTAGGTATGCTATACAGAATTGTTTATTAAAGTTATGTATGTGAGAAACTTGTCAAGTTTTTATAAAACTGTTCATCTTATTAATATACTAAATAAATATTAGTGAGGTAAATAAAAGTCAAAAGTAAAGATTTATTAATTCATTAAAATCACAAGGATCACTTTGGAACGTCAAATTTACTGCCTGTTCCTCCGCGACCAAGCCAGGAAAGGAAAGCAAATGATTCTACGCATATGGCTAGAATGAAAGAAGCTTGATCTAAATATCCGGCTTGTAATATATTTTTATTTATGTAAATAGGTATTTACCGACCACAAGATACCTATTTTTATAACCTGTGCTTCGGTATTTATTGATCGAGCTAAGCGAGATCTCCAAATCAACTTGGGCCAATCGGCGTTGTATGTATGTTTGTTTGTCCAAGGATAACTTTCAAAGCGTTTATCCGATCATCGTGAAATTTGGTATTTAGGTAGGTAATGATGGCACAATTTTGGTGTGACTCAATGAGCTAAAAATTTTGGGGTGTTTTTGAGATATTGGGGTTCAAGAGGGGTAAAAAAAAATGAAAATGAAGCTATTAAGTCAAGTGAGACGTCAAATGAAAGGTCTTTATTAGTACATTTGGACTCCGTTTTTATTTTAAGTAAAGTTTTTGTTGTTTTTGAGTTATTAGCCATAATAAAAACTAAACTTTGACAAAATTCACAGGGTACACCAGTGACCCCACAGTGCTGTAATTTGGTATGCGTGTAGCTTAAGTATCACAAATATAGTTAGAGTCTGAAATATAGAATAACTGCAATTTGTACCCCAAAAAAGATAACCACATTACATGAACTCCCGTTACCTGTAATTTGATTGAAAGTGTAGGTCAAGTTAGTTTATATTTCGTGGCACTATTTTGATAGTCAAAGTTTACGAATAACATTTTTTTTGTTTTTATGGTAGACTCGCGAGATCTCAGTTCGGGGCGAACCACTAGTTTATGTAAGTCGCATAGTAAAATAAGCCACATTTATGCATGTAACTAACTTGGCACACAGGTTGAGTGGTGCGGTCTGCTCGTCATTGGGAATCTCCATAATCAGTATGCGAAGCGAAATCACTCACTCACACACAGCTTAAAAATAAACCTTGTGGTAACGCTTTAAGAATTATATTGCAGTTGTGTTCGTATAAATACAGTACTTACATTCAGTACCTAAAATTATGAATGTATGATGATGCGTAGAATTGAATTCAAAATATGTTGATACAATGATTGCTATAAAAACTCAACAAAATAGAATGATTCTAATTATTGAGTTATTGGATGTAAAAAATGGGGTTTTCTTACCATAATTAGGAATATTGTTGATAATCGCGAACAACATGTTTATACCTACATACATAAATATTGTTCCAAGTACCTTTTTTTATTGATCGAGTAAAGCGAGATCTCCAAATCAACTTGGGCAAATCGGCGTTTTATGTATGTATGTTTGTTTGTCCGAGGATAACCTTCGAAGAGTTGATCCGATCATCGTGAAATTTCAATCGTGATTCATAGGTTGGTAGTGATGGCCAAATTTTGGTGTGACTAAATGAGCTAAAAATTCTTGAGATATTAAGGTCAAGAGGGAAAAAAAAATGAAAATGGGACTATTAGGTCAAATGGTACATCAAATGAAAGGTCTTTATTAGTACATTTAGACTTCGTTTTTATTTTTTAGTAAAGTCCTTTTAGTTTTTGAGTTATTAGCCATAACAAAAACTGAATTTTGACAAAATTCACAGGTTACACCAGTGACCCCACTGTACTGTAATTTGGTATGCGTGTAGCTTAAGTGACACAAATATAGGCAAAAGTCTGAAATCCAGAAAAACTGCAATTTGTACCCAAAAAAAAATAACCATATAACATGAACTCCCGTTACCTGTAATTTGAATGAAACTGTAGGTCAAGTATTATGGTTATTGTTTTCGTGGCGCTAGGTACTTTGATAGTCAAAGATTACAAATTTTTTTTAATCGGTGGCTCGCGATATCTTAGTTAGGGGCGAACCACTAGTTATTATAAATACGGGACGTACCGTTTTACTTTTTAACATGCGACAGTGTGAAGCGAGACGCAGTGCAGATCAGATTGCACTTACCCTAACTAAGGTTTACGAATTGAACCGAAACACTGTCGGTCGTAACACCGATAAAACTTTAAGTATGCGATATTTTATAATCCCCGTATTTTTAATAATACTAGTTGACTCGCCCCAGGTTCATAGGATTTTTTTACTAAATAAAATATTAGCCTATAGCACTCAGTGGTAATATAACTTTCGATTAGTGAAGTTATTTGAAGAAACGTAGGTACGTGATCTACATACGTACAATTAAACCCACAAACTTTACCTCTTTATAATAATAGTACAGCCTTATTATAAAGTTTAATCTAGAAAAAACTATGAGCATACCAAATCGGTTGCACTAAACTCCACCACACGATTTCAAAACAAGATAATTGCACTGAAATCGGTCCACCCATGAGACTCTTAACTTATAACAACATTAGAGGCTTTTAAAAAGACAACAGAGAATAGAATCAGAATATAACCAAGATTAGAGCTGGAAAAGGCCACCGTGATGATGATGATGGGTTAATGTTTTAGGTACGATCTCGTAAGTACAAAAATAGATGCTTAGACCGCCTCAAAAAAGGTTTATCACCCGCTACGTCTATTAATTGCGTTTTCTAATCGTGCGATTTTTCCAGTAAAACCTCATTATCTTGTTAACAAAGAAAAAACTGTTTGGTATTTACTGTTTTATTTAAAACGTAGTTATAACTTGACCGTGACTAAGGTTTTTCTGAACGTCAATAAGAAGAAACAGGTTGTGGCTTCTTTTCTTAGTAATCATACCTCGGGTCGGGCTCGTTAGACCGGTATTCAGTCTGAAACAAAACAATTGTAAACTCAATAATGTAATACACAGTCAAAAGCACGTCACACACGATGAAAATTCTTTATTGTTTTATGTTATGATAAAACTGCTTTTATTCGCTCGCGCTTTGATCCATGGACCATCACATAAGGCTAAGATAATATATAGGGTGTTTGATAATATACGCATAAAAATTAACGGGGTTATTTTGATGAGCATAATAAATAAATTTGTGAAATGGTTACCATAGAAATGTTTTTATTTTGTCATGCAAAAGCAAATACTTTATTAAACTTATATTGTGCTATTGCATAATGCTTGCCATCTAACCACAGATACCGTATGGGTGACGTCTCGAGATATCTCTTGTTGTCCCTTTCTAACCCAAATCTCGCAGCCATTTCCAAAAGAGATATCAAATCGGATCTTTATTTTTGGATGTCGATTGCAAGAGTAGGTGATTAGTTCGATGCAAAACTTACTGTCAAGTTTTATATCGAATTAATCACCTAAACTTAGTCGACTTTCTTTAAAATTTGATAATATAACAAGTAGTTTTTTTTTCGACAAGTCTTTTTTATGTTTTGAGAAACCGTCACTTGAATATCGCCAGTATATTACCAAACACCATGTATATTTTCATCTTTCAGTAAAATACCGAGCGATATGGATATTTTATCTTAAGATACGAAAAATATACATCATTCTAATTCTGCCGTCAAGCAGCAGTGCCGGTGAAATTACAAGCACATGAGGCTTTACATCTGTATGCCTCAAGATGATGGACGCAGGGCTGTGCATCGTAGGGAATATTTCTAAGGTGCATGACCTACGAGGCAATTCTCTGTTATATACGATAGTTACCAACGATTTTTTAATATTTTTGATATAAAATATGGAGATGGAACAAGCCCACCTGATCTTAAGTGGTAATCATCGCTTATAAAAAAGAAGCGCCGGGTAGGTCCCATTAGGAATATGCCTTACGATGCACTGCCCTGCATCTATCAATTTGAAGTGCTTACAATAATTAAAAATAATAAATCAAAATATTTTATTTTAGATAACATAACAGCCCATATCTAAAACTAACTGAGACACAAAATAAAATAAAAAGAACAATCCCACTAATATTGAAAATGCGAGAGTTTGGATGTTTGTTTATTTATTTGTTGTTTGTTTGTTACTCAATCACATCGTAACGGGAAAACCGATTTCGATGAAATTTGGCATGCACGTAGATTAACCTATGCACGTAGATTAACCTGGATTAACATATAGGCTACTTGAATTGGCAAATCACGCGTGTGAAGCCGCGAGCGGAAGCTAGTTATAAATAAACAAGATGCTGATGAAACATATTATTATGTTGATTCACCTAAAATGACCACTTTAGATCCCCTGAACGGTTCAGGCTGAACCTTTATAAACTCTCTTCATCGTTAAAATGTATATATTAAATTTTTAATATTTTAAATATTTAATTATTATAACTGCGTACGATTATTTGTTAGTTTACGTGGAGTTAAAAACATCTTTCTAATTTTTGATATAACAAAATTAAAGATCGTTTCATTAGTCAGAAATAACCCGGTTCTCTAATTTTTAAACCATCATCTTAGCTAAATCCATTTTAGATTTAATGGCGTTCAATTCTTATTGTTGCAAAAATTATAAGTAGTGTAATCTAATCTCTGCTGTGATTTAATTCAAGCACGGCTTATTTGGTATTCCTTACGCGTTCATAAGATGCAAAATTATCATTATTAATCCAAAGCCCACACCGCTCATGAGTTCAGAATAACAACAGGTGGAATTATTAGCGACTGATTCAGTTCTATTACTACAGAAAGAGGATCTTAATTAATTCCATTGCAACGTTGTCATACCATTTTACAAGTTATTGTAATTTTGTTATTAAACAATAATTACTAAAAACATGTAGCATAATTGATTAGAAAGATACCATTACCTTAGGTGGCAACAAATCTAGAGCCAAAAAGCTGAGGTCTTCTGTCGTAGTTTCTAAAAAGCTAATAGAATCCGATGCGGAATCGGACGGACTTGTAGAGTCCGACGGGGTTGTTGTATCCGTTGAAGAATCAAGTAAACTTGTTGAAGCCGTGACAGTATCAGTGGTAGTCAGTTGACTGGAAGAGGTTGAAGCCGCATCTACTGGACGCGCGGAGCCAGAAGTCAATAAAATCGATGATTCTGATACGCTTGTTGTATCTACCAGGCTTGTTGTGGCAGCATTCATCAAACTTGCAGAATCGGAAGACGCTAAAGAAGATGCAGGTTCTGATAGGCTAGGTAAATTTGTTGAGTCAGACGAGCGTGCATCTAGCAAACTTTTTAGTGTCAAAACTTCGTCTGTGGTGATTGTAGATATTGACTCAGAGTTAGACAAACTTGTAGAATCCGTTGAAGATTCTGTTGGGGCTGTTGAATCCGTTGATGAATCTAATCCAGTATCAACCACTTCTACCGCCGTTGGAGCACCATTATTCGTTGCAAGGTTTGTGAAGAATACATTAGCTGCTTCTACACCGTCTGTTATGACTTTGACACTTTTGGTTGGTTGTACCGCAAGAGGGAAAATTGAAAAACCGCTTACAGAACACAAACACAATCCTACTACTATTAATCTCATCATGTTTACTTTAGAACACTGTCAACGAGAGATTTAAACGACCGATTGGAGCGGAATGATGGTATATTACCTAATTTGAATTAAGATGACATTATATTGAGGATTGCCATTTACATAAATCATATTGACCAGTTCACCCTGAGTTGGGAAGGATCCGTAACTGCTTTTGGAGGCTTCGGTTCTTTGGAAACTTATTGATTGTTGAGACGAGATTGATCGTTTTATTGCTCAACTAGCTATGACCCGTGTAACTACTTGGATATAGATGAGGTATTTATAAGTAGATACTCGTAACGTTTTTCAGATATCATTGAATTGATCTTTCAATGAAGGTTAACAATGTCAGAAGGATCACTTTAGTTACGAATTTTAATTAGAAAGAGTCATAAATTGTAAAAACACAGCGTTTACTTACTTGACAGGTATACATTTTATATTTAATTACTCACAAAAGGTGACTTGCTCAAAAATACGTAATAGTTAGTTTTATTTTCTGATATGCATTATATTTTTTATGTGCGTTTAGGACCTGCATCCTCGTGTAAGAGGAATTCTAAGTTACTAGCAACCTATTATAATTCTGTAAGAGTTCACAAGTAATTCAGTAGCTAGTCTCAATAAAAAAAAAGATTAAGCAAAGAGATTGGAGGAGTCATGAGACAAAAGTCTAGTGCAAGAATGATCAAAATCTTCATAATAAAATATTATGATACAGAACTTAACTATAAAACTAAAGAAAAGTTTATGTGTAAAGAACTCTATGGTTCTATTTTTAGCTACAACCAGTTCGTGAACCAGTTACACAGATCAGTTTACTAAATGGAAGGTTTTTTTAATTGGTTATACGTAATTATAAAACTTTATATGAGTAAATTAATTTTACCACTAATCATTCTCCTACTAAACTGCTTTACATAAGCCACAAAAATGTTTTATGTACAATGTTTAGTTTGTTGAAAACGGTTTTCTTGGTTAATTATTTTCGATGAACTTTGATTAGACTTTGATCTACACTATTATGAAAAGGTAAAGTTTGTGAGTTTGTCCGATTCAGAAAATTATTTCACAAGGATGCTACATTATTCTCGAGTGCTATATTTTACTCCGATAAAATTCCATGCGATACTGGTCTATAGGTACTCCTTTAGGTTTAAAATAAACATCATGGAACAAAAGATGATCTAGAAATTTTGGCTGTTATAACCAATTTACAACAAATACATATTTTTAATGACTTTTGGTGTTACGATTAAAATGTTTATGTATGTTACACCATGATTCCTTTCTGCGGTTACCCGTTTTATGCGAATATTTCGAACAAGACTGGGGCTCGGGTGTTAAAGAAAAATAAATACACCCATAGTTTGATTCATCAAAACTGAAATGCTTTGAAAATAAATTTAATCAAATACCTAACATTCATCAAATAAATTAATATAGAACTCGCGTTTTCGTAAAATGGGCAGTTGAGTGAATTATCTAACCCTGTTTTTACCCACACCTGAATGACGAGTTTTATCTGTTGGCGATAGATGGCATTATTTTGATATCTTTTTAAATATAACAGAGCCTAGCAGAATTCTTTCAGCAAACTGCTTGTTCAAAACTAGCAGGCGCGAATAGTAAGGTAACATTTTCGTTCGGTTTTATCTTAAATAATTAATAAATTGAAATAATGCTGAACATGTCACACAGCGCTATCTCGTCTCAAGCCTTCAGTATGGGATCCAGGTATCAGATATAATAATTATATCATTTTTTCAAATAGGTACCTACATACAACAATAAATAATAATAAATAATGCTGGCAAGATAAAGAGGTCGTCCGCCGCGTCGAAAATGCCTGGAGGAGCTTCTGGTCCATGAAGACGCTAATGAAGGGAGACCTCCCATTGCCACTTAAGCGTAAACTCATCGACATGTGTATTCTGCCCGTCCTTACCTATGGTGCCCAAACTTGGTCATTGACGGAATCCCAAAAGTCTAAACTCAAGGTTTGCCAAAGAGCTATGGAACGCAGCGTGCTAGGGGTAAAGAGAATCGACAGGATCCGCAATACCACTCTGCGCGCGAAGACCGGCATTGCAGATGTTGGCGACAAGACTGCCAGGCTGAAGTGGGACTGGGCGGGTCACGTCAGTCGTATGGTCATAGACAAATGGGCATCAGTCGTCACACAATGGGTGCCTGCAGATGGGCGTCGAAGCCGGGGCAGGCCGATGAAGCGTTGGCGTGACGACCTCGATGCATTTCAAGATGGCTGGTGGGACGTGGCGAGTGATCGTGAGATGTGGAGGAACATGGGGGAGACCTTTGCCCAGCAGTGGGAAAGTATAGGTAAAAAAAAAAAAAAAAATTATAATGCTGAACATTTCACACAGCGCCATCTAGGCGCAAACTAAGCAAACTTGTGGATTAACTCCCACAACCGGAACAAATATCTGTAGATCATGCAGACATTTATTCTAAAAGAGAAGCAGGAAGTTGCGGGTTCGATCGGGAATCGAACCCGCAACTTCCTGCTTCTACTGCGCTACGGAGGTAATCATATTAATGATGAAACAAAGCATTCACAATTAAGCTCAAAATATAAAGTACCTACTCTATATGCTTCTTTTGTAGATAATTAATAAAAGAGGTATATCTAGATATATTTTTTTTAGAATATTATTTATTTTCATACATATCACGAATTACAATTCATAAATCAAATAACATTCTAAATCTAAGAAATGGGTTTGATCAAAAATAATTAGTTGAGACTAGAAGAATCGAAATAATATTTTCGCATAAATAAATAATATCGATAGTTTGCAATAATCGAAAACATTGCTTAAAATTACGATACAAATACAGTAAGTAAAGTAAGAGAAACAAGTAAAATAATTACCATTAAACATTTAAAACTAATAATTCACAATCATTCAACTATTGTTACACGAACACCTACTGTAATTAAAAGTTTTAAGTATCAGAGATAAATTATTGCAAACATAATTTATGTATCACGAAAAAATAAATATAATCATCATCCAGCCATCAGACGTCCACTGCTGAGCGAAGGCCTCGCCCATAGTTTTCCAGAGGGATGGTGCAGGTCGCACAAGATCGTTCGCATATCGCAGCCTTAGAATACTACAGCCCCTTAATTTGAATCACGGAAATCATCTCTGAGAGTTTGTCATTATCTTTGGCAGTTTTTGAACTACGAAGAATTGACAAAACCTAATTTAAGTAGCATTGGGCAGTTGTTAATTGTCTTGTCAAACTTTCGTCCCCGGGTGGTTTACAAGCCAAATAATCCCTATTAGGAATCTCCTGTAGGGCAAATTCAAATGTTTTATAATAATTTGACAAGCAAAAATCGTAGTGAAGTCTCAAGGTAATTACATCATTCTGATTTGCTAGATACTTCCATCAAGCCAGCTGAAATAAACTTGATTTCAATTTGTGTCAAAACGCTTGTTTTAAGGAAGTGAAGTTTTGCCCTTCACTTCAAAATATCAAGGTTTTGCGAAAGTAGTGCATACCATACATCGTACTACATCATCGATTACAATAATAATTCATTTAATGGACTAGAACGTAAAAAAATGAGATTGCGTACTAGTTTCACAATAACTTTTTTGGTGCAATGTTTCATATTCATTACTTTTTGAAGACAATTTGTGAGTTTGTAGTGTTTTTGTATCCATAGTAGCAACATTTATGTCCCTTTTTGGATTCTAAAACCACAGCTAAAATGTAGTGGTTAGATATAACAAAAATAAATAGCATTGACTATGATGCTTGTACATTTTCATGACAACGGCCTGTATACTCGTACCTAACACACAACAATGACAATCTTTATCTCATTTATATAGTATAAAATGAAGTCGCTTCCGCTGTCCTTAGATCTTAGATCTTTTAAACTACTTAACGGATTTTAATGCAATTTTCAGCAATAGATAGAGTGATTTAAAAGGAAGGTTAATATGTATAACTAGCTTCCACTAGCGGCTTCGCACGCGTTGTTTGTTAAAAAAAGTAGCCTATATGTTAATCCAGGTTATAATCTGGTGGTGTGGGTGACGACCTCCGTGGTGCAGTGGGCGAATAGCCGGCTGAGACGCAGGAGGTAGCGGGTTCGATTCCCGCCGCGGAACAAATGTTTGCATGATTTACAGATATTTGTTCTGGGTCTGGTTATTTCTCTATATATTATAAGTATGTATTTACAAAAAAAAATGTATATAAGTATTCTATCAGTTATCTGGTTCCCATAGTACAAGCTCTGCTTAGTTTGGGGCTTGATAGCGCTGTGTTAAATGTCCAGCAATATATATTATTATTATAATCTACGTAAATACCGATTCGCCGGTTTACTTCTTTCTCGAGGTTGTATCTACCCAATCGCAGAGTCTGCCCAAGATAGACATACTCATTCACAACCTCGAGAAGAGTTCCAGCGACTGCAATCGGCTCTGGGGTAACACGATCATTGATCATGATTTTAGTTTTGTCTAAGTTCATTCCCAGGCCGATGCATCTAGAAGCAGCAGCTAGGCTATTCAGCATCTGTTGCAGCTCCTGCACCGACTCTGCCATTATGACGATATCGTCGGCAAATCGTAAGTGCGAGATGCATTCCCCGTTGATGTTGATGCCCTGTCCATTCCAACTCCGCGTCTTGAACATATCTTCCAGTGCGTTTGTAAACAATTTGGGGGATATAACATCCCCTTGTCTTACTCCGCGGCGCAACTGGATTGGTTCTGACTGCTGGTTCTGGATATGAACTGACATGGTGGCCTCGTTGTATAGACATCTCAGCACTTCGATATATCGCCAATCAACCTGGCATCGTTGCAGGGACTGCAGAACAGCCCAGGTTTCGACGGAGTCAAAGGCTTTCTCATAGTCCACAAACGCCAGGCACAGGGGTTGATTATATTCCTCTGACTTCTGTATAATCTGCCGCACTGTGTGAATGTGGTCTATGGTGCCATATCCTCTTCGAAACCCGGCCTGCTCCGGTGTTTGAAATTCGTCAAGCCTTCGCGTAAGACGGTTCGTGATGACCCTAGAAAAAAGTTTATAGACATGGCTCAGGAGTGAGATCGGCCTATAGTTTTTCAACAAAGATTTGTTTCCTTTCTTGAAAAACAACACCACAATACTCCTGTTCCATGCCCTCGGAGTTCTCCCATGGTCTAAGACGGAATTGAAGACACGTTGGATCTCCTTCAGAACAGAGGTGCTCCCTGCCTTTAGAAGCTCTGACGTGATACCGTCTTCACCTGGGGCTTTTCCGTTTTTTAACTGTTTCAGAGCCATCTCGATCTCGCCCTGGCTGATTTCTGGCAGATCATCCGTATAGTGGCGAGTTAGAGTGGCTCTAGCATCCTCGTTGCTGGGTTCGGGACGTGGGGCCTGCGAGGCGTACAATTGGCCGTAAAAGTCTTCGATCTCCGCCAAGATCTCCGGCCTGGAGACGACGGTTTCTCCACTCGATTTAGTGAGCTGTGTCAGATGGCTCCTACCAAGTCGCTGCATAAATACCTTTGACCCCCGATTTTGCTCAATCGCTTGTTCAATGCAAAGAGTATTGGAGCGACGAAGGTCATAGCGTATGCGCTTCACGATGGTTTTATTGAGAGCCCGAAGTTCTGACATCGTCGAGGGGCTTACTGGTGTCTCTCGTC
This sequence comes from Philereme transversata, assembly GCA_963924445.1. Lineage (NCBI taxonomy): Eukaryota > Metazoa > Arthropoda > Insecta > Lepidoptera > Geometridae > Philereme > Philereme transversata. Next base: position 18,161,874 of record OZ004342.1, read on the forward strand.
GTTTCTCCATTAGTCGATGGGTCTCTTCGGAATACTTGGACTTTCTGCCCGTACGTCTTTGCTGGCAAAATTTTGTACCCTCTTCCCTGAGGATGTCCACAACATTTTCGAGATCCCGGTCGACATCATCAGTAGGTTCCAAGGTAGAAAATCGATTTTCAAGTTCAAGTTGAAACTTTTCGGACCCCACCACGGTTTGGAGCAAGTTCGGTCGGAGCTTAGACTTCATCAAGCGGGCGCGTTCAAGCTTAAAGTCGATATTCAGAGTACTTCGAACGAGTCGGTGATCGCTGCTGGTGTTGAACCTGTTGATCACCGAGACATCTCTGAATATATGCTTCTTGTCCCCTACTATGAAGTCTATCTCGTTTTTAGTCATAGCGTCGGGGCTCCGCCATGTCCACTTCCTCTGCGGACTTTTCTTAAAGAAAGAATTCATTAAGAAAAGCTGTTCCTTCTCTAGAAAGTTGACCAGCATTTGCCCCCTATGATTCCTGCATCCATAACCGTGTGGTCCTACTGTCAATTCTCTCCAATTCTGGACCCCTACTTTCGCGTTGAAGTCCCCCATGACAATATTAAAGTGGGCCTTAGTGGTGGAGTGTAGTGCCTTGGATATGTCATCAAAGACAGACTCCACCTCATCATCCGAGTGTGTCGAAGTCGGCGCATATACTTGGATAACCTTGAGGGAGTACCTCTCGGTCAGTTTTACTATCAAGTATGCTACCCTGGTCGACACACTGGATACTTCAGTGACGTTGTTGGTGAAGGACTTATGTACCAGGAACCCGACGCCACCTTGGGAGATTTGGTCGCCTTCTCGGAAGTACATGAGATTCCCTGATTCCAGAGTTATGGTGTCCTTTCCCTCTCTTCGGACTTCACATAACCCCAGAACGTGCCATTTCACCTTCTCAAGCTCCATTTCGAGCTGGGCCAGATGTTCATCCAGCCGTAGCGTGCGTCCGTTAAACGTAGCCAGGGTCAGTTGTTGGGATGGGCGGCTTTTCGTAGCCCGGGGATTCCTAGCAGCTGGGCTGGGCAGCGTTTGGGAAACTTCGTCAGGTCTTCTCGTCACCCATCCCACAATGCCTAAAAACAAAAGTATTTAACCAGTGCGTCCTACCTGTGATGACTTACGCAGCCGAAACGTGGACACTTACGGTGGGACTGGTCCACAAACTGAAAGTCGCTCAGCGAGCTATGGAAAGGGCTATGCTCGGAATTTCTCTGAAGGATAGAATCAGAAACGAGGTTATCCGACAGAGAACAAAGGTGATCGACATAGCTCAGAGGGTCAGCAAGCTGAAGTGGCAGTGGGCCGGTCATATCTGCCGCCGAACCGATAACCGTTGGGGTAAACGTGTTCTGGAGTGGAGACCACGTCTAGACAAGCGAAGTGTAGGACGCCCTCCGGCTAGATGGAGTGACGATTTGCGCGCTGTGGCTGGCAAGGATTGGATGAGAAGAGCTGAGGATCGGGCTCAATGGCGCACCCTGGGAGAGACCTACGTCCAGCAGTGGACTGCTATAGGTTGATGATGATGATGATGAAATACCGATTTGAAAGTAACTCTGTCTCTCTGTCTGTTTGTTACCTTTTCACGACTTTACGGCTCGATCGATTTCGATGGAATTTGGTACCTATATACCTAGGTAGATTATAAATGGACTTGAGACATATGATACACTTTACGCAACTGCACAGAAGGAGAGTAATGTTTTAATGACAAACCACGCGTATGAAGCAGCACGCGGGTCAGCTAGTTCTTTATAAAGCATTGTCGTTGTTGTTGAACACTTACCGAGTTAACTAATAAGCTCACCATAATCTCCGGAATAGTTACTTCAAAGATTACCTTACAATGTATTAAATACACTGTATTTTGTCTTTTAAATGGACTGTTTTTATTGACTTTAATGATTATATTGACTTTTAAATTGATCAAAAGAGATTAAAGATGGTGCAATTATTCCAAGGATAGAGCTAGTTCATTACTATGGAGTTCGGACAAGACCTAACTCCATTTTCGTGGTTTAACACGGCCGTAAAAAAAATTGCGGTATTCAAATTTCACTGGAGCAAGTCTATATTAGTCAGATACTACAAAGGTTGTTATAATTCCGTCTCTGCTTCTAGCTGAGGGTCGTCTGCTGCGGAAAGATGCGGCACCAAAACCCTTGGAAAAATCTGGGAAGGGGAAGTTGGGGACTTCTCGGTGCCTGATGTCTAGGAGACCTTCTCCGAAGGTAGCCTGAAAATTAAAGAGAAAATTGCGAATTAAGAAACGCTTGCTTAAGTGATTGCTGCTCCAATCCCTTCTATTTGAGGAAACCAGTTGTACAGTTTTCGACTTTAAGATTGGCTTGCATATTAAACGTTAATTGTCGTTAATCCCTAAACGTATTTAACGACTAACCATGTTTAAATTTGACGTTAAATCATATTTAGCCACTACATACGTTTAGGCATCGTTGCGCAACTCGCCCCAAGGCCGCTTGTACAACGATCCCTAAACGTAATAAGCGAACATGTTTAAATATGACGTACTAGCTGTTGCAATAAAGCTAGAAATAAACTCACTGTTGCAACTTGACTTGACACCCCAATTTTATCCCATGGGAACTGATTTATGGGATAAAAAGTAACCTATGTGGTAATCCAGGTTAAAATCTACGTATATACCAAGTTTCATCGAAATCAATTCAGCCATTGACGTGATTAAGTAACAAACAAACAAATAAATAAAGAAACATACAAACTTTCACATTAATAATATTAATGTGATTTGTATAATTTGACAACTCCTTAAATCATATTTAGCCATTAAAATACGTGTAGGCATTGTTGCGAAAGTCGCCCTAAGTGCCTATGGCAAAATGACTTTATTTTGTGAAACGTCAAAGTATTTATGCATGGAACACCAGTAAAGCCCTATGTAAAGTGATCTTTAGTAATTAAAACTAGGTAATAATATTATTATGCATCCTTTTGCGTCTTTAGATTGTGGATACCACAATCTTAAGATGCTTGTTCTAGGACCGGATACTTTCGATGGCTCTCATATTGTTTAGAGTTCCATGACGATAAACAGTCTACGCAAAGAGATGGGAGCAAAACTGGATTACGTCAAGGCAATGCAGGCTGAGCTGGAATTTTAGATAACGACCTGGATACATACAAGCGTGCCCTAAATACAAACTTCTATCATAAGGCATATAAAGAAAGACCTTTATATCAAATCAATATGTTTATGTGTAACAACAAAATAAACAACAGTAATCTTAGGTAGGTAATAATTTTTATAGGGTCTCCATTGAGTTTTAGAAGGTATCCAATCAGAAATGGCTGTTTTGAAGCCTGGCTGAAGATCCTATTGCTTATATAGAATACCAACTCGCAAAGAGATCATACATAAAGTGTACTCACATCAGGTGGTTGGAATCCATTCAGCGTATTGAACCCGTTGCTATTAAAGCCAAAAGCTGAGGATGCGCTCTGGCTGCCTGAGCTACCTCCGAAGGCGGACGCTGAAGACGCCGCTCCAGAGACGGAGTTACCACCGCCGTTGAAAGACGCTGCTTGACTGCTTGCCTGGCTACCACTGAAGCCGCTGAAAAGTAGACAAGAGAGTCGGTTAGTTTTTCCAATTAGTACTGTTATTAGAGCTGCCAACTTCCAAAAATCACAGACCCGTATTTGAAGAAAATAGATTATCATTATCACACTGGAGATATACGATGAGAAACACTTAGCCCGAAGATACGCTCTCAAATTTAGATTGACCGCAATGGCTGTACCTATTTCTTAAAAAAACGTTTCATAAATTAAATCTATCACCTCAATTACAAAAATGTATTACTAGCTTCCACCCGCGCACACGCATAGTTTGTCAATGATAAATAATAATTTAAAAAACCAAAAAAAAAACACGCTTTTGTAGATACTGAATTGAAAAGAAGAAAATAATTTTTATTAAATTAAAATTATGAATAGTGTGATTAGCAAAAAAATATGTATGTTATTGTAAAAAACCGTGGGGTGCTGCGGACTTTTTTATGACTCATCATTGCGCCTATATCTAACATGAAGAGGCTGCGGTCGCTACGTTGTTTTGGCGTGAAGGGGTAACAAATAACAAAATTTATTTTCTTTTCTCATGGGAACTGATTTATGAGATAAAAAGTAGCATGTATATTATTCTAAGTCTAGAACTAAACTTTTGCAAAGTTAGTGCCCAATCCCTTCAGTAGTTTTGGCGAGAAGGGATAACAAAGAATAAAATATATTTTCTATAGAAACTTTAACGACTCAGTCTTACCTCATGGGAACTGTTTTATGAAATACTCGTAAAAAGTAGCTTATATGACTTTAGTTTTTTGCCATATTTGAGCTCAATCCGTTCAGTAGTTTTAGCGTAAAGTGGTAACGAAACCCAAATCATTTTTCTGTAGAAACTTTGACACCCCATTTTTATCTCATGGAAACTGATTTATGGGATAAAAAGTAGCCTTTATGTTATTCTAGGTCTAGAACAAAACTTCTACAAAGTTTGAGCCCAATCCGTTAAGTAGTTTTGGTGTGAAGGGTAACAAAGACTAAAATCATTTTTGTATAGAAACTTTGATACCCCATTTTTACCCTATGGGAACTGATTTATGGGATAAATAAAATAAAATAATAAAAGTAGCTTATGGGGTGATCCAGGTTATAATCTACGTATATACCAAACTTCATTGAAATCAGTTGGGCCGTTACGGCGTGATTGAGTAACAAACAAACACCCAAACTTTCGCATTTGTGCGATGTGCATAGTGTGATGCCATTTTTGAATCATACCAATAAGCTTCGTACAGATATGAAAGATAAATACATGTTGTGCCGAGCGAGACCCCGCGTAATGTGGGAAAAGGGTAGGAACCTATAAGCTTCGAACCAACCAAACAGTAAAATAGATCCTACTCGAGTCATGATGTAAAACATTACTTAAATTATTTAAGTTGGGATTTGTATATCGAAGTATTTTTATCACGTCGCTGTATTGTAAGTGTAAATACGAGTTGTAATGTTTAACCTTAGACACTGTTAGCTTATGTTTGTCCGAGTAGTGTGTTTTGTAATACAACATTTGTACTACGAGTATACTTGACAGAAATAAACCTAATTAAACAACTTGCTTCGCGATATAATGTGAAGCCTACAGGGTGATTCAACAAATGAAAATAAAACTTTTCTCAAATCTGTTGATTTGAACAATTTTTTTATGAAAGTTGTTTTATTATCCGACTGAAGAAGGAGGGTCATGTTTTAGGGTATGTATGTAATTTGGCGAATCGTGTAGACAAATGAGATATCGAAACGTTAAGCTAAATAACGAGAATGAAGCCTATGAATGGCCTATGAAGTTCATAAATTAAACAGTACAAAAGTTGATCAATCAAAACCTATCGATTAAGGTATCAAAATAAAGGAATTTAAAAGACCATTCCAAAAATATAATGTATGATTTAGTGGTAAAAAATGTCACCTACATTACCTAACTTTATATAATGAATAAATCCAAATGTGCATGCTAAAAATAGCTCCCATCTGTTGAAAAACAGAACTATTCAATTTCAGATAAAATAAATAAATGCCAAATTTGCAATAAATAATTATTTAAAACAGACTTGAATAGTAATTAATTTTATTGAATCAAATTTACTAGAAACATTAAGCAAAATATCCTTTTGAAATAGCTTTTTCTATAAACAATCGCTAATTTATATGAGAATTGGCAAAAAGTAGAAGATTGGAATAAGTAGCGCGTTGAAGTCTTTTGTATGAGTCATTAGTATTACATAGAAATTCTGTAATTTATGAATTTGATGAGTTGTATGAATTTCAACGTTCGAAAAAAGTTCACATTGTACCACGACAATTATTATTGCCTTTCATATTTCATTTAAAACCATAACAAGCTATTGCTCTCATCTCCCAAAAGTCATCATAAAGAGATCAACCTGCCAACATCCTATGTCACTAACCGGCCTAATAACATTCAAATGTCACTGACCTTCCGAAGCCATTGAACGATGACGCCTGGCTCGCCGAGTGAGACGCACTGAAGCCCTCGTTGAACCCAAACGAGAAGGACTGTGACGCGGCATGGCTGGCACCCGCACCGTTGCCACTGCTGCTGATACTCGCCGTCAGACCACCGTTCGACGGAGCCACGTTGAACCCTCCCCCGAATCCAAACCGCGGCTTCACTCGCTCAAGCGGCGCTCGCCTCTCTCCCGGCACCAGCGTGCTCGGGTCACGCTCCAAATGCTCCAGCACCGGCAGAACCGGAGGAGTTATAATCGGCTCCAATTTCTTTTCTCTGCGTCTTTCTTCCGGGAACACGAACCCGTTCGCCGGCGCCGGCACTGCCACCTCGACCACGGTAGCGAGACATAAACACACGGAGATGAACCTCATGCTTCGGATCATCGTTGGTTGACACTATGTCGGGTCGGCGACGTATCTTGTTTTAATAGGGCCGTGCGAGGTCAGCCGCGGTGTTGGCATGCGGCTCGCGGCGCAGCCTTCAGAAAACCCACTGCGCTTCGCCCGAGACCACATCCTGCGGCCACCGATCCCCACCAGGCCACTGTTCCTTATACATTTAACAACAGTATTGTCTGACCCGGGCCTGTATTCTCAGATCAATCACGTCCACGAGATGACATCACATCTCGTAACGCCGGTACAAAATTTGAGTCAGCAATCGACATTTGACGTCACTTAGTGCACGAGATTTTGATAATCGTTCCTTTTAGAATTAATGGCAGTATTGTCAGACCAGTTCAGTAGCAACGGGAAAATTTATGACCGGTTGGGAAACCCGATCGTCCCACTTGCCTTTATGAGATGTTGTGGAATCCAAGCACGTTGGCTGTTTGTTCATTTACGGAAGTAAAGGGCTGGTGAGGTATGCTTTTGGAATCTAAACCTAATGATAGTAATTACAGGATATGTTTTTGTTTGGCGGAAAAGTTGTACATCTTTGATACTACATCACAATAATCGGGCTGTGTTCAGTTTCGTAACTACCTAGGCTGGTTGCTTCTGTTCTGATTTATATTCAGCTTTACGTTCTCAGCTATAAAAGTTAAAATATGTATCTACTGAAAGCTGCTATTACCGGTAGTGAATTCCAGTTCACCCTGCTCTTTGATCACGCCCGTCTGGCCATCAAAGCGGCCATTCTTATTATCTGCAAGTGATTATTATAGATTAGATACTAGTTAACAGGAGGGTTGGTTGTGAATTACAATAGAATTTATCACAAAAATGTATATGAAAATTGTGTGGCCCTTTTTATTTATTTGTAATCACCGTGTTACAAGTAAAAAATTTATACCCTCCGATTGATTGAGACTTGTCTTAATACCTCTATGTAGGTCTTAAACGCACCATTTAATACGTACTTACCTAACGGTTACTTTAAACGAGCAAAAATGTTACCTAGTTTATAAATTCTCATTGTGACTAAGTATTTTATAAATGAGAAATAAAGATTCATTAAACTGATTTAAAAAGGGTGGCAATGAAAGAGTATGTTCATGGTGTGTGGTCCCTGGTCCCATACTTTGATTCAATGTATTGATGTACATATGGCCAATGTATGGCGCGTGCCCTGAAACCACGAGTTTGATCATCCAACCCAATATTTTGGAAGAGTGACATCCCTGTTCATTTAAAGTGTAAGTGCCCAGGCGCAGGGCCACACGTCTGTGTCACGGTCAATGCGTCACATCATATATGCGCGTACGCAAGTTATCATTTCATCTGCAGTCAAGACATGTCGCTACTCCTCTAACCGTGCCTTCACATAACACTAAAGATGCTGTTATAAAAATGGACAATGGAGCTCTTGAGTCTGATATAATATAAAATCATTTATAAAAAAGCACTTTCATACTTATATAGGTATTATAAATGCAAAAGTTTGGATGTTTGTTTGTTTGTTACTCAATCACGTCGTAATGCCAGAACCGATTTTGATGAAATTTAGTATGTAGGTAGGTACGTAGATAATATTGATTACCATACAGGCTAATTTTTAGCCCACAAATCAGGTCCCATGGGATAAAAATGGGGTGTCAAGTCAAGTTGCAACAGCGAGTATAGCTTTATTTCTATGTTACCTACAAATTTAGTAGTGAAACGCGTACGAAGTGGCGGGCGGAAGCTAGTATTTCATATATGTATGTCACTATTTGTGAATACTGATGGAATTTAAATGTATGCCATTTACCATACAAAAAAAAAACTCTAAGAGGTAAGAATATATAAATATAGACCCATCTACTATGAACATATGACTTCTGTCAATTTTTTCTCCCTGCATTCTCCATGGTCCTGACCGGCCATATCCAAGATTAATTCGCGATGCTTGCTACATCATCTGCCCATATTTATGAATACCTAAATTAAGTTGAACCATTCGTACGAATATTTCATGAATAGATGTACCAGCTTGTAATGTTGTTATTATCAATATTTGGTCAACTGGACTTAATTTTTACCATCATTGTGTTCAGTCTAGAACACGATCGGAATTATAGTGAAAGGCTTTGTGTTAAATACTCAGTTACCTTCTGACGTGTCTCTTTGCAGATGTCTGATATAAGTACTATTCCAGTCGATCGTGCCTCACTTCACGCGAAATTATGTCATTCTATAAACGAATTGCGTATCGTCTAAAACTACTACTTCTTATATTTGGTAGAGTTCAGTGCATAGACATATATTCCACCGATAGACAAGAACATTCTTGAAAAAAGTTTGTTCAAATGCTGGTGAGTTAGAACTAAAGTTTGCTGCAGCGCTAAAACATTACTTATGTGACTAACCAAACTATTAAAACCTGCAGCAATAGCTCGTTTAAAGAGTTTAGTTTACTCGCGACCAAAACGTTGTAAGCACCAGGAAATTAATGGTGCTTACGCGTTCCGTTTAACATAGTGTAACAACCTGTCGTCCCTATAGATTTTACACCACAGACGTGACACAGCTTTTGTACCTACAAAACTTTATTAGAATTCATACTCTATTTCAAAATGTATAATAGTCATGTAATAATTGAATATATGGTAAGTAGAAAAGTAAAATAAAATGAATTGTTATGCTTTTATTTAAGTTCAAGTACGTTTACAATAGTTTGAAATAAAACTGTCACCTGATGATTCACTTCTTGATGTATTTTTGGAGTATCACGTGAATTACGCACGTCGTCATATTTTCTTACCTTTGACAGATATTATATACTAAAAAGAAAGAACATAAAATAAATATTAAAAAATATCAAACTGGCTAGAAAACATTTACATAAACAAATTAAAACACTTTCTAAAAACACCACGTCAAGTCCGTGTTCAGTCACATATTTTTACCTACAACCGGTTTTGTAATAGAATATCTGCATATTTTAGTCAATGATTTTAGATGGCGTGGCATTAAAATAAACAATTTTTTTTTAATGTGGTATTATGATATTATTATACTTGAACAACCAATAATTTTACTTACTTGACTACTGAATTGTTATTTATGTCATACTTTATGTATTTCATACTTTGATTCGAATTCTCGTATTAATAGTGCCGCTCCGTACGCGTCCAAACTGCGTGAATGTCGAAGCCGCACTAAAGTAAGGTGTACGGATTGCAGTACAGTTCAGTGAAACAGAGTGAGTGTTCGGATCGCGATATCTATTGCGTAGTACATATATATCGATGGTTCAGTGCCTCTGGATGCCTAGTGATGTTATAAAATAAAATGGTCAAGAGCGTGTCAATCCAGGCACAGTGAAGGGGTCCGTAGCATATTATATGTATTTTGTATATTGTCGTACAACAATGTTAATATTGCAGTTGCTTTTTGTCATTTTGTATGAACATTACATATACTGTTTACAAACCCAACTACAGGGAAAGAGCACGATAAAAGTAACGCGCTATCGTCTATCGTAAACTTTCACGCTAAGTCAGTAGTGCGCAGCTTGTAAATAGAATAACATAAGTTCACATGGATGACTCATGGCTTACTGAAATCGCATTTCTGTTCCTTTTCAGAAATTATGAACGCTGAAGAACCTTCACCGTCTGCGGACTGGCGACTATTGTTCTACTAATAATGCTCGAATTGTTTGGGATTTTGGTTTCATGCGTCATTTTGAAAAGAAAATTATATCTATTGGTTTATATGTATTTTGTAACTGCATATCCAATCGGGTAAATAAAGGAGCTTTGTTTTACGAGCACGGTAAATGTTTCTTTTTCTTGCAAAATATACACATAAAGAGATCAGTTTGTTGTGTAACGGTTTATTTAGCTCTGTACGTATTGACCATGACTTTGGCTGGTTCGGCTGAGAGGATGGGATCAATAGGTGCTGGGCATCCTGTCCCAGAGCACGAGAAGCTGCATAAAGGCCTGTGCAAACGGTTTTCACAGGCTCACTCTGCTCAACTTATACTCGCCTGATAGTCACGCTTCAGTTTTTTTTGTAATTTTTTGTTTGTGAAATTTTGAAGTTTGTTGTTGAATAAATAATTTATTTATTATTAGTTTCGTCGCCTCGTTTGACACAATTCTCTAAATTCTATTTAGCCCCTAAATACGTTTAGGCATCGTTGCGCTAGTCGATCTAATTGTAAATAAACTTAAGAAATAATACATAAAAATTAAGCCGGGCTTAGCAAATCTGTTAAAAACTAGTGGTTTGCCCCGAATGAGATCGGTCGCAAAAAATAACAAAAAAAATTCTTCATAATCTTTGACTATTATAATAGTGCCACGAAATACACAACCAGATAACTTGACCTACAGTTTCGTTCAAGTTACCAATAACGGGAGTTCATGTTATTTGGTTAGTCTTTTTACGGATCGAAATTGCAGTTATTCTGGATTTCAGACTTTTTCCTGTATTTGTGTCCCTAAATGTACACTAACACCAAATTTCAAAACTGTGGGGTCACTGGTGTACCCTGTGAACTTTGTCAAAGTTCAGTTTTTATTATGGACTCATAAACGACAAGGATTAAACTTCATTCGACATGCCACTTAACCAGATTATCCAATTTTGTTTTTTTTCCCCCTCTTGAACCCCAATATCTCAATAACCCCCACACATTTTTAGCTTATTTAGTCACAACAAAGGTGTGCCATCACTACCTACATATATACCAAATTTCACGATGATGGTACAACGCTTCGAAAGTTATCCTCTGACAAATAAACATACATACATACACACAACGCCGATTTTCCCAAGTTGATTTGGAGATGTCACTTCGCTCGATCAAATACATTCGAATTTTGACAACTGTGCATTGATAAATTTTGACTGACTCCGTGGCGCAGTGGGCGTATAGCCGGTTGAGACGCAGGAGGTAGCGGGTTCGATTCCCGCTGCGGAACAAATGTTTGCATGATCTACAGATATTTGGTCCGTGTCTGGGTGTTTTTCTATATATTATAAGTATGTATTTACAAAAAAAAAGTATATAAGTATTCTATCAGTTATCTGGTTCCCATAGTACAAGCTCTGCTTAGTTTGGGGCTAGATAGCGCTGTGTAAAATGTCCAGCAATATTTATTTTATTAATTTATTATTTTTATTTATAAATGCTATCAATAACTGTGCAAAGTTTCACGATCACATTTAGAAATAAATAAATATTGCTGGACATTTCACACAGCGCTATCTAGCCCCAAACTAAGCAGAGCTTGTACTATGGGAACCAAATATCTGATAGAATACTTACCTATACAGGGTTTCCCAGAAATGGTGGATAATCCTGCACGTGCGTGTGCGGGGGGGGAGGTGGGGACCCACATCCCAAAAAAAAAAATTCTATTCCCAACAGTCCGCGGTCTACGAATTTTTTTGTAAAATTTAGAAATTTCCCAGTTTTCCTCACATTTGTGGGCATCACGTCCGCTACATGAGGCCTAGTTCGGATTTTTTTCTTTTAAAGTATTCCCTAATAATGGTATTCCTAAATTACCTTAAAAAAAACGCAACTACTTAGGATAGTAGTTAACTAGTAGTCCCTAAACATAAATTTTATTTCTGAAATTTATTTTACTGCAAAGTTTGAGCACCTCTGCTGTAAAAAAAATGTATTGGAGTTTTATAGCCAACCACATAAAAAAATTACCTACATCATAAGGATTCTAAAACAGTAGCATAAGTACCTACTTTAATGGTAAAATTACTGAGCTATAGCTACTAATGTGTAAAAGTAGGCGTTTCATTACAAAATTGCAAAAGAAAAAAATAAAACAAGTAATGACCAAAAAAGTATTTATTATAAAAATAATCAAAGTAAATGTTCAAATTGGGCTCCTGATGCCCTTATGCAAGCTCTACACCTTTTTATAAAAGATTTTTGTAATCTGTTATTATAATTTTTTGATGATATAATTCTGGCTGCTTCGGCGACGCGAAGTCGAAGTTCTTCTAATGAGTTTATTGGTTTCTTGTAAACCTGCTCCTTCAAACAGCCCCAATAAAAAAAATCCAGAGGATTTAGGTCTGGGGACCGTGGTGGCCACAGTATTGGCCCCAATCGGCCGATCCATCTGTTGGGATAGGCATCATTTAGATAATTTCTTACTTGCACAGCATAATGTGCCGGACAACCGTCGTTCTGGAGCCACATTCCTTGCCGGATGGCTAGTGGCTCATCTTCTAATAATATTTGCAACTGGTTTCGAAGAAATTGTAAATAATTGTTGCCATTTAGGTTGCCCGGCAATTCATATGGGCCTATAATTTTTCCATTTAATATGCCCGTCCAGTAATTTATTTTAAATTGATACTGGGATTTATCTTCTCTCATCAAATGTGGATTTGTCAATTGCCAACTGTGCAAGTTATGAAGGTTAAGATACCCATCCCTTTTACATGTAGTCTCATCGCTCCATAAAATTTTTCTGAAAAAATCTTGATCTTCTTGAATTCTTGTTAACATTTCATTGCAGAAAACAATCCGTGCTTGGTAGTCTCGTGGTAGCAATGTTTGTACACGTGTCACGTGATAAGGATGCAGTTTAAATTTTTTCACAATACGATGTGCTGTAGATTTTGATATTCCCGTACGGCGTTCGATATCTGGCATCGAAATACTGGGATCTTCTTCCACCATGTCAAGGACAATATCTTCAGTTACAGGATTGTGGGGTCGTCCTCTGCTCCTAGGGCCACCAACGCCAGTACCAGGTATTCTGCCCTCTGAGTAAGCTTGGTGCACTCTTGTAAAAACTCGATAGTCGGGGTGACGCGCGTTCGGGTATCTCTCCCGATAAAGTGTTGCGGCAGCACTTGCGTTGCCACTACATTCTCCGTAAATGTAATGCATATTGGAATACTCTTGGGGTGTATAAATTTCTCGTGACATCACACAGTCCTGTTGATATACAGAACAAATGTCCAGTAGAATGCCGAGTCGTCGCAGTTATCACCAAACAAACAAAATCCAATCAAAATGCACAAATCGAGTCCAGTAGAATGCCAAATGTAGAATTTTGTCACCGAGAATCAGAAAAACAAGAGCACATGCGATGTCGAGAACGTCGAAATACGCACTAAAATTAAAATAGTTTTAACTACGGAGACAAAACAATAACCAAACACGAATTCTACCATACAAAGGAGATTTGTTGACCCTTTCACTCGCAATATTCCCAAGCACAGTTTTGTCTCGCTCACACAGCTTAGAATTCAACTGAATGTGCCGAGCAGGTAGTAAAGTCTAATTTTAGGGTCGACAGCGCTACTTAACTGGTAAAAACTAAAAAAAAATATCTGCAAATAATTTTGCTATTTTGTAATGAAACGCCTACTTTTACACATTAGTAGCTATAGCTCAGTAATTTTACCATTAAAGTAGGTACTTATGCTACTGTTTTAGAATCCTTATGATGTAGGTAATTTTTTTATGTGGTTGGCTATAAAACTCCAATACATTTTTTTTACAGCAGAGGTGCTCAAACTTTGCAGTAAAATAAATTTCAGAAATAAAATTTATGTTTAGGGACTACTAGTTAACTACTATCCTAAGTAGTTGCGTTTTTTTAAAGGTAATTTAGGAATACCATTATTAGGGAATACTTTAAAAGAAAAAAATCCGAAATAGGCCTCATGTAGCGGACGTGATGCCCACAAATGTGAGCAAAACTGGGAAATTTCTAAATTTTACAAAAAAATTCGTAGACCGCGGACTGTTGGGAATAGAATTTTTTTTTTTGGGATGTGGGTCCCCACCTCCCCCCCCGCACACGCACGTGCAGGATTATCCACCATTTCTGGGAAACCCTGTATACATTTTTTTGTAAATACATACTTATAATATATAGAGAAACCTCCAGACCCGGAACAAGTATCTGTAAATCATGCAAACATTTTGTTCCGCGGTGGGAATCGAACCCGCGACCTCATGCGTCTCAGCCGTCTATTCGCTCACTGCACCACGGAGGTCGTCGGAGGTTATAGCAGGTACTTATTGAATACTACGGGCTAATTACAATATTTGGGCGTGATTTTGGAATTACTGTCTAGAAGTTTTTTAAGGAATCGTGTTTTCGCTTCACCTAGAAACTTAGATAAAATCCTTAACTTTTGCATTATAACAACGTAAATTGTCCACTGATTACGATTAGTCAAACAATGAGCCATTAGAAAAATCTATCGATCATGAATTCATCACATGACATTGAACACTGTTTCTCAACTTGCGATTCAAGGAACGAATACGTAATGCATGACGAAATTAAATTGGTTAAGATGAGGTGGGGATTTCTAAAATAACCGTCCGTCATTTTGTGTATAATAGCGGAGACTGACCGTAAGCAACGGTAAAAATAATAATAAACATTTTATTTATTAGGCGCGCGCTTCAATCTTGCCTAATGGTAAGCGGGGATGTATTTATTTTTAATTTATTATAATAAAATAATACAATAAAAATATTCATTTTTTTAACCCTAAAACGTAAAAACTCAAAAACATTATAAAGTAATAGACAGTTTTCTGCGTTAGTAACAATTGTGTTACATGTCGCTGTACCTTCCCAAAACCGTGCAACCGAAGCCATGAAGAGAGAGAGAGAAGTAAGAAACAATAAAAAAAAAGTTGCACTCCGGGAGTACCGACAGAAGTGAAAACTTGAATAAAAGCAGACTACACTACAGATACTTATATACAGAGGTGTCGGTAACGGTAACAGTGTCGCGAGTTCAATGGTTTTTTCCTATCTTAAAAATGCCCAACGCGCCTAAAGAAGTTTTCACTTCAAAAAATAGAGTGATGCGCGCGAAGTCAATATTTTTTTTATTTGCGTACTGACATTTTTTTATGCTCGACAAATAACGGTATCGCTATTTTAGAATATCCTGGCTTAACTATCAGCTTCTAAGTTACGAATTTAAATCACTAATTTAGAAACCTGTATCTCTAATTATGGCCGTATATTATCTTTTATCAGTTTATTTAGAATTTATTAAAACTGGAATATAAATTCCTAATATTATAGGATGAGTAACTGTATCTTGTTTAGATAAAAGATAATCTTCGAATAATATGTATTGAATTATTTCCTGAATAAGGGTAGAATATCTTCGGATGAACTTTAAGAGAACAATGTTCTAGGTACTTCTTTTCGAAAAAAAAAGATGTGAAAGGCGTTTTTAGGCGACGGTGACCACTTAACATCAGGAGGTTAATCAGGTTGTGTACAAGCACTTACTTCTCTAGCTCAGCGAACCGAAATGGATCTTTGCCTCCAATATAAGATTTCTCCAAGTTTCTCGGTTCCGTGTAAATCTCCCGCCAGTTGGTAGCATCAAGTTCGCACAGATTATCTTCTACTTCGTCTATCCAGCGGTACCTGGGGTGGCCGACTGGATGTCGCCCAGAAGGTTTTCTCTGGTATGACTTGTAGACAGCCCTAATCATCCCCCATTCTCTCGACATGTCCTAGCTAACGCAAACGGGAACCCTTAAATTTACCTATGAAGTTCAGCTCGGCCACCAGATCCTCAATTTCCTGGTTTTTCCGGATACACCATAATCCATCTACCTATCTAGTTGCATCCAGTATCCTGCGCAACGCCTTACGTTCAGCCAAAGTCGGTCGTATGACTGTCTTATAGAGTATGATCTTGGTTCTTCTGCTCAACATTTTGGACGCTAACACTTTATGGAGCGTTGCATCTCAAGACGTTCTTTGATGCCTACAAGTGCATATTATATTTAAAAAAATTCTAAGCCAATAAAACAATCTTTTGACGAAATCAACAGTTAGTTCTCGGAATCGATCTTTAAAAAACCGGACAAGTGCGAGTCGGACTCGCCCACCGAGGGTTCCGTACAAATTTGTACCGACAGTTTCGATGACTGATTACGTACTTTAAATAAAGGCTAAATTTTTTATGATTTAATAACAAATGTGTAGTTTCAGATTTTTCCCTGTACTTGTAGTATAAGACAATATTAGTATTTGCCGAATTTCATAGTTCTAGGTCAACGGAAAGTAACCTATAAATTTTGATTCCCTTGAGAGTGTCGAATTACACATTTTTTGCGGCATAAACCGTATATTTTTTTTACGTTAACTTAGAAGTTTGATTTTTCATAGCTTTAAGAGACTGTAGACTTGAGTATATGGTTTTAATTTCAACTCGATAACTTCACGCATTCCGGAGATAAAGGGTCTTGGCAGACAGACGGACAACAAAGTGATCCTGTAAGGTTTCCGTTTTTTCTATTTGAGGTACGGAACTCTAAAAAGGTGGTCGGGCTAAAGGTGAAAAATGTGATAATCCTATATTTCACCGACACGGATATAAAAATGTGAACGACTAAGTACCCAAGGATGCGATGACGCACAGTCACGAGGCACGCCCGGATCCGGATGTTGAGGTAACTGTAGAAAATGTAACCACTTACTTTGTAAAAAAACGTAAAAAAAATTAGCACCTTTCACATTGAAATACAAAGACTTGGTTAAACTGTGTTCAAAATTATTTCTAGGTCACTGGTTGAAGCGAGAGGGGAACAAGAGACGGCGCTTATCTGAACATAGGCCTCCCTTCCCCCCATAGATTTTCAGAGCGATTGATCTTGTCTGACCTGCACAACCTAACTTAGCAACTTTTATGGGTCTATACTATATCAGAAGCTTCATATGATCCTATATTTAATCAGGAATAACATCATTTACTTTGTAACAAATATATTATATATAAAAGTTTAGAGAAGTACCTACAATGTAAAGTGAAAACAAGATTCCTTACAATTTTCACATCATCATCATCATCAGCATCCACAGCCTGACTTCACCCATTGTTGAGTATAGGCCTCCCCAAGTTTGTGCCATCCACCACGATCCTGCGCTGGACATACCGACTGACGGCCCGCGACCTTTACGATGTCATCCACCCATCTCGCTGCCGGACGTCCTACCCTTCTATACCCGTACTCGGCCACGATTCAGTCACTGCCCTGCTCCATCTGTCATCACCACGTGCCCCGCCCAAGAACATTTTAACTCTATAACTCGAATCCCAACGTCATGAACCTTCAACGAACTAACAATTTTCTCAATAGAAAATAATTCCACAGACAGTTGCATAAGATAGTGTCTCTTAGGTCTTTTCATTTAAGCTGAGCGCAGACTTGAGTCACGATGGTTTTAAGACAGACTATTGCTTTAGAAAAATTATGAAGACGCGCAAACTTCAAACAAAACGTCTCATAGACAAAATTGTCTAATACCTACAAGAACTCCACAGCGACAAGTCTGACTAACGATTGTCGGCTTCCCTTTTGTATGAATGCGGGCGCGCACATCAAAGACAAAACTGTCTAGTGACGTGTATAAAATTTTCTTTTTATCAGTCTTTCACTATCTAAGGGATGCACCCAATATTTACGTCTGCTTGCAGTATCGATGAAGTCCATTTTGATACTAAAAAGGAATTGACGCAGACGGTGCGTGTCGTCAAAGTAGACAAGACAGTTTCGTTTTAGGTGTGCGACGTGTCGTAGGCAAAACAGTTTCGTTTTAGTTTTAAGGCAGACTTGTCTATGTGAGGAAAGTCTGCCTTAAAACTGTCGTGACTCCAATATGCGCTCAGCCTTAGTAGAGGGCCGTCCTTTTGCGCTATTGATTGCTTGGTCTTTACTCGACAATATTCTGATTAGCAGCCTATTCATATTTCGTTTTTTAACTTATACCGTATCAAAAACACAATTTGACTAATATTTCTATGGAAAATCAATTATAATATGAACAATTGAATCATCTTAAGTTAATGTTAGTAGGTATTCACGTGGCTTCTGGCGACGCAATAAAAGTTACTTTGATATGAAGATTGTGATTTCAATTACTTGTTGTTATATTAATAGATTTTATTGATTTTCTGTCTGATAGGTGTTTTGTAATTTTTATTTATTACTTCAGGTGTACAAAACTGAACATAATCAAATAATTAAGGTGTTGAACTAGCATTCCGAAGCATGTGTAGTCTACACAATACGAATAAATAATAATAATAAATATTGCTGGACATTTCACACACCTCTATCTAGCACCATAATAAGACAAGCTTGTCGTATGGGAACCAGATAACTGATTGAATATTTTTTTTAAAGCAGTTTTATCTTTAAGTTTGGATTAAAAAATATATATTTCTACTTATTGCTTTCTGTCTACTATTTAGTTTGTAATTTGTTTATTATTATGGTGTACAATTAATGGTTTTCATTTATTCATTCATTAATTATAAGAAAATCAAAAAACTCAGCAAAACGAATTGAATAGAAGTAAACAAGTTTGCTAATTATGATAATTGCAGGTGGGGAATATAGGATAGTAAGGATGCGGTATCATTATAAGTTGATTTTATTAGCCACTCTCCTGACTTAAACGATTCCAATTATACTTCATTTATCAAAATCTGTCAAGACGTTTAGCATACACGATGCACCAAATGAACATGCGTACATACATACACCCTAAAACGTTACCCTACTTCTTCGCAGTCGAATAATAAACATAGATTACGGGAAATGCCGTATGCCGTGCCTTAAAAGTCGACTGTTTTCAAATTCACCCTGTAGAAACAGCATTACCTTCCAGTTTGGCCAACATTGCATTGACAGGAATCAAAATTAGGTAGTAACTGGAATTTTACTAGATTTTGCTACAGAACCTTCGGAATCTTCGACCTTCGGAAATTAAACTTTAACTGTGCAGACTGATGTGATGTGCTTTGCTAGTCTTACTAACTTACTAGGCTAAATTTTGCAAAAAAAATATCGCTTACTTACCTACTTTATTCACGGAATTTCTAATTTCATGTTGTTTTATTTTCTTTAGAATTATAATAATATGAATCCCGCAAGGCATGCTTGAGGTGCTTTGCAACACCGCGGAGCCCCATTACTGTAAGCTCTAAGGGTCAGGAGCTCTGACACCCCGGCGTCCGCTTGCCTTAGTTGGCCGATCGAGGATAGAGATGCAAGAGCGGGACCTATGATCCAAGGGTTAAAGTGTTAAAATGCAAAAAATTGGGAGTAGTGTTTCGTGAAACTGCAGCACACCTCTCAAATCCTCGAACCACCCACACCTATGTAAAACCTATATTGTGTTATCTATATTATGCTAATTACACGACGCGACGACTATATTATGTTAATTATTCAACAGAATAAATAACATTTAATTAGTATCGTGCCCCAATAAAACTTAAAATATATCTAACTAGCTGTTGCCCGCGACTTCGTACGCGTTTCACTACTTCTACTCCATATTTCAAGTCTCTAAGATCAGCGGTTTACGCTGTGCTTTGATTTTCAGTCAGTCTATCAAAACGCGTAAAGATTATTTAATATATTGATGATAATAGTGTTTATTAAGAACGGTCCATTTCCCCATCTTCAGACGCTGGTAGTCAATTGTATCGTAAAACCCTGGTGGTCTTACCATGATAAAATGTTTCATTATTTACCTATGAAAATTATTTATGCAAAGTTATACGTTCATAAATGCAATTAACATTGTTTTAGAACAAATAACATTGTTTTAGAATAAACTACACCATCCCTTTTCAAACCGAGAGGGTGATTTTCAAAAGAAAAAAATAACTGCCATGTTTTATTACGTACCTTGATGAGTATTTATGCAAAGTTTTACGTTTATTAACCTCAAGAATAATGTTTTACCATAAAAAGTTCAACACCCTTTTTCGCCCTCCCAGGGGATGATTTTTCAAAAACAAAAAAATATCATTTCTCTTATTTTAATTAAAGAATATATTATTATTTGCCAAGTTTCAAGTTTATAAATCCAGGAACCACTGTTTTTCATACAAACGTAAAACCAACTTTTAAACCTCTTAGGGGTTGCATTTCAAAAAATCCTTCCTTAGTACACCCCTACGCATCAAGACAAACATAGCCTCTAAATTTTAAGTTTTTGTGACCAGCGGTTTAGGCTGTGCGTTGTCTGTCAGTCAGTCAGGACTTTGATTCTTTATAATAGAAGATAGAAAAATCATTGAAGGTAAAGGAGTATGAGTGAATGAATGAAATACTCTTTATTGCACACCAAACAAAAATACAGTAACAAAGGAAATAAACAATAAACAACGGTACAATGGGCGGTCTTATCGCTAAAAGCGATCTCTTCCAGACAACCTTTGGATGGACAGGATAAACAAAAATCAAAAGACGGCGGTGTAAGAGTACCTTTAAACATAAACAGAACCCACAAAATAAAATAACCTTGCGAACCTGCAATATGATATATGACATATGATTTAACTACCTCCGTGGCGCAATGAGCGAATAGCCGGCTGAGACGCAGGAGGTAGCGGGTTCGATTCCCGCCGCGGAACAAATGTTTGCATGATCTACAGATATTTGTTCCGGGTTTAGATGTTTTTCTATATATGATAAGTATGTATTTACAAAAAAAATAAAAAGTATATAAGTATTCTATCAGTTATCTGGTTCCCATAGTACAAGCTCTGCTTAGTTTGGGGCTAGATAGCGCTGTGTGACATGTCCAGCAATATTTATTTATTTATTTATATTTATTTAAAATATCTATCAATTTTATAAAGTAGGTACTTGGGAAAAACTCACCTTTGTATTCAATAATAAATTAAATAGTTACCCTCCGTTGCGCGCAGACGGGACAATCAGTTGGCAGTTGAACCGATCCGTGAAAACACGCTGGTCTTCGCGCATCGTTCGGTATTCCTTTAATTTAATATTGAATACAAAGGTTAATTTTTCCCAAGTACCTACTTTATAAAATTAATAGATATTTTAAATCATACGTATACATATTGCGTATGTTTATATTGCAGGTTCGAGGGGTAACGTCTACACCTATTTATTTATTATATTAATAAACATGAACTTAAATACGAGCATACAAATAATATATAAATAAACTACACTACATGTGGAGCATAAATAACATAAACACTAAATAGCAGTTACGAGATAACGAAAGGAAATGGTTGTATACCTTGACTTTGAAAATAAGAAGAGATTGGGAAGACCTTATGGACAAAGATAAGGCTTTGCACAGTCGCACAGCTTGTACTGTGAAGGAGTTACCAAAAAATTGTGAACTAGAGTGAAATTATGAACAGGAGTTTGAAGCTGTAGAGCTTCGGAAGAACGAAGGTTTCAAGAGTGTGCCTGATACAGAAACTCGAAACGCTCCTTTAGATAAGAAGGAGTAGTTATTTGACATAATTTAAGTATGTTGTATAGTAGGTAACGGGACCATTCGTCCCGCTTTGGGCGGGACAGTCTCGCTTTCAGGCTGTCAGTCCCGTTGTCCCCAACCAGAGCAAAAATGTCCCGCTTTTACGAAGGGACCAAACGATAAATTCATTAAACATACCCTTACCTGCCTACGAGAATATTAATTCTATTCTAAACACGCGGGTGGCCAGCACGGAGAAGACAGCGAGTGAAATGCGAAAATGAGTCAAAATTACAAAGACTAACATCAACAAATCATGGGATAAGCTCCATTACTATTTAAACACTATAGGGCCGACATTAACTAATTTGCTCCACCGACAAATACAAAACAAATGCCTCTCCAACCACAATGTAATGTTGAAATTTCATATTTATATACCTAATAAATTGTTTTTCATGTCCTTTTTCAACCAACTTTAAAAAAGAAGGAGGTTCTCAATTCGACTGTATTTTTTTTATGTATGAAAAGAACTTTTGACTGGGTAAACCGATTTTGATGATTCTTTTTTTATTTGAAAGCTGGTGCTTCCCGTATGCTCTCATTTCAATTTGGTTCCGTTTTGACAATGGCATCCATTAGAAAACCAAATAAGTTAAATTTGCATTAAGTATGTGCGCGACAAATGGACGAATAACTCAATATCACGGCAACCGATTTCGATGATTCTTTTTTTATTGGAAAGGATGTACTTCAAGGGTAGTTTGATGAGTTTGGTTAAGTTAACCGACTTCAAAAAGGAGGAGGTTCTCAATTCGACTGATTTTTCAGGTAACTTTGAAGTCGGTTGATAGATTTTTGTAAAAATTCTTAATAAATACCTAGAAAAATATGTTATTTTTTGTTTAATTCCGCGAGCGTCCCGCTCTGACAAAAAAAATAAATGGTCACGTTATAAAAAGAACGCTGGAAGAAAGTAGGGGGGGTGTGTTTACGTATGGGTACACTCGCACACGAAAGTACTAGGCCGATAGCCTAATGACGAACCAATAGCGCACCGGCAAGCATGTGGCGTGTAACTCGCCCGCCCCGCACCGCACTTCATACCACCAAATAGACCGATAAATCGCCTACTGCGCAGCTTGACCGCCAGCGTTCTGTTTACATGCCGCGACCTATAAGGGTAGTAACCTACTGGGACGGAAATGAGTGCAATTCGATTTAAATATGCTTTCTGCAAATATGATAAACATTCTTAGTACATTCTCAAGTTTACAACTACGATTTAGTCAAGTCTCATTTTATGCGTATATTTTTGTGGTCCTTTCAATGTTACAAATTATTTTAAGAATTCAATAACAAAAGGCGCCACAAAGAAGTAAAAATTCTCGTTCCAGCTCATTTTAATATAACTTTCAATAGTTTTACCCAGAATAAGCATTCGTCACACATATTTGTTCAGCTGGGTTCACTTGAAAACAACATTTATGGGTATTATTTAAATGAATATTGCCTGCATGAGCCCCCAGTGTCAGTTTAACTTCGGTACTTGCACGTGAGAGATATAAATAAGGTTTTTTATCAGTGCCATTAATTTGCCGATAATGGCGTTCACGACTATTTTAGTTGCTGTCACCCTGCTAGCTGCATGCTCAGACGGTAAGTATTTTTGTGTGCTGTCAAAATAATTAACAATTACATCATTAGAATATATAGGGTGTTTGATAATATATACACAAAAATTAAAGGGGTTATTTAGATGAACATAATAAATAAATTTGTAAATTGTTTACCATAGAAATGGGAAATTTATTTTAGCATGTAAAAACAAACACTTTATTAAACTTATGTTGTGCTATTGCATAATGTTTGCCATCTAACCACAGACGTATTGGTGACGTCTTGAGATATCTCTTGTTATCCCTTTCTAACCGATATCAAATCGGCCTTTATTTTTGGATATCGATTGCAAGAGTAGGCAATAAATTTTAAATCGAATTAATCACCTAAACTTAGTAGATTTTTATTACAATTTGATAATATAACTAGTAGTTTTTTTCGAGAAGTTTTTTAATGTTTTGAGAAACCGTCACTTGAATATCGTCAGTATATTACCAAACATCCTGTATAGGTTCATTTATTACCAGAGTAGCTATTGTCCTAAAAAAGAAACAGTTGTGCAATTTGGTGGCAATTTGCCGCCACACAGGCCCTATATTTAATATTAAATAATAATATCAATAATAATTGCTACTTGAAATATTCAAATAAGATGCGCTTTTGTTCTATTATAATGGTCGAAAGATATCGCAAACATCATAAGACTGCTTGACCATTAGAAAATTAACAAACACAATCAAAATTCTTTTTGGGCGGGATGGTCTGAGCGCTGCTGGTATATACTTATGCGGCCCAATTTAAAAAGACAATTGCGGAAATCACCACGCTTCATCAGAAGCTTTCAAACACATCCTGGTAATGATCAGGAGCTATTGAGGAGTCATAACAAATACATGTATTAACAGAAAGAATATAAAATTATTTAATTTATTATTTATATATAGAAGAAACAGTTGAAACAGCTAAAGACCGTTGCAAACGATCTATACATAGCGCAACTGCTCCAGATCACTACCTTGTTTCTTATTATTTCTGATATCAAATGTTTATCAAGTCAAGTTAAAAAGACATACAAATGCAAAAGTGAATTTAATTGTTTTTTTGCTAAAATTTAGCATAAAGAATCTGGAAAAAATCCCATACAAAAATTGGTAAGGAATTATTTAAACATGCGTTAAATAGTGTTTAATTTTTTTTGTGGTAACAAGTTAGATATATTTTTATGTATACCAAATTTCGCCGATTCCGATGAAATTTATAAATTAACTAGCTGACTCGCCCGCGGCTTCGCATGCGTGGTATTTCAAGAAAAACATTACCCTCCTTTTCCATACTCAGGTAAAAAGTAGCTTATATCCTTCCCCAGGATATAATCTATCTCCTTGCCAAATTTCATTACGATCCGTTCAGCCGTTTATTTATGAAAAGGTAACAAACAAACTAACAAACAAACAGTTACTTTTGCAGTTACTATGTATGTTTTATACATACCTTCCTCTTGAATCACTCTAATTATTGCTGGAAATTACATTTAAATCCGTTGAATAGAGTAAAAAATCCAAGGTAAAAGATAGCGGAAGCGACTTCATTTTATACTACATATGTAAAGAAAGAAATTGAATTGCTTCGCACTCGAGTTCATAATTACTCAGGTACCTACCTACAAGAAATGTGAATAAGTACCAGATTTTTTTTCGAAATATCTAATTTGTACAGTGGCAATAGAATTGTCTAAAATTATTTTCTTGGTAATTTTTTTCAGATTGTGAGTAAAACCGGTTAACTAGTAGAATATGCTTTAACGATAGCAACCCAGGTGTTTTTGTTATTTCACAATAATTTTCGATTATTTTGCGCATTAGTGGAGCATTTGTTCAAATATTGCATATGACGTCAGAGATATTGTAATGTGCCTCAAGACACAAAGAGAGTACAGAAAGTCAGTTTGCGTCTACGAGGTACTACATTTTTATGCTTAGACGTCTGTTGCAGGGGAATTTGAATACAATAAATGTATTTGTTTAAAACAAAGTTATGCACTGAATAATAAGATTTAAAAAAAATGGGCACTATCCATGTGACGTACATTAAGATAGTAAAATCGAAACCGTACCTACTACGTGTTATTAAGCTGCCACTCTCAGGCTAATGGCATCCGGGCTTGTCAGGGACCACTTTTAACGGCCCTGACCAATCCGTCGCACAACCGAACATTTGATATTTTCCTGCATTGACTACACACGATCCGAGACCATCCGACTCCGATTTTTACCTGGAAGCAACATGGTCCGGATTCGCAGGATCGGGGAGACCCGGATGCCATATAGTCCGAGCCTAAGGAAATAAGTGTTGCATCATGTGACAATTACCGAAGGATGCTTGGTGTTGGACTTCTGGACTACCTATTTTTTAGAAATGTATGATTGAATATTGCAAGCAAGATAGTCTTGACTCAGTTCTGACTCAGTGGATGTCGAAAATCAGTTTTCAGTTATTTATTATATTTAAATTTTATTTTAAGCCTAAAGGGCCTTACCACAAACAAAATTAAACACTCTTTAGCTCGTGTTTACAAAATTCCCATATAAAAATTGATAAGGAATTTTTGAAACACGCGTTATAAACAGTTGTGTAACTTTTTTGTGGTAACAAGGAAAATTTTTATTTGTTTCTAAAAACATTGGTACCTACTGCTCTAGACTCTAGGTAGATCTACTCTGGACTCTATTTTTGAAGTGAATACTTCTTTAGGCGCGTTGGGCATTTTTGACATGGGAAAAAACCATTATACTCGCGACACTGTTACCGTTACTAAACCATTCCTGACGATTCAAAAAATATTTCCTGATGATTCAAAAATAACACACATCATTTTTTTAGTGCCCCATTTTTTGCCTAAGCTTTGGATCATAGTTCATTTATTCTTGTAAATCTAGGTACATAATTAAATAGTAGGAGTTTTATAAAACCGCTAGATTAGTATTTTAACGTGAAAAGTATTTAAAAATAAAATTAAAATGTCAATAATAAAAATTAAGATGAAATTTATTGATAGATCGAAGCGAGATCTCCGAATCGACTTGGCCAAATCGGCGTTGTATGTATGTATGCTTGTTTGCCCGAGGATAACTTTGAAGCGTTGATTCGATCATCGTGAAATTTGATATGTAGGTAGGTATATTTGATATAGTGATGGCACGATCCTGGTGTGACTAAATGAGCCTATATATATATAATATATAAATTCTAGTTGACCCGGTGAACTTCGTACCGCCTTGACATGCATATGACGCGGGCTGTACGTATACGTCAGCCATCAATGCATGAGAAAATGATTTTTCTTCGAAATATCTTTTTGTCTGAAGTTTTCCCAAATTTTAATAGTTATTCTGCTATTTGGGACGGAGACAAATACAACAAATCAAAAACATGAAAATCGGTCCCACCGTTCTCGAGTGTTCCAACAAACCCGACTTTGTTTTATATATTATGATAATATACATATATTATAGCGATGTGTGATTTACGGCACATCTCTTGCAACGAAGATCTAAACCTTATTCCAAACAATATTTCTTCATGGAGTTCAAAATGTCCTTTTGTTTGCAAATTGAGTACTTTGCATAGTTGCAAATAACCAAGAATGTGTTGTGAAAATGTTCTTAGCATCTCGCAATGTAAGTATGTACCTAATTCATTTTGTACTTGCTTTAACAAGTAAGACAAGTAAGGTTGTCTGGTAGAGATCGCTATTTAGCGATAAGACCGCCACTTGTATACATAGATTTACGTTGTTCTTTTTATTTGTCTTGTTTTTTTGGTGTGGTTCATTATTTAATATAATCTAACACTGCAATGGACACTTTTAACTCTAGAAAACAGAATTTTAATTTTCTAATTTTAATCAAATTAGTTAAATAAAAAAAATTGACTAAGTAATACAATTATTCGATAATTTTTTTTTTGTCATATACCATCAAACGTCTAAGTGGTTACCGTCGTCGCCTGTAAACATCTGACGAATTATTTATATATTAGATTTACAAAATTTATATATGTTTAAAAATTATACAAATTACTTTTTAATGTTCTAAGCTAGCGCCTACGGCTAGCTTGCGTTTATCCAAATGATGTTGTCATTGAAATAATGCGAGCTTACTAAAATTTTAAACATCTAGAGCAAAGTTCATAGCACTCAATACCTTCCCTTCTTGCTTGTATTAATGGTATTTTCGTGTTACATTAACTCTTCTAAAATACTCATAAATCGGTTTACACTGTACATACACTACGATTTTTACAGTATTTTTTCGCCTGTTTCAGGTTTTATGGATCATAACTTCGGGTTTGGAGACGAGTAAGTATTTGAACTGACAGCTTTCTTATTTGAGAACCTAGCAACATTACTAAAGCCTCCATGAAACTAACGCGTTTTATTGATCGCGAGATCTCCAAATCAACTTGGCCAAATCGGCGTTGTATGTATGTATGTATGTTTGTTTGTCCGAGGATAACTTTCGAAATGTTTATCCGATCATCGTGAAATTTGGTACACAGGAAGGTAATGATGGCACAATTTTGGTGTGACTCAATGAGCTAAAAATTTTGGGGGGTTGTTGAGATATTGGGGTTCAAGAGAGGTAAAAAAAAATGAAAATAAGACTATTAGGTCAAGTGAGACGTCAAATGATAGGTCTTCATTAGTACATTTCGACCCGTTTTTACTTTTAGTAAAGTTTTTGTAGATTTTGAGTTATTAGCCATGATAAAAACTAAACTTTGACAAAATTCATAGGGTACACCAGTGACCCCACAGTGCTGTAATTTAGTATGCGTGTAGCTTATGAAGTCTAAAATCCAGAATAACTGCAATTTGTACCTCAGAAAAGAGGAACTAATTTTACATGAACTCCCGTTACCTGTAATTTTAATGAAACAGTAGGTCAAGTTAGTTGGTTCTATTTCGTGGCACTATTTAGATAGTCAAAGATTACGAAAATATTTTTTTTGTTTTTATGGTAGACTCGCGAGATCTCAGTTCGGGGCGAACCACTAGTTAATTTAATAATGCTTTTTAACACCTACTTTGATAAGTTAACCTTATTTTTTTAAGATGACGTTTTCTGTTCCTTTATTCCTTATCTGACATGGCGTTTTTTTGTTGCAGCATGTTCGGCCAGGTAAAATACACACACGATCATATAAACACAATCAACTAGTTCGTCTTTGTCATTCACTAGGCACACATTGTTATTTCCAGATCACTTACGTACAACCTCTGGCCCTGCCCCAGCTCCCGGCTCTGCCTGGTTATCCTCAGATTCACTTACCCCAACCTCCTTTATTACCAATTTTCAATTTCAATAACAAACGTCCAAATTACACACCCTTTAAAATGCCTGCTTTTCCGAACCAAGACACTGTGCTGAATATGAAGCCGGAAAAAGGAGTAATTTATACTGGAGCTGTTATAACCAGTACCGATATCAATGGCAAAGGATACACTAATATTCTGTTGAACAACAATGGCGATATCCATCGTAAAACAAGTAAGATTCATAGCCGATTCGAAGAATATCTGAACAAAACATTCAAACTGTTTTCTACATTATGTTGTTCAAGCAGATAAAGAGTTTACTGTACAGGCTTCTTTCGTAGGGACTGTGAAGCAAAATCCAACTTTAGTATTTTTGGAGAAATGCTCGTAGGAATCATGGGGATATATTGAAAAATTAAGATATGTTATATGTAAAACTGTTTTTTAAAACATTTTGAGTCTTTATCATAACAAATTAATAAAGCTGCACATTTCACACAGCGCTATCTAATCCCAGAGTACGCCAAGCTTGTATTATGGGAACCAGATAACTGACTGAATACTTATATGGCTAACGACTATGCCTAATGTTGTTAGAAGATGAGCATAAATAATTTGGTTTATTGAGAACAGTAAATCACCGATTATTACATAAATTTCAACAACACTATCATCATCGTTTTAAATTATTTTGCTTTGCCTTGTTGCCGATTGATAAATTATGCATAAGAAATCATATTTTTACCATTTGTGTATGTATATCCATGTTTTTCCTAAAATAATCGAAGGCAGGAAGGTGTCATTTTTCAAAATTGCAACCTTGGTTCCTATGAACATTTTCTCATAGCTATTTCAATTTAGATTTTTGGCAATGCCTTCGAAAAACTCACCTGTAGATTGTTTTCTTCGAATGGGCTCCTGAAGTTAATATTTCATGAAATTTTCATGGTGTTTACAACGCTATATGCCATTTTTAATATTATTTATTTGTTTTAGTTGCTCACGGCGGCAAACCACAAGAGTACGTATCATAGTTTTATCAGTTCTATGGATCTATTGTACTTACCTATTTAAATATAGTTTTTTATACAGTTTGTCACCAGATTCACGACATTAATTTAAAATACACAGAATCGTATCAACTGGTTTTAGTACCTTTAGCTTGAATATTTATCCAGTAATCAATAAACAATTTTAACGTAAATCGGCAGCGCCTTTGCGACGATGCCGGTTAGTAAGTTTAACAGGTACCTACTTACATGATGAATGAATATGATTTGGTTACCAATTTTATAAAGGCTGTTTCATTGATATTTTAGAATATGAAATTAAGGTAGATTGAGAATAAAAAAATATGGTAATGAATTAAAAAAAAACTATTTTATAACAATACTAGCCATCAGCCCTACCCATCGTTTAAATTAATGTCGTAAATGCGGTGACACGCAGTGTATCTGGCGGCCACCCTACATATTTGTTTCTTTAAATGGTTCTGCATCGACAATTTTCGTAATTTTTACAATAGTCGACTTTCGGTCGTATTACTGTCTAGAGATGAAGTATCACCCCTCCCTCTCCACCCTTTCCCAAATCTCAATTCAATTCAATTAATATATACCACTGCGTAAATGGGTACAGTAGATGATAAAATTTAATCACACTTTCATCACGATTGTCTCTGGAATCTTGTCTGGTTAGGTTAGATCAATAATTAAATTAAACTAGATTTGTATAAGGGAGTTGGTCTCCAGATAACATTTCATTATTATAATTCATTAAAACCTTTTTTCAGGGTTCCGGTTAACAACCTCTAAAGGAATCAATAGCCATTTATTCATACTTAATATACTATCTACCTATTTAAGTAATTATATTTAAGTTAATGTATATGAAATAATGGGTATCCTTTATATCAAGGTAAATAGAGTTCATAAAACACACAAAGACGAACTAGTTAATTTATGTTTTGATAAATCTTCGTTTCCTAAAAATCTGTTTATAACGGAATCAAAAACATCGATTTCAGAAATATGAAACTAAAATAGATTTAAAGTTATCCACAACTTAAAATTCGATATTTGTACTTAATAACGAAATTATTTGCAGCATGATTTTCCTGCGTTAAAAAAAAACAGGCACATGTTTAGATCATTTCCTGAAATGAAAATGCCTGAAATGAAAATGCCCGATATGAAGATGCCTGATTCAAAAGTTAGTAACCTACTTAAATACAGTTAAATACTTAAATACAGGTAATGTAGTTTAACTCTAATTTATTATTAGAGAGAT
Source organism: Philereme transversata (assembly GCA_963924445.1). NCBI lineage: Eukaryota > Metazoa > Arthropoda > Insecta > Lepidoptera > Geometridae > Philereme > Philereme transversata. The sequence continues at coordinate 18,192,867 of OZ004342.1, forward strand.
ATTTTTATTAAGAGTAGAAGAGTTTTTTTTTAATCATTGAAAAGGGCTTTGTCGTACATGCGATTATGCCGCCCAAGAGTAGTAGAGTTCCTTGTAAAAGGGCTCGCCCGGGAAAGTACTATACGGGGAAGGCTTTACACCTATGCCTCAATGATGGAAACAGAGCGAGCATCGTAGGGCATATTCCTAAGGTGCGTGACCTACGGCGCTGTCCTCTTCAACAATTGGTGATTGACAATAAAATTGAGTTTTTTTCATTTATATCTACTACCTGGAGATGGATCAAGCAATGGCTGATGTTAAGTGGTAACCATCGCCTAAAACAAATTATTTAAATTGAGAGTGAGCTTTCGTTTTTGGTTCTTTCTCCTGGAAACCAATGAGAAGTCGGATAGTGTGATTCCATTTGCCAATTTTAAAGTGGGAACAGCAGATTTGTTTTATTCTTCTGACAAATAGCCACGGCACCGGCGGTGTATTCTTCCATGGCGCAGTGTGCGAATAGCCGTCTGAAACGCAGGAGGTTGCGGGTTCGATTCCCACAACAAATGTTTATATGATCTACCAAAATGTGTTCCGGGTCGGGTTGTTTCACTAAATATTAAAATATTAATAATAAATGTCCCACAGTACTAGCTTTGCTTAGTTTGGGGGTAGAGGGCGCTGTGTGAAGCGTCCAGCACTATTTATTTTTTATTTATTTATAATTCTGTTTTGTTTATTAAAGATTCTGGATGACAAAAAAATAAGGAATTACGCGCCGGGACCACACGAGACATTTAAAGGAAAATCGTACCAAACCCATTACGAATACTCTAACATCAATGGAAAGGAGTCGAGTAAACTTGGAGTCGCTGCAATGACCAATGTTAACGGAAAAGTCGATGAGGTGATATTAGAAAAGACAAGTTAGGTGCTTTTCTTGTTACTGTGACCATATTATCGGACTACGACGAATGTTTGTGTTGTCTTTGACGTGACAAAATGATACCGATAGACAGATACATTCAGCGCGAATCTTCGCCGAATCCCGGTAATGTGGACGCAGGTTAGCAAAACACATTGAAGAGGACGGATGAAAAGCATAAATAAAATATATAATAGCTGTGCAGTTGGCGGAAGGGGAATAATAACATGCAGCGTGATGTCCGAGTAACTTTAATATGTTTTACGCCATAGCCCAATAAGGCCAATAAGACGTAACGTGTTGGATCCAATACATCAAGGTTATCTGGATGAGAATGCTCTTTATCCTTAAGTTCGCCTTTGTACTGGTTTTAAAAGTGAAATAAAGTATTTTCAATCAATCAATGTGTCGGTCGGTTCATTCAAAATTAAAGTTATGCCGCGGCCACACAAAGTTGAATCCCATGGGTGGCCACGACAGGCTTTGGTTTTCGATAAAGTACTCGCAGTATAACGGTCGTAAAACAAGGTTTTGTTGTAAAATATGATGTTATTTAAAAAAAACTTGTTTAATATTTGTTATTCTAAGATATTCCGAAGCACGTTGCATACTTAGAGGTTAGCTCGATTTTAAAGTTCACTTCCTCAGCTTCCGCAATATTAATGACTTCATATTAATGTCACCGCTCTTTAGATAACCATTGCTTTAACGGTGTACTGAAAAAGCCACAGTGCCTGATGTTTTCAAATCACACAACCAGATTGTAACTTCACAAATTGATAAGGCGCCGGTTTAATTACATTATTTTTTTATATTCATATGTTAAGCCTATTTTGTATTATTTCATTATATTAATATAAGTTCACCTATAATATGATGTTTTATTTGAATTTATAATTCCAATAACAATTAACGCCGAACCGAGAACTGACGGTCGTTGGGGCAGAAAGGTTCTAGAGTGGAAACCACGCACTGGAAAGCTCAGCGTAGGAAGGCTCCCCACTAGATGGAAAGACGATCTGATAAAGGTTGCTGGGAGCTGTTGGGTGCTGGCCGCACAAGATCTATGGGACATATATAGGGGAGGCCAATGTTTAGCAGTCGACGTCTAATGGCATAAATGATAATGATGACAGAGCCTTCATTTTTACCTGTAATATTTTATAAACCTATATCATCCCACTGCTGAGCAAAAATCTCACTATATTCCAGTGAAAATATTATACTTTTACTTAGAAAACTTTCGTGATTGATTTCAATCATTATTATAAATAAGGCATTTATCACGTACCGTTTTATCGGTGTTTTGGTTCAATTCTTGAACCTTCATCAAGGTGAATACGATCCACTCCGAATAACGTCTCGCCTCGTACTCGCATTGAATCGAAACATTGTCGCTCGAAACATCGATAAAATGGTATGATAAATCCCGTATTTATAATAATGAATAATTATTATACTTGTTAAGAAATCATTGAGACTGGATAATTGATCGAGCGAAGCGAGATTTCCAAATCAACTTGGGCAAATCGGTGTTGTATGTATGTATGTTTGTTTGTCCGAAGATAACTTTCGAAGCGTGAATCAGATCATCATGAAATTTGATATATGTATAGGTAGGTAACGTTTGCACAATCCTGTTGTGACTAAATGAGCTAAAAATGTTGGGGGGTTGTTGAAATATTGGGGTTCAAGAGGAGTAAAAAAAAGAGACTATTAGGTCAAATGGGACGTTTAATGAAAGGTCTTCATTAGTACATTTCGATCCCGTTTTTATTTTTAGTTTAATCCATATAGTTTTTGAGTTATTAGCCATAATAAAAACTGAACTTTGGCGAAATTCACAGGGTCAAAATCACAGTGCTGAAATTTGGTATTCATGTAGTAACACAAATAGAGGGAAAAATCTGAAATCCAGAATAACTACAATTTCTACCCCTAAAAAGGAAAAAAGGTCATGAACTCTCGTTACTTATGATTTAAATGAAACTGTAGGTCAAATTATTTTGTTTTGTATTTGTTATTTCATCAAATGTCAGTAGAATTTACTCCGGAATTTCGAATTCTTAATCTGAAAACCCTACTCAAAACCATAAAATTTTTTTTCAATTTTAAAATAATACCTTTAAAATAAGCCTTAAATTAAGCTTAATTGATTAAGCCTTACCTTTAATTACCTTTATATTAATAACCGTCCATGAAATATAAGACGGGGCCACCTTGGAGCTATACCGGACCCAACGCAAAAAAAATATTCAACTCGAGTCATAAAAAAGTAAACGAATTGACCTCCTTTTTTTAAGTCGGTTAAAACAAACAGCGGTACAAAGACCCCTGAGTAATACTGATAAGCAAAAATAATTTAACAATGTCTAGTTTTTTAGTTGGAAGTTGGACAGCAATGGATCAGAAAATCAAATTAAATGTTTTTATTCATTAAAATCACATGAATCACACTAAAAAAAATACTTGTTTAAGACCGATTAGATTAGCGTAAGAGGAGGCCTGTCCCTAAGTGCGTGCTGGAGCTAGTTTAGATAGAAAGCTAGATTTCAAGCAAGAAATGTCGCATTTTAACCCTCTATACAAAACAGGGGGTGTTATAAATCGGATGGATTGATTCTGACGCGGTTTGTTTAGTATCTTTGTTTTTTTATACTACATGGAGATGGAACAAACTTATGGCTCACCTGATGTTACGTGGTAATCATCGCCTATAACAAAGAATTGCCTCTTAGTTATGTCAGTTTTAAACCCCTGACTTAAAAAGAGGTAAACGGGCGGTTTTTGTTTTAATTTTAGGCAATACAGCTGCTGAGTTAATGTCCCAAGTGCTGAAACAAGCCACTGGACGTAATGCTATGTTTAAACAAACTTAAATTGATAAATATCAAGGCCTTATAATATAGGTAAGTAGTAGTTAAAACATAGGTCATAAGACCCTTCGAAAACCCTCAACCTGAGCTAGAGAAAACGCAGCTTCAGAAAAGCAAAGCAGTGCAGAAAAGCCCGCTTCAGCGACTTCCACAGCATTATGTCATACGGTATACTGCTGTGGGGGAGTGCTGCAGATATAAACACCGTTTTTGTGCTGCAGAAGAGGGCTGTTCGTGCAATATGGGCCCCAGAGAATCATTACGCAATAAGTTTAAAGAAATAAATATTATGACATTCCCTTGTCAATACATCTATGAAAATCTAATGTATGTTCACAAAAATATTAATTTGTTTAAGAAAAATAGCGGTAATCATAATTTTTATACTAGAAATAAAGATAAACTCGCTTTTGCCACTTTTAGACTCCATAAAGTTAGTAAATCGTTTAAAGGGCAAGGTGTACGCTTTTATAACAAACTCCCAAAGGATGTACAAAAATTGACAATAAAAATTTTTTAAAACGTAATTAAACAAAATCTTTATAAAAAAGCCTACTATAAAATATCGGATTATTTAGATGATAGAGAAGCTTGGGATTGAAATTGCTCCAACTCGTTCAAAATGTTACAATTTAGACGTAATTTATTTTCTGTATGATCATTACAAAAAACAACCAGCCTTGTTTCTTGCCTTTCTTTCCTGGCTTGGTCGCGAAGGAACAGGCAGTAAAATTGACGTTTCAAAGTGATCCTTGTGATTTTAATGAATAAAAATATTTGACTTTGACTTTGACTTTGCAAATAACTCCACCGCGGTGGCTATTCGCCACGGTGCACCGTGGCGAATAGCCGGCTGAGACGCAGGAGATAGCGGGTGCGATTCCCAACACGGATGACAAATGAATGCATGATCTACAGATATTTGTTCCGAGAGTTTGGATGTTTTTCAATATATTTATTGATCGAGCGAAGCGAGATCTCCAAATCAACTTGGGCAAATCGGCGTTGTATATATGTATGTATGTATGTATGTTTGTTTGTCCGAGGATAATTTTCGTAGCATTTATCCGATCATCATGAAATTTGATATATAGGTTGTTAGTGATGGCACAATTTTGGTGTGACTCAATGAGCTAAAAATATTGGGGGGTTGTTGAGATATTGGGGTTCAAGAGGGGTAAATAAAAATGAAAATGAGGCTATTAAGTCAAATCTAGGTCTTGTTAGTACATTTGAACCCTGTTTTTATTTTTAGTTTAATTTTTGTAGTTTTTGAGTTATTAGCCATCATAAAAACAAAACTTTGACAAAATTCACAGGGTACACCAGTGACCCCACAATGCTGAAATTTGGTAATCGTGTAGCTTTAGTGACACAAATATAGGCAAAAGTCTGAAATACAGAATAACTGCCATTTGTACCCCAAAAAAATATAACCAAATAACAGGAACCCCCGTTACATCTAATTTGAATGAAACTATAGGTCAAGTAGGATAGTTATGCATTTCGTGGCACCAATTTATTAGTCAAAAATTAAAGTCGTCATGCACAAAGATCACTAGTAAGTAATTAGTAAAGTAAGTAGTAAGTATTTAGCGACTAAACATGTTGAAATTTGAAGTATTTGTATGATTTGACAACTCCTTAAATCATATTTAGCCACTAAATACGTTAAGGCATCGTTGTGCAAGTCGCCCTAAGAATAATATTTATTTTTGGAGATTCGCGAGATCTATTAGTTCGGGGCGAACCACTAGTATATTTACAAAAAAGAAGTATATAAGTATTCAATCAGTTATCTGGTTCCCATAGTACAAGCTCTGTTTAGTTTGGGGCTAGATAGCGCTGTGTGAAATGTTCAGCAATATTTAACTATTCTTTTACTTCCTTTATTCCGCCTGTTCCACCAAGGTAACCTCGATCAAAACACATTAGACGTAGATACTTTTATTACTGACAATACCCATATAAATGTTATCATACACCGACCGACCTTCAAAAACTAGGCAGGTATCTACGTAAATACGTACGTGTATAATTATTTTAAATAAGAACAATAAAGTTTTGTGAAATTAACAAAACTGAATAATTTTTCATAGAATAATTAGTTTGAATAACGCTTTTACCTATTTTAGTTCAAAAGCCGTAAATAATCAGCCAAATCCTAAAGTCCATTACTTTAAAAGTAGTCAATCACATAGAACAATGATTATCTCTAGAGTAGAATGGGGCAAATCGAACCAATACGCCATGCCTATCGATCTTTTACAGAATACATTTTGGGAAATTTGCCCAGGAATCATGATCTAATCCCACCATCTCCTCTCCATCATAGGATAAGCAGACCATCCATACCCATTTACATTGTTTTGGTTCTTCGTTTTTAATACGTACAGCTAAAGTATGGAACACTATATCGTCGTCGTCTGTTTTTCCTAAAGAATACGAGGGGCACACTAAAAGTTTGCAAATCAATAATAAAAATATACTATTAATGGTCAAAAATGAGTTTTTTGTTTTTCAAAATATTCTCCCTTTGCGTCAATGCACTTTTTCATACGATTGAACCAATTTTGAAAACATTTGTGACACTCCTCCGTGGTGTCGTCAGATACATGTTTTTCATGCTCTTCGGCAGCCTCTTCTGGTGATGAAAACCGTTGATCGCGTAATTGGTTCGTGATTTTTGGGAACAGAAAAAAGTCACACGGTGCCAGGTCAGGACTGTATGCTGGATGACTCATAAGTTGTACGTTTTTCGCCTTCAAAAACTCATTTGTCTGTCTGGCCGTGTGAGAACTTGCATTGTGGTGGTGCAGTTGATGGAGTTTGTTATAAAAGCGTACACCTTGCCCTTTAAACGATTTACTAACTTTATGGAGTCTACAAGTGGTAACAGCGAGTTTAAATTTATTTCTAGTATTAAAATTATGATTATCGATGGCGTAATGATAAACTGATGATATGGTCTACTAATATTATAAATGCGAAAGTTTGGATGTTTGTTTGGATGTTTATTTGGATGTTGTTTGTTTGTTTGTTTATTACTCAATCACGTCGTAACGGCTGAACCGATTTCGATGAAATTTGGTATATACGTAGATTATAACCTGGATCACCACATAGGCTACCATTTATCCCATAAATCAGTTCCCATGGGATATAAATGGGGTATCAAAGTTGCTATACGAAAATGATTTTGTTCTATTTTACCCTTCACGCCAAAACTACTTAACGGATTGGGCACAAACTTTGCAAAAGTTTAGTTTTAGACCTAGAATAACACATAGGCTACTTTTTATCCCATAAATCAGGCCCCATGGGTAACTACATACTGTCATCGTCATCACCAACCAGTTCAGGAGTTACTATCTACTACTTTTGCTAATAACATTACCTTTAATCTTGGCGATGTCCCCGACTTTTGTTCCACACCAATATCTAATCCATATCAATACTATAAATGCGAAAGTAACTCTGTTTCTTAGTTTGTTTGTTTGTTACTTTTTCACGACTAAACGGCTGAACGGATCGTAATAAAATTTGGCAAGGATATAGATTATATTCTCGAGAACAACATAGGCTACCTTTTGTCTCAAAAATAATCTTGAAAGGGGTGAAATAGGGGTCGAAAGTTTGTATGGGCCATCCATAATTCCTTATGTTAGGGATCTGAAATTCATATTTAGGCTTTGACTGATTGATGAGATTGTGACCGGGATTGGGACATAGGCTACTTTTTACCCGACTGCGCAGAAGGAGGGTAATGTTTTATTGACAAACCACGCGTGCGAAGCCGCGGGCGGGTCAGCTAGTGAAATATAATTGCTAAATAAAAAAAATGCCCACGTATAACACGCAGAAGTTAACTAGGCACCTCGCTGTAATGACGTTATAGTGCATAAAAAAATTCAAGTACCTCTCGACACTCGTGATTATGACTTTGCGAATGTGGATGTGCACGATTTCAAGCGAAGTTCACGGGTGGTTCGCGTGCGTACCTACTAAATTGATTACTTAAAATATGTTTTGTCTCATTCTCACTTTGACAGATGACAAATGTGTGACTGACGCTAAACATATTATAATTAATCAATAGATACCTAAACAAATACCTATTCTTTTATCAATAAGGGTGATAAATAGCGCGCCAACAATAATAAAAACGAAAAAAAAAACAAAGGACGCGCACGCGTAACGGCAGTATTTAATTTACTGACCGTACTGACGCGTCGAGGGCGAAAGCGGTAGGCGGTGGGGTGTGGTGGGAGGAGAAGCACATTCCACGCAGGTGCCAAGTTGATTTCTGCGGGTTGTAAATCCGCAATAACTGATAACCTGATAATGGTAGCTGGGAGCAGTTGGGTGCAGTGCACGCCGCACAAGATTGGTCGCTCTGGAAATCTACGGGGGAGGCAGATGGGAGATGGAAGAAGCCACAGTATTGGCTGATATGATGATGATGAAGCATACAATTTCACTACGTGTATCATTTATACCAAATTTCCTCTTCATGAATATGGATATTAAGTGATACAGATTGACAGTGTCACTTTCAAGGTTTAATTTTTGAATGTTCTTCCATAAATATAAACCAACTGAAGTTCAGTTCAGATTCAGTGTTATTCAGTATTCCAGTTTAATAAGTTGTGTTTTGCAAATCGATAATGTCGAAGATAACTATTATTCTTGTATTCGTGGCTATCGTTTGCTGTGCTCAAGGTATACTTTTTAACCAACTTCAAAATAAACAACAAGTTAAAACTGTAACTCGACTACCTAATACGTATGTCGATGGCACCCGGACCATAATAACGAATCGATTGACACTTCGTTCATCAAAATCTAATTAAGGTGCTACGTTGGAACTAGGGGTCGGCATAGGTAGTGCTATTTTGGGTCAATGAACCTGAATGATAAGTTAATATGGATATGCCCCGGGATTTATTCCCCGAATCCCGGGGATATTTTTCTGAATGTCGATGTTAATGAAGTTTAACTGTTTAGATACCACGAGTATGCACGACGACATATCAGACTACTAATAAACCGAGTCCTCACCTCACCCGCAATAAGCTACAAAAGCGTGAGGGAAAGGGATGACTTTAGTGACCAATACAACATGTGTTTGCATAAAACTGAATACTTACTATGTAAAATACGAATTCCGACATACTAAAAGAACCTGTTAAATAAAATAAAAATATATTTCCCGGAATTTAGAAGGCATATCAACGTTAAGTTAACGGTCACTAATTCCCGTGAATGGCACTACTTATGCCGACCAGTAGTTGGAACATACGTAAATCCACATACATAGACTGCTAAAACATACTTTCTTTTAGATATACCGTAGTCTGGTAAAAAGGAGTTTATCAATTCATAGTTTTATTTGTAGTAGAATGTGACGATCTTGTTTGGTCAGACAGATTGTGCCCTTATTCTTGCACCCTGAGGGATACTTATTTCGCTACAGATAACGCTGTTGCAGTGGCCAAGTATTGGCAAAACAACATTTGATGTTTAAATGAATAATTATGAACCATATTGACACGAAGAAGAAGAATACAGTTTAAATTAAAAGACTCAGTAAAGTTTCAGTCAGTTTGAAAACGTAACAAATAGACAGACGGACGGACAGACAGAGAGACAGGCAGGCAGAGTTACTTTCTTTATTGATTAGTATGGATAACCTCAGTATAATACTGTTTTAGTTCAGCTGAGCTAGCATGACCACCCAGAAAAATGTATCTCTAAAGAATATAAAGTAAAAATACCTTTTAGCGGAGAGAGTACATTTGTAAGGACGTGTTTATTTTTCCTATCTATTTGTACTAAAAACGGGATGTTTACCATGATTTGTGAGTTTTTGAGTATCCAAATATTTCGACGCTGTTGCATGCGCCATGATCACGGATAAACGGAAGTTTTTGCGAGTGGGTGGTTATTGGCAAATATAACGATCTACCCTCTTTCTCAATCTCTTGCTAAGAATGAATTGACTAATACTATTACTACCACCGGTTTCATTCTCGATCATAACTCGATTCTGACACACAACGCTACTATCTACTATCTACGCTTAAATGCCATTTTACTCTATTCTTCCACAGAGAATCGTTTCTATGGCGATCATGGAACTAGGGTAATTGAAAAGTAATAAAGCTTTTAATTTATTTATTTTCTTGTTTCAGCTGCACCGGCTGCCAATTTTCCGTAAGTATGACTGCCACCGTTGTTCTTGTCCAGACATTTAGGTCTGTGCTTAGGTTTAGGGGGCCGTTAGGTACCCAGATACCTAAAGGTGCCAGAAAAATTCACGAGTAATGTAACAGTTCAGATTCGAGAATTAGGTTACCTATGTATACCTACCTATGTTTAAGACTATTTTACAATTATTTTAAGTATAAGGATTTAAAATATACGTTATCTTATTTTTATATTTAAGAATATGTAAATGTATTCTTGATAGTACACCGCACTCCGTTACATCTTCGTAAATTTAGCTCCTAAGGTTGCCTGGAAGAGATCGATTTCAGCTATAAGTATTGCCTTTTTTAGTTAGGTTAGTACTTATTGAAGTTAGACTACTTTTGGCGCGTATGGAAAAAAAATTGAGTAAAGTTTTAACGATGCGCGCGCACACCGACAGCCAAAAAGCGACATGATGAAGTCTCTCAAGTTTCCGTGAAATCTCATAATTACATATATTCAAAGTAGTTTGTTTATTAATTTATCATTCCCTTTAAAAACAAAGAGTAGTAACGTACGCCAAAGAAGTATAACTTCTTACGTGAGTACATAAGTACACACACACACACGTTTTTTTTGTATTTTTTCTGATTGTGTGGTAATTCAATAAAGAGTTATCTATCTATCTTTTATAACACATTTGCTCGTAAAGGGTCTCTTATTTCACCAATTTCAATATCGTAATGTATGTCATCACGTACTTGTGCGTTATTGTAATGTAAAACGCACGAGTTTCTTTTTAATAAGGTAAAACGTACTGTTTATCAAGATGCTCCGTCTAAAACGAACGGTACTTTTTTAAATCTTAGCAGAGTTTTATGTCCGAAAAGTGGTCAACATTTTATGAATAATTTTATGAATTCATTTTGACAATAAATTACAACCATTTATCTGTAACAAAAATAAAAAAAATATTAATTTACTTTATTAGTAATACTGGTTGTGCCTTTGCCTTAAAGAAAGGGGCCGATGCGCGCGCATCGCTAATTTGTGAACTAGTAAAAATTATTCCGCGCGCTTTTTCTTTCCGAGAAAGTCTGAGTTTTATTTATTTCCTCGCAAATATGTTATAAAACGTCGTATGACATACGTGCGCTTTGATAATTACAGCCTCTGCTTTCTTGTAGCCCTCGCCTACGACTCGGGCAAGCAATATCGCCTCGGCTGTAATTTTCAACTTACCGCACTTATATCATAATGTACTATAACATCAGTGAATGCGTCCGGAGCATTACGTGCGCACAGTCCTGTAATGATACAGGTTGTAACATTACAGCATTGAGTGTGAGGATTCAAGCATTACAATACGCGCCACTTGTAACACTACCGCGCTCAGCATTATGATCGTTACATGTTCGAATGCTTACCTTATGACACAATGTTGCAGTTTGAGCGGTTATAAAAACGAATCTTCCTAGTCAGTGCGTCGAGCTGGCGCAGTATTGTAACGTAATGCTCAAAATCGAATCTTGCATTGTTGCATTACACGCGAATTCTCCAGGTGAATGACCACCTTAATCGTTTATAATAAATATGTATTCTAATCGTTTATTGCATTCCACAATGTAATAACAGGAGGTAATTAACAAGATGCATAAGCACTTGTTTGTTATAACCATTTTTTGTACCTAGGTTAGAACAAACATAACATACTCAATAAGGATTCTGTTGGGTACAACAATATAGAAAAAGAGATTTTATAAAATTAAGTTAATCTTTTGTAAATACGTGTACGTATTAATTTTCTATTTTTACCTATATTCCGTATTATGAATAATGTAGAGTCAGTTAAGGAGAAAAGTGATATACAACCTGTTTTGTTATTTATTTTTTATTTTTATTTATTTGAGACAGCAAACAATTATGCCTAAATATAACTAGACTTAATAATTATTACAAGATGTCTTACTACAGGCATAACCAACACCGTTGTCCACAGATTACATTAGACAAATGGTGGGCATGAATGTATACAATATTAAATACATATAAAAAATATAAGTATATAAATGAACCTATAGCAGGCAAGCAAGTGCCTAGGTACCTACCTACCTACACAATACAGGTTCATATTTAGTAATGAGTAACTTAGTCACTATTAATTTAAATTGAAATTAGACAATCAGACAGGATTGTCTGATTGATTGCTTTCTTAAACAACATACAACATTAATTTAAAACACACATCTGTAATCGTATTAAATGATTTTATAGGTGGGTTTAATACCGGTAGCTTGAATATTTATCCAGTAATCGATACATTTCTAATAAAAAAAATATAACGTAAATGCCGCTTATGGCAGGTTTCTATATCCGTCGGTAACCAGCTACGACTCGTTTCTCCTTGAAAACGTGTAAAAAGTTTGACATTAGTTTGACATTTTTTCAAAGAGATATGAGTCGTGGTCGGTTATCGACGGATATAGAAATCCGCCATAAGTCAGTTTAACAGGTACCTACTTACATGATAAATGAATATGGTTGGTTTTTATACAGGCTGTTTCATTCATATTTAAGGACTTGATATGAATGTTGTTTAATTTTTTTTAATGGTAATGTAAATCAAACCTATTTGACAACAATACTAGCCATTAGCCATACCCGTGTTTTCATTTAATGTCGTACATAAAAAACACGTAGTATACCAATTGAAAGTTAGAAAGCCTAAATCATCGGTAAAACAACGCGCCTGATTACTGGTTGTTTTTAGGATAGCGTCTCGAGCCAGTTATGAAAATCTCTACATTAGTAGCGACTAGCGGTCGACTTAGCGATCGATATCAGACGCAAAGTATTTTCGAGTCTCTACATTTTTATACTGTCAAAGCTAATTTATGATGTTAGTTTAAAGAAAGTTATCGCAATTGTCATTATAAATCGATAGCTTTAACAGGATAAAACGGTTTGATGACTTTACTTCCAACATCGGTCGCTAAGTCGATCGCTACAATGTACAGACTTTCAACCAAATCTCATTATCTGACGCTAAAGCGTAGTAATATTTAGCAACATTTGCCTAGATTAAATTGTGTTCTAAAATAATTGTTTTTGTAGGTTCGGCGCCAATCCATCAGATATGATGGCACAAATGCAAGCTCATGTAAGTTAAATTTGAAAAATATCGCAATTTTTTAAAGCAATTTCAATTTCTCATAATTATCATCCTTATCACAGCGATAGGACATTTTAAGAGCGACCGGTGTTATGCGGCCTGCCCTCAACGGCCTTCTACAACCTTTATTAGGTCCTCTTTCCATCTAGTGGGGGTTTGTTAAAAGTAAAATGTCTCTTAGAAATAAGGTGACCCTTTACAAAGCGTGCATTCGTCCCATCATGACATACTCCTCGGTAGTATTCGCCCACTCTCCTAAAGTTGGTGCCATTCAGATTATTCAAAATCGCTGCTTGTGAAAAGCCACAGGCTCGCCTTGGTATTTTCGCAACATACGATCTACATCGTGTTATGAAATTAGAGTCAATAGTTAGTTCATGAAGCTCGCTTCCAAGCGACATTATGAACTTGCCACCCATCATCCGAATCCTCTGGTACACACCATTCCGGACTATCCGTTGGACTCCGACCATATCTTTGACATAACGAAATCCTCTCCATCCAAAGGTTGTCTGGAAGTAATCGCTTCAAAGCGATAAGACCGCCCATTGTACTATTTGCTTTGTGTCTTCTATTTTGTCTGTATTTTTATTTTTTAATGTGGACAATAAAGTGTTTTATTCATTAATTCATTTATTCGTAAGTAGTGAAAGCTTCTTTAGGCGCTTTGGGCATTTTTTGAGATGGGAAAAAACCATTGAACTCGCAACACTGTTACCGACACCTCTGTATATACATACATAAGTATCTCGTAATTGTTCAAGTGTTTCCTTCTGTCGGCACTCCCGGAGTGCCACTTTTTTGTACTGTATTTGTTTTTTGTGAAGTTATTAGTGGTTGGCATAATATTTTTATTTGTTTATTTTTTTCTTTTTTCTTTTTTTTACGACCTCCGTGGTGCAGTGGGCGAATAGCCGGCTGAGACGCAGGAGGTAGCGGGTTCAATTCCCGCCGCGGAACAAAATGTTTGCATGATTTACAGATATTTGTTCCAGGTCTGGTTGTTTCTCTATATATTATAAGTACACATGTATTTACAAAAAAAATGTATATAAGTATAATATCTGATATAATTATCAGTTATTTGGTTCCCATAGTACAAGCTCTGCTTAGTTTGGGGCTAGATAGCGCTGTGTGAAATGTCCAGCAATATTTATTTATTTATTTTTCTTTCTTTCAATTATTATCCAGGTCTACCCTAATCCAGAGTGCGGAACACAATTTATGTTAAACCGAAAGGGATTCAACCCGTGAAAGTTATTTACTTTTCTCATAAAATAAAGATGAGTCTTTTTTTTCTGGACAACAATAGCAACCTTTGTAGCACACTTATACCTATTGTATCTGTAGTCAGTCATACCTACATTGTCATGTCAAGCCCATCCTATGTGTATCGAGCGGAAACACTCTTTGCTTCTTCTCTCTGCTTTTGCTTTCTTTACGTCTAAACACAAGTTTTTAAACTTAGTTAGAGCAAGGTATCAAAGTATTTGATGAAGATAACAAGATTGTAGTGCAAAACCACCAGCTACAACACCCTAGCTATCCTAGAAATATAACTATTTATATAAAAGTGCACTATGTAAACCTTTTTTGAAATAAATACATATTCATTCATTCATTCACTTAGCTGTTTGAACCCTGTATTATCATTTCAACTCTTTTACACCTGGGAATAAAAAGCTTCGCCTTTATTACGCTTTCTCTCTGGTCCACTGCGAGTCTCATCCATTTATTCCCAGCTACGATAACGATATCATCCATCCATCGCTGGTCTACAAATATTCTTTGGCATTCTATGATAGTACCCGGCCAACACAAAGCTACTTGTATAAAAAAAACCTTTAAAGTATTATTATTCCGTTTTACAGTTACAGGGATTGATGAACTCTCCAGCTAAAATCGCTGACAACTTCAAGAATCAACATAGTGATGGTGTGGTTGCCTACGGCAGTTCCAGTATGGTTAACGGGAAGCCATCGCACGAAGCCTTTGTTGGCGAGATGGTTGACGGAAAATACAAAGAGTTCAAAACACAGAATTAATTTCCGCAAGAATTGTCTAATATGTAACGAAAGAAGCCAGGCAAAAGGGTAATTTTCACTAAAACTGCTCACGTAGGTATCATGACTTAAAAATTTATTCTTTGGGATAGTTGCATGGTTCAACGCAAGAAACTATAAGATAAAATTCGAAATCATGGTCACCTACTTATCCCAATTTTAGTGAAAATTATGTTCACAATCAGTGCATGTTTATAACACTGTTGGACGTCGAGAATATCGTTTGCTTTCGTTACTTAAGATGTCCTTTCCAATGATAATGTTAATGACCAAATTATGCTCGTGAAATACTAAAATATTAATGATTAAATTCGTGTTAAAGCTTCTAAAATGATTTTTGTTTGCAAGATTTGTAATAATCTCGTTGTTGAAAAATAAAAGTAGCATCAAGAAGTGTCTTGTTTTATTTAATTAATGCTTACCTTAAGTGTATCTTAATTCACCATAAGTGCATCATCATCATCGTAAGACTAGTCCCCTGTATTACCGTATTGACCATAATAATTCCTGCAGATTTGGACTGCCAGATCTGAGAAGATGACTGTTGTTTTTATATACCACATGGTGACAAACAAGCATATGGTGCCACACCTGATGGTAAGCACGTGACAAAGTGCCCTAGTATGAAGTCCTTAAAAAGATAAAGCATATCAATATTTTGAAGGGGCCTGGCCCTGATGGCATTCCGCCATTACTTGTTAAATATTGTGGCTCAGCTTTGACACCACCTCTGACCTTGATTATGAACCACTCTTTGCGTACAGGTGAATTTCCGTTAGCATGGAAGAGGGCTAAAATCATACCTCTTCACAAAAAGGGAGAATAGAATAATCCTCTATTGTACACCAGGAATACTTAAAAAAACTAATTAAAGCTACTTAATTAAAGTACAATGGGCGGCCTTATCGCTGAAAGCGATTTCTTCCAGGCAACCTTTGGATGGAAAGTAAATAACGGAGCAGTAATGGGCAGCGGTGCACAGAGTATATTTACATATGAATGAAATAATCTATATAAAAAATATATCAAATAAAAACTGTAGGTACCTACTTATAATGATGATATAATGGAGATGTTGGTAATATCAAGAACTACAGGCCTATTTCCATACTCTCATGTTTTTTGAAGTTATTTGAATCTATGGTCTGTCCTATTATATCTAGTCATGCTCATCATCTTCTTTCTGTACACCAACATGGGTTCAAGGCGGGTCGCTCTGTAGAAACAAATCTCGTGTCATATGTGTCAGACTTGTCAGGTGAGGTCGACAAGGGAAGGCAGGTTTACGCGGTGCACACAGACTTTAGCAGCGCGTTCGATGTGGTTAGCCATTCGTTGCTATTGGAAAAATTAGAGCACTTCGGTATACATGGGTCGCTCTTGAACTGGTTTGGATCTTATCTGAAAGGTAGGCAGTTGGTGGTTTCAGTAAATGGTTTCGAGTCTAGGACATACATCGCTGAATCTGGCGTTCCACAGGGTTCGCATTTGGGGCCCGTGCTTTTTTCTATCTTCATCAATGATATTACAAGTACCATCAGACACTGCAAGTACAAATTGTACGCGGACGACTTAAAAATCTACAGACTCGATGACTCTAATATGGATGTTGATCTCATACAAAGCGATATAAACAATATTAAATCGTGGTGCAACATGAATAGAATGCATCTTAACGTGAAGAAGTGTTTCTATATTAAGTACACAAGGAAAAAAACACCCAATAACGCGACATATACACTAAATGGGATCAGTCTGGAGGAAGTTAGGGAAATTCGTGACCTGGGTGTAACACTAGATAACAGAATAACTTTTAAGTCTCATATCGACAAAATAGCTAAAAAGTCAGCAAAGTTACTCGGATTTATTCGAAGATATACTAAAGATTTTCGATCCCCGAAAACTAAAATCTTCTTCTATAACGCATTAGTTCCCTCGAATACGCGAGCGTAGTTTGGAACCCCTTCTATGCAGTTACCTCGCAGCGCATTGAGAGCATTCAGCGCTCTTTCTCCAGAACCCTGGCATTCTCTTGCTCGGGTATTTCACACAGAAGTGCATACGAAAATCGACTAGAGTTCTTTAAAATGAATACTTTAAGCGACAGGAGAAAAAATTCGAGACGTCTCCTTTCTCTTTAAAATAGTCCATGACTTATTCGACTGCCCAGCCATTCTGGAGAACATTATTCTAAGCGTTCCGTACAATTACTCAAGACAAAAAAATTCCAAAATATTCAGTAAGCAAAAGCCCAAAACAAACCTCGGTTACAATTCACCAATACTGCGAATAAGTCGAACTTAAAATGATTTCAGTGTTACAGTCAATGACCTTGATATATTCAACGACACGTACAGGTCTTACAAAAACAAACTGTTTAAAAATATATCATTGGAGATGACGAGCGTTCTGCCATCTCTTTCAGAATCTCTGTAATATTTCACTATGCAATAAAACACTCGTGTTCCGAAACAACATCGGAACACTTATTAGTTAGTAATAAGATTAGTTTATTAGTTATGTAAAAATTCAATTATATTTTGACCGTCGCTGGCGAATGTTGTATACACCTGTAATTGGTGCATGTATCAGAAATGTGTTTATGACTATCGTCATAAATCTGGTAAAGTATATAGTGATTAACTATAACGTGATAAAATATGTGTACTGTTGGTGTATCTTTAAATAAATAAATAAAAATAAATAATAAAAAAAAGTTAGCAAACGGGCATTGCAGACCTTTTTTGAAGAACCCTTTACTGCAGTCCCTGGGTAAAGAACTTCTTCTAAGTGTTCGCGGAAAGAACTTCTTGAAACTCGTGGTGCGACCACATTGTCTCCAAAAAGTGAGGATGGATTCCCTCTCGATGGTGAGCGGTGCGATGATAGAAAGGGAGCTGCAGGCACCATGTCAAACAATGGACGGTGTGATAATGATAACTGGATAAAGTATATAAGTCTTGGTAAAAATATAGGATCATGTGAGCTATCTATGGGAGTACAGACCCTTAAAACAATATAATACGTTCTCGTAAAATCCAGTCCATCCAAAGGAAGAGATCTGAGAGTCTAGAAAAGATTGATTTTAGCGATAAGACCACCAATTGTACTATCGCGTATCTAGTTATGTGTTTTAAATATGATTTGTTAATTTAAGTGTGGTATACAATAAAGTGTTTTCTATTCTATTCAAATATCACGTGCCCACGTTCTTTTACTTCAATGTAATAAGAGAGCCTGGAGACTACCTATTTATAAACCTTTTCATACCTATTTATAAGTCTTTTCATACCTATTTATAAGCTATTCAACAACTTATATAAATAACACCCAACAGTCAAATATAATACATAAACATACTGTCGATTTCTATCAATTAAATAATTTAGAATCGGATCAGTAATAACTGAGATTACCCCCCACAAACATACAAACATCAAAAATTACTTCTTTATAATATGATTATAGACTAGCTGTTGCCCGCGACTTCGTACGCGTTACACTACTAAATGTGTAGGTAACCTAGAAATAAAGTTAAACTGGCTGTTGCAACTTGACTTGACATCCCATTTTTATCCTATGGGAACTGTTTTATGGGATAAAAGGTAGCCTAATGTGGTACTCCAGGTATACACCAAATTTAATCGAAAACGGCTTAGCCGTTACGACGTGATTGAATAACAAACAAACAAATAAATAAATAAACAAACATCCAAACTTTCACGTTTATAATATTAGTGTGATTGTTTTTATAGATTTGTTCAACAGAAAAAAATACAATAACTTATGAATCGATAATTGCCTAAATTACTTTAAGTAAATAAATCATTGTGTTTTACCAAATAAATAGTAGGTTTTTATAAAGTAAGGTTTTGGTCTAAAGGCAAAAATTCAACCTACCAATAGAAAAAAAGGCTGCCAAATATTTTAAAATAAAAATCAAAGCTTAATGTCGATGCCCGAGTTAATAGTGTCCATGGTAATAATACCTTGCTTTCTGCCCTGTTTAAATCCAAAAGCGAATTATTTTTTGTTTATTTATTTAAGGAGAAGAATTTTGAAAGATTATTATGCCAGCTCTGTCGTCTTTTAGAGAAATTGTTCTTGTGGGAATATAATTAGGTCGGTTTTTACAGATTCAAAATACTCAACGAAAAACAGAACCAAATGATACAACATTGGAATGTCGTCCTGTCGAAATATTAATCCAGGAGTAGCTAGTGTTTCTGAGTGTAATTTGATCAAAATAAAGTGAAACTTGGTACTTATTAATTATACTCATTGTTTTAGTGTCTGGATAATATATGGCATTATGTGGTGGATTTTTCCATTTCTTGTGTAGATGTTCGTACAAGTTTATCATGGTATACAAAATGATAGCCGTCAAATCGGACCTATGATTTCATTTAGTATAGAAGTGAACATTGTTTGAGCAGGACAAACGAACAAAGTTTAAGATTGAAACGGAATTAAAATTAGTATTGTAAAGAAAATGAGAGCTGAAACTGAAAACACTCATCCTTTTGCAATGTTGGTGTATGACCACGACCGGTCAAGTACGAATGAGACTCGCGCACCAAGGGTTCCATATCATATATTTAAGTTAATTCAGCGGCGCCATCTAGTTATGTGACTCAGAAATCCGGCAAACTATTCAAAATATATACTTATTTTTCTTATAATCTCTGTTTATATTTCTATATATTATATTCATTTCATATTTTTGCATTTTAAACTTCTTAACTTTAGAACCTCCTAAAGCAGATCACAGTGCGCATAAAATTTTTGTAAAATCCCTTATACCTGTGTTTCACAAATAAAGGTTTGACGACATCCGTGGTGCAGGGGGCGAATAGCCGGTTGAGATGTAGGAGTAGCGGGTTCGATTACCGCCGCGGAACAAATGTTTGAATGATCTACAGATATTTATTACGGGTCTGGGTGTTTTTCTTTAAAATAAAAGTATGTATTTACAAAAAAAAAGTATAAATAAATAAATAAATATTGCTGGACATTTCACACAGTGCTATCTAGCCCAAATTAAGCAGAGCTTGTACTATGGGTACCAGATAACTGATAGAATACTTATATACATTTTTTTTAAATACATAATTATAATATATAGTATATAAGTATTATATCAGTTATCTGTTTCCCGTAGTACCGCTCTGTTTAGTTTGAGGCTAGAGCACTGTGTGAAATGTCCCGTAATATTTATAATATTTATTTAAAGATTTGATTTTTCTCTTTAATCACACTAATATTATAAATGCGAAAGTTAGGATTTTTGTTTCTTTATTTATTTGTTTGTTACTCAATCACGTCGTAACGGCTGAATCGATTTCTAAGTAAAGTATAAACTGGATTAACACATAGGCTACTTTTTATTCCATAAATCAGGTCCCATGGAATAAAAATGGGGTGTCAAGTCAAGTTGTAACAGCGAGTTTAGCTTTCTTTCTTCTAGGTTACCTACACATTTTGTAAATGTAACGCATACGAAGTCGTGGGCAACAGCTACTTATTCATAATTTTTCTTAATTGCAAAACGTGGGTAGTTAAGTATTCAATTCCCAAATAATAAGTAGGTACTCAATGACTCGATTGCCCTTAATCGAAATGGCGTCCAAATTACAAAAATAAACAGTTCAAACATAAATATTTGCGTGACAAAGTGCTCAAAATAAACCGAACAAACAGCCCACGTCCCCGTCACAATGCCCATGTTATCCCATAAAGTATTAGATATCCATTGTTTATAGGTAATATACGTATATTCCACGTACGATATAAACCTTGATATCACATCTCTGCTAGCATTAGAACGCGATAACTCGATCCAATCGGTCGGTATTATATTTGCAAAATACGGTATTAAGTATACGAATTTAGTTTTGTGTCAAAAATGTCGAAAATTTCTGTGTATTTTCTGGTGATTGCAGTCCTGGCTATCCAAGGTAAGCAAGGAAATGGGGATTGAAATAATAAAAACTTTTTATAAGATTCTACGGATCAAAATATGATAACAATCCGCACAAAATTGTCACCAATTTTTATTTGTCGATGATGAGTGAAAATTATTCTTGGAAAACCTGTATATTTGCACATAATTTTGCATACCAGACATTTTATAACTCTGACGGGTTCTCTTGGAGCTAGTTTATGTTTTTTATTTAGTAATAATGTTTATTCCTATGCGGTAAAATACTACCGTACTTTTACAGAAACATAAATCTATAGATAAACGTGCGATTTCTCCACCTCGAGATAGAATCACATCTAGGCGCAAACTAAAACCTGGTTTAAAGTCTAACACGACAAACTTTTGCATAATGTACAAGCGATTAATAAAACCTATCTTCAAAAATCTATACATTTTAAATAATATTCTAAATCATTCGCAGAATGATCGATCAAAATATCACTTCCGTGGTGAGCTGCGATGTGCAAACATACTACTTAACAGGTTTTTTAACTCAAAAGTGTAGAGTGCAAATTTTTAGTCGTAAAATACAGATATAACATATCTACTTAATTATTTACAACTTGTGTCACGGTAAATCTTGACCTCATAACTTAAAGTTCAATTAACATATTATAGGTCACTGAGCATGTTTCATGTCACATGTTTTAATTTGAACAATTTGGTCATTCGAATTTTAAATACGGATATCCATACGGATATCCGTGTTTGTTGAGCTAGGTTCAGTACGAACATAGATAAGTGGCTCAATATAAATCGGTCAGGCATCACAACCATACAATCAAACATGTATTGACGTGATCGCGATAAAAGGCATTTAATTTAACAGGGATAACAGGGATTATAAGAGAAATATTTTTAATAATATGTAGGTATTGGTTGCACTACCTACAAAATATTTTTTCACACTACGCAAAGGTTAACTGGAAGAAAATCCTTGCTAGCATTAAGTTCGCCTATGCACAGATCTATGTACTTTTGTGAAATAAAGAATTTGTATATGTATCAAGTTTGAGCAAGGCTGCTGAATTTTTTTCAAGTATTTAATAATAACCATTAATGGTTACAGATCAATTTTATCATTGTAAATATAAGTTGCATAATACGTACTCGTACATAGATATTTAACGACAAATACTCAAATAGTGTTCTCTGACCATACGTTTAAAAATGGCAAGTGACTTGGCACATCTGGTAGCTACCGCAGCGCGTTCCATAATCGAACAGCCTGCACTGTAAAAGATTTATCAAAGTAGGAGGAGTGTACAGGTGTCCTGAGTTGGAATGTATCAGACGAATGCAAGGATCGAGGATTGGAAGGGTCAAACTGGGTGTTATATAAATGGTGAAGGATGTGAGTATTCCGGAGAAGGCGTATGGGTAACCATTTGAGCTAACTGCGAAATTCGGACACATGGTCATACTTCCGCAAGCCGAAGATGAACCAGATGCCAAAGTTTTGCAAGCGCTCAAGTTTATCTAGCTGCTGTTCAGTGAGATCTAGATAAAAAACATCAGCATAGTCAAGTATGGGGAGAAGAAGCGACTGCGCGAGCGAAATTTTTGTGGTAATTTTTGGGATTACTATCTATCTAAAAATTTTTAAATAAATTAAATTTAGATTTTAGATTAAATATTGTCAGTGAGCGCAGCGAGCCGCATGTTTTAGGAATGTAGCAGGTAGCAGAAAATTATGAAGTGTGCATGGTAAATGGTAATCGTTCTTGGTCGGTACCAAGAACGATTAAAAAAAAACGTACCACCGGGTACGTTTACAAAATTGTGCGATGGTTTTTTTTAATTGGATAGAACTTCGTTTGACCACAATCTCACCTGATGGTAAGCGATGATGTGGTTAAGATGAAGCACGAAGATCTAGAAGAAACCTATTTACTCTTACCTTAAAGAAGCCCGTATTGTATTCTTTAGGAAAAACAGACGGCGGTAACTCTATGCAAGGCTGCTAGTGGGCCAGTTCAAATGCGGACCAGTTTAGCCGTCCCTATATTAGAAAATGCATGTAGGTTGATAACTCTGTGCAAGGCTGCTAGTGGGCCAGTTCAAATGCGGACCAGTTTAGCCGTCCCTATATTAGAGAATGCATGTAGTTTGATAACTCTGTGCAAGGCTGCTAGTGGGCCAGTTCAAATGCGGACCAGTTTAGCCGTTCCTATATTAGAGAATGCATGTAGTTTGATAACTCTGTGCAAGGCTGTTAGTGGGGCAATTCAAATGCGGACCAGTTTAGCCGTCCCTATATTAGAAAATGCATGTAGTTTGATAACTCTGTGCAAGGCTGCTAGTGGGCCAGTTCAAATGCGGACCAGTTTAGCCGTTCCTATATTAGAGAATGCATGTAGTTTGATAACTCTGTGCAAGGCTGTTAGTGGGGCAATTCAAATGCGGACCAGTTTAGCCGTCCCTATATTAGAAAATGCATGTAGGTTGGTAACTCTGTGTAAAGCTGCTAGTGGGCCAGTTCAAATGCGGACCAGTTTAGCCGTCCCTATATTAGAAAATGCATGTAGGTTGGTAACTCTGAGTAAGGCTGCTAGTGGGCCAGTTCAAATGCGGACCAGTTTAGCCGTCCCTATATTAGAAAATGCATGTAGGTTGGTAACTCTGTGTAAGGCTGCTAGTGGGCCAGTTCAAATGCGGACCAGTTTAGCCGTCCCTATATTAGAAAATGCATGTAGGTTGGTAACTCTGTGGAAGGCTGCTAGTGGGCCAGTTCAAATGCGGACCAGTTTAGCCGTCCCTATATTAGAAAATGCATGTTGGTTGGTAACTCTGAGTAAGGCTGCTAGTGGGCCAGTTCAAATGCGGACCAGTTTAGCCGTCCCTATATTAGAAAATGCATGTAGGTTGGTAACTCTGTGTAAGGCTGCTAGTGGGCCAGTTCAAATGCGGACCAGTTTAGCCGTCCCTATATTAGAAAATGCATGTAGGTTGGTAACTCTGTGTAAGGCTGCTAGTGGGCCAGTTCAAATGCGGACCAGTTTAGCCGTTCCTATATTAGAAAATGCATGTAGGTTGGTAACTCTGTGTAAGGCTGCTAGTGGGTCAGTTCAAATGCGGACCAGTTTAGCCGTCCCTATATTAGAAAATGCATGTAGGTTGGTAACTCAGAGTAAGGCTGCTAGTGGGCCAGTTCAAATGCGGACCAGTTTAGCCTTCCCTATATTAGAAAATGCATGTAGGTTGGTAACTCTGTGTAAGGCTGCTAGTGGGCCAGTTCAAATGTGGACGAGTTTAGCCGTCCCTATATTAGAAAATGCATGTAGGTTGGTAACTCTGTGTAAGGCTGCTAGTGGGCCAGTTCAAATGCGGACCAGTTTAGCCGTCCCTATATTAGAGAATGCATGTAGGTTGGTAACTCTGTGTAAGGCTGCTAGTGGAGCAATTCAAATGCAGACCAGTTTAGCCGTCCCTACATTAGAGAATGCATGTAGGTTTTTTTATTGGTAAGCAATCTACTCAGAATAATTATTGTAATTTTATGATTACTCACAGACAAAAAGAAATAAACAAACACAAATCTCAGATAAGAGAGGATCAATAGTGGTATGTTGTTACCAGTTTTATTAGCATAAACTTGCAAATTTTTGGTGTTAAATTTGTCAATTTAAATGTATAATTCCACACAAAAATATGAATACAAAAATAATGTCTACCTGCGCTATGTCTCTGTCAATATTATGTTATTTAATAGTATCGATTTGAAGTCGAGAATCAATGCAAATTGACGAATGCTTAGTCGTAGACTGGTTAATAACATGAATTGTTCGAAAAACATGACCCATCCCACCAGTGGGAAGTGTGGGAATGTAGCCGTGGAGATTTCGAGAATAATCCAAAAATACGCTTGGTTACGAATACCAATGCTCGTGATGAATAACACCTTATGTAATTTACAGAAACAAAAAAAATTGTTACTATTTATTGGAAAAGAAATAACCAAAGCCATATTCAATTTATTTTTCTGCTTATCTTACGGTACTATGCATTTACATGTTAACGATATAACAACATATGACGCATGTATGTAATAGTGACGCAGATATCGTAAGCGAATCGCAAGCGGGTGTAGAAAATTACATTTTTATGATAAATTACTCATGAGGATTAGTAAGTTGAAGTGGCAGTGGGTAAGGCGCAAAGCTTGGAGAACTGACGTTAAGGCAGGAATGTTCCGATTAGGTCGATAGGAAGACGGCCTGGCAAAGGTTGCTGGGAGCCGTTGGCCTGTTAGTACCTATTGGATGTGATCGTAATGTAAATAAATAAATATAAATATTAAATATTACTGGACATTTCACACAGCGCTATTTAGCCCCAAACTAAGCAGAGCTTGTACTATGGTAATCAGATAACTGATAGAATACTTATATACTTTTTTTTTGTAAATATATACTTATAATATATAGAAACACATCCAGACCCGGAACAAATATCTATAGATCATGCAAACATTTGTTCCGCGGCGGGAATCGAACCCGCTACCCCCTGCGTCTCAGCCGGTTATACGCTCACTGCGCCATGGAGGTCGTCAATGTGACCGAACGATATAAAAACTAGAATTATAGTCGTTAAGCCATTTTCGCCTCGACGCCAGAGTTGGCCTAGGCTATAAAAACTTACTTTTTACAAAAATTGGGATACTATAGTACTAATTACTATGTACCAATTCAGTCCCTGCTACCCAGCGATTTACAATCGAACCTCCCGCAACCGGCAACGAGCTCACCCACATATTATAGATGCGTGGAAGTCTCGCACGGTGCGTTTCACCCTCTCGATTCTTACATGCACCTGCGAGATGTTGAATGACCTTTCCTCCGAGGTTTTTCCGGTAAATAAGGCATTACGTTTTAGGCAACGCGACTGCAGTACCACGAGTCCTGCAGGAGCTAAAAGGCGACGGTGACCACTTAACATCAGGAGGCCCGTCAGCAAATTTAACTAAAAAAAATCTAATAAGAGTCTAAAATAAATGATTGGTATTTTTCAGGCGCTCCTGCTCCTCAATCACCTTTCGATGATATCATTAATGCAGCGAATTCGGGCAACTGGGACAAAGTACAGAGTCTGTAAGTATTTTCAATTTGTTTGCAAAACCAATGTACGATTGTTTGATATAACATGGTGGGTAGGGTGACTGCCATCGGCCGTTGTGTCACCCCAGCGAGTTGAAGCTAATTGAGTCGTATAGAATCGAAGGTGGTAATCTGTCATTTTTCAGAATGTTGATAAATCGAAAAAAAACGACTCCTTTGAAACGACCAACTGAAATCTGTTGTCGGTCATGATGGAATAAACGCTTATGATTGGTCGAGGAAGACAGATAGTCGCCTTTGATTCTGACATTAGACATAGATAGCCATTTGATGCCAATCTCAATCTTACAGTCAGTTTTTTAAGGTTGTTTGTCATGCTTTATCCAGATGAAATTGTTATTAAAGTTTATTTTGAAATTTTCCGTGTTGCCACATTCATAACAAACTTTTACTCAAAATGAAAGAGTGCTAACTTTGATTCTATACGACTCAATTATCAATCAAGTGAATTCAGTAGAAATAGACTCAGAAAAAACATACGTTGAAACAACATTTTTGTTTGTATCTACTCGTACGTATCTATCATGATTTTGGACATTATAGTGCATGGTGGATGGTGACCCTCTAAAAAAAACAGGAATTACTGATTACGTATTTACTCACTAATTTGGCAAGGTTGAGTCCCTTCCTCACCCCACGAATATAAATAGATATGTATATAGATAAATGTCCATAGGATGTATATAAAAGTAGAATAGAATAGAATAAAAATTTATTTGCAACGTTACAGTAAAAAACACAGGAAAAAAAGAATGAGGTACAAAGTATAACTTAAACCTAGACAATCTACAATAAAATACATAAGTTGCAAAAGGGACGCTAACTCAGCATAATGCGGGTTGTAATACGAGTACAACAACCCACGCTGGTCTTCCGTAAGGGCCGAATCTGAGTTGCGGACTAACAAACAAAAATAATAAAATAAAAAAATACATTGAAAAGCGTGACATATATAAAATGTATAATAATAAATATGTATTTTGAAATGTTAAATGTTAAATACATTAAGTAATAAAGTAATAATTACGAATACAAATTAAGCCTATGTCAGATTAAAACATAAAAATTAAAATGCAATAAGTTAAATGCAAAATAATAATAATCCAACACAATATAAAAAATTATATGATAATTAAAAATATGAATAAATCATTGAATGGAAAATTATTAGATAATTAAAATAAAATAATAATGCATCCCCTGAAAAAGAATCCATGGTCATTTATTATTCATATAGTCAGCGATATTTATATACTGCGTATGAAACTAGTAAGTTGCTCCCTACCCTACTATAATTATTATATTTTATATATACCCTATTCACTATTCCATACCTATTTTCCATACCATATATAATTATTTGTGGGAATAATAGAGACTCAAACATTTGTTATGTTACAGATTATCCGCCAAGTTCGGAACAGATGGATGGCAGGTAATTGGATAATTCTTTTATTAAACTTCTTCTGAAAATGTTTCTTAAAGTGACTTGTGCAACGATGTCTAATCATATTTAAACATACGTTCAATTTAAATATTTTTAGTTACTAACCGTTTAGGGATCGTTATGCAAGCTGGACCTAACCTAACAAAACGTGACCATAGAAAAGAACAACTTCGCATATATAAAGAACAGTATTTTAATGAAATCATAAATTTGTCACTTACTTGTTGATAAAATGAAAATACACAACTAGAATCCGCCAGCGGCTTCGCACGCGTTGTTTGTCAACAAAAAGTAGCCTATTAGTTAATCCAGGTTATAATCTAACATAAGTACATACCAAATTTCATCGAAATCGGTTCAGCTATTACGACGTGATTGAGTAATAAACAAACAAACTTTCGCATTTATAATATTAGTGTGTTTATGATGTACAAATAGCACTCATTACACCTTTTCTTAAACCAAACTTAAACCTCATTTTATCTAATTCCAGCCGGTTCCTCTCAGCAATGTCAGAAGCCTGAAGCCAGTTGAAGGAGGCCACGTGTACGGAGAGTCGGAGTACACCTTTCACTCCTCATCAGACCTGAACGGACAGAAGACAGAGCAGAGTGCCGGTCACAAGATCATCAACAAAGACGGACATGTTAAGGAATTCGACTTCAAACCTAAGTTTGAAAACCCGTTGTTCAAACTGAGCTAACCTGACATATAATTATTTAAGAGTAAGATCTGTGTGGGCAAATTGCAATAAAATATCCCCCCGAGTTTCTAGCATTTAATAATCATTAAGGAGTATGTCGGGCGCGGCTCAAAATCGGCGAAATTAGTTTTTAACAATGTGTTATTAATTATCTCGATATTTTGGCACAGTAGCATGCGCCATAATCACGGAGATCGTGTTAAATACCCACATATACTCAAAAAGTCACAAATCATGATTAATATTACGATTTACGTGAAATTATTGTTCATAGCAATGATATATTCAAAAGCGTTTTTTAATGGCACTAATGCAAATATTGGCGACGCATTTGTAATTATTTCTAGCAGTAAAACCCCATGCGAAGGTTGAAACCTTTTTAGGCTAGATAGGATGTTTTGATACCAAAAATCTATAATACTATATATATCAAAGTCATGATATCCGTATCTAGGTAAGACATGCCAGTCAAACCCCCTTTAATAATGATTTTCCTGAATTTTAAGTACTTGGGAGACTTAAGTGCCTGGCAGCTTTAGCTGGGTTGATGGACGTAACAACTGTCTGAATCAGTGTCTTTGATGGAGTGGGCTTAACCAACACCTCATCGGCATAACGTAAAGCCAGACTTTTTACGGCCGGACCCTTTATTCTAATTCTGATTTTGCCTTACCAGAGACATGCAACTGTGTGCGAAACCTATTCACTTACGTATTAACGCCACCGTAGTTTTTTGGGGTGAGCTCTCGCCAGAACACACGCGTGGTCGACCCTGAGTGTTGCTTCGCCTACTCAGGACCTTCCACGCGATCTTCAGGGCTCCACGCTTTTTTATAACACTCTATAGGTGTCACCCACAAGACTGCTTAGAGTCGGGCGGTATTGGTTCTCCCACTCATCCTAGACCAATAATTAAAAAAGGGGATCAAATATTATGTTTGAATACCAAATATTTTTTAGAAGTACACATTTACAATAGATCAATTAGATTATTGAGGATCAAATAATATTGCCTCTTTAGTATACAGGAGCGCAAAACTTTCATCATCATCATCATCAACCTATAGCAGTCCACTGCTGGACGTAGGTCTCTCCCGGGTGCGCCATTGAGCCCGATCCTCAGCTCTTCTCATCCAATCCTTGCCAGCCACAGCGCGCAAATCGTCACTCCATCTAGCCGGAGGGCGTCCTACACTTCGCTTGTCTAGACGTGGTCTCCACTCCAGAACACGTTTACCCCAACGGTTATCGGTTCTGCGGCAGATATGACCGGCCCACTGCCACTTCAGCTTGCTGACCCTCTGAGCTATGTCGATTACCTTGGTTCTCTGTCGGATAACCTCGTTTCTGATTCTATCCTTCAGAGAAATTCCGAGCATAGCCCTTTCCATAGCTCGCTGAGCGACTTTCAGTTTGTGGACCAGTCCCACCGTAAGTGTCCACGTTTCGGATGCGTAAGTCATCACAGGTAGGACGCACTGGTCAAATACTTTTGTTTTTAGGCATTGTGGGATGGGTGACGAGAAGACCTGACGCGCAAAACTTTTGCGCACGGCAAAATATATGACATTTTGATTTGCTTACCGCTAGTAAGGCTAAAACATATAGGTCTCTATACAGGGTGAGTCTACATAATTTTCACAAATTAAAATGAGGGAAACTATGCCTAATTATCAATGGAAACGATGTTAAAAACTTTAATTTTTTTATGTACGTTTTAAAATAATTGTTCGCTAAGACGACCCCCGCCATTTTTCAACCAATGCTGTAATCGAGATATGAATATGATTTTTTTTTACATCAAATAGATGTAGAATAACTTAAAGTAATAAAAATGTAGCAAAAGTGATGGTTTTGTTGCGAAGAAAAATCGATGAAAAAAATTATGATCGTTCATAAAAAACATCACATTTATTAATTAACGTTGTTTTCATCACAGTTTTATTTTAATAAATAGCTCCTATTATTTCCATTCCTAGCTGCGTTTATTCATCATAATCGATCGTTGAGTTACACCGTTTTGTTTAGGCGGGGTCGTCGTAGCGAACAATAAGGCTCGGACTATATGGCATCCGGGCTTGTCAGGGGCCGTTTCTTAACGGCAACCAATCCGTCGCACAACCAAACATTTGAATTTTTCCTGTATCAGAGTCGGATGGCCTCAGATCGTTTGTAGTCAACACACGATCCGACGCCATCCAACTCTGATTTTTACCTGGAAGCAACCGGGATATGGTCCGGATCCGCAGTATCGGGGATATACCATATAGTCAGAGTCTAATTGTAAAAAATCCGGAAAAAAATTATGATTCTTTAACATATTTTCTGTTGATAAAATTAGGGATAGGATCACTCATTTTAATTCGTGCACATTATGAAGATCATCATCATCATAATATCAGCGTGTTTATAAAAAATAATCCCTGTTTCCCTTGGTCACGCCATAACTGGAGAACGACTTTACCGATTTTGATTAATTTTTGTGTGTGTTTGAGTGGGTCCCTGGATGGTTTATTTCATAACTGGATCCGGTAGGTAGCACTGTTGTCCAGATCCAGAAAATTTCAGATGAATTCGCGGGCATACAACTTGTAGAAAATAGGGTTCGGCCGTTGATGTAATAGGGCACAAAATCGGTATTAAAGACTTCAACGCGTTCAATATGTAAATTCAAAATTTAAATTAGTTAATATTCTTATGTTTAACTGTATTCTGTGATTATTGTAAGATTTAGTAATAAATTAGTTAGATTATCATTAGTTTGTTGGTTTTATTTGTATTTGTAGTGTAACCCTGATTCAATTGGTGTAGCAATCATGATGTTTATTTTAAATGTAATAGGTGCCTACTGATTCATTTTATGTACAACTTATAACTATTGTAGTAAGAAACTACAAAATCAGCTGAATGTACGTTTTCTAATTTTAAATACAACGCGTTTACTTTGAAAATGACTTTTTGACTTTGCGCTCCTTTTATGCGATTGAGTAAAAGTAAGTTTTGTTTTCAACTGTTTTTGCTAAATCAAAAATACGTTTAAGTATATTTATTCACTATATTATATAATACTATACTATATAAGTTATTGATATAGCCCAGAGCAAGCTGAAATGACGGCGGCGGGGCATATAGCTCAAAGAACTATGTTAGGGCAGATACCTAGGTTGAAAAGAAAAATCTCGAGTGCAACCCTCGCACAAAAGAGCGCAAAGTAAGATGGTCCTTTAAAAAATGGAAAGACGGCCTAATAAAAAGTGTTGGGAGCAAGCCGCACGAGATCAATTGCTTTAAAATTTGAGTCTCCGTCCGTCCCTTCCGACTGTCACAGATCTCAACAAATACTGAAGCTATCTATTTGTAATTTGGAACAGTTAAAAATAATACTTGCCCGCATTAGTTGCAAAAACTCAACAATCTGAGTGTTTGTTAACAAAGGGTCCTGAATGATAGAGGTCAAAATTTCGAATTAGGTTTACTAGGTCAAGTGGTCTAATAAATAAGCTTTTAAAACGGTTTTTATGTGTTCAAGTTAGACCGAAAAATGACTAAAAAATATAATGAAAAGCCGGTTTAATTTCTCTCACAAAAGTTTACAAAATTTTAAGTTTAGTGATTTTAAGGAGGATGGTGGACGTATTTTAATCAAATTTTACTGGAAAACAATAACGAAATCTCTTTCTAGAGTATTTTTTTAGAGATATTGGCCCTAAACTTTATCTAAGGTTTTTTATTTTACCGATTATTTCGAAACAACCAAAAACACAGCTACATACTGATAATTCTAGTTATTCTCGGAATCCTCGGCATGCGAGTTTCACTCGCACTTGACTGATTTCGGTCCGTTTTTTTTCTAAAGTCGATGAAGTCAGTTTTAATCTCGTGTAAGCAATAAAACTAAAAACACGTCTGTACTACGTAATTAGCTCACTCATGCATCACGTTCCTACTAGCAGGTTCGTTTATTTCTATCTATAATTGTGCTTGTAGCTAATTTAAGTGATGGTGGCGATTCGTCCAATACAAACCATCTTAATTATTGATTAAAACGGGAATTAATTTGTCAACACCGCCGCGGCGGTTTTATTAAATTAAAAATTATTTAATTAAAAAGGTACATACGCGATAAATACCCGTTTTAATCAATAATTAAGTACAGTGATCGCGAAAGCTTGAAAAATACAAACCATCTTAATCTTAAAGCTGAGTTACCATGGCATACCTACCATGTTTATTTTTAAGTTTTTTTACTAGTACTCGTACTATGTTATTAATTCATTATAAAACCGTCATAGAGTGATCTAAGCTAATTACTCGTTATTTTTCTACTGCGTAGTAGGATGACTGATGATTGTAGTCACTGTACACTCTTGACGAGACTATTTCAGATAAACTTTATCATTTATTAATTAATGGCTGGATTATGTATTCTATACAAACTGACAATCAATTGTTTCTCCTTGAAAAATTAACTAAAGTTAGATACATTTTCAAGAAGAAACGAGTCGTTATCAATTACCGACGGATATAGAACCCAGCCGTCAGTCACAACGATCATCTTTTAAAATACCACGGGCGGTACCCTTCCGACGGGCCGGTGTGAGCTTGTCTGCGTCCGTCTGCAACACAGTGTTGCC
Source organism: Philereme transversata (assembly GCA_963924445.1). Taxonomy (NCBI): domain Eukaryota; kingdom Metazoa; phylum Arthropoda; class Insecta; order Lepidoptera; family Geometridae; genus Philereme; species Philereme transversata. Next base: position 18,225,961 of record OZ004342.1, read on the forward strand.
AACCTCGACTAAGCGTCCCCCCCTAGCGTCATCTCGAAATCCCCCTCTCTCCCACAAACACTAACTCAAGATCACCCTAGACTATTTTGACCCAAATTCTTATTCCAAATAGGCATCTTGTTTCAGGGATAAATTGAAATTAAAAGAAAACACACACTTACGCAATGAAATGGAGGTTTATTTAGAGATTACATATATATACCACTTATAGGTTAATAAGAGAAACGCGTTTCGATTTTACATGACTTTTTAACTTTCATCGACGACCTTTTTCAATGATCTTCTAATTTACGTTACAAAAACCGCTACGAAAGAATTTCCCACTAGAAAATTCCCATAATAAAAAGGTAACTCCTGAAAAATGCTTCAAAAAATTGTACCCCTAGTGTATGCCCCTGAAAAAATATGGCCCCTAAAAATACCCCATTTTATCTAACTTATCCCCAAATTTAGGGGGAAAACCCCCAAGTTGGCGACACTGCTGCAATATCACAGTCTGTTGGAAGCCACTAGGAAAGTCATTATCAGTGTGATCATCTGAATCGATCGTGCTCGAATCAATTACAAAAATATTATTAAATTTAAATTTATTTATTTCTCAGACATGTCTTCCATTTTTTAGTTAAAATAAAATCTTAGAATTATGTTAGTAGACAGGTACTTGCAATTAAATAAACTAAAATAACATACAAATCGGTGCAAACACAATAATTAAAATAATAATATTGAATTTGAACTCAGACAATTAATACCTGGATCAAACACTTAAATAATGAAATTAATGAGTCACAACCTGGGCTACTGTCTGATGCTTTACGTAGACGAACGACGCTTGCGGATTTGAATCCTCCCCCGGGACAAATGTTTGCATGATCTACAAATATTTGTTCCGTGTCCGGTTGTTTCTCTATATATTATAAGTATGTTTTGAAAAAAAAAGTATTTATGTATGTTATCAGTTGGTCTGTTACAAGCTTTGCGTAGTTTGGGGCTAGATGGCGCTGTATGATATGTCCAGCATTATATATTTATTAATGGTGTCGGAATTAAAATTATCTGCCGCAACGGCCAGCACCCCGTTGAAGCTGTCTCGGACGCGGCTCATCATTATATAGAGATAAATAATATATGTAAGACAATTTAGTCGCTTTTCGTCGGAAAAGGTGACAAGAAATCTCACCGTGTATGTGCTGCTGGCAAGTTTTTCTATTAAACCTTTCTTGTTTGTCGCTTTTTGTTACCAAACCACATTGATTTAGGTATCAATTAGCTAGATTGAGGTACCTAATGACTTTTTATGGAAGAATTTTGGAGTTTGGTACTTTTGTACTCATTTTTAAGAAATATTTATGGTTCATTGTATCACCTGTATGCCTCAAGTAGGCAGTGCATTACGATGCACGTTTCTAAGGAGCGTGACCTACGAGGCAATACTTTGTTATAGGCGACGGTTACCACTTAACGTCACGTGGGCCATATGCTCATTCCATCTCCAAGTGGTATAAATAGTTCTAGGTTTCTGTGATTTGAATTTAAATTAGATGCCGTTTATGTAAACAATTTATTTATATAAACGCATAGGTGCATACCTATGAGCTTATATACATTTATTTATGTACATAATAAGAATAGCGCCGAGCTGTCTATCGGTAGTAAAACATAATGCTGAACTGAAACTTATTATCCTCAAAATCCCCACTGTTGTGTCCCCATTGGTGTATTCTTTTGGAAACATTGGTTTAGCCACAAAAAATCTCCAATGCTAGAATGGCAAATGCAATAGGTATAGAAGAATATGAATAAGAATAATGCTTTATTGTACACCAAGGAATACTCATAAAACTAGTTAATGTTCAATGGGCGGCCTTATCGCTGAAACTGATTTTTTCCAGGCAACCTTTGGATGCAAAGTAGGGATCATAGTTAGCTTGTAAACTGGTATAACTGGTAAGGAAAAAGGAAAAATAATTAAAAAATATATATTTTATTTTATTATTATTTCCATCTAAACAGCAATCTATGTAGAGTTCCTTTTGAAAGAGCTTGCCCGGGAAGTATCACCATATCTATTTCTGCCACCAAGCACGTTTGGACGCAGAACAGTGCATACTTTGCAGTACAGGTGCAGTAAGTTGTTATACGCGATGGTTACCACTTACCATCAGGTGGGTAATAAGCTAGTTCCATCTCCAGGTTGCAAAATTAAAAAAAAAGTATTTTATTTAGTTTTGTTGATTTTATTGTATTGTATGTGCTATATTAGCAAACTAGCAGCCCGTCCCGGCTTCGCACGGGGTAGACAATTATTTATTTTTGGAAATTTGGATATAAAACACTTTTTTCACAAATATTTTTATTTATTAAAAAATTATTATTTATTAATTATATATTTAAAAAAATCCCACAGTTATATTTGTATGTAAGTCTATTTATGTTCAATTTCTTTGATGGTTTAAGTGGCGGGCACTTAAATAAGTAATATTTAAATAGGATATTATATACATTTTTACGATGGTTTTTTTAAGTAATTAGAATAAAAGCAGAGTCGAATAAAATATATACAGTCTAAATTAAACGTTGACCACTTTCAACTAAAAATGTATCTACCTATACATCTAGGTATTTCAAAGAAATTTTTGTTCGTGTCGATAGAAACTTGCCTATCATTATTTAGTATTTTCCTTACAAAATTATTATTTTTTGTTTGGTTTTGTTGTTTTGTGCTTATTATTTTCTTTTTTATATTTTTTTGTGTTTTTTTTTTGTTTTTTTATTTTTTATTAAAAAAGGGTTTGTCATTAATCATTTTCATTCTTATTATTACTTAATAATTTACATTTTTAGTATTTTTTATTTGACAGGTTTACTTTTACATTATTTACAGATATAATATTAAGGTAGATTTACGTTTTTTACTTTTATATTTGTCAGTTTTTATCTTAAAGCTTCACTGTAAACTACGTTGGCAGTGGTATTTGTAGATGGCAACAAAATATATTGATTTTCAGGAGATCCCACTCGAGAAAGGGCAACATATAGTTTTCCATGAGAAAAGCATTATTTTCTTAGGTCGATGCCAACCATCGAAAATGTTTGACCCTGGGACTTATTTATTGTGAGGGCAAATGATGTTTTTAGAGGAAACTGTAACCTCTTAAAAGATATAGGCAAGTCCGTAGGAATCATGGGGATCCGCGGTATGTGGGCGAGCTGTCCGGCCGCGGCCCCGGTGATTATAGTGGCTACTATGACGTTCTCCCGCAATTCCTTCACCAGAAGTCTCGTGCCATTGCACATGCTGGGAGGGCATAGGTTCCTCAGCAGCATTACGGGAGTGCCTTTAATTGTAGTTCGTGGGACGGCAAGCCGGAAGGATTCAGGGAATTTAAAAATTCTTGTGGATAGTGCACTGTATCTTCGATGTTGCATACTGTGTCAATAGATTTGTAAGATTTAAATTCACCGGGTACTTTTCCCATAATAATTTTGTTAATCTCATTAACCGATTCATTTCGCGGGGACACTATCGCTCTCGAACAGAGCCAATTGAAATTTCTCTCCGTAAGATTTTGTATGTCCGGATATATTGTGTCCACAAGAATTTCTAGACTCTGAACGATTTGACCCAATTCGTTATCCAACAATACCTGGGGACTGTTTGCAACCGGAGACGGTAATTTTCCGTCTCCAAGTTTTAGAAGTTTTTGTGAGAAATTATTATCATCATTGTCACTTAAATGTGCTCTCATATTTGTGCGCAGATTAAGAGTTTCAATCGATTGCCATAAAGTTGATGATTTAAGGCAAGCTCGAATAACGTCAGCTCGAGTACCTTTTGTTATAACTGGTAATGTTTGACGAAAGTATCCAGCTAAAACAAACGTCACGCCCCCCATTATACGGTCTGAGCTTCGGATGTCTCTCAGCGTGCGCTCCACGGCTTCCACGTGCGCCCTGTGGCTCATGGTGCACTCGTCCCAGATGACCAGCGAAGTGTCTTGTAAGAGCTGCCCCGGCGGACCGTTTTTGCGGATCGAGCACATAGATTGTTGTTCCAAAGACACAGCCAATGGTAATTTAAATGTAGAGTGAGCGGTCTTTCCATCATTTAATAGGGTTGCAGCAATTCCGGACGATGCCACTGCGACAGCTTTTTTTCCAGATTGACGTACTTTTGCCAACACTAAATTGGCAAGGAAGGTTTTGTCTGTTCCACCGGGCGCGTCCAAAAAAAACAGTTTACCGCTGTGATTTTCAACACTCTGTACTATAGCATCGAATGCTATTTTTTGATCCGCCACTAACTTGGGTACATGCGTGTTGACAAATACAGACAACTCGTTAATATCATGCAGACGGCACGGTATCGCATGGACGATGTTTTGTTGCCGATTCGGGGAAGGCAATCCAAAATCTGCTAAATGCTTGTCGTTCAGTTCCAAAAGCTTGTTTTCTATTTGTATCAAGCCTTTGTTGTGTACGTCACAATCCTGATCTTGTTGTTGAGCTGCACGTCTGATGTCCTCACACAAATCGTCTTTGAAAGTGTCCCATAATTTGAGAGGTTCAAAGGGGAAACAAAATAATAAAATGACCACAAACAGCTCTCTCAACTTTAACGGGCAGTCAGAAACCGAAGCTTCTCTCAAAGTCATCTCCCATTGGTTGTCATTTTCTAGTAAACCTAAATCTCTGCAAGCAGCTTGGTATGTTTCTTTAACAATGCCATCAACGGTTTTTAAGTCTTGGAACGATGTCGGGCCACGCACATGATGAAGTAATATCCTGAGATAAAAGCACTCGGAATGAGAAGGATGGACGCTGTACACTCGGCCCAACGCCGCATCTTTTTTTACACCGGGATGACCGACTACGTCTTGGCCGCGTTTCCTTCTTGAGAATTTGTTATTGGCCCATGTGTAATAATGAGGGACCTCATGATAGAGTAACGTTTTGGCAAATTCATCACTGCGACACAGGTCAAAAAACGCCGTGAGAGTCGTTTTTGGTGGATTTTCAATTACACGTTGTGTATTTTCAGCTGAAAAATATACCCGTTGCCCATTTTCTAAGTGTACAGCCAAGTGAACAACGGTGGGGTGTCGATCGTGAATAGGAAACTCTAACAATCTCCACACTGCCTCCGATGTACTAATGTACCATCCGTTCAAATAATTTTCCACTTCGTCGTGAGCATTTCTGACACCGAAAGTGGCTTGGTCCGATCCCTTGTTGATGTATTTGCAAATATACTTAATTGCTTGGACGGAATGGCAGAATTCAACGTTTATGTGAGCATTAAAAAATCGCAATAAAATTGGAGAATATGGAATGATCCACCTGTTGTCTATGTTGACCGTTCTGCCTCGGATGTTTAAAGTAGCGACCTGACCTCCGTTGCTGGAGTCGCGACGTCGATATACGGGATATCCGTCCTCACCGGTCTGGGTCTCATTTATGAATCGTCGTGGGTATTTTTTTGAGCATATGCCATTCTTTATGCATGGTGAATTCAAATTTTCTTGCCCACATGGCCCGTGTATCATATTTTTTGTGACTATGTCAAATAACACTGGGTCTTCGTCTTTATTAGGCAGCTCAGCGACGATTATTTCGTCAATCTGATCGGGCTGTATTTTTGTCTCCAGCCAAAACAACATATGACAATGCGGCAATCCTCTTTTTTGCCCTTCAACACTAAGCATATAACATTTGACCGGTCCAAAAACCGCGTCTTTCGTGGATATTTTTATAATTTTTTTCATTTTTAGATGGAATACTCGAGCAATGATGTCATGCCGGTCGAAAGACCGTTGGCCGGGGAAAAGTTCCTGCTTTATCTCTTCCCATTCAGGGTTGCACGTAAAAGTGACGAATAGATCTGGCCGGCCGTGGTTGCGCACATAGGACATAGCATCATGCGTCTTTTCGTTTAGAAACCTCGCACATCCAGTAAATGATGACGGTAAGATGACGCGCTGTCCGATGTCGGCGGCATTCACGCTTGCGTCTTGGTTCAAAGCATCCCTCAGATAAATATAGTCATCTGCTCTAAGTTTTTGTTGGTTTCGCCTTATAAAATTTAATCGTTCCGGAATCATCTTTGCCATCATATCCACACAATATTGACTAAACAAATCCTTGTAATAGTGCAGCGAATTAAATTGACTGGTCCTAATCATTAAGCGGTATGCGTAATATTGCATGCATGATACAGTTTTATTTCTTAAGGAATCCCGCTGAGGAATAGTTAAGTAATATCCGTCGTCTCCTGATACGAACATTAGCGGATATTGTAACGGATCATAAGCCCTATGCAATTCCGACACTCGATTCAGCTGCCCGTCTCTACCGTGCAGCACTATATCTCTGAGGCCTTTGTCTTCATCAACCAAGAGAACGGCCACTTCGTTGACGGAAGGCGCGTTGTATCTGCCTCGGTGTTCTGCTTGAGGTGTGCGGTCAGCGTGAATAATTAATTTTAAATTCTCTGGAGATGTCGATTCGATACTTTGTTTAAAACTTCGTATGTCAACGTTGTGACTATTCAACATGGTCTGCAATTCGTTGATCAAATCCAGTTTTAGCATAGGAGCCATGTTAGAGCGCAAAGATAGTTGGTCAGCATCGGAAATAAAATATATCTGCAGAAATTGTGGGCTTTGTCCGGATGGCGGCAGGAGGTTGCCTATGAGGTGATAAACCTGTCCCTCTACCTTAAAGGTTGGCATGAAATTCCCCTCCCTAATTTCTTTCGCCCCGAACGATGTCATCTGAAACAGATTATTGTAACGACGTGCGTTTTTTTAAAAAATGCGCGGATAGTGTACTATTGTTCGTCAGAAGGCTTTTGATTGGTTTTGGAGGCTCTACGATACTGGGAAGTATTACTTTTCCAGCCGCGCAACACATACCAATTGCTTCGTCTCTCCATTTTTTCGCGGAACATTTAGGGCATATCTTATCCATCGCTCCAATTTGAATGCTGTTTTGATCGGCGTAGTTAATTTGTGGATCGTAGCTGAATGCCGATCTATTGATGTGAGCTGAAATCCCATCACGCCTTCTAATTGCTACTGCACGTTGTCTCTCTCTCTCTGTGCCGTAAGTCGTTGCGAGCGGTCACCGCTAGACTCTCGGGCACGTGCCTGTGAGTTTCTGGCTCTCAGTCCAGCAAGCCGCTGCGAGCGTTCGGTGCTAGATTCTCTGGCACGTGCCCGCGAGTCTCTATCTCTGTTTCCAGCAAGGCGTTGTGAACGTTCGGAGCTTGACTCTCGTTCGTAAATCTGAGAAGATCGTTCATTTTGTTCTGCAAGGCGAAGTGAGCGTTCGACACTGCACTCTCTTGCCCGTGTTTGCGAAATTCTTGTTCGATTTTCGTCAAGGCGTTGCGCGCGTTCTGCGCTCGACTGTCTTTCGCGAACCTCTGACGATCTGACACTTCGCGAGCTTGCGAGGTTCGCTCTCTATTCTCAGCAAGTCGCTGCGAGCGTTCGGCGCTAGATTCTCTGGCCCGTGATTGTGATGCATATTCTCTTTAACTTTCGAGTCGATCAGAATATTCTGAAGATGATTCTCCAACACGCCGAATCTTTGCTAATCTCGCTTGGGAGCTATGTTGAGATAATTGGGACCTTTTTTTTAGGCATAATTGTTTGAAAGTTTTGGTTTTCAAGTAAAATAAATAAGTATTAATTTGATTTTAATATGAACAGTTTATTGAAAAGAAGTTTTCATAAAAAATACATACAATACTTAAATAGGTGCTTTAAAAAGAGTGTGACACTGCTATAAAAATAAACTGTCAAGGTTTAATCAAGTAATTTATGCGCAGTTTTGAAAATAACTCCTAATCGATAGAAAGAAAATGTGCTCTATCTGAAATGTGTTCTATGGAAAAATCTAAATGTTCAATATCGGTAGCGTCCGCTGCGTAAGGAGCCGACCGCGACCTATCTTACAGACGTGCACGCCCCACTCCTGTAGTTCAGTGCCCCCTCCACCCCGCCCGCCGCGATGCCCGGTGCGCTTTTCAGACTGCATCGCAAACAACGGCCACGGCGCTATGGCGGTTTTGTTTACTGTTTGAATTTTTTAATTCGTAATATCTTTTGAATGGAAAGTCCAATTTAAATAATTTAAAAACTATTTTATAGGTAGTTAAATGGTCTTGACCATAAAATAATTTATTTGGATAAGGATTAATATAAACACATAAATAGCATGGTTTGAATTTGGTTAGCATTTTCATTAATGTTTAAAATGAAAAAAGTTGTTGTAGTGACATAACTACAATAGTTGGACATATGCTACCGCGGAGTTTTTTGTAGACATTATAATGTTCTTCAATATTGTTGTACATTATTTTGTTCTATCGCTAATAGTTTCGGCAGCGCATTCGACGAAAGACATTTTAAGACTCATTTTTCTACACCTTCGGTTACATTGTTCAAATTTTACCAAGGATCCCTAATTTTTTTCAAAATGAAATGTAGCCTATGTCAAATTGGAAGAATGTAGCATTCTATTGGTGAAAGAATTTTTTAAATCGGCCTAGTACTTTTTGAGCCTATTCATTACAAACATACAAACATACATACAAACATACAAAAATAGGTACAAATCTTTCCTCTTTAAAATATTAATAAATAATAATATAAATATATATATTATATATATATAATATTATATATATATATATATATATATAATGTAGAAGTGTAGATGTAGATTAGTGTAATGTAATGTAATGTAATGTAATGTAGATGTAGATAAATGCCTGTCCATATTTGTCTGTGTCTAAATATAGCATTTTAATGAGTTTAGATTGTAACGTGTATGATTTTACACACGTTACATTCTCTAAATTAATTAACATTTCATATTCCATACAAGCAAATACCACATAACACGACATCTAGCGACATGGCGGCCCACTAACAAGACATCACGATCTCAGTTTTTCGATGTTGTTTCTTATCGTAGTTCGCCATGTGTACGGTAGATGGCGTTGTACCACACTTTACATACTGTAGCCATAAATAATATTTTGTTTTGACTGACGCATGGTGTTTTCGTCTTGTCTATGGCATCACCAATTTATTTGTTGTGTCATTGAAACAAAGAACGATATTATTGAATTCAACGGTTACTAAATATCGAGGGTTGGCTTTGCTTACTATATAAGCCGGCGCCGATTATTCTCGGTCCTTTTTCTCACCAGAAGACCACAGCAGAAACTTCCTACTACAATCTACAAAAGTTAACCTCTAAGTTTGCTGCGACAGTGTTTCTCTTACTTTTTATTTAAACTCTGTGCAACACGCTTCTAAATCTGGTAAGTGATGGGGCTTCGCCTATTCAATTATCATGTGTAATCCCCGTCGAATTCCGTTCTCTTTAAATTAATTCGTATTTTCTGTTCTCAAACAGGAAGTCGGTTTCGGTTTTTTCCTTTTCTTTTCTCATCTTCCCTTTAACGGTTCTACCTACGTGATATCCAAACCGTAAGAGGCGTGACGGTTCCGTCCGCCCGACCAGCTACTCCGACGCACTCCGGGAGCCCTGACTTTCCCAAGAAGCCTACCGCCGCAAGCTCTGACCACATCCTCTCTCCGGACTGGCGCCAGGAACGGTCGACGGAACATCATACCAGGTGTATTTAATCCATATTTTTACCTGGGTTGAACCCTTAGGAACCATACTCTATTTTCTGACGCACTTCTCGTCAGATGGTGCCCATTTTATTTTATTTAACTGTAACAATTATACCTGCTGTGCTTACCACGTTGTAAACTGCTATGCTGTAAGGCCATAAGCCTCAGGATTCTGTGCTCCTCCAGCGAACAATCTTTTGTCTACCTCTGTATTACACACTATAATTGTAATCTCTAGTTTTAACTGTCTACCATCGATAAACCAAGGAAATATTGTCAACCTCTGTTGCCTTGCCACAAGTATAAGAAAATATTGTAAGAAACCTACCCGCTCTACCGACTTCTTATAATTTTAATATATGTATTAAAACACATAGCACTCTTTTATTTTTTAAAATGTTACAAGATGAACATATTTTCAGAACATTAGAGCCACATGTTCGAAACACTTCATGGTTAAAACATGATGATGACTAAAACTTATTCCAAATGAAGTGAGGTAATTGTCGTACACCCATAAACAACAAAAACGGCTCGTGATAACAGTTTTTACAAATTGGTATTTATATACAATTTTTGACAGTTTAGCAATGGCCTCCACTCTAGTTGTTACAATGCTATACTATCTGGTATAACTAATATAAATAATTTACTACGTGTTTTTTTAAATAAATAAAACTATATAAATGAAATGAAATTAAATAATGATAAAGTAAACTAAATTATTACGGGATTTATCATGTACAATTACGGTGTTTCAGAGCGGATCGCACTCACCCTGATGAAGGTTCACGAATTGAACCAAAACATTTTCGATCGAAACACTGATAAAACGGTACGTGATAAATCCCGTATTTATTTTAATGAATCACGCTAATATTAATTCATTTCATATTTCTTAGTAAAGAAGTATGTTCATTCGCCCTGTATGGGTACTACATACATAAATACAACGGCGATTTGTCCAAGTTCATTTGGAGATCTCGCTTCGCTCGATCAATATATGTATAAGTATATATATGCAACTATCAACACAGTTTTATTTCCATTTGTCAAGGTGTCAATAGATAAATAGTTCTTGCATGATGAAAACATGTGGAACAACAGTTCTTGATACCCACTGTAAGGGATTATGTGACTCTTAGGTAGTATTAATAATTTATATTAGAAGTAACAAACGCTGCTTTTAGTGATCTGAATTTTACATAAATCAATCATTTACTTATCTCAAACATCAATTAATATTATCAGCGTTCGCCTTGACCTTGACATTCGTTCCAGAGGATTGATCAAAGCATTGCATACATTTATATTTATAAAAATTGTGCAGTTATTCGATGTCTTTCTTACAGATTAAAGTTGACTAAGCTGTAAGGTTGAAAAGGTTGCTGGGAGCCATTGGGTCTGGCCACAATTTGACGTTTTGGACATCAATCGAGGGGGCCATGTTCAACAGTGGATTAATATATTATGATGAGTATGATGAAGCTGTGAGAATGGTAATAATTGCTCGGCAAGCCGATATCTACAGCGGCTACATCCTTTACAAAGTTAGTGGCGCAGCCATCAGGGTGATTTATAAATCATCATCAATTGATGAAAAGTTTCTGTAAACTTCTGCAATGAAATCTAAACAACAGTGTAATAACAACTAACAAAGTGTTTAATAAAAAAATTACTTGTACCGTGACCATTGATTTATTATAACTAAGGATATAGCACGCCGCTGGCGCCGTACACTGTGGCAAAAAAGTATCATGATCCTATAATTTTGCTTTCGCTTATGGCTATTCAAACAAATAGCGACTACTTTTTCAATGCATACTTGGTCATGTTGACAACTTGACAGCTATCGATGTGGATGCACTGCGTTTTGGAGTTTTTGGAATCCATAGTTACAATGACCGTGACTTGAAGATTTAAGAATTTCTAGTGCAAATGACTCACATACTCCCTGTATTTGTATATATGCCCCTCAACTAGAGGCTTTGATAGGTAAATATTTCGAAAATCACTAGGTACTAAACTTATTGAATTTGTAAATAGGTAAATTTTGAACAGATATGGTTCATGATCTAGAAAAATATAAAGCCTTGTTACACATACCGTAATATCACGGGATCTACTGATCCTAGACTTTCCATTCCTGGAAAAGTTAAAGAAATTGAAGATGTCTCAGTTTTCGATCACAGCTGTCAAATTGGAGGTCTTGCCAATACCATAAGCCTAGAATCGCAAGTCTAGTATGGGTAGCCCTAGAGTTCTGGCCATTTGAAGTTTGACAACTGTTATCGAAAAATTAGACTTCTGAAATACCTTTAATTTTTTAACCAGGAACGGGAAGTCTAGGATGAGTAGTTCCTGAGATGCCAGAAAAGTTATTTTCTCTAAAAGGTAATAATCATAAACTATGTAAATTATTTATTTATAAACACAACTTGTTGCGCCATGCGCATCTAGATTAATCAGTTAAAAAGCAAATTTTCATTACCTATAATTCTAACTCTAGTGTGGGGGGAATAAGAGATCTGCACTGACGTCCTGCATTTGGGTGTATTGTGAATTACCCCCCTTCTATTTATTTATTTATTTTATTTAATCAACACGGTGATAACCAATTATATTAATTAAATATTCTAACCTAACCCCAGCTATCCCAACTTCTTGAAGTAACGGAGTAGGACTTTGGGTTGGTGGCAGTAGCTTTCCAGGGTCCCCGTGTATGTAGATGTAGTAGCGGTGTTGGTGGAGGATGGGGATTTGATGACCCCTTACAGACCCGTTCTCAGTTGGTCACAGTTCAAATTCAAATTCAAATATTTTTATTCATTAAAATCACAAGGATCACTTTGAAACGTCAATTTTACTTTCTGTTCCTTCGCGACCAAGCCAGGAAAGAAAGGCAAGAAACAAGGCTGGTTGTTTTTTTTAATGATCCTTTTACAATACATAATACAGACCATAAATTACGTCTAAATTGTAACATTTTGAACGAGTTGGAGCAATTTCAATCCCAAGCTTCTCTATCATCTAAATAATCCGATATTTTATAGTAGGCACTTTTATAAAGATTTTGTTTAATTACGTTTTTAAATTTGTTAATTGTCAATTTTTGTACATCCCTTGGGAGTTTGTTATAAAAGCGTACACCTTGCCCTTTAGTGCAGTGAAGTATCACGTGCTCCACACTTTCTTCCTTCCGAAGGCATCAGCGACAAATCCCACTGTCCGTGGCTCCGGTCTTCATCATCTATAATACAAGTTATAGGTTATAGGTAATGGAAATACGGTTGTATAATAAACTATAACATGCATTGTTCGGCCATTAAAGTCAATGTACTGGAAATTCACATGACCATTTCTGACCTTTTAATCTTGCATCTTGATCTTAAAACGTCTTTGCTGAAGTTATTTAACTAGGTACAACAGAAACTGATTATTTTATAAAAATAAACACATATTTTTTCCTTTCTTTATTGGTGACTAGCTTCCGCCCGCGGCTTTGCACGCGTGGTTTTCCAATAAAAAGTAGCTTATGTGTTAATCCAGGCTACTATCTATATACAAACAAATAGATAAATCAACAAACATCCAAACTTTCGCATTTATAACATTAGTGTATTAATCAAGTGCTTGGCCGCAACTTCACCTGATGGTAAGTGATGGTGTGGACTGTGGTCTTAGATGGAGCACGCTTGCCTAGAAAGAAACCTGTTCACTCTGGACTTACTTTTAACCTACATAGAATATCATCACGATCATTCTATCAGCTGTAAGAACAAAGGCTCTTAGATTTCTAGAGTTACCGATCTTGCACAGCCGGCAAAAAACGGCTCGCAGCGATCTTTATCAAGTTTTCCATCTAGTAAGGAGCCTATCCTACGCCGCGCTTTCCAGTGCGTTGGAACTCCACTAAAACGTTGTCTGCCCAACGGCCGTCAGTTCTTCGAGCTATGTGTACTGCCCACTGCCACTTCAGTAAACCAATCCTCTGGGCGAAGTCAGTGACATTGTTTATCTAAGAATGTCCTCATTTCTGATTCGATCTCGTACAGAAATACTAAGCCATCTTTTACATAATTTCGGATAAAAAACATAATTTGAATTACTATTACATAGTTAAGAAAAATTCGGAATATTGTTCCGTCTTAACAGCTATGTTTAGGCCTGTTTAGGCGGATAAATGCATATTATGACGAAAATTGGTCCACTTCACAAAAAAACAAAAAAAAAAAGATATGTAGGTATAATATTTGGTCGCTTTGAGATTTTAAATAAAAATTCATTAACATTTTAAGGTACTTACCACTAAAAAAATAAACACTGTTTAGCGCGTGTTTTAAAAATCCTATACAAAATTTGGTAAGGAATTTTTTAAACAAGGGTCAAACAGTTGTTTAACTTTTTTGTGGTAACCTGGTTACTTTTTCTGAAGGATTCATTCGAGTCCTTCACAAAAAATAAATCCATTGCCCCCGGATGTTTACACCTGAAATCATCTCTGATATAGAATATCAACGAACAGAAAAACGCAACGTAAAATGAGCCTTATCATAAAGCAATAGAACCGTGAAGACGATTGTTGATAAGCTGTGAAGAAGTTACATTTATAGTCGGCAAGGACCCTTTCCTAACACAATACGTTCCTCACTCGCTGAGTATACTCGTGTTTTACTAATTTATATGTTATCTTTGTTTTAGTCATAAATTGGTTATATACTAATTGCAGTGTGGTTGTGATAATGAAGAATTTGGTATTGATTGGTGCGTTTTGCCTGCAGCTAGGCTGGAGCCAAGCTAAAGACGGTGAGCCTTTAATGAATTTTACCAACTTCCATGTATATAAAAATGAATGTTATAATAACTGAGATTGATAAACTTCTACGCAGATTGAACCATGAAAACTGCCACTTTGTTGTAACGGCTGAACCGATTTCTATGAAATGTGGTATATAGATATGACCTGGATTGAGACACAGGCTTAATTTTATTGGCAAACCCGTGCAAAGCCGCGGGTGGAGGCTAGTTTTTTATAAAAATTCAAATAAATTTGTTAGAATCATAATCTTAACCTATGGGACCTAAATACTTCAGTTAAGTCATAATAGTGTTTGTATATTTTTGATCGAGCGAAGCGAGATCTCCAAATCAACTTGGGCAAATCGGCGTTGTATGTATGTATGTACGTTTGTTTGTCCAAGGATAACATTCGAAGCGTTTATCCGATCATCGTGAAATTTGGTATATAGGTAAGTAATGATGGCACAATTTTGGTGTGACTCACTGAGCTAAAAATTTTGGGGGGTTGTTGAGATATTGGGGTTCAAGAGGGATAAAAAAAATGAAAATGAGACTATTAGGTCAAATGGGACGTCAAATGAAAGGTCTTCATTAGTACATTTAAACCCCGTTTTTATTTTTAATTTAATTTTTGTAGTTTTTGAGTTATTAGCCATAATAAAAACTAAACATTGACAAAATTCACAGGGTACACCAGTGACCCCACAGTACTGTAATTTGGTATGCGTGTAGCTTATGTATCACAAATATAGGCAAAAGTCTGAAATCTAGAATAACTGCATTTTGTACCCCAAAAAAGTAACCAATTAACATGAACTCCCGTTACCTGTAATTTGAATGAAACTGTAGGTCAAGTTGTTTGGTTTTTATTTCTTGGCGCTATTTTAATGGTCAAAGATTAAAAATATTTTTTTTTGTTTTATGGTAGAGTCGCGAGATCTCAGTTCGGGGCGAACCACTAGTTAGTTAGTTTTTGAAAACATTTATGTTTACAAAATCTTTTGATATTGTTAAGTAACTTGGTCTGTTGCATTCATTTATTAACTTTACTAAAACTGTTACTATCGAGTTAATTTATCTTTAACCTGCGATTCTCACAGGATCTCCTAATAGCCATGAACATTAAACTCGGGTTATCGATGGGTTTAAGAAATTAGGTACCTAGCTAGGTCTGTTACTCTCACATAAAACAAACAATACTTGTTATTCTTCCATCTATAATAATATTATAAACAGGAACGATTTGATTGTTTGTTTGAATAGGCTCCGAAACTACTGGACTGATTTAAAAAAATCTTTCACCGTTGGGAAGCTACACTGTCCCCGAATGGCATAGGCTACTTTTTACTCAACTGCGCAGAAGGAGGGTAATGTTTTTGTTGTAAACGCGTGCGAAGCTGCACAAAACATACAAATTTTCATATTTGTTTTACAAAGTAGTTAAGTAGGGATAGTTAAAGAAGATAAAGATATTATTAGAAATATAATTGTATGAACTGTGTACATAGGTCTAAATTTTTTTATTAGTTAAAATAAAACTGTATATACAGATTGACCTTTTACGGGCATACAATAGTAGAAATATTAGTAGAAATATTAGTACATTAGTAGAAATAGAACACAAACTAAGAAATTGGGGTATATAAACAAATTAAAAAAACTATTTACCACATAATACCTACTATAATCTATTTTAAAATTAACATAGGTAAGGTGAGTCTAAAAATAGACATACATCGACCTACTCTTCAAGATATTCTTTTACATAGTAAAAGTCTTTTTGGCTATTAATATGCGAAAGATATACAGTTATGCATTTCATATGACGTAAGTAGATACTAATTACTTTTATTCTATTTACTAACAATACTAATGAATATTGTGGCCGGTTAGTAATTAACTAAGGATATCGACCTCCGTGGCGCAGTGGGCGAAAAGCCGGCTGAGACGCAGGAGGTAGCGCTTTCGATTCCCGCTGCGAAACAAGTGTTTGCATGATCTACAGATATTTGTTCCGGGTCTGGTTGTTACTCTATATATTATAAGAATGTATTTAAAAAAAGTAAATAAGTATTCTATCAGTTATCTGGTTCCCATAGTACACGCTCTGCTTAGTTTGGGGCTAGATAGCGCTGTGTGAAATGTTCAGTAATATTTATTTATTTATTTATCGATAAACATAAGGAAAAGAGTTAGTCCCATCATAATGTGTCACTAAAGAGTATAACAATTATACTATGTAATAGTAGCAATGCACGCCACCATTACTTGAACCCTTGAAACCTTCAACCAGGCCGTATCATACACATGTATAGTTGAATATGTATGCATGTATGTACTACAATACTATTACTATAGTCATAATATATTATTGATCGAGCGGAACGAGATCTCTATATCCACTTGGGTAAATCATGGGTATGTACGTATGTATGTTTGTTTGTCCGAGGATAACTTTCGAAGCGTTGATCTGATCATCGTTAAATTTGATGTATAGGTAGGCAGTGATTGCACAATTTTGGTGTGACTAAATGAGCTAAAAATGTTAGGGGGTTGTTAAAATATTGGGGTTCAAGAGGGGTAAAAAAAATAAAAAAGAGGCTATCAAATGGGACGTTTAGTGAAAGGTCTTCTTAATTTTTGTAGTTTTTGGGTTATTAGCCATAATAAAAACTGAACTTTGACAAAATTCACAGGGTACACCAGTGACTTCACAGTGCTGAAAATTGGTATTCGTGTAGTTTTAGTGACGTATAGGGAAAAGTCAGAAATCCAGAATAACTGCAATTTCTACCCCTAAACAGAATAACAATTTACACGAACTCCCGTTACTTGTAATTTTAATGAAACTGTAGGTCAAGTTATTTGGTTGTTTATTCGTGACAATATTTTATTAGTCAAAGATTATGAATCATATTTTTTTTATTTTATCGAGACTCGCGAGATTGCAGTTCGGGGCAACGACTATATAAGTACATTTAAAAGTAACTCTGTGACTCTGTTACGTTTTCACGACTAAACAGTTAGATGGCAGGACTGATTTCGATTAAATGCGATATATACGAGATGATTATGACCTGGATTGAGATGTAAGAGCCTACTTTTTATCGACAAAATACGCGTGCGAAGCTGCGAGGTAAAGTTTGTTGTTTGTAAGTTTTTATTGTCTCAGAAATACTGAACTGATTTGGATAATTATTTCACGGATATAAAGCTACACTATCCCTAAATGGACAGGCTATATTTTATTTTGACAAAAATCCGTGTGATTCCGGCGCACGTCAACTCTCTGAACAAGTTTAGAAGCCTTGGTTATTGTGGTGTTGAACCGTTTATAATTTTTAATCGATGTAAGATTTACGTCAGTCGAACAGCAATCCATCTATTGTTTGCAATGCTTCAATATTCAAAACTGGTTTCATGACCTTAATGGATTGTTTATCAATAAATCGTCGCATACATTTGAATATGCCTGACATCATAGGTCTTTGACATCATGAAAAGCCGATTAAATTCCCTAACATCTTACGCGTAAACCTAATAGCAAGTCCTCAGATGCGTACAGTCGATAAGAGTGAAGCGTGCCCCCAGTGACAAGGCCAAGTTACATTCGCTTCGAATTGATTCCATTTCTACATAGGTTTGTTGTCGATATATCACGTGATATTTCCATAGCGTGTGTCAAATCCGGTCATTTTCGGACTTATCGACTAGCGTCATCGCTTTTCGAATGTAACTTGGCTAATCCCTAATGAGGGCGGAGTTTAATTGCTGTCATAAATTATGTTTTTCATGTCAAGTAGTAAGGATGTGCTTGTGTGTAAAATAGCTGACTTATTAGAATAAGATATTATAATTGAAAATACATTAAAATAACAATATATTTAAAACTATGTACACGATACAAGCATGTTGAGTGAAAGTCAAAGACAAATATTTTTATTCATTAAAATCACACTTTGAAACGTCAATTTTACTGCCTTTTCCATCGCGACCAAGCCAGGAAAGAAAGGCAAGAAACAAGGCTGGTTG
Source organism: Philereme transversata (assembly GCA_963924445.1). Classification (NCBI taxonomy): domain Eukaryota; kingdom Metazoa; phylum Arthropoda; class Insecta; order Lepidoptera; family Geometridae; genus Philereme; species Philereme transversata. The sequence goes on from OZ004342.1 coordinate 18,244,449, forward strand.
TTTTTTTAATGAACCTTTTACAATACATAATACAGAAAATAAATTACGTCTAAATTGTAACATTTTGAACGAGTTGGAGCAATTTCAATCTCAAGCTTCTCTATCATCTAAATAATCCGATATTTTATAGTAGGCTTTTTTATAAAGATTAAGTTTAATTACGTTTTTAAATTTATTAATTGTCAATTTTTGTACATCCCTTGAGATGTTGACAACTGCAAAAATTATATAAAACTGAGTAGCAGTGCCAGCGCCCTCCTCAACATAAGTTATGCTAGGTTCTTAGAAGCGTTACTAGAACAAACAAATAAGTGAAAAAGAATTTTAAAAAATCATGACTGACATTAGATTAGATTAGATAATACTCTATTGCACGCCACGAAATGTGCATAGTGTGTGGGTGCTCCTGAGCAACAGTCTGCTAAGAAGCATGAGTATTTCAGGAGTACCCAGTTGTGTCTTTGTGTAATTCGCTGGGAAATGTCTTCCAGTTTTGAATTCGGTATGCAGCCTCTCCAAACCATATGATTACAAAGACCGAATAGCATGTAACCTTACTAAGTAACTTTTGTTATATTTTTTCTATAAGTAATGAGAATGGCTCTGAGTAAGATCGAATTCCCGTAACAAAATTCAATCAAATTCACTTTTCAGTATGATCTCGATGCCTTCAATGCAATGGATAAATAGTAACTAAATAGTAACGAGAGGTCATATGTTACGATAGATTACAATGAGACCCAAAGGTGACTGAAGTAATAATTAAAAGTAATAGGGTTTTAAATCCATAAAACTTTAATTATGTAAATCTGAAAAAATAAACTTAAGTTTTCCCCCAATTTAGGTCCGTTTAATTTTTTGCTCAAAGAAGCAAAGTTAATAATAATTAAGTACCTCTTTTATTAAACATAATAAAATAATATTTTTTGACGTCATAAGTACTAAATAACTTTACCTTTAAATAAATAAAATAAATAAATAAATATTGCTGGACATTTCACACAGCGCTAACTAGCCCCAAACTAAGCAGAGCTTGTACTATGGAAACCAGATAACTGATGGAATACTTATATAATTTTTTTTGTAAATACATACTTATAATATATAGAGAAACAACCAGACCCGAAACAAATATCTGTAGTTAAGCAAACATTTGTTCCGCGGCGGGCTATTCGCCCACTGCACCACGGAGGTTAGTCTTTAAGTTGTATAATACTTATTTAGGTACCTTTATAAAATAAATATTATTATTTTTAGTAAGAAATCTTGCTTATCGAGTATATATTTATAACAGAAAGAATATAAAATTATTTACAGAAGAAACAGTTGAATTATCTAGAGACCGTTGCAAACGATCTATAGATAGCTCAACTGTTCCAGATCACTACCAGGCGGAAGTGTCCCAAAGACACTGGCTGCATTGCCCCGCTGAATTGCAATGCTTATGCGTTGACCCAGATAAGCGCCAGTTCTCGGATCACACGTTGCTTCAACGCCTAGAAAGAATTTTGAAAACGCGATGGGTCTCGGTACCCCATGGGCCCAGGGTCTCAAAAATGATCAAATACGTAAGCTCTGTCGAGACCTCCATATTTGCGCCGCTTGAGATCTCGAGTATATTACTTTAACTATAATTATAGTAATACACTGTTCCTCTGTATTTTTTGAATGGTGACAGAACTAGCTGATGTGTACCTATTTGGTAAAAACTTATTTTAGCCACAATTCACTAAAGCAGTAAAGTCATACACCTTTCCAATAATTAGTGCCATTAAAACGTAGCTGTAAATGAAAACAATGAAATTGGCGTAGTTAAACCCACTCCGAGCCAGCCTACGCTAATGCGTCATCCATACAAATTGTACTCTTTATTCTTTATTGTACAAAAGAAAATATATTAAAAAATAATGAAATAGAGGATATTTACAAAGACGAGCTTAATTCTAAGAAGAGTTTTCTTCCAGAAAACCTTTGATGCTAGATAGAGAGATGATTTTAAAGATAGGTGAGTGTACAAGAACATAAATATACATATATATATACAGGGTTTCCCAGAAATGGTGGATAATCCTGCACGTGCGTGTGCGGGGGGGGAGGTGGGGACCCACATCCCAAAAAAAAAAATTCTATTCCCAACAGTCCGCGGTCTACGAATTTTTTTGTAAAATTTAGAAATTTCCCAGTTTTCCTCACATTTGTGGGCATCACGTCCGCTACATGAGGCCTATTTCGGATTTTTTTCTTTTAAAGTATTCCCTAATAATGGTATTCCTAAATTACCTTTAAAAAAACGCAACTACTTAGGATAGTAGTTAACTAGTAGTCCCTAAACATAAATTTTATTTCTGAAATTTATTTTACTGCAAAGTTTGAGCACCTCTGCTGTAAAAAAAATGTATTGGAGTTTTATAGCCAACCACATAAAAAAATTACCTACATCATAAGGATTCTAAAACAGTAGCATAAGTACCTACTTTAATGGTAAAATTACTGAGCTATAGCTACTAATGTGTAAAAGTAGGCGTTTCATTACAAAATAGCAAAATTATTTGCAGATATTTTTTTTTAGTTTTTACCAGTTAAGTAGCGCTGTCGACCCTAAAATTAGACTTTACTACCTGCTCGGCACATTCAGTTGAATTCTAAGCTGTGTGAGCGAGACAAAACTGTGCTTGGGAATATTGCGAGTGAAAGGGTCAACAAATCTCCTTTGTATGGTAGAATTCGTGTTTGGTTATTGTTTTGTCTCCGTAGTTAAAACTATTTTAATTTTAGTGCGTATTTCGACGTTCTCGACATCGCATGTGCTCTTGTTTTTCTGATTCTCGGTGACAAAATTCTACATTTGGCATTCTACTGGACTCGATTTGTGCATTTTGATTGGATTTTGTTTGTTTGGTGATAACTGCGACGACTCGGCATTCTACTGGACATTTGTTCTGTATATCAACAGGACTGTGTGATGTCACGAGAAATTTATACACCCCAAGAGTATTCCAATATGCATTACATTTACGGAGAATGTAGTGGCAACGCAAGTGCTGCCGCAACACTTTATCGGGAGAGATACCCGAACGCGCGTCACCCCGACTATCGAGTTTTTACAAGAGTGCACCAAGCTTACTCAGAGGGCAGAATACCTGGTACTGGCGTTGGTGGCCCTAGGAGCAGAGGACGACCCCACAATCCTGTAACTGAAGATATTGTCCTTGACATGGTGGAAGAAGATCCCAGTATTTCGATGCCAGATATCGAACGCCGTACGGGAATATCAAAATCTACAGCACATCGTATTGTGAAAAAATTTAAACTGCATCCTTATCACGTGACACGTGTACAAACATTGCTACCACGAGACTACCAAGCACGGATTGTTTTCTGCAATGAAATGTTAACAAGAATTCAAGAAGATCAAGATTTTTTCAGAAAAATTTTATGGAGCGATGAGACTACATGTAAAAGGGATGGGTATCTTAACCTTCATAACTTGCACAGTTGGCAATTGACAAATCCACATTTGATGAGAGAAGATAAATCCCAGTATCAATTTAAAATAAATTACTGGACGGGCATATTAAATGGAAAAATTATAGGCCCATATGAATTGCCGGGCAACCTAAATGGCAACAATTATTTACAATTTCTTCGAAACCAGTTGCAAATATTATTAGAAGATGAGCCACTAGCCATCCGGCAAGGAATGTGGCTCCAGAACGACGGTTGTCCGGCACATTATGCTGTGCAAGTAAGAAATTATCTAAATGATGCCTATCCCAACAGATGGATCGGCCGATTGGGGCCAATACTGTGGCCACCACGGTCCCCAGACCTAAATCCTCTGGATTTTTTTTATTGGGGCTGTTTGAAGGAGCAGGTTTACAAGAAACCAATAAACTCATTAGAAGAACTTCGACTTCGCGTCGCCGAAGCAGCCAGAATTATATCATCAAAAAATTAAAATAACAGATTACAAAAATCTTTTATAAAAAGGTGTAGAGCTTGCATAAGGGCATCAGGAGCCCAATTTGAACATTTACTTTGATTATTTTTATAATAAATACTTTTTTGGTCATTACTTGTTTTATTTTTTTCTTTTGCAATTTTGTAATGAAACGCCTACTTTTACACATTAGTAGCTATAGCTCAGTAATTTTACCATTAAAGTAGGTACTTATGCTACTGTTTTAGAATCCTTATGATGTAGGTAATTTTTTTATGTGGTTGGCTATAAAACTCCAATACATTTTTTTTACAGCAGAGGTGCTCAAACTTTGCAGTAAAATAAATTTCAGAAATAAAATTTATGTTTAGGGACTACTAGTTAACTACTATCCTAAGTAGTTGCGTTTTTTTTAAGGTAATTTAGGAATACCATTATTAGGGAATACTTTAAAAGAAAAAAATCCGAACTAGGCCTCATGTAGCGGACGTGATGCCCACAAATGTGAGGAAAACTGGGAAATTTCTAAATTTTACAAAAAAATTCGTAGACCGCGGACTGTTGGGAATAGAATTTTTTTTTTTGGGATGTGGGTCCCCACCTCCCCCCCCGCACACGCACGTGCAGGATTATCCACCATTTCTGGGAAACCCTGTATATACCCAAAACTAATATGATATGTACCTAAATTATGTTATGTTTATATTATAATTATAATAAATAAATTATGGAGTCGAGACCCTGGGTCCATGGGGTACCTGGGCCCATTGCGTTTCCAAAATTCTTTCTGGGCGTCTGGTCGAAGCGACTTGTGATCCGGGAGCTGGCGCTTATATGGGTCAACGTATAAGCATTGATTGCAATTCAGCGGGGCAATGCAGCCAGTGTCTTAGGGACACTTGGGGATCGTTTGAAACGTTAATGAGATGATTCAACTGTTTCTCCTGTATAGTCTTAAAATAATTTATATTTTTTCTGTTATTAAAGGCATAAATAAATTATATAGAATAATGTATACCTAATATAAAAATATACCTATATAAAATTACAAAGAAAGATAGTGCTCTTAAACTTTCCGTTTCTAAATTCAACGTCATAAGAGTTTCCAAATTCACTAGATATACAGGTTGTATGGCGAATTTGGGCGTTAGGTCATAATGTTTTACTAGCAAATTTGACCGCAGATTTAATGTGTCTATTTAAACTACTAGTGGTTCGCCCCGAACTGAGATCTTGCGAGTGTCCCATAAAACAAAAAATATTATTTGGGGTAGAAATTGCAGTTTTTCTGGATTTCTGATTTTCCCCTATTTTTCGTGTCACTAAAGCTATACGCATACCAAATTTCAGCACTGTGTGGTGTCTGGTGGACCCTGTGAATTTTGTTAAAATTCAGTGTTTATTATGCCTAATAACTTAATCACTAAAAATATATAAATAGGTTTAAACTAAAAATAAAAACGGGGTCAAAATGTATTTTTTTTACTCCTTTTGAACCCTAATATCTCCCCCCCCCCCCCCCCCCAATTTTAGCTCATAGTTACACCAGAATTGTGCCATCACTACCTGCCTATACATTTCACGATGATCGGATCACCGCTTCGACAAGTATCCTCGGACAAACAAACATACATATATAGCTATGACCTACCTATTTTGACCCCATAAAACTACATTAGACGTAGTCATAAAATATTTTTAACGGTCTCGATTGCCTATAAACTTATTAATGTTTTTCCTTTGTATTTTATTGTTATATTTCTTAGTAAAGTACTTACCTATTGATACCCTAGGAAATACTCACACGATCCATTCCTTCCAAAGTTGTCTGGTAGAGATCGCTACTTAGCGATAAGACTTCACCCACCCTATACTCAGAAATTTGGAATGAATAGTTTTAATTTTGACAAAGCCCTGTGCAGCTGCAAAATTTGTATTTTATTGGACAAGGCCTTTTTACAGCCGCTCTAATTTTACTTATTTTTTAAGGTTTTTTTAATTTGTATAATAGTTGACAAAGCCCTATACAGCTGCATCTTTCACTTTTTGCTTTTATGTTTGCATTTAACATGACGTAACTAAGCGTTCCTGGTGATCCTAAAGTTTGAATAAATGAATGTCAAATGTATATACTCATTTAAATTGTGTTACTTTTAATTGTTTATGAGGTGCCAATCTATCTCATCATCATCATATCATCCACACATCACACAGCCACATATCAGCCACAAAGCCGACCGATCTTTCGCTCAGCCTGCACCCGGCCTTCTTCGAGCTATGATTATCTATCTGACGTAAAACACGATATATTTTTTTTGCGTGATGCTACAGGTTACTGACGGCACCATTTCAATATTATTTTATATATTACTAGCTGACCCGCCCGCGGCTCCGCACGCTAAAAATCCCGTTCGTCTCGTTCCCGTGGGAACTTCGGGATAAAAACTACATTTATATAACACTCTTTCAAAGTACCGCGACACTTCATGTAACTAAATGACTTCACGTCAATGACCGACAGTTAAATTATATGGATATTATTCTTAAAAAATACTAAAATCACGATAAAAAATGGGAGACGGTAGGAGGTACCTAATATACAAAAAAAAACATTAAAATCAGCAACCCGTTTCGGCTGAGGGCGATCACAAAAGTGTGACCACAAGGTGTTTTGTGTGTATTTTTTTGAATTTGATAATAAGTCAAATATTACTTGAATTAAATAAATTAATTAAATTAAACCCGTGGTCCACCTTCGGTTACAATTGCTTATAACAATTGCATTCCCTCAAAGGTCTCGTCCAACTAAGAATTGGGCTAATAGGCATTGAATTGCGTCATCTTTAGGTATACAGGTGTAAAGCCTCATATAGCCTAGAACAAGCATTGTTCTTTTAAGGAAGGGCATTGACCACCTTGTTCACATACATAGTATGGAACATATGAACAAAGAAGCCAGTATTAACCATTTTACTAGTAGGTACTATTGTAAATAAATATTGCTGGTCAGTAAGGGTTGACGACCTCGGTGGCGTAGTGGGCGAATAGCCGGCTGTGACGCAGGAGGTTGCGGGTTCGATTCCTGCCGCGGAACAAATGTGTACATGATGCACAGATATTTGTTTTGGGTCCGGATGTTTTTCTATATATTATAAGCATGTAATTACAAAAAAACAAAGTATATAAGTATTCTATTAGTTATCTGGTTTTCATAGCTCAAACTCTGCTTAATTTGAGGCTAGATAGCACTGTGTGAAATGCCCAGCAATATTCATTTATTTATTGGCGATTAAGAAGTGTAACTCACTTTCAGCGTCCAGAGTACAGAGATAACAGGTTCTTCCTAGGCAAGCGTGCTCCATCTTCGACCACACGATCACTTACAATCAGGCGATAAACAAATAAAAATTAAAAAAGCACAGCGCTATCTAGCCCTGAACTGAGCATAGCTTGTACTATGGGAACTAGATAACGAATAGTATTTTTCAAACTTTCGCGATCACTGTACATAATAATTAATAACTGATTAATACGGATATTATTACGATATTCATTACTTTATGAATTGTATTACTAGGGTTTATTGATGTTTAAGTATTACTAAGTAGGTTTATATTTATCTGTTTTAATATATATGTGTCTTGGAGTTTAAATTAAACCTCTCCCTCTACCGGTGCACTACCTATAATAACTGTTTGTCCGCATCACACAAAGGTTAACTGGAAGATAATGCTATCTAGCATTAAGTTCGTCTATGTTCAGATTAGTTTTATTTTGTGCAATAAAGAATTTTTCATTCATTCATTCCTTGATATTATATATCCGTTTTAATCAGTAGTTAGATAACGAATAGTACATCATGTTTTGAAATACTTAGGTACCTTCATGCTTATAGAAACACCCAGACCAAATACACTACAGAAAAAACATTTGCAAATATATACGAATATTACAACTTCCTGCGTCTCAGCCGGCTATTTGCCCACTGCGTCACGGAGATCGTCGTTTACTATGATAATCAAGCGTAAGTACTAGGTCACGGTCATCATCATCATACTCCACTGTCGTCCACTGCTGAACATAGACCTTCCCCATATATTTCCAGAGCGGCCGATCTAGTGCGCCCTGCACCATACTAGGTACTCCCAGCAACTTTTATCAGCAAGGTTAGCACAGCGATTTCCTTGTCTACTCTTCAAAGAGACGAAAAGGCTCTGACAGCAACTTGTATTTCTGCGTGTATTGTTATTTATTTATTTATATTGTCTTTAAATTTAAGTATGATGTACAATAAAGCGTTATTCTATTCTATTCTCTGTCTATTCCTCCTAAATTATCTTTGCGCCAAGCAGGCTCAATAAGGTTTCTTCCTAGACAAGAGAAGGATACTCTGTAGGTATATAGCGTTGTATATATAATTAATTAAATATCTAACCAAAAACTGTAAGCAAGCGCGTGATTGAGAAGAGTGCGAAAAAAGCAACTTGAGAAGACAGCGTTGCCTAGGCATCGTCATGTCTAGACTATTCAGAAGAAAATTGTTTATCGTTAAATGTCAAAGATAGAGAAAATGATGGCTATCGTGCTCGGCGTTGTAGACTACTGTCGAGTATGTGTCGACAACGTTTCTTCCCGTTCACTCTCGCAATCGCCGTGCTCAAGACGGTCGATAAGTGTCTTCTTTCTTCCGAAAAATTACTCAAGTCAAAACCCTTCTATAGTTACTGTGCTAAGCCTACAGGTCGAATTTTCATTTAGTGGGGGGTCGTCCTACGCTGTGCTTTCCAGTGCGTGGTCTCAACGAAACCATTCTGCCCCAACGGCCGTCAGTACTTCGAGCTATGTGCCCTGCCCACTGCTACTTCAGCTTGCTAATCTTTTGTCCTATGTCAGTTAGTTCGGGTTGTCTATGAATCACCTCATTTGAATTACCTTAAAATCAGTATGGTATATTTGGTGATGGTAAACATGTTTGGTATTTCTTGCTATATTTGCTTTCACACATCGTTTCGTCATTTATTTAAGTAAATACACTTATACGGTATTGCTCTTTGATAGCCAAAAAAAATTCTTGATCCTATGAATGTGTTGAAAATCAGAAGGCAGTAAAACGTTTTGTCATACATAAATATGTAAATAAATGGTTTTATCCTCATTAAAGTTGAAAAGCATCGATTTATAATAACTTTCAAAGTATTATCAAAGTATCAAAACTATCAAAGTTTTGTGGAACTACTGAAAAATTATGTCACTGATAAGAAGCTACACTATTCCTCAGTGCTATTTATACCAATATTATATATCGGTCTATTTATTACGTTTTTACGACTAAACGACTGAACCGGTTTTGATGATATTTGGTATGCAGGTAGATTATGCATTATTGGAAACGTATCGATTACTTGATTAATATTCAAGCTACCGGGTTAAAACTTACCTCTAAAATCAGTTAATACTATTCCAGATGTGTGTTTTATATTAATGTCGTACATACATGATGAATGAATATGATTGGTTTACCTATTTTATACAGGCAAAGATATTTTAGGAATTGATATTATGGTTGTGTGAAAATTTATAATTTACTAGAGTAATGAGTTTGATAAAACCCTATTTTACAACAATACTAGCCATTACCCCTAACCGTGTTTTCATTTAATGTCGAACAAAACAAACCACGTATTTAATGGTTGAATGAACAAAGCTTCGATATTCTGCTAACATAAAGTTCTATTCAAAAAGTATGTGTTTACTTACCTACTCAATGCAATTTTCATCTAGAAGTTTCTTATAACACTATTGTTATAGTGCCATCGAGTTAGTCAATATAACCTGTTTGATAAAAGAAAACGTACTTTCAGTATGTTTTGCGCAGTAGACTTCGCTGGTCAGGTGAGGTGAATAAACATATTATAAAAAAAAAACTAATTCATGCAACGATAATATGGTAAATAACTTATTCTAGAGCTCATAGAGTTATAAATTTATACCTAATAAATAAAACAAACTCGAGTTAGTTACACCATTCATAAGTCAAGAACGGCTGGACCGATTTTGATGATATTTAATTTGTTGGATTTGTCTCCGCCCAGAATAGCAGAATAACTATTAAAATATGGGAAAATAACGCAAAAAAAAAATTATAAAAAAAAAACATTTTCTCATACATAATGATGGCCGATTGACAATTCTACCGGGGCATATACAGCCCGCGTCACATGCATGTCAAGGCGGTATGAATTTCGGTGGGTCAGTTAGTTTATAATAAATAATCTACATAACAGTATATTCAATAATAATATTATATATACCCAAAATAAATAATTCAAAATAGTTCAATAATACCTACTGTTTAGCTATTTTGTTTCATTTTGATGATAAAATCAATTGCTCGTTTTGTATTGTAACTAGCACGCGTGGTTTATTAATAAAAAATACTCTCCTTTTGTGCAGTCAGGAAAAAGGAGCCTATGTCCCAATCCCGGTGGGGTCACACTAATACTATAAATGCGAAAGTTTGGACGTTTGTTTATTTATTTATTTGTTTGTTACTCAATCACGTCGTAACGGTGGAATTGATTTCGATTAAATTTAGTATGTACGTAGAGTATAACCTGAATTAACTGTGCTAAAAATGGGGTGTCAAGTCAAGTTGCAACAGCGAGTTTAGCTTTATTTCTAGGTTACATACACATTTAGTAATGTAACGTAAGTGGCGAGCAACAGCTAGTAATCTATATATACCAAATTACATCGAAATCGGCCCAGCCGGCAGGCGTGAAAACGGAACAAACAGACAGACATAAATACTTTCAAAATTATAAATTAAGAGTTGATTCGATATACAGACACTATTCTGTATTTTAAAAACTTATCGAGAGAATTTATTTACATATTAATTTGCACCTAAGTCTTACTCCATCGCGGTGATCTATGAGTCATGTGTTGTTTAAAACAATGTTCCTACTTTTGCTACGATATCTTTAAATAACTCGCTAAAATTTACTCTAATGTATAAAATAACTAGCTGACCCGCACGCTGCTTCGCACAATGGTTTGTCAATAAAGACCCCCCTTCTTCTGCGTGGTCGAGTAAAAAGTAGCCTATCTCCCAATCCCGGTCATAATCTCTTTATAAACCAAATTTCATCGAAATCGGTCCAGTCGTTTAGTCGTGAAAACGTAATAATCAGACAGAATGAGAGAGTTACTTTCAAATTTATAATATTACTAAGGATACTTTTCCGAGGACATTTCCTACTCGAAAATGCATTATATAGGTAGGTAGGTACCAAACAAACGGAAGTTATAATAAAACTTGTTTTTTCATTCGTTGATCTATACGAGACTTCGTAACACTGTCTCTACGATATCGACGAATACTTTACCGTGAATATTCTATAGAAAATGCTCTACCAAAGACCAAAGACCTTCCCTAGGTGTGATAAAATACGAAAGTGTTTTTCCATTTGTTAATAACCTACATAGAATGTAGAGTTCATAAAAATGTCTCTACTTTCGTTATAAGTTATACACTGAATATTCCTAGAGTTTTTTACCCGAGAAATATAAAGTTCGCTAATAATTACATGCCTTAACATTGGTTGGCACACTATTGTTTTTATGACATTAATGAATATTTAACCCATTCCAATGATTTTTAATTGACTATACTATGACATTTGTTTTTTATATTGTATTGTATTGACATTTCTAATTTTATTTGACATTCACTAAGTTTAAATTCGATTTATATATTTATATTTGCACACCATCTGTATGGTAGAATATATAAGGACCAACAAAGTTTGACATCGAAACATGTACCTATATTCGAGCAAATAAACATTCTGTTTTCTGATTAACTTCTACGAATGACCATTCACGATTATTTTTCTTAGCACAGATACAACAAAACGTGATAGATAGACATGCATAAGGTGCTAAAAGTTAAAGTAACATCAAGATAGCAGTATAATTGACGATCAAAATGTATGATTAAACCAATTAAACCGGCAAAACTAGTAAACAATTATTATGTTATGATAAGATCTGGCATGGAAGGTATATTCTACCCGGGTTTTCCCATTCAAGCTATGATCTCAGATGTGCATTGGTTTTTTTCTGCTAAGTATATGATACTGAACATCTAACTAAACGTTTTGACACGAACAGGCGATAAACATTTACGTTATTTTTTTCTGTAAGTAGGTAATTCTATATTTTTATGTTTGTTTGTGATGCCATATCAGAAATATGTGCATTATCTACACATACTTATTAACGATAATTTATCTAATTCTGAATACATCTTCTTGTAATTAATTCTTTAACATTTTTTCTTTAATTATTTTTGAAGTGAAAACTTCTTTAGGCGCGTTGGACATTTTTTGAGATGGGGAAAAAACCATTGAACTCGCGACACTGTTACCGTTACCGACACCTCTGTATATAAGTATCTCGTAATTGTTCAAGTTTTCACTTCTGTCGGCACTCCCGGAGTGCCATTTTTTTTATTTATGATCAACATAGGTTTTTGAATGTCTTATTTAGAGACAAGAAACCTTATGATTGTAGGATGTTAATGTGATTTGTTTTACTGAAAAAAATATTTGATAGTCTTCGAACCAGCTGACCTGATCATCATCATACATAGCTAAGAACCAATAAAAGGTGAAACGCATCCCAATCGGTCCACCCATCCGTGTGTTAGCTGCGTTTGCTGCTTTAGTATCACTGCGACCATGAGCTATTTTGATTGCCACTTATATTTAAAACTCTCCTAGTTCATGGGCGCGAAGTTCACCACTGAGCTTTACAGCTGTTATAAACTGAAGGGTTTTCTTAGGAGTGTTAACTTTTAGCTCCTCCGACCTAAGAAGGATATGTTTGAATATAATGAATATGAACTTCTGCGCATTAGTGGGGATTAATTTAACAGTTGTAAGGATGATTCTGCCGCCTCTATGCAGAGTATTTTCAGGTCATGTTAACGTTTGTCAGCACCAATCGAATTCGTAACCTCTTGCGTGTCAGTCGGCTACTCATTTACCGCGCCACACAGATTGTGAACAAATACTTGCATGTATTTACTTAACCCGTTTGCTGCAGTAGCACATATATACCTATTTACCTCTTTTTAATATTTCCCTGGTTACATTGTATATTTATTATTCCATTCTATTGTTCCTATGTTGTTGTATGTAATTTTCTGTTTTCTCTTACTTGTGTTTTTCTTTGATGTAATGTATTGTGTGAATTGTGTGTGCTATGGTAGCAAATCCTTGCCAGCCACAGCGTGCAAATCGTCACTCTATCTAGGCGGAGGGCGTCCTATACTTCGCTAGGAGGATTGGATGAGAAGAGCTGAGGATCGGGCTCAATGGCGCACCCTGGGAGAGGCCTACGTCCAGCAATGGACTGTTATAGGTTGATGATGATGATGGTAGGAAATAAATATATATCTATGTCTATGTCTAATATACAAATACAATCTCTTTCAGGTTATTCCAACGGAGTAGGAGTTTTCTCCTATCAAGACTCATCAGGCAATAGGTACGGAGGCACATACGGGTTGAAAGACGGTGAGGTGGTTGACACCAAGGGTACATTCCCCCCGGACTTTTCACCCCCCACGGATTTCTCATCACCAATCTTCGACCACTACGATTTTTCTGGATTCTTCCCAGAGTACTTTAGGAACCTGAGGAATTTGCTGCAAGAGTAAGGGCTGATGATGTAAATAGTCGCTTTGGTGACGGTCTGTGGTAACAGGTTCAATCATGTGGTGGAAGGTAGTTATAGAATTACATAAGTAGAGAACTCTACAAGATGGCGCTTATAATTTGAAACAGCAAAGTATTTTGTTATAGCATTTACTGGTAATGCTAATAGTGATGATGGATTGATGATGACAGAAAATTGTATGATAGTGGCAAAAACGTAAACTAAGGCATGGTATGTTTCAATGGTGGTGGACAAGGACTGACCAATATGAATGTAAGAATCAAGTGTGAGTGTACAAAATGTAGAATAACCAATCAGCACAATATTTGTAATAAATGTACTTGTAAATATACACTTAACGGTACAGAAAAATGAAATCACGCAATAGCTCCGTGTAAATCGCCCATAGCCATGGAAAATTTGATAAAAAGGTGTGTACTAAATTGATTCTCGTCATTCCTTTCAGTCCAGGGCTCGCATATTATCCAACACCTCAAATCCCACAGTACATACCTACAACACCATACTCATACAAGCCGACATACAGCAGTATACCTGACTATGGTGCAACATACAATCACATACCCAACTATGGTGGATCGGTACCCAGCTACGTACCAAACTATAGCTATTATAATAATAACATCAACAGGTAATTTTATAAATTATGGGATGCTTCCGAATACATGTTAGCCTAAAAGGGGGTTATACTAACCATGATCTACGATTTAAATAAAATCTGTCCATTCATGATATGCCACTACCTACGCGCCTAAAAATTTAACATATTTTTACCAAATTTATCCTCAATGAAAAAGAAGGCGAGTAAGTGACATTATTTGTACAGAAAATAATCCTCTTTCGGATAAACATAGAAATATATTTGGAAGTACCCTTTAGACTTTTTTAATACACTAACACTTACCTAGTAGGTAGGCGAGGCATGTATTTCACCAATAACTCACACACTAAGTTTCAAATCTTCGCTACAAAGCTATTCTTATATAATCTTCTTTGACTTCTTGTATGAACGTGACGGTTGTGATTTCAGGGCGTTCCAATCCAACTTAGACAATCAAAAGATAGCTCTCGACGCAGCTAGCAAAGCCTTCGACCTTACGTCGAACCAGGCTGGCAATTTACACAATTTGAATCCCTATAGGTCTCCCGATTACTCCGGATTCGCCGACGCTGCTTTCCCTCCAGGTTTTCCCTTCGAAGGAGGAATTCAGATGCCTAATTTTGGGAAAAATGGGGGCAATAGCGCGTACGCTGGAGCTGCTGTAGGACCTGGCTACCAACAACAAGCAGCTTTTATCAACCCTCCTAACCCGGTGAGTTGTTCACAAATTATCGTTGTGGAAATGTTAAAGTTCAGTAGTGAGATTGTAATTGTCTCTAATCTAGAGGTATGAGTTTCCTAGACTCACCATTTTCTACTTCTTCATTTAATTATGCGTAGGTACGTGTTTATATTTTGGTATAAATAACACGTAATATCTGAATTTATCAGTAACAAAATAATTGGCATCGTAATATTGTCGTTCTCATAAGCATATGTATATTTGAGCTATGTCAATTAAATGCATTTGTATTTACAATTCTTTACGAGTAGAGTACGTACATAGATGCAAAATGACGTAGTCTTGGCCCAAGTGTGTGCAATCGTGACTAAACTATATGAGACCGTCAACGTAACCTTGCAGTATGTTATTCTAAATTTATTTCTTACTATATTGGGTTTCGGTTCTATGATTCCTACAATGTACGCAAAGCATCAACATTCCAATGTGTTCTCAACAGCTTTGAATTTAGCTTATGAAAAGGGGACTATCTTAAATTTGGGGTACCTGTAGTACCTAACGAGATATCAGTGGTTTCAAGTTGTTTTATTCTAAAATTTTAAATGCCCTCTAGCATTTTGTTTTGAATGATTGCTCGTCATTAACCTAGTACCATTTAAAAGCTAAATTATTTTGAACTAAATCTAAAGTTGTCGAAACTGAACATTTTGACTTGACGTTCATAAATCCTTATTAAGAGATTCCTTAAAAAAATTGTAAACTCGTTATCCAGGAAACCACAATATAAGTACTCCAAATTAAAAATACATGCAAGTTTTATATTAAGCAGGACAATGAAGCCAGTATCTTGGAGACGCTACCGACTGGTAGCCAAGCGGTTTAGCTATGTAAATCGCTTGATAGCTCTTTAGTATTTCGTTGTTATTTTGTATAGGTTCTTCTACTTTATAAAAACCTTCTTGTGTCAGTTGTTTATTCGATCTGTCAATAAATATATTTCTATATGCACATCTGACACTTTCAGGACTCTCCAAACATCTACAAATCGGGCTCAGGATCAGGCAATCCTGGTGGCTACAAGTCCGTCTCCGTCTCCAGCTACGCTTCATCATCAGATCAGAACGGGCGCAAGACCAACTATCAGGGTGCGGATACCACGATCAATGACAATGGCAAGATGTCCAGCTACCATGTCCACAGTCCTTAGTTCTTCGATAGATTGTGATGCTGGTTTTTATGTTATTCCCAAAGCTATGTTATCCATGATATATTTCTGAATAAATGCCTAGAAGGTTTACAATTTTTAATCAGTTCATCGGTCTTGAGGTATTTAATATGATTTTGAAATTACGGATTCAGAATAATAGTCAAATATGGAAATAACCAATATCTAAAGTTATTTATGGACTATATAGTTAAAGCTAATATAGTTATTATGACTATGGTGTATATAACTAGACCATCAATCACCACGACCACTAAGGCCGGCTTGTATAACGATCGTTAAACGTATTTAGATATTTTCGTATTACTTTACACACAGAATGGTCCACCTGTCTAGTAAGATATATCAAATTATGTTTCTACTATGTTGATTGTTCAAGCAAGTTGCTCATAAGAAATATGTGGCTTGCACAACGATCCCTAAACGTATTTAGCGACTAAACATGATACGCATTTTTATGATTTCGTCGCCCTCAATCCTTTTTTGAACAGGCAACATAGTAGAAACATAATTTGATTTATCTTATTAGACAGGTCGACCATTCTGTGTATAAAATAATACGATCATGAATAAACACGTCATGCTTAGAGAACATACGAAAACGTGCACATACGATCATCTCATTAAGCCATGCCTTTTAACCTGTAGGTACTCAAGTAACGTCTCAAGGTTGTAACATCACCGTTTTTTCCACTTCACGGATGCAGGATAAACAAAACAATGAAACTCGCCCATTAGTTTAATTTTGCCAATTTGCCATCTATTTTCATCTTTGGTGTTGTGGTCAACCATGGGTTACGTTGCTGCTGATGCGGTGTATAGACTGGCCCATCTTTGTAAGATTTGCAGCTTAGCTCTCTACATTTCCGACAGTAGAACTCCTTTGCAGCATCTTCAGTGATCTTCCTGTGTAGTTTTGCTTGGTTCGGATACGCCGGTCGATCAATTCTTCTAAGGAAGTTTGAATCTTGTCCGCGATAGTTGATATTATGGAAAAAGCTTGATGGTTTCCACTGTGAAGGCTCTATTGCTATATTCGGGAAAATATCTTCTTCGTCGCGAATATTGCGATTGATAAAGATAGAATCTGGGTAAGTTTGAGGAGGTTGATAACTCCTAGGTTTTGGGGGAAAGTGAGGCTTATTCCTTGTGTCTGGAGTCCAGATTTGAGTAGTCTCAATTGCTTTGTAGCCAGGTACAATAGGCACTTCGCCACTGTCTTCTTTTATTTCTTTACGTCCAATGTTATAGGTAAGTGTTCCAGTGTCCCCTATAAAAAATAAACTTACTTAAATTGATTTAAAAAAAAAAGTAATTTCATTGGTTCTAGGATAGAAGGAACCAATGACGACATAGTAATTAACACAACATAAATACCTAGCTTAATCAATTCAGTATCACCCACGCCATATATTTTTGTGATTTTCATCTATAGACGAGCCAAAATTGATTAACAATAAGCGCGAGCTTAGTTTGATTATGGTGAGTTCCATTTGTGGTTACAAAACTTTACAAACTTACATTTAGAGAAGTTTGCACTGATATTGCCATACAGGTAATGCGGATTATAATATGTATAGCGCCTGGTAGCAAATGACAGCACTAGGTCTATGAATGATGGAACCATTGTAGCGCCTAGGATTTTTTTAAGGTTGTCCTGAATCTATTGATAAAATAATGTGCTTACCATCATTGCTATGTAGCCCTCTCCTGTTGTTATTCTTTAGCTTGGTCGAAACAACAATCGTATGTTTAACTTCAACATCTTCATTCTCAACATTGCTAGAGTTGGTGACTGAAGACTCTTCTTCGAAGTCCATCTTTGTGGAGATGCCATGACTTACGTCCAATACAGCTGAAAAATAAAAGAGGTTAACAACTTGTATAATGAAAATGTTGGAGATTTACATTTAGAATGACAAAATTAAATTGAAAGGAGATATGTTGTACATGTCTACCCTTTACAGAGTATTTTACCAAACAATATTTTTAACAAATAACAACTCATATCTAAGAAAAATAAAGATTTTATGGGTCAGTATTCATAACTCAATTCTTAGTAAGATAGATAAAATAGTACATGATGATAATTTTCATTTTTTAGGGTTCCGTACCTCAAAAGGTAACAAAAGGAACCTTTATAAGATCACTCTCTTGTCCGTCTGTCTGTCCGTGTGTCACCACCGATTTTTTCAAGAACTAGTGGACCTAGGAAGTTGAAATCTATACCAGATACTGAGGTATATTAGTCCCAAGATAAAAAGATATGGGCAAATTTAGATTTTCGTGAAAACTTGTAAGTAAGTACCAAAATTTACCTTAATTTTCATCTATTTTATTTTTCGGAATTTTCCCTTTACTTGTGCTGTTAGACCTTGCTTTTAACCAAAATTGACAATTCTAGGTCAACCGAAAGTACCCTATAGGTTTTGGGTTGAAATCCTATATGGTAGTTCCCGTTGACCTAGAATCACGAAATTTGGCAAAAAGCAAGGTCTTGGGTACAGCAAAAATAAAGGAAAAATAAAAAAAAATAAAGGGTGTCCCCATACATACATAGTTGACGCCAATTGAGATAGTCCTCTGGGTTGTATGGGTGCTCATACAATTTATTATAGATAATGGTACGGAACCCTTCGTGCGCGAGTCCGACTCGCATTTGACCGGTTTTTTTCAGAAATGTAAGGAGCTATATCTGCCATACAACCTCTAAACATGACTAAATCTAGATGAAATAGACGCTAGATAGTCACAGTTCTAAAGAACTTGGATAGTAGGTACACGATAAGAAGACACATTAAAACAACCAGGCCAATGTTAAACGATTAGTCTCTAGATTAGTTCGCCGGACCTTTAGCCTTTCTATCGCTGATCATATATAAATAACAAAGTTAGAAATTGGATTAGATTAAACTAAATATTTAAGTGCGCAATATGTGCTCTCACACGTTTGAGGAAAACATCGCGAGGACGCCAACAAGCGGTACAACAAATAATGTTAATTCAAAGAAATGTGACAAGGCTACGAGAAAGAAGTCTCTATCAGCCTCGAAGGTCTCGGAGGAGGCGACCGAAGTTTGATTGAAGTTAACATTTCTTGGATGGATTGCTAATGGCACGCTCAATTGACGGTTTACGTGCTTCAGGGGTCCCGTTGTTTGTGCCACTCAAAGTCATCAAGCCATGCCAAAGACCTTAAAAACTAGGCTTAAAAACTTCAACCGAATTGGTGAAACCAACTAGCTCATATTAGAATCTAAATTCTTACCCCAAATAACAAAAACCGACAGCACCTTCTTCATCACAAAGATGTCACACAACAGACCCACGTTGCGTGACCACATGGTTTTATATAAACAACTTAAATTACCCCTAACAACTGTAAGCGATGTCGCAGAGGAAGTACTACAATTACCCCCAGTGATATTATGAAAAACTTAAGACACCTTCGTACTCGTATAAATTGGTTAGCTAGATTGATCATAATGGGATGCTGTTTCGTTGAACTTTAGTCGGCGTGTTTACTACCATATGTTATAATAAGTTTACGTTTATTGTTGGTTTTAATTACAACTAGTGGTTCGCCCCGAACTGAGACCTCGCGAGTCCCCCGAAACACAAAAACAAAATATTCTAAGGGCGACTCGCGCAACGATGCCTAAACGTATTTAGTGGCTAAATATGATTTAAAGAATTGTCAAATCATACAAATACATAAAATTTAAACATGTTTAGTCGCTAAATACGTTTAGGGATTATTGTGCAAGCTAGCCTTAATCTTTGACTAATAAAATAGTGCCACGAAATATATAACCAAACTACGGTTTCATTCAAATTACAGGTAACGGGAGTTCATGTATATTGGTTATTGTTTTTTGGGGTACAAATTGCAGTTTTTCTGTATTTCAGACTTTTGTCTATATTTGTGATACTTAAGCTACACTCATACCAAATTACAGCACTGTGGGGACACTGGTGTACCCTGTGAATTTTGTTAAAGTTTAGTTTTTACTAAGGCTAATAACTCAAAATCTACAAACGTTACTAAAAGTAAAAACGGGGTCAAAATGTACTAATGAAGACCATTCATTTGACGTCTCATTTAATTTTGACCTAATAGTCTCATTTTCATTTTTTTACCCCTCTTGAACCCCAATATCTCAACACCCCCCCCCCCCCCCATATTTTTAGCTGATTTAGTCAGTCCAAAATTGTGCCATCACTACCTACCTATGTATCAAATTTCACGATGATCGGATCACACTTCGAAAGTTATCCTCGTACTAACAAACATACATACATACAATTGTTAAGCAATAACTTAATAGCTTATATACCATTTTCGTCGAATATATTGGATTTTTAGGGTTCCGTACCTAAAGGGTAAAACGGGACCTAATAATATTAAGACTCCGCTGTCTGTCTGTCTGTCTGTATGTCCGTCTGTCACCAGGCTGTATCTCATGAACCATGAAATTTTCACAGATGATGTATTTCTGTTGCCGCTATAACAACAAACACTAAAAACAGAATAAAATAAATATTTAGGAGCTCCCATACAACAAACGTGATTTCTTTGCTCGTTTTTGCTCGATATTGATAACGGCAACAGGTAGACGCTTGAAATATTGACAAAATATTAAGTTATATATTCACTTTAAAAATAAATAATTCAATTAAAATAAAACAAATATTTAAGGGGCTCCCATACAACAAACGTGATTTTTTTGCCGTACGGAACCCTTCGTGCGCGAGTCTGACTCGCACTTGGCCGGTTTTTATTATTCACTGTTTTCAGTAAATAAAATAAGCTTTTTAGAGGGCGAATGGTATAAATAGTATTTACTATCTATCTGCTACTTACTATACAATACAAAACCACGAGGAAAAAATTTAAAATAATTATTAGCTGCTCGTGCATCGTATTATGGGTTGCTGCCATCTAACGGTGTATGAAGACACTAAATATGGTAACTACGATGGCTATGACGAACGACGACGACTGACGCGACGCGTAGAAAACTGCTCTTCAATGGACAAAATCTGAACGACTTAGTTCAAAGCTAAGGCGATAGATGGCGATAACAGTATCGTATAAACGTTCTATTATTAAAATAGAAAACTCATCAGCTGTTTCCATTCCAAACCATCTTAGCGTGTCAATAGTTCTACTTTTTTAAAATGTTGGACAGATGTTTCGTCACATTAATCGTTAACCTAATTTAAATGAATGCTTAACGAATTACATTTTGCTTCACTCCTAGCTGTTGATTGAAAACACATCTAACGTGTAAGAATAAGGTATATTGCACCCATTCACAAAACAAAAGGAAAATATTTATGCAATGACTCGAAAAAATATTTAAAAAAATACATAACCTTTCAAAAAGAATACGCCCAACGTGGGGCTCGAACCCACGACCCTGAGATTAAGAGTCTCATGCTCTACCGACTGAGCTAGCCGGGCTGTCGGGACGTTGTTTAAAATAACATAACAGTTCGTACAGTATTGATATAAAAATAATGTGGAATATGGGTGGAAATTTACTAAGACTGCATCTAAAAAACTATTTATAAGTAAAAAGATATCGAGCTGTCCCAACGCTTATTTTTTATATACATAACAGCAAACACACTACAAACTGCAAGGAGTAACGGGAGTTCATGTTAAATGGATATACGTTTTTGGGGTAGAAATTGCAGTTATTCTGGATTTCAGACTTTTGCCTTTATTTGTATCACTAAAGCTACACGCATACCAAATTTCAACACTGTGGAGTCACTGATGTACCCTGTGAATTTTGTCAAAGTTTAGTTTATATTATGGCTAATAACTTAAAAACGCAAAAGTTTAAACTAAAAAAAACGGGATCAAAATTTACTCATAAATATCTTTTATTAGACGTGCCGTATGACCGGATAGTTTCATTTAGTTTTTTTTTTTTCATTACATTTTTTGCTCATTGAGTCACACCAAAATTGTGCCATCACTACCTATCTATATACCGAATTTCACGATGATCGGATAAACGCTTCGAAAGTTATCCTCGGACAAACAAACATACATATATACATACAACACCGATTTACCTAATTAGGAGATCTCGCTTCGCTTGATCAATAAAAAGTCTGAGAGAACGTGTAAGACTTATTTTCATATATAAAACAGGAAACACACTAGAAAATAAAACGGAGCTAACTCTAGTGAGACAGATAAACCCGTGTTTACACATACATAATGCATTCAGCTTTTTAAAATATTCTCCAACATTTTTCTCGATTTGAATTTTATTTTTGCGTGGAACGGAACTGAACTGAATAACAGAACTGTTGTAATCGTAAAAGCTCTTCTATATAAGGCTGTGTTTAGGTACATAAGAGTATAAAGTCCGATTAAGAACGACCTTCACCGATCTGTTTAATTGAAGAAAAATATTTTATTCATATGTGCATATACGTATTCTATCAGTTATCTGTTTCCCATAGTACATGCTCTGCTTAGTTTGTGGCTAGATAGCGCTGTGTGAAATGTCCAGCAATATTCATTTATTTATTTATATATCGCGAGTGTGTTGGCTAAAAAATCCCTGGCCAAACTATGATTAACTAATATTGGTTCGCCCCGAATTGAGACCACACGAGTCTTTTATATTTCAGCACTGTGCGGTCACTCTGGTGCACCCTGTGAATGTCGTCAAAGTTCCGTTTTTATCATGGCTAATAACTCTAAAACCACAAAAAACTAAAACATAAAAACGGGGTCGAAATTTAATGAAGACCTTTCATTAGACGTCTCATTTGAAGTCTAACGTCTTTTTAGCCCTCTTGAACCCCAATATATAACCCCTCCCCCCCATTATTAGCTCATTTAGTCACACACAGGATTTTGCCAATATATCAAGCCAATATACCTATATATCAAATTTGACGATGATCGGATCAACACTTCGAAAGTTATCCCCGGACAAACAAACATACATATGTACATACAACGCCGATTTGCCTAAGATGATTTGGAGATCTTGCTTCGCTGAATCAATTATATGGGCCGTAGAATTAAGTTTTACATCATGTACTTTTCATATTGTTGCCTGAAATAAAGATTTATTTAGTTACTAGCTGTTGCCAGCGGCTTCGTCCGCGTTGTTCTGGGGTGCAAAAATATATATATAAACTTTGACATCCCATTTTTCTCTCATGGGAACTGATTTATGGGATAAAAAGTAGCCTATGTGGTAATCCAGGTTATAATCTACGTACATACCAAATTTCATCGAAATCGGTTCAGCCGTTTCGAGGTGATTGAGTAACAAACAAACAAATAAATCAACAAACATCCAAACTTTCGCATTTTTATTAATGTGATTTATTATTTATGGGAAATTTTTATATCGGTGTCTTTATTTTTTACAATCTTTTTATTAACTTGCAATGTTTGTATGTTTGTCCGGGTGGACTCTTGCAACTGAATTTTAAACCCGTTCCCCTCAGCCGATTGAGCTGTTTGGAATACATATTATGTAACTTCGGTGACAATGCAATAATATGGTACCATGGAGGTGGTCTCATGTTGGAGACAGATGCTGGACAACGGAACTTCTGAATGGAATAAAGTAGGCTACTAGTGTTTGGGCTCATTTGAATCTGCTTGCGGTTCCGATTATGAATTTTATAAAAGCTTGTTTTGAAAAAGTAATTTTTCAACAATTAACTTATTTTATTTAACTTGTCTTCTCTTAACTAACATCGTGTTCGAGTTGAGTCCGAGGAGATTCGTTTGGTTTTATTCGTTGGTAGTATTTGGCACCCGTCAAACGACCTAAGTATTAGATTTCCACGTGATTTCTTGTCAGAACCATGACTCAAACACACAAAGGCGTAACTCCGAAGGTTGTTTGCACTTGCACATTGCGGATGCTGGGCTGTGTCAAAGACTCAAAGCACTCCTCAGGGGATAGGAGTAAATGTCCCCAGGATTATTTGAGAGTACTAACTGCTGACAGACAGCATACGATAAGGTTTTTCCTACAGGAGATAATAACTAATATTCGTATTTCCTAGCTAATATTTGTAACCTTTATAAATACAGGGTGTTTGGTAATATACTGACGATATTCAAGTGACGGTTTCTCAAAACATAAAAAACACATCTCGAAAAAAAACTACTAGTTATATTAACAAATTTTATAGAAAATCGACTAATTTTAGGTGATTAATTCTACATAAAACTTAATGCCCACTCTTACAATCGATATCCAAAAATAAAGGCCGATTTGATATCTCTTTCGGAAATGGCTACGGGTTTTGGGTTAGAAAGGGACAATAAGAGATATCTCAAGACGTCACGAATACAGAGTGTTTGTGGTTAGATGGCAAGCATTATGCAATAGCACAACATAAGTTTAGTAGTGTTTGTTTTTAAATGCCAAAATAAATTTCCCATTTCTATGGTAAACATTTCACAAATTTATTTATTATGCTTATCAAACTAACCCCTTTCATTTTTGTGCGTATAATAACAAACACTCTATATTACAGTGTAGTACAGTGATCCTAATACATTAATCTAAGTAACAATGACCTGTATTCAAGCAAATGTAGCTTTCGTTTCATTTCCATTTGTGTTTTGACCTATTTTTTAAGTGACTTCTTTATGCTCGTTGGGCATTTTTTAAGATGGGAAAAAACCATTGAACTCGCGACACTGTTACCGTTACTGTTACCGACACCTCTGTATATGAAGTGAAGATTTCTTTAGGCGCATTGGGCATTTTTTAAGATGGGAAAAAACCATTGAACTCGCGACACTGTTACCGTTACCGTTACCGACACCTCTGTATATGAAGTGAAAACTTCTTTAGGCGAGTTGGGCATTTTTTGAGATGGGAAAAACCATTGAACTTGCGACACTCTTACCGTTACCGACACCTCTGTATATGAAGTGAAAACTTCTTTAGGCGCGTTGGGCATTTTTTGAGATGGGAAAAAACTTGCGATACTGTTACCGTTACCGACACCTCTGTATATAAGTATCTAGTAATTGTTCAAGTTGTCACTTCTGTCGGCACTCCCGGAGTGCCATTTTTTTAGTATGTGGGATTTGTAAATTTAGTTAGATATATTAGCTAGGAATTATATCTAAAAATTTTTCAGTTCATTTTAGTTTATTCAATACGTTTATCCTCACGGAACGCCACGTAGGTAGGCATAATTCAACCAAAACTGGCATTGTCTGGCTGACCACACAGGCACCACGATTCGCCTATGCGCCAACAGCGCAACCGGCCTTCACTTTTTAATTAACAAATCTTGATGCAACAAGTGTAGATAGTGGATGCAAGGGCACCCGCATCCGCCACTGCAGTAGCTTCCGCAGCAACCTCCGCAAGGTCCGCAAGGTCCGCAACACATCGTAGGTTGTTGAGTTGAAAGAGTACTACTAAAGTCAAAAGACCTAAAGTTGCGATTGAAAAGTTGACGAATAGATAGATAGATAGCTTATATCACATAGGCACACTTAGTTTAGAAAACGTATGCTCACCGGTTTTAAGTTATAAGTAAGTGACATTCTATTATTTTTTAGAACAATAAACATTCTCTAAACCGAATGTTACGCGACTCACGTGCGGGCGCCGACACAGGAAAGGTAATAAGTCCTATTTGACGTATATTTATTTGTATGCCGTGATAACGTTGTACGAACGTCTACACAAGAAATCGAAAATTCTTCAGGAAATCTTCTTCATCAAGAAATCGCCAACATACACCCCTCGGCTTTTAGTCAGAGGTTTAAAAGACCAAGAAAAGTGTAAGTGAAGGCTACAGCGGGTGCCTCCATTTCAAGATAGAGGGTGTAGTCACTTTTTTAAATTACCGAGATGGTGCACTAGTTTTCAGATCAGTCGCCTTTTATCGTACAGAGAGGTAGAAAACTGTTGACTATTATTTAATATAAGTGTGATGTATGTACATATTAAGCGACTTCACCCACTGCTAGGTACCTCCATTACTTCCCATCCATTACTTCCCTGAGTTTTCTTTTGGACCTAAATATTCCTTGCAATCCCACTTATATTATAAACGCGAAAGTTTGTATGGATGTATGTTACTCAATCACGTCGAAACGGCTCAACCGATTGTGATGAAGTTTGGTATGCCCATAGATTGTAATCTGGATAAACACATAGGTTACTTTTTATCACATAAGTCAGTTCCCTTGGGATGAAAATAGGATGTCAAAGTTGCTATATGTATTTTTGCACCCCAGAACAACAGTCTAAAAGTCAAAAGTCAAAAAGTCAAATATTTTTATTCATTAAACTCACAAGGATCACTTTGAAACGTCAATTTTACTGCCTGTTCCTTCGCGACCAAGCCAGGAAAGAAAGGCAAGAAACAAGGCTGGTTGTTTTTTTTTATGATCCTTTTACAATACATAATACAGAAAATAAATTACGTCTAAATTGTAACATTTTGAACGAGTTGGAGCAATTTCAATCCCAAGCTTCTCTATCTTCTAAATAATCCGGTATTTTATAGTAGGCTCTTTTATAAAGATTTTGTTTAATTACGTTATTAAATTTGTTAATTGTCAATTTTTGTACATCCCTTGGGAGTTTGTTATAAAAGCGTACACCTTGCCCTTTAAACGATTTACTAACTTTATGGAGTCTACAAGTGGCAACAGCGAGTTTATCTTATTTCTAGTATTAAAATTATGATTATCGCTATTTTTCTTAAACAAATTAATATTTTTGTGAACATACATTAGATTTTCATAGATGTCATAATATTTATTTCTTGAAATTTATTGCGTAATGATTCTCTGGGGCCGATATTATAAATTGCAACGCGGGCGAACCCGGATTTATTTCCAAAATGTATCTTTAAAATAATCGGAATGTTATTTTATTTTTTACATTTCTTACGACGTGGATAAAGTTAAAAACTCTATTACAAATTTTTAAAATTTTTTTTAAATATAACTGTTTTAAAAAAGCATTATATACGTTATTCTTCTATTTAATACGATTTTTATTTAGACACGAAACCAAAAATTAGTGAATAAATTCATGCAAATTAATAAATTTATTATTATAAGTTAATGTAGCTAAAAATGGGTGGTCTTATTCCAAAAAAATATACTTAGCTCGGCTTGCACAATGATTCCTAAACGTATTTAGCGACTAAACATGTTTAAGTTTGACGTATTTGTATGATTTCACATCTCCTAAAATCATATTTAGCCACTAAATACATTTAGGCAGCGTTGCGCAAGTCGGCCTCAGGTACCTAGTAGCATAAATCCTATGAAAAAGAGTTTTTCTTTTTTTTTAATCTGAGTCAAACGAAGATCTCTTCGTTTGACCACTATCTCGCCTGATGGTATACAACGATGTGGTCTATAAGATGAAGTACGAAGATCTAGAAGAAACGAATCTTATTCACATTTACCTTAAAGAGTTAGCCTACTTTTCCCGGAAACTAAAGTCGGATTGTAAGTTGTAGCCGAGTGTACTTAGACAGGGACGCAAATGGCACAGCGCAATCAAGAGAGTGAGCTGAATGCCAATGTTGTGGGTAAAATATACGTGCTTTAGCAATGCTACCTTGATAGTCGTAGCTTCATGTAGTTTTTTTTGTACCACCTGGAAATGGAACAAGCCTATGGCCCACCTGATGTTAAGTGATAACCATCGCCTACAAGTAAATATTACTTCGTAGGTCACGTACGTTAGAAACGTGCCTTACGATGCACTGCCCTATATCCATCAACTTGAGGCATACAGGTGTTAAACCTTATAAGCCTGTAATTTCACCGGCAACCATGCCCTTCAAACCGAAAGATAGCAATGCTGCTTGGCGGCAGAAATAGGTATGGTGGTAATACTTCCCCGGACGAGCCCTTTTACAGATAAATTATCACAATAACATACTGAGGCATAGTTAATGCGCACTGGCGCACGCACACATACACGCGCGTATGAGGATCTCAGATCAAGTCAGTTCATGTTTATTTGTGTTGTATGTATTGTGTAAAGTTTTATAAAGGTATATTGAGTAATTTAGTGTTATATTTTGTTTATTGCTTAATTGTATTTTAATTGGTAATTTTTTTATTTTATTTTATTACTGTTTTTTCCTGTGTGTATAACTTTTTTCGTGTTCTATTTGTTTTTATGTAAGTGGAGATAACTGTTTGTTCAATTTTTTATATTTGTTTTGTAGTACCTAGTTATAACGTATTAGTCTTGTACTGTAAAGTTGTAAACTATTTTTTATTGAATTGAATTGAATTAAACTGAATGACGATACTAGACCACTAGACCTCGGTCCAAAATTACTTGGTAGAGTCAATATACCCATAATAGTTATCAACTCTTTTGCTCTGCAATTATATCATTATTCATAGCTAAAGAGGTGTTGCAAAAACGCCGGCAGAGAACAAAGGGGCCGATGTGTCAGAAATTTATTGCATATGAAAATAGATACCTACTTCTTGCTCTATCAGTTACAATCTGTGGGCGGTCACGATTGGTTGGTTACACAAAAAATCGGTTACTATGTAAATTCAATTTGATTAACATTGTTTGAAATATGCCGCTATATTATGGTATATAGTAGTTCCAAAATAGGTAAAATATAAGACCTACAACTTGTTTAATTGTTTTAATAAGCCAAGCGATTATCAAGTGACTGACGAGAGGGCTTAGCCAAGTTACAGTCGATAAGCGATGACGCTAGTCGATACGTCCGAAAATGTATGGGATTTGACACATGCTCTAGAAATACCACGTGATTCAGCGACAACAAATGTAATATATGTAGAAATCGAATAGATTCGTGGCGAATGTAATTTGGCTATGGGCCCAGGATGATAATATAGATGTTAGTTAAAAAAATGAATTCCGGTAGCGTGTTCCACTCTTTCAACAACTCTAAACTACATTACTTATATATGAATAATAAAAAAACGCGTGGTTTAGTTGAGAAAATGTAATAAACTTTTCACACCACCTGCTCGACAATGTTAAATTATATGTCATGTAAACCTCACAGAAACCAGGTGATTACGGTTGAGTCGGGAGTAAAGATGTACTGAATTTAAATTTGAGAGTAAAGTTATGATTTGTATTTGGAACCTCATTGTATTAAAATTTGAACCAAAGAGACCCACACAATAAAGACTTATTCGGAAATCGAACTAACCTCTGCACAGAACGCACCAACCTAGATTTGGTTTTTATTGTCTCGCAAAAAGTGTGAAAAGTAGAGTATTCTCCTCGTGGATAAGGCAGGGTCTTGTATCTTTGGCGTGCTTATCTGCACTCAGGGTTCTAGAAAATCACGAGCGGAGCTTCTCGATCCGCTCGTGAGTTAAGTCTAGAATCCTTCATTACGTTCGGGATTCAATAAGCGCCCGTGACGCAAGACCTTATCCACTCGTTTAATAATCTACTATTATTGGTTTTGTTGGTAGAGGTATTTCTCTAGGCATAACTTTGCAGCATCAAGTGCGATTACTAGAAACAAAAGGAAGAAAATCGTTATTTTTTGCAAGGTACTCTTTTTGATACAACGCTTTGTTATCAATTACACTTCACCATGTTGTATGAACATAATGTCCGTAATAAAACATGGTAGGGCTCACCTCCATAAATATTGTACGACCTACATCCTCAATAGAAATTTATGAAGGCGCTGGAGAAAATGCTGGTTTTTGCTCCGATATATTCGATTCGCAAGTAAATCCAATTTCCCAGCACGAAATGTCACGGGTGGAGAGACGAATATTATATTTCCTTGGTCTGTCAAATTATTTGTCATCGAGTTGTTGGTTCGGATAATAGGATTGGTCCACCTGTGTCCTATTGGTTCAATGGATATTGGAAATAAATTATCCAGTTGGCTGGTTGGTATTTTACGTGTACCTTAAATTTGGCAAAGCCCTTTAATCCCGTGATGCTAGAATAGTCCAGTCGAAATTAAAAACAAATGTTTATTCTCGCTTCGGAAAAAGTAGGTGGGTACTGGTTAGGTAGTCAAACCGATTGTAAACCTATTTTGTGAGAGACTGGTGCTTGAAATAGGTTATAAAACCTGTAAATTGTAACAATACTTTTTTAACCACGAATCCAAAATATGATGGTAACATTTTTTATGATTTGTCTGTCTTTGTGTCTCTGGCATCGAAGTTCCTAAACGATTTCAAGCTTTTGTGTTTTAATTATTTGTAGGAAAACCAGTGTTTGGTTTATCATGTTTGTGAAAATCAACTTTGTGACTGTGACTTACTTAGGTAGTAATGGTCTAAGAGCCGGTGAAGATCGACCCTCACCGATCTGATAACCAGATGAGACATATTTTTTATCAAATATAATTTATAAACAAATATGCCTATAATTACTTGCCTATCTAAAAGTGCTCTCTAAAAGTTTTTAGCTAGGCAACAGTACTATAAGTATGATTTTTTGCAGGCAATGATTTTGAAATATGACTGATTTTGTAATAAAGTAATCTAAAATTTGATATAACTTTCGATAAGTTAGCAGAACGATGGAGTCACCTATATTGACTTACCTTTTCACATCGGCTTGCCAGGTAGCTATACACAGAAATGAGTAGGCAAGCCTACTGAGACATATTCTGTGTGTTAAAAACTAACAGTGAAATAAAATTCATTTGGTTATCAAAAGAATGAAAGTGATGAAAAAAAATCGATTAAAGTTAATGTAATTAAAAATAGCCATAAGCACTTTTAGATAGGCAAGTAATTATAGGCATATTTGTTTATAAATTATATTTGATAAAAAATACGTCTCATCTGGTTATCAGATCGGTGAAGGTCGATCTTCACGGTCTCCTCTACTATAAGTATTGGTTGTGCTTTGCCAATGACTCAATTCCCATGACTCACACCTATTCACCCCACTTTGAAGTGAGTGGCAGGCTGGCAGACTGGCAGCGGGGTCAAATGCTAAGTTGTACTGAACTACAAGTTGTTATTTGTCCATCAAAGAGATGTATGTTGGACTTGTGCCAGCTCTCAAATATATTTTAAGGTAAACGTGATATAAATTTCAAGATTTTATTTTGTCTGTAATATATTTTGGTGCCTAGGGTCTCCAATTCGCGATTGAATAGGTTTCTCTTATATTAAAATTAAAATACGGTAAGTCTAAGCTAAGTTTGTTTTTTTGTCGTGCTATTATGAAACACAAGGCTCAAATGGAGGCGGAATGCCTCCTCAAACGCACTAAATGCACTCTACCACGTTTTGTTACATTGCTCCGTAGTTTATATTTTCCCATTCTCATCACTTACCAATTTAACCTTCAAAATCTTGAGACTATTTAAGTTCCTACGTCATTGCCATGACCAGGGGCTTCTTCCAAAATAACATACTTCAGGAAAATAGAGTACGAAGAAATCGCTTTCATGAGAACATAAATTTTAATTGTTTTTCTAATACTAACTTTAAAACTCAAGCTACCTACTAACTTTCGTAGTACGTTCCCTCAAAAACCAAATCCATCAAGCTGTTTGATCTAAAATTGTTTCAATTAAAATTTGACAGGTAGCCATCAGACACTGTACCTACATCCAGAGGTTGCGGCCTCCTCAAGTGGATACCATTAAAAAAGATTTAAAAAATAAACAGACGAACGTCCAAAGCACTTCCATTCGATAATCACGATCGTGTTTAGATAAAAAACAATAACAAAACAAACAAAGCCCGTAATCACCTCATGCCAGAGATTGAAGAGTGGTGTGGCCTTGAATTGAAAAAATAGAATCGTTTTGGTCGTGGTAGGTTAAGTACCTAAAGAGATCTAGGTAGTAATGTAATCAAACATTTTATTTTATACTTCAGAATGATAACTGATTAATTAACTACACAAGGTTTTCTAAAATTGTGCTAAATGTGCTATCAAGAAACATACTCCATGTTTTTGTTTCTTTGATCAAAGTTCTGGTTTAAATACTTTTTTATATTTAAGATGCTTCTAGAACACCCGCGTGGCCAATACAAACATTATTATTTTTACAAGAGTACCTACTTATTACAGTTTCTTGTAATTTGTACCATGTAGTGATTACGTTTCTGATCACGGATGCCCGTCTCAATATTTGTTTTACCATCGATGGAAGTTTGTTTACGAAATTACCGCCCGATATCTGTGTGAAGGAAGGTAGAACTGCTTTTATTTATTTATATATTTTAACACTTTATTCCCCAATATACTCTTTAAAGGTACAAAAGGTACGTGTTTTTGCCGCCAAACAGCATAGCTGTGTTTCGGTATGAAGGATATAGTTTTCGGTGAAATTACAGGCACATGAGGCTTTACACCTGTATGCCTCAAGTTAATGAACAACGAGGCGATACTTTGCTATAGGCGATGTTTACCACTTAACATCAGGTAGGCCATAAGCTTGTTACAACTCCAGGAAGTATAAAAAAACAATAGTTGGGCTTAATGCTAAAATCATTTTTTACCTGGCAACCTCAGATGTAGCAAAAAGGCCTTTTCACACCACCTGCTTAACAATGTCAAATTATGTGCCATGTAAACCTCACCGAAAGCAGGTGATTAAATCCTTACGGCTGAGCCGGGAGTAAAGTTGTATTGAATTTCATTATGCCCTCGCGGGCATGATGTGATTTGAATTTGGAACCTCATCTGTATTAAAAGTTGAACCAAAGAGACCCACACAATAAGATCTTATTCGTAACTGGAACTAACCTCTGCACAAAATGCATCAACCTAGATTTGGTTTTTATTGTCTCACAGAAAGTGTGAAAAGTAGAGTATTCTCCCCGTGGATAAAGCTATCTGCATCTTGGGTGTGCTTATATCCCTCTCTGCACTCAGGATTCTAGTAAATCCCTCGCTCCACTCGTGAGTTAACTCTAGAAATCCTTTGTTACGTTCGGGATTCAATATAGGGCCCGTGACGTAAGACTCCTCAAACTGACATAGCTAAGAACCACCCAAGTTAAACTAGTTTTCTATTTTAAAAAACCGCGTACAAATTAGTCCATCCGTTAGGGAGCGGATAGACGTCAAACTTAAGACACCTCTCTTTTTGCATCAGAAAAGCTCTCTCAAACGTACCATTCTATCCCGCGCATATTCTACGGCATCCACTTATTGATTATATCTGTTCTGTCAGGTCTACAATTACGATAATTTTATGTTTACAAACCAATTTCAGTTATGTTTTATTTTTACTGAAGATAGTAACGTGTTGCGTTGCGTGTATGTTAAGTTAATAATAAATTATTATTGCACGGAACAACTCTGCATTTTTTTTTACATACCACTTCCACTTCGTAACATAATTCTTAACCTAATTATGGTTTCAGTAATTATAGTAGGTATTTAGGCACTTAAATAAAATTTTATTTTATATTAATTTTATTCAGTTTTTCAAAAAGCATTATTATTGTAAATCGTTTTAGTCATTTTTAAAAATAAGTGAGACACATTCCTTAAAAAAAATGTAATTATTTATTTCCTACTTACTCGTTTGAAAGAGATAAGTCTGACTAAATACATATATTTTATATTTTTAAAAGAATCATTACATTTTTTTCTTATTATGGAATTTTTTTAGAGATGTACCGACTAGTCACCGAATAGTCGGGAAAGCCGACTATCCGGCCTTGTCTATATAATATTAGTCACCGTAATATTGCAGTTGGATGTGCCATTTCCTTCTCCCCTTTCCCACCCGATAATAGAATTTATAAATTACATTTATTAGTTCAGTCGCGTCTTGCTTGAGGGAAAAAAGAGCATTATCAATTTCATTTTTCGTTTTCAGGGAGGCTTTATCTATGGTAATAGCAGAAAACCACACCATAGTGCAGTGTTTTTCATCGTTCTTGAAATCGTGACCCCTTACAAGAAAAAAAAATTAGCGACCCATAATAAAACTATAGCTTATTTCTTTCCATCGAGAACATACCTACTGACTGTTACCGTTACCTACCGATTATTTACGTCTCAAAAGCAGAACCACGATTCGACAATTTATTGAAATATAAACAGGCACAGTCTACTCACTTTTAATGTTGTATTTTTTACCTGATTGCGACCCCCCGAGTAAGACTTGATGATCCCCCTGGGGGTCGCGACCCACAGGTTGAAAAGCATTGCCTT
The DNA here is from genome assembly GCA_963924445.1 of Philereme transversata. Taxonomy (NCBI): domain Eukaryota; kingdom Metazoa; phylum Arthropoda; class Insecta; order Lepidoptera; family Geometridae; genus Philereme; species Philereme transversata. The sequence goes on from OZ004342.1 coordinate 18,278,814, forward strand.
AGTGCTATCAATCATGTCCTATGTTTGGGACATAATAAAACCATGTGGTCACTCAGTTCACACACACATGTCCTTGGCGCTCGCAGATTTATCAAAGATTGACAGGTGTTATAGATGTTCGTTGCTTATAAACTTAAAAATAAACCTTTAAGGTGACACTTCGTTGTCCGTGTGTCTGTTTAAAACCCATGATTATGTTCAAGATAGGATAGGGTAGTTAATAATAATACAATAGAAAGGTATCAGATTCGCCCTGGGCGATATAAAAGAAATGTCAACTGCATCCCTGTGCTTATCTACTTATTATCAAAGTACCTTCAAAAATAATGAGTCATTTTTGGTCGCGTGTCACCCCAGGGGTGTTGCAGAAACTATAGACTGGGGCACAGATTAAATAATAGCATACCGCAATGTTGCCTCCGTATATAGTACAAGTGCATTATTAGAACAAATTAAAACTCCTGTTTCGGTCCTTTCTGGTAATACTTTTACAATATGTCTATTTGACGAGGCTAGAATGGCTTGGCAAATTGCTTATCCAAATACTGATCCCCCAATCATCTTTCGTCTCAACGGCAATAGGACGGGCATATCTGCGAGTTTATATGGCATTGCCAGGGAAAGATCAGCGCTGCAGCATAGCAACATGCTGTAGCAAATGATGAGGTGAGGACCCTTTCGCCACCACATTAAGTGGTTAGTTGTACTCGTAATTATACTAAGACTAGTTTTAATAACAGTGTATGTATTTTCTTTGTTTCTTGTAATGGTATAATTTTTTTCTTTCGTTCTGTTACAAACGTGTCCAAGCTCTACAGATCTTGTGCGTCTCCTAGCTGTTTCCAATTGAGCTGCAAGCTCTTCCTTCTCACAATACTGGCACTTTAATGGATCCTCTAACTTTCCAGATTAAAACTTGTTTCCGGTTGGGTGCGCATTGCTGCGCCCCTCATCAGTGCCAGTGCGGCAGTCGAACAGCTTGGTCACCATGGTATACCAGGGGCGCCGGTAGGATTTCTCATCACGCTAGCCTACGCCGGGCTTTTTGCAGCGACAACGTTACGTCCGAGCCATATTAAAACTTAAGATTGCTCAATAAGGTTCATTTTTCATCATAAGCTAATTTGTGTGATTCAGAGGACTATCGACGGGGCGTCAAAACCAGCCCTTAATATAATAAAGTAAAATAAATATTGTCGTTAATAAAAAATGCGATTGTGAAGATGCTTTGTCGCGTGGCGTGGGAATGACATGTCAAGGGTGAAGTGACATAAATTAAGGGACTTTTTGTCCAACTTAGTGCGAGGGTAATGCTTTTTAACTGCAGCCACAGAATAGAACCTACTAACCGTGCTATACTCTAGCTTAACTTGATGTGATATAAATGTAAACAAACAAAACTATTGGGGGAGAAAAGATCGGGATACCTATGTTCAGATGTGGACGTCTTATTATAGCTGATATGATGATGATAAAATCAAAACAAAGTTATGACCCCGGGAAAAACTACAAAAATGTTTATCTATGATAGTTATAAGAATCACTGAAATAATCAAAATTTCAATGATTTTTTTTACCACTCATATTATTTTTAATACCAATCTCGTATACATTATGATAAATTTTGATACAAAAAAATTTAGAGCAGCAAAAGCCATCAATATTTATTCCCATATGAACGTACTACTTAAATGAACTTAAAGTTTTCCGAAAGGATTGGAACAACTACCTTCGAATAAATACATACTTTTCATCAATCATTCTCTGAAAGTTGGTCATTGTTAGCTTGATACCTGATGCGTAAATACGATTTACGCCCCTAAGGACGTAAGTAAATTAGAAAATAAGATGAGGCTCATTGCATTCATAATATACTGAAATTAAATATAACCTCCAAACAAATCCTTATTTCTATTAAAAAATTAAAGAGGTTACATTCATAAATGCTGAAATTAAATTCAACCTGCAAAATCGTTAATTCTATTAAAGAAAAGAAAAGAAAGATAAAAAAAGAAAAAGAAAATAAAAGAGAGATTAAAAATTAAAGAGGCTACTTTCATAATACGCTTTAATGAAATACAACTTCCATGATAAATCCTTATTTCTATTAAATAAAATAGGCCATAGTTCAGTAGGGAAAAAAAATGGTGGCAATTCTATTGTTTACACTGACTAAAAATTAAAGCTGGCTAAAATTGTGTAACATACGAACGGTCTTATTTTGTTCACACTAAAGATCAAATTAGAATTAAATTTAAAGTGACATTTCTAAAATTAAGTAATTTTTGTTATTATGGCATGTTTGCATCAAATTGGTGTTGACTAAAACTAGCCCGCAAACACGCCTTTTTATTTAAAAAAAAAACTTGAGAGGTGTCAAGGGACACCCGGATGGAACGAAGTTCCTTTCATAATTCCTTCCGTTAATAAAAAATATTATTTATTATTTACAAAAAACCTGTATACACTCAACAAAAATAATCGTCGCGACACCACACTGTTCAATGCGAAATAGAAATGAAAATATCTGGCTTGCTTTCTATAAGAGAGAGAGAGACAGACAGAGAAACATGCGACGCCGAAATATCTGGCTTGCTTTCTATAAGAGAGAGAGAGACAGACAGAGAAACATGCGACGCCGCACAGCTTACAATAGCTTACTATAGCAAAAAGTGTCGTGACAACTTTTCGTAAGAATTTTTTCCGTCTAGCCCCCTTTCACAATGCGTGATAAGGAACTTCGTTCCAATACTTAAATTTAGAAATGTCACTTTAAATGTCATTCTAGTTTGATCTTCAGCATGAACAAAATAAGACCGTTCGTATTTTACAGAATTTTAGTTAGTCAGTGTAAACAACAGAATCGCCACCAATGGATACCAAGAACGCAAATTATCTTTTTATCAATTAACTGTTAAAAAACATTTTAAATTGTTTCCCATTCGTGATGAAAAGTTATGTGTTTTATTCGGGTGTAAGCGATCAATAATTGCTTACGCTAATTGTATAACAATGTACTTTACCGCCATTAGTGAGATAATGATTTTACTTTTTGTGACTGCAAAATCTAAAAATTAATTTCAAATAACCCCAGTTGATTTCCCTGCATAAAACTCATCGTATTGTTTAGTTAATTTCTAAATTACAAAAATGACATAACATGACATTAATTTGTTTCTAGCAATGACAAGGCATTCCATATTCAAAATCAGATAAAAATACATGTCTAAACACCCACTGGAACACCCTATTCGTGACATGTCAGTTTCAGTGACAAAACTGGGCCTCGTTTATCCTACCCCCTAGCCCCGCAGAAGGCTTCGCGGGCCACACCATAGATTATGCGGCAGCGCATAGTTTGTATAGGTATGTATAGTTCTATCTCTGTCTTATTGGTGTGTGTGAAGAGTACAGAAAATGTATTAGCGCTAGTTCAGAGTACTCAGCTTTGGCCCAAAATGTAGATATTTCTATCCATTGCAAAGAAATTGTACCGGTTTTTTTGGCATATAAATTATCGTTATCTTAAACTAAAATGGAAATAGTTCCATCTGCCAAGATAGATGGCGCTGACTCTGTTTTTAAATACAGAATAATTAATAATTACTTATGAATTTCCGTAAAATAATACAGTAATAAAGTTTGTAATAACTAAACTAGTACGTAAATAATACAAATAAACAAGTAATCGTACTTTCCAAAATAACGTTTACCCAGCAGTTAACCTAAAACCATTTCGTACACTTCCTTGCAACGAAATTAAATGCTAGTAGACGTTTTATTTTAATTAGTAAGATCGTCGTTGGCGGCTGTACACACAAACTAACAAAATAAACAAACATGCGGGCAGACGGACGGAAATGTTTAGACTGGGCTGTCCTCGCTTGACAAATAATCGATTCACATTCGATCCGAGATATTTAGTTTCAACGAAGAGCAAGTTGAATTGATTTCTTCAAAAATTTCCAATTGTTGTACATACATATATTATTTAGAATACATTTAACAAAATACTTATAATACTTTGAATACTATGAACGTTGGAGGTATGTGAAATAATTATTTTTTAATTTGATATGTCATCTAATTTTGACTTATAGAACTTTTGGCTTTCATTATGAATTTATTTTATACCCTCGCCTGATATTTGTATGGTTTGTATTAATTGTAGTTAAAGGTTATTCATTACCTATACTTAAAGTATAATATATCAAATATCTGGTTCCTATATATCCTATAGCTTGTACAGCTCTACTTAGTTTGGGGCTTGATGAAAATGTGAAATGTCCAGCATTATTTATTATTATTAATATAGTGCGATGGGCGGCCTTATTTCGCGATTTCTTCCAAGCAACTTTTAGACGGAACGTAAGTACTACAAACGGAATGAAAAAGCACTAAAAAGTTACAATTACAATTTTTAAACTCTAAAATTAATAACAGTATTATATATATATCATATATAGCTATATTCATAAATTGAACGATATAAGCCTGCGTCCCGCGTACGAGCCACGCGCGCGCCTCAGCCACAAAACTCATATATTTTATATGAACTCACCGCACACGGTTGATGCCGGTGGTCGCTACATGCCACGAGACTCAGCTTCGCACTTCGTGTGTTCGTGTCGTGTAGCGTTACAACTCTCTCCTGTAAAAGAAGAGAGCTGTAAGCCAAGTTGAATGTAGACCTACCTAACGGTTTAAAAAGAAAGAGGGATTTTACAATGTGTTATGATTTAATACAATGATTGACTATTAATACGATACTTATCAAAAACACTTGTTGCCCCACTATGGTAGTATTAAATTTAAAAAAAAACATACGATGAATCCGGGAGTTTGAGGGCTAGGCCTACGTCGACGAGAGGCCGAGAGGACGAAGTAGATCCACCTTGATCTCCAAGTCTGTACTGAGCAAAGGTCTCCAGCCTCGAGGGTCCAAGAGGGAGACGTGAGGACCCCAACCTTGAGGGGGGGGGGGGGGGTCAGGCTCACAGGCTCAAGCCGGTAGGGTTTCGTCGTCAAGAAGAACCTGTTTCCGGGCTGCGCTGACTGATTGATAAAATGAGACTGTTTAAAGCGTTTCTCTCTGAGATCTTTCACCCGCAGTTTCCAAGTCTAGACTGTCTTTTTTGAAGGATGCTCCCAATGTCATTCGGACCTGTTAAATATTTAATATATTCTAGTTGGCAGCCAGTACAGCCATACATCAAATTCAGAGGTTCTATGTAAGTTCCAAGTAAAATCTTACGGTTTCACCAAGAATTAAAAGTAAAAATATAGAGTGTGTATAACACAGGTATGTTTATTTTTGCGTTTCGAGTCCTAAAAAGTTTAAATAAATATTGCATTTTTTATACTCCTGTGATGAAAAAATTCTGCTCTTTCCACCCATATAAAAATGTAATATAAATGTACTTTAAGGATTTGCGAATGAATTTAATGTTTCCTGACCAAAATAATTATGAAAATGTTAAAGTACAAGGAAACATAGAATCTATCTCCCCATGTAAGTATTTACATTAGATAACGCGAATATGACTATTAAAAACTAGATAAAAAATGAGTGATATTACAGTGGCCACCACCGACAAAAAGTGAATCAAAACTTTGAAAATCAAAAACGTAAAAAAGTGCCTTTCGCGCGTTTCCGCTTATACTCGTAAGTAGCCGCTTTCAGCTTGAGGTGGCGGCATTTTGTGGCATTTTGTGGCGCGTGGCTTGTGGGGGACGCTAAGGCAATCTAAGTTTAATAAACAGCCAGTTTAGCTAACAATATTCAGAGGTAATCAATTAGTTTGTGTGTACGCTGCTAGCCGCGCGATAACGACAACAAACACCGGATTACGATTATTCGATGCTCTATCGAGTATATTAATCATGCGGTAGTCGTGGAATTAGGGAGTGTTCATCAAACTGTAATTTACTGCAAAGAAGTGTAAACACTATCGCCACAGAATAAATAAATAAATATTACTGGACATTTCACACAACGCTATCTAGCCCCAAACTAAGCAGAGCTTGTACTATGGGAACTAGATAACTGATAGAATACTTATACACTTTTTTTTGTAAATACATACTTATAATATATTATATAGAAAAACAACCAGACCCGGAACAAATATCTTTAGATCATGCAAACATTTGTTCCGCAGCGGGAATCGAACCCGCTACCTCCTGCATCTCAGCCGGCTATTCGCCCACTGCGCCACGGAGGTCGTCGAGGAGGCATAGGGATATACTGTGCTAACGCATAAATTAATGAAGTTTCAGTACTTATTAATATTTCATGAAAATTATACTTTCTTCTTGAATTTAGTATTAAATTTAAAAAAAACAAATTCTATATTACATAGCATCTTTATTTTCTGTATTTGTTCTGTAAAGTAGTATTTGTCATTTACATAGAGGTGAAATTGGTATCGCATTCCCGGTTCAATGGGAAGGACGCCATTTCAAATCCCGTCTGGGGTTTGGAAATCACGATTTTTAATCTGTACGTGCTTTTTGAAATCGATTTTCCACTTAGCGTCCGTTCAGAAGAGCGGTGTCAACCACAGCAACTAAAATGTGGCCGGCCGCAAAATCGTGTAAAACCATTAGCACGTACCACATTTTACAGTTGCGTTCAACTGTGTCGCGAACATGTGGTCAATACCGACGACATCGCAGCCACATCGTAGCCACAATGCGGCTACAACGCGGTCACAACGTAACTTCTGGCACTTCATGGTGCTCATTCGCACAAGCTACTGCCCGGCCACATTTTTTCACAGTGGTAAAGGTACTTAAAGGATCTGTACATAGGTCTCCCCATTGATTTCCAGAGTGACCAATCTCGTGCCACCTGCAAACAGCTCCCAGCAACCTCTACTAGTTCGTCTTTCCATCTAGTGCGGGTCGAATGTACAAGCATCGCATGGCATAATTATGTAATACCACAGGTTGTAGTTGAAATCGGCTCTATCCGGATCTAATATTAAAATGAGCGGCAATTTGTGTCGAGCCGATACCGGAACGATCAATCTCCTGGATTGAAAACACCCTATTTGTACTCGTACACAGACAAAGGCTGTGGAGACGAGTTTTTACTAAATAAATTTTATTATTTTATACTACGTGTAGATCGACCTTTTTCCACAAAACTCTTATGGGAAGCCTCTAATATTATTACAGGATTTGCGTTTCTAATAATACGAATACATATAATACAAGCAAGCAATTTGTCACCGAGTAGGTACTACTTATAAGGAAAAACAAAATGAAATTTGTTCTACACTAATTAAATAATTCGTAGCAATAAGCTACGAAAGTGCTACGAACTGTCTGCGATCTGCTTTTTAGGATTTTTTTGTACAAACATTGGAATATATCGCTTCTAGCGTCAAGACAGCCAGTTACACTATGTTTATTGTAATCTTAAGGTACGAGTGAATAGGTATCTTCTACATCTTCGTGCGCTATCTTAGACCACCGGTGAGATTGTAGTTAAACAAAGATCTTTTTTTTTTGACCAGCCTACATTTTCTCACTACTAGGCAAAGGCCTCCCCTAACTCCTTCCTCCTTCCCAAAAAGCAATCTTGGCGTAAATTACATATATATATATTTTTTATATAAATTATAGGCTAGCGTTTGACCACTATCTCGCCTGATGGTAAGCGATGATGCAGTCTACGTTGGTACACGCTTGCCTAAAAGAAACCTATTCACTCGTGACTTGAAGATCCCTAGGTTGTAGTTATCAGGAAACACAGACTCAGGCAAGGCGTTCCACTCCTTGGCGGTGCGCATAATAAAGGTGGAAAAGTACCGCTTTGTGCGTATGGGAGGTATGTCTACCATGTAGCGGTGGCGCATCGCGGAGCGTCTGGTTGTCCGATCATAGAATGGGGATGGTGGGATCAGGTTGAAAATCTCCGCAGCACACTCTCCGAAATGTATCCGATAAAAAACCGAGAGGCTTGCAACCTTTCGACGATGCTCGAGGCTGTGGAGCCTTGCATTTGCTACCTCGTCATTGCAAATGAGCTTCTTGGCTCTTCTCTCAATTGAACCAAGAGCCCCTAGCTGGTACTTCGCTGATCCGTCCCAGAGGTGAGAACAGTACTCCAGACATGATCGCACTTGTGCTTGGTAAGTTGAGCAACTGTCCCGGTGTGAAGTATTGCCTCACCTTTGCAAGTATTCCAAGCTTCTTAGCGGCCAGCTGGGCTTTCGACTCAATGTAGGAGCCGAAATTGAGAGTGGGTGTTAATGAGATACCAAGAAGCTCGAGGTGATCAGAAATCAGCACGGGTACATTACGTAAAGTAGGAGCCAGATGAAATAGATTTAGGAATGTACTTAATGTCTCATCTTCTCCTTATGTTTTGTGTTCGCAACGTTATTCAAATAAGAAGCGTCGCGTATCGCAGACGACTTGTCGCTTGATTGATAGCTACAGACCATTTTTAATCATCCCTCCAAATCTAAACCAACAAGCTTTAACACCATCTCACTTGAACAAGAGTTTGAACCCTATAACTTATAGGTAAGGTTCAATTTTCTTTCAATTTTGATATTTATTTAGGACTTTTTTTTGCATGTTTAAAGTAACAAGCAATGTTTAATTTTTAATAACTGCCGTTGCCGAATATCGTATCATTTTCCAAGGGCTCTATGTTTGCTGATAAAAGATCTTTGGTTGACAAAATCATCAGTACATATATTTCATTCGTAAAGAAGTAATTATAAACGTCAATAAAAAAATGGTTAAGGTTTTTATCTTCCTGTGACAGAAAAGAAGACTGAATGTAGAACCAGGATTTACACAGGCTTATTAACTTATATAAATTAAATACAGTTCTAAAAACCAAATTTTAAAATATCCTGTCTGGTTCGTTAAAAAAATTAATTAAATTTTATAGGTAGGTACCTGAAAATTAGTGTAAAAATGAGTAAGTTTAAGTAAAAATGTGGCCACGCGCGGTGATGCAGGTGCAGCAAGCTGCTGACTGAGTAATGACCCTGCGATGGAACCAGGAACACAGCTCGTCAGCCCACAAGATGGCTCGACGACATACAGCGCAGGATAGAGGTGAATGGCGACAACGAAGAGCAGCCTAGGCCCAGAAGTGGGATGAGAAGGGCTGACGATGATGATGATGAAGTAAAAATAAACAAGTATGGTACTTTTTTTGAATTTATATTAAATATTAATATCAAAAGTAATAAAAGGGGTATTGGACTCATTGGTTAATATAATTTGTACTAAAAACGTCCTCAAATTCAAACTGCTAGTATAAACTTGACTAGATTATAATTATATTGGAATTTCATATTGTATACTAAAAAAAATATCAAAGAAACAATAGAACATTCGAGATATCCTACTAACGATATTTTCCATACTACGGGAAGTAAGACCTCTATTGTATGTTAATCGAAGTTATTCCAAAGGATATTATCAAGACATCCTCCGAATAGTTGGAGACATTGGCATCAGCTGGTGTCTGACGTGGGTTGTTAATTTCCGGACCTACACTGTACATGCAACAGTACTAACGAATAGAAGATTCACTAGATACACACCAATTTTTTTTTTATAAATTAAAGGCAAGTGTAGTAGAGTTTCTTGTGATAGATCTCGTGCGGGGAAGCACTACCACCATACCCATTGCTGCCGCCAAGCAGCATTGCTGTATTTTGGTTTGAAGGGTATGGTTTTTGGTGAAATTACAGGCACATAAGGCTTTACACCTGTATGCCTCAAGTTGATGGACGCAGGGCAGCGCATCATAGGGCATATTGCTAATGTGCTTGACCTACGAGTCAATTCTCTGTTACAGGCGATGGTCATCAGTTAACATCAGGTGGGCCATAAGCTTATTCTATCTATAAATAGTATAAAAAAAGGCTACCGTTTGACCACGATCTCGCCTGATGGTAACGTACAGACAGCGGTTACCTGCTAACTGGATACCTGCATGTTTAAAGATGGAATAAAAACTTGTAGAAGGATGATTTCCAAGATAATTTTATTACGCGTCGTGTGTTAAGATACAATCTATATTTTATTAAACAAACTTTTTAACTTTTTATTTCAATCTTTAAACAAGGATGCGGTTACCAATTAGTGACGCTGACTGTACGTAAACTATACATACATAATGTTTGAGATACATAATATTTACAAAAAAACACTACTTTATGGACACCTTCCGATCGCAATAACTACAAGAGGATAATCAGAGGCAAATCTAAATATTACGTTTCATATTAAATGCAACATTTTTATTTTGTTTTTCATAATCTATGCTCTTTCACTGTTGGGTAACGGTCTTCCCAGTTTTGAACTATTATATAAGCATTCACAATTTTTTGTCAAGAAGTATAATACTCTCCTGTGAGTCATACCACCAAAGAAATAAAGTTCATTTTACATTGAAACCCAATCCAAAGTGACATAAGCTGGGATAACGGGAATCCGGGAATCCGGTATCCCGGGACAGCTAATGGAGTTTATCCACTAACCCCGTAAATACAACAAATTCTACGACAAACCACGGCCCAAGTTCTCTGCCTGATTAGAATTACGTAGTTCCAATGGTTTCGTCAAGTTTGATAATTCAATTTGTAAGTTTCATGGGATAAACTTGAAGTAAGCAATACCGGAAGCCTTTGCTGTTAAGTACAACATAACTTTCTGAACCTTTGAGGGACCAACGAAGGGAAAGATGGAGCATTCTTTCTGTATCAAATAAACGTATTTTTCTTTCTTTCTTTCTTGCATCTTTGTCTTCTATACATAGTATAATGAAGTAGCTTCCGCTGTCTGTTCGCTTAGATCTTTTAAACTACACAACGGATTTTAATACAGTTTTCAGCAATAGATAGAGTGATTAAAGAAGCTATAGAGAGCTATTAAATAATATAGCCTATAGCACTCGGGGATAGTTGAGCTTTCTATCAGTATAGTACATTATGATTATAAGTGCGGTAAGTTGAAAATTACAGCCGAGGCGATATTGCTAGTCCGAGCCGTAGACGCGGGCTACAAGAAAGCAGAGGCTGTAATTATCAAAGCGCACGTATGTTATACGACGTTTTATAACATATTTGCGAGGAAACAAATAAAACTTGGACTTTCTTAAACGAATAAATCTTTAATCACTTGTTAAAGCAGTTAGAAAAATTTGAACAATTTGCGATGCGCGCGCATCAGCGCTTTTTTTTAAGGCAAATGCACAAAAACAGCCAGTATTACTAATAAAGTAAATTAATATTTTTTATTTTTGTTACAGATTGTTGTTGTTAGGTTGTAATTTATTGACAAAATTCATTAAATTAAAGAATTCAATGTTTATTTTTTATATTTTATCTCCCAATGGTAATTTTATTTATAAAATATTGACCACTTTCCTGACGTAAAACTCTTTGCTAAGATTTAAAAAAGTACCGTTCGTTTTAGACGGAGCATCTTGATAAACCGTACGTTTTACCTTATTAAAAAGAAATTCGTGCGGATTACATTACAATAACGCACAAGTACATAATGACATACATTACGATATTGAAATTGGTGAAATAAGAGACCCTTTACGAGCAAATGTGTTATAATAATAGGTATCAGTCAGTTTTAGTACTTTAAGTGGTTACCCATTACATACAAACATACAAATAATATAAAAATATATATACACATAAAAATATAATATAAATATATATATTTTATATATAATATATAATATAAAGTTAGGTAAAGTCAAAAAAATTGAAACTATCCCAGCAGCCCCCAGCCCAATCTTTTAAAAATTTTAAGACAAATAGGGTCGCAATGATGAGTCATAATAAATTTCCAACTACCGGGGCGTTCTTCAGCCCATTTTTTCTAGATCTCAAAATAAGCTCTATGTAACTGTAACGCGGGCGAATCCGCGGGTGGGTCAGCTAGTACATACATAACTCTGTTTGTTAGTTTGTTTGTTACACGACTAAACCGCTGAACGGATCGTAATGAAATTTTGCAAGGAGATAGATCATATCCTGGGAAAGGACATAGACTACGTATATATTAGTAACTTAATAAAAATTAAAAAGCCGTTTATTTCACACAAATTAGATCAGTCAATTTTATAATTCTTCAATAATCTCAAATCAAATAGTTCAAGTGTAACTCCAATTATTTTGTATTTTTTTCATGGCTGGACCGATTTCGATGAAGCCTATGTATTGTGTAGACTGCTAAGGCAAGTCGAGGTACTGGCGTACGAGTAGACAAGCCAAGTAGCTGTCTTTCTGGCTAGGCAGCAGCTCGCACCGTGTAAACGAGCTATTAGACATAACCCTTTCGCATTTAAAAAAACATGCAGAAATATAAAAAGCATAACTAATAAATAACATCTATAGGGTGGTTGATAATATACGCAAAAAAATGAAAAAGGTTATTTTGATGAGCATAATAAATAAATTTGTGAAATGTTTACCATAGAAATGTAAAATTTATTTTGGCATGTAAAAACAAACTCATTATTAAACATAAGTTGTGCTGTTGCATATGCTTGCCATCTAACCACAGATACTGTATTGGTGACGTTTCGAGATATCTCTTGTCCCTTTCTAACCCAAAACCCGCAGCCATTTAAGAAAGAGATATCAAATCGGCTTTTATATTTGGATGTCGATTGCCAGAGTTGGCAATAAGTTATATATCGAATTAATCACCTAAACTTAGTCGATTTTCTTTAAAATTTGATAATATAACCAGTAGTTTTTTTTTTGAGAATTCTTATTTTATATTTTGAGAAACCGTCACTTAAATATCGTCAGTATATTACCAAACATCCTGTATAACGGCACAATAATAATGATGCGCCCGCTAATACTCTCCCACAAAATCCCACAGCCAAATAAATACACGAAATAAATTACATGATACCAATAAAACAACATCCTTGTCCATAGAATGGAATATTTTTACATAGCAATGTGTACTTTAAAATCTGCAGGATAAGTTTCACAGTAGCATGTAGCACGCGTTTGATCATAAAAGCATTCAACTACTTTTCATCTCTAGCGGTTAATCGAGCGAAGGTAAACATGCCATTTTTGCGGAAAATATCGAAGCTTTGTCGATGGGAACTTGAATATCTCGAATACAATCATTAATCATGCATCGTACAATGTAGTCGGTCGGTAGGAATTAATGGAGTGAGTTTTGTCGTATGGGTTTAGAAAAGCGTACGGATAATGGAAGGTATTGTCTGATTATGCTGTCAGTAGCGGCTAATGACTGGCACGTGGTTTATGTATGTGTTCGTGATGTAGAGCAAAAATGATGTTGCCATTTTCTCCTCGTTCTACATTTTATAGTGAATAAAAAATCAGGATAAATAAAAAATTACTGAACATTTCACAATACACATACTTCTAGCCCCAAACTAAGCAGAGCTTGTAGGTACTATGGGAACCAAATAATTAATATAATACTTATATACATTTTTTTTGTAACTATATATTATAAAATATAGAAAAATATCCAGACCTGGAACAAATATCTGTAGATTATGCAAATGTATGTTTCGCCGCGGGAATCGAACCCGCTACGCCAGTATACGCGCTATATGTATATCATTTCTGCTAATGTGTTTGTTTTGGAAGACATCACCAAAGTGGTATGTGATCCATTTAATTTATTTCAATCCTTTTTATCTATAAATAAAAAAATCACACTAATATTACCTACCTATACATAAGAAAGAAAGAAAGAAAGAAAATACATTTATTTGCAGACATTACAAAACAAAGACATACACAGTTACAAAAATAACACGACAATAAGTATAACATACAAAAAATTTAAATAAAAATATTGAATATAAATAGGTAGGTAGTAGGTACGTCCAAGTTATGAGCGTCCGCAAACTAGGATCCGGCTCAGCATTATGCGCCACGCACTAGTAAATACGAGTACGCAGCGCGCTGGTCTTCCGCCGGTTCCTAAATACATATAGTACATGCGAAAGTTTGAATGTTATTTATTTGTTTGTTTGTTACTCAATCACGTCGTAACGGCTTAACCGATGAAATTTAGTATGTACGTAGATTATAACCTGGCTTAACACATAGGCTACTTTTTATACCATAAATCAGGTCCCATGGGATAACAATGGGGTGTCAAGTCAAGTTGCAACAGCGAGTTTAGCTTTATTTCTAGATTACCTACACATATACCTAGTAGTGTAACGCGTACGAAGTCACGGGCAACAGCTAGTATTTAAATATGACTCCAAGTGTCCCTTATGAGAGGTTCTTTTCAAAAGCGTTTATTTCCCAATGGACGATAGGATTTCCTTTCTGGTTGGGAGTTTTTTACCCCCTAAGACAAAACGGAGGTTTTGTTTTTAAGCACTTGTCTAGTTGTATTTGCTCCCAAGCTGATGAACCGATTAAATTGTAAGCTGTTATTTGCTAGATTTTACATAGCATAGAAAAAATATTGGTATCGATCCAAAAATGTATGGCTTTATAATAAACTAGCTGACCAATCCGCAGCTTCGCACGCGTAGTTTTTCAATAAAACATTACCCTCCTTCTGCGCGGTTGGATAAAAAATAGCTTATGTTACTCCGAGATAATGTAGCATTCTAATGGGGAAAGAACTTAATTAATCGGACCACTAGTTTTGAGTTTATTCGTTACATATATACAAATATTTCCTCTTAATATTAAGTATAGATACACTTTTATGCTTATTTCGTTCCTCGTTTGAAATTACTTCCGTATAAAGTCCACAATTAAAATAAATACTACTCAAATAGGGGTAATGAAAATACAAATCCCTCCAAACTCTGAATAAACAACTTTTATTTTCCCATTCAGCGTTTTAATAACAAATTGTTGTGCTCAATCCGAGAAAACGACTAAAATAAACGTTAACGAGCAAAGTTACCATCTTATCCAGCCCTTTATAAACAAGTCAAACTACAGAAATAAACCGAAATGTTTCATTTTCGATTGCGGAATAAATAGAGGGGAAGTTCTGGAAGCGGTCCCAGCACAGTTGTCGAGAGGTACTTGGCTTCATAGTAAGTACTGTTGAATAATTGCTATGCTTAAATGAGGATTAGAAACATCCGACCAGTTTTACAGATCGGATCGACAAAGAAAATAGGCAAAACTGAACCCAAGAAAAACCTATGGAAAATCATTAAATAAATAAATAATGCTGGAAATTTCACACAGTGCTATCTAACCCCAAACCAAGCAAAACTTGTACTATAGGAACCAGATGACTGACAGAGTATTTAGGTATACTACGTGTTTTGGTACGACATTAAATGAAAACACGGATATGGCTAGTGGCAAGTGTTCAGATTAATTTATTTCCACTTCGATACAACTGTAGATACACTGTGGGTTCGCCATAATCGAAAACGATTAGGAGGACATCAGGTACACTAGGAAAAGTCAAAAAACATTACAATTTTGAGTAACTTAATTAAGAGGTTTTTAACAAGTAAAAATAATATTAAAAAAAGCATGTGTGCAATTCACACGTGGTAGAAATGAAACCTTCATAAAAAGAGAACCACGGACATAAGAAACACTGTATAATGCTTCCTACCTCATTTTCTCCCACGTTATATCTTATGAATTCATGTGTTTGTCTCTTTTTATTGTCGCTTTTTCGTTTATCGACTTTCAAATCACAACGATGCTATAGACGTTTTTACTTCAAAAATACATTAACAGTTATGTATTTAGGTCATCAGCGAGTGCATCGTCAAGGAATGCATAATATTTTGTCATTAATGATTGTTTTATCATTAAACTAAAATGAGTAGGGTCTGTAGTATTCTGCAGTTTCTTATGCAGTTTGTTGTACAACCTTATGCTCATACAAACAGAACTTTTTCCAACTTTGGCCAGTCTATGTTTTGGAAGGCAAATGTTATTTTTATTTCTTGTATTGTAATTATGAATTTCATGTCAAATTTATTTATTATTAATTTAACAAACATCAGATTGTGATAGATGTATTAATTCCTAGCTTTTTGAATTTTTCCCTACAAGACTCTAAATTCTGGAATTAAATTGTTGTAAAATAGGTTTTTTTTTAATTAATTACAATAGAAGATCTGAATTTTTTCCTATAATAGTAATAAAACATGCAACATATTCATCATGTAAGTAGGTACCTGTTAAACTGACTAAGCGACATCGTCGAAATGGCGCAACCGATTTAGGTAAGTTCAAATTTGTTTATTGGAAATGTATCGATTACTGAATAAATATTCAAGCTACTGGTACACTAAAATCAGTTAATACGATTTTGGATGTTTGTATTAAATTAATGTCGTACATAACAAAACAGGTTGTATATATATTTTTTTCCTGATGACCCAAAAAAGATCACACCCAACGCTATAGATGTGGCAAAACACTATTAAAAACAGTATGTTTGTCCATTGACACGTCATAACAACATATACGCCTTAAGAAGTAAACCGATTATTATGTGAGGATATAATAATAATAATTAAATAATTTATTTATTTAGCAACAAACTTCAATATTTCACAAATAAATAAATAAATATCGCTGGACATTTCACACAGCGCTATCTAGCCCCAAACTAAGCAGAGCTTGTACTATGGGAACCAGACAACTGATAGAATACTTATGTATAGTGTTACGCCGAGGCTGTTAAACAATGAGTAATAATCGAACCTTCTCGAACGCTTTTGTCTTGCTGTGTTATTGTTGCTATTGTTTGTGGTTGCGCACAATGGGGATGGGTCGTTTTGTCGAAACACCGACCCTTTCCTGGAAGGATCGACGTCGTTCTCGAACAATCGAAATGTGTGCGATATAAATAGGCCGGAGAGATGGCCGGACAGTCAGTCTCAGTCTCAGTTAGTGAGTGAGTCTCAGCGAGGCCCTGGAGGACTGACTGAGAAGGACTGACTGACTGACTGGGAAGGGTCTCGCGTGAACAGTAGTGGCTCCCGAGTCAGTCTGGATTAAGCTATACGTGCGATCATTTCGGTGACTTTAAGTGATGCAACAGTAGTGTGAATTAGTGTGTTGTGATACGTGTGACCAAGTTCGTGTATTCATCGTCTAGTGCTGAATAAAAGTGTTATTTTGGTTAGATCGATTCCCATTATTTTATCCCGAACCCTCAGCTCGTAACAATATACCTATATATATATTTATATTTGTAAATACATACTTATAATATATAGAAAAATACCCAGACACGGAACAAATATATGTAGATAATGCAAACATTTGTTCCGCGGCGGAAATCGAACCCGCTACCTCCTGCGTCCCAGCCGGCTATACGCCCACTGCACCACGGAGGCAGTCCGGCACGGAAATAAAAATTACAATGATTCACTAGGTAAGTACATTTCAGGGTGGAAAACAGGTTTCCAAACTAGGATGGACCTGTATGATGGCATACCTATTACCTCCCTCCGGACTATGGTTCATAATGGAATGTATGTGTGAGTGTGTGAGTATGTTGGTGTGTGTGATTTGAGTCTGAGTATGTGTGTGTGTGTGCGTGTGTGTGTGTCTATGTGCATGCGAGGGTGTGTGGTGAGTGTTTGTGTGTGAAAGAGTGTGTGGTGTAAGTACCTATATATAGTTTCAGCAAACGCTAATCAGGGTACTACACTACAAACCGACCTTAGCTATATTTAATTAACTTTTCTACGCTTCTTATTGCCCAGATTTTACAACCCTCAGACATAAAAGCTAATTTAAAATCCTAAGCTCGCGTGTCTTATCCTCCATCGGCGATTATCCTAGCCACGTCAAGTTTGGCTGATGGCAATCATTATTACCACCGATACAATTTAAACTGAGGATCTATGAGCCTATTGAACTGGACAGAGGAATCTATAGAGTTGTTTTTTTTTCTGATGGACTATTTTGCTGTTGGCCTCTGAGGCCAATACAGCTTAACCGAACTTTTGGCAAGCGCAGATGGCGCTGAGCCCAGTAAGTTTTGAAGAGGCAACTAGTGCAAAGGCACCACTTAGTTATGAACCTTTGCTTGGGCCGTGGCCAGGATCGGGATGGAAGAGAAACGCCCAGGTGCATGTCTGTACCTTGTGGGTGTATCTGTACAGTGTTTGCTCTGCCTAATGTGACTCTGAAATCACCTCAGCTAACGCGGAGTAGTGTTGTCATTTGGATATCGGAGAACATGTCTTGTTTGACGGAGGGTTTAATGGAGTTGATTGTAAAGTTACAGGACTTTTAAAGTCTACGTATACTACTGCTTAGATGTTATGTTATTTTATGTAAACTAGTGGCCAAGTAAGGATTAGAATTTAATGTCTTTTGTCTTATCATGCATTATTGTCCATCATAGCGTACTGCATCACTTCCTGGGGTGGCTCAGTTAAAACCTCGATGCTAAGACTAGAAAGGGCTCAGAGAGCTGTTCTTAAAGTGATGAATAAAAAACCTATCTGGTTCCCTACTACTGAGCTTTACTCGATCTGTTCAGTCCCCACAGTTCGGCAAACATTCATTTTGCAAACTATTCTTCGCAAGCACTCTCAGTTGTTCTATGACCCTAACCTGATACATTCGAAACGGAGAGCAGATAAAGTTTGCAAAATAGCTCAACGACGTACAGCAGTGGCAAGTCGTCACTTCTTTTTTATTAGCTCTTCCTTGTACAACAGAGTTAACAAGGAAATTAACATTTACCCGCTACCCCACAACAAATGTAAGATTAAATGTCTAGAGTGGCTTAAATCTTTAAATTACGAAGATACTGAGGACCTCCTAAAGATTCCCAAATAGTGCCTACACACAAAAACACACACTCCATTACACACATACATACACATACACCCTCATACAAACACACACACACACACACACATACTCACAAATACATCCACCCACACAGATCCTTCTGAGGGCTTAGCCAAGTTACATTCGCTACGATACAAATCGTTTTCGAAAGTCGTCAACGCTTTATCAGAAGCGAAGATAAAAGATCGTATTACGAAGAGTCGTATTACGTTTACCCTGACGAACGCTAAATCCATTCGTCTGTTCATTAACTCTATGTTTAGCTATGGAATTCCGTCAGTAAAGTATGTAGGTACATTAATCGCCGCTGTCATTGCGTCATTGTTCGGACCGTAGACGGAGAAAGCGCAATTTCTGGTGATTTTCGTTGATATTATTTACTTATTAATATTTGCCTATGACCAGTGAACTTGGTAATATGGTACGTTGTAGTATTTTAGACTGTAAAAGTGATAATTTAACGGAAAGAAGAAAATGTAAGCTTTCATCGGTAAGTAGCGTGATTGTTAATATTTGTCAATAAAACATAATGCCGGAGTATGCGCAGTCTCCCTATTTAAATATTTAATACTTTAGTTGGCTTTCTATTGCTATTCGTATATTTCTTTATATTTTAAATTCTAAAATCTCCCAAACCAGCTGAAATCTCGCAAAAAAGTATTCTTTAGTTTGGTTATACGATCTTTCGGGCTGCCAACAAGAACAAACCTATTTTCCCAAAAATCTTAACATAACGCGTCCGTGGTAATATCGAATTTTATATAAATCCATTAATTTGTTTTCAGTTTTGTCACAATAAGAATTTATCAGGTCAAAATGGGCTTAACTGATTGAAATCCTGTTTTTTTCAATGGTTTACTATGATTTCAAGGGAAAATTCTTAGTTAGTTTATTGTATAAAATGTGTAGGTACCATAGATTTATTGAAAATCCAGATTGGTGAGCGCAGTAGATAAGGTACTATTGGTGTTAAATATTCAGTGAGATGATTGTGCCGTCCCCTGTTGTAATCATTTTAGTCGCGTGATAAGTAACTCACAGGAATTGAAAGGGTCCTATTCTATGGCTTAGACTACACAACAACAGCACAATTAACCTACATGTTTGTTTTACAGATTTCCCAAAGAGTTAAATTTATTAAATTGCTGGGTTAAAGCTACGGGTCACCGAGATTGGCAACCAACTGAAGGAACCCGCGCGCGTCTGCTCGAGACATTTTCAGACTCAATGTTATAGACGGGCTAAAAAATAACACTGTAGGATCCATTCCGAAGCTATATTATGTACATGTAAGTTAAAGTTTTTGATGTGAAACCGTCATGGCTTCAGAGCGATGCCATAAGATACGAGTAATATCGTCATCTATCAATTGGGAAGTTGGGCCGATTGGGGTGTTGGGCCGTTGGTTGGACCGTCATACTTATTTATATTGCGTATGATAAGATAAGACACGGTTTTCAATAATTATATTATTTATCATAATTTATTTAGATGTTTCACATCTGCCGAGCGTCCTGAGACGGCACAGTTTTTGTTGTTTATTAAAGTCTCAAAATCCTTTTAATGTTAAAAATGCCATTTAATCGTAAAAAATATAGCTAGCTATGTTATCATAATATAATATAGTTGTTATCAATTTTTTTCTAATCGTTTCAGAACTTGGATGAACAATTTGAACGTAACACCTGACATGTGCAATACTGCTCGGAAAATAACAATACTGCGCTTCAAAAATTGGCAACTATAGAAAAAGAATGCTGAACTTTCAGGCTGGATCATTTATCAAACAACAGACTGCTGATGCATTAAAATCAATAGATCCTATCTACCAAGATAATTAAAAAAAGTCAGGGTTAAAAATGCATATTTGTTAATTATATTGTGTAGAATAATTTATGCGCCTAATTTTTGTATCCAATTCCTGTCTTTTTTCTATATGTTACTGCTAAGAATAAATAGATAGGTACTCTCGAAAATTTGCACATTAATTATAGGTGTATTAAGTTAAAAAATTACTTGTTTTTATTTGCCCTGCAACGTCTGTCGTTGGCAAATTTATACAAGGTTCATACTGTTTTGCTGGTTGTTGCTTTAGTATACAATATTAGAATGCACGAGGCACGATTAGAATCGGGGTAAAAATTGTATGATGTGGCAGCCCAGAATTTTGCGGCTACGTCATCCAGTGTTACCGTTTTAGCCACTTTGTGGCTAGATCTAGCAGATTTTCAATGGTTTCAGCCAAAAAATAATTAATTTTAGCCACCAAAACTTATCTAGCTATGTACTTCTAGTATTATTTTAAATCATTACTATTTATATAACTTTTGCCAAAAGTCTACCGACTAAGCCGTTTTTTAAATGATTTAAACTAAACTCATGGACACACGTCCATGCGCTTAGGTTTAGGGCTTCTACCCATACTCACCTACGGTGCGCAGACTTGGTCTTTCACTGTTAGCTCGAGGTATGTCAGGGGACTATGGAGCGCAGTATTTTAGGTGTCCGGTTATCAGACCGAATACCGAACTCGTACTGCGCTCGCAAATAAAGATTATGGATATCACAAAAAAAATCAGCACAGCTCAAGTGGGATTGGGTTGGCCACGTTTGCCGCATGCCCGAAGATCTATGGGCAAAGATAACAACCGATTGGGTCCCTAATGCAATACGCCCACGCGGAAGACCACCACGGAGATGGCGTAACGACAATGGATGACGCCGATTGCGAGTATGGGATAATGAAGCAGGCTAAAACTGCTTAATAATTTAGCCACTTCTAGCAATATTTCGAAAGTGATTCTTTCACAAAACTGCAGGAACATTTTCTAAAAAAATCCAAGTTCGATTTATCTGACAGATTTCGACTTTGACAATTATTTCGAGGATCAACTGTCAAATTCGCATTGTGTAAGAGCCTGTCAAAACGAAACCGAGATGAACGAATGAAACACCCTTTTGAAGCATTATTTCGAATTGTGTAGGATAAATTTCAGCTTCATTGACATCCGAATGACGGCTGATATGATAATGTCAAGCAAAGCAGGTATCTCTAGACTTCAATATTCCCAACTTAGTGCTTTCGGCACTAGATTTAGTGCATTTCTTGATGTTTTAGCGCTCAAAATTCCATAACAGTGCCTAGTGCCCTAACTAGCGCATTTTTAAAAGTCTGCAATTTATTACGCACATTGGTAAAAACAAAACCAATCAATAGCGCGTTTTGAAACACGGTTAAATTTAAACAATTTATAGTTAAATTACAAGTATAAACTCCAACAATCAACTCCTGGTCCCTCAACTTCTGAAACAGCCACCACAGCAACCGTGAATTCAGACCATGATTCCAATTCTGATTCGGACGACGATCTAATTTTGTAATAACTACTTAATATTCTCAATAAAAAAACTTCTTTTTTAAAATATTTTTATAAATTTTATTTATTTGGTGCTCTTTTATCAAAATTAGCACAACCCTAGTGCATTTTAGGGTTTGTTTAGCGCATTTCTTACAATAGCAGTTGGCAACACTGCTCGACTTGCCAGTGTACTTGAATACAAATTAAAGAAAATATGTTATGTATAAATTATTCGATTGCCTAGCGATTCTTAGTTTAATTTATTTGATGAGCTCGAATAAACGAAGTGGTGTACATTTTTAATGCAGTTACATCATTTTTCAGCCAAACTCGAAGTGAAATGCGGCCTAACATGTAAGCCTAATATATACCTACTTTTGTTTGATGTAGATTTTTTGCCTATAAAATCAAGGGAAGTCCTACGTATTTTGACAAAGTATTCTTGCTTTTCATAAGTCATAACCAATAATATGACAAAACATTGTAAACAACGCGTAAGTAAGTTAGGAGAGACTAGCCTCTAACTATTTCAGCCAAATTACCTAAGAAATGTATGTAAACAAACCATACATAACCTCGAAAGTAAAATTTTAACAAGTTTCTTTTTTGCAGATTTATACAAAGAATGGTATTTCCTGGAGTAGTCTGGTGCATTGACGACACTTATGTGGCTATAGTGAGAACACATGAACATGAGAAGATCTATTTCAATAGGAAAAAATATTATTCAATGTAGGTATGTAAAAATATCTTTGTATCAGAATTTACTAAATATTAATTAATAACAATTTGGCGTAAAGCGCTGCATTGGTGTTCTAAACAAGTGGTTCGCACCGAACTGAGATCTCGCGAGTCTCCTAAAAAACAAAAAAATATTATTCTTCGGGTGACTTGCACAACAATGCTATTTAGTGGCTAAATATGATTTAAGAAGTCATCAAATCATACAAATACGTCAAATTTAATCATGTTTATTCGCTAAATATGTTTAGAGATTGTTGTGCAAGCTGGCTTTAATATTTGACTAATAAAATGGTGCCACGAAATGCACAACCAACTAACTTAACCTACAGTTTCATTCAAATTACAAGTAACGGGAGTTCATGTTAATTGGCTGTCAGACTGACGTGCAAAGCCAGCTATTTATTTATATTGGGATATACCCTTACATGCAATAGTTTAGACGTTGTGGGTTCAAATCCTGCCTGTGCACCAAAGGATACTTTTAACTCATGTTTGTGTGATTAATGTATGCACTTATTTATGTTTTTAATGTTGTTTCAGAATCAAAATAAAATGATTTTGCTAAGCATGTCTACTGGAATAGAAATAGAAATTAAATTAAACACTCTCAGATGACCCGATACTTGATCAAAATCTGTCTCAAAGTGCTATAGTGCTCTACAGAAATCGGCCGAAAAACATAGTGTAACCATCAAATGGACTAAAGCTCACAGTTCCAAATACAGATTGAGAATTAATTCTGAAAAGGAGTACCAGAAAGACTGGGAACGTAAAACCGACTGCAAGCAAACAAAGACAATGCTTCTGGCAAAAAACAGAAAAACAACAAACACCCTGTTAAAAAAGAAACACGAAGATCTAAGGATGCTGGTGGGAATCATCGCAGGACACTACAAACTTAATCTCATCACCTGAAGACTGGAGCCATGGACAGTGGGCTTTGCCACAGATGCCTTCGGGAGGAAGAGACTGGAGCATGTGATACTCCACTGCACTGCCACAAACGATGCAAGACTGAGAACAGATCTGTAAGGGGTCATCGAATCCTCATCCTCCACCAACACCGCTACTACATCAATATCCACGGGAACCCTGGAAAGCTGCTGCCACTAACACAAAGTCCTACTCCATTAGTTATTTCACAGAGGATGGCTGGGGTCAGGTTAGAAGGGGGTAATACACAATACACCCCAATGCGGGACGCCAGTGCAGATCTCTTATTCCCCCCACCCTAGAATTAGATTGAATGCATCCTGGTTTTGTACATAATAGGCTGAAACACCAATGTTTATTCATCTGTACTTATCCAAAAGCTTTGTAATATTACCTTTATCTACATAAGTAAATTTGTAATTATGTGATGTTGTAATAATGTAGCTTGCTAAATATTTACTAATAACAATAGCAAAATTTCAGTTGTATTTTTCTTACCTAAACTTTTTCAAGGTAGGTCTATGAATTGAATAGATATTTGTATTATAAATAGTACAGTAAATGTATGCTTTTTTTAATACCTACACTCACAAGCTTTCTAATATAATTTTTTTTATATAAAATCTTTTTTAAAACATCTGACTCAGCTAACATGCTCTACCGGTCCAGATACGACCTGTTGAAGGAGGATGCTGTGTAGTTATTCATTACTGTGAACAATTATGGAACTGACCTCATCATCAAGCCTCTTGTATCATTTATCGAAAATGTAAACTGAGTCTGAATAAATCTATGTAATATATACGAATAAAGTAATTATCTAACTTTGCATCACTATAATCATTACTAAAACCTACAATTATCATCTTACCGAAATTTTACATTCGTCTCATTATCTTGAAACCAAAGTTTTTGAAGGTTTCACTTCTACCACATGTGAATTACACACATGCTTTTATTAATCATTTTTATTGATATCGACAATTATTTTCTTTAAATTATGTGAGATTTTTGACATTATTATTTCTCGTTATGCTCTTTTCAATATACCTATTATAATAATTTATTTTATTTACCATGTAACGATTTTTTTATTTTTTTTTTATTACATGCATATGAAACAAGCTTCTGGCCCACCTAATGTTAAGTGGTAACCATCGCCTATAACAGAGAATTGCCTCGTAGGTCTCGCTCGCTAGAAATGTGCCCTACGATGCACTGCCCTGCGTCCATCAACTTATTTCCTATACAGGGTGTCCCAGAACTCAACGTCAAGCCGAAACGGGATGAAAGGATTGATCATAACGATCACGAGAAAAATCTGAAAAAAAAAATATCCCATGCAGTTTGAAAATTATGGGCATTTTAAGAAAAACCTAGAAATTTGATCAAACTGTAGCATTTTTCGGTTATTGTGGTTATTCTTTTTTATTTTTGTTCATTTGAACTTTGGAAACATAATTCTAAATAACATTCCTAGAATCCCAATAAAAAATAATGACACAATTGCCTCAAGTTTCCGAGAATTGAGACTATTTGTTAAACTACGAATTTAAAATGTTCAAGATTCGTCGACTTTGACAGGCCCTCCTTTAAAAAAAATGTACTAGAGTGCCTTGGCAAGTGGCATTAAAAGTTGGCGCATTTAATCATAATTCTAAAATGATACAATACTTGTTAGTTCCATACAATAAAAAAGAGTAAAAAAATTAAAACCTCAAGTAACCCGATTTTTGCTATCTCAGTTAAAATGTTTTTGATTCGCACAAGCTCTAGGTAGGTTCTTAATTTTAAGGAAAAATGATGATTTACAAAGGCTCATCGTATTTTGCAAAGAGCCGAAATGCATCCGTTTCACGTACAACGAGTTCAAAGTCTTCTACCTCGAGATTATCAGGAAAGGATTTCTTTTTGTAGAACAATGCTACAGAGGCATAATGAGAATCCCCAATTCATCCAAAAAATTGTCTGGTCAGATGAATCGACATTTAAAAAAGATGGTTACATAAACTTGCACAATTATCACGAGTGGCATGTGGAGAATCCACATTTAATGCGAAAAGATAGATCGCAGTATCGTTTTAAAGTAAACCTGTGGACCGGAATTTTAAACGGTAAAATTATTGGGCCTATTGAACTGCCTCAGAACTTGAATGGAACTAATTACCTACATTTTTTAAGAGAAGATTTACCAACCCTGTTAGAAGACGTACCACTAGCAGATCTTCGCTACATGTGGTTTCAACAAGATGGCTGCCCAGCGCATTTTGCAGTGCAAGTAAGAGATTTCCTTGACCAGGAATATCCGGTAAGTTGGATTGGGCGTACAGGCACTGTCTCGTGGCCCGCCCGTTCACCAGATTTAAATCCCCTGGATTTTTTCTATTGGGGAGTTCTCAAAGAAAAAGTTTACTCAAAGCCCATTGAGAACGTAGCCGACCTGCGTGAACGTATTTCTCAAGCAGCTGAGGAGATCAACTCTCGAAGATATGCCCGACTAATAAGTAGATCTTTTTTAAGAAGATGTAGGGCTTGTATTAAGGCTGATGGTAAACAATTTGAACATTTATTGTAATAAAAAATGTTATTTCTCTATCTGACTTTTATTCCAGCAAACCTATATTAAACTAGATCAAGATTTTTCATTATTTTACTACATAATTTTACGAACTTTTATTCACTTTGGTAAAAGTGGCGACACTATTTGTCTCGCTCACTCATGGCAAACATACCCACTATACATCTCTCTCATCATTTTGCCTTAAAATTAAGAACCTACCTAGAGCTTGTGCGAATCAAAAACATTTTAACTGAGATAGCAAAAATCGGCTTACTTGAGGTTTTAATTTTTTTACTCTTTTTTACTGTATGGAACTAACAAGTATCGTATCATTTTAGAATTCTGATTAAATGCGCCAACTTTTAATGCTACTTGCCAAGGCACTCTAGTAGATATTTTTTAAAGGAGGGCCTGTCAAAGTCGACGAATCTTGAACATTTCAAATTCGTAGTTTAACAAATAGTCTCAATTCTCGGAAACTTGAGGCAATTGTGTCATTATTTTTTATTGGGATTCTAGAAATGTTATTTAGAATTACGTCTCCAAAGTTCAAATGAACAAAAATAAAAAAGAATAACCACAATAACCGAAAAATGGTACAGTTTGATCAAATTTCTAGGTTTTTCTTAAAATGCCCATAATTTTCAAACTGCATGGGATATTTTTTTTTTTTCAGATTTTTCTCGTGATCGTTATGATCAATCCTGTCACCCCGTTTCGGCTTGACGTTGAGTTCTGGGACACCCTGTATATATGCATATCATGTATAATGTGACTCTTAGAATCGCGATATCTCAGGAATGGTAACTCTTTGGAAAAAAACATATGGATCATTTTTGTAGAGAATTTTAAGATCTACAACTTTGGTTCGAGGTTTTATATAACAAAACTTACCGTTTTCGAGAAAAATACAACAAACCTCAAATTTTGACCTTTGACCCCGAATAACTTTTGTAGCACACATAGAATCGATGGGGATTTTTAAAACTATATTTGTAATGTAGTCCATTGAAATGTTACATTTTTTAGGCCTTACCTTGCGTTTTTTAGAGGACGCAATTTTATTTTTTTGATGTGTAGGGGGGTCAGTGTAAAGCTAAAACCAAGTATGTGGGGTCGCCACCCTTGTCCCACGGCCGCGATCTTGAAAATAGGGGTTGAAATGGTTTTTACGATATATCTCTTAAACTATTAATTTGATAAAAAATATTTGTTTACATTTTTTGTTGCAAATTAAATTCTCTACAACTTTGGTCTAGTAACTTTTTGTCGTAGAACTATAAATAAAAAAGTTATAAGCGAAAATGTTCAGAAATTCGAGAAAAAAGTTTATATTTTTCGATTTAATTTTTTTTTATCATTTTACGAAAAAATTATGTCAGACCATTTTTGTAGATCGTTTTTTGAGGAACAACTTTTATTCGCAACATTTTTTCATTAAGTCAATAGCTAAGGTTTTACAGCGCTCCGAAGTGAGTACTATTTTTGAGTACTCTTATCTATACCTATATTATACGTGTGTACTAATAATGTGTCATCAGTTATTATTTTTTTATTTTTTAAAAAATTATAATAACATAATAAAAAAAAACAACAATAACTGATGACACATTATTAGTCCACACGTAATAGTTAAGAGTACTGAAAAATAGTACTCACTTCGGAGCGCTGTAAAACCTTAGCTATTGACTTAATGAAAAAATGTTGCGAATAAAAGTTGTTCATCAAAAAACGATCTACAAAAATGGTCTGATATAATTTTTTCGTAAAATGATAAAAAAATAAGTTATATCGAAAAATATAATTTATTTCTCGAATTTCCGAACATTTTCGCTTATAACTTTTTTATTTATAGTTCTACGACAAAAAGTTACTAGACCAAAGTTGTAGAGAATTTAATTTGCAACAAAAAATGTTAACAAATTTTTTTTATCAAATTAATAGTTTAAGAGATATATCGTAAAAACCATTTCAACCCCTTTAACCTTCAACCATTAAAATAGTGCCATGAAATGAATAACCAGATAACTTGGTCCACAGTTTCATTCAAATTACAAGTAACCTCATGTTCATGTAACTTGGCCTACTCTTTTTTTAGGTACAAATGGCAGTTATTCTAGATTTTAGACCTATGCCTATATTTGGGTCACTTAGGCTACACGCATACCAAATTACAGCCCTGCGGGGTCACTAATGGGTGGTTACCGTTACGGTTACCGACACCTTTATATATAAGTAGGTATGTCATAATTGTTCAAGTTTTCATTTCAGTCGGCACTCTCGGAGTGCCATTTTTTCATTTTCCATCACTTGCATCCTGTACTTATCAGGTTGAAACTTTATACAATTTCCTGCTTCCTGCAAACCTTCTTTTGCGTGCAAAATAATGGGTTCTCTTCCCATTCAGCATTCATTTCATTTTAAACTGCCGTCAAACAATTAATCATACTTCACATAAGTCACAGAACCGAATGAACGGAATGGTAATAATATTCATCAAAATATACAAGTTTGTACTGTGAGGATAGAAATCCACAGACACTTTTATTAAAACTAATCATTATTACCAAAGCAATAAAGTTCATTATGTTGTACAGTGTTATCATTTAATTATGCTTTACGGGAAATCCCCGATCAATTTCATGAGTATTGCGATCTTGTACCTAAATGTATTTCCATCACACATACTTACGAAATTGACAAAACTACTAAATTCTACGAAGGCGTTTTGACCTAAGTACTAAAGAATCATAAGTTACGCTCGTAATCTACAAAAAAAGTAGAAATCTACCAAAGGTGGTCATTAGCATCATAATAGTCTGTGGAATTAATAACGAACGAGTCTCTCATAGAAAATCAAAGTAAATGCTGCCGCGTAAACACATACTTATACAGGTACATTAGTTTACCAACGGACTGAGTCAAAACATTCAACCTAATCACAACTACAGCACATATTAATAAAGTCACAAATCCTTTAAATATTACTATCATTCGTCTCAAATAACGAGCATAGTATTACATTACACTATGGAAAGATTTCTAGCAGTCGTTGTCGCTTTGTCGTAAATGAAGTTTTGTGCCTAGCCAAGTTACAGGTGTCGTATCGAACGTTAATTCCATTGGTCTGTGCGTCAGCTCTATGTTTTGTCTATGCCCTTCGTCAGCAAATACTAAATACCTCTCAGTGGAAGGCCGCCATCTTAGATATGCGCAAGAGATTTGACGCGCGTTTTTATCCACAGCGCCATCTGTGTTACCATGTCTGAACC
Organism: Philereme transversata; assembly: GCA_963924445.1. Lineage (NCBI taxonomy): Eukaryota > Metazoa > Arthropoda > Insecta > Lepidoptera > Geometridae > Philereme > Philereme transversata. The sequence goes on from OZ004342.1 coordinate 18,308,512, forward strand.
ATCGCGTAGTTCACTTAAGTAAGTAGAGTAAATCCATATCCGTGTGTTACTTGGTTCCACCGTTCGTTACTAGGTGGCGCTGTCATCAACAGTTATGAAAGTTTGATAAATTGTGAAAGTAAAGACAAATAAGTTATATCGTAATAAAGCACTAACAAAGATAACAAAATAAATGAAAATAATTATATTTCTTTACAAAAAATACCATTTAACCGAGAAAATACAACGCAATACAGAAAACTTAACTTGAAGACTGAGCTCAGCTGATAATAAATCGCCATTTTGTGTCGTTGTCTACAGGGTTCTGGCGTTCGCTTGATTCTTGGCAAGAAAATCGATGACAAAGCGGTAACGCTTGTCGTTTGTGTATTTTGGCTACGAAAATGTATGAGAAAGTAATCGTTCGACACAGTCGATTCGTTTGATGTAAATTGTTGTCGATGGGTCACGTGATATTTTCGTGGCATTGTGTGAATCCCATACATTTTAATTCCACAATAGATTCGACAGCTGACGTTTTCGCTTGTCAAAATTGTCTTTTGGCTACGGATTTGTATGAAAGTAAGTTTGACCCCGCCGAATCGTTTGATGGAATGGATTGTTATTGACACTTGGCTAGGAATTATATGTTCGTTGTCGACAGACCACGTGGTAAATTTATAGCATGTGTCAATCCCATACATTTTCGGGCGTATCGACTGGCGTCATCGTTTATCGACTGTAACTTGGCTAAGCCCTCTGGTCTGTTGGAGAATAACTAGTATTTTTGTTTAGTTTTATGATAATGTACCATTTACCTGATTGGAACTCATAGATATATAGGAGGAGGGCGTTGGTGTCTGTAACACAGTTTTCATACTAATACAGGCATCACCGTTTTAAACTGTACACATGACTGTATATTTTTGTTCCTTAATAAATGCTTTATTATTATTATTTATTATTTCTATTACTATTCAAGAGTGTTCTTTATGCTCAAACTTTCGATACTAGGCTTCTTATTCCCTGAAAGTATAATAGGTATAGCAATAAGCAATAAAAAACTATTAATGGACTTGTTTATGCGTTGGCGTTTTTATCCATATGGAACATGCCACAGAAGGTTGGATTTCTTATCCTCATTTTACCAACAAACTCGTATTCAAGTAGCTTTAAAGGTCCAAATCTCCACGAAATTAATAAACCCTTTGACCTCGTACGAAACCAGATGTTCGTAACCAGTTGCGGTAGAAGCAAAGTTCATTATGAAATTCGTGTAAGGAAAAAAACGCATTCCTTAGTTTCTTCACATGATACTGATTTCGAAATAGGAAACTTGCAATTAATTACGAGAAGTCTTCATACGTAACCGTAAAATTAAGTTTTCGATATGAAATGCGCTGATCGTCTCTATAATCCCCTGTTCTGAACTTTCAACCAAAGGGATCATCGTAGCTAATCTCGGGGGAGTGTAGGCGCTTACGCAAATGTCATTCACGCGACCCTCCATCGCCTTTCCTGGCCACTTTGTCCTGACCTTCCCCCCTCCCCCTCCTCTTTAGAAACGGACTGAAAAGGGCACTGGAATAGAAAACCACGGCTCTTCACGTGGTCACATCCGTTGAACAAGTGATATGGCGAGTGAAACAGGATTTGGGTTTGATTACATTGCGTTCTATTTTCGAATCCTTTGTGATGTTTTTCCTTTCTGTCTGGCCATTTACAGAAAGTTTGAAAATGGAATTATTATTATTTATATGTAGTAAAAAGGAGAGGTATGTACACTAAAGGTGATTTGTGTAAAATTTGTTTTTGTTTTGTAGTTGTAAGTTTGTAAATATTTTCCTCGTTCATCTTAATTTTTTCCTTTGCACTCTTCTGATCCGTTCCTTCGGGTTTTGTTTTAAATTTTATGTTTCCCAAAATTTTCATTATATGTTATTCTAGCTGACCCGCCGAACTTCGTACTACCTTGACATTCATATGACGTCCATAACATTCAATGTACGTCGCTGGTAGAATTGTCAATCGGCGATCATTAGCTGTATCTATGTATGAGAAAATAAATTTTCATCAAACCTTTATTTTGCGTGAGTTTTTCCGATATTTCAATAGTTATTCTGTTATTCAGGGCAAAGACAAATCTAACAAATCAAAGATCATCAAAATTGGTCTAGCTGTTCTTGAGTTATGAATGGTGTAACTAACCCGACTTTGTTTTATATAATATATATATATATATTAATGGCAAAGCACAAAGCCGTGTGGTGACAAAAAACTGGTTATCTGCGTAACCCCTGATCGTGTTTAATAATAATTATAAAAAGTTACATTTTAAATCTGCTTCCTATTTAAACATGTCATTTGCATTTTTTTAAACACAATTCAATCATGTTGTGATCAAAACGCTTTTCACTTTTATGAGCAAAAATTTGAAAGGAGGCCCTAAAACATTTATTTTAAGCTTGCTAATGCGTGTTAAACATTCTACAGATTTAACTTTGCAAATCTCATTTTACGCTCATATTTCATTATGAAATGAGTAAAATGTTATAATTTATTGCTCAAACATCCGTATAATATTTTACCAGTGGAAAATGGAATGGGACGACATGACGTGATCTATATTTTTAAACAAATTTATATTTAAACTTGGAACGCCTTCTGAGGTATGCGAGTACCTTTTGTAAATTATGTACCATAGGGTATTTATAACATAGTACCAATATAATAGGAAAAGACTGTAAATATGGAAACACAGCCATCTCATAAAATACTTAATTTAGCCGTATTGGCTTGATGGGATGCACACCGATTGTCGATCCGGCGGTTTCGAGTTCGAATCCTGGCCGTGCACCAGGAAACCATTGAGGTCCTCCATCGAGGTAGAACCGAAGATTAGAATAGAATAGAATATATTTATTTGACACACACAAAGAAACACAGAATGGATCACAAACAAAATAGTAGACAGACAGGAAAAATACAGTAGAATGAGATATTATAACATGGGTACCTACCCAGCCAGTAGGTAGGTGTACTAACTAGTCCCGATCCATGCCACGCATGCCCAAACAGGTCCTGCCTCAGCTTTAAGCTACTTTGTGCAAAGCAGCGCTGGTTTTCAGGCAGGGCCTTATGTAGGGTGACGTCACAAATTTAAAAATCATAATACTAAAAATAATAATAAAATGAATAAGCAATAACAGCAATACTAATCACAAATACCTACTTGACAATACACTAATAACAATACAATAATAACAATACTAATAACAAATACCTACATGACATACAAACACAATAAAATGTTATATATACGTACATATGTAAACGAAGTGCGTGACACTTCATTTAGTTTGAAGATAGTAGTTCCTTGTGAAAGGGCTCACCCTGGGAAGTACTTAGACCATACCTATTTCTGTCACCAAGCAGCATAGCTGTGTTTCGGTATGAAGGGTATGGTTTCCGGTAAAATAACAGGCACATGAGGCTTTACACTCGTCCATCGACATCAGGTGGTCCATAATGCATAATCCTTTGCCAGGTAGTAAAAAAAATCTAAGTGCAGAAACCCGGTGCTATGATTGACCTTGACTTTCCTACATGATGGCAAAGACGATAGGTGTCGTGGAAGCCTACTCCATCTAAAATCCTGTTTCAAGTACCGCGACTGCATCCTTCGCCCGTAGTATCATCATCTTAACAACCAAAGGACGTACACCCCTGAACCTCCCTCACAGATTTTAAAGCGACCGATCTTGCGTTGCCTGTACACAACGGCCCCCAGCAACGATATCAGGTCTTCTTTCTATCTAGTGGGGGACCGTACGCTGCGCTTTCCAATGCGTGGTCTCCTCGAGAACCTTTCTGCCCCAAAGGACGTCAGTTCTTCGAACTATGTGCCCTACCCACTGCCACTTCCGCTTGCTAATTGTTTGTGCCCGTAGTACACGTGAAGAGAAAACTTTTGCGCGCACGGAGGAGTGTGAGATTTGTCATTGTTAAAGTTTATATAGAGAAAAGGAGCGGGGGAATGCTATTTTTTTTTAATTCGTTCTAATTTCGACCACTGTGGCAACTAGTCATCTTGAATCAATCTGAAATCTGAATTCAAGATCTGAAAAGACACCAGCTGTGTACCTTTTCAGAATTGGAAACTCAATTAATCTAAACTAAACTAAATACCGTACAAGACAAATCGCCTAACTTAATGTGGCACAGTTGAGATAACTTTAATCCAACATTGAAAATTACTCCAAACTCGCAAATTCCACCAAGTCCATTAGGGCCGAATTAATCAACTGGAAGACACCCCCAAATCCAAGACACCCTTGAATTGTATTGTCAAACCAACACATGGTCGTTAGTGGGATTGCTATTGTAAGTTTTCCCTTGTTCTACTTACTTTAAATTGGACACAGAGTAAAATACCATCATTTATTCTTTGATTAATCTATGTACGAGTATACTTGAAGAGAAAACGTTGTATCTTTTTTATGTTTATTTTGGCATAGTTAAAGTTTATATGTATACCTATGATTTATAAGTGTATTTTCTTTTATTTGTTTATTTTTAATGGTGTGCAATAAGACATTATCTATCTATTTTGTATGTAAGTCAAGTTTTCCCAAACTCATATTTTTTGCGTAGAAAAATCATTCAAATGTCGCGTGTGATTCTTGAAATTCTTACAAAAATGTATTAATAATTTTTAATTGATCGCTTCATTTATAATTTATTGTTGGTGCATTGTAAAACTGACAAAAATTTGTAAAATTTTGCAAGCCCTAACCAGCAGATAAATATCTTTAAGCGTTATTATAAATACGGGATTTATCCCGAACCGTCAGATGAAGGTTAACGAATTGAACCGAAACATTGTCGGTCGAAACACCGATAAGACGGTACGTGATAAATCCCGTATTTATAACAATGATCTTTAAGCGCTTTATCATATTTAATATAAGACCTTATTTTGTAGCATATTATCAGCAAAGAATAAATTAATTATGACTTTTTATGACATTGAAGTGGCTCTCCTTTGACAGAAATAAAATTGCGTTTTATATTCAAAAAGTCAACTTCAATACTTTTTCGTCGTAATGTTTCTGTTTCCATCCAGCCAGCAAAATTCCAATTTCAAACTGGACCCACTCAATAACTGTGCTCTGTACACACATGCGAAAAGCATTCTGAAAAGGACTCCTATCACGTAATGAAGCGCCCAGACCCGATGTTCGACCGACCGTGAGGACACTGCCTAGAATACCCCACAAATTAAAATAACAAATACAACTACGACATAATTTAAACTCTATAGTCTCAGTTATAAGGTTGATAGTTTTGGATTTGAATAGGGTAGTTTAAGGTACAGTGGACAATTGGGGTAATGCGTTAGTATAAATTACTACTTTTCTTTAAGTACGGATGAGGGTAGTTAGTAGTTAGTGTCCACTTTACTGCGGGTCAAGGGTTTTACAATGGTTTTCACGGGTGTGACCCTAATTTAAATAGTTAGCGTAACCTTAATGGTCGGAAAGTCAACTAAAAATAATTTATTTACTGAACTTTTGCGCTCTAGGCGTTTTCTTTCGTTAAACACAATCCTTGTCGCCAAAAAAAGTAAAACACTGTTTAACGCGTGTTTAAAACTTCTTTACCAATTTTTGTTTAGGATTTTTTTCAAACAGTATGTAGCGGGTGTTTAACTTTTTTATTGAAGACCCTTTGAGTCTTCATAAAGTGCGCATATTAAATTGGGTAAAACTAGACCTAACTACCTGGGCGGAACACATATGTACCTCGAAGGACTGACAGCCGTTTGGGCATAATGGTTCTCGAGTGGAGACCACTCACTGGAAAGCGCAGCGTAGGACGGCCCGTAGGATGAAGGTTGCCAGGAGCCGTTGGCTGCAGACCGCACAAGATCGATCGTTCTGGAAATCTATAGGGAAGGCCTAGGTATATTCAGCAGTGGACGTGATATTATGATAATGATGGTGATGCTGATTTGCTGATTTTTTTTATACTACCTGGAGATGGAACAAACATATGGCCCACGTGATGTTAAGTGGTAACCATCGCCTATAGCAAAGTATTGCCTCGTAGGTCACCTTATAAACGTGCCCTACAATGCAATGCCCTGCGTCCATCAACTTGAGGCATAACAGTGATAAGCTGTATGTGCCTGTGATTTCACAGGAAACCATGCCCTTCATATCGAAACACAGCAATGCTGGTTGGCGGCAGAAATAGATGGTAATACTTCCCCGCGCGAGCCCTTTCACAAGGAACTCGCTTATTTGCAAGTTTAAATCGAACTAAGGTTGTTAGCTGTGTAAGCATCTACACTTACATATAGTTATTTGACATTGTGATGAGCCAGACAGAACCTCATCTTCCAATAGTGAATGCAAATGCAATTGCTTATTTGACTAACAAACAGTATCGAAGATTATCCTAAGGGCTGCATTATGCATGAGACGTGCGACCTACGATTGACGCATGTTTGACGCACGCTGCCCACGTTCTAATTGTGCTCCCACACAGCAGTTATATTACGAGTTTTGCTATGGACGACATTAAATGAAAACACGGGTAGGGCTAATGGCTAGTATTGTTGTAAAATTGTTTTTTTTTTTCATATTCATTATATAGAAAAATTAAATTTTCAAACAATCTCAATATCAAGTGCTAAAATATCAATAAAACAGCTTGTTTAAAATAGGTAAACAAATCATATTCATATCATGTAGGTAAGTACCTACTTGTTAAACTGATTAAGCGGCATCGTCGTAAAGGTGAAAAAAATTGTTTATTGAAAATGTATCGATTACTGTTCGATAAATATTCAAGCTATGGTATTAAACCCACCTCTAAAATTAGTTAATACTATTCTGGATGTGTGTTTTAAATTAATGTCGTATATAGCGAAACAGGTTGTATAACGATATATAAGATAGATTGTATAACATTTTATCCCAAACATATATATGAGGCAAATGTTACATTAAGCTATCGTGTTATATTTGACGACCTCCGTGGCGCAGTGGGCGAACAGCCGGTTGAGACGCAGGAGGTTAGTGGGTTCGATTCCCGCCGCGGAAGAAATGTTTGCATGTTCTACAGATATTTATTCCGGGTCTGGTTGTTTTACTATATATTATAAGTATGTATTTACAAAAAAAATATATATACTTGTAAGTATTCTATCAGTTATCTGGTTCCCATAGTACAAGCTCTGCTTAGTTTGGGGCTAGATAGCGTTGTGTGAAATGTCCACCAATATTTATTTATTTATTTATATGAGGTGGTATAGCATTATATAACTGCTGTGTGGGAATACCATAACTATTCAGTATTTTGTTACTGTCTCTGAAATAAACTGAAATCGTCTTTTTCTTAAAGGCACGTATGGGAAATAAGCTCTGTTGGTTTTAGTACCGACGTTGTGATGGATGGAACAGACGAGAATGCTGGAATCTTTATATTATAAAAAAAGGATTATAAAATAAAAAAAATATAAAAGACCGGGACGCTCTGGCATCGTCAAAGACAACATATCAAACCAATTCATATATTATTTACATGTATCGCACGGTTTTGCACGCGTGAATTGTCAATAAAAATATTACCCTCCTTCTGTGTAGTCAGGTAAAAAATTCCTACGTCTCAATCCCGATCATAGTCTATCTTTATACCAAATTTCACAGAAATAGGTCCTGCCGTTTAGTTGTGAAAACGTAACAAACATGACAGAGAGACAGAGTTACTTTCGAATTTATAATATTAATATGGAACTTCTAACAATTTACTACACAGATATAGTTATTAAAACAGCTCGTCCACTTGAAGTAATCATACAAATTGGTCCTTAATAGCTATTTTCACTCAATAACGTTAAGTGGTAATGTGACAAACAGGCGATGATATTCATAAACATTGTCTATGATGAGTGTGACGTGGGTGTGACACCGCCCTAACCTAATGTTTTAACCCTTTCCTTGTTAGCACGAGTAAGGAGTGGAACTCACTTCCGGCGTATGTTTTTCCGTACTAGTTTAATCTCTAAGTCCAGAGTAAACAGGTTCTTTCTAGGCAAACGTGCTCCATCTTCGACCACACTATCTTTTACCATCAGTAGGCCTAGCACAGTAACTGTAGAGAAGGAATTATTCATGAGTCATTTATCGGAACAAAGAAAACACTTGTCGACCGTCTCAAGCACAGCGATTGCGAGAGTGAACGGGAAGAAACGTTGTCGACACTTCCTCAACAGTAGTCTACAACGCCGAGCACGATAACCATCATTTTCTCTATCTTTGACATTTAAGGATAGACAACTTTCTTCCGAAATTGTCTAGGTCTTACGATGCCTAGACTACACTGTCTTCTCAAGTTGTCTCTTTCGCACTCTTCTCAATCACGCATTTGCCAACAATTTTTGGCTAGATATTTAATTAATTATATTATATACAAAACATATCCCCATGTAAGGCAGAAACGTACAATGTTCGTTGCTATAGGCAGAGTACTCTTGTCTAGGAATAGAAATTATTGAGGCTGCTCGTAGCAAAGACAATTTTTGAAGAATCGACAAAGAATGGAATAGAATAACACTTTATTGTAAATCACACTCAAATTTAAAAAACAATATAAAAAACAAGTAACAATACACGCAGAAATTCAAGTTGCGGTCAGAGCCTTGTCGTCTCTTCGAAGAGTAGACAAGGAAATCGCTGTGCTAGCCTTGCTGGTGAGATAGTTGTCAAGCGCTTGACTATCACTAATAAAAAAACAATGTGGTTTTTAACACATAAACGTGGTCCGTTTATAATTCTTAGGGCACACACCAAACACACACCATTTTTATCTCTCAGAAACGTCGTAGTATCGCTATAGATATGAATGTATATTTTTATTTTATTTTATTTGTTTTGGGTTTATAATTTTCTATTTAGGTATATTTACTTATGTATAATGTGTTATTTTATTGTAAGTGATCAGCGCTCTCCTAAAATTTAGTTTTTGTTTTGTTAATGTACACCCCCCTCCATTAATGTAATATTACAAAAAGTTTTCATGTCAAAACAAAAGGCATCTCTGAATAACGCTATCCAACAGGTAAAAAATAGATGTCATTTGTTTTGACATGAAAACAGATACAGACAGGATGATTTATATCCATTAATTAAAGTTGGTACTAAACAAAATGGATGACATTTCTGAGAAATACATTAATTGAATTGTATAGTGCCATGCTTACTGTACAACGCCTACATATTTGTAATGGTTGATCTTAAGGTTATAAGTAATATCTTCAAGACGTTGTCAGATCAGTCAGATTTATTCACTGAATGATTTGTAGGTATGAATTTTTGCCCGTGGGTTACTTTCTGAATAATCCAAAACACAACTATATGCAGTGAAATTTAAATCACTGTTTTTCAAAACAAATGCTACATGAATAAATGTAACTATTGTACAATCTGTAACAGTGCTCAGAGTGATAATGAATAGATAAAGTTTATGATAGAGACGCGACTTTAACGGAACCATTCTTGGAGGTATTACCATTAAAGTCGCGTCTCTATCATAAACTTTATCTATTCAATAACACTCTAAGCACTGTTACAGATTGTACAATAGTTACTTTTATTCCTGTAACAATTAGGGCACGGATGCACGTTAAGCTTTATGACGTGTTTGGTTTACGGTAAGTGTGCCCTAGCTTTTATAGCTGATTATTAAACAATTATGAAATAGATTTTAATAAACAAAATTTCTAAAAATCCTTTAAATTAACCAGGTCGTATAAAAAACCATTGATCAAAATCACCTCGAAAAATAGCTACTTCAAATTTCGTAAACCTCGTATACCTCCCCAAAAGTAGAGTTTCAAATATCCACCATATATTTAGCATGAACTAATAGAATTGATCCTGGCTTGTTTGTTTATCATTGTTCTATTAGTGGGCGTCTATTCTACATACAATGCTTTTGCACCCACACTCACCTTTTCATATTTTACTGAGCATTGAATTAACATTATCATAAAAATAAGTCTATTTATTTGTCATTCAGCCTTAGCAATATCTTGAAATATTGACTGGACTGATTTCTAACAAACTCCATCTTAAAACTTAGACACTTTCATACCCAAAAATATAGTGCCATCACAGAATCATTATATTATTGATCGAGCGAAGCGAGATCTCTAAATCAACTTGGGCAAATCGGTGTTGTATGTATGTATGTTTGTTTGTCCGAAGATAACTTTCCAAGCGTTGATCCGATCATCGTGAAATTTGATAAAAATGAAAATGAGACTATTAGGTCAAATGGGACGTCAAATGAAAGGTCTGCATTCCGTGTTTAGTTTTAGTAAAGTCTATAGTTTTTGAGTTATTAGCCATAATAAATACTGAACTTTGACAAAATTCACAGGGTACACCAGTAACCCCACAGTGCTGTAATTTGGTATGCGTGTAGCTTAAGTAACAGAAATATAGGCAAAAGTCTGAAATTCAGAATAACTTCAATTTGTATCCCAATAAGGTATAACCAATTAACATGAACTCCCGTTATTTGTAATTTGAATGAAACTGTATGTCAGTTATTTGGTTATGCATTTTGTTGCATTATTTTGATAGTGACAGATTACGCGAGATCTCAGTTCGTGGTGAACCACTAGTATAATAAGAATTAATTTTTCAGTTTTCCCAAGTATCGCTTAACATCCGTATTATTTTTACAGATGCAGAAGCGCATCTGAATAAAACATCCGAATATTCGCGAAGGTGAATGCAAATACGAATGTTTCTTGCATCACTTGTTTTTTAGCTCAAATAGTATATTTCAAAAATGTTTACCTTCATCTAAACACGTATGATAATAGAATAATAATTTATTTGGTATACACAAAAAATAACACATGAAACGATTAAGAAGCACAGTAGGTACAATTGCATTAATGCGAAATGCCTTTAATAACAGAAATTATGTAAAATTATTTAGAAGACTATATTACATGAGAAATAGTTGAATTATCTAAAGACCGTTGCAAACGATCTATAGATAACATAACTGCTCCAGATCACTACCAGGCGGAAGTGTCCCCATTGCATTAATTGAAACAGTTCAACTCTTGTGTCTGCGTACCAATATATATTGAATATTTCTTGTATAGTTAAAAAATCTAGTTTTAATCTTTGAACTTATTTCTGTACCCTAGTTGGGTTTATAATTTGCATCATGATACATTCTACTTCGTTTCATCTCAGATGACGCGATAACATTCTCGTTAAAGTCGACCCAGACGGTAACAAATACATCACTTTTTTAGAGAGGGTTGCAGTCATCGATCAAACGTACTTCTCCAGTTACGAGATACCAATACGCGATAAGAGCTACAAAATTTATGACGGATCCCTATTTTTGGGTGAAATATGTTCGAGTTCCGAACATAAAAAACTTTTTTGGAGGACGGGCGAGATGAAAAGCTGATATGGTATGATTAGAACTAAATAATTACAAAAAGAATAGACAAGTATTTCATACGTGACGATGGTAAGAGGCCTGGCGGTATGACTCTTGTACCTTGTGAGAAGGGTAGGCCTTTGGTATGGGACGCCACGTGCGTCGATACCCTTGCGCCGTCTCATCTGTCTGATACAGCAGTTGGGGCCACGGTGCGCCGCGGTGCGGCGGCAAATTCAGCCGAAGATCTCAAGCGACGCAAATATGGAAATCTCGACAGAGCTTACGTATTTGAGACATTTGGAGTCGAGACCCTGAGTCCATGGGTACCGGAGCCCATCACGTTTTCAAAATTATTTCTGGGCGTCTGGTCGAAGTGACGTGTGATCCGAGAGCTGGTGCTTATCTGGGTTGCAAATAATTGCAATTCAGCGGGGCAATGCAACCAGTGTCTTGGGGACACTTCCGCCTGGTACTGATCTGGAGCAGTTGAGTTATCTATAGATCGATTGCAACGGTATTTAGATTATTCAACTGTTTCTTCTGTATTTTATTGTAAATAATTGTACATTCTTTCTGTTATTAAAGGCATTTTACCCATAAAAAAGTATTTCATCATCATAGATGACTTGACTGCCTCCGTGGCGCAGTGGGCGTATAGCCGGCTGAGACGCAGGAGGGTTCGATTCCCGCCGCGGAACAAATGTTTGCATGATCTACAGATATTTGTTCCGTGTCTGGGTGTTTTTTTATATATTATAAGTATGTGTTTACAAAAAAAACGTATATAAGAATTCTATCAGTTATCTGGTTCCCATAGTACAAGCTCTGCTTAGTTTGTGGCTAGAGAGCGCTGAGTGAAATGTCCAGCAATATTTATTTATTTATATATCAAACTTTATCAGCTAGTCTTTCTATCCGGGGGGACCCCCCACTGGATATAACTAGACTACCTGATAAAGTTCTTCGCTGCGCTTTCCACTGCGCGTGGTCTCGACTTGAACCTTTCCAGCCCAACGGCCATCAGTTCTTCAAGCTATGTACCCCGCCCACTGGCACTTCTGCTTGCTAATCCTCAAGGCTATGTCAGTGAGTTTGATTTGTCAAGTCCGGTCTTGATTTAACCAGCCTACATTTTCCCACTACGGGGCCTTCATCAATTCCTTTATTATTTATTTATTCGTTACAGAAAATAATAATTATTTTTTTTAGTCATTGAATCCATACGAATTCAATAGGTAATTAAACTAACAAATGGAGTTATTTTAATTCCCAATTAAAAATATTAATGAGTAAGCCATTAATATTTTCAAATAGACCGCAGATTATAATTAAAATATAACGACCTGGTTTATTGATTTATAATCTTTGGTGCTGGTTTTAATTTAATTACTTATCTATGTTTGGAATTATACATTTTATCTATTTCTAGTTATATCTACTGGTGGCAATCGATAAAATACACCCTAACCAGAAAATTCCTAAGATAAATAATCTGGGTATAAAAATATTGTTTTCACTCACAAAACATCTGATACATAATGTTTTGGCTTGCCTCTGACACCCTCCTGACTTAGACCATTGACAAATTACAATGTTCAAATAAGTAGAAATAATTAATAACCTATGTACAAAGTATAATTGATCGAGCGAAGCGAGATCTCCAAATCAACTTGGGCAAATCACCGTTGTATGTATGTATGTATGTTTGTTTGTCCGGGGATAACTTTCGAAGCGTTTATCCGATCATCGTGAAATTTGTTATATAGGTAGATAATGATGGCACAATTTTGGTGTGCCTCAAAGAGCTAAAAATTTTGGGGGGTTGTTGAGATATTGGGGTTCAAAAGGGGTAAAAAAAAATGAAAATGAGTCGTCAAATGAAAGGTCTTCATTTGTACATTTCGACCCCGTTTTTACTTTTAGTAAAGTTTTTGTAGTTTTTGAGTTATTAGCCATAAGTAAAACTAAACTTTGACCAAATTCACAGGGTACACCAGTGACCCCACAGTGCTGTAATTTGGTATGCGTGTAGCTTATGTATCACAAATATAGGCAAAAGTCTGAAATCTAGAATAACTGCAATTTGTACCCCAAAAAAGAGTAACCAACTAACATGAACTCCCGTTACCTGTAATTTGATGAAACTGTAGGTCAAGTAAGTTGGTTATTTATTTCGTGGCACTATTTTGATAGTCAAAGATTACGAATAATATTTTTTTGTTTTTATGGTAGACTCGCGAGATCTCAGTTCGGGGCGAACCACTAGTATATTAAAATATCGAATAAATTGTAAAGCATGCCTATCTATTTAAATACGAAACCGTGGTCAGCCTTCCTGTTGCAATACCCTCTACCAGTGTTCATATGTAAAACAATCTACCTACTATTTGGCCACCATGTGAAACCCGTAAATGTATTGAATATCTACTTATCTAATTACTCAGAGGCGTTTTTTTTTCTTTTTCGTTGATATTTGATTACCATGAAGAGTGGTACGTAAGAAATTATAAAAAGATGATTAAAAATTAATTATATAAATTAAAAAGATTAATAAAGTCGTGAGCACTTTAATGATTTTTTTGAAACCTTATTAATGTAGTTACTTTTAAAAGTAGGTACATCATAGAATTATTTGGTAGTTAAGAACAAGTATTTGCTATAGACCCACATCGTCCTGGAACCCGGTGATTACTAGGTGTGCGCGTCGAGAAGGGTCCTCTCAGTGCGTAGATACGGTTAGTGTAGTGTGTCGTAATATGAACGCGGACATTGCTAATTCTGAAGACCAAGTGAGGGTAGTTGCTGCAGCTGACATCACTTCTCGACGGAAGCTTCAAGTACTCCAGTCCGCCCGTGACCACGGCTGCTGGAACACGGACGAAACGTCGGTATAACAAATAAAAAAGGTACATACGCGATAAATGCCCGTTTTAATTAGTAATTAAGTACCGCTAAAGAGTGGAACGCCTTGCCTGAGCCTGTGGTTCCTGATAGCTACAACCTGGGTATCTTTAAGTCGCGAGTGAATAGGCTTCTTCTAGGCAAGCGTGTACAGTCCGCGAGGTATAAGCTTAGCTTTGCATTTGTGTGAGTGTACATGGATAGTGTAGGTGTGACAACCGGCCTTAGGCGCGGCGCCATTTTCGCCCGGTAAAAACCGGTTTAAACTGATTTTGGGTAACCGGCCTGAGGCGCGGCGCCATTCTGTCTCTTGTGATTGGTGATCACTCACACTAATGCAAAGCTCAGCTTATACCTCGCGGACTGTACCATCGTAGACTGACTGCATCATCGCTTACCATCAGGCGAGATCGTGGTCAGGCAAGCCTATGTATAAAAAAAAATTAAGTATTTGCTCCTTTTATTTAATTATCTAGTTGACCTTACCATCATAGCTAAATTAGTTTAACTACCAAATAAATAAACTGACTCAGAAGCTCGTTTAAACCCCAAGCGATAAAAGACGAAAAAACTAAAATAAAGCTTAATTTACATTGGTCACTTTACAATAAAATAAAGTTCCTTTTACATCGGTCACTGGACAATAAATCCGTTATAATTTATAGCGGTATAAACCAGTCTTTCGTTTAATAGTGCTTATAATAGCCACGACGACATATTTTCAGTGCCCCTACTAAGAGTTTACAGAAAGGTCCTTCTATAAACTGAAATGTTACGACGCAGGAGGTTGCGGGTTCGATTCCCGCTGCGGAACAAATGGTTGCATGATTGGCATATATTTGTTCCGGGTATGGTTGTTTCTCTATATATTATAAGTATGAATTAAAAAAAAAGTATATAAGTATTCTATCTTCTTTGCTTAGTTTGGAGCTAGATATTGCTGTGTGAAATACACACAGTGCAATGTTAAATAAAATAATGCAATCCAGCATTATTTATTTATTATTAAGTACAAAAAAAAATGTATATGCCTAAGTATTCTATCAATTATCTGGTTCCCATAGTACAAGGTCTGCTTAGTTTGGGGCTAGATAGCGTTGTGTGAAATGTCCACTAATATTTATTTATTTAAAAATGTTTGCAACATAATATATTATATCTATGATAAAATTATTAAAGCTCTTCATTTTCATTTATTAACTACTACATGTTATATCAGAAGATGAATGGTGCACTTTTGCTTTGAGTTTTATCGATAATTCTACGCCAGTATAGATGATAATGATGAAATCATTTTCAAATGTATAAGTTGGTATGTACTGCCTCTACATCTATAAAGATGTAGAGGCAGTACATACCAACTTATACATATCTATAAAGATGTAGAAGCAGTACATACCAACTTATACATATCTATAAAGATGTAGAGGCAGTACATACCAACTTATACATATCTATAAAGATTTAGAGGCAGTACATACCAACTTATACATATGTATAAAGATGTAGAGGTAGTACATACCAACTTATACATATCTATAAAGATGTAGAGGCAGTACATACCAACTTATACATATCTATAAAGATGTAGAAGCAGTACATACCAACTTATACATATCTATAAAGATGTAGAGGCAGTACATACCAACTTATACATATCTATAAAGATGTAGAGGCAGTACATACCAACTTATACATATCTATAAAGAAGTAGAGGCAGTACATACCAACTTATACATATGTATAAAGATGTAGAGGCAGTACATACCAACTTATACATATCTATAAAGATGTAGAGGCAGTACATACCAACTTATATATAACTTTTGTAAATTAATAAATATCTTACAAGCTAGATAAAATAAAACGGATAAGAAAAGTTTTCTTTACGATAATGTAACCAAGCTATATTAAGCTAGCTCTATTAGTCATCTCTACCATAGAGTCGTTAGTAGGGGAACTGTTTTGATAAATGTACATTTTCCATTTAAATTGTAATGGATGTAATTAAAGCATTCAGCGATGCAGATTGTAAATTGTGTGTCGGTAGCAACATGTGACTCTAATATTAGACCGAGCTGGTATTCTTGTCACCAAACCTCATCGAGTACCTACTTATCCCAATTCATATAATTTTATTTTATTTATATCATAACTAACTCACTCGGCCTGACTTCGCACGGATTGCGTGTAACTTTGATATTGTTATCATACTAAAATGAAGCCTGTAGCCGATAGTGTAGCTTTCCATCAGAGAACGAAATTTCAAAATCGGTTCAGTAGTAGTCACATTTTTTTCATTCAAAGTTGATGGACGCAGGGAAGTGCATCGTAGGGCATATTTCTAAGGAGTGTGACCTACGAGGCAAACTTTGTTATAGGCGATGGTTACCACTTAACATCAGGTGGGCCATAGGCTTGTTCCATCTCCATAATATAAAAAAATCCCCTTTTACCCCAGAAACCCTTCTGTTTTCCGGGATAAAAAATATCTTAAATGTCAATCCTATATAAGGTTCCAAGTTTCTTCAAAATCCATCCAGTAATTTCAGCGTGATACGCGTACAAAAAATTCAACAAATAGCCGTTTTGGCCTCTATGTCGATTAAGAAGTTAATGTCAATTTGCCAGCCAGCGTGCGAAGCCAGAGGCTTCGCACGCGTTGTTTGTTAACACAAATACAATACTTACAACATAATCTATCAACACGTGGCGTGATTGAGTAACAAGTAAACAAATAAATAAACAAACTTCCAAACTTTCACATTTAAATATAATATTACAGTGATAAAAATATCCAGTTACAGTTTTATTATATGTATAGATAGTCATTTGGCTAGATGCATCTTCTGAATGTACCCCACAAAATAACTAACCTAGTATTAGGGTTTGCCTGAATGCGGCATTTTTTTTCTTCTGTGCTAGGCCACTTTTGCCCACACAACCTATATGCTATTATGATGGTTTTTCCTTTTTCATCCCTTTAATCCATTTAAGTACCCATGTGTTCACAAGCATTCGAAAATCAATTCAGTATGTACCTTACTAACAAAATTACAGCAATGATTTTGTTACATGGTATTGTATTGTAAGAGGCCAGGAAGAAGCATGCTACAAGCAAAGCAATTTTTGCAATCAGGTCTTAATGAGGTATGGGTACTAACAGTACCCTTCCAATCTATATTCGTAATTAGAAATGCACCGTATTTGGCACTGTCTTGTCTTATTTGCATACGAGGCAATGTCTTTATTTGCATGTCTGGACTACAAGTGGTTTAATTGATATTGGTCTTGGACGATAGCCATGAGTCCTGTAAAGGAAACCAGCATGTTTGATCATATTCCTGAAAACCAGACAGAAGGTGCGTTGGAGACCTAGGCTGCAGCAGCCAAAGTTCTGGGCGGGCTTCAAAGCAGATCATTCACTAACGTTCATTCCTTCTGACTTGTCCAATTCTAACTGCACAGAAATGCGGCGGAATATAATAAAACCGGTGATGTACTAATTAAACCACAATCCTGGAACATTTCCCGTCACTTTATCATAGCACTCCGGTTCGACATAAAAAATAATCCTTCGGTCACCATACACACGTTTAGGTACATTATATGTCATGTAAACCTCACCGAAAGAAGGCGATTAAATCCCTACGGCTGAGCCGGGAGTAAAGTTGTACTGAATTGCATTATACCCTCGCGGGCATAATGTTAAATCGAACTAACCTCTGCACAGAATGCGCCAACCTAGATTTGGTTTTTATCGTCTTGCAGAAGGTGTGAAAAGTAGAGTAGTCCTCGTGGATAAAGCTGTCTCCATCTTGGGCGTGCTTAAACCCCTCTCTGCACTCAAGATTCTAGTAACTCCCTCGCTCCGCTCGTGAGTTAACTCTAAAATCTTTCGTTACTAATCGTTCGTATTCAATATAGCGCCCGTGACGCAAGACACTGGTGTATCCCCTCGTTTAATAATTTACTATTATTGCACACCACAAAACAAAACAATTGAATGTTTTGGCCCAAAAATTCACGTATAAAAAATCCTTAAAAAATAATAAGCGCCCTCCTTTTAACTTTTAAACATTTATAAATATAAAATAAAATAAATATCGCTGGAAATTTCACACAGCGCTATCTAGCCCCAAACTAAGCAGAGCTTGTACTATGGGAACCAGATAACTGATAGAATACTTATATACTTTTTTTTGTAAATACATACTTATAATATATAGAAAAACACCCAGACATGGAACAAATATCTGTAGATCATGCAAACATTTGTTCCGCGGCGGGAATCGAACCCGCTACCTCCTGCGTCTCAGCCGGCTATACGCCCACTGCGCCACAGAGGCAGTCAATAAATCAAGTTATGTTAGACTAGCTTTCGCCAGCGGCTTCGCACGCATTGGTTGTCAATACAAAGTAGTTACAAACAAACATGAAAACTTGCGCATTTATAATATTATTTTGATAGTGGAAACACTGGATGTTGCAACCAGCACATGCTGAGTTAAGAACCATTTTGCAACTACTTATACTTTGTACAAACATTTAGATTTGTTTTAATGTGTTGTTTTCTTTGTTAACTTATGTATAGGTGATTGCAAATAAAATTATATTCTATTCTATTGGTACCCCCTAGTTCTAATAGTATAATGAGTAGGTAAGAATTGAAACCAAAAATTAGGCTCCAGATGGGATTCGAAACCGCTACCTTCCATTGCGTGTAGCACTGGAGAACAAAATCAAATTTAAAGACACATTTTGAAACCATTAGCGAAAAGTTAGTTTAAATTTGTCATATTTTATTCAAAAGTATGGGCAATTGGGCATTTTTAGATTGTTTTCTTTTTGAAATCTCAGCTACATTTAGCTCGACAGTTCCAATTCCTTCGTAAACGACATTTCGAAGCTTATATTGTTTTTGTCGTAGGTGTAAATTACGAGGTGACACCCTCGCGCCGGCGCCGGCCGCCGGCCGCGTCGCTAACGATATCCCAGCCGGCGGCGCACGCGCATGCCACTATATACAGCATGTTCATAAACATTCAGTTCTGAAAAATGTGATTTGAGACCTTGTGCTTATGTCCCAATGTGTTTCAATTCAACGGGGCAATGTATTTGATGATATGATTTGTCTCCAAGTGACCTAAATCAGTCCTCTGACAGGACAGTCTGAACTTTTTTCACTATGTATTTATGTATTAGATTGATGAATAGTCTCTATATGACTCATCTTATTAGCCACAGGGCATCCACTGCTGAACAAAGGCCTTACCCATAGATTTCAAGAGCGACCGATCTTGTGCAGTCTGCACCCAACGGCTCCCAGCAACCTTTATCAGGTCGTCTTTCCATCTAGTGGCTGGCCGTCCTACGCTGCGCTTTCCAGTGCGTGCTCTCCACCCTAGAACCTTTCTGCCCCAACGACCGTTAGTTTTTGAGCTATGTGTGAGTTTCAAAAGAGTAGGTATATTTTTATCCTAGTAAAACAAATCTCTATAAGTAGGTACTTAAGGAATCTGTACACTTTCATTTATCATCTCCACTTTACGAACAATTCGAGTAATAAAATATGTTATGATTTACTCACCATGAATGTATGATGTTTCACCGTTAATGGCGTTTAATACCACTATAAAAACATAAACCCTTCTACGTTCTCTGAAACGAATAAAGGAATATTCTCGTATTGCAAACAAAGAGTGGTCTTCAAGTGCGAGTGAACAGGTTTCTTCTAGGCAAGCGTATCCTTGTATACTGCATCAGCGCTTATCGCCAGAGATTAAATAAAACACGAGCAAGTTATTGATAAAAAAATGAGCACTGACCAATCATCCTGTATTCAAAACAAACGCAAACCTGATACCTACCACATCCCGACAGCCTTGCAAATAGTTGATTCATTCGGTCACTCCCGCAAGCTTACACTACCATTGCAGTTGTTCCGTTTGTCTTTGTACTGAGAGGATAAATAATGTTGTCTTGTGAGACGTGAAAGTCTGGGAGACGTATGAGTCTGAGAGACGGTCTCGAAGGGAGGTAATGAGATGAGTAATTGGTGTGAATTAATCAATTACCGCTGCGATGAGGCTAATATTAACTTATAAGCTTGGTTATATTACATTTCCTATATAATAATTGATCGAGCGAAGGTATGTATGTATGTTTGTTTTTCCGAGGATAACTTTCGAAGCGTTGAGCCGATCATCGTGAAATTTGATACATAGGTGTGACAAAATAGTGATGGCACAATTTTGGTGTAACTAAATGAGCTAAAAATGTTGGGGGGTTGTTGAGATATTGGGGCTCAAGAAGGGTAAAAAAGAAGAAAGAAAATGGGACTATTAGGTCAAGCGGGACGTCAAATGAAAGGTCTTCGTTAGTACATTTAGATTGCGTTTTTATTTTTAGTAAAGTCCTTATTTTTTTTGAGCTATTAGCCATAATAAAAACTGAACTATGACAAAATTCACAGGGTACACCAGTGACCCCACAGTGCTGTAATTAAGTATGCGTGTAGCTTAAGTGACACAAATATGTATAGACAAAAGTATGAAGTTCAGAATTGTACCAAAACTGCAATTTGTACCAAAAAAAAGTATAACCAAATTACATTAACTCCCGTTACCTGTAATTTGAATGAAACTGTAGGTCAAGTTATTTGGTTATTTATTTCGTGGCACTATTTTGATAGTCAAAGATTACAAATAATATGTTTTGCTTATGTTTTGCTATAATCAGAGATTCGCGAGATCTCAGTTCGGGGCGAACCACTAGTTATTATGGCGCTACTTAGACTAGAATGATTTCTTGCACTGTACTCACTATAAATATTATTTTATTTGGCGTTACGGAACCGCTAACGAGTTCGTTGTAAATGTCGTTACTAACCAACGATATTGGCGCTAGCAATTCCGTTTGTACTCTACTTTTTAACAAAGGGGAGATAAAACTAAAGTTTCTTTTATAATTCTATTAAATGCATATTTGGGTTGTCACATAGGTAATTCGTGTTTTATATGGTTTGCCTTTATTCTTTTAAGGCCTTTTCCTTCCTGTCTTCAAAAATAAAGTGTTCCAGTCAATAATTTGTTTAGTTTATCGTCGTCGCGTGCGCGCTAATCTCTACAACTTCCTCGCCACTTCACTTAATTAAGCGGTTTGTAAACAAAATAGTTGAACTTATTTCTGAACTTGCGTGATACTGATTAATTGCCCCAGGATTAGTTCTAATGAGCCCTTCTGTAGTTATTTATTCTGTGACTCGGAAGAGTTGGAATGTGGCGACATTAGAAAGCTCTTAAAAGAACATAATGTTTGGAGTATTTATTTAATTTTAGAGAAGTAATTGTTAGTAAGAAATAATGTGTTAGGCTATTCAGTAAAACAATTATTTATACATTTTTAACTAACATCTCTACCGTGACTTTACTATAGGTATTTCATATAGAGGCAGTAAGTATATAAGTTTTCTATCAATTATCTGGTTCCCATAGTACAAGCTCTGCCTAGTTTGGGGCTAGATAGTGCTGTGTGAAATGTCCAGCAATATTTATTTATTTAAGTTAGCAACTATAAAATAATGTTGTAGATTTGGTGTCTAATTTTTCAAGTAAATTTCATTAGTAAGTATATGGGGTACAGCTCAATGTTGAAAAATTTCTCGAAATCTTTGATCACACTAATATTATAAATGCAAAAGTTTGTTTATTTATTTGTTTGTTTGTTACTCAATCACGTCGTAACGTCTGAACCGATTTCGATGAAATTTGGTACGTAGATTATAACCTGGATTAACACATAGGCTACTTTTTATCTCATAATTCAGGTTCAATGGGATAAAAATGGGGTGACAAGTCTCTATAGGTAAAATATTTTGGCCTTCGTTACCACTTTACACATAGTTTACACTTTACACGTGTTTTCTAGGTTACCTACACATTTAGTAGTGTAACGCGTACGAAGTCGCGGGCATGATAATGGCTAGCGCCAATTTTTTTTTTTTTTACTTTTTTTTTTATTTGAGCTAGTTAGCTGAAGGTTTCGTGTGATGTTCCTGTTACATCATTAGATTTTATTACTTCTTGCATTTTGTCATAATTTATGCACGAATTAACGTGATTATCCAGAAGTTCACTAGGTTTCCCCGTATCTATTAATTTTTATTTTCATTTTTTCAATCTACGAGAAGGTATATATACATATATATAGCTATGTCACTGGTCATTAGGCAATTAGGTTCGTATCTTTAATTTCTATGTATTCGGAAGTGACAGCTAAGGCTTCATATTCAAACCATTTACCTACATACACTGCACTAGTTAACAATGCGCCATAGCTAATATAATATTTGACACTACTGATGCAAACATAAACCGATGCAATCTACATTTTATTGGCTTCAGAATCCAATCTCAAATGCACCATCACGTGTCGGTAATTTCAAATTGTGACCCTCATTATTGTGGAATAGGGCATTACCACTGGCCGTTCCATCGATTGGGTGTAGGTAAGGGACTAGTGATGTCACTGGGTTCCAGATAAAATTGAATTATTCCGTTTACATACCGTTCTTGCTACTTTGTGAAGTAAGCTCTCCTCGTTTTATTGCCACACGGTCAAAGTTATTATTAGCAGTGCAGTCGCAAAGAAAATGCGATGCTGTTTTCGCGTGGTCAACAACAAAGTATTGCTAAGAAGTTCGTTAATCGTAAGCACCAACTGGTGCCCGGTGGATTATGTCACTTCAAAATTTAAAATCCATAATCATAAATCTAGGAATTAAGTGTTCGGATAACTACTACTTTTTCACTTCAAGCCAGTTTGCAGTGCAATATATCTGCATAGTCTTTAAATTTAATATGTTATTAAATTTAAATGTCCACCTTTTGCCTGCCTTATATAAAGCCCCCCCCCCCTAGCTATGGACACCTGCAGAGGAACTACCTCCTGGTCAACACCTACCTTGGCCAGTATGGAGGACCCTCAACAGACTGCGTACCCAAGGCTGCTGCAGGTGTAATCTTAGTAAATAGGGTATTATATATAAATCGGCGACGCAATGCCAATATGGTGCCCAGCTTCAAACAATGGCACACGTCCTTACATGCACATCCTGCCCTACCACCTGCACGATGGAACAACTGATAACCTGCTGCGATGCTGCCATGAACGTGGGAACGTACTGGTCAAAATGGCTATAGCCTTGAGACATCGACACGAAACAAGAAGAAGAATGGCCTGCCCAGGTAGATATATTAGAAACTAAAATTGTATGCCCTTCCTGGCAGTGGGCAGGGCACGTAGCTCGAAGAACTGACGGCCGTTGGGCCAGAAAGGTTCTCGAATGGAGACCACTCTCTGAAAAACGCAGCGTGGTACGGCCCTCCACTAGATGGAAAAAAGGCTGATATGATGATGATAATGAAACAGATTATAAATAAATAAATAAATATTGCTGGACATTTCACACAGCGCTATCTAGCTCCAAAACTAAGCAGAGCTTGTACTACGGGAACCAGATAACTGATAGAATACTTAAATACTTTTTTTTGTAAATACATACTTATAATATATAGAAACACATCCAGACCCGGAACAAATATCTGTAGATCATGCAAACATTTGTTCCGCGGCGAGAATCGAACCCGCTACCTCCTGCGTCTCAGTCGGCTATTCGCCCACTGCGCCATTATGTTTATGATACAGGAAGCTTTCATTCAGTACAACACTAGCAGAATCATTATTGCTGGCTATCGATTGGGCCACTGTTTGTGGAGGATATCGAGGAAGGATGGGCAAATAGATTTGGGCTACATTCGGCCTTAATCGGGGTTTGTGATTTAAATGCAAATATTTGTTTATTTTATTCAGATATCTGGAGAACAATTTTGATTAGAATATTGATTTGTAAAAGAGAAGATTACTATAATCTTACCTATCAACTTACCCTACCATATCACCTATTTATTTATCTGTATAATGATGCTACGTCGAGGTTCTGCGTTCGTGAAGTCACCCACTCTGGTCCTCTCTGAAAACCAGCGCTGCTACACATCCATGAATGTGTACAGCATTATGCTGAGACAGGACCATATGGTTCATGCACGCGGTGGGTACCGATAAACCTACATGTACATTCTATATACTCTTGTCTATATATATCTTTCTTTGTATCCATCTCTTTGTATCTCCATCTTTTTGTTCTTTGTATCTTTGTATTTATTATACCTTTGTATTTATATTGTGTTAACACTGTTTTATTTAGTAAGTAGTGTTACCTGTAAAAAAAGTATTAAAAAAAAATATTGTTGGACATTTTACACATGGCTATCTAGCCCCAAACTAAGCAGAGCTTGTATTATGGGTACCAGATAACTGATAGAATACTTACATACTTTTTTTTTGTAAATACATACTTATAAGAAAAACATCCAGACCCGGAACAAATATCTGTAAATCATGCAAACATTTGTTCTACGGCGGGAATCAAACCCACTACCTCCTGCGTCTCAGCCGGCTATTTACCCACTGCGCCACGGAGGTCGCCAAAACCTGTGTATGTCCAATAAATCTTTTTTTCTTTTTTTCTTTCTTTCTATCAAATAAAACTATTACACACAGGCCCAATTTTTTTAAATTGAAATTGAAATTTATAAATACAGTCATTATGAGACACCATCCTGAGCGTTTATGGTTCTCATAAAATCTGGAAAACTAAAGCAAAACAAATACTTATTATTAAGTTCACTCTATCAGTAGCGGGTAGAACGCAGAAGACCTTGCATCTTTAATAAATGTTCAATGTTCCAGCGATGTTTCTCTGTAGTAGTCGGCAAATCTCGAAGTTATACCTACTGTGTCACAGAGTAGGTAATACTTGGTATGGAGTATACATACATACTACGTTTTTACCTACAGTTGCACAGAATAAGAAATAGTAATAGTCGAAATACCTACACATTTCTAGTTGCCAGTGGAACCATCGAGAACGTTCGAGTGATATGTACTGGCCGCGGTATAAATAGTGCGTAGAGACGCCCGAGGAGTCAGTCTGGTTTAGGCTATACGTGCGAACATTTCGGTGACTTTTATTGGTTTATTGTGCAACAGTGGTGTGAATTAGTGTGTTGTGACTACTTGTGATTAAGATCGGGTATTTGTCAGTTTAGTGTTGAATAAAAGTGTTATTTTGATTAGATTGATTTTCATTATTTTATCCCGAACCCTCAGCTCGTAATTAGAATAACATAACTCATTATTAAAACCAATTCAATAGTAAAATGACACCCAAAGGAATTTTCTAAACACAAATAATGTGTATACGACATGACCGTTGCAAATTGAGATGTCACCCTCAAAATTCTCATATTACACCCCCCTCAGTTTCCGAAACAATGTGCTACCCTCATTATCGATTGTCGATACATACACGGTACATAATCACTATGGGGTGGACAAATATTGCTACACTATATTTCCAAGAGTGAGAGTCCGAAACACCCAAAGCTGCAGCCAAAGACTTCAGAAAACTGAAAATCGAAACCAGTTACTTGAATTTAAAAACCACACTACTAAACCGGTTTTGATAAAATTTCTATGGGACCAATCTAAAAGTATATCATTTCAAGTAAAAGAAAAATGTTCTAAATAAAATCGGTTACTAAATGACGGAGTTCTGAGATATCACACTAATATTATAAATAAGAAAGTTTGGATGTTTGTTTATTTGTTTGTTTGTAACTCAATCACGTCGTAACAACTGAACCAATGTTTATGAAAGGTATACAAATAGACTATGCCCTAGATTAAAACATAGGCTACTTTTTATCGACAAATGTCGTGTGAATCCGCGGGTGGAAGCTAATAAAAACACAATTTAAAAAAATACAACTGAATTGCGTACCTCCTCCTTTTTGAAGTCGGTAAAAAAAACTTGACTGAGAAACTACTATTAAGAACGAGTGTGACGTTGCAAATTGTATTAATTTTATTGAAATGAATTCAATTGCAATTTGCAACGTCACATTACGTAATGGTGCGTGGTTATAGCGATTACAATGCAATATACAGGGCTAGTTGAAAATGGAACGGGTACCTATCTATACTAATAATTATATTATATAATACTTTTATAGAGGTGAATAAAAACTGAGCTTTGACAAAATTCACAGTGTACACCAGTGACCCCACAGTGCTGTAGTTTGGTATGCGTGTACATAGTTAAAGTGACAAAAATATAGGCAAAAGTCTAAAATCCAGAATAATTGCCATTTGTATCCCAAAAAAGAAAACCAATAAACATGAACGGCCGTTCCCTGCAATTTGAATGAAACTGTAGATTAAGTTATAAGGTTATGCATTTCGTGGCACTTTTTGATAGACAAAGATTACAAATGATATTTTTTTGTTTTAATCGGAGACTCGCGACATCTCAGTTCAGGGCAAACCACTAGTTATATCGGGTAGTCTCAGAAACTACTGAAAGAATTCTGTTTTTTTAATGATAGGAAGCTTCATTATCCTTGAGTGCTATTATTTTGATAAAATCCATGCGAAACCGCGTCGGGTCAACTAGTTACAAATAAGATTAAAATTAAACAAATTATCCATAGCCAGAAAATGTTACAGGCCGCGACTATGAAAACAGTTGAACTACTTTCTTACACCGTACCTTGACCTATTTGTGGAGGAGGGCGTTGCTATCTGCGACACAGTATTATTACTTAAGCAGGTAACATCGTTCCATTTTTGTAATTATCTTATGTTTATTATTCCTAATAAATATTTACTTTACTTTGTGCCAAACTTAGCATAAGACTATCGCACAAAAACAGATTGAAATTGGTCCAGCCTTTTTTAGATGATGTCACAGATGGACTTACCCCGGTGTTAGATATCTAGTTTTGTAACGATGTCATTACAGTATCGATAAGCTTCAAGCTCAGAGGGAGGCAACAACAGGCCGTGATTGAGACGTTCTCAGTCACCGGGTCACGGTAGTCAGGGGCGCTACTTCGCCCCCGTACGCAATACGAAGGACGCCAGATTTAGGTGTGCCCTATAAAATGTTGCAGTGCGAGCGTTAGCGGTAGAGCCCGTTATATCTAATCTTCGTGAACACTTAAAGAAAGATTTGACACAAATAGTATTTTTATTTTTATAGTGTTATACGAACACATACGGAAAATTACAAGATTTTTAAAACTGTCTCAAATTTTTTTTTGTCGCAAAATTTTTGAGATGGTTTAAAAAATCTTGACACAAACATCTTCACTAACAAAAAATACAGGTTACACACAAGAACAGGAAGAGTTAGTACGAAGAATAAATTAAGACATAATCCTCTCATTTCGTATGTTTGAATTTTTTGAAAAAAAGTAATCCATTTAGTTTAATCTAATCTAATCTAATTAGCCTATGAACTCACCGCAGGGCAAAGGCCATTTAGTTTAACCTTTATGTTTTTTCAACCCGTCACGTATACAGAAATACAGTATACAGAAAATTTAGTTGAACTATATTGAAAAATTCAGTGCAAAAAGTTCTACTAGTGATTTATCCCACAAGCTCAGTTGACAGAACTGATCAACATGGGAATAAACGCTTTTAATTATTAAAAACAAAAAAATGATATATCAATTAATTTTTTTTCAAACATCTATAAAAATAGTACTCAAAACCTCTAAGGTTTGTGTAGGGATAATAATATTATAACTATATGATAAGAGTCTAATACAAATAAGTCTAATAAAAAAGTAAATCATAAAAAAACTGAAGCTTGGAAGCGCTCAGTCCAAAACAAAAAATATCATTACTAGGTATTTAGCTAGGTTGATAAAGAATTTAACATAGACTTGATTGGAACCAGGTAAGTATTTTATTTAATATATATAATAATTTATAATGATAATTCATAATTAAATATATAATTTAAATTTGTGTATAGTATAATTTATAATTGGTACAACTCTAAATTAGATAAAAAATACGCATATAATACATATAAATTGTTAGTTAAACAAAACTTTATTAGTTAAACTTTTGTTAGATGGTTTGTTAAACACTGGACATTGTCTATTCTCTATGACATAGGTCAAATCCATAGTTCTGCTACATTTTATCGTCCCATAACCCTTAGTATTATTTTCATAGCCGATACGTGACCGTGCATTGTTATTTCGCAACTAAACTGGCTGCCGATCTGAGCCAACAGGGGATTATAGGGGGATCTAACAAGGTCTTATAATTTGTGACGTTATACTGAATAGTACAGATAAAATAAACCATCATAGTAATAGTGGAACGGACTTCTTTTTGGAACATCATCACATAGTTCTAAGGTACAGACTAAAGATATCTAGAAATATGATAGCTTTTTTTTTTAAACTGGATAAATCTTCGTTTGACCACAATCTCACCTGATGGTACGCGATGATGTGGTCTAAGATGAAGCACGAAGATCAAGAAGAAACCTATTCATTCTTACCCAGAATGTATTTTTTAGGAAAAACAGACGATGGCAAAGTGTTCCATGCCTTAACGTGATCGTAATGTAAATAAATAAATATAAATATTAAATATTGCTGGACATTTCACACAGCGCTATTTAGCCCCAAACTAAGCAGAGCTTCTACTATGGGAACCAGATAACTGATAGAATACTTATATACTTTTTTTTGTAAATACATACTTATTAGAGAAACAACCAGACCCGGAACAAATATCTGTAGATCGTGCAAACATTTGTTCCGCGGCGGGAATCGACCCCGCTACCTCCTGCGTCTCAGCCGGCTATTCGCCCACTGCGCCACCGAGGTCGTCCTCCTTACCTAAACCTTTCTTAATTTTTTTTCTGATAATGTCTGTGTTTTGCTTTGTTCTGTTTATTGTGCCGTACGTAACATATAAAAAAAACTTGCTAATGATTGAACTTGAACTTGATTGTGATTGTGAACAGTGATTTATTGAAGTTAACATTAATTACTTTTGTATTTCTACTTAGTAATAGTACCTAGTATCTATTTTTGGTATTGGTAAATACAAGATATAACCCTAAAATATAAATATATAATATAATATATAGGCCAACAGAACTATAGCCCGATTAATAGTGTTAATCGTAATAGTGCGATGATGGATGGAAAACTTCAATCCACATCAATCGAAAACATCATGATAATCCCACTGCCTATAAAATATTGAACAAAGAATAAAGATATAACTATTATTAATAAGTATATTCTTCCAAAAGCTTATTTACGATCTCATATTTCTCTTGCAACTAAATTGCCAAATAAAACTTTAACAAAGTGGTTCGCGGAAAAAATATTACGATCACGTTTATGAATGCTGTCGCAGACTAATTAGGACAGCACGTGTATTTCATACAAACTAACTCGATGCTGAGTTTTTAAGTCGAACACCGTCCAACATCTTGCAGATTATTTAGCCATCATGTCTACAATAAAACCTGCACAAGATGCACAAGTTCCTGTATCTCTCATAGCGAGATCAGGACAAAAGGAAGTTATTACTCGAATCCTGATCACACTGTCTATGGATTACTACGGATTAACGCCGCGCCGCGCTGCCACGTCTTCTGATTGAATCTAAATAAAACAAGGGAAAATGTTTTATTTTAGAATAACATAAAAGATATTTCTAAGAATTTGTTACAATTTGTACAACAATATAATATAATTTATATTTCATAGAAGTGGTACCGAGTATAAAAGACTAATCTAGAAACCTTCACTTCACACTCTGAAGTCTTCTTGCATTCAGTACCGTCTACCGATCCTAATTAATCGGACGTAATAGAGACATAATATGTAGATAGAAAAAAATGTATTCATATGACTATAGCCAGATTATGTGAATAAATATTTTTTAATTTTTATTGATTCGAAATTAATGAACAAATATCGTCTTACTTGACGCAAGAGATATTTTTTGATGATTCGAGTCAGCTATTATTTATCTAGGCTGTAGACACAACGATGTAATTCAACTTGGATGAACTCTTGGAGATCATTTCCCTCGACGAAATTTTTATTTTATAGAGTTTTATTACTTTGCCCGTGTTTCTTTCAACTCGAAATTAACAACTTGGTTCATCTTAAGTCTCAGTAAACTTTCTGAAAGACTCTGTAGTGTTATTTTGTTTACATTCTTTTTGGGTAAAAAGATCATTTTTGATATGCCATATAACTTCGTGCTTCACATCAAACAGCATTATCGCTTACCATCAGGCCAAATGTGGTACAAAAATGTCTATCGTTATCTATCTATCTTTCACTAATTTGCGATGCTCCTATAAAGGGCAAATACCTAAGTCTTAATTCCTGATTACTGATACCTAATTGATAAGATCTAATTGTACACAATATGTACATACATTAAAATATTTCAGCAAATAAATAA
Source organism: Philereme transversata (assembly GCA_963924445.1). NCBI lineage: Eukaryota > Metazoa > Arthropoda > Insecta > Lepidoptera > Geometridae > Philereme > Philereme transversata. The sequence continues at coordinate 18,339,301 of OZ004342.1, forward strand.
ATAAACGTTGCTGGACATTTCACACAGCGCTATCTAGCCCCAAACTAAGCACAGCTTGTACTATGGGAACCAGATAACTGATAAAATACTTATATAGGTACTTTTTTTTGTAGATACATACTTATAATATATACTAGTTGTATGCCCACGACTTCGTCCGCAATTTTCTGGATCTCGACAACAGCGCCACCTACCGGGCCCAATTGTGAATCTAAACCATCCAGGGATCCACACAAACACGTACAAAAAAAATCATTGAAATCGGTCCAGCTGTTTAGGAGTTCAGTGACATACACACGTACCTACAGTAGAAATATATATATGTATATCTATATCTGGATATAAAAAACACCCAGACACGGAACAAATATCTGTAGATCATGCAAACATTAGTTCCGCGGCGGGAATCGAACCCGCTACCTCCTGCGTCTCAGTCGGTTATACGCCCACTGCGCCACGGAGGCAGTCAAAAATATCTTGTGCTTTTCTTGTTTCATCTATTTCTTGCTAGTCACAATTTTTTCACACATTTCTTTAACAATTTTTTAGAGATGAAGCTTTTATCAACAAGCTTTTATTGTTGACAAAGAACGGCACACAGAAGCCACATTCAATACTTCATAAAGAACGCTGTTCCTATTTTTGAAAGCTTAGCAATTGTATTTTGTAGCAGCAATAGCAATGCAATATCGACTCGCATTCGCCACTTTCAACAACCGATTTCATTGTTGCAAAGGCAATTTTTCCTACACGTTCAATGCCTTCAAAAGTGCTATCTCACTGATGCCCACAATTCAATATCTATGCAGCTGCGTAAGTCATAGCCGATTAGATTAAAGATTAATTGATTGGTGTAGCTGTTTACACACGTCATCGATTGGATGATCGAGTGTCTACGAAATGGTGATGATAATCTTATGTTATGACATGTGAAACTTTTATTATAAGTGAAAGTTCTATGTGGAGTAACGTGTCGTCAATTTCAACAGATAGTATACCTAGTAGAAATATACTATAGATTAAAAAAAAATAAAAAAATAATAGGGCATTTATTTACACACACACCTCTTATGCTAACAGAAGTTGGTAGGTACAATAAGAACTAAATAAAGCTAGGTAAGTTTAATTGTAGGCCTAATTCTAAGTAACATTAGTACATTATCGTAGGTAGCACTAAGGTAGAGGGTGGTGGTAAATAGGTCGAGGGCTCAGCTTCGCTGGTTTTCAGCCTCGCCTTGGCAGAAACATCTGCTGCTGCCGCCGGCACAGATAAGGTTCTCGGGAACTGTCAGCTTTATGCACTGAATTAACAAGTAGTAATTGAAGAAAGAAAATTTCGTTATCAATCATTAACTCTTCTGATTTCAATAGAAGAGTTAAGGAACATACTTAGTTTTATGAAAAATAAAGTACTATTAAATAATAAACAATAAAACACAAAGCAAAAAGAATAATGGAAAGAAACTTGAAGCTACTTTTCCAGACAGCTTTCGAAAGACTACAGTGGTGAACTACCATACACAACTTTAAAGAAGGAGGAAACCCCATCGCAAGGAAATATGCTAGCTTTAAAAAACTTTTCGAAGTTAAGAGTTGTCAATTTTCGATTAATAAATCTATACATTAAACCTTATCACCTATAACTTAGCCCTTACAGTCTGAGCCATTTCCCGACTCAATAATTCCCTTTGTGGCGGATTCCTCGCCTAGAACTTCATTGATTAAAACCAAGTGTAAATGCTCGATCTATCGCCTTCATTCTCCAACCCTTTGTTCCTGGTAAGAACTTTTTCTGAAACCCATCGCCAGCAATTGTAAATTGCACAATGTTCTTTGTGTCTGATAGACTACTTAATTCAATCGTCCGAGACTGAAGTTTCGTTTTTGTCTTAGAACGGTAGGATTCAGTCTAGTGCAATGAAGTCTATAGGCGACTTGCGCAACGATGCCTAAACGTATTGAGTGGCTAAATATGATTTTAGGAGTGGTCAAATCATAATAAAAGGATTTCCATTTCTAAAAGGCTCATTAAAAAAACAACCAGCCTTGTTTCTTGCCTTATTTCCTGGCTTGGTTGCGAAGGAACAGGCAGTAAAATTGACGTTTCAAAGTGATCCCTGTGATTTTAATGAATAAAAACATTTTGATTTGATTTTGATATAAAAATACGTCAAATTTAAACATGTTTAGTCGCTAAATACGTTTAGAAGTCATAATGCCGGCCTAAGAATTAATTACATGTGAAATAAATCTAACAATGAACCAGTCTCATGGCAAAGAAGAATTTTATTGTTTGTTTAGTTTTGTGTTACTATTTTTGAATCGTTTTAATGCTAGGCAAATGTACATGACAAATGCCAAGCAGTAGTGTCAGAGGGGATAAACAGATGTTGTTACTTATTACCCGACTGCACAGACAGTAATTGTCTGCGCCCGTGATTGTCAAAATGTGCCAGCTTATTTAGCTCCTTTCAGTTTGGAGTAGGGAATTTTTTTAAATTATTTTTTACCTCGCGCCAGCGTTTTCTCGGGCGACCGCGTCGTCTTTTGCCATCTACGGGTATCCATCCTGTGATTCCTGTGAACGCTGGCGCGATGACCTAAATGTCTTCAACAGTGATTGGGTGGAGTTGGTCAGGGATCGATAGGGGTGGAAAGAATTGGGGGAGACCTTTGCCCAGCAGTGGGACAGTACAGGTTAGGAAAAAAAAATTTACCTATGTATATTCATTTATTGCCAGCATATAGTCATGTAGCAAGTCATTCATTACAACTTTTAAGGTCTTACCTTAAGTAAGTACATGCAGCTTACAGGGTGGCGCTGCAATTATAGTCGCGTTCGAAATTATATATATAGATAATTTTCATGAGTAGGTAATTGGTCAGGCACCACAGACATATAAAAGTTTATTGGCGATATCCAGTAATATGAAAAGATCAGCCTAATAACCTGAGATTAGAAATAAACGTGTGTAATCATAATCAATAAAAAATTCTAGAATGCCATTAAGTACGTTGAATGAAAATCAATCACATCTTCCAATTTGCATTGTGTATGATAATGATCGCCATGAATGGCTTTTTTTTTGCTTGGGACCAGTTCCGCCAAACTTTTTGGATAATGTTTTTTTAATTGCATCAAGACATTATTTAATTTGGTTTTAACTACGAGTTTTCTAAGTAATGTTTTAACTTATTCATAACACTAATTTAAACAAAGCTTAAAAAACTAAGCAATACTGCAGTTTGACTAAAAGTTATAAGCAATGAAGTTCATGACGCAAAAAATTGACGCATTTTTTATCAACTTTAAAATATCTCTATTTTTCTTCAAAAGTTACATAATGCATTATGCATACCTTCCTTAGATTTTTGATAAAGATGTTACTGAGAAAATAATAATAGCGTCCAAATATCATGATTACTAAAACTTAACATGGTTTAAAAGCCATAAATACTAAATACTGTGTTTACGCAATTATTCATTCACGCTCGGTGCTCGCGTCCGCTGCGTCGCTCGTCGAAATGCTCGCGCAAATTCGCACTCGCTGCTGGCGAGTGAGGCAGGTGACGAGATGTGTAAGTACTTCTAAAATGGCTGTGTTTATGTAGTAAAGTAAATAAATAGAAGTTTTTATTATACATAATATGTATTTTAGGCTGAGGTATACATATATCTTTATGGGCCGTAGAATAAGTTATTGACTATCCTGTAACTAGGTATTCTATTGTTGCCTAAATTAAATGATATTATTATTAATGGTATAACTTATACATACTTAGTCGCTTAACCGCCAAACCGATATTAGCACACATACTAGCTATTATTATATTAGCTTGCATTCTGGAGACAAATATATGACCTCAGAAAATATCTCAATCCCACGGTAAAACCAGAACCAGTCAGTTATACTTACAAACCGATCGAAAACAGAGCGGATATGCTAGTCACATATAATTCACTTAAAATCAACTTTAACACATTAAAGTAACAAATCTACTCAATTACAGTTTCAATAAGACCAGTCGAATGCATTCTCGCCATACGTCATTCCACTATGGTAAGGAAACTCCATTTGTCATCGCACCCAGCGATTGCTCACTCAATAGAAGGCTTTAAACTTTTAACTGTATTGTGCGTTATTTACTATTTGCACAGTATTTATATCTTTTTATACAGTAGTGACGCTGGGGTGACTTAGGCATTTATCATAATAACCAGTGGTTCGCCCCGAACTAAGATCTCGCGAGTCTCCCATAAAACAAGAATATGTATATTATTCGTAATCTTTGACTATCACAATAGTGCTACGAAATAAACAACCACTTACTTGACCTACAGTTTCATTCAAATTACAGGTAACGGGAGTCCATGTTAATTGGTTATACTTTTTTGGGGTAGAAATTGCAGTAATTCTGGATTTCAGACTTTTGCCTATATTTGTGTCACTAAAGCTACACACATACCAAATTACAGCACTGTGGGGTAACTGGTGTACCCTGTGAATTTTGTCAAAGTTTAGTTTTTATCATGGCTAATAACTTAAAAACTACAAAGTTGAAACAAAAAATAAAAACGGGGTCAAAACGTACTCATAAATATCTTTTATTAGACATGCCATTTGATCGGATAGTTCTGTTTTAGTTTTTTTTACCCCTCTTGAAACCCAATATCCCAACACCCCCCCCCCCCCAACCCACATTTTTAGCTGATTTAGTCACACCAAAATTGTGGCATTATTACCTGCCTATGTATCAAATTTCACGATGATAGGATAAACGCTTCGAAAATTATCCTCGGACAAACAAACATTGATACATACATACAACGCCGATTTGCCCAGGTTGATTTGGAGATCTCGCTTCGCTGGATCAATTACAGAATATTGGGTACGATTACAGAACAAATGTGAAATGTGGAGCGTATTGAGTTGTGGCCGCATCGGTATCGGAATCGGATTAGGTGTCGGCGTTGGAGCAAACGTGATCGTCTGTGTCCTAACCTAAAACTTGATTCTATAGTTTGTATGTTGCTGTCGAACTTTAACTTCAATATTTAGGAAATTTTAGACCTGAGCCAGTGCAATCTTTGTTTCAGCTTGAGGAATATTAAGTCGCAGCATCACTTTACAGTTATGTCAAACGTTGCATTAACATTAAACATAATCAAGTTGTAACTATTATTTCCGTGAAGCTGCCATAATGTCAAAATGAGTGACTGTACATAATAACACTGTCAGAACTTTCAGTATCTTTACTGTTTTTAAAATCGCCTGTTCTTTTACTGTGCTATTTGTATTTGCTCTCCCCTTGACAATAGCACAATTCTGTAGCGTGTTACCGTTTTTTTGTCCGGTGCAGAGGTACGGAACCCCATTGAGCGCCCCTGAATTTCTTGATAACTTCATTGCGAATAGAACGATGCTGTGACGGCATTCGACTGAATGGAGCGTGATTTGCAGTTTCTTCAGACAAGAAGAATTTATTGTGAGGTAAGTGATTTATTGTACAAAAATCCCAGATAAATAAGCACTTTCTGGTGATCCCAAATTAAAAAAAAAAATTAGCAATTTATTCAATTAAGTTCCATGCATACTATGTGCTAAAAACGGAATATTTACCATGATTTGTGAGATTTTGAGTATCCCGATATTTCGACGTAGTTGCATGCGCCATGATCATAACCATGATAGTTTCAAAAGTTATAAGTTCTATGTTGCCTCAAGTTGATGGACGCTGGGCAAAACATCGTAGCGCACATTTCTAAGGTGCGCGACCTACGCGGCAATACTTTGTTATAGGCAGTAGTTACCACTTAACATCAGGTAGGACATTTATGCTTGTTCCGTCTCAAGGTGGTATAAAAAACAATAATTCAGATCTCGCCAGATCGCAGAGATTCAGATTGCAAACTCCTGGGCTTTATTCCGTGGGGTATCTTCAGTCGGGCCAATGGTGGCTGATGGCCGTGGATGCCGGACATCAGCTTTCTGCACCACTGCAAGCACACTCACGCTTGGTTGTGCAATTCCTGCTAGCGGATAAAACATATTGTTTAAACTAATTTATTAAGATTATTATGCTAAAACTAATTCACAGATTTCTTGGCGGCTTCCAGCATAAAGCGATTCTCGGTACAATGCACATATGCAGGTCGGATGCAGTTAACTCCCCGGGGTCTAATTTTCGTAACCCTGACTAGGGGGTGGAGGGTTAGGTACTTAATCTATTGTCAGTGAGAGCTGCTGATACCGCTGTGATAATTATTATTTTGGTATGACGGGGGAAAAAAACTATTAATAAATGTATTGTTTTTTTTATTCGTAAGGTTTCTTTAGTTGTACACAGCCATAAATACTTAAAACCCCCGTTAAATGGTCCTAAATAAAGAAATAAGTTCTTGTAAAAGTATTTTTAGCCTCTAAAAGGGCTCCAACTTGACTATAACCGGGATTGACATCACAACGTGCCTCTTTATCATCATCGTAATAGCCATAGGATATCAACTGCTGAACATAGGCCTCCCCCATAGATATCCAGAGTGACCGATCTTGTCCGGCCTGCATCCAACGACTCCCAGCAACCCTTGCTAGGTTTAGACATATTTTTTACTTTTCTTAAAAAGAACTACCTTTTATTGTTCCCTGCTCTTTACGTATTAACAACTCTATATAAATCCCAATTCCAAACTATTCATTGCATATAAAAAACACGTAGATATCTTGCGTTAATCTTCCAAGTTGTCAGCGAATTGGACTGTCCCTCGAGTCGCGGGTTCGAGTCCCACCCCCGCACATATTTCAAGTGCAGGATTAAAGCGCCTATAGGAGTGTGAATACGAAATGCTTGCTAGTGACGGATAGTCTTTAATCTTAGTTTTAAATTTAACGGCACTATTTATGACCCTACGACCCTTTGAATCTGTAAACTACGATTTAGGGGTGGCGATTTTTTTTAAACTATTTGACTTACAGATAAATCCATAAAAAATATGTCTCTAAAGCTACGTCCACGCCGAAGTCACTCTTTGTGAAGTACCAAAACAATAACACTTAGGGTCTAGACAGACGGACTGCATCATAAAACTGTACGCTGCCAACAATCTGCGCCGTCCGTTTACAGTTGGCGTGCAGTTGGCGCACAGTTTTTACATACGGTTTGTAGTTTCGATGCATTACAGTTATGATGCAGTCCGTCGGTCTAGACCCTAATTAACATTCTATAACTTTTGCGGCCCCGTAATACTATTTGTAGAATGCTGCATCGCATCCATATCACCAAGAACATAAAATAGCAAAATGAGTGGAGTATCTAATGTTCAGCAACAAGCAGACTGTGTTTTGATTGTCATTTTCTATTTACTTTCACAAGGATACAATCCGATTCTGATAGCAAACTGCGTAGTTATTGATATTTAAAAAGAGTGTTTTTGTTTTTATTTTTGAAAACTTCGTCAAAACGTGACATATCATTCGATAACTAAAGAAGATAAGTCCGTAAGTATGTAATTTTTATGTAAATCTGTTAAAAATGGATAAGTAAATCGAGAAAAACTAGGTCAATATAATTCGTACTCAAACCCTGTCCTTACTGAAGAATATGTCATCTATGAAATAATCGGGGAATCGGGTGCCTATAATAACTAAAAAAATTGTTTTATTCATACTTATATACGAAAAAAGTATTTTTAAACTAAGTCTTGGCTAAATGTTAAAAAAATACTTTTATTTTCGCACGAATGTTAAAAAATCTGACAACCCTATAAGAAACCTTTTAATCTAAGCACGAACCATTTAACAGTTGAGTTGTGCAGATGTTAATGTGACAGATTAGTTTTTATGTCTTTTGTTGAGATTACCGAGACGAGATTTCTAGGAAATGCTGATTTATGGGATAGTTAAGAATTGATTTTATATTGATTTTATGAAATATATCTTTAGATGCTCAGCTTTTATGAATAGTGTAATGCTTGATTTATGTAAAAAGATAATACTCCTTTAGCATAGTTTTAATTCTTTTCTTGCCTATTCTAAAATCACCCGGTGTGGTCAAGTTTCATAGGTAATTGCTTTGATGAATTATTAATGCTATCAAGAATTTACAAATGCGTTGGCCACTGAGTATGATTTTGAAGATAGAAAACAGGGCTGAACAATAGGCCTCCCCATAGATTTCCAGAGTTCATTTCTGATTAGCATAGCCCTCTCCTTCATAGCTCACTTAGTGATTTCAAGCCTTGAAAACTATTAAGTAATGTAATTAAACTATTGAAGACAACTGATTTAATTCACGAACAACTCTCAACAATAAATGTCTAATAGTATTTTCCTCTTGGTTTTCGATCTTCTTCTTCTTCCTGGCCTTTTCCCACATTACGCGGGGTCGGCACAAAATGTATTCCACCTCCACATCTCTCTATCAGCCGTAATCTCCATATTCACTTCCTTCCTAACCATATAATTCTTCACACAGTCCATCCATCTTATCTTCGGCCTTCTTCTGCTTCTATATCCATCTCCACTCATATCTAATACTCTTTTAGTCACATGATCTTCTTACCTATGCATGACATGCCCATACCACGCTAGCCTCTTACTCCTCAATTTTTCTGTCCTCTTTTTTTCTTTTTTTTCTCCTCTTGGTTCTCGATCATGTTAACATTTGGTTGAATCGCACCACTTATTAAAATAACATGACACGGATGTAATTAGTCAATAGGGGTAAGCTCACGTTTTACTTAATCAAGTCCACAGAGGCGTTTAATTGCTTTTAAACGGTTTAAATTATATTTACCCATTTATTGTTTAACACTATTACTGTGGAAAGTAAGGGGATAGTGTCGTAAATAAATAGACACCATATCCTCTTACAGAAAGGCCCTTTTACAACTACAAAAAATGATAGTCGTAAGGTACATATACTTTTGGTCAGTGCTAATAATGCATTTAATTTAAATTTACCTACCTCAAGTCTTTATAGTTTAAGTATGTTGATAAGTCTTTTAGAAAACCTTTGATTAAATAGGTACCTAAACAGTTTCTGTAATTTTACTTAGAAAACTGTCATAATTGATTTCCAACATTATTATAAATATGGGATTTTTCACGTACCATCTTATCGGAGTGCGAGGCGAGACGTTATTCGGAGCGGATCGCACTGACCCTGATAAAGGTTCACGAATTGAACCGAAACATTGTTGGTCGAAACACCGATAAGACGGTACGCGATAAATCCCGTATTTATAATAAAGTTTCTGCAATGTGATATTTTAAGTTTATTAATTAATGCATGCTTTGGACATAACCCCAAACCTACTATATAATCTGATTTTAAGTGAACTGTTATTGTGAGAATAATGTGAAGAACAAATACCTAAACAGAAGAAGAACAGATTAAACTATGTATTATATTTCCAACTTACAAAAACTTTCCAAATTGCTTAAAAGTGATCGCATTTAGCAATAAACAATGTATTTACTCTACTTTGTTCTTTATTATACACAAATAGATTTACAGACAAAAACAGCTTACAAAATAGACACGTACAAAAGCGAGTTTAACCCTAATAAGAGTTTCTATGTACACCGCGTATAACTTTTTAAGTTTTACCCCGGCTTGAACAACGATCCCTAAACGTATTTAGCAACTAAACCAATTTAAATTTTACATTTGTATCATTTCACAACTATCTTATTCATATTTAACCACAAAATACGTTTAGGTACCATTGCGCAAGCTTAATTTAAGTTATTTTTTATTAAGTTTAATTTAATGTTCAATTTTACCACCGCACTTTTCGACAACGTAATAAAGCTCATCCACATATCGTCAACAATTGGGTATCGCGCACCACACGCTTCACGCGATTTTTTCAACCCCATAATTGCAAGATGTAGAATGAGCTACCATCTGAGATTTTCCCGTTAGGCTACGACATGGTACGCTTCAAGAGAAATGTAAAGAGGTTCCTACAGGGTAGGGAACGCATCGACAATACCCCGGGTGTTGCCGGTGTCAATAGGTGACGGTGACCGCTTACCATCAGGTGGGCCGCCCACAAAGAACAAAACAAAATTGTTGATTTCGTGTATAAACAATTATTTATTTATCTACATTGGTGGCGATTCTGTTGTTTACGCTAACTAAAATTGTGTAAAATACGAACGGTCTTATTTTGGTCATACTAAAGATCAAATAGACATTAGAATGACATTTAAAGTGACATTTCTAAATTTAAGTATTTTTAAATAAGAAGGCATGTTTGTGGGCTAATTTAGTCAGCACCAATTTGATTGATCACTAAAACTACCCCTCAAACATGCCATCATAACAAAAATTACTTAATTTTATAAATGTCACTTTAAATTTTATTCTAATTTGATCTTTAGTATGAACAAAATAAGACCGTTAGTATTTTACACAATTATAGTTAGCGTAAACAAAAGAATCGCCACCATTATGTGTAGGTACCGCGGCCACATCTATAACTAGCGAAATCTGTCACGACAAATTATCGACAGATCAAACAACTCAACGTCAATTAATTTTCAATTCAATTTGCTTTTTAAATTGACATCAATTCACACTGAATTGAAATTGAAAGGCGCATAACCCAAGCAATTAGTTACAGTTAAGTTCAAATATAATAATAGACGTGACTCAGTGCTGACAACATAAATTATAGATAATCATCATAACGGACCGTTAAGTAGCTGTTTATTTGTAAACTACGAACGAATAATATGAATGTGATTTCTTATATTCTATCATACATTTTAGTTCCAACCTTTGACTTTTTTGTATTAAAAACGATCTGTAGAAGCTCAACTGCTCCAGATCACTACGTGGATGAGTTTTCTATAATTAAATCCACACTAATAATTACAAATTCGAAAGTCCCTCTCTGTCTTTGTGTCCGTTCGATGAAATTTAGTATTTTGATAGATTGACCTATACCGAAACAGCTTCTTTTTATTGGCAAAATACCGTATCCAAAATATAAAATAACTTGACTCTGTTGACAAAATCTGAGATTAAATAATAATAAGGTCGATAAATTACTCATTTTGTTTTATATAAATGATTAAATAAAAAAAATGGCACTCCGGGAGTGCCGACAGAAGTGAAAACTTGAATAAAAGCAGACTACACTACAGATACTTATATACAGAGATGTCAGTAATAGTCAGTGACAGGTGTCGGTAACAGTGTCGCGAGTTCAATGATTTTTCCCATCTCAAAAAATGCTCAACGCGCCCAAAGAAGTATTCACTTTAAAATGAAAAGCTGGATAAAAAATAACCAAACATAGACACTGACAGTCAAATTTCTACCACGCATACATCATGTTTTGACATAAATGTTACCGTGACAGCACGTGCCATAGACGATAACGACAGTGCAGCACTAACACGAAATAACATGTATTTACTTTGAAAACTTTCGTGATTTATTTCAATCATTATTGTAAATACGGGATTTATCACGTACGTCAGTTCGAGGCGAGACTGAGTGCGGAGCGTATCTCACACACCCTGATGAAGGTTAACGAATTGAACCGAAACATTGTCGGTCGCAACTCCGATAAAACGGTACGTGATAAATCCCGTATTTATAATAATGAATGTGAAATCTTGGAATTTTCCGTATGTGTTGGGATAACACTATAAAAATAAAAATAATAATGAATGTGATTCTGGTGATTGGAGTTTATTGTTATCTGTGTTTCATAAACCAATAACTTAATATCTAGCTAGCACAGGGATTCCCAAAGTGGTTGATATCGATCCCTTGGGGTCGACATATTATTTTTTTATCTTTACTTAATAAATAATAAATAAATATTGTTGGGCATTTCACACAGCTGTACTATGGGAACCAGATAACTGATAGAATACTTATTGTATACTTTTTTTTTGTAAATACATACTTATAATATATAGAAAAACACCCAGACGCGGAACAAATATCTGTAGATTATGCAAATATTTGTTCCGCGGCGGGAATCGAACCCGCTACCTGCTGCGTCTCAGCCGGCTATACGGCCACTGCGCCACGGAGGCAGTCGGAGACGCACTTTGCGATTATAATGTTTTTTTTTATTTATAATTACCTACTTATGTATGTTTACGTAATTTGTATTATTAATTATTAATTACACTTGATATTTACTGAATTTTATGTCTAATTATTTTGTTAAATTTTGATGAGAAAATGATGTCAAGTTTACTCACTTAACCAACCACAAAGTTTTTAAATTAGTAAGTATTTTGTATCAATGGGAAAAAAACTAGAGACAGGATTTTTCACGTTATTTGGCTTTAGGGTCTGAGGTATCAGTTCATTTTGAAAAAGGGGTATCTTGCCCAAAAAAGTTTCCGAATCCATGAGCGAGCACGTCAACCTTTTTTGCTACCTCTGAGGTTGGCAGGTAGTAATGCTTTTAGCGTTAAACCCACCATTGTACATTTATGTGCAATAAATTATTAAATAAAAATAATGAGCGCTTATTTATCTCGGCCTCACAGTTTATCCGAATCGAGATCTTCTCACGACAATACACAGCCAGATAATTACAGCTGGGTCAAACCGGAAGGGTTTCCGACTGCGATAGGAAGGGGGCGTTTTAGATTTATGTGTTTGTTTATTTAGAAAACTGTGACGTTGTGTTCAGCTTGTTTTGTAGTTTGGAATTTTGTTGAGTTTTACCTGTTTGAAAGTTGGTAGCCACACGAGTGTTCATATTTTCATTAAGATGTGTAATATGTTCTTTTGTGTAAGTTAATGTACCTAACCTAGCTCATAGAACTTATTAGGTTAGGCTGTAAGTTTATGAGCTTCTGAATGTAATTAAATAACAATATAGAAAGTAGAATAAATACGGCATTTTATTGAAATTGCCATTTCTATAAAATGTCGTATTTATTCTACTTTCTAAGAGTTAGTCCACGCTCAAGTCTGCAAAGAATTTTAGATATTTTAATTGGAGTTGTAAATAACGGTAATTCAACTACTAAAGTCGTACGTCTTAAAGAACCAGAGCTACAGCAACGTCAAGCTCCCTTAACGCACCTCTAAGTGACGTTAGTTTGTGGTCTAGATTTAAGTTCTTACTTAACTTATTAAGTAAAATTAGTTTCTTTTTTCATATTCTAAAGTAATATCTATATATTAATACGAGAAAACTTTGTACCCCTTTTTAAGTATATTGGAGGAGTGTGAGATTTAGCATAGTTAAAGTTTTTATGGAGCCGAATTACAACCAATGTGCAGGCAACTTGTAATAATATTAAATGAGGGGATAAAGCAATGTCTTGCGTCACGGGCGCTATATTGAATCCCGAACGTAACGAAGGATTCAGAGTTAATTCACAATTAATGGATAAAGCTGTCTGCATATTGGGCGTTGTATCTCTCTCTGCACTCAGGATTCTAGTAACTCTCTCGCTCCGCTCGTGAGTTAACTCTAGAATCCTTCGTTACGTTCGGGATTCAATATAGCGCTCGTGACGCAAGACACTGCTTTATTCCCTCGTTTAATAATCTACTATTACTTTACAAAGTGCCAAGTAGGCATTAAATATTGAACAAACAAACAGAAGCTCTACAATTTACAAACCTGTTTCAGCTTGATAAGAAAAGCCAATAATATCTTATGACAACTTGCAGGAATATAACCTTTCGTGTAACAATAAAACTGACAAAGAATTAATTAAATATGTCTTCTTACATTTCTACTACTTCAAACCTTTAGTTAGAAAGGGGTAATAAGAATGAAGCTTGAATCAGGCTGTATTTTAGATCTGTGCTTAAGCTTGAATTAGATAGATATATATTAGATATTTGTAATTGCTCTAAGAGCTAACAAAAAGACGAAAAAGTTGGACAAAAAATTGTATTTCAAAACGAAACCAGTAGTCATTTGAATCTTATGCAAGAAATTATCTTAGGCGATTACTCGAATTGAGATTGAAATACAAACACATTTATTTTACCAAAAAGTTTCACTGTACTATGTGTTTTGTTATGTACGACATTAAATGAAAACACGAGTAAGATTAATGGTTAGTATTGTTGTGAAATAGGTTTTTTCAAATTGCAATAGATTACTATTAATGATTACCATACCTTGATTACCAATTAACATAGAAATTTTTGTATTTTTAAAACCACCTTGTTTTCAAGTCCTAAAATATCACTGAAACAACCTGTATAAAATATGTAAGCAAATCATATTCATTCATCATGTAAGTAGGTACCTGTATATCTGACTAAGCGGCGTCGTAAAAAAGGCGCCGCTGATTTACGATAACTGGATAAATACCAGTATTAAACCCACCTCTAAAATCAGTCAATACGATTCGGGATGTGTGTTTTTAATTAATGTCGGACATAACAAAACAGGTTGTTTATATAAAAATATATAAAAATAAATAAATAAATATTGCTGGACATTTCATACACTAGCCCAAAACTAAGCATAGCTTGTACTATGGGAACCAGATAACTGATAGAAAACTTAAATACTTTTTTTTTTGTAAATACATACTTATAGTAATAAATATATCGTATACGTAATATAGAGAAACAACCAGACCCGGAACAAATATCTGTAGATCATGCAAACATTTGTTCCACGACGGGAATCGAATCTGCTACCTCCTGCGTCTCAGCCGGCTATTCGCCCACTGTACCACGGAGGTCGTCATATGATTCATATGTAGATTTTTGACAGCTCCTGATAAACACTCAAAAATCTGGGCTGGAGTCTTACTCCTATATGTATTTTATATATGTATTTTAAGATTCGGACTATTCATAATTATGTTAGGTTAGGTAAGTCTAGTTAGTTAGTCTTATTCGGATTATTTAGTTGATAGAGAAGCTTGGAATTGAAATTGCTCCAACTTGTTCAAAATGTTACAATTTAGACGTAATTTATTTTCTGTATTATGTATTGTAAAAGGAGCATTAAAAAAAACAACCAGCCCTGTTTCTTGCCTTTCTTTCCTGGCTTGGTAGCGAAGGAACAGGCAGTAAAATTGACGTTTCAAAGTGATCCTTGTGATTTTAATGAATAAAATATTTTACTTTGATTCGTATTAGTCTCTTTAGCTTTTACATTTACAGTTAAAGGTCCATACGAACCTTTTATATCCAATCAATGAAAAATGAAAAAACATTAACATCTGTACCACATTCGGGTAAAAAATCAAAGGAATGTAAAGGAAGTCTCGTAAGTGAATGGTTCCCTTTCGGTTTAACATACTGTTTCGAAGCAACTTGGATATATATTAGGATATATAGGAATTCCATCTCAGACAACGCACATGATTGTTCTAATGTTAATTTTTGACCTGATGTATTTTTGTCGGTAAGTACCTAATATTATTTTAATTAGTATAATTGGCCATGGCCATTCTAATTTAATAAATAAATAATGCACTAAAGTAGATAAGTGTTCATTTATGAGTACAAAGAAGTCATAACATTTTATATGCTACAAGTACACGATCAAATAAATCCCTTATCAATTCTGTAGAACCCAATCCATAAATTGTATGCGAAAGTAACATTTCGGCAGTAAATTTTTACAACCGATGAGTAACGGCTAGTTTCCTCTCGAACCGCGACATTACTTCCCGAATTGTACCATAAACCTCGATATAAGATATATTCCCGACTCGGTAACCTAATTTCTACATTTAGAGTAGGGGACTAGGGGAACATTTAGGGTTGCTATCACAAAGGATATTATTATATTATATAAAGCTCGATTACCACTGACTCACTGACTGATTGACATCATTGTTCTCCCAGATGCCACCTCGTAGGGGGGAAATGTTTGGTGGGATCGTATAGAGGGAGTTCCGGTGAGTTGGGAATAAATCCTAAAGTACCCCTTTTGTCCCCCATTCGCTCCCATCCACCTCGTATCTCGGAAAGTATAAGTCTTACAGCGTTGGTGCAAAAACTAATGTTGCTGAGGACATTTTTTTATATCCGGATCCATGAAAAAAAAATTGTCTTTCATACAAAAAAAAAATTGTCCCATACAAAATATTTCTGTATGAATACCGTAAACCGTATATTTCGTTTGCCGTAATTTTCATACTGTTTTTGTAGGGAGCCCACGGCTTGTGTGTACTATAAAATTACTGTAAATTTGCTTGATTCTATATAATGGTGGTGGAGGGACATGAGATAACTTTCATAGTTTTTGCAAAGGTCATCATCATCATTTTGGAACATCCAATTTTTTTTTTTTTTTTAGTATGCAACGTTCATCATGTTTATTTTGGAACATCCACATTTTTTTAATTATGCCTCATCCACAATGATCACTTTGGAACGTCAATTATTTTTTTTTTATTATGCAACATCCACTGTGTTCATTTTGGTACATCATTTTTTTTAATTATGCCTCACCCACAATAATCACTTTGGAACGTCAATTATTTTTTTTATTATGCATCATCCACTGTGATCATTTTGGAACATCATTTTTTTTTCAGTTATGCCTCATCCACTATGATCACTTTGGAACGTCAATTTTTTTTTTTTTATTATGCAACATCCACTGTGATATTTTGGTACATCATTTTTTTTAATTATGCCTCATCCACAATGATCACTTTGGAACGTCAATTTTTTTTTTATTATGCATCATCCACTGTGATCATTTTTGAACATCATTTTTTTTTCAATTATGCTTCATCCACTATGATCACTTTGGAACGTCAATTTTTTATTTTATTTTTATTATGCAACATCCACTGTGATATTTTGGTACATCATTTTTTTTAATTATGCCTCATCCACAATGATCACTTTGGAACGTCAATTATTATTATTTTTTTAATTATGCCTCATCCACAATGATCACTTTGAAACGTCAATTATTATTATTTTTTTTGTATTATGCAACATCCACTGTGATCATTTTGGTACATCATTTTTTTTAATTATGCATCATCCACAATGATCACTTTGGAACGTCAATTATTTTTTTTTATTATGCAACATCCACTGTGATCATTTGGGAACATCATTTTTTTTAATTATGCCTCATCCACAATGATCACTTTGGAACGTCAATTATTTTTTTTTATTATGCAACATCCACTGTGATAATTTTGGAACATAGTTTTTTTAATTATGCCTCATCCACAATGATCACTTTGGAACGTCAATTATTATTATTTTTTTGTATTATGCAACATCCACTGTGATCATTTTGGTACATAATTTTTTTAATTACGCCTCATCCACAATGATCACTTTGGAACGTCAATTATTTTTGTTTTTATTATGCATCATCCACTGTGATCATTTTGGAACATCATTTTTTTTTTAATTATGCAACATCCACTGTGATCATTTTGGAAAATCAATTTTTTTTTGTAGCACAAATTTTTGGTGAAATCGTTATTTTACGGTCATCATCGCCCTTGCCATCATTTTGAATTCTTCTCTCACTTCCTTTTCGTTTTCGAATGTTTCTTCCACATTGATATCCTCTTTAATTGTTTCTATAACTTCGAAGTCCTCTTTGATGGCATTTTTACTTCAATATACTTTTGAATTGTTTTTTCTATTTTTCTATTTTCTTCAATTACTTCTCTTACTTCAATATCGACTTTACAAAATTATGGGTTTTAATACAAATCTTAAATCGCTCGTATCTTCTAAACGGGAAGAGTTACCCCCAGCAAACTTTTACAAAATATTGGTACTAATTTTTGGTGGAATAGTTTTTTTAATACCATCATTGCCCTTGAGATCCTTTTTGAATGCTTCTCTTACTTCGTCTTCCGCTTTGAATGCTTCTTTCACCTCGATATCCTCTATTTTTGCTTCTTCCACTTTGATATCTTTTTAATTGCTTTTTCTACTTATATATTTTCTTCAATTGCTTCTTTTACTACAATTTCCACTCTACAAAATTATGGGTTTTAATACAAATCTTAAATCGCTCGTATCTTCTAAACGGGAACAGTTACGCCTAGCAAACTTTTACAAAATATTGGTACAAATTTTTGGTGGAATAGTTTTTTTAATACCATCATTGCCCTTGACATCCATTTTGAATGCTTCTCTTACTTCTTCTTCCACGTTAAATGCTTCTTTCACCTCGATACCCTCTATTTTTGCTTCTTCCATTTTGATATCCTTTTTAATTGCTTTATCTACTTATATATTTTCTTCAATTGCTTCTTTTACTTCAATTCCCACTCTACAAAATTATGGGTTTTAATACAAATCTTAAATCGCTCGTATCTTCTAAACGGGAACAGTTACGCCTAGCAAACTTTTACAAAATATTGGTACAAATTTTAGGTCGAATAGTTTTTTTATTACCATCATTGCTCTTGACATCCTTTTTGAATGCTTCTTTCACCTCGATATCCTCTATTTTTGCTTTTTCCACTTTGATATCCTTTTTAATTGCTTTTTCTACTTATATATTTTCTTCAATTGCTTCTTTTACTACAATTTCCACTCTACAGAATTATGGGTTTTAATACAAACCTTAAATCGCTCGTATCTTCTAAACGGGAACAGTTACGCCTAGCAAACTTTTACAAAATATTGGTACAAATTTTAGGTCGAATAGTTTTTTTATTACCATCATTGCTCTTGACATCCTTTTTGAATGATTCTCTCACTTGGTCTTCCTCCTTGAATGCTTCTTTCACCTCGATATCCTCTATTTTTGCTTCTTCCACTTTGATATCCTTTTTAATGTCTTTTTCTACTTATATGTCTTCTTCAATTGCTTCTTTTACTTCAATTTCCACTCCACAAAATTATGGGTTTTCATACAAAACTTAAATCGCTCGTATCTTTTAAACGGGAAGAGATAGCTCGAGGAAACTTTTACAAAATATTAGTATAAGTTTTTGATGAAACTGTTTTTTATTTTTATCATTGCCCTCGACGTCTTTTACTCAATTTCAATTTCCTCTTTAATTGTTTCTGCTACTTCGATATCCTATTTGATTGCTTCTTTCACTTCAATATCCTCTTTGATTGCTTCTTCCACTTCGATATCATCTTTGATTGCTGCTTCCACTTGGATATCCTCTTTGATTTGATTGCTTCTTCCATTTCGATCGTCTTTGACTGCTTCTTACACATGGATATCCTCTTCGATAACTTTAAACAGCTCGATATCCTCTTTGATTGCTTCTTCCACTTTGATATCCTCTTTTATTGTTTCTACCAATTCGATATCATCTTCGATTTCCTTTTGATTGCTTCTTGCACTGCAATATTCTCTTTGATTGCGTCTTCATCTTCGATATCATTTTTGATAGCATTTTCACTTCGATATCCTCTGTGATGGCTTCTTCCACTTCGATACCCTCTTTGATTGCTTCTTCCACTTCGATATCCTCTTTGATTGCTTCTTCCACTTCGATATCCTCTTTGATTGCTTCTTCCACTTCGATATCGTCTTTGACTGTTTCTTCCACTTCGATATCATCTTTGATTGCTTTTTTCACTTCGTCATCCTCTTAGAACGCTTCTACCACCTCGGTATCCTCTTTGATTGCTTACTCAACTTTAATTTCCTCTTTGATTGTTTCTGCTACTTCGATATCCTATTTGATTGCTTCTTTCACTTCAATATCCTCTTTGATTGCTTCTTCCACTTCGATATCGTTTTTGACTGTTTCTTCCACTTCGATATCGTCTTTGATTGCTTTATTCACTTCGTCATCCTCTTAGAACGCTTCTACCACCTCGGTATCCTCTTTGATTGCTTACTCAACTTTAATTTCCTCTTTGATTGTTTCTGCTACTTCGATATCCTATTTGATTGCTTCTTTCACTTCAATATCCTCTTTGATTGCTTCTTCCACTTCGATATCGTTTTTGACTGTTTCTTCCACTTCGATATCATCTTTGATTGCTTTTTTTACTTCGTCATCCTCTTTGATTGCTTACACAACTTTCATTTCCTCATTGATTGTTTCTGCTGCTTCGATATCCTATTTGATTGCTTCTTCCATTTCGATATCGTCTTTGACTGCTTCTTACACATGGATATCCTGTTTGATGGCTTTTAACAGCTCGATATCTTCTTTAATTACTTTTTCGACTAAAAGAAAAACACGCGAGCTGCGAGCAGCTCGCGCACAACGCAACCTCTAGTTATATTATATAAAGCTCGATTACCACTGACTGACTGACTGACTGACTCATTGACATGTTTGTTCTCCCAGATGCCACCTCGTAGGGTGAAAATGTTTGGTGGGATCGTATAGAGGGAGTTCCGATGAGTTGGGAATAAATCCTAAAGTACCCCTTTTGTCCCCCATTCGCTCCCA
Source organism: Philereme transversata (assembly GCA_963924445.1). NCBI lineage: Eukaryota > Metazoa > Arthropoda > Insecta > Lepidoptera > Geometridae > Philereme > Philereme transversata. The sequence goes on from OZ004342.1 coordinate 18,359,637, forward strand.
TCGACCTCGTATCTCGGAAAGTATAGGTCTTAGAGCGTTGGTGCAAAAACTAATGTTGCAGAGGACATTTTTTTATATCCGGTTCCATGAAAAAAAAATTGTCTTTCATACAAAAAAAAAATTGTCCCATACAAAATATTTCTGTATGAATACCGTAAACCGTATATTTCGTTTGCCGTAATTTTCATACTGTTTTTGTAGGGAGCCCATGGCTTGTGTGTACTATAAAATTACTGTAAATTTGCTTGATTCTATATAATGTTGGTGGAGGGGCATGAGACAACTTTCATAGTTTTTGCAAAGGTCATCATCATCATTTTGGAACATCCATTTTTTTTGTTTTTTTTAGTATGCAACGTTCATCATGTTTATTTTGGAACATCCACATTTTTTTAATTATGCCTCATCCACAATGATCACTTTGGAACGTCAATTTTTTTTTTTTATTATGCAACATCCACTGTGATCATTTTGGTACATCATTTTTTTAATTACGCCTCATCCACAATGATCACTTTGGAACGTCAATTATTATTTTTTTTTATTATGCATCATCCACTGTGATCATTTTGTAACATCATTTTTTTCAATTATGCCTCATCCACTATGATCACTTTGGAACGTCAATTTTTTTTTATTATGCAACATCCACTGTGATCATTTTGGTACATAATTTTTTTTAATTATGCCTCATCCACAATGATCACTTTGGAACGTCAATTTTTTTTTTTTTTATTATGCAACATCCACTGTGATCATTTTGGTACATCATTTTTTTAATTACGCCTCATCCACAATGATCACTTTGGAACGTCAATTATTTTTTTTTATTATGCAACATCCACTGTGATCATTTTGGTACATCATTTTTTTAATCAAGCCTCATCCACAATGATCACTTTGGAACGTCAATTATTTTTTTTTTATTATGCAACATCCACTGTGATCATTTTGGTACATCATTTTTTTAATTACGCCTCATCCACAATGATCACTTTGGAACGTCAATTATTTTTTTTTATTATGCAACATCCACTGTGATCATTTTGGTACATCATTTTTTTAATCAAGCCTCATCCACAATGATCACTTTGGAACGTCAATTATTATTTTTTTATTATGCAACATCCACTGTAATCATTTTGGTACATAATTTTTTTTAATTATGCCTCATCCACAATGATCACTTTGGAACGTCAATTATTTTTTTTTATTATGCAACATCCACTGTGATCATTTTGGTACATCATTTTTTTAATTACGCCTCATCCACAATGATCACTTTGGAACGTCAATTATTTTTTTTATTATGCAACATCCACTGTGATCATTTTGGTACATCATTTTTTTAATCAAGCCTCATCCACAATGATCACTTTGGAACGTCAATTATTATTTTTTTTATTATGCAACATCCACTGTGATCATTTTGGAACATCATTTTTTTTAATTATGCCTCATCCACAATGATCACTTTGGAACGTCAATTATTATTATTTTTTTTGTATTATGCAACATCCACTGTGATCATTTTGGTACATCATTTTTTTAACTACGCCTCATCCACAATGATCACTTTGGAACGTCAATTATTATTATTTTTTTTTTATTATGCAACATCCACTGTGATCATTTTGGAACATCATTTTTTTTAATTATGCCTCATCCACAATGATAACTTTGGAACGTCAATTATTATTATTTTTTTGTATTATGCAACATCCACTGTGATCATTTTGGTACATCATTTTTTTAACTACGCCTCATCCACAATGATCACTTTGGAACGTCAATTATTATTATTATTTTTTTATTATGCAACATCCACTGTGATCATTTTGGTACATCATTTTTTTAAATTATGCCTCATCCACAATGATCACTTTGGAACGTCAATTATTATTATTTTTTTTGTATTATGCAACATCCACTGTGATCATTTTGGTACATCATTTTTTTAACTACGCCTCATCCACAATGATCACTTTGGAACGTCAATTATTATTTTTATTATGCAACATCCACTGTGATCATTTTGGTACATCATTTTTTTAATCAAGCCTCATCCACAATGATCACTTTGGAACGTCAATTATTATTTTTTTTATTATGCAACATCCACTGTGATCATTTTGGAACATCATTTTTTTAAATTATGCCTCATCCACAATGATCACTTTGGAACGTCAATTATTATTATTTTTTTTGTATTATGCAACATCCACTGTGATCATTTTGGTACATCATTTTTTTAATTACGCCTCATCCACAATGATCACTTTGGAACGTCAATTATTTTTTTTATTATGCAACATCCACTGTGATCATTTTGGTACATCATTTTTTTAATCAAGCCTCATCCACAATGATCACTTTGGAACGTCAATTATTATTTTTTTTATTATGCAACATCCACTGTGATCATTTTGGAACATCATTTTTTTTAATTATGCCTCATCCACAATGATCACTTTGGAACGTCAATTATTATTATTTTTTTTGTATTATGCAACATCCACTGTGATCATTTTGGTACATCATTTTTTTAACTACGCCTCATCCACAATGATCACTTTGGAACGTCAATTATTATTATTTTTTTTTTATTATGCAACATCCACTGTGATCATTTTGGAACATCATTTTTTTTAATTATGCCTCATCCACAATGATCACTTTGGAACGTCAATTATTATTATTTTTTTGTATTATGCAACATCCACTGTGATCATTTTGGTACATCATTTTTTTAACTACGCCTCATCCACAATGATCACTTTGGAACGTCAATTATTATTATTATTTTTTTATTATGCAACATCCACTGTGATCATTTTGGTACATCATTTTTTTAAATTATGCCTCATCCACATGATCATTTTGGAACGTCAATTTTTTTTTATTATGCAACATCCACTGTGATCATTTTGGAAATTCAATTTTTTTTGTAGCACAAATTTTTGGTGGAATCGTTATTTTACGGTGATCATCGCCCTTGCCATCATTTTTAATTCTTCTCTCACTTCCTTTTCGTTTTCGAATGTTTCTTCCACATTGATATCCTCTTTAATTGTTTCTATAACTTCGAAATCCTCTTTGATGGCATTTTTACTTCAATATACTTTTGAATTGTTTTTTCTATTTTTCTATTTTCTTCAATTACTTCTCTTACTTCAATATCGACTCTACAAAATTATGGGTTTTAATACAAATCTTAAATCGCTCGTATCTTCTAAACGGGAAGAGTTACCCCCAGCAAACTTTTACAAAATATTGGTACTAATTTTTGGTGGAATAGTTTTTTTAATACCATTATTGCCCTTGAGATCCTTTTTGAATGCTTCTCTTACTTCGTCTTCCGCTTTGAATGCTTCTTTCACCTCGATATCCTATATTTTTGCTTCTTCCACTTTGATATCCTTTTTAATTGCTTTTTTACTTATATATTTTCTTCAATTGCTTCTTTTACTACAATTTCCACTCTACAAAATTATGGGTTTTAATACAAATCTTAAATCGCTCGTATCTTCTAAACGGGAAGAGTTACGCCTAGCAAACTTTTACAAAATATTGGTACAAATTTTTAGTGGAATAGTTTTTTTAATACCATCATTGCCCTTGACATCCGTTTTGAATGCTTCTCTTACTTCGTCTTCCACTTTAAATGCTTCTTTCACCTCGATATCCTCTATTTTTGCTTCTTCCACTTTGATATCCTTTTTAATTGCTTTTTCTACTTATATGTTTTCTTCAATTGCTTCTTTTACTACAATTTCCACTCTACAAAATTATGGGTTTTAATACAAATCTTAAATCGCTCGTATCTTCTAAACGGGAACAGGTACGCCTAGCAAACTTTTACAAAATATTGGTACAAATTTTTGGTGGAATAGTTTTTTTAATACCATCATTGTCCTTGACATCCGTTTTGAATGCTTCTCTTACTTCGTCTTCCACTTTAAATGCTTCTTTCATTTTGCTTCTTCCACTTTGATATCCTTTTTAAATGCTTTTTCTACTTATATGTTTTCTTCAATTGCTTCTTTTACTTCAATTCCCACTCTACAAAATTATGGGTTTTAATACAAATCTTAAATCGCTCGTATCTTCTAAACGGGAACAGTTACGCCTAGCAAACTTTTACAAAATATTGGTACAAATTTTTGGTGGAATAGTTTTTTTAATACCATCATTGCCCTTGACATCCGTTTTGAATGCTTCTCTTACTTCGTCTTAAACTTTAAATGCTTCTTTCGCCTCGATATCCTCTATTTTTGCTTCTTCCACTTTGATATCCTTTTTAGTTGCTTTATCTACTTATATATTTTCTTCAATTGCTTCTTTTACTTCAATTCCCACTCTACAAAATTATGGGTTTTAATACAAATCTTAAATCGCTCGTATCTTCTAAACGGGAACAGTTACGCCTAGCAAACTTTTACAAAATATTGGTACAAATTTTTGGTCGAATAGTTTTTTTATTACCATCATTGCTCTTGACATCCTTTTTGAATGCTTCTCTCACTTGGTCTTCCTCCTTGAATGCTTCTTTCACCTCGATATCCTCTATTTTTGCTTCTTCCACTTTGATGTCCTTTTTAATGTCTTTTTCTACTTATATGTCTTCTTCAATTGCTTCTTTTACTTCAATTTTCACTCCACAAAATTATGGGTTTTCATACAAAACTTAAATCGCTCGTATCTTTTAAACGGGAAGAGATAGCTCTAGGAAACTTTTACAAAATATTAGTATAAGTTTTTGGTGAAACCGTTTTTTATTTTTATCATTGCCCTCGACGTCTTTTACTCAATTTCAATTTCCTCTTTAATTGTTTCTGCTACTTCGATATCCTATTTGATTGCTTCTTTCACTTCAATATCCTCTTTGATTGCTTCTTCCACTTCGATATCATCTTTGATTGCTGCTTCCACTTGGATATCCTCTTTGATTTGATTGCTTCTTCCATTTCGATCGTCTTTGACTGCTTTTTACACATGGATATCCTCTTCGATAACTTTGAACAGCTCGATATCCTTTTTGATTGCTTCTTCCACTTCGATATCCTCTTTTATTGCTTCTACCAATTCGATATCATCTTCGATTTCCTTTTGATTGCTTCTTGCACTGCAATATTCTCTTTGATTGCGTCTTCATCTTCGATATCGTTTTTGATAGCATTTTCCCTACGATATCCTCTGTGATGGCTTCTTACACTTCGATATCTTCTTTGATTGCTTCTTCCACTTCGATATCCTCTAAGATTGCTTCTTCCTTTTCGATATCGTCTTCGACTATTTGTTTCACTTCGATATCGTCTTTGATTGCTTTTTCACTTCGTCATCCTCTTTGAATACTTCTACCATCTCGGTATCCTCTTTGATTCCTTAGTCAACTTCAATTTCCTCTTAGATTGTTTTTCCTACTTCGATATCCTATTTGATTGCTTCTTCCACTTCAATATCCTCTTTGATTACTCCTTCCACTTCGATGTCATCTTCAATTTCCTTTTGATTGCTTCTTGCACTGCAATATTCTCTTTGATTGCGTCTTGGTCTTCGATATCGGCTTTTACAGCATTTTCACTTCGATATCCTCTGTGATGGCTTCTTCCACTTCGATACCCTCTTTGATTGCTTCTTCCACTTCGATATCCTCTTGATTGCTTCTTCCACTTCGATATCCTCTTTGATTGCTTCTTCCAATTCGATATCGTCTTTGACTGTTTCTTCCACTTCGATATCGTCTTTGATTGCTTTTTTTACTTCGTCATCCTCTTAGAACGCTTCTACCACCTCGGTATCCTCTTTGATTGCTTACTCAACTTTAATTTCCTCTTTGATTGTTTCTGCTACTTCGATATCCTATTTGATTGCTCCTTTCACTTCAATATCCTCTTTAATTGCTGCTCCCACTTGGAAATCCTCTTTGATTTGATTGCTTCTTCCAGTTCGATATCGTCTTTGACTGCTTCTTACACATGGATATCCTCTTTGATGGCTTTTAATAGCTCGATATCCTCTTTAATTACTTCTTCGACTAAAAGAAAAACACGCGAGCTGCGAGCAGCTCGCGCACAACGCAACCTCTAGTTATATTATATAAAGCTCGATTACCACTGACTGACTGACTGACTGACTCATTGACATGTTTGTTCTCCCAGATGCCACCTCGTAGGGTGAAAATGTTTGGTGGGATCGTATAGAGGGAGTTCCGATGAGTTGGGAATAAATCCTAAAGTACCCCTTTTGTCCCCCATTCGCTCCCATCCACCTCGTATCTCGGAAAGTATAGGTCTTACAGCGCTGGTGCAAAAACTAATGTTGCAGAGGACATTTTTTTATATCCGGTTCCATGAAAAAAAAATTGTCTTTCATACAAAAAAAAAATTGTCCCATACAAAATATTTCTGTATGAATACCGTAAACCGTATATTTCGTTTGCCGTAATTTTCATACTGTTTTTGTAGGGAGCCCACGGCTTGTGTGTACTATAAAATTACTGTAAAATTTGCTTGATTCTATATAATGGTTGTGGAGGGGCATGAGACAACTTTCATAGTTTTTACAAAGGTCATCATCATCATTTTGGAACATCCAATTTTTTTTTTTTTTAGTATGCAACGTTCGTCATGTTTATTTTGGAACATCAATTTTTTTTAATTATGCCTCATCCACAATGATCACTTTTGGAACGTCAATTACTTTTTTTTTATTATGCAACATCCACTGTGATCATTTTAGTACATCATTTTTTTAATTACGCCTCATCCACAATGATCACTTTGGAACGTTAATTTTTTTTTTTAGTATGCAACATCCACTTTGATCATTTTGGTACATCATTTTTTTAATTATGCCTCATCCACAATGATCACTTTGGAACGTCAATTTTTTTTTTTTTATTATGCATCATCCACTGTGATAATTTTTGAACATCATTTTTTTTCAATTATGCTTCATCCACTATGATCACTTTGGAACGTCAATTTTTTTTTTATTATGCAACATCCACTGTGATATTTTGGTACATCATTTTTTTTAATTATGCCTCATCCACAATGATCACTTTGGAACGTCAATTTTTTTTTATTATGCAACATCCACTGTGATCATTTTGGTACATCATTTTTTTTAATTATGCCTCATCCACAATGATCACTTTGGAACGTCAATTATTTTTTATTTTTTTATTATGCATCATCCACTGTGATCATTTTGGTACATCATTTTTTTAATTACGCCTCATCCACAATGATCACTTTGGGACGTTAATTTTTTTTTTAGTATGCAACATCCACTGTGATCATTTTGGTACATAATTTTTTTAATTATGCCTCATCCACAATGATCACTTTGGAACGTCAATTATTTTTTATTTTTTTATTATGCATCATCCACTGTGATCATTTTGGAACATCATTTTTTTTTAATTATGCCTCATCCACAATGATCATTTTGGAAAGTCAATTTTTTTTCCCTGTTTTTTTATTATGCAACGTTTATCATGTTCATTTGGGAACATCATTTTTTTTTTAATTATGCATCATCCACTATGATCACTTTGGAACGTCAATTTTTTTTTTTTTATTATGCAACATCCACTGTGTTCATTTTGGTACATAATTTTTTTAATAGAAGAATCTTTTATCTTTGATATCCTCTTTTATTGGTTCTACCAATTCGATATCATCTTCGATTTCCTTTTGATTGCTTCTTGCACTGCAATATTCTCTTTGATTGCGTCTTCATCTTCGATATCGTTTTTGATAGCATTTTCACTTCGATATCCTCTGTGATGGCTTCTTCCACTTCGATACCCTCTTTGATTGCTTCTTCCACGTCGATATCCTCTTTGATTGCTTCTTCCACTTCGATATCCTCTTTGATTGCTTCTTCCACTTCGATATCGTCTTTGACTGTTTCTTCCACTTCGATATCGTCTTTGATTGCTTTTTTCACTTCGTCATCCTCTTAGAACGCTTCTACCACCTCGGTATCCTCTTTGATTGCTTACTCAACTTTAATTTCCTCTTTGATTGTTTCTGCTACTTCGATATCCTATTTGATTGCTTCTTTCACTTTAATATCCTCTTTGATTGCTTCTTCCACTTCGATATCGTTTTTGACTGTTTCTTCCACTTCGATATCGTCTTTGATTGCTTTTTTCACTTCGTCATCCTCTTAGAACGCTTCTACCACCTCGGTATCCTCTTTGATTGCTTACTCAACTTTAATTTCCTCTTTGATTGTTTCTGCTACTTCGATATCCTATTTGATTGCTTCTTTCACTTCAATATCCTCTTTGATTGCTTCTTCCACTTCGATATCGTTTTTGACTATTTCTTCCACTTCGATATCGTCTTTGATTGCTTTTTTTACTTCGTCATCCTCTTAGAACGCTTCTACCACCTCGGTATCCTCTTTGATTGCTTACTCAACTTTAATTTCCTCTTTGATTGTTTCTGCTACTTCGATATCCTATTTGATTGCTTCTTTCACTTCAATATCCTCTTTGATTGCTTCTTCCACTTCGATATCGTTTTTGACTGTTTCTTCCACTTCGATATCGTCTTTGATTGCTTTTTTTACTTCGTCATCCTCTTAGAATGCTCTTACCACCTCGGTATCCTCTTTGATTGCTTACTGAACTTTAATTTCCTCATTGATTGTTTCTGCTGCTTTGATATCCTATTTGATTGCTTCTTCCATTTCAATATCGTCTTTGACTGCTTCTTACACATGGATATCCTGTTTGATGGCTTTTAACAGCTCGATATCCTCTTTAATTACTTCTTCGACTAAAAGAAAAACACGCGAGCTGCGAGCAGCTCGCGCACAACGCAACCTCTAGTATGAAATATACATATCTTAAAAATATACAAATAAAAATATATTACATAGAAAAAATATATTAGAAATAAATAATTATTTATACGGATAATAAATAAATAAATATTACTGGACACAGCGCTATCTAGCCCCAAACTAAGCAGAGCTTGTACTATGGGAACCAGATAACTGATAGAATACTTATAGTATATACAATTTTTGTAAATACATACTTATAATATATAGAAAAACATCCAGACCCGGAACAAATATCTGTAGATCCGCAGCGAGAATCGAACCCACTACCTCCTGCGTCTCAGCCGGCTATTTGCCCACTGCGCCACGGAGGTCGTTAGTAACGTACAGTAAAAGGTACATACCAAATTTCATCGAAATCGGTTAAGCCCACGTGATTGAGTAACAAACAAACAAATAAATATACAAACATCCAAACTTTCGCATTTATAATATTAGTGGAATATTCTGTGTAAACATGTAAACGTAGGTAATGAAAACATACATATGTACTTAAGTGTTAAAATGTTCATTGATTAGCATATTTTAAAGTATTGTTACGCCGAGGCTGTTAAACAATGAGTAATAATCGAAACTTCTCGAACGCTTTTGTCTTGCTGTGTTATTGTTGTTATTGTTTGCGGTTACGCACAATGGGGATTGGTCGTTCTGTCGAAACACCGACCCTTTCCTGGAACGATCGAGATTGTTCTCGAACAATCGAAATGTGCGCGATATAAATAGGCCGGAGAGATGGCCGGACGGTCAGTTAGTGAGTCAGTCTCAGCGAGGCCCTGGAGGACTGACGTGGAGAAGGGTCTCGCGTGAACAGTAGTTGCTCGCGAGTCAGTCTGGATTTGGCTATACATGCGAACGTTTCGGTGACTTTAAGTGGTGCACCAGTGGTGTGAATTAGTGTGTTGTGATACGTGTGACCAAGTTCGTGTATTCATCGTCATTGTGTTGTATAAAAGTGTTATTTTGGTTAGATCGATTCCCATTATTTTATCCCGAACCCTCAACTCGTAACAGTATAATTTTTGTAATAAAGCGCCCTCAGTAATCAGTAATTTGCGATGCTCGCAAAGAGCACACAAGTATAAAGTACCTACTATTACCTAGTTTTTAAGACTTTATTGTACACATGTAAAAAAAAATCTTGTCTCTAGTATTTTGAGTAGTACGTAGCAGTAGCTTCTAGTAGTTACATAATTATTGATTAAAACGGGTATTTATCGCGTTTGTATCTTTTTTATCTGTTATCCCGACGTTTCAGCTGTGTTGCAACAGTCGTGGTCCCGGGTTGACTCAATAATTAAATGGTGAAAAAACTAATATAAAAGGTACATACGCGATAAATACCCGTTTTAGTCAATAGTTATCTTGTACTTATCTATGTTATACAGATTGCTGAGAAAGACGCATATGGTTGCGGATACAATTCTCGCTGCAGGACATGTTTTGAAGTACTGCAAATATTGTGATTCTGATACATACTATTAAAGGGAATCCTAGTGTGGGGTCAGTATGTGACGTGATATTATAACTACTATTATTAGGGTTGAAATATCTTTTTTTCGATTTGTAATATTGATTTGGTAAATTTTTATTGTTATGTATATGATACATAATAATGTTAAATAAAAATGAGTTTAGATTTAATAATTTTACTAGACCCCACGAACTTCATACCGCTTTAGAATCAATAAATTGTGTGTTGCTAAGCTGAGATAGGGGTTGGTGGTAGAAGCGTGAAAATTGATGGTTGTAATGTATTTTTTATTGCCAAATCATATACTAAAGTAAAAAAAAAATAGTCCAAAAAATAAATTTTTAAAGTGAAACTTTTATTACATCGTCTCAAACTTTTTCGTCTGTGTGTTGCATGTCGCGTGACGGTCGGCCGCGGAGTAGGGATAAAGTGAAAGGCGCTCGTCAGAGCAGCCGAGGCCAATATGGCGGCGCCTATATTTCGCATCAGCTGACCGTGTAGTGTATAGACTATTACTCATTTGTGCCAACGAAAATTGTTAGTTAAATGTCTATAATATGAAACAAAGTTTCACTTTTACCGTGGTTTCATAAAACCACACAATCCTTTTTTTGTGTTAATCCTTATTACATAGGGGTGTAAAAAACAGTTTACGTCCTATTCTCAGATCTACCGAATATACACACAAAATTTCAAAACAATCAGTCAAGCCGTTTCTGAGGTGTTTTGTTACAAACACTGCGACACGAGATTTTTATATATTAGATGGAGCCACATTCTGAGGTATTTTCCAAGAATGATGGCAACCCTATTCGCAGTCGAGTGAACAATAACGAAATCAGCTGAAACATTGTTCGATGGGATTTCGAGTCAGTGATCTATTTAGGTCATCTGTCTTTGAATCTTTATGTAGGTATTTCGATTATTCTATCTACAGGATACTAGCTTTGCTTAGTGTGAGGATCGTTAGTTAAATCAATCTGACCCAATAACCAATAAAAATCAGTTATAAATACAAGATGTTTGAATGAATGAATGAAATACTCTTTATTGCACTCCATACAAAAATACAGTAACAAAGGAAATAAACAATAAATAACGGTGCAATGGGTGGTCTTATCGCTAACAGCGATCTCTTTCAGACAACCTTTGGATGGACAGGACAAACAAAAATCAAAAGATGGCGGAGTAAGAGTACTTTTAAGCATACATAAAACATACATAAACAGAACCCATAAAATAATATATACCTATTGATTATGTATAATAATAAACAAAAACTTACATTCAATTAATATATAAATAAACTACACTACATAATATGGAGGATAAATAACATAAACACTAACTAGCAGTTACGAGACAACGAAAGAAAATGGTTGTATACCTTGACTTTGAAAATAGGAAGAGATTTGGACGACCTTATGGACAAAGGTAAGGCGTTCCACAGCCGCACAGCTTCTTTCTTTGTTTATGTAGTAATAATATTATGTTCATAAATTCAAAGGGAATTGTTTCGTATTCTGATACCATTTTGAACATTACTATACGAGACATAGGTACATTAGATATGTAAAAAGTTCTGACTACAAGCCCTTGGCCCACGTGAGATCAGATAGCACTTCATATAAATACATTTATTTACTAGACCCTCACTATGGCCAGCTCGGACCGCGGGAGAAGGTAACACACTAAAAAATAATTATTGTACAGCCCTTCCCTATTCTGTAGCTTGAACATCGCCCGATGGCTAACATTTGACTAGTAAATCGCTTATATCATCCACAACTCGACTTTACCCACTGTTGGTGACCAATATATGTATATAGGCGTGACTAAGTTTGTATCATCCACCACCAGCCTTATCCAAAGACGGCCCGCAACTTTAACTATGTCGTCTACCCATCTCGCTGCCGGACGTTCTACCGTTTTATAGCCACTCCTTGGCCACCATACAGTCACTGCCCTGCTCCATTTGTCATCACCAAGTCTAGCCAAGTATCCATGTGTCAAGTTACTTTCAAGAACTGTTAAATAGCCTCAATAAATGTGTAATTTCTGAGTGACCCCCTCTCGCTGGACTTTAAAGATAGAGAATGGGGGGCTGGCCAAAACGAAAAAAAAAACACACACGACTCAGTAATACATCTAATTTAATGTTAAACATCATTATCAACCGGCGACCAGGAAGCCCTTTACATTTAAACAATCTAATTAAAAATCAAAGCGGCACAGAAAAGATCAAGTCGTTTCGGATCCTCGAGCAATTTACCAATCAGCACCATCTTAAATCCTTAAACCGCTTCCTCAATACAAAATAAATGGAGATTTAATACAAATGGAGATTGGAACGGAAGCAGTAGCATCGACGTGGACATATTTACAGGCTGAGATGACAAACTTATAAATGTATAGTGTTTGCGTTAGTCCGTGTGAGTGTAGACCTTAGTGCGTGGTACATGTGCTGCAAATATTTATTCATGACATCATACAAAATCAATTTTATGGGTCTGATAGGAAGTAAGAAATAAAATACATTTACTTGACACACACAGGGCAGAATACAAGTAAAATACAAGAAATGAAATAAAACACTGGAACCCATGTTTGGTGTAGGTAAAACCAGTAGGTATCTTCTATCTAGTATTATTATTTATCTATATAAATATAAATAAATAAATATAATTATTGCTGGACATTTCACACAGCGCTATCTAGCCCCAAACTAAGCAGAGCTTGTAATATGGGAACCAGATAACTGATAGAATACTTATATACTTTTTTTTTTGTAAATACATACTTATAATATATAGAAAAACCACCAGACCCGGAACAAATATCTGTAGATCATGCAAACATTTGTTCCGCGGAGGGAATCGAACCCACTACCTCCTGTGTCTCAGTTGGCTATTCACCCGCTGCACCACGGAGGTCTTCAATATATTTAAAACAAAGTCGGGTTATTAACACCATTTATAACTAAAGAGCCGCTGGAACGATTTTGATGATCTTTGATTTGTTGGATTTGTCTCCGCCTCGAATAGCAGAACAGAATTAAAATATTGAAAAAATTACGCTAAAAAAAATTATGACGAAAATTCATTTTCTCATACATAGATGCAGCTAATGATGGCCGATTGACAATACACATTGGCAGCCGGCGTCATATGCATGTCAAGGCGGTACGTAGTTCGACGGGTCAGCTAGTGTATAATAATGATTGAAATAAATCACGAAAGTTTTCTGATTAAGCTCTTATCATTTCCAGATATCCCAAAATTTGGTCGCCACTTCAATATCCAAATTATCTCCCTCTCTTTTGTGGCTGAATCCTGCAGTTGGTATAATTCTGGAGCAGCTACATATACATGCAGTCAGCAGTACATTACAGTGCGGTTGATACTGGGTGGTGGGTGATGACAGTTAAATCGCCTGCTGACAACCGAGACGCACGTGCTAAGATGGTAGACTGCTGGTGACATTAAACATTTGGTTACTTGCATGTTTGAAACTGTTGGTTAAAGTATTTGTTGCAACGTGTTTGTGCTTGTGTGTGATTTACGGAAGACTACCAATTTATTTAAATGTTTATCGAAGAAACACAAACATAATGCATACCCCCCAGCTGCCGGTGAAGTCAGGATGAAGGTAAAGAAACATTTGCTCAAAATATGCTATTTTTGGTAAACATTTTAGGGCCATAAACCGTAATAACATCTTATGCGTTTTAGATTTTAAAAAACCAACTGATATTAAACAATGATATTATATGACGATATTAAACAATGATAATATAAGACAAATGATATTAAACCGTAGTACCATCATGTTATCTGTGGTAATACAATATATTTTTTTTCTTATTTAAACAGGTTAATAGTATTCTAGGTATTTAATATACATATAGATCGCTTTATCTAAAATGCGAAATTCTGAGAACTCTCATAAACACCGCCTATTGTGGTACTTGGGAGGAAGCATTTGTAATGAATGGTCGTCTGATTGCTAATGATAGGTAACGATGATTTTTTGATCGAGCGAAGCGAGATCTCTAAATCAATTTGGGTAAATTGGCGTTGTATATGTATGTTTGTCCGAGGATATCTTTCGAAGCGTTTAACCGATCATCGTGAAATTTGATACATAGTGATGACACAATTTTGGTGTGACTAAATGAGCTAAAAATGTGGGGTGGGGTTGTTGAGATATTCGGGTTCAAGAGAGGTAAAAAAATGAGACTATTAGATCAAATGGGTCGTGAAATGAAAGGTCTTTATTAGTACATTTCTACCCCGTTTTTATTTTTAGTAAAGTCATAGTTTTTGAGTTATTAGCCATAATAAAAACTGAACAGTAAACCAGTGACCCCATAGTGCTATTATTTGGTATGCGTGTAGCTTAAGTGACACAAATATAGGAAAAAGTCTGAAATCTAGTAGGTATATTTCAATTGTACAAATTACAAACGCAAAAAAGAATAACCAAATAACATGAACTCCCGTTACCTGTAATTTGAATGGAACTATAGATCAAGTAAATTGGATATTTATTTCGTAGCACTATTTTGATAGTTTAAGATTACGAATATATTTTTGTTTTCATGGGAGACTCGTAGGATCTCAGTTCGGGGCGTACAACTACATAGTTTATGATGACAATGATGATAACTTGTGCAGTCTATAAGGGTGCTTTATAAAAGGGAGTCGTTGTCTTTATTTATAAGAAATGTCCAAGACAATTCTAAGTTCGTTGTTTATCATTGAAACATAACTTTATAAAAAAAAACTTAACTGTTTTAGTGCAAAACCCATAGTTAAACTACATGCACCTATAAAATACAGAGTTATCTTACTTATCTTAAGCTCAAATACTAAATTACTCCTCGCTTCGTGCTTTTCAAAACCTTATCCCGTACCCTAACACCGCATATTTAGCGAGTTCCGCTATAACTCACTGCGTTTATTAATCATCCGTCTGAGCTAGACTGCTACAATGCCGGTGTAATCTTATAAATTATCTAGGAGGTGGAACACTTCCAACTACTACTGCCAACTTATTATAAGCTTGTTTCTATACTAAACTTGAACACGTCTGGGAAATAACTGCTTTAATTTGGGAGCTTCTTAACTACGGGGCTGTATTCACACTTGTTAACTGTTTTGTCGACAAATCTATCCAGTTTAAAACAATAAAGATATAACTTGGCTAGAAAAGTGGAGACCTCGGTAAAATTATAGTAATAATTGTTTATTTTCATATAAAATACTGCCTAATTCATATAATACAGAGTGTTTATTACACCCCTCAAGTGTCTAGACTTAGGCTGACAAAATTTTCTTAACCTTGTTTAGTGGCCGTCGCCCGGCTGATAATAGTCATAAAAATTAATGGGTATTGTTTATCGTAACAGGATAATGGTTTTTAGGGTTCCGTACCTCAAAAGGCAAAAAAGGAACCCTTATAAGGTCACTCTCTTGTCCGTCTGTCCGTCTGTCTGTCCGTGTGTCACCACCGATTTTCTCAGGAACGGGTGGACCTAGCAAGTTGAAATTAATACCAGATAATATAGTCTATACAGGTCTATAGTCCCTATTAGGTGTATAAAAATCAAGGTCTTGAGTCAACACGGTAAAAAGATACGGGCAAATTGTAAGTACCAAAATTTTACCTTAATTTTTAACTTATTTTATTTTTCGGAATTTTCCCTTTACTTGTCCTGTAAGACCTTGCTTTTAACCAAAATTGACAATTCTAGGTCAACCGGAAGTATTCTACAGGTTTTGCGTTGAAAACCTATATGGTAACCTATATAACCCGTTGACCTTGAATCTCAAAATTTGGCAAAAAGCAAGGTCCTAACAGCACAAATTAAGGAAAATTAAAGCGTGTTCCCATACACACATAGTTGACGCCAATTAAGATAGTCCTCTGAGTTGTATGGCCGCTCATACAATTTATTATAGATAATGGTACGGAACCCTTCGAGCGCGAGTCCGACTCGCACTTGGCCGGCTTTTTTTAATGGATGACTATAACGAACTAGAAATATTTTTCTTATCTACGACTGCCTCCCATTTGAATAGCCACGAAACCGATAACTTTGCTGCTATATGGCGTGAAAAATAACATAAATTAACCACACGAATAAATGCATAAAATATGATTTGTGTCTACAAAACAAACATATATGTAAATAAGGAGTTACCACACTTGCCCCCCGTCGAGTTTGGCACCATACGGAGTTTTCTTACACCGAAATCTCCACGATATTTCAGGCTTTATGTTTAATATAATACGGTTGATTTTGTGGTGCTATTAAAGGGCATATCTCAAGGTTAAAACCATGTAACAAGACCAGGGATTTATGTAGACGATCTTACGGCCGCCGCTTGCATTATATCAATTTCTTGTTACAAGATGATAAATTATTCGAGATATGAACGAAGAAGCGTTGAGTAAGAAATGATTGCTTGTGTAAGTGCTTGCTCTTTTTGCTTTTGGCTCTTTTTTGTTTGTTTAGCTTAAAGTGGTTATTGTTTTATGATTTTTTACTTACGGGCATTGTTATCTAAATGACATTTTGACGGATGTTTTGTCATAGCCTCAACTACGAGTGAAGATAATAAAATACTAGACAATTTATAACATCAGAGCAGCATTTAGTATATGTATTTATATTCGTTATTGCACACGACGAAACAAATACATATAAAAAATAACTACGTAAATCTATGGATACAATTGGCGGTCTTATCGCTAAATAGCGATCTCTACCAGACAACCTTTGGATGGAATGGACTGTGTGGACATTACCTGGGGTGTAATGGTGTACCTAACATACTACATGTACATACATACCAATACTAATAATATAAAAATATAAAATATAAAAATTACATGAATTAACCTAAATAATATGTACCTACTCATAACAATTTATGTATACATATAAATTGTACTCATAACAATTTATGTATACATATAAATTGTTATGAGTATTTATTATTTACTTAGACTTATTTAAGAAACATATTAATTAAAAAGAAAATACATGTTTATTTAGCGACAAATACTCAGATAGTGTTCTCTGAGCATACTTTTATAAAGTATACTAATTATATACAATTATTTTACAGTAGATGAGCTTAAAAAGGTTTCATAGACCATTAAGATCAAATCCAAAACATTACAATTTCATTAGAACAGAACTTTACAACACGTTAAGGCACAAAGTACACAGAAATGGAATGAAAACTTAAAACTAGGCGTAGGCTAAAAGATACACTGTGACAAAAATGGGCACCACTCAGCGTGTGCTATGGCAGATTCGCTCTGCCAAAGCGCTGTTAGATATTTCAGTCATGGCAAGTGACTTGACACATCTGATAGATATATGATGTCCTCCTAATCGTTTTCGATTATGGCGAACCCTTACACTACACTAGTTATTGCCTATCATGAGCTCTTATATGGCTGGCCAAACCGAATTTGGTTTTGAATACCCTGTCGCATGACGAACAGTAAAGTTGACCGGCACTATTGTATGTGTACAGACGTTTCGTTCGGATTTTGCTCTGCAGGCGTTTCTCGTCAACCGAAGTAAAAAAGCTGGATTCATTTCATATGAAATGTATTCGCAATATTTTGGGAATAAAGTAGCAAGACCAAATTACTAATACTGAGGTCTTACGCAGATCTAGGATGACAGGCATGGAAGCTCTGCTAGCAAAAACCCAGCTAAGGTAGTGTGGCCATGTACATCGCCGTCGTAGATATGCACCTTATGAACTTTACTTAGTTAGGTCATGGGCATGTTTTACACAAAAATGAGTGAGGGGCTACAGAATAGTTTGTTTCTCAAAGGTCTTTATTTAGCAGAAGCATTTTAATTAAAATAATATTAATAAACACAGTCATATTTTAACTAAATATAGTAATTGACGTAAACGTTCAAATCCGATGTAAGAGTGTTATCACACTGGCCAGTTGCGAGCGTGTTTGGCGAGGCTATTTCTGAACGTGTTCGCCGCAATTTCGCGACGTGCCCGCTGCAATTATACGTTACAATAATTTATACACTATGACTGGCTATATAGATGGAAATTGAATTATAGAAAAGAAGTCAAATAGTCTTGGGCGGGACACTTGGCTTGACGCGATGATGACAGATGGAGCATGGCAGTAACTGAATAGCCAAGGAGTGGCTATAGAAGGGTAGAACGGCGACAACAAGATGGGTAAACAACATGGTTAAAGTCGCAGGATCGTGGTGGATGCCACAAACTTAGGCCGGAACCCAACAGTGGGTGAAGTCGAGCTGTGAATGATGATGATGACTGGCTGAAGTATAGCGAGACCGTCTAATTAACCTATTGAGCGAACGCGGCAATTTTTATTTTACGGTGAACAAAGTATTTCTGGCACTGAGAACAATGAGAAACGGGATTCCCGGTAACTACAAATCCGACCATGCTTCAGTACCTGGAAATATAATCCTGAAACCGGACTCTAAGCCCTAGGTTCAAGTCTAGGCTTGATCATAGATAAATTATAGCTAGTATAATATATCTATGGCTTGATCCAAGACATCGTTACGCACGTGGCCCTTATAACTAGGGTTGCCAACCGTACTATAATATATAGTATATATTGAGTCTGCGTACTACCTAGTCAGGTCATAAGTATTGTCACACAGTAAAAACTTTTCTTTTAGAATGCTGGCCACTAAAAATTTTATAGAATTCGAATTTCGAATTGTTCATAAAGATAAAAATGTATACTTTTTAGAATTTTACTCATTTTTAAATATGGAGTGGACGCTTAAAGAAGACCGTGTTGCAGTTATTGCGTTGCATCGTTGCGGTTACGCGCCAATTCAAATTTTTGACATACTGAAAAATTTGAATATAATCAAAAGATTTGTTTATCGCACCATCAAACGATACAATGAAGACTCTAGTGTAGATGACGGGTCAAGAAGTGGTTGCCCTCGGTCTGTTAGGACTCCAGCAGTGATAAAAGCTGTGAAGGCGTGAATTCAAAGAAATTCCAAACGTAAGCAGAAACTGTTGGCCCTTCAGATGGGGTTAAGCAGAACCACGGTGAAAAGGGTGTTAAATGAAGACTTAGGGCTTCGGGCATATCGAAGAAAAACAGGACATCGTTTGAATGCTCGTCTAATGGACCTGAGACTGAAGAGATGCCGCGCTTTGTTGAAGCGGTACGCGGGAAAAAAATATCGGGAAATTCTTTTTTCAGATGAAAAAATTTTTACCGTAGAAGAGAGCTACAACAAACAAAATGATAAGGTGTACGCACACAGTAGTGAAGAAGCGAGCAACCGTATTCCGCGTGTCCAACGAGGGCATTTTCCATCCTCGCTCATGGTATGGTTGGGAGTTTCTTATTGGGGCTTAACAGAGGTACATTTTTGTGAGAAAGGTGTAAAAACGAATGCAGTTGTGTATCAAAATACAGTCCTGACGAACCTTGTGGAACCTGTTTCTCATACCATGTTCAATAACAGGCACTGGGTATTCCAACAAGATTCGGCGCCAGCTCATAGAGCGAAGAGCACACAAGACTGGCTGGCGGCGCGTGAAATCGACTTCATCCGGCACGAAGACAGGCCGTCCTCCAGTCCAGATTTGAATCCGTTAGATTACAAGATATGGCAACACTTGTAGGAAAAGGCGTGCTCAAAGCCTCATCCCAATTTGGAGTCACTCAAGACATCCTTGATTAAGGCAGCCGTCGATATTGACATGGACCTCGTTCGTGCTGCGATAGACGACGGGCCGCGCAGATTGAAGGCCTGTATTCAAAATCACGGAGGTCATTTTGAATAAACTTTAGTGTCATAAGAATCTATGTTTTGTTAAGTTCATTTTGGTATATAAATGGTTACATAATGAATAAACTTGTTTCAATTATTTTATATTAAACATGTGATAGAATTTATGACCTGACTAGGTATATACTGTTGAAGAAATGTATAGTACGCAAAAATACTATATTTTCATCGAAATCCAACAAACAAATCCTTCATATAAAATTTTTGAACGCTCCTTTACATTAACCTGAAACTGATCCAAAAGCATGTAGGTATCCGAACCAAGAAATTTTTAAACTATGTACGTGACGTAGTTTAAAATTTCCGCATTCCGAACCTGTCCGTAATGTCAAATTGACAACGTCAAACTAGTTTTTGGTTTGCTTTATTTTTGTTTCGGGATTTCTATAATTATTTTCAATTTGATGTTATTCTGTCTTATTAGAAGTTGAAGTCTGAAATAAATTAGTTATGGAAAGTGGTAGCGATAACGAAAGTGCGTCAAGTTCCGTGCCGCCGAATAAAAAGAGAAAATAAATAAGTAACAAATAAAATCGTTGTTTATTTTTTGCTTTTTCCATAAAACACTATATTTTTATGAAGTGTACTATATTTTTAAAGCTTATGTTGAAAAATACGATATATTCGCATAAAAATGTTGGCAACCCTATTTTTAACATTAGTATATTATTTCTCTGGTCATGATATGTATTTAGGAATCTAAATACACGTATTAAAGTAGGTGTCGTGTAATTCAGAGACGAATCTTCAGTATATGGTGTTCAACAGTATATTGCAGTCCATTCCGGCACGTAAGGCCTGTCCATTACTCGCCCATGATTTAGTGGGCGGGCGTGAGGCACGCGCTACCCATACACACCCACGCTGGAATTAGAACACCTACGTTTGCTTCTTGGGGGAAATTGTTTTATATTTTGTGTTTGATATTGTATTGTACCAAAGTAGGTGTAAGTACCTAAATTAGTTAAAGGAGTAAAAAACGAGGTGATAATGGAAGAAAGTCAGACCTAACTTCTAATATGACTCGTGCCATATGAAGTACTAAGTCGCACCACTTGTAACAAACTTAACCCTGCGTTTGTTGCCAAATATCACACTAATATTATAAATTCGAAAGTTTAGTAGTTTGTTTATTTATTTGTTTGTTTGTTACTCAATCACGTCGTAACGGCTGAACCGATTTCGATAAAATTTGGTATGTAAGTAGATTATAACCTGGGTTAACACTCAGGCTACTTGGCAAACCGTGCGAAGCTAGTTTCAAATATTTATTAAATTTTATAAATTTATTTTACAAAAAATATTAAATGATAAGCAGTACAAGTATTATTTTTAAATAACTAAATAATCCATGGTAATATTACCATGGATGACTAGACGGCTGAACAGATTCCGATGAAATTTGATCTAAAGATAAATTATGACCAAGATTGAGACAGGCAATTTTTATTGCTAAAACCAGTGCCAAACTGTGGGCTGAAGTTAGATAAATAAAAACGCCTTAAAAATAGTCTTCTGTTATGAACACGCCTAAAACCCCGCTTGTAAGCTCCATAATTTCATTATTTATAGCCGAGAGAGGCGCAAAAATGTCCGGCGTTGAGAGAACCCACTAAATCATAAACAACTCCCTTAATTATGAAAAATAATACTTTAGCAAAACGAGCTTAAATGACTGAGAATTCAGAAAATTCGTCCGTGAGAGGAATTTCATTCCATTCCATATTGCATTGGACGTAAATAAAAAGTTTGGCTAACTTTGATTTAGGAGTACTTGAGCCAGCATTAATTGTTTTAACAATCCAAAGTTTGGATTAATAAATGACCTTCTCTGGCTTTTAAATATACAGTGCTTTTCCTATATAATTATATAGAAACGATGTGCAAACCATCAGTGCGGATCCTAACTATGCCTTGTAAATGTGGGCGAACCAACTAACTTACAAATTATCATGCACTTCATAATATCCCGCTGCTCAACTGGTTTGAGCTACATTTATTCACAACATGAATATGAAGCTGATATGCCTACAATATTCAGCTTTCAAACCAGCCTTATATTAATCTTCTTAGCACAGTGTTTCTCAACTTTATATCCTTCCCTATCATAAGCAATAAAGGTGGGTACACACGTACGTACATAATCAATAAACTTCCTCGATCTCGAGCATGTGCGAAGGTGTCATGCAAGTCTCAAAACAAATGCTCGAAGCCAACCAAAATGTTCGATTCGAACAAGATTCAAACGTCCATAATTCTTGCTCTATATTCGAAGCAAACGTACGTTTGTACGTGTAGCCACGACGTCGAGCATATTAGTCCTGATTGATATTTTTGTTATTTGGTGTGAATGCGCAGCTAAAATGTCGGACTTTTGTTCATTTTCTCGGAATGATTTATAAATATGTATCGGAAGGAAGAGTGCTGGAAAACTACGTTTAAAGAAGTTTTCCCCGACAGTAAATGTAGCAGGCCATGCCCACCAAACACAACAGCGAATCATCCAATGCTCAAATAGTTTCAACGCACACTAAACATGTTCTTCGATCAAGCTTTTTACGTGTAAACGCAAGGTCGAGCATGTTGGCCATGCTCGAATGAAACATGCTTATCGAGCATGTAGCTGCGTGGATACCCAACTTAAGAACCACAAAAAAAAAAAACAAACAAAAGGCGCTTGCTAAGCGGAAAATAACCCCTTTCTTTTTCCACTGGAAACTTTTGTTTTATTTTCTCGTGGAACTAATTAATTACCAGCTGTTTTTGCGAAATTCTTCTTACCCCGGACTTGGATTTAAATAGATTTAGGGGGATGCACAGATTTGTATCACAGGCTGAGTTGGCCTTTAAGGGGTTAACAGTGGTCAACTGAGCCCGTGGTCATTGTGGGTTAAGTGACTAATAAAAACACTTATTGATTTACTGTGCCCGCGGGCTGTACGGGCTGTGGGCTGAGTTGACTATAAAGACCGTTTAAATGTACTTCAATTCCTATATCATACTGTAAATCCAGTCCATCTTAAGGTCTGACATCATGAAAGACATCGCTCATAGAGATAAGACCGCCTTGTACTTCACAACTCATATGTATGTTTGTTTTTTATAAGGTGTTTATTAAAGTGGTTTTCGTTCTATTCTAATATAAATTAGAAATTTATCGCCATCTGTGGTAAGTGTCAGTCAAGTTTGAGAACTGTTGATTAAATGAAACCATAATATATGTGGGTAGAAATTGCTAAGATGCTATACGTATGCTAAGCAGTTGAGGGTCTGTTGAGATGGATCGGCGATGTACAGAATTTGTGGCTCATATCACCGTAACTGGGGTATAAAGTATCCGTAATAGTCAAATTGTCGGGAGATCTGGCGATAAATTTTTACGGTATTGCTTGAGTTGATAATATTTATAATGAAATTTTTAGAGCTGATATCATGTAAAAAGCGTTTCGTGTCAATATATGGTGTTTGATAATATGATACGCACGAAAATGAAAGGGGTTATTTTGATAAGCTTTATAAATAAATTTGTGAAATGTTTACCGTATAAAAGTGAAATTTATTTTGGCATGTAAAACAAACACTTTATTGAACTTATGTTGTGCTATTGCATAATGCTTGCCATTTAACCACAGATACTGTATTGGTGACATCTCCAGATATCTCTTGTTGTCCCTTTCTAAACCAATACCGGAGCCATTTCCGAAAGAGATATTAAATCGGCCTTTATTTTTGGATGTCGATACAAGAGTAGGCGGTAAGTTTTATATCGAATTAACCACCTAAACTTAGTCTATTTTCTTTATAATTTGATAATATAAGTAATTGGTAGTTTTTTTTTTCAAGAAGTCTTTTTTTATGTTTTGAGAAACCATCACTTGAATATCTTCAGTATATTACCAAACACCCGGTATAAAGTTGGTATATTCGTTTTTCTATTTCTATGTATAGGTACAAAGTGCTACAAAATTATATTATGTGTGCAAAATGTTTAATATTTAGTTACGAACCGACAACCAGCTGTTTTTACCAAGTGATATTTTCATGAAAAAAAAATCACGGAACTAGACAAATCTGAACGAAAATGAAAAAAATTTCCCATGACACAACTACTTTTTTCTGAATTGAAGTTTATCATTATTATGGGTGTTAAGGGAAACCCTCGGACCCCTCTCTACGCAAATTCGCTGACATATTATTGGTCATAAAAAAGACTTAGTGCAAGGTCAGTTGAACTTTATTTGAGGAAAATCTAATATATTCGGTAGACAGTGAGTTATAAACTTGAGAGGGGCTTGGGAAATATTAGTTGTTTTTTTAAAGTAGTGGATGGGTTTGTTCTTTTAAGATTTAGTTAGTAATCTGTATATTTTTCTGTTTATTTAGATTATCTGTTTAAAAAATACAAAAAAAAATTAAATACTGTTTAGCGCTTGTTAAAAAAATCTTATACAAAAATTGCTAAGGATTTTTATAAACACGCGTTTACGACTATTTTGAAATAATGTAAATCCTTTTTTACCTTAAGATAAGCTTAGTAAGAATATTATCAATGTGCCTATATAATAAGAGCTGTGGATTTTGTCAAATAAATATAATAAAATATAGATAAGATTGATTCGGTAATAGGTATTGGTGGGTAGGGGTTTTAAGCTAAAGTATAACATTATACATTTAAATTACTTTTACTTTATTTTTTATTTATTGTTAAATTAATAAGAATTATTCTAAAAATTATTAATTATTTAATTTCTTTTTTATATC
This sequence comes from Philereme transversata, assembly GCA_963924445.1. Classification (NCBI taxonomy): domain Eukaryota; kingdom Metazoa; phylum Arthropoda; class Insecta; order Lepidoptera; family Geometridae; genus Philereme; species Philereme transversata. The sequence continues at coordinate 18,384,587 of OZ004342.1, forward strand.
TTAAAAATAATGTAATGTAATCTTGACTTGTAATCTAGATCAAAAGTTTCTACTAGTTATAACATACAAGAAATTATGAAAAATTCCGTTTAATCCGGAGTCATACTATATCAAATTAAATCGGAAAAGCGTACCGCGTGAAATTTAGGTTAGGGGGTGACATAAAAGTGATTTACTAGTACCAAGGGTCCCGTCTTCTGGTCAGATAAATTCCAAATTTGCGATACTGCGTGTGAAAGATAGGCCAGAGGAAAATTCGAATAATAGCAGAACTTTGATATGAAGGGGGACCTTTTCAGCAATAAGTGAGGATAGCCTGACGATAATGTCTCATAAGTAGATAGAGTAGATAGCTAGAGTAGCTATATTTGTATGATTTCTTCGCTCGTATTCGTATTTGTAAACAAGGGGAGCAAATAAATGTCAGACGAGTAGAGTTTACTTTAGGATATGATATTTTTCACGAAACACAGACAGTAAAACGGGACTCTCTAAAAAGATTTTAAACAACCAATATCAGAACAAAGTGCTTGAAATAACACTCAAAGCCATTCCTTTTCATCCCGTCGCTTCCCACTGTCTGTCTGTCCCTATGTATGCTTAGATCTTTAAAACTACGCAACGGATTTTGATGCGGTTTTTGTAATAGATAGAGTGAAGCAAGACGAAATTTTATATGCATGCATAATATAGTAGAAAAATACTGATAATTTTAGAGGTTTCTAATGTAATGTCGTAAATAATCACATTTTTTTGCGCTTACATTGCAAACCCTGGCTGAACCCTACGAGATACTCGTAGATCAAAATAATTTACTTATAGTATTGTACACCTTAAAATGGTCTACAAAAAAATGTGCAATGGTATATGTCTATCTCTTAGAGATAACCCACAATAACCATTTTTTATCCTTTACTTTTTACGAGAAATAAAAGCTTATTTACGAAGCGACTTTAAGCAATACAGCATTCATTCTTATCCAATTAAGTACCTTAAATTGTGCATTTAATATAGATCAATATGGCCCTGTACAGCATGTAATTTAAATTAATATTTTCGAAGATATTACAGATTTAAAATGCAGGGACATAGCGGTTGCGGCGGTACCGGCCAGGGGGCCGGCGGCGCGTGCCTATAAGGGCGTCGAAGGCCGCGCTTCGCCCAGCCTTCGGTTATGCTGCATTCGGTTAAGCTGCAACGGCCTCGGAGGCACATTAGACAGCGAGATTAGTCCATTCGAAAAAAAAAATCGCCCTGTAGCACTTTATGATTAGTAGCGATCGCACGCGTTTATCGGAGCTCTCTAGTGAGGAAAATAACAATTATTATTTAATAAAAACTTGCTTTTCAGCGCAACCACGTAATCCGTACTTATAAATACGTTACAATAAATTAAACAAATATATATTCGAAATTGTGTGATAGTATTTAAATACTAAAGTGAATTCTTTTTCAAGACAAAGCGTGCTTTTCAGCGCGACATTTTTTTCGAAATACGAAACCGCACTTATAGTAAGTAAGTATATTAGGTTACATAGGATTAGACTGAAACCATAATCGTAGTTTAAAGTAAGGTTTTTAAGTTCAAAAAAGAACTGAATAGAATAGGTATCTTTTGTTGTTTATTATATTTTGGTTTTATTCGAACGAATAGTCAGTAAAATGTTTTTTACTGCAGTAAAATATATTAATAAAACATGTTTGTATTGTCTAATGACATAAAAGCTGTGAAAGCTATACATAAAGACATTCTGTAGTATATTTAGTATCAGCATTGCACCCGTGCGAAGCCGGGGAGGGTCGCTAGTACGAAATAAAAACATGTAGATCATTTAAAAAATTGAATTACGAAAATATTGATTTCGTCGTACGATGTATGATAAAAAATATATATCAATTATTATCTTCCTTGTTAAAATTATAATCTTTAATGCTAGAAGTTTAGTTTAGCCAATTAGCGCTGCTGTTTGTACGTTTCTTTGTTTTTTTTAACTATCATGTAACATTAGTTGAAAATGCAAAGCGCGTCACACACGGTGAAGATGCTTTATCATCATTCATGTTATGACAGAATATCGCCCGCCATACAATGACATACATGATTTGAATTTGGAACCTCATCTGTAATAAAATTTGAACCAAAGAGTCCTACACAATAAGAACTTATTCGTAAATCGAACTAACCTCTGCACATAATGCACCAACCTAGATTTGCTATTTATTGTCTCGCAGAAAGTATGAAAAGTAGAGTATTCTTCTCGTGGTTAAAACTGTCCGCATCTTTGGCGTGTTTATATCCCTCTCTGCACTCAGGATTATAGTAACTCTAGAATCCTTCGTTACGTTCGGGATTCAATATAGCGCCCGTGGCGACATATAGCACACGTGAGAAGACACTGCTTTATCCCCTCATTTAATAATCTACTATTTCATCTTCCATTCGATTGTAGGGTAAAAAATACTAGTGGTTCGCCCCGAACTGAGATCACGCGCGTCTCTCATAAAAATAAAAAAATATTATTTGTTATCCTTGACTATCAAAATAGTGCCACGAAATGCAAGCCAACTAACTTGACTTACAGTTTCATTCAAATTACAGGTAACAAGAGTTCAAGTTAATTGGTTACTCTTTTTTGGGGTAGAAATTGCAGTTATTTTGGATTTCAGACTTTTTTCTATACATATTTGTGTCACTAAAGCTACACGCATACCAAATTTCAGCACTGCGGGGTCACTGGTGTACCCTGTGAATTTTGTCAAAGTTCAGTTTTAATTTGCTTAAAACTTAAAAACTTCTAAAAGATTAACGACTAAAAGATTCTAAAGAGAAAAGTTCAAACTAAAAATAAAAACGGTGTCGGAATGTACTCATAAAGACCTTTTATTAGGCGTGCCATTTGACCACATAGTCCCATTTTATTTTTTATACCCCTCTTGAACCCCAATACCTCAACAACACCTCCAAATTTTTAGCTCATTGAGTCACACCAAAATTGTGTCATCATAACCAAACTTCACGATGATCGGATAAACGCTTCGAAAGTTATCATCGGACAAACAAACATACATACATACAACGCCGATTTGCCTAAGTTGATTTAGAGATCTCGCTTCACTCGATCAATAACATCTCAAGCTTTGAAGGGCATAACTCTACAATTATAGAATGTACATTCATCCATTCTACCAACACTTCATGGACCAATGCTATTTAAATAAAACTGTTAAGTAAATATATGCATACTGTATATTATGTTTATCAATTTTAACATTTTCTTTCTTTCAATTATAATATGGCAAGGGGGTCATCATTCATCACATGAGAAACAATAAAGCCATAAGACATCTATTGCCATCTTTAATTTATTGATATCCTGAACCAACTCACGTATAACATATTAAATACCTTATAAATGTCCGACACATTCGCAAATTCACTATTCATACGGTTTCTGCATACAAAACGTTCAGAAACTGTTTACGAGTCGCATGAAATTTATTACAGTTTTAATTTATTGAGGAAACGATGCTTGTTGCTTGTGTGTAAATAAATGGTGTATTTTAAGAACTAGTTGGCTGGTGTTGGAAATATTATTAAATAATATTAATATAGCTGGTATATTAATAATATACTATATTATTAAATTTTTTTGGTGTAGGGTTCATACCTATTAATTTTAATGTGACCTGTTGACGATATATTTTTTTTATTCCTTACCTTTTATTTTCCATAAATATTGACAAGGCCCTTTTACAGCCGCAATTTTTAACTTGTAATTCTGTGAACTCATTTTATTATTTTATTTCGACAATTATTTTCTTTTAATTATATATTTTTGACATTTTGCAATTATTATAATTTATCGTAATGACAAGGCTCATTTATAAACGATTTAGTATTGACATTGATTGATTGATTGACTTATTTAATATTATAACTTTTGAAACTATCATGGTTCTTGACACTATTTGTACTAAAAACGAAATTATTATTACTATTATTGCGTCGAAATATCGGGACCCTCAAGAACTCACAAATCATGATAAATATCGTGTTTTTAGTACAAATAGTGTTATTTAAGATTGTTTTGTTCTATGTTTTATTGATTTTTGTTTTATTTTTATTATTTTAAGTTGACATTATTTGGATTATTAACTTAATTAGTCCAGATGTCTGTTTGAGCTACTATAATGTTAATTTTATCACAATTGTTATTGATAAATTCTAAATATGACTTAACTATAATGTACCTACAGTGTAAAATAAATGAAATGAAATACTTTTCAACAGAAACATACTTACTTGAGATTTTATTGAGATGGTTTTTTATCGACCAATAAACTCCATTCTAGGATGCACCTTATTACCGTGTAAAACCCTAGTTCATTAAAGGCCAACTCATATTATTAGGGCTAAGGCAAAGTGATATAAAATAAATAGTGAAACAGAGAAGAAAAACTATGTGATATACAACCTTAAAAGTACAAAAGCTTTTTTAATAATAATAAATAACTCAGCCTTCCTTCCCGCGATGAAATTTAATTTACCTCTGCGTGTTCGCTTTCAACCGTAATTTTATTTCAGTTTCAGGCTTCTTTTGTGAGGAGCTGAGGGGACGATCTGCACAACAAAGAGCGCATTCGGATCACTAATGCGGACCACTTGTCCTGTGAAATATACTTATTTTAAGGTGCGAAGAAAATCTCGACAGTTGCAAGCTTTTGCGTTCTATTTTAACTATAGTTAGGGTCTGATTTTCAATTCAAGAGTTTTTTTTAACCATAATGTCTGCTTTTGCTGATGCTAAGGTCTCCCTCCTTTCTTTTGACCTGTCTCAGCTCTGTGCTAGAGCCTGCCAAACCCTCTGATAAATTAAAGAAATATGTAATAAAACATTTGCATTGAAACTGTAAATTAAGATAGATCTTTATTACACGCCATTAAAAAAAGACGAATAAAAAAAACATTTTAACAAACAACAGTTTAATTCATAGGTACAATGGGTGGACTTAACACTTAATGCGATATCTTCCAGACATGATCTGTATGCTGCGGCGTATAAGGACGGCAGCGGCGTTAGCTATTACTTAATTAAACTGCTTTACAGGCTTCATAGACTAGGGGCTCAGAATAGATAAAACACCAGAAGACGCATTCAGCTGTGATTGCAAGCCGTGCGCTGTGTGCATACAACAAAACCCGCGTCCCGCGCCCACCTCACTTCCACCCGCGTAATGTTGCTACCTTAGTTTTTGGTATGATACATACAACTGATGTAACTATGGCACTATTCTATTAGTCAAATAATATATTATGGTCGGTTTGCAAAACGATCTCTAAACGTATTCAGTGACTAACCATGTTTAAATTTGACATATGTATTTGTATGATTTGAGAACTCCTTAAATCATATTTAGTCACTAAATACGTTTGGGCATCGTTGCGCAAATCGCCCTAAAATTTTTTTTTTGAGATTTGCGAGATCTCAATTCGGGGCAAACCACCAGTAATATAATTTAAAACTACAACTAATAAAAGTTTTAAATTTCAGAATTCTAGAGTAGGAAAAATAATAAAACTCGATATTTGACAACACCAGCAAAATGGAGGATCAATTTACGACAGTTACAAACCGAACAATTTTTCAATAAACAAATAAAACAACATCTAAATGCGCTACTTACCTATGAAATGTGATCCCATGTAGTTTTTTTTTGAGCCCAGCTGAATTTTATACCTTGGGACGACACAAGAGGCATAACTTAATTAAATCGAGCACTGTAAAACACGTCACGAGTGACGACGGTACAGAATAACTAATGGCATTCGCGTCAACATCTACTCTATTTAGAGTAAATTTTGACGCTTCAGTATTAGGCGCGTTCACTTCTTCTGGTGTTTTATCTCTTCTGTGACTGGGGGGATTTTAAACTTACTTGCATCACAGATCTACGGACAGGGATTATCATATACACAGCCACAGGACGTCTTGTGGGGGTGTAAAAGGACAAAAAATACGTAAAAATATTGCTAGTTGCAGCATGCTAGACTTTACGACGGTTAAGAAAAAATGTTTAAATTAATTAAATAAATAAAAGGCATTTATTTACACACAAACCTAATAAGCTTACAGAAGTAGGTAGGTACAAAAAGTACTAAATAAGTATAAACTGTAGGCCTAATTCTAAGAAACATTCGTACTATAATTAATGTATCATTTTTTGCTCTTCAATATCGTGTATCACTTACCTCACCTATAATGGTAGGATAGATTACAGTCACCATCAGCTTTCAAACATAGAGAAATACTAAAAACAAAAATACTCTTCACTTTGAGTCGGGGGTTAACGTCTAATCGGTATGAAAAAAAGAAAGAAAAGACATATAGCCTGGCTTGCACAACAATCTCTAAACGTATTTAGCGACTAAACATGTTTAAATTTTACGTATTTGTATCATTTGACCATTCTCTAAATAATACTTAGGCACTGAATACGTTGCGCAAGTCGCTCTTATTTGTGACGTAATAAAACACAAAGCATGGTATGAGCTTGGTCTATCAAGATGTAAGATTTTCGATCATATTCATGCATGACCCCAGAAATATTATTTCTACACTAAATACACAATAGGCACAATTCTATTTTTACACAATACATATAACTGATAAAAAATGTCAAAATAATTATTCGCACCCAAACGTTTAGAATAAACATTGATTCAATTCGTATTCACATCAATAAACGCGTTTTGTGTTGCAATGATTGTTATTTCACACCAGCTGTATTGAAGTCCCGTGAAATCAGTCGTCATCAAATGCAGCTTAATCCCTGCTTTGTCAAATCTTTGTCAAAAGGTCTTTGTAAGATGCCATATGGCAGGGCAGGCGGTGTTACAAAGCTGGGATTAAACGGAGTCCGTTAGGGTGCTTTTGTACTGCAAGAGTCTATTAGCTAAGCGAAACTATTTTATATACATACATACTGTCACGCCTTTATCTCACGGGTAGGCAGGGATCACGGATCTCCACTTGCTACGACCTTCTTCTAAAAACTATTTTACTATGCAACATATATTGATAACATGACGCAAGGATTCCCTGACTCGTGCGATGGTATCAGGGTCAATGGTTAACAAGAACAATGAAGTCCTCATCTCTATAATATTGTTGTGCCCAATAGGGTCCATAATGTTAATTACCTATCAATTAACACCTTGTGGGATACAATAAATGATTGAGTATTGAGTATTGAACTATAAGAGTACCATATAACTTTTGAAACTATCATGGTTATTAACACTATTTGTAATAAAAACGGGATATTTACCATGGTTTGTGAGTTCTTGAGTTCTAGTTTACCCGTGATCATGGCGCATGCAACTGCGTCGAAATATCGGGACACTCAAGAACTCAGAAATCATGGTAAATATCCCGTTTTTAGTACAAATAGTATAAGAGTACCATATCACACACAACTTCCAGATCCGGAACAAACGAAAATAGATATTAACTACAAACATAAATATTAAACGAATTAAAAAGCACACAATTTTATAAGCTACATTTTACATTTCAGAATTTTGCAGACAAATATTATGGAAAACGTGCAAACATTTGTTCCGCAGCGGGTATCGTACACTCGCGGCCAGTCGCCCAACTTGCTACAATCATGGAGGGATACGAGATACTCATATCTTACGTCCTATAGCATACTTTAACTTCAATTTCCGGATTTATTATATAAATATTAATAATGTCATGTAGAAATATGTAGTGCATCTACGGCGTAACAAGAATCGATATAAAAATAATAATACCAACATTTTTGGATCTTTTATCATCTATAGTCTCTGTTATGTAATCGCAAAAAAAGAGGACGGTCCAAAAGATGATACTTATGATAAGGGAGCACGATCCTCCGGAGTAAGAACCGGTAGGAACTAAACAAAAGTACTAATTAGCTAGAAAAGACTATAAGATATATGGGATATATTTTAATTAAATTGCACTTTTACTAACCATTTGACATGTTTAATTAAGTATTTTACCAACAATTATGGAACTGGACAAAAAAAAATTTTTTTGTTCACGTACTCGTATATCTCGCTCATGTTAGGCATCTACAAATCTTGCTGCGTAAAATAATATAAATAAAAAAGCTTTTATTTTATTTACACATTATTTTAATTTACAGTATTAGAGACTTAAAAATAATTATTTTGTATGCCAATACCATTTTTAGCGGTAACAACCTCCTCCAGCTCTTCTACGATTCTTTTTGCTACGTTACAAGTTGAAATTATAAATTAAAAAACAACCCCGACACCCCTTTTTGCGTTGGGGGTTAAAATATGACATAGCTAAGAACCACCCCAGTTAAACCAGCTTTTTATTAAAAAACCTGTACCCGAATCGGTTCATCCGTCAGCTTTGTTTAGTTTGAGGCTAGATAGCGTTGTGTGAAATTTTCAGCAATATTGGTAATTTATATATTTATCTTTTTGGGAATTATGATGCCACATACAGATAGACACACATATACTGGCATATGCGTCCAACTTATAATACCCCTCTTTTTGCGTCCGAGGTTAGTAAAAGCGATAAAAATATAGAGCGTAGGCGATATCGCGTCGTAGTGTGCACAACTATGAAAGCAGCAATTGAATTTGACGGTAACCAGTACTGCGTACGCCATATGTAATTGTAATGCGAAATCCATTTGTAAATGATTGAACACGAACAGAATTCGTACTGCAGAAATAATTTACTAATCGGGAAGGGCAGCTGATTGAAGAATAAACTAGCTGAACCGCCTGCGGCTTCGCACGCGTGGTTTGCCAATAAACATTACCCTCCTTCTGCGCATGCGGAAAAAAAGTAGCCTATGTCCCAATCCCGGTCACAATCTATCTATATGCCAACGGTACATAGGGAGTGCATCTAAAGAATACCTCATAATTTTAACCCCCTTACTTTATGCCGCCCCCCCCCCCATCCTCCTTTAGGGATGATTTAGCAAAAAAGTTGAAACACGTATTTCTTTATTTCTTACCAGAAGCCTAAATATTAATTTTTAGGTCCCTAACTTAAGGAATTATGGATTGCCCATACAAACTTTCAACACATATTTCACCCCCTTCAAGATTATTTTTTGAGACAAAAGATAGCCTACGTCCTTCTCGATGATTATAATCTTTCTCCTTGCCAAAGGGGCATGCCCATATAATGCTGTCAACTGCACAAAAAATTGCGTTCATCCAAAAAATATGTTACATTTTTTCGTTAATCTACGTATCAATCGATTAACACGAAAAGTATCCTACAATATTTTAAAATAATAATGAATATGAAAACGTCAGGAAATGAAATGGTAGCAAATTGCCTCCAGTTGCAAACATTAGTGTTGAGCCAGAGTTGTTCTGAGACAATAATCGATTGTTGATAAAAGACCATAAATAAAACAATCGATTTATTTGACTGTATTTTCACTGACACGAAAAATCGGTCACCGATTTCAGAAGTACGAAACCAAAACGATATTTGTTTCCCAATGAGCGTTTTGTAAATCTTTTTTTTTCTCTTTAATTAACCCGGGGGTGGTATTATGCTTGACTCGCGCTGGTAGCGAGCGCCCGAGCGAGATAATCTCAGCCAATCGCAGTGCGCGCTGAATTTGCGCTCAGCTGTTGACGCACCGCAATTGATCTAAATCCTCTCGCTCTCAGCTAACCTTGATCATAATCGGCGGGCCGTTGATCTCAGCGCCACCTTCTAGATGGCTTTAGGATTAACCAGTGGAGAGAAAAAAAGCGGAAAAAAATAACTCGGCTTATCTGTAGCATTATCTCGATTTTAATTCGATCAACAGATGAGAGGTTAAAGCTTCGCACGATTTTTGCATAAGGCCATGCAGAGACGAATTAATGACACAGACATGAGATATTTTTTAGTTAGGCACCTATCACTCGTTATTCCTCCCAAATCATCGAATTAAGAACTAACTCAAACGATAGTCGATATCGATCGATATCGACTACCTATTCAATCCAAGTTTACAAAATCAACACAGAAATACATAATGAATTCTATTAAACATCTCCAAAGACAAATAAGTACATTGTTTTTTCGCTTGGGTACAATTGGTACTTATATTTTTCGTACATTTTATTACCTTATTACTACCCCTGACACACTAAATATCTGATTTTCAGAAGTAAATAGGTAGGTAGGTATATTTTTGTATTTATCTGTGGCGCTCGTGTTGAATCGAAATAAACTCAATTTTACTTCGATTCAACATTTACTCAACAGAATCAGATGATTATTATTTCTTTGCATTAAAATATTGAATTTTGATTTACTGGAATAATTGCCCTCGTCTGTTGATTGTACAGGAGCGCGATGTCAAAAATGGCACTTCTGTGCGCGCGCGCCTTGAGATTAAATATAATCGATTGCTCGATTTGACCGATTATTTTGCGCCGATAAATCGATATTTCGGATAATAGTCGATGGTCGATATGCCAATCCCTATGACTGGTCTAACTTTTTATTAGCTGCAGTAAAATGACGTTTTGTGGGTTGCCGGTCTTTGAAGAAAAATAAATAGGGATGTAGCTAAATGAGTGAATCATATATGAATACGAGGCATGCCTTTAAAGTTTTGTCGTTTGAAGAAAAAAACACAACTAGAACCTTATAGTACTTTTTATTGTTTTTCAAAGTATTCACCACGTAGCTTAATGCACTTTTCCATTCGCTCAAACCAGTTATTATAACATTTATTTCACTTTAAAGTGGGGGTGTTCAAAATGGCTGACTTGAAAGCGTCGACTGCTTCTTCACCGGACTGGAACCTTTGACCATGAAGACTTTTCTTAATTTTAGGAAATGTAAAGAAATCTTTGGGGCTTAGGTCAGGACTGTATGGAGGATGGTCAAGAATTTCTACTTTTTTCTGCTTCAAATACTCAATCGTTTGACGAGCGCTGTGTGAGCTTGCGTTGTCGTGGTGCAGGATGATGCATCGCTTTGAGTTAGATTTTCGAAGTTTGGCGATGACTTGTGGTAAACAAACTGCGGTATACCACTTTGCGTTAACCGTTCTACGATCTTCAAGTGCAATAGCCGCAACATGGCCGGCTTTTTCAACGAACGTGGCCACCATCTTCTTTGAAGTGCTTCAAGAACGAACAACTTTAGTCGGCTTTGGCTCGTCTTGAAAGACCCAGATTGTAGATTGTTGTTTGGAATCAGAATGGTAGGCATAGATCCAAGATTCGTCACCACTGATGATGCCGTAGACGTGATTTGACTTTCCTCGGTTGAACCTTTGCAGAGTTTTCTTACACCATCTGACGCGGGTCGCCTTGTGATCGTCGGAAAGCAGATGCGGTATCAAACGGCAAACTAGCTTTCTCACACCAAGCGCTTCATGCAAGATCTTCTGAATGGTTGTCCCTGAGATGCCTAATAGAGCCTCTATCTCTCGATACGTCACATGACGATCTTCGAGAATTAGTTGTCTCACAGCAATGATGTTATCTTCAGTTAAGGCGGATTTTGGGCGTCCTTCGCGAAATCTGTCACTAACACTAGTATGTCCACGCTGGAATTCTAAATACCAGCGTTCGACAGTCCGCAGACATGGGGCTACATCACTGAACACAGATGTTAGCTCTTCTAAACACTGAAGCCGTGTCAGGCCTCTTCTAAAGTTGTAGAAAATTATTGCACGAACATTTTCCTTAGAAAGATTCATTTTCGTACGTGACCTGACAGATTCAAATCGAAACTGTGACTAAACAATAGCATTAATCCTAATACTTTCAACTGTTTTGAGATTCAAAATGTAAACACATTCGAATATAGAACAGTTCCAAATTCAAAATTGCCGGAAAATATGGAAACGACAGAACTTAAAAGGCATGCCTCGTAATCAGTTTGGTTTTTTTTTTGAGATTTAATATTAAGTTGTAATGTATTTTTTTACCTATTATTATTACTATACTAAAGGATTTATCTTTTTTAGTGGAAGTATAGGGAGGTACATTCAAAATGAAACAAAAACGTCATAATAATGTTAATCTTTTTCGAAATCACTGTCGCTGTCGAACAAAAAAGAATCATAAGTTTCGACATCAAAACAAAAAGGGAACAAATAGAAGAAACTAAGAGTTGACACGTACCAGCGTTGACCCAGGTCTCGTCTTAATATATGTATTTTCCCTCCCTACGATATTGTTTAATTAAACGCAGGTAGCGCTGGCGCCATGATATGATATCTTGTCTATCAATAAGCACACTCTTGCGTGATCGAGTAGCGAATTCGAAATTAAGATGCTTCATAATTTTTCTCAATGTCTCTTTCGAGAAGTTGGGCAATCCTGGGTCATCATTTACAACTTGCAGCACCTAAAAATGATTAAAGTTATTACCTAATTGGTTAAGATTACATACATCATCATCATCATACATAGATAGATTGGGATGGGAGAAAACATACTTACATAACGTATAATAAAAAGATGAGTGACGACATGTGTAAACTAACTTTTGCGATGGTGGGTATTTCATTTCTATGAAAGAACTGATGTACAATTCGTCTAAGAGCAGTGAATGTGAAATCATCAAGTTTATCTTTAAATGTAAGTTTTGGGCCCGTTTTTTCGGGAGGTTTTGGTGATTCGCTGTCGTTCTCCTTGTGCTCCTTTAAAACGGAATAAACTGTGCGGACGGATATTCCCAAGACTTCAGCCACCTTGTTAACGCATTCACTTGTTTTTGGAACTTCAATGTTTGATTCTAAAGATTTCACTTCAAACACATATTTGTAAACGTTTTGGACCCAAAGTTTTTCAGTTGCACTTAGAGCTACACGTAGCCTTTTTTTCTTAGGAGATAAAAATGTGTCTCCATCTTGCGATGTGCTCGGCAGAGCATCCATGTCTTCAATGTATCAAACAAAAAAAAACTAACACGAGTAACGAAAACAGGTAATGAAAAACAAACACAACGTAACATAAGTTTAACAATAATGATAACAAAAACAACGCGCAGTGGGCAAATCAAAGTTATTCATGCACTCAAAACAGAAGTATGAAGCCGAGTGAGCGAATGACAACCGAAACAAAATGGCGGTCAAGCGTCATCGTAGCACCGTAACCAAAAACCAGTACTACCAGCTTGAGAGAGCGTTTTCTTGAGTGTTACCTTGTATATGTCTAAAAGGATCAACGTTTATACAGCCTTTTATTTACATTAATATTAAATAGAATTTAGTATGATCATTATGAGTCAGCTATGGAACGATTAGATATTCTGTAAACTTTTGTGAACTGAATCACATCCCTATTGAGATTAGGCTGTCAACATTATTTTACGGAATGACATTTAGAAACGTCATTTTACTGCAGCTAATAAAAAGTTAGACTAGCCGTTTCCTGTGATCTGTGTCTGTGGCCGTTTCGTTTGTTTTCTCGCGTATTTTTGTTTGTTTGCTGACTTAAAGCTTAAACGATTAAATTGATAGTAATTATCAATATCATAATTTATCTAGGAATCGTTATAATTACAATAATAAACTATTTAAGTTGTAGTTGAATACAGTGATGTAAAACTGGTTGTTTGTGAAAAATAAAAACTGATTTTTCTCTTTATAGTAAACTTTTTTATAACTAACTTCTTAGCTCTTTTATTACTAACTAAGCCTAGAATCATTAGCAATTAGTTTCAAGTGTGTGCAGTGACAGCATTTTTTACAAGGGAGAGTGGGCATGCCCCTTTCATTACGATCCGTTCAGATGTTTAGTCGTGAAAAGGTAACAAACAATCAAACTAACAAACAAACAGAGTTACTTTCGCATTTATAAAATTGAAAATAATTTTATATTATTTCATATCATATAAATGTTATATATGGTTATATAAATGGCTTGGGTTGTCATCTTCTGGGCCTAGGACCACAATGATATTTTGATCTATGGCCAGAACTAAAGAGTAGAGTTTCTTGTGAATGGGCTAACCCGGAGAAGTACTATCACCATGCCTATTTCAGCCACCAAGCAGTATTGCTAAGTTTCAGTTGAAGAGTATTGTTGACGCTCACATACTACAGTGAAACCGAGCAGCTACTGGAGATACTGGATTGTGTTATTATTATTTGAAGTATTTTAATTTTTTTTTCTAGTTTTTAATCTTTATATTTTATTTAGTCGTCGGTTGAGGTTAAAAACAAATTTTAATTTGTTAATCGTACTCAGGTTCCCGCGATACAGGCTTTGCCTAGTGCAGGGATCGTAAGTTAGATTAAATCTGATAACTTATCTGCATATACCCGTTTTTGTAATGCTTAAGGAATAAGTAAAGTAACCTGTTAAGTTGTTTATGTAGCAATAAATAAATAATATCGCCGGACATTTCACACAGCGCTATCTAGCCCCAAACTAAGGAGAGCTTGTACTATGGGAACCAGATAACTGAAAGAATACTTATATACTTTTTTTTTGTAAATGACTTATAATATATAGAAATAAAAATATTCTTTATTTTATTTTCATTAAAATGTTGGGTAGGTACATTGTATAACAATGTACTAATGTCAACTCAGTGGAAGATTGGGAGACGAATTTAAGTAGATTAGATTAGATTAGATAATATAATACTTTATTGCACACGACGAAACAAATACATATAAAAAACAACTACGTAAATCTATGGATACAATTGGCGGTCTTATCGCTAAATAGCGATCTCTACCAGACAACCTTTGGATGTAATGGACTGTGTTGACATTACCTGGGGTGTAATGGTGTACCTAACATACTACACGTACATACATACTAATACTAATTACATACATACAAAAAAATATATAAAACTTACATAAATGAAAATTACATGAATGAACCTAAATAATAACTACTCACAACAATTTATATATACATACTTAGACTTATTTAAGAAACAAATAATTAATAATAAATACATATAAATTTAGCGACAAATACTCAGGTAGTGTTCTCTACACTACTTGTGTACATGTTGTACATGTGTGTAGCATACGTTTAAAAATGGCAAGTGAGTTGGCACATCTGATAGCCACCGGCAGCGCGTTCCATAACCGGACAGCCTGCACTGTAAAAGACTTATCAAAGTAGGAGTGTACAGGTGTCCTGAGTTGGAGTGTGTCAAATGAACGCAAGGATCGAGGATTGGATTGATAGAGGAAATGGAAGCGTTCTTTAAGATAGGAAGGTGAGGAAGGGTTGAACAGGATGTTATATAAATGCTGAAGGATGTGAGTATCCCGGCGAAGGCGTATGGGTAACCACTTGAGCTTACTGCGAAATTCGGACACATGGTCATACTTCCGCAAGCCGAAGATGAACCGGAAGCCAAAGTTTTGCAAGCGCTCAAGTTTATCTAGTTGCTGTTTAGTGAGATCTAGATAAGAAGCATCAGCATAGTCTAGTATCGGGAGAAGAAGCGACTGCGAATTTAATTTATTCAATGCAATTCCCTCTACTAAACTTGACAATAGTACACTTGAGGACAATAATAATTATAACGTAAATCTGGGGTGTGCACAATTACATCGTACTGCATGCACTTCGTTTGTAAGAGTAATGTACTTACTCGACATTAAAATCATTACAAATGACAATAAAATAGCGAGTGAAATCGTAGGGGTGGAAAATCCATCGTTTTCTAAAGTAAATTCACATGAGGTAATGGATACTTGGTTGTTTCTGAGATTTTAATTACGTGAATCCGTTTTTTTAAAACTATAAATCAAAACTTTATCTTGACCATGCCTTAGATAAAACATAGGTTATTTAGCTGGAGATGACCGAAAATGGTACATATTGGGTATCGAAAACTATTTACTAAAAATCCGATTTTGAGATTTCAATCGAACTCTGACACATCTGTGTACAAATATCGCTGGACATCTCTATCATATTATATCGATAGTATCTCTAGTCAGCACCCTATCTGTACCCATCTGTACTCCATAGATAGGCGCGATCCACGCAATACTGAGCACAGAGTTCCCTCGATTATTTACACGAAATCGAGTTAAAAGCGAGTTTATCGAGTTAGAAGTAAATTACGATTCTCTTGTTCGATACACCGAATTTGTTTAGAAATTAAAATTATTATTTATGTGTTGCAAAAGTTGATGATTCTCATTCTCATTAAAACATAAGATTAGAGGATGTTTAGGATACGTAGTCGAAATATGGACCCTTATAGATTCGCCATGACTATCTGTCTGTCTGTCTTTCCGACTATTTACAGCCATTTTATTCGTAGACAAAAAAGAATTTATTTACCTCGTATTTCTCTGTATCGATGCTTAGCGTAGGCAGGCTATAAAGTATAAGACAATACGTTTTTATGAAGGACATTTTATCACGGTTCTATTTAACATTTTATTTTTCTAGATTGCAGGATATCAGGTTTTATTAAATTGAGCTGAAGATTGTGACCGGACCAATGGAGCGTGACCAACGCGAAGTGTCGCGAAATGGGCACGCGCGCAGCGGTGCAGGATACTGAGTCTATACTGTTTCCATTATCACACGGCTTCTGATTTACCACGCCTAAGTTTTCTTATCATCACCCATATAAGTTGCGTCATTGGACTCTTCTTCTTCTTACCTCTAGCTATCAAAACAGAATGAAACTCTATTACTTTCCTGTTTTATTTTATCTAGAATTGATGATTAACCCTGTATTCAAAGACCAGTCAAGGATGACGCCGAAGATAATTTTGAACACACTTATTACAGTACGGCCGCAATTCTCAGGAACTAAATTTCACAAAACTAATTATCTAACACGCACAGAAATATGCATTGTTTTAAAAGCGTTCTCTCAAGACTTATGCGCGGTCCGTCAGGATATTTTCTCGGGCTATACTGGACACACGCCATCCAACAATGGGGCTCGTTATAACAAGTGTCCCATATTTACGATCGCACGGAACAATAGCTGTTGTTACCGACGCAAATGTACTAAAGATCTAGAAGGGGTTTTGTTGGTCTTAGGGTGATTTGTTGGTGTGGAAAGTCCAAAGTGATGAATAACTTGCCTAGGTGTTAGTAACCAAGCCACACTTAAGATAACTTGTCCTTCTCTTTGAACGTTTGATTGTGGGTACCATGCTATTTGCTCAAAACCTTGGTCAAAGTTTTTAACTTTTTTTTCAAACTGTATGAAATTTCACCAAGCGTTTTCCTAGTTTATCACATAACTGTTAGGAAACCTTAAACCAGTAAATACTTAGATTTGTGCAAACAGCTATATCATACTCTTGACTCTTATACCTTGGGAGAAGGGCAGGCCTTTGGTGTGGAACGCCACGTGCATCGATACCCTTGCGCCATCTCATCTGTCTGGTACAGCAGTTGGGGCCGGTGCGGCGGCAAATTCAGAAGATTTTAAGCGGCGCAAAATATGTATATGGAAGTCTTGATAGAGCTTACGTATTTGAGCCATAGGGTCGAGACCCTGGGGCCATGGGGTACCGGGGCCCATCGCGTTTTAAAATTATTTCTGGGCGTCTGGTCGAAGAGACGTGCGATCTGAGAGCGGGCGCTTATCTGGGTCAGCGGGGCAATGCAGCCAGTGTCTTGGGAACACTTCCGCTTAGTGGTGATCTGGAGCAGTTGAGCTATCTATAGATCGTTTGCAACGATATTTAGATGATTCAACTGTGTCTTCTGTATTTTATTGTAAATAATTGTATATTCTTTCTGTTATTAAAGGCGCTATATCATTGTATTCATAATTATTTTACTTCCTGCTGATATTGTTAAATTTCGCCAAATTAATTCCTTCACAAACCATAATATATTTACCCAAATACTGTTTAGTTGTTAAACCTTCACTAAAATCCCCTTACTAACAAGAACCACAGTACAAGCGTACAAGCACGACTGACAAGACTTGGATCCGTCGTAATAAACATAATTGCTCGTTTAACATGTCGGTTAAATAATCGAATTTGTCCCGCCTCGCGTTCAATTTGAATGTAAATGAAGCAGAGAATTAATGATGATGATATCGATGCTGGATATTAATCCGATTACAGAAACGTTCGGTGCAATTAGCAAATCAAATATGGACGCAAATTAATTGTTTTAGAAATGTTTGATTTCAAAGCACTAGAATTCTAATCTCGTGATTAATTTGGTCAAAGATCACTGAACACCATAATATGGAAAACCCACAGTGTATAGAAATAAAATAGGGCAAATGCATAGATAATTATAATAGTTTAAAATTTAATAGTAAAATTTTAAAATGTATCGAATTTCTTCATTAGATTCACTCATCTTTACAGTACGAAAAACAAATATAATCACACATTTTCCTAATTTGAATTTGGAATTATCTTCTTTAAAATTTAAACTTTGAATGATACCAAAACCAGCCAGATACAAATAGTATAGCCAAAAAGATTTTATTATAAGTTCATACATACTACGAGTATAATGCGAAAAGACTTTCCCCCAACCTATTATACAAAACATCCTCATGTAAGACAGAAAGGAGGATGGAATGCATAAAGAAAGTGGCTAAAATGATAAAGATGAAATTGCTGTAAAATATTCACAGCTAAGAGTCAATATATGATTTTTTTTTAGAAAATGTAATTTTAATTTCATCAGTCTCATACAGCGCCTATTCCGTTTAAATCCTGACACGGTTGGGTAGTTTAGCTCAATTACCGTTGGTTTAACTAGGTAATTACATTACCAAAAAGCACGTGACGGGTCAATGACCCTGCATCCCAATGAGCTAGAGAAATGGCCAGCAATTATCTTAATCGCCTGGCACGTCTGCTTCTGCCTAGATAAAGCTAAGCCAGGCTTATTCCGAGAAACGAGAAATAAATGTTGCTGTAACTTATGTTAGAGAACACGTATCTTTACAGATCAGTTAAATTAATAACACTGCGCTGTCAGTACTTAAACTAGTGACCAATGGCGCTTCCGTGCCTTTCGACGGCAAGTTAAGATGTCAGCAATGACCTCTTAAAATATAACTTCTTCAGATAACAGAAAAAACCAAAGTACTAAACCGATTTTGATAATAATTTTAACCAAATCAAAGAGTATCCTAACTCCTTTCAAATAAAAATATTTTAGCCTATAGACATCGGCAACACTCGGGGTATTGCCGATGCGTTCCCTACCCAGTAGAAACCTCTACATTTTCCTTGAAGCGTACCATCTCGTAGCCTAACGGGAAAACCTCAGATGGTAGCTCATTCCACAACTTACATGTTTACATTTTTCAATAAATGTTCTGTTTGAGGTAAAAAAAAACTCCTTTTTTTGAAGTCAATTAAAAACTTCTCAGGGTTCATACAAGCTATTGCGTGTCAGCTCGTACGGACTTACATTTTAACGTGTGGTCGAGTAATGTTACGATATACATATACTAGACTGATGATGAAAAAATAGTTTAAACAATTACCTAAAGTTAACATTTTGACGACCTCCGTGGTGCAGTGGGCGAATAGCCGGCTGAGACGCAGGAGGTAGCGGGTTCGATCCCCGCCGCGGAACAAAATGTTTGCATGATTTACAGATATTTGTTCCGGGTCTGGTTGTTTCTCTATATATTATAAGTATGTATTTACAAAAAAAATGTATATAAGTATTATATCAGTTATTTGGTTCCCATAGGTCAAGCTCTGCTTAGTTTGGGGCTAGATAGCGCTGTGTGAAATGTCCAGCAATATTTATTTATTTAGTTTGGATTAAAATAAGAGATGATTATCTGCTTATACTAGGTCCCATATTCCAGAATATTCACTTTGTGGAACTGAGTAATATAATGTGGGTGGACAAAGGGAAGGGCGTAGGATGGTCCCCCACTGGATGGAAGAACGATAAAAGTTGCTGGGAGCCGTTGAGCAGTGAATGTCCTTTGGTTGATATAAAAATGATGATGATGAAGAAAATGTGATCAAATGGAAATTCTAAGTATTTATGGATCCCCTTGGAATCAAACCACCTTGCAGAAATGTGGTGTATTATTTTCTATCGTAGTAGTAAGTACATAAATTTAAAATAGGACAGGAAAGGACAAAACACTCAATCAGTCAACCGAGCCATCTGGATGTGATGTCGCAATGTTGCCCGCATGGTAATTACGGAAATTCTCGTTTAACGAGAGAACGAGCCAGATTTGTTTATAAAATTACCAACAATAAAATAATAAATAAAATAAATATTAATGGGCATTTCACACAGCGCTATCTAGTCCCAAACTAAGCAGAGCTTGTATTATGGGAACCAAATAACTGATAGAATACTTATATTCCTTTTTTTTGTAAACACATACTTATAATATACAGAAAAACACCCAGACATGGAACAAATATGTGTAGATCATGCAAACATTTGTTCAGCGGCGGGAATCGAACACAATGTCTTCTGTATGTAAGATAATATTTATTTGTCTACCTAAGACTTAAGAGCATCACATGAATGAAGAATATTCTTTAAAATTGTGAGTTTATTCCACGAAAGAAGGATGGTTTGGGCGCTACTCTCTATAAGAATTTATTAATAAAAATAATATTTCACACGTCAATTGTCAAATTATATTGTCATTTAATTAATGAATTATTAATACATATTTATGATTCATCTTGTGAAACATTGCTATATTATGTATCTAATATCTGATTTTTTTCATTAATTAAACGGTGGGGGTGGGGGGGGGGGGGGTAGAGATCTTCTACAATTCGCAGTGGGACTTCTTTCGCGACAAGGACTACTACAGTGAGAGCACAAGGATTAGCAAGCTGAAATGGCAGTAGGCAGGACACATAGCTCGAAGAACTGACGGCCGTTGGGACAGAAACTTCTCGAGTGGTGACCACGCACTGGAAAGCGCAGCGTAGGATGGAGGGAGGATCTGAGGTTACTGGGAGCCATTGGGTGCAGGCCGCAGAAAATCGGTCGCTCTGGAAATCTATGGAGGAGGCCTATGTTCAGCGTCTTTTGACTGATATGATGAATATGATGTCATTGAGACCAATGCTGTAATATCGTTTTCACATCGCATCGTCGTAATACCAGCCAACGCCCACAAGCTTACCTTTGTTCCAGCGTTGAAAGAGCTACTATTTGTCCCATTTCTGTGCCTTTGAAGCTCATATATTACCAGTTACTACTTTTGTCCCACTTTTGTGTTCGACTCAAAGAAGCTCTCATGAGCATGAAAGTTAATTTATTGCGGTACTTAGTTGATAATAGTTTCTAACTACCTACAGGATACAATGAAATGCTGGACTTAACTAGTCAATAAGATCTGAGACGTAACATTGTATTATTTTAATCCACTTTGTATGAACACTATAAAATACTGAATACTGAATTGCTAGGAGGGGATAAAACTAACAAGATGATTAAGCGGACATTCAGAGACATTTTTAACCGACATCAAATAAAGGTGAAGGTTCTCAATTCGTTGGAACCTTTTTTTAAAATGTTTTTTCACAATTACTCGAAGACGCCTTGATCGATTCGAGAAACTCTTCTTTTATTTAAAAGAGTCCCATTGGCACCAAATCAGGATCTGATGATGGGATCCCAAAAAAATCGAGGGCAACCCTCAAATTTTATAGGGATGCAATTTGTTTTTAGGTTTGATAGAACATCAGAACTCCGTCATTTATCAACTGATTTGGAAAATTCTTTTAGGATTTTTTTAAGATTCTTTTTCTTCTTAAAGGATATACTTTCATATTGGTCTGATAGAAATTTCATCAAAATCAGTTTAGTAGTTTGGTTAAGTTGGTTATTTTTTTGTTAAGAAGTTACTTGTTGAGTGTAATCTTAATGTTTCGGCTTTTTCAGCCGACTTCAAAAAAGGAGGAAGTCCTCAATTCGACTGTATTTTTCAGTGTGAATATTCCAGGTAACTTTGAAGTCGGGTGTTAGATTTTTGTAAAAATTATATTATTAAAGAAAGAAATGTATTGTTTAAACCACCACAATAATTGACAGTCAACTGTTTCTTTTGTATTTTATATGCTTGTAAATATATATATTTCTGTTAATATGCATGTATCTGCCCCTAGTTAAACTAGCTTTCTGTTTTAAAAAAACCGCTTCTAAATCTGTCCATCCGTTTGGGAATTACGGTGCCACAGACAGTCAGTCAGACAAACACTCACACACAGGCGTCACTTATAACATCCCTTTTTGCGATGGCGGTTAATAAAATGATTCCTATCTATCTAAAACTAGCTGACCCGCCGAACTTCGTACAGCTCTGACATGCATATGACGCGGGCTGCCAATGTAGTCGCCGGTAGAATTATCAATGGGCCATCGTTAGCTGCATCTATGTATGAGAAAATGAATTTTCTTCATAAATTTTATTCTGCTATTCGGGGCCGAGAAAAATCCAGCAAATCAAAGATCATCTAAATCGGTCCAGACGTTCTTGAGTTATAAATGGTGTAACTAACCCGACTTATACTATATAATATACTAGTTGTATGCCCGCGACTTCGTCCGCAATTTTCTGGATCGCAACAACAGCGCCACCTACCGGGTTCAATTGTGAATCTAAACCATCCAGGGACCCACACAAACACATACAAAAAAAATCATTGAAATCGGTCCTGCCGTTTAGGAGGAGTTCAGTGACATACACACGTACAGTAGAATTATATATATAAAGAAAGATAGACTTACAAATAAAAGACAAACACAATATCATACAAATCTGCTCAAAGCTGATGAAACATATGATGATTCAACTAAAGTGATAAACTCCCTTCGACCGCTAACGCGGCTTTTAATCCACACTCCCCTTTATGCAGAAACACGTTAGTTCTAAGTGGTTCCATTAATTGAGCAAAGAACAAAATGCATGTGCTAAAACGGTTGCTCCATCCACTAAGAGCTTGGACAAACAACGAGATACTTTGGTTACATGAGCTATGCTAATTTATGCGCAGCTGGTTACTTTGGTTATATTTTTGAGTTTTTTTTAACGTGAATATATCTTCGTTTGACCACAATCTCACCTGATGGTAAGTGATGCTGCGGTCTAAGATGGGCCACAAAGATCTAGATCATATCTATTCACTCTTGCCTTAAATAGGCTCAGATTTTAGTCTTCGGGAAAAACAGACGACGGTAAAGTGCGTAGATCCAAAACGGTGAGTGCGAATGGGTGGTATATTAATTAGGTATGGATAGTTCTGAGCCGTGCGACTGAGTCAAATTGAATGATGTGGTCGTCGGTTTCTAGATCAATGAAAAAAAAATCAAATAAATAAGTTCCTCAAACAGAACTAAAATAAATGTAGCTGATACTAACTTCTTATTTTAGGACATCAATCTCACCTCAGTATGTTTGATCGCGAGTTCGACGAACAAAATTCGCGCAACATGCGAATGATCGCGCGATCGCATTCTATTAAGACACCACCATTGTAGCATGATTTGGTGTAACCCACTGCATTTTTTTGTTTCAGCTCAAAAAAATATTAACGACATTTCCATTTTATATTCTGAAACTATCTAATTTGAAACGAAGTTTAAGCATAGCTAATATAAAACAAAAGAAACTAGTAAAATCTGCGTCATCTTGTAAAAGTTGTGCGCCTTGTTGACAACGCGCACAATTGCAACTACACCCAGATTTGATTTGGTATTCAGCTCGCGTGTCCTGTATCGAGCGACCTACAACCAACGAAGATAAGCCCCATGGGCAGTGTAGTGATAGGGAACCAGTAGCATTGCTTAGTGCATTGCTTAATCTCCCTCTTTCTCTCTTCTGACGACCTCTGTTTAACCATAGGTAAGGAGCCGACTGACAGAAGTTGCGGGTGCGATTCCCAATACAGGACACATTTTTGCGTGAGCATATATATTCATTCAAGGTGTTGGTTATTGGAACCACAGGTAACTTTCCTTTTACTATACATGCCGCTACATACGCATACCTACTTTTTACAATGTCGAGATGCACACAGTTTTTTTTTACCTAATTGAATCATAATATCACTGTAAAGCTAAGAAATAAACACTTAAAATATAAGTCATTCTCATACAGAGCAAATAGGCACGCTTATGAACGAATAAAAAATATTTTTCTTTTTTTTAACTAGCCGACATTTTCCCACTGCTGGGCAAAGGCCTCCCCCAACTCCTTCCAAAGCGTTGGCGCGACGACATCAATGGATTCGAGAAGGAATGGTGGGAACCTGCCAAGGATCGTGATAGGTGAAAATTCTTTATTGCAACAAAATAAAAATAATCTGTATATAAGCGAACTTAATGCTAAATAGCATTCTCATCCAGTTAACCTTTGTGTAATGCGGACGAACAGTATTATAGTAAGCTTTATTTGTGAATTCTTAAGCTGTGATACTTGTTTCTTGCAGTTTATTGTGTCTTCGGTCTTGTCTGGCTTCTTATCATATGAATCCGGCTTTACGTCCTTCGTATTTAGTATTATTTCGAACAAGAAATGTCTGAGTTTGAAGGAATGGCACAAGTTTTGTTAACACTGAGATATTGAGTTACTTTATGGATAAGTTAAATGAAACATTGATGAGTCAACGTCTATGTAAGGCTGGGTAAAAAGTCGATTTAAGGCCGGAAACAAGATTAACAGATAACTGATAGAATACTTATATGTATACGTTTTTTTATAGGTACTTACGATATAAATTCGTATACTTATAATATAGAGAAACAACCAGACCCGGAATAAATATCTGTAGAGCATGCAAACATTTGTTCCGCGATGGGAATCGAATCCGCAAACTCCTACGTCTCAGCCGGCTATTCGCCCGCTACGCCACGGAGGTCGTCCGGAATAATATATAACGAGGAATAATGATTCCTAATTCGACTACGGAACCCTAAAATCAGGCTACTTTCGAAAATTTAGTTAACCACCAATATTGGGTGCATTATACGAAATTAATTATCTTGTATCTAGGATCCTATATATAGGCACAATATACTTCAGCTGTTATGATCAAGTAACAGCTGATTGATCGAGCGAAGCGAGATCTCTAAATCAATTTGGGCAAATCGGCGTTGTATGTATGTTTGTTTGTCTGAGGATAACTTTCGAAGCGTTTATCCGATCATCGTGAAATTTGGTATGTAGGCAGGTAGTGATGGCACAATTATTGTGTGACTAAATGAGCTAAAATGTGGTGGGTTGTTGAGATATTGGGTTTTGAAGAGGGTAAAAAGAAAACAAAAATGAGACTTTCCGGTCAAATGGCACGTCTAATAAAAGGTCTTAAAAAAAGGCTTTATGAGTACGTTCCGACTTCGTTTTTATTTTTAGTTTAAATTTTGTAGTTTTAAGTTATTCGCTATCATAAAAACTAAACTTTGACAAAATTCACAGGGTACACCAGTGATCCCACAGTGCTGAAATTTGGTATGCGTGTAGCTTTAGTGACACAAATATAAGGAACAGTCTAAACTCCAGAATAACTGCAATTTCCACCCAAAAAAGAAAAACTAAAATACATAAACTCCCGTTACCTGTAATTTGAATGAAACTGTAGGTCAAGTTTGTTGTTTATGCATTTCGTGACCTCAGATTATACAAACAAACAGATGGAGTGTACGCAACAAACAGTATGACGGCACTTATCATTCATGTGTGCGTGGCGATTAGAAATAGCTCTGTAGGGACACGTGCATCAGTGTGCGTGTAATGATACCAGAAAAAGAAAAAAACTCCCTGTATTTTTTTTAATGTCCTTTTACGACAACAGGTTCTAAAATTTTATTTGGATACATGAATTTGTTACTAATTGAATACAAATTTGTGTGAGTATTAGGATTGAACAATTGTTTAATTAACTAGTTTATTAAACGCTTAAATATTGCATGTACCATTGTAAACGCATTGTAAAATTACAGAAGAAATAATATGTGAAGATTTTTATAACTAGCGATCCGTTCGGTGTTTATTGAGGTTTACATGGACTTTAATGTCCTCCTGGCCGAATTACGGCTACGGCGGCCATCTCGCAAGAGACTAGCCAACAACGCAGGATATATTCCTGACTCCGAACTGTTATTAGAATTTGATAAATTACAATAACACTTTTTGGAAAAATGGACTTTATAATAATACTTTAGTGAATAATAGAAACCCATTCCTTGCGTAGAACAACATCTGTCGGCAATCTGCAAAAATCATAAAATAATAAAACTTGACACTGATTACAGTAAGTACACGTTAAATATAACTAGCATCCTCCATTCATTCCACTAATAATATAAATGCGAAAGTTGATGAGGATGTTTGGATGTTTGAGATTCAATCACGCGTAAACGGCTGAACGGATTTTAATGAAATTTTGCACATATTGAATATGATCTGGATTAACATATAGGATATTTGTATCCCGGTAAAATGTTCTGGTAGGATATTTTTCCCGAAGCGAAGCGAGGGCGGATCGCTATTACTTCTCTATATATACCATTTATTATATATGTGTATATGTATATGTAATGTATATACATTACATATATACATACGGAACTAAATTGTTATACATATACAATTATATTTAAAATCCCGCATAAGATATTAATCACCGAATCACAGTAAACGGCAATAACATAATTATAGAAATACATCCAAATTCGGAATAACAATTTAGGCGTGAGATTACGCGTGGGAATCGAACCCACGTCCGTACATTTAACAGTCAGGCTAGCTAACGCCTAGATCAACAGGTAGTTTCCCCAATTGAAGGGAAAACATTTTGCCGAAAACTGGCAACACAGTCGAACTAATGTCGAGGTTTTGTGTTTCGAGACAACCGTTTAATTATTGGGTGAATAAATAATAAAATCAATTAAATAATTTATAGTTACTTGTGAAATGATATTCCATCCACTTTTTTTTTTGTTTTTGGGAACAACTTTTACACTGTTTAATAACACAAGACGGCATATTTGACAGAAAATAATGAATCACTCGAGACGTTTAAGCAGTACGACGCTATCTTTAGCACTGCCGCGAGATTGTATTCGCTTTTAAATTTGTATTCGCTTTTGTGGCTTCACTCGCACGTTC
Source organism: Philereme transversata (assembly GCA_963924445.1). Taxonomy (NCBI): domain Eukaryota; kingdom Metazoa; phylum Arthropoda; class Insecta; order Lepidoptera; family Geometridae; genus Philereme; species Philereme transversata. The sequence goes on from OZ004342.1 coordinate 18,411,700, forward strand.
GGCGCGCTCTATCTGTTTGTTTGTATAATCTGAGTTCGTGACACTACATATTTTGCTAATCAAAGATTAAAAATAATATTTTTTTATTGTTATGGGAGACTCGCGAGATCTCAGTTCGGGGCGAACCACTAGTTTAAAGGAATTTTATATAAATAAACAATCCTATCAACAAACATTACCTACCTACTTGTTATTAATCGCGCACTAATCGCTATCCCAAACCATTAGATCGCATGAAAAACAGCTCAGCAACAGAGCTTACTGTAATGTAAAAGGGAAGTTGCGTCCGCATATTACTTTAACTTCTATTCCCGAAAGGAGTTTAATTTTCGCCTAATAACCCTGGAGTACTTCCGGTAATTTTCACAAAAGTTAGATTCAATTAAGCAGACTATAGAATGTGATATGTGTTTTTGAAAGGTGCGAACCACAGAATTAGAAAGATATCTACTATATTACTATTTCTGTGGTACGGACTGTGGGTAAAACATAAGTATGACAGGCTATGAATGTAAATAAATTTAACTTTCCTGTTGGTTTTAGAATTTTTTTTACATAAACAATAACAATTCATATAGTACTTCAAAAACCACCAAGGTAAGAACAATGCTGTTATAATGTCGAATGTACATCGAGATTCGGCAAAAAAAAAAACTAAGATATGTACTGTGTGGTTCCTCCTCAGCAGTTATGACAAAAAAGTGATTGTAATAGATGAAAATGATTAAGGTAATAAACTTCCTGCCTGTATAAAACGGACCTAAAAAGTCCCAGACTGTATCTGTCATTAGAAGTCCGTCCTCCCACCAGGATAAAGTTAATCAAAATTAATTAATATGTACATAGGTGCACAGCACTCTCTTCCAACTAACATTTATGTAATGTGGAATAACTAGTTTGTAGGTAGTTCATAATTGGTACATGGAGAAGTTTTAAATTTCTGAGATACATTTTCAACAAGTTCAGTAAAAATATAGGTGGTTATTGGGGCATTATGCCCGATACATAATATTAGATTATTAAACGAGGGGATAAAGCAGTGTCTTGCGTCACGGGCGCTATATTGAATCCCGAACGTAACGAAGGATTCTAGAGTTAAGCCACGAGTGGAGCGAGAGAGTTATTAAAATCCTGAGTGCAGAGAGGGATATAAGCACGCCCAAGATGCAGACAGCGACAGCTTATCCACGAGGAGAATACACTACTTTTTACACTTTCTGCGAGACAATTAAAACCAAACCTAGATTGGTGCATTCTATGCAGAGGGTAGTTCGATTTACAATTAAGTTATTATTGTGTGGGTTCTCTTTGGTTCAAACTTTAATACTGATGAAGTTCCAAATTCAAATCACATTATGCCCGCCAGGGCAAAGTGACATTCAGTACAACTTTACTCCCGGCTCAGCCCTAGGGATTTAATCACCTGCTTTCGGTGAAGTTTACATGACATATAATTCGACATTCTCGAGCAGGTGATGTGAAAAATTCCTTTACTCTAAGGTTTGCTCTCATTTTATCCCACTTCGCCACATTTTTCACACCTTGACACATACTTTTAATTAGAGGTAAACCTTACGAAGGGACATTTTTACTACGTAGAAAAGAATATTGTATGTACCATTAGCGACTTTTATATTACTAGAACGTTTTTGAAATAACTGAAGGTGAATTATTAAATGTTTTTACATACATACATCTCGGAAATGTAACGTTATAGGATATAATAGATATAGTTTAATATATTTGAAGTGAAAACTTCTTTAGGCGCGTTGGGCATTTTTTGGAAAAAATCATTGAACTCGCGACACAGTTACCGTTAACGACACCTCTGTTCATAATTTGAGATGGGGAAAAAACCATTGAACTCGCGACACTGTTACCGTTACCGACACCTCTGTATGTAATTATCTGTATTGTATGTAGTCTGCTTTTATTCAAGTTTTCCCTTCTGTCGGCACTCCTAGAACAGGTAGGAGTAGGGAGTTTGTACTAAAAGGGTTGGCAGACGATATGCCACCGCATAATATTTTCCCAAAACTTCCGGTGCACAATAAAAACTAATTATATGAATAAATGACTCTTAGATGAGCAAAAAAAAAAGATGGTACCTACTCCGCTGCTTCCTTTTTTGTTTCATACGAATGAAACAAAAAATGAATTCAATAATTTTAAGGCTATCAAACCATAATTTAGTTTAGATTTTACGAACAGAATTGACCCAACATCTGTGATCATTTCAATCCAATAATCAAATTTAAAATCCAAAAACCTACTACATAAAATAAAATTCAACTTCATTATTGGATTAAAATTAAAACGGATTATTTGTTCTAGATTACGGGCAGAACCATTCCTTAAAAGCAAAAGCTAACGGTTTTAAATTCACCGTCAATATGCCTCCCTCTCTTTTGGCTTTAATTTTCATCGAATACCAAGTGTTTACTTTACCAAAAGTAAGCTAATTGAGCGAAGTCTGGCAATCAGATAGTCAACAACTCGCAAGCGTAGCGATAAGCGAAGCGAGATAGAAAACTAGTAATGAACGAAGCGTACATCATCGTAGTCAACCGTAAAAGCTCATCTTCAAATCTTTAGGTATTAGTTGCATCCATTGAGGACAGTTGGACAAATATCGATACTATACTAATAAATTAATTATATAATTATAAATGCGAAAATAACTCTGTTTGTTTGTTTGTTACCTTTTCCCAACTAAACAGCTGAACGGATTGTAATGAAATTTGGCAATGAGATATATTATATCCTGGAGAAGGACATAGGCTATCTTTTGTCTAATAAAATAATCTTGAAGGGGGTGAAATAGGGATTGAAAGTTAGTATGGGCAATCAAACAAATTCCTTAAGTTAGGTATCTGGTATGGTATATTAATAGATTATGACAGGGATTGATACATATGCTACTTTTTACTCAAGCGCAGAAGGAGGGTAATGCTTTTTGACAAACAACGCGTGCGAAGCCGCGGGCAGGTCAGCTAATACTCTTATAAATTTGCCTTTCTAACCGCTCCGCTCGTCGCTTTGGTTGTCGCTACGCTATGCAACAAAGACAAGGTCGAAGACTGTGATTAATTATATTTACTTTGTTTATTCTAAAAACGCTTTACTGCCAGCATCACAGCGCAGAGCGAGATAATGAACTTAGGGAAGGAAAATGGAAGAAAAAGCAATATAAAAGTCTATAAAATTATACGAAAGTAAGTACCTAAGTAATTTTAATTTGAGCTGAACCTGAGGACTCGTCCCTTTATTTATAAACCTTAGCATTGTATAGGATCCGTTTTTTCTTAGGGCGATTAGCGCAACGATGCCTTAACGTATTTAATGGCTAATATGATTTAAGGAGTTTTCAAATCATACAAATACGTCAAATTTAAACATTTGCTAAATACATTTAGGGATCGTTGTGCAAGCCGGATTTAGGGTGACTTGCGCAACGATGATGGCTAAATGTATTTAGTGACTAATTATGATTTAAGGAGTTGTCAAATTATACAAATACGTCAAATTTAAACATGTTTATTCGATAAATACATTTAAGGATCGTTGTGCAAGCCGGACTTAATATTAATAGCTTTTCTTTAGCTTAGTATTTGTATGCTAGCTTGATCCTATATTTTTATCTGTAGTACGGCATCATTTACTTTGTAATATATGTAAAAATTGAGGATACAAGATAAGTACCATGTGAAGCGAAAATACGATTCTTTGACATAGAAGAACTGATGGCTATTGGGGCAGAAAGGTTCCACGCACTACATGGTTTGCGTTAATTAAAATACAAATTACAAAATACTATCTCGCACGTATTTACGAAATACAAAATATTTTTAAGTCGTGTGTTTGAAATAATAATACAAAATACCGTATTTTAACGGTTTTATTTAAAATACGAATTACAAAATACAGTCAAGTGTTAGGTACCTACTTGACAATTTGACGTACATTACAGCTGCAGTGTTGCCAACTTTAAAGTTTGACATAGCGGTCGCCATTTTACTTACGAATAGTTACGAAAACTATCGCTATTTCCTGTAGAACGTACCATGAATAAGATCGCTAAATGTATTTATGTACAGATGTTTTTTTTAAACTTTATAGATCTTCGTTTGACCACAATCTCACCTGATGGTAAGCGATGATGTGGTCTAAGGTGAAGCACGAAGATCCAGAGGAAACCTATTCATTCTTACCTTAAAGAGGCCCGGATTGTATTCTTTAGGAAAAACAGATGACGGCAAAGTATTCCACACCTTAGCTGCACGCATCAAGAACGTAGAACCAAAACGGTGTGTGCGAATGGGTGGTATATCAACTAGGTACGGATGGTACTGAGCCGTGCGCCTGCTTGTCCTTTGGTGGAAGGGGATTAGATGTATTTTGAAGCCATAAGTATTTGAAACACTGACTACAAAATAGCGTCAATACCAATTACAAATTACATTTTTACGAAGTAATTGAATTACAAATACAAAATACGTATTAGTATTTTAATTACAAGTAATTGAAATACTGCCCCCCCCCCCTGCTGGTAGCCGTGGAGTGAAGGCCGCACAAGATCGGTTGCTCAATAAATCTAATGGGGAGGCTTATGTTTAACAGTGGAATTCCTATGGCTGACATGATGATGAACTAGAACAACAAAGTATTCCATAATGTTTATCACTTAACATCAGGTTATCTTGATTCTATAATATAATTCGTATAAAAAAAGTAATAATCTACGATTTACTCGTCGGCAGTCGCTAGTAAACAGTATTTATGCGTCAGCCAGTGCACTCAGTAACGCAAGCTCGGCTCAGTTACTGAACTACATCCGAAGCCTAACGCGACGGAAACTTGTGCTTCATTAGTCGGGAAGTTCATTCTACCTCTAAACGACATTTACCGGTAGTAGAAAGGTAACACTTAACAATACAATTACTGCGCTGGACAGAAATCTCTCTCACTCTCCACTACCATCTCTCCGGCGTCATTGTACCTAATATTAGTTTATTGAGTGTTTTGGGTATAGGCCTCCCCAAGTTTGTGCCCTACATTTGTCCCCAAGATCGTATTGATCCAACACGAACAAAAAAAACAAACTTGGATGATGATGAGTGTTTTTGTTTACTTTGTTTTATGTGGTGGTATTTTATTTTCTTTCTTTCAGCGTACTGATTGTGTTCTCTTTGTTTCATTTTTTCTCTTATTCAAATCTATGAATATTGCAGATGTCTACTTTATCCATCACATCCCACTAAAATTATAAATGCGAAAGTTTGGATGTTTGTTTAATTATTTGTTTGTTACGCAATCACGTCGTAATGGCAGAACCGATTTCGATGAAATTTAGTATGTACGTAGATTATAACCTGGATTAACATACAGGCTACTTTTTATCCCATAAATCAGGTCATATGGGATAAAAATGGAGTGCCAAGTCAAGTTGCAACAGCGTGTTTAACTTTATTTCTAGGTTACCTACACATGTAGTAGTGTAACGCGTACGAAGGGGCGGGCAACAGCTAGTACTACATATACGTGAACTTTTGTTGATAAAACAGATAACATCAATAATGTATATTTTTCATGCTTGTGATCTTAATCGTTGCAACATGTAGAACTCGTAATTTTTTCATTACTTATAGTAAGCACGTATTACGTTAAGAACGACTTGCATGACGATGCCAATACGTATTCAGAGCCTAAATATAATTTAAAAGAGTTGTCAAATCATACAGATACGTTTTTTTTTCTATATTAAACTTGTAGACACACAAGCTGACGGGCCTCCTGATGTTAAGTGGTCACCGCCGCCTATAAACTCCTGCAGCACTCGAGGTACCGCAGTCGCATTGCCTACCACTTAAAACCCTATTTACATCTCTCTTGAAGGCGTTCATTTTGAAGCCCACTGGAAAAACCTCCGGAGGAAGGTTATTCCACATCTTGCAGGTGCGTGGAAGAAACGAGCGGATGAAACGCACCGTGTGAGACTTCCACGCATCTACAATATGTGGGTGAGCTCGTTGCTGGTTGCGGGAGGTGCGATGGTAGAAGTGGGAAGCAGGGATTAAATTGAACAGCTCTTCAGAACATTCGCCGCTATATACATATTTTATAGAAAACGCTGAGCGCTCCGATGTCACGGCGCAGACGTAAACCATAAACATGTTTAGTCGCTAATTACTTTAAGGGATCGTTATGTAAGGGATAAGTGCGTTCTAGCAAATAATAAACGCCAAAACATTTTCTCTATTAAAACATAATCACGATAGAATTTCCACATTCATAATCAATCAACAAACTTATGCTTCCTTGATTACAAGGCAATCAGCTGAAATTCAACATTCAAAGGGGGTAGATGCTCTTGGCAGCGCTCGGTATATTTAGCTAAATGAACCGTGGACGGACTCCTTCCGATGGCACCATTTCACACAAATGTAGTCCAAAACGAAGGTGATGACAGCTTTCTTTGTATTGTAGATCTGAACAAAAGGAGCTTTTAAAGTATCGTTGTAAAATGCGTAGTTTTAGCTTACGGAAAGAAGATTCAGAATCGGCTTAATTGTTTCTGAGATTACCCCCTACATAGCAAATATACAAACTACAGACTTTAAATCTATACATATGTATTGGTAACAGTAGTGTTACAGTAGAATTAAGTGAAAATAATGTTATAATTATTTATATTTTAGGTTTAAAATGTTAATTTGTAGAAATTAATTTTTATTAACGTATATATACTTTAAAATATTACTATCCACTTAGCCCGGCTTGTACTAAGATCCCATAATTAAATTTCACGTATTTTTATGATTTGACAAGTCTCTAAATCATTTTTTATTGTTGTGTCTGTAACACAGTTTTCATACTAATACAGGCATCATCGTTTGAAACTGTACACATGACTGTATATCTGTTGTTCCTCAATAAATGCTTTTTTTTTTTTTTTTATTATTTTTATTTAACCACTAAATACGTTTAGGCATCGTTGTGCAAGTCGCCCTTAATGTATAATGTCTAATGGGCTAAACTAATGTTTAGATAGAATGATCGCTATATTTTGGCTAACATGCATTTTATATAATCTAAGCTATCTTATTTAATATCTTATCTAATTTTTCTTATCTTATCTTATTTAATAAACTAGCTTTATTTTTCTCTACTTGCTCCCTTTGTAGTACTAAAATGTTTTTTGCTTCCACCACTCACCATTATCGATGGTTATAAAATATGACGTCAAAACAATACCACTATTTGCACCCAATACATTTCCGAAGTGTTTCTGAATATTTAAAGCCTCCAGCCTTCATTATGCAAAGTGGGGGAGGCTCAGACACCACAGAATACTGAGGAGTACGCTGGCTGAAAAGAAAATGAAGTGTCACCTGCGTGGTCGGGTAAATATGGTACCACATGCAAGGGTTAAGACTAAGAGTAAGAATAAGCTATCGGTTATAATTTATATATATAAAAAGCAATTGCTGTTCGTTAGTCTCGCTAAAACTCAAAAACGGCTAGAATTTTTATGATTTTTTTGTGTAGGATGGTTTAGATTCACAATTGGACCCGGTAGGTGGTGCTGTTGTCGAGATCCAGAAAGTTGCAGACGAAGTCATGGGCATACAACTAGTAATAAAATTAATAAATCTTTATTTCAGGCAACAATAAAAAAGTACAAGATGTTAAAACTTAATTGTACGGTCCATACCTTAGTGACTTACATAATACAACTATTTGCTGACAAGTAGTCTGCGACGTGTGATGCACTTGCGCTGTGTCGTGTAGTCACCCGTACGACAACACATTTTTCTACCAAAACTTTTCTTATGTAAAGGTCAAAAGTAGTGTTAGCGATTATTTGTACTAAATATATAATTTTAAGATTACTTCAGCAATATTTACTATTTTGTTATTCATTTTATAAACAGAAGTCGCCTTTTATTGATCAACTGCCGTCATCGGGTGTTTGCCGGCTTGCGCCAACTCACGCCACCATGGTGCGACGATTAGTATATAAGTCGTTGACGGCTGTCGGTCAGGGTTAAATCCTCCGTCGTCCGAGACACGTTCTCGGAGACCCGGATGACGATATCACCTCCGCTAATGCGGTAGCGATTTCTGAGTCATCTACATTAGACAAAGCAAACACTTCACAGATACACCGACCTCGGTGGCGAGGTCGACGAGCCCCTTCAGTCGCCGCCTATACGAGGTACAGACATGTAACCGGGCGTTACTCTCCTATCCCCACCCTGGTAACTGCCCAAGCCGAGGCTCGTACCTAAGTGGTGCCCTTGCGCTAGTTGCCTCTTCAAACAACTTACAGGGCTGAGCGCCATCTGCACTCGCCAAAAGTTCGGTTAAGCTGCAACGGCCCCAGAGGCCAACAGCGAGATTAGACCATTCGAAAAAAAAAGGTCAGGGCTCAGTCGTTTCCCGGCAGTTATGATGTACACATGTAAATACGTTGGTAGTAAATTCAATTACGGTAGCCATTGTATTTATGATGTTCTTATCTGTGTTTAAAATTGTTGATTAAGTAATAAATTCATGTAGAACAAGATTGATGTTATAAAATAATGAGAAATAAATACGATATCCCCATGGAAGTTGTTATTTCTTATAGAAGTTTGTAGTTATTAATCGATCGGGAAAAGCTTAGGTTTATAGGACTCTTTTTTCATGTATAGAAATGGAATAGGAACTATTATCATATCAAGTAGGTTCGTCATCATAAAATAATCGTACGTTCTTTAATTTATTTTTCTTGTATTTTTTATTAATAACTAATAAAAACTAACTTTTATTTTAATGGGATATAGAGAAATTAATTAAAATTATTAATAAGTATTTTGGATGTTTATCAGTTTTCATATTATTCCTATTTAACTCGGTATCTATTAGACCTATTTAAATACGAAACTTTGGATATTTGGTGCTTACACTTCGTCTTGGCTAAACCGATTTCAATTAAAGGTAGGTAGTTTGATAGATTACTTTAACTAGGTTAGGTAGATACTTTTAATTTACCGGAGGTATTGTAAAGTGAAAAAAAATTACTTAGGATTTTTTTTTTATTATGTTTATTAATATTTTGACTAGAAATTAAGAAAACCAACGTTGCAAATTCCCGAGCTCTATAGCTTGATATTATTATCCTAAACTAAATTTTACTGGCAAAGGTCTGCAAATGGTTTTTGTAGTAAAATTGTATAGCGCTCAGTGAATAGGAAGGTAGTGATTTTGTGGTGTCATTTCGCTTAGTTTATAAGATTATGGTTGGTTTATTCAAACGAATGGCGTTTTATACTTTTTTTTTATTACTAGTTTCGAGATTTATGTTTTAGGCTTTTTTTTCTTTTGGTTATCTATTCTTTTAATTTTAGAACTCCATTATGGTGGTTGGCTTTGCTCAATATCAGGAACCGTAGGAATGAAAAACGCCGAAAACGTAATTACTTTTTATTTTAAACTATGGTACGGTACAAGCTTACGATGTTACTTGTTCGAGAGTCCCCAACCGAATGCGTAACTGACCAAAGGTTTTTGTCTAAAATCGCCCGACGAGGAGAGCTCAACGATTGGCTCACGCCATTTTACGTTGACCAATCGCAGAGCACCAACTGGAAAGCATTTCTGCCAACCTATTGAAAATAGTCGCCAGCTTTTAAAATAATATCGAGTGAACAAATTATTTAATCGTAGTAGCATCTATTCAACTTAACAAATACATGGACCCTAACAATGGTAAAAAACCTCGTTATCTGTGTAATTATTTTATTTTTTTATTATACTCTACCATTTTCAGTATAGAAATAAGCGATATACGTACGGTTGCTTCGGAGTATATATAAACCCAAGAGGGAGTGATTAAAAGGGACATATTAAAATAAAGTTTCAAATCAACTTTTTAAAAGAGAGTTAAAATGTTATTTCTTTTTACCTTTTTCTGCTGTTTATTCTTCTTATGTTTTACTTTTAACATCGATGCTACATACTAATTTTCATCCTCAAAATCCACACAAGCGAAATCAATGAAGCAGCAATGCGTTGTGATGGGCAAAGCAAATTGATTAAAAACTGAAATGATTGATTGTGTTTGCTCATCGCACCTGCTATCGGATTCCTGGCACATCCATCATTCTGACGGTTGTATCAACTTCCACCTCATAAATATTAGACACACTTAAAGGTTTCAGAACAAGTTGAGATGAATTTTCCTTTGCTCGTTAATAATTCTGAACATTTCACACAGCACTATCTAGCCCCAAACTAAGCGGAGTTTGTACTATGGGAACCTAGGCCTGTAGCCAAGTTACATTCGCTTCGATTCGATTTCTACATAGGTTTGTTGTCGATATATCACGTGATATTTCTATAGCATGTGTCAAATCCCATACATTTTCGGACTTATCGACTAGCGTCATCGCTAATCGAATGTAACTTGGCTAAGCCTTCAGATAACTAATAGAATACTTATTATACTTTTTTTTTGTAAATACGTTCTTATATGATATTATAGAAACCGGCAACGAGCTCACCAACATATTGTAGACGCTTGAAAGTCTCAATTTTGCGTTCACACTCAAGTCACACGGTGCGTTTCACCCGCTCGTTTCTGCCGCCTGCGAGACCTTCCCCCGGAGGTTTTCCCGGTGGACTTCAACATGAACGCCTTCACGAGAGGTGTAAATAATGCATTAAACGCTAGCCAACGCGACGGCAGTACCACGAGTGCTGCAGGAGTTTGTAGGCGGCGGTGACCACTTAACATCAAGAGGTCCGTCAGCTTGTAAAATACAAGGTGATTGGTTACGAACGATATTCAAGTAACGGTTTCTCAAAAAATAAAAAAGACTTCTCGAAAAAAAAAGCTACTAGTTGTATTATAAAATTTTAGAGAAAATCGACTAAGTTTAGGTGATTAATTCAATATAAAACTTACTGCCTACTCTTGCAATCGACATCCAAAAATAATGGCCGATTTGATATCTCATTCGGAAATGGCAGCGGGTTTTGGGTTAGAAAGGGACAACAAGAGATATCTCGAGACGTCACCAATACAGCTGGTACAGCCAATACCAATATAGGTGGTTAGATGGCAAGCATTATGCAATAGCACAACATAAGTTTAATGAATAATACCTAATAATAATATTTTTTTTTCTGAACGAAAGGTCGTAACGTGAATACTTACCAGTCACCGCTCCTGAGTAAATCATTTAGATTCTACGTACACAGTGATTTTTCAGCCACTAAATCTGTTTATCCAGTGACATAACCTAAATGTGCAACAAGCAAGAGAGTTTGATCACACTCAAACAGTATCATTTTGTGGATTTGGGAACTCAAAAATTCGAGAATACAAGCACAAACGAACACATCTGGTGAGATACTCATTTGAATACAATTTCAGTCTTCAACTTTTCAGTCGCAACTTTAGGTCTATTGATCTGTTTTTAGAACTTTAGTTGTACTCTTTCAACTCAACAACCCAAGATGTACGGACCTTGCGGGCCTTGCGGACCTTGCGGACCTTGTGGACCTTGCGGTCCTTGCGGCCCTAGCGGAGGTTGCTGCGGAAGCTGCTGCAGTGGCGGATGCCCTTGCATCACTATCTACACTTGCTGCACCAAGATTTGCTAATTACCAAGCGAAGGCCGGTTGCGCTGTTGGCGCATAGGCGATCCTTGGTGCCTGTGCGGTCAGCGTAAACAACGCCAGTTTGTCTTGAATTATATTTACGTGGCGTTCCGTGAAAATAAACCTAAACCTAATGAATTTTTACAAAGCTAACAAATCTGTAAATGCAATTTAGATTGTTTACGAGTACATTGACCGGTATCTAAAGCCGATTGTCGAATAACAGCTGATCGCCCTGACATTTATCTGACGTATAACCCCAAGTGTCAATAACAAAGCATTCGTTCAAAAACGACAAGCCGATTGGATTTTTGTACCATAAACCAAGACAGGGTTACCAGTCGAAGAACAATTTTACCATTTTGGTTGATGAAATATGTTAACACGAAAACAAAAAAAAAAGACGCCTCAAAATATCATAGACACAGAAATAAAAACATCTGTACAAGTGAACATAAATAAAACTCCTCGCCCGAGCAAAAAGCTTGATAGAGAACATCGATCTAGCTCAATGAGTGGCTTATCGGGACCCAGCTCATCACCATTGTTTGAGCCCACGATGCTTAGTCTTCCGAACAATACCTTAGATCAGGGGTCGGCAACCGGCGGCCCGCGGGCCGCATGCGGCCCGTAGACTATCTCGGTGCGGCCCGCAACCCTGAGGTCCGTAAGAAAAAAATACCGAAGCAAAAGGCCATATAAATTCACTAGAATTTATACGGCCATGCTGCTGGGCCATGAGAGTATTCTTGAAAGCTCGCTCCCACGCGGGGTGATAAAAATGTACCTCTATTTCATTTCTTAAGAACTGTTTATCAAGACTGTGATGTTATGTATTGTTTCTACCGAAAATAAATATTTGCTGTACTTATTCAATTCTTGGCAATTTCTTTTGCGTTTATCCGCCGCACGTGCGGCGGCGGGCGGCTCCTTTGAGACAATAGGCGGGGCGGCAGTCTTTGATTAGACGCAGGTGTGCGGCGGCGAAAAAATTCAAAGCGACCGGTTTTAGTTAAAATCACAGCCGCGCGCAGCTCTCGCCACATTCGGTTGTGGAAATTCGCCGGAAACTCACGTCTCATCTGGTTGCTAGCTACGCGTTTCGTTTCACCTTTCTTCCCTTCGCTGATAGCTTCTCACGCACGACGTATGAGGTAAGTTGTATGCACTCGCGAGCATTTTGTTTTATTTTATTTACTGCTTGTTAATGTGAACCTTCAGATTGATGGGTAAATGTTATAAGGACGGGGATAGTAGTTACATGACATGAAGTTAGTTACGAGTGTGTCATGTTTTAATTATTATTTGAATGTGGAGTTGAATTTGTAGGTGCTAACTGGAACATATAATTTTACAACGAATTTAATTTTTTTCATTATTGTTACAGAATAATTATATAAACATGGCTTCAAGAAAAAGGAAGATAGAAGAAGAAAAAAGAGTTTTTAACGAATTATGGACAGAATTATACTTTTTTATCGAGTTTAAAGGAAAACCGTTATGCTTGATTTGTCAAAAGAGTATTTCTGTAGTAAAGGAATATAACCTGAAGCGACATTACGACACCGAGCACAAAGCTAAATTTGACTGTCTTGAAGGAGAAATACGGAAAAGGAAAATTTCCACTTTGAAATCGTCATTACAAAATCAACAAAACATATTTAAGGTTGTGGCAGACAACAGCGAATCGAATGTTCGGGCCAGTTACAGGGTAGCAGAGATTCTTGCAAAAAGTGGACGTCCGTTTACCGATAGTGAATTAGTAAAAGAGTGTGTCTTAGCTATCGCAGAAGAAATATGCCCAGAGCAGAAAAAAATGTTTGAAAGTCTTAGTCTCTCTGCAAGAACTTGCACCCGACGTACTGAAGACTTGGGTGCTAATTTGTGTGAACAACTCAGGGATAAGGCGCAGTCTTTCGACTGCTTCTCTTTAGCGATGGATGAAAGTACGGACGTGTCGGATACAGCACAGTTACTCATATTTGTACGCGGCATTGACGAAAACTTTACTGTTTACGAAGAGCTTGTGAAAATGTGCAGTTTGAAAGGTACAACTACGGGAGAAGATTTATTTCACCATGTGGAACAAGCTCTGGATTCATTGCAACTAAGCTGGGAAAAGTTAACAAGTGTCACTACCGATGGAGGCAAGAACATGAGCGGTCAAAACAAAGGTGTTGTTGGGAGAATCATCAGCAAAGTGAAAGATTCTGGATCTACTGTGCCATTGATTTTTCACTGTATTGTCCATCAAGAGGCATTGTGCTCCAAAGTTATATCCTGGAAAGAAATAATGGATACTGTAACATCCACTGTTAATTTTATAAGAAGAAATGGGCTCACACACCGTCAGTTCCAAAAGTTTTTGGAAGATCTGGAAGCTGAACATGGTGACGTGGTTTACTACTGTGAAGTGAGGTGGCTCAGTCGAGGTGCCGTTTTGGAACGGTTTTTTGATTTGAGGAAAGAAATTGGCAACTTCATGAAGATGAAAGGAAAGCCAGTAGAAGAGCTTACTAACAAACAGTGGATTATCGATCTTGGTTTTTTGACTGATTTGACTAAGGACCTGAATCAGCTCAACAAACGCTTGCAGGGAAAAAATAAATTGATTTGCGATATGTATACAGATGTAAAGTCATTTGAAATGAAACTGAAACTGTTTATCAAGCATATTGATGAAAAAAAGCTTGACCATTTTCCTAATTGCAAGAAAGCCGTGGAAGAAGCTGGAGATAATTTTGTGTGGCAAAATATTACAATGAGAAACGTGTTAACACAACTACAAACTGAGTTTGTAAATCGATTCACCGACTTTAAAAAGAGCTCCCTTAACATGGAAATATTCCAAAACCCTTTTGCAATTGATATTAGTGAGATACCAAGCAATTTGCAAATGAACATAGTAGATTTGCAAAGTAATAGCACACTTAAAACGGCATTTAAGGAAAGCACTGACTTGATACAGTTCTACGGAGGTTTGAGTTCTGAAAACTTCAAAGAATTGAAAAAGTTTGCTCAGCAGATAATAACTATGTTTGGTAGTACATATTTGTGTGAGCAGACTTTTTCAATTCTCAACTACCGCAAAAATAAGAATTGTTCGCGGTTAACGGATGAACATTTAGACGCGATACTGCGCGTGTCTACTACTAAAATGAAAGCAGACGTTAAAAAACTTGCAAGTCAAATGCAGCCTCAAAAATCTCACTAGTTCTTACTTTTATGTTAGTATAGTAGTTCAATTAAAAAAGAGATAATTGTATGAATATATATGCGTTTTATTTCAAATATTAAAAATACATGCCCGAACATATAAATATAAGTGCGGCCCGCACTGATACTCTGGCAACATATGTGGCCCGGCTATAGCATAAGGTTGCCGACCCCTGCCTTAGATGACTGTCAAACATTTGGGGGCATGAAATTAGAATTGCAGCAATTAAAAAACGAGCTGGTAGTAGCTTCACATAAAATCGATGTTATAGAGGAGGAAAATCAAAATTTAAAGTTTGAGTTACAAAAACAAAAATCTACTTTAGAGGGCTTTAAGAAAATTAACTTTAATGGTACACCAATCATGATAGACAACAGAAAAAGGAAAAGACAAAGAATATATGACATGGACGGACTTAGAGACTTGACTCCCAATAACAGCGACCAGGGAACAGAATCCTCTACGCCAGGGGTCGGCAACCGGCGGCCCGCGGGCCGCATGCGGCCCGTAGACTATCTCGGTGCGGCCCGCAACCCTGAGGTCCGTAAGAAAAAAATACCGAAGCAAAAGGCCATATAAATTCACTAGAATTTATACGGCCATGCTGCTGGGCCATGAGAGTATTCTTGAAAGCTCGCTCCCACGCGGGGTGATAAAAATGTACCTCTATTTCATTTCTTAAGAACTGTTTATCAAGACTGTGATGTTATGTATTGTTTCTACCGAAAATAAATATTTGCTGTACTTATTCAATTCTTGGCAATTTCTTTTGCGTTTATCCGCCGCACGTGCGGCGGCGGGCGGCTCCTTTGAGACAATAGGCGGGGCGGCAGTCTTTGATTAGACGCAGGTGTGCGGCGGCGAAAAAATTCAAAGCGACCGGTTTTAGTTAAAATCACAGCCGCGCGCAGCTCTCGCCACATTCGGTTGTGGAAATTCGCCGGAAACTCACGTCTCATCTGGTTGCTAGCTACGCGTTTCGTTTCACCTTTCTTCCCTTCGCTGATAGCTTCTCACGCACGACGTATGAGGTAAGTTGTATGCACTCGCGAGCATTTTGTTTTATTTTATTTACTGCTTGTTAATGTGAACCTTCAGATTGATGGGTAAATGTTATAAGGACGGGGATAGTAGTTACATGACATGAAGTTAGTTACGAGTGTGTCATGTTTTAATTATTATTTGAATGTGGAGTTGAATTTGTAGGTGCTAACTGGAACATATAATTTTACAACGAATTTAATTTTTTTCATTATTGTTACAGAATAATTATATAAACATGGCTTCAAGAAAAAGGAAGATAGAAGAAGAAAAAAGAGTTTTTAACGAATTATGGACAGAATTATACTTTTTTATCGAGTTTAAAGGAAAACCGTTATGCTTGATTTGTCAAAAGAGTATTTCTGTAGTAAAGGAATATAACCTGAAGCGACATTACGACACCGAGCACAAAGCTAAATTTGACTGTCTTGAAGGAGAAATACGGAAAAGGAAAATTTCCACTTTGAAATCGTCATTACAAAATCAACAAAACATATTTAAGGTTGTGGCAGACAACAGCGAATCGAATGTTCGGGCCAGTTACAGGGTAGCAGAGATTCTTGCAAAAAGTGGACGTCCGTTTACCGATAGTGAATTAGTAAAAGAGTGTGTCTTAGCTATCGCAGAAGAAATATGCCCAGAGCAGAAAAAAATGTTTGAAAGTCTTAGTCTCTCTGCAAGAACTTGCACCCGACGTACTGAAGACTTGGGTGCTAATTTGTGTGAACAACTCAGGGATAAGGCGCAGTCTTTCGACTGCTTCTCTTTAGCGATGGATGAAAGTACGGACGTGTCGGATACAGCACAGTTACTCATATTTGTACGCGGCATTGACGAAAACTTTACTGTTTACGAAGAGCTTGTGAAAATGTGCAGTTTGAAAGGTACAACTACGGGAGAAGATTTATTTCACCATGTGGAACAAGCTCTGGATTCATTGCAACTAAGCTGGGAAAAGTTAACAAGTGTCACTACCGATGGAGGCAAGAACATGAGCGGTCAAAACAAAGGTGTTGTTGGGAGAATCATCAGCAAAGTGAAAGATTCTGGATCTACTGTGCCATTGATTTTTCACTGTATTGTCCATCAAGAGGCATTGTGCTCCAAAGTTATATCCTGGAAAGAAATAATGGATACTGTAACATCCACTGTTAATTTTATAAGAAGAAATGGGCTCACACACCGTCAGTTCCAAAAGTTTTTGGAAGATCTGGAAGCTGAACATGGTGACGTGGTTTACTACTGTGAAGTGAGGTGGCTCAGTCGAGGTGCCGTTTTGGAACGGTTTTTTGATTTGAGGAAAGAAATTGGCAACTTCATGAAGATGAAAGGAAAGCCAGTAGAAGAGCTTACTAACAAACAGTGGATTATCGATCTTGGTTTTTTGACTGATTTGACTAAGGACCTGAATCAGCTCAACAAACGCTTGCAGGGAAAAAATAAATTGATTTGCGATATGTATACAGATGTAAAGTCATTTGAAATGAAACTGAAACTGTTTATCAAGCATATTGATGAAAAAAAGCTTGACCATTTTCCTAATTGCAAGAAAGCCGTGGAAGAAGCTGGAGATAATTTTGTGTGGCAAAATATTACAATGAGAAACGTGTTAACACAACTACAAACTGAGTTTGTAAATCGATTCACCGACTTTAAAAAGAGCTCCCTTAACATGGAAATATTCCAAAACCCTTTTGCAATTGATATTAGTGAGATACCAAGCAATTTGCAAATGAACATAGTAGATTTGCAAAGTAATAGCACACTTAAAACGGCATTTAAGGAAAGCACTGACTTGATACAGTTCTACGGAGGTTTGAGTTCTGAAAACTTCAAAGAATTGAAAAAGTTTGCTCAGCAGATAATAACTATGTTTGGTAGTACATATTTGTGTGAGCAGACTTTTTCAATTCTCAACTACCGCAAAAATAAGAATTGTTCGCGGTTAACGGATGAACATTTAGACGCGATACTGCGCGTGTCTACTACTAAAATGAAAGCAGACGTTAAAAAACTTGCAAGTCAAATGCAGCCTCAAAAATCTCACTAGTTCTTACTTTTATGTTAGTATAGTAGTTCAATTAAAAAAGAGATAATTGTATGAATATATATGCGTTTTATTTCAAATATTAAAAATACATGCCCGAACATATAAATATAAGTGCGGCCCGCACTGATACTCTGGCAACATATGTGGCCCGGCTATAGCATAAGGTTGCCGACCCCTGCTCTACGCCTTTAAGCCAGATAATGGACCACGAGGGTATTACAACGTAACCTCATACTTCAACACCAAAGCAGGTACAAGGCGTTACGGAAAACTTGACAACGCCACAAATAGACAAACCTGAAGAGACTTTACCAGGTATAAGCACAGGTGAAATACAAAAAAATATCACCTCTAAATACATAAAGAAAGACATCATATCGAATAAAACTACACAGTCGAATATAAAGAAAGTTTTAATTGTAGGTGACGAACAAGTAAGAAACACCAGATTTACACTTCAAAAACTATTAAGCCCAGAATTTATAGTAAAAAGCATCTGCAAATCAGGAGCTCGGACACAAGACATACTAGATGATACTCAAACAGAAGTGGAAAATCTTACTCGCAATGACTTTACACCGCTAGCCACAGGCTCAAATGATATAAACCCATTTGATATTCAAAGTAGCCTTAATATGTGGCTCAAAACTCTCATCATAATGCGCAGCTCATAAGAAGCCCAATAAAAAAATCGTGTAGTATTAAATTTTGGTATACATTCAAGTGTGACTTTAGCGTAGAAAATTGTACTAAATTTAAACAAAACTTAAGTGAACTGACATTTCAAAATGTCTACGAAACACACGGTCTTAATGAAGCTTTCAACAAATTTCATGATATATTCTCGCTGATCTATAATCTATGTTTTCCTCAAATAAAAGTTAGGGCTTCAACTCAAAAAAAAGCAAAATGGATATCTAAGGGAATAAAAATATGTTCGAAGAAAAAAAGAGCACTGCTATGGTGCTATAGATTAAGACCGACTACACAGAATAAAAAAAGTTAAAAAATTATGTTATGCGATTTAGGAAAATTATAAATTTGAACGATTACTTTATAAGCAATGCAAAAAAACAAATCAAAGCTACATGGAAAATCATAAATAGCAATAAAATAAATTTACCTAAAGAAAGTATTGAAAGACTTGAAATAAATGATATGACTTCATCGGATCCTCTTGAAATTGCTAATTCGTTTAATGACTATTTTATAGACGTGGTTCAAACCGAAAACAAAAATAACAGTAATATATGTACAATAAAATCTGACAAACCTAATTCTACAAATTTGACACCACAATACCATTTTGAAATTTGACATTTTGAAAATAATTAAATCTCTGAACAACACTATTAGCGTGGGATGGGACGGCATTTCAACAAAAATAATAAAAAAGACTGCACCCTTAATATCCCCAATAGTAAGCCATCTAGTGAACAAATGCATTGAACTAGGAGAGTTCCCAACCAAATTAAAAAATAATATAATCATTCCACTATTTATAAAAGGAAAAAGAGAAATAGTAAGTAACTATCGTCCAGTAGCCCTGATACCAATGTTATCAAAAGTATTTGAAAAGGTTATTTATAATAAACTCTATGATTATTTCGAATTTTACAACATTCTTTCACCTATTCAATATGGGTTCAGAAAAAATAAAACCATAAATATGGCACTTTTTGATTTCTTATCAAAAGTAATGCTGAACATTGATAACAGAAAACCAGTTGTTGCACTATTCATGGACATGACGAAAGCATTCGATCATGTTAAGCACCAAACTCTACTCGACAAACTTGAAGTGTTAGAGGAAATGCATATAACCTCGTGCGGCCATTGCGTCAGCTGCCGTTACGCCGCCCAGCGCGGTGCCGCCTGCCCTAGTTGCTTCCGGAACGGATGTACAGGAGCTCCGCCGTGAGCTCGCCGAGTGCGTGGCTGAGTTGCGGGAGTTCCGCCGTGAGATGGCTGAGTTTCGTATTTCCGTTGCGGGCATTAATGCACGCATGGATGGCATCGAAGAGAGGCTGGAAGCCGTTGAGCAGCAAAGAACGGGGCCCCCGACCGAGCAAGTGACCGAACTCGAGCGCACGGTCAACCAGCTCAAGAATGAGCTTAATGAACGGGACCAGGAGGCCCTCCTGACTGACCTGGAAATCGGGCACCTGCCGGAAGAAAAGGGGGAGAGCGTGCTGCACTCCGTCACTGTGCTTGCCGCTAAACTGGGCGTTGTATTGGAGGAGCGCGACATAGTATTCGCAGAGCGCGTGGGTGTAGCGCAGGGGGCGGGGGCGGCGCGCGAGCCACCCCGCGAGCGTCGCGTTGTTGTGAGGCTGACGCGCCGTGACCTACGCGATAAGCTCCTGCAAGCGGCGCGCGTGCGCCGCACTCTAACAGCCACTGACGCTGGGCATACGGCTCCTCAGCGTCGCATCTTCCTGAATGAGAGGCTGACTCGTATTAATCGCCATCTCTTTCACCGCGTCCGTGAAGAATGCCGCAGACTTCAATGGCGGTACTCATGGACCAGGCGTGGTCGTATATATGCAAGACTGGGAGACGGAAAGCAGGCGCACCTGTTTCGATCGGAGGCTGATATAAGCCGTGTTTTTGGATCTGAACCGGTTTGACCCGTTCTGTAGTAAATTCGTAAACGTTATATTTTTTGTTATTGTCATACTGTGTTTCTTTTTGGTATCACTCTTACATGTATTCTTGTTTTTATTCACACGAATGATACTTATATTCTATCTGCTGTTCGTTATTTATTGCATTCATTTTATAATAATGCCTGATAGTGTGTGTCTCACAGTGCGTGCCTCATCTTTTACCTTAGTGAATGTTTTATTTTATAACTTGTCTCATATAACAGAATTTTTAATATTTAATTGTAACAGTAAACATAGTTGTATTTATCTATTTATCACATATCACACTAAAATTATTCGTATGATAAGTAAAAGTTACTCATTCTACTTGGTGCCATTTTATGGCCCCTGTTTACATCAATTAATTTTATTAAATTGTTATAAAATGCTATATTTAAAGTCAAGTTCTATGGTGCCTTGTAATCACTACATCAGTAAAAATGGTTGATAAATACTTAAAGATCGGTTTGTACAACCCGGGGTCGCTAGGCACTAATCATGATAACATAATTGCATCATTTGATAGGTACTCGATTGATGTTATCGCGATAAACGAGACCTGGATCACTTCCAACGAGGATGACCGTGCGCCTACCATTCCTAACTACAGACTGCGCCATATACCGCGCCCAGCTTCAGTTGCGAGTCGTGGTGGTGGAGTAGGCTTCTACATTAGGAAAGGGTTAGCGGTGCGTACTTGGACTCATCCTGTCGACCCATTGCATAGATCTGTCGAACAAATGTGGCTGACTACGACAGTGAAGGGAAAAAAACTTGTTATTGGAACCGCTTATAGGCCTCCATGTCTGAATGTTGACCTTTTTTTTGATGCACTAACAGATTCTGTGAATGCCTCCCCTTGTTGCGATTACATTATTTTGCTTGACGATTTTAACATTAATGATAACTTTAAGTTGAAAAAATTTTGCATTTTCTTAGACTCCCTTGGACTCTCACAATTAGTTACCATGCCAACTCATTTTACTGATACATCAAAGTCGCTTCTTGATGTTGTATGTACTAATTTATGTGCCAATAGTATTATTAGTGATCCAGTCGGATGCATAAATGGTCACCATCTTATTGTCTGCGAATTCAAAATCAAACGTGACAAGATACCGCATAGTTTTTTGAGTTATAGGCCAATCAACGATATCTGCATTGATTTTTTTAATCGCGATCTAGGATCTATACGGTGGGAGTCAATAGCATCACTCGGAGATGTTAACGAAATGGTTCTCTCTTTCACCTGTAGTGTGCAGACCCTATTTAACCTCCATTCTCCAATTAAAACTATTACAATAAAAGACCGCACCTACCCATGGATTACCTTCACGATAAAAGAAATTATGAAACTGCGGGACGAAGCACTGCTTAATTATCATAAAACGCAGTGTCTAAGCAAGAAAGCGTACTACAAGGATCTTAAATCTGTGGTGAACCAAGCTCTTTATTTCGAAAAGGCTGCATTCTTCAAACAAAACATTAATAACAAAATTAAAGAACCAAAAACCTTATGGAAAAATTTAAAATCCACCTTATTACCCAAAAAAAATAATGAATTGCCTTTCCACTTCACTGATCCCAATGTCATTAATAATCATTTCTTAAATATTCCTGGTACTCTATCTATGAACATATCCCAGCTGTCTTATTATGAGTATCATAGACATGGGGAAGCAGTTTTTAGTATATACCCCGTGAGTTGCGATAAAATAGTGAAAGTCATTAGCTCTCTCAAGTCCAACGCGGAGGGCACTGATGAATTAAATCTTAAAATGCTGCTGATGATTTTGCCTCAAACATTGGAGGTTATAACTACTATTATAAATACATCGATCAAATCATCATCGTTCCCTGATGCCTGGAGGAGAGCTATTGTCTGCCCTCTGCCCAAAGTGCCTTGTCCCGTTGCAGTGAAAGATCTTAGACCTATTAGTGTTTTACCTTGCATGTCAAAAATACTCGAAAAAACCGTTTGTAGTCAGTTAACCGAGTTTCTAGAAGTTAACGATATACTACCTGCAGTGCAATCAGGTTTCAGAAAGGGTCGTAGTACTTCCACTGCTCTGTTGGATGTCACCGACAACCTTCTCAGTGCACAAGACAAGGGTATGCTCTCGCTTTTAGTGCTGCTTGATTTCTCCCGTGCATTTGATGCCATAAATACCACCTTGCTTTTATCAAAATTAAGCTACTATGGCTTTGATGATCGCGCCGTAAGGTGGTTTGATAGCTACCTTAGTGGGCGTCGCCAGCACGTAAAATTGGTTAAATCCGATGGTTCTAATAAATTTTCCGATGAAGTTTTTGTTAATAGAGGAGTACCTCAAGGGTCTATCCTTGGCCCGATATTATTTATTATTTACACTGCTGACATTGTCAACTGCATTAAACACTGTAAGTTTCATATTTATGCGGATGACGTGCAATTGTACATCTCGTTTAAGCGTGAGGACGCAATACCTGCTATTGAAAAAATTAATGAGGATCTGCAGAGAATTTCTAACTGGTCGCGTGACAATAGTTTGATGCTCAATTCTCTTAAAACAAAATTTATGTTACTTGGCACTAAACGGCGGCTCGATAGCTTTAACCTCCCTCTAAATATATGCATTGCGGGTGATCGCATTGAGCGTGTGTACGAAGCACGCAACTTGGGACTCACTATGGATGCTAATCTTAGGTTTGAAAAACATGTTACCTCATCTGTAAAAACGTCTTTTTATAAGTTGAAAGTCTTGTACAAAATCAGGCAATATCTCAGTGAAGAACTACGTGTGCAACTGGTTGAGTCCTTGGTACTTTCGAGATTTAATTATCTGGATACCGTGGTTGGCCCTCGGCTACTTGCCCGGACAACACGTTTAATTCAACGGGTCCAGAACGCTTGTGCGCGTTTTTGTTTCAAGATACCACCAAGGACTCATGTCACACCTTATTTAAATCAACATTCCATCTTGAAAATGAAGTCGAGGCTGAAGTTACACCTGGCTTGTCTGCTTTTTAGTGTGCTTAAATACCAAACGCCGAAATACCTGTACGATAGACTAAGTTGGGTTTCTCAGACTAGGACGCTGCGAAAGTGCTCGAAACAGCTAGCCATCCAACGGCATCACACAGCAGCATTCAGAGGCAGTTTTCACTATGCTGCAACTAAATGCTGGAATAATATTCCACCACCGATTCGGGACTTGCGTAGCGTCCATGGTTTCAGAGCTAAACTGAGATTGTTCCTTATTGATTTTCAAAAGTCTCACGAACTCCTCAAAAACGAAATTTCTGTATTGTAGTTTATCCATTTTTATTCACTCCTTTATATATCCTAATATCCTTTCTAGCTTCTGACAGCCTGATTATTTAGCGGTGTGGCCTTTGCTTAGCAGTGGGACTGATTAATGCACATTCTCGCCTAGTTTTCCCCAATCATCTACATTTTTGTTTTTTGTTGTAACTTAATATAGCTATTATTTTATGTTATTATTTTCTTAGTGTGGTAACTTATATTTATCAATATAGTATGTATTCATACTTTTTGTAATTGTAGTACTGTGCGGGCATCCGTGATATCCTCATTTTTAAATGGTTCCAACGGAAGATCAGCGTTGTGCCAAAAGCACAACAAATGCTGAGTTGGACGCCTTTTTGTGACGTCGGTCGTTTAGATATATGTAAGTAATTGTGAGACACACATTTGTTAGGTATTGTTATTCTTGTGTGCATGAACATTTTATCTTGTGTGTACCTTACTTGGGTGCTGTGTGTGTTGTGTACCGTCACAAATAAATGTTTTTTCTTTCTTTCTTTCTTTCTAATTAAGTCTTATCTTGAAAACCGAACACAAGAAACTCATAGTAACAAAATTTGCTCTAAAACCCACACTGAAAAAACTTATGTATCTAGGATTAGGGATGTATGTTATGGAGTTCCGCAAGGCAGTGTTTTGGGACCATTATTATTTCTTATTTATGTAAATGACTTTCCGAGCGTCACTAGACACCCAATGACCCTATTTGCAGATGACAGCACAATATTATTTAACTTTGAACACTTTGACAACTATAACAATGACATTAAAATACTTTGACATCCCTAATTCAATGGCTTAAATCTAATAATTTGAAAATTAATTTAGTGAAGACGAATCTAATGACATTTGAACAACGGGATAGAAGTCAATCCCTTATAGACGTAGATTATCTAGGTGCAAAAATTTGTGAAATTGACGCAACCAGATTCTTAGGCTTGACAATCGACAAAAATTGACATGGAAATCACACATTGACAATATTTCTAAAAGACTTCATCAATTTTCTTACGCTCTCTATAAATTGAATAAAAAAGTGAATATGCCTACTCTTTTAACTGCTTATCACGGACATGTACGAGTAGCATCAATATTAAGATATGGGATAATTTTTTGGGGCAATTCATCAAATAAATTACAAGCTTTCAAGACAAACGGACACATGCAGAGAATATTTTAAGATACTGAAGATTCTAACCCTACCATGCCTATATTATATTAACGAGATTGCCATTTTTGTAAGGAGTAACTTAAATCTTTTTAACATTTGTCCCAAAGGAAGCCGCCGTTCGAGCTGCCTCCGTCTTAAATCGTGTAAAACTCATCTTTTGCACATGAGTGTGTTCTGTATGGCACCAATAATCTATAATAAAATACCATCAACAATAAGAGGCAAAGA
Organism: Philereme transversata; assembly: GCA_963924445.1. NCBI lineage: Eukaryota > Metazoa > Arthropoda > Insecta > Lepidoptera > Geometridae > Philereme > Philereme transversata. The sequence goes on from OZ004342.1 coordinate 18,437,011, forward strand.
AAGCATCATGGAGTTTAAGCATGCCCTCAACAAATTGCTTATAGAAAAGGCATATTATTCAGTCGACGAATTTTTAGTAGATAAGAATTTTACATATGTACATTATTTTTTGTTTTAATATTGTACGTCCGAAACGGATAAACTGTGCAAACTTGTATCTAAATATTTAAGACCTTTGTTGTACAACAGTTTAACAATAAAATATTTCTGATTTCTGATTCTGATAAAGTGTTGGTTTGGCCAAAATAATTTTTACATTTCTATGGTAAACATTTCACAAATGTATTTGTTATGCTCATCAAAATAATCCCTTTCATTTTTGTGCGTATCCAACACCCTACATAGAAAAACACCCAATTATCTATTTCTGCATTTCAGTCGGCTGTCCTGCCCCACAGATTTCTTCGAATTACTTGGAAACTTGGTGTGAAGGAGGAGGTAAGTACAGTTTTCTAACTAAAAGAAAAAACTTATCGACGACTTTAGAAGCTTAAAGCTTCTTGCAAGCTGATTCAGAAAATATGTTTTACTAAAAACATAATGGTGATAACACCAGTGAATAACAGAGCAGGAAGATATAAAATCATATCTCTCTCTCTCTCTCTAGCCTCAAACGTTTGCTGGAAAAAAACTCTTCTTATGGTTAAGTTCACCTTTGTATATGACCTCTATTTCTGTATTTTTAAATATATTATCTTGTGTACAATAAAGAATAAATACTTCGAACATTTCATTTACTAGATCATCTACAAAATATTACACAATAGCTTAAAAACACATTTGCTCGTATCCTCCTGAAAAGTAAATGATTAATAGTATTTTCTGATAAAAGCTGTAACATCAATCATGTCGCGACAGTCGATTGCGTCTAATATCGCTGGAAGCTTTGACGAGCAAACAACTGCCTAGACTAAGGCCCGTAACATCAATAGCAGTTTAAACTGAAATTCTAAGCTTAAACTATTACTGTCAAAGAAAAATTTTAGTTTAAGCTTAGAATTTTAGTTTAAACTGTTATTGATCTTACGTATTGATCCTTACTTATTTAGACTAGCTTGTTATTCAAAATCTAATTTCAATACCCCCATCATTATATCAGCTATAAGTGGACGTCTTATAAGCTAAACAAAGGCCATCCGCAATGTATTTCCAGAGTGACCAATCTTGTGTGGCCACGGTACATCTATCAGGTCGTCTTTTCTTGTAGCGGGGACTTGAGAACCTTTATGCCCCAACAGCCGCCAGTTCTTCAAGCTATCTGCCCTGCCCAATGCCACTTCAGCTTGCTAATCTTATGGGCTACTTTGATTTGTCAACGATACGTACAATACCATGAAAAATGCCGATTTGGACGTCAGTTAAATCAAGAGACAAATTTTGTAGTTCTTCTTCTTCTTCCTGCCCTTTTTCCACATTACGCGGGGTCGGCACAACACGTATTCCTCCTCCACATCTCTATCAGCCGTCATCTCCGTTGTCACTTCTTTCCTACCCATATCATTCTTCACACAGTCTATCCGTCTCTTCTTCTTCTTTACTTCTTAAAGGAAGGCCGAAGAAGAGATGGATACCTCCACATCTCTCTATCAGCCAACGCCTCTATCACCGGAGAGGACTCCGTTGTCACTTCCCTCCTACCCATATCATTCTTCACAAAGTCCATCCATCTATTATTCGGCCTTACTTTACTTCTATATCCATCTACACTCATATCTAACACTCTTTTAGTTACATGATTTTCTTCCCTACGCATGGCATGTCCATACCACGCTAGCCTCTTACTCCTCAATTTTTCTATCACTGGCGCTACTTTTAAACTTCCTCTAATATACTCATTCCTTATCTTATCCATCCTCGTTACGTTCGTAGTTATCGTTTGAATTTATTTATATCACAAATAGAACTACCACCGTCAGAAAAGACGATGAAAGAAAAGGTATTGAATACACTACATTCAATACCTTTTCTATATTTTCCCGTATACGCTGACCTCTCATTGTTCGGAAAACCTACACAATGCGAGTTCAGCTTATACTGGAAATTATAGCTTGATGTGTAGCCGTGCGTACGCAAGGTCTGCGTAACGCATACGAGGCATGCCTTTTAAGTTCTGTCGTTTCCATATTTTCCGGCAATTTTGAATTTGGAACTGTTCTATATTCGAATGTGTTTACATTTTGAATCTCAAAACAGTTGAAAGTATTAGGATTAATGCTATTGTTTAGTCACAGTTTCGATTTGAATCTGTCAGGTCACGTACGAAAATGAATCTTTCTAAGGAAAATGTTCGTGCAATAATTTTCTACAACTTTAGAAGAGGCCTGACACGGCTTCAGTGTTCAGAAGAGCTAACATCTGTGTTCAGTGATGTAGCCCCATGTCTGCGGACTGTCGAACGCTGGTATTTAGAATTCCAGCGTGGACATACTAGTGTTAGTGACAGATTTCGCGAAGGACGCCCAAAATCCGCCTTCACTGAAGATAACATCATTGCTGTGAGACAACTAATTCTCGAAGATCGTCATATGACGTATCGAGAGATAGAGGCTCTATTAGGCATCTCAGGGACAACCATTCAGAAGATCTTGCATGAAGCGCTTGGTGTGAGAAAGCTAGTTTGCCGTTGGATACCGCATCTGCTTTCCGACGATCACAAGGCGGCCCGCGTCAGATGGTGTAAGAAAACTCTGCAAAGGTTCAACCGAGGGGAGTCAAATCACGTCTACGACATCATAAGTGGTGACGAATCTTGGATCTATGCCTACGATCCTGATTCCAAACAACAATCTACAATCTGGGTCTTTCAAGACGAGCCAAAGCCGACTAAAGTTGTTCGTTCTCGAAGCACTTCAAAGAAGATGGTGGCCACGTTCGTTGGAAAAACCGGCCATGTTGCGACTATTGCACTTGAAGATCGTAGAACGGTTAACGCAGAGTGGTATACTACAGTTTGTTTACCACAAGTCATCGCCGAACTTCGAAAATCTAACTCAAAGCGACGCATCATCCTGCACCACGACAACGCAAGCTCACACAGCGCTCGTCAAACGATTGAGTATTTGAAGCAGGAAAAAGTAGAAATTCTTGACCATCCTCCATACAGTCCTGACCTAAGCCCTAACGATTTCTTTACATTTCCTAAAATTAAGAAAAGTCTTCGTGGTCAAAGGTTCCAGTCCGGTGAAGAAGCAGTCGACGCTTTCAAGTCAGCCATTTTGAACACCCCCACTTTAGAGTGGAATAAATGTTATAATAACTGGTTTCAGCGAATGGAAAAGTGTATTAAGCTACGCGGTGAATACTTTGAAAAACAATAAAAAGTACTATAAGGTTCTAGTTGTGTTTTTTTCTTCAAACGACAAAACTTAAAAGGCATGCCTCGTACGAGTCACCGAGCTGGTGGTTCGCAACTATCAAAGATTAGGATAACTAAGAAAGAACCAGGAACACCAACGATTAAAGCTTAGATATTTTCATTTTCTACGCTCTACGATGATAAAGGTCTACGATCTGTCTACGATCAAGGTTCTACGCCGTAGATGGATACGCGTTAAAATCTATTGTATGTTCTAGAACAAAATCACCAAACACTTAAGATTGTTAGAGTTAATTTTGCATATACCTAATATAAGTCTGGTTAAATTAATGTCTGTAAAACACAGCCAAAGTCGTTTGCAAAAGCCAGCACAAAAATAATGAAACAATTAAAACGACACGACAGCGTGAATGTTAAACCATAAATTAGCATAATTATACAAAACGCCAAAAGCAAGCACGTTATGTTAGTTCCCAGGGCAATAATTAACATGTGTGGAATTATGAGATTGTGAGGGTCGTTATACTAAAGGTAGGTAACTGAATTTATAAGCGTTCCTTCCTAATTTATGTCCTGTGGTCTTGTGTCGTAAAACAGGAACTATTCAGGTACTAAATGAGACAGATAGATTTTTTACAATACCACCCAAAGAGTACCTAATTAAGAGGGTAAGTGGCGGTGTGGTCAAAGATAACACGCTTGCCTAGAAATAACACCGCAGTAAAGTTGCCTTACGATCTTTTACAGAATACATTTTGGGGAATGTGCCCAGGAACCATACGATCTGATCCCGCCATCTCCTTTCCATCAAAGGACAAGCAGGCGCACGGCTCAGTACCGAGTTAATATACTACCCATTCAGACACACCGTTTTGGTTCTACGTTCTTGATGCGTACAGCTAACTATGGAACACTTTACCGACGTCTGTTTTTCCTAAAGAAACCAATACGGGCCTCTTTAAAAAAAACAGTTACAGTTAAAAAAAACTGTTGGATAAGTACTAGAACTCTTTATTTATATTGTATTTTGTATTGTATTTATTTTTATAACACATTTGCTCGTAAAGGGTCTCTTATTTCACCAATTTAAATATCGTAATGTATGTCATTACGTACTTGTGCGTTATTGTAATGTAAAACGCACGAGTTTCTTTTTAATAATGTAAAACGTACGGTTTATCAAGATGCTTCGTCTAAAACAAACTGTACTTTTTTAAATCTTAGCAAAGAGTTTTTATGTCAGAAAAGTGGTCAACATTTTATGAATAAAATTAACTTTGGGAGATAAAATATGAAAAATAAACATTTAATTCTTTAATTGAATTAATTTTGACAATAAGTTACAACCATTTATCTGTAACAAAAACAAAAAATATTAATTTACTTTATTAGTAATACTGGCTGTTTTTGTGCTTTTGCCTATTTTCATTGCTAATTTGTGAACAAGTAAAAATTATTCTGCGCGCTTTTTCTTTCCGAGAAAGTCAGAGTTTTATTTATTTCTTCACAAATATGTTATAAAACGTCGTATGACATACGTGCGCTTTGATAATTACAGCCTCTGCTTTCTTGTAGCCCTCGCCTACGGCTCGGGCTAGCAATATCGCCTCGGCTGTAATTTTCAACTTACCGCACTTATATCATAATGTACTATTATTCCTTATTGATATCTTAAATGTACACAAAGAAACGTCGCAGCAGAATACATTGTAAAGTAAATATATCATCAGTAGGTACAAATAAAATAACTATTAACACATACTAAAGTATGTGCTAAAGTCATCAGCTAATGAATATGATCAATATCATGATTTATACAATAATAATTTTCTTATTTTACAATTATATTCCTTCCAATCTAAATCTCTTATAACTAAAGGCAACTTATTAAATAATTGTATGCTTAAGCATAAAAAGCTTTTATTTATAAAAATTTTATCACATTAACTTTTTTTTAAACTGGATAGATCTTCGTATGACCACAATCTCACCTTATGGTAAGCTCATCATCGCTTACCATCAGCTGAGATCAGGTCTAAGATGAAGCACGAAGATCTAGAAGAAATCTATTCATTCATACCTTAAAGAGGCTCAACAATAATATAACAAAAAAAATTAATACGGTGGTAAAATGGGGGTATAAGAAATAGTGGCCCATTGTTAATTTTTTAGTTTTTTAAGTGTCTTTTATATATATATTATAGTATATATTGTTACTGTAATGTATATTTCAGAGTTAATCTGACTATCTGTCTATAAATCGAGAAGAAGAGCGCAACGCAAACTGCGGTAATACCTTTTCTGGGACCATTTCGGCCGATTATATTTACCCCCCCAGCGTTGAAAGAAAGTTGAAGCCTGTGTGTCTCTGTTTCTGTCTGTGGTATTGAAGCTCCCAAATGGATGAGTTAATTTCAAAGAGGTTTTTTATGTAAAATTAAATAATCCCTTTTATTATTGTACCACAATGAATTTATCCTTCGTCAACAACAAACATCTTGTACGATTTTAATTAAAGATTGTTATAGATCCCCTTATTAAGTAACCAAGCTGGGGCGATAGCGTATCTCAGGGGACGTGATTCCCGATTTTCTATTTAACAATGTTTCGGAGACCACGGAGATAACTAGTTATCCCAAAAATCTTATAGAAAAATAATGGTTCTGTCAAAGTCAAAACTTTCTGGGGGTATTTTGAATAAATAAAGTAAGCTGTTGGTATAGTACCTTATCTCGTAGACGATATTGTTGCTACGACTTTCCTAGTAGACTAATCCAAAATTCAAAGAAAAACTTTTGAAACAAAATTAAGTTTTCAAATAAAAAACCGACTGCAAATCATATAGAGGTTGACAAGCACATTTTAATAATTGATTGGTAACTCTTTATCGTTACACCAAATTAAAATTACTTAACTTTGAAATCTTAGATTATTACGCAGTGGTACAATGGGTGGCCTATCTCTTCAAGCGGCAACCTTTGGGTGGACTGGATTGATAATCGCAGGCTACTTTATTCAATAAAATCAGTCAAGAAGTTTAGCCTACAGGATGCGCTCAATGAACATACCGACATGTATATCTACAATTATTTTTTTGTTTTTTCATATTAATGCAAATTAATAAAACTAAATAATGGACAACATAATTAGCATCAAAACCTTAGAACCTTCTTTGATATTCCACTTATAATTTAAATTGACAGCCGTCACACAAAACATGCATTGAGCGCGCTCGTGGCAAAAATGACAGTACATTTTCATAGAAATGCGGCTTTTTGACAGGAGTTTTCAGTTTAACATTAGGTAACCCTAGTCATATAGCAGGTGGAGTAAATCTTTGACCGAATGGTGGCCAAGAACAGACCTAAGAAGTCCAGGACGTCCGTTGGCGCGGTGGGTCGAAGACATAAAGAAAGTCGCGGGCAAATCCTGGATGCGCGCAGCACAGGACCGGAAAGGGTGGCGTTTACAGAGGCCTACACCCAGCAGTGGGTACTTATGGGCTGTGAATGATGATGAACCCTAATCATTGGTAGGTAGAAATGCCTATTACCTATCGGTATCAATTACTTAACCCTTTAACTTCGCCAAAAAACTTACATTTTGGATGAAAGTTAAATAAATATTTCTCTGTTTACGTAACCTCTACAGCAATTCTTTTCCAAAATTCCAGTAGGTACACAATTCAATGCGGATTCCTATTAGAAGGGAACTTGGAATTTGAACAGAGACAGCAATACCTTCCCCCAATGGGTATAAAGTAGGTACCTTCAACCAGAAGTTCATTACTTGCATCCCTTGTGTGCCACTATCAAGAGCTATAAGTGGTTATCGTGATGAAATGTGCTTTGTCACATAAGTAATGGTTTTATTATTGACACGATTGCCAGCAATATTGATGCTGTAATGGGGACAGTAAAGTGTGGAAGATCTTAATCAATCGAAGAGTTGATTAACAAATTGTGTTGTAGTATTGTTAAGAATCTTAATTCTTAATCTCCTAGGCTGGGAGCCATTGTACCTACCTTCTTTAAAATTGTATAAAATTTTTGCTATCACAACATTATTTCCGAATGCAAACTTTTTTTTTTTTTTTAACTTACCTTAGATAATAGTTTTAAACCCATATATCAAAAACTTTTGAATGCTATATTGTGCTCACAGTTTTTTTAAATATATTTAATGATGTATTATTATTAGGCATTTCCGTAAGACTATATAAAATATAAATATAAATACATATTGCTGGACATTTCACACAGCGCTATCTAGCCCCAAACTAAGCAGAGCTTGTACTATGGGAACCAGATAACTGATAGAATACTTATATAGATTTTTTTTTGTAATATACATACTTATAATATATAGAGAAACAACCAGACCCGGAACAAGTATCTGTGGATCATGCAAACATTTGTTCCGCGGCGGGAATCGAACCCGCTACCTCCTGCGTCTCAGCCGGCTATTCACCCACTGCACCACGGAGGTCGTCACCAAAATAGAGACCTCAAACTTGACTGAATTTGACAATCGAAAATAGGTAAAATGTCAAAACAACCTGTATATAACAACAATAATAAATAATATGTGTAGATACAACGAAAAGCCAGCTAAATTGGTTCATTTCAACTAAAAAGGTTGATCTAAAACATGTTAGGTATTTTCATAATTTAATCACCATTCCTCAATTCCAACCATTAACAAACAAGAATATCTCATTGCATATAAACATTTCGGTATTTTATTATTTGGGCTAACATCCGCAAATTAATTACATCCGAGCCGGTGCGGTGTAAACCGTGTAAACAAAACAGCGTTTTGCGCAGGCGCTACCCTGCTTGCTGAGAGTAATTTAGATAATAGAGCTGACAAAATAAAAACCGAAGATTCGATTCGATTTTCAAAACTCCCATTGACTCTAATCGCTAACTGTAGCTGTTGTAAGTGAGTATGCAAACGGTTAAATTGATTAAAACGCGGGTTTATTTAACCGACTTCAAAAAAGGAGATTTTAAATTCGTGGGAATATTTTACGGGTATATTTTTTATGTATGTTCTCAATAATACTTTATCCATGTATCCGATTTTGATGATTATCTGAAGTCTAAAAATATATTTAAAAAAATCTAGTTTATTTAACCCCTCGACTTGTGAAAAAAATGTAAGACGTTTACAAGAACAAGCCCAGGCTGAAAAGAAAATGGCGGCAAAAGAAAATTTCAGTAAATTAACTATCTAACTACTGCATCTAACAACATTTCGAGAACTGCGGAAGAATGTTTATGAATTTTCTATTATGAATCTCTTAACCGCAAGTTTCAAGAAATATTATGCGGTGTTATGTTTATTAATAAATTGTTTGTCATTTGTTTATTTGTGTTTGATTTTATTCCAATAAGATATTTGATAAAAAAATTTTACCTACTACTTTCGGTGAAGCGTGACATTTCCTAGCTATGAATAACAGAAATTAGTCCAATCCAAGACGGCGAAGTTTATTTGATTAAGGGATGATAACATCGTTTAATTTTGTACACCTATTCAATGTTAAACTTACTGTTATAATAATAATAAATAATGCTAGACATTTCACACAGCGCTATCTAGCCCCAAACTAAGCAAAGCTTGTACTATGGGAACCAGATAACTGATAGAATACTTATGTCCTTTTTTTTGTAAATACATTCTTATAATATATAGAAAAACATCCAGACCCGAAACAAATATATGTAGATCATGCAAACATTTGTTCCGCAGCGGGAATCGAACGCTACCTCCTGCGTCTCAGCCGACTGTTCGCCCACTGCGCCACGGAGGTCGTCATCACATATAATTTTAGTCGGATTGACACTGAGAGAGCCGGACGTCTCACAACCCTAGGCCTAATTAATCGGAAGCGAAGCCAGTCCCACATTTTTAGGGGTTTTCGACATCATTAGAACCCGCCGCGCCATATTTTGCCTGAAAGCCTGTGACGTGTCCCAGAAGCACCCTAAAAGCCCATAATGGGAATACATCAGATAACCCAAATGTAATAACGCCTAAATTATTACGCTTGGCAATAAAAATAGCCATTCCGATCATAAATTCGTTTTACGATGCTAAATGAGTTTGATAAAAATTGATAGTGGCATTGAGTACAAAAAGTTTTCGCAGCCGGTAGGATTCGAACCTACGCTCCCAGAGGGAATCTGATTTCTAGTCAGACGCCTTAACCGCTCGGCCACGGCTGCTAGATGACGAGGTAACGAAATTAGGTATTTGCACCCAATAAATATTTGTAGACTCTATGTATTATTTGTCTTTTCCTGCATTGAAAGATTTCGTTTTGAGTAAATAAGATATTTTTTACACAATCTACAAAACACCTGACGGCGCTTAAAAAACCCGTAAAAAATAAAACAAAATGTACTTATTTACTGAAATCCCTTCACCAAAAAGGAAAATGCTGATACTCTTCGGACCGGCTGACCTGATTTTCATCACAACAATAGCTAAGAAGGAACCATTCTTGACTGCCTCCATGGCGCAGTGGGCGTATAACCGGCTGAGACGCAGGAGGTAGCGGGTTCAATTCCCGCCGCGGAACAAATGTTTGCATGATCTACAGATATTTGTTCCGTGTCTGGGTGTTTTTCTATATATTATAAGTATGTATTTACAAAAAAAAAAGTATATAATTATTCTATCAGTTATCTGGTTCCCATAGTACAAGCTCTGCTTAGTTTGGGGCTAGATAGCGCTGTGTGAAATGTCCAGCAATATTTATTTATTTATTTTATTCTAGTTAAACTAGCTTTCTGTATAAAACCTGATATGAATCGGTCCATCCGTTTGGGAACGACGATGCCACAGACAGGCATAGGCGTCAAACTTATAACACCCTTCTTTTGGCGTCGGTGGTTAACATGCGCACATTAGTGTGTGTGTGTTTCAGTGAACGAACAGTAGACTTCGCGAGCCTTTATGCAATAACCGACACTTTTCCCCCCTCCACTCCCCCCTTTTGAATTTTTTTTTCGCAACATCCATTGTAGAATGAAGTCATTAGTGTGACTCTCAAATTTGATTAAAATCCGTCAATAATTAACGCTACAGCAAACTTCCCCCTTTTCCACCTAATCAAAAATCGCGATCGACTAAAAAATTTATATAAATCAAGTGTGCCAATTTTTGTCAAAATCGGTTGAAAAATGCGACCTGTAGGCGAAATCAGACAGATGGGCATAAGCATTTTTTGATCAAGCTCGAAACTTAGACGTGAAGCGTCATTCGGTCAAATATAATTCAGTGGTACAGACTCACACTTTACTCATGACATGATACCTACGTATATTCATCATTGTGAAGATAAGAACTACATTCTTCATTGTGTATTAGTATGCGAATGCAAAGTCACAGATGAATCGTTATTTTGTTAACAAATAGGCATAGAAATATGTATTAGAAATGTTATTAGGTCAGTGGGACCATTAGCGTAGTAGATATTAATAATTATTCTGTACCTTTAGTAGGTAATCCCGCGAACTATTTTTGCCATTTGACCTATATTTAAATGTATATCTTTCCAACAAGTAATCTATAATTCATATCCGCAATCTTGAAATAATTATACATCGTTTTATTATCTCGTATTAACGCACCAATAATCTTGTTTATACATAAAAGCTTAGAAATCACTTTGCTTTTGATAGACAATTTCGCGACCTCGTGCAGAGGCGCCGTGGCTTAGTTGGTTAAAGCGCCTGTCTAGTAAACAGGAGATCACGAGTTCGAATCTCGTCGGGGCCTATCGCAATGTGTGCGATAAAACTTTTTGCATTTAAATACTTCCTCGCACAATTTTCGAGATGTGAGAAAACAAATTGTTGTTTTTTTAATAATTGTTTTAATTATGTTTTCATATGTAATGGTAATGGTACGGAAAGCAACGCTATTTTGTAACCCCCTCATAAGTTCAAAGATAAGAATTGGCAATTAAAATAGGGTTTTGTAGAACCTGGCTACGTCTATTGCATTTATTGGTCAACTTTTTTGCTTTAAACCATTTGATATGTATAATTAAATTTTTTTTTTTTACTAACAAATATGGATTTTTGACATCTGAAAATAAATGAATTGAATTAAGATCGTTCCTTGTGCAGGTCGAACACAAAGGACAGTTTTTGAGTTTTTGTCCAAATTAAAAAAAAGGTTTTAAATTCAGTTATATTTTTTGATGTTTGTTACTTCTGTCATTCGTCAACAATTTTTTTTTTATTCTTTTGTTTGAGGAGTTTTTGACTTTCAGGTTGGTCCCATAGAAATTTTATCGAAATCGCTTCAGTAGTTTGGTTTGTTCTGTTTTCTGAAGTCAGTCATATTTTTTCATAATGTTTTTACCACGTCCACGGTGTTTAGATGAAATCTATATTTTAGTAAATCAAACTTTTTGGAAATGAGTCCTCGCACCAGTGCCCGATTAAGCAAGTGCGGGGCCCATAGCAAATTCTATTTTGGGGGGGACTTAACCGTAGATTATCGGGGCCAATTCAAATTCTATAGGGAGCGACTATTTGTAGAACTTGTGAATTTACCGTATAAAATTCTGTGTTTTATTTTCGCTTACGAAATAATCGGTTGCCGATTGTCTGATGCGGGTTGTCTTAGTCGGAAAAGGTGATACGTTTCACGTTTTTATGACATCAAGTAAATTCAGTATTAATACAAACTACATCTTAACAAAAAAATATGTTCAGGAGGTAGAAATGTTTGGATACGCGGGGCCCCCTTTTGCGCGGGGCCCGTAGCAATTGCTACTTTTGCAACGTGGTTAATCCGGCCCGCTCGACCCGTTTTAATGCAATCTTCATACATACAGGGAGGTTACCAATAGGCGCTTTCTGTACTTATGAATAAAAATGTTGTTCTATTAAAAGTATTACTAATCTTGTCTAAACGAAGGAAAAAGGAAGGATCAGCCTTAGAAAAGTTAGTTAGTTCTCTAAAACGTCATTTTAGCGTTCATTGTAGAACATTTGTATTGTCACGCGAAGAAACTAAAATGTAATGTTACTATATTCTTCCGTAGAGATTTTTTGATAGTGTGGTCAATGGTCAAGTTAGCTTGGCTAATTGGAGGATCGGAAGGTTGGAAAAAGTTTAGGTTTCTCAAGCAAACTAATTTATAATATTGTTCCACTCATATATTCACATTTTGTCGTTGTAATTTATTTACAAAAATGTACAAACATGTTGCATAGAGTAGGTAGGGATGAGATACATTACATCAATAATTTTATTATAAAAATGTGCGTTTAATAATCTGTATCAAATACAAAATCGTGAAAAAACATCTTTAATTTGAGCCTATTTAAAAGACAGATACATTATTTTTATTAAAATTAAGAAAAATCAATATGCGTGTAACAATTTACATTTTGGCACGAATAAAAATGCTTTCATCAAAATAATAAAAATACTGACTGAAATCAACAACATAAACTCATTACCCAGTCTTAATCAAAATTGTATTTTCTAAAACAACTATTTTACTATAAACATCTAAAACTTTCGTAAAATCTGAGGCACATTCAATATACGTATAATATACAGTCATTATTAATTTATTTATTTATATACACAATCTTTAACCTAAACCTAGTATGGCAGTGTTGAGGTTTCAAATAATTACAAAAAGTTGTCACAAATTACACAAAAAAATTACCATGGACTCGAATATTAGTTTGGTGTCGCACCATGACGTTTATTTAACTCACTAGTTCGCGTATCAGTCAAATGTACTAAGACTATTCAATTGAGGTCTGCAATTGAATCTCAGTAAAACGTCATGACAACCAGATCCGTAATGGAATTTCCCATTAACTATTCCTGTAGATAGTTTTTGAAGTTTAATTTATAATCTAGTCACTGTCGTATTAAAAAACTTATAGTTAATCCAGACACATTTAAATTAAGACTGTAATTCGTATTTCTGAACGGTAAAATAATCACGAAAAATACTCTTAAAATAAAGTCAGAAACGTGCTGTAAATTGGATAAAAAATGATTAACAATATCCACCGAAGAACTATTGCTCTAGTGACAATTATCATTGTGCGTTATATTATTATTTCAATTGACTTATAATCTGTCATATCCTACACTATCTATAATTATTATGAGACATAATTATACCAGTTTTAGAAACTCCCTTGTCCTTATAAGATAGCCATAACTTTACATCTTTATAGGGAAAAACATTATAAACCAGTAAAATTATTGCTAGATCGCCTGTTTCAAAACCTTTTTGTATGAAATTAGCGGCAAATTAGAAATGTCACAGAACCTAATAAAATATTGTTTTAAAGGAGCTGTTGAGTGGTAACCTAATTGTACGAGGTTATGGTCCATTTTACTTGTAGAAACAGAAGCTTGTAGGTAGTAAAATTTTAGAAATTCAGTGAAACTGTATACTATACTCGTAACTTCATACCAAAATGTTTTGAAACAAGGTTAAATACAATATTATAGACAGAATACGAGTGGTATTAATATTACAAGTAATGATAGTAGGAAAAAAACAATAAATTTCAAATCAAAACATCGACGTGGTAATTTAAAAGAATAGTACAATCAATCATAACCAAAACAATAATCCTGAGGTAAAAATACAGCGGTGGTAACTCAAACATGTGACAACCAAATAACTAAATTACACTTAAATCAGTCTTGGAAAACTTCACTTGGCATAAAATTCCGCACTGAACACTTAATGTAAGGCCTCTACGAGTTCCACTTACACTTTAGTGAGCCTTGTCATTGTTACTTATTTTACACTTATTGTCTTCTTTGGTGCTAAGGGCCATCGACGCGAAGCTAGTGATCTGCCTACACGAACCTAGTGAGCTGTGTGTGGAAATCACGGAGGAAGATTTGCAGCTGTTGCAAGGTAGGTCGGTCGTCGGGCGACATCGCCCAGCAGTATGCCATAACAGCAAATCTGTGGGGAAAAGGGTAATGTGAGTTTTCAATAAGTTAAAGAACTGCGTAATGTGGATGTTGTTATAAAATCAATCTGATAAACAGTCCACCCATGAGTAAACCTAAATCTTGCACTTCTTGATAGAATCTATAGATTGTCTGCTACATTGACCTATTACTTTGGAAGTAGCGAGTGGTAGACAGCAGCTTTGTAAAGAAAATATGCTTATAATATCATCAGAAATACATACAATTCATCAGGACAGTTTGCTGGCTGCTGCAACCGGTATCCATCCCTCAAATACGCCGCCACTTCGAAGGGATCTACCTCCGCATACGGCTGATGGGCCAATGTCGTCAGTTCCCATAACAATACTCCTAATGCCCAGACATCGGCCGCTGGACTAAACTGTCTCTTGGACAACGCTTCGAGAGCCAGCCACTTGATTGGCCGGTTCTCGTTGTCTCCTAAGCAGTGATAATCCGCGGGGAAGAGATCCCTTGATAGAGCGTTGTCGGCAATCATCACTCGGAGGTTTTCGTCCACTCTGTTGGATAAACAACATCTATCAAGTCTAGTGTAGGAGCATGAGGCGTACGTCTAATAACATTTGACAGAATATTAAAGTAATCTGAAAAGTGTGATGAACTTACATGCAATTTCTAGCACCAACATCCTTGTGCAAGACGTGTTGCGAGTGAAGAAATGCTAGTCCGTCCAAGGCATGCAACGCCATCCTGACCACCAATTGCGTCGTCAGTGGTGGAGGCGGTGCCGCCCCGGCTGCCCCACCCACTGTCACTCCCCGACAAGACAAGAGGAATTGTTTCAGGTTTCGCCAAGTCCCACTCCAGGGGTAAAGGAGGAATGGAGCGGTCTGATCCTCGATGCTGACTCCGAGGACAGAGAGGACACGCTCGTGGTTCAGGCCGTATAGCATACAGCCTTCTTGGAGAAGGAGTGACACCTATAAGAAAAGGTTGCGTTATTTTCATGTTTCAATGTAAAAGTAAAATGAGAGGCGTTAGGTTTGATTGTTACCTGAACTTGAGAAGCGTGTTCAGCGACAGTTTTGACGAGAACTTCTTGCTCCCTCGCCTCTTCATCAGCGTAAGTTCCTCTATAGACCCTGCCAAAGGTGCCTTCCATAGCTACGGAGCGTAGTCTGACACGACATCTCTGTATGGTTAGCTCTGCTATCCTTTGTTGTAGATCTCTGGCTCTCTCTTCGGCTGCTGCGGCTGGTAAAGAAGTCGGTCGGCGGTAGCTGGTGTAACTGGCGGCGGACTTGCACGAAGAATCAGGTAGGAAGGCGTGGGCGTCTTGTTCGTCGCTACGTGTCCGTCTAAGCTTCCTCGCTCGTGCTCTGCAAGCTACAGCGGCCACTGCAGCTATCAAAAGCGCAGCACCGGCACAACCCGCTCCCGCGTAGAAAATATCTGCAGACGTAGACGCGTGCGGAACGCTATCTACTCTAACAGCCGGACGAGCTGCCTCTTTCAGACATATTTTCCGCCGGCGGAAATGCAACAGCGTTGATGAAGAACCGGTCGAGACGTTTAGAGAGATGTTGACTTGCACCTCGGCCGCGGTGGTGCGCGTACATGGCAAGTCGACTCGCCATGTTTGCGGCTCCGTCGGCACGAAGCCTTCGCTCGATATGTTGAATGTCGGCTGATGCATCGCATTCTGCGTTACCGGTATGTCCACGCGCAATGTATACGGTAACTGGAACAAAATAGGCATTGGTGAATCTACGGCTAAGCACGTTCTTATAAAAGTTAACATACATTCCTAACGGGACAACCGACGGTCTCATCACAATGTAACTGTATCAAAATGCTTTTGACAGATACAGCACGCGAGGCGGCACGGCAGCGGCACCTACACGGACTATCCTAAGCTCTGACCGCATGAACTGAGATAAAAATGTATCGTACTTCGAGAGTGCGACCTGCATGTGGCGGTAGAGATTGACACACATCGTCAGACATCGTATTTGCATAATATGTTTATGGTGCAGAATCGTTCAGTGTGCTTTATGTTTTCCTTATGCGGATGACATCGACATATTATCACACGCTGTTCGGAGCAGATGTTTAGAATACAACCGCGCGACTGTTTGTTTATGAAACCAGTTAAATATTATGACCAAAAGGAGCTCATTACTCCACTAATCATGCGGCGGCGTTACATTAATGGTTGTACAAACAATATTCGCCGCGGGCACTTTGGTTGGCCTGTTCTCGAGCATACAGAGGCGTAGGGGGTATCGCGCGCGGCTCGTAAAGCGCGTAGGTGCGACAGCGTAGCCGCTAATTAAATATTATCACTGGCAGTCGGTGAGTACAGACAATAGTGGCGCGATCGCTCATCGGCGCTAGTTACCAAATATTTGGTGCGTCTAGTCAAAGGCACCGCCGAGCAAATAAGGGAGTGAGTGTAGGCCGTAGGGCGAAGCGCGGCGGAGGGGGCTCGTGCCGATCTGATAGTGGCGGTGGAACAAAGCCCGCGAGATGCTGATAAGCCGCCGCCGCCGCGAGATCGCAACCGCAGCATATCCCACATTTGTTTTTTAAATGCGCCACAAAGCTTTCCATAAGTCGAGGCCGACAAACTTGCTATACTCAGCTTAATAAACTCTTATGACTTGCAAATAGCGACCTAAATAAGCGCAAATCCGATTGACAGATTCAGTGAGCTGAGTGTATTCGTAAGATTATTTTCCTTTTGTTGGAGACTTGTACTGAATATGTAGAAGTGAACGTTCGTGCGGCTTTTCGTATCAAAATCCTCGTCTGAAGCTTTCGAGTGCTCGTCAGTCTCGCCGGCTGACGGGTGCGGATAAAATAAATAAATGCACATAATATTTGGTTAGCGATGCAGCGCAGGATACGAGGTAAGTAAATAAATCGCAAACGGCTGATCAGAAACTGCAGGCATTTGCATGGGAGGCGATCTAATTTGAATTAGAAACACGGGGAATATTCCCGTCTACGAATCCCCACTGCATCGAATATTCTAATAGGCCAACAGTCAACGGGTAACCTTATTCAAGAAAATGATGTTTATCCTCCATCGAAACTAAAGTTTTAATCTAAATTCCTTTAACGATGTACGAATTACCATAACAACGACTTGTTGGTCTATCCTATACCCAACAGAAACCCAAAGTAAACATGGCACAAAACGTACCCATTGATTTTGTAGAACTCCACACAAAAAACTTTCCTCTCACATTTAATTACGTTATCCACTTAGCTTTTCTTTGCAACTTTTTCAAAACATTGGAACTTTTCTTCTTCCGATAATTATTTTTCTGCTTCAGATTCAAAGACAAAACAATCGTAATTGCGAATAATGTAAATCAACATTCATTCTAACGTCCATTCTTGGACAGTGATGAATTTAGAATTCTGCTCATGGTTTTGATTACCATAGTAGTGCGACTGTCTCAAGGAATCGATTGTCAGGCAGATCTATTATCAACTTTTTTACGATTATGAATTCTGTTTTTTAGCAACGTCGCGTCGGTCGCTGTGAAATCTATATAGATCGATCTGACCGGAATGCTGGATCGGGCATAACATATCTTTTGTACTACTTTTTACTGGATGAGTTACTGGAGATATTTATTGTTAGCCGTATTACTGGACTAGTCTATCAAGTTTATTTACAGAAATGATCACCAGCTCACACAAAACCAAAACGATTTTATATGGATTGATTGAAAGTTAAAGTAGTTAGAATACTTACAGGTTTCCTAGTAAGGCTCTGCCAGGTAAAGTGTAGCTCTCCGATAGTGGCTGGTACGGGGACTTCGAAGTTCAGAGCATAGAAGTTGATCTGACCCTCGCGCACATAGAAAAGCTCAGCTGTTAGACCTGTGAACAACGAAACAGTATTTTAGGAAGTAATATACAATGGGAAACTTTAGATTCTCCTCTATTGGCTTCTCTTTGAGTAGATGCGTAACGAGACGCCACGCCGCCGCCGCCGCCGCCCCGTCTAACGTAACAACAGTCCTTAGCACTTAAGTCTATTTTACAATATTCGCGTCAATCATACCAAATCGATCTACAAACGACAAAGGGCATCAATAGCACGAAATCCTGCTCGCAAAAAGTTAAAAGCGCACGCGTACAATGTCGGCAACATCAAAGACTGCATTACAAAGATGCCGCAATACGACGCCCGCGCCACCTGTCCACAAATCATGGGAACTGATTTAGAGAAAAAGTGGACCGGTTTACGACCAAAATGTTATATGAGACAAGTACGACGTTTTTTGTATAACTTTGATACAGATAAGGAGATTCAGAAGTCTTTTAGCAGAAGTTTGTTGCAAATTGTATGAATTTAAATGTTTTTATATGTAAACGAGGCAAAAGAAGACAGCAACTTGAACGTTACTAAGTAGCATCTTAAGTTGTTATAAACTCGACAAAACCCAGAACATCTGAATAGGAATCTAGCGAATCACAAGAACTGGTCGTCAAGCAATACATACAACATTTAATATGGGCTTCCTGGCAGACTGCTTCTTTATAAACTCCATCGATAGGCAATGTTTACGCCGTTAAATATTCATAAACATGTCTGGTTAATATGAAGTACATTACATAATCATTAATTTTATCGTTATGTATGTTTCTCAACGCGGAGCGCGTTTTACTTCGTTAAAACAAGACACTGTTTTCAAATATGCATGACGGCAACCAGAGGCTGCATCGATATGGTAATAAGTTGTTATTCGTGTAAGTTTTTGCAAGTCGATGGGCGGAGCCAACGCTCGAATAGAAACGATAAGGTGTGGCGGACATTATACGAATGTAATATTAATTAAGCGTGCCAAGGAAGCCAAAACAGATAGTGATTTATTTGATGTGGTTTAGTCATAGTGTGAGATTTGTGAGAGTGAGTAATCTGTTTTAAACCAAAACAAGTTTTGGGATTTAGGTATACTAATTGCTTATAAAAATGTAAATATGTAAAGGACCCCGGCCCGTAGCCACGACGCCGACGACGCTATTATCAACCGCGGAGATAATATAATTGAATATCATAGACCTATGTAAACACGTTTTGTATAATAGACAGACACACATGCAAATAAATTCCTGGCACTGATTAAATTCACAATTTCAGCGGGTTTAATGTGTGTTTGTTTATTAGCGGTTAGGTAAGGGTGATAGGAAGCTAATAGATTAATATATAATTTACATACTGCGGTAAAAACTCCGCGTTGACAAATCTGCAGAGTTACGACAGCGGTGTCTTTGAAACGAATTAATTATTTATGTTTATTTATACCTTTAGCAGTTTTAGCAGATCGCATCAAAAAGCACCTTAAATTAAGCAGATTATCTCAAACAGCCTCAGTTTATTACTGTATATCTTAACGACATATCGTTATGCAGATGTGATAGATTTCGAAATATTTTATTTTGATTATAAAAATTCAGTGGCCATCAAATTAATAAAATTAACCTTCTCGAATTCAAGCATGAATTTGAACCGTCATCTGATGTTTATCATAGGATACCTCGAAGGGAACGACATCTCGGAAACTTAATCACCAACATTATCTCAGAGAGATCTATAAACTATTTCATAGAAAAACTGTTACAAAATCTGTTTAGTTTATCTACCTTAGCGGGTTGACTCTTGTTCTGATGTATAGCGTCTTTCATGGACAGTGTACAGTTTAACGATGTTGTATGCTAAAACCGTCATAAACCAGAAACCGCTAAAACGCTGCAGTTCTCACATAAGTGGTAGAATAACTGCTACCGTTCGCGGCTTCTTTGAACAAGCGGACATAAAAAAGAACCACTTGATACGACAAATAAGTAGAGATAGCTCGCAGGCGCCCACTTTTTGTGCCTTTACAAACTAATGCGTTGAGACACTTCGGTGCTTTTGTTGCTTATCAGTTCATACCGCTAAAGAACAGCCTTTATAGAAACAGCAGACACTCTCAATAAGGACAAAATGAACTTGGCTCCTGTTGCGATATGAAATCACTCAAATATCACTCTTCAACTCGTAAAGTGGTGTTTAGAGAGAATTTAAGAAGTAAAGGAAATTTAATAAACGAATTCCAGGAAAGAATATCCTGAATCGCGTGTCTGCCATTGACGCATTCAACATTCGCACCTCCGAATAAAGCCTTCATTACATTCACAAAAACCCATTTGTGAGGATAAATAGAATGAGGCACAATAGACGTCTGATATTTCGTATAGAAAGTTCCCCTTGGATTCAGGAACGAAGCGATGGCATTATGGAATTATGCGGAGACGTGCAAGAAAATAAAACAAAATGCAGGTGTCGTTCGCATAAAGGGGAGCAAGTAGAGCGTAGAGCTATAGAAATTGATGATCGTTCGCGGGCATGCATTGTTTTATATACAAAAAGAAGATTCGGATCAATGAAAACTTGGTATTGTAATGATGAGAGCTATGTTTAATCAAAACAGCACAAAATAAAACTTTAAACACAAACCTCGGTTGCGAACCAAGCATCCAGTTTCCTTATGAGTGAATAGAGAAGCACAAATCGGTCTATAAACTACAGACAACTTCACACTGTAGTTTTCATGTGCTCTTTACTGCCGAAGGTTCTACGAGGCATGCCTTTTAAGTTCTGTCGTTTCCATATTTTCCGGCAATTTTGAATTTGGAACTGTTCTATATTCGAATGTGTTTACATTTTGAATCTCAAAACAGTTGAAAGTATTAGGATTAATGCTATTGTTTAGTCACAGTTTCGATTTGAATCTGTCAGGTCACGTACGAAAATGAATCTTTCTAAGGAAAATGTTCGTGCAATAATTTTCTACAACTTTAGAAGAGGCCTGACACGGCTTCAGTGTTTAGAAGAGCTAACATCTGTGTTCAGTGATGTAGCCCCATGTCTGCGGACTGTCGAACGCTGGTATTTAGAATTCCAGCGTGGACATACTAGTGTTAGTGACAGATTTCGCGAAGGACGCCCAAAATCCGCCTTCACTGAAGATAACATCATTGCTGTGAGACAACTAATTCTCGAAGATCGTCATGTGACGTATCGAGAGATAGAGGCTCTATTAGGCATCTCAGGGACAACCATTCAGAAGATCTTGCATGAAGCGCTTGGTGTGAGAAAGCTAGTTTGCCGTTGGATACCGCATCTGCTTTCCGACGATCACAAGGCGGCCCGCGTCAGATGGTGTAAGAAAACTCTGCAAAGGTTCAACCGAGGGGAGTCAAATCACGTCTACGACATCATAAGTGGTGACGAATCTTGGATCTATGCCTACGATCCTGATTCCAAACAACAATCTACAATCTGGGTCTTTCAAGACGAGCCAAAGCCGACTAAAGTTGTTCGTTCTCGAAGCACTTCAAAGAAGATGGTGGCCACGTTCGTTGGAAAACCGGCCATGTTGCGACTATTGCACTTGAAGATCGTAGAACGGCTACCGCAGAGTGGTATACTACAGTTTGTTTACCACAAGTCATCGCCGAACTTCGAAAATCTAACTCAAAGCGACGCATCATCCTGCACCACGACAACGCAAGCTCACTCAGCGCTCGTCAAACGATTGAGTATTTGAAGCAGGAAAAAGTAGAAATTCTTGACCATCCATACAGTCCTGACCTAAGCCCTAACGATTTCTTTACATTTCCTAAAATTAAGAAAAGTCTTCGTGGTCAAAGGTTCCAGTCCGGTGAAGAAGCAGTCGACGCTTTCAAGTCAGCCATTTTGAACACCCCCACTTTAGAGTGGAATAAATGTTATAATAACTGGTTTGAGCGAATGGAAAAGTGTATTAAGCTACGCGGTGAATACTTTGAAAAACAATAAAAAGTACTATAAGGTTCTAGTTGTGTTTTTTTCTTCAAACGACAAAACTTAAAAGGCATGCCTCGTATGTAGGGGTGAAAACGCACTTGATTATTAAACAGATCTTAATAAAACATAAAGGAAACAATGGACTGCCACGGAAACCGCTAACTTATTTTAGAAATGTGAATAGCTAGAGGTATATTTTACAGCTCTACCACATCCTACATGTGCATGATAACGACTTATAATAAAACTGGCTACAATTTTAGTGTATTATATTAAGAGTTGACTATACGTCATCCCAAACTCGAATTTCACCCCCACTTCTCCGCGCGCCGCTGCACGTCCTATCTCGCCGTGGTTCATATGTTTGCCGGTTTTTTATCATTCAGTCCCTTAATTTTTTTGTTGTGCTTATTTCTCATTACTGCGTCTACAAAAACCAACTTCATATAAATTCTACCTATGAATTACGTGATCGTTTGGAACAACAAGCATCAGATACCCCGTCTGAAAGCCGAGGCCAGACTGAATCGCGGACCGCGCGACCGAAGCGAATGGTTTCATTGGTGCAAAAGTTAGGTATTTTCATTTTATGGTAAAAAAAAGGTTTATTGAAAATTGAAAACTCATGTGCTCTTATTTATGTCGTGTATAATTACTGTATAAAGTTTCAAGATCTAAATTGAAGTATTCATCGCATAAGAACGGTTTTAAGATAAAGGAGTTATCTTTGTTTTTTTTTTCTATTGAGAAACTTTTACGGAATCGTGTTTTCACAACACAGGCGTTCTAGCACGTATCCTTAACTATAACATATATGAATTACAAATTGAAAGCACAAAATTTGTTAAACAAAACATTGTTTTTCAGTAAGCGATTTATCGTCTCCCCAGGTACTGCGCCATTAATGCCGCAAGCTTTCCTCGGATGGAAAGACTTTCGGTATTAATCATATCCTGGTAGAGTGTGCATACTGGCACTTGACGAAGACTTTGGCGTAAATAGGAGATCAAAAGAAACGACTACCTTCCATGCAATCCAAATAATGTATATAATGACATAAGTTACCAGATACGAAAAACAAAACTATAAAGAAACAGCAGATCCTAATGCGTCTTTAATGACAAATAATGTTTGCTGAAATATGAAGCTATAAAGGGTTACATAAATTAAGCTTCAGGCTCTATACAATTAATTTTGCAGGTACTGCTTCGAGTTGGTTAGAACTATTTGGAACAAAGCTGCGTCTTGCAAGCAAGCATTTGCATGCACGCAGCATAAATAGCAGACCATGCTGTAAGAATAGCTGAACTGAGCAAGCCAAGGAATGTATTCAGGCGCTGCAACGGCGACAGTTTTATGTTCGCCACCGGAAAGCGTTGGTCGTAATTTTCTTCGAACTATCGGTAGTTAGACTACTTTTAAAAGCTGCAATGTGTTCTCTATTGGCTTCCAATGATTTAAAATTTAGGTAGGTACTATTTTGGGTTATGTAGAGTTCGTAGTTTATAAATAAATATTGCTGGACATTTCACACTGCGCTATCTAGCTCCAAACTAAGCAGAGCTTGTACTATAGGAACCAGATAACTGATACCTATAGAATACATTTTTTTGTCACTACTTTAAATCATAGAAAAACATCCAGACCCGGAACATATATCTGTAGATCATGCAAACATTTGTTCCGCGGTGGGAATCGAACCCGCAACTGCCTGCGTCTCATCCGGCTACCCACTGCGCCACATAATATCTTTACACTTGTCTAAATTCAGAGACTTTTTCATTTCGTTCTAAACATTTTAAAGGGTCGGCAATGCGCGAGAGAGCCTCTGGTGTTACAACATCAACATCAAGTGGACCGTATGCTTGTTTGCTACCTTAGTAGGTAGGTAGTATAAAAAAAGTCCGTTTGAATGAATGAATGAATGAAATACTCTTTATTGCACAACAAACAAAAATTCAGTAACAAAAGAAATAAACAATAAATAACGGTACAATGGGCGGTCTTATCGCAAAAAGCGATCTCTTCCAGACAACCTTTGGATGGACAGGATAAACAAAAATCAAAAGACGGCGGTGTAAGAGTACCTTTAAGCATAAACATACGTAAACAAAACCCATAAAATAATATATACCTACATATTGATTATGTATAATAATAAACATAAACTTAAATACATACAAATAATATATAAATAAACTACACTACATAATATGGAGGATAAATAACATAAACACTAGCTAGCAGTTACAAGACAACGAAAGAAAATGGTTGTATACCTTGACTTTGAAAATAGTAAGAGATTGGGACGACCTTATGGACAAAGGTGAGGCGTTCCACAGGCGCACAGCTTGTACTGTGAAGGAGTCACCATAAAATTGTGAACTATGGACGGGAGTGCGAAGCTGTAGAGCTTCGGAAATGTCGAGGTAGCTGGCGTCGGCGTAATCTAAGATAGGGAGTAGAAGGGATTGTGCAAGTGCAATTTTGGTGGCGGTCGGTAAAAAGTTACGAAGTCTACGTAACGAAGCAGAAGAAGCAAACATTTTGCGGCTGATCTCAGCAACACACGGCACCCATGATAGCTTGGTGTCCATGATAATTCCCAAGTTATTCAACGTCTTACTGTCTGGATAATGCAAAACGTCAAGCCCGCTTAAATGTTCAGCATAACCGATTGTTTATGTAAATAAGAATAGTACGGAACCTTAAAAGGCTAACGAAGCAACAAAAAGAAGACCTTGGTGATCTGGGTCACGTTAAAGTTCGGAACATTGTTTTTCTTACTCAACAATCACAATTTAGTAAGCGTACTTTCTTACCCAGCCTCAAATTTTTTCACAAAACTATCCTATTACGACGAAACCTTAGTAGTTTTTCTAAAATAATTGTATTAACCAAAAAAATCTTTCCGTGTTCAATCAGGTGTAAAACGTTGAGGTTTTCGTAAGTTAGTGTTCCGGAAATGAGGTGGGTAACATGATCCATTCGTCTGTCTGTTCGCCCGTAAGCGGGCCTTTGTCCCTAACAAGATTTGCCCTCATACAGGCCAGCTAAGCTGATCCGCGACACAAAAGCTCCGTGAAATTGAAGTCTTTTAAAACGTAAGGTGCGAAAAGCTCTTTTTTAAAATACAAGCAGTTGGTAGATGGTAGAGCTAACAGTAAAACATTTTTATGTTAGGTGTACGTAGTTCTAGAGCAAAATAGCATCAGAAAATGTTTTGACCGTCGAACTCTCGAGGTGTTCAACATTAGGTATTTTATTTTTATCCGTTCCATTGAGCTAATTCATGCATTTAGAATTGTTGATCGAGCGAAGCGAGATCTCCAAATTAACTTGGGCAAATCGGCATTATATGTATGTTTGTTTGTCCGAGGATAACTTTCGTAGTGTTTATCCGATCATCATGAAATTTGATACATAGGTAGACAGTGATGGCACAATTTTGTAGTGACTCAATGAGCTAAAAGTATTGGGAGATTGTTGAGATACCTATTGGGGTTCAAGAGGGGTAAAACAAATGAGACTATTAGGTCAAGTGGGACGTCAAATGGAAGGTTTTTATTAGTACATTTGTAGTAATATAGTAGTTATATTTGTAGTAATATATATATACATGTGTAGTAATATAGGCAAAAGTCTGAAATCCATAATAACTGCCATTTGTACCCCAAAAAAATATAACCAGTTAACAAGAACCCCCCTTACATCTAATTTGAATGAAACTGTACGTCAAGTAGTTTGGTTATGTATTTCGTGGCACCAATTTCTTAGTCAAAGATCATAGCCGGCATGCACAAAGATCACTAAACGTATTTAGCGACTAAACATGTTTAAATTTGAAGTATTTGTATGACTTGACAACTCCTTAAATCATATTTAGCCACTAAATACGTTTAGGCATCGTTGTGCAAGTCGCCCTAAGAATAATATTTATTTTGGGAGATTCGCGAGATCTCAGTTCGGGGCGAACCAATAGTATAACTTTAGATCTTATTTTCATTCCTTAAGACTGGGAAGAACGATGAGAGCATAAAACCTACTTTTCACCAACTACTCATAATGAAAAATATTTTATATTAGCAATATGGACACTAAAAGATGCCTATTTTCATGTTCAACCTTCCTTGTTCTGGATGTTTGTAATAAAATCAAGGTGCGAGGAAACATTAAGGGCCAGAGGGCGTAAGAGGAAGTTGGGGGGGTGAGAGTAATGTGTGCAATAATCACAGCCATCCTTCACCGCGACGTTACACATACCATTTACCCCCGACTTCCCCTTGTGTATTTAATTACACAATAATGTAGTATGTAACGTTTGCGTTAATTAATAAATTTGTCGGAAATTACATTTTGTAGCACCATACGTCGTTAAATCTTGTAAAAGTTCTACGTAATCAAGGAATTAATTAATCGAGCGAAGCGAGATCTTTAAATCAACTTGGGCAAATCGGTGTTGTATGTATGTATGTATGTTTGTTTGTCCGAGGATAACTTTCGAATCGTTTATCCCATCATCGTGAAATTTGGTATATAGGTAGGTAATGATGGAACAATTTTGGTGTGACTCAATGAGCTAAAAATTTTGGGGGGGTTGTTGAGATATTGGGGTTTAAGAGGGGTAAAAAAAATGAAAATGAGACTATTAGGTCATGTGAGACGTCAAATGAAAGGTCTTCATTAAGACATTTCGACTCCGTTTTTATTTTTAGTAAAGTATTTGTAGTTTTTGAGTTATTAGCCATAATAAAAACTAAACTTTGACAAAATTCACAGGATACACCAGTGACCCCACAGTGCTGTAATTTGGTATGCGTGTAGCTTATGTATCACAAATATAGGCAAAAGTTTGAAATCTAGAATAACTGCAATTTGTACCCCAAAAAAGAGTACCCAATTAACATGAACTCCCGTTACCTGTAATTTGAATGAAACTGTAGGTCAAGTCATTTGGCTTTTATTTCGTGGCACTATTTTGATAGTCAAAGATTACGAATATTTTTTTTTTGTTTTTATGGTAGACTCGCGAGATCTCAGTTCGGGGCGAACCACTAGTTATCTAAATTCGAAAATGTGTGCAAGTATTTTAGTGTTACATAATCACTCAAATAGCAAAAAGTGGCATCAATTATAAAGTAAGTAAGTATGCAATATAAAAATAAAAACTGATTTATTTCGATAATTTATAAATACCTACCTAGTTTACATTTAGCAATTTGTCTTTAGATACTGGTATGACCAATTTGGTTGTATCTCGTTTACCATCAGACCAATTACGCAAACACACAATAAAATGCTTTAAATGAATTGGTAATGATAATTGGAATGGAAACGACCACTCAATCAGGGTATAATCACCAATAAGTGTGATACGCCAACCGTATCAACCGAAATTAGTATCTATACTTTAAAACAAGTTCTCGGTCCAATGGAGTTTTTATTTTATTTTATCACGTGCAAGACTGAGGCCATTATTGGTCAAGAAATTTATTTTATTGATCGAGCGAAGCGAGATCTCCAAATGAACTTGGCCAAATCGGCGTTGTATGTATGTATGTATGTATGTATTTATATATGTATGTATGTTTGTTTGTCCGAGGATAACTTTCATACCGTTTATCCAATCATCATGAAATTTGGTATATAGGTAGGAAGTGATGGCACAATTTCGCTGTGACTCAATGAACTAAAAATGTGGGGGGGCTGTTGAGCTATTGGGGTTCAAGAGGGGTAAAAAAAATGAAAATGAGACTATTAGGTCAAGTGGGAAATCAAATGAAAGGTCTTCAACTCTTCATTAGTAGATATCGACCCTGTTTTTATATTTAGTTAAATTTTTGTAGTTTTTGATTTATTAGCCATAATAAAAACAAAATTTTGACAAAATTCACAGGGTACACCAGTGATTCCACAATTCTGAAATTTGGTATTCGTGTAGCTTTAGTGACACAAATATAGGCAAAAGTCTGAAATCCAAAATAACTGCACTTCGTACCCCAAAAAGAGTCCAATTTACATGAACTCCCGTTACCTGTAATTTGAACGAAACTGTAGGTCAAGTAAGGTGGTTGTTTATTTCGTGGTAGTATTTTGATCGTCAAAGATTACGAATAATATTATTTTTGTTTTTACGGGACACTCGCGAGATCTCAGTTCGGGGCGAACCACTAGTTATTTTATTTTATCACGTGCAAGACTGCGGCCATTATTGGTCAAGAAGTTTATTTGATTACAGAAAGAAACATAACGCCAGGCACCCGAGATTTACATATTAAAGCCATCTCACGCGCTACAGAAATTCGATCTCGGTACAAATATATAGCAGGTATGCCAGTGCTTTGGTTTGATTTGCACCTCGTATTATTTCATTTCGTTAGCATAACGTAAGAGTATTTCTAGCCTAGCTAGATGTGTGAAGTTTTCTTAGAAACCACTCACTTGACTCACGCAGGCACTTATATGGCCAAGTTGGAGAATATGGCTGCACGTATCGAGTGACGTTAGACGAGAACTACTTTACCGCAGGATGCACCTTATAAGTACAAGCTAGTAATTTCACGCCTTGGTCAAACCAAACATCCAAATTAACCAATTAAAACAAAACAAAACAATATTATCAGTAGCATCAGCCGGCGCAAAGCGCCCACAAAATGAATAATGTTAAAAATATCCCGAAAATCCCAATCAGTATTAGCACGTTGATTGATGTCAGTTTTTGTCCGCGTGGCCCACTCCCGACTGATCCCGTATTCCCGTGGCATTAGCTTGACAGTCGGAATCTTTTCCCCACTTTTTGCTTCACAATGCCACATGTTTATTAGAACGCCATCCCTAATTAAGTGTAGCCGGGCGGAAACATAGACGATCCATTTTAACCATTTCTACCTCATTAGTTGGAAACACAGTATTTATTTACAAAGGCGCGAATGATCTAATAAACGTAAGTTGATTGGACCATGTTTCCTATTATCGGCAATACACATGTTAACGATACAATAAATAAGTGTTGGTATAAAACAAACATGGCCCGGTTACGATCAGCCTGGAAGTACCGTGAAGATGGATTTATATTCTGACGCTTGTAAACGTTTCTGTTTCATATAAACAGAGCCCCACCTGTCGTTGAATTCAATTGCGAAAATGTAAACAGTAACGTAAAAGTTACAGCACCATTTTTTAGAAGGATGTATATGCAATGTAACTCCGGCAATATCAGTTTCAACGATCAGCTCGTTGCGGTCATGTTTTAAGATATTACACTACTGGTTTTCGTATTCGTTATTTCAAAATAGCAGCTGCAGAAAGCCTCCTATTTCACAATAATGTTTACTCTAGGCCATATTTAGGCGAGACTATGGTACTACTGAAATGTATCGGAATATGTATTCGTGATCTAATATCGCGAGGCTAAGTTCGTGTTCGCCCGAGGACCGCAAAAACCACAGGTCGAAGTCAGCCCGCTATAGCTTCAGGAAACCGGCTAATGGCAGCAGCGAACGAGTAAATTGCCCGTCCCTAGAGGCACGGCAAACACCGGCGCATTTAACATGAAACTTGACACAAAAAGTTACCCATTTCTCTCGTCAGCTCGAATGTCTCCCATGCACCGCGATGTGACAAACAGCAGCGCATGAAAACAGAGAA
Source organism: Philereme transversata (assembly GCA_963924445.1). Taxonomy (NCBI): domain Eukaryota; kingdom Metazoa; phylum Arthropoda; class Insecta; order Lepidoptera; family Geometridae; genus Philereme; species Philereme transversata. The sequence goes on from OZ004342.1 coordinate 18,466,776, forward strand.
AAAACTCATGGACGCGCTCGTGACGTGTTTATAAATGTTGCGAGATTATACTCGTAAACAACCCTCCACTATGAATTTGAGCTTGCCGTGTATCATTTAAAATCCAGTTACGAAGTCGGCTCACGTGCAAGTCGAGTAGACTCGACAACAAGCATTTCAAGAGCTTATCTGTCCGATTAGTACAACGCATTGCCTGAGGTTATCGCACGGTAGCCCTTACTGTACAAAATCGATTCCTTATCTAACGTGTCATTCCGATATGAGATTTATATGCCACTTTTATCACTTCTTGATAAGAACCTTGTTTGAATAAGACGTGCTACCGAATACCATTCTTGTTTTCAAGTAAATGACTTCTAAAGTACAAACATAAAAATAGCTGCGTCAAAGGGCCACCCTATAGCACAAAATGTGCCTGAAAACTCTCTTTGCACATGTCAGAGCAATTCAAATAGGAACTGTGTGCGGAGTGGAGGTGTCCAATAACAAAACACACGAACACGCTTGTCAAATAGTGTTCACCAAATATTTTCCGACCGCCACACTGTATTATGTCGTGGATTTGTACTAACATAACGAGCGGGGCAGAAGCACGACAGGACGATGTTTACTTTGGAACTTAGGATGCCGTTACAGAGTTGAATGCGAGATTATTATATTCCTACAGGAGTCCAATAAATCTTTGCATCTTGACACCGACCGTTATTTGAATGAGCAAGAAAATAAAGGAAAACAATGGCCAGGAGCACGGAGTTTAAAAATCGTCTGTTGAGCATAGGCTTCAAGAGAGCAGTTTACAGAGTGCTCCCGACGAGGGCTCTCTAAACGAGCGCCGTCGCTAGCCTGCGTGCTTCACCCGCGCTGTTTACACCCAATGAACACCTACGTATCATACGAATAACCTCACTCATCTGCGGAAAGGATAAAATAACACAGCTCAGCTTTACGTTCCTTTTCAGAATGTGATTGGTACTAGAACGCTCCGGCGACTTTAAAAAAGGTAATCAATCGACCAACCCCCATTCATTGAATCAGCAGCCGTTCAGAACAAGATTTACAGCGCCGCGCCACCGTCACTCATAATGGAAATCATAAAATGTTAACCATCGCCCCGTAAAACAAACAATGGGTAAAAAGAGCAAAATTATAAACGGCCTCGGCTGTTAGCCATGCCCTCCGGTGCCCCGCAGTGCACTCGTGTTATTTTCCAACTCTTATAAAATAAAATTTTGAATATCAAAAGAATCCGGGCTGCTCGCCGAGGTGCAAATTGTGGGTGAATTACGGAGCGGGAACAAAATGACGCTGCATTAAATACTGCGAGCGAAGAGTGCTTCGTAGAAGAAATAGAATGTATTTTTCTCGAATCAGGAATGCTCATTTAGTGGTGTATTAGGGGATCTTGGGCTTCAAAGTGATGGACAACCGTGACAATCCCGATCAAGACGAAACCACCAAGTGAATCAGACGCGGCTATTTAGCGATCCAATTACACGGCTTTCCACGGTTTCTGTCACGGGATCAATTTCCGGGTAACAATGCGCCAGTGCCCGGACGAACCGAAACTCCCAACCAGCAGTAAATATGCTCGTAAACCATAACGAGGGTAATCAAAACCAACAATAAAATAACCAGCATCCAACGCGAACCTATTATTTAATATGGGTTTGACGTTTCCAAGCCATTTGATACCCCTACGTGTTGTACATATCGTTACAATAAAATTAAGTACCCAGTCCAATACAAATGTGAGAATGTTTAAATATGCGTGTGATTCGAATCGAATAACAAACATTCAATTAATTTCCCAGCCATCGTCGCAGGATAACATCTGTTTTGAATATAAAATACATAACACGTAGGCACTCCCTCGTTTAGACCCCAATAAAACTAACGGTAAACAAAAAAGCCTGCCTACTTGTAGATCTTAAAATTCGATCTAACGTCTCAGAAGGATCCAATAATATTAATAACCGATGTCTAAATAAAAAATAGGGACATAAAAATTTTAAATAAAAAAGTAGACATTAGTCTTTTTTCAATACAAGACATTCATTAACACGGACGCATTGGATCGAAATAAAACAAACATGGCCGGCGACGCGCGCGCATAAACACGGAGTTTATCGTGGGAGGCTGTCACAACACGCGCCCAACGGGCATCGCTGGCGCAGTACTGACGCACCGGTGAAAGCTCTACAAGACACCCCATAATACGACACATGAGATGATGTTATCTGTTTAAAGCATTTCAAGCCTACGCAACCCGTCCTTATACTCGGATCTCACATACTCATCATATTCAAAGTTGAATTCCGATGCAATCGATTATCATTAACGCATTGCGATATCATCAGCCGACTTTCAGATAGATTACAAAAATGCGCTTGTATCGTTCGACACATTATCTCAGGAGGAAGCCAATATAAATCTAGGTATATTTTAAGTTTAGAAAACATTCTGAGATGGTATATAATGCGACTCCTCATCAAAAACTCACATTACAAAACATTCTAAGATGGTAGGTAGATTAATGTGACTCTACGTTTCAAACTATCAACGCAAGACTCAAACCAATTAACCTCCTAAATGGTCTATTCAAATGTAACAAGGTTCTTCTAATACAGCGGGAAAAGCGGCGCAACGCGTTTATCAACAAGACAAAACAACAAAGAAACTAGTCGTGATCCCCATCAGAGATCCATCATCGAGCGCCGAGAGTCGAGCGCGTGATGGATCGCTAGTATTAACCCGAGCACTACGGACTACGGATAACCGACTGAGTTTCAATTGCTCACAATCTTTCCAAGTCACCTCCGCTTCGTACACTGATACCTTTTCCTCGAAGGAAGGGAATAACCAACAAGCCTCATTTATTCCTCGAAGCCGCAGTGTTCAGCTAACACACATAACCTACCTATCAACAAGATTGATCTCGACGGTTGGCTACCTTTGGCGAATTAGAAGAGTTTATCTGAGATTACAAGACACCGCTAGAACTTCCAGCCCGATTCAACGAAAACTTAATTTCAAATTGTATTAAAAAATTCGTAGAAGATGCTTTGCATGCGGCAGTATTTTAATTAACAGTTTGAATTTTAAGTAAGAATTATGAATGAGTTAATTGATATTATGGGTTAGAAACGTCAAGGGGAATCCACCCGGCGCGGGAGATATAACCATAATTTTAAAATAACGACATGCGGTGTCTATAAATCAGAATTAAGGATTCTAACTCGAAGAGATTCGGCTTTCGGCGTCGATTAAAGTCGAGACCAAAAACAAACAGGGTCTTAGCAACGCCCATCACTTTTTAAAGCCTCCGGGGCTCCGGGGCCGGCCAGGCTGTTCCACGAGGCCGTTTGCCCATTACAATTAGATGAGCCACTTTAGTTTAGTTGCTACTCGCTACCGAATCAGAGATTCAGACGGCACGACACATGAATTATGTTTTTGTTTTTTAAGAGTCCTTTGTCACGTTAGGTTAGGATAGGATCAAGAAAATAAACAACACACATGCACGATCCCAACTCAGTTCGGTTAAAACGGTAGCATACGAAAAATAAACATCATGAAATGCGAGTTACAGGCGAAAATAAAACGTAAAATGAGCTCCGGGCGCCTACGCTCCTATCAAAAAGGAACAAGAGCATTTAAATCGAATTGGAAAAATAGAGGTGCAGCAATCACAAACAACAAAAGAAGAGAATCGACTAACTTGTTAATGAGGGCGCATGTTAAATGTAGTCAAATGTAAAGACTAATGAATTATCTGATGTGCTCAGGGGCAGCCAGACCGTCCGACGGAAAATGGCTGATCCTAACAAAACCGCCATTTCAGCTCATTTAGTTTTAACCGCGCAGCAACGCGGCATAAATTATTTTCCGAGAGAGATTTGCATACGGTCAATATTAATCTTTCACACGAGTTTGTAGCTCTGGCGCTGGCATACAGAGTTACACAGACTGAGGTCACATCACATCGTTGAGCCCAGAGTTGAATGTAATCAGATTATTTAGAAATATTCTGCAGATCAGAGTATCAAATGCCACTCTTTTATAATCTCTCCCTTGTAGTCCCTATAGCGACAATTTATTATAAACCTAAAATAAATCGTAAAATTGCAGGCGTACCCGCTATGAGGTACCTATACCTACCGACTACGGAGAAAGGCAGCTCAAAAATAAAAAACATTATACCCACAGCAGTAAAGTAAATATTTCCATACGGCTTACTCCTCTCGTAAAGATTTCAGAGTTGGATTATGTAGGTAGGTATTGCAAAAAGGTGTGCTGAGAGTCGGTTGCGTGGCACACCTCGGCAACATTAACTTGCACACTTGCTTTAATCTTTATAACCTCCACGTCTCCCCAGGTGTCTTTGTGAGACTTTTTTTAAATCGTGATAAAGTCATAAGAGGAATAAAAGTTAAATCGCTTGGACTAAAAACTTTATTGGATTTTATGGTGTATTGTTTGCATGGATGTGACGTTCATTTCGTACAACTACCCTCAACCAGCTTGTACCTAATCGTGACTTGATTAACAGGAAGCTTTTATCACTTTTTACGAATGCGCAGTAACATAATATCACGCATATCATTATCGATGAAGTGTGTCATCGCACTATCAAATCAAGACTTGCCGAAACTTCGAACCGAGTTCAACATTTTTTTATCGCGCAACTTGTGAAAAAGTGCCATAAACTCTCAATGATGCAAATCACGGTGCCACCGAATAAGAGGGCCAGGTAGAAACGTGACTATTGGACACAATGCGCGTTTCCCTCGATCACGACTCCTGCGAGATGTAATCTCCCCGGCTGGCTGTGGGACACTCATACATGGTAATGTGGGCACAGACAGAGATGCTACGATACCGGCTCACACAATTAACCTAACAACCCTGCATGCTTCGTTAGCGTTCACGTTCAGATCTATCCTCGGTAGACGACTCGGCATTTAGAAATCCCAGCGATCTTGCGGATGACTGACACGTTTATACCGCTCGTGTTCTGCTTTTGCGTTGAAACCCCCTTACATTTTATTTTACTTCCGTCTTTAGATTTTAAGTAAAAGACTTCTACGAGTTTCTAAGTCCATATTCATTTCTCGTTTACGTTTATTAGTTTTAACCAATCGAATCAGTCATAATTGATTAACGAGCGTGTGAGGGACGACATGCAGTGTGAGAGCAGGTTATCTTATAAAATCCACATGTGGTCGTAACGTGTCCAGTTACGAGCGGTTAAATACACGCTGCCTCCCATTAGCGGGTAACGTACGATTACTGTCCAGAAACGACGCAACAATTCCAGAAATAAAATTCAACAAGAACATAATCGTACTAACTACAAGGAAATTACTTACAAAGTTCAACGATACTTACTCCCACTAAATTTTAAATGACCACCTTCAGTAGTAATAACGACCTCTGCTTAGAACAAATATTAGTTCACGCACCTCTCAACGGATTCGGCTAATATTTGAGTAGTACTGTACGACAGTCGACTTCCTAAAAGTGTATTTTCTCAAACAACTTCCACCGTTGAACGCGCAAAGGCGTCACGATGTTTGCCCGGCAAAGACTTCAGACGAACGTAAATAATAGCTTTCCGTCTCTAGCCAGAAAATGACGCATAATCATTTTCGTAGTGAAAGGGCGACTGTAACAGCAAAAGTCTGTATAAACTTCAGAAGGTCATGTTCTTTTATAAAATCTTAGAGCATAACATCATCAGAGTAAATATTTTTAGAATATATTATTTGAAATCATAATAAGTATTCTAAATGCTTGTTAGCTTAGAATACAATGGAAAAAAAAAACCAGTTGGTAACCCCTACGTAAATGTAAATTATACGTATTATGTAAACAAACCTACAAAACACAATAAGACGGGACGGGACGAGCGGAAAGTTCCCCGGGGATCGAATTGACAAATTCTGTTTATTTTATTGATTTGGGTGGAAGTGACTAGACAGGTTCGACTGTATCTATCGAGGTTGGCGTCACAATACCCCTTGTAAATTTTAGAATTTAAATTTTGGAAAGTTCTTCGCAGCGGGCCCGAGCTCCGCGGGAGGCCCGTGCCCAAAGCTGCTCCATGACTCTATCGTCTACTTCACGCTGTGAAACATACGAATTCACTTCCAAACGTTTATTTTGAACCCCAAATCAATCCACGTCATCCGTCTATAAAAAAATGGATTGTTTCCAAACAAGCGAGGCCACACTCAAACAGCAAATAAAGCCCACACGTTATTCCCGCGTGATGCGACACTGAAATGCAAAGATAGCATTGAGTTGGCGTTATTGCTATCTGCAGATACCCCGCTGGGCTTTATTGTGTCGTCGATGGTGGTCTTTCTAGATAAGTTAAAGGACCACGCAGAACTTAAAATGAAAAATGTAATATAACCCAACAATAAGCGTAAAATTTCAATTGTTATTAGGTTAGGTACTACGAAATCGCAGTCTTCTTAACGGAAGACCATCGCTGGTTGCCGCAACCACATGCCAGTTTAGGACCTTTTTGCAATCACTAACACTTTGCTAGTTATATTTAGATTTGTTTTTGTGTGTTTTTTTGTTAACTTATGTATAGGTGTTATTGCTAATAAATATTAGGCATTCTATTCTATTCTTATTAATTGTAGATTCAAGTGAACACGACACCTCATCCACCACACGCAGCCTACATTGCATTAGCAATAAACTGCATGGGAACACATAAATCCTGGGACACATCGGTAGGCTATCAACTATATAACATAATGCATTCATCAACCCACAGCGACAGTGGCCAATAAAGTGTTATTATTTAGGAGCACATAACCAGCAAGATTTACCGACCATAAATAAAATGCAGATGACCCATCTGTAGAATGGCATTCTTGTTTAAAGGTAATCCTAGTGGAGTTTCAAGTAGCATGAGTTACAGTTGTCCAGTCCCCGTTTAGAGGCACATGATGGATGCGTTCGAGTGCCAGTCATATCCGGTGCAAGCAAATTTAACTTCGAGTAGCCTTGTTTATTCAGGGGTGCACTGAACCATTTAAGCGCAGTCAAGTCGTAACAACATCGACCGCGTTAAATTCTTCAATACTGTCATAATGCTCAACTTAATTGCTTTCTTACGAAGGCATAAAAATTGAAAGTGGCTGCACTGCTTCAATATTTACAGCTCTGGTTTCAATCTAAATGCGGAACGCTATTAAATTGGAACAATTATCGATAAATGCAGCATGCTCGGTTATATTTCGACATAAATAACCGCTTGAAACCATAAAATCAAATCTCCTTAAATTGGTTCCCCTTTTTGAAAAGTCAAAGCATTTGGATGCAACGTCAACGATCGTAAACATTTATCACAAAAGATCTCGCGGCGAAAAAAAATGTAGTATTGTCGCGCGCGTCCCTATTGATTAATTTGTTTCGCCATTAGAATTCTCTTCACGAGCACCAAAACGTGGATAACATCGCAGTCTAAATTTCGGCCCATTATTTATGGTGTGCCATTCTCAAAGAACTGTATGATTTACAGCGAATGGCACAAAAGCCACTGCTTTATTATGACGTGTTGGCCCTGCATTGTACCAGCATTCTCGTGTTTTATATACCCGATGATTGTCCTCGATGTTTGTTTATTTTTCGTCCTTCTCCAAAGTGCATTGTCACAAAAATCTTTTGGATACAATTGACTCGAGCCATATTTCATGGTTTTCAATTAAGGCAAGACCAATTTGGGGAACTGTTGTGCCAACACAATTTAAATACATTTTGAGCTTAAAACGAGCTCCTAAATTGACGTAAATTAAAGCACAACTGCCTAAGACTCGCAGCGAGATTTGATACACAAACAAAATAAGTGCTTTTGATCCGAGAAAGCTACGTTCAAGTTATCGAGTCGATAACGAGGGAAAGAATGGCGTTTCATAATGATAGTGCTGATGTAGTTAGAGCTTATTAACACGGCATGGAAGCTAATCGGAAACGCACATAGATAGCTACTTACGAGGGAATCAGGTATGAGATCCACAACGGGCTTGTTTGCGTAGGGAGCGCTCCCGATGCTTGTGTGTGGTCTCTACCTACATAATAAACTTTGAAATAGCCACTATTTTATGTTTTCCTCATATTCTTAACGCCAACGTACACCAGGCAGGGATTTTATTACTTTTGAATATCGTCGAACATCAACCCTTACTCTGTTTAAGTAGCCATCAAACAAGTGTCATCTTAAAGGAGAAGCAAGACGTGTGAAACTTCACTGTCTTAATGTTCCTTTACAGAGTCTCTGAGTGCATTTAACAATTAAGATAATGTGCCAGAAGCGCGAATGGTTCGCACATTCAGCACATTACAAGCTTTTAGTGACACAGCGTCTCTGGTGCGAGAAATAACGGCTTCGATCTGTGTTATAATGCGAGAGGTACAATAGTATAATAAACCATTTATTTGCACATTTTCTACGGAATCATAGAGTAGCCGCGTGCCGCGGTTCCCATCCGCCTATTCAATTACGGTATACTAAACACGATTGTCACGGGTGGCGCGCCGAGTAGTCCATATATCCCTAATGGGACATTTTTGAGCTCTGAATACACAGCAAGCATAATAAAACAAACACCAGTCGTGTGGCATCACTACAGGAGTTCTAATATTGTTCGCGTTGCGGTTTAATGCCCCGCGGCGAGACATTTACCACTCAAAATCATCATTAACTATGGACCTGGGATTGCTGGTAATGGTAAGTATATGTTCAACGAAAACAGACAAACGTCAATATTAATCGGAAAAACAAAACAAAATCGGTTTGTAATGTCATTACTGGTGTTCATTAACGAGTGTCCGTGTCGCGGCGTCTGCTATTTCAGTTTGGGCGCATTCCTCGCTTACACGAATCATCTATCACGGTCGGGGAGCTGTCAAGTTTTAAACTGAGCTTAAACTGGGCACCGACTCGCTCGTCATCGGTGGCAGCTGATGGACGCCGTGACGGCATATCAAGCGTCAACCGATGCTGGACGAGGGTGTAGCCGTCAAATGGCCGTTTCCTCTGTGTCACACACAACTTTGCTGTACCGATTTTCATGCTTCAAATTTATCTTGCGTTGGTTATACTTACGGATCGTGCGCAGCAGGAACTTTCGTAAAGCTTACAGTTCTTATATGTGTTTATTTTGAAGACTGACAAACTATTTCGCCTTTGTAATGTTTTCATTTTCAAAGAGGAAGACATCAGGCGTTTCTCCTTGTCTTGGAAAGGCGCGTTCTCGGCCCATTGTCCCGCCTATGTTCCCACCGCTCCCGCGGGAGTGCCGGAGAGAGAACACTCTCAGAAGTGATTACCGCTGATACTTTCAGATATTGGATTTTGATGCAAGTAGATTGCTATTCGGTGTAAGATAAATGTTAGGGGTTAAAATATGGCGGTTGATTGATTTGAGGAGTATTATTAAATTGATATGCAACAGGAAATCTTTGAGCTAACTTTACATAGCTTTAATGTTTCAACTATGGAATTCAGAGCACAATTTAGCGCATGTCTCCAATCAATCTTTTTACAAATTCATTGAAAAATAAATTGTAACCATCATGTAGTAAAATTCTCACCACAAAAAGTGTTGAATTACAAAAGCATCGGTGACATATGCGCTCGCGCAGGCTGCGAGCTGATCGATCGGACCTTTTTGTCGCAGTGACGGCTCCATCCATTCCGGGCAAATTGCCACAACACCGACGACGAGCAGACCCGTGTCGAGGTGTGATTGAGTGCACGACCCTCGAAAGCCATAACCATTATTTTGAATATGTCCAACTATCGATCACAAACGCTATTTTTAAGTCTTCATCTTTCTCGCTCGTGTACTTGATGCATATTTTATGTACGCCTGACCTGACTCATGCGTCCGATTCCTCACTGTCGAGAACTGGAGAAATTAACATATCTCTTTGAGTATGTTTAAATGGAAGACCAATTTACGAAATGACGTTCCAGCTTTGTTTATACAAATTGGCTCTCATGTCTCGGACTTTGTGGACGGTCTCAGTTCGTTTCGCGTTATTTATAAAAGATCTATTTATTCAGCTGTAGACTGACCTGGATACCCTGCCAAGATGTCGCGATACGGCGGTATAGGCATTTCGTTTGTGTTACTATGTTTGTTTTTATTGACCATCTATCGCTTCAGGTCAGGTTTTACAGATTCAATTATTACGAACTTAAAAACGTTCACATTTAAAGTAAGTCACAAGCAAGACATCTAATTCTTTTAACAGCTCAATTATCTGCGTTGTATGTAGCCCCCAGATAATGTTAAAGGGGAATAATAAAGACACACGACATGACAATTCATTTAAATTGCATGAGTTCGTTAGACAATGGATCGTAAGGCTTTGGTTGGAACTGAGCCTAAGCTCAACGTAATTGAAAATAACGAGTTGCATATTCATGTAACATACTCCGTCGCCGGCAGCAAGCCTGGATGGAACACACGCCTAATTCTATTTCTGCCAACTGCATATTCCAAGTGCACTCGAATTAATCCAGCTTAAGCGTAAGGTGCTTCACATCTATTAAAACTTCAGGATTATTGCTGCTACGGATAATATTATGCTTATTTCATTTAATAATTTTAATTAATCATTCAGATTCTAATCACGGATCATGTTTACCCTAAGCCCCACCTGCAGGCGACGCAACACACCCACGGATTAAAAACTCAGCCTCAGTCGTCCGTCCGTGAAATTAAATTTATTTAAGGCCCACTCCACATCATCCATGTCAACTGTATTTACATAAAGAATAGTTTCGAGAAGGACGCGGGCCCATATTTATATTGCGTCGTCGCTGGCTGTTTATTGAAATTTTTCATTGTTAATTCTCTAAGCGACGTCCACGTTTAGGGGGACGGGTTTCAAATGGTGTTCATGAATGCAGCATTAATAGTGTTTATTAAAATAACAATAATATTCTGGGGCGCTCTTTCTATTGCTCTATACCTGATGTGTAAATAAAAGTTATCCAGAGATTACGGCCAGGAAGCGAAGGATAAGTCAGCGGTTGGGACAGTTTACACGTAGGTGAGCGTGGTACGTGGGACGAATGTTGGCATAGGTCGGACAAAAAATTAAGATCGCCCTTCTGATAACGAGACACGATAAAACGCCGGAAACGTGACTAACCCGAGAAATGCGCCAGCAAATACGAACACAAAGCTTAGATTAGAGACGAAATTTTGTTCTGTGCTACAAGTTCATATAAATTAACAAAAATTAAAAACCTCCGTCATATAAAAAACTCGTAATAAAATTCCATTTTACAGCTGTGATCTTTTCACCAAAAAACCTTTATTGCAGCGCCCTCTGGCGACTTAACATCATATCTAAGAACCATCGTCGATGAATCACAAACCTTTTACAGAAAACCGTGTCTAAATCGGTCAAACCGTTTTTAAGATAAAGGGGAGCATTCATATTTCGCACACACACGCATACTCGTACACCTAAAAACCTCTCACCCTAAACGCATACACCTTCTCCGTTCCGCCGTGGGTGGGTAAAAAGCAGATTTTTTAGTATAGTGCTGAACTGCTGACACAAGTTAGTTAACCGTGTGAGGAGGTTACGGTGTCTAGACGAAACCCCACACGACAATCAAATATCGAATTACGACAAGTTTTTGTCGACTTTTCACCCACCGCAGTCCTAGCCGTGAAACTCAAGAAGATCTTTTTACCGAGCGATGATGACAGATGTTGTAAAATAATAACCTGAAATATTTTCGAAAAGAATTTAGACAGCTTATTTATAATAGTACTTGGATAAACTACTTGAGTAATCTACCAGACAATCTTGGTCAGAATACAATGGCTTACATTCTGGTATATTTCATGTAATAAGCTCCCTAATGGCATTTCGCAAGCAGAGCTGGGCAAGTAATAAACTGGAATTATCTAGTGTTTATATCAAGGACTCAAGGAGCTACGTTCCTGCTCGTGAGGGCTGTTCGTGGAACAATGCCACCTCACGCCTTCTCCTCCATAATTGAAGAGCGGTTTAGTTGTTGATCAGGGAGCGATTTTACTTGTCATTTTGATCAATTCTTTGGTCCTTTGGGACGGATTAACTTATCCTAAAATTTTTCAACGAAGATACCAACACTTCTATGTCACAGTCTATTATTTTTTACGAAATATTTACCAAGAATACGATAACATTCATTAGTTAGAAGAAAGTTAATCAGTTTCCTCTACATTTTCCAGTCACCCACTACACTAACTATGATCTCGTGTATTGGGTGCATGCAATACTCGATACATTTATTGCTTTCACATGGTTAAAAAGTTGTTATGGGTAGTAAGTAGATAGTTTCACGAACCCTGACAGAGTATAGCAATCCCTTACATTAGAGGTAACTGTCTACCTCCGTTAAATTGGACAGCCTCCAGATGCAAGATACCAGGAAACTATAAACTAAGCTGCCGTCTTACTGCCTCACCTACACCAGCTCGTAATAAATAAGTAGCCTCGGTTATCAGCGCCCGTGATATGAAATATGACCGCAATGCTGAAAGTTATTGGTAGTTTGATGCGTGCCTTCTGATTGCAATGTTTCGCAGTTGGTGGATCTAAAGCTGCACCCTTCGTTTAAAAAAAAGTATATAAGTATTCTATCAGTTATCTGACTCCCATATTACAAGCTTTGCATAGTTTGGGGCTAGATAGCGCTGTGTGAAATGTCCAGCAATATTTATTTATTTATGTATCGCCTGTACCAGTGAAATTGTATAAGCAAGTGGTGTGCCCTATCCCAATTCCCAGCTGACTCGATATCGAGCCATAACTATTAAAAATCTATTATTTTAATCACCCAGGATTAAAACACAAACTTAGGTTAAAGATTTGTTATACCGAATAAGTCTTCGTTTGACCACAATGTCACCTGATGATAAGCGATGATGTGGTCTAAAATGGAGCACGAAGATCTAAGAGACACCTTTTCACTCTTAAAGAGACCTAGATGTAGTCTTCAGGAAAAATAGACGACGGTCCATACCTTGAGTAGAGACTAGAGAACTAAAACGGTGAGTGTGAATTGGCGGTATATTAATTAACAATTGCTTGGCGACTGTTTTAACAGTTTAATCTTTGCCTCCAAATATTGGCCTTGCTAAACAGAGTTTAACCCTGTTAAGAACAACTGATGAGAAATTAATGTTTGTGCTTTTGACTGCACTATAATAAATCGCCACCTCCGTTCATTTGGACAGTCTTGAGATGCAAGATACCAGGGAACCATAAACCAGGCTGACATCTCACGGGTTCCAACACGTACGTAAGTAGCAACTGGCCGGTTATCCATCCATGATGTGAAAATTGGTTACAATACTGAATTTGGCTGCACGATACATAAAATACGTACCTAAGTTTGATAATGAATGTAGGTAAGTATATTATAATTTGTATTTTTTTATAGTTTCTTATAGTAGTTTTAGATATAGCGTATTAGATTCATTCTGTAAAGTTATATTTAAGTGTAAATAAATGAATATTAATTTAAATTTGAATAAAACTGTTGAGGAGTTAATTTCACTGGCCTTTATTTAGATTCTCCCAATAACGAAATTACAAGAATATTACTTACCTAGCGTTTTATCGTTTCTTGTCTAGAGAAACCAGTGATCTTTATTAGATGATAAAAAAGAATATTCACATAAAATTTTCAAGTTTTCGCGATCGTGTGGTTATGGTTAATAGTATTTGGTGACATTATCGTTTCGAGCGCGGAATACTCGTTTTAGGCGTCGGCTTTATTGGCTTGCTCCATAGAAACGCCATAATCGTCATCTGGTGGAATTAATTACGAGGCTCGAAGCACGTTTACCAGACCAAGATGTGGTATTATGTTAATTTTTATGTTAGTTTTGATTGTCAATAAATTATATTTTTATGAGTATTGGTTTAATAATATTTTATGTAACGACGACGCCGCAGACATGTGGTAAACGGTAAATACCTGCTCTTTAGTCAGAAACACTGGAAAGAAACAACTCTAAAAAGTTAGATCAGTCCACTTAGCTTGTCTTACAAGCTTTACAAGTCAATTGTGTAAAAAATGGTGAATAAACAATCTAATGCACTAATAATGTAATAAGTAAGGAACCTGATTATTTTAAATTTTATTTAGATTAATTTGTCTGGAAGATCGCGTTGCGTGAGTTGACAGTCCAGTCTCGTTTGCTCGATGGTCCTTGCATTGTTTCTTGAAATTCAAATTTTTAAGCAGGAACAAAGGCCAGATGCTTCGTTGACAATGATGGATTGCGCCCAATAGTTATACCGCATTATTCTGTGTCAATGGCTGCAGGTTCACAATAGGAAGGGACAAAACGCATTGTATGACACTTCTGTAAGCCCATTAGGAGGGACCTAGTTACCTGCGCCGGCACACGAGCACTTTTAAATCTTTCACTTTAGTACCTGCTCTAGGTATAATTTAGATTGCGTAGAAGGTAGTATTTTTTTTTCTCAAGTACCTTCATAAGAGTTAATAATAAATAATGCTGGACATTCTGAACTAAACAAAGCTTTTACTATGGATAACTGATAGAATACTAATATACATTTTTTTGTAAATACATACTGTTTATATGTTTAGTTCATTCCATACACATTTTTAAGGCAAAAAATGATGTCATACTTTCCGATACCTACTTGATAAGTCCTGAAAGTCCCTATTTAATTATTTAGTAGATTATCTAATTAATTATTAGAAGATCTACTATATACGCACACCTAAATAATCTATGGACGACCTCCGTGGCGCAGTGGGCGAATAGCCGGCTGAGACGCAGGAGGTAGTGGGTTCAATTCCCGCCGCGGAACAAATGTTTGCATAATCTACAGATATTTGTTCCGGGTCCGGATGTTTTTCTATATATCTTAAGTATGTAGTTACAGAGACAGAGAGCCATGGAGCGCGCCATGCTCGGCATCACACTCTTAGATCGAGATCCCAGTACCGAAATTCGCAAGCAGACTAAAGTACAAGACATCAGCAAGCGAATATTGGGGCTCAAGTGGAGTTGGGCAGGACACTTGGCCAGACGTA
The DNA here is from genome assembly GCA_963924445.1 of Philereme transversata. Lineage (NCBI taxonomy): Eukaryota > Metazoa > Arthropoda > Insecta > Lepidoptera > Geometridae > Philereme > Philereme transversata. Next base: position 18,481,891 of record OZ004342.1, read on the forward strand.
GTGTCGAGGTGGACTAAGGCACTAGCAGAGTGGAGGCCGAGAACTGGCCATCGAAATAGGGGACGTCCACCAGCGAGATAGGTCGACGACATCCATAAGACCGTGGGTCGTACGTGGTTCAGACTGGCACAGGATCGGGAAGAGTGGCAGAAACAAGGAGAGGCCTATGCCCAGCAGTGGGTCGACACGGGCTGAGAATGATGATGATGATGCTGTATTTACAAAAAAAAAGTATACAAGTATACTATCAGTTATCTGGTTCCCATAGTACAAGCTCTGCTTAGTTTAGGGTTAGATAGCGCTGTGTGAAATGTCCAGCAATATTTATTATTTGATGATTTTATCCATTTATCATTAATTAGGTAAGTAGGTATTTTATTTTTAAAATTGAATGCTTCTAAAATGTTTAAACTTTTTAGGTGTATAGGTACTATGTAAATTTTTAAATGATATTGAAAAAGCCAAGGGTAAATCAAAGGTATATTTTATATAAAAGAAGATAAACAAAATAACTTTTGAAACTATCATGGCTACACTATTTGTACTAAAAACGGGATATTATTTGTGAGTTCTTAAGTGTCCCGATATTTCGACGCAGTTGTGTGCACCACGATCACGGGTAAACTGAACTGTTTGGTCAAACCAAACGCACAATAGCTTGTCGGGTGAAGGAACATATCAGGGCGGTGAAGAATGTTGACAGACAAAAAACTGCCACAGCGGAACATCTGCTGGACTCAGGCTCAAACCACTGGATCGAGCTACACAATCCACAAGTAATCTCAACAGAGCGACATTACATCCCAAGACTGGTTCAAGAGGCAATTGATTATTACCAAACACAAGAATTTAAATCGTGAAGATGATTTTCAACTATCTGGAGCCTGGAATCCTGTGGTGAGAATGTGTAAGAACCGAAGAAGTGGAGTGTCAATTACGCGTATATAGTGATAGTATTATAGAATTCATTCCTAGCAAGAGACTAAGAAAGAGGGTAGATCGTTATATCTGCCAATAACTACCCACTCGCAAAGACTTCAGTTTACACGTGATCATGGCGCATGCAACTGCGTCGAAATATCGGGACACTCAAGAACTCACAAATCATGGTAAATATCCCGTCTTTAATACAAATAAGATAATCAAAGTATTCATAAAAACAGTTTTCTGAGAAATAAGCTACATAGGGGCTTATTGTGCCCATCCATTATTGTATCCAAGAAAAAGATTTCTTAGATAAGACCCTTTGAAAGATTTATGGGTGATGTAGGCACTTGGAATTGGTGTAAAATTAGATTACAGATTTACAGAGGATTATGTTTTTTTTGACCTACAACAATCTACGATCAATATGTCCAACTACCATTATAAATTCGAAAGTAACTCTATCTCTGTCAGTTTGTTACGTTTTCACGATTAAAGGACTGGATCGAATTTGATGAAATTTGATATTATGGATAAATTATGACCTAGATTGAGACGTAGGCTGCTTTTGATTGACAAAACACCAGTGCGAAGCCGCGGGCGGAAGCTTGTAAGTGATAATTACAATAAATAAACAAAAAAAATGAACACCAGGGCAATCAGAAGAGAGAGACGTTGCCCCGGCCCGGCTTCGGAAGGATTTTTATCAAAACGAAATCAGTGAAAGAATTTTCAGAATCGGATTAATAGTTCCGAAGATTACCCATTACATACAAACAAACATACACATTTTACCTGAACTGTTTATAAAATAGTTAACCAACTAGGTATCTAGTTCCATGAGCTGGTTTTTCTTTATAAAATTGTTGGTGGTCAAAGAGCATATAATATAATAATAATAATAATAAATATTGCTGGACATTTTACACAGCGCTATCTAGCCCCAAACTAAGCAGAGCTTGTACTATGGGAACCAGATAACTGATAGAATACTTATATACATTTTTTTTGTAAATACATACTTATAATATATAGAAAAACACCCAGACACGGAACAAATATCTGTAGATCATGCAAACATTTGATCCGCGGCGGGAATCGAACCCGCTACACCACGGAGGTATATGTATATATACTTATATACATATATAGTTTAAATATATAGTTTAATAAGTCCAATCTCCCTCTCGGTTCTATTTAATTACCCTAAAAACCAATTAGTAAAATTTTCCATGCCCCTTTTTCACATACCAATCTTAATTCCCCCTTTACACGTAATGGGTACAGTTTAATTTCGAAAACTTTACCAGATTTAGATCCGTTCAATGGCTCATTACGAATTTTTAGGAACAAACTACTGCACCACTATCTTGGTGGTCACCAAGACCACCAGGCTTATTAAACAGCATTCTCTCTTAGTTTTTTTTTTATTATTAGTTTTTAAGTTTTAGAATTGTGTTTTATTTTAATTTGTACTTAAGTACTTACCTTTTATTTTCTTGTTATGTGTTTTGTTGTTTGCATAACTACTTAAGTACCTGTTGTCTGTTTCAAATTTTATAGTAAAGGCTGTGCATGCCTGTTATTGGGACACATTTTATAGAATTGTTTTAAAAATGCTTTTGTAGTATTGTATTTACTATTTGTGCTGTTGGCCTTACCTAATAAATAAATAAATAAATCTAGCCTATCTATGATGAGAAAAAGTTCTCATGGGTGCTGAAACTAATTTCCTACAAAGCTTTTAGATTATTTTTGATCATTTTATGTGAAACATTTTGTTGTGAAACTTTGAGATAAGTCATTCTATTTTGTTAGAAGTTATTAGTAGATTTATCTTTGTGTGGGTATTTTCTACCTATACAAGGACCAAGAAAGCAGTCCTAAAAACGTTCAAACGCCACCACACCATTATGGATCATGCCAATACATTTGTGTATGGTTGTGGTGCCTGACCAATTATGTCTTGTTTATAATGACAACCTCCATGGTGTAGTGGGTGAATTGCCAGCTGAAATGCAGGATGTTGCAGGTTTGATTTCTTTCGCGGAACAAATGTTCGCATGATCTACAGATATTTGTGCCGGGTATGGTTGTTTCTCTATATATTATATAAGCATGTATTCACAAAAAAGTACAAGTATATCCTATCAGTTATCTGGTTCCTATAGTACAAGCTTTGCTTAGTTTGGGGCTAGATGGCGTTGTTTCAAATGTTATTTATGATTTATTAAATAATAATAGTGTAGGTATTTTATATTAATACCTGGTCTACCTAATAATGCCTCTGGGCAAGATGCAGTAACTAGCTGAGTAAAGGAAAATTCACATTACCATGAAGACAGAGATTTTATAGGAATTCACGATACAAAATGGAATTGTACAGCAGATTTTATTATGTGGCATCGGTGTATCAACAACATTCTTATTGTACGAATACACTAAATTATCTAAGTAAAGACTATTTAAACTGTATTATCAGAGTTCACATCAATCTAGGAATACTACGGGTTAAATATATTTTATAGTATTGTCTCTGTTAATACTTTGACGCTAAATGGGATGTATTTGAAGCCTTTACTCTGCCTGTATACCAAATGGATTTCAATATTTTCTTTGGTTTGAAAGCGTTTGGCTTTCATAATAAAATTTAAGTATAATATGTACTTTCTTAAATAAAATAAAATTAGTTAGTACTAATAATATTAGTTAATAAAAAAGTTAAACAACTGTTTAACGCGTGTTTAAAAAAATCCTTACCACTTAAGCCACTTAGCATAAGATTTTCTAAACATGTTAAGTAATCAGTTTAATTTTTTTGTGGATTAACCCCTAGTGTTTATTATGATTGAAAAGTTAGAGATTTTTAAAGTTTGATTAATAATTGCCTACCTACTTGCCTAAGTACTTGTTCTCTGTAGTAACAAATTATTTATTCAGAAATATTCTTCGTACAAGCTTATCATAAATTAAAAACTGATTTGATCAAACAATGGATCTTGTAGTAGCAGTTACTCTGTAGTTAGATGATACTACCTACGATTATTTAGCAATCAAATTGGCAGCTGCTATTTCATCAGAAGTTAGTTGTTTCACTTCCATGCTTCAGAGGTTCACTTTTATGTTATGCTGTCGGCTCTGCTTTAGCATTCGTAAGGCAATGTCGGCTTTCTAACAGAATGCTACTATCATACAAACTTACTTTTACAATAAAACAATAAAAAAATATATCAAAAACTGTACCTACCTATTAAACAATGAGAACTTACCCAGCAGTCTCCAAACTTCAGCGCTACTCAGGTAAACATTCAGGTGGGCCAAGCAAGTTGGCAGAAGAAATATCAGTGATAACCACTTCATTTTGCTAGTTTCTTCCCAATACCCTCAAATTCAACCTGCACAGTTATTCACAGAAAGTTCACAACACACATTTGTTTCACATTTTCGTTCACCGTCCAACAAAATCAACGAGTCCTCGATACAAGATTACGAACGAATATAAAACGTTCAAATCCACAACAATTACATCGAAATAATCAAGAATATTTATGATCAATTTAGCAACAGATTTAAAATTTATTTATGTTGAAGAGTTTTAGTTTTGAAATCATATCGAAATCTGTTTATAAACACTAATAATAACAACGTTATTTTGTAAAAGAGCGAGACACATCCTCTCAGTCACAATGTGTCTGTCAAACTGGTTTTCTTCTCCGGTGAGCGGAGCAGTGTTGCCAAATTTGACTTGAACAATCGTATGCAAGTAAGAAAATAATCGTATTCTGTGGCAAGAGTATAAAAATTGAACATGTTATTTTATATGTATTTTTACTTATTTTAAGCTTACGTCTTATAAAAATTTATACTTTTTATCAAATTATGCGTTTCCAGTTTTGGTTTATAATTTTCACAGCACTTGAAACGTTTAGCGTACTGTTTTGACAGTAACAATATCAAGGTTTCACTATTGAGTTTGTTGCGACCCTTTGTTTTTATTAGATTGACTGAGCTAAGAACTTGGTAAGAGTGATAGGCAAAGAGCATTTATTTAGCGGTTTTTGGTTCGGTAGTACGGTCTTTCAAAAGCCTACCATTACGTACGTCGCGTTATGATCGTACATTAGTAACACGGACCAAAAAATCGTATGAATAGTATTTAAATTGTACATCTGGCAGCACTGCTTCGGGCTCGGTCGGCCTTTGCGTTTTGTTCGGGATAGGGCGAAATGAAAACGTTTCGTATCGCATCATAACAGGAAACGAAACGAATGTAGCGGCCTCTTCCAGTAGGAGCAAACAACTTTTACTATGAAGTCAATCATTACTTTGCTGATAGATGGCAGTGGCTGAACTGAATGTGAAACATGAAAGAAAAATGTTAAAGATGATGATGATGGCCAGTAGGTTCGAATCTCACTTCAGTCACCCTTGGTTCTTTCTTTTACTGTTCAAGAAAAACCTTTCCTATAGCAACTGAATATCTAAGGGTGGAATCTCTTAGATATTCAGAGTGAGAATTGATAACTATTTTAGCTAGTTGAATGAAGCTCATTTCTATCAGATTTATTCGGTTTGCTCTATCTCATTTGCTAATGTAGTATTACTCTGATATGCTCTCTGTTTATCTATTTACGATATATACACACGTAGGTTGTCAACTTGTCACTTATAGTTGGTACCTATAGACACAAAATATATTTAGCTATTCACAGAAGTTGAGTTTAGTACGAGCTATAACGGTTTCTCGGATACAACCGTTGCGTTCGAACATTCCGTTGGGCCGACTTGATCCGAAAACCTCGTACGCGCGCGTCTGTTATCGCTCGTTGTGCTAAACATAACTTCCGTACCTATCTATTTTGCGGTAACTTTAGATTACGGGAACTGCTTCGATAGGTTTACTTCCCCAATGAGAGTTTTTCATTTTTCATTAAAAAAGCTAGTAGTTCCAACTAGCGTAATAGATGGCGCTGTCTGGTTACACTGGCAGAAAATATGGTTTTTATGTCAAAATCTCAAGGACCCAATATAAATATTTGATCAGATAAAGAAACACAAATGATTTTTTTTATTTCATTTTTCCTGAATATAATTTGATTATCAGCATATAACAGAGCAACGCCATCTGTTAGTAGTTATAAAAAAAACATGGTCGTGAAAACACCTCATTCGGATTTTTTACAAAGATGGATGTTTGCAAAAATTTATAACTTAGCGATATATCTACATCATAATTTTGGCAGCTCAGCACTAAAGTAGGTAATATAAAATATTCTATGGCTGAAGTCGTCATCATCCATAGAACCACCACTGTCACCTTTCCACTTACACCAATAGATGGTTGCACTTCAGAGGTCAACGACCGCAACACACACAGCTGAGAACATCCGGTAGATGGCAGTACACACCACAGACCAATTCGATGAAATACTACAGTACGGACACACTACAGCTGTATTATTTTATTAGCGACAGCAGATGTCAGTCAATGAGGATTATGGATCCATGCAAAGTACGAAATTCAAATTAAAATCCATGCAATATTTTTGAAATTGTACTTGTTGTTTCCTATTTGCCTACATGTTTTACCTTGTTTTTACTTTACTTAGACTCGTCTGTGTTATTACTTATTACCTACCAGTTGTTTATTATGCGTAGGTTATAGATTAGATAAAAAAAATTGTTCTTGTAACAAAGTTGATTATTTTTGAATAAGACTAAGATATGTATTTTTTCTTAACAGGCCTTCTTATTAGTTGTAATTTACTACCTATCAATTTGTCTGTGCTGCTAATAGATAGGTACCTATCTACTCAACTACTCATCTTAACACACAGAAGCTAATAATGGAAGGTAAGTCAAGAGTGAGAGATAATACCTATATACCTAATTACTTATCTTCCGAACAATTATTTTGGGTAGATATTAGTTAAAATGAAAAGATTAAAGTTAAATATTCCAAAATAGACTTTTAATACAAAATTACATAAAAATCTTCAATTTAATAAATACATCTCTATTTTCAACCTTTGGCAAATAATTGTTCATAATTTAAAACCGATTAATGCGATTGTTAAAATATAAGAAGTACCTTTATATAAAAATGAGATTAACATAAAAGAGTTAACGATACAATGGCCACGTGAAAAGATAAAAATATAACTAACATACAAAAATATAAAAGGTTACGCCGTACAATAAAAGCATAACTAGAAATTAAATAGACAACATAAACATGGAGGCACTAAGATTATGGCACAGAGGAACTAAAGGAGCGAGCGCTCATTACTCTTTGGGCTTTTTTTCCTTCTTACGCGGCGGCGGTACCGGGGCGTCAGCGCCAGTGGTGGCGGCGCCGGCGGCGTCCTTATCCTTCTTAACCACCTTCTTGACGATTTTCTTCTTAGGCGTGTCTTTAGGCGCGTCTGTCTTTTCAGTCGCCGCCGCGATGGAAGACTCTAGCTGAGCGGCAGTGGTCGTTTTCTCTTTAGGCTTGACGCCGATCTGAGCGAGAGAGACCGCGCCCACCGGGGGCGTCGGGACTTGAGGCTCTTCCACGGTGAGACCAGCTTTTAGCGTGGGGGGTGAAGCGGGTGCGGCGGGGGTCGTGGGCGCAGTGACGGTGGGCGTCTGTATGTCGCGCAGTTCACTGGCGATGATGGCGTGCGCGAGCGCAGCCGCGTCCTCCGCCTCGCTGTCAGGCGTCGGCAGCGGGTCGGCGGCGGCCGGTGGACTCAGCTGCAGCTTGCCCACCTTGCGACGCTCCTCCGCTACACAACCAAACCCTTACTCTCAGACTCTGGACTCTCAGTTGGTGTTAGTATGGCGGTCAGTGCGGTCACACTATAGAGCAAGCGCGGTTAGGGCCTGGAACAAAGTCGTGGAAAGGTAGCGTGGTTAACTCAAACGATGCAAGCGATTAGATTGTAAGGCGAGAGTTTCGAAGCGTAACCATTACAAGGATTATTATTGTTTTTTTGTGGTAAGGAACAGGAAGAGTCCATAATTAGACGCCTTAGTATCCACTAAAGCGAAGAGATAGTTCACATTAACCAATAGAATCACTTGTTTCATCAATGAATATCCATAAGTGTCTATATTGGATGAGTTTTATGTTCTAGTTTAACTTCGGTGGATACAAAGGCATTATACAGTTAAATATAAAAGTCTGTAAAGAATGAAATTAAGTCTAGATTTTTCTAATGCTTGCGTGTGCGTGGCTGAAGTGAAGAAGTGCCGCTCATCAGTGTATTATATTTAGGTATTGAAGCATTGAATAATGTTCCTTGCAATGTGTGAGGCGATCGTGTAGAAGCAAACATAAAAAAATATAGAGATTTACTGCAATTCTAGTGAAAAATTCATTAAATTTGCAGCAAACACTTGCATTTCAGTTTTTGCCAAAATAACAGAGATTTTAGCAAATCGTGACGCGTGATAAAATACTCATTTCGCTAATTATCTAAGTTATTTGAGGGGAGGGTTATTAATCAGTCAGAAATAGATTAGCTCGATGAGTATTTGACCAAAACTCCTACTCTTTGCATCCACTTGGACGCAACCCAATAACCACGGAATACACTATTTAGAGGACTATTAAATTACGCAACGGAATTCGTTTCAAGTTGTCATTGATTTGGACTGGACGCGACTTCACAAACATTGATGTTGCATACACACGAAGACAGTAAACGTATCAAGCCAATAGGCTAACACTTCATCGATCAGAGCAGCGCGACTTAAATCATTCTGCTAACCAATAAATTGCTGGAGCCTTTGACCTGGCTAGTTGTCCTGGCTCCTTGTGCACACAACCTAAGAAATCCCTCCACCATAGTACCCCATAGTTACCATTGCGTTTAGTCCAAGTGTGGTGCTTTACCTGGTCTATCAAAGCCGCGTCTCTTGTGCTGCCTCCTCGGTAGCTGGGTGAAATAACAACGATTGAAACTTATGCTCAGAAAATAAACATAAAACCAAACATCACAAAACGGCACAAAAATAAAACATGTGCGCACATAGAGTTGTACGTGACGCTGGGACACCGGCATTTTGCAAAAAGTCTCATAGTCTTTGAATTATCATCCTAAAAGTAGACCATTTAGATACAATCATAGAAATGATGTTAAAGTCCGCAAACCATTCTTTATTCCTTATCGGGGGAATCCTAATATTCGGCTTTAACTATTAAGCAAACCACGTAAGTAGGTATCCGTTTAACTTGAACTAAGTTCACTAATTGTAAATTAAAACCTGTCTAAGACTAGGCACTATGAAACATTTTGTTAATATCACCGGTGACCCACGTAAAACGGATGCAGCTATAACAAATGTATTAGTCTGAAAAAACTGCATGAATAACTCGTCAAAACTGACAATGCAAAGCATATTGTTGGTCTACTCACATTTAGCAGCGGGCACCGCGGGTGCTTCCTCCTCCTTGGACGGCGTGTTGGCCAATGGAGGGCTATCGGTGGCTACTACAATACTGTCGGTAGCTACTGGGCAAGTAGGAAAGACAATCTTTTCTGGTGTCACTTCGGGAGCTTTGACTGCCGGAACTGACGTAGGCGGAGTTTTTGGCGCAGCTGGAGCTACTACGGGTTCAGTCTTTTTAGGCTCCTGTACGGGGGCTTCGGCGACTACTGTGACGGGGATATCCTCGAAAGCAGCTGGCTCAATGGGTGCAACTGGAGTTTCTACTTTTGCTGGAGCGACTGGTGTTTCAACTTTAGGTGGTTCTACGGGAGTTGCTACTCGTTCTACGACAGGGGTCGGTACTGGGGTGGGCTCTGATACTGGAGTGGGCTTAGGGGCTTCAGGGACGACTGGAGCCGGCTCAGCGACTAAGACCGCTTCCTCGGCGACCTCGATTGGTTCGCTTACAACTTCTTTAGGTGCTTCACTGGTCTGGAAATTAAAATGAGACCCTTATTAATAAGCTCTGTAGATGGACTCAAGGGAATTCGTACAGCAAAACTTTGTCTGATTGCAAAACTGACTGAAAATTACAATTTGAAATATTTCACTAATCCGGAACACGAACTAGATATAAACCATTAAATCCCCTTCCCACGTCCAGAACGTCTTTTAATACTAAGTTTTAGAATATTTTGACTTTCTGACTTATTACATATTTTTGACTACGTGAACGCTAAATCTTATTTTCTACGGAAATTCTAAATCTTATAATCGATCTACGCACCTGCACTGGAATTGCCTGGGGTGGGCTTTCCTTAGGAGGAGAAGGCGAGGACCTCGGTTGTGTCAAAGTCTGCGAAATCTTAGCCCAGATCTTATCAAACGAATCCGCGCCCATGTAGTCAATGTTTCCAGCTTCCCATCCTTGGCGACGCGTCAGGTCATCCAACGCTTCATGGGGTCCGCCCGCAACCACTCGCGCCAAGTTACCAGCGACACCACTCTGAAACATACAGGAATTAAATAAGAATAGAGAAGAATTAAGTGGTCACTTCAACCTTAACGTACGATCTGAACATAGGAAATCATTACTCATGATTTTGGAGTGGGTTTGGATAGTTGGATACGTAAGAAGGATGGGGCCGATGTTCAAAACGAACATAAAGTTAAAAGTGACGTGCAAATCTGAAAAAGGGTAGATTATTTTCAATTTAGGTAAAAGAGGTTATCAAAGTTATGTGCAAGCAAACATTCTGGAGTAAGGCATGCGTAGCTAGCTAATCTACATTATTTACATGGGCTGACACTCACTTCAAAAGTAATTACCTTAGGAGCCTGATCTGGTTTGACAAGGAATAAAAACTTACGTGATCTTCAGGATCACTTGGAAGGTTCTCCTCAGCCGTATCGTAGTCTTCAGGAGTTGGGGATTCAGACGGTGTCGGCGTGGGTGATGGGGTAGGTGGAATTTCATGGGTGCAGACTTTGCGACCACGTGCATCAATGGTTGCTCGGTGCCGCAAGTAAAAACCATCGTAAGGATGCCTTGGGATTATGTCTTCGTAGAAATCACTCTCTGATTCCGATACATCTCCATTCAGTAAGCTATTTGTTTCCAGCTCGGATCCGAGGTCTATCCTGTGTCTGCGAGGGCGATGTTTTTTAGTGTCCTGTACGTGGATGTGACAAACTTCTACGTTGTCTTGGGTAGTAACTCCGTGTTTATGTAAGCTATCTGTCTCGTGATAGGTATATTGACTTTTAGATCCATCAAAATGAGGTATGGACTCAGGCTGGGTACTAAAACTATCATAATTATATTCTTTTGAATGATCACTGTGTTGACTAGATTGTTCCTCATACTGTATGTGGTGTGTTTGTGCTTCGTTGTCCGTGTGATCGTAATGATGTTCATGTTGACGATAGACATCCTGATTATAACGATCTGTGGAGTCATGGTGCCAGTTTCCATGATGACTCGATTGATCATGATGACTGGATGATGGCTGGTTGTAATCATGTTTAGGATTGTATGAGTGGTGTGCTGAGTGTTGGTTTTCACTGTATTGGTAACTTTGTTGTGTATATGATAGTGTTGGATGGGAATCATGTGGGATACTGTGTTCTCGGCCGATTATTTCTTGATGTTGATAATCCCAAGCATACTGTCTAATCTCCTCCCGATTCTCGTCTTCCACTTCATGATGCTCAGATATCGGTGGAATGTTTCCTCTGTAAATCTCCCAACGATCGTGAATGTCTGCTATTTCGACATTTCTTTCGGGATAATCTTCGTTTGCCTGAGCTTCCGGCCTATGCCAGGGAAATTCCGAATCCGGATCGAGAACGGGCTGATAGTGTAAATGTTGGTTGACGTCGTGAGGAGGCAACGCCGGAGGCGGCGTCTCGGGAGGTTCCTCCACTTCAACCTATTATAGCAGTGAAACAACTCAGTGGCAATGCATGCAAACACACTTGAACCAAGCTTCATACACTAACTGTAAACAGTTCAGAGCTTTGTCCAAGCAAAATATTAGTATAAAACAAGATTGCAACGCCAAATAAACATACAAGAAGTTCTAATACGAAAATATAAAACTTTAAACCGGACTTTTGATCGCAACGAGTTGTATTTTAGATTAATGTATGTTTACGAAGCTATTGCGGTGAGTATTCCACCAAAATACCAACACCATCTAAGTAAGTATATTAAAAATGTTATCAAACCTTGCATGAAGTGACTGTCAGCCAAACGGATACATTAGAAAACGTTAGTATTTTGGAGAAACACAAGTTTAAACGAGCATCATTATTCAAGACAAAAGTGCAAATAAATAGCGCTGGGCGGGTGTAGTGCACACTGCACAATGCACAACTCTTAGCTTAAGCTTCAGTGCAAGCGTTACGCACGAGTAAGTTTAGGGATCAATCATAAACAGAAAATAAAACTATTTGTGCTTGTATTTACATGGAAAGGAAAAATATATAAGATATCTTACTAATTAAAAATATTACATTTACCTAGTAAAGCTCCTAGAATACGATTGCTAAATTGTTTAAACACTAAGCTCTCACCTCTGTAATTTCAGGTTCCCATTTTGTATGCTTGGAAAACATTTTGTAGTGTTCAGTGCGGAGGCTGATATAAGAATGGATCGATTTACTAGTCACCACCTACACCAAGGCTCCTGCGGTTAAGTACCTATGTAACCACAGGAGGGAGGGTTCGATTCCAACCAGTAGAAGTATCGAATAACTAACCTAAATATAGATCTCAAGTGTAATAAATAGTACCTGCGGTTTCTATTATTAATTTAATAATGAAATTTTATACTAGAGTATCAATTTTCAACAAAAAATATTGCATAGTTAAAACCTTACCTACCAATGTTCCGAATATCAAATAATCCATGTAAATAAGATTCGTTGAAAAGGTATTGTCATTGTCAGAAAATTGATTATAAGGTTGTTACCACAAACAAGTTAAATACGCGCTAAACACTGCTTTAAAAAAAATCTGTACAAAAATTGGTAAAGAATTTCTTAAACGTGCGTTAAACAGTGTTTAACTTTTTTGTGGTAACAACGTTAGAGTTTATTAAAAAAATTCTAATCTGAATTCGGCACAAAAACTGAAACAAAAATCTAAAAAGATATCACAGAAGAAGATACAGTTTCTATGAACTCACCATCGATGCATCTAGCTGGGTGTGCACTTGGCTCACAAAGATGTCCCACCACAGCTGGAGTAAGCCGCGAATGTGGTCGGGCGCGTCCACGGTACGAGACTCAAAATTGAAGTGTTGCAGCCATGGCTTGGCAGCTCCTATGAAGTGGATGATCTTCAAGTCTTGCCCGAAACTAGAAAGAAAGATTTTATGCGGTTAGTGGATCTCAGAAGTAGATCGAACTAGTCAACGGTTTCTGCAAAAGTAAGAGCAATCTCTGGCTTTAGACAAGGCTAGTGACAGCTTTAACTGACTGACAGAATAAAGTGTCCTTCGAAATACTTTCCAAAGCATAATAGAGTTAAGTTGTAGGTATGACCCATTACATTCATCCATCCAAATATTCCACAAAACCGGACAGGAATGCTACTCCATATATTAGCGTTGATAGTGTCAAATGTCAATCAATTAACAGCAGCTATTTCATTTCATTTATTTTCCACTGTAGGTACGTAAAGAACACTAAGTTACATCAGATTCGAAATAACAATATTAAAACAATTAGATAATTGGATTAGAGATGAATAGGTCAAAGACCAAGGTTATGGCTAACAGCGTTGAGACCAGAATAACGGTGGATGGAGAACAGCTAGCATACATACGTCTACATCTACCTGGGACAAATAGTCTCCTTTGACTCGGTAAGATAAGGAAATCGCTCGGCGAACCGAAAATGCCTGGAGGAGCTATTGGTCCATGGGAGATTTGATGAAGGGTGACCTTCCTCTTGCACTCAACGTATGCATCCTCCCCGTTCTTAGTATGGTGTGCAGACCTGGTCTTTGACCAACATCCAAAAGTATAAACTCAAGGTTTGCCAACGTGCGATGGAGCGCAACATTCTCGGATTCAAGCGTATTGACCGCATACGCAACACCGAGCTGCGCTCCCGAACACAAATCACCGATGTGGCTACGAAAGCCGCTAAGCTCAAGTGGGACTGGGCTGGACATGTTTGCCGTATGATGATGACCAATGGGCCAAGCTGACCACCGAGTGGAACCCTGACACAACCCGAAGACGTCGCGGCAGACCAAGGAAAAGGTGGAGGGACGAGCTCACTAACTTCCGAGCAGGTTGGACCATTTTGGCACTGGAAAGAAGTGACTGGAAATAATGTGGGGAGTCCTTTGCCCAGCAGTGGGACACAGAGGGCTAAAAATAATAATAATAATAACAATAATTAGGTACCTAACAAAATTAACAATACTTATGGAGCTCAATCAGACAGGTACCGGATTAAATAAGTTATTATGCAGCTATTACAACTAAGAATTAAAAAATTATACAAAAATACACATCCACATTTAACATAGAGAGAGTGAACAGAACAAACAAATTGTGAGGACACATACCCAAAACCTGTTAACTTACTGTTTCAACGCTGGCAAGTATGAATAGAATGCGGCTGATGTGACGTTGTATAGGAAAGGTAAGTGTTTGCTGATGTCTCCTCGAGCCCAGTCGGAGAAGAAGGAATTCAATAAGCCTTGATCACCACCTGTTGTAATAAACACATTGATTTTAAAACAGACCAGAAATCAGATGGATATAAAAATACTTAATTTGGCCAAAGAAAGTGCGTAGAAATTGCATCAAAGATATGGGGAGGCCTACCATTATTATTTACTGGAAAGGATGCATATAGCTCAAAATCATGTCTGTAAAAACACATTGGTAAAAGTGATAATTTATGTAAGCTGTTTCTACGATTTCGACATCAGACAAAAAGCCACTTTACGGGAACTACTTTACCCGGTCGCTGACCTGATGCAGATTGCAGGGTGATCGAGAAAGAACTAACAAAGAGTTAAAAAAAATTACGAGCAAAGTAAAACATATAGCGCAGCAGATTAGTGAACTATCTGAATATTTACCATCAAAGCTGCCTCGTTCTTGTGCAAAGGTAATCAGCCTTTCGAAGGTCTCCGCTGAGGGCTTGAAGACAAATACACCTGAGTTAAAGCAGTCGGGCCAACCGACGTCGGGGGCGGCAGAGAGTTCCTCTCGCTCAAACAATTCATCGGAGTTTTGCACCACCTAAGAAAGTCAGACGGAAAATTATGGTTATTTAATAAGTCCTGCGTCCTGTCTGCTTGACTGGTAGGGGGAGCTTAGTCAATCCAAACCACTTGCATTTAAAACTGTAGTTACACTGTAGGTACTCTATGCTAAGTTTAATTAACAATCAACACTTAAATACATAACTATACACATTCAACAGAAATAATATACAATTACATCTCTCTAAAAATACAAAAGAAAACAGTTGAATTATCAAAAGACCGTTGCAAACGATCTACAGAAAGCTCAACTGCTCCTGATCACGACCAGGAGGAAGTGTCCCAAAGACAATATGGATGCATTGCCCCGCTGAATTGTAATTAAATACATTGTCTCAACTCCACCACACTTGGATCTCAGTGGATATCATGGTACCACAACACCAACCGCTATATACATATTTGCAAATCATGCAAACATTTTTCCCGCTAATCAATTGAAACCGCAATGCCGCATGTGCGTCATCCCACTTACCGAACCACAAATACCGTCACTATGACCATGTCGCTTTTAATAATCATTGAAAAATATTTGTTAGACTTATCAGAAAGTATAGACATACCTACCATATTTTTATCTAATAATGTATTGGTATCTAACATAGCACGTGAACATTGATTCGTTACGTGTAAGCAAGAAAAATAAACATCGAGCTCTTATCGAATGCTTGTTTGACTCAATTTTAACCTGCTCTGTGATAAAAACCCGAATATAAGTCAATGGATCCTCCTAATAAGACGCTATCTAAATGTTTATTCATTGCAGTTGAATATTTTATTGAATTTTATTACGAGTTCCATTACATAATACCTACCCGCAATCGAGTAAGTGGTTCGTAATTATTGAGAGGACTGGCGGTATAACGGTTAGGTGGCTACCCGATTAACAATATCTCCTGGGGTAAGCTGTTTTTGATTTTTTTAGCGTTTGTACTGGCTGGTACCTCAAATAAACGTAAGGAACAATCTGAGGATGTATACATCGATTTCACCAAACAAAACATGACTCTTCCCCCCGTCAGATGAAAATTAAGAATGAAAGTGTAATAATTGGAGCTGTTCCAAAATTGACAGCATTATTTGGGCCATGGGTGTTTCACGTCATCTCGAGTTTCATGCACATCCGATAACATTGACTTTTCTATCGCATAAACAATTACTGTCGAAATAGATTTGATGAGCTTTACATTACATGGCCGTTAATCGATCTTGAGAAAAAATGCGTTTGCATAGTGACGTCTATTCCCGGGGAATGATGCCAACTTTTCGAGATCATTGCAAACATTTAGACGAACTTTATATCACCTACCTACTGCAAACATTAAATCCCGGTCATCTGTTTTCAAGTAAATATCATGTATCTGTCACATTCCAGCGAACCCCAGACGATTATAACACTGTCCTGTTTACTGTTCACATATAACAAAAACATTCTGCTAATTCACGAGGTCTGGAGAAGACTTGTGCGAACGAGTTTTTTATTGATCGAAAAATTACGAGACGTTTATCTCAATTGCTCTTTGATATCGCTTGTTCGTATGTTTATCTTGATGCACATCTAAATGCTTACACACAGTAACTATACCATCTGTATCTACCACCACATGTTGATGAAGACCAAATAAAGTTACAATTTATTGTGCAATAAACAAATTAAATTATAATACTAACTAAGAGCGAATTGCGCAACGAGGCCTAAACGTGGTTAGTGGCTAAATATGATTTAAGGAGTTGTCAAATCATACAAATACGTTAAATTTAAACATACGTTTAGGGATTGTTGTGCAAGCCATCATTGACAATTTAGACTTTAATAAGTTCATGTAGATACGAACTTATTAAAGTCTAAATTGTCAATGATCTAAATTGATCAATATTTATTGTAACTTGTATACATTCATTCCTATTTTCCTCTTGTTTGAATTAATTTCCTTCTGAGCGTCTATTTGATATCCTCAAACATTTTTATCTATAGAATTATAATAATATTAAATAAATAAAAGCCACATTACTAGTTTCTCCACTCTCAGTAACGTAGTTTTATTTTCAATCCCACCATTCTATAGCATGATGGCCTGAAATGGCATGAATGGATAAAAAAGCTAAGAAAAAACTAATGATACGTTGACATATGACGACAAGTAATTTCAATAAGACCGCCATATACCCTCTGTCATGACATTAATAATAACATAGCTACTATTTACAGAAAACAGTTAATAGGTTTTATGAAAACGTACCAAAGTATCAGCATCTAGGAAGACACATTTGTCGAACTGCGTGAGGTTCCAACAGTGGATCTTCGTGAAGGTGATGCCGAGTTCGGGTCGCTGCAGTAGAGCGAGGTGGGCCGCGTCCCCCGAGTCCAGCACGTCCACAATCACCACATCACTGAACACTGCGTTTAGGCGCTCTCTGAGGGCATCCGACATAATCAATAACTCGTCTTGAAAATCATTTAGAAACTGATGATATTTGTTTGTCTTTCGTGCTAAAAGAAAACTCAGCTACCCCACTTAAGATTAGTGATCAGCTTGATTGAAGCAGGTGTAAGTAAATCAATAGAAAGGACCTGAAGAGGGTCTCGTGGCAACGAATTGTTGATTCTAAGACATGCCGATTTCCTTATGTTGTTTTTCTTTATAGTTTGATAGTTAATATTAAACAAGTTATGAGTGTAATACGTATAGCTAGTGAATTTATAAAATAAAATAGATACTGATGAACATTTTACAAACCGCAATCTAGCTCCAAAGTAAGTCAAGCTTGTATTAATACGAAAAGATAATTTCATAATGCTTACACCTATAACCTCAATTAACAGGATAAAAGTCAGTAAACCACACGATGTTGCACTCTGACACATAGGAAGTGAAATAACCGAAGATAAAGTTTGAGATACCTAACTTAATGACATTTAACGGATAGATGAATAGCTCAGTCAAGATATACTGGATTCTGAAGGTAATAATGAAATAAACATAGGTACCTTATGCCATTAGTGACGGCCGAAAACATAGGACTTGGGACAGTAAATTAACTGAAGATAAAGTTTCAGATAACTTGATGAGATTTTAACGAATAGATGGATAGCTCAGTTAAGATACTGGAGCTGGATTCTGAAGGTAATAATGAAATCAACAAAGGTATGTTACCTCATGGCATTAGTGACGGCCGGTGTGATGAGAACGACAGCCGGGTATTCGGAGCTAATGCGGCGCAGCGAGTTTGCAAGCACCAATGCTCCGAGGCCGTACGAATCGTTCGTCGCTAGTGTTATCCATGCTCGATCTGTTGAACACATTCAATTCATAATTATTTTAATAAATTCGAAAGTAACTGTCTCACTGTCTGCTTGTAACTCGCTGTTGCCACTTGTAGACTCCATAAAGTTAGTAAATCGTTTAAAGGGCAAGGTGTACCCTTTTATAACAAACTCCCAAGAGATGTACAAAAATTGTCAATTAACAAATTTAAAAACGTAATTAAACAAAATCTTTATAAAAGAGCCTACTATAAAATATCGGATTATTTAGAAGATAGAGAAGCTTGGGATTGAAATTGCTACAACTCGTTCAAAATGTTACAATTTAGACGTAATTTATTTTCTGTACGAGTATTATGTATTGTAAAAGGATCATAAAAAAAACAACCAGCCTTGTGATTTTAACGAATAAAAATATTTGACTTTTTTTGACTTTTTAACGTTTTCACGACTAAGCGGCTGCACCGATCTTGATGATATTTAGTAGGACCTGAATTGAGACATACTTATGCCACTATTTATTGACAAACTACGAGTGCGATTTCGAAGCCGCGGATGGAAGCTTGTAAATAATAAATAAATAAATGGACATTTCACACAATGCTATCTTGCCTCAAACTAAGCAAAGCTAGTAATGGGAACCAGATATCATTTGCCGCAGATATAAGAATAATCTAAGTTTAAATAACTACAACGATCCTCTAGAAAATATGATGTTTAAAAACGAAACCATTTCAAAAATATGAACGGACGAAATTGTTTAACTGAGTGCATTCTCACATTTTCCTAACTTTTGATTGTCTTCGAAGAAATATATTAAAAAAAGCATCAATATCTTACCAATATTTAAAAACAGTAAGTACCTAATAACATCGACGAAAGGTCCAATAGTCGTTAAAGATTTATTAATGTAGGTATTTATAATTAAAAGACTGGACCTTATACTTCACTTATAGACAAGCATTTAGCAAACATAACATTATTGCCTTGCTTTTTAATAAATAAATAAAATAAATATTGCTGGACATTCCACACAGCGCTATCTAGCCCCAAACTAAGCAGAACTTGTACTATGGGAACCAGATATCTGATAGAATACTTATATACTTTTTTTTGTAAATACATACCTACTTATAATATATAGAAAAACATCCAGACCCGAAACAAATATATGTAGATCATGCAAACATTTGTTCCGCGGCGGGAATCGAACCTGCTACCTCCTGCGTCTCAGCTGGCTATTAGCCCACTGCACCACGGAGGTCGTCAATATAATAAGTAGTAGATTAGATTAGATTATATAATTCTTTATTGCATACCATAAAACAATTCAAATAAAAAAGAACATCGTAAATCTATGGATACAATTGGCGGTCTTATCGCTAAATAGCGATCTCTACCAAACAACCTTTGGATGGAATGGACTGTGTGGACATTACCTGGGGTGTAATGGTGTACTACATAACAATGTAATAAAGCAAGGCAACATTGAGGATCAGTAAATATCTGTCAAAGCTAATTTTATATTGAAAACAGTTGCGTACCTAAATATGATCCTGCCTGATCAGTAAAAGAACGAAAACGAGTAACACCTTTTAAAAATTGTTGTAGTGATCCTTCAATGTCAAGGCAACTGTATTAGATTTTAATTTCCTAATCCTAAACTAATTTAATTTATATTCTCCAGCAGTCTTCTCTTTCAATGATGCCAAATACGTAAATATCTAAAATAACTGGAAATTGCCAAGGAATTACGTAGTTCGATATTTTAGTATTTTACATGATCAGAGTTGTCGTCATAAAAAGTTGTTAGGAAATGCGCAGTTTGATCTTCTTGAGAAAATGTATGTAGGTAGAGGATATTATGATGTTTCTGGCACGTGTACAGAAGTTGGCGCCGTGTAGCCCTAGAGCGTGCGCATTATTTCCCTCTTGTCAATAATAACACGTGCTAATGAAGAACAGGGTAACTTAGGTACCTATCATACCTACCTACCTACTACTAATTGAGGCTATTAGAAAAAAGTCGTAACCTGTTGCGAGAGTAGGAATTTAATTTTTGAGGGTTTCGTTTATGAAACAAACCACAGATATAATCTGGAGAAAGAAGCAGGCTCAAAAATCTTCACATAAATAGTTCCTGGCATCCAGCAAGCGTGGGCCACATTGAACGCTATATAATAGACAAGTGCCGCACGTTTTAACAGAAATAGCGCGACACAAATAAAATTCGAAATAAAACCACTGTATAGCGTCAGATATTCAGCGAGTCAGCGACGCCTGCCTTGTCCACAATTAAACTGGTAATCAGTCTTTCCTAAAGACATCCAGCTTTAGACGTCGGGACTTGGCACAAACTGTTGACAAATCGACACACAGATAAATCAATTGCACGGCTTCAAAAAAGTTAATTCGAACTGTCAAGACCTGACCTGAATACTACTGCGATACCTAGTAAAAGCACGTTATTGAATATAAACAAATTATTGATTGATCGATAACTTGCATCTCAAAATGGAAAACAGTAACACTTTTGAAATCACATCGGCAGGTAGGTATGTTATGCACATCAGCACTCGCAATGTTCTCAGTTTCTTGGAAGGACTTATAATTTGGCATCAAGATGGGAACCAGAGAGTGGCCTAATGATATGAAATTGTATTTGTAATAAATAACTTCATTAATTTATAGTAATTTTGCCTTCTTATTGTACATAATTTATTTATCAAACATCCTATCCTCCAGATCTAAAATTGCTTCAGGAAATGCCGTCATTCACTGAATTCATTACTATTTTGCGGCCAGACATCATCAACCACTAGATATTCGTTTTATTAGAACAACATCAACATCGTGAAATCACATTTGGATCCGCCTTTGAAAACAGAGCATGATGTATGGAAGCGGCTCGAGCAGATACCAGATTTAGATAGATGGAAATATATTCGTGCTGGCAAAGGCTCCCCTACAAGGCACTTGAGTTCCGAGATGCCAGGATCAGACACGGCGCGGGAGCAATGTCCCTGTGGTTTCTATTTAGGTGCGGCCGGTCCGGCGGGATGGAACCACGCGGGCAGTCGACCGTTTAACAGAATAAAGGAATGCAACGATGACGAGTAATGTTTTCAAATTAAATTATATAAAGCGGCAATTATTTACAAGAACAAGCAATTGCCGTTACTCAAGCAAGAAAAGGAGTGTGCACTTTCTAAGTTCGCATCTAACTACGAACAGTGCACGCCACCAATGCATTTCTCCGAGCCAATATTTAGTTTTCAGTACCTACCTACTGAGAGAAAACATTAGATAAATGTAGAAATCTCTAGAAAGCCTAGGACTGGTTTTCAAGACCCTATTTCTGACAAGAGAAGGCTATCCTTTAAATCTCTAATAAATTGAATGACATCAACATGCACTTATATTATAGTCTACAGAATCTAGACTGTATAACAAGCCAGACAACACGTAAAGTTCCGGGTTCTATTCCTATTTTATTGAATAAATTATAGGATGATTGGTATGTACGCTAAGTGTGTGTAGGAAAAAACATAAATCTGTATTCTTAATCATGAGTGTGATGTTGTTGATAAATTATATTATGAAGGTATTTAGAAGAAATGTATGTCCTTCCCTACATATACATACCTATCTATGTCAAAGAATATTTTGTGTACCTACCTACACTGAAGAATTTAAATGGCGCCAGTTATACCGCAATCAGATCGGATGAACCTTCGTGGTTGGTATCGAATATCAGATATTAAGCCACAAGCAAGACCAATGAGAGATACCTATAATCATCATCATATCACCTATGGGACGTGCACTGCTGAACGTAGGCCTCCCCCATAAATTTTCAGAGCAACCGACCTTGTGCACCCAACGACTCCCAGTAAGCTTTACCAGGTCGTCTTTCCATATAGTGGGTATACATAATATCGATAAGTAAATATTGCAAAAGAAGTTAAACTTACCATTAAGGCGAATTTTGATGTGGATTTGTACAGAGAAGGGTCACGCACGGTCAAGATTATTGCACTCTTTTCAGCAGATTAACAAATAGTACGTAACTAGAGCTGATAATTTATGTTGATAGGTGCAATGTTTATGAATGTATTTGCAGATAACATGGTGTGTTTACGATCTCGTATAAGATAAGTGAACAAACAGTGAAAGCTATTTTACGTTAGTCCATCCAATTTTTTAATATATTACTACATATTCAATTATTTAAAAAAATTATTATAAAATTGCATAGCTATTTCAAGCAACATAAGATAACGTTGAAGGGGTCAGTTAATAAAGATAGACACGCCAAACCAGAAAAACATTTCAAGGTTGAATCTCTAGGAATTCATTTTGATGGAATGAAAATCGTTCTACTTAGAGGTTTTTCGTGTTTTACGTTGAAAAAGAGGGAAAACTTTTTTAAATGGAGGCCGTTACCGTTTCAAGTTTCATATACATAATGTAATTGTACGTTACCTATTCATGTAGGTAGGTACTAGGCCTAGGTACCCACATAATATTTGTGAAACTGCCTCCATGATATTATATTGTTACGAGTTTAAGAACAAATTAAATTAAGTACATAATAGTTATATCTGAACACAAAAATATGCATACAATTATATAGGTACTTACTAAAACTACGCTTCTTTGAATTATGTCTGATCTAACCTACCTACCGCTAATAATCCATTCGACTGGAACATCGTAATTAACTTAGCCAAATTGTCGTGGCATATTAAACGCTACTGATATTTAAATAATAATGTAAAAATGGTAATCACACAAAATGCTTACTTGACATTATGTGGCCGGGTGTAGTCTCGTGCGTGACAGTTCCACCTCCGATATTATCACGAACTACACGCGCTCTTCGCGCAACACTAGCAAATGCACGGAGCGTGCGCGACCGGCGACCGCGACCCCCTCGCACCGGCACACACACACACTTCCATGGGCAAACGTCAAAGATAATACATACAGCACACATAGGCAGGTACAGCTGTAAGCGCATGCGTGTATGAACTACCAACAAAGTAAATTCTAAAAAAAGCAACTGCAAAGCCATTATTATTAGATTAGCGTTAAAAAATATAATTATTACAAAGCAAATAGCGTAATGATTAAAAAATGTATCAAGTATACATTTGTTTTTAGAACTGGCAACTCCGGTTAACAGCTGTTCGCTGCGATCGATAGATGTCGGTGGCAGTCGCTTTATTTTCGTTGCCGTACAGCAGCAGCAGCGGTATCTGTAGTAAAAATCACTTCGCTAGTATTTGAAGAGCCGTATATTTCAGGCGGCCCGCGGTCTTCCCTTCTTTGATACAATTTGCACGTAAATTCGGGTCGATGAACGAATCTAAGAAATAATTTATGCCATAAACAAATATTATGAAGAACGCTGAGATTCTAAATAATAGTAGGAAGCGATACACGAACGTTAAAAGCGTGAAATGAATTATATACGATGGTAGTCTGTTGTGTTTGTTTTCGGTGTTTCGGTGGTAACGCAAGGAGCGATGGCAAATTCCCCTACGAGCATAGAAACACAAATAGACAGTTTCTTGGAACAGTTCAAAAGAAGTGCCTCCAGGGCCATGGAGGAAAGAATGGAGTGGCCTGATGGTCCCTCCCCATCAGCGGTCGTGAAATCTCGGAGTAGCTGCTTTACATTAGATTCAGCATCTGGTAAGTATATTAAAATTTTATATTAGGAACTTACAACACGATTAATGTGAAACATTGATTTAATTCAAGCAAGGCTGCTGGTTTGTTTTGTGCTTGCGACAGTAGGTAGGTATAGCAACAAAAAAAATAGTTATTTAAGTAGGATGCTAATAACTACCTAGGTTAGGTAGGTATTAGATACCTTGCTTGCAATTTTTTAGCGGAATTCTGTTTTATTATGGTTGTCTACCTACGCAGTACGCACGCACCTAGAGGCATTATGGATAGGTAGGTACTTCGTTACATAAACTTAAATATAAGCCGTTAAGAAAACACACTGAATGTTCATTAATTAAAACATTTTGCAATCATTGGATCCACCAACACAAATCAAAACAAACAAATGAACAATTCGCGCCCATTATTATTTTTCAAAATGATTCAATATCTAGGTAGGTATGACGGTTTCGCAGCTGATGACAGCAAGATGACGTAAAATCCGCAAACCTGTATAGGTACCTGGATAGGTACATACAAAATGCGTTTTATTTTCAGAAAGTGATCCGGTGAAGTCACTTCCTGCGATGAGTCAAAACTTTGTTTAGTTCAGTACACATTTTGACAACGGATGCCAAGCTTTTTAGTTCCGTTTATCTCCCTCCCGTTAGTAAAATTACGTCGGTAAGTAAGTACTTACTTACACTACCATGCACACGTCTACCATACCTTACGTGTAGTAACTAAGCCCCAACGGCCTTAGTCCAAAGTTTCTTAATAGGTATCTAGTTAAGTAGGTCCTAAGCTCGTTTTGGATTATGAGACAGGTACAAAAGATTAAGAGAATAGAATAATGTTTTATAGTATATACCAGGTATACCTACTTAAAAAAACGAATTAATTAAACTCTAGTTTGTAAGTCTGATTAACTTTGTTTATGTTTTTATTGTAACAAGGATTAACCTAAAAAGTTTATCCTTGTCGGTGCTAATTTTTTATATCAAATGGTGCTTTACCATTTACCCATTTCCAAACGTTGCTGCGGTTGTTCAACGGAAGCTTGCTTTTGTTCCACTTCGATGCCGACCCTTTTATAATGTTCATAACCTGATGAACAAGTTATAATGTCATGAGCCATGTGTGCAGGTAAAATACAAGTGATAAAGTTAAATAATTTTAATCATTCACGCACGACCTTGTTTTATTTGGTCTTTTGTATGCCCCCTAGGATTAGCCCTCCAAGATTAAAAAATCGAAATTCCTACGGAAATTCCTGACATTTGATGAAAATGCCGGACTTTCTTGTAAATATAACATTAATGTAGTTAGCACCGTGCATGTGAATGCAATTCTCGAATTCTCGAATTTTGGGAGCAATAAATATCAGTAATGATCAAAATGACAAAAACCATAAGTAATGTTGATTGTTAATTTATTTGTAAGGAATGAAAATGTTTGGTTTATTTTATGTTTTATTTTACTCGTTACCTACTTAAATTGTAGAAATTCCGGACGGGATTCCCCCCGCATTCCGGACAAATACCTATATTACCGGACATGTCCGGAAAATTCCGGGCGTATGGCTACCTATGGTATGAC
Source organism: Philereme transversata (assembly GCA_963924445.1). Classification (NCBI taxonomy): domain Eukaryota; kingdom Metazoa; phylum Arthropoda; class Insecta; order Lepidoptera; family Geometridae; genus Philereme; species Philereme transversata. Next base: position 18,507,567 of record OZ004342.1, read on the forward strand.
AACTAGGTCACTCTCTCAGAACTTTAATCAACAACAAAGGACTGCAAAAAAACTTTTAAAAGCGGGCAAGTATTCAGACAGACTGGATTCTGAATATTGCAAAGTATAAAGATGCTTAGCCAGTAGCCACACTAATTTTACATACAAAGTCGACATACTAAATTTAGTCTGTTTGAATTTAGTGCACTAAATATTGCAAAGTGTAAAGCCCGCTTAAGTAGTAGTGTATGTTGAAAGGCGCTAAAATAGTGGTCATTCTAGTGATAAAAAGTATCACTTACAAAGAAACAACTATAACCAAATACCTACCAAGGACAGAACTTTCGTCACGTTAATATTTTTTTATTGAAATCTAGTCATCGCTTAATTTCTATTAAAACTGCTTACAATCCGCATTTAATCCCACTGCTGGGCATAGCGCTATCTATCTCTTCGCTGATGACAGGCATCAGCCGCTATCCAGTGCGTTCGTGAGGCATGGGTATGGAAAAGATCCGAAAGAGCTACTGCTGTTGCCACCGGACTACGATTCCACGGAAGCCATATTAACCGCCATTGCTTAAGTCTCTTTTTTAGAAAACAGGTATAATAGGTAGGTACCTATGTATCTCTATTGTACAAATAATGAAAATAAATAAATAATAGGTAATATAGATAAATAAAAATATAATTTCGTGACATTTACTATTTAAATATAATTTATAAATATTGTCATTAATTTTATTGTAGGTACCTCTACTTACTTGTTATCATTTAATTTGTTTATATTTGTTATTTACGTATAATCTTAGGTACCTATATTAGGCCGAGTATTTGTCGAAATTAATCTTTGACAACGACAATTTCGAAAGGTGTCAGTTGAACGAACGAGCATACTTTCGAAAATATGAACGCTGTGTGATGACATGGCGGTTCGGTAAAAAGGTTACTTTTTTATGTTAATCGGCGTAAACCTTGTGTGAATAAAATAAAATGTTTGTATGTAATCAAACTGCACATATGTATTAAGAATGAAGTTTTATCGAATTTCTTAGTCAGGCAGTCAGATATTTTAAATTTTACCGCGTAGTATTTGAGTAGCGTCGATACGGAAATGCGCACGCCCTAAGCGCCTTCTGGCGGCGGCGCACTGTACTAATTACATGTTCTGCGGCGTCCTCTGATTTTGTTCACGGAAAGAGAATCGCCATATTGCTTCCGTGAATTCTGTGAAATAATTGTGCATTTCTCTTCAATTATGACTGCAATATCAATATGAAGTGAATTAAAGTGAACCATTATCGACCGTGGAAAGCTGGGATACATTTTCACGCGTCTCTGCCCGTGATTCAGAGCGAAAAAGGTGAGTTTCAATGTTCCGTTGCTGTGACTATATGGCCCAATATTCCACGGGAGTTCGATCCGCTATGCGATAATGAAACTTAAAAAATGCGATTAAGGTTAATAATTGCGCGGTTTTTGTTATGTTTATTTACATGAATTTGAAAACTTAACGCGGTTTTCTCGCAATTTGTTTCGGGGTTGGCGATCTATCGGTCGGGGCGGATTTGCTTTGTACATACGTGTATGTAGAGATACATGTGATCTGACATGAGCGATCGTTTGTAGCAGGGAGCGGGCGGGATGTCGTACGAAAAGATGGAAGTGGTGAATCCCGCAGAGAAGGAGGCGAGTGAGGTCCTGCATTCGCTGCTGTCTGTCGAGAGACGGAGTGTTGACAGCAAGGAGGCGATCATTGTCACGCTCCCGTCGGATCAGAACGGAGGCGGCGAGTATGGCGAGGGCGCGCAGTGGCATACGCCCATGGGCCAGCATTCCGTCTTCGAGATGAGCTCACAGGGCATACAGCAGCATAATTTCAATGGTCACCAAGATCAGGTATTGTGTTAAAATAAATAATTTAAGTGAAATAAAACAACTTAACTACTCACATACAATTTATAAAATTGACCTATATTTACTGATAAATTGCAGGTTTTGTGGCAAGGGCACACCATCCAAGTTGAGAATGGGGCAAGTCTACAAGCCCTGCCGGGTACATACACCATGGAGTTTGGCCCGCACATTGAGACAGGTGACTTGGATGTTGATAAAAAGCCCAAAATGGAAAAGAAATCAGGCAAGAAAAAGAAAAAATCTGAGTCTGACAGTGATGAAGATGTCTTTGACAATAAACTGGAAGATAATCCTGCTCAGGTATTCTGCTCATTTATTCATTATAAAGGCTCTTTGTTATTGAAATGTTCAAAAATTACAAATCGACGGCAGAAAGCGGAAATGGCGTATCTCAAAAATTTCCGCTGTTCGATATTGAAACATCAATTGCTATAACTAGTTAAAAATCAATGAAGCAGTAACTTTAGGGCATTCCAATTAACTGTATCAAATAAAACTTAGATTGATAAAAATATTTTCCAAATTTCAACGTTCTATCTTTATTAATGTACGAGTTATGATTTTTTAAAATAGTTTTTTGGCTCTGGTGTACAATTAGATATTTTGAGATACGACAAAATCGCTTTCTTCCATCGAAATGTTAAATAGGTGGCTCAAAAAAGTGGATTCTTATACTGCTACCCTGCACTTGATATTCACTGAGTGCTTTTATCAAACCTTGTAAAAAGAGAAGTTGTAATCCTTTCTCTGTTTGTGTGTCTATGCCATGAGTGGCATTATCACCCAAATGTGTACTGATTTGTATGTGGTTTTTAGGGCTACATAGTCTGAAAGTTCCTTTTACTTTCCTTTCCTTATAGTTTCGCTATGTCTGTCTTTAGTTACAACCATTTTACCCATAGACTTTAATTAGTCCTGTAATGCTAAAATTTTGCATGATACATTTTGCTGATGCCTAGTAAGTTATTATAAAAAAATCTTGTTTAGGGTACCTCCCTTTAATATAAGCTGGGGTGATTTTTTTTCTGTAAACTTAATTTTGTATTATAATGAGTTACAGTTGTACTGAATACAGAATTCTTCACTGTGTGTGATCCGATACGCGCTTAATCAATTCATTTTATTTAAAAGGTGATTTACGGACTGGTATTTGAGAGATTTTTCTTAGTTATGTCTGTCAAATTAGTGCAGCCAGTCCAAATACAGGAGCATTTTTTTATCAAACTTATATTGACTTTTATACATTTAACTCCGTTCAGTTCTTGTTTGTGGTTACTGTGACTAGTGTGTCACAATTCCGCCAATGTCAAGTCATGATATTGTTATAAACTTATTAAGATAGTACATCAAGAATATGATTGGTATTCTGAATTTTGAAACGTTGATTACAGATGATAATAGTAAAGCTAAAGTGATGTGTTGTCACTGTGAAGCTTGCCATATCAAGTAGTCAAGTACTCATTTCATAAAAACTAATTTTGTAGAAATTAAATAAAATTATAGTACTTTTCTACTGAACAAGTTTTCTTAACTGATATATTCAAATAAAATTAATAACATCTAATCACATTACTTTGACCTCTAGTTATGAGTTCATAAGTGGCTGTGATATGTTCCTAAAATTAGAATTAATTCTTCAATTAATTAATTGGGGTTTTAACAGCTAAGCTTACCTGTTTCCATAGATTTATTAATGTGCACTCTGTCTGATAAGAATAAGCTAAAAACCATTTCGTATTGAAGAAATGCATTTAAGTTATATTAATATTTGGTAATTATTTATTTCAGGTCCATGAGAGACTGAGGAGAGGCTGCGATTGTAAAGACAACTGTTATCGTGGGCTCAATCCTGAGGCAGTATACCGCCACAGACTAAACATTGCTGAACTGACTAAAAGTGAACATGACATGTATCTAATGGGCATAACCATGGCAAGCCTGGCCAATCCCGCCGAGACCTCGAGACATAAAGTTAGGAGGAGACTGAGGGCGTGCTATGTGTATCAAGGGAGGAAAGTTTGTTTAGAAGCTTTTCTGTATCTGGAGAATGTTACGCACTACCAGCTCAAGCGCATTCGGCAGCACGTGATGACGCACGGCGTCGCGCCGCGGATACACGGCAACGTCGGCAAGAAGCCGTACAACACGTTCACGCTCGACATCTACAAGCACGCCACCAACTTCTTGAAGGAATACCTGAAGCAACATGCAAGCTCCCCTAAAGATGTGCAGCCATCAGGGGACGGTAAGAAAGCCAGCAAGACAGTAATCATTCAAGGTGACTCAAGAAAGCACCTGTTCGAGGCCTACAAAGAGTATGGAGAGATTCTAGAGCCCGGAGTAAAATTAATGGGATACTCAACTTTCCGAGCGTTTATGAAAGACCAATTCCCGCACGTCAAATTCGCGACGAAGAAACAGGAGATTACCAAAGATATGGTGCCTTTCCGTAGCGGTAAATGCATGACATACGACAAAAACAAAGATCCTATTAGGATACAGCAAGAAAAGGAGAAGGCGGATGCGAAGAAGGCAGCTATGGAGGCTAAAAAGAAGGAGGAGGAAAGGGAACAACAGGTGCAACAGCAACATCAACAAGTTCAACAACAACAGCAACAGCAGCAGCAACAACAACAACAACAGCAGCAGCAACAACAGCAGCAGCAAGTTCAACAACAAGTGCAAGTACACCAACAGCAACAAATGCAGAACCAACCTCATGTTGTTATGCAACAACAGCCTCAACAAATGCAGCAGCAAATGCAACTTGTCCCTCAAGTCAGCCAGCACCAACAAGTGTTACAGCAAAATGTGCAGCAAGTATCGCAACAGCATTTGCAATCACTCGGTGTCTCGGAGGAGAATGGGCAGCCTGTCGAGATGACGCAACAGGTGATACCACTTGCGGTGGTCCAACAACCGCAGCAAGCGTACATTGTCACACCTGTGTCACACTTCCAGACCCGTGTGCAGGGCACCTGGTACAGACATTGACCCCCACTGAGCACTCCCGGTTGATATCTTGGTATAGTGCTGTTGACTGCTCTCGAATGTGCAGTGTACGTAACTGAGATGTATCGGCGACAGAACTGTTGTAAGAGTAACTTTGGCAATAAGTTAGCGAGGATGGTTGGCTCACTCACCAATAACAGTCGATCAGAAATTAGCAACTGACAATGTCATTAGTATCAATTAGAGTTAGTTCGAGATTGCAATGTCGCGTTATTTTTGGAGTGCGAAAGGCAATCTCTTAGAAAACAGCATAGTCAGTTGCAAATACTGGTTCCTGATGATCGCCTTTGGTGCGTGAGCTTGCTTAGGGATCCACCTGTTCAGTATTGGTTGAGAAACTGATTTATAAACTATCTATTAAGAATAATCTTATACACTTACACCATTATTTAGCGAGTAGCTAAGTAGTTTATTTTATATTTGTGTACCTACTTATCATTTTAAGAGGTGTGTATGAAGTATTTATAATATTCTTTTAGAAGATTTGTGTAGTGGAGATGCTTGTGTGTCAAGGACTCATCTCAACCGACTCATCGTGAAAAGACATTGATAAAGCTGTTATCAGTTTTAATGCATTTTGTGTGGTATGAAGAAGTAAAGGATGTCTGGAAAGCATTTGAATCACCGAAATCTGTTTGTGTTTTCATTGTATGTTCATGGTTCTCATGAGCCCGTAACATCTATTTTTATTATGGTTGTGAGGCTTGGTCTTTTCCATATTGTTATATTTTGAAATCATAGTAAGGGCTGAAAAGTGGAGAGACAGATCGCTCGGTGCCGCAAGTGCATATTATTTTGCTACTGTTGAATGACTGTTTAGTTTTCGTTGCAAAGTGTGATGTCCGTTTGGTTTATAAAAAGCAGTGCCTTCAATCAATTCACTATGTAATATCTTAAAAAAGCTCCTGTACGTTTAATTTCGAGAATAGGATTAAATTGTTAGTATTTCTTTATACAGGTTGAGTTGTTTGAGGGCCATTGAGGCTTAATCTGAACTACGGTCAATGCCTATGCTAAATTGGCTCGTGGTTTCCTGCAGCTAATTTGTGTAGGAGTCATAGTTTTTGGCCTCAATGGTGTTTGCGAAACACACCCTGTATACATCTCACACATAAAATTGTAAAGTATGAAACTTATTTTTATAAGTGGTGTATATCTTTTTGAACGGGAATATAGATATATTTATAGTTGTAAGCTAAGTCACGCAATAAATCATTTCAAATTTTCACGTAGAGATAACATTTTCGCTATCCACAAAACACAAGTAGGGAGGATTTATTTGGTGAATAGCATTTTGGTACATTTATATATTACCGAAATACATATCATAATGTATGGAGCATCATTAAAAACAGATAGATAAGAAATTTGAGATTTGAAAATATTGGTGGACACTAATTTGGTAAAAAGGAAATGGCGCACAAAAATTGGATATAATTTTAAAACAAATTCATACCAAGTGAATACTTTAAATCATTATTTATTAAAATTTTATAATAATAACTTAGCTATATTATGTCTATTTTAAATTTGAATTATTTTGGAGCCCATCACATATTTATATTTTAAGTAGATTTTAATTTTATGCATAGTCAACCCTATTCCAATTCTTTATATCATGTACCTTCTTGGTAGGCAATTATTGTCAGTGCGGACCCTCGGGACCGGTATTTATTCATATTTTTACACTATCTTTAAATAATCACTGCACACCAAAGAAGTCTGAATCGACTTACTCGGGACCTAGTTACAATCAAAATCTTCACGAGATGTTTGTATTTGATTTAAGTATCAAGTTTAACGATTTTGTTCTGCAGGATACAGATGCATTAGAAATCCAACAAGCAATATTAGTAGGTCTAAAGTAAAAAAAAGCGTGTGTGTACTTCTTATGTACGCACGTAAGAAGTTATACTTCTTTGGCGTTAATAAGTAGGGGTATTATGTCATTTGCGCACCACTTGGATAAATTATCCATGGTGCGCAACTTTCGTCACATGCTGAAAATATACTAATTCTGGCTTCCACCAGCAGATTCGTACGCGTGGTTTAAACAAAAAGTAGCCTATGTGTTAATAAAGGTTATAATCTACGTACATACCAAATTTCATCGAAATCGGTTCAGCCGTTACTACGTGAAAGAGTAATAAACATCCATAGAAACTTTCGCGTTTATAATATTAGTGGGATGGGATGTTTCTCCAACGGGCCAAAAGAAGTATAACTTTAATAAATCGACTGATGCAGAACACTACCTAATACATAAATATTAGTTAATGAAGAACGAAGAGGGTGACGATTGTGAAAATCTCATTTTTGAGCTAAGATAGTGTTATGTAAATGATAGAAGTGTGTATGTAATCATAATCAATTTTACCTTTAGACAGTACAGAAATTGTGCCTAGAAAATATCTTCTATGCTTATCCATGTATTTTTATAGTGCAATAACATGTAAGATTCGAAGGAGATTATACTCGAGTTCATATTATTTGCAAACGGTGCAGTCAAATAAACCACAGTGAATTAACGACCTCAGCGGCGAAGCAGCCGAGTAGCCGGCTGAGGGGCATGCAGCGCGGGCTTTATTCCCGGTGCAAATTAATTTATATACTGTGGGTTCTGATTCCTGTGATATAGGGAATTCGAATGTGAAATCGACATTAAATAATAATAATTAATAAATATTGCTGGATATCTCAAATAGCGCTATCTAGCCCCAAACTAAGCAGAGCTTGTACTATGGGAACCAGATAACTGATAGAATACTTGTATACATCGACATTGTAATTGTTGAGAAAGGCACGTTTGCACCGAAACATGAATAATAATTTACTTCGAATCGTAGTGATTGCCCCTAGCCTGGAATTTGGCATCTATGTTCCAAATTTACCGTAGGAAGACATGATGTGATAGAAAATAAACTTTTTTACGCTAAATTTGTTTTTTAACTTGTATCATTGTAAAAGTAAACGGTGTCGAGGCCCACGCCTTCCTCCAGCGAGCCGGTGCCGAGCTGGAACCGGTGATTGGTGTCGGGCCGGGGGTGTTCGACGCACTCGTTCTGCCTCGGCTCATTGCTCTCCTGCACTCGGCCACTCCTCTCTAAATTAATAAATTCTCAGCGTCGCCGTTCAATTTGTAAACAAAAGTCATTGTTTCGGCCTCAATCGGACAGTTTGACGATAGCTAGTTGCCTAAGCGGGCGCGCGCGGTGTCATCTTACGACTTGCTGACCTCGGAGACAGTCGCTAATCATGAAGTTTTGGAAGTGTAGTACCAAGTCGGAGCGGCGAGCCGCCGTTCTCGGTGAGTGCAGTACCTACCTATAATAATTTCAATCAATATTATTTGAATTGGTTGCATTCGTAGTTTATTGACCGAGTGTAAGTTATTTAACGTTATTGGAGTACCTTACCCACTTACAGGCAGATGTTCAGCGATTTGTGCAAATTGTTCTAATTAAAATGAAGAGTTCATGAGGGACGACCGACGCCGCGACGACTTGCAAGAACTATATTTCGATTAGTTTTAAAAACGAAAAGTTAATCTTGTCGGTTATAGGTCGCTTAGGAAATACTTATCTCTATATGGTTTTATAATAGGTACGATGACGCCATGGTACAGATACGTGGTCTTTCACAATGGGCCTCATAAGAAAGCTCATGGTCGCTCAACATGCAATGGAGAGAGCTATGCTTGGTGTTTCTCTTCGAGATCGAATCAGAAATGAGGAGATTCGTAGACGAACCAAAGTCACTGACATATAAATAAAATTTATTTATTATATGCAACTAAACCTATATACAAAGCTCACATAGATCCTGTCCATCCAAAGGTTGCCTGAAAGAGATCGCTTTTAGCGATAAGGCCGCCCATTGTACCTATTATTTAAGAGTGTATTTTCTTATAAATGTTTGTATTTAAATGGTGTGCAATAAAGGAATTATATATCTATCTACAAAGCAAAAAAAAATATTGCTGGACATTTCACACAGCGCTATCTAGCACCAAACTAAGCAGAGCTTGTACTATGGGAACCAGATAACTGATAGAATACTTATATATATTTTTTTTGTAAACACATACTTATAATATATTGAGAAACAACCAGATCCGGAACAAATATCTGTAGATCATGCAAACATTTGTTCCGCGGTGGGAATCATCCGCTACTTCCTGCGGCTCAGCCGGCTATTCGCCTACTGCACCACGGAGGTCGTCGAGATATCACAAAAGATTAGCAAGCTGAAGTGACAATGAGAGTACATAGCTCGAAGAACTGACGGCCGGCACTGGAAAGCGCAGCGTAGGATGATCCTCCACTAGATGGAAAGAAGACTTCATAAAGGTTGCTGGGAGCCGTTCGATGCGGGCGGCACAAGATCGTTCGCTCTGGAAATCAATGAGGGAGGCCTATGTTCAGCAGTGGACATCCTTTGGCTGATATGAAGTACGAGGTTTTATAACGTGGCTGGGTATTTTTACGTAAAAGGAGAGTACAGCAACAATTCTACCTACAGATCTCCGATTATCCGCTATCGCCAATAAGTTTAAATGGACGGAAATTGTCTGCCAGTCTTTATTAGTTTGTGCACAACGCCTTTATTTGTGTCTGATAAAGAGTAAAGGACAAAGAAATAATTTATTCTTACGTTGAATTCTTTGGTTAAATTTCGCACGTAGGTAGGTACTTGCCTTTTCAAAACCTTGGTACCTAAGAGCTTTTTCAGGCATACTTGTGTAGCTGTTTTCCGGTTCGGGTTAAGAGGGTAGGTGTTGCACTCCTCTGGCCTGCTGTACAGCTATTAATGAAGATGATTGGCTCTGTAAAAGAACGCAGCCGCTGCTGTAGTGACTAGTGACCTACGAGGCAATGCTTTGTTTGCACATAAAGGGTATTAAACCATTGGTTTGATACCATTTATGTGATAAGCCATTTGCTTGTTCTATCTCCAAGTAGTATAAAAAAAAGAGTAGATGGAGTGGGCGATGTCCGCAATCCACACCATCGCATACATGATTGCTATGCGAGCCGTGATGCGTCCATCGTCGGCCTTTGTTTGCAGTTCGCATTGTCCTTCTGTTCCGACTTTTACTGACTCATTGTTAGGATTCCTATAAATTTTAATGGGACGGCTGTTTAATAGTTACCCAAGTGCGTGTCGAACCAGGCACAGTGAAGGGTTCCGTAGCCAGTACGACTGTATCTTACCCATAATAATACTAGTGGTTCGCCCCGAACTGAGATCTCGTGAGTCTACCATAAACACAAAAAAATATTATTCGTACTCTTTGACTATCAAAATAATGCCACGAAATAAGTAACCAAATAACTTGACCTACGGTTTCATTCAAATTACAGTTAACGGGAGTTCATGTTAATTTGTTACTTTTTTGGGGCACAAATTGCAGTTATTCTGGATTTCAGACTTTGGCCTATATTTGTGTCACTAAAGCTACACGCATACCAAACTTCAGCACTGTGGGGTCACTGGTGTACCCTGTGAATTTTGTCAAAGTTCAGTTTTTATTATGGCTAATAACTTGAAAACTCCAAGGTTTAAACTAAAAATAAAAACAGGATCGAAATATACACACAAAGACCTTTCATTTGACGCCCCATTTGACCTAATAGTCTCATTTTCATTTTTTTTACCCCTCTTGAACCCCAATATCTCAACAACCCCCCCAACATTTTTAGCTCATTAAATCACACCAAAATTGTGCCATCACAACCTACCTATGTATGTATCAAATTTCACGATGATCGGATCAACGCTTCGAAAGTTATCCTTGGATAAACAAACATACATACACACATACAACGCCGATTTGCCCAAGTTGATTTGGAGATCTCGCTTCGCTGGATCAATTACTTAGGTAATAATTTTGAATATCGCTCAGGCCTCAAAAATACTCACAACCATACAAAAATGTATTGTCGTTTGGCGTGATCCCATCAAGGATCACGCCAATACTTTTTGTATGGTTGTGTGTGTGTGAGGCTTGGGCGATTAATTTATTTTTCTTTTATTTTACGACTTGGATAAGGAACTAGGATACGGCCCACCTGATGTTATGTGGTAACCATCGTCTATACAAAGCATTGCCTACGAACGCACCTTAGAAACGTGCCCTACGATGCACTACCCTACGTCTATCAACTTCAGACATACAGGCGTAAGGCCTATGTGCCTGTAATTTCAGCGGCAACCATACCCTTCAAATCGAAACAGCAATGTTAACGGCAGAAATAGGTATCTTGGTAGTACTTCCCCGGGTGAGCCCTTTCACAAAAAATTCTACTACTCTACTAGGTACTGCTTGTAAACTAGTACCTAGAGTCTACTCAGTTTTGATAATTGTTCTGTATATAAAACTAGTCGTTCGCCCCGAACTGAGATCTCGCGTCTGACTTTCCCATAAAAACAAAAATGTATGATTCGTAATCTTTGACTATCAAAATAGTGCCATGAAATAAATAACCAAAAAACTTGAACTACGGTAACATTCAAATTACAGTTAACGGGAGTTCATGTAAATTGGTAACTCTTTTTTGGGGTACAAATTGCAGTTATTCTAGATTTCAGACTTTTGCCTATATTTGTGATACATAAGCTACACGCATACCAAATTACAGTACTGTGGGGTCACTGGTGTACCCTGTGAATTTTGTCAAAGTTTAGTTTTTATTATGACTAATAACTCAAAAAAGACAAAAACTTTACTAAAAGTAAAAACGGGGTCGAAATGTACTAATGAAGACCTTTCATTTGACGTCTCACTTGACCTAATAGTCTCATTTTCATTTTTTTTATCCCTCTTGAACCCCAATACCTCAACAACCCCCCAAACTTTTTAGCTCATTGAGTCACACCAAAATTGTGCCATCATTACCTACCTATATACCAAATTTCACGATGATCGGATAAACGCTTCGATAGTTCTCCTCGGACAAACAAACAAAACAAACATACATACATACAACGCCGATTTGCCCAAGTTGATTTGGAGATCTCGCTTCGCTCGATCAACTACAGTACTCATATGTGCTTATGATACCTTTTAGGTATAACCGTGCCAAATTTCAGCTTTACAAGTCTACGAAAATGATGTATGTAACTGGTCGGACGGTCAAACAGACGTATCTACATGGCGAAACTATGGGTTCCGAGTTCGACATAAAATTCTATGCTTTATAGGTATACAGGGTGCTTCGGAATATGTGTGTTAACCCGAAACGGGATCCTCACATTATGAGAACATGTTTGTTTTACGACTTTTCGAACTCCGACGTTTCTCAGTTTTGATGAATTTTTTTTTCGTGTTAATTAAGGGAGGTCTGTCAAATTACGCTAAGAGGCAAATTACGCCTATGCTCTAAACATAATGTTAACTTTGATTTAATTAATTATAAAACAACCCTTTATTACGCACACTTTTCTTTCCCCCCTCTATTAACATTAGTTAGGTAGCTAGGCGTAATTCGACAGGCCTACCTTATTTGGAAACGTTTAGACAGTCGTGCCTACATAGTCCATTGTTCATTTTCAAAACCCGGTGCAAACAGGGGCTATTATTTTGAAGCGTATGTCTGTCTGCCAGTATATTGTAACTGCTGTATTTGTGAGATGGCACTGGATGGCACCTATTTTTTTTTGTAAATTGCAGTTATTAGAACAATAAGGTACCATAGAAACTAGATACCTACAACATAACGAGAAACAAATAAATGTAAGGACCACTAATAAGAAAGAAGAAATAAAATCTAACCATTCACACTCTTTCTTACAATCTTTTTTTTTTATATGCTTATGATTTAGTCCGACTTGCACAACGATCCCTATACGTATTTAGCGACTAAACATGTTAAAATTTGACGTATAACTCTTTAAATCATATTTGATCGAGCGAAGCGAGATCTCCAAATCAACTTGGGCAAATCGGCGTTGTATGAATGTATGTTTGTCCAAAAATAACTTTCCAAGCGTTTATCCCATCATCGTGAAATTTATTATATAGGTAGCTAATGATGGTACAATTTTGGTGTGACTCAATGAGTTAAAAATTTTGGGGGGTTGTTGAGATATTGGGGTTCAAGAGGGGTAAAAAAAATAAAAATGAGACTATTAGGTCAAGTGAAACGTCGAATGAAAGGTCTTCGTTAGTACATTTCGACCCCGTTTTTACTTTTAGTAAAGTTTTTGTAGTTTTTGCGTTATTAGCCATAATAAAAACTAAACTTTGATTAAATTCACAGGGTACACCAGTGACCCCATAGTGCTGTAATTTGGTATGCGTGTAGCTTATGTATCACAAATATAGGCAAAAGTCTGAAATCTAGAATAACTGCAACTTGTACCCCAAAAAAGGATAACCAATTAACATGAAATCCCGTTACCTGTAATTTGAATGAACTGTAGGTCGAGTTGTTTGGTTTTTATTTCGTGGCACTATTTTGATAGTCAAAGATTACGAATAATTTTTTTTTGTTTTTATGGAAGACTCACGAGAGAAGTTCGGGCGAACCACTATTATATTATCAGTGTATGGTTTTACCTCATTTATCATTCACCTTGACGAGGAAAAGCGGAATATGATCATCATTGATTTCGAAATCTCACTAGAAAAGAACAACTGATATTATTTGTTTACCAACATTAAGTATCATGATAAAAAAATCGTACCTAAATAGTAATTTTCCCAAGCAAATGGTTTCAGATCTTATTATAGACTTCTTCCTCATTAGGGCGACTGAAAACTGGGCGCTATCTATGTAAGGACTCGCGATAGTCTCACCAAGAAATTGCTTCATTAGTTGTCCGCAGAACTGAATGTAGCTTTACGAAATATTATGTATGTACGAAATATCAAAGAGATTCATCGTAAAGGAAAATTAGGGAAGATTGCATTACATGTTACCTATACAATGTTGAGTCTTACGTTTTACCCTATGGTTTCACTGAAATTGCTCAGTGATGTGACGGCTTGTTCATCCAATCAACTGATCCCGTCTGCAGTCGGTTATTGATTTTGGGCCTTGACACTCCACATGCAGCGAGTTGAGCGAGGTTTCAAAAAAAGCTAGTTTTCGATCACTTCGCTCTTTTATGAAGATCACGTTTTGTTCTCTAAAGTTTTCTATTTATCGTTAATTTGCTTTGAGGAAATAATAAAAGCTTCAAACAGTCTGATTTGTTAGTTAATCATTGGAAAACAAGGGAAATTGGGCCAGCTAAGAAGTTTGTTTTCTTTCGGTTATTTCGAGCAAAAGAGCTCTTTCCGTTCAAACTTTCTCAATTTGTAAGACTTTATTTTACTCATTAGCTGAAGCTCGTTGTTTGAATAACTGTTTGTCATAAGCAAGATTTAATACTGTTTTTTACTGTACTTCCAGATATTAATGAAAATACTTATCACCTAAAATAAAAAAGATTGTCAGAATCGAAATTTACAAGACGTGTCGTGGTCAATGTTTTGGTAATATTATTACAATTTCATTGTGTGATACAATCTGAGATTGTGTGTTTAGTTCAAATAATATTAAACAATAATATCCATTCATAATACGGGAATTATAGGTACCTTTGTAGCGCGGTCGCCGGTCACTAAATTTTCTACTACTATTTTGCCTAAAGCTACGAGTTGAATATCTTGGATCTTTCAGCCACTGCAACGTTTATCTATGTTTCTACAATGTGTGTTATTTATTTACTTTTACACAACTACTTACCTATTACCTATTTTATTATTTAAAAGCGCCCTGCAGTCGTAGTTACAAGTCAAATTAGGATCATTAGATTCATTTGTCGCTTGTTATTTATTGCATTATAAATGTTCTTTGATGATGTCTTTGATCAGTGTATGTTACCGGTGATGACGTATGGTGCAGAACCGTGGTCTTTCACTATGAACCTCATAAGAAGGCTCATGGGAGCTCAGAATGCTATTTAGAGGACTATGCTTGGTGTTTCCTTACAAGATCGAATCAGAAGTGAGGAGATCCGTAGACGTACCAAAGCCACCGACATGGCACAAAGGATTAGCAAGCTGAAGTGGCAGTGGGCAGGGCACATAGCTCGAAGAACTGACGGCCGTTAGGGCAGGAAGGTTCTCGAGTGGAGACCACGCACTGGAAAGCTTAGCTTTGGACGGCTCCCCACTATATGGAAAGACGACCTGATAAGGGCCTATGATCATGGTCATGGTGATATGACAATGATGATGAATGTTCTTAAGACACTTTCAAGCGGATTCTAACGATCCAGTTCTTTGTATTACCTACCTCTGTTTGTGATGCAAATCGCATACAAATCGTTAGAAATTCCACACACTTGAGTGAAATTAGATGTTCCCTAGACGATGTTTATTTAAATGTGAAGGTGTCTGCGTGCATGCTTGCACTATAAATAGAACCGACGGGCGATGCTGTACACATTGCCGTAATTAGACAATTTATCGGTGACGTTTCAAAGTGATCCTTGTGATTTTAATGAATAAAAATATTTGACTTTGACTTTATCAACATTCTTAAATGTGTGATGTAACACTTAAATAAACGATTTATTTTGTGGTGTTTAAGCGGCTTCTTAATAGTTATGGAAAGATGTAACGGCTCTGCTCGTAATTAAAAAGAGTAGGTAGGTAGTCAATGTTTATTTCTATTCAGCACCGAATCATTAAAACTTAAAAATCCATTATTCCATAAACCACAAAATATAAAAACGCTCTACGATGTATCTAAGCAGATAGAGTTTCAATTTATTTAGGCGCTGCTGCGCAGTCGTAGCAAATTTAGATGATGCCACTGTCAACTTTTAGTTTGTAAGTAGCTTCTAAGTTTGTTCCTATTTGATATCATCGCAACTCGCAACTCGAGTTTCCACCTCTGCACAAATGCTCAAAATTATAACAATACGTCGTAAACACCTAGTTGCGAGTTGCTGGAACTAGATGCTGTGTCTGCGCTGCATTTATGACGATTTCAATAAACAATTGTATTGTTCTCAATCAGTTAGAGACAGTTTCGTTCCTCAGAATTCATCGACTGTTTACAATTCCACCCTGTACAACCGACCAGTTTCTTGCTTCTCACATTTAGGAGTGCATTCCCCGATTCAAAACCACGACAGGTTCCAACGACCCAGACAGGATTCCCGCTCATTGCCCTATTTGGGAAGGTCTGCGACCAACACAGGTTAAAGACACCGATTGTTTTACCCAAATCACATTCCCAAACAAACCTGATTATTTATTACTGTGACCATAATTTCTATGCAGAGTTTTGTATGGCGGTGGCATACAGTATTTTATTTTTATAGTGTTATTCGACACTTACAGAAAATTCTAAGATTTTTAAAACCATCTCAAAAACTTTCGAGCCGGACGGGACTTGAACCTGCAACCTATTCTTGATACGAGAATGCACGGCAAATTGTCAATTGGCGCTTTGAGTAGTAGACTGAATTATCTAACTAATTTCGACCCTGACGTGACAAGAGCCTGTAGCTCAATTGGCATATCAAGAAGACGGTTGCGGATTCAACTCCCGTCCGACTTGAAAGTTTTTGAGATGGTTTTAAAAATCTTAGAATTTTCTGTAAGTGTCGAATAACACTATAAAAATAAAATACTGTATGCCACTAAGATTTTTAAATCTTAGTGGCATACCAGTACCAGCAGACAGTTTCGAAACAACCAAATTAATTAGGCGTACTTAATAGAGTGTTATTGCTTATGGGTAATTCATTTCGTAATCACAGTTTTATAGGCAAAGCAGAAGACTATGAAAGTGCTTTGTCAACAGCTGCTGTGACGTGTTATCGAAACATAAAAACAGGTCTAATCTGCTGTCGTCATGATGCAGATTACATCACATATCACATCTCACGCATTGTTTGGACTGTGGACACGTTCTGTACAGTCGACAATGAATATAGTTTGTTAAGAAGAAGCAATGTTACATCTCATTCAGACGTGAAAGATTTACAAAATTCCATAGGTGCATTTTTTAATGTATCTAGAACAATTAAATTCTCTCTTAAATTAAGAAAACGTCTTGAGTATTTATTTTATTTTATTTGGGAAACAAACAAATGCTTACATTGTACTTATAAGTAAAAACAACTAAGTATAAATAATGCACAAACCAAACTAGTTTCTACAAATTTATACAAATTTAGAAGTGGACAACTCGAGATAAATTATTAACTTTAAAGATTAAGATACAAGTCAACAAAAGCAAGGATTTTATTTTCTACCTTATAGCTTGGCGTAGGATAGGTTTTTTTTACTTGCCCGTACCGTCCCACTGTTGGGCAAAGGCCTCCCCCTCTTCCTTCTACTTATCACGGTCTAGAGCCAGATCCCACCAGTCTCTTTGGAAGACGTCCAAGTCATCGCTTTTTAACCTTCCTCGGCATCGCTTTCCGTCTTTAGGTGTCCATATGCTTGTCTTCTTGGACTATCTATATGATTGCATACGGGAGACATAACCCGCCCAGTCTCACTTCAGCTTTGCAGCCTTGATGCCCACGTCGGCGATGCCAGTCTTCGAGCGCAGCCAAGAGTTAGGAATCCAAGAGGCCAAGAGGAATCCGGTCGATCCCCTTTACACCCAAAATGCTGCGCTCCACCGCTCTTTGGCAAACTCCTAGTTTGAACTTCTGAGACTCGGTCAGTGACCAAGACTGGGCACCGTAGGTTAGTACAGGCAGAATACACATGTCAATGAGTTGTCGTTTTAGCGATAAGGGAAGGTCACCCTTCATAAGTTACTTCATGGACCAGTAGCTTTTCCAGGCGTTGTCGTCACGACGATCGACTTCTTTGTCCTGCCTGTTGTCGAAGGAAGCTAACTGGCCTAAGATGTACTCATTGACATAGTGTATTTCCTGCACGTCTACCACCACTACCCTAGATATTTTTATGTTTTTTTAAACATGTCGTTTCGAATATATTCATTGTTCATGCATGACACAAGACAAGATAGATCAGTTTTGTAATTCAACTTTGTTGCAATTTTTCGTGAACAACAACAATCGGTTCTCATCTCATTGTCGACTAGCATAATTGCGGCACAACTAGCCACAGAAGCCATACCAATAGCGATAATTACCTTTTTCACAACGTATAAAAATTGTATATCCCAAAATCACTTTAATTTCCGACTGTACAATAGAAATAGGCCGGCGCGGCGCGGCGGGAGCCATCCCATTGCGGAAGGACCGTCAGTCTGCGCTGTGTTGTCACCGCAGCCACATCCGATTCGGGTCATCACGTGTCGATCGTCGCTTTATTTCCCGCGCGTTTTCCACGCGTTTCACTTTTCTATGACAGTGTACTTTCAGGTTTTGATTTTCTAGTGACATTGACATTTTGCAGTGTGGTTTTAATTTTCGAATGACATTGTACATAAAAGCATAGTTTAAATTCATTGAGCAACGTTTAAATTGGTGGATTCCAATCCATTATAGACTGAGTGATGAGAATAAGGTTCGAGGTGCCGAATAAGTTGGAGATATCGTTCGGGAGAGGTAGTTTGTTTTAATTTTTACCTGACTACGGCAAAGTAAAGTTTTCATTCTGGAAGTCAGCTGTATGGCAGCCAGGAGGCCAGGTGAAAATCTAGCTTAGATTTTGTTGAGTTATATTGCTTTTTTGGGCTATTTTAGATGTTTGTTGTTTATGTTGTTTCTTGTCACCGCTTTGTTTCTAGTGCATACAATATTTGTACGCAATCCTATTGCTACAGATTTTATGTACAATCAAAGACATTAATTGTTCGAAAATAGGTAGGTACGAGATTCATAAATCCAAATAAATTAAAATCTGAAATTATTTTTATCAATCGAATCGAATTTTTATCGTTTTAAAGGACCACTTTACTTCTTTATTACATTTTAGCCAATTATTTCTACCAATATTTTGTGACCATATAAAGCCTTAAAATATAAATCAGCGTAGGTAGGTAGGTGATTTTACTACAAAGGAAAGTTCGTGTAAAGTTTTTACAAATAAAAATATTCCATGCTAAATTCCGTTCACCTACTAGGACTTTTCATAATGATCCATGTGATAACAATAAATAAAGATTGTTGACTTTGACGTTATGGCTCAAAATCTGACTGGAAGGCAACACAAGAAACAAAAAAAAATCACTGATTTTCTGTATTATAAACTTATCTGATTCTATTCATCTCTATAGTAGGTATTATGTAAATATTTGCAGCGTTTTCATACATCAGTAAAATTATCAAAGGGCCTGTTGACAGAAGCGTAAAGGTTTTCGCTAAATGGGCTAGTCCCTTATTACATTAGCCTCGGTGTTACAAGTACACGTAAGGGTTTAATGAAATATACTTATGTTGTGTACGATGTAAGCTTGCGTGCGTCATTTTCTATACTTATGCCTTTATATAAAAACTCTTCTAAATGAAAAGAAAACAAAGTATTAGATTTATAATACCTAATGTTACACAAGTTAAAGCAGATATAAAAATCAATAGTAAAATAGACGTTTCAAAGTGATCTTTGTCATTGTAATGAATAAAAAGATTTTGATTTTGATATCTGTTTAAAGTTATATGTGTAAACTAGCTAACCCGCCCGCGGCTTCGCACGCGTTCTTTGTCAAAAATATTGCCCTCCTGCACTGTCGGGTAAAAAGTAGCCTATATCCCAATCCCAAGGTACAAGCTCTGCTTAGTTTGGGGCTAGATAGCCCTGTGTGAAATGTCTAGCAATATTTATTTATTATTATTTATCTTAGATGGTCCCGGAACATCTTTTCGTAGACGATTGTCGACGCGTCCCAGCTGCTACGCCGTAGCAAAGGTTGATATAGAACTAGTATTTTTTTATGGTTGATTCTAATAGAAATGTTCTTTTGACGACCTCCGTGGCGCAGTGGGCGTATAGCCGGCTGTGACGCAAAAGGTAGCGGGTTCGATTCCCGCCGCAGGACAAATGTTTGCATGATTTACAAACATTTGTTCCGGGTCTGGATGTTTTTCTATATATTATAAGTATGTATTTAAAAAGAAAAAAAAAGTATATAAGTATTTTATCAGTTATCTGGTTCCCATAGTACAAGCTCTGCTTAGTTTGGGGCTAGATAGCTCTGTGTGAAATGTCCACCAATATTTATTTATTTATTTTTATTAAAATCGTCCTTATTTTAGGTATGCATGATACGGATGGGGATCTAAAGTGTCCCAAATACACAGGCTTCATTGCTCACCAAATATCTACGAGTAAAAATCACTGATATAAATATACATCCTGTACATACCAAATCATACCGCATATGAACCAACGCTATACCCTATTGCTCATTGTCAAACCTAATATTCTATTGTAACTTATTCCATTCAAAGAATATTCAATGGATACCCGCCTACGTATGTTACGTCCTGAATATTTACTATTGATGATTGTATTGATTCACATGAGCGCTTAATATAAATCGTGCGTTGCTAATTCTACGAGTAGGTACAATAACTAGTAACTTTTTCAAAAAAATATAACCGTTTTCCGTAAATAGAAAAACGAAAAACATGTGCAGATGCCTTTGCAAGAGTTTGATGATTTTCTCATAAATTCCATCATCAGATCTTGACCAAATTTATATGGGACTACCCCTGAGGTCCTTTCTAACCAAACACGTGGTAAAGATTTATCGCTGAACATACAAAAATCGTACTGTGAACACGTACTGGTAAGCGCAGCGTAGGGCGGCCCCCCACTTGATTGAAAGACGACCTAAATGCTGGGAATAAAGGTTGCTGGGAGCCGTTACGTGCAGACCGCACAAGATAGGTCGCTCTCGTAATTTATGTGGGAGGCCTATGTTCAGCAGTGGACTTCCTGTGGCTGATATGATGATGATACAAAAACCTCCTCCTTTTTTGAAATTGGTTAAAATAGGTTTTTTTATTCGAATAGATAGTCAAGTGGTAACCATCGGCTATAACAAGGAACTGCCTCATAGGTCACGCACGTTGAGAAACGTTAGAAACGTGCCCTACGATGCACTAACCTGCGTCCATCACCTTGAGGCATACTACCAGACCACAATTAAACTTAAATGAGACCACCTTCGAGATATACTGAACGCAACGCCAATAGAAATGAAAATAGAAAATGAAAAATGATTTATTGATTAAACAAGAGTAAATACAATGGTATCACATAAAAATACCAAATTTGTTATATTACAGTTAGAGGACACTGGAGTAAAACTAATTATATCAGGATGTATAACAAACCAATCAGGAAACAAGTACCAAAGTAAGTACTATCAGTATAATGGTGCGGTTAAAGCCGGACTGCATTTTCTGTTTCCCGGGATTTAACGTCTTTCATTGGAAAAACGAGGCGTATCTTATAATAATGCAAACAGTATACGTGAGGTTCCAGAGAAATTTCCTCCCGCGAACACTTCGCTTGAGGAATGGTCTCCCTGCCGAGGTTTTCCCCAGGGACTACAGTATGGGGTTCTTTAAAAAGGGCGTTTTGAAAATTTTAAAGTATGGGCAACGCGCGATTAATACCCTTGGTGTTACAAACGTCCATAGGCTTTGATAACCGCATACCATCAGGTGGACCGTATGCTTGTTTGTTACCTATGTGGCATAAAAAAAAGAGTAAATATTTTTTCATTAGAATGTTGTAAGTTGTATTGTTTGCAGATGACACGTCACTTTTATTTAAATTAAAGCGACGACAAACCGATTTTGACGATGTAAACAATGCAATCTCTAAGGTCGTAAAATGGTTCAATGTAAACAATCTACTTCTAAATGAAAAGAAAACTAAATGTATTAGATTTATACTACCTAATGTTACACAAGTTAAAGCAGATATAAAAATCAAAGACGAGGAGTTGGCTCTTGTGGACACCACCGTATTCTTAGGTATAACCCTAGATAATAAGCTTCAATGGGGCCTTCACATTGATAAGTTGTCGAAGAGACTTAGCTCTGCGGCATACGCAGTAAAAAGATCCGTCTCTTTACAGACGTAGACACAGCTAGACTAGTTTACTTCAGCTACTTCCACAGCATTATGTCATACGGTATACTGCTGTGGGGGAGTGCTGCAGATATAAACACCGTTTTTGTGCTGTAGAAGAGGGCTGTTCGTGCAATTTATAAACGTTTATTATCTAATAATATCATACGCAATATAAATACGCGTGACGGCAAACAATTCTTATCCTTAATTTTGACTTTTGAAATTTGACAATTATTGATACACGTCATGATACCTTCCTCTCCTTCTCGCTAGCAAACCCACCTTCCGCTGTGCGTCAATCAAAGGTGTGTTTATACTGCCACAGCAAAGAGCCTAGCACAATACAGATAGGTACAACTGGTAGCCATGTTATCTCTCTATTGTGTGTCGTCCGTGACTTAGATAAGCTAATAGTGCTACTATGATGTCCGACTATACTGCAGTTGTGTAAACTAGTTTAGTTTTGTCATCAAAAGAATCTAAAGAAGAGTAGTTACTTATACCTAGCCTTTTAAGTGTTTTTCAGAAATTTCAATCACTTAAATCTTGATATTACTGATAATAAAGGTCTGTAGCGTATGCTTTTTAATCGAATGGCTTACAAAAGTAAAATATTATAATTCATTCCCTATAACGAAACATTCAAATGTAAAACATGTTTTTATGATAACAGTATAATCTGCATCGCCGCCCGACCGTTACAGCTTCGCTCATTTTCCATCCAAAGGTTGCCTGTACGAAATAGTCATTTTTTTCATTTTTTTAACTCATTCTTTAGGGTGGTCACTTCTACACAGTAAGCCAGTTTTTCGGAGGGCTGGTCTAATCCTCCGACATCAATGTTTTATTATCACTCTGTCTTCATGTGTTCGAACAGCTCCAAAACACATTCTTTAATAAGCTTTACAACTCAATTGTGAGCGTAATTGCTGCACCATTCAATTCTATATTTCTTTGAAGTTCGCAGTCGTTTTTATATCCGATTGAAATCGAATATTCATTCACACTCTCACTTTTGTTACAATTGGTGCGAATGTTTTCATTCCTAATCGATTGTCTCTGCACAAACACTAAATAAATTATATTTTATTCAATTCTCACGACTATGTTCCCGCTGTTTTATCTCATTCCTTATAAGCCTGTCCTTGCAATATTTTACGCTAGATGTTATTTATTAGACACTTAGATACTACCCTGTTATTTCATCTCGTAATTTTCTTTAGAACGTATTTTGCACACTATTATTATATGTCGATGAAACTTGTTTTTCCGCAAGTGAATCAATATTTATAGGACACGTCTAGCCGTCACTCATCAGCCACAAAACTGGGCCACTATCTTGCTGCTAGGCACTTGTTCCGTGTCTCCGAGTTTTATTAAACTAGACCATAAAGCCTTGGTTTCCTACAAAACGATGATTGTTATCTGCTGGCCTCAATAATGACAACACGGAATACACCAATTATTTTCTTTACGGCATAGGGAGAGCTTATGAAGTACCAGTACTGCATTTGTTCTCCCTAGGCAATTAGGTGGGTGGGCTGACAACATCGAGAGAGTCGCTGTTAGCACCTGGATGCGATCAGTCCAAGACAGGAACAGTCCAGCAGTGGGTGACAAGATGACAATAGTGATGACGAATGTATGTTTTTCCTGATATATCCCGGCCGTCAAAGTGACGGTCGCCGTCTCTTATTAAGAATTCATAGCGAGAAAGAACAGAAATACTGTCGATGATTCGATTTCACGCTAGTTTCTTACAGCCGCTTGGCAGCCGGGAGCTCGTAAAGGTACATTAACTTGTCAGAAAGTCCAGTGAAACATTGGTGTTCTAGTCTGTTTGTCGGCATTCCACACCGTGGTGGCCTCGTTTCGGTACAAAAACGAAAGAATCGTTGGCATGCTGGCCAGCGGGATAGAATGCGCAAAATTATTTGAATTGAGGGATTTCAATGGTCGATTGTTTCAGGTCTAAAGAATTTAAATAAACATTTTCCTATTGTTTCAGTCCAGTTTCAAGCAGATAACGCTATTGATGTAGAGCGTGCTTGGATTATTGTTCAAAGCAAACGTTAAACAGTTGTTTGATGTTTCTGATTGAAAATCGCGAATTTCTAAAAGTTTACTGTATCTAATCGAATTGATCTCGATATCAGATATTGATGTCTCTTTAGAGATCAACTTTTTATCACTGAATGTCGGATAGCTGTTGATAAGGCGGAACGGCTCTAAATTGATACTCCAAGTCGTCATCAGTTGCGGTTCAGTGCACGCATTGTGTCATTGTGTACCTTCGTACGTCGCGATAAAGCCTTAATCGAGCGTTGCATGTCGTTTCTAAAGGTCGTATGTCAGAGGGTGTGATGTCAGAGCGCGACAGTGCGAGTTTGAGTGTTGTGATCGCAGTCGGCGCTTGCTGCCGCGTGCGCAGAAGGATGCAGTGTTTCGGTTTTCGAGGTAATCCACTAATTAATCGGCGAGACACGTTTACAATCTTCGCATACCACCTTCTCTGTCTGGTAGATTTTGTTTTAATTCTATCGACGATTCCGTGAATCGTAATCATCATTGCGTAAAATCGATTATTGTTTATAATTTGTATTTTTATCGGTTCGTTCGTTACGATCGCGTTACGGTGGCTGAAGACGCGTCTTGACGTTGTTCAGAAGGCGCGCAGAGCACGTCCGAGGCACGCGCAGTTTGCCGGTACATGTGTCGCGTAAAAGTGTTTTTCGCGCAGATGAGACTCGGAATTTTCTTCATCACCAGAAGCAGGATAGGCAAGTTTTTAGTGCTCTACTTTTTCTGATTAAAACTTGAATTTATGTTTCTGAAAGTCGCAACATTTTCTTTTTGAATGTAAATATGTGTAAATGTCTGTGAAACTACAAGAAAATTATTGTGGGATAAAAAATTGCCATGTTATCAGCGTGATGTGAGTTAGCGAATATTGGAATTCTTCAGCATAATATGAATAATGAAGATTACGTGTTCTAATATAACGAAAATATTGACGCTGCGTTCAAGAGAAAGATCAAAGGCAGGTCGTTGATAAAGCATTCTATGCATATCAGATGAGCAAGACTTGTGGGGAGCTCGTCTTTGTTACTAGGATGTCTAACTTTACTTTATCGGTCTCGGGTGCTAATACGCCATGTAGATATTATAAAGGTTTTGTTATCACTATTATTTCGTTATTCATCAAATATTTTGGTAAATAAATTATGAGAATAAATTATATTACTTTATAGGTATTTGCATGATACAATAAATATAATTAGGATTTTCATAATCGTTTTTTATAATTTTTATATTTATTATAATTATTTTATAATTATATTTTATGATCATATGTTGATTATGGAGGATCTAAATTTTATGTTTGTTTATCATCTGTAGCTTTACCCATTTTAGCAATGAATAAATGAAATGAAATAATTTTATAAACCTTTTCCTCTTTTTTTATGACTTTTTACGAAATTCTAATACCTTCCTTGTTCATCCTTATTAAATTAATTTATAATTAGCTATCAGACCAAATTATAGTGTCATTTATTAGCCAAACGAAAAATATTTTAAAAAAGATACTTAATTTAATTTATTTATGTACAGGAAGGTCACTATTATTTGATGTACATATACATCATAATACCTATCGTAAAACAAAATAACTTTTCCATAAATTCCTCATCACAAGAAGTTCGAAAATAATGTTTTTACTTGACCAGTAAATGCAAACCCGTTATAGCCATATCAATGTTTTGTTTTAGTTACGGTGTTAAAGCCATGCGGTTATGGTTATGATGAAGCTTAGTACATAGTTGATGGTGCTGTAACCTCACGGGGGCTAAAGAAAGATATTTCTAACTGTCGACACTCCGACAATCCGACCATCCGTTATTGCAAGTATTGCAACCGCGTCTTTTCTTTCTCATTAATCTAAAATGGTTTGCTACTTTTATTGTACTCCACCTTTCAACTAACTTAAAGTAATATTTATAACCAGTGTGTTTGATTGTTACGATTTGTGGCTGAAGACGATTGAACGAGAGAATCCTTGAGATTTTTAATTAATAAAATGTTATGTGTAAATGCCACTATAATCTATTTTTATTTGTTTACTAAAAGTTACGTAAGTAAATTTAATTAACAGTGATAAGAATATCTAGAAAATTAGGTATCAGAACCACATTAGCCACAGCAATACTCACCACTTCGCGTCAATGAAAATCCAATTTTACTGACTTTCCTTATCATCGACATGATGCAAAATAGCTCGTTGTTCATGATACTGGTTGTTTGCTGGGTGATTTATAGAAAATGACTTGTTTTATTAGTAAGTTTGTACCCTGAAGCACGTCAAACTACCACTACATGGGGTTTTCTGGTAGAAAATGGTGGAATAGGTTCTGGTGGAAGCATCAAGCCCACCCTAATGTTAGACTCTCTGTTTGTAGTTTCTTGCAATTACTCTATGTACGATGATGGTAAAATATCCGTATGGTAAATTGGTAATTCAGAATAGCTCAAAGCATGATCGAAAATCGCCGTCGCCGTGCTCAAAATCGGCAGGATGATATCAAATAGGATATATATATTATGAATTATATTTTATTGAAATGATCAACCGCTACCAATATAGAACACATCTAAAATTATATTTTTAATATATTTAAAAAATATATACTATTTGTTTTGTTAAGTACGACATTATATGAAAACACGGATAGGGCTTATGGCTAGTATTATTTTAAAATAGGTTTTTTCAAATTCATTACCGTAGATAGTTTTAAATTTTACACAACCTTAGTATCAAGTCCTAAAATATCAATGAAACAGCCTGTATAAAATAGGTAAACAAATCATATTCATTCATCATGTAAGTAGGTGTCTATTAATCTAACTAAGCGGCATCGTCGAAAAGGCGCCGTCGATTCACGTTAAAAATTGTTTATTGCAAATGAATTTTTTATTAAAATGTTTATTGAAATTAATATTGATAACTGCATAAATATTTAAGCTACCGGTATAATACCAACCTCTAAAAATCTGTTAATACGATACCGGATGTGTGTTTTAAATTAATGTCGTACATAGCAAAACAGAACGTATATAGAATGATAGTTCCTACAATTTATAGATAAGAATGATAACATTAAAATATGTGAATAAGATAGTCAAGTTACGTAAGTAAGTTACTTTACCCTGCAATATCTTGACAATTTTGGCTGCAGGTTATTTATTCAGCATAAACTTGTGATGCAAAATACCCAGAACATAAAATGCGATCACTCCTACAGAAGCTTTTAGTGGAACATCTGCAGTATAAGGACCTCTTCCGAGCAGATTAGGCCTTGCTCCGCATATCAATGAGGACCGGATAGGAGGACCCTTCAAATCACAATACAGTTCAATGAGTAGCTGACGAGCCTTTGCGCGCGGATATCGCTCCAGATTCAGGTCATTTTAGGAACTTTCATATAAACTTCCTAACATAGAGATGATACGTTTCGTAGATTATAGATAAATACTATACTATGCCAGTTATGTAGTTAATATGATGATAATTGATGATGATCATCCACGACTTCACCCACTGCTGGCTGGACGTTACTTTTCCATCCACCACGATCCTGCAATAACCATGCGACCTATAACTAAATCAAACAGCACTGAAGTGAATTAGAATATTATTATATGAATACATATAAAGTTTATATAAGTTTTAGTGCACATTTTATATTCAATTATATTTTTTGCCACGCCCTAATCGGGTACATGTCATTTAGATTACTATATCATACTCTAATCATAAGATGTTTGTATGTAACTAATTTCGTGTCGCAAATAAAGAAATATGAATGAATAAATATGAAGTGTCAACATAATATAAATTCTGTTGCTCGTACATTTATTATTATTTGGTTGATATTATTCGCGTTGTGCAAACTTTACCACAGAATAATGATTAACCGTTATCATTTATTTTCAATATTAGATTCGCGTACCTATTTGCCAAGATGTATTTAAACATACGAGTATCTAGGACTGTAATTAAAAAAATTCAGTTTAGGGTTTTTAATTGAATCACAATCAGACGTCATAGTAACCTCCCGCCCTAATCCTACCATTTTCTTCTTTATATATAAAAATCAATTGACGTGCAACACAAAAACGGCTGTACCGATTTTGATGATTTATTTTGTGTGTGTTTGAATGGGTCTCCGGAAGGTTTAGAATGACAATTGGATCCGGTAGGTGGCGCTGTTATCGAGATCCAAAAAATTGCGGACGAAGTCGCGGGCATACAACTAGTCATAGATAAATACTAATACCTCCTACCATCAAGAACACAAGTTGATTAGACGGCTGCAGTCTCGTCGAATGGAAATCACAATTTTTGCAGTGAATGTGTTGAGCATAAATTAAATAAACAAGCATTACAGGATTTGAACACGGATTTTTTGTAGATATAATGTTTAAAAATAGTTTCCAAAGTCAAGGTTAATATTATTGTGGATCATGCAAGTGAATATTAGTAGATATCTTCTAGTATAATGTTCAAGAAATCATTGCTTTATAATTTTGTTTAAAGTCTAGACTAGAAAAGAATCTAGACTAGACCTATAAATAAGTACAATACAACTATAATTAAAATGTAATAGATGTACCTACTAGTGGTTCGCCCCGATCTGAGATCTCGCGAGTCAAGGGCTGCGCAGGACAATTTATTCATTTTGCGGGTCTCTATTGATATCTCAATAAATAAAACTTAATTGTATAAAGTGTGCGGTTATCGGTTTAGAATAATAGTGTAACTATTTAAATATAAAAAATAAAATTGGTTCTATTTCAGAAAGTATTGAGATCTGCGAAGTGAAAAATTATATCTAAGTGGAATTTTGATATTTTTTCCCCCTAAACCAATATCAATAAAACTAGTTTCTTTGTATATCCGTAGTTTTTTTTTTCATATATTAATATTGCTTCATTGCGTCGTCCTCGAGTTTTAAAAGAAGACTAAAGTCGACTTCTGGCCCCTTACCCCGCCTTAATACATCGTCGCGAGTACATAAATATTATTTGTAATCTTTGACTAACAAAATAATGTCATGAAATGTAAACCAACTAACTTGACCTACAGTTTCTTTCAAATTACAGATAACGGGAGTTCATGTTAATTGGTTATACTTTTTAGTAGTTACACGCATACCTAATTTCAGCACTATGGGAATTAATATACTGGATGGCTAATAACTCAAAAATTACAAGGATTAAACTAAAAATAAAAACGGGGTTGAAATGTACTAATTACCTTTCATTAGACGTCCCATTTGACCTAATAGTCTCATTTTGATTTTTTTTACCCCTCTTGAACCCTAATATCTTAACAACCCCCCAAGATTTTTGGCTCATTTAATCACAACAGGATTGTGCCAACACTACCTACCTATATATCAAATTTCACGATGATCATCGGATCATCGCTTCGAAAGCTATCCTTGGACAAACATACATACATACTTACATACATACATCGCCGATTTGCCCAAGTTGATTTGGAGATCGCTTCGCTCGATCAATAATTTGCATAGATATTACAATAATAGCTTTTGCACTATTAAAATATTATGATGGCATGATAAGTAAGCATGTAAAAAAGTTGTTATGGGATAATGTTATAGGGAATGGAATACAGCCGTTGTAGAGCACTATTACATTTCAACATAAAAATAAAATAATAATATACAGTAGAATTCGTTTATTATGACTCCGCCTATATTGACCAACCGCTTAATATGAAGTAATTACAAAGCGAAGTTTGGTTTTCATATAATTTTTTTTGTACCAAATTCGGATATAATGTCGTCGCTTATAGTGACCTGTCGCTTATTATGACCCATTATAATGACCGACATGATTCCTAACACCTTCGGCAGTGTTCGGGAGGGTTATGTGACGCCCGACGACGTTCGGCGCGTGCGTGGCACGTGGCTTGTTTTTGTTTTGAGTCTCAGTGGGTAATTGATAGTCGAAGGTTAGTGATTTGTGAAAAAAATGACATCTCAACGTCGCCGTAAAGCATTTACGATTGAGGAGAAAGGTGCAATAATATGCAGACTAGAAAATGGAGAAAAAAAACTCATCTCTCGCAAAGGAGTTTGGGGTTGGTCATTTGACAATCAAAAATAAATTGTTTATTTTTTACATTGTTTATGCTTTGTATGAAGTCCGCTTAGTATGACGTGTTTGTCATTTCCCTTCGATGTCATTATAAACGGATTCCACTGTATATAATTTTTTATATGTATATGGTCTCTTTATTAGAGGGTTAGACCAGGAATAGTCTCTGGATTTGCGAGGGTCTATACAAAAGATCACGTGGCTCTCTGTCATGGTAATAATTAATGAGAATAATTCTTCTGGTAGTGTGGCAGCTATGTTTGGTCAGGATTGTGAAGTCCTAAGAGAACGCATTCTGACCAAATCAGAGATTTTTGGGGCCCTTTTTCTCAAAAACGGGACACAAGTTAAAGCTGTATTTACCGATTTGTCTAATTATATTTATCTTAAGTCCTGTAGTAGTAAAAGTCCACTCAGTCACTCATCACGATTTTGAAATTTGACATGTAGGTATGTTTGTCGTACGTAGACTACGTAGGCGTTTACTAAGAACGTATTTTCCAAAAACCAACCCCCAAATGGCCTCTTTTATTTCAACAGAGAAGATGATCGTATAAATAAACAGTTAAAGACATAGTCCTGACCTCGCACTAGCATTCTATGAGGCTTAATATTGAATAGAATATAATGAAAAAGTATTCACAACATCACAGTAAATACACAAAAAAAGATAAAGGTACCTACGTTGCAAAAATCACCCTTACTCAGCATGATGCGGGTTGTACTCGTATTGGTTGAAATTAAAAATTCTAAATATTTATTTGGTTCAAAAAACACAGGAATCAATAATGAACACAATAACAAATAGTGAACGTTAACAGCTGCAAAAAAACTGTGTAGCAGTGCCAGCGCCCGTCTCCTAAACCAGTACAATTGTTCCTGACTTATTATTTTAATACAAAATAAAACATTTTGAAAATAACAATGACAAAAGAAAACATTTAAGTTCGTTTATAGATAGCTAAAATTAGATAAAAGGTATAAATGATACATAAGCTAAAAATGTTATTAAAATTTATTTTATTTTTATTTTAAATTTATTTTAGGTTTAGACTTTTGAGTGTACATGATTGTAAGGGTGTGTCTGTGTGTATGCGTGTGTGCATGTGTGTATGATGTGTGTGTGTGTTCATGGCACGGAAAAAATATTTGCAGATTAAGCAGATTATATTGATATCAAAATTATTCACAACAACTTATCAATGAAGGTGCTAGTCGGTAACCTTGTGGCAGTTTACATAGTCGGGTGTTATGTAAGCCACAATTACTCGGCAAGTGGTTACATACATACCTGTTCATATACAGTCGACTGTGTATATGTGTTATGAAGTCTTATACGTGTAGGAATCTTGTAACCGTAATAGAAGACATCGCTTTGTGGCGAGATTAAATGTACGGTCTTCAAGGTTCTATATTGTAACCCGAATAATCTTAAACCTTTTGTATGTCTATGTAAAAGCATAGAAGTACCACATTGCTCAAGCGGCTTTATTTTAGTACGAGAAAAAATAACACAAATGTATAAAATAAATAAATTAAATATTGCTGGACATTTCACACAGCGCTATCTAGCCCCAAACTAAGCAGAGCTTGTACTATGGGAACCAGATAACTGATAGAATACTTATATACGTTTTTTTTTGTTGTAAATACATACTTATAATATATAGAAAAACATCCAGATCCGGAACAAATATCTGTAGATTATGCAAACATTTGTTCCGCGGCGGGAATCGAACCCACTACCTCCTGCGTCTCAGCCGGCTATTCGCCCACTGCGCCACGGAGGTAATCGAACTATGTATTGACCCCCAACTTACAAAAAATACGATCTATTTGCGTTTACAAAGTACCGACTGTCGCAGAGCATGGTCTTTTAGGGGAGTGATAAAGAGAATATCAGGTTCTAGGTTTTTAGAATAATACTTAGAATAGGTAACGTCATCATCATATCAGCCACAGGCGTCTACTGAACATGGCCTCCCCCATAGATTCCTAGAGCGACTGGTCTTGTGCGGCCATCACCAGCTTCCAGCAACCTTTATCAGATCGTATTTCCATCTAGTGGGAGGCCGTCTTACGCTGCGCTTGTGTACAAAGAAATTATAATGATCGTTGCTTGTGTATTCCACCCTAGAACCTTTCTGTCCTAACGGCCGTCGGTTCTTCGAGCTATGTGCCCTGCCACGTACAACGATTTGTTACTGGTTAATTATAAAAATGATAATTATTATTATTATAATGGTAATTATAATTTCGTTCATATCTGTTATTTGAATTTTTTATTTGGTTTACCTTCTTGAAAGAATTATTTCAAGACAACACAAAATGACTGTAATCTAGAGCTAATGTTTACTGCACAATGCTTTGTATTTCGCACAAAAGAACTATATTTAGAGCAAAGGGAGTCTTCATAAACAAACTAATTTGCAACTTGCGATGCGACCGAGTGTGCCTTTGTTCCAAATTACAAAATGTGTACAGAACCTTCAAGAAGTTCCAATTAACTTGACCTCACCGAACGCGTGCGCTCGGTCAACGAACTTTGTATAAGCTGGGAAATGGCAACATAAAGCATTTACATTCTACCTTAGACAGTCATCCGTTACTGGTTTAATTTCCGGCATCGAGGTACACAGACGTCTCTAGGCCAGGGGCCCAATTCTACTAAATAATCGCTACAATATGACAACGGTATCCGAAAATGGCCACTATAGATCACGAGTACCTTTTGATATTCTACTAACACAATCTTTTTTCAATGACTGCCGTTGCTATGACAACCCCATTGAAAATTTGGCAGCTTATGACAGGACCAACAATCATAATCGTTGGTATGGCTCCATAATAGTTTTTCTTATAAATTAGCAGAATTGGGCCCCAGAACTCTTGTCAAAATATGTTCAAGGCCGTTCTTTATTTGCATTATGCCGGTTAAAAATACTCTAATCTTATGTTTCTTCGTGCGTTTCTTTTAACGGTATTTGTATTTAGACATAAGGCTTGCTTAATAGTAGAGGAGACCGTGGAGATCGACCTTCACCGATCTGATAACCAGATGAGACGTATTTTTTATCAAATATAATTTATAAACAAATATGCCTATAATTACTTGCCTATCTAAAAGTGCGTATGGCTATTTTTAATTAAATTAACTTTAATCGATTTTTTTTCATCACTTTCATTCTTTTGATAACCAAATGAATTTTATTTCACTGTTAGTTTTTAACACACCGAATATGCCTCAGTAGGCTTGCCTACTCATTTCTGTGTATAGCTACCTGGCAAGCCGATGTGAACAGGTAAGTCAATATAGGTGATTCCATCGTTCTGCTAACTTATCGAAAGTTATATCAAATTTTAGATTATTTTATTACAAATTCAGTCATATTTCAAAATCATTGCCTGCAAAAAATCATACTTATAGTACTGTTGCCTAGCTAAAAACTTTTAGAGAGCACTTTTAGATAAGCAAGTAATTATAGGCATATTTGTTTATAAATTATATTTGATAAAAAATATGTCTCATCTGGTTATCAGATCGGTGAAGGTCGATCTTCACCGGCTCTTAGACCATAACGATCTCTAAAATTGGACAACTCCTTAAATCATATTTAGCCACTAAATACGTTTAGACTTACGTTGCGCAAAAAATATCGGATTATTAGAGAAGCTTGGGATTTAAATAGCTCCAACTCGTCCAAACATGTTACAATTTAGACGTAATTTATTTTCTTTAATGTTATGTATTCTAAACGGATCATTGATAAAATAACCAACCTTGTTTCTTGCCTTTCCTTCCTGGATTGGTCGTGAAGGAACAGGCAGTAAAATTTACGTTTCAAAGTGATCCTTGTGATTTTAATGAATAAAAAAATGTATATTTTGATTTTTTTGCAAGTCGCCCCTAGACTTCCGAAAATAATAAGAAATAATTTTAACTTGATTTATTTATATTATAAAGAAATGGATAATCTCCGAAACTACATACTGAACCAATTTTGAAAATTCTGTCTCTGATAAAAAGCTACACTATCCCTGAGTGCTATAGACTATATTTTATTTTGATTACAATGCGTGTGAAATCGGGGCGGGTCAGCTGGTAATTTTTTACAATATTATATGTATATATATCTCTCTTATTTTACATAATTATACATTTAATCATATAAAATGAGCAAACAAGTTAAAATGATATGTAGGTACGTACCTACCTAAATTATCGTTAGCGGATTTAGTTCACCTAATTTACATAAAAGTTAGGTAACTACATATTTTACCTCCTAGGGTAGGTACCCTAACATCAGAACCTAATAAACCTAATTACACTTACAAGGATGAATAATTAACACTCGCATTTAGGTAAGTTACTTAAATAGAAATGTAGCGATAAGCCTTATTGGGTAATATGGCGTACATTTTAATAAATATGGAGATGGTGATGTTCTAAAATATTATTAAAATAAGGAAGAGCCAACAAACAGTCATGCAAACATGGTTTAGTATTTTTAGTATTATAAACATTTTAAAAGATTATTCAGCGGGGTAATGAAGTCGGATCTGTATCTCTAAATAGAATAAAACAAAGTTCCTACCCGCGTCTGTTTGTTTGTGCGATTAGTTCTTTTAACTACGCAATGGATTTTCATAGGTGCAGTTTACACTATCATTTAGAGATTTATAAATCACGTATTTATAACTAGTGGTTCGCCCCAAACTGAGATCTCGCGAGTCTCCCAAAATATTAATAAAAATATTAATCTAATTCTTTGACTAATAAAATAGTGACACGAAATGCACCATTAACTAACAATACCTACAGTTTCATTCAAATTACAACTACAGCGGTTCATGAAAATTGGTTACTGTTTTTATGGGTATAAATTGCAGTTATTCTGGATTTCAGATTTTCCCTCATGTTTGTGTCACTAAAGCTACACGAATACCAAATTTCAGCGCCATGGGGTCACTGGTGTACCCTGTGAATTTCGTCAAAGTTCAGTTTTTATTATGGCTAATAACTCAAAAAACTACAAGGTTTAAGTAAACTAAAATTAAAAACAGGGTCGAAATGTACTAATAAAAACCTTTCACTAGACATCCCATTTGACATAATAGTCTCTTTCTCAATCTCAACAACCCCCCAACATTTTTAGCTCAAATTTCACGATGATCGGATCAACGCTTCGAAAGTTATCCTCGGACAAAACATACATACAAACAACGCTGATTTGCCCAAGTTGATTTGAGATCTTGCTTCGCTCGATCAATTAATTCCTTGATTACGTAGAACTTTTACAAGATTAAGTAGAAGTAAGTAAAATCATTTAGAAAAATTCTTCCGAAAAGTTTTTGTATAAAACATACATTATTATAATGTATTGTAATCATGTTGAAATAGTAGATTATTAAACAAGTGGATAAAGCAGTGTCCTGCGTTACGGGCGCTATATTGGATCCCGAACTATTCCGAAAGATTCTAAGAGTTAACGTTACTAGAATCCTGAGTGCAGAGAGGGATATAAGCACGCCCAAGATGCAGACAGCTTTATCCACGAGGACAATACTCTACTTTTCACATTTTCTGCTAGACAATAAAAACCAAATCTAGGTTGGTGCATTCTGTGCAGAGGTTAGTTCAATTTACGAATAAGTTCTAATTGTGAACGTCTCTTTGGTTCAAATTTTAATATAGATGAGGTTCCAAATTCAAATCACATTATGTACGAGGGAGGGCATAATGCAATTTAGTAGGTACAAGTTTACTCCCGGCTCAGTCGTAGGGATTTTATTACCTGCTTGCGGTGAGGTTTACATGACATTATAATTTGACATTGTCGAGCAGGTGCTGTGAAAATAATATATTCGGGCGCTTACATTGTGCAATGTGCATTGCTAACACTGACTTCAGTGGACGTCCTATGGTTGATAATAGTGCAGTGTTTATTGTTTCTTAGATGAATTCTATTCATTGCATATATTTTTTCGACTAGCTGACCTTCCCGCGGCTTCGCACGCGCGGTTTGTTAAATATTTATTTTCATATCTTCTGAACCCTGCAAGATATCGAAATGGAACAATCACGAAAATTAAAGTTAAAATTAATGTTTTAATCGAGCCGTTTTGGAGCCTTTTCGAGACAAACTTTCAGACGGACAGACAGACAAAAAATCTAAAAACTGTCATTTATGATTGAGCATCGAATAACTTAAATTTAGTTATTTGTTTTGAAATCATAGACATACACTTAATTTTATTATTGGGTTTTTATTGGCTGGGCATTTCACACAGCGCTATCTAGTCCGAAACTAAGTCACGCTTGTATTATGGAAACCAGATAACTGATACAATACATAAATCCTTTTTTTTGTAAATACATATATTTGTCATATATAGAATATAGATAAAGATAATAAGCAAAGTTTAAGAAAGCAATGCGGGAACTGACATTAGATTCATTGCTATTAATCACGACTTGCTCCATGGTAGCACGATACTATTATAGTATCCAATTAATGGGCAAAAAACACGCGAGCCGTTTTGTTCTACCCTAAATACATAAAACAAATAAGATAAGTACAGTAAGTTTGAAAAATATTATAATAGTGGTTCGCCCCGAACTGAGATCTCGCAAATCTCCCATATAACGTATTTAGTGGCTAAATATCATTTAAGGAGTTGTCAAATCATACAAATACTCCAAATTTAAACATGTTTAGCCGCTAAATACGTGTGATCTTTGTGCATGCCGGCTTTAATCTTTGACTAATAAATTGGTGCCACGAAATGACTTAACCAACCGACTTGACCTACAATTTCATTCAAATTAGATGTAACGAGGGTTCTTGTTAATTGGTTATATTTTTTTGGGGTACAAATGACAGTTATTCTGGATTACAGACTTTTGACTATATTTGTGTCACTAAAGCTACATGAATACCAAATTTCAGCATTGTGGAGTCACTGGTGTACCCTGTGAATTTTGTCAAAGTTTTGTTTTTATTATGGCTAATAACCTAAAAACTGCAAAAATTAAACTAAAACTAAAAACGGGGTTCAAATGTACTAATAAAAACCTTTCATTAGACATCCCATTTGAGCTAATAGTCTCATTTTGATATTTTTTACCCCTCTTGAACCCCAATATTTCAACAACCACACCAAAATTGTGCCATCACTACTTATCTATATTTCATGATGATCGGATAAACGCTACGAAAGTTATCCTCGGACAAACAAACATACATACATATAACGCCGATTTGATCAAGTTGATTTGGAGATCTCGCTTCGCTCGATCAATAAGTACGGATTGATATGGATCTTAAACCTCTTCTGCAAAGAAAAAAAAATATAATGTCTTACTTAGGTTTAAAAAATTCCTCATTTTGAGTCTCCTCATTCCCCTTGAATTCATACTGAAATCTTGTAGTATAATTTGCATACCGCTCAATATTCTCTGTATCTTGTGTAACCAATTTTTTAGACTGCCTCCGTGACGCAGTGGGCGTATAGCCGGCTGAGACGCAGGAGGTAGCGGGTTCGATTCCCGCAGCGGAACAAATGTTTGCATGATTACAGATATTTGTTCCGTTTCTGGGTGTTTTTCAATATATTATAAGTATGTATTTACTAAAACAAAAAATTATAAAAGTATTCTATCAGTTATCTGGTTCCCATAATAAAAAAGAAAGAAAGAAAGAAAATACATTTATTTGCAGACATAACAAAACAAAGACATACACAGTTACAAAAATAACACGACAATACAAAAAAATTGAAATAAAAATATAGACTATAAATAGGTAGTAGGTAGGGTGACTGACCCAAATGCTAGCACTACACCAAATAATCAGCACTCCTAATAAATAGTAAAATTATAAGGTTCCACTAACTGTAATTTGGGTTACCACTTTAAAAATAAATTAAATTGATGTTTTTGGAATCCTACTCCTGGCAATACCATACTTTCCGACTTCAAACTGGCGAAAATTTTGTCAACAAACGTTTGTGTCCTGCATTTTGTCCTGTTTTTGCCTGTTCTTTGTGATCGAAGGTAAGTTCACGTGTACATTTTATACTATATTATATCTTTTAGATATTTTATACTGAAACTTTTGATTTCTCTGATAGTTTATGAGGATAATCTGAAGAGAAGAGGTTATGGTAATAATAATAATATTGGTAAAAAATGTGGTGCTGATAAATGGATCTAATATTTTGCGAATTTCAAATTATCAGCACTGGTGCTGATGAATGGAAAATAGTTCGTAAAAACTTATTCCATATTTTTTATTGTAAACCGTGTTTATTTTATGCATAGAATTTCATTTTTTTTGGTTAAATTAGTTTATACATTCGGAATCCAAATTTTAGCATGGTGCTGAAACTGCATTTCCCATTTGTCAGCATAGTGCTGATAATTGGATCAAAAGCATGCTGATAATTAGGTTCTCCTAGCATTTCATCATCTTTCCTTTTTTCAGAACCACTATGAAACCAAAGGCAGTAAAAAAACCAAATAAAAGAAAAAAATACACAAACGAGAATCTACTACAAGCCTTGGATGCAGTAAAAAAGGGTATGTCCAAAAACTGGCCTCGAAAACTTTCAGTGTACCTAGAGGAACTATCCAGTCACGATTAAGAAAGCCGTGCAAGAGTCTACCAGGCCCTGATCCAATATTGTCGAACGAAGAGGAAGGAGTTTTAGTACAGTGGGTTGTAGATTGCTGTCGGAAAGGATTCCCAAAAAGAAAGTCTGATTTACAATTGAGTGTAGCAAATTTCTTAAAGAAGGCAGGAAGAGATAACCCCTTTAAAGATGGCATACCTGGTAAAAAATGGTATGACCTTTTTATGCGTCGTCATCCAGAACTCAGCGAACGCACTGCCGAAGCTGTAACATCAGCCAGTGCTAATGTATCAGAAAAAGACATCAAAGGGTGGTTCCACAAAATTGAGCTTTATCTTGAAGAAAACAACTACTTTGACATCTTACAGGACCCGTCTCGTGTTTTTAATGGGGATGAATCTAACTTTCAGTTATGCCCCAAAAGTGGCAAAGTTATTGCATTATGAGGAGAAAAAGACGTGTATGAAGTTGATCACGCTGCAGCTAAAACAGCCCTTACTGTACTGTTTACGTTTTGCGCCAACGGAGATATTACACCTCCACTAGTTG
Source organism: Philereme transversata (assembly GCA_963924445.1). NCBI lineage: Eukaryota > Metazoa > Arthropoda > Insecta > Lepidoptera > Geometridae > Philereme > Philereme transversata. The sequence goes on from OZ004342.1 coordinate 18,546,859, forward strand.
TGTTTCCCAACAAGAGGCTTCCCAAGGATATAACTTCATCAGTTCCAAATGAGTGGGGCATTGGTTTGAGCTATACTGGCTGGATGAAATCTGAACTTTTCTATGATTATATCAAGAATGTATTTCATCCATACCTTCTCAAAAGAAAAGTAACATTTCCCGTCATACTGTTTGTAGATGGGCACAAAACGCATCTTAGTCTTGAAGTGAGTGAATTGTGCAGCAAGTTGGAGATCGTTTTGATTGCTTTATACCCCAACGCCACACGGATACTACAGCCAGCCGACGTGTCAGCCTTTAGACCTCTCAAAAATGCATGGAAGGAAAGTGTCCTGAAATGGAGGAGAGATCACCCTTTGGAGACTCTCACAAAAAACAATTTTGTACCTGTGCTTAAGGAGGCTTTAGAGGTTGGCGTCAAATATACAACGGTGATAAATGGATTCAGGACTACAGGCTTATGTCCCTGGAACTCTGAAGCTATCAACTACAAAAAATGTCTGGGTAAAGGAAGTAAACATGATGAAGAACCAAAAGAAGACGAATCAAAACTACAAGAAAATTCTAATAAAGATAGAGTTATGACACATGAAACTTTAAAAAAGATTGTAGGGCAAGAAAAAATTACATTTCTGCAAAGAACGCCGTTCGAAAGTCTATCAGAAACAGAAAGTGTTTTGAAAAAGATTTGTTGTTATTTTGAAAATAATCCAACTCCAGTCAAATTACAGGACGTATTGGTTACGGAAACAACGCCTGAAAGAAAAGGTGTTAAAAATGTAGAGAGATCATCCTTCGTTCTTACATCAGCTGAATGGCAGAAGACTGAAAACGACAAATTAAAAGCTAAACAACTTAAAGAAGAAGAACAGGAGACTCGTAAGAAGGAAAGATTACTGAAACAAGAAGAAAAAAATAAAGCGAAAGAAGAAAGCACTCGAAATAAGATAAACAAAAAAGCGAAAGTGACATTAGCTACCAAAAAACAAGAGACAAAAGAAAACAAACTACTAGTAACAAATGAAAACAAAATAAAAGAGACAAAAGCTTACAAAATACAAGAAAAAAAAGCTAACAAAATACAAGAGACAAGAGAAAACCAACTACAAGTGACAAATGAAAACCAAATAAAAGAGACAAAAGCTAGCAAAATACAAGAGACAAAAGCTTACAAAATACAAGAGACAAAAGAAAACAAACTACAAGTGAAAAATGAAAACAAAATACAAGAGACAAAAGCTAACAAAACACAAGAGACATTTATAAATCACCACCATGTAGTTATTAATCACCAAGTTATGATTCATGATAACAATATGCCATCCTCTCCTGAAAATGAACACCTGTCTAACATTAAGAAAAGAAAAACTGAAGAGCAGCCTATGTTTCCACCAAATAAAAGAATCCAAATTCTTTCAGACGTTAAACTGAATTCACCAAACGTATCCAGAACTATGCAAGTTGGTCAAAGAGATGACAACCAAATTAGTGACCCACTGGACAAAATAATCAACAATAAAAGAAAGAAGACTTACTCTTTACTAGAACTAGAGAAGATACTTTCCGAGTATTAGAATTGATTGAAGATGTAGAGGAAGAATTATTATTTTTTAATTGATTTTCTTAGTATACTTAATTAAGCGTAATTTTATGTTCCTTAAAATCAATAAAAGAGATTACACCTACCTAATAAACATTTTTTATTTCATATAATTTCAATACCATTATCACAGTGCTGTTAATTGGCTCACTCTATGCTATTAATTGGTGGTGACGGTGCTAGTAAATGGTGAGTCGACCATTTTTTACTCTTGCCTATATAAAAAAAAATAAAATAAAGAATTAACAATTTTTTTTTAAATATCATCTTAATGATTGAATATTGAAACTAAAAAACGCGTCATAACGGGTGAAAAAGTATTTTTCAATGTGATAAAATGGCTTAAATTAGGACTAACTCTAAAAGTGCTGATAATTGGGTCCTTCACCCTACGTCCAAGTTATGAGCGTCCGCAAACTAGGATCCGGCTCAGCATTATGCGCCACGCACTAGTAAATACGAGTACGCAGCGCGCTGGTCTTCCGCCGGTTCCTAAATTCAGTACCGGATAATGAATGAATGAATGAATGAAAATACTTTATTGTACACCACACAAGAAACAAACAAAAAATATAAAAATTCACAATGCAACAAGTACAATGGGTGGTCTTATCGCTTAGAAGCAATTTCTTCCAGACAACCCTTTTTTTTTCTTTTTTTTTTTAGATAATCTGACTTTATTAAAAAAAAAACAAACAAAATTATATAAACTAAAGAATTTGAAATATAGGGACATTGAATTTATAAGTATGTATGTTGGTAAGTCGTAGTCATTATAAATTTAGGCAATGTGAGTATTTATATGTAGGTATAGTGTAATAGTTGTTAGTGAAGGTATGTGAAGTGGGGTTTCCGCTAGCAGGCCATTTGCATAGACAGCAGATGTATTTTAAGTTTGCGTTTAAACGTATGTTTAGAAATATGTTGACGCAAAGGTGGTGGTATATTATTCCAGCACTTGGTAGCTTGGTAGCGGAAACTACCCCTGAAGGCAGTAGTTTTATGGAGTTTGGTTATAAGAAGATAAGATGATGCTCTAGTGGGATATGGATTCTGAGAAGAGGACCAATCAAGTTTTTCGTAAAGGTACTCTGGGTGTTTATACCTTATGAGCTCGTGAACGAGCGAAGCCAAATGAAGCTTACGACGAGACGTCATGTTAAGGAGGCCAGCTTTATTAATGTAGGGAGTCACGTGTGTGCGAGGAGGTACAGTGAAACAGAAACGACAGCACGCATTTTGGACACGTTGAATAAGGCGTTTAGTAGAGGCCAGTAAGCAAGGACCAAAAACAATGTCTCCATAGTTCAGCTTGGACAGTACTAGACTCTCTGTTAGCATAATACGGACATCCTCCCGTATAAGATTTCGTATCTGATATAGTACTTTTAATCTAAAAAAACAGTTTTTGACCAATGATACGACGTGCTTTTCGAAACGAAGACGACTATCGATGACCATGCCTAGGTTCCTAGCCTCGCTCACGCGTTCGATAACCTGACCCTGAATACAGATATTAGTAGGATTTGATGTGATTATTTTATTTATGTGATTATAATACAAGCTCTGCTTAGTTTGGGGCTAGATAGCGCTGTGTGAAATGTCCAGCAATATTTATATTTATTTATTATTATTTATTTAATTAAAATAAATATAGTAACGCTGAATAAAATAACCACATAGGTACATAGAGATGATTCAGACCGTTTTAAAAGGCTTCGTTATAGTTACTCTAAAACTTTGATGCTACGAGTATGTTTATACAAAAACAAATTAGGCTTATTTGACTCTATTATCTATAGACAATAAATGTTCAATTTAAACCTAATGAGGTTAATTAATTTAACATACATATATTTATTTACCAACCAACACCTAATAAGATAACACTTAGAATTTAGTTGTACTGCGACTTCACCACCAAACCGACGCCTCGCGATCAAATGTCGGATACCTTGAGCCACGTACAGATCGCGAGGCGTGCGTTGCGAATGGTTTGTCTCTCATGCCTCAGGCTGTGTGTGTGGACGTGTGTACTCACAGTGAGCGTTCGCGTCATACGATCGTTGCGATGCGAACAATGCGAACGCCGCCTTAGTACGAACTGTGCGCTCCATCCATGTGGTCGGACGGATGTTATTTGCGTTGCGCGCTCATGCGTCGTGGATGCCGATACCGAAACGCTGCGTGAACTTGTCCAACTTTAATAACAGAGTATTATGGGACTCTAAACCTTAACCTCCTCCTTAATCATCTTTTTTTTAATATTGAATGAATCACTATATAGGCCCTTTTTCTACTGACGAACACCGTGCGTTGTTTGCGTGCTCAGCTTGAGCATGTGAAGTTCGGTACGCATGCATAAATGTACCGTCGTATGCCTCAGGTTGAGGCATGCGTGACGAACCATTCGCGACGCACGTCTCGCGATGTCTGTACGTGGCTTTACCTACCCACTAAACCAACACAGCCCATGCAATACATCACCCGTTGGCTGTATCCGTGTAGCATTATACAATATACACGGCACATAGCTTACTCACGGGGATCCTGAAGCTGCTGCCATCTACCCAAAGTGCTACTCCGTCACTGAAAAGAGTTAGGATGGGTAGAAGAGGGGTAATGTACCCAATGCTGGACGTTAGCTCAGATCGTATTTGCTCTACCCTAGAATTAGAAGTAGAAGGCACTAGCTCGAAGAACTGATTGCCGTTAGGGCAGAAAATATCCCGATTGGATACCACGAACTGGAAAGTGCAGTGTAGGATTCATCCCACACTAGATTGAAAGACGACCTATTTGAAGTTGCTTGAAGCTGTTGGATGCAGGCCGCACAAGAATCTACGGGGAAGGCCTATGTTCAGCAGTGATCTCCTATGGCTGATATGATGTTTATGATGACATTATAAAATGACTTATTGTAAATTCAGATTCTATGCCTTCCCCTTCTTCTGTTGACGAAGTTTTAACTTATTTCCAGAAGCAGAGTGCGATGGGTGCGGTAGCGAGGGTGACGAAGGGCGTAATGTCGGGGAGCTCTTGCTGCCACAGTACGCACTGGCGACGGGAGGCCTGGCTAGGGACCATCGCCCTCTCATCACCTTCCCCGACAATAACAACTTCCATGCAGTATCCGCGGCGGAGTATAGGCGACTGCTACTTTACCTCACTTCTGTGCCATCGTGAGTGATTTCTTCTAGATGTTTCCACGAGATTTCTTATTTTTAAACTTTACCTATGTTTTTTCTGCAGTGATGACTGCTAAATATGCATTGAGCTTTAAGATTTTAGGATGACTTTGATATAAATTCTTATTTTCCTTTGAAATCTACGAAATGTAACATCGTCTCACCGATATTAATTATATTTCCAGATTACTAGAAGCAGACATGGGCTTCCATATAATCATAGATCGAAGAAAGGACAGATGGAATTCCGTTAAAACAGCATTACTTAGGATCTCTGTAAGTTTCGTGTATTGTACTCTTCCAAACTTAACATTTTAAGTTTTATACGACCTGGAGTAGGAACAATATATGGCTTACCTTCAGTGCCCTAAAGAAAGTATCCAAATCTAGTAGTGTTAATTATTATTGAAGTGAAACAATTTATGTATAGTGTGTATAGGAGAGGCCTGTTCCATACAAAATCAATGATTTGAACTTAAGAGTTCAAAATCTAACCATTCAATCCAACACCGTCTTGGCAATGATAGCCGGCAGAGTAGACTACCCGTACCTACACCAGACATTGCTGTCACAGGCAGGTTCTCAAAAACCCTGTTTAATATAAGTTGTGTTGTTTTTGTTTGTGTTATGTCCTTAAATAAGCTACATATTTTCTTGAAATAAATGTATTTTATATTTATTTATTTTCTAATTCCGTTATCCAGGAATTCTTCCCAGGCATAATCCACACGGTCTACGTCCTCCGACCAGCGAGTTTCCTTCAAAAAGCTCTGTCCGAAGTGAGCAGTAAACTTTTCAAGGAAGAATTTCGGTTCAAAGTCCTTGTGTGTTCATGTATTGAAGAGCTGTACGAGTACTTCGACCGATCGCAACTGACGCCGGATTTTGGCGGAGAGTTACAGTACTCACATGCGGAGTGGATACAGCAGCGGATAGTAAGTTTATTTCAATTTATTTTGAGGGAGAGACTTAGGACTTTAGAGGTATACAGTTCTAACAAATCAAAAATCTATCTCAATGCACTTGCACTAGTATAAACCGATTGAGTGAAAGCGCCATCTATTGTAGTTCACTCTAACTAAACTAATAACCTTCCAACTTAAACTACTAAAGCTCAAAAGTTGTGGGTCGAACCATTGAGGTTAAATTTTTTTAATTCTTATTCAAGGAAAGTTTGATGGGTGTTGTTTGATGATGTTTCCTTCGGTTCATTATCTATACTAATATTATAAAGAGGAAAGATTTGATTGTTTGTTTGTTTGCATTGAATAGGCTCCGAAACTACTGGACTGATTTAAAAAATCCTTTTTGGTCGATTGGTCAGCTATCAATTAATGTGTCATTGTTAAATGCTAATAATTAAACCTGAAAACAATAGCTATTATAGTTATTGTTGGTTTCATTCTCTGGTCGCTTATATGGATGTAAACCACGAAGTTAATAATAATCATTCGAACGATAATGGTGACGATTCTGTTGTTTACACTGACTAACTAAAATTGTGTAAAATACAAACAGTCCTATTTTGTTTATAATAAAGATCAAATTAGAATGACATTTCTAAAATTAATTATTGAAGTTATACTTCTTTTGGCGCGATGGAGAAAATTGATGAGAGTGAATTTTTACGATGCGCGCGCACACCGACACCTAAATTTAACAGCATGAAGTTAGTTCTAGGTGGTATGAAAATTGATAACTATGTTCAAGTTGTATATTCTAGTATTTTTATATGTAGAACACGTGTTTCGTAAGGGTACAATTAAACAGTGTGAATAAATAAATATTATTTTGGTGTTTTTATTAAATCAATTTCATATACGACGGTGATACTAATAATTTATTATTTATTTAAATAAAATCTTATTGATTAATTTTAATATTTATCGTTAATCACTACTGCATTTTAGTTATTTTTTTTCCATACGCCAACGAAGTATAACTTCTAACGCGTGTACATAAGTACACACACTCTTTTTTTCACTAAAGTGGCGTGTTTTGTGGGCTTGTTTTTGTTTTTAAAAGGTATTTATTAAACATTAATGTTATGAACGTATTACAGCTAAACACAGTTTAGTATAATAATATTTTGATTTGGAATAACTCAGCAGGCTATAGCACCTTTATAAGTTTTTTGATAAAATTACTATTTATAATAGAGTGGCACTTTGTAAATCAATTTTCTTAATTTTATATATCAAACATAATAGAGAAGTAATTACTTATTAAAAAGCTCATATGAGCACTTTATATAGCGCGCATTTTTAATGTCCACATGTGTTTTTGGGCTAGTTTTAGTCAGCAGTCAAATTGGTGCTGATTAAAACTAGCTCGCAAACACGCCATCTTATTGTTAGTAAAAATTACTTAATTTTAGAAATGTCACTTTATATGTCATTCTAATTTGATCTTTAGCGTAAACAAAATAAGACCGTTCGTATTTTACACAATTTTAGTTAGCGTAAACAACAGAATCGCCACCAATAGTGGACGAAAACACACGACTTTTACTACATTATTATAAGGTTTAACTTTGCGTGTTTCAGGCGTTAGAAAAATTTTCAACCCTTATGAAAGAGATCTCAAGTAAATTGGACGACTTTATGCATACGATTGTGGACTGCGATATGGGAAATGACCCAACACAAACCAAAGAACTTTTAGACTGTCAGGAATCTAGGTGAGTGATATTCAATATTCCGTTAGCTCTGCTCTTTCAAACTAGTTTTACCGATTTGATTAAAGAAATCACACGTTTCTTAAACAGTGTTGTTAATATTTTTATTGTGTTTTTAGTTATAAAGCTTTAAAAACTGAATTGGCGTCAGCAACTACGCAAGGCGAAGAGTTACTGGGGCAAGTGCGGACACCAAATCTAACATACAATATTATAAGTCATGTTGCTGCGGTCGAGAGGTGAGTCAAAAGCTTTATTTAATTCTAGTGGTCCATCACCATAATATCATCCACTGCTAAACATAGGGGGGAGGGGCAATTATAGGGGAGGACCCCATAGATTTCCAGAGCGACCGATCTTGTGCGTCCTGGACCCAACGGCTCCCAGCAACCTTTATCAGGTCAACTTTTCATCCAGTAGGAGGCCATCCTGCGCTTTCCAGTGCGTGGTTTCACTCTAGAACTATTCTGTCCCAACGGCCGTCAGTTCTTCGAGTTATGTAGCCAGTCTACTGCTACTTCAGCTTGCTAATCCTCTTGGCTATATCTGTAACCTTGGTATGTCTACGGATCTACTCATTTCTGATTCTAGTGATTTCTAATATGAATAATTAGTTGCAATGAAAGCTTAGTCGTCTTTCATTTGGTGTATTTTTTATTATATTTATTTATTGAAGAGACCAACAGCTATAATTATAGTACAAAGTGTCTTAAATAACTAGTTAATGAAATTATACAGCCAATTACAGGTCTCTCTCGATATAACTAAATTATCACAAAAAAATCCTACAACAGAGAATAATTTAAGATTTTTATAACCCTAAAGTTAGGTTTTAAGTGTGATGAATCATTGAGTGTCAAATAATTTACATGACTTTTCTTAGTGAGAAAGTTAATATAAGTCTAGGCAGATATTTGACAACCTCCGTGGCGCAGTGGGCGAATAGCCGGCTGAGACGCAGGAGGTAGTGGGTTTGATTCCCGCCGCAGAACAAATGTTTGCATAATCTACAGATATTTGTTCCGGGTCTGGATGTTTTTCTATACATTATAAGTATGTATTTACAAAAAAAGTATATAAGTATTCTATCAGTTATCTGGTTCCCATAGTACAAGCTCTGCTTAGTATGGGGCTAGATAGCACTGTGTGAAATGTCCAGCAATATTTATTTATTATTATTATTATGTTTAAGCATTAAAATTATCACATACCAAAAAAAACTTAAATATAGGTACCCTAAGGGACACAGAAATAGAACGATGACTATCGTTAAATATGTCAACATCTTGGAACTTATATGTTAAATTGGCCGATAGATCAGTCGCTCTGGTAATTTATTGGGGAGTCAAAATGGACTGATACAAGTGGACTGCTGAATATATGTTTTTTTTATACGACCGAGGTGGAACAAGCTTATGGACCACATGGTGTTAAGTGGTAACCGTCGCCTATAACAATGTACTGCCTCGTAGGTCATGAACCTTAGGAACATGCCCTACAATGCACTGCTCTGTGTCCATCAACTTGAGGCATACAGGTGTAAAGCCTCATGTGCCTGTAATTTCACCGGCAACCTTACCTTTCAAACCGAACAGCAATGTCGGCAGAAATAGGTAAGTATGGTATAGTTGTTCTATCTCACGAAGGCGGGAAAATAAATATTGATTACGAAAAATATTTTTATTTCACAACTAATTTAAACGAAATAAAAATGTTACTACCTACTTTAATTAAACAGTTAATTATAAATCAGTTAATTCAAGTAGTAAGATTTGTGTTTCGTTTAGCTTAGTTGTGAAATACAAATATTTTTCGATCAATATTTATTTTCAACCCGCCTTCGTGAGATAGAACAACTATAGTGCTTCCCCGGGCGAGCCCTTTCACATGATACTTTTCTACTATTTAATATGCCTCAGTTACCCCATGACTAATGATGATGAGAGACTAATGGTATAGCTTTAGCTGATTATCGACCCCCAGTTTTGGTTCTAATCTTGATTGTGCCAGTTTCCTTATGATAATATACCAACTTCTTCTACTTAGCGTGTTAAGAGTTCTAATTTATAGTATGTCGGGCAGGTGTTTGGCCACAACAATAGCGTGAATAGGTGAGGCGGCTATTAGGTCCGTAGTATTCTAAGCTCGGCTTGCAAAGATGTCTAAATTTGACTTACTTGTATGATTTGACAAACTTAACCAAGAAAGTACCAATGATAATAATAATTTGGCGGTTTTCTAACACAAATAGTTTATAAACTCAAAGGTTGGATGTTTTTTATTACATAATCACGTCGATACGACGTGATCGGATGAACCAATTTGGATAAAATTTGGTATATAGATAGAACACTTATATTGTATGTAATACGAAAGTAACTTATATTGTTTGTTTGTTTGTTACTCAATCACGTCGTAACGGCTGAACCGTTTTCAATTTAGTATATAGAAAGGTAAATATTCATTATGTTTTATAACTTTCACTAAATCTTTTATTTACTAAAACTACAAAAAAACCATATGGTCAATCAGTCCACACACACACATGATAGAATATCACCTGGATTAAAACATGGGCTACTTTTTACTGACAAATCACGAGTGTGAAGCCGCGGACGGAAGCTAGGTGTCTAGATTTTAACTTACCTATTTCTTTTCCCATTTCAGGTTACTGGTACAATTGGACGAGACTGAGAAACAATTCGACAACTTCTGGCAAAAACATTCCACAAAATTAAATCACTGGCTGAAATTCAGAACATTTTTATTAAATTTTAAGCAGATGCAGGTATTTAACTTAATACAATCACTTTGATTACAAACTAAATTATACTAAAAAACTAAGGCTTACATTATTAATAATTGACGATGCCAATAGATATAACATCCTCTCAAATTATTAAGTATTATCAAATTCATAAAAAGTTACGAATTTATGGGTCTAAATTGAAAGTGCGAGGATTGGTTTTGTCGATTATTATTCTTCTTGCGAAAATCAAACATTGGTGTCTTTGGTGAGCATATTCTGGGCGTAGGGGATCCGTCAGTTTCTTTCGTGGGTCTAAAGACGAAGGCTTCGGACGCCGCTCTTTGACCGACCAATTCAGAAATGTCCATACAGGTCTCTTGATTAGGTTTATTAGCGGTTTCGAAGTTACCTCCTCTAATATCTTTCCTCTTATGAGCCTCAAGTTGAAACGTCAGTTTCTGTATTTTGCGTGATTTATCTTCCAACTTCGCAGTTAATTCCTCTGCCTGTTTCCTTTTCGTATTAAATTCCGTCTGCATAGTTGATATTTTTCGTTTGCATGTCTCCAACTCTGCCTTCAGTTTCTGTAGATTCAACGTGTTGATTTCTTCCATGCATTGAAGCTTTTCCCTCGCGTGTTTCGCTACGCTCTCTTGGTATAACGTTTCTTGCTCGACTTGGTATGACCAAAACGACATCGCCCTCATTGCTATGTCCATGATAGTGTCTGGTTTCATACCTGCTAGTACTATGGATCTAAAGGTATCTTTTGGCTTCAGATCTGCTTGGATCACATCAAATTTGTCGCACAGCTCTGTTCCACAAGCTGGACAGTTCAGAGAATTTTCAGCATTTCGTTTGAATTCGCTTTTGCCGTGCTCTACACAAAATGCATGTGAACATGTCGTTACCCATGCTTGACTGGACAGGGCTCTTCTGCATTTACGAAAATTACATACTATATCCATTACTTTAGTTAATATATTTAGATGTTTACATTTAATTTCTCAACCGTGAGCTGAAAAAACCTGCGAGGTTATCTGTCATGACTACTTTTTCATAGTTCAAAGATATTGAATTATTCTACTTTAAACTGCAAGGAGTTCTTACTTCAAAGTTGTTGCACCAAAGAAGTTAGGTAAATACATTTTTTTTCTGCATGGAGTTTTTACTCGTAATAAATTATATCAAGGAGTTTTTACTTCACCGTAATTACACCAAAGAGGTATACCTACTTTTGCAAGGAGATCAAGCAAAAAGGTATCTCTGCTATAGGTTTGCTATTTACCGAACTCCTTGGTTGTCGCACACTCTTTGAGAGTATTTTTAAAACTCTGTGCATTGGCTCTATGCTACGGCTCTACATTTTTAAAATGTCAAGATTATTATTTGACCACTTAGTCAGTCTATTAGTATTTTTTATGCTACTTTAGTATTTCTTTATGATGCTACTTATTAGCGTGTGTATTCGCTTTGATTGACCACAAAACACAAATAATCTTACAGACGTGACTTGGATCCACTTAAAAGGTTGGTTTTTTGTTAGTATTTTAAATTAATAACCTAATTAACATTTTCAGGCTACTTTAGATAATCATCTAAAGACAGCATGCGATATGACCGAGGTTGGTGAGACAGCCAGCAGAGTTGATAATTTAATACAAGAAGCGAACGAATTTGAAATACTGTGCAACTGTGATCTCGACACTGCTACCTCAGTTATTGAAGATGGTACGTAATTTCTATTATCCTAATAATTTAGATTTAAGTTCAAATAATAAGATTTCTGAAACTTTCTGGAACAATAAATTTAGAAATTCTTTGCAATTCTTTACAATGAGAACTTTACATACTCAATTAAAAAACTTGTTCCAACTAGTATAATAGATGGCGCTGTCTGGACATAGGCCGCCATAATATATGGTTTACTAATAAATATATAGAAATAACTTTTGAAACTATCATGGTTATGTACACTATTTGTACTAAAAATTATATAACATTAATATAACAATATAAAAAATTGTCTAAGACAATCTCACTTTCTCAGATAAACTAACACATTTTTTTATTTCAAGTTCAATGTTAATATTGACACGGCAACTGACATTGACAATATTCACTTTCCTATGATAATCCGCTTATGACAGAGCAGCGCCATCTGTTAGCAGTTATAAAAACATGGCCGTGAAAACACCTCATTTCCAATTTTTAGCTTTTTCCCCTATCGGGTAGGCCATACCGCCTAGTTTGGCGTTCAATTCTTTGCTTGTACATAATAATTTCAACTTTTTAATGTAAATGCACATAGGTACTGTGCATTCTACCAATGTCCTATGTCTTTTATAATAAATCGAAATGTTTCCTTGTTTACAGGTGATAAGTTAATGCAAGACCCATTGAGTTCCGTAGACCACATAGAGTCAAAATGCGAAGAACTTCGACGAACGAGCACTCTGCTTATTGACAAAATACAAAAACGAAATACTTTGCTAACCAAAGCACGAGAACTAATGGATAGGATAGATAAGGTAATTTATGCGTAGTTATTACCAAAAAAAACTGAACTTTTCAAACTTACTTTAAAGTTCTTCCTTGCTTTTAAATCAAATAATAGCTAGTGAAATGCAAAAGCCGTGCGTTGCCATTTTACTCTTGCAGGCGACAATGATTAAAATCTATATTCAAATATTTTTCGAATTTGGAATTATGAAATTATTTTTTGTCACCGCGTAAATGCATGTACCTACATATTTAAAATTTTCGTAAGATAAAATAAACAGCGCCATGTACTTATCAAATGAATTTTTGTTATTTATATAAGTTTATATTTACGTATGTTCTACGGCAGCGTCTAAACTCATCCGATTTTGATGAATGAGGTGTCAATCTATTCGTTAGTCCGGGTGAGATAAGCTACCATCGACATATTTATTACGTAGTCGGGTTTCAGTTTTTAAACTTATATAGCTTGCTTATAATGTAAGTACATTATGTTCTATTAGTAATCATGTTTATTTATAAATGTTAATGTTTATTTATGTTTTTATTTTGGTATTAGACGCACTCTCTTCATAAATATATTAGTTTATCCATAAATGTACACCCTTGGACATTATTTTTGTTATAACAAAATCCTCTCCATCCAAAGGTTGTCTGGAAGAGATCGCTTCTAATAAATAAATAAATAAATAATATTGGTGGACATTTCACACAGCGCTATCTAGCCCCAAACTAAGCAGAGCTTGTACTATGGGAACCAGTTAACTGATAAATAGAATAATGATAAAAAGAATCCTTGTATACTTTTTTTGTAAATACTTACTTATAATATATATATAGAAAAATATCCAGACCCGGAACAAATATTTGTAGATCATGCAAACATTTGTCCTGCGGCGGAAATCTAACCCACTACCTTTTGCGTCACAGCCGGCTATACGCCCACTGCGCCACGGAGGTCGATTGTACTATTTGCTTTGTGTTTTCTATTTTCTTTGTTATTTATTTAGTTTATATTGTGTACAATAAAGTGTTTTCATTCATTGATTTCATTCTTTGATTTCATTTATTCATTAATTCATTCATAGCTTGTTATATACCTTATAATTATTATATATATTATGTTATAATATCTCATTCTACTGTATTTTTCCTGTCTGTATACTATTTTGTTTGTGATCTGTTCTGTGTTTCTTTGTGTGTGTCAAATAAATATATTCTATTCTATTCTTATAACCTTTTGTTAAAAACAGTTTACAATAAAGATTATTCTATTCTATTGTTTACTTCATTTGCAGGCAAATGAATGGTGCGCCACGGGTGTGGAGATCTTAGCCGGGGAGGGAGGCCTCATAGCCGTAGACAAGTTGCTGGAAGACGCGCAGAGCTTCGGACTGACGGCTCCCGAGGAGTTCAGAGAGATGCTGATGCAGTCAGCGACACAGGAGACTAGAGCTTTGGTCACGCAGGTATGCAGTAACTGTTTTTTTTTTATTTGTACAGTTTACTGGTTCACGACGTTGGGATTCGAGTTATGGAACTCAAATGGTCTTGGGCGAGACTTCGCTAAACATGGTGATGACAGATGGAGCGGGGCAGCGACTGAATGGTGGCCGAGGAGCGGGTATAGAAGCAGTGGCGTAGCTAGATAACCAAAGGCCCGAGGGCAAAAAATAAACTAGGGCTACAACTAAACTATTTAAAATCGTTTGTTCCGTATTCGTTGTGTTCCAAATTCGACGTACTTCAGATTCGTCGTAATACAGTCGACTTCATAATAAAATTAAAAACCAAATACAAATTATAACTTCTTTTAATGAACAAATTTAAACTATTTTATAAAAATAAAAGAACCTGTTACCGCTCAAAAAATACAGTCCTTTGACAGACACACAGACAGCGGTGGCACGTTAATAGGGGCCCGTTGAGTACCCTTTGGGTACGGAATCTTAATTAAGTAGAGATTTTTAGTAATTTTTAAACTTTCGCGATCACTGTACGTAATTACTGATTAAAACGGGTATTTATCGCGTATGTACCTTTTTTATTTGTTATCCCAACGTTTCGGCTGTGTTACAACAGGCGTGGTCACGGGTTGACTGGAGTACTTGGACCTACTGGACCCTTTAGTTGGGTAGTTGCTGCAGCTTCCCACACTTCTCGACGGTAGGTCCAAGTACTCTAGTCACCCCGTGACCACGCCTGTTACAACACAGGCGAAACGTCGGGATAACAAATAGAGATTTTTAAACCAACAACACCACTTTCTTGACCGATTATACGTTTGATTCCGAATGTGGGAGAAATTTTCACTAGTTCAAATTATAGTTTGTAAGTCAGAGTCCGAGGGACCCCCTGAGCTTGGGGGCCTCGGGGCACTGCCCCGTCTAGCTACGCCACTGTATAGAAAGGTGGACGACATCGTAAAGATCGCTGGCAGTGGGTGTGACTAGCGCAGGATCAACAAGCATATAGGCCACTTGATGTTAAGTGTTAATTATCGCCTATAACAAAGTATTGCCTCGTAGGTCACGCAACTTAGGAACGTGCCCTACGATGCACTCCCCTGCGTCCCACAACTTGAGGTATGCAATCGATTAAGCATGTGATGTCGGGCAGCATTGCCGGCTACAAATTGTTGTGGAAAGATTACCGACTCTGCAATTTGCTTGGCGGCTACTAATGAATCCTATCTAATTATAAATATTTTACCAGGTGGCCCAAAGAGTGGAAGACGTTTGGCTGATGGTGTCTGTGAAGCGGGCAACGCTCCAGCGCGCCATGGCGAAGCCAGCGCGGCCGGTTCAATCCGTGCCGCCGCAGAGTGCTGTGGTGCTACCAGCTAATCAGGTAAGTGCCTGACTATATACAACCTGCTTTGTTATCTACGACATTAATTTAAACACACATCCGCAATCGTATTAACTGATTATAAATGTGTGTTTAATACCGGTAACTTGAATATGTATCCAGTAATCGATACATTTCCAATAAACAATTTTTAACGTAAATCGACGGTGCCTTTGTGACGATGCCGCTTAGTCAGCTTAACAGATATCTACTTACATGATGAATGAATATGATTTGTTTACCTTTTTTATACAGGCTGTTTCATTGATATTTTAGGAGATGATATTGATGGTTGCTTGAAAATTAAAATTTTTCTATGATCGTATTGTCATAAAAAAACTCGCAGTATATTTTTTTAAGGTTTCTATGTTTAAGTAGGTAGGTTACATAAAACAATACTAACTCCCACAATAGGATACCCTGTGTATGGTGGTTAGTCTCTTCCTGTTTGAGTAGATAAGAAAGAAGTTACGTATTTATTTTAATAACCTATACTCTCCCACTGCTGGGCAAAGGTCTCCGCCATTTCCTTCCATTGCTTGCGTCCTGTGGAAATCTCTTAAATTAGTACATTTAAATAAAGACCAAAATGTACCAGAATTAAATATTTTCAGTCTCAATTTCGAATTTAAGTATTAACTTTTGAACAAGATATAGATGAGGGGAAAAAATAGTTTGTGCCTTTGATGGCAGAGTCCTTTATGTAATTGGTAACGAAATGAGGGAACTTATTATCTACAGCCTCCTTTAAAACATGTATCTAAGGGAGCGATTTTGCACAAGAAACTCAAAACATTACTAAAATAGTGGAATGAAATAAAACTGTCAAATTTCAAATCAGCTTTTCACAATTTCTAGGTGTTTCAATTAAAATCGACGAATTTCTTACTCTTTAGTATGCAAATTTGCCTAGTTACTACAACTTGCAGTTACCCAACCGTGCTTTTCTGAACCTGTCAAGATAATGTCCGGAAACACCTTAAACTGTTCACTGACTAACTTCCAAGAAAAGTACTTTTTTAATATAAATTATAGGCTAGTGTTTGACCACGATCTCGACTGATGGTAAGCGATGATGCAGGCTACGATGGTACACGATTGCCTAGAAGAAACCTATTCACTTGCGAAACACAGGAATCACAGACTCAGGCAAGGCGTTTCACTCCTTGGCGGTACTTAGGTGAAGGCACTATGTTTTAATTATCCACGTTAATGTTAATGTTGTTTAATTAGTAGGTAATTAACTGTCACTTCTTTCCTACAATCATGACGTAATCAAAACAAACAAACCTTACGGCCCACGGTTCCTTACCACCTGCACAGCTTTCTTGCGCATCTGTATGCGGAAGGCGCGCATGCGACAGTCCACGCATTTTAAACGACACTCCTGTATGCAGTTGTTGCATGGAAGATTCTTTGGTGTTTGTGATAAGTACCGACTGTTTTAATAGGTTTCGAGGTAAAAAGTTATTTTATTTCCTGTAAGTGCACGTTTAATGGGCTTGACCTCATAAGAAGGAATTAAAATTAAACTTCTTGAGTGCTTACATTTTTATTCGTCTTCTGATAGCTTTTTAATATACACGTTTTATCAATACCAGATAAAACGTGTGAATCTGATTGTACATATAACAAAAATATAAAATGTATTTAGACTCCAATAAATTTAAGTACATTTATCAGTTACAACAAAAAGCCTAATGCAGCTGTATAAGTCTAAGGTTTTATGTACAATTAAACAATAAAAATAGTAATGATGGAATGAATGGTGCGCTAAGAGCCGGACTAGATTATCTGTATCCCTTCCTCCCCAGCATCCTCAGGTTGTTATAATTTGTAAAATATAGCATGAGTCCTGTGACAGATGTCATCGAAATGTGATTTGGGATGGGTACCTTTATTACAAGAACAAAAATGTGTAACGTGTTCCTTGTGTTTGACTTATTTGAAATATATTCAATTATACTTCGGCCGTTCAGAGAATGCGTTCCTGACACCTATCAGTTAGTCACGACTAGTGATAGGCACAACATAACACTGAGTTCGTTACCGTTCCTCCAAAATGAACCGCCGCGTTATTTTTAAGATTATTTTCGTTTTAAATTAGCGGAATCATTTAAAATTTATATTTTAGTTATTTAAGTGGAAACCAAAAAAGGGTAATATTAATATAATAAAATTGTTTTATTTATTCTTTGTTACAAAGTTACAATCTGTATTTCTATGCAATAAAGTACATTGAATTGAATGTGCGTACAGAATATTAATTAGACTCCAATTCGCTTGAGGAGGTGGTGTCTTCATCATCATCTTCGTCTACATGTATAATTATATTATTATCAATAACAGAATCAATCCTGATATCTCGGTCAAAATGTTCCACAATCAGATTTTTAGTCTTCTCAACAACCTTTGCCCAGTCATCTCTTGTGACTTTCCCGCAGGCTTCTTTTAATAGGGTCATCATCTTTTTCGTGCTGAATGGCGGGGAAGTATTGTGGCGGGCGGCGTAACCTTTTATTTGAGCCCAGATTAGCTCAATCGCGTTATATTGGCAATGATACGGTGGAATTCTCTTTGTTATCTTATATCTTATAGTCCATTATTTTCAAATTCTTAAAAAGAAAAACAAAACGTATTATTTTATAAAGTATAACTGTATAAGAACAGATTACGATACTATTATTGCCTGTTATTGTTAGCACAGCACTACAAATATAAAGCGCTGACATAACCTTGTAATAGCGCAGTTTAGATTTAGAAAAATATTGTTTACCAAGTTATTTGACACTCAGTTTGGCACAAAATTATAACATTAATTGATTATTGATATAATGATGTTGTTTTAATGCTCATCAATTGTTAAAACGGTAAACAACCAGCAATAATATTTTTATCGTAACTGCAACGCCATTACAAAGTTACGTCGTCAGTTCAATCGCGACGTGTCAGGAACGCATTCTCTGAACGGCCGTAGTATACATATTAACAAATATCGATAATTACGATCAATAAATATCGACATAGTCCCAGATATATTGTAGGCATGTTATCCTGACAGCTGTCACAGGAATCATGCTATATTTTACAAACTGTAATGCATATAGGGTGTTTGATAATATACGTACAAAAATGAAAGGGGTTATTTTGATTAGCTAAATAAATTTGTGAAATAATTACCATAGAAATGTGAAATTTATTTTGACATGTAAAAACAAACACTTTATTAACTATTGAATAATGCTTGCCATCTAACCACAGATACTGTATTGGTGACGTCTCGAGATATATCTTGTTGTTCCTTTCTAACCCAAAACCAGCAGCCATTTCCGAAAGAGATATCAAAAATACATGCCTGCCTAGATCTACGGTCGTAGGAAATCTACGCTTTTGTGGTCTACGACCTTTATTTTCGCACGTCGATTGCAAAAGTAGAGAGTAAGTTTTATATCGAATTAATCATCTAAACTTAGTCGATTTTTTAAAATTTGATGATATAACTAGTAGTTTTTTTTTCGAGAAGTCTTTTATGTTTTGTAGAAACCGTCACTTGAATATCGTCAGTATATTACCAAACACCCTGTATATCTGTCAAGAAAGTAACGCACTAACTATAACTGATAAAGTACAATTAATTATATATTGCGCATAAATTTCATCAAAAAACATCACAAACAAAAGGATAATACGAGTCGACTAGTGGTCATAATCTTATAAGACTCTGAAGGCTTATAAACCTTCAGATGAACATTCATAGGTTTAGAATCATCACTTAGAAAACAGACAGAACAGCACAGTCTATTTACAAGTATTATTCCATGAATGATGCTGGCAATCAAATCTCATTGGCGGTAATGATAGCGAACTCCGTCCTGCGTCGCCGCCGCAAGGTCACAAAAACGATGTTATTTGCGCGTAGAAAGTTGCATTATAAACATTTCTAGGGCTGCCAAAAACCGCTGCAATATAAATCATTAATATGTAGTCAGGAATAGATTCTTACGGGTTATCTAATTTACGCTCGATATTGTGGTAAGACATGACAATATCTCTGTTATCTCTCTTCGCAAAAAACTTATGATTAATCAAATGTGTGATGCCTTAGGGTAGATCATGGGTAGAGCTAGTTATTGTACGGGGGTATGTGTGTTATGTTTTTTTTTATACCACCTGCAGATGGAACAAGCATATGCCCCAGTAACCATCGTCTATAAACTGCCTTGCGTCTATCAACTTGAGGCATACAGGTGTAAAGCCTCATGTGCCTGTAATTTCACCGGCAACCCTTCAAACTGAAACACAGCAATGCTGCTTGGCGGCAGAAATAGGTATGGTGGTAGAACTTCCCCGGGCGAGCCCTTTCACAAGGAATTCTACTATTCTTATGCGGGAATACTCCAGCACTGCGTTCCTGTTACCTCACTTAATTGAAAATGTGTAGGTATTTTTTATGCTTTGATATAAGACGTGTTTATACAGAGATAATGTGTAATCAGTTGACAAAGTTGTGAGCTATCTACACTGTCTAAAACATCGCGTTATATGAGAAGATGGATTTCAACCACATCTATACACATGGAAATTTAAAAGATCTGATTTGGCCGATGTTAAAATTCTACCAACTAACAGCAAAACCAAATGATACAACAATATAATATTGTCTTGTCGAAATATTGATCCAGGATTAACTAGTGTTTCTGAGTGTATTTTTTCAATATAAAGTGAAACTTGGTGTGCATTGATTATACTCATTATTATAGTGTATGGATAACAATAACGATTTGGCATTATGTGGTTGATTTTTCGATTTCTTGTGTAAACATCATACAGAATTATCACGGCGGCATGCTAACTCTCTCTTCCCAGCTATGTACGAGGCATGCCTTTTAAGTTCTGTCGTTTCCATATTTTCCGGCAATTTTGAATTTGGAACTGTTCTATATTCGAATGTGTTTACATTTTGAATCTCAAAACAGTTGAAAGTATTAGGATTAATGCTATTGTTTAGTCACAGTTTCGATTTGAATCTGTCAGGTCACGTACGAAAATGAATCTTTCTAAGGAAAATGTTCGTGCAATAATTTTCTACAACTTTAGAAGAGGCCTGACACGGCTTCAGTGTTTAGAAGAGCTAACATCTGTGTTCAGTGATGTAGCCCCATGTCTGCGGACTGTCGAACGCTGGTATTTAGAATTCCAGCGTGGACATACTAGTGTTAGTGACAGATTTCGCGAAGGACGCCCAAAATCCGCCTTCACTGAAGATAACATCATTGCTGTGAGACAACTAATTCTCGAAGATCGTCATGTGACGTATCGAGAGATAGAGGCTCTATTAGGCATCTCAGGGACAACCATTCAGAAGATCTTGCATGATGAAGCGCTTGGTGTGAGAAAGCTAGTTTGCCGTTGGATACCGCATCTGCTTTCCGACGATCACAAGGCGGCCCGCGTCAGATGGTGTAAGAAAACTCTGCAAAGGTTCAACCGAGGGGAGTCAAATCACGTCTACGACATCATAAGTGGTGACAAATCTTGGATCTATGCCTACGATCCTGATTCCAAACAACAATCTACAATCTGGGTCTTTCAAGACGAGCCAAAGCCGACTAAAGTTGTTCGTTCTCGAAGCACTTCAAAGAAGATGGTGGCCACGTTCGTTGGAAAAACCGGCCATGTTGCGACTATTGCACTTGAAGATCGTAGAACGGTTAACGCAGAGTGGTATACTACAGTTTGTTTACCACAAGTCATCGCCGAACTTCGAAAATCTAACTCAAAGCGACGCATCATCCTGCACCACGACAACGCAAGCTCACACAGCGCTCGTCAAACGATTGAGTATTTGAAGCAGGAAAAAGTAGAAATTCTTGACCATCCTCCATACAGTCCTGACCTAAGCCCTAACGATTTCTTTACATTTCCTAAAATTAAGAAAAGTCTTCGTGGTCAAAGGTTCCAGTCCGGTGAAGAAGCAGTCGACGCTTTCAAGTCAGCCATTTTGAACACCCCCACTTTAGAGTGGAATAAATGTTATAATAACTGGTTTGAGCGAATGGAAAAGTGTATTAAGCTACGCGGTGAATACTTTGAAAAACAATAAAAAGTACTATAAGGTTCTAGTTGTGTTTTTTTCTTCAAACGACAAAACTTAAAAGGCATGCCTCGTATCCCACATGGTGGGGTCAGCTTTTCTAGTTGTTCTTCTCCATTTAACTGATAGACGTAAAATCGAACCTATTATAAATATAAATAATATTATCTCTGCATGTAGTTAACAACATGCTTGGCACTATTTTACCAGCCAACGGGATTATCAATTTTTTTTTTATTAAAATAATACATGATTTTACGTGGCAGCCCTGAACTTAGGTCATTCGTTTCGCGATCCACGTGTCAAAGCGCACGCTTTCAAACCATACTCGTTACACCATTATGATTTCTATTACGACGCGCAATGGCACGTTAACATCTAAATTAGATTTTTAATTATCAGTTCAAAGATCAGATTCATGCATTGCATATCTGCCCCATCTAGTACCTATTAATCCGGGTCTCTTTAAGGTAAATAGGTGTCTTCTAGGTTAACACTGCCTTCGTTAAAATTAAAGAAAATCCAGTTGTTTTTATAAACAAATTGCGCAATAATGTTCTTAGTACAAAAGACTTCAACGCGCTTTATAGTTTCAAATTAATTACTTAATACAAAACGCAAGGAATGGAAGGAAATGGGGGAGATCTTTCCCCAGCTGTGGGACAATATAGGTTATTAATAATAATAAATGCTCGTGGGAATCGAGGGGTGGAAGAGATTTTAGAACAGAAATCTAATAAAAATTAGTATCGTAAATAAACGTTGTTTGTCTATCCGCCGACCCAAAAGAGGGGTGTTATAAGTTTGATGCCTCTGTCTGTGTGTGACTGTCTGTCCTTTTTTATACTGCTGGAGATAGAACAAGCATATGGCCCACCTGATGTTAAGAGGTAACCATCGCCTATAGCAAAGTATTGCCGCGTAGGTCACACATCTTAGAAACGTGCCCTACGATGCACTACCCTGCATGCATCAACTTGAGGCATACAGGTGAAAAGCCTCATGTACCTGTAATTTCACCGAAACCCATACCTTACTGTGGCAGGCATTGTATTTCGCAAACGGATGGGTCGATTCGGACGCTTTTTTTAATAGAAAGCTAGTTTAACTGGAGTGGTTCTTAGTTATGTTCGGTTTCCCGGACGCAAAAAGGGGGTCAGGGGTTTTTCAAATTGTCTAAATATGAACTTGTAAAATGAATGTCTATGCAATAATGTATAACTAATCTGAGGGCTTAGCCAAGTTACAGTCGATTAGCGATGACGCTAGTCCATACGTCCGAAAATGTATGGGATTTGACACATGCTATAGAAATACCACGTGATTCAGCGACAACAAATGTATGTAGAAATCGAATAGATTCGTGGCGAATGTAATTTGGCTACGGACCCTGGTAGATAGAGTTCAACTTATTCGTTTCACAAATAAAATACTTGCCGTTTTCTCTTATTTATTATCCAGTTCCTGACTTGATCATAATTATAAGAAATAATGATCTTGCTAATGAATTTAGTCTAGCTGCAGACATGCAAATTGCCAAATTAATTCAATAGTTGCTGTTCTTACAATTTCTTTTCATTATTTACGAGTTTAACAATCTTATCACTTTATATAACAACAAGCTTCCGCCTGCGGTTTCGCTCGCGTGGTATGTCAATAAAAAGTAGCCTATGCCATAATCCAGGTCCATATCTGTATATGTACTGAATTTTATCGAAATCGGTCCAACAATTTAGGCAACAAACATACAGAGTTACTTTCGAATTTATAATATTAGGATGGATTTTTAATAATTTCATTAAATTTGATAAAATTATAATAATTCCGCAAAGTTGTGTATCAAATTTATAATAATTATTATGTAATATACTATAAAGTTATTTGTAATTAGTTTTAAACAATCAAATCCAATTATTTATTTACGACATATTACAGGCTACAGAGTATTCCAAAGTGCCCACATGTTACTTAATAAATTAGTTAAAATCGAACTTACATAATAGAAAAATAACATAAAACACAATTTAAATTATTAAAATCAATAATTATAGTCAAACAATACATAAATGTTCATTAATAATTATTCAAAAATAATTTTATAAGTCTGATAAACTTTGTTTGGCACCATTTTCAATGAATATGTAAATTTAACGAATATACGAATTGCGGCACATAATTAGCGGTTCGATGTCATTGACATTTCACAAATTACATGCCTATATATGTATAATATCTATCAAAATATATATATAATATTTTGAGTCTCACTTTGCTAATCTGTGATAATCTTAAAAGGTCATAAATTTTATGTTACAACCGGAAAAGTCACGTTAAAAATGAGTTAAAAGCGATTATTTATATTGATTAGAGAGGCGGAGAGAAGCAGTGGCATCCGAATAGATTTCCACATCCACACAAAATACACATGCAAATAAGTAGGTAAACACTATTTGTTCCGGGTTGAACATAACGACATATTTCTGACACCCACAGTTGCAACAAGTAGTTTTGGGTATCTGGAGTATGCTATTCATTTTTTAACAGACTTCTTTTAAGTTTGTTACCTCAGAACCTTCATTTATGAACCGATTTAGGAAATACTTTTTTTATTTTTAGATTGGTTCTATAAAAATTTCATCAATATTGGTTCAGTAATTTGGTTTGTTCTGTTGATATTTTTGTTAAAAAGTTACCGTTTAGTTAAAAAAAGAGGGTGGGTGGCCTAGTGGGAAGTACCCCGACGTCCGATTCGAAAGTTGTGGGTTCGAATCCCGGCCAACCAACGGATTTTTCTACTCGAAATAATTATGTGTGCATTTACACGTGCTCAAACCGGTGAAGGTGAATATCGTGAGCTGAACCAAAAATGTCAAATTTCAACTCCATAGGATAAATAAATAAAGTAAAAAGTGGTTGCACTTGCTTCTGACTACCCTCTTGTGTTATATCTTCATAGATGTGCGCGTATTGTGTAAGAGATCCGAAGATAATAGTCGTGAGCAATATTATTGATCGAGCGAAGCGAGACCTCTAAATCAACTTGTATGTATGTATGTATGTTTGTTTATCCGAAGATAACTTTCGAAGCGTTTATCCGATCATCGTGAAATTTGGTATATAGGTAGGTAGTGATGACACAATTATGGTGTGACTGAATGAGCTAAAAATGTTTAGGGGTTGTTGAGATATTGTGGTTCAAGAGGGGTAAAATAAAAACAAAATGGGACTATCCGGTCAAGTGGCACGTTTAATAAAATATATTTGTGAGTACATTTCGACCCCGTTTTTATTTTTAGTTTAAATCTTGTAGTTTTTAAGTTATTAGCCATAATAAAAACTGAACTTTGACCAAATTCACAGGGTACACCAGTGACCCCACAGTGCTGAAATTGGGTATGCGTGTAGCTTTAGTGACACAAATATAGGGAAAAGTCTGAAATCCAGAATAACTGCTAATTTTTACTGCCCCTTTTCAGACATCCAGCAAACAAATTTGACGAATATATGTAAATAAAAAAACGAAACGTACAAACATAGCCAAAGCCCTTTTTATTACATATTTGAAAAACAAAAATTAAATTCGGTCTACTTTTGGGGGAGGAAACAGGGGACTACGAAACAGTGATTTCGTCTATTTTATATAGGTATAATCAGTCCGACCTGCAGTTGTCTCTATCGCACGCACATAGGGCATATAGGGCATAGCGCGACAGCAATAGATTTGTTAAATACCTATTTTCCAAAGGTCTGGATTCCCGGATTTCCTCTTAATGAGTGAGACCAGCGCAGGATCATGGTGGATAGCACAAACTTGGGGAGGGCTATACCCAGCAGTGAGTGAAGTCGGGCGATGATGATGACGGGTTAAATGGATGTTTCCAAATACTACCGCGTACGAACCTCACGGTCGCAGTACACTTTCTGATAACCATAATTCATGGTGTAAGTGAAAGTGTAGTATAATAATACACAATGTACTACTATGGGCGTGCAATATCCGTGACTATACATGAACGGATTATGTTATGTGTCTGAATAATATTATATCGAATAACGTTACTTGTTAATGAATAAATAAATAAATAAATATGGCTGGACATTTCACTGAGCGCTATCTAGCCCCAAACTAAGCAGAGCTTGTACTATGGGAACCAGATAACTGATAGAATACTTATACATATACTTTTTTTTTGTAAATATGTACATACTTAAAATATATAGAAAAACATCCAGAACCGGAACAAATATCTGTAGATCATACAAACAGTAGTTCCGCGGCGGGAATCGAACCCGCTACCTCCTGCGTCTCAGCCGGCTATTTGCCCACTGTGCCACGGAGAATATTCAGTAATAGTAGGGCGTATTCGGTAATTGTACAAGTATGGGTGAAATCGACCGCAATTCCTAATACACCCAAATAGTATTGAATATTCATTGACTAATTACATAAGTTCGTAATATTATTCGATATTATATCATGCATATGCTACTGCTAACTACTGAGCTTTGTGAATTTTATCAATACCCTTTTAGAATTTGAAATAAATGCAATGCACTATTATTACACCCCTTATTTACGGGACAATGGTGGCGATTCTTTTGTTTACGCTGAATAACTAAAATTGTGTAAAATAAGAACGGTCTTGTTCGTTCACACTAAAGATCAAATTAGAATGACATTTAAAGTGACATTTCTAAATTTAAGTATTTTTAAATAAGAAGGCGTGTTTTCGGGGTAGTTTTAGTCAACACCAATTTGATTAATCACTAAAACTAGCCTGCAAACATGCTATCATAACAAAAATAACTTTATTTTAGAAACGTCACTTTAAATTTCATTCTAATTTGATCTTTAGTGTGAACAAAATAAGACCGTTCGTATTTTACACAATTTTAGTTAGTAAGCGTAAACAACAGAATTGCCATCATTGTCGTCAGTTTAGATATTATTGGATGAGATTTGCACTGACAACTTCTGGGATGAGAGGCATCATAGAATTCAAAAATTAAATCATAATATTTATTTGGTACAAATACATAGGAATTAAAAACATAAAACAACGCAAATAGCTGCCTGTCAGCGCCCGTCTAAGACCTGTAAGATCAATAGCAGTTTAAACTAAAATTCTAAGCTTAAACTAAAACTTTTCTTTGTCAGTAATGGTTTAAGCTTAGAATTTTGTTTTAAACTGCTACTGATCTTACGGGCCATATCCAGTACAATTATTGTTCCTTTTTATTAGAATCTAATTAGAATAATAAGAATTAGTGTTTCGTCGTAATATTTTTTTTATGTGTTTGTACATATCTTGATAAAAATTAAAAATGTAATAAATAGGAATGTTATACAACCACAAGCTATGGAATATTTTCATCGTTTATTCATATATTAGAAGCAGATGTAAGTTGAGCAATGCCCCAACATTTTGACGGTTCCAAAAGCTATGAAGCAATCGATGGCGATTGAAGCCCCAGGCCGTTTACCTATTAGGAAAGTTCGTGACCCTACTGTCATCTGCAGCTAAATGACGAGTA
Organism: Philereme transversata; assembly: GCA_963924445.1. Lineage (NCBI taxonomy): Eukaryota > Metazoa > Arthropoda > Insecta > Lepidoptera > Geometridae > Philereme > Philereme transversata. The sequence continues at coordinate 18,574,054 of OZ004342.1, forward strand.
CTCAGGCACCCTCTTACTTTTATCCTTGAAATTGCAACTGTTTTTCATACTATGTTTGCGCAGATCTTGAATTGCTCAGCTTATATTTTTATCATTTGATTACATGTAGTAAACAGTATTTGATGGGGTGTGTTTTGAGCCAAGATGTGAATGATTCCAATTCGTATTCCTCAAAAATAAAATCGGAATAACTCTTATTTCAATGTTTATGTCGTGATCTGGGTTCAATTTTGAAGATGTCTCAATATTCATTTCGTAACCTTTTTGTAAGTGGAAGAATTTTAATTATTCAATACCTACGTAATACCTACCTTTCGAATAGTCACTTGGACTTCCCGTTCAATGGAATGTATCAAGGTAATCGGCATTACTGCATTACTGGTGCGATCTCAGGGGGAAAATGGCCAGAAAACCGCGAGGTGGTATTATAAGTCAAAAGACCCTTTTCAAGGTCAGTGTACCTTAAGGTCACTGATTTAAAGCAAAAAACACCAATTACTACAGGAACAGCTTTTATCTACAAACCGACTTCCATAATAACATTTATTTCCTCACGAAAAAAATATTGACAGTCGTCACCAATCAAAAGTATTTTCTCCAGTCTATATCATCCAAAACGTGGGTGTAGCTCCGTACCACATTTGACTGAATGTATCATGATAATGAGTTAATAAGAGGTCGACAGCATAATCGTGTGTTTACGAATATAACCTACTGGTAATTGTCACAATATTCTAATTCATTCATTCATTCATTTATTTAGTTCAGATGTCAAAGAGCCATATTTGTTAGTAAAAATAAAAACTTAATTAAACATGTCAAATGGGTTAGTACAAGTGTGCTTAGTTAAAAACAAAATAATCATGAGTCAAATAATAATAACTAGATATATAAATAATAATATAAATTACTAAAGCCATTTGGAAACTCGATTGGAATTAAACGTGAAGCAATAGACCCATACCTTTGGAAATGCAAGAACCTAGTTACAAGTATTTGGTTATCCGCAATCGAAGGCCTATACCTACCGTTGTTGAAAGACTCTAGGGCTCTCTCTCATATTATAAACGAGAGGTCTTTCTGTGTTTATTAGATTATTAATTATACTTACCAGTTTTAATTTAAGAAATCTAAGGTCTATCATTAAAACGGCACAAGGTAAAGCCCAGTTTTTTACAGCTTTTAATTTATTTAAACAGTTCATTATCAGGTCTAAGAATTTTAACTAACATACTTCTAAGGCTTTGTAACAGTTCGTAGAACCTTCCCACCAGGGAGTCCAGTAATTGGATTTGAAGTTCCTTTCACGTTTGGTTCGTTAACTCCTGGGAATGAAGTAGCCTTTAGTTTAAAGACGTTATAATTGTAACACATAGAAACCAAATAGTTTCTACGGTCAATAGCTGTTACCAAACAAGCAGTTACTAAAACTATTTGCATTTCATAATAAGCGTGGTGATAAGTCTAGCTCAATGTTACTGGGCAGATCAAGGAATCACTTGGTCAGTTGACCTGATTCCAATTGTAATGTAACGGAATCGTCCCGTTTGGATGCGGGGACAGCTAGCACCACTTTCTTGATGCACATTCATCCTAATTTTTGACGAACTTCGCAATATCCTTCTATAACTTTGATGTTATCAATATGTATAAAAATTAGATCCTGTTTATTGGTAAGCACACAATTTGAGAGCATCCTAATATTGCGTAATAGTCCCAATAAATAACTACTGATTAAAACGGGTATTTATCGCGTATGTACCTTTTTTATTTGTTATCCCAACGTTATACGCGATAAATACCCGTTTTAATCAGTATTTATGTACAGTGATCACGAAAATTTGAAAAATACTAGTCCGAATAAAGTTTGTAAGGACAACAAAATTGGAAAAGATGCCCAGAAAATTGAAGAATTCTTGAAAAACAAAGTGCTTTCTTCTATGGGATTTTTGTATGAACTCAAGACCTTATAGGCTGTATTTTACTATGAAATCCGTGTGAAACCCAGTCAGCTAGTTTAATATAGATTTAAATCTACTAGACCATGGCTACCTACTACCGATGCCTTTGCGCTAGGCGCATTCCATTCTCAAGGTGAGCCAAACCTTATCATGCATCAGTGTTATGTCATGCCTAACAATAATAGTTTAAGCTTCTTAGAATCAAGACTAAATTTGTACTTATCGCCAGAATAAAAATAATAATTAGATATAAAATAATCACAGAACAACGTGTTTAAGTCTCCGTCAAGCATCGTGGGAAGCTTCATAACAGTTTCTTCTTGGGAACCTTCAATAGCTCATCGAACAAGTGGTTCATTGTCAGCTTAGAGTGCTTCCTCACTTTATATTGTCTTTAAAACAATAGCTATCAGAGTTACCTATTTCATTCGCCATGCATGACCCTTTAGTGTTTTCACCCAGCCCTCTACCGAGTAATAAAAAACCTAATTCAAATATCCTATTTCCCCTTAGGGGTAGGTTAGGTATCAGCAGATTCTGGCACATCCTAAAATAAAGTAATCTAAGTATATTTATCCTGACCTAAGCTAATGTGAATAAAATATCTTCCTGTATTATTTGTTATTGGAACTAGGTTGTGTAGAATACTGATACTTTTTACTACTACTGATAAATTGTTTTTTACCTTTGATCTTATCTAATCATTTGTAATAGTCAAAACATCGATCGACGATGGACATTCGTGGATTACATAAAAAGTTTCCATAGGTATGTAGATATAAAGTTTTCACTGGGCACTCGTTCGTGCGATGCGGTATTCCAATGGGTACATTTATGTGATTTGTAGCCACACCTGTTTCCTGCCTCTAGTTGGGGCATGACGGTATTGTCTTACTTTTTGTCTGTTTTCCGCTCCTTTGTTTGTCGACACGAGCATCTGTAGTAGTGTTATGAACTTGACGTGAGAACGATAATTTCCCAAGCAGAATCTCTGAATATTATACTGTTTAGCTGATTGTCTCATTTCTAAGAAATGTATATTTTATAGCCTTTTTAACAAACCTGTATTACCAAGTTTGTATCGAAATGTTTCAAGTCATCCGCGAAATCTCCAATTACGAGTAGCCTAAATGCCGTTCGCCCACCGCTGACCATTTTCGGTAAGTTCTCCGGCCCTGGGTCAGTTGAGCTGCTATGGCCTTCTCTCGTCTAAATGTTAGTTTTATTATTTGTTCATCATACATAACTTCTTTGTATGTTTTAACTACACATACACTAACTAACCTATGCGTCTGGTTACCATCCACACTAAAATTATAAATTCGAAAGTAACTCTGTCTCTCTGTTTGTTATGTTTTTACGTCAAAACGGCTAAACCAACTTCGATGAAAGTAGATAAAGTATATACATAAAGATTATGACATGGATTGAGATAAAAGCTACGTTTTAATGACAACCTACGCGTACGAAGCCGCGGGAGACAACTAGTTTTATATATTTTTGCCTAATGTCTAGAAACGTTGCTCTAAATAACAATACTTTTAAGACTGTTTCAACAGGTAACATTATTTTTACATAATTATTATGAGATTTTTGATGTATGAAGTTTTATTATGAGCTTTTTAATCTATGCAGTTTCTGCAGAGCGATGCGACTTACAGAAACCATTGCATTCTTATTATTTTTATTGCAAGTTCATTTTACGATAAGACCGCCTATTGTACCGTTAGATATTGTTTATTTCTTTTGTTACTGTATTTTTGTTTGGTGTGCAATAAAGAGTATTATATTCATTCATTCATTCATTTACGAGATCTACTAGGTACTAGTAAAAGGTTAGCATTACAAAGTCAAGCGGCAATAAACAACAACTGTTAGCAACTACTGCCTCTCTCCTATACACCCACATCGCACTTAGCCACAGAATATGCGATAAATTCTATTAACTTAGCCATTGCATTGAGTTTGCATTGTCCTTGTACGCGAGTTCTGAAGTAATCAGAAACTTTTTCTTCATAGAAAGAATGACTAATCACTTATACTTTCTTATTTGTATACGATACGAATCTAGACACGCGGTAGCGTATCAAGCCAAGTTCAAGCTAACAGAACTGGCGAGCAGCACCGTGTGTAATATTACACGAACCATTTGGAGCTACTTTTGACCCCCTCATAACTCAAAAATTATTTCACATAAACATGTCAAATTTGGATCATATATCTTCTTCTTAGTCGTTGCACTCTTGGCATAGTGGTCGTGGTCGTCATGTCAGGGTTGTGGCGCGCTTAACTACCCTTCGCTACTCCTCTCGCACCGCTACTCTTCTGGCACATTCGTTCAAAGGAACATATATAACTTGCAAGATAAATATGTGCTCCAAATTTCATAAACACACCTCAAACGGTTATTTAGATATTAACGTCGAAAAATCGTCATTTGAATCACTGGTTGACTGACCTATAGATCAAAACTCTAATCCAGGTCCAGATGACCTAGAAAGTTCAAATTTGGCACCCAGATAAGTAGTTGGGTGAATACAAAGGAATAAATCAGAGACTGGCAAATTTTTATAATTTTATTATAATTTTTTTAATTAATTGATTCTATTAGGAACACTTACTTATAGCAGAGACCAGTTCTTATAGTGTCTGTAATGTAAGAATCAGCAATCAACACTGATGATAGCCGGTCTTTAAGGTCTTCACGTGAATATAATATATTATACTGAGTGGAATACCACCCTTAATTTTTATTTTTATTCAAACATACCAGTTTTAGTACTTATAACTAAGTGTATAGACGACTTTCGTATTTATTACTTTATTAACTGGGATTTAGTATTAATTATTATTTCAATATTTAGCGCACATCAATAGTGTAAGATTATTACACATAAATAATTACATAATAGGTATTTCGGATCACGGCGCACGGTGCGCATTTAGATCTCACTTCTTTTGTCGTTGAAGTCAACAACTAAGGCATATATCATATGTTTCATATATATTGAACTTGGCTCTCATTTCACATTTATGTTTTTGATCGGATATCTATTTCCTTAACGAGAAGGTAAGAACTTTTATTTAGGTCAATTAATTTGATTACCTACACGTTTTTTTGAATAAACCCTATAACTATTGTATTGTTAAATTGGGTAACGCTCACCTACTGCCCTGATAGTTAAACGAAGATATAATAGCCCAAACAATTACAGCATGCTTAAAGCTTGTTAAGAACCTCAATCAATGCGTCAATCATTTTCGTGCTGGTCAAAACGAAGTTCATTGCCAAGAGACAACAAACAAACGATGACTTAGCACCTCTATTCAATAGGTTGACTCGTGTCATTCTTATTTCTGCGTCATCATCTTATAGCTGCGTCTGAGAGGCATAAAGTCATAACTTTAATGGTATTGTAAAATATTTTAATTAAACTTGAGAAAGTTTGGATATATAAGTTAGATTGTTTTTATCATAGTTTAGTTCAAGCAGGTCCATATTTAAATCGCACGTTACATCACGATTTCATATGTGAACACATAAGCCCTATTTGACAAATAAGGGCATATAGGTAGTGGGCAGGCAGCACATACTAGCGCAATTCTAGACGTGAAATATGCGTGTGCGCAACCGGCACTTTACAGGTGTTTTTCTACCTCATAACTATGTTTAGGGCCAGCAAACCCGCAAGCTTTCATTACCGCATGCCGCTTACGATAATTCACGTTTGAAGAGAGATCAAACGAAAGTATACCACTTTCTTCCAAATACATATAAATTGCTATACCGTGGTCATGTTTCAGCACAATAACCAAACCACGTACAGACGGTGACCCGAAACTGTTCACACGAAATGCGCACGCGACGATCTCTACCAGGTCTTAACAAATAACTTGGAATCACGGAATTAGTCTAAGGTTTCTCTGCTCTGTGCAGAATTCTAATTGATTCATTTTGTGAGTTTGCATTCGGTTCTTTGTCTCTATAGCAAGTAGATGCAACGGTGATACAGAGTGGTTGCCCTCCATAGAACTGCAATTAAGTAATGCAACGTTCACTTGGATAACAAAGCTTTGTGTAACTGCATAATGTCTTTTAGTTCTAATTCATAAACCCGCTCGTTGATTTAACTATTAACACTGCATCTAAATATGAGAATCACTTTTCTAAGCCATTATGGGCTGTGTAATCTAGAAGCAACGTTTTGGACCATGGATAACATTCGCTAAAATACCGGTTCTGGCGAAAATTTAAATCGTGGTGGATATCGTACTCGATTGCAGCGTTCCAAATTATAAACTTGAACGGAAATTGCAGTCAAAAGATTCAACGAAATATGACAACAATGTGACCGGCGTAAACTTTTTTATCATTATGACATCATCGGCCAACGGCAATCTTTAGATGCGTTCGTGAGAATAAACTGCGTAAAGTGAAGGGAATTAGAGCGTGCATAATTTAACAAAACAAAGTTCATAGGCTCGTATTTGTGCATTATTGGTAAAAATAAATTGTAAATAATAAAGGCTGTTCGCAAATAGTCAACTATTTAAAACTTTGTCTGTATTTTTCAGGATATCTGTTTACATCAAAGCATAGGTAATTTGTGATACAATAAAATAAAATTGCACAATAGTTTTTTGCAAATTACTCAAGCCGTTTGTTTTACTTTCGTGGGAAGCTCTCATTGCTTATCATTGCGTCCTTCATTCACTTTATTAGCATAATTTACTCGTTCTCTCCCTACATTGTTTTTAGGATCTACAACAGCTGGACTTGTGTTTTCTTACGAAATATTGATTCTGTTTATGCTGTTTTTCTAGAGTTAGAATAGAATCATCATTTATTTGGTACGAACATATTGGTAGGTAGGTACAAATGAATTTATTAAGACAGAGGAGTTGCTAAGACCACTTATTTCATTGCACAAAAAAACTTTAAATCATGTTGATTCGTTTCAGTCACCCAGACAACACTAGTTTACACTTACAAAACGAAATGTATTTTGATGTGAAACATCTACTGGCGCGCCGTCACGCCGCAACGGCATGCGTCCAATACAATTATTGAGATATTATTCGTAATAATTGTCAAAAGTCAAAAGTACGGATAAAGAATTGATCTTTAATTATAAATTCTTTCAATAACCATCAATTTAGATGTTTCACAACTGCCGGGCGTCCCGAGACTGCCACATTTTTTGGTATCGTACAAAAATATCCCAAGCCAACACAACGTTATGATACAGAAACATGGAATGCGTGTTTGTTTCCAATATTTGTCAACAAACACGGTGTTTCATTGACTAGGAAATTGTTTGCAGATACGACCGGCTCGCAATCATTCAGTTTTATTTTTAACGTGTTACAGGGAGACAATACTTCAGTTAAAGATTTTAGTGTGTTCCAAGTTAAATAATTTACATTGTGCGTCTGTGTATTGTAGTATTTATATATATCTTGCAAATGATATTACATCAACAAACTAAACTTTTTGAATCACCGGTTTTAATATGTTTCTTAATTTTCGTCTATATCTTGTTCACTGGTATTTTGCTCGATGCCACTTTATAGGTATGTATAGTTCGTTAGTGATGTTAATTAATATTACCCACACGGTTTTAGTGGCAGAGGACGATACATTCGCTATAATACTTTCAACAGCTGAAGTTATGCCGCCCGTTTTCACCGTTGCGTCCTGCATATCTGTCATACAAAGATCATTGAATCAATTTTGATTGTGGTGTTGGCTGATTAATTGAGGACTTCCAGCCAGAGGTGAACGCAAGCCGCCGCGGGTTCGCGTTCCAGTCTGTCCGATGAGCCGTAGCGCGGCGGTCTTGCGGCTTGCCGCTTCGTTTGTGCAACCTCTACCCAACTCATGCGAGCCTAGTCCTTGCAACTTTCGTTTACATCTTCATACGATTTCAGGACTCGAATTTTAAACTTGTTACAAGGACTGTGAGGATTGTTCACCTTAAAAGGTGTCAGTGAAGTGTTATGAAAACGGCTGCACGTGATGTTGATTTTGGATCTTGATAGGTTGTGAGACATTGGTAATTAGTGTGTTGTGGACTAGGATATTATCCCGATGAAGCGATCGACGTGGGTGGACGTGGAATCGGGCGGCCGTCTCGGCTGCAACGGTGAAATTTTTTGGAGCGAATGCGCCGAATGTGATTGCTCTTACTGCAATCCGAACTACGTTTGCGTCTGTAGTGAGAAGGTATTAAGCATGAATAAATCACACTTATATTAAATGGGAAAGTTTGGATGTTTGTTACTTAATCACATCGTAACGGCTTAAACGATTTCAGTATTATAATTTGTACATAGATTGATTATGACAGATGCAGACATAGGCTAGTTTTATTGGAAAAAAACAGGCGTGTAAAGCCGCAGGTGGGAGCTAGTCATTCATAAAACCTGTATCTAACATTTTTCATTAATGTAAATAGTAATCGCAGAAAAAATCTCTGAATATTTTAAAGAGCAAACTGCTTTAATGTCCCATGAATAGAGTAATTATAGTAGGAAGAAAGGTTTTGCTTGATAAGTTGACGTGGTCAAACATTGTTATCGTATGAACAAATATTTGCCATTTTATAAACTTCAGGGTCCGTTAACCTTTCAAATTCGATAAATTTTAAAATGATGTGATATAAGCTGCAAGTGCATGCATAATATTTATTTTATACATTTTTACCCACACTTCTAAGTAATCACAAGATATACAAATTCTACTACAATTATACGAGTACGACCCATTTTTGTTACTAACAATGTCTTTCTATCAATGATTTTTGTATCTCTCTTCCATAGTTTTGTGTCTTTCGAACTTTTAGAAATCCCAGTTCAAAGTTCAAATGAAAAATACTCCATACAAAATACTAAACTTTACAGAGTTTTTATACGCAATCGTACTAGTAAATTACCATACCGTATTCAATATGAAAGATAACCCACTTTCATTCGAAGCACGATGTGTCTGCACACTATTGAGGCAAATCACCTCTGATAGGTATAGCATGAATGATGGGAGATTGATGGTTCATGATAGCAACTTATATTTATACTGTGCCTTTGCTGGCCCGTAATCTCTTTGTAATGACATTTGCTCCAATTCAATGTCACTTGTGGCAATAAGTTACAGCGAGCAATTCTTATGGTGCTTCCACACGTACGTTCATGCTCAATGAGCATATACGAGTATAATCTTGCTAGACGCATATGGGGACTTACCATAACATACAAGCTATATTATATTTCGTTTGCTTCATTTGAAGATATACACAAAGGTTATATCTTCAAATGAAGCTTACTCATATAATATCGATCGAACTTCACTTGCAAGTTCGTTTGATCATATATTATGTTTCGTTCGCTTAATTTTTCAGATATAAACTTTTTACATATCTTCAAATGAAGCTTACTCATATAATATCGATCGAACTTCACTTGCAAGTTCGTTTGATCATATATTATGGCGAAACATAGCATTCAATGGTTGGCGGAATAGTCTCAAATCGCACATTTTCTTGCCAACAACGTTTGATGGTTTAATAGCACATTTGGCACCGGTATAACTCTACCAACTGATAAACAACACATTGGTACTAATAAGATAGATTTAAATTAAAAAAAAGTATTGCCAGACTATTTTACAGTCATTTACCTTGAAGAAAATTTAGAAATTCATTATGATGCTCTTATCTATTTCATCTTATTTCAAGAACTTTGAATAAATTATAAGTTTCTACGACATTATATTTTTATATGCAATCTATAAGCAAATCATAATTTATAGCTTTAGCTACCAAAATGGTTTAAAGAATATACATATTATGAATGTAATATTGTCTGGCCACCTCCATTTCACCTCGTAATGTGTGATGTAAACAAACTAACAAGTCTTCTACACTTTGCATGAATAATTAACGTAAAACATTTGCAGAATTGAACATACAACAAGAATTAAAACTAGTTGTGTGCATTCTTTTCAGTTACTCTTTTAAAAACATGAAATTGTAGGTAAACAAACAATTTTTTTAAAGTTTTTGGAAATAGAACACACTCTGCACTTCTCAGGCAAGGTTTCTAAAAGCCAACCAGTATCCAAAATGTTCTAGTTGGCACAGAACATCAAACAATACGTCTTCGGGCATGCTTCTATACAGGGTGTTTGGTAATATACTGACGATATTCAAGTGATGGTTGCCAAACATAAAAAAAAACTTATCGAAAAAAAACTACTAGTTATATTATCAAATTATAAAGAAAATCGACTAAGTTTAGGTGATTCATTCGATATAAAACTTACTGCCTACTCTTGCAATCGACATCCAAAAATAAAGGTCGATTTGATATCTCTTTCGGAAATAGCTGCGGGTTTTGGGTTAGAAAGGGACAACAAGAGATATCTTGAGACTCGCCAATACAGTATTTGCGGTTAAATGGCAAGCATTATGCAATATAACAACATAAGTTTAAATAAAGTGTTTGTTTTTACATGCCAAAATAAATTTCACATTTCTATGGTAAACATTTCACAAATTTATTTATTATGCTCATCAAAATAACCCCTTCCATTTTTGTGCGTATATTATCAAACACCCTATATAGCGTCTCACAAAACACGAGGAAAGTAAAACAACAGTGGTTTTTACTTGCGGCCTTTGTCTGAAAGCTCATACACACAATATTGCCCGTATGTCTTTACAATGCCGTGTGAAAGGCTTTTACGGTATTGTTTATGATAGTAATATCGTTCTTGAGTTAAATTAAATCTTTCTCCATGCTACACATAAGTTCAAACGTTATAAATAGCTAAATAAATAGATTGTAATCTCACAAAACTATGTAAACCTTTTAAAAATCAGGAAGTATCATACGCGCTATATAACAGAGCTTATAGTTAACTTCCTCATAAGTTTAAACATTCAAATTTTAACAAGAAATATAATCATTTACATGTTCAGTTTTTATTTTATACTCTAAACATCATAAGGGCGTAATTATGTGCTGCTTTGTGTACGTCAATCAATATTTAAATAAGAACTTTATAATATTTAGATAAAAGGCTGAGACGCAGGAGGTAGCGGGTTCGATTCCCGCCGCGGAACAAATGTTTGCATGATCTACTGATATATGTTCCGTGTCTGGGTGTTTTTCTCTATATTATGAGTATGTATTTACAAAAAAAATGTATATAAGTATTCTATCAGTTATCTGGTTCCCATAGTACAAGCTCTGCTTAGTTTGGGGCTAGATAGCGCTGTGTGAAATGTCCAGCAATATTTATTATTTATTAATATACAATAATAACTTATTCCTCCTCAGTAGTTAGCGTTAGTAAAATTTTGTGCAGCGAGAAGTATTCCCACGAGACCATAGGAAGTCAGTTAAATGAATGTGACAAAAAATTGCCCACTTTTACATCAAATTTATGTAACTTTTGTTGAATTATGTAACGTGTTACCCGGCCATAGCGAAAATATATAAGTTGTGTCTTTTTAAATTATGACTAGATGGTGCCAGATTATTTGCCGAGAACTAGTTCATGATACAAATACCTGCAAGGTTAGATTACTTGCAAGATTTATTCACTAAAATTATTACATAATGTAGGTATATAGGAGTAACAACAGATTGTTAACTAAAAAATTCAAATATGCTCTTTACAAAAGTTGCACCTGTTAAACGAGGCTTTGGAAAAATCGTAAACCTACGAAAAGGAAAAGAAATGTAGGTGGAAATCGAAAGAGAAATTGTTTTTTAAAAGCAGAAGTGGTTTCGTAAATTGTGTCATACTTCCATCTGATCAAGAAACTCGTTGGTTTGCAGTAAGCTACTTGCTCCGGTGTTATACTAGTTTTACTGCGCAAGAAATGAGAAAACCGGATAAATCTAAAAATTGCAGAAAAATGTTCTGATTTATTTATACCAGATTATTTATTTGACTCGACCAAAAACATTGTCACAACATGCCTGTATACATTTCAAAATAAATAAGGTAAGTATATCTTGGAAAAAATATTTATAAAAATATAAAATTAACTTTTATTGTAATATGTTTTTTAGATGATGGGGGATAGCTAAGATCAGGGATGTTTGGAAGGATGATTGGGGGAGACCTTTGCCCAGAGGGACGATATAGGTTAAATAAAAAATGTTTTTCGGATACAGGTCAAAAAGCCGGACGTGAAGTAATTATACTCGGGACCCATCAAAACGGTACGAGTCTCTGATTTCTAATATACCCATTACCATATCGTGGCCTTTCACGCTCGGTGTATTCAATATCTCACGTAATTTTTTCATCGCAGGTATGTGTGGCATTGCTATTAACTTACAGAATATGCTGTTGATTATCTAGCAAATTTTTGTAGCATAATTTGAATTTGCTTGCGAATTAAAAGTATACTCAATTAAAAGGCGAAGTAAGTATCCCTTTCGTAAAAATTAAACAAATCAGATGAGAGTAAAAGATTAAAGCAAACGTAAGAACTTGTAACACCAAAGTTATAATATCCTGAGGGCTTAGCCAAGTTACAGTCGATTAGCGATGACGCTAGTCGATACGTCCGAAAATGTATGGATTTGACACATGCTGTAGAAATACCACGTGACTCAGCGACAACAAATGTATGTAGAAATCGAATAGATTCGTGGCGAATGTAATTTGGCTACGGGCCATGGTATATAATAAGGATAGTAGGACAGAAAATAATTTTAAATCATACCAATCCCTACGCTTATTCATTCCCATAGTTCATATTGATTCAATTCGTTTCCTCAAACTGTCATAAGTAACGCGCGCGTGCAGTTACAAGTTGTTTGTGCCCTAACATGATATTAGCTAATCATTATAATATGTGAAATTTCCATAGTTAAAGGTTTAAAGTGCTAAAAAGTGTTGCTTACGTACTAAAAAGTGCGTTGTTAACATAGCTGAAACCAGTGATCCCGTGCATGTTCATAATGCATTCTAGAAATTTCCAATTTCTTAAAAATAAGTTAGCCTTATGATCAAGGACAAACTGAAAAATATTTGTCGACATAGTTCATGTGATATTAGTCTACCAGAAACCGATGAAAAAAGGAAAATTTAACTACAGAGTTTGCTCGATTGTTGGCTCCAATTTTTTGATATTTGTAAATTTTTTCGATCGTTTATTAGTATTTTACACGCAAGCACTCCTTTGTAAATGTTACAAGCGTTGCCTTTAGTGACTGAACCAACACAAATACGAAAAAATTACTGTTTTTTGACACCAATGAATGGGGATCAATTAATAGAATCAAATTTGCATGAAATGGAAGGAAAGAACAAATACTGTTTGAGGCTAGCCAGTTCGTTTCTAATTAGTTTAGCCGCAGGAAAAATGTATAATAAAACCATAACAACAAAATATGACGTGCAACAATTCAAATCTGCTACAAAAAATATCTAGTAAGCTAAAAGTAGCTTTGCTTACCAGAAGAGTTACACCATATTATGTCGAACATTAGTCTGTTCATTTAAACGTGTAAACAGATTTGAGTATTTAGCGTGGACAGAAGCGCTAACTGATGTTTGAGGAACAAACATTCGCTGTAAGTAGTACTTCGTCTCAAATAGCTTGGGTTCTACCGGTATCGTTTCATTAAACATGAAAGAGTTTACCATAGTTTTTATGAATGTTGAACTGAAAACTGTTGCCGTACAATTGTTATTAAAAAAGGTTTTCATAAAATACTGCCTTACTTGTTTAGCAGATTGGTAGTTACCTACGGGCACTCTGTTGGTTGTTGCACTTGGTACACACATATCCTATGTCACATTTTTTTCTTGGTCCATACAACAATATTAACCACGGAAGACATATACTTCCTCATATTAATCTATCAGATTTTTCTCAGCAGTAAACCTACCTGTTACAAATAGCGTGTTATACACCCATCCAGCTCCAAAAAGATGATGTAAGCTGATATGTATTTTAAGGATGTGAATTTGAATTGCGTCAGAATCAGAACAAAGAAAACTTAGATAACTAGATTTCGTACCAAGTGTTTGTAGTAATATTGACATAGCAATAATGCAAGCAAGTGCAGTTAACTTTGAATAAGTTTGACTAAAAATGTTTTTATGACGTTACAATCAAAGAATTATGCATTTTTTTATCGAACTTGACAAATTGGATACAGATACGAGTAGTTGATACTATTATTTAAAATACCTAAGTAAGTTATGTACACAAACAATGTACATAAATCAAAGACTAACAAGTTGTTAGATTATATTTCAAACGTACAAGTAATAACAACTGCACAGAATTCGTATATTATTATAGTCATCCAGGAAAAAATCACATACTCTGATAGCTAAGGTGTAAGGTAAATTCATTTTAATAACATCATCAACGGTTATTTTGATTCTGCATTCATGGTGTAACTTATAGGCTACTTTTTTATTTTTATTTATATAGGTTTTTTATTTTATTTACTTATACATATATATGTCATGATTAGAGATCGGATAAACGGATGCATATTTATGTAAAGTTAAAAGTTGGCTAGTATAGATAGCGCTTTTTAATCGAAAAAATTCCGTGATTCCGGGATAACAAATTTATCATGTGTTAATTATTTTTTATTTATTTATCTGCTTAACCTAAAAATCCGTTAAAGCTGCATATGTTTTTATGGTATGTCATTCATCCCTCATATGGTTTCACATTCTATGAAAAAACGCACGCTTTGGCACATAGGTAGGTATATTAGGTATACATAATGCCTTGTTACAACTTGTTGTATGGTTGCTTTTCCATACTTTTACTTAATTTTTAACGAAGCGAAAGCAACCTTGTAACAAGTGTCAGATCGGGCTTATTAGACCTCAGGGAATATTTTTGTAAGTGTGCAAGTGAAATGGCAAATTCTACCTGGTAATATTAAACGTTAAATTAATATGCGTCCAATGCCGGGATCCCGCGTTTTTATTTTTAATAAATATATTCTAAGAAGCCGCTTACATAATTTGTTAGCCAAAAATTAACTTTAGGTAAATATGCATCCGAATATCCATCACTAGTCATGACTGACAACATGAAATTTAACTCGTATATCAACCGCAGCGTTGATCTTTCGTCCACTTTAGGGAACTCTTCACCTATTTCTGTAAACGGTTTTTGTTTACACATAGTCGGTCGTTGCCCTCTTTCTTGTCAGTTTCGTGTCGTCTCTGGGTCTCACATCTCTCTTGTGGCATCGTCTATTATGTCGATGTCTTGTGGTTGGACTTGCTCTACTAGGCTCCCTGCGGTCTGTGGCTACGAATTCCTTTTTTACTTTTTATATCCATTTAGAATTTCCTACGCTTATATATTTATTATAGTCGTAAATTATTGTTACAACGAAGCGATGAACAGCCGTTTGTATTTTGTTTTTGCAAGACTGTCTACGATGATTTTAACAAAGTTTCATATCATCCAAATGCTCGTTCGTTCGATGTTTTTACATTAGTATAAAACACCACATAACTGTAAAATGTTGTAGCTATTTGAGATAAGTGTTTTAGTTCACTTATTACAGTAATTAGCATACCTAAGAAGGCTATTTAACTGTAAATATAGTTTGTGACATAGCAAAGTAGCTTTTACAGTAACGGTCCCCCTTAGATAGTTAAACTATCTATAAATACCGGTTTCAGGTCCAACAACCAAAACCACAACATAACTTACCTTAGTGCCTGGCCTCTGATACTGTAGTTCAATGTTTCCCAAGAAACGGCCTTTCATTATGTTTATATTCCACATTGGACTTATTTCCCGCGATTAAACAAAGTCGACAGATTACGCGTTTGCAGTATTTAATTGCACTCTTGAGTTTCTCGTTAACGGTGTACCTGGCTGGTCATATAGGAGATAGTCTATTACCATGGTGTTTCCAGTGAAAGTAATATCGCCTGCCTTGAAAACATGGTATCTTTGCCATATTAAAAACACATACTTTTATTTATATTATTCTATATTCCCATATAATTATGGTTTGTTATCCAACTAATATTATAAATTCTCAAGTAACTGTATCTCTGTCTATCTGTTACGTTTTCACGAATACGACAGGACCGATTTTAAATAAATTTGGTAGATTTACAACCTGGATTGAGACAGAGCCTACTTTTTATTGACCAACCACGCGGGCGAAGCCGCCGGTGGAAGCTTGTATTTACATAAATATGTTGTGCTACAACTTCTAACAATTTTCTACCATAGAGTTCTTGCAATAATTCTGCTGTTCTGACTTAGTATAATTCTCTTCAGCCCTGTAAAATTATGAAACATCTTTTATTTCTCGAAAAATTATGAAATCTGTTTAGCAGAAATGGTCAATATTTGATTCCAAGTCAATTGATACTTTGTATTGTAACGGCTCACAGTTTCAAGAGCACTTTTTCTTTTCATGTCATGCTCACTTTATAAGAGAGTAATCCGATTTAAAATTTAAATCGTTAATAATCCGAACATAACTGTCGTTGCACCGTTGTACGATATTATTACTTCGACCGGAGGCACACGATGGACTCACCGCTTAGCTTTCTCGCACAGCTCCAGTGGAAACGCACCCTTAGTAAATCAAAATGTCAATGAATTACAGCATGTGATAACAATCAAACCTCATTCACATAATTATTTAATATTGCTCAAAACTGTTGACGATTCTGTGTGATTTTGTGCATTTGACTATTCATATTCCTCTGAGATTTATGTAGTGCGTGAATCAATGTCATTGCCATTATAATATATGCGTACTTACCTAACGTAGACTTTATTATACACTATTGTAGGCCAACCAAAACTTATTATGCATTGTTTATACTTGGAGTTACAAGGTGACGTAGTTTATAGGTATTTGTGTATTTCTAGAAAGTAGGTACCTAACCTACATTAAATCTCTTTTAACTTTCATCATCATCATCGTCAGCCCTTCTCATCCCACTGCTGGCATAGGCCTCTCTTCGTTGTCGCCATTCGCCACTGTCCTGCGCTGTTCTAACCCACATACGACCTGCGATTTTTATAATGGCATAGACCGATCTTGCCGGTGGACGACCTGCGTTCCTGGTTCCATATCGGACCCACCACTCAGTCAGCACTCTGCTCCACCTGTCATCACCGCGCCTGGCCACATGTCCTGCCCAACTCCATTTGAGTCCCAATATACGCTTGCTAACATCTTGAACTTTAGTTTGCTTGCGAATTTCGGTATTGGGGACTCGGTCTAGTAGTGTGTGATGCCGAGCATGGCGCGCTTCATGGCTCTTTGTGCGTGTGGTGTTGAATCCTGTGCACAGTCTCCTTCGTGAGCGTCCATATCTCAGCATCGTAGGTTGGCAGGACACATTGGTTGTAGAGGCGGGTTTTCAGACATTGTGGAACGGTGGAAGATTTCAAAATATCGTCCAGCTTGCTGAATGTCGCCCATGCCAACTGAATTCTCCTAGATATCTCTTTGGCCTGTAATTCTTTTCCGAAAGATAAAACATGACCAAGGTACACATAAGATTCGACCATCTCCAGGTACTCGTTTCCAATAGAAGTGTTTGGAATCGAATCCCTGGATACGCTCGACATCACTTTTGTTTTAGTCATGTTTAGTTAAACTTATAGTTAAACATAGCATTCCGTGAGTTCGTAGCTTTATCCGGCTTTTCTGAATTGGCACCTTCTTCAGAGGAAGACGCATCTCATATCCATCACGACATGTGGAATCGCAGTATAACGGATACCTCGTCGCACTCAATGTGCCATTAAACCTTGGCTAATGCTTGAATCGTGTTACGTTCGAAAGCCGACCAAATGACAAAAGCATGTTTAGAAGTAATCTATTTTGCAGCTTCAAAAACGTGTAATTTTGGTGAAAGTGAACATGTCTGAAATCACTACGGATACGAATTAGTCTTTTTTGAAACTACCTTATCACTTTACGATTTGACCTTTACCGGTCTTGTAGTTTTCATTCAATTGTGTTACTTTAAGTTTCTAATTTATTGCCGCCTATTCTTGGTTAATTCTGATACCTATTTCGTGACTATACCCGGAAAATGACGCTACTTTTAGTGGATTGCATCCGTTTTAATCAATCAGTGAACAACAAAATGCTAATTATGGAAGTACAATACTGTCAATATAAAATCTTGAACTATGTAAGTACCTACTTACAACTTACCTCCTAGTAATTATGGTTTTGCTAAGTCACAGAATAAATAATACTAGATTTGACTATCAGAAGATACTCTCTCATTTAAAGCCTAGTAACCAGTGTCTGGGTTATTGTAGTTTAGGTAACACTTTTCATAAAGATGCCTAAAGAAAGCCTTTCTATACTCGCGTAAAATAAAC
The DNA here is from genome assembly GCA_963924445.1 of Philereme transversata. Taxonomy (NCBI): domain Eukaryota; kingdom Metazoa; phylum Arthropoda; class Insecta; order Lepidoptera; family Geometridae; genus Philereme; species Philereme transversata. The sequence goes on from OZ004342.1 coordinate 18,592,397, forward strand.
ACTTAGCGGGTTCGATTCCCGCCGCAGAAAAAATGTTTGCATGATCTACAGATATTTGTTCCGGGTCTGGTTGTCTCTCTAAATATTATAAGTATGTACCTATTTACAAATAACTAGTGGTTCGCCCCTAACTGAGATCTCGCGAATCTTCCAAAATAAATATTATTCTTAGGGTGTCTTGCACAACGATGCCTAAACGTATTTCGTGGCTAAATATAATTTCAGGAGTTGTCAAATCATACAAATACTTCAAATTTAAACATGTTTATTCGCTAAATACGTTTAGTGATCTTTGTGGATGCCGGCTTTAATCTTTGACTGCCACGAAATGCATAACCAACCTACTTGACCTACAGTTTCATTCAAATTAGATGTAACGGGGGTTCTTGTCAATTAGTAAAATTAGTAGTAGTAGTTTTGGGGTACAAATGGCAGTTATTCTGCATTTCGGACTTTTCCCTATATTTGTGTCACTAAAGCTACACGAATACCAAACTTCAGCATTGTGGGCTCACTGGTGTACCCTGTGAATTTTGTCAAAGTTTTGTTTTTATTATGGCTAATAACTTAAAAACTACAAAAAATAAACTAAAAATAAAAACGGGGTTCAAATGTACTAATGAAGACCTTTCATTTGACGTCCCACTTGACCTAATAGTCTCATTTTCATTTTTTTTACCCCTCTTTAACCCCAATATCTCATCAACCCCCCCAATATTTTTAGCTCATTGAGTCACACCAAAATTGTGCCATCACTACCTACCTATAAACCAAATTTCATGATGATCGGATAAACGCTACGAAAGTTATCCTCGAACAAACATACATACATACAACGCCGATTTGCCCAAGTTGTTTAGTTATCTGGTTCCTATAGTACAAGCTCTGCTTAGTTTGGGGCTAGAAATGTCCAGCAATATTTATTATTTATTATTATTTATGATATTATGATAGCAAGATATACTCCGTTTTTTCTATTAACTCTTTTTCTATACTTACATTATATTCTTCTAAATAACGATAGATACTAAATCAATAAAGTCGACAGAATTTGTCGTAGAGTATTGCAAAACATCCGGTGATCATAGAAATCTTTAGTGGGAACCAATTAATGTATCTCGTTTAATTGCTGTCCAAGAGGCTAAACTGCTTTTTGTGAACACTTTTAGTACTTTTCCATTTGACTTACTTTCGATTTTGGTTTGCACACATTTATTATCTAACTTTGATGGGTTTATAGGACAGAATTATTCAATCCATTGCTTACAAATTACCATAAAGTTGAATAAGTTTAAAAGTTCTGTTCGATTTTGTATTAACTTATAATTAAAGAAAGCCCATCATAAATGGTGAAAGTAGGCGGTCTCAACGCTTTAAGACAACATACGCAAACTTAACTACGTGCGTGTGTAGAGTAAGGTCATGGTTCAAATCTTAATTTTCCATCATAAAACTACAATACCATGTTATCCAGAGTTGTATCGATTCAAACTGCTGCTACTTTCCGATTTCTTATAAACATTATTTTACTTGTCTACTTTAAAATGTTTAAATTATTATATTTTCACGCCAATTAAATTAATTTGCAGAAGTAAAGACAGTTATTTGTGTTGTTTACCAAGTTTTGTTGCTAAACTTCCTTAAAGAATGGCCGTGCTACAATTACATTGAAGCAATTTAATTTGTGGATATGCGCATCGCTTAAACAGAATATTTTTTATATGGTATGTATTTATTAATCTTCATTATTATATTGGTATATTTGATATACTTTATTACAAATTGAAACCAATCCATAGTTAATTTATTTTTCCAAAGAGATTACGTATTATACGTTCAGTTTGAAAAGGTTACACCATAATAATACCGCAATTACAGTCTTTCAAACTTGCAATCGTCTTGAACCATCGTGATGACTGCCATTACAGTTCACAGTGGCAAGACCGTCATCAGCTTTTCATTTAATTAAAATTTGAAGGTCGTATCGGCGTAGTTGTACATGTAAAGTTTCGAGTTTCTACCATGTGGCCCACTTCCGTGTCATTTCCGTAAGACCGGTTGTTTCGATTGGCTCGTGAATCTCATGTCGATGCCGTGATCGCTGACGATAACATAGTCGCAAAACGGACGGTTAACGTTACCAATCATTGGGGTCAATGAAATCAATCGAAACAATCTCACTCGACTGGTAATGTTTTTCTTAGCTTTTTGTTATTCCTGATTGTAATTTAATTGCACTTCTTGCTCGGATATTCTTCTTTGGCACAATGCATCTGAACTTTCGAAATAAATTCCGAGAAAACTTCGAAGAAAGTATCCAGTAATTTCTGACTTGACAGTTAATCATTGGCGTAAAAACGTCCGCATTAATAAATCTTAAATTCTACTCATCAAACGAAACAATGCCGGAAGCACACTCTTTGGCCCCATTAAACTAACAGCATTCGCGTATCTATGAAATACGATTACTGTTATCATTTTATAAATGTCTCTGTTTATTTAGTTGCAGTTACGAACTAATTGTGACCGCATTAAAATTCAGTATTATTGTGTGACGCTAGCTTACTAACGATTGTGGTGACGGGATACGCACTGCTAATGTGTAAATGTGAAAATGACATCTTCGGAACCTATAGACACGTTAGATGGTGATGGTGTTGAGACAAACAGTGACAAGCTTTGTTTACGTCGGGGAAACGGTGAAAAATCTAATACTAATCCATCAAAAATGGTGCTACAGAAGCCAAGAGTTGCGAGTTTTCAAGTAGGATGGGTGCAGGTGATCGAGGAGCTTCAGTGGAAGATAAGCGCAGTAAGTTGCTGGGTACCTATTACTTGTAAATGTGCTAACGTGTGTTTAGAATAAGTGTCCAAGATATTCATATAAATTCATTTCATGTCATTTATTCACAGAACCACCCAACAATAATTGTATCTAATTTTTTCTTATTGACTAACCCTCATATCCATAATTGAATTCATAAACCTGTTTAGTTATTGAGTGTTTTGTCTTTATTGCTCCAGTGTTCAACGGGATAATTTAAATAGTTAATTAAGCTATGCTTATTAATTACAATACATTCATATTCTTAGCAGCTAAGCCGATGCGTGTTAACATAACAGTTGGTCGACATTCGATTATTTATCCCCGCTAATAGATATTGTGTGCCGAACAGCAAACACTAGAGATGGGATAATCGAAAATGTCACTATCATTAGATTGTTGTTTTAGTGAAGTGATAAACTATTTGATTCCAAAAAAATGTTTATCAAATCATTGCGCATAAGAAGAGATAAGCGTATTCACTTACAGTAACTTAATAATAGATAATAATTAGATGGTATAGTTTTGCATTAGCGCTCTAACAGTATAAAATGATAATATTAAAATATCAAGATTGATTGATTCAAAAGTAAACATAGGAATTTCTAGGGTTGATTTACAGGCTCCTAGTAAACGACATGAGTTCCATATTGCAGCGATTACACTAACGGTCGGCCGTAACGGGAGGCTGTGCCGGTTATTTAGTTTCGCTACAACCTTTCCTGAGGCTTGCTCCCGTTCATAAACACAAATCTACAGAAGAAATTGTCTGTCTAATAACTCTTCGATTCCAGATAGTACTGTTACGAGCTGAGGGTTCGGGATAAAATAATGGGAATCGGTCTGACCAAAATAACACTTTTATTCAGCACTAAACGATGAATACACGAACTTGGTCACACGTATCACAACACACTAATTCTCACCACTGGTGCACCACTTCAAGTCACCGAAATGATCGCACGTATAGCTTAATCCAGACTGACTCGGGAGCAACGCACGCGAGACCCTTCCCACGTCAGTTCTCCAGGGCCTCGCTGAGACTAACTCACTCAACTCAGACTAACTCCGACTAACTCACAACTGACTGTCCGGCCATCTCTCCGGCCTATTTATATCCACACATTTCGATTGTTCGAGAAGGATCTCGATCGTTCCAGGAAAAGGGTCGGTCCCTCGACACAATGGCCACTCCATTGTGCGCAACCGCAGACAATAACAACAATAACGCAGCAAGACAAAAGCGTTCGAGAAGTTACGATTATTACTCATTGTTTAACAGCCTCGGCGTAACACTGCCCCCTCCTAAAACATGCTCGTCCCGAGCATTCTTAGCCCCATATCGCGGCAGCCGATCAACACGAACAATTTTAGGCGCACCTCGCGCTGAAGATGTAGCAACTAGAGGAGCCACATTGCCGTCTCCAGTACTTCAGGACACCCAGAGTCCCTTTCTCATCAGCGATCCCAATTCCAGCCTCCAAAACACGGCTCTCATGATTTCTATCTGTTCTTTCACTTCCTGGAATTACTTTCCAGATAAACCGAACGATTCCCTCATCAGTCGAGCCCAATTCCAGCCTCCAAAACACGGCTCTCTTGATTTCTATCTGTTCTTTCACTTCCTGGAATTCCTTTCCAGATGAACCGAACGATTCCCTCATCAGTCGAGCACGCTCTTATGGCCAACGTCGCTGATCTTACTGTTGACGACGCTGCTCTTCTTTATCCTGACGTCGCTGTTCCTCTTGCAACCGAGTCTGCTCTACCTGTTCATGTCGCTGTTCCTTCTGCAACCGAGCCTGCTCTTCCTGTTGACGACGCTTCTCTTCTTAATGCTGACGGAGTTGTTCCTCCTGCAACCGAGCCGGCTCTTCCTGTTGACGACGCTTCTCTTCTTTATGATGACGGCATTGTTCCTCCTGCAACCGAGCCTGCTCTTCTTGCTGACGACGCTGCTCTTCTTTATCCCGACGACGCTGATCTTCTTGACGACAAAGCATTGCCATAATAGCAGCAATATCGCCTGTCACAGGAGCTTGCCCCACGGATGATGATGATGATGCTCCAAATGATTCGGCGGCGGCTAATTCCATCTCCATCGCCTGACGACTCTGCCGAGTTTCTTGAACCGGAGACTCCCCAAACCGCCTTTCATCCATTTCCTGTTGTCGTTAACCTCTCGTCCTGACACCGTCCACGTTATCCATTGGTAGAACCGGCATTATTTTATCTCACTTCTGACACCAAATTGTTACGAGCTGAGGGTTCGGGATAAAATAATGGGAATCGGTCTGACCAAAATAACACTTTTATTCAGCACTAAACGATGAATACACGAACTTGGTCACACGTATCACAACACACTAATTCTCACCACTGGTGCACCACTTCAAGTCACCGAAATGATCGCACGTATAGCTTAATCCAGACTGACTCGGGAGCAACGCACGCGAGACCCTTCCCACGTCAGTTCTCCAGGGCCTCGCTGAGACTAACTCACTCAACTCAGACTAACTCCGACTAACTCACAACTGACTGTCCGGCCATCTCTCCGGCCTATTTATATCCACACATTTCGATTGTTCGAGAAGGATCTCGATCGTTCCAGGAAAAGGGTCGGTCCCTCGACACAATGGCCACTCCATTGTGCGCAACCGCAGACAATAACAACAATAACGCAGCAAGACAAAAGCGTTCGAGAAGTTACGATTATTACTCATTGTTTAACAGCCTCGGCGTAACAGTACTACCACCACACTTGTGATACTTGTATCTGCCGCCGCTGGTTGCCGGTGAAATTACAGGCACATGAGACTTTACATGACTCATGTTGATGGACGCAGAGTATTGCATCGTAGGCCACGTTTCTAAGGTGCATGACCTACGAGGCAGTACTTTGTTATAGGCGATCGTTACCACTTAACATCAGGTGGGCTATACGCATATTCTATCTCCAGGGCGTTTAAAATAAAAACCGGCCAAGTGCGAGTCTGACTCGCGCACGAAGGGCTTCGTACCATAAAAACGGCAAAAAAGTCTTGTTTGTTGTATGGGAGCCCCCTTTAAGTATTTGTTTTTAATTAATTATTTATTTTTAAAGTGAATATATAACTAAATATTCTGTGAATATTTCAAGCGTCTACCTATTGCCGTTATCAATATCGAGCAAAAACGAGCAAAAAAATCACGTTTGTTGTATGGGATAAATGCCTATTTTGTTCTGTTTTTAGTATTTGTTGTTATACGAGGCATGCCTTTTAAGTTTTGTCGTTTGAAGAAAAAAACACATCTAGAACCTTATACGAGGCATGCCTTTTAAGTTCTGTCGTTTCCATATTTTCCGGCAATTTTGAATTTGGAACTGTTCTATATTCGAATGTGTTTACATTTTGAATCTCAAAACAGTTGAAAGTATTAGGTTTAATGCTATTGTTTAGTCACAGTTTCGATTTGAATCTGTCAGGTCACGTACGAAAATGAATCTTTCTAAGGAAAATGTTCGTGCAATAATTTTCTACAACTTTAGAAGAGGCCTGACACGGCTTCAGTGTTTAGAAGAGCTAACATCTGTGTTCAGTGATGTAGCCCCATGTCTGCGGACTGTCGAACGCTGGTATTTAGAATTCCAGCGTGGACATACTAGTGTTAGTGACAGATTTCGCGAAGGACGCCCAAAATCCGCCTTCACTGAAGATAACATCATTGCTGTGAGACAACTAATTCTCGAAGATCGTCATGTGACGTATCGAGAGATAGAGGCTCTATTAGGCATCTCAGGGACAACCATTCAGAAGATCTTGCATGAAGCGCTTGGTGTGAGAAAGCTAGTTTGCCGTTGGATACCGCATCTGCTTTCCGACGGTCACAAGGCGGCCCGCGTCAGATGGTGTAAGAAAACTCTGCAAAGGTTCAACCGAGGGGAGTCAAATCACGTCTACGACATCATAATTGGTGACGAATCTTGGATCTATGCCTACGATCCTGATACCAAACAACAATCTACAATCTGGGTCTTTCAAGACGAGCCAAAGCCGACTAAAGTTGTTCGTTCTCGAAGCACTTCAAAGAAGATGGTGGCCACGTTCGTTGGAAAAACCGGCCATGTTGCGACTATTGCACTTGAAGATCGTAGAACGGTTAACGCAGAGTGGTATACTACAGTTTGTTTACCACAAGTCATCGCCGAACTTCAAAAATCTAACTCAAAGCGACGCATCATCCTGCACCACGACAACGCAAGCTCACACAGCGCTCGTCAAACGATTGAGTATTTGAAGCAGGAAAAAGTAGAAATTCTTGACCATCCTCCATACAGTCCTGACCTAAGCCCTAACGATTTCTTTACATTTCCTAAAATTAAGAAAAGTCTTCGTGGTCAAAGGTTCCAGTCCGGTGAAGAAGCAGTCGACGCTTTCAAGACAGCCATTTTGAACACCCCACTTTAGAGTGGAATAAATGTTATAATAACTGGTTTGAGCGAATGGAAAAGTGTTTTAAGCTACGTTGTGAATACTTTGAAAAACAATAAAAAGTACTATAAGGTTCTAGATGTGTTTTTTTCTTCAAACGACAAAACTTAAAAGGCATGCCTCGTAGTACTTTTTATTGTTTTTCAAAGTATTCACAACGTAGCTTAAAACACTTTTCCATTCGCTCAAACCAGTTATTATAACATTTATTCCACTCTAAAGTGGGGTGTTCAAAATGGCTGTCTTGAAAGCGTCGACTGCTTCTTCACCGGACTGGAACCTTTGACCACGAAGACTTTTCTTAATTTTAGGAAATGTAAAGAAATCGTTAGGGCTTAGGTCAGGACTGTATGGAGGATGGTCAAGAATTTCTACTTTTTCCTGCTTCAAATACTCAATCGTTTGACGAGCGCTGTGTGAGCTTGCGTTGTCGTGGTGCAGGATGATGCGTCGCTTTGAGTTAGATTTTCGAAGTTCGGCGATGACTTGTGGTAAACAAACTGTAGTATACCACTCTGCGTTAACCGTTCTACGATCTTCAAGTGCAATAGTCGCAACATGGCCGGTTTTTCCAACGAACGTGGCCACCATCTTCTTTGAAGTGCTTCGAGAACGAACAACTGCAGTCGGCTTTGGCTCATCTTGAAAGACCCAGATTGTAGATTGTTGTTTGGTATCAGGATCGTAGGCATAGATCCAAGATTCGTCACCACTTATGATGTCGTAGACGTGATTTGACTCCCCTCGGTTGAACCTTTGCAGAGTTTTCTTACACCATCTGACGCGGGCCGCCTTGTGATCGTCGGAAAGCAGATGCGGTATCCAACGGCAAACTAGCTTTCTCACACCAAGCGCTTCATGCAAGATCTTCTGAATGGTTGTCCCTGAGATGCCTAATAGAGCCTCTATCTCTCGATACGTCACATGACGATCTTCGAGAATTAGTTGTCTCACAGCAATGATGTTATCTTCAGTGAAGGCGGATTTTGGGCGTCCTTCGCGAAATCTGTCACTAACACTAGTATGTCCACGCTGGAATTCTAAATACCAGCGTTCGACAGTCCGCAGACATGGGGATACATCACTGAACACAGATGTTAGCTCTTCTAAACACTGAAGCCGTGTCAGGCCTCTTCTAAAGTTGTAGAAAATTATTGCACGAACATTTTCTTTAGAAAGATTCATTTTCGTACGTGACCTGACAGATTCAAATCGAAACTGTGACTAAACAATAGCATTAATCCTAATACTTTCAACTGTTTTGAGATTCAAAATGTAAACACATTCGAATATAGAACAGTTCCAAATTCAAAATTGCCGGAAAATATGAAAACGACAGAACTTAAAAGGCATGCCTCGTAGCGGCAACAGAAATACATCATCTGTGAAAATTTCAACTGTCTAACTATCACGGTTCATGAGATAGACCTGGTGATAGACGGACAGACAGCGGGGTCTTAGTAATAGGGTCCCGTTTTACCCTTTGGGTACAGAACCCTAAAAAAGATAATATCTTCGCCACAACGCCCAACATGTAAGTTCAGGCATTAGTCAGAAAGGAACTGGGAAACCCAGTTGAGTCATAATTATGAATGGATTTCTACTATTTCAGTATTGCTTGTGCTCTCTCGTCTCCTTAATTTGACTGATTAGCGTTGCTCTTTTTTTGCTGGTAGGTTAGTACCTGCAACAGAATAAAATGTTATAACTAAGTATTCCTTAAAATAAATTGAATATATTTTTCCCGTCGATGATCTGAGGAAAATGTTATCCTATTTGTAGCGAGTCTACAAAGTAATACATAATTGACCATAAAATATTTCTTCATAACGTGAGAAACTCTCGCCAGGCTTAGGTACCTCACAAATCTTATCTTTAATCTCAAGTTGTCCGTAAATCAAAGATTTCATTATGATTTACCATCAATTAAGTCGTAACATATACCTTCTGGTAATTGGCCATCAATGACATTTGACCTCGAAAACGTAATAAAGGTGGAAGGGTACCGCTTTTTGCGTATGGGAGGTATGTCTACTATGTAGCGGTGGCGCATCGCGGAGCGTCTGGTTGTCCGATCATAGAATGGGGATGGGTACACTTCCACCTTTATTGTGCGCACCGCCAAGGAGTGGAACGCCTTGCCTGGGTCTGTGTTTCCTGATAACTACAACCTAGAGATCTTCAAGTCAAATTCAAATTCAAATATTTTTATTCATTAAAATCACAAGGATCACTTTGAAACGTCAATTTTACTGCCTGTTCCTTCGCGACCAAGCCAGGAAAGAAAGGCAAGAAACAAGGCTGGTTGTTTTTTTTAATGATCCTTTTACAATACATAATACAGAACATAAATTACGTCTAAATTGTAACATTTTGAACGAGTTGGAGCAATTTCAATCCCAAGCTTCTCTATTATCTAAATAATCCGATATTTTATAGTAGGCTCTTTTATAAAGATTTTGTTTAATTACGTTTTTAAATTTGTTAATTGTCAATTTTTGTACATCCTTTGGGAGTTTGTTATAAAAGCGTACACCTTGCCCTTTAAACGATTTACTAACTTTATGGAGTCTACAAGTGGCAACAGCGAGTTTATCTTTATTTCTAGTATTAAAATTATGATTATCGCTAGTTTTCTTAAACAAAGTAATATTTTTGTGAACATACATTAGATTTTCATAGATGTATTGACAAGGGAATGTCATAATATTTATTTCTTTAAACTTATTGCGTAATGATTCTCTGGGGCCCATATTATAAATTGCACGAACAGCCCTCTTCTGCAGCACAAAAACGGTGTTTATATCTGCAGCACTCCCCCACAGCAGTATACCGTATGACATAATGCTGTGGAAGTAGCTGAAGTAAACTAATCTAGCTGTGTCTACGTCTGTAAAAAGACGGATCAGAAGTCACGAGTGAATAGGTTTCTTCTAGGCAAGCGTGTACCATTGTAGACTGCATCATCGCTTACCATCAGGCGAGATAGTGGTCAAACGCTAGCCTATAATTTATATTAAAAAAAACAGTATGTTTTCAGGACAGCAAATCGTTTGAACATAACAGCTTTACATCATAAAAATGTTAACTGGTGCTTGCCTAGTTTTGCAATTATTTTATTGAGCAACTAAAAAAATGACCAATGAAAAATGACAAAATGAAAAATGACCCACTCTCAATTTCGGCTCCTATATTGAGTCGAAAGTCCAGCTGGCCGCTAAGAAGCTTGGAATACTTGCAAAGGTGAGGCAATACTTCACACCGGGACAGTTGCTCAACTTATACCAAGCACAAGTCCGATCATGTCTGGAGTACTGTTCTCACCTCTGGGACGGATCAGCAAAGTACCAGCTAGAGGCTCTAGATTCAATTGAGAGAAGAGCCAAGAAGCTCATTTGCAATGACGAGTTAGCAAATGCAAGGCTCCACAGCCTCGAGCATCGTCGAAAGGTTGCAAGCCTCTCGGTTTTTTATCGGATACATTTCGGAGAGTGTGCTGCGGAGCTTTTCAACCTGATCCCACCATCCCCATTCTATGATCGGACAACCAGACGCTCCGCGATGCGCCACCGCTACACGGTAGACATACCTCCCATACGCACAAAGCGGTACTCTTCCACCTTTATTATGCGCACCGCCAAGGAGTGGAACGCCTTGCCTGAGTCTGTGTTTCCTGATAACTACAACCTAGAGATCTTCAAGTCACGAGTGAATAGGTTTCTTCTAGGCAAGCGTGTACCATCGTAGACTGCATCATCGCTTACCATCAGGCGAGATAGTGGAAACGCTAGCTTATACTTACTTTATAAAAAAAAATGATAAATGTACAATTAGACCGTAGTCAAAAATATCTTAAATCAATGTTGACTAACATAGCAGAAAAGTGATTGCTATTAAATTGAAATAATAATAGCTTAATATTCTAAATCTTTTTTTGTATTATGTAAACTCTGCGCCGAAAAGGTAATACAAAACTAATACAAGTTTGAATTTTGTATTAGCCTTCCAGGATGTTGTAACAACTGAACGATTCAAGGATATGTTCCTGAAAATACGATCTAAAATAAACACACGATTTGTAGCATGAATCACGTTGCAGTGCGCAGGAACAGGGGCAATTGAACGTTGTATTATGGTCAATCAGTTCAAGTGCGCCTGCCGACGGGGGTCATGGAGATATTAAATCAGACTTTGATATGGTTTATAAAGATTATAGCAAATATGTTGAGAAATAATTGAATCTGGGTTACATTGATCCAAAGTTATGATTTAATCTGGTGGCAGAGGTCAGAATAGAGCATGATCTGTTTGGACTAAATTTTATGATTTGTCGAAAGTAAAATTATGGATGCTGTTGCAATGTGATTCTTGATTATCTATGCGTGTAATTACCACATGATCATACCAATCAGTATCACATCACTTCAGCTTCCAAGATCAATATCTAAGGTCTCTTTAATCACACTAGGGTTCGTCGAACATAATTAACGCCATTGTTAGAATATTGTTACGCCGAGGCTGTTAAACAATGAGTAATAATCGAACCTTCTCGAACGCTTTTGTCTTGCTGTGTTATTGTTGCTATTGTTTGTGGTTTCGCAGAATGGGGAGTGGCCATTGTGTCGAGGGACCGACCCTTTCCTGGAAGGATCGACATCGTTCTCGAACAATCGAAATGTGTGCGTATATCGCACACATTTCGCCGTAATAGGCCGGAGAGATGGCCGGACAGTTAGTCTCGAGTTAGTCTCAGTGAGTTAGTCTCAGCGAGGCCCTGGAGGACTGACGTGGGAAGGGTCTCGCGTGAACTGTAGTTGCTCCCGAGTCAGTCTGGATTAAGCTATACATACGTGCGATCATTTCGGTGACTTTAAGTGGTGCAACAGTTGTGTGAATTAGTGTGTTGTGATACGTGTGACCAAGTTCGTGTATTCATCGTTTTAGTGTTGAATAAAAGTGTTATTTTGGTCAGATCGATTCCCATTATTTTATCCCGAACCCTCAGCTCGTAACAATTTGGTGTCAGAAGTGGGATAAAATAATGCCGGTTCTACCAATGGATAACGTGGACGGTGTCAGGACGAGAGGTCAATGACAACAGGAAATGGATGAAAGGCGGTTTGGAGATTCTCCGGTTCAAGAAGCTCGGCAGAGTCGTCAGTCGATGGAGATGGAATCAGCCGCCACCGAATCATTGGAGCACCATCATCATCATCCGTGAGGCAAGCTCCTGTGACAGGCGATCTTGCTGCTATTATGGCCATGCTTTGTTGTCAACAAGAAGAGCAGCGACGTTGGCAGGAAGAACAGCGACGTCAGGAAGAAGAGCAGGCTCGGTTGCAGGAAGAGCAGCGACGTCAGGATAAGGAAGAGCAGCGTCGTCAGCAAGAAGAGCAGGCTCGGTTGCAGGCAGAACAGTGACGTCAGGATAAGGAAGAGCAGCGTCGTCAGCAAGAAGAGCAGGCTTGGTTGCAGAAGGAAGAACGCCGTCAGCATAAAGAAGAGAAGCGTCGTCAGCAGGAAGAGCTGGCTCGGTTGCAGAAGGAACAGCGACGTGAACAGGTGGAGTAGACTCGGTTGCAAGAGGAACAGCGACGTCAGGATAAAGAAGAGCAGCGTCGTCAACATAAAGATCAGCGACGTTGGCCATAAGAGCGTGCTCGACTGATGAGGGAATCGTTCGGTTCATCTGGAAAGGAATTCCAGGAAGTGAAAGAACAGATAGAAACCATGAGAGCCGTGTTTTGGAGGCTGGAATTGGGATCGCTGATGAGAAAGGGACTCTGGGTGTCCTGAAGTACTGGAGACGGCAATGTGGCTCCTCTAGTTGCTACATCTTCAGCGCGAGGTGCGCCTAAAATTGTTCGTGTTGATCGGCTGCCGCGATATGGGGCTAAGAATGCTCGGGACGAGCATGTTTTAGGAGGGGGCAGTGTTACGCCGAGGCTGTTAAACAATGAGTAATAATCGAACCTTCTCGAACGCTTTTGTCTTGCTGTGTTATTGTTGCTATTGTTTGTGGTTTCGCAGAATGGGGAGTGGCCATTGTGTCGAGGGACCGACCCTTTCCTGGAAGGATCGACATCGTTCTCGAACAATCGAAATGTGTGCGATATAAATAGGCCGGAGAGATGGCCGGACAGTTAGTCTCGAGTTAGTCTCAGTGAGTTAGTCTCAGCGAGGCCCTGGAGGACTGACGTGGGAAGGGTCTCGCGTGAACTGTAGTCGCTCCCGAGTCAGTCTGGATTAAGCTATACGTGCGATCATTTCGGTGACTTTAAGTGGTGCAACAGTTGTGTGAATTAGTGTGTTGTGATACGTGTGACCAAGTTCGTGTATTCATCGTTTTAGTGTTGAATAAAAGTGTTATTTTGGTCAGATCGATTCCCATTATTTTATCCCGAACCCTCAGCTCGTAACAATATTTTCCCATCTTTCTATCTTTGTCAAACATTGTGTAGCAAGCATACTACACTCCGCGACAAAAGTATAACCCACCCCCCTAATTTTTTCATATCTACTGAAAAACTAAATATAAGTAAATATATTACTAACGCGTCAGCATTGTTCACTTAATTCTAGTATTATGGTATGTATATAGTTACGAGCCGTTGCTACTTTGTTACGCAGCGGAGAGATTCTTCGTTTCATAGCGCGACAAAAGTATAACCCATTCGTCTTATTGACTCAAGCAGCTCAGTGCACTGGACATGTCAGTTCATGTTTATACTTGTTTTGAGTAACTTGTGAGTTTTTACGCATAAATAAATTGATTGAGTTATATTTTTTATTTTTTAATCAAAATGCCACGGGGAAAACAATTAAATGAAACTGAAATTGCTATAATTAAAAAATTGCATTCTGAAAATTATTCAAAGGCCAAAATCGCAAAAATCATTAACAGAAGTCATCGTGTTGTGCGAAATTATTTAAAAGATCCTGAAAATTATGGTAAGAAAAAACGGACAGGTCGACCTAGAGCAACTACACCAAGAGAAAGAAGGTCGATCCTAAGAGTTGCGTCCAATTCTACGCTTACCGCGAGACAAATTGCAGTGCAGGCTGGTGTTAACACTAATTTAAGAAATGTTCAACGTATTATACGTGAGTGTGAACATTTAAAACGTAAGAAATTACGAAAAAAACCGCCATTGTCTGATAAACATAAATTACTTAGATTGCAATTTGCAAAAGATCATGTTCAATGGAAGAAAAAGTGGCGAAAAGTTGTTTTTTCTGATGAAAAAAAGTTTAATTTAGATGGACCTGATGGTTTTAATTACTATTTTCACGATTTAAGAAAAGATAATTTTATATTGAGCCGTCGGCAAGGCGGAGGTGGTGGTGTAATGATATGGTCTGGTATTGGATACTCAGGTAAAATGGATATAAAATTCTGTTCTGGAAAAATAAATAGTAAACGATATATAGAAGTGATAAATGAACAGATTACGTCTCATGCAATGCGAATTGCTGGTCCTAATTTTATTTTTGAACAAGATAATGCCAGCATTCATCGAGCAAAGATAGTAAAAGACTACTTTACTGAAAAAAATATTCAAGTTGTTGAATGGCCAGCGTATTCCCCTGACTTGAATATAATTGAAAATTGTTGGGGACATTTATCACGAGCTGTTTATCGTGGATCAAGACAATTTACTTCTGTTGAAGAGTTGAAGAAAGTGATAATTGACGAGTGGCAAAATATAAATCAAGACGTAATCAAAAAATTATATGATAGTTTACCAGATCGAATGATCGAGGTGATAAGTAAAAGTGGTGGATCTACTAAATATTAAATTATATGAATGATTATTGATTGTTGTATGTTTCTTAAATTTTTATCTAAATTTAATTACCTGGGTTATAATTTTGTCGCACCGCAAAACCCAAAATCATTTGTATTTGGTTAATTATGTATTCAATAAATAATGTATTGATAGTATTAAAAACTTATTAACGCCCAAATTTTTTGTATTAGTAATGTATCAATATAACTATAATTCTTTATCAGATATGGAAAAATTAGGGGGGTGGGTTATACTTTTGTCGCGGAGTGTAAAAAGGCAACGCTCTCATTTGTTTATTAAAAGCTCCCTCCATCGAGAAGCACGTGCTCAAACACCACGTCCAATCCGTCTCCAAAACAAAAAGGACACCCAGATGTTTCTTCGAAACGCTCTAAACATGCGAACAATAAACTTTTACGGGCTCATACAGAATCCTGAGATTCAGTGATAAATAGCTTATGAATCTATTTAGTATGTGAAATCATAATATTGGGTAATCTGTAGCTTTTCGAACAAGTGATTTGCTGAATAGGTATATCCGTATTACCAGAGACCAGTAATATAAATAGATAGAATAGAATAGAATACTCTTTATTGCACACCAACAAAATTAAAATACAATAAAAATACACAAAAATTAAGGTAAATACAATGGGCGGTCTTATCGCTAAAAGCGATCTCTTCCAGACAACCTTTGGATGGACAGGACAAAACAAAATCAAAAAGACGGCGGTGTATAAATAATTTATATTACTGGTAAGGTCAACTCGGCGAAGACCGTCTATCGGGAAAGATCGTACAACAAGAATTACAACTAATCCACGGGAAATACGAAGATGGCAATACAATCAGCGGAACAATAATACCATTTAAGTTCTTATTTATTGACATAGATGGCGGTATATGTAGGTTTAACTGAAAAAAAAAGCGGTTGTTAATTTAGTATGGTGAGCAACTGGCATTCGGAGTGTACCACGTGCTAACAAAAAAAGTTTTATCTGCTTAAATATCAATTATTTGAAAGATCGATGCAAGTAGGTTCATTCTTTATTAATTTATCTATTTGGTTATTAAATTATAATGGTATTATACCCGTTTTTACTAAGTTTTGGTTGAAGAACATAAAAACTAAGCTCAAAATAATGGAGCGGCGAAGACCGTCTAGGTCTTGGAGGGTAATAAGCGTCATATGCCGGTCTTCGCCGCACACAGAAATTGTCAACATTTGGTGTTTTTTTTAATAAAATAAAAAAATATCTATAGGTACCTATATATACAATTTTCTAATACTAATACTTAATGTAATTTAGCATTTGTTATTCGAACCGCAATAAGTACTAAATAAAAGTATTTGTAAAATTTTTAAAAGTTTTTATTTATTTTAGCCATGGGAAAATATACTCGAAGAACGGAAAGAGGATCGTATTCGAAAGAGAAATTAAAGGAAGCAATACGTGAAGTTCAAAGCGGCAGGATGAGTGGCTATAAAGCATCAAAAACATACGTAAAAGGAAAAACTTTTACTTTTTTTGTTTATAAATTGAATAAAACAGAGCCGAACAGTTAGGATCAATTATTTTTTATGTTACAACTTTAAATATTTTTTTTCTCAATTTTTATATAAGGTTGTTGTCATTAATAAAACGAAGAATATTATGCTCAAAGAAAAGTAGAGAGTTTTCGTTACTAATTTTAGGTTCTGCTTATGAATAGATTTTAAAGTTGGTACTTTCCTACGATTTTGGATCTCATCGTTCTAATACTATAAGGACATTTTGTTTGTAATTTAGCCTTTAACTTTATATAATCATTTAATAAAACTTTTCTTACTCATTAAAAAGCAGTGGGTTATTATTTAAGGTTTTGTACCCCTGGAATTACATGGTATGCCGGTCTTACCCGACAAATTCAGAATTTCGCGAAATTAGCGAAATGAAACCTTATTTTTTTATGTTTAGGGTACAAATATGAAATTTGGAAGGAACTACTATTTGCACACGCATTCATTCATACAGGTGTGCGTATCTATAGCTACATTAACTATCGCAAAGTAGAGAAATTTGCCACTAGACGGTCTAGCCCGACATGGAAGCCAAATCCGTCTATTTTCCCGTGTTTTAAAAAATGCTGTTTATTTTCTGAACCGACAGTTTCTTTGTCATTTTGACATATTTATTGTATGATCAACTAAATATACTAACATCTAGTTTAACCAAATTTGGATTTAAAATTATAGAATAGCCAAACCAAGACAATTTGTATCGTTTTAAATTTAGTATGCCGGTCTTCGCCGAGTTGACCTTATCTGGTATTACGGATAGATTCACAATCCGGCGATAACTTAACGATCATCCTGGACAACACTTGTAGGAACTTAGGGGCAGGTGTGTTGCTCTACTAACACTACCAAGCAGAGATCGAGACACACTCACACTTATGACTGCTGGTAATCGTTCAACGTTCTCAGCGTTGTTGTACTGACTGTTACACGAGCTGTGGTGTAGTGATCCCTTACATAACTGCACGGTGCCCTTTATTATAGCCTGAGACCCATTGGATGGTTGTGCGTAATGCTCTACTTTAGGAATAACGTGTTTAATAACTAGTGGTTCGCCCCGAACTAAGATCTCTCGAGTCTCACATAAAAAAAATATTATTTGTAATCTTTGACTACAAAAACAGTGCCACGAAATATATAACCAAATAACTTGACCTACAGTTTCATTCAAATTACAGGTAAAGGGAGTTCATGTGAATTGGTTAATCGTTTTTGGGGTACAAATTGCAGTTATTCTGGATTTCAGACTTTGCCTATATTTGTGTCATTTAAGCTACACGCATACCAAATTACAGCATTGTGGGGTTACTGGTGTACCCTGTGAATTTTGTCAAAATTCAGTTTTTATTATGGCTAATAACTTAAAAACTACAAGATTTAAACTAAAAATAAAAACGGGGTCAAAATGTACCCAAAAAGACCTTTTATCAGACGTGCCAGTTGACCGGATAGTCTCATTTTGTTTTTTATTTACCCCTCTTGAACCCCAATATCTCAACAGCCCCTCCACATTTTTAGATCATTGAGTCACACCAAAATTGTACCATCACTTCCTATCTTTATATCAAATTTCACGATGATCGGATAAACGCTTCGAAAGTTATCCTCGGACAAACAAACATACATACATACATAGTACAACGCCGATTTGCCCAAGTTGATTTAGAGATCTCGCTTCGCTCGATCAATAAGACTTGAGGAAATATGCTATGGAATGCCCAAAATGTGTTTTTGGTTGGCGTGTGTCCAAAACCACGCGTGCATTTTTATTTTCCGTAATATTTTTGCCCAATACCAAAAAGCATTTAAATATTCTGTATAATTCTAACCAACTGTTATAATAGTTTTTTTTATATCAAAATACTCCGTTATGCAGTTTTAGATCAACTTCTCAAACTAAATAAACGAACAGATATACCTATAGGGACCGATGTTCAAACGCGTATAAAAACATATCATACTACACTTGATCAGCCGATAGCCTAGCTAGCTAGACTAAACTAGATTCCCTTCAACTGGCAATAAAATTAAAGTAGAGCAGCCTTGCAACTCGGCGGTACAAAACTGGAGCCTACAACTTTTTTTTACGTCCGCACGGATCCCTCCCCTTGCATCCCTACTCCTAAGGCAGTTCCTTATTCTTACACTTTCAAGTTACAACCGACAGACACCATGTGCTGTCCTTTCAACCTTTTTGGAACTATTTTAATTAGAAAGAGCATTGAAAAATACCGTTTTAGAAATGTGATTGATAATACGGTGGTTTTATAGTGTTTTATAGTGTACTTTAATTACATTAAATCAATCAAGTAAAGTATGCGATGTGTAATTTAGTGTGTAAGAATGGATACGTTGAATGTTGTGTTGAAAACTGGATATAAAATTGTTAAGAATTTTTCTGAACCTCATACACCTGTGAGTACAAAGTACAGTGTTCTTGCCTGCTTTCTTCAAGTGTGGGTTGAATAATAATACTTAAGTGTAGTGTGCTTCGAAATATATGAGTAAGAATAAATCAAGCAATTTGGTGGTACAAAATAACCGTGCTCTCTAAAACATGTGTCGAACACGCTTTATAAGATAAAGTTTGAAAAATATTGGATATTATAGCTTCCCAAAAGTTAGTTTTTCGGATTACTGCAACGGTTTTGAAACATCAACTTTTAAAAACATAACTTGTGGTTCGCCCCGAACTGAGATCTCGCGAATCTCCCAAAATAAATATTATTCTTAGGGCGACTTGCACAACGATGCCTAAACATATTTAGTGGCTAAATATGATTTAAGCAGTTGTCAAATCATACAAATACTTGAAATTTAAACATGTTTAGTCGCTAAATACGTTTAGTGATCTTTGTGCATGCCGGCTTAAATCTTTAGACTAATAAATAGATGCCACGAAATGCATAACCATACTACTTGACCTACAGTTTCATTCAAATTAGATGTAACGGGGGTTCTTGTTAATTGGTAATATTTTTTTGGGGTACAAATGGCAGTTATTCTGGATTTCAGACTTTTGCCTATATTTGTGCAACTAAAGCTACACGAATACCAAATTTCAGCATAGTGGGGTCACTGGTGTACCCTGTGAATTTTACCAAAGTTTTGTTTTTATTATAGATAATAACTCAAAAACTACAAAAATTAAACTAAAAGTAAACCTGGGGTTCAAATGTACTAATGAAGACCTTTCATTTGACGCCCCACTTAACCTAATAGTCTCGTTTTCATTTTTTTTTACCCCTCTTGAACCCCAATATCTCAACAACCCCCCAATATTTTTAGCTCATTGAGTCACACCAAAATTGTGCCATCACTACTTACCTACGTGTCAAATTTCATGATGATCGGATAAACGCTACGAAAGTTATACTCGGACAAAAAAACATACATACATACAACCGATTTGCCCAAGTTGATTTGGAGATCTCGCTTCGCTCGATCAATAATCTCTAAGATATAGGTACCAAATACTTTCGCCTTAATAAAATATAAGTCTTAGTTTATGCACTCTTGTAGGTAAATGTAACGGTTATTCCTATCACATGGGTTTTGGATACTGAGCTAAACTACCTATATACCTATTTACTAACAATCCCCAACCTTTCTACAATGTAGACGGTGAGTTAATTAAAACGCTGGGGCGAAATGCACAAAAGAAAAAAAATATTTAGTCACTAAATACGTTTAGGGATCGTTGTGCAAGTCGCCCTAAGAATAATATTTATTTTGGGAGATTCGCGAGATCTCAGTTCGGGGCGAACCCGGCCAAGCAAGCCGGCCTTAGTACCTGTACGTAGTAGATAATTATATTACTAGCTGACCCGCCGAACTGCGTACCGTCTTGACAAGCATATGACGCGGGCTGCCAATGACGTCCTGGTATAATTGTCAATCGGCCATCATTAGCTGCATCTATGTGTGAGAAAATGAATTTTCTTTGCAATTTCATTTTGCGTGAACTTTTCCGATATTTTAATAGTTATTCTGCTATTCGGGGATTACAAATCGAACAAATCAAAAATCATCAAAATCGGTCCACCCGTTCTTGAGTTATAAATGGTGTAACTAACCCGACTTTGTTATGTATATATAAAATTAAATCGTTTTAAAAAATGCGTTTATTTCAGACAACAAACGAACCATATAGGTAGTGTTAGTAAATACATAAAGCTATAGATATATTATTTCATGATAGTACTGTTACAAGCTGAGGGTTCGGGATAAAATAATGAGAATCGATCTAACCAAAATAACACTTTTATTCAACACTAAACGATGAATACACGAACTTGGTCACACGTAATCACAACACACTAATTCACAGCACTGTTGCACCACTTAAAGTCACCGAAATGTTCGCACGTATAGCAAAATCCAGACTGACTCGCGAGCAACTACTGTTCACGCGAAACCCTTCTCCACGTCAGTCCTCCAGGGCCTCGCTGAGACTCACTCCGGCCATCTCTCCGGCCTATTTATATCGTGCACAATTCACAACACTAGAACGATCTTGATCGTTCCAGAAAAGGGTCGGTGTTTCGACAGAATGACCACTCCCCATTCTGCGAAACCGTAGACAATAACACAACAGGTACCTAAGACAAAAGCGTTCGAGAAATTTCTATTATTACTCATTGTTTAACAGCCTCGGCGTAACAGTACCAAACCAACTAATAAGTATCTTTTTACTCATCGCTTTCGGTCACTATTCACAAAGCAAAAATAATGTATAGCACATATCATATTGTTTTTCTTTTCGTAATTCGAGTTTTATTTTAACGTATGTGTGGCGTAAAACTGAAATCAATACCAGGGCCTACTTGCTACTAAACTTTAGTGCTATGTAATCACAAAACCAAAAGTAAAGTATTTAGAAATCCTAAAAAACTGCTTTCCAGTAAATTACTCATCTAACAGTTATTAATAGTAGAATGTTTTATTGCCCACCAGATGGAGACATCTGGCAGTTCAGAGAGCTCTGGCGGCGAAGACGCAGAGGCGCGGCGGCTGCGGCGCGGCCACGTGCTGAGCGAGCTGATGCAGACTGAACGGGTCTATGTGCAGGAACTCGGATCCATACTCAACGTAAGTCTCTTTATATTTAGTATCCATGCCATCCTCTAATTACTACCAAATCTATAGCAAATACTTTAGGGTAATAGAGACACACGTTATAGGTAACCTTTTAACGAAGTCACCACGCCAAGTTAAAACTGGATTAGACTGTTGTGATCGTCTGTCAATCAGTAACGTAACAGTGTTGGCAGATACACAACACAGATGGATCAAGTGTTAATATTCATCAATTATTTCCATAAAAACAGTTGAGAAAGTTCGATTTAAGTAAAATGTAAATTCGTTAGGGTGTGGTCAAGTTGCTCGTAGGCTTAACCGGTTTACCGATACTGTATAAAACATTTAACAAATAATTTGACCGTCGTAAGTATTATTACGAAGTAATCATGATCAGCTATTGATAGCTAAGATCCTAAGCATAGCGTGCTTTAAACCATGTTATTAATCGAAAGCAATAACCGCCTATGGCATCGCTTGAAGCGAAAGCTGAGGTTTATCCGCCCACAGATAATCTTTTACGGTAGGACTATTACAATTATGCATGCAACGTGTTGAATGACTTATGGATCGCATGGGAAGACGGGTTAGGTCTGTCGTAGCATTATTTAACACGTGCTCTGATGCTACCCTTGCTGTAGACATGCCGTCGTGTTTATTACGAGTCCGTCTAGCTTTCTCCCTCACAAATAAGGACTTTTGAAAGTATTCAATTGCATAAACATTTGCATACAATTTACAAACAGCAGCATATTATAGAGTCGCTGTTTTGTTTTGGCATAATCAATAAGAGGTATTGCATGGGAGAAACTATGATGAAATTGCAACATAAATCATGCCACTGAACATTTGCTCCAATTCAATATGTAAATATTTCCAATGAAGCGCGATATCGCCATACCATCGCTTCGCTCTGGAAATCAAATGTGTCATAGCCGTGTGTGGTGCGTGTTCCACATAGCCACTTACTGACAGTCACGGACAAGGCGATTCTGTGCAGTATCGATGCATAGATATCTGGTGCATTAGATGCACCGCACGCGACCACCACGAGCGTTCCATCGCGCGGAACGCGATGCCTGCTACTCGCTCACTTACTGCACGCCAGTTCAGATCTTCAGGTGCTTGCTGCACCTCGCTACTCACTGCACCATGAAATATGGAAAATACGACCTCCATAAATCTTCCGCTAACGTCAGCGTCGGAACGTCCTATTCCTGGTACTACAGAAAAAACGAAAACCAATCCACCCGGAAGAAAAAGCGATTAGCGAGAGCGGCATCCGACTCTACGCTCTTTAGCGACTACGCGAACCAAATACCGTTGTTCGAAAAGGAGCATCTCCGCAGTAAAAAGTGCAAGAAATCAGTGAGTGATGTGGGAAAACATGCTCGAGTCAAATATAATCCGCGGGACATTAAACCGGTGCATATGGAACCGTTCATCGGTAACTTCTTTTACGGTAAATCGCTACCTGGCTATGAGTATGTGGAAAAAACTGAAGAGAAAATCACGTATCTGCCAGATTCCGATGCGGTCACCGTGTCCGGCTGCGACACTGCAGCGGAGTCGATCACGACTGCGCCGACTGTTGTCGACCTTCCGGATGAGTTTGTAAAGAATCCTCTCTATGGATGCACGGATGCGGATATTATGATTTCATCTTCAGAAAATCTAAGCGGTCTGACGACGCCCAAAGATTCCCAATTTAAATCATCCAGTTGTTCTGAACTGCGGAATATTATGTTTGATAAAAATGAAACTGAGGCGGTTATATCGACTCTCCTCAAGGATTACAAAAGGGTAATGAAGGAATGGAGGCACAGGAACAAGGACAACAGTTCATCTGGTTCTCATATCAGTAAGAAGAGCATGTTTGGAGGTAGTAATACTAACAGCTATGTTCGAAGCTTACATTCGACTTTATCTTGCCGGAAGCCAAACAAATGTCTCAAACCTGTAAACAACTATAGCCATTATAGTTACGCGTACGGCTCTCGAATTAATAAGAAATACGAGAATAATATGAACAGTCAACGAAAGACTCAAAGTTTGCACAGAAACCAAATATTCACCAGCCCAAAATCAACAACGCTGCAAAATATAAAAAAGAAAACGCAGTTTTGGAAGATGGACAGAAGTGTGTCTTTATCGAAATGTAAATGTCTGGAGTCAATATACAAAGACTACGATCGACGGTTGCAAGAATGGTGTGACACTATAAACCAATGGTTATCGCTTCTCACTTCGGTAATGATTGAAATGTTTTTGTTAAAATAACAAATATGAGATATATCATATATCTATGTGTTTTTAGTTATAAGGATGTGTTTTATCGATGCGTTACCTTACGTCCCGGTAGTTACGTGGGTGATTACTGATTAATGTCACCGGCTATTTCTGCGTTTCAAACCGGAACGCAATAATCTGAACTTCCCTTCCTTGCGTCAGAACCACGTAGGACGGTAGCACTTATTTACGTAACGCATCTCTCTGAGCATACCACAGTTTCTACTACTGATAAATACTAGGCCACCCTGCAGCGCATCAAATTATCTATTGCCCAGCAAAAACGCATCGCATTCGTCAAAGTTTTTCAAAGAACTAACATCTTGCTTCAACTATTTTCTGAACTAGAAGAGATTCCTTTAAACGACGAGCTCGACCATTGTATCACCGTCTATTAGTTCAAGTTTATTTATCTATTTTTTATAGCTTGTTCTTTATTTCTTTAAGGGTTACAAAGAAGAGATAGAAAAGGCAGAAAACCAACACCTCCTACCTGCGACCCTGGTCGGCCAGGCTGACGTGCTTTTTGGAAACCTGCACGAACTGTTCACATTCCACCAGGACATCTTCCTGAAGGATCTCGAAAAATCCATATCGGCAACGGAATTGGTTGCGTTATGTTTTGTTGAAAAGGTATGTAACTTTTTACCATTATTTGTTTCTTTCTTGCCAAGTACACTTTCCTACATAATCTATTTGTTGTTACGATACAATGATTGTGTAAGGACGAGAAGTCAGACTCTACGTAATCTATTGTCTGAAATCATATAATTTGACAACCAAGATCTAACGTAGGTATTTTCTATAGGGTAAAAGCAGGATAGTTGCCTCACTTTTCAAAACGCTCTGTTATAAAAAAATATGTTCTTAATTAGAATAATGCAAGATGTATATCAAAACATAGGTTTTTGGAGTGAAACTTCTTTAGCATCGTTGTGATTTGAAAGTCGATGAAACGAAAAAGCGACAGTAAAAAGAGACAGACACATAATTAAGATTTAACGTGGGAGAAAATGAGATAGGAAGAATTATACAGTGTTTCTTATGTTCGTGGTTCTCTTTGTGCTTTGCTTCGTACTCCCTCCACTCGTGTTAATAGTTATCTAACTTTGCATCACAATGATCATTACTAAAACCTACAATTATCATCTTCCCGAAATTTTACATTCGTCTCATTATCTTGAAACCAAAATTTTTGAAGGTTTCCCTTCTACCACGAGTGAATTGCACACATGATTTTTGATGTGAAACATCTATAGCCGCACGTAAAACCGATTTCTGGCGATGCGACGCATGCCGTGGTGACGCGTCGCCACGGCATGAACGAAGTCACTGAAGTCACTGATTAAACGAATTAAGTAGTCACGATTTGAAATAAATTCGTAAATTTTTGTATTTAATGAAAATAAATGTTTATTCAATAAATAGATATCGTTATCTGGAAAAAAATCGTAATATTTTATTTTATCATTATGACATATTTAGTTCCTATCACAATATGTTCTTTTCTGCATATTACTTTTACAAAATAATGTCGATGTTTCACATCTGCCAGGCGTCCCGTGACGGCTCACATTTTTTTTTGTCTATTATACTAGCCTATTTTTTTGAACATAATTATAGTAAATCGCTAACGCCAATACCGTCCCTAACATAGTGTATTCAAAACCGGGGCAAGTATCCCACTGAGGCAAGTATCCGGCTTTTACCCTAATGCTTACATAAAATCAAATCTTTTTCTCTTAGGTCCCTAACTGACATGGATTTGGTATTCCGGAATCTTCTTTCCTATTTCTACTGTTGTAATTATAATCGTGCTAAATAAATATGTTCCTTCTTCATAATTTAAATATTTCAGAGGGAGACGTTCTTCAGACTATACAGCTACTACTGCCAAAACATACCTCGATCAGAGCGGTTACGAGAGACGCTGGTCGACACGCACCTCTTCCTACAAGCATGTCAGTTGAGACTTGGACACAAACTGCCTCTCGCCGCCTATCTACTCAAACCTGTGCAGAGAATAACCAAGTATCAACTGCTTCTCAAAGTGAGTATACAACTCAAAGCACTATTTATCCGACAGGGTTTTTAATTTCCTCGCATTCGTGATTAAAATTTATGTAATATTTGGGTGTAAGCTATCAATAACACCCTCGATTAACGTCCTCGCTCGGATGTACGCCAAAATATCTCGGGTTTACAATAGAACGCTTGCAGTCCTTGTATAACAATCTTCTTCTTCTGTCGTGTCAATAGCTGTTTGACTTCTAAATTTGTAATTTGTATAAGAACGTACTATTGTTAATTAAAGTGTAGTGTATATTGTTATATAGCGTTTTCTATTGAATTGTATGATATTTTCAGGATCTCCTCCGATACGGGGAGTGCGGTTCAATGACGACGAAGCTGCAGCAAGCGTTGGACTGCATGCTCGTTGTGCTGAAGTGCGTCAACGACTCCATGCACCAGATAGCCATCACTGGAGTGCCGGTAAGTACCTACCACAATACTTCACAGGCAACCATACCCTTCAAACCTAACCTAAAAGATAATAGAGAAGCTTGGGATTGAAACTGCTCCAACTGGGTCAAAAATGTTACAATTTAGACGTTATTTTTTTATTGTTATGTATTCTAAAAGGATCATTAGAAACAACCAGCCTTGTTTCTTGCCTTTCTTTCCTGGCTTGGTCGCGAAGGAACAGGCAATAAAATTGACGTTTCAAAGTGATCCTTGAGGTTTTAATGAATAAAAACATTTTGAATTTGAACCGGAACACAACAATGCTGCTTGGCGGCAGAAATAGGTATTGTGGTAGTACTTCCCGTGAGCCCCTTCACAGTGAACTGTACTACTTTTACTCTACTCCAGGTGGATCTAAGCCAGCAAGGCGAGCTCCTAATGCAAGGCTCGTTTCTCGTGGCGTCGGAGAACAAACGCGACCTGCGGTTACGGATACGGCCGCGGCGTCGGCACATATTCCTCTACGAAAAGGCAATGCTGTTTTGCAAACCGGGCACCAAGAACAGCCATAACAAGGCCACCTACCACTTCAAACATGATCTACTGGTGAGATAAAATATTTTTTTTTTTTGCTAACACATTTATTTACACAATTACGACGTTACGACATTCATTTAATACACACATTCGGAATCGTATTTACAGATTTTAGAGGTGGATTTAATAATAAGCTACCGGAGCTTGAATATTTATTCAGTAATCGAAACATTTCTAACAAACAACTTTTAAGATTTTTTTAAACACCAAATCGACGGCGTCTATGCGACTTAGTCAGTCTACTACTTGATGAATTAATATGATATGTTTACCTATTTTATACAGGCTGTTTTATTGGTATTTCTAAGACTTGATATTAAGATTGTTTTTTTCCTCAGTAGCGAATTTGAAAATATCTTATTTTACAACAATACCTACTAGCAATTAGCCTTATATCAGTGTATTTATTTAATGTCGTACATAATGCTACAAATTTGAAAGTAACTCTGTATTTCTGTTACATTTTCGCTACTGGACCGATTTCGATGAAATTAGGTATTTGATTATGACCGGGATTGAGACATACGCTACTTTTTACCCGACTGCGCAGGAGGATTATGTTTTTATGAACTAACCATTTTCCACGTGACAAAAATTTATGTCATTTTCTTCAAGAATAGTTTAGTGAGTATCTGTTACTGTTTCAGATGTCGCAAGTCGGTCTCACGGAGTCAGTGAAAGGCGATGAGCGGAAGTTCGAGGTGTGGCGACAGGGACGCAGTGAAGTGCACACGATAACCGCGCCCACGGCGGACGTGAAGCGCGCCTGGGTCGAGCGAGTTAAACGCGTGCTGCTGGACCAGCTGAAGGAGCTTAAAGGAGAGAGAGTGAGGCAGTATAGTGCACAACACAGGTAACCACTGCCACCCTATATAAGCTATTGCAATTTAAACTAAAAATAATGACGGAGTACACTTTTGAGACCATAATAATAAACAAATAATGTTCATATTTAAACTAGCTAACTCGCCCGCGGCTTCGCATGCGTGGTATTTCAATAAAAACATTACCCTCCTTTTGCGCACTCGGGTAAAAAGTAGCTGTTTAGCTATGAAAAGGTAACAAACAAACAGTTAATCACTCACCATCTATTGCTTAAAACTGCATTTAAATCCGTTAAGTACATAGTTTAAAAGATCTAAGGTAATAGACAACAGAAGCGACTTCATTTTATACTATGTAAAGATACGAACAACTTTATTTTTGAGTTTTTGTGCCTAACATCCTAAACATGTAGGTACGCGCCCTGTTGTTCGGTCGGGTTAGGTTAGAATATATTTCATAAGTTTGTTTATGTATATTTATATTAACATACTCTTTTATGTTGGTAGATAATTTCAATACGTAGGACGGTAAGAATGTGTACTCGTTTGCAGGACGTTAATCCAAACGGCATCGTGGGACATGGCGCCGCCGGCGCGCGCGGTGCGGGGTGCGGCGGGGGGCGGCGCGCGCACCGCCTCCTGCGACGCGCACGACGAGCCGTGCTGGTCCACCGACCCCTCGGACGACGACGACGACGAACCCGAACACGCGCCCGTACGTACACCCATGCCAATACACTGCACCAAATACAAATATTACTTACTATTATCCCACTAATATTATAAACGCAAAAGTTTATATGTGTGGATGTTTGTTACTCTCACGCAAAAACTACTGGATGCCAACGGAAGCTAGTATTGAATTGTTCATTTAATATTTTGTGAAAACGTTTTTATAGCTTTACGATTAGGTTTATGACCGACAACCAACCTTCTGTTTCTTTTTCAGTATCTATTATTTAACTGTTTAAATTCGTTAAAACTCAAATGTGTAATGTAATATTGGTTGACTGTGTTTAAACAGGTTATTATTTGTGTTTGTTTTGTTGGGTGGGTGCTTTGAATGTTGGTAGAGGAGACCGTGGAGATCGACCTTCACCGATCTGATAACCATATGAGACGTATTTTTTATCAAATATAATTTATAAACAAATATGCCTATAATTACTTGCCTATCTAAAAGTGCTTATGGCTATTTTTAATTAAATTAACTTTAATCGATTTTTTTTTTCATCGCTTTCATTCTTTTGATAACCAAATGAATTTTATTTCACTGTTAGTTTTTAACACACAGAATATGCCTCAGTAGGTTTGCCTACTCATTTCTGTGTATAGCTACCTGGCAAGCCGATGTGAACAGGTAAGTCAATATAGGTGACTCCATCGTTCTGCTAACTTATCGAAAGTTATATCAAATTTTAGATTATTTTATTACAAAATCAGTCATATTTCAAAATCATTGCCTGCAAAAAATCATACTTATAGTACTGTTGCCTAGCTAAAAACTTTTAGAGAGCACTTTTAGATAGGCAAGTAATTATAGGCATATTTGTTTATAAATTATATTTGATAAAAAATATGTCTCATCTGGTTATCAGATCGGTGAAGGTCGAGCTTCACCGGCTCTAGACCATGTTGGGTGTGTTTGGGTTGAGTTAGCAGTAAGGTTGATGCTGATAATATTTTACAGGTTAAAAAAGTTTGTAGGTTTGTTAAAAGTTGTAACTATCCTAGAATAAGATTTTTCTTTCTTCAGAAATTATTTGAACACTAGAGAACTTGAATCGGAAGTAACTTCAATAAAATTTTAGTACTTATAAGATAACGCAGAAAAATATACGTAACACTGGTTTAACTTTATAAATATTACATGACATCTACTAACAATATAGTTTTACTGCTTACGGGGCAGCTTTACTAAGCTGGGTCTCATAATAATGCTAACTAATTTTGGGTTTGCAGTGTTGAAAGATGTGACCCACATGTGTTCTATAAGTAAGTGTATAAATGTTAAGGAATGTGGGCTATAGTCACGGATAGCGCATGTCAGCTGGCATCCCGAGCACATGGCGTCCCTGGTTCATAGAAATAAAAAAAAAACACCAGAAAAAAAAGTGTTATAAAACGCTTGACTAGAAAACTCGCAACATCCGCTAAATAGATTCACTAGTTATCGTGTAAATACTAAACTCGTCTAGGTATACAAGTTGCCAACGTCCTACCCTCTTCCGATAGGCATCACGCTGTCACGGTATAATTAATTTGGCCTCCCACTCATCATTGCTTTTAGTTTTAAAATGATTTAGCGACACGAAGCACGGTCAAACGAACTTAATTTTGCACAGACCACGTGGCACCTCACTTAACAATTTCGAGAGGTTATTATAATTTGGCAGGAGCCGAATCCTGACGCCATCTTGTTGAACGATGTTTCGACAAAATGGCCGCCTTGCTCTATGTTGTGTTGTTTCAACAGGTGACAGAGGCCGTCGCCGTCGGTCTCAACGGTACCATACACAGAGTGGTACAGTTCTTTTCTGTATCGGGCTCTGCACAAGCCACATCTACGTTTTACGTGTCACAATACTGACGTTTACGTTTAAGCCGATACAGATTTGTACATAATCAAAGAGACTGATAATTATATCCAAAGTTTGTTAACCAAAGAGAACGTGGATATTTTGATTCTACTTTTCGCTGAACATTAACTATCGCGTAAGTCATGTTTTGTTTGTTATGTCATTCATTGTCCGTGTGCTTATTGATTTACGTTGAATATGCGCTTGCTTCAATTGAATGATATGTCGAATGTCGATATTACCATATATTAAAACATATCAGACGATATTACTTATACGTATTTATGTAAGAATATAATAATAATTTCAATACATAGAATATTACATGGACACTAAATATACCTACTATTACAAAGCACAGCATCTCGGCTTGCATCATTCACACACTGCTGCTTTAGACGTGCTGTTTCTATAAATGTTTTCATTTACTATGTGTGTTTTGGTGTTTCTTCGAGTGTAACTCAATCTCTTCTTTCTAAAACACATTGGCAATACTTTTGTGTGGTACCTATTCTAAATTTTATTTTTGCACCTTACTAAACTTGGACGTGTGAATCAAAATTTAAGCTTCGTAGAAACTAGTACATACTACAAATACTACAAAATATATACCATCTTTACTTTCACTGTCAAAATATCTTTAGTTACAAAACAATCGGAAAAATATAATATTTACCCTACGTACCTAAATTTATAATACCTATATACGTATATTGTTTAAAAATACTGTGTAATGCGATCAACCTACCTATCTTATCTAACATTATTTATTATGTTTAACTACTAAAGTACGAAATTGTGGCTTTACTCACTTGCATGTTTAGCCAACTGCCGAAACAAAATACATAAACAAAATAATAACAATGCATGCAATGCCTAGGCATAATGGATTAGGTTTGTTAAAAAAGTACCAATCACGCAAAATTAACAACGGATTAGACTAACATGATTATCTTTGTTATTTTATGTGGACATACTGCAACAATTACAGGGCGTATCCACTCTAAACTGACGTTTGTCATCAGACGTCACTTTACATTGTGGGTACTTCCTGTTTAAATAAAGGCATGGCGGCAATATGCATGAAAATGTTTGATCGATGTGACTTCTCTCAATCTTGATGTTTGGATAAGATATTTACCCATATGTACTTATAAATGATAAGATTACATAATCTACATCCCAATTTTAAAATAACTTTAAATTATTTCAGCTCTGTATTAAGTCAAGAAAGTAACATTATTGACAGTAATGTAATAATCATCTCATCGTAATCTTTGGGCACTTAGTTAACTTGCCAGTCAGCCATTTTTGGATCAAGGTTTCCATTTCAACCTAAACTATTATTAAACAGCAATTTAAACATTCCGATGCCTAGTTTCTCTATGCTATGGTGCTAAGTTTCTCAACATTAGCATTAGCCGCCGTGGAAAAACCTACTGTATTACCATCGGATAAATATATTTTCGTCTGATACAGGCGGTGGGGTGCGGGCTAGTTGCATTATCCGACTACACGGCAGTCGGGCCGAGTGAGGTCTCGCTCAGAGAAGGCCAGAACGCGGAACTGCTGAAGATTGGCTGCGCTGGGTGGTGGTACGTGCGACTTGGAGGTTAGTACCAACTTTAAAAAAAACAATTCATTTGGTAAACTGTCAGTACCTTTTGCCTTTTTATGTGAATACTTGGATAGAGCGGTAGCATCATCGACGTAAGCATCGACCTGGGGACTCGAGAACACTGCTTAAGAAATTGGGATGGCTGGGATCAGGTTAGAAGGGGGTAATGCACAATACACCCCTATGCGGGAAGTCAGTGTAGATTTTATTCTCCCCGTCCCCTAGAATTAGAATAAGGGCGGCAGCAACGGGAGTAATATGGGACCCAAAAGCACACCTTGGCAAATTCTATAGCGCATTAAACAAAATATGCACATTTACTCCAACAATGACATGCAACTAATGCTACTAATGCGATCCCACCAGGATCCGTCTATGTGAAAGACAATTACTTCTTGGATTGTTTATGTTAATTTGATGTCTGTTATAATTTAATAAATTTAATTTCATTACAAAAAAAACTGCCTTTATCTAACACTAGCAGTGACCAGTAGTCTATTATTGAACTTAACTAGGTATACTGATAACAGAAACACTTACCTACCATGGAATCAGTCCAGCGAAGTGGTCTCATATCATTTTCACGTTGTAGTTCTTCATTGTCGTAGGTACTTTAATTTAAGTTTTGTCTTCAAAATGTTACCTATTACTATGTTTCTTACTACTGCTTTTCCCCATAGCTGGTGTAAGCGAAGGCTGGGCACCGGCAGCGTACCTCGACCAGCGCAAAACCTCGCGTTCTTCAAGTCGCTCGCACGACCGCTTGCATGACCACTGAGCATCGCCGCGAGCTTACAAACAAATCTTCAATGGCGAGTCCGACCTAATTCTTGTAAATCGGAATGGACTCCAATCGCAATCATGCTTAGTTGGTTGAATAAATCATTATGGGTCGTAAGATTGTTCAGAGACCTAAGGTGTGAATGCCTTCGGCACTTAGGATTACGGCAGAAACGGATCCGACTTTAGCCCCTTTTCCATTAATGTGACCCGATTTATTTTCCCATTAATATCCCCATTTACTGTTTCTACTTAGGTCAGTTGCTCATCTAATTTAATAGGATGTCAATGGGCCTTTTAGAATTTAAGTAATTTTAAAAGATTCGTTCTGAAACATGACAATAGTTTTAGCTCACAATGAGTTTTAGTTAAGCGGTTAAAGTTATGGTCAGTAGCAAGTAACAAAGTGCCTGATAGAATTCGATTGTAGCGAGATCTTTTGATAAATAACATTTTAGGCACGATAGATAGCACCCCACTTGTTAACGTTTAATGTCGAACGTTTTATTTAACGATATGTAAATGTTGTTATAAACAAAAGCTTTATTGTAATTTAGTGTTAGCATAGACGTTGTAGTTATTATCCAAAGCTATGTGTAGTGGCGTAGGACTTGTTGAATTATCTGAAGGATTTTGCATTCTAAACTGTACATATTGAACATTTTAATTTTGTAATTATTAGTTATTTATTGATGCTAGGAGCTTTTGGTGTTAATTCGTAAATACGCCTACATTTTCCATGACAGAAACTGTGGAATACATTTCCAAGTACCCACCAGTAAGTAAAGTAAGCCTAAGGTAAGAAGGCCCTGAAGGTCTTTAGTGGAAATGACCACTTTATAACGACTTAAAAGTATCAAACAATACAATTCGTACCTACATCACGCTTATTTTCATGTTTTGCTGTTGTATGTACCTAATTATTTTTATCGTTATTATTGGCATGGCATATATTTTTAATTGTTATCAAAAGAAATATGAAAAATTAAATTACGTCACACAACTAATTGACAGCCTCTTATTAGAAGGATATTGTAAAAGTAAGCTAACACGCTTATATTGTTGTTGCTAGTCGATGCGATTAAAATTAAGTAAAAAATTGACGTAAAAGTAAAAAGTGTATTCTACCAGTTTGCATATGTATGTATTCTATGTTTGCCACAGTGACTGTGTCGGTATGGTTGTAAAAATGTTTTGTATTATAATTTAATTATGTTCAACATCACAATACATACATTTTGATCGTTTTATTTGTTTTTTATTTTCACACTTATTCACCTGTTAATTCAGTGCATTCCCTACATCTAAGTCCAATTTATTAATGGGTCCCAGATTTATGTAATGTACCCATTGTTTCTTAACCCCCGACGCAAAAAGAGCGCTGTTATAAGTTGGATGTCTGTTTGTCTGTGGCATTGTAGTTCCCAAATCGTTTCAGATGCGGTATTTTTAATAGAAAGCTAGTTGTCAGTTTAATGTGGTTTTACGGATTTTTTTTATTACATTCAGTAGTATTCATATTCATTCTCATACCTAAGTAATACTATTTTAAGTACTCCATTATTAAAAAGTTCAAAATAATAATGGCTGTGAGTTATCTAATTATGAATTTTTAACATTTATGAACCCCAAACGTGTATGCAGTGGGTATATTACCCGACTGCTGAAAGGAGGGTTATTTATAGAGATGTACAATTTAGACTAGACAAAAACATAATATCTATCTAGCCTTTAAAATAAAAACTTCCCTTGTAAACAAAATTCTAGACTTTAGCCAAAAAGTGGATCTACAAAAAACCTAACTTTATTCTAACCTATATTTCCCACTCCTACTAAATAGTATGTATTGTTACAAAAAATATATAAAGTTAGAAGAAAACAATGTCTATGACCATCCAGTCATCAAAATAGAAATAGTTATTATGTAGAACCAAATATAGTCTTTGGGTATATTATGAGTTAAATATATAAAAATCGATATTAGGTATATTCCATAACACTATTTGTACGTTTGTTCCACTTGGGTCTTTTTTCGAGCTTATTACCTAGAATTTGTTGACTCTAATTCCCATTTATTATCTCTTACACTATTTATTCATACAAATAAAATATAATTCATTAAAATTAGTT
Organism: Philereme transversata; assembly: GCA_963924445.1. Lineage (NCBI taxonomy): Eukaryota > Metazoa > Arthropoda > Insecta > Lepidoptera > Geometridae > Philereme > Philereme transversata. The sequence continues at coordinate 18,627,403 of OZ004342.1, forward strand.
TTATTACTAACCTACCTGTCCATTTGTTTAAGCAAATATTATTTGCATTTATATAGTGCCAACTTGAACAATTTATCCATCATACTTAGTGGTCATTGACAATACCTAGTATACTAATAAACTGATATGATAATATATGTATGTTTTTGTTATATGTTAGGTACACGATGGATAAACCTTATCACTCCTCAACAATAAAACAACTATATCCATGATTCCAGTTTACTGTATTGTTTCAAGAAAAATAGTCCATAAAAATATTAAACTAGATTCACAATAATAGCAGTACAAACAAGTTTGTTAAATCAAACCATATTATAAAATTAGTTTGTACGGAAACACTTTTGCTTGTATAGCAATGTTATTGAGAAACTTTTTCCCGGCCAAAGATTCTGCTTTTAAAAATATTATCAATCTTACTAAACACATCGTCAGCAGCTTTTGAGGCATCTACCCTCCAGTGGAGGCCTTTCCTCATGTAGTAGTCAACTAGAGGAAGGGTCTGTGTATGATATGTTGCGAGACGTTTCTTGAGAGCATCCACATTGTCATCTGAACGCCTTATCAAAGGTTCACCAGTAATATCATCGGTCATGGGTTTCTTGGGAGGGTGGAATTCCTCATGATAGCTACGTCCACTAGAAGTATGGATCAGTCTACCAGTGATTCTACGTACCAACAAGCTGTCTGCAATTCCAAACTCTATGACAGCATCTAGAGCACTCTTGCGTTTTGCCAGCAGATCGTCCAACTGAAAATACCAAAAATATTGTTATTAACCCCTTAATATTTGAGTTATAGCCTCAGTTGCCTTACACAAATTAATACACAAAATTTAAGTGATAAAACTTCTAGTATTTGGTCGGGCACCACAACCATACAAAAATATAGATATTGGTATTAGCAATAAAGCATAGTATCTATGATTTAAAAGTATTTTATTTGTTTGTTTTTTGAATGGTGTGCTGTGCAATTATGATATATGTAATGTATGAGTATTTTACAGAGTATTTTTTATAATATTGATTGCAATGCCAACCTTCTCTGCCTGAGGCACAGTTCTCGGGAATCCATCAAGTAGAAAGCCATTCCTGCAGTCTGGCTGATCCAGGTTCTTATCAATCATGTCTACAACCATCTCATCAGAGACCAGTTTGCCTTCATCCATCGTCTTCTTGAGCCGGCGGCCGAGCTCTGAGCCTGACGCCACTTCTGCTCGAAGCATATCTCCCGTGGAAAGGTGACATACGCAATACTTTTCTTTCAGTAGTGGAGCCTAAAATTGAATTGTTAGTTTATTATCAAAAGAGGATCAATTTAATAAATCAAGGTGAGGAATGTACCAAATGCATTTTACGGTGAACCTTTTATTTCAACAGTAATGAGTAATAAAATAATCTCTAGATAATTGTTGTAGTAATTGGTATAGAAGGTATTCTGTGCATTGTTAATTAATATCACTAAATAGGGGACACACACAAGGTCAAAGATCAAAGTACTTTCTACATACCTGCGTTCCCTTGCCTGATCCAGGTGGTCCCAAAAGAACGGCTCTGATGCCAATGGGATCATTATCAGGTCTAGGCCTTACGGCAGGAGCTGCAGGTGCCATTTCTTAGGATGTAAGTTAACGGAAGTACGAAAATGTATACAGCCAAAAAATCGTGCTTATATGAATGAAATTGGGCGAGTATGATATGATAAGATTATCAGCGTCACGTGCACTATCAGTTAGATCAAATATCGTATTTTTTAAAAGTAATTACTAGTTAGAATGATTCTCTAAGCAAAATCGCCTGCCGCCACTCGCTCGTAGAGAGATGACGTCGCTCGCTACAGAAAGAAACGTTGAACCACAGTTGACAGTTGACAACTGACATACAGTTCCTGCAGGGCTATTTTGTAAAAAATCCAAGTTGGATTTATCTGACAGATTTCGACTTTGACAACTATTTCGAGGATCAAATGTCAAATTCGCATTGTGTAAGAGCCTGCCAAAACGAAACCGAGATGAACGAACGAAACACCCATCAAACACCCTTTTGAAGAATTATTTCGAATTGTGTAAGATAAATCTCAGCTTCATTGACATCCGAATGACGGATGAAATGTCAAATGAAGCAGGGATCTTTCAACTTGTCTGCTTGACTCTTGGCGCCTTGAAAAAACGGGAATTTCTAAGTTTATTCGGATTGGCAGAAGCTATCTTGCTTGCAGCGGCCGAAGAGGAGCGCCTTCGAAATGGCTTGCGTTTGGAGCGCAGACTATTGAGGCAGGCAAACAACCTGACATTGTTGCCAGACAAAGAGTTTATGGGACATTTCCGTCTTCACAAGTCTCAATACGAGATCCTCTGCGATGAAATAATTCCATTAATGCCGGTACCACAGCGCTCCACTGCTATACGGCCTGAAATCAAGGTAATCTGGCAAATATAATTATGTTCATTGCTGTTTATAAGTGTGTACTTGCATTAATGTATTGTATGTTTGCGTCGTGCAGATACTAGCAGCTTTGGCATTCTATGCCAATGGGTGCTACCAAAAAAACATTGGAGCATATCAATGCATCAATATGTCACAAACGTCTGTATCAGACTCCTTGGAGGATGTCACTGAAGCCCTCAATAACCCCCAAATATTGGAAAAATATATCCACTTTCCTACTACAAGGGTGGAGCGTGAAACTGTGTCAAGGAGGTAAGACCAATATAATAGGCTACATCCATAATAAAATATATTCTCCAAAATGATCTTGGTCTTTATGATACTAAATCAAATTAATAATTAAAAATTTGTTGCAGATTTATGCAAAAATTTGCATTCCCTGGTGTAGTTGGGTGTATTGACGGCACTCATGTGGCTATTGTGAGGCCACATGAAGATGAGGAGGTCTACTTCAATAGAAAACAATATCATTCATTGAATGTTATGATTGTAAGTAAAAATCTGTAGGACATTCAATCAAAAACAAATTAAAGTAGTAACATGAGCCTCGTTATTTAGATTTGTGATGCTGATTTACGCATCATGCATGTTGATGCATCATTTGGAGGGCAGAGCCATGACTCCCATGTGTGGAACAATTCTGAAATAAAGGATATTATGCAAGAAATCCATGATGAAAGAGAGGTGTGTTGGCTTTTGGGTAAGTAAAAGTATTGTGTGCAACAAAATATTTGTTGAGTTATGTAATAGATATGTAATACTGCTGATAATATTATGTCTATTACACACATTAATGAAATACACTCCACATTCATTGAAATATAACATAACATTATGAGAGTTTGATAAATAATAAGCAAAACATTTTATAAATAGGTGATTCTGGCTATGCTCAGCGCCCGTGGTTAATGACGCCCATATTGAACTCAGCGTCCAACTCACCTGAAGAGTGGTACACAAATAGGCATGTCCGCACTAGGAATGTTGTAGAGCGCTGCATTGGAGTATTAAAAACCCGCTGGCGCTGCCTTCTGGTGCACAGGTAAGTTATTTATTTTTTATTTTATGCCATCTTAATGCCTTTGATATAGGTTATATTCAGCAGTGGACCTCGTATAATTTATTATATTATCTTTAATATTATAACTTTTTATTGTTACAGGCTCATGCACTACTCACCCATCAAAGCGGGGAAAATCGTTAATGCTTGTGTTGTTTTACACAACCTAGTAAACGATGCACATATCACTATAGATGTGGAGGAATTGAGCCTTGACCAGGCAAGACAGCCTGCTCAGCAGCAGCCCTCTCATTGCGAGCCAACACTCAGAGTGGATGGAGGGAGACAAGCTGTTGTAGACAGATTGTGGAGGAGCAGAAACATTTAGGTAAAATAATAAACTATCACTATCACCATTGGCTTCTGTTGCTAAAATAATTAAACTAATTATCATTTATCAAGTCATTTATTTAATTGAAATCTAATCAAGAAGTATTTTGTGATTTAACTTATATTTTTTATTTTGTTTAAGGAACAATTAAATGAAACCTTGCTTGGTGTACGGATCAGAATATACTCAAGTAAACATCCTGACATAAAAGGTATTTGTTTTTATATATTTATCTGTGTGTAATTAATGTAGGTACCTATTGATCTTTTTCACTTTGTTTCAGGTTTATTCTCAGGGGAGCCTGACCCCTAGAGAACGCGTCTCCGGGTGGCGGATAGGAGAACGCTCGCTGGTGATTTGTGAGAAGCACTTCTTACGAAGCACTAAAGGGGAGGAGGGAAATCAAATACCTCCCGCGGACCAACAGGCACAACCCTCCTCTTTGGGCCACGCTCGTACGTATTATTCTGAAACCGGGCCGGAAGAGGACAGCGAAATTAAGCAGGATGTCGTGTAGAGGATGGCGGCGGAAGAGCACAAACCAACGGTGGCATCCTAAGCCCCCATTAACACATCCAGCTTTTTTTGTTATGTTAAAAAGGATTTTCTATCGTATTTCTAGCATTAATGAATAGATCTTTGTATTGTATATTATATTTAATTATATTAGTTAAATTTATTCTTTTGTATTTACCTACCTACCTAAAAGCTTTGCAATATCATAATACATTACGTATATAATATATATTATGTAACTTTTTGTAATTATGTTAAAAAAGGTTTAATATCAAACAAACTCTTAAAACGAATGCATGTACTCAGTGTGTGGATAGAAACTCTTAGCCGTACAATTTTTTTCATATTCATATTTTGATATAATGTAGAGAAAATGCAAGAGTTTTATTCTTTCCCAATGATTTTTTTCTACTTTACCGAGTTTGTACCTAGTGTATGCCTAGTGAATTCTATTATCAATAAACCCAGAGAAAAACTCCAAAATGTTTTATTTCTGAAGGTAGGTTCCTCTTCGTCTTACTAAGTAGAAGCATAGACATAGGAAGAATGTAAGTATGTATGTGAATTAATACAAATTAATAATGAAGATAGATCATATGAAGGGTACAGGGAAAGAACATGCGATGTCATTTTTTTCTTTTTTTGAGATTTTGATGCCAATTTGTTCAGTTTGTGATGAAGTATGGTATGGTTTTGAGATAGGGGGAAAAAACGTGCTAAATCAGGCGTTATTTGTATCTAAAAATAATATGGACAGGTTAAAAACCTGCCATATCAACTGGTTCCAATAAAGAAACGTGCAATGTTTTCCCAAACAGGAAATAAACATGCAATGTCACTTTGAACCAAAGACAAAATGATGCTATTTTTTAGTCTGGCAATTTTCGAACTGTCATCATATCAAACAGTCATTGTTATAAGGTTTGGCGGTTTCTGAATCTTTATTTCTGTTTGTTTTGCATGTGCTTTTCTGCTTGCAATTTGATTTTCCTTGTTAAAATAAGTTTTTTCACGCTTGAGCGCGCGTTTTCGCCGGCCTGGCGTTTATTGATCTACTCTGCTCTGCTTCAAAATGAGTGATAGTGACGAAACAGAAAAACCAATAAGCGGCTCAAAGAAGCGTCCAATAACTGGGAGAACTACTGAGCTAATGAAAAAAATCAGAATACAAGCCCACGAATGTGGAGAGCCGTGTGGCTGTAAGCGATTAAAATGTTTTGAAGCCGTAAGTTCAGATGAAAGAAAACATCTACTTGATTATTTCAATAGCTTACAGACACACGATGCACAAAACTTATATCTCTGCGGACTTATAACAGCCATGTGTGTAAAACAACGTCGCCCTGTAAACATAGAAGCACCCGGAACACGACATGACGCGTCGTATGCTTACAGAGTACGAGTGAAGAAGGAAGAAGAGTTCAAAGATGTCCCTGTATGTGCGAATGCTTTCATGTCCATGCACGGCATCGGAAGGGGAAAACTTAATTATTTAAAAAAATCTTTGATCACGACTGGAGAAGCCCCCAAGGATAAGCGCGGCAAAAGTAGTGGCAATCACCGAAGGCTACACGAAGATACCCTTAAAGCCATAAAAGCCCACATTGGCAGCTTTAAAACCAGGTCCAGCCATTACGCCCTCAAAGACAGCAGAAGGCAATATTTACCAGAAGATCTGAATATTAAAAAAATGTATGCAATGTTTAAGGAAGCACATGAAATTTAGAATGCATCTTACGAAACCTACCGTAACATTTTCAACACGCAATTTAACATTTCATTCGGCTATCCTCGAATGGATACTTGCAGTTTTTGCGACGAAAACAGGGTCAAAATTGCTGCCTGTAATAATGAAGCTGAATTACGAAAGATAAAATTGGAAGATCTGTTACACAAGAAGAAGGCCGAGGTATTCTATGATCGGAAGCGCATTACTCGAAAAACCGCTATAAGAGATAGCTCCTTGGTAGCTATAGCGATGGATTACCAAAAGAATGTTTCGCTGCCGAACATAACGACCAACGATGTTTATTATAAGAGACAACTGTCAATGAACTCTTTCAATATACACAATTTGGCAGATAAGAAGTCCTACTTCTATGCTTATCCTGAAACACACGCAAGGAAGGGATCCGACGAAGTGTGTACCTTTCTTTTCGACTTCTTAACCAACCGCGGTCCTCAAACGATGCGACACCTTCACATCTTTTGCGATTCGTGTGGAGGGCAGAATAAAAATTACAATGTTTTCAAAGCCATTCACTACATCGTACACGATGTACGTCTTGTAGATTCAATCACTATAACCTTCCCAGTGAGAGGCCATTCTTACCTAGAAAATGACAAAAATATGGGCTTAATCAACTTAAAAACCCGAATGGAGCTGCCAAGCGATTGGTATGAGTTGCTCAGAATATCCAGAAAAACGCCATGCCCATTCGAGGTTATTGAAGTAAACAATGGCATGGTGAAGTCATGGGCTGACTACGAAATCCCGATACTTGAAAAAATGTCCTTTTCCTATTCAAACAATAAAGGAAATTCAAGTCACAGTCGAAGAACCACAGAGCGTACTATACAGAGAGCATTATCACACCAGTTGGGCAAAAAAAGTCATTCGTCCACGCGCATTCGTGCCTACTTTGCCACGTGGAGAATTTGAGCTGCCATTAAACTCGTATAAAGAATTGATCCCACTTAAAAAAGAGAAATATGAAGACCTGCAGGCTTTAAAGAAGTTTTGCTCGCAACCTGCACAAGAATACTATACTAACTTGCCGAAAATGTAAATTATTTTAATAAATAGGGTAACATACTCAATTATTGGCACTTTAAGGGTCACTGTCCAATGAAATCGTGTAAACAATCTTTATAAAGTGTTGCCAGAAAAATAAACTTAGCAAGATGTCAGAAAAAACGTTACTTAACGTTTTTAAATAAATGAAACGTTGGCTAGATAATGATATTATAATGTTTTTATGGTATTTTTTCAAGAACCCGATTTTCCCAATTACTGGCATACTTTGGCCAATTATCTGCATAGGCCTAGTCCCATTTATTGGCATTTCAGATTGTTCAATAAATAAAGGAAATTGTTTATATAGAACAAGGATAAAGTAAAAAGAGGCTAGTAAATATGTAATCACATTTATTTATGTGGTTACTTAGACACATAGAAATGAAAATAATACAATCAGTACAACCTCCTTAGCAATCATTTGGTTCATATAAAGTAGTATCAAAATCAACATTCAGTTATAATTTGAAAAACAACAAGTATAAAATTACTATATCTCATATCACTACATAATAACTTAAACGTAAGAGATCAATAGTAGTAACTATAGGTATATAATACCTATATAATGTCTCAATCTTGAAAATCTGTCAAAAACTTCTCTATTTCAGCTGCAGTGTATAAAATCTTGTTTCTCTTTTCTTCCTTATTTTCAGGTATTAAATTAGCGTAGTCGGTATAATTTTCCTTTTCCTCTTGTTTTTCATCCGATGTATACTCTACGTTTGCAATTTGGGGTGGTATTAACGAGATATCCACGGTATTCAACTTTTCAGATACCAAAAGTTTCTTCACATCTGGGTTCACTCTTCTATGGTCTTTCTTAATTTTCAACTTAGGTATCTTTGGTTTTGTTTGTTCTAATTTCTTTTTTTCCCTTTCTTCTTTTCTTCTTTTTATGCCTTCTTCTTTTTCTTGTTTTACTCGTAGCTTTTCGCTTTCTATTGACCTCCATTCATCAGATGTCAATACAAAAGGAGCTCTCTTTATATTTCTTCACCTTTTCGTTGAGGTGGTTTCGGCAAGACAAGAATATCCGTTAATTTAACGGGAGTGAGATTTAACATTGCTGTGTGTTTTTGAACCCTTAATGTTGCTGGATCCATATAAGTTTCTATTTTGTCCAAATCAGAATTTTGTTGTTGTGGGACTGTATTCATAGGGTGTTTTATTTGTTGGGGCAGAACAGAAATTCGGGTATCTTCAGTCTTAGCATCATAAACTTCTGCCATATGAGTTATATGAATAACTTCTTGTGAATTGTCAGATAAACGATCGTCATTGGCATCATCAAAGTCTTCTGTTGTTACAACTACTTCTGAGGCAGGTGCAGGTACGCAATCAGATAGCTCTTCTCTCAAGTCTCCACTTATAACAACTGGCATATTTTCAATATCCATTGCATCTAATGTCATTTCCATATCTTGTTGGCTGGAAGTAATGTCTTTGTCAAAATTTGTATCCTTTTGCGCTTCAGTGAAAAAGTTCCAAATTTTTTTCAAATACTTGTCTTCTGGCCCTAGTATATCTAGTTCAATTTGACTTATTTTGCTTGCTCCTATAATATTCTTAAAATCCTCTTTGGTCATCGCTTTTGCATTTTCTTTGTTAGCCTCATCAAAAGTTTCTGCATGCTGAATATTTGCTTTGCCTAGACATTTTGTATAGTCCACGGCGTTCATATTCCACGGGCAAAGACCTGTAGCTCTAAATCCATTAATAATTGTTGATGCGGAGATCGTGTTTTTGATAGTTTTGTCTAGAAGCGGTACGAAATTGATCTTAGTGAGAGCTACTGATGCATTATTTCGCCTCCACTCCAAAACAGTTTTCTGCCACCCAGATTTTAATGGTTTGAAAGCTGATACATCAGCTGGCTGCAGTAATCTAGTGCAGTTAGGGTATAGAGCAATCAGGATTATTTCCAAATTTTTGCATAGCTCACTAACGGCATATGTTAAATGGGTCTTGTGACCATCAACAAACAGTATTATGGGGAATTGAGTTCCTTTTTTGATCAAGTGAGGGTGTAGTACACTTTCGATGTAATCGTGAAAGACTTCGGTCTTCATCCACCCGTTGTCACTCAGTCCTATACCCCAATCCGATGGAACTTTGGAAGTAATGTCAGCTGATAGTCGTTTATTTGGAAATATAACCATTGGAGGTGTGAGATCTCCATTAGCACAAAATGTAAACATTACAGTCAAGGAAGTTTTAGCCAGCGCATTGTCTACCTCGTAGACATTTCTTTCGCCTTTAGGAGCCAATACAACTCCCGTTTTAGGACAAAGAAGGAAATTTGTCTCATCGCCATTAAATACTCGGGATGAATCTGTAAGTATATCAAATAAATCGTTCTCTTTAAGATAAACTTCAATTTGATTGAACCAGCCTCTCACGTCGGTTTCTGACACAGCAGCGCTTGCTGCTGTGACTGCCTCAGGCGTACGTACAGAAATGTCTGGATGTCGGTTAAGGAATAGTTTGTACCATTTTTCTCCGTTCTTAAAAACGCTGGCCCTGCTACTGTTTTTAAGGAAGTTCGCTACACTACCGATTAAATCTTCTTTGCGTTTCGGGAAACCTTTTCTACAACTTAGTAAAATCCAATTTTTGAGGTCTTTTTCTTCATTTTCCGTCAGAATAGTAGGAGGACCTGGACGTGACTGGTGATCGGGGTTCTTAATCCTATATTGCAAAGTAGCCCGCGGCACTTGATAGGTCTTTGCAGCTAATTTCTTGCTCATTCCTTCTTTGATAGCTTGCAAGGCTTTATCTAAGTTCTTCGAGTCGTATATCTTACGTCGGCGTATTTTTTTGGGTTTTTTGGTAGACTTCTTAGTAGTATTTTTTGGTTTCATGTTCAGATATTAAAGCGGGTAGCCTAAAAATAAAATCATAGATAAAAGATGACACCAATTATTACCATACGTATGCCTAATTGTTGGCCCTAGTGCCGGTAATTGGTAATTTCACAGTTGGCACCGGTGCCAAGATTTGGAAAAATATGCGATTTTTACTTGTATTTATTATTTATACAAAAAGAGGTGGTCCATTAATCATCTAACTCACAAAATAACCTCCAATTACAAGTTATCTGAAAACCCAATTATTGTCAGTAATGCCAATAAATTAGAATATGGACATTTTTGGATACCAAATGTTGGCACCGGGAAAAAATAATATAAACGATGCAATTCTTGGAAATTAATTGTTAAATAAGTGGAACAATATATGTTCAATATGCCTTCAATGATTACTGACATTAAAATCACTTGATTACCAAGATTCGATGATATTAAAAAAGCTCTTACCTTAGAAAAAAAATAGTTTTCACTGGTCAAGTCGAGACACGCTCAGTTGTTGTTATTCTTCCGACGCCATTGTAATTTTCTTTTTTTAAGGTGTTGCCAGTTTGGTAGCTCGAGATTCTACTACTCTATTTTAAATAAGTTGCAACACCGTTAGATTAGCTGTTTGCTTGTTAAAGCGGTTAAATCACGAAAGTGCCAATAATTGGTGGGGTGCCCAAATTTGGTCTCTTTACCCTAATAATCATTAAAAAACCTTTTATTACAGAACTTTACAATACTTTCACACAGGTAGGTATTCTATGTACTAAACTAGGCTTATGTTCGTTTAGTATAAACTAGGTGTAGGTTTCCTCGCTGTATTGTGTGATAACGCAGGTTTTTATACGTGATTAATATGACAACGCATGTTTTTTCCGTGTTCAAAAGGGTCTTATGTTACAGATTATAAAAAAATACCTCCTAATAGCAATATTATAACCATTTTAATGACAAATATCTATAAACAGATATTTTTTGGTTTTGTTCCAACTATTTGATTGATGATACAGTAATATTAGAAAGTTATACGAAGTTTTGAACTTAAAAAAAGTGATTGTGAAAATCTTTCTAAATTGACATTGCACGTTATTTCCATGTACCCTTCATATATTAACAACACAAATATAAATTAAAAATTTCAAAATCCCCCCGACATATTAAAACCCCGTAAATTTCCATTTTACAGCTTAGATCTCTTCACCAAAAAATCTTTATTAGGTACAGCGCCATCTGGTGAGTTTACTGCACAATGTAAGTATGTAGGGGATAAAAATGTATGTAGGTGACACAAATATAGGGAAGTCTGAAATTCAGAATTACTTCAATTTCTACCCCTAAAAAGAGTAACTAAATGAATTACCGTGACTTGCAATTTGAATTAAACTGTAAGTCAAGTTTTATGGTTTTGCATTTTGTGGCGCTATTTTCGTAGTCAAAGTTTATAAGTTAAGAAGGTAAGTTTAAGATCCCTAAACTTATTAATGAAACAATTATTTATCAGTGATTACATGCTCACATCCTGATAATGTACTCACATTATCATTAAATAAATATTATCCTAATATAATATGGTAGGTATCCCTAATATAGTTGGTATGCTGTGATTTATTATACATCAGCATCACAGTTATAGGTTATTTAAGTATTGTACACAGCAATACACTATCAAAGATTTCAGTAAGAAATTTCAATATTTGTAAAGGTAAGCTTGTAAGTAGGTATATTTTAATGAAACATTTATAAATTATTTATCACGTTACATGCTCACATCCTCATAATGTACTCACAGTATCATTAAATCAGATTATTCTAATATGGTAAGCAATAGTATCACAGTCATTGATTGACCTATAATGTAAGTATCCTTAATATAGTTGCTATGCTGTGATTAGTTATACATCAGCATCACAGTTATATGAGGTTTATAATATTTAAGTATTGTACACAGCAATACACTATCAAAGATTTCAGTAAGAAATTTCAATATTTGTAAAGGTAAGCTTGTAAGTAGGTATATTTTAATGAAACATTTATAAATTATTTATCACGTTACATGCTCACATCCTCATAATGTACTCACAGTATCATTAAATCAGATTATTCTAATATGGTAAGCAATAGTATCAGTCATTGATTGACCTATAATGTAAGTATCCTTAATATAGTTGCTATGCTGTGATTATTATACATCAGCATCACAGTTATATGAGGTTTATAATATTTAAGTATTGTACACAGCAATACACTATCAAAGATTTCAGTAAGAAATTTCAATATTTGTAAAGGTAAGCTTGTAAGTAGGTATATCTTAATGAAACATTTATAAATTATTTATCACGTTACATGCTCACATCCTCATAATGTACTCAAAGTATCATTAAATCAGATTATTCTAATATGGTAAGCAATAGTATCACAGTCATTGATTGACCTATAATGTAAGTATCCTTAATATAGTTGCTATGCTGTGATTAATTATACATCAGCATCACAGTTATATGAGGTTTATAATACTTAAGTTTTGTACACTATTTCATATACACTATTTTAATTATTGCCGCTGCTGGGGACAAAGGGCCAGCTCTATGTTTGAGACGGAGCGTTGTGTGGCAGCCATGATGGCCGCTATATTTTTTAGCTCCGCCGCCACGGTTTCCTGCGCCGCTGCCATCCTTTCCAGCGCCTGCCCTCTATTGGCCTCAATGTCGGGTGCCCATTGAGGCACATCGGTATGACGCGTATCTGTAAGACGCATTGAGTGGTCGTTATATTGGCTAAGAGATATTAATGAACATCTTCAACGTTTTAGGATGCGAGTTCCTCTCGCATGTGACTGTATACTGGTAGATTTTTTCCGCACAGTATACTTCATAGATTGCCAGTACTAAAATGTAAGAGATAATTGTCGTACAATTATGATGAGTAGAGACCTTTAGTCAACATGATTATGTAGTACTTAGTCAAATATGACAGAGAACCTCTTTGGTATTTAAACCTTTTTTATAGAAATAGAAAAATATTTATTTTGTGCATTTTTACATTGTATGTATTTCATTTTACACACACTTGCATGAAAGGTTAGGATTGCCTGATCGGTCGACAACCGAGAGGTACTTATTACGTATGCATGATAGCTTCATTAAAAGATGAAAACATATTATATTTAGACATTGCAAGAATATAAACTTACGTCCCGCCATTTGACCCACGTCTTTGTGGTGCCTTCTCCAAGGCCGTTGAGCTTCTCCGCCAGCCCCACCCACAAGCGAGTGGAGATTTGCTTCTCCAGTGGGACGTGATTAGTTCTACGCCCCACTGCGAGATCGCGGTTTTCTTCAAGAAACTCCACCATAACTTCTACCTGCCGTTCCGACACCTTTCGCTGAGCTGGCATGTTAACTATATTAACTAACTATAAACAATTATAAATATAAACAATTATACCTCCACCAATTAGATTTTCTTAAGTAAACAAAGTTTAGGAAACAAATATCAGAAAAAACACAACCAGTCAAAACGGCCGAATCAAAGAAATTTCAATTTGAATCATCCAACTTGAAAAATACGATTGACACTGACAATATTTAAATTCAGTGACACTAACACGACGTTTAACAATGAACGTAAAGGAGTACACTTAAAAGGAATACGCAAAGTTGAGAACTTTTTGCAGGTTATTTGATGAAAACGTAATGAAAAACTAGTGAAAGTGAAACTAATTTATGTAGTTCGAGCTAGTGAATAATATTAGTTATTTTAATTAATTACTACATAGCTTATTAGTATAATGCTAGAACATGCTATGGTATAGCATCGAGTTAAGCACAAACGGAACGTCATTGATTGAAATGACTTGATTTTGCTTCAATGTTCCCATTCGGTCCGATTATGAAGGAGAGGAAAACGGTTACGCGGTCGCTCATCTCGCAATCACGCCGAAAAAATCGAACTTGGATTTTTTGACATCCCGTCTTTGTTTCAGAATTAGACAATCAGCCCGCTGTTCTCTGGAAATGTTGATGCTGTCTTTGCGACTTTGACAGTTTGGCAAGTTTAGAAATAGGTACCTACCTAGGTATATGTTTATTTTTTGTCATGTCTCGGCAGACGGCATACATTTATGTGGTCTGTGGGAGACGGCGACATCTATAAAAAAAAGTTTCGTACTACTTCTGTATATGCTGTCAATAAGTTTTTATATTTGATAGGTTTGATGGAAGGTTTTGACGTTTTATATAACCTAAAAATATGAGAGAACGGTTGGTCCGTTTGGCTATAAACAACTATTTTTGATTAGATATTTATGAAATCTGCTGGCTTATACGCCATAACTCATGACCTGTGTAATTGCTGACTCCAGAGTCAGGTATGGTATTAGTTTGTGTCTGAATTACAAACATTTCATTAAGTTTTTGACTTTGTTTATTTCCACTTTTACTTTAGCTATTGGAAGCAACTCTGGCGGTGGACGACCTCTGAGAGCTTAGAGAAAGAAGATTTAGCCAAATTACTTGGAAACAATGAAGTTATCGAAGAATTGCGCAAGGGGCTGGCCAGTTACAAACCTCATAAATCCGAGGACATTGCCAAGCTTCAAGCCAAGCATACAGATCAAACAAAGCTGATAAGCGTTGTGCAGACGTTACAGAATTATATCGTACGTATATGTTTTATATGCTTTAAGTTATTTTTACTAGGTATCTATAAAATAGGTACTTTTAGTAAATAATGGTGATTGTTCAATAACTCTTTATTTGCTTGCAGGATGTGGATTGTTTTCAAATATGGGAAATACTAAAGAACTACTTGTGCCACATATCATGCGGAACTCCAGCAAATGTGCTGAAAAACTCATCTCATTGTGACACCCGGCCATCGTTCCTGCTCCCTAACATATGGAGTTTCTACTACTCTGAACGACTCTTCTTGCTCAAACTATTACAATACATATTCCAATTCAAGGATGAGATACAGCACAAATATCAAGAGCAATTTAGTAAAATTATTAATGAAATTGGAGTGGAGAATTTGAAGACATCGTTGCTGTCACAGTTTGAGAAGCTACTTAGTACTGCACCTCCACCAAGGAAGATCCAGAATGATTTCCAAAGTGAGACAATTCGACAGGAATGGGCAGAATCCAATCTCAGAGAACAACTTGCGATACTGGAGCTTCTTCTCCATATAGCGGAGAAACACCAATTCTCTGAAAATGAGTTCTCCAAGTTGTTTTCAATGTTCAAAAAACATGGTTTTGGGAAGGGTAATGGGTACAATGAACTTCTTGAGGAAAGGCACAGGGAAATTTGTATGAGAATCATGTATACGGAAGTCTGTATTTTTATGGTTATTGCTGATGGCAAAAAAATGTAAGTTGGTTTTTGGTACCTTTTCAAAAAAAAATTCTTTGCATCACAGCAATAATTTTGCACAACCGTGAGGCCTGAGCGATTACTACATCTAAAACCCTATTTTGATTTCTAAAACATGTTATTGACATCATGTGTGTATTGATTATTTTATCATGTGTTAATTATGTGTAGTTTGTAAGTATGTGTTAACATGTGTTATTGATATCATGTGTATCAAAATGGATACTTCTATGAAATTTGTGATTTCTTTTTGCAGAAAAAATGTTACATCATGGATTGATAGCACAAAAGAGAAAGTGGAATGTGAACTGATGAAACTGCACATGAGTGTAGAACACAGTGCAATGCTTATTACATGGATGATGTTGAGTTTACAGGTAAACACTCAATCCAGTAAATATATCCAATATAGTAATTATATCTCTGTGTGTCTGTTATGTTTTAATGATGTTGATATGAAATGAGATGCTGACATGGAATTCTTGACAAACCACACATGTCAAGCCGTGGGCACAACCTAGTTTTTTTATATTTTTACTAAAACACCCCACTGGAGTAAGAAATAGATATAATGTAGAATACTTAGTATAAAATACCATGTTATTTTCAAACAAAGTCATAAGACAAGTTACTACATTGCAAGTGAATTAACTAAGAGTGGTAGAATCACTCAGGTCAAAAGTGCCACATAATTTAATTATTATGAAATGATGTGATGACTGGAACCAAGTGGAACCCTGACACAGCTTGAAGAGGTTGCGGCAGACCAAAGAAAAGATGGCGGGATAAGCTCACTAATTTCCAAGCAGACTGGACCATCTTAGCGTCTGAAAGAAGTGTCTGGAAAGAATGGGGGTAGGCTGATAAAAATAATAATAATGTGACGAATTCTGCGGCGCAGTGGTCGAATAGCCGGCTGAGACACAGGAGGTTACGAGTACAATCCTCACCGCGGAACAAATGTTTGTATCTACAGATATTTGTTCTAGGTCTGGTTGTTTCTCTTATATAATAGGTTGGGGAAAAAGTCTTTTCACATTATAGTATGTATGAACTTGTAATAAAATCTCTTTGGCTATATTATTTGTATCTGGCTGGTTTTGGTATCATTCAAAGTTTCAATTTTAAAGAAGATAATTCCAAATTCAAATTAGGAAAATGTGTGCTTTTTATTTGTTTTTCGTACTGTAAAGATGAGTGAATCTAATGAAGAAATTCAATACATTTTAAAATTTTATTACAAAAAAGGTAAAAATGCAACGCTAGCCGCGAAAAAAGTTTGCGATGTTTATGGACCTAGTGCAGTGTCTGTGAGAGTAGGTTTCAAATTTGGTTTAAGCGTTTTAAATCCGGAAATTTTGATGTCAAAGATACACGTCGCTCTGGTCGCCATATTACGGATAAAATTGATGCCATTTTTGAAAAAGTGGAGCAAGATCGGCATATCAGTAGTTACGACGTAACTGAAGAACTGGGAATTGACCACAAAACAGTTTTAGCGCATTTGAAAAAACTGGGTACGCAAAAAAGCTCGATATTTGGGTACCCCACGAGCTCACTGAAAGAAACCTAATGAACCGTGTACTCATTTGTGATTCTTTATTACGACGTAGAAACCGAACCATTTTTGAAGAAGCTGATAACTGGTGATGAAAAGTGGATCACGTACAACAAGAATGTGCGAAAAAAGTCGTGGTCAAAGGCCGGTCAGGCTTCACAGACTGTGGCGAAACCCGGGTTAACTCGCAACAAGGTGATGCTGCGTGTGTGGTGGGATTAGAAGGGCATTATTCATTACGAGCTGTTACCACCAGGCAGGACCATCGATTCTGAACTCAACTGCAAACAACTGATGAGATTAAAGCAAGAAGTTGAAAGAAAGCGGCTGGAATTAATCAACAGAAGGGGTGTGGTTTTTCATCATGATAACGCTAGACCTCACACATTTTTAGCCACTCAGCAAAAATTAAGAGAGTTTGGCTGGGAGGTGTTAATGCATCCGTCGTATAGTTATGGCCTTGCACCTTCAGATTTCCACCTGTTTCGGTCTCTTCAGAATTCTTTAGGCAGTGTCAGATTAACATCACGAGAGGACTGCCAAAACCACTTGTCGCGGTATTTTGATCAGAAGCCCCATAATTTCTATAGCAATGGGATCATATCCCTACCTACAAGATGGCAAAAAGTTATCTAACAAAATGGTACCTACATACATACTTTAGTTAAATGTAAATAAACTATATTAAAAAATGTTTTGAATTTTCTTAAGAAATGTGAAGAAACTTTTTCCCCAACCTAATATATTATAAGTATGTATTTACAAAAAAGTATTATAAGTATTGTATCCCATAGCTTTACTTCGTTTGGGGCTAGATGGCGCTGTGTGAAATGTCCACCATTATTATTATTATTTGCAGAGTCCTACCCATGCCAAGCTGTTCGAAAACCAGTACCAACACTTTGGTGCCACTGCTTTGAGGCTGGGAGTCTTCAAATTCCTGCAACAAATGTTGAACAGTTCAGTATTTACTGTAAGTATACACTTATTTTATAACTCTCGGCCAACTTATAGTGCCCCCAAATAGTAAAAAGTTATATAACACGATAACATTTTGTAAGATTACTCTAACTAAATTTAAGGTTTAAAATGTTATACAACATTATAAAACTACTATGTGGGAGGACCGTTATATCCCGCGTCACACTTGCGCTAGTGACGAGACGAGCATGTGTGTCGCATGTGTAGACCGTACGCTCACTCATCCTACGCGCGAATGTGAATTTGATGACAAAACAAAGACTATTTGTTAGCAACCTGCTTGCTGCTTCTAAAGAAGGGAAGAAGGACTAATGTGTCTTGATCCCGAACGCCACAAATAAATCATCTCATCCGCCTATAGTCCTCCAACTGATTGCGGATCACAAAGAAAACAAAACAAATAAAAAAATTTGTTAACAATATTAATTTGTACTATTTCTTTGTAGTTTAATAACTATTTTAACAACTATGTATACTATGTAACTATGTCACACTATGCTACATAATGGAAATTAATCAAAAAGATAATGGGTTTAACATTTTCATAAAAGTGGATTTTAAGTAATTTAAGTGATTTCATATTTAACTTTGACTGTACTTTTGTTATTCGCGACTCGGAGAGACCCTACGAAAAGGGAACAAGTAATTAGTTTGTACTTAGTAAGATGTTATTTTACAAAGTTACTAAACTACCATACATGCTAGATTTTCTACGGCAGGGTACATGCTTCAACCAACTATATGGGAACAATTATGTATAGTAGAGCATTTATGTTGACATAATTTTTTATGCAGAGGCTAGCGTGGTATGGACATGACATGTGGAGGGAAGAAAATCGTGTGACTAAAAAAGTGTTAGATATGAGTGTGGATGGATATAGAAGTAGAGGAAGGCCGAAGAAGAGATGACTAGACTGTGTGAAGAATGATATGGATAGGATGGAAGTGACAATGGAGATGACGGCTGATAGATGTGGAAGAGGAATACATGTTGTGCCGACCCCGCGTAATGTGGGAAAAGGGCAGGAAGAATAAGAAGATTTTTTTATGTAGGAACGGTCACTCGCGTTGGCTCGTCGTTGCGAATCTTTCAACTAGCATTTCAACGACCGACCACTCGAATTTCGAGCGCAAATGTATGAACGGTGCAATAAAATAAAAAATCTAACTCTGTTAACCATTGTGGGATTCATGTTACAGGATAAATCAAAATGCGCCCTCATAGCTCGCGTCCGTATATATCAACTTCTAAATGAGCTTTGCAATAAGTTTGATGGAGACGGAACTCTAAGCCACCAGCCAGGGATTATGGAACTCTGCTCCGAATTGCTTGAGACTCCGGAAATAGCCTGGTAATTATTTTCACACAACTTTTATCTTACTCATTTATTGAAAACTAGCTGAACTGCCTGGGGCTTCGCACGCGTGGTTTGTCAATTAAAACATTATCCTCCTGCACAGTTGGGTAAAAAGAAGCTGTTGTCCCAATCCCGTTCACAATCGGTCATATACCAAATTTCACATATCTGTTCACATGGACAAAATTGGAATTAAACCCGTTAAGTACAAATCTAGATATAAATGCGGCTATTCAGTAGACTTCATGTCGGTCGTTGTCAACTGAACAGATAAATTGGTTGCAATATAAACTGGTTTCTTCAGCAACAATCAAAAGGTCATGACCACAATCAATTTAGTGACTCAAGAAAGTTATGTACAAAATGCATATATTCTTACAATCAATCTATCTGTTGATTGATTTATATTTTGCCTTTCCTGGTTATGATGTGTTACAATGTTTCCTTACAGTCAGTTCTGGCTCCTTCACCAGAAAGATGAGAATATTGGTGTGATGTCGCTGTGGAATACAGCATTGGAGTACTTTCCTTATAACTTCAGTGCGCTGTCTACGTTGGCGGCGGGGCTGGCGCGGGCTGGGAAATGCAGTGTGAGGAATGTGAGTAAACTTAATTTACGTTTTTAAATAAAGGTTACTAAGAGTGGTAGAGGTCCTTGTGAAGGGGAAGTACTACCATCATACCTATTTCTGCCGCTAATGCTTTGCTACTCCATTGCTGTGTTTCGGTTTGAAGGGTATGGTTTTCGGTACATGAGGCTTTACAACTGTATGCCTCAAGTAGGGCAGTGCACCGTAAGGCATGTTCACTTACAGGGCAATACTTTGCTATAGGCGGTGGTTACTACTCAACAACAGGTGGGGCATATTATGCTTGTACAATCTCCAGGTACAAGCATAATATGGCCCATCTGATGACGTTTTTAGACCTCTTTAAATTTATCGAGTAGGAAAGACCTTTTGTATCTACACTGCTGAAATTTGATCCCTACAGGATTTCGTGGACTACATCTCGCTTGGCTGCTTCATCCTCATAAAGACAATAAAATAACAGTTAACATATCTGTATAAAATAATTAAATAACTATTTATTTATTTAATTCACAGCTCATAGGCGAACTAAAAAGCCTACCAGTCTACTCCGAAATCTACAACCCGAATGCGGTACCCATAGTCTCCATCGAGGCCGACGATGCGATGATCGGCCGAGAATACTTCCCATTGCAAGATCCATCTTACCGCATCGACATAGGGTCTAAAGCTACCATCATGGAGCGCAGGGAAGGGACTATGATACACTTCAGAACTCCATACTCATACTGGACTGTATTCAACCATGAGATAGTCAAAGCGTTAGATAGAAAACAGCTGCATGACGTGAACGCCACGTTGCTAAGGATATACGAAGGCACCAGAGTATTAGCAGGGCTGTTGAATGAGCTGGCGGAGGATAAGGAGATACCTAAGAGTTTGGTTGGTCCTAGTGAGGGCGTGTTTGATGTGCTAGTGCATTATATGAGAGGGGACGCGCCACCGCTGCCGCTTCTGAGAGAGTGCTTGCAAGTGTGCACTGCCCTTATACCGCTGTTCCCTAAGGAGATACATCTAAGGTAAGGGATCAGAATAAACTTTACAGATGACCGTAAGCTTACATTACAGATTCATACTTCTAAACCACACTAATCGTAAGAGTAACGAGCATTCGCCGAAAAAGGAGAGTGAAGCGAACCCCCTTCAAATTGATAGCGTCTGCAAGAAGCGAAAGATAAGATAGATTTAAGACATATTATTGTATTTTTTGTTTATGCTAGCAAACAAACAATTGCATTTGTATTTAAGATTGCTGTCTTACGTTCAGAGCGTATGTCTCCTGAATCCGAGTTTGTTTAGTTCGCGTAATGGAAATAATTAAATACACGTTTTGAAGTTATACTTCTTTTGGCGCGTTGGAAAAAAATATGAGTGTAAAATGTTTACGATGCGCGCGCACACCGACAGCCAAAAAGCGACATGATGAAGTTAGCTGATAACTGTCTCTCAAGTTTCCGTGAAAACTCATAACAATATTCAAAGTAGTTTGTTCTGTTACGCCAAAGAAGAATAACTTCTTACGTGCGTTTATGTACGCACGTAAGAAGTTATTCTTTGGCGTACACACACACGTTTTTTGCATTAAATGTGACAATTAGATTTTCATCATACATAAATTCACTGTTATTTCCTAAAAACGAACGCAGATATTACGAATTCCTACTTTTAACGATCTTTACATACCTGCGTCATTCTCAAATTTCAGGTAAAATTAACTTTTAAAATGTATATTTCAGACTGATGAATACAGGCCTATTACCTCGCATAATGAACCAGAAGCTAACACACATAGAATACGCTAACGGTGCTTCGTTCGACTCGGCCGCGGTCGGCTCCTACCTGGTGACCATTGAGCAGCCTTCTGGCTCTTATAAGTTCCTGCGGACTTATATTGACCTGCTCTGCGGATTTTTTCAGGTTAGTCATTCTGTTAGATAGTACCTCCACTAATAAAGGTTTCTGGAAGCCTTTGTATGCAGGCCACACAAAATCGGGTCGCACTGGAAATCTATGGGAGTGGTCTATGTTCAGCACTGAATATCCTGTGATATGATGATGATGATGATTCTGTTCTACTGCCCACTTTATTACGTTTTGGTTTTAAATTCTTAATGTGTACAGCTAGGGTATGGAACACTTTACCGACCGAAAACCGTCTTCTGTTTTTCCTAAAGACGACAATCCTCTTTAAGACGAGAGTTTTTTATTATAATCATGGTGATGGAAGTATAATCATGGCGATGGAAGTAGCACATGACCCACCTGATGTTAAGTGGTAACCATCGCCTATAACAGAGAATTGCCTCGGAGGTCACGCACGTGACGTACGAGAACGTAGAGTGAATAGGTGTCTTCTAGATTTTCGTGCTCCATCTTAGACCACGTCATCGCTTACCATCAGTTGAGATTGAGGTCAAACGAAAATACATTCATGATCAGTAAAAACAAAAAAAAACTGTTTAAAATAAAAAGTTATGAGCATTACAGTAGTCGCATATGATGTGTAGCATCTGACCACCGCGCGCGCTCACTGGTCAAATCAAATAGCGCGCGCTTCCCCGGTTTCTTGTTACACAATTCCATCCTTTATGTCAAAATCACTCCCACAAACCGAGAGGAAAGATGTTACACATCAATAATTTTGCAATCCCCGTTTGTGTCTTCCCGAGGCTGACATAGTTTTGTATGTTTAATTCAACATCAAAAATATTAATTTAGAAATGAATAAATCTCTAGTTAAAATCATAGGCGGCATCTCGTGGTCGAGGTTTATCCGGGAATCCAGTACTTTGTCCGTCTATCTCTGTCTCTGGGATTCACTTTAGGTATTGTAGATCAATAATAGTTCACATTCCCTTCATATTTTAGGCCTCAAACGACGTGCGTGTCACCACAGACATAATCCTCCCAGGCCTGATATTCGTCCTCCAAGAGGTATTTCCGAATGTCTACGGCTGGCGATACAATAACCCGGGCGAACGAAGAATCATGACACAACGCTGTGCCACATTTATAACTATGGTCTTGCAAAATATAAAGGAGCCTAATGAAAGTGGAACGCTGTTGAAAAATACGTGTGTATATAATCTACTGCATACTAAAAATGCGGTTGAGCTGTTAAAGATAATTTCTGTTGGTAAGTATATGGTTGTGAAATTGAACTTTGTAACCACTGGGGAAAACCCCAAGTTTATTCCAATCACATTTAAGGAAAAAATGTAGAAATGGTAATATTTGTCGCGAAGTGTACAAATAATATTCTGGTCATGGTACACTGAAAGAAAGCCACGGTCATGAACCTTCTTCATCAAACGACCGTTACAATATAAGTGGTTTGGGGTCGCCACTCGAGTACTAAGACTAAGATCTCACTGAGATGACTCTTAATGCACAAAGCACCCCAATAAGGGATTTCATTACAGATGTTATTCCCTCCACTAGAATTAGAATTGGATCTCACTAAGAACACTGTGTGTGACTTGGGTGTTTCACAGATTCTCCATATCTCTCCATACCCAAATAATTTCTTTTTCATCTTCAGGTAACGACCATCTCGAACGCATTATACAAAACGGAACTAACTGGATCTCGGGCACCGGCCCCCAATACATATCGACTATTCAGAAATGCGTGGCCATACTAATGCTCGCGCTGCGACTGAAGTCTTCAGTGACTAAAGCCGGCGAATTGACGCCGTTGGAACATTTGATATTCACACAAAATAAACAGAAGGATTCCTTGAAGGTTGTGCCGAGGGTGGCCAGTTATATCAACCATGCGTTTAATAAAAAATTGCCGGAACTGAGTTGTCGGCTTCTGAAGATATTTGCTAATGTTGGTATAAAATCTCAAATTATGTCATTACATATGAATCTTTAGATGTTGATGCATGATCATCATCTTCCTGCTTACTTGCCACCTTTCTTGGGGTTGACACAACATGTTTTCTTCTGCCAGTTTCCATGGTTTCATGTCTTCTATAAGCCTTTATATCAGCACACACTCCTTTTTGTGTGTTGGTGCGTTTGGTTGTTACTGATAAAACTAGTCTGTTTCTTTTTTAATTATAGTTCTAAATAATCGGATGCATGTTTAATTTTTCAGTTTGTTAATATTTAATTTCTTTGTTTCACAGGATTTCCAAATGTCTCTCTTCGCGTCATTAGACATGACAGCGTACCAAGTGCGGATTATGTTCCTAGACCGCCTCCGAGACGAATACGAGACAAAGGAATTAAAAGTCGCCATTTTGGAGTTCGTAGCGACCTGCGTTGGTAAACAACCCGGCCTTACTGAGGCATTCTTTATGATGAACTACGAGAAAGCGAAGGCTGAAGAGAAAAAAGATGACAAGACTCCGCCAGAAAAAGTAGAAGCTGAGGAATGTTTCGAAGGCATTCTGGGATACATGGCTGATTATCTTGAAACTGTCAACTCTGTAAGTAGATAAAACAAATGGTGTAACTCAAGGGTTTACTATTGGCCCCTTACTTTTTAAATGGTATATTAACAATTATAAAATTTAGATTATTTCACAAGGTTCTGTTTTTGGTGCCTTATTTAATATTCAATATGTTTTTAGGACGTCAATTTCCTACACAGCCCGATACTAGCACGCCTGATGGGATTATTCCACGCATTATGGAAAAACAACATGCAAATACTAGTGAAGAAGCTACGGGATAATCCCAAATTCTGGAAACACATGACCAGTCCGCTCTTCAACGAAATACAACCAAATTTGAGAACCTATTCACAAATATTCAACGTTCTTGGTATAGAATTATTCGTGTCACGTGATAAAATAGAACCTGGATTGAAAGAGGTCTTGGAACTATTCTTTGATACTGATAAGAAGTACTTAGATACATGGATAGATTACATTTTTGCCTTCAAAGGTAGATGTGACTGCGAATCGACTGATAAAGTCCCTCTATGGTTGGGGTTACTGACTTCTTGGAAGGACTTTACTACTATTTTCTGCAAATGTATGCCGATAATTTTGAACATCGCACACAAAGCGAAAATGGTGGCGCCATGCCTAACCGCACTGTTAAACGAGCTTGATGACTTAAAAGATGGAAGACTAGTGGTAATTCTATCAGAACTGTACGTTATAATGCTAGCAAACTGGAAGGATGATTGCTTTGATAACAGAAAAGCAAGCGCGAAGCAAATAGACAACTTACTCACAAATACGTCTATTGTTTACGAATGTCTGCACCCGCGAGCGATTCGCGCCATTCTGTCAATCTTCACAGTCGCTATTAGCAGTCTAGATTACGAAATCAAAGCAAACAGCGTCACAGCTCAGAGCATCATCACTTCAGTAACCAACATCAACAGTATTGAACTAGAAAAGCTATTTGGAGATATAAAGGACGAACCTAAAACAGAAACGAACGGACACAAAGTCAACGAAGACATATCACCAGTAGTTTTATCACTAGCCATGCTAGAACAATGTTTAGATCTGTACGATGATATGTTCGCTGGTCTTTCCCAATGGTTTCAATCCAGCCGTTTTGTGAACAAACTTCTCTGCTGCCTTCAAACTTGCTTACAAAACCGGAGACATTACCACACCTCACTCGCTGCTTTAAGATGTCTAACAGCTTACTCCCGCGGTCCATTCTCTAAGGACTTGTTGATGTCTGATGTCGACCAGTTTCTGTGGATGCAGTTGTTACCGCCGAAGTTTGACAACAACACTTGGAAGCCACACGAGTGGTGGCGGGTTTACGCGTACAGTTTAGACTTTATATCTATGATGGTGATGAAACATGGACAGTTTTTCGCGAGTGACGCTATAACATTCGTCGGAGTGCATTTGGATCATTTGGTTGAGGCTATTCTGCTACCGAGACAGGTGTACTCGATAGATGCCATGAATGTTTGCGCTTCGACTTTGAACTTAATTGTGCAGTTAGTAAAGTTCGAAGCAAGGTGGAGAATTCAGAATAACAATTCTCTAATTGCTGTTATGGTGAGTGTGAACATTACAACCAAAACTCATATACTACCTATTTTGTTATGTACGACATTAATTTAAAACACAGATCCGGAATTGTATTAACTGATTTTAGAGGTGGGCTTAATACTGGTAGCTTGAATATTTATCCAGTATCCCATACATTTCCAATAAACAATTTTTAACATAAGTTGGCAATGCCTTTACGACGCCGCTTAGTCAGGTACCTACTTACATGATGAATGAATATGATTTCTTTACCTATTTTATACAGACTGTTTCATTGATATTTTAGGACTTGATATTAAGGTTGTTTTATGGTAATGAATTTGAAAAAAAACCTATTTACAACAATACTAGCCATTAGCCCTACCCATGTTTTAATTTTATGTCGTCCATAACAAAACACGTAGTATATAGTTCTAATCCCACAGTAAGATCCCCTGTGACGAGAGTTTTAAGAACTATGAGTGTACCATGGTAATGCACCCGGTCCTATTTTTTGCAGATCATTTAGACATTTTTGAGAGCGAGAGTTAAACACGCACTCACATTTTTTATTTTTGCCAAAAATAGCTATTGTGGAGTGTGTCTGTGTAACTCAAAATATTATAATCTACTCGACGAGCTCTTCTATAGCGAATTTTTTGCACTAATATATGTTATATTTTTTTGGGTGGTGCATAGTGATTAGGATGCCCATTGTATAACGAGTGCGAGTTAACTGTGTACTTCCCTGGAATACGACCCCACTCCCGCTTCCCCGCGCGGCGCCCCGCGTTTGCCTCACGCGCTTAGTAACTATAAATACAGCATCATGTGAAAACATGTAAATGGTAATAAGACGTTTTTAAAGTTGTTCTTGTTAGAAATAAGTACTGTTTGTTTTCCGAATAAAATAAAATAAATAAAAATAAATCACTGTGCCAGTGACGTCACAGTGCGAGGTGCACAGTTAACTTGCGCGTGTTATATTGCCTTTTTAGTTTAGTGTTTATATTATTTCTGTGACATTTACAATAAAGAGTTATCTTATCATTCAGGGTTATTTTCAAGAATTTGTAATACCGTTCTCAAATTGTTTGACTTGGTGCCTATTTCACCACCTCTGAGTAACGCTATCTAACGGATTAAAAATATACTACTTGTTTTGTGATGCACAACATTAAATGAAAACACGTGTAGGGCTAATAGTATTGTTTAAAATAAGTTTTTTCAAATTCAAAACCATAAAAAATAGAAATTTTCAGGCACCCTTAATATCAAGTCCTAAAATATCAATGAAACAGCCTGCATAAAATATGCCTACCTAAATAATACCTGACTAAGCGGCGTCGTAAAGGCGGCGCCGATTAACGTTAAAAATTGATCATTAGAAATGTATCGATAACTGGATTAATATTCAAACTACCGGTACCCACCTCTAAAATCAGTTAATACGGTTCCGGATGCGTCTTTTAAATTAATGCCTTACATAACAAAACAAGTTGTATACGACTTTGGTTTTCACATGAAAACAGATAAAGAGAGAATTATTTTTATCCGTCACTTAAAGTTACTCTTGGTCGTGAAATAGGCACTTATTAGGCGTTATTGTAATGTTGTTTGTGTAACTTGTAGCGAAGTATAAGCGTGTGCTTATACCAATGCGTGACCCTCATGATCCGCTCCCGGCGCTCGAGCGACCCCGCTCTGCAGTCCGCGGAGGAAGCAGCCAATCAAGCACCCGCTGTTTTACACAGGTATACATCTCTTCATCATCCACAACCCGACTTCACCCACTGCTGGGTGTAGGCCTGATAATGAATAAATTTTTGTTTAAATATTTTTTCTGCAAATAAAATATTTTGTATGTTTATGTGAATTTCAATGACGACCTCCGTGGCGCAGTGGGCTTATAGCCGGCTGAGACGTAGGAGGTAGCGGGTTCTATTCCTGCCGCGGAACAAATGTTTGCATGATCTACAGATATTTGATCCGTGTCTGGGTGTTTTTCTATATATTATAAGTATGTATTTACAAAAAAAAGTATACAAGTATTCTATCAGTCATCTGGTTCCCATTGTACAAGCTCTGCTTAGTTTGGGGCTAGATAGCGCTGTGTGAAATGTCCAGCAATATTTATTTATTTATATTTAATGACTATGTTGTGTTCGGCTATAAATTAAATTCCAATCAATAATAGCCAATAGCCAGTAAATAAGCACGTACTCATGTAAATTTTGTTGAAGAGACTAATAAATTAATTAAATTAAAATTCATCTTTATGGCGAGTATGGTCGAGAGACCCATTGAGACGCAAGAGGTTGCAGGCTCGATTCCCGCTGCGGGACGAATTTTGGTATTCATTATCATTTCAGCCCACTGCTGGGTACCCACTGCTAGATATAGACTTTTTATCTACGCCATTCTCTCCGATCCTCCGCGAGCCTCGACCAATTTCTTTTTTTTAACGACTTGTGAGTTTCTTTTTTCGATTTTCTGTTTTCTAAATGTGTTTAAACTTGTTTCAACATACAGAACTCTAGAAATCCTCCACATGGCGACTCTCTGCCTACTATCGTTCAGTCCAGAGCTGCTATCACTGCTCGCCGACTCTGGGCTGGACTTGGAGCGCTGGCAGCCCCTGGTGGAACTGCACTTCGGCGCGCCCAAGATCTCGTACGAGCCGTGCCCGCAACTCACCTTCGGCACGCTGGTGGCCGCTATATGCTTACTCACAAGATCTCTTAACCATGTAAGTACTCCTGTCTCCTTCAATTATGTGCTACTAGCTTATAAAAACATAACCCTCTTTCTGCGCAGTCGGGTAAAAAGTAGCCTATGTCTCAATCCCAGTGATAATTAAATCAAATCAAAAATATTTATTTGTTTGTTTTGTACGAACAAAACAAACACACACACACACACACATAATCTTTTTATATACCAAATTTCATCGAAATCGGTCCAGGCGTTTAGTCGTGAAAACGAACTGTGGTCGCACGGCTGTTGTAACACAGTCGAAACGTCGGGATAATAAATAAAAAAGGTACATACGCGTTAAATACCCGTTTTAATCAGTAATTATGTACAGTGATCGCGAAACTTTAAAAAATACTTCTATAATATTAATATAGATCAGTGCAAGAAAAGGCTCAATAATGCTACAAAGCAAAGCACGTTCGTCGAAAGTTTAGGATTGAAGTTGTTTCGCAGGCGTACCATGTGGAAGAAGGCAGCGGGTCTCGCTCGCCGCGCAGCCGCCGCCGCTGCTGCTGCTCCAGCCCCGGCGACCCGCGGCGCGTCAACCGCTCCGAGTCGCTCACCAGCATCTCCTCTGCGGCGAGCGCGCTGCCCTGTCTCAACGAGAGGCTGGTGGCCGGCGCGCTGGAAGCTACTACTACTCTGCTGGCTTCACAGGTACGCTTCATTACTTATTCAAAAGCTTGTAAACAGATTTTGAGTTGCTCCATACCATTATTACGGGTCACGCTGTTGTTATCACCGGCCACCTAATTACGTAAAATCGGCAACTGCAACACGACAGCAATCGGTCGCAAAACGTCAAATAACAATGGAAGAATTGTTATATCTGTTGCCGTCCCTTGGCAGGTTTTATTATACTACCTGAAGATGGAACAAGCTTATGGCCTGATGTTAAGTGGTAACCATCGCCTATAACAAAATATTGCCTCGTAGGTCACGCACCTTAGATATGTGCCCTATGATGCACTGCTCTGCGTCCATCAACTTGAGGCATACAGGTGTAAAGCCTCATGGTCCTGTAATTTCACCGGAAACCATATCCTTCAAACCCAAACACAGTAATGCTGCTTGGTGGCAGAAATATGTGTTATGGTGGTAGTACTTCCCCGGGCGAGCCCTTTCACACTCCTAGGTGCTCTATTACTGGTGACGCTAGTTTCTATGTAAAAATTGACTTTTGCTACCGATTGTTGTAGTGTTGCTTTTGCTGATTTTAGGTAATTACCCCCCGGGTCTTGCCGTCCCTTACACACGTAAGTTACGCACTGGAGGTGTGAAAGGGACGACAGGCAGGCGACAGCAAGTGCCTACGTAATAAGGATACCGTTCATATTATCGACGACGACCTCCTGGCGCAGTGGGCGAATAGCCGGCTGAGACACAGGGGGTAGCGGGTTCGATTCCCACTGCGGAACAAATGTTTGCATGATCTACAGATATTTGTTCCGAGTCTGGATGTTTTTCTATATATTCTAAGTATGTACATATTTACAAAAAAAAAAAGTATATAAGTATTCTATCAGTTATCTGGTTCCCATAGTACAAGCTCTGCTTAGTTTGGGGGTAGATAGCGCTGTGTGAAATGTCCAGCAATATTTATTTATTATTTATCCGATTAAACAGACAATTTGTAGTTTCACTAACAATATTCTAGCGACAGCGAACTAACCTAAGATATAGATGGGACGTGGATAAGGGTACTCCTCAATTGATAATGAATGAAAAAATTAACACAAAAGAAACAAACATTAATACATTATATATAGCCCTCTGTATCACAAGGTCCAAAACCAAATTGACCTTATAGCAAAAATAGTTAATAATAAAACGTCCTATGAGCGAATTGACATGGAACAGTCAGTATTAAAGTTTAAGCTAATGTTAATTATTTTCGTCTAGTAAGGAAACTGGCATATACTATTATAGATTAAATGTTTTTTTGCGAAACATTTGTGTCCAATTGACCTGGATCTTAATATGTGTCAAATTGTAAACCTTGCTTTGGATTCTTTGTTTTGGTGTAGTAAATATATTTTAATTTTATTTATTACAGGCGTTGCTAGCAGTCCGCGACCCAAACGTCCCCGCTCGCCACAAACAACTCGTCCGCCGCGAGCTGAGCTCTGACCTAACACCATTCCTCGACTTCGTCCGCAAACGCATCATCTGCTCGGCCCACGCCGTACCGCACTTGCACCGCAACAAGCTCGGCGCGTGGCCTCTCGCGCCCAACGAGGACGAACTCAAGAGAATCGAACTCGTCAGAAATGAAAGGAATCTCAACGATCAAGACGACTCATCGCTCCCCCCTCCGCCGCCGCCTAAACGCTCAACCAACGATTCGATGCGCGAGTATATCCTCCGCAAGCATTACATCGACAAATGCCATCAAACTCCAACTAAAGGACCGTCCCCTGTTTCACACTCAACGCCAACTTCCGATAAAAAGAAGGATACGTCTAGAAGTTCCAAACGTGTATCGTGGGCTGAAACCACGCAGGACAGTGATGAGAGTCCAGATAGCTCGCTGCAAGAAATCGAGCCTGCCTACTCCAATCTAACGGATGTAGAAATTAGAAATGATGAGGATTATTTCCATTTTATGTCTGTTGTGTTTCTCTATATTTGTCAATCTGAGCTTTGAACTTTTAACTTGTGGTGTGGCTGTAATAAAGTATTTTTTCATTTCATCTACTTTTCTTATTCTGCTATGTTATCCTTTTATTAACTAAATGACTTTTAGCTAATTTGATATCGAGCCATAGGTATAAAAAATCCTGAGCTTCGAAGATATATAAAAACATGTTTCAATGAATCTATCAGCGCTATAGCGAGGCCGAACTACAACTTATTTATAATATAGCTAGTATTTCTCTATGACAGGCTACATCTTCTCTTATATATAAAACAAAGTCGGGTTAGTTACACCATTTACAACCCAAGAACGGCTTGACCGATTGATCTTTGATTTATTGGATTTGTCTCCGCCCCGAATTGCAAAATAACTATTAAAATATCAGAAAAATTCAAGAAAAAATAAATTATGAAGAAAATTAATGTTCTCATACATAGATGTAACTAATGATGGCCGATTGACAATACATTAGCATATATGTCAAGGCG
Organism: Philereme transversata; assembly: GCA_963924445.1. Taxonomy (NCBI): domain Eukaryota; kingdom Metazoa; phylum Arthropoda; class Insecta; order Lepidoptera; family Geometridae; genus Philereme; species Philereme transversata. The sequence goes on from OZ004342.1 coordinate 18,659,110, forward strand.
GTACGAAGTTCGGCGGTTGAGATAGTTATAGATGTATAGATAGTTCTTTATTGTTACACCAAATTATTATAACTTACCTAGAAAACTTAGAGTAATACGAGGTGGTAAGTGGAGATCACTTTAAGCGATGAAACGACCCATTGTACCAGACAACTTTTGGATGGACTGGATTGACAAAACGTGAGAGGAGGCGGTGTTACAATAAATACCTATACAATATGTAGGATAAAAAATAAATAAATACCTAGACCTAAAATATAATATATTAGATATATATATATATTATATATATAGATATTATCTACATAAACTAATTATACATTGCTAAGCTGTGTTTGTGTGGCAAAAATATTAAAATTGCAAGCCAGCTACAAACAAGTTTATAGCACTTTACGAAGCTTTTTCGGTGCTCGGTCAACATTAAATAGAAAAAAGTCATGAATGGTGTTCGAAAAAATAACTGGGTGTCAGTCGCTCGCTGAGGTGGAATTTAAAAAACCCATGGCCGCCCTTGTACCTGGCAATTCAGACACTTTGTTCTAATGTAATTCTATGGTAGTTTTCTGTTTGTCATTTTAGTAGAATATTTTTTTAGTAAAGCTGGCAACATTTTTTAACATGGCCGCATGTTGAACGAAACGATTTTCTTTACTGTTTGCCAAAATAATTGTAATTGGCGTGATTTGCGTGCGGATTTATGTTGATTTCATAGCCGGGGGACAAATTAGACGGCGGCACAAATTATAGGTAAGGAATCAGGTGTTTCATGCCACTAGGGGCAGCTGTCTTTCGGTGTTTATTTGTCGGTTTTTAAAGTTGTTTGTATCAACCAGTGGAACGTGAAGATGATGCATCACCCGAACATGCATCATCAGGCGATGTCGGGGCACCCGCCGCAGCACCTGACAGGCCACCAGGCGCACCACACGGGACACCACACAATGCCGCCCCCTCTTCACAGAGAGAACAGGCACGTAACACTTACTAGGTAACGTCCCGCTTTTTATTATTTTATTTGCTATTTACCACTAAATTCCAGCTCCGTAACTTGTTTTCGTGACAAACATCGATAAATATTCAATTGTGAAAGTTCAGAAAACAAATATTCCCACTGAAGACAAAGAATTCTAATTAGTGAGGAATAATTCATGCCTACTTTTTTTTACCACTGTGGAATGAGGTTAAACTTATAATCCTTCATAGCCATCGCGATTACTTCCTGGCCTAGATTTTTTGCTACAGTAGAAAGGCAAACTACACATTGTTTATGTTCAAAAACTAGCAAACAGTAAGTTAAGTTATACTATGGAATAGAAAACGAGCCTTTATACATTTGTATGTTTTGTAAAAATAACAGCAAGCATTAAATTATTTAATAAATTAATGTATTCAAACACTTGACTTGTACTAGCCCGGTGATAAACAACAATAAAAACTGATAGCAAACTGTAGCAAGTGTGGTACATCATCAATGAACTTTTGAAACAGCAAGTAAAATTTAGAAAGTTTAAGAAAGCGCAAAGAAGCACTAAGTACTATATTTTTTTATTTTTACTTATAAGAAAAAATCCTGTGTGTGAAAAATTTCAACATCCGCGGTAATGAAGTGGCAGATGCCCTGGCTCGGGCGGCAATATCAAATGGCACTGAAGTTTTTGTGAAATCTGACTATTCAGAATTACTACATAAATATAGAGGAGGTATAAGACCTAAATGGAAGGAATACTTTGATATTGCATCCCGAGAGGAGGGCATCTAGTATCAAACTATGCAAAGTGAGCCCCCTCACATACCATGGTTTACCAATGCTAGTATAAATAGGAAGTGGATTGTAATTGCTCATAGATTGCGCTCCTGGCATATGCCTTTAAACAGCTTTAAATTTTTAATGAGAAAGATGGATGGTCCTAATTGTAATACTTGTGGCGATAAGAAGAGGTATACCACCTTTTAACAGAGTGTGTCCGAAGTCAATCTATGTCAGAGGAGTTACACAGAGTGCTAAAACTCAACCAGGTCGATGTGGGCCTGTTTCAGAGTGTGTTAGCTGAACAAACATCTTAACTCAGCTAACATGCTCTACCGGTCCACATACGACCTGGTGAAGGAGGATGTTTTGTCGTTATTTCTGTAGACAATTATAGAACTGACATCGTAAAGAACGACGCAAGTTCCCTCAAAAATAGATTAAAATCCTAACTAATATTATAAATTTGAAACTAACTCTTGTCTGTCTGTTTATTCTGTTCACTATCTGTTTATTCAGATTATGACCTGGATTGAAATATAGGCTACATGCAGAAGCTTATTAAATATGAATGGTTACTTTAAAACACTGGTATGTTTGTGTAACATGTTGCAGTTCTAACAAATTATGAGTCATAACATATTTTAGATAACAATTATATGGCTACTAGATAAAAACTACTTGTTCATCGCAATGTAGCAGTGCTTCCATAGCTATGATTTAGATATACCAGCAATGTTCTAGGTCTTCAGGTTATAGCTATATACCCTGACACTAGAGTTGGACCCAAGCTTATGTATTTTATCCAGCGCAGGGCTAAAGAAACTACTTAAAGACAGCACTTAAGAGTTTGATTTCTTGTAATGTGGTAAAAAACCTTCTCTACTAATAGAGACGGTTTTTTGTTTACTATTATATTTTCCTACGAAAATATTGGCTGAAAAGTGTAAGGGGTAAACAACATTGCAAACATGAAAGTGTTAATATTTTGCAAATACAACCTTCCAGAAATGTACAACTTGAAACAGCACTGAAATAATTTTTTTTGCCACTTCAAAACTTCACTCAGAAAATCATTTAAAAACAAACAATAGTTGGCTGCAAACTAATATGACATCAGCAGTAATGCTGCTCATCTATAAACAAATACATATTGGCGGAGTAGGTATTGAACATTTATATGAGTAAGATCAATTCCATGGTGTGGTTGGTTCCTGTCACCGGGAGTAGTCATGTTATGGTAAGTTTCCACCAAACGAAAGTTGCCAACTTTTGTGATGTCAACATGTGTTGGTGACAAAAGTTTCTGTGATTACCAGGGATCGAAATAGGTAGAGTTTATAAGTACCAAATGACGTCAAATTCACTACGAAATTTTAACATGGATATGCCTTTTAATACCGGCATATCAGGTGTACCGGTATACCGGGATCAGGGATTGGTATAAATGTCTTCTTACCTTCGCTAAACACAAAACCAAGTAGCAAACACCCAGTTCTTAGTCTTCCACCAGTAGTTGCATAATAAACCTTTAATTAACGTAAGTAAGAAAAGTTTTAGAAGACATTTATATCAATCCCGTAAATCGCGGTGGGATTAAAAGGCATATCCGTATTATGATTTCGTAGAAGTGCATTTGACGTCATTTGGTACTTATAAACTGTACCTATTCCGACCCCTGGTGATTACCTACTATAAGTTGTAAACAAAATGTAGAGACCCTTGTTTCCGTTTTTGGCCATAAACGTCAAAGGAATACGCGTGTTGCCGATTTTTAAATGCTGTGTGTATGCTTGCTCAGTTTTCAACATAAAATGTTCCTCAAATTGTTGAAAACTTTTTTAATTTGGTGTGGACAAAAAAGAAAAAAAAGTTGGTGAGTTTTTGAAGAGTTGCAAACTGTTGCCATCACAGAAGTTGCCAACAATTTTGGTGGATCAAATTAATTATAAAATGTAGAAGGAACTTAATACAAACTTTTTTTTTTTTATAAAACTTATATGACAAACGAGCATGCAGTCCACCAGATGTTAAGTGGCTACTGCAGTCCATGGATATCCACATAGAATTCAAAACAAGGTATTGTGTTGTCTTGATCTATGTTGCCATACAATAGGACTTAGCTGTTATGCCTATGTGCCAGTAATTACAGGAGCATACCATTACCATCTAACCGGAACACAGCAGCACAAGTACTGCTATTTGGCGGCAGATAAAGGTAAGGCGGTGGTGCCCACTTCCTCGAGCCTGTTCACAAAAGCTCTACCACCAGTAAACCACCTCTAAAGGTATTTCAACAATTTCGGTTGATAAATACCTTTAAGAGGTTGTATAAAGTTCCTTCTATATTTTATCATTAATTTGAGGTATTTATTAAGGGGTAAATAAGTCACAAGTGCCATTATAAGACTCATCTGAAACACTTAGTGATGCAAATAAAATCTTGATGAGTTGTGTAGATGCTGAAACTGTACTGCATTTGATGCCTAATTAACTTACTGGTTGACCTCATCGTTTATAGGCAATGATGTTACAAAAGGATATTATCTTATAATAAAAATTGTGTGTGCCGGTGTAGGCGCTTTAGAGCAAGGTGTACGCTTTTATAACAAACTCCCAAGTAATGTACAAAAATTGACGATAAACAAATTTAAAAATGTAATTGAACAAAATCTTTATAAAAACGCCTACTATAAAATATCGGATTATTTAGATGATAGAGAAGCTTGAGATGGAAATTGCTCCAACTCCTTCAAAAATGTTACAATTTAGACGTAATCTATTTTCTTTATTGTTATGTATTCTAAAAAGATCATTAAAAAAAACAACCAGCCTTGTTTCTTGCCTTTCTTTCCTGGCTTGGTCTCGGAAGGAACAGGCAGTAAAATTGACGTTTCAGAGTGATCCTTGTGATTTTAATGCATAAAAAGTTTTTGATTTTGATTTTGCACAAGTAATTTAACGAATACGAGTCCCATATTCGAACGACTTTAGCGAGGGCAAGAAATAACAATTGAAAGTACTTCTACATCTACAACAATCCTAGTGGAATCAGAATTAGATACTGATAATATTTTGTCTTTAATTAATTTGGATGGTAAGTAATAAGAAAACATTTCTGTTTGTATTATATATTATATATGTATGTATATATTTATAGACAGTATAATGCATAACTTTCAATTTATCTATTGTATTATAATCTAAAATAAATAAAATCTAGAACTGACGTTTCTTTTTAATAAAGATATGATGATTTATTAAAATATAATAAATACCACTGATAATTTAAAGCCAGATCAAAGAAATTGCTCCATTTCGATCGTAAACTTAAAATTGAACAGCACCTTTTTTATGCAGGTACATTGTAGTAAAAGTATCAAACTACACTGACATCTATGTGTTCTACTTTCTTTCATCAAATATATAGTTTTCATAATGTCTTTATTCATGTACTATCCCTTCCTTGCGGGTCCGTCTGCTAGTTCAATTATTAAAGACCCTACGTTAAGACTCTGCTATTCAAGTTTTTTAAATCCTTAGAAAAATAGGGGAGAAAGACAAAAGAAACGACTCTTTGTCTGTTATCCCATAAACTTTAAAATTGCGTAAATCTATTTGCTGTCAGTATGTATACATCCAAATTATAAATAAATTCCAATGGTATGCTCGTACATATTTTAAAAGCCCAAAATTGCACATCTTCCATCTAATAAATAGCCACTCAAGGCCCTTCGCAAACCACTGATGTGTTACAAGGATTCGTTTGAACTCCAATTCCAATAGGAACACAATCATTGGTCACCCAAACTTGGACACTTTAATAACACTGTTTTATATCAGACTAAGAGTGGAGATGTATTCATATGCTAATAATGTGTAATTTGTTGATACGTCGAGGGTCTTTTGCGGCAGTCTTTGTTCGAACTGGTCTTGAATGGTCGACAAAGGAACATATGACGATGTCTCTATTGAAGCGCCAGGGTCCAAGGAGCCCTTTCTTCGCCGTGACTAATATATCATTGCCCATTGAACTGTCCTGCCAGTTGAAATAACAGTGCAGTGTTGTGCAGACCTACCAGACGGAAGGGTGTCCGGTGTCGCCAAGTGAACTAGGGTGAAAGCATGTAGTAAAACGCGCGATTTGGTAGTGAACTTTCTTTGTGATGATTTTTTCACCAAAATCTTCAAATGAAATCGTTGTTTTATCGACGCAGGAAAAGGTTAGACAATCTGTTTCACAAGTACAGCTTTTTCTTATTGGTTTGCTTCAAACTGCTTAGATTCTCTTCTTTTCAATTAGCAACAAGTAGTAGTATGACGTAGCACCTGCAGGATTTTGTTTGTTTCTATAAAAACGTTCTGTACGTAATCAAAACTCTTTATTCTTATAAGTAAACTAAACAGCTGACCCATGCAACATTACATGACCTTGTCTGTAAAATTAGGTACATTTTCATGATTGCAATTTCGATGGCAGGAATCAGAGCTGTATCAAAAGTTACCGTTTTTACATTATTATAAACTGTGGTTTTGTGTGGACTAATATTTACTACACTATCGCTGCGGTTTAAGAAATACCTGAAATCCTCAATATTTTAGTTTAGTTTTCCATTGTCTGCGATAATTGTATTTGATAGTGTTGATTATGTTCCATAGTGTGTATTGATGTTGGCAGGGTGCCGCTGGGGCCTGGGGGCGCGGGCGGCGGCATGCACCAAGGCATGGCCGGGCTCAGCATGCCGGTGCACCACGCGCCACGCGTGCCGCATCCCATCCGCGCCATGCACCACGCACATCACCCGGTATGTGTTCACACTACATTTTCGTTTCATTCCCTACATTTTCGGACCCATTACGATTGCTCGAATGATGGAAGACTACTCTCGAAAAGTATGTAAGTAATATAAATAATAAGTTTCGCTCTTGTCTGTGCAACTGATGAAATTCTCTGCATTTTTCTCGTTCTGAGGTCTCTTAAAACTGTTTATAAATTCTTGAAAAACTTTTACCAAAACCCTAAAAGGGCGAAAAATAATGATTTTGCTCGAGTAGGAATCAAATGCGCATTACTACTGCGGCGAGCTATTTTTATCGTATAGTTCTGATGTTCTGCGGCGGTTCAAGAACGTCGAATCTTGGTGGGCTAATGTGCCACGGAGCCGCTGCAGTCCTTACTTGACTGTTTAGAGATTACTTGAATAGGAATGAGACGGCAATTGTAAGGCTACAATTAAATCTTTTTTGATACAACATTGCAAATAATTGTTTATTTCGCTATGTGCAACTAATATCATAATATTTCGTTTTGTTTTCAGCAAATGAAGCCGCTACGCCGGCCGTACATGGGCGGCGGGTATATGCAGCCGTACCACGGACCCATGCCCCCCGCGCCTTCCCCTTCCCATTCGATCTCCACGCAGTCCTCGCACTCCATCACTGCGACAAGTAAGTATCAAAACTCCTTTACATTGATAACTACTCAACTTACTTATTTTAAATCAAGTTAGAACTACATACTTACTAACCCTACCTGGTTAGAACAGTTCGTAAAGATACTTTTATTTTTTTTTTACTTTTTACCCTACTTTAAAATTAAATAAAGTAATAAATTGCTTGTTTTTTCATCCAAGTACTACTAACCTTACTATAGAAGTAAAAAACTACTACCTTACTTGTACCATTTTGTCTTGACATGTTGAGTCGTGAACTAACTGGTGCACCTACATAAATGAGGGGTTTTCACCGCCATGTTTTTATAACTGCTAACAGATGGCGTTGTTCTGTCATAGGCTGATTGTCGAAGAAAAGTGACTTGTCAACGTCAATTATTGTTGTGTCAAAATTATTTTTCAAGGACGTGAAGATAAAAAAAAATATTTGTGTATGTTTATCCGACGAAGTGAAATAGTTTTAGACAAATTTTGAAATTGTGTCTTTTAGATTTTGGCCTAAAAACCATATTTTTTATATCTTATCTTCAGGCAGCGCCATCTATTAAGAAAGTTGAAACTAGTTTTTATTTGGTTTGAAATTGGAAAGTCCTCATTGTACAACTCTTCTTTTACAGAAACAGGTCACTTGGATTTCGATCTGCACGACCTCTTCCATATTAACCTCATCTTAGTTTTAATAAAAGAAAATGAATACAAACTTGTTGAAAAAAATATTATATTAAGTGTTTGAAACAGTTCAGAAACTATGTAACTATTAAAATCTTTGAATATAATTTTCTTTTGCCGAAGCTTTCAGGTAAATTGAATTATTATTTACTTTATGGATGATTTGTCTTCTCTGTGTGTATAACTCTATAATTTGATACACAACATAATTTTACATCGTTGAGTGTTCTATACAAGATGTGCCTGAATGAGTTTGCTAAGGAATAGTCTCCTAATTTAAAAAAATCAGCTTTTATTAGGGCTTATACTTAAGTCATAAGTCATTTATTCTTTGCTGATAATATGATATACCTATAACTTAAATATATATGATATTATAACTTAAAAACTACAAGGCTTAAACTAAAAATGAAAACGGTCGAAATGTACAGATGAAGACTTTTCATTAGACATCCCACTTGACCTGACTGTAGGAATTTAGATTTTTTTGTACTCTTCTTGAACCCCAATATCTCAACAACCCCCCTATATTTGTAGCTAATTTAGTCACACCAAGATTGTGCCATTACTACCTTACATATATACCAAATTTCACAATGATCGGATTAACTCTTCGAACGTTATCCTCGGACAAACAAACATACATACAACATTGATTTGGATATCTCGCTTCGCTCGATCAATTAAAGTTTGTCAGGCAAAAAATTGTAATTAAAATTGTAGGGAGGTATTTCGACTTTGTTATTAAATTAAAGAAACGTGATCAAGAAATGTGTGTTTCATTTTACATAAATTGTAAAAGAAACAAGATTTGAAATATATATAATAGTCTTAGATCAAATTTGTGTTCTGTGAGGGATGACTTCTGTTAGCTACCCTTAAGGGGTAGCTAACGCGTTCTGGGACATCCTGTACTAACCGATTTCTTATTCCGACATAGATATTCGCGGGCCTCTCTCACCGACACTGTCGAGCCTATCCAACTCAACATTGCATAGTTCTGACTTCGCTGGTCAGTTATTTTTGAGTATCCTAAAATGGGTAGACATTTATTATTTCGCTATTGTCTTCTATGATTTTTCTATAATAATGTGTGCGTTTATTATGCTTAGTATACGTAGATTAAGCAACAAGGTTTTACGATCTTATTTATTTGCGTTTACTTACATTTTATTTATTTACGTAGAAACTCTATTGACTGTCGGGTGTACTACATGATTGATAAGAAAGGGATGGAGATATTAGTAAGACAATCAACTATCGACAACACTAATTATCAGTAATTGTATTGAAAAGGAAACAAACATGTTTATTAGATAGCCCCGTCTGCCACGAGTCTCGGCGTATAGTATAGTGGTATGTTTAGTTTGGATATGATAATAGCTGTTTGACTGATGTAGGTATGTGCCCGCCCGCGCTTTGCGAGGAGCCAATAACGGAGGCGCCAAGCACTCCGGAATCGCAAGACGAGAAGGCAGACGCAGACATTGTACTATCGAATAACGATGCAGATGGATTGGAAGAGGATGGGGGCTTGGCGGCGGGCGACCTCGAGGCGTGTCACCCGTCGGCCAGCGCGCAGGCCAACAGTAAAGAGAAGACTCCTATGTGCCTGGTCAATGAGTTGGCCAGGTACAATAAGGTGACATTTATTTACTAAAAAGTTTTACATTAAGCATTAAGTATACTTAAGTTGCTAGTGGTCCCCGCACTAGGTCTAGCCTGTATCACTAAGAAACTAAAGGTTGCTTACAAAAAAACATGTCCACGAACGCTCGGCGAAAAGTTGTAAAAACAGCTTATAGAATAAGTTAATTTAATTAATTTTAATTAATTTAAATTTAATTTTTGTATATTTTTATTGTATTTTTAATTTTGTTGGTGTGCAATAAAGAGTATTCTATTCTATTCTATTCTAATAACATCAAAATGGTATTATGTCGGTGTGCGTCGACATCGAACCTGTGTGACTTGAAAAAAAATTGGGAGTATCCCAGTGGTCAGATTGGTAGTAAGACTAGTCTGACCAACGTGAATTAAAATTCCCAGTATTCAGATGCACTCAATATCGACTAAGGTCAGTTTTGTACAAAAAGGTCCTAAACTTAACAAATTATTTACTTAAAGTAGTTTGTGTTGGTTTCCATTATGACAATTAGGAAAAACCGAACAAAGGAAAACATAATAAGAGACAACTTCATGATGTCAATGACAAATGATTTTACCGAGAGACTACTGGAGGATTGAAAGTTGGTAACTTTTTAGAACGGCTATGGTAGCTGCTGGAGGATAGTTCCTAAACTGCATCTAGATCTAGTTAATAAAATTCAGAACTAATATTATTGTGATTATACTTTTTTTTTTATGAAATCCTGATGAAACACCAGGTGTCAATACAATCTGAACAACGGGATCAAAAATTCCAGTTGTTCAGATTAGTCCAACTACCAATCTGACTTATGGAAAACACTGGAAAAAATCCACCAAACAAATGAAAATGGGAAGCTAGACAAATGAAGCAATCCTATTGGTGAATTTTATCCTCGCTCACCGCGGTACCCCGCACATCTCAGGTGAAAACACACCTTTTGGCTACTCTCGGTATGCTACCAAACGGAAAATTTAACCAAGACGTTTTATTAAAAAGTAGATTTTTTTGACAGTTTCATTGGATGCTGCCAAATGTCTACCCTTGATATAGGTTTAGAATACAGACCGGCTTTGCCACATGGGTACGTTCGAAATGAATATGCCCTGGGAATTATTGCAGTTGAAAAGGACAAGAGGAAAAAAAACATAAAGGGAAATAGTTTTTTATTACTTACTACTACTACTATTACTAAAATCCTGCTCCGTTACTTCAAGGAGCTAGGATGGTTGGTGTTAGGTTAGAAGGGGGGTAATGCACAATACACTCCAATGCTGGACGTCAGTGCAGATCTTATTCCCCCCACCCTAGAATTAGACCGGCTTTGCCACATGGGTACGTTCGAAATTAATATGCCCTGGGAATTATTGCAGTTGAAAAGGACAAGAGGAAAAAAAACAAAAAGGGAAATAGTTTTTTATTTAGGTTCTGTAGAATACATTGTTTGGACGATAAAAGATTTCATATTACTTTGAGTTCACTTCTCAAACAGAACATATTTTTTTCAGATAAAACATCAATATCGCCTCACATCAGAACAGGGACCAGCTCACAAGAAAGTATTTACAGTAACACTCCGCCTGGGTGATACTGAAGAATACACAGCTGAGGTAAGTAAATAATACATTTTTAATACGAGACATGCATTTTTTACTTTCTGTCAAATTTTAAAGATTCATTTTTTTGGATACATTTTAAGTCGTTTTGGGGCTATTTGACTTGGACTACATATTTACACTGATATTGGGTGTAGCCAGAGGGGGGTTTTGGGGCCTCAAATCAAATGAATATTCGATAATACGACGTGCGCTGGATGCTAGCGAAGCGCTTTGTAAAACAAGTTTTTTTTCAAACATCAATTTGGCGCTCCCTGAAATTACCGCCTGGGGCAAGCGCCCCGGTTTGCCAGTAATTAGCTTATATGTAAGAGGTGAGGGGGTAATGTTTGTCAATATTAAATCAGCCATAGGACGTCCACTGCTGAACATAGAACTACCCCAAAGATTTCCTGAGCGACCGATCTTGGGAGTCCTGCACCTAATGGATCCCAGTAACCTTTGTTAGGTCGTCTTTCCATCTAGCGTGGGACAGCTGCGCCGAGTGCAAATGTTTCATGAACTTAATATTTGTTCGTGGTCTGCGCGTTGTGGTACTGGGAATCGTAGTGTGGGGCATATGTACTTATGTCTCTGAGAGTGTTGTTCATGAATGTAGTTGAGCGTGTTGACCGCAGGGTTCGTCAATAAAGCGCGCCCAGCACGCGGCTGCGAACGCAGCGCTTGCCGCCACCGGCTTCCCCGCGCCTCCGCCGCGCACCGCGCACTCGCACGCGCCGCTGCATCATCATCACAGGCACTCCGGTAACTACCTCCCGACAGATGTACCAACCACATACATATATTTTTTATTCGGAACATAAAAAAGGGCTTTGCCGCTGAGCGACCACATCGCCCTATAGACATCAAATGTCAGTGCGAGACGAGACGTTATTCGGTGCGGATTGCACTCACCCTGATTCACGAATTGAACCGAAACATTGTTGGTCGAAACACAGATAAGACTGTACGTGATAAATCCCGTATTTATTATATTGGCTTCAAATATCCTTCTGCGCAATCGGGTAAAAAGTAGCCTGTGTCCTAATCCTGGTCATAATCTATCTATATACCAAATTTAATTTAAAGTGGTCCAGCTGTTTAGTTGTGAAAACGTAACAAACAAACCGGCAAACAGATTAACTTTCGAATGTATATTATTAGTATATTGATCTAATAAAACGGTCAAAAAGAAACAGCAAACATGCTATTACGATTAGGCCTCTTTAAAGCACACTGAACAATATCTTTACTGGTTCTATTATCATCGGTCATCTGCCATACTGGAACAAGGAGCGAGTGTCGGATATCAAAGCAAAACGTGTAAACAATAAATACAGAGTTCTATTCTTATGACAATATAATATTTTTCAGGCATAAGTTCTATGACTGCTGCTAAATTACTAAAGTGTATATTAAGGTATTTTCTAACAAAAAATGTTAACCGCAGTGATGCCAACAGTGGAGCTGAACGCATTGGCCATGAAGCTCTGCCAGCCCGCAGTGTACACGTCGGTTCCTCCCGTGCCCGTGAGCGTGGGCGGCATTGTGCGCGGGCGCGGCGCGCCGCGGGGCTGGGTCGGCTTCCCGCGGCTGGCGGGCCCAGCGCTGGTGTACCGCGTGCGCGTGGCGGTGGGCGGCCGGGCGTGGCTCGGGGAGGGCGCCACGCCTCAAGCGGCGCGGCACGACGCGGCGGCCAGGGCGCTGCTGGATCTGCGCTCGCAGCGACACCCGCACGCTGACCCACCGCCCGATCCAGACGCAGGTACGCAGGAATATACGTCGATTGACAATTAACAATCTTAAATTATAAACTTTAATTGCTCTAACTCGGTTAAAAATATTACAATTTAGACGTTATTTATTTTCTCTTTTGTTATGTATTCTAAAAGGATCATTAAAAAGAACAACCAGCCTTGTTTCTTGCCTTTCTTTCCTGGCTTGGTTGCGAAGGAACAGACAGTAAAATTGATGTTACAAAATGATACTTGTGATTTTAATGAATAAAAACATTTTGAATTTGAATTTTAAATAATGTGAATAGGAGGCCTACCTCCTACTTGCCGAGCTTTCTCCTTCTAGGGAAGAATAGGTACATATTTAGGAGCGGTCATGCTATCCTGGCAGTGATTGCAGATCACTGATGCACTATCTTTGCAGATGTTGTTTTTACACGACGTTTGCAGTAATAGAATTGATAGCCCCAAATTAGCATCTCTCGTTCTTCAATTCAAAACGCCTTTTAAACGTACTAGACACAACCCTCTTTCATGTTCCTTTCAGTCACACCAACTATGTCCAAAACTGTCATCTGTCGCACGCTAGATAGCTACAACAAGGTTTTTTTCGGCAATGGACATCCCTAATAGCAAAGCACCTTTTAAGAAACAAATTATATCTGTTCTTAATCATATATAGCGCATTCCATAAAATATTCAGAAACTCAAACAACACACACTACACACTGTATATTTGAGGGGAGGGACCCCTCAAATATACACATTTACACAGCATCCCTCCCCTTTCGTTCTTTAAATGCATACCTACTAAATCCCTTGAAAATAAATAATATGTGTATTGTGTTTTAAATCATTTTCTCTAGGTGACTAATTTCTTAAAGGTTGTCTATAAAATGAGAATCTGTTATTGGCATTAAGCATTTGATTCTGTAATGAATTAATAAATAAAAAAAAAATAGTGACGCTTAACAAAAACTTGTGCATACCTTGTTGTACCGACATTATTTTAGATGGTATTTTTATTTGTATTGTTAAATTTTTTTGGCATGTAGTTGTTGACAAAAAATGGCGAATAAATTTATGTACTGAATATATTTTTGACTGCACTGCAATAAGTAGGTTGTGTTAGGGTTTTGGTATCCTATATATATATATATTGGGTCGATTAGCCTTACATAATAACAAATCAACCCAATAGTCAGTGATGCATCAAAATTTCACAAAATTTTTGGATGTAATTGATCCATTGATCAAACTGGCCAATGGTTTAACTGCCATCCATAGGGTAATATTGAAAACTTAATGATGTGTTTTGACTCAAAATATGTGTTTTATGTGTAGATGAGACAAACGCTGATCCATTGAACTCTGAAGTGAAGTCCCCGGTGTCGCTGGTGCACGAGCTCGCCCTGAAGCGTAGTCTTACCGTCATCTTCACTGTCAAGTCGGAGCGCGGACCTCCGCACATGAGGGTACGTATATATGGTATATTAGGAGTATGTGTGGTAGATGTCTCAGGAGTGTAAATAAATAAGACCAACTCACGGCATTCGATTGTATATAATGTCCGTCAACACAAATCCATATACCAAAGTTCAGAAGGCACAAAAGAGTAGAACACACAAGCACAGGCACAGTAGGAGAGTTCGTAAACAGGAGACAGTCAATAATAAATGGGCAGAAAAGAATGTTTTAGCAAACAAACAAGTAAACACGGTATCGCGTATGTAAAGTGCAAGGACGGCGAACGTGCGCTTCGCGTCGTGACTAGGCAATGACTGGCTTGACCTCTGCAGGCGGCGGCCGGCGCTCGCGCATTCTAATATCTACGTTATTCCCCGGGACGCAAAAAGTGATGGGGTGAAGTCGATAGTTCTCTTACGAAACTTATCGATATCGACCGGACCAACTGGTACATAATATTATAAACGTATAGTGTAAGTATAAGTATTGCAAATAGAATGAATAAATAGATAGATAATTAGGTACATATATATTATTGTAAATATTGTGTTATATGTAAGTAATAAAAAATACCAAGTAGGATAATTAAGATTAATTGTGTAGTAGGTAGCCTACATATACATTATATCTTAGCTTATAATATAAAATCGTTAGAAATACCAAGCTGCGCTCGAAAACTGGTATCGCTGATGTAGGTCGCAAGGCAGCCAAGCTGAAATGGAAGTGCGCGGACCACGTGACCCGCATGGAACAAAATAGATGGCAAAATAAATCACAGGATGGATATCCGTAGACGGCAGAAGACGACGCGGTCGCCCGAGAAAACGCTGGTGTGATGACCTAGATGCCTTCAACAGTGATTGGGTAGAATTGGTTAGGGATCGAGAGGGGTGGAAATAATTGGGGGAGACCTTTGCCCAGCAGTGGGACAGTACAGGTTAGGAAAGAAAACAAATATATAAAATCACTATCACAATAAAACATTATCCTGCTTCTGCGCAGTCGGGTAAAAAGTAGCCTATGTCTCAATAACGGTCATTATCTATATACCAAATTTTATTTAAATCTGTCCAGCCGTTTAATCATGAAAACGTAACAAATAGACAGAGACAGAGTAACTTTCGAGTTTATAATATTACTATGTACATGTATACCTTTAGTTAACCAGTACATTCCTCATACTAGCTGCCTCTCTCATTTGAATACCATTTGTGTTTTGGAAAAAATCAAACAAATGGTATGTCCGTACTATTTGGGAGAACTAATTACGAGAAGTGTAATATGTCCTAAAAGAGTATACTGAATTATATTGTGTTGTAAATTATAAAACAACTGAGTATTTATTTGTAAGAGTAACTCCAATCAATGTCCAAATTGATTATTGTAAGATTGTCATGTGTATTTTCCAGGTGTTCATAACAGTGTGCACGGTCGGCGACATGGAAACCGAAGGCGAAGGCAACGGCAAGAAGATATCCAAGCGCCGCGCCGCAGAGCGGATGCTGGAGGAGATGCGCACGCGCTGGCCGCCCGCTATGCTGCGCCCCCGGCAGCAGATCGACAAGCGACGTCATCAACCCACCAAGAAGAAACCTAGGAACTTGATCAAGGTTTATAAACATCTCAAGCTTTTTACAACTATTATCGGAGATGCGTAAATTTACGGTTTCAATTAAAAACATACAAAAATATACGAGATTGAGTTTCGATTCAGTTGTAAGCTAAAACTGACTGGTACAGCAGTTAGGCCGGTGCGGCGCCAAATTCAGCCGAAGATCTCAAGCGGCGCAAAAGTTTCGACACAACTTACGCATTCAAGCCATTTGGAGTCGAGAGACTGGGTCCATGGGGTACCGGTGCCCGTCGCGTTTTCAAAATGATTTCTGGGCGTCTGGTCTATGCGACGTGTGATCCGAGAGCTGGCGCTTATATGGGTCAACGTCTAAGCATTGCAATTTAGTGGGGCTATGGAGCCAGTGTCTTGATGACACTTACGCCTGGTAGTGATCTGGAGCAGTTGAGCTATCTATAGATCGTTTGCAATAGTCTTAGATGATTCAACTGTTTCTTCTGTGTTTTAGTCTTGTAAATAATTGTATATTCTTTCTGTTAATAAAAAAACTGACTTATATACTAATACTCGTTGTTCTGGAACAGAATGCTTTTTAGCATTAAGTTCGTATTTGCACTATTTATTAAGTGCAAAAAAGTATTTACAATTAATCGTTTTCGATTTTTGACCTAGCTTATAAGAAAGCTAAGCCAAGGTCTGAGTAGTCGGTCTAGTTAAGCGCTAGGCGAGGCGATCACTTGTTGTTTAGTTGGTGTTGTTGTGATCGTCAGGAGGGAGGCGTGTCGTGCGCGATGGCTGCGGGCGGCAGCGACAACCCCATCTCGCGGCTGGCGGTGGCGCGGCACGCGGTGCGCGCGCGCTCGCCGCAGTACTGCGTGCTGGAGGAACGCGGCGCGGCGCGGCGACGCGAGTTCCTCGTGCAGTGCGTGGCGCCGCCGCACGCCGCCACCGGCCTTGGACCCAACAAGAAGGCGGCCAAGCGACGCGCCGCACACAGTGAGTACCGCGCCCCTGTCTATCCTTAGTGTGCCTCTACTGTACCTTAATGTCCCTCTACTGTACCGTAGTGCCCCCCTACTGTACCTTAATGCCCCACTACTGTACGTTACTGCCCCACCGCTGTACCTTAGTGTACCTCTACTGTACCGTACTGCCCCACTACTGTCCACCCTTAGGGCCGGCGCCGACTGACGGTATGGCATGACAAAGGATTTTTGTACGCGGAAAAGATGTTGAATCTTATTTTAACACCCTTATTATTGTGGCAGTAGAAATCAACTACTACTGACTATTGCCGGTCGGGTTTAATCGGTCTTCTTCGCTTCAATAGTACGTGAAACAACGCTATGTTAACTGACGACCCAGACGAATTCTGAACATTACATTCAACTTATATTGGAGTGATTCGACCTTGTATCGACCTGGCACTGATCTACTACCGTTATTAGTGACTGAGATTCGCAACGCAAGACGTCAAACTTCACTGCGGGTGCAACGTTTTAAATGTTTAGTTAAGTGTTGTCTCACATTTGATGTATCATCATAATAATTTCAGATGTTCTTCTAGCGATGGAAATGAACTCGACCGCCCCGGAGCCAGTGCCGGTGCTGGCTGCCAAGGAGGCCGCTGCTGCTGACAACAACTCCACTGAAACTAAACGGAAAGTAGGTTTATTTGCATCTATTAAAGAGACTCCCAAAACTGTATGATTTTTGTCCTGTATGGAACTTACAGAGTCAAGAGTTTTTTTATTTCGTCTACTTAGACAGTTTTCCAACTAAAATACTTTTGCATTGTGATTTTTGTTTTGAAAATGATGCTTTTATGAGAGTTTTCTCTGAAACTGTTCGAGTCAATATATGTAACCTAAAAGATGTGTTCTCAATACATTTTTAGGACAATGATAATCAGAACGCAGTTGGCGGCAATGGCGACGTGAGGCAACCCGTCCCCGGAGTACTGCTCATGGACCATCAGTTCCACCAACGGACCGGTCAGTCGCAATGTCAACCTAATGGTAAGAAACCAATATGTACAAGCTTTTATACGATATTTTATTATATACAATATGTGCGTCTCCTTTCGAGGAACGGTTCTATCTGTCATCTAAAGTTACTATAAAAAATGTACAGGCTCACAATTTTATTAATCCCCATGATGGAAACTCAAAATCTGTTAATATCAGTTCTTATTTCAAACTAATATTGACCAAATTACTCCCAACTGACTAATGCGCTGTCGGGCTTTCATGACCGCTCTACAATTAATTTCTACAAAAGAATAGAGAAAAATTACTGTTGAACGTAAAATAAGTATGAAATGTATGGACTCGTGTTTAATAAGGGTAAACAGAACTAGATGCGCGACTAAATCTGTTCATTTCCTGAATCGCGCTATCGAAGCGTTCTTGCTGTAAAACAACATAGAGTTCATTGCTTATTTCTGTTGTTTAATTTTCAACCCAATTTGGTTTGGTTTGGTTTGGTTTCAACCCAATTACATTTTCGCGTAGAGAGTAGAAACATGACCGTACAAATGTTTCTACATTCTATTCTAAAATGGCGTTCTTCTCTATTCTTCTGTAGAGAATAATTTTTCTAGGGCTGATATCAACATACCATCCACCACGATCCTGCGCTAGCGCATCTATTGACGGCCCGCGACTTTAACGATGTCATCCACGCATCTCGCGCGCGAATGATAAACAAATTTGGATAAATACATTAGCCATTTAACAATCTGTTTTAATCCTTAATTGCAGGTGTGAGCGAGACAAGCAACCCCAGCAGTGCTCCTAGTAGCGCAGGCGCAAGTGCCGCGGGCGGTTCCTCGCCCGGCGCCAAGGACCAGCTGATGTACCTCGCGCATCTACTCGGCTTTACCGTGCAGTTCTCAGATTTCCCCAAGGTACATCAACTCTTAGAAGCCTGCATATCGCTCCCCCTCATATGGTTGGGGGCAACATGTATATGAATGAATCAGACGTGTAATAACCAATAGTAACGCGCGTAGATAACATAATAGCATTTTGACGTGATTATATTTGCTGATTTCAGACACGTCCGCTCAAGTTCTGTAGATACCAGACCTTGAAAAGGATTAGGTATCGTTTTTACGAGGCATGCCTTTTAAGTTCTGTAGTTTCCATCAATTTTCTACAACTTTAGAAGAGGCCTGACACGGCTTCAGTGTTTAGAAGAGCTAACATCTGTGTTCAGTGATGTAGCCCCATGTCTGCGGACTGTCGAACGCTGGTATTTAGAATTCCAGCGTGGACATACTAGTGTTAGTGACAGATTTCGCGAAGGACGCCCAAAATCCGCCTTTACTGAAGATAACATCATTGCTGTGAGACAACTAATTCTCGAAGATCGTCATGTGACGTATCGAGAGATAGAGGCTCTATTAGGCATCTCAGGGACAACCATTCAGAAGATCTTGCATGAAGCGCTTGGTGTGAGAAAGCTAGTTTGCCGTTGGATACCGCATCTGCTTTCCGACGATCACAAGGCGGCCCGCGTCAGATGGTGTAAGAAAACTCTGCAAAGGTTCAACCGAGGGGAGTCAAATCACGTCTACGACATCATAAGTGGTGACGAATCTTGGATCTATGCCTACGATCCTGATACCAAACAACAATCTACAATCTGGGTCTTTCAAGACGAGCCAAAGCCGACTAAAGTTGTTCGTTCTCGAAGCACTTCAAAGAAGATGGTGGCCACGTTCGTTGGAAAAACCGGCCATGTTGCGACTATTGCACTTGAAGATCGTAGAACGGTTAACGCAGAGTGGTATACTACAGTTTGTTTACCACAAGTCATCGCCGAACTTCGAAAATCTAACTCAAAGCGACGCATCATCCTGCACCACGACAACGCAAGCTCACACAGCGCTCGTCAAACGATTGAGTATTTGAAGCAGGAAAAAGTAGAAATTCTTGACCATCCTCCATACAGTCCTGACTTAAGCCCTAACGATTTCTTTACATTTCCTAAAATTAAGAAAAGTCTTCGTGGTCAAAGGTTCCAGTCCGGTGAAGAAGCAGTCGACGCTTTCAAGACAGCCATTTTGAACACCCCACTTTAGAGTGGAATAAATGTTATAATAACTGGTTTGAGCGAATGGAAAAGTGTTTTAAGCTACGTTGTGAATACTTTGAAAAACAATAAAAAGTACTATAAGGTTCTAGATGTGTTTTTTTCTTCAAACGACAAAACTTAAAAGGCATGCCTCGTATGTGATATCAAAGTTCTCAAAGTTTAAATTGACTTCAAATTTGATCATGTCTATATAAAGAATTGAATTGAAATCAACTGCATTGTAATAACCTACTTTTGTTCACTTTCCAGCGCAACCACGGCGAGTACCTGTCCCTGGTGTCCCTTTCGACGGAGCCGCCGGTGATGTGCCATGGCGGCGGGCCCTCCACCGCGCACTCGCATGAACAGTGCTCGCGCGCCGCACTCAGAGCCCTCGCGCTCATGGGACTCGACACGTGAGTACTATACAAGCACGGCCAGCACTTGTCCCTGGTGTCCCTGTCGACGGAGCCGCCGGTGATGTGCCACGGCGGCGGGCGAAAAGTGTTCTTCAACCCTACAAGATACTTGAAATAATTTTTAATAAATTTATTATACTAGTGGTGGGATTTCCCATAAAAACAAAAATATATTATTCGTAATCTTTGACTATCAAAATAGTGTCATGAAATAAAGAACCAACTTACTTGACCTACAGTTTTATTCAAATTACAGGTAACGGGAGTTCATGTTATTTGGATACGTTTTTTTGGGGTACAAATTGCAGTTATTCTGGATTTCAGACTTTTGCTTATATTTGTGTCACTTATGCTACCAAATTACAGCACTGTGGGGTCACTGGTGTACCCTGTGAATTTCGTAAAAATTCAGTTTTTATTATGACTAATAACTCGAAAACTACAAGGACTTTACTAAAAATAAAAACGGAGTCGAAATGTACTAATGAAGACCTTTCATTTGACGTCTCACTTGACTTAATAGTCTCATTTTAATTTTTGTTACCCCTCTTGAACCCCAATAGCTCAACAACCCGCCAACATTTTTAGCTCATTTAGTCACAACAAAATTGTGCCATTACTATCTACCTATGTATCGAATTTCACGATGATCGGATCAACGCTTCGAAAGCTATGTATCGAATTTCACGATGATCGGATCAACGCTTCGAAAGTTATCCTCGGACAAACAAACAAGCATACATACAACGCCGATTTGCCGAAGTTGATATGGAGATCTTGCTTCGCTCGATCAATAAATTATGCGCGCTTCCTCATAAGTGTTACAGTTTTCGTCCAACCCACAAATAGAGAGTAGGTTTTGTATGTAGTAACTTAGTTAATACGTGTTTAATTTTGTAGGATGCAAAATGGAGGTGCGGGCGCCGGCTCCAAGCCCGTCAGCAACGGTGTCCCCGAGTAACCACACCCTGGTCTTCTCTTAAATAACTACTTCATTATATTATTAATGTTTTCTCAATTCGGTTGCAATAAATACGTGTGAATATTTCAAAGCGAGGAACGGTTCGGGACATTTCATCCATCTTCGTTAAACAAATGTTATTTCCAGCGCTGATATATTCACCAAAATCTTTTTGATCTCGAGTCTCGTAATTTCTGTTTTTTTTTCAATTAGCGTTTTATTTTTAGAATTATAAATGTTTATTTTTTGTTAGAAGGCCACGAAAATTATTTAATGAATGTGCTTTGAAAGATTCAACAACTATTCAATTGTCACTGCCTCTTACAAGATATATCTAAATAGATCTATATTGTTATTAATAATATTATAAAATTACACTGATTAACGGTGTGAAACCTTTGTTATTCATTAGGAGAATGTAAAATATCTATGTATCTCGAACATTTTGTTTACAATTTAATAATATTATAAATAAATAGGTGGCTAATTTCGTATTCTAGTTGACACGAAATATCAGTAAAATGACGTAGGAACGAATTACTTCGAAACTAAGGCTGTGGAGCCAAACCAAAACCGATCGATTGGGAGTCGGCAGCCGCGCGACCACCCTATGATATTATAATTAGATTGTCTGCTATATTCTATGCTTGTTCATAAGTAATTAATGTGTAAGGTTAGGTGAGTTCGCAATAGAATGTGTGGCCGGCTGCCGGTCCCGACGAACGCTAAAGTTACATCATGCGGCCATGATGTCTCCTTAGTTTAGCATAAAGCAATAATCGCCGAAATCCTCGATATCTAATCTTTCGTTGTGTGCGCTGCGGGCGTCGAGTTTCATTTACATGTTAGTAAACGGCTATCGATTGCGGGGATTCCGGCTATTATAAGTTGGCCTCGATTTTTAACTGACATTCATTATGTAGATGTTAACTCTCCCGACCCTGAGCTATGAAATGTGTAATTCTAGACATAAGACTAGTTGCTTGTTATTTGATAGTGTTTGTGTAACGTATATATATATATATATATATATGCATGTACTCTGATGTTTTAGTGTTGCGTTCTATTCTTGACACTATAGATGTGATTGCGGGTTGATAGCGCCGGTCGGCGCGGGCACTCGTTTCTGAATACGCGGCCTGCGCGACCGTCGTCGGTCGGTACGACCTGTACCTTGCTAATTGTACATTTCATTGTATTGGGTTCGACGATTTCTATGTACCTACTTAGCAAAAAGTGACAGCCAGAGCGGGCTCGGATGCAGCAGCTATATACAATACTGATATAATTTTCGAGGTGAAAATATGTGTTAATGGCAAACGGCCATCGCAATACTTCCTTACTGCTCTGATCAGTTTGTTACTCTAATTTTATATCAAAATTCACAATAAGCATGACATGAATTTAATTGTATAATGTATTAGTAAATATGATTTTAAATCGAGGCCATTGTAACGATGTCTTGTTAATATTTAATATTGTTATTATTGTATGAAGAGTAATCGCCATAAGGGCAGAAACGTTTTATTTATTTTGTTCTAAGTTACTAATTCTATATTATTAGGTGGGAAGGAGCAGTCCCAACTGAACTTTGTGCTTTTAGCATCTTACTGTAAGAATATACAAACAATAAACAGTTCAATAATAAATAAAAGTTGTCTTATTTCGGAAACCTATATTTTCTCATTTATTTTAATGAGAGAGAAGTTGAATCAATGTTTTACGTGAAATTGAGATGATCCCACGAAGGCACGCGTTTTGAATACCTTACAAGCTGGACACAATAGTAAAAAGAATAAAATAAATAAATGTAAGCATAATGGGGGGTCTTATCGCTTAACAAAGCGATCTCTTGCATATTGACATTGTCATAACTGGTGGAAAGCCATCTATAAGCTAAAAAGGTGGCTTTTCACCAGAGCTGTGTGAGGAAGCTGAGCGGTGCGCGAGGAATATAATAGGTTGGGAAAAAAGTCTTCGCATTATAGTATGTATGAACTTGTAATAAAATCTCTTTGGTTCTACTATTTGTATGTGGCTGGTTTTGGTATCATTCAAAGTTTAAATTTTAAAGAAGATAATTCCAAATACAAATTAGGAAAATGTGTGATTTTTATTTGTTTTTCGTACTGTAAAGATGAGTGAATCTAATGAAGAAGTTCGATACATTTTAAAATTTTACTACAAAAAAGGTAAAAATGCAACGCAAGCCGCGAAAAAAATTTGTGATGTTTATGGACCTAGTGCAGTGTCTGTGAGAGTAGCACAAATTTGGTTTAAGCGTTTTCAATCCGGAAATGTTGATGTCAAAGATGGACGTCGCTCTGGTCGTCCTATTATGGATAAAATTGATGCCATTTTTGAAAAAGTGGAGCAAGTTCGGCATATCAGTAGTTACGACGTAGCTGAAGAACTGGGAATTGACCACAAAACAGTTTTGGCGCATTTGAAAAAACTGAGTGCACAAAAAAGCTCGATATTTGGGTACCCCACGAGCTCACCGAAAGAAACCTAATGAACCGTGTACTCATTTGTGATTCTTTATTACGACGTAATGAAACCGAACCATTTTTGAAGAAGCTGATAACTGGTGATGAAAAGTGGATCACGTACGACAAGAACGTGCGAAAAAGGTCGTGGTCAAAGGCCGGTCAGGCTTCACAGACTATGGCGAAACCCGGGTTAACTCGCAACAAGGTGATGCTGTGTGTGTGGTGGGATTGGAAGGGCATTATTCATTATGAGCTGTTATCACCAGGCAGGACCATCGATTCTGAACTCTACTGCGAACAACTGATGAGATTAAGGCAAGAAGTTGAGAGAAAGCGGCCGGAATTAATCAACAGAAGGCGTGTGGTTTTTCATCATGATAACGCTAGACCTCACACATCTTTAACCACTCAGCAAAAATTAAGAGAGTTTGGCTGGGAGGTGTTAATGCATCCGCCGTATAGTCCTGACCTTGTACCTTCAGATTTCCACCTGTTTCGGTCTCTTCAGAATTCTTTAGGCAGTGTCAGGTTAACATCACGAGAGGACTGCCAAAACCACTTGTCGCGGTATTTTGATCAGAAGCCCCAAAATTTATATAGCAATGGGATCATGTCCCTACCTACAAGATGGCAAAAAGTTATCGAACAAAATGGTACCTACATACTTTAGTTAAATGTAAATAAACTATATGAAAAAATGTTTTGAGTTTTCTTAAAAAATGCGAAAAAACTTTTTCCCCAACCTAATATATCTTCAATGGGATTACTTCATTTGCGTAGCTGCATAACTCGGCTATCCTATCGGTGAATGTTTAACTCGCTCACCGCTTAGCTTCCTCGCACAGCTCAGTTGGAAAGTTCGGGTGAGTGTTATTCGAAAAATACCGTTGAATTGGTTGTATTTTGCCTACAGTACAATCTACACAGTACACTGACAATCCATTGCGGGTTCCTTATCCGTCGGTAACCAGCTACGACATGTATCAACGAAAAACGAGTCAAAAGTTTGACACTTTTTCAAGAAGATACGAGTCGTAGTCGGTTACCGACAGATATAGGAACCCGCCAACGGTAAATCCTACTGTGGGTCAGTTAGGATGTATAAGACAAGACGTATGTATGTATGTGTGGATTATTCCTTCTGACAAAGCCAGCATACAGCCGTAACTAAAATATTATTGTATTATTAATTGTTAAAATACTAGTTAGGTAAATGTTTTGCTAACATTTTTTATGTGATGAAGTTGACGTAACTAAGTGTTCTATAAGTCCCTATGGTTTTAAATAAATGCATATGAAATATGATACCCTGTCCCTGACCCCACCGGGGATCAACGGGAAGTTTTTAGTAGCATTTGTCCTCTCTAAAATATTGCTTGGTCACCACAAAAAAAGTTAAACCCTGACCAATTTTTGTTTGGAAATTTATTTAAACACTGTTTAGCGGCTGTTCAACTTTTTAGTGGTAAGGTAACCCAATTGTATTTTGAATATTATTGTAATTTTTAAGTATGTATGAAAGAAAAAACAAAACGAAAAATAAAAACAAGATTTATTAATTAAATAGCTAGCTAGCGTTGCGTAACAATATCACCAGTCCCGCGAGACTCGAGGTAATCATTGACACACTGTTGGTATATTTACATAATACTTTGCTTTATAAAATTAATACTAAGTTGTACATGGCAGGTTTCACTTCACGAATTTGAGGCCTAACGACTGGCTCATGAAGCACAGGATATCCGTGTGCTCCTCAATCTGAAAAATAAACAATACAAGTTAATATTTTATATAGAACTAGCAGCCCGTCCCGGCTTCGCACGGGTGGACATTTAATTGTTAAACATTTTTTATGGCATTTTTTTGCACCAATTGCAGCAGGAAAGCAGTCTGATTGTTAACTTCAAAATATTTTTTTCAATAACCTCCTGTGCGTTATGAGCGCCTGGTACTTCTAAAAAAGAAAAGTATCAGTGTGTGTGGATTTATATTTTAAAAGTATAAAGTACCAGGAATTCAGAAGTTTGCAGGAAGTGGTTGAAAACGAAGACCCGCCATTTTCAGTGCTCCAGCAATTGCAGCAGGAATTAAAGTTTTGGTAGGGATCCCGGATTTTTTTTAGTAATAAATATACAGTATAATTTACTCAGGGATAATGTAGCATTCTAATGATGAAATAATGTTTAAAATCGGACCAGCAGTTCGAATCAACCTAACATTGATTTTACTAATCAGATTTGCAATCGCATTAAGAATTCGCGATCCTATTTCTTGAATTCCATTCACAATTCCCACAATTGACATCTAACTCCCTCCATACAAGCAGACCAACTAAAAAAACTAATTTACTGCGAGATAAAGATTTGCGGGAATTTAGTCTTAAGTATCAGAAGTACGTGTGGATTTATATTTTAAAAGGATGTACCCGGAATTCACGAAATACACAAAGTTACAAAGTAATTTAATAAGTGCACTTTTATTGAGACACCCTATATAAATAAAGTTGGAACGTACGATCTTAGCAGTGGGCTTGCCGCCGCCGTGGCCCGCCTTGGTGTCGACGCGCGCAAGCAGCGGTCGGCGCTGCGCCGCGTCACGCGCCGCGTACTGTAGCGCCGCGATGAACTTCAGCGAGTGCAGCGGCACCACGCGGTCGTCGTGGTCCGCCGTCAGCACTAACGTCGCCGGATATTCCGCGACACCTGCAACATAAACATTTCAATAAAGTGCAAGGCTGAAACAAAACTCCGAGAAGGAGCATCAGAAAATCTGGGAACGCAGAACTGATTGCAAGCAGACCAAGAAAATGCTTCCGATAAAAGACCGGGAGATAACCAACACACTGCTAAAGATACTAACACGTGCGGATGATGGTAGAGATCATCACAGGACACTGCGAACTAAATTACCATCTCCTGAAGACCACGGATGGTGGGCTATGTCGAGGATGCCTACACGAGGAAGATACAGTGGAGCACAGTATTAGTATTACATTTATGCTACCTAATGTTACACAAGTTAAAGCAGATATAAAAATCAAAGACGAGGAGTTGGCTCTTGTGGACACCACCGTATTTTTAGTTATAACCCTAGATAATAAGCTTCAATGGGGCCCTCACATTGATAAGTTGTCGAAGAGACTTAGCTCTGCGGCATACGCAGTCAAAAAGATCCGTCTCTTTACAGACGTAGACACAGCTAGACTAGTTTACTTCAGCTACTTCCACAGCATTATGTCATACGGTACGAGGCATGCCTTTTAAGTTCTGTCGTTTCCATATTTTCCGGCAATTTTGAATTTGGAACTGTTCTATATTCGAATGTGTTTACATTTTGAATCTCAAAACAGTTGAAAGTATTAGGATTAATGCTATTGTTTAGTCACAGTTTCGATTTGAATCTGTCAGGTCACGTACGAAAATGAATCTTTCTAAGGAAAATGTTCGTGCAATAATTTTCTACAACTTTAGAAGAGGCCTGACACGGCTTCAGTGTTTAGAAGAGCTAACATATGTGTTCAGTGATGTAGCCCCATGTCTGCGGACTGTCGAACGCCGGTATTTAGAATTCCAGCGTGGACATACTAGTGTTAGTGACAGATTTCGCGAAGGACGCCCAAAATCCGCCTTCACTGAAGATAACATCATTGCTGTGAGACAACTAATTCTCGAAGATCGTCATGTGACGTATCGAGAGATAGAGGCTCTATTAGGCATCTCAGGGACAACCATTCAGAAGATCTTGCATGAAGCGCTTGGTGTGAGAAAGCTAGTTTGCCGTTGGATACCGCATCTGCTTTCCGACGATCACAAGGCGGCCCGCGTCAGATGGTGTAAGAAAACTCTGCAAAGGTTCAACCGAGGGGAGTCAAATCACGTCTACGACATCATAAGTGGTGACGAATCTTGGATCTATGCCTACGATCCTGATACCAAACAACAATCTACAATCTGGGTCTTTCAAGACGAGCCAAAGCCGACTAAAGTTGTTCGTTCTCGAAGCACTTCAAAGAAGATGGTGGCCACGTTCGTTGGAAAAACCGGCCATGTTGCGACTATTGCACTTGAAGATCGTAGAACGGTTAACGCAGAGTGGTATACTACAGTTTGTTTACCACAAGTCATCGCCGAACTTCGAAAATCTAACTCAAAGCGACGCATCATCCTGCACCACGACAACGCAAGCTCACACAGCGCTCGTCAAACGATTGAGTATTTGAAGCAGGAAAAAGTAGAAATTCTTGACCATCCTCCATACAGTCCTGACCTAAGCCCTAACGATTTCTTTACATTTCCTAAAATTAAGAAAAGTCTTCGTGGTCAAAGGTTCCAGTCCGGTGAAGAAGCAGTCGACGCTTTCAAGACAGTCATTTTGAACACCCCACTTTAGAGTGGAATAAATGTTATAATAACTGGTTTGAGCGAATGGAAAAGTGTTTTAAGCTACGTTGTGAATACTTTGAAAAACAATAAAAAGTACTATAAGGTTCTAGATGTGTTTTTTTCTTCAAACGACAAAACTTAAAAGGCATGCCTCGTATAATGCTGTGGGGGAGTGCTGCAGATATAAACACCGTTTTTGTGCTGCAGAAGAGGGATGTTCGTGCAATTTATAATATGGGCCCCAGAGAATCATTACGCAACAAGTTTAAAGATATAAATGTTATGACATTCCCTTGTCAATACATCTATGAAAATCTGATGTATTTTCACAAGAATATTAATTTGTTTAAGAAAAATAGCGATATTCATAATTTTAATACTAGAAATAAAAATAAACTCGCTGTTGCCACTTGTAGACTCCATAAAGTTATTAAATCGTTTAAAGGGCAAGGTGTACGCTTTTATAACAAACTTCCAAGGGATGTACAAAAATTGACAATTAATAAATTTAAAAACGTAGTTAAACTAAATCTTTATAAAAAAGCCTACTATAAAATATCGGATTATTTAGATGATAGAGAAGCTTGGGATTGAAATTGCTCCGACTCGTTAAAAATGTTACAATTTAGACGTAATTTATTTTCTGTATTATGTATTGTAAAAGGATCATTAAAAAAACAACCAGCCTTGTTTCTTGCCTTGGTCGCGAAAGAACAGGCAGTAAAATTGACGTTTCAAAGTGATCCTTGTGATTTTAATGACTGCCAAATACCCTAAGTCCTACTCCGCTACTTCAAGGAGTTGGGATGGCTGGGGTCTGGTTAGAAGGGGGATAATGCACAATACACCCCTATGCGGGACGTCAGTGCAGATCTTATCCCCCCCCCCCCCATACAATTTAAAAAACCCCCGACCAATAAAATCCCGTAAAACTGATTCTGCCCCAACGGCCGTCTGGGCATCGGGTTATGTGCCCCGCTAAAAAGTAGACATGTCCTTCCCCAGGATATATTGCCAAATTTCATTACGATCCCTTAAGCCGTTTAGTCGTGAAAAGCAAACAAACACGAGTTACTTTCGCATTTATAATATTAGTATGGATCAGGGATGTTGCAAATGCAGATTTTTTGACATCCGCGGATTCCGATACGGATCTTAAGATTTTTTGAAGAAACTCCGTTTTGGTCCAGATTTAAAACATAAAATATAAACTATTAACTGCAGAAAACTCGTTTAGCATATAATACTCACTGTATACTCACAATAATACTCAAAACTAGAACTAAAAAACTACAATGTTCATACGATAAGCAAGTAAACACGTTATGATTGATTTATGAGACACAAATGATAAACAATAAAAAACGCGTCGGATCTTGTCATCGAAATCTTCACTCCTATTGGTCAATCAGCAGATTACGGATGCAGATGTCCAACTCGATGCGGAGGCTCCGCATTTGCGGATGCGAATATTCGCAACATCCCTGGTATGAACAACAACTATCAGGGTGGTACAACTCATGATCTTTTTAAAAACTGAAATCGCTTAGCAGTGATCCCTATCAGAAAACCTTTAAATGGAATTAAGTGAGGTAAAATAGTAGATAGATAGATAACTCTCTATTATTATTATAATATTATTAGCCCGTAGAGTCCCACTGCAGGGCAAAGGCCTCCCTTCCCTCCTTCCCTCCATTCAGTTCATCCCTCCATCTCCGCCTGGGTTTACCACGAGACCACCGCCCGTTTGGAACCCATTCTGTAGTGGCCTTAGTCCATAGCTCCTCCAAAACGTATACGAAACTCGATACTGCGCTCCAAAACACAGATAGCTGACGTGGCCCTAACATCAAACTTTATACAACAACAAAATTGAAGTGGGACTGGGCAGGACACGTTTGTCGTACATCTTACTTAAATTAAAAAAAAAACAAAAACATTTTACAAGACACGCGGTAATACAAGTGGCGGTCTTATCGCTAAAATCGATCTCTTTCAGACAACCTTTGGATGGGTTGGATTTAACGAGAACGTTATAGGACGGTAGCTTTTCATAAAATATTAAAGTATTATTAGTAAGGTAAACAAAAAATTACAATCTAGCCAAGTGGGGTTACATTGACCCATTCCAGAGGCAGTGCACTGCGGGGCCACCTTACAAACAATGGCCCACCTGCTCTCATGTACTCTCTGCCCCACTATCTGCACACGAGAGGACTTGTACTGAGCAAACGAGAGGGGTGTGGAAGTTGCTCTCTATTAGGCTAATACAATTTAGTAATCAACAGCATTGAGACGACAGAAGAAGAAGTAAGGCATACCATTCTCAGGCCTGTGTATATTGTGCAGCGGCGAGTACTTGAGCAGGTATTGGAACTGGGTCTTGTTGTCGGAGCTGCCGTAGTCGGACGTCCACGCGTGCCCGATCGTGAACTTCTGGAACCTCAGCATGTCCAGCACTCTGCAAAGTACATACATACATTCATTATAGACTGATCTTGCTCATCATTAGGATCTCTTCATGGATCGTAAGGGCACACGGCTTTTTTAACCGCGTAGAAGACGCGACGAGAAAGTTTGTACGCGCGTTTGAATCGATACAAATGCTGCAATCTGCTTTTTAGGCCTCTACTAAAACGCGCGTCGTCGGCGAGTTTAAAATACGCCGTGTACATATTGCCCTAAGAGGTTTAAGAATAATAAAGGCCATAGGAATAATAAAGGGAGCATATTTCTATCTTTATTTGCAGCGTGGACATATTAACTACTATAATTGTAAGTAATCTGCAACAATTTTGGTGACAGTTGCTTTGTGCTCAGTTATGTGGTTTGGAATTTGTTAAGCGGTTCTGACTAAAATATGGATAAGACATGTGAAATGTTGCATAAAAAATACAACTCTATGGATCGCTTCAAAATGCGTAAAACCCCGCTAGCGCTAGATAAAAAATCCAAACGACACAAAATAATTAATCTCTGGACAAACTGCTTGATAACGAGGGAAGGACGTATGAATTAATAAATTAAAATTCTTTTTTATACCTTACAATAGTTAAAAACAAATTAATGTAAGCATAATGGGCGCTCTTATATCTTCCTGACAACCTTTAGATGGAGAGTATCATTGTTTAATGGAAGATTGGCCGAGGTGTAAAAAAGAATATACTTAATAATAGAAAAAGAAAAATTACTTAACCTTAAATACTATATATTATAATATTACATACATAAATAATTGTAAATAAATAGCAGGTCAGGACTAATGTGTCTGGATCTCAAACGCCATCATTCTGTCAAACCACTCGCCTGTATCCAACAACTGATTGCGGAACTCAAAGAGAACACAAAGCTACACTAAAACACTAAAAGAAAATCTAATAGGTCCGATTTAGAATAGAATAGAATCAAAATTTATTTGCAACGTCACATAAATATAAAAAAAATAGATAATAGTACAAAATATCAAACATAAAACATCTATCGTTTTGTCTGTCGTCGTATTTGACGTCTATCATTTTGCATGCCGTGACTACTTTGTACGATACGAACGTCTACACAACAAATCGAAAAAAACCGGCCAAATGCGAGTCGGACTCGCGCACGAAGGGTTCCGTACCATTATCTAGATAAAAACGGCCACAAAAATCATGTATGTTGTATCCCCTCCCTTAAATATTTATTTTATTCTGTTAGTATTTGTTGTTATAGCGGCAACAGAAATACATCATCTGTGAAAATTTAAACTGTCTAACTATCACGGTTCATGAGATACAGCCTGGTGACAGACGGACAGACAGACAGCGGAGTCTTAGTAATAGGGTTCCGTTTTACCCTTTGGGTACGGAACCCTAAAAATCAACAACATAATGCAAAACAATTGGTTATTATGTTATCAAAACTCTAAAACAATTATCACCAAGTTTCACTAAAAATGAAAAGACACTCAGAAACACTAGTTAAACCAGGGCCCGTAGCCAAATTACATTCGCTACGAATCTATTCGATTTCTACATACATTTGTTGTCGCTGTATCACGTGGTATTTCTATAGCGTGTGTCAAATCCCATACATTTTCGGACTTATCGACTAGCGTCATCGCTAATCGACTGTAACTTGGCTAAGCCCCTCTGGATCAATATTTCTACAAGACGATATTCCAATGTGGTGAATTATTTGGTTTTGTTGTTCGTTAGTTTTAATACGTTTTGATTTCCACGAGTTTAGGGAGATTAATATTCCTGGACGAGATAACGTCAAATACAGAATGAAAAACATAATTGATAAATAATTAAAACTAATATCTAGATTTAGATCTTGTGGACGGGATTAGAGATTAATTCAATACTCAATACATTTATTAATTTCACATGTTTACAAAGTTGTTACAGGTAGATAGTTTCAAATGTGAACAAATATAAGGTACAGGATTCATAAGACACTTACCCAACTTGTACTATAGCGGCGCCGAACAAATCCGGGCGTTGGTTAATGCAGGCCGCTACCAGCAGGCCTCCATTGGACCCTCCCTGTATGGTAATAAGGCTGGGTTTGGTGTATTTGTTCGCGATGAGGTACTCCGCCGCGTACTGGAAGTCGTCGAATACGTTCTGTTTGTTGAGGAGGCGGCCGGCGTTGTGCCATCGCTCGCCGTATTCCCTGGGAAATAACATTCAATTAAAAAAAAAGAAAGATAAAAGGCTATATAGTTGCGTATTTGTAAGCGTTTGTAGTGTAAGACAGGAGTTCCTAAACTTTTAAGATAACGGAACACCCACCAAATTCCTTTTATTTTGTGGAACCCCCATATCAAACTGTGGTATTATTTAACAGCCAAAAATAAAATTAATTTCTCGGAACCCTGGTTGGTGACTTTTCTACGGAACCCACTTTAGGAATCGCTGGTGTAAGGAACGCACCGAACGCGATGCGGGGCGGCGCTGAATACGTAAGCCGTGGATTGCTGTCGCTGGTCACGCCGTCCTTTCCATACCCACAGCGCGTATCTTACGTGTGAAAGGGACGGCCTGACTAGCGACAGCGACGCGACAGCAACTGGCTTACGTAATAAGGCTATCGATCATTCATTTGACGACCTCCGTGGCGCAGTGGGCGTACAGCCGGCTGAGACGCAGGAGGTAGCGGGTTCGGTTCCCAGCGCGGAAGAAATATTTGCATGATCTACAGATATTTGTTCCGTATCTGGGTGTTTTTTTATATATTATAAGTACGTATTTACAAAAAAATTGTATATAAATATTCTATCAGTTATCTGGTTCCCATAATACAAGCTCTGTTTGGGGCTAGATAGCGTTGTGTGAAATGTCCAGCAATATTTATTTATTACATCATTACGTCGTCTTTAGACACCGCAGTTTAGAGGAACGTTGGATTTCCAACTTCAATATTGGATTTAAATAAACACTGCTTATTGTGCCCGACCTGATAAAGGTTGCTGGAAGCCGTTGGGTGCAGGCCGCACAAGATCGGTCACTCTGGAAATCTATGGGGGAGGCCTTATGTTTAAAGAGCAACAGAGTTCCTTGTGAAAGGACTCACCCGTGGAAGTAGTACCATCATACCTATTTCTGCCAAGCAGCATTGCTGTGTTCCATTTTGAAGGGTATGATTGCCGGTGAAATTACAGGCTCGTGAGGCTTTACACCTGTGTGCTCATGTTGATAGACACAGGGCAGTGCATCGTAGGACAAGTTTCTAACGCGTGTGACCTACGAGGCAATTATAACAGTGACCACTCAACATCAGGTGGGTCATAAGCTTGTTCCATATCCAGGTAGTATAAAAACATATGTTCAGCAGTGGCCGCTGTGGCTGATAATATCTAGATCTTCGTGCTTCATCTTAGACATCATCACTTGTGGATTCCTAATTTGTCTATTGTTTACAAATTCACCCTGTACAGGTATTAGTACTCACCCTCCGCCCCTAATGTTGGGTATAGCGACGATGCCGTTCAAGTGCTGCATCAGCACTATCCGAGTGATGCTGAAGCTCGGCTGGATGTTGATGTTGAAGCCTCCGTAGCCGTACAGCAACACTGGGTTTGTACCGTCTTGCGGCAAATTCTGAAACAAATACAAAAATATAACCTTTTTCCAAGATTTTAAAACCATCTCAAAAATGTTCAAGCCTAGACGGGACATGAACACTATCCAACTGTGCTACCGGGCTATGTCACGTCCGGGTCCGGTCCGAAATTAGTGATGATTCAGATTACGAGATTACGAGTAAAAAGCCGTTAGCTCCATGCACAGGAAAACTTATGCAGTTTTTGGTCTGCTCAATGCCAAACGTTGCAGTTTAGTACATTGACAAGAGATGTCGCGTTGCTTATTTCAAATAGTATTCGTAAGTGTTCGGATAACACTATAAAAATAAAAATACTATTTGATATAACCTTGTTACCATAAAAAAGATAAACAACTGTCTAACACGTGTTTAAAAATATCCTAACCAATTTTTGTATAGGATATTTTTAAAGATGTACTAAACAGTTTAATTTTATTTGTAGTAACGCATTACCTCGTAGGTCACCCATCTAAGATACGTGCTCTACGATGCACTGCTCTGCGTCCATCAACTTGAGGCATACAGGTGTAAAGCCTCATGTGCCTGTAATTAAGCGCAACCATACCCTTCAAATCGAAACACAGCAATGCTGCTTGGCGGCAAAAATAGGCATGGTGGTAGTACACTTTCACAAGGAACACTACTACGCTATTTTGATTAATGGAATAAATAGTTGAAAATTCTTACCTTTTTAGATACAATAAACATGGGAACTTTAGTTCCGTCCTTGCTCGCGTAGAACACTTGCTTAGCTTCATACTGCGAGGGGTCGAAGCCTTTAACTTTCACTTCTCTGAATACCTGAAAAAAGAAAAGATTTACTTTCAAAAACTTAAGGGCTCGAAGAGCTGACTGCCGTTGGGGCAATGGTATCTCGAATGGAGACCACGCTCTGGAAAGCGCAACGTAGGACAGCCCCTAACTAGATGGAAGGACTACCTAAAAAAAGATTCTGGGAGGCCACATAAGATCGGTCGCTCTGAAAATCTATGGAAAGGCTTATGTTCAGCAGTGGACGTTCTATTGCTGATATGATGATGATGAGAGACATCTCATCATCATCATATCAGCAAAACATTGTATTTTTCAGTGCATGATCTCCACACAAAATTCTTTGTGCCTCTCTATCTATCAAGAAATATTTTTGGTAGGCGCTGTATGCTGCAAAAACCAATGAGCGTTTTGTAAATTACAGATAATTACCGTTGGTTTGTAAGGCTGCTGCTTAAAGTTGACATGGAATATAACTCCGGGGGACAGGAACGAGGTGAAGTGGTAGAATATCTCCGACTGCGTCTTTTTGCCCGAGAACGCGACGATGGAGCCGACGTCCAGCTCGAACGTTTGCAGCAGGACGCCGGACTTCATACTGTGCAGCTGTAGTACACTCTGGAACAAACATTATCTGACTAAAATATATAATTTTAATTAAAAACAAATAATATACATAATGTGACATTTTAATTTAATTTATTATTTGTGGAAATATTATTGTGTATGTATTTTTAATTGTTTATTGCTAAATTTTAAGATTTTGTGTTGGTTTTAAGGAATATTTAATGTATTTTATCTGAATTAAATAAATAAATAAAAGATGTCAGTGCGTGCCTAAGGCACTTGTCTCATCGCCGGCGAATATGCGATTAGCTATCAAAGATATAGATTTCGTGTTAGTAAAAGAGACACGTATATTAATAGTTGATCGCTGGCCGTTCACACTGCCAGCGAGAACTCGCTCTCGACTATTTTGTCGCAGCGATTACAACACTCGCTCAGCGATGCTTGCTTGGCGGTCAGAACACACGCGGTGAGATAATGAGTATCGGCCGCCGCACTCACTCACTCGCTGCACTAGCCCAGCGAGACAACTATAGGAACTACACACTCGCTTCTCGCTGCGAGACAACTCGTTTCTAGCTCTACGCGCTTCTCGCTCATCGCCGGCGTGGGACAAGTGAATAAAGACGGACGACGGCACCGAGGAATAAAATTATTTATTTTATATAATATGCTGGACATTTCAAACAGCGGTACCTAGCCCCAAACTAAGCAAAGCTTGTACTATGGGAACCAGATAACTGATGGAATACTTGTATACTTTTTGACGTGAATACGATTTTAAAATGGTTTCTATAGTGGGAGGCAATTCAAAAAACGAATAATGACAAAATCGGGGGATATAGTTTGGTGTGCATATGTTTGGTACACATACCTTTACGTCTCTGATATAGTGGATGACTAGTTTATCATTGTCGACTGCCGTGGCCCAGTCTAAAACATCACTGGAGTGTTCCTGAAAAACAAAATGTATATCATCCAATTATTATTATTGCAGCAATTAAGAACAATTTTATGAAAACACTGGTTAATGCGCTTCAGCGAACAGAGTTGTGACAACTTTACGTTGTCATTTCTTGTCCTTAAAGCCTATAATATTTGAGGATTGCCTGTCTTTGAAATTAACCTATTTAGACAGATTTTTATGGATAAAATTCAGACCATGTTCAGTCAATTTTTAACCAACATGTATTAATAGACTAATTTTTTTTTTAATTATCTAATAACATTTTCTGCGCGCCCTTCTACCGCGTCTAATAGATAGATAGTTAGAAAATATTTTTTTCCGTGGCACCGACGCCGTGAGCGAAGAGCCGGCTGAGACACAGGAGGTTGCGGGTTCGATTCCCGTCGCGGAACAAATGCGCTTTCTCACAGTAAGTCGTATTAAAATGATCCTTATGACTGGAAAGAATAAAATTTAAGACGGGAAGAACACATTATGCTTTGATTTGATTTATGCAAGTCACGTTTACGGAGCGTTGTATGGTTTGAACTTACCTCTTATAAGTGATCATGGCGCATGCAACTGCGTCGAAATATTGGGATACTCAAAAACTCACAAATCATAGTAAATATCCCGTTTTTAGTGCAAATAGTGTTCGTAACAATAATAGTTTCAAAAGTTTTACCTCTATTAGAGTTTCCCATTTGTCTTCAGTGAGATCATTCAAGTCGATTTTGATCAGTCTGTAGTTGGGCGCGTTCTTGTTTGTGCGGAAAATACATACTGAGCCCTCGTTGGTAACGTACTGAAAGAAATAGTATTTACTATTAAGATAGATAATTCTTTATTGTCACACCAAATCACAATTAGTTAACCTAGAAAACTTAAAA
The DNA here is from genome assembly GCA_963924445.1 of Philereme transversata. NCBI lineage: Eukaryota > Metazoa > Arthropoda > Insecta > Lepidoptera > Geometridae > Philereme > Philereme transversata. Next base: position 18,696,593 of record OZ004342.1, read on the forward strand.
ACCAATACGTGGTGGTATAATCGCGCAACTTTATCGCTTCAACCGATCTTTTCGCGGATTTAACAAACGTGAGAGGAGGCGGTGTAATAAATACGTATTTAAGTAGGGCAAAAAATAAATAAATACCTAAAATATACCTACATATACTTACATAAATACATATATATGTACCTCAAAATATAATGAAAGGAATTACAACATTTACTTTAAAAAAGCTGCTAAGTACAGTTTGTACACCCAATTTTTAAAGATTAGATTCATTAGCACTGGCAATTTACACACACAAACATCACACACCCACAGCCTCTCATGCATACAACTCCGTCAACATAAGTCGGTACCTGGCTCGAAACGCGCCCCTCTCCCGTTCCCCCTGCCTCACTCCCGCCAGTAGCGTTGGCATACTTGTTAGCGATATACGCGTGCGCGTCATTTCAGTTCACTTCAGAGTTTTTTCTTTTACTGTTTTTTGTCAAATTGTTGGTTGTTGAAGTTTTTTGTTTTTTTACCATTTGAGCTTATTATCACACTAATATTATAAATGTGAAAGTTTAGATGTTTATTTATTTGTTTGTTACTCAATCACGTCGTAACGGCTGAACCGATTCAGTATATACATAGATTATAACCTGGATTACCACATAGGCTACCTTTTATCCCATAAATCAGTTCCCATGGGATAAAAATGGGGTGTCAAGATTACGTTTAAACTCATTAAATAAGTTGTAACCAGTGGGACGGAATGGGAATTCGTCATGAAACGCTAATCGAAGTCTATCGCAACATTATTGTTGAGTAAGACCGCAACGAAAGTCGTAATAAATCATTGAGCGAAAATTTTCTCTAGTCAAATACATTTTGACGCACGAGAGACGCGTTTTAAATTGCCGCCAATTTGTAAAAATAAATGACATGAATTCATTACACATCTACAGATTCAATGTTCTACGACATCAATGGATTCGAGAAGGAATGGTGGGAATCTGCCAAGGATCGTGATAGGTGGAAGGAGTTGGGCGAGGCCTTTGCCCAGCAGTGGGAAAATGTAGGCTAGTTAAAGAATAATAGATAGGCTTAGAGATGAGATTGGACTTACGTTACCTCATAATCAGCTTCGAATTTGTGCACGATCTGCGTGAGCGTGAGCTTGCCGTCGATCTCGGGCTGCTTGCTGAGGTCCGCGTAGAACAGCAGGTTGTCGCGGCAGTCCTTCACGGGAGACACGATCAGGTATCTGCCGCAGTCCGTCACTTCGGCTCCACTAGAAAATAACATTACACATACCATCCACACTAATATCAAACAATCTGAAGTAACTCTGTAACTCTCAAAAATCTAAAATATCTAGTCTCTTTGTTTGTTACGTTTTCACAACTAAACGGCTGGACCGATATCGATTAAAATTATGGCTTTTATACTTTAGAAAATACTTTAATAAATAATGACATGATCAATTTGACGGAGAATAATTACTAGTGGTTCGCCCCGAACTGAGATCTCGCGACTTTCTCATACAAACAAATATATATTATTCGTAATCTTTCACAATCAAAATAGTGCTACGAAATAAATAACCAAAAAACTTGACCTACAGTTTCATTCAAATTACAGGTAACGGGAGTTCATGTTAATTTGTTACTTTTTTGGGGTACAAATTGCAGGTATTCTGGATTTCAGACTTTTGCCTACATTTGTGTCACTTAAACTACACGCATACCAAATTACAGCACAGCGGGGTCACTGATGTACCCTGTGAATTACATCAAAGTTCAGTTTTTATTATGGCTAATAACTCAAAAAATACAAAGACTTTACTAAAAATAAATTTACTAATAAAGACTTTTCATTAGACGCCACTACCTACCTATGTATATATCAAATTTCACGATGATCGGATTAACGCTTAGAAAGTTATCCTCGAACGAACAAACATACATACAACGCCGATTTGCCCCAGTTAATTTGGAGATCTCGCTTCGCTCGATCAATAATGCCGCAAAGAAACAGGTCTTTGTACAATAAATTGTTTTGTAATGAATAGATAGTTACATTCTCCATAGAGGTTCTTCGGGGAACTCGACGACGATCACGTCCGCCGACTGCGGCGTGTTCAGACGATGGTAGCACAGTTTCTGGTCGCGGTTCACTTCGGTCTCAGAGCCGTCCGTCTTGCCTGTTTGGTCTGGGTAACGCTGGAAACCAAATAACGAGTTTAGAAGCGGTTTCCATTCCATTTATACATTACTGAAGTATTTAGTAACTCAATCAGCTGACGGCCATGGAGTAGAAAGGTTCTCGAAAGACCAAGCACTGGAAAGCGCAGCGCTTTTGCTTTTATTGACAAATCACGCGTGCGGATTACGGATTTAAACGGGTATTTATCGGGTATGTACCTTTTTTATTTATTATCCCGACGTTTCGATTGTGTTGCAGCAGCCGCCCGCGACCACGGCTGTTGCAACATCGTCGAAAGGAAAAAGGTAGATACGCGATAAATACCCGTTTAAATCAGTAATAATATTCAAATCACGCTCAATCAATGTTAATGGGAAGGAAAATACATGAATAATAAATACTTTGATCTTGTGATTGCTACACGTGTGAAGGTGAGTCGGACGTGGTATTGAACCGTATTAGTGGGACATAAAGTTGACTTTGGTATTCTTACGGAATAAAACAAGCCTTTGTTGTCCTTAGTCCACGACATGGATGCGAATTTGACCTTTTCTAGAACTTCCGGATAATCTTCACCTGTAAAAGAAAACAGTCTTGATATTGTCATAGTGGTCGGCCCCACACTAGGGACCTGTATCACGGGAACCGTTTACGATAGAAACATTTTATATAAACAGTGATGGAGGTGAATTGAATAATACATACTGGAAATCTGTATCACTAGAATATATTTTTTATGAGTAATACAAGATATAACATAAGAACAACTGTGCATGGAGTGTAGAAGACCGGGGGGGGGGGGGGGGGGGGGGGGGGGGGGTTTTGAATTTTATTTAATTATCTGCGCATAGAAAGTGCTGAAAGTGTGCACCTACCAGGGGTGGCCAAACTTCTGAGGTAGGTATGCGGTCTACATTATGATTAAAAAAATATATATAAAAACAACTAATTGTACTTTGTATCTGTTTGCATGTATTCTGTTTTGTGTGCCATAATAAACATTCTAAATTATATTAAATCAAACAGTAAATGAAACTAACCAGTAGCGACATCTTTGATATGTATCGTGATCCAGTCGGAGCCGCTGGCCGAGAGCCCGTACGCGAAGGTGTTGCCGTCCTCCGTGAAACGGCTGCCCGAGAGCGCGACGGTGCCGTCTTCGGAAAGGGTGTTGGGGTCTAGGAACACACGTGGCTCGCCGTCTAAGCTGTCTTGCACGTACAGCACGCTGAAAGAAAACTACACATTAACTGTTTGGAATGAGATGTTTTCACGACCATGTTCTTATAACTGCTAAGAGGCATTGCTCTATCACAAGCTGATAATCAAATGAAAGTGAATTGTCAATGTCAATTTCCGTACCAACATAATTTTGGAACTTGAAATACAAAAAAAAACATTAGTATTTGTATAACTGGCGAAGTGAGCCTGTTTTAGAAGCATTTTTTGCATTTGGCATATAAACCATATTTTTTGGCGGCTTACATCCAGACAGCGCCAACTATACTACACAGTACGTGTTTTGTTATGTACGACATTAAATTAAAACACGGGTAGGGCTAATGACTAGTATTGTTGCATATTGACTTTTTTCCAAAATCATAACCATAGAAACATTTTAATTTTCAAACAACCTTATGTCAAGTCCTAAACTATCACTGAAACAGCCTGTATAAAATAGGTAAACAAATCATATTCAATTATCAGGCATTGTCACAAAGACGGCGCTGATTTTTTCTAAAAATTGTTTATCGGAAATGTATCGATTACTGGATAAATATTCAAGTTACCGATATTACCCACCTCTAAAATTAGTTAATACAATTCCGGATGTGTGTTCATAATTAATGTCGTATGAAACAAAACAGGTTGTATAGTTGGAAATAGTTTTATTTTTAATTGACAAACCACGCCTGCAAATCCGCTCATCATAACATTCAAGATTCATAAGATTTGATGACTGAGGAATCGTGAACGAGTGGTGAAAAATTCCACGAGTAAAAAGTCTGGTGGTCAGCCGCAATTTTGGTAGGTGTACTTACTTCTGATTCTGCAGGCCAGTGTTCTTGAAGAAGAAATACCGATCCCCGCGCCGGAACGGACACGAGTATTTAGGATAGTTCCACAGCTCAGTCAGCCTGTCGTTGATGTCCTTCTTGTCGGGACATGCATTCAGGTACGGCCGAGTGATTTTGTTCTGTGCTTCAACGAATTCTTTGGTCTCGTTCGCGTCTGGGTCTTCGAGCCAACGGTACGGGTCTTTTATCTGAAATATAGGGGTTTTATTTGTGGCTTTTCTGTGATTGATTTTTTTTACACAACCTGGAGATGGAACAAGCCTACGGCCCACCTGATGTTGATTGATAACCACCGCCTATAACAAAGTATTGCCTCGTAGGTCACGCACCTCTTAGAAACGTGCCTTACGATATACTGCCATCAACTTGAGACATACAGGTGATGTAAAGCCTCATGTGCCTGTAATTTCACTGACAACCGAAACACGCAATGCTGCGGCATTTGGCGGCAGAAATAGATACAAAATATTTTATTTACCGAAAATTTACATCATACATTAAAACTTACCGGTTGTCCCTGCACTAGATATGGCGGTATTACTTTCCCAGACGAGCCTATTCACAAGAAACTCTTCTACTCTGTTTCTTATGGCATGGTAAAGGGATTTTGAGATTCGTATTTATATTTCGTTAATGTGCAAAACGTACGCACGTCTGCTTATTAGGGTAGGCTTTTTTATCATTATCTACAGATATTTGTTTTGGGTCTGGGTTCTATGTTTTAAAAGTATCTACTTAAAAGTATATAAGTATTCTATCAGTTATCTGGTTCCCAAAATACAAGGTTGACTTAGTTTTGGGCTAGATAGCATTGTGTGATAGGTTCAGAATTATTTCTTATTATATCTGTATACTAGCTTCCGCCAGCGGCTTCGCACGCGTGATCTGTCAATAAAAAGTAGCCTATGTGTCAATCCAGTTTATAATCTATCGACATACCAAATTTCACCAAAACGACGTGATTGAGTAACAAACAAATAAACATCCAAACTTTTGCATTTATAATATTAGGTGTGATAGTGTGATCTACGTTACTATACCTTTTTAATTTGGTTGGGTTAAGATTATGATTGCATTCATTAGGAAAACCACAAACCAGGGAAGGAATATATTTATGAGCCAAAACACAGTTAACAATTAGATAGAAGCGGTTACGGTAAAAACAGGTATTTTCAACTCGAAACTCATAAATATTTATTTTTTGCTGCTACCGCAAGAAAGGTCAATACTCCATTATATCGCTAGAAATAATCTTCTGTATAGACCAGTACTGCTTTAACGTGAGTTGAATACAATCGGTAATAAAACGAAGACAGAATATTAATAGCCCCCATTTATCATTGGTTTACAAAAACATGTTGTGGCATTATTTTTGCAACGCACCAAAAAATTGATGATACGGTGTTAATATGTCAATTTTAACTTTAATTATGATTTGCCTTGCTCAGTCTAGAAATCAATTAACACACTCCGGACCGAAATTGGTCGCTGCAGACGAAGCCCGTGTAAGTTGAGTATATGAGACTCCTAGCGGTCTGAATGCGACTGCGGAGCTCCCATTCAGTCCATATCCCATCTTCTCTTCTGTCCCTTGTGCCCCATTACCTGCACAAGAGGTAGGCAAAGGCACGTCCAACGCTATTGAAGCCAGCAAAGTATAATGTTAAAATAGATTAGGTTTATCATTGACACGCTAAAAGAAGAGGAATGTGTAAATGTGGTATGAAAACTACGAATAATTAAGTAAAATCTTGCAAAGACACATGTCATGTGCTCACGTTGTCAGGTGTCCAATTCTACTAAACCAATCGCTTCACTATGACAATGGTATCAGATGTGCCAAGTCACTTGCCATTTTTAAACGTATGCTCAGAGAACACTATCTGAGTATTTGTCGCTAAATATGTCATTTATTAATTATTTGTTTCTTAAATAAGTCTAAGTATGTATCTTTAAATTATTATGAGTAGTTATTATTTAGATTCATGTAATTTTCATTTCATCATCATCTACAGCCTATAAGTACCCACTGCTGGGTGTAGGCCTCCCTTTGTAAACGCCACCCTTCCCGGTCCTGTGCTTTGCGCATCCAGGAGTTGCCCGCGACTTTCTTTATATCGTCGACCCACCGCGCCGTCGGACGTCCTGGACTTCTTAGGTCTGTTCTTGGCCACCATTCGGTCAAAGATTTACTCCACCTGCCATCACCTCGTCTAGCCAATTTTCATTTATGTAAGTTTTAATTTTTTATTTTTATATAATTAGTATTAGTATGTAAACTACTCAAAACAAAATAGGGCCCACCCAATAAAATACGATTTAAATTAAAATAAAAAAAATACGTACAATTTATTTCAAGTTTAATTTTAGAAATAGGTTAACACATTCAGAATCATTAAAAAAAACATTACAATGCCTTATTTTTGCCAAAAAATCGTCAAGAAATGGGCGTTTTACACATTAACTTAAAATTACACGGTTTTCCAAAACAACACGTTGAAGACACGAGCACATTTTTTTTTAAACATGTTCTTAGGGTTGCTTCAATGCCTTATGTTTAGTAACGCGTAGGTCCTCCCCTATTGCGCACACACTCTCTGAGTCGGTTTGGAACACTCTCTATAAGGTGGATGACGTTTTCATCTGGAATTTGCTCCCAACACTTTTAAAGCAGTCCTGTCGGCCTTTGTAACTCCTGTCGGCTATGAATTTCAGTGTGGTTGTCTTTAAGGCTTCTTTTCAACTGGTCCCAGATATGCTCGATCGGATTCAGGTCCGGACTCATGGCTGACCAGGGTAGAACTGCGATACCAGCTTCGGAGATTGCACTTTGGGTCACTCTTGCAGTATGAGGGCGAGCGTTGTCTTGCATCAGAATAAAGTTAGGGCCTACTCGCTGTGAATATGGGATCACATGAGATCGGATGACATGCTGAACATAGCTGGCGGCCGTTACATTGCCCTCATCCAAAATCACTAGCTCGGTTTTGCCCATTATGCTAATCCCACCCCATACGATAATACTGGGTCCACCAAAGCGGTCAGTTTCACGAATACATGGTTCTGTAAAACGTTCTCCATGTCGTCGCCAAACTCGTACGCATCTGTCATCATTAAAAAACTTTACTTTAGATTCATCTGTAAAAAGCACTGTCCTCCAATTATTCCTGGTCCATTCGAGGTGATCACATGCAAACCTTAATCGCGCTGCACGGTGGGCTCTGGTCAATTTGAGCCGAACAACTGGCATTCTGGAGCGTTGTTGGTCTTCATGAAGTCTGTTGCGAACAGTTTGGTCACTCACTCGCGTTCCAGTGGCGTCACGTACGCGGTTTCTCAATATGCGTGCAGTTACAGTTCGCTCGCGACGCGCAGAGTCGGATGTATCGGTCTTCTTGGGAGGTTGTCGCTCGGGTTCTACCTGAACCGCGCCTCCTACTTACACTACCTGTCTCTTGAAAGCGTTCCCACACATTTCGAAATGCTCATCTTGACACACCTAAGCTTGAAGCTACCGATCTTTGCGAATTTCCCTGCTGAACCAAAACAAGGCTCTAATCCCGGATTCCGTGTCCATGTGATGTCGAGAACCAGGCATTGTTTATGCAAACAGTCATGTAATCGATAATTAAAGGTAAGGTTACGATAACTTCTTCATTAGACACAACAAACCCCACTGAGCAACGATGTAATGGCACTCACAGATTCTGCGGTATATCGTAAGATTTTGTTTCTTGTCTACCCACTTAAGAACTACCCTAAACTTGGCGTTTAAGTGTTAATTTATGATCAATAAATATGCCTACTTAACATTTCCATACATCAGTATGCCAACAACTCGCAAAAAAAAATGTGGCGGGCAAAATATCGAAATATTTCAAGTGGGCCCTATTTTGTTTTGAGTAGTTTATGTACATGTAATATGTTAGGTACACCATTACACCCCAGGTAATGTCTACACAGTCCATTCCATCCAAAGGTTGTCTGGTAGAGATCGCTAATTAGCGATAAGACCATTGTATCCATAGATTTACGTAGTTGTTTTTTTATATGTATTTGTTTCGTGGTGTGCAATAAAGTATTATCTATCTATCTATCTATCTAATGGTATCGTTGGAAAATGACCACTATAGAAAAAAAGAGAAAAAATACCAAAAGGTTACATACCTTTTGGTATTCTACTAACACAATCTTTTACCAATGACCGCCGTTGCTATGACAACGCCATTGAAAAGTTGGCAGCTTATGACAGGAACAACAATCATAATCGTTAAATAATGGTATGGCTCTATAATCGTTTTTCTTATAAATTAGCAGAATTGGGTCCCTGGACTGATTTCTTAAATTACCTACATAATTCCGTATATTATTATACTGTTTGTTTACAATGTATGCCATTGTTTCAACAGCTGCGAGGTAACTCCTCAAAGAAAAATCGTCTTATAAGTAAGCAATTTTTTTAATTATTCTTATTTTTTGCATATTTATGTTGATAGAAACATTAATTATTTTTGTCTGTGGTTCTGTTCTCAATCTCATTCTGTAACATTTACTATTTCTCTTCCAAATAAAAGTACACAGTGTGCACACGCAGAATTTTATTATATTTAACACAATTTTAGGAACAAAAAACCCTTTTCCCAGTTCGAAAGTTAGAGCCATTTTGTATTTCATTCTTGAGCATAAACGAAGGTGTATTCAATGAAGACTTCGTCGAAATTTATTAACAAAAACTATAAATTATGTCCTTTCCAAAGCAAAAAAAAAAAAATTCATACAACCCGTCCCAGGCTAGATCCATTAATCATGACAATAGGTCGCTACTGGTTGTGATTAAAATTATAAATTTGAAAGTAACTCTAGTTGTCATATGATGGAATCATAATAATTTTCCACATATCGATCTCCATCTAGTTAAATTTAATGGTCACGTTATATCCAAAACGTTTCATTTAATAACTTGTTCCTACCGCATCTAATACACTATACCTATGTTGTATTTGCCGTTCAGATAGATCAGTGATCCCGGACTTAGAAATCATAAATATATAACATTTATATTTTAGTATATTTGTTTAGATGTAATAACCCGTCAAGGACCTATTCTTCAGTCTGACGTTCTTCTTAAAATGTTACATATATATGTAATAGTTTTGTGGAACCAGTATTTTTGTTAGCGCTGGAGTGGTACTTTGAGAAGCATCTGCAAGGCTAGCACAGCGTTTTCCTCGTCTAGTATTCGAAAAAAAAACGTCAAGGCGCCTGTTGTCTTGTTCTCGCGAGACCAACACAATTTCAGAAGAACGTCCTCTTCCATGAATGTTATAGATAGAGAAAAAGACGTCTGTCGTGCTCCGTGATGTAGACTATTGTCTTGGAAGTGTAGAAAACATTTCTTCACCGTCATTCTCGCAATCGCCGTGCTCGAGACTGTCGACTAGTTTATTCTCTCTTCCAAAAATTACACTTAGATTAAGAGAAAGTTACTGTGCTACACCAGCTGTTCACCTATAGTTTTTTTATATATTAAACATTTAGACATACAAGCTGTCGGGCCTCCTGATGTTAAGTGGTCACTGTCGCCTATAAACTCCTGCAGCACTCGTTACACTTCTCTTGAAGGCGTCCATGTTTGAAGTCCACCGGGAAAACCTCCGGGGGAAGGTCCTTCCACATCTTACAGGTGCGTGGAAGAAACGAGCGGGTAAAGCGCACCGTATGAGACTTTCACGCGGCTACAATATGTGATCTACACTTGTTTTCATTATCCTGGATGGTTCTTGTTCTTGGAGTTCTTGTACCGCCCACTGCGACATAGCTCGAAGAGCTGACGGTCGTTGGGGCAGAAAGGTTCTAGAGTGGAGGCCATCACGCACTGGAAAGCGCAGCGTAGGACGGCCCCGTACTATATGGAAAGTCGACCTGTTGAAGGTTGCTTGGAGCCGTTGGTTGCAGGCCGCATAAGGCTACCTGTCCACTAGAGCGGGCAGGAGAAAAGAGGAGCAAAATTAACCAATCGAAGTGGACGACAAAGCGGAGCGGAGATTTTATGCAATTCGATTGGTTAATTTTGCTCCTCTTTTCTCCAGTGGACCGGCAGCCTAAGATCGGTCGGGAACTCTATGGGTGAGGTCTATGTCTGGCAGTGAACCTCCTATAGCTGATATGATGATGAATATCCTGGATGGTACTTGACTGTAAAGTTTCACGTACCTAGTTACTATTTCTTGTGTTAACACATACATCTAACGCCCGATTTACTGATTGTATAGATTAGTTCCACATTTAAGTCGTCATTCATTATCCATATTAGGCAGTTCAAATCCTCAATCGATTTAACGCCTGAAATAGGCACGATCACATCATGTGCCTTTGCTTGCGACATAAATAATCTATTGATTTGATATTGTAGGTAGACTGTTTGTAGGCATAGGGGTTCTCTCAATACTTATAATACTTGTGCTTATACTACTTGTATATAATATTAGTTGTAATATATAACACTATTTGTAACATAATAAAATATGTTAGATGGAAATGTATTTGACAGTTTTAAATTTATTAGTGTCGGAGCTGCGCTCTGAATGTATAACATGATAATTTGGGCATGACATTGAAATAATCAGTTCTGCAAGGTATTTGTTTTTTTTAACCAAATACTAGTAAAAAACAGTTTTGAGAGAAAACAGAACCAAATAAGTTTTCGTATATTAGAAGCAACTTAGCGACATAACGAAGTAACAACAAGTTTACCCATATATATATATACGACTGCCTCTGTGGCGCAGTGTGCGTATAGCCGGCTGAGACGCAGCAGGTAGCGGGTTCGATTCCCGCCGCGGAACAAATGTTTTCATGATCTACAGATATTTGTTCCGTGTCTGGGTATTTTTCTATATATTATAAGTATGTATTTACAAAAAAATTGTATATAAGTATTCTATCAGTTATCTGGTTCCCATAGCACAAGCTCTGCTTAGTTTGGGGCTAGATAGCGCTGTGTGAAATGTCCAGCGATATTTATTTATTTATATATATTTTTTTAAATTTATTTGTCACTTAACTATTTTACAAACAGTAATGTTTAAAAATAGCACTTTAAATCACTAAGGTTTGTAGGAATAATGCATCATAATAAGAGTCTACACCATAAATAACGGAAGCTCGGAAAAGGAAACAACAAAATGGAAAAAAGGTTCCCAAGAAACAGAAGATGCAGCGTATAACTGCCTACTGGGTGTCCAATTGGAGCGGTTTATGACCGTTTTTCGAAAACTGGAATAACCGTTCATCGAAAATGGGAGAGGCCTGGGTTCATCTTCTAGACGTTGCATTAAGGTTACTTTGTTACACCAACTTATTATATATTCCGCTCACATTGTTCAAGATATTATCTAGCAGATAGGTATGATCAAAGCTAAGGTTAGAATCATGACATGTAAATTATTGGTTTTGCATTGAATCGAAGGAAACAATGTTAGTAATAAATATCACGTACAGTCATTCAGTACGTGGTCTGGAAATAATTAAATAATACTAGAAAAACTTGTAGTTTTCTAGTTTACTTATGGTTAATACGAGGCATGCCTTTTAAGTTCTGTCGTTTCCATATTTTCCGGCAATTTTGAATTTGGAACTGTTCTATATTCGAATGTGTTTACATTTTGAATCTCAAAACAGTTGAAAGTATTAGGATTAATGCTATTGTTTAGTCACAGTTTCGATTTGAATCTGTCAGGTCACGTACGAAAATGAATCTTTCTAAGGAAAATGTTCGTGCAATAATTTTCTACAACTTTAGAAGAGGCCTGACACGGCTTCAGTGTTTAGAAGAGCTAACATCTGTGTTCAGTGATGTAGCCCCATGTCTGCGGACTGTCGAACCGCTGGTATTTAGAATTCCAGCGTGGACATACTAGTGTTAGTGACAGATTTCGCGAAGGACGCCCAAAATCCGCCTTCACTGAAGATAACATCATTGCTGTGAGACAACTAATTCTCGAAGATCGTCATGTGACGTATCGAGAGATAGAGGCTCTATTAGGCATCTCAGGGACAACCATTCAGAAGATCTTGCATGAAGCGCTTGGTGTGAGAAAGCTAGTTTGCCGTTGGATACCGCATCTGCTTTCCGACGATCACAAGGCGGCCCGCGTCAGATGGTGTAAGAAAACTCTGCAAAGGTTCAACCGAGGGGAGTCAAATCACGTCTACGACATCATAAGTGGTGACGAATCTTGGATCTATGCCTACGATCCTGATTCCAAACAACAATCTACAATCTGGGTCTTTCAAGACGAGCCAAAGCCGACTAAAGTTGTTCGTTCTCGAAGCACTTCAAAGAAGATGGTGGCCACGTTCGTTGGAAAAACCGGCCATGTTGCGACTATTGCACTTGAAGATCGTAGAACGGTTAACGCAGAGTGGTATACTACAGTTTGTTTACCACAAGTCATCGCCGAACTTCGAAAATCTAACTCAAAGCGACGCATCATCCTGCACCACGACAACGCAAGCTCACACAGCGCTCGTCAAACGATTGAGTATTTGAAGCAGGAAAAAGTAGAAATTCTTGACCATCCTCCATACAGTCCTGACCTAAGCCCTAACGATTTCTTTACATTTCCTAAAATTAAGAAAAGTCTTCGTGGTCAAAGGTTCCAGTCCGGTGAAGAAGCAGTCGACGCTTTCAAGTCAGCCATTTTGAACACCCCCACTTTAGAGTGGAATAAATGTTATAATAACTGGTTTGAGCGAATGGAAAAGTGTATTAAGCTACGCGGTGAATACTTTGAAAAACAATAAAAAGTACTATAAGGTTCTAGTTGTGTTTTTTTCTTCAAACGACAAAACTTAAAAGGCATGCCTCGTATACCGAGCAGGTAAATCACGGGATCTGAGTATTGGTATATCATTGCTTTAACAATCATCTCGTGTTTAGTCTAAAGTTTAGTCACCGTGGTGTATAAATGACTAGCTGACTAATCCGCAGCTTCGCGCGCGTACTTTTTCAAAAAAACATTACCCTCCTTCTGCGCAGTTAGGTAATAAGTAGCCTATGTCACCCGGGGATAGTGTAGCTTCCCAACGGTGAAAGAATTTTTTAAATCGGTCGAATAGTTTCGGACCCTATTCAATGCAAACAAACAATCAAACCTTTCCTCTTTATAATTGATCGAGCAAAGCGAGATCTCCAAATCAACTTGAGCAAATCGGCGTTGTATGTATGTATGTTTGTTTGTCCGAGGATAACTTTCGTAGCGTTTATCCGATCATCATGAAATTTGATCATGAGATTTGATGAAATGATGAAATAGATAGTGATAGCACAATTTTGGTGTGACTCAATGAGCTAAAAATATTGGGGGGTTGTTGAGATATTGGGGTTCAAGAGGGGTAAAAAAAAAATGAAAATGAGGCTATTAGGTTAAGTGGGACGTCAAATGAAAGGTCTTCATTAGTAAGTGTACGTAATTATACTTCCTAAAACTGTAACCTAAGCTTAAGCTATCTATGTACTTACATGCATTTTGTAGTAAATATATTTTTTCATTTCATTTCACTTTTCTTTTTCACTTATACAATGCATAGTAACTGCACTGTGCGTAAACAGTGATATAAATGGAAGTTTACGTACCATAACTCCGTGGTAATCGTCGACCACGTTCTCATCCCTCCGCGCCTCAGGGTACTCGAAAGTCATCTTGCCAGTAGACGTCGAAGCGCAACACTGCAACAACGCACATACTGATACACATAATATCGCGCGCATGGCTACTGCCTAGGTATAAGTCCTCGCGAAACGCGGCGTGGACTGGCCGGGCCGAGGAAGAGAAACCACTTTTATTGTTACACGGAGCCAACGAACCGTTTTGTCGTACGCCCGCACCTCTGGATTAGAAGCAGTTTTGTTGGACATTTTTCTTGCAGTGACGTTTTTTTTTGTCAGCTGTCCAAGAATTATAGAAAAGGTTTTTTGGCATTTTATTTTGACTGCGTAAGGAGTCTGTAATTGTTTGGAGTAAGAAGCTCTTTCTATGCCTTTTTGTTATCAAAACTCAATTGTCTTCAAGATTTAAATGTGGTGTTTCCCAAAAGACTAAACTTGAAATAATAATGACCATACAAAAGATGCTCAGTAAACAGAGTAGGTTTGCATGTTTTATTTTGAAATCTTTTTCCAACCCGTAACGGAAAAATGGTAGATCTTTTTATAACCATTTTACTGGTGTATTAGAACACTGGAAACGCGTCGGAATGTGGATAGGTCCGTGCGTGCGCAATCGATAATATTGCTCAACTATAATTCTACAAATTCTGTCTGTGTTTAATAAAATATATCGATTTGTACGGTAGTAAGCCACCTAAAGTCGACCAACTCAGCAACGACTGGAATGTTTATTAAGCTTAGGTATATGTATGCTTATATACCGATTAATATTTTTAAGCTCGCCCATTTCAACAACCTTGACGGGCGTAAAACTTGTTTTGCTAGTAGATAAGATACTGACCTAATCCATACTAATCTAATAAATTCGAAAGTAATGTCTGTCTGTTTAACACGTTTTCACGACTAAACAGCTGGACCAATTTTGATGAAATTTGGATTGAGACTGCGCAGAAGGATGGTAATGTTTTTATTGACAAACCACGCGTGCGAAGCCGCGGGCTGGTTAGCTAGTAACTTATATTAAATGACCCGCTGACCCGCTCTGGTTACACACGACTTTTTATCAAAATAAAATATAGCTTATATCACCCCGGGATAGTGTAGCTTTCTATCATTGAAAGAATTTTCAGAATCGGTTCAGTAGTTTCTGAGATTACTCCCATTAAACATACAAACAAAAATAGTCATAAGAACTTCATTAAGATATCAATCTCCCACTTTTTTATGTTTTTATGTAAATAAAACGTAACTTGTTTTATCCAACCGGTCGTTTATTATGATACGATTATTTTGACAGCCTGTTGAGAACGACTGGGTTATCTTTTAAGTATTTATTGATAGTCCACAATGACCTTTAAGCAAAATAAGTTATTTGGTTAAAAAATAATTTTTCAAAATAATAAGCTTTTATATGATACAAATGAGCCCATACACTAGTAGTCTACTATAATCCATTCAAAAGTTTCGTTATCTAGCATCCGTCTCCATAATGAGACCACCTCCATGGTACTATATTATTGCATTGTCACCGTAGTTTTATATTTTATAGTTGGCGGGAAGTGGTTTAAAATTCAGTTGCAAGACTTGACTTAAACTAACAAACATTGCAAGTTAAAAAAAAAAACCTTTAAAATGCGCAATAGATGACAGCCGTATGGTCTCGATAGATACAGATATCTGCTATGTTTTTCGGTAGTTATAAAATAGTATACAGGGTGTTTGGTAATATACTGACGATATTCAAGCGACGGTTTCCCAAAACATAAAAAAAAGACAGCTCGAAAAAAATAACTACTAGTTATATTATCAAATTTTAAAGAAAATCGACTAAGTCTAAGTGATTAATTCGATATAAAACTTACTGCCTACTCTTGGAATCGACATTCAAAAATAAAGGCCGTAATCCACAAAAGCGTAGGTTTGCAGAGATGAGAATACCATGCGAAAATAACTAAATATTCCGACATCTCTCCGCTCAGCTTTAGTGGAAACGGTCAAGCGGCGATGTCTTATTTTATACAGCGCATTCGCAGCGAAGTTGTAAACAGAGAGCGCGTAGAGAGAAGACATAAGTAGCAAATCTACGCTTTTGTGGATTACGGCCTTTATTTTTGGATGTCGATTGCAAAAGTAGGCAGTAAGTTTTATATCGATTTAATACTCATAATAATCATACTTGAACTTATCGACCCTGATAAGATACAATCAAAATAATAAAGTTGGATTGTGTTTGACGGATTCAGTGTTACGTTGGATCCAGACCACTAACAAAATTAATCCAAAGTCATTGGAAAAATACATGTATATATATATATATATAGCTTCCGCCAGCGGCTTCGCACGCGTTGTTTGTCGACAAAAAGTAGCCTATATGTTAATCCAGGTTATAATCTACGTACATACCAAATTTCATCGAAATCGGCTCAGCCGTTACCACGTGATTGAGTAATAAACAAACATCCAAACTATTGCAATCCAGGCTATAATCTACGTAAATACTAAATTTCATCGAAATACGTTTAGCCGTTACGACGTAATTGAGTAACAAACAAACATCCAAACTTTCGGATTTATAATATTAGTGTGATATGTAGATCCATTTTTCCCCACACCCTGTAATACTGAATTCGTATTGAATACAGTATTATAGGGTGTGGGAAAATAATGGTAAGTAGGTAGTCTCTCATGGCTTGACACAGCGCTATCTAGCCCCAAACTAAGCAGAGCTTGTACTATGGGAACCAGATAACTGATAGAATACTTATATACATTTTTTTTTTGTAAATACATACTTATAATATATAGAAAAACATCCAGACCCGGAACAAATATCTGTAGATCATACAAACATTGGTTCCGCGGCGGGAATCGAACCCGCTAGCTCCTGCGTCTCAGCCGGCTATATGCCCACTGTACCACGGAGGTCGTCAATAGCTTCATATTAATAATTAGTCAATAATTAGTTTAGATGTTATTAACTTTTGTAGCCAAAATAAACATTTTAGTGTACCCTCTGAAGAAAAGAGCTCTGTCGCAAGTGCCACTAGCGGTCACCAATCCAATAGTGCCCTCTTTTATACGTTGCTTAACCTAATTGATCTGAAAGTACACTAAGAGCGCATCTCAAAACAATCATCAAAATCATCATGAGAGGCACAGAAATCTAATACTGTAATATTTATTGGCTTGGTCGTACACAAGACTACTAGCTGTCCCGGCCTCAGGTATAGTGTAAAAAGTATCTCTGTTTGTTATGATTTCAAGACTGGCTGGACCGATTTCGTTAAAATTTCATATAGATTTATGACCTGGGATTGAAAAATAGGCTACTTTTAACCGACTGCGCAAAAGGATGATAATGTTTATATTGACAAACCACATGTGCGAAGCCGTGTGCAGATCAGCTAATATTAAGATAACGAGATTCGTCGCATCAGGTAGGTCATTTATGTAGAGTATGAAAAGCACAGGGCCTAGAATGCTACCCTGGGGTACACCATACTTGTTCAGCTTAAAATCAGATCTTAGTTTCTTCATCGAACTATAAACTCTAGATAGCTGTATACATTGGTGCCTATCGTTGAGATAACTTGGAAACCAATTATAGGCCGTTCCTCTAATTCCATGTTTGTATAATTTGCTTAGTAGTTTCTTGTGTTAAAATCAAATATAGATTGAAGTAATCACTATGAGTAGGTACTTACTAACACCGCAAAAGGCTTACGAAACCAAATGCCACTAGTTATTAGGTCAGTTATTTAAACTAAACTTTAAGAGAAAAGCATTATGTATCATGTTCCGTGCAAAATACGAGTACCTACTTTAGATAACATTTATCATAGCTATTGAATCAGTAGTAGTACTGAAGTGAATATAAACCATGTATATTTATTTACTGGTACAATGGTGGTTTCGACGACCTCTGTGGCTGTCGGAGTTAGGCTGGCTATCCATATAATCAACTCTTTCATGCATAATGGACCACTTAAGAGTTCAAATGAGGAAAAGGGACTCTACCAACATAACATAACAAATGATTGCAGGTTTTATGAGCAAACTGTGAATCAGTATTCTCCGAGTGCCACTATCTTTAAAGTATATTTATTCTATTTTGGTTCCGGGTCTGGCTATTGTGGATATATTCCTGATGCCTTTAGGTATCCTAATGAAATTCCACAGGGAATTCTGTGCTACAGACTATTTACTAACAATAATTAATACTTATTATGGTAAAATTACAGGCACATGAGATTTGTCCCCTGTTTGTATCAGGGTGACGGGTACAATCCAATACCGTGTAGGCAGTCTTAGTTGAATTGGATGTTACATGTAATGATGCAATAGTTATAGTGGAAACCTCTTAACTTCGGGCTGTGTTTGAATTTAAAAAATTGGTACTGATAGGAATTTCTTGCTAAATTTTCTCAAACATTACTCATGCTTAGATTTTAAATAGGTCATTGTGGTAATACAGAAAATCACTTGAATCGATTTATGGGTACATAAACATCCTAGTTTCAAATAGTATTTTCTTTTGTTGTCGTAAAATCATTTGTTTGTGGGTAAAACATACCTACTACTTCACTAACAAAGGCAGTAATGCGGTGAATAAACGGTTTTACTAAACAGTTAGAAAAACGGCAGTCTAGAATCAAATTAGTCTTGGGTTAGCTGCTTTTGTTAAACTATGTTGTAATACTTATACCTACTTTCAAGGTAGGTAGAATAAATTTAAGGTTACCTTCCCAATGATCTGGATAATAAAGAATGAACAGACACCAGCGAAAAAGCCTATTGATTTATTTATATAGACAGTAATCAGCAGTAATAGACGATTATACGTGAAACTACACCAATTGAAAAATTGAGAACATAAATTGAGGACAAGTAATTATTTTCCAGTTAGAAACTTACCAAATTTATTTTATTCACTAATGTTGCACTCGTAGTAACTTCTGGAATTAAAACCTTACTTTGTTTAGTCGTAATTATCGTAAAATTACTTGAAATACGGCGATGATTGGCAAAAAGGCGACGCAAAGCCACACAATTTGACATTTCGGTATTATTCGAAATGGATGTTGCCATAATTTTTTTTTTTTTGCCGGCATTTGAAAATGGTAGTTCTTGGAAGAATTCTAGAACGCGAGTTTATATCCTTAATTAGACGAAGCGTATTTTTGAAAGTATGACGACCTACCTAAATCGCTGAATTTTATTACTTAAGCAAATCTATACAAAATTGTTATAAACAAATACATCATTATATCAGCCACTGTAGCTTTACGCCGCACGGATTTTTTATCAAACCAAACCTCATAATATTTGTAGAAATAGGACCACAACTACTGAACATAGCCTCCACAAATTTCTTGATCAACCGATCTTGTGCGGCTTGCACACAACGGCCCCCAACAATCTTCAATACGCCGCCGCGTCGTCTGCGTCTGTCTATCTGGCAAAGTCAAATATTTTTTATTCATTAAAATCACAAGGATCACTGCCACGCGGAAGAACTGCCTGTTCTTTCGCGACCAAGCCAGGAAAGAAAGGCAAGAAACAAGCCTGATTGTTTTTTTAATGATCCTTTTAGAATACATAACAATACATAAAATAAATTACGTCTAAATTGTAACATTTTGAACGAGTTGGAGCAATTTCAATCCCAAGCTTCTCTATCATCTAAACTAAATAATCCGACATTTTGATGTGAAACATCTATAGCCGCACGTAAAACCGATTTCTGAACGTAGTCACAGATTAAAAGAATTAAGTAGTCACGATTTGAAATATATTCGTAAATTTTTGTATTTACAGTCAAGTTGGGTAACTTTGAACACTTTTCATGATTTTTTTACGATTATTGAAAAATAATGTATCGGCCTAATTATGTTTTATTGATTAATCAGTGTACTTCTATACTCAAATTTAAAATAATTTTACTGAAAAGATGTAAACTACAAAATGAGGTTGAGTTAATGCCTATAAAATCACCGTTCAAAGTTATCTTGACTTTTGGGTAACTTTGAACTTCGTTATTTTGTACAACGAAAATTCTTGTTTTACGGCAATATATTCGTCTAGGGTAAGAATTGAACTCTTATTCTGAATGAAAAATACATAGATCTGTCAAATTCAATCAACTTGATAGTAAATAACCTACCATTCCGTCAGAGATACCACCTACAACTAATAGGTACCATATTGGTAGGAAAAAATTAAGAAAAGAAACACACTTTTGTAAAATTTTCTACGAATGTATTCAAAATTAAACTTAAGCATAAAATTCTGCAACCATTTAACTGTGGAATGCCATCAACTTATACCATGAGATCAAAAGTTACACAAGATAAAATACAAAACGAAAAAATTATTCTCCCCACTCCATAAACAAAATGTCGTCTTCTATGAAAATGTTCCCACCTTTTCTTGAGATCTGATGCTCCTTTAGGATAGAAACAACGTTTTCTTTTTTTATTTCACATCGTTCATTCCTGGAATACCACGACCACCCGCCTAAATATTTTTTTTTAAGGACAGATACGGTTATTTTTTCAGGACCTACTTTGTTAATGCATCCAGGGAATAAACTTCCTTCTTCTTTGAAGACACAAAACATACCGTTTGCAAAACCATCCAGTTGTCCTTTTTCAGTGCTGTTTGATGTTTCATGAGTTTCTAATAGAATGCCGTCAGAGCTTACAACATACTCTTGTATAAAAGTGAGCTCTTCGGCACATTCTTCTTGATTTTCAAAGTAATTATTCGCAGAATTCAAAATTTCTTGAGACAAGTCTTCCTCTATGTCATCTTCAATTTCTTGAATTACATCTTCAATACGTGTTTTTTCATTTCTTTGTGGTCCATTTTTTTCCAGTGTCGATGTAGATTTCTCAATTCCATGTATTTCAGCTTCAACTGTTATGCGTACATTACTTTCAATTATCGATTCGTCATCACTTATATTGGTCTCAGTATTGGTCTCAGCTTCCTCGGGTACTGTCACTTTCTTCTTTTTTTTATTTTTTGATCCTGCAGGCCTTCCTCTTCTTTTGGACGGAGCATTTGATTCCTTATTTTGAGTTAGTGATGTTTTTGATTTTGCTTTTTCTTCGTAATATTTCTCTACATCTTCTGCCGATACACTTTTTCCAGCTATTACAGGCAGTTTAAACTTTTTTCCTCTGGTCATACCATTTAAATCGGCTGTTCTCACTTCCTCAATGAAACTATGAAAGGCTTCGCCAACAGATTCTCGTGTTTCGACTTCAGACGTATAGCTCGGCAATTTGTTCAAAACTGTTTGTGGCGAGAATGGGAACAAACCACAGCTTCGGAATCCTGCCTTTATATTATCAACACGAGTGGGCTCTCCAATTTCCAATGTTTTTCGCAAAAGTTGGGCAAACAAGGATTTAGGCAGAGACATTACTTTTTTTCCTCTGCTTGTTTGGCGGTAGTTGTCTAGTACCTTCCTCCAATTGCTTTTAACGGCAGAAAAGTACCCTACGTCTAGTGGCTGCACTAAGTGCGTTGAGTTCGGAATCAGGCATATGAACACAATATTGTGTTGTTCACAAAGATGCAATGCTTTTGGCGAAATATGCGCACTGAGGTTATCACACAGAAGCATTTTTTTTCCCTCAAGATTAGAGACACGTGGAATAAAATGCATTTCTAGCCATTCTTCAAAAACTTCCGTGGTGATCCAGCCCGAATCTGAAACTGCCATTCTTGAACCCTGTGGTGCCTGAAAGAGCCAGTCCGACCACAGTTTTTTTCCTTTGAAAACGAAAAATGGTGGCAAAGTTTCTCCAGCCGCATTGACACAGAATACCACTGTGTAACATGATTTTGTGGCATTCTTGATAATTTCTGGGTGTCGAGAATCTCTGCGAAATAACAGCTTTTTCTTACCTGGGTCGTCATGGAAGCCGGACTCATCCATATTAAAAATGTTTTCAGGAGGTATTCCCTCTATCTCTTTCGATAGGTTCTCAAAGAAGCCTTCAACTTGTTCGCGATTTACTTGTGCCCTCTTTCTTGGAATGTTGTGAGCTACTTTTATTTTTAGATCTGGATGTCGCTCTAGGAATAGAGAGCCCCATTCGTATCCTGGCATATTGTTTTTAAATTGTTTAATCTGTCTATTATTTTTATCTAAATATTTTTTTACAATTACCCTGAAGTCTAGCATGCTGATTGGTATTCCGACATCACTTAATATCAACAAATGGGACTTAAAACTATCTTCTTCATCTTTTGATAGTGTTACAGGTCTCCCAACACTTTTTGAGTGCTTTTCCTTCAGTTTGTAAAACAAAGTGACTGGTGGTATTTTGTACTCTTTAGCTGCTTCCATCCTCGATAAAGCACCCGATTTGATTTTGTCTAGGGCTTTCTCTAAAGTTTCGGGGGTATAATTTGATTTTACGCCATATTTTCGCACTCCTGGCTTAGTCAGTATGGATTTTCGTGGCATTTTTATGTACCTGTAATTAAATGAATTAAAAATTTGTGTTAAATCGTGTAAATCCTGGTAAATCGTAGAAGAAAACGTATTAAGGTAGTGGAAACCCCATATGTCAATGTTACCCGAATTCTATAAAATTGAAATAGGGTAACATTGAACGATTCAAAGTTACCCAAAATCGGAAAAGTTTACAATGAACAATGTTTTTGCACTTTTGAACATGCAATTTAATAGATTCTAAGATAATTATAAGAAAAAAAGGCAGTATATAATATATTATATCCTTAAAAACCAGAACTCACTTGTTTTACATAGCTTTTCGATGTTTATGTCCGATATGCAGCACACACACTTTACGCCCGTTAAAAACCGCGAAGAGAAATGGCCGAAAACATAAACAACTTCTTTGACAGTTGTATATTTTGCTGTCACTTTTGACAACTGGAATACTTGGCGATTCCGTTTCACGCAGTTTCTATTGTCTGTGACTATCAAGTACAGTATGAGAAAAAATAGAATCTTCAAACCGGTTTTATTCAATGTTACAAGGAAATTCAAAGTTACCCAACTTGACTGTAATGAAAATAAATGTTTATTCAATAAATCGTTTTCTGGAAAAAAATCGTAATATTTTATTTTATCATTATGACATATTTAGTTCCTATCACAATATGTTCTTTTCTGCATATTAGGTACTTTTACAAAATAATGTCGATGTTTCACATCTGCCAGGCGTCCCGTGACGGCTCACATTTTTTTTTAAAGATACACATTTTATATACACTTTTTTTAGGCTTTTTTATAAAGATTTTGTTTAATTACCTTTTTAAAGAGCATCGAACCTCATTGGTATGTAGTACCTACCTACCGTCCGCTATTTTGAAAAAAGCTTGTTTTGGCGGCCAGTGATGAAAAATGTGTCAATCGACAGAGTAAGAGATTACAAACATAAAGTATTTAGTGATAAAATCCTGTAAGGTGTATACTTTCTTAGATAATATCTAAGAAAGATCTATCTATAAATCCAAATATTATTTGGATTTGAAAATGTAAAAGAATAACATGAAAATTATTTTTATTTTCTGAATTTAGTGGATCACAAATGACAAATATATGCTATTGAGTACTCGATTTAATCGATAAAAATAGGTAGATATTTGAAATAATTTTATCAAACAAATAGCAATATATGTATAAATAATTTATTTGAACACAGTTTATTCCAGCAATTTTTCGAATGATATTGGATACTATTATTTATTAACATTATGTAGTTTTATAAACTAGTCATTTTCTTCACGGTATTCTGCAGTTTCCCTATTGCGTGAAAGGCCCAAATGCATTGGAACGAATTAATTTCATAAATAAGTCTTGATGAGATTGGTCTTTGTAAGAGTTCCAGCATGTCGGCTATTTGCATTGAATTAAAAGTCTTGTGCCTAGAACGTGTATAATCAGCGAAATCCCGCCAGATAACATTTGAGTTTAAATGTTCATTGCAGACTCGTGTTCCTCCAGGAATATAAATATGCTGTTTACGCAAAATATCTGATCTAATTGCAAGATTAATTCTATGTAATCTCTCACGGACATTACATTCTGCTACAACGCAATATGACACAGTGTACGAAACTCTCGAAAAGCAAGAGACTGAAATTCTCAAGCTAGGAGGATTTGCGGCACCCTGATGTTCGTTTTGCGGAACGTCATCTAGAACTTCATCGGGAACTTCCATTAGAAGTTCATCGAGAGCTCGTATTAGAATTTCATCAGGAACACCTTGCGGAATGGCTTGAGAGTCGTCTCTTAGTGGCTCGATCACTGGCCCTTCAGTCCATCCTATTCATTGCTTACAGCATCCTCTAGTATGGCCAAGCACTTGTTCGCTAGTATACCTAATAGCGGGCAGCACGTTAAACACATGCACGACAAATCAGGTAGGTCAAGTAATGTTATCTGAAATCATTTATAAAATCCGATTTTTTATTTATTGCATTAGAGATTATGCTCTCTGACTGACTCATGGCACAACTCAATATGATATTTTGTAAAATGATACTGTAGCGGTTGTATAACTTAAACTAGGTGAACAAAATAGTCTATATCGGTCACACTTAATAAGTATGGTAAGTCGACAAGTCGAGCGAAAGGCAACTGCCGCACTTTCCTGGAGGCATTTCGGGGGTTTTTCAGCTGCCTAGCCTAAATAGGATGTACCTATCAATGCATTTAAAGTTATTTTCTTACTCTTTCAGACTTAAACCCATTACGCGTATATTATTATTTGTTAGTTTTGTATTTTGATTCAGTTAGTTACAACTAGCTACAGTTAGGTAAATAAATATCTCTACTTCCAAGACATCTCGTTTTGCACTCTTGATTTTCCATAATTAAAGTATTTCAATAAGCAAAAATGCAATGGGACAACGAAAAAACTCTTTTATTTAATGACAAATTATTTTCTTCTTTTTCAAATAACAGTATCTTAGGAATATTAATGAAGCACACACCACCGCTATGTCTGCCAATTTGAGTAATAATGGAGTAGGTACACTTGAGCCAAGAGCTCGAATGATACATTACAAACACAAGCTACAAGTTAGTCTGTGTCGCCGTATTGTACCAAGATCGCCTCGAATGGTACATACATTACAAATAAACATTACAAGTCAGTCTCCAGCTTAATACCTACCTACAATATCAATATTATTTAGTAAGAAAAACGATATAAAAATGTTTTTTATGGTACTAACCTCCAGTAAGCCGAGTTGATGGCAGGCAAAAGCTTGTACATGTGGATGCTCAGTCAGATATTCCTCGGAAAGCTCATAGCTTCGTAGCTGCGGTCTAGGAAGGCGTCCTCCCTTACGGGCGGCAGTACTGATTCCACAAAACAAACTACGTGATTCTGGTAAGCCGGTGGTGTTACTTGACATGTTAATAATATACCTAAAAATAAACACAACGCGACAAAAACTTAACAAGAAAAACATGAACTACGCGTGAGGAAAAGAAACATTCGTGCACTCAGATCAGGGGTAAGAAGTCGAATGACAATTAGTCATTGAACAACTTCAAACAAAATGGCGGATGGCGAAGCATGCTCACGGCTCTGCTAGTTTACTGAGCCAGTTTTGTGTCGTGTAGCATTGTTGAACTTCGCTGACTCGTTTGTAATCCACAAAATAAAATAAAAACTTTCTTTTTGAACTTAAATATCTAAGAAAGTATGTAAGTTACGAGATTTTATCACTGAATACTTTATGCTTGTAATCGTTTACTCCATCGATTGACACATGTTTCAACACTGGCCGCCAAAACAAGCATTTTTCAGAATGGCGGACGGTAAGGTATGCCAGGCTCCATACAAAAATGTTCGAACCTCTTTGTTAATTGTCAATTTTTGTACATCCCTTGGGAGTTTGTTATAAAAGCGTACACCTTGCCCTTTATTATGATACCTTAACATTGCCCCTCATAGATGTTTTGACAAGGGTATGTCATCATATTTATTTCTTTAAACTTGTTGCGTAATGATTCTCTAGGGCCCATATTATAAATTGCACGAACAGCCCTCTTCTGCAGCACAACGGTGTTGTGTTTTTTTAAATAAGTCCAACGCATTTACCAAATGAATACAAATTTTGAAAAATCTCACGTGAGATTAAGGAAGGGTGTCGAAACTAGGGATGTAACGGAGGTAGTTTTATCGGAACCGAAATCGGAATCGGAGTTTTCAAATTTGATTTATCGGAATCGGAATCGAAATCGGAATCGAAATCGGAGGCAGGGTCAGTTTGTTTAAGGACAAATAAAACATGATTTATAGTCAATTCTTTTCATTTTTATTTTTTATTATAACATAAAAAACAACTGTGAAAAAAAATTGCCATAATTCCAAATAAACAAAAAATAAAATTAATGAATTTAAAGTTTAATTAAAATTAAAACTTAAAACCCAAAGTAGCGTGTTACATTTGGTTACATTACAATAAATGAACAAAAGCTAAAACAAATTAAATCAAAATGGACTCCTATTGTACTTTATAAACAAAAGCTTTGATGCTTTGTCCTCATCCAATCTATTTCTTAAAGAGTCGTAAATTAGGCCAGCACCACTAAAAAGTTGTTCGCTAGCTACCGAGCCCGGTGGACATGACAAATATTGCCGGGCAATTGATTGTAGGGGCTGGAGTTTTGGAAACGAATACTTATACGTTTTTCTTTATTGTACTCATTTAGCATACTTTTCATTACAACAAATTTGTCAAAAACTGCATATCTTCCAGATGTCGTATCATCATCGTCTTCATCACTACTTAACAATATATTCGACAAAACTGTTTGGACATTACTATGGCTAGCTTCTGCTGGTAATTCCATTCTTGCCCGTTTTTCTACTGGAGCGCCAATATTATCAGCCTCGTTTTTAGATGTGTCTGCATCAAATAGTGACATTATTTCGGTTTCAATTTTCTCTTTAACCACTTCATTAAAAATTTTTGTTATATACCGAGGATCTAGATAGGTTGCTATTGCAAAGAAATTGTTTGTTTGAAGGTCACCAAATTTGGAATTTAATTGATCGACGGTGCATTTTATTATACTTTAAAATTTTTCATTCGTATCTTGTTTACTGGCTTCAGTTTGTAATGTATACTTGAGTGTGTGTATAAGTGGAATTACTGATGAGATACTGGCGTTATTATCACTCATATTTCGGGTAATTTCTTCAAAAGGTTGAAGTATAGTCACTATTTTTTTAATCTGCAGCCATTCTTCAGGAGACAACTGAGAGATGTTGTGTTTACATGCGTACAGGCATAGAGAATCCTGTATTTTAATCATTCTTTCCAACATATAAAATGTACTATTCCACCTGTAACAGATTAATTAATTTAATTAACGCTTACAATTTACACTTATATACAGTATAACTTAAATTAAATTAATGATAAAAACTAAATATTTACACTCATTATAATCAGCGTCCTTATACGACAGCAAGTTTGAATAAAATCTATTTAGTAGTTTTATTTGAATTTATTGTATTAGCGTGCATAGATCTTTGATTGAAATATAATCTGGAGGGAAAATAAAATGCACAAATTAAAGAACTTACCGCGTACTACAATCCTGTTTTACACTCAAACATTCTTGGTTGAGTTGTTCCTTTTGTATTTTATGCAGTTTAGTCTGAGCTATTTGGGAATGATTAAAATGCGTCGAAATTTTTTTACATTTCGATAATAAGGCTTTAATTTCTTCATCAGAATCTAACAATGTTCGCACACACAGTTGCAACTGATGTACAGTGCAACTGACATCAGGTAAGTCGCCGAGTTTCATTGCTCGTATCATATTAGATCCTGAGTCGCGTACAAAACAATGAATTTTTTTTTATGATGCACCATTCCATCAACATACTGTTAATTTTTTCAAGAACTAGATCTCCTGTATGTCTTCCGTCAAATGTATGGCATTTTAAAATAACTTTTAGCCTTTTAAAATCTCTATTTATGCCATGCGCTGTCAGACTCAATAAAGACACATTCGAACTTGGTTCGGTCCAAATGTCTGTTGTAAATGAGATCTTTTCAAATTGTGTGAGCAAATCTTTAATATTTTTAGCTAATGTTTCATATAAATGACCACAAACATTTTCCGTAAAAAATTGTCTTCCCTTTAACTGATAATTAGGCACAGTAAACTGCATAAGTCGTCGAAATCCTATACCTACCACAAAATTGAAGGGTAGGTCTTGCAAAACAATCATTTCCGAAATTAATCTGTCAATTTCCTTAGATTTAGCATTAGAAGTGCACCATTTTGTATTCTTCAGCAAAGTTTCTTTTAAAGTCATTTGTTTTTTAGCATCCTGAAGGGGCGTCGAAGTCGAAGGCTGTACAGTATCTTTTTTTTTTCAGTTTCTGACTTAATGAATTCTTCATATTCAGTGGCATGGACAGTCTTCAAATTACTTTTTAAGGACGTTGTCGTACCTCCCTTTCTTGAATACGTCTTCATACACAGTTTACACTTTGCCGAATCTGAATTAACTTCATTGAAGTAGTTCCAAATACAACTAGATTTAGGTTTCATTATCCTACACAAAAACAGATCACTTTCATTGATAATAAGCCGCAAAAATCAAAACAATTATCTATAACCTATAAACGTGTCGTGGGCGTAACAAATAATAACAAGTGAAAAAATAATTGATGATAGAGTGCACGTAGTGGGGGTCGGGGGATTCCCCGCGCGACATGTATGAACCTGTTCGCCGTCGCGCGCCGCCCGCTTTGTTTCGTTCGACCTCCGATTAACATCCGATACAAAAGTATCGGAACCGAAGTCGGAACCGAAAGTGTAATAATAATCGGAAGTTCCGACTTAACGGAACCGGAATCGAAGCTCCGTTACATCTCTGGTCGAAACCAATCTCGCAACATCTCACCAGGGGAAGGAGAGGAGGAGGGGGGGGAGCTAAAAAAAATTGTCAAAAACGTGGCACTTAATTAATGGACGTCCCCTATGTCGGTGACTTTATCTACGGATATTCTCATAGATCACAAAAATGAAACACTAAATTGCGAATAAATATTTTATTTACGGATCATTTCATCATCATTTACTGATCATTATTACGGTCAGAGTCATACACGAGCAACGTAACCCGCCGTCGTCCGCCGTAAGGCACTAGTAAGAAACGGACGCTTCGGAAATAATCAAAACATTCTAAATGCAGCTATAGCCTCTATACCGCTATGCACATAAAGCGAACTGCTAAGCTCTCTTAACGGAAAGTTAAACTTAGGCAAGCAGATTTAACATTGAGTGATAAATTAGGTTTTCGAAATCACGGACGAATAAAAACATGGACGAAACGTCACTTATTTAAAAGTGCAGCACCCACAGTATGCCGTTCGTAAATACTTCACGCACACATTTGCAACAACGGTGTCCTTTTAGGCAATGGCCACATGCCCAGCGTGACAGTCGCACACACATCGTTCGATCGATGCTACAGTAACTTCACCTATTACTAAGCAAAACTGACATAAAATTAAATCAGCTTTTTCATCCGCTCTATATGCATAGGAACAGCTTATAAGTTTGTAAAACTGAAAGGTGAAACATGAACTTAAATACCTACATCAATTCCTCCTTAACAAAAAAAACACTATACGTAATACACGGTGAAATTGAAATCACCGTTTTTCTAGAACAAACGTAGTTCAGACCATGGTCTACTACCATTCTATAGCATCAAATACGTTAAAAATCGGGGAAATGACTCATCTCATCTCATGACTCACATGAGATGAGATGAGTCATTTCCCCGATTTTCCCAGATTTATCCCGTAATTTGTAAAAAAAACTTATCAAGCTTTCTCAAATAATTCTTAAGTTGCTCAAACATTAACCATGATTCATTCACCGCGGTAGCGATACCGTAGTACCTACCACTGTTTCTTCTGTGGCAAGTATTATTTCGAGTGTGATTTAGGGAGTAATGTTAACTTAAGACGTTTTAAATTCGTAATTATTGTTATTATAAGACCAATAATATATTTTTTTTACTTGATTCTATAAACCGGTAGTTATTCTACTACTGGCGGGCTATTTTAAATCGTTGGAAAGCTATTGGATCGTTACGACAGTTTATTATCGATTTGATTTCGAATCGAAAACGTTATTTTAAAACTATTTTGGATTGACCATAAAGCTTGAATACCTTTACGACACAGATTCATAGTTTACAAAATAGAATTTTTGATTCGAACTCGAATCCGACAAATACAGTCGGAACGATCCAATAGCTTTCCGATTTTAAAATTGCACCGCTGCTGGTCTAAACGTTTGTTTTGGAAAAACCGTTGTTGTGTTATTAGTGATTTAGCGCCTTTACAGCTGTTGTTCTCAGCATTTATTCGTATCTGTTTGCCATAACTAGTATTTTTGTAGTACCTATACCTACTACAAAAATATAATCCTATGTAACAATAAAAAATACTGCTCTACAGTTAGAAAGCACATAAAATACAATAGGTAGGTACATGTATTGATAAACTTAATTTTGGACACAGCACGCACAGTTCTCGGCTGACGTAATGAAACCGTTTTCGTTTACGTTTTAACTATTGCCGAAGTGTACCTACTCGAGCCTGAGTGCGCGACTAATGCAACGAAAATGCTCAACAATAGGATGTGCTTTATCAGCAGTCGGAAACTATGTCTACCAGATACGAAATCAACCCCCATATTACACTGCATTACATTGCGCGTGTGATGCCGCGGGCACCGAGGCAGTACCGTCGCAGTTATCGCAACGTTTAACACGCCACCGCCTCTCCATGAACGGAGAATCGCGTGACGCAACGCGTAATACGACACATCTCGCGACGCCCTAAGAATTTATTATGCGTTTTACTTGTTTGTAGTTGGTTTTTCAAGATACATATGGGATCATCTATAAGTTTTTGACAATGCAAAAGTATTTCAACCATAAAAAAAGAAGTTTATTTCTCTATAAAAAAACTACTCATTTGAACCCAACACGGATATGTTACAATTACTTCATGATATTTACAATGTTTCGAAATAAAGCTTTCTTAAACGTTTCGTTACAAAGATTTACAGATTCTGCCCGCCGATTCACTTGGTTCAACTGACACCGACTACCAAGAACTATTAAACCCGAACTACCATTTTCATTAATAGCTCCATCTACAGGGTGAATTTGTAAACGGTCGACAAATTTTGTGGCACAGCACTATCGGCAATGCAATAAAATAATCTCTATTTATTCCAATACAATAAATATAGTTGAAAAATCCACCTTCTCATATATTGCAGCGTCAGAAACAGATGTCGGCTATTTACAATACAAATTCACTCATCAGTCATCACACTAATATTATATATGTGAAAGTTTGGATGTTT
Organism: Philereme transversata; assembly: GCA_963924445.1. NCBI lineage: Eukaryota > Metazoa > Arthropoda > Insecta > Lepidoptera > Geometridae > Philereme > Philereme transversata. Next base: position 18,727,935 of record OZ004342.1, read on the forward strand.
GTTTATTTATTTTTTTGTTTGTTTGTTACTCAATCGCGTCGTAACGGCTGAACCGATTTCGATGAAATTTGGTATATACGTAGATTATAACCTGGACAACATGGATGGATTATAACATAGGCTACCTTTTATCCCATAAATCAGTTCCCATGGGATAAACATGGGGTGTTAAGTCAAGTTGCAATAGCGAGTTTAGCTTTATTTCTAGGTACCTACACATTTAGTTGTGTAACGCGTACGGAGTCACGGGCAATAACTAGTCCTGTATAATGCAAGGTCAGTTTCCATGGTAGGTTGTTTCAATGCAAAATGACAATTTTTAACAAAGAAAACTTTTGTGATTTATTTCGATCATTAATCGAAACGAAATTAAAGAATACGGGATTTATCGCGTGCCGTTTATCGGTGCAAGACAAGACTCGGTGCGAAGCGAATCGCACTCACCCTGATGAAGGTTCACGAATTGAACATTGTCGGTTCATAGTCGGTCGAAACTTCGATAAAACGGTACGTGATAAATCCAGTATTTATAATAATAATCAAAACGAAATCATTACTAAAGTAACTAAACTTGATAAGTATTAAAAATTACAGTAAAATGAGTTGACAAAAGTTGTCTATACTATTAGATTTTATTCTTTCAGTTCAGCGAGTCAGCTGAATCAAGCGGTCCCGGGTCCGGCGGCTCTTAAGACAAATCCTTAAAAATATGAACTATTATTAAATGTTGTATTGTAACTCTAGTCATAAGAATCAGGAGCGATAATATAAAACGCTCAAGCGATACATTTCGCTAAAAAACAGCATAATTCATGGTTTATTTTTTAGGTCACAAGTAACATTTAACTCCTCCCTCCCGACACATAAGAAACCTTTAAAACTACTACGTCAAACGGACATAGCAAAGAACCACCCCCGTTATACCAGTTTTCCAAAAAAAATCACGTCCGAATCCGTCCATCCGTTTGGGTAATACCAGTCACAGACAGACAGACTCACAGACAAGCGTCAAACTTATTACCCCTCTTTTGCGTCAAAATATGTACAGAGTCAATTTGTATATTGTTGACAAATTATCAGGAACGGCTCTTCCGAAATAATATCCGAAATAATAATCTCTATTTATTTCAATGGAAAATCCACAGTTCCATACAAACCGCACAGACACTGTCGCACAAGTGAATTTTTACAAAATTTAAAAACCCTTATATACTGTAAAAAGTATATAAAATACATTTTACAACTCCTTTAGCACTTTTTGGCTTTTTGCGTTGGGAGCAATGCATGAGAGAAGGTGGAGATTTTTAACTTCATTATTGGATTGAAATAAATATAGATTGTTTTCTGTAAAAACGTTCCTTAAAACTTGTCGACAATTGTTTTGTTACAAATTCACTTTGTATAGGGCGATTGGTAATACAACTTTTTATTAATGACCGCATCACAAAACTGAGGTTTTTAAATTGTATCAATTGAAGATGATTTATACATAGCGCCGCTAGCGCTTGGGAAAGGATTTTACGAGGTATAAGTTGGCAACACTAGCTGCGGTTGGTACGCATTCGCTAGCACCTGGGCCAGGATTTTGGTAGGTATAAGTTGGCAACACTTGCTGCGTTTATTCGCTAGCGCCTAGGACAGGTATAAGTTGGCAACACTTGCTGTGTTTATTCGCTAGCGCCTAGGACAGGATTTTGGTAGGTATAAGTTGGCAACACTTGCTGCGTTTATTCGCTAGCGCCTAGGACAGGATTTTGGTCATTATAAGTTGGCAACACTTGCTGCGTTTATTCGCTAGCGCCTATGACAGGATTTTGGTAGGTATAAGTTAGCAACACTTGCTGCGTTTATTAGTTAGCGCCTAGGACAGGATTTTGGTAGGTATAAGTTGGCAACACTTACTGCGTTTATTCGCTAGCGCCTAGGACAGGATTTTGGTAGGTATAAGTTGGCAACACTTGCTGCGTTTATTCGCTAGCGCCTAGGACAGGATTTTAGAAGGTGAATTACTTTATAGTATAAAAACCTGGCTGGCAAACGTTGAATTACCAATATCCCTAATTTATAATTTGATACAACATATTTCATGAGTCAAGCAGAACATAATATTTGAAACTGTACATAAAGGTTTTCATAACAAAATATCACTTAATCCAGTATTAAGGAGAGGAATAAAATAGTTTTAAAGGCTTTATAGTCAAAGTAATTTATACCATTATTCACAAACGTTTCAAAATTATTCCAGCGCCTTTATTGAATTAACCTATTTGAAAAGCGACTTTATGCGTTTGGGAATAAGGTACTTGTACATAACATTAAAGAAACTTAACATTATAGTACCTATTACAATGCTTAATTAGTAAACTCGTGGACGAAACAACACCAAATCTAACATTAAATACAACAAATTCCAAGTGCTTAGAAATAGAACAAGTGTTTAATTATTAGCTGTTTAAAAATTTATAAAGCTATTCGCAAATAGCTTTATCATCATCATAATATTAATTTCATTAATCAAATATAGATATATCATTTGTTAAATACCATATAGGAAACAAAAATAAAACAGAAAACTGTCCATTTATTAGAGATAAGTTGCCACGGACAGAAGAAAATTAATTTCATACAAATTTTTGCATTGTTATAAAAACTACTTATTAAATAAACCCACACAATTATATTTACCAACTTTATCGAATGTGGGTATCTAGAAATAATTATAAAAAATTTCGCTATTAAATACCAGTAGGATAAAATTGTAGTAGAGATAAAAAAAATTGTATCACGAGAAGGAAACAGATAAACATAATAATTAACTTAAGAACAATTTTCGATTAGAAAATGTGAAAAGTATTTCGATTACAAACTTACCTAAGTTATTATTTAATCAGCGTTCGAGAAACTAGCCGTTATAATTAACTAATATTATCGAGATCACGTTTGCTTTAATTGGGAATGTGCTTTTAATACTGATAACTTTACTTTCTACAAAATTTTTGAAAAACATTACTTAAGTAACAAGCGACCTACTTGTATTCTAAGTTTGGTCTCAATTTTATGTTGGCCTCATGCCTTTGCGGCCGAACTAATACTAACTTATAGAGCAGGGCCACGTTTCACAAAAAATACAATTTACAGGCGATCAGTTTCTATGGTTAACATATTGTCACTCCTTAATTTCTGTGACGAAATGGGTAATAATTACTGTTCGAATAGTAATTAACATCTGGTAATTAAAAGTCTGCAAGCTTATTGAAACAGGCCCCTTTGAATTCTAAATATTGTGACAATTAGGGCCTTTTTCACGACCACCGAGCAACTTTAATTGACGGGTAAAAATCATTTTCTCTTTATTTGTTTCCATGTGAAAACAAAAAACGCATATATTTTTTATCCGTTGGATAACGTTACTCAGAGGTGATGAAATAAGCACTTACTTACAAGAAAAATAAATTACATATACTGATTTCCTGAGATAATAGAAATAGTTCAAATTATTATTATCTTAAAATCAACACAGATCCATTCATTTGGTGTATCACTGGTCTTTCTTGGTTACCCTTAGGTCATTGACCTGGTCGATTCATGTACTAAAGCTCTTATTACCTACATATTAAGCTCTACATTAAAAATCCTCTCAAATGAGTCCCAATCACATTACTACACTAAATAATTAGAAATGTAAGTGCATGTGCCTATGTGGCTGTGGAACATTGTAAATAAGGTGAACATATTTTAGACATGAGATCTTAGGTGATTGGTACAAAAGTTGTTCCTTCTGCAGAGTAAGGCGTATGACTGAGACCTTTGGTTCTGTCTAACAAAAGTACTTATATTACCTACTTGTAAAGTTGTCATCAAGTATCAGGGCCGGTATCCACCAAAGCGCAGAGGAAATGTGTAAATCCAAGTAATAGAGTCGCGTCAAAATCGTATTAAGTCACCTACGTGACTCATGCGTTACTATTGGTTGATTCCATTCATCTTTTCTCCTCTCCGCTTTGGTGGAAACCTGAATTAAATCTTTCATTTCATCCAACGAATAATTTGATTAATATTGAAATATAAAATTGCGGAATAATGTTGCCACACTTCGCTAGTGTTGTCACAACCTAGATTTTAATGATTCAATTCAACTCAATGTCAAGCTATGGTTCTTGATTGGTCACACTGTCTGACTTATGTGGCTCAGGCCTTTGATTGTGAACTTTAGGCTGCATTCCGAATCACGCTAAAATTGATGTCATCGCGCTAACAAACGTTCCGGGTCACCGTGTGCGCGACAACGATGTCCAGTGAATCGTCATTACATCCGCCATTTTGCGCTAACAACGTCCACGCTCCAAACTGAATATATATCACCGTGAGCCTCCCTGTCAAAACTGATTGGTTGGTTGCTTGTGCGTAATAGTGTTATGTTTAATATGGTTGGTTGGTTTTATTGTTGTTACGAAATTATAGGAATACTGACTTGCAGCGCGTTCATGAGCGTTCCGAATCCTTGACAGCATTCAACTGTCATCAGCGCGATAACTGAATCGGTACGCAAAATAGCTACGTGAACGCTGACAGCGATTATTTCGTGATTCTGAATGCAGCTTTGATTTTATCCAACAAAAGTACAAGACTTGTAAAGTTGTCATGTTGTATTCTTAGTCCCATCAAGTCAAGTATCAAATCTTTCACTATTCAGACTAGTTCTTGGTACTTCACGCATACATCAAAACCTGCGGTAAAGAATAACGGATCGTTTCACTATCTTTGTTACGTGTGTTAATTTGTTTTGTTGATACCCTTTATTTTTTGAGGTAATGATATTAATTTTACACTGTACGTTTAACATTATAAACATTATTTTAAAGTTCTCATTTAAGTGAATATGTTATTCTTATGAGAATAAAGTTTCTTAAACCAGAGATAACGTAGACAATGACCGTACTAAATAACGTCTATATGATCGCCACTTTGATTTTGATTTAATGATTTCTTGAATGAATTTTCCTAGTCATAATCTTTTCAGCGAAGTCGCATTCGGTCGACACTGCTAGTAGCAAGGTCATATTTTTCATTCTTAGTTCAGTCATATAGTATCAAAATCTTTGCTAGACAGAAACCGAGAGGTCAAAGAGAAGCTGCTCTACCTGCACCACCTTAACTATGATATACTGATTTTTGAGAACTTGGTGCCGCTATTAAAGATTGTATTTTCAGTTCAGTCAGTGTAATTATCAAAATGATTGTTAGACAGAGGCAGAGTGGTCTAAGAGAAGCTGTCCTGCTCGCACTCGTCCCAGCTATCGCACTCGTATTGGTCGCAGTCGTAGTCGATGTCACAGGCCGCGTGCCCGGTCGCGTCTGAGCTGATGTCTGTGAGTGCCGCCTCCGATACCGGCTTTGAGGATATGTCAAGGATCTGTAAGAAAACAACATAAACTAAATAATGCTCGATATTTCACACAGCGCTATCTAGCCCCAAACTAAGCAAAGCATGTACTTTGGGAACCAGGTAACTTATAAACAGTTTTTTTTTGTAAATACATACTTACCTATCTAATATAATCTAATAGGAATTCTAATCTCGTTTCACGGTTTTTGTGGTAGCACTTCTCTAAAACGGGTTGACCGATTTTAATGAATTTTTTGTATATTTGGTAGATATAAGAATAAGTCGTGAAGTATTTTTCACCGTCCTACCCCCATCCCTCATTTTTATCGCGATTTTAGTATTTTTGTATGAACAATATCCATATAATTTAACCGTCGTTCATTGACGTGAAGTCATTTACATAAAGTGTCGCGTCACTTTGACAAGAGTGTTTTGAATAGTTTTTATCCCGAACTTCCCACAGGAACGGGCCATTTCAAGCGTGCGAAGCCGCGGGCGGGTCAGCTAGTAATATATATAAAAATACCCAAACCCGGTACAAATATCTGTAGACCATGCAAACATTTGTCCCGCAGCGAGAATCGACCCCACAACCTCCTGCGTCTCAGCCGGCTATTCGCCCACTGCACCACATCCCACTAATATTATAAATGCGAAAGTTTGGATGTTTGTTTATTTATTTGCTTGTTACGCAATCACGTCGTAACGGCTTAACCGATTTCGATGAAATGTATGTACGTAGATTATAACCTGGACATAGGCTACTTTGAATTTAACTTAGCAATTATGTACAACTGTTTTTTAAGTTCTGGCAAATAAAATTATTCTTATTCTTAGTTGGCAAACCACGCGTGCGAAGCCGCGGGCGGAAGCTAGTCGTCTATACATTAATACGTGAAGAGAAAACTTTGTATCAATTTTTAAGCTTATTGCGCTCACGAAGGACTGCGAGATTTGGCATTGTAAAGTTTACATGGAAATACGAAAGCTAAAATTAAGCTAAATAAATAAAATAAACTTACGGTTCGACCACTGTGCTGGGCCACTAGCACTAATTATTGATCGAGCGAAGCGAGATCGCTAAATCAAATTGAGCAAATCGGCGTTGTATGTATGTTTGTTTGTCTGAGGATAACATTCGAAACATTTATCCGATCATCGTGAAATTTGGGATATAGGTAGGTAGTAATAGCACAATTTTGGTGTGACTAAATGAGCTAAAAATGTTGGGGAGTTGTTGAGATATTGGGGTTCAAGAGGGGTGAAAAAACCCCAAAATGGGACAATCCGGTCAAGTGGCACATCTAATAAAAGGTCTTTGTAAGACCTTTTACTAGAAGAGACATTTCGACCTCGTTTTTATTTTGACTTTAAACCTTGTAGTTTTTAAGTTTAATAGCCATAGTAAAAACTGAACTTTGACAAAATTCTCAGGGTACACCAGTGACCCTACAGTGCTGAAATTTGGTATGCGTGTAGCTTTAGTGACACAAATAGGGCAAAGTCTGAAATCCAGAATAACTGCAATTTCTACCCCAAAAAAGAGTAACAAATTAACATGAACTACCGTTACCTGTAATTTGAATGAAGCTGTAGGTTAAGTAGGTTGGTTATGAATTTCGTCGCACTATTTTGATAATCAAATATTAGGTACAAAATATAATATTGTTTTTGTCTCGCGAGTTTTCAGTTCGGGGCGGACCGCTAGTTTAACTTACATCTGCCGAAGACCTGAGGCTGTAGTTATCAGAATGACCATCTCGTTCCGCAGCAGATAGAGCATGTAGTGCAAGTGAACTGCGTTTCGGCTCCGAACGAGATATGTTCTTACCATCCACGACGGCCACTTCGGACGGATTTGAAGGCTCTGTAAGACAAAAAAAATAAGATAAGATAACGTTTATTTACTAGAACATAGTAAATACATCAATAGGTCTTAGATCAATAACTTAGATTATCAAAAGGTTATTTATAGGACATCGTCAATTTTATAATCTACACTACACACTACACTACACTTCGTTATAGCTTCACCAATTTCTTTCCATCCAAAGGTTGGCTGGAAGATCGCTATCAGCGATAAGGGCGCCAACTGCGTTTTTAGTTTTATTTTAGTGTTACATCGTTTCGGTGTGGTAATTTAAATTTATCTTATTTTATAGGTACCCGTATACGATACGCTTTATCACACAGACGGTATTTCTTACAAACGTACATATTTTTGGACGATAAGTAGTTAGGTCCCCGCAAAGAAAGTAAGGTATAAATTCATTAATTTGTAGGTTTTAGGAATAAGGTACAACACAAGTATTTACTATAATATAATAGTATTAGTAAGATTATTTTGACGTTAGTTAGGTAAAGGGGTCATCCTTTAATCACGTCAGGTTCGAACAGGAGGGAGGGGGTTAAACATCACGATTAATCACGATGGGAGGAGGGAGGGGAGGGGGGGGGGAATGTTGTAACAATCACGCAACATAACAATAGTAACTGCTTCTACGTAATGTAATGACAAGGATAGCCTGTTGTGGGCTAAAAACATACGTAATTTTATAATTTAAGCCAAGATGTGCGGCGACCCAGGGACCCATGACCCAGGGCAGTCACAGTCACTGTCGAGTCGAGGCCCTTACCCAGGACACAGATAAGATAATATTTACTAGTATGCCTCACCTCATACAACGAAACTCGACTATCATTAACGGGCTATATTACTTGGCTTGCAGAGGCGCTCCATGCTCCTATCACTAGACGCGTTTACCGTAAATCATAGCTATAACACGCGCGAGTTAACTGTGCACTTCGCACTGTGTGTGACGTGTGTGTGTGTGTCGCAGTGATGCTATAGTTGCTAAGCGCGTGAGGCAAACGCGGGGCGCCGCGCGAGGAAGCGGGAGTGGGGTCGCATTCCAGGGAAGTGCACAGTTGACTCGCGCGTGTTATGGTTTTATGTGGTTGCGCCTCTATTTAATACGCCGTACAAGCTTTAAGGCCGCCAGAAGAACGACGAATGAATTTAATTTTGTTAAAATATTAAAATTTGATCTATGAGCCCATTTTTTATATTGAGATGTATTGAACCTAATTATGTTTTTTTCTTATATTTACAAAAAAGTCATTAACAGATCGAGACCTGTATTGCCATCAATTAAAAATGGTCTCAACGAATTTTCTATTCTTAAAGGAATGCTGAGGCCCAGAAAAGGCAGAGAATCACGACAAAAAAATGTTGACAACTTCCCCTTCTCAGGGGAAAATTAAAATCGATAACCTGTCTGTCTAATTTTTTGTAGTTTTAATCATATTGCTAATATTGTTGAAATAATGCGCTCTCGATGGTTATTTTAAAATTGTGCTAATATTAAGGAACTGGAGTACTGAGCGGCACATTTTCGGTCAAAATGAGACTTTTAGATAAATATCATTATATCATATCATCCATAATACGTCCACTGCTGAAAATCCAAACGCAAGCATGTCTCTTCTCGGCGAAAAAGAGTCAGTTTACCCAAGTTCCAATTTTCCAAAATGTACCGTTATCTGTAAAAGATCACCTCGAGCTCCTAGGGGTTTCGCTCACGCCTACTCTCAACTTTAGCTCATACATCGAGTCTAAGGCTAAAACAGCTGCCATGAAGCTGGGCATCCTCAACAAGGTCAGGAGATACTTCACACCAGGACAGCTTCTTAGTCTTTATAAAGCTCAAGTCCGGTCTGGGATGGAGTACTGCTGCCACCTTTGGGATGGTTCGGCCAAATACCAGCTCGCTACCTTAGACTCGATAGAACGTAGGGCTTTTAGGCTTATAGGTGAGCAATATATGGCGGTGACTAAGATCCAAAGTCTCGAACACCGCCGTAAAGTTGCAGGCCTATCGATCTTTTACAGAATACATTTTGGGGAATGTGCCCAGGAACTATACGATCTGATCCCGCCATCTCCTTTCCATCAAAGGACAAGCAGGCGCACGGCTCAGTACCACCCGTACCTAGTCAATATACCACCCATTCGCACACACCGTTTTGGTTCTACGTTCTTGATGCGCACAGCTAAGGTATGGAACACTTTGCCGTCGTCTGTTTTTCCTAAAGAATACAATCCGGGCCTCTTTAAGGTGAGAGTAAATAGGTTTCTTCTAGATCTTCGTGCTACATCTTAGACCACATCATCACTTACCATCAGGTGAGATTGTGGTCAAACGAAGTTCTATCCAATTAAAAAAATAAAAAATAGGCCTCCCCATCCAGTAATCGATACATTTCCAACAAACAATTTTTAATGTAAATCGGCGGTGCCTTTGCGACGCTTAGTCAGTTTAACAGGTATTTACTTACATGATGAGATAATTTTTTATCTATTTTATACAGGCTGTGTCATTGATATTTCAGGACAATTTTCTATGGTAATGAATTTGAATAAACCTATTTTACAACATTCTAGCCATAAACCCTTCCCGTGTTTTCATTTAATGTCGTACATAACAAAACAAATAGTATAATTATATGGATAGAAAAATACTTAATGCACTAAGAAAATTATGCAAAGGCGAACCTAATGGTAATTAGCATTTTCATTCAACTAATTTATATGTGTTATATAGATTGAGTATAAGTGCTTTCTAGAGGTAGTGTTCCTGTAACTAACTAAATGATTACCTTTCGCATGTGGATCAGCTAACGACACAGGGGAACCGCTTCGAGGCGATTCTAAACTGCCGTTGTAGTAAATTTCAGGATTTGCTTCACGAGGATCTGAAAAGACGGTTGCATGATATTTTTGACTTGCCTTTTTAAAGTGTTGCCACACCATATGGTCTGACTCAATTCATTTTTTTGAGTTTTTTTGTCTTTTAGAGGATAAATTAATTTAAATTAAATTATTGATTTTAACCAACTTGGGATCTTAAACTGGGTATAATATTATGTAATATTATGTCGATTATGGTTAAGTACTTATTCTAGGTTTTTTTAGTGACACGAAAAAAAATTACAGTTGATATGACGATTCATTAGCTCAATGAGTTGATGCGAGTTAAAGTGCTGAGACGTAAAATATCCCACTAATATTATAAATTTTTAATATTAAATATATAAAAAAAAATATATGTCTAAATCTAAAAAGCGAAATTTTGTATGGATGTATGTTACTCTTTCACGTCGTAACGGCTGAACCGATTTCGATGAAATTTTGTAAGTACGTAGATTATAATCTGGGTTAAGCTGAACCGATTTCGATGAAATTTTGTAAGTACGTAGATTATAATCTGGGTTAACACATTATGTTGTTTATATATTGTTTTTATATTTTGTTTTATATTATATTGTAATTGTAGTTTTATATTTTGTTGACAAACCACGCGCGCGAAGCCGCTGGCGGAAGCTAATAATTAATAATTATTGAAAACTGAACTATAATTGAGTTGAATCTCTCTCAACCCTGAACTCTTTCATTAAAAACTCTAGTGTGCCAACACTAGCGTTTGGGGTGTGACAACATTATTACGCATTTTGACATTTCATAAACGTCAAAAACATGAATCGAATTATTTGTCGGAGTATAAATTTAGTTTTATTTGAGCCAAGGGAATGGCCCCCACTGTATGAATACAACTTAGCAGTAATGTTTAGAGCATGACGACGTGGTAGCTAGGAACAAATATTGATTGTTAATAGTAGATTATTTAACGAGGGGATAAAGCAGTGTTTTGCGTCACGGGCGCTATATTGAATCCCGAACGTAACTAAGGATTCTAGAGTCAAGAGCGGAGCGAGGGAGTTACTAGAATTCTGAGTGCAGAGAGGGATATAAGAACGCCCAATATGCAGACAGCTTTATCCACGAGGAGAATACTCTACTTTTCACAGCTTCTGCGAGACAATAAAAACCAAATCTAGGTTGGTGCATTCTGTGCAGAGGTTAGTTCGATTTATGAATAAGTTCTTATTGTGTGGGTCTCTTTGGTTCGAATTTTAATACACATGAGGTTCCAAATTCAAATCACATTATGCCCGCGAGGGTATAATGAAATTCAGTACAAGTTTACTCCCGGCTCAGCCGTATGGATTTAATCACTTTTCGGTGAGGTTTACATGACATATAATTTGACATTGTCGAGCAGGTGGTGTAAAGACGTCCGTTGGTGAGACTATATTCAAGTTGATTGTGACGTACCGCAGTCAACAATCTCGTGGAAGACGTAGTTAGAGATCGCGACCGTCTGTCGAGTCCAAGGGTGGGACATCAGCTGCGCGACTGTGCAGCGGTTGGCGGGCTCCTTGCATAGCATCCAGCGTAATAGCTGTTCCAGATCTGAAAATACACAAGTTTTTGCCAAACATTTTTATTACATAAACAAATGTTTGTGACTTCACGCAAAATGGGGTAGCCTTTTTGCGTGAGGGGTCAAAAACTAACTTAGCTAAGCACCCTAGTTAAACTAGCTTTCTATTTAAAAAACCGCGTACAAATCGAACCAACCGTTTGTAATTAAATGAAATTATTAATTTGGCAGAAGCATGGTTGTATAAAGGTATTAGATATGGTAATGATTGATAAGTTTTACAAACCCACCCCACGTTTTGCCTCGGGGGTAAAAATAAGCCCAGTCTATCAGTCTGGCGATTATTAGTCGATTTCGGTCAGCCTTCTGTATTTCACTTACTTTGTGCCACGAGAGTTAAGAATAGAGATTACCTTCAGAAACGACCTGTGGGAATGTCAGCTGGCCTTGCACCGTATCTTCGATGTCGGAGAACGGGTTAACGAAAAACGTTAGTACGTAGAGCGTTATCCCCATCGACCACATCTCTAGCTCGGGGCCGGCGTATCTGGAAACCAATCAGGATAAATACATAACATCTTTATTCAAAAATAATTCTATTTTATTATTAGTTACTAGCTTCCACCAGCGGCTTCGCACGCTGTTTATCAACAAAAAATTTAAAAGCCAACGTTTGAATCCAGGTCTATCAACACTACAATACAATCTATCAACACACCAAGATACATCGAAATCGGTTCAGCCATTACGACGTGATTAAGTAACAAACAAATATCCAGACATTCACATTTATAATATTAGTGTGATGATGAAAAAATACGAAATATCAGTATTATTGATATAATGCGATATTAGTACTGGTCCGTAGTAACTAAAGTTGCAAGCCTATGGATCTTTTACAGAATACATTTCGAGGGCTGTTCGTGCAATTTATAATATGGGCCCCAGAGAATCATTACGCAATAAGTTTAAAGAAATAAATATTATGACATTCCCTTGTCAATACATCTATGAAAATCTAATGTATGTTCACAAACATATTAATTTGTTTAAGAAAAATAGCGATAATCATAATTTTAATACTAGAAATAAAGATAAACTCGCTGTTGCCCCTTGTAGACTCCATAAAATTAGTAAATCGTTTAAAGGGCAAGGTGTACGCTTTTATAACAAACTCCCAAGGGATGTACAAAAATTGACAATTAACAAATTTAAAAACGTAATTAAACAAAATCTTTATAAAAGAGCCTACTATAAAATATCGGATTATTTAGATGATAGAGAAGCTTGTGATTGAAATTGCTCCAACTCGTTCAAAATGTTACAATTTAGACGTAATTTATGTTCTGTATTATGTAGGTATTGTAAAAGGATCATTAAAAAAAACAACCAGCCTTGTTTCTTGCCTTTCTTTCCTGGCTTGGTCGCGAAGGAACAGGCAGTAAAATTGACGTTTCAAAGTGATCCTTGTGATTTTAATGAATAAAAATATTTGAATTTTTGAATTTTGGGGAATGTGACCAGGAACTATACGATCTGACCCCGCCATACACGTGCGTGCGCAGCACACGCGCAGCTCGCGGGCAGCACGCGAGCTGCGCATTTGAAAGATCTGGACATGCTAAAGGTATGGGACACTTTACCGTCGTCTGTTTTTCCGGGTCTCTTTAAGGTAAGAGTGAATAGATTTCTTCTAGACAGCTTCATCTTAAACCACATCATCGCTTACCATCAGGTGAGATTGTGGCCAAACGAAATGTAAAAAAAAGACCCATGTTGAGCGTCCCGAGACGGCCAACTTTCTTTAACACTTACTTATGTCCGGTGAGTACTTCAGGACTGCAGTACTCTGTAGTTCCATAGAAGGTAGAAAACAGCGTGTCTTTGCTCATAAACGTGGCCGAGCCAAAGTCTATGAGTTTGATGTGGAACTTGTTATCTATGATCACGTTCTCGTCCTTTATGTCTCGGTGGAGGATGTTCAGATTGTGGAGGTATTCTATCGCTTGCCCTATCTGAAAATAATATCCAAGTTTATTCAACAATTAAAATGGTAGATAAAAAGCAACAGTCACAGAATGAGCAATAGTAGGAGTGACAAAACGAACAAACGCATCGAGCATTGACCGGACAGAACCCGAATGTTCAAGTATCGTAAAGAGGCCCGGCCAATCAGTCTTTACTTAGCTAAGAGTGTGATATATTCAAAAGACTGATTTTAAGTGTTGTTTTTAAAACGATAAGTTGTGTGAATTGTTATTTATTATTATTATTATTTAAGCCTCTGATTGAATTTTTTTATTTTTTTGTTTTGTTTCTGTCCTAATAAGTCTCTCAGTTCAGTGTGCCTCATGGTAAAGGCCTCCTCCAGCATTTTTCATTGGGATCTGTCTCGGGCAACCCTTCTCCAGTTGGGGCCCGCTGTGAGTTAGATCTCATCTTCCGATCTCTTCGGTATTATCCACCTCGGCTCCTTTTGCCATCTCGTGGTGACAATTTGCGTCCATTTGTCTTGCCTAGTACGTATCATGTACTAGTATGTTTTTATGTCTATCATTTTAGTTCTGGCTCTGATGTATGAACTTCTCACTTTGTCCTGTTTCTTTGTATTGGTTATATTTCTTTCCATAGCTTTTTGGCATGTCTCTATAGCGAGCTTATTGAGTATATATATGACCTTATCTCTATAGTAGTGTGAATTAGTGTTGTATGATTATGTTCGTTATTGTGTGTTATTAAATTGGTATTTACCATTTTATCCCGAACCCCCAACTTGTAACAATTTTACCCATGTATGGTACCTCATGAGTCTTTATATTTCCTAACAATTATTGTTAAAACCATTGGATCGTCATGTTCTTAAATAGGTGTAGCAATACAAACAAGCCATTTCTAATTATTTGACTACAAGTATATCTTCTAAAATTATTTTGAGTATCGCTTTTACCCGCGATTTAAAATATTTATAGTACGGCTAATAACTTGCCTAAAGATCTAAAAATATCTATAGTATGGCTAATAACCTGTCTAAACATCACACTAATATTATAAATGCGAAAGTTTGGATATTTGTTTGTTACTCAATCACGCCGTAAAAGTTGAACCGATTTCGATGAAATTTGGTATATACGTAGATTATAACCTGGATCACCACATAGGCTACCATTGATCCCATAAATCAGTTTCCATGGGATAAATAATGGGATGGGTGTCAAGTCAAGTTGCAACAGAAAGCTTAGCTTTATTTCTAGCTTACCTACACATTTAGTAGTGTAACACGTACGAAGTCGCGGGCAACAGCTAGTGTAAAAATATTTATAGTATAGCTATTACCTGTCTAAAGATATAACTGAGCAGCGGCTCATCGATCCTCGGGCGTCGCTCGATGAACTCGAACAGATCCATACCAGCGCCGTGCTTCTCCATCACCATTTGGAAGTATTTCTCGTTCTCAAATACATCCACTACACTCACCTGAAATAATTTTAACGTAAGTATAAAGAAAATTAAAATAAATATAAATATTGCTGGACATTTCACACTTTTGTAAATACATACTTATAATATATAGACAAACATCCAGACTCCGAACAAATATCTGTAGATCATGCAAACATTTGTTCCGCGGTGGGAACCGCGCCTCCTGGGTCTCAGCCGGCTATTCACCCACTGCACCACGGAGGTCGTCAAAATGTTAATAAGGTTCATTGATTTCAGATTTAGAAGATTATCAAGCTGAAGTACTAAGGGCACATAGCACGAAGAACTGACGGCCGTTGGATGCAGATGCAAAATCGATCGCTCCGGGAGGCGTATGTTTACAAGTAGACGTCAAACAACGTATATGATGATGATGATGACTTCAGATTAACAGTAGAACTACCTACTGATAAGTACGGTACAGACAAGTGATCAAGATGGTCACAGGTTAGGGTAAATTGATCACCAAGGGCTGTAATTTAATTCTACAGTTAGAATTACATCAATACGGCGGGTTATTCTATCCTTTACCTAAGCTGTAATTTTTTTTATACTACATAGAGATGGATCAATCTTATGGCCCACCTAATGATAAGTGGTAACCATCGCCTATAACAGAGAATTGCCTCGTAGGTCACGCACCTTAGAAATGTGCCCTACGATGTACTGCCCTGCCATCAACTTGAGGCATTCAGGTGTAAACCCTCATGTGGCTGCATTTTCACCGGCAACCATACCCTTCAAACTTAAACCGCAATGCTGCTTGGAGGCAGAAATAGGTAATGATACAATAACACGTGAAACTAAAAGATCACTTACAATATTAGGATGTTTGATTGTGAGTAGTAAACTAAGCTCCAAAGGCACTTTCCGTCCGTCGGGGCCGTCCACCCAGAACTGGGGAGCGCCCACCTTCTCTTTCAATATGAATTTAGTGACCGCTAGCACTCGGTCGGATCGACGATACGCCATCTTTACACAGCCGAAGGCACCTTTGCCTGAAACACGATCAGAAAATAAGAACTATAGTTATACTGTGTGTCACCGCATTTACGACATTAATTTTAATCACGGGTAGGGCTGACGGCTAGCATTCTTGTAAAATAGTTTTTTTTCAAATTCATTCCCATGGAATTTTTTAAAATTTTCACATTACCTTAATTTCAAGTCCTAAAATATCAATGAAACAGCCTGTATAAAATAGGTAACAAATCATATTGATTCATCATGTAAGTAGGTTGTTAAACTGACTAAGCGGAATCAGGACAAAGGCACCGCCGATTTACGTTAAAATTTGGTTATTGGAAAAGTATTGGTTACTGGATAAATCGATCTCCTCCTCTAAAATTAGTTAATACGATTCCGGATGTGTGTTTTAAATTAATATCGTACAATAACAAAACAGGTTGTATAGCTAAACCTGATAAAGAAACCGACCTGATATAGGTTGCTGGGAGTCGTTGAATGCAGGCCGCACACGCTCGGTCCCTTCTTACTGGATAAATATTCAAACTACCAGTATTAAACCAATCTCTAAAATCATTAAAACGGTTCTGCATATGTGTTTTAAATTAATGTCGTGTGTGTGGTGACAGACTATATATCCGGCATAAAAACAGCACAATTACTTTTAAGCAATAACAAATAGTAGTAGTTTGCAATTATGGCCCGCTAAATACATAGGCCGGCGCGCGCGCAGCCGTCGGCCTCGGCAGGTTTTTTTTATTTATGATAGTCAAGCGCTTGACCACTACCTCACCTCATGGTAAGTGATGGTGTGATCGACGATGGAGCACGCTTGCCTAGAAAACACATATTCACTCTGGACTTGAAGACTCCAAGATTATACTGGTTCGGAAAAACATACGCCGGAAGTGAGTTCCACTCCTTACTTGTATACAAGAAAAGTTGATGAATATCGTTTGGTACGGCAAGGTGGTATGCCGATCAAGTATGGGTGGTACTTCTCGGTACGTCTGGTGTCACTGACTGTTGTGCGACGCGCGCATACGGAGGCGAGACGAGCGGCGCACCGGCACAGTATTGGAAGGCGAAGGGGCGTGAGAGGGGCAGCACCAGTGAAGTGCGCTATAATACAACTAATCTTTTGAGATATCGTAAAGCCTCCAATAAGGCTGCGAACTTGAATGGTAGTATTTCGTATGAGAAATATCACCACAGCGGTATCTATAAGATGAGATCGGGGATAAACGAAAATTAAAGTTTAATTTAAATTCCAAGACACAAATATAACTAAACCTAGACAAACACAAGGTATTCTATCAGTTATCTCGTTCCCATAGTACAAGCTCTGCTAAGTTTGGGGCTAGATAGCGCTGTGTCAAATGTCTAGTAATATTTATTTAATTCAATAAACCTAATTTCTAATACTTAAACATCAATAAACCCTACGAATACAATTTATAAAGTAACTAGCTGACCCGCCCGCGGTTTCGCATGCGTGGTATTTCAATAAAAACATTACCCTTCATTTAGTAGCCTATGTCGGGTATATGAGTAAAAAGTAGTCTATGTCCTTCCCCAGGATATAATCTAACTCCTTGCCAAATTTCATTACGATCCGTTCAGCCGTTTAGTTATGAAAAGGTAACAAACAAACTAACAAACAAATAGTTACTTTCGCAGTTACTATGTATCTTCTTCTTAGCGTGTCAAGAGTTCTACGTTTGCATTCATAGTATGTTGGACAGGTGTTTGGCCACAGCAATGGCATCAGGCGAGGCGGCCATTAGGTCCTCCATCGTGCATGTGTTCGGACATAAAGGGCACATTAGCAAGTGCTGCATTGACTGCGTGGGATCACCGCAGTCGCACTGGGTCAAGTTAGGGTCCCTGAATCCCCATTTGCACATACTAAGTCTGCAGCGGCCAACCTGGGTGCGGAGCCTGTTTAAGGACTTCCATACTGGCCACTGCAGATCATGCCCGGGTGGTAACTGTTCCTGTGGGGTGGTAAAATCAGGCGGTGGGGAGTTTCTTTTTATCCACAGAGTGCGTCTGGTAGCAGCCGGGTCATATTAAATTTCGTTGAGTTTAAAAGATCTAAGGTACAGACAGCGGAAGCGACTTCATTTTATACTATGTAAAGATAAATATCGTAATAGTATAATATATATACTACATAGACTTAAACATTGATACAATACGTACGTTGATGTTCAAAAGTCTTACCTATTTGCTTGAGCGTGACGTAATGCTTCGCGTACTCGCCCGCGATTTGTTCGTCTCCGCACTGGCTTACCAGCGACATCGATTGCGGACGACTGCTAACCGATTTATTGCCCTATAATAAACACATCAATGTTAAAAATTACGTCTGGTACTCAATCACACTAATGTTATTAATGCGAAAGTTTGGATGTTTGTTTGTTACTCAATCACGTCGTAACGGCTCAACCGATTTCGATGAAATTTGGTATGCACGTAGATTATAACCTGGATTAACACACAGGCTACTTTTTATTGGCAAACCACCCGTGCGAAGCCACGGGCGGAAGCTAGTTACAAATACATATATACCAAAAGTTTCACAAAAAGTATAAATGTGGTTGTTGCTAATGCTCCCCTGCAGTGGCGGATCCAGGTTTTTGGTTTGGAGGGGCTTGTCACAGCTGATCGTAGTCTAGTATTACTTTTATAATGGGTCGAACTTTGAAATCGCGAAAAAGAAAGCTACTAAAAATAATAGCAAAAAAGTCATAATAGTTACATACCTACTCAGCCAAAATGTATAAATCAGCTGATTTTTTTTTCAAGATTTCGAAATTGTTGAAGTGCATTTGGGGAGGGGGAAGGGGGCTTGAGCCCCTTAGCTTCGGCCCTGGATTCGCTACTGGGTCCCCGCACTAAGTCTAGCCTGTATCGCGGGAAACCGGATTACAATAAAACATAAGTTTACCGTCTAAAGCCTCTACGAGTTTAACAATATGAAAATAACATAATTATTATAATTAACAAACAAAATAAACACTAAATACAGTTGATATCAGCTCAGCTCAGCAATTATGTAAGAATAGTAAAGTGTTAGGCCATAAATAATATCCATTGAGCATTAGAAAAAGACGCTCACAATCTTCGAATTTTTACCTTCCTCTCGCACAAAACACTATTAGACTGATATATTTTAAAAGCTGTTACAACACTTGTTTTTTTATAATTCAATAGAAAATCTAAACAAGAACGGTCAAGTTCGAGTAGGACTGGCGCACCGAGGGTTCCGAATCTATCTCGATTTATGTTAATTTAGCAGCGCTGTCTAGTTATTGAGCGGTAAACCAAGAAAACTTTAAAGGCGGATATCTATAAATCTGTTCTAGATACCGACTTCGTTTTAATTTTCCTGTAATCTTATATCTATCAGTCATATTTATTTCAGATTTTTCATTTTGCACACTTCGGAGATGGGACCGGGTCGGTATTTTTCCCCATGTTTTTTCATCATAACTCCCAAACCATACAACATAAAAAATGGGTTAAGAATGTATAAATTAAGCTCTTCTATATACCCCATTCGATATAGTAACTCTACATTTTGAATTTTCCCACCATTTTGGGTCTTTTCGCAATCAAAATGAAAATATTTTGCAATTATTTTACTTGTAATAGAAGTAGGTCAATATTATTTATAACTATTTTAAATTTCAAGTCGATACCAAGCGATTCAAGTTGCTAAGATAATCAGCTGTCACAGACGAACGGACGGACGAAGTCGCACCATAAGGGTTCAGTTTTTACCATGTTTTTTTTTTCGCTACCAGTAAATGGAACAAGCATATGGCCTACCTGATGTTAAGAGGTAACCATCGCCTATAAAAAAGTATTGCCTCATCGGTCACGCACCTTAGAATCGTGCCCTGCCTGCACTGCCCTGCGTTCATAAACTTGAGGCATACAGGTGTAAAGCCTTTTGTTTGTAATTTTACCGGAAACCATACCCTTCATACCGAAACACTGGAATGCTGTTTGGCGACAGAAATAGGTATTACGGAAGTACTTCCCCGAGTGAACCCTTTCATAAGGAACTCTACTACACTTATAATATATTCTCTATTCTAGTGCGGAACCCCTAAAAAGGCATAAAAATATAATGTAACTAAAAAAGTTTCTGTCGATGTTCGTCGGCGGTGGGACAAGTGAACGCTTTACCAGTATGAGTGAGTTGTCGGCAGTCGACGCGACGCTTGAGGCGAGAGTGGTGTGCTTCGGTCCATCTTCCAGCTGTACTCCGAGCCACACACAACGCACCCGGCTGCCATTCGCCAGCTGCATCGTTGATACCGTGTATAGGACATCTGAAATGAACGTTTTATCTTAGAATAGAATATATTTACCTATTTGACACACAAAGAAACACAGATCGGACCATAAATAAAACAAAAGACAAACAGGAAAAAATTACAATGGAATGAGATAGAAAACTACAGTTAGAATGTACTACCTACCCAACCAGTAGGTAGATGTACTAACCAGCCCGCTCCGTGCCAGAAAGCTCGCAGATGCGTTCAGATGTAAGTAAGTAATACATAAAATTTTGCCTTGTTATAAAAAATTGTTTCCATTGTATGAATTTTGCTTAGATTGGACCTAGATAGCGCTGTATGAAATGTCCGGCACATTTAACTATTAATTATTATATTTATTTGTTGCCTTAAATATGTAGGTTTGGGATCCAAATTTCGGCACCCGGATATTTTTACTATAAAATATTTGCAAATTTACACGTGTTTATAACGGTGAAGCAAAGAGAGAAAACCTAGGGTTTAGCTCTGTACGTGTGAATCTTGTGAATTTATAAACTAAAAGCACGGAGGATAATACAGGTGTTGGACAAGAGTACTCCATCTAAGTTTCTGTATCAGCGTCTGGCTCCGTCCCAGTTAGTGGAACTTGCAACTCTTTTTTCCATTGAAGTAAGATGTGTCCGAAATCCAACACTGGCATCTTGTGGGTTCTACGGCTTATCGGATGATATATGAGTACTTACTAAGCTCAGCTCCGTCTCTGTGCCGCACGACGCCGCGGTACGTGCCGTCTCTATGCCAGTCGTCGCATTCGCACGCTGATTTACGCGGCGCTTGCTGTGGCGTTGACGTCAGATGTGTTCGTAACGCGCGGGTGCTTTTGCAGGGAGTTTCTGGGGCTTCATCTGTAAATGATATTAAATAAAAATACAAAAAATATTTATTTGTGTCCATTCTTACATTCTATGATTACAACAGTTATATTTAAACCAAATATAAGACAACAAAATAGGTCGTCACTTAGCGGTGTACCACTGTAACGTATAGCTACTGTAGCGCTGGCACAATGTGACGCCTTTAGTGCGTGTGACCACCACAAAATAGAAACACGCGTTTACATTATACAAATTAACAAGAAGCACAAAAAAAACTATATCAAATATGATTACAAAATAACTATATTGATATTGAGCAATGTAATGAGAGATTACTATAGTCCATCCGCAGAAACAAGATAATAGGGAAGAAATGGACTGGCATTTACCACTACTTACTTTTTTCTTTCTTACTTATTTTTTTTACTTTACTAGGTAGAAAAATGACGATAAGGCTGCGTACAAGCGCTAGTATTTTTAGTTTGTTCGTGCGACTCGCACTGTATAGACGTGCTCACTGTGCTACTGCAATCTGTCATTTTATTTTTTGACCCGACCTGTTATTTGGATTAATAATAATTTTGTAACGTGTGACCCAGCTGGTATTTTGGACTTTGTGATTATTTCTATTCCTGAAAACTTGGCACTTGTTTAACGGACTGTTCGAATTTTCTATCGATTTGCATCTGTAAAATGGCCGACAATAATTCTGTGGAAAAACAAATGTTAATATCTTGTTAAAACAATCTTTAGATCACAGAACATCTGTTCTATTGTCCACAAAGTACTAATGTTTGCAACGTAATCTTATGTTGTGTGAGCGGCAACTTTAAAACAAATCATTCAATACTTAGTTTTATTGTTCCAGGAAAAGGAAAACGGTTAATAATTACTCACATTGAAAGTGATGATGGAGTCAACTTTATTTTAATAAATGTAAATAATGTTTACACACCTTTACTATGCATCTGTAATGTTGACGCCCACTGACCATTTTATGACCTTGTCTTTTGTATGGGATTGTGTGACAGAGACAACGCTCCATTATCTTCTCTGGCGGATACAGTATAGCAGCTATGCTTTTGCAGCAAATGTCAGGCTTGTTAATGCTTTTTGTTTACTTATTTTTTTGTTTCTTTACTTTTTCTTTTTCTATATAGTGCACGTTTTATGACAGTTTTGTTCTAATTACACATGCGAAAGTTTGTGTAAATATAATTAAATAACGTCAGCAGTAAGAACCAATTTTAAACATATAGGTACAAGGACTTTATAATAACATTTTGGGTACCATGCGAGCGAAGATGAAGTCATAAACTAACACAAAATGTGACTTCCAAGGAAAGTTTAAAGAACTTACCATCATACTTCTTCCTCGGCGCCGATTCAGTCTGCGTTTCCAAATCGATATCATTGCTCAAACTATCGATACTCTCATTGCCGTTATGCTTCGGCAAGTCCTCGATCTCGCACCCCGGCAGAGGCATTTCATTGATAGGCGTTAGGAAATCTGCACTGGTCTCATTCGAGTCACAAAAGTCTAAGGACAAACTGCTTTTATCCGTATTCACTTGTCCGGGTAGATTTGGCTTCAGAGATCTGTACTTACTGGAATCGAATGATAATCGTAACGATGGATCGTTTACTCTGACACGCGGAGTGTTGCCCGTAGGAGTTACCTCTTGCGAATGCTGAGAAGTGTAGTAAATAGAATTAGATTTCTCCGAAGGGTTATTCACAGGTTTTATAACATTGCTCTGCTCTGATCGCAGTATATTCTCGGAACGGGATTTGGAAATGCTACTGTGGCAATAATTCTCATCCTCTATCGATATTCCTGACATTCCTGATGTTACATCGGGTAAAGCTGATAAGTCGTTCCTCTGTTCTGTAGTGCTAATGCTTGATACCATGTCTTGCGTGGGAGTGGGCGTGTGTGTGACCATGCTGCAGGATTTGTCGAGACATAGTGCACTGGAGGACTTTTCTCTGGTGGTGGAGAGGATTGATGGTTGTACGTTTGACATGCAAGCTGATTTCTGGCTGCCGTTGAACGCGCCGCAGGAATCTTCGTCGGTGTCTGATACTGAAAAAGTAACGTAATCAAAAAACATGTGTGTGATATTCAAAAATAACTATTGCCTAGGGAATCACTATAAGAAAATGAAAATAAGAAAACATTTATTTGTCAAATAAATGTTTTCTTATTTTCATTTTCTTGACTTCGACATGTTAAAATAAAACACAAAAGATGGTGAAATAGAGGTAATGATAGATCTTGACTTCTGGCAGAAGTAGTTAGCTGTAAATAGATGGATCATATGTAGGTACAAAAATGCCAGAAGTCGAACATTAAAAAGTGTTAAAAATACAGGAAAATCCCACGCATCTTCCATCATATCACAAAGTTTAAAAGTCACACCAAACTAGCGTGAGCTCAGCATGTGCTAAGTAGGTGTGCATCTGGCTTGGTTGTTATAACCTGAACAACTTTCAAACGTTAACATTCTCATCATCTTCATCTACAGCCCTACTTCACCCACTGGGTATAGGCCTCCCCAAGTTTGTGCCATCCGCCATGATCCTGCCTAATCTCACCCATTGACGGCACGCAACCATCTCCCCCATCTCGCTGCCTGCTGCTTAACATTCTCAATAACAAAATTGGGACCTAGGGGACATCACGAGGGAGAAATAATACCTGATCCATTATCGTCATTATTGACCGGCGACAGCGTCATATTCCGATTCCTCTCCGTAACCTTCACGATATCGGCCTCCCTGCAGAAGTTCTGTATGACGTCATCGATATGGTGTCCCACCACTTCAGCGTGTGGTTTGCCGAAGGTCAGCATCGCGAAGTGGTGGTTGCAAGCGGTTATTACACCGCTCTCGTCTACCACTAGGAGACCGCTTACGTTGTATGTTACCTGGTGGAAATCATATAATGCTACATTTTTATAATGAACAAGTTTCCGCCCGCGGCTTCTTGAAGGCTTCTTTTTAACACCCTACACAAAATAAAAATGGAACCATTTATTTGACACGACACCAATAAAATAAGAGCACAAAAGAAGATGGTGAAATACCTATAGGACTTCTGACTCAAAGTAGGTAGATAAAATAAACAGAGCAATATGAGTAATTAATATAAGCCAGAAGTCGGAGATAACAAAGAATTAAGTAAAATTTAACAGGAATAAACCACACATCATCCATCAAGGAGTCAATCTATGAGTCGCGCTAAAATGGCGTCAGCTCAGCATGTGCTAAGTACCTATCTACTTAACGCTGGTGCTCTGGTGAGTTCAAATAGTGCTAACAAACAAGTAACTTTTTCATAAAAATATACCGACTTCAGATACTAGAAAAATTTGAGAGTTGCCCTCGATTTTTTTGGGATCCCATCATCAAATCCTGACTTGTGCCAATTGGCACCAAGTCCTGGGAAGTCCCTTTTAAACAAATACATAATTTCTCGAATCGGTCCAGTCTTCGAGTAAACGGGGAACATAAATAAAAAAAATCCGACAAATTGAGAACCACCTCCTTTTTTTAAGTCGGTTAACAAGAGTGGCGTTATAAGTTCGATGCCTATGTCTGTTTGTGTGTCTGTCTGTGGCATCATAGCTCCCAAACTGATGGACCGATTCGGACGCGGTTTTTTTAATAGATATCTAATTTGACTGGTACTATTCTTAACCATGTCATATTTTAACCCCCCACGAAAAAAAAGGAAGGCGTATATTTTGTAAAAAAATATGTTAATTATTGATAAACCACGCGTGCGAAGCGTTTTTTATATTTTTGCCCAGCCATAAACTTACCCTGATGTTGATAGCCAAGAGAGCCTTGTCTTTGGTATTGTCTTTGATATTCTTCATTGGCCACGACGGAGTCTCGACAATGTCTGGTTTGGTTATCCAAAGGCACAGCGGAAAGCAGCCACCATCTAATGTTCTACCTGCAATTAACAAATTTACTTGTTAATGTACTTACATTTTAATTTTGGTAAAAAGTACCTGATCTACCCCTATAACAGCAACACACAATCAAATTAGACAAGCCATGACAGAATAATCATTATACATCACACTAATATTATAAATATGAACGTTTAGATGTTAGTTTGTTAGTTCCTTAATCACGTCATAATGGCTGAACCGATTTTGATGAAATTTGGTGTGACCATTGTCTGTGTGGGCGGGTTGCCTGCTTATCCTAAACTGTTTGGGTGGGCGGGTAACCGACCCTCAGACCTTTTTTTTTTTTTTCGAGGAGGTAATCTGCTTCCAGATACCCGTATTGCATGCAGGGTACAATACGGGTTATGTGAGGTTGTCGGACTCAACGACCCACTAAAACCTCCCCAGTGGCCGGCCTTAATGCATGTCAAAGGGTTCTGGGATCTCGCAAGAAACGCACCAGAGCAACCGACCCACAGACCTGCCTACTCATTCGTTTTTAGGGTTCCGTACCAAAAGGGTAAAACGGGATTATTCACTATTCATAATACTCCGCTGTCTGTCTGTCCGTCTGTCACCAGGCTGTATCACATGGATCGTGATAGTTTAGAGAGTTGAAATTTTCACAGATGATGTATTTCTGATGCCGCTATAATAACAAATACTAGAAACAGAATAAAATAAATATTTAAGGGGGGCTCCCATACAACAGACATGATTTTTTTGCCGTTTTTATAGATAATGGTACGGAACCCTTCGTGCATGAGTCCGACTCACACTTGGCCGGTTTTTATATTTTTGTACAACATAACCATATTATTGAAAACTTTCTGTGGGAACAAATAAAAGTATTTTCTTTCTTACTTTTTTGTCACTAGACTGCACCAAATAAAGCACCTGTCATAGGATTATGTAACTTTGTAGTTTCAATCAGTCGACAAAACCCGACCAATTTACAAAGAATTATTATCTTAGAAACCGTCTATTTTACCAACCAATTTCAATTAACCGTTTTATTAAAATGTATGGTTTCAAATTGAAATCAAGTACAACGAAAGTTACGTAACTGCCCCCCTATTTCATTGTTAGAAGTGTCACCTGTAGCTTTCTGTTTAGAAACGCTCCGAGATATCGTCGCGTCACTGGGCAGGCGTATGGAAGGTATAAGCGAAGCCACAGGCAGGCCTACTAGCTTGTCGCTCGACTCTGCGCCGAAGAGTGCGCCTGCTTCGTTACCTTCGCATGATACCACTATGCCAGTTTCAGTATCTATTGTAAGCTGAAAATCAAATAAAAGAGTAATTTTTAGACCAAATTAGACCATCAGTAGATATAAGACCTGGGTGCGAATAGCACAGGATCAGTTGGAGTGCGAGCTGGCTTATAACCCAGCAGTGAGCTATCATTCAAGCTTCCAAAGATAATGATCATTAGAAAAGGCAATTCAACTTTTATGCAGATTATTTAGCAATTATAATCGTCATCAGTGAACATCCTTGAGTTCCTACACAGGCAAGTACAAAAATCATATTTTGCAAGTACATATTTTGAATAGTAGGTAGGTTATTAGCATTTCTTAAGTAACTGGATGCAAACCCATCGCCGTTTATTGATTTTAATATAATAGTTTCCTTGTGGTAGGGCTCGCCTGGGGAAGTACTACCATCATATCTTTTCGGCCGCTAAGCAGCATTGCTGTTTCGGTTTGAAGGGTATGGTTGCAGATGATATAACAGGTACATGAGGCTTTACAATTGTATGCCTCCAGTTGATGGACGCAGGGCAGTGCATCGTAGGGCACGTATCTAAAATGCACGAGGCAATACTTTGTTACAGGCGGATGGTTAGCACTTAACATCAGTGGGCATTATGCTTGTTCCATCTGTAAGTCGTATTAAAAAAAATGATTTTGAGATAATAATGAAATGTCTTACCACAACATTCTTGCAGCTAACAGGCTCGGCGACCACTAAGCAAGGGCCCTCGCTGTCCAGTTGTCGTATCCAAAGTGACACTTGCAATGAACCTCCGTCCTTTGTTATCATTTCTACTACCTGAAATTGACACAGTTTCAATTTCAATCTTTATGACCCCAACTGCATAGTGGATTAACTGTTCCAAGAGGACCTCAAACCAGCTAAATCTAGTGTATTTTCGATATTTTTTGTTATTATAACACTAACAATGAATACCCCGTAGAGATTTGAAAAGATCGTTTATTAGAAGTGCAATAAGTGGGCGTAGTAGATACCATAAAACATAATTTTGTATGCTATCACCAAGTTCCTGCCCTTTTCCCATCATAGTAATATTATAAATGTGAAAGTTTGGATGTTTGTTTATTTGCTACTCAATCAGATCATAATGATGAACCGATTTCGATGAAATTAGGTTTTTTGATAGATTACGACCTGGATTGAAACATAGGCTACTTTTTGTTGACAAACAACGCGTGCGAAGCCGCTGGCGGAAGCTAATGATTAATGTATTTTTACACACCCTTTCAAGTTTCAGTTGATTACCTTTTGCTGATATGAACCCCACATTGTTTAACATTATAAATAGTCTCATATTTGCATCAGGCTTTAATATACCTAATTAACACCTTGATAATTATAAGCCAATGCTTGGAAATCTTACGCATATAATTAAACTAGGATTTGCCTGCATCTCTGTCTGCCTGTATAAAATATATGTCACATAACAAACACCCTTAACACTGAAATCTGGATTTTAAGCCATTCAACAGGATATTTGTAGGTATAGAAGCTATTATAGTAGGTGCACAGACAGATTTTGTTTTTTATAATATCACAAGCTTCCGCTCACGGCTTTGCACGCGGGGTTTGCCAATAAAAAGTAGCCTATATGTTAATCCAGGTAATGATCTACGTATGTACATACCAAATTTAATGGCAATCGGTTCAGCCGTTCCGACGTGAAAGAGTAACAAACATCCATACATACAAACTTTCACGTTTGTAATAATAATGGGATAGTGGGACATTATAATGAGACCCAGTACCACCTGAAGTAAATACACTGTGGTAGACATTTACCTTTCCACTAAGCAATACAATGGTCCCATCTTCAGAAACATCCCCATGGTCTTGCTCCGGCTCTTGCAAATTGAACCCTTTGCACTTTTTGCTGCGGAGAAGATCAGAGAAGCGCAGGCCGAATAGCTCTACAGATGAGTAGCCCAGTAAGGAACATGCTTTGTTGTTGACTATCAAGATCTGTGGGGAAGTAAACATGTGCGATTTATAAGGCAGTTGAGTTGCCACTCGTATATTAAAAAATAAATAAAATAAAAAGAAATAAAGCTGGACATTTCACACAGCGCCAAGCGCCATCTAGTCACAAACTAAGCGAAACTTGTACTATGGGAACCAAATAGCTGAAAATATATACTATATAGAAAAACATCCAATCCCGGATCTTTCTAAGATCTGTAGATCATACAAATATTTGTTCCGCGGCGGGAATCGAATCCACTACCTCCTGCGTCTCAGCCGGCTATGCTATACCACTGCACCACGGAGGTCGTCGATATTGATCTACTACAATTTGTTTGTCGGACAGACGGCAAAACATGGCTGATCTAATTTACTATGACTATTTCCTGTACCAATACCTATGTTTTGAACAAATAAATTTGGACCAATTGGACCAAATGGATTTATTTGCATTTGTACAAAAACTATGAAATCTATGTTTTTTGAACATGCGTGATCTCTATACATAATAATTTTATGATTGATGTCAAATGGGTATTTGTCGCGCATGAACCTTTTTATTTATAATAAAGTCATTTCAATTATATTGCAGCAATCATAATATATTAGTCTCCACCACATAGAGGTGTTTTTATTTATTTATATAATACTTTCACACAAAACAGAATAGTGCTAGGTTAATGCTAATAGCATTATCTACCAGTCATCCTGGTCATGCTAAAAGTAGGTAAGGCGTGACACAGGAAAAAAGGTATTTCTAAGGTAATTATAAATACAGACCCTAAATGACTAATAAGGTGTTGATATGAGGTAATCCATTTAATTTCAGTAGACATGAAATCTTTATTATTTATTTTTAGCTTGTAGAGTACCACTGCCGGGGACAGGTCTCCGTTGCTTTCCTCTTTTCTCTGTCATTGGCTAACTGGGGCCTACTCTATATATCCAGTTGATCTCTCCATCTTCGTCAGGTCCATCCTTGATTATTGAGCTAGAGTTTGGTGTATAGTTCGCGCTTGGCATGTATGAAATAAGCTCAGTGGCACTTCCATCTTCCATTTATTGTGCTATACAAGGTCTTGAGGGCTATCCTCTTTAACCAGCCAATAATTGCGGTGAATTTGATCATTGGGAAGGTCATTTGGGTGATGGTCCATTCGTTTGGCGTAGGATTTAGTCCCACTCCCACTTTAATCAAGTTTTTGTTGTTAATTATTTACAAGTTTAATCAGTCCGGTTTTACAGCTATGAACAAATTGTTTGTAGGTTTTGGTAGAATATTTCTCTATAAGAACTCTTAATTATTTTCAGTCGCAAAGTAGAATCTGAGTAATTAATTAAGTGTTATAAAAGTCTAAAGGCTTACCATCAGGGTCAGCCGTATACTTGTATTAATGATAAGTTTAGTATAAAAAAGCATAGCATCTTTTATAAGTCACTTCCTTAGTGAAGTATAACCATAAGTATAATTTTATATTGTTAATATTGCATGCTTATGAGCTGATTATGGAGGATCTGAACTTTATGTATATATTATCATCTACTGCTATGTAATAACAATTTTCACATTGAATAAATGAATTGAATTGAATTGAAGGATTTCAGAATGTCAGAGCTTAAAATTAAAATCCATCCTGGTAAGTTTCATAAGTTACAAGTAATATGGATATATAATCTCACCTTTGATGTATTAGGTTCGATAGTGAATACAGCTTTGCTAGGATTGATGGTTTGCTGAAGGCGGTCGGTCTGTGACGGTGCGGGGGAGCCGGTAACATCAGTGGCCAGTGATGTGTTGAATCGCAGGCCATTTGGACCATCAACTGTAACAGAAAAAATAAAAATCAGTTTTGTAACTTGCATTTATGTTACGAAGCAGACTATTTTATGCATGAAAGAACAATTTGGATCTTAATACGAAAAATCCCGGAGATAGAAGTTTAGAAAAAAATCATATCTCAAACCTACAAGAAAAGTGGGCAATATAAAGGGGATATTTTTAGATAGCCTTAAAAATGGGTGTGAATTAAATTTGTTTTTCTTGGATATTAGGACCACTCTGTATTTACTCCTAAATTGTATTACATACAGAGATAAAAGATACTACATGCAATACCCTATGTAAAAATTAAAAACACAATACTGACCTCTAACAAGCTCAGATGGTGGCTTGACTTTAGCTGGTGTTTCCATCTCCATCATGGGCAGTACTTTGCGACTCAGACCTGGGAAACTCTGGTTGCCTTCAAATGAGCAGTTATGGAATACATTTTTAAACCGCTGCTGTGGTTTGGCTGTCCTAGAATTTCATAAGTGACATTAAAATAGTTATCTTACTTACTACTATTTTTAAACCTCTTTAGTCTGATAGATTTATTGATTGCTGTTCAAATTATGTATATTCAATGTTGTATAAATATCCAGTTCAGTGGTCTTTAAAGTAAAGGCCTCATCCAGCAGTGTCCCGTGAGATCTGTTTTAGCAACTCTGCACCAGTTGAGATTTGCTGTAATGCTGTATGTATAATAATTGCTGTATGTACACAGCTGTGAAAACAGTCTAAGTAATTCTATAAATAGTAGAAAAATATATTACCAGCATTTATAATCAACTTCTGATAACTTCTCCGGCGTGAATAAGCTTGGACTTTCATTCCTTAATTGATTGAAACACTTGTTAAGCTTCTGGAATTTACAATGTTTGTTTAGAATGTTGATCTTTGTTTATTTATTTTTAATATAACTATTTCTGGCATTGAAAATAAAGAGATTTAGGCCAAAACAACTATGATTCAGTTAACCATCTGGTAAGAGGGGTGTACTTTAGAAATAAATAATCAAGGTTTACTTACAGTTTTTGGAGTCAAATTGAGATGTTCAGGCGAGTAAACATCCACAAACCGTCCTAGCCGAGGCTTCACAGGAGTTACACTGGGCGAATCGGCACTTTGTGGGCTAAAAATATCCACAAAGATGTAATTAGAACACCTGTTTCAAAGGGTACGAATATAACTCAAGCTTGAAATAAATGCCAGCAAAATGTTAAAGGTATGTACGCTTTATGATTTATTTACATCGTCCAAACTTATTTTTGGAAAGAAAATCAATAAATTAGAGCGCGTAAGTTCAAACGGCGTATCTTGTATGTAAAAGTTGAGTTTTAACTTGGCTTACCTATTGCAATTAAGTATTCCAGTAGTGTCCATCGCTAGGATACCAAATCTAGCTGGTATTCTTATGTTTTATTACCAGATTTACTTGATTTTTTTTGTTTTCACTGAGATTCAAAATCTGCCGTTGCTTGAAAATTCAAACAAAAACAGACAATTCGAAAACAGCTGTATATTGTTGTCAAGCTATCCAGCTGTCATAAGTTTCGTTACTGCTGCTAGAATTTTGGAAAACGTATATATAACGTATAAGGCAAAAAAAAAAGATCGATGATTATTGAAGTAATAACTTTTTTTTTCTAATTTATACGCTGCATTTCAGTTATATCTTTTCTATTAAAGTATAACAAAAATGCTATGAAAGTTGATAGCCCCATCTTTTGCTGGGTTTGATAACTGAGCTCTTTAAGCTTTTCAGGTCGAGTTACTAGATGGCGCTAATCAAATTAATTCAATTTCTGCACATTCACAAAATTGCAAGTTACTCCAAGTTAAAATCCAAGTTTAGCATATATATTTAGAATCAGCGTAAAATTTAAAATTTAGGCACGGTGGCATGATTTTTGCATGGATCCGAACCACTAATCGCTCTCTGTAGTAGCTAAATAATTTCGCAGTGTATCTCGACTGGGAGCGTGGCGTCTCCTGTAATCCGGCTTCTCGGAGGTCGGGATGGGAGGATGGTTTGAGGTCGGGAACCACTGGTGCTGCGCGTTCCATGTTGACTGGACGTCCACACTAAGCCTGGTATTAATATGGACCGCCCGGAGGAGTCTGGGCGGTGCAGGTTATCTAAGGAGGTGCGAACCGGGCCAGGGGGGAAACCCAGCAGCCAAAAGTACCCGTATCGGGCAGTAGTGGGATAGCGGCCGGGAGTGGAAGTTCAGTATCAGCCTGACCAATACAATCAGACCCTTTCCTTTTGACAATTTTTTTGTCTCATCTGATCTAAAACAATATAATTTAAAAGGATAAGCTCCGAAACTAAACATTTATGATGGTGATGTTTAATTTGCATATACATATTTAAAAGTTATGAAACTTGCAAAATTAAATTCACTTTAGGCATAGGTGGATAAATTATTGTAGGCTTGCTTGAGCTATGGCTAATCATGCACTCTAGTAGCTCGCCTTTGTATACACTGAACTTGACCGTTCATAAGTAGGTACAAGAAGTTTGATTTCGGGTTTCATGTCGAAAACAGCTGTTAAACGTTCCTACCTACCGACAAAATTTTCGCAAAAAATACGTATCAAACTTTTTCCATATGAAAAACATCGAATTTCGAAAAGTCATGGCATAAACATTGATAAGTTCAAACATTGTTCGTTCGTTATAAGTAGTTTAGGTAACTATGTATACAATAATATTATGTCTTTCGGGTTAACATACATTTTCCGAAGCACCCTGTATAAACTATACCTACCGATACATAACGGTGACACCACGGGCACCGTCCAATTTTTCTACAAAGTCCTCTCCATCCTAAGGTAGTTTGGATTAAATGTGCATATCTTTCAACAACTACTTTCCGTCTTTCGAAAGACTTCTTGAAGACCTAACTCCTTCTTACAGTCACACCATAATCATGGGTGACTTCAACACCTGTCTTCTTAAGCAGGATTCCCGTGCTGTTACTTTTGAAACCCTTTCTAAGGCTAGCAATTTGACCATTCTTCCTTCAACTGCTACACATTTCTTTCCAAATTGCATTCCATCTCGTCTAGACCTTATATTAGTATCATCGATCAATAATGTAGCTAAACACGGCCAAACTTCAGCGGCAGCTTTTTCTTTCCATGATTCAATCTATTTGTCCTACAAAGTTCGTCCGCCGAAAGCTAAGCCTCAAATTGTCATGCAGCGTAATTTTGGTGGAATGGATTTGGAGAGCCTCCGTGAGGATGCTCTGAAAATTGACTGGACTGACATCGTAGATGCGTGCAGCGTTGATGACATGGTGGGGTATTTTAATAAACAACTGGTTAAACTATATGACACACATGCCCCCATACGTGCCATTAAAATCAAACATCTGCCAGCACCATGGCTTACTGATGAAATCCGCTCGGCGATGCACAAGAAGGCTATGGCAAAGATTAGGATGAGGTGTAAACCATCTGACAATAATAAGGCCAAATACTACGATCGTAGAAATCACTGCAACAGGTTGTGTAGGGACGCGCAACGCCGATACATTCATGACTCTGTTGATAACAATGATCCATCTAAAGTGTGGAAATTTCTTAAAACACTGGGAGTTGGTAAATCTAAACAAGAAAATATCCCAAAAAACTTAAACATTGATCATCTTAACCGACACTTCACGAGTTCATCCAATATAGATGGACTCACTAAATCAAATACACTCTATTATCTTTCTTCTCAGCCAACACCAGACTTTCCTTCTTTTCAGTTTAGTCAATTTGCCGATTGTGATGTTAAGAAGAGTATAACATCTATCACTTCAAATGCTGTTGGCAGTGACAGTGTCAGTCGGAACATGATTATGCCAATCCTTAATGAAATTGTATCTATCATCACCTACATCCTGAATGCCTCAATCGACTCCGGCTCCTTTCCTGACGCCTGGAAAGAAGCACAGGTCATTCCCTTACCTAAAAAACCCAGTCCATCATCCTTTTCCGAATATCGCCCCATATCCATACTTCCCTTCCTATCAAAAGTCCTTGAACGTCTTGTACACCAACAACTCAGTACCTTCCTATCCAATAATATCCTGTTAAATCCTCACCAATCTGGCTTCCGCCCCGGGCATAGCACAGTCACAGCGCTCATCAAGATTACTGATGACATTCGGTCTGGAATGGACAGTGGGAAGGTGACAGTACTGTCACTCCTTGACTTCAGCAATGCTTTTAATAACGTCGATTTCGATATACTTCTCGGTGTATTACACTCTCTTAACATATCTCCAACGGCTATTGACTGGTTTCGTAGTTACTTGTTTGGACGCCGGCAGCGCATCCGTATTGGAGATACTTATTCTTCATGGTGCAGTCTCTCCGCTGGTGTCCCTCAAGGCAGCGTCTTATCTCCTCTTCTTTTCTCTGTTTTCATTCACTCAATATCTCAAAAATTATCTTCTTCCTACCACCTGTATGCAGATGATTTACAAATTTATACACAAGCTACGGTTGATAACATTAACGGAGCAATCAGCATAATAAATTCAGATTTGGACCGAATTTGTGATTGGAGCAAATCCTTTGGCCTTACAGTAAACCCACAGAAGACACAAGCTATCATAATTGGTAGCCACAAAATGATTCCCCGGCTAAAGTTTGAGCAACTTCCACCTGTAGTTTTTAATGGGGCTCAGATAGGTATCAGTCAGACGGTGAAAAACTTAGGCATTATTATGGACACCAAGCTATCGTGGGAGCCGTGTATTGCCGAGATCAGCCGAAAAATGTTTGCGTCCTCAGCCTCGTTGCGAAGACTTCGCAACTTTTTACCAACCGCCACCAAAATTACGCTTGCACAATCCCTTCTACTCCCTATTTTAGATTACGCCGACGTCAGCTATCTCGACCTTTCTGAAGTCCAATTGAGCAAACTTGAGCGCCTTCAAAATCTTTGTATTCGGTTCGTATTTGGCTTGCGCAAATATGACCATGTTTCAGAATTTCGCGCAAAACTCAAGTGGCTCCCTATCCGTCTTCGCCGGAATGCACATATTCTGTCCCTTCTTTTTAACATTCTTTTCAATCCTTCTTCACCATCCTATTTAAAGGAGCGTTTTGTGTTCTTGCACCAGGCGCATGATCGAAATCTACGCTCATCTGAAGCTCTAAGTCTCCAAACCCCTGTCCACAGTTCTCAATTTTATGGTGATTCCTTTACAGTTCAAGCTGTGCGGCTGTGGAACGCTTTACCTTTCTCTATTAGATCATCTAAATCTCTTCCTATCTTCAAAGCTAAGGTATACAACCATTTCCTTTCTTTGTCTACGCACTGCTAGTTTATCGTTATGTTTATCTCCTTTATTGTAGTTTATATATACAAGTATATATTATTATATTTGTAAGTATATATATTTAGTTTATTAGTAAGTATAGGTAGTTTATGTAAGTTTATGAATATACTCGTATTTACACCGCCGTCTTTTTGATTTTGTTTTGTCCTGTCCATCCAAAGGTTGTCTGGAAGAGATCGCTTTTAGCGATAAGACC
Source organism: Philereme transversata (assembly GCA_963924445.1). Lineage (NCBI taxonomy): Eukaryota > Metazoa > Arthropoda > Insecta > Lepidoptera > Geometridae > Philereme > Philereme transversata. The sequence goes on from OZ004342.1 coordinate 18,763,791, forward strand.
GCCCATTGTACTTACCTTAATTTTTGTGTATTTTTATTGTATTTTAATTTTGTTGGTGTGCAATAAAGAGTATTCTATTCTATTCTATTCTATTCTTTCGCATTGTGTATAGGTAAAACGTGCGATGATGCTGTTTTAAAGATTTTTTTGGTATTATGTAGGTACAATCAAGAGTTCTATCACATAATAGTGACATAATTAAAGCTTGTTCGAAGCTTCGACCGAATTGATTCGAGATCATCGTACGCGCTCATCTATCTCCTCTCTCATCGCTCTCTCATCTCATCCTGTTTTCGCTCGTTGTAGGTAGTACTAACCTTTAATTCTGTCCCTATCTATTTTGTGGTAATCTTGGAGTCTTCAAGTCCAGAGTGAATAGGTTCTTTCTAGGCAAGCGTGCTCCATATTCGGTCACACCTTCACTTATCATCAGGTGAGGTAGTGGTCAAGCGCTTGGCCTCGATAAAAAAAATTTATTGTATACACTCATGCCCACCATTTGTCTAAACTAATCTGTGGACAACGGACTTTAAAAGATGTCTTACTACGTTATGCCTGTAGTAAGACATCTTGTAATAATTATTAAGTCTACTTAGTAGATAATATTTAGGCCTAATTGTTTGTTGTCTCAAATAAATAAAAATAAAATGTAGGTATCTATTAATATCACACCTATACTTCAAGTTAATCACCACCTCAACTTAATTTCTATACTTCATGTTACGATACGATTCTCTGCACATCTGCCTACATTCAAACAATAAGCAAATTACACGTCTAGTCCAGTTATCTAATCCTACAATTAATTTAATCGCTAATACTGTAGATTTTGCAACTTTCTCTCACATTAGAAACTCTACATCTTTATTCCGAGGGCTCAGGGTATCTTTTAGCGTGTTGGTTTATGAATAGAATAGTGCTAGGAACAGGCTTCCATACAAGTTAGAAGATCCTCAATTTGATTCGTGCATTCTACTTAACTAATGATACGCCGGTGATACTATAGGTACGCCTACATACTGGGTAACCAGGAACTCGTACCTGAGATTATCATACTTTTCCAATCTTTTACTGTCGTGAAGAATGGGAAAAGGGAAGGACTTACGTAGATTAGTACTTCTAATAAAGATTAAAATTTTATACGGTCAAGATTGTGGCAAATGACAATCCATGATCTCTATACCAACATACCTAAACCTCTGTAATTTTGTGGTTAAGTTACTTATTTATGAATAAGTTATGTTATGAAATAAACAATTTTCTATCTTAAATTGAAATCAGTCTACCGATAGAATTTTACATTCAATACAATGGTTGCTATGGATTGGATATAAAAGTTTGATATTGTGTTGATACCATTCGGGTAATATCACATCTTGATTGTTCAGTTACGTGGCTATAGCAAGGATCTACGTAATAGGTTAGTAAGTAAGTACTGGAGTCTTATGGAACCCACACATGTCAACGATTTCTTTGCGCAACCCTAGAAATTTTACCAAATTCTTCCCAGAGGGTTGTGCATGCCTAGAAATTTTAACAAATTCTTCCCACAGAGGGTTGTGCATGCATAGAAATTTTAACAAAATCTTCCCACAAAGGGTTGTGCATGCATGTCATTTACTTAACTTTAGATTTATAAAAACAGAAACGATTTTTGATTTTTTTAATATTTTTTACAAAAGAATCGATTATAGATGTTGGTGCACCCAAAATGAGGGAGATTAATCATTATTTTATATGTGCAATAAATCATTTTCTAATATAATGTACTTATCATTGTCGTCAATGTTTTTTTGAATGAAAAACGATACAAATTACCTATGTATATATGGCCAAGTTAGTTCGATATTAATTTAACCTAGGTTAAACTAAACGTTAACAAACTCTTAATAGGTACAATTCATAAAAATGTCTCAAGAATCGGTTTTTCTAGCAAACAAATTTTTATTTCTACTCTAGTTCCCATCTATACTATTTTTGACAACGTCAAATCGGGCCTCTTAGAACGGCGATAATATAATACTTTTTTCGCGGGTGTAAATATTACCTTAAGTTGTACGTTATTTTTAGGAAAACACGCACGAATTCCAATGTATGAACCTGACCTACCTACTAAGTAATAACAACGGAGAAAGACAAGTGAATGTCAATGACTAGACTGGACCATCTGACATTCATCCAAGTCCATCCAGAACTGCCTTTCCAAGTCCAAGTGTCTTTAGCATTTGTGCATAAATTGGACCGTCCTTTCTGCGAATTGCACAGATAAATGTCACCCCAAAGGTTAGTTCGTGTCCCTTCGCCAATGCCGACAAAGCGGGTGATGACCGTCCACAATTTACATACCTACTTACCTATATAATTTTCATTAAACACGGAATATTGGAGACAATTCTGTTGGCTTAAACTAAAATTAGGAAACAGAAAAAGAAGGGCAATCATTTTAGCGCTGGCAAACCTATTTTTTTAGGATCGAGTACAACTGAGTACCTACAACAGAATTGTGCCCTTTACATGATTTATGAAAGTGACGTGATCACTGATCACGATATAATCTATAAGTAGTTATCCAAAACCTTACGAATAATATGTAAGTAAATAAGTCCTATCTCGTTTCTAGTGAATTATTGATAGTTTCAAAAGTTAAACTAATACACAATCTGCGCGAAAGACCTGGACCCGACTCGATCAATTTCAAACAATTTAATGTCACACACGAATAAGTATCTGATTATATCATATTTATTTTTATTATTAAAATCATTTCTTTTTACCAGCACTACAACTCACTTTACACTCCATATAGGTTAGCCGCAAGAAAATGCTAATTAGCATTTTATCATAATGCCTTTGAATAAAAAACTAAAATAAATACCTCTCAGATTATACAAACAAACAGATAGAGCGCGCCGAACGTGCGAGTGAAGCCACACAAGCGAATACAAATTTAAAAGCGAATACAATCTCGCGGCAGTGCTAAAGATAGCGTCGTACTGCTTGAATGTCTCGAGTGATTCATTATTTTCTGTCAAAAATGCCATCTTGTGTTATCAAACAGTGTAAAAGTTGTTCCCAAAAACAAAAAAAAGTGGATGGAATATCATTTCACAAGTAACTATAAATTATTTAATTGATTTTATTATTTAATCACCAAATAATTAAATGGTTGTCTCGAAACACAAAACCTCGACATTAGTTCGACTGTGTTGCCAGTTTTCGGCAAAATGTTTTCCCTTCAATTGGGGAAACTACCTGTTGATCTAGGCGTTAGCTAGCCTGACTGTTAAATGTACGGACGTGGGTTCGATTCCCACGCGTAATCTCACGCCTAAATTGTTATTCCGAATTTGTATGTATTTCTATAATTATGTTATTGCCGTTTACTGTGATTCGGTGATTAATATCTTATGCGGGATTTTAAATATAATTGTATATGTATAACAATTTAGTTCCGTATGTATATATGTATTGTATATACATTACATATACATATACACATATATAATAAGTGATATATATAGAGAAGTAATAGCGATCCGCCCTCGCTTCGCTTCGGGAAAAATATCCTACCAGAACATTTTACCGGGATAAAAATATCCTATATGTTAATCCAGATCATATTCAATATGTGCAAAATTTCACAGAGTGAATCTGGTGAAGTTGTTGATAGAAAAGTATTTAATGGTGCGATTGCACTATATAGCAAAATTAGAACCTAATTCTCGACATGTAGAAGCCAAACGACAATATTACAAGAAATTAGTGCAAAATGAAGGTGGTTAATTTTTCTGGCAATATAATTAATTATGTTTTTAATAAATATTTTGGATTCATATGTATGTTTTTTTTATCAGTCTAATGAAATGAATATGATACTACAGAAAAAAACTAAAGTATTATTATAAAGTCCATTTTTCCAAAAAGTGTTATTGAAATTTTTCAAATTCTAATAACAGTCCGGAGTCAGGAATATATCCTGCGTTATTGGCTAGTCTCTTGCGAGATGGCCGCCGTAGCCGTAATTCGGCCAGGAGGACATTAAAGTCCATGTAAACCTCAATAAACACCGGACGGACCGCTAGTTATAAAAATCTTCACATATTATTTCTTCTGTAATTTTACAATGCGTTTACAATGGTACATGCAATATTTAAGTGTTTAATAAACTAGTTAATTAAACAATTGTTCAATCCTAATACTCACACAAATTTGTATTCAATTAGTAACAAATTCATGTATCCAAATAAAATTTTAGAACCTGTTGTCGTACAAGGACATTAAAAAAAATACAGGGAGTTTTTTTCTTTTTCTGGTATCATTACACGCACACTGATGCACGTGTCCCTACAGAACTATTTCTAATCGCCACGCAAACATGAATGATAAGTGGCGTCATACTGTTTGTTGCGTATACTCCATCTGTTTGTTTGTATAATCTGAGAAATACCTTATCAAAGCTTACAAACGCTGGCTACGCCCATGCCACCTTAACTATTCACAAGCCAATAATAGCTCACATCCGTGAACCAACCTACTCTCAAAATCAATGTCCGTTTATGTCCTATGCTCACTTCAACGAATAATTAAACCATAATTATCAAGAGCAAGTTTACCACACTTCCATGACTTTTACCGATTACAACATAAGGTTCAATATCGCGTGCCGCGTGATTAGTACCTATAAGGTAGAAACTGGTGGCATAAATTGCAGTGGGTAGTTACAAAAGGACCTTGGGATTTGAAAGTATGGACAGCCGGAACGTAAAATGTATGACATTACAATACGTAGGTTCAAGAAAATTGAGCCATTATTCTGAGGCCGCAAAAAGTATTGCAGATAAGAGATAAACGAAATATTATTCGCGCCGTGTTGCTAATTGCTCTACCTACCTACTCTACCAACTACTTTAGCTTCCCGATTAAATTTGGATCGAAATTATTTTGTTTTTGACTTAAAAATACTGCAACAATATTTTAAAAAATATTGTGAGATCTCTGACTCTTCATAAAATATAAGAAAATTGAGCCATTATTCTGAGGCAGAAAAAGTATTGCAGATAAGAAATAAACGAAATATTATTCGCGCCGTGTTGCTAATTGCTCTACCTACCTACTACTTTAGCTTCCTGATTAAATTTGGATCGAAATGATTATATTTTTTGACTTAAAAATACTGCAACAATATTTTAAAAATTATTGTGAGGTCTTTGACGACTCTTCATAAAATATATCTAACTTACCTAGAAAATTATCTAAAAGATAATGTAGATATGTGAAGCAAAAAAAAAATGTCAAAAGGAAAGGGTCTGATTGTATTGGTCAGGCTGATACTGAACTTCCACTCCCGGCCGCTATCCCACTACTGCCCGATACGGGTACTTTTGGCTGCTGGGTTTCCCCCCTGGCCCGGTTCGCACCTCCTTAGATAACCTGCACCGCCCAGACTCCTCCGGGCGGTCCATATTAATACCAGGCTTAGTGTGGACGTCCAGTCAACATGGAACGCGCAGCATCAGTGGTTCCCGACCTCAAACCATCCTCCCATCCCGACCTCCGAGAAGCCGGATTACAGGAGACGCCACGCTCCCAGTCGAAGTACACTGCGAAATTATCCAACTGATTAAAAAAAAGGACACAAGTTCAAAACCTTATAAAATTTAGGTCAAAATAAACACAACTTTTTAATTTTACTACAATTCTGACCATATATTTTTCGTGGAAATCGTATTACAATATCATAAAAAAAATATATTTTAGTAGCGCCATCTATGCAACAGCTTTGGTACTATGCGTAAAAAAATGAAGGTTTATCACGTAGCTGCGCTACGCAGCTACGTAGCTGAAGAGGTCAGCAAATCAGTGGCATGGCATCCAATTTCTCGCTACGTTTCGTGCTCTTTTTTTAATGACTCACTTCAGAGCTGAAATAATGTTGTAACTGATTGATTTTCCGTCTATTTCTGCTGTTGAATAATACAATTAGATCATAGTTATGTACCTTTTCATAACAGACAAGCATCATTTGCTATGTGGGTTAATCGTTTTATTCGAGAATTAAGTCTCTACGATGCTTTGATGGTGGTTATTAATATAGTGAATTTTAGTTATAATCATTAGTTTAGCTACACCCAGCTCTTTTTAAACCTCTAGTAGCTATTTTATTAAATAATAACTGAAAAACTGTTTAACCGTTACCGCATGATTAAAGGATCTATTGAGAGCTCTATTACTTCGTTATCTCAAAGCCAAACATCCTTATTCATTGAGATTTAAAAATAATATTAATTATTAAACGTTTTAAAATAGTTCTCCCAGAAACTACTGAACCGATTTTGAAAAGTCAATCACTAAAAGAAATCTACATGAGTGCTATAATTTATTTTAATAAAAATCCGTACGAAGCTGTGTCGGGTTAGCTAGTGCCTAATACATCACACTCCTGCCTGTATGTCGGTTGAACACAGGAAATGCCGGTGGGTTCCCAACGAGTCACACCAAAACGTGACATAATGTGACTCGTTGGGAATTATTTATAAAAATAAAATAGCAACGAGTAACAGAGTAACATAGGTATACGTAAATAACTTGTTTAGGCTTAATATAGTACAATGCATGGCCTTATCGTTGAAAGCAATTTCTTCTAGGCAACCTTTGGATGGAAAGTAATGAGCGAAGAAGTAATGAACGGTGGTGCACAGAGTTAAATTATAAAAACAGAAAGAAAAATAATATTATAAAACTATTTTTATAATGCTACATAAAAAATAAGTAAAGATTACACTGGTATTTTCTCGGATTCGTTTTTCGGGGAGCGATATCTTTTGAAGTTTGCGTTTTACGACTGAAAAGAAAACGTCTGCGATTTTGAGTAACAATGCTGGCTAGAATGGCCAGTAAGAGCCGGTTTCCACTAAAGCAGAGCGGAGAGGAGATGAGTAAAATCAACCAATAGTAACGCTGCGTAGATGACGTTATACGATTTTCACGTGATTTTATTGGCTGTATTACACTCTACTCCTCCGCTTTGGTGGAAACCTACCCTAATACCTACTACCTACATTCAACCTTTATTTAGTGCATTGTTTATCATTATCGACATTGGTGAAATATGCGGTCTGGACATTGCAATTCCAATTGTGTAACGATCAGGATTCGTAACGAAATTTGCGCCATGTCTCTTACTTGTAGGTTGTAAAGTAACCGACATTGGGTAAAATAGTGCAGTGCGGTTGATAAGGTGCATTGCACAAATACCACCTTTCACTATCGCAGTTGCGTAAGACTTTTCTGGTGCCGCGACGGCGGTAAAATCAAGGTTATATCGTTATAAATAATGGTTCTTTGGGATTTGACATAATCAATTTTTAATTTATACTCGGTAGCACAATTACCTATTAAGTTAATAGGGCAAATTGTTAATGCCACATTCTAGACAAGGATCTTTGCCTAGTACCCGTAAGTTCGAGTAAGGAGTGGAACTCACTTCCGGCGTATGTTTTTCCGAATATATCATCAATAAAAAAAAACCCAAAAACTATTTTATATATGCTGTAGGTGTCCTAATGACTTAAGAGTCCTATCTGCGGTTACCTGTTTTATGCGAATATTTCGAACTCGGGTTTTAATGAGAGATAAACAACAATAAATACACCCATAGTCAGGATTCATCAAAAATGGAAAGCATTGAAAAAAAAAATCAAATAACATTCGTCAAATAAATTAATATACAACTCGCGTTTTCGAAAAATGGGCAATTGAGTCAAAGTCAAATATTTTTATTCATTAAAATCACAAGGATCACTTTGAAACGTCAATTTTACTGCCTGTTCCTTCGCGACCAAGCCAGGAAAGAAAGGCAAGAAACAAGGCTGATGGTTTTTAATGATCCTTTTAGAATACATAACAATACAGAAAATAAATTACGTCTAAATGGTAACACTTTGAACGAGTTGAAGCAATTTCAATCCCTAGCTTCTCTATCATCTAAATAATCCGATATTTTATAGTAGGCTTTTTTGTAAAGATTTTGTTTAATTACGTTTTTAAATTAATTAATTGTCAATTTTTGTACATAACTTGGGAGTTTGTTATAAAAGCGTACACCTTGCCCTTTAAACGATTTTCTAACTTTATGCAGTCTACAAGTGGCAACAGCGAGTGTATTTTCATTTGTAGTATTAACATTATGATTATCGCTATTTTTCGTAAACAAATTAATATTTTTGTGAACATACATCAGATTTTCATAGATTTATCTACAAGGAAAGGTCATAATAGTGAATTATCTAAGCCTGTTTTTACCCAAAAAACGAGTCTAAAGTTATTAACAAAGATAATATTAAAACAAACATATTGTCTTCTTTGGAATACTTTGGCAAAATTTAAGTATATTAATACAACATTTAAAAAAAATGAGCTAAAGAATAATATAGCGCGCGACTGTAATAATCCAGATGCTAGATATCCTCAGATCTCTTAATCAATCAGAACAATATGTTTGATACTTGCCCACTTATTGCCTAGGCATTCATCGCCGCCATTGCCCAAAATTTGATAAAACATGGCCTCTAAAGTACATAAATGTTGGCCGATGCCCCGGCCCCTAGAAAATCATTAAAATGTCGAATAGCCTTATTCTACCTTAATCAACTGCCAATCTATGCGAACTACCTAATTATCCTGAATCATTTGTCAAACAGCTGCAAGATAAGCCAAGAAATTGACATAGATAAATGGTCAACTTACTATACAAATGGGCAATAACCATTCTACAAATTAGACCACATTGAGTCGTGTTGGATTAAACTAATTAATAAATTATAACCTTAGCGAAAAGGTCAATTATTCTGAAATGACCTTGCACTCTATTACATGTACTATATGATACAGTCAGCTACATAAGTGTATGGTTGATAAACAAATTGAAATGTTGACTACCCAAATAACATGTATTGGCCGAGAAATTCACTTGATTTTAAAACATGACGACCTCCGTGGTGCAGTAGGCGAAAAGCCGGCTGAGATGCAGGAGGTAGCGGGTTCGATTCCCGCCGCGGAACAAATGTTTGCATGATCTACAGATATTTGTTCTGGTTCTGGTTGTTTCTCTATATATTATAATAAGTAAGTATTAAAAAAAAAGTATATAATTAAGTATTCTATCAGTTATCTGGTTCCCATAGTATATATAGCTCCATATGTATATATATCATAGCTCTGCTTAGTTTGGTGCTAGATAGAATAGAATAGAATAATTCTTTATTGTACACCAGGAATACTTAAAAAAACTAATTTAATCTAAATAAAGTACAATGGGCGGCCTTATCGCTGAAAGCGATTAAAAGCTAGATTGAAAGTTAGATAGCGCTGTGTGAAATGTCCAGCAATATTTATTTATTATTGTTGATTCTTTTACTATGTTCATCTAATTTAATCCAATTAGTCAATATAATCCCACTGCAGGGTAAAGGCCTTTCGTTTCTTTTATTCTTTTCACCTAATGTGCACAAAAATCGTGAACTATTGCACAATGCCATACCATAGCTTTTTTGTCTAGAAAACATGTTTGTTAAACAAATTATGCCGCTGACTGTTCTTAGTACATATGTATTGATCTATACGTAGCTCTCAAATAAAAGAGCTCCATTTAGTTGACGATTATTATGACACGCTACATAACTATCGAGTTCTTGATTGATCGATAAAAGTCTGTAGACTGTTAGTGAACATTATTGCAAAATACTATGCAATTGCGTAAAAATAATTTCAATATCATTTCATTCAATGTTGGATTATTATTTCGTGATTTCCTATACAGAGTGAATTTGTAAACAGTGTACCCGGAGTAGACAAAATCGATGTGGACACATATAATTTGATTGAAAATTTAGACATTCAATTTGAAATTAATTTAACTATTTCAATGTAAAATATGTATAATCATGTTTTAATAACGGACAGAGCCGTTCCACAAAACTTTTGGACTGTTTATTCATTCATTTATATTCATTTATTGCTCTCATGTAGGTAAGTACAGTAGGTACATTATTTAAATACAGATCTTAATAAAAGTGTTTGTTTTTAAGTTTATTGTTTAAGTTTATTATTTATTGTATATATGGGCCTTTTAATACATTATTGCATGAAATAAAAGTTATACTATTATAGTACTTAATTTAGGTACTAGATAGATAATTATAATCAAATTCAATCACACATTTCAATCTTACCTTTACAATGCATGCATGCTCAGTTAAGCAAATAACGCATTAAAAATATAGAAAAAAAGAACACAAAATGCCGGCAACACAAATTCACCCTGTGGCTTCATATCAGAAAGTATATTCTTTGTTCATTCTTGAGTCAAAAGTCAAAAGCCTTTTGTTCACTCACTCACCTCATTAATAGAGACAGGAGTAGAGTACTCACAAAATTATTCGGCCTTGGTATCGATTAAATGCGTGCGCAAGCCATAGATTTGGAAACGATCATTGTAGCTTAAGAGCTAGTATGATTCTTTTACATTATGTTACTGAAGCACGGTACAATATCTCACCCTTTTGGTTCCACATTGATAATGCGTAGAGCTAAAGTATGGGAAACTCTACCGTCGTTCGTCGCCTACCTCCCCTGAAAATTACAATCTGGGTCTCGAATTTATAATATTAATATGGATAATTGGATAATAATATTATGTCTATTATAGAAATCTATACTCGTATACTTTTGTTTGTACAATTAATTTATCTTCAACTTTATGTAGGGTACATAAAGTTATGTAGGATGACGTTAATATAAGGTATGCATTAATGCATTGGGGTGCATTCTGCATCTCTTTTTCTAACCTGACCCCATCTATGCTTATTCCTTGAAGATAGCAGCTGCTTTCCAAAATCCCCAATTAAATATCGTGTCATTTCAATGTCGTAGGGAATTCACCACTGTCTTCTGGTTTGTGTATCGATCATTGACATAGTGTGTCGATAATCGATGACGGATATGCTCGTGCTGTAAACGACATTGGTTATTATTGTCTTTGTTGCGGTGCCCCGGATTTTGTAAGGAATAGGTTCAAGACCTTTTATTATAGAAAATTTTAGAGATTTTTTGTTTGCGTACAGCTTTTTATCGATTGTTACGAAATGTCTAGATACTTTTTGTAAATTGAGGTAAATTAGCAGAGTTCTTTTGCACTTTACTCTAAAAATGAGAATTTTTTTTTTACATTGGTACCTACGTGTGTTCCGGTTTGAAGTTTCCCAGGGTGAAAGGTCCAGTGCAATGACATATATGCCAAGTTTTAATTTGACGTTACCTGTGTGGTGTTACCCTGACTTTACCTAGTCAGGTCATAAATTCTGTCACATGTTTAATATAAAATAATTGAAACAAGTTTATTCATTATGTAACCATTTATATACCAAAATGAACTTAACAAAACATAGATTCTTATGATACTAAAGTTTATTCAAAATTACCTCCGTGATTTTGAATACAGGCCTTCAATCTGCGCGGCCAGTCGTCTATCGCAGCACGAACGGGTCCATGTCAATATCGGCGTCTGCCTTAATCAAGGATGTCTTGAGTGACTCCAAATTGGGATGAGGCTTTGAGCACGCCTTTTCCTCCAAGTGTTGCCATATCTTGTAATCTAACGGATTCAAATCTGGACTGGAGGAGGGCCAGTCTTCGTGCCGGATGAAGTCGATTTCACGCGCCGCCAGCCAGTCTTGTGTGCTCTTCGCTCTATGAGCTGGCGCCGAATCTTGTTGGAATACCCAGTGCCTGTTATTGAACATGGTATGAGAAACAGGTTCCACAAGGTTTGTCAGGACTGTATTTTGATACACAACTGCATTCGTTTTTACACCTTTCTCACAAAAATGTACCTCTGTTAAGCCCCAATAAGAAACTCCTAACCATACCATGAGCGAGGATGGAAAATGACCTCATTGGACATGCGGAATACTGTTGCTCGCTTCTTCCCTACTGTATGCGTACACCTTATCATGTTTGTTGTAGCTCTCTTCTACGGTAAAAATTTTTTCATCCGAAAAAATAATTTCCCGATATTTTTTTCTCGCGTACCGCTTCAACAAAGCGCGGCATCTCTTCAGTCTCAGGTCCATTAGACGAGCATTCAAACGATGTCCTATTTTTCTTCGATATGCCCGTAGCCCTAAGTCTTCATTTAACACCCTTTTCACTGTGGTTCTGCTTAACCCCATCTGAAGGGCCAACAGTTTCTGCTTACGTTTGGGATTTCTTTGAATTCGCGCCTTCACAGCTTTTATCACTGCTGGAGTCCTAACAGACCGAGGGCGAACACTTCTTGACCTGTCATCTACACTAGAGTCTTCATTGTATCGTTTGATGGTGCGATAAACGAATCTTTTGGTTATATTCAAAATTTTAAGTGTGCCAAAAATTTGAATTTGCGCGTAACCGCAACGATGCAACGCAATAACTGCAACACGGTCTTCTTTAAGCGTCCACTCCATATTTAAAAATGAGTAAAATTCTAAAAAGTATACATTTTTATTTTCATGAACAATTCGAAATTCGAATTCTATAAACTTTTTTGTGGCCAGCATTCTAAAAGAAAAGTTTTTACTGTGTGACAATACTTATGACCTGACCAGGTATATAAACACTAGCTATCCCGCCCGCGGCTTCGCACGCGCGGTTTTTTAACAAAAATATAGACATAGACAATCATTTATTTGCCAAGTAGCACACATAACACATTTACAAAAGATGACTTAAAAAGATTAACATAAAAATAACCATTATACAGTATCTGCATGCAAAACAAAAACAAACAAACAATATAATATAACTAATAATTTTAAACATGCGGAAGGTATGTTGTTTGCTATATTAGCAAAAGGGCCTCGACTCAGCATTATGTCAACTGGGTTAGCAGTTGACGCTGTTATTCTGCCGAGACCACTTAATTACCCACTAGGTCCTGTGAGTGCAAAATTATAATAATTGTGTGATGTCAAGGATGAAATATGTGATGGCAACAGTGAAATATGTGATGTGTATCATAAATAAAAATATAATAATGTCAGGTGGATTGATTATACAAATTACTTACATGGATAAATTACAAAAATAGTATTAAAAATAAAAATAAAAAAACATTACTCTCCTTTTGCGCAGTCGAGTAAAAAGTCTTTGTTCCAATCATGGTCATAATCTATCTGTATACCAAGTTTCATCGACAACGATCTAGCTGTTTAGTCGTGAAAACGTAGCAGACAGGTTTTTTTCGAATTTATAAAATTAGTATAGATAAGAAAATGGTAAAACTTCGAGAGTCGGGACTTCGGTTAGACAACACTTTCTAGGAAAATGTGTATTATGTTAATCTATTTTTTTCAGTTTTGTTTTAAACTGCTGAGGGTGCTGCAGTAACTACGAAATTGAATTATCCTCGAAATCCCCACTACTACGTCCCCACTAGTGGCCACAAATATATTTTTTGCAACATTATCTATCCCCGAAATAGCCACTGACGATTCTACGACGTAGTAGGTGACGTTGTAATTCAAATATTGCATCAGCATTATAATCATTTATAAGTCGCTAGTAAGCATTATACTTATCCTAAGTAGAGCAATTATCCGCTTACTTCGGGCGTTAGTCTGATGCGCACATAATTGACCTCCAAACAATTTTATATCACTACCATTGAACTTGTGTGACTTTTGTTTCGAAATATGTATTGCCAAAAGGTCATAGTTATAAGAATTAGATGGTGAGTGCCAAAAAGGCCCAGTTAGTAGCGGAGGGGTGTCAATGGGGTGTTGTAATCAGCCTTCTGATATAGCAGATATAATAGTTAGTATGTATTTTGAAAATACAGAATTTTCACTCTTCCTTTATCATTGTATCACCTCGAGTAATATTAAAACGAATAAAATATTAAAGTCAGCGCATAAAAAGCAGCCATTCAAATTAAGTTCCCAAAATTCTAATGTCAAAATTAGGCGCATAAAGCCTTGTGGTAGCCAGTTATTTAGAAATTCTAACAGATTCATGCGAGATATTGAATCTAAAATCATAGAGATAAAGCTCAATTTCCAATGTTAGTGGTTTCAGAGTAATATACTTCTTTTGTTTTTGTTGAGGGTTGGGAAACTGTTGGATAATTCTGTTAGTGTATTACTGCTGTTACGTATTTCGAGTAATATTGTATACACACTCGATAATTGACCTCTTGTTTAAATATCTACAATGTCATTTACTTCAAATTATTTTTACCTTCACAAGAAAAACAGAGTGCGTGTAGCTCTAATATTTGGGTATAGTCGCCAAGAGCGAAGCGTGGCCACCTTAAGGGTGGATTTTGTTTGCAGTGACCATGCGCTAATATCAAGGAGGGCGGCGTTTATTTGCTTTGTCCACCAATTACCAGTAACACAAACAATAAAAAATAAATTGCTTTTCTATTTTATTCATAGGCCAAGACTAACGTTTCGTAATAAATGTTTTTTTATAGACAAAGGACTTATGATGATTCAAAACATGCAAACGAAACTGTTTTCAAATTGGATACCCTTGGCTGCTGTCGATTGTACATTGTCTCAGTTTAAATTTTTGAAAATAATTACAGTCAGGCTAATGATGTTTATGATTAAACTAATATCCATTAAATAAAAACATATAGAGAAACACCCAGACCTGAAACCAATATCTGTAGATCCGTCTGATCCGCGGCGGGAATAGAACCCGCAACCTCCATGCAACTTTGTTTATTTTAGTAATCCACACTACCCGTTCATCATTACCACTATCATCCACAGTCTCCATAATGTTGTGCCATCCAGCACGATTTTACTCAGGTGAGACAGTCAAACACTTAAACGGTCCGAGAAAATGTCATCCATCCACCTATTTTGTACGACGTCCAATGAACGTTTCTACAGACACTCCTCGATTACCATTCCGTCATCATCTTACTCTACCATAGCCAATTTAGATGAAAAAGGCTTGCCCAACAGCTATATGATACAGCTGTAGATAGATATAGCTGTTGGGTAAGTCTACTCTATCGTATCATTTTACTCACCTCGTACAGACATTTGCAATGACACGCAGTAAAAACTCAGTGAGGAAAGGTTTTTCTTAACACAAAAATAATTGAAAAATATAATTATATAGTTTTTTTAATTGAAGTGTAAGTCCCTAATTTGGAGGTAGCAAACAATAGTCCAAACAGCGTGAGATGAGACTGTAATTTTTTCTAATGCTTTGTTTCCAATAGACTGCGTTATATTAATGTAAAAAATGTCATTCTACATTTTTTAATGATTTTCTATCGCAGAAGAAATTGTCATCACAACACGGCTAGTTTGAAGTTTTCATCGACACACGACACTCGTATTTTCTATGACCATTTATATGGCCACGTTTTACCACGAACTTGTAAGTTAATGAATGAGATGACTGAAAATATGGAGAGCAACGATGCAGTCTTCGATGAAACACGCATGCATAGAACTAGCTGACCCAAACTTCGTATCGCCTTGACATGCATGTACGCGGGCTGCCAATGTATTGTCAATCAGCCATCATTAGCTACATCTATGTATGAGAAAATGAATTTTCTTCAAAATTTATTTTTGCGTGAATTTACCCGATATTTACCCAGCCCAGCCGTTCTCGAGTTATAAGTGTTCGAACAAACCCGACTTTGTTATAAATATTAAAGATTTATTGATAAGAAGACCTCCTTGTTTAAAATTCAGAAAATTTACATTACTTTAGCACAAGCACCTTTACCACTAGTGCTTTTAGAAAAATGATTCAAACCAAATACATTATTGGGACTTGTTTCAGACTACCCTCATAGAACATAACCTCGACAGAATACAAGCATTACGGCGGCGGGCCTCATGAGACGATAATGAGTCGAGGCCCACAGTACTAAAATCTCTTCTGTTTTTGTTTTATGTTATGTTTTCGCTTTTCCGTTTTTATTTTAACCGATAACCGTTAGGGTAAACGTGTTCTGGAGTGGAGACCACGTCTAGGCAAGCGAAGTCCTCCGGAGATGGAATGACGATTTACGAGCTGTGGCTGGCAAGGATTGGATGAGAAGAGCTGAGGATTGGGCTCAATGGCGCACCCTGGGAGAGGCCTACGTCCAGCAGTGGACTGTTATAGGCTGATGATGATGATGATTGTATCTTTTCTCTGTATGTTCTAAATGTTATTTTATGTAGTAAATAATGAATGTCTATGTGAAAAATGAATACGAATGGAAATATTTACTTACGAATACCTAAGAAAAAAGGTATGGATTTCTAAAAACTACAAGGTTTTCTATGGCTCTAACAAATCGTGTCGTGGTGAAAACAGTCATTGCAAATTGCCAAAGCTAGCACTATTGTTACGTGTAGATAGGTATGCGTCAATATCCTAAGTTTATTGTGTTATGCTAGTTTCCCATATTCCTCAGTTAGGTAACGCAAAGAATAGGGTATTATAAAATGTGTGTAATAGCCGATTGAGTGGCTGTGATGAAATCACACCTAAAGATTCTGTTGCATTGTTAATATAATTATGACTGCAGTCTAACTTTTAGATTGGAACCTTGTTACTACAAAAAGTTTAAAAAGTAGTAAAACTGTTTATTGCACATTTAAAAAATTTCTTACCAATTTATGTATAAGATTTTTTTAAACACGCGCTAAACAGTGTTTAATATTTTTTGTGTACCCTTAGATTTTAAATAGTGTCATATTCAATTGAATAGAATAATTTAAATTAAATAAATTAGAATTAAATTAAATTTTATTTCAATTGATAGATGTCAAGGCATAAGATGTACCTATAATGGGATGAGTCAGGAATATATTTTTCAACTAGTGAAACTCCCCTCGATCTTGTATTTGATGATCGATGCACAGAGCAAAGAGGAATTGTTTGGGTTATTAGAACTTACTACTTTTATTGCTGTTTTTTCGCGGCTAATTTCCGTTGTCCCATTACTAAATTTATTTATCGAGTGAAGCGAGATCTCTAAATGAACTTGGGCAAATCGGCGTTGCATGTATGTATATTTGTTTGTCCAAGGATAACTTTCGAAGCATTTATCCGATCATCGTGAAATTTGGTATATAGGTAGTGATGACACAGTTTTGGTGTGACTAAATGAGCTAAAAATGTTGGGGGGTTGTTGAGATATTGGGGTTCAAGAGGGGTAAAAAAAACCAAAATAGGACTATCCAATCCGAATCCGAAACTGAAATTTCGTATGCGTGTAGTTTTATGACACAAATATAGGAATAAGTCTGAAATCCAGAATAACTGCAATTTCTACCCCAAAAAAGAGTAAACAATTAACATGAACTCCCGTTACCAGTAATTTGAATGAAACTGTAGGTCAAGTTTATGCATCTCGTGGCACTATTTTGATAGTCGAAGATTAGGTGCAAATAATATTTTTTTGTTTTTATGGGAGTCTCCCATAAAAACAAAGAGAGATCTCAGTTCGGGGCGAACTGCATTGTGTTAAACAGATTTTTTGGTGTTAAGTTATTTGCTATATATCTACAAAGAGCTATAGTAGGTATTGTTATTGGACCAAGACTGTTTTTAAGTATTTCGCAGATCCATGACTAATTATTAAACAAAACTATTTTTACTAACTACTTAATTCACGATTTATCTAAAAAGTTACATAATTCGCGCCCGGTAAACCACGACCTCAGACAAAAAATAAAGACAATAATAGCAATGTTTAGAATCGATTACGTAAATCGAGATCACGACTCGATTCTGTTTTATTTTATTCGGAATTTTGCGAATTTACCGGATACTTGATCTGTTTTGTAATAGTCCGTTTCAATTGTAATTTAACGGTTCAATCGAAAAAGGAAAAGAAAATAAGATTATTGTTTGCACAATTAGACGGGATGGGTACATTTAATTCTACAGGCAACTTCGCACGTTTAAAAAACGCAGACAGCTGACAGCTTTTGTTTCCTGTCATCGGTAAGACGCTCGCTCTGGCAGTTTCTCATTTAATTTACAGATAGACCACAAAATTTTCTACTTGGGTTACAGGGAGAGTGGGAGTATATATCTTCAAATGAAGCTTAGTCATATAATATCGATCGAACTTTACTTGCAAGTTCGTTTGATCATATATTATATTTAGTTCGCTTCATTTTTCAGATATAATACTTGTTTACCGCCTTTATTGAAATTTGAAATTGAATCTTGGTGGAAAAATTGCCAATATGATGAATCAAAAGTTTTATTCTAAAT
This sequence comes from Philereme transversata, assembly GCA_963924445.1. NCBI lineage: Eukaryota > Metazoa > Arthropoda > Insecta > Lepidoptera > Geometridae > Philereme > Philereme transversata. The sequence goes on from OZ004342.1 coordinate 18,782,076, forward strand.
AAGGCTCTATTTATACCTTAGCAAGTTTTCATCTAAAGAAAACTTTGAGTTCCTTATAGTTGACTAGCTGAACGCCCGCGACTAAATGTGTAGGTAGAGCTAAACTTGCTGTTGCAACTTGACTTGATACCCCATTTTTATCCAATGGGACCTGATTTATAGGATAAAAAGTAGCATATGTGTTAATCCAGGTTATAATCTACGACGTGATTGAGTAACAAACAAATAAATAAACAAACTAACATCCTTACCATTTCAAATTTCGAACTCTACGTCCCTATGAGGCCGTGTCCTAAAAGTGCATAACTTCTTTAAGTTTAGAAACCTTCAAATGAGGTACTAATATAGTACGGTGACTTTCAAGACATTCCTATTTTATAGAGTATTTGCATAAGTTTTTAAGTGAGTTCCACCTTTTTTGAATAAAATCGGATTGAGTTTTCAAACATGTGTCAAAATAAAATGTAATTTAAATCCAAAGCACTAAGGAGTATTGATATCAACTTCGAAGCAAATCACCGCCAAAATAACTTTCTACCCCTTTTTAACCCCGTTAGGGGATGAATTTTAATAAATTACGAAAAACATCTTCCATCAATTCTGTTAAAAAAGGTTTATGCAAAATTTTAAGTAGATTCAAGGAATCACGTTGTCCCATGCAAACTTTGCCCTCCTTTTTCACCACCTTAGGGGTAGAATTTCAGAAAATCCTTTCGGATGCCTACGTCATACAAAGAATACATCCTCCAAGTTTCAGGTCTCTACGATCAGCGGCTTAGGTTGTGCTTTGATCCGTCAGTCAATCATTCAGGACAAAGCATTTTTTATGTATAGATGATAATGTAATAGAGTAGGTACTTAATGTTAGTTTTTATCAATCAAACTATAATAACCTTTACCTGAATAGCCCCTAAATCTGTTAGGCCAGTGCGGTCCACTAATGCGCAAACGTAGCATTCATCTGGGCAAACATACATATTCTTAGCCCGGAGGAGCTAGCAGTTATCACCTCTAAGAACATTCGACAGTTTTTAGCAGCTTAGTGGTGAACTTTGAACGCCCCCTGAAACTAAGGGTGACATAAAAACAAGTGGCAATCACAATAGACCTCGTGGCCGCATTGAAACTAAAGCCGCAAAAGCTAATCACACCAATATTATACATGCGAAAGTTTGGATGTTTGTGTCTTACTCAATCTCGTCGTAACAGCTTAAACGATTTCGATTAAATTTGGTATATACATAGTAGATTATAGCCTGGATTAAAACATATGCTACTCAATATTGACAAAACACGCGTACGAAGCCGCTGGCACAAACTAGTAAAAAATAAAATAAAAAACCTATATATTTAATTAGACTGGCTTAAGCGCCATTTAACTGAAATTAATTATGTGCAGACTTGAAATTTATTATTGTTTTATAGAATGAATAGAAAATCCAGAGTCCGATTTATGGCTTAGCCAAAGGCGTGGTCGCGTAATTAGACTATGGTCTGTTTTCTGACCTTTTCAATGAAATTTATGTAAGAGAATAAAGTCGGAGAGAAAGAAAAGTTGTTTGAGCGTTTGTGCTTTATCCTGGTACTTTTAATACTTATATCGGCTACACTTTTTTCTGAGACATATTCGAGCACATGTTTTAATTCGAATGAATATCAGTGCTATGCTATTTATATATTAGGTATTTATACGCAGCTCATTTAGCAATCAGCCAATTTTCCATTTACAAATACTTCATCCAAAGATTGTCTGGAAGTGATCGCTTTTTAGCGATAAGATCGCCCATTATACATTTACTTGTTTCTCGATGTATATAGCTTGTGTATAGAAAAGAATTTCATTCATTCATTCATTCATTAGCACGATACTGGAGATACTTTTTGGAGTTTTAGAGCAGTATTTTAATGGTATTTATTGATTGATTTAAAATCTTTATTGCATATAAATGAATATATCTATACATAGGCGAACTTAATGCTAGCAACCATTCTCTTCCAGTTAACCTTTACGTAATGTGGAAAATATATTTTATAGGTAGTGCACGACAAGTAGCAGGAAAAGTTTAATAAAATAAAATTAAGATACATTTTATATATAGACTAGTTATCCGCAATTTTCTGGATCTCGACAACAGCGCCACCTACCGGGTCTAATTGTGAATCTAAACCATCCAGGGACCCACACAAACACATACAAAAAAAAACATTCATATCGGTCCAGCCGATTAGGAAGAGTTCAGTGACATACACACGTACAGTAGAATTATATAATATATATAAAGATACTTTATGAACACGCAGCCAAGTGTAGGTGAAAGGAAAGCCTTGACCAGGTGGACACGGCGACACTACCAAATCTAGACTAAAATATATCAACTTAGTACATTACGAGCAATTTTATTAAATATCATTACCCCGAAAGTGGAACAGAGTGGCGCCAGATGGAATATTATCAAACAACGCAGTTACTTTTTCCGATTTCCGTAACTCAAGAGTTTCGATCTAAAATTCCTGGCATTGGAAAGTTTGTTGCGATTGAAAGTGATCAAACGGAAATTAGCTGAAGTTAAATTAAAATGTTAAAAGTTAAAAAAAAAATGAAAATTTTGACCCAAGGTATAAATCTCAAAAGTTACAAACCAGCCGGAATTTGAACCTCCAACTATCCCCTTGATACAGGGATGCGATAGGCCAGTGGCGAAATGGCCATTTCTGATTGTCCTGTTTAGTTGTTTTTGGTAATCGCACAAGATAATTCGCTCTGGAAATCTATGGGATAGGCCTATGTTCAGATATGATGATGATGATGACTAGTAGGGATGTTTTTCACTTTTCTACTGTTTTAATAAATTCAAGGAATACGTATAGTCCAAAAAAAAGCGTGTGTAGTTACTTATGTACGCACGTAAGAAGTTATACTTCTTTGGTATAACTGAACAAAAATAGCTGAAGATTTCATCCCGTATACCACAGCTCTTCATGTCGCTTTTTGGCTGTCGGTGTGCACGCGCATGAAACAGTTATCAGCTAACTTCACCATGTCACTTTTTGGCTGTCGGTGTGCGCGTGCATTGTAAAAATTTTACTCTCAATTTTGTTCCAAATGCCCCAAAACAGTATAACTTCAAAAAATTTGTAGTTTGAGAACTTAATTTGCTAAATACTGGTTTTTCGTTATCCGTTGTATGGTTTATTTACACGTAGACACTTTGATAGAATAAGAAGGTATTATCGTTAATGTAGGTCGATTGTTTTAATAGATAATTGTATAACATAACATTACATAAGCCAACCTTCGTTTTTGCAACCTGAATGACAAAACACTGCATGTATTCGTAAGTAGATAAGATATTGATTGACCTGAATGTACTTGTATATAACTACTTTGTCATTATTGTTTTGTTACCCGATTCAATTATTTCTTGCTATTACGTACGTATTTGTAATGTACTTAGTTTTATCAATTGAAAAATCTGGACCTACAAGTCAGTGCTTGAAGGCAATTGCGCTAATTTGGAACAATAATTTATTTTTCATACCACCTGCTCGACAAGGACAAATTATATGTCATGTTAACCTCACCGAAAGCAGGTGATTAAATCCCTACGGCTGAGCCGGGAGTAAAGTTGTGCTGAATTTAATTACGATTGACTTAGATTCAAATTTTAACCAAAGAGCTTAAACCCACACAATAAGAACTTATTCGTAAATCGGACTAACTTCTGTACAGAACCTTTTTGGCAACCTATCTATACAAGGAAATAAACAAAAGCTTGCGTCTTCATACCCTTAATTTAAGGAACTGTATGCATATAATAAGAAATTGGCTTTTGGATTTGTCATACCAAGCCACGGAGGATCTATTGGAAATTCAATCTGATCAAACTGATCGAAAAAAAAAACTAATCGAACATCGTCCATCGGAGGGCGCTAGGGGCTAGGATATAGCAATCTAGTCTCGATCTTAGCACACCCCTACCCTACTATAGTAATGTAATTAGGAGCGTAGTAAATGAACTAGATATAAGCACTATGTTTTTAGTTTTAAGCTTGCTATGTACCTACTTACTGACTTGTGTTTTCTTGTGTGCAAATAAATAATTATTTTATTTTGATTTTGAAATAATTATTTTGATTGTGAATGCACCAACCTAGATTTGGTTTTTATTGTCTCACAGAAAGTGTGAAAAGTAAGCTGTCTGCATCTTGGGCGTGCTTATATCCCTCTCTGCACTCAGGATTCAATATAGCGAACGTAACGCAAGACACTTCTTTATCCCCACGTTTAATAATCTACTATTATTTTATTTTATTTTATGTATTTAAATTCATTTGCTTGCAGCACTTATGGAGTAAAGCAACACGTGCAGCAAGCTGATAGTTTCAATAGGCACTTATAAAAATACATAGGAATGAATTAACTTAAGAATCTAATACACGAATACAACATTTCATAATTAATACCAAAGTAAAACCAAAACAAAAATGTTACGTTATACACATATCGTATTGCGATAATCGTTCGAACGTAAATGAATTGGCTTTTCTTTGGAAGATTTCATTTTGACAACAGTCAAACGTTACGTTCCAACATTAAACATGTTCAAAATTAGCGCGATTGCCCCCGATCTATAAATTTCGTCGCGAGAACTGGCTTATAGAAGAAATTATAGGTTACTTATTTTTTGATTTATGACCGACTGGTTAACCAGCTCGCGGCTTCGCCAGCGTGGTTTGTCAATAAAAACATTACCCTTCTTTTGCGCAGTCGGGTAAAAAATAGCTTATGTTTCAAACCCACGACCTCTCTATATACCAATTTTCATCGAAATCAGTCCAGCCCTTTAGGCGTGAAAACGTAACAGACAGACAGAGTTAGGTACTTTCGATTTATAATATTACGAGTAGTATGGATGTATGAAGTGAAAGAAAAATGGTCAAATGTGGGTAATACTCGTGCGCAGTGTGGGTTCTATATCATGTTCTGTCCATCCAAAGGCTGCCTGGAAGAGATCGCTTTTAGCGATAAGGTCGCCCATTATGATTATGGTACTATGATTTAAGCTTTTTTTTTGTTCGTTTTGTTTATTTATATTTTAATGGTATGCAATAAAATATTATCTATCTATCTGTATCTACTTAGATTTATGTTAATATAGCAGCATCATTTAATTTTGGAATATTACTTTTGGCCCCTTTGGCATTAAAATAATAAAACATATGTTTTTACTTGCAATAAAAGTGGGCAAGTATATTTCAAATTTTTAGTCGATATCTTCAGTAGTTGCTGTGATAAATCAGAGTTTGTCAAAGTCACGCAAACATAAGGGTTCTGTTTTCGTAAACTCGTATTTATGAGAAAATGTTGTATGTAACCAAACAGTTTTTATTAGCTACCCGCGGAGATGAATGTATGATCTTTAATTTAATACCATGATACCCGCACGGTTGTAGGTAGCTCATAAAACAGCGATTTTTGTTTTAGCACCCCTAAAGATGGCTGATAAATAAAAAGTCGCCGTTTAATACGTGGACCCGTAGCCAAATTACATTCGCTACGAATCTATTCGATTTCTACATACATTTGTTGTCGCTGTATCACGTGGTTCTTCTATAGCATGTGCCAAATCTCATACATTTTCGGACTTATCGTCTAGCGTCATCGCTAATCGACTGTAACTTGGCTACGTCGAAAATTGGACGTTCAGAATTTGAACGGCGTTTAGCTTTAACTGCGTTCAGTTATTGTTGGTGAAATGCAAACTGTAGCCTTGAACTCAGTTATACGCGTAAACTGAGTTTAGCTTGAACTAATCGCGTTTGGTTTCGACCTCTGGAATCAACTGCAGTACGACAAAATGTATGTTTTTCTACCTAGAAAAATCAATTAATAATTTAGGCTTTCACAATATAGTTTCTTGGGCGCTGTGTGGACTGGTTTGTGGTAGCTGGCAACAGTGGCAACTCACAACTAGTTGTATTTCATATAATTTTGAGCAACTGAGCAGACGTGGCAATTTTAGTTGCGAGTTGCAATCATATCAAATAGGAACAACATTGCAAAAATTTACTGCTACTTCAACTATAGTTGCTACGTCTGCGCAGCGCTTTATGAAGCACTTGGTTTTTGAAGAAAATATATCATAAATATGAAAAAAGCAAACTTATTAACTGTTGTGATAATATCCGGTTGTACTCATGTCCTTAGAAGGTGAACCAGCAACCCTGCTCTTGTAATGTCATTTACGATATCAATCATTTAATTGACCGTCTAGAGTGCTCCATCGTGTTTAATTATCAAGGATACTTATATTGTCCAAATTATTATTATCAGCAGTTGAGTCCTTTGTTTCTATGTGGCACAGCTGAAAAAAATAGCTGGTACACTTCCAAACAGCTACAAGAATTGCTATGAATGGATCTCACTTTTTAAACGCTGGTTTGTTGACTCTGCACAAGCTGATTTTTTTAGGCCATACATAAGGTATTGTTTAATATCTAGACTGTTTAGCTAGATTATCAAAAGCATTCAAGTCAAGTCTCAAATGAATTTGTTTAAGAAAAAGAGAGATAATCATAATTTTAATACTAGAAATAAATAAATATTGCTGGACATTTCACACAGCGCTATCTAGCCCCATACTAAGCAGAGCTTGTACTATGGGAACCAGATAACTGATGGAATACTTACATACTCCTTACTCTTACATTACAGAATATTTAATTAATGTAATTGGTTCTCACCGCGTTGATTAAATAAAATAAATAAATTTTGAAAAAGGTGCACCACAAAATTTAAATCAAGCTCAGCCGTTTGTATATGCAAACCAGCACTTTTATAATTCCCTGTGTCTGAACCAATTCTAAATGCCAAGGCGTAAAACATTCCATTACATGTAACAACTGGACCACATTACCGGCTACTATACCCAGACACCTAAAATTTATAGTTCACTTCGCAATTTCAATTGAATTAAAGGGCGGGGGAGGATCTTGACAAAATGGTAATGACCAGTGTCCAGGCAATTTTAGAGCAATCGCCTGTTCTCACAGTATTGAAATTAGATTTATCCAAAGGTCAGATATGATCTAGAATTATTGATATGCGCAGTTGACAAGATCTCGATTGCTTGGACCTACGGCATGAATTTATTTCTTAGATATCTATGAAAATATATAACGAATAATATATAACGTATATCTTTATTTTTAGAAATTTATTAATTTTTTTTGGTAACATATTTCAAGAAGGCGTGATGGGTAGACGACATCGCGAAAATCGCGAGAAACATCTGGATTAGAGACGCACAGGATAGAGGGCAGAAAACAAGGGAGGCCTATACCCAGCAGGGGGTGATTCCGGGCTGAAATGATGATGAATGAATGAAAATTCTTTATTATACCTTACAAACTAGACACAACAGATTTAAAAATTAGAATAAAACAAATAAATGTAAGCATAATGGGCGGTTTTATCGCTTAACAAAGCGATCTCTTCCAGACAACCTTTGTATGGAGAGGATCATTGCTTAATGGAAGATTGGCCGAGGTGTAAAAAGAATAAACTTAATAATAGAAAAAGAAAAATTACTAAACCTTAAATACATTATATATACATAATATTAAGTACATACATAATTGATGATGATGTTGAGGATGAACATATTCCAAAGCATATAAAGACTATTTTAGGGGTAGTAGAGTTCCATGTGAAAGGGCTCGCCATTACTATTTTGCCGCCAAGCAGCATTGCTGTGTTTCGGTTGGAAGGGATTGCCAGTGAAATTCCATCAACTTGAGTCTTTACATCGTATGCCTCAAATTGCTGGACAGGGCAGTAACAAATTTCTAAGGTGCGTGACCTACGAGGCAATACTTTGTTATATGCGATGGTAACCATTACATCAGGTGGGCCATATGCTTGTTCCATTCCCATATAGAATAAAAAAACTTAATTAGTTATTAGAAATATGAGACTTTTCACTTCTATGGCTCAGAATGAAAGACGCATAGCAATTGATTGATGACATTGATGAGTACTTATATGTATACGAGGGGTGATCCAAAAGTAATGATAATCAATAATAAACACAATGAATAAAATAAAAAAATAAATTTATTTCTCAACATAGTCTCCTAGCAAGTCTATATATTTAGTCCATCTCTTTTCTAAACCTAAAATTCCCTTAGAAAAAATCTCTTTATCTTGACTCTCAAAAAAGTCCTCAACCGCGGCCATCACGTCGCTATCATCGAAAATTTCTTGCCTTGGAGGTGTTCCTTGAGTCGTGGAAAGAGATAGAAGTCACTGGGGGCTAGATCTGGTGAATAGGGGGGGTGTTCCACCAGCTCGAAGCCCGCTTCCTGAATGGCAGCCATGGCAATTGCAGCTTTGTGAACCGGTGCGTTGTCTTGATGAAACAGCACTCCAGCCCGCAGTTTGCCTCGCCTTTTCTCCTTAATAGCCTCCCGCAATCTTCTTATTTGTTCTGCATAGTTCCTACTATGCAGAACAAATAATAGTAAGTAGTAATAGCCTGTAATAGTGGCCCCCTTTTCCAAGTAGTCCACCATGATTATTCCTTTAGCGTCCCAAAAAACAGACGCCATAACCTTCCCTGCTGAGCTTGACACTTTGAATTTCTTCGGCGTCGGTTCATCGGATCGTTTCCATGTCATCGATTGTTGTTTTGTTTCAGGATCAAAATGGTGGATCCAGGTCTCGTCCATGGTCACAAAACGTGACAAAAAATTATCTTTGTCTGCCTGAAACTTTTCGAGATTTGCTCTTGACATGTCGACTCGTTTCTTCTTTTGCTCGTCGTTTAACATTTTCGGTACCCAACGCGCGGAGACCTTTCTCATATGCAATTCGTTCGCAAGGATTCTTTGAATGCTGCCATATGAGATCCCTGTGACATCAGCTACATGCCTGATAGTCACTCTTCGATCTTCCAATACAACTTCTTCAACTTTTTTCACATTTTCTTCAGTGAGGGACGTCGATGGGCGTCCTTCGCGGTGTTCGTCTTCTGTCGATGTTCTTCCCAGCTTAAACTCCTTAGCCCAGCGTGCAACTGTGGAATATGGAGGAGAAAAGTCCCTTAATGTTTCCACCAAGTCGCTGTGTATGTCTTTGGTACACATTTTTTTCAAGCAGAGGTATTTAATGACAGCTCTGATTTCGTGTTTTTCCATTTTTATGTTCACTCCTTGACAGTCCGTACTCAAATGAATGTAGCTCGTGTCTTCTTCTCACACACCGGCGAAGCCGGTGTGGGGGATGCAGTGCCGGGCTTTTTGGCCCTTTCCTGCGGAATTCTTACCGCCCCCCGTTTCAACGGGGGGGTCATCGGGTCGGCTCGCGGAGCCTCAGGTTTGCTACTCACGCGTTACTGGCCGCCCGATGCTCACTCCGCAGGGAGGATCGTCGGACAGCCGCCGCGCAGGTACCTTCAAGGAAGATGGGTAGGGGGAAGGGATGAGGGAAGGATACCCCGATCTGACGACGCCTGGTCGTCGTCAGTGTCTGTGGCCAGCTCCCGCGGGTACGGCTTACTCTTCGGTGGTCTTTCTGCGAGAGGGGCCAGTTCTCGCAGATGAGAGTAAGTGGAGTTGTCTAGGCGCTCAAACATCCTGGTCGCTAAGCGGCCTATAAATTGATCCAGACTTTCAATTTTCAGGTCCCGCTGTATGGTGGCGTTTCGAACATACCGTGGCGCGTTGACGATCGTCCGGAGGCATAGGCTTTGCTGACTTCGCAGTATCTTTCTGTGGCCTTTGGCTAGCAAAGCATACCACGCGGGGGCCGCGTATGTGAGCCACGGGCGGACGTACGTCTTATACAATCCAACCTTCATTCGGAGCGGAATGTTGGACTGCAGGACGGGCTTGAGTAGCGCTCGGGTTACGCTCGCTAGACCGCGGACGTCCCTTGCGTGCTTTCTCATCGTGAGGTTGCGGTCTAGAGTTACTCCCAGGTATTTCGCCGTGTGCGACCAGGCCACGGGTTGATCCTCCAGAGTGAGCTTCGGCGGCAGGGTGAGCCTCTTCGAGAATGCCACCGCCTGTGTTTTACTCACGTTGACACTCAGTCTCCATTTAGTAAGCCAGGCGGGGAGCTCTGTTAGGACCCTTTGCATTTTGGTGGCAGCGTGGTTGAGGTTCATCGACTTGGTGATGTATGCTGCGTCGTCCGCGTAAAGGGCCAACAGAGCGTCTTCGGTGATGGGAATGTCATCAGTGTATCGTGAGTAACACACAGGGGAGAGGCAGCTGCCTTGCGGTACTCCCGCCTCGTTGGGTCGTCTGGAGGAGAGCGCTTGCTCCACGCGCACTGAGAAGCTGCGGCCATGAAGAAACGACGCTATTACCTTCACCACCTTCTGCGGTATTGGTGAGGTAGCCATCTTGTAGACTGTTTATTTAATATTAATTTTTTTTATTTATTATTAAAAGCTACCATCCTATAGCGTTCTCGTGAAATCCAGTCCATCAAAAGGTTATCTGGAAGAGATTGCTTTTAGCGATAAGACCGCCACTTGTATTTCTGCGTGTATTGTTATTTGTTTTTTATATTGTTTTATAATTTAAGTGCGATTAACAATAAAGCGTTTTCTATCTATCTATCTTATTTTGATGTTTATTTTATGTTATTTTTGTGTACCATCTGTTTACTTATTTCATTGTATACTAGTTGACCCGCCCGCAGCTTCGCACCCTTGAAATTTTCCATTCTCGTGGGAACTTTGGGATAAAAACTATATTAAACACTCTTGAATCCTTCCTTAGTACATTCCTACGTCATAAGAGGAATACGTGTGCGAAATTTTAAATTTCGAGCCCTAAGGGTTTGGCCTGTGCGTTTATTTAAAACTTTCATCCCCAATTTTACCCTCTTAGGGGTTGAATTTTGGAAAACGCTGAAATACATAACTCATTATTTTTGCCATACTCAATTCATACGAAACTTCATGCAAATATGTCCAAGGAATAAAATGTTTTATCCAAACTTTTATCCCCTATTTCACCCCCTTGGGGTTTAATTTTGAAAAATCCTTCCTTAGTGGATCCCTACGTCATAAGAGGAATACGTGTGCGTAATTTTAAGTTTCTAGCCCTGAGGATTTGGCCTGTGCGTTGATACATCAGTCAATCACCTCAATCAAGCCTTTTATATGTATATAGATTGTTATTGTATATAGTATGGAGTATGTACCTGCCTTGTATTTAATGTTATTTTATTGCTAGTCTGATGTAATGAATTGAATTGAATAATTTTACAGCACTGTCTTGGGTTTATGAATACTTAAAAAAACATCAAAAGCATAATACGCTAATAAGGAAACGGCGGCGGAAGTAAACGCAATACCCATACTTGCGTGCGAAGTTGGGTAAAAATAGAAGTCGATCACATTGGCGGATGCAGGGAAATGTACCGTAATCCGTGTGAAGCAGTCTGTTCACATTATTAATTGTCTTGGTAACGAAGCGGAAATGCAAACACCGATTTAATTAATGTTACTAGTAAAGTACCTTTACATAACTTAAGGTAACAGTTGTTTGTCCTGTAGTTACAACGCGCAATGATGAGACGTTTTTTTTCTTAAACCATTGAAATTAGAATCGAATTTAAAAAGGTAGTTTTAGTACTTATTCAAGTTTATGGACGCAGGGTAGTGTATCGTAGAACACTTTTCTTAATACTCTGTTATAGGCGATGGTTACTACTTGACTTCAGATGGGCCATAATATGGTTATTCCCTCTACATACAGGTCGTATAAAAAATAGTAGGTATTAGTTTTAGGCTGAACATCTTACGGCTGTCTAAGGCAAGAATTCCTGGCTACGGCTGCCAATACGATTCCCTCGGAGAAGAACTTTACATACATATCATATTTTATTTATTTTTTGAATAAAATGTTTTCTTTCTTTCTTTCTATATTTTGCGCTTCTGGCTGCTTAGGGCGTAGCATACTTTGTTAGTACTCTTTGCACCATACGTGTTGAACAAAAATAAGTTGTGTTAATAATTGCTACATGTTTTACTGTTACTAACGAAGAGTTATTATTAACTAGCTTCCGCCCGCGGCTTCGCACGCGTGGTTAGTCAATGCAAAGTAGCCTAAGTATTAATCCAGGTTATAATCTACGTGCATACCAAATTTCAACAAAATCAGTTCAGCCGTTATGACGTGATGGAGTAACAAACAAACATCTAAACTTTCGCATTTATAATATTAGTGTTATTTTTAGATATGTTTCACTACCATCTTGTTGATCGAACGAAGCGAGATCTCCAAATCAACTTGGGCAAATCGGCAATGTATGTATGTATGTTTGTTTGTCCGAGGATAACTTTCGAAGAGTTTATCCGATCATCGTGAAATTTAGTATATAGGTAGTGATGGCACAATTTTGTTGTGACTAAATGAGCTATATAGGTGAGGGGGGGGGGGGCGTTTGAGATATTGGGGTTCAAGAGGGGTAAAAAACCAGAATGGGACTATCCAGTCAAGTAGTACGTTAATTATAAGGTCTTTGTAAGTACATTTCAACCCAATTTTTATTTTTTGTTTAGACCTTGTAATTTTTAAGTTATTAGCCATAATAAAAACTGAACTTTGACAAAATTCACAGAGTACACCAGTGACCCAACAGTACTGAAATTTGGTAAGCGTGTAGCTTTAGTGACACAAATATAGGGAAAAAGATTAACCAATTAACATGAAGTCACGTTACCTGTAATTTGAATGAAACTGTAGGTTAAGTTTTTTGGTAATGCATTTCGTGGTAATATTTTTATAGTCAAGATTAGGTACAAATATTATTTGTTTGTTTTTATGGTAGACTCGCGAGATCTCAGTTCGGGGCGAACCATTAGTATTATTGCGACTTTTTAATATTTTTCTCTACCCTCTTGTACATAGTATTTTCTTACGCTGTGACACAACTAAACGAGCATTAATAGCGCCACTAATTTAATCAATGTGATTTTGAGTGGGAATTAAATAATGAGAACTAGAATATTGAATGGATAATTTGTATTTGAATAGCTTGGTCAAAGGTCAGCTGTGGGAACTGTAGACCTTAGAGACCTTAGAGATATAGTTCAGGGCGATGTGTGAATCTAATATAGTGCATTTGACTTGCAAATGGAAAACAGACCGTAACTCTGCTGGAATAGCACGAGATGCAAAAATAAAGAGACCTCGGATGCCTGGGTGTGGAATAGATCAGTCGCTCTGGACTAAGGTAATACTCGTATATGGTGTTACAATTTAATCTACAAATAACTAGTTGTTCGCCCCTAACTTGCGATCTTGCGATCTTCCGATCTTGGGAGTCTCCCAAAACAAAAAAAAATATTTGACTCGCGCAAAGATGCCTAAACGTATTTTGCGGCTAAATATGATTTCAGAAGTTGTCAAAGCATACAAATACGTACAATTTAAACATGTTTAGTCGCTAAATATGTTTAGGGATCGTTGTGCAAGCCGGCCTTAATCTTTGAATGATAAAATAGTGCCACGAAATAATAACCAACTTACTTGAACTACAGTTTCATTCAAATTACAGGTAACGGGAGTTCATGTAACGTAGTTCTCCTTTTTTGGGGTACAAATTGCAGTTATTCTGGATTTCAGACTTTTGCCTTTATTTGTGTCACTTAAGCTACACGCATACCAAATTACAGCACTGTGCGGTCAATGGTGTACCCTGTGAATTTTGTCAAAGTTCAGATTTTATTATGGCTAATAACTCAAAAACTACAAAAACTTTACTAAAAATAAGAACGGAGTCTAAATTAACTAATAAAGACCTTTCATTTGACGCCCCATTTGACCTAATAGTCTTATTTTTTTTTTTACCTCTCTTAAACCCCAATATCTCAACAACCCCCCCACATTTTTAGCTCATTTAGTCACACCAAAATTGTGCCATCACTGCCTACTTATGTATCAAATTTCACGATGATCGGATCAACGATTCGAAAGTTATCCTCGAACAAACAGACATACATACATGCATACACACATACAACGCCGATTTGCCAAGTTGATTTGGTGATCTCGCTTCGCTTTATCAATTACGGAGTATATTTTTATGAATAAACGAATGAATGAAATGAATGAATGAAAATTTTTGAATAAAAAATTCTTTATTGCACAAAATAAAAATAATCTGTACATAGGCATTTCTAAAATTTTTCTTGCTACTTGTCGTGCTCTAACTACAAAATATTTTTTCCACACTACGCAAAGGTTAACTGGAAGAGAATGCTTGCTAGAATTAAGTTCGCCTATGTACAGATCTATGTATTTTAGTGCAATAAATAATTTTTCAATTCAATTCAATAGGCGAACTTAATGCTAGATAGCATTCTCTTTCAGTTAACCTTAAATAATGAATGACCAAAAATAATGAATAAATAATGTTTTTTTAAATCCAAAATACTTTATTTTTGATTTTTTGCGACTAACATGTAGGTTCTTACCGTCCTGCCGTGCCATACGCATCGTACGCGCTCTCTTGGCTGGTAATTTTTATTGACCGGGCCAGGACATTGACTGGGCGAGGCATTGGACGAGCGGGGTTGTTGCACGGCTCGTAGTAACGTTGTTTTGTTGTTTTTAGTAATCTGTGTAGATACTCGTATACCCTTTGGCAGGCATATCACCCCCTGGAGTGCGACGAGATGTGGGTTGCTCTATTGAAAAGCACAAACAAGAGCATGATTATCGACACCCCTTATATGACCATAACATCCCGCAAGGCCGCCTTAAAAGTCGAAAGAGCTTTCAACGCTTCACAAGGGCCACGAGCGATGACCCGGCTGCTACTAGACGCACTCTGTGGATAAAAATAAATTCCCCACCGCCTGATTTTACCACCCCGCAGGAACAGTTACCACCCGGGCATGATCTGCAGTGGCCAGTCTAGAAGTCTGCTCCCTTAAACAGGCTCCGCACCCAGGTTGGCCGCTGCAGACTTAATATGTGCAAATGGGGATTTAGGGACCCTAACTTGACCCAGTGCGACTGCGGTGATCCCACGCAGTCAATGCAGCACTTGCTAATGTGCCCTTTATGTCCGAACATATGCACGATGGAGGACCTAATGGCCGCCTCGCCTGATGCCATTGCTGTGGCCAAACACCTGTCCAACATACTATGAATGGAAACGTAGAACTCTTGACACGCTAAGAAGAAGAAGAAGAAGTAATCTGTGGCATCGCACGATACGCTAGTTCGCTAACATTTCGTCGAGCAGCTTTTTATCGATTTTCTTGAGATTATAATACTAAAAAAAGAATAAATTGTTCATACATTTATTACAAGCTTTTTATTAACAGGCAATGTAAGTATATAATATATGTTTGTCCGGGTGGAATCTTGTAACTGATTTTTAAACCCGTTCCCCTCAACCGATTGAGCTGAAATTTGGAATACATAATGTAACTTCGGTGACAATGCAATAATATGTTACCATGAAGGGAGTCTCATGATGGAGACGGATGCTAGACAATGGAACTTCTGAATGGATTATAGTAGGCTACTAGTGTTTGCGCTCATTTGAATCTGCTTGCAGTTCAGATTATGAACTTTATAAAAGCTTGTTTTGTAAAAGTAATTTTTCAACAACAAACTTATTTTTATTGAAGTTATACTTCTTTTGGCGCGTTTATAAAAAATATTATAGTAAAATTTTTACGATGCGCGCACACACCGACAGCCAAAAAGCGACATGATGAAGTTAGCTACAAACAAAGAGTTGTGGCATACGGGATGAAATCTTTAGCTATTTTTGTTCTGTTAAGCCAAATAAGTATAACTTCTTACGTGCGTACATAAGTACACACACACGTTTTTTTATGTTTAGAAACTGTCCCTTCCATATAATTAGTTTAAATTGCAAAACATTATATATAGGTATATTAGGAAGGCCTATATTCAGCAATGTTTGTCCTATGGCTCATGAGTTCAAAAACTTCTTTTGTCAAATGTAATTGCCTGTCAATCACGCAATCACGAAGATATTGGTAATTTCGCCCAAAGGTCCCTGAAGTATTATTGGTATAATATCTACATTCGTTATATGGATATCATATTTTTTTCTGTTATTTATGTCTAGTAATTGAATAAAGTAAATTATTTCCTCTGTTCAGTAATAACTTTTATAATCGTATGACTTCTAATTCAAATGTCAAAATAGTTCACTTTTTATGTTCACACTAGGCGGCCTTGATTATTGTCTACGTGTTTTTAAATGTTAAAAGTAATAGGAAGTACTAGAAGTAGATTAATGTTTTATTGCATTTATTAATTGGTGGTAACCGGCTTGGGTAATGTTACTTTACAAGTAAATACAGTAGTTGGTTAATCCTGTGGCACCTTTGTAATCACAAAATCTTTTATGGGTAAAGTTTTTTTCACACCACCTGCTCAATAATGTCTTATTATATTGTGTAACTTCACCTAAAGCAGGTGATTCAATCCCTACGGCTGAGCCGGGAGTAAAGTAGTACTGAATTTAATTATGCCCTCGCGGGCATAACATGATTTGAATTTGGTACCTCATCTATTAAAATTTGAACCTAAGAAACCCACACAATAAGAACATATTCTTAAATCGAACTAAGCTCTACACAGAATGCACCAACCTACATTTAGTTTTTATTGTTCGCAGAAAGTGTGAAAAGTAGAGTATTCTCCTCGTGGATAAAGCTGTCTGTATCTTGGGCGTGCTTATATCCCTCTCTGCACTCAGGACTCTAGTAACTGCTCGCTCCGTTCATGAGTTAACTCTAGAATTCTTCGTTACGTTCGGAATTCAATATAGCGCCCGTGACGCAAGACACTGCTTTATCCCCTCGTTTAATAATCCCACTAATATTATAAACGGGAAAGTTTGTATGGATGTATGTGTGGATGTCTGTTACTCTTTCACGTCGTAACCGCTCAACCGATTTCGATGAAATTTGGTATGTGCGTAGATTTTAACCTGGACTAGATTATACCATCCGTACCTAGTTGATATACCCATTCGCACAGATCGTTTTGTTTCTACGTTCTTGATGCGTACAGCTAAGGCGTGGAGAACTTTGCCGTCGTCTGTTTTTCCTAAAGAATACAACCTGGGTCTCGTTTAAGATGAGAGTAAATAGGTTTCTTCTAGATCGCTTCATCTTAGACCACGTCATCATTGCTCACCATCAGATGAGATTGTGGTCAAATGAAGATCTAACAAGTTTAAAAAAAAAATGCCGGGATAATATTCGGGAACTGTAATTATTACTATTGTAGGTAAATACGTAGAAGCGTATTGAGGAAACATGTTAACATTTATTTACGATACTGATAATTAAAACATAAGATCTTGATTGAAAGGTATTATTTTTCAAGGTAATATAGTTAAGAGCTCGTGGATACTTACTAGAAATGTGATGATAAAAAGAGATTTAGCATAGTAAGCGATTACCGTCACCTATAGATATTACCACATAGATGACTTGGAGATAGAACAAGCATATAGCCCTCCTGATTTTATATGGTAACCATCGCCTATAACAAAGCATATCCGAAAAGTACTAAGGAAAGTTGAATGTATGGGACATTCAACTTTCCTTTTAGTACGAGTAAGGAGTAGAACTCACTTCCGGACAATGTTTTTCCGACCAGTATAATCTCGGAGTCTTCTAGTCCAGAGTGAACAGGTTCTTCTAAAACAAGCGTGCTCCATCTTCGACCACACTATTACTTACCATTAGGTGAGGTAGTGGTCCATCTATCACCAATAAAAAAAGCCCGATGAATTACCCTGCGACCATCAACTAGATACATAATTACAAATAAAAAAAAATGTGTGCGTACGCACGTAAGAAGTTATATTTCTTTGGCGTAACATAACAATAATAGCTAAAGATTTCATCCCATATGCTGTAGCGTTACAACTGTCTCCTTTATAAGAAGAAAGCTGTAAGCCAAGTTGAATTTAGACCTACGAGTACCTAACGGTTTGAAAATAAAGAGGGATTTTACAATGAGTTATGATTTAATACAATGATTTATACAATAACTAATACGTTACTTATCAAAAACACTTATTGTCCCATTATGGTGCGCACAATTGATAAGTCCCGGAGTCTGCAGGACCGGTAGAATGCGCGCTGGTTGAGGGCTAGTCAAGCCTCTAGCCAACGTTAACGAGAGGCCGAGAGGATGAAGTAGCTCCACCGTGTTCTGGTTGAAGTAAGATCAAGATGTTAGTAAAGTACTAAATGCGGTGGGCGATTCTGAGGTTAGGCCACCAGATCTCGGTCGATGTAGCAGGCTAGACCTCCAGGTCTGTGTTGAGTAAAAGTCTCCGGCCTCGAGGGTCCAAGAGGGAGACGTGAGGACTCCAACCTCGAGGAGGTCAGGCTCCCAGGCTCAAGCTGGTAGGGCTTCGCCGTCAAGAACAAACTGTTACCGGGCTGCGCTGACTGATTGATAAAATGAGACTGTTTAAAGCGTTTCTCTCTGAGATCTTTATCCGTTTCTTCGGCTGTTCCCAAGTGCAGACTGTCTTTTTTGAAGGTTGCTCCCGATGTCATTCAGGCCTGTTCGAAAATTAAAAATTTAGAATATTATAGTTAGCGGCCAGTACAGCCATACATCACATTCAGAGGTCCTATATAAATTTCAAGTAAAACCTTACGATTTTACATGGAAAACATCGCACATGTCTAAAGCGTTATGTCAGTACTCTAGTCAGGTCTGTTTATTTTTGCGTTTCTAGTCCTAAAAAGTTAAAATAAATATAGTATCATTTATACTCCTGTGACGAGATAATTCTGCTCTTTCCATCGATATAAAAATGTAATAATGGGTATTTGAAGGGTTTGAGGGTGAATTTAGAGTTTTCTGACCAAAATCATGATAAAAATGTTAAAGTATGGTAGAAGGAAACAGGATCTATCTCCCCATGTAATTATTTACATTAGATAACGTGAATATCACGATCAAAATCTAGATAAAAAAGTGAGTGATGTTACAATGCCACAACTCTTTGTTTGTAAAAGGAATGATAAATTAATAAATATAGTTATGAGTTTTCACGGAAACTTGAGAGACAGTTATCATGTCGCTTTTTGGCTGGCGGTGTGCACGCGCATGAGACAGTTATCGGCTAACTTCATCATATCGCTTTTTGGCTGTCAGTGTGCGCACGCATAAGACAGTTATCAGCTAACTTGATCATGTCGCTTTTTATCTGTCGGTGTGCGCGCGCATGATACAGTTATCAGTTCACTTTATATGTCGCTTTTTGGCTGTCAGTGTGCGCGCGCATAAAACAGTTATCAGCTAACTTCATCATGTCGCTTTTTGGCTGTCGGTGTGCGGGCGCATGAGTCAGTTATCAGTATCGTAGAAATTTTACTCATATAATTTTTGCAAAACGCGCCAAAAGAAGTATAACTAAAAAAAATATTTATGGTAACAAAATACATGTTACGCAAAAACATTATAAGGAAACGTATACAGATACTATTTCTCATTAAACCTTAGAATAACTACACATAGAACAGATGTTTATTTTCCTTAGATTACGCTGTGTGAAATGCCCAACATTATTTCTCTTATTTATTGATTATTATATTATTTGTGAGCAGCACTTACTATACCTTGCTCATAAAACACACAGCGATCCATATATAGCTCCAATTTAATGGCCGATTTCTCGCGTGTATACTTCGTTTCTATGTGTAGTGCACCTTGAGTCATATCAGCCTCAAACATTTCGGGGAATGTGCCCAGGAACTATACGAGTATGATCTGATCCCGTCATCTCCCTTCCATTAAAGGACAAGCAGGCGCATGGCTCAGTACCATCCGTACCTAGTTGATATACACTCATTCGCACACATCGTTTTGGTTCCACGTTCTTGATGCGTACAGCTAGGGTATGGAACACTTTTGCCGTCGTCTGTTTTTCCTAAAGAGTACAATCCGGGTTTCTTTAAGGTAAGAGTGAATAGGTTTCTTCTAGACCTTCGTGCTTCATCTTAGACCACATCATCGCTTATCTTTAGGTGAGATTGCGGTCAAACGAAGTTAAAAAATATCAAATATGGTTAAAAAAAGAAAAATATCAAACGGAAACGTATTTCATGTTTAGATGCACAAAACATTTTCTCCGTTTATGTGTCCTGTGCCTGTATATTTTATTGGCGTATCAATTCGACTTTAATAAATATTATTTTGTTGCTGTATTCATATTTTATATTTTATCAGCGTTGCGCAGCTGTGACTTTTCAAACATCATTAGATGTTGGGCAATTGGCAACCGCGACGAATTCGCTCATGTATACAGCCCATTGTAGGCATTGCTCTTTAGCTGAAGGTGTCTAGTAAGGTATGACCTAATTATGAATGAAGTGTGCAATGCACACACACCCTGACTTTACCTACTGCTGGTTGGTGTATCTTACCATTTTTTTATACGAACAACAATACAATTAAAATTAACACAATTTGAATGAAAATATATAATCTCTAAGATATAAAAATCTCGTGTCACGGTTTTTGTCGTCGCACTCTACGAAACGGGTGGACCAATTTTAATGATTTTTTTTGCATATTTTGTAGGTATGAGAATAGACCGTAAAGTACTTTTCACCCTCCTACCCCCACTCCCCATTTTTAACCGCAATTTTAGTATTTTTGTATGGACAATATCTATATAATTTAACCGTCGTTCATTGGCGTGAAGTCATTTACATGAAGTGTCGCATCACTTTGACAAGAGTGTTTTATATAGTTTTTATCCCGAAGTTCCCACGGGAGCGGGAAATTTCAAGCGTGCGAAATCGCGGGCGGGTCAGCTAGTCATTATTATAAATACGCAATTTATCACGCACCGTTTTATCAGTGTTTCGATCGACAGTGTTTTTGTTCAAAATATACAAAAAAAAAAAATAATCGCCGTCTCACCTGATCACGCGAGTTTTGAGCAGGCGACTTGATGATTGACCCCATGTTTCATTTTGCCTCACATCATATATTCTTCATACATGCTCGGTTTAGGGTACTCTGCTGATCATAAATATGTTAAGATGTTCGTAGGCCACGCCAATTACTTTAATGCATCGATATATATGTACTTTAATGTTCCCATCGGTCATAACTCATCGTAACTTCATTGTAAATTATACGTACTTTGTAATTTGTTCAAAACTGGCCATGCGCAGATACTACCAATTTAAGATTATCTCACTAGGACACCGATTTGGTGCATTCCAAGTAAAGTCATTACCACTTAGTATCAAGCACCAGAAAATGACAAAAAGTCATACTTTAGTTTAGAATATGCATGTTAATCCAGAATGTCTTGTTTAGTCGTCATTTTCCTTACTAAGATCTAAAACAATGCCTGTTCTAGAAGTTTTAGAATTTTGTTTTAGAAATTTACATTAAAAATAATTCCTAAAGCCAAAACTAGATGCTTAGAAACATAAAATGTATCGAAGCTGTGATTTCACTTCATGTAATGGAAGAGTTCAGTTTATTGCATCACACCCTCGTAGCACTTTGTAGATGCCAATCTCAATCCTTCTCCACATTGTTGCCCTATATACAACCTGTTTTGTTATGTACGACATTAATTTAAAACACGCATCGTATTAACTGATTTTAGAGGTGGGTTTAATATTGGTAGCTTGAATCCAGTAGTCGATACATTTCCAGTAAACAATTTGTAACATTTGACGACGCCGCTTAGCCAGTTTAACAACCTACTTACATGATGAATGAATATGATTTATTTACCTATTTTATACATTGATATCATTGATATTTCAGGACTTGATATCAAGGTTGTTTAAAAGTTTAAAATTTACTATGGTATTGAAATTGAAAAAAATCTATTTTACAACAATACCAGCCATTAGCCCTACCCGTGTTTTCATTTAATGTCGTACATAACAAAACACTTAGAATAAAGCTATTTGTTAACAAATTGCTAGTGTAAGGTCACCATTCCATAGCAGTCATGTATTACAACGCTACCAACTTACATAATTAAGTTTACTTGAATCATGCTCACTTATACCGTGAAAAATGTGTGTGAATAATTCGATGGTGCAATTTTTATGGCGTTCTCATGGTATTAAGATCGTACGAAAGGTCGTGAAGGTCGATTCGACATGTCTTTTTCTGGTCGTTTACCGTAGATTTACGATAACTTGTATTGTTGAGCAAGCTTTTATTATGACGGCAACTGACACTATTTTGATCATACATATTCAATAGCAACTGAGTTCATCAATGCTGCAATTTGTCAGGAGCTTGCAAAAGCTTTTAAATTTTTTTTTATTCTTCCTTAAGATGGGACGAGCATCTCCCTCTCCCTTCCATCAAAGGACAAGCAGACAGCACGGCTCAATGCCATCCGCACACACCGTTTTGGTTCCACGTTCTTGATGCGTACAGCTAAGGTATGGAACACTTTGCCGTCGTCTGTTTTTTCTAAATAATACAAACTGGGTCTCTTTAAGGTAAGAGTGAATAGGTTTCTTCTAGATCTAAGTGCTTCATCTTAGAGCACATCATCGCTTACCATCAGCTGAGATTGTGGTCAAACGAAGATCTATCCAGTTGAAAAAAAAACATATGGCTCACCTGATGTTAAATGGTAACCATCACCTATAGCAAAGTGTTGCCTCGTAGATCTCACACCTTAGAAACGTGGCTTACGATGCACTGCCCTGTGTACATGAAATTGAGGCATTCAGGTGTAAAGCCTCACCGTAATTTCACCGGAAACTATTCATACCGAAGCGCAGCAATGCTGCTTGGCGGCAGAAATAGGTAGGTATGCCGGTAGTTGTAAATACTTACTAAGTACTTAACTACTTATTAAGTACTTACTTACTATTATATTTCCTATATATAATTTTTTTTTCCTCACAATTTAAGTGTCGTCTATTTTATCTCTTTATATATTGCCTATACATCTTCTACCTTACTTGCGGAAACTTTTAATTGGCCTTCTTGTAATAAGTAGCATTTACTGTTGTTTATTTCCTATTCAAATACCTTTTCTGTAACCTAGCTGTAAGTTATCCAAAAATTCAAAAAATAAAATTAAATAAAAGTGTACAATGTCATGTAATAATTCGATTGTTTTATTTTTCGGCACAGGGCTTTTCATGACTTTTCCATTATCCGTTTACGATCGTGAACTTTCCGTCTGCATAGCGCTTCTTTTATCGCTTTTAAATCCTCTTCCCATCTTCGGGTTGGTTTTCCTAAAATCTGTTAGTACATATCAAAACAACCTGTATAAAAACTAGCTGAAATATTCCCCCGTATGCCCTAAACCAAAGTTAATCAAAAATACTTTTGTAATTGTAAATTGATTTGTAAAACCACAACACTATTACAACATTCACGACACAATACTGTTGTAATTGACCTTGATATTACTTAGATTTGTGGTTACTTTAAGTAATTTTATGCATGACAAGGCCGTTTTATGCGGAAGCATAAGAAATTTATGATTTTATGATTCTATTACTATAAATGCGAAAGTTATAAGTGTTGATTTATGTTGCCCAATCATAACCGATTGGGATGAAGTTTTGAGTAAATATAGTTAGTAGCTGTTAGAATTAAATTAAGTGAAAGAAAGGGTACTCTACTCGTATGTATATCAAAACTTAGCTCAGTCCCAGAAAGATTTTTCTCAGTTCCTAGGCAAAAAAAAAAAAAATTGGCAAAACTGTAGATGCGTAAAATTTGTAGAATTTCGTAGCACCGAATTCTTACACTTCGATTTATTCGAATCATTGTCATCCTTTAAAAGTGTTCTAAGAGTAGTAGAGTTGTAAAATGGCTCGCTTGGGGAAGTGCTACCCCTATACCTATTTCTGTCACTGTGTAATTTAAGTCCTACGGCAGAATTATTATTGCAATTACTATTTTGAATCATATCCACTTACAAAGAGTTTTTTAAATTGATGATAGCCAAGCCCTTGATTACTACCTCACCTGATGGTAAGTGATGGTGCGGTCGAAGATGGAGCACGCTTGCCAAGAAATAACCTATTCACTCTGGACTTGAAGACTCCAAGATGATACTGGTTCGGAAAACAGTCAACTAGTGTGAAAATTTGGATGTTTGTTTATTTTTTATTACTCAATCACGTGGTAACAGCTGTACTGATTTCGATTAAATTTGATGTGTTGATAGATTATGATCTGGATTCAAACATAGGCTACTTTTTGTTATCAAAAACCGCGTGCGAAACCGCTGGCAGAAGCTAGTAAATAATAAAATTAACACATAATTTTAACAAAATACCTAGGAAAATAACTAGGATCACTAGTTATCTCATTATATCTTCTTTACGCTGTGAATGGAGTGGCCGTACAATATGGATTACTGATGTTTCATTATATAATGCTGTGACCAATCAATCGTCTTGTTAAAGTAACCGGTATTCCAATACAGGGAAACTGGTGTGGTACATCACGTAGCTAATTAATAGTAGATTTTTAAACGAGGGGATAAAGCAGTGTCTTGCGTCACGGGCATTACATTTAATTCCGAACGTAACGAAAGATTCTAAGAGTTAACTCACGAACAGAGTTGTCACGACACGAGACGAGTGTCACGAACACGATGGAGTTACTAGAATCCTGTGTGCAAAGAGGGATATAAGCACGCCCAAGATGCAGTCAGCTTTATCAACGACGAGAATGCTCTACTTTTTACACTTTCTGCGAGATTATAAAAAAAAACAATCTAGGTTGGCGCATTCTGCGCAGAGGTTAGTTCGATTTACGAATAAGTTCTTACTGTGTTGGTCTCTTTTGTTAAAATTTTAATACAAATGAGGTTCAAAATTCAAACCACATACTTTATCTACTCCCGGCTCAGCCGTAGAAATTTAATCACCTGCTTTCGGTGAGATTTACAAGACATATAATTTGACATTGTCGAGCAGGTGGTATGAAAAAGGTTATTATTAAGCAGATTTCAGTAAGTTCACCAATATGTAGTAATTTTAATGTAGGTAGTTAAACTTCTAGTAGTGTAAGGCAGAATGGAAAGCAAGAGACCGCGTGGTCGCTCTCCAACGAGATGGAACTTGATGAGGTCTGCTATCACACACTCTACCGTGACTGAATGTTCTCGCAATGCCTTCAATAGAGCTGTATAGAGACGCATCGCTAGAGTCGCTACTCAAGAGCCAAGATCTTTTTTTTTTTTTCGAGGAGGAAATCTGCACCCGTATTGCATGCAGAGTACAATACGGGTTATGTGAGGTTGTCGGACTCAACGACCCACTAAAACCTCCACGGTCGCCAGCCTCAATGCATGTCAAAAGGTTCTGGGATCTCGCAAGAAACGCACCAGAGCCCCTTTCATGCATATCGCCCATAAAGAGCACGTCCCAGGGGTTGTCGCCCCCAGCACCCTCGCGGTGCGTGCACAGCAGCACATGCCACATTGTGCGGCTTCCCTCCCTGAGTCAAGAGCCAAGACCTGACATAACCACGACCACTCTGCCAAGAGTGCCCGACTAAGAAGAAAGTCAAATTTTGCTTTACACACTTTGCATACACAACAAACTGGTAGATACTATTCATAGATACTATTCGTAGATACTATTCACATAATTTTAGATATGCGTAATGGTATTCATTATTATATTTATATATCTACCGAAAACTATACGAAATCTTTTTTAAATATGGTGAAGGGATTGCAGTAGTGAGTATCAAACCATGCAACGTTTTCGATCACAACCTTTGTACTCGATCTGACCATCATTAAACTATTTTCCCTCCACGTATAAGTTGTCTCGTACATCCTACTGATTAAAACGGGTATTTATCACGTATGTACCCTTTTTATTTGTTATCCCGACGTTTCGACTATGTTGTTTTGACTATGATCGAGTACTTGGAGCTACCGTCGAGAAGGGATGGCAGCTGCAGCAACTACCATCACTTGCTCTTCAGAAGTCTCTGGTACAATTTTGTGATAGGTTTATATGTCTTTTTCTTCTTAATGTGAATGAATGAAAAATTAATTATTGCACAAAATAAAAATAACCTGTACATAGGCGAACTTAACGCTAGATAGCATTCTCTATTAATGTGCCATTGATAAGGTCACATACTGTACTTGTTAATAGTCGAATTACAAAAGTCTATTCGTTTTTTAAAGGTACGAGTAGTGATTATATACTCAAGACGCCCACATCCTATTTAGAACAACTTCGTTGGAATTCATTAGTTATCCTAGATTGAAACAAAAAATAACTGGTTAGTACGTGTCATTGACAATATCATCGATTTCTTCTTTCATCGCTATACTGTGAATTACGTTGACTAATCTAACAGGTTGGTATAGGCACTGACAAGCCTAAATTATTTTGCCAACGCATATACCAAATTGAGCATTTTATGTATATCTATATAAGTTTCGTTTATGATAACACACATTATATATATAATTATCTATGTAAAGATAAAAGATTGCACCCTTTTGTAAGCGTTTTTCATGGGCGGAGGAGTTGGCATAGTTAAAGTTAAAATTTATATGGAGAAAGGAAGGATGGGGGAGGGGAAATGCTAAGATAAATGATACCATTTTTTTCATACCTAATGATAACTTTAATGTTTCTAAATATATTTTCTAGAGAGTACTAGCTAAAACAAAATGTGAATTAGCATTAAGTTCGCCTCTATATTATTTTGTAAGTGTATTAACGGAGTTATTTCCATTTATACCATGGACCTTTCCTCCATGGATCCTTTATTTAGATTATTCAGATGAATTTACAGGCACATGAGGCTTTACACAGTATGCCTCAAATTGATGGCTCAGGGCAGTGCATCGTAGGACACTTTTCTAAGGTGCGTGACCTACTTGGCAATTCTCTATTATAGGCGATGGTTACCACTTAACATTAGGTGGGCCATAAGCTTGTTTCATCTCCAAGTAGCATAAAAAAAAGATACAACCTACAATCTGTACATTTACATAATTATCAAAATTTTTACGATTTCAAAAACCCTTGGTTTATCTTTATCTTATTTTTATTTATCCTTGTCTGTCATTTATGAAAGAAAAGAAAGAAAAAAGTTAAAAGTTAAAAAAAAACGCGGGTTGAGTGTCAGCTCTTGTCTCTCTAAGCACCAAGATAATTCTAGCAAGATTTAACAGCGCTTTTCAAAGATATATTGTTATATATCCTTTAATTTGAAAAAAATAAATATATGCTTTATTTACAAAAGCGGTTTTCATAAAAAACCAGTACTTATCGAATGCTTTCAAAACTCTGCAACTTTCCCACCTCATTTCACTTTTTTAATAAAAGCCTTCGGTAAAACAAAGGCTTTTAAAATTATAAACAAATCTATTGTTCATCTGACGAATATGAGAGTGCAAATTACCATGTAAATACGGCTTGCAATTATATCTTGCGGTTGCCAAATTAAAATAGTTCTCTCAATTTTCAAGGTTCCATACAAGGAGCTGTGGTTAGACTACCATAAAAGGTAGGCATATAATAATAGTAGCTTGTAGAAACGCAACTAATGTTTTCATGTCTTGTGCAGACATATTTCAGAACTGTCAATGACAACATGTCGTATGGTACATATGCACTTATTCCTGACATCCGTGATACAGGGAATCCTAGTGTGGGTATAGGACTATGTATCTCTGTGTCTACCCTACGTGCTACCTACTAATATTTTTAAGTAAGTTTATGTTGGTTTATAAAGTTTTTTTCTTGACCTATACCTTCCTACTGCTGGGCAAAGGTCTCCTCCTTGTACCTCCGTATCTCACGATCACTCGCCACGTCCCACCAGCCATTTTGGAATGCATCGAAGTCGTCACGCCAACGCTTCCTCGGCCTGCCCCGGCTTCGACGCCCATCTGCAGGCACCCATTGTGTGACGACTGTTGCCCATTTGTCTGTAACCATACGACTGACGTGACCCGCCCAGTTCCACTTCAGCCTAGCAAGTAGCAGTCTTGTCCTCAACATCTGCGATGCCGGTCTTCGCGCGCAGTGTGGTATTGCGGATCTTGTCGATTCTTTTTACCCCTAACACGCTGCGTTTCATGGCTCTTTGGCAAACCTTGAGTTTGGACTTTTGAAATTCTGTCAATGACCAAGTTTGGGCACCATAGACGGGCAGAATATACACGTCGATGAGTTTACGCTTCAGTGACAATGGAAGGTCTCTCTTCATTAGCGTCCTTATGGACCAGAAGCTATAAAGATATTATTTATTTATTATTTTATTTAAAAATGACAGTGGCAGCCGGAATCAAGCAAAATAATAAATGAATCCCGTCGACAAAGAAATTGTAGGTAGACAATAATATTTTTCCTATATTCTGTACAGTGTAGACAGCTCTACAAAAAGTTTCAGCACGCGATGCTGAATGTCAAACAGAATCTAACCAAACAAAACAAATGTCAAATAGAAAAGAAAAAAAAAGGATTGTGTGGTTTTATGAAACCTCGGTAAAAGTGAAACTTTGTTTCACATTATAGACATTTAACTAAACATTTTCGTTGGCACAAATGAGTAATAGTCTATACACTACACGGTCAGCTGATGCAAACTATAGGCGCCGCCATATTGGCCTCGGCTGCTCTGACGAGCGCCTTTCACTTTATCCCTACTCCGCGGCCGACCGTCACGCGACATGCAACACACAGACGAAAAAGTTTGAGACGATGTAATAAAAGTTTCACTTTAAAAAATCTGACAGTTGAATTGACACGTGGTTATGTTTACGTTGCACGATTTTTAGCATGTCCTGTCATAATTTCAAAATTGATGTATGTAAAACTATGGGAGATACTACGTGTAGATGCCGTTTTATCTTGTTTCGATTCAATTCGTGAACCACCATCGGGATGAGTGCGATCTGCTACGCGCTACCTCTCGCCTCGTACAAACAAGAGTTTCAGTTCTATTAATGCAAAATGTTTTATCACTTAAAAGTCGGTTTTGGCAAACCGTGATCTCATTCCTTTTGTTTGACGGTAATTTTCTACCGAAAAAGTAGTGATTACTGTTATGACGATTATGGTTGACGAATAATTAGAGGTCTGTCTGGGAATGACGCGAATTATGCAAGACTAGAAGGACAGTTTCTGAACAATAGATTAAAGAGCGTTGCCAATGAAGCTAGAAATATACGAGTACATGAAAATTAATCATTATTTTTATGTTACTTGTGTAACAGGCTCACACCCCACCTGATGGTGAACGGTCACCGTCGTCTATTAACCGGGGTATTGTTCATAATTATTGATTAAAACGGGTATTTATCGCGTATGCACCTTTTTTATTTATTATCCCGACGTTTCGGGGTATTGATGCGTTCTTTACATTTTCTTGAAGCGTCGTAACCTAACGGGAAAACCTAAGAGGGTATCTCATTCCTCACCTTTCAAGTATGGTATTAAGTGTTAGGTAAAAATGTAGAAATTTGTAAAAATTGAAATTTTAAAGCTTCAGTTAAACTTTCAAACGTACTGACTATAGTTGTATCATCATATCCTACTCTATTTTTTTTTATACTACTTAGGTAGTTAACAAGCGCACGGCCCACCTGATGGTAAGCAGTTACCGTAGCCTATGGACGTTTGTCATCTTTGGTATCACTCGCGCCTTTTTGAAATTCTTGAAATACTTGAATACTCGCGATCACTGTCCATATTTTTTGATTAAAATGTTTTATTTGTTATTCCGACGTTTCGACTGTGTTGCAACAGTCGTTAAAAAAGGGTACATACGCGATAAATACCCGTTTTAATCAAAAATTATCTATAGCTTTATTTCAAGTTTGTAATACAAAATTGTAAATTCTTTCATTTTCTGGCCTTCATTTTTATTTTAGTTCTTGTACCCTATACCACTCTTAAGGACTCAACTGACATCGAATTTATCGAAATCTAGAAGTTGGGTTGTGCAGGGTAATAAAAGGGATCAGTTTGAAAGAGCAGGTATTACTAGTCCTATTCTCTGACATTTCAGAGAAAAGTTGGGGTGAAACGGCCAAACAAGCACAACTACGCTTATAAATAAGACGGAAAGCGAAATCCACAACTCAATTATATAAAAAAGGTATGTACCTAAGTATAATTAAATTAATCATAACCTGCTCTCTTTAGTTACAAGGTGAATTTAACAGGATATCGAGAGTGGAACGCGGATGTTAACAATGAATGACCCGCTGGGATTTTCGACTACTGCCACTGCGCTGGCATTTTCCTCACACGCGCATATCAATCAAAAAACAATTTGAGGTCTTAAAAACCATGAATTCATTGTAAACTTCATGTAATATGGGTTTTTTGAAAGAAGATATTATCTCTTGCGAGAACAATGTTCATTCTACAAATTTTTGCAATTAAAGTTTTTGTTTTAAGTGTCTCCAGGTAAAAATTGACTACATTTCATTAAAATCAAGTTAAAGTAGCCTGTGAAACAGCTGATTTGAAAGCGAAATACAAAGTTTATGAATCGGCATCGACTGCTAAATATAGATAGATAAATTAACTCTTTCACCAATAACATATAAAATACAAGGTTACTTATAAAAACTAAAAACAACAGAAAGGCACAATGGGTAGTCTTATCACTTTTTCTTTCAGACAAAAAACAGAGTAACTCTGTATATCTATTTTTTTATACCACTAAGGTAGCAAACAACCATACGGTCCACCTGATGGTAAGCGGTTACCGTAGCCTATGGCCGTTTGTAACACCAAGGATATTACTTCCGCGTTGCCGACCGTTTAAAAATTCTCAAAACGCCCTTTTTGAAGAACCCCATACTACTAGTCCCTGGGGAAAATCTCGGCAAGGAGACCATTCCACAAGCGAAGTGTTCGCGAGAGGAAATTCCTCTGGAACCTCACTGTACACGACTACATCGTCTCCAAGGTGTGTGGATGGATTCCCTGCCGATGGCGAGTGGTGTGATGATAAAACGATCTTGCAGGCACCATATCAAACAACTCCTCAGAACACAACCCATTATACAAGGATATATATCCATTATACGGTAGAACACACATAGGGAGGCAAAATCTCTCCTGAGACTTAAGGGCTCAATACCGCTTGTGAGAATGGGATCGTCAACAATTCTCACACCTTATAATAGATATTCAGAGTGACCGAACTTTTGCGACACGCGAAATCCTGAACGAGCGAATTTATGTCTAAAAAGCAACAGAACATGTTCATGCGACAGGTCGTTAATAATAAACAATTAATCATCATCAGATAATCATATCATTATGATAATTTTTAATTAAAACTGATTCTCCAATAAAAAAAATAATAATAAACATGATGTTGGCTAGGGTAGTCTAAAACATCACGAGGTGCATTGCCAGGGGGATGAGGGGGCAAAAAAGTGGTCGAAAACGTGAAGATTAAAAGAAGGCCCCTTATAAGGTCGTCTTTTAATATAAGAAGTTGTCCTACGCTGCGCTTTCTGGAAGTAATGATAAATACGTACTAAAATATAATTATTTTTGCAGATACAATGACTAGGCGCTAGTGACAGTGTAGGGTTCAAATCAGTTGACTCAAAGGCCGTTTGCAAGGCTGTACAGTAAATGTTATGAATATTTGTGTACATAAGAATTAAGTGACTTTGTCCTACGATATCGAGCAACGCCCAATGCAGCGATAACTGGCATTCGATTTGTTTGTGCAGTAGTAAACAGCTCAACACAGATGTGAAGGTCTTAGAATATAGATAGACAGTCCTATTTCTATGAATAGAACGATCACTTTACCAAAATGATCCTAAACCTGAGAGGGAGAAAAGATAGTAGTGCACTGGGTTTTGGTGAAGAAAGAAGGCTATCTGTTATATAAGAACCAAAGTCCTGACTGACTGACAGACAACGCACAGCCTAAACCACTGGTCGTAGAAACTTGAAATTTAGAGGGTATGTTTGTCTTGATGCGTAGGGGTGTACTATGAAACTAAAAATTCAACCACTAAGGGGGTTAAAAGAGGGTTTTACGTTTGTATGAAAAACAGTGGTTCCTGGATTTATAAACTTGAAACTTGGCAAATATATTTTTTAACAAAAATAAGAGAAATTATATTTTATTGTTTTTCAAAAATCATACCCTGGGTGGGTGAAAAAGGGTGTTGAACTTTGTATGGTAAAACGTTATTCCTGAGGTTAATAAATGTAAAACTTTGCATAAATACTTATTACATAATACATAATGTAAATAGTACATAATGAAATATGGCATAGTTACTTTTTTTGAAAATCACCTCCTAGGGTTGAAAAGGGATGTTGTAGTTTGTTCTAAAACAATGTTAATTGCAATTACGAACGTATAACTTTGCATAAATTCTTTTTATAGGTAACGAATGAAACATTTTATCATGGTAAGACCACCAGGGTCTGATGATGGAGCCAAGAGGGAATCTACAGAACTCATTAATGGATAACAGTAGATGTATCGTGTTTAGGTTCTATTAAATTGTTTCTGCGAGACATTTCATGAATGAAATACTCTTTACTGCACACCAAACAAAAATACGGAATCAAGAAAATAAACAATAAATAACGGTACAATAGACGGCTTAATCAACAATATTATCATCAATATATTAAATAATCATTACGGGTTTTGACAGACTGATTGATAATCAACGCACAGCGTAAACCGCTGATCTAAAGACTTGAAAAATGGAGTAGTAGTAGTGTAACGCGTACGAAGTCGTGGGCAACAGCTAGTTAAATAATATAATTCAAATTAATTCACATGGGTTCAATGGAAACACCGATGATGGTTGATTGACATTTTGGTTCGAGAAAGACAACCACAAACCATCGCTTCTTTACAACAAGGATCAAATGTGATTTCTCAATATCTTTTAATCAATCATTTCATTAATCATTTGAGGGAATAAGCCTTTTAAAATCCCGTAAATTAAATTAGTCAAATTAACGCACCGATTTAAATTCTATGCTTGCCAATAATAGATTAGCTGAAAATAAAATAATGAATAATTTTATATTGCCGGGGTTTTATATATTACATTTTAAGTATAATTCAAAAATAATTCTCCAGTTCTGCCGTATGACTAAAATTTAGATTATGCTTTTCCCGATTTTAAAGCTCAAACGGAACGGATGATTGATATTTAAGCTTTTAGTTTGTTTGATGTGTAGTTAAGTAAAAGTTTATAAAAAGTTATAGCATGATCGCAAAAGCTTCGCTTTGCATATCGCTCTTCCAGCTAGGACGGCAATAATCGTGATTAAAAATCTAGTTAATGAATAACGAATGGTTATAAATCATTATTACGACCAGGTGTTGGTGTACAATCGCATTGGAACAACGCTACAGGCTATTAGGCTAATAATTAATGAGTAGCAGCTACGTTTTGTAGAGCATGCAGTCTGTAACTAGATCCTGGTTAAGATTTAGATGTTTTAGATAATTAGACAGAAATATTTAGAATGTTTTTTGTGTAAAATGTGCAGGTGTGACGCTACCGACGTCCGTTTTCCTGGACCATTATAATCACGGAGTTTACAAGTCTAAGAGTGAAAGGTACCTATTTATAAGTAAGCGTGTTCCATCTTCGACCACATCATCACTTAATGAGAACGTAAGGAAGTAGTCAAGTGCTCAGGGATAACTTTATGTAGTTGCAATAACGATATATTTTATTTTAAAGGAATCTCGTTTTGTGCTAAGGTTAAGTTAAGGTTTTTTTTATACTACTTAGAGATGGAACAAGCAAATGGCCTACCTGATGTTAAGTGGTAACTTTCGCCTATAGCAAAGTATTGCCTCATAGGTCACCTTAGAAACGTGCCCTACGATGCACTGCCCTGGGTCCATCAAATTGAGGCATACATGTGTAAAGCCTCATGTGCCTGTGATTTCACTGGAAATCATACCCTGCACACTGAAACACACCAATGCTGCTTGGCGACAGAAATAGGTATAGTGGTAGTACATCCACAGGCGGGCCCTTTCACAAGGAACTCTACGATTCGATAATAACATGGTCCTCATATCAAGTTTAGGGTTTCAGACGACTTTTAAACTCTAACTGCGCTATTTTGGTTTTTCAATTTCCATTTTAGGGATTTATTGTTGCAGGACTTAACTTTGTTGTATGGTTCTCTGGTCCACCATGGCGGTATACTGGAATCATGGTCTAACATAAAAAAGATAAATATTCTTTGTCCCACAAGAGCATA
Source organism: Philereme transversata (assembly GCA_963924445.1). Lineage (NCBI taxonomy): Eukaryota > Metazoa > Arthropoda > Insecta > Lepidoptera > Geometridae > Philereme > Philereme transversata. The sequence goes on from OZ004342.1 coordinate 18,816,365, forward strand.
TTATATAAATTCCATACTAGTATTGATAAATAAATAAATACATATTGCTGGATATTTCACACAGCGCTATATATCCAAAAACTTAACAGAGCTTGTACTATGGGAACCAAATAACTGATAGACTTATAACTCTGTCTTAAGTTTGAATTTAAAAGCAATAGTTAACCTTGTGATATCAGGTCACAGTACAAGCGACGAACTTGATTTCACGCGAGAATTCGATAAGTGATCTAGAATGGCAAATCGTGAGTGTGTGGAGGATTTCCGCATGCTAAACCGCAGGGGGCATTCGTAGGAAAGATTTGCACAACTAGGTTCGTACATTCTTGATCACACTCACACTGATGTTTTGAAATGACTGAAAGTGTGGATGTTTGTTTGTTTGTTACTCAAACATGTCTTAATGGTTTTACCAATTTTGATGAAATTTGGTATGACGATAGATTATGACCTGGATTGACACATAATATGCTACTTTTAATTGACAAACCACGTGTTTAAATCCACTGGCAAAAGCTCTATAAAGGTTTGCTAACACTATGATTTAAAGAGGCATATGTTGAGTTCACTGAAGCATTAACTTGTGCGGGTTTTTCCGTAATGATGTCAAGACAAGTGTTTAGTTGAGTATATGGTATTATCGATTTGGGTAAACCAACGTCTGGGTGAAGCGAGAATGAAGAAGAAAGGTAAAAAGAGACAACATTGTCTAGTTAAACTAAAATCGGGATATTTACCGTGATTTGTGAGTTTTTGAGTATCCTGATAATCGATCCCAAAAAAGTGTTCATAACCGTGATAGTTTTAAAAGTTATAGCAGTTTCTAGTATCAGAAATGAGGAGATCCATAGACAAATCAAAGTCACTCACATAGTCCACAGGATTAGCTGAAGTGCGAGTGAGCGGGTCACTCACATAGTCCACAGGATTAGCTGAAGTGGCAGTGAGCGGGTCACTCACATAGTCCACAGGATTAGCTGAAGTGGCAGTGAACGGGCCACTCACATAGTCCACAGGATTAGCTGAAGTGCCAGTGAGCAAGTCACTCACATAGTCCACAGGATTAGCTGAGGTGCCAGTGAGCGGATCACTCACATAGTCCACAGGATTAGCTGAAGTGCCAATGAGCGGGCCACTCACATAGTCCACAGGATTAGCTGAAGTGCCAGTGAGCGGATCACTCACATAGTCCACAGGATTAGCTGAAGTGGAAGTGAGCGGGCCACTCACATAGTCCACAAGATTAGCTGAAGTGCCAGTGAGCAGGGTACATAGCTTGAGGAACTGACGGCTGTTAGGGCAGAAAGGTTATCGAGTGAAGATCACGCACTGGAAAGCAAAGCATATTAGGACGGCCTCCCACTACGTAGAAAGATAACCTAATAAAGGTTTAACTTTTGTTATAATTTTTGAAACTATCATGATCTGAACACTATTTATTTTTAATGTTATTTGTATATGTTGTGGGAAACAGGCTTACGGCCCACCTGATGGTAAGCGGGCACCGTTGCCTATTAACCCCCTCTGTAGAAACCTCTTAACATTTCACTTGAAGCGTGGTATGTCGTAGCCTAACGGGAAAATTTCAGATGGTAGCTTATTCCACATCTTGCAAGTAGGGGTAGTAAAGCGTGAAGCGTGTGGTGCGCGATACCCAGTTGTCGTTGATATGTGGATGAGCTTTATTTGTACTAAAAACGGGTTATTAAAGGTATGGGTTACTGGAAACCGTTGGGTGCATCGCACAAGATCGTTCTCTATATCTATGGCCTGTCTTCAGCAGTACAGGCTTGCCTAGTGTGAAGGCCGCTGCATACACTGTGATCATAGGTAATGCCTTTTGTCTCAAACTTTGTATAATCTTTTTGCTTACTTTGTATGGTTGATAGTATTTTCTAACAAGTACATTAATTTTGCAGATAATAATTTTCAAACCAAGTCTAGATTGAAATGTCTAGACTAGGAACGTAACGCATTTCACAAAATTATAATTTCAGATAAAATTACACGCCTCGCAAAATATTGAGTACAATTAAGTAGGTATATCATTAGATTGATTCCTTGAATGTTTTATTCAAATCATCATTACAGTAGGGAGCAAAAAGATTTAAGCAGTTTAGTATCATCTCGACACGAATTTGGCCTCATTAATTGCCTCATTATGCTGTTCCCGGGTGCAGGTCGTGCGTCGTACTCACACTGTACAAAAGTTGTTTCAATTTAACGTCATTGACTAAGCTTACAGTTTGTTTTGACATTGATATCAAGTGGGATGAAATAAAAAATAAAAAAAGCTATTTCAACAGCGGCCTACCAGGTATGGAGTCTGTTAAGAGATTTCCAAATAGGCGACTGTAGCTCGGGCCCATGAGGTAGATGTTCTGCCGGGGTAATAAAGCTCAAGTCGTCATCACGTGGATGGCACTGATAGACACTATAGAATGAATGGATAATTTTTTAAATTATGTGTTTATTATTTACATCCAAAGTCAGAGACATACATACCACAAAGGGAAAACGTTTTAGATGAAACCTCGTACTGTTTTTGAAAACCTTTTCAACGATAACCCACATATTGAGTACACGATTAAAAAAATATACAGAGTCTTTACAAACTGTACCTCTAAAGATTCCGAACAAGATGAAGCCGGTAGATAATAGATTGCTTAATTGTTATTTCGACAATAGATTTGCAAATGTGTTACAAATACCGAGCCTTCGTGATTAGATGTCAGAGATTCAAGAGATAATTCATTTTAATTTTCTGCTTTGCTGCCAGCAGAATTATTAATTTAATATATAATAGAAAAAGAATGCACAATAAACAAATATTTTATACATAATGTTTTATATTTTTGACTTGTTTCTAAATACTTAGTCTAGTTTTTATGTTTAATAATGCATTTAGCATTATTCTATTTATGTTTAATGGTATACAACAAATACCGGATGTCCTTAAAAGTACATTCTTTACTACACCTTTAGACTTACCCAAAATGACTCCATGTATGATCTTCGATTTTCTTTTGTTAGTAATTGTTTTAGATGGGGTTGCTATTTTACAAGCTTTTTATTAACTTGCAATGTACCTATGTATGTTTGCCCGGGTGGAATCTTGCAACTGAATTTTAAACCCGTTCCCCTCAACCGATTGAGCTGAAATTTGGAATACATATGTAACTTCAGTGACAATGCAATAATATAGTACCATGGAGGTGGTCTCATGATGGAGACGGATGCTAGATAACGGAACTTCTGAATGGATTATAGTAGGCTACTAGTGTTTGGGCTCATTTGAATCTGCTTGCGGTTCCGATTATGAATTTTATAAAAGCTTGTATTGAAAAAAGTAGTTTTTGAACAAAAAACTTATTATTAAATAAAATACCACTTCGAAAAAACTTAATAAGGACTACAATACAGGTGGTGTGCTATAAACCACGGTGGTTAGGGCAAATTGTCTTCAGACTTTCTCGTCGTCAGTAAAAAACTTATGAAATGTAAGGCGTGCAAAAAACAATATATTTTAGAAGACAAGTCTCTCCGGTCTGCGGGCCAGCTCTGGCCCGCGATAATTATATTTTGACAGTCCAGAAGTATAAAGTAGATTCTACTTAGTACAGTGCTCCCATTCTATAATTCCCAACTCAGGGCTAAAATTCTAAGAATTTCTTCTTAGTGAGGGACCCCATTTTTTCATAAGAGCAGGCTGAACATACATAAATATATTTTGTATGCAATGTAGTCAGAGTAGGGGAACACATTCCCTTCACAATGAGGGGAAGTAGAATCATAGCGAGGCGAGGGGACATGACCATGGCCCTCTAAAATTTCTTAAATTTTCTAGCCCCCCATTAAGAAAGTTTGCCCACCACTCATCATCATCATTCTCAGCCCTTGTCGACCCACTGCTGGGCATAGGTCTCTCCTTGTTTCTGCCACTCTTCCCGATCCTGTGCCAGTCTGAACCACGTACAACCCACGGTCTTATGGATGTCGTCGACCCATCTCGCTGGTGGACGTCCCCTATTTCGATGGCCAGTTCTCGGCCTCCATTCTGTTAGTGCCTTAGTCCACCTGTCGTCACTACGTCTGGCCAAGTGTCCTGCCCAACTCCACTTGAGCCCCAACATTCGCTTGCTGACGTCTTGTACTTTAGTCTGCTTGCGAATTTCGGTATTGGGAACTCGATCTAAGAGTGTGATGCCGAGCAAGGCGCGCTCCATGGCTCTCTGTGCTACACTTATTTTGTGCACAGCCTCCTTCGTGAGCCTCCATGTCTCGGCACCATAAGTCATAGTTGGCAGGACACATTCCACCACTATTCTAGGTTATATCTCTATCAGTTTGATAAACTAAAAAGCCCGATTTCAGTTATATTAAATATTTTTTTTAATAAAAAAATAAATGTAATCTATGAACCTATCGATTGACACCTCATTCATCTAAATCGGATGAGTAGTTTATGCACTAAGGTGGAACATACGTTATACAATATATGACAGAATTGAACGCATCCAAATTCATGAAACACCTCTGCTTTCGTTTACACATTCCCTATAGATCTTCTAATTATATAAATTTATATAAAAAAATGCATTTTATTCCCCTAGTTAAACGGCGTGAAGTCGCCGATCTATCACTCCTATTAACTTCAAACAATATAAACTATGTCGATTTGTTAGCTAAAAATAAAACTAGTGAACCATTTAAGCCTGAGATTCAATCCGCCTATCCATATCTCTGTAGTTGGTGTTAACTACAGGCAAAATTCATTTCTGTGGCGAGCATGCGATAACTTTAATAAGCTGAGTAATCAATTAGATCTAGATATTCTGTACGAGTGTCAGTTCAGCTAGACTGCTGCAAAGTAAATCTTCTAATATATAAAATTCTCGTGTCGCGGTGTTTGTTGCCAAACTCCTCCGAAACGGCTCGACCGATTATTATGAAACTTTGTTTCATACCCCTAAATGTTAAGGGTGGCCCACCCCTTAATTTTTGTTTTAACTTTTTGATTTTATTTTTTTATGATACAGCATTAAAAATACATATGTATAACCCTAAATTTTTACCCTTCTACCACCAACCCCTATCTCAGCTTAGCAACACAACATTTATTGATTAGTACGAAGTTCGCGGGGTCAGCTAGTTTTAACTATATTTATATAGTTAAAACTAGCTGACCCACCGAACTTTGTACCGCCTTGACATGCATATGACTCGGGCAATGTATAGGTGCCCCGGTAGAATTGTCAATCGGCCATAATTTATTCTTGCGTGTATATTTCCGATATTTTAATAGTTATTCTGCTATTCGGGGCGGAGAAAAAACCAAAAAATAAAAGATCATCAATATCGGTCCAACCGTTCTTGAGTTATAAATGGTGTAACTAACTCGTTTTTGTTTTACATATATAGATAAGTAGCTTTTAAGTAAACTTCCATAAACTTCCATATTTATTTATAACCACTTTGTTTAGACTTTTTTATTGTTCACTTCACATTTTGTTTTATTAAGTTGTTTAGTCGTGTAACCTATGAAATTGCCGTTTTGTATGGAATAAGTGAAAGTACTTATTTTTTTTAACTTTTTTATTTCTGTTATTCAAAGTAATCACCCATGCAATCGACGCATCTTTGCCAACGCATTGGCAGTTTATTGATGCCCTTCTTGTAAAAATCAGCTGGACGGGAGGCAACAAACTCTTCAAAGGCATTTTGTACTGCCTCTCGGGAATTGAATTTTTAACCCACTAAAAAGTTGTCTAAATTTTGGAAAAAGTAATAGTGGGTAGGTGCAAGGTCTGCTGAGTATGGCGGATGAGGGAGAGCTTCCAACCCCAGCTCTTGCAGCTTGGAGACTGTCTGTTGTGCAGTATGGGGCCGCGCGTTGTCGTGAAGGAGCAGTGGGAACGACCGATTGACCAAAGCTGGTTGCCGATGTGCAAGCTTTTCCATCATTGTCTCCAGTTCTTCGAAGTACACGTCTGCAGTAATGCTCATGCCGTTTTGTAAAACGCTGTGGTGAATCACACCCGCACTAGACAACCAAACAGTGACCATCACCCTTTTAGGGGTCATTTTTGGTTTAGGGCATTGCTTTGGTGCTGAACCAGGATCTAACCAACTTGCTGAGCGCTTTCGACTGTCGAACAGAATCCATTTTTCATCGCACGTAACAATTTGGTTCAAAATTCCTTCATTTCTTTGCCTATTGAGCAGCGCGAGGCAGGTCTCGACGCGTACGTTGCGCTGGCGATCGTTAAGTTCGTGGGGATCGCAAATGGATCAAAATTGTTTTGATGCTAACAGCAAAAGCTGCTGCTAGCTCAGCTGTAGATTGAGTTTTGTCAGCTTCCACAATCGCCTTTAATTCATCATTGTTGACCAAAGTCTCCGGACGACCACGAGCTTCATTTTTCAAGTCAAAAGTTCCAGAACGGAACCGGGAAAACCAATAACGGGTTATGCGTTCGTTTGTACAGTTCCCTCCGTAAACGTTTTTGATGTTCCACGACCACGTGCCACGACGGAACTCATATTCCATAATTACACGAATTTTTAAAGTATACATTATGACGAAAAATGTTCAAATGTAATGAAAATACAACGCTAATCAATAAACAAAGGAATGAGTTTGTAAAAAGAATGTCTTAAAAGAATTAATTAAAAGAAAATTAATTTGAATTTAGAATACAAAGCCATTCCAAACTTTTTTTCTATTTGATATGACCAGTACTGAAGAACAGCAATTTCATAGGTACCTATTATTATTATCTTGCTTTTATTTATTGTGTTTCATATCGCACTAATATTATAAATGCGAAAGTTTGGATATTTGTTTGTTTGTTACTCAATCATGTCGTAACAGCTAAAATGATTTCGATGAATTTTAGTACATATCCAGATAGACTATAGCTTGGAGTAAAACATAGGCTACTTAATATTTATAAAACACGCGTGCAAAGCTGCTAGCGGAAGCGAGTTATGTATAATAGGCTGTTGGTTTTCCATATACATAAATATGTATAAATTTAAAAAAATATATATGCAGACTCCTTAAACATAACCCTGCCATTTGGCTTTGCCGTAGTCGGGTAAAACTAACGCAATAATTTTAATGATGACTAAAAATACCAAAGAAAACATCACCTAGTGCGTAATTGCTTATTAACGATCATCATTTTGATAACCTACTTTAGGCATAAAATTATGGCCAAAATAATTAAAATCTAATGAAGTCGCAAATACTTACACCGTTAATGAACTAAATATTACGAAACTGTGAAATAATATTGCATTATGTTGTAATGGCAATTAAATGTGGGTAAGTGCCCCTAATATGATATTTACATAAACTTTTTGCAACGCTCAAAATGCGTCCAGTTGGTAAAGTAAAGTTAAACCAGATTTTCGAACCAGCATAATTACTTTGCGTGAAGGGTACTGTCGACTGAAGTACTTGTGGAGTTCGCAACATCCACTATACGTGTTTTGTTATGTACGACATTAATTTAAAACACACATCCGGGATCGTATTAACTTATTTAAGAGATGGGTTTATTACCGATGGCTTGAATATTTATTGAATATATGATGCCGATTAGTCAGTTTAACCAGGTCATAAATAATATTCATTCATCATGTATGTAGGTACATACATGATGAATGAATATGATTTATTTGTCTATTTTATACAGGCTATTTCATTGTTATTTTAGGACTTGATATTAAGTTTGATTAAAAATTAAAAATTTTCTATGGTAATGAATTTGAAAAACACCTATTTTACAACAATACTAGCCATTAGCCCTACCCGTGTTTTCATTTAATGTATCATAACAAAACACGTACTATATAGTAGAAAATACAATGTTAGTATTTTATGTCCGAGATTTGGTTCATGTCGATTGATGCTACAAAAATAAAAGGAAATAGCATTTGTTTCTGTTCGATGACCGGCTTAGGCAAGTGTAATTTTCATCATTATCATATCAGTCATAGGAAGTCCCATACTGAACATATGTCTAACATTCATAGATATCTAGAACGAAATTAAAAGCGACACTTTCTTACTATACTTTAGTCAAAAGTGGACTTTAGTAGAACGAGATTGCAATAAATTTTGAATGTAATTGTTTCAATTTGAAGGTCTTGGCAATAAAACATTTCGGATTAATTACTACAAGCGAATTGTTTCATGATGTTAATGATAAATATTTTGGGGCTCCGTATTCAAATTTTAAAGTTTATTTGCTACGGCAATAAATCTTTCAAGGAATGTGTGGGTGTATGATTTGGCCAATACTTCTGCAGATTTTCTTTTACAACAGTAAGGAAGTAGACTTGTAAACTGGTACGAGTATTTGTAGGAGTATTACAAACTCGTGGTGTAGGTGTACAGATTCTCAGGTACTTAATCTGCCTGGTGGAGATTATTTCACTGGGGGAAGGGAGTAGGGGAGTAGTAGGGGTGGGGGTGGGGGGGGGGGGTAGCCTGAAGTTGCACGGGATTTTAGTTGTTGAATATAGGCATCTCCCATAAATTTCCAGAACGACCGATCTTGTGCGGTCTGCACCCATCGGCTCCCAACAACCTTTATCAGGTCATCTTTCCATTTAGTGGGGAGGCATTATACGCTGCGTTTTCCAGTGTTACATACCTACTGTATAATAATATTTATCATACGATGTTTACTGCTGGACATAGCCTCCTCCATATCCATATCTAAAGCGACTGATCTTGTGAAGCCTGCACCCAACGGCTCCTAGCAACCTTTAACCTACCTACCAAACCTACTTTCTAGCTTAAATATTCTATACCAAGGATTTTAAGGTCGTAAAATATCTAGACACCAATCTTACTATGAAAACTGATTATCTGTTATATCTTGATCTAAATGGACCATTTATTTTGCAGTGCATTATTATGTTATGTTGATGTAGTTTAGATTAAAAACATTAAGGTTTATTAGGCGAACCTTTTGGGCCGTATTCAGAACACATATTTATTACAGAACACACATAGAATAGTTACTAACGGATTATTTGTAGAAGTGAAACTACTTTGATACTCGCTTAATAAGTTTAATTCCCTCTTAAATAAATGTTTTAAGTAAGTATTCTGATACCTAATATTAATCCACAAAATATTCCGACAGGTGGTTGTACGCACCAAAAATCACGATAGTCCTAATTAGCATGGCTGGCGTATTGACCATTAGTTTATTTTTTGAAGGATTTACTCACTGTTGTCCTCTGATGCCGAAGCAACTTAGAGGGCGTAGAGGATGTTCAGCCTAGGCTTAGGTACGAACCTCGGCTTGGGCCGTTGCTAGGGGGGATAGGAGAGAAACCTCCATGTCTGGACCTTTTGTAGGCGGAAGAGACACGTCGACCTCGCCGGCGAGGTCAGTGAACCTGTGTCTTATTCTCCAGCACCTTTCTTCTGTCATTTATAGGCCAACATTAAAGAACTCACATGTGTCTTCCTTTGCACTGTAACAGAAGTAGTAAAAAAGAACACGCGTTGGGTGCAGATCGGTCGATCTGGAAATCCATTAGGGAGGCCTATGCTCAACAGTGGACGCCCTGTGGCCGATATGATGAAGCGAGTTTCATATCTGTAGGTAGGTACTTTGTGGTGCAGACGCGTGCAGCGTGCCAGCGGCGTTCGTGCGAAAACGAAAGTGTACCGTGGCCTACATCGCTTTTGGACTATTGCGTAACACTTGCTAACACTTGATCTATATTTTTGATCCATGGCTTTTGGTATTTCTTCTAACTAAAAAAACTCAATATTCAGATTAATGGCATTAGTTATTAAATAATATTTTAAGGTCAGCTTGCATAACGATCCCTAAACGTAATTAGCTACTAAACATGTTTAAATTTAACGTATTTGTATTATTTAATAACTCTTTTATGGCCCTAAATACGACTAGGTATCGTTGCGCAAGTTGCGCATATTATGTATGATAGTTCTAAGGGGTTTTACGTTTATTTTTAAGACTGTTGCCTGAAATAAAGTTAAAAAGTGGATTTTTATTCTTCGTCTTCGTTTCATTAATTTAAAAAATATTTCAGTGATTATAACAAAAGTAGTGAAAGACATTGCAAATCCACATCTCATTATCTCAGCTCATCTGCACCCACTGTTGGTTATAGGCCTCCTCTTTATTACGCCATTCTTTCCGGTCTCTTGCGAGTCTCATCCAATGACACCTAGCTACGCTTTCAATGACCATCGGGCGTGTGGTCAATGCCTGCCTTTTGGTCTACGAGCATCCCTTGGCCACCAATCTGTAATCGCCTTCATCCAACGCCCGTCATCCCTCCTAGCCTTTATTATTAAATTTTTATTAAGATACTCTTTTCAGGCGATGCTTGGCAACCAGAACAAAAATCATTCGATTATCTGCAAAAATTAGTTTTCTATTGAGCGAGCTCGTTGATGTCTTTCATATGGAACAATGATTAACCGTCAGGCCGCCTACGCAGCTACGAACTACGCTACAACTTGTAGCAGAAATATTGAATCTTTTTGATCGTACAGATATTTGTTCCGGTTCTGGATGTTTTTCTTTTGTATTATAAATAGGTATTTACAAAAAAAAATTATGATTATTATTCTATCAGTTATCTGGTTCTTATAGTATAAGCACTGCTTAGTTTGGAGCTAGATAGCGCTGTGTGAAATGTCCGGGAATATTTATTTTTATTTTATCGTAATTTACTCCCTAAAATAAAAGTCGCTCAAATACTTGCATGTATAAAGTTATGGTACAAATCAGGCATATTTTTTTATTTCATAGTGTTGTTTCTTTGTAAAAGTTGCTGACATTGAATTGTATAATCATTTTTTAATGTTATGCCTTAAAAAATCGATGATGTTACTAATAGAGATTTTGAGAATAATGTCGCTATTTATTTATCGTTTAGTTATAATTAAATTTTTTCTTTTATTTTATCTATATTATAAAAATCAATTACTGTTCGTTAGTTTCGCTAAAACTCAAAAACGGCTTGATTGATTTTGTTGTTTTTTGTATGTTTGAGTATTTGTTTAGAACCTTGGGTGGTTTAGAATCACAATTGGACTCAGTAGGTGGCGCTGTGTCGAAATCCAGAAAATTACGTACGAAGTCGCGGGCATAAAACTAGTAGGTAATTAAAAGTTACATTTTTATTTTTCATTTTAAGGTATGTAATTTTATAGTGAAAATACTTTTTTTTTTACTATTAATAAAGCTCAGCATGACAAGTCCCCACTAAAATGATGTAATGGAGTGACGACATAATAAGAGTCCACCCGTGGCCACGGCTGTTGCAACACAGCCGAAACGTCGGGATAATAAATACAAAAAAGTACATAACAACGCGATAAATAACCGTTTTAATCAATAACCTATAAATTATGACCTAATAAAGGTTATTAGGAGTCGTTGGTTGCAGGCCAGGATATGTCTGGATATCTATGAGGAAGGCTTGTGTTTAGCAGAGAACGTCATATGTATGATAAGAAAACGAAATTTAAGATATAATATTAAGGTTGTATGTACTTACATTGTAGTAAATAAATAGAAAAAGAGATAGATTTGATATTCAAAAAAATTTACTTCCGTATTATTCAGCACTGTTAAAGTGATTTATAGACTACTAGCTGTTGCCCACGACTTTGTACGCGTTACACGATTAAATTTGTAGGTAACCTAGAAATAAAGCTAAACTCGCTGTTGCAACTTAACTTGACACCCCATTTTTATCCCAAGCGAACTGATTTATGAGATAAAAGATAGCTTATATGATAATCCGGATTATAACCTACGTATATACCAAATTTCATTGAAATCTGTTCAGCCGTTACGACGTGATTGAGTAACAAACAAACAAATAAATAAACAAACATCCAAACTTTCACATTTATAGTATTAGTGTGATTGGACATCAGCATGTCTTTTGACTTTTAAAACTGAGTCAATAGTCAAGAAATGGTTCTTAGTTTTGTCTGATGAAGCTCAGAATCCAATCCAATGTCTATCAGCACTGTTCCTTTCAGGTAAAAGAATCTCAGCTGTAAAATAGAAAATTAAGAGTATTTTGGTAGGGGGTTTTTAAATTCCACATTTGTTCTTGTTATTTGTTAGTCTAAATTTTAAACAATATAACATTGTGAGGGCTTGTAGTTTTTCCAAGAAACATTATACACCTTGTTAAACAAGTGTGTTACCTTGATCGTTTTAATCTACGAGATAACAAAGGCAGAGACCGGAACAGTTTGTTTTCTTCCTAATATTTATAACTGGTTTGTTACATGAAACACTCTAGTACGTTTATAAGCTTCTTCAAGATAATCGGACACTTTATCTCACCCATCGCTTTCTAATGACTAACATTTAATCCTCTAGAAACAAAGTCGCTAAATGGTATTTTTAATCCCCGATGCAAACATTATACGACACTAATAACAAATTCATAATTATTAGAATCTAATAGTACATAATATATACTATTATTAGACTCTTATAATGTTCATATATATCGGATATATTTCAGTCTAGTTTAGGCAACTGAGGCTCGTACATAATTCTTGTCACATAATCATCTTAATTTTTGTTACATGTACTTACCTAATAATTATGTATTGAATTTTGTGTTTGTGTAATTTGTCAAAATAAATATTCTTATTCTATATAACTCGTTAGAACTAGAGTCAATAAATTAAAATATAAACATCTTCACATCCAGTTTCACAAACTGAATATACTATTGGTTCGCTCCAAACTGAGATCCCGCGAGTCTACCATAAAAACAAAAAAACTATTATTTGTAATCTTTGACTATTAAAATAGTGCCACGAAATAAAAACCAACTAACTTGACCTACAGTTTCATTCAAATTACAGGTACAAGTTGCAGTTATTCTAGATTTCAGAATTTTGCCTTTATTTGTGATATATAAGCTACACGCATACCAAATTACAGCAATGTGGGGTCACTGATGTACCGTGTGAATTTTGTCAAAATTTAGTTTTTATTATGGCTAATAACTCAAAAACTACAAAAACGGGGTCGAAATGTAATAATAAAGACCTTTCATTTAACTTCTCATTTGACCTAATAGTCTCATTTTCATTTTATTACCGCTCTTGAACCCCAATATCTCAAAAACCCCCCAAAATTTTTAGCGCATTGAGTCACTCCTAAATTGTGCCATCACTACCTACCTATGTACTAAATTTCACGATGATCGGATAAACCACGAACAAACAAACATACATACATACTACGCCGATTTGCCCAAGTTGATTTAGAGATCTCGCTTCGCTCGATCAATAATTACATTTCATTTCAATAATTTCAAAAAAAGGGATGTTCCAAGTCTGCCTGTGTGTCTGTCTGTGTCATCGTATAGTTTCCAAACGGATGGTTTGAACGTGATTTTTTAAATTAGAAAGCTAGTTTAATATTGGTTCATATCTATGTGAGATGAGGATCAGATCAGCCAATTCAAAGACTATTTTTTACTACGAAGTTATATTTTACTCATACATATTGAAAGGTGCCCTAAAAGGCGTACTTTGTTGAAATTTATCTCTCTCCGGTATACTTTGAACGATGCTTCCTTATTTTATCTTTACGAATATTATTAACATAAGCGTTAAATTCGGACATAAATATACAGGGTTACAGGAAAAATCGTGCTAGATCCGTTAAGGGCGTGGAGTACCCATCATTTCTGACTTATTTCACTATGAAACACCCTACCCTAAACTTAACCCTTTTCGAGATATTCGACTTTTAATTTTTTTATTGAAAATTGCCGATTTTTAGGCTACTAAATTTATTTTTGTTTATTTTGTGTATCTTATTATTATTATTATTGCATTTTTACATGTGTAATAAGATGCTTTAGGACGTCTATTAAGTTAATTGAATAGACCGTAGTAGACAAGTGAAAGTTAAGAAATAAAAAAAATATTAGAAAATTTATTTTTCTCTAAGGGATATCTAAAAAAATATTACGGCAATTGTTCGGCAGATGTTTTTTAAAATATCTACGTTTCATCAGCTATCTAACGAGGTATAATAATCTTGGGTTTTATTCAAATGCATTGAAAAAAATTTAGTTTTATAGGCGACAGTGGAGAAGAAAATTTATACTTAGCCCTAAAAAGTAAAATAAAATAATAGGTAAGCATGAAATGTCATTTATTAAAGATTTTCACACAACTTTTTCTTATTCTACAGTTCATGTTCAACATGGCCGCCTCTATTTCTGATACATTGTCGCATCCTTCTACGGAGACCAGTCTTTACTACTCCAGTGGTTAACGTGGTCCTCATTTTATTGGCTGCATCCACAATCCTTTCTCGTAAGTCTTCCACAGACGAAACTGGATTCGGCTCGCTGTACACAAGACTTTTCATGCACCCCCACACGTGAAAATCCATGGGGGTTAGGTCCGGACTTCTTGCTGGCCATGGCAACGGTCCACCTCGTCCTATCCATTTGTTTGGATAATTTGTGTCCAGCCAGTCTCTGACACTTCTCCTGAAATGGGCAGGGCAGCCATCGTGTTGGAACCATATGTCCCTGATCAGGTTGAGTGGCAGATCATCCAGCAAATCACTTAAGTCTGCTCTCAGGAAATTTTCGTAGCTTTCCCCATTTAGATTATCCGGGAGAAAGTAAGGTCCAATCAAATGATTGGAGATAATGCCCATCCACACATTCACGCTGAATCTTCATTGGGACCCCTTCACTATTTTCTTATTGGGATTCCTTAGCTCTTTTGGGGCCCAGTAATGGGCGTTGTGATAGTTAGTTATGCCATCTTTATCAAATTTGGACTCATCCGTCCACAAGATATTTCTTAGAAAATCTGGGTCTTCTACGTCAGCATTTAGCATAAATCTGCAAAAGTCCAATCTTCTCGCGGGGTCTCCTTCTTCAATAACGTGTACTGGCGTGTAATGGTACGGGTATAGGCCAGCAGTATGCACTGTAAACCACACTCTCCATTGCGAAAGTCCCAGATCACGGGCAACAATATTAGTGGAAGTAGTCGGATCCGCTCGAAAGCGTTGCACTATCTCATTGTCCTGTTCTTCGTCATCAATTCGTGGTCTTCCCATGTCTGTATTTCGTCTCAAAACAGAGCCAGTTTCTCGAAGTCTTCGATAGACTCTGTCAAAAACGGCCACATCCGGCACTCGACGACTACTTTTTTTCCACGAAATGTAATACAAACCCTAGATTGTTATACCTCGTTAAATAGCTGATGAAACGTAGATATTTTAAAAAACATCTGCTGAACTATTGCCATAATATTTTTTTTAGATATCCCTTAGAGAAAAATAAACTTTCTAATATTTTTTTTTATTTCTTAACTTTTACTTGTCTACTACGGTCTATTCAATTAACTTATGCACTATTTTAATGATTGACGTCCTAAAGCATCTTATTACACATGTAAAAATGCAATAATAATAATAATAATAAGATACACAAAATAAACAAAAATAAATGTAGTAGCCTAAAAATCGGCAATTTTCAATAAAAAAATTAAAAGTCGAATATCTCGAAAAGGGTTAAGTTTAGGGTAGGGTGTTTCATAGTGAAATAAGTCAGAAATGATGGGTACTCCACGCCCTTAACGGATCTAGCACGATTTTTCCTGTAACCCTGTATACTTACTAGCCTTATTAATATAATTTATGGGTGCTAAAGTATGCATTATGGCATCTCGGGTGGTATTAACGGTACTTGACATTTGCGCACTTCCGCAACCCTTGGCATATGGACGCATATTAACATAAGGTGTTTGCGAAGTTATGCCTATTTAGTATATTTAGTAATAATTAGCAATAACATAAGTACCTTTCTACCTAATTATAGTCTAGGTGAACATTAACATAAAACTGTATCATCAAAAGTTAAAAATTATTAATTTGATATAAAAACCTATTCCCGAAATTAAATCGACTTTAATTCAATCGATCTCAATGCCTATCGCATGCAACCTTTGACGTAACTGAAAATTGATACTGCTTCTATCTTCCGTGGTGTAGTGGGCGAACAGCCGGCTGAGACGCAGGAGGTTGCGGGTTCGACTCCTACCGCGAAACAAATGTTTACATTATCTACAGATATTTGTTCCGGGTCTAGGTGTTCCTACTATAAGTATGTATTTAAAAAAAAATATATACCTACTATTTGTAATCTAGTTACTATATAGTACATGCTTTGTTTAGTTTGGGTATAGACAGTGATGTGTATGCCAGCATTATTTATTTATTCTATATATTGCAACCGAAAGTTAATTGAAACGAATATCACGAGAAATAGGGTATTGGTTTCCATCGTTCTGGTATACTGGAAGAGATAAATAAAAGCAAGTAAAAGTTGGAAAAAATCGCCTTTGCACTATGTTATATAAAGTGAGTTTACCATAAAAAATTCTAATGCCTTCTCATATGACTTAACAAGTTTTTTTTTAACTTGATAGACTTGTTGCTCTGTAACCAGGAATATGGCCTGCCAAGGCTACGGAATTCGACCCGTGCGCACTATACGTACTCAATCGCCATCAATTTGACCATAAGCCTTCGATACCATTCAATCCGCTCTCAATCCGGGCACCTTCACGAACAATTGTAACTGCCCCTCCACCGTAGGTCTGGCCTGCGCGAGCAGTTCACAATCATTCCCGCGCACGCGCGCTGAGCTTTCGCGCGTCGATCGAGTATAATGCTTCGGTGGTGAAGTGGCCTGTGTTTGTGTTCGATTTAAAAAAAACCGTGGTCAGTGTTGTCATCATGAGGGCTTGTGCCGCTGCGCTGGTTGTACTAGCTGTTCTAACAGGTAAGGGATGGGATAAATTATACGATAATATTTACGGATAATGGTTTATGCGGGGATGTGAAAATGACAGAAATTTTCATTTTCCGATGTGCAAATTAAATAAATAATTATCTATCAGAATCATTAAAATTATGAAGTAGTTTGTACTACCTACGAGTACAGAACATTTTCTATTCATATGTTATTATTTTTATATAACCAACTTTCTTAAGTTTTATTATTAGAAAATATTCAGAGAATACATAATAGTGATTTGTTGAATAAATAAACGAAAAAAACAGAAGCGTATTGTTAAGTCGATTAGTTAATAAGCAACACTTTCCTTTTGTTAATTTGTTATGTAATGACACCTAATTAGCAACAATGCAAGTACGTTACAAACAGCTAAAAAAATATTTTATTTTAGAAATTTCAAAGTCAATTTCGTAACTGTTAATTTTATTGTTTTACTCGTAAAATTAAATGTCAATTGCTGTGAATACGAAAACATTATGCATTAAGTATAACATTTTAGTGTAAAAATAAACTTTCAAGTAAATTTAATAACGAGAAACGAATGCTTACTTTCATTCTCGATGTGCTTGCGCACCACGTTTCAATGCATGGGAAAAACTGGAAACATTCGCAGATAAGATTGTCTTTTCTTAAGTAATACTGTGTTTAATATTAGAAATACACGCATACATATTGAACACATGACAGAGCTGCTAATTATACTTAATTACGTTAGTTAGTTTTGCGAGAAAAGCCTAAAAAAGCTACGTTACAGAAATATTCGTTTATTTTGGTATTCTCACCATTCTGTTTTAACATAAGATACTCTATTATAATATTGAAAACAACTTATTTAGTTACGAAATTTAATAACTTTAAAATTCGATTTCTGAAAGAAAGATCCGAAATTATCCGAACAAATTTACATCCGGAATAGTCCGAATATTGGATGTTTGGCAACCCTATACACATAAAACGATGTGTATTTGTTTTTTTCGCAATCTCCGTTTTTATTCGCCGCGTGCTGGCACCGATAGCGTCACGTCATGCGTTATGAAAACTAATCACTGGTTTTCCTTTTGTCTAATGTGCTATGTCCGTGAATAAAAATGTTCCTAGATTTATGAAGATTGGATTCGAAGAAAAAGAATAATGATTTAAACGAAAACAATGAGTTTACTTGTCTGTCTTGTCTTGTATAGTTAATTTGTTATAACTATTTGCGAAAAAAAATATTTATTTCTTTTTTGAACAAAATATGATGAAACATTTTATAAAAAAATATGCATAAAATAACGACTGTCACTAAAAATCACGTAATGCACCTATGAGATACCTCTATGATATTAACAAAAAAATTACAATAACATCAATCTTATGGTGATCTTATGGTAAAAATATAATAAATTCCAATACAATTTCAAAACTTAAACGCACGTAAAACCTATAAATATGGATAGAGGACACCTAGACGAACAAAATCCTAAAGGGTCACGACTCCGAGATAATTAAGATACGAGAGATACAAGACACGAGATAAAAATGAAAATATTCAATAATACACCTTCAATTATTTCGGAAACGTGACGCTTTAAGTTAATATTATATTGGTGGCGATTCTGTTATTTACGTTAACTAAAATTGTGCAAAATACGAACGGTCTTATTTTGTTCGCACTAAAGATCAAAATAGAATGACATTTAAAGTGGCATTTCTAAATTTAAGTATTTTTACCTAAAAAGGCGTGTTTGCGGACTAGTTTAAGTCAATACCAATTTGGTTGATTACTAAAACTAGCCCGCAAACATTCCATCATAACAAAAGTTACTTAATTTTAGAAATATCACTTTAAATTTCATTCTAATTTGATCTTTAGTGTGACCAAAATAAGACCGTTCGTATTTTACACAATTTTAGTTAGCGTAAACAACAGAAATGCCACCATTGTTCATCTAATGTCTTTTATCCATATTTGTAGCCGGCGGAGAGCGGCAGACGACGATAGTGTCAAAATCTTACAACCGCTTTCCGCCCCAGCTATAAAAGCCATTAAGTCATGCGTTTGGGCGGCAAAAAAACTTCAATAGCAGCTACTAACTCTACAAATTAGTGCCGAAATTGACTTAAAACAATTATGTATTCTTATGATGAGGAATTCATAGAGCTAGTTTTAAATTAGTCACTCTAATTAAACTATTTCTGTTTTATTATACCTGTTTGAACGGCGTCTAATGATAAAATAGCTTGTACAAAATACCTAGTGTCATATTGACCTAGAGAAATATTCCCATACGGGATATAGTGAGTCATATTATGTCATTTACCTTTTAGGAATTCTGATCGCATCCCATTCTTTTACGGAATTTGTAATGGGCATTTTTAGTGTTTTCTTTTTGATGTAACTGTATATTTTAATACTTTGCAGAGGTGTTGGTTTTGTCTTAAAATAACGTGAATATTGTGGTTAAGGAGTGGCAAAAGAGCTGTATCAGTATTAGAAGAGATCTTTTTGTACTAATATACAATGCAAAAGGTACTTAGTTTTTAGGTTTGATGCTAAAAATTGGTTCTTTTGCCTATAGCAAGCGTGTTTTATTGTAACCACACTCTGAGACTAATAAAAAAACATCCCCTAGTGAGTTGGATAAAAAACTTCATTATATTATTATTATTTTTGATTCTAGCTGACCCACCTGCGGCTTCGCACACTTGAAATTTTCTATAATATGTAAAAACTATATGAAACACTTTTGTCAAAGTAACGTGACACTTCATGTAAATGATTTCACGTCCATGAACGACTTTAAATTATATGGATATTGTTCATACAAAAATACTAAAATCACGATTTAAAATTGAGGGGGAAAAATACTTTACGACCTATTTTCATCATTATCATCATCGTCAGCCCTTCTCATCCCACTGCTGGGCATAGGCCTCTCTTCGTTGTCACCATTCGCCTCTGTCCTGCGCTGTTTTAACCCTTATTTTATGCGATTTTTATAATGTCGTCGACCCATCGTGCCGGTGGACGACCTGCGTTCCTGGTTCCATCTCAGGGCCACCACTCAGTCAGCACCCTGCTCCACCGCGCCTGACCACATGTCCTGCCCAACTCCATTTGAGTCCCTATTCTATATTATATTCTAGTACCTATTCTCATAGCTACCAAATAAACAAAAAAAATATCATTAAAATCGGTCCACCCGTTTCGGAGGAGTACGACCATAAACACTAGATTTTTATATATTAGATGATGTAAAATTGTGGGCAGGATAGTATTTGTAAATGTTGCATACCAACTGTAGATCATTATAAGTTGGGGTCCCACCCAGAAATATTTGTTCTTTACTAGATAAGTTCTTATTGTATGACGCAATACACCCATAAATCAATAGAAGCAAAGAACCAGTAACTGGATATCATAACTTGATTTATAAAGTGGCTTCTCTTTTTATAGAGACTGTGCTTAAAAATAATAGCTTTCTTAGAAGAAAGAACAACATTTGTCATAACAAGTTGCAATTTTTCAATAAAATTAATGTGGCTACTATTGTAGAGGTGTCATTAATTTTACTTTTTGTGCAGATAAATTATTTTATACTCAGATTTCTTTTTTGTTTTAGATTCCCGCATTCTTTGTTTATGTCTTTTAGAATAATATACAAAAAACAGATTTTAAATAATCAAACATAAATGTTATGTTTGACGTAATGATTGAGAGTTATAACGCGTATATTGTTTATCAAATGTAAATCTTTATTATGAGCAATATTTTTAAACCCCTACGCAAAAAGAGGGGCTTAATAAGTTTGATGCCTATGTGTCTGTCTGTCTGTGGCATCGTATTTTCGATGGACCGATTCGGACGCAGTTTTTTAAATTAAAAGCTAGTTTAACTGGGCGATTCTTATATATGTCAGTCTTATAACTTTTTAAAATATTAACTTGTGTCAAAAGCGATCGGTTTACACCACATTCACTGCTACAGAGAAAATATTTAGAAAATCCTTGAATAAGTGATAGTCACTTGATAAATAGCAATGCCACGGTTTGCAACTCGTACCATTTTAGGACGAGAATAGTGTCATAACGATTTGGCATCGTGCGTAAGAAAGACTGCGCCACCAAAATTGATAAGACACGGGTATTTTTCACGACAACAAAAGAACTGGGTTTCTCCACACCAGTCTACACGTATTCACGGATTATTCGCGGTTCTAGCGTGTTTCACTTTAAATTATCTTGCAATGGAAAATTAACTTTATCGGGTTGGCTTTAGATTTAGTATAGCGATGAAATCGTGTATTAGGAACCGAAAATTCCGTAGAACATGTTTTGTCAGTGGAAAAAAACTCTACAGATACATGCATAGTGTATTTTATGCTTCGTCTGAGTGGGTTGTTCGTTGATAAGTATTATCTCTTCAGTGGCTTAGTTATGCAAACAATTTTCGAGTCCGTTCATTCAATGCATCGTGATTGGTCGTGAATCCGTGATAGCCTTCAATCGGCCACTTTCCATCGTTGGTCAATATAGCTTGGACTTTCTTAGGTGTAATGTAGACTCTTAGGAGTTTTATGTTGACTTTACTTTACAAATGAGATAAAAAAATTATGTAAATATTGCTGGACATGTCACACAGCGCTATCTAGCCCCAAACTAACCGATACTTAAATACTATTTTTTTTAGTAAATACATACTTATCATATATAAAAAATCATCCAGACCTGGAACTAATATCTGCAGATCATGCAAACATGTTCTTCCGTGGGGGGAATCGTACCCGATACCTCTTGCGGCTTAGCCGGCTAATCGCCCACTGCGCCACGGAGCTATTCCAGAATTATATTTAGTTATAGGCTTATTTCTATTATATATATGTATTTTGCCACTAACTGGTTATAAAATCATTTTGTTGGATCAAAGAACTAAGGTATTATTACCAATACTAAACTCAAATTTAAATACAGAGATGAATACGCAACCCTCTATCTCCCAGCTACCTCAGAGAGCGATTTGTATCCGTATCAACTGAGGACAAACCTGTGCGATCGTATCGTCGTTTTCAACGAATTACTCCACAGCATAACACGGCTACTTACTCTGACTCTTACACCATAACCGCTACTCGTCTCTGGAATAATATGCCACCAAACAGGCTACTTCAGTGGAAGCATTCAGATTGAGAATCTATAGGCACCTCGGCCAAACCAACCAAAAATTAGCAACTTAATATTTCCATAACACTTCTTCTATTGTTATGTATGTATTTTTATTCGATATTGATATAGTTTAGTCTATCATATAAAGTATTTAAGTAGGTTTTATTTATGTAGTATGTACCTATATTATGCTATATTTATTAGTCCTGTGCAAATTTTCATTTTTTACCTTTTCTGTACACATCTTTATCTACAATACACATAGGTCATCTGGAAGAGAATGCTCTTTAGCATTAAGTTCGCCTTTGTACGAGTTTTATAAGTGCGATAAAGTATTTTCAATCAATCAATGAATAATTTAAAACTGTCAATACGTAAACGTAGATTGTCTTGATTCATGAAAATAGATTAAGAATATGAGTCTAACACAGCAGTACATAATCTGGTCTAAGAAACAATATGAAAATATTTTTATTTAGCAACAAAAACCACACCTTATGACTAAAATTTTAAAACAGATATTTTGTAAGTGAACTTATTGTTGAGAGGGCTTAATAACTAAATGGTTTAGTCGTTGGTCTTCACACTAGGCCAAGCCTGTATCGTGAACACCTTGAAATTCTTATATGGATTATGCAGTTGTTTACACCTCAAACTAATATCATATTAGTCACTATTAGGTGCTAGTAACTATACTAAAATAGTAAACCTACTGTCATAAATCCCTCAGAGGCCCAATAATCGCGGCCAAGGCTGCTGCAGTTTCACAACTAGTATTAGTGATTCGACGCGTGTCGGTCTGTACGTTTGTATACACCATAGGAACAATAGACAATTTTGGAGTAGCTATTTCGTCAATTGTTTTCAAGTCTGCAGCAGTCTCTACTTATATTTGTGGTACCTATTAAAACTTCATAACAAGTTAAATTGATTAGGATTAATTTTAGAGTACGTAGATGTAGTTCGAGTTTTAGTAATTACTTGTTTTGGATATTATATATCCAAAACCGACCTCCGTGGCGCAGTGGGCGTATACCCGGCTAAGACGCAGGAGGTAGCGGGTTCGATTCTCGCCGCGGAACAAATGTTTGTATGATTTACAGATATTTGTTCCGTGTCTGGGTGTTTTTCTATATATAATAAGTATGTATTTAAAAAAAAGTATATAAGTATTCTATCAGTTATCTGGTTCCCATAGTACAAGCTCTGCTTAGTTTGGGGTTAGATAGCGCTGTGTGAAATGTCCAGCAATATTTATTTATTTATTTATATGAGGTAACATTTGATAACTTTTCAATCATTTTAAGAGATTTTTTTTATGTTACCTGTTGATGGAACAAGCATATGGCCCACCTGATGTTAAGTGGTAACCATCGCCTATAACAAAGTAATGCCTCATAGGTCACGCACCATAGAAACGTCCATCAACTTGAGGCATACAGATGTAAAGCCTCATGTGCCTGTAATTTCGCCGGCAACCATACCCTTTAAATCGAAACACAGCAATGCTGCTTGGCGGCAGAAATAGGTATGGTTGCTAGGCAAAGAAAATATAAATAAATAAATTAATTAACAAACACAGAATTTGAAAACTACTTAAATCTGTAACTACTAGTTAAATATTTATCTATATACATTCGATGTTTATTTAAATTGCATAAAAAAATATATTATCTTGTGATAACATTTTGTTAATCAACGTATTCACAAATATACTTATGCAAATCAAGTATTGAAAACTGTTGAATCCCTAATAAATTATGAAAAAATCCTTTCTTATCTACATCATCAAAGGAACGCATCCTCCAAATGTCAAGTTGTTAGTACTAGCGGTTTAGGCTCCTTGCCAGTGAGTCAGTTACGTCAAGCTCTTTCATATAATAAGTATTATTATGATATACTAGTTGACCCGCCGAACTTCGTACCGCCTTGACATGCATATGACGCGGGCTGCCAATGTATGTCGCCGGTACAATTGTCAATCGGCCATCATTAGCTGCATCTATGTATGAGAAAATGAATATTCTTCATATTTTTTTTACGTGAGTTTTAATTGTATATTTTAATAGTCATTCTGCTATTTGGAAGGAAGAAAGATCAAACAAATCAAAGATCATCATAATCAGTCATGCCGTTCTTGAGTTATAAATGGTGTAACTAACCCGACTTTGTTTTATATATATGTATAGATTTAGATTTAGCAGCTAATAGAGCTCTAAACTAAAAAAAAACTGTCTTAAACATAGCCCAGTGGTTACATCTTTTACCCATATAATGCTGCAACTTACCACTAAAGCGCTGGGACTTATTATTCCAATTTATGTCAAAAATGGCCTAAAGAATTCGGTGAAATAATTAGGAAATAATTCGTGTTCCTTTATTGCTCTTGTTACCGAATATGGTAACTGGAGCGAAGTCTAGGTCACCTGCAAGTGCATTGCAATTCTGAATACTAAGTACCACTTATTACTGCAATTGTTTAAAAAAAACATTCAGAACGTCTGACTCAATACGCTTGAACTTGGTATTAAACTCAACAGAACAAGTAACATTTTAACCAAAATATAACTAACTTCAGATAGCAGAAAAAACTAAACTACTGAACCAATTATATGACGATTTCCGTGGCGTAGTGGGCGTATAGCCGGCTGAGACTCAGGAGGTAGCGGGTTCGATTCCCGCCACGAAACAAATATTTGCATGATCTACATATATTTGTTTCGTGTCTGGATGTTTTTCTATATATTATAAGCATGTATTTACAAAATATATATATATATATAAGTATTCTATCAGTTATCTGGTTCCCATAGTACCAAATCTGCTTAGTTTGGGGCTAGATAGCGCTGTGTGAATTATCCAGCAATATTTATATTAATATTTATTTATTTATTTAATTTTAACAAAATTTCTTTGGGACCGATCTGAAAGTATATCCTTTCAAATAAAAATAAATCTCAATTTTCAAAATTAGTTAATAAACCACGGAGTTCTGAGGTAACATGTATAAAAAAATTAAGAGATAATACAACCGAATTGAGAACCTCCTTTATTGAAGTCAGTTAAAATATCCGATCTAGAAATTTATGAGAAGGCTCAGCAATGGCCTTCTTATGGATGAAATAATGATACTGAAGAATAAGTTGTGAAAAAAGATTATTCGTAACTTGTAAGACACCTTTTAAACACCTTATTCGTAAGCACAGTGTTCGTGTCCGTGTATATAAATACATATAAATATTGCTGGACCTTTCACATAGCGCTATCGAGCCCTAAACTAACCAGAGTACTATGGATGGGAATCAGATAACTGATAGAATACTTATATACTTTTTTGTAAATATATACATAAAATATATTGAAAAACATCCAGACCAGGAACAAATATCTGTAGGTTCGGCAAATGTTTGTAACTCCTGCGTCTCAGCTAGCTATTTACGAGTATTAATAACATAAAGAATTATCTGTTACAATACCTAAGCTAGATGCTAATTCTGTGCTCGGAGTTTTTAGACCATCTTAAAGTCTTCATCATGGTTTGATGGCTTTTGTATAGCTATAGAAGTATAAATGCGCTCAGTGTTAATGCTACTAGCTGTCACCAATCCAAGTAGTGAGCGCACAGAACGTATCTTAACTTATCTGATAATCACTGTTAAGAATGACTAAGCTGAGCTACATTACTGGGTCATCATCATCATCATTGTTTTAATCAGCCATAGGATGTCCACTGCTGAACATAGGTCTCTCCATAAATCTTCAGAACAACCGATCTTGTGCGGCCTACACCCAACGGGTCCCAGCAATCTTTATCAGATCGTATTTTCATGTAAATAAATAAATATTATAAAGCATTTATATATAAACACTTGTAATAAGCTGGCTGACAGAAGTAGGTAGGTAAAATAAGTACTAAATAAAGCTAGATTTGTATAACAGTAGGCCTAATTCTAAGAAGCTTAAGTACATTATTGTAGGTAGCACTTAAGGTCGAGAGCTCAGCTACGCCTCGCCTTGGCAGAAACATCTGCTGATGCCAGTGGTGTTTTATTTAGTGGGGGACTGTCCAGGTGTGCGCTTCGAGCTATGTGCCCTGAACCCACTCCCACTTAAGCTTGCTAATCCTTTGAGCTATGTTACTTTGGTTTGTCTACGAATCTCCTCATTTCTGATCTAATGTATGTAAATATAGATACTAGCTGACCCGCCCACGGCTTCGCACGCGTCATTTGTCACATTACCCTCCTTCTGCGCAGTCGGCGAAAAAGAAGTCTATATCCCAATCCCGGTCACAGTCTATCTATATACCAACGGTAATAGTGTATATCTAAAGAATACCTCATATTTTTAACCCCTTATTTTACCCCCCCCCCTTTAGGAATGATTTCGCAAAAAAGTTGAAAACACATATTTCTTTATTTCTTACCAAAAGCCTAAATATGAATTTTCAGATCCCTAACTGAAGGAATTATGGATTGCCTTTCAACTTTCAACCCCTATTTCACCCCTTTCAAGATTGTGTTTTAAGACAGAAGATAGCCGACGTCCTTCTCGGAGATATAATCTATCATTAGTCAAATTTCATTACGATCCGTTCAGTCGTGAAAAGGTAACAAACAAACAAACTTACAAACAAAGAGAGTTACTTTCGCATTTATACTATTAGTATGGATATAGCTGGTAAGCTATATGTTAATCAAACAAATATGTCACTAACTATGCGAATAAGTACTGTTTGAATGTTAACTAATGATCAGTAGAATATAACACTAGCCGATTTCTATAACTAATTTTATAAATACTTAACAAGAATCGAGACAGTATGCATTAGGTCAAGGTCACACATCTGCCGGACCGTGTATATACCTACATATATTGTATATATTACGCATATATCCATACTTATGTCGATGAGCATAGAAAATGAGCAGTGCTTACCTTATATGATTATGAAGTAAGTGGGAGTTGACGATGTTTGAAATATTTAAAATTTTATGGGAGATTTGATGGGCATTAAAGTGTCTGGCGTCTGATATTTCCATGATAGTGTCTGTGTTGTCTTTAAATATTTTCAATAATTGTAGTAATAATTCAACTTTGTAGTACCTTCTGAGATATCAGAAACTAGCAGTATGTACACTCTTTAATTTGACAGTTAATATTTACCTGTCATTATGAATCGATATTCCTATTACCTATGTTAAATTAAGCAAATAATAGGTTTATATTGTCGCATCGATAGCGTATACGTGAACCGACTGTAGATGATGCCAATGTTTGGCTTGGCTGACTTACTCAATCAGATAGCAACTTAGAATTTTATACAGAAACACGAGCGAAAAATAGGCTATTAAATTGAAGCCATATATGGCTCCAAACGTGTCTCCTGTGAGTTTTGAGACAGGTGATAGTGAGTACAGCTCTCGGAAAAATAAAAAATATGACGGTTTGTGAACTTACTTACGTAACATTACTTGTGCGTTTTTGTGCGTGTCGACGAATGTAAAACATGGCATTCACGCTCAAATTCGTTGTTTTGTGGCCTAGGGTTAGAACGGAAATTTGTTTGAAACTTTTGTTCTATGTGTAGGTATTCTATCGAATATAAACATTTTGAATGATTTAGCCGTAAAACGTTTCTTTGTAAAAATACCAAATTTGTAGACTATTACTTAAGATGTATTACAATAAACTATTTGCTAGCAAAAATATAGCAGCAGCAGTAGACATAAGAATATTTTCGTCAGATTACTCAACTTAGTAACAAGAAGGTAGAATAGCGTAGGTCAGCCGCGTATTGTTTAGCTGACGAACAATAGGATACCTTTGCACAACATGTTTGCATATGGATTATGTGATACTCCTCATTGTTAGATAAAAATAAATGCTTATTAAATACTTTAGATAAAAATTGGAAACATTAGCCTCTTATAATTATTGATTAAAACGGGTATTTATCGCGTATGTACCTTGTTTATTTATTATCCCGACGTTTCGGCTGTGTTGCAACAGGCGTGGTCACGGGTTGACTGGAGTACTTGGAGCTACCGTCGAGAAGTGTGGGAAGCTGCAGCAAGTGTTATCTCTAGTGAACGCCATTATTACAAGAGAATGGTTCGTAAAGCGATTGAAATCAAGGAATCACAAAATTTCAATCGGGAAGATGGCTATAGACTCTCTGCGTCCTGGAACCCGGTGATTGCTAGGTGTGCGCGTCGTGATCGGTCATCTCAGTGTGTAGATACGGTTAGTGTAGTGTGTCGTAATATGAACGAGGACATTTCTGATTTTGAAGACCAAGTGAGGGTAGTTTCTGCAGCTTCCCACACTTCTCGACGGTAGCTCCAAGTACTCCAGTCAACCCGTGACCACGCCTGTTGTAACACAGCCGAAACATCGGGATAATAAATAAAAAAGTGACGACCTCCGTTGTGCAGTGGGCGAATACCCGGCTGAGACGCAGGAGGTAGCGGGTTCGATTCCCGCCGCGGAACAAATGTTTGCATGATTTATAGATATTTGTTCCGGGTCTGGTTGTTTCTTTATATATTATAAGTATGTATTTACAAAAAAATGTATATAAGTATTCTTTAGTTATCTGGTTCCCATAGTACAAGCTCTGCTTAGTTTGGGGCTAGATAGCGCTGTGTGAAATGTCCAGCAATATTTATTTATTTATTAATAAATAAAAAAGGTACATACGCGATAAATACCCGTTTTAATCAATAATTATGTACAGTGATCGCGAAAGTTTGAAAAATACTATCAGCCTTATAAGCATTTTTGGACTTAGTTAAGATTTGAAGATGATTTCAATGGTACAAAATATAAATAAGTCGGAGCATATAACCAAAACAGTTCTCAGATATCACACCAATAATATAAATTTAAATAGATGTACGTTTCTTACTCAATCACGTCCTATCGGCGGGACCAATTTTAATGAGATTTGGTGTGTTGATAGATTATGATCTGGATTTACACATGGGCTACTTTTTAGTGACAAACCACGTACCTATGCAAAGCTGCAGGAAGAAGCGAAAAATATAGTAAATAAATGTATTAGTATTTCGTTGTATATACGGCCGTTGTATATACGGATCGGGCTTGCACAACGATCTCTAAATGTATTTATCGACTAAACATGTTTAAATTTGACGTATTTTTGTTTTGACAACTCCTTAAATCATATTTAGCCACTAAATACGTGTAGGCATAGTTACGCAAGTCAGCCATGTCTATCCTAGAACTTTATTTAATTTGGTCTTCGTTAATTATGACACAGTCATGAATTAAACAGTAATTTCTAAAAATACAACGTAATCTTTTATCTTTTATAATGTTTTATATATGAAATTTCCCGAACGTTATACATTTTATTGCTGTTATATAATTCGTAATACGCGGACGTCACGGAATTGCCATTTTTCATTGTACGTTCCGCGCTTTCACGGTCATGAATGGTGCGTGGGCGACTTTCTTGTGAAGCATTGTTTGCCGCCGGGTGTTTTGACCGTGTGATGCAATTTTATATTAGTCTTACTTAATTATTACAGAAAAGAGAATTCGTTTAAAGTGGTTTAGGAAGAGATTGTTCGGTTTCGCTGACAAGTGTAGATGAACTATTTTTTGTTCATTTAATACGGTGGCACATCGTAGATTACTTTTGGGTTATTATGGAGTCTATTGATGTTTAAGTATTAGAAAGTAGGTTTATTGACCTTGTGTTTGTCTAGGTTTAGTTATATATGTGTCTTGGAATTTAAATTAAACATCTCCCTCTACCAAATCTGTTTGTCCGTATTACACAACGGTTAACTGGAGGAGAATGCTATCTAGCACTAAGTTCGCCTATGTATTACAGATCATTTTTATTTTGAGCAAATAATAATTTTCATATCGCATTCATATAAATATTTAACTTGTTAAATATTATTCTACGGGTTCTTTGATTTGATATTATGATGTCATCAAAACATCACCTTAACCTTTAAGTTGCCTTTACGTCACCTTACCAAAAGTTATAACAATGTTCACCATATAAATTATTTATAGCAGCTTAAGTATAAATCTTCTTCTTCTTTCTTTCTTCCTGCCCTTTTCCCACATTACGCGGGGTCGGCACAACATGTATTCCTCTTCCACATCTATCAGCCGTCATCTCCGTTGTCAGTTTCCTCCTACCCATATCATTCTTCACAAAGTCCATCAATCTCTTCTTCGGCTTTACTCTACTTCTATATCCATACACACTCATATCTAACACTCTTTTATTCACATGATTTTCTTCACTACGCATGACGTGTCCATACCACGCTAGCCTCTTACTCCTCAATTTTTCTATCACTGGCGCGACTTTTAAACTTCCTCTAATATACTCATTCCTTATCTTATCCATTCTCGTTACACCCATCTCAACACTTACATTTCCGCCGTGTGCACTCTTCTTTCATCCGCCCCTTTCGTGGCCCAACACTCAGAACCATACATTATGACAGGTCTTATAATCAAATCAAATATACAAGAGTATATTTTCCCCTTAAGATTATGGGGCATTTGAAGATCGCATGTTGTTCCTTTAACCTGTCGCCATTTCATCCATCCTACATTTATTATATTTTTAACGTCGCTTTATTAAGCTTCCCTTTTTTTTTTATTATTTAAAGCTTCCCTTTTTAACGACACAACATTGTAATTTTTTAGTGACTCCAAATATCTCAATACCATACCCTTAATTAGTCATACTGTGCGTTTCGATTAAAAGTAACGAATGAAAATTACTATTTTACAGACAACATCAAAATTTGGCTTCAAATGCAAGCCGAATGCAAAAGTATTTTCCAATGTCAGATTATGAACCTGACATGTAAATACAAAACGCTAATGGATTGTTTGACTTGCTCGTAAATTGCGATTACTTGCAATATCTCGATGTAAGCAACTACACAAATATGTAAAAGGCAACATTAAGTGTTGATCTACTAACAGACTACAACAACGTTAACTGTCCCGTGACGTCATCGCTAGTTTCTATTCAGCACGTTTAGTTCTGTCGTACTTTTAATTTGTTTTTTTTTCTCGAATCTGAAAAGCTGATATCACTTACATTTTACATCAAACAGCAGACACGCCCCGGTGCAGCACGGAGTTTTATCAAAATTTAATATACTTCATAGCACTCAGGGATAATATAGCATCGTATTAGTGAAAGAATTATCAGATACGGATCAGTAGTTCAGGAGATTACCCCGTACATTCGAACAAACAAACTCACATATGTTACCTCATTATAGAAAAATATGAAAGCGTAATTTTACCAAAGTGGATATAATTATGGATCTGTTATTGCATTTATTTTCATTTATTTGAACAATTAAGGAGAAAGAGCGATTATTTTGCACAAGCAAAATATAAAAATCTTAAATTACATTCTTGTCCTTTTTATTGGCATAAATTAGAATAAACCAAGCACAATCCGAACTAAGTCGGTGGTTTATGATCGTAAGCCAAATCGTATTAAGTAATCAGTTATTTTGCCGAGTATATGCAAAGTCAGCGAGAAATCTACCGAGAATTCGTAGTGAAATGTCCGTACTTTCGCATTTCTCGTATTATGTAACTGACATCGAATTTAGTTGGCTTTTCGATCACCGATGACTTGACATTTGGTCATAAAATTGGACAAATCGGATTTTGTGCTTACTACATGTACCTCCTCGTACACACATGTAAACGACCTTTATTTTTTACTGTTTTTTTCTTTTTTGGAAATTATATAAACCTTTCTTTTATATACTTATGAGCTTTAATATATTAAACAATTCGTTTAAAAAACTATTGGATGAATCCATTAATGACCAACCAATATCTATTTTACTCTAGCAGTTATTCTAAAGTCCTTACTTTGAAGTTTAGACGACCTCCGTTGCACAGTGGGCGAAGAGCCGGCTGAGACGCAGGAGATTGTGTGTTCAATTCCCGTCGCGGAAAAATGTTTGTATGATCTTTAGATATTTGTTCAGGATATAGGTGTTTTTCTATCACACTAATATTATAAATGCGAAAGTTTGGATGTTTGTTTGTTTGTTACTCAATCACGTCGTAACGGCGGAACCGATTTCAATGAAATTTAATATTTACGTAGATTATAACCTGGATTACCACATAGGCTACTTTTTATCTCATAAATCAAGTCCCATGGGATAAAAATGGGATGTCAAGTCAAGTTGCAACAGCGAGTTTAGCTTTATTTATAAGTTACCTGCATTTAGTAGTGTAACGCGTACAAAGTCGCAGGCAATACCTAGTATATTATAAGTATGTATTTAAAAAAAAGTATGTTCGTATTGTACCAGTTATCTGGTTCCCAATATATTGAAAATATATTGATTATGATTACCAAAATAAAAGCTTGATTTAGTTTAGGGCTTATAGCGCTGTGTGAAATGTCCAGCATTATTTATTTATTTATATCTTTCCCTAAGGAAACTTACGAAGTAGTAATACCACTTTACTAAACAACTTGCACCATAAAATACATCTTATCACTATATTTGCAGTCTTCACTTCCTTAGACATTGTATAACTTACTACTTCTTGGTCCGTTTAGGTATAACCCTATCTATTTCTTGATCCGTAACCAGCCCGTTTATCTAAATTAATAAGTAATGGTAATAAAGGAAGGAAAGTACGGAGGAAGGAAATTGGGTAACACACACATAATGTATGCGACAAATTAACGGGTAAATTACTTTGTGGACGGCTGTGCAGTGTTTATGTCACTTGATCGATCAATCAAATATGCGTGACCGGCGACAAGTACAATTTGCCCTAAATTTATAATTGGCAATTTACTATTTGAGTACATGTTTGGGAATAACTAATGAATGAATGAATTAAAATTCTTTAATAAACTGGACACAAGTAACAGATAAATAAAACAAAATAAACAAATAAATGTAAGCATAATGGCGGCCTTATTGCTAAATAAAAGGATCTCATATAGAAACCATTGAATGGCATCATTGCTTAATGGAATACACCCAGTAATGACCCAGAAAAGACACCTGTGGAGACGAAACATAAGGACAGCCAACTCCAAATAGAAAATTGAATATGACAAACAAAAAAATAAGTTTAATCACCCATTGGGTCATATCTTGTTACTGAATTCATGTACCAAATCAAGGGACCACCTGCTCTCAACTCCACCTCAACTAAAAAAATAAAATAAAAATAACGTTGTATCAAAAATCGGCAAATTCAATGGATCCTAAGTTTAAATTGACATACGATTATGACTTATAACTTACCTGAGTTTAAATTGGCTAATTAAGTTTAGTAATATATAAAGCTTATTTAATCAAACTTTAAAGTGATGTTTACCTGTTGCTTGATAGATAGCCTGGACACTTATCATCAGACTGTAAATATCACTACAGTCTGATGAAGAAATAATTTTATACTAACATGCTTGTAAAAACAAATATACATACTACAAAAATTACGTAGTTCACATAATTCTACTGTCTCTATAATATTCTAGAATAGTCTTTGCGAGTTCATTTCTTATCCAATTCGACTCAAAAATCATCAAAATTAAACATCGAAGGCATGGCAATGACACGATATTCACCGTAACAATGAAAAATAAAAATATATAAGTACGTAATTTCCCCAAGGATATTACAATCATCCGTGAAATTTCTCAATACTATCCTTAGAATTCAAATACTCATCAAATTGCCAAATTTGTGAATAAATTAAAGTATTTGTCAGTTTTTATTTAGCAACAATAAAATTGTAGGTGTCAAATTGTATAAAATATAATTTGACCTTTTGATCAGACTATATGACTGTCGGCTGAGGGTCATCCGAGATTTGAGCAATTTCTATGCAAAATTTGGCAGGAAGCAAAACGTCTGTTAATTTTTAGCTAAAGTATTGTTTTCTAGGTAGTATTTATATTCACATTTATTAATCATAAAACTCGTTTATCAAAAATACCTTTTTACTACAAAATATCTTAAACTACAACCTATTATAATAAAAATCCATATTAATATTATAAATTTGAAAGTTAGCTCTTTGTCTGTTTGTTACGTTTTCACGACTTCCAACTGATTTAGATAACGAATATAGATAGATTTATGACATGTACTACTTATTATGCGTGTAACACCGCGTACGGAAGCTTGTATATTAAAGAAACGGTAAACCACAGATCGTGAAGTTTGAACCCAAGCGATAGGTGAAATAGGACTGCAGAGAGAAGAAACTCCTGACAATACTTAATAAAATTTGAAACAAATTAAAGTAGCTAAATTAGATTAATTAGTAGATAACAAGTCACATTAGCTTAGTAGCTAGTTTGACTTTTTACAACTTCGATTGATGATCAGTAAGTAAGCGTACTTAACTGTTCATTTGAAATATAGCAAGCTGTTATTTATTTATAATACCAACGGTAAAACGATAAATCATTTCAGCTTAGCACGGATCTTGCTCGGGTCGGCGACTTTTTCTGACTTTTCGCAAAATAAATATATAAGTTTCACTTTCTGGCTAAAACTGAAGTAGTTTAATGAATGTACGTAATGCTTTTTTATTTTTCGACCTACTCTAGTCTTCATTTTTCATTTCACATCTCAAACTACAATATTAAAGCTAAGTAATATTGATTTTACTTCAACGTTTCGACCCACAAAGAAAAAATCTTATAAATAACTCCTTCTGAGTAAAAACGAAAATTAAATGATTTTGCGACAACGTAGTATAACTGTTTTAGGTATAATGTAAATACATATAAATAATAATAAATAAATAAATAAATATTGCTGGACATTTCACACAGCGCTATCTAGCCTCAAACTAAGCAGAGCTTGTGCTATGGGAACCAGATAACTGATAGAATACTTATATACGTTTTTTTTGTAAATACATACTTATAATATATAGAAAAACACCCAGACACGGAACAAATATCTGTAGATCATGCAAACATTTGTTCCGCAGCGGGAATCGAACCCGCTACCTCCTGCGTCTCAGCCGGCTACACGCCCACTGCGCCACGGAGGCAGTCTATTATATGCATATTGCAGAACTTTACATATCTATTTTACAGGTCAGAGGTTAAAATGTGTGCCCGGTCAAATGATTTACCGGTTCGAAGTCAAAAATATATCAGAATTTATATAAAGTTCAGACCTATCGCATAATTAGAAAACTGAAGCCGTCTGTGTAGTTTGAGCATAAATAGAATAATTTGCGTTGTAAATTATGTAAGAAAAACTACTTTTTAATAAAGATGCACTGATATAGGATTTGCCAATCAGAATTCTCACAAGATCACCTCGAGTTCGAAGGCCTTCGACTTGTATAAAAATACAAGCCGCCAGTCTCCATATTTTACGTTTGACTATTGCGCCCTTATAGTCCTATACTAGTTATATAGGACTCGTATAAGGACTATACTAGTTAAATCGTGGTACAATATCGTTGATACGAAAATTATAAATTATTATTTTGATGCAGTGAGCAGTAAGAAACAGTTTCTGAAAGCGATTTTTATTTCATCCGTAGATATTTTTGAACCAAGCAGTAAAGCTAGCATTGTTGTATTCCAGTTTAATACTTCCTGGAGAACTAGCATAAGGCTCTCGTGATGTTCTGTAAAATTGGCGAATTTTTTGATTCCCTTGACTTAGATGCTTGATTTTTTACAGATCTGAGGAACCGTAGACCGTATGTATTTGATATAAATTTCAATTTGATACCTCCACGCATACTTGAGAAAAGGGTCTTGACTGACAGACAGGCAAGGAAGTGATCCTATAACGGTTCCTTGCCCGAACACCTGCACAATGAAAGACTTAAAAAAGGCTTCTCTTGACGCCATCAATATAGCCAAGTACCTATCTAACACAATATAGGTAGAGCTATTGACACGCTAAGAAGAAGAAGAAGAAGGGTCCCTTTTTTCTTTTGAGGTTCGGAACCATAAAAAGAAAATTATATCGATATTAATACATGAAGAGGAAACTTTGTACCTACCTCTTTTTAAGCTTGTACGCACGCAGGATTACGAGACTTGTCATGGTTAATGTTAAAGTAGAGAAGAAAAGAAATTATGAATTACGGTCGAATTTCAGCCGCTGTGCAACCATATTTTATTTTGCGTAACTTATTTTATCACCTATCTTATTTTTGTAAGATAAATAATAAAAAACATGTTTATTTCGCCAACTTCATTAAATAACCAGATGAATAGGCCATAAAGCCTCACTTTTCAAGCAACTCTTACGTACTGAGTAATCGTTTAGACACTTTAGACAGTGAAACAGTGCTTTGTCTTACATTCCCACAACATCGGCAATTAATAAGTGGTCTGGTTGTGACGTCTGATGTTGCGTTGGATGTTTCATTTCGAAGATGGAAGTGGACTAAGGTGAATTGCATATAAATACACTGTTTTTGTTTTTAAAAGGTCTTTATTAAACATAAATGTTATAAACGTATTACAGCTAAACACAGTTTAGTATAATAATATCTTGATTTAGAATAACTCAGCAGGCTATAGCGCCTTTATAAGTTTTTTGATAAAATTACTATTTATAATAGAGTTGCACGTTGTAAATCAATTTTCTTAATTTTATGTACTTATCAAACATAATACAAAAGTAATTACTTATTTTTAAAGTTCATATGATCACTTTGTATAGCGCGCATTTTTAATGTCAAGAAGATACACTATTTATATTTCTAACCTTTACATTTTTTTTAACAACTATAGATATTATTTTGATCACATTCTCAACTTTTTTTATGCTACATGGAGATGGAAATAGCTTAAGCCTCACCTGATGTTAAGTGGTAACCATCGCTTATAACAGAGAACTGCCTCCTAGGCTACGCACCTTAAAAATGTGCCCTAGAATACACTGCCCTGCGTCTATCAACTTGAGGTATTCAGGTTTTAAGCCTCTGTGACTCTAATTTCACCGGCACTAATCTCTAAATCTGTGGCGGCGGCAGCAGCAGATGTTTGTGCCAAGGCGAGGCTGTAAACCTTACTTACTTATTGTACCTACCAACTTCTGTTAGCATAGAGAATAGAATAGAATAGAAAACGCTTTATTGTAAATCACACTTAATATAAAAAAAAACAATATAAAAACAAACAATACACGCAGAAATACAAGTGGCGGTCTTATCGCTAAAAGCGATCTCTTCCAGACAACCTTTGGATGGAATGGATTTCACGAGAACGCTATAGGACGGTAGCTTTTAATAAAAATAATTAAACATTGAATAAACAGTATATAGCATAATAGCAGAATAGCATAATAGCAGAATAGCATAATAGGGGTGTGTGTGTAAATAAATGCCTTTTATTTATTTATTATATATTTATTTTAAATAATAACTACTCATTTAGAGGTATTTTAGAGTAGGTAAATTCAAATTCAAATATTTTTATTGATTAAAATCACAAGGATCACTTTGAAACGTCAATTTTACTGCCTGTTCCTTCGCGACCAAGCCAGGAAAGAAAGGCAAGAAACAAGGCTGGTTGTTTTTTTAATGATTCTTTTACAATACATAATACAGAACATAAATTACGTCTAAATTGTAACATTTTGAACGAGTTGGAGCAATTTCAATCCCAAGCTTCTCTATCTTCCAAATAATTCGATATTTTATAGTTGGCTCTTTTATAAAGATTTTGTTTAATTACGTTTTTAAATTTGTTAATTGTAAATTTTTGTACATCCCTTGGGAGTTTGATATAAAAGCGTACACCTTGCCCTTTAAACGATTTACTAACTTTATGGAGTCTACAAGTGGCAACAGCGAGTTTATCTTTATTTCTAGTATTAAAATTATGATTATCGCTATTTTTCTTAAACAAATTAATATTTTCGTGAACATACATTAGATTTTCATAGATGTATTGACAAGGGAATGTCATAATATTTATTTCTTTAAACTTATTGCGTAATGATTCTCTGGGGCTCATATTATAAATTGCACGAACAGCCCTCTTCTACAGCACAAAAACGGTGTTTATATCTGCAGCACTACCCCACAGCAGTATACCGTATGACATAATGCTGTGGAAGTAGCTGAAGTAAACTAGTCTAGCTGTGTCTACGTCTGTAAAGAGACGGATCTTTTTGACTGCGTGTGCCGTAGAGCTAAGTCTCTTCGACAACTTATCAATGTGAGGGCCCCATTTAAACTTATTATCTAGGGTTATACCTAAGAATACGGTGGTGTCCACAAGAGCCAACTCCTCGTCTAAGTACGGTACTAAGTCCGGTCCTGTAATGCTAGGTGCAGTGGGTTTCCCATAGAGCTGTTGGCTAGCAAATTACTCTGTCATTTGCCTATGGATTATGTGGAATTACAGTTGGCTAATCTAGATTTCTTTGTTTCTTGGAATTTACTCAGTAGCTTTAGTACGTTACTAACCTGTAATTTATCTACATGCTTAATAACAAGGTAGCTTCAAATATCGAAATTAACATCTACATGGAGAAATCGACAGTTGCCGAAACCTGTGGACTTCTGTAATGGCATAAAATAGTCTTAAATGATACAGAGATTAACACTTTATTTTAGCTATATGGCATTATCTTCGCAAGCGTTGTTTAAAAAAAGTAGACTATAACTGAAACCAGGTCACAATTAATTAATATCTCAAATTTAATCGAAATCAGTCAAGTCTAGCGTTTAGTTGTAGAAACGTAACAAAATGACAGACACTTTTTAATATTAGTATGGATGTAAATAATTGTATATTCTTGTATGAAACTAATTGAATTAATGAACTACGAGTATCAACTGACTTAACTGTTAGTTAATATTACGTTAAACAAGATAAAAGTTAAACGTATATACTATTTTTATCTAATTATATTCTATAACTGTTTGTAAAAAATATAAATGATAGATTATAAAAAAAATATATAATTATTCTTCTTTTGTTTCAGGTATGTAATGATCACTTTACAACGATGGCACATTGACGGTTATAGAGGTACTACCTACTTCCATTTCAGTAAGTTGGTATAAACTGCATTTTTCTATACCCGCCAAAATTATCCAATTCGTGGATAGGCTCCGCCCTCAAATGAGGCGTGTACAGCGAAACGCATTTCAATTTCAATATCAAACGCGCCTTAATATTGCATACACAGCACGGAGTATTTTGGTAAGCGATTAATACGTATATAAATATGAACCTCTTTTATACTTTACTTTTATTTTTAGCCTGTAAGATAATCAATAATTTTCATTCATTCATTCATTCACTTTTATAATGGAGCAAACAATACGGACGTGGAAATAAACCTAAGTTAAATACCAACTCGGGTAAAATGAATGACGACCTCCGTGGCGTAGTGGGTAATTAGCCGGCTGAGGCGCAGGAGGTGGCGGGTTACATTCCCGCCACGGAACAAATATTTGCATGATCTACAGATATTTGTTGCGGGTTTGGATGTTTTTCTATATAAAATAAGTATGTATTTACAAAAAAAAGTATATAGGTATTCTATCAGTTATCTGGTTCCCATAGTACAAGCTCTGCTTAGTTTGGGGCTGGATAGCGCTGTGTGAAATGTCCAGCTATATTTGTTTATTATTTAATGAATGTAACTATTGTTTTTTTTAATATTAAACCTACTGTACGTGCTGAGGGATAATCGTCATTAATTTCCCATTTCGCTATGTTTTTAATGCAATATTCTCATGTCATTCACAATTTCAAAAGGTATACATAAAAACAGTGTCGCAAGTTCATCAGTGATGATCTCTGTGTAGACACCGCAAAGATGAGTTTTCCCAAGCAAAAGGTTAATAGTTTAATGTGAAGATTATCACTCTAATACGCTGAGATACTATAAAGTCGACATTTACGTTGTAATTAAAAGCACATTACTTATGATTTAGCAGGTTACTTAGGAGTAAATTGCTAGCGACTAGATCAAACTTTAAACAAGTTTTGTGCATCGTTAGATCTTTGAAATTTAAAAAAAGAAGTCAGCCGTAGGACGTACATTGCTGAACATAGGCCTCCCCCATAAATTTCCAGAGCAACCGATGTTGTGCAGTCTGCACCCAACGGCTCTCAGCAACTATAATCAGGTCCATCCATTTACTGGCAGGCTGTCCTACGCTGCGCTTTCCAGTGCGTGGTCTCCGCTCTAGAGCCTATCTGCCCCAACGGCCGTCAGTTATTCGAGCTATGTGCCCCATTTATATACAATGAGTAGCTCATATACTATTTCTTTGTCATTAATAAATGACTTAGTGGATTTGGATAAGATGCTACACTAATATTGTAATAGAGTTGAATTTTAAGGTCTTTTTGCTATGTATTTTTGTCAACCTATATTATCCCACTGCTGGGCAAAGATCTCCCCCAAGTCTCTCCATCTATCTCTGACCTGTGCGACACTCTACCACTCCTGCTCGAAGGCAAAAAGATCGTCTCGCCAACGCTATCTTGGCGGACCCCGACTGCGTCTTCCATCAGGGCTCCAGGTTGTGGCTAGATTAGCCCAGCTATCGAGGTGCATTCTGCTAATGTGTCCCGCCCAATCCCATTTGAGTCTAGCTGTCTGTATGTCCTGCTATGTATTTATGTAATAGAAATTTATTTCAGAGAAAAGTTATCAGTAAACGTAAGATGCCTTTAGACTAATAAATTAGTATTAAGTCACGGTTCTTACAAGATTTATTTTGATAATTGTTCGCAACAAATCGATGCCCCTTTTTCCCCTTTCCACTACCGGACAAGCAGACGTACTGAAAAGTATCGCCCGTACCTGAGGGCTTAGCCAAGTTACAGCCGATTAGCGATGACGCTTGTTGACAAGTCCGAAAAGGCATGGTATTTGACACATGCTATAGAAATACCACGTGATACAGCGACAACAAATGTATGTAGAAATCGAATAGATTCGCAGCGAATGTAATTTGGCTACGGGCCCTGCTCAGCATACCTTTTCGTACCAAACGATACACTCCTACTTTTTTAGTAGGAGTACGATTCACTTCCAGCATCCGTTTTTCCGGAACACTAATAGTCTTCAAGCTCAGAATGAAAGGTTCTTATAGCGTGCTCCATCTTCTACTAAACCATCACTTATGAGGCGAGAGAGTGGTTAAGGGCTTGACCAATAAAAAAAACATACTGTAGAATTGTAGATTTAAGTGGTAGGATTTCTCTAGCTAGCCTTATATCTGTTTAAATTTCCTCAAAACTAACCAAATTCTCACCACGCCCAATAATCTGTTTCGCAAATAAAACCGGTTATTCTAAACTATTTCGCTAGACTAGTATTATTCAAATATTCATGACGTCATTATTTGAATATAAATGTATGCAAATCCTATACTAAATCGTATTATCAAGGTTGATGAGAAATGCCCTTGAATATAGTCAGTGTTAAATTAGAGACGACAACAAATACTATTGAAAACACTTATTTGATTTAACCAAACCGAACCGAACCAAGACGAACCGAGCCAAGCTGAGCCGCGCCGAACCGAATCGAATCAAACCAATCATCATCATCCACAAACTTCACCCTCACTTGTGCCAGTCTCAGCCGCCCTAGTTGCATGACCGTCTTAGAATTAGAAAGAGTAATTTTAGCGTAGAGAGTTGAACAATTTTGTACGGTTAAATGATATTTTATCTGTTCTTCTATAAAGAGAAATATTACTAGGGTGGCCATGTTAGCCCGGCAGGTTCGGACCTGTGGTGAAAATCAAGAGGTACCTAAAGAACCAAAAACATCATCATGTTTTTCGCTTTACTCGTGGTCGAATAGTGTTTAACTTTTAGTGTTTAAGAGTTTGCATTCATAATATGATAAAAAAACTAAAGCCTTGTCGTCCTAAATCGATCGAAAATAGGACTATAGATTGAATAAGATCTCTATAGAAGTATGCCTGTCTATGTGGTATTGAATTAAAATACTGACCCATCGATTTTTTTACATAAATTGGTAAACGTCTACCATATAACATTGGACGCTTGTTAGCACTTTCAAAATAAATGACACGTAAAGTGACAGTTGACAGTCAATGATGAGCCTCTTCACAAACCACAACTGATTATTTTGTGTGAACAATGTATTAGATTGTGGTCAAAAATTGGTATTGATTTGAGTTTATACCAACAATATTTGAACGCTGATGACTTTTGAACAAACAATAACTATTGACCTTTTCTAAGTTTTTTGATTTTGATCATTTTGATTGAATCATTTGGTTGTTTTTTTTTGAAGTTACAGCGAATATTTATAGGTCATGAAATTTTAACATTATGATATGAGTTTGATCATATCAGTACTAAATAGACTTATTTTGGACATTATTGAAAATTACATTATGATTGAAAATGGCCCCGTAAGCGATAGAGTACCTAATAAATAAATAAAAATAAATATTACTGAACATTTCACACAGCGCTATCTAGCCCTAAACTAAGCAGAGCTTGTACTATGGGAACCAGATGACTGATAGAATACTTAAATACTTTTTTTTGTAAATACATACTTATAATATATAGAAACACACCCAGCCCCGGAACAAATATCTGTAGATCATGCAATCATTTGTTCCGCGGCGAGAATCGAACCTCCTCCGTCTCAGTCGGCTATTCGCCCACTGCGCCACCGAGGTCGTTACACTAATATATAATATATCAACTAATCTAAATTGATTAATAAGTAAACCTATTATTAACATTATTAATTCTAAAGTAACTCTGTATCTCTGACTGTCTACGTTTCACGACTATAGGCTGGGCAGATTTCGATGAAATTTTGTATATAAATGTAGATGAGACATTTACCCGACTATTTTTATTGACAAACATATTGTAATGTTCACTCTCTACTGTGAGCGTATACTCATTATGGCACCCCCTTATCGTTATAATGCTCTAACAATAGGTACCTACATTATTGACACCAATCTCACACAAACATGTCAGCTTCCTTCCGACTTACTTCTACACCATATCATTTGATTATGCAAAACTTCTTTATTACCTGGTAACACAGTTCAATTTACCTGTTATTCAACTTGTGTCGTATAATGATTGACTGTTAGCATAAAATAGGGTGTTTTGTAACCTAACTACTGTTTCCTTTACTTAGTTGCGTGAAAGTTGATTTCTGGATAAGTTATAGGTATATAAATCAGGTTGGTTGTATTATGTTGATAATATATGTTTATCTTTAATTTATTCTGTGAACTACGTTAGATAATCGGTGAAAAATATGCAAATGTATTTATAGATTGATTTAATCGATGTTATTAACGTTTCTATAACATTAGATAATGCATATGTATTGTACGGGTACACAACACACTTATTACATAGATAGATAGATAGATAAAACCATTTATTTCGACACAAGTAACAAACACACAGAAACTATAGACGACCTCCGTGGTGCAGTGGGCGTATAGCCGGCTGAGACGCAGGAGGTAGCGGGTTCGATTCCAGCCCCGGCACATATGTTTGCATGATCTACAGATATTTGTTCCGTGTCTGGGTGTTTTTCTACATATTATAAGTATGTATTTACAAAAAAAAGTATATAAGTATTCTATCAGTTATCTGGTTCCCATAGTACAAGCTTTGCTTAGTTTGGGGCTAGATAGCGCTGTGTAAAATGTCCAGCAATATTTACCTTACCGTATGATTGGTACCTTCAAGCCGCTAATTTATACCGCCGGCTAGACAGTGCTGATGAATAATAATATGATGGAATATGCCCATCGATTTTAATTATAGGTGTCATAAATAATGTGAAATATCCGCTAAACATAATAAACGTATAAATACTTGACAATTCATCCATATTCATAATTTTTCAGAAATCAATAAAAACAAAAAAGGGGCCATACACACGCGCGAAAAAATCGCCAAAGGCCCGTTGTTCAGAAATTACGTCAGTTTCTTTCCGGTCATTGAACTTTTACTTGTATTTTGACATAATTAACAAAAACTCTGAAATTATTTTTAAATATCTGTAGTCTATAGTATAATAATATAATGGTTTTAGTACAAATAGTGTTCATAACCACGATAGTTCAAAATTTATATAAATACTGCCTGTTTCCCGTGACTTCGTACGCATTACACTACTACATAAATATGTAACCTAAAAAAACCTAGACTCACTGTTGTAACATGGGACCTGATTAAACCGGATAAAAGGTTATGTAGTAATCCAGGTTATAATCTATTATATACCAATTTTCATCGAAATCGGTTCATCTGTTATGACGTTATTGAGTACCAAACATAAGATACCCTTAGACTATTGGTTTTTTTTATTTGGTGAGCAATAAAGATTTTAAGAGTTTATGTATCTATTTATCTATAGATTAAAAATTTGCAAATAGAA
The DNA here is from genome assembly GCA_963924445.1 of Philereme transversata. Lineage (NCBI taxonomy): Eukaryota > Metazoa > Arthropoda > Insecta > Lepidoptera > Geometridae > Philereme > Philereme transversata. The sequence continues at coordinate 18,860,833 of OZ004342.1, forward strand.
CTGATACCCATCTTATGCCACATCTCATGTTACAGCTATCATATTTAAGATATTATGTATCGTTATTTTTGCACTATTGCATATCATTTTGGCATTTGATGACCCCCATTTTAGTTCAGCCCCCGTTTCAAAGGGATACAAAGCTTACATAACAGTACATTGGTCAATTCAAACTGGTAAATTGAGTAAGCTGTGCAAAATTTACACGCGGTAAGCGAATCGATTATGTAGAAAACCATCGTAGCTTATTGAATTTAGTAAAAACAGGTTCAATGCATGCATTAATAATATTTAATAACTTTATTCTCCTGTTTGTTTAACTTTTAAAATGTTGTTAATATTTGTTTAAAATGGACCAGATAGCATGTAACCTCCCTGTTTTTTTTAACTGAATTTAGTCTTAGTTAAATCGGAATTCAATGATTTATTTTTGTTTAATTTTTACTTATTTTTTTCTACAGTAAAGGTGTTTTTTAGGTAAAGGTTTTTTGGGGGAGAAATTGCAGTTATTCTGGATTTAAAACTCTTCCCTATATTTGTGTAGTTAAAGCTACACGCATACTAAATTTCAGCAATGTGGGGTCACTGGTGTACCCTGTGAATTTGGTCAAAGTTAATTTTGTTTTATGGCTAATAACTTAAAAACTATAAGGGTTAAATTAAAAATAAAAACAGGGTTAAAATGTACTCACAAAGACCTTTTATTATATGTGCCACTTGACCGGATAGTCCCATTTTGTTTTTTTTTACCCCTCTGAACCCCAGTATCTCAACAACCCCCCCACATTTTTAACTCATTTAGTCACACCAAATTGTGCCATCACTACCTACGTATATACAAAATTTCATGATGATCAGATAACCACTTCGAAAGTTATCCTCAGACAAACAAACATACATACATACAACGCCGATTTGCCCAAGTTGATTTAGAGATCTCTCTTCGCTCGATCAATTAAAAGGCCTCAGTAAAAATTATGTAGCCAGGGTTAATCTCAATATACAATATTGTTATTAGACTCGTACAAAAAATACAATTTGACGTTTAAGTATAAACATTTTTTTGACAGCTGTATCATGTATCCAAGGCCTTATAATGAAAACTATCGCGATAATCGATACGTATCACGTGAATCGATATCGTGCGGGTAATGAAGCCGGTACGTGTTGTGAAATACCCAACATTCACTTGCTCTAATGTCTTGTCTTTAGACTTTTTGTCGATCTTTCGATTATGACAAATCCTTGATCGGACTTCCTGTTTCAATCGAATGTATTTTGTTTATTTTGGGACAAGATACCTACAAGCGAAGATAAAAGATGTTACTATTTTATACTATAGCCTTGTTCGCCTTAAATTTACGCTGCTTTTCTTAGACATTCCACATACTCATTATTAAAACTACGCCATACTGATCAAGCCTTAAAAAAAGCTTTTGTTATTCCATAATTGCTTGTATTATTTCTTCATTAACCTATGCAAAATATCAATTAAATATATGTTTAAAATCCCTTCAATAGACCCCAAAAGCCCATTTCAAATTCCGACATAATTTTGACGCCTGTCAATACAACGTTTGCTGTGTTAATTGGAAGTAGGTATCCCTTCAACTCTTTATTTTGGGGGGTAGGTGAGCTTAAAGATGAATTGCTGAATTGATATCTTTGTAGCTGCAAAACAACCTGTGTACATATTTACTCTATAGGGCTTTTTATTTTGTGGTAATGATGCCTTAGTTATTGCTCAAAGCCAGTTATAAATTACTCATCTCCTAGGCCAGTGATGTTCGTGTGCGCAATAGATAATTACTGTGCCAGAGCTTAATGTAAAAAATTGTGTTCATCTATTTGTAAATGTTGTTTTAAGATGTTAAAACATGGCTATTTTAGTTTTTGATTACGTATTAAGCTCGAACGTGGAAGAGATGATGGTCTGTGTGAAAAATGATATAGTTAAGAAAGAAGTGACAACAAAGATGATGGCTGATAGAGAGGTATGGAAGAAAAGCCGAGAAGAAGTAGAGTAAAGCCAAAGAAGAGATGGATGGACTTTGTGAAGAATGATATGGGTAGGAGGGAAATGACAACGGAGTCCTCTCCATTGATAGAGGCGTCGGCTGATAGAGAGATGTGGAGGAAGAACACATGTTGTGCTGACCCCACGTAATGTGCGAAAAGGGCACGAAGAAGAGAGAAGATTATGTATTATGCTGGAACTTAAAATATTATAAGATCAATAAAATAATTGAGATAATTTTGAATCGTTCACACCTTTTTCGTTTTATCATTCACCGTGATGACTCAGGCTGGTTATTTTTTCAATTTTACTTTGTCACAAAAGTTGTTAGTGTCAATATTGTTACGTTGGCTTAGTACCATCCATCCAACTTAATATTTCCTATTCACACTTTACGGTTATCTGCTTTTTCCGAAGACTTAAATCCGGACCTCCTTAAGGCAGAAGTGAGTTTTCGTTTTCCATCTTAGACCACATCATCACTTAGCATCAGGTGAAATTGTGGTCAAATGAAGATCTATTCACGATTAAATAAGTTACTTTGGCTTAGAACAAATTCAGTCCTGCTAGATAAATGGTAATTATGGGAAATGATATAGTCCAAACCATCGCTTCTTGTATAATTAACCCAAATGAACTAGAGTTATCCAAATACTTATAACCTAACACATAAGTCAAGTTATCTTAATTAGCATTAGATTTTGGTGGACGGTATGAACTGAAAACCTCACTATATATCTTCTTAGGATTATAAGATACCAATGTCCAATTATTATTAGAATTACCAATGACTAGCTCATAATACTCTCCATACATGTAACAGTATTTGAGCAATCCACAAGAAGATATTTATATAATGAGATGTATTTTCCGTATTAAGACGCAAAGGTCATTTTAGTTGAGGTCATTGGTCATCGTTGCTTGCGAGTCCTATTTATTTATTTAAAATAGTGATGCCAACAGCCTACGTATCAATACATATATTACACTAGCTGTTGCCCGCGACGCACGCGTTACACTACTAAATGTGTAGGTAACCTAGAAATAAAGCTATATTCGCTGTTGCAATCTGACTTGACCCCCCATTTTTATCCCATGGGACCTGATTTATGGGATTAAAAGTAGCTATGTGTTAATCCAAATTATAATCTACGTACATACCAAATTTTATCGAAATCGGTTCAGCCGTTACAACGTGATTGAGTAACAAACAACTAAACAAACATCATAAACAAACATTTATAATATTAGTTTGGTTTTGTTTTAATACTTTTGGCAATTATAGGCGAACACAACATCGGAATCATTCTCAATTTATAGGCGTAAAACTGTGTTTACAGGAGACCAACATTTGTATGAAAAAAACTAGTTTTTCAATAAAAAGTAGCGTATAAATCCAGGTCAGAATCTACCTTCATCAAAATCTACACTGCCGTTACCACGTGAAAGCGTAACAAACAAACAAACATATAAATAAACAAACTCACTTTTGCATTTATAATATTTGTATGAAGTTTGATTGTGACCCGAGCCAGATAAAATATTGTACATTTACGAGAGTTGAACCCATGACCTCTGGTTTACCCAGCTAATCGTCTCCACAGGGTTAGCCTGAACTTTACATGCCTCAAAACAATAGCTAAGAATGCAATATTAATGCATTTACGAGGACTGCAGTCACCGTGAAAATCGTTGAAATGTCAGTTGTAGAAAGGTCACTCGAACATAACAGAGTCATAAAGAGTTAGTATCAATCATAGATTTATGAATAGGTGGGGGATGTGGGTATAGGCTTGTGCTAGTTACCTAACTGTAAGTGGTAAGCTAGTGGAGAAAACATTGCAATTTTACAAGGTCACATCATGTTAATGATGCAATGGAAGCAATTTTGTAATTAACATCCTAAACAAAAGTTTTGCTTCAATGACACAATGTGAAAATACTTGTGTTAAAAACCGTGAGTTAAAGATAAATAAATAAATATTTCTGGACATTTCACACAGCGCTATCTAACCCCAAATTAAGCAGAGCTTGTATTATGGGAACCAGATAACTGATAGAACCAGATATACCTACTTGTTTTAAATGCATACTTATGATATAAAGAAAAACATCCAGACCCGGAACAAATATTTGTAGATCATGCAAACATTTGTTCCGCGGCGGGAATCGAACCCGCTACCTCCTGCGTCTAAGCCAGCTATTTGCACACTGCGCCACTGAGGTCGTCGGAGATAAAGGCCATTATTATCATATCAGCCATAGGACGTTCACAGATGAACATAGGTTTGGTCTAATAGATTTCCATAGTAACCAATCTTGTGCGGCCTACATCCAACAACTGTTATTAGTCCGTCTTTCTATCTAATTGGGGGCCGTCCTACACTGGGCTTTCTTGTGCATGGTGTCCACTTGAGACCCGTTTTGCCCTAACAGCCGTTAGTTGAGCTATGTTGGGTCTTCTCTTAGTGACTGCATGTTAATTAAGTCTGCGCCAAACATGGTAAATACTGAGTATAATCATTTTAGATGAAGCCTCTTGCCTATGAGATGTCTAGACTTTATTTTTACAAGTCATTTATTATTGGGACTTAGCCTTCAAATGAAATAGAAATTATTTATTTTCTGATTCCAAACTGGAATCATCCACTACTAATAAATAAAATTTAATAAAATAATATATACCTGCAAATTACTAATATCCGCCCGCGCTAACTCGCGCGTTATTTGTCAGTAAAAAGTAGCCTACGTCTCAATTTAGGCTATAATATGTCTATATACCAAATGTCATTAATATCGGTTAAGCCGTTATGTCGTTCTTGAGTAACAAACAAACATACAAACTTTCGTTGTTATGATATTAGTATGATTTAACCGACGATCTCCGTGGTGCAGTGGGCAAATAGCCGGCTGAGACGCAGGAGGTAGCGGGTACGATTCCGGCCGCGGAACAAATGTTTGCATGATCTACAAATATTTGTTCCGGGTCTGGATGTTTTTCTAAATATTATAAGTATCTATTTACAAAAAAAATGTATATAAGTATTCTATCAGTTATCTGGTACTCATAGTACAAGCTCTGCTTAGTTTAGGGCTAGATAGCGCTGTGTGAAATGTCCAGAAATATTTATTATTTATTTATTTATAATATTTTTGTCTGATAGAATTGACGATGTGTAGTAAGACTGTCATCCTCCTTATACACCTTCAAGTTGAAGGCCAAGCAACATCAGCTGACGATGTCATCTTCCTAGCATTATTCATTTAATATTTAAGTATTTTATATGTTATTTTAGTTTGCTATATGTGTAAATAATAATAATATGTGTAAATGTATCCTTCAAAGTACACCGCACTCCGTATCTTCGTAAATTTTACTCCGTCCAAAGGTTGCTTGGAAGAGATCGCTTTCAGCGTTAAGGCCGCCCAATATATTCCATTATTTATTCTAGCCTAGTCCTTATTTTTGTACTATTCTATTCTAAATGTTTTTTCTAATAGTGTTTATTTTATAGGTAACGCACGGTTACGCAGGTTGTACGCCATGACACGAATATTTTGTATCCGGTATAACCCACTTGATGTCAATTGAAGACAAGGCGTCTGGCTCAATACAATTATTTATTGTATTGAGCCGATGGTATCGATGAGATCACAGTATTATTTCTGTGTTAAACTCACTGCATAAATATTTAAGTACTTTTATAAAACTAATAAACGAATGTTATTTTTATTCAAATGGAGAGTCATCTTTTCGGAATTTTAACCTTCTGTCAATTTAAAAAGTAAAAAATGATAAACACAAAACATTCGCGGAAAAAATATTCCAGAAATCGTGAATTGTGGTCGTTACTTATTAAGGTTCGTTTTTTATTGAGTTGAGTTAAAAACCAAAAAAATATTTGCGTATAATTTTTAAGGGTGACTTGCGCCTTGCCTTGTATTTTGTGGCTAAATAAGATTTAGAGAGTTGTCAAATCATAAAAATACCTCAAATTTAAACAATAAGAAATTACCATTTTACAGCTGAGATCCCTTCACCAAAAAGGACCTTATACTTAAACCATCTATAAAAAAATACCACATCAAAATCGGTCCATCCGTTTGGGAACTACGACGCTACAGACAGACAGACACACACACAGACAGGTAGACGTCATACTTATAAAGCTCTTCTTTCTAGACTATTGTCACGTTGCAATAAATCTCTCCTTATTTAAACCAGTCTTAAATCTAAAGTGATTACAACAAGATGAAACTTAATGCAAACTCACGATTTAAAGTTTTTTTCTTCTCAGTAAGTTTAAGGTTCCTAAAATGTTACAAACCGGTTGAAAGGTCTTGGGGTTAATAACCTGAAGTGGCAAGCCTTATATTGAATTTGTTACTTTGGAAAAATACCGGGATACGTTTGAAATATGTACAGGAAGGGATACTTAACCTTTAAAATATATATGGTCGTTTTAGGCCTCTAATATATTTTTTAAAGAATTAATTATAAATGCCTTGATTGATAGGTTTTATTTCATTTGGTGATGTCACCAAATTGATGCTGAAAATCTTAATTTTAATTTTCTGCATGAACAAAAACATAGGCTACTTATATATTATTATGTGAATTTCCTGAATGAAATCACAAAGAAATTTAAAACGACCTAAATTGACCTAGCAATAAATAAAAAAACATACCACATATTTGTAAAAATAAACATTCCTAATAGGCAAGGTGCTAATTAACTATTAATTAATGACTAGGAAAACTAGTTCCTGAACATAACATTGTTTATTGTTAATGTAAATGAAAATCCGTAATTGTACTTCATATAAAAAGTACAGTCAGATGAAGAGATTGGTGAGCAGGCTGGAAGCGTATCTATACAAACAACCAATAAACATCACTTTACAGTTTGATTAAAATAGTAATATTACTCTTTATTGTTACACCAATCAACTTAACATAGAAAACTTAGAAACTAAAACACGGTACAATGGGCACTCTTGTAGCTGAAAGCAATCTCTTCCAGGTAACCTAGGAATAGACTGGATTAAAAAGAAAGAGAGGTGAAGCATAGATTCATATTACAGGAATCATCGTTAGCCATTAAATGGGCACCATCGCATTTGTCGATCTATTCAGGCAACTGTATCTTTACCCGATTACGGTAAAGCCAAAAGGAATTGTTTGTGTTTACCTATGTTTCACGTAGCACCTAAAATACTCATCCGATTTGATGAAAAGGAGTCAATAGATTCGTTATTAAGTTCTCGGTGACGAAGGGTACGTTTTAACCCATCAACGGCAAAGCCAAAAGGAAGGGTTATGTTATAAGCAGTCTATGGATTTATTTTCCACTGTAGTGCCTAAGTAACTCATCCGATTTTGATGAGAGGTGTCAATCAATTTGTTATTATGGTCCGGGTGACAGCTTGTTTATTATTCGTCTGTTGCCACTTATCTTTTCGTCTGAGCGTACATTTGATTGTGGACCTCGAATGCAAATGGAAGTGAACTTGAATGGAACCTGTTTGAAGGAAATCGAAAGTATTATTGTCAAGGGTAATCAAATTCCGTAGGTACAGGCAGCGATAAAAGTTATTGAACAATAGTACATTGTTATACAAGGGGCGTAAGTGATCAAATGCACCTGAGATATTTTGACGTACGAGCAGCGAAAGCGAGTGAGGACGTTTATGAGTCGATGGCGCTATTGATTGCTAACACCTGAGTTTAAAACATAACTTTACATCACGAATGCGAGGAAATTTAAAAGTCTTATATCAGTTTATTATAATCGAGCTAACAATGACCAACTTTAAGAGCATGAGTGATGTAAATTATTTATTTATATTTCATTAAATTGGTTACTAGCAGTTTTATGGATCTACATGTTTATTCGATTTAAAGTTACATGTTAGTTTTGATGTACAGAGTGGGTAAGTCGCGATTTGTGTGACTTTTAGTGCCTTAACCTTAGTTGATACTTTGACGACTCATTATAGTAAGAGAATCAATTGTATCAAAAGAGTACTGAGAATATGTATTTTCCAGCAGACTGTACTACATGTTTTTCAAAATCTTTAATGTTGTGGATTTCTCCAAAACTTAACACTTTATCGAATTCCGTGTATTAATATAATAATGAACGTAGTAACGTAAAAACGTAGATAGATCTCCGGATGCCAGCAAGATTCAATTTTAATAACGCGTGTGATTAATTGGCAGTATCAAACAATAAAACTTATCTAAGTGGCAGCATTAGAATCTTCTAATAACCCTCCCGTCTATCACAATCATAAAATAATGTTTTTTATATCATATATAATATCTTTGACTGTTACGATGTTTTCCATAACGATAATAATTGATCGACCGAAGCGAGATCTCCAAACTTGGGCAAATCGGCGTTGTATGTATGTATGTTTGTTTGTCCGAGGTTACCTTTCGAAGCGTTTATCCCATCATCGTGAAATTTGGTTTATAGGTGATGATGGCACAATTTTGGTGTTACTCAATGAGCTAAAAATTTTGGGGGGTAGTTGAGATATTGGGGGCTTTATTTAGTAAAGGCTTTATCCCTACATAATAATGATGTAATATGCCCCTAGGAAGCAATGTACAGGTACGAGAAAGCCCACTCCACATCCGCTGATAATAACCATTAATTAATTTCCATTAGGTCGTTTCTTCTTGCCATTGTGATGATAAAGAGCAGTGAAATTGTTGCGTAAATCTGATCTCTTACATTATGAGACTGTGGTGAAAGATTTTTCTTATCATAAATACTTCTTTTGGCAAGCTCATTAGGAATAATAATATACATATATACGAGTATACATTTTTTTTTGATGTGTGACATCTTTCCTCTCGGTTTGTGGGAGCGATTTTAGCAAAAGTTACGGAAATGTGTTACAGGAAACCGGGGAAGCGCGCGCTATTTGATTTGACCAATGAGCGCGCGCGGTGGTCAGTCATCATATGCGACTAATGCTCGTAGTTTTTTTACCTTGTCTCCGTTTGACCACAATCTCATCTAATGGTAAGCGATGATGTGGTCTAAGAAGAAACACGAAGATCTAGAAGACACCTATTCTATAAAAACGAGAAGAGAAAACTTTGTAAACCTCTTGAGCTTATTGCGCGCACGGAGTGTGAGATTTGGAATAATTAAAGTTTATATGGAGTAGAAGAGCAAATGCTAAAATTAAAAATAATATATGAATTACGGTCAAATTGTGCAATGGCAACAAGTACTTACAAATCTGTCAAAAACTGTGTTAAATAAATAAATATTGCTAGACATTTCACACAGCGCTATCTAGCCCTAAACTAAGCAGAGCTTGCACTATGGGAACCAGATAACTGATATAATAATACTTTTTTTTGTAAATACATACTTATAATTTTATATAAAAAACATCCAGACAAGGAACAAATATCTGTATATCAAGCAAACAGTAGTTCCGCGGCGGGAATCGAACCCGCTTCCTCCTGCGTCTCAGCCTGCGCCACGGAGGTTGTCAAATGAATGAATTATTATTTTTTTAACCCTCGACGTGAAAACATCGTTGTTATAAGGCGTCAGCCTCGACAGACATAGAGTCTATGTATTTGTGCCTGTGTATGTCTGTGTGTCTATGTATCTAGGCGTCTGTATGTCTGTTGCTGCCGCTGTAGATCGTAATTTGACCGTAAGTTAACTAATAGTTTGTCGAGGATTGGCCGGATTTTGATAAGTAACAGTATTGGAAAGGGTTCGTGAGATTTACAGATTTCATGAACTGATAAGATAATCTAAAACCAAAAGTATGCTATTTTATTGTGTTATTCACGTTATTGCTGTGAATATTCCTGGCAGTTTGACCTTAATACAGTTTAGTTTGACCTAAGCTATATTTTATGACATACTTATAAATACATAATTACGGTTGATTATAAAAAGTTATCTGTTAAAGGTGTTTAAATACTACTTCTACATTATTAAAACATCTGACATCATTGTAGTTTATATGACATATAGGAACCTACTTACCTATCCATTTAACTTATAAGTGGGTGTATGCGTTTCGTAAGCGTAAAAGTTTATTTATTACTCAGCTAGATTTTTTTGGCATTTAAAATTGATTGCAAAATTAAATAGATTTTGCAAGTGCGGTTTCTTCATTAGAAATTTTAAACTGCGTGTGGTCTTAACAATTGTAACCAGTTTTTATAACTTGTCATTATAATATCAACCACAGGACATCTACTGCTGAACATAGCCCTCCCTCACAGATTTCCAGAGATCTGATCGGCCTACACCCAATGGCTCCCAGCAACTTTTATCAGGTCGTCTTTCTGTCTAGTTGGAGGCCTAGTTCGTAGCATCTACTTGAGAACCTTTCTGCCCCAACAGCCATTGGTTCTACGAGCTATGTACCCGAACTCTTATTATAACATGTAATAAAAGCTTTAAATTATGTTTCTATTTGATAATATAGATTATATATATTGAGAACTTTTAAATTCATATATTTCTTTCTTTTCAGGTATGATTCATCTGAGCAAATCATTTGGAAGATCCGTAAGTGAGAAATAGAGTCTTAAAAATACTAGGTCTTATACTTACAGAATTAGCTCCTGCATCCTTTACCCAACTAGAGCTGTATCTAGCCACCAGACGTTGTATAGTTAACGTGCCTATGTTTTTTGAGGTTTAAGAGCCTACTATTTAGACGTAACTTGTTGTTATGCATTGTAGGAGGATCATTAAAAAGTAACCAGCCTTGTTTCTTTCCGCTCCTGACTTATTCGCGGAGCAACAGGCAGCACAATCGACATTGCAAAGTGATCCTTGTGAATAATAAATAAATTAATTTTGACTTTGACTTAGAAATACTTATTTTATGGGTATACATTTTTATTTGAGCCCCAGGACAGCAGATACAAATGGAAGAGCGGTAGGAGGAGTTTGCCTTGCAGTAGGATACATGCTATTGTGAGTTATGTGTTTTGTGATTTGTTATGTAAGACATTAATTGAAAACACGGGTAGGGCTACTATTGTTGTAAAATATTTTTTTTGAAATTCATTACCATAGAAAATATTAAATTTTCAAACCTCTATAAAATAGATAAACAAATAATAATCATTAATCATGTAAGTAGGTACCTATTAAACTGACCAAGCAGTATCGTCACAAAGACACCGCCGATTTACAAAAAAAATTGTTTATTGGTAGTTTATTGATTACTGAAGCTGCTGCCACCTTTGGGGTGGTTTCGGCCAAATACCAGCTCGCTACCTTAGACTCGATAGAAAGGCTTTAAGGCTTATAGTTGAGCAAGCCTATCGATGTTTCACAGAATACATTTTGGGGAATGTGGCTAGAAACTATACGATCTGATCCCGCCATCTCCTTTCCATCAAAGGGCAAACACGCGCACGGCTCAATACCACCCGTACCTAATTAATATACCACGCATTCGCACACACCGTTTTGGTTCTACGTTCTTGATGCGTATAGCTAAGGTATGGAACAATTTACCGTCGTCTGTTTTTCCTAAAGAATACAATCCGGGCCTCTTTAAACTAAGAGTGAATAGGTTTTCTTTAGATCTTCGTGCTTCATCTTAGACCACATCATCGCTTACCGCGTGGTCAACCGAGTTAAAAAGAAAAAAAATCCAGTGTTAAACCCACCTCTAAAATCAGTTAATACGATTCCGGATGTGTTTCTTAAATTAATGTCGTACATAACAAAAAAGGTTACAATAAAAGTTTCAATTCCGTTCTCGATGCAAAAATCCTCTGCCTTCAAAACTTATTTCGTAACTACTCGTCACGCCATCCAAGTTTCTTTATTTCGGCTTAACATTATAAATCAAATTGATGGTGGCTTTGAAACACATAACGGCACTTAGAGACAAGTGACAATTTCATTACTTAAATACTTTGTTATGAAACTCGGTCATGAAGGTATTTAAATGTATTGTATTGACACGTAACTTTAAAAACATTTTATTGGAGTGAAATTTGCATAACATACAAATCGTTGTCCGTAGAATAATTAATCATAAAACTAATGCTGGACATTTCACACAGCACTATCTAGCCCCAAACTAAGCAATAAGCTTGTACTATGGAAACCAAATAACTGATAGAATACTTCTGTAGATCAAGCAAACATTTGTTCCGCATCGGGAATCAAACCCGCAAACTCCTCGTCTCAGCCGTCGCCTTTTCTATAATTTTATGCTTTTAATAGATAAAACCACAGATTAGATGATCCAGTCGATTCAAAGGTTGCCTGGAAGAGATCGCTTTTAGCGATAAGACCGCCCGTTTTCTAGGTTAAGTAATTATAATTTGGTGTATCAAAAAGCGTTATCTACTTATCTATCTCTGGATAAATAATGTAGTGTTAGTTTGTAAGAGGAAATTAGTTAAATAAATACCTCGATCACGCGAGATATAAGATATTAAAAAAAAATTATATTTATGGAGTATCTAGGATTTACCTGTTTTTTTTGACTAAGAGCACCTTGTAGTTTTCAAAAAGCAACAGAGTTGTAATAATAACAGGTTGTGAGGTAAAATAAATAATATTCATTCGTTTATTCCTTCAGAGTTGTATACGTTTCATTATTGATATTGCCCTTATCTCGAGGTCGACTAGTACCACGGATAATTAACTGGACGTGGCCTACTAAATATTAATACAGATTTATAACTAAAGTTGCTACAGTTCTTAACTGTAACTGTGGCACATAAACAAGATTTTATTCCGTTTTATCTATTAAGCTTCATCTGACTAAACCATAGTGGCATCTCTGTCTACCTACTAAGTAAACGATATGTACATAAATCAGTCACGGAGACTACAAAGTATAAAAAAGAACAAACAAAAAATATTTTTCACACCACCTGCTCGACAATGTCAAATTATATGTCTCACCGAAAACAGGTGATTAAATCCGTACGGCTGACCCGGGAGTAAAGTTGTACGGAATTTCCGAATTTTTGTGAGTTTAATTTGGAACCTCATCTGTAATAAAATTTGAATCAAAGAGACCCACATACTAAGAACTTATTCGTAAATCGAACTAACCTCTGCACAGAATGAACCAACCTAGATTTGGTTTTTATTGTCTCGTAGAAAGTGTGAAAAGTAGAGTATTCTCCTCGTGGATAAAGCTGTCTGTATCTTGGGCGTGCTTATACCCCTCTCTGTACTCAGTATTCTAGTAATTCCTTCGCTCCACTCGCTCTGCTAGAATCCCTTCGTTACGTTCGGGATTCAATAAAGCGTCCGTGACGCAAGACACTGTTTTATGCCCTCGTTTAAGTGCGCCAATAATAAGTCAAGGACTCAGCCACGCTAATTTTTAGCTGCATGGTCAGCTCAGCATAACATGCGTCTTCCTAATTAATGTAAAGAGCGTCAAAAAACGCTCCACAAAATTGAAATAAGCTGATTTTCATTAACTTGTTTTGTTATCGTGTCATAGTAAGAGCCGTGAACTATTAAATATTAGTTTAGCTTTGATAGATGACAAGGTAAAACCGCATAGGCCACGATTTCCAAGCAAATAAAGCCGTTTAATAAAACAGTATTCATGGAGGTTGGATATGGTCTATATTCTCACAATCCAGATTATCTTGTGAATAGGTATCGGTACTGTAAGGCCCTTTTTAAGGATGATATTAGAACGTTTAAAAGCGTAGCCATTGGCTGTCTGAAAATAGCGATTTTGGCAATATGCTAAGATTGGACGTAACAAATAAACAGACACAGAAAGAGATAGACGAAGTTACTATCTAGAACTAGTATAAGTATAGTATAGTATAAGTATGGATGGATAACGTATACAATGTATATATAGTATGATTTGTTTGAGAAATTTTGCCGCATTAATACTGTATTTTCAGTTTTTAAACGTTAAAGTAACCGCCAACCGTTTTTGTTACCTCTGAGGTTGGCAGGTAGAAAATGCTATTAGCATTAATCCCTTTTGTACATGTAATTTGTATTTTTATGTAATAAAATATTAATAATAAAGTACTACAAAATCGTTAAAACATTTCCCCATTTACTGATACGCACAGTCGCACAATAAACATTAGCCCCTCAAAAGTAGAGCAAAAGTTGCTTATAATGAGTTAATTCACTTAATGTACTTATGTAGCTATTGCGCACTGTCCAGCGATTGCAAGTAATTGTTTCAGTCTGTTATATAAATACCACCTGCCACCTGCTCTGAATTCGCTCTAGATCAGCTTTACTAATAGTAGTTAGTATGACAAACGATGTTTGCGAAATGTTATCAGATGATCTTGTCAAGTTGGTGATATTATTGATTGAAGTAATTAATCACATTACTATACTAATAAATTTATGTTTTTTCAACTCGTCAGGAATGACTGGTAGAAAATACTGTTTAACATTAAGTCCTCCTTTTGTATTTTTTTTCGGTACCATAAAAAAATTAATAAATAAAGAACTGCTGTAACATCATTAGGGGTTTTTTAATTAGGCCTATACTGTCCCACTGATAAGCAGGCCTTCCTCTTCTTTCCAAATTTTAGGGACCTGTGCCAAAACTGCCAATCTCTCAAATATATAATTATCGTGTCTAAATATTTCTTGTTTTATTCCCACATTACGCGGGGTTGGCACAACATGTATTCCTCCTCCACTTCTCTCTATCAGCTCATTTCCGTTGTCACTTCCTTCCTACCCATATCATTCTTCACACAGCTTTCCTCTACTTCCATATCTATCCATACTCAAATATAACACTCACTAGTCACATGATTTTCTTCCTTTCTAAATATTTCTTAATAGAAATAAAATATCGATGAATTGCTGGAAGCCGTTAGGTGCGGGCTGCCCAAGACCGGGAAGGTTTATATTCAGCAGGCTTTTATTATATGATTCAGCAGAAAAAGTCCTGATATGATGACCATGTTGAAATACATCTGAAATAGACCAGCCTTTGTATGTTAATAAAGTTTGGTAACACTCGGAAATCTTTGTTATTTATCAAACCATACCACACGTAATTACCAAGTACGAATACTATTACAAAATTACCAGGATTATGTATACTGCAGTGAATTATAAACAGTAGTGTGACGTAAGAACCGTAACGAAATTATCGTATCGAGATCGGAATTGCATCGATGGACCGCATTTAGACATAAAACATGTTGCTTCAGACTCTCTACCAGCACAAAGCCACAAAGGGCCGAAAATAACGTTAGGCGTAGCGCGTTAGGCATATGAGCGAAGAATTTATGCCATAACTGATGTTTGAGAGGCCATTTGTTTTGCGGCTAAATGACTAACTTTCACGATCACTGTAAATAATTATTAATTAAAACGGGTATTTATCGTGTATGTACCTTTTTTATTTGTTATTCCGACGTTTCGGCTGTGTTACAAAAGGCGTGGTCACGAGTTGACACAGCCGAAACGTCGGAACAAGAAATAAAAAAGGTACATACGCGATAAATACCCGTTTTAATCAATAAAAATGACTAACTTATGACCAAAATAAACAGGATCTTTAAATGCTCTATGAGCACCCTAGCATTTTATTAGAGTTACACCAGATCACTAAGCTTAAACTCACCTTGTTAGAGGTCTCACATATGTATATATTTTAATTTTAAATGTAGCTGAACTATGTTGGAGTAAGTCCGTATTGGGAGGTTCCTGAAACAGGCGCCGACTACCTGCTTTTTACGTGAATTGAAATAATAGTTGTTTCGAAATTACATCCCACTGGACGCTGTCCTTTCCTGGTTGGTGGTCATTTGACTGTATCTGTACCTTTCGCTTATTTTCGATTACAATGTTGGAAAATTATGAATGAACTACTCGTATTTGTAAAGCAAGTAATTGATTCCAGCCTCCCCCAAAATACATCAGCTAATTTGATTTATTCTAAAATTGACGATCTCTGTGATACAGTAGGCAAAGAACTGGCTGAGACGCAGGAGGTTGCGGGTTTGATTCCCATCGCAGAACAAATGTTTTTACGATCTAGATTTATTTGTTTAGGGTCTGGGTGTTTTTCTATATATTGTATGTATTTAAAAAAGTATATAAGTATTGTATCAGTTATCTGGTTCCCATAATGAAAGCTTAACTTAGCGCTGGGTTTAATAGCGTTGTGTGAAAAGTACAGCATTATTTATTTAATTTTCCTATTTTGTATTAATATGCAAAAGTCTCAGTACCTAGATATTTGAAAATGTATATCTCAAAAATGCAAGAAAAGCTATTATTAGACCTGACTATTTTTGAAATATTGATTGTTATTTATCGACTTATCTTCTTATAATAAAATTATATATCTAATGAATAAATAAAAAAAAATAGCTAGTATTTATCCTGGTTCCTCATAACTAAAGTCACAGGCAGAAACTAGTAGGATGCTCGTTCTTCTGACATAATTATAAATAAATTTAGATGAAAGTCAGTCACAACAATATGATTCTGATCTCAAACCGGCCACACCGGCACTGCCTCTTATTATCTTGTATCTGTGATCACCTTTGTATCTCCTAATTCAAATACTTAGTCTGGTCTTGCAACCTATCAGATATGGTTAGTTATGCAACAATAGATCTAGAGCAATTGCGATTCACTTGTACATTGCACTGAGGACTTGCACTGGACATAAGCAAGTGTATTATAGTCACCACTTGTCACGAGAACTTGAGAAAGTAATGTAAATAGTAATACGGAGAAATAGGTAAGTCACTTTTGCACCACGGACGGTAACTAATCTAAGCTTTAAGCTATGCTGTGCTATGCTGTACTTTGCTGTGCTTGAGTTTAGACAATTTCCTTCTGTTTAGATAGATTAGGAAACAAACACAACTTACAGCACATAGCTCAATGTTCATAAGTCACCCTTAGTGACATTGGAATAATAGTTTATCCATTTTTTAAATAAATAATTAAAATAACATATTTATTTCAAGAAACTAAAGCTTATACAGAAAATCGTAATAGCTTTAAAACTAATGGGGTTAGTGGTGTGGTGTTGCTCACAACAGCGGCTTGTGTATGGGCAGTTTACCCTGGCTGCTATCATTGACAGGACGGTGTTGGAGCTGATCCGCAACCTGCGCAACAGGGATACGGCGCGCTTGCATGTGTAAGCAGTCGATCCGTGCCTCTAGGAATATTCCCGATGCGCTGCAGTAGCAGGGCTTTTGATTCTGTTATCATGGCGATCCAAAGTTTTAACTATAAGACCATTGTAATTTTTTTTTGTGACCAAAAAACATAAATGCATGCTTAATTGTACAGTTGCACAACATTTTAAACAATATCGAAGGATTACATGTTAATATAGGTATTGTATCACAACATTATAGCTAAAAGCGAGTACTTACAGGTAACCTTTGGATAAATCATTGTTTCACATACAAAAGACTTCAACGCGCACCGCTACGGATTTCGTAGAAAGTAGATTGTAGCGGTAAATTGACAGATTCATCACTTTTGTCAGAAAAAAGCTTTATTTTTGGATCTGAGTAAAGTGACTCAAGATTAACAGAAGAATAGAATAATCATTGGTTTGGTACAAACAAAATTACATGTGAAACAATTATGAAGAACAGTGGGTACAATTTAATTTATTTAGGCATTTCGACTCATGTGTCTGCATACCAAAATAGGGTTCTGCTCAGCATATTTTTCACCTAACGATGATTTTTTGCTAAAACTAGCGACAAAAGCAGCGACACAGTGAAATATGAATGATTTTTTTATTATATCTTACAGGCTTGACAGAAACAAAGAAATAGAAAAATAATACCAACAAATAAATGTAAGGATAATGGGCCGTCTTATCGCTGAAAGAAGCTATTTCTTACAGAAAACTTTTAGATGTATAAATAATGTCAAACATAATTGCGCTAGTAAGGATAACTTACAGAACAACTGTAGATTATATTCAAATACAAATCTATTTATTGCGTAATACAAATAAATATGACTGGACATTTCACACAGTGCTATCTAGCACCAAACTAAGCAGAGCTTGTAATATGGGAACCAGATAACTGATATAATACTTATATACTTTTTTTTTTGTAAATACGTACTCATAATGTTTATATTAGAAAAACACCCAGACCCGGAACAAGTATCTGTAAATCTTACAAACATTTGTTCCGCGGTGGGAATCGAACCCGCTACCTCCTGCATCTCAGCGTAAGATGGATAGGTTTAAGGTGTTTAGTATTACATAGTATAAGTGCAGCCATATTAAGTGTCTTACGATTGCAATGTATGTCGAGTTTAATTAGTTGATAGCATTTTGATTATAATAAAAATATTCTAAATATTCCTTCCTTCCTTCCTATTTCTACAAGTAATTTCTTTAGTTTTGCTTTGAGTACATACAGTCCGGAAACAGCTAATAGAGACTTAGGAAGTTTGTTATATATACGGGCATCAAAAGATTTTAACGCGCTGCTGAAATATTCTCATCACTCTTTTTACCAAGATAAGTTTAAGATTGGAGACAAAACGTGTTTCATTTATCACGAGGATTCGTGAGTAATTCAAACATCACGTTTAAAACACGTGGTTTAAGCACGAACTTCGCCCATTGCCCTGCAAAGTTTGTTTATATTACAAGCCAATATAATTTATGGAAATTTTGTGGAAATAAAATGATCTGTCATGATCATCAATACTTCTACTTATTACATAAGCTGTATGTATGTAAAAACGTATTTAAGTTTTTTGAATAAACGAATTTGAATTTGAACACAGATTTCCTGAGCGATCTAGTGTGAGATGCAGCCAACTGCTCCTAGCAACCTTTATTAAATCATCTGTCCCTAGAGCCAGTGGAGATTTTGAAAAATAGTTTCTTAGATAATAATCCTCTTGGATTTTTGTATACTCTTAATACAGAAATCAAAAGTCTATAGATCAAGAAACGTACGAGTCAGGTAATTTGTTTATAATTCCGTAGTTTATGAGCATTCGAACCATTTCACCATTGCAACGTTATAAATCAAACTTATCATAAATAATTAGGTAATAAAGTTATCCTCATCGATGATTCATATTGACATTTTCTTACCTCACCAGTGTTTTGGATAAAACATATTTATAAACATCCTTGGTAGGTGTTCTTTAAAACTGTATTGCGGAAAAACCCAAGAGAGATTCACAGAAGTAATTTATAAAAAAAAATCTTTGGGGCTTTGAAAGAAGAAAGAAAGAAAACACATTTATTTGCATTACGAAAGAACCGTGAAAATATAATTGTAAACAATTAAAATAAACATATTCACGCTAAACATAAAATTAAAATAGTAAAATAGTAAATAGTAATGCATAATTCAGTGTGATGGCGAAAAGGTCTTCAGCTCAGCATATGCTATTGCTGGAACGCTGGTCTTCTGCTGACATTGCCTCGCATACCTACGTAATTTATCCAGCAGCTGGATCTTCTCCACTCCAATGGCTATCTTCTCCAAAGGCCTTCTCCAATCCATTAATTGCAGTCCATAGCTAATTTTGGGTTAGTTCACATGCACCCACAAAAGTTTATTTTACACATATTCGAAAAAGATTCGCCGTATACATTTTCGAGTGTAAAATTTAGTATCGATTTAATTAATTTGGAAATCGGTCATTGCTCTCCGATTCTTTTAGTGTGGTACTTTTGTTTTTGTTTTATAATACTTTATGGTTATGGGAACCGAAACATCTGAATCCTATTTGTACAGTGTTTTATTAACTTTAAACAAGCGATATTATCCACAGACAATGCTATGTAGTTTTAACTTTTGATTTATTTATTTCAGTGAGCAGTTGCAAAGACAAAACTAAAAAAGAATACCGGAAATCGCAATAAAAACTGTGTTACTCTTACAATTTCAAGTATTTGAACTAAGCTTACACAACTTTAAGTCATATCTTAATTAAATAAAATTGAGAAAACAGCAGCATATGGTTTTACAAATAAAAACAATTAAGATAAAATGTGTCATTTCTCCCGTATGCAAGCAGATAGGTGGGCTAAAGTCGCAACTAGATGGATTCCTGTGGATGGAAAGTGACAACGTGGAAGGCCTAAGAAGCTTTGTCGCGATGATTTGGACGCTTTTTATTTGGACGGGCGGTATTTGGTACAGGATCGAGATAAGTGGAGAGATGAGAGGAAGGCCTTTGCCCAGCAGTGTGACAGCATAGGCTAGAAAAATATAAAGATTAAATTAGGAAATAACGCTTTCTGAAACTATGAATTTGTAATAGATGACACGTATATATTGGACTGTGCATTATAATAGATATAGCTCGAAGCCATATAACTTAAAATATAGCCATGCCCCTCTATATTAGATTTCTGTTGTAAGTTACTTTGCTTATGATTAAAATTTAATTTAATAATCCATTGAAAGCTTACACAGCAGGATATGTCTAACCAATAAACATTGCATTAGGTAAATATTAAATTGTGGATTACAAAATGTCCGTACCCTGCCTTCAATATCGTGTCTTTCGTAATCCACTCCTGCGCATGCTAATTTGATCCCAGACACGACCGGTAGTATCGGCACAGTTTACCATAAAACACACGACACACATTAACTCAACACAACCTTAAAACAAGAACAGTTAAAATCCCGATGCATTTGTTTTTGTGAATTGTATATGTTTTGTGTGTGTGGGCAATTAATTTGGGATAAAAAATAGTTATGACTGGATTGACAGGTTATTTTGTCCTTATGACAAATACACCATCGTTTTAACGTATTAGCCATAATACGTCCACCAAACATATAAAATAAATAAATTAAATAAAAACTACAGCACTGCAGCTTTTTTAAACAGAAAGCTTAGATTTTAGTCTAAACTTCTTGAATTTTTTTTAAGATACAGATCTTTACATAGTTTAAAACGAAGTCACTTCCGATGTCTGTTCGCTTAGATCTTTTAAACTACTCAACGGAGTTTAATGAAGTTTTCAGCAATATATTGAGTGATTCAAGAATAAAGTTTATAATTAATAACTCTTTTTGTTTGTTAGCTTGTTTGTTACCTTTACACGGTTAAACGGCTAAACGGATCGTAATTAAATTTTGCAAGGAGATAGATTATATCCTGGGATAGAAAAAGGCTACTTTTCAGCCAACTGCGCAAAATGAGGGAAACCACGGGCGTGTCAGCTAGTTAACGATAAAACTGTTTGCGCTGAGACTTAAGTTCTTATTTGCTTGGACATGTGTCGAAATCTTTCCCGTGTTTTGCCACCAGTGCCTTCGACATTTTGAAAGCAGTTTTTTCATTTGAGTGACCAGAAAAAGTGGTACTTACCAATTTTGTAGAGCAGTCGTCTCAAGGTGGGTCCAACCTACATTGTATGCTTACACAAATCAATAATTGGTACATTGACTGCCTCTGTGGCGCAGTGGGCGTATAGTCGGCTGAGACGCAGGAGGTAGCGGGTTCGATTCCCGCCGCGGAACAAATGTTTGCATGATCTACAGATATTTGTTCCGTGTCTTGTTTTATATATCTATATATATATATATATATATATATATATATATATTATAAGTATGTATTTACAAAAAAAAGTATATAAGTATTCTATCAGTTATCTGGTTCCCATAGTACAAGCTCTGCTTAGTTTGGGCTAGATAGCGCTGTGTGAAATGTCCAGCAATATTTATTTATTTATGTATTTATTTATTGGTTATCTGTTCATTTGAAAAATCAACTTACGCAACGATGCCTAATAACAATGTCTATATATGATTTAAGAGAGTTGTTAAACATACGTAAAATTAAAACATGTTCATTCACTAATTATGTTTAGGGATCGTTATGCAAGCTGGGCTGAAAGTTATACATTTCTGCATACGGAACAAACATCTGAAATTACAGATTGTTAATATTTTAAAAAGTCATTGCTTCTTTCAAATAAATTGCGATTGGTATTTTGATTGACTATATAAATACTTACTTCTTTATTTTCATACTAGTTGTTGCCCGTGACTTCGTACGTGTTACACTACTAAATGTGCAGGTTACCTAGAAATAAAGCTAAACTCGCTGTTGCAACTTGACTTGACACCCCATTTTTATCTCATGAAAACTGATTTATGGGATAAAAGGTAGCCTATGTGGCAATCCAGGTCTACGTATATACCAAATTTCATCAAAATCGGTTCAGCCGTTACGACGTGATTGAGTAACAAACAAACAAATATATATATTCATAATTATGTGTATAGTAGTCGGTACATTTCAATTTTATGAAAGTTGAATTTATATTTATACAGTCGGCTTAGAACTGCATTGTAGATCAATCGAGTACAATTTGTTGAGGTTCCTTTAATTATGATGTTTTTATCGATTTAATCTTCCGCATTAAAAGAGCACGCACATTTAGATTATGCCACTAGCTAATCACAAACACAGACAAAAATAACTAGATATACCTCTTGCAATTGCTTATGCAATTTGCTGGCATTTGGTTAATAAAATTTAAATTCATTCTACGCTGCCGGGTCCATAAAGATTTTATGTGCAAAAATATCAGATTTGCACTAATTATAGGAGAGAAAGTAATAGTCTTAGGTATTTAGTAAAAATTATAATCACCAATTTTTTTGTAAGCTTGTGTTATTTGAGGAGTAAATTATACAATTTAGCACACACTTTCAATTTTTATAAAACATTTTAAAATTAATAAGTTCATTGAACCTTATTTGCTTGAGTGTGAAACAAAATACTTTTTATTCGTTTGCTTGTTATCATTTCTTTGTTTGGCGTTGACCAGAGTTCCATTAATATTCTAGGAAAGAGCTTAAACCTACAGGTTTCAATTAGAAAGTTAAAATCTGTAAGATAATATTCCCGCTACGTCGTTTCTAACGAAATAGTGTCTCATTTGAACAACTTCATACAGTAAAATATTAATGGAACCCTTAAACGCAGATGAACGTGGGAAATGCTCTGCAATAGAGCCTACTGCGAGGTCAGCGATGTCATGACCTGCGCAATATTTCATTACGTTTTTCACATTTTATGACCTAAGATGGATTTATTGAGATACGAGTTGTATGGGAAATGTTAAAATAACTATCTGTTAAATAGACTGTTGAAGTTTTTTAAGGTTGTGGTGAAGTTTTTAATGGTGTGGCTTATATCTGCTGTATATTGGAAAAAAAATCATCATCATCATCGTCAGCCCTTCTCATCCCACTGCTGGGCATAGGGCTCTCTTCGTTGTCGCCATTCGCCTCTGTCCTGCGCTGTTCTAACCCACATACGACCTGCGATTTTTATAATGTCGTCGACCCATCTTGCCAGTGGACGACTTGCGTTCCTGATTCCATCTCGGGGCCACCACTCAGTCAGCACCCTGCTCCACCTGTCATCACCGCGCCTGGCCACATATCCTGCCCAACTCCATTTGAGTCCCAGTATACGCTTGCTAACGTCTTGAACTTTAGTCCGCTTGCGAATTTCCGTATTGGGGACTCGGTCTAGCAGTGTGATGCCGAGCATGGCGCGCTCCATGGCTCTCTGTGCAACTCTAATCCTGTGCAGTCTCCTTCGTGAGCGTCCATGTCTCAGCACCGTAGGTTAATGTTGGCAGGACACATTGGTTGTAGAGGCGGGTCTTCAGACATTGTGGAACGGTGGTAGATTTCAAAATATCGTCCAGCTTGCTGAACACCGCCCATGCCAACTGAAAAAAAACAAAGTGTCAAAATATTGAATAAGCGGGAATAAAGATAACCCTTTTCAAAGCAAATGTTTTTGTTTTGGACGAATTATACAGCTCAATTACTCACTGATTGACAAACGAAATATTACATCTTCTTTCTTACTCTTTTTTTGATATACTTGGGGTATAAGTCATCTTTAACAATAAACATGTAGAAAGTTCACAATAAATAAATAAATAAATCTTTATCATAGAAACCATATATCGAGAGGGCTCAGAGAGCTGTCCTTAAGGTCCTTGCAAAAAAGTCCATCTGGTTTCCCACGTCCGAACTTTACTCACTCTGCCAAGTTCCCACTGTCCGACAACTTTTTATATTACAAACAACCTCGCGCAAACACTCACAGCTTGTTTATGATCCTAATATAACTGACTCTAAGCGCAGATCGGATCTAGTTTGCAAAACTGAAAAACGGCGTACGGCATTTGCCAGTCGTCATTTTTATTTCCTTAGCCCCACACTATATAACAGAGCCAACAAACACATTAATATATTTCCTTTACCCCGCTATAAATGTCAACAAAAATGTCTACAGTGGCTCGTAACACTGTCGTATGAAGAAACTGAAGACCTTTTAAAAGTTGCTGTATAGACTGTAGGACATACACACACAATACACACAAGTTCACACACACACACACACACACACACACACACACACATACACACACACAAGCACACACCCTCTCATACATACACACTAACTCACACACACACAAACTCATATACACATACGCGCACATAATCACACATGCTTATCTTGTATAATTTAAAAAATAATAGTAATAATGATAATTGGAAATAATAAACTCTGGAGGGGGGCGTTAGTGTTCGCGACACAGTTTATAACTTCTGCGAATACTATCATGTTCCAGTATTGTTGTACCATGTTTTTGTTCCAAAATAAAGTTATTTGATTTGATTTGATAGAATGTAACCTGCTAAACACAGCCCTCCCCATAGATTACGAGTCAAAATAATAAAAAAAAGAAATATTGTTCCTACAGACTCATGGGGTAACCTGGCTAAATAAGATTGATAAGACATAACCTGATCTTTTGATTATCTTTGTAAGATCGTAGTCGATCTTAAGCACTATCATTTACATTTATGCAAAACGCACAGACGTCGTGGCAAAAGCAGGTAATTTGAATTTATTAATCACAGCAGGTATTCAGTTCTATGCCTTCACAATGATTGAAAGACTTCATTCAGAACCGCTTCCTGCATTCCATCAATGCAATTCATCTTAGCCGCATCCAGTGCTACACAATCAATAATCACCCTGCATTTCTCCGCTTTCCGCGTCTACAAGAATGCAGTTTCACTGTATCTCGACACCACTCTTCCGTGTGAGATCGCGCACGGCATTGTGATACCGATACTTGCGTTGCGGTTCCGGTGTTCACCACCAAAATACGATACGGAATCTTAGAGGCCATTAATTAACAAGCATGAGTGAAAAAGAGTGTCTGGGCAGTACTAGGTCTTAATAATAATATAACGTTCATTTCAGGCAACATTGAGAAAATACAAAAAAATGATAACAAAGCCCAGATCTAAAAATACTTTAGAGTTTAGAGGGTCTAGAGGACCAGTCAAGTTGTGTGTCTTCACCTAAATTACTTACTAGTGAATAAATAAATAAATAAAGCTGGACATTTCACACAGCGCTATCTAGCCCCAAACTAAGCAGAACTTGTATTATGGGAACCAGATAACTGATAAATACTTATATACTTGTTTTTTTTGTAAATACATACTTATAATACATACTTATAATACATCCAGACCCGGAACAAATATCTGTAGATCATGCAAACCACGTTCCACGGCGGGAATCGAACCCGTTACCTCCTGTGTCTCAGCCGGCTATTCGCCCACTGCGCCACAGAGGTCGTCATTCATGTGCCACTGTATTCTCTCACTATTTATTAGTCTTGGTCCACTGTAAATAAAAACATTTTTCCTTGATTCATGAAATTTTAAGAGGTTCGATGCTACTCGTAAATAGGATCATAATAGGCTCTTCAAATTGAATCAGTAAGTAAGCGTAGTGCCCAATCCTGGTGACAAAAGCCGCCGTAGATAGGTATAGTTATTATTAAACATGTTTTCAAAAGTAATTATTCCATTCCTAGCTCGTAAATGTAGCTCTCGTTAAATTCAATTTGTAAATTTCATTTACTATGTTGCAACTTTGTAAGCCAGCAATTTGATCATGTGTAGCCATTTCATATTAATACAAAGTAGGCAACGTTTCTGTATGGGTGAGCCAACTGAGTAACCGGTAGGTTTGGCAAGCAGGTACCCAGGTTGATTTAATTATATTCTTGCCGATTGAAGGACCGATAATCCAATGGTGTAACTTGATGTTTTAAATTAATTACCATTTTAGTTTTAGAACAACTGCGTTTCACTAAAGTATTGCCTAACACTGTTTACTTGGTATTTTTGTGATCTGGTATATTTATACTTAAAACATTGGACCCACTACAGTCGACTCTCGTTAATTAAAACCTGTGATAATTCGAACCTCTCTATAGTTCAAAGTTATCACGGGTTCCCTAGAAAATATCTTTATATTTCGAATCAAATCAGTACATTTTTATGCACTCGGTAATTCGAACGAAAATATCATTGCTACGTATGTATTATAACAACACGACGCGTTAATTCGAACTCATCGACGTCAAACACTTGATAATTCAAAATTGCGGAGAGAAAGAGACAGAAAAATTGCAGAACTTGCAGATAGAACACTGAACTTGCACTTGTACATTTTGAGACAAGTTTAAACTTGTTCGTTTTTGTTATGATTATGACACTTCCGCACGAATTGGTTTGTTAAGTTTCAGTTACTGTTACTCCTTCGTTGGTTGTATACAGATTAAAAGTTTGTATTAGTTATGAGTCCAAAAATCATTTGATATTTCAAACACTCGATAATTCGTATTATTTTAGCAGTCCCTCGAATTTCGAATTAACGAGAGTCGACTGTAGCTATTTTTTTAATGCCACTAATATGGCAAACATGCATGATTTATTCCCCCTTATCTCAGGACTTTGCGAAGTGAACAATCTGAAATTAATATGAGTGATAGATATAACATACAAAGATTACAGGAAAAATATAACAGCCTCTGTCTAGAACAGTTTTCTAGATATATGTCTTAAAAGTTTTCTTTGTTTACCGGTCACATAACTATATGGCGCTGTTTATATAAATCAACCAATCTCGGTTCTGAACCCTCGGTACGCGAGTCCTTCTCGCACTTGACTGGTCTTCTTTAATATCTTAGTCTACACGCGGAAGACACATGGTACATGATTGGACTTATTACTGTTTTGCTATCTAACTCCAAATGATATAATTCAAGCAGTAAACGGTGGAATTTCAAACAGATATGCTCGCCAATAAAAAACTAATTGTCCATAAAAAGTTTACGTAATAGCACCGCACGCGTTGCGTAGCGTAAAACTATTTATTAATAAACGATCTTTTCAATTAAATAACTTTTCTTCACTCATGCTCAGAAAAATGGTCATTGTAAACTCAACAACGCCTCCGTAAATGCGATTTACAGCAGTAATACATTTAAAAAGAATGAGACTCATTGCATTTATATTATGCTTCAATGAAATACAACCTCCATGACAAATCATTATTTCTATTTACAAAAGACAGAGGCCTCATTTTTAATATGCTATAATGATATACAACCTCCATGACGAATTCTTATTTCAAATTTAAAAATGGAAGAAGCCATAGTTTGGTAGTGAAAAGAAAAACAATGGATACCGGAAACGCAAATTTGTTTTTAGCTACAAACTGTTATTAAAAAAAATCCTTGCATTCGTGATAAAAAGGTATGTGTTTCGTTTCTATGCGTATCCACATTTCTTATTGAAAATATTTCAGATTTCATCGACTGAATCTAATAAATTCAAGTGTAAGCCATAAACACACCAGTGACAATGAACTTAATAGCTCGTTGTACATTAGGCTACAAAATTTCTGAAAAACAAAAACATGAAGATATCACATCTTTATCATCTTCATAAAATCTAAAGCAACTTTATGGGCGCTAATTATGGTCTAATAAGATTATAATCAGATTTTTATAACCATTTTCTTATGTGAATGGCTAATACTAAGTAAGGTCACCGCGGCTTATGGGCAGTTGAGCTGAGATTTAAGATATCCGCCGGAAGAGGCGTAGTACATAACCTTGTAAATACGTTTGTTTGTAGAACATTTGATTCATCGCTAACGTTCAACTGAACGCGGATAACAATTGACAGTCCACTGCCTACTATTTACTTTGGAAGGTAACCACTAGATAGTAGAGCGGAGAGTTATTCCATTATAACGTTTTGTTAAGGTTTTTAGCCAACCTTCCGTTATTTGATGATTCTCTCCAAAGATTGTCGGAAAGTGATCGCTTTCATTGGCGGTTAGATCGCCCGTTATACTTAAATATATGTCGGAGCGTTGATGACTGAGAGTATTCCGGTCTTTACAACGGATAGGCAATCAACGACTTTTGTTTGGAAACGTCAAGTAGACGTCATTTGTCACTTGAGTAAAGTCAACACGGAGCGAGGGGGCGCCACCGAGCAACACCTTCCGGTCCGATCGATCATTTGTTCATTCGTTCGTGAGGTTTGACCATTCATTCATTCCGATTGAAGACGGATATAGACTGATTTCACTTTTTTTTTACCTGCAAACTGATCGGTGGTCCCAGAAGCTTCGGCGTTGAACTTACCGCGTTTCCGTTCGTCTAATCAGAAAAAATCTTTGGAATCGTATTTCATATCGGAGAAATTGGACAGCATGCCCGGGACCATTCTCCGTCATGTATATCTGTTACGTTGACTATTTTCTTCATAATGGATAATAAAATAGCCGGAATAAATACATGTACCAAATCAAAATTTAATTATTTGTGACTATTTATATATAACTATCTATATATATAAAACAAAGTCGGGTTAGTTACACCATTTATAACTCAAAAACGGCGGATTTTGATGATCTTTCATTTGTTGGATTTGTCTCCGCCCCGAATAGCAGAATAACTATTAAAGTATTGGTAAAATTCACCCAAAAAAAAATGACGAAAATTCATTTTTTTTATACATAGATGTAGTTAATAATGGCTGACTGACAATTCTACTGGCAACGTACATTGGCAGCTCGCGTTATATGCATGTCAAGGCGGTACGAAGTTCGGCGGGTCATCTAGTATTATAAGAAAAATAAATTAAACTATATCATATTAAACATTTTATCGGTATTTAGGCACTGAATGAAGATTTAGTGATGATACATTTTAGTCTGGGTTCACAGGTTGCTCCAAAGAATTTAAATCGGTGAACATCAAGGCTTACCTCGGATATTAATTAAATTACTCTTACGAATCGATGGCACATGTCGTTTCAATCTTATCTATTCGAAGAGTCAAGCGAATACAACCCTTATGTCAATGAGATACTAGTGATGAGAAATGCAGTGAGTTTTGAACCTCGCTACAACGTCACGTCAAAAGGCCAACTGATGCAAGTGCGCGCGCATAAAATACATGAGTACGCCCTACTTTGGTGAAATGTCAACATCTTGGCGTCAATAGTATGTAAATTAATCCGGTTTTAATTTGGGTAATTAGTTCTTGAAATGTTAAATTGTTTTTATCATTTCTTAATCTGCACGCAAGAGGTCTTGTACAGTGTCAAGAAATGTTAAATGTTCTGTAGAAGCGAAAAAGAATTTTTTCAGTATTTCTATTGTTCCTTTTTAGTATTTGTATTTTCCACTAACTGAGGTCTAATCTCGAACATTAAGAATCTGCGCATCTGGTGTTAAATAATGCTAACAAGTTGGCTCAAAAGAAACAATCGCAATCAACATCAGTGTTTTCTCCACTGCAGCACAGATTTCGTGACAAAAAATACATTATTTCTATTTGATACAGAATGCAGTCTATGGATCTAAGTCAAAGTCAAAATATTTTATTCATCACAAGGATCACTTTGAAACGTCAATTTTACTGCCTGTTCCTTCGTCACCAAGCCAGGAAAGAAAGGCAAGAAACAAGGCTAGTTGTTTTTTTAATGATCCTTTTAGCATACATAACACTAAAGAAAATAAATTACGTCTAAATTGTAACATTTTTAAACGGGTTGGAGCAATTTCAATCCCAGCCTCTCTATCATCAACCCGATATTTTCTAGTAGGCTTTTTATAAAAAAATTGTTTAATTATGTTTTTAAATTTGTTTATTGTCAATTTTTGTACATTACTTGCCCTTTAAACGATTTACTAACTTTATGGAGTCTACAAGTGGCAATAGCGAGTTTATCTGTATTTCTAGTATTACAATTATGATTATCGCTATTTTTCTTAAACATATTAATATTTTTGTGAACATACATCAGATTTTCATAGATTGACAAGCGAATGTCATAATATTTATTACTTTGAACTTATTGCGTAATGATTCTCTGGGGCCCATATTATAAATTGCACGAACAGCCCTCTTCTGCAGCACAAAAACGGCGTTTATATCTGTTGGGCTATTTGAAACGTCAGTAAGTTGTCTTATCGGACACCTTAGTTTTTATCGGATTCGATTCGATCGAAACGCTATTTTAAAACTATTTCAGGTTGTCTATAAAGCTCGGATGATATAACTATAATTACGGGCGTAAGTACCTAATTAGTCAGTTGTGCAGACCTTTGCAACCAGTTACTGTCGTTACTGTTGGGTCCATAACCTCAAAAAAGTGGTAATAAATACCACAAATAGTTAAAAAAAAACTCCGGGTTGCCCCATTTACCACTAGTATCCTGTTCTACACAAATAAACAAGTAAAGCAGAACGCGGAAGCCTGGTCGGTTCGCCGTCCCAAGGTGACCTTCTGTATCAATGTCAGAACTAGTTCCACCCTCCCTTTCACCAGGTATGATATAATTAAGCTGCCCTCGGGGTTTAGCGTGATGTTTTATTCCGTCAGGTCTTGATCGAAATTAAGCTATTTAGAAAATGGGAAAATGATAATGGATTTATTGTTTATCGAAATTGCATTTATCAAAGAGTTTGTTTCTAATATCACTATCTTGAAAACCCTTTCTAAACTAGACAAAGGGTTTTACATTTTCGTAAAAACCTTGAAATCCTCTTGGGTTTTTGCGGAGAACAGTTTTTTCAATAGATAATTATCTCCGTGACATTGAAACCTTCATTAGTACTAAAGTTTTATAAAAATTAGTGCTATTTATCTGGCTTTGCATATAAGCGTGCATAGTTCTTCCTGTTCATGATGAACTTTTTACCAGCTGCATTTTAACCAGTGTTCTTTCCAATCTATAATTTCCACAATTATCCGAAGAATGTTAAACTGATATGGTTGAATATTTTTTAATTATTGACTGAATTTTAACCAGGATTCCTTTAGTCCATATTTTTCAACAAGGCGAAGTTTCCGCGTGGTAACCCTTTAAGGCGTGGTCCACCGAGGTCGACCACTCCGCTCACTCACTAGCCTACTTTGATCGCAATGCACTGGAACTTAGGTATGCTGTTTGGAAAAATTCAGAATTATTATTATTTATAGTAGGTACGACAAATTAAGACCACTTAATTCTTGGTTTCCAAAACAGCAACCGTTTCTATTTCTAACCTAAATCTTCTTGTTAATGGGTCGTCTAAGATATGCAAAATTCCCGAATCTCAAAAACACTTAGGCCGGCTTCCACAACTATCCCTAAACGTATTTAGGCACTAAACATGTTTTAATTTAATGTACTTGTATGATTTGACAACTCCTTAAATCATATTTAGCCACTAAATACGTTTAGGCATCGTTGCCCAAGTTGCCCTAAATCGTAACAAGGTGTTTACGCGTTGATTAGATTTTGGGTGAGAATCAGTATTTATAATATTAGATTAGATTGGATTCAGTTGTACTTATTGTTCTTCATAATTGATTCATGTGTCATTTTGTATGTACTAAATAAATGTTTATTCTATTCTATTAGTATACTAGCTGACCCGCCGAACTTTGTACTGTCTTGAAATGCATATGACGCGGGCTGCCAATGTTCGTCACCCCGGTAAAATTGTCATTCAGCCATGAGAAAATAAATTTTCTTCAAAATGTCTTTTTGCGTGATTTTTAACGATATTTTAATAGTTATTCTGCTATTCGGGGCGGAGACAAATCCAACAAATCAAAGATCATTAAGATTGGTCCAGCCGTTCTTGAGTTATAAATGGTGTAAATAACCCGACTTTGTTTGATATATAGATTATACTTGACACTACACGGTCAATTTTGGTTGTCGAGACTTGGAACAAATATTTGTGCACTACATAGCAATATAATTTACCACCTCACTCAAAATTAAGGAAGTACGATTGTTATTGCCTCCTCAGTAATACATTATCAAAAAAATTGCCTTTTTGTAGTGAGAAAAATGGGTATGGCTATGCAATTTCGCGCGTGCAAATAACCCATTTTTTCTTAACTTTGTATTGTAATTGGTACTTCTGAATGTCGATTAACCTTATCGAAGAATGAGATTAAGATGCGGAAGCTATAAGTGGTTGCTGTTTTAAGAGTTGCAATTTGGTTGCAAGAATACCTGAATACTTGAAAACGAGCTCAATGAACTTAATATAATAATAGCGTCAGATCTTTTGACGACCTCCGTTGTGCAGCGAATAGCCGGCTGAGACGCAGAAGGTTGCGAGTTCAATTCCCAACGAGGAACAAATATTTGCATGATCTAGAGATATTTGGTCCGGGTCTCGTTGTTACTCTATATACCTATATTGTACGTATTAACTAAAAAAAACGCGTTTAAGTATTCTATCAGATAACTGGTTCCTATAGTACAAGCTTCCTTAGATTGGGGCTTGATCTCTAGCATTATTTATTTATTTATCTACAAATGTGATAGTTTAATTTGTGATAAAAAAATTGAGAAGCTACGCTCATTCTTAACAGTAATTATGTTAGAATATGGTACTGTTTTAGTAGTGCCTGTAAGCTTTCCTGTCTTTTGAGACTTTGATGATCGAGAAAAGAAACAAAAACAATTAATTATCACAATCATTTATATAATTAAACGAGTTTAAAAATATAGAGACTCGATTGATAAAGTAGAGTTTGAAGTTACATCATACGCAAAAAGTAATCGATTAAAGCCCTTCAAAGCTCTAGAGAAAATATTTTCACTTACCCTCCAATTATCCCTCAGTTGATAGAAAGTTCTCGCTTGATTTGAATAAATTAGAATGACGAATGATCTGAACATGATAAAAGCATAAATAACGAATGAAAGTTCAACTTTGAACTTTGATAGGTTATAACGTTACTAATTGATGATGATTCTCACAGTAGCATGTGAAGATGAGCGTATAATTTACATATAATAATAAATAAATCATTTATTATGCTACGGTAGGAGTAATTTTATCTTCTGATACAAATGACGTGGGTTCAGATTCGAGTAACACGAGGGGCACTATTGGTTTTTACACTCAACACTCAACTTATGTAAGATAAGATAAAATAACTCTTTATTATAATTACCACACAGAAACAATATAACACTAAAATAAAACTAAAAAAGGCAATACAATGGGTGACATTCTTGCACTTTTTGTGTATTTATTCATATACATATAAACATGTTTACAAATGGTATAAATTAAATTATTTTATGAACTAAAAAGGTGGAAACGCTGAATCAGAAATTCACTAGTAAAAATTACAATGATATACATATTAAATCATCTTCAAATTGATAGATAGAGACTACCTTAATTAAATTAAATAATCAGTGCAACCTCTAAAGACCCAAATACAAGACAATAGTCGTAATGTTGGTTTGTTTATTATGCAATGGTTTCATGATAATAATAAATTGGTAGGCGTTTTATTCATTCTCAGTCTATTAAAATATAATTAATTTTGAATTACACAGCCAAAAACCATAAATATATGTCGTGTACTAGTTAAACAAATGACCGACCTTGTCAAATAGCAGGTTTTGTTATACAAACATCTGATTCGCTTTCGCAATCCGACTGAGAGCCAATTGACTCCTAATGACAGTACACTGCACACAGACAGTACGGTAGAAAATCAAGAAGCACTTTGTTTTGTTCCAAGAATTCGTCTCTTTGTAGTTGAGTTGTTACAGAATATTTTGTAAGATGTACTCGTAGCTTACGAAAATCTCGGTGTAACGAAATGTTCGGCAAGAAAGAGTATAAGTTTGGATTTTAATTAACATTTACCTTTGCTTATGTTATATATATATATATATTTAGTCTAATAATTTCCAAAAATTACTTAACCCTAGAGTGGCCGCGTGTGTTATCTATGTAATCAATACTTACGGAATTGTAAAATTCTCAAAAACCGCTAACATGAATTACGAGCGCTTCTAGGTACTTTAAGTTAAATAATTGGCAAACGCACTCTGCTGCGCGCGAGCTTTCTTGGCATTATCCAGACAGAAACCACAGCAACGTCAACACAGGCATCAACTCGATCCATAGGTCTCAAACGTATTTTATTTGAATTTATAAATGGTATACCACGCGACCAATTAGGTCAGGTTTTAGTACGCGACCACTGAAGGGTTCAATTACCTAGTTATCAAATCCCAAATCTTTCGTGTTTATAAAAATTCTACTATCCAGCTATCTTTTGGCTATATCAGAGAGATCTTTAAGACGTGCTGCTCTTCTCTTGCCAACTACAGGAGCATTTCATCATTATCATCATCATATCAGCCAGAAGACGTCCACTGCTGAACATAGCCCACTCCCATAGATTTTCAGAGCAACCGATCTTGTACGGCCTACCTCCAACGGCTCCCAGAAACTATTAACAGGTATTTCCATCTAGTGAGGGTCCTACGCTACGCTTTCCAGTGCGTTGTCTCCACTCAAAAATCTTTCTGCCCCAACAGCAGTCAGTTCTCTAAAAGTTCCCCCACCAACTACCTCAGCTTGCTAATCATTTTTACTGTCGGTGACATTTACCTGCAGAAAATGCGGTCGAAGCTGTCGCTCCTATAAAGGCCTCATAAACCATAAACGTATGTGCCTACTTAACTTTCAACTGGCATCGCTTAATTATCTCTTGTAGATGTTAGAGGTCAATGTTAATCAAATAGATCCTACAAAAACAAATATATATTTGTCAACTCTTACTGCTCTGTGGCGTTAATAAAAAGATATTCAGAAGCATAGCCTCAAAAACTTTTATCTGGATGAAGAGTCGTGATTCATGCATCTGATCTATAATATTATTAATATATATGTACGTAAGTACATATTTATTCATTTTATACATATTTATTTACAATTATTTATGTACCTAATATGTACTATGTATTTAAGGTTAAGTAATTTTTCTTTTTCTATTATTACGTTTATTCTTTTTACACCACAGCCAATCTTCCATTAAGCAATGATCCTCTCCATCCAAAGATTGTCTGGAAGAGATCGCTTTGTTAAGCGATAAGACCTCTCATTATGCTTACATTTATTTGTTTCGGGTCTGGATGTTTTTCTATATATTATAAGTATGTATTTACAAAAAAAAAGTATGTAAGTTTTCTATCAGTTATCTGGTTCCCATAGTACAAGCTCTGCTTAGTTTGGGGCTAGATAGCGCTGTGTGAAATGTCCAGCAATATTTTTTTTATTTTTATGTATATCTGTTGAGTTTAGCTTGTTGTTATAAATAATTTTCATTCACTCATTCATTCATAGCCGTTCTATTGATAGCTCCCTATACAGATAATAATCTGAAAATGTTTAAACTTCTCCCAATATCTATTGTCTACTACGTAAATGATGTGTTACCGTTGTTCATAGGCCGTGTCCCCATCACGTTAATTTTCCTTAATCTTTTCAAACACAAAGCTGTGAATGCTTGCAAGTTCGTCTTAGTAAAGATTTGTTTTGGCTAATTAAGAATTTTCTATTTAATCTATTTATAATCTGGCATATTTTTTATCGGTTTACGATTCAAAGAGTAACCGTCAAAAGCTTATATCACGCATAACCCAGGCGAGTTCAAGAGCCTATGATCAAGATTAGATCATCGTACCATCTGACGTCGAAGGCCGTACTTTCACCTCCCGAGACATTCGCCCAGCGACATTGAACTTGGCTTGCATAACGTTATGACATTTTATGGGCTTCGATTCTGTTGACCATCAGAGGCCCTATGAAGTGGTGCAGACATCAACATTAACTTGGTTTTTTTATGACCTTAGATGGAATAAGCCTATGCCCCCCTTGATGTTAAATAGTTACCATCGCCTATACCCAAGTATTGCTTAATAGGCCACGCACCTTAGAAACGTGTCCTACAATGCACTGCACTGCGTCTATCAACTTGAGGCATACAGGTGTAAAGCTGGCTGCTGGCGTAAGGCTTCTTGGCAACAGAAATAAGTATGGTGGTAGCACTTCCCAGGCCCTTTCACAAGAAAACTCTTTTTTAGACTACTACTTTTTTAGTTACACTAATATGTAGAAGGTTGGTTGGAAATTATCCTTCTACAAGTTTTTACTTCAGTTTTTAAACATGCAGTTAGCGCCGCTGACTGTACATAAAATTTAACTACACTTATCTATTACACGTGATAGAACAGATTATAGACCAATACGTATTCCGAATCTGAGCGTAAACGTAGATTTTTTATCAGTTCAGCTTGGTTGAGTGTTAAGTTTGGAAATAAGAGCCTTAAGCCTCTGGGTGGCATCTTTTTGTAGTCTTGTCGTTATATCATATCACACTAATATTATAAATGCAAAAGTTTGGATGTTTGTTTGTTACTCAATCACGTAACGGCTTAATCGATTTCGATGAAATTTGGTATGTACGTATATTATATCCTGGATTAACACATTAACGCGTGCAAAGCCGCTGGCGGAAGCTAATAAAGCTTTAAACATAGTGTGAGTAAATAAATAAGGATACTCATTCTTAAAATTCTCATTATTAACCCTAACTGAATTAAAAGTTGATAAAGCAATAATTTTTTTTAAATCTGAACTTTTATCATTTTGAAATGAAGTATAAGACTGTGTAGTTGTAAGGAAAACTCTTTTAATTTTTAGTTAATTACCTTTTTGAAAAAGTATACCTCTTTTGCGAAAATTGTGGTCAGCCGAAGACTCATACACATTACCTACTGTACTGACAGCTTATTTTATTTTATTTTTTGAAATTTTGGAAAACTTACAGCTAGGTTACAGAAAAGGTATTTGAGTAGGAAATAAACAACAGTGAATGCTACTTATTACAAGAAGGCCAATTAAAAGTTTCCGCAAGTAAGCAAGCTGGTATGGAAATGGCCTAAATACATTAAAGAATATCAAATAAAATACTGTGTTACAAAATGCAAGTATCGATTTATAAACTAATAATATTGTTGCAAATATAATGTCGTGTTACTGTTCAAAATGATAAAATTTATTTAAATACTATTTGACGTGCTGTTTTCGCGATCACATTCAATTTATTCATGATCCAGTTTTTGAAAGTTACTGTAAAGGCCGCGAGTGAACAAGTACATACATGACTAGTCTAGGTAAATCTAAATATCAATATTACCTTGACAAACATTGTAACTTCGAGAGACTTGCTGTTACATTGAGTCATAAATTCTAGACTTGCAGGTTCTGTGGACACGTTTTGAGCAATGACTAAATTATTTTATGGGTATTGGTAAATTGTTAGTAGATTGGTAGTTGGTTTTGGTTTCGTGGGTTGAAGTAAATACAAAACATTGTAGCTTAGAAAAAACGTGTTCTCGATGTATAAAGTGAACTTGCCCTGATTACAAAATACTTTAAAAATTCGAGGATGTCCTCCATGTGGCTCATGGTTTAGTTTTGGTTTATCCTATAGGTTTAAAACTTATTATTTAAATTTTCGACAAAAAAAAAAAATATGTGTCGTTCATCAAACGATCACCATCGTAATATATTTATAATAATTATAAAGCTATATATACGCAAACAAATGTTGCTGGATCTAGAATTACTGTTATAAGTCATGAAAACCTACATTATCGCCGTATTTTTCTTTATGC
Source organism: Philereme transversata (assembly GCA_963924445.1). NCBI lineage: Eukaryota > Metazoa > Arthropoda > Insecta > Lepidoptera > Geometridae > Philereme > Philereme transversata. Next base: position 18,898,753 of record OZ004342.1, read on the forward strand.
AGTCGTGAATGAATTTACAAAATACTTAACGGGACTTGAGAAAAACGATACAGGTGAACAAATCAAATATTTACTTTGCAAAGAACCATAAAAATGTGTTACAAAGCGGTAACAAGAAATGAATAATTTAATTAAATTTTGACCAATTTCCGCTTAAATTTCGCATAGCTGTCGCAACGAAGGTAATCTTATATATATGACTAAAATGTGGGTAATAGAACTGATGATAAAATTACCATCATCATACAGCCTTAGGACTCTACTGCAGAGCATAAGCATCTCCAATCACTCGATTCGATAGCAATCGCTCAGCTAAGATCAGCTTACTACTACTCCATTGGCTTCCAATACGAGAACTCGCTCCTTTCCTCTATCCATCTCTTGTCAGTTGTAGGCTCCAAGGTTGCGCAGGTCAGACTCCAGCTCAAGATCATCTTACGGTTATAAATAATATATCATTATCATCAGTAAGTATCATAGACAGATATCTTGTGCTTCTAAAAACGTGACTTTGTCTTATCTTCCGCATCAGCTTCAAACATTTTCAATACACTTGAATAAAACTCAGATGAAACTAATCACTCAAGTTCGCCAGCACGAGCCATGACGGACTCGGTGGACGCATTCACAGATGTCATTGAGATAATCCTCACAATGGATGCCACACTAACAATAGGGTACATTGTACTGTCGGTTAGACAGAACGGCCGAGGAAGCAGAGGCCATCAGAACCTTGGACATGTGAAGCCATCGATGCTTTACATACAATCGCCAAACCGTCAGAACTAATTGGTGTTGCAACGAGAAAAATCGTATGTTGTGTGTATGTTGGAAGCGGAACTGTTGATTTCCGTTCTTATTGAGACAATAGGTCGTTAGTTGTATAATATCATCAGGTGGCTCCCGGCAATCTGTTGCGAAATGGTAAAAAATGCAATTTATTCTCTGATTTAACACGGCAGCACTTGCATTAGGTAATGGTTGAAAAAAGTTTGATGTGTTCATTAATTTGTCATGATTGCTTGCAAGCTTCATCAGATGACAAAATAGTAGACAGACACCCTCAGTTTGAGGGAATTCCGTGCCACAAAAAACGCATAGAGCCTTAGATTGCGTTAAACACCGGGTTCGTTTAGATTGAAAGCAAAAAGATGGGCAAACTAAATAAAATATCCATACGGAATAATCAGAACGTAATATTGTCACTGGTTTCCGTTGCCAGTTTAATGTAAATTAATATACACCTCACGTTAAAACCACATTTTGATAAATACAAGATTGTTGTCATATTTTTTGCTGTGAATTCTTCCCATCGTTTGAATCTTCCAAGAAAATACAAGAGAATTTCATACGAGTAACAATTACCAAGCTAAAGCTACTCCTGACATATTGTCGACTGAAGTATGAACAACTTACTTTGATGGCAGAAAAAATACTAACAACGCGTATAAATGTAATGTAAGTAGGATTGATCACTGTACCTTTTGAGTCTATTGTGATTTTTTGATGGACGTTTTTGAAATCTTGCTACAATAATGAAATTACAGGCACAAACAAGTTAGACGTAATGTAAATAAATAAATATTGCTGGACATTTTCACAGCGTTTAGACCTTTGCACGGGCGTTTGTCTAGCCTCAAACTAACTAAGATATGGAACACTTTGCCGTCGTTTGTTTTTCCTAAAGAATACAATCCGGGCCTCTTTAAGGTAAGAGTAAATAGGTTTCTTCTAGATCTTCGTGCTTTATCTTAGACCACATCATCGATTACCATCAGGTGTGATTGTGGTCAAACAAAGATATATCCAGTTAAAAAAACTAAGCGGAGCTTTGTACTGTGGGAATCAGATAACTAGCATAGTTCTTATATACTAATATAATGACATAAAATAAATAAATATTGTTGGACATTTCACACAGTGCTATCTAGCCCCAAACTAAGCAGAGCTTGTACTATGGGAACCAGATAACTGATAGAATACTTATATACATTTTTTTTGTAAATACATACTTATAATATATAGAGAAACAACCAGACCCGGAACAAATATCTGTAGATCATGCAAACATTTGTTCCGCGGCGGGGATCGAACCCGCTACCTCCTGCGTCTCAGCCTCACTGCACCACGGAGGTCGTCTAGGCAAAGCAAACATATAGGCAAAGTTTTAGTTTGTGACCTGTGAGATAAATCCATTGTTATAGGCAGTAGCCGCGAATAACGTCGACATTTTGTCTCATAAAATATCTACTAAAATCTCTACGAGTAAAATGTCTTTCGTTAAGTGATTAGTACTCTCATATACAAAAATGTTTTATGTTTTTCAGCCATTGAAATAAATCGAGAAAGTTTATGAGTCATGAGGATGAACCGCTGTGGGATGTTGCAATTTGTTTTATTGAATTGCTTATATGGTGTCATTTATTTACCTTCTCTTGGAAGTTAAATTAATGTTTTTTTTTGTTTTCAGGTAAGACTTGATGACGTAAAGACCAAAACTAGTACACTTCAATCAGTAAGTTTATTTCCATTCTGTTTAAAAATCTTTATTTCTCATTTAAAAACATTGTCACTTACTCATGTCTGGAGTACTGCTCTCACCTCTGGGACAAATCAGCGAAATACCAGCTAGAGGCTCTAGATCCAACTTAGAGAGGAGCCAAGAAGTTCATTTGCAATGACGAGTTAGCAGATGCAAGGCTCCACAGCCTCTAGCATCGTCGAAACGTTGCTAGCCTCTCGGTTTTCTATCGGATACATTTCGGAGAGTGTGCTGCGGAGCTTTTAAACCTGATCCCACCAACCCCATTCTATCATCGGACAACCAGAGGCTCCGCGGTGCGCCCCTGCTACATGGTAGACATACCTCCCATACGCACAAAGCGGTACTCTTCCACCTTTATTATGCGCACCGCCAAGGAGTAGAACGCCTTGCCGCTGAGTCTGTGTTTCCTGATAACTACAACCTAGGGGTCTTTAAATCGCGAGTGAACAGGTTTCTTCTAGGCAAGCGTGTACCATCGTAGACTGCATCATCGCTTTCCATCAGGCGAGATAGTGGGCAAATGCTAGCCTATAATTTATTAAAAGAAAAACTTACTATGAGAAAGAATTATGAACGTTATATTATACGTCGTCTCAAATTAACATTACATAAGTAGGTAGGTACATAAACAAATTAATTATATAATAAATTGTATAACAATAAATTAATTAAACACATAATAAATTAAATAATTTAGTTATAGCATTTAAGTAGGTAGTAGGTAGGTATTTAGGAAAAAGTTATTTCCATTTGGCACAAAATATCCCCTTTAGGGAGTTCTTTTTGGATAAGGAAAGAAAAGTACCCTGGAGTCTTCAAGTTTAGAGTGAACGTGTTTTTTTAACAAGCGTACAACTCCGACAACACCATTACTTACCATTAGGTGAGATAGAAGTCAAGCGCATGACCACCACCAAAAAAGTACTCCTTAGTTACTTAGGAGTAAATCGACAGAACACTAACGCTACGTCTATGTTTCCACTGCTATAGCATAGCTTTATTATGTACTAGCTGTTGCCCGCGACTTCGTACGCCTTAAACTACTAAATGTGTAGGTAACCTAGAAATAAATCTAAACTCGCTGTTGCAACTTGACTTTACAGCCCATTTTTATCCCATGGAAACTGATTTATGGAATAAAAAGTAGCCTATGTGGTAATCCAGGTTATAATCTACGTACATAGTAAATTTCATCAAATCGGTTTAGCCGGTACGACGTGATTGAGTAACAAACAAACAAACAAACATATCGCATTTATAATATTAGTGTGATATATTATCAGCGTTGCTAACTAGTAACTCCCTGCATTTTTAAAGATTAAAATAAGTAGTAGAAGGATGATTTCAAAAAAGTTTAATCAAATATAGATTGTATCTAAACAAACGACGTGTTATAAAAACTTTTTGGAAATTATCCTTTTACAAATTCTTCTTTGTTACTACAAAAAACTTAAACACTATTTAACGCGTGTTTAAAAAAATCATTACCAATTTTTGCATAGGTTTTTTTAAACAGTGTTTAAGAGGTGTTTAACTTTTTTGTGGTAAGGCCACTTATTTTTAATTTTAATCATGCTGGGGGTTATCATTTAGAAACGCTACCTGTACTTAAGAAATCAATTTTAGGAAGTAACAAACTGACATGTCCGGGAAATCAATTGGATAACATGTGATTTGATGTTACTACAAAGTAAACCTTGTATTTGAAAGACATTTCCTTGTTTACAAATCATTTTGTGTGTCCATAAATTTATAGACGGGAACTAGTTAACTTATTTGAAATATACTGCGTGTCACCGCATTTACGACATTAATTTAAATCTCGGGTAGGGCTGATGGCTATATTGTTGTAAAATAGCTTGTTTTCAAATTCATTACCATGAAATGTTTTAAATTTTCAATATACCTTAATTTCAAGTTCTAAAATATCAATGAAACAGCCTATATAAAATAAGTAAACCAATTATATTCGTTCATCATGTAAGTACATGTTTAACTGACTAAGCGGCATCGGCGCGAAGGCGCCGCTTATTTACGTTAAAAATGGTTTATTAGAAATGTTTCTTTTTTTCTCTCTCGCTCTTGCGTTGGAATATTGGACGCTACTCGTTGCTAACGCTCGCGCTGGCCTGTAACAGGCATTCCCTCTCGCACTGTCTCTTTCTATTCCCCCTCCCCAGGAGAGTTGAACGTTTAACGCAACAGTGCTTTCATACCCCCTTCATGGTAGCGTTAAACGTTTAACGCAACCTTGTTGGAAGTCGCATTAGAAGTTACACTTCAAAAAAACATATGGCTGATATTATGATCCGATCATCTGTTTAGAAGTAACAACGCCACAGACAGATACGGACAGAGAAAAATTTCAAATTAATAACACCATCACTCTTTTTACGTTATTGGTTAACTACTATAGAAGCTAGTAGACATACGATAAAAGACGCATAAGCCACAATAGAGGTCAATGTAACAAGAAAGTTTAATGGAATACTGATGAGGTTACGACCTCACGCGATCACGACACTGACCTAGGTCTGTTGTACTAAGGTTACCTAATCGAGAACACGGAGTCTGGGACAATGTGCCTTGGGTTTCTAAATTGTGGCGACTGTAATATAGCGGAGATGCGGGATACTTCAGTCAAGAAAAAAAGAATACAGGATTCATTTGATTACAAAAATGATCAAGTTACATCAAATTTCTTAAAAATAAATTAATGACCGAGTTAGCGCTAAGTGTAATAAAAAAGTTTTCAGTAGTTTAGATAGCTTTGGGATTGATAGACTCATAAGAAATTTAATTATGAGCATAGGGCGTGAACCTGGCGTTTTTTTTCGTTGGTACTTATAGTGCGCCATTAATTTAGCTGTAACTATTGTTGATCGTTATATTCTAAATAGAGCTTTTTTGCGTTTTAATTCGAACTCGATATAGAACAAGCATATGACCCACCTAATGTTAAGTGGTATATAACCATCGCCTTATGTGCCTGTAATTTTACCGGCAGCCATACCCATCAAACCGAAACACAGCAATTCTGCTTGGCGGCGGAAACAGTTCTTCCCTGGGCGAGCTCTTTTACAAGGAATTCTAATACTCTAATCTCTGACTGCCTCCGTGGCGCAGTGGGCGCGTAGCCGGCTGAGACGCAGGAGGTAGCGGGTTCGATTCCCACCGCGGAACAAATGCTTGTATGATCTACAGATATTCATTCCGTGTCTGGATGTTTTTCTATATATTATAAGTATGTATTTACAAAAAAAAAACGTAGATAAGTAATCTAATAGTTATCTGGTTCCCATAGTACAAGCTCTGCTTAGTTTGGGGCTAGATAGCGCTGTGTGAAATGTCCAGAAATATTTAATTAATTTATTTATATCTCTTATAAGTTTGTTTGGATATCTTTTTCACACCACCATCACCACCACCTTTCGCCTTTCTTCCCTAATAAGCTATTTAATCTGCACATTGCCACTTCCTATCAGAGCATTCTAACCTTTGATCTATCATGTCAAATCATGCAAACAAAGATCTTAACACATACCCTTTTTTTTATACCCTGATTCAATCATAGATCATTAAATTCTATTCAGTGCAATTTCAGAAAGACCTTGTCAACTATTTCAACAATGATCTGATAACAAGCTATAACGGCCTGAATGAGATGTGATTTGCAATAGCAGTGTATTGATATTTTGCATCCACTTAAATAATGTACACATGGACTTATTCAAAACGATGCAAACTCGTTAAAACAATATTTTAGTGGTAGCTTGCTTGTGAAATCTAACATAACCTACGTTGGAAAAAGTCAAGGAATTTCTAAGCATCGCCAATACTAAAGCGTCCCAGATTTTTCAGTGAATCTGAAGAAAAGAATTAGTGCAATAATATGATGCATGCATCATTATTATGAGCTTGTAGTTACACCAATTGCTGGGTATAAGTCCATTTTGTATCATGAGATCCTGTTTTAGTCTGATAGCATCTAGGTCTAATACACGATCTCTCGGTAACATTCCCCATCTACAGGCTTTTTTTTAATAACCTGTACTGTCCCACTGCTGGGCAAAAGTCTCCCCTATTTCCTTCCATTCCTTGCGTTCTCCAGAAATCTCCGGCCAGTAAGAGTGGAACCCATCCAGATCGTCGCGCCAACGTTTTCGTGGTCTGCCTCGTTACCGTCGTCCTGTAGGTTGCCAGTCGGTGGAGATCTTAGTCCATTTTTCAGGGTGCATTCGCGTGACGTCATGACCCGCCTAGTCCCATTTGAGTCTTGCAGCCTTATACCCCACATCGATGATTTCGGTCTAAGAGCGTAGTGTTGCGGATTCTATCGGTTTGCTTAACACCTAAAATGCTACACTCCATCGCTCTTTGGCACATCCCGAGTTTGAACTTTTGTGAGTCCGTCAATGACCAAGTCTTAGCACCGTAGGTTAGGATAGGTAAGATATACATTATTATTAAAATACAATAAATTATGTCGTATCTTGAGTGTCGCAACAACATTAAATACCTTTGGTCATATAAATCAGGAGGTCTGATGAAACTCAACAACGGGAACATTTATTACAGTCCACCGAACCCCACTCGATTTCAAATGATCGATTACTGCTCTGACGAATCGATTCCACGTGTCATGTCATTCGACTAACGATCATTTGATTGGGACCTCGTTATGGTGTTGTTGCTATCTGTCCAAACTAAGCCTTTTATGGAATTTGAAATTGTCTGCATCTGCGATTTGTGTAATCTTTGATGATTTCATCAATGATGTTTGTTTTTCGATGCTACTGTATTTTACATCAAATTAGTATCTTCTTCGATGGTTTATTTGTCATTATGATGGTTTTTGTTTACTTGAATTGTGCAAAGGTTACTTCTATTAGTCTCTGAAAAGAAAAAAACTGTTCACGTAGCTTCAAAGTTCATTAGAATTAATATGGCACAGAGCCCTATAGTTTAATTGAACTGTTGAGAATCAAATTTAATTAAAGCTGGTATATAATATGGTTATCCAGTAAATACTTTGGGATATGGTCAAAAGTGACACATTACTAACCGATATAGGTATTCCACTACCTGTGTGAAGATGAGGTCAATTCCCAGAGGAAGATGAGGATATTTCAAAGTCAAAGACGAAATAGTTAACTTAAATCAGATATTGCAAAGGTCTTAGGGTGCTCCCTAAGCAAATAAAAAACTTAAGTTTACTCTTTTTTAACACTATTTGTACTAAAAACGGGATATTTACCATGATTTGTGAGTTCTTGAGTGTCCCGATATTTCGACGCAGTTGCATGCGCCATGATCACGGGTAAACTACACGGGGACACTCAAGAACTCACAAATCATGGTAAATATCCCGTTTTTAGTACAAATAGTGTTAATAACCATGATAGTTTCAAAAGTTATACTCTTTTTTAAGCTTATTTTGCGCATGGAGGAGTGTGAGATTTGGCAAAGTTAAAGTTTATATTGAGAATGATGGACGACCGCTAAAATTAAGTTTAAAATATAACTAATTATGGTCAAATTTCTACCAATGTGCACTGGCAACTAGTAATATTCGAACTCGCAAGATGAATACATTTAGGCTTCCATCGATTGCACCATTATTGATGCAGCATTGCATCGTTTCTAATTCTTGTTAATCTTGTTTCTGAATCAGTTGGTGGTAAATGATTTGGGCGATTTCAAGTTTGAGTCGTAGCATGATTACAACACAGTCCATCAGATAAGTGCATCGATCATGTAGTTTGTTGCCCTGGATAAAATGCATTGCGGTCAGAGTTGCATCAAATGCGGCGCAGTAATGAGAGGGCTGACCCTTAGATGGTGCAAGTTTTGAGAGTTGGCGAGGTTTCTTTGTTAAAATCGTATTTCATTTTATCATTATACAAGCTTCCACACGTGGCTTCGCACGCATGGTAAGTCCATAAAAAGTAGCCTATGTCTCGATCAAGGTTATAATCTATATGTGTACTAAATTTAATTCAAATCGGTCAAGCCGTTTAGTAGTGAAAATGTCACAAACAGACAGAGAGACAAACAAATTACTTTTGAATTTATAATATTAGTATGGATATTATAGATATTATTATAGTTATAAGCGTGCAAGGAGTATGAGATTTGGCATAATTTAAGCTTATATGGATAAGAAGTGCTGAAGATGGCAATTAAGTTAAAAAATGACATACGGTCTAATTTCGACCACTCTGTGGGCAACTTGTTACAACAGTTTTTCCACAGCAAAAAATCGGTTGTACTGCAAATCTATGAAAAAGAAATAACAAATTCATTTATTTATAACGGCAAACAATTAACAAAACATAGTACACAAAAATAACACAAATTTAAACATACCTAAAAAAAAAGAACGCCTACAAAATTTGGGTAAGATAACTTTAACAGATGTGACAAAATAGCGTATACCTCAGAATTTAAATATGGGGAGGCTAATGTTCAACAGTGGATGTCATTCTAGTGCACAAGCGTAAGTTTTGCAGTTCCCTATGTAAAAATCTATTATTTGTATTAAAAACGGGATATTTACCATGATTTGTGAGTTTTTTTGTTTACCCGTGATCGTGGCGCATGCAACTGCGTCGATATATCGAGATACTCAAAAACTCACAAATCATGGTAAATATCCGGTTTTTAGTACAAATAGTTTTGCTATACAGACAAAATATTGCAGTGTGGAATTGAACGAAGCACGAGCATCGCTTGTGCACCATTATATAGCTTCCGCCAGCAGCTTCGCACGCGTGTTTTGTCAATATTAAGTAACCAATGTTTTAATCCAAGCTATATTCTATCTATGTACCAAAATTCTTCGAAATCGGTTCAGCCGTTACGACGTGATTGAGTAACAAACAAACATCCAAACGTTAGTATTTATAATATCTATATTTTTTGTTATTTTACACATTGCCTGAAAAATATGTTACATTATTATTATTTGGATTAAACCCTCGCTTCAGCGTTTCTCTTGCGAGGTCAGATGATGCAATCCTTATGCCAGCATCAACGTAGAAATAATGGACACAAATAAGAGTAAGTACAGGTAAATCATAATCTGTCTAATGTTTCCGTGGGAAGTGAGTTGTGAGAAAAAATATCACAACACACGTTAGGTTTGTATGAGTGTTGGAGTTTAAAGTCCCAAAGGCTTCGACACGATTTACTTACTATGGTTATTGCTGAGATGTAAACTCTAAAAAACCGACAAGTCCAAGTCTGACTCGCACACCGAGGGTTCCGTGGTTTTTATCGTAATTTAACTAAAATTAACCTGTTTCGAATTTTTTCCTTTACTTGTGTTGAGACCTTTCTTCTTGCCAAAATTCATGATTCTATTCAGGTCTACGGGAAGAAACTTATAGGTTATAATTTATTTTCGAGCAAAATATACGACATAAATGGTCGTATTTTTTAATTGCGTTGACTTAGAAGCTTGATTTTTACAGCTCTAAGGCACCCTAGACCTATCTAGGTATGTGTATAAGTTTAAAGAAATAGATATTATGACATTCCCTTGTCAATACATCTATGAAAATCTAATGTATGTTCACAAAAATATTAATTTGTTTAAGAAAAATAGCGATAATCATAATTTTAATACTAGAAATAAAGATAAACTCGCTGTTGCCACATGTAGACTCCATAAAGTTAGTAAATCGTTTAAAGGGCAAGGTGTGCGCTTTTATAACAAACTCCCAAGGGATGTACAAAAATTGACAATTAACAAATTTAAAAACGTAATTAAACAAAATCTTTATAAAAGAGCCTACTATAAAATATCGGATTATTTAGATGATAGAGAAGCTTGGGATTGAAACTGCCCCAACTCGTTCAAAATGTTACAATTTAGACGTAATTTCTTTTCTGTATTATGTACCTATTGTAAAAGGATCATTAAAAAAAAACAACCAGCCTGGTTTTCTTGCCTTTCTTTCCTGGCTTGGTCGCGAAGGAACAGGCAGTAAAATTGACGTTTCAAAGTGATCCTTGTGATTTTAATGAATAAAAATATTTGACTTTGACTTTTTTGACTTTGAAATTAATTTCAATTTGATACCTCTACCTACGCGTTCCAGAGAAAAAATGTCTTGAGAGACGGACATATATATTATAATTAATTATAATAATTATAATTAAATATGCTGATCTTCCGTTGGTCAACAACCAGTACTCTACATCAAAAGGTTGTCTGAAAGAGATCGATTTTTAGCGATAAGATCACCTATTGTGCGAAGTTTGGTGTAAGTGAGCCTTCATCGTGACGAAGCGTGCTTGCAAATAGCTAGTGTAAATTTCAACAGATGCGCCGGCGCCAATTTGATAAATGGTTGTCGAACGGGCCAATGATGTGTTGGCAGATGTTATTCCAAAGATGGCATGATGAATGATGTCCGGAGGTTATAGAAAACCGGAATATTTAGATTCACTTTTGAATTACCTTATGTATACCAACTTCAAGAATCTGTATCTTCACAAGGAATTCTACTACTCTTAAAAATGTTAAAAATATGTTCAGCAGTGGACGTCCTATGGCTAGTATGATGATGATGTTCATTTTTTGGTATATTAGACGTAAATGCTGAGCCACATTGCATTGCGTTCACTGAAACATTATAGGAACAATCTCACGAAAGCTCAATTAATCACTCTAATGACCAGTGCACGCAGACAATTATTCAGACGAGCGCAAGCGTAATTCGTAAACTATAAAACGGCTTGTACAACACTGCCGGAATTTAGTCACTCGCTTATCAAATTAGGCCTTTTGCGTTAAGTCGTGACATACGCGCTAATTTTCGGAAATTCTTACGTAATTTGCTTACCAGATTTCAACGGTTTATAAGAGCCAGAAAGAAACTCGAGTGTCACGTTTGTTGGTCGCCTATTTTAGGGAATGGTATAAATGATTATGATTTAGAGTTAGATCAATGTTTGTGAATTTTGGATGCAGTATATTAAAACAAATTGTGTACATTACTGACTTACTTGGATAAAATGGTGTAGAATAGCGTAGAATAGAATAGAATAGAATAGAACGCTAGACGCTTTCGTTTTGTATGTGCGCGTTTGACATTTTTCCTACTTACTTACCTTCTCGTTTTATTTCATCTGTTATGTGGTCGTATCAGTCTAGTATCTGTGTGCGTGTTAAATAAATTAATAGTCTTTTTTCTTTCGTTTGTGTTACGCTTGCACGGACACTTGTCTAGATAACCAGTCCTTGTAACATTGCATGTATCTACTCCACTAATTATTGGAACGTGATACAATTTGAGCAACTTCCGTCACCTGCCCTAAGGCGAGTCCACACGATACGATCGGCTCTCATTTCGCATTCTTTCTTGCGACATTGAATTGGTAGGTACAGTTCAATCAGCCGGAACAGTTTACCAATAGAAGTATCTAGGTACTTACTATGCATAGTTTTAATTACATTTACTTTTTAAGCTGATATTTTTGAAATGATATTCTTTAGGCGCGTTCGGCATTTTTCGAGATAGATAAAAACCATTGATGCTGCTGGGTGCTGATGGGATTCTGCAGCGCTTCGGGGGTGTTTGCCGATGCGCGGGTTGACTGTTTCTACACAGTCATGCGAAAGCGGTGTACATCTCTATTGCGCAGGGTTCGGGCTAGCTCCAGCGGCATCCTATGCGTGTTTGCAAGTAGGTTTGATTGCCAGTATATGAATCATTGCTGCATGGTACATATACTGCCAAACAAAAATACCTAGATTAGTTATAGTTTTTAGATATACCGTTAGATTATTATTATTTATTAATTATTATTATTATTTTTTGTAATTGTAATTTGATTGTGTACTTAAAAATTTGTGTTCATGTATTTTATTTTGTATTAGTGTTAAGAAATTATGGCTTTTAAAATCTGAAATAAATGAGTTTATAAAAATCGGGTATAGGTAGCGGCACGGAAGATGACAAGGGCTTGGACTCATGATCCTCAGCGAACGAAAGATCGGGAGTGTCCCAGGCTACTCGCTCTATAAATATAAGTTGCTAATATAAAATATAGGTTGGATTCAAAAATAATGTGGTAAATCTAAAATGTTTTAATGTAATTTGCTTACTCATCAATCCATTCCATCAAAAGGGCGTCTGGTAAGATATCGCTGTTCATACGATTCTTACGCTGTCTTATAGCACCAATTTTATGCATAGATTTTATAATCATCATCATTTTATAATCACGAAGGGGCTTCCCCCTTCGTTGTTAAGCAATCGATCTTTTGCGGCCTGCACCAATCGGCTCCCAACAGTCTTTATTAGGTTAACTTTTCATCTAGTAGAATCTATATATGTGTGCCGCACACATATACAGATTTACGATGTTTTAATTTTAATGATTTTGTTTTACGATGTGCAATTAACTATTTTCTCTTGGTCTACTTTTAAGGCCTTTCTACCAGAGATGTGTGAGGTAGTTAAGTGGACGACCCCGACTAGACTAGTTTACTTCAGCTACTTCCACAGCATTATGTCATACGGTATACTGCTGTGGGGGAGTGCTGCAGATATAAACACCGTTTTTGTACTGTAGAAGAGGGCTGTTCGTGCAATTTATAATATGGGCCCGAGAGAATCGTTACGCAATAAGTTTAAAGAAATAAATATTATGACATTCCCTAGTCAATACATCTATGAAAATGTAATTTATGTTCACAAAAATATTAATTTGTTTAAGAAAAATAGCGATAATCATAATTTTAATACTAGAAATAAAGATAAACTCGCTGTTGCCACTTGTAGACTCCATAAAGTTAGTAAATCGTTTAGGGCATAACAAACTCCCAAGGGATGTACAAAAATTGACAATTAACAAATTTAAAAACGTAATTAAATACAATCTTTATAAAAGAGCCTACTATAAAATATCAGATTATTTAGATGATAGAGAAGCTTGGGATGGAAATTGCTCCAACTCGTTCGAAATGTTACAATTTAGACGTATTTATTTTCTGTATTATGTAGTGTAAAAGGATCATTAAAAAAACAACCAGCCTTGTTTCTTGCCTTTCTTTCCTGGCTTGGTCGCGAAGGAACAGGCAGTAAAATTGACGTTTCAAAGTGATCCTTGTGATTTTAATGAATAAAACTATTTGACTTTGACTTTGACCTCCGTGGTGCAGTGGGTGTATAGCCGGCTGAGACGCAGGAGGTAGCGGGTTCGATTCCCGCCGCGGAACAAATGTTTATATGATAATACAAAATAAAATAGTATATAAGTATTCCATCAGTTATCTGGTTCCCATAGTACAAGCTCTGCTTAGTTTGGGGTTAGATAGCGCTGTGTGAAATGCCCACCAATATTTATTATATTTATTTATTTATTAAGTTGAAGATAAGCTACGAAACTGTGTCTATTTCCAACAAAGCTAAGCTAAGTGTAGCGATGTAGATGTGCGACGATAGCTAAGATAGCTCGCTTCCTTAGCTTTAACGAGTATGTTTAAATCTAGCTTCGTTGAACCCATTTGAATAAATGAACGAGTGAAAAGAATCAAATGATACTATTGGTGGGTATAACACAATCATAGCATAGCATAGTCGTTTTTGCGGGCGACTACACGACACAGCGCAAGTGCGCCACACGTCGCAGACTTTAGGTGTCAGCAAATAGTTTTAAGTATTACTCGTAAAATATGTATGTTAGTCACTAAGGTATATATTTATACCAGCTTTCGCCCGTGGCTTCACTCGCGTAGTTTGCATATAAAAAGTAGCCTATCTTTGAATCCAGGTCATAAAATCAACACACCAAATTTCATCGAAATCGGTTCAGCCATTGCGACATAATTGAGTAACAAACAAACATCCAAACTTTGTTTTAAACATCTTGTACTTGTCTATTTTTGCCTGAAATAAAGATTTATTATTATTATTGTAGCACATCTCTTGTGGAAAAGCAGGCCTCCTTTAAAATCACAAGTCAAAGACCACATTAAACGCTTTTCTAAGTATCCAATATCGGTATTGCCCAGTTTTCCAAGCAAGTACCCGTCGGACTTATAGCAACGTGTGAAAGTGAGTGTGGTCCATTCGCATTTTCCATTGGGTGCCGATCATGGAGAAAATGCATATTTATAGACTTGCCTTCTACAAGTTCATATATTTTAATATGTATAAGTACGTGTCTGTATGTTAAGTAATTTCGTATGATGCTACCGGTTATTGCAATTTACGGATAGGTATATATAGTTAGGTATATATATTATCTGTAAGACAATTACTGCCACATAATAATTAAAGATATCGTTTTTCGGTAGCCCTATATGTAAACTATTTATAAGTTAGAATTTTTTGGTGATGGATGATGTTATAATATGCTGAGTGAAGTAATTTTATGTAAACGTCCGTGTGAAAGCAACACTGATTTTATTTTAGTTTGATTTTGATTTTTAATTTAATTCGTGCGTTAGGTAGATCGCAAATTAAACACAATACAAATTTTATTTTGAAAATTTAAAAATCTTTGTACTGTTTAGCATGGCTTACACCATTGTGATCCCTAACCATACTTAGCGACTATGTTTAAATTTGACGTATTTGTATATTTGATAACTCTGTAAGTCATATTTAGCGACTAAATACGTTTCGGCACCGTTGCGCAAGTCACTCCTAGGTACCATTTGTTTTTCATCATAAAAAACAAAAGCAACACTAGGTAGCTACCAAGGTCCAACGCAGTCAGCGTAAAATCAGAAGCGTGCGTAAACGCAGCGAATTATAGTTACGAAATTGCAAATTGATTACAGAATAGGGCTGCGTAGTGTGCGGTGTGAACCTGTCGAAATTAATTCTCACAGCCTGTTTGGAGGTGGTTAATAATCGCTAGTGTCTTACGGCTGGGCTCTATTTATTATGTTAGCCTTTGAATGAAACTTGAGAACCAACTAAGTTAGGGAATCTCTATCTGAGCATCGATTCTTAGCTACAGAGGGTCGTGACCTCTCGTCATGATTCTCCCTCTTATTAGGGTTTTCCACTTGTTTTGGTCGTCATAAATTGCCTTGTGAAGTTGAGTTTCGAGCGAGGTCGTATTTGCGGTTCTTCCATCGCATGGGGCTACGACCTCTGGGTCAAAGGAATAGGTGCAAAATTGGAGATTGTGACAAAGTCAAAGTCATCTGTTTTTCCTGAAGAGTAAAATCCGGGCCGCTTTAAGGTAAGAAATAGGTGTCTTCTAGATCTTCGTGCCTCATCTTAAATCACATAATCGCTTACCATTAGGAGAGATTGTGGTCAAAGGAAGATCTATTCGTGATTTAAAAAAAGTCTAGTCGCATAGATAAGACTGGTTAAAGTGGATTTTTTTTAATATAAATTATAGGCTAGCGTTGGACCACTATCTCGCCTGATGGTAAGCGATGATGCAGTCTACGATGATACACGCTTGCCTAGAAGAAACCTATTCACTCGTGACTTGAAGATCCCTAGGTTGTAGTTATCAGGAAACACAGACTCAGGCAAGGCGTTCCACTCCTTGGCGGTGCGCATAATAAAGGTGGAAGAGTACCGCTTTCTGCGTATGAGAGGTATGTCTACCATGTAGCGGTGGCGCATCGCGGAGCGTCTGGTTGTCCGATCATAGAATGGGGATGGTGGGACCAGGCTGAAAAGCTCTGCAGCACACTCTCCGAAATGTATCCGATAAAAAACCGAGAGGCTTGCAACCTTTCGACGATGCTCGAGGCTGTGGAGCCTTGCATTTGCTAACTCGTTATTGCAAAGATATCTTGAAGGAAGACCTACTTACAGTACAGGGAGGGCTAGCTATGTTTATTAGTGAACGATGAATGTAACGTTGTGTCCCACATGCATGAATGAATACACTGTCAATGGAACCTATTATCATACTGTAAATTATAACTACATAAAAGATGTTTCAAAGTAAGTATCCTATCAGTAATCTGATTCCAATAGTACCTTCCAAAGCTTTGTTTAGTTTGGGGCTAGAAAGCGCTGTGTGAAATGTCCAGTTTTCATTACTTATTTAATCACTTTTATCTTAAACCAACCTAGCTGACTTAGCACAGTAACTGTAGACAAGGCCCTCTTGATTTAAATGCCATTTATCGGAAGAAGGAAGAAACTTGTTTAGGGTCTTGAGCACAGCGATTGCGAGAATGACAGGGAAGTAGAAACGTTGAGCTGAATCCTTTCTTCAAAATTAATACAAACATAACTTGGCAAAACACAACTAGCACTTATAAAAATCTATTAGGTTTTGGAGGGGGACTCGGTCTGAGTTCCCCCTAATTAAAACTGTTAAAACTGTATTATAAAATACTGAAACAAATTATAACCGGAATGTGTCAGACTACAGAATGAATGCCAGCAGCGCAATGTTTCTTTCTCTCTTCTCATCACTGACAATACAATACAATACAATACAATACAATACTTTATTAATAACTCCATAGTTACAAGTCATTTTCAACAGTAACTTATTATTATAAAAAAATAACAATTAGTTAATACCAATAAAGTTCATAATTTAATTATAATAAAATTCAAATTCATTAAAAAAAAATTGTACTAGTCGCGGTGCGATATTCTATAGTGTAGGTAGTTCATAAAACTCATCTACACTATAGAATATCTCACTCAACAACCACTTTTTAAGCCTGCTCTTGAATATAGGCACGGACGCTGCTGTCCTTATCGATTCTGGCAATCTATTGAACACCGATGGGCCCATAATATATGCGGACCTCTCGGATTTGGTCAATTTGTGCGGCGGAGCCACAAGATGATGCTGAAATTTGTCACTACGTAGGGCACGGGATTTGTTAACGCCCCGACGCTGAAACAAGTCCAAATTTGTAAAGGTAAACAATGCCACCTGGTATAGAAGCTCACATGGCAGGGGTAGGATCTTTAATTCTTTAAAAATGTCCCTACATGAGACATCTCCTGGGACACCCACGATAGCGCGCACAGCCCGCTTCTGCATCACGAAGGCGCGCTGGGTGTCAGCGGCGCGCGCCCACAGCTCGGCTCCGTAGGTGACGGCGCTGTGGACGGTAGCAAAATAGCAGGAGCGCACCACGTTGCGGGACGCGGTGCTCGCCAGCCTCCGTAATGCAAAACAGGCCCTCCCGAGCCTCGTGCATAGCTCCTCTATGTGGGTGTCCCACACGAGCGAGCTGTCTATGTAAAAACCCAACAGTTTCGTAGTTTGGACTTGCTTCAGCATGGTATTCCCGGCGGTAACCTTAAGTGAAAGAGGTCTCCTACCATTTAGGGAGAATGTTATGTAGCAAGTCTTATCCCGGTTCAATGCCAGACCGTTAGATTTGAACCAAGACTCAAGTTGTCGCACCACCTCATTCAGCCCATGCTCCAGTTCGCGATCGGTGGGTGCAGTAACCACCGCGGCAACGTCGTCCGCGTACATGAAGATTTCGGCGTTTTCGACGACACCGGGTAGGTCGTTCAGGAGCAAGCTAAACAAGGTGTTCGACAAGCACGAGCCCTGGGGAACTCCTATGGTATTCGCCAATTCTGATGAAGTAACGCGCCCCCCATCACCCACTACCACTTGAGATCTGTCAGACATGAAGGAGGTGAGTAAAGATAACGCCGGACCGCGGATTCCATAGAACCGGAGTTTGTTGGCGATGAGATTGTGGTCAGCGGTATCAAACGCGCGCGAGAGGTCACAGCATAGCAACGCGACGCGCTGGCCAGCCTCGCGCGCGCTCAGTACACGCCACACCACCTCGCGCACCAGGTCCGACAGTGATGACATAAAAGCTTGTCCTGGCTACTCAAACTATTGATCCGTATTCACATGTCACTGTCCCGTGAATTACTGTAGGAGTGGGTTAAAATACGTCACAAGGTTGATAAAATATCTAGCTCAAAAATCTAGATCGCAGCAATAAATTAAAAAAATTAGTAAAGCTCAGCCTTGCTAAATTGTTTAGATAATAACATAAATACAATGAATAATATCAGTAATCTACATTGTTGTGTGATAGCCATATCTAATGACCCAGTTTGAGTCAAAACGCGTACTTGTGCGCACGAACCGTCGTGAGGTCGATCTATTTGATACCTACTTATGAAACCTTTGGTGTCAATTCATCTGAGAATCTGGACCAAAAAGAAATATCAGTCTTGTAATAAATTCAATAATTTAGGATCCAACTACCGAATTGCGTGATTTTGAGCATTGATATGCGTCAAGATTTCAAGATAAAGATGGCACCAAAAGGTGAACTAAAAACTTCGATTAAACATGATAATGTATACAAAATCTCAAAATTCCGATCAGAAAATACCTTTAATAAAAATAACACAGAAATAATTATGAGACACTACTTTAAAAAATCGTCACAAGTTATTACCCAATACTCCTAGGTCCACTAAATTGCTGAAGTTCTAAATTGCACATTTATAAAGTTTAATTCAATGTCAAAGCAAGAACTAATACTTTCTAGAAACAAAGCCTTCAAGAGTAACCGAATTACTCCATGACCTAAAAATACCAGTTTAATTGCTTCGGAACTGTTACAAAACAATTGGTTGTTACAGTTTAATGCTATTTTGGCGCATTGTGTAAGAGTGACGTGTTTTCGGAACTTCCGATGTGTGAGAGACTGCAAAGTGTGCCATGAACCAAGTTTAAACGAAAATAGTGGGCATAAGTCGTGCATAAAATATCGCTACTATCTAGAGCAGAGGTTCACAAACTTTTTTGTTTCATAGACCACTAGTTAGGTAGACTTGCTGGCTTACTTATTACCATTTTGCAAATTCATCAACAACAAATGTGTTTTTTTCAATGACTTGCATGCCGTAGCCGACCCCTGGGGGTCAATCTAGGCCACTTTGGGTATTATCGATATTTAGCAGTAGCACGATTTAGGTCCATTACTTTTTTTTTGGTTGAAAAGGTAAGGTTTAAAAGTTTTCTTTGAGAAATTATTTGATTCATCATCACACCCTGAATTTACACCTACTGCGTTACTAACTTTAGTTTCATTTTATAATTTCTGAATTTCATTGTAAAAAAAAGTTATTGACGATAATCAATGATAAAACTTTATATTACATAAAACATTCTGCCTAATGAAACAGCTAGCTTATGAACATATCCCGTTTTTGATTCAGATGGAGGGAAACCTGATTTTTTGCAAATTTGGTTACTATTTGCTAAGCAATTTCATTGTTACTGTCATGCACGCACGTATGAATGACTACCCATCCCTAGCAAGTGTAGGGTTACGCAAGAATCGACGTGCGTCTTTAAAGAGTGCGCTGGGCATACTGATGATGAATGTACTATCAAATGTTATATATTGAGTAATATCTGCTGCAATGAACAAGGAAAATAGTAATGAACAGAATTTGGTAGTAGTTTAAGTAATGTGAGAATTGATTCTACCTAACAAGATATTATTGAATTGAAAACTTCTATAGGCGTGTTGGGTAGTTTTTGAGATGGGAAAAAACCATTGAACTCGCGACACTGTCCATTACCGTTACCGACACCTCTGTATACAAGTATCTGTAGTGTAGTCTGCTTTTAAATTTTGAATACATTGAGCGCAAAATTTTCACTTGTGTCGACACTCCCGGAGAGCCACTTTTTTATTTTTATGGTTTTTTTATTTACACTTACGGAAAATTCTAAGACTTTTAAAACCATCTCAAAACTTTCAAGTCGAACGAAACTTGAACCCGATATGGGTATAACAAGATATTGGTTGAAAATCGATAAAATACCAAAACGACCATTTCAAGTCATAATGAATCTGGTTTAAGAAGAGTTTCAGGAATCCTAGTGTGTGTTCAGGACTGATACACACATGCGATTAAGGTGACATTTAGTTTTAAAAAATAATGAAAATGGCTACTTTAGTCTGCTTAAATATAAGGTTTACCACTCTGGCATCGCATTTCATACGTGCGTGCAGATGCTTTCAATTGTCTTTTTTTTCAATTGGCTTTCAATTGTCAACCCTGCTTATTTTTCATTGAAAACAATAACCCACTGTGTGCAAATAAATATAGATAACGATATACTTATTTATGTAACAGATCAATTTTGAACTCTAAATTAAAGTAGTACTCCAAACAAACCACATCAAGTAATTACAAAATCTAGACCGAACATATAAGTTGATTAACTGGTAGATTATGGTCATCGAAACCAGTATCTTCGAGCTTTCGACTACGGTCAATGCCACAGTCTTGCTCTGCCAGATGACGGGTAAATTACATAAACTGCTCCCGGCGATAATTACGATGAGATTTATATTTCAATGGTAATTCAAAATATATAATTTGCAAGATTGTATTGAGCAAGTCGATCGGCATTCTAGAACTGTGTTCTCTCAAACACAAGGATTTATTTTTCAACTAAGGTGTGGGTTTTCTCGCGATGATGCTATTATAACCTTAAAGGCATTTAAGGACTCGTAGATAAGCGCTAACAAAATTGAGATGTTTGGAGTCAGTGACGCGACGTCCGACTTTATTAAATTACTATTAGGCTGGCTTGCAAAATGATCCCTAATCATATTTAGAGACTAAAGATGTTTAAATTTGACGTATTTATATGATTTGACAACTCCTTAAATAAATAAATATTGCTGGTCATTTCACACAGCGCTATCTAGCCCCAAACTAAGCAGAGCTTGTACTATGGGAACCAGGTAACTGATAGAATAATTGTATACTTTTTTTTTGTAAATACATACTTATAATATATAGAAAAACACCCAGACACGGAACAAATATCTGTAGATTATGCAAACATTTGTTCCATTTATATTAATACATTCAATTTATTCATTCAATATATTTATAATTCAATTTAAAATCATATTTATTTACTAAATACGCTTAGGCATTGCGCAACTCGCTCTTAGTGCCGAAAATCTATAAATACAGTCTCAACCCGGAGAGGCTAAATCAAAAAAGACCTTAAAAGCATAACATTGATTTATTTTGGAGCTGGATAGCGCTGTGTGAAAAGTCGAGCATTATTTATTTATTATGAATGAATGAATTAATGAAATACTCTTTATTGCACACCAAACAAAAATACAGTAACAAAGAAAATAAACAATAAATAACGGTACAATCGGCGGTCTTATCGCTAAAAGCGATCTCTTCCAGACAACCTTTGGATGGATAGGATATACAAAAATCAAAAGACGGCGGTGTAAGAGTACCTTTAAGCATACATACAACATACATAAACGGAACCCATAAAATAATATATACCTATTAATTATGTATAATAATAAACATAAACTTAAATACATACAAATAATTATAAATAAACTACACTACATAATATTATCTAGTACGTGCTTTACAACTTTGCGTAAGATTTTCCGTCATCTATCTTCATCGCTTTGAAATTATGTCGTATAGATTTGCAGTAACTGTTTGTGACAAAATTTATAGACTATTTTAATTCAGTTTGCAACCAGGCTGTGATATAATAATAATTGGCACTTTCACGTAGGCCGTTGTATTACGTCATTGAGTTTAAACAGATTAACAAATTAATGAAGAACAGATTATTACGAGTGGAATTAGGGCATGGCATTGTTTTAGGCTCTAACGGTTTAACGTTATGGAATTTTTTAAATTAAAATAAATCTACATTCAAAATCAAACACATCTAAATGTTTTTATTTCTGTAAAATCTATTCTATTTCTGTCATCTTTAACAAGGTTGTTGGGTATATGCCCTGCTTTTCATTAGCTATACAATTTTTATATAGGTTACAGATTTTTACATGGGTTAACCAATAGTAGCGAGCACATACGGTGTGTTTGTGTACCATACGGTATATTATAAATTAGATTGTAACTCTGTCCCTTTGTCCTTCTGTCTATCTGTTTATTACATTTTCACGACTGACTCGAACTACTTTTGATTAAATTTGTTATTATAGTAACGGATTGAGACTTTCGATACTTTTTATAGACAAATTACTCGTGCGAAGCCGCGGGCGGAAGCTAGTTATAAATAAACAACATATAATTCTGACCCCACATAAGATTCCATGTTAGGTGGATATCAGGAACCACAACAACCAAATCCGGTACACATATTTGTAAATCATGCAAAACATTTTATTACGCAGGGATGTTCGATCCTTTCACGTCTCAGTCTCAGCCAGCCACTCGTCCAATTCTCTTCGCCACAGATGACCTCTATGTTATGCTTCTGAAGTACGAAAAGATCCAGTTTACCTATTTAGGATGGCACGTCCCAGCTGTAAAAGTCGTAAGAAGTCCTTTAGGTCGTCTGTAAACTCCAACACCAGATTTGACTAATAGCTTATATTGTTACGAACATACTTACAGCGGCCCATTCACTAACGTTCATTCGTTCTGACTTGTCGTTCAAACTGTACTGAAACGCGACGACCGTCGTAATAAAACTCAGAACAATTTGTTCAGTATTATTCTGTCATTCTTTCTCGCTCTTGCAAATCCACTGGCGTTAATTTCATAGCGATTGTACATACCGGCAGGAATGAACGTTAGTGAATGCGACGCTAATACCTGCCATAAGGGCAAGTATTTCATCGTATATCATTATCTCTTGACCTTTTCTATGAATGACAAGAAGTCTCCACTTAGTACTGTCAGTAGAATTTTCATCACTTGGCGCTTTAAAATGCCACTTAATAATCTATGCACAATCGACCATATTGATCAGGTATTGAAGAACTAACAATTAAATCACATTGTTAGCAATATTTGCCAAGTTGATTGAAGGCTTTCAGAGTACTTAAACTCAAGTGAATAATAATGTATTTAGTTAGATGTATTTTACAGTTACGCCAACACAGTGGCCCTTTTATGAGTGCTTATGTCATCAATGGTAGGAAGAACTTTATGAGTTTATGGCATTTAAGGCCTCTGCAAACTATATTATATACGTGTGCGTGGCGTGTACGTGACGTGAGCGTGCACGCAGCTTGGTATGCGCGTTTAACGCCATGGTTGGTCTGACATATTCCTTAGAATTTCATACATTACTAGTTGTTGCCCGCGACTTCGTACGCGTTACACTACTAAATATGTAGGTAACCAAAAAATAAAGCTAAACTCGCTGTTGCCTCGCTGGATCTGATTTATGTGATAAAAAGTAGCCTATGTGGTAATCCAGGATATATTCAACGTACATACGTGATATATAAACGTACGACGTGATTGAGTATCAAAGAAACAAATAAATAATCCAATATCCAAACTTCGCATTTATAATATTATTAGTGTGATAACCGCTGCGTGTACGCTGACGTCACGCACACGCCACGTGTACTCGGTTTGCACCAGCCTTTGACGGAAGTTATCCTTACGGCCCAAAGAAATAAGTATTTTAGTTTATTTTCTATTAAACTCTTTTCCCGGATGATACTTTTTTTCTGAATCGCTCGTTAGGTTAAGCGACGTTCCGCCCGGTCACTAATTGAATGGGCGACTGTTAGTGTCATTTTAATTGAGTGCTTTCATGTTTTATAGGGCACGTTAAGATGTCATCCCCAGCTATACATATAAGTCGTCAAGGAACGTCTAAAAACTTTCAGCGACACCCGGATTGGCCATACATGATTTTATTTAATTTCGGTGTTATTTATTCTCCTTTTCTCTCCAACTTTTCACTCCAACAAGACTCCAGTCTTATTTATTATTTATTCAATAGTTTATTGCACAAAATACACATCAAAACGTGTGCTTATTGCTAAAATCATTTTCTACCTGCCAACTTTATATATAGGCCATCTCATTTATCTAAATTTACGATCTTAAATCTAATCTGCTTTTAATATGCTAGTACAGTCGACTACTTTCACTGACTAGATTAATTCCTGACCAGTACCGATTGCCGAATCCTTCGTGTGTTGAATCATATAGTAAATCGAACTGAACAATGCAGTGCATTAACAGACAGCCCAGTTTTGCTGGACCCAACCACCCAAAGTGACGTCACGTCCAACCATAGAATAAAATAAAATAGAATATTGCTTTATTGCAATATTGGATTGGAAAGTAATAAGCGAAGCAGTAACGGATAGCCGTGCACAGAGTATAATTCCAAATGAAGAGAAATTAAATAATAATAAAAAAACTGTACTTATAGATCTAATACATAAATTAATACCTAAAGATAGAATATATACCCAACTAATAAACCTATAACATTATGCTTACAAACCTTCCAAAACGGAGTCAATTTGACGACCTCCTTGGTGCAGTGGGCGAATAGCCGGCTGAGACGCAGGAGGTAGCGGGTTCGATTCCCGCCGCGGAACAAATGTTTGCATGATCTACAGATATTTGTTCCGTGTCTGGTTGTTTCTCTATATATTATAAGTATGAATTTACAAAAAAAAATTGTATATACATAAGTATTCTACCAGTTATCTGATTCCCATAGTACAAGCTCTGCTTAATTTGGGGCTAGATAGCGCTGTGTCAAATGTCCAGCAATATTTATTTATTTTATTTATTTTAATTCAAATAAATAATAAATAGGTAAATCAAATGACAAGACAGCTAGGCCTTATGGTAATACTACTTTATTCTAAGCTTTCAGCCTTCACAGCACTAAGAGTGCCGTCTAATTTCTACTGGCAAAGCATTCCGCAGGCTGGCACTGCTGCGACAGTGAATAACCATATTGTATTAGGTATGTGTAGGCACAGGCAGGTCAGGCGCGGCCGGGCCAACCAATGTTTTGGCCACGAGCTGTCACCAGACTTCAGGATCACCACTCAACTCAGTCGCTTCGCCGCTCCAGATGAAATGTGTGGCCCGCAGGCGCCAACTGAGAATGTTCTTAGCTTCTCTCGTCACGGTATTAATAATGTCCATTCCATTCAAAGGATATCTGGTAGATAGCGATAAGACCGTCAATTGTATCACGTAGTTTTACGGTGTTCTTTTTAATTGTATTGTTTTGGACCCCTATATAACTTCATTAGAAATAGCAAAATCATCAAAGTTCCAAGCATCCGCAAAAGCTCTCAAACACAAGATAACCACAATCATCATTTTACTGGTTGGGTGCGTCGGGCGTGACTTCACGTTAGGTTGGTTTCAGTACTGTATCGTCCGTCTGTTAAAAGCAATGGACTTTTCAGGTATAAACAAACAAGCTAAAAAGAGTGGCTTAAGGAGAGCTATGGGTCTGTAAGTGTTCATCATCATCATCATCATATCAGCCTAAGAAGTCTATTGGTAAAATTAGGCTTACCTGAGACACCGATGTCGTGTAGCCTGTGATAACTGCTCCTAGCAATCTTTATTAGAATATCTTTCTATGGATGCATTTATTTTGCAATTTAAGAATTTACATTATCTGTTTATACTCGTGTATAATTCAACAAAATAAGATAAGTGCCAATGTGAAACGAAGCAGCTAAAGTAAACAAGAAGTTATGAGAAACATCGTGACTTTTTATCAACTGCATCTTTTGAAAATGCCGTGATTTTGTACAATTGATTCAGTTTTATCTTTTTCATAAAATAAACTATTGATGAGGATTTTATAAGTTAGTGACAGTACTTTCAATTTATGGACAACAAAGGTGCATTGTTTGTAGCTTGATTTGCTCTCAATTGATTTCCGGATTTATAGTAAGTTAGATAATTATTGGCTGAGGATGAGAAAGTTAATGGATTTTTATGACAATCTTTTGTAAGGTATTTATTTGTTTCTTTTTTCACAATTATCTTTAGATTAACTAGGTCATCTAGTTATATATATATATATAAGTATTTTAGGTGTCCGGTTATCAGATCGAATACGGAACTCCGTACTGCGCTCGCAAACAAAGATTATGGATATCAACAAAAAAAAAATCAGCACAGCTGAAGTGGGATTGGGCCGGCCACGTCTGCTGCATGCCCGAAGATCTATGGGCAAAGATAGCTGATCGGGTCCCTAACGCAAAACGCCCACGCTGCAGACCACCACGGAGATGGCGTGACGACTCGGATGTGCATTTACCAGACTGGTCCACTACAGCAGGGGACAGAAAAAACTGGAAAGAAGGGACGGAGGCCTTTGCCCTGCAGTGGGACAACACAGATTAAAAATAATAAAATAAATAAATAAATTAATTATCTTATGATCAAAATAACAAGTTAATGTTATAATTGTAACTAGGTAAGTATTTAAAGCATGAAAACTCTTCATTAAAAACTTTTTTTCACTTTGTAATGTGAGTGATGGTTACAGATAATTATGTTAATACATTACTTAACGTAATTAATACCTATCAAGCTAAGATTGGTAAAGTTTTCCATTCATATAACAGAAAAGTTTACAACTTTTACTTTGAGCGAGTAAAAAAGTTTTCAATAATTAATGATCCAATAAACCAGAGATTCACATTGCATAATGCGATCCATTAATTTAGATCCAACATTAGAATTATAAACACCCGCTCATTGTTACATAATACCGGCCACATACGTCGAAAATCGAGCAGGATAATAACTGTACTTAAAATATAGTTTCACTCGATAATTGGGCGTAATACTAAGCATGCAAGGTCTTGATTTGACCGGCAATTTGTTTCGGCCTCGTCTAGTGCCAAGTGTTATGCAGTATTGCACAAGACAGAATCTGGATTGAAGGATCACGTACGCAAACATAGTTCGGACTTGTCCTTCCGTTTCTGCTTTCTCTACGTGAGTGTCATTAAGTAATGAAGGTTGTGTCGTAATCTGTGTAACACTGCCCTAGGAGTACAGTCGAACGGCCAAGTGTGTCAACGTTTTAATTACAGCCCGCAACAATTTGCAGGGTAATTAAGGTTACCAGTCAGTTTAACCGCTTAGGTGCGAAATGTAATAAATTTTATTTTATTATCTCTTGTTGTAGTATGTGCACAAATTCCAGTGCCGTTAGAATTTCGACGCTGGTTTTAGCAGTTGACGGTTAGATTTAGTTCCAAAATTTTGTCCAGTATTAGTATTCATGTACGGTATTGACCCACCTACTCTTATTCCTAAGGCTATCTGGAAAATCGCCAACAGTGATAAGACCCGTTTTGCATTCTTATGACTTTTTGATAAGTATCTATTGTATTCGATGGTTAATTTTTCTTTATTCTAGTAACGTGTTTATACATTCGCGTTAGATGGCGTGCATTTGTAAATAAATAAATAACAGATATATTCTAGAAAATCCCCCTTCTATGTCCCCACCGGTGCGTAGAGGCCTCGTAACTGGACAATTACTACAAACATTACGGACAATTTGTTGTCAAATTGGCGTGTTAAAGCATGTATATATGTAGTAATTGTCTAGTTATAAGGCCTCTATGCCACGCACACGTAGCGGTGGGGATTTTGAGAATAAACAAAATATCTGACATTTTTTTCGCTCTATTATTTGTGTTTTCTATGTTGTTTGTAATTTTTTTGTTAATACGGTGTACAATAAAGTGTTTTCATTCATTCATTATTTCATCATCATCATCATCGTCAGTTCTTTTCATCCCACTGCTGGGCATAGGCCTCTTGTCGTTGTCTGTCATTCACCTCTGTCTTGCGCTGTTCTATCCCGCATACGACTTGCGATTTTTATAATGTCGCCGTCCCATCTTGCCGGTGGATGACCTGCATTTTGGGTTCCATCTCGGGGCCACCACTCAGTCAGCACTCTCCTCCACCTGCCATCAATCGATTCATTATTTACGCACTCTAATACAAAACTGGGAGAAGTAGATAAGTATAATGATAAGCCTAATTTACGAACAGTAGTACATTATTGTCTGTCCTATGCAGCAGGATTCAGTTCAACTTTCATTGTTAGCACATTGTCAGCGGTAAGGAGTGGAACTCAGTTTTGGTATCTGTTTTTCCGGACCATTATAATCTTGGAGTTTTCAAGTCTAGAGTTAACATGTTCTTTTTAGGCAAGCGTGCTCTATCTTCGACCACTTACCATCAGGTGAGGTAGTGGTCAACGCTTGACTGATGCTTGACACACGTAAGAAGTTATACTTCTTTGGCGTAACAGAACAAAAATAGCTAAAGATTTCATCCCGTATACCACAACTCTTTGTTTGTAAAAGGAATTATAAATTAATAAATATAGTTATGAGTTTTCATGGAAACTGGAGTAACAGTTATCAGCTTACTTCATCATGTCGCTTTTTGGCTGTTGGTGTGCGTGCGCAAGAGATAGTTATCAGCTAACTTCATCATGTCGCTTTTGGCTGTCGGGGTGAGGGCGCATTGTAAAAAATGTACCCTCATATTTTTTCCCAAACGCATCAAAAGAAGTATATATGAAACATCCACGCCACAGATAATGGTTCTGTATGCTGCAGATATTGTTCATGTACCAATTGAGGATAAGATGCTGTTTAAACGCTCACGTCGGCTCTCGTTGAATTTTTTGACGAGTAACGAGCGCCAATTTGTAAAGTCCGTGTAGGAACCCGCAAGCGAAGCCATTGTCAGAAGATAATGTGCTATAAAGAGATCACCATCCTTATGCAATTGCTACAATATCCCACTTCTCATGGGTTTGGCCGACATTGTAACCACACTTCCTCATAGTCCTTTCAAATTATCTTTGCACTATCTCTACCACAAACAGTGCTCAATTTGTGTTACAACATAATTACTGTTACTGGCTCAGTCGTGCTCCTGCGCATAAAGCTGTGGACGCAAATATACGAACCTTTACATTTTGATACCACTTTACCATACCTTCCTATTTTAGCCCGCCTTACGATGTAAGTATACTAAGTTAAATTGCAACTTTAACATTATTATCATCATTCTGTCTGTGCGCACTATTTTCTTCTATTCATTAAATTAAAGAAGACAAAAAGAAAACACTTTTTTTTTGTGACAGCTACGCAAATTACAGACAGATTTACCAATATCTATAGAACACAACAAGACAAATAAAATTTATGTTAATTTTTACAAAATTAAAAAAATCCCCCTACTTCATTTTTTGCGTCGGGGGCTAAAGGAAGTCTATAAAAAAAGGTAGGTAGGTGTTGCCCATTCCAAAGTGGCACACGATTGACAGGTTACCGAGTCAATCGTCAAGGCGCCTGCTAAAAACTCACCTGTTTTTTTTTTGCATTGGCTTGCGCTTGAACACGATCTCGCCTGTTGGCAAGCGATGATGCAGTCTACGATGGATCACGCTTACCTAGAAGAATACTATTCCCTCGAGACTTGAATACACCCAGGTTGTAGTTATCAAACAACACAGACTCCGGCAAGGCGTTCCACTCTTTGGCGGTGCGCATAATAAAGGTCGAAGAGAACCGTTTTATGCGAAAGGGAGGTATTTCAACCATATAGCGGTGGTGCATCTGGTTGTCCGATAATAGAATGGAGATGGTCAGGCGAGAAAGCGACATCCAGGAAAAAAAAATTGTTCGTCAACTCGCCCGATTATTATTTCCCTTGGTATTTATGCCATAATGGACGTCAAGTAACCGCCAAGTGAACCGACACTTACTGGGACCAATTTAGTCTTCGGGAAACAATTTGCCTGTTACACGTTATTACGCAAAAGTATATTGTTTATAGAGCCATTTATGCAACTTTGTTACAATTTGATACGTAATAAAATCTTTGTACAACTTATAGCCATATAGCCGTGATGTGACGAAAAATTGCATAGCTACTATTGATTGATTAAAATCATCCCCGTTTGGGACCATCTCCAATTTACTTCTTTTCACTTCGTTTTACGTTCGGGTTTTTGCTATTTAGCATACATCATCTTCATCATGACGTAGGAGGTAGCGGTTTCGATTCTCGCCGTGAAACAAATATTTGCATGATTTACAGATATTTCTTCTGAGTCTGGATGTTTTTCTAAATATTATAAGTGGGTGTTTCCAAAAAAATAAAGTATATAAGTATTCTATCAGTTATCTGCTTCCCATAGTACAAGCTCTGCTTAGTTTGGAGCTAGATAGCGCTGTGTGAATTGTCCCGCAAAATTATTTATTTATCATATCAGCTTGCTGAACATACCCTGCACTGTGGCCTGCACCCAACGGCTCCCAGCAACCTTTATCAGGTCTTCTTTCCATATGATGATGATGAAGTAAAAATAACCGTATTTAACTAAGAAGTTATAGGGGCTGGTTGAAGGGCAGTATCAGTAGGTATCTAGTTAACTTAGAAAACTTTCGTGATTTATTTCAAGCATTATTATAAATAAGGGATTAGTCACATGCCGTTTTATCGGTGTTTCGACCGACCTATTATTGGTACCTATTTAACTATATAAAATAACATAAGGAGAATAACATACCTTTAAACATCTGTCAACATAACCTTATAAAGATGTAAACATTTTATTAACAAAATCATAACGTGATTACTACAAACAGGTTAACTCATCAAAATATGTACAGTCACCGAAATAAATTGATTTCTCAGTCAGGTAAAATCAGTTCGTAAGAGCTAGTGGCTAATTCTTTTAGACCTCGTGAAGGACTAACATTTTAACGTGACTTCCTCAGTACAGAAACGCTCATTATAAATGATACAAGCGATCACCCATCTCAGTTAACCGTGCGAAACGTCGCTGAATCTAACGGATCTGATTTATAAATTGCGCAAGCTAACCTTCAAGCGTTAGCTTAGGTAATCCACAACATAACATAGACCCCGAAAAACAATTAGGCCACTATTTTTTTCTCAATATGAAAATGGAGCAAGCAATTTGCCCATCAAATATTAAACTTTATTTTAACGAATGCTAGCATCTAAGAAATAATAGTCGATTATTAAACGAGGGGATAAAGCAGGGTCTTGCGTCACGGGCGCTATATTGATATAAGCACGCCCAAGGTGCAGTCAGCTTTATCCACGAGGAGAATAGTTTACACACTTTCTGCGAGACAATAAAAACTAAATCAAGATTGGTGTATTCTGTGCAGAGGTTAGTTCGATTTACGATTATGTTCTTATTGTGTGGGTATTTTAGATTAAATTTTTAATACAGATGAGGTTCCAAATTCAAAGCACATTGTGCCCGCGAGGGCATAATTAAATTCAGTACAACTTTACTCCCGGCTCAGCCGTAGGGATTTAATCACCTGCATTCGGTGAGGTTTACATGACAGATTATTTGACATTGTCGAGCAGGTGATACGAAAATTATTTTAACTATTCAACATACAGTCTGAGGTGAATATAAAATACGTAAAGAGGAAATAAATTACTATCATGACTATTAAATGACACCCATCGCAAATAACAAAACATTGTCTCGCAAGTCAGGAACCTTAAGAACGATGATATGATGCACTGCCAAATCCATCATCTTGAGGCATACTGAATAAAATAAAAATATTTTTAAAACTTAAATTGTTCATTAATCATGTCACTGACAGTACTACCAGTTTCATTAATTTATCACATCTTCACCTTATTCTGATGTATTTCCCAACTGTGGAATAACCACTTTCCTTTAAAGGGATCTTCAAGGTTGTATGACGTATTATTGGGTTAACTTTACAAAGGTACGGACTCATTACGACATTCAGAATTTTACTTGTTAATTAAACGGATACTAATTTCATGAATTAATGATAAACTATCATCCGCCAGCGGCTTCGCACGCCTGGTATGTTGAAAAGTAGCCCATGTTGCAATCGAAATCGAGTCTGCCGTTATGACGTGATTGAGTGACAAAAAAACAAACATCCAAACTTTTGTATTTATAATATTAATGGGTTCTCAGGCCCATCGCGTTTTCGAAATTCTTTCTGGGCGTCTGGTTGAAGCGACGTGTGATCCCAAAGCTAGCGCTTATCTGGTTCAACACATATAAGTATTGCAATTCAACGAGGCAATGAAATGAAAAAAGCATGTGTGCAATTCACACGTGGTAGAAGTAAAACCTTCAAAAAACCAATCCCCCAACCAACCACCTTTCAACCTTTCTTATGAATATGTGTCTGTCTCTTTTTACCGTCGCTTTTTCGTTTCATCGACTTTCAAATCACAGCGATGCTAAAGAAGTTTTCACTTCAAAAATTGCAATCGAAAAAAAGAACTTAACACGAAAGAGAACGAACACTGATAGTTGTTCGTATGGAACTTGCATCATCATGTTCACTGCTGAGAATCAGTTTTCACATAGACTTCACGTAGCGAGCAATCCCGTGCAGTCTGCACCTAACGGCTCCCATCAACCTTTATCAAGTTCTAGAGAGTGAAGGAGGACTCAAGTACCTTAGAACAAAAGTTTGTAGATAAACTTTAGTTTTGTAATTTTCAGTCAAGCTGCGTTCACAGATAAATCCAAGCGTAGGCGCCATACTGCGACTTGCTATAGCTTTCACCTGACGTCTTCACTGATTTATCGTGATGTATGGAGTGTCAGCTAATCTTATACAAAACCAGCTTTTGCAGTATTGAAAGCGCAAAGCCTAGAATAATAAGTACTTCGCATTACTTAGGATTGAAACTCCTTTTGTATTGTTTTATTTCCAGATCCTTATAAAAACTCGTGACTAGTGAATTTTTAGTTACGGTTAGTAAAGTGACGTAGCTTCCCCCAAAGCCACAAAATGCAGACACATGATGCTGGAAGCGTTCACTTAGTAGCAAAAGCGCGCGACAACAACTTTTATTATTTACTTTCTGTCGGTGGCGGCCACACGACCACACTGGTCTGTAGCGACTACTGGCGTCAACTGCGGCGAGTTCATATAAAATGTACGAAAATACAGTCTGCAGTTCGGTGGAGGCGTTTTGTGGCTCGTGTGCGGCGACGCGTAATGCGATGGCATATTTACTGATCTTTTGATTATTTACGTTAAATGCCCACTGATAGTGAATGATGATTTCTGTGGGGCAGAGGGTGAATAGCCGGCTGAGACGTAGGAGATTGCAGGTTCGATTCCCACCGTGGAACAAATGTTTGCACGATGTTTCTCTATATTTTTTTATACTATTAGGGTAGCAAACGAGCATACGGCCCACCTGATAGTAAGCGGTTACCATAGCCTCTGGACGTTTGTAACATCAAAAGTATAATTCACGCGTTGCCGACACTTTAAAATTTTTAAAACGCCCTTTTTGATGAACACCATACTGTAGTCCGTGGGGAAAACCCCGGCAAGGAGACCATTCCACAAGCGAAGGATTCGCGGAAGGAAATTCCTTTGGAACCTCACGGTGTGCGAACACATCGGCTCCAAAGTATGTGGATGGATTCCCTGTCGATGGCGAGCGGTGCGATGATAAAAGGAACCTGCAGGCAACCTCTATATATTATAAGACGTATGAACTCACAAAAAAATAAAGTATAGGTATAAATATTATATCAGTTTTCTGGTTCCCATAGTAAGCTCTGCTTAGTTTGGGGCCAGATAGCGTTGTGTGAAATGTCCAGCATAATTATTATATTATTATTATAACCACATACTCATGGCGTCGCGTCTGGCGTATTATACTTTTAATTTTATGCAATATTGAAACTTGTAGAGCATTGAAGGCGTAATTATCAATGGACTAAATCTGACCTAATAACCCTGCGGCCACATTGTCAGACTACGGCAAGTATCCATATTAATATTATTAATTCAAAAGCAATGATCGACTTTTACTTTATTACAAATTACTGGTGGTTCGCCCCGAACTGAGATCTCGCGAGTCTCCCAAAACAAAAAAAAATATTCTTAGGGCGACTCGTGCAACGATTCCTGAACGTATTTAGTGGCTAAATATGATTTAATAAATAATAAATAAATATTGCTGGACATATTCACACAGCGCTATCTAGCCCCAAACTAAGCAGAGCTTGTATTATGGGAACGAGATAACTGATAGAATACTTATATGCTTTTTTTTGTAAATACATACTTATAATATATAGAAAAACAACCAGACCCGGAACAAATGTCTGTAGATCATGCAAACATTTGTTTTGCGACAGGAATCGAACCCGCTACCTCCTGCGTCTCAGCCGGCTATTCGCCCACTGCGCCACGGAGGTCGTCAAAATGACTTGTCAAATCATACAAATACGTAAAATTTAAACGTGTTTAGTCGCTAAATACGTTTAGGGATCGTTGTGCCGGCCTTAATCTTTGACTAATAAAATAGTGCCACGAATTGCAGAACCAAAAGACTTGACCTACAGTTTCATTCAAATTACAGATAACGGGTGTTTATGATAATTGGTTATACTTTTTTGGGGTTCAAATGCATTCTGAATTTCAGACTTTTGCCTATATTTGTTTTAAATCGCCTTTTGCCTAAAGCTACACGCATACCAAATTTCAGCACTGTGGGGTCACTGGTGTATCCTGAGAATTTTGTCAAATTTCAGTTTTTGCTGAAATGCAGTGTCCGACCGAGGATAGGTTTTTCGCTGAACCCAGAACGATATGAGAACTTTTACGAACAAAACGGTGATTTCTTCACTAACTCGCATTCACGGCGGCGATGTAGATTTCTAAAAAATCATAGGTTAAGTGTTACTTAAGAATCTCTTTAGCGTGCGTCATCTGCACCTCGTTAAGAGGAAATCCGGGAAGCAAGACATTTGGGAAATAGGTATTTACCAAATCTATTGCTGTCGCGCTGTGCCCTATATGCCCTATGTGTGTGCGATAGAGACTACTGCAGGTCAGACTGATTATATCTATATAAAATAGACGAAATCACTGTTTCGTAGTCCCCTGTTTCCTCCTCCAAAACTGGACCGATTTTAATTTTTTTTTCAAATATGTAATAAAAAGGGCTTTGGCTATGTTTGTACGTTTCGGTTTTTATATTTATATTCGTCAAAGTTGATTGCTGGATGTCTGGAAAGAGGTAGTAAAAATTAGCGATTTCTGTGACTTTAGAAGGTTCCTAGTTCTTATAATAATTAATTTATGGAGAAAAACTAAACGTAGGGACATGACCGTGATACTTGTAGATTGTATGGTAAAAAAATATTTGCTCTAGTATCACTATCCAGAGAGGAAACAGGGGACTACGTTTGTATGTAAACGCAGCCCAGATTTCCTGCTAAAAACGCCGTGTGTTTAAGGCACCAAGACAAGTTTTTAGATTACTAACTCAACTAACACAGCTTTACGACACGGTTTGTTGATAATGACAGTGATTTATGCTCTACCTGGTCTTCGTAACCTAAGGCAATAAACGCACGTAACTGCAACCGATCTAGTTAGTAAGAACGATCTGAACCACGATTTGAGGTGGCGTGAAACAAGCTGGGTAAATGTGCCCTAAGTGTAAGGAAACTGCGATTATAATTCTATCGCGTAAATAATAAAACAGGGTATATTTCTGGAATAGTTACATTCTCAATTGTCTTTTGCCTTGATAGGCAGTTTTAAACTGAACGAAAGAAACACGCTGTAACTATTTCAAGTCTTAAGCAAGGATAATAATTTGGTGACTAATAATGAGTGCGAGGCAAGGTTTCCGTGATTTTCGAGCCAGTATTCAAGCCAAAACGGCATATTTTATGAGAAACAGGTATTTATTTCGCAGGCATAGGCATATCTGTTCGTCAAAACACTTACCAGTCTGGAGAAGGTGTCGGGACACTAGGAAGTTTCCTTGTTTGTTTTATTGAAAAAAGTGAGAATCTCAGGTGCGTACAATTTGTTAGCTTTTTTGAAGGGTGGGACAAATAGAGTTGGGACAAGGTAGGATGTAAGGATTGGAAAACTAAGGTGATGCTTCAATCAAACAAAACTGATAGCAAATCGTCAAAAGTGTTGTTAACATATACTTTAGAATTATATTTAGCCCGAATTGTATTAATTCTTTTTTTGTATTAAAAATAAAGTCTCTTTCTATACAGTTAATTTACGATTACAATTTCCTGCTTATTTTCTAGATTTAATCTATATAACCTGCATTTGAGTCTGCCTGTATTCACTATTGTTATGTAATATTTCCCCGTCCTTTGTGATTACCGTCAGTAACAAATATTGCATCGAGTACTGCCAAAATTGAGTGTAAATTTTCATAGGTGTATAACGTCCGCTTCTGCTTATAACTTAAAAGAGGACGGTAGAATGGCGCGTGCCAGGCCAAGCACAAAGGATTATCTCACATAACAGTACCACCACCGACAGATTAACGGCACGGTCGTAGAAATAGCCTGTTTTATTGAGGAAATGGCAAGTTGCGATTGATTTTATTAGATTTCAAGAGGTTGTGTATTAGTATTTACTACTATTATCGTATCAAAGTGTTATCTGCAAGTTTTTTATCGTCCACTTTTCTATTTTGTCATCAGTTCCGCTCACTGTCACTTTCTATTTTGTAGGTTTCTTATTGAAAATTTCAACTCATGCCGCTGGTCTAACAATAATTACTCAAAATTTTATAAACATACCTACTGGTCAAGTTAGAGCGAGGTAGCTCAAAAATGGCGTGATTTTAAAACACGTTTTTTTTGCAGATAAAACATTAAACAAAAGAGGCGAGTTGATGTTTTAGTGGCAATTTTTTTAAAGAAAATTTATGATGAGTTATTTATACGTAAAACTTTATTTATCGTCCTTGTAAAAAGATAGAACTAACTATTATCTCTTTTACAAAAAGTAAACATACATACTTACATAATAGAACTTATATATTATTATGTGTGTTTAAATAATCGAATTAACTTAGGTACGATTCTAAAAAAAATTTATAGGGATGTAAACCACGGACACAATGCTGAGTGCTGACCGTTTTTGCTCACAAAATTTGCTCTATAATTTATACTCATTTGTCTAAGCTGTGTACGCCTGTGATGCAAAATAAAAGATTTTTTTTCTTGTTTTATATCTCTTAGAATCATCGACAGTCGAAAGTGTTTTCAACTACATTTTTTTCTCAATGTAAAACTATGCAATAAATAAGTAGAATGTGAAGAAGACTTGCATAAGAAGCACAATTTATGCTCAATTACTTTAAAATGCAAACTAGTTCTAAGTTGTTGACTGCACGCCAATTAAACACTTCTACACCTTACCTTGGCTAATATCCTACAAAACTATGACGATTACGCTTTAGGTAACTAGTTAGAAGATAACTAATGGGTTTGATTTATTTCATTGTAAGAACTTCCGCTATTTATTGCTGTAGTGTTTTGAAAGGTGAAATAAAATAATTTAAAAGAGCTGATTACCGCCTAGAAAGGATAATCGCATGTCACGCCCAACGCGATTGAAGTGGCAAAGATTACTCCATAATAGTTTAGGAATAGAACATGCTAGTAAAAGAAGAAGATAAAAGCAATCGCGATATACAGGGTGGTCTAAAGAGTGACGTCAGAAAAAAATTAACTCACACCCGGGGGTATCTGAAGATACCCCATGTAGAATGTATGTTCCTTGATTTTTGTAGTGAAAACTTCTTTAGGCGCGTTGGCCATTTTTTGTTGTTTTCGAGTTATGATTTTTAAATGTATTGTTGAAAATTTTCGGCCGGATTAGATTAGATAAAAGTTAATTGCTAAACATTGGACACTAAAATTACAAGATTTTGTAACTCTTTTAATTATGAGTCGCCTCAGAGGACATGAATGAAATTTTATTTAACACTATTGACTATTGACATCATAATTTAATTCTACCAATCTGACATATCTAAGAATATGTAATTTACCAAAAGATGAAATAAATTAAATTGAAATTGAACAAGCGGCTAAGTATGGATTTATAATCCAATAAATACATATAGCATATATCACTCAGGGATAGTATAGTTAGTTTCCGAAATGAAACCCTACAAACATAATAGTATAGCTTTATATTTATATTTAACAACATCTAAGCGTACTTATTCAGTACAAAAATGATCTCGCTAAAAACGATTGCAAGTTTGCGTCATGCGTACATAAACACAAGTAGATCCAATTACATCAAAATGGCTGCTGAGTCAAACGTAACGTCTGTAATAGTGTATTATGAAATGGAGTGGAATCCGGAATAAGAAGGCATATTATTAGATGCACGGAGTCGATTTGAATATGTTACTTTTTATCAGACTGCCGAAGGAGGATTTTGATCACGCGTAACTATGTTTCTTGGTGATATTCTTTATTAACTTGAAGCAATTAAATATTATTACGAATTATATATGAACCACTACCATTTTCTCATGCTAGTCCGTTATCAAATTAATTAGGTATATAACATATTTAACGAGTTCATTATAAAATCAAACATAACTATTAATAATCTTTATTTCAGTACTAAATAATCATAAATTATCTTCTACATTTGTATAGCGAGCCATAACATTCTAAACTGCCCATTTAAGCCCAACCATCTCATTTAAGCCCAAGTTTATACCAAAACACTGTTTATTCTATTAAGTGAATTGCATTTTAAGTCCCCATTACTGACAGACATTGCGAATTAATTTACTGTATCTAACTTGCCATCGGCACGGCTTTTGCTTTTGCAATCCGAAACTGATTTTACCTCGTGCTCTGGTACTTATAATAATTTTATCTCAAAATATAAGCAAAATGACATTTGGAGTGTATTGTTCGAGGTTCCTACTGAGACGTAAAATCTTGCTTGTACGATTCCCGATGTTTGTTTGATCTACAAACATTCCTAGCCTAGGTGGTAGTTGGTACCATGCCACTCGTAATTTATGATATCCACGTCCTCCCTAACGCTATCTTAATGGCATATTTTAGTCCACATAAAATAGTTGTTAATTGTTAGAGTATTATTCTAATTTCAAGAATTTTCAAATCTGGACCATATTTTCCTAAAGACATAAAAGAGATTAGAGATGTCCATTCAGTAGAGGATGCAAATGTTTATGATAAAAGTAAATGCTAGCTTTAACCATGACGACGACGTAATGTCTATGAAACCGGCCCGTATTATACTATATATATTAGATAACACATAATCGCTCTAATTATTATGTATTCAAAGCACATCTGTCTATTATACAAGAACCTTTATAAGGCTATGCAATAAAATTAATCCGCGACACGTGCTCAATTCCCCCTCGGATCATAACAATGATTAATGATTGATACATTCACATCTCTTGTAATGCCTAGGTTACACGGTGCAAGTTAGCATGCGAGCTGGTCTAATTCCAATAAATACACCAGAGAAAAAAAAGTTAACTGAAGTAAAAATTCAAAGAATTGGTTAGGGCAGTTACAGCAGTGCCGTGTGACTGCAACATGAGATATCTTATCTTATGATTGTTAGTTAGTAGCTCGCATCTGAGCTACTAAAACAAAATTGTTTAAACTCATTTTTCCCTCAAGGTGCACTGCAATTTTTTTTTACACTACTGTCTAGGACGCCGTCGATGTGTGTTGTTGCACTGGCATGCAAGTTGCTGATGACAGTAGCTATCAGTTTAGCTCCACGTACAGTGTAACCAGGCTTTCATGCTGTGCCCGCGCATATTTACTACAGATCGTGATCGGGCTATTTGTTCGCACGTAATACTGATATGCACTTAGCAGGCATATAAATTATTTCCTTCAACTTACAGAGCACGGTGCCCTACATAACCTACGCGAGATTCTTTATCTTCAGGCTACTAATCATAGAGTATATCACTTATTTTGTGGGAACTGTGCAGTAACCTTATTCTTGTCTGATTAGACCCTACTTCGATTCTACTAAATCTATTAAAGCTTTCGTAATTTGGTTGTTAGGTCAAATTTTAACCAGACAGCAAAATAGGTAATATAAATTGTACTAGGAAAAAATTTTATAACAGAAATTATATAAAATTATTTACATAATCATAAAATAATTAGAAATAGTTGAATCAAATAAAGACCATTATTGTCTAGATAATAGAAAAAATAATTAGGTTTAGTAAGTACCTGTAAATGTTGTTGGGTGCCGTTGGACACAGATCGGTCGCTTTGGAAATTTTCGTGAATGTTAAACAAAAAAAAAACAATCTGCTATCATAATGTAACAAAATGGATTCTAACTCCCTAATCAATGAACCTGCCATGCCTGATACGAGTATGATGATTTCCAGTTCAAATTCATATTAATTTATACATTATAATTATCACAATGAAAATTTTGGTTCTCATAAAAACACTATTTAGTAAGTAGTGTTAAAAACTTTTTCTAGCATGATCTTTGGCTGTTTTTATATTGTGATTGCGATAATGGATCATTATCGATCGATCAAAAAAACCTTGATTGCAAAGGCTCATAACCTACTAATTTGTATTAATTCAATTAAAATTTTATAATATCAATAATTACTCAGTTCTTATCATAATAAAACTAATTCTGTATTAGATAGAGAGAATGTTTTATTAATACTTTAGTATTTGATCGGTAAAGGCGAAGCATGCCTTTTTGGGGGGAAATTATCGTTTTTCTACATGAATAGGACAAGTCAATTCGGTGTATAAGGAAGGTTGCTTTAAATTCTAGCCAATAACTTACAAAAACTTTGGATTTTTTGCCTTAAATTCTCGTCCAACTTAGAACTTAAGCAGTGTAGGTTAGTAGCTAGCTGCAGTAATCATTTCCTATCGAAATGTATCGATATATGATTAATATGATACAAATACAGCATGTGATAACTTTCAAAATTTGAGCAATTCCTCTCTCTCTCTTTCTCACACAAATCAATGCGCAAATAACCACAAGTTACAAGATTACGGTTATTGAACTTAGAACGTCTTGTGGTTTGTTTTAGCTAAATCTATACAATAACACATTTATTTTTGCTAGATGTGAGTCACAAAGTAGCGATTGACAGAAGACAGGTTTATTGGTGTCCGCCATGGAAAAGGCGAGATCTACCTAGCGAGCGACCTTTGGCTCGGGATTCTAAAACCAACAGATCTTGTTGAGAAGTATTATATATGTGTCAATTCTTATTATTATGTTGTTTGCGTGATCTAGGATATGTTCTTCTAATTGCCGTCGCTGTCACATCATCTTCGTTTGTATTGACGCTCGCTCTGTACTGAACATAATGTAGCTCATCCAAGTAGCGTCAAATGTTTAGTCTGTGGATAATTTGTTTTATATAAGATTTTTCAATTTTGTTAGGTTGTTATTTTATTTTAAACATTGCCGTCCAAAATCAGCGCAATAAGCTCAAAATACCTAACAACTAATCTGCAGTGAACGGTTTATACCTATACTGGATGGTTAGTTTAATAGCAAGTTATACACATCTGATTATCTACCGGTATAAGTTAGCTCAAAATTACCATATTCTAGTCAGTGAATCATGAAAAGGAATTTCAAATGCGATTCTATCTCAAGTTAAGGGAATGCATGTGAACAGCATAAACATTGCTGCCTGTCAGTTTGATAAAGGAGGCAGGAACACCCACATTTCTATGCCTGGGCTTATTTCTGCTTCTGGTACTGTCTTATTGAAGGAATGTGAACATTATTCATAATCGCAGTATTCGTAATGTAAGGCTGAAGCTACCAGAGGCCTGTGGGGGCTCGTTTCCATTGAAACATGCAATATCTCGCAGGTTGAAAGGAAATTTCAGTCGAACACAATATTTTAGTTTAAATCTAGTGATATTCAGTACCTAACCGTAAAGCTTTTGTAAACTAACATCCACATCAATCCTTAACCGTGTAACTAAAATGCAGATTATCTTTGGAATAACTATTTAGTCTCTATCGATTTTTTACTGCGAGAACCAAATGGTGTTTCAAATCCAAGGTTAGATTGTGTTGTTCTCGGAAGCAAGCTTGGTCATAGTTTTAGTGATAGAATTTGTAAAATTTCTGAACATATTTGCGATGCTTATTTTATGCTACACACACCGTGAAATCGTCAATGCGCGAACTAATTGTCAATACTGAAATGCAGTATCGCATGACTTTACTCGCTATAATGACGCACGACAATGGAACTCCGCATTCTTCTCGCATTTCACAGCCACTGCCGGAAACGCCAGGTGCTGGCATCTACATTCACCTCCTTTATATCTGCCCTTGATAGCGCATTATTCTATTGCATTGGAATCAAAAGGAAATGGAAAATGTATTAGGTTATGGCATCCTGTGTGAAAAACCATATTAGTTTTCTAGTAGTTTGGAATTGTCGTATAATCAAGTTATAGCCTGGCCGAGCTAAGTCTGCTTGACAAGATAAAAAAAATACTTCTGGATTTTTCCAACTACATTTTTGTGCTGATGTTAATTATTAGCTATTTTAAACAGTACGTTGTCACATTTACGGCAGCAGCGTTATCTCAGGATTCTAATTACAGAGATGTCACAGAAAATCACAAATTGTCGCTATTGTAGTACACCGCTTAGTAACGAACTGTTTTGGTGTTTAACCAACTATAAAATATTTTTAACATGATCGGACTGTACTGGGTGTTTGGTAATATACTGAAGATATTCAAGTGATGGTTTCACAAAACATAAAAAAATACTTTTTGAAAAAAAAACTACTAGTTACATATATTATCAAATTTTAAAGAAAATCGACTAAGTTTAAGTAATAATCGATATAAAACTTATTGCCGACTCTTGCAATCGACATCCAAAAATAAAGGCCGATTTGATATCTCTTTCAGAAATGGCTGCGGGTTTTGGGTTAGAAAGGGACAACAAGAGATATCTCGTGACGTCACCAATACAGTATCAGTGATGGCAAGCATTATGCAATAGCACAATATAAGTTTATTAAAGTGTTTGTTTTTACATGCCAAATTCAATTTCACATTTCTATGGTAAGCATTTCATAAATTTATTTATTATGCTCATCAAAATAACCCCTTTCCTTTTTGTGAGTATATTATCAAACAGCCTATATACGCTTGTTTCAATGAACTTCTAGTAGGAATTTTAATAATACTTATCTATAATCTTTCTGAGGGGTCAACGACATCTTTACTTTTAATTTTGGCAGACACTGGCACAGTGACCAAGTGCCCTTTTTACTTTCCATGTCAAATTGCATTTTTATAACTAACAGTGCTGTCATACGATTGCATTGTCGATAAGAATTACATAATTCTCTTGGTTTATTGATGTGCAGGCGCAGAGCCTCGGGTGATTGACAGTGACATTTAAAATTGTAGTTTGGGTAACAGTTCGAAGGTTCAGTTTCCGGTGTCAATAATGTTAACATATCAATATGGATAATTTGTGTTGCCTTTCATTGAACGAAATGCTTTTTGCAATCGAATTATTTCGCAATGGCGTTATTAAAAAGAATGTATGATACTTATTTTACAGATAAAATCATTTAAAAAAAAAGTCTTGTTATTAATATGTACTTCTAAAAAGTGCATAAGTATAAAAAAACAGCTAAAGAATTCTCATTATGTCATATTTAGTAGATATTTTATGTGATATAATTTTAACGAACTATTAACCTTTTGACTTGGAAATAAATCTTCAATGAATTGAAGCGGCGACAGTAGAAAATTAAGAGTTGACCTTTTGGGGTCAACGAGCATACATTTTATAATAATGTGTTATTGAGCTATCCACCTGTTGAGCACATTTTATCTTTTAAACATTATGAGGATATTCTTCATAATGTTTAAGGAACACATTTTGTGAAAGCTCGAGCATTATTTATCTATGCATTTGTTCACCACGTTTTTGACTTCTTGTCTGGGAGGCAAACCTACTCCATCTAAAATCCTGCTTCAGGCTTGACAGTGGTTGCTTTCTTGCTTGCACCATTTGTTTAACATCTTAGGAATATGATACAAATAATACTAACACAAACAATACAAAGTAAATAATGCCCTTATCCAAGTAAACATGGACAACCCTAGAACGCACAGACCTTATCTCAACTCCACACCTAGTTGATATCAAA
The DNA here is from genome assembly GCA_963924445.1 of Philereme transversata. NCBI lineage: Eukaryota > Metazoa > Arthropoda > Insecta > Lepidoptera > Geometridae > Philereme > Philereme transversata. The sequence goes on from OZ004342.1 coordinate 18,943,144, forward strand.
ACAATCATTGCTTACGACAGTCACGACCTGTCACTCGGGACTCGAACCGGCTATAGTCCTACATGACAAGTCCCCGCTGGGCACGACCGGCGGATATTATGAAATGGTATGGTATTCGGCTGTTACTTGTGAGGTAATTCTAATAGGTTCTGCACTGTTTGTGTAGATAATTATTGCTTTATAATGTGTTGTTTAATCGTGTTGTGCATGAACAGAGACCTTGTGCGTACTATATCCTATCTTCAAATAGATTTGGACTTCTGAGCCCTTTTTAGGGGCACCACTGAGCTAAATACTAAACACTTCGTAAGGCTATGTTGCGACCAACAATGGAATTAAATAATGCAGATTTTCACTTTTTTTCCAGTTAAATAGTTTGTTTTGGATGCAAAAAACAGATTGGATAGATTTTGATTTCTTACTTTATCGAGCATTAATATACATGTTGCTCGCATATACACAAACCAACCACTAATTTTTGGTTACTCTTGGATTTCATCTCCTGGCGGGTAATGATAGTATCATCGGAAAGTAACCATTATATTGAAGGCTATTGTGAAGATGAGCTCACATTTAAGGTTTCGACAGCTTCCCATGAACGTTGCAACATTGATGGTGATTGTTCGATATATTAATAAGGTTGCTCACGAGATCACTAATGTGGTAAAATTGATTACTATTATAGTACACAGTGATGCATTGAAGATTTCAATAATTGACGTAGGTGAGGGCTGGTAAATCTGCCAAAGAACCGAAAACAGTTAGAGTAAGCGCGTTCTAGAGCGGAAACAACGCTTAGACATGTAGCGCAAGACGCGTGCTAAATAAATCAACAATCTGCGCGCTGGCAAAAACTGGATGAGAATAGCCAAAGATGCCGCAGTGGCACTCCTTGGGTGGGAGAGACCCACGATTAGCAGTGGACTGTAATAGATTGATGATGAAGATGAGTACGCCCAAGCGGTCGTACCTTTGGTGTGAGTATATAATATTTTTGTAATTTATTAATCAACCAGTAGAAGTTTAATATGAGATTATAGCTAAGTACAGTTTAAGAGACAATTTGTTAACTGGTACGCCAGCACCGTTTACCACGGGTTACCTAATACTAAATATGTTTCAGGATAATGAGAAGTAGATACTACTTACACGTTTAAGTACAATTTTTTAACCAGTTCGCATTGCCACAATTTCTAGAGTATTGAAATAAGTCATTATTATAAATACGGGATTTACCACGTACGGTTTTATCGGCGTTTCGACCGATATTTCGGGTAAATTCTTGAACCTTCATTAAGGTGAGTGCGATCGGCTCGTACTACGTCTCGCCTAAAACGAATTGAACCGAATTGTCGGTAAAAACACCAATAAAACGGTACGTGATAAAAACAGTATTTATAATAATGATTGAAATAAATCACGAAAGTTTTCTAAGTAAAATTATAAATAAAATAGTCAGAATAAAGGCAATTGTTTACCAGCATTATCGACGCGACGATAGGATATGTAGAACAAACGGCAGGGATCACGGCAATAATTTCTAAAAGTGTTACTAAATTGTATTACAACTCTAGTTGATTTTAAACTGCCTGTTTAGATTTTGTCTGTCTAAAAGCTGTTCGTTGCGTAACAAATGTAACTCATCTAATCTAGACCTATTCCGCGTTGCACTGCATTAATTAGGAGTATCGTAAGCCATCACGAAACGAGATAGCAATGATAGTCGTGACCACTTTGGAATACAAAGAGAAATGTATCACTTTCAGATTATGTAAAGCATCTGGCCTACGATCGGCGGCCTGTGATCCATTTTCAATGAGGTTCCGCGTGTTAACTTACATAATGTTTAGAACAAGGTCTAAATAAGTGGTAAAAGTCCTTAGTGCTTGTAAGAACTCACAGATGGATATTGTTGGATAAACCCCTGATGCAAAAAAGAATGTTATAAGTTAGACGGATATAACTTTTTTTTTATATACCACTTGGAGATGGAACAAGCATATGGCCCCAAAGTATTGCCTCGTAAGTCACGCATCTTAGAAACGTGCCCTACGATGTACGGCCTCATAATTCCCAAACGGATGGACCGATTCTGACGCGGATTTATTAAATGGAAAGCTAATTGAACTGAGGTTCTTCTTAGCTACAGATTTTAATCCCTGATGGAAAAGAGGGGTGTATTAAATTTTTAATTTTACTTGTTAATGCAGCCACACTGTAAAAACATAAATTAAACCACAGAATTTCCCAGAACTTAAAGAACGCGTTTAGCCAAACAGTTCGAAGAAAAAATAATTATAAAGTTTTTGCAGTCTGTGTTAATTTTGCTGTACCTGATCAGTTGGAACGGCTTTTTGTCGTGATATATTGAGGTTTCCAAGTAAACACTAAACTGCCAAAAATATAATCATCATCATCGCAGCACGGATTACGTATCGGCTGTATTATTTTCTACCAGTAAATACCTTCTATCCTGTAAATATAATAAATATAAAATAGCCTTTTACCATTTCAAGACTGTCATATTGAGTATGATGTTTAAGTCTTCAATGAGTTAAATCTTAAATCACAATTGAAGTTGCCTCACAGTTGACCTAGGACATTACTGACCCGGTGTCGTGTCATCTGACTCATCCACGTGTGTAAAATATAAACATACAAGCTTCTGCCCACGGCTTCGCATACGTGATTTGTCAATAAAAAATTGCATATGTCTCAATCCGTCATAATCTATCTATGTACCGAATTTCATTGAAATCGGTCCAGATGTTTTGTCGTGAAAACGTAATAAATAGAAAGAGAGAATTACATTCGAATTTCAAATATGTTTTTATAAATTGTAAAGTAGGTGAGGTATCCAGATAGATTTCTATCTAAGGCAATTGAGCATTCAGTGGATCGTTTGCAATATTTTTTAGATATAGATAACTGTTTCTTTCGTATTTAAATATTGTACATCCCTTCTGTACATAAAATGTTAGTGTTTCAATCGAACACGAGCTCGAAGAACTGACGTCCATTGGGGCAGAAAGGTTCTCGAGTGGAGACCACGTCCTGGAAAGCGCAGCGTAGGATGGCCACACGACTTTCCATCTAGTGATAGATAGGGGATGGAAAGTCGACCTGTAAAGGTTACTGGGAGCCGTTGAGTGCGGCTGCACAAGATCGGTCGCTTTGGAAATCTTTAGGGAGGCCTATGTCACTAGTAGATGTTCTATCATAGAACGTCTATTATATCTCTTCTATAAGTCTTTTATAAATATCTTATAATGGTTTTTTTTGTTCCAGGTAAGACGAGCAAGCAGTTATGTAGAGACGATTAAGAGGATTTTTTTTAACTGGATAGAACTTCGTTTGACCACAATCTCACCTGATGGTAAGTGATGTTGTGGTCTAAGATGAAGCACGAAGATCTAGATGAAACCTATTTAATCTTACCTTAAAGAGGCCTAGATTGTATTCTTTAGGAAAAACAGACGACGGTAAAGTGTTCCATACCTTAGCTGTACGCATCAAGAACGTAGAACCAAAACGGTGTGTGCGAATGGGTGGTATATCAACTATGTACGGATGGTACTGAGCCGTGCGCCTGCTTGTCCTTTAATAGAAGACAGATGGCGGGATCAGATCGTATTGTTGCTGGGCAGATTCCCCAAAATGTATTCTGTAAAAGATCGATAGGCTTGCAACTTTACGGCGGTGTTCGAGACTTTCGACATGACTTAGCTAAGCTGTGATATTTATATAAATTTAAGCTAAACAACCCTTCATAATCGTATCTAAATTTAACAACTAAGTACGTAAGTTATATGTTAATGTGCTGTGTAGTTATACGGATATAGTATTTTGCCTTGACATTTAGTTATTAAAAATGTGCTAAAAAGTAATATACGCAATCGACATTAAACTGGATTAAAAGTACTTTGGTAGTTTTCCGAGATGTACTAGTAGGTACATGTGTTCAAGATTATGAGAGCAATGTTCCCAGTTGCTGACAGCTTTTATGGTATACGACCTGTTTATGCGCAACTTTATTCGAGTGGACTTAAATTGACTTAATTTGTCGCTGTCAGTTCAAAAGGTTGTATGATAATTGTAATAAAACAGTAGGTTTTTTCAGGAAACACAAAAAACTATATATTTTTTAATTTTGGATTCATAGACTGACAATATTAAGGGACAAGCTTTAAATTAAACAAATCTGGGTTTGTAAGGTGTCTGGTAACAAATTTCGCTTGAAACATGATTTTCAGGACTATACATCCGTTTGGAAAAAAAATTTAACATATACAAAAATTTTTAAAAATTTGATATACGTCCGTTTGAACTGACATCGACGATAGGTAATTTATCATCGCCTAATCTTTGGTCGTGGCATACTAAAGAGATCGATAAAAACTAAAGCATAAGTACCCAAATAATATTTGTTATCTGTAATCAATCTGTAATGCAGTCTAAGCTTTAGCATTAGATTGATTTTTAAAATTCTATTACAAAAAAATTTATTTTCCCAATAAAACTGTCCTTTCACATGATACATAGTATTTACTTATTAAGGTTTCATGATGATCGGTCCAGCCTTTGAGTTGTAAAAACGCAACAAACAGACAAACAGAGAGACAGAGTTACTTAGGAATTTATAATTTTAGTATGGATGAAACTGTTTAAGGCTGTATATTAAAATTATAGATTAGTAGAACTCTTAAGATGTATCCTTATTGGTATAATTTTTATACCTCTTGCCATCGCCCACACCTCGATAAATCTTGACATTAAATTTTTTTCGTTAATTTTGTATGTAAAGCTTAAACACAAATAAATTAACAATTTAGATAAAAAATATTCTCTTTAACTTTTTTATAAATTGTTTTATATGTGTTTTAAGAGTGGTAGTATTCCCTTTAATATTTATTTTAATGCCTTCTAGATAGATTAGGTCAAATACATGTCCCAGGCGGTAATCCTCCTGAAGCAAAAGAGACATAGGTCGAAGAACTGACAGGGACAGAAAGGTGCAGACCGCGCACTTTCAGCGTACGACCCCCCCCCCCCCCCCCACAACAAGATTGATAGATAAAGGTTGCTGGGAGCCGTCGAGTACAAGCCGTAAAATGTCGGTCGCTCTGGTAATCCATGGGGAGGCTTATGTTCAGCAGTGGACGTCCTGTGGCAGATGTGATGATGATGAGATAGATTAGGTGGACGTTGCGAACGGATGCAAAACCTGAAGATTAATGGGGCAGAGTTTTGTCCAGTAGTGGAACAGTAAACAATTGTGATTATCCTTTTTATTCGACCTTTAACAATCTCGGATTCCAAAATTTCAAAATCTATATTAATTGTTCATTTTGTCGTCAGAAAGTTGCGTATTATAATTGGATCTTGAATGATTTTACAATGTAACAAATTACACCAATAGAGGCATATTTTAGAACAGTACTGCGTAAAAAAAGTGAAAAGGTGATTATTATTACGCCGAGGTCGCATACCGTAACAGTAGACTTGGTACAAGTTGTCAGATTTAAACGATATGATGTATCTTTACATAGTATAAAATGAAGTCGCTTCCGCTGTCTGTTCCCTTAGTTATTTTAGTAAGTTAGATATTTTAAACTACTCAACGGATTCTAATACAGTTTTCAGCAACAGATAGTGTGATACAAGAGGAAGGTTTATATGTAAAATACATACTACATAGCTCTGTTTGTTTGTTAATTGTCAGTTTCCTTTACACGACTAAACGGCTGAAAGGATCGTAATGAAATTTTGCAAGGGAATTATATCCTTGGAAAGGGCATAGGATACTTTTAAGCCAGCTGCGCAAAATGAGGGTATTATTTTATTGTTTTATCGCTTCAAAGCGATAAGACCGCCCATTGTACTATTTGCTTTGTGTCTTCTATTTTATCTGTAATTTTTATTTTATAATGTGTACAATAAAGTGTTTTCATTCATTCATTATAGCATGTAATATCATGTTCGATTAATTAATCCGCTAAAAAAAGAGTTCCTGTCCTCTAAAATTTTTACTGACACTACATTAAAAAATATACCTTTTCATGTTTCAATTCATAAGTAAATAATATTTGTTAATTCTTTTATTTTGTGGTCATACGTGTCAGTTTATGCTTTGGGACATTATTCAAAACACGAACGCGGAAAACTGTGGCGCAATGTTGTGATTGACGAAAATTACCTTTGTTTCGTATTTGTCTACTATTACTCGGGCAATTTTATATCAACAAATAGTTTTTAGACTAAAAGCAATGGTCTATACATTTTAAGTCATCAACTAGGTTTGTACACATAGTGAGAAATTACACAACACTCTTAAAATTGTATGTGTACTCTATTTAAATTTTGCTCCTATTGAGATTATGTATCTGATCCTTAACACACTTACGCCCTAGGGGTTTAACTAATGCCCAAAACCATTATCTTCCATTAAAATATTGCAAAAGTGTATCTGCTATGTACTTGGTTTCACAGAAGGGCAGAGAAGCAAGTGCGGCGTATTATTCAATAGTAATTGTAACCAATTATAAACTAGATGGAGATTGTTTGCTCTGCATAAGATCAATTAAAAGCAATTTGTGTATGTAACGAAAGTAAATGATCGCTTTAAAATACATGGGGAAGTGATAAAATAGGAGTAGTTAATATGCAACGCGCAGATAAACTAGTAAAATAATTGATCTACATCGAGAAACAGAAAGCGCACTCTTCGAGAGTAATCATCAGGTTAGATAATAGTCGTTATAAACCAGCTGTACACAATGAGTCTCAGTGTAAACTTACTGAGACTTGTACACGTGAAGAGAAAACATTTTACCCCTTTTCAAGTTTACTGGATGTACGGAAGATTGTGAGATTTAGCTAAAAATAAACAAGAAAAAACAACATGAATTAGTATATACTATCAATTAATTTAAGATGATATACACGGTGAGATTGAATTCACTGTTTCTCCAGAACAAACATTGTTCAGATCATGATGTGCTATCGTTGTATTGCATCAAATAAATGATTAAAAACTTAACTATGCGTATTAATTAAAGTAAAATTGACGACCTCCGTGGCGCAGTGGGCGTATACCCGGCTGAGACGCAGGAGGTAGCGGGTTCGATTCCCACCACGGAACAAATGTTTGTATGATTTACAGATATTTTTTCCGTGTCTGGGTGTTTTTCTATATATTATAAGTATGTATTTAAAAAAAAAGTATATAAGTATTCTATCAGTTATCTGGTTCCCATAGTACAAGCTCCTGTTTAGTTTGGGGCTAGATAGCGCTGTGTGAAATGTCCAGCAATATTTATTTTTATTTTATTATTTATTATTTTAATATTTCTTCTGTGGCGTGTATTATTTCGTGTGTACTGTGTAGTGGAGTAACGGCTATTCGCCCATTACACCACGGAGATCGTCAAATCAGGAATATTAAACTATGCGATATTTAGGGCATTGAATAACGCGTAGTGCAATACCCCTTTTAAGGACGCAGGCACTTTAGTGCTTAGGATAGGATTAAAGATAGAGCAGGCTTGTCCAGCACATATAGATTTTAGATAGTATCTATATATGATCACATATCGACGGCAGAAAGCGGAAATGGCGTATCTCAAAAATTTCCGCTGTTCGATATTGAAACATCAATTGCTGTAACTAGTTAAAAATCAATGAAGCAGTAACTTTAGGACATTCCAATTAACTGTATCAAACAAATATTTTCCAAATTTCAACGTTCTATCTTTATTAATGTACGAGTTATGATTTTTTTAAATAGTTTTTTGGCTCTGGTGTACAATTAGATATTTTGAGATACGCCATTTCCGCTTTCTGCCGTCGATATATTTATAGATATGATTGTATCCCTATTGTTAAGAGATTATGTTATAGAGTTCCTACTAGAACGCATTGCCGTAATCTCTGCCGTTTGATCTACTAGTATACTTCCCGCTGTCGTACCAATGCTGGTAAACGCTCACCCTTATTCCGACTAGTTGATTCGTACTAATTTCAATACCCTAGACGTTACTGCAACGCGAACTGGTTTAAAAAATCATTACTTGAACTTTTAGTACAGAAAATAAGTACTTAACTACGTACTTTTCATTACATAGCCTAAAAACATAATACGTTTAAGTAACCCGTGGTAAATGGTGTTGGTCTCGCAATTGTCCTTCTTACTGTACAACTTAGATATACTTTTTTTGTGTCACTGTTTATTTACCCAAATAAATTAAAAATATATATATAACTTCCCATTTTAATTATGGTATTTGACTTACTTGAAGGAAAATAAATTAGAAAACCCTAGGCACAGCTTGTATGGTTGAGAAAAACGGAAACTATGGAACTGTTGAATACTGGGTGTATATAATTATTCCAATTTCATGTTTAGAAAGTTCTAACTGAGCTTTATTATTTTATTTTATTTGATAAATATAATCTAGTCCAGTAGTTAATGATACGTTTCAAGAACAAATACACCATAATGAGTGTGGGTACAATCTATTGTTAATCCAAATTGGAATAGCATGCGTTCGGACATTCGAAAAGTCCACCTACACGACTTTATTGTTATAAATCGTAAAGTGAGTGGTACAAGGTCGATTTTGAGTTATCATTAAGTCCATTGTGAACGGGGCAGTTTGACGAAGTGATATAGGTTGAGATAGCTGGAAGGCAAAAGGTTGTATTGAAAGGGCGAGCACGATTGGTACCTTTTGTTCCAGCTAAAACATTTCGTAGCTATGCAATTATTGTTTAGAATGTGAGTAAAGACAATGTAATATGATTGGGTCCTTGACTGCAAATGCTATGATCAGTCATTCGAGTTGATAAGTTACTGACGACCGTTTCAATTGCTACTTTGTATAAAGTTAATTATCTTCAGAATTGTACATCTGTTTAACAAGTTCATATTGCGTAAAGTTCTCTAAAGTCTAATCACACTTAATATTATAAATGCGAAAATTTGGATGTTTGTTTATTTATTTGTTTGTTTGATACTCAATCACGTCGTAACGGCTTAATCGATTTCGATTAAATTTAGTATGTACGTAGATTATAACTTGGATTAACACATAGACTACTTTTTATCCCATAAATCAAACGAAACCCCGAAACCCTGAAAGCGACGAGGTCGCGGGCATCAGCTAATGTTACAAAATTACTTAATTACTTATCATTAGATAAGATTTTGAAAACGACATTTTGTATTTTAAATTACAAGTAGTAATTTTAAAATACAAAATGTTAATTGTAATTAAAACTAAAACATACCTATCCGTAAAGCTCACGGCAGGATAATAATTTAGGATAGTTTTTTTACTCCCAGGAATTAAGTCTATTGGTTGACAAGACTGTCATTAGACTCACCAAGGAATCTTAATACGGAATTGCCTTAAGTTTTCAGGAAAGTCATTTTACTCCCAGGATTGATTGACAAGACTGTCATTAGACTCATCAAGGTCTCCTAATACGGAAATTTCTACTCTGTATTTGAATAACCATATTTCATTCGATATATCATTCAGCAATCACCTTTACATCGCCCACTATACCTACTAGTCGTCTGTTCTGTCTCACCCACCTTGGTCCTGGTCCGTTTACCTCCCACACGGCTATCTAAATACATGTATTTACTTGTCCACATGGCGATTACAATCTTTCTTGCTGAGAGAACACTTTCCGTACCGTCAGTTTGCATTATTATTAATAAGGTTTAACTGGTACTTTCTTGTCTCGCTTGTTATTACAAATAGCAGTGGACAGCGCAAGGAATTCACAAACGAGATTTGTTTTTTATAAGGCACAACAAAAACTTGATCTATGGCCTCTGATCTAGTTGATCAACTTGATCTCAAAGATTTATTCCGTTACCACAAAAAGTTAAAAATTTGTTTAACGAGTGTTTAAAAAGTTCCTTTCCAATTTCTGTAAAATAGTGTTTAATATTTTTTGTAAGACCCATAAGTTTGATTTTTCTTATCCTATTTTTGTTTATGTAAATGTTTTGTTTATTGGTTGCCTGGAAAATGGACCTAACGTTATAACTTTTTAACCTTTCGTGGTTATGAATGTATTAATACCAAAAACTGGATATCAACCAAGACTTGTAAGATCTCGAATGATTTTTATTTATTATACAAGCTAGGCAAAACGAAAGTTTAAAAAGAAATAAAAAATCACATCCCGCGTATGTTTTTCCGGACCAGTATAATCTTGGAGTCTTCAAGTGTGAAGTGTGAATAGGTTCTTTTTAGGCAAGCATGCTCCAGCTTCGATTACACCATCACTTATCAGCAGGTGAGGTAGGGGTAACAAAAAAATATGCATATTAGGCGGTCTTATCGCTTAACAAAGCGATCTCTTAAATACAACCTTTCGATGGAGAGCATCATTGCTTAATGGAATATTGGCCGAAAGATGTGATGTATGAGGCGTAATAATATAGATATCTATTGTGATAATAGTATATCATTCTTGTCAGTTTCCTGGTGATCACTCATTGTATTGTGTTAGATGTTCGTTTCCGTGCTTTTAGATACAAAACTGTTGTACCATTGTTTTACATTATCTAGAAATAAGCAAAGCAGCATTGCTGTTTTGGTTTGAAAGGTATGGTTGCCGGTGAAAGTACTGGGACATGAGGCTTTACACAGGCAGTGCATCGTAGAGCACGTTAGTACGTGTTCTACGAGGCAATACTTTTCTATAGGCGATGGTTACCACTTAACATCAGGTGCGGCCGCAATGCTTGTTCCTTCGCCTGGTTGTATAAAAAGTGTCGGTAACGGTAACAGTATCACGAGTGGCAAACTTATGCCCCCCCCCCCCTTGATGTAATCATCGCCAGTAAAAGAGAATTGCCGCGTTCGTCACGCACGTTAGAAACGTGACCTACGATGCACTACGCGTTCATCAACTTGAATTATATAGATGTAAAGCCTCATGTGCCTGTAATTGCACCAGCAACCATACCCTTCAAACTGTACACAAATACAGCCATGCTACTTGGCGGTACAATTAGGTGGGGTGATAATACTTAATGGGCGAGCCCTTTCACAAGGTACTCTCTTAGGGCGTCTTACGTATCGATGCCTAAACATATCTAAATATGATTTTTTAGACCGGTCAAGCTTTTATTCGCTGTCGCTAAATACGCTAAATACTTTTAGGGATCGTTTTGCAAGCCGGGTTTAATAGTGTTGTATTTTGTTTCGATGTCAATAGTTTAAAATGTCAGCCGTTTATTCAACAAGACAATTTTGATTAAGGTAGAGCTGCCATTTTCTATTTTGTTTATTTTTATTGGCATTCTTTGAAAATGTCAACTCTAATTACGAGGTAGTCTTAGCTTTTATTTTTCTCAACTACTGCCGCAAAATTAGTAGTCAAGGTGGGTGTAAATGCATTACATCGATGTAGGATGCAAATGTATGCAATACCCACCCACGTCTATCCTGCCTTATCGTAATAGAGTTTATTTTTTGATGGCACCAACATGGAAATGCAATTGGCGGTGTTGGGGGCAGATAAGAGTCAGTGTTCTACGAATTGCTTTGAGGGCCTTGAACTTGGTTAAAGATAAATATGGACGGAACTGGAATTGTCGTAAGACTATAAGTAGATGATATCTAAGATCGTGCTGTATCAAATGCCTTACAAGGATTTTTACTTCAATTTTATTTAAACAAGCTCCTTGTGTTTTTTATTTCAGAGCGTAGGCAGTTTGATCTGTATCTGATCGTGAATAATATTTTGAAAAAAAAAACTATAAAAGTTTATTCGTAGTAACAAATCATAGTATAAAGTTACAAATTGCAATTTGGTTTTAGAATGATTCTTAATTAGGTACAAGTACGTCATAATCATAACATAACAGTATAATTTGTAACCGAGTTCGCTAGCTCCCACCCTAGGAAACCCCTAGTCTCTTTCAATCGCTGTGGCCGTAAACATCATAAAAAAAATGCAGATACATTTGGAGAGAGGTGAATTATTAATAATCTGAAGCCCATCAAACCTGTGAAGCCATTTTTTAAACAAAATAGCTTTCTAAATAACTGCTGAAATTTACTCTGACTATATGTATTTCAGGAATTTGTGTTTAAATCGCTATCACAATACGTAAAATGACGGGTTCGGATTAAACGTGAGTTTAGCCATGTTTTGCTCATGAGCAATTTAATGTTGACCTACTTTTTCACTTGTTTTAAATTTAGAACTAGTTATGTTTAAATTTATCTTCTAAACAGTGATTTATTTGTTCAGTATCGCATGATAAAACAAAGGCATTTCTCCATTTGCAGTCTGGTGATATTGTGACGAAACCATAAGTATTTAACCAGCGGTGACTTCTACCTTGTTACAGGACCATGTTACCTTTCATCGATTGCGCTTGCCGCCAAACCCCTGAATTTTGCACACAATACATTTCGCCATGTCATATCGCAATGCGGATAAATTGGTACATTCCCACAGCTGGTCATTGCTTCTCGTGCCGAGTTCGTGAGCAATAATTGGTGCTTATTACCATTGGATTTGTAATGAGCAGGGTATAAATACTACTAATAGCTTCTTGACTATTATTCTTAAGCAGACTCTCCGAATATTGAGAGCTAAATTAGATGAAAACTATTTGTATTTGTTTTGCTAATGTAAGCTTTTTAATGTTTTGTATTTTTTTAAAATACGTTATTATTTAAATGAATTTCATTAAAAAAAATTGTAGTTGTAATAGTAGAGTGAATTAAGAGCATTTTGTGTTTCTGTGAAGATAAAGATTAGAAGATAGCGCGAGAGTATTTATGATGATGATTAGAAGATAGATTTGCCAGATCATGGGTAGAATTATAAATAGGTACATAATTTTATCCAAAATAAGAAGTAATGATGATGAATGAATGAATGAATGAAAACACTTTATTGTACACAGTATAAACAAAAAAAAAATAGAAAACAAAATAGAAAACACAAAGCAAATAGTACAATGAGCGGTCTTATCGCTTAGAAGCGATCTCTTCCAGACAACCTTTGGATGGAGAGGATTTTGTTATAACAAAGATAATGGTCGGGGGTGTACATTTATGGCCAAACTATTAATGTAGAGAGTGCGTCTAATACCAAAATGAAAACAGAACTAAATACTATAATTTATAAATAAATATGAACACAAATAGAACATTTATGTACTTACATTATACATATATAGATATATATAAAATATAAATTATAATATATATAATAATATATATTAATAATATGGTATGTGTATAAATTAAGCGCTGATGATGCCTTTCTGGCCGATTTCGGCCACAGTGACTGTGTTTTACCCTTAGGCGGCTCTTATACCAAATCTTGTTAATAATAAAAGTATATATTTTTAACAAGTATACCTATCTCCTCCAGCCTTAATAACAGTGATTAGGTTCAGTGGGTGTTCAGTTCATACTCGTGCTTACAAAGGCTCTACTTATTTTTCCTCTAAGCTCTACCCTTGGGTTTCGACAGTCAACGAATCATTCAAATAATTAATGAGTTTTTGAATTCAGGTCGATTTCACAGTAATGCCACGTTTATACAGCTAATACCACGTTTTTCTGTTTTATCATAGGGTGTGTTCTATCCGCTAGCTGCAATGTACAGGTAATTGAGGATTCACTGGCCTCTGGTTCCGTGAGCGCGATTTTCGCTTGTGAAGCAACGACTTAATAAGCAGTTGCTTTTTCAAGGATTTTCTCTTGGTATGAATAAAATTACGCCTAATAGTTCTTTGGAGTATGTTTGTTAATTTGAAAGGCGTTAATGTTTTTTTTATAATTTGACTTTTTATTAAAGATACACTTTAAAAATTAGCAATCACACCCCGAAGTCTAGTTTTAAAATTAGCTTATTTGATGGTTAAACGTTTAATTTTTATAAAAAAAATATGAGTTTCATGGGTATACTTCTTTTAATCCGTCTGTACAGAAGGAGGGTACTAATGTTTTTTTCTTCTTTTTCTTTTTGGATTATTATAAATATTTCGAAGCACTGTCTGACAAATTTAGGCTAATATTAAATCAGATTATATTGTTGAAGGCCTAAAGTGTTATGTTTTATTTATTTAAAATATTATATTGGCTAAATGCTTTAGGCGTGTCGTGTGGTAGATAGACAAGCGACTGGCCTTAATACTGATGCTCTAACGTTAAAACAAACTATGAACTTTATGAGTATAACCTAAGAGGTCATTTTTCATCAGCTCAATAGGTATTGAGTTTTCTGAAGTAAACATGCCCATAGCTATTTGTGGGAAACTTTATTAAAGTATTGTTCAATGGTAAGCAGTTGTTACTAATTTTCAAATACAAGGTTGAGTTGCGAAACTGTTATCTTTATACTGAATCTTGATAGGCTTCTGATAACATTGTCTATGAATTTTATATGCTCACTAACTGTTGCTCGCGACTTCGTACGCGTTACACTTCTAAATGTGTAGGTAACCTAGAAATATAGCTAAACCCGCTGTTGCAACTTGACTTGACTCCCCATTTTTATCCCATGGGAACTGATTTATGGGATAAAATGTAGCTTATGTGGTAATCGAGATTATAATCTACGTATATACCAAATTTCATCGAATTCGGTTTCGCCGTTACGACGTGATTGAGTAACAAATAAACAAACATCCAACATTTCACATTTATCATATTATTGTAATGTAAAAAAACTGCACAAAACAATACACACTAAATTAAACTTCTAAGACAAACTAAAAGAAAACTATTTTCTTCTGACCAAAATTTTCTACTCGTAGTCCTTACCATTTCAAATTTCAAACTCTACGTCCCTATGAGACCGTGTCCTAAAACTAAATAACCTCTTTAAGCTTAGAAACCTTCAAATGAGGTACTCATATAGTACGGTGACTTTTGAGACATTCCAATTTTAAAGAGTAGGTATTTGCTTATGTTTTTAAGTGAGTTCAACCTTTTTTGAATAAAATCGGATTGAGTTTTCAAACATGTGTCAAAATAAAATGTAATTAAAATCAAAAGCACTAAGGAGTATTGATATCACATTCGAAGCAAATAATTTTCTACCCCTTTTCAACCCCGTTAGGGGATGAATTTTAATAAAATACGAAACACGTCTTCCATCAATTCTGTTAAAAAAGGTTTATGTAAAATTTGAAGTAGATTGGACAAAGGAATCACGTTGTCCCATACAAACTTTGCCCCCTTTTTCAGCCCCTTAGGGATAGAATTTCAAAAAATCCTTTCTTATCAGATGCCTACGTCATACAAAGAATACACCCTTCAAATTTCAGGACTCTACGATCAGCGGTTTAGGCTGTGCGTTGATCCGTCAGTCAGTCATTCAGGACAAAGCATTTAATATGTACAGTTTTATGTCTAATATCCTAACTTAAATAGTTAATTAAAAAGTAGTATAGACTTGCGGTATACAGATACGTTTTACCAAGGAGTGGAAACATACATAAAGGAGTATTTTTTAAATAGAACATGGTGTTGCAACGTGGCAACGCGCAATAAGTAACGTGTGGTAACCATGGAATATTTTTTAATCCAGTTATATAAGTTATAAGTGTCAGTTTTATCTGTTCATTACACTGTAGAGCTTTTAAATTAATAAAACAATTAATTACGATTTTTATTTGAAAACTGGTGGTTGCGAGATGGTTTTTACCTTAGTTTGGTGAATTTTGGTGCCGCTATTTATTTATGTAAATTTTTTTACTAATATCACATTTTATTTCATACTAGCTGCCGCTCGCGGCTTAGTACGCGTGGTTTGTCAAGAAAAAGTAGCAAATGCTTCAATCCATGTCATAATCTATCTATATCCGATTCCGAAAATTCTTCCACTAATAGGAAGCTACAATATACCTGAGTGCTCTCCATACGAATATGATAAATTTGGAAATAACTCTGTCTCTCTTTCTATTTTTACGTTTTCACAACAAAATGGCTGTACAAAATTCAATTAAATTTTATATACCGATAGGGACATAGGCTACTTTTTACCCGACTCCGCAGAAGAAGAGTAATGTTTCTATTGAAAAACCACGCGTACGTAGCCGTGGGTCAGATAGTAAGCTATATTTAATGGTGATAAAAATCCATGCGACGCCGGATTGAGCTAGTAAGAAAAGAAAAGACGGAGATCTTTGCGTACCGATGGACCACAATAGAATGAAACAACTTTAGACTTACTACTTCCGTATTTATTTCGTGAAACTCGCAAAACAGAATGTAGCTCAAATTACCAAAGACCTTATAAAATCTACAATTAAAGCAAGGAGTTTTAAATGTGACTTTATTACCTTCAAGATTTATGATACTTCACACGTTACTGTGCGCGGGTCGCGTGGGATAGGATTAATTGTACATTACCTACTTACTTATTTACATAATCATATTTAAATGAAGCCTTGGTTGTACTGACGCAGAGAGAAAAGCAGTTTGCTGTCGAAAGACGATTTATTACAGTCTTAAGTGGGTTCAACTATTTATTTTATAATCTGTATATATAAAAAAATTTGGTTGTCTGTAAAGTTGGTTTATGGACGATAGTTTAACGTGACAACGTCATAACAAAACATTGATGAAATGATTGCATACTTTTATGAATGCAATTGAATCATTTTTATTGAATTATCACTATTTTGACGACCTTCGTGGCGCAGTGGGCGTATAGCCGGCTGAGACGCAGGAGGTAGCGGGTTCGATTCCCGCCACGGAACAAATGTTTGGATGATCTACAGATATTTATTCCGTGTCTGGGTGTTTTTCTATATATTATAAGTATGTATTTACAAAAAAAATGTATATAAGTATTCTATCAGTTATCTGGTTCCCATAATACAAGCTCTGCTTAGTTTGGGGCTAGATAGCGATGTGTGAAATGTCCAGCAATATTTATTTATTTATTTGTATGGATAAAAAGAAGGAGTGAAATGAAATCTACAATTTAATTGCAATAAACTAATTAAATTTTCAAAAATTTTAAAATTAAAATTTTTAATAAAGATTGTATACTTCTTAAGACATTGTTAATCTAAATTCAATAACTTGTAATTAGTTTTAAAAACTGGCGTTTTGCTATAAAGTTTAAATATAATTATGAACAAGTTTTCATAGAAATAAACTGTAATCAAATATCTATCATCAATTAAATGAATCACCATAATTTTTTAGTCAATTGTAACATAACCTATTATTACTGCACTCGCCGACAGATGCTACTTTTTTTAATAATAAAAGAATAAATACTTGAAATTTTACTAATAATCAGATTTTTAAAATGTAAGAATAATAAACCCTTATTGCCGAACTTCTTGTTGTAATCCGCAATAAAAACAACATTGACTTTTCACCTCACTTTATAAACAGTCGACGAAACAGTTCACGTGTAGATGTAAATTGTGTGCTGCCGCTGTCTTTCTTCTCCTCGGATGCATAGGCCAATCGAGTGGAAGAGAGATACATGCGCAAGCGTACAATGAGCGTAACGGGACAATGAGTCATCCTTTTTCGTGCATGCAGCCTGCGTTCATCCATTTATTAGACGTTGTCACGTCAACAAAGTCGGGTTAGTTACACCATTTATAACTCAAGAACGGCGGGACCGACGAAATTTCATTTTCTCATGCATAGATGCAGCTAAACAAATATTCATGTATTCTTTCTATATTTTCATACAAGATCGATCGAAATCTCCGGGAGGGGGGGGGGTCTATGTTTAGAAGTGGACGTCCTATGGCTGATATGATAATTGTGTCGATATTTTCTAAGGCCCTTGTCAAAAACATCCCTTTAACCTACTCACCTTGAGCAACCAAGAAAGGGTCAGTGACACAATTAAAATGAGACAGAAATAATTTTACAGAAACAGAAATAACACTACCTATGCAAAAAGAAAGTCTTTGAAACTTCAATTATACGCAGGCCTAATCAAACCTCTTAGATAATTGAGTCCACCAAACAAATTAGTGACCAAGGAAATTGTATAATCGCTACAACAGTAATAGGATAGAGAGTCTGAAGTTATGTACGGAACCCTAACCTAATTACTTACAGAACTTGATAGTAGTATAACTACTTTAAATGTTTTACTACAACCCGGGGAAGTACTACCACCATACCTATTTCTGGCGCCAAGCAGAATTGCTGTGTTTCGGTTTGAAGGGTATGGTTACCGGTGAAATTACAACACGTGAGGCTTACACCTGTATGACTCAAGTTGATGTACGCAAGGTATCGTACGACACGGTGTAAAAAAAATTCTAGCAATAATAATATTGTTTTATCTTGCTCTGAACGGTGACGGAAAACATCGTAATGAAACACGCGACTTAACGAGGTATATCATATCGCGTGCCTTGTCAATGCCCTATCTATTTTGAATAGGATGGAAGATTGTTTTTCTTTTAATGCCTCGACGCAAACATAGAGGTATTATAAGTTTTTGCCTATGTCTATTCATGTGTGTTTGTGTGTCTGTCTATCTATGGCATCGTAGTTCTCAAACGGATGGACCAATTCGAACGCGGTTTTATAAATAGAAAGCTAGTTTAACTGTAGTCGTTCTTAGCTTTGTTAGCTTATAATCCCCGACTATAAAATAGCCACCCCCATTTCCGGTTTCAAAATTTTCTAAAAATTTACTTGTTTTTGTCATTTTGATCTCAAAATGTCACTTCTAGGCGCTAATAACTTCGACCTATTTCAAGGTTACGATTATTATAAGTTTACTGCATTGCAAATCCACCCTGCTCCGAATCCCACACTCGGCGTGACTGCAATGACAAATCGTGATAGTCACATCCTACCATCTCGTAAACTTAAATTTATCTCGTAAATCCGCAGTTTATCTCGGAAAGTCGCTGCTCAGTTTCTAATCTCTGTTTTGATGGCTATGTTATGCATCGTTTAACAAATTTGATGGACACTTTAAAGCAGATTCACTTTTTTAGTCATTTTTTGTTTCTCAGTGTATTTTGATTAAATTTGATTTTAGTTGTGTTTTGTTTTGTTTTCTACCGTTTATCTATCTAAATACTTATCAAATAAAAACATCGTTTAGTTGCAGCGCTCAGATCAACATAGGTTACTTTTTATACAATAAATCAGGTCCCATAGGATAAAAAAGGGGTGTAATTTACAAACCACGCGGGAAAAGTCGTTGGCGAAAGCTAGTATTCTTATAAACATTATTATTTCAAACGAACAATAAACTGGAGACGACTTACTCGTAGAAAGATCAAGGCATTGCATTGTTTTCTGCTGCATCTCTGGCTTGCACGTTAATTCTATTTAGCAAGAGTACACCCATACATACATTTCATAATAATAACAATAGAGATTGTTTGGTTTTTTCATGTCTACGAATTGACGCTGAATTAGACAATAGCCTATTAGAACTCATAATATCTTCGAAACCTACTGATCCGCACCTAGCAAAACATTGCAATCTTTTTGCAAAACAAAGCAAGCATTGAAATTGAAACCATTGACTAATATCCCAATAATCTAAGTACCTATTTAGTTTTTCGGTTAAATACTTTATCAGAAATCCTTAGAACACTTTCGTGATTCGAAATTGTTCATCTGAATTTGAGACACATTGGGATCTACTTGCCGATAAGTTTATATTGGTGGCGATTCTGTTGTTTACGCTAACTAAAATTGTGTAAAATATAACGGTCTTATTTGGTTCACACTAAAGATCAAATTAGAATGACATTTAAAGTGACATTTTTAAATTTAAGTGTTTTTAAATAAAGGCGTGTTTGCGGGCTAGTTTTTGTCAGCACCAATTTGGTTGATCACTAAAACTAGCCTGCAAACATGACATCATAACAAAAATTACTTAATTTTAGAAATGTCACTTTAAATTTCATTCTAATTTGATCTTTAGTGTGAATAAAATAAGACCGTTTGTATTTTACACAATTTTAGTTAGTAAGAATAAACAACAGAATTGCCACCATTATCTGCAAACAACTAATAGATATTTAACCTAAAAGATCCTTGACGGACTCTAAGGTGGACTTGTGGATCAATGCCTAAACGTATTTAGCGACTAAACATGTTTGAATTTGTCGTATTTGTATGACTTGACAACTCCAGCCACTAAATACGTTTAGACATCGTTGCGCAAGTCGCCCTAGATCGATAACGAATGCTAATTCTGTTCAAAAACTTCAAACACCTAACACAAACTTTTATTGTAAGGGCGGTTATTTTAAAAACATTTGCATCTAAATTGGCTAATATATAGTTAGTTCGTGTGAGTTGACAATCGGCTATTGAAAATAAAATAGCAGGCAGAACAATCTCTTACAGCACTTAATGTGGTGTTAAGCGTTCGAAAATTGATCTTAATTAAATTACTTTATGGTTTAATCTAATACTGTTATTACTACTACGTAGGAGTTGCGTGCGAAACGTCGATCTTGATATCTCCAACGCGCATAGTCGTAAAATTTGAGAGAATGCAACAATGCATGCGAACTGAGCGAGGCAAGGCCGGGCGATGTTGCAACTGTACCTTGCAGTAGGTTCTGATATCTATACTGGGTGTAAACTGTGTAAATGTAGACATTTGGATGAAACTATTTTCAAATCCGGGGGTATAAAATTAAAAAGATGTAGTGGTTTTCTTAAAGCCGACAAAGGTTTCTGTAACTATTGCTTCTTGCATCAAGTTAAATTTATAAATAACAAGTTTTAGGCAATCTCTAACGGAAAAAGTTCTGTTAAAACGAAACTTTATTTAAAGAGTTTGATAAATCCTTTTACATAAAGTCAAACATATAGAAACAGGTACAATTTTTTTAAATTTAATTTTTATAATGTTTTTTCATATCATTGAGAAACAAACAACCTTATGATAGTGTCGCAACTAACACATTTTTATAGCCGGATTTATTTTTTAAAAGCTCACCCTGTATACCGAGTCTGGTTACCGCTTTTACGATCAACGCGGTTTTGAACTGTTTTGATTTATGTGCACGATTACTCTAACTGGGACACGTAATAGGCTGGTTTGTGCATTGCTCTGAATCGTTAATGCGGAATAAGGCTCATTTATCCACATAATCTAGCGCTTAAAATTATTGGTAAAATATCTTTTTGGTTGAGTTCAGTAGAATGTAATGATTTCACAGCTTAAATCGCTCACTATATGTAGCAGTTTCGCTGACGTGGGATTACGTACTAGGATAAAATTCGTACAAACCAAACTTTCGCATGAATATTCATAATTATGATTTACTTTAGCCCTTTTCATTCCTGGGCATAAGAATCTTCGTTGACACCAGTCCGACTTTAATTTTGGATCATTATCTTTATCGGTTTGTTACGTTTTTACGACTAAACCGCTAGACCGATTTCGATGAAATTTGGGTTACGGATAGATTATGAACTGGATTGAGGTATATTCTACATCTTATTAACATACCATGCGTGTGAATCCGCTAACGAAAGCTTGTATGCACATGAATTAAGGTTGCGAATGTTTATGTGAATATATCAATAGGAAATGTTACTGAATTAGTACAACGACAGAATTGCTTAGAATTTCCCAACAGGCGTTTGAGTTTACTGTAATTTGTGTTCACTGAACGCGGACAGAAGAATGATGTTACTATTACTGCTCAAGCTTTGTCATCGTTTTGTTTATGATGTGTAATTGTTGCAATACAATTCCTTAGAAATCTCTATAAGTGCTAGATTAACTAAAAGTTTTCACAAAGGAAGTTCTCCTTTGGATATCTGCTTTAAAATACAGACCAAACCACATACCTACACGGATTTAAGATTAGGTTTCAGCATAGATTAAGATATTGATAATATTACGTTACTTAATGAAAGCCGGATATTGAGATATTTTCTGAAGAACTTTTTAAAGTCTGTAATTAAAAAATAAACAAACATAATCTAGATATCAATTAGCACACTTTACGTTCTGATTCCGCCATCTCCTTTCCACCAAAGGACAAGCAGGCGCACCAATCCGTACCAAGTTGATATATACCACCCATTCGCACACACCGTTTTGGTTCTACGTTCTTGATGCGCACAGCTAAGGCGTGGAATACTTTGCCGTCATCTGTTTATCCTAAAGAATACAATCCGGGCCTCTTTAAAGTAAGAGTGAATAGGTTTCTTCTAGATCTTCGTGCTTCATCTTAGACCACATCATCGCTTACCATCAGATGAGATTGTGGTCAAACGAAGATTTAAAAGTTAAAAAAAAAGCACAATCACCATTTTATCTCCTGTGTGTTTTCTCTTAGTCCATAACTCCATACATTGCTACTAAGCTAATATTTTTCTTTCCAGAATGCCTTGGCGCGTCAGACCGTTCCCGGCAACGATCCCAGAGCCGAAACGCACCCGTGGCGAAAAAGCGGCAGCAAGTCGACTTCGACTGCCCTGAAGAGTTTGGCTACTACCCACATCCCACCGATTGCACCCTGTACTACGTCTGCGTGTTTGGCGGCGCTCTGCTCGAGTCTTGCACTGGTGGCCTTATGTACAGGTACGTAAAGTCTAAGTTTGTTCATTCGTTCAGTCGTGTTACTGTTGCCTGGGCCAGTGTATATCTTGAAAGTGGAAATTGAAAGCATCATGTGACTAAAACGCAAAGAACCAGTGTGGTGATATAGTTTAGTGTAACTTACGAAGGTCCTGAGTATCCGATCAGACAGCTTATACAGATATATATACTATCTTTACATTTAACAAAAAATTTTAAATATAGTTTTTAAAAGATATTGAAAATAGTTGACTATAGGGATTCATGAGGTATTCCCAAATTAAATGTCGATGTCTGAATTTTAATAGTAGTCTTAATGACGACCTCCGTGTACCGGCGTATAGCCAGCTGAGACGCAGGAGGTAGCGGGTTCGATTTCCACTGCGGAACAAATGTTTGCATGATTTACAGATATTTGTTCTGTGTCTGGGTGTTTTTTTATATATTACAAGTATGTATTTATATAAAAAAGTATATAAATTATAAGTATTTTATCAATTATCTGGTTCCCATAGTACAAACTCTGCTTAGTTTGGGGCTAGATAGCACTGTGTGAAATGTCCAGCAATTTTTTTTTAATGAGAGTCATAATTAGTGATCGGATATTCGGATGCATATTTACCTAAAGTTGATTTTTAGCTAACAAATTATGGAAGCGGCTTCTTCGAATATTTTTATTAAAAATAAAATCCCGGGATCCGGGATTTGATGCATATTAATTTAACGTTAAAAATTAAGCAGGTAGAATTTGCCATTTCACTCACACACTTACAAAATGCTTATATTCCCTGAGGTCTAATAGGCCCGATTTGACACTTGTTACAAGGTTGTTTTTACGTCGTCAACAATTACTGACAGTAAAAGTAGGGAAAAGAAACCATATTACGTTGTATTATGGCACTATGTATACCTAATATACCTATGTGCCAAAGTGTGCGTTTTTTCATAGAATGTGAATTTCATTAGACTATATGAGGGATGAATGACATACCGTAAAAACCTATGCGGCTTTAAGGGATGTCTAGGTTAAGTAGATAAATAAATTAAAAAAAATAAAACAATATTAATTTGTTGATCCCGGAATCACGGAATTTTTTCGTTAAAAAGTGCTATCCATACTAGCCAACTTTTAACTTTTGGTAAATATGCATCCGTTTGTCCGATTTCTAGTCATAATAATCATTTTATAGGCATTATTTAAAACAAGCCAGTTTATAAGTCAGTTTCTGAATACGACATCATATTTAACAAAAAAGGTTCTTAATTATTTCTGTATTAGGTAAAAATTATAGGTACCTATTTGCTTGATAAAATAAAAGAACCTTATCAAATGCCTGACTAAAATAATAATTCAAATAAATTCCGTTATTTCAGCCATGAATTACAAACATGCGATTGGCCCCGTAACGTCGGCTGTGACGTTGTCAGCGCGGTTGGAGGCGAAGAACTAGAGAGACTGAGTGAGCGCCAGCGCGAGCCACCCCGGCCAGCACCGAGACGCAACCCCCCTCCTCCTCCACGTGCTCAACCCAACCCCGTCGTCACATCCAGAGGACAGCCTAAATTCAACCGCGATGAGTACGAAAAGGTAGGACACCTTACCTTCGAGTGGGCTATAGCATCTAATCTGACCACTAGTTCATTTGAAGATAATAAGTCTTGTGATATTTCTTTTAACCATGCAAGTGCATGCACTCGTAGGTAGATATTACTTTTTGTAGCTGTAGGTTTTCAACAGCTCTTTTTATAGTTTGAAATGTTGGATGAAAAAAAATTGTTATCTAATTTGCATTTGTAATGAAGCTGAATATCCGTTGACTTTGAGCCGGCATTCCGCTTACGCAGAATTTCATAAGCGTTGTTTTTTCACCGTATACGTTTTATAATCAATTTATACGCTAATTTCCAGCAACAACAATTATACGCTGAAGTAGATGACCTACCACCCGTTGAAGAAATCGAAAGTGATAGACAACAGCGTGTTTATCGAGGACAACCTTCCACAATCGGCCAGGTCCAGAAAGATAGAGATGGTTACACGTCCCAAGTCGTTAGCTCTGGAAGAAACTTTAACAATAACATCATACCAGCTTCTATCCCTCAGAATAGTGGTAAAATTGGATCATTCTCTTTCGGTAGCCAAGTTGATGACAGAAGAGCTGCTACCATAACACAAGCTCCCCAAAGTTACAGGTAAGGTTTAGAATAAGTTAGGACTAACTGATGAAAAACGACTTGAGCGTGAATTTAATTGACATTATCGTGATTTCAGTGACGACATCTTGACTGACTCTCATAATGACCGACGATTTGACATTGAGACAAATGATATCGATGGTAAAAAATTGAATGAAAGGACACAATCACGAAAGAAAAGAGAAGTAGCAACAGCAGATGTAGGTAAAAATGAGACAAAATCGAATATTGCCGATGAACTTTCTAAAAGAAGTGACAGTGGTGAGTCCATGGAATACTTTGAAATTGTGACAGAATCAGATGTGGATGATGATGAAGATGAAAACAAATACAGTCTTGATGACAGTGAAAGGGGAAAACGACAAGTGAGATATTATTTAAAAAACGGATACAAGACTCCAAGTAAGAACTGGTCACTTGCGAAACCTATAAAATTTATTGAAGTACCACAACAAAGCTATAACCCTAACGCACAAAGTGGTAGATATCAAACAGGCTATAATAATAATAATTACTATGACAACAATCGTAGACCACAGTATTCCATTAATGGAAATTCATATTCAGCTGCCAGTAATCCTTTTTTAGTGTATCAAACAGATAATTCACAATCTCAAAGACCATTTAAAGCTAGCTTACCTGACAAGAATTTAAAACATCCGCATAATCCATTGAATGTTGCCACACAAATAATAACAAAAAGTCCACCAATATCAGCACTAACCAATAATGAAAATCAATTTTCATCTTTAAATGGGGGCTTTTATAACAACGCCTATAACAATTATCAAGGCAATAATCAGTTTACATCAATAACAAACCGACCAAACTCAGCAGTTTCATTCCAAGACTCATCGTTGCTTCCTAGTTCTGTAGTAACTGGAAAATCAATTCCTGTATCAACGTCTCCAAGACCCCAAAATAATTATCAAAGCCCAAGTGAATATAACCAGAGACCTGCGCAGAATTATGAGCCGGAGAGTGAATCTGAGGAAGAAGAAGAAGATTACTCTGAAGAAGATCAAGACGATAAATATAAAAATGATTTTCCTAAGCCACCATATGAATTCACTCACCCTAGTAATAAATACGCTGATATAAAAAATCCATTTGCTGACCCAAATTTTGATTTTGATGCTTATTTATCAAAACTTAGCAATGGCCAGTATACAACACGACGACCTAATATTCAAAATGTACAAAGTAGTACTCATGGACCTCATCCAGTAGATATTACGCCTATTTCCCATCAGAATAAAAAATCACAATCTTCAACGTTACAATACGATGGAATGAGCACACCTAGACCATTTAGTGTACCCAGTGGACCTGAAGACGTCTTTAGACCTGTGACGTCATCAGCAGTCAAACAAACTAATAACAAATACGTCCAAAGACCTCAAACAAATCAGCAATATCAACAGCAAAGCCCAGCTCCAAGCCAACCTTATAATCAACAGCAACAACAAAACATTGGTGTTTATCAACAAAATGCTGGAATACCTCTAGAAGCTCAGAGACCTAAGCTTAGACCGCCAAATTTCAAGGATGATCGTCAACTGCCTATTAGTTACAGTTTTAATAAACCTATTGAAATCACGCTAAAACCAAATCAAAGATTAAAGGAAAATCAGCATTTTTCTGTTACATCAAAGCCATACATTTTCTTGACGGCTACTGGAACTCCTTTTATTCTATCATCACCTAAGCCATACGTCGTAAAGTCTGAAAAAATTGTGTCATTACCACAACAGCAAGCTAATGGGAAACCTTACTTATCAACAGCGCAAAGACCGTACAGTGCTTACATAACAATTGAAAATACTACGCCAAATCCACTTACAACACTGGCCAATCAACAACTCAAGTCTCTTCAACAGTATTGGAATGCCTCAACCGAATCAATATCATCTCAGTATGTTACAATCAGACCGAGTACTACACCCGATCATGCTAAGTTAGGTAACTTGTTTGCCCAAGCAGTAAGGACATCGATGCAAACTCCAACAGTAAAACATCAAAGTTTACAATTCGCTTCAAAATCATCAACTACAACAGTTGCCCCGAAACGCAGACCCATACCAAAACCATCACCAGAAATGGCTGATTATTACTACGACGAAGATGAGTACTATGAACCACCAGTCAAGTCTCAATACATGCCTAGCACTGAGGTTAAGCCACAAAGGCCATTCATGGCTCAAAACTACAAAGAATACGATGATGATAGTTATGAAGATTCTCAAGAAGAAACTGTCAACATCAAACCAAGACCAACCCTGAGGCGGCCAATTAACCAAAACATTTTAAATCCTGAAACTGCTACCAAAAATCATAACGATGTCTCAATTATTACTAAAACACCTCAAAAAGATTACAACAAACACAGTGATGGTAAAATTCCTATTCCTGTTCTAGTCAACTTTGCGTCCCCGAAACCTACAGTGCTGATTCGCCCCGAACTTTCAAGCTACGAAATCATTCATCGAAACAGAACTATGCACATTCGAAGGCCAGTTCATGAAAACAATCCTTATACACTAAAACCACCGAAATACCTGAATCAGACTACTTTACGGCCTTATACAGTTAGGCATAGATTAGCTAAGCCGACTTCTGTAATAGAGCCAACAGCTTCAACTGATGATAAACCTTCTCGAGGAAGAGGGAGACATCCCAATATCGTTGCTCAAATGCTCTCTACCCCTCGTGATAGCCACAATCAAGAAACTCGATTTACTAAGACGAAATATGATGGTAGAACAAACAGGTAATAAGGATTACCTAATCATAGACTAACAATGGAATTCATAAACTGTATAAATGGAGTTCTGTATAACATGACCTGAATCCAAGCTCTTGACTAATGCTACACATCCTTTTGTACATAATTATTATGACATTATGTCTTAACTCTTACACTATAATAATACTGACTAATCTAGACTTCAACAAGACTTTTGACTAAACATTGACTGACTAGGAGAGCTTTGTAAAAACTATCTTACGTTTCTGTAATTATGAATTTTTATTAGAATTTTGGCGAAATATTTCATTGATATTTTCAGCCTAGAACCAACAGAAAGCGTGGCCCCAATCAACTATTCACCCAGTCCTCGGCCTAAGATGCTGTACAATGGATCTCAGAACTACAGCCCTGACCAATACGATCCCTTCTATGCTATTTATGACGAAGACGGTGAATTGTATAAGGATACAGGTAAGAGAACTAACGAAGAAAAAAACAGTTTTATTAAGCTACTCACAAAATAGGAGAGTTATATCTAAGTAACTCAGATTTACGATATTAATTTGACAAAAATATGTAATAAATAACTTAGCAATTGACAATAATAACAGTTATCCAACGCATAAAGCCCAGAATAAAATTCTTCATCACAGTTACTCTTACTTACTCACTAGATTAACTTAAAAACCCTTTAACCACATGCACTATTTTGTTAAAAAACGACACATATTTTTTACACAGTAAATGAACAAATCTTTAAAATCTTGGGTGTTTGTTTGGTTTAAGATAAAAAAGAATTCCTGAAGTTAATCTGGTTTTTATATAACATGAATAATTTAGTTATATGCATGTATTTTGAACCCATATTAAACCTGATTTCAAGGTAGAGGTTCTTACTATAAATACTTCCCTGAAACACCATTTCCATATTATACCCTAAGCACATACCTATAACGCACTAACTTCCGGTGGTGGTTTCGGCAGACTATGTTCAGCAATATAACACGGCATCGCTCCGACCGGCAGTCCAGCAGACGTACCGAGGCACGCCGCCGCCGGCAAGACGCCCTGTAGACCTGGAGACCTATAGCCCGAGACCTGTTACACAGGATGACTACGATGATGCCCTTATTCAAGGACAGGTGAAGACTTTTATATCATATATTGTTAAAAGGCAGTTTCGTTGTACGCGGGTACTAACACCATTCTGAAGACAATAGCGGACAAGTATGTATAAACACTGCATAGGGGTTCTGTGTAGGTAACCTTTATCTTAGGCTCATATATATAAGCTTTGTTATATTACAATGTTACAATTTAATTTTAATTATAACTATATTTATCTTGTGACGTCTGAAATAAATAACTATTTTGTTTTAATTAATTTGTATCTTAGAACCTCAGTTAATTCACTTTACATTTTTTTATCTAGCCTATGCTGTCCCACTGCTGGGCAAAGGAGAGGTGGAGAGATGAGGGGGAGGCCCCTCATCTCTCCACTTATCTCGATCTTGTACCAAATCCCGCCAGTCCCAATAAAAGGCGTCCAAATCTTCGCGCCACCGCTTCTTAGGCCTTTCACGGTGTCGCTTTCCATCAACAGGGCTCCATCCAGTTACGACCTTGGCCCACCTATTTGCTGGCATGCGAGAGACATGACCCGCCAAAGTAAAAAAAAAAAAAAGTCAAAGTCAAATATTTTAATTCTTTAAAATCACAATCATCACTTTGAATGTCAATTTTACTGCCTGTTCCTTCGCGACCAAGCCAGGAAAGAAAGGCAAGAAACAAGGCTGGTTGTTTTTTTTCATGATCCTTTTACATAATACAGAAAATAAATTACGTCTAAATTGTAAAATTTTGAACGAGTTGGAGCAATTTCAATCCCAAGCTTCTCTATCATCTAAATAATCCGATATTTTATAGTAGGCTCTTTTATAAAGATTTTGTTTAATTACGTTTTTAAATTTGTTAATTGTCAATTTTTGAACATTCCTTGGGAGTTTGTTATAAAAGCGTACACCTTGCCCTTTAAACGATTTACTAACTTTATGGAGTCTACAAGTGGCAACAGCGAGTTTATCTTTATTTCTAGTAAATTATGATTATCGCTATTTTTCTTAAACAAATTAATATTTTTGTGAACATACATTTATGTTGAATTTGTTTAATTATTCATTCGTAATGGATTTTCATAGATGTATTGACAAGGGAATGTCATAATATTTATTTCTTTAAACTTATTGCGTAATGATTCTCGGGGGCCCATATTATAAATTGCACGAACAGCCCTCTTCTGCAGCACAAAAACGGTGTTTATATCTGCAGCCCAATCCCACTTCAACTTGGCAGCCTTTATACCGACGTCAGCGATGCCGGCCCTTGAGCGCAGCGAGGTGTTCCGAATCCTGTCTATTCTCTTGACACCCAAAGTGCTGCGCTCCATCGCTCTTTGGCAAACCCCGAGCCTGGACTTTTGAGATTCAGTCAGTGACCAAGACTGGGCACCGTAGGTTAGGACAGGCAGAATACATATGTTGATGAGTTGACGTTTTAATGATAATGGAACGTCGCCTTTCATGAATGTCATCATAGACCAGTAGCTCTTCCAGGCATTGTCGACACGACGATCGATTTCTTTGTCCTGCCTGTTTTCGAAGGAAGCTAACTGGCCCAAGTAGATGTACTCATCGACATAGTGTATTTCTTGCCCGTCTATCACCACCCTACGTTTCGTGCTATTGGCCATAATTTGAGTCTTTGATCGATTCACCATTAGTCCAACCTCGAGGCTCACCCTCGACCTTCAACCTCACTTTACATAATTTACTTTATTTTATTTGAAGTAGGTTTAATAGTTACCTCTATAGCCTCGTTAGTCGTATTGATAAGCTGTGTTTGAGTGCAGTTTGTAGAGCATAGAAGCACAAAATAGATAGGTACAGATGTTAAGTAAGGGATTTTGATTTTAATTACTTATGCTTGAGAGTAGCGGTAGGGCTGGCACCTACAATATTATACGACGGAATGAAAAGGTTCGTCACCTTAGAGTCGGTTTTCGATTGCACCTTTATGACAAGATAAATAGTCAAACAACTTTGATCTGAATAATTTTAAACTTTATTAACGAATATTATTTTCTCTAACTCAGTCTATTCTGTAACAAAGTTTCAAAAGGTAATTTGAAAATTGACGAACCTCTTCATTCCGTCACTGTATAAGCAGCTAACAAACTGCCATACAAGATTTACGGTGCATTACGGGACTTTGCACTTACGTGCAGAGTCCTCACAGAATGCACGTAACCTTACGTGCACGTAACCTACGGAACCTTACTTCTGGACGTAACCTTCGTCAATTATGCCCCGTTATGCTAATAAAGTCTCCATTAAAATATGTTATACAATATTAAAATATTTGATATAATGTGCTGTAATAATTTTTATTTATCGGCCATGAATTTATTTATGACTGTGATTTCAGATAAGCAACCAGAATCAATACCAGTCACCCGTTCGCCAATCTACAAGGTAAGACATTTTACTCATCTACAAATCTAAGTACCCAAATAATAATTTTATACAAAACAACAAGTAAAACAATCAAATATATGCATCCAGGGGCGAAGGTAATGAGTTGGGATATGATCATAACCAAATCAACCCGAGCAGCGTGAGGACGACCCTGTACGAAGCCCCTAGCACGACCCCACAAACGACTAGCACGAGCACCACACAACGCTCTACCACTGCACCCTTCACAGAGGCTATGACCCTACGATACACTCCAAGGTACTACAAAAGATATCAAAACATAGAAACAAATTCATCGCTTCAATTCATGCAAAACATAACATCATTTCAAAATCATGTACTCATAGCAACCTTTGAACTGAACGTCTAACATTCTTCTACTAATTTTCTTTTCCGTTATTTGTTTGAAGGTTGACAAATACTGTAAATTTTTGTCTGTAAAAATTGGAATCTGTGACTAATCCATAAATATTTGACATAAATATTTGATATATTGTATATGGACAAAACAGTAGGCTTTTGTAGTATCTTTCAATTATCTTCTGTAATTATTTTAAACTATCCTACTTACTTACTTTCAGACTAAAATATGTATCACACTTGATTTTACTTCGCACAAAATATAACATAACTATATCTTGTACATTATATATAAGTATTATTTTAAAGGCTTGAATTAGAAAGATTTTTTTCTGCTTTGTATTCAACAGATCACCCACAGTTGAGACTCCTATTCCTGAGTCCTCTGACCTTAATTCTTCTGACGAATCTGTCTCTTCATACCCTGTTACTCCTTCCCCAGTTATTAACTTCTCCTCCCTTGCTAAACCTTTTAAAAAGACTGACAACTTATACAGATTGAAAGAGACCATATCGACGACTGAAAAGATTCCTAGCTCAAGACGTCCGTCTCAAGTGACTAACAACAATAATGACCAATCTGTGGAAGTGGTGCGTTCTGATATCAACAAAGATATGAAAAAGTATGTATCCCTAACAACAGGTTTCTCCATAAGACGTAACTCAAATAACACCAATAACCCCTATACTCTTACTTTACTTTCACGGCCTTTCGAAGATTATGATAGTTCTCGTAGAAATGAGTCCGCGATAAAGACTAATTCTGAAGCAAACACGAATAGATATTACTACGATAGCAGTAGTGAATCTAATAAAAAGCTAGCTGAATCAACTGAATCACGGAGCGACGATACCTATCAGAGACCTTCAGAAAACCCAATGCGAAGAAAAGATTCTCGATCTGAAATCAGTGAAGAATATGACATACCAGTTCATGCTAGACCTCATAGTAGAACAAGATCTAAATCAAAGGTCAAATCAACTACGTCTCCATCAACTTCCACTACTAAATACTACCTGAAATCTGTTATAAAACGACCTGCCCCATTTTCAAAAGACACTAAAGACCAACTTGATTCACCTGAAAATATAGAAGATGTTGGAGCTTTAATTGAAGCTGGTTTGCAAAATGCCAGGCCTGATAACGAAATCCCTGATTTCCCTGATAACAGCAACCCAGTCATTAATATTACTCCTAGATCAGAACGCGGTCGATGGCAAAACTATTGGAATGAACCAGCCATTTCTCCCTACAAAACATTGGATAATTTGAGAAACCATTCGGAGCGAGAAAATTTAGTACAAGTCGCTACAACAAGTGTTACACCTACGCCAACTCCATTTACATCCACAACAGCAAAAAGTTACAATAATTATAACAATAATAAACGATTACGCGTTAAACCGTCTTACTATAGCTATCGCCTCGAAGACGAGGACGTAACTGATCAGACTACTGAAGTGTTCAGCGGAAAGGTCAAAAACGTAATAAAAGCGTTCTTAGACTTAAGTTCTCCTGCCCCACAATCTGTAGAAGAATTTTCTAGCTCTACATTCAAACCATCTACTACTACACCACAACCTGAACCAAAAATTGTAAATATTGGTTTCCATAAGAAGACTTTAAAATACGTTGATGATAAACCTTCGCGAAATAACGTAAAACGCTTGCAAATCATAACAGAACCTAGCGTAAGTAAATTTTTTACATCTAGCATTGGAAACGTTATCAGCCAAGATTTTTCATCAACTGTTCCACCCATGACTACAATGAGTTCGATACCGTACGTAAGTACAACTCCCGCAACGACACCTTTCATTATAGAAACTTCTACATTTGGGAGGCAATATGTACCCAGTTCCGAGATTTATCAATCAAAATTCAATAAATTTAAGACGAACGCACCGCAACCTGTTACAACGACTCCTCCGACTGATGAAACTTCACGTAAGTTCCAAAATATTATCAAACTGGAACCGACCGTTAGTAATGTTGACTTTGATAAAAGTGATGAGCGTAAAACTGCAGTGCCAACCATAATTGAAACAACCAAGGCCTCTGAAATTGAATGGCAAAAACCATCAATTGAGGAAGTCAAAAGCGAAATCGCGTCGACGACTAGTACCACTAAATCGACTACAACGACTGTCAAGAAAGTTCCGACCACAAAATCGACTAAAAGCGTATCCTTCCCCACGCGGACCTCTCGAGTCAATCCCGCCATAAAGTTAGCTGCGTCAAACCCTGGAAGTGGGCGCAGGAGTTACCAATCGTCGTCCAAATGCTCGTCAGACAACAGTCTGCAAGATCCAAAATGCAACGAAATCAAATATCAGAGGTACATTACTCACCGGCTAGTAGTCTAAGGCGTTTCTCAAATTCGGTGGAGGCTTTCGTCTACGAGTCCTTATTTTCCGCCTCGCGCGTAACTAGCATGAAGGCAATCTCATCGACCTATCGTCTAATAGCACCCTCAGCTAAACTCTTTCGCTTAACATTCTGTTCTCATTGGGGGACTTCCAGTCGGTTGAGTTCAAAATCTGAATTGTTAACTCCTGACGCTCCCTTTCCATTTCCTGCACACTTTGGAATGATTATTTACACAACCCTACGTTCAAACTGTGTTTAATTTAAGTTGTAGAAAGTTCCTCAATGTAGTGTACCTACGTAGTTCGCACCCCATTGCAAAACATCACCTAGATTGTAAGATGCACCAATTCACAGAACAATAATTATTATTTGCATGCATTCACTCACATCGTTGAATTTTTAACTAATTTACAATAATATGATAATATTTGTGCATCGTATTTTAGAATAGTAGAAAAGAAGAAAAATAAAAATAACTCAAGCCAAATTAAAATGCTTAACTATAAAATCCACGCATACTAACGGACCGTACTAGGAAGGACATGTTTATTATTTTTTATTTATTGCAGGCCAACCAGTACTCGAGGCCGCGGATCTGCCCACTACTCCACGCTTGGTGGAAAGGACGCACCACAGCCAGCACCAAACAGAGGAACACCACCAACGTTAGAACTGAAAGAAAATATTGACCGTGCTTTTATAAAATACTTGACATCTTTAGTGACACTACTTTCTACACCTCTGCGTTGAGTTGAAAAAGAGGGTGTTATGTGCTTACTACCAAAAAAAAAATCATGAGTTTTATCGTGTATTTACTTGCAGCAGGAAGGTTTAGAAAGGAGTGTCTAAGCTAAGTATAGTAATTGCTGGTTTCCATTTTAGTATACGATTCACTTTTACCACAATGGCAATTTAATAAATACTAAATCAGATATCATCTACATCGGTTCAATTCGTAATATTTTATTAATATTATTTTATTTTCGAGCAGTCGCAGCCGTCCCACGCTCAAACCATCAACCGCAATCGTAAACGAAAACACTAAACAATACGTCGATATCTATGCTCAACCTCCGAGTAGGCCTGCCCCGGTGTACCCACAACCTACTGTTGACAAGACCGCAGCAAAGTGCAGAAAGGACGTCTGCTTGTTACCCGATTGTTCCTGTGGTGGAAAAGAAATCCCGGGTACGATATACATTACTGCTAAAAAACAAATCTTATTAAAGTTGTAATAATAAGATATTAACTTTTTTTATGACATAGGAAATTTACCTGTCAACGAAGTACCTCAAATAGTATTGATAACTTTCGACGATGCTGTAAATGATCTCAATAAACCATATTATGAAGAACTGTTTGAAAGAGGACGCGTAAATCCAAATGGCTGTCCCATATCCGCTACCTTTTACGTTTCTCACGAGTGGACTGACTACAGTCAGGTTCAAAATCTGTATGCGGATGGCCATGAGTTTGCCTCGCATACGATATCGTAAGTTCAGAAAAAAATATTCAAAACTCTGTCTTGTTTCTTTCCTCGATGCGACTAACAACACTTGGCCACCTTTACCCGGCAAAGTTTACTTATCTGCGTATATATTTTTATATTTTATTAATCATTTATGTTTTGTTTTTGTTCCTCTTCCATCCTTCGTACCTATCTTCTATCTTCCTCTTCCCGGCACATTTACACAACCACATGCACACATCCCGACAAATAGGTGAACTACCAGTGGAACAAGTCCCTCAAATAGTTATCCTGACTTTCGACGACTCGGTCAACGACTTGAACAAGGTTCTATACCAAGACCTCTTTGAGAAAGGTCGCGTGAACCCCAACGGCTGCCCTATTTCAGCCACATTTTACGTATCACACGAATGGACTGACTACAGTCAAGTACAAAACCTCTACTCAGCTGGACATGAGATGGCCTCACACACGATTTCGTAAGTTTTCGTCGTGACTCTGCACATAAATACTCGTAGATAGATTCAGCACCCACAAACTTCAACTCAATCACACAAGTTTTATTTCTTTTTAGAACAATTTATATTTTCTATTACTTTTTTTATCGTCTTTATTTATTTCTTTTTCTTTCTATTTAGTCATTCAAAGCTATTGAATTTATGGTTCCTTTTTATTTTCAAGCAATCACTATTGGTATTGGTTTTCAATTGTTATTTATTTGCGTTGTCTACTAGTAACCCTATTAATAAAACCTTCAATATTTTAGCCATAGCTTTGGAGAGCAGTTCTCCCAAAAGAAATGGAACAGAGAAGTGGGTGGTCAAAGAGAAATCTTAGCTGCTTATGGTGGAGTCAAACTTGAAGACGTCAGAGGCATGAGAGCGCCATTTTTGTCTATCGGAGGAAATAAAATGTTCAAGATGTTATACGATTCTAACTTCACCTATGATTCTTCTATGCCTGTGTATGAAAACAGACCTCCTAGCTGGCCGTATACCCTTGACTACAAGCTGTTCCATGACTGTATGATTCCGCCTTGCCCTACCAAATCTTACCCTGGTAAGTGACCTTATCAATTGACTACTAGAGATATTACCAGCCTATTTTGTGCACCCCTCCATGTGGCTACTTAAAGTTTACGTTAGACGTTTCAAAATGATTTGTATGACTTCAATGAATAGAGATTGTCTAGTTTTGACGTATTAAAGTAAATACGCCCACAATTTAATGTTAGAAGATCTATACAGCTATCCCTGTTTACAAATCTAGCTGCAATTATATTTCCGTGAGGTTGTAATCTAGAAGGAAAGCAGAGCAATTGGTCACAGAATTTTATAACTTTTCAGGTGTATGGGAAGTTCCTATGGTGATGTGGCAGGACTTGAACGGTGGCCGTTGCTCTATGGGTGACGCTTGCGCCAATCCACCAGAAGCTGAAGGCGTCTACAAAATGCTGCTAAAGAACTTTGACCGGCATTATACTACAAACAGGTATAGAAACTCACCCGACTTTGCACAGTCGAACAGATTCCTTATAGATACCCCAGTCAAACCTGGATAAAACAAGTGTTTTGGTATTTTATGTGTCTTTGTGCTAGGTTCTAATTGTTGTGTACACATTTTCAGAGCACCTTTCGGTCTCTTCTACCACGCAGCGTGGTTCACCCAACCCCACCACAAGGCAGGTTTCATTATGTTCATGGACTTTATCAACCAGATGCAAGACGTGTGGATAGTGACCAACTGGCAGGCGCTGCAGTGGGTCAGAGACCCTACGCCTATCTCGAGAATCAATAGCTTCCAGCCCTTCCAATGCAACTATCAGGTTAGTAGTACCTCAATTAATAAATAAAAAGGTGCAAATGCGGTTTTTTCATTATTATATATCATATATAGACCTAGCCCATAATTCCAATCATTTTGATGACCTCCGTGGCGCAGTGCGCATATAGTCGGCTGAGACGCAGGAGGTAGCGGGTTCGATTCCCGTCACGGAACAAATGTTTGCATGATCTACAGATATTTGTTCCGTGTCTGGGTGTGTTTCTATACATTATAAGTATGTATTTACAAAAAAATATATATATAAGTATTCTATCAGTTATCTGGTTCCCATAGTACAAGCTCTGCTTAGTTTGGGGCTAGATAGCGCTGTGTGAAATATCCAGCAATATTTATTTATTTATTTATTTTAGTTCCAATACATCACACTAATATTATAAATGCGAAAGTTTGGATGTTTGTTTGTTTGTCACTCAATCACATCGTAAAGGCTGATCAGATTTCGATAAAATTTGGATATGAGTAGAATATAACCAGGATTACAACATAGGCTACTTTTTATTGACATACCACGCGTGTGAAGCCGCTGGCGGAAGCTAGTATATAATATTTCTAAATAAATGGTTTTCCATAATGACAACAATACTTGCTTTTTTTTCAGGACCGACCCAAGAAGTGCAACAACCCGAAAGTATGCAATCTTTGGCACAAATCTGGAGTTAGATACATGAGAACATGCCAACCTTGTCCTGAAGTATACCCATGGACCGGTAAATCTGGCATCAGATCTTCACGCATCGACAACGACAACGGAGAATAGACATTACAATCAGTTTTAGTAAAGCGTTAGATATTGATCCTATTTTATGTAGATATCGTAAGCCAACGAGGCACGGATCGTGAAAACTTATATCAGTGCCTCTACCAAGAGTTTACTGTAGTCGCTAGCCTTTGTACTTTGAAACTGAAAATTTAATCTCCATCGCTAGTAATGTGGTAATCTCTCTTAGAAACAAATGGTAGAGGCACAGAAAATGTTTTGTCACCAACTAAAGTGTGCCATTTAGTTATCGGTGGTCACAAAGCAAGTTAGGTAATATAGAACAATTCCATTGTGATTTGAATCAATATCATCGTAAGTCGCTTGTCGTATTGTATTGGAAACTGTGATATTAAGTGTTTTCAATAGTATACCGTGAAGACAATTTTTTAGGGTTAGGTAGTTGCGTGGATTTTATGCTGAACGATACTCGTGCAATGTAACTAAACAATATTAATTTCCTGTGTTCGTATTTAGTTCATAATAGGTTAGAACATTCAAGTTTGTATAAAACCTTAAACATCATAACTACAAGTGATATTTATATAAAGTAACGATTTTCTACAAGTCATTGAAAAAACCGATTACCATTTTCGACGTAACGAAAGCCATATTAAAATTTAGAAAATATGTTTTTCTAATCTTGCCAGCTTTGTAGTTGACACTGCCTTATAATAATTTGTAAATATAGGTTTAGTATATTATTTTATCTAAGTTTTTATTTTGCAAAACACAAAATTTTGTCCAAATTTATCGTTATGGTCTTTAAACGAGTTATTCGTCATATCATTAGTATTGTGTAGATGTCTGATAACATCGCATCTCCTAGAACTGTGATGTTTCACATGTCTATTCGACTACTTCGTATTGAATTAAACAATATATCAGATTAATTTCACATATAACATTTAATTATCTTATCACATATTTTTTGCCTTTTGCAACTTTTTTTACTCAAAGTTTACTTCTTATAGGTATATAGTTTTAAGAAAGCTTTAGTCGGCTGATGCACACGAAGCTGAAAAGCGCTTGGCAACGCCTATTATTTAAAATTAGATTATGTACTATTTATAAGTATCTGTTGTAAATATAGATAGATTTTAGTATTTAAAATTGGTAGTTTCACTTTGGTATCTATGATATGGCTACTCCTACAGTCAGGAATGCACTGAGAAGTATTTTGTATTTTGGCATTCATATTGAGAATTTATTTATGTACGAGCTGTATTTTATGTGACCGAGCTGTTTGAAAATTAAAACGCTATAATTAAACATTTGTTTTTTTCTGTCTATTCATTTATTGTAATTTAATAATTAGAGAAAATATAATTACTACTTTACCTACTTTGAGCCAGCGTCGGGTTTGCGCAGTTCTGTAGGTATTTCACCATCTTGTTATGTGCTTTATTATGTGTCGTGTCAAACAAATGTTTTTATTTCTATATATTTAATACAGTTCTTTTAAAATAATCACACAGTAATAGGGAATAATTTATAATGAAAGGTAATTGAAAATACCAAAGTTCGTAACAAACCAACGAAAAGTCAAGGTCTACTGTCAAGAGCACGATATTGCAGACTTCATCAAAAATTAAATTCAATCATAGCACCTGAGTGATATTTTGTTGAGCAAGGTTAGTAAAAACCTATAAAAAGCAGCCGTAGTTTGGTCTTCCACTTTCATTTCACACACGAGTATCAGTGAAAATGAAGTTTCTTAAATTCATTGTTTTGATTTTATGTGAAGTAGTTATAGGTCAAGAAATAGAATACTATGTATCTCAATCACATTTAAATAATAAATACAAATCAATTGTTAAGAAGAAAGATATAAAAACAGTTAATCGACAAGACTATCATAATGGGTTAAAGAATAATTTTGAATGGAGAGAATTTCAAAATAAAAGTAGTGTGCCTGACGTAAAAGAAATTAAAAAGAAAGTGATACGCAACAAAACAAATAAAATAAATACAACCGATAAATCCATAGTAAAAAAAAGAGAAGTAGACACAGTATTTCACGGCTATCCCAAATCCAGAGAAGAATTGTGGCATGAGCGGTTCCTTAATGAAAGTGGCGCATTCGATCAAGGTCCCTCACTCATTAAACTATTGCATAACATTACTTTAACTTATTTAAAGGACTGTACGCCAGTCATACTCTATGACAGCCAAGTAAAGTCAAAGGAAAGCTACTTATTTCAAAACCTACTGAAAGATTTTCCTGTATCCTTTGTCCATGGGTTCATAAATGACCAAAATCAGCTTCAAGAGCCTAATCTATTGCGGCCAGTTAAGGAATGTCTACATTTCATTATTTTTCTTCACGATGTTGGAATAAGTGCCAAGACTTTGGGCAAGCAGTCAGAGAGCAAAGTAGTTATAGTATCGAGGTCTTCCCAGTGGGCTGTGCAAGAGTTCTTGGCTGGATCTCTATCTAGAATGTTTGTCAATTTGCTCGTTATTGGGCAAAGTTTTAAAGATGGTGATGACAGTTCCATTGTAAGTTAAATATTTTTTCATAATGTCTTATTATATACCTGTTTATTATATACCTAGGTAGTTTTCAGACTTTAAAACAATTGCTACTTATTGAAAATTACGACGGTGAACTAAATATTTAAAATCATGTATTAACAATGCTGTGAATTACTTGTTTAGGAAGCACCATACATTCTATATACCCATAAGCTGTATACAGATGGTTTGGGTGCAAGTCAACCAGTGGTGGTTAATTCTTGGTCTCATGGGAAATACTCCAGAATCGTCAATTTGTTTCCACCTAAGATGACACAAGGTTACGCAGGTCACAGGTTTGTGGTTGCAGCTGCAAATCAACCGCCTTTTGTTTTTAGGAGGTAAGCTGCTGTAGGTATTTTACAGAGTTTGAAAATATAAGTATAAGTGTAAAAAAAATTAGTCACGTCTATTCAGGGTGGAAATAAAAGGCGTTTAGATACGTGCGATAACTAAGAAGTAAAAATATGCAGTTACATAATGGTGGAAATTAATAATAAAAGTTCTATTACAGAATCAAAACTGACCTTGATGGTGGAAACCCGAGAGTTTTGTGGGATGGTATCGAAATAAGATTGCTACATCTAATGGCAGAACGGAACAATTTTTCCATTGAAATTAAAGAACCACAAGAACTTAATCTAGGGTAATTAAGTGTTTAAAAACCTTTCGATTTATGATATAAAGGTACAGGTAATTTTACCACATTGAGGGCAGGTACCTTTTCTTTTGTTGTTATAAGGTTTTGTTCTTAGAGAACTATAGGCTTATTTGCAAGAATATAACCATATTTCTGGATTTTTGAAAAAAATTACAGTCAGCCTAGAAAATTACACAAAACCATAAGCAAAGGTAACTGCCCTTAATGTGGTAAAATGTTGTCTCATCCTGTACATCTGTTATCAATATCTACAGGAAATATCAAGTACAAGGTACTGTATAAGTAGGACGATGTGACTCATAATTTTCTTCCTGCCTTTATCCCTACGGTCAGTACATGTTTTTTTTTCGTCCATTACCCACGTTCTGGCTAACAATGTTCAGTCCTCCTAGAATATATGTTTAGCGTTAGCTAGTTATTTTCCTATTTTAATAACTTTTGAATATAACTGACTTTACATTATGCGTCCCAATAAAATTTGAGGGTTGTCTTCGATTTTTTGGGATCTCATCATCAGACCCTGACTTAGTGCAAATGGGACTAACTGGGAAGTACCTATACTCTTTTAAACAAAAAAGATTTTCTCAAAACGGGCTAGGCGTCGAGTAATCGGGGAACATAGAAAAAAGATTCCGATGAATTGAGAACCTCCTCCTTTTTTGAAATCGGTTAAAAATTCCAGTGTCCTATTACGTCCAGTCCTACAATGAATGTCCAGTGTTTCATAAATATTAGTGTACAAATATGTCCAGTCTACCAGACCATAACGTCAAATGACTTTTATCGTCTAGTCCTTCTGAAGCTATCAGCTGTCATCTCAATACTCACTCTTTAGGTGGGTCTCCACGCAGCTACATGCTCGATAAGCATGTTTCATCCGACCAGCTATCTACAAACATGCTCGACCTTGCGTCTACACGTAAAAAGCTTGCTCGAAGAACATGTTTAGTGTGCGTGGAAACTCTTCGAGCAATGGACGATTCGTTGTTGTGTTTGGTAGGCATTGCCTGCATTACATTTACGGTCTGGGAAAACTTCTTTTAACGTAGTTTTCCACAAGCACTCTTTCTTCCGATACATATTTATAAATTGTTCCAAAAAATTCCGAGAAAATGAACGAAAGTCTGTTTTTTAGCTGCGCACTCACATCAAATCACAAAAATATCAATCACGACTAACATGCTCGACGTCGCGGCTTCGCGTACAAACATGTTTGCTTCGAACATAGAGTAAGAATTATGGACGGTTGAATCTTTTTCGAATCGAACATTTTGGTTGGCTTCGAGCATTTTTCTTGAGACTTGCATGGTACACACGTTCGTACTTGCTCGAGATCGAGTAAGTTTATCGAGCATGTTAACAAACCCACCATTTTGTTAACAATACCGATGTGAATAATGATAATTCCCGTAATAATAGTAATGAGAGTAATGAGTAAATTACGAAAGCTTTGTACAAAAAGAATTATTTCCAAGTAAGCTATTGATAAATAAGTACTAAAGTAGGTAACGTGTTATCATTTTAGCCCAGGAGATGCGGTCGCTAAAGAAATTGTCACAGGAAGAGCAGATATAGGAGTAGCGGGAATG
Source organism: Philereme transversata (assembly GCA_963924445.1). Taxonomy (NCBI): domain Eukaryota; kingdom Metazoa; phylum Arthropoda; class Insecta; order Lepidoptera; family Geometridae; genus Philereme; species Philereme transversata. The sequence continues at coordinate 18,985,750 of OZ004342.1, forward strand.
TATTTGACGGTGGAAAGAGCTCGAGAAATGGATTTATCTTTTTCTCACTCTCAAGATTGTGCTGTTTTCGTAACGCTATTGTCAACTGCTTTGCCGAGGTAATATGCATCAAATGTGTGGTTTGTTAAAAAGTTTTTAAGTAAGTACCTAGTTAAAAAGGTAGGCACAATTTTGTTTTATCCTAGCTTATCTAATCTTAAAAAAAAGAATCAAGTGCGTGTGAAGTGTCTCGCACAGTGAAGGGTTCTGTGGCTAGTACGGCGGTATTTTAGTCAATAGTACATAGTTAATTTTGCATTTAATTTGGTCTTTTTGTATTAAAATTATATATGAACTCTTTACAAAGTGACAAACCCAACTACAGACATAAGTTAGTAGTTCAAAAAAACTTTAATGTCTTTTATTTACCTTGAAAAATATTTTTGTTAAGTTTCAGGTTTATAGGTTTAGGCCCAGGAATCTCGGTTTTTCATACATAAATCTCTTTTAACCTCCTTATGGGATAAATTTTACACAGCTTAAACCTTCCAAATTTCAAGTCTCTAAATCCAGCGGTGTAGGCAGTGCGTTGCTTATATTTCAGTCAGGACTTTGATAGATACTTATTAGATAGAGCCTCAAAGTTGCCCTTTTTAACAATCGTGGTAACGGCCAGGCTTGATTACCAGACTGGAGACCGGAGGCTACCCCCACTGATCTTCAGAATGAGAAAAGTCCACGATCATATCACGACTATACTAACGTCACTAATGAGATGGTCAGGCTTCATCAAGTCCATCACACACTCTACCATGACTGAATGCTTTCAATAGAGTTGAATGGAGACGTATCACTAGAGCCACTACTCAAGAGCCAAGACTTGACATAACCACGATCACTCTGTCAAGAGTGCCCGACTAAGAAGAAAGAATACTAACCGTATCAACCACCGAGATGAAGAATCGCGCGCACACAAGAACTTAATTATTACTATGTATAGTGATCGCAAAAGTTTAAAAAATACAATTTTAGACCTGAATAACAGCATGATCCATGATATTCCAGGTACCGCGCCATACTCGGACCTTTCCACTGGCATGTCTGGGTAGCTCTTACTTTCACTTATCTTTTCGGAATGTTTCCTCTCGCCTTCTCCGACAAGCACACCCTAAGACATCTTCTCCACAACAGTGGCGAGATCGAAAACATGTTTTGGTATGTCTTCGGGACGTTTACCAACTGCTTTACTTTCACGGGCAAGAACTCATGGAGTAAAACTGATAAGATTACAACGAGACTTTTGATTGGTAAGTATTTTGTGGTCTGTGTGGATTTTACAGGTTTTAGTATAATTATTAGCTAAAAAGCTTATTAGTATTCCATTTCTAAGAATGAGTTGTATGAATACGTGGTCCACTTTTAAACGCCATATATGCTTAGGTACTTTATATCTGCAATATACAATGTATACCAATAAATACTTATTTTGCTATTTTTAGGTTGGTATTGGATATTCACCATCATTATTACCAGTTGCTATACAGGATCTATCATAGCGTTTGTAACGTTGCCAATCTTTCCTGAAACCGTTGACACTGTTCAACAACTTCTTGATGGATACTTTAGAATTGGCACTTTAGGTAAGTCTAGGAAGAATTATTTTAGTATGGTTTCCAAATTCTGATATGAGTGATCCTTAAAACGACTAGGCTTGTAAAGGTGGTTTGCTCGTGGTTTTACGGATGATACCAAGCACAACATCCACAGATAGCTCCGCACTGCACCAAAGATCTTCTCCGTGCGAATCCGGGGTTCCAAGCCATTTTGACATTCCAAATTGAAAGAGGAAGTACAATGTGCCTCACACGAGCTAACCCACACCTTTGAAGTTACCGACTCACGGCGGATCCGACGCACCGCTACAGACGTGTCTGTGCTACCCCAGACGAGACCCTTCCTTCCTTAACAGTGATACCTAAAATGCATTGAATCTTTTTCTCCACAGACCGTGGCGGCTGGGAAAGATGGTTTTTTAATTCATCAGATGCAGATACAAACAAACTGATGAAGAAATTAGAGTTTGTGTCAGATGTGGAGTCTGGTATAAGAAATACAACAAAGGCATTTTTCTGGTCATACGCTTTTTTGGGATCTCAGTCTGAGCTTGAGTATATTGTCCAATCTAACTTTTCGACTACCAAGTAAGATTATAGAGATATTAAGTTATATGTTAACTTTGAAACCAATTAGGTTATTTTAAATCAGTAAGATGGTAACTATTTGAAACCTGTACAAACATAACCCTTTTTTACCCAACGCCGAAGGAGGGATTATCAAAATTAGCAAGCTATTCACACAGTTTTTTCGATTTTTCAAATAATATTTTTTTGATTTACACACATTGAGATATTTTCAAAATAAGAACTGTTTCATACAAAATTAACTAAATCTCATTTTAGGAAGCGAGCGACCCTGCATATTTCAAACGAATGTTTTGTTCCTTTCGGGGTTACTATTGGTTTCCCAAACAACTCCATGTACTCTGCAAAACTGAGCGAAGATGTGAGAAGAATGTTCCAAAGCGGTATCGTGGATAAGATTGTGGATGAAGTGCGCTGGGAGATGCAGAGAAGCACAACTGGACATTTGTTAGCTGTAAGTTAGAAAGAAAGAAAAATTCATCACCTTTCATTTTACAGAACAAATCTAACCATCCAAGTATCTATGATTCTAACATTTGTTTCTTTTTGCAGGCTACATCTGGGTCCTCTCTCAAAATACCATCTGCAGAAGAGAAAGGATTAACCTTAGCCGATACGCAAGGTATGTTTTTGCTCTTAGCAGCAGGCTTCCTAATGGCAGCTACAGCCCTCTTATCTGAATGGATGGGGGGCTTCTCAAGAAGATGCCGATTTAGGAAGAAGAAACCAACGAGTGCCACATCTAAAGAAGAATTGATATCAACTACAAGCAGCAATGAATCGAAAACGGATGGAAGCCAAATGCACTTTGTAAGAACCCCAAGCGCCAAGTCACGAGATACCTTAGAAGGCCAGATTATAAATGTTACTGAAGAAAATATTATGGTCCATAATAATCCAGAAATGGATAGGTGGGAATCAAGAAGATCAAGTTCTGTTGATTTGGATAGAGAGGTGAATGAGATATTCGAAAGGGATAGAGTTATACGAGAAATTGTAGAAAGTGTTGAGATAACTGAGGAAAACAGATCGACGACTGTGTCAAAAGGTGCTTTTGGAAGTCATATAACTGACGATAAAGGACACGATAAGGAAAATGAAAACCAAGAAACTTTACAAACAGCCCAAATTCCATAGCGCGTTTTACAATCTATAACATTAGGATACTTTGTATTGTAAGTGTTTGCTTCGGTGGTTTTAAGGATATGGATTTTTAGCTCGTTACTATTTTAGAAATAAAACAGATGAAAATGACATCCAACTCTTTATTATCCTTCGAACAGTCATCAAAATAATTTATAACAATTTTCTAACACTGTCGTTAACATTTATTCATTCAGCCACTGAGATGTTCCATTCATAACATTCCACACAAGGGCAGAGATGGCTGCCTCAACACGGAAGCGCCGTAAGACCTACATAATGCAATATTTGGCCCGGCCTTATCTAAAAAATAATTATACAAATGACTTAAAATTCCCGAAAGACATTGCCAAATATATCTCAATTACTAGTAAAAATATAGTTAAAATACAACAGATTTTTGTATTATTTGTAAATTCAAACGAAAATATACCTAACACCTACCTAATCATTTTCAAATATATAGGTATATTGCACGACTGCTGTGACAAAGAGACAATAATGTGAAATCGACTTGAGTATTCCATAAGGATATGTTTATATTCCTATATTCTATTTGGGTTGTTCGCGAAGACTGTAGCGCAATAGCAAAAGGCAAAGGTTATAAAAATTATACCGTAACGCTCTACTGTGGCAAAACCATACTGGTTTCTTACATTAATTATTATGACTACATTTTATTTAAATGCAATGAACTAGATAATAAAAATAACTGAAAAATAATAGCTTTTGCTATTGTCACACAGCAGAATAAATACGGGTAAACACATACACATGTATATCTACAAAACATATCAAGCACACTCTTTTTACAACATCGCACAACATTTGGTGTGCGTTAAAAAGAACATTATAAGATAATTTTAATAATTATACATGAAATCATTTCCGACAGAACTCACAACCTCGGAAATAATGCTCCCAATACCAGCTAACAGATGAATATACAAGATAAAGACGATACAATTATACGATACCACATCGACTATTTGCAAGAAAACCTTTATTTCGTATTATTTGAATATTAATTTGTGCAAATCACGACTAAACAATTGCAGGTGTACATTTTTTTATCTGTGCCTTAGATTAATTGATAGGTACTTAGGTAAACTATACTATGTACTGTAATTGAATTTGCACTTCTCAATCAAACCAGAATTGAATGTCAACGAATGGCTCATAACAAGAAACAATTAGAAGAATTCGCTTCATCGCCAAACAAACACGATTGAGCAAATTTGAATACAAAGCACATCGACGCTTCCTGAAGGAACTATTAGGAACAACTTGCAGATAACGTAATGTAAAATCTTGAAGGGCCCGAATAACATTGCCAATAGAAGAGTCAGGGGAAGTACGCGCTTGATCAAAAATTGATTTATGAAAAAGTGTAAAACACGAGACATCCCTGACAGAAGCACCGAGCGGACATAACAGAAAGGGGCCCGAAATAGCAACAGTGTTATTATTTTATCACATCAATAACATTTTCTAACATTTAAGTGTACCTAATTACGAGTTTACTACAACATCTCCCTAAAATGGGTCAACATTTTATTATGCTTCGGTATTAAAATATTTAATTCGTTAAAACTAATCGTGTATCTTATTTTACAATGTGAAAATACATTTTTTATGCGTTCAGACTTTTGAACTTCGAAACTGGTTTCCCTGTACAAAATTTAACAAACATACACTAACATTTTGTTATTGTGATTTGAAGGACTTATTTTTCTATTCTTGCAAGAAGTACTTTTACTTTCTAACAATTTTATTATGTACAAAAGACAGTCACACTGCCTTAAAATGTGGTATAGCAACATTTAATATAAAGTTACAATAGGTACCTACTTATTATGATGTATATGTATGTGTAAATTTTTATGATAATATAATGTGTTATATATAATTGTCTATTATAACGATATATAATTTTGTAAGACTTAATATTACCTGGATGTGAACATATAAAGCATAATGCTATCGTATCATACACATTTGTTACATGGTACATATAGGCACTGTGAGTAAGGCATCTACAGTGAGACGATATGAGGGAGTAGAACAAATATACCGTAAACCCACATACTATACGCACATTTTCCTTAAGTATTTCAATCGGCATACTATTTTACATTTCATTTAAAAGATTTTTATAGTGAACAATACAAATGTTTCAATATTTTTTCATCTTTTCATAGACGCTGTGTGCTTAAATATTTTATAATATTCAGAAGGTCAATGATAAAGTCTACTGTTTTTAAGGACAGGTTAGCAACATTTAAAGGACTGATGACACTGACATGACACACTCATTAATTAACAGTTTCTACCTTACAAATATTTAATATTATTTCTATAATAAATTATGGACACCAACAACATATCCATCTGTTTACATATCGTCTAAAAATAGGGCGGATTGTGATATAGTGCCATACCAAAATACGATGATATTATTTCGTGAAAAATATATTTGTATGTGTGATTAAAGCTGAGATTATTATGTAGGTAGGTCATAATATTTTAATTCACTAATTAAGTAGAATTACAACTTCAGATCACATTAACAAAATAAGAAAATTGTAGGTACTCATCAACATACTTGCCCGTTAACCATAGCCGCTAAATTCTTACATACTTACCAAAGTAAAATACAATATTGTATGATATTCAAATTGACTTGATATTTTGGTCTTGTTGACATGAAAAGACCCTATATCGTTAGAGAAACATGAATTCGAAGCGTAGAAGCAAATCAGTAAAATTAAACAATTTACCCGAATTTGTACAACATATGCAGGTTGTGAAATTGTTTAGAAAATTACTGATAAGCTATATAATGTTTCAGTGGCTGTTACACTTTACGAGTAACAGGGTTTCACTTAGTATGCATAGAGTGCAAAGTGTTATCATAAGAAATTTTAAAGCTTCGTGTGGTTCCTTTATATATTCATCACTTACTAACGATTACCTTATTACTTACATAACGATCGTTCCTAAAGGGACGTGTATACTTAAGTAAATACTATGTTTCTCATGTATAAATATGTCAATAGATAAAGTCGATTTTACAATACATAATTTTATTATCTTCTGTGATGACACTACTCTTACTAGATTACAAAGATTCAAGTTCGGATGTCACACTAATATACTTTAAAATGGCACAAAAAACTTTTAAAACACTATTTTAACACAAGTCAAGAGTCGTTTTCAAGTGTTTGCACTACGCACTTGGTAAAGTCTGTTGCATCGCGCACTACTGGCCCGGCCGGACCTACCAAACACTCAACTGGTCCTGCAACTCTCAACCCGAACACACTAAACAAAATTTAGTGATATATTTAGAGACTAATTTTAAGCTAACAGACAATGGCACGGATTGCACATATTCGTAAAATCTATTTACAAAGGGGATTAGAAATCTAACTAGTAGATATAGTTTAAAATTGTTCTGAAGGTTGCCGCTATAATGCATTGTACTTAATTTTTAACATTAAATCTTACTAATGTACTTACGTGTGCATTATATTAATTACGTATAGTGTAAAGTTGAACATTTAACATCGACATCGGAGAAGGGTTACACTAGAGTTTTGAAAACTTTGTACATTGTTCGACCGTGCCATGAAAAAAGCGCCGAATGCACCTTTCCGTTTCAGACTTGTAGAACAAGCAGCTCTACAGAGAGTTTAGGGCTGTGTGATAGGACGGTGGTTATCGATATCGAAGCTCGATAGGATCGGCCGGTGGGGCCTGGTGGGGCCTGGTGGCCGGGTCTAGCAGTGCGGGTGTAGGGGCCTCGGATAGGAGCCGAAGGCCTCATAGCCTAGCTATGTGGCCCAGCCCTCGATCCGCGGCCGCTTGGTGTGCGGCTGCTCGTAGTCCAGTGGTCCTGCCGAGTGCCGCATGTCCTGTCCGGCCGGCGAGCCCATGTTACTTGACGAGACAGAACCTGTCACAAAACTAAATATTACCTCACACTCTTAATAGTCTTAAATACCAACTTCTAAAGCGACTGATTTCTACGTTATAGAAGCAATTTCAATTCTCTTTCGGATATGTCTCTATCAATGGTTTGTAAGAGTTTGCTAACGTAGATGATAGTAGTTTTACGGGAAAACACAAATAGATCTACTGAGATCAATCACCATTGAGACTGGTTTCATGATATCTAAAGAAGGAAAGTTTGTAAATATTTGACGACCTCCGTGGCGCAGTGGGCCAATAGCCGGCTGAGACGCAGGAGGAAGCGGGTTCGATTCCCGCTGCGGAACAAATGTTTGCATGATCTACAGATATTTGTTCCGGGTCTGGATATTTTTCTATACATTATACGTATGTATTTACAAAAAAAAAGTATATAAGTATTCTATCAGTTATCTGGTTCCCATAATACAAGCTCTGCTTAGTTTGGGGCTAGATAGCGCTGTGTGAAATGTCCATTAATATTTATTATTTCTAAGGGTGTAAATGTAATATAAGCTGGATAATAATGAAGGTACTAAGCATAGTAAGTTAGTTCAAAGATACACACCATTATACGTACCGTCGATGGCTCCAGACAGGTGTGCGGGCTGCGGTGCGGGCGGCACACGATGCATGTGGTCCGGCGCCCGAGGGGGGGACACGGGTTCTGCTTTGATCTTCACGTTGCTAGGCGATGCAGACGGCGGCGGCGTCCCTCCTCCACCCAGGACTGGCAAGCTGCTACTGTTGGGGAAAGACAAATTTAGTCAAGATGCAGCAATACTTGAATCTAAAACTATATAGCCGGTATTTGTCTGCTACTTGCTACATTGAAGGTGGGGATTGCTATACTTTAATTTAACTGGTGCTTAAGCCACAACTAAAACCAAAAATTGAGATATTAAGATTGGCTTTCAGTTCATACAAACTTATTGACGACTTGCAAGAATAATCCATTGACAGAATCTTTCAATTATTGAGTTTTAGCTCTAGGGAAAATGATTTCACACTCTTTTGATGTATTTATCATGTTAGTAAATCACGTTACTCGGTTAAGTACAACAATTGTCACCAAAAATATTATTAATCACAAAAAAAAAATAAAGCTTCGCCGAGACAGTGTTTCCACTGCCGTGACCAGGATTCGAACCTGGGTTACTACGGCCACAACGTAGGGTCCTAACCACTAGACGATCACGGCTACCGAAGCTGGTGACTGCATCGACGAAACCAACGGTCTCTTTTACTGCAAACAGGTTTACAACCAAAACTATACAGTTACCCTGCCCCTCGCAAGTGTTGTAAAGCTGGGTGCTTGAGGGGGCATGATATCTTTATGTAAGGTTCCAATACTTTCACTCTCAATTGTTACGCACGGCTGATCGAGATTGGCGCTGATAAGCAATTAATTGGTAGACTGGTATGTGGGTAATTCGATTACTTTTTTACCAACTACAGTTATGTAGGTACTATAGTACCATTTATCTATAACCATTACAACAGCCTAATAACAAACAAACTAAGATGAATGTTTTTAAAATCGAAGGCAGCTATTGGTATAATATGAACCTATTAGTAAGTGGATACATCATTATTATATTAAACATTTGTTAATTGATGAATTATTCACTAATTGTTAGCTACTTTATATTGCGCTTATCATCAATATACATTATTATAAGTAGTGATAATATTTTTTTTAATATAGCATCTTGGCGCAAAACGACGAAAAAATTATGCGCAATCTACCAAAATATGCTTAAACTATTGGGTAGTAACTATGAACAACCAATGTTGCAGAACCGGCTATCAAAAGCGAAAGCGGACGCCAACCAGTTTTGGTTTATTTCTTCAAGTGACAGTAATTTTTGTCGAATCTGTCACCTGCTCTGGTAGCCATGATCGTCTAGTGGTTAGGACCCTACGTTGTGGCCGTAGTAACCCAGGTTCGAATCCTGGTCACGGCAGTGGAAACACTGTCTCGGCAGAGCATTCTTTTTTTGCCAATTTTTGAAGTAATCCATTCTTAAATACTCATTTAAAACACTTCGGGTTGCAATTGTATCAATTGTAGAATTGCAATATTTTTAGTTTGTTTTTATTACTAACTGACGCCAGGCTTCACAAGGATTAAAAAAAACAAAATATATCCTATAGAAAAAAGCACTTTGTTTTTCCAGAAGCTTTAAATTTCCCGTGCAACTTTTCCAAATGTTTTGTTTCCCCTAAAACCCTTATCCGTTCTATCAAAAACATTAAAAAAATATAGCCAACTCTATCCAGCCGTTCTCAAGTGATGCAGCTACCATCGAACATAATTTAATTTTTAATTATATAGATACCTGCGTACCTAGTTATATGTATTAAGTTCTGATGAGCAAAAACAATTATTAAACCAAGTAAAGCGGTTTTCTTAAATTCGTATGAGAATACGGAATTACAAAATTTAGTACGACTAGCTACAGTTAAACTTTCTGTAATGTCTTGCGCAAAATATAATAGTTTTAAGCAGTCAATCGTATTTATTACGTAAAACTTCAGCAACCGTTCACTTATTTCAACCACCTCAATATCAGCTTCGGTAGCCGTGATCGTCTAGTGGTTAGGACCCTACGTTGTGGCCGTAGTAACCCAGGTTCGAATCCTGGTCACGGCAGTGGAAACACTGTCTCGGCGAAGCTTAATTTTTGCTTTTAGTATGTTTTATCACAAAAACAACGTCGGTTATTCAGTGTTTTGTGGTGATAATGACAATTGTTAAAGTTAAGCTTACAACAGAATACTAAAACTAAAGAGATGTTGTGGTAACTTGAATATATATATTTTGCAATTTAAAGCGCTTTCATATGGCAACATTTTTCTTAAGATTAAATATGATTGGCCAACTTCTAAGAATGTGAAATTACTATAAAATCACTTACTCTGGACAAAATACGTTTATTGGGTCCAATCTTGCCAATCTTATGTAAATTGTAAAGGTAGATACTTCAAGTTCCCACAATCCTCTAGGAAAGGTATATAAAAGTGTATACAGACATGTACCTATTGTGCTGCAACGTCTGCAGTTGGTGCGCGCCCCACGTCAGTCCAATTCCCATGTCCGAGCTCATACTAAAATCCTGCGGTCCGAAGTTTCCAAGTCCTGAGTAGCTTAATGGTGTCTGAAATTCAAAATGGAACTGTTCAAATAATTATATTATAGACGACCTCCGTGGCGCAGTGGGTGAATAGCCGGCTGAGACGCAGGAGGTAGTGGGTTCGATTCCCGCCTCGAAACAAATGTTTGCATGATCTACAGATATTTGTTTCGGGTCTGGTCGTTTTTCTATATATTATAAGTATGTATTTACAAAGAAACAGTATATAAGTATTCTATCGGTTATCTGGTTCCCATAGTACAAGCTCTGCTTAGTTTGGGGCTAGATAGCGCTGTGTGAAATGTCCAGTAATATTTATTTATTTATTTTATTTATACTCTATTCGTTTTAGGACTTTCTCGTTAGAAACCTTTCCATCTAGCTGATCCTCTCCATCCAATGCGTTATAATATAATTTAGTTCTAGCATTCAAAGTTCTCAAAACTATTTGCTTCTAATTTATCTGAAATTTGTAATTTTTCAATTTTATTAACAGTTGAATGCAGCTATGATGATCTTAAAACGGCCACTTTGTCCACTTGGACGTATGACGGTGCGTCGCCAGATAAATTGTTTCTATTAAATTGTAAAAGTTAGCGTCCGGGAACTAACGTTGGTGCTAACGGGCGGTAGTCCCACCATACCTATTTTAAACCGCCTAGCAACATTGCTGTATTACCCAAAACCCGTAATAAATTTCATATTATTAATTTAATTGAAATTTATTCACCTTCGGATCGGCAATCTGATTTACATCACATTAAGAACCACTAGGTTAAACTAGCGTTCTATTAAAAAACACCGCGTCCGAATAGGTCCATTCGTTTGAGAACTATATACGATACCACCGACAGACACACAGACAGACATAGGCGTCAAACTCATAACACTCTTCTTTATGCCTCAGGGGTTAGTAATAAGGTTATTGTAGGACGGGTTTCTCAATGTTTTTCCTAAAGAACTCGGTCTTAAATTGGTAGTTTTAAAAATTGGAATCATGTTACAATTTTTGTTTCACTAATAAATATGAGCTCCATTAGATAAATATCAGTTAATAAAATATCGGTGGTGACACACGGACAGTCGGGCAAGAGAGTGATAAGGGTTCCTGTTTTTACCTTTTGAGGTACGGAACCTTAAAAATGAATGGAATCGAAATGCAGCCAGTGTCTTGGATATACTTCCGCTTGATCCGATCTGAAGCAGTTGATCTATCTATATTATAAGAATGTATTTACAAAAAAAATATATATAAGTATTCTATCAGTTATCTGGTTCCCATAGTACAAGCTCTGCTTAGTTTGGGGCTAGATAGCGCTGTGGGAAATGTCCAGGAATATTTATTTATTTATTATTTATTTTTATATCATATTAGCTTCCGCTAGCGGCTTCGCACGCGTGGTTTGTCACTAAAATGTAACGTGGTATACGTTCAGCCGTTACGACGTGATTGATTAACAGACAACATATTTCGCATTTATAATATTAGCGTGTGGTTTTAGATATATCAACTGTTTTTGTGTACTTTTTAATTAAATTTTATTACAATTAAGAAGTATTCCTTACTTCTCCAGTGTATGATAGGTCGTCTTGAGGTGGCGGCATCGAGCTCGGTATGACTACGCGTAGGTTGTTATGTCGGGGCGAATGGTGCGGCGGCGGAGCATGGTGCTTGTGCGGGTGTCGATGGGGGGAGGGCGCCGGTCCTGGTGAGGGGGAGGGAGTACATCCAGCGCCGAGGGGAGATCCTGATCCGGGGTAGCCGTTTGACATTTCGAGCATTCCGCCGCTTGGGTAGACTGGAATGAGAAAATTTTGTGTTAAAAAGATCATGCCCAATTTACTTGGTACTTGGTTGTACTTGGTATTCTTGATCAGATACAGAAATGCCTTTTTAAAATAGCTAAGAAACTAGGTAATTAATTGCATTCAAAAGTTCTTTCAATATATACTTGAAAAATGTTATTGTTTTAGTTCTAAATTTCTGTTTTTAAATTATTTTTTAAATTTGATTTTTGCTTTTGTTCGTCATATTTTAGATAACTCACATATCTCCTGTTAGATGGAAATAAATAAGTTTTATGAGATTACCTGAATCGGTTTCCGAAGACGATGGCCGTGGACTGATAGAGGTATGCATCTGAGGACTGGCTTGCAACAAAGATTGATCATAACTTCCGACTGGCACGCTCACTGGTAGATTATAATTGCTTCCGGTCACACCAACTCCAACTCGGCTTCCGTTCAACTGGTTCCTTTGCATCATCATCTGGAATTCTTCGTCAATCTTGGAGTATTTGGCTTCGGTGCGGGGGGTCAGGTTGTATTCGGGCTCTTGTTCAGGGCTGTCAGGGGACATCACTCCGTTCTTATGCTCTTTCTTCGTTAGTGCCTGAAAGTGTCAGCGAAAACAGCTCAGGTGGCTTGACGAGCCCAAGTTCTAAATGAATGGATCGTTATCAGCATGCAATTAGAACACCCTCCTGGGCCGGTGTCCACCCACGCAGAGTGGAAAATACATTGAGGAAAATTAAATGAGATGAGGAGTGATTTGGGAAAAGTCGTCGACAAGCTATTTAAAATTAAGTCGTCTCTGTTTCGGTGGAAACCAACCCTTACACACAGAAATAGCTGAACAGATAATCACACAGACGCAATTTCTCCCTACAAACTACGACTATTTAAATACTCATTAAAATCAGATGTTTTTTTAAACATATTGATTAAAATATTACACGTAAGAATGCAATAATTCGTTAGCTAATTGAGGTAAACTTCCAAAGGACGCGATAACTGACGATAATGTTGTACGGATAAATTTAAAAGTTATGAATTTTATGAACTAATACAGCATAAGCATGATGTTTAAACTTATTTGCATGATACTTATACCGCGCATGTGTGAATACTGATGCTCAAACACATTTTACCGAAGAACACTAAAGCACCGCATGGCAAACGATCAATAACTTTTGTAGCATCTTCATTGTTTGTGATGCACTTTAAGACAGTCCAACCATGACAATACAACATGATAGGACTCATCACTTTCGTTCTTCAATCAGATGTGTTGTTTAAGCTTAACTCGTTCGTTTATTGTACAGTCAGTATGTAGGGGGGTAAAATAAAATTGTGCTGACAAAACTACGTGACTGAAAATTGTGAATAGAATCTTTTTAGCGTACATTTGTGTGTAGTGTCGAACGCAATGATGCAACTGACTTTACCCTCATATCGATCCAGAGTCAGGTAGGCGCGGTTAATTCAAATAAACACAAAAATATTTACATAAAACCCATGCTGGAAGGAAAAAATAACATAAATATTTGGGAAGGCTCATAAAATGTTAGTGTAAAACTGGGATCTGGTGTTTCGAAATCTATAGCAGAGGATAAACATGCTTCTTTGCTTGGGTTCTACGTTTTTGTTTAAATCTGTTGGATATAGTACAACCGGCATCTATCAAAGAGTGGAGAAGATATATGAAAAATTCATTATAGAATCATGTTTCGGAAGAACACAAATTCTTTCTTATCTAACACATATTCTTTCCGTTCCTCTTAGGTGGATACTGGCGTTGGTTTGTGTGAGTATATATAAGCACGCGGTTAGGTATAAGTCAAGTTTGCATAGACATTGCATTGCGACCACGAGCACACAGATGACGCCGTACTTAAAGTACCTCGATGATGTTGCGGTTTGTGAGTGATTCGTGCGGCTCGTTGTATTCCGTGTATTTCAGAAGAACCTGAAACCAAAGTACAAATATTCTTTAGGATTACAGATAACTTGTGGATTCATATAGAAAGGGCAACAACATTTTATTCATCATTTTATAATTTGTTCCGGGTCTAGTTGTTCTATATATTTGATGTATGTATTTATAAAAAAAGTATATTAGTATTCTATCAGTTATCTGGTTACCATAGTACAATCTTTGCTTAGTTTGGACATGACGCTGTGTGAAATGTCCAGCATTATATATTTATTTATTCAGCCATGAGAATCTATAGGTAAGAAAACATAGTTTTAAACATTTTTGTTCTTATCAATCAAATTCAGTTGTGTCGTATTTTATTGGCATAATATAAGAACAGTAATGTAAACTAAAAATCAAAAATGAAAAATGTTTTATTTGTTTTAAACCCATTTTTACAATTCTGGTTGAAGCCCTGGCTCCTGAACTAGCGTGAGCTGTATGTCAAGAGTCAGTTTCTTCTCACATTAAATGACAAAAGAAAATACATAAGTGGTTCAATAGTCACAATAATAGATAAATAGTCAATAGATTTGTGTATCTTACATATATAATATAAGATTAATATAAAATAGATGTAGAAGTAACTGGTAGGTACAGAAACAGTATATGTATACGTTTTTGTTCACATTATTTTCAAATAAAACAGCGTGGGAAATCATGAATAAAATTCATGACGTCACTACAAGAAAATAATCCTTTACAAAATTATGACCAAAGGTGAACTCTTTGAAGTTTCAAACAAAAAATTCAAACTATATGCAAAAATTAACCAAATAACATACCTGCTATTCAAAGTAATTTCAACCTGATAAATAATTTATGAAACGTAGTTTCTTATATTTACAGCTTCTTCAATCTTATGTAATGTATGTAGTTGACTTCATCAGGTCAATTGGCTCTGGGTCTTCGTTTGTTGTTAATATTAGTACACAACCATAAAAAATATGTAAATCTATGTGGCAATAAACTTGTTGATTGTATAATCATAAATATTACTTGATGACTAGTGCTCAAAGATAAGTCATTATTAATTCTTTGGACCAAGCTTTTCAGATTCAGATTCAGATTAATTTATTCCACACAGATACCACAGTACACTTGGAAATCTCAATATTTTACGTACATAATAACAATTTGAATATAGCAATATAAACAAATAAAAAAGAAATTCACTAAGTAAAACTAACATAAAACAGTACGTAGTACAAATTTACATCTCAAAGAATAGCAATATCAAATAATTTAACTATGTAACACAAAATATATAAAATAAATAAATTCAGTATACTAAGATCATCAGCAAGTGTTTCGTCAATCGTATAATATGATTTGTCCAATAACATCTTTCTAATTTTATTACTAAAGTCGGTATGACGTGTATTCCGCAGATTATGTGATAATTTAATAAATAATTTAACACTGTTAATTTAGTCTGTGTTTTGAAGGACTAATAAAATAAGTTAAAAAGCAATAGTCTTTATAAAAAGAAAGAAGTACTGAGGGAAGTGAGTGCATAGTAAAAAATATGATTAAGCAATATCTACTGCTAAATGCCAAGTACCAACCTGGTATTAAACCTAAGCTTGATTCAATAAAATATTCAGATTCATAAAGATGACATTAAAATTGAACCAACTGAGTCAACATACTAGAGATAAAATATATTTGATTGTGAGCATTTATTTTAAATTTTTCGACCACAAGAAAACGGCGAGATACCTACTCGTACAAGTAAAATGTATTCTTCAACTGAAACTAGTTACGAATTACTAAGTCGGTATCGTGTCCTTAGTAACTAGTATCGTGCAAAGATACATTTTGCTTCTACCGTAACTGGTTAAGAACTTCTGGTTTCGTATGCGGCCGAAAGGGTAGTGAGGATGTTAATATCAAAGAAGTTATCAATGACAATAATGACTGTAACGATGGCGATGAAGTGTAAACAGAAGTTAATAATCATTACCTTATCCATATCAGTGCTAGCATATTGGTAGAGTTTGTTGTTGGAGCTGAAGATGATGAGAGCAATCTCGCAATCGCAGAGGACGCTGAGTTCGTACGCTTTCTTCATCACGCCGAACTTACGCTTGTTGAACGTCACCTGGAATTAAACAAAACAAAAAATAAACATTACGTAAAAAACAATAAATTAATATTAACAGACAAGAGACAGATGCAAATTTTGATAAAAACGAACGGTACAAAATAAGAGAAAAGATGCATAAAAGAACTAGAGGCAAATCTGTCTACATAAAACCAAGTATTAAAATTTGGGAGTATACGAATGAATTTTGTAGTATGAGAAACATTTGCAGCATTAATAAATTAGGAACTTTTGCAACGAAGTTTGAATGTTAAGAAATTGTTATTATAACAACAGTTACCAGATCTTATTATGACGTTGAAAACTAAAACAATGAACCCACAAATTTAACAAAGCGATTTTAAATAATAGAAACCACCACTTTATGAGGTAATGCACATAAATTGATTAAAGTTATAGGTAGGTATATCGTTAGTTTCTGGAACTGTTTATGCGTCAGAGACAGGAACACATTCAAAACACTTGGGTTTGAGAAGGCTTTAAGTCAAATAACTTTTTCAAAGTGTTAAGAAGTCAGTTTAAAAAAGAAAAAAAGAATTAGTAAATGTAGAGCAGACAGAAATAATCATACTAAAGGGTTATAAATAACAAAGGAAGCGTTAGCGCAATGACTGTACAATTAGAACAGTCAAAACGTCACTAAAGCAAGTTGACCTTCGTAAGTTCCATTTTGCTTGACTGTCTCTCCTATAACCCAACCAGATAAAACAGACCTACCCCATCCCGCAGTTTCCAAAGACGGTGGATAAATAGGGGTAGACAAGAGCCCTTCAGAAGGTCTAATTAATCTGGTGGTTAGAGATATAGTGTAATCGTATAATTAATAAATTACAAGCGGCGCGGCGGTCGTTGTCCTGTTGCGATAATGTTTTGCAGTGGGAGTGTTGATACGACACATCTGTTGGGTCAGATGCTAAGGTCATTTCACTTTTAAGCTCTTCAAGAATGTTGCACAGAGCCTCTTGTTAGCGAACTCAATATCGGCTATGGATATAATTGGGCAATATAAAATATCAAGAGACCAAAGAGGTGAACCAGAAAATGTATTTTAAGATGAAGCCTTTAGAAGCTTTTGTTGGAAATAATGGGTGCGAGATTGCGTGGGAGATCAAATATCTATCTAAAATATGAAAGGTATTGATACATTTACATAATGCGGCTTCCCACCGAAGCAGGTTGCAAAAATGATAAAGTCCTTTGAACTTTCCTGTATCAATAAATGAATGTAAATGTGAATCGACAGCTCAGTGGAATGATAAAAATTCCAC
This sequence comes from Philereme transversata, assembly GCA_963924445.1. NCBI lineage: Eukaryota > Metazoa > Arthropoda > Insecta > Lepidoptera > Geometridae > Philereme > Philereme transversata. The sequence continues at coordinate 19,003,314 of OZ004342.1, forward strand.
TTGAGTATTTCGTTGAAATTAATATTATTCTGTAGTATTTCTGCTGTCCTTGTTTTTGAATGACCGGATTTTAAATCCAGTTTTTATTTTTTAACGTACATATCAAGTTACGCCTAGGCTTTCTAGAAATAACGACCAAATTATCGTAGTATTTGCATAAAACTCATGAATCACTTTCTTAACTATTATGGTAGTCAACATTTTTTATATGATAAGATCAGATGTTACATAAAAATTTAGACCTTATTAATAAAGAGGTAAGATGTATATTAAAGTAGACGTGTGGTTTACTAACCTGTCGATTCCGTTCGTCCGTGATCCGGGATATTTGTATTTTCTTCCGGCCCATGGTGGCAGCAATCTTGGAAGGGGGTTAGGGGAACGGGGCGAGAACGAAAGTTGCCGACTGGCTGGCTACTGTAGACGTCAACAGCTGCTTCCTGCTAACAAACGAAAAGGAACCATAATTACATGAAACAAAATCTACTTTACAAACTAAAGGGTGGGACCTGTTAAGAGAGTGATCCTGATCTATTAAGAACCTGTGGATTTGATAATAGTTGATAATGTATTTTACCAATGTTATTTAAAAACATTTTATTTAGTAAAATATTATGATAAACATAAAAAGATAAAAGATTATTTATTCGCAGAAAGTTAGTACAATTTTACACTGGTCTTAATGTATACAATTTAAGCTCAATTAACATTCTACCAGATAATGTCTTGGTTTGCAAATATTACATCAAATTAATTTAAAATTTGAATTTACTATTCTTACACAATATAAAAAATGTCAATAAAATAAAATAATGTCATGTCTAGTACTTATAATTAAAATATTCCGCAATGGTGTAAAAAATTTGGATGTTAACCATTTATTAATTCGGCGTTTAAATAAAGTCATGGGTAAATCTTTTAATTCGTCTAGTAATTTATTAAATATTTTTACTGCCATGCAATGAGCGTTACTGTTAAAAAATGTCGAGTTGTGCTTTGGTAGATAAATTCTATTTTTATGTCTAGAGTGTCTGGCTAACACTGCTTCATGTCTGGCAAAATAGCTAGGAAATTGTTTTAGAAAAATACAGATTTCTGATATACATACATATTCTGATGTACATGCACGGCAAAGGTAGTACTCTTGTTTTTTTTTAAACAGAGGGTTATATTCTACTATAATCTATGTAAAAACCTATATTAAAAAAAATGCTGCCTTAACTTAATATATATCCAAAGTATGAGCTGATTATTAAGTAAGAAGTAGGTACTTTTAAAGTCTATTAATTTTATCAACATCAAAGAAACTAAGTATAAAAGCTTCAGAATTCAATTTCCGATCACTAAAGTTCCAGTATAATAAGTTAATAACCTAGTAGCTAAGCTACCCATCAAACTCGTAAATACACTATTCAAGTGCGGCTTAGTAAGGCGACTAAAGATCTTCCAATTTACTGTAAAGTTAGGTTTTCAAGTTATTATATAGAGGATTATACAGCGGCAAAATGGATGCTCTAAGATTAACTCTAAGGTTTTTAAGTAGTAAAATAATAGACTTGCCCAGTACCTTTAACAGGTTAGTAGATTTAATGTATAGAAAAAATTGATAGCTATAGTTGGAAGGACCTTGGAGAGATGATTTGTGTTTTGAATTGTGTTAGTTTTATTGATTATTTTTTTATTTAATGTATATGATTATTTAATGTAGGTATATATTGTTTCAAATACAATTGGTTTACTGTTTTATCACACTAAAATCATAAATGCGAAAGTTAGGATGTTTGTTTGTTTGTTAGTTTGTTTGTTACTCAATCACGCCGTAACGGCTGAACCAATTTCAATGAAATTTGGTATATACGTAGATTATAACCTGGATCACCACATAGGCTACTTTTGATCCCATAAATCAGGTCCCATGGTATAAAAATAGAGTATCAAGTCAAGTTGCAACATCGAGCTTAGCTTTATTTCTAGGTTACCTACTACCATTTAGTAGTGTAACGCGTACGAAGTAGCGAGCAACAGCTAGTAAATAATAAATGAAAGGAAATAAAATGAAACTTTTGGACAAAGTTAAGAAAAAGCAAATAAATAAAAATTTGTAACAGATAAGTACTACACACGAGTACGTAATTTATAATACGTAATTCATGATAAATAGATGCAAATTCCTCCAAACCTCCAAATCGGATTTTTTACAGTAAAACCCCAAATCTCCAAAAGCTTTAAAGACATAAGGACCGGACATAATATGCTGTGACAAAGCCAATAGTGTGATAATGACCACGCTTACGTAATGGTAGCCTGTGCCAGTGACGTAACCATTCACAATCGGCGTACTATAATCCGCCATTATTGACTATGTTATGCATAATACATAAATTATACATTTACCGATATTGTAGTTGGAGTCTCAACTGTTTTATTTTGTTTAAGTCATTTTGTGAATATGCGCTTGGAGGCCAATAATCCTTTGTGTCGAGGAGAAGGTTATATTTATCTAATTTGCAATTGGTACTGCATAAATAATCACATTTCCGTCCATGTACGAAGCTCTGGCATAATTTAGTTCATCCGATTGATATTAAATGATCAAAATAACTTGAAAAAGTCTATGTTTCTAGATAACTTTCGAACCATTAATCACATTTTTTCCGATGTACGAGTAAGTAAATGCGTAAATGAAGTCAGAGATAATTAAAATAATATATTATAAATTTATATATTATTTTTAATAATATAGGTACTTGTTTTATTAGTTATTATTGGATTTACACCGAGGTCCTCATTTGTTCACGCAAATCCTGCCCATTCAAAGGTTGCCTGGAAGAGATCACTTTTAGCGATAAGGCCGCCCATTGTACCTTAGATTTAATTGTGTATTCTCTTTTGTTTGTTTTATATTTTAATGGTATGCAATAAAGAAATTATCTAAAGTAATCTATTATACATAGCAAGAACTATGTAGGAGTATATTGTATTGTATTAAGTATTTATTATATTCTACTTTGTATTTTGTACTAAGTTATATACCGTTTTTGCAAACTGTAATAAAAATATGACAGCTCTATGAAATCATACTCAACAGGAAAACGTCGTCACAAGTAGGTAGGTTTAGGTAAAAACGGGGTCATATGGGCTGATACTAGGTTCATTATGCAAATCTGCGACCTACCATTGCCGGTTGGATTGTAATATCACAGAATAGACATGTTTCTACGAGTGATACGTTTTGCAACTGCTTAGGATATAATAAATAAATCACACTAATAATATAAATGTGAAAGTTTGGATGTTAGTTTATTTATTTGTTTGTTACCTAATCACGTCGTAATAACCGAACTGATTTCGATGAAATTTGGTGTGTTGATACTTTCCGTTGGCAAACAACGCGTGCGAAGCCGCTGGCGAAAGCTAGTAATAAATAATGCTAGACATTTCACACAGCGCCATCTAGCCCCAAACTCAGCAAAGCTTGTACTTTGGGAACCAGATAACTGATAAAATACTTATAAACTTCATTTTTTAAATACATACTTATATGTAATAAAGAGTATTATATATAGAAACAACCAGATGATAGAGACGAACTGTTATATCACAGAATTACTCGTTTAAATGCCGACAAGCTCAATTGTCGCAAGAACTATTTAGAATAACTGGTGTGAAAAATATGGGCTAGATGAGGAGACGCAACGCAAACCTGATCAATAATTTTATGAAATAAACTAGACTTTACGTTAATTTAAATAAGTTATGTGCATTCAAAAAGCTAATATTCAATATTAATGAATAGACATAATTTGGCAATGTAAATTAAGATAAAGTAGGAATTAAAACGTGAATAGTGAGCCACACGCGAGCCTCTATCAAGGTTTTGGAAGTTTTGGTAAGATCTTAAAACTTGATTTGTTCCGGGTTTTGTAATTATACATTTATCAACAGCTGAAATTATTCTAATAGATATGAATATTTTGTAGTTTTTAATCTGTTAAATCAGTCAGTGAGCATGCTAATATAACATTTTATAACATACGTATAAAATAGTATGATATATAATTGGTATATTGGTATATTTCATTGTTTTTTGTTGTTGTATTGTATTTCATATGGACTAGGCCCTATATGTTAGTGCTGAAATAAATTGAATTGAATAGCTAGAAATACTGTACAACATAAGTGAAAGTTTCGATGTTTGTTTGTCACTCAGTCACGTCGTAACGGCTGAACCGATTTCGACGAAATTTGGTGTATATGCAGATTATAACCTAGATTACCATATATATATTAAATAGGTTACCTTTTATCCCATAAATGAGTTCCCATGGATTCAAGTCTGTCATCACACTAATATTATAAAGTTTGGATGTTTGTTTATTTATTTCTTTGTTTGTTACTCAATCACGCCTGGACCGAATTCAATGAAATTTAGCATTGTAACCTGGATTAACACATAGGCTACTTTATATCCAATAAATCAGGTCCCATGGGATAAAAATGGATTGTCAAATTAAGTTGCAACAGCGAGTTTAGCTTTATTTCTAGGTTACCTACACATTTAGTAGTGTAACGCGTACGAAGACGCGGGCAACGGCTAGTACTGTATAAAAAAAGTATTACCATTAATAGTTCCGTATAGAATACTTCTTTTGAAAAGCACACGCCATGAGCTGAATAAAACTAAAACTTGCCAACAAAAGGTATCGGTTTCAAATTTAATACCGGAAAATGACATGATACACATCAAAGGCCTTCAGTTGAAATAATTAAATAAGAAATGATGTCCATGGACGTCAATCCACCGTAGTCCATATTTTGTTACTTACTATAGAACTTAATGACTGCCTATATAATATTAAAACAACGTAGGCGGATACGGTAGGGCTTGAAATAATGTATAGTAAAGGTATTCACAAACATAACGCTGACTTAATACTTTTTCATTACTGAATATATAATATAATAAAATTTTCCTTCAGACTTGTGCTCGTCGTGGAACTGTGAATCAAGCTGGGGTTTCATCTAGGTTACTTTTTATGTGACCCGCATTTAACAAACGTGTTATAGGTATATATAAGGTAGTATAATGCTTTGTGAAATTTATCCTCTAAATATTGGTTGTATATAGAGATTTTAACATCATTAACGTTTTATAGGCCATACTTCTCTAAACTAGTAGTCCAGAAGCTTTAGAACAGAGATTCCCAAACTATTTTGGGCAAGAGATCCCTTTTCTAAAATGAACTGATAACTCAGGCCCTCATAGCTAAATCACTTTAAAAATCTCTAGTTATTTTTCTAATGATACAAAATACTTACCAATTTAAAAACTTAACGGTTGGTTAAATGAGTAAACTTGACATAATTTTCTCATCAAAAAACAAAATAAATAGACATAAAATTCAGTAAATATCAAGTGTAATTAATAATAATTAATACAAATTACGTAAAAATACTTAAGTAGGTAATTATTTTTTGAAACATTAAAATAGCAAAGTAAAGATAAAAAAATAATATGTCGGTATACTTTACCCCTGGGAAACCGATTTCGACTTCAAGGGGTCGATATCGACCACTTTAGGAATCCCTGCTTTAGAACATACCATAAATGTACTTAGTGGCTGATAGTGAGAACTACAACGCAATATTCGGTCCATATAGGAAAAAGTTTTTGTAATTTTCAGTCTTGAAAAGAACATTGGAGAACTTTAAAGAATATTTTACAATAAAACTCCAAGAAAACCAATTAAAACCGGTAATTTAATACACATTTCCGTTGCTAAGAAAGACGTTTACAGCGGTCGCTTTGTAGTTTCCGTATGAAATATAGTTCACCGTGTCACGATTACCCTGCTTCCCCTATTTGCGCCTGTGTGCGTTCGTACGCATGAAGACTTGAATGTGTGCTCGGGTGAACTTGCGCTTGTGTAGGTCACAGGGAGGGGGCTCGGGTCACTGTGTTTGTAGGTTCGCTCGCTAATCATGTTTAATCACGTTTCAGAGGTTACCGGAAAAAAACTGATTTTCGGTTACGTTTTAGAAAAAGGAATTGTAATAATTACAAGTAACTTTTTAACAAAAACCGACCGCATAGAATCGAAACTAGTTATTTTGCTTTAAAAACACATTATGCGTCCCAATAAAATTTGAAGGTTGCCCTCGATTTTTTTGGGATTCCATCATCAGATCCTGATTTGGTGCCAATAGGACCCTTTTAAACAAAAAAAATATTTCTTGAATCGATCCAGGCGCCTCGTCTTCGAGTAATCGGGGAACATACAAAGAAAAAGATACCGACAAATTGAGAACCTCCTCTTTTTTTGTAAGTCGATTAAAAAAGGAAACGATATAATGATGACCTCCGTGGTGCAGTGGGCGAATAGCCGGTTGAGACGCAGGAGGTAGCGGGTTCGATCCCCGCCGCGGAACAAATGTTTACATGATCTACATATATTTGTTCCGGGTCTGGTTGTTTCTCTATATATTATAAGTATGTATTTACAAAAAATATATAAGTATTCTATCAGTTATCTGGTTCCCATAGTACAAGCTCTGCTTAGTTTGGGGCTAGATATCGCTGTGGGAAATGTCTAGCAATATGTATGTATGTATATTATTAAAAAAAAAAAAGATTCTCAACCTTTTTTTCAATCCGGACAGGAAGTAATGAAAACTATTGTTGTCAGTTGTTTTTTTTTGTATTCCTATTTAATAGGTGACCAGTACCATGACTATAAGCAGAGCTTTGTAGTGAAAATACTTGTGTTTCTATGAAACGCTATACAATCAATTTATTAAATTCAGTTTTAGAGCTTCTTCATAAGACCAGTCTTAATGTATGGAAGCGAAACGTGGGCCGTAACGCAGAAGAACGTACATACCATCCAAATCGCCGAAATGAAGATGCTAAGGTGGATGTGCGGCGTCACCAGGCTCGATAAAATCCGTAGCGAATACGTGCGAGGAAGCCTGGGCGTGCGCGACATCGCTGACAAGATACAGGAGAGTCGGCTGCGATGGTACGGTCACGTGAAGAGGAGGCTACCTGACTACGTAGGGAATTTAGCACTACAACTTTCCATCCCCGGTCGAAGATCTAGAGGTAGACCCAAGACAAGGTGGAGAAATGTAGTGTCAAAGACATGAGAGAGTGCCAAGTTTCTGATAACGACGTCGAGAATAGAGCGAAGTGGAGAAGAACAACTAGGAAAGCTGACCCCACCACCATGTGGGATACATAGCTGGGAAGAGAGAGAGTTTTGAAGCTACCCATGCACGCTCGAAAATTAGTATAAACAATCCGATAGCTACGAGTGAGAAAACAGTTGAAAAAATATTGAACAAGGTTTTCAACGTTATTGTCTTCCCTTTTTGAGCATGGCTCATTAGGTTTTTTTCTTAAAAGGTTAATACAGGCGTAAAAGCGTGAACTGTGAACGAGCAAGGGCAAATATGCGAAACAATCTTTTACGCACCGTTTCCACAGTACACGAGTTTATATAAGCGTAGATACTCTGAATACAATAGAAAAAAACATTATAGCTTACTAGCTGTAACGCGTACGAAGTCGCGGGCAGACTTCGTTCGCGTTACACTACTAAATGTGTAGGTAACCTAGAAATAAAGGTAAACTCGCTGTTGCAACTGGACACCCCATTTTTATTCCATGGGACCTGATTTATGGGATATAAGTAGCCTATGTGTTAATCCAGGTTATAATCTACGTACATACTAAATTTCATCAAAATCAGTTAAGCCGTTACGACGTGATTTAGTAACAAACAAACAAACAAACTAACATCCAAACTTTCGCATTTATAATATTAGTGTGATGACCATTTTACGTTTCACAATAATTATTTATCTGTTTTATTATTGCTTTATCAACATTTTTATCACTTACTATGAAAATTGATTATTATTGATTGATTAAATTTTTAGCAACAAACAGTTATAAATACTTTTTTAATTTCCTCGCATTCGTGATGAAAAGTGAGGTGTCACACTCGGGTATAAGCGATCAATAACACCCTTGACTCATAGCATCCTCGCTCGCTTTCGCTCGTATGCAAAATATCTCGGGTGCAATTGATCGCTTACGTTCCTTGTATAACAATGTACTAATAACTTATCACCGTTTTACGTTGTGCCATACTTATTTGTCTATGTTTTATAATTATAAACATTTAGTCATGTATGGCACATGTCCGACCGCTAGCGTTTAGCGTGAAGCGGGCGATATTTGGGATAGTTTTACCGGCAAGTGCGACGGGCCTTTGGGCGGTCTAATCACTAGAATTAACCATTAACTCATAACTTACTAATTTAGTTGTTAATAGTAAACAGTGAAAGATCCAGTGTGTTGTAAGGATTCAGTACCCTCGCGAGGCTCCAGAGGCTATTGATTCAGTTGATAAGGCCAGTGCAATTCGCGCACGCGTGATTTCAAGGACAGTGCAGCTAACAGTTCGTTCGAAGCGTTTTCCGGAAGCATTGGTTTTAGAGGTTAGTGTTTATAATAATAAGAAATATATTAAAAATATACAATTAAGAGCTAGCTGAATTGCCCCGGCTTTGCACTTATTTGAAAATAAAATATCGTCTATTTATGACCTTGTCAAGTTCATACAAAGATAACTTTCAGTTTTTCCGAATTTTCTCAATTTCCGGGTAACTTTTCTAATTTTTTCCCCCTAAAAACCGTATTCGGAGTATTTATTATTATTAATTATAACGTATAAAATTAACGATGTACTGCCATCTACATCTACTACTCTTGTTGGCAGTAGGCCGTTAGTTTTTTGATGAGATAGATAGATAGTACCTTAGGTGGAACGACAGCAACAAAATAATATGTGGTACCGGTAATGGTAGAACGGCAAAATAAAATTGCCACAGAACCATCAATGGAGCTAATTAATGGTACCACGACAAAGAAAGGATTACAAATACCTATTTTGTTAAGATCGCGAGGAAACGCTCCTCATAAGTCGAGTTATTTTATGTCAACATCTAGGTAGTATATAGGTAGCTCACCTGGTATTTAATTTAGCTAGAAACCCTTACTGTGCTTGCGTTTTACTGGAATTGAGCTGGGGAGAAAGTTTTTCCTTTTAAGACTTCCCAGGTACTTATTTAATTACACTAGCTTTGTTGGGCTTGAAGGTGATGGAATGTCGATGAAATGTTCTTGATTAATTATTTTATTGAAAGAAATAAAGAAACGAAAGAAAAAAACATTTATTTGTGACTGAACAAACACATACAGCACACTAAGGGCGCCTTCAAATTTGCCGCAAAGTGCCGCGCGGAGGCAGCGCGTCTGCAGCGCTGCGGCCGCGCTGCTTTGTAAATCCATATAAATAAAAAACGCGCGACTGCAGCGCTGCAGTATTTTTTTTGCAAATTTGAAGGAGCCCTAAGTAAAGTACTTATAAGCAAAAAAATACAGGAATTCAGATGTTTCTGAATCAGTTTTGTAATAAGATTGGCGAACGAATTATTACGTAACATAAATTGGCAGATGTAATAATATTTTTATTCACCGTACATTATTGTTGTTTTAAAAACCAGAAATATAATGACATTGTCTACGTTTGCAATGATATGTCTCAATCTAAATACCAAATTTCATCAATATCGGTCTAGCCTTTTAGTCGGAAAAGTAAAAGAAAAAAATTGTAAATTGGTATAAGATATTAAGTAAATTAAAGGATTTTGGGTGTTTCCTTTCATAAAAGGTACATGTAAAAATGCTATGTAAGTGTTCCATAGTTCTAAATCTTTTCAATATATTAGATTAAGAAACTCATTTGAACTCCAAGAAATCCCTCAAGAGACGATTGGGTTTAAAATATGTGGGCGCTCAAACACCAACGCTTTTCCTGGAATTGTTCCTGGAATTTTTAAGGGACTAATCCTAGTCCCTTGAAAATCCCGGGATTCAATCATTTACTTATTACTTTAGAAAATTCAAGTACGATGTGGATTCCAGTACTCTTTGGATCATTGCAATCTGATCTTGTTATTAAACTGTACATACAAATACATATTTCTTTATTTATTCGAAAAACAGGTTAGGCTCAGAATAGGTCACACACAAGTTATGATAGTCAGGTCTGTTATGTCAGATTGGTTCAGCTATGATTTGCTTTCTAGCAAGCATACAAATTTATATTTTTTAAACTACAGAACCTAATAAAACAACTCAATACACAATAAAGCGTATTGTATTCTATCCTGATAAGCCAAATTTCCTTCTTGACATTTACAACACTCTGAAAGACAGTATTTCTCCGTTCCATCTTAAACCCCAATAAGTCTATTATCGTTACTCCCACCTTCTTATAAGACATCTTATAACAAATTGAATACTCATGATGCCCTTGGATTCCTTCGCTGCAATGCGATTTGTGATTTTGTGGTAAGCAACAGGTGAAAAAACAGAGTAAAATAAACTTTATTGTGAGGTTAATATAATTTAGATCTGTTTGTTTGGGTGAACGAAAGCTACAATGGTTTAAGAGCATAAACGAAGAACCAGTGCGAAATTGTAAAAAAAAAGGAAGGAAATACATTTATTTGACATTATGGACAGACCACAAAATACTTAAATAACTATAAAATACAGGTAATACAAAAGAATCGAAAGAATACGTAGATAGGCAAAAAAAAATTGTTAAAATAGTCTTACGTGCTGTGAGGGCCAAACAGCCTCAGATTGCGAGCCCTAGAAGCAAAAAGAACTCTGCATACAGGCAGCATTAAATGTCAATCAATACATTTTCAGGCATTGAGATAAGACCAAAATTTGAATTTAATTATTGAACTAATGCTTTAGATTTCAAGGGCCATATTAAAACGCCAGATAACGTGTTGCTCAGTAGCTCCATCAGCCAGCCTTAAATGGAACGCAACCATTAACCAATAATTATTTTTCAATATAAGTAAAGTAGGTATTCCAAGTAAACCACATTACAATGAACTTTCAAAACAATGACGTCATTTCTACATCATTTCAAGGAAACCTGGATTTTAATCCACTGGTTTGAATCTTTAATGTTCCGCGAAAAGCACAATACGTTTTACTTCGTCAATTCGGTTAACTAAAAAAACAAGAGAAAAATGTTGGACACCCAAACTTAATTTAATTTTCATCTGATAACCTGAACTTCTTCTTGAAACTATATAGGTATGTTTAAGTGGCCACCGACCAAACAACTGTCTATCGTTATGAGAGAACGAGCTGTAGCCGAAGGTGTCGCTTCCAAGTACGTATACCGAACACTGAGACATCATCATGTACTCTGAGCCCCAAAACAGAAGCATATTCTTTAAGCAATGTCTGAAACCACCAACCTTGTGTACTATGACTACCTTAAACAGCATTGTCAGCTTTGTAAATCTTCATGAAGTTAAAAGTTACTTGATTATTTTTTGATTATTCATTATACGCAGACCGAATCCATGACCTAAGTCGTACTTAGCTCATACACACCAACTTAACCAACAAGTAAATAAGTTCATTAGGATTGCTGGGTGCTGATCCCCAATCACAGCAGTTCAGGATTTACACGTGCCTACACCCACGTCACAGTATATAAGTATCTACCACGTGCTCCTACATACATGTGGACAAAACAACCTCGCTTTCCTATGCATGCGTAGGGTGACTAAGTATTAGAAAACTCGATGGACGCAGGTCAGTGCATCGTAGGGCACGTTTCTAAGATGCGTGACCTACGAGGCAACACTTTGTTATAGATTATAGTTACCACTTAACATCAGTTGCATCATTTGCTTGTTCCAGATTCATATTCATATTGTATAAAACAACTCGATATACGGAATTTGTAAAACTGTACAAAAATTATGAAGACTTCATTTATATTTTGATTGAATTCGTAGCAACAAAAAATACGTACAAAGGGAGGACTTAATGGTAAACATCATTTTCTACCTATTGTCCGTGGCTCTAACCGTCAGAATCTGTGTTTATTTCAATCCCCATTTCTGTTTTGGTTAAACCGCCACTCTATAATAAAAATAGAGCATATTTTTTTATTATTATGAGTAGCTGTTAAAAAATGCCACTGTGTACTCGAGAAACTTAGGTTTCCTACAACCACTTTATAAAATTGATAATTTTAATCTGATTCTAAGCTCTACAAACTCCTTTAGAATTTTAGAAATCAAATTCTGCTAATTTGTTTTAATATTAATAACTATAAATTGAAATTGCCAACATCAACCGGAGTGTTTTGTTGAAATACAAAATTTATGGACTGAAGAGTAGGTATTATCCCACACAACCCCGATCCCGTGGCACCCTACATCCTCCTACGCGTGGGAGTCCTCACCCACCTATTTCACGTTGAAAGTGCTGAAACGGGGTGCAATCAATTCGATTGAAGGTGTATAAATTAAAACGTCCACCACAGAGAATGTCGTGTGCAGGCGTAAAATAATGGGAGATAATGTATCAATCTAGAAATGGCACGTAATTTTAATATTTTAAAATTTATACGTTTTGACCTCTGTTTAGGGTACCGTACCTCAATAGGAAAAAAAGAACCTGTATAAGATTACTTCGTTGTCCGTCTGTCTATCTGTACGTCCGTCTGTATGAAGGTATCAGGTTGAAATTAATATCAAATACATGTAAAGGAAAAAATCCGAAAATCGTTAATTTGTAGTTTTAACTATAAAATATTTTATAGAACCCTCGGTGCACGAGACAGATTCTACTGTTTTTTTTAAGATAATGTGATGGCACAAACCCTGATATCACAAAAATCTTACCAAAAACGGATAAAAAACCAAGGATGTGCACAATAAAATTACCTCCCTCATGGCTATGTTCAACTCAAACTTGGCATATACGACATTGCATTGCGCCTGTGATAACAGGAGATAAGTCTTATAAGCCTGTTATTTCATATCGTAGAGATTTTGATTTATAACTGCAAAGTCACATTATCTTATTTATTGAGTACGTACCTCAGACTCGATTACTCTCAGAGACGTATGGTAGACACAAGTCACTTGCCGTGCCAAATCAGCTATACAAGTTAAGGTATAATTGGTTATACATAAGAGATTCTTAGTCTAAATTATATACTCGACCGTGTTTAACGGCTGCTAGTTTTGTACAATCTGTTTTGTTACAACATTAATTTAAAACACACATCCGGAATCGTACTAACTGATTTTAGAGGTGGGTTTAACGCCGGTGGGGTTAATACCGGTAGCTTGAATATTTATCCAGTAATCGAGACATTTCCAATAAACATTATTAACGTTAAATCAGCAGCGCCTTTGCGATAATGCCGCTTAGTTAGTGGGGAGGGGGGGGGGGCTTTCAATAGAATGAATATGATTTGTTTACCTATTTAATACAAGCTGTTTCTTTGATATTATGGTTAATTGAAAACTTTCTGTGGTAATGAATTTGAAAATACCTAGCTTACAACAATAGCCCATTAGCCCTACCCGTGTTTTCATCTAATGTCGTACATAACAAACAAGTACTTCACGTAGTAGTAAGTAAGTACTAGCCCGTGACAGTGTTGTCGTCTACACTCGCTACGAAAGTGCTACGATGCTACGTCGTAGAACTTTTACCTTTCTAATAAAATGCATTGTTTTTTATTTATCCCCCCCCCCCTAGTATCGTCATTTCTACCAGTTTGACGAACCAAACACGAACCTGAACAAAATATTAGATAACTAGCTGACCCGCCCGCATTTATATATTAGAGAAGATTATCATTCTTAGGCCCTGACGAAGTAAACTTAGAACGACCGCCCACTACATGGCAAGGCGCCCTAATAAAGGTTGCTAGAAGTAGTGGGGGGCAGGCTGCACTAGGTCAGTCACTCTGTAAGTTTAAGGGGAGGCTAATGATCAGCAGTGAACGTGTGATATATATTACGTGGCTCATTATTATGATGACGATGTAGTAAACTCTTCAGCTTTTTACAGTTTGTGCGTGCAATCTATAATTTTATGGGTAAACAAAGCAATTCCATGGGAAGTAACAATTGATAATAATTGGACCAGTGATAATATGGGGAAAATTTTACAACCAGTCTATTACCACGTTTCTCATTGTGAATTATTAATATTTCCTTTCGATATACATATATTGTTAAAGTATATATGTATGTATGTATTTTATATTTATTTATGTGAGTATATGTAGGATTTTTTTAGGTTTAGGTATTTATTTATTTTTATCCTATAATCCATAGATAGGTATTTATTGTAACACTGCCTCCTCACACGTTTTTTGAATCCAGTTCATCCAAAGTTTGCCTGGAAAAGATCGCTTAGAGCGATAAGGCCGCCCATTGTACCACCATGTATTAGTCTAAGGTTTCTAGGTTAAGTTATTGTAATTTGGTATACCTAACAATAAATAGTTATCTATCTATCTATCTATAATATGGCGCTATGGAAATCGCTATTGATTTAACTGCAAGCATTTTTACACCTTGTGAGTGTTGTAAGCTTGCTTAATTTTGTAAAGAAAATGCATTTAAAAACGTAGTAAGTCATGTTTCTTTGTCTTTTCTCCACTATTACACTACTATAAATGCGAAAGTTTGGATGTTTGTTTGTTACTCAATCACGTCGTAACTGCTTAACCGATTTCGATGAAATTTGGTACGTACGTAGATTATAACCTGTATACGCTACTTTTTGTTGACAAACAATGCGTACAAAGCCGCTGGCGGAAGCTAGTTGTGTCATAAAGATTATTTGTTCGGTAATTTATTTATTTCTTTATTTTATCCAATTATAGGCGAACAACATTGCCAATTTCAAATGTGAGTACTAAATATAGTAGAGAAATAAAATAAAGTAAGGTTAAAGTAGACTATACATTACAATAATTCTAAAATTAAAAGTTTATTATTGCTTGGAAAATGTGAAGGTTCTGGAATCACGTAGGTATAAAGTTTAAAACCATTTTTTGAATGACTCACGGGAATTCTGCACTTTGTAAAATCATTTACAAA
Organism: Philereme transversata; assembly: GCA_963924445.1. Lineage (NCBI taxonomy): Eukaryota > Metazoa > Arthropoda > Insecta > Lepidoptera > Geometridae > Philereme > Philereme transversata. The sequence goes on from OZ004342.1 coordinate 19,018,338, forward strand.
TAATATACCACAGGATAAATGTAAGGCAAACATTGGAAATTTGGTTTTACCCACAGATACAATATAACTTTATAATAACACAAATATTATGTACTTAATTATTGTAATTACCAGAGCGACCGATGTTGGTGGCCTGCATGCACCCGACGGCTCTCATCAATTCGGTTATTTTTCAATTTAATACGGATATTTGTATTGTTTATTAGAATCCTGCATATATAAGAAACGTGTCGTATATTCTTAAAAGGCGCTATATGTGTAGGTATACGACGTAAAACGAAGCTTTGCATCAGTTATCTAGGCGATACCAAACACATAGGCAAGGACTCGATGTCTAGTTTCAATAAACAACATTTTTCGCGCTTAGCCTCAGCGTTATTTTTTTGCCAATGAGATGTTTAGACTGCCTCCGTGGCGCAGTGGGCGTATAGCCGGCTGAGACGCAGGAGGTAGCGGGTTCGATTCCCGCCGCGGAACAAATGTTTGCATGATCTACAGATATTTGTTCCGTGTCTGGGTGTTTTTCTATATATTATAAGTATGTATTTAAGTATAAAGTATATAAGTATTCTATCAGTTATCTGGTTCCCATAGTACAAGCTCTGCTTAGTTTGGGGCTAGATAGCGCTGTGTTAAATGTCCAGCGATATTTATTAATTATTATTATTATTTATTTATGTACTGGACAAAGAAATGGCTATGAGTGGTTATCAAAAGTATCTGGTGAGGTAAAACAACCATGACGTAATCGTATCATTAAGGAAAATCGAATGCATGGATACAATAAATGAATAACTTATTAGGTATATTGTTTAACTAATTGAATAAAACTGATTTAACGAATGTTATTTGTTTGTATGCCGTTATAAAAACATGAGACATAATTATCTATTTGATAGCGGTAATAATTTACCCATTTTGTAATATTATCTGTGATATTATATCACAGACTTATTAGTCACTAGAATTATCTATACTTATATACTTTTAAATAACTACGCGTTTATTTTGTCTCGAAGATAATGTTTTTCAGTACCTATCTGAAGTAAGCCTCTATTAGATCATTGGAAATACTTATTAAAAATAATAAAAAAAGAGGAATTCCATTGCCACGCTCGCAGATACGATCCTCATCGACCAAAGTATAAAAAACTAAAAGGATCCTTTGGAATTGCGTAGCGCGTGTGCGGTTGCCAAGCAACACTTAACTGCCGCAAGATGGCGCAGGTGACGTCAGCTGAGTCGAAAGGAAGGGGGGGGGGGGGGGGGCAAGGTCTCATCGCCGTCCAACGACCGTGTCATTTCCCTACGAAAAAAACTGGAATCTCTGTCCTTGAAACCTCGAAATCACGGAAAACCTTCTATTCGGACTTTCGACACGAAATAAGTCAATAATATTATGACATCAGTTCATCTAACTGTTTCACCTAATGTCAAGTTCAACGAAAAAGAAAGTCTTTCAAATATGTATATGTAGGCGTGTTTATTCACTGAATTTATGAGCAGTCTGTCAAGCGTCGCAGTAACAAACTGAATCAACAAAGTCAATGTCAATCGGCGATTCACTTGTGAGAATCAGGCAGGAATGTAGCGGTTACGACTTAATAGATCAACTCTTGATACATTGTGAGTTTCTGTTGGACTGTCGCGGGTAAACACGTGAAATTTCAGCAATGTATGTATAGTGACCGAACGTTGGACACGTAGGGTGTGAGGCCAGCAGAACGTAAAGCAATTATAGTCATAAACATTGGCTAGAAGAAACAGATTATGTCGTTATGGAGGTAATCGTTAGTCATTTATGACGAGTGGAAACAAAAAGTTGTTGATAGAATAAATTACATGGATGTTAAAAGCAAATTCTATGAACCCACGAACGATAAAGCTTTGTTATATCCTCAAGGCGTTCCATTCGTCACCAGAGACGAGCTAAAAGGTAAAATCTTGTCTGATTCAGAATATATGAACAAAAACAAGATTGGGAACTTACAAAAATCAAAGGAATTAATCCCAAGAACCACGAACAGTGACCGAGTCTCGTTAGCCGTGACAGCGATGACAATTGCATGACGTCACCCACAGCTGTCGTACTGACAAACAGCGGCAAGTGTGCGTGCAAACAAACAAGTGTGGGTTTGTACGATCGAAAGACAATTATTGAGTATGGTATGCCAATGCGGTGTTTGGCATGGGATTCTGGCTGAGATTTAGATCGTTTGGAGTGACTTTTGAATGTAAAATCCAAAATTGAAGTTTGTTCAAATTACTGAAATGAAAACAACAGTTCACTTTTTTCAATAAATAGGGGCCCTTCAAAGGGTATGTAAATTGTAAATCTGTAGATAATAAAAATCAAAAATAATCAAGTATTTTATAGCAAAAGCAAGAAGATTTGTTGTACTTTAGATAGCAAATTACTGATTTGAGAAATAAAATGTATGAAAACATAGAAATCGAAAAAAAAAATAAAGGAATAGTTTAAATATTATTATTATAGGTACGGGATTTATCAAGTACCGTTTTATCGGTGTATTTAAAACAATGAGTCAAATAATCACGAAAGTTTTTTAAATAAAATAGTTGTTATTAGTTGCAACAGACTTTCGAATAAATAAAAACTAGCCAAGTGCGAGTTGGACTCGCGCACGAAGGGTTCCGTGCCATTATCTATAAAAACGGCAAAAAATGTGTGTTGTATGTGTGCCCCATTTAAATATTTTTTATGCTGTTTTAGTATTTGTTGTTATAGCAGCAACAGAAATACATCATCTGTGAAAATTTCAACTGTCTAACCATCACGGTTCATCAGATACAGCCTGGTGACAGACGGACTGACAGACAGATAGACGGACAGACAGACAGCGGAGTCTTAGTAATATGGTCCCGTTTTACCCTTTGGGTACGGAACCCTAAAAATAAATAAAATAACAAGAAACGTAAAGCAAATACACTGATAGTAACATAGCTTTCTAATTGAGATATTGAATTTGTAATCCAAAAGTTAATATCGATTGACATGTCCACACACTGTTCAAATATTTATTCACCAAAATGTACTCGATGTGTTTATTAAATAACTTAACACACGGCATTGTAAATATTTAAATGAAATATGTATCGATAGCCGTAGCCCTGTTTCTACTTCATTTTAGTATTCCCTTTTATAAAAAGTAAAGCCTTTTTAAAATTCAAATCACTACATTAATAGTCTTTCAAAGAAAGTTTAGTAAAGCTAAAACGCATTGTTCTGTTGCTATTATTCTCGTCATTTCTTTCATATTTATTTCTAAAAAGTACATCGTATCTTTTTTTTAGCGTAACGCATGAATGCGTTCCAAATCGGCTTTCTGTGACAGACAAACAAAGACTGCACAATAGAATGATTATTTTTCAGAATACTAATAATTTTTATCATAACATAGATTATTATATCATAGTGAAAACTATATTAATATTTATTTATTTATATATACAGAAACAACTAGACCCATAACAAATATCTGTAGATCAAGCAAACATTTATTCCGCGGCGGGAATCGAACCTACAATCTCCTGCGTCTTAGTCGGCAATTCGCCCACTGTGCCACGGAAGTCAATATGTAATATTGTATTATTTATAAAAATTAAATAAAACTGATGGACAGAATCTTGTAATATCGCTAATATTGATATAACGTACAGGTGCGAAGTAAATAAACAGGTCAATCTGTAAATTCAGACTATATTTATTGGATCAACACATTTTGAACAGCATACGCGTCAGATGTGTCAAATTTCATTCTATTTTGGTTTATTCACAAAGTTACAACTTAGACCGGCCCCCAAATCGCGCAAACTATATCAATGTAAAACCAGCCAAGTGCGAGTTGGACTCGAGCACGAGGGGTTCCGTACAAACGGCAAAAAAATTATGTCTGTTGTATGGGAACCCCACTTAATTGATTTTTTTATTTTTAAAGTGAATAATATAGCTCAATATTCTGTGAATATTTCAAGCGTCTACTTGTCGCCGTTATCAATATCGAGCATAAACGAGCAAAAAAATATCACGTTTGTTATATGGGAGCCTCCTTAAATATTTATTTTATTTTGTTTTTAGTAATTGTTGTTATAGCGGCAACAGAAATACATTATCTCTGAAAATTTCAACTGTCTACTTATCACGGTTCATGAGATACAGCCTGGTGACAGACGGACAGACAGCTGAGTCTTAATAATAGAGTCCCGTTTTACCCTTTGGGTACGGAACCCTAAAAACCAAATACAATAATTTCGAGAGAGAATACGCAAAGATTCGATATCCCAAGAAAATAATGACGACAAGATTTTGTAGGTGGTTCCATTTCAATAAGAATGTGGTGGGTCCGTAATTAGATTTACGCATGTTGATTATATATTTGCCGGTTGCAGAAATATAAATAGAAGATATATATGTAACGTACTCGTTATACATATATTTCTATCAACATTTCGTAAATTAATTGCTGATTTAAATTGGTATTTATCGCGTATGAACCATTTTCATTTGTTATCGTTTTAAGTAATTAAATTAAGGTAACAAAAACCAACAGTAGAGTAATTATATACAGTGCTCGTGAAAGTTTGATATATATACTATTTATAAATTATGTATTTATTTTGTTTAATAATACAATTTTAAGTTATTTCTTATCCACTTTATTTCACAGCTGGTGGTCTAAGTTGGATCCACTATTCCTGCACTGGGCTTAATTAGATACAATGTCAAAGACGAGTCAAATTTTCATATTCCTGCTCAATCTCCCACTCATTTATATGATAAGTAGTGTACAATAATGACGATTCGCAAGTTTATGCCAATAGACATCGTACGGAAGACTCGTGACAACGCAGTATGAAATATGCAAGTGATTCGCGCTATGGTGGCACATTTTGCATTCCAAATGATGTGGTGGACGCAAGTAGACTACTTTACAATGTATGTTTTTTTTGAGACTTGGATCGGTGAAGTAATTAATAAATAAATACGAATATATAAATTTTGCTGGACATTTCACACAGCGCTATCTAGCCCCAAACTAAGCACAGCTTGTCCAATGGGAACCAGATAACTGATAGAATACTTATATATTTTTTTTGTAAATACATTCTTATAAGATATAGAAAAACAACCAAACCCGAAACAAATATCTATAGATCATGCAACCATTTGTTCCGCGGCGGGAATCGAATTAGGCTTGTTCTTTTGAGTAGAAAGCATTCTTTAATGTAATAATCATCCAATCAAGAGAAACTACGAAATATAGGGAACATTGGAAGAATTTCTGGGAAACCAGCCTAGGCCCCTAACAACAAGCCCAAACAATAAGGAAGACAAACAAAAAATGTCCACACTGTTTCACTGCAGGGAAAAATCAGATTGTGTTCAGTATTTATTTATTCATCATTTCATTACATTGCATAATATTGGTTTGTCAAAAATAAATAACAAATATCAGTGTCTAAAAGAAATAAAAAATAAATAAACAGATTACAATCATTCAGAACATTGCAATAAACAATTGATTCCAGCAGATGCTACTCATGGTGATCAGAAAATGAGCAGCTCATGTATTCATTGATAAAATAGGTGGTTTTCTAAGAACGTTTTTAGTTTTAGTACATGTATATCCCTTTAAAGAAAGTCGTATTATTTCTAACGAAAGCTTGTTATAATACATAGCAAGCTTTAATTGCTTTATATTTTTTATTATGAAGATTGACACTTTTTCAAACCAATATTTTTTTGTAATACATATTTGCTGTTTAGGAAAATATCACCCAAAAGCAAACTCAGCTGCAGAAAGTCATTTTTAACTTAGACGATTGATCTCTGTGACCGAAATATAATCAGTTAACTAAGAATTCCATTTCTCCAATCAGTAAAGTGACTCTGTAAATAAACGAATCCCAGAAACAATTGACGAAACTCACGACAAAAAGGCCTATTATTCCCTAAGGAGATTCTTCAGCCCATTGCGCAAACCACCTGTTGCCATTAGGAATTACATTTCACGTTAAAGTCTCCGATTCGGTAAGCGCTTTTGGCATTTCAACGAATTGTTTATTCCAATTTGTATTAATTATTAGTTAGTCCTTTCTTTTCAAACTAAGGAAGATCAACTTTCGCATAGGTACATGCCTAATCGATGTAATAATATTAAGTGCCTTAATATGAGTTGTCAAATCATATAAATACGTAAAATTTAAATATATTCATTGATAATTACGTTTAAGTATCGTTATGCAAGCCGTGCTACGTATTCTGATGAATAGCTGAAGGAAGGGTACATGGCTCAAACGAAATGATGTCATCAAAAAAACAAAATTAATTTTGCGGCCTAAAAAGCGTCAATGACATACAAGTTTTAGAGACAAAGCGAACGTACACTTCTGTTATCATTATAAGTGAAAACGCACGCTTGTATCGACTCTCCGATAAGGGATGTCAGGTCAATCCTTTGTTGTTGAAGATTACAATGTCAAAGTATGCGCTGTTCAGATGCTAATGTCAAGAGATGGCGCCACTGCTGATGTTATCAGCCGCCGCCAGTGAAACCGGGCTTACGGCTGGTTTACAAATTGCGACCAGTTTTGTATGGTTTTGTTTATTTTTCAATGGTTGTAATTGAAGTGCGTGTTGCGCACGAATGTTGTTACATACCCTATCTCTCTTATTATAAAACTTGCATACATTTTATCGAAAAGCCTCCTTACCAACTTGAGAAACAAGGAGAAATAAAGCATTATTCAGGGCATATTTGGAAAAAGATTGAAACAAGGGTCATTCGCATCGCACCAGGTAGAAATCCATGTTCTCTGTCTATCTAACCCAAAGCTAATGTATGTATGTACCGATGAGGTGTCAGACATCTGGAGATCCACTAACAACACGTTTTGTATCTTTATCTTATCTTTCTTGTAAATATGTATAATACAGTTAGATAACAACTTTCACGAGTATTATAACACAATTTCACATTGATTTCCAATAAGGCAGTTAGTTTTATTTTATAGTTTTATTAGTAATCATTTTAGCCGAAAGAGATAACTGAAGAGGCCGATTTCTAAAAACACGTCAGCACTTGTAAATCATAAGTTAGAGTATTTTTCTAAGCCATTAATTTCACAAAAGGCTCAACATTAAGCTGAGAATTGTGTTTACCTTTATTGACAACTAGCTGTAGCCCGCGACTTCGTACGCGTTACACTACTAAATGTGTAGGTAACCTAGAAATAAAGCTAAACGCTGTTGCAACTTGGTCAAATTTGCTAATTTTTATCCATGGAAACTAATTATGGGATAAAAGGGAGCGTCGTCACGTCGTACCGGCAGAAGCCGGAACGTGATTGAGTCACAAACAAACAAAGAAACAAACATCCAAACTTTCACATTTATTATATTAGTGTGATATTGGAATTGTTTTTATCTTTATTGACTACATTTGAAACGTTTTCAGTATGCAGAATTGATTCCAGAGGCCCTAAAAATATTCCCAACGGCGAACGTTTGTGACCAACTCAAATAATCACTCAAGTCTATTCATTATCAATCAAACAGAATATGTAAGTACTTATTTATCTAGCCTATGTTATCCCACTGCTGAGCAAAGACCTTATTAAATTGTACTTATTACTTTGTAATCTTCTACTTTTGTCAATCCCTACATTCCAAGAGCGGATCCAGCTTTGGTGCCAGGGGGGGGGGGGGTCACAGTCGTGGTCAATGTCATGTGTTATGTTTAACAATTTAAATTAGTGGTTCACCTAGGTCCTGGACCCAGCCCAGGGGGAGGTCATGACCCCCATGACCCCCCTCTGGATCCGCCCTTGCTACATTCACACACACTGTTTTGGGTCTACGTTCTTGATGCGCACAGCTAAGGTGTGGAATACTTTGCCGTCATCTGTTTTTCCTAAAGAATACAATCCGGGCCTCTTTAAGGTGAGAGTGAATAGGTTTCTTCTAGATCTTCGTGCTTCATCTTAGACCACATCATCGCTTACCATCAGGTGAGATTGTGATCAAACGAAGATCTATGCAGTTAAAAAAAAATTACTTACCTACTTTGAGCCAGAAGTCCTATAGGTATATTTCGCCATCTCTTGTGATTTTTATTTTTGTGTCTGTCGTGCCAAATAAATGTATTAATTTTAATTGCATTTTCTCTCAAAAGGATACCAGAGGAGTTAAACAGATAAAAATAATGATAAACTCTTCGTTAGCAACCGCTAATGAGGTCAGTCCAATAACCATCGAATTTCGATCTTCCAATCTCACATGTCGTAACAGGCTCGGGGAATATTGTTTACTGTACGGCCCGTTTGACCCGAAACGTGAATCTGTGTCAAGCAGTTTATTCAATCTGCCAAGCTTGAGACTCTCCAAGGCCCACAAGCTAAATTAACACCTATGTTCTTCCATGCAGAGTGCATTTTTGCATTGACTAGGAAGGATCGGCCTCGGCTACGCCCTTGTAGGTGTGTGTGTCCTTGAATGTGGCGCTAACGATGTGTCTGAACTAAGAAAGTGAAATAGATCTAGACTCTAGACCATTCTTGTTACCTAACTCATTTCTAGTGTTACGCTTTTTAGCCTCGATTTTGTTTCAATGTGAGGTGTCAGTTGTCGATACATAGTTTATTTTGTGTGCTGTAGTGAATGTAAATTTAGAAATAAAGTCGCTTACCTTCGAATTTTTCTATATAAAATAATATTACTACAAAGGTGTATATGAAGATTTAAGCTAGAGTTTTTTAAAGCCAACCATGATGTTTTCAAGTTGGCTATTTAGTCAATCGACTAGTAACTGTATTTCTTAAACTGTCTGATTATAATCTATATAATAATATTGATTCTAATCCCAGAGTTAATATAAACAAAGATTGTATTGAAATTTGTTCCAACATTTCGAAGCAGTCCAAAGATAAAGCTGCACCACAACCGAAGTTGATCCACCCCCGCCTAATCTTAATGTCATACGTATACGCACACAATCTTACCTATGGCTTAGTTATAGCTCAGCTAGGTTATTACAAGAGTAGTACTCCCTCTATTGAATAGAGTGTTTCTTTTTAGGTCCACACAATAAAAAGAGTGTTGTATGTACATAAGTTAAGTTAATAGAGATATTTTAATCTTAAATAACATACTTCAATAGTTAATTTACTTCAATACCAAACAAACTTTATTAATTAAATTAAAAGGATTATTCTGAATCAGTGGCTATTAAATGTATTATAGTGACCATAACATCCCGCAAGGCCGCCTTAAAAGTCGAAAGAGCTTTCAACGCTTCACAAGGGTCACGAGCGATGACCCGGCTGCTACTAGACGCACTCTGTGGATAAAAAGAAATTCCCCACCGCCTGATTTTACCACCCCACAGGAACAGTTACCACCCAGGCATAATCTGCAGTGGCCAGTCTGGAAGTCCTTAAACATGCTCCGCACCCAGGTTGGCCGCTGCAGACTTAATATGTGCAAATGGGGATTCAGGGACCCTAACTTGACGCAGTGCGACTGCGGTGATCCCATGCAGTCAATGCAGCACTTGCTAATGTGCCCTTTATGTCCGAACACATGCACGATGGAGGACCTAATGGCCGCCTCGCCTGATGCCATTGCTGTGGCCAAACACCTGTCCAACATATTATGAATGGAAACGTATAACTCTTGACACGCTAAGAAGAAGAAGAAGATTAAGTTTATTTCACTTTTCTGCTGGTCTACGACTGTGTCTGAATAGCAGTCACAATACCAATGCTTGTGTCATGATATCTTCATAAAATAGACAAACAGTTTCCCGGGTGTCTTAAATTAGCTATAACCATTCGATTACCGAATTCGCGAGTAAATTCCGCGCGTGCTATCTCCACTAGGAAGCAGATTAGTCCTGTCAGCCGAGGATAGATAGCGTCACATGTCTGATCGAACACCGGTCGATAAATTACCCGCGCATCTGACACAATAATGTAAGATACGGTTTGGCTGAGAGTTCAGTTGACTGTGACATAATGAACGAAAATTTTCTTTGCAAAAATAATAAGACAGTTTGGTCTACATTTGCTAAAATAAAAGACACGGTTTGGAAACATCTATAAGCTGTGATGTCATGGAATATTATATTACATAAAAACAAATTATATATAATTTCTTTTTTTGTTTTTTAAATTAATAGGACTTCGTTTGACCACAATCTCACCTGGATGGAAAACACGAAGATCTAGAAGAAACCTATTTACTCTTACATTAAAGAGACCCGAACTGTATTCTTTAAGAAAAACAAACGACGGTAAAGTTTTCCATACATTAGCTGTACGCATCAAGAATGTAGAACCAAAACGGTGTGTGCGAATGCGTGGTATATCAACTAGGTACGGATGGTACTGTGCCGTGCGCCTGCTTGTCCTTTGATGGAAGGAAGATGGCGAGATCAGATCGTATAGTTCCTGGGCAAAATACATTCGCAGCGAATCTATTCGATTTCTACATACATTTGTTATCGCTGTATCACGTGGTATTTCTATAGCATGTGTCAAATCCCATACATTTTCGGACTTATCGACTAGCGTCATCGCTAATCGACTGTAACTTAGCTAAGCCCTCTGGGCACATTCCCCAAAATGTATTCTGTAAAAGATCGATAGGCTTGCAACTTTACGGCGGTGATCGAGACTTTGGGTCTTAGTCTCCGCCATATATTGCTCACCTATAAGCCTAAAAGCCGTACGTTCTATCGACTCTAAGGTCGAGCTGGTATTTGGCCGATCCATCTCAAAGGTGGCAGCAGTACTGCATACCAGACCGGACTTGAGCTTTATAAAGACTAAGAAGCTATATGTAGGTATACACTGAAATGAAATTCTTGAAGTCTCTTTCGTTAGCTATTGGCAGACAAATTCGATTGACCAAGTTTTCAAGTTTTAGTGAATTTTTTATACGATTCTTATCTACGCGTATGTAAATTGCAGAGAAATAGAGAGTATATTGAAATTAAACCCGTCACCAATATTGTAATTTTTCGACTAAGTATCAGCGGATGATAATTTAAACTTGCTCTTATCACACTATATACAATAAATACGAAAGTTTGGATGTTTGTTTATTTATTTATTTGTTCTTTAATCAATCACGTCGTAACGGCGAAACCGATTTTAATGAATTTTAGTATGTACGTAGATTATAACCTGGATTAACACATAGGCTACTTATTATCCCATAAATCAGGTCCCAAGGGATAAAAATGGGGTGTCAAGTCAAGTTGCAACAGCGAGTTTAGCTTTATTTCTGGGTTACCTACACATTTAGTAGTATAACTCGTACGAAGTCGCGGGAAAAAGCTAGTTTTTTTATATATATACAAAGGTATATCTAAACAAATTATTTGGAACATGACCAAAGGCCAAATTTTTTAATTGAATTATTATATTATTTTATTTCGTCGTATAAGATTCAAAAAACGTATGTCAAGGTCTTTGCTATTACGACAGCAGTAGAAATAAATGTCAAACTTGAAATTTTGATAAATAAAAAAAACTCACTTCAAAAATATTAAAAAAATATTTTACGAATAAAAAGTTGTTTAGTCCAGTTGCCATATATGAAAAATCATTGAACGCACTACAGGCTGTTATGATGGCAACATTGAGTGCGAAAAAATGGAATGGCCGCCGTCAAGGTCGCAAGAGGCTGTCCTAGTGTTGGAGGGCATATACATTTTTTTTTATCACAGGCTAGAACGCTCCAAATTTTGTTCAATAGGACGAAATGACGCGATTTTAAATCATTACATTACACTAATATTGGAAAGTTTGGATGTTTGTATATTTTGTATATATATATATGTACATAATATTACAGAGACACGTCCTGACCCTTTTTTGTACATAATACAGTTACATAATATTATATTAATACAATTAAAATGTAGGTAAAATGTTGAGTTAATTAAAAACTGCTGTTTTGTCTATAGTTTAAGTGAATTTTACAAACGAAGCTGATTAAGAAACTAATTAAAAAATACTTAAATAAAAATGGGAAGATATCTCAGGGTATTTTGTGTCAGATTCTAAAAACAGTAGTTCTACCATCTACAATGTTAATTTAAATATTTATTTTAATTTTTATTATCTTCAAATTCGGTACACAATAATAACAAAATGAACATCGTACTTTAACCTGCCGATAAAACATAAACTTTAATCGAATAGTGGCCGATATTAAGACCCGAGTATCTTATACCTACAACTCGTCTTGCGAAACCAGAATCTTCACATTGTAGACCCGTTTCAGAAAAAACAAAAAAAAACGATAAGCATGTATTGGCGAACATCGCATGGGAACATAAGCGCAGTGTCTCTTAAAACCTTCACACCAACTCTTATTTCAACGTGTTAAAGTTTGTTTTTCAATATTTTTGTCTAGTAAAAACTGGCAACACCATAAACGGCGGCGCACCTGTCAGTAGTTCAGGCCTAGTCCAGCTATTGGAAGATTTTTTTTTTCAATACGAATATTGGATTTTTCATTTTTACAAGTTAACATTAATTTAGAAGTACTGAAATTTAATGAGCGATTTTAAATTGTATATGTTAACGATAATTAAATTGAATTCTAAGGGCGACTTGCGCAACGATGCCTAAACGTATTTAGTGGCTAAATATAATTTAAGGAGTTGTCATATCATAGAAATACGTCAAATTTAAACATGTTTAGTGGATAAATAAGTTTAGGGATCGTTGTGCAATAAATGTTATTACATACGAGGGGTGATCCAAAAGTAATGATAATCAATTATAAACACAATGAATAAAATAAAAAAAAATTATTCCTCAACATAGTCTCCTAGCAAGTCTATACATTTAGTCCATCTCTTTTCTAAACCTAAAATTCCCTTAGAAAAAAAATCTTTATCTTGACTCTCAAAAAAGTCCTCAACCGCGGCCATCACGTCGCTATCATCGTCAAATTTCTTGCCTCGGAGGTGTTCCTTGAGTCGTGGAAAGAGATAGAAGTCACTGGGGGCTAGATCTGGTGAATAGGGGGGGTGTTCCACCAGCTCGAAGCCCGCTTCCTGAATGGCAGCCATGGCAATTGCAGCTTTGTGAACCGGTGCGTTGTCTTGATGGAACAGCACTCCAGCTCGCAGTTTGCCTCGCCTTTTCTCCTTAATAGCCTCCCGCAATCTTCTTATTTGTTCTGCATAGTAGGAGCCTGTAATAGTGGCCCCCTTTTCCAAGTAGTCCACCATGATTATTCCTTTAGCGTCCCAAAAAACAGACGCCATAACCTTCCCTGCTGAGCTTGACACTTTGAATTTCTTCGGCGTCGGTTCATCGGATCGTTTCCATGTCATCGATTGTTGTTTTGTTTCAGGATCAAAATGGTGGATCCAGGTCTCGTCCATGGTCACAAAACGTGACAAAAAATTATCTTTGTCTGCCTGAAACTTTTCGAGATTTGCTCTTGACATGTCGACTCGTTTCTTCTTTTGCTCGTCGTTTAACATTTTCGGTACCCAACGCGCGGAGACCTTTCTCATATGCAATTCGTTCGCAAGGATTCTTTGAATGCTGCCATATGAGATCCCTGTGACCTCAGCTACATGCCTGATAGTCACTCTTCGATCTGCCAATACAACTTCTTCAACTTTTTTCACATTTTCTTCAGTGAGGGACGTCGATGGGCGTCCTTCGCGGTGTTCGTCTTCTGTCGATGTTCTTCCCAGCTTAAACTCCTTAGCCCAGCGTGCAACTGTGGAATATGGAGGAGAAGAGTCCCTTAATATTTCCACCAAGTCGCTGTGTATGTTTTTGGTACACATTTTTTTCAAGCAGAGGTATTTAATGACAGCTCTGATATCGTGTTTTTCCATTTTTATGTTCACTCCTTGACAGTCCGTATTCAAATGAATGTAGCTCCCGGGAATCGTGGCCTATTTATATGATTTTTTTTTCCTGAACTAGTGGGTAACCGAGCAAGTGACTGATATTTTTTTGTATTTTTGTGTGCACTACAAATAACTGATTATCACTACTTTTGGATCACCCCCCTAGTACATCAATCGTTATTATATGGTTTATCAAAAGTTAATTTATCCAAAAGGTATCAAAATAAAATAAATATTACTGGACAATTCACACAGCGCTATCTAGCGCCAAACTAAGCAGAGCTCGTACAATGGGAACCAGATAACTGATGGATACTTATATACTTTTTTTTGTAAATTCATACTTATAATATATAGAAAACCATCCAGACCAGAAAGGTTGTCTGAAAGAGATTGCTTTTAGCGATAAGACCACCTATTGTAAAGTTATTTACTGTTTATTTCCTTTGTATTGCATTTTTGTTTGGTGTGCAATAAAGAGTATTTCATTCGGACCCGCGACAAATATATGTAGATCATGCAAACCTTTGTTCCAATAAGGAAAACATTACTGGTATAAACTTTTTAACCATTCTGATTGAAGTACTGGCTCCGGAACTAGCGTCAAATGAACATCAGAAGGCGTCCCATAAACTTCACAAATCACACAAATGGTTCAATTTGGTATAGAGTTACTAAAATATTTAACCGATTACGTTTCCTTTTATGTTACTTCTCGTAACTTATGTATATACCAATATTAAGCTGATCTGGAGATTATACTTAAGTGGCTATCTAACCCATAAGCACCTAATCAAATTCATATTATCCACTGGATGGCAAACATCTCTTATTAGTTTATTTACCTCAGTAACAACCTTGATACAACGAAATGGCATATTTATACGAGACATTTAGGCTCATTTTCATAACTTTGCGACGATACATAAATTTATATATTAAACCCAGCTCTACTACGAATTTTTACTTGTAAATTTTATATAGCTACTAGTTGTCTGGGCAAACTTCGTACCACCTTGACATGCATATGACGCGGGCTGTCAATGTATATACGTCCCCGGTAGTCAATCGGTCATAATTAGCTACATGTATGAGAAAATGATTTTTTTTCATAATTAATTTCTTTTTGCGTATTTTTTCCGATATTTTAATAATTATTCTACTATTCGGGGCGCAGACAAATCTAACAATTCAAAGATGATCAAAATTGGTCCAGCCGTTCTTGAGTTAAAAATGGTGTAGGTAACTAACCCGACTTTGTTGTATATATATAATAGATTAGCTATTGTTAAGGAGACAAGTGCATTAGAACTTGATAAGATGTATATGGTTGGTCTCCAAGCACTGTACTATACATAAAAATCATTTTTGACAATATCATCATCATATCAGCCAAGAACGTCCACTGCCGAACACTGACCTTCCCCATGGATTTCCGGAGCGACCGATCTTGTACGGCTTGCACCCAACGGCTCCCAGCAACCTTTATCAGCTCTTCTTTCTATCTAGTGGGGGGCCTCGATTTGACACTAGACTCGTATATAATTTTTATTTATAGCTTAAGACGTGTCTTCTTCTCACACACACCGGCGAAGCCGGTGTGGGGGATGCAGTGCCGGGCTTTTTGGCCCTTTCCTGCAGAGTTCTTTCCGCCCCCCGTTTCAACGGGGGGGTCATCGGGTCGGCTCGCGGAGCCTCAGGTTTGTTACTCACGCGTTACTGGCCGCCCGATGCTCACTCCGCTGGGAGGATCGTCGGACGGTCGCCGCGCAGGTACCTTTGTTGGAAGGAAGGTAGGGGGAAGGGATGAGGGAGGGATGTCCCCGTCTGACGATGCCTGGTCCTCATCGTCAGTTTCTGTGACCAGCTCCCGCGGATACGGCTTGCTCTTAGGGGGCCTTTCTGTGAGAGGAGCTAGTTCTCTTAGATGTTTGTAAGAGGAGGTGTCGAGGCGCGCAAACATCCTGGTTGCTAGGCGGCCTATAAATTGGTCTAAGCTCTCAATTTCTAGGTCTCGCTGAATGGTGGCATTCCGTACGTACCGTGGTGCGTCTACGATCGTCCGGAGGCATTGGCTTTGCTGACTTCGCAGTGTCTTTCTGTGGCCTTCGGCTAACAAAGCGTACCACGCGGGGGCCGCGTATGTGAGACGCGGGCGGACGTAAGTCTTGTACAGTCCAACCTTCATTCTGAGTGGAATGTTGGACCGGAGGACGGGCTTCAGTAGCGCTCTAGTAGTACTCGCTAGGCCACGGACGTTCCTGGCGTGTTTACTCATCGTGAGGTTCCGGTCTAAAGTAACCCCCAGGTACTTAGCCGTGTGCGACCAGGCCACCGGTTGTTCCTCCAGGGTGAGTTTTGGCGGTAGTGTGAGCCTCTTCGAGAATGCCACCGCCTGTGTTTTACCCACGTTGACACTCAGTCTCCATTTTGTCAGCCAGGCGGGGAGCTCTGCTAGGATCCTTTGCATTTTGGTGGCGGCGTGATTAAGGTTCATGGATTTTGTGATATATGCTGCGTCGTCCGCGTAAAGGGCTAACAGAGCATCTTCTGAGTTGGGTATGTCATCGGTGTATCGTGAGTAACACACAGGGGAGAGGCAGCTGCCTTGTGGCACTCCCGCCTCTATGGGTCGTCTGGAGGAGAGCGCTTGCTCCACACGCACTGAGAAGCTGCGGCCTTGAAGAAACGACGCTATTACCTTCACCACCTTCTGCGGTATTGGTGAGGTAGCCATCTTATAGAGGAGTCCCGCGTGCCAGACTCGGTCGAACGCTTTTTCCATGTCCAGGAATACTGCGACTGAGTGTTCTCGCCTGTTGTGGGCGGTAGTGAGGTGATGCAGTACCCTACACAGTTGTAGCGTTGTGCTGTGTTCCGACCTGAATCCGTACTGTTCTGGACGCGGGGGGATGTGGGGATTAATGTGGGTGAGGAGGAGCTTCTCAAATAATTTTGATAGGCTAGGAAGCAGGGTAATTGGGCGGTAGCTCTCTGGGAGCAGGATGTTTTTGCCGGGTTTCGGTATCATGATAACCCGGCCGGACTTCCAGGGAGGGGGGAAGTGACCGCTTCTCATGATCCCGTTGAAGAGTCGGGTCACGGAGGCGATCATTTTGTAGGGGAAGTGGCGGATGGCAGCGTTCGTTATATTATCTTCACCGGGTGCCTTCCTTGGCTTTGTCCGGCGTATGGCCCGTTGGACTTGCCCGGGAGAGAAGAATATACCTTCTGCGGTGTCTGCCTCCTGGGTATCGGCCTTGAGGTAGTTTTCGACAAAGGTTTCCACTTCTGTTGTGTGTACCGGATCTTTGTCTGGGTTGTTCTTGAACTGAGCCTCAAGGCTGTCTGCGAAGATCTCCGCTCTGTCTTCAGCTCGGTATCTTGGGTTACCATCTTGGTGCTTGAGAGGTCGAATAGGAGTTGGGGTGTTCCTCAGCTGTCGACAGAGCTTGTGGAGCGATGCCCAGTCTTCTGTGGCGTCTTCTATCCTGCTCTCCCATTTCTTGGCGTTGTCCTCCTGTATCTCTGCTTTCACCTCGTCGCAGAGGGCGTTCAGCTTGGTCTTTAGACGTGGATCTCTTGTTCTCTGCCATTGTTTCCTCAGCCTACGTTTCTCTGATAGGAGTTTGGTCAGGTGTGCTGGTGCTCTCGCTAGTCTGTTGTTGCGAGGTGGTAGTGAGGCTTCGGAAAGTGCCCCTTGGATTGCGCTCGTAATCTCCGCGGCCAGTTGGTCCACTTCTGCGGGGTTTTCCACTGGTCGCGTGGGGGCTGTGATCTGTAGGGTCTCCGAGAACAAGGTCCAGTCGATTCCGGGTCTTGGTCTTGGTGGTTTGAGAGCAGCCGGGCTGGTTTCCAGAGTCAACAGGACTGGTTGGTGGTCGGACTGTAGCTCGTCGAGCAGTACCTCCAGCTTCGGGTGGTTTGGTAGGTTGGTGTGGACTGCGAGGTCGATGACGTCAGGTGTTTGGTTCACCTGGGTAGGGTAGTGGGTGGGCGTCTCTGGGCCTGCGACCTCGTAGCCATGGGTTTCCGCGTACTTCTGGAGGATACCGCCGTCCCTGTTCCTCAGGTTTGAGTTCCAGTTCCTGTGTTTGCAGTTCCAGTCCCCGGCCGCTATCATTTGGCCTGTTGGAGGTGTGGGTAGGAGCTTCCGGAGGTCCGCTTGTGCTAACGGCGTACTTCCTGGGGGGTGGTAAATGGCGTGGATTTGAATGGGGTTGCCGTCTATACAGATCTCAACCCCCAGTGCCTTCATGGACATCAAGTCTAGCTCCGGAAGCGGTTGGTGGACCAGCCGTCTCCTGACCAGGACCATCAGACCCCTGATGCACCTTCCCTCCGCGCTTTGGTCGTCCTTTCGATATTCCTGGTAGCCCGGGAACTTAGGCTTATCGGTGCTTTTTAGCATAGTCTCGTTGATGAGAGCCACGTCTATGTTTTGCTCCTTGAGTAGGGGCCTCAGAAGTAGTGTTTTGTTCCCCTTCTTACTTGTGAGGCCCCGAGCGTTCCAGAACATGACTCTCAGTTCCCTACTTTGAAGAGCTTCCCGATCCCGCTGAGCACAATTGGGATCGGGTCTCCCCCCGTTCGCAGGGTTTGGAGGACCTCCTGTAAAATTTGCAGGGCCGTGTCCAGCAACTCCAACCGGTCGCTGTCGTAGCGGTGGGTGGTCTTGGGTGGCGGGGGTGCAGGTCTGTGCAGTTTCCCCCCCTTGCGCTTGTGTTGTTGTGGTGGTGGCTGTGGGTTGGAGTGCTGGCTCAGTTGCCTGGATTCCTGCTCCTGGGGGGCGGGGGTCGGGGGTGCTCCTGTCCTGGGAGCCCTTTTTCCGATCCCCGCTGGTTTGCTGATCCGAGGGGGCTGCGGGGGTCGCGAGGAAGGTGCATCAGAATCCGAAGAAGAAGATGGGTCCTCTGTCATTCTTACCCGCTTGGTTCTCCTCTTTTTCTTTTTGGGGGGTTTTGCCCTCACTAGTGGTGGGGCATTTGCGGGGGCCATCAACGAATGTCCAGAGGACTCCTGGACCGTGTTTATTTGAGGGGGCTGTGGGGTGGCCGGGGTTCTGGTACTCCCGACTGCAGCCATGCGGGGGCGCTCGCTACGATGGGGGGCCGCTGAAGCGGCGGTGTAAGCCGAGGTGCCAGCCCTCTTATACTATTATAGCTTAATAGTATAAGAGCTTAAAAGCACTACTCATTTTATATATATAGAAACGAAGGTGATACTTAGTTAGAAATGTAAAAACGTAAACATATTCTTAATACTGTGTCACATAATTGCACAGCACACCGGTTTGTGCAGTTCAGTAGCAGGCGACACATGAAATTACTGGCAACGATGCGCCGGCGCAGCGGCGCGCCTGATTGGTGCCCTACTCTGTAAGGGTTGCCATGTTAATAATTTTTGATGGCTGTAAAGTATTTAGGTAACTAGCGGGTAAAATTTTTAATAAATATAATTGAATGCAGCTTTTGTAGTGGTAACTAGTTAATCATTTCGCAAAGTTTAACCAAAAAAATATTTCATATTTTACCCTTTTCCATATTGCAAACTATTGAGTTTTTAAACGTTCTTGCATAAAATGTATATGGAATCTATTAATAAACAAGGTTTTATTTTTTCACAGTATGATATTATAGTCGTTTGATTTTGTGCTTTCCAGTTCGTCCAAAGGTTATCTGCAAGAGATCGGTTGTTGCGATAAGACAGCCCACTGTAATCTCCTTTATTGTTGTGTATATCTTCGCTAATTAGCGATAAGACCGCCAATTGTATCCATAGATTTACGTAGTTGTTTTTTATATGTATTTGTTTCGTGGTGTGCAATAAAGTATTATCTAATCTAATCTATATCTTTGCCATTGTCATTTTGCTTTTTGTGCAAAAAAGGGTCAACAAAATCTACCTATAATATAGTCTTTATCATCTTAATATGTGTAAGATAGAAGAACCATAGAGCGCTAAAGAATAATAAGATCTAAAATATACTATCCACTTTATTTTAGTATTTACAAGATTGTTATATAATATATTATTCAAGGAAATATTTTTTTGCGAATTTGGCAGCCCTATCCCATTAGGGGTAAAGAATAAGAAAAATACTCTCCGCCACGATACTCGTTCCAGACTGGCTACTGGTTAAGGTTATCTCTATTAGATTTAATAGATTCAAACGGACGTGCTTAAAGCTAACGTCACCTTTGATAGTGCAATTATTTTATTTGAATGCTAAGATAAGGTTGGAAAGACTATAATTTATATTAGATTTATGTTTCGAAAAGCTACAGCGGTTTTTTTACATTTGTTGTAAATATTTTTTGCAATTCTATAACCGTATTTGTTAATTCCAACTTGCAATATTCATAATAAATTTTATAGGATTTAAACAGGTTTCTTACGTATTTTGGGTTTAGTGCCAGGAATGCCTACTTAAAGGTAAATGTATTTAAAGGCCAAAAGCTTGAGTTATAAAATATATATGTGGCATACTAAATAATATAGATTTTAATGCATATAAGTAATGTTTTGTACGTAGTTTTATGACATGAGAGTTAGATATTTTTCATACCACCTGCTCGACAATGTCAAATTATATGTCATATAAACCTCACCGAAAGCAGATCATTAAATCCCTACGGCTGAGCCAAGAGTAAAGTTGTACTGAATTTCATCATGCTTTCGCGACATGATATGATTTGAATTTGGAACCTCTTCTGTATTAAAACTTGAACCAAAGAGACCCACACACTAAGAACTTATTCGTAAATCGAACTAACCTCTGCACAGAATGCACCAACCTATATTTGGTGTTTATTGTCTCGCAGAAAGTGTGAAAAGTAGTGTACCTATTCTCCTTGTGGATAAATCTGTCTGCATATTGGGCGTGCTTATATCCCTCTTTGAACTCAGGATTCTAGTAACTCCCTCGCTTAGATTAAACAAAAATCAGGTGTTGGACAAAGTGTTTTGTCAAAATATGTTTGCACCGTAAATACCTACTGGTCTGATCAATCTTTCTTCTTATCAATGCCTTAGATTGTGTATGTCTGAGATAGCTTAGATATGATTATTAGGTCTTGTCTGTTCCTGCTACACTTTTGCTAATGTTTTAATATAAGCTGCTATTATCTGCTAAATATATTATTAAATATATATCTGCTAATTATGTATTCCATCCGTAGTTCACCCCGGCTTCGCGCGAATTTTAATCTAAATAACATATAGCCTATATCACTCTGGGATAATATAGCTTCCTTTTAGTTAAAGAATGTTTAGAATCAGATCTCTTTATAATATTAGTAGTACATAATAAATCAAGTGTCAATAACACTTGATTTCTTGAAACGTTAAACAGTTCTTGTTGGCGGTAAAAAACCTTGCCCAATAAAGTGGGATTAACATAGATATATATTTTTTTTAAACAGCTATTTTTACTAGTCTCTAACTTGTACCTATTCAGTTTTTTTGCTTCAATACTTAAGGAGATACTAAGCTAGGGGTAAAAGCACCAATTACAAACGAGCAATCGGCTCCGTCCAATCCAATCGAAACTCAGAAAGTAAACAGTAAAATGGCAGTTTTCTACAAAATAATCGAATAAACCCAAAAATAAATTATATATATATATATCAATCTTATTTTTGACTGAACTATTAAAAACTAGCTTCCGCCAGCGGATTCGCACGCGTTGTTTGTCCGCAAAAAGTAGCCTATGCTTTAATCCAGATTATTATTTACGTACATCAAAACAAAAACGCTAAAATGGAGATGGGCAGGACACACACAGAGGTGTTGACAAGTGGAGTAAGAGAGTTACAGTTTGGTATCCAGGAAATTGGAAAAGAAGTAGAGGAAGACAATACAAACGTTGGTAAAAGATATTGAAAATATTTCTACAACAAATTGTAGAAATAAATGGAAGGAATTGAAGGAGGTATATGCCAAAGAGCACACATATGATAACAATTAAAAATTACCAATGTAACTAAGTTTCAAAATTGTAAAATCTTAATAAACGGCTTATTTATTTTTATTTATTTATTATGTACGTACATACCAAATTTCATCGGAATCGGTTTAACCGTTACGACGTGATTGAGTAACAAACAAACAAATAAACGTTCAAATTTATACTATTAGTGTGATATGCCAAACCACTACAAGTTATTGTGACATAATTCCTATCGTATAATGATAAGATATCTTTGTCCCTCTTTGTCATACCGAGCCACAATTATTTTTTGATGTTTTAAAGATTGTGTAACTGTATGCTAAAGGTGAATCGATTAAAATTATGGTAGTTAACGTAGCCAGCCTACTCTATCTAAGATCTGATTGCGTTCTTTATTTACTTAAAACTAATTAGCCATTAAGATCTGTGTAACTTATCTTCAAATTATAAGATGTTATAGACCTCAGTCAAACTCCTACTTACGGATTCTTTTAAATGATAGGCTCTTCGAAAACTGTTAATTTATCTTCCATTTAGGTAATCTTTTTGCATACCTGAAACAAAACAATATTTATAAGTATAAAAGGATAATGAAAATGAAATAATGTGGTACATAAGCGACTTGTGCAACGATGCCTAAACGTACTTAGTGGTTAAATTTGATATAAAGAGTTATTAAATCATACAAATACGGCAAATTTGAACATGTATAGGCTCTAAATATATTTAAGAATCGTTGTGCAAGTCGGATTAACTTTCAAATAAAAGGTGCTATTCGTCGTGTTTAAATTTAGAGAAAATGTTGATATTATCGTTGAAAAATATAAATTGTAAAACAGTTCAATGATACTATAAAAATTCCATCCATCTGTGGCGACCACATTTAGGAAAAAACACAAAATGTTTATACTATCCTCATTTATATTAACCATTGTTTTCCTATAACTACATATATCTACCAGTCATTTAAATTATAAATACCTACAAGCTACAATCGAAAATATATTCAAATAGAAACATAATTTTTAAATAATTAATGCAAGTATAAATAATCAGAAGAGAGATAACATTATAGAGTAGCAAGAAGACATGTAGTCAGTAATGACAATGATACTACAAACAATGACTACAAGATTGAATCAAATACCCTCCTGATCATAAGTAAACGTTAATAATCACGAAACGTCAGACGAACCATTGAAAAAACAAAACACAACATTAAACGTCACTATCGGTCTCGGTCACGTTATCACCGCGTAGACGATCCGTTTTTAGAAATATTAATACAGTAATAACCACTGTGAGTATTTTTAGTTCGGCCTAGTCTAAAAATACTGGCCGTATGACGCTCACTTGATAATGCTATACTACTCATGTAACAGTGTCGTTGACTTGCAATTCATTCGATGTATTGTCGCAATTGACAGAATGCTTGAGGTTATCAGCAATAAATTGACTGTTAGATAAGTCATTATAGTGAAAGGGCAATGACAAAATTGTAGAGGTTCTTCTGCCCTATAAAAATATAGGTACTTGTATTTCCGCGTCTCGTTATTTGTTTTTTATATTGTTTTTTGAAGTGAAAACTTCTTTAGGCGCGTTAGGTAAATAATAAATATTGCTGGACATTTCACACAGCGCTATCTAACCCCAAACTAAGCAGAGCTTGTACTATGGGAACCAGATAACTGATAAAATACTTATATACTTTTTTTTTGTTAATACATACTTATAATATATAGAGAAACAACCATACCCGAAACTAATATCTATAGAACATGCAAACATTTGTTCCGAGGCGGTATAGTGAAAACTTCTTTAGGTGCGTTGAGCATTTTTTGAGATAGGAAAAAAACCATTGAACACGCGACGCTATTACCGACCTGTCACCGTTACTGACACCTATGTATATAAGTACATGTATTGTAATATGCTTTTATTTAATTTTTCACTTCTGTCGGCACTCCCGGAGTGCCACTTTTTTAATTTAAATGTGATGGTTCAATAAAGCGTTATCTAACTATTTATTTAGACATAACAAAACTTATCGTTATTTAAAAAAATTTAGTGAAAAATCTACTATGATGACCAACGAAACCAATAAAAACAATACTTGGATGTCGTAAGTAAACACAGTTCAAGCAAAATTACTAATTTATCATAACATTTCAAAATGCCCCTTTGAATGTTTCCTGATTATCCTTCCCACCAACACAGCCGCAAAACCAATTCTATTAGCACTCGATTTGAATTCAATGCACGATGATACATCAGCAAATTAATAGTGACTAGTACCACAGATTAAAAACTTGTTACTATTGCCCAGTTACGTAAGATGTCCACTATTTGGACTAGGTAGAGACGTGCTTGAGTGCGCTACAAGGTCGACCACTCGACATTGACCGTGAAGTTACGACATCAACTTTAAAAAAATACTTATTTTGTTTCCGCAAATCGAAGCGGCTGCGCTCCGAATCGAATTCTACTTGAAAAGTAAAACGTCACAGACTTTGATTTGTACTATAAACATCACGGCAAGCGAACCGTTTCGATGTTTGGAGATTAAGGTTCCATTAATAAATTAAAAGTGGTTTTATTTTTTATTTGTTAGCCTTCGAGCTTGATCTGGATTAGATTCTGGAAGCAAATACTTCCCTGGTTACGTTTTAAGTTATTGTTTTAAAGAAATAATTATGCTGCAGATTTTATACCAAGCATAGTTAATCTGGTATCACCTTGATCGCAGTATGAGGTAATATCGATATATTTTGTTAATTTTTCATTTTATATAGCAATTGTATCAAGAATATTTTTTGCGTCAAATAGAACTGGCCGCCAAACATCTGCGGGCGTGTTTAGTACAACCTCGATTCAACCTCGTCATTTATCTAGTGTTACCGTTACCACTGCCGCTATAGTTTTCAGATCAACGTGCTCATTTTTCTTAATTTTATTTGGTCGTTTATATGTTTGGTCCTGGATGAAAGCAATTGTAGTATCAGACTCAATTTTCTTATTTCGTACAATTGCTTGAACTCTTTGTTAGGAAAAAATATTTTTTTGAAGTCATATCAAAGAAAAAGTTTGTTAAAGTTGAAGAAAAGTTCTTTTGTATTACAAAACCAACCTAAGATTGCCTACAATTTTGCAAAGCTTAGCAACTATGAGCATTATTAGGACACTTCTTACAAATTCCTTGGTCAGTGACTTTACAATTTTATAAATAGCTGTTCCAGAATCTAAACTTATAACAATTGGTCACAAGATGTCCCAAGTCCGTTTCAATTAACAAAAATATTAATCAACGCTTCTGGCGCCAATGGCTTAGTAGGTTATGTCAATGTAGCACTTGCTTGATGAACTGCTACGTACATGTGTACATGCCTATATTACCATCTAAGAAATGATCCCCATCGGTACTCAACTATTCAATTTTGTGGTGTATTCCTTTTCTTAGGTTTTGCTAAGGGATTAAATTCAGTACAGCTTTTAGTTTTGTTTGTGACACAAAAAACTAAATTTAACAAAACGTCACTTGATAAATAGAATATTTTTTTAACTTCAAAGTACTGAAACAAAGTTCACATAGAGGCCCAACCATGTGTAAATGTGTTTGTATACAAAACCTACAATAGTGTACCCAAAATATCACCTTGAGGTAATCTGATACTAATTACATTTTCATTGCTTAATTTAATTTTATGGTTGTACAAAGTAGTTAATACTGTAATTCAAATGTATCATAAATATCAGATTTTATTAGTTAAACTTATAGAGACATTAAAATAAAAGATGTACACTATAGCGAACACAATGGTTGACAACAAAAATTAAACAGTGTTTAATACGTGCTTAAAAAATCGTACCTATACAAAAATTGGTAAGGAGTTTTTAAAGACGCGTTTAGCAGTTGTTTAACTTTTTAGTAGTGGCAACAAAGATTATTTTTTA
Organism: Philereme transversata; assembly: GCA_963924445.1. Classification (NCBI taxonomy): domain Eukaryota; kingdom Metazoa; phylum Arthropoda; class Insecta; order Lepidoptera; family Geometridae; genus Philereme; species Philereme transversata. The sequence continues at coordinate 19,044,150 of OZ004342.1, forward strand.
TTAATTAAATCCTTTTATCCTAATCAGATACTCGTGTAGCATTTATCGTGCGACAAAACGATTGTCTTGATAAGCGAGGACTTCCTACTTGTGTTAGGTAAACTGCGCCCGCGCGCATAGCGTTGCACAGGTGAATTCTCAAGCGCTCTAATATCTTTTTTTATATTAATCATTTTTACACATAAGCTAACGGGCCTCCTGATGTTAAGTGGTCACCGTTGCCTGTAAACTCCTGCAGGACTCGAGACACTGCAGTCGCGTTGACTAAACCTTAATGCCTTATTTACACCTCTCTTGAAGGCGTTTATGTTGAAGCCCACCGGGAAAACCTCCGGAGGAAGGTCATTCCTACCTACGTAATTATCGTGAATACAAGTCAAAATTTTGTTTTATAAGTTTTAGTATTATTATAAAGTGAATAACGTATGGCTTGTTTAATGACATATTTATGGATAAATGTCATTTCCGTTTTAGGTTCACATACTTAATTTTGCGACTCGATCGAGCATTCGTTTGAGATAAAAACTATGCTCGCTAATGCTCGCGGTGGGAACGCATTTTATCTAAAAACTCAAAATAAGGATTGCTTTTTTTATTTTACCTGGAGACGGAACGAGCATATGGCTGATGTTAAGTGGTAACCATCGCTTATAAGAAAGTATTGCCTCATAGGTCACGAACCTTAGAAACGTGCCCTACGATGCACTGCCTTGCGTCCATCAACTTGAGGGATACATGTTTAGATAGATATATAGATAACTTTTTATTAAATTACCATACGAACAGAAATAATACAAAATAAGTACTAAGCTAGAATAAGCCTTATCACTAAAAGTGGCTTTTCCAGGCAACCTTTGGGTGGAGCAAAATTTACAAAGATATAACGGAGTGCGGAGGATGGAGGATACATTTACATATTCTTAGATATAAAATAAGATAAAGTTTAAAGCCTCATGTGCCTGTAATACACCGGAAATCATACCCTTCATACCACTGCACAGCGATGCTGCTTGGCAGCAGAAATATATAAATAAGAATAGGTAGGAATAGGTTTGTGGTACACTGGGGAATAAGTCAGTGCGAAATAGTCGCGTTATCTTGCCACTTCCTTGAAGCCTTGACTGTGGCGATGTCGTATCGAATATCAAAACGTTTGATCCCATTTGCAGATGATTTGTTACTGTTACAATACCAAACTAATTAATTTCTAAAAACCAACACATTAATATTCAAAGAATAAACTTTGCAATAACATTTTACTAATATTATAAATTCGAAAGTAACTGTCTCTCGGACTATTCGTTACGTTTTCACGACTAAACGGCTCGATCGATTTCGTTGAGATTTGGTATGTAGATAGATTATGACAAAGACTACTTTCATTTACAAACCACGCATGCGATGGGCGGATTTTTTTTATGAAATAAAAAATAGTTTCATGGTTTTAAGAAAAATTATAGAAATGTAAGCGATTTTTACTAGTCTGCGTTTGTTTTTTTTTATGGTGTGCAATAAAGAAGTTATGTATCTATCTATCTTTGTACAAGGATTATGAGAATATTGTACAATTAAAAAAACATTTAAAACGCACAAAAACAAGCTCATACGAATTTGTGTGATATAATGAATAATAAAATGTTTGGGCGGTTGGTCAACTATACAAGGTCGCTTTGCCACGTACTGTGAAAACTAAAGTAGGTAATCCTTTGTGCTAAGATAATAAAATCTAGTCAAATGTTGGTTGTTCGTACTATTATAGTAATGAAGTTGTATGCTTAATCACTTGGTTAAGTCATTAATAACAAAGCAAGCCTACTTTAAATTTTATGACATATATAATTTAAATAAATAAAGAGTAGACGTGGGGTTAAATTCTGGCAATACATATGTTACGGGCAACTTGATTAACCAGGCAGTATTAATATGGATCGATCATTTTAAATAATGACCAAGAGCGTCGGTAAAATTGATAAATTTATACTTTGGCCGGCCCATATCAATAATGCTCGACGGGCGTGGTCCATTTAATAAATCAAGGTTTGAACTTGAATTTATCACATGGACCGGGGAGTATGAATAATTTCCTACTTCTAGCCGGGCAATGTGATAAATTGGTTCCTGGTTAGGTTAGGCTAGTCTTATTATATTAGTAGTTCTATTATATTATCCAATATAGGGTAGTCATTATAAATACTGTCCGGGAAAAGTGATTAGTTATGCAGTTTTATTTACATTACCCGCTGAATAATAATAAATATTGCTGAACATTACACAGCCCCAAACTAAGCGAAGCTTGTACTATGAGAACCAAATAAGCGATATAATACTTACATATAATTTTTTTTTAATACATACTTATAATATACAGAAACATCCAGACCCAGAACAAATATCTGTAGATCATTTGTTGCTCGGCGGGAATCGAACCCACTACCTCCTGCGTCTCAGCCAGCTATTCGACCACTGTGCCATGGAGGTCATCCAATATATACGGGCGTTATGCATACAGACCGGTCATTATTTATAGTGACCAGACTTTTCAAGTTGCCCGTAACATATAGCATGAACGGTTATTAATATAAATAATGTAAAATAAACTACAGAAATCAGGTGGTTATCCCACAATCGTACGACTTGATAAACGATAGAGAGCATCAACAATAACAGATAACAATGATATTTTGTTAAGATATACTCGTAGAGATTGCGAATTCTACATTCGATTATTTTAATGCCCGATTGTAATTCTAGTAAGATAACAGAAATGGTTAAAGCGGGTATCGTAATGATTCAACGATATATGTTAACCTTATGGTTTATCTGCGTAATCCCTATGTTTATTTAAATAATGCTGGACATTTCACACATCACTATCTAGCTCCAAAATAAGCAAAGCTTACTAAAGAACACTTGTTAATATCTACATATTTATTTTACTTAGAAAACTTTCGTGATTGATTTCAATTATTACTATAAAAACGGGATTTATCACGTACCATTTTATCGGTGTTTCGACCGACAATGTTTCGGTTCAATTCGTGAACCTTCATCAGGGTGAGTGCGATCCGCTCGGAATAACGTCTCGTCTCGCACTCATTATTACTACATATTTATTATAACTTTATATGTATTATTTATACTTATATGTAGTTTATGTATGTTCTACAGCATTAGTTAGTGTAATTTAGAAATGTTTTAATTCAATCCATCGCCTTATAATCAGTTTATTTAGATAATTTAAAATTGTATTACTTAGTTTTTGTTATATCCATGTATCAAACAAAAATATACATAAACACATATTTTTAAATAGTGAATCTATAGGCACATTAGGTACTTATAACTTCCACATTATTGCCTACCTTGTGGGAAAGCGCAAATGTGAAAATTTTCATTAACTTCACGTCGTCTTTTATGAAATGTAGAGAAGGTAATGTTATCTTCATGTCTTGCTTGACTGACATCTTGATTAGACAATCATAATGTTGCACCCTTTTATCAAGTTACAATATATTCTAAACGGTTTGATGCTTAATGAGTAGCTATCAAAACATTAGACGTGTTTATAGATGTTCATTTTGCATTAAATAATATGATGTCGTTAATGACATCATGAATTTTGTAAAAACGGAAATGGTTATATTATCAAAGCTTTCGTGACTTGTGTACTTTGTAATCATATAATTATAAATAATATACTAATATATTATAGTGGGCAAAATGCCTTTAATAACAGAGAGTATATACAATAAATATTGACTAAAATACAGAAGAAACAATTGAATCATCTAAAGACCGTAGCAAACGATCTATAGATAGCTCAACTGCTCCAGATCACTACTAGGCGAAAATGTCCCCAAGACAATTGCTAATAAACAATTACATTAGCTGGTATCGCGTATGAACTTATTTTCGAGTACACACGACGAGAATCTGGGCTTACTCTTCTTCATTTTGAAGGTATTGATTTCTGATGATTGCCATGACTGGACTTGAAATATTGTGATTTACTCTCTTAATACTTTCATAGTTTCAAGTAATACTTCTGAAATCTAGTAACAGATTTTATTAGTGACGGGTTTTCGAACATTAGACTTGTCAAAAAAAGACAAAAGGGTTTGTGCAGGCAATTACTACCCTAGAAGGCGTAACATTCCGGAGTCACGGAAACAGGCCATAATGACATGAACTTTAGCCCGAAACATGAATCACTTGACATTGAAAACGCACGGAAACCTAAACACCGCGGATTTGGGGTAGAGCTGCTCACATAGCCACATCGATCTTGGAAACGGGGTCAGCCCTCCACCCGTGACCTTGGCTGGCGAAGACACCCGAATACATCCGAAAACCCACGAAGTTTTCATTCATTCGAATTTAATACGCCTACGTGAAGCCTCCGTCGAATTTTGGTATCGCAGCCCTCACTTCCCTTTAATGATATGTACTTATCGTCTCTAAGGTTTAGAACCTTCGGGGATTTGAGTTGTTGGCTTTTTTGTTTAGTTGGAAAATTCGTAAACATAAAATTTTGCGGATATATAAAAACTGTTGTCTTCAATTATGTTTAATTATGAGCTATACCATATTTTTGTTATAAAAATACATAACACAAATTGTTAGTAAATAAACATATCGAATTGAAAACCTACATTTCTTCAATATTTAGGAAAAAGAATTGGAATATTCAGAGTGGAATGTTTAGATGAGGTACAAATGGTAGTTACTAGAACCGTTTTAGTTATAAGACAAAGTAGGAAACTTACTTTTGAGTAACACACATCTGCATTCATTTACAGATTTTAAAAAGTAGAGCCAGTTAGAAAAGTGGCTTAATTTAAAACTTCTCACCTCATCAAAAGGTCACCTCGAGCTTCTAGGGGTTTCGCTCACGCCTACTCTCAACTTTAGCTCATACATCTAATCTAAAGCTAAAACAGCTGCCATGAAGCTGGGCATCCTCAACAAGGTCAGGAGATACGAGAGAACAAGTCGGGTCTGGTATGGAGTACTGCTGCCACCTTTGGGATGGTTCGGCCAAATACCAGCTCGCTACCTTAGACTCGATAGAACGTAGGGCTTTTAGGCTTATAGGTGAGCAATATATGGTGGAGACTAAGACCCAAAGTCTCGAACACCGCCGTAAAGTTGCAAGCCTATCGATCTTTTACAGAATACATTTCGGGGAATGTGCCCAGGAACTATACGATCTGATCATCTAATATACCACTCATTCGCACACACCGTTTTGGTTATACGTTCTTGATGCGTACGAATACAATCCGGGCACCTTTAAGATAAGAGTGAATAGGTTTGTTCTAGATCTTTGTGCTTCATTTTAGACCACATCATCGTTTACCATCAGGTGAGATTGTGGTCAAACGAAGATCTATAAAGTTAAAAAAAAACCTTCAACCGAGGTTAGAGTACTAGAAGACTCACAAATGACAAAATAATATATCCTGTAGATAAGTAAAAGCATATTGCATCAGAATGTTTATCAAGAAAATAGGGAAAGGTACGGAAGATCAGTCCAAGGCGACTTATAAGTAGAAGACAATGCAGGGTCACTTTATCAAACTTTATCAATATTTGCACATGACCTTAGGAAAGTTTTATTGAACCATGCATTACCTATTTGTATGTGCTAATGCATTTTATCTCTAGTAATGAATGTGTATAAAATTATAATTAGAAATATTATAAATAGGCTTTGAACAACTACAAAAACTTATAGAATTAATATCTAAATTTGACGAAAAATTTGAATGTTATAAGTTGGATGCCTATATCTAACTGTGTGTCTGTCTGTCTATTGTATTGTAGTTCTTAAACATAAGACCGATTCGGACGCAGTTTTGGTGGAGAGATCTTAGCTGTAAAATGTAAATTTTACGAAATGTTGAAACAACATTCCACCGCCGATAAGGAATCTAAACAGTATCCACTGTTTTAGATTAAAACTAAAAACATATTTATTACACTAGCAAAAGGAACAGGAACTTAACAGTCTTGATACTAGTCCAATATAACTTTACATACATACATATTTGCCTTCGTTTATAGATTTTATGAATTTCCCTTTTCATTCTGATCATATTTTTTTAATAAATAATAAAATAAATAAATATTACTGGACAATTCACACAGCGCTATCTAGCCCCAAACTAAGCAAAACTTGTACTATGGGAACCAGATAACTGATAGAATACTTATATACTTTTTTTTGTAAATACATACTTATAATATATAGAAAAACATCCAGACCCGAAAGAAATATATGTAAATCATGCAAACATTTGTTCCGCACCGGGAATCGAACCCGCTACCTCCTGCGTCTCAGTCGGCTGTTCGCCCACTTTGCCACGGAGGTCGTCAAAATATTATTATTCATCATCATCATCATCATCAACCTATAGCAGTCCACTGCTGGACGTAGGTTTGTCCCAGTCCATTATTATTACGATATTATAATTTATTTTTATATATTTAACTAGCTGATCCGTCCACGGCTTCGCACACGTGGTTTGTCAATAAAAACATTACTATTCTGCGCAGTCGGTTAAAGAGTAGCCTGTCTGCAAAAACCTATATATGAATTTTCAGATCCCTAACTTGAGGAATTATGGATGGCTCATACAAACTTTTAACCCCTATTTCGCCCCTTAAAGATTATTTTGAGACAAAAAATAGTCTATGTCCTTCTACAGGATATAATTTATCTCCATGCCAAATTGCATTACGGTCCGTTTAGCCCTTTAGTCATGAAAAGGTAACAAAAAACTAACAAACAAATAGAGTTACTTTCACATTTATAACATTAGTATGGATATAGTTTATATGCTTCTTTTTCTGAACAATTTTGTTATGCCTATTGTAAAACTTTTTGGTTTAAATATTAATGCATTAATTTTATGCTTTAAAGTTTTATTTATGTATATCCTTAAAAATCTCGTCCGCTATAAATAAATAAACAAATAAATAATAAATAAATAATGCTGGACATTTCACACAGCGCCATCTAGCCCCAAATTAAGCAAAGCTTGTACTATGGGAACCAGATAACTGATAGAATACTTACATACGATTTTTTTTGTTAATACATACTTATAATACATATAGAAACAACCAGACCCGGAACAAATATCTGTATATCGTGCAAACATTTGTTCCGCAGTGGGAATCGAACCCGCAACCTCCTGCGTCTCAGCCGGCTATTCGCCCACTGTACCACGGAGGTCGTCAATTGTATTTATTTGTTTGTCTTAATAGGTCCTAAAGGCCTCAACGGAAGACCAGCGCAGGTTCTAACGACCTGGCAGACGCTGACTTGAGACCTTTTTGCAACCAATTTGTACAACTAGCTTTCAGTTTTATGTTATTTTAAGTATTTGTATGGTGTTGATCTACTGTTATTTTAAGTTATTATTGTCTGAAATAAAATTTTGGCTTGATTTGATTATTTATTATAGGTTTTTTATGTGTGAGGGTTGATGATAAAAAAAAATTTATATATATTTTCTAGAAAATCGCTATATCGCCTGAATGGGCGAGTTTTTAGCGGGCGACTTGACGATTGATTATTTTTTTTTATTTATACATAATATACCAATTTGTTATCTAATAAACGTTAACTAGCTTTGTTGTCTAGAATAACTTGCTTAAAAATTAGAAATGTTGTTTTACTATTGCGAACATTCCTTGTATAAATTATAAATTCTATTAATAAAGGCGTAAATTTAAGGCGAAAGTGAGTTTATTTGTTTGTTACGCTTTCACGTGATAACGGCTGTACCGATCTCGATGATATTTAGTGTATATATAGATAATGACCTGGATTGAGACATAGGTTACTTTTACCATTGACTTATCTGTTTCGGTGACTCTGAAAACAAAACGATGTCATCCGCGATATTAGAACACACTGTGTACGATAGTATACAAACAGAACTCGGTTTGAATTGGGAACCTATTCGAAATTTGAAACGTGGCGCTACTATTGGTTTTTCTAACCAATAGTCGTTTCAAATTTCGAAATTAAATTTGATGTTCAATTTAAATTTAGAATTTTTGAATTAGCATGGAATTTGAAACGTGGCGCTACTATTGGTTTTTCTAACCAATAGTCGTTTCAAATTTCGAAATTAAATTTGATGTTCAATTTAAATTTAGAATTTTTTAATTGGTTAGAAAAACCAATAGTAGCGCCATGTTTCAAATTCCATGCTAATTCAAAAATTCTAAATTTAATTTAACATAAATATGCTGGATATTTTTTTTAATTAATAAATTAATATTGTTTATAATTTAAATAAATAATAAATATAATATAATTATATGTAATAGGTATATCATCAATTTTAACAAATTCTAAATCATTTGAAAATCGCATTAATAAAATCAAATTTCATAAAAAAATCTTACAAAATATTGTTTAAAATTTCTAGGTAAGTTTTGACCAACATTAGCATGTTTATAATCTGCTTAATTTGCTGTTTGGCTATTATCATCAAAACCATGTTTATTTGCATAAAACGGCAGTTTTTTTTTATTAATTTTTAACGGCAGTTCTCAATACTCAAGTGGAATTGTTCCCGTCGACTACTGGATGACGTAACGCGATAGCAAAACAGTCAATATTTGATATGGAGCCATTAGTTGTGAGATAACATTCGTACAAGTTCACTAATGAAAACGGGACAATGATAGTGTCACATTGTGGTATGATGCGATCATCAAATGAGGCTTCCTCATTTGTCAAATGCGTCTCTTATACTAATTGCCTCTGCACATTCGTCGAAATTCAAATGCAATTATAATTTTTTTAGGGAACGGATGAGAACTTTTAACTCTACGTACCTATTAAGCAACCAGTAATTTAATTATCTTTTAGTACCTATGTAATTTAAAAACCCGTTTGTTTTCAGGCAATTCAACCGAAATTTCCTTGAGGATTTTTGTGAGGTTAAAAAACATATCCTCTCACTAAAGAGATCAACTTTTTGTAATTATGGGTTGTGATAAGGCCACACCGAGGTCATTGGAATGTCCCTTTTCTGGGCCAATTAAAATAGTCATTGGCAAAAATGAGCGGATTCGATGGTCAAAAAATTTGCGCGTTGCGAAGGTTTGCACTATCTCCAGAAGTTACAAAGGTTTCCGCATTATTTACGTGTGTTTTACCAATTATGGACAAATTGCTACTAGTATTACGATATACGAAATATTGTCTCAACTGTGGAATTCCTATGTCTTTTGGTAGCTGGTTTGAGCAAGTTCCCGTTGGACATAATAATTATCATTGGAAACGCTTTGGTTTTTCAGAATCTGTATAATATTAAAAGGTATATTAATATAGAGTAATCGGTCATATAATATTTCAATTTGGTCATTGCTTCAGCGCAGGGAAGGTGATCCGTTCTATTGATACGAACGGAATTATTTGTGAAAATGAAAAGTGGCTTCAAATATAGCTATTTGACTTACAAAAATATAATACAAATCTGAACTACATACTTTTAAAAACTTCGTAGAATATTGAGGGAATGAATACATTATCATTTTCGATAACTTCAAGAAATTAAACAGGAAAAGATGTACAGTGTAATGACAAATGTCAAAACACGAGGTTAGCCAACCGATTAACCTTCCGAATTAGATCAAGCTGACAAGATCCGCTCGATTTGAGTTTTTAGCTCTTCCGGTGTTTAACTTTAGACACTGGATGTGTACTGTGGCTTGTATTTGTAACTCAGCCTAATTTCCCTTAACTGGAGGAAATTACGAAAAAAAAGTTGTGGATCGGTTTAGGCCCGTAAGATCAATAGCAGTTTAAACTAAAATTCTAGGCTTAAACTAAAACTATTCTTTGACAGTGATGTTTAAGCTTAGAATTTTAGTTTAACCTGCTATTGATCTTACGGGCCTTAGTTCTAAGATTACCCGTTACAAACTTACAAACAATAAACTATACCTCAGTATAATACTCATTAGTAGAGAAATATGTTGTTATTATCACAAGATTTTAATCATTACAAAAAAAAATTGCAATTGTAAAAGGAGACGAAAATAACCATAAATTGTTTAAGAATAGAATTCTCCATATATACTTAAGCAGCTACAAGCACTTTCACTAAAACACAGGCATCAGGGGTAGAGGGGGAGATAGCTGGAAGGTTATCGTACGTGATAAGAGCTCATCCATCACTCACTGAGTCTGTCACATCACATACTATCCTCTGGTGACTGCGTGCTTGGAAGATTTTGAGTGCCTGTATTGGCTGATCCACGAAAAACGACGCAAAAATGTCATTATATTTAGATTTTGACAAACAAAAGATTTATATCAGTAGATTATTAAACGAGGGGATAAAGTAGTGTCTTGCGTCGCAAGGCGGTGGTATATTGAATCCCAAACGTAACGAAGGATTCTAGATGAGCGGAGCGAGGAAGTTACTAGAATCCTGAGCGCAGAGAGGGATTATAGGCACGACTAAGATGTAAACAGCTTTATCCACGAGCAGAATACTCTACTTTTCACACTTTCTGCGAGACAATAAAAACCAAATCTAGGTTGGTGCATTCTGTGCAGAGGTTACTTCGATTTATGGATAAGTTCTTACGGTGTGAGTCTCTTTGGTTCAAACTTTAATACAGATGAGGTTCCAAATTCAAATCACATTACGCCCCCGAGGGCACAAATTCGGTACAACTTTACTCCCGGCTTAGGCGTAGGGATTTAATCACCCGCTTTCGGTGAGGTTTACATGACATATATTTGACATTGTCGAGCAGGTGGTGTGAAAAATATATTTTAGACAAATGCGTGCTGTAAATGGTAAATACTTGATCCAAAGATCGGGCTCAGTGAGGCACCTTGAGAGCAACATACGTCCAGATAACAATAAAGTTAATCAAACCTTTTGCAGGATTTAAAGTATAAGCTAAAGCAATCAAAATTAAAAGGAACTTTCCTGAAATCCGAAGCCTCGTCAAATATTAAATCTTTACCAACGAAATTGAATGTCAATCTGATAGCTATTATAATTATGAAGACCTGGAGAATCGACATAGACGATGTAAAGCAAAATATCTTGTAGCTAATTGAAATCTGAGGATCGTTAGCACACCCACGCACTTTGAAGGGAATCACAAATGACGCAAAAGGAGAAATTATGAGGATAAAATTATATTATAAGTAGGATTCAGGCAGACGATTGCTATTTGAGTTCTCAATTTGTCAAGAAACGGTTTCGAGAATCAGATATTTATCCATTCTCGGTGTAGAAAAAAAGTCAAACCAGGTTAAAGATTACATGTAATATATAGTAGATTTGTTCAAAGCAACGAGGAGATTTTAAAATTAATCAATTCGATATAATAGGTACATATATATTGTTTTACTCTTCTCATCTTAGCTTATAAATGTAGAAGTGAATGTTGATAAATTTATCACGCTAAATGCTGAATTCATTATGATTTAATATGTTCATATAGCGATCCTTTTTCCTCATTAACGATCCTGTTTCAATATAACAGGCCTTTTAGACATACAGGACTATTCAGGATAATGGGATAATAAAAGTCAATAAATTCAAATTAGTAGTTAGTTTATATATGACAAAGACTGCAAGCGATATAATGATTTGAGAGTTGTTATTAGCAATATCATGACGAAATACTTTAAGATACGTGTCTCGATGTCTCGTCTATCCATCACCCACAGTCGACACATTCTACTTCGAAACACATTATAAATTTAAGTATTTGAATCAACGTAACCTGAACCGTAACTTATCCTGTTCCATTTTTTCAGTTCTTGTAATATTTTGTGTATACATGTTTGTTTGGGTTAAAAATAAATAAACAGAATAATAGAGGACAATGCACCGATTGTTCGAATAACCTTTGATGATTGTGGAAAATACCCAAATAAGAATAATGACAATGACAACACAACACAATTATAATTATGAAGCAAAAATCCTGAGGCTAATTTACCTATAAAACAGGTTTCTTAGACTGCCTGATGTCAGCTCTTCTTAAACTGCCTTGACTTTTAAATTTGTTTTTCGTGTCTAAACTGTAAATTAGTAAACAATATGGTCGTTCTTATAGTAAACAGTATCAGAAGGAACACTAAAAATGGTAGGTAAAATCTGAAATCGAATATACATTTTACTCGTAATAATATACTACCTAAATAAAGTCATTTTCACTAAAAACGGGATATTTACTATCATTTGTGAGTTTTTGAGTATCCCGATATTCTGACGTAGTTGCATGCGCCATAATCGTAAACTAAAGTCTGCGAGGGCTTTTTGAATAGCCTTTCAAAACGCGGCCTAAAATTTTGAAACAAGAATTGAAATCATATTGAGCACAGTTAGGGGGCTTCTTGCTGGTAACCGACGGTAGACAGGTGCATATAATCGGTTTTTTACACGAATGCGTCTAGTCACACTAATATTCCATATGAAGTGAACGAGATTGCCTGCGTTACGCAATACCTCGTGACTCTCGTTAAGGTTGACACAATCAATAAACGTAACATGTCCTCTCCTGATAAACACGCAAAACAACACCTTATTACATATACGTTGATAGCTGTAAGTTAAATGGATATGGAGAGTTTCCTGCAGTGGACACTTTTCCTAGTCTGGACACAAATTGTCACTATATTAGATGCATTTGATTGTCAGTGTTTCATTGTTATTGTAATAAAAAACTGGTTCTTTAACTGTTAAACATGTTATGAGTTTAAACTCTTCTCAATCATTTTGACCTATTACCTTTGCGATGTTTATTAAACAAGATTGTGTTCGTAGAATCCAGTAACAATTGAAGTAATAATGCAGTTTTTTCATAAAATTATTCCATCAGCTCTGTTTTATATGACATCAAAAGTTAGTATAAAGCTGGACTTGAAAAGAGAAAAAAACAAGAAACATACACACGACTGGGTGCTTAGTAAAAAACCGACACACACATTTAAAACTAAAACCCTGCAGATGTGCTCAGGCTCACACGCAGTGGCAGCAAAAACTCTGTCTTGATCATTCCTCTAACGAACAAGTACTGCCAACTCTGTAGTCGTTATTTTAAAAATATTGTTATTATTTGCATAACATTTCTTATCGTCCTTTGTTTGGAATGGAAACTAGGTGCGAACACTTTACACTTGTAAAAGCTTGCCAGATCGTTGCCCCATTAAATAGATCACTAGTTGTATGCCCGCAACTTCGTCTGCAATTTTTTGGACTTGACAACTTGACAACGGCTCCAAATGTTATTCTAAACAATTCAGAGACCCATTCAAACACACGAAAATATTAAGCTAATCAGTCAAGCCGTTTTTGAGTTTTAGTAAGACTAACGAACAGCAATTGATTTATTTTAATAATTCAGATGATCCTGGTGATGTTTTTTAAGCTTATGGATCGTCTACAACTTAGATATCAGAGACTAGCTGTACAAGTTCCACAGTTCAAATGGTGAACGTCCTGTATTTCGCTGTTTTATTTTGAATAATTTCACCCGTACCACAGAACCCGTGCAATTAAAGCTTTATTATCCACCACGTACTGGTAACTCGTTTTTAATTACATTTTAAGTACATACACACTTAGCTCTCAAGATGCTTGTCGTCTGACTATCTCCAACGTCATTACAATAAATACTGTGCGTACAGTTTATGCTGATTATAAGGGTCAGTATTTATATTCCAATGGTCAGCGATTGTGATGTGCGAAAGTATGGATAAATGTGTGTTAATTTTATCATTCATTTGAAAAAAATAATATCATATCAAATGTCCACTGATAAACAGACCCAAAGCGATTGATCTTGTTCTGCCTGCACTCAACGGTTCCCAGCAACCTTTATTGGGTCATCTTTCTATCTATCTAGTGGGGGGCTGTATAACGCTGCGCTTTCGGGTGCACGATCCTCAAAATCTACCTTATTAATTAGACCCATATCTTGCCTTTACAACATATTATATTACTCCTAAAACTTTCAGCGGACACTTATCACTATTAACAACCTCTCAAAAAGAATTATTACTATGAGCGCAAAAAAACAACAACAGTGGTGATCGCATAGCAAATGTACCTGCTAATTGTGATAAATAATTTCTTTCCAAAGTCTTAAATCCGGTATTAAACTTAATTATATCTGGTTACTACGCGAACGAAGACGTGGGTAAATTGCTTTAGTTAGATTGCCATCAAACATTACCTACTAATGTTTGTATGTGTCTTGTAAGTAACAAGATTCTGATTAACTTATCATCGACATGAATTATTTGAAAGATTTCCGTTTATCTGTGACTTAACAAGATTACAAATTTTTATTATTTAATGAGATACAAATTTGTACTAAGGCATAGGATATAGGCATAGGAACTATCAACCAAATATCATCTGAAGATGATATAAACAAAGCTCGATGGCCGGGAATGAAATACTATAATCTAGTGTAGTGGTTAGAATAGGTTTAAAGATGGAGCTAGAATCCATACCATTCTTTCAGCTGTAGGTACAACTAATATTTTATACATACTCGTATACTTAATTAACATTAACATCTTGTAAATGATTAGCTATATAGAAACAAGTTGTTTTGGTAAACTGTCTAAATGTTTTTTGACTTTAAAACATTGTATGTACACGTACGTATAAACAATGTGGTGTTAAACCGTACGAGTAATATATTAAGGCAACTGTATTAGATATACTAGGTCTATTAAATGTATTAGCTAGTTATTTTCCAAAATCATGATGGAAAAACAGCGGATAAGTTAGATATCCGTGTATTAAAAACTAAAGGTTGTAGGTAGGTCCATAATTATGTTATTGTTTTTTGATTATTTGTAACGTTTTGAAACCAGTTAATGTATGAATTTAGTGTTAAATGACACGCATGAAGGTCAATAGTGCGAAGAACTGCCGACAACAGACTTCCGATACTTTTAATTTCATTATATGTAAACAGTCTTCTTTCAAATATTTCATTTATTTTACGAGTAGCGATTGTTTAGCATTTATTTGCATTTAAACACCTGCTTACAATATGAATAAAATTTAATGATTCTAATTAAATAAAATCCTTTGCCAAAAATTCTATTAAACTAACAAATTAACAAACATCAGGACGATAGAAGGAAGCCAGAAGTAGACCAAAATACTCAATGTTTAGTCATAGACAATATAAAATTAGAAAAACAAGCTTATTCCACAATCAGCACACCTTAATAACGCATGAAGTTGGGTGTAATGGAGCAAATCAACATAAAACTGCAATACATTCACCAATCGCAGACGTAGACATGTAGGTTGTAGGGCAGGTCATGGCTGCATGCGTAAGCACAAACGGATGTACGAACGATAACATTATCACTAAGTACTTTATAGTTTGTTTTCAACGAGAGCTATTTATTGAGAAAACTAATATAGAATCTTTATATGTTATCTTTAATTGCATTCTCTATGTTTTCATTGCAAATACAAATTGCTGCGGTTTGCTTTCATGTCAGTGCGATGTTCAGTAGCAAAAAAGGCCTTATGGCTGTATGTCTGGAGCGCAGTGTCTGGGCAATACTTCAAGTACCAGGCTAGCAGCGAATCGTGGTGGTGTCACGTTACGCGGTGGCTGTTGACACCAGCGCCTGATTAATATTTATGATACGGCTGAGCATCTCGCATGGCCGGTTCTCTGCAAATTATCTCCCTCCCGCTCACTCCCACGTTCGCAACATGGCGACTGCTCTTTAAACATTCGAAATGCGTAAGTGCGAATGAGAATCTCAAATCTTCTTAATTTTTGCTAAGTCGTGTTTTATTTCCAGTTTTTTTGTAGGATCCCAGACCGTTGCAACCTTCAAGTGCTAAAACGTATTTTAAAATGGTAAACATACCTACTCATTATTGTGTTTATCTTTTGAATTAGGTAGCATGGTTCCTTTCAAAGGTGTCGATCTGACGATGTTATTGCACTATAAGGTTGCAGAAAAACTGGATTGGTGTCAGACCCACTGACCAGTCGGATTGCAAATCGAAAGAAGTGAGTATGTGGAACGAGGCGTGGGACCAACGCGCCTCGAACCTGACCGTATCGAGGTATCTCAACCGGACAGACAAGACTTGACTGCCATTTAAAAAAATGTGCATCGGCTGCAATGGAAAATCGTGTCGTAGAAATTACACCTGCATAGAAAACAGAACCGTGCTACGTAATTACAAGGATAATACCATTGTATAGACAAATATTTGTAATGACTTCTTTATGTTGTCAGTCGCATTTAGCTGAAGCAATGTTGCGTTCATTTGAATTACTCATTGAATTGTTAAATTACTCATTGAACAGGCTCGCTGGTTGATTGTTAATTGAAACGCATCCAAAACTGTTAGGCTGGTCTCTTTCGCCTTAATCTGTAGAGTTATAATGCAAATAATAATCAACAACAGTATTAAGTTCGTCATCTGAAACAGGCGTGCCTATACATTTTAATTATCCTTGAATTTAAATATATTTTTTGTATTAAATAGCTTTATCTGTTTCATGAGGATAATATTTTCCACAAAGTTTCCTGGCCGAGTGTATCAAATTATGAGAATTATCATTGGGTTTGCGGCTTCATTATCGTTGTTTGTCTGCATATTTTCCGTGAGCTCGCGCACTTCCAGCGCCGGCCGGCATTCGCGAGTCTCCGCTCCAAGGTCACGTTATCGTGCTATCGCCATCCCTGAACCGATCCAAGGTTATCCGGCGAATATTCACTGTTCCATGCGCAAATCTACAGTCGATCCTCTAACGTGACTCCACGGGTAGTTGGTTGGTACGTCATAGCACGTCCGTCTTACAGGAACTCGGCAATCTCGACCGTCGCGCGCCGACTCTTTATTGTTAATTTGCGACCGCTGCGCTGGTGGAGCGCGACCGGATGCTCACTCTCGCTTTTAAAGAACATCATCGCGTATCATATCGTATTGGATTTGTTGCATGTTTACATTTTATAAATAGAGCGTTCACGTGGCGCCAAAGCGCGATAAGAGGCCGTCGCTGCGAACTCACCGTGCGCTGTTAACATCCTCCGCGGCGGGAAGAGAGTTCCTCCGTCACACTGACACTCGTGCGCGAAATAAGCACTCACAAACGGCGCACTAAGTTCAGCGGCACACGCGAGGACTGCACGGCGCGACACCCACGACTAGAATGCGGGCGAGACGGCTGGTTGAGGGGCGCGGGACGCGGGGGGCAAGGAGCGCGGCGACACACGGCTCGTGCGAAGGCGCGGCGACGAGGACTGCGGCCGAGCGCGAGCGCGCTTCCTGCAATTGGTCGGATGTAGAGCAACGTCACAGAATCCAACCAATAGCCGCGGGACAGGTAGTTCCAGAAGTCAGCCACGAGAGGCGCTGTCGTCAAGGAAGTCGCCCGCCCTACGAGCTTTCTTCAGCCAGGGCGTTTGCTTCAGCGGGCGGTATTACGGGCGGAAATCATAGTTGTATACAGATGGGTCTTATAATTAACAGTAATGATGGATTTTAATTTAAGCACATTGTTTTAAAAATGAAGAAAAATACTTGAACACGAATGAATCAACGAGATTTCCGTATGAAATTTGAACGGGTGCCAAACTGTTAACAAACAGACTAAATAAATTATCCGTCACATAAAGTTTCCTGAAAAAATGTATCAGTTTACTCACATAAGGAGACATTAAGCCATGTGGGGTGTGAAAGCAATAAGCATAGGTTGAATGACCACCTCGTCACAACAAGTCTGTATTTTCAAACTCGACCCATTGTTTTAAGAAAGTTATAGGGCTATTTTAAACTTCTCTCGAACCGTTTAGATTTCCTTTAGAAACTTATGCAGACGGCCAAACAAAAACAAAACATGTATCGTATGCTAATTTTAATCAGTTGATTTGAATTGTAAACTAATAAAGTCCCTGAATGGAGCGACAAAATGTGGTACAATGCGGTATGTATAATAATTATTTGTTTTCTATTAATAAAGATTTAACGTCTTCAAGTATAAGGTTTTTACGATAAAAACCACCGATAATATAATTATTATACTTATTTCAATATTGCATTGTAATTCTTTTGGATTTTCTGCTTCAAAGCAGTAGCAAGCGAGAAAATGCGCTGCACTTTTTTTAGGAAGGTCAACAGCTGATATTCATTATTCAAATAAAAACAATTCAATCACTTTATATCAACAACGGCACGCAATCAACATCCATTAGCAATTCTCGAGGATTTTCAACTCAGAAGTAAGATCTTTGTCATTAGAGCTGGCTGTAAACAAACCTTAGTGGTGCCCGAGGGAGGCCAGCTGTCCCCAGGCCTCAACATTAAACACCCACACTTTTATAACAACCAACAGTGCACACGAAAACTAACCATATCCACCTGTATTTAACGTTCCAAATCCCGCCAATAATTCTCGAGATGCTTTGAAGTACACAAACGATAGAAAACTTCAGAGATTAAACTTAAAAGTGGTCGGTATAAAGTGGTTTTTGGGTAGACGTCATTTTACAGGAAATTGTATCGGATATTGAAGTACAAGAAAAACTGTTAGTGAAAGGAATACGAATCTTCTTGCCATGACGATTGGCGGCGTATGAGACGTTTAATTTTTCTTGAAAGGTTCGTAACTTATTTTAGAATACAGGGATATCCGAACCTAGTTTTTGGGGAAAGTCAGTACTGAAGTGGTGCTTCAGTATTGAGCTACACAAGTTCTGCATTAAGAGTAGAGCTGTTCCTCAAAAGTCGACTGTCTATTAATTTGTCATGAACAAGTATATTCCGGTGTGCGTTTGTAATTCTTCTCCTCAAAACGGCTTGGCCGATTTTGATGAAATTCGTTTTTTGTACTTACGGCGTTTCCTGGGTGGTTCTGTAACCCCCCTAAACCACCCCCCAGAAACCCCCCTATAAATAAACCAACACGACCCCCCCAAAACCCCCTTGATGACGTTTACCCAACTTCTTCCCCAGATTATAATCTAATATACCTGTCTACAATTTAGTCATGACCTACCTACTTCGTAAATTACTCAACCCTATTAACATTTGCTATAAGAGTGTATTGTGATTAATAATTTTGGCCTCGTGATTTATCTAGTGTTACGGTAGGAACCCATGCGTCGGGATATCCGTAATAACTCAGTTTCTTTTAAGGAATTTGAGTCTAGTACCAAAGATCATGTTACCTAATTTATGAGAGAATTAAGCCTATCTAAACACATTGACATACCCATAGAATTCTAGTTATTGACAATTGTGATCTACCCATTGTAAGATTGGTGCCAAAGTTATAGCCTACCCACTGGGAACGTATTGATCTACCTACAAACTGATTATCGTCAATAATAATTGTGGCTAAGAGACACTTGTTTAAATATCTTATAAAATAAATAAATAAATAAATATTGCTAGACATTTCACACAGCGCTATCTAGCCCCAAACTAAGCAGAGCTTGTACTATGGAAACCAGATAACTGATAGAACACTTATGTACATTTTTTTTGTAAATACATACTTTACTTATATACATTTTTTACTTATAATATATAGAGAAACAACCAGACCCGGAACAAATATCTGTAGATCATGCAAACATTTGTTCCGCGGCGGGGATCGAACCCACTACCTCCTGCGTCTCAGCCGGCTATTCACCCACTGCACCACGGAGGTTGTCATTATTCCGAATTAACGTTATCTTCCGAATTTGTTACTGTGGAGGAACCATTCAGGTCCGGCCAGTTACAGTTCTTAGCTATTGTTGGACTTGGTAGATGGCGCTGTTTTTCGGCCATTTTTTTTAACTATAGCACCCTCCAAGGACTCCATAAGTACATAAAAAAATTATCAAAATCGGTCAAGTCGTTAAGGAGGAGAAGAATTACAAACATATTTGTTTTACCAAGCGAGCGAAGCCGCTAGCGGGTCAGCTAGTCTCTATAAATAAAATGGATCTTGAGGTACTCATTTTTAACTGAAAATTGACCGTATGTTATAAACTAATGAACACATCACTGACTTAAACCAAATTGAATCTACATTAAATAATGTCAGTTTACATTATCCACTTAAAATTAAATTAAAGATTAAAATAATTAGTGGCTCTTCAACTAAGTCCCTTAAGATCAATAGCAGTTTAAACTAAAATTCTAAGCTTAAACTAAAACTTTTCTTCGTCAGTGATGGTTTGAGCTTAGAATTTTAGTTTAAACTGCTTTGATCTTACCGGCCTAAGGATCACAGATTTTGATTAGAATATTTAAATAAATGAAAGAATATCCCCTTGAATTACATTGCATGTCGTCGCTTGATTGCATTAAGAGTGTGTGTGTGTTTAATGTTTATGTTTGTACAGTGAACCTAGTGCGTGTGGTGTGTAATTTATTTTATAGTGTTACTATAATATTTTAACGTGTTACTTTATCCATTTATTTAGAAATTGCAACAACAAGAAGGTTGATAATTAAATTCCGATTGAACCAATTAAAACTGCAGTTTACGCGCAAGGTTTGAATTTTCTTTTATGTTTCAGCCTTTTTCAAACTTTCGCGATCACTGTACATTGTTTGCGCGTGATTGATCGTCTCAGTACGTAAATACGGTTTGTGTAGTGTGTCGTAATATGAACGAGGACATTTGTAATTCTGAAGGCCAAGTGAGGGTAGTTGCCGCAGTCAACCCGTGATCATGACTGTTGCAACACAGCCGAAACGTCGGGATAGCAAATAACTAGTGGTTTGCCCCGAACTGAGATCTCGCGAGTCTACCATAAAAAAAATGTATTCGTAATCTTTGACTATCAAGAAGTGCTACGAAATAAAAACCAACTAACTTGACCTACAGCTTCATTCAAATTACAGGTAACGGGAGTTCATGTTAATTGGTTACTCTTTTTTGGGGTACAAATAGCAGTTATTCTAGATTTCAGACTTTTGTTTATATTTGTGATACATAAGCTACATGCATACCAAATTACAGCACTGTGGGGTCACTGGTGTACCCTGTGAATTTTGTCAAAGTTTAGTTTTTTTTATGGCTAATAACTCAAAAACTACAAAAACTTTACTAAAAGTAAAAACGGATTCGAAATGTACTAATGAAGAGCTTTCATTTGACATCTCATTTGACCTAATAGTCTCATTTTTTTTACCCCTCTTGAACCCCAATATCTCAACAACTCCCCAAAATTTTTAGCTTATTGAGTCACACCAAAATTGTGCCATCATTACCTATCTATATACCATATTTCACGATGATCGGATAAACGCTTCGAAAGTTGTCCTCGGTCAAACAAACATACATACATACAACGCCGATTTGCCCAAGTTGACTTAGAGATCTCGCTTGGCTCGATCAAAAAGGTACATACGCGATAAATACCAGTTTTCATTAATAATTATATTTCAGTCTTTTATAGTGGTTTCTCGTATGGCCTATATGAAGATAATGATGCTGATGTGTAGTATTCTGACAAATCTATATCTTCCAAAACACTATAAATAGTGGATCCCTCTCTATTGAATCAACTGTAGCAATAAAGACAATAATTAACTACCTCGCTCGGTTCACTGTAAATCTGTCATGCGTTAATCTGTCCCCTGCCAGCAAATGGCTCCTCTATGAAGCTCCCCAAGAACCAAATTCATTTACTTCCTGGCTAAAGTTGAGGGGGAGTACATATGTACATACATAATATACCTTATAGGTAATTGTTAAGATGATTATCCTATTTCTTTTTTGCTGTTTTTATTTTTTTATTTAAGTATATGCCCTCTTTGTCTTCCCGTGTAAAAAGTGGAAACTTCAGTGAATTATGTACTTAATTTATTTTATTTTATTTAAAAGACCAACAGCTAAAATTAAAGAATAGATTTAAAATTATATTTTAAAGATTATACAGCCAATTAGTAAGTCTCTCTAAAAGTAGTCTACTGATATTTCCTACCTCAATGATAATTGATAATAATGAGTAAACTAGATAGTCAAGTAAGTTAAGTTCTTAGTAAAGTGTTTATAATTTGTAAGTTTCATTGGTGTATTTGTTTTCCAAATAAAATAAAATAATAGTAGATTATTAAACGAGGGGATAAAGCAGTGTCTTGCGTCACGGGTGCTATATTAAATCCTGAACGTAACGGAGGATTCTAGAACTTACGAGGGAAGCGAGGGAGTTGCTAGAATCTTGAGTGCAGAGAGGGATATAAGCACGCCAAAGATGCATTATCCACGAGGAGAATACTCTACTTTTCACTTTCTACGAGACAATAAAAACCAAATCTAAGTTGGTGCATTCTGTGCAGAGGTTAGTTCGATTTACAAATAAATTCTTATTTTGTGGGTATCTTTGGTTCAAATTTTAATACAGATGAGGTTCCAAATTCAAATCACTACTACTATTAATACTGAATTTCATACGCAAAGTTGTACTGGATTGTATGAAATTCAGTACAATTATACTCTCGGCTCAGCCATAGGAATTTAATCACCTGCTTTTGGCGAGGTTTACATGACATTATAATTTGACACTGTCGTTTAAGTCGATTTTGTCAACTGCTTCTAACAATCTGTTTTATGCAAAAGAGCTTCGAGCTTAAAACCCCTTTTTGAGTTAGTAATTGGAATTAACTGTTTTCTTAAATGAATTATTTAAGAAAACAGATATTTATGTTTCTAATGATTTCATCTGAATTTGTTTGTAATATTATTTATCTCGTAAAACGTAATCTCGTGGTGGATTTAGGTAAAAGGGATGTCTAGAAAATGTCCCCAAAAGAACATACACAAAAAAGGCTCTCGTTTTTAAAATAGTTTTAAACTAGATAAACAGGTTTCTTTTCTATTTCCGCCTATAAAAGTAGTTTCTCAATAACGATTAAAATAGCAATCGCTACCTAACTAATAAAACAACAGCAAGCTTTCACCGGCGCGTGCGCGATCCCGCTATAAAGCACGCATGCGCATGCGGCTATTTCTGGACTCCCCTCGCAACGGACTTACTACATGGCGGAGCTTAATGGACTAGAAACCACTGACTTGGACTTTCTTTTGAAGCAATTTTTTTTTGTTCGTCATTTAGTTTAGAGGATTTTTGAAGTGAAAATTTCTTTAGGTGCGTTGAGCATTTTTTGAGATGGGAAAAAACCATTGAACTTGCGACACTGTTACCGACACCTGTCACTGACTACTGACATTGACTGTTACTGACACCTCCGTATCTGTAGTGTAGTCTGCTTTTATTCAAGTTTTCACTTCTGACGGCACTCCCGGAGTGACACTTTTTTTTATTTCTGCATTGCTGTATAATGCGGAAAATTGAAAACTGAAACGGAAACTTAATGTATTATCATACCCAAATACCCCCTAACATCTTTGTAAGCATTATCATACCCATACCCTTCAAACCGAATGCTGCAATGCTGCTTGGCGGCAGAAATAGGTACCTATGGTTTATGTCTCAATCCCAATCATAATCTATATATATCTCAAATTTCATCAAAATCGCTTCAGCCGTTTAGTCGATTACGATTTCATCGTAACAAACAGAGAGACAGAGCTACTTCGAATTTATAATTTTAGTATGGATGATGAATAAGCTCTGCTGATAACTAGACCAGCCAGTAAACTGTTTCATCCACATACCAGTTTACTTAAGTGGGTAATTTGCCTTTGTGAATTCATTGTCGTCTTTACTGATTGTTTAACTATTACAAGCTCGTTTGAGGTAGACGTTAAGGTTCCCACGATTAGTATATTCTTACCTATTAATTATGGCTCAGTAAAAACTAGGGTTAGGAATCGTTGCCGGTGACTAAAGCTGTATTTGAGAATATTCAGCTTTGAGGAAAGTACTTAAAGCTGAAATTAATAAGTTTGTACGAACTAGTTGGCAATGCAATTTTTTTTCTTAAATATGACAAATCTCACTCCTCCGTGCACACAATAAGCTTATAACGGGGCACAAAGTTTTCTCTTCACGTATTTATGGATAGCTACTAGACTAGCTGACCCGCCCGCGGCTTTGCACGCGTAGTTTATCAATAAAAACATGACCCTCTTTCAGCGCAGTCGCGTGTAAAAAGTAGCCTATGTCCCGATACCGGTCACATTCTATCTACATACCAACTGTACATAGGAAGTGCCTCTAAAGAACACCTCATAATTGTAATCCCTTACTTTATCCCCCCCCCCTTCCCTTTTTAGGGATGATTTTTCAAAAAAGTTGAAACACGTATTTCTTTATTTCTTACCAAGCCTAAATATGAATTTTCAGATCCCTAACTTAAGGAATTATGGATTGCCCACACAAACTTTCAACCACTATTTCACCCCGTACAAGATTATTTTTTGAAGCCTATGTTCTTTTCGAGGATATAATCTATCTCCTCGCCAAATTTCATTACGATCCGTTCAGCCGTTTAGTCGTGAAAAGGTAAGAACTAACAAACAAACAGAGTTACTTTCGCATTTGTAATAATAGTATGGATTGAAGATGATTACAGCGTCTGGTGGCCTTTATGACTAAGGCTTATCACGCATTGCGTTTAAACGCAAACGTAAAACTGCGTACCGAACACGCACTACTGGCTGATTTTGTAGTCAGTTATCACCATGGATTTCTTGAGAGCAGCATGTGTCGTATTGGTCGTGTTGGTGATATAAAATATAAGAATCTGATTTGAAAACCGAGCGCGGTTACCCACAGTGCGTGCACCACCATACTATTACTATGCGATATAAAGAATCACGCGGTTTCGAACCGCTAGCCAAAATGTAACAAGCTAGGTTTTTTAAAAACAGTCACTGAAAAAAATCGCTAGTGCGTGCATTTGTATAGAAAGCTATATGTTAAATTTTTCGGCTGTTTTAAACCGCTTGCGTTTAATCGCAGTGCGTGGTAAGCCAGTCGATACCTGTATCTAATATGTATGAATACCGCTATTTCAGCGAATGGGGGATGTTCACAGCGGCGCGGGTCCACTGCTTCCACACTGGTGAATAGCGGGCCAGCTCCAACACCGTCTTGGCAATGATAGCCGGTAGAGTAAACTGTCCGTACCAGACATTGCTGTCACAGGCATGCTCTCAAAAACCCTGTTTAATATAAGTAGGTACCTTTTGTGTTGTGTCCTTATGCGCTACATAATTGCATGAACAATTTTTTTTAAATCATCGCGATTATTTAATCATAGCGGACAATTTTATTTGGGTTCACAATTAAACGCATAGACCCGGTCTGTTATCCCACTTTGAAGTCCTGGTAAGTATCTTGTGACGTATGGAGGCCGATTTGATATCTCTTTCGGAAATGGCTGCGAGTTTTGGGCTAGAAAGAGACAACAAGAGATATCTCGAGACGTCACCAATACAGTATCTATGGTTAGATGGTAAGCATTATGCAATAGCACAATATAAGTTTAATAAAGTGTTTGTTTTACTTTTCAAAATAAATTTCAAATTTCTGTGGTAACATTTCACAAATTTATTTATTATGCTCATCAAAATAACCCCTTTCATTTTTGTGCGTATATTATCAAACAACCTATATAAGACCGTTCTATTTAAACATTATTTGTCTGCACTAAAAAGCTGAGTTCTAATTTTTTCATGTATCGTTACGTTATCGCTACCTTTTGGTTTTATTTCACCTTTCTATTAGTATGCATCTCATCATCATCATCATCATTCTCAGCCCGTGTCGACCCACTGCTGGGCATAGGCCTTTCCTGGTTTCTGCCACTCTTCTCGATCCTGTGCCAGTCTGAACCACGTACGATCCACGGTCTTATGGATGTCGTCGACCCATCTCGCTGGTGAACGTCCCCTATTTCGATGGCCAGTTCTCGGCCTCCACTCTGTTAGTGCCTTAGTCCACCTGTCGTCACTACGTCTGGCCAAGTGTCCTGCCCAACTCCACTTGAGCCCCAACATTCGCTTGCTGATGTCTTGTACTTTAGTCTGCTTGCGAGTTTTGGTATTGGGAACTGTATCTAAGAGTGTGATGCCGAGCATGGCGCGCTCCATGGCATCTACTTATTGTATTTTATATAATTTACCTAGTGGGGACACTTCCGCCTGGTAGTGATCTGGAGCAGTTGAGCTATCTATAGATCGTTTGCAACAGTATTTAGATGATTCAACTGTTTCTCTTGTATTATAGTCTTGTAAATAATTTTATTTTATTCCGCTATTAAAGGCATTTTGCCGCATTGATAAAAATGTACCTATTTATTAATGAACTTTATGTACTATATTATTATGTACCTTATCCATAAATGAGTACTTATATATATGTATATTTATTTTGCTTACGTAAGTACACTGTTTATTCAATAATTTTATTAAAAAGTACGTTCTTGTGCAATCCAGTCTATACAAAAGTTGTCTGGAAGAGATCGCTTTTAGCGATAAAACCGCCATTTGTGTTTCCGCGTGTCACTGAAAATAAGGTAAGGTAAGGTAGCATTACTTCGTGAATCCACCGTGGATCCCGTTTGAATACCAGCGTCGCTTAGATACCATCCTCAGATAGTTTGCAGCGTAACATTCTCGTACTAAGAATGTAGCGATATAAAATGTGGCCTATTTTATCAAACCGTACTAATTTTTTTTTCATAACAAGATGCAAGTTGTACAATGTGTTACGCATAATGTTTAACCTTTCGCCTGTCCCATTGGTGTCTCCCACAAGGTAAGACCACTGGGCTTATACTAATCGTAATCTACATATGATAGATAATCAAAAATGTGTCTTATTTCTATTGTCTTTGAAGTATTTTTTGTGTAATTCATCATGGTGGTTAGGATGTTTTGTATTGTTGTGTTTTTGCTGAGGACCCACGTGGTGCAACACATGTTGGACCATCGGATCCTGCTTCGAGCCGGGAGATGATGAATGATAAAGTTTTAGAAAAGATTTGAGACTTTTACCATACAATACCTTTTTGCTAGAAAGGTATAATTTTAGACTAATTAAAGGGGTACATAAGGTATCTCTGAATTGAAAATTAATCAAGCACCTAAAACACCATAAACAAATTGTGGTTCAAAGTGTTTTTGAGTCATTTAAAGTATGTTTTATTTACTTATTATTTATTTAATAACCAAACACATTGGCTTAAAGAAAACAACACATGGCATAGTTAGAATTTTAATGAGTTAAATTAGTTCATTACTTTATGGATACTTTAGTTAAAGATATTATAGATAAGCCTTACAAATTAAAAAGTTTCACAATGTAAGTGTAGACTTAAGTTGCTAGTAGACCTTGCTCTAGCTAGGTATAGGCTGCAACGTCTTTATAAGTGTGAGCATACCGGCAGGAGACCTGCAGCTCTGTTAATTAATCTTAATTTGAATGATTAAATATTTGTAAAGATGAAACAAATGAAAATCTTAATATATAAAACAAAGTCGGATTCATTCGAACACTAATAACTCGAGAGCGGCTAGACCGATTTTCATGATTTTTGATTTATTGTTTTTGTATTCGTCCCGAATAGCAGAATAATTATTTAAATATCGGAAAAATTCACGCAAAACGATATTATAAAGAAAAATCACTTTATCATACATTGATGCAGATAATGATAGCCGACGTATATTGACAGCCTGCGTCATATGCATGTTAAAGCGATACAAAGTTCGGCGGGTCACTATTTTAATAAGTTTGTCGTACGTACTTATGCATTAAGATAAAAAAGATATCATTGGGGAAAAATGGATACTCTGATTTTGAAAATTCTTCTTCCACTGAACATAAGTAGTGTGGTGAACAATAAGTCATCAGACATTTAGTTATTAATCCACTTTGTATGAACGCAATAAAAATACGAAATACAGAATATTTAATTTTTTTGAGTAATCTAGACCGCAAGTCTCTAATGAATCATCGAAAATGACAAAAATATTTAATCGCATACATTTGAAAACAACTACTAAATAATACGACAGAAGTAAATGAATCAGAAATTCTCATGAACGCGGGCGCCACCACATGCTGCGCACATTTGTGAAACCCACCTCCCCTGTCCCGTTACACCCCCTTCAAGGGATCTGAAAAAATGGTCACAACAAAAAATTAGACCCTTATGTTGGTAGTGATAAGGTTCCCAAGACAGATGATTTTCAAGGGCCTCTGACAAAGGTCACTGAACTATATTTTTTGATAAATGTTTAATGAGTTCGGTGTGAATTATTGTTACTCATCGCTACTTATTTAGTTTTATCTACTTACGCCTTATTTTTCCTTGAATCTTGTATTGAACATGACATTATCAGAAGAATCAATGAGCATATCAAAATTCATCTTATTTTATCGCAAGATAAATTCTTTCAAAGTTATTTTATTTATCACGAGTCAGTCATAAACCTGAACTTGAAACGCAACCATGTGGTTACAGTTGGGTATCATTTCCCTAGCAGTGGTGGGTATCACTGGGCAAACTCCAGAGGGTATCCTCGGTTTGCCTACGGTAGAAATATCGCAAGGTACAGTGGTTGGATCTTTTTCCAATAATGGGGACTATGCTGAATTTTACGGCATACCATACGCCGATGCAACATCTGGCAAAAATAGATTCAAGGTAAGCTCGTAAACTACAGTTTAAATTATGATAAAATATATTTTTAGTATAAAAATAACTATTCAATTATTTATTTTATTTGTTCTAGGCTCCAAATCCAGCACCATCGTTTCAAGATACTTTTGTTGCGAATCGAACAAATATAAAATGCGTGAGGGCATTAGGTGCAGGCTACGAAGGAACGGAAGACTGTTTGGTAGCAAATGTCTTCACGCCAACCCTTGATAGTACCAGACAGCTTTCTGTAATGGTTTGGGTCAAAGGCAAGGAGTTCGAAAAGGTACACGAGCACGAACTATCTTTTGGAAACTTCGTAGAAAACGATGTCATTGTTGTATCTTTAAACTACCGTGAATCCATTCTAGGATTTCTTTGTCTTGGGACTGAAACTGCGCCAGGTAATGCTGGCCTAAAAGACATTATTGCGGGGTTGCGATGGGTAAGAGAGAACATTGCCCAATTTGGTGGTAACCCCAATGACATTACTCTGGTGGGACATGGTAGTGGCGCTGCTGCAGTTGACTTGGTAACCATGTCACCCATGGCTAATGGCTTAGTTAATAAAGCTATTGCACAAAGTGGAAATGCTTTATCTCCATGGGCTGTTTCTCGTGATAACTTGGAATACGCAATTCAAGTAGCTGAAGCTCTTGGTCACCGTATTACAAATATCGAAGATCTTTCAGAAATTTTTGAAAGAACTAGTGTTGCTGCTCTTATGGGTGTTATAAACGACCTTGATCTAACAGATAACTCATTGGCTTTTGCACCTTGCATAGAGCGGAAAAATTTAGAAGGTGCTGAGCCGTTTATTACTAAATCACCATATGAAATTCTTCGAGATGGAGAATTTTTAAGGATCCCTTTCATTATTGGCTACGTAGATAACGAAGGCACAATTCGATCTGAAGAGGCTATAGAAGACGATTGGTTACCAAGGATGGACGAATCTTTTAACGAATTTCTGCAGCCTGACTTGGAATTTGCAACATCAGTACAGGAGACCCAAATAGCTCAAAGAATAAGGAGCTATTATTTCGAGAATGAGCCCATAGATATGGCTAATATTGATAGATACATTGCGTATCATGGCGATACAATGATATTAGTCTCAGCATTAAGAGAAGTTCGTTTACGAGTAACTACTACCAACCCCTCGCCTGTCTACGTGTATCAATTTTCATATAAAGGTTATTTGGGAGAACCATTTGTTGGACCGCTATCAGTGAACAGCGCAGCGCATAGTGAAGAGTTAGCGTACATGTTTTTTGACTCAAATGATTATCAAATACCTGCTACAGATATGTTGATCAGTCGAATCCTAACCGAAAGGTGGACCAATTTCGCCAAATCTGCGTAAGTTCAGTGTTCAAGGCTTTAATATGTATTTAAAGGTTATATTACTATTTTATTACGTAGGCACAGTATTTATATTGTATTTTTTTCAGCATACCCACGAGTGCAACTTCCCAGCAATCGTGGCGTCCTTTCTCAAGCATCCAGTCATACTACCTGCGCTTCCTTGATAGCGAAGAAATTATTGACGAAGCTATTTTAGATGTAAACATGCAGAATCCTCATCCAGATACAATTACATTTTGGGATGAAATATATGCGGAGCATTTCTTAGACGCTGAGGGCAAGTGGGAACTTACTGATCGAACCGAAGACGAGAACAGTGGCGATGGCATTGAAGAAGGCAGTGGAGAAGATAACGGAGAAGGTAATGAAGAAAACAGTGGTGAAGGCAGTGGAGAAGAGATTGAAGAAGGCAACGGAGAAGACAGTGGCGAAGAAGACAATGTGACTGACTCAGCCACGACTGCTGTTGGATATACTTTCTCAATTGTTACTCTATTTGCTGTTTTAAATAAATTCCACTCTTTCCAGATGCTGTCCTAGAAACTATCCAGTAGATTGAAGTCTACTGTCATTGTTTATAAATGTTATATTCTTGTATAAGTTTTGTAAAAAATTTGTATAAAGTAATCTCCACGTACTTCGATTACAATCTTGAATTGGACAATGTCGCTTTTTGTCATTGTTATTTTCACTATCAGTTCACTGTTCTATTCAGTGAGCCTTATAATTTATTATTACTTACTGTATGCCACCTATTTATTCGTTAGATTATTTTTAAGGGGCGCCCAAAAGTAGTCTATAATTTGGTAAGTAATAAAATTAAATTATCCGGATAAATAAATGTTTTTGAATTTATGCCTCTATCGTGGACTTGTCAACGACGTGTCATTTTAATCAGTTCATTTTGATATGTGATAAATTTGACATTATCATTATGATTTTCCCTTAGATCGAATGTATTTGTGGAGTGGAGCATTAGATTGCACCTACATCTGAAGGTCAGTTTTGATTTCAACCTGATAATATTAGAATTACAGTTCAACGCATCAAAAATGATAGATATGAGAAATTTAAAATTGGTTTATTGTTTATCAATGTGTAATATCACTATTTCATACCAAAAGAGTCACGTTGCTCGTTATGCAGGGTGATTTATCAAACTTGGATCAAATGCACCATAACAATCAAATAAACCCCAGGTATGCTCTAAGATTTTGTACATGCGAAAAATATCATTATGATATTCCGCAAGGAGTCAACGCAGAATCCAGTTTTCATACTAAATAACATATAAGGGTAATTACTAACATAATTTTAGCATATTTTCGAACTGATATCCATATTCATAAAATATACACGTGATTATACATACGTTATGATAATGAAAACATTTATTTGACACAATATAAATAAAAAATCACAATAATTTAATTTATTTTAATATTTTATATTATTATTCTCATATTATTTATAATTTATTTTATAATCCCATTAAAAGGCGCTCCATGTGGAGCAACCCTGCCTTAACAAACACAATCACGGGCAATTTTAACAAGCACGTTACTTAGAACTGCTATTCAGCTCTTTCAAATAGAATGAATGAATGAATAAAATCACTTTATTGAACATCATATAAACAAAAAATTACAAACAAAATAGAAAAAACAAAGCAAACAGTATAATGGGTGGTCTTATTGTTTAGAGGTGATCTCTTCTAGACAACCTTTGGGTAGAAAATCAGATTGTATCTAGAAGTCTTGTCTGGTAATGATGCTGATGAATAAAGTGCCAATAATTAACCCTCATTAGGGTTAAAAATTCAAACTGCGTGGGTATAAGTTCAGGCCGCGACGTTCGTGTCAGCTCCGAGTCTCCTAGTACAAGGTCATCCGGCCTACGTGTTCATACTATATGCAAATGCAATGCCGGGAAATGTCACATAGACCTTTCCAGATCCGTTGGGTGGTCTAGATAAGTATGCACGTTGTGGTATAGACACGAGACTACTTTACTAGCATTTTAAAGAAAAATAGGCAGTAAGGTTTAAACATTTAAGTAGGTAGGCTACATAAAACAATACAAGCCTCCGATACCATGTGGTGTGTGTTGGTGATTAGTCTCTTCCTGTTTGAGTAGGTAACACAGTCCTTTCATCCAAAGGTTGTCTGGTAAAGATCACTTTTTTCAGTATAGGTATATTTGTAAATGTATAATTCTTACAAAACATTACTATTACTACGAGTATAATCCTATGTTGTCCCAATGTTGGGCAGAGGCCTCCCCCTATTTCCGCCACTCACAACGGTCCAGTGTTACCGTTTGCCAATCCCTCTCAAAGGAAACATAACATAAAATAAAACATAATTGATCGCGCGAAGCGAGATCTCCATATCAACTTGGGCAAATTGGCGTTGTATGTATGTTGTTTGTCCGAGGATAACTTTCGAAGTGTTGACCCCATCATCGTGAAATTTGATACATAGGTAGGTAGTGATGGCACAATTTTGGTGTGACTAAATGAGCTAAAAATGTTGAGGGGTTGTTGAGATATTGGGGTTCAAGAGGGGTAAAAAAATATGAAAATGAGGTATAAGATCAAATAGGACGTCAAATGAAAGGTCTTTGCTAGTATATTTCAACCCCATTTTTATTAATGTTAAAACAAAACCTTGACAAAATTCACAGGGTGACCCCACAATGCTGAAATTTAGTATACGTGTAGCTTTAGTGACACAAATATAGGAAAAAGTCTGAAACCCAGAATAACTGCAATTTCTACCCCTAAAAAGGGTAACCAATTAACATGAACCTCTCCATCCAAAGGTTGTCTGAAAGAGATCGCTTTGTTAAGCGATAAGACCGCCCATTATTATTTATTTATATTACCCATATTTATTTATATATTCACCTTCATAACCTTTGGATTCATAAGCTATATATATATATATTTATTATTATTTTAGAAAAGTATGTTTATGAATTTTATATCTACATTTTAATAAAATTGCACACCTTTTATTTATTCACTTCTTTATTTATTTTTATGTTACTTCGTCGCTGCTGCACTACCTTTTGCTCCCGGTTTCAGCTGAAAATCAGCGTTGGATGCACAACATCCAACATTATGCTGAGCTGAACGCCATTTTGGTACGCAGACACATGAGTCGAACTGTCTTAATGGATTCACCTGTTCCTTATTATTGTTTCATGTGTCATTTTGTGTGTGCCAAATAAATGATTATTCTATTCTATTCTATTCTATTCTATTCCATTATGCTTACATTCATTTGTTTTATTTTTTTTATATCTATTGTATTTAGCTTATAAGGTATAATAAAGAATTTTCATTCATTCATTCATTTATTCATGAACTCCCGTTCCCTGTAATTTGAATGAAACTGTAGGTTAAGTTAAGTGGTTAAGCATTTCTTGGCACTATTTTGGTCGAAGATTACGAATAATATTTTTTTTTTATTTTATTCGAGACTCGCGAGATCTCAGTTCGGGGCGAACCACTAGTTAATATTATTAATACCATAACACACGGTAGCTTTTTTATGAATAAAACTGTTGTAACAATAATTGGCCGTTAAAAATGTTTATAAATCTGTCGATGGAGACTATAAAACACAGTGGAAGTGAAGTAATAAAAACGCATATTTGCACTAAAGTTAATGTCTTTCTGTAACGGAATTAGATGCACATGTGAACAAGTTCAAAATTCGAATTAGTAATTTAGAGAAAAACACGGGTAATGTGATATAGTTGAGATATCATCACTGGTTTTTGTTATGAGTATAATATCGACGGATTTGTTGTTAAGTAAGGGATCCAAGTCCAGGACCTCGTACCAAGTACCAAGTACTCGTATATTCACTAAATAAATTTGTAATTTTGAAAGAATAAAATGCTACAAAGAAAGTTTATGTGTTTCTTAAACTCATTATTCTCTACAATGCAATACTTATAATCGGTATTTGGTCGAAATTACTGCACACGTGCTACTCAAGCTGATTTTTAATGTAACTCACATTTTATAACGAAATCATAATCAGGACATGCCTATCCGGAAAGACGAGGTTTGGAAGTAACCAGTTGAACCGCGAGCCATAATTTGATTGCATGTTTTGACCATAAAGGCCTGCAAATATTTGTACCCAGTTTATCTGTTGTAGACATGCTTATTCTTACTTTTAATCTTATTTCTGGTAGCTTCTTGCAGTTTTGTTTTTCAAAAAAAGCAAGAAGATATTTACTTTTTTCGTCTCAATATAGTCGACTAAATCTTGATTAAATCTGAATAAACTTTGAGACTAAATGGTAAATGTTATTTTCTCGGAAGGATTCCAAAAGTGAAGACATTGTTGCCAGTACGACCAAGCACACACTGCAAAGTGAATGATGGATTATTATTTTTTAACTTTTGTTCATTTAATCAATCATCATTAAACATTGTTCACTCTGTTGTCGTTATTACAAATAAAATAAATGTTATCGATCTTTAAAAATGTTAAATAATTTAGTAATGATTTGCCTTCCAATTAAACCGTAATTAGATCCACATTAAGCTGTCGCCCTCCGAGCGAGTCAGACGCCCGTGCCGCAGCCGCCCTCTTGCGGGCCATGTGGCACCGCATCCTTCCCCGCCCCGGTCCCGTTCAGGTTACAGGACGAGTGCGCTCATAAAATAATGGCCTGGTGTGACGCTGCCCTTACCAACTGCCCTTGTTGCAGCCACTGGAGACTAAGTTTCCGTTCACACAGACTAGACCGGCTCGGAGAGGAGAGCACATTTTTATCGCGTTTTAAAAAGAGTTTTAGGACATTGAAATAAGATTGATTAGTTTTACACTATGCACGTTATGTCGGCACCATTTCAAAAAAACGGCCATGTGCGAGTCGGACTCGCGCACGAAGGGTTCCGTATATATAGTATCTATAGTAAATTGTATGAGCGCCCATACAACTCAGAGGACTATCTTAACTGGCGTCAACTATTTATGTATGAGGACACCCTTTAATTTTCAATTTTTTTTTTAATTTTTGGAATTTTTCCTTTATTTGCACTGTATTTGCCTTTCTTTCTGCCAAATTTCGACCCAAAACCTATAGGGTACTTCCGGTTGACCTAGAATTGTCAATTTTGGTTAAAAGCATCGTCATACAACGCAGGTCGTACAACACATGTAAAGGGAACATTCTGAAAAATAAAACACGTTGAAAATTAAGGTAAATTTTGGTACTTACAAGTTTGCGCGAAAATCTAAATTTGTCCATATCTTTTTATCGTGTTGACTCAGGACCTTGAGTTTTATACACCTAATAGGGACTACATACCTTAGTATCTGGTATAAATTACAATTTGCTAGGTTCACCCGTTCCTGAAAAATTTGGTGGTGACACACGGACAGACAGGTGGACAGACGGACAAGAGAGTGATCTTATAAGGGTTCTTTTTTACCTTTGGAGGTACGGAACCCTAAAAATAAGTGAAATGAAAAAAATAACCGTATTTCAATGAACTAAAACTCTTTTTAAAACGCGTAAAAAATGTGCTTTCCTCTCCGAGCCGGTCTGTGTGAACGGACACTAATGCGACTGTTCCTTAGATACACCTACCTATAACATTTTTACCCTTAAAATACCGTACAATATTCAACATAAAAACTTTGTTAGCATGCCTGATATTGTATTGTGCTAAGATATGGATTATAAATTGTATTAATAAACATAATGATCCATCCATACTAATATTAATGAATTCGAAAGTATATAACTTTGTATTTCTGTCAGTTTGCGAAATTTGGTATATATGACCAGGATTGAGACAAGGGCCGGGGTGGCTGACGGGGTTCTTCAAAAACGGCGTTTTAAAATTTTTAATGGGTCGGCAACGCACTAGTGATGCCTTTGGTGTTACAAACGTCTATAGGCTACGGCAACCGCTTACCATCAGGTGGTTAGTATGCTGGTTTGCTACCTTAGTGGTATAAAAAAAATCTACTATTTACCCGACTGCACAAAAAGAGGGTAATGTTTTTATTGATAAAGCACGCGCGCAAAGCCACGGGCGGGTAAGCTAGTCTGAAATAAATGAATACAATCATCATCATAATCATATCATCCACAAGATCACTGCTGAACATAGGCCTCCCCCATAGATTTCTATGGCGACCGATCTTGTGCGGCCTGCACCCACGAAATGAATACAATACATAAATATAATAAACACAGAATACATCCTAAAACGAACCGTTTAACAAGAAGAATACGAAATACAATGATCTAGCCTCTGTGGCGCAGTGGGCGTATAGCCGGCTGAGACGCAGGAGGTAGCGGGTTCGATTCCCGCGGCGGCACAAATGTTTGCATGATCTACAGATATTTGTTCCGTGTCTGGATGTTTTTCTATATATTAATATATAAGTAAGTATTTACAAAAAAAAGTATATAAGTATTCTATCAGTTATCTGGTTCCCATAGTAAAAGCTCTGCTTAGTTTGGGGCTAGATAGCGCTGTGTGAAATGTCCAGCAATATTTATTTATTTATTATATTGTGTTAGATAGATAATTGGCAACATTGATGGCGTCAGGAGAAGCCATTTTTAAGTCTTTTATTGTGCAGGTGTTCGGGCACAAAGGGGGCATTAGCAAGTGTTTCATTGACTGTGCAGGATCACCACATTCGCATTGCATTTGGCTGGGATCTCCAAACCCCCATGTGCTCTGCATTGACTCTGCAGCGACCTTGTGTGCGAAGCTTATTTAAGGACTTCCACACTGGCCACGGCAGGTTGTGCCCTGGTGGAAGCTGCTTTTGAGGGGGAATGAAGTCAGGTGGTGGGGGTTTACTATCTATCCACAATGCGCGTCTAGCAACAGATGGATCGTCGCTGGTGCCCTGCGTGGCACGTTGAAAACTCTTACGATAGTTCATACAATGATAATGTAAAGCATGTTTCATTGTCATTGACGATAATCGATTAACCCATTAACTCTTGTGTTGAAAAACTGATAAAACATTCAATGTCAGATTCACCTTTCAAATTGAAACTTTTCACAAAAACACCGTGACGGATACTAAACGAAACCTATTGATTAAGTGTGTAGTTTTTGTATAAGTTTACTGTTTTCTTACGATCAGCTAATGAGTTTTAAGTGATAGTTTACGATTTGACACAGGAGTTTGATTTTATGGCCGTTTTATAACAATCTTTTAGTTCGACTTGTCCAAACAGTTGTTAAGAAGACACAGCTGTTAAGATGTCGTAAATTATTAAATCAATATAACTATTATCGACTTCTTAGTACTTTTAGGGGCTTCACGATGGAAAGATGACCCAATAAGTCTGAGACTATGTTCAGTTCAGGAGGCTATTTTTTTTTGATGGTAGTCAACCGCTTGACCACTTCCTCACCTGATGGTAAGTGATGATGAGGTCGAAGATGGAGCCCGGTTTTCGTTTGAATTTCCTGTAATCGTTGCATAAGTATATTACAGAAAAATCAATAATTTTACTTTTAGATTTTTTTTATTCACATTTTTCAGTCGAGTTTCCTTGGTCCTACGAGGTCGAATCTGGTGTCTACGGCTTCGTCTCATGAAGGCGCAGAAGACTGCGTAGTCTAATTGGTAAAACTAGGTATACATTTTCCGAAAAATAAATAAAAATTTGAAATCCGTCCGTATTTAACGCTACAGCAAACTCCCCCCCCCCTTCCCCCCTATTTCCCACCCAATCAAAAATAGCGATAGATTGAACAATTCAAATAAATAAAGGAACGTTGAAATCGATTGAAAAATGCGACCTGTAGGTGAGAGCAGACATACAGACAGACATAATAGAATAGAAAAGAATAGATATAAACATTTACAGACTAACAGACAGACAAAAGCATTTATTGCCTAATATAGAAACTGGGACGCTTCGCTCGCACGGGATATTATTTATTACACACCCCTCTTTTTGCGTAGGGAGCTAAAAAATCAGAGCTTAACCCTAATAAGACTAACTCTTAACCGTAAGAACTAAATTCACATGAGATTTAGAAATAGGTTTAACTATTATCCATTTCCTTGTAATTTTCGTAAATCAGCTTGTTAATCTTATGGGAGTGAATAGATTATTCTATACACATATAGATATTTCAGATATAGATATTGGTTGTATTAAAGTTTGAAGGATCAATTCATACGGGGTCCCGCAGATAATGCACAAAAGTTTCATGTGCTCCGTGGCTCTGGGAGTTGAATTGTAATTGCAATGTGTATTGTGTTGACGTTATTTAATACATCACGAATAAGGCTTATCTATTTCGTATGTAAAAATATTACCCTCCTTCTGAGTAGTCACGTAAAAAGTAGCCTATGTCCCAATCACGGTCATAATCTATCTAATTACCAAATTTCATTCAAATCAGTCTAACCGTTTAGTCGTGAAAATGTAACAGACAGATAGACAGAGTTACTTTCGAATTTATAATATAAATATAAATTAGTCACATGAACCAAATACTACAAACTGCGTAGGTCTTGTGTTATGTATCTTGATTAGAAGGTCATGGGTTCGAAACCCAGCCGTGCACTATAGATATTTCGGTTCGAAAAATGTATTAGCACAAACTGAAACAGTAAAATGTGTATTAAAACGGTATAGGAAAACAGGAAGAAACTTTCAATGCGTTGTATTGAATAACGGGCAGACCCTTTTCATTGTATATACAATCCTGTAAATATAATATTCTCGTCTTCTTCTTCTTCTTAGCCTGTCAAGAGTTCTACGTTTCCATTCATAATATGTTGGACAGGTGTTTGGCCACAGCAATGGCATCAGGCGAGGCGGCCATTAGGTCCTCCATCGTGCATGTGTTCGGACATAAAGGGCATATTAGCAAGTGCTCCATTGACTGCATGGGATCACCGCAGTCGCACTGCGTCAAGTTAGGGTCCCTGAATCCCCATTTGCACATATTAAGTCTGCAGCGGCCAACCTGGGTGCGGAGCCTGTTTAAGGACTTCCAGACTGGCCACTGCAGATCATGCCCGGGTGGTAACTGTTCCTGTGGGGTGGTAAAATCAAGCGGTGGGGAATTTCTTTTTATCCACAGAGTGCGTCTAGTAGCAGCCGGGTCATCGCTCGTGGCCCTTGTGAAGCGTTGAAAGCTCTTTCGACTTTTAAGGCGGCCTTGCGGGATGTTATGGTTATATAAGGGGTGTCGATAATCATGCTCTTGTTTGTGCTTTTCAATAGAGCAAGCCACATCTCGTCGCATTCCAGGGGGTGATATGCCTGCCAAAGGGTATATGGGTCAAGACCAAATTTTGACGGATATAGACACGCTGTGGTGTCCGACTCATAAATGACAAAACATTGCGTACAATACATGCCTTAAAATCATTTTGGATATTTGCTCACAATATCTTAGTATGTTATAAACAGTCTCATTCATCAAATAACTAAACTAGAAGCTTAATTTCTTCAAAATAAAATATATTACCAAGCTCAGTGCTTTTTTACGCTATGTAAA
Source organism: Philereme transversata (assembly GCA_963924445.1). Taxonomy (NCBI): domain Eukaryota; kingdom Metazoa; phylum Arthropoda; class Insecta; order Lepidoptera; family Geometridae; genus Philereme; species Philereme transversata. The sequence continues at coordinate 19,083,666 of OZ004342.1, forward strand.
ATACGCATGTCCTTGCTTGACTATCTAAGAATATTTTGCCCCTGTTTTTTTTTAACGTAAGCTAGCATTTTTAGTTTAATATTATTAAAGCCTTATAAACACCAGTAATCGTTTTTATAAATAATACCACAATAACCATTGTTGTCGTGGTGCAGTGGGCGAATAGCCGGCTGAGACGCAGGAGGTAGTGGGTTCGATTCCCGCCGCGGAACAAATGTTTGCGTGATCTACAGATATTTGTTCCGGGTCTGGTTGTTTCTCTATATATTATAAGTATATATTTACAAAAAAAAATATAAGTATATAAGTATTCTATCAGTTATCTGGTTCCCATAGTACAAGCTCTGCTTAGTTTGGGGCTAGATAGCGTTGTGTGAAAGGTCCAGCAATATTTATTTATTTATTTTTTTTTTATTTTAATTTTTACAAGTAATTTTACATACATCCCAATTTTGTTTCCGTTGTAATACTCCTGTTGTGCGACACCATACTTGCGAAACCAATAAACGTGTGTGGAAGTTTTTTGATTATTTAGTACGGCAACATTGGCTTCAAGCTGGCAACAAAATTTTGGATACAAACCGCCATGTTTTTTTACTATCATTTGAGATTATGTTTGTGTCGTCAGCGCGTGTCGTTAAGATTTTCTAACTTTAGGTGAGTAAAATTGTAATATTTTTACGTTTTTCTAGAAATTGATATATATATTTATAAATCTCCTTTACCTGTATTGTTAAAAGAGATGCAGAAGTGTTCAATTAATGGTTAAATTTGTGAATTGTTGCATCTTTAAGGTTAGGTCGTGAATAATTTTCATTCCGTTGTGCGATTTGTGACACGAAATTGTGCGACGTATCACAAGGGAAATTTATAAAGCTGTGTTTACAATCATTCTAATCTCATTAGCTACCTATGTATTTATGATTTTTAAATATATAGATTATTGTTTATTTATGTATAAAATAGTTTAAACTCTCATCGCCGAAAGCCTAAGAAGGTAGTGTTTTAGTAGGTTTGTTTTGTATGCCTGTCTCTATATTACCTGCTTTTTTCCCTTTTTTTTGCGTAAAAAATGCTCATGCATACTGCATTCCACTGTCCTGCGCGGTCCTGTATCTTGTCAGTGCGGTCCTATGTCCTGTCTGTGCGTTTAGTATCGTCCTGCCACTCGTGCTCGCATTCACACTCTTTCGTTTCTTAAGAACATGATCTAGCGCGTTTGCTGGCCGTTATTCTAGCTAGAAGCTGCCGTTATGATGAGTTTTAGCCTTAGGAATAAGTTCATTTAAATAGTGAAAATCCTAGATTTGAAGTGATTTTGATAGGTTTAAATAATGCTTTTTCTCGATACCTTTTGTGATGTTAGCTTGTCCAAGTGAAGTTGGTGTTTTTTTTTTTGTAGACCGTGTACCTTTTTCTTTCCAGATGCCTTTATCATCCGCAGAAAGATGTCGCAAGTATCGCGAAAAACTAAAAACAGAAAATCCACAAAAATTTGAAGAAATGAAAAAGAAAAACTTGGAAAGAACGAAAGCTAAAAAACGGAAAATAGTCGATATGAGCGATAATGAAAAACAAGTTGTGAGAAAACAATGGAGGGATGCTAAACGTAAAAAAGTTAACGAAAATAAACCAGTGGTATTCGAAGCTGAAAGAGTACGTCGTCGCTATCGTAGCCAAGTAGGGCGAGAAAATAAAAAACTAAAAGAAAAAATTGAAATTCTGTGGCGAAAAAATGAGAATTTAAGAAAAATGTTAAAACGCTCAAGAAGCCGAGTGCAAAGAGTGACTGTAGAGTTGGAAAGGCTTAAATCACAAAAGGAATCGAGACAAATTATAATAAATCAGCCACAATCTGTTGAAATCGAGGAACTTCACAATCCAAATGAACTTACTCCTATGACTAAATCTAATATTTTCATTGAGAAAGAACTTCCAGATATTTCAGAGGAAGCTAAAGAGAGAGTTAAGCAAAGACTTTTACAGCAGAATGTTCTTGAAGAGTCCTTAAAAGAAACTTATAAACTTAGTAAATCATTCCAGGAAAGAAAAATGTTGAAGAAGCTCACAGAAACGGAAACAGGCAAAAAATATAACATGAAAACAAACCTGGCAAAATGTTTAGGTATTAAGAGTGGTATTAAAAGGTACTACAGTATTAAACAAAAGAGACTAAAAACAGCATGTAATTTGAAAAAATTCTTCGAAAGAGATGACGTCAGTCGTAACTCCAGGAAAGAAAGAGTATGTCACTAAAAATAAAATAAAAAAACAAAAACGGTTTTTGCTTGATACGCTACTGAAATTGTTTAAAAAATACAAAAATGAAGGCGGTACTGTATCCTTCACGACATTTAAACGCTACCGTCCATTTTATATAGTTCCGCCTAATTTAAGCACCCGCAATACATGTGCTTGTATTAAGCATTCCAATTTGACTTTTAAGGCTGAAGCCTTAAAGAAATTAGGCTTAATAAAAACAACAGATTTAACAGATTTAGTTTCTGAAATGGTGTGCGATGTAAAGTCAAAAAGTTGCATGTATTCGGAATGTAATCTGTGCCGTGATAAAGAACTTCAAATAACTATATCCGCTAACCAAAATCAAGATGAAGTATCTTGGTATGAATTTATTAGTAAAAGTCACGAATTTGAAAAGGACGGTGAAAAAAAAATGACCAAAAGAATGGTTAAATTACAACAAACTGGTGTACTACATAATCTTGCAGAGTTGATACAACGAGACCTCAAAAATTTTAAAGTTCATCATTATAACATTTACCATCAATATATACAATATAAAGAATCAATAGAAAAACAGGAAGATAACGAAGTTATTCTTCACTGTGACTTTTCGGAGAATTACGTGTGTAAAATGGCAGAAGAAGTGCAGGCCATGCACTTTGGAGCTTCAAAAACACAAGTCACGTTGCATACTGGCCTATTATATATAAAAAATGAGAAACCTTTATGTTTTTGCACCGTTTCACCTTCACTCAACCATGGTCCCGAAGCTATATGGGGCCACTTAAAACCAGTCATAGATTTTATTAAAGAAAAATTTCCCACGGTTCGCCGCATCCACTTTTGGTCTGATGGACCCACGACGCAATATCGTCAAAAATACAACTTTTTTCTGTTTTGTGAAATAACGCAGAATGAAGGATTCCATCAAGCGACCTGGTCATTCTTCGAGGCGTCTCATGGTAAAGGTGCAGCCGATGGTGTTGGTGGAGTGGTGAAACGAACATTAGATGCAAGAGTTGCCTATGGGGAAGATATTGTTGATGCGAAGTCTGTATTTGAGACATTATTAAAATCAGAAATATCAGTCAAGACATTTTACGTTTCTGACCAAGACATAGAAAAAATTAAAGTATCTAATCCCAGAACAATTTTACCAATACCATCCACAATGACAATTCACCAAGTCATTGTCACTGAAAATATAAATACAGTTAGATACAGACCTCTAAGCTGCTTCTGTATGCGAGGCATTTGTGACTGTTTTTCTCCTAAAATTCACATTCTTATAAAGGTTCGTAGATTCAAGAAAAAAAATATAACATTAGATTCATCTTCCGAAGATACTAATACGGAGATCGAATATGCCGAAAGTGATCAATCTAATTGGATAGCAGCTGAATATTTTGATGATAATGATCCTAAAGAACAGGAAACCTGTACAGAAACAACAGAGAAAAGAATGTTATCGGGAAAAAAAATACTAAATAAGACTGAACTAGAGATTGAAAACCATTTAACAAAAGAAAATGAAATATTAAAAACAAACATAGAAGAAGAAAGAGTGTTACAAATAGAATTAGATAGTGTCATGCAAAAAGGATCAGGAAGTAAAGGGAAAAAGAAAGGAAACTCTGGAGTGAAAATCCTCGCCGATGTAAGGAATACGCCTGAAAACAGTAGGTATTTTGATTTTAAAACATCTGGAAAGCTCACAGAAATAGGTTTAAACTTTGATATAAGTTCAGGAAAAATACCATCCTCTAATAATAGTCAATCGGAGAAAGAAAATCATGAAAATATATATCTAAATCCTATTCCGTCCTGTTCTGGAGTAAATACCGCGATGAATCAAGAAGCTAATGTGGAAAATAATGATTATTTGATAAATGACGCTGTTTTAGTTAGATACTACGTAAGAAAAATATGGAGGTACTATATTGGATTTGTTAAGAAAATTCATAATGAAAATGGTAAAACATTATTTACAATCTCCTTTCTGAAGACTGCAAAAGCTCCTAAGCTAAAATTTTTTTTACCAAAAAAAGTTGATCTCGATGTTATTACAAGCGATTCGCTTGTTAAAAAAGTAAGAATATTGCAAGATTCCAAACATTACTATTTGGTTGATGATTTTGACGAAGTTTATTTTGTTTAGTTATCATTTGATTTTGTTAAGCTATAATTTTATTTTATAAACAAATTGATTTATTTTTAAATTTATATCTCATTGGAAGTGGCAATTTTTTTCACTTTCACATCTACAGGCTGGGCGAAAAATCGTTCATGAAATGAAACAGGACGATAGTTAGGATAATTTGCAGTAATAATAAAAAAAATACTTTAGAACCCACTAGTAAAAAACTTTACTGCAAAAAACCCCAACTGGTTCGTTTGATCTATGATTTTTCACCCAACCGTACAATGTTTTTGTTTTTTGTGTTTGTTTTTGTGTGTTGTTGTTTTTGTATGCTAAGTGAATATAATTAATTAAAACAATATTATGTAAACCAATGACTGATTAGCTTAATAGTAAAGATTTTGATATGTTTTAAATTTATGTTTTGTGACATTATTAATGTGAGAAAAACAAATTATAAAAACAAAGATTATTTTTTAGTTAACTGGGTTATTGATTTAACACTCACAACCTTGCAGGGTTGCATAAACACAAAACATCAATAACATCATAAACACCAATTTTTGTTTTATACATTTAAAAAATTCAACATAAAAAATCTGCCGATCCAGAATGATAGTTAAAGATCAGCTGTTTTTTTGTTGTTGAATTTTTAAAAGTGAAAGAATAATAGATGTTGCTTATGATGTTAGTAAGTAAAAAAGGCCTGCAAGGTTGTTAGTGTTTTACCAAACTTTTTTCGATTCTATTTGAAAGTTTTGGTTTTGTAATTTAATATATTTGGATTTTACTACTTATTAAATATTTCTCGAAATATAATGTTTTTTTTTATTTATTCCACTTACCTACCTAAAATCTTACGACTATTTACACACACCCTAATAATTCTATTGTGCTACATTTATTTTCCAGTGTGACACATTCCGTTGTGATTTCCGTTGTGCGATTACGTCAAAAATTTGGTCCTGACCCATATCAGGTTTAGAGGGGTTGGCTTCAGACATCCTGTTATTATCCGGCATGTATCATTTAAGGCGACATCGACGACCTTTGCATGTGCGGACCGGTTCCAGACTGGGCAAGCATATTCGCCGGATGAAAAACACAGTGCCAGGCCAGTAGTGCGGAGTACGTCTGGGGCTGCACCCCATTTGGTAGTTATAAGTCGACGGAGAAGATTGTTTCGGGTACCAACTTTCATCTTAGTTTTATAGCACTGTGCTTTATAGTTCAGTGACCTATCCAGAGTTACCCCCAGGTATTTTGAAAAGTTTTCGTGTTGGATAGGAACTCCTTGCCAGGTTACATTTAGGGTCCGGCTGGCTTGTTGGTTGCGCAGATGAAAGGCACAGGATTGGGTTTTAGATGGATTTAGCTTCAAGCCATTCTCTTCGTAATAATTCCCTAATTCAGCCAAGGCTAATGTTAGCTTGTCTTCGGCCTCTTCAAAGGTTGAAGCTTGGGTCGTCAACGCTAAATCGTCCGCATATAGAAAACGTGTAGTAGATGGGCTGTTGGGTTGGTCATTCATATAAATGTTAACGAGAGTTGGTGCAAGCACGCTTCCTTGAGGAAGACCGTTTTTAAGGCAGCGCCATCTACTTTTTTCTGATAGAAGATGTACTTGGAAGCGACGGTTATGAAGTAGTTCACCCAGAATTTGAACAAACCCAAGATCACAAGTCAGGTTTTCGACTTTGCGAAGAAGTCTTTTAACATTAACAGTATCGTATGCGGCAGATAGATCAACAAGAACCAAACCAGTGATACTGTTTGCCTCGAAACCGTCTTCAATATGCTGGGTAAGCTTGAGCGTCTGACCGCAGCAAGCTTTCCCGGGTCTGAATCCTGCTTGTTCAGGGATCAGCTGAGTCTCTATAATCGGGGTAAGTCGGTTGAGGAGAAGCCTTTCAAATAGTTTATATAGGTGGCATAGGAGGGAAATAGGTCTATAACTTTTAGGCTCTGAAGGGGGGTTTCCAGGCTTCAAAAGTGCTACAACTTTGGCGCGTCTCCACATTTTTGGGATTTTCTTAGTTTCCAGGCAGTTATTAAAGCACATCAGGAGCCAAGATACACCAATTGGTCCGAGATGTTTAATTTGATCAACTATTATGTCATCTGCCCCTGCAGCTTTTCCGTTCTTCAGAGCTCTTATTGCAAGTATAATTTCGGTTAGTGTAAAAGGTTTGCTAATTTCATTTGAGTTGTTTTTATCTGAGATTTTAGTGAGATTTTAGTTTTTTGTAGTCTGGGTAGTTGCTTGGGTGGTTTACTATTGAGTAAAAACTGGTGAGCTACTTGATTAGCTGTAACATGTCCTTGGTTTGTAGCAGTGGGAGGGTTCCCTGTGAGTTTTTGAATTGTCGTCCAGGCCTTTTTACTGTTATGGGTCATGTTGATGTTTAAGACTGTAGACATCCACGTTTCTCTTCGGTTTTCGCTAACCATAAGCATCAGCTCATTACCAGCATTTAATGTTTCCTCCGAAAAAGGGTCATTGGTATACAATTGCTCATAACTACGCAAAAGTGCCGCAGAGTCGTTCGTAAGGCCTGGGATGTATGAGCTACGGCATCCTCTCGGAATATTTTGCCTAAAAGCTTTTCTTATGACCTCAATAAACTTTTCATAGTTATCAGGCGTGGGTTCTACCTTATCTAGTCCTGAATCCACGCACATTGCAAAGCCGTCCCAGTTTGCCTTTGACAAGTTAAACCTGCGCATGAAAGGAACTTGCCTCGGTGTGATAGCCGCTTGGACTTGGCATGCAATAGGTCTGTGTTGTGTGTTGGGAATGGGAGTACAAGTTGATTTTGAGCAAAGGGAACTTATATTTGAGCTTACAAAGTTCAAAGTTGTACCCTTTCTTCCATCGACAGCTGTTAAATGATGGAGGAAGTTTTGGGTCATGTATCAGGGTAAGGTCTAAGGAGTCTGCCTATTCCTCGACAGCAATACCATCAGGGTTCGATTTGTGGCTGTTGAAATCGCCGACAATTATTTTTATGACTCGATCGTCGAAATTTGTCGTTTTGTTAAATTCAAAAGGCTGATTCGGTGGCTTATACACTGATGTGACTGTACAGGTACCGATATCGACTGTAATTATTTCTATAGAGTTGTCACTCTTGCAGGATGTGGATGTTACATTTATGTTGGGTTTTGTGAAAATAGCACTTCCGTGCTTACCATGTGGTATCTCAGCCGTAAGGGTCCATCCAGGTATTCGTGGCCTTTGTTGTTCGTGGCCACGATGGGTTTCTTGGACACATAAGATTTCACAATGTGTCGTATTGCCAAGCTCTGCGAGAATAGTTGATTTAATCTCCGAGAATCCTTCAATGTTAATTGAGATTACTTTCAGAGCTGTCTTTGAAAGGGGTGGCTCTGAAAAGTGTCGTTGGTCATATTCGTTGTTTTGTAGAACCATTGTGTTGTAGAGATTAGTCAGTCTAGGCCACTGCGTTACCGTGATCTAGCTGCTTCCAGAATGCGCCGCGGGGAGGCTCTCTACTCGCACCCCATAATTATTCTCGTCATCTCATATAATATACCCACGTCATCATCACGGAGAAAGCACTTCACCCACTAATGTGGCTGATGAGATGTATTATCATGATGTTCCCTGGCAAGGATTGCCTCAGTAGAGTTGCAGATTTACACTCGCAAAGGCGTGATTCGAAGAGGTTTTAACACTATTTGTCCACTTCCAATCACTGCTGTTAAAGATACTTCAACCGGAGGAGTATGTCCATTGTCCAGTCGACGGCTACTGCACAGTGGAGTGAATGGAGCCGTGCAAGCGTCCCTCACCGCGTCACTGCCACAGCCGCACAGCTGGGTCTAGCGGCAACATTCGGTCAAAGTCAAATATTTTTATTCATTAAAATCACAAGGATCACTTTGAAACGTCAATTTTACTGCCTGTTCCTTCGCGACCAAGCCAGGAAAGAAAGGCTAGAAACAAGGCTGGTTGTTTTTTTTAATGATCCTTTTAGAATACATAATACAGAAAATAAATTACGTCTAAATTGTAACATTTTGAACGAGTTGGAGCAATTTCAATCCCAAGCTTCTCGATCATCTAAATAATTCGATATTTTATAGTAGGCTTTTTTATAAATTTTATTAATATTCTTGTGAACATACATCAGATTTTCATAGATGTATTGACAAGGGAATGTCATAACGAAGCTCTGTAGCGGTGTTTTGTTGCCGTGGTTCATGGCTCATGTGTGGCGACGCTAACTGATTGGCCCCCTAGATACGCTATTATTTGTTTGACATGAAAATGATGATGCCAAGTAGTCTTGGGAACAGATAGTCACATTAAGTACTTGAGAATCATTTTACAATAATAGCTACAATAATTGAAAGCAGAATAATCAATAAACATTCGTTTTTACCCGACTGCGCGGAAGGAGGGATATTTTTGAAGTGAAAACTTCTTTAGTTGCGTTGGGCATAGTGAAAACTTCTTTAGGGCGTTGAGCATTTTTTGAGATGGGAAAAAACCATTGAACTCGCGAAACTGGTACCGACACCTCTGTATATAATTATAACAAGTTTAATATTTGTTTTTTTTTAGTTTGTGGACAACTTTCTTAGTAAATTTTCATGTTTATGCGACTTCCATCATGACCATTTCCCAACATCAAAATTTTATTTTTTATTTTGTTTAGGGGCATAAGACAACTTTCTTAGTAAATTTTCATGCTTATGCGACATCCATCATTATCATTTTGCAACATCCAATTTTGTTTACGCGAGTTCCATCATGACCATTTCCCAACATCAAAATTTTATTTTTTAGTTTGTGGAGGGGCATAAGACGACTTTCTTAGTAAATTCTCATGCTTATGCGACGTCATCATTTTGCAACGTCAACATTTTACTTTGTGGAGGGGCATAAGACAACTTCCTTTGTAAATTTTCATGCATAAGCGACATCCATCATGATCATTTTGCAACGTCCATATTTTTTTTGAAGTCAATACTTCCGTAGGCGCGTTGGTCATTTTTGAGATGGGAAAAAACCATAGAACTCACGTACTTTATTTACTAATATTTCATTGGCATTTTAAAAAGTTTATACATTTCATTTTTATTTTTTGTGTAGTAAACTATCCTTCAATATATATTAGTTAATGTAAATTGCAATACATTACATATTCCTAAAAATTTATAAATAAATTTTCTCGAAATTATTTATTACTTTAGGTGACAAGTAGCCTATATACTAGTTATTATCTATCTATATACAAAATTTCATCGAAATCAGTCCTGCCATTTAGTAATGAAAACGTGACAGACAGTTATTTTCATATTTATATTATTAGTGTGGATTATGTCGTTACAACTTTATCACAAATGATAGTCACAAATCGATAGTTATAAAAACTAAATTAACTACCCTGAAAGAAAAATTGCCACAACTCTAATTTGTCCATAATATCGGTATTGTAGTAGTTCACTTTTGACATAATACACATACTCGTATCTACAATAACTTTTTATGACGAAGGCGAGGATATTAAAAAGTTTTTTTCATAACACTTTGTTAACAGAAATTTACTTTCAGTCCTTGTGCTAGAAATCGTATTTTCAGAGCAATTTTAGAGTTAACAATGACCTACTTTCAGAGCATGAGTTTCATAGCAGAGTTTCATAGCAAAAATATTTTCCGTACAAATAGAACTAAGAGTTTATCTATCACTAAACGTTGTCAGATTTATAGCGACTGAGATAGCAATATCATCGACCCACGTTTTATGACTCTGACTGCCAGCCGCGTTGGTGTCTAAGGGCAACTTGCACATCGATGTCTAAACGTATTTAGTGGCTAAATAAGGAGTTGTAAAATCATACAAATACGTCAAATTCAAACATGTTTAGTCGCGAGATCGTTGTTTAAGCCAGCCTAAGGCCATATTTTTAACAAACGTAAGCAATAGAACACACCTGTCAAATCTACTTCATAGGTTGCCTGTAGTGAACATGAACTGTAGACGTATGCCCGCTTATTTATAAATGGGCATCGATCGATGTTACGTACAACCGATATCCGTAAATACTAGATCCTTGACCGAGTGGCTAAAATACCTACAATAAAATAGAAATACGGGGGTAAAATTATCCTATCCTACTAAAATTATTATGCAACATCCTTTATGATCATTTTGGAAAATCAATTTTTTTTTAATTATGCCTCATCCACAATGATCACTTTGGAAAGTCAATTTTTTTTTATTATGCAACATCCTTTGTGATCATTTTGGAAAATCAATTTTTTTTTAATTATGCTTCATCCACAATGATCATTTTGGAACGTCAATTTTTTTTTTATTATGCAACATCCACTGTGATCATTTTGGAACGTCAATTTTTTTTTTTTATAATGTAACATCCACTAAGATCATTTTGGAACATCATTTTATTTTAATTATGCTTCATCCACTATGATCATTTTGGAACGTCGAAATACTTTTTAATTGCTTCTTCTACTTCGATATCCTATTTGATTGCTTCTTTTACTTCAATATCCTCTTTGATTGCTTTTTCCACTTCGATATCATCTTTGATTGCTGCTTCCATTTGGATATCCTCTTTGATTTGATTGCTTCTTCCATTTCGATATCGTCTTTGACTGCTTCTTACACATGGATATCCTTTTTGATGGCTTTTAACAGCTCGATATCCTCTTTAATTACCTCTTCGACTAAAAGAAAAACACGCGAGCTGCGAGCAGCTCGCGCACAACGCAACCTCTAGTCCTTATTATATAGATTATAGTGTAATAAGGCTCTAAGGTTCAGATACGCCGCTTTTCAGCCTCGCCTATGTGTGTCTACTGGCTTCACACATGTGGGTATGTTCGTCGTGAACACTGCAAATACAACCCTAAAATTGCGACGTAGGTTGTCAATTTAGCTCAACATACGAGTGTAAAATAGTAATTTGATAGAAAAATACGATCTCCAGTCGGCCTCTCAGGTACTTCTGAATTATAGAGGTGTTCCGCTGGCGCCAGTTCGACATGCTCTTAGATAAATGAACAGACCTTTTGTAGAACACTTGACGGCTTGACGGTTCTACAGACGGCAAGACTTTGTACACAATCTAGTGCGTTCAAGCTTTGCTCTTCTTTATTCTACTAGTGGTTCGCCGTGAACTGAGATCTCACGAGTCTCCCATAATAACAAAAAAAAATAATTAATCTTTGACTATTAAAATAGTCATATATAGTCAATGGCATATCCAAATAACATATCCTACAGTTTCATTCAAATTACAAGTAACGGGAGTTCATGTTCATTGGTTACCCTTTTTTGGGGAAGAATATGCAGTTATTCTGGATTTCAGTCTTTTCCCAATATTTGTATCACTAAAGCTACACGCAAATCAAATTCCAGCATATTTTGCTTGTTGGGCTCTTTTCATGATTAGGTTAATATCACATTTTTTCGCCATAATTATAGTTAAAAAGACTTGGGAAAGACATTTGCCTTACCACTACTATATAAACCATTTTCCAGAGATTTCATTATTGGTTGCGGTTGCCTAACTGTTGTGCCTTTATGTTGGCACCAGAGTTTTTAATATTTGGTTTATAAAAGCTCGACAGGTGAGTTTAAGCTATGATAAAAGACAAGGCGATAAGTCCGCCCTTTGTATTTCCACGTGTCTAGTTGTTTTTTAAAAGTAAGTGTGATATACGATAAAGCGTTGTCTATCTATATATAATACTGGTCTTGTATTGTATAGTGTAAAGTTATATCGAAATCTACACGACCAAAGCATTGTATTGAGTGTCGCGTTCATTTTATTCCCAACTAGATTGGGCTGAAATTTGGCTTGTCCATTATGACCTTTCTCAGCTACCGAGATACTGGTTGAGTAATTGCTGCTATATCCGGAACAATTTCAGTTACATATCAGTTTGAAATTTGATGCATTTTAGTGTCAGTATTTACGTTGCCAAAATGGATTGAGAAGGTCTAGAAGTTATGTGCTTATTTTTTTTTGTTTTTTGCATAACTTTTATTAACAATATTTTCCATTACCTATTAGAATATCCACTAAAATATTTGTTCTAAGTTTTTTTCAAATCCAAAACTACTCTACTACTTTCTCATAATAAACACATTGTGACCGTACGAAACGGCAACGTCAAGCACTACGCAGTGCGCACGGGCTTTAGACATAATATTGTTATTTTCATAGCAGATTGGCAACGTTGCATGACATAGAGTAGCACAGAAATCTAGAGACAATTTTAACATCTCATGTATTGTATGGATAAATGAAAAACGTCCTTTCAAAATGAAAATACTGCATAGTTCTTTACTGCTTTATTATCAACTAGATGTTGCCCGCGACTTCGTACGCGTTACACTAGGAATGTGTAAGTAAACTAGAAATAAAACTAAACCCGCTATTGCAATTTGATTTTACACCCCATTTTTATCCCATGGGAACTGATTTATGGGTAGCCTATATGGTAATCCAGGTATTGCTATTGGTATATTCTACGTTTATACCAAATTTTATTGAAATCGGTTCAGCGGTTACGACGTGATTAAGTAAGAAACAAACAAATATAAAAACTTTAACATTTATAATATTAATAAATAAATAAATAAATATCGCTGGACATTTCACACAGCGCTATCTAGCCCCAAATTAAGCAGAGCTTGTACCTACTATGGGAACCAGATAACTGATAAAATACTTATATACTTTTTTTGTAAATACATACTTATAATATATAGAAAAACACCCAGACACAGAACACATATCCGTAGATCATGCAAACATTTGTTCCGCGGCGGGAATCGAACCCACTACCTCCTGCGTCTCAGCCGGCTATACGCCCACTGCGCCACGGAGGCAGTCTTAAGAAGAGGAGGAATTAATGTGATTGATACCTAAACCATTTTTCAAATAACCCTATAGCATTATTAGAAAAGTGTTAAAACATATAAAGAATATCTAATTTCTTCACAAAGTAGGAATATTACCTAGTCTAGAACGAACACTTTTCTTGGTAAATAATAGTCTGTCGACAATTATTATCGAGGAAAGTGGAGAAATAAATGGCAGAACTTTATAAATAAAACTGCAAGGGAATTATATGTAATTGCATATACGGCCTGTACGGTTCACAAAATGTATTCACCATAATTATTTGTTAATTTCGATCGGTCAAGATACATTTTTTTTATACCACGGCTGGTAAACAAAAAGTGGTAACAGCCATTGTCTTCCCACACTAGGCATGGCTGTATCACCAGTTTAAGAAACTTTGAGTATATTATTGTACCGCAACGCTCACCCAAAAATTCACAGATCATGCAAACATTTATTTCCTACCGGGAATCGAAGCCGCAACCTCAATGCCAGCTCCACATGTAAAATCAGTTAATACGATTCTATATGTGTGTTTTAAATTATTGTCGTACGTAACAAAACACTTAAACTTACAAGCTGATAACAACAAAATGATAAACAATCTAATGTGTAACGGTCTTATTACTAAATAACATATATTTAGATGGAGGAGTAGTAGTAAATTGAGGATTGGTTGAGGTGTTTTCTAAGTAAAAATTGGTAAAATAAACTCACATATAATATTATTGATAAATTAAAGAAATCAAAAAGCCACACACAAACATTCGTTTAGGAGTTGAAGATGATGTTATTGATGATGCGACCCCCTAATATACTCACCTATAGTACGTGTTTTGCTATGTACGACAATAAATGAAAACACGGGTAGGGCTAAGGGCCTAGTATTGTTGTAAAAATAGGTTTTTTTTAATTTATTACCTTACAAAATATGAAATTTTTATGAACCTTAATATCAAATCCTAAAATATGAATGAAACAGCCTGTATAAAATAGGTAAATAATCATATTGATTCATCATGTAAGGTGCCTGTTAAACTGACTAAGCGGCAACGTCGCAAAGGCGCCGCCGATTTACGTTAAAAATTGTTTGTTGGAAATGGAAATTACTGGACAAATATTCAAGCTACCTGTTTAGCCCACTTCTAAAATCAGTTAATACGATTCCGGATGTGTGTTTCAAATGAATGTCCTACCTTCATAATGAAAAAGGTTGTATAATTTTACTTAGAAAACTTTCGTGATTGATTTAAATAATTATTATAAATACGGCATTTATCACGTACGGTCTTATCGGTGTTTCGACCGACAGTTTGAGACACTTCGACGGATCGCACTCACCCTGATGAAGGTTTACGAATTGAACCAAAACATCGGTCGAAACAGCGATAAGACGGTACGTGATAAGTCCCGTATTTATAATAAAGATTGTATAATCTTTCTTCTCGAGGTGGAGGTTGGAATAAAGAGATCTATCTCAATACCCAATACAATACTCAATACATTTATTGCTTTCACATAATGACAAGTAGTAAGTTTCACACATGAACCTCTCCTTTTTACCAATATTTCCTTTACTGTCAACAAAATTGTACAATACTGCAGAACGTATTTGCGGCCAGTCTGTATAATTGCACAAATTATCACTAGGCAAACTATGAGTCTCGTATACAATTATAGGCAGCGTTTACCTACAGTAAACAGTCTTTAAGGTTCATTATTCCAGCAATCTAGGAAAGTGGTTCATCAGTAATGAAAGGAACACAACACAGTGTATGTCAAGCATATGTCAAGAAATGTGTGAGGGCCGTGTATTTGCATTCATATAACTTTGTTTATGGAAACTATTTTTGAATTTGTACTTATTAGGTACCACCTGACCCACCATATCAGTGTCTCATTGATTTCTAAATCGTTAGATTTCAGTTTTTCCAGTATTTTCAAATATTTCAGGCAACTTTACGAACTTTTCTTTCCCTAAAACCTTATTCGGACTATAAGACAGATTTAGTTTATAAAAATTGCCATATCAGTCCAGCTGTTCCGAAGTGATGTGCTTACCAACGAATAGCATTTAATTCTTATTTATGTAGAGCAAAGTCTGAGTGTGGTGGTACTTCCCCGGGCCAGCCCTTTGACAAGAAACTCTACTACTCTTAAGACAATGCTAAAGTAGTATTTACCGTACTACCCACATAAGCACTACCCACTAATTTTCTCTTTGTTTCCGCACACAATAATAACTTGTCAACACGTGGTACTGTCAGAAATAGATTTGCATTCAAATGCGTAGGCTCCCTTCCTACTATAGTCCTGTGTTCTATTTTGTGTACATATTATATAATATAAATATTAATAATAAATATTGCTGGACATTTCACACAGCGCTATCTAGCCCCAAACTAAGCCAAGCTTTTTTTTTGTAAATAATTACTTATAATATATAGGAAATCAACCAGACCCGGAACAAATATCTGTAGATCATGTAATCATTTGTTTCGTGGCGGGAATCGAACCCACTACCTCCTGCGTCTCAGCCTGCTGTCGTCCGGTCGGCCGGTCGGCCGGTCTTGTCTTGTTGTATTTGTTTCAGAGCTTTGTGTAGATAGTATTTTTTAAACATTCGCGATCACTGTACATCATCATCATCATCATTCTCAGCCCGTGTCGACCCACTGCTGGGCATAGGCCTCTCCTTGTTTCTGCCACTCTTCCCGATCCTGTGCCAGTCTGAACCACGTACAACCCACGGTCTTATGGATGTCGTCGACCCATCTCGCTGGTGGACGTCCCCTATTTCGATGGCCAGTTCTCGGCCTCCACTCTGTTAGTGCCTTAGTCCACCTGTCGTCACTACGTCTGGCCAAGTGTCCTGCCCAACTCCACTTGAGACCCAATATTCGCTTGCTGACGTCTTGTACTTTAGTCTGCTTGCGAATTTCGGTATTGGGAACTCGATCTAAGAGTGTGATGCCGAGCATGGCGCACTCCATGGCTCTCTGTGCTACACTTATTTTGTGCACAGCCTCCTTCGTGAGCCTCCATGTCTCGGCACCATAAGTCATAGTTGGCAGGACACATTGGTTATAGAGACGTGTTTTAAGACATTGTGGAATATGCGTGGATTTTAATATATCATCTAGTTTGCCGAAAGCTGCCCATCCAAGTTGAACACGCCTGGTGACTTCCTTTATTTGATACTCTTTGCCAAAAGATAAAACATGGCCAAGATAAACGTACGAGTCGACCATTTCTAGTTTCTCGCTTCCAACAACAACGTTTGGGACCGAAACTCCAGAAATACTCGACATAACTTTCGTCTTGCCCATATTCATCTTGAGGCCCACTCTGAAAGATGCATTATAAAGCTCATTCAACATGGCCTGCAGGTCGTCCATCGTCTCGGCAAACAGAACAAGATCATCAGCGAACCACAAATGCGACAGGAAGACACCATTAATATTTATACCACATTGGTCCCAAGAAAGCGTTTTTACGACGTCTTCTAAGACAGCCGTAAAAAGCTTGGGTGAAATTGTGTCTCCCTGACGCACCCCCCTTTTGATCGATATGGGGGTTGTTAAGTTGTGTAGCCTCACTTGCATGGTAGCTGAGCTGTATATCTCCCGAAGCAGATCCACATACCGGGCGTCAATGTTGCAGCGATGGAGAGAGTTCAACACGGCCCAATGCTCAACACTGTCAAAGGCCTTTTCGTAATCGATAAAGGCCATGCAAAGGGGTCGGTTGTACTCGTGACTCTTCTCCATCAGCTGCTTGACTGAGTGTATATGATCAATGGTAGAGAACCCACTTCGGAAGCCAGCCTGTTCAGTTGGTTGGTATTCATCGAACGATCGGGTGAGTCTATTACATATAATTTTGGCAAAAAGTTTGTATATTTGCGAAAGAAGACTTATAGGCCTGTAGTTGCTTATTTGCTTTTTTTTTTTGTACATAATTACTAATTAAATTAATTAAAACGGATATTTATGTACCTTGCCCGTGACCACGGCTGTTGCGCTGAAACTTCGGGATAACAAATAAAAAAGCTACATCGACGATCTCCGTGGCGCAGTGGGCGAATAGCTGGCTGAGACGTAAGAGGTAGCGGGCTCGATTCCCGCTGCGGAACAAATGTTTGCATGATCTACAGATATTTGTTCCGGGTCTAGATAATTTCTATTTAAGTACGTATTTACAAAAAACAATGTATATAAGTATTCAATCAGTAATCTGGTTCCCTAGTACAAGCTCTGCTTAGTTTGGGGCTAGTTGACGCTGTGTGAAATGTCCAGCAATATTTATTTATTTACGTACGCGATAAATACCCGTTTTATTCAGTAATTTGTGTGGATACACAATTTACTGAAGACAAAAGTTCACATGGCCGTTGTTGTATTTTTTTTTATCTTCTTATTCCGTCTATTTAATACCTAAATTTATTTATTTAGTTTCAATCGAATTACCGTCCTTACATCACTTTTCGTTACGTTAATATTAATTGATCTGCCTCAAGACTTGAATTTGACATTAGGCAGTGTGATCGCACCTTTGCTATTCATTATTTCATTATGCTAAAATCGTCTCAGTTCACATACTGCAGGGAATGGACACTCAGTTACACGTGTACCCATGTTTTGATTATTAAATCGAAGTATGTGAACTTGTATAGAATGACGTGCTAAATTAAGAATGGAAATCTATTAGCGTCATATTTTGGTGCAGATATGTTAAGACTGTTCTTCTCAGTCGCTACAGTCTGGGCAGAGTGGTCATGATCGTCACTTCGGGGGTAGTGGTGCGCTTCACAATCCTTCGCCACTTCTCTCGTATCGCCGCATTTCTGGTGCACTCGTACAGGGAACCGTCAAGTGCTGTCTTAATTCGGTCCATCCATCTCATTGGTGGTCTACCGTGTGGATGTACCCTCAACCTTCCCCTGCACCACAGAACATTCAATGGACACATCTTCACGTCGCGAAACATGCTCGAAGAACATGAGAATGCGAGATTGCTCAGTAGAAGAAAGACGCTGCTTGATGCCGAGTTTTTTTTTATGAATGAATGGTATTGAATCTAGAGCCTCTAGCTGGTACTTCGCTGATCCGTTCCAGAGGTGAGAACAGTACTCCAGACATGATCGGACTTGTGCTTGGTAAGTTGAGCAACTGTCCCGGTGTGAAGTATTACCTCACCTTTGCAAGTATTCCAAGCTTCTTAGCGGCCAGCTGGACTTTCGACTCAATGTAGGAGCCGAAATTGAGAGTGGGTGTTAATGAGATACCATGAAGAAGAGAGTTCTTGGAGTATGGGCTGTAGATGATGATAATATTGATGTATATACCCTCCGGGGAGTTTTAAGTCCACGTTAGAAGGTGTGCTTGGTTATTGCAATATAAATACCCAAAGTGACAATTTTATACCCTCTGATCACTGGGGTTTTTCATTCTCCATTCTTCCCTCCCCTTGATAAAAGAATATTACTTTAGAAAATGCGAGATCTTTGAACCATTATAACTAGGAACTAATTTTTATCACTTATACAAAATTCCGATACAAAAAGTTGACCTAATTAGATTAGTTTCTGGATACAGCCTGAATTGTAACACCGTGATATCACCGAAATATCTTGTCCTACATTTTACAGGTAAAGTCTATATTAGGAAGTCGACAACTGCAATGCCTGGATGTCGCTCAATTTTCATTAATAAAACTACCGGGTTAAGCGGTTTTCTGTGTTCATCCGAAAATACCTCACTTCGAAATGCATTTGGGCCGATGTAAAATAGCTGGATTTGATTAAAGCCTCGGAACTTCGAAAGTCCATTTCGCATATAAGTTGCATAAGTGTTATGTTAAATTGTTTGGGAAATGAGGAAATTCAATTCTATTGTAAAAAAAGTTCCCGCAAGCTACTGCGAATTGTAAGTTTTCTTGATTGAAAAGTTATATTATATGCGACTAATTGGGAACTCTACTTAAAAAAGCAACACCGAAAATCTATCCATAAAAATACTAAATAGCCGGTATAAATTCAACCAATCAATTGTGCAAAAAAACTCCCTCATTAAAATTTACAAATCGACCCCAAAACCAACCGCAACCCTAACCTCTATAGGGTTATCAAGCAAAATAAAAGGCCAATAGGTCTAAGGGTCACCACACTTAGTGTCTGACATTTCAGCATGTGCATAATTGGTCGCGGGAGTGACGTGGCCTCCTCTAGGGGGGCAAGCGTCGACGTGTCAGCCGCTGAATTATATATGGGCAGAGAAGGCGGATGGCTTTGCCACTTAGCAGGCCCTGAATTATGTATGCTACAGCCATGATGCCATCCGATTGTTTGCATGCATTTCCAGGATTTCAGTTACAGTGCACATTTGGTACTATTTAGCTATCTTTCGATAAGTAAAGGTCGTGATAAATAATGACGAATTTAAACTTAGATGTTTTAATTGAGTTTCACATTTTCTCTGATATACATAAGTGTAGAAGGAAAATAATAAAAAACAACAAAATAAATAAAAACACTTAATAGAATTATCTTAATGAGAAAAATAATTTTCAACACTTACCTACCTGTGGTGAAAAATTACTTTGCAATTATTAGTTTCTTAGAAGATTAATAGTTTGTTTATACTACACTGAGATGGACTAAACATATGGTCCACCTAATGGGAAGTGATAACCATCGCCTATGTTAAACATGTTTTATATTATATAGGTACATTAAACATTAAAAAAATAATAATAATGTGTGCATTCTTAAACAATTGCTTGAATTGTTTGTGTAAATCAAAAACTCATATTTCAATACTCCCCAGTAGTTACTCTCACTCTAGGCTCATTTATCAACCTTTCATCGCTGCAAGTTAAAAAGTCCATTACTTAAAGCGTAGAGAACTGCATTAAAATGCCATAACTTTAGCTGCGCCCGCGCAGGTGTCCCGCCGGATGCGGCTGAAACACACGTAGAGGGGGAGGAAGGTGGGGTTGGGGGCGCCGTAAGCGAGAAAGGAGGTTAAGGAAGGAGAGAGGAAATACAGAGGGTGCGTGTGAGATGTGACTAGTATTTATTCTGTTAACGTCTCGAGAAATTTCATGCAACTTTGTTTATCGTTTATTTTTCAGAGTGCGATGAATTGAATTGATATGGAAAAAAATCCGGGCTGTCTCATGGCGGGTTCCTATATCCATCGGTAACCAACTACGACTCGTTTCTCCTTGAAAACGTGTCAAAAGTTTGACACTTTAGTATAAGACATAGTATTTAAGCCTGGAGTAAAGTTCTTTCTCAGTAAACGTGTCTCATTCATCTTCGACTATAACTTACGATGAAGTAGTGGTCCGAGAATTGTATGTTTATAACAATCCTTAAAAGTCTGACAATCTAAAAAAGCAATTGCATTTACTTGACATTTACAAATTTTAAAAAAGATAATCCTGTGGGTCTTATCACAAAAAAAAACACTGCTTAGCGAATGTTTAAAAAAATCCTATACAAAAATCGGTAAGGAAGTTTTTAAACAAGTGATAAACAGTCGTTTAACTTTTTTGTGGTAATAAGATTAATATTTACCTTACTAAATTCTAATAAGTCGGATTTGACAGATGTCAAAATACTACCAACGAACAGAAAAAATACAACATTGGAATATCGTCTTGTCGAAATATTGATCCTAGAAGAACTAGTGTTTCTGAGTATAATTGAAATGAAAACTTCTTTAGGCGCATTGAGAATTTTTTGAGATGGGAAAAAACCATTGACGTTACTGTTACCGACACCTGTCACTGACTACTGACACTGACTGTTACTGCCACCTCTGTAGATAAGTATTTGTAGTGTAGTCTGCTTTTATTTAAATTTTCGCCTTAGTCGGTACTCCCGGAGTGCCATTTTTTTTTAATATAAATTATACTCATTATAAATTTATAGTGTATGAATAAAATAATAATTATTTGGCCTTAAGTGGCTGATTTAAAATTTCTTTTGTAGACGTACATCAAAGACCGGCACCGTAATTTAAAGCAGTTAGCAATGAAGATCACGTCTTCACGGAACAGGTCTGGTTGAAGCGGTAAGGAAAAACATTTAATCAATACATGATCTGACTTTCATTAGAGATTAAAACGGGTATTTATCGCGGATGTACCTTTTTTATTTGTTATCCTGACGATTCGACCGTGTTGCAACAGCCGTGGTCGCGCGGGTGGACTATGATGATCATTATATTTTATAAGGGATTTATCACGCAACGTTTTCCTCCTATTATTTATTATTATTATTTGGAGCCTGTACCGTCCCACTGCAGGGCAAAGGCCTCCCTTCCTTCCTTCCACTCCACTCTATCATGCGCGTGTGTGGTCCAGTCTCTTCCATATACGAGTCGAGTTCGTCTTTCCATCGGCGTCACGGTCTGCCACGTGGTCGTTATCTGTCTTTTGGGCTCCACTCGGTGGTGGATTTTGCCCATAACTCCTTCGACATGCGGCAGACGTGTCCCGCCCAGTCCCACTTTAACTTGCCTACTTGATGCCCAACGTCCGCGATTTGTGTTTAGGAGCGCAGTTCACTGTTTCTAATGCGGTCTGTTAGTTTGACTCCTAGGATACTGCGCTCCATGGCTCGCTGACAAACCCCGAGTTTGGACTATGCGAAACTTTATTCAAATAATGATTGTTAGCATGTTTTTTTTTTAATTATAGGCTAGCATTTGACCACTCTCTCGCCTGATGAAATCACGATGTTTTTTTGATGATGATCATTACAATCTCATCTTTTCTATTTATAAACTTTCTCGTAAAATCCAGTCCATACATAGGTTGATTAGAAGACAATTCTGTTAGCGATAAGACTGCCAGTCTAGTTAAACTATGTTTTAAATATTGTTTCATAATTGAAGTGTGGTGTACAATGACGCGTTTTCTATCTATCTTTTCGTTTCAGCTGTAAGGGCGGCACACAGGTCAATGACCGGATTTTTTTGGTTCTCCGGCTGCGCACGCTTCCTGTCACAATTTGTCTGTTTGTTTTTTTGTCGCAACACCGTTACTGGCCGGTTTTTGTTACATCCGTTTTTAGGGTATTATGATGCAATAAAAATTCTACAACTCATTAAGAGAATGTGGCAAAATGCCTTTATTAACAGAAATAATATAAACATTTATTTCCAAGAAAAACAAAAAAAAACAGTTGGATCGTCTAAAGACCGTTGCAAACGATCTATAGATAGCTCAACTGTTCCAGTTCACTACCAGGCGGAAGTGTTTCCAAGACACTGACTGCATTGCCCCGCTGAATTGCAATTATTTGAATTTACGTTATACATTACTTTATATGCAATCACACTAATATTATAAATGCGAAAGTTTGGATGTTTGATTAGTTGATCGAGCGAAGCGAGATCTCTAAATCAACTTGGGCAAATCGGCGTTGTATGTATGTTTGTCCGAGGATAACTTTCGTAGCGTTTATCCGATCATCATGAAATTTGGTAAATAGGTAGGTAGTGATGGCATAATTTTGGTGTGACTCAATGAGCTAAAAATACTGCGTGGTTGTTGAGATATTGGGGTTCAAGAGGGGTAAAAAAAATGAAAATGAGACTATTAGGTCAACTGGGACGTCAAATGAAAGGTCTTTATTAGTACATTTAAACCCCGTTTGTTCATTTTAGTGTAATTTTTGTAGGTATTGAGTTATTAGCCAAAATAAAAACAAAACTTTGACTAAATTCACAGGGTACATCATTGACCCCCCAATGCTGAAATTTGCTATTCGTGTAGCTTTAGTGACACAAATATAGGCAAAAGTCTGAAATCCAGAATAACTGCCATTTGTACTCAAAAAAACATAACCAATTTACAAGAACCCCCGTTACATCTAATTTGGATGAAACTGTAGGTCAAGTAGGTTGGTTATGTATTTCGTGGTACCAATTTATTAGTCAAAGATTTAAGCCGGCATGCACAAAGATCACTAAACGTATTAGCGACTAAACATGTTTAAATTTGAAGTATTTGTATGATTTGACAACTCCTTAAATCATATTTAGCCACTAAATACGTTTAGGCATCATTGTACAAGTCGCCCTAAGAATAATATTTATCTTGGGATATTCGTGAGATCTCAATTCGTGGCGAACCACTATTTATATAAATTCCAATGGGATCATATTTAAGCAAAAAAATCTCTTATCGTCCTGTGGCTGGTATGATGATGATGAATAAATGTGATATTAATGTCTTGTACTAGGTGAAACACCGACCTACCACACCATTCTACCGTCGGTGATCCTCTCAATAATCCATTTCACTGATACTGCACTCGCTAATTTAAATTGACACATCAGGCCAGACGGAAATACCAGCCGTCTGCCGTCCGGAGATGGGGGCGGGTGTACACCCCCCATAACTTTTAGCTGGAATCACAGAGTAGGGAAAACTTTAAGAAGCAGTAGTGAAAATACTCGCAAATGTAAAGTCTTAACTGCATATATTTTTTATCATTTGATTTAAGCAATCGTAAAACTTGCTACTCGTACATAATGTGAAATAAAAGCTAAAGCATTCATTGAAAAAAATTTAAAACAAGTACAGCTCTAATTAGTTTACAATGTTGACTTGTTTACCTAAACAATATTTGATCGAGCGAAGCGAGATCTCCAAATCAACTTGGGCAAATCGGCGTTGTATGTATGTATGTTTGTTTAGGGGGTTGTTGAGATATTGGGATTCAGGAGGAGCAAAAAAAATTAAAATGAGATTTTTAGGTCAAGTGGGACGTCAAATGAAAGGTCTGATTAGTATATATCGACCCCGAACGACTTTTCCAAAATTCACAGGCTTACACAGTTATCTCACAGTACTGAAATTTGGTATGCTTGTTGCTTTAGAGACACAAATACAGGCAAAAGTAGCATAACTCTAGAATAACTGCAATTTCTATCCATAAAAAAACCTACCTAATTACATGAGCTGTCGTTACATAGAATTTGAATGAAACTGTAGGTCAAGTTATTTGGTTATAAATTACGTGGCACTGTTTTGATAAGCAAAGATTACTAATAGTATTTTTTTTTGTTTTTATGCGAGACTCGCGAGATTTCAGTTCTTGGCGAACCACTAGTATATTACGGAAGTATGTATTGTAAACTAGCTTCCGCCCGCGGCTTCACACGCGTGATTTGTCAATAAAAAGTAGCCTATGTGTTAATCCAGGTTAAAATCTACGTATATACCAAATTTAATTGAAATCGGTTTAGCTGTTACGACGTGATTTAGTAACAAACAAACATCCAAACTTTCACATTTATAATATTAGTGTGATATTTGATGTTATAATAATGTTGTGCCCTCAAGACACCACCACAAGAGCTTTGTATTAGACAATTTCCTTATTTTTGTAGTGTTTGTTCTGCCTTTAAAATCTATATTTTCTGTGACTGAATGCAGTTTGCTGTTATAATAATGGTTTTTGACAGTGTGAAACTGCCTTTCAGATGAGCGCTTGGATACAGATTTTTAATAAAGTCTGATTATTTTATTATTGAAACTAAAATAGACGGTTTGACGGTCGCAAAGCCATTTTATTAATTCCAGTTTTTTAATTCTGAAAATAAATTTTAATTAGTAACTGGTTTTTGGTTCAGTAAATGAAAACCAATCCATCAATCATACCGAAAATTGCGAATCAAACGGGATTTGGACCCACAACCTTTCTCATTTTACGAAATTGGACTACAGTATCAATGATGATTTGCCATCACACATGATTTGCCATGTACAAACACCGACGATACATTTACTTAATATATTGAACCGGTTTGTATTATATAAATAAATCAATTAGATACGGGAACGCATTACCAATTTCAGTATGGGCTCGCTTCTCGTCCAGTGCGAAACGTATGGATGTAATTTATGGCTCAAAGTGCCGGTAGCTTTTAGATCTGCTTAAAAAGATAACTTGATATCTGTGGGTGCTACGAACCGCTACAGCTACGGGTCTACGAACCTACGAGCATTTAAGTAGTGCAGTGCAGTTATCGTGCTACGATTATCGGCATAATATGAGTTCAAGGTCAATTTGACACCGTTTTCAACGGTAACTAATATGTGTGCCTCGTGAAATATCCAGTGAAATCATACGTAAGACCACATTAATCTAGAAAGTGCTATATTCACAAGTGCACTCCAAAATCAGAAATCCAGGCAGTTAAAAAGCAGTATAAAAAAACTGAATGATGTTGGAAAGGTCTGGTTTACCAAGCCCCGTCAGGTCCTGGTCTCGCTGCGCGCGGCCGGATGCAGCCACGGCAGCCGCAGCGCTAACTCCCGCTCGGAAATCCTCGCAATCAATGTATAAATAATCGTTTACCAATGCGTCCGAAAACACGCAAACCACCACCAGTAGTAAGATATTTCAGGAAGGTATTCCCCCGTTCGTCAGACGCAACTTCAGCACATCCTATTTATAAGCGGCTATGTATAAATTCACTAAAAGTTAACACCACAACACACGTAACGAATATAAACTCGGAAAAGCCTCTATTAATAATCGACCGACTGACTTTGCTACCAAAAATAATAGTCTAATTGTGAAAAGTTTATGCGCGATGGGTCGTGGACCGGGGCTATCTTGGGGCGGCTAAACTTAGTGGTGCGTGCGAGCCAGAAGGTAAAATTAGTGTTGAGACGCTGTCTGCTGCGCTGCTTCTGATGACGCCAGCTCACTCGCCTTGTCCATTCACTCACCTCGCACCAGCCCGACACGTAACTGCCAAACTTATCACATTCCATTTTCGAATTAGCCGCCATGTTGCCAGGTGACAGAGACCGTGGCTGCCATCTTGAGTTTTGCTGATTTATAGACGCATCATTCACCATGTCAATCATCCTTCCTTCGTGATATAGGGGGAATTTGCAATTCTTAGATACTCTTGACGTCAGTGACTGTTAGATTTATGATTATCGAAGGAGAGTTTATTGGTCTACATTTCAAGGATATCGGTAGCAAGGCCGATCGATTTTACTTCAAAATACGTAAATACAAGGCAAAGGGGCAGGGATACACGCTCGCTTTGTTCACGTGTCTGATACTCACGCCTTTGATAGCGGCGTTTGAGGATACGGTACGAGATTGACCTTGTTTTAGCTCACCGAAGCTTTGAAAACGAAATAATAACAAATTTATTTTCACAGTGAATTGCATTTTAAGGCATCGAGTGAATAACAACCTCTCAAATTTCAGGCCTTATTGAGTTTTAGAGGCTTTGACCCGAGTAAATGTGGTGGAGCGGCAAATCAAAGGGTTTTTCAGGGTCTTTTGTTTCCAGTGGTCCATTAATGAGAGGATAATTATCTGAAATGTCCACCGGCCTCACCTACCTGTGGTTTTTAAATCATTAACCCAGGATCAGGGTGAGTGACGGAATCGGAACGGAGGCGACTAACGGTTAGTAGATAATTCAATTTTTCCGTCTACAAATATTTATTATCAGTCGTATGTTGTGCCACTGGATTCTTCTTGTCACCTGTTTCTAAACTATTCAAAAACGTAATCTAAATCATGACGTAATCTTAATTCTGATAATCCCTTACTTTCAATTCTTATTTGCGAAGATATAAATAAAAAAAAAAATATATTGCTGGACAATTCACACAGCGCTATCTAGCCCCAAACTAAGCAGAGCTTGTATTATGGGAACCGGATGACTGATAGAATACTTATATACCTCTTTATTTTTGTAAATACATACTTATAATATATAGAAAAACACCTAGACACGGAACATATATCTGTAGATCATACAAACATTTGTTCCGTGGCGGGAATCGAACCTGCTACCTCTTGCGTCTGAGCCGGCTATATGCCCACTGCGCCACGGAGGTCGTCAATATAAAGCGAACATTTTCTTCAACTAAGTTAGCTAAGACTAAGTTTACTGTTAGGTACACTCGTTTAGTGTTTTAACTGTAACACGATTAGGAAATACGGCATGTTATTATTTATTATTAGCCGCTTCTGTCCCACTGCTGGGCAAAGGACTCCCCCCATTCTTCTCCGACATCTCGATCCCGTGCGATGGTTATAGAAATCAAAAATAATTCTTATGTGCTCGTACAAATATAAAATAAAGTCGCGTTAGTTCCACCATTTATAACTCAAGAACGGCTTGACCGATTTTGATGATACTTGATTTGTTGCATTTTTCTCCGCACCAATTAGCAGAATGACTATTAAAATATCTAAAAAAATTACACAAAAAATAATTATGAAGAAAATTCATTTTCTCATACACAGATGCAGCTAATGATGGCCGATTGACAATGCTACCGGGGCGACGTATATTGGCAGTCCGCGTCAAGCATAATAAATATTATTTTTGTTCTTAATTTTATTGTGACTAATTAGTGTAATTGGCTAATAAAAATAATTTGTAATACTCGATTCTAGATTACACGAAAAACTACATGATAGACGCATTCTGTTGAAAAAAACTGAAGAAAAGGACGAATCTACAATTATAACGACTAGCTTCCGCCAGCGGCTTCGGACACGTGGTTTGTCAATTAAAATAGCCTAATCTAGGTATATTATGACCATACCTATATACTAAATTTCATCGATATCGGTTGAGCCGTTTTGACGTGAAAGCATAACGTACAATCAAAGTCACTTTCGCATTTAAAACAAATTTCATAAAAATTGGTTCAGCAGTTACGACGTGAAAGCGTAACAAACAAAAAATAAACAAACTCACTTTTCACATTCATAATATTAGTATAATAAATAAATAAATAATGCTGGAAGTTTCACACAGCGCTATCTAGTGCCAAACTAAGCAAAACTATGGGAACAAGATAACTAATAGAATACTTACCTATATACTTTTACTGTTGTAAATACATACTTATAACATATAGTGAAACAACCAAACCCGGAACAAATATCTGTAGATTATGTAAACATTTGTTCCGCGGCGGGAATCGAATCCGCAACCTCCTGCGTCTCAGACGGCTATTCGCCCTCTGCGCGGAGGCCATCGAGTAATAATGGTTAGCATTATAAAATACTTTACCCTTGATACATTGAAAATAAAAGATTTAAGCTAATTTCAACATAACGAACTTTGATTCTACAAGCGAACTGAAAGAATTACAATCGATGATGTTTTGAGATTTGACTATGGTCCTTGAGTTTGCTCTAAAAATACTCCTGGCGCGCTTCCAACCGCTGGACGATGATAATAAAATGCCAAAGATTGAGGCGAAGCGGTCAGCAAACTACGCTGTTCTATGTACTTATGTAATGTACCTATCCTTTCCAATTTCTTAGTGGCTGATCATAATCTATGGATACGAAATACTAGTTACAGCTGTATAGGACATTAGTGAGTATATAATTTAACCCTAAATATGCATCTTTTTAAGCATGTTTCCCGCTACATTCAAAGCGTGACGTACAAGCGTCACGTACGTCGATTACCTTTGTAATGTAGATAGCAATCGCCATGTAGAAATGCATGATAAAAAGTATCCTCCAGGTAACAATGCGTACATAACTAGAACACCAACAGATAATCACCTTCATCACGCGCGCTTGCTTGCTGTCTGTTGCTGGGCAATGCTGGCGGCACTTATCACACGCACACCGCCGCCGCCGGGTGGAAATTGATTGTTTGATTTGCACAAATATATATTCTGAATAAATCCACACACGATACACAGAAATTTGGAATGAAGACCGATTTTGGGTGTTTTTTTCATAAATGAGCTGCATTACGCTGCCACTCGTTTGGGTACAGCCAGGTTTGTGGTTTAGCTCAATTTAGGTGATGGTAGTTTTTTATATCTACCGTGCACATAGGAGAATAAAATAAAATGTTGCCCATTCTTCTCAACATCTTTTACTCAAGACGCCTGAGCATAAAACTTCTTTCTTCACTAACTCTTTCACTGTGACGGCTATCTGCTTGTGGAACTCTCTTCCAGTGGAAATCCGCAGGGCAGCCTCTATGGGAGTCTTCAAATCCAAACTCTTTAAACACTTCATCTCTCTTCAAGATACCCAACAAAATTGAGCACTTTATGTAGGTATTTTATGTATTTCGTTTATGTAAGTGTATTATTATTATTATTAATTATTATTTTTTTTAACTTAAGCTTAAGTTGTTTTACCTCTCTATTTTCTATTCTATCTCTATTTCATGGCACTACCACTTTCTCCACACTACACAAAGTTTAGCTGGTAGAAAATGCTAATTAGCATTAAGTTCGCCTATGTATTATTTTTTTAGTGTAATAAAGAATTTTCTAATCTAATCTAATACATAAGAAATACGTTTTTTGCGATAACTGTGTGAACGAAACACAAAGGTTATCCAAATTTCTCCGAGATCAAACCTGAGTCTTGTCCTCTGATCGGCATTGCTTTATGGATCGAACTGAAGTTGCAGGGAAACCAATATGTCTTCTATATAATCGACACAGTATTGATGGAACTCTAAAATATATAGGTAGGTATCTAAAAAAAATCGGTATCTAACAAAAACAACTGACTCCTTGACTCCTTCCTTCTCTTGGGGGGGGGGGGGGGGGGGTCTCCACTCTAGAACCTTTCTGTCCCAATATTTAGACATCACTATCATACTCTAAATCGTGATATTTTTTATTTTTCACATTGTTGAACAATGTGTTTCACTCAAAAACATTTGAACAATTCTTTGAAAATATTTTATTTACTGAGAAATAGTTCAAGCCGAATAAAGAAGGATGTTTCCGCACGATAGGTTACATTTCAATCAGTGCTTCGTACATGGAGCTACGAATGGCCTCATATTTTACCAATCTTCCAAGTTTTTTAAGAATTCCAAAAAGAATTACGTAGTACGTGTGCTCTGAAATAGCGAGTAAGTACTATAACGCGCACTCACGCAATTTCAGCTGAAAATTCGTTCAAGCAGAAAGGTTCTCGAATTGAGACCACGCACTAGACAGCGCAGCGTAGCCCCCCCCCCCGTGATGTATAGACAACTTAATAAAAAGTTGGTCCCAGAAAATGATCTCAAGCAGTTGAGAGGTCTAGTTCATCTATAAATCGTTTGCAACGCTATTTAAATGATTCAAATGTTTCTTCTGTATTTTAAAATCTTGTAAGTAAATTCTTTCTGTTAATAAATTTGTTTAGAAACTTTACTGTTTGTTCTGTATTTTATCAATAAATAATAGTATAAAGGGTGTTTGTGTGAAAGGGGTTATTTTGATGAGCATAATAAATAAAATAGTGAAATATTTACCATAGAAATATGAAATTTATTTCGGCATGTAAAAACAAACACTTTATTTAACTTATGTTATGATACTGTATTGGTGACGTCTCGAAATATCTCTTGTTGTCCCTTTCTAACCCAAAACTCGCGTCCATGTTAGAAAGAGATCAAATTGGCCTTTATTTTTGGATGTCGATTGCAAGAGTAGGCAGCAAGTTTTATATCGAATTAATCACCTAAACTTTGTTGATTTTCTGTAAAATTTGATAATGTGACAAGTAGTTTCCTTATCGTAGTATTTTTTTATGTTTTGAGAAACCGTCATTTGAATATCGTCGGTATAATTACCAAACACCCTGTATATATACGTACTGTTAATAAATTTGATCCATTGACGCCTCCCAAGCCGTAAGATGCAGGGCGCATAAGATTGGTCACTCTAGAAATGAATTACCTACATTTAGAACTAAACTAAAATGATGATTGATTAAAACTGTAAATTTAAAGTACATCATCATCTTCACCATCAACCTTTAGCAGTTTACTACTGGACACCAAATCATCGGCTGTACTCAAACAGTATGTACCACGTACAATGCGCAGATCGACGCTCCATCTAGCCGGCAGGCGTCCTACACTACACTAACAAAAGCGTGGTCACCACTCTAGAGCTAGAAATTTGTAATTACATTCGAATGCTGTTTTTCTGGCGAAACAACAAATGTTCGTGCTGTGCATCTGTTTTTCGCGTAACGAATGATACAAATAAACAGAGACATACAACACGAATATTCAGCGTGGTACAACAATGAGGCCGTATCATCTCCAAAAAACAAAGCCACTTTAACCCTTTCATAGTTCGGTTTCCAGACGAAGCGCAAGAAGGTTGATCGTATTTATCATTTATTCAAAGCCGCGAGTGCTGTCTCGATGCGAACAAGTGTCTGCCACGTCACTCGCGATTGTACGAAGTGCATATTGTATGGGATCAAGTTTGGAAGGGAGTGATTGCAAAACTTTATCTGACGCTTGCCTTTGCTTTGGAATTGTTTATCATCAAATTTTTGGACTGTTGAAGTCGGAATAGTAACGGCCTAGTCTAGTATTAGTGATATTCATACATTACTACAGATTTAGGACATATAAGCTTCTGAAAACAGTTCAGCTGTTACGATGTAATTGAGAAACAAACACACAATGAAACTTCTGCATTTATAAATATTAGTGTGTTAATTATTTGTGTGTATATAATTCTAATTGAAAATTTTATGCCCTATTAGCTAATACCTATATATAAATCTCGTGTCACGGTTTTTGTGGTCGCACTCCTCCGAAACGGGTACACCGATTTTAATGTTTTTTTTGTATATTTGGTAAGTATGCGAATGGGTCGTAAAGTATTTTTCACCCTTCTACCCCCACCCTCCCATTTCTTATCGCGATATTAGTATTTTTTATGAACAGTATCCATATAATTTAACCGTCGTTTATTGACGTGAAGACGTGAAATTTCAAGCGAGTGAAGCCGCGGGTCATCTAGTTTTATTGTATAAATCATAACTTGTGTCATAAAATTATAATGAGGATCGAAGATACGAATAAAATCTACATTAAAATGTATAAGAAGAATAAACTATATTCTAAATTTTAGAATAAAATAATAATAATAAATATTGCTGAACATTTCACACATTTTTATCTAGTCCCAAACTAACCAGAGCTTGTACTATGGGAACCAGATAACTGATAGAATACATATATACTTTTTTTTTGTAAATACATACTTTTAATATATAGAAAAATATCCAGACACGGAACAAATATCTGTAGATCGTGCAAACATTTGTTCCGTGGCGGGAATCGACCCCGCTACCTCTTGCTTATCAGCCGGCTATATGCCCAGTGCGCCACGGAGGTCGTCGGAGAATAGTAGCCGTAGTCAGAAAAGCAGTTTAATAGTCATAATGTATTTAACACACCAGTGACCAATATTTTCAGTCTCCAATTTATTGAATTTTGGTTACTCGCCAACCACGAAACAGGTAAACAAAAAGATAAAATAATGTAACTAGGACTGCCCCATCTGATTATGTAACATCTTAGCTCGACCTACTTTAGGGCGACTTGCGCAACGATGCCTAAACGTAGGTATGTAGAAGGTAAAAATGATTTAAAGAGTTGTCAAATCATACAAACACTTCAAATTTAAACATAGTTAGTCACTAAATACGTTTAGGGATCGTTGTGCAAGCCGGGTTTAATCTGTGGCTAAAGTAAACGCGTCATTAAAAACCGCCATCAGCCGTCAACACGGATGTATGATAATTTCGGTTGGGACCGCTGTAGGTAAACTGGCGAAGACTATAAAATAGAGAAGAGAAGACAACTTTGTTAAATATTTATGTAATAAAGCTATTAACTAATGGGTTGACCTACCAGGAAAAGGAAAATGCAGTAAACTTGTGCTCTGTGTTATATGCTTTTGATTTGTTACATTTCAGGTTTTAATACATTTGTAATTTGTAATTTATTTATTTCATGCAACATGTAACTGAAGCAATGTGAACCCTGGAAAATACATTAGTAAAATTATGTGTCGCAGATTCCAGTGCCCGTACTTAGAACTAAATGAGTTTGACTTTCCTTATTATAGGTATAATTCACCCATTTACAATATTAATTTCAAAAGAAACACTAGTGGTTCGCCCCGAGCTGAGCTCTCGCGTGTCTCCCATAAAAAGAAAACTATATTATTCGTAATCTTTGACTATCAAAATAGTGTCATAACATAAACAACCACATTACTTGACCTACAGTTTCATTCAAATTACAGGTAACGGAAGTTCATATACAGTGGTTACCGGTTTTTGGAGTACAAAATGCAGTTATTCTGGATTTCAGTCTTTTGCCTATATTCGTGTTACTTAAGCTACACGAATACTAAATTTCAACATTGTGGGATTACTGGCGTACCCTGTGAACGCAAAAACTACAAAAATTAAACGAAAAATAAAAACGGGGTTGAAATTTACAAATAGGCTCATGTTTTTTTTTTACCCCTCTTGAACCCCAATATCTCAACAACCCTTCAACATTTTTAGTTCATTTAGTCACACTAAAATTGTGCCATCACTACATACTTATATATCAAATTTCACGATCAGATTAACGCTTTGAAAGATATCCTCGGACAAACAAACATTCATACATACATACATACAACGCCGATTTACCAAAGTTGATTTTGGAGATCTCCCTTCGCTCGAATCAATAAAGAAAATATTAATAAATTAACATGCTATGCCATGGTAACACTGCTTTTTTGTAAGTATGTGTGTGTGAGTGTATTTTAGAGTGCGTTAGGGGAGTGGGTGTATGTGTGCGAGGGTGTGGATGTTTAGAGTTGTGTGTATGCGGGGGTTTGCGTGTGTGAGGGTTGGACGGTGTGTGTATGAGTGTGTGTATGTTTAAGGGTGTGTTAGTATGGGGTATAGATAAAGATAAAGATTACGTTTATGCAATACATGGGCTACAGTAGTTGGTAATAAAATAACCTAGGTACAGCCATAATCAGCATACAAGCTGATCATGGCAAAATTAATTACAAAAATTATACGTTAATTATAATTAATTATAAAAAAAATGTCAAGTCATGGGAATGTATCTATTAAATAGTAAGTAGTCCATAGTAAGCTTTCTGTAAGAGTATTTTATTAATTTAAAATTATGAATTTAGTCAATTTCTAAAATAATTGCTAACTAAATGAATGAACTCCTTTATTGTACACAGTCATAAGAAAAAAAGAGAAATAAAATATAGAACACAAGGCAAAAAATTAAACGATAAATTATTCAATTATCTGTATTATTAATTTCTAATTTTTGTATGGATTTTAAATCTGAATTATATAATAATAAAAATGTAAAATAGGTAGATTAACGCTTTCACGCGATTTCTTCCATACATCCTCATGATGGAGGTGATTTTTGTTATGATTAAAATAATACGAATTTATTAGTAATAAATAATTATCAGTAAATTAATCGCCACGAACCAAATACACGGATGTTTGGTTCATAGCGATTAAAATATTTTTAACACGCAAAATTTTACATTACTAGGACAGAATATTTTGCGTGTTGGAAAAGAAACAGTTATTTGTCCTAAAATACTGCTAAGTACATTATTATGTTACCTAGACTCATCTCTTCGAAGTTTGATTAGGTTACTAGAACAAAAGGCTCTTCAGCAACGTAAAAAATGTTAGTATTTCGGTAGCAAAGTATACATTTCGGCCTTGAAAAAGGTTTTCTCATTATTCACTGAAAAAGTAGCCAGTTCAATCCAGTTATAGCAAAAGATACTAACTATTACCTTATCATAATGATACTTTGCCTGGTTGTGATCTGGAGGTGGCTATAAAGAAACCAAAAACATTTATTTAGAATATAATAGAACAATAATTTATTTGCAACATCATCATCATCATCATTGTCAGCCTTTCTCATCCCACTGCTGGGCATAGGCTTCTCTTCGTTGTCGCCATTCACCTCTGTCCTGCGCTGTTCTAACCCACATACGACCTGCGATTTTTATAATGTCGTCGACCCATCTTGCCGGTGGACGACTTGCGTTCCTAGTTCCATCTCGGGGCCACCACTCAGTCAGCACCCTGCTCCACCTGTCATCACCGTGCCTGGCCACATGTCCTTCCCAACTCTATTTGAGTCCCAATATACGCTTGCCGACGTCTTAAACGAATTTTTGAATTTCGGTATTGGGGACTCGGACTCTCCTATTTGCAACATACTTAAAGTTAATACTTAATAAACAAATCTAAATTTATGCACAAAGTGTAGTTGCAAAATGTCCTTAACTCATCATGGTTGCAACAACCAGCGCAACAAAACAAGCAAAATAAATCAAAAGTGTAAATAAATAAATACAACTAAAAAAACAACGATTAAATTAAGTTAAATTACATACTTCAGTGGTACCCTAGACGGTGATAGTTTTAAAATAGCAACTAGCTGTTGCCTGCGACTTCGTACGCGTTACATTTCTAAATGTGTAGGTAACCTAGAAATAAAGCTAAACCCGCTGTTGCAACTTGATTTGACACCCCATTTTTATCCAGTGGGACCTGATTTATGGGATACAACGTAGCATATGTGTTAATCCAGGTTATAATCTATGTACATACTAAATTTCATTTAAATAGTTACAGCCGTTACGACGTGATTGAGTAACAAACAAACGAATAAACAAACATCCTTACAATTTCAAATTTCGAACTCTACGTCACTATGAGGCCGTGTCCTAAACGTGCATAACCTCTTTAAGCTTAGAAACCTTTAAATGAGGTACTAATATAGTACGGTGACTTTCGAGACATTCCTATTTTAAAGAGTATTTGCTTATGTTTTTAAGTGAGTTCAAACTTTTTTGAATAAAATTGGATTGAGTTTTCAAACATGTGTCAAAATAAAATGTAATTTAAATCAAAAGCACTAAGGAGTATTGATATCAACTTCGGAGCAAATCACCGCCAAAATAACTTTCTATTCTTTTTTAACCCCGTTAGGGGATACATTTCAATAAAATACGAAATACGTCTTCCATCAATTCTGTTAAAAAAGGTTTATACAAAATTTGAAGTAGATTGAACCAAGGGATCACGTTGTCCCATACAAACTTTGTCCCCCTTTTTCACTCCCTTACAGGTAGAATTTCGGAAAATCCTTTCTTATCGGATGCCTACGTCAAACAAAGAACACTCCCTCTAAGTTTCAGGGCTCTACGATCAGCGGTATAGGCTGTGCGTTGATCCGTCAATCAGTCATTCAGGACAAAGCCTTTTATATACATCATGTAAAAGGCCTTCCTGATTTTTCTACCCGTTAATCAAATAATATTTAAGTTTTAATCTAAATCCATAAACACTCTGCAGGTTCCTTATTGGTTCCTTATTTCAGGTAATAAAACTTATACACTGATAGGGTATACTAGTATACACCGATAGCAACGGCACTTTGCAAATAATACTTTTATTTGCATGGGACGAGAGTCTACATTGGCGTGACACAGTTTACAACTAGCAAAGGGCTAATAATGTACAATACCGAAATTGTACTTATTGTACAATTAATAACTGGCGTATAAGAACATTAGTTTATTTTTGTACATCCCTACTTTATATAAATGGAATTTCTTTAACAAACCACAAGAAAAAGGTAAAAAATCAAAACCCAGTCTACACAACTCATTCGAGGCTGGGGCGGGCGGGCGCCGCCCAAAATAGCTCGCACGTGCCGTCAGCCGCGCATGCCCACGCGCCGGCAAGATGGCCGCCTTGCATGTGTGCGTCACTGATGCAACACAGCAGCATGCGTAGCGTTCGGTGTTCTTATAGTTATGTTTTGTGAATGTAGATTTGTTATGGCGCCTTCTTCGCCTTGATACGTAGGTATACTACAAACGAAGATTTTTTTTTAATGTCATTTGGTTCGTTAAACTTGGATAAACCGTAATAACTGAGGCCTGAAACAGTTTTGATTATAGCACACGTTGTTATAGGCTTTACGATTACGAGCCAATCTTGCTTTTAAAGATTGTATAATGAACTAAATTCCGAGGACAATAGCGGTCAATGACAACTCTCTCTATAAACACGGTATTGGTATTCTGTGACATATCCGCCCATATACCTAAGCTTTGTAGCACGCTACAATATTATTTTATTTAAAACTTTCATTTACTAACATAGTTTAAAAGAACCTTTATTAACATTGATATGGATTTTGAACATCTGAAATAAATAACTATTTATTTAATTTTAATTTTAAATTAATGAGAAATAGAGGATGGTAGAGGTGCTAGGCAAGCCTGGTCCATTTAAAATTCTATCACGTGTAAGACAACGATTGCGTTTTTTACCTAACTAATGACACGAGTTTGTGGGTTTATTATACTACGTGTTTTGTTATGTACGACATTATATGAAAACACGGGTAGGGCTAATTGCTAGTATTGTTGTAAAATAGTTTTTTCAAAAACATGTTTCACTTTTAAACAAACTGAATCGTAAAGTCCTAAAATATCAATTAAACAACCTGTATAAAATAGGTAAACAAATCATATTAATTCATCATGTAAGTAGGTACCTGTTAAACTTACTAAGCGGCATCGACGCAAAGGCACCGCCGATTTACATAAAAATATTTATTCGAAGTTTATCAATTACTGGATATATATTCAAGCTACCGGTAAAATCTAAAATCAGTTAATACGATTCCGTATGTATGTTTCAAATTAATGTCGTACATAACAAAACAGGTTGTATAACAAACAGGGTAACAGAAATCAATTGACAAACTTTTGCAGATATTTCAAGTTGAAGACAAGCATATAAATATGTATTCCATTATGATTCACCAATCACATCCTGAGGAATTCACAGTCCACACCTTCTCCCACACGTGTGGACCAGACACAATCGGAAGAGCTTCGTGAATCACAAGACTTCTATTAATAAAGTGCTAATCTTTTTGCGTAGAATTGTCTGGGTGTGTCATAAAATGAAATATGCCGATGTATGTCGTTTCTACGACATTCACGAGTAATTATTGTCATAAATAGGTCAGTATCCGTAAATAAGCCATAAAGATTTGATCCATTGAATGTAATTAGTACCTAGTCCCAATTAAATGCATAAAAACTTTTTGAAATTTGAAAAAAAAACAATTTGACAATTTTATCGTCGCAAAACCACTATAGTTGCCATTTGGTATACTACTTAAAGAATCTTTTTTTAGGATTCTGTACCCAAAGGGTAATATTATATAATAGTTAGTATTATCTTATAGAGTATTATTATATTTCTAATACTAATTTCACCCTCACTTACTGGAAATAAACATATTCATGGGTAAATTTAGGGTCACATTAATAATTGGTAATTTTGAACATTTAAAGGTTTTAGCGATAAGACCGCCTATTGTAT
Organism: Philereme transversata; assembly: GCA_963924445.1. NCBI lineage: Eukaryota > Metazoa > Arthropoda > Insecta > Lepidoptera > Geometridae > Philereme > Philereme transversata. Next base: position 19,122,239 of record OZ004342.1, read on the forward strand.
TTACCTTTATTTATGTGTCATTGATGATGTAATTTTGTTAGGTGTGCAAAAACAAATATACTTATCTAACATTTTACCATTGTTGAATTAAAACTGTAAAAATTGATTGATCAAGAAAATTTAACTTCAGAAACTTTTTTAATTGTTATAAATAAATAAATATTGCTGGACATTTCACACAGCGTTATCTAACCCCAAACTAAGCATAGCTTGTATTAAGGGAATCAGATAATTGATATAATTAAATATTCTGACCCTGAACAAATGTTGGTAAATATTATAATTATGTAAGTACCTATCTTGGATTTTTTTTTGTTTTATTGGTGGCTGGAATAAAAAAAATCTATTGAACTAAATAATTATATTTTTGATTGATTCTCAGTGTCAGACTTACACTCAACCCAATGGCGAGCACATTTTTATAATTTCTTTATGTACAAGCCCTTTTATCTCTCGGTTATGCTAGATAAATGTAGAATCAATTTTGTGTCATATATTACCCAAAGATGTGAAGGAAGAGCTGACTAAAAACAAAGAACATTGTAACATTGATTGATTGACTGATAACTCTGTATTTTTACACTAAATTAAAATTACTTGACTAGAAAACTTAGAATCATACGGAGTTGTACAATGGGTAGCCTAATCGCTTAAAGCGATCTTAGCGAGGTAACATTTGGTAGGTACTCAAAACTACTCACTGGTCATTCAAAATGAAATCTTCAATTTTCACATTTATAGTAACGAGTGGTCATTTGGTTGTCAGCAGTACTGCACAATATTTACTCAATATGAACCTATACCCAACTTACATACAGCAGAACAGTTCATCGATCCCAGGTAGTTACATACCGACGCGAGTACCAGGCTACCATACTTTACGAAGAGCTCACACACACAGCTTCCGAAAGAGTGGGAGAGTAACAGTGTAGACTACAACTAGTATCGCAATTTGGGCTGTATCCTCTCGACGTCTGACGTGGCACCATTGAAAAATACAATAATTAGGTTTAATAATCATTTATTCTCAAAAAGATAATAATTATCACCGACAAGAGATATAGAAAAAATATTGTAGTTCGTTCAAATTTAGGTAGGTAGGTATTCAATTAGCAATTACAAGGTGATGTCATAATAATGTCACATTGTGGGGTTATAATAACTTCACTCTAAATGTTAATGAATATTGAAATAGAGAAGATAAATCACTGGTTATTTCATGTACAATGTCCCACCGTGCCTGCACAACGGAGCACGCGTCGCGGCGCGCGCGCAGCTAAATATAGCATCGCCTCCCGTAGAGCTGAAGCCGCCTCGCTGGAGATTTCCAAGATTCCTTCATAATCATTGTTGTTTTTTATACGGTGTTGAAGACTGGTTTATGATATTCATGTAAAGGTTTGGAAACCGGAACTTTGAAATGTCTCTGTTACTTTTTATAAATATTTACAAGATTAAAATACAGAAGAAACAGTTGAACCATCTAAAAATCGTTGCAAAAGATCTATAGATAGGTCAACTGCTCCAGATTATTACCAGGCGGAAGTGTGACCAAGACACTGAATTATTAGACATAGAGAGACATACAATCATTTATTCACTACATTAGCACACAATACAGTTAGATTTTAAATCAGAGAAAAGACAAAATAAGAAACAAACGAAAAACATTAACATAACCTCTGTAGATGCCTGGTGTTTATAAGACAGATTTTAGCTGTGACCGCTCTTACATCGGGCAAACCAAACGTACCATAGCCGAGCGTGTCATAGAGCGTGATCGGTCGTCTCAATGCGTAGATACAGTTAGTGTAGTATGTCGTAATATGAGCGTGGACACTTCTAATTCTGAAGACCAAGTGAGGGTAGTTGCTGCAGCCAAGTACTCCAGTCAACCCGTGACCACGCCTGTTGCAACACAGCCGAAACATCGGAATAACAAATAAAAAAGGTACATAGGCGATAAATACCCGTTTTAATCAATAATTACATTAACATAAACAAAAGAGAACTAAGTTAATACTGTCTAATACTAGGTTAATACTTAATGTCGCTTTTTAGTATGAAGGAAGTTTTCAGGAAGTATTGTAGTTCACATGTTTAAAAGACAGGTTTATTTATGCAACTACGTACCGCAGTCACTAGGTATAAGTGTACTATTCTAAAAATTAGTACATCTACTCTATTTTCAGTTGATTGCTTTTCCGCAAAGATACGTTAAAAATGTCGTCAAGTCAGTGTCAAATACCGGCCTAAAAACTTTCACAGTATAGCCAACTAGCACATACGAATTTACTAATATGAGAGAATGTAATTTAGAAATTTGGATTTCATACATTCTGTGTTAACTAGCTAAAGTTCTATATAAAGATAGTTAACGAATGTAAATTTTCTTGTCAATACCTAATATGTCATACTAATCAATCAGCTAAAGCTGGAACAAGCTTATGGCCCACCTGATGTTAAGTGGTAAACATCGCCTATAACAAAGTACATATTGACTCGTACCATGCACTGCTCTGCGTCTATAAACTTAAGCCATACAGGTGTAAAGCCTGATGTGTCTGTAATTTCAGTGGCAACCGAAAAAGTATTTTATTTACCCAGTCCAGTCAGTATGTATATTATGTCTTTGAAATCTAAATTTTCAGTGCGCGATATATAGTCTCAATTTACACAAAATAACATAAAACAACGTGCGGTCACAAAATGAATGCTAAAGTAACGTCTATTTATCTCGAATAATGAAATAAAACATTTAATCTCCTAGCCCCATGCACGTTTTGCTCGTATGGCGTTGGGCTGGGAGAGTGACAGCTGCGTAAGCGCATACCACTCGTAAATTTGCCTCAGCCAAGTGAGGGCGGCAAATGAACACTACTAACCGACTGCAGAAAAAGAGGATATAATTTTAATTGCTGAGCAGGTAATTATCTAAATGCCTATTGTAATGCAAATGGAGTATATAATGTTTGGATAATTTGTAGGAAATATAAATTATTTACAAAGGAAATTATAGTACTGCTTCAGGGAGTAGATATAGATTAATAGATAAAACACCTTTTTAGTAATTACATAACATCAAATACATACACACAACAACAAAATACTCAGTCTACTAACCGACTGCCGAAAAAGAGGATATCATTTTAATTCCTGAGCAGGTATTCATCTTAACAACTATCTAAATGGCTATTGTAATGCTAATGGAGTATATCATGTTTGGGTCATTTGTAGGAAATATAAATTATTTACAAAGGAAATTATAGTACGGCTTCAGGGAGTAGGTATAGATTAATGGATAAAACACAACAACAAAATACTCAAATAACTGAAAACAATATAAATGCACAATGTGCAGTCTTGTTGTCATTATTTCTTCCAGACATCCTTAGAAAGGACTTTGAGGAAGAATACAAATTCATACATACCTACTTACTGATATTATAAACTCGAAAGTAGCTCTGTCTATCTGACTATTTGTTACTTTTTCACGACAAATGGCTGGACCGATTTCGATTAAATTTGGTATACAGATTGATTATGACCGGGATTGGGACAGATGCTACTTTTTATCCGACTGCGAAGGAGGGTATTGTTTTATTGACAACAGATGGTTGCGAAGCCGCCTAGTATTCTACAAAAAAACATAAATAGTACCAAAATAAGTTAAAAAAAATGTAATGTAAACTGAAACGGCAAGACAAATACGTTGAAGATATTTTTATCCATTGATTATATTTATCCATTCAGAGATCAGAATAGACTGGTATACATCCTCTAAGAACACATTTTTCAGGCAAATTAAATTTGTACTTACTATTGAAATAATGATCACTATCGCATGTTAACATTTTACGTTTGATTTTTTTAGTCATAGAATACTGGTGATTAAAGTTGATAAGCATAAGGGTGGTTTCTGCGTGTTTTGGTCAGGTGATTTATGATGTTTTTGATAGTGGGTGATATGAATGTAATCGTTAAACGAGCAACTTGGAGTTTAATTCCTGAAGAAGGTTAAACATTTCACAGCTGTACTAGATTTATCTATATTTCTCAAATACCTATAAATGAGGGTTCTACGACTGTAGTGTATGCTCTTATGGTATATCTAGGTCGAGTTAAATGTAAATAAGAAAAATTTATTTAGACTTCAATAAATAATTATGTACTAGTGGTTTTGTTAGAATAGTAGACCTCGCGTCCCAAGTCCAAAAAGTAATTTGCGCAACAAAATTTACGAAGAAAGTCCAATTTTAAATAGAATTACAGGTGCTTGAAGTTTCCAATTTTCCAATGTAGACTTTTGAGTAAAATATTGGTATAAGTTTTAGCGATTACTCGCATTCCCTTGGTCTTAAGAGGTATATTATATAACTAATAAAAAAATATATATTAGTTGGAAGGGTATAAATAATTTTGGTCAGTGCTAACAGAATTTAATTTCAATAACCTACCTTAAGTCGTAGATGTACATAAAATTTCTAAAGTCGCATGATGTTGCCCATGATTGAGCAATTTTAATTGACCGTGTAGTGGCACTTTTAGACACGTGCACCGTGCGCAAAGTAAGCCGAGATCCTTTGGCAGCTGCGGTCGATTGTGACGGTGGTGTGACTCAGGCCTCGAGTGATTCTGAAAACTTTGATGATTATTCTGTAGAAGTATAAAGTAGAGTATAACGACTCGATAGAGATCATTCGATGCGGAATGAACATGTGATGTTGTATGATTTCTTTGATTATTGGCTTTCTGTTTTCCAATTCGATGTTTTGTCAAATATTAAAATATTTTTTTCATCACTTACCTTCTGAAACTTGGTTATTGTTAACTCGATAACAACTCCGTAAACGCGATTTACGGCTGTAAGTTTTGAAAATCGAATGAGGCTCATGGTATTATAAGCTAAAATTAAATACAATCTCCATGACAAAATTAAGTCCTTATTTCTATTTAAAAACGAAAGGGGCAAGTCACAAAAAAAAAATATAAAACAATGGACATCGGGAACGCAAATTTTCGTTTTACCAACAAACTGTTAAGAAAAAGATTTTTTTTAATTTCCTCGCATTTGTGATGAAAAGTTATATGTTATACTATTATCCTTTATTATTGTGGGTGGTTATTAATTAAAATAGTATGTATCACGTGTTACCTTTTTTTAACAAAAACACATTTTTAATACAAACATGAGAAGTAATCTTCTAAATATGCTGAATCTTATCGTCTATAGAAATTATAAAATCATTGAATCCATTCAACAAATCTGACTCATTTCTCCGAAACCTAAAAAGTTTAACGATCTTTCAAACTGTGAAACTCTTGCGATATTTGTCTGACTTTTCAAAATGTGTCCAACAAGAAAATATGGTATTGTAAAAATACGAGTTTTAGGGATTTCCCTTAAACTCGTATTCCTTGAATTTTCATGAGTTGACAGTAATCTACGGATTCTATACGAGTACCTACCTCAAGTTTGAAAACCTCAACTTGTAAAGGCAATGTGAAGTTGGAAAATACCTCTCCTGATTATCTCTAACTTGGTTACAGCTGGTGTTGTTAATTGAGATTGCAGTCTTGAAGATCACACTTGGTAAATTATCACTTTTAAATGTGAAAGGTTTAACTTAGAAAACTTTCGTTCGGCGCGGATCGCACTCACCCTGATTTCGGATCGGTTCACGAATTGAATCGAAACATTGTCGGTCGAAACACCGATAAACGGGTCCGTGATAAATCCTGTATCTATAATAATGATACAAGTTTTTATCTATAAATGGATGTATGTTAATCATTATTATAAATGCGGGATTTATCACGTACCGTCTTATCGGTGTTTCGGCCGACAATTTTTCGGTTCAATTCGTGAACCTTCATCAGGGTGAGTGTGATCCGCTCCGAATAAAGTCTCGCCTCGCACTGCTCGCTGCAGCCTTCTGCGCGTGAGTCGACGGGCGCGGTGGTGGGGATTGCGTCAACGATGGCCTAGCATATTGACAGGCTGCGTAATCATCATTACCATCACTGCTGCTCTCTTCGGTAGTTCTCGGTTCAGGCAAACACACAATACTAACTATGTCTCTACCAGGTTCACTCACTTTCTGTCGCATGCACCATGAAGACATGGCTTCCAGGTTCGCGATAGAATCCATCCCTATCTCCCCCCTGAGTAAGTAAGTCCCTATCTCTGTTAAAGTTCGGCACACGACTTATTTCTATCGCCTCTCGGATCTTGCAAGGAACGAATAACTTCTCTTTCGCTAAAACCAGGGCTCTGTCGAAACGTATGTAGTGCCTTGAATCAGAATCTAGGATATGTTCCGCCACTGCAGAACTGTTGGAGTCAACATTCTTCATTGCACGTATGTGTTCAGTCAACCTGGATGTAGGTTAGTCTTTCACATCGTAACTACTAAAAGATTGTGATTAAGTGGAGACCATGCACTGGAAAGTGCAGCGAAAGACGCCCCCCCCCCCCTCACTAATACCTAAAAAGACCTGAAAGACCTGATAAAGGTTGCTGGAGGCCGTTGAGTGGATGCTGCACAAGACCGGTCACTCTGGAAATATATGGGTAAGGTTCAGCAGTGGACGTAAATGAATACAATATCAATTATTGAATTGTATTCATAATACAATAAAATATCAGTCAACGTGCTAATTATGTATTTCTTCGTCCGAACTAGCTAATTGTTTTATAGGTTTCTACACCTTTTATGAGAAGAGGCAGAGAAATTGAATTTCCACAAAAAACTGTATACTAGGGTTTTTTTACTTCATTTTATGTGTCAAATTATAACGAGGACTGGTCTTGTAATATGGACTATTCCAACACTATCTAACTGAATTAGTCTAATTGAAAGCCTACTTCGTGGCACGTCGGGTAACACATAAAGTTTCAGGACACATGAACCTAATTTCAAAGTGGAGGAGGCCAATTGAAAAGTGGCAAATGGCAAACTTGCTCCATCCTCTTCAATCTCGCATAGAGTGTGCTTGAGTCATAGCGGAAAATTATGTAATCTGTTTTCGAAAATTATTTATTGGAATATAGTTTCTAGGTATTATTGAATTTGAGTACAAAATTGAATAAAGTATTTTACGTCTGAAAGTGGCTACTTCAGATGGAGTGGACCAATTGAAAGGTAGTAAATCTGTTATGATTATGCCGAACTTCTGATTGAGTTCGTAACGCAGGTCAGTCGGCACCAATAAGCTAGGAATGCGTTTCAGAGACTCGAAAGTCCTTAGTTCTTCGTGTTATCTTCTCGAATGATGTATTCGGAATTGCGATAGTGAAATGCGTTCGAGAATTTAGTGAGTTTTATAAGACAATGCTGTATCTAAATTACATATTAAATTTAATAAAAAAACAAACCATGTAAGTAATTCCGAAATCTCATCATACTCGTAATCTTTAACTTGTTTAGGTCGAGAGAAGGTCTTCAAGTTCAAATCGTTTTAGACATTGACAAATACCTATGTCTTAGTTGCCATTTATCCCTATTTGGTAATGCAACAGCTTCAATGCTACTTTGATTTCGTTCAGCATAATACTGAGCCATCTTTTTTGGCACAGCGCATATAGAGACCATGTTTTATTATTTAGATATCGTGATTTGTATGCAATTGGCATTTTATAAGTTTCTATGTGTTCGTTACTTGTGTAGAAATAAATGTTTCCTTCTATACTCATGCTAAATAGCAATTACCAAGTGAAACAAAAAAATATGATTATTCTTTTCGATTATACATCATCATCAACATATCAGCCACAAGACTTCCGCTGCTGAACATAGGCCTCCCCGATAGATTTCCAGGGTGATCGATCGGCTCTGAGTAACCTTTATCAGATCGTGTTTTCGTATTACATCATTTGATTTTTTTTATTTTTAACAGAATCTCAATGTCTTCTCGTTCGATTCGAGTGCCACCAGAGTCGGTTAACCCCTCGGGGTGATTTGGAATCTGGCCCATTGCCAGGCGGCGTCTTTGGCACGAGTCCAAATCGAGAGCTCGCCGGAAAAAAAAACTAAGTCGCGCATCTTTGATATGCGTCAGTGCGCACACGCACGTCGTGAAAGGTTAGTTGGTCTGTAATTTTTGAGTTTTTGTCTGACTTTTTGGGTATGAAAAGCTTAAATTTCAGTTGGAAAAATGTTGCAATCCATTCAACCAGTAAGGAAATAAACACATGCCTACTATTTATATAAAAAACACTATCACAAACAATCTAAATATATTATTGTTTTTCATTCAGCAGTGGCCATAATAACGGTTCGGAAAAGGTTCGTGTTGTGTGTCTCTCATTGTTTCAAAAATATACAATTCATACAGGAAAATACTTGGCAAATGATACAGATAGACAAATACACACAACAGGAATCCCAATAATGTGGCCGCCGTATCAAAAACATGCGCTTTTTATTGCGATATGAAAAAAATATAGGAATATACAACATTTACAATTAAGAGACGTGTTGGATCATCAAACAATGTATCAGCCAAAGTTTGACACCGTAATTATTTTCTCGGAAATAAAAGTAGCACATATCGTTTCCACTTCAATGGCCAAAATTCACGACATTATCTAGCACTCAATACTGTAGTAAAATCCACTACGACGGGGCGTTCTGGCAAACAGCCAGAGCAACAGGCAAGACTGTCGCGGGAAATTTATGGAAAAATAATATTATTTCAACTCGCTGTTAACATGTTATGGGCGGATCTAGGATGAGGGGAAGTTAGGTTTTGAAGCTGTAATGTGTAATGGCCACTTTATCAGAAGCATTGATGATGGCATCTGCGACCAGTCGTACGAGCCTCTGTTTAGTATGAATATAGGGTGTTTAATAATATAAACACAAAAATAAAAGGGGTTCTTTTGATGAGCATAATAAATAAGTTTGTGAAACGTTTACCATAGAAATTTATTTTGGGATGTAAAAACAAACACTTTATTAAACTTATGTTGCATAATGCTTGCCATCTAACCACATATACTGTATTGGTGACGTCTCGAGATAACTTTTGTTGTCCCTTTCTAACTCAAAATCCGCAGCTATTTCCGAAAGAGATATCAAATCGGCCTATATTTTTGGATGTCGATTGCGAGAGTAGGCAGTAAGTTTAATATCGAATTATTCATCTAAACTTAGTCGATTTTCTTTAAATTTTTATAATATAACTAGTACTTTATTTTTCGAAAAGTCTTTTTTTATGTTTTGATAAATCATCACTTGAATATCGTCAGTATATTACCAAACACCCTGTATAGATTGAACGCTGTTTAGGCGCTTTTATACAGACAAGTTGTCTGGCAATTTTTTGATTCAATTGTATAGCCGTCGAGTTGTTGTCTATAATGTGCAACTCAGTGCAAAACTTATCGGAATCAAGTAGAATATTCAGAAATAGTAGAGTATAACTGCTAGGCAATACAGCTGTTGCAATTTTTCTGACATTTACTCTACAATAAGTACAATAACATTGCAGCAAGAGTAATTACTGTTGAAAACGGGTATTTATCGCATATATACCTTTTTTATTTGTCAGTCTATCCGTGCCCCAACTGCTGTAACACAGCCGAAACGTCGGGATAACGAATAAAAAAGGTGCATACGCGATAAATACCCGTTTTAATCGGTAATTATGTACAGTGATCCCAAAAGTTTGAAAAATACTAATGCAGCAGGAGTATCGATACGAGTATACGATTTTCACATCTCGTACACGAGCTCTTTATATACATTTTCGGACTGCTGGTTCTTACGACAAGGATGCATTTTACATTCAGAGGATTGGTTATGAACTAGTATATATTTTAAAAAAAGATTGAACTACATTGCGTAAGTGTTTTATTTTATTTATTTGGGAAGATAAACAGTCATACAGTATGAAGTAAACATAATGGTTACATAAATACATGCATGACCCACGACATCATCCACGGATTAAATAGTGTTTTTATAAACCTATTAAACTGCACACGTTAATTAAGCTGGTAATGAGGTGCCCCAATTTCCAAATGCCCTAAATACACACCTGTTACGTGATTTATGTGTCAAAATAATTTGTTTTATCTTACGGCACATGGAAGATAAAACAATATGAGGTAAGATGTGTTCTATTTCTTCTATTTAATCGTCTCGGATCACCTAAAAATACATTTGATAAAAAAATCATTTAATTAACTTATTATTCACCTTATTAAGTCTTAAATTGCTTCGTAGCAGTTCTTTGAAGTTCTACCGTCGTAAACCTGCTACGTGTATTAAATTTTTCCATGCCTACGATTTCTGACTAGTCACGAGTTTTTTGAAAATTTTGTTGATTTTTTGAAGTAAAAGCAACATTTTTTGAATACACATAAACATACAGACTTTTCGGGATTTATAATAGCTAATATTGATATTGTTAAACTAAAAATGGTACGAAAAATCAGGCCTTTTTTGAAAACATAAATATCGGGTGACAGCTGACTACTCCCGAAAGGTTTGAAGGATTAAAGTACTTATCTTAAACTTCTTATCGTAGTACGTTCTACATTCTCTGATAAAAACTAAGTGAGTGATTTTTTTCCCGTCCACAGGAGTTTTTATAACAAAAGTTTTTCGTATTGACTAGTACTCTGGTCCCTAAAATTTTAGAAATAGTCTTGTTACAGTGCTACCAAATTATCTGTTCGTATTGACAATTGGAACGAAATCCGACAAGTATAAATCTATATACAAAAGCGGCTGTTCAGTAGTCACTAGTGACGCCGTCATCTGAACAGATAAAATGGCGGGACTGTACATCCGGTAAAAAATGGCAAGATAGATTTATAATATCTTTAGGTATTTATTGAATTAATTATTGGAATAATAAGATCGCATCAGCAGCGGGCCTGGCGCCGAGCCAGCTGCGACCTGTAGTCGTGAAAATGTTATGTGTGTGAGTAATGAAGTACACTCAACTAAAAGCTCACAAGAAAATGAATCAGAAGAAACGTGTTGGTACAGGCGTTATCCATTAAGTGACACCTACTAATAAAATTCATGAAAGATCACATTTTTTACGATTTCATCGTTGCAGGACTCGTTTTTCATTTCATCGTTTATTTGTCGCATATAAATACAAAAAGAGCTAGACGGTTGTGATGTTCAGTTCTCTGTAAGATTTAATTAGCTTTAAAAAAAAATGTTTTATCGTATTTGTTCGGTTTGCACCCATCGGTTACTCAGTTATCTTTCCATCTAGTAGGAGGCCGGACAACACTGAACTTTCACTTGCGTTGTCTTCACTCGAGAATCTTTCTGTACCAACGGATGTCAATTTTTACCCGACTACGGCAAAACCAAAAGGAAGGGTTATGTTTTTAGCAGTATATGTATGTTGGTATTTACCTATGTTCTACCGTAGCTCCTAGACTAATCGTCCGATTTTGTTGAATTAGGTGTCAATCGATTTGTATTATGGTGCGGGTGACATATGCTACATTTTTTAAAGTCAAAAGGAAGGGTTATGTTTTTAGCAGTCTACGGGTTTATGTTCCACCAGCGCCTGAACTAATCATCAGATTTTGATGAATGAGGAGTTAAATCGATTCGTTACAATTATGGTCAGGGTGACATTAGGCTACTTCGACATAGTTATTACGTAGTTAGTCAGTAGTTAGTAGTTAGTTTAAGTTTTTAAACTTGTATAGATTGTTGGGATATAAGACTAGCTTAAATGAGAAAATCCAGCCCATCGATTGCATGGAAGATGTTGCCATCAGCAATAATGCCGTCACATCTCCACGCGATTATTTATTTTCATATTGTTTTACATTTTTAGTGTAGTTTACAGTAGATACATATCTTTGAGCTACCCATGCTTAATTAATTCACTCATTAATATACAGTAGAATCCCGATTATCCGGATCAAACAAAACCAGGGGTATACCGTATAATCTAAATTCCGGATTTTTTTTTTTTTTTTTTATAAATTATAGGCTAGCATTTGACCACTATCTCGCCTGATGGTAAGCGATGATGCAGTCTACGATGGTACACGCTTGCCTAGAAGAAACCTATTCACTCGTGACTTGAAGATCCCTAGGTTGTAGTTATCAGGAAACACAGACTCAGGCAAGGCGTTCCACTCCTTGGCGGTGCGCATAATAAAGGTGGAAGTGTACCGCTTTGTGCGTATGGGAGGTATGTCTACCATGTAGCGGTGGCGCAACGCGGAGCGTCTGGTTGTCCGATCATAGAATGGGGATGGTGGGATTAGGTTGAAAAGCTCCGCAGCACACTCTCCGAAATGTATCCGATAAAAAACCGAGAGGCTTGCAAACTTTCGACGATGCTCGATAATCGATTTCAAAGTCAATTCAAACAAGATTTAAATTTTACTCAATTTTTATTATGTAATGTGTATTGGATACTGCATTACATAATACAAATTTATATTAAATTGGCAATTAGAGCCAAGATGAATGAGTCTGGATAATCGGATTTTCGGATAATCGATTTTCGGATAATCGGGATTCTACTGTAATAATACATATTTCTGTAAATGTAAAGTACTATTTGAGTTTCTAAGGAAAACTGTACATTCAAAGAGACGATGACCTCGAATCGACGTCTAGCCAAATGTCGGCGTGCCGATCTTGCGTTGCGTCCCTAACTGATAAACAACTCGAGTATCTTGGATCTACTTATGTACTACCGTCATTTTGCAATCATTTCAAGCAAGAATTAAAATAACGTAATCGATAACATAGAATTGGGTAGAACGAATGAGAAAGAAAAACTGTTAATGAAAAAATATAAGCAAGGAATTTCGAACTTCGCATCATTAGCATCGTAATTTTTTTAGGTTAAAAAATAAATAAATACACATAGCGCTATCTAACCCCAAACTTAGCAGAGTTTTGTGGAGAACCACTATAGGAAAGTACTATTTAAGGACACGATTATTATTTCAATTCTACCACTTGATCTCTTCATATAACATTATTATATTAGATTAGATAATTTCTTTATTGCACACCATTATATATAAACATATAAATAAAAATACAATTTTTAATCATAGGTACAATGGGTGGCCTTATCGCTAAAAGCAATATCTTCAAAAAAAAAGGCAGCGGGTAAGAATACCTTCAAAATACATAAATAGAACCCATAAATATGACCAAGCCAGGAAGATGGATGGCAACAATCACGCACGAGGATAATATGATCATCTTTGCCATCTATAGATAATATTGCAGACCTTTGTTTTCTAGGTCCAGGTTTTTTGGCGGTTAAGTTTAGACCAGTACACACATATATATATATATATATATATATATATATTATACATACATATATATATACGAGTATATACATTTTATACATTTTTACACATATTATTATGTGAGCTTGTAAGGCTAATGGTAATTTAATTGCATGAGTAGTTTTCTATCACATAAATAAATAAAATAAACCGTTTAATTCAGATCCATAATGTACGGAATACGCAGTCAAAAAGATCCGTCTCTTTACAGACGTAGACACACCTAGACTAGTATACTTCAGCTACTTCCACAGCATTATGTCATACGGTATACTGCTGTGGGGGAGTGCTGCAGATATAAACACCGTGTTTGTGCTGCAGAAGAGGGCTGTTCGTGCAATTTATAATATGGGCCCCAGAGAATCATTACGCAATAAGTTTATAGAAATAAATGTTATGACATTCCCTTGTCAATACATCTATGAAAATCTGATGTATGTTCACAAGAATATTAATTTGTTTAAGAAAAATAGCGATAATCATAATTTTAATACTAGAAATAACTCGCTGTTGCCACTTGTAGACTCCATGACGTTAGTAAATCGTTTAAAGGGCAAGGTGTACGCTTTTATAACAAACTCCCAAGGGATGTACAAAAATTGATAATTAATAAATTTAAAAACGTAATTAAAATAAATCTTTATAAAAAAGCCTACTATAAGATTTCGGATAATTTAAATGATAGAGAAGCTTGGGATTGAAATTGCTCCAACTCGTTCAAAATGTTACAATTTAGACGTATTTATTTTCTGTATTATGTATTGTAAAAGGATCATTAAAAAAAACAACCAGCCTTGTTTCTTGCCTTTCTTTCCTGGCTTGGTTGCGAAGGAACAGGCAGTAAAATTGGCGTTTCAAAGTAATCCTTGTGATTTTAATGAATAAAAATATTTGACTTTTACTTTTATGTAATTAAACACAGAAAATTCTTACTGACAATTATTGTTGGTACACAAAAAGATAAATTATAAAATAAGGGAACATTGGAGCGTGGGCGCATCTACTGAGGCATTCATCTAGCGCCTCATGAATCATGATAGATGATTGAAGCTAGTTTGAAGTTATTGTTATTACTTATTATCGTTTGTATTAGTTTATAGACTTTTTATTTTTTTTATAACTATTAAAAAGCATTTATTGAGGAACAACAAATATACAGTCATGTAATATACACCCACTCTCAATTTCGGCTTCTACATTGAGTCGAAAGCCCAGCTGGCCGCTAAGAAGCTTGGAATACTTGCAAAGGTAAGGCAATACTTCACACCGGGACAGTTGCTCAACTTATACCAAGCTCAAGTCCGATCATGTCTGGAGTACTGTTCTCACCTCTGGGACGGATCAGCGAAGTACCAGCTAGAGGCTCTTGATTCAATTGAGAGAAGAGCCAAGAAGCTCATTTGCAATGACGAGTTAGCAAATGCAAGGCTCCACAGCCTCGAGCATCGTCGAAAGGTTGCAAGCCTCTCGGTTTTTTATCGGATACATTTCGGAGAGTGTGCTGCGGAGCTTTTCAACCTGATCCCACCATCCCCATTCGCCATCCATCGGACAACCAGACGCTCCGCGATGCGCCACCGCTACATGGTAGACATACCTCCCATACGCACAAAGCGGTACTCTTCCACCTTTATTATGCGCACCGCCAAGGAGTGGAATGCCTTGCCTGAGTCTGTGTTTCCTGATAACTACAACCTAAGGATTTTCAAGTCACGAATGAATAGGTTTCTTCTAGGCAAGCGTGTACCATCGTAGACTGCATCATCATTTACCATCAGGCGAGATAGTAGTCAAACACTAGCCTATAATTTATAAACAAAAAAAAAATGTGTACAGTTTGAAATGATGATGCCTGTATTAGTATGAAAACTGTGTTACAGACACCAACGCCCTGCTCCTGTACATCAATGAGTTCCAATCAGGTAAATTGTGCATTATCAAAAGATTAACACGCTTACTTATGTTTTTCATCATTGATGCACGGCCGAGATTCGAACTCTTCAACCTCCGAATCGAAAGCCGGGGTACGTCCCACTATAGGCCATCTCCGCTCTCATTCCCTCTTTTAATATAATTGAGAAATAATTATCCCTGTTAATAATATTCTCCGCATAAAGATTTACCCCGAAGCCATAAGTAGGTAATTAGAACAGGCGGAAAGATGAAAAGATAATGAAAATTGACGCTGAGTTGAAACATTAAATTCAATAAAATTTTTGTACAATGAATTAAGGTCATTTTAGCAAGAAATATTTTGTATAATAAATTAACTAGATACGTCATAATAATAATTATTATTATTACTTTACACAAGCTTTAGGCCTAGACCTTTACAAATACATTACCGGGGCCGAAGCCCCGTAGTAAGAGGCCTGTTTTTTTTTTATAAAATTCACTATGGCAAAATGGAGGTGAGACAGATGGTAGTACTATTGCAACACATGGATTAGAGTTCGGGCTATTGTTAGAATAATGCTTATGAAATAGAGTATGGGTTATCAGAGAAATGAGATACGGCACCTGCCAATCCTGTAATATTAAGAATGATTGAGGCAGGTGGTGACTAGCCGTCCACTAAACGGGTCCCCATTAGTGCCGCCAATAGAAAGCAGCGTAAGGGGCAACATTGGTGTGGGCGGTTAAAGGTTTTGAGTTTACTCCCTCCCGGCTTTATGCTTTTAATATTTTCAACCCTTGGAGCATAGGTTCCAATAATAATAATAATTATTATTATTGTTAGCCCGTAGAGTCCCACTGCAGGGCAAAGGCCTCCCTTCCCTCCTTCCACGAATCCCGGTTATTGGCTAATTGGGGCCACTCTTTCTGGAATGCATCCAGTTCATCCCACCATCTCCACCTGGGTCTACCACGAGGCCGCCACCCGTTTGGAACCCATTCTGTAGTGGCTTTCGGCCATAGTTCCTCTGGCATACTATACATAAATATACAAACTATTACTAAAAGTAGAATTAGAATATGTTTAAATAAATTTCATTCTAGGCGATAAAGTTTGTTTCATGATTTTTTTGTAATAATTTTCTTTGTTGAATATGAAGGGATAATTTATTCGGTAAAAATTCAGCAAATCTGCTGTTTGGGTTACGTCTCATCAGGAAGAGTCCGATCCGCTCGCACTGCATCTCGCCTCACACTACTTATAATATTAATATAAATAAATCACGAAAGATTTCTAATTAAAACAGCATAAAGTTGTTGAGAATAGAAAAAACTACTTACTTAATAAAAACGACTGGATTCCGCTTGAACGCATAGTCTGCAAATAAAAACAAGCCTTTGTCTCAATCCTGATATTAAACCATCTACATAATACATACCAAATTTTACTGAAAACGTTTAGTCATTCAGTCATAAAAACATAACAAACAGACAGAGAGAGATACAGATAAAGAGACAGTATAAAAAATACAAAAATTTTCTAATATTAGTAGGCAAATACAATGTGTATACGATCCTAACATATTCCTGGACACCTTGTAATAAGGTTTAACGTTAAAAAATCACGTTGTGATGAACGTCTGTGACTGTTCAGTAATATTTATGTTTCCTGTGCCAAGTGCGAATCGTTGGGCGTAAGGCGAAGTGACCATTAAATTTAGTTTAATAGGATTGTAAAAATGGCTTCCATAGATATAAAACACGGGATTCGTTACGTAAAACATGGTTATGTTTTTAATTTTATTTATATACAACCTATTTTGTTATGTACGACATTAATTTAAGACACACATTCGGAATCGTATTAACTGATTAATTGGTTTAATACCGGTAGCTTGAATATTTATCCAGTAATCGATCTTAATCGATCAGTTATCATCCTAGTTAATCCCGTATTTATAATAATTATTGAAATAAATCACGAAAGTTTTCGTGAGTAAAACATACATTTCCAATAAACAATTTTTTGCGTAAATCGACGCGACGGCTTTACGACGATGCCGCCTGTATATTTACATGATAAATTAATATGATTTGTTTACCTATTATATGCAAGTTGTTTCATTAATACTTTAGGTTTAATACTTGATAATAAGATTGTTTAAAATTTTAAAATTTTCTTTGGTAATAATGAATTTGAAAAAAAACCTATTTCACAACATTATTAGCTTTTAGCCCTACCCGTCTTTTTTTTCATTTAATGTCGTTTACAACAAAACACGTAGCATATTTTTTGTAAAAGAGCAGGGGGCCGACCTCAATCTCTTTTAGCAATATTAAAATAATATTACACTGAGATTTAGTACCATGACCCGCAGATAGTAAGCTTAATTTATTATTGTATAGGCGAAGCAGTTCGGGTGTCGTTAGCATAAATCGGCGTTCACTCAAAACGTTCTCAAATAATGCATAAAATTATCCTAAAAAGTAAGTCAATCGTGTTTATTTTCGCAATGTTTAAAACTAAACGTGGTCTAATCACTAGAAAGTATATACATTATTAGGATTTTCATAATTCATTTATTTATTCGCAAACATGGTTAAATATGTATTATAACAACAGGTGGCATATATTACAAACGTAGGTTCCAGGCATGTTTTACCATATTAGTTAGCATACAATACTTAGTCTATTAGAAACATTTCCACAATTCAATTTAATTAAGGTCAAAGTTTAAAACTAATAACAATACCCCATTATTGTTCATATCAAGAAATTAAATTAAAAAAGTATGCATATAAAAATACATATATGTAAAAATCTCTAAAAATTAAATAAATTACGCTATTAATGCGTTTGTATTAGGTTGGAGAAAAAGTTTCTTCGCATTTTTGAAGAAAATTCAAAACGTTTTTAATATAGTTCATTTACATTTAACTAAAGTATGTAGGTACCATTTTGTTCGATAATTTTTTGCCATCTTGTAGGTAGGGACATGATCCCATTGCTATAGAAATTTTGGGGCTACTGATCAAAATACCGCGACAAGTGGTTTTGGCAGTCCTCACGTGATGTTAACCTGACACTGCCTAAAGAATTCTGAAGAGACCGAAACAGGTGGAAATCTGAAGGTGCAAGGTCAGGACTATACGGCGGATACATTAACACCTCCCAGCCAAACTCTCTTAATTTTTGCTGAGTGGCTAAAGATGTGTGAGGTCTAGCGTTATCATGGTGAAAAACCACACCCCTTCTGTTGATTAATTCCGGCCGCTTTCTCTCAACTTCTTGCTTTAATCTCATCAGTTGTTCGTAGTAGAGTTCAGAATCAATGGTCCTGCCTGGTGGTAACAGCTCATAATGAATAATGCCCTTCCAATCCCACCACACACACAGCATCACTTTGTTGCGAGGTAACCCGGGTTTCGCCACAGTCTGTGAAGCCTGACCGGCCTTTGACCACGACCTTTTTCGCACGTTCTTGTCGTACGTGATCCACTTTTCATCACTAGTTATCAGCTTCTTCAAAAATGGTTCGGTTTCATTACGTCGTAATAAAGAATCACAAATAAGTACACGGTTCATTAGGTTTCTTTCAGTGAGCTCGTTGGGTACCCAAATATCGAGCTTTTTTGTGTACCCAGTTTTTTTCAAATGCGCTATAACTGTTTTGTGGTCAATTCCCAGTTCTTCAGCTACGTAGTAACTACTGATATGCCGATCTGGCTCCACTTTTTCAAAAATGGCATCAATTTTATCTGTAATAGGGCGACCAGAGCGACGTGCATCTTTGACATCAAAATTTCCGGATTGAAAACGCTTAAACCAAATTTGTGCTACTCTCACAGACACTGCACTAGGTCCATAAACATCGCAAATTTTTTTCGCGGCTTGCGTTGCATTTTTACCTTTTTTGTAGTAAAATTTTAAAATGTATCGAATTTCTTCATTAGATTCACTCATCTTTACAGTACGAAAAACAAATAAAAATCACACATTTTCCTAATTTGAATTTGGAATTATCTTCTTTAAAATTTAAACTTTGAATGATACCAAAACCAGCCAGATACAAATAGTATAGCCAAAGAGATTTTATTACAAGTTCATACATACTATAATGCGAAAAGACTTTTTCCCCAACCTATTATTTTTTTGTCCGTAAAAAATTCATTTACAGCATCTAATTCTCAAAAATTTAATGAAACAATTATAACAGCAGGTCATATTTAAAACTTTTGTGGTTCAAATCGAAGTAATGTTGCTACAAGCTTGAAACAAAACGCTCCTGAAACATGATGGTTTCTAAATGATGATTGTGGTCGGCGCCCAGGCAACAGTAACAAAGTCCTGACTAAACTGGTGGAAATCTAATACGTCGAATTTGACAGGCATCAACATACTACCAACGACCAACAGAACCAAATGATACAACATTGGGAATATCGTCCTTTCAAAATATCCAGGGTTAATTGGTGTCTAAGAGTGTATTTTTCCAATTTATAGTGAAACTTTGTTCTTATGAATTACTAGCTGCTCCGCCGAACTTCGTACCGCCTTGACATCATATGACACGGGCTGCCAATGTACGTCACCCCGGTGGAATTGTCAATTGGCCATCATTAGCTGCATTTATATTGAGAAGGAATTAAATTCATTTTTTTTGCGTGAATTTTTTCGATATTTTAATAGTTATTCTGCTATTCGGGGCGGAGATAAATCCAACAAATCGAAAATTTATCAATGGTGTCACTAACCCGGTTTTGTTTTTTATATATATAGATAGATACTCAATGTTAAAGTGTATTGATACCATATTATTTATTTGGCATTATGTGGTTGATTTTTTTGTTTTCATGTGTACACTGGTTTTCTTGTGGTTTTTATACGACTTGGTGATGGATTACACAAATGGCCCACCTACAACAAAGTATTGCCTCATATATCACGCACCCTAGAAACGTGCCCTTCGATGCTCCGTCCTGCGTCCACCAATAGGCATACAGGTATAAAGCCTCATGCCCCTGTATATATATGTATTTTAGTCACATTAAATTATAGTTATCATTCATGAGGAGTACATATCCTTACACATTAAAATAATTGGTCAACCAACATACAAATGACGAAAGAAAATTGAGCGGATGTAAAAAGAATATTAAATTAATTTGGAAACGCCGTGAAACTTGAACAATGAGACATGAAGAATATTATTTCCTGTCCCGCTCATGTGTTTCCTTTACCGCTCAATTGGCTTAGCTCAGCCGATTATTATTGTAAATACCATAACATACAAACCACGTGCGGACCGGCCACTGCACCTGTAGTTAGTATGTACTCAGGGGCCTGTCAGGATTGACAGTTTGATGTATGCGAGAGTTTAGTGATATTTATTTAATAATGTCCTACTCCGTTATTTAAAGGATGGCTTGGGTCTGGTTAGGTCCTCGCACGTCATCTTGAGGGGGGTCTTTGTGAGAAAGGCGATCCCCCTCCACGCCGGGTTTGGGCCGAGGTGAATGCTAGCGCGACCTTGCCCCATCTGGGTGGAATGATTGTTCACCGTGGTGGTTTTAGCCAGTAAGAGTCCGGCATAATCCCCTCACCCCCCTAGAATTAAAATAAGAACTCCTTGCAGATTTGTTTCTTTAATTCCAAAGAATAAGTCCTAATCAATGTGTAATAGCCACGTGGTAAATATTTAGAGCGGAAATCTTCGCTTGATAGCAGATGAATTGCAGGCAAATTATATATCGGTGGGTTTAGCACCACTTTTTTACGTTTACAAATGTAAATAATACATTACTCTGCGTCTGAAAACCAGCGCCGCTAAGGCTGCCTTTATACAAAAGATGTGCTGCGTTGTTAAGATAGGAATTTGTGTCAAACTCACCCATAGGATCGCTTGATTTGCATAGTTTAGCTTAGCTTAGCTCTGGTTGTATTGGTGGGTTTAACAAAGCTAAGTTTTTACATAGGTACTCGTTGAAGCGAAGGATGCGAGCTAACTTACGAGTATGTCTTAAGTCATTTATTCTTTTCTGATACAAAAAAAGGTTTTAAATAAAATATGATAAAGTGCTAAAGCATCGTGCTTAGCAACCATCTCCATAGCTACACCACTTAGCTGTGACTTAGCTTAGCTTGGTGGAAAAAGACATTTAGTTTGTAACTTAGTTCATGGCCAGTTATAAAAGTCTTAAAATTTTAATATAATTTACATGATTTTTTTTATAACCTATATGTAGTATGGGGGAGACCTTGCCCCACTGCTGGGACAAGGTCTCCCCCATACTTATAATTTTTTTTTTACATTAAGTAATTTTCATAATTTAAGTACATTTCATAGATTCGCGTGCGATTGAAAACTCTGGAAACATATACTAACCCTACAGGGCTTGATTTGCCTTTAAACTCAAGGCAATATTATGAAATCAACGAATGGAATACAAGGTTTTTGAGCCAATAAAGTTCAATTTCCTTATTACAATTATGAGGAAATTGAAGCTTGGAAATAAAATTGGATAAGGATAACTTCAATATTATAATTTATTTAATTTGGCAAATTAGATGATTGTGTTGTGCTGATCTAAAAATGAGTAATATATTTTTCAGCTAATGTAATCAAGGAATACTGAAGGCCTTATTGAAGGCATTTATTACGCAGTGCGGTGTCCCGCCTGTAATGAGACTGGAAGTTAAATCAAAATTCATTAAAATCACAGGGAAATAGGAGCCATACACGGACTGCCCCACGGACTTGGGGTCGTATGCGACAGGTTCGATGGTGAATGGGGATAACCTCCGTGGCGCAGTGACGACTTGGAACCGCAAAATAAATGTTTGCATGATTTACAGATATAAGTTCCGGAAAAAAATAATAAAAAACTATTTATTCATTAAAATCACAAGGATCACTTTGAAACGTCAAATTTACTGCCTGTTCCTTTGCGACCAAGCCAGGAAAGAAAGGCAAGAAACAAGGCTGGTTGTTCTCTTTAATGATCTTTTTAGAATAAATACAATAAAAAAAAAAATTACGTCTAAATTGTTACATTTTTGAACGAGTAGGAGTAATTTCAATCCCAAGCTTCTCTAGCATCTAAATATCGGGTCTGATTGTTTTTCTATATATTATAAGTATATATTTAAAAAAACTATATAAGCATTTTATAAGTTATCTGGTTCCCATATTACAAGCTTTGCTTAGTTTGGGATTAGATAGCGCTGTGTGAAATATCCAGGAAAAATAAAATGGGATGGTCATAAAGCGGATCTGTATGGTAACAATCCGCTACTCTTAGAAACGTCAGTTGTACCGCTTGTTTCTTTGCAATTAAGCTAGGAAAGAACCAGGCCGGAAACAAGACTGGATTTTTGATAAATTCCTTTTGCAATACCATAACATTACAGAAAATTTAAGTATTAATGATTAGTTGCATATATTGTACTCGTAAAATTTATATTACCATTTTCATTTGTTTGAAAAAGTGCAATTAAAATGTGGCACTCCGGGGCTGCCGACAGAAGTGAAACATGAACAATTACAAGATACTTATATACAGAGGTGTCGGTAACGGTAACAGTGTCGCGAGTTCAATGGTTTTTCCCACCTCAAAAAATGCCTAACGCGCCTAAAGAAATTTTCAAATCATAAATATTTTTCGGGCTCTGTCCAAATGCCACTTGTTGAGAAGTCCCACATGTATACCAATGCATTATGACATGTAACCTTTACTCGCGTCACACGGTGACTAACATTGGCAGCGGTCCAGTGGGCCGACGGACCGACGGACCGACCTATATACTTCTTCCTAGATGCGCACCAATTAGGTTTGGTTTTAGCGCTTTTTATGGCGCGGACGGCAGTTGTAATGGAAACGAGAACCAAAGTAAAAACTGGTTAAATTTTATATTTACTATCTTTGGCTTTGCACGCGTGTTTTGACAATAAAAAGTAGCTTTTGTCTTAATCCAGGTCATTATCCATCTATTATATATGCTATACTCAAACATCGAAGCTCCGGCGCTCCTAGGTGTGGCTAGTCAAACCTCAAATCTTAGTCAAAGTCCAAACCAATAGCATTTTTCTACATTTGACAAACGAATTTTGGTCTAATCCAGAGACTAATTTGGAAAGTCAAACGCCGAAACTCAATTTGATGAAATCGGAGCTTGACCCATCAGACCTAAATTAGTTGTAGGTGTTTGATTATAACATATAGATATTTCATTAAGATCAGTCCAGTTGTTCAGTCGTGAAAACGTATCGAACAGTTGTCTGTTTGTTACGACTAAACAACAGAGATACATATATAAGCATTTATAATAAATAAATAATGCTGGACATTTTACACAACGGTATCTGGCTCCAAACTAAGCAAAGCTTGTATCCAGGTAATAGTTAAATGGTAACACTTTTATGGCGTTGAAATTGCAATTGTTCTGGATTTCGGATTTTCCCCATATTTGTATCGCTAAAGCTACACGCATACCATTACGAGATACTTATATACAGAGGTGTCGGCAACTGTAACGGTAACAGTATCGCGAGTTCAATGGTTTTTTTCCATCTCAAAAAATGTCCAACGCGCCTAAAGAAGTTTTTGCTTCAATAATCGTCATAACAGTCAGTGAAACATACACAATTTTTGACAATAATTAATGTTTACGACATTCTAAATACCATTTTGAACCAGGGTAAATCCAATGGGCAACTGGTTGAACTTCAGTTGTCATGGTGGCGGAGGTGTTTTTCAATGAGTTTTTTTTTTTTTTTGAAAAATAAATATAATAAATATTGCTAGACATTTCACACAGCGCTATCTAGCCCCAAACTAAGCAGAGCTTGTACTATGGGAACCAGGTAAGTAATAACTGATAGAATACTTATATACATTTTTTATTTGTAAATACATACTTATAATATATATAGAAACAACCAGACCCGGAACAAATATCTGTAGATCATGCAAACATTTGTTCCGCGGCGGAGTTGAAAGACTAACGACTCGTATGCGAAGAAAAGCTATGAAAAACGATCAAATACATATCGTATTTCAACTGAGTACGGTTATGTTGAAGACGATGGCGTCATGAGACGCTCACACGCGTAGATGGGAGGGATTTGCGTTTGCGACGACCGACGATGCCGGGTACTAACGTTAACAGTGTTCCAACTCTTCGAAATTCAATGTTAGGAATTTATAGCGGTGTGTCGAAAGTGATTTAAAATCGCGACTGTATAAGATGGGTTTTGTCGGTGATTATGTGTAAAAGGGATAGATTAAACGGTCAAAATCAACTTGACAACTGTTCCAACAATAGTAAATGTAAGATTATCAGAATTGACTAGCTCATACAAACTTCACATATATTATAAACAAAGTTACGAAAATTACCAAGATATCAAAGGTAGAAACCTGTGTCAACCAGTGGAATTTTGTCGACTAATTAAGTCGGTATAACTGCTAAAAATAGAAAAAAATTATATATGAGATAAGCAATTTTTCTAGAAAGTGCCTACAATAAGAATTATCTTAAATCTTATTTTGTTATAGTTCAGGATTGAAACTCAACCTAAATATGACGGAGCAGTCAAGATCCCGTCTGTTTTTAAATCTTAGTACCTACTAAAGTAAAACATTGTTTATGAAAATGCTTCTCCAAAGTGTAATAATTTGTGTGAAAATTTTGTGCGCACAACTGTATAATCGTGCGCAAGCGCTTACCTTATACGGGCGCCCCTCCGTCGCCGCCCGCCCTCCGCGAGTTTGGCTCACGTTTCGATATAGAGCAGGGAGGATAGATGAGACATTGTGCTTTGCAATTTGATACTCTTTTTAGCTACTTTGAATATTATATTAAATTTACTTAATATTTTAATAGAAGATAGTCATAATATACAATTATTTATAACTCTAAATAAGTACATTAGAAATATTGAATCATCTAAAGCTGAAGTACACGACCTAAAAATAGCTCAACTGCTCCAGATCAGTACTAGGTGAAAGTGTCCCCAAGACCGTAGGTACGTGATAAATCTCGTATTTATAATAATGATTGAATCATAATAGTTTTTTTAGTTAAATTGTACCCCAGATAACGCTGCTGTTTCAGTGGCTAAGTATTGACAAAACAACATTTGATATTTAAAATAATATGAACCATATTGACACGAAGAACAAGAAGTAAAATTATCAATCTATCTTAAAGGCCATACTGTTTTTGTCTATAATTCTAAATTTTAAAGAATATTAACTGATTAGCCCTATTCATTCAAATCAATCAAAATGTTTGGATTCTACGGGTAATTAAATAAATATTGCTGGACATTTCACACAGCGCTATCTAGCCCCAAACTAAGCAGAGCTTGTACATGGAAACCAGATAACTGATAGAATATTTATATACTTTTTTTGTAAATATGCATACTTATCATATATAGAAAAACATCCAGACCCGGAACAAATATCTGTAGATCATGCAAACATTTGTTCTACGGCGGGAATCGAACCCACTATCTCCTGCGTCTCAGCCGGCTATTCGCCCCTTGCGCCACGCCAAGCCCCACGTAACACATTTAGTGTCAAAAATAGATTATTTTTACCAAAGTTGTAGAAATCGCGTAGAAAACAAAAATATGTGTGTTGTTATGACCACACAATAGTAGTGAAAACATGAGAGATTGCATTGAACCTCGCTTGGCTGAGGTCGACTAGAGCCGAGTTTACCCGAATCAGTTCCACCGACCCGAGCGTGACGGCTCAGTTTCGTTCATGCCCAGAAAAAGTGTGGATGGTCTAAAAAAAATCATGTCAATAAAAAAAGTGTTTTCTTTACCTTATTCTTTGACAGTAATACAAGTTTGTTTACTCGCAAACGCAGTGTATTCTCAACTGACTTGGCTGCCTGTAATGAAGTTCTGACAGCAATGAGGACAAAGAGCATTAGCACAATACATTTTACTGCTTGCTAAAAGGTATTGTCTTACGTTGTTGCAATTACTGGGGTAAAAACTACTTTTACTAGATATTTATACTAATTTAAAAAAACCCGCATTTTGCAGCTCGTACAGCTTGCTTATCACAATTTACCAATAACAGCAAATATGGAAATGGGAGTTAGAGATTTCGTTAGGGATTATATTATCAAACACTAACCTAAACTTTTGCTTACAGACGCCAGTTCATTAGGTTACGGAGCTATATTAATCCAAAGAGTAACATAAAACATAAACATAGTAACATAAAAAGAAGTAGGTAAATAGAAGAACGTCACTTGCAGATAATTTAGAAACTTAGAAGATTTTAAATTATAAAAAGATATTATCATGTAAACAACCAATGATTGTGATTGACCAAAGATATCATGACTATTTACAACTTTTTGAGGGTATAAATAGCAATGTAAAGGCCCTATGGGCACCTTTGTTTGTATTCCTGGCTCCAGATCAAGATAAGTACCAACCAATTTTCTAATATTGCTGTAATATTTTTTTAATCTTGTATTCTAATTTTTGTATTATTGTACTATTATAAATTTTTGTACTATTGTAAACTTGTATGCTTTGTAAACTTGTATTTCTGTGTGTTGCTTGTTGACTTGTTTGAGCTACCATGATTACTGGAATAGACCGTGTAGTATATTCAAATTGTATCAGTTACCCTGTCGTCCACCCAGCTTATTTTGTGTAGGTAATTTTGGAATAGAATCTAGATATATTTCATAGGCGTCATTTTATTAGCTTTTGTTTCAGTTACCTATTTATAGTGTGTAATGAATGAATACACGTTGTTGAAGTATTTTGTGTTTATTTCCTTACATATTTTCTAATTAATTAAGCAAATCCCGTTAGGTTATATTTCGAGGCATAGTAGCTGTAAAAGTAGTATTTACTGTATGTAGTATGTACTGTAAAGTAGGGTATGAATTAAATTTGTTGGTTGTGCTTTTTAGGGTTCTGTAGTCAAAGGAAAAAAAGGATGGCATGTCTATCCGTTACTGTTACTCGTAGTAATGTAAGGCCGATGGTATAAAAAATTTACATTTTGAAAACGCATACTAAGTTATGTAATAAAAACAAAATAAAACGAGTAAAAATCTTTTATGTTATTTTTTTGGGGGGGAAGATTTTTACTTCCGTCATCAACACTTGATACAGTAATCCGTTTAATTAGGTTGTAAAGTGGCTATTTTGCTGATAAATAAATAAATATTGCTGGACATTTCACACATCGCTATCTAGCCCCAAACTAAGCAGAGCTTGTACTATGGGAACCAGATAACTGATAGAATACTTATATACTTTTTTTTTGTAAATACTTACTTATAATAGATAGAAAAGCACCCAGACACGGAACAAATATCTGTAGATCATGCAAACATTTGTTCCGCGGCGGGAATCGAACCCGCTACCTTCTGCGTCTCAGCCGGCTATACGCCCACTGCGCCACAGAGGCAGTCTAGTCATGCGTGTTATAAAATTTATATCCTAATCATAGAGTCGTACTGGGTAAGGAACCTTTCACTGTGCGTTAAACAACACGCATTGAACCAATTCTTTCGTTGAAATATTATGAAAGTTTTTGTGTCAGACTAGCTTTTGATTTGCAGAAAATATTAATAGTAATCTCAGTTTTGATGAGCGCAACAATGTTTGTCGAGAAACCAATGTTTGTTTTATAATGTTGTTGCTTCCGTCCAATGCACCGGTTGTTTGTTTATACTGTGGAGGTTATACAGGGTTGCACTAAGGGAAGCATCCGGGGGCTCTACTCATGGGCTCGGAGTGGGGAGTGCAATTAGGGTTGCCAGATGCTCCGTATTTTATGGGTTACCCCGTTTTTCGGGCTGAGATAATACAAAACCCATAATTTCGAAAATAAAATACGGGGTAAATAAAGCTCCCGTATTTTTTACAAACTAAACCGGAGCTAACTAGCGACACCATACGCTAACGCGCCAGTTTAATCAACTTGCACCCTAGGTGCAATTGAAAAAAAGACTTAATTTCGGTACATAATAGGCGATGTTGATTCAAAAAGGGATAATGTTTGTCCACTTATTAATTTTACGCTGATCTAATTGTTTTTAATAACTTATTTTCACGATATGTACAGATTAACCTCTTCATTGATCATATGATTTAGTAACCTCATCATGGTTCACTTGAAATCAG
Organism: Philereme transversata; assembly: GCA_963924445.1. Classification (NCBI taxonomy): domain Eukaryota; kingdom Metazoa; phylum Arthropoda; class Insecta; order Lepidoptera; family Geometridae; genus Philereme; species Philereme transversata. Next base: position 19,150,622 of record OZ004342.1, read on the forward strand.
AAACATAATTATTAATAATGAAAACTAAATTTTTAACATAATTTGTGACGTTTGTTTCAAAAGTCACAATTAAGTCTAATTTTTATTGTTTGATTTAACAAACTATAAACTGAGAATTTATCAACAACCCTCGTGGGGCAGTGGGTAAATAGCCGACTGAGACGCAGGAGTCTGCGGGTTCAATTTCCGCCGCGGAACAAATTATGTATGCATGATCTACAGATATTTGTTCCGGGTCTAGGTATTTCTCTTTAGATTACAAGTATGAATTTACAAAAATAAAATTACCCATACAAGTATTTAATCAGTTATCTGGTACCCAAAGAACAAGCTTTGCTTAGATTAGGTCTATGTAGCGCTGTGAGAAATTTCCAGCTTTATTTATATATTTATCAACCCTGCCTTATTCGTATCCTACCTTTTATCTTCCCTTGTTACATCCCCGTGCCCAATGTTCTGGGTTAACGTTGCTTTGTTATGGCGTTGTAAAATACACTGACGCCTGATGCAAACGGCTGTTATAATCTTTTAGAGTTTAATACTAATTAGGTTTTATTGGTTAGGGGTTCAAAACTACAAAATGATTTTGCACATTACATAAAGCTTGAAGAACTGACAGCCGTTGGGGCAGAGGGGTTATCGAGTGGAGACCACGTACTGGAAAGCATAACGTAAGATGACCTCCTACTATATGGAAAGACGACCTGATAAAGGTTGTTATGAGCCGTTGGGTGTAGGCCACACAAGATCGGTTGCTCAGGAAATCTATGGTGGATGCCTATGCACATCAGTGGTCATCCTATGGCTGATATTATGATTGATGAAAGAGAAGGCACACAGTTGCAAATGCTAGAAAGCATGTTATTCTAACCCCGACCTATTATTCTATCCATGTCACCTTTTAAGCGTGTTACACACAATGAATATGCTATAATATTTTATGTTACAATTCTTACTTCAATTATTATAAGGCATCACAAACGAGCAAGATATGTTAATATAAGAAATCCTTTCAGTCTCTTGGAAGTCTGCCTAGAATTTCATATCTTACGGTATATAGGGTGTTTGATAATATACGCACAAAAACGAAAGAGTTATTTTGATGAGCTTAATAAATAAATTTGTGAAGGTTTATCATAGAAATGTGAAATTTATTTTGGCATGTTAAAACAAACACTTTATTAAACTTAAGTTGTGTTATTGCATAATGCTTTCCATCTAACCACAGATACTATATTGGTAACGTCTCGAGATATCTCTTGTTGTCCTTTTCTAACCCAAAACCAGTAGCCATTTCCGAAAGAGATATCCAATGGGCCTTTCTTTTTGGATGTCGATTGCAAGAGTAGGCAGTAAGTTTTATATCGAATTAATCACCTAAACTTTTCGATTTCTTTAAAATTTTATAATATAACTAGTAGTTTTTTTTTTCAGGGGTCTTATTTTATGTTTTGAAAAACCGTCATTTGAATATCGTCAGTATATTACCAAACACCCTGTATATAGATATTTCATCTTAAGATAAAATATCCATATCGCTCCGTATCTTGAGATACTGCGAGATGAAAATATGGGTTTAGTATCTTCGCCGGCTGTGATGGTCCTTAGGATTGTATAACGAGTGATACCTCGATGGACATCCTCTGATTTCTAAATAAGTACACAGACCCTTGAAGATATGCCACATGGGTGTAGTCAGAGGCAAGTTCAAACATGTTTGATAAATACCCGTTTTTTGCATAGAAGATAAGCACTCACGTGACAATGGTTGGTTGGTTGCAATTACCTCATCATCCATACTATTATTATAAATGCGAAAGTAACTCTGTTTGTTTGTTACCTTGTCACGACTTAACGGCTGAATGGATTGTAATGAAATTTGGCAAGGAGATAGATTATATCATCGAGAAGGACATAGGCATTTATGTCTCAACAAATAATCTTGAAGGGGGTGAAATAGGAATTGAAAGTTTGTATGGGCAATCCATAATTCCTTAAGTTAGGGATCTGAAAATTCATATTTAGGCTTTTAGTAAAAAATAAAGATATACGAATTTCAACTTTTTTGCAAAATCATCCCTAAGGGGTGGGGAGGGGGGGGGGTTAAAGTAAAGGGTTAAAATTATGAGGTATTCTTTAGATGACATAGGCTGCAGTTTACCCGACTGCGCAGAAGGAGGGTAATGTTTCTATTGACAAACCACGCGTGCAAAGGCGCGGGCGGTCAGCTAGTAATATATAAAATACTAACTTGATCGTCGTAGTAGGCCACAACGGCTCCCAATCTAATCAATAATTGCCTCATAAATTCAAGCAATAACTCAGAGCATAGCAGTATGCATTAACTCTGTAACACGATATGCGCGCGCGCAGTCCATATACGGCCGTAATGGTCGCCGTTGACCAATCGCGAGCCACTTCTCCGCCCAGAAAAGTTACTCCCAGGTTTCATTGCATCACTATTACAGTTCGGTGATTCAGGGTCATATGACTGGACATGAAAAACTGAGAAAAGTATGCTTTTACAAATAAATTAGAACATTTCTTAGATAATAGAATAAGAGAAAAGGTTTTCCATTTAATCCTTTGAAATGATACCAACATTTATTACCGCTAAATAATCTAACCCGAGTAAGAAAGTCTAAATTAAAAAGTAGTTGCCCGCACAGTGGTCAAAATTCGACTGTATAAAATAATATAATTAAATAAATATGTACGTATATATTTATAAAATCATAAAATATATACCTACTATAATTTCAAAACAGATTTTTTTTTGGTTAATTTTAGTTTTCTGCACTTCTTCTCTTTTATACATTTTTTAAATTTAAATATTTTTATCCCTTTTGAAGCTTATTACCCGCACGGAGGAGTGTTGTGAGGCTCATAGTGAAATACCATGTTTCTGTACCATACTTCATCACTGATCAAAGACTTTAGTCTTAAGACACTGAGTTTTTTTTTATACTTGGCATATCTAAAGTGTATACTATAGCGAAGGAGATGCAAATTCTTAAATCAAGCAAAAAAAGAATTATAAATACTAAATAATATTTATAATAATAAATTATCTTAAATTAAAGAAACGCCGACGGGCGGTCTTCAATGCGTTCCAAACGAGCGGCGGCCTCGTGGTAGACCCAGGCGGAGATGGTGGAATGAACTGGATGCATACCAGAAAGAGCGGCCCCAATTAGCCAATAACCGGGATTGGTGGAAGGAGGGAAGGGAGGCCTTTGCCTTGCAGTGGGACTTTACGGGCTGATAATAATAATAATAAAGAAATGCATTTAAATTTACCAGTTTATTTAGCAGCGCGTCGTTCACTGCGATGTCATCGAGCGCTCGTAGCCGGACTCTACGCGCCGGATGCAGTAGAGGTCGTGCAGACTGAGGAAAAGTAATTCATTATTCGTATTATAATACCTGTTTATACATGTAATACCTGTTTTTAAACCCCGTTGCAAAAAGATAGTATTATACGTTTGACGCCTATATCTTTCGACGACCTCCGTGGCGCAGTGGGCGCGTGCTGAGACGCAGGAGGTAGCAGATTCGATTCCCACTGCGGAACAAATGTTTGCATGATCTACAGATATATTTTGTTCCGGGTCTGGATGTTTTATATATATTATAAAAAAATATGTAAGTATTCAGTTATCTGGTTCCCATAGTAATGTCCAGCAATATTTAATGTATTATTATTACTTATCTGACTGTGTCTGTCTGTCTGTCTGTCTGTGGCATCGTAGTTTCCAAAGCGATGGACTGATTTTTTAATAGAATGTTAGTTTAACTGGAGTTGTTCTTAGCTATGTCAGAATTACGTGGCTTTTATAGGCTTTTTATGTATCGGTTTTTTTTTAAATTTAATTATCAGCACCCGTGTGACGACTGTTGCTCATTTGTCTGTGACCATACGACTGACGTAAGCCCCCCAGTCCCACTTCAGCCTGGTCTATTGAGACCTTTGCCCAGCAGTGGGAATGTATAGGTTAAAAAAAAATATCAGCGGTAAAAAACCGTTAACGATTGTATCCTCAAGCATGGTAGAACTTTCAACAACTAGAAAACACTTAATTGTAAATAAGTAATGAAAGTTATGTAAGTTGATATTGTTAGAAAACTGTTAGGTAACCTTTCCTATGTTTCTGTTTTATCAAATTTTACGGTATAGTTATATATTTTATTTATATATTATCGGTATAACCCGCCAAGGATCACGCCAATACATTTTTGTATGGTTGTGAGAACTGAGCGGTTTTAAAAAACTATGTTACTTAAAATTAATCCATTATTTTAAATAACCCTTTCGGTCGTCACTCAATCGGTACCATAAATAAGCTAAATATATGTTTAGATATCGCTGTGCAAGCCGCAGTGTAAGCCGCGGCAAGGCTTAAGTATTCAAAGTCGATCATAAAGTAACTGCTAGGGAGGGGTGTATGAATAATAATGAACCACTTTGCAAATACTGTGTTCTTGACTATTTTACTATTTAAGTTGTTATTATGAACTTTCCACGAAGGGATACTTAGGGCTATTCACTTGGAACTTGCGAAGTAGTTGGCTATTACTAATACTATGATATAATAATATATACATATGTATTTTTTTTTACCTGTACTGTCCCACTGCTGGGCAAAGGTCTCCCCCAATTCTTTCCACCCCTCTCGATCCCTGGCCAACTCTACCCAATTACTGTCGAAGACATCTAGGTCATCGCGCCAGCGTTTTCTCGGGCGACCACATCGTCTTCTACCGTCTACGGGTATTCATCCTGTGATTTCTTTTGCCCATCTATCTTCGGTCACGTGGCCCGCCCATTCCCATTTCAGCTTGGCTGCCTTGCGACCTACATCAGCGATACCAGTCTTCGAGCGCAGCATGGTATTTCTAACGCGGTCTGTTTTCTTAATACCCAAAATGCTGCGCTCCATCGCTCTCTGACAAACCCCGAGCTTGGTCTTCTGTGATTCCGTCAGCGACCACGTTTGAGCACCGTAGGTCAGGACAGGTAGGATACCTATACGTACGGAAAAATCTTACTTTGGATTTTCATTATAGTACTTAATTTTCTTTTTAGTTTCTTGAAAATTATTGCTTCATAGAGTCCTGATTTTTGAGTATCGAAGTCCTTATCTTAAGTATTATTTTTAACAGTGACTAACAATATTTATTTATTTATTAAATGACATCAACATAAAATTAACTAACATTCTTACTAACTTAAAATCTTAGTGATACAATAATAAAAGATAACAGCCTGGATGTATTATTATTTATTGCCGAATTTTATTATTCAAATCACAAGATATATCAGATAAGTTGTCCTTTCAAATTCTTCTAATATATAAAAATCTCGTGTCACGTTTTTAGTAGTCGCACTCCTCCGAAACGGGTAGACCGATATGTATTAATAATTGTTTTTATCTGTTTGGTAGGTATGAGAATAGGTCGTAAAGTATTTTTCACCCTCCTACCCCCACCGCCAATTTTTTTATCGTGATTTTAGTATTTTTGTATGAACAATATCCATATAATTTAACCGTCACTCTTTGACGTGAAGTCATTTACATGAAGTATCGCGTCACATTGACAAGAGTCTTTTATATAGTGTTTTTATCCCGAAGTTCCCACGGAAACGGGAAATTTAGGGCGTGCGAAGCCGCAGGTAGAGTCAGCTAGTTTCTAAAATATTCTTCCGGCCACAGTACAGTACAGTGTAACTTTTGTTCTTACATAGTTTTACTGGGTATATAGTATATACATGCTGATCGACTATTTTTACTGTTGACCGATACAGATCCTTACATAGTCAATGAATACGCGAAGAGAAAACTTGTTGCGAGCACTTAGGAGTGTGAGATTTGGCGGGAAGAAGGGCGAATTCTGAGATTTAGCTAAAAAAAAATACAATTGATTTGTGCGTCCGACCGAAAATAAATTACGGTCTAATTTCAACTACTGTTCAGTGGCAACTAGTTACAATACTTTCTTTCAATACCTATTTCCTTGAGGTCCAAATCATCCTCCAACGTACATCAATCAAGTAGTTATTCTGTGGTCCACGTAATCAATACCGGCCTCGGGACGCGTCACAGCTGTTTACTTATTTTCCCGGCACTTTCATATCAACAAGTATTCAGACTAATGCAAACAACTTTCAGCCTAAATCCACCTGAAGAGAGTTCAATTTCTTATATTCCAAACACTGTACGGTACTGTTATGAAAGCACCTTCCTGTTCAAAATCTCCTATGCGAATTGAACTTTAACGAGATCAAAACAGGGATCATTCTTTTGTGCTGGATAATATTTCCCCACGTGAACTGTTATGGAATTTTCAGCTTTAGTGGTAAGGAAATAGGTTTGAAAGTTGTGTTTGTTGGGTGGTCGCCCGGGCAAGGCGGTGAGGCTGGGAGACGTCGCTACGCAACTGAGCTCCTGCTCATACTTGTCCTTGATAATGGATGTTAGATTGAGTCGTGACATGAAATTAACCGATTCATTGCGGATGGCACGGCAGCCGTGTCATCATTTTCTTTTGCGTGTGGCGTTAGGCACGTGAGCCGTGCCATTTTGAAATCGATGGTAATTCCTTCAAATTAAGTTTTAGGGAGATCTACCCCAGAACAAAACTTTTTTATTTTTGACGTTAATCAAGCTTGTAGCATTCGTTTCTGGATATTGTATTGTTTTTTAAAAAATAGGGGTCACCAACCTTTTTGAAAATTTTAATGATGAGGATTTTTGTATAATAATATAATTGAAATAAATAATATTAAAAAATTGCTTATTTTTATATCAGAAATGTGAACGATTTGAGAGAACATTTTTTTAACATTTTAGGAGAATCTTAGCGCAAAAGACAATTACCGCTACCGAAATAGGATGTCAGAAACTAATCAGAATATTGGAATATCGGAACCAGTGGTATATTGTCGCCACATGATGTACACGTCCAAAGTCCTTTGGACTATTTCGTTTTATTTTTGAATGCCCAATTCATGAATTTAATATTGGATTGTACAAATAAGTACGGCAACAGACTGAAAGCAGCAGCGACTACTTCTCGAGCTCGATTTAGACAATGGACCGATGTAAGTGTCACCGAATTTAAAACATTTCTAGGCATACTGTTGCTGATGGGAACAATAAAACTCAATAGAATGGTAGATTATTGGTCCACTCATTATCTGTTCCGCTTAAGTCCACATAGTATATTTATGTCGAGGGACAGGTTTTTTTTAATTTTAAGAGCCTTAAATGTTCAGAATAATGAAAGACCAGAGAGTATATTTAAAATTAAATCTTTAATTGATTTATTCAACGACACGGTTAATTCAGTATATTATCCATTAAGAGAGCTAACAATCGATGAGTCTCTTATTCTGTGGAAAGGAAGACTTTTCTTCCGTCAATACAATAAAGGAAAAACACATAAATACGGAATTAAATTATACATTTTAGCCGATGCCAACGGAATTATTTTAAATATTCACGTGTACGCAGGCTCCCAGGATGTGCAAGTCGGCGGTAGAAATCATATTAAAAAAGTGGTTCATTTGCTTATGCAAAAGTATATTGAAAAAGGCCATTCCTTGTATGTAGATAATTTTTATACCAGCGTGGGTTTAACTGAGGAGCTATTATGTAAACACACATACGTTGGCCCAAACTAACTGGCCAAAATATTTACATCCATGTATATCCAATACAGCGTCATGTTCCAAACATGACGCTCATCATCCTTAGTTTTTTCTATGCACTTTGAACTGTCCACCATATTATTTTCTAAACACGTTGATCTGTCCACCATCTGTTTTTTTATGCACGTTGAAGTATCCTCATGTATAGATTTCAAGTGTTCTGAGTTTTCCCAGTGTTGTGAATATGTTTGCGAATTTTGCTCTAATATTTGGTCATCGTCGTCGCGTTGAGTTTCAATTTCTGTCTCGGGAATATATTTTCTTTTACGCCGTAATTCTTAAACAATAAATAGGCAATAATTTACTTTAAAATACTTGAAATTTCTTATCAGGAAAACCAAAACAATAATTTTAGAACTAATGTAAGTAGAAAAGGTTTATCACACCTCTATTAAAAAGCCACTTACCATCCATTTCCAAAAATACACTTATTTTTACACTTTTTATCACTTGAAACTACGTTCCTGACCGTTCACGTTAGATTTCGAATGTAAACTAAAAGTTTAACGCTTAGAACCACGTAAAAATGGTAAAAAACACTGTTTTCTTTTCCGCATGGCTGAAGACACAGGAGCCATGTCATTTAATCGTATGGCGCTTGGCACGGCAGCCGTGTCACGGTAATTTTGTTCAACGCTACAGTTAGAAGTTTGCAAAATTAGACATCGCAACGAATCGGTCACGAAAATTGAGGACAATGAAGTGTTTTTTAATTTGAAGGAGATAGAGAGCAAGGAGAAGGGAGCTAGTAATGTCCGTCGCCCCTGCCGCCCTGCAAAGGAGGCAATGCCCCTGCATGCCTACACACGTCACAATTTAGTATGAAATTAAAGGTCATTCTCATCCCTGCTGCGTAGATTGCCGCTGCGGCAGGCGTGTGAATTGCTGGCATGAGATTCATAGCCAAATTGACGCCTCTTAAACCACTGAAGCGATTTTAATGAGAGCGTTATACCAAAAGTCAAAAGTATTGTGATGAAAAATAATGCATCAAACATGTTTATTATCTGCCTACCCCTTGTGGAATTTATTCACTGGTCTTCGTAGTAAGAGTAAGAAGGAGATCCGAGGATATCAATCAAAGTATCAAAGTTATTAAATTGCAAAGCGTCCGCATCAGAGAAAACCGGAAAATGGCTTCTATGTTTTGGGACCAACGACACTTGATTGGGTAAGGGTTCAATCAGTTCAGACTTCAGAACATGACATCTTAGGTTATGTTTTAACTCTGAATGAAACGGAAACTCAACTCAGAGCGATTGCACTCACCCTTATGAAGGTTTACTAATTAAACCGAAACATTGATGATTGATGACACCGATAAACGGAACGGAAACTAGATCCTAACCTTCAAGTTTTAGTCTAGAAACTCAAATTCTTTATCATAGTTCCTTCTGTTTTCGTTTATCATCATCATCATATCAGTCATAGCACGTCTACTACTGAACATAGGCCTCTGTTCAAATTTTCAGAGCGACTGAACTTGTGTGAACCTCACTCAACACCCAGGAACCTTTATCAGTTCGTATTTCCTTCTTTTTTGGTTCAGATATTTATAACTATCCTTAAAGAAGTATAAAATACAGAAGCTCCAACCATTCCTATTAATTATTTGTAACTCGATGCTTCATTCGAATACTCTTCAGTTTACACTTGAGCCCACACACGTCGATGCCTCGATATTTGAGTCGGTATTAATCAATTTATATCCAAGACTAGAACAATAAATACCAAACTACATATGTGCCTACAAGGTATTTAGATGGTACGATTCCCACACAAACGTTTAATGGCAATTCACTAGATAACTGAAAAGCAGAAATGTCTAAACATAATTATGCGTATCGAATCCAGTTACGTCTTATTATTCCCGCCAAATCAATAAAATTTAACACTTTCATTAATTAACTATTAATTGCGGTCTTATCGTTAATTAGAACTAATAGCGTTTATTGTAATAAAAGATCAGCGCACAATCTCATTTTATTTGATCGAGCGAAGCGCGATCTCCAAATCAACATGGGCAAATCGGCGTTGTATGTATGTATGTATGTATGTTTGTTTGTCCGAGGAAAACTTTCGAAGCGTTTATCCAATCATCGTGAAATTTGGTATATAGATAGGTAATGATGTCACAATTTTGATGTCACTCAATAAGCTAAAAATTTTGGGGGGCTGTTGAGATATTGGGGTTCAAGAGGGGTAAAAAAAAGAAAATGAGACTATTAGGTCAAATGAGATGTCAAATGAAAGCTCTTCATTAGTACATTTCGACTCCGTTTTTACTTTTAGTAAAGTTTTTGTAGTTTTTGAGTTATTAGCCATAATAAAAACTAAACTTTGACAAAATTAACAGGGTACACCAGTGACCCCACAGTGCTGTAATTTAGTATGCGTGTAGCTTATGTATCACAAATATAGGCAAGTCTGAAATCTAGAATAACTGCAATTTGTACCCCAAAAAAGAGAAACCAATTAACATGAACTACTGTTACCTGTAATTTGAATGAAACTGTAGGTCATGTAAGTTGGTTATTTATTTCGGGGCACTATTTTGATAGCCAAAGATTACGAATAATCTTTTTTTGTTTTTATGGTAGACTCGCGACATCTCAGTTCGGGGCGAGCCACTAGTTATTCAAAAGCCATAAGGACGTAATGAAACACTTGGTTACGTCATAAGAAGTCGGTATAGGTATTTAATAAAGGTACCTAGTAGGTAAATTCTCTATTTTTGGAGGGGCTAGAAACAGAAAATAATTTAATAGACATTATCTTACACACTAATTAGGTAATACAATCCCATTCCATGAAAGCGCGCAAATAACTAACGCGCGTCCGATATCCTGTTATTACCAGGTTCTCTCGTCCGGTTAATCAGGAAATCCGGATGGATGTTTGCGATTGAAGCTTGTTAAAGGTCACGTTCAAGTTAACAGTTAATTTAATTTTTCGAGCTTTAGTTATCGGTAAAATGTGCAAAATCAGAGCCTCGTCAGAGCTAACCTTACCCACCTCATATTTGTACATCATTAGGAACTTTCGATTGTCTAGTCGGGCGTTGGGAAATGCGATACAGTTTTTTTTATTTCACTTTTGTTTTTACAATTTTACACTCTTTTTTTGTGTTCAATTATTAAGGGGACGTCCATTAATTACGTGAGGTTTTCGGGGAGGCAGGGGGTCGAGCCGAATTTCGCTCAATTTTAAGTGGGGAAGAAGAGGGGGGGGGGGGGTCTCGGCATATATAACGTAATTTTTTTTCTGTCAAAAACTGTGTGCGATATTACGAAAAAATTTAATTAAAACCTCTCGAATAACAAAAAAATAAGTGACATGTGGCAATAAAAATCGTCTTAAATAACTTCATTATTGTTATTTAGTGTTTGTGTAAAAAAGGGGGGGGGGGGGTAACAACGTCAAAAACGCCTCGCGTATTTCCAAAAAACAGTGTTTCTTTAATTAATAAAAACATCAAGCATAAAGTCGAATAGCAGAAAGTAAGGACTGCTTCCATCACAATTTGTACGCACCTCTTATGTTTCGTTACTTTTCGATTGGATGATTTTAAATCTTGTCCATGCAAAGAATAAAAATACGGTGTAATTCCAAGGATAATTTAAAATCAGTGACACGGTAAGTAGATAACTAAGAACAAACGTTGAATTCTGGAAGCATCTCGACGCATCTGAGTGCATCACAGACGCACTCAGTTACAAGTGGCTCAGGTGTCGGTATCTTTGGCGGGCAACTGAAGATTAGTTGAGTACCAACAGCCAACATTATACATGAGTAGTCTAAGTGGAACGGGTTCTTGACCTGCCATTATACATGTTACCGGTATCATCATCATCATATCACAGGACGTCCACCGCTGAACATAGGCCTCCTCTAGATTTCCAGTGCAGCCTGTACCAAGTAGCCAGTGCAATAGCTCCCAGGAACCTTTATCAGGGCGACTGGATCTAGGGCCGTAATACACGTCCCACTTGAGAACCTTTCTACTCCAACGGCCACCAGTTCTTCGAGCTATGTGCCCTGCTTGCTTTTTGATTTCACATCTTTTACTTAAGACGCCTGAGCATAAAACTTATTTCTTCACTAACTTTCACTGTGACGGCTATCCGCTTGTGGAATTCTCTTCCAGTGGAAATCCGCAGGGCAGCCTCTATGGACCAGCCTCTCTCTTCAAGATACCCAACAAAATTGAGCACTTTATGTAGGTATTTTATGTATTTCGTTTATGTAAGTGTATTATTTTTATTATTAATTTTTGTAAGTTTATTTTTTGAAACCTAAGCTAAAGTTGTTTCACTTCTCCCACATACACACGCACATGACCCACGCATATACTCACTTATACACTGGTGCATTCGCATACATGTAAACATGTGCGCTCCGACATCACATTTCTTTGATTGTTTTGTTATTTCGTTTTTCATGTACTAGACTGTAATATTTATAGCATGTCATTCAGGAGTGAACTGTTTCCCAGGCCACAGCTTACGCTTTTCTGGGAAACAGGGACACAACTCATCTATGTAACTTTTATGGTCACAATAAATATATTTCTATTTCTCTATTTTCTGGCACTACCACTTTCCCCACACTACACAAAGATTAGCTGGAAGAAAATGCTAATTAGCATTAAGTTCGCCTATGTATTATTTTTTAGTGCAATAAAGAACTTTCTAATCTAATCTAATTTCAGCTACTAATCAGGGTCAGCAGTGTCAGTGACTTTGATTTGTCTACGGATCTCCATTTCAGATAACCGGTATACGAGATAATAAATAAATAATGCACATTTCAAACAGCCCAAACTAACCAGAATAATGATTCTCAGTTATGAAACCTACATCATCATCGTCAGCCGGTAGATGTCAATGGACGTAGGCCTCTTCGTGGAATGCTATAAGAACGATATGATTTCTATAATTTGTTTTACTCTTGTTTTTTTTTTATTGTGTATATTTGCATCCCGGTTGGGGAATGAGCCACTATAATATTTTTTAATAAGATCTCTGTACCTCATTGAAGCAAATAAAAGAATTATGATAATGAATGATCTAGATCTTTTTATAATAAAACTTGGTTAAACCATCTTACAGCTTTTGAATACCATTGAAGGTTGCGCGTTCGATTCCCGTCGCGGATTAAAGGTTTGTATGATCTACAGCTGCAGCTTTTGGTACGGTGTTTCTTCTATTTATTATGAATATATTTACAAAACAAAAATAGTATTAGTATTCTCTCCGTGGCACAGTGGCCGAATACCCGGCTGAGACGCAGGAGGTAGCGGGACAAATGTTTGCATAGTCTACAGATATTTGTTCCGGGTTTGGATATTTTTCAATATATTATAAGTATGTATTTACAAAAAAATTTGTTCATAAGTATTATATCAGTTGTCTGGTTCCCATAGTACAAGCTATGCTTTGTTTGGGGCTAGATGACGCATGTGAAATTGAGATTGTGAAATGTCCAGCATTATTTATTTATTCATTTATTCTATCAGTTATCTGGTTTCAATAGTGCAAGCTTGGTTTAGTTTGAGGCGAGATCGCACTATGTTTATTGCCATAATCAAGTTCTTGCTTACTTGTGTAGATATTATGTAGCTATTTGCCTGTAAAAGCAGTATGTTCATCCTTCAGCCTGGCAGGCCATCAGGCGTGAAGTGTCATGGATGATTGCTTATATCTGTGCCCAGTGCGCGTGTTATCCACAGCTCTGACGCCTTCGTGAACCTTTTGTGTTGGAATAAAATATACCTAACCACACCACTTTACCTACCTATATTAACTGAATTGTAGAGAAAAGGCAGTTAACGATTTCTATCTAAGAATACGTAAAAGCGAACGTTTTATTAATCAGCTCTAGTACCTAGCATGACCGCCGTAGAAAAGTTGCGAAACCTAAAATTATCATAAGTAACACTTTAGTCATTTATTTCAATCATTATAATAAATACGGGATTTATCATTCAACCATTTAATAAAAAGATAAAAATAAAATAAATATGGCTGGACATTTCACACAGCTAGCTAGCTCCGAACTAAGCAGAGCTTGTACTATGGGAACTAGATAAGTGATAGAATACTTATATACTTTTTTTTTGTAAATTCGTACTTATAATATATAGAAAAACATCCAGACCCGGAACTGTAGACCTGTAGATCATACAAACATTGGTACCGCGGCGGGAATCGAGCCCGCTACCTCCTGCGTCTCAGCTGGCTATTTGCCCACTGTACCACGGAGGTCGTCGGTGTTTCGACCGACAATGTCTTTATGATGCAAGCAACAGAGGAGTGAGTGAACCTAGTAGAAACATTGTTACCGTTGCGCGTTTGCCTGTATGGAGGACTACCGAAGAGAACATCTGCAGTGATGATAATGAGGATGGCGCAGCCTGTCAACGCGATGGGCGACCGTTGACGCAGCCCCCACCACCGCGCCCGTCTACTCGCGCGCAGAGGGCTACGGCGCGAGTGCGAGGCGAGGCGAGATGCAGTTCGGAGCGGATCGCACTCACCCGATAAAGGTTCTCGAATAGAAGCGAAACATTGTCGGTCGAAACACCGATAAAACGGTTAATCCCCCTATCTCAAGTTTATCTCCCTTTGGTGGGTAAAATCCCTCGAGTTAAAATATCTAGGTATTCCGTAGCCGGATAATTAGGCATGCAATTAGTGAACAAAATAAAAAACTCATTATTGCACACCACATAAAAAGAAACAAACATATGAACAATAAAAGGAATAATGTCTGCGGTCTATGAATAATCTCTTCCAGACAGCCTTGAAATGGACAACCCTGGGATACCTAGGACGGTGGCGTAAATGAGATTTTTAAATTAAATTAAATAGTCATTTATATCAAATGTCCAATACCGATATCAATGTTATTAAATTAAGGTTCTTATAAACTATGTTAGTAAATTAATGATATTTAAAATTAAATTAAACTTTTAGCGTGTCTAACTAATGCGCAAAAGCATCTGTATGGCTCCGTTCATTTACAACAAGCTCCCGGAGTCACTGGGAGAGCTACCATGTTCAATGTTTCGGAAAAATTAAAGACTGTTAAATAAATTTTACTATACTATAAATGAATAAATAAATGAAAAATAATAGCTAAAATAATACCAAATTTAATTTAATATTTTTATTAGTTCTATTTTATTTTAAATAATTATTATAATTAATTTTATTTAGGTGTTAATATTAATATGACTTTGTAGACTATAATATTGCATGCCTTGTAAGGCAGAAATGTATTGATTCTGTATTTACTACTGACATCTTTGTAACATGACATATATTTCAAGCAATAAATACATTTGATTTGATTTGATTTGAACACATCCGTGCGCGACTTCGATTTAATTACCTATCAACTAAGATAAATAGTAAGAAATCACTTAAAAGATTCGCCCAATTTTTCTTGATATTAAAACCAAGTACCTACATACTTACTAGCAAGTAAGATACACCACAAACCCAAACATCAATCCTTTCTCGAATAACAAAAGCATAATTGTAACAAATGTGCTCTCACCGCCGGTAATTGATGACTACCTGGCGGTGGGCGGACGTGGGCGGGTTGTCATGGAGACGCCTACACCACCCCTGAACCCTGAGACCTTGACCCCGCAGCTGATCGAACGGTTCTACAGCTGTCTAGTAGAGGTCTTTTGAATGCTAGGCGTTATCTAGGAACGGGTGCAAAAATCGAACGTTTCACGATTTATTGAACCTGACTGCATGTGTGATCATGGAGATTAATATAGTCATTATATAGTCATCGTATATTATAATGGCCACTTTGAAGTTGTATAATTTGTATACGGATTCTTGTTTCAACAATATGTTTAAGAAACTATGATTGTTGTAGAGGTCCTACCCAGGCTTCATTGATAGACTCGGTGCAAAAGTGGACTGTATTTATTTTTCTTCTTAGTTGCTAGTTTACAAGGTATAAATCGCGTTCTTGAATGATCACCAATTTCTGCTTGAAAACGGTCTATCTTTATACAAAACTACTCCTCGCCCTAGCCATGGTGCGGGGATCGTAATTCACGCTTTCACAAATCATGTTATACAATTCTTAATACATCGAAGTTTCCAGCAAAGTTAGACGGGGACTTACATGTAGCTATCTCACTCTTTTGACCTTTACAAGTTTAAACTGTTACAATCTTAGCTACCTGTTAACATTTGAATCTGATTCGATCTTATAACTACTAATACATTTCAAATCTAGATTCGATCCTTCCCCGTCTTTGATCGTCCGTTACAGTCTCCCCCCGGCGCAGATCCTCGCAGCCTTCTTATTCAATCGGGAGGACGATCAACCTTCTCACTGGCCTCCGGAAAACGCCTCCCCGCGTCCGCACCTCAGCGCTCCGAACTACTCCGTCCGGACCCGTAATCACGCGCTCGATCTGGCCCCGCGGCCATACGTTCCGAGGTAGCAAACCGTCCGATATTATGACGACGTCCCCTTCTTTGATGTTCTCTTGCTGTCTTCTGACGTCACCTCGCGGCGCCAACGTAGGCAAGTACTCGTCGATCCAGCGCTTCCAAAAGGAGTTTGCCAGAGCTTGTGCGGCGCGCCACGTCCTTCTGTCGGCTACGTCGCAGTCTCCCACATATGGCAAACCTACTGCCGTCCCCAATAAAAAGTGGTTCGGCGTTAAAGCTTCCTTTTCCTCTGGGTCCACGGGTACATGCGTTAAAGGCCGCGAGTTCACGGTGTGCTCGATTTCTGTCATTAGCGTATTCAATACCTCTTCTCGCGGGGCACGTTCATTTAAGGTGATGGCTAGGGCTCTCTTCACCGTTTTTATCATTCGCTCCCAGGCTCCCCCCTGGTTTGGTGCACCAGGGTCGATGTACCGCCACTCGATCCGCTGTTTGAGTGCGTACTCTTTTAGGCCTGGGAGCCATTCTTCGTACGCCTTTCTTAGTTCCACTTCCGATCCGTGGAAGTTCGTTCCATTGTCTGACACGATTGTACGAGGAGTCCCCCTTCGGGCAGCCATTCGCCTGATAGCCATAATAGCCGAGTCGGTGCTGAGACTCGCTATAAGCTCCACGTGTATAGCTCTCGTTACCAGACACGTAAAGAGCATACCCCATCGCTTCTCACGGCGCCGCCCGATCGCCACCCACATGGGGCCGAAACAATCGATGCCGCAGTTAGTGAACGGCCTCGTGTTCATCTCTAGGCGCATCCTCGGCAGGTCACCCTTTACTGGCTTCTTTGGGTTCGCTCTCCTTATCTTACACAGCGTACAATCGTTCAGAACCGTTCTGACCGCCGGACGCAACCGCAGTATCCAAAATCGCTGGCGCAGATTATTCACGATCTGTTCTCTGCCCGCGTGCTTATTCTTCTCATGTTCCCGCCTGATCAGTAGACGTGATAAGCGGTGCGCTCCGTCCAGAATGGGTGGATCCTTCATGCGATCCGGTACTGTAGCGGCGTTGATCCTACCGCTCAGCCTTATGATTTCCATATACATGCGCATTGGCCGCTAGCTCTTTTGGTGCATGCGCTCGGTTCTTCGGGGTAATACTATCCAGTAAGCCTTCACGGTTAGCGCTCCAGCTTGCAAGTTCAAAACCCGCTTGTTGATGCACCTCTCGCACTTGTGCTATAGCTCTTGCGGCTATCTCTTCCGTTTCAAAGCTGTCCACCCAGTCGTCCATGTAGTAGTTCCGAGTTATAGCGTCAAACGCTAGCGGGTGTGTCCGCTCGTGATCTTTCGCGTTCCTGTTCCTGACGCTATGAGCTAGAAATGGAGAACTTCTCGCTCCGAATATCATGGACTTCATCATGTACTTCTGCGGTGGATCTGTTCGGTTGTCGCCGCGCCATAGAAAGTGTTGGGCTGTACGGTCCTCTTGTCTTATGGTCACCCTCAGGAACATGTCCCGAATGTCCGCAGTCACCGCGATCGGCTTCGTTCTGAAGCGAAACAAGACGCCATGTAATGTCTGTAGTAGATCTGGTCCGTCCAGCAGCGCGTCGTTGAGACATGTTCCATTAGCGCGCGCGGCTGCATCGAAAACCATTCTAAACTTCCCCGGCTTGTTGGGGTTTGTCACCGCGAAGTGAGGGAGAAACCAGAGACGTTCGTTCTGACTCTGTTCCTCCTCGCTTTTTTCTGCATATCCCTTTTCTAGCAGCTTCTCCACTTGCGCGGTGTATGCACTTCTAAACTCCGGCGATCTGTCCATCTTACGTTCGATCCCATGTAAGCGTCGTATGGCCATGTCGTAGCTGGGCGGCATCTTCACCTCATCGCTGGCCCAAGGTAGTCCCACTTCAAAACGACCGTTCACTCGTCTCGCTGTTCTGTCGAAAATGCTTTGAGCCCGCTCATCCTTTGCGTTTGGCTTTCTTTTAATTGAAACGCCCAAAGCATCTATCTCAAAGTGTGCTTTCACGAGCTTGCTTAATTCCTCGTCTTGGTCGTTCAAAGTATGTCCGTTCTGGACACCTTGGCACGTATGGACGTGTAGTACCGTCTCCTGCTGTCTTATTGTGCTCCTGGGGATTGATCCATGGATAACCCATCCCAGCTGCGTTAGTGATGCAGCTGGCTGGTTTCTCTTCCCTGTCAGAAGCTTCCTCGTCACAATAAGATGCCAGTTGTCGGCCCCGATGAGTATGCGTGGCTTCGCTGACGCATAGCACACGGCTTCTGGACGGAGTTTCCTTAAGTGCGCGTATTTTAACACATCGGTACTGACGAGTTGATTTCCTAAGGTCAGGTTCTTCACAGTGCGCGCTGTGATCCGATGTGCGTCCGACTTGTGTCCTCGGACCACGATATCCACTACCCGGCTCTCGGGTTCCCTCTGACTAGTCGTAGCCCCCACGATGTTCAAGGCTTTTGTCGGGCCTTCCGTTCCGATCATCGCGGCGATCTCTTCATCGATCAGAGTTATCGTTGATCCTTCGTCCAGTAACGCATACGTATTTATTTCCATGCCGTTACTGCCCTTAATCACGACTGGACACACCTTCAGTAGGACTTGATTCTTTGCTGTTACATGCGCAGATGCAGTGATGGCTGATTCTTCGGTCTGGCCCTGCTCACTGGCACCCTCGTTCCTTATTTTCGGCGCATGTAACAGTGCGTGATGCGGACGTGTGCATTCACTTACTCCGCATCGCTTGCTCTTGCACATAAAGCGTCTATGCTTGCTGTTCAGACAGCGAAAACATATGCCTGTCTCTTTGGCCCATTCCCATCTCTTGTCTACTGGCATCGCCGTGAGCTTTCTACACTCGACGGTTCTATGGTCGCCCCCGCAGCAACGGCACTCGTTCTTGTCCGTTGCTGCGTTCTGTCTCGTTGAGGCTTCCTCCTCCGATGCCGCGTTCTGTGTAGCGTACACCGACCCACGATTTCGTTCGTTCACCCTGGGTCGCTGCTCTGTAGGTCGGGCCTTTGAGGTGCTCTGCGAAGGCGTAGCTGTATACGCGTATCGCATTGCGCGATCTGCCTCTCTCATCAGGAACTGGGACAGCGTCAATATTTCTGGTTCATTTCGGCTGCCAAATTCCTCTGCATAGTCGCACCATTTTGATCGGATGTGCGGTGTCAACTTCTCGGCTACCTGTCGCGCAAACATCGGGTTCTGCAGGTAGCCGCGTTGGTCCATACAAGAGATGGCGGTTACTACGTTCTGTAGTTTGATGGCGAAAGCGTTTAATTCGCCTGCGGTCGCGCCCAGTCGCGGTAGCTTCTTAATCTCTTCTAACGCGTTGTCTATAATCATCTCTGGGCGACCGTAACATTGCTCCAAAGTCTTCATTATAACTGCCGGTTCGGTTGCAGTGTATAATAAAGCCGACACTGCTTGACGGGCTTCGCCTTTCAGGCACGTTCTAAGCCTCGCTAGATTCTCAGCCGATGAGATCTTGTGGATGGTCGTCGATTCCTTCATGGCTGCCTTGAACGGTAGCCAATCCCCCGCAGCACCTCCGAATACAGGTAGGTCGTACGTCTGTCTCGGAGGTGGTCTACGGTGAGCCATCTTCTCTATGGCTTCCGTTAACCGATCAATCCCTCTGTCTCGCGTTCGGTCCGGCGTGAGTGATCTGTCTCGCAGTGTTCGTGGTTCAAAAGTGACCCGATTGTTCGTAATCGGAGGATACCGCTCCGTATTCTGTTCTCTCGTGGTCGATGAGAGATACCTGGTATCCTGATCCGTCACTTGTTCTGGCTCCCCCCGTTTATGATGGCGTTGGAGCCAGTCCTCTATTCTGTGTTCTGTGTCTAGGGCTCCGTTCCGTGCACCCGTGCCCTGGATGCTTTCTTGTTCATCTTCTTCCCGTATTGTAGCGACTTCGGCAATCAACCTCTTCCTTATAAGTTCCGCTTGAATATGGAGCTCTTGCCTCTTAATCTCGGCAAGTCGTTCTTCAGCTTCAAATTCAATTTGCCGTATCCTTGCCATCGCGCTGGCGCTGGAGCGTTGCGAGCGGACGGACGGGGCACGCCGGCGTTCGGGCTCGGCGTGTGTGGTCACTCGCAGTGCTACCTCGGTCGCGGGCGCGGGCGCGGTCGTCTCTGACGCTACGCGAGCGGAGGAGGGTCCCGCTTCGGCGGGTCGCGGCTCAACGGGAGCATTCGGAAGCGCGGGTTCGGACGGGGACGCGGGGTAGTCTTCGTAGACGCGAAGTGCAGCCTTCTTCCCCCTCGTCACTGGTGGGCTCCTGGTGGTCATCTTCTTCAGCACTTGATGCCCCTACCTACCTAGCGGTCCCTAACACTAACACTAAAACCGCCCTAAGGCGTTTACCCGCTATTCCGACCGTTTGGCACCGTTAGGTGGCCGGAATAAACGGGCCGTGGACCAGCCACGTGAGGGGGTGGGGGGTCTTCACTCTTCGGGTGACGTCCTCGTTCGGTTGTCTTCAACGGACGCGGGCTTATCTTCAGGCACCCCGTGCCCTTGCGCCGGTCTTGACAACGTCGCACGTCGCACCGTTGGGTGATCTTCAGGCACCCCGTGCCCTTGCGCCGGTCTTGACAACGATGCTCGTCGCACCGTTGGGTGATCTTCAAGCCCGCGCCGTCTCTTCAGTGGTTATACGATGTAACTGTTTCTTGAAATCCAGTGGAGCGGGTCTTGCCGGCTCCGCAGGAACAACTGGTCCGGTCGTCGCAGGAACGGCTTATCCGGCTCGAAGGACCAAAACTTGTAGAGGTCCTACCCAGGCTTCATTGATCGACTCGGTGCAAAAGTGGACTGTATTTATTTTTCTTCTTAGTTGCTAGTTTACAAGGTATAAATCGCGTTCTTGAATGATCACCAATTTCTGAGACGTGTCTTCTTCTCACACACACCGGCGAAGCCGGTGTGGGGGATGCAGTGCCGGGCTTTTTGGCCCTTTCCTGCAGAGTTCTTTCCGCCCCCCGTTTCAACGGGGGGGTCATCGGGTCGGCTCGCGGAGCCTCAGGTTTGTTACTCACGCGTTACTGGCCGCCCGATGCTCACTCCGCAGGGAGGATCGTCGGACGGTCGCCGCGCAGGTACCTTTGTTGGAAGGAAGGTAGGGGGAAGGGATGAGGGAGGGATGTCCCCGTCTGACGATGCCTGGTCCTCATCGTCAGTTTCTGTGACCAGCTCCCGCGGATACGGCTTGCTCTTAGGGGGCCTTTCTGTGAGAGGAGCTAGTTCTCTTAGATGTTTGTAAGAGGAGGTGTCGAGGCGCGCAAACATCCTGGTTGCTAGGCGGCCTATAAATTGGTCTAAGCTCTCAATTTCTAGGTCTCGCTGAATGGTGGCATTCCGTACGTACCGTGGTGCGTCTACGATCGTCCGGAGGCATTGGCTTTGCTGACTTCGCAGTGTCTTTCTGTGGCCTTCGGCTAACAAAGCATACCACGCGGGGGCCGCGTATGTGAGCCGCGGGCGGACGTAAGTCTTGTACAGTCCAACCTTCATTCTGAGTGGAATGTTGGACCGGAGGACGGGCTTCAGTAGCGCTCTAGTAGTACTCGCTAGGCCACGGACGTTCCTGGCGTGTTTACTCATCGTGAGGTTCCGGTCTAAAGTAACCCCCAGGTACTTAGCCGTGTGTGACCAGGCCACCGGTTGTTCCTCCAGGGTGAGTTTTGGCGGTAGTGTGAGCCTCTTCGAGAATGCCACCGCCTGTGTTTTACTCACGTTGACACTCAGTCTCCATTTAGTAAGCCAGGCGGGGAGCTCTGTTAGGACCCTTTGCATTTTGGTGGCGGCGTGGTTGAGGTTCATCGACTTGGTGATGTATGCTGCGTCGTCCGCGTAAAGGGCCAACAGAGCGTCTTCGGTGATGGGAATGTCATCAGTGTATCGTGAGTAACACACAGGGGAGAGGCAGCTGCCTTGCGGTACTCCCGCCTCGATGGGTCGTCTGGAGGAGAGCGCTTGCTCCACGCGCACTGAGAAGCTGCGGCCATGTAGGAACGACGCTATTACCTTCACCACCTTCTGCGGTATTGGTGAGGCAGCCATCTTGTAGAGGAGTCCCGCGTGCCAGACTCGGTCGAACGCTTTTTCCATATCCAGGAATACTGCGACTGAGTGTTCGCGCCTGTTGTAGGCGGTGGTGAGGTGATGCAGTACCCTACACAGTTGTAGCGTTGTGCTGTGTTCCGACCTGAATCCGTACTGTTCTGGACGCGGGGGGATGTGGGGATTAATGTGGGTGAGGAGGAGCTTTTCAAATAATTTTGATAGGCTAGGAAGAAGGGTAATTGGACGGTAGCTCTCTGGGAGCAGGATGTTTTTGCCGGGTTTCGGTATCATGATAACCCGGCCGGACTTCCAGGGAGAGGGGAAGTGACCGCTTCTCATGATCCCGTTGAAGAGTCGGGTCACGGAGGCGATCATTTTGTAGGGGAAGTGGCGGATGGCAGCGTTCGTTATATTATCTTCACCGGGTGCCTTCCTTGGCTTTGTCCGGCGTATGGCCCGTTGGACTTGCCCGGGAGAGAAGAATATACCTTCTGCGGTGTCTGCCTCCTGGGTATCGGCCTTGAGGTAGTTTTCGACAAAGGTTTCCACTTCTGTTGTGTGTACCGGATCTTTGTCTGGGTTGTTCTTGAACTGAGCCTCAAGGCTGTCTGCGAAGATCTCCGCTCTGTCTTCAGCTCGGTATCTTGGGTTACCATCTTGGTGCTTGAGAGGTCGAATAGGAGTTGGGGTGTTCCTCAGCTGTCGACAGAGCTTGTGGAGCGATGCCCAGTCTTCTGTGGCGTCTTCTATCCTGCTCTCCCATTTCTTGGCGTTGTCCTCCTGTATCTCTGCTTTCACCTCGTCGCAGAGGGCGTTCAGCTTGGTCTTTAGACGTGGATCTCTTGTTCTCTGCCATTGTTTCCTCAGCCTACGTTTCTCTGATAGGAGTTTGGTCAGGTGTGCTGGTGCTCTCGCTAGTCTGTTGTTGCGAGGTGGTAGTGAGGCTTCGGAAAGTGCCCCTTGGATTGCGCTCGTAATCTCCGCGGCCAGTTGGTCCACTTCTGCGGGGTTTTCCACTGGTCGCGTGGGGGCTGTGATCTGTAGGGTCTCCGAGAACAAGGTCCAGTCGATTCCGGGTCTTGGTCTTGGTGGTTTGAGAGCAGCCGGGCTGGTTTCCAGAGTCAACAGGACTGGTTGGTGGTCGGACTGTAGCTCGTCGAGCAGTACCTCCAGCTTCGGGTGGTTTGGTAGGTTGGTGTGGACTGCGAGGTCGATGACGTCAGGTGTTTGGTTCACCTGGGTAGGGTAGTGGGTGGGCGTCTCTGGGCCTGCGACCTCGTAGCCATGGGTTTCCGCGTACTTCTGGAGGATACCGCCGTCCCTGTTCCTCAGGTTTGAGTTCCAGTTCCTGTGTTTGCAGTTCCAGTCCCCGGCCGCTATCATTTGGCCTGTTGGAGGTGTGGGTAGGAGCTTCCGGAGGTCCGCTTGTGCTAATGGCGTACTTCCTGGGGGGTGGTAAATGGCGTGGATCTGGATGGGGTTGCCGTCTATACAGATCTCAACCCCCAGTGCCTTCATGGACGTCAAGTCTAGCTCCGGAAGCGGTTGGTGGACCAGCCGTCTCCTGACCAGGACCATCAGACCCCTGATGCACCTTCCCTCCGCGCTTTGGTCGTCCTTTCGATATTCCTGGTAGCCCGGGAACTTAGGCTTATCGGTGCTTTTTAGCATAGTCTCGTTGATGAGAGCCACGTCTATGTTTTGCTCCTTGAGTAGGGGCCTCAGAAGTAGTGTTTTGTTCCCCTTCTTACTTGTGAGGCCCCGAGCGTTCCAGAACATGACTCTCAGTTCCCTACTTTGAAGAGCTTCCCGATCCCGCTGAGCACAATTGGGATCGGGTCTCCCCCCGTTCGCAGGGTTTGGAGGACCTCCTGTAAAATTTGCAGAGCCGTGTCCAGCAACTCCAACCGGTCGCTGTCGTAGCGGTGGGTGGTCTTGGGTGGCGGGGGTGCAGGTCTGTGCAGTTTCCCCCCCTTGCGCTTGGGTTGTTGTGGTGGTGGCTGTGGGTTGGAGTGCTGGCTCAGTTGCTTGGACTCCTGCTCCTGGGGGGCGGGGGTCGGGGGTGCTCCTGTCCTGGGAGCCCTTTTTCCGATCACCACTGGTTTGCTGATCCGAGGGGGCTGCGGGGGTCGCGAGGGTGGTGCATCCGAATCCGAAGAAGAAGATGGGTCCTCTGTCATTCTTACCCGCTTGGTTCTCCTCTTTTTCTTTTTGGGGGGTTTTGCCCTCACTAGATGTGGGGCATTTGCGGGGGCCATCAACGAATGTCCAGAGGACTCCTGGACCGTGTTTATGTGAGGGGGCTGTGGGGCGGCCGGGGTTTTGGTACTCCCGACTGCAGCCAAGCGGGGGCGCTCGCTACGATGGGGGGCCGCTGAAGCGGCGGTGTAAGCCGAGGTGCCAGCCCTCTTATTCCTGGCCTCCTTCTTGTATACAGGGCATGCTTTGCTGTTTGCGGTATGTGCCCCCTCACAGTTTGCGCATGTCGCAGGCATGTCCCGTGGTCTGGGGCATTCCCCCGCGAAGTGGGGTCCTCCGCACCGTACACAGGCAAGGGGCCGGTGACAATTGTGGCTGCTGTGGCGAAAAGCTTGGCAGCGGTGGCATTGGGCGGGGCCTTTTTTCCCCTTCCAACTCTCTATGACTACCCCGGGCATACATAATAGCTCGGTTACGTTGTATATGTCCGGGGTGAGGTTAGGGGTCCTCTTGAACTTTGCAAAGAATATGCACCCCGGCCGGCCTTTAGATGGGCGGACGACCCGGATGGCTTCCGGTTCGAACCCCAGTCGGCGGAGGTCGCCTTCTATTTCTTCCGTGGGTGTGTCTGCGGGGAGCCCGCGTATAGCCACCTTTAGGCTAAGCTCCTCGGGGAGAGCGTACGAAAACCAAATAACCTTTTCCGTACGCTCTAGCGTCGTCAAGTATGCCTGTACGGTGCGGTATTCTTCTCCGGTCGCTGGTGAGAAGCGGACTCCTTTTCCGTATGGGCGGGCATTCGGTGGATGGCCTAGGCGTTCCCTAAGAGTTTTGAAGTGTGTAGCCCAATTGGGCAGCACTTCCACTATTAGCGGGGGGTATCTCGGCTTAATTACGGCGGTCGGCTTGTCGTTATTTGACAAGCCTTCCGGGTTCGGGGGCTGAGGGGGTGGGGGGGTGGTGGCAGATAATGCGGGTAATAATGGTGAGGACGGTACCTTTTTAGTTCCTGCCGCCGATGCGTAGGAGACAGCCTTGGACGTCGAAGGCTGCTGCTGGTCCAGGGGAGATGGTTGCGGGCGTTCGGGTCTGGGAGCGCGTTGCGGGAGTGGCGTGAGGTGCGGCTTGGCGCATCTGCGCTTCACCTCCTCTTCCGACGGGCTGTCGTCGGCCCGCTTCCTACGCAGGCCTGGGGTCGGGGTATCCGGGATCTCCATTGTTCTGTGCCTCTCCACTACGGCGGCTTCCTCGGGTGTGGGCGTCGCTGGGGCCGAGAGGTTCCTCTCGTCCTCCTCTAGGGTGCTCCTCAGTACGCCGAGGTATTTGGCGGGGAGGCACTTCGCCTCTATTAGCCTTTCCAGTATTATGTAGCTCCTGTCGATCTCAGATCTGGGCGACAGAGGCTTCACAATCTGTGGCTTGGGTGGGTTTGGCGGAGGCATCTTGTCCGCGGGGGTGGGGGGGTTTCCTACCGGCACTGGGCGCGGCGTTGGGGTGCTGGTTTTCTTCTTCCTTTTCTTCTCTAGGAAGCGTTCGATCACCTGCCCTACGATCTCCGAGCGCGAACGCGAAGCCGAGCTGTCGCGGCCCGAGCTGGACGCGCGACTCGAGGGCAGGGATGTGTCGGAGGTCTCTGGGCGGAGGGAGTCCTTTCGGGAGCTCCGACCTTCACGGGCGGGCCCACCGGAAGGGGCGCCAGCGTCCGACATCGCGCGTAAACACACAAACACGGAACACTGGACAGAGTTAGTACGGCACAAAAACTACACAAAACACGTAGTTGGGCACTCGCCTTCGCGCGACCGGGGACTAGCGAGACGACGCCAGCACCTCGAAACCGTAATCCCGTTCGGGTTTAGCGGCTCGCGGCACTGGGTACTGCTGTCTCGCAGTCCGGAACTCGTGGGGAAAGGCGGTCCCCGCACACTTAACAAAGCGGGTCGGACTCGGCAGACGTTTCCAGAAGAAAACGCTGCCGAGATCGTTCGGAGCGGAGGGTCCGTGCGCGCGCGAAAACTGTGTGGACGCGGTAGGCGAATGAGCCGGTCCATTTTCTCATTTTTTCATTCCACCAATTTCTGCTTGAAAACGGTCTATCTTTATACAAAACTACTCCTCGCCCTAGCCATGGTGCGGGGATCGTAATTCACGCTTTCACAAATCATGTTATACAATTCTTAATACATCGAAGTTTCCAGCAAAGTTAGACGGGGACTTACATGTAGCTATCTCACTCTTTTGACCTTTACAAGTTTAAACTGTTACAATCTTAGCTACCTGTTAACATTTGAATCTGATTCGATCTTATAACTACCTAATACATTTCAAATCTAGATTCGATCCTTCCCCGTCTTTGATCGTCCGTTACAATTGTTATTGGAACACCTATTCAATGATATACCAGAAGAGCGTGTGTAAAAAATCACACCCCACTTCCATTTAGGGGAAAAACCGTAAAATATTTTTTTTGTTTTATTTCTTAACTTACTAAGCGTCAGTCACTAAACATATCATCATGCCAAGTGCCGCGCCGGAGGCAGCTCGTCTGCAGCACTGCGGCCGCGCTACCGTCGCTAGGTTCGAGAATTGTGGTGTTGTACATTTAGTTTCACGATGGACTCTGACGAAGAAACACTGCTCTTAAAACGAAAAAGAATTTTGGAGTCACTAGTCGATCGATGAACTGATTCGCGCCCGCAGCGTGGGTGTAGCGCTGCAATCGCGCGTTTTTTATTTATATGGATTAACAAAGCAGCGTTGCCGCAGCACTGCAGACGCGCTGCCTTCGCGCGGCACTTTGCGGCAAATTTGAAGACGCCCTAAATGGCTGTAACTGGTCAGACAGACAGTTGGACAAAGCGAAACTAAAGTACTGTACCAAATATAATCTTACCCTCCTTCTATCTATACCAACAGATACATAAAGAATGCAGATTTTTATGAGTAATTAAAAATACTAGCTGGAAATGCCCATAGTCAGAATTCTGCTGCACGTTTTTCGGTCCTCTACTAACATTAAGAGCACGTGAGCCACGTGATACACTGTCCAATACAACTTGCATACATGTTAGTCGACCGCACGTTTTATGCGCATCTACTCATGAAAATTAAATAAAATTTAAACTACTCATGAAATAAAAAGAAAGAAAAAGGTTTATTTAGAACTTACCTCTGTGGCTAGAAAAATTATAAATAAATAATAATGCTGGACATTTGATACAGCGCTATCTAGCCCCAAACTATAGACAGATAAATAAATACTAAATAATGCTGGACATTTCACACTAGCCCCAAACTAAGCAAAGTTTACTATGGGAACCAGATAACTGATTAATAGGTACTTACATCACAGATAGATAATTCGTTATTAAATATTATTCTCTTATATATAAACTCCCAGACCTGGGACAAGTATCTGTAGATTATGCAAACATTTTTTCCGCGGCGGGAATCGACTCTGCAAGCCCTGCGTCTCAGCCGGCTATACGCTCACAGCACTACGGTAGACATGAGATAGAAAATTGAAAAGGGTTTATTGGGCATATAATTTTATAGGTAAGTAAGTGTGTATACTATCAATATAAACACACAAATTTATAGCTAAGGTGCTTGGGTAATATACAATATGTCTAAAACTGTATCAAGTAGGCATATTATTTATTTAATTATGTACCTACTATCTAGTTTTTAGTTCGTCAAGAGCCGGTCTAGATTTTCCGGTTTCCGGTTCTTAATGCCTTCCTTTTGGACTTAATAGAATTTTGCGATTATTAAATAGTTATCAGTGTGAGTATATCCGATTTGAGTTAAACTTAATCGATTTCGATGCAACTTTTCTAAATGCTGGAGTGTTTGCGAAGTGGATCGTAGCTTCTGTGGTGGAAATTGGTAAAGTAAAAGATTGTTTTATGCATATAAAACAAGTTCGTGGTACATATATTCAAATCGCTTCTATTGATTTGTGTTTTCTATTTTGTTTGTAGTTTTTTTTATATGGTGTACAATAAAGTGTTTTCATCCATTCATTCTTTTATATTACAATGTTTTTGTTTATGTGTTTAAAACTTTGAGTTGTCACATAATTATAATTTAAACGGGAATTTATCGTGTATAACCCTTTTTTATTTGTTTGCAGACAGTCTGCCCGCGACCACGGCTATTGCAACACAATTGAAACGTCCGTCGTCGTCGGGATAATATATAAAAAAGGTACATACGTGATAATTACTTGATTAAATCAGTAATTATACCTATATATAGTGATTAGATTAGTAGGGTTGTTTTCATATTTTTTCAAGCAATAAGTACGGAGATTTCAAAAACATTTGAATTTTAAAACATCTCCCTACACCCCTGAATGAGGAGGGCGGAGCACACGCGAGGTGGTGTGACGTTATTCGCTCACGCGCTAGCATGTACATACGTCATTGCCACCTTCTAGTTCTCACATTTTGTAACCTGACTCGAAGCAAATGAATCCTGTCATCTCCATACACTATCCATATGCTTTGATCTGGGGTTGTTCAAAAACACATAGCAGGGTAGAAACAATTGAATTTATTAAGTACCAAAATAAATAAATAAATATTGCTGGACATTTCACAAAGCGCTATCTAGCCCCAAATTAAGCAGAGCTTGCACTATGGGAACCAGATAACTGATAGAATACTTATATACTTTTTTTTGTATATTAATACTTATAATATATAGAAAAACATCCAGACCCGAAACAAATATCTAAAATGTAATGTAATCTAAAT
The DNA here is from genome assembly GCA_963924445.1 of Philereme transversata. Lineage (NCBI taxonomy): Eukaryota > Metazoa > Arthropoda > Insecta > Lepidoptera > Geometridae > Philereme > Philereme transversata. The sequence continues at coordinate 19,179,820 of OZ004342.1, forward strand.
TAATATATACTAGCGGTTCGCCCCGAACTGAGATCTCGCGAGTCTACCATAAAAACAAAAAAAAATATTATTCGTAATCTTTGACTATCAAAATAGTGCCACGAAATAAAAACCAAAGAACTTGACCTACAGTTTCATTCAAATTACAGGTAACGGGAGTTCATGTTCATTGGTTACGCTTTTTTGGGGTACAAATTGCAGTTATTCTAGATTTCAGGCTTTTGCCTATATATGTGATACATAAGCTACACGCATACCAAATGACAGCACTGTGGGGTCACTGATGTACCCTGTGAATTTTGTCAAAGTTTAGTTTTTATTATGGCTAATAACTCAAAACCTACAAAAACTATATTAAAAGTAAAAACGGGGTCAAAATGTACTAATGAACTCACTGTACTCATGTACTCATTTTAATTTTTTTTACCCCTCTTGAACCCCAATATCTCAACAACCCCCCCCCCCCCCCCCCCCAATTTTTAGCTCATTGAATCACACCAAAATTGTGCCATCATTCCCTACCTATGTACCAAATTTCATGGTGATCAGATAAACACTTCGAAAGTTATCCTCGGACAAACAAACATACATACATACAATGCCGATTTGCCCAAGTTGATTAGGAGATCTCGCTTCGCTCGATCTAAAATGGCTTTCAGCTCAGCATAATGTTGGATGTTATGCGCCCAACGATGATTTTCAGCTGAAACCAGAAGCAAAGGTACAGCAGCAGCGACGCAATAAAATAAAAAATAAATGGCCATTAAAAATAATTCTGCCAGCTACTTGCTACCGCCATATTACTGTGTTATTGTATATTTGTGTTATTCTATCTATCTATTTTCATCCTTCATTTTCTATTCTTCATACTCAGAACTGTCCGCTGTGGGGCTCGTGTGCTTTCTGTAAAGACTTACATGTCAACAAATAAACTGACGTGAGTGGAACTTTATCCGAGTGTTTTATTGTGTCTAAGAACCTGCAGGATTAAATACTTCCACCACAAATCTATCTCTAGAATATAGATATTCTCTGTAATCACAAGGCTCATTTTTGGTGTGCAAAGTGGAAACCCAAATACAACACGGTAACATCAATACTGACCTCTCTTTGATCTAGTCATCCAATAAATCTTCTTTAATAAGTATGTGTGTAGATCAATATATATAATGTTAAACCCACATTTAGTTTTGACATAATAAAGTGGAGGGGCGATCGACGGTCTCTACGTCGTTTATGAAAATTACAAAAAAAAAAATATGGCTGGACATTTCACACAGCGCTATCTAGCCACAAACTAAGCAGAGCTTGTACTATGGGAAGCAAATAACTGATATAATAATTATATACTTTTTTTTGTAAATACATACTTATAATATATAGAAAAACATCCAGACCCGGAACAAATATCTGTAAATCATACAAATATTTGTTCCGCGGTGGGAATCGAACCCGCTACCTCCTGCGTCTCAGCCGGCTATTCGCCCACTGCGCCACGGAGGTCGTCAAATAAGTGCGATTATGAAATCAATTTTTTTTTATAAACAATCAAATGTACCATCTGATGTTGAGTGGTAACCATCGCCTATAACAAATAATTGCTTCGTAGGTAACGCACCTTAGAAACGTGCCCTACTATGCACTGCTACTACATCCATCATCTTGCGGGCATCACCCTTTCAAACCGAAACACAGCAATGCTTGCTTGCTTGCTTGCATTATAGGCTAATCAGGACAATTCAATGGGAACTTTTAAACATGATTATTTTTGATAGTGCGGTTATATGCGAAGGCGGATTATTAAATTAAATATGCATTGAAATACATTATTCAGGATCTCAAGCAGAGCAGTTCCTTAAACGTGTTTAAATTAATAATAAAATAAGGATAATATATATAATAAACTAAGTATCTTCAAAGGTTTTCGGGAAGAAAACTCTTATTAGGGTTATCTAGCTTTTTCCACTGTAACCTAAGTATTTGTGTATAAAGATTGTAGAATCTTATCTTTACATAGTATAAAATGAAGTCACAGGCAGTGAAACAGCAAATGTAAGATAAAAAAATCTAAGTTATCGACTTCTGTAAAAGCAGTTAAAAAAAGGCTTCACGGTGTTTTACGGAAAAGTTTAAACAAAAAGGTGTTTGAAACTTTATGTAGCTTTTAAACTTTGTTCGTAGTTCAAAGTGTTCGGCTTGTTTCTAGGAAAACACCTCGTACAGCACAGTAACAACAACGTGCAGGTTTTCCACCTTCTACCACCGACCAACAGATGTAGGTACTAGAAAGTACAATACACGTACTTCATCAGCATACCTTACCCTACCAAACAATTCATTTTAATTTTGTGGTTATGAGCTATTTCACGTTTTTGCACGAATATCAAAGATTTTAGTTGCCCAATTTACCATCTTAAGTAATACTCTATCTATATATTGCATTGACACATAATGTAACACATTTTTAAAAACATATTTTTTTACTTTGTGGTGATTAATCTCCCACAACTAGTTTACTGAACAGAGTCAATTTCAGATTCTATCTAAATTTATATATTACTAGCTGTTGCCCGCGACGTACGTTACACTATTAAATGTGTAGGTAACCTAGAAATAAAGCTAAACTCGCTGTTGCAACTTGACTTGACGCCCCATTTTTATCCCATGGGAGCTGATTTATGGAATAAAAGGTAGCCTATTTGCAATCCAGGTTATAATTTACGTACATACCAAATTTCATCGAAATCGGTTCAGCCGTCACGATGTGATTAACAAACAAACAAATAAAAAAACAAACATCCAAACTTTCACATTTATAATATTAGTGTGACTAGTTTCGGCCAGCGGCTTCGCACGCGTTGTTTGTCAACAAACAGTAGCCTATGTGTTAATCCAGGTACATACTAAATTTCACAAAAATCCATTCGGTAGTTTTTGGGTAAAAGAGTAACAAACATCCACACATACATACATACAAACTTTTGCGTTTATAATATTAGTGGGATTATATATTATTTATATAGATATTTATTCTCAAAGAACAGGGTTCACTTACAGAGATCATTTAATTACATTATTGTAGAAGAGGGATGTTCGTGCAATTTTATAATATGGGCCCCAGAGAATCATTACGCAATAAGTTTAAAGAAATAAATATTATGACATTCCCTTGTCAATACATTTATAAAATCTGGCGTATGTTCACAAGAATATTAATTTGTTTAAGAAAAATAGCGATAATCATAATTTTAATTCTAGAAATAAAGATAAACTCGCTGTTGCCACTTGTAGACTCCATAAAGTTGGTAAATCGTTTAAAGGGCAAGGTGTACGCTTTTATAACAAACTCCCAAAGGATGTACAAAAATTTACAATTAATAAATTTAAAAACGTAATTATACTAAATCTTTATAAAAAAGCCTACTATAAAATATCAGATTATTTAGATGATAGAGAAGCTTGGGATTGAAATTGCTCCAACTCGTTCAGAATGTTACAATTTAGACGTAATTTATTTTCTGTATTATGTATTGTAAAAGGATCTTTAAAAAAAAACAACCAGCCTTGTTTCTTGCCTTTCTTTCCTGGCTTGGTCGCGAAGGAACAGGCAGTAAAATTGACGTTTCAAAGTTATCCTTGTGATTTTAATTAATAAAAATATTTGACTTTGACTTTGTATGTACGCAGTGTACTGGAATAAGATAAGATAAGATAACTCTTTATTGAAATTAGCATACAGAAACAATATATTACTAAAATGAAACTAAAAAGGCAATACAATAGACGGCATTATTGCTGAGAGCGATTTCTTCCAGTCAACCTTTGGATTTAGTTCTTTAGTACATAGTTTCTCAATTTTTTATAAATATAAATATACCTACTAGTGGCTTCTTTATCTGTATTAGATATTAGGCATTTATTAACCCGTGACGCAAAAAGAGTGGTGTTATAAGTTTGTCTGTGGTATCGTAGTTCCTAAACGGAGGGATCGATTCAGACGCGTTTTTTTAAATAGAAATCTAGTTTAACTGGGTTGATTATTAGCTATGTCAGCTTTTAAACCTCGTCACAAAAAGAGTAATTTGTGTTTTTTTAATATTGTATTTTACTTATTTACTTTTTTTTTTTTTAACTAGCCTACATTTTCCCACTACTGGGCAAAGGCCTCCCTCAACTCCTTCCACCTATCACGATCCTTGGCAGATTCCCACCATTCCTTCTCGAATCCATTGATATCGTCACGCCAACGCTTTCGCGGCCGACCCCGACATACACTTTATATTGATTTTATTTTATTGATATCATTTATTTCAGATAAAAATTCATACAATACTGTTGCTACGGCTTTGCGCACGCTGGAGCAGAGAAGCGACTTTCTTGAGCTTACGCATGAAAGTTAGTAAGTAAGCAAAGATGAGCTACATTTAAAATGTCATTCGGGATGAAAATTATGTTCGTAAAATTAAATGTATCAAGCGACCCGAAAACTAAAGTGAAAAATGTCGATGGTGCAACCGCCCACGTGTAGCTAATACCGTCCGTTAAAACTTGGCCATACCACAGTTAAGATAATACTCTAAGTTTTCTAAATTGCTCATAATAAAATTGTTCTAAGCTAAATTGGAGATTTTAGTTTTTATAAAAATTAGATACCAACCAATAGATATATCGAATAGATAAGATAGTTACCTACTCAGTTATACTGTTAGATTTTCAAAAATAGAAATAGTGTAGTTCCACATGTCATTAAAGACAAAGCAGATATGACGTTTAAAGATTCTTGTGTAGAGTCCTAGTTCAATAAATTATTCCGATACCTTAATAATTACTACACACAGGTTCAGTTCAATTTGAAGGAGGTAGCGGGGTAGCAATGATATTGGCAGTAGACGGAAGAGCGTGAAGAGAATAAAGATTTTACGAAGAAAACTTTCGATCAGTAGTATAAATACGAGATATATCAGGTATCTTTTTATCGGTGCTACGTCTGAAAATGTTTGTAGTAGAGCGATCCCCTCCGCACCGTGTCTCACCTCGCACTACGCGCCGTAACTTTCTACGCGCGAGTAACGAGATAAATCCCGTATTTATAATAGGGATTAAGTATGTTACAAATTCGTAATTATTCGAAAATTAGAAACGATAGATTTAGTTTCTAGAAAATTTAATTTGTAACAAATTACAAAGTTCATTATCACGAAAATTATCCTTAGGCTCGGACTATATGGCATCCGAGTCTCCCCGATCCTGCGAATCCGGACGATGCCCCGGTTGCTTCCAGGTAAATATCGGAGTCGGATGGCCTCGGATCGTGTGTAGTCGGTGCAGGAAAAATTCAAATGTTTGGTTGTGCTTCGGATTTATCAGGGGATGTTAAGAGACGGTCCCTGACACGCCCGGATGCCACAGGTGACAGGTGAAACGCGGAAGATTTATATGATACTTTTAACCCCATCTTCAGGTTTCATAAGCCTGTGACATGAACTACAGGTGTACCGTATGACGTCATTGCTTCAACCATGTCAAGTTCTACGACATAAACGGTATGCATTATAATTATTGCCGTGATTGCAGCAAATGATAGGACGAAGAAATTACTTACATTGATTAATAGAATATGCATGTGACAGCCTATTTCCACGACCCATGCAAAGTACCTTGGGTAGATAGATATCATCATATCAGCCATAGGACGTCCCCAGATTGTTAGGGCTACCGAACTGGCGCGTTTTGCACCCAGCTTTTCCCTGCACCAGCTTTATTATATTGTTATGCCGAGGCTGTTACACAATAGGTGATAGTCGAAATTTCTCGATGGCTCTCGGCTTACCTGCTGTGTCACGGAATACGTAATACTTGGTATGGAATATACCTGAATGCTGTGTTTTTGCCTGCGGTTGCGCAGAATGGGGAGTGGTCATTCTGTCGAAACACCGACCCTTTCCTGGAACGATCGAGATCGTTCTAGTATAGTGAATGGTGCGCGATATAAATAGGCCGGAAAGATGGCCGGACAATCAGTCTGGATTTTGCTATACGTGCGAACATTTCGGTGACTTTAAGTGGTGCAACAGTGGTGTGAATTAGTGTGTTGTGATTACGTGTGACTAAGTTCGTGTATTCGTCGTTTTAGTGTTGAATAAAAGTGTTATTTTGGTTAGATCGATTCTCATTATTTTATCCCGAATCCTCAGCTCGTAACAATATCATAGATGCTAACATATGTTTTTTTATACAGATATAGCAGAAGATGGTATAAATATAGGTGTAGCCCACAGGATTAGCAAGCTGATGATTTTCGAGTGAATTCTGCATTATTTTGTTCGAGCTATATACCTCGCCCACTGCCAGTATGCTTATCTGGAACGCGCGTAGGGCGGCTGCCCACTAGATGGAAAGATGACCTGATAACGGGTACTAAGAACCATTGGGTGCAGCCACTCAAGATCGGACGCTCTGGAAATCTACTTGGGAGGCCAATGTTCAGAAGTGGACGGTCTATAGCTGATATGATGACGATGATCTATAAAGAAGCATATTACCCACACGATTTTCAGTAGGCAGGACCAAAATATCAAGGTAACATTGATAGTCGATAGCAAACTCTTAAACAAAAGAATCCATGTGCCAATGGTCCAGTGATGATGCGCTTGTTTCCATAGAATATCCACATCATTCTATTCTAGTACCTGTCGCGTTGGTTCCAATTTTCTCCACCGGGCCTGTTTCTCGTAAGTTGGTGGCATTGTAGGTGTGAGGAGTTATTGGGTCATGCCATTCCTTTGAAGAGAATTCAGTAAAACGTGAAATTGGTTTGTATGAGTCTGAAGGGTCTTTACGGAATCAAACAAACGCAGGTTCTTACAGAATTTACTCGTAAGCGGAAATGAAATGAACTTTTAATTTGTTTTCAAATCGAGTGTTTTGGAACATTGTAGAAATTTTTTGAGTGAAGGCTAAACGTGTGTTATGAATATTATGATGATATTTTTGGCATGTGTCTTTTTTTTTTTTCGCGAAGCACAATGTGACACGTTTTTACGATGATTTAGATACCTACCTATTTATTAGATTAGTCCAGATATAGATGTAAAACTACCAATGTAAAACCCCAAATAAATCGTTATAAACGGTTGAAAACGCGCCTACAAAAATAAAAGAACTGTGTTTCACACTTTACTATGGGCAATTTTTGGTCACGTGACGTCATGTTTTGTTTTAATTAGTTTATATGTAGAAAATCAATAGAAAGTACCTACCTACATTACCTACTACACGAAAACTTAAGTATGTCATTATCAGTATATCACACATTTAAAAAATCTTTACAGTTTATAGGTACTCCGATATATCCCTACCTTGGTAAAAAATGGTTTGTGTCGGTTTTAAACGGGTTTTTTCGTTTTAAACGGATTAGTTTAATTGATTTTAAGCTTGCCTTACAACTATAGTCCAGACATTTGGTAGTTTTACCTGGGAAGTTTACAGGGAGTTATTAAAGAAAGAAAGAAAGAAAATACATTTATTTGACACACACACAGGACAGACTATTAAAACCAGAACAAATACAGAACAAACATACCTACTTACATACAGATTTTATCAACGAATTAAAATTACCATTTCTATAGATTTCGAAGTGCTCTTTTCGAATTATCACTTTGCCACCTCGTATCTTTGCCGCGATATTAAAAAATTGGCACCCAAAAACAGTTTTTTGACAATTTAATCCTTTCCGACTCATTTTACGATAAAAATAGAAAAGTAATAAATAAAAACTCGAGAAAAATTCCAGTTGTTTATGTTGGAACCCGTTTTATTTCTAAAATGAATAGTTTTAGCATACGTACGAGGGCCGCAAAGTCTACTCCAGCATGCTCAATAATCTCTCGAACCCAATCATCATAAATAAATAAATCATTACGAACTACAAGTTCTGAAATGCTGTTATGAAATGCCTAATTATAGGTAGCACTGCGGTCTTGTGCCACCGTTTGTCAGACACTCTCACAGACGTCCAGCTCGTCCCGCCACATCCGGCATGGTCTACCGATAACAATTTTCATTATGCCTGAACTAGAAAACCCTGTGTCTCAGGCGAAATCGGCTAACAATATCATAAGATCATAATAAGATGATGAAGAATCGAAGAACTGACGGTCGTTGGGGCAGAAAGGTTCTCGAGTGGAGACCAAGCACCGGAAAGCGCAGCATAGTACGACCCTCCACTAGATGGAATGACACTAGATAGGCTGAGAGCCGTTGGGTGCAGGCAGCATAAGATTGGGTACTTGCAATATATGTGGCCTATGTTTAGCAGTGGATGTCCAGCAGCTCATATGATGAAAGTAATGCTATGTAGGCTAGAGTTAACAAATCTTTTTGCTGCATTTGAATTGCAGCGACTACGTCTAAGCTGTGGGTTGCTCTTGTTATTACTTAAAAGGAGAGGGGTGGGTGAGGTAGGTAGTAGCTTTACCTATTACGTGTGTTACATAATTTACCCCTGACAAGTAGGGCTTCAGGTCAGCTGATGTGACGGCACGGAAACAAGGTCTATTACGGAAAGATACTGCTATAACTACAATGTATTTCGTATTGTTAAGAATATCGTACGTATTGTTCGACAGAAAATTATCTTTTTCACACTAAGCAATTGTCACACAATAATAAACACCAATTAGCAAGACCAGGGTCAATATTCAAAGTCAAATATTTTTATTCATTAAAATCACAAGGATCACTTTGAAACGTCAATTTTACTGCCTGTTCCTTCGCGACCAAACCAGGAAAGAAAGACAAGAAACAAGGTTAGTTATTTTTATAATGATCTTTTTAGAAGACATATCAATACAGAAAATAAATTACGTCTAAATTGTAACTTTTTGAACGAGTTTGAGCAATTTCAATCCCAAGCTTCTCTATCATCTAAATAATCCAATATTTTATAGTAGGCTTTTTTATAAAGATTTTATTTAATTACTTTTTTAAATTTGTTAATTGTCAATGTTTGTACATCCCTTGGGAGTTTGTTATAAAAGCGTTGCCCTTTAAACGATTTATTAACATTATGGAGTGTACAAGTGGCAACAACGAGTTTATCTTTATTTCTAGTATTAAAATTATGATTATCGCTATTTTTTCTCAAACAAATTAATATTTTTGTGAATATGCATCAGATTTTCATAGATGTATTGACAAGGGAATAGCTAAACTATTTTACTAATACCTCAACCTGAAATCACCTTTCAGACAATGCTATCGCAATATAATCGACACATTTTTGCCCCTATTCCACGATCAAACCCACACTTACGTTACGTCAATAAATAGTTCAACTGCCCTAATAAGCATGTGGTTACCAGGTTCAAAGGTCAAATTGGTTGCCTTCATAATGACGTCGGTGTTTTCAATCTTCTTTTGAACCACAATCTACCACGCTACACTATAATAGGGTATTTATCTATGAAACGAACAACCTATACAAGAAAAACTAAAAAAAAACATAATGCAATATGTTACATAAGTAAATTGGAAAATTAAGGTTATATTCTTTTAAATACAAGATTACATAACTAAACATGAAGTTTTTTTTATATTTTTGCGATCACTGTACATATCTACTACGTAGATACGGTTAGTGTAGTGTGTCGTAAACGAGGACGTTTCTAATTCTGAAGACCAAGTGATGGAAGCTGCAGCTTCCATCACTTCTCGACGGTAGCTCCAAGTACTCCAGTCCACCCATGACCGCGGCTATTGCAACACAGTCGAAACGTCGGGATAACAAATAAAAAATGTACATACGCGATACCCGTAATTTTGAATCAGCAATTTTGAATGAGGTTTTAGAGCAATAGCTAAACAAACATTTTATTGGTAGGTAAGTATGTTATATCGTATCTAACCGACAAACCAGGCTGACTAGTTTCACGGTTAGTAAGTATAATTTTTTCTAGTCGACAACCTGGTTAGTCGGTTAGTGTTTTTTTCTTTAACAACACCTGCGACGTAGAACGAAGCAAGATCCCTAAAAAATAGAGTAAAAAAAAACATCTTAGCTCGGTTGCGGATGGAAACACAGTTACAAATTGAATTCTGGTCACGTGTCCAGAATTCGATTCGTAACTGTGTTTCCATGTGTACCACCGACCCCATTTTAAAGAATAGGTTGGAATATAGCTATTACTTAAACAATATCTAGGTTACCTACCTACCTAGTTAATAGTGATTGTGTTATTTTTTTGTGTTTATCGCCAAAACTCAAATAATTGCCTTTCATACAAGCCCTCGATAATCAGATTCATGAGATTTATCTGTCAACTGATGCAATTCTCTGCATTAGCTAAAATATTAGCTTTCCAATGTGATCTCTTTTCATACTTTCCTTTTCCTGTAGCTACGATTTATTGTCTGCAATGTAGCTTGCAAAGATCTCCAAAACAAGTCTAAATCACTACTCCTTTGACTCTTCCGGACTGCCAATCGTTTACAAAACATAAACTTCCCTAATTAGCATCCAGCCAGGGTCAAAGGTGAAATTCCTCACCTTCACATGACGTAAGCCTGTAAAATCGCCTTTCAGACAACACTTTCGCAATAATCTGCCCTAAGCCAATTACCTACGTGTGAGGCACGCGGGCCGCCACGCGACCTCAGACCACGCGATGTCTTGAAATGTGTAGATGTGGGAAGGAGTGTAGCTGGTATTTAAAATTCTAATTTAGCTTGAACCTGGGATTTTTTTATACTTACAATAAAGTATCGCCTTTGACCATGATCCAGCCTGATGGCAAGCGATGATGCGGTCTACGGCACGGCTTGCCCAGAAGAAACCTGCTCCTACGCGACTCGTGATGCGATGGCGACGCGCATTAAAAAGGTGGAGGAGATCGTAACTTCAAAAAGTTGCCAGCACAAAGTCTTTAATCGTTGCAATCGGCATTTATTTGCCCCACCGCGTTTGTAGTGTGACTATGATTAAAAATATTATAAAGGTAACGATACAGGCCGTAAACTCTACGGCCTTCTCAGGTCTCTTAGGCCTCTACGCGAATAGCATAGCATTGGTTTGTGGCGTTTGAGGGAAGAAACTTATACCCAGCAGTGGACTTTCATTTAATCTGCCAATGATGATGATGATAATACTTTTATACTTTTTGTTACCTCGTAGCACCCAAAGTATGGATACACCCAGTCAAAAGAATTGTTGGTTTCTCAAGCGTGACATTAAATGTCACGTCATAATATTAGGGTTTTCAATTGGTTTTCATCAGAGATTTTGATGAGATATTATTTGTTAGATTCTCAGATTATACAAACAAACAGATAGAGCGCGCCGAACGTGCGAGTGAAGCCACACAAGCGAATACAAATTTAGAAGCGAATACAATCTCGCGGCAGTGCTAAAGATAGCGTCGTACTGCTTGAACGTCTCGAGTGATTCATTATTTTCTGTCAAAAATGCCGTCTTGTGTTATTAAACAGTGTAAAAGTTGTTCCCAAAAACAAAAAAAAAGTGGATGGAATATCATTTCACAAGTAACTATAAATTATTTAATTGATTTTATTATTTATTCACCCAATAATTAAACGGTTGTCTCGAAACACAAAACCTCGAGATAAGTTCGACTGTGTTGCCAGTTTTCGATAAAATGTTTTCCCTTCAATTGGGGAAACTACCTGTTGATTTAGGCGTTAGCTAGCCTGACTGTTAAATGTACGGACGTGGGTTCGATTCCCACGCGTAATCTCACGCCTAAATTGTTATTCCGAATTTGGATGTATTTCTATAATTATGTTATTGCCGTTTACTGTGATTCGGTGATTAATATCTTATGCGGGATTTTAAATATAATTGTATATGTATAACAATTTAGTTCCGTATGTATATATGTAATGTATGTACATTACATATACACATATATAATAAATAGTATATATAGAGAAGTAATAGCGATCCGCCCTCGCTTCGCTTCGGGAAAAATATACTACCAGAACATTTTACCGGGATAAAAATATCCTATATATTAATCCAGATCATATTCAATATGTGCAAATTTCACAGAGTGAATCTGGTGAAGTTGTTGATAGAAAAGTATTTGATGGTGCGATTGCACTATATAGCAAAATTAGAAACTAATTCTCGACATGTAGAAGCCAAACGGCAATATTACAAGAAATTAGTGCAAAATAAAGGTGGTTATTTTTTTTGGCAATATAATTAATTATGATTTTAATAAATATTTTGGATTCATATGTACGTTTATTTTTATCAGTCTAATGAAATGAATATGATACTACAGAAAAAACTAAAGTATTATTATAAAGACCCTTTTTCCAAAAAGTGTTATTGTAATTTTTCAAATTCTAATAACAGTCCAGAGTCAAGAATATATCCTGCGTTGTTGGCTAGTCTCTTGCGAGATGGCCGCCGTAGCCGTAATTCGGCCAGGAGGACATTGAAGTCCACGTAAACCTCAATAAACACCGGACGGACCGCTAGTTATAAAAATCTTCAGATATTATTTCTTCTGTAATTTTACAATGCGTTTACAATGGTACATGAAATATTTAAGTGTTTAATAAACTAGTTAATTAAACAATTGTTCAATCCTAATACTCACACAAATTTGTATTCAATTAGTAACAAATTCATGTATCCAAATAAAATTTTAGAACCTGTTGTCGTAAAAGGACATTAAAAAAAATACAGGGAGTTTTTTCTTTTTCTGGTATCATTACACGCACACTGATGCACGTGTCCCTACAGAGCTATTTCTAAACGCCACGCACACATGAATGATAAGTGGCGTCATACTGTTTGTTGCGTACACTCTATCTGCCTTTTGTGTAATCTGTGGTTAGATTTATAACAAAATTTCCGCTGGATCTAAAGCTGTAGGTAGACCAAGTTAGATGCGTGGGTTTAAATTATCCGACTGGATAATTTCGTTGCAATGAAGTGTCCATTTTCATTTTCAATGAAATGAAAATTGTTCAGTTCGATTATCGTCAATTTCATCCCACTCATTTTTCTTACGATTTGCATTGATTAGACGCAATTCAATTTGATATTTTATTTAGTTACCGGCTTACTTACCTACAACTAAGTTTATTCAACCGTTGATTGCTCAGAGGCACCTCTAAGCAATCAACGTGACGTTTTAAAGTGATCCTTGTGATTTTAATGATAAAAATATTTCTTTGACTTTGACCACATATACTAAGCACACAACCCACCCAGATAATTTGATTTTGGTTTCCTGTAACCTTTTAAAATTGATAGCCGTAAATTCTTACATAAAACTTAAAATCTAAGTAACTGGGTACCCAAATTACCTAATGCATAGAGCTTGAGTGAAAAATGTAGAAGGCATTTAAGGAACACAAGCTTCCGCCCACAAGATTCCTCGCTCGTGTCATTTACTCAGTAATTGATCGACCGAAGCGAGACCTCTAAATCAACTTAGGCAAATCGGCGTTGTAGGTATGTATGTTTGTTTGTCCGAGGATAACTTTCGAAGCGTTTATCCCATCATCGTGAAATTTGGTATATAGGTAGATAGTGATGGCACAATTTCGGTGTGACTAAATGAGTTAAAAATGTGAGGGGGTTGTTGAGATATTGGGGTTCAAGAGGAGTAAACAAAAAGCAAAATGGGACTCTCCGGTCAAATGGCACGTCTAATAAAAGGTCTTTGTGAGTAAATTTTGACCCCGTTTTTATTTTTTTAATTTTAAATTTTGTAGTTTTTAAGTTATTAGCCATAATAAAAACTAAACTTTGACAAAATTCATAGGGTACACCAGTGACCTTACAGTGCTGAAATTTGGTATTCGTAGCGCTTTAGTGACACAAATATACGCAAAAGTCTGAAATCCAGAATAACTTCAATTTATACCCCAAAGAAGAGTAACCAATAGACACGAACTCCCGTTACCTGTAATTTGAATGAAACTGTAGGTTAAGTTAGTTGGTTCCATATTTTGTGGCACTATTTTATTAGTCAAACATTAAGGCCAGCTTGCGCAACGATCTCTGAACGTATTTAGCGACTAAAAATGTTTAAATTTTACGAATTTTCATGATTTAACAACTCCTTAAATCATATTTAGCCACCAAATACGTTTAGGCATCGTTGCGCGATTCGCCCAAGAATATTTTTTTTTTGTGGTTTGGGAGACTCGCGAGATCTCAGTTCGGGGCGAACCACTAGTGATAATAGTCTACATTTTATTAATAAATCACCCGCCCCTATTCTATCTTAACACCAAATTTCATCAAAATCGGCATATCCATTTATTCGTGACAATATATCAAACCGACTGATAGACAGAGAAAAATTACAAAAAAGAGTTACTACTTTCGAATCTTTATTTCAAGTTCCTCGGAAAATAATGTTGACACGGCAATTGACATTGACAATTCACTTTTATTTGTTAATTAGTTTATGACAGAGCAACCTCATCTATTAGTAGTTATAAAAAATATGGCAGTGTGTAAACCCTTCTATGAATTTAGGATGGAATTATATTTTTGTCAATCTTATAACTGTGATTTTTTTATTCATTTCAAATACAGAGTCGTTTTGGCCACTCTAACTTTTTGTTCTAGCCTTCAAAACCTCCTCCACCATCCTTCTTATACCCCTACTGAAATAAGTAGAAAACAAGAAAATAGGCTTATGTCGCGCAACTATTTATGGGCTTCCGCGGGCGTGTCTACAGCTGTACCTACTTGACTTACATAGTTACAATAGAGGATGATACATTACGTAGGTGTTTTAACCTAGTTAACCCAGTGACTGACATGATAGGAAAGGAGACAAAAGTGGAAAACCTTATAAATAATAATCAAAAATCTTTATTCAAACAACTTCGCTACATATAACATTGATAATTTTTGGCTTTTAAAATGTATAAAATAAAATAAATAAATATTGCTGGACATTTCACAAATGTCAAGATGTATATATTGTGCATTTTAATGGTCTTAAACCGTTCAGATTTAATGATTTTATTGGGTTTTGATAAAAAACACTCGAGATTAAACAAACTTTCACCGATGTTTTACCTACAAGTTTCTGCGATCTACTAACCAATCGCTTTACTATGAACTTTACTATAGTGGTATCGTCGCAAAATGGCCACTTAGATACCTTTTGGTATTCTATTAACACAATCTTTTGTCAATAACCGCCGTTGCTATGACAACACCATTAAAAATATGGTAGCTTAAGACAGGAACAACAATCATAATCGTTAAATAATGATATGGCTCCATAATCGTTTTTCTTATAAATAAGGAGACTTGGGCCCCTGATTTCGATATATCTACGATATTACTGTTTTAAAGATAATTCGTATCCGAATTCATTGGAAGTGAATCACAATTTGGAGGGTACATAAAAGCCTCATTTTATGGATATACCCTCATTGGCTGAGCGAAGTGACGATGCCACCAGTACTCGCCCGCCTTCCTCTTTGCAAGCACTTAACAAAAAATCTAATATTGTGTACAGCGCCGGCCGGCGGCTAAGGGGTAGTTTTCGCGCGTGTTACATTCCTTAAGAAGACGACATACATCTCCCGTCAACCACAGTAGCCTATGGACAGAAGAATCGCGGATTTTATGAAATACCCTATAGGGCATGCCGGAAACGTACAACGGATTAAACCAAGATCAGTCGCTCTCGCATCTGCTTTTTACTAAATTTCCGTACAAAAGATAAATAAAGTTGTCCCATTCTAATTTCCTAAGTGAGGAAAATTACACTTAGGGTACCTTACCTTACATTTTCCAAAGTACTTTGTACTTTTACACTTTGTACTTATACAGGACAGTTTTTTACAAGTGCTAAGTAGGTAATAAGTACAGTTAAGTAGGCAACATTTTACATAACGCGTCATATAATGTTACGTTAGTGTGTTACGTGCGACATTAAGTTTACTCATTGTTATGTGAGGGCTATTTTAAACCTGTTAGTAAAGTACTCTACGCTAGTGCTCTTAAGTATTTATAACAGGGTTTCCGTTGTAAAGTTATGCAACTTTATAAATGTAAGGTTGCTCCTTACTTTGTTGTAAGTGAAGGAGTAGGTACCTACCTAGTTTTTTAGTTAAAAGTTTTGGAGGAGTTTTTTTAGTGTGACTCGAGTAGACTGCACTAGGTGGAAAGACGACCTGATAAAGGTTGCTGGGAGCCGTTGGGTGCAGGCCACACAAAATCTTTCGCTTTGGAAATCACCACTACTACCACCATACCTATTTCTGCCGCCCAGCAGCATGGCTGTGTTTTGGTTTGAAGGGTATTGAATGAATGAATGAAATACTCTTTAATGCACACCAAACAAAGATACAGCAACAAGGGAAATAAACAATAAATAACGGTACAATGGGCAGTCTTATCGCTAAAAGCGATCTCTTCCAGACAACCTTTGGATGGACAGGATAAACCAAAATCAAAAGACGACGGTGTAAGAGTACCATACATAAACAGAACCCATAAAGCCGTTAGTGTGAACGAGTTCTAGAGTGGA
This sequence comes from Philereme transversata, assembly GCA_963924445.1. Taxonomy (NCBI): domain Eukaryota; kingdom Metazoa; phylum Arthropoda; class Insecta; order Lepidoptera; family Geometridae; genus Philereme; species Philereme transversata. Next base: position 19,196,361 of record OZ004342.1, read on the forward strand.
GACTGGATAACAAGAGCTGAAGATCGGGTTTAGTGGCGCACCTTGGGAGAGACAGAGACCTACGTCCAGCAAAGAGCTATTTGTGTGGTCGCTGATGAAGAAAATACGAATTACTAGCATAATACCTACCAATCTTAGAAGAAAATGTGTATCGAACAAATTTCCGCACGAATCGTAGCGTAGCCGCAAAACATCAAATGTATGCATGAGTGAGTATCACGTCATTACATTCGCCGACACGCACACAAGCGCACGAGTAATGCTGCAAGCGAAACGACCTCCTCCCTAAATTAAGGGGAAATGAACCTTCCAATTCATGAAGTACCAATCTATGTATTTACAAAAAATTAAGTAGGTATATAAGTATTCTATCAGATATCTGGTTCCCAAAACTGGTAAAATTGACTTTTTAAACTGATCCTTGTGATTTTAATTAAAAAGAATACTTTGATTTTGATTTTTTTATCATAGTGCAAGCTCTGCTTAGTTTGGGGGCTAGATAGCGCTGTGTGTCCAGCAATGTTTATTAATTATTTATTTATTTATTAATAGAGAAGAGCTAACAGTTTAGAAAACTTAAAGTGATAAAAGTTAGTTACCTACCTAATAATTTTAAGCATTAGGCGCCAAGTTCAGAAAAAACAAAGCACCGAGCAAAGTTTTGAACTCACAAAAGTGAATTTTGAACTTTCCCGAGCATTCAACAGATTTCGCCATAAATCTCTACGCATTCTTCTTAAATGCCCCACGCAGTCAAGGCGGGGGATGGCAGCTGTGTTGGAAACGTGCGACCCCCTGCCCTTTACACCATAATATACCTACCATTAACACAATCATCAGGTTTGTAGGTACAAATACTAGCACAGATTCACACTAATATTATAAATTCGAAAGTTTGGATGTTATTTATTTATTTGTTTGTGTGTTACTCAATCACGTCGTAACGACTGAACCGATTTCGATGAAATTTAGTATATACCTGGATTAACACATAGACTACTTTTTGATCGAGCGAAGCGAGATCTCCAAATCAACTTGGGCAAATCCGAGTTGTATGTATGTATATATGTACCTATCTATGTTTGTTTGTCCGAGGATAACTTTCGAAGCGTTGATTCCATCATCGTGAAATTTTATACATACCTATGTAGGTAATGATGGCATAATTCTGGTGTGACTAAATGAGCTAAAAATGTAACGGGGTTGTTGAGATATTAGAGTTCTAGATAAAAAAAAATAAAAAGGAGACTAGTAGGTCTAGTGTGACGTCAAATGAAAGGTCTTCATTGTTTATATTTTAGTTTAATTCTTGCAGTTTTTGAGTTATAATAAAAACTGAACTGTGACGAAATTCACAGTTTACACCAGTGACTCCACAGTTCTGGAATATAGTATGCGTGTAGCTTTAGTGACATAAATATAGGCAAAAGTCTAAAATCCAGAATAACTCCAATTTGTACCCCAAAAAAGGATAACCAAATAACATTAACTCCTGTTACCTGTAATTTGAATGAAATTTGGTCAAGTTAGTGGGCTATATTTATTTTGTGGCACTATTTTGATAGTCGAAGATTACGAATAATATTAGGTATTTACCTATGAAATTGCCGTTTTGTATGGAATAAGTGAAAGTACTTATTTTTTTAAACTTTTTTATTTCTGTTATTCAAAATAATCACCCATGCAATCGACGCATCTTTGTCAACGCATTGGCAGTTTATTGATGCCCTTCTTGTAAAAATCAGCTGGACGGGAGGCAACAACTCTTCAAAGGCATTTTGTACTGCCTCTCGGGAATTGAATTTTTTACCCACTAAAAAGTTGTCTAAATTTTGGAAAAAGTAATAGTCGGTAGGTGCAAGGTCTGGTGAGTATGGCGGATGAGGGAGAGCTTCCAACCTCAGCTCTTGCAGCTTGGAGACTGTCTGTTGTGCAGTATGAGGTCGCGCGTTATCGTGAAGGAGCAGTGGGGACGACCGGTTGAGCAAAGCTGGTTGCCGATGTGCAAGCTTCTCCATCATTGTCTTCAGTTCTTCACAGTACACATCTGCAGTAATGCTCATGCCGTTTTGTAAAAAGCTGTGGCGAATCACACCCGCACTAGACCACCAACCAGTGACCATCACCTTTTTAGGGGTCATTTTTGGTTTAGGGCATTGCTTTGGTGCTGAACCAGGATCTAACCAACTTGCTGAGCGCTTTCGATTCTCGAACAGAATCCATTTTTCATCGCACGTAACAATTCGGTTCAAAATTCCTTCATTTCTTTGCCTATTGAGCAGCGCGAGGCAGGTCTTGATGAGTACGTTGCGCTGGCGATCGTTAAGTTCATGGGGCACCCATCTATCAAGTTTTTTTTACCTTGCCTATTTGTCGCAAATGGATCAAAATTGTTTTGATGCTAACATCAAAAGCTGCTGCTAGCTCAGCTGTAGATTGAGTTTCGTCAGCTTCCACAATCGCCTTTAAGTCCAATTTACCAAAGTCTCCGGACGACAACGAGCTTCATTTTTCAAGACAAAATTTCCAGAACAGAACCGGGAAAACTAATAACGGGTTGTGCGTTCGTTTGTACAGTTCTCTCCGTAAACGTTTTTGATGTTACGTGCCGTTTGTGTCGCGTTGGTGCCACGACGGAACTCATATTCCATAATTACACGAATTTTTAAAGTATCCATTATGACGAGAAATGTTCAAATGTAATGAAAATACAACGCTAATCAATAAACAAAAGACTGAGTTTGTAAAATGAATGTCATGTTTTTAAAACAAAATTAATTTGAACTTAGAATACAAAGCCTTTCCAAACTTTTTTCTATTTGAAATGACCAGTACTGAAGAACGGCAATTTCATAGGTAAAGACCTATTACATTTTTGTTTTTATGGGAGACTCGCGAGATCTCAGTTGGGGGCGAACCACTAGTTATCCCAAAATCTTAAGTTTCTCCTAGTAAACACCACTTTTTATATTCTTTGAGAAAATGCAGGTATTCTATGGTTATCTTGTGTTGTAACCGAATATTATTTATGTACTTACAATATGAGGTTGGTACCTAACAATATGTGGTGCCAGGATACAGGGGACCCAGACGTGCCCTAAACGAATTTAGCGTGTAGGTACCTATCTAGACTAGTCATAGTTAAACCAAAAAAGTATATGTTTTCCAAACTCTTTGTTTAAACCTGCTGATACACAATATTTCCTTGATAAGTTTCCTCAAGATCGGTCCAGCCGTTTAGTCGTGAAAAAGTAACAAATAGACAGACAGAGTTACTTTCGAATTCATAACTGAATAGTATGAAAATATGAATGAACTACATAATTATTTGTAATCTGTAATCCGAGGGGCTTATAAAAATGTTCTTATTTCGATTTTTTATTGAAATTCCTACTACTTAAAAATGGCTTCTCCTGACGCCATCAATATAGCCAAGTACCTATCTAACACAATATAAGTAGATCTATTGACACGCTAAGAATTGAAATACTTAAAAAATATCATCATAGGACATCCACTGCTAAACATAGATAGTAAATAGAAAGAAAATACTTTATTGCTTACCATGAACAGCAAAAAAACTAATTAACACCAGCACTATTTCAATAAATGCATACAATTGGTGGTCTTGTCGCTAAATCGCGATCTCTTCCATGCAACTTTGGAAGTAATGGACCGTGCGAGTTTTACCTAGGCTATCAATGGTAAACATTGGCCTCTCATAGGTACATTTCCAGAGCGACCAACCTTGTGCGGCCTGTACCCAATGGCTCCCAGCAAACTTTATGTAATTTTTCTATCTGGGGGGGGGGCGCGCGCGCGTCCTATGCTGTGATTTCCAGTGCGTGGTCTGAGATTATGTCAGTAAAAATATACCTAACACTAAACATATTTTTCAGGATTGTAGAAATAAAACATTGATTTAAAATATAATAGTTTATATTTCCCTTTTCCGATTAAATATGATCTTGTTTGAGGTTCACACATAGGAATTTTAGGATACAATGTGACATCACATAAGCACATTTTAACAGTCGCCGTTAGTCATTTAGTTTGCTTCAGATCATAAATAGGACATAAAATATGTTAGGCTTAGAATAACTACACATAGAACAAAGTTTCGAAAACATTTCCGTTTAAAAAGTAGGCCACAAAGCAACGAATTTGTGCATGAGTTCATGTTTAAATTCGCCGACACGCACACAAGCGCACGAGTAATGAAGCAAACGGTTGTACATTTTCACCACACAAACCTTCATATTTTGGTCAATCTATTTTTTGATTTCCAAGAACCGCACTAACTACCACCATAAAAACGCACAGCGCGGTCGTTTGGAGACATATATGGCTCCAATTTAATGGCTTTTTTTCGTGCGTATTCTTTTGTTCTAAGTGTAGTTATTTTAAAATGTTAGGTTTAGACCTAAAATATTTAAAAATAAATTTAGAAAGACTTAAGTCTAGTTGCACAGCAATAGCCGGGTATAGCACGCAGCCGCTGTAGTGCTTAGAACAGGTCTTTTTAGTTGGAGTAGATTTGGCCTTGCCCAGTACCAATACTTCTCTCAGCTTAGTGAGCCTAAGGCTGAGTTTCCCCCAGAGATGTGCGAGGTAGCTAAACGAGCGAGAGGAATGAAGTTCACCAATAGGATTGCTTCATTTGCCAAGCCACAGGACAGCTATTGGCAGCTATTACTGGATTTTTTCTTTTCATATCACTGATGGAAACGCACCGTAAAAGTACTAATCCGAAGGACGCTACCGACTGCACGTGCCACTTGCCACGGCGTTTGAAACTTGTTTCATAGAATATAAATACATACAAACCAGCCCCGGATCTAGAATTTTTCTTAACCGTAGCAGACACTTGGTGTGGCGCCCCTCTCTTCCAGCGTTTGAAGGGGGAGGGGAGTAAAAAAGTTAAAAGCGTACCAAATCAAATGAACATACAGGTGAACTAAGTAGGTGGAGCACGGACTTGGAATATTTGATAGTAAGACGTGCGCTGGATGCCAAGCGCTTTTTAAAACCAGTTTTTTTTTTCAATCATATTTTTTATTGAAGAATTTGGCGCCTCCTGATATTGACCCCTCCTAGATCCGGGGTTGATAGAAAAAAAAAGTGCCGCTGCGGCCAACTGCATGCAGCACGTGCAGTCCGAAACGTAGCAGTACCCTTAATCTGCAGGAAAAAGCTTACTACGGGCAATTACTGGCAAAATCATCCATGGTGTAGGTTTTGGTCACTATTATGGATATATGCGTTTTGAATTATTGCAGATAATAGTTTGCATTAAAAATGTATTAGTTCCCAGAATATTTCACCAAAATACATGCTTTTAGCTTTCCAAGTATAATTTAGATATGATATATGTATACTAACATCTATAACATACAGATATAATCAGTTACATCGATTTAACGTTGGGGACATTTAGTGTCTAACACTCAATTTATATTCTAAAAAGTGCATTACAATATATATGCACGTTTTAAATTTTAGGTCAGTATATAAATACATATATATTCAGGCCGAGATAAATAGTCGTTCCATAATAATTGCTCACGTCCCCCTATGCCCTGGTGAGTCGACCAGTGGTGCAAGTCGCTTTCTATTGGTCCAAAATACAGATATAGGCACAGCCACTACAGATGATTACAATTTGATCAACTTAGTCACTGATATCAATCTCCATCACGCATTTTTGGCGTTATGTGACCGTGACAGGGCTTCTCAGCTGAAAACTAACTTAGTTACGACTATTTATCTAGGTCTTCGTAACACATTTTTTCAAATTATTATGATAATCAAACTAAAATATATTATACATTATTTAAAATTGATATTATTACTTTAGAAGATTATTTTTTTAACTTGTGCACTAATTGTACGAAAATATACTGAAAGTAGTAATATTTAAATTAATCTAAATTTATTTTTAATGCACCATTTTGAAAATGTCGTTATAGGTTAGAGCCTAAAGATTTGCAAAATATATTGCGCAAAATATACTTCTCGGATAAATTCTATTTATATTAACATGAATATCATAAATTAAACAAACCTACATAGTAAAAGGGTGTAACGTCATTTACAACATTAAATGTTACCGTTATTAATTAATATTAATAGTGTTATACAATAAGATTTTTTATATTTGGCCATAACAAAAAATTTATTATAATTATGGGATTTATCACGGTACGTACCGTTTTATCGGTGTTACAACCGACAATGTTTCGGTTCAATTCGTGCATTGCGAGGCGAGACGCGGTTTGTGATAAATCCAATTTGAACAAAATCATCATAAACAAAAAATATAGTAAATGACGTCTTTGTATATTTTGCATTCGTTCGAAAAATAAATATGTTCAAAATATTTGGCACTTATGATGATAACAACAATGTTTAGTCACAAAATAATAAAACTGTTGAAATTAAAGTTGGTCTAATGGCGTTATCACACAGGCGATTTGCGACTGTGTTTCCAGCGAGGTGATCAGTCATCGCGCTCTCCGCGTGTGCGTAAAACCAGCTTTACACTTGGCTGAATTCAGTGCACTAAATAACATTCCCTCCTGATTACATTCCCCCAGCGACGCATCTTCCTTCCGGCTACAAGCTGCAGTGGCCAGTTTGGAAGTCCCTAAACCGGTTGCGCACTCAAGTTGGCCGCTGCCGACACAATCTAGCCAAGTGAGGTCAGTCCTGGATTAGCCTATAAGCTATTTAAACTTAAGGTATCCCGCCTAGGGGGCACCAGAGACGAACGAGAAAAATAAAACGATCACACAAAAGCAATTTCAAAATTCTCGCGTTTTAAATTGTCGTTGACGTTCGGTTCGGTCGCAGTCATGACCTCATGAACCTACCACGCCCCGATTATTGTCGGCGACCGAACAGGGGAAGATTGCTTAGAGCATCAAGTTACCTTAATCCCGCACTGAGTGGGGCTACATCGACCCATTCCGGAGCCAGTGCCATTGCGGGGCCACCTTACAAACAATGGCCCACCTGTTCTCATGTACTCTCTGCCCCGCCACCTGCACACGAGAGGACTTTTACCAGGCAAGAGAGAGGGGTGTGGAAGTTGCTCTCTATTAGGCTAATACAATTTAGTAACAGCATTGACACGAACGAAGAAGTGCATTAAATTCAGTGAGACTAAGTGGAAGTGTCGACTCTGGCTGTACAATTAGTGTGTCTAACTAGCTAAGTCTCCACATTTCTATACGGCGCAGAAACGCGGACTCTCAAGGCGAAGGATCGCGGATGTTTAAACGCTCTAGAGATGAGGTACTGAAGACGAATGCTGCTAATTCATTGGACGGCCCGAAGAACTAATGTTTCAATAAGTGTTACTAATGTATTTTAACTGGGTCCTACTTTAATATTTCCCGGAAGGCGTTGATGTCTGCGACACAGTTTAATACTTCTGCAGATAACATCGTTTCAGATCATTTGTACCAATGTTTAAGTTCCAAATAAAGAATTTTATGATTTAATACTCAAGGAACTCAAGATCACTACCAGGCTATCAACCAAGGAGTCCTTGAGAACATTGGGCACTTAGCAAAGAAACACAGTGACAACCTGGAGAAACTCATCAACAGTGGCAAAATCAAGGGGAAGAGACCACGGGGCCGTAGCCCATACGTTAGTCTGACCAGATTCGTATAACTCTCGACTCTAAGCTACATGATGCTATACATGTCGCCGTCAACAGACACCGATGGCAGAGTATAATTAAAGAGAATAAGAAGAGAATCCATGGAGGATGTCACGACCCGCATTGAAAATTACTACTCAAAGACAGATCTAGCTAAGTAACTTTAGATTTGTTTGAATTCAGTCTTTTTCATTCAGTGTAAAGCAGATTTAACGAGCGCGCGACATGCACGCCGCGTTATAACAATAATTCCTAAAATATGACTGACTGAAGTGTGAAATAGAATATAAATATTATAATATTCAGTTCGTGAAACTAGGTGTGAAGATGTTAACATTTTATTTGGTGTAGGTACTCTAGTTCCAACCTGTTGCGGTATACAACCATAATAAAATATAAAAGTAATTAATTTAAAATGTGACATTATACAATAATAATAATAAATAGTTAAAAATAAAAAAGAGAACGAGAAGTGAGGCGGAGCGCGCGTTCAAAAATCGCCTCCCAGGATAATGTTTGGGAATCGCCAGTGTGATAAGGCTCTAAAGATACAAATATATATGCATTTATTTATTACACATAAATACATTCAACAATTATTTACAAAATCGAGTCCGATAATCAAGCCATGGTCACATTTACAATTACAATAAGTTAAGTTAGGTTAAGTGCAATAATACACTTACGTTTTTAAAATCAACACCATACAAGATGTATTGATTGGACCTTATTACCAAGATCGAAATTCATATTATCTACTTTGGAAGATTTTTCTAAATCTTACTGATAATAAATATTTTTGTGCATGTCATACAACATCCAGATATAAAAACATGATGCTAATCATTAAAAGTAGTTTCATACGAAATTACAGGAAATACAGGGTGTAAAAATACTTTGTGACTGAATGAATAAAAATTCTTAATTGCACAAAATAAAAATAATCCGTACATAGGCAACCTTAATGCTAGATAGCATTCTCTTCCAGTTAACCTTTAGTAGGTACATAACAATTCGAAAAACATGAAAAATGTTACCAACGCGCCAGAACACCTGTTTAAATGTGCTTTGTGATCCTCGACCACTAACCGTGTAAATATTCGTTGTTATGGTAAAACTTAATAAAAATATGGGTAATAAAAAGTGGAAAATGAAAAATAGAAGGGATCATCATCGACCAATTTTTTTTGAGATGCTATGGTTTAAGACCATATGAGACGCATTAATAAAGCCGCCAACACTGCAATAGATGTTGGCAAACCATTATTTAACATTATCTGGAACAGTTGATCTATCTATAGATTGTTTGCAACGGTCTTTAGATGATTAAACTGTTTCTTATTTATGTTTCTGTATTTTAGTCATTTAAATAATTGTATATTCTGACTGTTATTAAAGGCATTTTGCCCATAAATAAAATGACTTTAGATGTATGAATATAAATTCGTTAATGCAGTAATAAATTATTACATAGGCGAATTTAATACTAATTCGCATTTTATAACTGATTAGCTTGTGTTTCAATCCAGGTCATAATCTAACTTTATACCAAATTTCATTGAAATCCGTCCAGCCGTTTATTCGTTAAAACAGACAGAGACAGAGTTACTTTTGAATTTATAATATTAGTATGGAAGTATAGTCGCATATTATTTCTCTATGTTAATAGTGAACCATTGAAAAAGAAGCGCCAATACATAATCAGCTGTTCCATACATTTTAGCCAAACAAGGTCTTTTTACACCCGGTATATATTTGAATATACACAGGTGTGGTAAAATAATAGGCCTTCAGCGAAATGTTGAGGACAAATCCATCTTACCACAGCCTATATCATCGCAGATATGTTAATTTTAATACTTACATCTTATCACACAAAACATAATAAATATAAGAACGATACACTTAAAAAGATCAGATTATAATGTTATTATACTGTTTTGACTAGAAGCATTATATAAAATACACATATTTTAATACTAATAATTAACTATAAAATTGAGAGGTTTCTTAGATAATTGTTAGTAAAACATAAAATTAATTGATGAATTTAGTCTTTCAAACGGAATGTTACGATATATTCAGTATCTGATGACAGTGATAGATCTCTTTCTCTCGCTTTGTAGTAAAAGTAGAACGGAAAAAAATGACTCCTTTCCGGAACTTATAGCTGGAGAGCTGATGGCACATTTGGGAAAGGTGTTTAGGCCACTTAAAATCATAAAAAAATAATACTATATGTATGTAGTGGAATCTGGAATCGAGAGTCGGCCAGGGCGTTTTTAGTTATTTCGCTATTACTCAGTATAGGAAAATGATAACTCAAAAATATTGTGTGCTTTAAGGCACCTTGGAATTATTTCTAATTCATTATAAGTTTCCATTGGATTTTCCATTGGACAAGTTTGCAATGCAGCGTGCCATGTTAGGCATCTCGATGTTGGACCATATACCCAACATAAATATCGAAATATAATCGAAATACTACGCAGAACCAAAGTCGTGGATGTGGGTAGAAGGATCAACCAACTGAAGTGAAGATAGGACACTTGTCAAGGAGGGAAGACGCAAGAGTTGCGGGAAGGCAATGTTTGCGCTTGGCACAGGACCGGGGAAAGTGGTGTGATAACGAGGAGGCCTATACCCAGCAGTGGGTGGATGTGGGCTGAGATGATGATGATGAATTATAAGTTTAGCATTTATAGATCCCAGAAAAATTCCCCGACTATTTGGAAGTTATTTTTATTTTAACTATGGTTCCAAACTGAGATCTCACAAGTGTGAATAAAATTGCCAATCAATTAGCAGTTCATTTCGCTACTGCGCGATATAGGACAGCTGCAAATTCAAATTTCCTTTACTGCGCGGTAGCGATATAACCGGAAACGGCCCGACTATTGCAGATTCACTACATAGATACATTACTATTTTTTATGATTTCAAGTAGCCTAAAACACCTTCCTAATTGTGTCATCAGCTCTCGGACTATAAACTCATGAATTATGTATAGATTGTTGACATTATTGTATTGAGAGCTGTCAGAGTCAACCAAACTTCGCTTGAGCATTGCTCTAGATTAAGGAATATAATTATATATTTTTATTTTTATTACATTATGATTTTATTATGTCAGTTGCATTGAGGGTTAGTTCTGATATTACTTTTACAAATACCATGTTTTAAAAAATAATATTCATTTACTTAAACTTAGGCGCATTTCATTATCAATAATTTCTTAGTTTATGTTTTAATATATCATAAAACAAATACGCAATAATGGGTCAAACTATTGGCAAATCTACTGCAGTGAGAAAACAAACAAAGTGCTACTGAGACGATCGATACAGAATCCCGACGTGAACAGTGTCAATATTTAAATACAATATTGTACTGGGTTCTTAAAATATATAGAAAGTAATTCTAAATCCATATCAGTCAAAAGCATCCACATAAATGTCATTGGAATTTGCAAGGTAATTACGAGAAAAAAAATGGGGTGTGGCTGTGTCATGGATACGGCCGTATATTGTACGTGAATACGTGTACGTCACAATCAATATTTTCTATATAAAATACGCTATTTTATGTATGTTATAAAAATGTTTGAACACTAAGAAGGCCTTCAGGTTCCTAAATGGAAATCTCGAAACGCAGCAAAATGACTTCAAAATGGCGGCGCGTTAACGAATTATTTGTTCTTTTAGCTATCCAGGTGATAGATATGTAGCTGCAACACCAAATAGTATCCCCCGATTTTGTTATCATTCGTTTTTTGAATTGCCTCCTACTATGGAAGCAATTTTATAAACATATTCACGTCAAAAGACCTTGTGCATTAATGCATTGTGATCGTCCTCAAGTCGCGCGTTGAATAAGTTAGGTAGGTATTAAAGAAAAATGTTCATTGAAACTTGATTCCAATTTATCCTTCGTATTTTACGGGCTTAGGAAGAACAATTTTTTTTTATTCTTCATGTCGTTTAATGACATGTCACCATGTAAAACTGACACTGTTTACATCGCCACCCTGTATATTGTACGGATAGTTTTACTTACTTTCAATAGGCGACGGTAACCGCTTACCATCAGGTGGGCCGTAACCCTGTTTCCCCACAAGTAACATAAAAAAAACATGTAGTATAAAAAGTTCAAATAACATTCAACATTTGTCAGCCATTTGAATCAGTTTGCGGTTTTGTTAAGTTATTTTTTACTTGCCAATAGTCGATTCCAATATCGTAAAAGTTTGGTCGTTTTTAATTTACAGTGTGCTAGCTTCTTTATCCGGGATGCGATTGAAGTTCTCAAGAGCCCTGGTCCAGTAGTAGCGAGGGGGTCCGGGAGAGAAGCAGTACTTCTGGTCCAATGGAGTGTCGTTCTCGACCCAGTACATCAGGTAGAAGTTGCACATCTCGTCCTTGTTTGTAGCTCTGTAAGGTTGAAATTTAATAATCATAATCAACATCTTCAGCCCTTCACATCCCACTGCTGGGCATCTCCTCAGGCCTCTGTTCGTAGTCGCCATTCGCCTCTGTCCTGCGCTCTTCTAACCCACATACGATCTGTGATTTTTTTTATTTCCAGAATAATCTTGGAGTATTTAAGTCCAGAGAGAATAGGTTATTTCTAGGCAAGCGTGCTCCATCTTCGATCACACCATCACTTACCACCAGGTAGTGGACAAGCGCTTGGCTATCATTAATAAAAAAAAATGTCGTCGACCCATCTTGCCGGCGGGCGAGTTGGGTTCCTGGTTCCATCTCGGGGCCACCACTCAATCAGCACCCTGCTCCTCCACCTGTCACCACATCGCCTGGTCACATGTCCTGCCCAACTCCATTTGAGCCCCAATATCCGCTTTCTAACGTCTTGAACTTTAGTCCGCTTGCGAATTTCGGTAGTAATCATAATAATAATGATATTTCACACCGCATATCTAACCTCAAATTATGCAAAGCTTGTACTATGGGAACCAGATAACGGATAGAACATATTTTTTAGCGTTCAGTTTAAAGAGTTTATTCTCATAAGAACAATTACAGTTCACTTAAAATGAGATTAAATATAGTACAGTAGGTTTTGGCTAGCCAAAGCATGCATTAATTATTAAACTTAAAATATGACATTGCAGAAACTGTTTAAGTTCCTATATTAATCAGATGTTTTCTATTCTTTATTGGTCTTGGACCAAAATGATAAAAACTGAACGCTTATAGTGCGACTTTGTCCATCTGTCACACACAGCTGATTATCCCAGCAACATCAGAAGCTATTAACTTAAAATTTGGCATAGTTACAAATATTACTGTCCCAATTCTACTGCAAGTAAAAAAAACACATGATTGCCAAAGGAACCAAATTGTAATGGCCAAAATTTCAAAGCTGAGTTTCTAGGTCTAATTGGGTATCATATAATTGCGTAAGGGCTTAAGACACTTACCCGATCCTGACATGGTTCTGTTCTGACAACATCTGTTAGTATTATTCATGATTATTTGTGCGGCCAATATGTTCGTTAGACTCTGGGACTCGTATCCACAAAAGAATATTTAAGGCAGGTAGGTTGTTAGTCCGGCTTGCACAACGATCCCTAAACCTATTTAGCGACTATGTTTAAATTTGACGTATTTGTATGATATGACTACTCTCTAAAACATATTTAGCGCAAGTCACCCTTAATTAAATTAAGTAAGGGCCTCAGGTCTAAGCCACTTACCTGATCCTGACTGTTGGTATTATTCATGGTGTATCTTGCGGCTAATAAATCTCCCTTAAAGCCTCCACACACAGAAGCCGTGGCCGGGCCGGAGACGAAGGCGTGCCGAACCAAGTATGGCGTTCGCGGTGCGGATGTCTTCATATTACAGGGGTGCAAGAGCAGTTGCGTCGCGGAGGCGTTTTGGAGCCGGAAAATTCTTGGAAATTTGCTCCCATAGAATATCCTTTACAGCATTTTTATAGTTTTAATATAATAAATAACAACAAACAAACAAACAAGGATGTGGTTGCACTAACATTATCAATTTTCCGTACATAGTTGGGTCATAAGCTCAAAGTTTTGTAAATAAATACAACTTGAAACTCCGTTAGTAGCACGCCTCCGCACTTCGACGCACCTCGACGCGCCGCGTGCGCTCCATGTGAAGTAACTCCTTAGACTAGCTGAAATACAACGCTCACACGCCACGCCTCTGCCTCGCCACCGCGCCGCCACGGCTCCGCACCGCCACGCTCACGCCGACTGTTTGTGTCGCCGAGCCGGCCCGCCACGACCGTGCACCGCGCCACCACCGCCTTGGGTGTATGTGTAGTCTTTCATATAAATTGGTATGATACAACTCGCACGCCTTCGCCTCCGGCCCGGCCACGGCTTCTATGTGTGGAGGCTTTTAGCGATGGGGCTCTTGTCCACAACCGGATAGAACATTTGCGGTAATTGTAGGTTGTTAATGAAGTTATGTAAGGGCCCCAGGTCTAAGACACTTACCCGATCAAGACATGGTATCCGTTGGTATTATTCATGGTGCATCTTGCGGCTAATACGTCTCCTTAGCGATGGGGCTCTTGTCCACACCCGGGTAGAACATTTGCGGTAATTGTAGTTTGTTAATGAAGTTAAGTAAGGGCCTCAGGTCTAAGACACTTACCCGATCCTGACATGGTATCCATTGGTATTATTCATGGTGCATCTTGCGGCTAATACGTCTCCCTTAGCGATGGGACTCTTGTCCACAACCGGGTAGAACATTTGCGGTAATTGTGGGTTCTTCTTGCCGAGTAGCTGCCAGACATCACCAGTCGGTTCTTGACGGACCACGTAGCCGGAAACTAGTTTACCTGGAAATGACAATTAAAAAATAATTAATAATAATTATTGCTGGACATTTCACACAGCGCTATCTAGCCCCAAACTAAGCAGAGCTTGTAGTATGGGAATCAGATAACTGATAGAATACTTATATACTTTTATTGGTGAATTCATACTTACAATAATATAAAAACATCCAGACACGTAACAAATATCTGTAGATCATGCAAACATTTGTTCCGCGGCGGGAATCAAACCCACTACCTCCTGCGTCTCAGCCGCAATAATTGTATAGTTAGCATTGATATTTTATAATTTATTTGTTGAATAAGTACTTATAATAATATTTTCATCACTCATGCTCTGAAAGTAAGTCAAACTCTAAATCTGCTCCGTACATGCGATCTACGGTCCTAAGTAAATTTGAAAATAGAATGAAGCTCATTTAATTAAATGCCAAAATGAAATACAATGTCCATGAAAAATCCTTATTTCTATTTAAAAATAGAACAGGCTACAGACCGGTTATGAAAAAAAAAAAATAACAGACACCGGGAACGGAAATTTTATTTTGTAAGCTGTTATGAAAAAGCCTTTTTTTCATTTTCTCGCATTAGTGATGATACATAACATGTGTTATACTCGAATGTAAGCAATCAATAACACCATCGACTCGTCAGTGTTCTCGTTCTTGTAAAACCATATACATACTATTAAATTTATTCGACCAAAAAAAATCTAGGTTGTTTATGCAAGCCTGGGCATTTTATATTGTCAAGTTTTAGAGGCAATTCCACTAAATATGTGTGAGTGAACACAACTTTTTTTCTGTCATTTATGGGGAAACAGGCTTATGGCCCACCTGATGGTAAGCGGTCACCGTCGCCTATTGACTGCCGGTGTCAACACCCAGGGTACTGTGGATGCGTTCCCTACCCTGTAAAAACTTCTTTACATTTCTCTAGAAGCGTACCATGTCGTAGCCTAACGGGAAAACCTCAGATGGTAGCTCATTCCATGTCGTGCAAGTATGTAACTTACCAAGCGAATGAGTGTGGGGCCGAAACGCGAACGGATGGATGACCTTGTCCTCGTGCAAGGTACAAGCTGTCTCCATATGCTCCACAGTGTTGGGGGCGATCACACCGCTAGTCCCGAGGAGAATCACGCCGGCTTGGCGGGGCATGCTGGAAAGACAAGACTTTTTTAAGTTTCTCGTGTTGGCAATAGATGGCGCTCTTACAGGTTTAGCTAAGAGTATAATGTTGGCGGTTGTATTTGCTATTAGAAGAGTTTTGTAAGTTAGTTTCCCTTATTGATAATAGATGGCGCTTTTAAAGGTTAAAAGTATATTAAGACTTACCGCCTCTTTGTGTATTTCAAGTAAACGCCCGAATTGTCTGTGTGTCCCTCTGAAAACAACAAATTGCCGATATTAAAATAAGTTATTCTTGAGTTAAAATTCAAGTTTATATTATCAAAACAGTCCAATAGCTGATGGTAATCATCTGATAAGTATATAATGATGATACCATCGAAATAAGTAGGTACCATGAAGGTTAGTTTGATATAAACTGGGTGCCTAAACAATAGTATATTGTTATACAGGGTCGTAATCGATCAATTACACCCGACATATTTCGGCGAGGACGCCAGAGTTCGAGGGCGTATTTGATCGCTTTCGCCAAGAATAACACATAATTACGCAAAACATAAATCGTATTTTCGGAGTATTTATCGAGATAACTAAGACTTTCAGAGCATACTCAAATGATGAATAATTGTTTTACGTACAATCAGCTATTTGTTTTCTTGAGCAAAGTAACCCGATGATAAGCTGTGATCTGTATTCTAGGTACCGGCTGGTTTAGCCAGATATCTGTTTTCAACCAAAACAATAAGCCATTTTTGAAATTGTCTGTACTGTACCTACACAGGATGTTCAGAATATGGATTTAACACCCAATAAGGGGGTGGTCATTACTTAACAGAATGTTTGATAAAAAGGTAACATATCCCAAGAAATAGTCAATTAGCTGTTTTAGTTGTATAGCGTGAAGTCAAAGATCTTATGGATCGGATGATTTATAGCAACACTATGCTGTGTTTATGTATAAAACACGCTTCTGTGAGGTTTGTCACGCGAGATTTGCCAATAAAAAATACCCTCTTTCTGCGCAGTCGAGTATACCAAATTTTGTCCATTACTGTAGTTTGTTATATATTTTCTTGTGTACAAATTAATAAAGAGTTATTTTTACTAGTATTTGCAGAAAATGCGAATTACACCAATTGCAAATAGTAATACAACTTAGGAATGCATTTTATCACGTAGGTCGTCATTGTACATTAATAATTACAAGATTGTTGCAGTTCACAACACATTTTTGCAAACGTATTTAGAAATCATTTTAGGAAACTGGTTTACTTTTAACCTACGGCTTAGATGCAATATAAAGCAGTAATACTTGTATTACTATGTTCCTGTTGCACGGGTATGGATGCCGGTGAAATAATAATTTCTTTTATTATATGATGGCAGATTTTAAAGGGGGTCATTGTTTTTGAGCATAGAATAACTAAAATACTAAAATCGCGATTAAAAGCTGGGGGGTGGGTGTAGGAGGGTAAAAAATACTTTACCACCTATTCTCATACCTACCAAATTTGTACCAAATATACAAAAAAAATCATTAAAATCGGTCGGCCCGTTTCGGAGTGCGACCACTAAAACCGCGAGACGAGATTTGTATATTATAAAGAAGATAAACGAATGTATTACTAACTATATATGGACATACACGTCTGAAATATTTTATTTTACTAACCTATATTGTTCGACTGCTGGGCAAAGGTCTCCCCATCTCCCGTCCATCCAAATAATTTGAAATAATTGAAATAAATATATTGAATTGAATTAAATAAGGGTAAGTATGCATACCTGGGAAACGGTGCATATAGTGGACTTGTAGCACGAGATACTTGATGGGCGAGTCTTTGCCGATGAGGAAGCCGACATCTTTGGGCAGGTGGAGAGCTGGGGCGTCGCGGGCCCATGCGTATACAATCTGTGAATAACCATGACCATATTATTAAAATCGACTTTGAAGCTTTATATTTTGGAATGGTCGATTGTATGTCGATTGTAGCTTATGTCACCCGGTCTGGGTGATCGACACGTACGTAGGTACGTATTACCATCAGGTTTCAGTTTTTGAACTTATATGTATAGCTTGTTTTGTAAATACTTACCTACTTATAATTTAAGCAGAAACACCCAGACCAGAAACAAACATAATATGTAAAACATGCCTTTTGTTCTGCAGTGGGAATCGAACCCGCTACCTCGTGCGTCTCAGCCAGTTTTTCGCCCACCGCGCCACGGAGGTCACAATTGTAACTTTCCATAACCAGATATTTAACCTGATAACAATGCTCAAATAATTCCACAAGTTTTATTAATGAAACCTTATTATACCATACAATTATGCTTATGAAGCGTTTTTGATCATTAAAAAAACCGACCAAGTGCGAGTCGGACTCGCGCACGAAGGGTTCCGTACGTAAAGGGTATCTATAATAAATTGTATGAGCGCCCATACAACTCAGAGGACTATTTTAATTGGCGTCAACTATGTATGTATAGGGACACCCTTTAATTTTCAACTTTTTTAACTTTTGGAATTTTTCCTTTATTTGTGCTGTAAGACCTTGCTTTTAGTCAAATTTCGTGATTCTAGGTCAACGGGAACTACCATATACCTAGGTTTACGAACCAAAATATATAGGGTACTTCCGGTTGACCTAGAATTGTCAATTTTGGTTAAAATCAAGGTCCTTACAGCACAAGTAAAGGGAAAATTCCGAAAAATAAAAAAGTTTAACATTTAGGTAAATTTTGATACTTTCAAGTTTTCGCGAAAATCTAAATTTGCCCATATCTTTTTATCGTATTAACTCAGGACCTTGATTTTTATACACCTAATAGGGACTATAGACCTCAGTATCTGGTATAAATTTCAACTTGCTAGGTCCACCCGTTCTTGAGAAAATCGGTAGTGTCACACGGTGTCTGTCCGTGTACGGACAAGAGAGTGATCTTATAAGGGTTTCTTTATTTACCCTTTGAGGTACGGAACCAAAAATAGTACCTAGATAGATGGCGCTAAAAAACACAGCGCGCCTTGAAAATCATTATAAATTCTATTGACTTTGACATCTACAGGACGTGGTCTCACCTTCAGCCAAGACCTTGTTCATTATTAAGTCCTGGTGACACTCTCAGGAAGAAACAATAAACATATTCCACGTTGTAATTCATATAACACCTCTCTTTGAGTAGAGAGATAAAGATGGTGTGATGTTAGTAGCATTATTTCACCAGGCGAGCCCTTTCACAAAACACTTTGCTAAGTACTACAAATAATAATAAATAAATAAATAATATTGCTGGACATTTCACATAGCATTATTATTATTATTGTTTATGTATGTTTTATGTAGGCTTAAAGGTACTCTTACACCGCCGTCTTTTGATTTTTGTTTATCCTGTCCATCCAAAGGTTGTCTGGAAGAAATCGCTTTTAGCAATAAGACCGCCCATTGAACCGTTATTTATTGTTTATTTCCTTTGTTACTGTATTTTTGTTTGGTGTGCAATAAAGAGTATTTCATTCATTCATTCACACAGCGCTATCTAGCCCCAAACTATGCAGAGCTTGTACTACGAGTATGAGAACCAGATAACTGATAAAATAATTATATACTTTGTTATTATAAATACATACTTATAATATATAGAAATACATTCAGACCCGGAACAAATATCTGTAGATCATACATACATTTGATCCGCGGCGGGAATCGAACACGCTTCCTCCTAATCGCCGGCTATTCGCCCACTGTGCCACTGAGGTCGTCAATATTCGAACGAATGCTTGCTCAAGTCAAGGTCATAACAAAATCGATAGTATCGTTTGATAGAAGCCATGTAAGTGGCGATACCGCAAAACAAACAGTTTACAGAATTGCGGAATTGCTGAGTTGCGAATCATTTTGCATTTTACGAGTGTTGATATTGCAATGAATAATGCGAGGAAGGAGATAATCTAATGCGTGTAAAAGATCATTAAATAGAATAACCAGCCTTGTTTCTTGCCTGATTGTTTCCTGGCTTGGTCGCGGAGAAACAGGCGGTAAAATTTACTTACTAATGTTTCTTAGACATATTAGGCCTCCTGTTATACTTAGCTAGCTTTATTTAGTACTTATTGTACCTACCAACTTCTGTGAGCATAATAGGTGTGTGTGTAAATAAATGCATTATAATATTATTATTAATGCCCATTTAGTCATTAAAATCACTAGGATCATTTTGAAACGTCAATTTTACTGCCTGTTTCTTCGCGACCAAGCCAGGAAAGAAAGGCAAGAAACAAGGCTGGTTGTTTTTTTTAATGATTCTTTTACAATACATAATACAGAAAATAAATTACGTCTAAATTGTAACATTTTGAACGAGTTGGAGCAATTTCAATCCCAAGCTTCTCTATCATCTAAATAATCCGATATTTTATAGTAGGCTTTTTTATAAAGATTTAGTTTAATTACGTTTTAAAATTTATTAATTACAAATTTTTGTACATCCCTTGGGAGTTTGTTATAAAAGCGTACACCTTGCCCTTTAAACGATTTACTAACTTTATGGAGTCTACAAGTGGCAACAGCGAGTTTATCTTCATTTCTAGTATTAAAATTATGATTATCGCTATTTTTATTAAACAAATTAATATTCTTGTGAACATACATCAGATTTTCATAGATGTATTGACAAGGGAATGTCATAACATTTATTTCTTTAAACTTATTGCGTAATGATTCACTGGGGCCCATATTATAAATTGCACGAACAGCCCTCTTCTGCAGCACAAAAACGGTTATATCTGCAGCACTCCCCCACAGCAGTATACCGTATGACATAATGCTGTGGAAGTAGCTGAAGTAAACTAGTCTAGCTGTGTCTACGTCTGTAAAGAGATGGATCTTTTTGACTGCGTATGCCGCAGAACTAAGTCTCTCCGACAACTTATCAATGTGAGGGCCCCATTGAAGCTTATTATCTAGGGTTATAACTAAGAATACGGTGGTGGTCCACAAGAGGCTACTCCACAACATTCTCATAAGAAGGCTCAAGATCGCTCAGCGTGCTATGGAGAGGGTTATGCTTTGTGTTTCACTACGAGATCGAATCATAAATGAGGAGATTAGTAGATGAACCAAAGTCAACGACATATCACAAATGATTAGCAAGCTGAAGTGGCAGTGAGGAGGGCACATAGCTCGAAGAACTGATAGGAGACCACGCACTGGAAAGCGCAGCGTAGGACGGCTCCCAATAGATGAAGAGGTTGCTGGGAGCCGTTGGGTGCAGGCCGCACAAGATCGGTCGCTTTGGAAATCTATGGGGGAGGCCTATGTCCAGCATTGGACATCCTGTGGTTGATATGATGATGACAATTTCATTACAAAAAATCGTTTCCACTCCATTCCGGGGCAATGTAAATTAATTGCAAATTATTTAACTTTACGAGCTGTTGTGTTGTGATTGCAATGAATGCTGTGAGTGGAAATTTATTTTATCCATTTATTTATTAGAACGGCGATTGCCAATTACACTAATTAATTAATTATAATTTCAATTTACCGCGAATATCTGCGGGCTGTCAAGAATGTTCCTAAAAATTTTAACAGTGGTCGGAAGCTGGTCATACGCTCGTTTAGTTTTAGGCGAGTTATAACCCAGGTAGCCTTGCAGGAATTTCTTGGGATACATAAATGGGTAATACCATGCCATGCGCTTGTAGAGGTGTCTTAGAAATGCTTTTTGGACTTTTTCTAGGAGCAGGTCATATTTTTTCACATGTGGGCTCCGCACATAAGAACTGGCTTTCAGCTTGCTACAGACCAAACCGTTGAAAAGAAGCCGTAGAAATGTTCTTCCCCTTTACAATTTACTCGTAAGGCGTCCAAAGGTTATCAATAATGAGTGTGTAATTGTAATGTTGACAATCATACGTAATTTTACGCAACGTATGTGAAGTCCCGTTATCTTTTTGCAAGAACTTACATTATTGAACTCCCTATCTATCGAGTCAATGGGTGCATCATTAGATTTTACAACTAATACTACTGTGCGAGAACTCGTGGTGCAGTGGGCGAATAGCCGGCTGAGACGCTGGAGGTAGCGGGTTCGATTCCCGCCACGGAACAAATATTTGCATTATCTACAGATATTTGTTCCGTGTCTGGGTGTTTTTCTATATATTATAAGTATGTATTTACAAAAAAGTATATACGTATTATACCAGTTATCTGGTTCCCATAGTACAAGCTCTGCTTAGTTTGGGGCTAGATAGCTCTGTGTGAAATATCCAGCAATATTTATTTATATTTATTGTTTTATTGCCATAATCACGCGTGCGAAGCCGCGGACGAGTTAGCTAGTAATATTATAAAGAGAGTACTAATTTTTATAGTTTGTTTTTATGTGGAGAATAATCTCCGGAACTACTAGCGCAATTTTGAAAAGTCTTTAAACTGATAGACTACACTAACCCTGCTATATTTTATTTTGATAACATTCCGTGCGAAGTCGGAACGGGTTAACAAGTATAGTATTTTTTTTTTGTTATTTGTGAGGAAACACCTTACCGGTCACCGTCGCCTATTGACACCGGCAACACCCGGGGTATTGTCGATACTGTCGCTATCCTGTACAAACCTCTTTACATTTCTCTTGAAGCGTGCCGTAGCCTAACGGGAAAACCTCAGATGGTATGAAATTAGAAACTTGCCTGTGATCCAGAGCGGCAGGGACTAGCAGTGTTGTACAGGTCGTCAATTTCATTGCTCTGCATCTCACCACACCCCCTAAAAAAATATAATTGCATAATCATTCTATATTTTCCTCGCATTGCATTGCGCCCGTCACCCTGAAGTAATTTCACCGGCAACCATATCCTACAAACCGCATCACAGCAATGCTGCGCGGCAGAAATAGGTATGGTGATAGCTTTTTTCGGGCGAGCCCTTTCAACACAAGAAAGTTTTAAGAGTAGTAGAATTCCTTGTGAAATCATTGCTCTGTTTCGGTTTGAAGGGTATGGTTGCCGGTGAAATTAAAGGCATATGAGGCTTTACACCTGTATGCCTCAAGTTGATGAACGCAGTGCAGTGCATCGTGCAAGGCACATTTCTAAGGTGCATGACCTACGAGGCAATTATCTGTTACAGGCGATGATTACCACTTATCATCAGGTAGGCCATAAGCTTACTCTACTACTCTTAACACTTCCCTAACTATGTCCCTAACTGCAGTTCATACTAATATTATAAATTCGAAAATAACTCTGTCTGTTTTCACGAGCTGGACCGATTCGATAAAAAGAGGTGCGAGTGGAAGCATGGACAATAAAAAAGATGTTTTCATAAAAATCCAATAATGTGGAAATAATAATATTTTGCCAACTTACCAAACCGAGTCATTGGCCCCAGGTTCAGAGCATCCATACAGCAACATGTGATGGGCGGTGTGCATCGAAGCGTTTGGCTCGAAACCCACTAAAATAACAAAAAAGTTTCCGTCATGAATCCTCGTTATGGTTATCGGTAGCAGTTTGCTAAGCGAAACAAAAACGCTAAAAAAACACGAACAAATGAAGAAAATGCATCCATTCCCATCGTCATCCACAGCCCGACTTCACCCAGGGTATAGGCCTCCCACGCACGATTCTGCTCTAGTCTCACCCATTGACGGCCCGGCCAAAGACCATTTAAGTTCCATAACTCGATTCCCCCGTCATGAACCTTCGTTCGTCTACGGATCTCGACGCTAAGAACTCGATCCGATATGCCGAAAAAAATAAATTATCTGATTAAAATAATTATGTAACCTACTTGATTTTACTTTTTATTCAAGTTAATTCAAGTTAGAGATATAAAATAAATCATCATCATATCAGCTATAAACGTCCACTGCTGAACAAACGCCTCCTTCATTGATTTCCAGAGCAACCAATCTTTTGCGGCTTGCACCCAACGGCTCCCAGCAACTTTTAACAGGTAAAATATCATAATAACACAACAGTCCTGAGAACACACTAGGATTTCCTGTATCAGAAACTGAAGGTCAGATCTGGGACAAATATTTGTAGATCATTCAAACATCCCACAGCTGGAATGGTATTTGAGGAAAAACCATTTAATTTTGAATCAAAGAAGCCAACACCGTAACTAATACAAGAGTTGGTTACAAACCTGAAGGCTACGGAACCTTATCACAATATCATGAATGCATAATTAATTTCTATTCTTACCTTACAATCCATGGAACAATCACCTGTACAAACCTATGTGTAAGTATGGTTATATCATACAAGATTTTTAGATATCAGAGGCATTTCGGAGACTTCACCCATGTACTGCTGTATAAACCTCCCTACGATCATGCCATCACAATCCTACTCTAGACTCACCCCTGCGACTTTGACTATGTTAAAAAAATCAGCCATAGGTGCAAAACAAGCTGAACACTATTTCAGTACGCAGCCACATAAGTCAAACTGTCTTAATAAATTCAATTGTACCTATTATTCTTCATAATTGTTTCATGTCGTTTTGTGTGTACCTTATAATATAGTTATAGATACATACCTACATAGAAGTTGTCACGGGGTGATATCCTGATTGGAGTACATAAGTACAGCTCATCCTGAAACAAAAAAGTATTGCTTATCAGATACAGAAGGTATGCTCAATAATTCCAGAGTTGAAAACAGGACTGCACATTTTTTTTTTTAGTATTTACTGGAGATTGAACAAGTTTATGGAAAGAAAGAAAGAAAGGAAACATTTTATTCAAAAACCAAAAAAATAAAAATAAAACAACAACAAATTCTAACTTAATGACTAACAAACTTAGCCCACCTGATGTTAAGTGATAACCATCACCTAACATGCTTCATAGTCATCTTCTATTCTACTGCACTGAATACGGAGCTACATAAGCACATGTGGCGATCACAATAGGCCTCATGTCCGCAGTGATACAAAAGCCTTAAATAAATAAAAAACTAACTCGACTGCATCAGCAAAGACTGTAGCCATTAAACCAAAATCCTTCTCTGTTATTTCAAGCAATAAGTATGATTGAGATCATGTTAGAAGGGGGCTAATGCATGATACACCCTTATATGGGGAACATCAGTGCATACCTTATTCTCCTCATCCTTGAATTAGAATCCACACCAATATTATCAATTTAAAAATAACTCTGTCAGTCTGTCACTACTAAATGGATAAAAGGATTTCTATTAACTAGAAAATGTATGGATAGATAATTTGGATTGAGACCAGGCTTCTTTTTATCAGGATTAGATTCTATTGAGCTACTTTTTGATTGAGTATGAAATCCTGATTAAATTTTTGATAATAATTTAATTAATACTCCTTCTTGATACCATGAGTGCGAGGAGTAAGCACATGATGAAATTGGTACTTTTATGGGTTCTGCAAAAAGTTGGTGGACTATAATAGGCAGATGAGTTCGTGAAATTGTGGTGTTTGGGAACCAGACATATCAGTCCTTCCTCCCACATTTTCCGGCCAATCGTCCAGGACATAGATTCTTTTCAATCACTTCCTGACATTGTATTTTCCACTATGATATTGAATTTATATGTGTGTGTGGTCATTTATCTATTCTTCATATAAGTGAATTTCCTAAGAAGCAAATCAAATGGTCAGATATTATGACAGGCCTTATCTCAGGTGGCTGGGGTGAGAGACATGCCGAAGATAATCTTATGGAAATTCCAGGAAATACTTCACACTTCACTGCTAATGAGAGTACCCACATAAACATATATAGGTACTTACCTACTTACTTACACATCAAACCACCACAATACAAAAAACTAGGTATAGAAACTGATTTCCCTCAATTTCACTTGCGTTGACTTGTCAAGGATCACGCCAATACATTTTGGTATGGTTGTGGACCTTGATCGATTAATAATCGATAAATGATCGTAAAGTCGAAGAAGACCATTGGATAAAAACAAATATTATTGCTCCTTTGAAGGATTTTAGGGAGTAGCATTTGTAATAGGCTAAGGAGTAGGGATTGTCCTTTCTAAAAGGAAATATTCTGAAAGAGGACTTACTCTGTTTGGCCAAACATTTGGCATGAGAAACTCATAGGAGTCCACTTCATGTGCGTGTCCATTTTTACAACAAAAAGCTAGAATTAAACAGAATAAAACCGAAATCTTCATCATTTTTAATTCAAAAGATTCTAAATTCACTTAATTTGAACCAGCACAAAATAGCGGGACAACTCTTCACTTAGAATTACTATGAAAACGGAATGTAACGAAAAATTTATACATATATTGAAAATAAATTGTCGCGTTGTCGCAGCGTAGATTTTACTTCAACTAAAAGAAGCGACAAGTGTTTGTAATTTCATTATTTTCGCAAACACAGTCGGATCAATAAAGTTTACTAACGTCATAGGCTGTGTTGCCAGGAACTGTCCTGATTGCCTGATTTTGTTGTAAATGCTCTGCATTCTGTACGCAAAATATAATAATAAAATGAAGCTCATCACCATCATCATCATTCTCAGCTCGTGTTGACCCACTGCTGGGCATAGGCCTCTCTTTCTTTCTGCCATTTTTCCCGTTCCTGTGCCAGTCTGATCCACTTACGACCCACGGTCCTATTGTTGTTGTACAATGGAGCTATGAATAAAAAACTGGTTTAGCGCGTTTCGATTAGACTATGCACGGTCACTGTGTGTTATACTGCTTATTTAAATTTTTTTATCAATATTCAAAGGCTTCAAATCACAAAATCATAGTGAGAGCTTTTCATTTTTGATTAAAATAAAAACTAGGTTTAGCTATATATAGATGGCGCTGTCCAGAGATAGGCTGTCTAAAAATATACCAAAATCTCAAAGACTCAATGTCAAACTTTATCTAAAATAAGCTCACTGCTGTCAGTTATGCAAATACGAATGTTTTTTTACTCCATAATTCTAGTTCATCTGAAAATAATGTTGATATGACAATTTACATTGACAATTCACTTTCCTTTGATAATTGACAGAGCAAAACCATCTGCTAGCAGTTATAAAAACATGCCAGTGAAAACCCTTTATTTAACTTAAGCTGTTATCCTTGGGAAATAATTAAAAACACAAAAATATTCCTAGCTCCTGAACTATAAAAATCGTAGAACATAATGGGGGTGATTTGGGTTAGCCACGGGGTTTCCCATGGCGCTGCTCTTTTTGAACCATAGTGTCTGAAACACCCTGTATAGTTGGGTTTTGTAATAGCTAATTCTAGTGTTCATACAAAATCAACTGCAAAATTATCTTTGTATTCAAATATTATGACTAAGTTACCGCCGTACTGGCTACGGTACGTTTCTCTGTGCTTGAATCGGACGCGCACTCTAACATTTGTTGTTTTATTAGAAAATAATTTTAAATAATATTATTAATGTATCTTAGTATGTATATATGTATAATATAAGTTATACAAAGAAGAAATAAAATGTAAGCAAAATTAATTACTGAGTACGGTATCACCAAAACTGATTCGTTCAAAAATGAAGTGCCCTTCATCGTACTCTCTATCTATTTTGTGATTCAAACAATGTTCTTATTAGAAATAATTTGTCTCTACAATAACTTTATTTATTTGTTAATTATTTTTGTATTACGTTTAGAGAAAAAATATAAAATACCCGTGAATAATGTACAAAATACAATAAATAACCGAATTTAGTGCCATCTATCTATTTAGTCCCTCCGACACTTTTACTCATAAAATGCTACAACTCTACGTCACTAGATGGCGCTTACTTGTTTTGTAGTGTGATGCTGTGGTAGTACCTACCTATCTGACGTAATCAAGGAACAACGTGATTTATTCTAATCATATAATACTTATTATTTACTATTCTATTCAATTCTATTTTCAGCCATTTGTGTCCACACCATTTGTGTACATTCCAAACACATGCCATATTTACAAGAGGTTTTATTTTCTGAACAGCTAACAATGTCGTTACCTTGAACACTGCTATTTCCACAGATCAAAAAAGTTCACATCCTACTTTCTGACAGATAATTTACGGGACTGCTTACATAATTTAGTCCAAAGACAACAGTTACCTACTCATTTTTAAATAAATACCTCTTAGCTATTACCTACAGCCATAATAACCCCACAATAAGGCTCCACAATTCATTCCTCAAAGCGTTAGATCAGTCGTAAAGTAAATCCTCATCAAGGTCGCCAGCTGATTCATGTAAGGCTGTGTAATGGTGCGCTCGTGATTTGTGTTTTAACGGATGGGGTCATAGAGTTAGACTTGAGACAGAAGGGCTTAGTAATATCATCATCATCGTATCAGTCTTAAAACGTCCTCTGCTAAACATAAAAGCTTCTATAGATTTTCAGGGCACCCGATCTTGTACAGCCAGCACCCAAGGGCTTCAAGCAACCTATATTGGGAAGTATTTCCATGTACTTAGTATGTACGCAAAGGGAAGCTTAGCGGCCCTCTATTGTAGGGGCAGATGGACAAGACAAATAGCTGTGGTGGACAGTGTTCACCCATGAGGCGCCCATCCATGTAAAGTGCTTACCTATTGTTATCTCAATTATTTAGCTAAGTACTTACCTATTTAAGATTCCTTCTCCGAACAACTCCAGTAAGTACCTACTAGCACTCTCTTTACTATTCTTTACTATTCTGCACTACTCTTTTAGCATTCCTTGAAATAAGTAGATAAGTAAGCAGGTACGTAGGTACATTGAAAATAAGTATTTTCAATACATAAAAAAAAATTCTACCTATATTTAGTCAAATCCAAAATAGTGTTCTGGATTTTAATAATAGGGACATTATTTTTATAAGAACGTTTTTATAACATAATGCCTAAGATGAAAGATAGCTCCATCCCACATCTGACAACTTAGCCCTTCCGTTGTTATAAGGCTGTACCTATGTATCTACAGCTTGGTCATAGCTTGTTGCACACAAGATGCACCAAGATCTACATAGTGCTAACTAAACGCACCCTTGCCTTTCTTGTGTTTCTTGACTTTCTGATCTGGATATTTCACAAGACATCGAAGGTAAGATCCGAAAATATCTACTTATAACTCGTATGTAGAGTAAATATTATTATCTCTACTTGTTCCTAATTTCCAAGGAAATTGATTCCTTTTCCCGAGGCGTCCCGGTGGGTTGCCCTTCCGTGTCTATCTGAGAAGGTATCAATTTGCTCTCTTTTATAGTTTTTCATGGGACTATTGGATAAGGTTGTTTGCTCGTAATGGAAATTTACGTGACTTTTGTCCACCACCAACTTCACCATTGCCATTTGTCGGAACTGGGACTGATCACAGTTTTTAGCCATACCCACTACCTACCTACTTACACTAAAGGAAATCGAATATATCCGATTTGATTGACTAATTGACAATTATTAATTGCACAAAATTTAATATATCTGTACATAGGCGAACCTAATGATAGCAAGCATTATCTTCCAGTTAACCTTTGCGTAATGTGGAATATATATTTTGATGTTTTTCATTTTGCATTGCAGGCATACATTTGTACGAACGTCTAAACAAGAAATCTAAAAATCAACCACATGATACCCATATTCTAGATACCTAATTATTATGTATGTAAAACCATGTATTAACATTATGCCCTGCTAGCACAACGATGCCTTAAACGTATTTAGCTACTTAACACGTTTAAAATTTACGTAAGTATTTGGTATGATTTCTAGCCACTAAATACGTTTAGGCATCATTGCGCAAGTCGCCCTGAGTGTAATTATTAAGCACCAAGTTTCACATTATACAAAAAAATACACTCGGAAAACACTAGATATTTCTGCATCAATATTTCTACTGGACGATATTCCAATGTTGTATCATTTGGTTCTGTTGTTCGTTGGTAGTATTTCGACAACTGTCAAATCACAGATTTCCATGAGCTTAGGTAGGTATTATGGAAAATCTAAAACCATGTGGTGAAACAAAGTTTTCTTCCCCCTATTCTGATCACGAGGAATTCAGTTGCCCACGCTACAAAGAGATAAATGCCCTACAAGGCTGATTTTCAAGGATTGCGAGGGGACTTGTGTAGCAACGGATTTATTGAAACTTCAGTGGTTACATACAATTTCCACTGTTTTCCTCACGTTATGAAAATGTAGCCTGTTTGATTAGTCCAAGTTACAAAAGCTCAGAGGTTTTGTCTACCAAGGTTGGTAGAAAATGATGATTGAAGTTAAGATAGTACTTTAGATCTGCTATACTTTCTTTAGTGTAGCGTCCCAGGACCATCACGTCTTGCTGAGAAGTATATTCTTAGAACAAACCGTTTTCGCGATTTAGGATAGGAAGGTAGGTTTGGTTAAGTACCTTCGTAAGGAGCTGAATCTCCATCTGGCTAAAGACCCATAGTTCTACTCGACGAGGCGGGTAAATTGCTTGAGCGGATTGTGGCAGCCCGCATCCATGAACACCTAGCGACTGTGGGTCCTAACTTGGCGGAGAAGCAGTTTGTGTTCCGATCCGGGCGCTCTACGATTGATGCCATGCTGCACGTAAAGAGCATCTCCAAAGCGGCTGTTGCGCGTGGGGAACGTGTGTTGGCGGTATCCCTGGATATTGCCAATGCATTTAATAGCATCCCATACGAATGCATCGATGAGGCACTCCGATTCCATGGAGTTCGTCGGTTCGTAGGCCACTATCACAGAGAGCGAGATGTGCTCTACCTTGACGACAAGGGTAGGGTCTGTGCCAGGCGCATGACGTCCGGTGTTCCACAGGGCTCAGTGATGGGCCCCTTGCTGTGGAACATCGGCTATGATTGGGTGCTGCGTGGTACTCTGCTTCCCCGGACGCATATGATACACTTTTTATCGTGTGGGGAAGCAGCTATGAAGAGGTCGCACATTTGACGTCCGTAGGATCCACCCTCTTGGTCAGTCGCATTCGATTACTGGGGCTAAAGGTGGCCCTCATCAAGACGGAGGCAATTCTCTTCCACGGAAGAGGGGGTAGGCCACCAGCTGGCGCCTACGTCTTGGTGGATGGTGTGCGGGTCATGGTGACCCCACACAGGAAATATCTTGAGTTAACACTGGACAGCACCTGGAACTTTGCCGAGCATTTCAAACGTTTGGTCCCAAAGGTGCAAAGCTCGGCAGGGTCATTAGCGCGCCTCCTGCCAAATATTGGTGGACCGAAAGCCTCTTGTCGCCATATTTTTGCCAGGATCATTCGCTCGATGGAATTGTACGGTGCTCCGGTGTTGGTGCACGCTCTAACTGCCAGTAACAGAACTCTTCTGCGAAGACCGCAGAGGATAATGGCGGTTAGAGCGATACGTGGCTACTGCACCGTTTCATATGAAGCTGCATGCGTATTGGCGGGCTCACTGCCTTGGTACTTTGATGCCAGCTGCCTTGCGTCCATTTACTCCTGGCACCAGCAGGAGGTAGCGGAAGGGCAAAGAGCAGCCCTGAGAGAAATTGAGGCCAAAAGGGACAAGTTGCACGAGGCATTCATTGAAAAGTGGCTCGAAAGGCTGGCGCAGCCTAGCGCTGGCATTGAGACGGTTAGGGCAGTTCGGCTGCTTTTAAAAGAGTGGCTTGCCAGGGAGCATGGCTCGATGACCTTCCGATTGACACAAGTGCTGACGGGGCATGGTTGCTTCTCAAAATACCTGTGCCGAATTGGAAGGGAATCAACGACGGAGTGCCATCACTGTGGTGCCCATGAAGACACAGCACAGCACACGCTGGAGGTCTGTGGTGCCTGGGCAACACAGCGACAGGCACTGGTGGCAGTTGTTGGCCAGGATCTCTTGCTGGCGAGAATAGTCGAGGCTGCACTTGACAGTGACAGAGCCTGGGATGTATTGTGGGCCGTAGTCACCTTCTGCGAGGAGGTGATGTTACAAAAAGAAGCTGCGGAACGTATACGAGAGGAGGACCCCCTCGCTGAGCCGCGCCGCAGAAGAAGGACCGGGAGAAGGCGAAGACAGTTTCTTCGCCTTCTTCCGCTCGATGGGGACCAGCAGTGTTCGGGTGCGGGGAGCCCCGACTCCGCATCGCACAGGCCTCCTACGCTGGGGAGTGTCCTTAATATTGCAGGACATTCCTCTCCCTCCCAAGTGGGGGTCCGAAGGGTCCGCTTAAGGCGGACATTCACCGACTGGGCCGCGGTTGAATCCAACCGGGACCCCGTGACCCTGTCAGGTGCCAGTGCGGCATCGACTCACTCATCTCAAAATGGGCGGTTCGATGATGCACTCGCACTGAGGTGATTGAAGGAATATCGGTGGGTTTTTAGTCGGTATGCCGTTGGTTGCTCTACGGAGAGTCCGACAGACCCCTTCAGCTCTCCCCGAGTTGGAGGACATGCGTAAAGCATTTTCCCATCGTATATAAAAAAAAGGTACCTACTTCTTCTATTTGTAGTTGTCGCTGTTTGAGATCTTAGAGACGCTCTCCCTGTATGTTATCTTGATGTCAAAATGATTATTTCATGTGACGCAGAATGGTTGTGATTTATACTTTTTTATTTTAGGAACACTTAGGTATGTGCTACTATAGGGGAGGATATAATTAATTATAGTTTATTATGAATGTGACCTGTTTCATTTTTAAATAGAAATGAGGATTTGTCATGGAGGTTGTATTAAATTATAGCCATTATGAATGTAACCTCTGAGCTTTTATTTTTAAGAATCATTTGCCATGAAAAAATAAATGAGGTTAGATACATTCATAAATGCTAAAATTAAATACAATCTCCATGATACATTCTTATGTCTATGACATAGTTAAGATATGACAAAAAACAATCGATACCGGGAACGTAAATTTTCTTTATACCAACAATGTAATATTAACATTTTTTTGATTTCCTCGCATTTGTGATGAAAAGTTATGTGTTATATTCGGGTGTAAGCGATCAATAACAGCGTCGATTAGCGCACTTGCTCGGATTTACTCGCTCTTACGCAAACATATCTTGTAAGTACAAATAGATCGCTTACAGCCATGTACTATTAGATCACACTGATATTCATTATTGTAAAAACGGGGTTTATCACGTACCGTCTTATCGGTGTTTCGACCGACAATGTTTCGGTTCAATTCGTGAACCTTCATCAGGGTGAGTGCGATCCGCTCCGAATAACGTCTCGCCTCGCACTGATAACACCGATAAGACGGTACGTGATAAATCCCGTATTTATAATACAGATTGAAATAAACCACACTGATATTCATAATTATAAATATTGCTGGACATTTTCACACAGCGCTATCCAGACCCAAACTAAGCTCTGCTTGTACTATGGGAACCAGATAACTGATAGAATATGTATATTCTGTTAATTTTTAAATACATACTTATAAAATATGTATAGAAAAGCAACCAGACCCGGAACAAATATCTATTATCTGTTGTTCCGTGGCGTGAATCAAACCCGCTACCTCCTGCGTCTCAATCAGCTATTCGCCCACTGTGCCACCGAGGTCGTCAAATACACGGTCTTCTTTCCGCTGAGCACTCTTAACTTCTTACCCCATTACACCCTTCCCACCAAAACCAAGTGGAAAAAATCAAAATACCAACGGTTACTGCAATGCAGCCCTCCGATAAGCACAATAACTTTTTTATCAATAAAGGGAATCGGAGGGTATGTGTGAATTGACATGTGGTTCTTTTATTGTAGGCATTTGATGCCTACTTTGTGCTGCGACGTCACAAAAGGTTTTCCTGAGTAGGGTGTTTATTGCAACTATAAATTTACTCCCGCGGCTTCGCACGTGTGGTTTATCAATAATAAGTAGCCTGTCTCAATCCAGGTCATAATTTATCTATAGAAATCAGTCCAGCCGTGTACAACACAACAAACAGAGAGAGATAATTATTTTCAAATTTATAATATTAGTATTGGCATCTATCATGGCTAAACATATTGTAATAAAATGTAGAACTACTTATCTAACTACCTCTCCCGCTTGTTTCAAACATTTACCACGACCTCAAAATCCTATAAGCTGCGTGAAGCTATCTTAAATTTAATTGGGTTATTTTCAAGTTGTTTGAATATTCTTTTATCACGCAAGGTTGTGTTTTGTTCCCGTATTGACAATAAGTGGAAACTTTACCAATTTATTCAAAGGTCATGTGTGGGGTTAGGACAAATTATTGTGTACAAAACAGAGTCAATGTTTTGCATGTGTGAAATTACCTGACCCGCCCGCCCCAGCTTCACACGGATTTCAATATAAAATATAGCCTACTAGCTTCCGACTGCGGATTCGCACTCGTGGTTTGTCAATAAAAAGTAGCCTATGTGTTAATCCAAGTTATAATCTTTTTTTTTTTTTATATAAATTATAGGCTAGCGTTTGACCACTATCTCGCCTGATGGTAAGCGATGATGCAGTCTACGATGGTACACGCTTGCCTAGAAGAAACCTATTCACTCGTGACTTGAAGATCCCTAGGTTGTAGTTATCAGGAAACACAGACTAAGGCAAGGCGTTCCACTCCTTGGCGGTGCGCATAATAAAGGTGGAAGAGTACCGCTTTGTGCGTATGGGAGGTATGTCTACCATGTAGCGGTGGCGGAACGCGGAGCGTCTGGTTGTCCGATCATAGAATGGGGATGGTGGGATCAGGTTGAAAAGCTCCGCAGTACACTCTCCGAAATGTATCCGATAAAAAACCGAGAGGCTTGCAACCTTTCGACGATGCTCGAGGCTGTGGAGCCTTGCTTTTGCTAACTCGTCATTGCAAATAAGCTTCTTGGCTCTTCTCTCAATTGAATCTGGAGCCTCTAGCTGGTACTTCGCTGATCCGTCCCAGAGGTGAGAACAGTACTCCAGACATGATCGGACTTGTGCTTGGTATAAGTTGAGCAACTGTCCCGGTGTGAAGTACTCGTATTGCCTCACCTTTGCAAGTATTCCAAGCTTCTTAGCGGCTGGGCTTTCGTTAAATTGTTAAAAGTGTGTTTCTGTCCGCCCCCCCCCCCCCCCCGTCCTACATTTCTAGGAAAAAGCACTTGCAGTGTTTTCCGAACATACAAATTTTCCAGGCAACATTTCAATTTTTTTCCCTTAAAAAATTATTAGGATTAAGAGGGTTTAAAAAGATTATATTTAAAAAGAAAAACTAGGTTCAACTATCGTGATAGATGGCGCTAATGTTTGTTTTTTATTTCAAGTTTTTCGGAAAATAATGTTGACCCGGCAATTGACATTGACAATTCACTTTTCTTTGTTAATCAGAGCATGATAAAGTAACGCCATCTGTTAGCCGTTATAAAAACATGGTAGTGAAAATGCTTCATTACCAACATTAAAAAAAATATCCAATTCTGTCCAGTCGTTCTCAAGTGATGCGTTTACCAATGAACACCATATCATTTTTATTTTTATAGAAGATAGATTTTTACGAAAGGCCTATTATTGTAAGTAAGTAGGAACTCACTATTTATGTATTTAACTAGGAAAATAATCGCCGGGGTCCTTTTCACCTATCAGCTTGTTACTTTTAATGCGTTTTTGACATTTCATTGCGTATTCGCGTGTGGCGTGACCACCTGTAATTTTCTCAGCTGGTCATCTGTCACTCGTTAACAGCTGGTCAGTAGGTCAAAGGGTTTCCTTCAGTCCTATTTAATAATATAGCTATGTTGAATATTATATATAGGTAGCTGGTGTCAATCTTAATGCCTGGTATACCTTCAGTACGAGTATACCTTCAGCCATAAATCAGTTTTTATCTAAATATTTTTATCTATTAAAACAGAATTTTCGTTAATCTAACCCTAACATTCGGTTGTGATTTAAGCTTCTGTAACCTAAATTACATTATTATTAGTTAATTATAAAGTACTTACTAGCTGTTGTCCGCGACTTCGTACGCGTTATACTACTAAATGTGTAGTTAAACTAGAAATAAAGCTAAACTCGTTGTTGCTACTTGACTTGACACCCCAGTTTTATCCCATAGGACCTGATTTATTGGATAAAAAGTAGCCTGTGTGGTAATCCAGGTTATCTACGTATATAGCAAATTTCATCGAAATCGGTTCAGCCGTTACGACGTGATTGAGTAACAAACAACCAAACAAATAAATAAACAAACATCTAGACTGTGTGAACAAACGAAGTGTGATGTGATGGAAGCATAAATAAGTGGTGAGACACACTGAGTGTGCTTTATTAGTGTTATAGATTTCTGTACAAAATAATTTTAAGCCTAACCGTCTCGATCAGAATATCACAAGACTATTTGCAAGGTCACCTCAACAAAGTTACCATACCCTATGAAAAATAAATTATACAGAGCATTACTCTATGGTGTACACAACCAATTGATATCTACTACTGAGATCTCGCGAGTCTCTCAAAAAACAAAAAAAAGTTTTACTCATAATCTTTGACTAATAAAATAGTGCCCGAAATCCACACCCAACCAACTTGACCATATTAATTGGGTACTCTTTTTAGGGGTAGAAATTTATTGCAGTTATTCTGAATTTCAGACTTCTTCCTATATTTGTGTCACTAAAGCTACACAAATACTAAATTTCAGTATTGTGGGGTCACAGGTGTACCATTCCTCAAAGTTCAGTTTTTATGGCGAATAACTCAATAACTACAAGAACCTTTCATTAGACGTCCCACTTGACCTAATAGTCTCATTTAGATATTTTTTACCCCTTTTAAACCCCAATATCTCAACAAACCCCTCACATTGTTAGCTCATTTAGCCAGACAAAGATCGTGCTAGCACTACCTACCTATATATCAAATTTTACTATGATCGGATCAACGCTTCAAAAGTTATAATCGAAAAAACAAGCATAGATACAACGTTTTTGCCTTAGTTGATTTGGAGATCTCGCTTCGCTCAATCAATTGGTTACCAATGCACAGTGGTCGAACTTTGGCAGTAATTTAAAGTTATTTTCGCTTAATTTAACATTCGCTCCCTTCTTCATTTCACACTCCTCCATACGCGCAAGCTTAAAAATAGGTAGAAAGTTTTCTCTTCACGTATTAATATATAGATTGGTATTAACGCTACTAACCTACTAAGACAAAAGTTGAAATCAGAAATCCCTAACACTCGACAATCAAACATCTAACATTATACAATTTCGATGAAATTTGTAAACCTATAGATTGAAACTTAATTATGGTACCTTTTTAATAAAAAACCACAAGTCTTAGCTGCGGAAGTTAGTTTGTAATAAATATGTTTTCATAGAGGCAGGTGGGCAGGGCACCGAAGAACTAACGGCCGTTGGGGCAGAAAGGTGCTCGAGTAGACGAGTAGTTTATGGGGGAGGCCTATGTTCAGCAGTAGTCGTCCTGATTGATGCTGTTGATGATGATGCTTTCAGAGCACCGCGTAGCACCACCCTCGTAGCACCACCCTCGTAGCTCCACCCTCGTAGCACCTTGCTTTTGTTTTAGTCACATTTTCCTTTTCAGGGACATTTCGGGTAGCGCCGGCTGCTAGTTAATTGCATAGGAATGCAGATAACTGCCTTATTTATGTCCTGTTTACGGACTGCCTTGATTAGGAGGCACAGTTAACAGTTTAGCCTGAATTTCGTTGCCTGCTATGTGCTAGTATAAAAATAGGGGTCGACAGTTTCGTAAATTTTGTTTCTGTGTTTTTGGCTTGAGACTTCTTTTGCTGTCTAATTTTATAAACTTGATTTGGATTTATTCTAAAAGTTTCTTTCAAACGACATATTATAATATATCCAAAGCCATTATGATTTTGAGATTAATTAGAACAATAATGTTTGTTTAATATAGAATTTTAGAAAATTCCTAGAAAAAATCATTCGAACTAAGGTCAAAATCTGGATAAACACTTAGGAGTCACAAAATCCAAGCAAAATTAAGAAAAGATATAAGCCTAAATTAATCCGCTAATGCGCAAACGTAGCATTCATCTGGGCAAACACATTCTTAGCCCAGAGGAGCTAACAGCTATCACCCCTAAAAATATTCTACAGCTTTTAGCAGCTGTAGGACTTATTGGTGAACTTTAAACGCCCCCATAGGGGCGGCACAAAAACAAGAGGCGATCACAGTAGGCCTCGTGGCCGCAGTGAAACTAAAGCCACACAAGCTAATAAAAAAAAAAGAAAATGGTCTAAATTAATTCCCGAAAATATATTATATAAAAATAACATTTTATGCGGAACTTCATTGCGAGTTAACAAACTCAGGCACCTTATATGTATAACATAATTTGTTTCTTTTTTTACATAATGTATAATATCTACCTACCTACATTGGTACTATTTTGTCCATAATCTAACTTACAAAATTACATGTGTATAAAATTATGGAAATTTATTTCAACAGAACAATATTTTCCACTCCTTGATTTCCAACTTTTATCCCTTGCAATCAAGCGGTAACACAAACATTTTAAAATACCTATTTGGTCACAATACGGAAAAGTTATCCGACCGGAAACGGAAGGGACTACGGGTCCATACCATAGTCCATAGATTCAGTAGGCCTGTATTGGAATTGTTTATTTTTTGACGGATCATTGAACTTTGGATATCCGAGACGAATGGGCACTGCTTACTCTATCGGACTCTTTTATCACGGAGGTGATAAGACTGGACAACATATTAGAATACTAATGCCTGTTTTCACGTAACTTGTACCAAGCACAAGTCTGATCGTGTTAGGAGTACTGTTCTCACCTCTGGGACGGATCAGCGAAGTACCAGCTTGAAGCTCTGGAATCAATTGAGAGAAGAGCCAAGAAGCTACGGCAACGATGAGCTAGTTGATGCAAGGCACAGCCTGGAGCATCCACAAAAGGTTGAAAGCCTTTTGGTTTTTTATCGAGTACATTTAGGAAAGTGTGCGGCGGAATTTTTCAACCTAATCCCACCATCTCTGGTTCTATCATCAGACAACCAGACGCTCTGCGGTGCGCCACCGCTATATAGTTGAAATACCCCCCATTCACACAAAGTATCACTCTTCGACCTTTATTATGCGCACCGCCAAAGAGTGAACGCCTTGTCTGAGTCTGTGTTTCCTGATAACTACAACCTGGGTGTCTTCAATTCGCGAGGGAATATATTTCTTCTAGGCAAACGTGATCCATCGTAGACTGCATCATCGCGTACCATCAGGCGAGATCGTGGTCAAACGCAAGCCTATAATGCATAAAAAAAGGCTAACTCTCAGCTACACTCTTAGCTAAGGATTCAATTATTGATAATCGGTTGGTGAAACCTCAGAATAATTCTCTTTTCTGAGGGTGAAACGAATGAATAAGTCAAACCACTTTATTATACATCATGAAAAATAAAAATTACCTACAGACAAAATAGAAGACACAAAGCTACAATGAGCGATCTTATCGCTAACGAAAGTTTATGCTAAACGATTGGCTCACATTAGGCGTCACTGAGGCGTCTCTTTGGTCATGGTAAGTGAAAATGGGTTTGAGTTACTTTATGTATAAACATGTTGTCCAGCCGTAGGCGTAATGCGATCGTATTACACCTCGCAAACAGCTTTACTTTTTTTTATTACCAAAGGAATTTTGTAATAAATTAATAAATGCAGTCATACGTCAATAAAACAAAAAAAAAACACATAACGTTCTATTAGTAATACAATACCGTTTTTATTTTAAATCAAATTATTAAAATGTTGTCTTTCTACTTCTATTTCTTTCGTCTTCATCACCATCATATAGCCACAGGATCTCCACTGCTGAAAATATACATCCCCCATAGATTTCTAGAGCAACCGATCTTGTGCGGCCTCCATTCAACGGTTTCCAGCAACATTCATCAGATCGTCTTTCCATCTAGTGGAGGGACGTCATACGCTGCGCTTTCCAGTGCGTGGTCTCCACTCTAAAACCTTTTTGCCTCAACGGCCGTTTTTCGAGCAATGTGCCTGGCTCATTGCCACTACAGTTTGTTAATCCTCTTATAACTTTTGAAAATGTCATGGTTATTAACACTATTTGAACTAAAAACAGGATATTTACCATGATTTGTGAGTTTTTGAGTATCCCGATATTTTGACGCGAGTCTTTGCGAGTGGATGGTTACTGGCTATAACGATCTACTCCCTTTCTTAGTCTCTTGCTACGAGTAAGTTCACTAATAATATTACTACTTACAACTCACAAATCATGGTTAATATCCCGTTTTTCGTACAAATAGTGTTAATCCACTTGGCAATGCCTGTGAACTTTTTCTTTGTCTTGGTATTTGCCCGCGATATTATCAAAGCCAGTGTGAGAAACAGTTGAATTTTTTTAGAAAATCTACTCCAGTTCTGTATCCTCCGATGATTACTGCCAATATTTAGAGTTGGGAATAGATTACGGTCAAGTTGCGATTAGGTCGGGTTTGTTTATATTCGTAACTATCAATTAATATGGGCAAATAGTTCGCTTATTTCACGGCTTTCTTGTTCTGCTGTAATAGCGTACTTAAAGTAGAGTCACTGTAGAGTCAGTAATATTTTATTTATGATATTTTTTTTTACAAAATAAATTTATCATGTGCAGTTAAGTGATTCCGGGGGTCAAATTATAAATTATATATATCAAACGCTAATTTTAAGCATAATAATAATAGAAGGAAAACTCTGCTGGCTTTCTTACAATAGTAAACTTACTGAAAAACTAAATTGTTACATTCAGAGGGTAAATAAAAAAAATGCAAAAAGTTATGTTTCCGCCCGGGATCGAACCGGGGGCCTTCTGCGTGTTAGGCAGATGTGATAACCGCTACACCACGGAAACTTGTTAGAGAGCTTTGAAAGTTATGGTCTGGTCACTCGTAGAACTTTTAGTTTAGCAAAGTGAAACTTATAATAATCACGACAACAATACTACATAAAGGAAATATGCAATATTAAATCTGCCCCTACTACATTTAGGCTCTTGGTACCGCTAAGGTATGGAACAATAAAATTTACCGTTGTCTGTTTTTCTTGAAGACTACAATCCGGGTCTCTAAGGTGACTTTTAGATCTTCATGCTCCATCTTAGACCACATCATCGCTTACCAGCAGTTAAGATTGTGCTCAAACAAAGATCGTTCTGTTCGATCTTCCATTTTGCTGGTGTTACCAAATATCGAGAGTTATTATTTTCCCTACTCTAGAATTCTAAGATGATTTTTTTTTATTAGTTGTAGTTTTAAATTATACTAGTGGTTCGCCCCGCACTGAGATCTTGTAAATGTCCCAAAAAACAAAAAAAAATTAAGACGATTTGCGCAACGATGCCTAAACGTATTTAGAAGCATTTAGTGGTTAAATATGATTTAAGGAGTTCTCAAATCATAGAAATAATAAAATTTTAAACATTTTTGGTTGCTAAATACGTTTAGAGATCGTTTTGCTAACCAGCCTTGATATTTGATTAATAAAATAGTGCCATAGTTACATTTATATCTTACCAAAAACATTTACCCCAAAATGGGTATATAATGACTAAGCTAGCAACATTACGCGGGTGGGGGTGAGGGGGGCGCGGGACGCGGTTTTCGTTTTATGGACACAGCGCACGGCTTGCAATCACAGCTGAATGCGTCTTCTGGTGTTTTATCAATTCTGTGGATATTAAATAGATTAGTTGACTATCAACCAGTTTATTAGTATATAGGATGTTTGATAATTAATATACGCGCAAAAATGACAGGGATTATTTTGATGAGCACAATAAATAAATTTTTGAAATGTTTACCATAGAAATGCGAAATTTATTTTGGCATGTAAAAACAAACACTTCATTAAACTTATATTGTGCTATTGCATTATGCTTGCCATCTAACCACAGATACTGTATTGTTCACGTCTCGAGATATCTCTTGTTGTCCTGTTTAACCCGAAACCCGCAGCCATTTCCGAAAGAGATATCAAATCGGCCTTTATTTTTGGATGACGATTGCATGAGTAGGCAGTAAGTTTAATATCAAATTAATCACCTAAACTTAGTCGATTTTCTTTAAAATTTCGTATTATAC
The DNA here is from genome assembly GCA_963924445.1 of Philereme transversata. Lineage (NCBI taxonomy): Eukaryota > Metazoa > Arthropoda > Insecta > Lepidoptera > Geometridae > Philereme > Philereme transversata. The sequence goes on from OZ004342.1 coordinate 19,238,030, forward strand.
TAGTAGTTTTTTTCGAGAAGTCTTTTTTATATTTTGAGAAACCGTCACTTGAATATTGTCAGTATATTACCAAACACTTTGTATAGAGCTGGCATAAGCATTGCAATTCTGTGGAGCAATGCATTGTCTTAGGGACACTTCCGCCTGGAGTGATCTAGAGCGGTTGAGCTGTCTATAGATCGTTTGCAACGGTCTTATGAATCAACTGTTTCTTAACGTATAGTCATGTAAATATTTATTTAATAATAATTATTTCTTTTAATAAATGTATATTGGTCAGGAGCAAAAAGCCTTGACCGAGTGGCGGCAGAAGTCAGGCGAGATAAATGATGATGATGATGAGATGTATAATATATGAATTCATTTCGTAATAAAAAAACTTGTATAGCATACCTGAAATGAAAATAATAATGTAACAGTTTTATGTTCGTAAGGAATCTAGTAAATTGAATACAAGATACGACATTTACAATCGTAAAACTCTATCGATATTTTATGACAGTACTACCTACATCGTTATCAATTTGATTTATTACGCTTTATTTTATTGGAATGTGATGTATCAAGCACGCTTACCAAAATATATTTTATTATTCTTATCTGCAAGATTTATTTACTAGGTTTATGTAGCTCTGTAGACTTTTTAATATCTCAACTCTGTATTTTGAGACATAATCCTTAGTAATAACTCTGTCCCTCTGTTTCTCTGTCTGTCTGTTTGTTACATTTTCACGACTAAACGGCTGGACAGATTTTAATGAAATTTAGTATATGGATAGATTATGACCGGGGTTAAGATATACGCTAAGAGATAGTTTTTATCCGACAATTTTAAGTTCTTATTAACAAACCACGCGAGCGAAGCCGCGGGCGGGCCAGCTAGTAAAGAACAAGCAAACGGTCTACCGGATGTTAAGTTGCAACCATTACCTATATCAATGCATTAACTCGTAAGTCACGCACCTTGGGAACGTGCTCTACGATGCCACTGCCCTGCGTCCATCAACTTAGGTGTAAAGCCTCATTACCCTTCAAACTGAAACACAGCAATGATGCGTGGTAGCAGAAAAAATTAAATGTCATAGAATAGGCTACATTCTTTCAAAGCTAAATAATCAATGCGTCGAGTGAATAAATAAACCTACAAAAATGAGAAATATCGTTTACATTAGTTTCCTGTTAATCATTTATCATAAATAATTAGAGAATGGACAGTATGCATTATTTACAAACATCGCACAAAATAATCAAATACAATGGCAGTAAAATAAACTATTTTCATTACTTCCAAGACAATGTAAATAAATCTTGCAAAGTAAGCACAAAAGAATGTCGCGAGGATTCATTGCGGCACGTTACCGTAATGGCAGGAACAGTGAAATACTTTTTGTGGGTTTATCTCGTCAAAACATTGTTTTTGTGAGGGTCGTAATCATTTATTTTGAAGGTCTAAGCAAGAAAAAAAGTTAAAAAACCCAGACAAGTGACTTGCCCACCGAGGGTTCCTTCATAATATTTTCCGAGCACTTCAGGTCCAAGTAGGTCTAATAGTGCGTTATGCCTGTACATATGAAAACAAAACAATTTACAAGATAACGCATATTTTGTCAACCATCTCCACTGGCATTTTTTACGAAGCACTTCCGTGTTATGGAGGTCACATTAAGTAAAACCAGACAAGTAGTAGAGTTTCTTGTGAAAGGGCTCGCCCGGGGAAGTGCTACCACCATACCTATTTCTACCGCCAAGCAACATTGCTGTGTTTCGGTTTGAAGGGAATGGTTGCCGGTGAAATTACAGGCACATGAGGCTTTACACCTGTATGCCTTAAGTTGATGGACGCAGGGAAGTGCATCGAGCCTACGAGGCAAACTTTGTTATAGGCGATGGTTACCACTTAACATCAGGTGGGCCGTAGGCTTGTTCCATCTCCATAGTATAAAAAAAAAGTTTAACTGATTGCACCGATGAATCCGTAATAATATTTTGTTAAATGATAATACAAATTAACCCACCAAATTATCTTTTTAGGTCAACGGCAAGTACCCTATAGGTTTTTCTTTATTTTGTCAATATACGTTCTAAATGGCCGTTCTTTTTGATTGCGTTAACATAGAAGCTCGATTTTTTTACAGCTCCAAGGTATTTGATATTCATTTCAATTGGATACCTTCACAAGTTCCTGAAAATTGATTTTTATACAGCTCCAAGGGGCTGTAAAGTATTTGATATTCATTTCAATTTAATACCTTCAAAAGTTCCTGAAAAGAGTCTTGACACACAGACAACGAAGTCATCCTATAAGTGTTTCTTTTTTCCTTTTAAGGAACCCTTAAAATACAGTACCTAAATACATCATCATCATATCAGTCATAAAACGTTCACTGCTAAATGAAGGCCTCCCCATAAAGGGAGAATAGATTTTCAGATCATCATTCTATCTAGTGAAGGGCAATTCTTCGCTGCGCTTTTCAGTGCGTTGTCTCCACTCAAGAACTATTCTGCTTGAGCGGTTGTAACTTCTTAGAGCTAATACCTCGAGTTAGAACTGCCACATTAGTTCGCTAATCCTTATTTATTGATTTTTAGGGCTTCGTAACTCAAAAGGTAAAAAAGGAATCCTTATAAGATCACTCTCTTGTCCGTCTGTCCGTGTGTCACCACCGATTTTCTCAGGAACGGGTAAACATACCAAGTTGAAATTTATACCAGATACTGAGATCTATAGTCCCTATTATAAATAAATAAATATCGCTGGACATTTCACACAGCGCTATCTAGCCCCAAACTAAGCAGAGCTTGTACTATGGGAACCAGATAACTGATAGAATACTTATATACTTTTTTTTTGTAAATACATACTTATATTATATAGAAAAAACACCCAGACACATAACAAATATCATGCAAACATTTGTTCCGCGGCATTATGTGTATAAATTGACAATTCTAGGTCAGCCGGAAGTACCCTATAGGTTTTGAGTCGAAAACCTATATGGTAGTTCCCGTTAACCTAGAATCACGAAATTTGGCAAAAGCACAAATAAAGGAAAAATTCAAAAAAATAAAAAAAGATGCAAATTAAAGGTTGTCCCAATACATACATAGTACAGTTGACGCCATTTAAGATAGTCCTCTGGGTTGTATGGGCGCTCATACAATTTAGAGGACTTGCTTAATTGGCACCAACCTCAAACAAAGTAAATAAATAAAATTTGCTATTATATGAACGAAACCCTCGACGCACGAGTTCGACTCGCACTTATTATAATAATAGTTTCAATATATGTAATGAAAGAAAGTTAAAATATTTATTCATTCTGCCAAATGAAGCAAAAGAACAATGAGAACACCATTACTTATTAACTAAAATCACAACTAACTGCTAACTGACTGACGACCTCCGTGGCCCAGTGGGCGAAAAGCCGGCTAAGACGCAGAAGGTAGCGGATTCAATTCCCGCTGCGGAACAAATGTTTGCTTGATCTACAGATATTTTTTCCGGGTCTGGATGTTTTTCTATATATTATAAGTATGTATTTACAAAAAAAAAGTATATAAGTATTCTATCAGTAATTAAGCAGCTTAATTTGGGGGTAGATAGCGCTGTGTGAAATGTCCAGCAATATTTTATTATTATTTATAAGTCTGTAGGCGAAAGGTTCCACAGCTCAGCATTTGCATCAGCATGTTGACATGCAGCAACGCTGGTCTAAAAATATGTCTATAAATTCGGGATTTATCACGTACCCTTTTATCGGTGTTACGACCGACAATGTTCAATTCGTGAACCTTTATCAGGGTGCGATCTCTTAATTAATGGTGAACTAAGTTTCAAATGAGACCCAAATATTCTAATAGGGTTCCAACCTGTTTTAAAGCTTTGATTTTGTCCGTGAAAAGAGCGGTTACAGGACATAACATTATTAAAAACGTTTATTAGATCAGTGCCCTTTGAAACGCGATAGGCTAGCGACTACGAAACTCAATAACTCATTTAGCTTCGCTCGCTGATACGAAAACGAAAGTAATGTTATTATAAACGAGCTTTTAGCTGCCCGGCCCTGTGTAATTTTATTAACGGACCCCCTTATTGTAGAGCATAATGACAATGAAAACCATAATTATCGTATGGTTTTGATAGATTTATAGTCAAGTACCGTACCAGTAACGTTACTATCGTTTTCCAGATTTACAGTTAGTTTATCATCTATAATTGTGCTTAACACTGTACGTACTGACTGAAGTCTTATTATCTACTAGCTGACCCGCCGAACTTCGTAGAGCCTTGACATGCTTAAGACGCGGGCTGCCAATTTACGTCGCCCCGGTAGAATTATTAATCGGCCATCATTAGCTGCGTCTATGAGAAAATGAATTTTCTTCATAATTTATTTTTTGCGTGAATTTTCCGATATTTTAATAGTTATTCTGCTATTCGGGGCGGAGACAAATCCAACAAATCAAGGATCCTCAAATTCGGCTAAGCCGTTCTTGAGTTATAAATGGTGTAACTAACCCGACTTATATCTCTTATATTGACCAGCTTACGGTCAATTTGAAATAATTGAAACATATTTTGCCTAAACTCTTCAACGCTACAGTTGAATAAAACGATTGAGTGCGTTTATTCATCTAATATTGGATTCAAAGTAATTATTTGGACGATTTAAAGCATAAAAGTAAATTGGCCGATGTTTGAAAAACATAAATCACTTGTTGTCACTCGTTAATTTTGAATTTTGGGCTTGACGATGGTCGAAATGGTCGCCATAGATACGATAGCCATGTTAATTTTTCTTACACAATCGGGGAGCTGAATGAGGGAAACTGCTATGAAACTGCATTGATGACAAAATTTTATTCGAGTTTATGAAAATATTATGGGCTGTTTATGAAAATATTGTTTCCAACTTTAGGGGTATTTTAACAATATTGACTCTAGAGAATGTTAAATGGAGTGTTATGCGATATCTCGATAATAAACCGTCGATACGAACTTAATCGATAGAAAGTACTTTTTTTTTATTTATCATCGTCATCATCTTTTCCCCCATATTATGTGGAGTCGAAACAACATGTTTTTTGTCTTCCATATTTCTCCATATTGGAATGCATCGAGGTCGTCACGCCAACGCTTCCTCGGCCTGCCCCGGCTTCGACGTCCATCTGCAGGCACCCATCGTGTGATGACTGTTGCCCATTTGTCTGTAACCATACGACTGGAGTGACCTGCCCAGTCCCACGGTGGTACGTGGTGAGTGATCGTGAGATATGGAAGAACATGGGGGAGACCTTTGCCCAGCAGTGGGGAAAGTATAGGTTAAGAAAAAAAATATCTCCATCAGCCGTCATGTCGGTAATCACTTCATTAAATGTAAGTTACTAGCATCCACCGGCGGTTTTGCACGCGTGGTATGTCAACAAAAAGTATCCTATGTGTTAATCCAGGTTATAATCTACGTACATACCAAATTTCATTGAAATTGTTTCAGCCGTTACGTGAAAGAGTAACAAACATTCACACATGCATCCATACATTCACATTTATAATATTAGTGGGATTTTATTGTACCTACACTAAAAACATAAAACGAAACAAACAATTAACTTTTTACAAAAATATAATCTTCAGATCTCAGATTATACAAACAAACAGATAGAGCGCGCCGAACGTGCGAGTGAAGCCACAAAAGCGAATACAAATTTAAAAGCGAATACAATCTCGCGGCAGTGCTAAAGATAGCGTCGTACTGCTTAAACGTCTCGAGTGATTCATTATTTTCTGTCAAATATGCCGTCTTGTGTTATTAAACAGTGTAAAAGTTGTTCCCAAAAACAAAAAAAAGTGGATGGAATATCATTTCACAAGTAACTATAAATTATTTAATTGATTTTATTATTTATTCACCCAATAATTAAACGGTTGTCTCGAAACACAAAACCTCGACATTAGTTCGACTGTGTTGCCAGTTTTCGGCAAAATGTTTTCCCTTCAATTGGGGAAACTACCTGTTGATCTAGGCGTTAGCTAGCCTGACTGTTAAATGTACGGACGTGGGTTCGATTCCCACGCGTAATCTCACGCCTAAATTGTTAGTCCGAATTTGGATGTACTTCTATAATTATGTTATTGCCGTTTACTGTGATTCGGTGATTAATATCTTATGCGGGATTTTAAATATAATTGTATATGTATAACAATTTAGTTCCGTATGTATATATTTAATGTATATACATTACATATACATATACACATATATAATAAATGGTATATATAGAGAAGTAATGGCGATCCGCCCTCGCTTCGCTTCGGGAAAAATATCCTGCCAGAACATTTTACCGGGATACAAATATCCTATATGTTAATCCAGATCATATTCAATATGTGCAAAATTTCATTAAAATCCGTTCAGCCGTTTACGCGTGATTGAATCTCAAACATCCAAACATCTTCACCAACTTTCGCATTTATATTATTAGCGGAATGAATGGAGTATGCTAGTTATATTTAACGTGTATTTACTGTAATCAGTGTCAAGTTGCCGACAAATGTTGTTCTACGCAAGGAATGGGTTTCTATTATTTACTAAAGTATTATTATAAAGTCCATTTTTCCAAAAAGTGTTATTGTAATTTTTCAAATTCTAATAACAGTTCGGAGTCAGGAATATATCCTGCGTTGTTGGCTAGTCTCTTGCGAGATGGCCGCCGTAGCCGTAATTCGGCCAGGAGGACATTAAAGTCCATGTAAACCTCAATAAACACCGGACGGATCGCTAGTTATAAAAATCTTCACATATTATTTCTTCTGTAATTTTACAATGCGTTTACAATGGTGCATGAAATATTTAAGTGTTTAATAAACTAGTTAATTAGACAATTGTTCAATCCTAATACTCACACAAATTTATATTCAATTAGTATCAAATTCATGTATCCAAATAAAATTTTAGAACCTGTTGTCGTAAAAGGACATTAAAAAAAATACACACAAGACACGCACACTGATGCACGTGTCCCTACAGAGCTATTTCTAATCCCCACGCACACATGAATGATAAGTGCCGTCATACTGTTTGTTGCGTACACTCCATCTGTTTGTTTGTATAATCTGAGCTTCAGATAATCATGGAAATATTCGCCCATAATATGTCGTCACATGCACCACCGTTGCAAATTGAAGCGTTTGATCATTTTCTAATGGGGAATCCATTAGATTTATTCCATTAGATCCATTAGATCATTAGATCTTGACCAAATTTATATGGAACTACCCCTAAAGTACCCACTTTCTAACAAAAAAGGAATCATTGAAATTGGACAATGTGTTAAATAATTATTTACCCAAAATGTCGTGCAGATATGTCTACATGTCTTTGCAAATTTGAGTGTGATAATTTTCTAATGGATTCCATCATTAGATCTTGACCAAATTTACATGATATCCTAAGATCCCATTTTACGTTCCATTCCTGACGTCCGTGACGACACTATTTGGGGTCAGCAGAATACCAGCGTTAAGTACCTACTTAGCACATGCTGAGCTGACGCCATTTTGGCATGACTCAACTTTGTAATTATGATGAAATTTACGTGAGATGTTCCTGTATTTTGTATTAACCTTTTTGCATTCTTGTACCTACTTATCCTTCTATTTACACCCACCTACTTCTTAGAGCCAGAAGTCAAGATACGACATTACTTCTATGTCGCCGTCTTCTTTTGTGTTCTACTTTGTCAGTGTGTCGTGTCTAATAAATGTTTTCATTTTCATTTATAGCAATAACAATATCATATTTTTCTTCATAGCGTGTCATTGAAAAGAATCACTGAAATTGGACAACGTGGTAAAGAGTTATTGCTTAATTTACATTAAAAATATTCCTACGAATTGAGAACCTCAGAGAACCAAGAGAAGTCGGTTAGAAAATAGGGAAAACTTACTATTTAACCTTTTTAGTTATTTATTTATTTTAGCTGTGCGAATGTGGAACGCCTTACCAACGTCCTTATGCTCGTCCAAATCTCTTCCTATTTTCAAAATCAAGGTATACAACCATTTCCTTTCTTTGTCTCGTAACTGCTAGTTAGTGTATATGTTATTTATCCTCCATATGTAGTGTAGTTTATTTTATTTATATATTATTTGTATGTATTTAAGTTTATCTTCATTACTATAAACGACCTCCGTGGCGCAGTGGTCGTATAGCCGGCTGAGACGCAGGAAATAGCGGGTTCGATTGAATGTTTGCATGATCTACAGATATTTCTTTCTGGTCTGGATATTATTCTATAAATTATAAGTAGGTATGTATTTACAAAAAATAGTATATAAGTATTCTATCAGTTATCTGGTTCCCATAGTACAAGCTCTGCTTAGTTTGGGGCTAGATAGCGCTGTGTGAAATGTCCAGTAATATTTATATTTATATTCATATTCAATTGGTACACTGTATTTTATGCCTTCTGTTTATTTATGATAAAGGTACTCTTACACTGCCGTCTTGTGACTTTCGTTTATCCTGTCCATCCAAAGGTTGTCTGGAAGATATTGCTTTTAGCGATAAGATCGCCCATGGTACCGTTATTTATGGTTTATTTCCTTTGTTACTGTTTTTTTTGTGCAATAAAGAGTATTTTATTCATTCATTTATTTTGTATATTGATACCTACTCAACATACAAGGTATCTACTTATGATCACATTTATTACTAACCGGAAGTTATATTGAATCACTGCGTCCGAGCTGCGTAATTAGCACCACCACCCTCGCCGGCTTCTGATATTTGAATAATGTGTAGTGAACGACTAACTTGAGCTTAGTTACATTGATGTATAAAATAATAAAACAAGTCAAATCTTAATTACTGATTTAAACGGGTTAATATAACCGACATCAGATAAAAGAAAATATCAAACAATGTGTTTAAACATGAAACAAATATTAATAATAATAAACAAATATTTCTTAGCGATAAATTCCTTGAATCATTTCATTTAATCAGACATTTTATTATCAATTTTTCATTTTATGGTAAGAGTTGACATTAATATTGTTAATAATGACCTCTCATTAAATTATTTTTTCTATCTCGTATGACATTGCATTCGATAAACGCTGATTATAGACGAACTCAAACTCTATTACTAACCACGCATATTCGCAATAAATAAATTGTTTGATTGATTGAAACAACTGAACCGATTTTAATGAAATTTCTATGGGACCCATCTGAAACTATAACCTTTCAAAAAAGGACTGAGTGGTTTAATGAAACCACGGTAAAAGTGAAACTTTGTTTCACATTATAGACACTTAACTAAAAATTTTCGTGGGCACAAATGGGTAATAGTCTATACACTACACGGTCAGCTGATGCGAACTATAGGCGCCGACATATTGGCCTCGGCTGCTCTGACGAGCCCCTTTCACTTTATCTCTACTCCGCGGCCGACCGTCACGCGACATGCAACACACAGACGAAAAAGTTTGAGACGATGTAACAAAAGTTTCACTTTAATAAAAAAGCCGCAATACTCAGGTAATAAACAAAAAAAATAACCAAATTGAGAACTCAACGTTTTTTTTTTGAAGTCGGCTGAGTGGCTAATCGCGCGGGAGCGAAAAACAAATAAAATTGATAAATGTTGATTTTTATACAGGTTTCCAAGTATTGGAAAAACTTATTACATATTACTCGTATTTATACATATATTATACACGAAGAGAAAAGTTTGATCTCCTTTCTAAGCTTATTACGCTCTCGGAGGAGTGTGTGATTTGGCATAGTTAAAGTTTATGGAGAAGGGAAATAATTAAGCTAAAAAACTATTTTTTTACTTACTTACGAATGCATATAACTGTGCACTGGCAATTAGTATGAATAACTACATAGGTAAGCAAAGTTTTACGAACTCATGTATAGTATTTATTTTATTTATTTATAGTATCTATCCGGGTTAATTTTAAAGTCTGGATATAACTTTTGAATTAAATTCAATCAAGAAAATTTCAAGGAATTCGATTAAGCTATAGAACTTAGTTTATTTCCTTAAATTCCGTGGCGCAGTGGGCGGCTGAGACACAGGAGGTAGTGGGTTCGATTCTACAGATATTTGTTCCGAGTCTGGTTGTTTTTCTATATATTATAAGTATTATATTATAAGTATTAGTAGTATTTACAAAAAAAAGTATATAAGTATTCTATCAGTTATCTGGTTCACATAGTACAAGATCTGCTTAGTTTGGGGCTAGATAGCGCTATGTGAAATTACCAGCAATATTTATTAATTTGAATTGAACATATTTGTACTAGAAATTAAATAATCTTTTTACTAGAAACTGCTTTTTTTCTTTGAGATTGTTGTATGAACTCAAGACGATTAGGTTATTATATGTATATTTTTTTTGAAATCCATGCGAAGCCGGTCAACAAGTCATGTACAAATATTTAAATTATATAAACTTATTAAATAATGTAAAGCCAGACCCATGTACCCATCATTATGTGGGTATATGAGTGCATATAGGTACACTATTTAGGCAGTTCAACGTCGCCTGTGACACATCCCCTTTCTGTGGCGTCGGTGTAAACATGGCCCAAGGCGAGGCGTGCAGGGTGTTAACGCTCCTCCGCACACGTTAATTGAAAGTGGATTGGAGGTGACAGTGTAGAACGGGCTTTATTTATTTTTGCTTTGCATACCACTGCGCGCTGAGTTTAATTCGTCTGCAATGGGGTTAAACTGATTGAATTTTTGGAATATTGATTGGGTGTAACATGGCTTGATGTTTTGGAGTTAAACGTAGAGTAAGTAGGTTAGTAGCATAAAATATAGAAAGCAGCACTTATTGATTAAAAATTATTTTTAGTTTATTATACGTCCTGTATAATATATATAATATGAAATCTGTATTTTGGTTAAGGTACCTACTACTTTTTGGAAATCATCCCTCTAAACGTTTTTATTTCCATCTTCAAACAAACAGATATTTATTATACCTGTACGTGTGGTATGTGGGTAATATTTTTAAAGATGCATAAAAGTTGTATATATGTATCAAGGTTTTTGTATCTGTAGCTATTCATTTGTAGGTTTATAGTTGATAAAAATCGACTACCTCTAACTTCAAAGGTTTGCTTAAAGAAAACTCTTATTAGCGTTAAGCTCGCTTTTGTACGTGTACTTTTTGTAAGCTTTTTTGTCTGTTATCTATTTGTGTACATTATGGAATAAAGGAAAACAGAGCGTTTACTAATTAGTGATGATTTCTTTACTGTTCCACTACGTGCTAAAAACTATTTATAGTTTAATAATTATGGATTTTTTTTCTTTTAATATAATTTATAGGCTAGCGTTTGCCCACGATTTCTCCTGATGGTGAGCGATGATGCAGTCTACGATGGTACACGCTTGCCTTGGTGTCAACAGTCATATTGATTGTATTAGTTATTGTAAAAGGAAAATCTTTTTCGGCCGATACAAAGTGTCATCAAAGCAATTTTTTATGTGAGACGGGATTCAATGTTCAGTGCAAAGAGACCGCAACCTAAGGCGACATCAAAGGTTGCGGCTCAAGTGGAAAGATATTAATCAAAATAATAGATTTTTTTACAACTAAAAACCAAATTCAAAGATACCCTGAATATTAACAATAAGAACTCTGAAATTAAGACGTGTGACGCAACACAGCTTTGAGCTTAGCTCTGGTTGACTGGCTTTACTCAGTTATCATAATCATTATCATCGGCCTTAGGTACCCACTGGTGGCGATTCTGTTGTTTGCGGTGACTAAATAAATTTCGTAAAATACGAACGCTCATAAAATTGGTTCACACTAGACATCAAATTAGGATGACATTTAAAATGACATTTCTAAAATAAAGTAATATTTATAAAGATGGCGTGTTGGTGGGCTAGTTTTAGTAAGCAGTCAAATTGGTGTTGATTTAAACAAGCCCGTAAACATGCAATCTTATTAAAAATAATTAATTATAGCAATGACACTTTAAAAGTCATTCTAATTTGATCTTTAGGGTTAACATAAAAAGAGCATTTGTATTTTACGAAATTTTAGTAATCAGCATAAACAAAAGAATCGCCATCACTGTCAACCTTGAACTTCTGATCTAGGTGGTGACAGCGTCGTTATCTTGTCTATCCAACGAGCCTTACTTATAAGTCAAAGTGATAACGACACAATGGTCAGGGGCGGAACAGTGTGAAATACTCTGCACTGCATTATGTCCGTGCCACTTCTATGTGTTTTAAGCCTGGCACGACCACACTATAGTTCAATAGGTCTAAAAAATAATAATTTAAAAAGTAAAAATAATTAATAACCTACGTGCAATATTAAAATATCGAATACATTGTAACAGCATGCCTATTTAGATACGAAATCATAGTCTGATTGCCTGTTGCAATACCCTGCCAGGGTTCATATGTGAAACAATATATATCTACTACTTGGAACACTTTGGTCACCATGTGAAAGCAATATTCTCTCTGCCAGTCCGTCCTAGGATATTGCATCTCGGTCTGGGGAGGAGCGTGCAAAACAACCCTTATTAAAGCAGAGTGAGCACAAAGATCAGTGCTCAACGTTATGCCATTCAAGTGCTTTCGTTATCCCACTGCTTCTCTTTATAGAGAATGCCAGGTATTATCTATCCGTAAGCTTTATATATTGCACACTGTCATCCTATACCACAAAACCCTTTAATTTGATTCCATGACTGCTGGTGAATCACGATCTGTCAGGTTTATCAATGTTACGAAATGTTCCACAACCTTTCCAAGACGGCAAAATTATTTTATGAGTTCTTATATCTATAAAAAACTCAACAAACACCTAAATTTGTTCCCTCTAACATCTTTCAAATGTAAAATAGTAGTCAAAGACTGGCTACTAAATCTAGACTATGCTTCTACAGAAGCTATTCTAGCCGCTCTCTCCTAGATTAACCACTATTGTATTTATGTCATAATATTATTTTGTCATCTGTATGTATAATTTCAAATTTCTATTCAAAGTCTTTTCAAGTGTAAATTATTATTATTTTATCGATCAATGTATTTAGTAATTATTTATAATAACAATAATTCTCAGTTGATTTATTAAATTAAATTGTAATTTTTTTATACTATCAAGCCCGGCGGAGGGCATTAGTATGGCATAACACAGGATTACCTAGTTTGGATACTAATGCGATCCCACCAGGATCCGTCTATGTGAAAGAAAATTACTTCTTGGATTGTTTATGTTAATTTGATGTCTCTTATAATTTAATAAATTTCATTTCATTTCATTTCAATAATATATTGAGTACGATACACTCCAAATTATTAAAAAACAGATAAACAAAATGTCAGCTTGATAAAATTTCCGAACAAAAAAGTGTAAAAAAAAGTGTGAGTATGAAATCTGACTATTAGAATAGAACAGAATACTTTATTTCAGATACTGTCCATGGGATATACAAAACATAAATGTAATATGTAATTACAAATACAATCAGCCTATGTTTAATAAAAACATACAAAATAATAAAATCAATAAAATATTATTGCACCCGGTATCGCTCAAGTCCGATTATACGAGGCATGCCTTTTAAGTTTTGTCGTTGAAGAAAAAAACACATCTAGAACCTTATAGTACTTTTTATTGTTTTTCAAAGTATTCACAACGTAGCTTAAAACACTTTTCCATTCGCTCAAACCAGTTATTATAACATTTATTCCACTCTAAAGTGGGGTGTTCAAAATGGCTGTCTTGAAAGCGTCGACTGCTTCTTCACCGGACTGGAACCTTTGACCACGAAGACTTTTCTTAATTTTAGGAAATGTAAAGAAATCGTTAGGGCTTAGGTTGGAGTTAGGAGAGAGTTACTGTATGGAGGATGGTCAAGAATTTCTACTTTTTCCTGCTTCAAATACTCAATCGTTTGACGAGCGCTGTGTGAGCTTGCGTTGTCGTGGTACAGGATGATGCGTCGCTTTGAGTTAGATTTTCGAAGTTCGGCGATGACTTGTGGTAAACAAACTGTAGTATACCACTCTGCGTTAACCGTTCTACGATCTTCAAGTGCAATAGTCGCAACATGGCCGGTTTTTCCAACGAACGTGGCCACCATCTTCTTTGAAGTGCTTCGAGAACGAACAACTTTAGTCGGCTTTGGCTCGTCTTGAAAGACCCAGATTGTAGATTGTTGTTTGGTATCAGGATCGTAGGCATAGATCCAAGATTCGTCACCACTTATGATGTCGTAGACGTGATTTGACTCCCCTCGGTTGAACCTTTGCAGAGTTTTCTTACACCATCTGACGCGGGCCGCCTTGTGATCGTCGGAAAGCAGATGCGGTATCCAACGGCAAACTAGCTTTCTCACACCAAGCGCTTCATGCAAGATCTTCTGAATGGTTGTCCCTGAGATGCCTAATAGAGCCTCTATCTCTCGATACGTTACATGACGATCTTCGAGAATTAGTTGTCTCACAGCAATGATGTTATCTTCAGTGAAGGCGGATTTTGGGCGTCCTTCGCGAAATCTGTCACTAACACTAGTATGTCCACGCTGGAATTCTAAATACCAGCGTTCGACAGTCCGCAGACATGGGGCTACATCACTGAACACAGATGTTAGCTCTTCTAAACACTGAAGCCGTGTCAGGCCTCTTCTAAAGTTGTAGAAAATTATTGCACGAACATTTTCCTTAGAAAGATTCATTTTCGTACGTGACCTGACAGATTCAAATCGAAACTGTGACTAAACAATAGCATTAATCCTAATACTTTCAACTGTTTTGAGATTCAAAATGTAAACACATTCGAATATAGAACAGTTCCAAATTCAAAATTGCCGGAAAATATGGAAACGACAGAACTTAAAAGGCATGCCTCGTATTTTGGCGTCTAACGAAGACCGCGACCTTTGAACCTAACGAAGAAAATTATTATATCGCCTGTGCCTTCCACCATAGTCCTGACACGATACCGCTATCCATTCTGCCTCTATTCGCTGCGAAATGAGATATCAGTGGATATTGAATGACGGGAGCGTCACTGAACGCGCCTTTTTCCTTTCCTTTTTTCGTGAGAACGCATCTTTACTGTATAGGGCTATAGGGTGTTTTCTATAGTCATAGAACCAAAACTTCTAAAAATATAACCGTGGTTTAGGTAGATTAGCTGGGGCTTTGCAGTGTCTTCTTCTTTCTCGGAAAAAGACAAGGGGAAAAAATAGCATAAAATTGAAAAAGGTCGGCAATGCGCTTGTGATACCTTTTGTGTTTCAAGCGTCTATAGGCTACGCCGTAGCCGCCGTAGCGGTTACCGTAGCCGCTACGGTAACCACTTACCATCAGGTGGGTCGTAGACTTAGTTGCCACCTAAGTGGTATAAAAAAAGACCAGCTAATTCTTTTTTTAGTTCAGTTCTCTTTATCTTTCGTAATTTTGTAAACGCAAATATAGGGCGTCCTCAGAAAGTCATTATTGTTAAGACCAATTTTAGTGTTTCAATCTCTTTAAACTAAAATTGTGTTGATACTTATACAATATAATTATGACGCGGGTATTTCAGAAAATCTTCAATTCAGCACGTATAACTAATATAAAAACCTAACATAGGAAATCAATCCTAACCCAGACTTCAAAGCTAACTTATAATGAAAATTAGCTTCCGCCAGCGGCTTCAGACGCGTTGTTTGTCAATAAAAAGTAGCCTATGTTTGAATCCAAGTCTTAATTTATCACCACACTAAATTTCTTCGAAATCGGTTTAGCCATTACGATGTGATTGAGTAACAAACAAACAAATAAACAAACATTCACATTTATAATATTAGTGTGATAAAATAAGGTGAAAGTAAATCAAATAAGGTACCTACAATCCCCTTCATAAAACACAGTGTAAACATTACAGGTTAAAATACAATGCGTAAATCTCAAAAATCACAACAGAATATCAATAACCCACAATTTCTCAGCACAAGAACGTACCTCCCAGTTTTTGCCATCCAACACCGAGCTGTCAGCAACAGCTTCCATTGACGAGGGTCGCTTGTTAGTACATGATTATTTGGTTGACCTCTTGAACACTTGATCCGGTAACCATCGGACCAGCATGGCTTCGGGGAATCTATTTATGGAAAGTATATGTAAATACATAGCAAATCTCATGTTTGGTTATCATTCTACACATATTTTTATAATGAGAGCCGATCAGCAGGCCTTCCGGAGGGCAATGCATCGTAGGGCACATTTCTAACGTGCGTGACCTACGAGGTAATTCCCTGGTAAAGGCGATGGTTACCACTTAACATCAGGTGGGCCATAAGCTTGTTCCATCTCCAAGTACCAACAAACAAAAAAATCACTTATTGCGATCATCATCATTATCCAAGGCACTACTGCTGCGAGTTGCCCTTGGCCTGGTTAAGTAAATTTCTCCAGCGATCTGGCTGTTTTGGGCTTTTACCTTTCTAGCCGCAAATTACAACAGATTTTATCTCTTGTACAATACCATCTCTATTGAATTGCATTGTAATGTATATGTCGCAGGTATTTTGTGTGAATCCTTTACATACGAGTAGGATGTCGTCAGTTTAGAAACGCTCGCTGTTATGTAACATGACTAAGGCAAAATGTATATTACCGTGTCATTAAATATTATGCCTAAACATTTGATTGACGATTTAAACACCATCTACATAATGCCGAAATTGAATTGAGAAGCTTTTTGAGGTTATCCGGCACCTAAAAAATGGTAAGGTGTCGATAGAATCTGGTTTTCTGAAGACCCCTGCACAGTATTATTGGTCAACAATACATTTTTTTTTATTTATTTAAAAAAAACCTAATGACCTACTGCCATATGGTGTGTCTGCTGCCACGACGTTAAAATATATAATATATATTGTTACGCTGAGGCTGTTACATAATAGGTAATGGCCGATTTTTCTCGACGGCTCTCTCTCGGCTTACCTACTGTGTTACAGAATAGGTAATACTTGGTATGGAATATACCTACATGCTACGTTTTTACCTGCAGTTGCACAGAATAAGGAATAGTTGTTCTGTCGAAACACCGACCCTTTCCTAGAACGATCGAGAACGTTCGAGTGTTGTGAACTGTGCGCGGTATAAGTAGGCTGGAGAGACGGCCCGAAGAGTCAGTCTGGATTTGGCTATACGTGCGAACATTTCCGTGACTCTTAGTGGTTTATTGTGCAACAGTGGTGTTAATCAGTGTGTTGTGATTACTTGCGACTAAGTTCGTGTATTTATCGTTTTAGTATTGAATAAAAGTGTTATTTTGTTTAGACTAATTTCCATTATTTTATCCTGAACCTTCAGCTCGTAACAATATATATTTATTCAAAATAAAGTCTGATTTGCCCGAACTGTATTTTCTTCATGGTCACCCCAAAATTACAAGCAACGCTGAAATTATAACAATTGAACGAGTTGTCATATTGCCTTCGGCATATTACATAACAGCGAGCGTTTTTAACCTGACGACGCTGTATGTAAACGGCGGATTCACACAAAATGCCTGCGATATATATGATTTATTTATTTGAATGAGAATTTAATCTAGGTAAGTAACTTTGACATGAAGATTACAGGAAGTGACCACATCTCTGTACCGTATTATGCCGTTCCTGTATATATTTAAGGGTATAAATGAATTTTTACAAAGTTAAAAATACCCTGACCTCTATTTTTGCATTGGGGGTTACTACATAGCTAAGAACCGCCCCAGTTATACTAGATTTCTATTAAAAAACAGCGTTCGAATCGGTTCATCCGTTTGGGAATTATGATGCAACTGTCAAATACACAGGCATACCTGAATGTATCTTTTTGCGTGGGGATTAAAGACGTCTTAAGACGTAAAGGTTACGCGAAAAACAAAGGAAGACGGGGTTCAACATCTCAGACTTATTATTTGCTGTCTGTAATACAACTAAACATAATTTACCTTGTATTTCAACTAAGCTCAATTTCCAAAATTAAAGGCACAAAACCAGATATAACCAGACAGTGTATTTAGACGCCATTATTTTCTCTAGACGTAAACATTAAACAAGTTTCAATATATAAAACAACGACGTTGGAATATCAATTTCAAAGCGGATTTTTCTTGAAGGTATTGGTTCCAGGTGATACGAGCACGTCGCCGGCACGTCGAAATATTTATTGAGAAAATGTTGGAGCAAGATGGCTGTACAATATCGAGTGGACAGACAACTTTGAAAATGAAAATTGTAAAATCATTGTCATCATCATATGACGAACCTACGGGTCCCAGCAACCTTTATTTGGTCGACATAGTTTACATCGCTGCATCGTAAAATGTTTTTTAAATTCAATGAACATTCGATAGTCTATATAAACGTAGATGCGGCCGCATAACCTTTTAGTTACGGCATTGATAAAGCGTTACATTACGTTATATCAAGCCTATTATTGATATACGTAATGGTTACATGATGGAAACTGTATTTTACGTTATCAAAGGACGAAAGTAACCCTTCTTGTAACTTTCAGAACTAAAAAAGCCAGATTTGGAATAAGAAGGAAGTTGAAACCGGATACAGCAGGCGCCTGCAGGGACGCCGGGATTCAGCACTTCCGGCGTGCGAAAGAGATAGCGACAGGAAATGAATATGTCTGCCGATTGAAAGATTATATTATGCTTAGTTAGAGATCAAGCAAAGATTTGGGCAAATGTATCTACTTTCCTTATCTTATCGGTTGATTAGATGTAGAATTATCATTAATGCCTCCGTGGCGCAGTGGGCGTATAGCCGGCTGAGACGCAGGAGGTAGCGGGTTCGATTCCCGCCGCGGAACAAATGTTTGCATGATCTGCAGATATTTGTTCCGTGTCTGGGTGTTTTTCTATATATTATAAGTATGTATTTACAAGTATTATCTCAGTTATCTGGTTCCCATAGTACAAGCTCTGCTTAGTTTGGGGCTAGATAGCGATGTGTGAAATGTCCAGCAATATTTATTTATTTATTTAATATCACTAAATATTATGAACATTATTTTTACATTTTCATTAATAACAGTTATTAAAACCATTTGCAATTACTTCAGATTACCAGTGCATCTTGGCGCATGCATATGTGCCAAGATATTGGGACACTAAAAACTCACAAATCATGGTAAATATCTGTTTTTAGTGAAAATAAAATACAATTTTATGGGTTTAAAATGACATGACAAAAGCCGTAGCCATACGACACAACTAATAAAAAAGTATTCCCATGTTATTTACCCTAATTACATATTTGTATAACGAAATAAGGATTACCTACTTCACATTTTCTTTCTGCACCCTAATTTTTCGAATCTCACTAGTTTATTTAAAAGCCTCTATTAGGCCCCCTTTTCGAAGCGTATTGCAAAAGTACACAGTATTACTCGCCATTACAGATAAAAGCCTCCGTTTGAGTTCAATATCCGTCCATAATCATGTTACAATATGATCTAGTTACGTTCTCGATTCGTGGCTGATTCGAGAAAAAGGGCCGCTGAGAGTAGGCTTGTGCCATAAGTTACTGACGAAC
Organism: Philereme transversata; assembly: GCA_963924445.1. Classification (NCBI taxonomy): domain Eukaryota; kingdom Metazoa; phylum Arthropoda; class Insecta; order Lepidoptera; family Geometridae; genus Philereme; species Philereme transversata. The sequence goes on from OZ004342.1 coordinate 19,257,622, forward strand.
TAAGTTTCTTGGTTATCCTGAAAATTGTGAGAGAACTAACGAAAACATAAATGAGCACTCGATTTATGCCGGGTTCCTATATTCGACGGCTCGTTGTCGGTAGGAAGCTTCGAGGCGTTTTCGTGCTACCGGCAACGACCCGTATTTTGCGTTTCACCAGTTGATTTTGATGTCGTCAATCTACGGTTTTCTGGTTTTTATGTCTCCTGTGTGTGTTTGTTCTGTTCGTGCTATTGGTGTTGTCACAAATGAATGTTATTTGATTTGATTTGATTTAATTGAAAATACCGAGCCCTCCCAGACCGTTTCGTTTTACGCAAAAGTCAAGATTTTCATAAATACATACGCAATTATCAACCTTTTATTCGAGTTGTGTGCATATGTTAACCCAAACTCATCTAGAAAAAGTATAAAAAAAAATGTTTTGTTAAGGAGAGGAAGAAAAGTCTTTTTATATATTTAACTAGCTATCCGCCGAACTTCGAACCGCCTTGACATGCATTGAAAAAATGAATTTTTGTCATAATTTTTTTTTTGCGTGGTTTTTTTTCAATATTTTAATAGTTATTCTGTTATTTGGGGTGGAGACAAATCCAATAAATCAAAGATCATCGAAATTGGTTCCGCCTTTCTTGAATTATAAATGGTGTAACTAACCTGACTTTGTTTTATTTATATAGATTTTGAGGTAGTGTTTCCAAAAACACGGCGTAATTCAATCGTCACTAGTTAATTAACATGAAGCTTTATAGGCAGACATTAGTTGTCATTTTAAAAAGTAGTCGCTTTTTTAATGCAGATTTGTCCTTTTTAGCTCCTATTTCTATAGGTATGATATAATTTTTTAGGATCCGTAAACTCGAAAACCTGCGAATGAATTTTATGATTTTGGTTTACCGTAGTGGTTTACTGTATGAGACCAAATATTAAAGTTTATTTGAAAACACTTTATAAGAAATAAAATATACAGTCAAAATAGAAAACACAAAGAAATAAGTACAATGGGAGGACTTATCGCTTTGAAGCGATTTCCAGAAAAACTTTGGATGGAGAGGATTTAGTTAGGTTAAAGATATGGTCGGAGTGCACATTTAAGACTGTATGGATGAAGGTTAAAATGATGTTAAATTTTCTGAGCCGCTTTCGCTTTTATCTTTAATCCTAACGTTGCGTAGTCGTAATACAATGATACTTGATTCCTTTTAAAATTTGATTTTGTTGTGTAACTATGTCAAGTAAGACACGGGTTGTCTTATTAACATCGGTTTTATTTCTTCTGTTTCCAAAATTTTTAGATAAATCTTTCTTTTTCAATCGTAGTTCTGTTTTAGCATTTTTATAGTATCCTAGTATTTTTGATTTCTTTTGTATATATGTAATAGTCAATCATACATCGTAGATGTATGATATAGATTAGATCAAAAAATTCTTTATTGCACTAAAAAATAATACATAGGTGAACTTAATGCTAATTAGCATTTTCTTCCGGCTAACCTTTGTGTAGTGTGGAGAAAGTGGTAGTGCCAGAAAATAGAGAGGTAAAAATAAAGAAAACTTCAGCTTAGGTTTCATAAAATAAACTTACAAAAATTAATAATAATAATAATACACTACCATAAATGAAATACATAAAATACCTACATAAAGTGCACAATTTTGTTGGGTATCTTGAAGAGAGATGAAGTGTTTAAAGAGTTCGGATTTGAAGACTCCCATAGAGGCTGCCCTGCGTATTTCCACTGGAAGAGAGTTCCACAAGCGGATAGCCGTCACAGTGAAAGAGTTAGTGAAGAAAGAAGTTGTATGCTCAGGCGTCTTGAGTAAAAAATGTTGAGAAGAACGAGAAGGACGATCAGGTGGAAAAAGAAGAGAAAAACATTTGTTAAGATAGCATGGAGACACGATTGTATATATGATATATGATTGTATGAGATGTCATGGGTGAGATACGTAGAAATACAATTTTAGTAATCAGGGACGTATAGAAATTATACAATAAAACTCTTAATTTCCTTTCACTCATTCAAACTGCTTATCTCATTCAGTTTGAATAAAGCCTATGATCCTAAAAAATCATCACAACACCTACGAGCGATTTTTCAAAACATCCCTTTGCACCGTGTCACTCCCAGGCTCGGTAACGAGGGTGAACATAAATTTAAGTAGTCGGACGGACGCCTCCCAACTTGACAAATCCGCTTAAATTTCTCAAATATGAGGGCCGTGTGATAGGGGTACGGAAATTTTGAAAATAATCACATTACATCCGTGCGGCTGTGATACGAGCTTCCACTAGGGTATTTGCGATATACATACGTAAGTTTGTATAGATAATATATATAGGTAGCTGATAATATATATAAAGTAATATATAGTAATATATATATAGGTATCAGAAGGCAAACCTTAAAATCATTGCTCACTCAAGTTCATTGCATCAACCTTGAAATAACCATAATATCTTTCAATAAGATAATCCAGATACCAGATCACCGACTTTTAATCTTTTAGGTGTATAGGACTTTTGGAAGTTTGAAAATGTTCAGCGACTATTGGCGTTGACTGTACATATTTTGCGAATTTGGCGAAGCGAGATCTCTAAATCAACGCGGGCAAATGTATGTATAAATGTATAATGTACGTATGCATGTTTGTCCGAGGATAACTTTCGAAGCGTTTATCCGAGCGTTATAGGTAGTCATGGCACAATTTTGGCGTGACTAAATAAGCTAAACATTGGGGGGTTTGAGATATTGGGGTTCAAGAGGGGTAAAAAAAACCAAAATCGGACTATCCGGTCAAATGGCACGTTTAATTAAATGTATGTTTAACAATGTGGGTATAATTGTATTCAGAAAGCATAACTTTCAAGTGATTGAACTGATTGGATAGACCAGCTGTTATAACAAGTTAGAACAATCCAGACAGAATATACAGAATGCTCCCAAATAAAATAAATGTTAATCTGAAAGGGATTCTGACAATGACAATGAATTTCATATCCAAACCCCTACCTCTAGATAGATAGATAGATAGACAACTCTCAGCCCCACTTGCACAACGATCTCTAAACGTATTTAGTGGGTAAATATAATTAAGAGATTTGTCAAATCATCAAATACGTGAATTTTAAACATATTTAGTTGCTAAATACGTTTAGGGATAGTTGTGCAAGCCATGCTAAATACGTTTACATCATTGCGCAAATCGCTTTTAATGTACTTGTTAAATTAATCTGTACAAATAGAATTAACTTTTTTAGACAGCGACATGAACTTTTTAGTTTGTCTTGAAATTAGCTCTTTTTATAAACATTGCTCTATCCCTAGAACTTACAAAACGTACGAAAAACAGCTGATTAATTGATTTTACAAAAATCTGCAGTATTTGACCAAAGGATTTTACAATGGAATCATCGACATTTGAAAAATCGTACAGTCATTGTTTTTGTAAGTGAGGACAATAACCCCTATTCGGGTTTTTATACAAATTCTCCCGCAAGCGCACTTACTAAAATAATGCAGGAAATTCTATAAAAACTGTTAAACAATAGTCGCAAACCTCAAGATTGATTACACTGTAATCTATCAAAAGTATTTGAAAGCAAATCCTGAAGATGCAATTTATAATGCATTAATAATGTTAATGGCCTAAGTTTGCATTGAAGCTTTAATTATTTTAAATTAATTTTATAGAGATCTAGTAATGCTCTATTTTGAGAATTTTAATGTGAGCTCCGGAATAATAGATAGATAGCACACTCATATTATATCATATAATGTTTAATTACCACTGTATTTGATTATAATATATATTTATTAAATTTTAAAGAAGTTATATATTACTTATCTATTTATAGACTATAGATCGTTTTTTGTGAATAAAATTAATAATAATTTATTTATATTAAGAGATTTATAATAATTTCTATATTTTTGTTTAATTTGTCATTTGAAAGCTAAATAACTTAAAAATGTTTACTCTGTTATCATTTTAGAAGCATTTTTAATATCATTTAGCAAATTATTCTTTATAAGAATCTGGGAACAGATTTTAATATTACTGCTATTTTATGTATTCTACGCAGATTTTGTTTTAGTTGGAGCAATATGTTCGCAAAAAATTATCTGAAGAAAATAATTAAAAATATATTGTGAAAAAGAGTGTTATAATTACGACCTCCATGGCGCAGTGGGCGTATAACTGGCTGAGACAGCGAGGTTGCGGGTTCGATTCCCGCCGCGAAATAAATGTTTGCATGATTTACATATATCTTAGACACTTGGACTTCTCCTGGCAGCAACGGAAATATCAACAACAATTGGGTCTGCTCCTCCTCACTCATCAACTGTGAACGAGAAGATACAACTCATCTTCACAACAGACAGTGCGGCACTTATCAACGCGTTCAGACGACCCGACACTCGATCGAAATCTGTCGCAGAGTGCCATAGTGCTCTCCAAAAATTGGCCGAAAACCACAGTGTTATCATCAGATGGACAAAAGCTCACAGCTCCTGTCCAGAGGACAACAAGGCAGACTCCCTAGCAAGAGAAGGAGCCAAGCTTACACCAAACACATATGATAACAACCTCTCCAATCCGCCAACGGCGGAATTCAAAAATAGACTGAGGATGAACTCCGAAAAGGAGCACCAGAAAGTCTGAGAATGCAGAGCAGACTACAAGCAAACAAAAACAATGTTCCCTGCAAAGAATCGAAAAACAACAAATACCCTGTTAAAAATGAAACGCGAGGATCTAAGGATGATGGTGGGAATCATCACAGGACACTGCGAACTTAACCATCACCTCTTGAAGACCGGGGCCACGGACAGTGGGCTTTATCGCGCATGTCTTCAGGAGGAAGAGACGGTGGAGCACGTGATGCTTCACTGTACGGCCACGAGCGATATCAGGCTGAGATCGGTCTGCAGGAATCATCGAATCCTCATCCGCTAACACCACAACGGCATCCAAGGGGATCTTGGAAAGCTGCATCCATCAACCCAAAACCTTGCTCCGTTACTTCAAGGAGCTAGGATGGCTGGAGTCAAGTTAGAAGGGGGGTAATGCACAATACACCCCAATGTGGGACGTCAGTGCAGATCTTATTCCCTCCACCCTAGAACTATAATTAGAATTAGATCTACACATATTTGTTCCGTGGCTGGGTGTTTTTCTATATATTATAAGTATGTATTTACCAAAAAAAAAACAAGTGTAGGTATAAGTATTATATCAGTTATCAGGTTCCCATAGTACAAGCTCTGCTTAGTTTGGGGCTAGATAGCACTGTGTGAAAGGTCCAGCAATATTTATTTATTCTTTTATTGTTCTTCGGAGATATTCTGCAGTGATACGCGTCATAAAGTAAGAATAATAATTATGATAATTAAAATCGACTTATTTTAATAAGACTAAGCCCGTCTTGTATAACGATCCCTAAACCTAATTAGCGGCTAAATATGTTTAAATTTGACGTATTTGTATGATTTGACAACTTCTTAATTATTATGTAGCCACTAATTTAGGCATCATTGCGCAAGTTGCTCTTAGTGTCTAAATATGATTAAGAGAGTTGTCAAATTTAAACAGTTTATTCGCTAATTACGTTTAAGGATTGTTGTGCAAACTGGGCTAATCACATTTATGTACTTTATCAAGCTTCTTATTTTAGTAACAGATTTGTAGTGCAAAGTTTGACGTCCGTTGCGCGATGTTTTCAACGCGTGGCTGATTCAGGGGACGGAGTGTTGGCTTGCGGTCGCGCGCCGTGTGTTGCTAACTTTAATTAGCAGGCTAGGCTAGGGCGTCGAATGGCTGTGTTAAGGGGCAGTGTTGCTATATAAAGGCAACATCAAGTTTTGTACAATTTATATGCCCATAAAATGCCCATAGATATATCTACTGACTTTATAAACGGTTATCAATTTAGATTTTATTAATCGAGCGAAGTGAGATCTCTAAATCAACTCGGGCAAATCGGCATTGTATGTATGTATGTTTGTTTGTCTGAGGATAACCTTTTAGCGTTTATCCGATCATCGTGAAATTTAGTATATAGGTAGGTAGTAATTGCACAATTTTGGTATGACTAAATGACTAAATGGGGGGGGGAGAGAAGAGGGGAGGTTGTTGAGAAATTGGAGTTCAAGGGGGGTAAAAAAAAACAAAATGATACTATCCGGTCAAGTGGCACGTTTAATAATTAAAAGGTCTTTGTAAGTACATTTCGACCTCGTTTTTATTTTTACTTTAAACCTTGTAGTTTTTATGTTATTGGTCCTAATAAAAACTGAACTTTGACCAAATTCACAGGGTACACCAGAGACCCCACAGTGCTGAAATTTGGTATACGTGTAGCTTTAGTGACATAAATATAGGGAAAACTCTGAAATCCAGAATAACTGCAATTTCTACCTCAAAAAAAATAACCAGTTAACATAAACTCCCTTTACCTGTAATTTGAATGTAACTGTAGGTCAAGTTATTTGGTTACCAATTTCGTGGCACCATTTTATTGCTCAAAGATTAAGGCTGGCTTGCACAACGATCCTTACACGTATTTAGCGACTAAACATGTTTAAATGTTACGTATTGTATGATTTGACAACTTGAATCATATATAGCACGTTAGTACGTTTAGGCATCGTTGCGCGAGTTGTCCTAAGAATATTTTTTTTATGTTTTCGGAGACTCGCAAGATCTCAGTTCGTGGCGAACACCTAGTGTATTTTCAAAACTAGTTTACAGGCACATGCGGATGTACTGTCTGCCTCAATTTGATGGACGGATGGCAGTACATCGTAGGGCACATTTCTAAGGTGCGCCTACAAATGCAATGCTTTGTTATAACTGTTATAAGTGATGTTTACCACTTTAAATCAGGTTTACATCACTTTACATCAGGTTTACATCAATTTACATCATTTGCATGCTCCAAAAAAACAGACTGACCATAAAAAATATTCTGTAGGTGTATTCTTCATATGTATGTATTCTGTTAGAAACTGATTAATCAAGGATTCGGACGGTTGAAGTATCCTCACAGAATAAAAAAAAACCTGACATTTCACACAGCACTATCTTGCCCCAAACTAAGCAGAACTTGTACTATGGGAACCAGATAATTGATAGAATACTTATATACTTTTTTTTGTAAATACATACTTATAATATATAGAAAACATCCAGACCAGAAACAAATATCTTTAGATCATGCAAATATTTGTTCCGCAGCGGGAATCGAGCCCGGTACCTCCTGCGCCTCAGCCGGCTGTTTGCCCACTGCGCCACGGAGGTCATCAATTTGTTTTTAATCATTATTATAAATACAGGATTTATCACGTACCGTTTTATCAGTGTCCTCAACCACTACTCAACTTTCATCAGGGTGAGTGCGATCCGCTCCGGTAGATAACCCTTATTTAAAATAAGGTTTGAAATATATCACGAAAGTTTTCTAAGTAAAATCTTTGTTTGTATAAGTATAACTGAAAAAAAAAGGTTCCTAACCTAGTACACTACTCTTTTTGTGTAAGGGCTTATTAAATAGAACGATGGTCCTCTTAAATGTCCCCGGGAGTGTCGAACGGGTGACGTCGTGAAACTTTCATTTGCGTGCCGCTTTCTGTCTGCGGAGTTTCATCTGAGAGACAATATCTCGAATCACAATAGATACAAACTTATAACGTACTTTAATGTTGATATGATATGACTCGACTTGTACTGTTAATTGAAAATAAACGTTTTTTATTCTATGTACTAACAGAATTAAAAATATGTTGATTTTCATTTCATTCATTTTATTGTCTATACTGGATAAACACATACCTAACTCTATGGAGATCTCTAATGTTTATTTCAAACTTTTTTTATATATTTTTATCCCTCATGCCTCTGAAAGTGAGTCATTGTAAACTCGATAACGGCTGCATACATGCGACTTACGACCAGATTTTAAAATAAAGTAAGTAAATTTTAAAATAGAATGAGGATCATTGTAAACTAAAATGAAATACGAACCTTATTTCTTTTTTAAAAGAAACAGGAAACATTCAAAGTATGCTTTAATGAAATACAACCTCTATGCCAAATCCTCATTTCAATTTAAAAATGAAACAGACCATAGTTTAGTAGTAAACAAAAAATGGCTACTAGTAACGCAATTTTTCTTTTTTGCAAGAAACTGTTATCTTCTTCTTCCTGCCCTTTTCCCACATTAAAAGGGGGATCGGTACAACATATATTCCTCCTCCACATCTCTCTCTAAGCCATTATCTCTGTTGTCACTTCCTTCCTACCCATATCATTCTTCACACAGTCCATCCATCTCTTCTTCGGTCTTCCTCTAGTTCTATATCCATCGACACTCATACGAGTATCTAACACTCTTTTAGTCACATTATTTTGTTCCCTACGCATGACATGCCCATGCCTCTTACTCCTCAACTTTTCTATCACTGGCGCTACTTTTAAACTTCCTCTAATATATTCATTCCTTATCTTATCTATTCTCGTTACTCCACACAGCTATCTCAACATTCGCATTCGTACACTCTTCTTTTATCTGTCCCTTTCGTGACCCAACACTCAGAACCATACATTACGACAGGTCTTGTGATTGTCTTATAAGTTGTTCCTGTAACCTGTCGCTATTTCATCCATCCCGCATTTATTTTATTTTTGCATCAAAATGTTATACAAGGACTTGTAATTTCCTCAATATTTAATAAAAAAAATTAATCTCCAAAAATGTGAATCTCGTAAGAAATTGAACGTGTAACCATTAAATTCCACACAATAATAACACAATTTGGGAACATTAGTGGTACTCATTACTGCCTTGTCATCGCGGGGAGTCCATTAGCCCACATTTGTCTCCATACGTTTATTACTTCGCTTTCGTGTGTTTTGTCGTTTTGATAATCCATTTGGGTGAATAATGTGGTACTCTATATAATTTTGTATGATATTTACGGACACTTGGAACTTTGGAAGAACATAATGGATTATTCAGTACTTTTAATGTTCGTAATGTTTCTTCTTGTCTATGCAAATGCCCTGCTAGCGGAAAACCAACTTCACTTACCTTCACTAACAACTATTATACTAAACACATAAACACCCACATTGCCTGAATCTATGTATAATGACTATGACTTACCAACATACGTACATATAGATTCAATGTCCCTATATTTCAATTTCCTTAGTTTATTTTTGTTTTTTTTAATAATGTCAGATTATCCGGTACTGAATTTATGCGCCGGCGGAAGATCAGCGTGCTGCGTACCTACTCGTATATTTACGAGTGCGTCTCGCATAATGCTGAGCCGGATCGCAGTTTGCGGACGCTCATAACCTGGACGTACTACCTACATATGTATATTTTATGTTTTCTATTTTTATTTCTATTTTTTGTATGTTATTCCTATTTTCGTGTTATTTTTGTAACTGTGTATGTCTTTGTTTTGTTGTCTCTACATATAAATGTATTTTCTTTCTTCTTTCTTTGTTTTCTTTCTAAATCTAGCTCGTAAAAAATTATATCAACGAGCCGTTATACATGGCGCCGCACGTGTGAAACGAATACAAAAACGTATAACAAATGATTGCATGCAAACATCTGTTCGTCTCATCCGGCTCGTTGCCCACTGAGTTCATCATCATCATCGTCAGCCCTTCTCATCCCACTGCTGTGCATAGGCCTCTCTGTCCAGCGCTGTTCTAGCCCACATACAACCTTTTTTTAATATCGTTGACCTGCGTTCCTGGTTCCATCTCGGGGCCACCACTCAGTCAACACCCTGCTCCACCTGTCATCACTACGCCTGGCCACATGTCCTGCCCAGCTCCATTTGAGTTACTTTATATTACGAGTATCTCTTTGGTTTTTATGGTTACATAAAAAGTAATTACTAAAATTTCTACATTAGCAAAATTCTATTTATTGTTGTTTATCTGACCATTATTAACTATGACCTGTTTAACGACACCATGAACTTCGAAATAATGTTGGGGTTCGATGATAAATAATGTGCTATTTCAAACTTTATTATAATTATAACGACTAATAATTATTATATATAATAAAATAATGTAATCATAGATTTAGCTACAACCCATTAACCAGCAAAAATATAATTGACATGTTTTTATAGTTTGATTTACTGTTGAGTGGAATAAATGTTTTCCGACACATTAAGCACAAGACAAGTAATACATAAAAAATACACACAAGATTTTACTTTTTATCAATATCTAATTGACCAATCCGCAACTTCTTTCTGCGCAGTTGAGTAAAAAGTAGCCTATGTCACCCGGGGATAGTGTAGCTTCCCAATAGTCAAATATTTTTCGGTTTAAAGAGTTTGTTCTCATAAGAACAAATTACAGTTCACTTAAAATGAGCTTAAATATTATATAACAGTAAGTTTTTTTTAAATCGGTTCAGTAGTTTCGGAGCCTATTCAATGTAAACAAACAAACACCTTCGACTTTGACGACCTCCGTGGCGCAGTGGGCGAATAGCCGTCTGAGACGCAGGAGGTAGCGGGTTCGATTCCCGCTGCGGAAAAAATGTTTGCATGATCTAAATATATTTGATTCGGGTCTGGATGTTTTTCTGTATAAGTATGTATTTACAAAAAAAAAGTATATAAGTATTCTATCAGTTATCTGGTTCCCATAGTATAAGCTCTGCGTAGCTTGGGGCTAGATAGCGTTGTGTGAAATGTCCAGTAATATTTATTTATTTAAACATTATTAGTATAGATGCTAAAAATTCAACACAGCGGTATTTAGCCCAAACTAAGCAAAGCTATAGGAATCAGATAACTGATAGAAAACATAATATAGTATTTTTTTGTAAATACAACTTATAATAAATAGAGAAACACCAGGAAAACCGGTGGGAGTCGAGCCCGCTACCTCCTGCCTCTCCACCAGATACGCCCACTGCGCCACAGCGATCGTCAAATTGTTTATATACGAGACAAAACGAAGCTTTTTATACTAGGTACTCGATAGTATAACATATTGCTGGTAATACTCATCATCATCATCGTCATATTATTAGCCATAGGAGTACTACCATAGTAATATTTAAAGTCTACTATCTATTGTCAACAAAACCTTTGACTAAGATCTAATCCATTAAATTATTCATAAATTACCCATGAATTAATAACAAGAACACCATAGAGAAAGTAAATCCGCAGATACACCACTCTATTACAAGCAAACTCACTATAAATCACGAAGCTTGCAAGAAATGTTATGAAATTGTTAAGGCACACTTACACCAGCAATTTAAATTGCCCCGTCTTTAACAATTTTGTAATCACGACTCACGACCACACTCATTATAACAATAACTTTTATAGAGCAATCGTCGCTAAATCAAATAGAGAAACTTTAAAAGCTATAAGCAAACACAAAATTGTATATTTAATTTGAGCACCACTTGGATAACTTCAGACCAGAAAAACTAGCTTTATGTCACTATAACATATCAGCGAGAAAACTTCCGTCACATGCTGAAATAGACTCAGATATGTTTCACCTAACCCACCAAAAGATAATTATATAACCTTAAAAATCAAGGTCGTTACACTATCCAAAAAAGAAAATTATTAAATCATAATATGTTGATGGCATTGCAGTATTACATGCAAGGAAGTGGAATAGGATTAAAAACGGAGTATGCTGTTCCCAGACCTAAAATAATATCACCCTCTTAGCTCACAGATAAGATTCTATACTAATAGATTATTCAACCATAATTTACACGTTACATTGTAGAAATAGAACATCTTTCAAAACGCCTACTGTAACCATCGCTGGGCAATAGTTGCTTTAAATTGCCCGTGTAAGAGCACTTATAAAGGCGGCGAAACATTACCGCCTGGAACTCGACAATTTCCTCCAAATAGCGTCGTATCCGGCGGATGTTCAAATTACCCATGTAAGCTTGCGGTAATATTTGGGATAAAGATGAACATTTTGGGGAACAGAACCAAAATAGCCTCGATTATATGAAAAAAATTAGCTTTTCTAAACTTATATTTTTAGACTGGCAACTTTTACTTATGCACATGCAAGAATAGTAGAGTTTCTTATAGCATATCTGATTGTAAGACAGAAATGCAGAATTGCTATATTCGATGTAATTGTAACTTACAATTTTGTTCCTGGAACAAAAATGTTGTAATGGTGCTTCAGTTATACAACATATATTTAACAAGATAACATTTTGTAACGTTTGTAAGGTATAAAAATAATATATATTTATATATTATACATTATATATTTTACGAATTATGGTAAAAATGTATTTGATTTGAAAGTGCAATATTATTTAATAAAATCACAAAAGAAATTGACGACAAATAATTTTATAAATTTTAAGAACAAACTAAAAACACAATAAACAAAATTTTAAATACGTCTCTGTATTTAAAATTCGTTCTTGACTAAGGCGTCCGATCGCTGTCAGTCAGGTCACTCCTCGTCACTCCTCGTCGCGCGATGGTTTTGTTTAGTACCTACCCACGATGACCCACATATTTTAACAGATTGTTATTTTGATATTTTACAAAGCTCCCTTTCGTATGAGATACAGACTCGGTAGTCATTACGTAAATTAAATCACAAGGAACATCTTGTATGATTATAGTTTTACTTTGAAATGAGAACGTAAACAAAATGTTTAAGTATTACCTATATTTTAACTACCTACAATGTTCTGAATGCTCACTGAATATTTAACGTAAGTTTATACCTATTGTATCTGATGTAGTGAAATGTATATTTTCTTTTGAGAATAAATTCGATAACCATATATCTTCTGTGTGGGAGCATTATATGATACAAACAAACGAATTCGTATCTAAACAGAGCAGGCTCGCAAAAACAAATAAAAACTACCCCTTAAATGTGTTAAAGTACTTGGAAGGCTGTAGTCTTGAGCCGAGGGCCTTGAAGCACCCTCGAGTGAGCTGATGCTGATCGGTGTGAACTTATGTTTGGGGTGCTGAGAGGTTTGTAAATAAAATAGTGCGATTTAAATGGTTATTTGCGTCAATACTCAATCGTTTATTGTATTCCAAAATGCAATACCTAATACGTGGTAATTTATAAGTACATGTTCATTATGGACCCTGTAACGTCATGTTGAAGTAAACGCGTAAATGTGTTTGGAGTTATGGTTTTACAGATAGATATATTTCATTGCACACAAAAAATATGTACATCATTTTTGACTAAATTTACAAAACTCCCGACATATAAAAATTTAAATGTAGACGCAGGAGGTAGCAGGTACGATTTTTGCTGCGGGACAAATGTTTACATGGTCTAGAGATATTTGCTCCGGGTTCGGGTATTTTTTTTATGTTATACGTATATATTTACGAAACAAAAATGTATCTAGGTATTCTATCAGTTATCTGGTTCCCATAGTACAAGCTTTGCTTTATTTGGAGCTAGCACTGTGTGAAATGTCCAACATTATTAATTCATAATTGATCGAGCGAAGCGAGATCTCCAAATCAACTTGGGCAAATCGGCGTTGTATGTATGTATATTATGTATGTTTGTTTGTCCGAGGATAACTTTCGAAGCGTTTATCTGATCATCGTGAAATTTCGTATATAGGTAGGTAATGATGGCACAATTTTGGTGTGACTCAATGAACCTGAAATTTGGGGGGGGGTTGTTGAGATATTGAGGTTCAAGAGGGGTAAAAAAAATGAAAATTAGACTATTAGGTCAAGTGAGACGTCAAATGAAAGGTCTTTATTAGTATATTTTGACCCTGTTTTTATTTTTAGTAAAGTTTTTGTAGTTTTTGAGTTATTAGCCATAATAAAAATTAAACTTTGACAAAATTCACAGGGTACACCAGTGACCCCACAGTGCTGTAATTTGGTATGTGTAATAGCAGTGGGCAGGGCACATATGCCCTGCCCACTGCTACTTCAGCTTGCTAATCCTTTGTGCTATATCTATGACTTTGGCTCGTCTACGAATCTCCTTATTTTTGATTCGATCTCGAATAGTTTGATTAGATTTAAGGTTAGTCCTGTCTTGAAAAGGGTCTAGTCTGACTGGTACACGAACCAGTGTGGTGAATAAATTGCGTTGTAAAACAAAGCTCCTTCTACGAGAGGTCTCGCTAAAATGCGACAACTAATAAACTAACTTCATTAAATAATGCACTAGGAACTTGTCCGATGAGAATGTAACACATGTACAAAAATATTATTATGTGGATGTGGTAATCATTTATTCTCTAGAATTGTAAGAATGTGGTTGTGTATACATATTTTTTATTTCATTTCATTTTATTTCGTTAAAATCCCTTAGGTATACAGGGTTACAGGAAAAATCGTGCTAGATCCGTTAAGGGCGTGGAGTACCCATCATTTCTGACTTATTTCACTATGAAACACCCTACCCTAAACTTATCCCTTTTCGAGATATTCGAATTTTAATTTTTTTATTGAAAATTGCCAATTTTTAGGCTACTAAATTTATTTTTGTTTATTTTGTGTATCTTATTATTATTATTATTGCATTTTTACATGTGTAATAAGATGCTTTAGGACGTCTATCATTAAAATAGTACATAAGTTAATTGAATAGACCGTAGTAGACAAGTGAAAGTTAAGAATAAAAAAAAAATATTAGAAAGTTTATTTTTCTCTAAGGGATATCTAAAAAAAATATTATGGCAATTGTTCGGCAGATGTTTTTTAAAATATCTACGTTTCATCAGCTATCTAACGAGGTATAATAATCTAGGGTTTTATTCAAATGCATTGAAAAAAATTTAGTTTTATAGGCGACAGTGGAGAAGAAAATTTATACTTTGCCCTAAAAAGTAAAATAAAATAATAGGTAAGCATGAAATGTCATTTATTAAAGATTTTCACACAACTTTTTCTTATTCTACAGTTCATGTTCAACATGGCCGCCTCTATTTCTGATACATTGTCGCATCCTTCTACGGAGACCAGTCTTTACTACTCCAGTGGTTAACGTGGTCCTCATTTTATTGGCTGCATCCACAATCCTTTCTCGTAAGTCTTCCACAGACGAAACTGGATTCGGCTCGCTGTACACAAGACTTTTCATGCACCCCCACACGTGAAAATCCATGGGGGTTAGGTCCGGACTTCTTGCTGGCCATGGCAACGGTCCACCTCGTCCTATCCATTTGTTTGGATAATTTGTGTCCAGCCAGTCTCTGACACTTCTCCTGAAATGGGCAGGGCAGCCGTGTTGGAACCACATGTCCCTGATCAGGTTGAGTGGCAGATCATCCAGCAAATCACTTAAGTCTGCTCTCAGGAAATTTTCGTAGCTTTCCCCATTTAGATTATCCGGGAGAAAGTAAGGTCCAATCAAATGATTGGAGATAATGCCCATCCACACATTCACGCTGAATCTTCGTTGGGACCCCTTCACTCTTTTCTTATTGGGATTCCTTAGCTCTTTTGGGGCCCAGTAATGGGCGTTGTGATAGTTAGTTATGCCATCTTTATCAAATTTGGACTCATCCGTCCACAAGATATTTCTTAGAAAATCTGGGTCTTCTACGACCTAACCCCCATGGATTTTCACGTGTGGGGGTGCATGAAAAGTCTTGTGTACAGCGAGCCGAATCCAGTTTCGTCTGTGGAAGACTTACGAGAAAGGATTGTGGATGCAGCCAATAAAATGAGGACCACGTTAACCACTGGAGTAGTAACGACTGGTCTCCGTAGAAGGATGCGACAATGTATCAGAAATAGAGGCGGCCATGTTGAACATGAACTGTAGAATAAGAAAAAGTTGTGTGAAAATCTTTAATAAATGACATTTCATGCTTACCTATTATTTTATTTTACTTTTTAGGGCTAAGTATAAATTTTCTTCTCCACTGTCGCCTATAAAACTAAATTTTTTTCAATGCATTTGAATAAAACCCTAGATTATTATACCTCGTTAGATAGCTGATGAAACGTAGATATTTTAAAAAACATCTGCCGAACAATTGCCATAATATTTTTTTTAGATATCCCTTAGAGAAAAATAAACTTTCTAATATTTTTTTATATTTCTTAACTTTCACTTGTCTACTACGGTCTATTCAATTAACTTATGCACTATTTTAATGATAGACGTCCTAAAGCATCTTATTACACATGTAAAAATGCAATAATAATAATAATAAGATACACAAAATAAACAAAAATAAATTTAGTAGCCTAAAAATCGGCAATTTACAATAAAAAAATTAAAAGTCGAATATCTCGAAAAGGGTTAAGTTTAGGGTAGGGTGTTTCATAGTGAAATAAGTCAGAAATGATGGGTACTCCACGCCCTTAACGGATCTAGCACGATTTTTCCTGTAACCCTGTATATAATAAAACACTTAAATAAATAAAGCCTTTATTCCCAATTAATAACTATTTACATAAAATTTAATAATTACATTTATTCATTATTATTATTATTGTTTTGTATTCAAATGTTCGTAAATAATTATGGTAAAAAAACGGAATTTGGGTGTTTAAACATATTTTGATGTGATTAGTATTTGAATTTAATTAAATACATATTTCTGAATAACAAAAAAACATGTCGGATCTTGATAAAAAAAAGTATCCTCGATATACAATCCCAAGCGCGGGATATAACTTAACAACATAAAAATTGGAAAGTCTGCAAATTTGTTTGTTATTACAGCTTAAGTAACCAACCTCGATTAAACTTTTGGCATGTAATTCTTGGAAAGGACATAGAATACGTATTTTTTTCTTGAAAACACGGGAAAAGCCCTAGTTATAGTATATACTTAGTCTATAATGAACGATTTGTCGTTTTTATCATCACAAAAGTATCGGATGTGCTTCGATTTCTATTATCAACTATAAGTTATGTAGAAAAAGAAAAGAAATGTATCTACTTGTCAACCAAATGGACGAAGAAAATTATTGCAAAATAAGGGCGAAATGCACAACTAATGACAAGGTAATGCAAATGATATTATGTGCCATGTTTTTTCATATCCTCTAACCGTCACTTATGCTTTCCTACATGATAATATCGACGGTAAAATGAGGCATAATAATCACAGTTACTTTCCCTATAAGTGCCATATCCGCCATAATTACGATGAATGTTTCCAAGCTACAGGGTGTCTTGGATGTCCAGAATTGCCAATTCTAGAATTATCCCCTTGTATATATTTTCAAACTAAAACGAAAAAACCTAAATCAAAAATTTACCATTGATATATTTTTTGGCGGCCACTGTGGCGCGTTGAGTGGCTGCAGTGATTTCCGCTGTGGGACAATTCTTTGAATGATCAACTATTATTTGTTACCAGGAGTTATGGTTTCATAGTACTTGTATTTCCTAATACCCATAGCACATTGAATGTTTGGGGTGAAGACTTGTCAAGACTTTTTTTTATCTAGCCTATGCTGTCCCACTGCTGTGCAAAGGCCTCCCCCTCATCTCTCCACTTATCTCGATTTTGTACCAACTCCCGCCAGTCATTATAAAAAATCGCGCCACCGCTTCTTAGGCCTTCTACGGTATCGCTTTCCATCCACAAAGATCAATCTAGTTACGATCCTAGCCCATCTATTTGCTTGAATGCGGGAGACATGACCCAATAACTTGGTAGCCTTGATACCGACGTCAGCGATGTTCGAGGTTTGTCAAAGAGCGATGGAGCGCAGCATTTTAGGTGTTAAGAGAATAGACAGATCAAGACTAATGAGGTAAAAGATCTTTTGAAAAAATTAATATAAGTGACATAGTAATATTATTTTACAAAGAACTAAACACCGACTTCAAAGTTATATGGTTGCTGTCATCAGTTAAGGAGTTTCCGGATGTATATCTTATACTCCATCATCAAATCCCCATCAAACTTATATAGGATCTCTTTAGGGAATAAAAGGGAATATCGAAATCGGTTAACAATCGGCGGATATATCGAGTGACACAAACAGAAAAAAAATACAGCCAAATTAATATTTGAATTTTCCGTAAGTATTCGGATAATACTATAAAAATAAAAATACTATAAGAACTTCCTTTTTTGAAGTCGGTTGAAAAGTAAACATTTCTGTGATTCAGAGCGTATTTTGGAGACGATCCGGTCGCGTACCGTGAGGTTCCAGAGGAATTTCCTCCCGCAAACACTTCTTGGAATGGTCTCCCTGCCGAGGTTTTCTCTAGGGACTACAGTATGGGGTTTTTCAAAAAAGCGTTTTGAAAATTTTAAAGAGTCAGCAACGCGTGAGTAATACCTTTGGTGTTACAAATGTCCATATGCTACGGTAACCGCTTACCATCAGGTGGGCCGTATGGTTGTTGCTTCCTTAGTGATATAAAAAAAAACTGTGCTACAATTTTCATTCCATTTCATTTATTCAAAAGCTATGGGGACGCAATGGAACACTTAATTAAGTCATAATAGGTAGATACTTAGGAAGGTATTGCATAACATGGTATATAAGTATCTTCATAAGTATCTTTTGTACACCTAGTCGCTCAATACACAATTTTTGGAGGTGCTAGAAACAGACAAACAATTAATGCACACTATCTTATACACTAAATAGGTAAGATTTTAGGTGCTGTAAATGGACATTGCCAATTTCGGCCCAACCTGGGCGGCAATCGCGCTAATTTTGAACCGTAATACCAAAGTAAAACAAAAAAAACCGTTGCGATTATACAGATTTCGTAACGCGCTGACACGCGCGACATCAGTCAAACCAACGTGAGTTCCAATGTTAGACACATTTAAAATTAGCGCGATTGCTCCCCCAGTACTTAAACATCAAAGTCATACATGCGTTTATAAACAGCCTGTATCTTCCGTATTGTGTTATGTGGGAATATAGTCACCTGAATACCAAAGTTGGGAAATATGGACTAACTTGTGTGGGAAATTAAATTTTATGAATATTTTCATAACACACAAGTTTTAGCATAAATTGCAAATAGTTATAAATTATGGACACAAACGGTTTTGTAAAACATTGCTTGCGGTAAAATAAATAATAGTGGTTAAATTCGGGTCGTAAAAAGTGAGTCGTAAAATTTAAAATGTATTGGACTGTGAGATCTAGGGCGCGCTATATAGATTGTAAGTGCCTAGTTTAAACATCTGTATGGAGTTTTACTAAGTTTTTGCAAAATACAGTTTAAAAATAAAATTCTTTGAAAATTGGTTCGTATTTATCACATGGTGCAAGACCGAGATTCAAACACACGATACTTAATAACATCTAAAGTAACCCCCATACCCACTAAAAAAATAATAATTTAAAAAACTAAAATGTACGCTTTTGTTGATAACCGAACTAAAAAGTAAATTTAAATTAAGAATAATGTGATTAACAAAAAAACATTTTATTGCAAAAAATGCGTGGAGTGCTTGATGTAAATTGCTATAAATATTCTATTTACAGATATTGGTAAAAGTAGTCATTTTGAAAATATCTTAAAAAGCACCCCACGCTTTTTTACAATGATTTTTTTTTGTTAATATTCTATTCTATATTCAATTTATTGTAAATTATTTTCTACTTTTTAGTTCGGTTATGTACAAAAAGCGTGTTGTTTCGTTTTTTAAAATATTATTTATTTTCTATTTTTTAGTTCGTCTAACTACAAAAGCGTATATTTTTATTATTATTACTATTAGCCTATATTGCCCCATTGTTCGGCAAAGGCCTCCCCGCATTTCCGCCACCCACAACGGTCTAGTGCCAGCGTATGCCAGTCCCTCTCAAAGGCGTCCAGCTCGTCCCTCCACCTCCGGCGTGGTCCACAGCTCATTTTGTTACATTCAGTCGTTTTTGCCCACAGCTCCCACTTCAGCCTGACGGCCTTCTCCCTTACATCGCGAGTTTGGTTTTGGAGTGCAGTATAGTGTTATGGACGCGATCAGTTGTTTTAACTCCAAGAATACTAACTACCTCCATCGCCATTTGGCAAACCATGAGTTTTTTTTTTTGCTATTGTCATCGGTCCTTGATAAGTGTTCAAAATTTTTTCGATCAGTGACTATGATATTGCGCAGCTGATTGTACAGTTCAATTGATGCAATTAACCTACGACGTAGTACCGGCAGCATGTTGGCAATGGGCGTGTTGTGTATGAGTTCGCTTTGCAAATATTTTGCGAAGCCACGCCACGCTGTGTGTGCCAAACTTATAAGGTATAGATACCCAAAAATTATACAGCCCAAAAGCAACCCACAGTAACTAAGGCAGTCATAAAATAGTGTCACTTTAATAAGAGGTTACATTATTGACATTTTAGTAGGGATCTTTAATTTTTTCTAGTAATAAATATAGCCTACTAGCTGTTGCCCGCGACTTCGTACGCGTTACACTACTAAATATGTAAGTAACCTAGAAATAAAGCTAAACTCGCTGTTGCAACTTGATTTGACACCCCATGTTTATCACATGGGAACTGATTTATGGGATAAAAGGTATATGTTTGTCAACAAATAGTAGCCTATGTGATAGTCCAGGTTATAATCTACGCTTATACCAAATTTAATCGAAATCGGTTCAGCCGTTACGACGTGATTGAGTAACAAACAAACAAATAAATAAACAAACATGCTAACATTCACATTTATATTATTAGTATGATGTTACTCTGGGATAATGTAGTGGAGCGATAATTTATGAAATCGGACCCGTAGTTTTTGAGTTTACTCGTTACAAACATACAAAAATACAAATCTTTCCTCTTTATAATATTCGTGTAGATTAATCACAAATATAACATGATATATTAAAATCTAATTCGTTACGTATATGCATTTTAAATTGCTAAAACTAATAATAAACACTAGAATGTTGTTATATGCACTCTATGCCTTTTGATTCCGTGGTACGAGGCCAATGTTCCAGACAGCTGAGCGCTCGTGGTTCCTGTGGACATAATGTCATAACATAACACTTCTCTGTTATTGGTGCAAAATTAAGTGAAGTACAGTCGAGTTCAAAAGTTAACGGAGATTAACATTTAATTTTTTTTTTAATGCTGTACAATTCACACCGTGCCATTTAGCCCCAAACTAAGCAAAGCTTGTACTATGGGAACCAGATAACTGATAGACTACTTATATATATTTTTTTGTCATTACATACTTATAATATATGGAAAAACAACCAGACACGGAACAAATATCTGTAGATCATGCAAACATTTGTTCTGCGGCGGGAATCGAACCCGCGACCTCCTGCGTCTCAGCCGGCTATTTGCCCACTGCGCCACGGAAGTCGTCACAATTCATGCAAAAACTCATATTTACAGAATAAAAATGAAACAATCAAGCCATTACTCGTGGCAAACGATTTATAGACATTTACCTAATATTAAATGGTTATTTATCGCGCATTTACCTTTTAATTTAGTATCCCCACGTTAAATACGCGACAAATAATCGTGTATGTTAGTAGTTATGTACAGGGATCGCAAAAGTATAAAAAAGGATCTATAGATAGGCCACCGTTACTTTAGAAAACTACTAGGAGAAAGTGTCCCCAGTATACTAGCTGTATTATCCTGCTGAATTACAATGCTTTGCTTTCACCTAGATAAGCACTAGCTCTTGGATCACACGTGGAATCGTCCACATTATCAAACTAACGTGGTCTTTAGGGCGAGTTTCAGACTTGGACCACCTGCCATCTAACCCTGGCTTCGATCAGATCGTGGAATAATTTTGGAAAATAATTTTTAAAATGATTATTAGTCTTAATTTGATGGTCTAGCTTTCAGAGACTGACTTCAGTATCATTAAACAGCAAAGCAGTAGCAAAATCTATCAAAACTTCATCCAATTGAATCAATATTTCAAATGTCGCCGTCAAAGTAAATCCCTATAGCTCATACCAGTTGATCTCTATTCACGAATTCACTGTGGAGAAAATTGTATTTTACATCCGTACATATTTCCTTAGCATATTTTATTTCGGGTTCAGTGGAAATATTGTGGGGAAATCGGAAGAGTGAGCGAATCGTTTTCTTAGATATGTTTTCTTGATTTAGGGATATTTTACAGCGTCAGCTAAACTGCGGCAGCTACCATCCAACTTAGTAACACACTTTAAAGGTATTGCTATACTACGTGTTTTGTTTATACGACATTAAATAAAAACACGGGTAGGGCTAGTATTGTTGTGTTAAATATTCAAATAACCTTAATATCAAGTCCTAAAATATCAATGAGATCGACTGTATAGGTAAACAAATCATTCATTAAGTAAATAGGTAACTGTTAATCTGACTAAGTAGCATTGTCACAAAGGCAGCGCCGATTTAAGTTAAAAAATGTTTATTGGAAATGTATCGATTACTGGATAAATATTCAAGCTAATCATAATTACGAGTATAAACATTTATTCGCATGAATGTATGTACAATAGTTCGTATGCCAATTATAAATTAAGATTCAATTACATTCTGCCTCATCGAGGCGTGAGAAATTTTTAAGCTACCGGTATTAAACCCATCTCTAAAACAGTTAATACTATTCCGGATGTGTGTTTAAACTAATGTCGTACATAACAAAATAGGTTAAACTTATTTGATGTTTATTTGTGTGTAGGTACTGTGTTTCGGAAACTGTTCGTCACAACCAAATGGGTTTCTTTCGTTCTTCATATGTTTTATGGGAGCTTATGCAACCCAAAACTATTCACAAAAATAGACAGCCTAGCACGACGCAGCCTAGTACACAATTGGACGTAATGAGTACATTTTTACAATTTATATACCGTTTTTGACTATTATTAATACCCCAACTTTAGTCACTTTTAAATTGGATTATAAGCGTTAAACTTGCATTAAGAGGCATTAACAGGAGATTAGATTGAATCTTGAGTTTGACTTGTTAAAATTACAACGTTGAATTTGATTAGACTTAATTACGGGAATTTGTCTTGAATAAATTAGCAAAACATTTAATAACAGAAAGAATATATATATATAGCTGTATAATTACAAAAGAAACAGTTTAATCATCCGAAGACCGTTGCAAACGATCTATAGATAGCTCAACTGCATTTCTGCGCTGAATTGCAATGCTTATGCGTTGACCCAGAAAAGCGCTAGCTCTCAGATCACACGTCATACGTTAAGGGCGACTTGCGGAACAATGCCTAAACGAATTTAGTGGCTAAATATAATGTAAGGAGTCATCAAATCATACAAATACGTTAAATTTAAACATGCTTAGTCACTAAATACGTTTAGGGGTCGTTGTGAAAGCCAGCCTAAATGTAAACTCCTATTGGTTTACATAAAATGTTTAACCAAAACAGCCAGAATTTGAAATAAAATCTCCCTTATTATGGAAGTAACATCTGAAATAAATAATTTGAATTATTTATTCCGCTAAGTTAAACCCATTGAACCAAATGGAACCTTTATCTACATTTTACAGAAATCGGCATGCAACACTGAAAATCAAATCAACGCAAATTTCTGCCGGCTGGAGGGAAATGTGAAAATTCTACGGTAAAAGTTACCAGAATTGTTGACGTAGAAAGTTAAGATTTAGTGTTATTATTGTATTCTGTTTTATTCGCGAGAAAATTATCAAGTTGTTTATCAGAGACTAGCTTCCGCCAGCGGCTTCGCACGCGTTGTTTGTCAACAAAAAGTAGCCTATGTGTTAATCCAGGTTATACGTACATACCAAATTTTATCGAAATCGGTTCGACCGCTACGACGAGATCGAGTAACAAACGAATAAACAAACATCCAAACTTTCGCATTTATAATATTAGTATAATAATATTTTTGCTTGCAATTTACTTGTTAGTGTTAGGTTGACTAAAGCATCGTTTACAGGCGCTACAGGGAAGCGGCTATGAAGCAAAATTCAGTGTTAATTTTTAAGTTTATGGTTTACTAGCTTGCGCCAGCGGCTTCGTACGCGTGGTTTTTCAATAAAAAGTAGCTTATGTGTTAATTCAGGTATATAATCTATGTACATACTAAATTTCATTGAAATTAGTTCTGCAGTTACGACGTGAAAGACTAACAAACATCCACACATACATACAAACATTCGCGTTTATAATATAATGGGATGGGATGAGATGAGATGTTAGTCTTTAAGGTGTTTATAGATATGGGCCTTGAAATCATATAAAGTATAAGCATAAAAAGTTTATTCGTAGTAACAAATGATGGTACATAATAAAAGTTTCAAATTACAGTTATTGGTCTTAGAAGTAATATATATTTTTATATTTATTATTAAAATATAATATATTTTGTATGCGCACATTGTTGCCTGAAATAAACGTTATAATATTATTATTATTTACACATATTTATTTTAAAACTCGTTTATGTTATTAAAGTCAATTTGTATCAGAGTTAGGAAACAAAATATTTTTAACTTTATAGAAGGGTTATATAGGTTTAGCACCTAGATCTGTCTGTACATATGTCTGTCTGTCTGTCTGTGGCATTGTAGTTCCCAAACGGATGGACTGATGCTGACGCGGTTTTCGATCGAGCGAAGCGGGATCTCTAAATCAACTCGGGCAAATCGGCGTTGTATGTATGTATGTATATTTGTTTGTCCGAGGATAACTTTCGAAACGTTGATCCGATCATCGTGAAATTTAGTATTTAGCTAGGTAGTGAGGGCACAATTTTGGTGTGACTAAATGAGCTAAAAATGGGGGGGGGGGGGGGTTTGTTAAGGAGACTATCCGATCAAGTGGCACGTTTAATAAAAGGCAGTGTTACGAGATAAATGCCACGCGTGTTTCTCTTCTCTTCTCAAAAATCGTATATTGCTGTCCCTATCCCGATTGGCTTAGCTCAGCCTAACAGTAAATTCACTCACAAACAAACCGCGTGGAGATAGGCCGTTGCGCCTGTAGTAGTAATAGGTAATTAAATCAGTTCGTTTGTATGAAGTGTGACAGGCCTGTTTATCTTAGGTCCAATCTCATCAATCTACTAATTTTTTTTTATTTAAAGATGCATAATGCATTTAATACCTCTACATAACTACGTGTAGTAGTTACTTTAAAAATATGTAAGTAACTTGACCCTCCTAATTGTAAAATCATAATCGATTTTTATAAGTAGGGTAACTAAACACTTAGTACATTTTCAAGTAAATTCAAGTACCTCAGCATATTTTTACAATCGATTACAAATCGCTTATTTACCATCTTAAGTATGCATGACTTAGCCCAAAGGAATAAGGAAATCACAAAAACTTCGAACTTGGGTCAAAACATTCTTCTAGTTTAATACTAGCAAAATCTAAACTGCAGAGAGTATTCTGCATTATAATTACGTACTACAACGTTATCCTAATTACCATACAAAGAATTGTGGTTTTAGCTGGTATAAATATACTATGCCTAATATGCATATATTATACCAAAGTCACCGACAACGCACAAAGGATTAGCAAGCTTAAGTGGAGTAGGCAGGGCAAATACCTCAAAGAACTGATGTCCGTTAGGGCAGAAAGGTTCTCAAGTGGCACTAGAAAGCAGAGCGCAGCGCGGTGCCGTCACTAGGTGGAAAGAAGACCTGTTAAAGGTTGCTGGGAGCCGTTGGAAGCAGGCCGCACAAGATCAACCACTCTGGAAATCTATGGGGGAGGCCTATGCCCAGCAGTGGCCTTCCTTTGGAAGATATAATGATGATGATGTTATGCATTTATTACCATGTAGCACCTAAACTACTGGATTTAGATAAATAAGAAAATCGTTGAGACCTAGGGTGATATAGGGTATAAGAAATGTCAAAAAAAACAACGTAAATGGGCAGACATTTTCAATTATATTTAAACAAATTATCATCCACTCCCAAATACTTCGGTTTTACCCGCAATCATGGCGTATGCTACTGTGCCGAAATTTATAAAATCTCACATATCCGTAAATATAATCCCGTTTTTGTTGAAAATACGAGTCAAAGTCAAAGTCAAAGTCAAATATTTTTATTCATTAAAATCACAAGGATCACTTTGAAACGTCAATTTTACTGCCTGTTCCTTCGCGACCAAGCCAGGAAAGAAAGGCAAGAAAACCAGGCTGGTTGTTTTTTTTTAATGATCCTTTTACAATAGGTACATAATACAGAAAAGAAATTACGTCTAAATTGTAACATTTTGAACGAGTTGGGGCAGTTTCAATCCCAAGCTTCTCTATCATCTAAATAATCCGATATTTTATAGTAGGCTCTTTTGAAAGTGTACATAACCATGATAGTTTTAGAAGTTATAAAATCTCAATTTCTTATGGACATATTATTTAAAAAAACAATAAAAACCTCTATGAGCTCCTAGCCGAAAAAGGGGCATGTTCATGAGTTGAATTTCGACATTATCGTATATATTTTAAAATTGTGATTTTTGTATATCTAGATACAAAATGTTAAAAAATATACTATGACCTACAAAAGAAGTTTTTTTAATTATTCATCCATTTTGTCCAAGTCGACAATCTTCGTAGTACCTCTCGATATTGAAGGTACAATTTAGTTTCTTTGCCCCGTATTCAAGGACTTTGAAGGGGACGCCCGAATGCAATTTCCTCAAAAGCCTCGAGGGCATTGGGCCCTAAGCTGGTTGACCGTCTGAAGTGGTCTTTAGCTGAAAAATAGGAATTAAATGTGACCTCTGTGGTGCAGTGGGCGAATAGCCAGCTGAGACACAGGAGGTTGTGTGTTCTATTCCCGCTCCGGGACAAATGTTTGCATAATCTACAGATATGTGACCCAGGTTTGGGTATTTTTCTTTGTATTAGAAGTATGTATTTACAAAAAAAAAGAGAAAGAGAAAATTTGTATTCTATCTGTTATCTGGTTCCCATAGTACAAGCTTTGCTTAGGTTTGGGCGAGATAACGCTGTGTGAAATGTCTAGCATTATTTATTTATTTATAAAAACATATTCAATATTACCTACTGTAAAAACTGGAACAGCTATTGAATGTACAGTGGCGGTGAATAAGTAGACACTTTAACATATTTCTTAACACCATTATCATTATTACTCCTCCAACTTAAAACTCCTGTCCATACGACAGAATTTTATGGTCAATCCTTCACTGTGACAGCCATATGATTGTGGGACGCTTTGCCCTTCTTTTTAGGAACATCCAAGTCAATTAGTAATTTTAAAACAAAAATACACACCCATTATCTGTTCCTGTGTTATAAATATTGCTGGACATTTCACACAGCGCTATCTAGCCCAAAACTAAGCAGAACTTATACTATGGGAACCAGATAACTGATAGAATACTTATACAATTTTTTTTGGTAAATACATATTCATAATATATTATATAGAGAAACAATCAGACCCGGAACAAATATCTGTAGATTATGCAAACATTTGTTCCGTCGCAAATTCAAATTCAAATATTTTATTCATTAAAATCACAAGGATCACTTTGAAACGTCAATTTTACTGCCTGTTCCTTCGCGACCAAGCCAGGAAAGAAAGGCAAGAAACAAGGCTGGGGAAGGCGCGGGAATCGAACCTGCTACCTCCTGCGTCTCAGCCGGCTATTCGCCCACTGCACCACGGAGATCGTCTTATTTTATTTTGATTCAATTTATGTTATTATTATTATTTTGGGTTTATAGTATGAAGGTATGTTTTTAATATTATATAATAGGTTGGGGAAAAAGTCTTTTCGCATTATAGTATGTATGAACTTGTAATAAAATCTTTTTGGCTATACTATTTGTATCTGGCTGGATTTGGCATCATTCAAAGTTTAAATTTTAAAGAAGATAGTTCCAAATTCAAATTACGAAAATGTGTGATTTTTATTTGTTTTTCGTATTGTAAAGATGAGTGAATCTAATGAAGAAATTCGATACATTTTAAAATTTTACTACAAAAAAGGTAAAAATGCAACGCAAGCCGCGAAAAAAAGAGAGAGTAGCACAAATTTGGTTTAAGCGTTTTCAATCCGGAAATTTTGATGTCAAAGATGCACGTCGCTCTGGTCGCCCTATTACGGATAAAATTGATGCCATTTTTAAAAAAGTGGAGCAAGATCGGCATATCAGTAGTTACGACGTAGCTGAAGAACTGGGAATTGACCACAAAACAGTTTTGGCGCATTTGAACAAACTGGGTACACAAAAAAGCTCGATATTTGGGTACCCCACGAGCTCACTGAAAGAAACCTAATGAACCGTGTACTCATTTGTGATTCTTTATGACGACGTAATGAAACCGAACCATTTTTGAAGAAGCTGATAACTGGTGATGAAAAGTGGATCACGTACGACAAGAACGTGCGAAAAAGGTCGTAGTCAAAGGCCGGTCAGGCTTCACACACTGTGGCGAAACCCGGGTTAACTCGCAACAAGGTGATGCTGTGTGTGTGGTGGGATTGGAAGGGCATTATTCATTATGAGCTGTTACCACCAAGCAGGACCATCGATTCTGAACTCTACTGCGAACAACTGATGAGATTAAAGCAAGAAGTTGAGAGAAAGCGGCTGGAATTAATCAACAGACGGGGTGTGGTTTTTCATCAAGATAACGCTAGACCTCACACATCTTTAGCCACTCAGCAAAAATTAAGAGAGTTTGGCTGGGAGGTGTTAATGCATCCGCCATATAGTCCTGACCTTGCACCTTCAGATTTCCACCTGTTTCGGTATCTTCAGAATTCTTTAGGCAGTGTCAGGTTAACATCACGAGAGGACTGCCAAAACCACTTGTCGCGGTATTTTGATCAGAAGCCCCAACATTTCTATAGCAATGGGATCATGTCCCTACCTACAAGATGGTAAAAAGTTATCGAACAAAATGGTACCTACATACTTTAGTTAAATGTAAATAAAATATATTAAAAAAAGTTTTGAATTTTCTTAAAAAATGCGAAGAAACTTTTTCCCCAACCTAATATATGCACCGCCGTCATGTGATCGATTATTATCCTGTCCATACAAAGGTTGACTGGAAGAGATCGCTTTTGCGATAAGACCGTCCATTGTACTAAATCTCTTTGTAAAAATTATGTTTTTACTTTGTTGTACAATAAATAGTTATGTTATCTTATTACCAGGACGTCCATTTCTGAACATAGGCACTCCCATAGATCTCCAGAGCGGTCGATCTTGTGTGACCCAACGGCTCCGAACAACCTATATAAGGGCCCATAGCCAAATTACATTCGCTCCAAATCGATTCGATTTCTACGTACATTAGTTATCGCGTGGTATTTCTATAGCATGTGTCAAATTTCTGACTTATCAACTAGATTCATCGCTAATCGACTGTAACTTGGCTAAGCCCTCAGGGCGTCTTTCTATCTAGGGGTGCTATGCTATCCTGCGCTGCGGTTAACAGTGCGTGGTCTCCACTTAAGAACCTTCTGCCCCAACCGCCGTTTGTTCTTCGAGCTATGTGCTTCACCCACTGCCACTCCAGCTTACTAGTCTTCTAGGCTATGGCAGTGACTTTGGTTTGTCTAAGAACCTCCTCGTTTCTTTATTTTTAATCAACTTTAAAAAAAGGCGGAGTTTTCAATTATTTTGTATTTTATTTTTAATGTTTGTTTCTCAGAACTCCCTTGTTTATCAACCGATGTGGCTTTTATTTTTATTTAAAAGGATATATTTTGTGGTATAAAGCCATTATGTTAAATATATATAAAAGGTAGCTTATGTCCCGGATCCTGTCATAATCTATCTGTATACCAAATTTCATCACATCGGCCCCGCCGTTTAATCGTGAAAACGTAACAAACGGACAGATATACTTATTTTCGAATTTATAATATTATTAGTACGGATATCTAGGCAGCAACGTAATTTGAACGTAACAATGATGCCAACACTATTGGCTTTCAAATTGGAATGAAAAGCCGAAATATTGATCAGCCCCTGGGGTCAATAACCGCTGATTGCCTTTATTGACGAATGGACAGAGGTGTCGAAGCGAAATGATATACCTACGTCTACCCAACTATAGGTATGGATAAGCAAATTCCAATTTTGATGAATGAGGTGTCAGCAAATTCCTTATAACATAAGCCTATGTTACCCCCAGGTAACATAGGCTACAGTTCTACCCAAGAACGGCAAAGCCAAAAAGAAGGGTTATGTTTTTGCAGTCTACAAAAAAAAAACTACCATTAGCAACGGTATTATAAATAAATAAATAAATATTGCTTGACATTTCACACAGCGTTATCTAGCCCCAAACTAAGCAGAGCTTGTACTATGGGAACCAGATAACTGACATAATACTTATATAAATTTTTTTTTTGTAAATACATACTTATAATATATAAAGAAACAACCAGACCCGGAACAAATATCTATAAATCATGCAAACATTTGTTCCGCGGCGGGAATCGAACCCAATACCTCCTGCGTCTCAGCCGGGTATTCGCCCACTGCACCACGAAGGTCGTCAGCGTATTATGTATTCTGGTTTCCATTTTTAAAGTTAGTTTTACTACTTTTCTTGTTTACTTTTCAAGTTGCACGCTGTGTCCAAATAAACTAAGACAAATATTTACAATGTTTTGTGCGTGTTGGTTCGTAAACGAATACCTGAAAAATTGATTTCATTAAAACATTTTGAAAACAACATATTTTTTATGTTTTGTTTATCAGTCTTTTGTTTTGGATATGCGAACAATTTAAAACAAAGGAGAAAGTTTTCAACCCTATTCCATCCGGTCACTGACGCGAGCATGCGTACCTACTGATGCAAGCCCTATCTGTTGGGCACAGTGGTACTTTAATTAAATGTTGGACCGATAGAATAATGGGGTTTTTAGATATCGGCTAGCATTTAGAAATAGGTTGACATTCTGTCACGTTCGAAATACACACATCAAAGTTTGGACATGATACCTGATCATACCCTAGTACAATATTGTCAGAAATCAACGTATGACATGGGAGATATGTTTAAGATTCACCTTAAACATGTGGAAACCTAATCCTGAAATTGATGCTCGTATGCCGGCCAGAAGAGTAATTTAGAATTTTTTTTTTATT
The DNA here is from genome assembly GCA_963924445.1 of Philereme transversata. Lineage (NCBI taxonomy): Eukaryota > Metazoa > Arthropoda > Insecta > Lepidoptera > Geometridae > Philereme > Philereme transversata. The sequence goes on from OZ004342.1 coordinate 19,288,692, forward strand.
TCTAAAAAACACACATTCAAGAACTTCCGTGGTGCAGTGGGCGAATAATAATAATAAATATTAATAATATAATAATAATATAATATAATATAATTTAATAATAATAATAATAAATATTGCTGGACATTTCACACAGCGCTATCTAGCCCCAAATTAAGCAGAGCTTGTACTATGGGAACCAGATAACTAATATAAGAATAGCCGGCTGAGACGCAGGAGGTAGCGGGTTCAACTCCTACCGCGGAACAAATGTTTGCATAATCTACAGATATTTGTTCCGGGTCTGGTTGTTTCTTTATATATTACAAGCATGTATTTACCCAGTGGCGGATTTACCAGCAGGCTGAGTAGGCTTGAGCCTAGAGCGGCAGATTTTAGGGGCGGCAAATTTAGGAACGATATTTTTTAAAGATATATCTGTAAGGCGGTTTTCTGATGTTTTACAGAAAGAAGTCTGCAAGGCCTCTTTCCTACGACTTTTCCCTCTTCCCTTTCATTGTACATTCAAGCAACGGCACCACAAACTTCTATATTGTATGGTAAAACACCCAGTTCGCGGCTCTCCATCAATATACCTACCTATTACATTACCCCTTATAGTACATGATTGAGCTTTGATTAGCTCATAAATATACCCAAAAAAAAATAACCTTTGCAATTTCAACTAAGTTGTTGTATTGAAGGGCGGCAAAAATTGTACAGCCTATACTTAGGAAATGTGTAAATCCACCACTGTATTTACCAAAAAAATGTATATAAGTATTCTATCAGCTATCTAGTTCCCATAGTACAAGCTCTGCTTAGTTTGGGGCTAGATAGCGCTGTGTGAAATGTCCAGCAATATTTATTTATTTTAAAGAAGACAGTATGCGCGGTGGACTGATATGACAGATACTGGACAAAACAACTCTTAGTCCAGAGAGCTTAGAAAAAAATTCTAACTTCTATTTATATCACGCTCATCAGGGAACTGCTGATATAATGGTCAAAATTACAGCCCAATAATTACTGTGTCCTTAATTTCATGAATATTTTATAAGTATGTAGCTTTTACTTCAACGTTTACGACTGTAACGAAATTTTAAATTTATTAACATTATCGGCTATTAAGTAATTAAATCATTACGGAGCGTTTCGATCGAGTTATCCGATGAGTCATGCAGGTCGAGTGACCTATATTCTGATAATTTACTTTATTCGTGCGTTGAATTTGGTGGTTCAAATTACACTGTTATGAAATAAACGTATTATTAGTTATTAGATACAGCGCTCATATACTCATACACGGCTTGCAATTACGGCTGAATGCGTCTTCTGGTGTTTTATCTATTCTTAGATTTAGCCATTGTGGCAGCCTAGACTCTGCGTTACCGGGTCTAGCTACTTCCAGGATATGCCGCATGCACTCAATGAGCGTCGATAATGTCGATCTCGTGAGCTATAATTTATTTGTTATGCCCGTACTTAATTGTATATTTTTCTGACCACAAAAAAATTACCACAAACTAAATTAAATGTATATATATCAAAATGAACTCAATTATTGAAATTAATTAAACAAAGTGCAAAAGCTTTCAGTGAAATCAAATTATCGAATACGATTTTAATCAGAACAATGACATAACAACTCTACCCTTCAGGCACTAATTAAATGCTCTTCGATATTTATTTAAATTAAACTAACTTTTTCCTGCGTTTTCATCTGCATTAATTTAGTTTAATTTATTTGTATTTTTATAGGATTCTACGATAGGAAACACATGCATACAAAATAACACAGCTTTTAAAATCTAGTGCCCCTTCAATTACAGGCTACATCTGGTCTGATAAAATATAAATAATCTATTATTATTTTTGCGGTTGATAATAAGTCATATATTTTTGTTATTATTTTCTTTATGTTTTGTTTTATTGATCGAGCAAAGCGAGATCTCCAAATCAACTTGGACGAATTGGCGTTATATGTATGTATGTATGCATGATTGTTTGTCCGAGGATAACTTTCAAAGCGTTGATCCGATCATCGTGAAAATTGGTACGTAAATAGGTAGTGACAGCACAATTCTGGTGTGACTAAATGAGCTAAAAATGTTGAGAGTTTTTTAAGATACCGGGGTTCAAATGGGGTGAAAAATATATGAGACTATCAAATCAAATGGGACGTTAAATAATAGATCTTTACAAGTAAATTTCGACCCCGTTTTTGCTTTTAGTTTAAGCCTTGTGATTTTTGAGTTATTAACTATGATACAAACTTAACTTTGGCGAAATTCACAGGGTACACCAGTAACCCCACAGTGCTGAAATTTGGTATGCGTGTAGCTTTAGTGATACAAATAAAGGGAAAAGTCTGAAATCTAGAATAAATGCAATTTTTATCCTAAGAAAGCATAGCCCATGAATATGAACTCCCGTTACTTGTAATTTGAATGAAACTGTGGGTCAAGTTATTTGGTTGTTCATTTTGTGGCACTATTTTATTAGTAAAAATACAAATTAAAAATATTTATTTTTTATTTTTAAAGGTGACTCGCGAGATCCCAGTTCGGGGCGAACCACTAATTATTACGTTGATGCATCTAAATTTCAAGAATAGATGAATATTAAATATTTATTTTGTGTATTTATGTCTCATTGCATTTATTATGGTGTAGGTTCTAAAGCGGAAATCACTCACTGGAAGGCGCATCGTAGGATGGACCCCCACTAGATTTTAATAGTTTTTTTTTAAATGGAGATGGAACCCTGCGTCTATCAACTAAAGGCATACGGCCTTGGCTAATTACACTAATTACAAAATGGAATAATTTTTACAAATAATTAATACCTATATGTCAAAATGTCAAAACAATAAGTTTACTTAAGCAATAACATTCACACACTCTTCTCACAAAACTTCAAGCACTCCAACATTATCAGCTTCCATCCGTCCGCAAACACATCACATTCATGGCTTGCGTTCAGGAGGCCATTGAGCGCAGAAAGGGTTCGCGGGATGGGCGATCGAGCGCGTGCGACTGTTTGGCCAAATGACTCCGAGAACAATCTGTCTCCTACCGCGGCGGTAATTGTTGGGAACGTAGAACCGCAAAAGCTCATGTGCCTGTAATTTCACCGGTAACCCTTCAAACCGAAACACAGTAATGCTGCTTGGCGTAGAAATAAGTATGGTTGCAGTACTTCCCCGGGCAAGCCCTTTCACTAGGAATTCTACTACTCTTAAATGATGGAGATGGAAAGACGACTCGGGCCTGTAGCCAAGTTACATTCGCTTCGAATTGATTTGATTTCTACATACATTGTTGTCGATATATCACGTGATATTTCCATAGCATGTGACAAATCTCATACGTTTTCGGACTTATCGACTAGTGTCATCGCTAATCGAATGTAACTTGGCTAAGCCCTCGGGGGGGGGGGGGGGGGCAAACGTACTAATTTTGCACGTGTCTAACGTTGGAACTCACGTTGGTTCGACTGACGTCACGCGTGTCAGCGTGGTACGAAATGTGCATACCGTAATGTTTATGTTTGGTTTTACTTTGGTATTATCATTCAAAATTAGCGCGATTGCCTCCCTGATAAAGATTACTGGGAGCCGGTGCGTGCAGGCCGCACAAAATCGGTTGCTCTGGAAATCCATATGTCGGCGGGCGGGGGCTGGGCAGGAGGCACACCAGCACCGTCTCCATCAGTCATGATAGTCTATTTCCTTGTGGGCGTGTAATGTCAGTTCAAATGATACGCAGACAAATTACAGAAACAACGTCTAATCGAAACTTTACAGAATTAACACCTCACTAATCACACTGTATAACTAAGTACGCATAGCCAGAGCTACAATTAGGTAAGACACGGAAGGCGGGCAGTTCCTACAACTGTAGTGTACGGCTGACAAAAAAAGACTATCATTCGCTCGGTAAAACCGCCGTTTAAATAGTAGACTCTGCGTAACGTCGTATGATCGCTTGCATTCCGTTCCAACCAATCACAGCCGACTCTGTTATTTCGCTTTGTGTCGCTATTCACGGCCGGATGCGACATATAAATAAATAAATATTGCTGGACATTTCACACAGCGCTATCTAGCCCCAAACTAAGCAGAGCTTGTACTATGTGACCAGATGACTGATATAATACTTATCTACTTTTTTTTTGTAAATCCATACTTATAATATATAGAAAAACAACCAGACGCGGAACAAATATCTGTAGATCATGTAAACATTTGTTCCGCGGCGGGAATCGAACCCACTACCTCCTGCGTCTCAGCCGGCTATTCGCCCACTACGCCACGGAGGTCGTCTATGTGGGAGGCCTATGTGTGGTGTTTTGTAGGTAGATATAAAGGACAACTAGATTAGTAGTGGAGGGTAGATTTAGCGACACGATTCAGTTGAATATATCTCTGTTACAGACTGATACTGCGTTTCATTTGCTTCCCGGAATAAGGACTTTACACCATGTTCAGCAGTGAACGTCCTATGATATGATGATGATGATGATGACACGAGAATGTATGCAATTATTACATTGGAAAAGTTAATGCAACGGTTGTTATCGGAAACGATAAACGTTATATTCTGCAGTTGGTAGAATGGGTTGGGTGCAGTTGGCCATTAGACCAATTTAAAACTAAACAACTTTATCTGCATTGTTTCGTACTAACCGTGTTAGTATTCGTTTTTATGATGATACCTAACACTTTATAAAAATATGGGTTAGTGGCGTTTAGCCATGGGATAGTAAATTTATCACTATTAAAATTTGTGAAGCTACAGCTACTAGCTAGGCATATTATTTTATTTTACTCTCTGCCCGCAGCTTTACACGCGTTGTTTATCCCTATAAACTAATCAATATTTTAATCCAGGCCATAATCTATTCATCGAAATCAGTATAGTCGTTAACATTTTTTTCAGTAATAATTTTACTAAGTTTCATCTCCGCCTTCTAGTCAACTATTTCTAGGTTTGCATGGCTATATTAGGAGTTAACCTAATTGTACAACATTTTAGACGTAGGATTTTGTACCTACAATAGCATAACTTCCAGCATAACTACCACAATTTCAGATCGCGCACGAATAGTGGCCAAAGTCAATGACATGAGGAATGTCTTTCCTGTTCTCCCAGGGGCATCCAAGAAAAATAAGCCACCATTTCCATCATCTGTTTTGGGTTCAACAGGGGCACATTCGTTTGAATTGATTAGCCTAATTCATATCGCTCATATTCACGTTCACGTTCCAATCCTCTATTAAATGCGTCATTCACTCCACGATCTGGCGCTGGCATTCCTAGCCTGGCTAACAAACTGCCGCATATGAGATACCACATATTTTTTATTAAAAGCAAAGCCTGGTTATGAATCTCCTAATTCGCTTCAAGATCAGGATTTCTTGAACTGACATGAATTCGATGTAAAATGTCTTCTGACATGTTATCTTTGTATTTGCTCCACAGGTCACGTTGATTAGATGGGAAGCATGTAGAAGTGATGATAGCAAATAATGTGCGTATCTGACTTGGAGATACAGAAATAATTGCTTCAACGATTGTCTTATCCCAATGAGTATTGTTTTCAAGCAAATTTAGCTCTTGGCATGCTGCACGATATGTTGGGCACACTATACCATTAACAGTTCGTAGTGATTCAAATGAAGTTGTCCCACGAACATTTACCAGCAACAACCGCAAATAGAAACATTCATCAGTCTTTGGATGAACTGTGTCAATACGACCAAGAGCATCATTAGAACGCATATCCGGATGATGAGGAACCGCATCGCTTTGCCTCCAACGTAGAAATTTCTTCGATGAAGCGTTCCAAGTGTAATAACGTGGAACCTCCGAGTATAACAACGTTCGTGCGAACGGATCACTTTGGCAAGTCGTAAAGAAACTGGTTAATGTTGTCGCTGGAGGTGTTTCAGCACGTTGAGCAGCACTCGACGCTGTGAAAGTCGTCAAAGTACTCATTGACCAATCGATTTGACGTTTTTTTTAAATAAGTCATTAGTTCATTTGTCATTTGTTGTATATTTAATTAGCTTGATATATTTTCCTTAGTTTACACAAAATAAATTTCTTAACGCACGTGTTAGATTAGGCTTACCTACCTGCTCAATTTAGTATGAAATAAAACATAAAACTTCAACAATTAATTTTATTTAATCAAATGCTTAGCAGAAAGGTATTAAATAGGGAAGTATCCCCAAATTTCAGTTACAACAAACACACTACATCATCATCGATTCACATAGTTGAATAAAATATAATCAATGAGTAAAATAGCCTGAAACAGTACGTGAATAACTCTTAGGGAAGTATCCCCAAATTTCAGTTACAACAAACACACTACATTATCATCGATTCACATAGTTGAATAAAATATAATCAATGAGTAAATTAGCCTGAAACACTACGTGAATAACTCTTAGTAGATATATCTATTTTTACAACAACATACCTTCTAGTTCGCAGGTCCCCCAAAAAGTGGTCTGGCCAGCCGACAGATTTCACTTTTTAGGCGTCGGTTCCCCGCGCACCCCAAACGGTCCCGGGCCAATCAGAGAGCTTGGTTTATCTATAGTCTCGCTTGCCGGTGCCAGTTTATATTATTTCGAGAATGAGTTTCAAGAAATATTTCTATTGTTTTCGCTTACCGGCTCCCGTTATGCGCTTCGGAGAAGTTCTACTTATCTTTATCCTGTAAAGCTCTGTGATCAGCCGCGGGTGGAAATTCAAACAACCTAATCTTTTACAATGTCTTTGTACCATTTCTAGCTAAAAATACAATTCTCGTTTATTGTTCTAGGCTTAGTTTCTATCTTAACTATTTATTTCATACCTGTTGTACTAAAATATTCTATTATAATGTTTTCTTAAAAACTTGAGTTGCTAACGATTCACCTTAACATTATAATCTAACACACGCATAAATATTTGACAACCAATACGAGTATATAATATATGTCAATCTTTTTTTATTGCTGACATAATTTTACATTTTTAAAATCTAAACTACGCCATTATCCGAATATTGTGGATATATCTTGTCGATTTGAAACCTTTATTTAAATACGTTCTTTAGGTTGAGGGGAGAGTTTACCGTATCGACGGGATGAACATTAAATGTTTAACAGTTATGAAAGCCATGAATATTTTGTAAGGGAAAATGTTTTTAAAGTGAAACTTTTATTACATCGTCTCAAACTTTTTCGTCTGTGTGTTGCATGTCGCATGACGGTCGGCCGCGGAGTAGGGATAAAGTGAAAGGCGCTCGTCAGAGCAGCTGAGGCCAATATGGCGGCGCCTATAGTTCACATCAGCTGACCGTGTAGTGCATAGACTATTACTCATTTGTGCCCACGAAAATTTTTAGTTAAATGTCTATAATGTGAAACAAAGTTTCACTTTTACCGTGGTTTATAAAACCACACAAACCTTTTTTCTTTTATTTTATTTTTTCGTGAGTTTTCCAATGTTTTTAATAGTTACGAGTATTCTGCTATTCGGGACGGAGACAACTACAACAAATCAAAAACCATGTAGGTAAATAAATCCAGCCGTTCTCAAGTTATAAGTGTTCGAATAAGCCCGACTTTGTTTTGTATAATAAGATAAATAATTGTTAATAAATAAATACCATACACGCCATAAATCCATAAATCACCACATCCGCATACCATAAATCAAATAAGTACTTACATACGTGTGTATTTATTTATAAATTATTGTCTCGCGTTAGAACACGATCTCGGCTAAAGGTAAGCGATGATGCAGTCTATGATGGGCTACTCTTGACTATAAGAAACCTATTCACTCGCGACTTGAAGGCACCCAGATTGTAAAATGAAACATGCGTTTTATTCTTTGGCGGTGGCCCACACTCTTTTAATGTTATTGACACGTATAAATCTGGGTAGCAAACGTTTCAAGGAAACGTTCCAATCCAATTTATGAGAAAAACATGGAGTTACGTCATCAGGCTTAAGAGGGTCCGCAAATATTGCGCCGACATACTTTTCTTCGATATCAAACAGTCTAGACACCGTCCACAATCTTTGAACCCTGAAACTGTATAAATATAAGCAAATAGCAGTTCAAGGTATATTGGTATTTGTATAGGATAAGGGTGCATCCAGATTAACAGGGAGATCGACAAAGAAATGCAATTAAATGTAAAATAGGGGGTGTTCACACGATTGTTGACATGGTGTGACGAATTGGAGGGATAGGTGCCGGCGAATTTTCTTTTTTTTTTTCAATTTGTTTGTTTGCTCTCCTTGATTTCAAGTGAAGAGCGAAGAGATTTAAATTTACTTTTAGCCAGATTTTTCATTTGCTAACTTTTGATGTTTATTTATAAAATATGTGTTTATTTTTCTAGAAAATGTCTTGAAAAGTATGGGTGTGTGAAAGCCGAATGAAATATTAAATGGACGTTGCAAAACATAACCAGTTATTAAGTCAGAAGAAACTGAAGAAAATATGGAGGCCGATTAACACACTGGCATCTAAAAAAATCCTTTGTCCTGAACCGCTCCCAACCCTCATATCTGAAACAGGTACAATTACTAAACCATCTGAAACTTGTAAGGTATTTAACGAATTCTTTTCCAAATTAGTACTTACCCACTTTTTACCTTTTTGTCTAACAAATTATCTCGTACCGACTATACACACTCCAATAACTAAATGACTAAACTATGATCTAGTCTATCTAATGTACAAACGTAGTTTAAAACCTGTACAAAACTTATTTTTGAATTTTTTTTTGCCTGATGGTAAGCGATGATGCAATCTACGATGGTACACGCTTGCCTAGAAGATACTATTCACTCGCGACTTGAAGATCACTAGGTTGTAGTTATCAGGAAACACAGACTCAGGCAAAGCGTTCCACTCCTTGGCGGTGCGCATAATAAAGATGGAAGAGTACCGCTTTGTGCGTATGGTAGGTATGTCTACCATGTAGCGGTGGCGCATCGCGGAGCGTCTGGTTGTCCGATGATAGAATGGATATGGTGGGATCAGGTTGAAAAAGTAACTTGTTTAAAGATAAAACATACCTTGATATTCTCATAGGTGCTCAGGAACTACATATGTTATGTGTGCACGCATCTACCTATTTTGTTTTACTGTTTTATTATACGTAGGATATGGACTTACCTATTTACTTGGACACTTTACCTACTTTCCTAACTTTATGTTTAATTTACGACCCTATCCTTCTTACCTAATGTAAATCTGTATTTAACCAACCTACTTACCTAACGGTGACTTAAGACGATACAAAATGTTATCTGGTTTATAAATTCTTATTGTACCTGAGTGACGAAATGTTTTTTCTAAGTTTATTTTTTTTTAAACCTAAGCTAAAGTGGTTTTACCTCTCTATTTTCCATTCTATCTCTATTTTCTGGCACTATCAGTTTCTCTACACTACACAAAGGTTAGCTGGAAGAAAATGCTAATTAGCATTAAGTTCGCCTATGTATAATTATTTAGTGCGATAAAGAATTTTCTTATCTAATCTAATCTAAATGTTTTATAAATGAGAAATAAATATTCTTTAAACTGAAGTCATTTTAATGCATATTATCGCGGTCGTAGTGCAGCTTGCCTTGTCGCTCTTCAAAGATTAGCACACTTATGATGGTTCCTTTAAACATTGGCAACTGACAACGTATCGTACCGGCCAATAATCGGGAACTTTAATTTTTTTTACATAAAGATACGAGTATTATCTAGCTTCAAACTAAGTAAATCTTGTACTATGGAACGCACATAGCTGATAGAGTACCTATATTATTATTTTTGTACCTACTTATTATTCATAGAGAAACACGCAACCTAAATTCGTTTCGTTCATTTTTTTTTTACGTTTTGCAAATCGTCAATTTGTCGATTGCAAAGTAAAACATTTTTTTGTTGACAAGACCGATATTGGTATTTTCTACCGACTGCTTGCTTTGGAGAGCAAGTTATGATGTTGGAGGTCCCTGGGTGGTTGAAGAACTACAGTTTTAGCCATTAGTTCATACAGCATTATTTATTGCTGGCCTCCCAGCACACCACGTGCCACAGCCACAAAACCCTGCCACATAAAGATGGTAGCGGCCACTAAGTAACAAAGCGCGTGACTTTTTTACTATTTTCTTCGCTTTTGGTCGTTGGCGGCCACACGACCACACGAAGCGAGGAGCGGCGTCCCGTGGCATGCAGCGACCACTGGCGTCAAAAAATGCAATCCGCATCTCGGTGGCGGCGTTTTGTGGCTGTGGCGCAAGGCTCGTGTGCGGCAACGCTTGATTGATCTTAAATCTTATTTTAGGCCTATTAAACTACGAATTTTGATCTAAGAGATAACTTTACGTAGGACGATGGGGATGATCTATTTCAGTTTATTATAATCCACTTAATCTCTAATAATATTTCCATTAATTTCTATTCATAATATGCAGATATCGTATCGCAAACGATTACCTATTCATAAAACGGAAAGTTAAAACTCCCGGGAATCCAGTTTGCGAACCGACTGAGCCAAGGAGATTTATGCATTTTAAATTACTCCTGGAACATCGGATTATGCTTTACATGACACGATACGATTAAAATCATGACATATTAATAGCTCATCGTTACCAGATGTTGCGGTAGTCTAGTGGGATATATGTACCACATAGTCTCACCGAGCACCAATGTATTTTTCTACTTGAAAAGTTTGTGTGGAAATGGCGATGGAAAACATCGTTAAGAAACAGCATGGCATTAAAAAAGCGCTTTGAAATTTAACCTGTGCGACCAAATAAATAGTCATAACTCCGCAACGGAAAAGGTTACACGAGTTACTTGTGTGGATAAGAGGTGCTCTAAAAAGTTATCGAGTGAAAAGTTGTGTCGGCTGACTGTTTACAAAACGTTCTAAAATTGCTTGTTTCAGCAAGCAATTTTAAAATTTTTAGTTTTGTAAACTGTCACGTAGCGCAATTACAGTAGTATTTAGCACCAGAAACAGCGGAAAACAGGCTGGTTTGTATCGAATCAAGCGAGAACCAGAGGCTTAGCCAAGTTAAATTCGATTAGCGATGACGGTAATCTATAAGTCTGAAAATGTATGGAAACATTCTATGGAAATATCACATGATACATCGACAACAAACCTATGTAGAAATCGGATCGATTTGAAGCCAATGTTACTTGGCTACGCGCCCAGAACCTTGTCAACGGAACGAAAGAGGCGCCTTTGTGAGAGCCGTAGACTTGAAGGACGCTGTTTTAGAGTTGCTTCCAACTCTAAATCCAAGTGATTTAGAGTTCATGGGGGAAAAATGACGATACCAGTACCGTATTTTTTTTATATCATATTTTTTTTAAATTTGGGATTCGCACTCCGATTTTTTTTATAGAACCTGGTTGAAAAAGAAAATGGTCTGTTTTTTTATTCTTTTTTTTAACTTTTTAGATCTTCGTTTGACCACAATCTCACCTGATGGTAAGCGATGATGTGGTCTAAGATCAAGCAAGAAGATCTAGAACAAATCTATTCTCTCTTACCTTAAAGATATTACTCTTTACTCTTTAGTTTTTCTGTAGTTTTTTCTTTTTAAATTACTCTTTAGGAAAAACAGATGACGGCAAAGTATTCCACACCTTAGCTGTGCGCATCAAGAACGTAGAACCAAAACGGTGTGTGAATGGGTGGTATATCAACTACACTTGAGAGCAATAAAATCGCACATCCGCACATTTTTACAGAGCAGTGGAGTGCAGTCCTGTTCTCTGATGAGTGCAGGATGTGCTTGCATGGCAACGACGGACGGGGGAAGGTGTATAGAAGATCGGGAGAGCGATTTGCCCAATGCTGCATAACAGAACGTGTCGCCTATGGCGGTGGATCAATCATGTTTTGGGGAGGCATGTCTATGGAAGCAAAAACCGAGCTTGCCTTCATCACCGGACCGAATACTGGTCGCCAATCAAGAGGATTGACTTCCATACGATATATTGAGGAAGTACTCGAGAGCCACGTCGTACCTTTTGCTGGGTTTATCGGCGAAAACTTTCTGTTTATGCAAGATAATGCAAGACCGCATACTGCTGGCATAGTGATCGAGTACCTTCAAGAGGTGGATGTGACCGTTATGGAGTGGCCAGCTCGAAGCCCAGACCTCAATCCCATCGAACATCTATGGGACGAGCTGAAAAGAAGAGTTCGAGGCCGAGATGCTCCTCCATCGACTCTACAGGAGCTGCAACAGGCGATCGCAGAGGAATGGGAGGCTATTCCTCAAGACTTTATCAAAAGTCTAGGAACATCAATGAAAACACGGATGGAGTCAGTGATTCAGGCTAGGGGAGGGAACACTCGGTATTAATAACAAACTTTAAATTAATTTTATCTTTTAATTTCATAACTTTGACACCAATACTTGAATAAAGAATTTTTTACTAAACATGCATTTTTGTTATTGATCCACAAAAGCATTTTTATGTAATGATTGAAAGACAAATCAGATACCACTGGATAGGTATTAAAATAGACTATGAATCTGCATTACAGAAACATATTATTTTTTGTTTTTTTTTTAGTTATGTCAAAAAATCATGATGTGCGATTTTTTTGCTCTCAAGTTTAGGTACGGATGGTACTGAGCCGTGCGCCTGCTTGTCCTTTGGCGGAAAGGAGATGGCGGAATCAGATCGTAAAGTTCCTGGCACATTCCCCGAAATGTATTCTGTAAAAGATCGATAGGCTTGCAACTTTACGGCGGTGTTCGAGACTTTGGGTCTTAGTCTCCGCCATATATTGCTCACCTATATGCCTAAAAGCCCTACGTTCTAACGAGTCTAAGGTAGCGAGCTGGTATTTGGCCGAACCATCCCAAACGTGGCAGCAGTACTCCATATTAGACCGGACTTGTGCTTTGTAAAGACTAAGAAGCTCTCCTGATGTGAAGTATCTCCTGACCTTTTTGAGGATGCCCAGCTTCATGGCAGCTGTTTTAGCCTTAGACTCGATGTATGAGCTAAAGTTTAAAGTAGGCGTGAGCGAAACGCCTAGAAGCTCGAGGTGACCTTTCACAGCTACCGGTACATCACGGGAAATGGGAACTTGGAGAAACTGACTCTTTTTCGCCGAGAAGAGACATGCTTGCGTTTTTGTTTTTGCGTCCATCTGATGTTTAGTGTTAACCATCGTCTTAACAAAGTATTGCACCTTCGGAACATGTCCTACGATGCACTGCCTTGTGTCCATCAATTCGAGGCATACACTTGCCATTATGCCAATTTTGTTTTGTAGGATATAGATTTATTTGTCTTGTTTTAAACATAATTCTTTTAAAGATAATTTTACAATAATCTATGGAATTTTAATTTTTATATCTTAATGTATTGTAACTATTAAGAATAAGTCACTTCCAGGAACAATGTACATTTATAATGTTATATAAGGGGTAGCTCTATTTAACAATACACAAGTATTGTTTATTTATATATTATTTGTATGTATTTAAGTTAGTGTTTATTATTATACATAATCAATATGTATATATGATTTTATGGGTATGTTTTATGTACGCTTATAGGTACTCCTGCGCCGCCGTCTGTTGATTTTTGTTTATCCTGTCCATCCAAAGGTTGTCTGGAAGAGATCGCTTTTAGCAATAAGACTGCCCATTGTTATTGTATTTTTGTTTGGTGTGCAATAAAGAGTATTGCATTCATTCATTCATTCAAGTATTTTAACTTAGTTTGGTAAGCAGGGCTAAATTGTAAGTTGTTATGTACTATGAAATAAAGAATTTTATTTTTAATTTAATAGCTCAATAGATATAGTCTTATATAGTCTAACTAAAAAACGAATTTGTTTTTCTTTAAAGTCGTATGTTATAAACGCATTCATGTTCGTTCTGGTCAAAGGTACAAACTTAATGGGATAACGATTAAACTTTGATTTGATGTTACAAAGCTCTTGTTAAAGTTCAGAGTTGAAAGATAAGTCTTATATATACATAAATGTAAGCTCATTTTAAATTGAGACGAACTAAATTAACTAACTAGGTAATTTAAATCCTTTTGGAATGATTTGCGGTACTATTTCTTAATAACATCTTCTCGTTTAAAATACCTCAGTGTCTGAAGATAAAATTCTTTTTTTTTTTTTTTATAAATTATAGGCTAGCGTTTGACCACTATCTCGCCTGATGGTAAGCGATGATGCAGTCTACGATGGTACACGCTTGAATGGTACATGGTACACAATTCTTCGACATATGGCACAGAAACAGGTCACTCAGCGTGCTATGGAGAGGACTGTGGTTGGCTCTACAAGAACAGAAATGAGGAGATCTGTGACAAACCAAGGTCACAGACATAGCCAATAAGATTAGCAATTTGAAGTGGCTGTAGGCGAGGCACATAGCTCGAAGAACTAAGGGCCGTTGGGGCAGAAAGGTTCTAGAGTGGAGACCGCCCACTGGAAACAATGTAGAACAGTCCCCCACTACATGGAAAGACGACCTGATAAAGGTTGCTGGGAGTCGTTAGGTGCAGACTGCACAAGATCGGTCACTCTGGAAATCTATGGGGGAGGCCTATGTTCAGCAGAAGAAGTCCTGTGGTTAATATGATGATGGTGATGTTGAGTATTTCTTAGTACTCGTAGATGTTATGATCAAGTATAAAATGTAAGTGCCTATTTCACCACCTCTGAGTAATGCTATCCAACGGGTAAAAATATGTACGTCTTTTGTTTTCAGATGAAAACAGATAAAGAGAGAATGGTTTTAATCCGTCTATTAAAGTTACTCGGAGGTCATGAAATAGGCAAAAGTGTAAATTCCGAGTAACAAGGGATTTAAAAGTTTTAATATATAGCTTCTCGTTTTTAGCGCTATTAGCATTTTTCTAATCGTCAAGTTATGCCAAAGGCTTTTGGGCAGTCTAAAAACTTGAACACCAGTGTTTATCACCAGCTCATACAAACTTACCTACCTGAGTATTTTTATATTCTACAAGCTTTTTTAAACTCTTATTTCCATTTTTGTGCAGGTATGTATCTGAAGGGTTTTGTTTTATTTATTTTCTATTTTTTTATTTGCTAATGGAAATACACAAAATCGTGGGATGCCGAAAAAAACTCTTATTTTTATGGTTTTTAAACTTTCTTATTTACATTACAGGATAGAAAGTAACTTTCAAATTATCCATACAAATATTATAATGAGGAAAGATTTGTATTTTTGTATGTTTGTAACGAATAAACTCAAAAACTACGGATCCGATTTCAAAAATGTTTTCACCATTAGATTGCTACATTATCCCGGAGTAACATAGGCTACTTTTTTCCTAGCTGCGCAGAAGGAGGGTAATGCTTTTATAGAAAAACTACGCGTGCGAAGCTGCGCATTGGTCAGCTAGTATAATATATTAGGTCTTTACCTATGAAATTGCCGTTTTGTATGGAATAAGTGAAAGTACTTATTTTTTTAAACTTTTTTATTTCTGTTATTCAAAGTAATCACCCATGCAATCGACGCATCTTTGCCAACGCATTGGCAGTTTATTGATGCCCCTCTTCTAAAAATCAGCTGGACAGGAGGCAACAAACTCTTCAAAGGCATTTTGTACTGCCTCTTGGGAATTGAATTATTTATCCACTAAAAAATTGTCTAAATTTTGGAAAAGTAATAGTCGATAGGTGCAAGGTCTGGTGAGTATGGCGGATGAGGGAGAGCTTCCAATCCCAGCTCTTGCAGCTTGGAAACTGTCTGTTGTACAGTATGGGGTCGCGTGTTGTCGTGAAGGAGCAGTGGGGACGACCGATTGCCCAAAGCTGGATGCCGATGTGCAAGCTTCTCCATCATTGTCTCCATCTTCACAGTACATATCTGCAGTAATGCTCATACCGTTTTGTAAAAAGCTGTGGTGAATCACACCCGCACTAGACCACCAAACAGTGACCATCACCTGTTTAGGGGTCATTATTGGTTTAGGGCATTGCTTTGGTGCTAAACCAGGCTCTAACCAACTTGCTGAGCGCTTTTGATTGTCGAACAGAATCCATTTTTCATCGCACGTAACAATTCGGTTCAAAATTCCTTCATTTCTTTGCCTATTGAGCAGCGCGAGGCAGGTCTCGATGCGTACGTTGCGCTGGCAATCGTTAAGTTCGTGGGGCACCCATCTATCAAGTTTTTTTCCTGGCCTATTTGTTGCAAATGGATCAAAATTGTTTTGATGCTAAAATCAAAAGCTGCTGCTAGCTCAGCTGTAGATTGAGTTTCGTCAGCTTCCACAATCGCCTTTAATTCATCATTGTTGACCAAAGTCTCCGGACGACCACGAGCTTCATTTTTCAAGTCAAAATTTCCAGAACGGAACCGGGAAAACCAATAACGGGCTGTGCGTTCGTTTGTACAGTTCTCTCCGTAAACGTTTTTAATGTTACGTGCCGTTTGTGTCGCGTTGGTGCCAAGACGGAACTCATATTCCATAATTACACGAATTTTTAATGTATCCATTATGACGAAAAATGTTCAAATGTAATGAAAATACAACGCTAATCAATAAACAAAAGACTGAGTTTGTAAAAAGAATGTCATGTTTTAAAAACAAAATTAATTTGAATTTAGAATACAAAGCCATTCCAAACTTTTTTCTATTTGAAATGACCAGTACTGAAGAACGGCAATTTCATAGGTAAAGACCTAATATGTATCTAGCTGACCCGCCGACCTTCGTACCACCTTGACGTGCATACCTATGACGCGGGCTACCAATGTAAGTTGCCGGTAGAATTGTCAATCGGCCATCATTAGCTGCATCTATGTTAAAGGAAATGAATTTTCTTCATAATTCTTTTTTGCGTTAGTTTTTTCGAAATTTTAATGGTTATTCTGCTATTCGGGGTGAAGGGAGACAAATCCAACAAATTAAAGATCGTCATAATCAGTCCAGCCGTTCTTGAGTTATAAATGGTGTAACTGACCCGACTTTGTTTTATATATAGACTAGCTGAACGCCTGCGACTTCGTACGCGTTACACTACTAAATGTGTAGGATATTTTTAAATCAATATACGTGCATTAGGATTGGATTACATAATAATATGTCTGCAGAAATAAACCATCTTCCAGCATATTTCCCGCAAGGTAACAACCAGTTAAAGACGCTAGTTAGCACTCAGCACTCAAAACACATAACATGTCGTAGACTTGACGTGTCAGGATATAGTTTTAAGTATTATACATAATATGTATGTTAGTCACTAAGGTAGCTAGCTGTTGCCCGCGACTTCGTACGCGTTCCACTACTAAATGTGTAGGTAACCTAGAAATAAAGCTAAACTCGCTGTTGCAACTTGACTTGACACACCATTTTTATCCCATGGGACCTGATTTATTGAATAAAAAGTAGCATATGTGTTAATCCGGGTTATAATCTATGTACATACTAAATTTCATTTAAATCAGTTCAGCGGTTACGACGTGATTGAGTAACAAAAAAACAAATAAATAAACAAACATCCTTACCATTTCAAATTTCGAACTCTACGTCCCTATGAGGCCGTGTCCTAAAAGTGCATAACCTCTTTAAGCTTAGAAACCTTTTAATAAGGTACTAATATATTACGGTGACTTTTGAGACATTCCCATTTTAAAGAGTATTTGCTTATGTTTTTAGGTGAGACCAACTTTTTTTGAATAAAATCGGATTGAGTTTTCAAGCATGTGTCAAAATAAAATGTAATTTAAATCAAAAGCACTAAAAAGTATTGATATCAACTTCGAAGCAAATCACCACCAAAATAACTTGCTACCCCTTTTTAACCCCGTTAGGGGATGAATTTCAATAATATACGAAACACGTCTTCCATCACTTCTGTTAAAAAAGGTTTATGCAAAATTTGAAGTAGATTGGACCAAGGAATCACGTTGTCCAATACAAACTTTGTCCCCCTTTTTCACCCGCTTAGGGATAGAATTTCGAAAAATTCTTTTTTATCGGATGCTTACGTCATACAAAGAAAACACCCTCCAAGTTTCAGGTCTCTACGATCAGCAGTTTAGGCTGTGCATTGATCCGTCAGTCAGTCATTCAGGACAAAGCATTTTATATGTATAGATTAATAGGTATAGATCTCTCAGTACTACAGGGGTTATGTATGCACTTTCAGTTGTAGATAATCTGATTATAAATGCCGATACCTGAAAAATTAGGAATTAAAAAAAATATATTTGCAATTCAATTTAATTTTAGGGGGGAAAAAATATACGGAATCCCTTTCGGGTCAACACACATGTTCAGAGACACAACATATTATCAAACATTATTAGATTTCCCAATAAGCTAATGCGTTTGTCTGATGGAGGAGCTAGGTCGAAGGTTGCGTGGGCACATTGCATCAGTCTTAACAGACACCGCATCATCAATCACTGGCCACCCGGACAGCCAAGACCAGTCGAATGGGACACTTTGGATAGTTTATTGGATTCAGGACTCACCCTCTAGATATTCGTTAGATCATTTGATTACATCATTAGAATAGAATAAAAATTTATTTGCAATATCACAGTAAAAATACACAAAAAAACATAACTTAAAACTAAACAATCTAATGTCATAAGTTGAAAAAGGATTCAATTTACTTTATTGCAATTAACTTCAATTTATTTATTTATCAGACATGTCATCCATTTTGTTTCTAAAATAAAATCTTAGTATTATGTTAGTAGACAATTCGCACAGGCGCCGAGTAGCCAGACTTTCAGTTTTTTACAAGATTCATTTTGGTGAATGTGCGCAAGATCTTCATGACCTTATCCCTCCTTCCACCATCGGACAAGCAGACGTACCGAGAAGTACCACCTTCTCGGTACCTGAAAGAAACCTGGTGAGAAGTACCTGGTCGGCCTACCTTGCCGTGCCAAACGATTTGCTTAAACTTTTCTTGTTCGCACAAGTAAGGAGTGGAACTCATTTCCGGCGTATGTTTTTCCGAACCAGTATAATCTCGGAATCTTCAAATCCAGAGAGAATAAGTTTTTTCTAGGCAAGCGTGCTCCATCTTCGTGATCACACCATCACCTACCACCAGGTGAAGTCAAGCTCTGTGTTATCATCAAAAAAAAATTTTAATAAAATAACGTAACACATATTCATTATACATAACATAATTTAAAAAAAATATGGTACCAGAAACACATATATCATGCCTGGTGGATATGCCACTATTAGCTGGGTATGAATGGCAACCGCTGTGGACAGGCTTTTTTTATTGCGGTCTATAATATTTGGTATCATTGTCCATCCAAGGGTAAGATGTTATTTTGTTGGCTGAATAAAGTTTATTTTATTTTTCTTTTCACAAAGCTTTTTCCATAAAAAAGCTTATTTCAGCTACCGAACATAGTCAAAAAAAGTTTCTTTTTGAGAACTTCGTGGAACCCTAGATGGATTTGTTTTTCTAAGTAGTTACGCCTAAGTTCTTTTAAGAAGTCGAAATGGCATTAACCAATAAGTCGATGCCTACGTGACAAACCTAAAATCTCGTAGACTCTCTTAAAATAAAATCAAAGAAAATATCATTTAAGCTCAGCTTTACGTATAAAAGAACTTATTTTCTCGGCTATTACCAAGAATATCTCTTTCATTTTTCAACGACAGCAATTATAAAAAAAATTAAGGTGTATTTCACAGTAAAAGTGATTTCGCTTGTATAAAGAGGGTGGGAGGGTCGTAAAGGTGCACCCTTCGTCTGCAAGGGATGATATTAAGCAAAAAGTAAGCACGGGTTGTCAACCGGCTAAAGAAACAAGTGGATATGCCTAGATTGGTTACTTTTTGAAGTGAAAACTTCTTCAGGCGTGTTGGGCATTTCTTGATATGGGAAAAAATAATTTAGCTCGCGACACTGTTACCGTTACCAACACCTCTGTATATAAGTATCTGTAGTGTAGTCTGCTTTCAAATTTTTAATACCCAAACATTGAGCGCTAAATTTTTCACTTCTGTCCGCACTCTCGGAGTGCCACTTTTTGAAGTGAAAACTTATTTACTTACTTCTTTCTTCTTTCTTTCACTTTTAGTGTCACGAGTTCAATGGTTTTTTCCCATCTCAAAAATTCCCCACGCGCCTAAAGAAGTTTTCACTTCAAAAATGGGAACAAAAGTCTCCGCCACAAAGTGGTTAGTATCTTGCCCGTACAAAAAATCAAATTATGTTAGTCCTGTTTTATTTTATTTGATTACTCATTGACAAAATCCACAGCTCTTAAACATTAATAATAAGAAATGCTTGTTTTTTTTTATACCACATAGAGATGGAACAAGCATATGACCCACCTGATGTTAAGTGATTAACCATCGCCTATAACAAAGTATTATCTAGTGGGTCACGCACCTTAGGAGCGTGCCCTACGATGCACTGCCCTGCATGCATCAACATGAGGCATACATGTGTAAAGCCTCATGTGCCTGTAATTTCACTGGCAAGCATACCCTTCATACTGAAACACAGCAGTGCTGCTTGGTGGCTGAAATAGGTATGGTGGTAGCAGTTCCCCGGGCGAACCTATTCACAAGGAACTACTGCTCTTATACAGGGTGTTTGGTAATATACTGACGATATTCAAGTGACGGTTTCTCAAAACATAAAAAAAGACTTCTCGAAAAAAAAATCTACTAGTTATATAATCAAATTTTAAAGAAAATCGACTAAGTTTAGGTGATTAATTTGATATAAAACTTACTGCTTACTCTTACAACCGACATCCAAAAATAAAGGCCGATTTGATATCTCTTTCGGAAATGGCTGCGGGTTTTGGGTTAGAAAGGGACAACAAGAGATATCTCGAGACGTCACCAATACAGTATCTGTGGTTAGATGGCAAGTATTATGCAATAGGACAACATAAGTTTAATAAAGTTTGCCAAAATAAATTTCACATTTCTATGGTAAACATTTCACCAATTTATTTATTATGGTCATCAAAATAACCTCTTTCATTTTTGTGCGTATATTATCAAATACCCTATAGGAGTCAATCTTACAGTCAATAACGGATTTATATTTTCTAGTAGGGCTTATCCACACTATCCTCTCTTTTTCTGTTGCCACGTAATGCGGACAGAATGACAGTTTGATTCACTTAGCTCGTGTTACAGAGTATAAACGCGCCATCAACCATTGAGGGTGAGCAGGGACTCGTTTTGTTCACGGGGGTTTTGAACAGATGTATTTTCACCACTTTTTTCAATAGACAAAACGAGTCTTTCTTGTTTTTGTAGAATTTATAATCACGCAGGCTTAAAGGTGATCCCAGAATATAAAACATGTTATAAAACATTTGTAGCATAACACGTCCGTATTGTTTAAAATTACAATTTAACAATGATTTGCAAGAGTTTTAGTTATATATATTTTGTATATTATGCCATGCCTTTTCACGAACAAGAAGATTATATAGACGAACTCCATGGCGCAGTGGGCGAATAGTCAGCTGAGACTCAACAGGTTGCGGGTTCGATTCCCGCCGCGGAACAAATGTTTACATGATTTACAGATATATGTTCCGGGTCTGGATGTTTTTCTATATAATATAAGTACGTATATATTCACAAAAAAAACTTATACAAGTATTCTATCAGTTATCTGGTTCCCATAGTAGTTCCATCTGCTTAGTTTGGGGCTAGATAGCACTGTGTGAAATGTCCAGCAATATTTATTTTTATTTATATTGTTATAATTTTGTGTCCTTGATTAGAGCACTTCTAAAACAATAATGCATCGACATACTATCTATATATTATCACGTGAAGAGACTTTGCACCCCTTTTAAAGCTCATTGTGTTCACGGAGGAGTGTCAGATTTGGCATAGTGAAAGTTTATATGCAGAAGGGAGTTAATGCTAAAGAGCTTAAAAAAAGTATTACTGTCGAATTTCGACCACTGTGCACTGGGAACTAATCAAAACCAGATTTTTATTATATTGTAAAATAAAAATAATAAATAGGTACTTAATTTATTCCGATATATATATAGTGAACTGCTGGTATTCCAATCGCGGGGTCACAAGATCACCGACGTACCACCCGTCTTTCTTGATGATGTCACCTTACCCGAGTTTTACGTTTCAAGTACCTGGGCCACTGGGTCACGGAGGACCTCACGGACAATGAAGGCATTGAGAGGGAGCGTCGGGCGTTGGCTGTCCGAAGCAATATGTTGGCTCGTAGGCTTGCACGGTGCACGGGAGCAGTAAAGGTAACTCTCTTTAAGGCCTTCTGCCAGTCTTTTTACACAGGAAGTCTATGGACCAATTATACGCAGAAGACAATCAATGCCCTACGCGTTTAGTACAATAACGCGTTTAGGATGCTGTTGGGGCTGCCGAGGTACTGCAGTGCATCAGGCATGTTTGCACATACTCACACGGATGGTTTTCATGCCATTCTACGCAAGAGAGCCGCCTCGATGCTGTGCCGTGCCCGCGGCAGCGGTAACACTATCCTTCGCGTTTTGTCTGATAAAGCTGACTGCCCAATATTGTGGCACCTAGTTCAGCTGCATGTTAGAAAATAAGTATTTCAGTTTTTTGTTTATTCATATATTTTTTTTATCATTATTTGACATGTGTTTTTAATTTATTGTATTTTGATTTTAAATTTGATTTGTAATTTGTTTTGATTTAATTATTATCATTTTTTTGTCCTTTATCCTTATTTATTTTATATTTGTATTACTAACATAGTTATACACAAATGTAGTATAACAATATATGGACATAATACTTACGTCTGAAATAAATTTTATTAAATTGAATATAATCAGACCATTCTTTTAACATACTTTATAAGCTTGCCTTTGAACATGATGAACACGTCTGATGGTAAGCGATGAATCACGCTTGCCTAGAAGAAACCTATTCACATACGACTTGAAGGCACCCAGGTTGTAGTTATCAGGCTAGGCGTTCCACTCTTTGCATCTATTCGCAGGTCATAAATTACATAAGTGTACATAAGTGTTGGTGGTTATTTGTTCCAATATATTTACATGCATGTGCTCAATATTGGCACCAACACATAGTGCCAAACGGGTTCGGCCACCGCACGCGGTTTCGCAATTTCGCCCGAACAGTCCGCGCTGTCCGCAGTGACGAAAGGCCTGCTATTACGTATTAATTGCTATCGAGATTTAAAGGAATTGAATTCTATCATGATCAGAATAATTTTTTTGGTAGAAATATTACACGTCATAATTTAAAATGGTAGCTCATATAGGTACTTATGACATAGCGACCTCCGTGGCGTAGTGGGCTGAGACGCAGCAAATAGCGGGTTCGATTCCCGCCGTGCAACAAATGTTTGCATGATTTACAGATATTTTTTCATTACAGATGTTCTTCTACATATTATAAGTATGTATTTACAAAAAAAAAGTATATAAGTAGCCAGTTATCTGGTTCCTATAGTGCAAGCTCTGCTTAGCTTGGGGCTATATAGCGCTGTGTGAAATGTCCAGCAATTTTTTTTTTATTTATTTTATTTTAATGAACACTCTGGGTACAATACCAAAATAAGCATATCATATAAAAGTAGTAACTAAAGAATCAATTCACCTCGAATATATTCATTTATGTAATTCTATATTTTTATTGGCTATACTGTATCATTTACTTCGTATTAATATGTAAGTACAAAGCAAACGAAGCGAAAGATACTTTAAGTATCTTATAGTAAAGCGGACTTTATGGAACGTCTAGTAGTGCAAGGCAGAGTGGAGGGCAAGATACCGCGAGGCCGCTCTCCAACGAGATAATAAGACCTCATAAAGTCCATCACACACTTTACCATGTTCTCGCAATACCTTCAATAGAGCTGAATGGAGACGCATCGCTAGAGCCGCTACTCAAGAGCCAAGACCTGACATAACCACGATCACTCTGCCAAGAGTGCCCAACTAAGAAGTAGATGCGAAGCAAAACACGATCCATTAAAATTTTCTTGATAAAAATGATTGCAAAGTTACGTTCAAACATTACAATATACTTACCAGAATATTGTAAGTTTTAAAAGAAGACTTGAATTATCTGCAACAATAAATATCCTTTGCTACGAGTATGCTCG
Organism: Philereme transversata; assembly: GCA_963924445.1. Classification (NCBI taxonomy): domain Eukaryota; kingdom Metazoa; phylum Arthropoda; class Insecta; order Lepidoptera; family Geometridae; genus Philereme; species Philereme transversata. The sequence goes on from OZ004342.1 coordinate 19,312,836, forward strand.
TACCCACCATTATAATTAACTATCTCTATCTTGGATGAATGAATGAATGAAAACTTCTTTATTTCATAAAAAAAAAGGATTGTGTGATTTTATGAAACCACGGTAAAAGTGAAACTTTGTTTCACATTATAGACATTTGCCTAAAAATTTTCGTTGGCACATGAGTAATAGTCTATACACTACACGGTCAGCTGATGCGAACTATAGGCGCCGCCATATTGGCCTCGGCTGCTCTGACGAGCGCCTTTCACTTTATCCCTAATCCGCGGCCGACCGTCACGCGACATGCAACACACAGACGAAAAAGTTTGAGATGATGTAATAAAAGTTTCACTTTAATAAAAATAATCCGTACATAGGCGAACTTAATGCTAGATAGCATTCTCTTCTTGTTAACCTTTATTTAATGCGGACAAACAGTTATTATAGTTAGTGCATATTTGGTAGAGGGACAGGTCTAAGTTAAATTCCAAGACACAAAGATATAATCAAATAAATATAACTAATCTTAGACAAATACATGGTATTTCAACAAACCTTCTTTCTACTCTTAACACTTAAACATCAATAAGCCCTAATAATACAATTCATAAAGTAAAAATTAGCAGGCCAGCGGTTATTATTATATACTTCATAGACTTAACCATTGAAACCATATAGATATACAACGTATAAAAGATATAACAGCGTATTACACTTCAACGGAGTTAACATACCGGAAATCTTGCGGAATACTATTCCATAGCCTGATAGCAGTGATGGTGAATGAATTGGTGTAGCAAGTTGTATTATGCTGGGGAGTCATAAGTTTATCATTATCTTCAAAAGTTTTCTGGAAGAAAGCTCTTAATAGGGTTAAGCTTGCCTTTGTATATGTCCATTTTGTAAGCTGTTTCTGTCTGTAATCTATTTGTGTACATTATAGACTAAGGAGAAAGAATAAAATGGGGTGTGGCTATGTCACGGACACGGCCGTATGTTGTAAGTGACTGGGTATACGTAACAGGTAATATTTTCTATACAAAATATAAAATACGCTATTTTATGTATATTATAATCATGTTTAAACAGTAAGAAGTCCTTCGGGTCATACTAAATGGAAATCTCAAAACGCTGCAAAATTATCTCAAAATGCCGGGTCTTCCCCCTCCACCGCGTGCAATGCATCACAATCCTCACTTAGCGTAACGAACTCCTTGATCCTTTAGCTATTCAGTGGTGTAATTAAATTTTGGATGGAGATGATTGATATGTAGCTGCAACACCAAACTGTATCCATCGATTTTGTTATCATCAGTTTTTTGAATTGCCTCCCAATATGAAAGCAATTTTAAAAACGCATTTACGTAAAAAATAGCTTAAGTATTTGCGACTTTCTATTGAGTATCTGTGAATCAGATGCATGAAATCAGAAAAATACTAATAATTTCCTTCACCACACGTATTGCATCATCAAGTTTGTCTGCAGGCGTGAATCCGAAATCCGTTAGCTGTAAAATCCTTTGGCTTAAATCGCTTAAAGCGCTAAGCATTGCCTCATCACACTACAGTCTCACACTGCACATTTCTAGCGCTTTTTGCAGCGCTTTTCTGCGTGTAATTAATTTTTTTATTCAATAATTTGCAGTAAAACCTAAATTGTTAGCTTTGTGTTCATTCGTTGTTTGTGCGTTCGCTACCGAATGGTTTTCCATTTGCGTATGTGAATAAATAATGGTTATGATATGATCAAATTATACAATGTTTGTGAATTTATTATTTAAATTAGGACCGTATCAAATGTAAGCCCAATTTCATTACCTGGTAATTTATGAATGGCTGATTCATTACAAAATTATTTTGAAGCGTGACAATTAATATATTTTTTATTTTAGTACTTGTAATCGGTCAGACATCACAACCATACAAAAATGTATTCTTTAGTGTCGAGTTAAAGTTTTTAATACTTTGCTTAGTTTGGGGCTAGATAGCGCTGTGTAAAATGTCCAGCGATATTTATTTATTTATTATATTTATTTATTGATCGAGCGAAGCGAGATCTCCAATTTTAGTGTAATGAGATGTTTTATATTTAATAATTTTAGTATTGAACTAAAAATGTTGGGGGGTTGTTGAGATATTGGGGTTCAAGAGGGGTAAAAAAAATGAGACTATTAGGTCAAGTGGGAAGTGAAATAAAAGGTCTTTATTAGTAAATTTCAACCCTATTTTTATTTTTAATTTAATCCTTGTAGTTTTTGAGTTATTAGCCATAATAAAAACAAAACTATGACAAAATTCACAGGGTACACTAGTGACCCCACAATCCTGAAATTTGGTATTCGTGTAGCTTTAGTGACATGAATATAGGCAAAAGTCTGAAATCCAGAATAACTGCATTTTGTACCCCAAAGAAGAATAACCAAATAACAGGAACTCCCGTTACCTGTAATTTGAATCAAACTGTAGGTCAAGTAATTTGGTGTTTATTTCGTGGCACTATTTTGATAATCAAAGATTACGAATAATATATTTTTGTTTTTATGGGAGACACGCGAAATCTCAGTTCGGGGCGAACCACTATTTGATATATCAATGTTTAATAATGATGTTTTGTTTCTACTACTAGACATTTTTCGTCTCGAACTCAAAATTAGAACCCAAACCGGCAATTAGACTATTCGACGACTATCGTTTCAGAGCTAACATCAACACCTACCGTTCATTTAAATATAATCTATTTATATGGTGGTAGAGGATGGTGATTTTAATATAGGTACGAAAACTTTAGGAGGTAGGTCCCACCGGGGCGGATGCAATTTGAAACCCATCAATAATGCCGCTAATACACCAACTTCACTGCGCATTGCAATTTACGCTAATGTGATTAGGCATATTCTATATTTTAGTGGACTTATTGATGTTTAGTTGAATGAACTTTTTATTTAAATTTAAAACTCGGTATTCTCATTTTCTAAAAGCTTGTTAAGGAAAGGATAAAGAGTAGTAGAGAAAAAGGATCAAAGCAAGTCAACATACTCTTTAATGATATGATAGGTATCGCTTCGCTCGACTGTGACCAACAGTCTAAATTGACCTTCTAATTATAGAAGTCCTTAATTGTAATGGATCATCAGAAAATATATAAAAGAAACTAGAGTTGAGAATGATTTTTGCGCCGTCCACTACTGAGCATAGGTCTTCCCATAGATTTCCATAGCCACCGGTCTTGCATACCCTACCCAATGCCTTCCAGCTAGCTTTAATAAATCGTCTTTCTGTTTATTGGGACGCATTCCAGTGCGTAGTCTCCACTGAAGAACCTTTCTGCCTCAATGACCATCAGTTCTTCGAGCAGTGTGAACGAGAGCCTCACGTCTCGTTCAACTTGCTTGCTGAAACAAATTCTACAAATTCAATGATTGTGCCCACAAAATTATTTTAGCTGCTATTATATTATGCTCATATGATTTTATGAACATTTAGTAGCAGTCTTTCTAAATTTAAATGTTAGTCGATCCTGATGTACATAACTATGGATTACACATTAATTTGAAAGTTTACCTTTTCTTCTATCCGTATGTCACATAACAATCATACCACCCTCTGCGGTCACAAGCTATGCACGAGACACTCGACTAAATGGAAAAGTTTGTTGCGAAGTACTGAGGTAATCAGCTGTGGGTGTCTCCGAATTTTGAAACTTAAATTGAGATTGATGACTTTTGTCGCACCGTATTTTGAGAACATAATGTGGGTTATAATTAACAAGATTTTTTGCTCTAGAGCAATAAATAAGAAATTTATTTACACGAAAAATTATATTTTGGTAAAAATCTCCGAAATAAAAATCATAAACGTATTTACGTACAATAGCTAAGTTTATGAGAAAAAAGTTTTATTTTATATATTATATTCATATAGCGTATATGAAAATAAATTCCCAATTTTACGCACGAAAAGCAAGGAAACATTTTGTAATAAACAGTAATATCAATTGTTATACAACTAATTAATTGAAGAGATCGCTTGTAGCGATAACGTTGCCACTTGGATTTCCACGTGTCTAATTATTTGTTTTTTAATGTTTGTTAATATAACAGCATGTAAAATAAATATAAGCAGTCTAAAAAAAAATCACAACTAATAAAACCAATGTAAGCAAATGGAAAAGCTAAACATAGTAATTCGTAAACGCGTATCAAAGTTCCGATCAGCATTCAAATTTAAATTATAAACCACTTAGAACGGAGCCTATTCAAACAATACTAAAACAAACTATAACGCCTTCGCAAATTTTCCTCCCCACTTCCTTTTACATGCCATAACAATAACGAAAACGTTTACAATAATTAACGGAGAAGTATTTCATAGTCACAAAATAAGGACTGGGCAGAAAACCGACTCGGAACATCTCGCGGTGCCTGTTAATAATTATTAATTCAAACTATACAATAGGAGCCGCGTTTTAGAATCACAAAATAAGTAGGGTATCTCGCTGTTAATAGTGGTCTGCCATGAACCACGTAACTGCTTTATGAAATTTCAAGGCAATTTATTCATCCCAATTCCAAAATGACATTTTAGTTACCTACTTCAAACTGGATCAATATTAAACATACTTTTTGAATATATTTAAATACGTGAATTTGACACGGATTTTATCAAATCCCTTATGAATGGGAAACAATAAAGTTAGTCAGTATAATAATCAACAATTTTGCAATGATTATTATTGTTCAAATATATTTTGTAATACCAGCCGGTATTCTGTACTCTCGTTTTCTGTGTCTAAATCAACATTAGCACGATTCAGCGATTGTAATGACAAGCGCACACATGCGACTACATTTTTCCACGTTTATTGGCGTGTCTACGAATTGCTATGCTACGAACGCGTAGCAGACGACACGATTACGCACGCCTACGCATACGAGTCGTAGTACGCAAGCCTATGCGTTCCCAACAGAAATAAGATAAGTCATACTCGTAGAGTGCATTATCTAAGCTCTTTTGTTAAAAAATTTCAAATACATTTTAAATAGACCTGGAGCATACTTTATAATGTAAGCGCACGCACACTCGCATAGCAGTATCTGTGTAAATCGCACTACCGCATTGGCTATTGTACTGCTTCGACTCGTTCACTTATCTGATGGGTTTGCAGTTATCCGCGTGCATGTTTGCACTCGCACGCCAATAGATTAGACCATCAAATAATTCAATTCATGCCCATTTTTAAGATTAACATACTTATGACCAGAATCCACGTTACCGAGAGCCTGGTGTCTGGACAAACCTAGTAGGTTTGAATACATCATTGAAATAATTGTGAAATCAGCTTTTTGTATCAGATATACAACAAAAATTGATCGAGCGAAGCGAGATCTTCTAACCAACTTGGGCAAATCAGCGTTGTATGTATGTATGTATGTTTGTTTGTCCGAGGATAACTTTCGAGGTATTTATCCGATCACCGTGAAATTTGGTACGGTGATGGCACAATCCTGGTGTGACTAAATGAGCTAAAAATGTTGGGAGTTGTTGAGATATTGGGGTTCAAGAGATCAAAATGGGACTATCCAGTCAAATAGCATGTTTAATGAAAGAACTTCATGAGTACATTTAGACTTTGTTTTTATTTTTAATTTAAACCTTGTAGTTTTTAAGTTATTAGCCATAATAAAAACTGAACTTTGAAAAAATTCACAGAGTACACCAGTGAACCCACAGTGCTCAAATTTGGTATGCGTGTAGCTTTAGTGACACAAATATAGGGAAAAGTCTGACATCCAGAATAACTGCAATTTCTATCCCAATAAACATAACTAAATTACATGAACCTGTAACTGTGTATGAAACTGTAGGTCAAGTAAGTTGATTTAGTATTTCATGGCACTATTTTGATAGTCAAAGGTTAGAAATATTTCATTTTGTTTTCATGGAAAACTGGAGAGATCTTAATTCGGGGCGAACCACTAGTAATAAGAATAATAAGTAGAAGAACACCCACCGTGTTTGAAACCGGCCTGGATCACATTATTATCATCATGACGACCTTTGTGGCGCAGTGGGCGAATAGCCGGCTGAGACGCAGGAGGTAGTGGGTTCGATTCCCGCCGCGGAACAAATGTTTGCATAATCTACGGATATTTGTTTCGGGTCTGGGTGCTGCTATTCACCTACTGCGCCACGGAGGTCGTCCTATGTATAAAAATATTGTTTATTAATATAAGTGTGATGTACAATAAAGCGTTATCTATCTATTTACTTATCACAAAGTCGCCTGTATGCGCCCACCCTACCCTTTCTCGATTAACAGTAAGATATTAAATAGCGACCCGGGTGGAGTGCAAACAGAAATCAATCATCTCTCCATCGCAAGCGGAAGAGGGTTAACTCTATTCAAATAGCGGCAATCGAACCGAACTGTAACTGTTGTTCTTGATCATCGGGCCGTGATGTTTTGATCTTTCAACTTTGTTGATGGTGGGGAATAAAATACTGTTTTTGGCAGAGTTTTCTGTGGTCTGGGTTGTATTTTCGAAGTAATTATCAATATTTCTTTATTTATATTATTTATGTCTTGTGAGGTGTTTTGTATAATAATAATAATAAATATTGCTGGACATTTTACACAGCGCTATCTAGCCCCAAACTAAGCAGAGCTTATAGCTGATAGAATACTTATATACTTTTTTTAAAGTGAAAATTACATCGTCTTAAACTTTTTCGTCTGTGTGTTGCATGTCGCGTGACGGTCGGCCGCGGAGTAGGGACAAAGTGAAAGGCACTCGTCAGAGCCGCCGAGGCCAATATGGCGGCGCCTATAGTTCGCATCAGCTGACCGTGTATGTCTATAGACTATTACTCATTTGTGCCAACGAAAATTTTTAGTTAAATGTCTCTAATGTGAAACAAAGTTTCACTTTTACCGTGGTTTCATAAAACCACACAATCCTTTTTTTTCTGTGTGAGGAGAGTGCACGTGGCAGAAATGCGAATGTTGAGATGGATGTGTGGGGTAACAAGAACGGATAAGATAAGGAAGTTTAAAAGTAGCTCCAGTGATAGAAAAATTAAGGAGTAAGAGGCTAGCGGCTAGCTTGTATGGGCATGTCATGCATAGGGAAGAAAATTATGTGACTAAAAGAGTGTTAGATATGAGCGTCGATGGATATAGAAGTAGAGGAAGGCCGAAGAAGAGATGGATGGACTGTGTGAAGAATGATATGGGTAGGAAAGAAGTGACAACGGAGATGACGGCTGATAGAGAGATGTGGAGGAGGAATATATGTTGTGCCGACCCCGGGTAATGTGGGAAAAGGGCAAGAAGAAGGAAGGTTATTTTCGGTGTATTTTATTGTGTTTTGTTTTTTTCTGGTTGTGGTACTAACTAAGCTGTAAGAAATAATTGTTACTAACAGATTAACCTTGTTTGTCTTCAATAAATGTATTTTTTTATTTGTTATTTATTATTAATTGTCTATTATTATCCTTTTTAGGCATTTATGGTTCGAGATTTGTCTATTGCTTTACCATATATCAATGCGTTTGAGAATATTTAAAGTATATTGGTGAATATCTAAGATTGTACCCACAACAAAAATGAAAACTAATTTTATAATATATATTACTAGAAAAAAAAAAGTTGTCTGGAAGAGATCGCTTTTAGCGATAAGACCGTCCATTGTACTTACTTTAATTTTGTGTATTTTTAATTTTGTTGGTGTGCAATAAAGAGTATTCTATTCTATTACTAGCTGACCCGCCTGCGGCTTCGCACGGGTGATTTTTCAATAAAACATTACCCTCATTTTACCCAGTTGGCTAAAAAGTCCCAGGATATAATCTGTCTCCTTTGAAATTTCATTACGATCCGTTCAGCCGTTTAGTCGTGTAAAGATAACAAACAAACTAACAAACAAACAAAGTTATACATGTATTATATATATAAATTGTTCTCTTGAATCACTCTTATCTATTACTGAAAACTGCATTAAAATCCGTTGAGTAGTTTAAAAGATCTAAGCGAACAGACAACGGAAGCGACTTCATTTTATCGGAATCCAACCCGCTACCTCTTGTGTCTCAGCCGGCTATACTCCCACTGCGCCATGGAGATCGTCAAAGTCAAAAGTATCATCGATTTGTCTTTTTATGTATCAATAACTAATAAAATGTGCAAAAAAGGTTATATATATAGAAGCCAAGCAGCCATATATTCTAGGAAAAGCTATGCCAAGACACAGAAAAAAATAACAGAACAGAAACTACAATAAATGCGAAATAAAATAATCGCAATAAAAACTAGTGCATCCAGGGTTGCCAGATAGATTTTGTTATTTATTTTCAAACTATTTTTAAATTAATATACGTGCATTAGGATTGGATTACATATGTCCGCAGAAATAAACCATCTTCCAGCATATTTACCCTAAGGTAACAACCAGTTAAAGACGTTGGTTAGCACTCAGCTCTCAAAACACGTCACATGTCGCAGACTTGACGTGTCAGCAAATAGTTTTAAGTATTATCCATAATATGTATGTTAGTCACTAAGGTAGCTAGCTGTTGCCCGCGTCTTTGTACGCGTTACACTACGAAATGTGTAGGTAACCTAGAAATAAAGCTAAACTCGCTGTTGCAACTTGATTTGACACCCCATTTTTATCCCATAGGAACTGATTTAAGGGATAAATGGTAGCCTATGTGGTGATCCAGGTTATAATCTACGTACAGACCAAATTTTATCGAAATCGGTTTAGCCGTTACGGCGTGATTGAGTAACAAACAAACATCCAAACAAACATCCAACTTTCGCATTTATAATATTAGTGTGAAGTGTAATATGTATGATAGTTACTAAGGTATATATTTATGTGGACCATAGAATTAATTTTTAACATCTTGTTCTATTGTTACCAGAAATAAAGTTTTATTATTATTACTAGCTTCCGCCCGCGGCTTCGTAAGCATGTTTTGCCAATTAAAAGTGACCTATGTATTCATCCAGGTTATAATCTACGTATGTACCAAATTTCATCGAAATCTGTTGAGCCGTTACGACGTGACAAACAAACAAACAAACAACCAAACTTTCGCATTCATAATATTTGTGTGATTAAAATAAAACAAGCATGTTTAAATATGACTATAACAATCAATTAGACATTGTAGATGGCCTACTCTTTCGGCTTAACTCCGATAGTTTTTAACTCCGTAAGTAAAAAACTGACATAATTAAGAACCACCTCAGTTAAATTAGCTTGCTATCAAAAAACTGCCGGACTATCCGTTTGGTAACTAAGATGCTACAGACAGACACACAGACTGGTTTCAAACTTATAACATCACGCGGACGTGGGTCGATAAAAAAAGATCCTAGTGTTGGTTTTATGTAGTCTAACCCTCACGCTTCATCCTCCAAGAAGCGTCGAACTTGAAACTCATAAGATGCCAGTACACGGAAACTTGAAACTTCCGTAAAGTAATTATGGGTAGTTAAGAAATTCAAGACCTCTAAAGTTGGGGCGCTTAGTTAATTTATGTTATGGAATTCATGCAGTGTATTAAGAATTAAGATGGTTTAAGTATGGGAAAGCAAATAGAAAAAACTGTAAGATGCTCGTCAAAATGGTTAAACCGTTATTATTTGACTGTGGCAAAGTCAAATGGAAGGGTTTTGTTTTTAGCAGTCTATGTTTGTATATTCCTAAGTTCCATCATAGTTCCAAAACTACTTATCTGATTTTGATAAACGAGGTATCAATCGATATGTAACTTCAAGCCGGGTGATATAAGCCATAATACCATTGACATAGGTATTCATATGTACGTACAACACATCAAAAAAGAACGAACTTGCAAAACGTTGACAGTAGCTTCAACGAAAGTTACTACGTCTGCGCAGCGCCTAAAAGGCTAACGGCAATTCAATTTTATTTCCAGAGTGACACCAGGTGAGCCCTGCACCCAAATGCTCCCAGCTACCTATTAAGGTCGTCTTTCTATCAATGGGGCCACACTACGCTGCACTTTGCAGTGCGTGGGTTCCACTCGAGTACCTTTCTGCCCCAACGACCGTCAAGTTCTTCCAACTATGTCTTATTTGTGTTATCTCTACGCATTTTAAATTTTATGACAGATATTAGATGTGACCAGCCATTAAATTCCGATTCATCCACTAGAAGATCTCTCTCGCTTCGCTTACTCGAGCCACATTATTATTTGGCTCAATTACTTGCATGTATGTAAAGCGACTTTTAAATTTTCGTATATAGAATTAATCATATTAAAACCTCACGTATGCCAACCCTAGCATTCTAATAATTATAATTTGCTAATGTTGGTAGCAGCCACCGCATGTCTGGACGTTGCGGACAAATGCATGTCCATTGCAGTTCCGTTGCGGTTGGTAGCAGTACCTACCTATCTGATTCTATTATATTATGTGGAATAATTGAGGGAATTAAAGCTTTAGGTACTAGATTACGACTTCTGTGGTGGTGTTTGGTGAGTAACCGGCTGAGGTGAGATATGCGGGGTTGATTCTCGCCGTAGGGTGTATTACTTGATCTACAAATATTTGTTCAATGTGTAGGTATTTTGAGATGGTTTCCTTAGTTTTTTGCCTACACTGGGAATATTTTTTTCTTTTGCTGGAAGAAAATACAGGTCCTTCTCACTCCGACTTCTGTCAAACTTTTTTGACAAAACAGCTAGTACTTAATTATCTACATCAATCTCTATCTTTCTCTCTTTCGATTTATTTCTTGCTAAATAACTACTTTCATTTTAGGAACTTCGATGGAATTGACCTATTATTTTGTGTGTTTTATTATTCTTCATTTCTTTATTTATTTCTTACTTCAAATTTGAAAGTTTATATAGCTTTATTCTTCATTGATGAAAAAGCCAATAGAAGTTATTAATTTCTTAGTCTGAGTGTTATTGTGCCAACATGTTTTGTAAGTTTGCCCCATGAGCCACTGTTGGCTAAATAATAATTAGTTGAAATAAGTACTGTTGAACATAGCAAACGGATTACCGGGTTCATAGCTTTTGAGAATACTTATCCAAAATAAATCGGATATCATTTGGCTTTTATACTAAAAACTAACTCGAAGAACTGGCCTTCCGATGGCTGACATTGGGCAATAACTCATATAGCTCATATGATATTTTCTATTAATTAACAGAAGAATATAATTCAATTACTTGATAAGTAAACTGGATTTCACTATCTTTAATACAAGATAATACCTAAGAATTATTAGTTATTTATTTATTACCATTATTTATCATACAATTAATAATAAATAATGCTAAAATAATCAATCAGTGGCAGTCACCCGTTCGCTGCTGTTACCAAAGTTTTGATAAAATAATATAATAATACAATTAAAAAAACTTAAAAAAATCCAAGTTTATAAAAAATAGTTTGGCCGCTTACTTACATAACTTTCTCGTTCGTAATTTCTCGCCAACCTGAAATTCAGTTTCAAACAAAATCAAGTTCAAAGACAAACTGAATTGTTCCAGAACATTTCACGGAAAACTTTATCTCGTATTTTACCTGAGCAAAGTTAAAAGGAAAAAATACCTTACATCAGCCTTAATAGACCAATTTGCAGGCCAATTTCCGACGAGGTTTGTTAGAGCCTACAGTGACCCAAAAACTTGGCAGAACTTGCTCTGACCTTACGTAGAAAACGGGTAACCAGCTCGTTATCGGTGCTTATCTGTTTATCGCTTGTAAGAAAGCGCTGGCAATTACACCGACCAAGACTTACAATGTTCATATTACTGTACCTATCTGAAATTGGTCCCTGGTAATCTATCGTCTCATGGAGTCAACGATATTAACACTAGCTAACGCAGGAAGCTTCGCACGCGTGTTTTTTTTTCAATAAAAATAGTCATAATTAATCTATATGACTGCCTCCGTGGTGCAGTGGGCGTATAGCCGGCTGAGACGCAGGAGGTAGCGGGTTCGATTCCCGTCACGGAACAAATGTTTGCATGATCTACAGATATTTGTTCCGTGTCTGGGTGTTTTTCTATATATTATAAGTATGTATTTACAAAAAAAAGTATATAAGTATTCTATCAGTTATCTGGTTCCCATAGTACAAGCTCTGCTTAGTTTGGGGCTAGATAGCGCTGTGTGAAATGTCCAGCAATATTTATTTATTTATTTATATATAAAATTTCACTGAAATCGGTTCTACGACGTAATAGCGTAACAAAACGTAACAAACAAACAAACTCACTTTCGCATGTGTAAAAATAGTATGAAATACGATGATGATTATTAACGCAAACACCAGAGAAGATCAAGATTGGCGACAATGACAGAAGTGAAAAGACGCCTACTCAGAATAGAGTCATCTGGCTGATGATGTTAACCTAAAATTGCCGGTAGGTAGATCACCAGCTTTCTACCTAAATGCAACTTAGGTTTAACTTTTTTGGGTCAAAGCCGATAAGATAAAATTGCCTATCTGCACACTTAGCGCAAGTTTGTCACTCGCGTGTCGAAGTTGACGGAGTTTGTTAAACATTTTTTTCTGGAAGATTTTTCCAAGTAATTTGGCACGCAACTTTTTGGAATACTCGTAAGGGTTGATATCCACCAAAGTCGAAAGGAGAATACCTAAAATACAATAAACGACTTTAATAGTGTCAAAATAAGGATATTCGCGTCTGATTGTAGATATTGCTTTTAACATGGAGCGTAACATACTAATAATATAAAGCGGATAGTTTTGATTGTTTGTTTGCATTGAATAGGCTCCGAAACTACTGCACCGATTTAAAAAAAAATTTCACCGTTGGAAAGCTACACTATCCCCGGGTAACATAGGCTACTTTTAACCCAACTTCGTAGAAGGAGGGTTATGTTTTTATTGAAAAACTACGCGTGCGAAGCTGCGGATTGGTCAGCTAGTGTTTGATAAAAACTTTTATGTCGACAAAACTAACAAACACACAGAAATGAAATACAATAAAAATGAAGGTCAACTCTTACATCTACGAAATATAACTAAGCAACACCAGTTGGCATACGTTCATGGCTTATACGAGTAAGGCCTATACTGTAGCGATACCTACGACCGTATTTTCTGAAGGTAAATACCCCTTTAGTTGGTAGGAAAAGACTGGCACTTTGGCGTCTTAAAGAGTGCCTTTGAGATAAAACATCGAGCCAAGCTCGGTCAAGAGCAATACGCCGTCAGAAATAGTTTTCTCAGACTCTCTCGATCCTTTGACTCCTCTTGCCACTTAGTCGGATATATCTAATATAAATCTATATAGTCTCTATGAGCTTTATGCCGAAAAAAGAGTTTGGCTCAGCATGTGATGAACTAGCGCTCGTTTATGTTGTGTTGACGACTGGGACGTTAGTTTAATATTTTTTTTTAAAATCGTAAATCACATAAAAAGTAGCTATGTGTTAATCCACATTATAATCTACGTAGGTATATGTTAAATTTAATTGAAATCGGTTTAGCTGTTACGACGTAATTGTATGAATGAATGAATGAAATACTCTTTATTGCACACCAAACAAAAATACAGTAACAAAGGAAATAAACAATAAATAACGGTACAATGGGCGGTCTTATCGCTAAAAGCGATCTCTTCCAGACAACCTTTGGATGGACAGGATAAACAAAAATTAAAAGACGGCGGTGATTAAGTAACAAACAAATAAATAAATAAACTAACCTCTAAACTTCGCATTTATAATATTAGTGTGATGAGAGTGTAATTAACAACACATTGCATTAAGAGCTACAAATTGATCTTATAAAAAATCCTCTCCAAAAATATTTACTATATGTGTAACATCAGTATGCACTGTGACATCACTAATTCATAAATTTAATAGCTTTCCGATTTGCTTAAATCGAACCCGCTTTAAAACACACCGGACGAGTTTAGCTTCGCTCGGTTTTTCGTTTTAGACTAATTCTATTTGTGGAATAATCCCGAATGTGGTCGTGTCATCTGAAAACCAGGTCCACACGGACGAATATGGCTAGTAATGAAAGGAGAAAATGCTTTACTTTTAGCCTAAACTCAATAAATTAATTAGGCACTAGGGTGTCTTGGAAAGACAAGAGAAATTGGTTTCACATTGAGAATCATTCTACGGGATTTCATTCCATATATTCTACGGGATTCTCTCAAACGCTTATTGTATTCATTGATTGGTTAAACTTGTAGTATTGTCTTTCGATGTGACATGACAATTCTCACCATAATATTACATGGTACAGTTATTGCACACAACAATAATCACCCATTCGCACACACCGTTTTGGTTCTACGTTCTTAATGCGTACAGCTAAGGTATGGAACATATTTTTACAGTCGTTTGTTTTTCCTAAAGATGGAGATATGAGAAGACCCGGGACTCTTTAAGGTAAGAGTTAATAAGTGTCTTCTAGATCTTCGTGCTTTATGTTAGGCCATATCATCACTTACCATCAGATGAGATTGTGGTCAAACGAATATCTATCCTGTATAAAAGAAAAAAAAACATATATAACAATTGTTTTACTTAGAACACTTTCGTGGTTGATTTCAATCATTATTATAAATACGAGACTTATCACGTACCGTCTTATCGGTATTTCACCGACAATGTTTCGGTTCAATTCATGAACTTTCATGAGGGTGAGTGCGATCCGCTCCGAATAACGTCTTGCCTCGCACTGGCGTGACGAGACAAGACGAGACGAGGTCGAATAATAATGATAACTATTGTTGATGTGTTTTGTCACATCGCAATATAACCTATTTCATGTAATATATATTGAACAATGTGTACGCCACGGGTGCATTATCCAACTACCCAAAAGTATGGAACCAGTAAGGTTTTTCCACAGTATTTTTTTACCACGTTTCGTCGCCAGCCTTGGTCGTCCGTGTAGCACTGTGTGGCTGGATTTGAACCTGTGCCAACTCCCGCAATCAGAGCTGAATGTAGGCCAAGAGGCTGCAGGTTTCGGACTTTTTGTTCCAATCTTGGAATAAACAAGGCCTACCACCTAACAAGGCTTGTACCGCATACATTGGTTTCCAGCTTTTTCTATACGTGAATAAATTGGATCTGCTATTTTTTCTAGTTGGTACTTCAGTCGAGTTAAATTTTTAATTATGAATACATGATATACATTTTGAAACCCCAAGGAGTCGTAATCGACTGCAGCAACAACTACACTTAACGAAGAACCAATGTATTTAACATAACAGAAGCGCACCACAGAATTCCTTCATTTCACTATTTTCTTCAGTGATTTGAAAGATAAAGAAGAAAGTATCTTAAATTAACACTGACATTTCAGTCTCATCATCATCATCATCATCAACCTATAGCAGTCCACTGCTGGACGTAGGTCTCTCCCAGGGTGCGCCATTGAGCCCGATCCTCAGCTCTTCTCATCCAATCCTTGCCAGCCACAGCGCGCAAATCGTCACTTCATCTAGCCGGAGGGCGTCCTACACTTCGCTTGCCTAGACGTGGTCTCCACTCCAGAACACGTTTACCCCAACGGTTATCGGTTCTGCGGCAGATATGACCGGCCCACTGCCACTTCAGCTTGCTGACCCTCTGAGCTATGTCGATCACCTTGGTTCTCTGTCGGATAACCTCGTTTCTGATTCTATCCTTCAGAGAAATTCCGAGCATAGCCCTTTCCATAGCTCGCTGAGCGACTTTCAGTTTGTGGACCAGTCCCACCGTAAGTGTCCACGTTTCATATCATCGTCGACATTTCAGCAGACTGATATATATCTCTGGGCAGACCCAGAGATGTATAAAATCTTATGAAAAACACAATTTCTCTCAATCCTTCACATTCTGATATAATACTACGATATTTAAGTGCTGTATCACTCCCTATATTTGTCAGTAAACATGTCTCGCCG
The DNA here is from genome assembly GCA_963924445.1 of Philereme transversata. Classification (NCBI taxonomy): domain Eukaryota; kingdom Metazoa; phylum Arthropoda; class Insecta; order Lepidoptera; family Geometridae; genus Philereme; species Philereme transversata. Next base: position 19,328,757 of record OZ004342.1, read on the forward strand.
ATCAAACAACATATCAGACAGAATATTTACCTTCGGGGTTCTTGTAGATGGCGCAAGTAAACTGATGGAATTGCAATTTGGGAAATGAAAAGGATTGTCAACAAAATTAGAGGCCTAAATTTCTTTGGTTGCTATACAATCTAATATTGTTATGGTGAAATCTGTCGAACGTGAAGCGGTTAATCGAAACATTCGTCACTGGATATATATGCACTTCTTAAAAAGTTGTTAGAAAAGCTTTACAATACTAAAAAAGTCGCCAGTATATTTACACTTTAATATAGGTCGATACCAACCATATAAAAATGTTCATGAATTAATACTCAATTTAAATCGATTGATTTAATTAATTAAATTCAACGTATCGTATTTTTAAAAAACAAAATAAAATAATACATGGACTTGAAGTTTTATGAAGTGAAACTTCTTTAGCATCGTTGTGATTTGAAAGTCGATGAAACGAAAAAGCGACAGTAAAAAGAGACAGACACATAAATTCATGAGTGAAGTGAAAACTTATTTAGCATCGTAGTGATTTGAAAGTCGATGAAACGAAAAAGCGACAGTAAAAAGAGACAGACACATAAATTCATAAGATTTAACGTGGGCGAAAATGAGATAGGAAGCATTATACAGTGTTTATTATGTTCGTGGTTCTCTTTGTGCTTTGCTTCGTACTCCCTCCACTCGTGTTAATAATTATCTGTCTTTGCATCACTATGATCATTACCTACTATTATCATCTTCCCGAAATTTTACATTCGTCTCATTATCTTGAAACCAAAATTTTTGAAGGTTTCACTTCTACCACGTGTGAATTGCACACATGCAATTTTATTTATATGTCAAGAGTGAGTGATTTTTGAGTGATTAGGTATGTGGCTCACATTCTTAACAAGTTCATCAATCAATTTCCTTTGAGCTTTACCCAAATCCCGATGATTACCAATGAAACGTTTGACGTAGGTGATGATTCTGTCATAGATTACCAATCATCATCATCATTTATATCCTCACAACAAACTATAACTTGACTAACAATAAATAAATAATGCAGGACATTTCACACAGCGCTATCTAGCCCCAAACTAAGCAAAGCGTGTACTATGGGAACCAGATAACTAATAGAATACTTATATACTTTTTTTTTGTAAATACATACTTAGATTAAATAGAGAAATATCCAGACCCGGAAAAACAAATGTTTGTCATGTAAAAATGTGTTCCGCGGTGGGAATCGCAACTGCGTCTCAGCCGGCTATTCGCCCACTGTGCCACGGAAACAATAAACACATACCTACTTACCCAAAAGTAAATAAAAATAATTGTTGTGAATTGGTTCTTCCAAATTTAAATAGTCGCGTTATCACAGCTACAAAAAGCATGGCATACTATCACATCACATTATCACAATACAAATATTTTACATAGATAACAAAATTCGTTATTATTAAAATCGTAATTTGTTGTTTATAACAACAATCGTTGAGGATAATTATTAGTTGTTGGTTGATCCACAGCGCGAGGCGTCACCAAACACCTCAAACATATTTTGTTGGTTTCTGGGTTTATTCAGCTATCATCGTCAGCGCAGTCTTTACAGATGCCCTCGCAGCCACAAAGGCGGCAGATGAGCGCACACAGTGCAATACAATACAGGCAACGCAGACAACGTCTACAATCACAACACATGGCGTAATTTGTTCAACAATTCTCTTTGCTCTGCTTCTTCTTGAACAATTATATTTTATTTAAGTCCATCATATTAGCCACAGAACGTAGGCCTAGCCCATATATTTTCAGAAAGACCGATCTTGTTCGGCTTCCATCCAACGGCTCCCAGCAACCTTTAATAGGTCGGCTTTCCATCTAGTAGGGGGCCGTCCTACGCTGCGCATTCCAGTGCGTGGTCTTCACTCGAGAACCTAGAGAGCTATATGAGGTGTGAGGTCGTCACTGACCTCGGTAGAAGACCAGCGCTGCAGTATAGCAACATGCTGTAGTTAATGCTGAGCTGAGGCCACCGCCACCGATATCATTTTTAGTTAGATTATAATTTTAGTAAGTTTATTAATAGTGTTTTCTTTTGTGTCATTTGTTTCTGTGTCCATTTGTGGTGGTCTGAATAAATATTTTTCTTCTTCTTCTTCTTCTTCTATATGCCCTGCCCTCTACCACTTCAGCTGTAATGTACATGTCATACTTGACTTAATTTAAAATTGTAAGAATTAGGGTACTGTTCTAACCCTTTTCGTATCAAATGGTTATATAACAAGAGTCTCTTCAAGCCCTTTTCTTTTTTCGTTTTCCTCTTATAACTTAAGCGGAAACATCAGAAGCGCCGATAGTTTCACTTTGCCGCACCGTTGGACAGCGCTCGTGAATATACGAAAACTTTAAAAGGAGAAATCATTCTTTGCTCCTGTTTGATTTTATATTGTCACTTTGCTTGCACTTGCTTCAGAAACTTTGCAGGTGCTAAAGTTTGGAAATGTTTTTAAGTATATTTTAATTTAAATCGTGATACAAACATATCTCATGGGGCGTGAGGTTTTTTATTTGTATAATGCATACAAATAAAATAAAAAAAATTTATGCTACATTGTTAAGTGGAGGATTGCCTCGTAGGTCACACACCTTAGAAATGCACTGCCCTGCGTCCATCAAACTTGAGGCATACAGGTGTAAAGCCTTATGTGCCTGTAATTTCACTGGCAACCATACCCTTCAAGGCGAAACACAGCAAGGCTGCTTGGCGGCAGAAATAGGGATGGTGGTAGTTAATAATACTATGATATTATTGCTTCAATGGAAACCGCCTCATTTAAAAAAATTTAATTTTTACGAGTACCGATCGATATCTCAGTGTAATTGTGAACTCATACAAAAGTTAATTTGGACACTAGAAACTGTCAAAAATACGCACATTCGCACTTCAAAGGTAACAGACAGTATCTACCCTCACGGGCCAATTCTCGCTTTCCAATTATAGAACAAAAGGGGTTGTACCGTTTCGCACATAAAGGGTAGTTGCTCTCTATTCCGGCCACTTACTCCCCTTTCCCTTTGTACTGTGTTTTAAAATTTCTACGTTACTTTGTGCCGCATTTACACATTACTGTAATACAGTTGCGATTCAGAAATAAAAATAGATTAGCCAATTGCATGTCCAAGTGCATTATGTTCGAGGGTTCCAAAGTTAATTAACTTTTCAATATAAATAAAACAAGTAATGGTAAATATACTGTGTTAGTAAAAATTTTGTTCATAACACACACTATACACATAACATTGTCCACACAAAGGTTGTCTAGAAGATATCACTTTACTTTACGTACTAACTCTATTTGTAAAAATTAAATTCTAAAGTTCTATATTTTATTTTGGTGTACAATAAAGAGTTATCTTATCTTATCTTATAACAATGACAGTTTCATAAATTATAAACAAAAACGAAACCAATGCATTATATTGGAGGCAGCTAAGATGAAAGTGTCATTACAGATTGTCATCCTTACATGTGACTGCCAGTCTGTAACTCCATCATACCTTTACAGTTTTTGTTGTCATTATAGTCATGTACCCTGCAAGTACCTACTGTATTTATCTATAAGAAGATACACTGTCATCTTAGTTGCCTCCAATATAATGCATTGGTTTTGTGTTTGTTTTATAATTTATGAAACTATCTTTGTTATAAGATAACATAACTCTTTATTTTAGACCAAAATAAAATATAGAATTTTAGAACTTAATTTTTACAAATAGAGCTAGTACAATGGGCAGTCTTAACGCTAAAAGTGATCTCTTCTAGACAACCTTTGTATGGACAATGTTATGTGTGTAAGAAATCAGACTCATTACTAAAATCATTTCTAAAAGGCAACCGTATAAAAGAGATACTATAGTAAATAAACAACTCAATAATAATAATAATAATAAATAGTAGAGAAGAATAAATAAATATATACTATTTGTTACAATACAGTGTGATACTCAGCCTGAAATGCACCGATGCGTTCCTTCCGTAACAATTATTTTAGTTTTCACTCGCTCGGACGGAAAACTTCTTGAATCCAGAACTTCGCGTTATGCTTCTGGATGCGAAGTGGTATGGAGCTTTTGTTTCAAAAAGTATCACACGTGTAGGTAGGTATTTGAACAATGTTCTACGGTTTCTTTGTTCAGCAGTGGAATACCTATTGCTGATAATTACATGAAAGTTTGTTTTATAATTTAATTTATTAATTTACCTAATTATTAATGAATTTATTAAATATATTTTTTTCCGTATGATTATTTGATTGATTTTATAGATATTATTTATTATTTCATTTATTAGTTTTGCCTATACTTTTTACTCCGTGTATTTTTCACTTTATGTTACTCTCTTATTAAACTAGATAATGCAATATTCATATGTTTATAGTAGCATTTAGTTGGTAGAAATATTAATTGATTCTTTTGTGAGTGTGCTATGTCGGTGATAAAATAATTAAACATACTTTAACATTATTAGAAATTCAGTCTCTCCGATTTGGATGAATAAATGCAGTATCAAGTTAGTTATAACAATCATAAATGTCTGTCAAAGCAAGTATTAGAAAACGCTTGGGAATTGCTTGTATATATACGATATATGATATATTGGTGGACATTTTCACACAGCGCTATCTAGCCCCAAACTAAGTAAAGCGTGTACTATGGGAACCAGATAACTGATAGAATACTTATATAATTTTTTTTTTGAAATACGTACTTATAATATATACTTAGAGAAACAACCAGACCCGGAACAAATATCTGTAGATCATGCAAACATTTGTTCCACGGCGGGAATTGAACCCGCTACCTCCTGCGTCTTAGCCGACTATTCGCCCACTGCACCACGATGGTCGTCAAAGTAGATCATCTGAGTAACATTCCGCACGATAACTAGGTTATGGAGCTGTTAAGATACTCTTCCTAACGACACTGCCGACTGCAACTGCCGTTTGCACGTGCAGCTGCCGCAGCCGGTGGCACTCGGAACGTCTACCATAGAAATACATTCAAAACAGTACTGTACACTGTACAGTACACTGCGGCCGCCTGCGTGCAGCTGCGGCACTTGCAGTTAGCAGTTTCAGTTGGCAGCAACGCTCGGAATAGTACTTTTAGTGGCATCTCCTTATTTCATGAAAAAATTGCTTTCCTCCTTTATGCGCCTCTTTTTTTATGTATTATCATTGTCTCTAAATCTTGACTTTCTACTATCTTCAATATCGGCACTCACAAAAAAAAGGCTATCTACGATGGACAATGGACACTGTGCGAGCGTGCTTTAACGTGTTAATTCCTACTAGAATATATCCGCAAGCAAATAGAAAACGTATTAAAGTTTAGAATGGCTAAGTTTATCCGACAGCAGGCGGTAACCTGTTTATGTCTCCGCGTCATGCTACGTTGACCACTGGCATGACTGTCAACCATTTGGTGCTGTTCCTGACCATGTGGGATGAGGTAAAAGCTAAAGCGTTATTAACTAATGAACTACCTATGACTTACTTGACAGCACGCTGGCATGCCACAAAAAAATTGTGCGTAAAGTGTTTATACAGTGCTTTTTTTGCTAGCGCTGGTGCCGAAATTTTGGCACCACAAAATGATCTCCATATAAACTTACCTTTAAGTTTATCATCATATCAGCCACATGACATCCACTGGTAAACATAGGCCTCCACCATCGATTTCCAGAGCGACCGATTTCGTACAGCCTGCATCCAACGACTCCAAGCAGTCTTTATCAGCCTTTACGTTAAAAAACATAAAATTTAAACTTAAACCCAATTTTCTATCTAATATAGAAAGGACCAGCTTACTAAATAATTCTACCAGTTCAATGGCGCACATCGGGAGTTGATGATGATCTGTTTGTATTATTAAATTAGATTTTTTGGTTTCGCGACTTTTTTAAGATATAAATTATCTTTATTTTTAGAATAAGTTGTTTACTGTCACTACAGATTCCTTTCAGGGACAGGAAGTAACAGTGCTACAAAAGAAGGAGCCCTAATATTTGATCGAGCGAAGTGAGCTCTCCAAATGCACTTGGGCAAATCGGCGTTGTACGTTTGTATGTATGTATGTATGTTTGTTTGTCCAAGGATAACTTTCGAAACATTGATCCGATCATCGTGAAATTTGATGTATAGGTAAGTAGTGATGGTACAATCCTGGTGTGACTAAATGAGCTCACAATGTGCGAGGGTTCTTGAGATATTAGGGTTTAAGAGGGGTAAAAAATATCAAACTGAGACTATTAGGTCAAATGGGACGTTTAATGAAAGTATTCATTAGTACATTTCAACCCTGTTTGTATTTTTATTTTAACTCTTGTAGCTTTTGAGTTAATAGCCATAACAAAAATTGAACTTTGGCAAAATTCACAGGATATACCAGTGACCCCACAGTACTGAAAGTTGGTACGCGTGTAGCTTTAGTGCCACAAATATAGATAAAAGTCACAAATATAGATAAAAATCCAGAATTACTGAAATTATTACCCTAGCCATCAATAAAGATGATTTATACAATACCTTAGAGCAACTAGTAGCACCTGTTGGGTGGCAACGCAGCCATTGCAGTGCATGGGATAGGATTTACAAAATGTACTCAAATCACAAAGATCGTAGATAAACCAAAGTGACTGATATAGCCCAGAGGATTAGCAAGCTTAAGTGGCAGTAGGCGGGCCACATAGCTCGAAGAACTAAGGGCCGTTGGGGCTGAAAGGTTCTAGAGTGGAGACTGCGCACTGCGGAAAAATGACCTCATAAAAATTACTAGGAGCAAGTGCATGCCGCACAAGATCAGTCGCACTAAATCTAGAACGTCCTACGGCTGATATGATGATGATAATCACAAACTCCTTTACTATTCATTAAATGAATGAAAACACTTTATTGTAGAAATAAACATAAAATAAAAATTCACAAAGCTACAAGTACAATGGGCGGTCAAGAAACCGCTTCTAAGTGATTAAATTAGAAGCGATTTCTTACAGAAAATCTTTGGATGGATAGGAACCTTAAACGTTCTGGAATTTAAACCGCTGCCAGCTCATTACATCGACCAAATGACCCAAAGGATTACAGGTTTCTAGGTTTACGACTTTATAATGACGAGCTATGTTGTAAAATATTGTGTTTATAGAGTTTAATCTCATGATTATTTTAATTACTCTACCCGTATAAGCGGGCGTGTGAGGGAACAATTATGATATGTATGCAGTAGTCTTTTTATTTCATTGTAACTTTAGCAAATATTTATGAAAATTAGTATTATATTTTCACAGTTCGTAGGTGAGCCATGTTTGGCTTAGAAGATGTACCTAATATCCGATACGGAGGTTATGAGTTGGCTCCCAGCAACTTTTATTAGGACGTATTTCCCTGTAATGGGCGTCATCCAACGCTTTGCTTTCCAGTGCGTGGTCTCCACTCTAGAACCTTTCTGCCCCAACGGCTGTCAGTTCTTCGAGATATATGCCCTGATCACTGCCAGTTCAGCTTGTTAATCGTCTTGGCTATATCTGTGACCTTGGTTTGTTTATATCTCCCCATTTCTGATTCAATCTCGTAAAGAAACACCAAACATTACCCTCTCCATAGCACGCTGAGCGACCCTGTACCTTCTTATATGCCCCTAAATACATATTAATAATAATGAGCAAATTACTTTACTTAGAAAACTTTCGTGATTTATTGAATCATTATTATAAATACGGGATTTATTACGTACCGTCTGACACATACGTTGTCTGAGCACATACGTGCAATGAAGAATGTCGACTCCAACAATTCTGCAGTGGCGGAACATGCCCTAGATTCTGATTCGACGCATTACATACGTTTTGACAAGGCCCGGGTCTTAGTGAGAGAGAAGTTCTTAGTTCCTCGCAAGTTCCGAGAGGCGATAGAAATAAGTCGTGTGCCGAACTTTAACAGAGATTGAGGACGGGTTCTAACGTCAGCCTGGAGGCCATGTCTTCATGATGCAAGTGACAGAAGAGTGTTTGAACCTGGCAGAGACATAGTTAGTGTTGTGTGTTTGCCTGTACCGAGAACTACCGAAAAGAGCAACAGTGATGATAATGATGATGATGCAGCCTGTCAACGCGCTGGGCCATCGTTGACTCAATCCCCACCACCGCGCCCGTCTACTCGTGCGCAGAGGGCTGCGGCGCGCAGTGCGAGGCGAGTCATTATTCGGAGCGGATCGCACTCACACTGATGAAGGTTCACGAATTGAACCGAAACATTATCGGTCGAAACGCCGATAAGACGGTACGTGATAAATCCCGTATTTATAATAATGAGCTAAATACTATTTAAAGTTTTGATATAGTAAGGGTTTTTAAAAAAAAAACGAAAACCATCAAGATACAGACATCAGTCGTCGCATTGAAAACGCTTGGTGGAGTTACTGGTACATGAAGCAGCTTATGAAGGGTTCCATTCCACCGACACTGAAGCGAAAACTCATAGACATATGTATCCTGCACATATTGACATACGGAGCTCAGACTTGCTCCTTGACAGAAGCACAAAAGTCCTAACTCAAGGTTTGCGCGATGGAGAGCGATGGAGAGAAGCATCCTTGGAGTGAAACGAATCGATTGGTTCAGAAATACCGACCTACGAGCCAAAACCGGCATAGCCAATGTAGGTATTAAAACCGCCCACTTACAATGGAATTGGCCAGGTCGAACCGCATGGTTCGAATTCATCCAGAACGTTGAGCGAATCAAGTCACCCAGTGGATACCGAACGGGCGACGCAGCCGTGACAGGCCCAGAAAAAGATGGAGAGACGACTTGGATGCGCTCAAATCAGATGGGTCAGAATTGGCTATGCACCGCAATGGATGGAGGCGAGTTTACAATCTACATTTACGAAGTAAATGTAAAATTATAAAAAAAATTATAAAAATTAATTATTTGAGATGACGATGCACTTTATGAAAGCTTGCCTGCTTTCATAAAATGTATAATAGGAACCGCAAGCAAGTTTAAATGAGCCCAAACACTAGTAGCCTACTATAATACATTCATAAGTTCCTTTATCTAGCATCCGTCTCCATCATGAGACCACCTCCATGATACCATATTATTGCATTGTCACTGAAGTTACATATGTATTCCAAATTTCTGCTCAATCGGTTGAGGGGAACGGGTTTAAAATTCAGTTGCAAGATTCCACCCGGACAAACATACATGCAAAAGCTTGTAAAAAAATGTCTAATTCAATTCAATTCAAGATATTTGTTTCTCAGACATGTCATCCATTTATTTAGTAAACAACAATACAATCTTAGAATTATTTATCTCTACATTCTCGTAGAGCCTCTACGAAGAATTATTCTCTCTGATCAAATATTTCAATCCAACTTTATTATATGGCTGCCATTCTCAATGCAAGTAACTGCTTCGAGTTATGGTGTGAAGTTCCAATTATCGCGGTTTCACTTGCTCAAGATTATCCAAAGTTCGGTTTTCGACGAAATTCGACGAACTTCGGTTAACTTCGGCGTCACTGAAGTAGCAATAGCAGCTAACTGCTTTTGAAAATACGAGTTGCAGTTATTAAATTTAATTAGGTCCTTGTTAGGAAGTTAGAAATGTTTTGAAACTTGTTTGCAATTTGTTTAGCCTATTTCTCGTTTTAATTTATACTAATTAAGATTATTGTAATGTGTAAAATTTAATGAAACAAATTATTTTGTTTAAGATGAAACAGTGAAAATCTAGATAAGGTACTTAACATGTTTTCAAAATAACTTTCTTGGAGATTTTATTTATTTAAGACTAGCTGCCGCCTGCGGCTTCGCAGGCGTGGTTTTTCATAAAAAGTAGCCTGTGTCTCAATCCAGGTTATAAACTATCTATGTACTAAACATTGAAATCGCTTCAACCGTAACGACGTTAAAACGTAACAAACAAACATACAAATAGATAATACCTCAATCGCGATCGTATTCAATTATATTTTCGCTTGTATTTTCTAAAAATTCAAAACAAGGACACATAATTTTCAATTTCGGGAAAGCAACAAGAGGCGGTGGTCGCGGTAAACGCCGTCAGGTGCAGAAACGTGCCACAGCTAAATTATAATGTAGCTTGTTTACTCTACAGTATGAAATTAACCAAACTACTGAACCGATTTTGATGAAATTTCTATGAAACCAATATGAAAGTAGGTATATCGTTTCAAATAAAATAAGAATTTACCAAATCGGTAAAAGAAACATAAAATCGAATTGCGTCCCTATAAAATTTGAGGGTTGCCCTCGATTTTTTGGATCCCATCATTAGATTCTGACTTGGTGCCAATGGAACCACCTGCGAAGTAATTACCATTTTAAACAAAATTATAATTATTGTATCGGTCCAGGCGTCTTCGAGTAATCAGGCACACAAAAAAAATATTCCGACGAATTGAGAACCCCCTCCTTTTTTTGGAGTCGGTTAATAAACATTCTTATAACAAACACTTCACCATAATTATTGTGATAGTGCATGATGCCAATAAGTAAAAAGGTTTGGTATCAAAAGGAGAAATTGTAGAACAAAACTTTTAAAACTTAAGTTGTTGACATAGTTACAATATTTTTCAAGCTTTGTAATCAATACAATAATTAAAACTCAAGTGGTTTCCTATCCGTCTTCGCCGGAATGCACATATGTATTCTATCACTTCTTTATAACATTCTCTTTAATCCCACATCACCTTCTTATCTAAAGGAGCGTTTCGAGTTTTTGTATCAGGCACACTCTCGAAACCTTCGTTCTTCCGAAGCTCGACAGCTTCGTACTCCCGTCCACAGTTCACAATTTTATGGTGACTCCTTCACAGTACAAGCTGTGCGACTGTGGAACGCCTTACCTTTCTCCATAAGGTCGTCTCGATCTCTTTCTATTTTCAAAGTCAAGGTATACAACCAATTTCTTTAGTTGTCTCGTAACTGCTAGTTAGTGTTTATATTATTTATCCTCTTTTTAAGTTTATGTTTATTATTCAACATAATTAACAGGTATATATTATTTGATGAGTTCTGTTTATGTATGTTTTATGTATGCTTAAAGGTACTCTTACACCGCCGTCTTTTGATTTTTCTTTAACCTGTCCATCCAAAGTTTGTCTGGAAGAGATCGCTTTTAGCGATAAGACCGCCAATTGTACCGTTATTTATTGTTTATTTCCTTTGTTACTGTATCTTTGTTTGGTATACAATAAAGAGTATTTCATTAATTATGGTTTGATTACTGGGTTGGAATCCAGAAATATCATCTCAATACACATAATATTTCTTCAACGGAAACTGGAGTATAACTATTGTAGCGGACGCCGAGCTATAGATTAAGTTAGGAAAATTGTTATGTTTAATTGCCTTGTATAGTATAAAGATTAGAGGCGAACGATAGGGTTGCTGCCGCCGAACTGGGCGTGGCAGCTGGGTTTTTTTTTTTTTTTTTTTCGAATGGACTAATCTCGCTGTTGGCCTCTGAGGCCGTGACAGCTTAACCGAACAATGTGGCAGCTGGGCGCCGCCGTTTTGTATATTTATAGTGTGCGAGCGAGAGGGCGCAACCCGTCCCTCTCCCACACTTATCGGATCGGCAGTATAATATTTATAGTGTGCGAGCGAGAGGGCGCGACCCGTCCCTCTCCCACACTATCGGATCAGCAATATTATATTGCAGATACCGGCCTATAAAGGCAGCGGCGCCCGCCCTCAAAAGTATTCAGCATTAAGACTTCGTCTAGAACAGTTCTAAGAAATAAATATTAATTAACAGTGATCGAGGGTTTACTTTCAACAACATACAGTCCACAACAGTTTAGTCCTTCGAACCCGGATCAGAACCCGAATCAGAATAGTTTAGTCCTTCGAACCTGGATCAGAACAGTTTGGTCCTACGAACCCGGATCAGAACCTGGATCAGAACCCGGATCAGAACCTGGATCAGAACAGGAATATTTCGACGGATTGAAGAATTGAAAAATCGACGACGTTACCATGGTGGTAACCCGGAGCCAAGCAGACGCCGCAGACCAGGAGCGTCGCGACACCGAATGTCGCGAACTGGAACGCGAGCTGCAGGGAGAAGCCGGAGCCGATCTTCAAGCCATCGAACAAGAACGAAGGCGAAGGCTATCGCTGGATCCACCTGCGTCACCAAACCCACGAGGCGGTGTCGCGATCGAACCAAGGCCTACGAACGTGGCCACCGATGACGGTGCTGGGGGTGCCAGACCCCGGTCCCCCGCACAATCGGTACGATCGACCGCAAGCACTGCCACGAGGACACGGATGGTGGAGCTGGAGGCTGAAGAAAAGTTAGCCGCCCTGCGAAGAAAGGAGCTTCAGATCGAGGCAGACCTTATTAGGAAGCGGTTGGCTGTGAGCCTAGCAGTCATTCAGGATGACCAGGAAAGCCTTCACGGTGATAACGGAACCGATCATCATCAGAAGGTTGACGCCTGGCTCCAATCGAACACCCTTGATGCGCGAAGGGAACGACGGGACGTGCCTAAGTCCAGAACCAAGGACGACCGACACCTAAGGTTCAACGTGAGGGACAGATCAACCACTCCCGTCAGATCAAGAAGTAATGTTGACGCCTTGATCGAGGCCATGGAAAAGCTGGCCAGACCCAGGATCAAGTGTCCTGACTTGCAACCATTCTCCGGAGCTTCAAATGAGTGGTTGGCATTTAAGGCCGCCTTTCAAGATTCAACAACAATATACCGGCTGACACCAGCAGAAAATCTGCAGCGGCTAAGAAGCTGCCTGAGAGGAGAAGCCAGGAAACTGGTGTCTGCCCTGCTGTGCACTGCAAGCAGCCCGGACATCATCCTGAAGACGCTCGAACAATGCTTCGGGCGACCTGAGACCATCATCGACCGAGCCTTAGATGACCTTAAGAGGTTGCCGAAGCCAGGATCATCAGCGGTAGAACTGAACGTGTTCGCTGTTAAGCTTCAGAACGTGGTCTGCGTAATCAAGGGCATCAACCGCCAGGGGTACCTTTTTAACCCCATGCTGGCCCGAGAAGTATTAGAAAAGCTGAGCCCTCACATCAAGGCCCGGTGGTGCGACTACGCAAACGAGCAAGAAGGAACAGCGGACCCAGAAATCGTCGTGCTATCTCGCTTCCTCATGCGAGAGGCAGACCGAGCGCTCCGATATAGTTACGCTCCATCTGCAATAGCAACCGCTGCCAAGAGAGAACCCAGGCCGACCATCACCGATGCCAGGCCGAAAAGGAAACCGAACGCCATATACAATGTGGCTGAAGACGAACATCCAGACAAATGCTCGATGTTCGAGAAGCCACACAAGCTACCGGACTGCCCGAAATACGCAGCGCTATCCGTAGATGAACGGTGGGAGCTTGTGCGCAAGAACAGGCTTTGCTTCAAATGTATCGCCAAGAGACACATGCGCCTCCACTGCAAGGCCAAGCAGTGCAGCATAGGACAATGCCTACGACCTCATCACACGAGTCTGCATCAGCAAGATAAGGAGGAACGTCCCGAAAACCCGAGGTCCGAAGCAGGCACCGCAGAATCTGTCCTGACGATGGCAACACCGACCGCCACCAGCAAGAGGACAGTGCTGCTGAAGATGTATCCAGTCACTGTCGTGGGACCACGGGGGAAGATCCGCACACACGCCCTCCTGGATGAAGGGGCTACAATCTCGCTGATCGATGAGGAGTTGGCGCAGAACATCGGTGCAAAGGGATCGCTGCTACCGCTACGGATGCAAGGAGTCAAAGTGACACAGGAAGAGAATAATAGCAAGCTGGTCACCATACATTTGAGGGGAACAGACAGAGAGCTGCTCAAATTTCAAGCAAGAACAATCAAAGGCATGAAGTTGATTCAGCAATCCATACCGAGCACGCTTCTGGAGTACGAACATCTCCGAGATCTATCGCGAGAGGAAGTGTGCTACGATACCGTACGGCCTGGAATACTGGTGGGAGCAGACCACTAGGAATACATTGTAACACAAGAACTGCGCGTCGGTAAACGGAATCAGCCGGCCGCATCCCGAACTCGACTAGGATGGGTGGTGCACGGGACTGTACCACGCACCATCATCGAAGATCGAAACAGCGTTCTGCACGTCTACACTCCGGAACGAAGAGTGGAGGCGAGAGAGCAGCAGGACAATCATCTCCACGACTTGGTGGAGCACCATTTCAGCATCGAAGCGCTCGTCATAAGCCACATGTGAGTGACGCGGATCAGCGAGCCGCTAGAATAATCGAGCGAACTATAAAGAAGACGGACAAGGGCTACGAGATCGGACTGCCCTGGAAGGCGGACGGCATGAAATTGCCTCCGAGCTATAGTGGAGCGCTCCGTCGTCTCCACAAAATTGAAGTGAAGATGGACGCTGACTCAGACTTCGCTAGAAAATACACCGAGCAGATAGAGAACCTACTGCAGAAAGGATACGCTGAGCCATGCGACGGCGCTGAAAAGACAAGTCCGGTCTGTTGGTACCTGCCACACTTCGCGGTACAGAACGTCAACAGATCGGGGAAACAGAGGCTTGTCTTCGACGCGGCAGCGAAAAGTCGCGGAGTCAGCCTGAACGACCATCTCCTGGAAGGGCCGGACCTACTGATGTCACTACCAGGCATCCTGTTTGATTCCGGGAGAAACGCATCGCAGTCACGGCAGATGTACAGGAGATGTTTCTCCAAGTGAAGATTCGTCGGGAAGATCAACCGGCACAACAGTTCTTATGGAGAGGCGCCGACAGAGAGAAACCACCTCATCACTTCAAGATGACGAGCATGATATTCGGCGCCGCGAGCTCTCCCTTCATGGCGCATTACGTACGCAACCACAATGCGAAAGAACACGCTCAAACTCACCCTCTCGCCTACGAAGCCATCACTCGAGATCACTACATGGATGACTTGGTAGCGAGCTACGAGGAGGAACAGGAAGCCCACCGCGTGATTACTGAAGTACAAGCAGTTCACGCTGCGGCAGGGTTCACACTGCGAGGCTGGAGCGCTAGCAACAATAGCGTACTGCGAGACGTACCCGAAGAACTGCGAGCGACCACACCGACTCAACTTGGAAGAAACGGGCCAGAGAACAAGATACTCGGGCTGCACTGGAACGCCGAGCGAGATGAATTGGGGTTTAACACTTCAATGAACAGAGTCCCCGCCGAAGTGCGTGCACGAAGTCGCGCGCCTACCAAGAGAGAAGCACTCAGCGCGGTCATGTCCATATACGACCCTCTTGGACTGCTGAGCCACTGCACCATACGCGCGAAGATCATCCTGCAGAGCCTGTGGCGCTTGAACATCTCCTGGGACGAGCCTATCCCTGATGAGGAGAACGACCTTTTCGCCACGTGGCTGGGACACCTCGCCGATCTTTCGGGTCTGCGACTGGAACGACGCTACGCGATGGAAGACGACCAAAACTTGGAGCTGCACGTTCTGTGTGACGCCAGCGAACAGGCCTACTCCACTGTGGCATACTGGCGCGACACACGACCCGACGGAAGCGTCAGACTGAGTCTCGTGGCCGCCAAGTCAAAAGTGGCTCCGAAACGCGCGCAGACCATTCCCCGCCTGGAACTGCAGGCGGCTGTCATCGGTGCCAGACTGGCTGACACCGTCAAGAAAGAACATCGAGTCCAAGTCAAGAGAACAGTATACTGGACCGATTCAATGACGGTGATTCACTGGGTGCGGCACGACGCGAGACGGTACACTCCGTTCGTCGCCCATCGCTTGGGTGAGCTAGCAGAGCTCACTCATAAGAAAGAATGGCGATGGGTGCCCACCAGGGAGAACATAGCCGACGATGCGACGAGATTCACGAGCACACCAATCTCCATAGAAAACCGCTGGTTCCAGGGACCAGAATTCTTGCTCCGCCCCGAGGATCAGTGGCCGACAGAAACGACATCGAGCGAAGATGGCGAGGAAGAGGTGATCCTGCATGTTACGGAAGAAAACAAAGCAGGGGAGTGGCTGCCAGATCCCGCACGCTTCTCCAAAAACGAGACGCTAGTCAGAGCGTCAGCCCGCGTGCTGGCATTCATCGACTTATGTCGACGCCGAGCCTCGGGACTAGAACATCGACACATCGAGGAAGCGGAACGCGCTCTCCTACGTCAAGCCCAACAGGAGAGCTTTCAAGACGAGCTGCAGAAGCTAAAAGCATCTCGTCCGATCACCAGGACGAGTCGACTGTTTCGGCTGGACCCAGTCCTGGAAGACGGCATCCTGCGCGTCAGAGGCCGCATCGGGGCGGCTGATACACCTCTCGAGGTGAAACAGCCCATCATCCTCGACGGCCGTCACCGGATCACCAAACTCATCGTGCTGCGAGAGCATTGCGCAGCGGGGCACGCGAACCGCGAGCGCGTGACGAATGACCTCCGTCAGAAATATTGGATCATTCATCTACGGCTCACCGTGCGCACCATTGAGAAGGACTGCGCCCTATGCCGAAGGAGGCGATCGAGACCTCTGATTCCGGCGACGGGGGACCTGCTACGGGCACGCCTTGAGCCCTACCACCGCCCATTCACCCACTGCGGGGTGGACTATTTCGGGCCGACGATAGTGAAGATTGGACGCCGCCGAGAGAAAAGATGGGGCGCACTGTTTACGTGCCTCACCACACGCGCGGTACACCTGGAGCTCGTGTCGTCATTATCCACGAGCTCTGCGATCATGGCACTGCGAAGAATGGCGGCGCGAAGAGGTTGGCCGCGCACCATGTACTCGGACAACGCGACCAACTTTCGAGGGGCCAACAATGAGCTGCGAGCAGCCTACGCCGAGTGGGCACCAGCGCTGCAAGACGAAGCCCTACTACACCGACTGGAATGGCATTTCATCGCGCCGGGGGCTCCCAACCAGGGAGGAGCCTGGGAACGACTGGTGCGATCCATCAAAGTCGCATTGGCCGCCACACTGAACGAAAAGGAACCGACCGAGGAAGTCCTGCTCACCCTGCTGACAGAAGCCGAGTTCTCTGTGAACGCGAGACCTTTGACTCATGTCAGCGTGAGTCATGAAGATCCAGAAGCTTTGACTCCAAACCATTTCCTCTTGGGGTCATCCGCCGGCCTGCCCACCGCCGGACAGCACAGCGAGACCGATCGACGCACCTGGAAAGCCAGCCTAGCGCTCGCTGACCATTTCTGGCAGCGCTGGGTCCGAGAGTACCTGCCCACATTGGTGCCACGGGGAGAACCCTCAGACAACAAGAGGCGACTACAAGTCGGGGACATCGTCATCGTAGTCGACCACACCCTCCCAAGGAATGTGTGGCCCATGGGGATCGTCGAGCGCGCCTACACGGGTCCAGACGGCGGAGTACGAGTGGCAGACGTCCGAACGAAGACTGGCGTCTTCAAGCGGCCCGTGAGAAAGCTCATCGTCCTGGAGAAAGAAGAGGCTGCGCGAGCTGTGCCGGTGGGAGAAACTGTAGCGGACGCCGAGCTATAGATTAAGTTAGGAAAATTGTTATGTTTAATTGCCTTGTATAGTATAAAGATTAGAGGCGAACGATAGGGTTGCTGCCGCCGAACTGGGCGTGGCAGCTGGGCGCCGCCGTTTTGTATATTTATAGTGTGCGAGCGAGAGGGCGCAACCCGTCCCTCTCCCACACTTATCGGATCGGCAGTATAATATTTATAGTGTGCGAGCGAGAGGGCGCGACCCGTCCCTCTCCCACACTATCGGATCAGCAATATTATATTGCAGATACCGGCCTATAAAGGCAGCGGCGCCCGCCCTCAAAAGTATTCAGCATTAAGACTTCGTCTAGAACAGTTCTAAGAAATAAATATTAATTAACAGTGATCGAGGGTTTACTTTCAACAACATACAGTCCACAACAACTATAGTGCCATTACAGGCGTTAGCTCTTAACTTAATATGGTGTCGTTAAAAAAGAACCAATGAACATACACAACAAAAAAAAACAAAAAATGGTTTGTTTGCAATTTAACTTCAAGACATAAAAACACCTGTCAACAAGATGTCGAAACGGCAAAACATTTTACCTTATTAGAATCTATTGGAGAATAGTGTAGAAATTAATAATATTGGCCATGATTACCACTTAGCATCAGATACTTGTTCCATCTATGAACATACTACTTACCACTTGCCTGTAACCCCTAATTCAGATTGAATTCTGTGGTAGGTCTGCAACTAAACGGAATTCTGAATCAGTTCCGTAATGATTTGAGTTTCGTTACGAGGATAATTATGGACAGGGCCTGCCAGTGAAACATTTCGGGCGTATTTGTAATTCAAGATCAATGTTTTTGGCGTTGGAGAATTCTCCCACATAATTTTTGCAAACCAAATTACATAATATTTAAAAGAAAAACGTATTTATGACGTATTAAATCAGTTGGCTGGCTCCCATAGCTTTGCTTAGTTTGGGGCTAGATAGCGCTGTGTGAAATGTCCAGCAATATTTATTAATTTTATATGCCCTAACCACTGCCACTTCAGCTTGCTTTTGTGTTATGTCGGTGACATTGGTTCTTCTACGAATCTCTTTATTTCTGATTCGATCTCGTAGAGAAATATTGATGGTTAGTATTCGAAAGGGTATTTGATAATAAACAAGGATGAAGTACAAATTATTCCATTACTATCCCTCGTTATTCGAGCCACGATCTGTTTGTTTTGACTCGGGTACATTTCGACCGGATACACTTACTGGATAAAGTATCCGGAGATTTAAGGCTTCAGCGGGCGTGTTACAGGATAATGTTTGCGATGCGAATTTAGAACGAATATTCCTAGAATAATAGGGTGAGTGCAATTGAATGAGTATGTAGAAAAAACTTTATTTACACTAGAAACGGGATATTTACAATGATTTGTGAGTTTTTAATGAAAATAGTGTCAATGTAAATTCTGTAATTTTTTAACCTATTTTTATATGCTTTTATGTATAAGTTACCTGTACATATATATTTATGTATTATGATTATTATGTTAGATATTTAAATGTATTTAGTAATTTAGAGTCTGTTTTTATTATTAGTGTTGAAATACCTTTCTTCTGTGTCACGCCTTACCTTCTTTTAGCACGACCAAGATGACTGGTAGATAATGCTATTAGCATTAAGTCCTTCTATCACTATTCTGTTTCGTGTGAAAGTATTAATAAAAAAAATTGTATCAAACGGTATATAGACAAAACTTGTTATTGGCAAGTTGGAAGCAAAGAGAGCATTTGATACCACGTTATCCGACCTTCCGTGGAGCAGTGAGCAAAAAGCAGGCCGAGCAGGAGTTTGCAGGTTCAATTGTCACCACGGAACAAATGCTTGAATGTTCTACAGATGTTTATTTCGGGTCTAGAAATTTCTAAGTAATGCTATTGTCTAATTTAGAAGACGAGATGTCAAAGTCAATGATGGATTTAGTCCTCAGTTCCCGATCTAAAAGATTACGTAAGCAACCAATCTAACTTGAAACCCTCCAACATTATTCGAAACTATACCCACACAACTTTCAAAATTATCATAAAACATGGCAGACTTGTCGATATTCTAAGAGATATCTACAGCTGTTTGTTTTGGCATAAGAAATATTCCTTAAAGACCAGGAGCTAATACCGTCTGAAGGTACGTCAACTCTTATATTTAATATATACATATAATATAAAGCCGAGCTTTCTCTCTGATTGGTCATGAGAAATAAAAATATATATATAACATAATATAATATGCATATATAATACTTAGATATTTTATTTAAAAATATATATACCTATAGGGTGTTTGATAATATACGCACAAAAATGAAAGGGGTTATTTTGATGAGCATAATACATAAATTTGTGAAATGTTTACCATAGATATGTGAAATTTATTTTGACATGAATCAACAAACACTTTATTAAACTCATGTTATGCTATTGCATAATGCTTGCCATCTAACCACAGATACTGTATTGGTGACGTCTCGAGATATCTCTTGTTGTCCCTTTCTAACCCAGAACCCGCAGCCATTTCCGAAAGAAATATCAAATCGGCCTTTTTTTTGGATGTCGATTACAAGAATAGGCAGTAAGTTTTATATTTTCATCTAAACTTAGTCAATTTTCTTTAACATTTGATAATATAACTAGTAGCTATTTTTCGAGAAGTCTTTTTCATGTTTTGAGAAACCGTCACTTGAATATCATCAATGTATTACCAAACATCCTGTATACTTTTATCTTTATATACTCATTAACTTCACTTAATTCACTATCATTACTACGCTCTCAATTATCACTGTTAATTGTAGGAACTATATTATTTAGAGAGACCTTTAATTGGCTGTATAATCGTAAATACATAATTTTACAGCTGTTTTATTCTTGTACCAGTTGTTCTTGATAATAAAAAATAAAAAATTGTGATTTACTATGATCTTAAAAATTTCATTGATGAAAGATTTTAGGCACGTGAGTTTTTTGCAGAACCCACATAAATTTTCATGTTCCCTGATGATTCCCATTATAATTTACATCCTAAATTAGATTCCATTATTGTTTTCATAAAAATTATTAAACAAAACATTTTATACAGTTACTTGACATCAAATTTAAGGCCGATAATTTTGTTAATTGTTACTCTTTAGTTGATATAAAGTTTGTTTGACAATTTTAAATTTTCACCCCCGTGTTAAGATACATAAATAAATATTTCTGGACATTTCACACATCGCTATCTAGCCCCAAACTAAGCAGAGCTTGTACTATGGGAACCAGATAATTGATATAATACTTATATACTTTTTTTTGTAAATACATACTTATAATATATAGAAATCACCCAGACACGGAACAAATATCTGTAGATCATGCAAACATTTGTTCCACGACGGGAATCGAACCCGCTACCTCCTGCGTCTCAGCCGGCTATACGCCCACTGCGCCACGGTGGCAGTCAATATCATAATCTTGATGTAAGACCTTATCGACCTTACCCTGGCTAGTAAGCAAAGCAAACTTTCAAGAACCGATGATACAACATTAAATCACACTTCACACTAATCATCAAAAGTTTAGATGTTTGTTTGTTTGTTATTTAATCACGTCGTAACGGCTTAACCGATTTCGATGAAATTTAGTGTGTATGTAGATTATAACCTGGATTAGCACATATACTACTTTTTATTCCATAAATCAGGTCCCATGGGATAAAAATGGGGTAACAAGTTGCAACAGCGAGCTTAGCTTTATTTCTAGGTTACCTACACATTAAGTAGTATAGTAGTAATCAGTGTAATATTCATATAAAACAGATAAACAAATTTAAAGTTGGCCGACTGTACGCATTGTCAGATTTCAGTGTTAAAAAGTTATATTGGGTGTCTAGAAGTATGATCGATTGCTTTTCTAAAAGATATTGGCAAATGTGGTAGGTGTTCTATACAAACTGAACAGCAAAAATGTCTAAACAGATGTGTATCGAATACGTTACGTTTTATTACCGTCGCAAAATCAATAAATTGCACACTTTCATTCATATACGACATATTAATTCGATAAAAACACTTATTTAATGAGATTTCAAATAAGTCAATATGATGAATATTTGAATGATGAACACACACTGGCAAGCGTAGCGTAGGATGGCCTCCCACTAGATGGAAGGTTGCTGGGAGCCGTTAGGTGCAGACTACATGAGATCGGTCTCTTTGGAAATCTATGGGGGAGGCTTTTGTTCACCAGTGGACGTCCTAGGGCTGATATAATGATGAATATTTCGATATTTAAGACTGAAAGTGTGCAATTTTATTGTTTTTTCGGGAATAATAAGACGTAACATATTTGATACGCATATGTTTAGTCATTTCGGCTGTTCAGTTATCTAGTGAATGTCAAATGATTGTTTGTATTAGAATCGTACCACCATAAGATGTTTATTTACGCACAAAATAAATACTTGCTTGTAAATTAGAATTTGAATATGTAATTGTATCTGGAGGATGCTAGTTTTATTCAATTGACACGTCTTCCATAATATGCCTTAGATACTCAGCTTATTATGACACCCCATATATTCGTAAGTAAATCCAGCTAGTTTCAATAAAATTTCAATAAAATGAAAAAAACATGTTAAAAAAATATTACACTCTTTTGGCAGTCTGGCAGAAATATAATATTAAAACTAGATGTCCCGGCAAACTTCGTACCGCCTTGACATGCATATGTCAATGTATGTACATTCCCGATAGAATTGTTAATCGGCCATCTTTGTATGAGAATTTTTTTTTTTTCGTGAACTTTTCAAATATTTTAATAGTTATTCTGCTATTCGAAGCGGAGCCAAATCCAACAAATCAAAGATCATGAAAATGGGTCCCGCCGTTCTCGAGTTATAAGTGTTCAAACAAACCCGACTTTGTTTTATATATTAAGAAGATAATAAATCTATATTTCAGGCAACAATAGAAAAGTATAAGATATGAAAACTTAATTCTACGGTCCATATATATAAATTTTATATAATATAATATATACCTTAGTGACTAACATACATATTATACGTGAAACTATTTGCAAACACATAAAGTACGCGACATGTAACGCACTTGCGCTGTGTCGCGTAGTCGCCCACGAATACGAAACAACACACTTTTCAGCCAAAACACTTCCTTTGAAAGAAAAATTTGCAATCCGAAAGATTGGAAATCATTGATGCGCGATTCCAAGCGTTCGACCCTTAACTGCCTTTTTCTTCACATATTCCAGCTCGTCCTCTACCTTCGTGGAATAGTGAAGACGCGACATGTAGAGCAGCGTCACAGGTACGACCAGGCGTAGGAGATAGTTCGCCTTGGTCTGCGCGGTGCTGCTCTGTCTGTATATATAATATAGGTTCGTCGATCTACTTTTTCCCATCTGAACGCCCTCGCCCCACTGCACGCGCGGCCACCAGACGTCGGCGGACTGTGGAGAGCCAGCCCCAGAGAGCTCCTGCAGGAGGTTACGGACGCCGAGGACGCGGTCTCCGATGCCTCCACCCCCTCATAGCACCACACACCCATAAAAAAAAAAAAAAAAAAAAACTGTAACCGCTAGCCTGTGGGAAAAAAAAATCCACAGGGGGCGCAGGCGCAACGCGCCTAACCAAATGACCCGGGGGTAGTCGCCCCCGGAGTTGAGGCTAGGGCAATGACCAAACTGGTCGACGCCCTTACCCTAGCCCTCCACCAGGTAAATGCGAAAGTAACTGATTGTTTGTTACCTTTTCACGACAAAACGGCTAAACGGATACTGAAATTTGACAAGAAGGTAGAGTATATTCTGGGGAAGGACCTATGTTACTTTTTACTCCACTGCGCAAAAGGAAGGTAATGTTTTTATTGAAAAACCGCGTTTGCGAAGCCTTAGTCAGGTCAGCTAGTAGGTACATATTTTGGCAAGTTTATACAACATGATATTTGATGTTATTCTTATTAATATTATGATGATGATGATGATCATGCACGGTTATCTAAATTGCTCGAGTCCAATTTAACCAATCTTCTTTAGAACACGCGAATTCGAATTTCATATTATTGCTCTATATATATTTTTTATTGTTAATTTAATCCAGGCAGAATGCATTCACCGACTAGTTTAAACAATTATTTTGCCCGTATAGCTCCAGATAAACTCATGAAAGTCCTGGAAATATTCAAAGTGGGTAATTATGCAAAGAGCAGAAATAACATTCAAGATAAAATGTAAAACAAAACTCTATATTACCGGTTTAACAACCTTTGAAGAGTGAGTGGAGCTTAGCTTTTGATAAATACATATTAAAGTTAAATTAGTACTTGCTGGAAATTATATTATACAAATTTATGATACATACCTATCCTTCCATACGTCTATTTAGCCGTCATTTCAGCTATTTTATTTTCCACACAATTCATTCACCTATCTATCTCTTCTTTCTCTACTTCTATAAATTCACCTAAATCATATTCTAAAACTCTTCTAGTCAAAAGACGTAGCGTGTACCATTGTAAACTGCATCATCGCTTATCATTAGGCGAGATTGTGGGAAAACGCTAGACTTATAAAAAAAAATCTTCGAACAATATACTATGCCCAATATACCCATACTCCTCAATTTTTCTATCACTGACATGAACTGAAAAAGAAACATAGCTACTCTCATTCTACATATGTATTTATATTAAAACCCCAGAAAAATCAATAGTCAATTTTATTAGGTACATATATAAAATTAAACCTGCTTCCAGTTCATTTTTTCCGTCCAAATGTTGTTCTATTTTTAAATAATGCAACAAAGTGAACTATGAAAAACAAAATTATTATAAAATAAAACTGACACTGGCAAGCGGTGCCTTGTTACAAAAAATAATAAAATAAAAAAGCTGCAAAGTTTTCAACGTGCCTGCTTCATACTGAGTTTTCAGTATTTTCCACCAGACTGCGCTTTGAGATCGTGAGCGGGTCTCTTATTACCTATGAGAACATATTCGTAGATACACGTACGTTCCATGTATGTGCATATTATGGTATTGTAGGTACAGGAACGTAGCGTTGCAGACTGTTTGAAGATAATTAACATGTCATACCCTCACTCACGCCTTGATATTATCAGATGATTTATATTATCTTGTCAGACACCTAGTCTCGCTATCTATATTTAAGTCCTCCAAACACTAATATTTTTCTGCGTGAGATTAAATGTAATTAGATAAAATTCTCGTGTAGATAAAGTTCTCAAAGTGTTTGTAACAAAACTCATCAGAAACGGCTTGACCGTTTCTTATGAAATTTTTTGTGTGTATTCGGTAGGGCTGAGAATAGGACGTAAACTATTTTTCATACCTCTTTGTGAAAAGGGTGGTCCACCCCATTTTTTTTTCTAGCTGACCCCTCAAACGCAGAAAGTTTCAGAGCTAAACTGAGATTGTTCCTCATTGATTTCCAAAAGTCTCACGAACTCCTCAAAAACGAAATTTCTATATTGTAGTTTTTCCATTTTTATTCACTCCTTTATATATCCTAATATCCTTTCTCGCTTCTGGCAGCCTGATTATTTAGCAGTTTGGCCTTTGCTTAGCAGTGGGACTGATTAATGTACATTCTCGCCTAGTTCTCCCCAATCATCTACATTTTTCTTTTTTTGTTGTAACTTAATATAGCTATTATTTATTATTTATTTATTATTTTCTTTGTGTGGTAACTTATATTTATCTATATATTCATATTTTTTGTAATTGTAGTACTGTGCGGGCATCCGTGATATCTTCATTTTTATATGGTTCCAACGGAAGATCAGCGTTGTGCCAAAAGCACAACAAATGCTGAGTTGGACGCCTTTTTGTGACGTCGGTCGTTCAGATATAGGTAATTGTGAGACACACATTTGTTAGGTATTGCTGTTCTTGTGTGCATGAATATGTTCTCTTGTGTGTGCCTTACTTGTGTGCTGTGTGTGTTTTGTACCGTCACAAATAAATGTTTTTTCTTTATTTTTTTCTTTCTTTCATACTTCTGCTTTCTGCTGAGTTAAATTCATTTTTTTTCCAATGTCCTTTTCTGTTCACGTACGCCACTATAATCAACTATCTCTATATTCAAAGTAGAAAATTATTAAAGTACTAATATCACTATTAAAAAATAGAAATATAATTAGGTTAGTGGTAGAACGATGAAAATTTATGGTTGTATGTATCTTTTATTGTCGAATCATAAAAAAAAATTGGGTTGGACCACCCTTCTCACATAGAGGTATGAAAAATAGTTTACGTCCTATACTCAGACCTACCGAATATCCAAAAAAATCATAAGAATCAGTCAAGCCGTTTCGGATGAGTTTTGTTACAAACACTGTGACACGAGAATTTTATTAAATTAGATTCATAATTTTTTATTGTATACTTTTACCACTTTCCTCATTTGGAATCCGTAAAAGCAGCGTTTTCATAAACCGATTTTTGCATGAAAAAAACACAAAAATGTTGAAATAAATGATTAGAATTTACGTCACCTTTCCCACATGATTCTGGAACGTTCGCAATACATCAAAACACCGCAGGTTCTCAGCGTGGTGAGATTAACCGAGAAAGTAGAATGTATAAGTAATAGGTTGCTGTAGCACTGATGGATGGAACACAGTTAATAAGGCACTTTTATTAAAATAACAGAACCGTTTAGATTCTACAAAAGCTTTGTTTCACATCCTAAGACCGGCCACACAATTATTTTTTATTTCTTGTTTTTATGACGCGGCTAGCATAATCGCCATGTTTATTATAAGTAGGAAACACGATAAATATTGTTTATAGGATGATGGCATTGGAGCGTGAGATGTAGAAAGAAAAGTAGACACCTTTGCTCAGCAGTGGGACACAAGATGTTGCCAAAAAAAAACAGATCGTCTAAGTACGCACCATACAGATTGATTCTAGTGTGGGTGCCACAGGTTACCGTGTCATGGATTTTCTATAAGCGAAACATATCTACTCTGTGTACTGTAAACTTTGAGCCCCACTTCCACAACGATCCCTAAACGCATTTAGTTACTAAACATGGTTAAATTTGACGAATTTGTATGATTTGATAACTCCACAAATCATAAGTATTTAGTCACTAAATACATACGTATAGGCATCGTTGCGATTCGCCCTTAATGTTGAATCCTGTATTTTAGGATTATGTAGTGATAGTTGATTTATATCATCTTAAAAGGAATTTATAACATTTATAAGATGTTAAACATTTACCCGTCTGTATAACCAATGTGTCCTGCCAACAATGACTTACGGTGCCGAAACATGGGCGCTCACTAAGGAAACTGTGTACAGAGTACGAGTTGTACAGAGAACCATGGAGCGCGCCATGCTTTGCATCAGCCTGCTGGATCGGGTTCCTAATACCGAAATCCGACGCCAGACGAAAGCCCAAGACGTTGGAGTGGTGGTGGAACTTAAGTGGAACTGGGCAGGACACTTGACTAGACGAGGTAATGGCAGGTGGAGTAAATTTTTGACCGAATGGTGGCCAAGAACAGACCTAAGAAGATAATTATTGATTAAAACGGGTATTTATCGCGTATGTACCTTTTTTATAGTCTAGAATTTGAAAAATTCTACACCTAAGAAGTCCAGGACGTCCGTCGGTGCGGTGGAACAACGACATAAAGAAAGTCGCGGGCAACTCCTGGATGCGCGCAGCACAGGACCGAGAAGGGTGGCGTTTACAAAGGGAGGCCTACACCCAGGAGTGGGTACTTATGGACTGTGGATGATGATAAAGATAAGATGTTATATATCACCGTGTCCTGATGCATAGGACATTAGGTACACAGTCCATGTACCTAATTTGTGCGTTTGCAATAAAACAATCACTCAACCGTCTCAGGACACAGGTGGGTCGCAGCAGGCAAATTATGAGTAAATGTAGCCCCATTGGAGAGTCGGCGACTAGTTGCCCATGCGGTACAGACCCTTAGACTATGGCACACTTGCTGAGCTGCCTTGAGTGCTAGACTTGTTTTACGTGGCATTACAATGGGATCGTCTCACTGAGACTTACAAAACAGGCAAATTAAAGTCTCGTTGCCTGTAATTTTACGAGCACCTACCCTTAAATCTGAATTTTTGCTACAATATACACTGAAAATTTTACCATTTTTTTATTCGTACTCTGGTGACAAAAAGTATCTACACTTTAGTTATAAGTGCAACATAATATATTTCTTAATTGGTATCAACTACGAACTTTTTAATGAATAAAGAGCAACAAAACAGGTCAAAAAAATGTTGTCAAAGAACCTTTTAATTGTTAGACATCGAGCAAACAGCAGGTTTGTGACAATATAAAGTTTTTAATTGCAAAATATGGTAAGAGAATAAAAATACCTTACCTTTGTTATTGTATGGTTTATTTTGCGAACAATTCGTTGTAAAGATGTATGATTGTACATAATATATGATCCAAAAAATTATTACAACTTTGGCAAAAAAATTATCATTAGAGAACTAAAATAAGATATACATTGAGCTTGAAACGAAAATGTATATTCCAACTTATTTATTTTCTGTGGCATTCAATTTCCTTTTCGCAATATATATAGGTATATCCATTAAACCAACTTTGTTTTGGTGTTGTCTGTTGCCATCTGCTAATTTTATTTCCGTTTTTTAATTCTTCTTCAATAGAGCTACATTTACTGAATCGGAACATTGAACTCAGTGCAAAAGAGCTCTGCAGTGCAAAAGACCGGATAATTTAATTACCAACTCCACAAGAGGGTCTAATGCAAAACGGAAACGCTCCTCTCTAGAGACAAACTCAATTAATATCCTCTAAAACACGAACCCTCCGATATAAGGCTTTTAAATTTTCAAATACAATTTCAATACCTGTAGGTTGAATACTTAATGCATGAGTAACATTATTATCTAGACTTTTGAAAGCTTTAATAATTTCATTTTATTCTGTTGTTACTGGAAGGATAGCGAGCACTTACGTTGCTAATATTTAGTATCTGTGGGAAATAGTGATGTAACCATAGGCGGAGAGTATATCTAGTGTTGCTATTTTTGAGCGTTAGCACACTGGGGAGTAGTGAGCGTATTTACAGCGAGGTGATTAGTGATTGTGATTGCCGGAATAGTTAAATAACATTGAGTATCTAGTTTTTTTTTATCGGTCTGGAATTGGAACGAGCGGTCCATCTAGTGTTAAGTAGTAACCATCGCCTATATCAAAGTATTGCTACGTAGGTGACGCATCTTAGAAACGTGCCCTACGATGCACTGCCCTGCGTCCATTATCTGTAAAGCTTCATGTGCCTGTAATTTCACCGGTGACCATACCTTTTAAACAGAAACACAGCATTGCTGTGGCATAAATAGGTAAAGTGGAAGTACTTCCCCGGGCGAGCCCTTTCACAAGGAATTCACTACTCTAAAAGTAGTTAGTAAAAAGTCTAAAAGTAGTTAGTAAAAAGTCTAAAAGTAGTTCGTAAAAAGGTTAAAAAGAAAGTAAACATACTTTCTTACAGAGGAATAATTTTATAAACAACGTCGCGAGTTCACAGATCGCCTCGTTGAAAATACGCTCACAACTCGCCAGTGTGATAATATCCTGAGTAATAAACTAAAATTTCAATATAAACAAATAGTACATTATGATATAAGTGCGGTAAGTTGAAAATTACAGCCGAGGCGATATTGCTAGCCCGAGCCGTAGGCGAGGGTTACAAGAAAGCAGATGCTGTAATTATCAAAGCGCACGTACATGTCATACGGCGTTTTATAACATATTTGCGAGGAAATAAATAAAACTCAGACTTTCATAAACGAATAAATCTTTAATCACTTGTTAAAACAGTTAGAAAAATTTGAACAATTAGAGATGCGCGCGCATCAGCGCTTTTTTTTTAAAGCAAAGGCACAAAAACAGCCAGTATTACTAATAAAGTAAATTAATATTTTTTTGTTATTGTTACAGGTTGTAATTTATGGTCAAAATTAATTAAATTAAAGAATGAAATGTTTATTTTTTATATTTTATCTCCCAAAGTTAATTTTAAGATTCAGAAAATGTTGACCAGTTTTCTGACATAAAAACTCTTTGCTAAGATTTAAAAAAGTACCGTTCGTTTTAGACGGAGCATCTTGATAAACCGCACGTTTTACCTTATTAAAAAGAAACTCGTGCGTTTTACATTACAATATGCACAAGTACGTAATGACATACATTACGATACTGAAATTGGTGAAATAAGAGACCCTTTACAAGCAAATTTGTTATAAAAAGTATTGTCATTAATATTAATCTAAATTATTAACAGTGGGCACTGGAGGTTTTATAGGTAGAATAAAAAAACCAGCAAAATCAAAATGATTTTAAGTCAAAATTAATGCTGTAGTGAAAAAGTTAATAAAAAACTGTTGCTAAATTTTCGTTATAAATTATTGCATAAGTAAAAAGTATTTTCAACTTTCTTTATAACCGTATACTCAATGTTATGACCAACGAGGAAACATAAAATTAATCACTGCAAGGCCAAACACGAGCGATAAATAAAACTGAAAAGTGCGAGCTCCCAAGTGCGCATGTCAGAGTTTCAACTTGTTGGCTCCGAGTCGCCGACGGCAGTGCGACGGGATCCCGCGAGGAGTTCCCGCGTTCAATCACGCGCGTTTCCGCACGACTGCTTTTGGAACGAACTGCCTTCGAAACGCGTTATTTGAATAGGTTCGCTAAATTTGTTTTCATATTTTAAATTGTTCGCGGTTTGGTTTTTTGGAGATTTGAATTTAGAATCAGTTTTGTTTTTGATTGGGACTCCTTGGAAAAGTTTATTTATTTAATACTTTCACACAAAACAGAATAGTGCTAGGAGGACTTAATGCTAATAGCACTATTTACCAGCTATACTGGTCGTGCTAAAAGAAAAAGTTTTGTGAATTTTACTATTTACATCGTTGCTTTTTAATAAAAAGTTTTTGTGATATTCAGCTTACCGACCATTTTAGTTTTACCAAAGTCTTATGATCTTATTTTTAAAATTTGTTCTTAATTTGAATTTAAGAAATTATAAAATGCTAATTCATTTTTTTCAATTTCAGATGGTTTTATTAGCTATTTCATGTCCTTTTTCAATTGTATAATTTTTGTTTTAATGCCATTATAAATGCCCTAGTTTTTAAGTACACATAAATACAAAATATATATACAAATTTTCTTTTAAGCCTCAAATATTGATTCAATGGATACAACATAACCTCGGACAAAGCATAAAAATGCACACAAAAGTGAAACTGAAAACTGTACAGTGAAGTGAAAAATGGCGAGACTCCTTGTTATCGCTTGGGCGGTCCTGTTGCCATTGGCAACGGGCCATCTCAACGTGCTCATCAGTCAAGCCGAAGTAATGAAGCTGCTAGGTAAGAGAATTTGATTAGAAACTGTTTCCAATAGTTGCTATTACTCAACTTAGTATTGAATTTGCAGTTTCGTGTTTGGTACGTGGTTCATATTCTGAGCTCCATTTGTAGGTACTCTGGACTTAAGAATGTAAATGCGGGTTTTTTTAAATTGAAACTTTTTAATGCAAAAGTACACACGGGCAAAGGCAGGCGATCCTGAGACTGCAGTGTTAGCATAAAAAATATCAACATAAAATCATTAGACGGGTATTTATCACGTATGTAGGTACCTATTTTATTTGTTATCCCGACGTTTCGGCTGTGTTGCGACAGCCGTTGTCGCGGGCGGACACTGCAACTGCTACATGTACATGTGTTAACATGTACAATAATCGCGAAAGTTTGAAAAACATCATCAACACGTCAATATGACAAATGGAATAGTCATTCAAAACAAGCATTGCATATTCAGCAAAAACTATATTTCTAACTAAACCTAAGGCAAAGGGTTGAATGGTACCATACCTAGTTAGATAGTGTGTAAGTGTTTACGTTTAGTTTGTTGATTTGATTTAATATTTTCTATTTAGAACGTCTGACCACTTCCTCATCTAAAGGTAAATATGACCACCTGATGTTAAGCGGTAACCAATGTCTATGTCAAAGTATTGTCTCGTAGGTAACGCACCTTAGATATGTGCCTACGATGGACTGCTCTGCGCTCATCAACCTGGAGCATACCAGTATTCTACAAACAAATATTTTAATGACTGCCGTTGATATGACAACTTCATTGAAAATATGGCAGCTTAGGACAGGAATAACAATCAAAATTTTTACATAATGGTATAGCTCCATACTAGTTTTCCATAAAAATTAGCAGAATTGGGCCCCTGAGAACTGCAATGAGGCGGCAGAATGAGGCGAGTGTGGTCTATTAATTTGTCTGGTAAAAGGCATCTTTAGCCCGCAGGAGCTAGAAGTTATCACTCCTTAGAATATCCTTAACAGCTGTAGGGCTTAGCGGTGAATTCTGAACACCCTTATGAACTAAGGGCGATAAGAACACAAGTGGCGATCACAGTAGGACCCACGGCTGCAGTGATACTAAAGCCATAAAAAGCTAATACAATAAATTCTTTAACTAAAATATTTAAAAACTAGCTGTTGCCCGGGACTTCGTTCGCGTTACACTACTAAATGTAGGTAACCTAGCAGTAAAGCTATACGCGCTGTTGTAACTTGAATTTACACCCGATTTTTATCCTATGGGACCCGAATAATGGGACAAAAAGTAGCATATATGTTAATCCTGGTTATATTCTACGTGTATACTAAATTACATCGAAATCGGTTCAGCCATTACGACGTGATTGAGTAACAAACAAACAAATAAATAAATAAACAAACATCCAAACTTTCACATTTATAATGTTAGTGTGATGTGATAAAACAGAAAATCGAAAAAATCGGTAACGGAACTCTAAAATTTAAGTGGAAAATTGACTTCCATATAAATTTTAGAGAACCTTCTATACCACACATTAAGAAAAAATTGTATTTCATCTTCTCTTTTCCTCTATGCAAAGTACATTCAAAATTATTTTATATAGATTAACCTCGAGTGCCAATTATTAAAAAAATACCTCAATTTTTTTAAGTTGATAATAAAAAGGGGTTGTTTGAAGACCTTATAGCGGCCTATAAAATTGAGATCACTAGCTCACACTAATTGACTTATCACCACTGACACTCACAATACAGCTTAGGGATTCCTGTTGTGGAGTTCCTCCTATATCTTGTAGGTCACCCAGTAAAGTTGCTCACTGAGTGATTTGTAAATTTTTGATAACATTTGACAGGTTCTGGACTGTAACTGGTGCTAGTGTTTCTCTACGAGATCCAATCAGAAATAAGGAGATGCGAGAAACCAAAGTCACTGACATAGCACAAAGGATTAGCAAACTGAAGTGGCAGTGGTTAGGACACATAGCTCGAAGAACTGACGGCCGTTGGTGTACAAAGGTTCTCGAGTGGAGACCACGTACTGGAAAGTGCAGCATAAGACGGCCCTCCCAGATGAAAAGCCGAGCTGATAAAGGTTGTTGGGATCCGTTGGACGCAGACCGCATAAAATAGGCAGCAGCAGTGGACTTCCTATGACTGATATGATGTTCCTATTTCCTAAGTATTTACATTAATTGAATTTTTGGACTTCTGGCGGCCTTATTTTATGTACAAATTAACGTAATAAGCTAGAAGTCTAGGTATTCCACCATCTGTTATTGTGTTTCCTTTGTATATATATAAATACTGGGTGTAACTGAAGATGACGATATACTAGTTCTACTATCACATTTTAAAGAAAATCGATTAAGTTTACGTGCTTAATTCGATATAAAACTTACTGCCTACTCTTGCAATCGACATCCAAAAGTAAAGGTCGATTTGATATCTCTTTTGGAAATGGCTGCGGGTTTTGTGTTAGGAAGGGACAACAAGAGATACCTCGAGACGTCACCACTAAAGTATCTGTGGTAAGATGGCAAGCATTAAGCAATAGCACAACATAAGTTTAATAAAGTGTTTGTTTTTACATGCCAAAATAAATTTCACATTTCTATCAGTCACATCAAATTTATTTACTATGCTCATAAAAATAACCCCTTTCATTTTTGTGCGTATATTACCAAACAGCCTTTATTTTCATATAATTTCATTAATTTTGGTACCGAATCCGTTTACTGTTCATGCCACTAGTTATTTGAGGACCCTGTCTGCTTAATGTGATTTTGAAATAGCACCAGAAAATGTTTGCGGTAGTTAACTCCGTCGGAAATATTGTATCAATGTTAGGTATTCAATTTTCCAATTATCGATCGGCGCTTGCGAGAACTTGTAGTTTTGCAGCGGTTTCATCATTTTAACTTTGATTGAGTCGCAACTTGACTCTGGTTTAATTAATGTTCACTTGTTGAGACTCTTCTTTGTTTCATTATAGTTAGTTCTAACTATAGATTTACGTTTGTTTGTTTTAATTCTTTATTGCACAAAAAGAAAAATGTAGAAATGGAGGACTTAATGCTAAAAGCATTTTCTACCAGTCAACCGTGACAGGTAAAACAAGATAGGTTGGCGTGCTCAACTAAGTACCCACTAACATAAAAAAACAAATAGAAATAAAAAAACTACTAACTACCTAATTGCCTACATAAATATAATAATACTCACAAATTATAATATAACTATGCAAATAATAAAATACACAAATATAACACATGAATAGATAACATATATTGTATATATAAATAAATCTAATAATAAATAGGTAATAGATAAAGCTATACGGAAAGCTCAAGTGGATTTATTTATTGAATACCTTATTTCACAAAAATACACATTAGATGTACAAATGGTGTGCTTAATGCGTATAGCAATGTACCGTTTAACAGGTACCATGATGAATTAATATGATTTGTGTACCTATTTTATACTGGCCGTTTCATTGATAGTTAAAAACTTGATGTAAGGTTGTTTAAAAATTAAAAAAGGCGTATGGTATTGACTTTGAAAAAACCTATTTTACAACAATATCCCTATTAGCCCTACCCGTGTTTTCATTTAATGTTGCTTTCAAATACAACTTACCACTGATTATTTAATTGTTTTGCGTAGGCAGAACACAATTAAATTAAAAAAGATATTTTCTATAATCTTTAGAATATAAAGTACTTTTTATTTAAAAGATTCAAAGATAATTCTAATGATAAAATTTTATTAGTATGTTGCTACTTAAGTTATGTTGTTTTGTGTAAAAATACATAAGTGTAACGATTTAGATTAAGTGTCTGTAATGTTATGTTTTATTTAATAACGAACTTTGTACGATCGTATAAAATATATTTTTTGCCGAACTTTTGTTATAAGCAGGCTATGGCTGACGATGCCAGCTATTCCTGATGTCTGTTAAGTCCTTATTTATCACATAAGAAAACACCAACATAATACTCCCTCATACAATAACAGTTAACCTACCCTCAGTTGCAACTTTATTGCGACCAAACAAAACTTATTCTTCCATTATTTACACGCAGTTCATATCTTTGACACTATCAAAACAGGTCTAATACAATGGCCTTACGCCTCAACGTCATCCCCAGTTTCCGAAGATCAAAAAATGTAATTATCTACCCTCGATCTACCCTCAAACATTAATTTGTTCTACAAATTCAACGTATTCCGGTATACGCAATTGGGTGCAGTTCCATTGCAATAAATCACACAATATTATATAATTATTGTACATACGTGATTTATCGTACCGTTTTATCGGTGTTTCGACCGACAATGTTTCGGTTCGTGAACTTTCATTAGGGTGAGTGCGATCCGTTCCGAACTGCGTCTCACCTCGCACTACGCGTTGTAGTCCTCTGCGCGCGAGTAGGCGGGTGCGGGGGTGCGGGTAGCCTATCATGTTGGCAGGCTACATCATCATTATTATCACTGCTGTTCACTTCGGTAGTTATCGGTACAGGCAAACACACAATACTATGTCTCTACCAGCTTCTTTTACTCCGTCGCTTGCATCATGAAGACATGGCCTCTAGACTGGACGATATTATGTGTTGGATAACTCTTTATACCAAAACGATATCAAATAACATTATAACTTAAAACTAATGCGCAGTAGTATAATAGGCAGCCTTATCCCTAAGATATCTCTTCCAGATTAACTATGGGTACCATTATATACTGCAAGTACATCAACAATTGTATTGATTAAAATTGTTAGGTTATACTAATATTAATACGAATGATATAATTATTTTTAGAAAAAGAAAACACAGGTAATCTATTCTAGGTTTAGTACAATTAAAAATAAACGAATAAATATTATCGGCCATCAAAAATATATGTGTTGTTTCATAAAACAAAATAATGTCTCTTAATAAGATATAAAAAAAAAAAAATGTATCCCGGTTTCTAGAAATCAGTCATACAAAATCAACTTTTATAATAAACGTCCTCAAGCAAACGTCCGTCAAAAAATGTCGTGTCATACTATACAATGGAGACAAACTCTCACCGAACACTACTAGTAGTTTATTACTTTGGGGAGCTACTGCTTCACAAACTGAATTGGAATCTTATTATAGATAAAAGAAACTTCCATCCAATGCATACAGAACTAAATGTGACGCAGAATTGACTCATAAACTAGGGAACAACCACACAGCTTCAGCAGCTTAAAGCCGATCTTAATTTGCCGTTATGAACCCAATAAAACTTATTCCTATATTAACTTCCACCCGCGGCTTCACAGGTGTGGTTTCTTAATACAACTTGAAAGCGTAACAAACAATCAAACTCAATTTTTCATTTATAATATTAGTATGTTTATCGTATAGTTTAAAAGAATATTTATACTTAATGTATGATATTATTCGATATCTTATAAAAAGATATTAATAAATATTTAATGTAACTGACCTTTATTATTATTATTATTAATAGCCTGAAATATCTCACTGCAGGGCTAAGGCGTCCCTTCCTTCTTTCACTACTTTCTGCTGAGTGCTAGGATGGTCTAGTCTTCAAGTATAAGACTTATTTATCTTACTATGGAGATTGGGGTCTGCTGCGATGTCGTATCCTCTACCGTGGCATCTATAATAATTGATTTTTACATTTACTTTTAATTTTGATAAACTGTCCTAAATCTTCTTCTTCGTGCCCTTTTCTCACATTACGCGGGGTCGGCACAATATGTACCTCCATATCTCTCTATCAGCCCTCATCTCCATTGTTAATTCCTTCCTACCCATATCATTCTTCCTAGACTAGACGGTCCGAAATATTAAATATTAAAAGTCATATTGAAAGATTAGTTATGCCTTAGATTTCTTATCACCCTAAGCTACAGCTTAAAACCGTGTAGTATCTAACTTGTCATGATATAATGGGAATCGAGAATGCATAATAATACAAATGGAATAAACACGTAGAATAGTAATGGAAAAATAGAAAGCATAACGTTTGCTGTATTGGACATTGAATTATTATGTTTTCTTAGTTATACTACACAATTTTCTTTAATTATTTGTTATATGTAAATGTTATTTATTATATAGTATATGAAGGTTCACGAATTGAACCGAAATATTGTCGGCCAAAACACCGATAAGACGGTACGTGATAAATCCCGTATTTATAATAATGATTGAAATCTATCACGAAAGTTTTCTTGGTAAAATGATTACTTATTGTTTAAGCTGTGTGTTACTCAAGGTTTTGTTTAAGATTTCCAACCTTTCTCCCCAAAACGAATGGTGATTGATTCTAAAAAAATTCTTATTTCTATGGGTGTCAAAATAATATGTTTGTTTGTAGCATCGTAAACGCTTTTAATACGTTTATTTTGATTTCAATGTTATTGTTTACTAATAGGATTTTAGATTAGTGTGAAAATATTAACTTGGCCAAATGGCCAAGCTACATAGCTACTGCCTTGAAAGCGATTAAAAACTGGAGTGAATTGACGAAAAATATTTTTCATTTCAATACACGCGACCTTAATAAAGGTTAACCACCAAAAATCGACGAAACTAATCACTCACTCGATTAGATCCAATAAATCATTCTAATGACAAATGACAGTTGTATGTGTCAAAAATAATAGAGTGCAGCGACATCTGTCTGCTCGGGAATTAATGACAGTTCAAACATCAATTTGGGCCCAGTCTTATCGGGCGGGACACGCGGTGGGGTGCCAACTACTTACATAGAGGCGACTTAGCCGCAGTCAATAGCAAATATCTGGTTCAATCAATAATTTTTTTTTATTAATAACCTCCGTGGCGCAGTGGGCGAATAACTGTCAGAGACGCAGCAGGTTGCGGGTTCGATTCCCACCGCAGAACAAATGTTTGCGTGATCTGCAGATATTTGTTCCGGGTCTGGTTGTTTCTGTATTTATTATAAGTAAGTATAGTATAGTAATAAGTATATTTATACAAGAAGTATTTAGTTATTCTATCAGTTATTTGGTTCTCATGGTACAAGCTTATCTTAGTTTGGGGCTAGATGACGCAGGTCATACACCACACCAAATTTCAAGGAAAAGTTTGATCAACAGTTTTTTTATTTTACAAAACTTTCGTGATTTATTTTAATCATTAAATAGATACGGGATTTATCACGTACCGTTTTATCAGTGTTTCGACCGAAAAGTTATCGTTCAATTCGTGAACCTTCGTGAATCGGGGTGAGTGTTTTTCAATGAAAATTTTTTTATTGGTTTTCTTTTTCATAGATAGAACCTGTTCACTCTGGGCTTGAAAACTAGTTGCAGTGAATCAGTTGTTATACTAAGACTGTGACCCGAACGCCCGCCTGCATACGTTAGTCGAGATAATTGGAGCTTTTTGTGTAAATATCTTTTAGGAGGTGTGGATAAGACTACTCTATTAAAAAGAAAATTGGCGAAACTGTACTCAAGCAATATAAAAAACTATTTATGATCATCGTCATACACAAAGTTAATTGGTAGATGTTATTGCGTATTGTACTTTTATAGAAAATAAACTAATTAGCGTTATGTATGTTTGCGCATAAACGAAATTATCGTAAAATAAAACCGGTCAAGTGCGAGTCGAACTCGCGCACGAAGGGTTCCGTACTATTATTTATAAAAACGCCAAAAAATCACGTCTGTTGTATGGGAGCCCCCATTTAAATATTTATTTTATTCTATTTTTAGTATTTGT
The DNA here is from genome assembly GCA_963924445.1 of Philereme transversata. Taxonomy (NCBI): domain Eukaryota; kingdom Metazoa; phylum Arthropoda; class Insecta; order Lepidoptera; family Geometridae; genus Philereme; species Philereme transversata. The sequence continues at coordinate 19,367,496 of OZ004342.1, forward strand.
TGTTATAGCGGCAACAGAGATACACCATCTGTAAATATTTCAACTGTCTAACTATCACGGTTCATGAGATACAGCCTGGTTACATACGGACAGACAGCGGATTCTTAGTAATGAGGTCCGTTTTACCCTTTGGGTACAGAATCCTAAAAACAAGACTACGACGTATTAAAATAATACACGTCGTTAAACCTTCAGAAAAAATGTGTCAAATGTGAGTGATTTCGTAATGAATAAGTCTGGATTTCACATACCAAAAGATTACCAATCTCCTTTCAAGTACTATTGGAATAGTTTTTATCACATACCCTTCATAATTAGTAATGTCAAGCGCTTAATTACTAGTTTTACTATTATCTCGGCGCATCACTGACGGCTTCCGTAAGGGCTGCAAGAGCGAGCGAGATGTCAATATCACTGTCATTTGTGACGGTATATTATATGTTTTTTTAAAGTATAGAACATGGATTATGTTTATGGCAAAATCAACAATTTATTCAAAGGTTAAAGTTATTCAGTGGTCAGTATGAGGTCATAACATTAACCCAATAAAATAGTTGAACTCGTGTTAATTGAACAAAATTAAATAATGATTACGATTAAGCCCGTATTTGACGAATTAATGATGCTTGGACATATTACACAGTACTATCTTGCCCCAAACTAAGCAAATCCTGAAATAAGAAACTAATAAAAAAACTCAGAAAGAAACTATGTAAACCAGATTATTGATAGAATACTTTTAAAACTACAATTTTTTGGTAAATATAATAATTTATATAAAGATCCCAAAACCTGAAACAAACATGTGTAGATGGTGCAAACATTTTGTCCTGCAGCGGGAATCGAACCCATAAACAACATTATACACACGGTTTTATAATATCCAAATTAACTAACGTGCTAAATCAAAAACATTTCAAACATGACGTTACTAATATCCCACCAATTAAACAGAGTCCTGTTTCGTTATAATTGGGCTGGATTCCGTTCCTGTCATTTTTCACAGACGGTTCGGGAACAGGATATATCATACATCATCGCATGATGAAGTGGATGTATTATGTACAAATTGGTTTGACTTGTAAACTAATGTGATATACTCGTGGACTGTTTTTAACTAATGACTAATTTTCTTGCGGACTTTTTTAAGGGCTGACCTTCTTAGTAATATTAATTAATATTTACTACTCATCATCATCACAGATTTCCAGAGTGACCAATCTTGTGCGGCCTGCACCCAGCAACTTTTATCAAAACGTCTTTCCACATAGTGGAAGGTCATCCTACGCTGCGCTTTCCAGTGCATGGTCTCCACTCCAGAACATTTCTGCCCCAATGGCCGCTAATCCTCTGAGCTATGTTAATGGCTTTAATTTGTCTACGAATCTCATTGACAAAAACCATAGAACGCTGAGTGCCCTTGAGCTTTCTTCAGATGAGCATAGTGAGATACTACATTTCTGTGCCAAATGTTATCACTAGATATCGGATAAACGAATGCACCTAAAGTTAAAAGTTGGCTAGTATGGATAGCGCTTTTTATCAATAAATTCCGTGATTCCGGGATCAACAAATTTATCATGACTTAATTTTTTTTTCTCACTTTGACACATAGGTGTATTAGGACGCCTTATACGCATAACGCATAATGCCTTGTTAAAAGTAATATGGTTGCTTTTCCCTACTTTTAATGCCAGTAATTTTTGACGTAGTGAAAACAACGTTGTAAGTGTCAGAAGAACAAGTGTCAGATCGGGCCTATTAGACCTCAGGGAATATAATCATTTTGTAAGTGTGCGAGTGAGATGGCAAATTCTACTTGTTTAATATTTAACGTTAAATTAATATGCATCCAATTCCGGGATCCCGGGATTTTATTTTAATAAAAATATTCTAAGAAGCCGCTTCCATAATTTGTTAGCCAGAAATCAACTTTAGGTAAATATGCATCCGAATATCCGATCACTAGTTATCAATAATCATAGACTAACTATATTAACTTATCTAAGAATAAATATTTTTACCATTAAAATTTATATAGTTCAGCGACCTGTAAATAACGATAATACGACTGGTAATCATAATTTAATCATAGTTTCATTTCTTTAAATCGATTTTAAATATGAATTTTTTATTGTGTATTTCTCATATTGATCTGTTTACACATATTGTAAACAATTTGAATACAAACTCGTTTATCAATACGGTGCACTTATGGACAAAGCAATTTGTGTAATTTTCAAGTCTCTTTAGCTGGCTTAAATAACGATCTACCAAGAAATTTATGACAACTTAAGCTTTCCTGTCATCACATGCTTGCTACTTATTCCAGTGGGAATTCCGTCATACACCTACAACTGCATTGCTGTCTACGACAAATATAACCAACTTATGTCACCTGTGTCGTAGACTCGTAGCCACCCGTTGTCTCCTTCAGAATAATTTAGTCTCAAAGTCAGTCCACTGTGAATTTATTAACATTGTCTCTAGGTTATTTAAAACGTGACTTTTGTGGTTCAGTGAATCTAATTATTCTCAGATAAGTGCTTGAAATATCGTCGCTTTATAAACATTTACCATTTTTACCGTTGAAACTTAAAATTATTCATAAATTTAACACTGAAAATTCGTGATAATAGTACAGACACAATAAAACGCGAAACGTATTTCACACTGGCAACACATCTGATAATACTTCCCAATGGTCCATAAACTAGAGTGGGAAAGTGACTTTGTTAAGTACAATGAGACCAATATTTCAACGGTTATCATTTTTGGCCGGAAATTTGCGTTTTCGTGCCACCGGGAGCTATTTGATTGGACGATACGATTTCTGGCGTTTTATTGTTGACCACAGAATGGAGTTTTTGTTAATTTGATGTTGTGGAAATGAATGTGGATATAAAAATTATTAATTTATAGTCGAAAATTTACTTCTTATCACTGCGAGTTATTTAGATAGGCACATGTACGATTTATCTCTTTTTGCTTACTGTCTAATGTTTTTGTTCTAAAGATTAATTAGAAACGTGTTGGTTTGTGGTGGTTTGTTCCGAAAATATATTTATTTTGTAGAAGAGAGTTCAATGTTAGAGCAATAATAAATTATTTATAATATAACTCCTATTTTACTAGATTTTTACCCGAAAACATTAATAAAATTTCTGTTTTTTTTTACAATTGTTTTCGTTGTTTTGTTTTATTTTATGTATAACATTTTGTATAAATGTTTTTAGTACGTATTATAAACCAATTCCTACAATTCATAAATAAACTTCACTATAAACGTGGGAAGCATCTGCTGCTGTGTACGGAACCGTTTGTCAACCGTGCAATTACAGTTTACCGTTGGGTCCGCAGAACTCTGAAAATTAAATGTCCGTTTGAGGTAATCGGCTGCGATTATGTACTGAATAAACTAAAGGACATTTAGAGCTTATTAGAATCGGTTAGTTGCGTGTAATGGGTTAGTATTTAGAGGTGTTTGTTTATGTAAATTGCAAACTTGCAGTTGTATAATGTTTCAGGATATTTTTTGGAACTTGTTGTTCAACAACGTGTTTTATATTAATTAAAGAATTTGACCAACTTACGTATACCTGTTTTATTTTACTCAAATATTAATTTATATTTTGATTTAATTCCGGATATATTTTTATCTTTTTCTATAAAAATACGATGATAAAACCCTGACTTTTAACAAAATTAAACGTAAATTCAATAACAAACATTAATTAAAAGCCCCTCAATAAATTAAGGCCTATATCCGTAGCCTAAACAATCCAGGGCGTACATTTAGGGCAAAAGTAAACGATCCGCAAAGTGTTTACCTTTCGTGCGCCTCGGGTGTATAAGCGTGAAGTGAGCTTCTTAGAATGTCCTGAAGTGTACCGCTGATAGAAATATTGCTTGTTTCACTTTAATATTGCACATTGTTAACTTATATGTTGCGATGAAGTTTATTTTTAAGCGGCTTCTGCTCGCAGCTTTGCGAGGAATCGGAACAAGTTTAGCAAGACAAACAAAAACTTCTAATTTATAAAGTCTCTCTTTTTACGTAGCCAACTATATTTTTAAAAGGTTATGTGCTGACCGTTGTTAAACATAGTTGGTATGTACAAGAAATCAGGCATACATACGTCACATGGGCTTTGAAGCTGTGAAAATGAATATGAAAAAATAAAACTTAACTATGAGGCTGTTGGAAAATGCCGTACTCAAACTTTCAATTCTAAGCATCAGTGTGCAGCTTACATCACGCTGTTATCTCTTGAACACTTTAGTACAAATCTGTGTAACCCAAACGATTCATTCATCTGGGTTATTCACACTTGAGATTTTTACGCTTCCTCTTGATACGGGGCCGCGATACCAATTTCGCCGCAGGCTCACTGCTCGTCCAGCGCGAAATTAATGGGGTGTCTTTTTTACGGCTCAAAGCATCGTTCTTGTGAATATTCTAGTTGACGTACAAGTGATGCTAATAAAGTTTTTTTATAATACCTAATTATTAGTCGTCAGACAAAATGTTTTCTAAGTAGGTAATTTTTATTTAAACCAACAACACTAATTATTGTTATACAGAGATTGTCTGTTTAACTGAGTTGTCAAATCACACAAATACATCAAATGTATAGTCGCTAAATACGTTTAGGGATCGTTGTGCAAGCCGGGCTGAATATAGTAGGGTACATAATGTATAGATTTAATAGTCAAACTTTACATTAAAATTAGATAACGACAAGCAAACTACCAATAATTCAGTAGTTGTGGGCTCCAATACAATCTTTGGTGGATTATAAATAGTTAAGTATGCGCATTCAAAATGTCTTCAAGCTAATTAAACTACAGGTTAAACTCTCGGCCTATAAGATTCTAAGACAACATGGCATCACCAACATCGTTTAACAACCCATCAAATAAAAAGGAAATACAACTGGTCGAAACCGCAGTATCAACAAGTGTTGAGAGGAAGTTCTCCGTTACATAAATAATTCTTACGGCCCACCCTTCACGGAACTCCTGCTTCGATAACACACAAACTTTGCGGGAAAATAAATGTTTATCCTGAATTTCCAGTTTGGAAAAACATTAGGAATTTTTATTTGAGACGATTATACAGCCTCACAAGATAATATTTATTGGTTTTAAAGTGTAAGACACCGGAACCGATTAATAAACCACTTTTTTATTCTAATTTTTTTATACTACTGGAGATGGAACCTATGGCCTATGGCCCACTTGATGTTAAGTGGTAACCATCGCCTATAACAAGTTGGCCTCGTAGGTCACGCTCCTAAGAAATGTGCCCTACGATGCACTTCCTTGCGTCCATCAACTTGTGGCATACAGGTATAAAGCCTCATGTGCCTGTAATTTCACCGACAACATACCCTTCAAACCGAAACACAGCAATGCTGCTTGGCGGTAGAAATAGTTATGGTGGTAGCACTTCCCCGGGCGAGCCCTTTCACAAGAAACTCCACTACTCTTAATGTAAGAATCTATGCATTTATATGCATAATATATATAAAATGTTTTGTCCGGAATGACTGATTGACGGATCAACGCAGAGCTTAAACCGCTGATCGTAGATACCTGAAACTTGGAGGGTGTATTCTTTGTATGACGTAGGCATCCAATAAGAAAGAATTTTCCGAAATTCTACCCCTAAGGGGGTGAAAAAGGAGGGAAAAGTTTGTATGAACAACGTGATTCCTTGGTCAAATCTACTTCAAATTTTGTATAAACCTTCTTTAACAGAATTGATGGAAGATTTCTTTCGTATTTTATTGAAATTCATCCTCTAACGGGGTTAAACAGGGGTAGAAAGTTATTTTGGCGGTCATTTGCTTCGAAGTTGATATCAATACTCCTTGGTGCTTTTGATTTAAATTACATATTATTTTGACACATGTTTGAAAACTCAACCCTATTTTATTCAAAAAAAGGTTGACCTCACTTAAAAACATAAGCAAATACGCTTCAAAATTGGAATTTCTCGAAAGTCACCGTACTATATTAGTACCTCATTTGAAGGTTTCTAAGCCTAAAGAAGTTATGCACTTTTAGGACACGGCCTCATAGGGACGTAGAGTTCGAAATTTGAAATGGTAAGGACTAGAACATTTTGGTCAGAAGAAAATAGTTCTTTTAGTTTGTCTTAGAAGTTTAATTTAGTGTGTATTGTTTTCGCAATTTTTACATTACACTAATATGATAAATGTAAAAGTTTGGATGCTTGTTTATTTGTTTGTTTGTTGCTCAATCACGTCGAAACGGCAGAACCGATTTCGATGTAATTTGGTATATACGTAAATGATAACCAGGATTACCACATAGGCTACTTTTTATCCCATAAATTAGTTCCCATGGGATACGAATGGGTTGTTAAGTCAAGTTGCAACAGCGAGTTTAGCTTTATATCTAGGTTACCTACACATTTAGAAATGTAACGCGTACGAAGTCGCGGGCAACAGCTAGTCTATATATATAGTGATACTTAAGCTGTTGGCGTCTTCGACACATCGAAGGACGTCCACTGCTAAACGTAAATCTTCTCCATAAATTTCCCAGTATCTATAAAAGGTCGAATTTGATTTACTCCCCTATATCTTCAAGCACTCTTTGCCGTATAATATTCCCGTTAATCCAATGATTATTCCCCAAAGATGCCGTCGCAATAACTGAGAAAATGATTATTTTCGGCCACTTGTTGCGACGTCCATGCGTGCAGAATTCACTTAACCCTCAAGTAATGCTATTGTTATCCCCGAAACGGCCGCGACCTTTGTCGGGAAATTACCCGGAAATCCGATATAGTATCGATATTAACTGATATTGTGTCCTATAATGAACTGACAATAGTATTATTTTGGGCCTTTGGGACGTAACTTTGAATTCAGTTTCCAGAGAGAAAACAACATTTAGAATATCAGTAGAGTATACACCTATCTGACGAGATGACACTCTACGAGTGAGGGACAAATCGAAACTGATAGCTAACCCCATACTATAGGCGAAATAAAATCTCACAGACTACGTAGGCTCGGTCACATTGAGCGAATGGGAGATGATCGGGATGCCAAACATCTTGTACCTACAGATATCGCTGGAAGGATGAGGTGGAGAATAACCTCAGTGTTCTGGAAGACTGGCAAAAAGTGGCGCAGAATAGGGCCCAATAGCGTCTTTTAATCTTGGAGGCGAACCTAGGGATCTTCAAGTCACGAGTGGATAGGTTTCTTCTAGGCAAGCATGTACCATAATAGACTGCATCATCGCTTACCATCAGGCGAGATAGTGGTCAAACGCTAGCTAGAAATACAGGATAGTGATATAGTGATAGTAATACATATATAATTATAACCATACCCAGCTGATATGTTTATCAATCGGACTCAAATGAATATTTGGCTGTTTGTATGATAAAAAATACGATGATTGAAAAACCACCGTTCAATTATACCACGCTACCTAAAGACGCTGCATGTGTGGATTTTCAAATGTATTATTGTATTTAAATGAATATAATTATAGAATATTGTTTTGGATAGCGGGCAGAGCCATTCCTTAACATTTGTTGACTAAATTGAACAGTAAACAAAGTGAACGATGAAGAATACGCCTTCTTTTTAAATTCGATCAGAAACTTTACCTAAGTACTGCGTTTTGAAAACTGAGTCAAGTTTTGTTACAAAATACCCACAGTTCTGTCATTTAAAAACTTTTCTGACTCGTAAAGTAAAACTTTGACTATTCATGCTGTCGAGTTTTCATGTCAACTCCAGAGCAAGCTGAGTTTATTATTCACAAAGTGCAAAATTATCAGGTGCATGAAAGGAAAGGCGCATTAGATACTCTGCACTAGTTTATTTACTTGTAAAATTCTTAACCAAGAAATCACCAGTGAACCAACAAACGAACGAATGTGGACTATTTCTGTAATTTAGTGTTTACCAATTTTCATTATTCAACTTAGAACTGTGTAAGTAGATCAGTTTCTTTACTTGTAAAGTGGTTTCCAGGGCCACAATAATAATAAACAATGCTGGACATTTCACACAGCGCCATCTAGCCCCATACTAAGCAAAGCTTTTAATGTGGAAACCAGATAACTGATAGAACACTTATGTACTTATTTTTACATCAAAATAATGACAACCAATAACCAAAAGATCATTAGTGAACAATCGAACGAACGTGAAATATTTCCGATTTTCATTATTAAGGGCACCCAACCCGCACCACCTCTCCTCGAGCGGTTAATATTCTTATATGAAATTGTATGGACGTGCGCTCACTACATCACCTCCGGATCGCCTCGGGCGTATGCCGTTCACGCGCGGACGACGAGTTGACCACTTGGTGACCCGAGTGATTCACACGAGCTCAATGCGGCTGCGATGCTTCGCTCCCCGCCTACCCGTCATTTCCAGCCTTTCTTTCTAACGTGTCAGTATCCACCCGTTGACCGCGCGAGGCCCACTCGTTGACCACGCGGCGTCCACCCGTTGACCGCGCGAGGTCCACTGGTTGACCACGCGGCGTTCACGGGTAATAAGGAGGCGTCCACCCGTGGCCCACCCGCTATCAACTAGAGAACGCCGAGCGGCGAGACGGTGCGGGTCGGGTGCCGGGTTGACTGAAATGTGCTGAAACAGTCACATTATTTCAGCGCCATAATAGTGACCAGGAAGAATCTTTGCACGATGTAAGAACAGCAGCCTTCCCTCCCTTACGTTCTTCAAATGCGTACCTACTAAATTCCTTAAAAAATAAATATTATTTGTGTTTTTAATCATTTTCTCTGCGTGACTAATTGCTTAAAAGTTATGTCTATAAACTAGAATCTGTTATTGCTATTAATCATTAGCTATAAGAGTTTGTTTGCGTTGTTATCAAGTGTTGTTGATTCTGTAATGAATAAATAAAAAAAATCACATGGAACAATTGTTTTATCGTAGTAACAGTTCTAGTATAAAAGTCAGTAGTTTTATATGAACTACCTACTTTAGGTTTAACGTTCTAGATATATTCTCAAATGAAATATTCCGAACTAAATCTACGTTCTTGAGGGTGGTTTAACAAAGCTACAGTAAAGTGTTTTTGTTTTAACAAGATTTGACTAATGGTTGTAGCTCACACCCACTGGTTCCCACGGTTGTGAGGTTACTGACATACAATATTATACTAATATATACATAAATATAATGGATATAATGTAATGTACATTCTAACAGTATAATATTCTATGCCAGAAAGAGGGAAAAAATTGTTGTTTATGCCTGTTTACATTTCGAAACTGAGAAAAGAGATGTATTAAAATTAGCCACGCACGAGAGAAGACTGATTTTAGTGATATCTTTAGTGTTACAAACGTCCGTAGGTTTATATTTTATTTTTATACATTATATTTGTTAGAATAAATACGTATGTGTCTGAACCGGTTAATCTACACTGCACTAAGGTTAGCTGAAATAAAATGCTAATTAGCGTTAAGTTTGCCTATGTATTGTGTGTGTGTGTGGAATTGCTGTGATTTAAGTATTTACGCGATGGGTTTTCGGTAATTGTCAAGTTCTTTCTTCAATTACTACTTGTTAATTCAGTGCATAAAGCTGACAGTTCCCAAGAACCTTATCTGTGGCGGCGGCAGCAGCAGATGTTTCTGCCAAGGCGAGGCTGAAAACCAGCGTAGCTGAGCCCGCGACCTATTTACCACCACCCTCTACCTTAGTGCTACCTACGATAATGTACTAATGTTACTTAGAATTAGGCCTACTGTTAAACTTACCTAGCTTTATTTAGTACTTATTGTACCTACCAACTTCTGTTAGCATAATAGGTGTGTGTGTAAATAAATGCCCTTTTATTTATTTATTTTTATTTATCTCCCTTGATGGTAAGCGATGATAGTGTTCGATAGATCACGCTTGCCTAGAAGGATCCTGTTCACTCGTGACTTGAAGCCACCCAGGTTGTTATCAGGAAACACAGACTCAGGCAAGGAAATCACTTACCACCAGTATAAGTACAACTCGTAGTTTGATAAAGATTAAACATTCATTTTGCCAGAACATAGTTAAAATTATACATATGTTACAAATTTAATTAGTTCCACCATATTTAGCCATAATAATAATAAAGCCTTTTATTTCCCATCACCTAAGTACATGTATGTCTTAATATTATATAAAATAAATAAATATTGCTGGACATTTCACACAACGCTATCTAGCCCCAAACTAAGCAGAGCTTGTATTATGGGAACCAGATAACTGAAAGAATACATTTTTGTTTGTAAATACATACTTATTATATATAGAGAAACAACCAGACCCGAAACAAATATATGTATATCATGCAAACATTTGTTCCGCGGTGGGAATCAAACCCACTACCTCCTGCGTCTCAGCCGGCTATTCGCCCACTGCACCACGGAGGTCGTCAATAAAATAAAATTTCACTATTAATATTGTAGGTACTTGTTACATTTTTAAACTATTTAATATGTTTTTCGTTATCGATGTTTGTTTTCATTCACATGATTTGGTGTCTTGGATAGGAATCCCCATTTGGGTATAGGCTTCCTACAGTTTGATCCAGTTTTACCTGTCTTTAGCTCGTTCGATCCACTTCTTTCATGCTGTAGCTACGATGTCGTCACTCCATCGTTTCATAGGTCGACCTTTTTGTCTTTTCCCGATAGGTTCTTTCCATCTCGTCGCTTCCGCTGTCCATCGCTTGTACCTACTTGCTACATGGGCAGCCTATCGCCATTTTAACCTTAGACTGTAGGACGTCAATTATTTTTGTCTTCTTTTGTATGAATTCGCTGCTTGTTGTAATTTTTCTTATTTTTAAAAGGCTTCTTTTCAAGTTCAGCCATAGTGGCGTGCAAATTACATGTCATTCATATAAAATTAAATTATGTGAGATCTTATTGGTATAAAAAAACACTTGTCTGCTTACATTTTTGCATGGTTGTGGTAAAATGATTTACCTTTTTAATATTTTTCTAATAATATTATAAACAAAATATTTTCCTCGCCAACTGTGAAGTTAAACGTGTAACAGATCTTATCAAAGAACTGCTAAAAAAGGAGATAATTAAAAATGTAAATTCTAACGAAGCGAGGGGTCCACAACCTGTCATTCTATGCATAGTGGATGTTATTTATTCTGTGGCATTGGGTCCGCTCGTTTGCAGTATTCAGCTGAAATTATTTTTAACGGTCTTTATTATTTGATTGCTTAATATAATTCAGGCGAGCGTGGATTTAGACTAACTTTTTACTGAAGTATCGAATCCCGATTAAGGTTTATTGTTGAATTATTTTTAAATCAATTTTCTGTCCTCGTCATAATCATACGAGCGGGCGTCCAGTGCTGAACATTTGCAGAACTGAGATTAACAAGAAGAACAAGAGCGATCAATCATGTGCGGTCGCTCTCAACAATGTTCATTAGGTCATCTTTCCATCTATTATCCATTTAATTTTCTGTAATACGCTGTAAAATAATGTACCTACTTAATTTTATTGTTATTTTAATGCGCTCGCATACTGTCACAGTTTTAAGCACCTAATTCGTTTTTGAAATTCTCATATTAAATGCATAATTGTTTTTTGAGAATAAAGTTTCTTTAACAGTAAAAAAAATTAGAATCATAAAGTTAAACACACAATAAAAGTTAATTCATCGTTATTAGGGTAATGAAACAAATTATTAAACAATAAAAGTACTTCATAGGCGCGCCAAACTATGACGTTAAAATAATAGGAAAATTGCTGTAAGTACACTCGGCCGACACAATTTATGCCGCCTTTTCAAAGTTACGTTATCTTTGCAATAAATTTCAGTTTGTTAGCCGGTTGATTTCGGAGCACGCGAAATTTTGCGAAATTCCTCCATTTTGCACATTTTCTTGTTTCTGATGGTAATTGAAAGTGACTCCTGACTGCTTCTCCTTTGTTTTATTATCGTAACTTTTTGAACAGTAATTTGTTGTTGGTTGAGATAGATATTTACGAGGACATGGAGTTTTGTTTATGGCTAAACTCTGATAGGTAGGCAGCTTATCCTATAATATTATTGAATTTGGTTGTGAATCTCAATTTATATCAAAATTATTTTTAAAGTGAAACTTTTATTACATCGTCTCAAACTTTTTTGTCTGTGTGTTGCATGTCGCGTGACGGTCGGCCGCGGAGTAGGGATAAAGTGAAAGGCGCTCGTCAGAGCAGCCGAGGCCAATATGGCGGCGCCTATAGTTCGCATCAGCTGACCGTGTAGTGTATAGACTATTACTCATTTATGCCAACAAACATTTTTAGTTAAATGTCTATAATGTGAAACAAAGTTTCACTTTTACCGTGGTTTCATAAAACCACACAATCCTTTTTGATAAATCAATCGATACTAATTAATTTTGGCATTTTCATATTATACTCATGGAAATATAAATGGTCGGATTTGACTTCTATTATTTTGCATTCCGTTATAAGTTTGCACGAACGCCTATACAAAAAAAAACTAATAATCAACCACATCATTCCAATTAATTAATAAATTATCCATTCACTATAACAATGAGTACAATTATTATGCACTAAATTGAATTTATTTATCAAAAAATACACTCAGAAACCTAGTTAATCCCTTTATCAACATTTCAACATGACGATATTCCAATGTATCATTTGGTGCTGTTGTTTGTAGGTAGTAGGTTTAAGAATTTAAAATTTCTTTAATTTTAAATCTTTATAGCTCAATATAGAGTCAGCTAGGAGTCCTAGGGTTATTAGCGTATTAGGAAATGTCCCGATATTCTCTCAACAAAGCTCTCTCCTATTTTACATCGTTTCACTACTCAGCAAAAACACAACAAAGTATTCGCACCCCAGAATTCTATCTCATCGTGTCAAGTCAGCTTTACCCGCAAAAAGTCAAGGCTCGCGTGCCCGCCAAACTCGGAGACAATAAATAAGCCTTTATCGCCATTTTAATAAATGTGTGCGGAACCAACACAGAATAAATAAACGCGGCAAAAGCAATAAAGGCCGCTATCTTAAGGAGTTTCCGTAGTGCGCGATGAACAGACAGAAAACTTTATGATTGCTCGTATGAATACGCGTAAAATAAACGCAGTATATGTAGGTATAATAATATATGGGTTGTAAATATTTCCACTGAGTGTACTTGCTTATGAAGATTGAATTGGAAAAATTGTAAAGTATTTTTTTATTGCTGGTTGAACGAGGTTTTTATGGAAATAAAATTACTCATTCGTGAGTTATTTTACAGAAAATGTCCGCTTGATATATTACGCGTACCTAACATACCCGAATAAAGCAACTCTGACGTCATTCTATCAACTCAATAAATTGTTTATTCTACACGGCCTTTCCAAAAACCCACCTAATGTTTTTTTTAAGGACGAAAAGTCAATAGAAAACAACACTTTAAAATCAATCAACGTTACCCAAAAATGTTTCGACTCTATTGTTAAACTCGTTCAAACTAATATAATTACAAAAATACATACGGTAACGAAAACTAAACAAATCACATGAAAGCATTCCACACCAGCGGTCACAGGACTAACAGGTAATTTTAAGCTGGAATCGGCCACCAGTGTCGTATCATCAAGCAATTTGACACCGTAATGGTTCATTAAAGCCTGAAACCGGAGTGCGAATCGTAACTCCGTCTGTTTACGGACATCCCCGCAGCTAATTATTTTAACAGCTGGTAAATACTCGTTTGTTTTTTTTAACTAACTCAAAAGCTCTTAGTTTAATAACGGTGTAACTTATAACTTACAACTAATAAAATATTTACATTTTATCATTTTAATAGGTACTTATAGATGAACGATAGAACTCACGTATAGCACGTAGTGACTTTTATGAAATCAACAAGAAAATTACAATAAAAAATAACGCCTGGCATTGCTTTTCCCGAATACGATTATCAGACAATGTTTATTCTTCAGTATAAGTAACTAGTCTACTACTCACTAGTCAGTCCGGCCGTGACCACGGCTGTTGCAACACAATCAAAATGTCGGATAACAAATAAAAAAGGTACACACGAATCAGTAATTACGAGTATGTATAGTGCTCACGAAAGTTTGAAAAATACTAATGCAAACGACTAACGCAAATGACTAATACTGTTTGAGTCAGATTATTTAGAAGTATAAACTTAAAAGCATGAGAAAATGAAAATGACAAAATGAGAGCAAGCATTCAAAATTTAAAAAAAAAACTTTTGTCTTGAATTCAAGAAAATAAATTCCTAAAAAGCCCAGAATGTAAGTCCGTGTTGATAAATCCAACTTAATCTGAAAGTTAACAATTCTCCCAATTTATAACTTTCTGTTTAGAACTGTCATTTCTTGTGGGGCTAGTCTTAGCATAAAGACCGTATTAGAATTCATTTTCTTAGACGCTGTTACGTGAAGTGGCCAAGCTCTTACCGAATTAGCCTGTATTTTCTCTTTAACGGCGTTACAGTCGTTTGCGTTTCTGTTAATGTGAAGTAACAGAGGTTTTAAACCTTATTAGCTATTTTAGCAATATTAAGTTCATAATATGGGCTTGTTTAGTTAGTTTTGCGGTTTGACCTTAAAGAAAAACACTTTTACTTAAATAATCCGTATGTATATTTTATTCTCTTGGCTTTTAACCACATTACGTTATAAGTACGTAGTAGTTTGGGGTGCGATAGCGCTGTGTGAAATGTTCACATTATGTTGAATAAAAATAATAAGCAAAGATAAATAATTATTTATTCATTTATTTTATAAAAAGGAATAAATAAACGGATTAACCGTTTATTTATTCCTTTTTATAAAATAGCAATAATGAGAGTTATAGAAATGCATTTTGGACTACCTCCATGGCACAGTGGGCGAATAGACGGAAGAGGTTGCGGGTTTGATTCCAACTGCGCAATAAACGTTTGCATGATCTACAGATATTGGTTCCAGGTCTGGTTGTTTCTTTATATATTGAAAGTATGTATTAAAAAAATGTAGGTACTTAAATAAGTATTCCATCAGTTGTCTGATTCCCATAATACACGCTTTACTTAGTTTGGGGTAAGATGGTGCTGTGTGAAATGTCCAGCATTATTATTATTGAACGAATGCATGAATGCACGAATATCAGCATGTACAATTAATTTGTATATCTATACTGATCAGCAATGCAAGCAAATCACTTTGTCTCAAGATTCACTAACAATGTCCTTTGCGATACACTAGCGCGCCTCATTAGACAGGGTTCCACATTAACGCCTTTGAGTAATTAATACAAAGGAATAGCCCCAAGGTTCCTTACTGTTTTGTTGTTTTATAAATAAGGGGACTGAAGCACCTATGCTTAGAAATATGACGTATTTTAATGATCGTTCCTTAAGTAGAAACAGACAAACAAAATATCAATATAATTTTAATGAATTAATTTTGGTTGTGGGTTGATGAAATGATCCGTTCCATAGTTCTACAATAAATAAAAAATAAATTCAACACTAATCTATCAATAGTAAGTATACGGCAGACTTCAGATAAGTAAAACGAAACAAGGTGTTTCAAAAAAACTAGTGACCAACCCTTTCGTATAGTTTGAATTCACTGCAGTTTAAATTCTGGAAAGTTTTTTGAAAATATTTTTGCTACCAAACATTCATGTTTGAATTTTATACTAAACTGCAGATAAAATTACGGTGATTTACCATAGCGAAATAGATGAAGAAATTGAGATTTGATTCGAAGCCTCATGAAAATGGGTTCTATATCGAAGAGATGGTATATAAAATCCAATTCCCTTGCCCCACGATGCACTCACTCCATTAATTAATACACAGCAATCGCCCTGAGTTTCCCTGTATCATTACGCTTTAAATTATTCCACTCGGTTCTCAAAGGACGTGTGTATATCTCTAGTACTAATTGCATTTCTAGACTTGTTAATAAATATGTTTAATTGTCTAGATGGACAACAAAGGCTTCTTTGATCAAGTTTAGTTTGCTGTCAGGTTCGCTAAACTGTTTAGCGTATAAATAAATATATGATATCTGGATATATAGAATGATTCATTAACTTGGATCATATTGATCAGATAATCTCTAGATTACTAATAACCGAGACAAGCTTCTAGGGTTTTACAGTTCATTATTACTGTTAGTGTTAGGTATGTATCTTAAAGAACGCTTCCATTTCCTCCATCAATCCAATCCTCGATCCTTGCATTCATCTGACACACTCCAACTCAGGACACCTGTACACTCCTCCTACTTTGATAAGTCTTTTACAGTGCAGGCCCGGTTATGAAACGCGCCGCCGGTAGCTATTAGATGTGCGAATTCACTTGCCATTTTTAAACGTATGCTCAGAGAAACACCATCTGAGTATTTGTCGCTAAATATATATGTATTTATTTTTAATTATTATGTTTTTTAAATAAGTATGTATGTATAAATTTTTACGAGTTTTTATTATTTAGGTTCATTAATGTAATTTTCATTTATGTAATTTTTATATCTTATAATTTTATATAATAAGTATTAGTATGTATGTACATGTAGTATGTTAGGTACACCATTACACCCCAGGTAATGTCCACACGGTCCATTCCATCCAAAGGTTGTTTGGTAGAGATCGCTATTTAGCGATAAGACCGCAAATTGATCCATAGATTTACGTAGTTGTTTTTTATGTATTTGTATGTGTTTCGCGGTGTGCAATAAAGAATTATCTATTCTAATCTAAGCTAATCTAACTTTTTTTAGAATAAATAAACATAAACTACAAATAAAAAAACTACGAGGCTTACAGTAGTCGCATATGATGTGTAACAACATTTTTATTGTACACCATATAAACAAAAAAATACAAACAAAATAGAAAACACAAATAAATTTTAATCTTATCTACCGAGTTCATAACTCTAAAGTGTAATTGAAAACTCGATAACGGCCTCGTAAATGCAATTAACCGTAACTAAATTTAAAAATAGAATTAAGCTCATTATATTTATAATATGCTATGATGAAATACAACCTCCATGACAAATCCTTATTTATATTAAATTAATAATATAGTCTCGGTCAAAGCGCTTTCCCGGTTTCCTGTTATACATTTCCGTCCCTTTTGCCAAAATAACTCCTACAAACCGATGTTACATATCAAAAAGATAAGGTAAGGTTTTGTGCAGTCACACTAATCACACTAATAATATAAATGTGAAAGTTTGGATGTTTGTTTGTTACTCAATCACGTCGTAACGGCTGAACCGATTTCGATGAAATTTTGAATATACGTAGATATACCTGGATTAACGCATAGGCTACTTTTTGTTGACAAACAACGCGTGTGAAACCACTGGCGGAAACTAGTTAAAAAATAAAGTACTAAACGTGATGTATGGACTTGCCTCTTAATATATATATGTACATAATAGGTAGGGAAAAAGTCTTTTCGCATCATAGTATGTATGAACTTGTAATAAAATATCTTTGGCTATATACTATTTGTATCTGGCTGGTTTTGGTATCATTCACAGTTTAAATTTTAAAGAAGATAATTCCAAATTCAAATTAGGAAAATGTGTGATTTTTATTTGTTTTTTGTACTGTAAATATGAGTGAATCTAAGGAAGAAATTCGATACATTTTAAAATTTTACTACAAAAAAGGTAAAAGAGCAATGCAAGCCGCGAACAAAATTTGCGATGTTTATGGACCTAGTGTAGTGTGTATGAGAGTAGCACAAATTTGGTTAAAGCGTTTTCAATCCGGAAATTTTGATGTCAAAGATGCACGTCGCTCTGGTCGCTCTATTACGGATAAAATTGATGCCATTTTTGAAAAAGTGGAGCAAGATCGGCATATCAGTAGTTACGACGTAGCTGAAGAACTGGGAATTGACCACAAAACAGTTTTGGCGCATTTAAAAAAAACTGGGTACACAAAAAAGCTCGATATTTGGATACACCACGAACTCACTGAAAGAAACCTAATGAACCGTGTACTCATTTGTGATTCTTTATTACGACGTAATGAAACCGAACCATTTTTGAAGAAGCTGATAACTGGTGATGAAAAGTGGATCACGTACGACAAGAACGTGCGAAAAAAGTCGTGGTCAAAGGCCGGTCAGGCTTCATAGACTGTGGCGAAATCCGGGTTAACTCGCAACAAGGTGATGCTGTGTGTGTGGTGGGATTGGAAGGGCATTGTTCATTATGAGCTGTTACCACCAGGCAGGACCATCGATTCTGAACTCTACTACGAACAACTGATGAGATTAAAGCAAGAAGTTGAGAGAAAACGGCCGGAATTAATCAACACATGTTTAGCCACTCAGCAGAAATTAAGAGAGTTTGGCTGGGAGGTGTTAATGCATCCGCTGTGTAGTCCTGACCTTGCACCTTCAGATTTCCACCTGTTTCGGTCTCTTCAGAATTCTTTAGGCAGTGTCAGGTTAACATCACGAGAGAATTGCCAAAACCACTTGTCGCGGTATTTTGATCAGAAGCCCCAAAATTTCTATAGCAATGGGATCATGTCCCTACCTACAAGAGGGCAAAGAGTTATCTAACAAAACAGTACCCACATATTTTAGTTAAATGTAAATAAACTATATTAAAAAATGTTTTGAATTTTCTTAAAAAATGCGAAAAAACTTTTTCCCCAACCTAATATATGTATTTATTTATTCAGCATAAATGTTACAGTAGGTATACACTAAAGCTTATAGATACAACTAAATACTTAAAAAGATATTGTTGTAAAATATGTTGTAGTTGAATGAACTAGAGACGATGAATGTATACAGAGATAAACTCATACCTTAACTATTCCGAGCCTGTACTTATTACCCCCTAATGGCGTACCTTCTGAGTACTAACTGTTCAACCTGATCCCACCATCTCCATTCTATCATCGGACAACCAGACGCTCTGCGGTGCGCCACCGCTTTATGGTAGAAATACCTCCCATTCACACAAAGCGGTTCTCTTCGACCTTTATTATGCGCACCGCCAAAGAATGGAATGCCTTGCCAGAGTCTGTGTTTCCTGATAGCTACAACTTAGGTATCTTTAAGTCGCGGGTGAATAGGTTTCTTCTAGGCAAGCGTGTAGCATCGTAAACTGCATCATCGCTTACCATCAGGCAAGATCGTGGTCAAACGCAAGCCTACGAGTATAATGTACAAAAATAAAAAATAAAACTAAGCCAGAAATCTAAGGATGTTCGTCATGAAGATTAGTAAAATAGTGAGCGTGCTAATGCTAATGCTAAAAATGTTTTCACTACGAAAAAACCAAGCACTGTGGTGTTTATTGGTAGGATCCTAGTTCCAAGAACACGTTATTAGTTTCAAAGTCTTAAGAAATCTAGCCATTTCCATCGAAACTAGTAACACAATCTAGCATTAAAGATGCTATAGCGAGTTGACGACCTCCGTGGCGCAGCGGGCGAATAGCCGGCTGAGACGCAAGAGGTTGCGGGTTTTACTAGTTATTTCATGTAGAAGGGTTGCTTTGAATTTGATTTTGTAATAACCAAGAAAAAACCAGTAAAGAGACGGACCTATACGGTTAAAATCCAGTTCGTGCACGCTTATTTGAATAGTCGCACTGCCCTAAGGCATCTATTCCCTACGCTACCTTTGAAAATACTCGCCCCGTATTACGTATCTACAAAGTAAAGGGAGCTGGGGGACTCTACATCACAGCTTTGGAGTAAAAAGCTCAGTTACTTAGTACTTTAAAAAATAGATAGAAACAGAAGTAAAGTTTAGTACGAGTGAAAAATGAAATAAAAACCTTGACTGATTCTATTGTTTCTGTGTGAAATTTCTAAAAAAAGGATTTTTAATCACTTGATTAAATTGATTATTGCAATGCGATTTAGCAATCTGTACATTGTGCTATCAACTAACCATAATCTCAATTAAATCCTACTCAGATGTGATATGAAGCGAATAGGCACCAAGAACGCGGATGCATTTATCGCTTAAGTAGGTACTTATAGAGCTATTCCCTTATAATCTGTGATAGGGAGGTAGGGGGTGTCCACAGGGGTAGTGATTCATCAATTGACTAAAGTGGCACTTCATATCCAACCGTCCTGACGCCTCTAAATGCATGTTGATTGGATCATCCGCCATTTTATTTTTTGACCGGAATCGCTGTTTGATTTTTCGCTTTGTGTCCTCTTCATTAGTAAAATCAATTTATATTCTGATGAATTAATATTTAAATTGTATATGAATCAATTTTAGTACACGTTTTTTTTGTACAGATAACAACGCCCGCGGCTTCGCACGCGTAGTTTGTCAATAGAAACATTACCCTCCTTTTACGAGGTCGTGTAAAAAGCATTTTATTTCTCAATCCTGGTAATAATCTACCTAAATAGTCGTAAAAACGTAACAGATAGACAGAGAGACGAGAGCTACTTTCGATTTAAGGATTAATAGCACTCAGTAACGTCCTTACTATAAAAAACATTACAAGCTGTATCTATGTGAAGGAGAAACAGACAGATCATCATCATTATCATACCAGTAATAAGACGTACACTACTGAACATAGGCCTCTCCCATAGATTTCATGAGCAACCCATCTTCTGTGGCCTGCACTTAACACATAACCAGCAATGCTTGAATCAAAAAAGTTATAGATAGATAGATAGATAGATAATTTCTTTATTGCACACCATTTAAATACAAACATTTATCAGAAAATACACTTAAATAATAGGTACAATGGGCGGCCTTATCGCTAAAAGCGATCTCTTCCAGGCAACCTTTATGTGCTTAAAACAAATCTTATTATTTACTACTTCCCACTACAAGGATAAAAAATATTCTTATCACTGAGTGCATCCTTAGTCATTTTTTAAAACCCACCCCTCTTGCAAAGCAAATAGAGTTAGTTGGATAATTCGTGCCACTGCCGGTGCAACCCCCCGGGAATCGAACTTGCATCTGTTCGGGGCGCGTCCAACCGTGATGTGTACAGTGGGTTAGAAAAAGATATTGTAATGAATATAAATCGACGAATACTTTGAACCACATGGTAGGGACTTATTTTGAAATATTTCTTAGGTATTTTATTAGAAAGTAGGTTTATTGAAATACCTTGTGTTTGTCTAGGTTTAGTCATATTGACTTATTTATATCTATGTGTCTTAGAATTTAAATTAAACCATTCCCACTACCAAATATGCACCTATAATAACTGCCCGCCTTACACAAAGGTTAAATGGAACATTAATATACACAGATTATTTTTATTTTGTGCAGTAAATAATTTTTTATTCACTATTTTAAAAATACAACTGTTTTCTACTAAGAGTTTGATTTAGTGGCTTCTGCATACAAATTGGCAAAGAGTTATGGATTATGCTGTCTAAGGAGCAACGAATCACACTGTCAATTCGAAGGCAATATACTGTCATAGTAATTCAGGTTAATTCTATGAACGCTGGGTATCCGGCAATACAGTCAGTCAATTTATATTTTTTCCGCTCTTTTATTGGTTCCGACTGTACCTCCAATCACTCATAATGCGCAAATTAGGATAACAAGATTTTTCCTTCAATACCCACGTGAATTTTTCATGAGTCACTTTGCTGCATTGTACTGCATTTTTATATAACATTCGAAACAATTTAGAAAATAAAAGTTTTAAGGCGATAATAATAACGTTTTCATTGAATTTATTAAACAATTCAATTCTATAGTTCTTTGGTCGCTCAAAGGCGTTTGACATAACGGGCCTTAATATAAATCTTATATTCTATTTATGTTAATCAACACATTAAAACCGTGTGTCCAGCCACTTAAGACATAGCACTTCTTTTAGGACTACCTTCGTGGCACAGTAGACGAATAGCCAGCTGAGACGGCGGGGGTACCGGGATCGATTCCCGCCGCGGAACAAATGTTTGCATGATCTACAGATATTTGTTCCTTTTCTGGATGTTTTTCTATTGTAGTTTTTTTACTTAGTATTCTATCAGTTATTTGGTTCCCATGTACAAGCTCTGCTTAGTTTGGAGCTAGGTAGCGCTGTGTGACACGTCCAGCATTATTTTTGTATTTTTTTATTGTTATAATCATGTATTGTAAAATGCGAACTAATCATAATGCCCATTGTAAAACATCAAGCATAGATTAGTCACAATAAATAATCTCTAATAACTACCTCCGTGGCGCAGTGGGCGAACAGCCGGCTGAGACGCCGGAGGTAGCGGGTTCGATTCCCGCCACGGAACAAATGTTTGCATGATCTACAGATATTTGTTCCGGGTTTGGATGTTTTTCTATATATGATAAGTAGGTATTTACAAAAAAAAAGTATATGTATAAGTATTCTATCAGTTATCTGGTTCAGTTATCTGGTTGGTACAAGCTCTGCTTAGTTTGGAGGTAGATAGCGTTGTGTGACATGTCCAGCAATATTTATATATGGATTATTTATTTATCTTATGTGTGTTCTTATCATATATTCTTATTTTTGGATCCCCGATGCCAAACGCCAACGGCTGTTATAAGTTAGACGCCTATGTGTGTCTGTATGTCTATCTGACTGTGGCATTCTACTCGTAGTTAATGGAAAGTTAAAGAGCACTATCTTTTTCTGTAATTTTATTTTGTTGTAGGTAGGTAGGTAAATATTTATATTTCCCTCTTTTCACGAATCCCGGTTATTGGCTAATCGGGGCCACCCTTTATGGTATGCATCCAGTTCATGGGGGGAAGGGAGGCCTTTGCCCCGCAGTGGGATTCTACTAGCTGATAATAATAATAATATTTATATATATTAGTTTGTTTATGTTAGTAGAGTAAAAAGTAAAAAAAGTATGTAAGTATTCTATCAGTTACCTAGTTTCCATAGTACAAGCTCTGCTTTGTTTGGGGCTAGATAGCGCTGTGGGAAGTGTCCAGCAATATTTATTTAGTTATTTATTACATTCATAATATATTTCATTATATTTGTTTAACATATATGTATATTTATGATTCTTGTAGGTACACTTACCTACCTTTAAAGTAATTTCTCTCTCTAGCCTTAAAGGTTTGCTGGAAGAAATCTCTTCTTTGGGTTAAACTCGACGTCATGTCCTCTATTTCTGTATTTTTAAATGTATTTTCTTGTGTACAATAAAGAATAAAGAATTGTAGTTTCCTAACGGATGGGCCGATATGGACGCTGGTTTTTTTATAGATCGCTAGTTTTACTGGATTGGTCTATGTCAGTTTTTAACCCCTAATGCAAAAATGTCGGGGGTTTTTCACTATTAAATTTATACTTTTGTTTTCTTTTTTTTCAGGTCTGGACGCAGAACTGTACTATGTCAGGGAAGGAGTTGTGAACACCTATGCTACCGGTTTCATAGTGCCCGTGCCTGCTCATATTGCTGATCTGGAGTTCATGTGGCAGGCTCTAGGCAGAAGACCTGTAAGTACATAATGTATACCATTAGGTGAAATAACTAAGTACTTCACTATGACAGCGACTTTTTGCATTGAGCAGAGTTCTCTGAAAGAGGTTTAAAAGTTAGTATAAAAAAACAAGAGTTGTTAATTAATTTTTTCATGAAGTTTTCAACGGTTTACTTATTAATAAGGAAGTCATCAACAGCAATTCATTTTTATTAAACTAAAATTCATATACAGGGTGGTTTTTTGACAAGGGCGGTGATGGCCAAGTCCGAAACCACGAGACTCCTTTCACGACTTTTTTCTAACTCTCTTGGTTTCAGATTTGACCATCACAGCCCTTCTCAAAAAAAAACATCCTGTATATTCATAGATTCGCAAGAGTATCTTACTTTTTAGGATCATCGGAATGAATGAAAGAATGTATGAAAGTTCTCTATCATACCATACAAGCTAGATACCTACAGTGAAATTAAAAACAGGTTTTTTATTACACCACGAGATGAAACAAGCTTATGAGCCCACCTGATGTTAAGTAGTAACCATCGCCAATAAATAAGTATTGCCTCGTTGGTCACGTACACCGTCAGGTTAACTTACAATGGTTGGTCTTATCGCTAAAAAAACCGATCTCTCCAGACAACCTTTGAATGGAGTATTAGTAAATGGAATATCTGATTTGATTATCCTTACTGAATTAGTTTAACAAAGCAATTTACAATCGTTCAAAAAACAGCATTAGCCGTAACCGAGTAACTCTACTTATCAATGTTCAATAGGTCAGCAGTTGCATTTCCGTTTCAGATTTCCTGCGAGGCCTACTAAATTATCTAATTAGGTCAAAAATTGCAATTCTGTGCCAGACATGTTCTAGCATTTTCTGCCATGCCTACTGAATAGGCAATTACACAATTCCATTTCTAATGTGATTCCAGAACACTCTCTAGTATTTGGCAAAGTTACTTGCCAGCTAGGCTATCTGCCAAAAAGGAAACGGGAACTGAATACACCTCTAAAGTGGGTCAAAATTCGATTACCAACAATGAACATTTCTTACAATGGTACCAAACTGGATGCTTTTCAAAATTAGTGAAAGTTCAGCGCCCAATAAAATTAATTTATTAATGAATAAGCCTTGTTAACAATGAATAATTTTGTTACGGGATTTGTATATTTAATTCAGTTTCATTGAGAACTCGTATAATGAAGACAAAAGACGATTTCTTTGTATTAAAATCGGGGCACAAAGGCTTTCTTTCAAATAATGATTTAAGTGATATTGTGCGTATGCCTAGATGAAACACACATTTTTAGTGGATAAAATACACAATACGATAAAAAATACAGAACACTAAATCTAATACTTTTCAAATTACTAGATGTTTGATGTTTTTAGATAGTTTAGACAACATACTCTATGAATAGGATACAAACATAAATTTTAGAGGGTATGATGGCATAAAAAAGTGACACGAAATGTTGGCCACAAACTTATCAACTAGCTTCAAATTCTATTTATTTTATTTGCGAAGTGAATATTCTATTTTATAGACATAAAAGACAGTCTATCAACGTGGCGCCGCGTGTTCCAATTTGGTTTGAAAGCGATTTAATTTCTCAAAACAAAAGGCCAGATTAAGTCGTCGTTTTTCACTGTACTCGGAATATTCGTAGCTTAGTCGAATTGAATGCTGAATGAATTGAAAAGAGGCTTTAGTGGAAACTGTCCTCAAAAGCTTTCTGTTTGCATCGAGTTTTCCCAAAAGTTTTACATTTTTAGAGGCTTGTTGTTTGAAAGAAATTGGAGACCTATCAATTACTTTACTTGTTGGTTACTTGTTTCAGGTTTTTATGTTGGCATTTAAAATATTATTTTGCTAAATCATGAGCTTTTTCTTTCATCTTCATCTTTTTTACCTTCCACCTTAAAGCAAAGGTCGTCATAGTCGCTAGTTTCCTCTTAATATTTTAACCTTACTTGTTGGTACTAGTGGTTCGCCCTAAACTAAGATCTCGCGAGTCTACCATAAAAACAAAAAAATATTAATCGTAATCTTTAATATCAAAATGGTGCCATGAAATAAATAACCTAATGACTTGACTTACTGTTTCATGTAAATTACAGGTAACGGGAGTTCATGTTAAGTGGTTTTTCTGTTTTGGGGTACAAATTGCAGTTATTCTAGATTTCAGACTTTTGCCTATATTTGTGATACTTAAAATACACGCATACCAAATTACAGCATTGTGGGTTCACTGGTGTACTCTGTGAATTTTGTCAAAATTTAGTTTTATTATGGCTAATAACTCAAAAAATCCAAAAAACTTACCAAAAATAGAAACGGGGTCAAAATATACTAATGAAGACCTTTCATTTGACATCTCATTTGACGTAATAGTCTGATTTTAATATTTTTTTACCCCTCTTGAATCCCAATATCTCAACAACCCCACATTTTTAGCTCATTTAGTCACACCAAAATTGTGCCATTACTACCTACCTATGTATCATGTTTCATGATGATCGGATCAACGCTTCAAAGTTATCCTCGGACAAACAAACATACATACATACAACGCTGATTTGCCCAAGTCGATTTGGAGATCTCGCTTCGCTCGATCAATTATGGTACTAAATTCAAAAAGCAAAAGCCGGGCACCACATTACACTCACTCACGTACACTTTACAAGCCTATAAATAACTGTGGTGTATTAATTCAAGGTTTATTGTTCACAGCTGCCATACGTCATGGGGATAGACTATGAGAGCCGGGGCGCCATGTTGCCGCCGCAGGTTAATATATCAGAGAGAGGGGTTGTGCCTACTACATTGCAGACTTTTAGGTAAGATATCCTGTTCTGCATGACCGCTCTACGCTGGTTTGGACGCAAGCTCAACGTTCGGAATTCTAATCATTATATAGAACGTGCCGAAGCTTGCCTACTGTCTCCGTTATTGTCACGTATTTTACCAACATTTAATAAAAGCTGAAATAAAACAGAGTAACCTACTATTTATTTAAATTAAAATTAGACTTTATCGCATGGAGGACGTGTATTATCTCGGCCCTTGGCGACTGACTGCATCCACTCAACCACTTAATAGTCTTAGCATAGCTAATTAGGTCTACGACCACCTCTACGATCAAGTGCCTTACCAACAACTATTCAGTGCATACCTCAACGCTTCAACAAAAGTAGCAACAAGCCAGTTTTTTAAATACTTACTCTGTCTTTAAATTGCAAAATTGCACTAGCAAGTTTTAGAATGGCAGAGCAATAATATTCTAATGTGAAGTTCAAAATAGTAGTTACTTGTAGCTATGACGCCAAAATAAAGGGCAAACACGCTTTCCAAATTACTTGTTATTGAATTATTTCTAAGAACTAGTTTATAAAAATGTTTGTTAGCAGAACATAACATTAATTGCTACCCTCGTTGTAGCTAGCTAAGAGCTCATGTTTAGTTTTGGATTATTTTTAACTAACTTCCACCAGCGGCTTCGCACGTTTTTGTCAATATTAAGTATTCTATGTTTTAATCCAGGCTATAGTCTATTTATATACCAAATTTCATCGAATTCGGTTCAGCCGTTACGACGTGATTGAGTAACAAACAAACACCCAAACTTTCGCATTTATAATATTAGTGTGATTTTAAGTTCACCTTTGTATTGTTAATGTCCTCATGTGTTTTAGACTATGAGGTTTTTGTTTTGTTCAATATGAAAGTGTCAATTGTCACTTGGACACTCATAACGGTTGTGGCGTGACTTCCGTTTTAAGTTAACTTTTATTTGGTATTCCATAATAAAATTGGTTTTAGTTACGATCACAAATCTAATGATGAAACCTACCATATAATTATCAAACTATCATCTATCATGTACGGACAACACTAACAAAACTATTAAAGTGCTCGATACGGTCTTAATTGAATTTTTATTGCTCGGGTCATTAAAAAAAATTATGCAGATACAGATCCATTCAGATATAGTCCTCAAACTGTGCAACCGGCCGACCTGAAAGAGACATTATACATCATATCATATCATAAATGCGAAAGTTTAGATGTTTGTTTATTTATTTATTTTTTTGTTTGTTTGTTACTCAATCACGTCGTAACGGCTTAACCGATTTTGATGAATTTTAGTATGTACGTAGAATATTACCTGCACTAACACATAAACTACTTTTAATCCCATAAATCAGGTCCCATGAGATAAAAATGGGGTGTCAAGTCAAGTTGCTATAGCGAGTTTAGCTTTATTCCTAGGTTACCTATATATTTAGTCGTGTAACGCGTACAAGTCGCGGGCAACAGCTAGTAAAAAAACAAATAAAAGTGATGTTGATCGGCTACGGTATTGTAGCTGTAAAACAGATTGACAGGATTTGACTATATTAAGTGTGGTAAGTCGGGATAATGATGTGTAAGAACCTACTTACCTTAAAAGTACTTTTATAATATGTACAGGGTTCGGCTACCATGCACTGGATCCAGGAGTGCAGAAATCCTCGTCACAATGCAGCTCAATATTTCCGCTCCAGACCGCGCGCACAAAGACATCAGACTCACCTTCAAGAGGAACAAAATCTGTCTAAAAGGTAAAAAGAGTTCAATTTCATACTTAAAAAAAATACAAGACGGTATTTCATATTTTACAAAATGACTACTTAAACAACGAGTAATAGAATAAAGGAAGTGATTTCTTCATAATAAGGGAGAATAATGTTTTTAAAATCATATATAACCGTTTTTCTAATGTGATGGTCGTGTGGCGGCTCCAACAGCCACCCATTGCGGGAAGGTTAGATATCTTCGTGAAACCCTGGACGAGGAAGATGTTATCGTGATCGCCTAGTTCAGTGTACTTATTTATTTATTTATTACTAAATACGAACGCCCACAGCATACATATTTTCACACACACTGAAATTTTAACATATAGTTCTAGGACTGAAACATATACATACCTATTATAGGTGTACACAACAGTTGCTTGAGCTCGGCTGACCTCATACATCCAGAATGGCTCTCTGGATTCATAATCTGAATTCATATCATTAATCCAGAAAGCTTGTAAATACCATACAATATCAGTATGCTCCATTTGAATTTAATGAAAATACAGTAGAACTCCAATTATCCGAATTAATGGGGACCGGGACCCATTCGGATAATCAAATATTCGGATAATCGGAGTTTTTTAAAAAAAATTGCCATTGGAGAGAAAAAAAGCTACGTTTTGATATTGCACTATTTTTTTATTGAATTAAATGGAAGAAACATGATGTTTTCACATGTTTTAAATATATAAAAATGTACTTATGTACAAGTTTAGAAATAAAAATCATTGTTTTTCAAACATCTCCGTCAATGTCAGCTGTTTTGCGGTCTTCATCCGTTTTCGGGCAGCCAGGTCACGCATTCGCTTGACGGTGAGCAGTTGCAAGTGGTCACACTCGGGCTGACGCTCCATCCACTTCAAAGCAGTCTCGAGGCCGGCTGGAGTGGGGACTCATACCACGTGTTAGAGATGGGCGAAACGATTCTTTCAACTGAGTGATTCAGATTCGATTCACTCACCAAAAAGAATCGATTCTTTTGATTGATTCTTCGATTCTTTTTTCAATAAACCTTTTCCAATTCTTCCAGATGTTATTTAAAACCAGTGAAAAATACATTGAGTTTAGCAAAATTCTCTTGCCCACCTCTACCACGTGTTGTGCCTACACTGACTTCGCGGAGGGAAGGACAATAGTGAGCGAACGCGCAAACACTGGCTTCGCGGGGGGAAGAATAATAGCGCACTTAGACTTTTTTTGGACAATTTTTTTTCTGAAAGTGATTCGGATAATCGGCGATTCGGATAGTCGGAGTTCGGATAATTGGAGTTCTACTGTAAGTGGATCTATTACATTCCGATGACATTTTCTGAGGCAGTAGCAACTGTTTAACGGGAATCATAGCGTGCTTCAAAAATACCTTCCCCACAATACACTATCTAAAAATATAAGCAACAATGAGTCATTACCAACCAGCTAATTGAGATATCCCGATGAATCAGTAAAGTTCAAAGCACTACCCAAATAATATAAATCTATATCATAAAATATAAGCTCATTTGAAATCATAAATAGGATACTAATAAAATGATTACCTCATATAAAACTTTTCTATGCACAGTCCGTAAACTATTTGAAAAATCGACAAACTTACCCCCATCATCTCCCAGACAAATCACTTTATAGCCGATGGGTGCACTAAAACACATAAACTAAAGTTGCGAACACTTCCCCTGAGCAATAATAATAACCATAAATTGTGTCCCTTACCGTAGTCACAATAAGTGCATAAATAATAATGTGACTGGAAGTGTCTTGGCGGTTTTGGTATTAACTAGGCGGTAGTAATTTGAAATTATTATTTATTAGTTCCTCATACCATGACCTACACACCCATGACATACCCATGCCTGTAATAAGACATCATCATCATCATATCGCCTTGGGATGTCCAATGCTGCTGAACATAGCCTACCCTATAAAATGAACTTGTGTGGCCTTCAACTAGCAATCTTTATTAGGTCGTCTATTCATCTAGTGAGAGGCCGTCCAACGCTGCGCTTTCTAATGCGTCGTCTCGGGATCCTTTCTGTCCCAATTGCCTTCAGTTCTTTGACCCCACCCACAGCTATTTTAGTTTGCTAATCCTCAGGGTTATTTCGTAGACATACACGAATGATATTTGACGTTCTCCGTGGCGCAGTGGGCGAAAAGCCGGCTGAGACGCAGGAGGTAGCGAGTTCGATTCCCGCTGCGGAACAAATGTTTACATGATCTAAAGATATTTGTTCCGGGTCTAGATGTTTATATATATTATAAGTATGTATTTACAAAAAAAAAGTTTATACGTATTCTACAGTTATCTGGTTCCCATAGTACAATCTCTGCTTAGTTTGGGGCTAGATAGCGTTGTGTGAAATGTCCAGTAATATTTATTATTATTATTATATGGTAAGTTTAGGCTGCAGATTGAATCAAAAGTTTTTTTGTGAAATCATCCACTTGAATGTTAGATATTTTTATTAAATATAACTTAATCCACTTGAATGTTTATCTTTAGTAAATATAACTTAAGTATATATTTATTATTGAAACCTTCTGAACCCACGTAACAACTAATTTCTTTGATAGTTATTTAAACATAAAGACAAGTTGGAGCTCCAGATATGGAGCACATGAAAGAACTATACTGATCCAACTAAGTAGTACTTGGTATTTTGCCAATGGTGGTTGCCATAGCACAGGCCTCTCCATAGTATGAAAACCTTAAGCTTTCTTAAGAGGCCCCATAGTGATATGATACATGCAATGATAGAAGGTAGACTATATATTCCATGTCTCGTTCCAGTTTGCCATTAAAAACAAACATTTTCTGTTTAGTTTTTGGTAGAATAAACTAAAAAAAAATAATAATCCTGAAGCGATAATCTATCTGTCGATCTAGATTACCAATGGTGTTTGACTCCTGAAGGAGTTTTAACATGTGATAACGGTAAAAGGTTCTCCATATTTGTATAATACCATGTGAATGAAGGTGCCTGCGACTGTTATGTCTACCCTAATATAAAATCTAGCTCGAGTTGTGATTGTATGCTATGTTTTTCTATGGAAAAAAAACTTTTTTTCGTTGAAGATATCCTAATTAACTTGTGTGCGAAATCTTAAAATTGGCTATTCAAGCTATAATAGCTCGACATGCAGAGTATCAGAAATGAAATTCTATACAAATTTATTTGTAAAACTTTCAATTACCGACTAAAATACCACCACATACAGAACCTACGCTTTCTCAGAACTTTTCTAACAAAAGCCTCAAAAGAACTCGTACTCAAAGAACGTAAAGAGACTTCAATAAAATCACTTTACGATACTGTACACAACGATTTGAAATTACGTCTTTATTCTCGAATCACTCCCCTTCTTTATTAGCATGTAGACGGTTCCGCAGACGCAACAGGATATTCTGAGGGATTGAGGATGTAGCATTGGAGAGTTAGCTGGGTTAGTCCGTGCAATCGGGTTTAGAGTTTTATCTGCTTACAATATTCAAGCATTTTTTGCGTTTTAACGGGTATGTATTTTGCACTTTGCCCTATAATAATAATAATAGTGCTGGAAATTTCACACAGCGCTGTCTAGCCCCAAACTAAGCAAGCCTTGTTGTTATTTTTGGTCGTTAGTTTTTGGAAAATTGTAATCGAAAGTAACTTTTTTTATTATTTAATCTGTCATTGACTTTATATTTTCTTAATTAAAAATGTATATTTGTGTGAATCATAACACAATTTCTGGCTTCCTTATTAATGGATAAAAATATAAGAAAAAGTAATGACCCGTTATGGATTACGCCAATACATTTTTGTATGGTTGTGATGTGACAAGACACACCGACTACGTGTGCTAATCGCATCAAAAACGATGTATGAGTAGATGACGTCATTCAAAAAATTACCTAGCTATTCTACGAAACTGTGATGAAGACGTATTAAGAGGGTGCCCAAGGCGATACTAGCCCTCTTTTAATGTGTTTACAAGAGTATCGATTGTTCCGCTGCGTGCTATTTGACTTGGAAATATACTTGTTCTTTACGCGATCTTTTCTGTTGGCTGTTTGTTGTTTTTTCATAGATTTTCGCAATTGATTAAGATGGGGCATGTTTGATGTTCAAATTGTTTAGTATTGTTATGATGAGAGATATATTTGCAAATGCAAATTCTACACCACGTACTTTATTAAAGGAGATTGGCAAACGTTTAAAAACGAGACTCATTCACTAAGAAATCGCCTCACTTTTGACACAAAACTTTAAAACATTTTCAGAGGCTAAAATCGTATCATCAACGGGTTTTTTATATTGTTTTGGTCCAGTCCCACCAATTTCCTTATTTAACTTTAAATTCCCTCTGCATCCGTCCGCGATTACGCTAGAATGGCATATTATAGAAACTCAAAATAAATTCATTTTGATTCCACTGGTTATTTGGGAGAGGTGCAAAATATTTTGCTTTAGCCTTTCCCGAATATAAGCAAGAGCAGTTAATTCAAGTAAACAGCTACAAAGCATTTTGCAAAACATAAAAATCCTTCTTCCCCGGTAATGATATTAGATGATACCCCACTAAATGAAATATTAGGGGTAATAGAAAAAAACTTCTGCGTTTCGGGGGAGGGAAGAAAGATGGTGTAGGTAATGGCGATATAATAAGGTACGCACTTAAGAAGTTTTTATTAAATACCACCCTAATTTTACGTGCTGGAGCGTTTTTGGGGATTCTAATTGGGTCTGTTTGTGGATTTATTAAGAGGTACCCGAAAGTTTTGGAGTTGAATGAAATTGTTGTGTTTTAAAAAAACGGCTTTCTTTTATTTTATTTATATTTTATAAATTATAGGCCAGCGTTTGACCGCGATCTCGCCTGATTGTAAGCGATCATGCAGTCTACGATGGTACACGCTTGCCTAGAATAAACCTATTCACTCGCGACTTGAAGACTAGGTTGTAGTTATCAGGAAACACAGACTCAGGCAAGGCGTTCCACTCCTTGGCGGTGCGCATAATAAAGGTGGAAGAGTACCGCTTTGTGCTGGTGCATCGCGGAGTGTCTGGTTGTCCGATGGTAGAATAAAGATGGTGGGATTAGGTTGAAAAGCTCACCAGCACACTTTCCGAAATGTATCCGATAAAAAACCGAAAGGCTTGCAACCTTTCGACGATGCTCGAGGCTGTGGAGCCTTGCATCTGCTAACTTGTTATTGCAAATGAGCTTCTTGGCTCTTCTCTCAATTGAAAGAATATATAAATATTCTATCATTTTCTCTAGGGAAAACTTATGTTAAAAATAGGCAGCTAAGCATGTACTTTGTTAAAATAGCCAGCTTTGTGAACCTTGTCAGTAAAATAATTTGTCATCTCCTGACTGAAGTTTTGTAGAGTTTTGATTACAATGGAAGTAAGTAAGCAAAAGCTACAAAGTTTTTTAGTTTAGGAGGCGTTTAGGTTAGACTATCTAAAAACTCTGACACCTGAATTGGTCACAAGCTTAAGCAAACTATACAACAATAAGGCTGGAAATTTCACACATCGCTATCTTGCTTTTTTACTAGACTTGGCGCTAGTACAAGCTCTGCTTAGATTGGACTAAGTAGAGCTTATAACCAGATAACTGATAGAATACTTATGTATATTTTTTGTAAATACGTACCTACTTATAATCGAGGCACAACCATTATTTCATTACTTGTATTTGACGCAATAAAACTTAACCTTGATTTCCATATTCCGTTTTAAGCAGCATCGATGAACGCAATTTTTACCTTAATATCAATGACACTGGTAACGCCATCTTTCGACGATATAAGGTAACTCTTCCCAATTCCTTGTCTATTCCAATATTTTTCCAAACCCTACCCGCGCGCCCCAAAATCTGACATGATGGCGCTGACTATGAAGACAAGCAGAGTCGTCCCCGCACCGCAGCGCGTAAAAGTCGAGTTTGGACTTGTGTACGCGACCCGCTGAATTCAACCGCAAAATACTTAATTAAACCGTGTTTTACAAAAGGCATTAACTATAGCCTCGAACTTCATGTGGTGTTGCTGAATTTACTGACTGCTGGTGAATTAGTGAAGGTGTGCGCAAAGGAAAACGTGTTCAGGCTGCTTCAAGGATCCCGAAAGGTCAGTGGGCACATTCCTGATTCCTATTTGTCATCCCGATTTTCCAGGAGTTATCTTATGGGCTGTAAAAAGCCAATTCGAAGGCATAAGATCCGCAAACGGCTTCACCAGACACCTCGTCTCTCTACAGTTTTCTAAAATGTTTATATATTTTTAGAGTTCCGTACCTCAAGAGTAAAAATAGGAATCCTTATAAGAGCACTTCGTTGTCTGCATGTCTGTTAAGACCCATTTTCTCAGGAACAGTAGAGGTATCAAGTAATAATAAATATCAAAAACATACGTCTACGGTATCTTGAAGCTGTAAAAAGCAGGCTTCTAAATAACCACAATTTAAAGTACGGTCATTTATACCGAATATATTGACACTCGCAAAATAAATCAAAATCTATACGGTACTTGTCGTTGACCTAGAATCATAAAATTTGGCAAGAAGCAAGGTCTTTCATCATGAGTAAAGGCAACAGTTAATTTGTAGTTATATCACATAAAACAATATTTTAAAGGAACCCTCGATGCGTGAGTCAGGCTCGCACTTGCCTGGTTTTATTATTGATATAACTTATCTTCCACAGGTCAATCCACTATTGTAACACACAATGAAACAGCACGCCTAGCCGGCGACGCATCAAGAAGTTCCAACGGAGTGCTATTCGCGGCTGGAGGTTGCGCAGTCGCGGCCTTGGCTCTCTTGGCTGCGGCAGCCGCTGCAGGCACACTGTACAGACGCGGAAGCAAAGCAAGGCATCATGATTCTATACAGTATGTAACAATAATTAACTTTATCTCAAACATACCTTAAGCTAGGCTACCGCATGAGACATACATGGGAAGAGAACGCATTAAGGTTGCCTGGAAGCGATCGTTTTTAGCGATAATATGTATCATCGCATGTCCGGTTATATGTTTTAAATTATTTTATATTATTTGTTAATAAAGCGTTTTCTATTCTATTCTATGTAGCTCATCTGCATGGAAAGTAAATAGATAGAACATTCTTTATTACACGCTATAAAACGATAAGCTTTAAGCGATAAGCTTTATCACCTCCTCTTAAAGTCTTTAAGTCTTCTAGGTTAGTTATTGTAATTTGGTGTATAATAACAATAAATTATGATCTATACATCTATCACTAGCTGACCCGCCCGCAGCTTCGCACGGGTGGGTTTTCAATAAAACATTACCCTCATTTTGCGCAGTTGGCTAAAAAGTAGCCGATGTCCTTTCCCAGGATATAATCTATCTCCTTGCAAAATTGCATTACGATCCGTTCAGCTTCTTCTTAGTCGTGTAAAGGTAACAAACAAATTAACAAACAGAGTTATCTATGTATTATACATATACCTTCCTTTTGAACTATTCTATCTATGTTTTATGTTTTATACATATAAACCTTCCTCTTGAATCACTCTATATCTATTGCTGAAAACTGCATTAAAATCCGTTGAGTACTTTAAAAGATCTAAGCGAACAGACAGCGCAAGCGACTTCATTTTATACTATGTAAGGATAAGCAAACTATTAAATAGAACTATGTAAATATAAGTAATATATTGGCACAAAACAAAGAACAAGAACAAACATAGTATGATACAAAGCATTAGTAGTATTTTGCTATGATGCACAGGCAAGCCAAAATCACGTCGTAACGTTTGAACCGATTTCGATGAAATTAAATTCGTATGTAGATTATAACCTGAATTAACACAAAGGCTACTATTTATCCCATAAATCAAGTCCCAATTGGATAAAATGGGTTGTCAAGTTAAGTTGCAACAGCGAGTTTAGATTTATTTCTAGGTTACCTACACATTTAGTTGTGACACGCGTAAGAAATCGTGGGAAACAGCTAGTTTACTTAATAAATGAATACAAATACCTATTCATTATTACCAATTCAAAGATCAATAAAGTAAAAGCATTATCTAAAAACTAATAAATATTTACGATAAAAACATGTGAAGTGGTTTGTTTATAAACATTCTCTTAGTGAGATGTACCAAAATGGCATTGGTAGACATGAGGAAAACGTGTGGAAAACCCCGACATATTTTTTATAGTGGGATGAAAGACGAGAGAACATAGGGGTTAAGTTTGCAGCTTGGGTAAACTGTCTTGTTCTTTTTATCGTATAAAAAGGATGTGTACATTTATAATAAACCAGAGAACTATATACCCTATATTAATATTCTTTCGAATCTAATAATGCTTGTATTAATAAACATATGAAAACTTAGATATCACCATTATAATCTACAAAATACAGGACTTCTATAGTAAATCCAGATAGATAAACTTATAACATGTTTAAATTACAAGTAAATCCATAGACAAAAGCCAGTAACTTTATAAAGTCTTATATTTTTATAAGAAATTTCCTGAGACCATTTCTAAAACGTTTTCATAAGGAAAAAATATTTTAATCGATCTTTTCAAAACAAATTAAAGAGTTTCAAGGACTTATTTTTTCAAATCAAATCCAATCATTCCCCAGAGTCGATGAGAAGAAAACCGAATAATATTGGTTTTGAATGGAAACTTTAGGAAGGAGTTCTGAAAGAATCCTTACTAAATCCTATCGAGATTTATCCACCTTAACAGGATCTTTAAAAAATCCATTAGTGTTAAATTCCGCGATAGGGCATAAAGCAGAAAAAAAAACTTTTTTAATATAAGTGAAGTAACTTATACCTTTGTCACTCTGATATAAGTGCACAAAGACCTTTAAGAAATATCTTTTCAATAAGATACCAATTTCAAACTAAATTGTAGTTTATTTTGACCTTTGTACGAAAGATAGGTGGTAGAAGTAAAAAGCGCCAAGCGAGAAATAAAACTAACAATAGAACAAAAACGATTCAAGGTTTTTGGTCATAGCCTTTTTGTGAATTGATAGTAGAAAAAAACAGTCTTATAGAAATGTATTAATCACTACAAAACAAATCTACAGTATTTCCTAATGAAAAGTTCTGATGAAATAAATAATAGTAAAAAAAACTAAAAAACACGCTTAAGTAGATAACCAAACTAAATTTAAATTAAGAATGGTGTTTTTAACAAAAAAAAACAATATATTGTAAAAAAGTGTATGCTTGATGTCAATTGTTATAAATATTTTTTTGACAGGTATTGGTAAAAGTAGTCATTTTGAAAATATCTTAAAAAGCACCCCACGCTTTTTTATTACAATTTTTTTTTGTGTATCACACTATTCATAATTGAATATAATTAAAATTATTTTCTACTTTTTAGTTCAGTTATCTATAAAAGCGTTTTTTATTTATGTATTATTTATGAATATTGTATTTGTCGGTCCTTGATAAGTGTGCAAAATTTCGGTTTAAATCTACGTTTTGAAGTGGTTGAAAATCAAGTTCAAAGATTCCGTTGCATACATACATGAAAGCATACATACATATATATACATACATAATACCAAGCTAATAAATGCGTGTTAAATATAAAAATTGATTGATGATGATTTTACCTTGAACGCTACTTTATATATTTATCAGTTTTTTTTAAACAAATTGCGCTGAATTCTTGTGGTGTAGACCAAAACGCGTAAACATATGAAGGTAGCGAACCCCTATTCTGTCGCTTTTGATGGATGATGTGGTGAAAAGGTTTTGACGATGGACAAGGAAAAATATTGTTCCAGTTATACGATATCGAACTTTTCGATAGTGGTCTATTTTAGGCTAAAGATATGACAAACGTCAAAATTCATAGTCATACGAGTACATTATACAACGTTTTTTGTTATATACGACATTACATGAAAACACTGGTACAGCTAATGGCTAGTATTGTTGTAAAATAAGTCATTTTCAAATTCGTAACAATAAAAATTTTTTAATTTTCAAATGAACTCCAAATTACAATGAAATCAGCCTGATTCAAATGCGTAAACAAATAATATTCATTCATTATGTAAATAGGTACCTGTTAAACTGACTAAGCGGCATCGCTCGATTAGATGTTTAAATAATGTTAAAAAAAATGATTGGAAATGTTTCGATTACCAGATAAATATTCAAGTTACCGGTATTAAACCTGCCTCTAAAATCTGTGAATACGATTCCGGATGTGTGTTTTAAATTAATGTTGTATGCAACAAAACAGGTTGTATAAATAAATCTATGACCGATCCGCCACTGAGGATGTTCTCATCCAAATCGCAAATCAATTATGATTTTTTGAAACGAAGAAGTATGTACAGGGTGTGGCGTAATGAGTGGATAATAGGGTACCTACGGGTAGGGGCCATTGTGGCAGTTCAGAAAAATATTTGTTATGCTCAGTAAAAGTGCCTCGGTTTTGGAGATATTCGACATTTTCGAAATTTAAGAAATATTTCACCCTTCGTCACTGTTTTTGGCGCCAAGACTGCAAATAATTTTTTTTTCTATCTGTTTTTTGGATAGTATTCTTGGATAGATGTGCTATCGAATGGAAACTATTATTTTTATAACACAAGCACAGTTATGTTTTTAAAATAAGATTTCACTAAAATTTTACTTGCTTTCGTTTGTTTTCCTGAACTTTACCCTTCTGTGGTGTAAAAAAAATGTATGGTCACTTGAATGCCAAATTTTAAAAAAATTAGCCTATTTAATCGAGATTCGGAAATGGTATATTACATGGTATTTCCACAAGGTGATTCAAAAGTAATTCCTATTAAAATGAGTAGAGCTAATTATTATAAAATTACAAATAGTACTAAAACTTACTTCATTACTTAAAATCACCTAAAAACGTTAATTTAAAATTCGGTAATGAAATAAAACGAAACAATAAATTTTAAATGCATTTCATTTATTAAATTTACATCATCTTCTAATAAAAGTGGAAGTTCGTGCCGTAAAAAAAGTAAATACGTTTCTGCAGTCAATGTTTTAGACAATTCGAATGGTCCGATGATTTTGCCATTTAGAATTCCAGTCCATAAATTAATTTTGAACTTGTACTGGGACCTGTCTTCTCTGGCCAAATGAGGGTTTATACGCTGCCAACTGTGCAGATTGTGCATATTAAAATACCCATCTTTTTTGCACGTGGATTCGTCGCTCCACAAAATTTTATCGAAGAAATCGGGATCAGCGTTCATTTTTCTCAGCATTGTTTGGCAAAATGCAACTCGTGCAGGGTAATCTCTTGGCTGCAAACATTGCACGCGCTGGTAGTGAAAAGGATGTAATTTTTCTCTTTTTAAAATTCGGTGCACTGTTCTTGCTGACATGCCAGTATTAGAGGCTATTACGCGCACAGATGTGGTCGGATCAGCAGCAATTTCATCAAGTACGTCCTCTTCATTATGTACTTGTGGTCTCCCAGAACTCGTGCCACCGATGCCACTTCCAGGAATTCGACCTTCCATGTAAGCATTGTGTACGCGAATAAACACACGATAATCGGGATGGCGTGCATTGGGAAATCTTTCCCGATACAGTGCTGCTGCTCGATTGGCGTTACCACCACACTCGCCGTAGATTAAATGCATTTGCGCATATTCAGACGCAGTGTATAGCTGAGGCATTGCAATCAATATGCTATACCAAAAAATCCAAGTTACAAAGCAAATCAAGTCCGAGATCACAGCACAAAATCGTCAGGTTCACAAAATTAAGACGTCCAAATTGCTAGGCAAAACAAAGTCCGAAATCACTGCACAAAATCGACGAGTATCAATCCAAAACACGATAACACGTTGTTGTACGGGAGTAGTATGATAGCACACTGACTCGAAATCATAAAAATGCGTTACGCGAAACGATAGTTCTCTTTCACTCATAGCATGAAAGAGCAAGATAGACATAGTGTCGATTGCCGCTGGGCCGGGAACCAATCTGTTCCAAGAATTACTAGTAGTTCTGCGAACAGTAGACAATTATTGCTAATAATAGTTAAAAATATTTCTTTAAATTACGCCTTGATAAGTTTGGTAGGAATTAATTTTGAATCAAGTTGTGACAATGATATGTAATATACCATTTCGGAATCTCGATGAAATAGGCTAATTTTTTTAAAATTTGGCATTCAAGTGACCATACATTTTTTTTACACCACAGAAGGGAAAAGTCAGGAAAACAAACGAAAGCAAGTAAAATTTTAATGAAATCTTATTTTAAAAACATAACTGTGCTTGTGTTATAAAAATAATAATTTCCATTCGATAGCACATCTATTCAAGAATACTATCCAAAAAACAGATAGAAAAAAAAATTTCATTTGCAGTCTTGGCGCCAAAAATAGTGACGAAGGGTGAAATATTTCTTAAATTTCGAAAATGTCGAATATCTCGAAAACCGAGGCACTTTTACTGAGCATAACAAATATTTTTCTGAACCGCCACAATGGCCCCTACCCGCAGGTACCCTATTATCCACTCATTACACCACACCCTGTATATGCAATGTATTTATAATATTCCATAGATGACAGATAACAAACCCACCATCGATGTATAATACAAAACTTAAACTCATATTATGGACCAGTCATATTTTGATTCGAAAATTTTATAGATAGATAGATATAGAAATTTATTTCGACACAAGTAACAAACAAAACAACAAATACAACATGTCACAAATTAATTAAATTAACTATTCTATGGTAATATCATTTTTAACTAAATAATTTTTACTTAGAAAACTTTTGTGATTATTATTATAAATACGGGATTTATCTGGTACCATCTTATCTGTGTTTCGACCGACAATGTTTCGGTTCAATTCGTGAACCTTTATCAGGGTGAGTGCGATCCGCTCCGAATAACGTCTCGCCTCGCACTAATAAGACCTATCATACCGATAAGATTGTACGTGATAAACCCTGTATTTATAATAATGATTAAATCATACGAATATAAACTACATACGGTGGATAAGTAAATACAGACATTTAAAAAACAAAAAAAGACACGTACCACTTTATTATAGTAGGTACCTTAAATAAAATGGCAAGTGTTTTTATCACATTTCATAGAGTTAGCCTAAATCTCATCGCCAGTTTGGAATACAAGAAGTTACCATTAATTTTCATCGGGCCCAAATCTGTTTTATCAAAAACCTTCGTACCGATGTATAAAACAGTAACCATGTATGACATTCCATAGACGACGTGTTATAAATCCATTACCAGTTTGAATTGCAAATCGCAAACCCATTGATTTAAAACGTTTGTTTTAGTACCTCATATACCACGGCAGCATATGGAAGTCACCAGAATGTTCTACTACGACTGGATACACTCGGAAGACCGCCCAGTTCCACAGGATCCTACGCAACTATAGCTAGTCTTCATAAGTTCCCTTTTGGTGAGAAGTTTTGTAATCAATAGCTGTAAGTGCCGGATTGCAAGCCCATAATCACAATGGAATACGTCTTAACTTTTACGAAGTTTCTCTAGAGTTATTGAACTGTTTTAAACTATATATGCTTAGTC
Source organism: Philereme transversata (assembly GCA_963924445.1). Classification (NCBI taxonomy): domain Eukaryota; kingdom Metazoa; phylum Arthropoda; class Insecta; order Lepidoptera; family Geometridae; genus Philereme; species Philereme transversata. The sequence goes on from OZ004342.1 coordinate 19,409,161, forward strand.
ATGGTTCGGAGATAGTACACCTAGCTAGAATCAATCGTATTAGAATTGATTATGTTTGTAAAACTTACAAACATTTGTTTATCAACGCTGTGACCTCTCGTTTCTCAGCCGGCTACTCGCCCGCTACGCCACGGAGGTCGTCATCACGTAAGTTACAAAAAATACAGTCACCGGGATAATAGAAGAATGTTCTTGATTTTAATTGTTATTTCAATTAAAAAACGGATAGGAAAACCTATAATATAATGCAATTTTTACTAAAATCGTAATGTTGACCAGGTTACTTCTAGGCATGCGTGATCCATTGTACATTTTATTTTATGTTATTTATAATTTGACTTTTTGGAAAACTTACAGCTAGGTTACAGAAAAGGTATTTGAGTAGGAAATAAACAACAGTAAATGCTACTTATGACAAGAAGGCCAATTAAAAGTCGCTTACCATCAGGCGAGATCGTGAACAAACGCAAGCCTTAACGTTAGTAAGTAAAGTATTAAAAAATTTAGGTTTTTGAGCGTCCCTATAGCAATATGCGCTTTGAGACTGTTTCTTTATTACTTCATAGCTTTCAAACTACTCTTATAACAACAGACAAGAGATTAATCAAATATCGTGACCACTACTAAAATCAAGTGCTATTTGATAAGGAATCAGATGGCTAATATTTTTTTTGTTGGACTTTTTGTCCGAAACCTTTGCCATGCTACCCCAAATAAGTTAAACAACTGTTTAACGCGTATTTAACGAACTCTTTACCAATTTTTACACGAGCTAACCACTGTTTAATTATTTTTTTAAATCCTTGAATTTTATTTTAGATTTTTCTGACTATCGATTGAGTCGACTGATAAGATAATCATTAGATATCTATTGATCGTTTGCAATGGTCTTTAGATAATTCAACTGTTTCTTCTGTATATTAGTCTTGTCAATAATTGTAGTATTCTGTTATTAAAGGCTTTTTGTCCCCTTTTTTGAAGAAATCTACCTAGGGAATTTTATATAAAAAGTCACCACTGTGAACAAAGTCGAAAACATATTATTAAAAAAAAAAAGTTATTAAAGGCTTTTTGCCCCCTTTTTTGAAGAAATCAACCTAGGGAATTTTATATAAAAGTCACCACTGTGAACAAAGTCGAAAACATATTATTTTTTCTAAAAAAATATATTATTTTTTCAACAGGCAGCAGGAGATCGCCTTCGCCGTACGCGACCACTCACATAGGAGAGCACGTGTATGCGAAGCCAGAGTCAAGAGTCTCTTACTACGCTGCTTCTAACTTGACGCATGTCTCACAGGTACAACCTTGTCTTCCTAACATTGTAAATACTATTTTTTATTTGTTTAATACTTTCAAAACGGTCATTGATCCAAAACGAGGGCGACATAGACCGAAACTTTAAAAATAGAATAAATCCGGGATGGATTAAATGGCGACAGGTTATAGAAACAACGTGCGATCCTCAAATGCCCCTTAAACTTAAGAGTAAAATTTACAAGACGATCATAAGATCTGTCATAATATATGGTTCTGAGTGTTGGGCCACGAAAGGGACGGGTGAAAGAAGAGTACACGCGGCGGAAATGCTAATGTTGAGATGGATGTGTGGAGTAACGAGAATAGATAAGATAAGGAATGAGTATATTAGAGAAAGTTTAATAGTAGCGCCAGTGATAGAAAAATTGAGGAGTAAGAGGCTAACGGCTAGCGTGGTATGGACATGTCATGCGTAGGGAAGAAAATAATGTAACTAAAAGAGTGTTAGATATGAGTGTGGATGGATATAGAAGTAGAGGAAGGCCGAAGAAGAGATGTATGGACTGTGTGAAGAATGATATGGATAGGAAGGAAGTGACAACAGATAAGACGGCTGACAGAGAGATGTAGAAGAGGAATAAACGTTGTGCCCACCCCGCGTAATGAAGGAAGAGGGCAGGAAGAAGAAGACACAAAACAGAATAGTGCAAGGAGGACTTTATGCTATTAGCATTAGCTACCAATGGCTCTACTATTACTGGCTACTTTGTTACTGATGTGGTCGTTGGTGAGGCTAGATAAAACGCACGAATAAATTTTAACATTTATTTTTAGGCGCACATACGCTGCCTTGCGTGTAACTTTTTCTTGACTACTGCTCCTACCCTCACACATTTATTTTATCTACTGTGAAAATATTAAGGTAGCTACAGTACAAAATCCATACAGTCATAAAGGTAGGTGATATGAGCGTCGCTAACACTCCCACCCCTAATGCTGAATCAGCACTCATCATTCAGTGTAATAGGAGCGACGCGCGCCGCAGAGCGCCGTTAGGTACCTGTTCGGGTCTTCACGTCGATCTGCCGAATGCGACCATCCTTGGATGTGTACACCTGCGCGATGATCTTTTGGCCCGACGTTCCGAGGAGAGTCAGGATCGACCACTAACACTAGGTCACTTACCTGTAGGGGTTTCTGCTCCTCGTTCCATTTCTTCCTAGGCAGCAGCTGAGGTAGAACTTCCTTCTGCCACCTCTGCCAGAACATGTCGGTCAATTTCTGAGCCGTTCTAAAAGAAGGTAAGGCGTGATATTGAAAAAAAGGTTCTTTAGCGTTGTTAATAATAACAAACTCAATAATAATACGTTATAAGTAATATAAATAATAAATAATCATACACATGATTCGCATTTGGTTCAGGCCTGATAAACCCTGTAATAATAATAATAACAACTCTTAGAGTCAGAATCAGAACATCGGAATTATCTACATTAGAAACACAGGGAGTACTTGATTACGTCACTATCATATTTTGTCTAGAGACTGTATTTAGGAATTGACATCTTGGAATTTAACCAGATTTTATCCAACAAAATAACATTTCATTTAAATATTTAGATGTTCCGCTAATCGATTTAGGTAAAAAGATAATCTGAATTAAGTGTTAAAAAATAAAACAATTTAAAAAGACAGCTCTGGTAAAACGAGCCAAAACGTGTGAGAGTTTCAGTTTAATTTATTGGCAAACAATACATAATTCTGTCGGAGCATTGGGTACAGTAAAAAAAAACTATATAGTAACTTCATGCTTAAAAAAAATAATGTTACAATATAACATCATTATTTACACGCTAATTAATAATAATGTCGGATCATATTATAATTAATAATACGTAAGGTCAAATTAAAAGATAAAAAATACAAAATACAATAATCATAACATGTCAAAATTCCAACATAAGACGTCCTAATAAGAGCCTTGTCCTTACAAAATTCGTCGAGTTAAAACACTTTTTCAACAATAACTCAGTTTAGTTTTGAATTTGAAATTGCTTATAGATGGTGTGTTTAGTAGTCAGCGAAATAAGTCAAGTAAAAGTTTAAATTTATAAACTTTAATTAACCATTAGTTAGCAGCTTTACTGGCAAAAATGTCTACTTGGTTTTAAGAATAGAATAGAATAAAAGAATTCTTTTCACCAGGAATACCTAAAAAATACTAATTTATGCTAAATAAAATACATTGGGCGGCCTTATCGCTGAAAGCGATTTAAGATGCTTAATAGTTATTCACATAAAACGAGTAATAGAAAAATACCCAAAGCAATATCATTTTGAGTAGTAGAGTTCCATGTGAAAGAGCTTACCCGGGGAAGAACTACAACCATACCTATTTCTGCCGCCAAGCAGCTTTGCTGTGTTTTGGTTTGAAGGGCATGGTTGTTGGTGAAATTACAGACACATGAGGCTATACAACTGTATGCCTCAAGTTGATAGACGCAGGGCAATGCAGCATAGGGCACATTTCGGACGTACGAGGCAATTCTATGTTATAGGCGATGGTTACCACTTATCATCAAGTGGGTCATTAGCTTGTTCTCTCTCCATGAAGCATATAAAAAACTCGAACCCGCAACCTCCTGAGTCTCAGCCGCATTCCACCACTTTTATTACCGTTTGTCTAGGACGTTTGACTCCTTCGCATTACTCATATTTATTAATTTGACCCTCGGGAAATCGTCTTACAAATCCCGCAGCTTACAGCATATTACAGCAATCAAACTAAACAGTCTTGTAATTGCTTGGCGTCGCACCTTAATTGCTTAATGATTCAAGTGCTACGCAGTTTCTGGCAGGTTTATGTTTAAGGACTTCGAACCTTGTCCCCTTGTTACATTACCTGCACTAGATGGAGTTGTCTGGAAGAGATTGCTTTTAGAAATAAGACCACCCATTGTACTTACCTTTATTTTTGTGTATATCGTTGTCTATTTAATTTTGTTTGGTGTGCAATAAAGTGTATCTATCTATCTGATAATGGTTGCTGGGAGCCGTTGGGTGCAGGCCGCACAAGATAGGTCGCTCTGAAAATCTATGGGGGAGGCCTATGTTCAGCAGTGGCGTCTTGTGGCTGATGAGATGATGATGATGATACTTCATTGATGATAAAAATTATTTGGTTAAAGATCATCAAATTGTTAACAAATGCCGCTATAATTTGCCGCTGAGATTCTAGTGATATCAGTTTTGCGACACGTTTGTATGGTGAGCGACAGATATAGCGATACATCTTTACCATTTTGGGATATCGTGGTGAAGGAAGGTGAATGCCGTTATACAATAAAAGTGTAAACTGCGTAGTTGTGCGTTTGTACAATCATCTCCCAAAGAGTGTTCTAGATGCTCCTAGTTTAAATTTATTTAAGTTGAAATTGAATAAGCTATTAATAGAAAAAGCATACTATAGTGTTAATAATTACCTAGCCGATGGCAATTTTGAATGACCCATTATAATTTATTGATTGTGTTTTAATTTTAAGTTTGACTAATATGGTTCATACTTTTTTATTTATTTTTAATTTTATATGAAGTAAGAGCTGCAAAAATTGTAATTATTATAAATAAATAACCCTGACATGTGCTTAGATGCAAAACGTAATAATAAAATGAGCATGTAAAGCTTTAACATTGCATGCGTTAACGCTGAATATGGCTGTACCTACACAAAAACTGTACCTACACCTTGTTTATTACCCATATTACGCAATAAATACAATTTGATTTGATTTGATTTAGTTTGCGCAATTATTAATGCCGTCTGTTGCCAAGGTACCGCGCACGAACTATGAAAGTATTTTTGAGTTAAAAAACATTATTACGTATGTGCGATAAACTAAAATCACTCATAAAATTAAGCAACTGACCTCGGTCTCATTCATTTCACAACATCATAAAACATAAACTACCCATGACAAAAACACGCCCTCATAAAAATATAGTAAGTAGCCTTTTGAGAAAGGCCCAAAACATTTTTACGGCGGTAATTTGAACAATTCCATAGGCCTAGGTTTACTCCTAAAAGTTATCTACAAACGCTCGCTCGTTTGTTGTGTCGTACCAATAAAGACATTTGGCACTGTACTGTGTTCCGCTTTATTTGTCAGGTCATAAATTCGTGCAGTTTACAGTATGTTTTGGTTTTAGTACTGGCCAGTACTACAATAGACAGAGGCAGTGGAGGGTTAAATAGTGGGCTTTGGACTAAACTGGTTGAGACTAGTTGCTTTCTGCATTAATTTCTGTGGGAAGAGCTGTGACAGTCGTTTGAATTCATGCTTCATTTATTTAGTGAGATGTGTGGGTGGAATTATTAAGTCGCTAATTACTAACAGTGATCCTAAATTAGAATAACGAATACCTACTTAAATTTAAATTACCTAATTATTGCTAAAAGTAGACTGGCCTAAAGCCTGAGATTTTTTTTATCAGACTCAGAATAATTGATCTATAATTTTAATGTCAACCTCTCTATATTTTAAAAAGCTTTGACTATGATGAAATATCATAGTCCGTTGTATCTTTACATATTTAGTATAAAATGAAGTCACTTCCGCTGTCTGTTCGCTTAGCTCTTTTAAACTACTCAACGGATTTTAATGCAGTTTTCAGCAATAGATAGAGTGATTCAAGAGGAAGGTTTATATGTATAAAACATAAAACATACTGGGATAGGACCTAGGCTACTTTTTATCCGAGTGCGCAAGAGGAGGGTAATGTTTTTATTGAAATACCACGCATGCGAAGCCGCGGGCGGGTCAGCTAGTATTTTATAATATGATTTTGTAATATACTCAAAAAAATCCAACCCAGCTTCCAGTCGGCGCTGTTTTAATAATGCTTTTTCTTGTGATTAATTTAACTAAAAAATCTCTTGGCCTGCTAGTGTCTATGCTCTAAGGGTCGAAAACATATATTTATAACCTTATTTTTATCTGATAATCGTTAGTTCCTCAAACTGCTGCGAGAAACGGGCTTCAGCGTTTATATAAAAAAATCATACGGTAGATTTCCAGTGCCGCTGCAGCTTGTGTCTTAAAGCTTTCGGTTACCGCAGATAAATTAACCCACATTACGCGGCTTCCGTTGATCTTTGCTTAAGCAATCCCGCAAAGTAGTTTTAATGGGATTGTTTAAGGTATGCGGTGGAAATCGCAGTGAATTGCTCTGCCAGATTAAATGTTGTACTATTAATATTGTGTGAGAGAAATTAGAAGCATCAGGAAGTGATTGTTTTTCTAAGAGGGTTTGCACTAGAAATATAATTGAATTTAATTATTTGCTTGTTTTAAAGAAACAATGGAAGCATTTGTAGGGAGGTTAGCATGGCATTTCAAAGGCTATGGACACAAGTATTTTAAACTTTACTTTTTTAACCACTAAGGTAGCAAACCGGCATCAATTAATGAATTAATGAAAACACTTTATTGTAGATACGCCACAAAGGAAATAAACATAAAAATAAAAATTCAGAAAGCAACAAGTCAAATGGGTAGTCTTATCGCCTAGAAGCGATGCCAACTTGATGGAAAGCGGAATTAATGTGCTGTAATTAGGGATAATTTTTTATAGTGGTTACTTTTTAGGGTTCCGTACCCAAAGGGTAAAACGGGACCCTATTATTAAGACTCCGCTATCTGTCTGTCCTTCTGTCTGTCCGTCTGTCACCAGGCTGTATCTCATGAACCGTGAAATTTTCACCGATGTATTTCTGTTGCCGCTATAACAACAAATTCTAAAAACAGAATAAAATAAATATTTAAGTGGGGCTCCTATACAACAGACATGATTTTTTGCTATTTTATAAATATATAATATATAAAAAAAAATATATTAATATTGCTGTACATTTCAAACAGCGCTATCTAGCCCCAAACTAAGCAGAGCTTGTACTATGGGAACCAGATAACTGATAGAATACTTATATACTTTTCTTTGTAAATACATACTTATGATATATAGAAAACATCCAGACCTGGAACAAATATCTGTAGAACATGCAAACATTTGTCCCGCGGTGGGAATCGAACCCGCTACCTCCTGCGTCTCAGCCGGCTATTCGCCCACCGCGCCACGGAGGTCATCGGAGATAATGGTACGGAATCGCACTTGGCCGGTTTATTATATTTATTTGTCCAAACTCTTATCACACAGGGATATCATAGTTTTTTTTAATATAAAAATACTATCAAAGAGTTCAACTAAGTTAACTGCATCTTGGTTGTAGGTAAATAAAAATCTGATGAAAAAAAAACTTCAGTCCAACACGCCTTTCTTGTCAGCGCCTCGTTAGTGCAAAATTATGTAACTTCACAGTAAATGAAAGCTTTATTTCCAACTAAAACAGCCTGTGAATAAATAAAGGCTTTTAAAACCGTCACAGTTTGTTCCCTTTGAAATTCTTTCGCAATCTGAGGGGAGAGTGAATTGTGCATAAATGTGGCCTTTACCTCATCGGGAATCCAATTTGAGACGAGTTACCGTCTCCCTGTAGGTGATACAAACGCAATGCAATTAGCGCTCTACTACGAAGTATTGAAAATGGAAATAGAGTTATACTGGAAAAGATTTCAAATCTTTATTTTTTTTTATTTACCCTATCTTATCCTATAAAAATAAGTAGGTACTTATTTTTTAAAGTGTAACTTTTATTACATCGACTCAAACTTTTTCGTCTGTGTGTTGCATGTCGCGTGACGGTCGGCCGCGCAGTAGGGATAAAGTGAAAGGCGCTCGTCAGAGCAGCCGAGGCCAATATGGCGGCACCAGCTGCTTATGGTTCACATCAGCTGACCGTGTAGTGTATATAGACTATTACTCATTTGTGGCAACGAAAATTTTTAGTTAAATGTCTATAATGTGAAAAAAAGTTTAACTTTTACCGTGGTTTCATAAAACCACACAATCCTTTTTTAAATTATTATTCTTCTTCACCAAAACTTAATTAAAAATTAATTGATATTTATATCTTAACGCATAGGTAACGTGTTTTAACTTATTTCGAAACATTTTTTGCTTATATGAAAACTTACTTATAAATGTTTATAAATATCTAACATCTAAAAACCACTAACGTTTGTGCTGAGGCTATCTTGAACTTGAAAATATAAAGTGAGCATGGAAACCTCCTTGCAATGGGTGTGAGTAACACAAATCAGTGCAGGCACTTTTTATCCCGGCATAAATTTATTACCCTGACCCAGCTATTAATTGTCTGAATTGAATGTAATATTATTTGTTTGATTATTGTGAATGTACCGATTTTTAAGTTATTTTGTTTTATATTTAATTGCAATTACCTGTCTACATAATTCTAAGATTGTGTTATTGTTTACTAACAAAATGGATGTTGTCTGAAAAATAAATGAATTGAATTGAATAATAATATGAAACTAAATGCAATACTGGCAATCCCACATTAAATTAAATAATGTTGGACGTTTCGCACAGCGCTATTTAGCCGCAAACTAGCTTGTATTATGGGAACCAGATAACTGATAGAATACTTAATATACTTTTCTTTTGTATATACAAGCTTATAATAACAACATGTTTAACATAATGATATCTGTAAATCATACAAAACATTTGTTCCGCCACGGGAATCAAACCCGGAACCTCTTGGGTATTGGGTATCAGCCGGCTATTCGGCTACGGCGCCACAGATGTCGTACAAATATCAAGGGACAGGATACAACGAATTTGCACTTATTAAAATCACCAGTGCAATAGCCCACACAACAAGTACAGTTTTGACAGATCCCAATCCGCACTCCTGCCGTTTCCAGCTAATCATTAGGTCGGTTCATTATTGGGCTTGGCAAGGAACCGAGTTTTTAATTTGCAGCCCCTTTTGTCTGTAAATTTATCGCACGGCTGGAAGTCTTTGGTGGAACTCGGAAATATGAATTAGTATCCTTAGGGTGGAAGGTGTTAATGAAGGCTACAGTTGTAAATTAGCCATTTCGCACTGGGTTTGCTCTTGGCGTATGTATGTTTGTATATAGGATTATACTGTTTGTATTAAACTGCAATCCTGTTACATTCTTCGTTATAAATGCGAGCTTTTGAATAGAAGGGTGTTGCTTGTATGGAACTTAAACTCTACGAAAGTGGGATTATCGCAAGTAATAAATAAAAGGCACTTTAAGCATAATAGTCTGGTGTAAAAATTTAACCTTTCCAACAGGTTTTTCTGTCGGTAAAACCACTAAATTCTTTTCAGTTATTGGATGAGAAGCTATCTTCTGAAAATGCTTTTATCTGCAGCAATCATGTTGCCGGATCGAAAGCGATCGCGTCTAACTCCATTAGCTATATCGTCCGATCCGCTGATCGAACGACTCAATGCAATTATGTGTCGGCGCACCTGAAACTCAGTGTCCAAAGCGATATTACACCATCTACGATAACCAGTGATTGGGCGTTGGAGTCAGGATATGGAGTGGGATCTTCAACTATTTTGCTAGACATGATACTTGGCCTAGCTAGCACACCGATCCCTAAACTTATTTAACGGGTAAACATGTTTAAGTTTGCCATATTTTTACGATTTACCAACACTCTTAAACATATTTAGGCACTAAATACGATTAGGCATCGTTGCGGAAATCGGACAATTCTGTTCTGACGTGTAGCTAATAAACACTTGTTAAAGTACCTACTTGTATCGCATATATAGAATTTGCAATATTATAAATTACTAACTCACCCGCCCGCGGCTTCGCACGCTTGAAATTTCCGGTTTCCGTGGGAAGATCGAGATAAAAACTATATAAAACACTCTTGTGAAACTGACGTTACACTTCATGTAAATGACTTCACGTCAATTAACGACGGTTAAATTACTAGGTTGGGGAAAAAGTTTCTTCGCATTTTTTTAAGAAAATTCAAAACATTTTTTAATATAGTTTATTTACATTTAACTAAAGTATGTAGGTACCATTTTGTTCGATAACTTTTTGCCATCTTGTAGGTAGGGACATGATCCCATTGCTATAGAAATTTTGGGGCTTCTGATCAACATACCGCGACAAGTGGGTTTGGCAGTCCTCTCGTGATGTTAACCTGACACTGCCTAAAAAATTCTGAAGAGACCGAAACAGGTGGAAATCTGAAGGAGCAAGGTCAGGACTATACGGCGGATGCATTAACACCTCTCAGCCAAACTCTCTTAATTTTTGCTGAGTGGCTAAAGATGTGTGAGGTCTAGCGTTATCATGATGAAAAACCACACCCCTTCTGTTGATTAATTCCGGCCGCTTTCTCTCAACTTCTTGCTTTAATCTCATCAGTTGTTCGCAGTAGAGTTCAGAAACGATGGTCCTGCCTGGTGATAACAGCTCATAATGAATAATGCCCTTCCAATCCCACCACACACACAGCATCACCTTGTTGCGAGTGAACCCGGGTTTCGCCACAGTCTGTGAAGCCTGATCGGCCTTTGATCCTTTTTTTTTTTTGATTTGACCTTTTTCGCACGTTCTTGTCGTACGTGACACACTTTTCATCACCAGTTATCAGCTTCTTCAAAAATGGTTCGGTTTCATTACGTCGTCATAAAGAATCATAAATGAGTACACGGTTCATTAGGTTTCTTTCAGTGAGCTCGTGGGGTACCCAAATATCGAGCTTTTTTGTGTACCCAGTTTTTTTCAAATGCGCCAAAACTGTTTTGTGGTCAATTCCCAGTTCTTCAGCTACGTTGTAACTACTGATATGCCGATCTTGCTCCACTTTTTCAAAAATGGCATCAATTTTATCCGTAATAGGGCGACCAGAGCGACGTGCATCTTTGACATCAAAATTTCCGGATTGAAAACCCAGTTTTTTTCAAATGCGCCAAAACGGTTTTGTGGTCAATTCCCAGTTCTTCAGCTACGTTGTAACTACTGATATGCCGATCTTGCTCCACTTTTTCAAAAATGGCATCAATTTTATCCGTAATAGGGCGACCAGAGCGACGTGCATCTTTGACATCAAAATTTCCGGATTGAAAACGCTTGAACCAAATTTGTGCTACTCTCACAGACACTGCACTAGGTCCATAAACATTGCAATTTTTTTTCGCGGCTTGCGTTGCATTTTTACCTTTTTTGTAGTACAATTTTAAAATGTATCGAATTTTTTCATTAGATTCAGTCACCTGTACAGTACGAAAAACAAATAAAAATCACACATTTTCCTAATTTGAATTTGGAATTATCTTCTTTAAAATTTAAACTTTGAATGATACCAAAACCAGCCAGATACAAATAGTATAGCCAAAGAGATTTTATTACAAGTTCATACATACTATAATGCGAAAGACTTTTTCCCCAACCTATTATATTGATATTGTTCATACAAAAATACTAAAATCGCGATTATAAAATCTGAGGTGGGAGCAGGAGGGTAAAAATACTTTACGACCTATTCTTATACCTACCAAATATACAAAAAAAGTCATTAAAATCAGTCTACCCGTTTCGAAGGAGTGCGACCACTAAAACCATAACACGAGATTTTTATATATTATAGAAAGATAGAAGATTTTACGAGATTACAACTACGATCATGATAAAATGCAGTTTGCGGAACACGTAAGAAACTCGTTTAATTTTTCCAGCAAACGATTCCAAAAGATCGAATCACGGACCCAGCGGAGCAACTTCGTCTACTGACTACTCCTCGATCCAACATTCGTCTTGAGATCCTGGTCCATGAAGGAACCTTCGGAAGGATCTACAAGGGAGTCTTCAAAAGGGGTGATACGTATGAAGAGGTGGTGGTGAAAACTGTTACTGGTGAGGACACTGTTTTTAATTGGTTTTTGGACTTTTACTTAGGTATGTGTAATTTTTGGTTCCTGTATCAAAATCAGATCAGTTTTACTTGGGCACGCGAAATATTTACCAACAATTTTTTTTATCTGGAAGACAAATTAGAAACTAAATTTTCTTGGTAACGTATGTATTTTATTTTAGTCCTACTACAAAGCAATAACTATACTTAAACTCATTACACAGCTAGTAACATCAAATATTTCGGATGTGATTTCTGAGAAGCGAGGTTATTGTAGCCTTCAACATTACCGAAAACCTGAAACCTCGAAATTGGATATAACATTTTGCTCAATTGTACCCTGGTAGCCTAGTGGGATGTAACGTGACTTCTGATTCAGAGGTTATGGGTTTGAATCGAGGCCGTGTACCTAAATCCCGATTACTACTCGAATAGTTTATGTCGAGTATCTATCACTTATCCGATGTCATGTATGTGTGTGTGTATGTATTGATATCTGTATTTCCTATATCTTATTTTTTTCTCAATTTAAGTGTCGTCTACCTTACCTGTTTGTATATTGCCTATTCATCTCCTACCTTACTTGCGGAAACTTTTAATTGGCCTTCTTGTAATAAGTAGTTTATTTCCTACTCAAATATCTTTTCTGTAACCTAGCTGTAAGTTTTCCAAAAATTCAAAAAATAAAATAAAATAAAATGTACGCATTTTACGCTCAACATGGCAAAGGGCATCATGAGAATCATTTCGAATGTTTGGTTCTCGGACATATACTGGTTATATGTCCGAGAGCCAAAAATTCGAAACCATGTGCTATCGGGTTAGTGTACTTAAGCGGCGCCAGGCTTGCAACCTGTCACCGAATGGGAGTATCGGTGACCCTACAGAGCTGAACTTTGGTATGCGTGTAGCTTTACAAATATAGGAAAAAGTCCAAAACTCTGCAATTTCGGCTCCTAAAAAGAACACTTACATGAACTCCCGTAACTTATAATTTGAATGAAACTGTAGATCAAGTAACTTGGTTGAGTATTTTGTGTATACATTACACTATAAAGTTTACATGGCACTATCTTAATAGTAAAAAATTAGAAAGTTTTTTTTAGTTTTTAATCTAGCGAGGGACTCGTTCGAGGCGAACCACTAGTAATAGTCGTTCTCTGAGGGCTTAGTCAAGTTACGTCGATTAGCGATGACGCTAGTCAATAAGTCCGAAAATGTATGGGATTTGACACATACTATAGAAATACCACGTGATACAGCGACAACAAATGTATGTAGCAATCGAATAGTATAATCGAATATATAATCGAATGTATGTAGCGAATGTAATTTGGCTACGGGCCCTATATAATATTTTTTTATTTAGCCACTATTTATTTTATTCTTAATAGATGCAGCATCAGCAATGCAGGCAGCGTTACTAGTGGCCGAAGGTTTGAGGCTGCATGCTCTAGTACATGCTAACGTGCTATCACCAATGGCCGCTTGTGCTGAAGAAGCACGGAAACCCCTACTTGTCTACTGCTGTGCTTCTCATTCTTCTAATCTAAAGAGGTAAAAATTGAATATCGTTATCATCATTAGGCTGGAAAACGTTTTGCAGCCACGAGGATCAGTTCTGTTATTGTGTTAATGATATGTTACTTGATCCGGATTTTTCGCCAGTCGGCATCGTTTGCAGGCGCTGCAGTGAAGCAGCTACCAATCAAAATCCCCCAAATAAAGTTTGTTAGTTTTTAAGAGAAGTTCATTGTTGTAGCTATGTCTATAAGGTACTTACAGATCCTTTTCAATAATATTTTGTATGTGCATATTGTTGCCTGAAATAAACGTTATATTATGAACTAAGTGACCAATCCGCAGCTTCGCACGCGCAGTTGGATAAAAAGTAGCCTACGTCACCCGGGGATAGTGTAGCTTCCCAACCAGTATAATTTCGGAACCTATTCAGTGTAAACAAACAAACAAAGAAACAATCAAATCTTTCCTATTTATAATATTAGTATAGATGTACATTGTACAATGACGTTTATTTTCTACCTAAAGTGGTTCGCGTATCGGTCAATATGTATGAAAACTGTTTGGTCCAGGTCTGCAATTGAATCTCAAGGTAATCCACCGAGGCTGTACATTCAACTTTATTAGGACGATGCCAGGTGTTAAATCAATGTAGTTGATTACAGTTATCTGCACCTGCAATTATTATAGTGAATTTAACTATTTAAAACCATTATTCTTTTACCCAGGTTCCTTACCTCCTGTCGTCTGGGCCACCAAGCTGCACCAGCCACCAGAGAGCTGGTAGACCTGGGCGCACAAGCAGCGTGTGGACTGGCATACTTGCACGTCCAGCGGTTCGTTCACGCTGACGTAGCAGCTAGGAACTGTGTGTAAGTGTAGCAGTTTCAACACTCATTCGTACAGTATAGAACTAGCTACAGTGCTAGTAGATATATGGCGGGTTTCTTTAACCGTCGGTTACCAGTTGCGACTCATTTCTCTTTTAAAACGTGTCAAAAGTTTGACACACCGTTAATATACGCAAAATCAACTTATGGACTGGTATTATTTATCATTGGAGGTGTTAATAGTGAATCAGGGTAGAAAATTTGAGGAGTTCTTTTGGGGCTTGTTTTAACCGACTCCAATAAAAAGAGGCGATTCCACGATATAATTATTTACCACGTTGTTCAATTTAAATGATTTTTTTATTAGAACAGGTCTTAGAGGTGTTTACATATAAATTTGGTTAAGATTTGATGATCCATTAATAAATCGGTATATTCTAGAAACCTCTACCACTACGTACCCAACGGTGTGTAGAGGCCTCGTAACTGGACAATAACTAAATACAAACATACATGCTTTAACACGGGCAATTTGTATTCAAATAATTTAACAAGAAATTGCCTGTATTAAAGCATATATGTTTGTAATTATTGTCCAGTTACGAGCCCTCTACGTACCTGTGGGTACGTCGCGGTGGAGATTTCTAGAATATACCAGAAAATCATTAATCTCTTCAATTTGCAGGGAAAATTTGTTTTAGATTTTCCGTTTTCTGTAGTCGATAAAATTTTGTAGGTTTTTACTAAACTATTTAAAATTTCTCCCGACTTCCGAGTAAAATAGATGAGTAAAGCATAAAAATAAATAGAACCTAAATTTGTTTATGATCACGATTAATACAATCAAAAGGGTCACAATCACGTCTTTGTTTAAGTAAGTTGCACATTTTGCATGATATTTTAACTATACAGGGTTGACGAGAAATTGAGACTGAAAGTGACTGACAACGGTTTGTCCCGGGATTTGTTCCCTGATGACTACCACTGCCTCGGGGACAATGAGAATAGGCCTGTGAAATGGATGGCGCCAGAAACCCTTCTTCAAAACCAGTATACTACAGCTTCTGATGTGGTAAGTTCTACATGATGATAGTTTAATATATTGTATGATCGCCGCATCTATTGTATCGCATATTGTTCGGTCATGTTGTTTGATATTACTTATTTTCAGTATAATATTTATACAACCATTAGAAAAACCTGTTTTTTATATGTTATTTGTGGGGAAACAGGCTTACAGCCCACCTGATGGTAAGCGGCCACCATCGTCTATTGACACCGGCAAGACTCGGGATATTGTCGATGCGTTCCATACCCTGTAGAAACCTCTTTAAGTTTCTCCTACAGCGTACCAAAGTCTCTGAATAATTTGCGTATTGCGTATCAAGGAAGCGGGCAGACGCCCTGACGGAACACGGTATAAACTAGGATGGAGGCTGCTCGGAACTGTTAGTTGATGCTATTCACGCGTCAGTTATTTTTGATATGTACACAGGATGACTTTATCCACTGCTTGGTATAGGCAGAAATGAGGAGTTACGTTGATAAATCAAAGTGTCATAGCTCAGAAAATTAGTAAATTAATGTGGCAGTGGGCGGGGCATATAGCTCGAAGAACTGGTGGCCGTTGGTCCGGAAAGGTTTTCGAATGGAGACCTCGTAGACGCGGCGTAGGACAACCTCCCACTAAATAGAAAGATGACCTGATAAAGGATTGCTGGGAGCCGTTGAGTGTAGGTCGCACACAAATCTATCGGGGGGCCTATGTTCAGCAGTGGATTTCCTATGTCTGATGTGATGATTATCAGGAGGTAAAGGCCTCTATTACTTTATACCATCCAGTACGATCCAAAGCCAGTCTCATCCAGATACGACCCGTGACTTGAGCAATATTGTCAATCCACCTTGCTGCTAAGTTGATACAATTACGAAGACACTTCATTGCACCCTTTGTATATAAAACCTAAGCACCGTTGGGCAAAGGCTTATTAATTATTTTTAACTTAATATTATTCTGTTGTTGGTACAGTGGTCCTTAGGAGTGACACTATGGGAGCTAGCTACATTAGGTGCATCTCCGCTGGCTGAGTTGGATGCGGCTGATGTAGGCGCTTTTCTAAGCGGAGGATATCGACCTTCGCAACCGCACAACTGTCCTGATGAACTGTGAGTATTAAAAGTATCTATACTAATACGAACTGTTTACTTGCGATTTCTGTTTCGTGGACTTTACTTGTTATCATTTTAACAGCTTAAGGCTCCACGGCCAAACACGATTTTGACGGTAAACTAATCTTCTAGGTAATCTTTTTAGGCTTCGTTACCTCAAAAGGTAAAAAAGAAACCCTTATAAAATCACTCTCTTATCCGTCTATCTGTCCGTGTATCACCACCAATTTTCTCAGGAACGGGTGCACTTATCAAGTTGACATTTATACCAGATACAGGTCCCTATTAGATGTATAAAAATCAAGGTCCTGAGACAACACGATAAAAATATATAGGCAAAATTAGATTTTCGCGAAAAGTTGTAAGTACCAAAATTTTCCTAACCTTAATTTACATTTTTTTTTTATTATTCGGATTTTCCATTTACTTGTGCTGTAAGACCTTGTTTTTAACCAAAATTGACAATTCTAGGTCAACCGGAAGTAACCTATAGGTTTTGGGTCGAAAACCTATAAGGTAGTTCCCGTTGACCTAGAGTCACGAAATTTGGCAAAAAGCAAGGCATAATAAAAGATCAGCACAAATAAAGGAAAAATTCCAAAAAATAAAACATGTGGAAAATTAAAGGATGTCCCCGTACATACATAGTTGACGCCGATTAAGATAGTCCTCTGAGTTGTATGGGCGCTCATACAATTTAGAGGACTAGCTTAATCGGCACCAATCTCAAATAAGGTAAATTAATAAAATTGTGCTATTGAATACAATGAATATTTAAATGGGGTTCCCACACAACAGACATATTTTTTTCGCGTTTTTATAAATAATGGTACGGAACCCTTCGTGCGCGAGTCCGACTCGCACTTGGCCGTTTTTTTTTTAATCTGTGGTTCAACCTAGAAATCTATAGAATTAAAAAGTTACTACTGCACAATCGTGAAAACCGTATTACCAAGTGCAAGTTTCAGAAGTCAATTTACACTTGAATGTAACTCTGGATGGAACACAGCGAGCACCGTCCAATCCACTAAGAGCTTGAACGAGTTCAATTCAAAATTGATCCAATGGAACGAGACAGACAATACTTATTCTACGATTGGTTATTTTAAGTGGTATATTCCAATTGCTTTTGCAAAAGAAAGAAAAAACAAATTATTCCGAAAATCAGATATCACGTAATACACAAAATTATTTGTAAAAGCTCTCAAGTATTCCAAAAACAAAATCAAATTACGCGAATATTGGTGTCCTGTGAAAGCTCAAAATAAACCAATATCAAATGATATCAGTTAGACATAATCTGATAAGCTTACACACCTATACAGGGTGTCTCGGAACTAGTATTTTAAGCCTTAATGTAGTGATTTCAACCGAAAAAATTAACAACTTTTTATAGAAAAACATATATTTTACAGCATAAACCTTGGAATAACATACTAGTTCTGAGACACCATGTATTTCAAATAAAAGCAGTCTATACTTTTGACGATTTCCGTGGCGTAGTAGACAAATAGACTCAGTCGGAAGGTTGCGGGTTCGATTCTCGTCGTAGAACAAAATATGATTGTTTAATCTACAGATATTTTGTTCTTGCGTCTGCGTGTTTTTCAATACATTATACGAATGTATTTTCAAAATAAATATATACCACCTGTGTTGTGCACTCAGGTGCAAGCAGGTGCGTGCATGCGCGGGCAACATCATATCGGCGGTGTCTATGCGACCATGCCGCGGTAGTCAGTTTAACAGATACCCTACTTACATGATACATTAATATGATTTGTTTACCTATTTTATATAGGCTGTTTCATTAATATTTTTAGAGTTTCATATTAAGGTTGTTTGTAACATTTTCTATTATGACGGATTCGAAAAAAAACCTATTTTACAACATTATTAGCCATTAGCAATATAACCCGTGTTTTCATTTTATGTCGTATATAACATAGCACGTTGTATAAATATTATCATAGTCATCTGGTTCCCATAGTGCAAGCTTGGCTTAAACCACGTGTGCGAAGCCGCAGTTAGAAGCTAGTAATTTAGTAAAATTACGAGCACGTATATTAAAACTTTTGGACTGTATAGTGTTGCATTAGCAAGTACTAAGCAAGTGTGTCTTGGTGCATCATCCCATTTCATCACATCTTGTTTTGCTGGTAATCCTAGCTAAGTTATATTTCCACTTTGCATCAGTACGGCACCTGAGCCGCATTTCGTGTATCACTAAAGTTTTGGTATATCACCTAACTTGTGGCCAGTAAACTGTTTCAAGAGAAAAAACTGGTCAGAAATAATAATACGACGACCTCTGTGGCGCAGTGGGCGAATAGCCGGCTTAGGCGCAGGAGGTTGTCTATATATATAATAAGTATGTATTTATAAAGTATATAATTACTCTACCATATATCTGGTTCCCATAGTAAAAGCTCATTATTTATTTTATTTATAACACAAGTACTTACACATCGACATTACCCACACTATTATTATAAATTCGAAAATAACTGTCTCTCTGTCTATTTTGTACGTTTTAACGGCTAACAGCTGAACCGATTTCGATTAAAGGTCTAATATAAATAGATTGTTATGTTATAAATAATAAATAAATAAATATTGCTGGACATTTCACACATCGCTATCTAGCCCCAAACTAAGCAGAGCTTGTACTATGGGAACCAGATAACTGATACAATACTTATATACTTTTTTTTTTGTAAATACATACTTATAATAGATAGAAAAACACCCAGACACGGAACAAATATCTGTAGATCATGCAAACATTTGTTCCGCGGCGGGAATCGAACCCGCTACCTTCTGCGTCTCAGCCGGCTATACGCCCACTGCGCCACGAAGGTAGTCATAGGTAGGTTATAGTTTTTTATTTTCTAAATAGATTATATTATGACCAGAATGAGAAATAGGCTACTTTTTATTGAGATACCACACGTATGAAGCGGCAGGCAGAAGCTAGTTTCAAAACTATAAGGCAGTTAAATTCTTGTCAGTGTTACAATCCAGGTCTTAATCTATCTATGTTTATAGAACACTAGCTGGGCCGCGCGCGACTTCGCACGCGTGGTTTGTCAACAGAAACACGGCCGTAGCCAGGTTTTAGTGTCATTAGAACAATTTTTTTTTCATTAGTATTATTAACTAAAGCGACAATGAAAAACTTTAATATTTAGTAGGTACTTAATAACTATTATGGCAATTTTTTTATACCTTGGGTTACATTATTGAAGTTATAGTGGGAATCTCTAATTTGTTTCTAGTAATTAATATAGCCTATATTACTCAGTGACAATTTAGCATTCTAAGAGTGAAAGAATTTTTAAATCGGATTAGTAGTTTTTGAGTTTATTCGTTGCAAACATACAAAAGTACAAATATTTCCCCTTTATAATATAAGTGTAGATTTAATTGAAATCGATCCAACCGTTATATTATATTATAATTTATAATATTAGTATCGATTAATATTTCCATTGGTTATAGAATCTACTACAAAGTTGTTTTATAAGATTTTTTTTATTATCAGGTTTGGCCTAATGTCCTGGTGTTGGACTCTATCGCCCGTCTCTCGGCCGACGGCACCTCAACTCCTCGCCGCCCTTCACGACTTCAGGCAAGCCCTTAGTACTTATATCTAATCTTATAACTAGTCTATGAACGTAAACCATCAAACCTATTGAATAAGTGTTGCCTACAGATAATATTTAGACAGATAAAGAGATAAAACGAACTGCTGGAAGCGATATCCTAAAAATAACCTGTATACAGCTCTCTACAGTTTGATTAGAATGGCTTCATGTTTTAACAAACATCATTAAAATTGAATAAACTAACTAATACATAAACGAATTATTAAACATCGTGTAGTTTATCGATATTTTTAGGCAATTTGTAAAAATTGTTGTACATTGTGATAATCTATATTACTATAGATTATCACAAGTTTGTTCACTTTTTTCTTTATCTGTCCGTACCATGTGTCTGTACCATTTATAATGTGAGATTTATAACCAGTTATGTGGATAATTACTAATATTAAACGGCTATTAATCGAGTATTTACTTTTTATTTATTATCCGACTGCCCGCTACCACGGCTGTTGCCACACAGTCGAAAGGAGCCATTCATTAATTACGGGATGATTTTGATGATTTATGACCCCCCTACCCCCATGTAAGAATACATAAGATTTCTAGAACCCCCCCCCCCCCCTCTTCTTACGTAAGATTCAATCTCGGTTTTCTGAATAATAAGACGTTGTTAGAAAAGGATCAGTTACACTAAAACTCACAGTTTGACGTAAATCAAAGATTTCTATTTTAGGTTATACTTTATCATTGCTATCAGATATAGATTATATTTATATTATTTTGTATATTTTAAAATTTTAATAAAGAATTTAAATTTCAAATAAAATAATAAAATGAAATGAAAACATTTGTTTGACACGACACACTTACAAAATAAAAACACAAAAGAAGGTGGTGACATAAAAGTAATGTCGAATCTTGACTTCTGGCTCTAAGAAGTAGGTAAATAGAAGGATATGTAAAAATGCCAGAAGTCGAAGATTACAGGTTAATAAAAAAATACAGGAATATCTCACGCAACTTCCATCTTAATTACAAGTTGTAAAACAAGATGTAAATTAAAGTACGCATTATGGAATGAAGAAAATCATTCAGCATCCGAAATAGAAATAGATTATTACGTAAGAATGGCTTTTACCCCCCCCCCCCCTCCGAGATAAGGGCATGTCTAGATTATTCTTAATCCTTTCTTTTCTTTTTCTTAACCTTTTCTTTTTCTTAACCTTTTCTTTTCTTCCCCCTGGGGACCCTTACGTAATTAATGAATGGCCCCAAACGTCGGGATAGTACTAAATTAGTAATTATGTGCAGTGATCGCGACAGTTAAGTGGAGTCCGTGGTTTTTTTCGTTTTTGTCTATTTACGCTTTATCAGATTTATATAGGTACTTACATATTGTTTGTTTATTATCAACGAGTGGACCCTCTATTATAAACAAATTTTTATATAAATAATTTGGCTATTAAATCTCTTACATTTATTTTTATCACTTGTTTATTTTTTTGTCAATAAGATGATTTTCTAATGCTCAATATCGTTTGACCGGATCTCCTCTTCCACTCGAAAGGATATTTGAAGGATCGGAAAGGACGGTGGTCAAGAGGACTTTATCATTATCCTTTCCGTTTCCGGAATAGCATCATATTCTGATAAAATCATGTAACTCTACCAAAACTCTGTAGGCACCATGATTTACAATAATTCTAATATCAAATCCTTTGTGTGAAGTGAAGGCGATAACGGTTAAAATTGTAGGTAAATTTGCCTATTATCTTGTCTTATATGTGATCTTGGCACTCATATTTCCCTATTCTATAGATACCAATGTGCCTGCCAAAGATTTTAAATTATAATTTTGTACATATACATAAGATTATACCCAATTTTATTTTTAAAATGCAGGAAATCTAAAATATTTCAATGTACCCAAAATATTATGAACCGATAATTTGATAGGAAATAAGTGTTTATAATAATATGTTATATGCTATCAAATGCATCTTTTATAATTCTTCATTATTAATATGCGATTATAGAATGTCTACAAAATACTAATTTTAATATAAGAAACATTTCACACTATTTGATGCAAAGGAATTTACTATAATTATGGTCAGTCAGAGCTAAAAGGCTTAGATTATCTTTTTATAAATATAATAATTAGTAATTTTGTGTATGAATGAAGAATCTCTCTGGAATTTAGTAAATGTATTAAAATATAATCGTGCTTAATTCAATCACGAGTAAGTTAATTTATAAAGTAACTTAAGACATCTCGTCGTAAATGTTCAAAACTCAAAGCTAAAACCAAAAGCATAAAATGCTAACACTACATTTTTCTAATATTTTTGGCAAAGTAACACCACCGTGTCTGGTTTTCCCGGAATTATTCCTAATAAAAAGTTAAATGGATCTGTTTGAAAGAAACGAATCTTAAAATGTATCTCTTGACAGTAAAAAAATACTAATAATAATATCTTGTAATTATATATTTCATTGGAATATCTGGTTTCTCAATCTAAGCTGATAAATCTATATTTACAAAGTTGATAAGAACCCGACTTGCTTAACCATTTATACTTTAAAATCAAGTTGATTGATACTTGACGACTTACCAGCTTAGATCGTAAGAACTAGACTTAATGGTAAGTTAAATAATAGGCTAGTTAAGGGTTCCTGTGGACATGAAGTCCGTCCAGGCCGGAAACACTAAGGATCAAACACCAAACCAGTAGTTAGTCATAGAGTGCTGCAAAGTGGCTTCAAAACTGAAATATATATTTGCAGCATACATATTCTGTACTAACTCTTAATAATATTAGCTTGAATTGTTTATTTGTGACTATCAACTTTTAACAAACTCATTCGACATAATTATTATAAATACAGGATTTATCACGTACCGTCTTATCGGTGTTTCGACCGACAATGTTTCGGTTCAATTCGTGAACCTTCGTCAGGGTGAGTGCGATTCGCTCCGAATAACATCTCGCGAGTAGACGGGCGCGATGGTGGGGATTGAGTCAACGATGGCCCAGCGCGTTGACAGGCTGCACCATCATCATTATCATCACTGTTGCTCTCTTCGGTAGTTCTCGGTACAGGCAAACACTAACTATCTCTCTACCAGGTTCACTCACTCTTCTGTCGCTTGCATCATGAAGACATGGCCTCCAGGCTAGCGGTAGAACCCATCCTCTATCTCTGTTAAAGTTTGGCACACGACTTATTTCTATCGCCTCTCAGATCTTGCGAGGAACGAATAACTTCTTTCTCGCTAAGACCCGAGCCTTGTCGAAACGTATGTAGTGCGTCGAATCAGAATCTAGGGCATGTTCCACCTCTGCAGAACTGTTGCAGTCGACGTTCTTCATTGGACATAATATCCTTTGCAACAGGTTGGTCCATAATTGGAACATACTACCAAAAGCTGTTCTTTCTACTTCAGTAAACTTATTTAAAAACAAACTCGATCACTGCCTACAAACTAACAAGTAAACGTTACTTGGATTTCAACACTGTGTCAGATGTATCAGAAATATTGCTGCTAATCTAATAATAAATAACCTTTTTCATTATTCTTTACGATGGATCTAGGTACACTTACTTTTTGATTAACTGAGTGAAGTGTTCGCATTTAGTAAATATCGACACCCAGTGTACCGAAAGGAATTTTAGTGCTGCTATTTCATGCATATAAAGGTTGCAAGCCTCTCGGTTTTTATCGGATACATTTCGGAGAGTGTGCTGCGGAGCTTTCCAATCTGATCCCACCATCCCCATTCTATGTTATATATATATTATATCGTACAACCAGACGCTCCGCGATGCGCCACCGCTACATGGTAGACATACCTCCCATACGCACAAAGCGGTACTCTTTCACCATTATTATGCGCACCGCCAAGAAGTGGAACGTCTTGCCTGAGTCTGTGTTTCCTGATAACTACAACCTAAGGATTTTCAAGTCGCGAGTGAATAGGTTTCTTCTAGGCAAGCGTGTACCATCGTAGACTGCATCATCGCTTACCATCAGGCGAGATAGTGGTCAAGCGCTAGCCTTTAATTTATAAAAAAAAACATGTGTGTACGTAAGTGCAGTTTAGAAAATGTTTCATGAAATATAGCTCAGTCTTTGAAGCCCAGAATATCGTAGCAACTATGAAAGTAAATGTCTATTATACCACAATTATAATAATAACTATCGATGTACTGTAATCGTTATCAAAATACCTAGATTAAAGTGGAATCTGAACAATTATTTAGTCAAATATTTAAGCTAAGTGTAGCGTATATTCGTCCATTTCTCTATTACTATAAATCTTATCTGGAAGTAAATTTACTTGTAAATGTATAAAAGAATTATATAAAATATGAATAGGCTGCAGGATTCATATAATAGCTAACTTTTGAGCAACGGAAATATTATTCCTCGTGGTCAAACCTCTTAGGTAACTTATTAGGCCACGAAGAAACATCGGAACACTTTTGATGTGTAGAAAATTCCGAAAATTTCCTACCCATCAAGGAACATGTGACTTATAATTTGTATGTATGTGTGATGAGTGCAATGCAATGCTATAAATGCCGTTTCATTTTGACGTGAAGTTAATCCAATTGTTATAGGCAGTGGTAATTGCTTATGTGGACCATGGGCTTTAAATGTTTCTTGTCGAGAACCCAGTACTATTTTAAGCATTTTCTAAATCACTATTTAATCTTTATCTCCAACTTTAGTACCGGAAAAATAAGAGGCGCACACATGCTTCGAATACATGCAGTCTATCCATAGAATATATCAGTGGCTATATTTCGTCATATTCATTTTCATAATCCTAATGATGCAATAAGATTGTGGTTCTTACCGTGTTAATTGTTTATTACGGGTTTTTCTATAATGGTTTTGTTTTCTCTACAATTGTTTTGTCTGCTCTCTATTTTGTACAATTTTTTACCTTGTTAAGGCACAGTTTAGATCTTGGCGACCGACGACCTAGCGACACACTGTGTAACGTCACGGTCGCATAAATCAATTGGTATTGCATACGCTGCCTGTCAAACCGACCAGCTTTTCACTTTTAGCTAGCAAAGACGAATACCCAAAGCTTCACAACAAGGGGTGTTTATAACGGGTGGTAATCGCGTATTTTATTCCATTTTACGTCAAAAAGTATCGTCAGGATTTTATGTAAAAAAGTAAAATCACACAATAAATACCCGTTTAGTTATAATAAATATGTACAGTGATTGCGAAGGGTAAAAAATAGGCCGGCTTGCATCACGATCTCTAGACATATTTAGTGGCTAAACATGTTTAAATTTGACTTATTTGTATGTTTTGAGAACTAAATCATTATTAGTCATTAAATACGTTAAGGCATCGTTGCGCAAGTCCCCCAGTTTACACATTTTAGGTTTTAGAAGTCTTGGGCATTGGTTAGACTGTCAAAATTGATTTCCAATTAAGGCTAGTCGCAAATGTTGGGGGTCAGTGCAACGCAGTGTCATTGGTCGTGATCGCTATAATCCGAATAGTGCCTTTAGTTGTAAGCTGCTGCTCTGTTGCCCTTTTATGTTCGTTATAATTAATCTAGTTCTAGTCTAAAATGTATGCTAATAGCACAGTTTAATGTTTTATACTGTGCTAATGAAGTACTGGCTCAAACAGGGTGTTTGTACTAGGCACTGATGTGCACGAGCTTTAGGCGCTTTTCTGGTGGTTTCTGATCAAGTAAAATAAATAAATGGCCCATTTTTTCTACTACTATATCTAACATATCTAAGATTAATCTGATCAATTTATCATCACTCCGTGGTGGGCGAATAGCCGGCTGAGACGCAGGAGGTAGCGGGTTCGATTCCCACAGCGAAACAAAATGTTTGCATGATTTAAAGATTATGTATTATTATTATTTATTCCGTGTCTGGTTGTTTCTCTATATATTATAAGTACGTATTTACAAAAAAAAATTATATAAGTACTCTATCTGTTATTTGGTTCCCATAGTACAAGCCCTGCTTAGTTTGGGGCTAGATAGCGCTGTATAAAATGTCCGGTAATCTTTATTTATTTATTATTTATTTATCACTTAAATTTAGTAGAAGGAGTTCCTAAAAGGTTCTTGATGTTTTTTATATATCAATGATGTTAATGTGTTTTTATGTATATTTCTTTTTCGATCAAATAAGCAAATTAAATTAATAACGATGTACGAGTATATCGTACATCGTTATTTTTTTATTAGTTGACAGCCAGTCACAATGACAAAGGTATGTAGGAACATTGTGTTTTCAGATATTATTAATAACAATAAAAAAGAAGTCTGCCCGCGACCATGGCGATTGCGGCAAAGTTGAAACGTCGACATGATAAATAAAAATAGTGCATACGCGAGAAATACCCGTTTAAATCAGTAATTATGTATAGTAATAGCGAAAGTTTTAAAATATGTACTAATAAAAAATATTAGTTTTTTAAGTATTTAAATTACGTAGACGGCTTTAAACTGATCAAAAATTAACAGTAATTATCACAAATAAATAAAAAATGACAAATATTCCTGTAAGATTATCATGACAAAACGCTTGATCAGAATCCACCTTTAGCTTTTATTAGTGTTTGCTATTTCGTGAAATCGATGTCGTGGTTTATTAGAAAATATGTATAATTTACTTCTAAAATAACAGTTACCTACTTAAATTACTAGGTATACGTAAAAAAATGTCTCAATGTGTAGAAAGATTCAATCAGCTTGTTATGTTTATCAGTAGCTTTTTCAAGTAAGAAATATTTCTTAATGTAAATGGCAATTAAGAGAACCTTCTCTATTTTATCCTGGATGATAAACTCACTCGTACTTTACACTTCTAGTCATAAGATTCGAAACTTTTTCACGAGTAATATTTTGTGATTTGAAATACCAAATATTATTAGTCTATGTCAAATGTGATTAAAAAATATGTAAAAACTGGGATGGAGGTATTGCAAAATGTGTGATGTGGATCATAGAATATTGTGTGAAAAAATGTAAATGTCTTATTATTGACATCGAGTGCCAGACGATTGTGATTGTAAAATAATATACGTTTTTTGGTAAATAACTGTTTAGAACTCGTAAGTGTACGTATTATATGTTATATTTAATCGATATAGCTTCAATGATTATGAGGTAATGAAAATAAAAGGTTATTTTACAATATTAATGTGGTTTTCTTTAACACTTTAATATCGCTTTCAGTTAAACTGCCCATTGTCCTTAAATTTACGTGTATCCTCCTTTATGATGTAATTTTGGTGTGCCATAAATTGCTTAACAATCTTTTCCTCGTAGTAAAAAATGAAGTCGCTTCCGCTGTCCTGTTACCTTAGATCTTTAAACTACTCAACGGAATTTAATGTAGTTTTCAGCAACAAATAGAGTGATCCAAGAAGATGTAAAACTAGCTTCCGCCAGTGGCTTTACACGTATTGTTTGTCAACAAAAAGTAGCCTATGTGTTAATCCAGGTTATAATCTACGTACATACCGATTTAAAAGTAACTCTGCCTCTCTGTCTGTTTGTTACCTTTTCACAACTTAACGGCTTGACCGATTGCGATTGAATTTGGTACCTATATACCTAGAGAGATTATGAATGGACTTGAGACATAGAATACACTTTAAGCGACTGCACAGAAGGAAGGTAATGTTTTATTGACACACCACGCGTACGAAGCCGCGGGCGGGTCAGCTAGTTGATTATGACAATGAGGTCATTAAAGCTATCATCTATTGAATGAAGATGATTTGTGCAGGACCTGATGGTAAGTTGCAGCATTACACGAAGCTGAGTAAAGGAAACCTTAGCTCACATCGAGACGCGAAGAGACGCAATGCATTTTAGAAAACAATAAAATATAGAACTTGTTTACTACATAAAAAGGTGCAAATTTTAAAAAGAGCACGAAAGCGAGCTGGATGCCGTCAAAATTGCCTCGTAACGCCGCGCTGCGTAGCGCATGTCGGTCTCTAAGGGCGCCGCAAGCACTGAGACGTGATGCGGTATTCAGATACTTGGGAGAATATGCTGCTTCAAGCAGCGGCGTGCGTTTTGCAGCTTAGCGATGCACCTCACTGCACCGCTTTACGTAACACGTGTTCTCGTGAGAACGACTAGATTCTTCATGCATTTGCGTGCCTCGTCGCGTCGCGTCTCGATGTGACTGACCCTTAATCTGCAGGAAAAGACATGGTTGCAGCTCGAAAAACTAACGGCCGTTGGCACAGAAAGGCACTGAAAAGCGCAGCGTAGGCATCCCCCCACTAGATGGAAAGACGACGTGATAAAAGTTGCTGGGAGCCATTGGGTGCAGGTCGAAATCTATGGGGGAGGCCTATGTTCAGCAGTGGACTTTCTCTGGTTGATATGATAATGATGATGATGGCGTGATTTTTCAATAAAAATATTACCCTCCTCGTGCACAGCCGGGTTAAAAGTAGCATAAGTCTCAATCCCGGTTATAATTTATCTAAATACCAAATTTCATAGAAATCGGTGAAGCCGTTTAGTCGTGAAAACATAACAAAGAGACAAATATACAGACAGAGTTACATAAGAATTTATGATATTAGTAATAAATATGTATATTTATTTTTCGATTTCTGGCACTTTGTTTTAATTCCTTTTGTTTACTTATCTACGTATCTAGCCAGTTGCCAAGTTTTCTGTAACTCACCATCTCATATTGTATTTCTTTTTGTATGTCGCGTCAAATAAATGTATGTATTTGTATAAATAAATGTTATCATTTCATTTTATTTCATAGATGCTGATACCAGCAATCTAAACTTCCAGTTATTTAACACTGAATTGTACAAAGGGAAAAACGTCATGCAGCGTTTTTGAAAAATATGTATATATAGATATATGTATATATATACATATATAGTTTGGGGGTAGATAGCGCTGTGTGAAATGTCCACCAATATTTATTTATTTATTATTTATTTAATATAAGTTGTAAAAACAAATATCCGTACAAACAAACTCCGTGGAATAAATCGCGAATAGGGGTCACACGAGAAAACTTTTAGGTTAGAATACGGACAGTAAATCAGCGTTAATGGCACCACTCCTACGTGTACCATTAGATTAAATGTGACTAACTTTGAACCTATTTATTACTAGCTTTTTCTGGTGACTACTTTTGCTAATATAAAAAATGTTATTTTCACTAAAAACGGGATATTTACCATGATTTGTGAGTCTTTGAGTATCCCCATATTTCGGCATGATCATGCGCCGTGATCATGTTTGTAGACTTAGCCATCATAGTTTCAAAAATTATCATGAATATCATATCAGCCATAAGACGTCTACAGCTGAACATAGACCTCCCCCATAGATTTCCAGAGCAACCTATTTGCGGCCTTCATTCAACGATTCCTAGCAAACTTTATCTGGTCGT
Source organism: Philereme transversata (assembly GCA_963924445.1). Lineage (NCBI taxonomy): Eukaryota > Metazoa > Arthropoda > Insecta > Lepidoptera > Geometridae > Philereme > Philereme transversata. Next base: position 19,438,838 of record OZ004342.1, read on the forward strand.
CTTTCTATCTAGTGGGGGGCCGTTCTACGTTGTGCTTTTCAGTGCCTTTCTGCTCCAACGGCCGTCAGTTCTCAAGCTATGGGCCTCGCCCACTGCCACATCTGCTTGCTAATCCTCTTGGCTCTGTGACCTTAGTTTATCTACGGATTGCCTCATTTCAAATTCGATATCAAAAATTATGACTATAGATTTTCTAACAGGCCTAAAATAACATGTTCTTTTAATACATTAGTAAGATGATAAACGATTATGATGTACATAGTCCAATAGTTGCAACGACAGAAAACATACCAAGTTTTGCTTTTTAACATAACTACAAGTTTTATTCCTAAAACGGCGATAGTTTACGGATATCACCCGCTCTGAATATCGGGATGTTAGCGGGATATGAAATTATGCATTTGGTGCTTTGCCAACAGCGTGCATCCGGGATCAACCGGTTCAATGGAACCTTGAAAATGTGAAATAAAATCGAGTTGCTATAAAGGTGAAGCACGTTTAAGGTAAGTAGCTATACTTTTGGAATAGTAAAAGCTAATGTATACAATCAGTTTAAAAATAATCACATCCTAGGATAAAGAGAAAGGTTGCGGCTTCAGATCCCGGTCTTCAGATGCATAAATTGACGTTAAAATTCAAGAAAATCGTATTAACGAAATTGTCATGTTTTTGTAGAATTTATCCGTGACTTGCTCAACGATGCCTAAACTTATTTAGTGGCTAAATTTTGCCCACACTTCACAAAACTCCCTTACGATGGCGTAAGTGTGCTAACAAGCAACGTAAAGTGGTCAAATTTCAGAATATACTATGTGTTTTGTTATGTACGACATTTTATGAAAACACTGGTAGGGGTAATGACTAGTATCGTTGTCAAATAGTTTTTTTTTTCAAATTAATTACTATAGATAATTTTAAATTTTCCAATATCAATTCTTATAATATCAATGAAACAGCAATACAAGTAACTTTAAACTTGTACAATAATGCTGTATACAAGTAACTTTTTAACAAAAATAAAACCGACCAAACTACTTAACTGATTTTGAATTAATGAATTTTTCAAATCGGTTGATAATTCTGAGGAGTTCTGAGGTAAAAACATAAAACAATTATGCGTCCCTATAACATTTTAGGGTTGCCTTCGGTTTTTTTTTGGGATACCATAATGAATAAGATCCTGACTTGGTGCCAATGGGAAGCTTTTAAACAAAAAATAATTTCTAGTAATCGGGGAAAATACACAAAAAAGTGACACTCCGGGAGTGCCGACAGAAGTGAAAACTTGAATAAAAGCAGAGTACACTACAGATACAGAGGTGTCGGTAACGGTAACAGTGTCGCAAGTTCAATGGTTTTTTCTCATCTCAACGCGCCTAAAGAAGTTTTCATTTCAAAAAAAGATTTCGACTAATTGAGAACCCGGTTAAAAATAGGTAAACAAATCCTATTCATTCTTCATGTAAGTAGGTACCTGTTAAGCTGACTAAGCGGCTTCGTCGCATAGGCGCCGCTGATTTACTTTAATTTATTTTTTTGGAAATGTATAGATTACTGGATAAATATGTAAGTTACTGTATTAAACCCACATCTTAAATCATTTAATAAGATTCCGGATATGTATTGTAAAATAATGTCGTATATAATAAAACAGGTTGTATTTAAGCAATTGGCGATATAACCCTGGAGGATATATTCAAATATTAAAAAAAAAAAATATGACAAATAAAGCGATTCATCGCTAACTCTGGCGGAACCTTAGTAGGGAAGCCTTTTGAAAATCGTTTTCACAAAATAAATACTGTTTTTATTCCTAACAATTATTATTTTCGCAAATCCTTTGAACCTCTTCAAACTTTAAAATTCCAATATTTTCCTGCGTTCGTTGGAAATATTGCAATTTCTGTTCTGTGTATAAACAGCCCGCGGGAGGCTGGCGCGACAAAGTGGCAATATTCCTTCTCGACGGGGCTTCTCAAACAAGGGGACACGACAGAGACAGAGTCATACAAACTCACGCAAGCACAAAAAAGATGGCATCAAGTTATTAATTGGAGGGAATTGACGGAAGAGCACGCAAGGCCGTGTTTTTGACAAATTTTGCTTTGATACAGCGATTACTTTCACATCAACGGTACAAGGGTCGACTGTGACTTGGGTCTTGGTACCAGGTAAATGAAGATGTTTATGCGTGTTTTATGATTTATGAAACAAATAAAGTACTTAAAAATTGTGCTTATAATTAATAATAAATGATGATGGACATTAAACACAGCGCCATCTAGCCCCAAACTAAGCAAAGCTTATACTATAGGAACAAGATAACTGATAGAATACTTATATACTTTTTTTTGTAAATTCTTACTTATAATGTATACAGAAGCAACCAGACCCTGAATAAATATCTGTAGATCATACAAACCTCCTGCGTCTCAACCGGTTATTCACCCACTGCGCTATGGATGTCGTCATGATTAAGTATAACATTTACAAAATATGGCTCATTATAAATTTGGTTTAACCACGGTTAACTTTAGACTTGTTGAGAGTGTCTTAAGGTGTTCCTCCGTTCCTATTTATGCCAATAAAAAGGGAGACATCAAAGTAACCCGAATCAATGCTTAACCATTTTTATAAATAGGACGGGGAGAGATCGGAGCGTATACGATTACAATGAAAGGTGCTACACCAAGCCTACGCCGTAGACCAAGTGTAGACCATCTACGACGTATATGCCCGTTTGTTAATTTGGTTTGCTGAAATAAAACTCAGAAGCAAAGGGCAGAAAGGTTCTCGAGTAGCCACACACTAGAAAATGCAGTGTAGGACGGCCTCCCACTAGATGGAAAGACGTGATATAGGTTGTTCGGTGCAGTCCAAGTTCGGTCGCTCTGGAAATCCGTGGCATGACATAATAATGAAGATGATAATAATGATTTGCCCATAACAGAGTCCCAACAGTATTCTAAAGATGATTGCTGCTCGTTTTGATTGCCCTATACAGAAGCACTGGGTAGGGATAATTATGGGCAATTCAAAGCACGTAGGTAATTAATACATGTTTTAATTTTGTTATTTTTTACTTTTAAAACTTAAAAAACAATTTTTAAAAACTTTTATTACATCGTCTCAAACTTTTTCGTCTGCGTGTTGCATATCGCGTGACGGTCGGCCGCGGAGTAGGGATAAAGTGAACGGCGCTCGTCAGAGCAGCCGAGGCCAATATGGCGGCGCCTATAGTTCGCATCAGCTGACCGTGTAGTGTATAGACTATTACTCATTTGTGCAAACGAACATTTTTAGTTACATGTCTATAATGTGAAACAAAGTTTCACTTTTACCGAGGTTTCATCAAATCACACAATAGTTATTTTTATTTATAAACTGTAATAATTGTCAATTTATTATATGTTCTTATTTTATTTTTACTTCTGACGTTGGACTTTTGATTTTTTTATATTTTTCTGTATTATATATACATTGTGTGTAACATGTTGCTTATATATTTTCTTGTACTATTATTATGTTTAAATTTGATAATTACATTTTTGTTTTGTATGGGTTTTGTCGGATATAAATTATTCTATTCGATTCTATTTTATAACATTTCCGCCTGGTAACATTTTGGAGTGGTTTAGCTATCTACAGATTCTTTGTAATGGTGTTTAGATGACTCACCTCTTTCTTTTGTGTTTTAAAATATTATGTGAATTGTTAGCAGGACGATCTCTATTTTTGTTTATATTGATTACTAGCTGAACGCCCGCGACTTCGTACGCGTTACAATACATTATTCATTATTCGACGACCTCCGTGGCGCAGTGGGCGCATAGACGGCTGAGACGCAGGAGGTAGCGGGTTTGATTCCCCCCGCGGAACAAATGTTTACATGATCTACAGATATTTGTTCCAGGTCTGGATGTTTTTCTTTATATTATACGTATGTATTTACAAAAAAAAGAGTATATAAGTATTCTATCAGTTATCTGGTTCCCATAGTACAAGCTCTGCTTAGTTTGGGGCTAGATAGCGCTGTGTGAAATGTCCAGCAATATTTATTTATTTATTTATTACTACATGTGTAGGTAGGTAAAAGAAATAAAGCTAAACTCGCAGTTGCAACTTGACTTGACACCCCATTTTTATCCAATGGGACCTGAATTAGAGATAAAAATTAGTATTTGTGTTAATCCAGGTTATAATATATGTACATTCTAAATTTAATTTAAATCGGTTCAGCCGTTACGACGTGATTGAGTAACAAACAAACAAATAAATAACAAACATTCTTACCTTTTCAAATTTTGAACTCTACGTCCCTATGCGGCCGTGTCCTAAAAGTGCATAACCTCTTTAAGCTTAGAAACCTTTAAATGAGGTACTAATATAGTATGGTGACTTTCGAGACATTTCTATATTAAAAAGTATTTGCATATGTTTTTAAGTGAGTTCAACCTTGTTTGAATAAAATCGGAGTGAGTTTTCAAACATGTGTCAAAATCAAATGTAACTTAAATCAAAAGCACTAAGGAGTACCTATTGATATCAACTTTGAAGCAAATCACCGCCGAACTAACTTTCTACTCCTTTTTAACACCGTTAGGGGATGAATTTCAATACAACACGAAACAAGTCTTCCATCAATTCTGTTAAAAAAAGTTTATGCAAAATTTGAAGTAGATTGGACCAAGGAATCACGTTGTCCCATACAAACTTTGCCCCTCTTTTTTACCCCCTTAGGGGTAGAATTTCAGAAAATCCTTTCTTATCGGATGCCTACGTCATACAAAGTATACACCCTCCAAGTTTCAAGTCTCTACAATCAGCGGTTTAAGCTGTGCGTTGATCCGTCAGTCAGTAATTCAGGACAAAGCATTTTATATGTATAGATAGCCTACCACTTTACGTCTACCTCACCTGATGGTAAGTGAAGGTGTGATTGAAGATGGAGCACGCTTGCCTAGAAAGAACCTATTCATTCTGGACTTGAAGACTCCGAGACTACACAGGTTCGGAAAAAACATACGCCGGAAGTGAGTATCACTCCTTATTTGATACTTTTTAAAGATGATGCTGAACTATATGGAAAGGTAGAGACGGTTTGACAGATCTGTAAGATACCTTTGACTAGAAGTAGGAAAAGTCAGGGTAGAAAAAAGTATATTAGTTTTATAAATCTAGTCCCACGAGAATAAAAATCAACATGCACTGAATAAAATGAATCAAACCGTTGAACGGTCCAATAGTCGTTCAGTAATCAAATTATATCCCAAAGCTATTTTTCACTGCGACATCGCTCACCCGTTTCATCTGATTATTTTGATTGCACTCGGAAATATTCAGTCTATTGAATTAAAACGAGCAAATAAAAGTGATTGTTTGTGTTTCTATTGGAAAGTTCAAATTTTTGAATAATTTTACTGCAGTTTCTATTACAATTTGTTATCTGGCTTGCACAACGATCCTTACGTATTTAGTGAGCAAACATGATTAAATTTGACGTAGTTATCATTATCAAACAACTAAATACGTTTAGGCCTTGTTGCGCAAGTGACCTTTATTAGTATGGAGCTACAGTATTAATTTCACTTCACATACTTAATTAAATATTGTTATTTAAATGGTACCTCTGTGAGGCCTTTGTGCACTGCACAGCCTCCTGCGTGCCATCAAAGAATACTACCTATTAGTTCCAAATGTCAAAAGGCATCCAAAGGTCCAAGACGTCGGAGGAACTAAAATGGAGTTTTGTGAAACACATGGTGAAGCGTGATTTGGGTGTTAGTTGATTTATGTAATTAAAATGCCAATTATACTAATTACAATTAAACATCTCATAATATTCAGAATAAAAATTCTTGACGACCTCCATGGCGCTGTGGGCGAATAGTCGGCTGAGACACAGGAGGTAGTGGGTTCGATTTGCATGATCTACACGTATTTGTTCCGGGTCTGGTTGTTTTTCTATACATTATAAGTATGTATTTACAAAAAAAAAGTATATAAGTGTTCTATCCGTTAACTGTTTCCCATAGTAAAAGCTCTGCTTAGTTTGAGGCTAGATAGCGCTGTGTGAAACGTCCAGCAATATTTATTTTATTTATTTATTTATTTAAAAAGAGGTGCATCAGGTTGAGTAAATTAAATTAAACATGATTTTGAATGATATATTCAGAAATAATTATTTATATAATCGTTATGATTTTTAAATTTTATATATGTACGAGTATGGCCCATCTGACCTATAGTTACATTTTTTACCAAAAAGCGGGTTACATTTCGACCTCCGTGGCGCATTGGGCGATTAGCCGGCTGAGACGCTGAAAATTGCAGTTTAAATTCCCGCCGCGGAACAGATGTTTGCATGATCTATAGATATCACTGCATCACTAAGCTACGAACAAACTGAGACAAAACTAAATTTTTTTTGTTAAAAAAACCCCTAATTTATTATATTTTTAATATCTTTGATACTAACTTATTTTTTTTTTTATTTTATCCTATTTAAACTTTATGTTATCCTATTTATACTTAATATTATTTTATTTTAACCTCTCATTCTAATATGTATTACCTATTTATTTATCAACCTAATTTAATCTGTCTGGCGACCAACTTGTAGGCTTGATGTTCCGACTTTCCGAGCTCTGGTTTCCTCGATACAGACTACGCCAAGAAATGGTGCATCTCAGATCATTTAACTCAGTTCAGAGATCGCTTTGTTATGCGATAAGACCGCCCAATATGATTATTTTATATCTGTTGTGTGTGTCTAGCTTGTAAGGTAATAAAAATAATTTTCATTTTTTCATTTTTTTCATATTTGTTACGGGATTTCTCTAAAAGAGTATGTTAAAAAAATGTACGTAAATATTATATTAGATATCTAGTTCCCTAATACAAACTTTGCTTAGTTTTGGGCTAGATAGCGCTGTGTGAAATTTGTAGCATTATTTATTTATTTATTTGTTATAATTCTCTTTTCTAACGGAAAATGACTCCTACCTCATTGTTGTTACAAAATAAAATAAATAAAATACATTAACCTCACACAGTTTCTTCAAATTAGAAGAAACCGCATTAAGAGGCTATTAAACCTTCGCCATCTCTTTCAATAAAGTCCAAGACGTGTGTAGAAATCGTAAAAGTGGCCTGACTTGACCGCGGTTTGCGACACTTTTTAAGGTTTGCTATAAAATGCATGTGTTTATTAAACCTAAACAAGTTATTCACCTATAACAAAGACTTTTATAAATAAAATACATTTATTTCAAGCAAGTAGCTCATATATAGATTAACACAAACTGTAAATAATTAAAAAAAAAATTTAAGAACTTGTACGTGACAGCAAAAAAAAATTTTCTTGAAGAGATCGCTTTAAGCGATAATACCGCCCATTGTACTGAATCAATTTAAAAAATACTTGTTCTATATTTTATTATGGTGTTTAATAACGAGTGATCTAATCTACGGTAAGACAATAATAAATAAAAATAAATAAGTATTGCTGGACATTTCACACAGCGCTATCTAGCCACAAACTAAGCTGAACTTGTACTATGGGAACCAGACAAACTGGCAATAATTACATATTGGTAAGATATTAGGATCGCAGTGGACGCTCAGTAATTATACTCAGCAGTTCGTGATATTGGTCGGATGACGATGATAATGATGTAAGAGATTTGATTGAATTTACCAAAAAATTTACGAAAACTGTTTTGAATTATATCTGAGTACACCGTTTTTTTACGTTATAGTTAAACTAGCTGACCGCCTTCGGCTTTGCACGCTTGGTTTTCCAATAAAACGTTCCGCGTAGTCGAGTGTTCTGGAGTGGAGACCACGTCTAGGCAAGCGAAGTGTAGGACGCCCTCCGGCTAGATGGAGTGACGATTTGCGCGCTGTGGCTGGCAAGGATTGGATGAGAAGAGCTGAGGATCGGGCTCAATGGCGCACCCTGGGAGAGACCTACGTCCAGCAGTGGACTGCTATAGGTTGATGATGATGATGATGATGATGAGTAAAAAAATAGCCTATGTCTCAGTCCCAGTCATAATCTATTTATGTACCAAATTTTATACAAATCAGTCTATACGTTTAGTCGTGAAAACGTAACAAACAAATACAGATAGAGAGAGAGGGACTTTTGAATTTTTCAAACTATCGCGATCAGTATACAGTTACTGATTTAAACGGGTATTTATCGCGTATGTACCGTTAACGTTGGGATAACGAATAAAAAAGATACATACGCGATAAATACCCGTTTAAATTAGCTATTACTTCAGAAATTATAATATTAGCAAAGATAAATAGACGCAGAACCAAAATTGTTTTTTTTAACATACCCTATGCATTAAGTACTTTACCTAAGTCCTTTATAAGTGTTACAAAAAAATAGTTTAAACGACAAAGTCTCTTATTAGAGTGGTCAAACAAAAATGCCAGTACCAAAGGAACTACTTCTAAGTCCAATTGCATTCAATACATCACCCGCACTCCCCACAATTTATTACTCTTCATTACCGACCGAGAGCGCAATCTCAACCTATCCCCAAACAATCTTTATCTTAACTTCTCTCACCTTTGTAGCATGTGTCCTTAATGCACCTCAAATCCTCAAAACCACACCTTAACTAAAACCCGTGAAAGGAAAATGAAACTTATTGCTAAAAGTAATAAGGTAGCCTTTTCCGTGCTAGGGGGTCGAGATATAGGTTATTTAAACAGCAGTAGGTTACTTTTTGTGTTACTGCCAAGTCATCTATTTCAGGGGTTCGTTGACCAAAGTTGACCTACTGTTATCGTTGGTTAGATAAAGGTGTAAAACTTTTAGTACATTGCTTAGCTGTTGTTTAAAAGCAACATTGTCTAGTTTAGAGCTTAGTGGGCAGAAACTTTAAGGTAATTTTAGTTTTATTAGCAATACAAAGTTTCGTGGAGAGGAAGAATATCTCTTGAACTGGAAAATATAGTTAGCCCGGCTTGCATAACGATCCCTAAACATATTAAGCGACTAAACATGTTTGAATTTGACGTATTTGTATGATTTGACAACTCCTTAAATTATATTTAGCCACTAAATACGTTTAAGCATCGTTGCGCAAATCGTCCTTAAAGTAGTGTAAAATTGGTTATCACTGAGATGTTGAATGAATTAATGAATGAAATACTCTTTATTGGACATCAAACAAAAATACATTAACAATGGAAATAAACAATAAATGGGTGGTCTTGTCGCTAAAAGCGCTCTCTTCCAGACTACCTTAGATGGACAAGATAAACGAAAATCAAAAGACGGCGGTGTAAGAGTACCTGTGGTGTGCGTTTGATTCCTGCTGTTATAATCAAAAGTACTTGACAAATGTTTGCATGGTCTGCAATTATTTACCTTGGGTTTTGTGGTATCGCGGTAATGTGAATTTCTGATATCTACGATACAGGAAATTCTAGTATGGGGTAGGAATGTAAGTGTTATATAAAAATGTCCGTATAGATAAATGATTTATGTATTCTCGATTGTAACGCATCGTTCAACTTTAAAAATAAAAATAAAAACTTTTTTCCAAAAATGTAATTCAACTCTATCCTTTTTTCGTTTGAAACAGTATATGAGAGAGTTAGGTTTTAGAGCCTATGCACACGAGGACTTTTCCAATTTTAGTTTTAAATACATACTTACTTTAAGGCGATAAGCAGATTTTGATACGATATAAAATGTATACTTTTTATTGGAAAGTCGTGTAAAAAGTGCTGTGTTAGGTCCTCAAATAGATTCAAAACCGAAAACTAAACAGGAATGTTCCATAAATTCAGGGTGTTTGATAATATACACACAAAAATGAACGAGGTTATTTTGATGAGCATAATAAATAAATTTGTGAAATGTTTACCATAGAAATGTGAAATTTATTTTGGCATGTAAAAACAAACACTTTATTAAACTTATGTTGGGTTATTACATCTAACCACAGATATGGTGGCGTCTCGAGATATCTCTTGTTGTCCCTTTCTAACCCAAAACCCGCAGCTATTTCCGAAAGAGATATCAAATTGGCCTTTACTTCGATTGCAAGAGTAGTTTTTATATGGGATTAATCACCTAAACTTAGTTTTATTTAAAATTTGATAATATAACCAGTATTTTTTTTTCGAGAAGTCTTTTTCTTATATTTTGAGAAACCGTCACTTGAATATCGTTAGTATATTACCAAACACCCTGTATAGTCTTGTTCGTGTTGCTACGCGTGCGGTTATATTTTGGAACGCAATAACGATTGAGTAATAAGTTACAAAATACAGATAAACATTTTTTGCTGTTTATCAATTATACGCAACTAGCTGTCCCGCCCGCGGCTGCGCACGCGTGGTTTGTCAATAAAACATAACCCTCCTTCTGTCCAGTCGAGTAAAAAGTATCCTATGTACCAATCCCGGTCACAATCCCTCTATATACCAATGGTACATAGGAAGTGCATCTAAAGAATACCTCATAATTTTAAACTTTATCCACCCGCCGTTTAGGGATGATGTTTGCAAAAAAGATGAAACACGTATTTCTTTATTTCTTACCAAAAGCCTACATATGAATTTTCAGATCCCTAACTTAAGGAATTATGGATTGCCCATTCAACCCCTTTTTTACCTCATTTAAGATTTACAACTAATAGTTAGACATAAAATAGCCTATGCCCTTCTCGAGGATATAATTTATCTCCTTGCTAAATTTCATTACGATCGATTCAGTCATGAAAAGGTTACAAACAAACAAACTTACAATCAAACAAACTTACAAAGAAACTAACAATGAAACAGAGTTACTTTCGCATTTATAACATTAGTATGAATTCACATGGTAGATAGAATACCAAAAACGAGATACAAACGCGTTTTATTAGGCTTTAATACAAAATTCACACATTTTAAATCATTGAGTATCCGCTATCGCTTTTTTATGATTTTATGATTATTCGATCAAAAGCTTATAGTATAAAGTCTGCAGGGTCTCTTAGTACTCAAACCCGGTCTGGATAGACTAGAGCCTCTCAAAAGGCAACACGTACTTTAGTTTCTTTGTGCTTTCGAAATAGTGCATTTCCCCTCTTTTCCAGTTCTTTTGACCCACTACGGCCTACTGTTTAACGAACCAATGCATTTGCAACTTTGAGCATGAATGAAAAACTTAACCTTAATTGACGAGCTATGTTGCCTGGTGAGAGTGTAGGTTGCAAGAAACAGGCAGTCGCAAGAAGTGCGGGTTCGATTCGCGCCGTAAGATATGTTAAAATAATTGTTTCGATTCAGATTTTTGAACTGAAAACTTCTTTAGGCGCGTTGGGTATTTTTTGAGATGGGAAAAAACCATTGAACTCGCGACACTGTTACCGTTACCGTTACCGACCCATCTGTATATAAGTAGTGAAAACTTCTTCAGGTGTGTTGGGCATTTCTTGAGATAGGAAAAAAACATTGAACTCGCGACACTGTTACCGTTACCGCTACCGTTACCGTTACCGACACTTCTGTATATAACGAGGTAAATTAAAAATTACTCAACAATTAGATAAAGATAAGGATACTGGAGACTAGAGCACTATCTAGAATTAACCTTTTGAAAAGTACCATAATTCGAAGTTCAGCATACCATTGTTGATTTTATTTTTGAACCACCAGCACCGTTCGGTCCAGTTAGTTTGACATAACTGAGGTAATGCAATTATTATAGGCAGGGGTAACCATTTAAAATCCGAAAATCCGAGAATCCATAAAGTCGAACTCGAAACTGACGTAGCGCAACGCTCTCGTACGCTCGCAACGTTTATGTACGAAAATGTATTTACGAATTTTTTTTTTTTTGGCACATCAACCAACTTTTAGCATCTTATCTATATGAGGTCGTGGCTCGGAGGGTGGCATAGTATAATTTATGAAGGCAACCACTGTGCCATCAATCCCGTTTACCACTAATGGAGGTGCATAAAGCATTTGTCACTAAAGACTATTAGCTGACATCAGAGATGTCTGTTTTATGAATATCGATGTTATGTTAGTAATTCTTTAAGACGAGCTCTGTGGCGCAATGGGGGAATAGCCGGCTGAGACGCAAGAGTTAGCGGGTTTGATTCCCGTTGCGGGATAAATATTTGCATGCTCTGCAGATATTTATTCCTGGCTTGGGTATCCATACGGTAATTATAAATGCGAAAGTAACTGTTTGTTAGTTTGTTTATTTGTTACCTTTTCACGACTAAACGGCTGAACGGATCGTAGCGAAATTTGCCAAGGAGATAGATTGTATCCTGGGGAAGGACATTGGCTATCTTTTGTCTCAAAAATAATCTTGATGGGGTGAAATTGGGGTTGAAAATTTGTATGATCAATCCATAATTCCTCAAGTTAGGGAATTGAAAATTCATATTTAGGGTTTTGGTAAGAAATCAATTAATTACAAACCATGCGTGCGAAGTCGCAGACAGTTTACTAGTTTTCTATATATTATAAGAATGTATTTGCAAAAAGAAAATGTATATAAGTATTCTATCAGTTATCTGGTTCCCATAGCTTGCATAAACAAGCTTTGGTAATTTTGGGTTAGATAGCGCTGTGTGAAATATCCAGCATTAATTATTTAAATCTGTATAATTTTTTTTGCACTTTAAAGCCCTGGACTTGTGACATTTCCGTTTGGTGATCAAGACAGGTATCTATAGATTTATTGCAACTGTCTTTAGATAGTCTACATGAAAAGTCAAAGTGGTACATAGATGTTAGTATTTTTAAAATCCGCCTGAAATATGTATTTTTTTCATAGATTCCACTATTTTTATTAAGGTTTTATTAAGTTTGATTATAATAACAAAAAGCAAATAATAGTACTTAGTTTGATATTATAATTATCTATTATGTTAAAGTTATGACATTTAATATAAGTATATCAAAGAAAGCTATATATATATATAATTTATCGCAAAAATAACACTAGTGGTTCGCCCCGAACTGAGATCTAGCGAATCTCCCACAAAACAAAATAAATATTATTCGTAGGGCGACTTGCACAACGATGCCTAAACGCATTTAGTGGCTATATATGATTTATGGAGTTGTCATATCATACAAATACATCAAATTTAAACATGTTTAGTCTCTAAATAGGTTTAGTGATCTTTGTGCATGCCGGCCTTAATCTTTGACTAATAAATTAGTGCCACGAAATACATAACCAACTAACTTGACCCACACAGTTTCATTGAAATTAGAGGTAAGGAGGGTACATGTAATTTGATTACTCTTTTTATGGGAAGAAATAGTTAATCTAGATTTTACACTTTTACCTATACTTGTGTCACTTTACCTACACGAATACCAAATGTTAGTATTGTGGAGTCACTGGTTTACCCTGTGAATTTCGTCAAAGTTTTGTTTTTATTATGGTTATTAACTCAAAAACAACAAGAATTAAACTAAAAATAAAAACGGGGTTGTACTAACGAAGACCTTTCGTTTGACGTCACACTTGACCTAATAGTCTAATTTTCATTTTTTTTACCCCTCTTGAACTATCTCAACAACCCCTACACTTTTAGGCTCATTCAGTCACACCAAAATTGTGCCATCACTACCTATGTACCAAATTTCACGATGATCGGATCAACGCTTCGAAAGTTATCCTCGGACAAACAAACATACATACAACGCCGATTTGCCCAAGTTGATTTAGAGATCAATAAACTAAATCCTTACAAGTGCAAATAATGAAAGAAATCATATAGGTACTAGTCCTTTGTGAACTGATCTACGGAATATTGTGAACATATTTATTCCGTAGAATCATAAATCCGAAGAGCTGATGACATATTTGGAGAATGTTTTAGGCCATTTGAAATCATAGCAAATAGTAATATCATTCATAAATAAATATTTCGGTCATTTGCAAAACTAAATATTCAAAAAATGTTTTAGGCAACTTGGAATTTGAATTTTTAAGTGTATCATTTATCCTTAAATGAAAATCCCTGAATATTTGGACGGTTTTAAAGTATGACCCGACTACTGATTAATGTTAATGTACTACCTACTAACCAATTGTAATATTAATATACCAACGTAACGTATATACGTTTTACGTACTCCTTGTTCCTGATACTTACGAGACAGGAAATCCTAGTATGTGGTCACTACTCAGTATGTGACTGTCTATACTTCCGGTGCATATATTGGTTATTATAGGAATGCCAATTTTTACATTGATTAAAATTATAATAATATATATATTTTTTTTTAACCTATACTTTCCCACTGCTGGGCAAAGGTCTCCCCCATGTTCCTCCACATCTCACGATCACTCGCCACGTCCCACCAGCCATCTTGGAATGCATCGAGGTCGTCACGCCAACGCTTCCTCGGCCTGCCACGGCTTCGACGCCCATCTGCAGGCACCCACTGTGTGGCGACTGTTGCCCATTTGTCTGTGTCCATACGACTGACGTGACCCGCCCAGTCCCACTTCAGCCTAGCAGTCTTGTCGCCAACATCTGCGATGCCGGTCTTCCCGCGCAGTGTGGTATTGCGGATCCTGTCGATTCTCTTTACCCCTAGCACGCTGCGTTCCATAGCTCTTTGGCAAACCTTGAGTTTAGACTTTTGAGATTCCGTCAGTGACCAAGTTTGGGCACCATAGGTAAGAACGGGCAGAATACACATGTCGATGAGTTTACGCTTAAGTGACAATGGAAGGTCTCCCTTCATTAGCGTCTTCATGGACCAGAAGCTCCTCCAGGCATAATAATATATAATAAATATATAATAAGCAAATTAATATAACTAAAAATAATGTCAACTAAAAATTACGAAATTAAAATTACGATTATTAATGATGTCATAATGAAATTCTAAAAACAAAACGGATAGGTATGTTGAGAGGTGATTGGCTTAAGAATCCAAGCGACAGAGCATTCAAGTGTAATTTAATTTAAGTTCGCAAAAGTATCTGGTACACCGTTAGAATCGTAACTAAAGTGTACATCGCAGCTCAAAAGCAATGTACACGGATCGTAAATCCAGCTATTGCCGACCATAGACCGAGGATTTTGCCACAGTCTAGCAAACAGCTATATCAATCCATAATATTGTATATTTCAAACTGTATATACACTTTATAAAAACTTTCGTTGTTATTTCCTGCGATGGAAAGGTGCATTTTATTCACGCCAAGGTAGAAAATTTCAAAGTGACCAACACGTGGGTTTCAAACTAAATTTAAATGGAGTTTTGGATAATTTTGATCCTTCTCTCTCTTGCTATGAAGAACAAGACAAATGCTGTAACATCTTAGAAAGAGTATGTCCTAAAACCAAATTATAGTATTAGCTTCATCTGACCTAGCCATCCTTCCAGTACCATTTCAGAACCGCATCCATTGCACCTATGGTACTGACTACTAAATTCCAGTCCAAACAAAACGTGCAATGCACAGTTTACGGGGTCAGCCGTACACTCGATACTAAAATTTACGAGTCACGGGAAAAATACGTTCCATGGTAAAAAAATGCTGCACTAGACCATTGGACAAATTGTAATTTTCGCTCGATAAACTTTCCCCAATAACTTTACGAAGGAACGTATACAATGTTTGCCGTGAGGTAGGCATATGATAATATGATAATATTATGTTAGTCGTAAAATGAATAAGTTATTGTGGGGGGAATTTTATTTTCTACCGGTTATTATCGTGATTAAGATTTTGGATCAACAGTTATACTGGTCCATACACATAAAAGAAACATTTATATACAAAAAAAATATATGTTTCTTTTGTGTGTGCATTACTTGTGTGTGTGTGTGTTTTATTCCGTCACAAATAAATGTTGTTTCTTTTTTAACTGACTTCAAAAAAAGGAGGATGTACTCAATTCGTCAGAATCTGTTCCCGTATATTCCCCTGTGGAATATGTTCCCCGATTACTCAAAGACGCCTAAAACGATTCGAGAAATATTTTTTTATTTAAAAGGGTATACATTCCAGGTGGTCCCATTGACATCAAGTCAGGATCTGATGTTAGGATCCCAAAAAACTTGAGGACAACTCTCAAATTTTTAGGGTCGCAATTCGGTTTTATGTTTATTATTCTTAAAAAGTTACTTGTCTTTAAAAAAAACTATTTAAATATTTGCATCTGGTACTGATCATTTCATGTTGTTGAGTTGATGATGGAAAATATAAATCCAACTATTAGAAGTTAGTGGATAATTATTTAAATATTACAGGCTCGTATACACCGCTACTTATGTTCCTTTGAGTTATTCAGGTGAGCTGATGATGGAATCTAAAACTCCTTGTTTATTTGACAAGATATACTTTCAGATAGGTCTAATAATAATTTCATCAAAATCGGTTAAGTTGTTTGGTTTTTGCTGTTATCTGAAGTCGGTTATAATTTAGTAAAAAAGTTACTAGTTTCTTTCTTTAATGCTTTATATTTAGCCGTATTGTGTCTTATATGGATAATATTAACGTTTGCCTGCATAATTATTAAAAAAATTCAAAATTCTTGGGGATTTTCAGAGACTCATCATCATTAACATTCATAGATTTCTAAATTGACAAATATTATGCGGCACCCAGCCCAACTTTTGTGTATATGTGTAGTTTTGTGAAAATAGAATTACAAAATGTAATTAGTTTCCACCTAAAACTGGATAGAAATACGACTAATAATAATTTCTGTGAGTCGTTAGGTGTCGGCTGCACAAGATAAATCACTTTGGAAGTCTATGGGGGCCTATATTCAGCAGTGGACGACTTGTGAGTGATTATGATGCTTAGTATTTTATTTTGATCAAAACTTTGGTTTTCTAGGAATCATCATTCATCAATATGATGGTCGTATTACAAGATGGTAACGACAGTTTAAAAATAAGGAAAAAAACACTTGACTGCTAAAATACAGATTTAAAAAGACTTTTAATTTTTTTAAACGCTTCTTAGAAAACCAGAACCTATCCTACTTCCTGTTTTTATTCGACACGGTTATTTTTTAAGCTAGTACATTCGATACCATATCAACAGTTAAATTTTCGTTTCCACGATTTTCCTTTGTTGACTTGGCGCTATTTTCCTGTTTTTGTCGCAGATGTACGAGTGTCGTAAAAACTGGTACACTTGACAAATTGGTAGGTTACGTAAAGGTAAACGATGCGTCAAGAAGGGAGGTGAAACAAAGGACAATACGCAGAGCGTAGCCTGACTTGGGACAGAGTTATGGCCACAAAGAGCGATTGTATAACCCAGGATACTGGAATGTATTTATTTATTATTATTTTTTAAATCTTAGTATAAAAGGAACCGTCTTGACCATGTCAACACCATGGAGCCCACAAACGTCAACGATTTCTTTGCACAAGCCTAGAAATTTTAACAAATTCTTACCACTAAAAAAAAGACTTGCGCAAAGAAATCGTTCACGTGTATGGGTTACGTCAAGTCACACTATGCATACCTTTATCTATAAACTAATACCTAATATTATAACGAGTAAAATTTATTGTTTGTATGTTTTTAGTAACCTCAGAAATCATTAAACTGATTCTATTTTTGAAATTGTTTAAATTCTTCTTCTTCTTCGAGTCAACGATTCACTTTTCAATCACAATAAGGATAAATAAAAATTTGCTACTTATATTGCGTTGTCAGTGGCTAAGTATAAGTCGTCCTTTGTGCAGGTGGTAGGGCACAGATGACAGATAAGCATGTGGGCTATGCTTTGAATGGGTTCCCCGCAGTCGCAGACAGTTAAGACGATATGAAAAAAAAATTGAGCCGCTAAATAACTGGCGTATTCAATAACGAACAACGGTACTGATTTCATATTTAAGCCATATTTACTTGAGGATATAAACCACATAAATGAAAGTCAGAAACGCCATTGATGGCCATCGGCAATACAATTATTTGTCAAAATCGGCTCTTCTAAAACACTAATATCGTTCATTCTCCGACTCTAAAAAGAGTTAAAGTATTTTTTACACAGTTATGTAGATAGTTATGGTACCTACATTAATGGAAAAGCATTTCTTTTTTCATTTGGTGGTTCTCATGCAATTCGAGGTTTTATCTTTTGTCGCCTACGTCATTTACTCCTGCGACAAAGCGGCGCGGCTATGATATATGTTTGTCTTGTTCTTCACCTAAGCAAGTAAATAGCACTGTCACTTTTTTACGCGCGAGGCACAGATCTATATGCTCAGCCCAAACGTTACCGAAATTAAATTTGTATATCGTCTTAATGTAATTGTTTCAATAATAGAAAGCTACACTATCTCTTACTGCTATGTTATATTTTATTTTGATAAAAATCCGTTCAAATTCGAGGCAATCTGCCGGTAGAAGTATAAATAAATATATATACTACAAGCACAGCCCAGCTGCATGCTTTATCTGATCTGATCTGTAGATCTGTAGGAAACTTTTTTTAAATAATTTCTAACACTAGAAGCCTATTTGATTTCAATTGTGAAAACACAATGAACGTGCATTTTTTTTACTGAGCTATATAGGTACATAAGACTTGGGTGCAAGACTGCACAAGATTGTTATCTCTGGAAATCTACGCCTATATCCTTAACTGATAATGTATGATGATTATTTCATGAAAACAACGAAAATGTATAATCAGAGCGTATCTACAAACCTATAAAACGCTGGTTATGTAGCTCCAAAAGGTCATAAACGTACCTTTACAAGTATGTTCTCGTAACATCAAAGGTTGCTTCTACTATCTCAAACGGATATTAAATATCAAACGGTTCCAACTTCAATAATAATCAAGATCCATTTCATAGTAATATTAAATGCTATCAATTTCCAAACTTCAGATTTAGGCCGGCGTGCACAACGATCCCTTAACGTATTTAGCTACTAAACATGTTGAAATTTGACGTATTTGTATGATATGACTCCTTAAATCATATTTAGCCACTAGCCCACGAGTGGATGATTATTAGCAGATATATTGATCTAAACCCTCTTTGTCAGTTTCTTACTAGAAAGAACAACTAATATTATTACTATCGTTTTTGTTCTCGACCATAACTCGATTCTGACACGACAACTCACTCAAACACTTACAAATAAAGATAAATATCCTGTTTTTCGTGTAAATAGTATTTCAGAAAACTTTGAACGACATCAAATTGTATTGTATTCTGAAAATCAATAGTCTTAGTGTGTTTTGAAACTGATATATGGAACTATAGGAAAGGGTATCTAAAATAATATCACACTTTTGATTTCCTACTTTCTGTATTTTTTGTCGAAACTTACACTTTGATTTCTCTCATCTTAGAAACTACTTGCAGACTTATAAACTAGTGGTTCGCCCCGAACTGAGATCTCGCGAGTCTCCCAAAACAAAAAAAAAAATCTTGGGGCGACTCGCAACGATGCCTAAACGAATTTAGTATATTTAGTGGGTAAATATGATTTATGGAGTTGTCAAACCATACAAATACGTAAAATTTAAACATGTTTAGTCGCCAAATACGTTTAGGGGTTGTTGCGCAAGCCGGCCTTAATCTATGATGAATAAAATAGTGCCACGAAATGCGCTTCCAACTTACTTGACCTACAGTTTCATTCAAATTACAGGTAATGGGAGATCATGCCAATTGGATAACCTTTTTGTGGTATAAATTGCAGTTATTCTGGATTTCAGACTTTTGCCTATATTTGTGTCACTAAATCTACACGCATACCAAATTTCAGCACTGTGGAGTCACCGGTGTACCCTGTGAATTTTGTCATAGTTTTGTTTATATTATGGCTAATAACTCGAAAACTACAAGGTTTAAACTAAAAATAAAAACAGGGTTGAAATTTACAAATATAGACCTTTTATTTGACGTCCTTGTTGATCTGATAGTCTTATTTTCATTTATTTTTTCCTGTCTTGAACTCCAATATCACAACAACCCCCCCACATTTTTAGCTCATTTAGTTACACAAAAATTGTGCCATCACTACCTACCTATATACCAAATTTTACGATGATCGGATAAACGCTTCGGAAGTTATCCTCGGACAAACAAACATACATACATACATACTTACATACATACATACAACACCGATTTCCTCAAGTTGATTTAGAGATCTCGCGTCGCTCGATCAATTAAAACCTGGAGTAAAAGTAATTAATATTCAGTGAGTCAGCCTTTTTATGATATTTTTGCTTATTCCTTTCATGATGGTCATCTCCATAAAACAGTGATTATAGAGGTCCTACCCAGGCTTCATTGATAGACTCGGTGCAAAAGTGGACTGTATTTATTTTTCTTCTTAGTTGCTAGTTTACAAGGTATAAATCGCGTTCTTGAATGATCACAAATTTCTGCTTGAAAACGGTCTATCTTTATACAAAACTACTCCTCGCCCTAGCCATGGTGCGGGGATCGTAATTCACGCTTTCACAAATCATGTTGTATAATTCCTAATACATCGAAGTTTCCAGCAAAGTTAGACGGGGACTTACATGTAGCTATCTCACTCTTTTGACCTTTACAAGTTTAAACTGTTACAATCTTAGCTACCTGTTAACATTTGAATCTGATTCGATCTTATAACTACCTAATACATTTCAAATCTAGATTCGATCCTTCCCCGTCTTTGATCGTCCTTTACAGTCTCCCCCCGGCGCAGATCCTCGCAGCCTTCTTATTCAATCGGGAGGACGATCAACCTTCTCGCTGGCCTCCGGAAAACGCCTCCCCGCGTCCGCACCTCAGCGCTCCGAACTACTCCGTCCGGACCCGTAATCACGCGCTCGATCTGGCCCCGCGGCCATACGTTCCGAGGTAGCAAACCGTCCGCGATTATGACGACGTCCCCTTCTTTGATGTTCTCTTGCTGTCTTCTGACGTCGCCTCGCGGCGCCAATGTAGGCAAGTACTCGTCGATCCAGCGCTTCCAAAAGGAGTTTGCCAGAGCTTGTGCGGCGCGCCACGTCCTTCTGTCGGCTACGTCGCAGTCTCCCACATATGGCAAACCTACTGCCGTCCCCAATAAAAAGTGGTTCGGCGTTAAAGCCTCCTTTTCCTCTGGGTCCACGGGTACATGCGTTAAAGGCCGCGAGTTCACGGTGTGCTCGATTTCTGTCATTAACGTATTCAATACCTCTTCTCGCGGGGCACGTTCATTTAAGGTGATGGCTAGGGCTCTCTTCACCGTTTTTATCATTCGCTCCCAGGCTCCCCCCTGGTTTGGTGCACCAGGGTCGATGTACCGCCACTCGATCCGCTGTTTGAGTGCGTACTCTTTTAGGCCTGGGAGCCATTCTTCGTACGCCTTTCTTAGTTCCACTTCCGATCCGTGGAAGTTCGTTCCATTGTCTGACACGATTGTACGAGGAGTCCCCCGTCGGGCAGCCATTCGCCTGATAGCCATAATAGCCGAGTCGGTGCTGAGACTCGCTATAAGCTCCACGTGTATAGCTCTCGTTACCAGACACGTAAAGAGCATACCCCATCGCTTCTCACGGCGCCGCCCGATCGCCACCCACATAGGGCCGAAACAATCGATGCCGCAGTTAGTGAACGGCCTCGTGTTCATCTCTAGGCGCATCCTCGGCAGGTCACCCTTTACTGGTTTGTTTGGGTTCGCTCTCCTTATCTTACACAGCGTACAATCGTTCAGAACCGTTCTGACCGCCGGACGCAACCGCAGTATCCAAAATCGCTGGCGCAGATTATTCACGATCTGTTCTCTGCCCGCGTGCTTATTCTCCTCATGTTCCCGCCTGATCAGTAGACGTGATAAGCGGTGCGCTCCGTCCAGAATGGGTGGATCCTTCAGGTGATCCGGTACTGTAGCGGCGTTGATCCTACCGCTCAGCCTTATTATTTCATCGTCACCGTACTTAGGGTCGAGTTGGTACAGCCTGCTCGTTCGATCGACGCTCATCCCTTTCTTCAGGCGCTGGACTTCGTCAGGGAAACATGCTCGCTGCGAGTCTCTGATGAGCAGGCGTTCTGCCTCCCGCAGTTCTCCCATTCCAAGCTGCCCACCGCGTCGTCGACATTTCTTTAAAAATGTGAGCGCGTGGGCCAGCGTGCGAACTAACCGTTCGTGGGATGAGAACCTGCTCATGTCGATGAGCGTTGATCCCTGGCTCACGTGCGCTGCACATGTTCTCTCTTCGTCTTGTTCTGGTGGCGATGAAACCTCTACAGGCCAACGTTCTTCCTCTTCAAATAGAAACGCCGGTAACGTAAACCATCTATCGTCGCTCCGTAGCTGAGTGTTCCTCGATCGCGTTGCGTCGTCTGCTACGTTAAGCGCTGTGGGCACCCACCGCCATTGTTCTGAGCGAGTTAACTCTGCTATCTCCCCGAGTCGGTGCGCCACGTACGGAGTGAATCTCGTTTCGTCGTTCCTAATCCAATGTAGCACCGTCTTTGAGTCGCTCCAAAATGTTACATTTGTTTCTAAGTCGTGGCTTTTGACAATCTCCGCGGCAAGTCTAGCGGCGATTAAGCTAGCCTGCAGCTCCATTCGTGGTATGCTCTGTGCCTTTAGTGGCGCAACCTTTGCCTTTCCTGCTACTATAGCGATGCTCACGCCGTCTTGGCTGACATTTCGCCAAAACGCGACCGCAGCGAACGCCTGCTCGCTGGCGTCACAGAAAACATGAAGTTGTCGCTGTATTATGTCTGGTCTTGCGTCGTAACATCGCGGCAGTCTTAGGTCGGCGACGTAGCGTAAATTATTTTGCCATTCAAAAAATGTCGCCGCCTCCTCGGCTGGCAAAGGTTCATCCCAATCCACGTTCTTTTTCCACAACTCTTGTAACATGATCTTCGCCGTAATCGTGTATGGACTCAGCAGGCCTAGTGGGTCGAACAACGACATAACTGCACCCAATGCCTCCCGCTTCGTTGGCGTTCGTGCCACATTCTTAACATCTTCAGGTACGCGAGGCATGGCAGTGTTAAAGGTGAGTTCATCCGTGTCGGTAATCCAAAGAATACCCAATGTCTTGCCATATACATGTGCATTGGCCGCTAGCTCTTTTGGTGCATGCGCTCGGTTCTCTGGGTTAATACTATCCAGTAAGCCTTCACGGTTTGCGCTCCAGCTTGCAAGTTCAAAACCCGCTTGTTGATGCACCTCTTGCACTTGTGCTATAGCTCTGGCGGCTATCTCTTCCGTTGCAAAGCTATCCACCCAGTCGTCCATGTAGTGGTTCCGAGTTATAGCGTCAAACGCTAGCGGGTGTGTCCGCTCGTGATCTTTCGCGTTCCTGTTCCTGACGCTATGAGCCAGAAATGGAGAACTTCTCGCTCCGAATATCATGGACTTCATCATATACTTCTGTGGTGGATCTGTTCGGTTGTCGCCGCGCCATAGAAAGTGTTGGGCTGTACGGTCCTCTTGTCTTATGGTCACCCTCAGGAACATGTCCCGAATGTCCGCAGTGACCGCGATCGGCTTCGTTCTGAAGCGAAACAAGACGCCATGTAATGTCTGTAGTAGATCTGGTCCGTCCAGCAGCGCGTCGTTAAGACATGTTCCATTAGCGCGCGCGGCTGCATCGAAAACCATTCTAAACTTCCCCGGCTTGTTGGGGTTTGTCACCGCGAAGTGAGGGAGAAACCAGAGACGTTCGTTCTGACTCTGTTCCTCCTCGCTTTTTACTGCATATCCCTTTTCTAGCAGCTTCTCCACTTGCGCGGTGTATGCACTTCTAAACTCCGGCGATCTGTCCATCTTACGTTCGATCCCATGTAAGCGTCGTATGGCCATGTCGTAGCTGGGCGGCATCTTCACCTCATCGCTGGCCCAAGGTAGTCCCACTTCAAAACGACCGTTCACTCGTCTCGCTGTTCTGTCGAAAATGCTTTGAGCCCGCTCAGCCTTTGCGTTTGGCTTTCTTTTAATTGAAACGCCCAAAGCATCTATCTCAAAGTGTGCTTTCACGAGCTTGCTTAATTCCTCGTCTTGGTCGTTCAAAGTATGTCCGTTCTGGACACCTTGGCACGTATGGACGTGTAGTACCGTCTCCTGCTGTCTTATTGTGCTCCTGGGGATTGATCCATGGATAACCCATCCCAGCTGCGTTAGTGATGCAGCTGGCTGGGTTCTCTTCCCTGTCAGAAGCTTCCTCGTCACAATAAGATGCCAGTTGTCGGCCCCGATGAGTATGCGTGGCTTCGCTGACGCATAGCACACGGCTTCTGGACGGAGTTTCCTTAAGTGCGCGTATTTTAACACATCGGTACTGACGAGTTGATTTCCTAAGGTCAGGTTCTTCACAGTGCGCGCTGTGATCCGATGTGCGTCCGACTTGTGTCCTCGGATCACGATATCCACTACCCGGCTCTCGGGTTCCCTCTGACTAGTCGTAGCCCCCACGATGTTCAAGGCTTTTGTCGGGCCTTCCGTTCCGATCATCGCGGCGATCTCTTCATCGATCAGAGTTATCGTTGATCCTTCGTCCAGTAACGCATACGTATTCATTTCCATGCCGTTACTGCCCTTAATCACGACTGGACACACCTTCAGTAGGACTTGATTCCTTGCTGTTACATGCGCAGATGCAGTGATGGCTGATTCTTCGGTCTGGCCCTGCTCACTGGCACCCTCGTTCCTTATTTTCGGCGCATGTAACAGTGCGTGATGCGGACGTGTGCATTCACCCACTCCGCATCGCTTGCTCTTGCACATAAAGCGTCTATGTTTGCTGTTCAGACAGCGAAAACATATGCCTGTCTCTTTGGCCCATTCCCATCTCTTGTCTACTGGCATCGCCGCAAGCTTTTTACACTCGACGGTTCTATGGTTGCCCCCGCAGCAACGGCACTCGTTCTTGTCCATTACTGCGTTCTTACTCGTTGAGGCTTTCTTCTCCGATGCCGCGTTCTGTGTAGCGTACACCGACCCACGATTTCGTTCGTTCACCCTGGGTCGCTGCTCTGTAGGTCGGGCCTTTGAGGTGCTCTGCGAAGGCGTAGCTGTATACGCGTATCGCATTGCGCGATCTGCCTCTCTCATCAGGAACTGGGACAGCGTCAATATTTCTGGTTCATTGATGCTGCCAAATTCCTCTGCATAGTCGCACCATTTTGATCGGATGTGCGGTGTCAACTTCTCGGCTACCTGTCGCGCAAACATCGGGTTCTGCAGGTAGCCGCGTTGGTCCATACAAGAGATGGCGGTTACTACGTTCTGTAGTTTGATGGCGAAAGCGTTTAATTCGCCTGCGGTCGCGCCCAGTCGCGGTAGCTTCTTAATCTCTTCTAACGCGTTGTCTATAATCATCTCTGGGCGACCGTAACACTGCTCCAAAGTCTTCATTATAACTGCCGGTTCGGTTGCAGTGTATAACAAAGCCGACACTGCTTGACGGGCTTCGCCTTTCAGGCATGTTCTAAGCCTCGCTAGATTCTCAGCCGATGAGATCTTGTGGATGGTCGTCGATTCCTTCATGGCTGCCTTGAACGGTAGCCAATCCCCCGCAGCACCTCCGAATAGGTCGTAGTAGGTCGTACGTCTGTCTCGGAGGTGGTCTACGGTGAGCCATCTTCTCTATGGCTTCCGTTAACCGATCAATCCCTCTGTCTCGCGTTCGGTCCGGCGTGAGTGATCTGTCTCGCAGTTGTTCTGGCTCCCCCCGTTTATGATGGCGTTGGAGCCAGTCCTCTATTCTGTGTTCTGTGTCTAGGGCTCCGTTCCGTGCACCCGTGCCCTGGATGCTTTCTTGTTCATCTTCTTCCCGTATTGTAGCGACTTCGGCAATCAAACTCTTTCTTATAAGTTCCGCTTGAATATGGAGCTCTTGCCTCTTAATCTCGGCCAGTCGTTCTTCAGCTTCAAATTCAATTTGCCGGATCCTTGCCATCGCGCTGGCGGTGGAGCGTTGCGAGCGGACGGACGGGGCACGCCGGCGTTCGGGCTCGGCGTGTGTGGTCACTCGCGGTGCTACCTCGGTCGCGGGCGCGGGCGCGGTCGTCTCTGACGCTACGCGAGCGGAGGAGGGTCCCGCTTCGGCGGGTCGCGGCTCAACGGGAGCATTCGGAAGCGCGGGTTCGGACGGGGACGCGGGGTAGTCTTCGTAGACGCGAAGTGCAGCCTTCTTCCCCCTCGTCACTGGTGGGCTCCTGGTGGTCATCTTCTTCAGCACTTGATGCCCCTACCTACCTAGCGGTCCCTAACACTAACACTAAAACCGCCCTAAGGCGTTTACCCGCTATTCCGACCGTTTGGCACCGTTAGGTGGCCGGAATAAACGGGCCGTGGACCAGCCACGTGAGGGGGTGGGGGGTCTTCACTCTTCGGGTGACGTCCTCGTTCGGTTGTCTTCAACGGACGCGGGCTTATCTTCAGGCACCCCGTGCCCTTGCGCCGGTCTTGACAACGTCGCACGTCGCACCGTTGGGTGATCTTCAGGCACCCCGTGCCCTTGCGCCGGTCTTGACAACGATGCTCGTCGCACCGTTGGGTGATCTTCAAGCCCGCGCCGTCTCTTCAGTGGTTATACGATGTAACTGTTTCTTGAAATCCAGTGGAGCGGGTCTTGTCGGCTCCGCAGGAACAACTGGTCCGGTCGTCGCAGGAACGGCTTATCCGGGTCGGAGGACCAAAACTTGTAGAGGTCCTACCCAGGCTTCATTGATAGACTCGGTGCAAAAGTGGACTGTATTTATTTTTCTTCTTAGTTGCTAGTTTACAAGGTATAAATCGCGTTCTTGAATGATCACAAATTTCTGTTTTTTTTTTTTCGAATGGACTAATCTCGCTGTTGGCCTCTGAGGCCGTGACAGCTTAACCGAACTTTTGGGGAGCGCAGATGGCGCTCAGCCCAGTAAGTTTTTTAGGCAACTAGCGCAAGGGCACCACTTAGGTACGAACCTCGGCTTGGGCTGTTGCCGGGATGGGGATAGGAGAGAAACGCCCGGGTACATGTCTGTACCTCGTATAAGCGGCGACTGAAGGGACTCGTCGACCTCGCCGGCGAGGTCGGTGTTTCTGTGAAGTGTTTGCTCTGTCTGATATAGATGACTCACCTTCCGCATTAGCAGAGGTGATTTCGTCATCCGGGTCTCCGAGAACGTGTCTCGGTCGACGGAGGATTATCACATACTCTGGTTTCCCTTCAACACGTAAAAATCTTTCGCCTATCACAAATTTCTGCTTGAAAACGGTCTATCTTTATACAAAACTACTCCTCGCCCTAGCCATGGTGCGGGGATCGTAATTCACGCTTTCACAAATCATGTTGTATAATTCCTAATACATCGAAGTTTCCAGCAAAGTTAGACGGGGACTTACATGTAGCTATCTCACTCTTTTGACCTTTACAAGTTTAAACTGTTACAATCTTAGCTACCTGTTAACATTTGAATCTGATTCGATCTTATAACTACCTAATACATTTCAAATCTAGATTCGATCCTTCCCCGTCTTTGATCGTCCTTTACAGTGATATTTCCATACATTATCACTGAATTTCATTTTTCCCTTGTCAATAAAATAAGACACGACAACGCGTCGAGATTTCAAACCAAATAATATCATGTCAAAACAACAGAATCATTTTAATAATCGAAAACACCCCAAGCTCCACCCCAACATGAACCCTGTTAAAGGACAATAGAGCCTAGATTGGATCGTCCGGTTTAATGATTGTGTTGTTTACGAGAATTTGGTTAAAGTTTAATTGAATTGGGGCTATGGGAGGGCAGTTTATGAAGGCAGCCAGACCACTTCTTAACTAAGTTTTGTATATGAGTGTGATTGTTACAGAATTCATCTACAGCTTTAAAACTGTGGATGAATTCTATAGAATTTTTAAAACAGCGTGTTTGTATAAAACGGTAAAAAAAACACGGAACATAGCAATTCTGCATATTTGTCTTACAAGCAGATATGTAGAGTTGCCTAATTCTAATCACATATCAGTACGCTAGCAACCCCCAAGATGACCGTTATGGTACAAGTCTTTTACCGTGTACCATAACGCCATGTACCAAAGGTTAGCGGAAATAAAATGCTTATTAGCATTAAGTTCGCCTATGTATTATTTTATTAATGTAACAAAAAATCTAATCTTATCTAATTATGAACTAAATATGTGACTAACCGCCGCGGAGATGACACTCATAAACCATTACCATTTAACCCTACAGTGGTCGCGTACTAAAACCTGACCTGATTGGTCGCGTGGAGTACTATTGTATGCCATTTATAAATTCAAATAAAAATACATTTGAGCTTCAACTATGTTTAATTCTTATTGTAATAGTGTTATTAAGTATTGTTGTATTAAAATCAATCAATAAAAACGAATCACAACCTCTGAATATAAAAAAAATCAACAAAACAAAAAAAACCTCTAAAATGGCACAAAAAATCAAAAATACTAATTAATGTTTTCTAAACAAGACAGACAAACAACCTTCGAATGATCGCCACAAATAAACTTTTTGCACGTGTTGCATAGTTTTCGAGTGCTTTTATTGCGGCTTCTTCCGCAGTTGTGGCAGCGATCTATGGATCGAGTTGGTGTCTGTGCTGACGTTGTCGCTGTGGTTTCTGGATAATTACAAAAAAATCTCGCGCGCAGCACTGAGTGCGTTTATCAATTATTTAACTTAAAGTACCTAGAAGCGCTCGTAAATTACGTTAGCGGTTTTTGAGAATTTTACAATTCCGTAAGTGTGGATTACATAGGTAATCCACGCGACCACTCTAGGGTTAATCAGTAATAATTAATTAGAGAATAATTACTCTATCCAACTACTGTGAACCATTGAGAAGAATACCATGAACCGTCAATATAATATGTAAGGAGCGGGTGTACCACATAGGCCCTTTTCTTGTTTCTACATGGTCTTTCGAGCCAAACTGCCACTTACTCTTCTTGCTTTCTACACAGAAGATGGATGGTTATATGCAATTCGGAGGAAGTGGATCTCAGAGCAATATGCCGTTACGTCAGAGCTGTACACAGTGGAATATTGTGATTATGACGTTTGTTTAACTGGCTCTGAACTAATATTAAAAGTAGACACAGGTTAAAGAAGTAAATTGTCTACACCCCTACTTTCTGTTCTATCCTAATCCCGCAGTTAGGTACTGAGATTACGTCGATCTGCACTGAGATTTAATAATTAAACACTTCCTACTAAAAAAATCAGTGTTATAGATTTTTTTAAACTTACTAAGATAACACCTTGGCGGTGATAGTTTAGTAAATGTGCTAATACAATAATATTGCGTATAAATTTCTCTGCGTCTCGTGCGCAGAACTGGTCACTTACTAACATTTTAAAGTCCAAGCTAAAAGTTTGTCAGCGTGCAATAGAACGCAGCATCTTGGGTGTCAAGCGAACGGATAGAGTCAGGAACACTGAACTACGCTCAAAGACCAAAATTGTTGACGTAGCCACCAAAGCCGCTCAGCTGAAGTGGAACTGGGCTGGGCGTGTCTGTCGCATGCCAAGTGAGCTGTGGGCAAGGATAACCACCGAGTAGCGTTCTGACCCAGCGAGAAGGCGACGCGGCACTCCGAAACGTAAATGGCGGGACGAGGTGGATAAATTCCTAAAAAACGGATTGGCCACAACCAGCTCAGTACCGCGAACTCTAGAAGGAATGGGGGAGGCCTTTGCCCAGCAGTAAAATATTGAGAGATTTGATTTTTTTAACTTTTAAAAGTACTTTACTTTTTAAAAGTCTTTAAAAAAATATTTGTATGGTCTACAGATATTTGTTTCGGGTTTGTCTATTTTTCTATATATTGTAAGTATGTATTTATAAAAAAAAGTAAAGTACAAACTTTGCTTAGTTTGGGGCTAGATAACGCTGTGTGAAATGTCCAGCATTGTTTATTTAAAATAAAATAAATAATAAATAGCTTCGAAGGTATACCTACTACTTATAGAGTAGACTAGCTGTTCTATTCTTGGGGTAGCGAAGGGAACAGAGAGTCGATGGCGAATTAACGATTCGGTTGTAGGGAAAGCACTTGTTTGCACGTCTCGGCGTTTCATTATCTCTGTGTTTACGACTCCGTTACAATTGAATGCGAAACAAACTGTTTACTGACTGCTGAGATACTTCCAAAAAGATGAGTTAGCAAAAAGGGGAAAATAATCAAACAAAAATTATAAAATGTAAAGATTAGTCAAGTCTTACAAAAAGCAATATTTTTTCGAAAATAAAAAGAAAATAGAATGCGCCTGTGATATTATAACAGAAAAAAGGAAGAGGTTATTAATATGTCTATTATTTTATTAGATACGAGTATTATTATTTTTTTTAATTTTTATGGGCGACGTGATCATTTAAAAAAGGTGGTGGGCATGGGAGAAGCTGAAAACAGGGTTCACTCGCGGTTATTTCGAGAAGCCTATATCTAGCAGAGGACTAATGTGGGCTGGTGATGACGTTGATTTTGGTTTCTTAGAAAAAAACCATCCCTTAAAGACTATTTACTCGCACAATATAAATATACACCTAATAACTATTATCAAGTTTATATTTACCATTAACCACTAATAAACCATTATTTTAAATACGGGATTTATCACGTATCGTCTTATCGGTGCTTCGACAGACAATGTTGAAACAAAGCGAATCGTATCTACCAAGTTGTCGGAGCATATACGTGCTATGAAGAATGTCGACTACAACAGTTCTGCAGTGGCGGAGCATGCCCTAGATTCTGATTCGACGCACTACATACGTTTCAACAAGGCTCGGGTCTTAGCGAGAGAGAAGTTCTTCGTTCCTCGCAAGATCCGAGAGGCGATAGAAATAAGTCGTGGGCCGAACTGTAACAGAGATAGAGGATGGGTTCTACCGCCAGCCTGGAGGCTATGTCTTCATGATGCAAGCGACAGAAGAGTGAGTGAACCTGGTAGAGACATAGTTAGTGTTGTGTGTTTGCCTGTATCGAGAACTACCGAAGAGAGCAACAGTGATGATAATAATGATGATGCAGCCTGTCAACACGCTGGGCCATCGTTGTCTCAATCCCCACCACCGCGCCCGTCTACTCGTGTGTAGAGGGCTGCGGTGCGCAGTGCGAGGCGAGACGTTATTCGGAGCGGATCGCACTCACCCTGATGAAGGTTCACGAATTGAACATTGTCGGTCGAAACACCCATAAGACGGTACGTGATAAATCCCGAATTTATAATAATGATTGAAATAAATAACAAAAGTTTTCTAAATAAAACCATTATTTAACAAAAACGTATAGTAATTATTTAGAATCAAAGAAAAATTTACGCAAAATAGCGTAAACTTATAAAAGGAAAAGGCAAGATAACAGTCTCGGAAAGAAAATGTGAAACTTTTATTCAGACTATTAAGAAGGCAAATTAAACCAGAACAATGAAGTTTGAGTGTTAATTTCAGAAGACTAGGAAGAAGACTATAGCTGAAGCTTAAGAGAAACTTTGCTACTCTAGGACCTCAATGATGAAAGAAAACTGGAATTTTAAACAAATCTTTTTCTTTTTACACACTCTTAGTTTTAGGAGTTTTCAACTAGACGAGAGTTTTATACATTGTAAACGGAAATAAGTATCCCTATAATATTTATACAGTATGGAAGTTCATCATTATGCACTTGCATGTTTTTTTTAATTTCATATGTATCCTGAAGTTAAGGATGTAGAAATATTATAGCTAACTAGGCATATCTAGTGAAATCGAAGTAAGTCGATTTTACGTTATGAATTTTATTAGTTAGTGAAATCATTATTGTAGAAAATTATGAACAATTATTTATAAAATTAATTTTCGATTGCTCAGTGGCAGAAAGGATCTTGGCCTCCAATAAAATACCATCCTGTCCTAACATGCGTCATAAACTGCCTGTTTCAGGCCATTAATAGATTTTAAGTGTAGTTAGTTAAGCGAATCCCCCTCAATGAACCTGTCTTTATGCCCTAAGCTCATTGAAGCGAGAGATCCAAAGTCAGCGATCCATGATTAATGAGAAAACTGCCTCTACACCCGAGTTTGACTTAGGTATATAGAGTAAAACGACCAGGTAACTGACTTTAGACATCAGTATGCAAATTCCACAATAACCAAATTACTTTCCACCACTATTAAGGCCTTAACACGGAATTACATGCAAATTGTATCACGATCGAGAATCAAGTCTCTCAATGATGGATAAAAGTGGATAAAACTGGCTCTAGCCGGCTTAAGCCAGCTTAAACTGCTTCGAGGCGGAGGCGTTCATTTATTATGTAAATACGCGACAAATTAAATCCGATGGGAATTTCGTTTGACAGCGCTTAGATTGTTATATATAGCGCCGTGTTTGTTAGTTTTTCGTTTTAGTCCTAAAAATAATTGCTAGAATAAACGAATCAATCGTATCAAAATACTTATCATATTTGACGACCTCCGTGGCGTAGTGGGCGTATAGCTGGCTGAGATGCAGGAGGTAGCGGGTTCGTGTTCTATAATTATAAGTATGTATTTACAGAACAAAACTATATAAGTATTCTATCCGTTATCTGGTTCCCATAGTACATGTTCTGCTTAGTTTGGGGCTAAATAGCGCTGTGTGAAATGTCCACCAATATTTTTTTATTTATTTTGCCCTGGTGAATGTAAATGAGGCAGAAAGGTTCTTGAATAAAAAATCACTCACCACGCACAGAAAAACGCAGTGTAGGAGAACGCTCTCTTCCATTAGATGAAAATATGACCTAATAAAGGTAGCTGCAGGCCGTTGGATACAGAATACACGAGATGGGTTGCTCTGGGAAGACCTATGCTGAGCATAGATGTTCTATATTCCATGTCTGAAATTACTTGGCTCTTCAAGCCAAGTTTATTTCAATATTGTGCCATCGCCCTATCTACTAATATTATTACGGCCAAGACAATTTAGTGGCACTAAACCTATCTAGTAAGTATCAGGCACAACTTGTCAAAAATAAGAAGAAAAAGATGTTTTGATTAAAAATGCATGGTACTAACAAACCTCAACAGTAAAAGCTAACAACAAAGTGACAACAGCTCTACAAGGTGGAATATATATGCAATTTTTTTTTTACATACAATGTTTCTTTTTTTCACTGCAGGTACTTTTTTAACACTGAGTTACATCACAACCTAACAATAACATTAGTAAAGCAGAAACAGTCATATATCGGCTCTTAATGATATGTAT
This sequence comes from Philereme transversata, assembly GCA_963924445.1. Taxonomy (NCBI): domain Eukaryota; kingdom Metazoa; phylum Arthropoda; class Insecta; order Lepidoptera; family Geometridae; genus Philereme; species Philereme transversata. Next base: position 19,472,035 of record OZ004342.1, read on the forward strand.
GCATGCAAATGTCCTTATTGATCGAGCGAAGCATATCGTTGAATGTATGTATGTTTGTCCGAGGATAACTTTCCAAGCGTTGATCTCATCATCGTGAGATTTGGTATACAGATAGTGATGGCACAATCCTGGTGACTAAATGAACTCAAAATGTGTGGGGGTTGTTGAGATATTGGGGTTGAAGGGAGGTAAACAAATATAAATGAGACAATAAGGTAAGTTGGACGTTTAATGAAAGGTCTTAATTAGTACATTTCGATCCCGTTTTTGTTTTTATGTAAACTTGTAGTTTTTGAGCTATTAGCCTTAATAAAAATTGAACTTTGACGAAATTCACAGGGTACACCAGTGACCCCACAGTGCTGAAATTTGGTATCCGTGTAGCTTTAGTAACACAAATATAGGAAAATGTCTGAAATCCAGAATAACCCTAAGAGTAACCAATTTACATGAACTTCCGTTACCTGTAACTTGGAATGAAACTGTATGTCAAGTAAGACGTTTAATTATGCATTTCGTGGCACTATTTTGATAGCCAAAGGTTACAAATAATATGTTTTTGTTTTATAGGTGACTCGCGAGATCTCAGTTCGGTATACTAGTACTAGTAATATATTCTTAACAGATATGAAAACATCAGACACTCGGCAGAGAGATGAGCAGGGTAAGTAATCTAACTTTAGTTTACTTAATAAGTACCAAAAGTTCATCAACAATCCACTGCCCCAACCCATAGCGTTACTTGAAGCGATTACTGCTCTATCAACCGCTTAATCTTCTGAACTTTACAAGTCCATTTAAGTTTAGTTTGTGACATGGAAACATGATTAGTTATGGGGTGGTATTGACAGCTTCGAGGGTATTTCTAAGTTTTGAGAATGGGCTTCTTCGAACTATTTCTTGGATAGCTGTCAGAACTTGAAGTAGACGAGAGTATTCATTTAACTATTATTTTACGTTTCTTTACTGCTTCATGATATCCATAATTAAGTTCCAAAAATCGAGTTGAAATTAGGAACACTTATTATGCTGGGTAATAACGTAAATTTTTTAATTTTTTTTTTTTGCTAACCCATATTGTCCCACTGCTGGGCAAAGGTCTCCCCATCTCCCCTCCATCCATCACGGTCCATAGCCAAATCTGACCAATCCGGTTTGAATGCATCCAGGTCGTCTCTCCATCTTTTTCTGGGCCTACCACGACTGCGTCGTCCGTTGGGTATTCACTGGGTGATTAGATTTGCCCATCGTTTTGGATGCATTCGAACCACATGGCCTGCCCAATCCCATTTTAAGCGGGCGGTCTTAATGCCTACATCGGCTATGCCGGTTTTGGCTCGTAGGTCGGTATTTCTGACTCGATCGATTCACTTCACTCCAAGGATGCTAAAAATCGAATATAAGTAACAAAAAAATTACACTTTTCACGCACAAAAAAATCTCTTGAATGTATCGCGTAGTAAAGACTGACTGCTCGGTCTTCCCGACGCCCTTTTTATAACTCGCACATACACCTCTACGTAATTCTTGAACATTTAAGATAAATCCGGACAATGCACGACGCGTGGGTGATACTGCTATTGCTTATTCTGTGACAGCTTCAAACGCTTCAATATTACGAGTACCTAGTGCATAACTGCATAATGTTTTGGGTATATATATCGCTTCTGCTTAGCGTGTCAAGAGTTCTACGTTTTAATTTATAGTATGTTGGAGAGGTGTTTGGCCACAACAATAGCATGGTGAGGCGGTTATTAGGTCTATGGATATTAGGTATTAGGCACAAAGAGCACATTAGCAATTGCTGCATTGACTGCGTGTGATCACCGCAGTCGCACTGCGTTAAGTTAGGGTCCCCGAATCCCCATTGTATCGCTAGGTACATCCTATTGGTAGTATTTAGATGCTATCCTTACGTCAGGCTGTCAGTATTATTACACCGTAAACGTGTGCAGACTAGCCTATTACGCGCCTCTCGCGTTCCTTTCTATCCAATTAGGATTAAAGGTGTTGTCCGAGAGCAAACGGACGTACAGCTCATTTATTTTGACCGCATAAAATGTACCATTGAGAAAAATAAACACAGTTAATAAAAATTTTTGGAATTTACGATCTCAACAATATTTTTTTTTACTTCAAATTGAAACAATAAACACGGTATTTATAGCGGTATTTTTACCTCTAAATAGTATAAAAAGTTATGAGTTGTATTTTTCATGATATGTAAATTACTCACACATTCACATCCTCTCGGCTGATCATAAAACTCAGGTAACAACAACTAAATACATATTTAATAAATAAATACACGCACCACACCGATGCTCTTCCTACGGTGCGTGTCTGTCTGTGCAAATACGAGTTCTTTTTATACATACGTCCTTTAGACGGAATTAGTCTATCCCAAGGTTCAAAGCAATTTTCTTTTGTGCGAAAGAGAAAGAAGAACGTACCTCGCATGAGCATGCCCCACATTTTAAAAATCCGACAAACTCCTACATTCGTGTCTACCACGGGCTGTACCCTTCCCGAAAGCGTCGGTTGTCTGCGTCCGTCTGCAATAACACAGACCGAAGGAAGTCAATTATGGATAGTAAGCGAATTATAGGGCGTGTCCTCGTGGCCTAACTAGGTTGCCTATCTGCTGCGTCACAGAGGGATAAAACTTATTTAGCTCATCCTTCATATCGTCGCTGAGTGATTTATTAATTATTGAGGCAATTTTACAGTTCTTGAAGGAGTTACAAGCACTCCGTCATAATTTCAGTCATTTGTGTCCATCCAAAGGTTGCCTGGAAGATATCGCTCTCAGCAATAAGGTCGTCCATTGCCTTTTTAGTGATATTAGTGTTATATTATTTATGTATGGTAATTACAATAACGAGTTATCTTATAAGCATTTTTCACTTTGACCAAGCGCCGTCCTCTTGTTAAAACTCGCTGGCATTAGCACCGCACTCTTACTACGATCATGGCGGCCTCCCCGGATTAGTGACCGGCTTTTTGAAACACGTCCGTGATTGTTTTATAATGATTTACTCATTGATTAAATTTTCATCTGGTAAAGAGAACTCATTTGAACTGGCACTCATTGGATGAAGTGCAAAACAAGTTTCAAAACAAAACACTGAATTTTGATTTTGTGGTAATACCACAAAACTCGCAGTACTAGCAGTTGATACTCATGTATTTTCTACTAGCTGCCGCCAGCGGCTACGCACACGTTATTTTTAAATAAAAAGTAGCTTAATTCAATCCAAGTCATAATCTATCTATATACCAAATTTCATCAAAATCGGTGCAGTCATTTATTTATAAAAACGTAACAAACCAACAAAGAGACATAAATACTTTCGAATTTATAATATTAGTTAGGATGTGAATATAAGTGTGATTGATTATTTTCAAGACTACCCAGAAAGATAACAGTTTTAATATGTGTTAATTAAGCTATTTTATATGATATCCCAGTCAGACCCCATTTATCAACCGATTTGAAAGGATATTCTTTCAGATTGGTTCCATAGAAATTTCATCGAATCGGTTCAGTAGTTTGATCCCTTTAGCCTCAGATTATACAAACAAACAGATAGAGCGCGCCGAACGTGCGAGTGAAGCCACACAAGCGAATACAAATTTAAAAGCGAATACAATCTCGCGGCAGTGCTAAAGATAGCGTTGTACTGCTTGAACGTCTCGAGTGATTCATTATTTTCTGTCAAAAATGCCGTCTTGTGTTATTAAACAGTGTAAAAGTTGTTTCCAAAAACAAAAAAAAAGTAGATGGAATATCATTTCACAAGTAACTATAAATAATTTAATTGATTTTATTATTTATTCACCCAATAATTAAACGGTTGTCTCGAAACACAAAACCTCGACATTAGTTCGACTGTGTTGCCAGTTTTCGGCAAAATGTTTTCCCTTCAATTGGAGAAACTACCTGTTGATCTAGGCGTTAGCTAGCCTGACTGTTAAATGTACGGACGTGGGTTCAATTCCCACGCGTAATCTCACGCCTAAATTGTTATTCCGAATTTGTATGTATTTCTATAATTATGTTATTGCCGTTTACTGTGATTCGGTGATTAATATCTTATGCGGGATTTTAAATATAATTGTATATGTATAACAATTTAGTTCCGTATGTATATATGTAATGTATATACATTACATATACATATACACATATATAATAAATGATATATATAGAGAAGTAATAGCGATCCGCCCTCGCTTCGCTTCGGGAAAAATATCCTACCAGAACATTTTACCGGGATAAAAATATCCTATATGTTAATCCAGATCATATTCAATATGTGCAAAATTTCACAGAGTGAATCTGGTGAAGTTGTTGATAGAAAAGTATTTAATGGTGCGATTGCACTATATAGCAAAATTAGAAACTAATTCTTGACATGTAGAAGCCAAACGGCAATATTACAAGAAATTAGTGCAAAATTAAGGTGGTTAATTTTTTTGGCAATATAATTAATTATGATTTTAATAAATATTTTGGATTCATATGTATGTTTTTTTTATCAGTCTAATGAAATGAATATTCAATCCTAATACTCACACAAATTTGTATTCAATTAGTAACAAATTCATGTATCCAAATCAAATTTTAGAACCTGTTGTCGTAAAAGGACATAAAAAAAAATACAGGGAGTTTTTTTCTTTTTCTGGTATCATTACACGCACACTCATGCACGTGTCCCTACAGAGCTATTTCTAATCGACACGCACACATGAATGATAAGTGGCGTCATACTGTTTGTTGCGTACACTCCATCTGTTTGTTTGTATAATCTGAGCCTTTAGCAATCAAACAAAATAAAGTATATTTTCTTTATTATTGTTTAGATGGCTTTGGTTACAGAGATAATCAGCTGTGACAGTAGGATAAAGTCGCATGTCGTTTCCACCACTTTGATCCGGAACCGAACCTAGTTTTCTGGTCAACTATTAGACGCTTCTAAATCTATTAAGTCTAGACTTTCAGGCACCGAGGTTATATCGATCAGCAAAATGAGATCAGACGAAGGATTGAATTAGTGATTTGCTGCCTATGAATAGGCGTAATGAAGCGAGTAGAATGAATAAGTACATGAGGGGGAAACCAACATGCGTATATTTTATGGGTAAAAACATCCTGATAAATTCTACACTTATTAACTAGTAACTTTGTCTTCTATCTAGTCGCAGGCTATATGGTTTTTTTCTTTGGGGTGTTTTTAAACTACTTTTGTATTTTAATTTTTTGTTAGGTGATATTTTCTTATAGTCCTCGGTATTATATTCTAATCTTACTACAGGTTGTATTTCATGAAAATGACATTCTGAAAAGGGAATAGCACAGTGAACTTTGAATCGCTGTTTTTATAGAACAAACGTTGTTCCCCACCCTAACCTAGCCTAACCTTTTAAAGTGAAACTTTTATTACATCGTCTCAAACTTTTTCGTGTGTGTGTTGCATGTCGCGTGATGGTCCGCCGCGGAGTAGGGATAAAGTGAAAGGCGCTGGTCAGAGCAGCCGAGGCCAATATGGCGGCGCCTATAGTTCGCATCAGCTGACCGTGTAGTGTATAGACAATTACTCATTCGTGCCAACGAAAATTTTTAGTTAAATGTCTATAATGTGAAACAAAGTTTCACTTTTACCGTGGTTTCATAAAACCACACAATTCTTTTTTTGTTTTTGAAGTTATACTTCTTTTGGCGCGATGGAGAAAATTGATGAGAGTGAATTTTTACGATGCGCGCGCACACCGACACCTAAATTTAACAGCATGAAGTTAGTTCTAGGTGGTATGAAAATTGATAACTATGTTCAAGTTGTATATTCTAGTATTTTTATATGTAGAACACGTGTTTCGTAAGGGTACAATTAAACAGTGTGAATAAATAAATATTATTTTGGTGTTTTTATTAAATCAATTTCATATACGACGGTGATACTAATAATTTATTATTTATTTAAATAAAATCTTTTTGATTAATTTTAATATTTATCGTTAATCACTACTGCATTTTATTTATTTTTTTTCCATGCGCCAAAGAAGTATAACTTCTAACGCGTGTACATAAGTACACACACTCTTTTTTTTCGCTGGGAACAATGCGTTACGATATGTGGGGCTCCTTGGTGGCCAGCCTCAATGCATGTCAAAATGCTCTGGGATCTCACGAGAAACGCGCCAAAGCCCCCTCTCACGCATGTCGCCCATAAAGAGCACGTCCCGGGGGCTAAATAGCTTATAGGTATTTTATTATCTACTCCGCTATCGCTTACGCTTGATCGTCGAATGCTCTAATTCTGGGAAACGCTTTGTCTTATCAGTATGGATGTTTTGGTTTTCCTAGTTTTGAAAACTACTATTGCACTGCGTGGCGCAGTGGGCGTATAGCCGGCTGAGACGCAGGAGGTAGCGGGTTCGATTCCCGCCGCGGAACAAATTTTTGCATGATCTACAGATATTTGTTCCGTGTCTGGGTGTTTTTCTATATATTATAAGTATGTATTTACAAAAAAAAAGTATATAAGTATTCTATCAGTTATCCGGTTCCCATAGTACAAGCTCTGCTTAGTTTGGGGCTAGATAGCGCTGTGTGAAATGTCCAGCGATATTTATTTATTTATTTATATATATATAAAACCCCTGGAAAAAAATACAGTCATCGAATAATCGAGTAGAATCTATGGACAAAAAACAGAAGAATCTACAATAACATTTAAAATGTTACCAACTCAGACAATTTTCGAAGGCAAAAAAAAAACTCGACCCGTTCAAGTGTTCGATTCTCAGATAGTTTACCCAGTTTTATTCATTTCAGTAGATTTCACGGGCTAGGGAATCGCAAATTGCGCCGCTCGCTTCGAGCCCGCCGTAATCGATTGTGCTGCCATCTGTTGGCAAAATAATGACTCTCGTCTGGTATGCTTCTCCTTTATTTAGTGGCAGTATATGCTGGAATTTTACATTGTTTTTACCTCTCGAGAAATTGCAACAAGAAGGAAGAAAAATATAAAAAAGGCTGAATAAAAGATTTTTTTTCTGTTCATCTATTTTGCATAAGGTTATACACCATCAATCGTCTGTGTCCTGGAGCAATCATCATCGAATTCAAATATTAAATTGATTGAAAAATTAAACCTTACGAAAAGTTACCCGCATTTATTTTATGGACTGTATAAGTATAATTATTCGTTTATTTGAATTGATCCAGCGAAGCAAGATCTCCAAATCAACTTCTCGTGAAATTTGATACATAGGTAGGTAATAGCACAATTTTGGTGTGACTAAATAAGCTAAAAATTGGGGGGGGGGAGGGGGGTTGTTGAAATATTGGGGTTCAAGATGGTAAAATAAATTTAAAATTAGACTATGAGGTAGAGTGGGACGTCAAATGAAAGGCCATTTTTGTTAGAACATTTTAACAGTTTAAATCCGTTTTATTTTTAGTACAGTCCATGTAGTTTTTGAGTCATTAGCCTTAATAAAAACTGAACTTTGATGAAATTCACAGGGTACACCAGTGACCCCACAGTGCTGTAATTTAATGAAATTTTAGTAATTTAAGTTTTATAAAATTTATTTTAGTTTTAAAGTAATTTGAATGAAACTGCAGGTCAAGTTATTTTGTTATTTATTTCCTGGCACTATTTTGATAGTCAAAGATTACGAATAATATTTTTTTGTTTTTAAGGGAGACTCAGTAAATCTTAGTTCAGGACGAACAACTAGTAATAAGTTTTTTTTTGTTTTGTTAAATTTCTCATTTTGTTATATCAATGGCTGACATAAAAATGTTGTTTAAAGTGCCTTATAAACATGCCCTACGATGCATTGCCCTACGTTCATTAACTTTAGGCATACAGGTGTAAAGCCTCATGTGGCTGTAATTTCACCAGCAACCATACTCTTCAAACAGAAACTCAGCAATGCTGCTTGGTAGCAGAAATAGGTAGTTCTTCCTCAGGCGAGCCCTTTCACAAGGAGCTCTACTATTATAAACTCTCCAATGATAACCAGAAAAGTATTTATCGACGTTAAAGTTGGCTGTTCCATCTGAAAATCACATCTATACTATACCAAGCATCGCGGAAGACCAAAAGCCGGTCATAATGACACTATTTATCTCCCGAACGCACCAATCGCCCCTTTATAGCCGGATACAATGTGAAACAGCTATTTGACACCTCGTGTAACCCTATCAAAGGGTAATAGGGAAATTCTTGATTGAATCTTTGATGTTCGATTAAGAAGTAGAAGTAGGATTGTTGAACTAGACTATTGTAAATAAAAGAGTTCCCTGTTTTTAACCCGTCAAAAATCACGTCAATATTTTTTTCTATGGTTGTGGTACCTGACCAATTACGAACTAATAATACCGCGCACAAGTCCATTCAAAAAAACACGTACCTAACATATGTATTTTGCCAAAATATTCAAATTAGTTTTTGGTACATATGTCAATGAAACATTAATTAAACTATGCTCGAATAAACCTACGGTTCCTAGTCTGCAGTATGTAGAACTTCTTTAAAGCTACTTTTCACACCACCTGCTCGACAATGTCAAATTATATGTAAAAAACCTAACCGAAAGCAGGAGATTAAATTCCTACGGCAGAGCCGGGAGTAAAGCTGTACTGAATTTCATTATTCCCTAGGGCCTAATGGCATTTGAATTTGGAACCTCATTTGTATTAAAATTTGAACCAAAGTTACCCCCACAATAATAACTTACTCGTTAATCGAACTAGCCTCTCTGTACAGAACGAAAATATGTATTATGCCTTCTTAGGTCTTCTTATGTATTTCTGTATCTTTCTATGTTTCCTATTTATTCTTATGTCTTTTTAGGTCTTATTTTGTCTTATTGTGTCTCTAAGGTCTTCTTTTGTTTTCTTAGGTATTCTTTGGTCTTTTTATGTCTTCTTGTGTTTTCGTAGATCTCCTTAGGTCTTTTTATGTCGTCTTTAGTCTTCTTATGATTTCTTAGGTCGCCTTATATCTTTTTTGTCTTCTTAGATATTCTTATGACTTTTTATGTCTTCTTATGTCTTCTAAGGTCTTCCTTTGTTTTTTAGATCTTATCTGTTCTTTTTATGTATGCTTCTGTTTTCTTAAATCTTCTTATGTTATCTTATATCTTCTAAAGTCTTCCTTTGTATTCTTAGGTCGTCATGTGTCTTTTAGTGTCTTCTTAAGTCTTCTTATGTCTTACTTAACTTATAAAGCAAATCCCGCGAAATGCTGTTACAAAGACAAAATTTATCTCGCAGAAAGTGTGATAAGTAGAGTATTCTTCTCGTGGATAAAGCTGTCTGCAACTTAGGTGTGCTTATATCCCTCTCTGCACTCAGGATTCAATATAGCGCCCGTAACGCAAGACACTGCTTTATTCCCTCGTTTAATAATCTGCTATTATATTCATTTTTTATCCCATTTATGTTTTATTTTACAAATCATAAGAATAAGTTTTGTACAAGAATAAAAAAACAACAAAAAAATTACTTATTTGTACCAGGAACATGTTATCTTAACTTTTTATATTTTTATTTATAGAACAGATCCTCTTTAAGCTTGTATTAAATCTTGTATTTAACATTTAAAATGTCTGAGGGCGACTTGCGCAACGATCCTTATACGTATTTAGTGGCTAAATATGATTTAGAGAGCAGTTCAATCATACAAATACGTCAAATTTAAACTTGTTTAGTCACTACATACGTTTAAATATCGTTGTGCATGCCGGACTAAGGGCGACTTGCACAACGATTTAGTGGCTAAATATGATTCTCATTTGAAGATTGAGCAAGATAAGTACGAATATTATCTTTCGTCACAATCTGATTTATACGAACCCTGTTCGAAACATTCAATCTGATCGCTAAAAAAAGCTGTGAAAATTAAAAGCTCGTCAATTTAAAAGTATCCTCGTCATCATCACGTCAATTCCCGTGAACCTATTTAGGGTCATTGAACCGAGCCACCCCCATCCGTTTGTATTTGCAAACGAGCTCGTTGTAATTAGTGATAATCAAAAAGAAAATTTACAATCATTTTCAAAGGAAAAGTTACTTCAGAAAATTTGCACCAAATTTTATTTTGTTCCAAAGGTGATTTAGAATAGAAAACGTTAATTATATTTTATTGCTATTTTCCGGATGTAATTTGAAAGTTTTGATTATAATTAGAGTGGGTCACTTCGCGGAATTGTTTTGCTTTGATTTGTTCTCTCTTTACCCACGACGGAACGGAGAAGTTGTATGCGTTTAGAGTGACAGGTTGTTGGAGGGTGCAAAAAACGAATGCGCAATTTTTTTTTATAGTACCTGGAGATGGAACATGCATATGGCCCACCTGATGTTATTCTGTAACCATCGCCTACAGCATTAAATTTCCTCGTTTCACGCACATTTGGAACGTGCCCTGCGACGCACTGCCCTGCGTCCATCAACTAGAGACATATAGGTGTAAAATCTAATGTTTCTGTAATTTCACAGGAAACCATACCCTTCATACCGAAACACAGTAAAGCTGCTTGGCGGCAGAAATGGGTATGGTGGCAGCGAGCCACCACCATACCGATACCCAAACCTGGAACAAATATCTGAAGACCACATTTGCCCCAATCAAACCGGCAACCTCCTGCGTCTCAGCTGGCTATTCGCCACCGAGGTCGTCAGAGTATACTATACTGATAGTTTTCTAGTACTGTCTTCCCAAATGTAATTAAGAAAGCAAGTTGAAAACAGGCCCAGGGCAGAAACAAACACTTAAACTGTATGTATCCTTGGCATTAAATTGTCATTAAGTAAAGCTAAAGGGACGGAATTACTTAATTAGGAGCCACCGCGACTTAAATGAAGATCTACTATGTTTGTGCGAAGAATTCTTTAAATGCTGTAACAGTTTTATCTAATGAATACTTAGGACTAGGTTGGGTTAGCTAATAAGTTCGAATTGAATCGCAAGGTATTAAATTACACAAAGGTACGTATTACAAAAAAAATGTTGAGACCTATAAAAATCTAATGATAAGACTAACGTGCGTACATCTTATAAGTGTCATATTACACACATCTTTCTTAAGAAGCCCAAACACGCCAACGATTTCTTTGGGCAAGCCTTGTAAAAGCCTAGAAAGTTGAACAAATTCTTCAAACATAAGTTTGCGCAAGCCTTGTACAAGCCTAGAAAGTTGAATAAATTATTATTAATAATATATTTTTTGTAAATACATACCTATAATATATAGAAAAACACCCAGACACGGAACAAATATCTGTAGATCGTGCAAACATTTGTTCCGCGGCGGGAATCGAACCCGCTACCTACTGCGTCTCAGCCGGCTATACGCCCACTGCGCCACGGAGGTAGTCAATTATTCAAACCGAAGTTTGCGAAAGCCTTGTATAATCCTAGAAAGTTGAACAAATTCTTCAAACATAAGTTTGCACAAGCCTTGTACAAGCCTAGAAAGTTTAACAAATTCTTCAAACAGAAGTTTGCGCAAGCCTTGTACAATTCTAGAAAATTGAACAATTTTTTCAAACATAAGTTTGCACAAGCCTTGTACAAGCCCAGAAATTTAAACAAATTATTCAAACATAAGTTTGCACAAGCCTCGTACAAACCCAGAAAGTTGAACAAATTCTTCAAACAGAAATTTGCGCAAGCCTTGTACAATCCTAGAGAATTGAACAAATTCTTCAAATATCTGTTTGCGAAAGCCTACACACGACTACACATCAAGCTATACATTTCCAGTCTAAGCTGACCTCTCATTGTACGGAAAACCTACACAATGCGAGGTCAGCTTATATTCGAAATGTATAGCTTGAGGTGTAGCCGTGTTTACAAGCCTAGAAAGTTGAACAAATTCTTCAAACAGAAGTTTGCGCAAGCCTTGTACAAACCTATAAATATATACACACTCTTCAAATAACAGTTTGCGCAAGCCTTGCACGAATTGAAATTCAATCATATAATTGCTAGAATATACAAAAATTACAATAAAAAGTCTTAAATCTATATTTGTCAATGTATCCAACCTGCATGCAGGCGTGCTAATAATCAATGATATTATATTTTATATTATTAGGTACAATATTGGTTTCATAATTTTATTTATTCATTTCAAGCATATATTAACAATTTTAAATAATATAATTTACAATGATTTATATTTTTTTAAATAATGGCTTGTAAAACATCATTATTTCAAACAGGAGCTACAATAAGTAGGGTAGACTTGTGCTGTAGATCCTGTTTTCCTTCAAGTGGGCTCCCAAATAGTAGCCACATCTAGACATTTCACTTTACTTTTCTTTTGGTGCAATTTAATTAAGATTAGTTTTATTAATAACACTACTTATTAATAACCTATAAACATAGAGTTTATTGAATGTAACATTATATTAAAATAAAAAAAAAACATAAAACCAAGCCTATAAATTTGAACAGGATTCTTCAAACTTGCGCAAAGAAATCGTTGACGTGTGTAGAGCCCATTAGATTTATAATACATTATAACTGCGTGTACGCTTTTGGTTTGCACAGCCCTTATCTTTCTTAACCTTCCAACGAACTATTTTTTTTCCCCCACCTGATTTTAAGTGGTAATCTTCGCCTATAACAAAGTATTGCCTCAACGATCACGCACCTTAGATACGTGCCCTACGATGCACTGCCTTGCGTCCATCAACTTGAGGCATACAGCTGTAAAGCCTCATGTTCCTGTAATTTCACCGGCAACCCGTAGTTTTACGTGAAAAAAAAAATAGAACATGAATTCAATAGATCATGAATTGAAATAATTATTATTCGCGAAACTCAGACTAAGAAAAGTTAAATACCTTCAAAATTTTATTTTAATATCGACTTACATCGATTGTGAACGTGCACCAAATATTGCTATTTAATGACAGCTCTCTGTCATTAAATACCAATATTTGGTGCAATATTTATATATAATTAGCTTACGTATAATTACTCCCTGTCCTGCTCGATTGGTTTAGCTCAGCCCTACAGTAAATTCCCACAGAAGCAAACCGTCTGCGGGCAGGCCGCTGCGCCTGTAGGTGTATTATGTAACTAATTAAGTGAGTTCGTTTGTCAGGGATTACTATTACGATTTAGCAGTACCTACTCTCCTACGTAGTTTCGTACACAAAGACATTTCTAATAATTCAACATTTCGAGAAGGTTTAATTAACTCATTGGTTTATTTGTCGTGAAGATCAAAGAGTTAAGACGTTTTGTTCACACCCGGCAACATTACTGAAATTACTCTGTAATTATGATGAAATTATTATTACATCTTGCGAAGTTTGATGGTTATTATTAATTAGTTACTCTTATTATGTGAAACTTGAATACTGTGATTCAATTTTCATCTTCAGGGATAGACGTAATAATAATAATATTTTAATAAACTTTTTTTGGCAATAATAGAAAATACAAGATGTTGTGTTGTCAACGGGTTGACGCCGCGTGGTCAACCAGTTGACCTCGCGCGGTCAATGGGTCGACGTCGCGTGGTGACTAAGATCATACAATAAATTATATTTTCGAACTTCTTCGATAAGGCTTTCTTTATTCATTTTGAACACAAAAACCATACACGATTAAATTTACTTAATTTATTATTTCAAAGTATTTTTTTATAAAAATAATATTTTAAAATTAAAATTAAAAATTAAATTCCGACACGTTAGAAAGAAAGGCTGGAAATGACGGTTAGGCCGGGAGCGAAGCATCGCCGCTGCATTGTGCTCGCGTAAATCACTCGTGGGCCGCGCGTGAACAGCATATGCCGCGTATGTAGTGAGCGCACGTCTATACAATTTCATATAAAGAATACTAACCGTTCGAGGCGAGGCGGTGCGTGTCGGTTGCCGGGTTGATATAGTGAGCTGTGACCTTTATTATTGTACTTAGCAGCCTGAACACGCGATATTTTGGGTTCTAGATATATATTTATATAAAGTAGTATAGGTAGTTTCTGCTGTTAAATTGAGGGTACAGTGTGCTTAATAAGAACGTGACCGGGATAAAAAAATGTATTCGTAAGTTTTTTGCAAAACAACAAATACGAGCTAGTAGCCCAACATTTTGTCCACAATGCGTCATCCTGGGTTTTGATTTCGCTTTGCACAGATCGCGATGTTTCACGAGATGAGTACGACGTATGGTTCCCGCTAAGAGGCAGTGTTTCTTTGTACGCATCCCGAAGAACCCAAAATGTCGCACGTTCAGGCTGCTAAGTACAAAAATAAGTCTAAGGAGCTTATGATCAAGTGGGTGAATTGACATTTAGATGCAAAAAATATTGATGACCTACCAGAACGTGGTAAAACGACAAAGACGTCGTCCGCCGAGGATAAACATAGTCAATTGTTTTTGAGAAATCCACGCCTATTTTTGCAAACTGCACAAGAAAAATTTAATAAAACGGGAGTAAATATATCTCTAGCTACAATTAAAACGTGTTTAGCGGAGATTACCTTAAAATACCAAAGCACATTAAAGAAATCGCTCCATTCAAAAGAGCACATTGTAAAAAGGTTGTACTGGGCGCGAGAAAAGACCGTGACTGTGACATGATCATTTTTTCTGACGAAGCATCGTTTTGGGCAACTAGTATCTCACCTCGTGCTTGGTCAACTGCCGATAACAGACTTATCGAACGAACTGTTAAACACCCGGTAAAGGTGCATTTTCGGGGATGCTTCTAAAAAAGTAGATTTAGCAATTTGAACTTGTTTACCGGTTCCCTGAATGCTGCGAGGATAAACATAATATACGAAAAAGCATTATTACCATTTGCCAACGCTGTCGCGGCCGACCCCGACGTCGCATAATTTATCTTACAAGATTGTGTATAAATTGCACATTTTATTATTATGGTTAACTATTTGTTAAGACGTAAAGTCTGCGTCTACTATAAACAAATATCTGCAGATCATGCAAACATTTGTTCCACGGCGGGAATCGAACCCGTAACCTCCGGAGTCGTAGCCGGCTATTCGCCAGTTTATCATGCCATCATGAGTTGTGTTCTAAGGAATTGTTCGATAAGGACTCTTATGCTTCTATCATCACACCGCTTGCCATCAACATGGAATCTATCTTCACTCCTTGGAGAACATGTGGTTACGCACCATGAGGTTCGAGAAGAATTTCCTCCCGGGAACTAAAGCTTGTGGAGTGGTTTCCCTGCCGAGGGTTTCCCCAAGGTATAGGGTTCTCCAAAAAAAGCATTATAAGAATTTTAAAGAGTTGACAATGCGCGTTTACCATTGGAGTAACAAATATTCATAGTCAACTGTAACCGCTCACCATCAGGTGGGCCGTATTTCCACATTAGTGGTATTAAAAAAAATATATTTCTAAAATCTTCTCATAATCGTTTCACTCATTGCTGAGTTAAGTGACTCTTTCAACTTGTTTTTAGGGTCTCGTACCTCAAAAGGAAAAAAGGAACCCTTATAGAATCACTTCGATGTCCATCTGTCTGTCTGACTTTTTGACTGTCCGTCCGTCAAGACCCTTTTCAACTTGATACTTCCATGCATTCTCAGAAATGCGTGAAACAATCAAGTTGAAATTAATATCAAATACGGTCGATACTATGGTCCCTTGGAACTGTAAAAAAAATACGGTTATATTGTCGCATATCTTCCTCTCAAATAAATAAAAACCTATAGGGTACTTTCCGATGAACTAGAAACATCAAATTTGGCAAGAAGCAACGATTAAAAAAAAGTTTGTCGGGAAAAGATCGCTTTTAGCAATAAGACCGCCGCTTATATTTCTACGTGTATTGTTATTTGTTTTTTATATTGTATAGGTAATTTTAGTGTGATTCATAATAAAGCGTTTTCTATCTATCTATCACTACACAAGTAAAGGAAAATCCGATAATTGTTAATTTGTAGGTATATCAAATAAAAAAAACATTTTTATGGACCCCTTGGTGCGCGAGTTAGACTCGCACATATCCGGATTTTTTTAGAGTAATTTCTACTTCTGAACCTAAAAATATAATATAGCTCTTTATAAGTTCTGCTTTTCAGATGCATGAGAAAATAAAATAAAAAGTACACAGTACAAGTGGGCACTTTCAAGCGTTTCCTGTTTTGTGAATGCAACTTTTCATAACATTTTTCAATGCAACAGGCAAAGAACTGGGTCAAGGCATTTTCAAAAGTTTAATAAAAGGTTCCGTACATATTTTGAAATGAGCTCGGAGGTGCTTTTCTGAAAATGTATGAATACAACAAAGACATTTAGTGACCTCCGTGGCGCAGTGGGCCAATATACAGTTGAGTAGGTTGCGGGTTCGATTCCCGCTGTAGAACAAAAGTTTGCATGATCCACAGATATTTGTTTCGGGTCTGGGTGTTTCTCTATATCTTATATGTATGTAAAAAAATATATTTCTATAGTAATGTACACTTACTAGGAAGTTCTTAAATTTGAACTCTAACATAGAGTTCAAGCTAAAGAATTACTTCACGTTAGGAAAATGTATGCATACAAATACCTAACGTTTTCACTTTCACCAGAAAATGTTGAACCCTTTCCCAGTATTTATCAAGTAAATGTCGATTGAAATCGGCATTCGTGTAAAACCCACGTAGCTTCAAGTTTTCTTTAAAAATATTGCGTGGAAGCATTTCTACGGAATGACGCTGCATTATAAAACTGGTTTTGTTGATGTGTTCCTAACCTCGCTCATTCTTAACTATATTAAAAAAATACTCATATAATTTTTTATTTAATAATTCCTGTAAGTTTGTATTAAGTAAGAAAACTCAACAGATTTCTTATCATATTTTAACTGAACTTGATAGCTACTACTTAATTCAAACATAGTAGCATAAACAAAGCTCTATAACAATATAATAAAAAGGTAAAGTTTGTTGTTTGTAGGTTTCTTTACTTTTGGGGGGTAATTTCAAAAACTACAGAACCCATTCTGAACTACTGAACTTAACTGAACGAAAGCTACACTATGCCTACTTGTAGGCTATAATTTTAATAAAAATTTGCGGAGCCGATGTGGGTCAGCTAGTATCTTATCAGTGATCGAGCGAAGCGAGATATCCAAATCAAGACGGGAAAATCGGCGTTGTATGTATGTTTGTTTGTCTGAGGTTACTTTCGCTTCGAAAGATATTTTGAAGCGTTGATCCGATCATCGTGAAATTTGATATAAGGTAGGTAGTGATGGCAAAATCCTGTTGTGACTAAATGAGCTAAAAATGTTGGGGGGTTGTTGAGATATTGGGGTTCAAGAGGGGTAAAAAAATGAGACTACTAGGTCAAGTAGGATGTTTATTGAAAGTTCTTTATTAGTACATGTCCATCTCGTTTTTATTTTTAGTTGAATCCTTGTAGTTTTTGAGTTCTTAGCCATAATAGAAACTGAACTTTGACGAAATTCACAGGGGGGTACAAATATAGTAGTGTAGCGAGTACAATATAAGTAGTGACACAAATATGGGTAAAAGTCTGAAACCCAAAATAACTACAATTTCTACCCCAATGAACAAGAACTCCCGTTACTTGTAATTTAAATGAAACTGTATGTCAAGTAAGTTGGTTGTGCATTTCGGGGCACTATTTTAGCAGTCAAATATTAAGAAATTAAAAAAAGAATTTCAAAATTCAAAATATTTTTATTCATTAAAATCACAAGGATCACTTTGAAACGTCAATTTTACTGCCTGTTCCTTCGCGACCAAGCCAGGAAAGAAAGGCAAGAAACAAGGCTGGTTGTTTTTTTTAATGATCCTTTTACAATACATAATACAGAAAATAAATTACGTCTAAATTGTAACATTTTGAACGAGTTGGAGCAATTTCAATCCCAAGCTTCTCTATCATCTAAATAATCTGATATTTTATAGTAGGCTCTTTTATAAAGATTTTGTTTAATTACGTTTTTAAATTTGTTAATTGTCAATTTTTGTACATCCCTTGGGAGTTTGTTATAAAAGCGTACACCTTGCCC
Source organism: Philereme transversata (assembly GCA_963924445.1). Classification (NCBI taxonomy): domain Eukaryota; kingdom Metazoa; phylum Arthropoda; class Insecta; order Lepidoptera; family Geometridae; genus Philereme; species Philereme transversata. The sequence goes on from OZ004342.1 coordinate 19,490,071, forward strand.
TTTAAACGATTTACTAACTTTATGGAGTCTACAAGTGGCAACAGCGAGTTTATCTATATTTCTGGTATTAAAATTATGATTATCGCTATTTTTCTTAAACAAATTAATAGTTTTGTGAACATACATTAGGTTTTCATAGATGTATTGACAAGGGAATGTCATAATATTTATTTCTTTAAACTTATTGCGAATGATTCTCTGGGGCCCATATTATAAATTGCACGAACAGCCCTCTTCTGCAGCACAAAAACGGTGTTTATATCTGCAGCACTCCCCCACAACAGTATACCGTATGACATAATGCTGTGGAAGTAGCTGAAGTAAACTAGTTTAGCTGTGTCTACGTCTGTAAAAAGACGGATCTTTTTGACTGCGTATGCCGCAGAACTAAGTCTCTTCGACAACCCATCAATGTGAGAGCCCCATTGAAGCTTATTATCTAGGGTTATATACCTAAGAATACGGTGGTGTCCACAAGAGCCAACTCCTCGTCTTATTTTTTATTTTTTTATTATATATTTTTTGGATTTTTGGGTGACTCGCGAGTCTCAGTTCGGGGTGAACAACTCGTATATTATAAACACAATGTACGTACATATTCCAAGACTCACACCTGCAATAGTTGGTATGTATCAAATGTAATATTTAGCCATTACGTTTGACGCGTCGTATATAATCGTAATCCACTTTTTTTGCTTTTTTAACTTCACAATTTCAGTGTTCAATTGGGTTTGTTAGGAATATTCCTTTTGTGATGTTATTTATGGAAATGAACCTTTTGTATAAGGTGGATTAAAAGTGAATTGCTTTCCGTATTTGTGTGGAATTAGAATGGTGACCTAAATACCGAATGTCATCTAAACTTCGATTAATCATGATAAATTTGTAACTTATCTACTCAAGTTTGTGGCTTCACTAGGGGGAATAGTTTTAATTGTGTTTTTATCAGTTTTTTTCTGTTTGCTTATCCCAAGTGAGTAATGTGAAATCTAAATTTTTGAATACATACAATTTCATTACTATTTGCTTGATATCACTAGCCTTAGTAGCCTGAAAATATTTAGTATTTTATCTATTTTAATCTATTTTCTATTTTATTGCTTATTGAAATTTAAAATATGTGGTCAGAAATATTATCAGTTTAACTTTATTGCATATATAATAAAAACTTACAATAAACATTACATTGTGATTGACAAATGAGCAAAAATGGTGGCGTAATTTTGTTTAAATAGGGTTACTAGAAAACTTTCGTGATTTATTTCAATTATTATTATAAATACGGGATGTAAACATTGTCAGTCGAAACACCGATAAGACGGTACGTGATAAATCCCGTATTTATAATAATGAGGGTTACTAGATCAAATTAGGTACCATATAAAAGAGTTTTCATACATTCCAAAACTATTATCTTTATGTCGTATAAATTTAGAGGTATGATGACAAAAACAAATAATTCTCCACTTATCTCCGAAGTTTGAAATTAATAATGATTGACAGAAATACGGAAAAAGATAAGGAAAAATAAAACGAAGTCACTACAACACTTTTTTTTATTAATCCGCTTTTTTTCTCATTATAATTTATTCATTTATAATTTATTTCATATTGTGTGTACATTCTTTTTAGGCCTACCCTGATACCGTGTACATTTAAACCGGTCTTGCATGATACAGGCAAGTTCTAGTGTGGGGACCACCAGTACATTTTAATGTTTAAATTTTTCAGCAACTAAAATATATTGTATTGTTTTTGTATTCTATACCTACTTTGTGTAAGGTTTTCAAAAAAACAAACATCTGCACCTAATGAAGTACAGCTGGGCTATCCGATATCCCGCCAATATTTCACCCCAAGACAGTGACATCATCAAACAAGACTTATTGATGAATCACGTAAGGGGTGTTTTCTGATATTTGATACTGAGATGCAGTTCATATGGGGTGGTCGTCCTTAAGTTATTATTTTAAGTTTCTGGTATAAATATCTAGGTGTTTTATCTAGGTACTAGTGGTTTGCTCCGTAAAATACTATACAAATTAATAAAATGATTGGGTGTTTATTATCTTTGACTTTTCAAATAGTGACATGTAAACGTTACTGTGTAAATTAACGATCTTCGAAATCGCTTAACTTTGTCGTCTGTGTTTAAGATTTACCAGATTTTTGGTAAAATGATTTAACCAATTGTAATACAGTTTTCATGTAACCACATATAATTAAGTAGTGATTCAGGATAACAAGGCTCACGGACTCTGTAATATCGGATCACGAATACATATCGTATTAATCTGGATTTGAATTCATAATCCGCAGTTGTCCAAATGAGTTATTGACATGGATTGATTTCGCGGTATACAGTGAAATCGATTCAGTATTTATACGATTTCAGTGCAAGAGCTTTTTTGGTCTAGTGGAATCGTTTTTAGGGTTCCTACTTTAAGAGGAATAAGATTTTTGTTGAAAAACTACTTTTTCAAAACAAGCTTTTATAAAATTCATAATCGGAACCGCAAGCAGATTCAAATGAGCTCATACACTAGTAGCCTACTATAATCCATTCGAAAGTTCCGTTGTCTAGCATCCGTCTCCATCATGAGACCACCTCCATGGTACAATATTATTGTATTGTAACCAAAGTTACTTTTGTATTCCAAGTTTCAACTCAATCGGTTGAGGGGAACGGGTTTTAAATTCAGTTGCAAGATTCCATCCGGACAAACATACATACATTGCAAGTTAATAAAAAGCTTGTAAAAAAGGATAACTTCGTTGCCCGTCTATCTGTATCTCTGTCAAAACCCTTTTTCTCAAGAGCCTGTGGATATATCAAGTTGAACTGATCTGGTTTCAAATCCAGTTATAAGGTTTAACCTACACTAACAACCAATGCCAATTTAATAAAGGCTTCCAAAAAACACGTGCGTTTATGCCGCATATTTTGACATTCGCAAATAAATCAAACCCCGTTCTATTGGGTACTTTTCGTTGATATAATCATGAAACTTTGCAGGAAGCAATTTCTCACAGCACAGATTTTTTTTAAGGAAATAACCTAAAATCGTTAAATTGTGGTTTTATTTTATAAAATTAATATTTATATAGAACTAACTGTCCGTGAGTCAGACTCACACTTCCGGTTATTTACCGGTTTGTTATTTTTTTTTTCTAATTTATCAATTTCAACGCCTTTGTTGTATCCAATGGTTTTGCCTATTTAAGAAATCGATGTGTGTAGCATCGATAAATACCCGTTTAAATAAATAATTATGTACAGTGATCGCGAAAGTTTGAAAATACTAAAAACATGTGTGCTCTTGTTTTACCGGGTAAGAAAAACTCGTGAGAACGCCTACATTTTTACCTTAGCTGGACGAGAAAAGCCAAATGTCGGGTTCATTGGCGCACCTTAGGAGATGTGATGATAAAGATACCTTACTGTCTAAAAATCAGGACTGTCCATGTTTTTATAGCGGATTATGCCGACGCGGAAGAAAAATGTGCATGACGAGATACTCATAATTATTCATTAAAAAAAAAAATCAGGCACTATAGCAACTGCCCTATACCATATAAATCATTGAGAAGTTTTTACTCTACGATCGAAACCAGATTCTTATACATTTGTGAGTTCAGACAGCACAGTAGCTGTAAAGATGACTCAAATACTCGTACATATTATCTACTCGAGTATAAGTAAAACTTCAGATTGTACTTTTTAAATCCAAGTCTCATAAAATAGGCAACTAACTGGACTTTTACTTGGTTGAACATGTTCCCGGTACAACTGTATGGCTAAGTGGCTATCTAGAACTGTGGCCAGAGTGCTGTTGTGGACGCACCGTAATGATATTTACTCGGAACTTCTCTATCAATTACAAAAGAAAGTATGACAAACAAAATGTGTATGGTAGTTTGGTTTTTGCTGCTTCGAAAACAGAGGTGGTTTTTGTGTAGCACAGGAGCAAGATAGTCTAGGTCATCTCAGCACCACTTGGCACTTTAAAGATTTCTTCAAGGAGGAACTCGACAATTTTGTTTGAAATTCATTCTGAAGTTTGTTTTTCGAGGTAAATAAAAGTTTTAATACTTTAGATTGGCGTTGAAAATGTAGATTTGAAAAGCTTTTAGTTGTGATGTCGTTTGTCACTTCGAGTTTTGAGTTGTCGTAAGACTTTGAAGTTGATTGCGCAAAAGTTTTTTTATTATAATTACTCTGTTTTGAATATATACGGGCATTCAGAATAATTATCGTGTATTTTTTTATAAGATAAAGCCCGTTACTATACAAAGACACCATGTTAAAAAAAACAGGTGTGTATAGTACTTATGTACGCACGTAAGAAGTTATACTTCTTTGGCGTAACAGAACAAAAATAGTGTTACGCCGAGGCTGTTAAACAATGAGTAATAATCGAACCTTCTCGAACGCTTTTGTCTTGCTGTGTTATTGTTGCTATTGTTTGTGGTTTCGCAGAATGGGGAGTGGCCATTGTGTCGAGGGACCGACCCTTTCCTGGAAGGATCGACATCGTTCTCGAACAATCGAAATGTGTGCGATATAAATAGGCCGGAGAGATGGCCGGACAGTCAGAGTCAGTCTGAGTCAGTCTCAGTGAGTTAGTCTCAGCGAGGCCCTGGAGGACTGACGTGGGAAGTGTCTCGCATGAACAGTAGTTGCTCCCGAGTCAGTCTGGATTAAGCTATACGTGCGATCATTTCGGTGACTTTAAGTGGTGCAACAGTGGTGTGAATTAGTGTACTGTGATTACGTGTGACCAAGTTCGTGTATTCATCGTTTAGTGCTGAATAAAAGTGTTATTTTGGTTGGATCGATTCCCATTATTTTATCCCGAACCCTCAGCTCGTAACAATAGCTAATGATTTCATTACGTATGCCACAACTCTTTGTTTGTTAAAAGAATGATTAATTAATAGATATAGTTATGAGTTTTCACGGAAACTTGAGAGACAGATATCAGCTTCATCATGTCACTTTTTGGCTGTCGGTGTGCTCACGCATCTTGAAAATTTTACTCACATTTTTTTCCAAACTTGCCAATAGAAGTAGGTATAACTTCAAAAATTATGTACGATTAACCAGCAGATAACTAACATTAGCTCACTTTTAATTAATTTGAACTATATATTGGCATTTGCATTTTTAAAAGAGATTTCTTGAACTTACTACTGTTGTTTTTTTAGGACTACTTTGAGAAACTATATATTCCTTCAACGACTTTTGTCTGTCAACAATGAAGTGAAAACAGTGAAATTTAAGAATTTGTTGTTACCATACATCACACAATTACACATTTCATTTCTCACCTTTTTACTGAACTATTCAAATATCTCAATGACAGTGGCGTTACCTTACTGAAAAGTACTCTCTAATAAATTGTACAGTTTCATTTTAGGTGCAAGTAACTCTACAAGTACTGAACCGATTTTGATGGAATTTCTATAAAACCAATCAGAAAGTATATCCTTTTAAACATAAATCAATCATCTAAATCGGTTGATAAATGACGGAGTTCTAAGGTAACAAACATAAAACCGAATTGCGTTCCTAAAAATTTGAGGGTTGCTCTCGATTTCTTTGGGATCCCATCATCAGATATTGACTTGGTGCCAATGTAAATATCTGGAAAATATAACCTTTTAAACAAAAAAAGAATTTCTTGAATAGGTCTAGTCGTCTTCGAGTAATCGGGAAACAAACATAAAAAAATAAGATTCCGACAAATTAAGAACCCCCTCCTTTTTTTGAAGTCGGTTTATAATAGGCTAACAGCTATTTTTGTCTTGTTTACGACATATTTCCTTACAATGTTCAAACGTAGAAATCTGTTATTAGCCTTACGTTTAGTTCTAAGCTACTTGTCCATACAAATTGTATCGCCGTTGCTTCACTAAATAAATATATAAATTTCTGACACAATTCCTCCATGCTAGCCTACGAAACCTACTAGCCCATGTAATGCCATTATTTATTAAAAATAAATAACAATGAATATTACCACGCCACCGGAACTGACCGTTGTGACGCCCTCTAACTACTTCCGGTGACAGCTAATGACATAAAGCGATGCAAAGGGTGAAAATTACTCGAAATATTTTGGTGTAAGTTAATGTTATTATAAAAATTGTATTTTCCGTAATAACTGTGCCCTGAAGATGAAAGACAATATTGGGCTCAGACAATAACAATTTTCGGGACTGAATCACACATAATAAATGAATATGTGGTGTTTAGTTTTAAAGTATCTTGTATTTTAGTCTGTTATTTACAATTGTGAGTTAATCAATCAATCAATCAAAATCAAAATCTTTTTATTTATTAAAATCAGAAGGATCACTTTGAAACTTCAATTTTACTGCATTTTCCTTCGTGACCAAGCCAGGAAAGAAAGGCAAGAAACAAGGCTGGTTGTTTTAATCAGCTTTTTAGAATACATAACAATAAATAAAACAAATGACTCTTAAATTATAACATTTTTGAACGAATTAGAGTAATTTGAATCCCAAGCTTCTCTATCATCTAAATAATCCGATATTTTATCGTAGACTTTTTTATAAACGTTTTGTTTAAATTTATTTTATAACAAATATTTGAGAATTTTATGAACGTTTTTAAATTTGTTATTTGACAATTTTTGTGCATCACATCACATGACATTGTTTTTGGGAGTTTGTTATAAAAGCGTACACCTTGCTCTTTAAACGATTTATTAAGTTTATGGAGTTTACAAGAAGCAACAGCGTCTAAAAAAGGTAGTAAGAGATATCGAAGGTGAGAGCAGTTGAAAGGATCTTGGAGGCACCGTTGCCCAGCCACGCTGACAGGTAAGAAAAAAATTACGAAGTCAAATTATTTCCTTGCAACTGTCCTTGACAATAATAGTTTCGAGAAATAATAATGGCTTTCCTTATCACATCATGATAACAATGTATGTTTCCGTTTTCCCATTTTGTTTACGGAAACTTCCTCCAAATCTCTTTTCCATCTGAACTCGTAAAAAAGTGAACACATGACACAATTCCTAGAAAAATCCCTTTTCTCAACTTCCTATATGCTAATTTTGGGATAAGCCGGAAAGTCCGGCCAAAGTTTGTTACCAACTATTTTGTTGTCGGTTACATCAGGATTTATCTCAGAAGCCACATAGGAATACATTAGATATGTACTTTGACACATATACGTTTGAATGAATGAATGAAAATTCTTTATTATACCTTACAAGCTAAACACAACAGATATAGAAATAAAACAAATAAATGTAAGTATAATGGGCGGTCTTATCGCTTAACAAAACGATCTCTTCCAGACAACCTTTGGATGGAGAGGATCATTGCATAATGGAAGATTGGCTGAGGTGTAAAAAGAATAAACTTAATAATAGAAAAAGATAAATTACTTAACCTTAAATACATAAACAATAGGTACATAAATAATTTTAAATAAGTATATACCATATATAAAATAAAGAAATATGTACTTACATACATACATATATTAATATATACATATATTAATAATATTATAGATCAGATGAATAATCACGACTCTTCATGGAGATAAAAGTTTTTGAATTATTATGCAGTTAATTTTCATTTTATTAATAGTATGCGGTAAAATATTGAGTACGAGGGTGTATGAATTAGAATGATTCGCAATATTTGCTCATATTCACGTATTTTTAACCTCAGACTAGTTTCGGTCGCATCATGATTTATGGATCATGCAGTATCAGTTATGTCAAACAAAATTATTTCCGTAGCTCGAAGAAAGGCTACAGCCTTAGAGCAGTAAACCAACCGGAGACGCCACGCGCGCTAATTTCTATACAAAAAAGTCTGCCGTTTTCGGCGCGGGGGACGAGGCAACGCACACAAATACTGTTAACACAAATGCATTTTTTCGATACGTCACTACACACACACACACTACAAAATTATAAAACACCAGCATAAACTATACTCACACAAGTATAAACACACACACAGACAACCTGTCCGTGAAAGAGATGACGTCAGCTCGAAGTAAACATTGATAGTGCGAGGAACACATCGATAATAAATAATAAACTTATCGATATTTTGTGGTGAAACAGAGAATAAAAAAATAACTTTTATAAAATAGTTTATTTGTAAAAATTATGTAAGCGTTACAGTTATTGCAGTTTTATCGCGCGCATTAGCAAAATGTTTATTAATTATTTTTAGAAACACTATTGATTCTTAAAATGAATAAGTTTTGTGTATATGTACCTAATACATTTCTTAGGGTCAGTCTTTTTAGACAAATAACTAAATATATGATTTTTGTGTATACTTTTGTATGGCCGTTTTCGCAAGTTCAATATTATGCATAACAAAATCATTATCAAAGTAGTGACTTTCGATGTTTCTGAACAGTTGTCTACCAACATAATGTTGTAACACTTTATTTGTTTTTTGTCATGAGACAAGTGCTTCCGGATTTCCACTTCGCTAAGACGACATAAATCAATAACTTCCTTAGATGCGTACATTAGACTACCTCTACTTTTTGGTACGTTATACTTTTTTTATTAGGCTCTCCACATAAGCCCTTTACGCATGTACAGCATTTAATTCTTTTAATAGTGGAAAATACTACGTATTTGTTTCTTCTAGATCTTCGTGCTACATCTTAGACCACATCATCACTTACCATCAGGTGAGATTGTGGTCAAACAAAGTTATCTCCAATTAAACAAGAAAAAATCCCGCTATGTATTCCACAACCTTTTCTCCAAAAGGGGATAAGTATGTTTCGATCTCTATTTCTGAAATTATATCACTTTCTTCCGAGGTATCGAGAGCGAGGGACGTTGCTATTTCTTTATGTCTGAAAAATAAATGATAAAATTAACGTACTTTATAATGTTTACATCGACAAAATTGTTTTTGTGGTGTCCCATCACTAGCTTTCCTAGTACTGTGTTGCCAGAGTAGCAAATTAAAAGTGGCCTGTTCACGGAACAAGTGAAGATCATAAAATGCTAATAATTAATAAAGTACAAACTTAAACATACTATATTTATAGCATTAAATTAAAATATATGTTGAAAATGAAAGAACAAAAGAATTTACTAACACACACAAAAATGGCACCACGGAAGACCAGCGCTATAGTAGTATAAATATGCTACTATAGCACAATGCTGAGTGGGGACCGTTTTTGCTCACAAATTTGCTCTTTAATATAAACTCATTTATCTAAGCTGTAATGTACATTCGTGAAGCAAAATTCTATTCTAATTCATCGTTAATTCAATCAGCATCTACAATTATATTTCACGTTATTTATGGTTAGTACCATTTCTTTATTGAATAAATTATGTTAATATTAACGAATGTGAAAAAGAACTTTTAATAAAATATTTATACAGACAACTTTAAAAATTGGCCTAAAGTAGACCTACTACCATTAAGTGGCAACACTTTTAGATTGACAATATTTTTTAGTTTTTTGCAAATTTAATGTACTATTTGATAATATTTAAACGTAATAATACTTACAGATGAAAAGTATTGTTATCCTTTTGTACACTAGATGTTTTTGATCTTTTATTACACGAAAACACGTTATAATTCGGCATTTTCAGATCACGTCATTCCGCACTCATTGTGATCCGCTGAATGGCGCGGGGCGCGCGGCAACTAGTTTTATATAACAGGTATGACCGGCGGTCTTGTACCTTTGGCAGAGGGGAACGCCTGTCAATGGCGCCTCCGGTTGGTTTACTGCTCTAAGGCTACAGCTATTGGGACAGAAAGGTTGAAGACGAAGACTGAGTGAAGCCCACGCACTGGAAAGCGTAGCGTAGGACGGCCCCCACTAGATGAAAGAAGACCTGATAAAGTTTGCTGGGAGCCGTGGGGTGCCTACCGCGCAAGATTGGTCACCCCAGAAATTTGTGGGGGATGCCTATGTCCAGCAGTAACTGTAGACGTCATATAGATTAGATCATCTTTTGATGATCTACCAAATTATATAATGTTTTTTTTTTATTTTAATACCTACTTATAATTATTTAGAGAAACACTCCGACACCTGGCTTATAATTTGCTTTTGAAAATCTCATATTGTAATGTGTAAGATAAGATAAGATAATGTCTTTATTTCACACCATTAAATATAAACATATAAAAGAAAATACACATTTAAATCATAGGTACAATGGTATTAAGTTGTGTTTTTTAACAGCTTGATTCGAGGCGCCCATTAAAACCCGTTAATGGGGAATTTGTATCTCCAGAAGATACAATTTGCAATCATACGTTCTGTAGATATAACTTCTAAGACAACTAAGTATGATTTTCAATCAAAACACAATTTCTCTGCCACAAAAGCAAGTTTAATAAAATGTTTCTCAAAACACAGTTTTTCATTTAAACGCTCGAGCAGTTTGCGAAAGATTCCAGTGGAAACTAAAAAGAGATTTACCATCCAGTAAATACTCTTTGTAACAATGCTGCCACTACAAACAATTTGAACTTGACCAATTTTTCTTAGCAACAAAATGAATCTTAGAAAAAAATTATTTAAAACTTTTTTTACGAAGGGAAGTCAAATTGGTCGATACCATGCCGTTATAGCTTTGTACAAACGTCTACACAAGAAATCGAATAATAGACCACACATTCAAAAAAATATTATGTTATCCATACACTATCAGAAAAGTTTCAATTTATATTGTAAATCTACCCTCAGAAACACAGTTAATCAGTTAATCCTGGAAGAATCACCCATTGTACCACCTCATATTAGTCTTTAAGTTTACTAGGTTCAGTAATTGTAACTTGGTGTAAAGGTGTAACAAATTATCTGTCTATCCATCTAATCCTGGATCAGTATTTCAACAAGATGATATTCTAATGTTGTATCATTTAAAAATAATTACTGATTTAGACGGGTATTTATCGCGCATGTACCTTTTTATTTGTTACACGTTTCGACTGTGTTGCAACAGCCGTGGTCGCATCACATGGTGGTGGTTGTATCATTTGGTTTTGTTGTTCGATTGTGGTATTTTGACATCTGAACTATTATGATTTCCAAGAGTATAGCATAGAACGTAGAATTTCTTACGAATCTGTGTAAAATTTACCATTAATTCGTTCAACATATTGCTCCATACTATTATTACAAAAGGATTGTAAAGACTATTGTTTTAATTAAGTGTGTTTGTAAGTTCACTAAACAAATAATGCTGGACATTTCATACAGCGCTATCTAGCCTCAAAATAACCAAAGTTTGTACTATGGGAACCAGATAACTGATAGAATACTTTTTTTTTGCAAATATGTATATACATATAGAAAATACCCGAACCCGGAACAAATATCTGTAGATCATGCTAATATTTGTTCCAAGGTGGGAATCAAACCTGCAACCTTCAGCTTCTGTAACTTTGTTGTAAGTAGTTATTGTGTGTTTGTTACTAGTGTCGAAATAAATGTTTCTATTTATCTATCTTGAAGATGTCAACAGGGTACTATCCTAGTACATTCATACTAGAGACGAAGATCTTATCCCAGATAAAGTAAAGTCGTTATTGCTATACTAGCCTTTCTCCGTCCATTCTCAACATTTATGAGGCATAGTGGGCACAAACAGGAAAATGTAAAGTTCGATTCTAAACCGAATAAAGTTCAAAGCGTTCGCTGTATCACAATAAACACAATTTTATTATGCGGTCTCTCTTTTTAACGCAATATTGAGTATTTCAAGTTGGTTCTTTTGATATTTTTTCGAGTGTGAAATTCGCCTTCGTTCCATTTACTTTCTGCTTAATGAAATTCCAAATACTGTTCGAGTTCGGTTTACGCGGTGCGTACTGATGCGATGATATTGAAAAAATTTAATATCTTTAATTAATTCAATCAACCGTTTTTATTAATAAGGGTTCTTGAAAATGATCATTCCAAATTAGTCTTTACCTACAACCATTATCATCATTTCAGCCACAGGAAGTCCACTGCTGAACATAGGCCTCCCAAATAGATTTTTTTTTGTTTGTTGATAGCTAAGCGCTTGACCACTACCTCACCTGGTGGTAAGTGATGGTGTGATCTAAAATGGAGCACGCTTACCTACAAAGAACCTATTCACTCTGGACTTGAAGACGCCGAGATTATACTGATTCGGAAAAACATACGCCGGAAGTGAGTTCCACTCCTTGATTGTGCAAACAAGAGAAAAGTTGAAGCAAATCGTTTGGTACGGCAAGGTGGTATGCCGACCAGATATGGGTGGTACTTCTCGGTACGTCTGCTTGTCCGGTGGTAAAAGGGGGAAGGAGGGATTAGGTCATGAAGATCTTGCGCACATTCACCAAAATGAATCTTGTAAAAAACTGAAAGTCTGGCTACTCAGATATCCAGAGCAACTGATCTTGTGTGGCCTGCACCCAACGGCTCCCAGCAACCTTAAGCAGTTCGTCTTTCCATTTAGTGGAGGGCTGTTCTACACTGCGCTTTTCAGTGCGTGGTCTCCAGTCGAGACTCCACTTCGAGCTATGTGTCCTTCCCACTGCCACGTCATGCGTCAGCTTGCTAATTCTTTTTGCTATGTCAGTGACTTTGGTTCATCTACGAATCTCCTCATTTCTGATACGATCTCGTAGAGAAACACCAAGCATAGCCCTCTCCATAGCACGTTGAGTGACCTTGAGCCTTCATAAGAGGCCTACAGTGAAAGACCACGTTTCTACCCCATATTTACCTATAAAATAAATAAAAATAAAAGAATTAGGTAATGAGTCTAAGCTTTAAACGAAGCTTCGGAAGTATTAAAACACAACAAACAAAGTTTCTTAATTATCTCACGACACAATCTAGCAGCTCAATTTTGCACCTAAGCTTCTAAAGCCTTAGGCCAGCCGTTTCATTTATTAAAAACGGGGACGACGTACCCCTGCATTGTAATCCTGACAATGCCTTGAGGCCATCGATTTCTGCCACAGATTGAAATGGAAAACAAAGATATTGCCAATTCATGTCATCTCTGAAGGACTTTATCCGGGCGGGTATTTGCTATACTTTTTCTCAATAAATAATTTGATTTGATTGGACTTATCTTCTATGAAACTAATAAGCAAATACCTACGATACATAAATATTATTTGCCTTCTTGCTCATGTGAAATTCATTTATTGAATTCAAGTAACATTTGACTCATACTCAATTACATACACACAAAAAAAAGTAGCACTCCGGGAGTGCCGACAGAAGTGAAAACTTGAATAAAATCAGACTACACTACAGATACAGAGGTGTCAATAACAGTCAGTGTCAGTAGTCAGTGACCGGTGTCGGTAACAGTGTTGCGAGTTCAATATTTTTTTCCCATCTCAAAAATATGCTCAACGCGCATAAAGAAGTTGTCACTTCAATAAAAATAAAAATAAAATAATATATATATAATATAATGTTGGACAACTCCAGCGCTAATAACAGTAACAGAAACCGACCGATTATATGTATAATATAAGGCGCTGCGCAGACCGCGCGCGCTCATTCTTCAAAAAAGCCCGACTCTCGCGAGGCCTCACCTCGTAGAGTCTTCTTAGATTCACCGGAGTCCCCGGACCCACCCTCCCCCGAGGTCGACATGGAAGTTGACCTCCTACTACGCCCCGCGTCTCCCGCGGAGGCATCCGACCCTTCTTCCTCCGACTCGGAGGAGGAATTTACTTTAGTCACGGGTGGTAAGAGGAAGAAGCCCTCTTCAACGAAGTCATCTTCGTCGAAGGGGGTTTCCTCCTCCGTTTCCCCCCAGCTAAAAAGGCAACCCCTTCCGCGGCCTCACAGCCTGCCCGCCCCGCCTCTCCCCCCTCGGCTTCCACTGCCGCGAGGAAGGAAAGGCCCCCCCCGCCTCTTTTCATCCGCGAAAAAGGCAAGTGGGACAGAGTCTCGTATCTTTGTAATGAGCATAAGATCTCATTCACAAATGCCCGCAATACTAAGGACGCTATTAAAGTCCAAATCCCCACTTCTGACGACCATGGTCGCCTCACGTCCCTTCTTCGTCAAGAGCACATAGGCTACCACACCTATGCCCTCGAAGACCAAAGACTTCTTCGGGTAGTGATCCGCGGCCTACCTCCGGAGCACTCCACGGATTCAATCAAGTCAGATTTACTGGCTCAGTCCTTCCCCGTCAAGGAGGTGCACCGTATGTACAACGGTAAGACCACCTAGAATCTAGTACTTGTAGTACTAGAGCTCTCACCGGCAGGCAAGGCCATCTTCAACCTGAAGATGGTCAACAACCTCTCCGGCCTCCGGGTTGAACCCCCCCACCGAAATGGCACTCCTAGTCAGTGCCATAGATGTCAGCTGTATGGCCACTCGGCCAAAAACTGCCACGCCCGCCCCCGATGCGTCAAGTGCCTGGGTGACCATGGCACCTCGGATTGCAACCGCACTCGAGACACCATCGAGCCACCAAGCTGCGTGCTCTGTGGTGCCGTGGGACACACCGCGAACTATCGTGGTTGTCCTTCGGCGCCCAAGGTCAGCAGGGTGGTGACTCGTAGGAGTCAACCCAAATCCCTTCCTCAATACACCAAGTCAACCCAAAGTTGACCACGGTACCCTCGCAGGAGCCACAACTTCCCAAATCCTCAGCATGGGCCAAGCCCCTGCCTTACTCCAGCCTAGCCCCCAGGGCAACGGCGTCCCCTATGCGCTCTCCTGAGCCAGCCCCCCCCTTCCAAAATGGGCAAGTCGGACTTTGCTGCCGACTTAGCTCTCATCATGGAGTTCTCCTTCATTGATCTTGCCAAGGTTCGCGTGCTTGCACAAAAACCTAGGAAAGCTAACACCACTATTGAAAAGCTGATCGCCCTTGAGGCGCACTCAGCTCTTCTCGCAGCCGTTAAGGCAGCTTCGTCCTCCTCCTAACCCTTTTAGGTTTTAGATCCGCCCGACAATAAAATCCACCGTCGTCCGAGACACGTTCTCGGTACCCGGATGACGAAATCATCTCCGCTAATGCGGAAGATGAGTCATCTATACCAGACAGAGTAAACACTTCACAGAAACACCGATCTCGCCGGCGAGGTCAACGAATCCCTTCAGTCGCCGCTTATACGAGGTACATTCAAGTACCCGTGCGCTTCTCTCCTATCCCCACCCCGGCAACAGCCCAAGCCGAGGTTCGTACCTAAGTGATGCCCTTGCGCTAGTTGCCTAAACAACTTACTGGGCTGAGCGCCATCTGCGCTCGCCAAAAGTTCGGTTAAGCTGTCACGGCCTCAGAGGCCAACAACGAGATTAGTCCATTCGAAAAAAAAAAACGCGCGCTCATTCTTATTCGAGACTTTGTGCTCTTCGGACGTGTTTTACGTATTTACGTGCTTACGTGTTTTACTTGTTTACGTATTGTAGTAATCACGTAGTGTTTCATTAATATAGAACGCTGGTAAATTTGATTGCAATAATTGTTAAAATAAATCACTTTTTGTTTATAAAAGTTTCCTTTTAAAAAAATAGTGTTTACCTTTTATTTCTAAAAATAATATACAATTAAACAAAATATTTCACCATCATCATCATCCACAGCCTGACTGCACCCACCGCTGGGCCTATAGGCCTTGCCAAGTTTGTGCCCTCCACCACGATCCTGCGCTAATCTCACCCATTGACGGCCCGCGACTTAAACGATGTCGTCCATCCATCTCGCTGCTGGACGTCCTACCCTTCTATAGCCACTCCTTGGTCACCATTCAGACGCTACCCTGCTCCACCTGTCATCACCACGTCTTGCCAATTGCCCCGCCCAAGACCATTTGAACTTTTTTTTTTTTATAAATTATAGGCTAGCGTTTGACCACTATCTCGCCTGATGGTAAGCGATGATGCAGTCTACGATGGTACACGCTTGCCTAGAAGAAACCTATTCACTCGTGACTTGAAGATCCCTAGGTTGTAGTTATCAGGAAACATAGACTCAGGCAAGGCGTTCCACTCCTTGGCGGTGCGCATAATAAAGGTGGAAGAGTACCGCTTTGTGCGTATGGGAGGTATGTCAACCATGTAGCGGTGGCGCATCGCGGAGCGTCTGGTTGTCCGATCATAGAATGGGGATGGTGGGATCAGGTTGAAAAGCTCCGCAGTACACTCTCCGAAATGTATCCGATAAAAAACCGAGAGGCTTGCAACCTTTCGACGATGCTCGAGGCTGTGGAGCCTTGCTTTTGCTAACTCGTCATTGCAAATAAGCTTCTTGGCTCTTCTCTCAATTGAATCTGGAGCCTCTAGCTGGTACTTCGCTGATCCGTCCCAGAGGTGAGAACAGTACTCCAGACATGATCGGACTTGTGCTTGGTATAAGTTGAGCAACTGTCCCGGTGTGAAGTACTCGTATTGCCTCACCTTTGCAAGTATTCCAAGCTTCTTAGCGGCTGGGCTTTCGACTCAATGTATGAGCCAAAATTGAGAGTGGGTGTTAATGAGATACCAAGAAGCTCGAGGTGGTCAGAAATCGGCACGGGTACATTACGGAAAGTAGGAGCCAGATGAAATAGGCTCCGTTTCGCAGAAAACAGGCACGCCTGGGTTTTATTTGCATTAAACTTAACCAAGTTGGCATCGCCCCAGTCGGAGACCGCCTTTAAGGACAAGTTTAAGCGCTCAACCATGGCCTCTCTGTGAGACTGAATCTGCGCCCCACTGGCTCGTGCAGTAGATGTGTAACTCTCCACAACTGTGCTGTCGTCCGCATACCCAAAGGTTCCAGGCTTTAGCAGATCGTTGATATGCAGCAAGAAGAGAGTTGCAGAGAGTACCGACCCTTGAGGGACTCCGCCGTTAATCGCCAATTGATCGGACGAGCAGCCATCAACGACGACTCGTATCGATCGGTCTCTCAAAAAGTCCGAGATCCAAACACAAAGACCAGTGGGTAGACCGAAAGATGGAAGCTTACTTATAAAGCTTACTTATAACTTTTTTACATTTGAACCATTTCAACACAAAATATTTATTTTAACAAAAGTTTAGTTTAGTCAGGCATTTTTAATCGCCATACTCTTTGGAAGGCCTTATGCGGCACATGGAACAACTTATGCTTATGGGTATAATGCAAAAAACTGTCCAAATTTTGTCAACGTATTTAGTGGCTAAATATTATTTAGAGAATTGTCTAATCATACAAATACGTCAAATATAACATTTGTAGTCGCTTAATACGTCAAGGGATCATTTTGTAAGCCAGGCTTACGTTAAATATTTTTTTTAGCAAAAAATATTTTAATGTTTGGTTCTTGATGATATATTATAATAAAATATATATATTTTATTTGTGTTAGAACTTTATATAGTGGATATAAGATATTAGACGTCGTACTAAGCGACTACGCATGTTATATTTGACGTATTTGTATGATTTGACAATTCTCTAAATCATATTTAACCCCTAAATACGATTAGGCATCGTTGCACAAGTCGCCCTTATTTACAGAAAGAGTTATATCAAGAATAGGTTTTATGAAGTAATGTAAAATCGAACCAAAAGAAAATTACACATAAAGGCCACGCGTGCCAACTACCCACGCATTTGGTCAAATTGAGTCCCAAAAACATCGCTAACGTTACTGCAAATGACGTGCGTCAATTTCTGCATGTGGTCAACTTGGACTCAATTCCATTCACTTAAAACCACAAGCCAACCTTAAAATGGGTTTCCACCTGACCTGTGCGAACAAACTGTGATGCACTCACATGTGGTGGATCGCCTATTTTTTCAAGCATACCGCAGTTTTTCTGTTGATTTTTTCTCGCATACCGCTTAATTTCTTCACACAGCTGTTATGGAAAACCTACCTACCAACGCTGCTGCCCACTACATTCTTGAACATTTTAGAAATTGTGATTTAAATAAAAATATTGAAACTTGACAACAAAATGAGAATTTGATTACATTTCCCGTGTTACCTCACAAAGCTGATCTGCAAAGCGTTTAATTTACGCCACTAATGAAGATGCCTCGCCTAGGCATTGAGGGAAGACAACGCGACGCAATTTCCGGTTTTTAGTTTCAAAGAGCCGCAGCGCTTCCTACCAAGCTACCTTGCTTCTATTTAGGAGCGGTACTAACCATTCACGAATTATAACAAAATTTTTTTATTTGCTTTTCGGCATTTATATGACTGCGGCCACGACGCCTATTGTGATCTCCACTCGTATTAATGTCGCCCCTAGTTTATGGGGCGTTCAAAGTTCATTACTAAGCCCTAACGCTGTAAAAAACTGTAGGATCAAAATTTTCTAGATTCCAGATCTAAAAGGTTTAAGACCTATATGAGCCAAACACGATCAGTCTACTATTATCTCTAGAGGATAATCTACTTACTGTCTCCATCATCAGATCAATATACATATTCGATGTGATATTGCATTGACATTAAGCTTATTATCACATAAATCAGATGTCAGGAACTAAACCAAATCCACTCGCAATATTCTCAAAATGTGAGTTAAAACAGATAATATCCACACTAATTATTTCTAATGAACAGAATCATCAATTGCCTGAAATATATTTTTTTTTCATCGCTCATGCTCTGAAAGTTAATCATGGTAAACTTGATATCGGCTCCGTAAATGAGCAAATTTGTAGCAACAAAGTGTTATAAAATGTGTTTTTTTATTTACTTACATCACCTTTTTTTATTCGTGGTGAAAAATGATGTGTTATACTCGGGTGTAAACGATCAATATCACCCTTGATTATCGTCTTCACTCGCATTCTCTCGCTCGTACTGCAAAATATCTCGGATGTACAATAGATCGCTTACAATCCTTGTATAGTAATATATTATTATTCTATATTCTAACCATCATCAGTGAAAATCAGATTTGCAGTTAGTCTTGTACTGCCTTTTCAGAAATAAATCGAGTTTCGTTCGATAATCCTTAGTAAACGCACAGAAAGCACTTTGACAAACACGGATGAGCATAGAATTAGTTCCGCAGTTTAGTCCCGGATTGCTTTTCATTCCAGCTCCTTATTTGACAGAGCATAATTACGTGTTTTCTATGTGTTGACAAATAACAAGGTGTAAGAATGTCTAATCCAGAAAATTGCGGTTTTCTATTTATACAAAGTATTGAGATTATGAACTTTCATAGCCCAGAGGCTTGGCAAGCTGAAGTGGTACTCGAAAAACTGACGGCCGTTGGGGCTTCGAGTGGAGATATCGCACTGGAGAGCAGCGTGTCTAATTAGATGGATGGAAGACGACCTAATAAATGTTAGGTCGTTGGGTACAGGCCGCATAAAATCTATTGTCCTGGAAATCTATTGGGGAGTACTTAACAATGCCATTACCGTATCCCATTGGCCATTCTGTAAAATTTTCTCTTGTTCTTTGTCCATATGATAGAATATTTTTACTTCAAGGTTTTTTTAGTTTTCCATAACACATACACATGAAAAACTGAATAAGAACTTAAAAAATAACTTAATTTAGTAATAACATTTTGATACTTGTACGAATTTCCATGAGAGTGCAGTCTATTCTTAAAACAAACACAGAACAGAATGAAATTAAAATTTCCATCAGACTTGTTTGTTTTCAGTCAGCGAACTCTGTAAGGGAGGTTTTCGCTTGTCGAATACTTAAAGTGATGAAGAATTATTTGCTTTCTTCTCATTTCAATAAGATCGGTTTGAAGAGTCTTAACCACAGACGAACCCTTTAAAAACATATATTATGATGACCTCCATGTAGTGAGGGCTTAACTCTCGGTGCGGAGCAAGTGTTTTCTTGTGTTTTTTTTAATATTTAAGACTTTATGCCTTCCCTAGAACTTACTCCATAAGTATACAAAATGTTTGGCTTGCAAGTACAAAATAGATGATAACAGAAGTAAAGCTTAGTACAAAGATCGATGACAAGCGCAAGTACAAATAGACGAGCGCGTACGAAGATCTCGGATCAAGTCTGTCGAACGCCAGCCGCGACTGCCGCGCTTTGGCGAGACGTAAATAATGTTACGCCGAGGCTGTTAAACAATGAGTAATAATCGAACCTTCTCGGACGCTTTTGTCTTGCTGAGCCATTGTTGTTATTGTCTGCGGTTGCGCAGGATGGGGAGTGGCCATTGTGTCGAGGGACCGACCCTTTCCTGGAACGATTGAGACCGTTCTCGAACAATCGAAATGTGTGCGATATAAATAGGCCGGAGAGATGGCCGGACAGTCAGTTAGTGAGTGAGTCTCAGCGAGGCCCCGGAGGACTGACGTGGAGAAGGGTCTCGCGTGAACAGTAGTTGCTCGCGAGTCAGTCTGGATTTGGCTATACGTGCGTACATTTCGGTGACTTTAAGTGGTGCAACAGTTGTGTGAATTAGTGTGTTGTGATTACGTGTGACCAAGTTCGTGTATTCGTCGTTTAGTATTGAATAAAAGTGTTATTTTGGTCAGACTGATTCCCATTATTTTATCCCGAACCCTCAGCTCGTAACAATAATTTACGTGAAAATGTTTACGTGTCAATGAATAAACGTTTTTATCAACATGGTTGTTTATTTTGTTTTAAAATATTGTAGGTGCCAGCACTAGCGCTTCGCTCAAGCTTTAATTAGAATCAAAATTAGAGAAAAGTTATTCTTTATTCAGTACATGAAATGATACAGTTATAAATATTCTATAACTAAGCTAAGCATACAAAAAGAAAAATGAGTACTAATGTATTATGAATTATGCAGGTAATTAACAGTTTAAGGCTTACACACAATGACACCTCCAAATGTATCATTAAGAGCCTTAACCGGTCAAGTTAACGTACTATTAATCTATTAGGTAGTTACAGATAGAGTAGGATTTGATATAGAGAAGGTTATAAGTTCTTTTAAATAGTCCCTAACCTCCACCCTAGGAAAAACCTGTGTTGTGGAGGTTAGGACTCATGTCTACGGTGCGGCACTGTCCACCGTGTAACGGCAAAGCGCCGCCACTGTGTAACGGCACGGAGCCGCCACCGTGAGAAATCGTGGCGCCGCGCCGCGGCATTATGCCGCGCCGGCACACGGTAGCAACGATCGTTCCAAAACATAAACTTTCTTTTTCTTTTTCAAAATGTCTTCTTCATAACATAAAATTCTTTTATTTCTTACCTTATAGTTAAACATTTCCATAGGCTCTACAGGTTTTCTGAACGTGTACCTATTGCTTTTATATACGAAGTGCTATCTTGGTTAGCAGTTCTTGAAGACTTCTATATATTTGATTTTGTTATTGACATTCTAAAATATTCGTAAAATTCGTCATCACCAAATATTTTCAGCGCTTCATATTTCCTTATAAAATTACCTCCATCATGGTTCATTATAGAAAGGTATGGATTCGCCCAATATTTCTTATGATTTTTTTATAATACAATACAATACGTCTTCCGCGGTTCATATTAGGACAATAACTGTTATGTTTTGGAATTATCGTTGCTACCATGTGCCGGCGCGGCACACGCCGACACATTTCTCACGGTGGCGGCGCCGTGCCGTTACACGGTGGCCGGTGCCGCACCGTAGACATGTGTCCACGCCCTTACTTCTCTTCGGTCGACACTTATTTCTGTAGCTATCTATTTTGTGTTACAACCTTTCGTCGATGCTCTAGGCTGTAGAGACTTTTATCTAGCGATGGTGTTATAATATTAACTTTTCTTATTTTATTTTATGTATTTAGGCAAGGCCAACAGCCCACATAGTTAATATAGTATTATAAATCATTATTAAAACAAGTCTATATAATGTGTGCCAACTTGTTCTCTAACTTTTGTCAGACAAAGAAAACCAATTAACTGAAAAATGCAAAGGCTAATTTTGTCCTGAAACTTCATAATGGTATCTCCAAACTATTTAAATTCAGTTAATTATTCAAGAAAAATACAGGAGGTTCATTGTTCTTTTAAGACTCTAAAAATAATGTGCGAGTAATATGTAAATGTTAGGTTCCTGGCGTTGATTTAAAAGTCAGTTTTACGAGTTTATCCGCTGCATTATTTTCCGCTATGAACTAAAGAAATTAGTTTTTATTGTTCAGAATAAAAACTTAAACTTTTGTTTTATCTTTAATTTTTTTACCTAAAATATAGCATTGGATTTCATCCGGTTTGCTCTTAAAACAAACACAAATTATTTAAATAATATATATCTAAGGGTATATAATAATCTTTATGGGCCATAGAATAAGTAATTGTATTTGTAATTGTTTTATTGTTGCCTGAATTAAATTTTATATTATTTTTATTGAATTCGCTGCAATCAAATTATATCAGTGTTTATTCTATTCTTTTAAAACTAAATTTAATATGTAAATATAATGTTATTCAAATCATCCTAAACGTATAAAATATAATGTTTTAATATGACATAAAAACATTTAGTCAAAGCTAATTATTATTCATGATATCTTGACCAAATACATCAATAAACCAATTAATATGTTAATTACGAACTGTTACAAGATAGATAATTATCAAATACCTAATTAAGTATGCGCATACCTATTCCAATTAACGGGATTCCAATCAGTTGACACTTGCTGTGAGTTCTCGATTGGAATGCAAGTACGTACTTATTTAGATGATAAATAGAACGTACACAATACACACGAAATTGAAGATACATTATACAGGTTGGTCCAAACAGTGACAAAGTTGAATGTTCAAATTAAAACTCACCATTTATAAAAAAAACACTTATGCTCTGAAAGTTGACTCCGTTAGTGAGATTTACGGCCGTAGAATCGTAAATAAATTTAAAAATAGAATAACCGCTTGAAAGATTTCAATTAAATTTGGAATGCAAGTAGATAATGACCTGGATTGAGACATAGGCAATTTTTTATTAAAGCGTGCGAAGCTTAAAGTCTCAAAGCTTTGCACGCATAAAATCAATTTTTTTAGACAGTTTTAAAAATAGAATATGTTGTATGAAGCTCATAAACTTTCAAGCCAGACGAGACTTGAATCCGCAACTTTCCTCTTGATACGAGGATGCACGGCCAATTGTGCTACATGCTCTCGTCATAATTTTAAAAATCTTTGAATGATCTGTGTCGATAACACTATAAAAATAATAACAAGTAACTTTTGACTGCCTCCCTGGCGCAGTGGGCGTATAGCCAGCTGAGACGCAGGAGGTAGCGGGTTCGATTCCCGCCGCGGAACAAATGTTTACATGATCTACAGATATTTGCTCTGGGTCTGGGTGTTGTCTATATATTATAAGTATGTATTTACTAAAAAAAAAGTACATATATAAGTATTCTATCAGTTATCTGGTTCCCATAGTACAAGCTCAGCTTAGTTTGGTGCTAGATAGCGTTGTGTGAAATGTCCAGCAATATTTATTTATTTATTTAATAAAAATATAACTGAGTTAACCAAACAACTGAACTTCTATGAGACCAATATGAAAGTGTATCCTTTCAAATAAAATAGGAATTTTCCAAATCGATTAATAAATGACGGAGTTCTGACGTAAAAACATAAAACAATTATGAGTCCCTATAAAATTTGAGGGTTGCCCTAAATTAAAAATTAAAAAATCAAATTTAAAAATATTGCTGGACATTTCACACAGCGCTATCTAGCCCCAAACTAAGTATAGCTTGTACTATGGGAACCAGTTATCTGATAAAATACTTAAATTTTTTTTTTTTAAAATACTTACTTGTAATATATAGAGAAACAACCAGACCCGGAAAAAATATCTGTAGATCATGCAAACATTTGTTCAGCGGCGGGAATTGGACCTGCTACCTCCTGCGTCTCAGCCGGCTATTCGCCCACTGCGCCACGGAGGTCGTCAATTTTTGTTGGGATCCCATCATCAGATCCTGACTCCCTTTCAAACAAAACTTGAATTTCATGAATCGGTCCAGGCTTCTTCGAGTAATCAGGGAACATACAGAATATTCCGACGAATTGAGAACCTCTTCCATTTTTTAAGTCGGTTAATAAAATACTATCATACAATTATAGTACGAAGCTAAACAAGTATAATCCAAGTGTGGAATATTTTGACGTTTACTCGAGTTATAAACGTTTTGAAAAGCCACTAGCAAGCCAGACCACTAACAGCAGAACTTTCAAAAGGTACAATAATCATGAGAATTAGCAAGATACAAACAGCAACATCCTACTATTACAGTATCACAAACCTTATAGGTTCCAGAATTAAAGTATTTTGTTGATTGGTTTTTTATAAGACTTATAAAAAGGTAATCATGAGAATGTGCAGGGTACCAAAAGCAATATCCTACTTTAACAGTATCACACAACCGATAGGTTCCGGTTTTTTTTATTATTATATAAAAAACTGGAACTTAAAGTACTCTTGTAGGCCTAGCACAGTAACCGTCGAGAAGGATTTTGTCTTGATTCATTTTTCGTAAGAAAGAAGTCGCTTGTCGACCGTCACGAGCACGGTGATTGGGAGAGTGAACGGGAGGAAACGCTATCGACACTTCCTCGTCTATAACGCCAAGCACGATAGCCATAATTTTATCTATCTCTGAAACTTAATCGTAAAGTTATGTTTCACTTGCTGGCGCTATTTCATTTGATAAAAAAGAGTTGCCTTGAAGTTGCTTTTAAACTATTTTTAATAATTATTGATTTATAATCGCACTAGCATCCACCCGCGGCTTCTCAAGAGTGGTTTGTCATATTATCAGGCCATATTCTATCTTTATATCAAATTTTATCAAGATCAGTCCAACCGTTTAGTTTTGAAAACCTAGAAGAAAGATAGAAAGTGTGTTTCTAATTTTAAAATTATGTGACAGTGTGAATTACTTTGATGTCCTAATTTTTTTACAATGAATTTCTATACGTAATAAATAGACATATAGACATATAGATATACATATTACTAGATGACAAAAGTGAAAAATTATTCGAAAGAATTGTAAATTTTTTATGGGGAGTTATTGTTATTAATGTCAAAATTATATTTGCCCTGAATGAGGCAGCACTAAATTATATTCATGATTATTGATTAACTTATGTAACTACTCTATTGTACGAGTATTAGGAAACTGTAATATTAGATGATTTTTTTAATTAATAAATAATATTTGACTTCAAGCATGCCATTAAAAGATTCATGATTTATTTCAATCATTATTATAAATACAACATTGTCGGTCGAAATACCAATAAAACGGTAAGTGATAAATCCCGTATTTATAATAATGACTCAAGGTTTGCTGAAAGAAAGCTCTTATTAGGGTTAAGCTTTCAAAACACCGCTTACTATCAAATTATAAAAAAAACTTGAGAGGTGTCAAGGGACACCCGGATGGAACGTAGTTCCTTTCGATTAATTAGTGAATTGTTATTATTTTTTATTATTTATTATGTACAAAAAACCTGTATACAACAATAATAATCGTCGCGACACCACACTGTCCAATGCGAAATAGAAAGACAAAACGTAAATAACTGGCTTGCTTTCTAAGAGAGAGAGAGAGAGAGACAGACAGAGAAACACGCGCACGCCGCACGGCTTACAACTATAGCAAAAAGTGTCGTTACAACTTTTGGTCTTAATTTTTTTCCGTCTAGCCCCCTTTCGCAACGCGCGATAAGGAACTTCGTTCCAAAACTTCGCCTGTGTAACACTCGAAATCGAAATCGTCTTGTCTTACCTAAAACAAGATTTGCCAAAATTTGAAAGAGTTTCTACCGCACAGCTATTAAATTATACAATAAAATACCGAACAGTGTAATATGTATGTCAGATAATTCATTTAAATCATTTATAAAAAAACATCTTATTTGCAAAAGTTATTATAAGTTGGTCAAAGCTTTTGCTGATAAAACAATATTTAAATTTGATGAATTGTAGTGATTACCTGACATATATAAATATATTATATATATTTTTTCTTATGATTATTTAATTATAATTTAAAATTTGACGATGCTTTTGCAGACCTTAACTTATTATTTTTTGAACTGTTTCACTCTTTCTTTTTATAAATTGTAATAACCACATATATGTATGTATCCGTTGTTTAGGTATGTAATTAAGTGACATATTTAAATTATTTGATCTGACTTGCCCAAGCACGTGTAATTTGTCAAAGGATATGAATAAATGAAATGAAATGAAAAAGTAAATGTCTATTTTGTAAGTTGTTTCTGTCTGTAATTTATTTGTGTAAGAATACAGAAAAAAGCAATCCGGTGCCTCCAAGATATATGATACTGTAAATAGTGTCCAACCATACTCGAATATTATTTTTGTAAGCATAATTGGACAGAGCAAGTATAAACGAGCAAGCGCGGGAATAATAACATTACTTTTGTTTTCTTAATGTAAGCTAAGTTTGTTTGGATTTGTTTGCTTTAAGCAGGGTTGTAGTCAAGGGATTTGGAAGTTTAGTTAATAATAACAAATTATAAATACAGTATTATTACTATCGTAACATTGTGTACAGGATCTTGTTTCCTGAATTTACTGGCTTGGTCGCGGAGAAACAGGCGGTTAAATTGACGTTTCAAAGTGATCCTTGTGATTTTCATGAAAAAATTAATATTAACTGATCACACCACTAGTACTAGACACTTTGTTTTTCCTGCCTGCAACTATTAACTGATACCGACAGGTTTTAGCCGTCGCTTCCAACGGTTGCAATTATTCTTCTTAGCGCGTCAATAGCTCTATTTGTACCGTGTAGACAGGATCACACTGTGTCAGTCGATGAGACACCTGTTGGTGTGCCCTTTGTACCCGAACACCTGCACGATGAAGGATTTGAAAATGGCTTCTCCTGGCACCGTCAATGTGGCCGGGTACCTGTTTAACACGCTTGCAATGTGCAATGGTAACGCGTAACTTTGAGTCAGTCCGCGATTGACCCATATCAATTGTGGATGCGCCCGCTCGAGTTTTTACCGATTTCGAAAACTGAATAAACTTCTCCCTGATCATAAAATCTAAACTATACAACAACTTCGTGACGGAAGCAAATTCTTTGCCGTATCCGCGTTGTTACCGCACCGCGTCTACTTCTGTCGCTGACAGATATCAAAGACCGTTACTGAATTAATCAAGAAGAAAAGAACAGCCGAGAAGAAGTGCTACCAAGCTTGGGATCTGTACGAAAGGCCTATCAACGAACCCTTGGACGGACGGCAACGTGTCCATATTGAGGTGATCGGAGCTTATTTAGTGCAGCGTTCGTCCACGCCACAGAACGACTGCTTTTCGTGGTAGCTTCCGATATGCTGCCAAGAAATGCTGGAATAATCTACCCCCACCAGTTCGAAATGCAAAATCGGTTCACTCTTTTAAAAATTCACTTAAGAAAATTATATTGCTATAACAAATTACTCCATCAGTAGGTAGTCGTTCTGGGCCTACATTTAGTTTGATTTAGTTGCAAAAGCTACTTTTGTTCTGTATGTTAAATTAATAATTCCTCAAAATATCTATTATTTTATTTATTTAATAACTTGCAGAAATTTGTTGTTTATTTAACTGTTATTTTTATTATTTAGTATTGATCTCATAAATAGTCTTGCTTTAATAAGTTAGGTATGTGCAATGTTTAGTAGCTATTGTGTAAAAATATTTATTTAAATTTTAAATTTGTGTTTTTTTATGTTAATTTTATATGTTAATTAATATTGTAAACGCGTGTTTCTATTTTCTGCTGCTCTCATGCACTAAAGGCGTCACATAATACCAGCGCTACAGTAGCTATGTGTTACGTTGGCACACCGCTGAGTGACGACCTTTTTTGTAGTCTTGTATTTGGTATAAGTATAACTGTTGTATTTATAGAATGTAAAAATGAACACAAAATAAATATTTTTCTATTTTATAAGAAGACGAAGGTCCGTCTATTTTCTTCTTCTATCGCTTGTACTAGTTATTTTATTTGCCCGCAAGTGGAGTCGCGTTTAGTGATATAATTTCATTGCCGCGCCGAAACATTGACTATTAACTACACACTACGAGTATTATATTATAAATGCGAAATTTTGAATGTTTGTTTGTTACTAAATCACGTTGTAACGGCTGAACCGATTTCGATGAAATTTAGTATAAACGTAGATTATAACCTGGATTAATACATAGGCTACTTTTTGTTGACAAACAATGCGCGCGAAGGCGCTGGCGGAAGGCAGTTGACTATAAATTATATTGAACAAAAAACAAAAATGGATTCAGGGCAGAAATAACGATAAGGCGGGCGGCCTTATCATTATTTGTGCATTTTACTATTTGCTTTGTGTCTTCTATTTTATTTGTAAATTTTTTTTGTATGGTCTATGATAACGTTTTTTCAAAAAACAAAATTCATACAAAATACAATAACCGAATGCATGTGCTTGACGTCAGCGTGGACGCAACGGTTGTAATGTATGAAATTCATGAAATTCTAAGGAAGATGTCAGACCACCTGCGTGGCGATAAGACGCGCTTTTTTTTAACTTATAAGGTGGCAAACACGCTTACGGCCCACCTGATGGTAAGCGGTTACCGTTGCTAGTGAAGTCAGTTGAGGCCGCAAGCATGGCTGAAACATTAAGCTAACTTTATTATAGCAGTATCAAAAGTCCCGGGAAATACCGGTTCAGTGCCAGTATCGTACTATAAATTCCCGGGATTGAGAATGGAGTAGTTGTCCCAGCACTTACAAAGGTTCACAGACACAATTCCTAGTTTCAACCCTGTATAACCGTGCAGCGTTCCGCTCGCAAATTGTTATTAAAATTCTCATAGCTCGCGCTTTTTACTGTTTAAATGGATTGAGAGTGAGCTTATGTCTGGTTTGTGAGCTTTAATACGGAAAACATTTTTTTGTTACAGAAACGTGGTCTCTCACAGACTATGGGCGTCATAAGTAGGCTCAAGATCGCTCAGCGTGCTGTGAAGAGGGTGTTTCTCTACGAGATCGAATCAGAAATAGGGAAATTCGTAGACGAACTAAAGCCACTGATATAGCACAAAGGATTAGCAAGCTGATTAGCAAGCAAAGGATAGCTCGAAGAGCTGACAGCCGTTGGGGCAGAGAGGTTCTCGACTAGGAACAAGAACTGGAAAGTGCAGCGTAGAACGACCCTCCACTAGATGGAAGCAAGCCGCATAATATCGGTCGCTCTGGCCTCCCCATAGATTTCTATAGTGGAGGCCTTTGTTCTGCAGAGGACGTCCTGTAGCTGATATGATGATGATACGTAAACCATTACAAAAACATGATGATTTCATGTTTAACACACTAGGGGCGACAGACGCCAGGTAACCAGACTTTCAGGTTTTTACAAGATTCATTTCAGTGAATGTGCGCAAGATCTTCATTACCTTATCCCTCCTTCCTGCTTCCACCACCGGACAAGCAGACGTACTGCCCAGTACCAACCATACCTGATCGGCATACCACTTTGCTGTGCCAAACGATTTGCTTCAACTTTTCTTGTTAGCACAAGTAAGGAGTGGAACTCACTTCCGGCGTATGTTTTTCCCAACCAGTATAATCTCGGAGTCTTCAAGTCCAGAGTGAATAGGTTATTTCTAGGCAAGCGTCCTCCATCTTCGATTACACTATCACTTACCACCATGTGAGGTAGCGGTCAAGCGCTTGGCTATCATCAATTAAAAAAATAGTAATAATAATGCTGGACATTTCACGCAGCGCTATCTAGCTTCAAACTAAACAAATCTATGGGAACCAGATAACTGATATAACACATATATAGATACCTGTTTTTTTGTAATGTTAGAATGTTAAACGAAATGTTAGAGCAATTCACCAGCTTTACTAACATTTTTTTCTCAGACGAAGCACACTTCCATCTAAATGGGCATGTTAACAGACAAAATTGCCGTTACTGGAGTGACACTAATCCGAAATTAAAACATCAGAAACCTCTGCATTCTCCCAAGGTCACTGTATGGGCTGCTTTATCAGCAAGAGGCATTATCAGTCCATACTTTTATGAAGATTCAAGGGGACGTGCAGTTACAGTAAATACAGAGCGGTATATCGTCATGCTACAAAACTTTTTTGCCCCGGCGTTGCAGGATTTTGCTGGTTTTAATCAACGGTCATGGTTTCAACAAGATGGTGCCACTTGTCACACCTCCAATGACTCGTTAAGGGCAGCTCGAGTAATTTTTGGCCAAAAAGTGATATCGTAGAGAGGTGACATTAACTGGCCGCCTCGTAGCCCAGATCTATCCCCAATGGATTTTTTTCTATGGGGATACCTCAAGAGTATAGTTTATAACACCAACCCAGTGACTCTTGAAGAATTAAAGGATCGTATTCGCGCAGAAATGCGTATCATTTCATCAAGCACGTGTCAGGCTGTCATCGAAAATTTCCACTCGCGATTGCAGCAATGCCAGAATAATGAAGGATCGCATATGGATGACGTTATTTTTAAAAAATAAATTGCCATTTTGTCTAGTTTCGAAAACAATAAACAGTTTTTACCTTTGGCTATTAGTTTATTTTTAATCATCATTTCAAATATAAAAAGACTTATGGTCCACCCTGTACTTACTTCAATACATAAAGAAATGCCCAAACCCGGAATAAATATCTGCAGACCATGCAAAGATTTGTCCTGCAGCGGAGATCGAATCCGCAACCTCCTGCGTCTCAGCCGGCTATTCGCCCAGTGTACCACAGAGGTCATCATACTCGTATATAGCTGACACTTTATTAATCCTCATAATGGACATCCTCGGATCTCTTACTCAGCACGCAGACCCAAGATAAGATATCCCACAAGGGGTTAGTCAGAGGCAATGCCAAACATTACGTTTGATACTGCTCATTTTTTACCTCAAACTAACAGCATTTGATTTTATATTCCCAACATTTCCATGACAACAAGCGAAAAATATTCAAGAATGCAAATTATTTCGAGAACGCAACCATTGGGTCACGTCTGACTTTTATTAGTTCCCATTGAGTTTTAGAACTGATGTAAGAGTACCGTTAAGACGACCTATGCACACGACGTATTTTAAAAACGCATACGACGAGCGTTTTCTACGCCGCGCCGTAGAGGCCCAAAAAGTAGACTGCATCGTTTTTATCTATTCAAACACAAGTACTAACTTTTTATTCGCGTTTGAATCGATGCAAATGCTGGAATCTGCTTTTTGGGCGACTACGGTGCTGAAAACGCGCGCCCTATGCGCGTTTAAAATACGCTATGTGCATAGCCTATTATAACGGTACTCTTACTTCAGTGCTAAAACTCAACGCGAACTAATAAAAGTCAGATGCGCCGTGTGCATAGGCCCTAATCTCGTGATGAGGGACAAATATGTGGGAATTAAAAGTTTATTATGAATTTACTACAATTCAGGCGCCAGGATTCTTTAAACGCTTGATGAGATATCCTTGAACTGAAGACCAATTCCTGTTATTATATCTAGCTAAATTCAATTTACGAATGATGATGATTATACTCTGCAGTTTTCAGAAACTAACCACACTTGCTGACTTACCACAAAACCATGCAAAGTGCAAATAAGGTAACCGCTTAATCCCAGCTCGATCGCGTACCTGGCCAAAGTGGAAGCTTTGGCACAGCTTTCCTCGTAATTATCACCTTGGCAAGCCTTCCAGCTTCTTTGCTTGGCCACAGAAATAACTACAGCTACTAACTGACCCGCTCGGCTTCGCACGCCAGGTGTTTTAGTAAAAACATACACCTCTTTTGTAGTCGGGTAAAAAGTAGCATATGTCCTAATCTGGTCATAACCTATCTGTATACCAAATTTCATCGAAATCGGTCTAACAGTTTAGTCGTGAAAACGTAACAAAAAGACAGAAAGACTGAGTTAGTTTCGAATTAATGAAATTATATAGTACTAGCTTCTGCCAGCGGCTTTGCACGCGAGGTTTGTCAACAAAAAGTAGCCTAAGTGTTAATCTAGGTTATACCTAATATACGTACATACCAAATTTCATCGAAATCGGTTCAGCCGTTACGACGTAAAAGAGTAACAAACATCCACACATACATCCATACAAACTTTCAAGTTTATAACATTAGTGGGATTATGTACAAACGTTTCACTCTATCGTGTAGGACAAGCAAGTTCACCACTCAGTTTAATTTTTACAATGCATAGTCTTATTAAACCAGAATCAGCAATAGTAGGCAATGTCGTACCTACTACAAATATAAATTTAAGAAAAGAAAGAAGTCATTTATTTACTTAAACTGTACACAAGGAGCAGACGCGAACATATAAGAGTACATTATGATATAAGTGCGGTAAGTTGAAAATTACAGCCGAGGCTACAAGAAAGCAGAGGCTGTCATACGACGTTTTATAACATATTTGCGAGGAAATAAAACTCGGACTTTCTCGGAAAGAAAAAGCGCGCGGAATAATTTTTACTTGTTCACAAATTAGCGATGCGCGCGCATCAGCGCTTTTCACAAAAACAGTTTATTTATACAGTTTTATTACTAATAAAGTAAATCAATATTTTTTGTTTTTATTAGAGATAAATGGTTGTAATTTATTGTCAAAATTAATTAAATTAAAGAATTAAATGTTTACTTTTTATATTTTATCTCCCAAAGTTAATTTTATTCATAAAATGTTGACCACTTTTTTGACATAAAAACTCTTTGCTAAGATTTAAAAAAGTACTGTTCGTTTTAAACGGAGCATCTTGATAAACCGTTTTACCTTATTAAAAAGAAACTCGTGCGTTTTACATTACAATAACGCACAAGTACGTAATGACATACATTACGATATTGAAATTGGTGAAATAAGAGACCCTTTACGAGCAAATGTGTTATAAATGCACATTTACAATTATACACAAAAACAACATATAGACAATAGGAAGTAATACATCACTACATAATAAAATAATTTAAATGAATGCATGGAGAAATGCTGAAAATCAATTTATTGCGCAATATGGATAGGTACAAGGTATTACATAGTACAAGTGCAGTTACATTCATTCAGCGTTTTACGCATGCAATATCAAGATTAATTAGAAGGTTTCATTTTGATTGTACTAATGTCAAAATTATTGTCTTTATAATTATTATTAAACAAGATTCTTGTCATCTAAATATTCCTTAAAACTATGATAAACTTAATTACTGATTTAAACGGGTATTTCTCGTAAGAAAGAAAGAAAATATTTTTAATAAGCCAACCACTAATGACAACAATTAACAACACAAAAAAATACAGCACAACAAAAGATTACACAGATATAAGTTATTAGTAGCCGCTACAAAAGGTTCCAACTCAGCATTTTGCTATGTCACAGCAAGGTAACACAGCGCTGGTCTTCCGTTGGAACCTTTGTGAGTACCTATACGGAAGTCTGCTAACATATAAAAATAAACAAGTAGATGACTTATAATAAGACTCAACTAGCATAATAAATAAAAATATATAAGTAACATAATTAATTCAATCAGTGCGCTTAGAGCTGAAACTGGCATACTTATCATACCGAAACAAACACTTATCGCGTATATACCTTTTTCTTAACACAGTCGAAACATCGGGAAAACAAATAAAAAAGTACATGCGCGGTTATTACCCGTTTAAATCAGTAATTATGTGCAGTGATCGCGAAAGTTTGAAAAATACTATTAAGCTTTTTCTGGGTGCGGCACGCTAACTGATAGACGAAAAATCGAACCTATTAGAAATATAAACTAGTGGTTCGCTTCGAACTGAGATCTCGCGAGTCTCTGTTTAAAACAAAAAAATATTATTTGTCCTATCAAAATAGTGCCTCGAAATAAATACCCAACTAACTTGGCCTATAGTTTCATTCGAATTACAGGTAACGGGAGTTCATGTTATGTGGTTATACTTTTTTGGGGTACAATTTGCAGTTATTCTGGTTTTCAGACTTTTGCCTATATTTTTGTTATATAAGCTACGTGCATACCAAATTTCAGCACTGTGGGCTCACTGGTGTACCCTGTGAATGTCAAAGTTCAGTTTTTACTATGGCTAATAACTCATAAACTATAAGGATTTTACTAAAAATAAAAACGGAGTCTAAATTTACTAATGGAGACTTTTCATTTGATGTCCCAATTTTTTTTAACATTGCATTATCTATTTATTTATCCGTTTACAGTGACAAATATATAATTTCAAATCAAAAACAAATTATTTTAACAATAATTTATTTGCCTAAAATTAAAAACATGTACATGATCTAAGGAATTACTAATATACTTGAGTAATGATAATTTTAAATGAAAACAGTGCACAAAAATAGTATTTAGTGTGGCTTTTCTGGAAGAAATCGCTCTTGGCGATAAAACCGTTCATTACATAGTGTAATTTACATCTTTATTTTTTCTTTGTTGTTATTTTTTTATAGTATTACGCGCACGGTTCAGCATCGTCAACATTAAGATGGTGGTCCTTTTTACATGTTCAATTTACGCACTGTTTTCATTCGATAGCACGAGTTTCTATAAACATCTAACAAAATCAAAACATTCAGTTTTTATAATTAAACGTATAGATTTTGAAAAATTGTATCCATGAATAGAACCTTATAAACATACGTATTAAAAGCTTTTTTGTAGTTGACCTTATAGTTTCATTTTCATTTTATTTTTACCCCTTTTGAACTCCAATATCTAAACAAACCTTCCCCACATTTTGAGCTAATTTAGTCATACCAAAATTGTGCCATCACTACCTACCTATGTATCAAATTTCACGATGATGATGACGCTTCGAAAGTTATCCTCGGACAAACAAACATACATACATACAGACATACTTACATACATATATAGGGTGACAAATGGGAAGTTGCCTAAAGTAATCATTTATAATTTTGAGATAGGTTCAGGAAAAAAATTAATAAAAACATACATTGAATCACTGAAGTAGTCATTTTTATTTGGATAGGTTTCAGTTTAATTGAACATTTTCAATAGGCACAATTAAGTTTAAAAAAAAATGACAAAATCTGGCTAGGGAATGACTATTAATGGTAAATATTTTCGAAATGATCCCCATCTAAACTTGCACAATAATCAAGTCGTTTTTGAAAGCTATAAAAACTTTGTTCAATTGTAGATGAAGAAATATTAGAAATTCCTTTTCTAATAGCTTCTCTCAAATCATTTTTGGTCTTGGGTTTATCTTCAGTTAAATGTGGATTTTCAGTACCCCAAAAACGGTAATTTTGTTTATTGACATATCCGTTCAAATAAAAGTGAGCCTCGTCTGAGAAAATTATGTGATTAATATTGATCTCGTTGTTTTCCAATTTATTTGTCATAACTTTACTAAACTCAATTCTTTTTTCTTTACAATCTACGGTGAGCAATTTATGAGTTGTGATTTTGTAAGGACGTAACTTGATGAACTTTTTCATTATTAATCTTAGTGTCTCTCGATTCAGTTTTAAAGCTACTGCAGCTTTTCTTATTGAATCCGTTGGGTTATTCTTGAAATGTTCTTCTACCTCGGCAACCTTATCTTCTGTGGTAACTGTGTATTAAGGACCAGGAAGATCATGACGACGATCGTCAAGAGTATAATAATTGATGAAGTTATCAATTACTCTAAGAAAGAAGTAAAAAAAAAATTAAGACTTCATTAAAGAATACGGTCATACTATAAAGTCAATTTTTTTTTTATTCTTACCTTCTAAGAGTATTTTTACTAGCTACTCTTTTACTTCCAAACTTGGTACGAAAACCTCTATATGCTTCAGTATAGTTTTTACCTCTAGAATAAAAGCACTCAATGAGATACACCTTTTCTTCGTTCGTAAGGTCACTCATTTTAAAGTACACGTACTGCTCTTTATGGCGTCTCAATAGAAACTGACAACGTTCTAGAATATACCTACGTGGGCCCAGCCTTATACTGTAGAATAAAGGAGGAAAGAGATGCATATACTTTAGGCAACTTCCCATTTGTCACCCTGTACATACATACATACAACGCTGATTTGCCTAAGTTGATTTAGAGATCTCGATTCGCTCGATCATTAAAAAACTACACTGAACATAAATCTGCTACACATATGAAATACAGGACTTCAGATTCGTATTTTGTATGAGAGGAACACTGAAACCTAAGATTACTAAATATTACCTAATACCTACATATAATAATATCTACACATAACAGGGAGCCTTGTTTGTTTTAAAACATATAGTAAACAAATATATTTTTTGTTAATTAAACATTTGTGAAAATCTGTATACCTATATCAAATTTAATGTTAATCCCTAAATTATGCATCTTGACGTCTAAATTGGTTCATGATACATCCGAATTTGAAATCTAATATGCGCGTAATAAAGCTCATTTTACATTGGAAAAGTGTTACAGTGACACACGCCTTGCTTGGCACACTTTCAATTTGTTTTTTTTTTTTGCTTAAAATCTCGTTCCTGAAATTGCATACGTAGCTTAGGTAAGCCAGGATTTTCCGGTGTGGATTTTTACATTTTCTAAGTGTTATCACGACGTAATTTTGATTATATCTGCATAATTTGCGTTGTATCTGAATGCCACCACTGAATGTTAAATAATCGACCTAGTAACCCTCATTGTTTCTCTATGTCCGTCTGTCTGTATGTTTGACCCATTACAGACGGTTTTCTAGTAAACGATTAGTGCCGTAAAGCTGTAATTTACACAAAAATACGTTTTAGTTACGATATTCAATATTCATTAATTAATTAATTTTAATTTTTATGTGTAGGTATGACATTATATACTTTATGTATAATAATATTAATATTTATGTAATTTTATGATTATATTATACATTATAATTATGCATTTTTTTATATTATCTATATCTTATTTTGTTCACATAGATCCTGTCCATCCAAAGGTTGCCTGGAAGAGATCGCTTTTAGCGATAAGGCCGCCCATTGTGCTTATTATTTAAGAGTGTATTTTCTTATAAATGTTTGTCTTTAAATGGTGTGCAATAAAGGAATTATCTATCTATCTATTAAAATCACAAGGATCCTCCGCAACAAAGCCAGGAAAGAATCAGGCAAGAAATAAGGTAAGATTTTTACGATGGGCGCGCGGCCGACGGCCAAAAAGCGACATGATGATGTTAGCTGTAATCTGTCTCATGCGCGCGCAAACCGACAGCAAAACGCACATGATGAAGTTAGCTAATAACTGAAGTATAACTTCTTATTGCGTACATAAGTACACACGCCCGTTTTTTTACTTACGCCCTCCTTCGTCTGGTTATCGTTGAATAATTCAAAACTCTATGATGTTTTCTCAACACTTTTTTGATACTTTTTAAGGGATTCTCAGCACATCTACTGTAAGAAAAACTATCAAAGCTGAGTAGACTTTACTAGTTCACGAGCAGTATTTGACCAACTTATGTTTGTGTAGTTGGGTTTGCAAATATTTCATATAATGTTCCTACAAAATGATCAAAATGTACTGCAAAATTTACTTTGTATTTAAAACGACTAGGATACAGCTGTACTGACTACGGAACTCTTCACGTTACGTGGCCTGACACGCACTTGACAATTTATGTTTATATTAATCTAGGACATGAGTGGGTTAATATTTATAAATACACCAACTCAAAATAAAGAACTTCTCATCAAAATACCGTCACATGTGGTAATTTCAATAACTATTATGTAAACGATTAGGTATATGTATCTAAAAGTTGTGTTAATTAAGTTTTTTTATAATTAGTTGATAACATAAGAATATATAATAAATATTTACATGACTAAAATAGAGAAGAAACAGTTGAATCATGTAAAGACCGTTGAAAACGATCCATAGATAGCTCAACTAGTCCAGATCACTATCAGACAGAAGTGTCCCCAAGACACTGGATGCATTGCCCCGCTGGATTGCGATCCTTATGCGTTGACCCAGGTAAGCGCCAGCTCTCGGATTACGCGTACATTCAAAATTTGTGTTACGTAACTAACTAGATTTGTTTTGTAAAGAACTTCTCATTAAAAAAACGTCACAGAGAATATCAAAATATGTATTTATGTAAATTGTCATCAAACGTGTCAATACGAGGAAATCAGAACATTCGTCAGTAGGTAAATTAATAATTACGTACAAAATGTAATCAAATAACGTAGAGAGCCCTCACTATAGCAACGGAGATGCTCTTTTATGTAAAGGTTTGGTGTGACTGGAGGCGAGTAGCTGTCTAGTTCTTAAATAATAAATAAATAATGCTGGACATTTCACACATCGACATCCAGCCCCAAATTAAGCAATGCTTGTACTATGGGAATCTGATAACTGATACTTATATACATATTTTATGTATACATACTTATAATATATAGAGAAATAGCCAAACCCGGAACAAATATATGTAGACCCTGCGAACATTTGTCCCGCAGCGGAAATCGAACCTGCAACCTCCTGTGTTTCAGCCGGTTATTCGCGCTGCGCCACGGAGATGGTCAAATACTTCCTTTTAAACTATTGAAGATGTTTTATACAGCAGTATTTTTTAAACTTTCACGATCACTTTACATATTTACTAATATTAAACGGGTATTTATCGCAGATTTACCTTTTTATTCATTATTATCATTATTTGGTTTTTAGTTTTTTTCTCGAGCCTTTTTGTTTTTACTTCTCTATGAGTTTCTCAACAATAAACAAACATTGCTAACATAGTAATTTTGTAATAAAAATTATTTTCATCACATATGCTCTGAAAGTTGGTCATTGTAAACTCGATAACGGCTCCGTAAATTGGATTTACGGCCGTAAGTTAATTTTAAAATAGAATGAGGCTAGTTGCAATCATATTATGGTAAAGTTTAATACAATCTCCGTGGAAAACACTTAGTTCTATTAAAAAACGAAAGACGCCACATTATTGTTATGCTATAATGAAATACAACCTCCATGACTAATTCTTATTTCTATTTAAAAATTAATGAAGCCATAGTCTAGTGAAAAAAATAATAATGGATACCGAAAACACAGTTTTTTCTATTTTAGTTTCCTCGCATTCGTGAGGGAAAGTTATGCGTTATATTGTAAGCAATCAATAACACCCTCGATTAGCGTTCTCACTCGCATTCGCTCACTCGTACGCCAAAATAAGTCTGGTGTAAATTAGATCGCTTACGGCCCTTGTATAAAAATGTACTATACCAATTCGTACCAAAACTTTTTTGCACATTTTTTAAATAATTCTGTATAAACAGAATATAAGCTCAGCAACATAAGTTGATAAATACTTGTGATTTTAAAATGTCTAAGAAGCACTTGTGACTTTAACACAGATAAACAAAACCGCTGAAATGCCTGAAATCGGATTTTTAGATTGTCCATAAAAACCAAAAAAATATTGTTCGTAATCTTTGACTATCAAAATAGTGCCAAGTGCAAATGAATAACCAAATAACATGACCTACAGATTCATTCAAATTACAGGTAACGGGAGCTCATGTAAATTAGCACTGTGGGATCACTGGTGTATCCTGTGAATTTTGTCAAAGTTTAGTTTTTATCATGGCTAATTACTTAAAACGGCTTCTCCGTTGTGGACCGGTTTGGATGAGAACAACGAGAGAGATCTCTCTCTATGAGTATGGAGAGATTTAGGGGAGGCCTACGCCGTGGAGGCGACTATTGCGGAAGAAATAGATAAATAAGACTAAAATAGTGGTAGTATAATTAGTATGCAAATTTAAGTGATTAAGTAAGTAATGTAATGTACGCAGTAGAAATAAAGGCTTGTTTTATTAATTACTTAAAAAGTATAAAATTTAAACTAAAAATAAAAACGGGATCGAAATGTACTCACAAAGACCTTACATTAGACGTGCTACTTGACCTAATAGCCCCATTTTGTTTTTTTTACCCTCTTGAACCCCAATATCTCAAACATCTCTCTTGTTAAATCAATTTATGTTGCTGATCTGACTGATGACCCGCTGTCACCTGCGACGTACCCCAAACGCTGTCACTGAATCCGTTCCTCTCAATTCATATAATTTGTCATTAATTTGTAGCGAATTTAATAAATGAACGCACAGTTTGTAATAGTTGCTTGCTAATTATACACTATTTCATTTAAATTAACATGAGTTTATTTTAAATTTAAACGATTTAGTTCCTTTAACTGATTTGGACTTAGTACCAAAAAGATAAA
The DNA here is from genome assembly GCA_963924445.1 of Philereme transversata. Classification (NCBI taxonomy): domain Eukaryota; kingdom Metazoa; phylum Arthropoda; class Insecta; order Lepidoptera; family Geometridae; genus Philereme; species Philereme transversata. Next base: position 19,530,279 of record OZ004342.1, read on the forward strand.
ATCCCAAAAACCTTTAATCATTAACTTAATTTGTAACCTAAAATGGTTCCCGTATCTGTCAAAGTTTACTAAAGCAATGCAGCACCCAAAGGCTGTGTAGTAGAGATCGCTACATAGCGATAAGACCACCAATTGTATACATTCATTTCAACTCTGTTACTTTTAATTATTTTGTTATTATTGGTGTGCAATAAAGTATTATCTAATCTTATCTTATCTATACGTTAGATCTCTTGAATAACAATTAGACTTCATGGTAATCAAAGCAGTTCGCAGAAAGTCCTAGTTTCATAGGTTCAGAAAAGTGGTTAAACGTTTTTTGACGAAGCATGTATTAGCATGTATGAAAAAGGTAATAAGAGTATCACGTATCACATGTATCGCATGTCATAATAGAAGCAAGTGGAGGACAGTTTGTATGTATGTCCGTTGTTTTAGAATAAAAGTTCACAGGAGTAAAAAAATATGTTAAATGTAATTACTTGTTATTAATTCACTATGGGCCTCATAAGAAGGCTCAAAGTCGCTCAGCGTGCTATGGAAAAGGCTATGCTTGGTGTTTCTCTACGAGATCAAATCAGAAATGAGGAGCTTCGACGACGAACCAATGTCACCGACAGCACAAAGGATTAGCAAGCTTAACTGACAGACGGCATGCACATAAAAAAACTATATTATTTTTGTTTTTTTACAAGGTATATTAACTACAGTTGGGAGATCTTCTTTATCTTCTTAAGTTGCATTAACCTGTGTTAGAAGAGTCCTCACTTGGCTGTGGTCGTTAAGGAACAAAAACGACCACTGCCAAGTATAATTTCTAAACAATAAGTTTATACTATTAATAAATAAAAAAATATAGCTCGAAGAACTGACTGCTGTTGAGGCAAGAAGGTTCTCAAGTGGAGGCCACGCACCGGAAAGCGCAGCGTAGGATGCCCCCCCCCCCCCCCCCCACGACAGACGACCTGATAAAGGTTGCTAGAAGCCGTTGGGTGCAGGCCACACAAGATCGGTCAACCTGGAAATCTATGGGGAGGCTTATGTTCATCAATGGACGTCATTTGGCTACTTCTACTAGTTGCCAAAAGTTTAAAGAAATTCCCTTGTCAATACATCTATGAAAATCTGATGTACAAATGTTCACAAAAATATTAATTTGTTTAAGAAAAATAGCGAAAATCATAATTTTAATACTAGAAATAAAGATAAACTCGCCGTTGCCACTTATAGACTCCATAAAGTTAGTAAATCGTTTAAAGAGCAAGGTGTACGCTTTTATAACAAACTCCCAAGTTATTTATTTATTTATTTTTAACCTGTGTTGTCCCACTGCAGGGCAAAGGCCTCCCTTCCCTCTTTCCAGTTTTTTCTGTCCTTTGCTGTAGTGGGCCAGTCTGATAAATGCACATCTAAGTCGTCACGCTATCTCCGTGCTGGTCTGCCACGTGGGCGTGTTGCGTTAGGGACCCAATCAGTTGTGATCTTTGCCCATAGATCTTCGGGCATGCGGCAGATGTGGCCGGCCCAATCCCATTTGAGCTGTGCTGATTTTTTTGTGACATCCATAATCTTTGTTTGCGAGCGTAGTACGGAGTTCCGTATTCGGTCTGATAACCGGACACCTAAAATACTGCGCTCCATAGCCCGCTGACATACCTCGAGTTTGGACCTTTGTTGAACAGTCAAAGACCAAGTCTGTGCACCATAGGTGAGGATGGGGAGAACGCACATGTCCATGCGTTTGCGTTTAAGGCAGAGTGGTAGTTCGCCTTTCATTAATTGTTTCATCGACCAGTATCTTCTCCAGGCATTGTCAATGCGTCGAGCAACTTCTTTTTCTTGTCGCGCCTGGAAGGAGACAATCTGGCCGAGATACACATACTCATGGACATATTCGATCTCGACCCCTCAATGTGCAGCCGTTGTCGTGTGCTGTTGGTCATAAGCTTAGTCTTGGACATATTCATCGCAAGTCCAACCTCGAGGCTGGCTTGGTTCAGATCGTTCAGCATGCAGCCTAGTTCTATGGCTGAGGAGGAGAACAGAACTATGTCGTCGGCGAAACGGAGATTTGTTAACCGCCGTTCTCCTAAGATGATCCCCTTGTCAGCCCAGCTCGGTGTCAAGGTCTTAAAGACTTCCACCAAAGTTGCTGTAAAAAGTTTCGGGGAAAGCGGATCTCCTTGCTTAACCCCCTTTTCAATAGAGAAGGAAGGACCAGTGGAAGAAAGTTTAATCGCTGCTGTACTATGACTATAAATGTTTCGAAGTAGTTTTATATACGTTGGTTCTATATTCTGCTTCGTAAGGGAGTCGAAAAGGGAATGGTGTTTAATACTATCAAAGACTTTTGAAAAGTCAATAAACGCCAAATAGATAGGTAGATTAAATTCGGAATGTTTTTCCATTTGTTGGTTCGGACAGTGGAGATGATCAGTGGTAGAAAGGCCGCGTCGAAAACCAGCTTGTTCCGGCGGCTGGTGCAAATCAAGTTGGCCAGATATGCGGTATTCTATTACTTTAATAAATGTTTTGTATATGTGATATAAGGCTAATGGGTCTGTAATTAGAAATGTTGGACTTATCTCCCTTCTTATGAAGAAGGATGATGTTTGAATGACAGAACGATTTTGGGAAGTTTCCAGATTGTAGTATTGAGTTAAAAAAGTTTGTAATATGAGGGAGCAGCGCAGGTTCTCCTATTTTCAGGGCTTCGGTGGTAATACCATCCTCACCAGGACTTTTGCTATATTTCATGCTACTTAGAGCGCGATGAACTTCCAAGCCCGTTATTGGCGCTATGTTTTCTGAGCAAGAGTATACCGTATTGTTTACTGTAGAGGAACCTGTAGATGGGTCGGAATAAAGGGAACTATAAAAGTCGGTACAAATATCCATGATTTTATTTCTCTCGCCATGCATTATACCATTTTTGTCTCTAAGTTTCATTATTGATTGTTTTCCTTTTTCCGTGCCTTGCTTTGCTACTTTCAACGATTCATTTTTTTCTAAAGCTGTTTTTACTAGATTTGTATTAAAATTTCTAATGTCAGTACGTATTAATCTTTTAACAGATTTATCTATATCTCTATATTCAGCAGTATTAAATTTAAGCGAAAGCCTTTTTTCTATCAGGTCTTTTGTGTGGTTACTTAATTTTTCAAGTTTTATCTTATTTGGTTTTACTTTGCAACTGACTTTTTTTACACTGTTTTTGATATTATTATATTGTATTTCTAGATTATCTGTGATTGTATCTAGAATTTTAAAACTATTTGTTAACTCTAAGTTAAATTGATCCTGGCATGACATAAGAAAAGTTTTATCTATTCTATTTATACTATTTTTAATCATTTTCATTCTTTCGAGTTTTAGGTTGAATTTTACTACAATGCGTAAGGGTCGGTGATCTGAACTAAAACGAATTTTATTTATTGTCTCTACATTTGTTAACATCTGCCTGTTAGAAGCAAGGCAAAAGTCTATTTCATTTTTTGTTATGCCGTCCCGAGAGAACCAAGTCTACCTACGTTGAGGTTTTTTATAGAAAAAGGAGTTGCTAATACTAAGACTCTGTCCAAAGGCAAAGTTAAGAAGCTGTTTACCGCGATAGTTCCTTTCTCCCAGCCAATTCCAATTACGATCGGGTTGTCTTGCGGTTCTCCTTTTCCTAACTTGGCATTAAAATCGCCCATCACAATCGTCCAAGTACCTCGATGTTCATCGCATGCCTTATTTAGCAAGTCATAGAACTCTTCGAGTTCATCATCTGGGCGTTTTGAATGGGGTGCGTAGACTTGAATGATTGTGAGGATTTTCGTTTCTGTGATTTTAAATTTGAGTAGTGCTATTCTATCAAAGTAAGAAATAAACTCTATTATATTTTGTTTCCATCGCTTAGAAACTAGGAAGCCTACGCCGTATTGACTTCCACTTCCGTTGTAGTAAAAAATGTTCTTACTACGTTCAAGTGTATCTTCGCCATCTCTTCTTACTTCGGCTAATCCAACTACATCCCAATTTATGAACTCTAAAGCATTTTCCAGTTCAATTAGTTTTTCTTAAGTTCTTAGTGTACATACATTGTATGTTAGAATATTTAATTTATCGGAGTCCGTATTGCGTGCGATAGTTGTCTGACAGTTTAAGGCTCTCGCCCGGAGATTCACCTTGCCCCTGACCCTGGGGGCTCTTGGCCTACTGTCATGAGCCTCACCCCCAGTGTCGCCGGGCACTTGGGGACAGTTTCTTGTGTTGTGCATCATGATAGGAAGGGGTTTGGACCGTTATCCACCACGCTGGTCCAATCGCGGGTTGGTGGATGAAGCGCCAGAGCCTCGTTTGCTAGTCGGCAGGGTATACCACGAGCCGGTGAGGTTGGCTTGGATTCCGTAAGATGTAGTATGGAACCCCTTATACCCCAAGTCCCAAGTCAACTCCCAAGTGATGTACAAAAATTGATAATTAAGAAATTTTAAAACGTAATTAATCAAAATCTCTACAAAAAAGCTTACTATAAAATACCCGATTATTTAGATGATAGAGAAGCTTCGGATTGAAATTGCATCAACCCATTCAAAAATGTTACAATTTAGACGTCATTTATTTTCTTTATTGTTAAAATTAACCAGCCTTGTTTCTTGCCTTTCTTTCCTGGCTTGATGGCGAAGGGACAGGCAGTAAAATTGACGTTTCAAAGTGATCCGTGTGATTTTAATAAAGAAAAAGATACTGATTTTATTTTTGCCAGTGCACAGCGGTCAAGATTCAACGGTAATTATTTTTGTTATCTTTATTTTAGAATTCGCTTTTTTTAGCATTTGCTAACGTCATATAAACTTTAACTAAGTCAAATCTCACACTCCTCCGTGCGCACAATTATCTTAAAAACTGGTACAAATTTCACGTATTTTAAATACATTTTAAAACGATCTTTCTTTTCGTGTATTTTAAATGCTTAGTAATAAAGATACCTACTGAATAATTTATATTCTCTTTTCTATTGAAAAGTCTTTTTCATGATGATTTTAAAACTTAAACACTATCATCAGGAAAGTCTTTAAAATTATACCACGTCTCACAAAAATAAACAAAAATATGCAATTTCTGAAAACTACAACTTTATTAGCAGTTTATACAAATAGCGGTATCATCCCTACATTAAAATTTCGGAGCGCAAAATAATATCGTCCCTCGTTAAGTTCGAGATAAAATATAGTCGCAAATCTAGCCGTCCTAGCAATAAAACTCCAGTTTTTTAAATTGCGGTGAAAGTTATTTGCCGGTCGTAATACCTTAATAATAATATTAAGAAATGGCGTGAATATCATCATCGTTATCCTCAGCCTGACTTCCCCCATTGTGAGGATGGACCTCTCCACGATTGTGCCATCTCCATCAAGATCATGAACCAGTCTCATATAGGTTTCACTGGTACGTGACAAGATGTATTTCAATTACCTGGTTTATTCTTTGCTTTGACTTTGTTAGACTGTTTATGACATGGAAGAGACGTCCAATTATTTCTAAGAAAACTTCGTGATTTAGATCAAACAATAATATAAATACTTAAATAAGTATTTATTGTAACACCGCCTCCTCCCACGTTTTTTCAATCCAACCCATCCAAAAGTAGAGGAAGAGATCGCTTTAAGCGATAACACCACCCATTGTACCACCATTAGTCTTTAAGTTTTCAAGGCTAAGTTTTTGTAATTTGGTGTAACAATAAAGAATTATCTATCTATCTTTATAATGATCATGGTATTTCTATTTAATATTATAACTGAGATGCAAGATCTTAAATCGAGTAGTCATATTTATGGCCGCCGTCCAATCACAGTCACCGGTTTTCAGAAAACCAGTACTTCAGCTCCAGGATAAAATATAATCACAAATCTAGCGGTTCTGGCCAATAAAGCTAAGGGGATTATTCCGAATCCACTCGTAATACTGTGCATTTTATTTGCACTGCACTCTGGGCTGATCCTTTGTAGCAAGGTTTTTTGCGAAAATTTTCGGGTGCGTTGAAAAATTGCACCTTGAATTGATATTCAATGCAGTGGAAATTCCGTTGAAATAGACCTGAAATTATTATTTATTGATGAACGCTGCTGTCTTTTTTACTTCTGCTTGCAATTTGTATTAAAAAAATAAGAGAAAAAAATATTATATAGAATTTATAAAGTAGGTCCAAATAAAAAAAAGTTAATTCTGAAATTTGATATGCGATCTTTAGTCACTAATGTCAATTAGAAATTTTTGGTATTACGATTTATAATATTGATAACAGGCTTCTGACGGTGGCTTCGCTTGCGTATTTTGTCAATTAAAAGTGGCATATATATCTTAAGTCAATATAACTTTTGTAACTATCATGATTATGAATGTGATCATGGTGCATGCAACTGCGTCGAAATACCGGGATACTCAAAAACTCACAAATCATGGTAAATATCCCATTTTTAGTACAAATCTTAACTCAGGGCATCTATCGATATAGGTAACACATTTCATTATATCGGTCCTTTAGTTGTGAAAACGTAAAAACCGATACAAACGTAATAAGCAATAATAAAAAATAATAAATATATAAATAAGTAATAATAATAAATTAATTAATTAATAATAAATAAGCTTATGATGCATTAACCAGTTTCTCATTTTATTGTAAGTATCCAGCTTGTAAGGATAAAGAGTTTTCATCCATTCAATCATTTCTTTCATTCATTCAAACAGACATTATATTATATATATTATTATTAGTATGGATTGTGTACTTTTAACCCCCAAACCTATTGTATTACAGCTACTAATTAGATCCATTCAAAAATAATAGCTTCAGAGCGCCTTAGAAAATTTTAAAAAGTTCAAATATAAAATGTACGAGTACATTCAGAATAACAGCTCAACCAAACGCTCAGTCTCCTAAATGTATTTCCAGTTTTATTTAAAGTAAATAGCAGAGTTTGGATGCTCTCCAAATTAACTCTTAAGCTCGGAACCACAATGATATGCGTAATGGCTATTGCTTTGTTTAAATACAATTAAAGTTTAGTTTTTATAAAGTTTAAGCTCCGTAAAACGACTACATTGTTAAACACGGGGACTGTTCAAATAAATATATAAAATTACAACAGCAGCATAAAAAATTATTTTCTTTTTTTCATACCTAAAAACATTCTTGCTAGTGGTTTTTTTATAACATTAAAATAGCAAACAAGCGTATCCACCTGATCATAAACAGTTACTGTAGCGGTCATTTGTAACACTAAAGTTAGCAGCACCAAACATTTTAAGGCGTTGCCGATATCTTAAACACACCGCTCTCAATCAACTTTGATCTCTTACATCTGCCGGGCGTCCCGTGACGACCAACTTATTTTAACCTTGAAAAACTAACGAGGTTTATGTTCAGTAGTGGTTGATATGAAAATATTGTTAAAAGCAACCTAATATCGGGAAAGGATTCAATTTATTCTTCTAGAATGCTGAAATAACTTAATTAGTTTGGTTCAAAACAGAAGTAATGCTGGCATCGTTGATTACGCTCTTAATTCCAATATCGCGTGCAAACAATAACAGTTTGATCTTCGGTGGAACAATATTCGCTGTTCATCGCGCGCATTGTTAGCCAAACACGGTAATAAATCAATCAAACTAGCATTGGACATCGTAATAAGGGAGTTAAGTTACAAACTCGCCGCGGGCCACAATAGGTACCTATTTTTTAACTAACCCTTAAAATATGGTTCACAAAAATTTATTTTTTGAATATGAAATACACATAATTTTCTTAACAAATTCAGTTTACCGGCAGAACTGTAAATTAAGTTAGAAGTGAACACTTAAGATATTTATTTAAAACGACATTTTTGAACTGAGTGTTTCCTAACTCTGTTCAAAATTTCTCAAGCCATTTAATTTGTAACCGAGTAAAACATTATTGAACACTGTTCTATTTGAAACGGCTTAGCCACGTTACGAATTGTTTGGTATAATAGGACCGTTATTATAGTCAGTCAAAGAGTTTGGTAGCCACGTCTTGTAACGAGGACCAACGCTCATAACTTGCGGCAGATTGGAACGTCACGCGTCCAGTAATCCAGGCATGGCGCGACAAGCATTGACAGGATTACTGCGCACTGTACCGTAGTTAGACAGCGATAGACGTTAGCAGGATAGCTTCTAATTACGTACATACATACTATTTAATAGCTACGAATTTATATTATACCAAGGCAACAATTTTATATGCAAAACCCACGTCACTTTCAACTCCCCCATTCAACTTCCCTCGAAGAAGAAGAGAGATACAAATAACCGGATCTGTTACACACACACCAGATTACAAAATATGTAGCAATGCTACGGCGTAGCATTATTCGTAGTGGGTGCTATGAAAAGCTAAATGTAAAGAAACCTAATTTTTACGTAGCTGTATAAACTTTAGCTGTAGAGATATTAGGTTTAGTTCAATTTCAAATCCTAACTTATTATCTTCAATTCCTAAAATATGACTCATAATCCTCCACTATTCCGAATTTAAATATGCAATAAATAAGAATTTTAAACGGACAATATAAAATTCAAGATTCCTGATCCGTTCCACCAATTTTCTGTAAGCCCCGCTCAGATGAGCAGACGTATGATATCCGTACAATATTTTCTGCGCAAAAATCTCTTCGACTCTTTTAAATCCCGCCTGTCCAGTCCAGTATTGGATTATAAGGAAGTCGAATTGAATGCGATGACCACAGAAAAGGATGCAGCTAGCGGCGAGAGGAGGAACCAAACATACGTCAGCTATTAAGCCCTACAACATAAAATTCCATGACATCGTAAACAGGTTTTTAAAACAACGATATTGTTATAGTTTGTTGCGCTATTCTGAGCTTTTACGTCTTGTAATATGTGAGAGTTTTGAATGGAAGGGATGAAAGAAAAGGCTTAATTTTGAAGGCGTGCCTAGTTGGACGTCGGAGGGATTTTCAGTGGGTTTTTTATGGAATTGCGGGATTGTCGCTGCAGGCGGTGGACAAATTGTTTTCTTTTTAAATCGGTAGTTGATGAAAGTGCTGGTTTGTAAGTTACAAATAACGTTAAATTTTGTAGTCGACAAAGTTTGTTTTGTTAGATTTATAACTTAGTTGTCGCGAAATTAAATTGCAGTGTCTTGAACTGTTTATTGTTTTAAACTAGATTATGACCTTGTTTTGCAAAGACAGCTTCCATGGTGCAGTGGGCGAATAACTGGCTGAAACGCAGTAATTTATCGGAAGTAGATTACACAATTTGGAGGGTACATCAAAACATAATTTTCTTGATGGTATGTCAACGTGTCTTTACAGGTCGGCCAGTTCTCACGTGCCTCTCTCATTGTAAGCACCTACCAAATTATAATAAAACAGTGCCAGCTGGCGGCTAAGGGGTAGTATTCGCACGGGTTACATCCCCCAAGAAGACGGCATACATCTATCATCAACCTATGGACAGAGGAATTGTGCAGTTCATAAGGGCACGTGGAACGCAAGACGGATTAAACCAAGACGGTTAGTTTTATTGAATTCCTGTACACACAGGAAGTTGCGGATTCGATTCCCGTCGTGGAACAAAATGTTTGTTCGATATATAGATATTTCATCCGAGTTTGAGTGTTTTCTGTATACTACAAGTGTGTAGTTGCAAAAAACAAATTATAAAAGTATATTATCAGACTAGTTCCCATACTACAAGCTTGGCTTTGTTTGGGGCTATATAGCGCTATATGAAATATCCAGCTTATTAAAAAAACTGGCCAAGTGCGAGTTGAACTCGCGCACGAAGGGTTCCGTACCATTACCAAAAAAAACGGCAAAAAAATCATGTCTGTTGTATGGGAGCCCCACTTAAATATTTATTTTATTCTGCTTTTAGTATTTATTGTTATAGCGGCAACAGAAATACATCATCTGTGAAAATTTCAACTATCTAACTATCACGGATCATGAGATACAGCTTGGTGATAGACAGACAGACAGACGGATATACAGACAGCAGTCTTAGTAATAGGGTCCCGTTTCACCCTTCGGGTACGGAAACCTAAATAAAGTTAAATGTATTCTGTCTTCGTATTGCTGTTCAAAGTAGTTAATAAACAACAGAAAATTATGTATTTTTTACTTGGACTGGAACATGCAAGTGCTAGAGATTTTAAATTGAATGACTTCGGGTTTTCGCGTAAAATTTAGGTTAAAATAAGCTTCCATTTTACACATTAAAAAAATTCTTAATCCCGGTGTCGTCCATCATGTCTGGCATGAAAATGTTTCCTTTTGAAAACTGGGTGTAACACGTTTTTCAATAGACGTCCCATGTCACAGAACAGGGGCACGGTATAAATAACTTTATTACATAGTATCCCACTTCCCACTAATATTATAAACGTGAAAGTTTGTATGGATGTATGTGTGGATGTTTGTTACTCTTTCACGCAAAAACTACGGAATGGAATTTAATTAAATTTGGTATGTATATACATTATAACCTGGATTAACACAAATATTACTTGTTATTTACAAACCACGTGGGCGGAAGCTAGTAGAGAATAAAGAATTGCGTATTTATATCTTAAAAGTAATTAATTAAATAAAATAAGGTAAATAATTTTAATTGGGGAAATTATTAATTAAGTAATTAAACTAGATAGCTTAATTTATATGTAAACCTTAATTACTCGTTACGACCACCCATAAAGCATCTATTTGCTTATTTATCTCATTATCTTGTAATGTGTACTAAAGATATTAAACACTAGGGTGATAATCGTGAATGTTTACGAGAAAGTTATTCCTACTATTTGCAGTTGGAAACCGCCGAGAGGGCAACTTGCGAAATGTGTCTTGTTGGACACAGCTACTACGTAATAGCGTGTTCTGTATGGCACCTATCATTTATAATAAGATACCTATAGCTGTTCGCAGATTGTCGAATTTACAAATATTCAAGAATAAACTAAATAAATAATAATAAATATTGCTAGACATTTCACACAGCGCTATCTAGCCCCAAACTAAGCAAAGCTTGTACTATGGGAACCAGATAACTGATAGAATACTTATATACATTTTTTTTATAAATATATACTTATAATATATAGAGAAACAACCAAACCCGGAACAAATATCTGTCGATCATGCAAACATTTGTTCCGCAGCGGGGATCGAACCCGCTACCTCCTGCGTCTCAGCCAGCCCACTGCACCACGGAGGTCGTCAACTTAATGACATGTTAGTTAAGAAAGCATATTAGAATAGAATATAGTAGAATAAAATATAATAGAATAGAATAATACTTTATTGTACACCAGGAATACATAAAAAAACTAATTTAAGCTAAATAAAGTACAATGGGCGGCCTTATCGCTGAAGGCGATTTCTTCCAGGCAACCTTTATATGATATTATATACCTTATACCTTTATACCTTATACCTTTATACCATATACCTTTATACCTTATACTTTTATACCGTTTACCTTTATACCTTATACCTTTATACCTTATGCCTTTATACCTTATACATTTATACCTTATACCTTTATACCTTATACCTTTATAGCTTATACCTTTATACCTTATACCTTTATACCTCATACCTTTATACCTTACACCTTTATACCTTATACCTTTATACCTTATACCTTTATACCATATTATGATGTTAATGAGTTTTTAGGTGACCAAAACATGATATAATTTTCACATTACATCAACATAAATCATAATTACTATTTTTGACATTTTACTATCCTAATTATTATTTGCTGATATTTTGGTTTTCTGAATTTAAGTAATTATGTAATTTTTAATGATTTTTGTATTTGCATGTTAAGTTTATTATTAATTATAAGGCAAAATCTAGCGCTTATATAAAACTCTTACCACCTAACATTGTACCTAGATTTACAAGGAATAAATAAACTGAATTTAAATATACTATATATGACACGTCATATGACGACCTCCGTGGCGCAGTGGGCGAATAGCCGGCTGAGATGCAAGAGGTAGCAGGTTCGATTTCCGCTGCGGTACAAATGTTTGCATGATTTACAGATATTTGTTCTGGATATTTTTCTATATATGTATTATAAGTATGTATTTAGAAAATAGAGTATATTAGTACTCTATAAGTTATCTGTGATATGGGATATCACAAGTTTGAAGTTAGATAGCGCTTTGTGAAATGTCCAACATTATATATATTATTATAAATACTAAATAATACTTTCTTTTTTGTTGTAATTCCCAAATGATCTGATAATTAACACTTTAAAACATAACACTATAAAATACATCCCACATCACACACACTAGGTACATATACACATAAACACACACGCACACACTCCAAATGCGATCAAGTAAACACATAGCTCAAGGGACACTTTTTTTATTAATTCAAATATCCTAAAAATTTGTCATATTCACTTTTTCTTGTAATTGTATTTCTTGTAAATTTAGTTTAAAATATGTATGTTAAAGTTAACAGGCGGACTACTTTGCCGCGTCAAATTTATAAAAGTTTAGTATTACGTACTGTAGATTCAATTTGGTTTAAATTCAGGACTATGCTAATTAGTTTATAATATACAGTAATGTAACTGTGAATCTAAGTATTAATAAATAAAATAAAATAAAGTATCTCTACTGGTTGTAGAGTTTTATACTGGGTTAGGGTTCGATCCCGCTGTGGGTATTAGCACCAATTCAGAAGGGTGAATAAATGTGAATAAATGCGAGCGTAATTTTCTGTCGGTATGTGTATGTAAATATCAGATAATATTCTAAGGCTTTTTTGAATTATATTTTGTGAATAAGTCTCATAAGGGCCTTATAAGAAGGCTCAAGTCCCTCAGCGTGCTATGGCGAAAGCTATGCTTGGTGTTCCTCTACGAAATCGAATCGAATAAAAGAAGATTCGTAGACTTACCAAAATCACCAACATAGCACAAAGGATTAGCAATCTGAAGTGATAGTGGGCAGGGCATATAGCTCGAAGAACTAACGGCCGTCGGACCAGAAAAGTTCTCACGCACTGGAAAGGGCAGCGTAGGACGGATGAAAATTAGACGTGATAAAGGTTTCTGGGAGCCGTTGGGTGCAGGCCACACAAGATCGGTCGCTCTGAAAATTTATGGGGGAGGCCTATGTTCAGAAGTGGATGTCTTTGGCTGATATGATGATAATTATGATGTCCGTAAAAACAATATTTCATCAGATATTCACTAGATATGGTCAATAGGGCCGGACAACACTAATGGTGCACGGCGGGCAATGTGAATCAACTAATTATTTACATATTGTATTCGAAAATGTAGATTGGCTTAGTTAGCTCTGCACGTATTGCCCATGTTTAGCGGAGTAAGCTAAGATGTCTCAGACCCTAGAGTAATTGCGTAGTTTTTTTTTTTTTCACTAACTAAATGCCACCAAAGGGGTTAAACTATTGGTTCAACCCGAACTGAGATCTCACGAGTCTCCGAAAAAATTAAAAATCCTTGAATAATAAAATAGTGCCCCAAAATGACAACCAACTTACTTGACCTATAGTTTCATTCAAATTACAAGAAACGGGAGTTCATGTAAACTGGATAACTTTTTGGGGTAGAAATTGCAATTATTCTAGATACTCCAAGTTTAAACGATTACTCGCTTTCCCTTGGTCCTAGGAGGTCGAATCTGTCTACGGGTTCGTCTCCTAAAGGCGGAGAGGACTGCTTAGTCTGATTGGTACAAATTTTACATTAAAAAAATGAAACGCTAAGGCAAACTACCCTCCTACCCCTCCCTCTCATTTTGCTATTAGATCGGAAAAATAAACGGTGCTTGGATTCAATAAGATGGCTCGTGATAATTTGTCAAAAAGAAACTATTTAAACCAAATTTGCTTGCTTTACCATACACGCAATACAATATTTCAACGATTTGTAGCTACAATAAGCCTGGAAGTACATTTATGGTAATTCCTACTCCTAAGTCTTTACCTAAACCCCTCACAAGGGGTCTGTGTTGTAAAGATGGAGATAAAGGGTGTTTAAATGGTGTTATCTGAATTATGACCACAATACAAGGGCATTTGTATGATAAGGGATAATTCTGAGTAATACAATTAACAAGAATGTTTATTTTATCATCATGTATTCTATAATAATCCACCAAGCTTATAAAAAAGTATTTATATTCATGTATTTATATTCATGTATTGTATTCATAACTTTCATGTATTGCATCCGCACGGTCGGTGCATTTTTCACTTTACGGTATGTGGTTTTCTTACTTTTAAATATAAACCGATTTAGAATAAAAATAATGGTAACGAATAAATAAAATAATATAGGTATATAAGAGCATAAGATAATATAAAAAAACACCAATAATATAGATTAGATTAGATAATTTCATTTATTGCGCACCACGAAACAAATACATATAAAAAATAACTACATAAATCTATGGATACAATTGGCCGTCTTATCGCTAAATAGCAATCTCTACCAGACAACCTTTGGATGGAATGGACTGTGTGGACATTACATACTAATACTGATGATATAAAAATAATAAATTATTACATGAATGAAAGTTACATGAATAAATAAATAAATAAATAAATATTGCTGGACATTTCACACAGCGCTATCTAGCCCCAAATTAAGCAGAGCTTGTACTATGGGAACCAGATAACTGATAGAATACTTATATACATTTATTTTTTTGTAAATACATACTTATAATATATAGATAAACAACCAGACCCGGAACAAATATCTGTAGATCATGCCAACATTTGTTCCGCGGCGGGAATCGAACCCGCTACCTCCTGCGTCTCAGCCGGCTATTCGCCCACTGCACTACGGAGGTCGTCTAATAATAACCTTAATGAATGAACCTAAATAATAACTAAACATAATAATTTTTATGTACATACTTAATTTAAGAAACATATTAATTAATAATAAATACATAGATATGGGGACATGACTTATGGTGCCGAGACATGGAGGCTCACGAAGGAGGCTGTGCTCAAAATAAGTGTAACACAGAGAGCCATGGAGTGCGCCATGCTCGGCATCACACTCTCCCAGTTCCACCAATCCAATTCCCAATACCGAAATTCGCAAGCAGACTAAAGTACAAGACGTCAGCAAGCGAATGTTGGGGCTCAAGTGGAGTTGGGCAGGACACTTGGCCAGACGTAGTGACGACAGGTGGACTAAGGCAATAACAGAGTGGAGGCCGAGAACTGGCCATCGAAATATGGGACGTCCATCAGTGAGATGGATCGACGACATCCATAAGACCGTGGGTCGTACGTGGTTCAGACTGGCACAGGATCGGGAAGAGTGGCAGAAACAAGGAGAGGCCTATGCCCAGCAGTGGGTCGACACGGGCTGAGAATGATGATGATGACATAGATATTTAGCGACAAATAGTGTTCTCTGAGCATACGTTTAAAATGGCAAGTGACTAAGCACATCTGATAGCTACCGGCAGCGCGTTCCATAACCGGACAGCCTGCACTGTAAAAGACTTATCAACGTAGGAGGAGTGTACAGGTGTCCTGAGTTGTAGTGTATCAGATAAAAGCAAGGATCGATTATTGGATTGATGGGAGAAATGGAAGCGTTCTTTAAGATAGGTAGGTGAGGAAAGGTTGAACAGGGTATTATATAAATGGTGAAGGATGTGAGTATCCCGGCGAAGGCGTTAGGGTAACTTGAGCTTACTGCGAAATTCGCACACATGGTCATACTTCCGCAAACCAAAGATGAACCGGATGCTAAAGTTTTGCAAGTGCTCAAGTTTATCTAGTTGCTGTTCAGTATATAAGTATTTAAGTATGTATATATACTCGTATATATTTATATATATATATACTTGTACGTACTATATTTGTAAGTAAGTTCGAATCACGTAAGCGTTCTGTGTACACTGAACGCCAAATTCACACTACGTTTACGCATTGCATCAGCATTCAGTTAATAGCCTCGCACTGTCCAAGATGCCAAATTGCCATGGACTACGTTTTAACTGCCAACTGCCGACGTGATGCCAACGGAACGTGCCAAATACTGAGGCTCTAACCCTAATGATCTGGTCTGTTTTGTTGATACAAAAAACAGAATGGCTGTACTAGTCCGGCACGAGATCAAAAGTAAGATAATTTGTTACTTTTTTTACTTACTTTTGTACTTACCTTGTGACTAGACTTGAAGTAGGTTCAAAAAAAACTTATATTACCAGAGCCCACTCTGCGAGAACAAAAAACAAGTTCTTACTCTACAAGAATCTTAGGATATTTGATAGCATTCAAGGTATTATAAATACCATTTCCAAGCAACCAAAAGGACAGTATTATAATAAAACAAATCATAAAAAAATCTAAATAAATCATACATTTGTCTGTCTCACAGAACCTCAGGCATTCCAACAAAGGTGTCAAAGGTCTGTAGAAATCAGCGTCAACGTTCCAGCCGTTCTCGAACCGAACTGTCTGATATGTGATGATGGTAAAAGGCCTGACGGTATGACTCTTGTACCTTGGGAGAAGGGTAGGCCTTTGGTGTGGGACGCCACGTGCGTCGATACCCTTGCGCCATCTCATCTGTCTGGTACAGCAGCTGGGGCCGGTGCGAATTGAAGTCTTGACAGAGCTTACGTATTTGAGCCATTTGAGGTCGAGACCCTGGGTCCATGGGGTACAGGGGCCCATCGCGTATTCAAATTTTTTTCTGAGCGTCTACGCCTCTGGTTGAAGCGACGTGTGATCCGAAAGCTAGCGCTTATATAGGTCAACGCATAAGCATTGCAATTCAGCGGGGCAATGCAGCCAGTGTCTTGAGGGCACTTTCGCCTGGTAGTGATTGTGTAGCAGTTGTGCTATCTATAGATCGTTTGTAACGGTGTTCAGATGAATCAACTGTTTTTTCAGTATTTTATACTGAAGTTTAAATTGCGAGATTATGTTCACGAAGTAATTATTAATCCGATTTGCATTCAAATAGGTTTGCCTATTTTTTTTTTGTTTGTTTTAAGTAAGTAGCTTATTTCAAGACCAGTATAAAATCAAACAAGCATTATCTACTACAAATAAAAAAAAAATTTAACTTTTTTCAATAAAACATTAGTGACAAAACATTCCAATAATCAGTTGATAAACTCTCTCTCAAAGACTTCGTTGATCAAATATTACAACTCATATTTTCAGGAAACTCTCCTTATTGAGAGAAACAAAACGACTCTGAATAAATCATATTCACATTGAACAGAAACTTTTAACGAAGGGAAAAGTTTTGTATTGTAACAGAGAAAATCTGTCAGGCATAATTGAAACAACGAGGCACCTTAATTTGGACCCGTGTCGAAGGAAATAACAAATGGAATTTATGTCGGTGATTTATTTTTTATTTATTTTACAGAAATTGGTAACGAAAATAGACATCTAGTAGCAGGATGTGATGTGAGAGCTAGCACATAACTGGGTCAACACTTATGCATAAGCACCAATGCAGTCAGTATCTTGGGGACACTTTCGCCTGGAGTTGTTAAGTTCAGAAAATCAGTAGAATATTTTAAAGATCGTTGGCGACAGTCCTAAGGTAAAGGACCGTCGCAAACGATCTAAAGTAATTCTTTTGAATTTTTAAAGACACATTGAATACAACATCGCTAAGTCTAGTACCTATGATTGTTTCGAGTTATTAGTTAGAGGCCGCATCGGTTGCTTTGGAAATCGGTGAGGAAAGTCAATTTTGAGACATCGGTTAAATTAAATATCCGAATATAATAGTGGCTCGCGCTGAACTGAGATCTCGCGAGTCTCCAATTAAAACAAAAAAAAATTGTAATCTTTTACTATCTATCAAAACAGTGCCACGAAATAAACAACTAAATACTTAAGTACTTGACCTACAGATTCATTCAAATTACAGGTAACGGGAGTTCATGTCATGTGGTTACTCTTTTTTGGGGTACAAATTGCAGTTATTCTGGATTTCAGACTTTTACCTATTACTGTGTCATTTAATCTACTCGCATACCAAATTACAGTACTGTGGGGTCACTGGTGTACCCTGTGAACTTTGTTAAAGTTCAGTTTTCACTATGGATAATAACTCAAAAACTATAAAAACTTTACTAAAAATAGAACAGAGTCTAAATGTATTCATCAAGCCCTTTCATTTGACGTCCCACTTGACTTAACTGCTCATTTTAATTTTTTTTTACCCCTCTTGTACCCCAATATCTTAACAAAATGTGGGGGACATTTTTAGCTCATTTAGTGACACCAAAATTGTGCTATAAAACTACGTATGTATTAAATTTCACAATGATTGGATAAACGCTTCGAAAGTTAACCTCGGACAAACAAACATACATACATACATACATACAACGCCGATTTGCCCAAGTTGATTTGGAGATCTTGCTTCGCTCGATCAATTAAACGGCACCGGTCAAATCGATCCCCATTTTGATTATACCACATTCAATAATGGGTATTCAAACCTTATTTTACAACCCTTTTTCCCATAAAAGAAACGAAAATGTTTCAACGCTTCCGATCAGTGATAAAAAGAATTACTCACATCACGTTGAAACCAAAAACTTGTATCTACAAGACGTATCTTTCAATAGATTACTCACGTACGCGCGTGCTGGCGTAATATTGGTTTACGATTTCTGATACGGGTTATAGCTGAAACTTTGGAGAGAAAATTCTTTGTAAAAGGTTTTTAGAGGAAAATCTATAAAATTACGATAAAAACATGAATGTTAAAACGGATTTTTTGTGTGTCGTCGATCGAAAATTAAGTTACGAGTGTTATTACACTCTATGAGATTTAGTACGAAAAGTCCAACAAAAATCGATTCATATGTATAAATAAAAATTTAGTGCAGATTTCAAGAAATCTTGTTTTATTTTTATTTTATTATTAAGGAATAACCAACACTATTGATACTGATTTGACTGCCTCCGTGGTGCAGTGGGCGTATAGCCGGCTGAGACGCAGGAGGTAGCGGGTTCGATTCCCGCCGCGGAACAAATGTTTGCATGATCTACAGATATTTGTTCCGTGTCTGGGTGTTTTTCTATATATTATAAGTATGTATTTACAAAATATATATATATAAGTATTCTATTAGTTATCTGGTTCCCATAGTACAAGCTCTGCTTAGTTTGGGGCTAGATAGCGCTGTGTGAAATGTCCAGTGATGTTTATTTATTTATTTACCGTAGTTCACGACGTTATCCACAGGTTAGATAAATACGTTTCATAAAACAAAATGTTCCAGCTAGAGGGTCTGTTAGATGGTAATATAGATTATTAAGGTTGTGTTAACAAAAAGTGAATCGAAAATGAATAAAAAATCGAAGAGTGAAGGTGAATAAGATAGGCACTTACAAGAGTTACAATCTGCACTAACTAGTGAGATAATTAACATCTTTTTAAATTTATGGATTTTATTATTGTTTTGGATGCAGTAAAAATTTTCTATGTCGGGTATCACAGAAAATGGGTATGCCTCATTAAGTTTAGAAAAGTGTTAAGATAATGTCTGCCATTTGTCACTTTAACTTCAAACACACGTTTAAGTACCTTTTAAAGTCAGCGAAATACGATGAAAAAATGTTTTACAGTATATTAATCTTAAAATATTTTCTTCAGTTTCACCCCACCTAAACGCAAGATTTTTCACAATCTGTGCCGCCAAATTATCACCATGACGACGCCTGCGCCATCTCTCGTCAGTTCATTAACTTTTTTGCGGGAAATATATTTGGATCCAAGTTACAAGCGTCGAACATTTTTTTATTAACATGCGATAGGATTCTTCTTATTATCACACTAATATTATAAATGTGAAAGTTAGGATGTCTGTTTATTTATTTGTTTGTTTGATTGTTTGTTTGTTACTCAATCACGTCATAACGGCTGAACCGATTTCGATGAAATTTAGTATAAACGTAGATTACTACATAGATTACCTTGTATTCCATAAATCTGTTCCCATGGGATAAAAAGGGGTGTCAACTCAAGTTGCAACAGCGAGTTTATTTCTAGGTACACCTACACATTAAAAAAAAAGGGGGCATTTATTTACACACACACCTCTTATGCTAACAGAAGTTGGTAGGTATAATAAGTACTAAATAAAGCTAGGTAAGTATTTAGTAGTGTAACGCGTCCGAAGTCGCGGGCAACAGCTAGTCATTATTATAAATACGGGATTTATCACGTACCGAATTAAACGGTACGATTGAAATCAATCACGAAAGTTTTCTAAGTAAAATTGTTCTTGTTATATTTTATAGCTTAACTACTTTTTAAGTACATTACATTTAAATGTAATAAATAGGCACAATAACTTCGACGCCCACGTCAGCTCAATCCATGACCGAATGAAAGGCAATTTCTTTAGTATTTTTATTTTTATATTGTTATCCGAACACATACAGAAAAAATAATAATTTGAATCATCTTACTAATTTCGACCCGGACGTGGATTGGCCTGGTAGCACAGTTGGTTATTGCATGCTCGTATCAAGAGGAAGGTTGCGGGTTCAAGTCCCGTCTAGGCTTGAAATTTTTGTGATGGTGTTAAAATTCTTGGAATTTCTGATATATTAACATTATACATTATTTAATAGTAAGCTATTTTATTTGAGTTTATACGGTTCTAGAAAATTACTGATATTTTACTCGTAGATTTAGTTATATTAATCTTTTGGAGTACGCAGGTCAAAACGACACCATTCAGAGCGTACTGCCAGTCGTTTAGTACGTGCAGCTTATGGGTCAAGCATACGCCCTTTTAACACCCTGCGCGTACAATGCGTTCAACTGGGCGTTGTTGGGGCTGCCACGCTTCTGTAGTGCATCGGGAATGTTCGTGGAGGTGCGAGTAGACGGGTTCGCAGCGATACTGCGCAAGAGAACGGCATCCCTGATGCGCAGATTGCGCGGCAGCCCCAACAGCTACCTGACTATCACTTCATGAAAGTACGAGAGCGCACACTCTGCACGATTAGTGTCTCCATAATCCAATGGCCTGGCAGTTATTTTCATGTTATGTTTGTGTACCACTTATTTACTTATTTTATTGTATACTAGCTGACACGCCCGCGGCTTCGCGCAGTTTTGCAATAAAACATTCCCCTCATTTTAAAGTAGCCTATGTCCTTTCCCATAATATAATCTATCTCCTTGCAAAATTTCATTATAAACTAACAAACAAACAGAGTAATGTATATATTATATTATATAAAGCTCGATTACCACTGACTGACTGACTGACTGACTCATTGACATGTTTGTTCTCCCAGATGCCACCTCGTAGGGTGAAAATGTTTGGTGGGATCGTATAGAGGGAGTTCCGATGAGTTGGGAATAAATCCTAAAGTACCCCTTTTGTCCCCCATTCGCTCCCATCGACCTCGTATCTCGGAAATATAATAATATAGGTCTTAGAGCGTTGGTGCAAAAACTAATGTTGCAGAGGACATTTTTTTATATCCGGTTCCATGAAAAAAAAATTGTCTTTCATACAAAAAAAAAATTGTCCCATACAAAATATTTCTGTATGAATACCGTAAGCCGTATATTTCGTTTGCCGTAATTTTCATACTGTTTTTGTAGGGAGCCCATGGCTTGTGTGTACTATAAAATTACTGTAAATTTGCTTGATTCTATATAATGTTGGTGGAGGGGCATGAGACAACTTTCATAGTTTTTGCAAAGGTCATCATCATCATTTTGGAACATCCAATTTTTTTTTTTTTTTAGTATGCAACGTTCATCATGTTTATTTTGGAACATCAATTTTTTTTTAATTATGCCTCATCCACAATGATCACTTTTGGAACGTCATTTTTTTTTTTTTTTTTATTCTGCAAAATCCTTTGTGATCATTTTGGAACACCAATTTTTTTTAAATTATGCCTTATCCACAATGATCACTTTGGAACGTCAATTTTTTTTTTATTATGCATCATCCACTGTGATCATTTTGGAACATCATTTTTTTTTCAATTATGCCTCATCCACTATGATCACTTTGGAACGTCAATTTTTTTTTATTATGCAACATCCACTGTGATATTTTGGTACATCATTTTTTTAATTATGCCTCATCCACAATGATCACTTTGGAACGTCAATTATTTTTTTTATTATGCAACATCCACTGTGATTATTTTGGTACATCATTTTTTTAATTACGCCTCATCCACAATGATCACTTTGGAACGTCAATTATTTTTATTTTTTTATGCATCATCCACTGTGATCATTTTGGAACATCATTTTTTTTAATTATGCCTCATCCACATGATCATTTTGGAACGTCAATTTTTTTTATGATGCAACATCCACTGTGATCATTTTCGAAAATCAATTTTTTTTTGTAGCACAAATTTTTGGTGGAATCGTTATTTTACGGTCATCATCGCCCTTGTTTTTTCGAATGTTTCTTCCACATTGATATCCTCTTTAATTGTTTCTATAACTTCGAAATCCTCTTTGATGGCATTTTTACTTCAATATACTTTTGAATGGTTTTTTCTATTTTATATTTTCTTCAATTACTTCTCTTACTTCAACATCGACTCTACAAAATTATGGGTTTTAATACAAATCTTAAATCGCTCGTATCTTCTAAACGGGAAGAGTTACCCCCAGCAAACTTTTACAAAATATTGGTACTAATTTTTGGTGGAATAGTTTTTTTAATACCATCATTGCCCTTGAGATCCTTTTTGAATGCTTCTCTTACTTCGTCTTCCGCTTTGAATGCTTCTTTCACCTCGATATCCTCTATTTTTGCTTCTTCCACTTTGATATCCTTTTTAATTGCTTTTTCTACTTATATATTTTCTTAATTGCTTCTTTTACTACAATTTCCACTCTACAAAATTATGGGTTTTAATACAAATCTTAAATCGCTCGTATCTTCTAAACGAGAAGAGTTACGCCTAGCAAACTTTTACAAAGTATTGGTACAAATTTTTGGTGGAATAGTTTTTTTAATACCATCATTGCCCTTGACATCCGTTTTGAATGCTTCTCTTACTTCGTCTTCCACTTTAAATGCTTCTTTCACCTCGATATCCTCTATTTTGGCTTCTTCCACTTTGATATCCTTTTTAATTGCTTTATTTACTTATATATTTTCTTCAATTGCTTCTTTTACTTCAATTCCCACTCTACAAAATTATGGGTTTTCATACAAAACTTAAATCGCTCGTATCTTTTAAACGGGAAGAGATAGCTCGAGGAAACTTTTACAAAATATTAGTATAAGTTTTTGGTGAAACCGTTTTTTATTTTTATCATTGTCCTCGACGTCTTTTACTCAATTTCAATTTCCTCTTTAATTGTTTCTGCTACTTCGATATCCTATTTGATTGCTTCTTTCACTTCAATATCCTCTTTGATTGCTTCTTCCACTTCGATATCATCTTTGATTGCTGCTTCCACTTGGATA
Source organism: Philereme transversata (assembly GCA_963924445.1). Taxonomy (NCBI): domain Eukaryota; kingdom Metazoa; phylum Arthropoda; class Insecta; order Lepidoptera; family Geometridae; genus Philereme; species Philereme transversata. The sequence goes on from OZ004342.1 coordinate 19,553,806, forward strand.
TCCTCTTTGATTTGATTGCTTCTTCCATTTCGATCGTCTTTGACTGCTTCTTACACATGGATATCCTCTTCGATAACATTAAACAGCTCGATATCCTCTTTGATTGCTTCTTCCACTTTGATATCCTCTTTTATTGCTTCTACCAATTCGATATCATCTTCGATTTCCTTTTGATTGCTTCTTGCACTGCAATATTCTTTTTGATTGCGTCTTCATCTTCGATATCATTTTTGATAGCATTTTCACTTCGATATCCTCTGTGATGGCTTCTTCCACTTCGATACCCTCTTTGATTGCTTCTTCCACTTCGATATCCTCTTTGATTGCTTCTTCCACTTCGATATCGTTTTTGACTGTTTCTTCCACTTCGATATCGTCTTTGATTGCTTTTTTCACTTCGTCATCCTCTTAGAACGCTTCTACCACCTCGGTATCCTCTTTGATTGCTTACTCAACTTTAATTTCCTCTTTGATTGTTTCTGCTACTTCGATATCCTATTTGATTGCTTCTTTCACTTCGATATCGTTTTTGACTGTTTCTTCCACATCGATATCGTCTTTGATTGCTTTTTTCACTTCGTCATCCTCTTAGAACGCTTCTACCACCTCGGTATCCTCTTTGATTGCTTACTCAACTTTAATTTCCTCTTTGATTGTTTCTGCTACTTCGATATCCTATTTGATTGCTTCTTTCACTTCGATATCGTTTTTGACTGTTTCTTCCACATCGATATCGTCTTTGATTGCTTTTTTCACTTCGTCATACTCTTAGAACGCTTCTACCACCTCGGTATCCTCTTTGAGTGCTTACTCAACTTTAATTTCCTCTTTGATTGTTTCTGCTGCTTCGATATCCTATTTGATTGCTTCTTTCACTTCAATATCCTCTTTAATTGCTGCTTCCACTTGGAAATCCTCTTTGATTTGATTGCTTCTTACATTTCGGTATCGTCTTTGACTGCTTCTTACACATGGATATCCTCTTTGATGGCTTTTAACAGCTCGATATCCTCTTTAATTACTTCTTCGACTAAAAGAAAAACACGCGAGCTGCGAGCAGCTCGCGCACAACGCAACCTCTAGTTATATATATAAACGTTCCTCTTGAATCACTATCTATTGCTGAAAACTGCATTAAACCCCATTGAATAGTTTACAAGATCTAAGCGAACTGACAGCGGAAGCGACTTCATTTTATACTATGTAAAATTGTTATATTGTATGTACTATGTACCTGCCTTGTATTTAATGTTATTGTTACGCCGAGACTGTTACGGAATAAGTAATAGTCGGCATTACTCGAAGTTGTACCTACTGTGCCATAGAATAGTTAATACTAGGTTTGATATGCACCTACTATACAACTGCGCAGAATAAGAAAGAGTAGTCATGTCTAAATATATATACGATTCTAGTTGCTAGCGGAACCTTCTGGATTCGTGAAGGCGAAGTGGCTGCGTGCAGTATAAATAGAGCGGAGAGACGCCCTGAGGGGTCGGGACCAGCTCATTCACCTACCGCGTCCACACAGTTTTTCGCGCGCGCACGGACCCTCTGCTCCGAACGATCTCGGCAGCGTTTTCTTCTGGAAACGTCTGCCGAGTCCGACACGCTGTATTAAGTGTGCGGGGATCGCCTTTCCTCACGAGTTCCGGACTGCGAGACAGCAGTACCCAGTGCCGCGAGCCGCTAAACCCGAACGGGATTACGGTTTCGAGGTGCTGGCGCCGTCTCGCTAGTCCCCGGTCGCGCGAAGGCGAGTGCCCAACTACGTGTGTGTTGTGTAGTTCTTGTGCCGTACTAACTCTGTCTAGTGTTCCGTGTTTGTGTGTTTCCGCGCGATGTCGGACGCTGGCGCCCCTTTCGGTGGGCCCGCCCGTGACGGTCGGAGCTCCCGAAAGGACTCCCTCCCCCCAGAGACCTCCGACACATCCCTGCCCTCGAGTCGCGCGTCCAGCTCGGGCCGCGACAGCTCGGCCTCGCGTTCGCGCTCCGAGATCGTAGGGCAGGTGATCGAACGCTTCCTAGAGAAGAAAAGGAAGAAGAAAACCAGCACCCCAGCGCCGCGCCCAGTGCCGGTAGGAAACCCCCCCACCCCCGCGGACAAGATGCCTCCGCCAAACCCACCCAAGCCACAGATTGTGAAGCCTCTGTCGCCCAGATCTGAGATCGACAGGAGCTACATAATCCTGGAAAGGCTAATTGAGGCGAAGTGCCTCCCCGCCAAATACCTCGGCGTACTGAGGAGCACCTTAGAGGAGGATGAGAAGAACCTCTCGGCACCAGCGACGCCCACACCCGAGGAAGCCGCCGTAGTGGAGAGGCACAAAACAATAGAGATCCCGGACACCCCGATCCCAGGCCTGCGTAGGAAGCGGGCCGACGACAGCCCGTCGGAGGAGGAGGTGAAGCGCAGATGCGCCAAGCCGCACCTCACGCCACTCCCGCAACGCGCTCCCAGACCCGAACGCCCGCAACCATCGCCCCTGGACCAGCAGCAGCCTTCCACGTCCAAGGCTGTCACCTACGCATCGGCGGCAGGAACTAAAAAGGTACCGTCCTCACCATTACTACCCGCATTATCTGCCACCACCCCCCCACCCCCTTAGCCCCCGAACCCGGAAGGCTTGTCAAATAACGACAAGCCAACCGCCGTAATTAAACCGAGATACCCCCCACTAATAGTGGAAGTGCTGCCCAATTGGGCTACACACTTCAAAACTCTTAGGGAACGCCTAGGCCATCCACCGAATGCCCGCCCATACGGAAAAGAGTCCGCTTCTCACCAGCGACCGGAGAAGAATACCGCACCGTACAGGCATACTTGACCACGCTAGAGCGTACGGAAAAGGTTATTTGGTTTTCGTACGCTCTCCCCGAGGAGCTTAGCTTAAAGGTGGCTATACGCGGGCTCCCCGCAGACACACCCACGGAAGAAATAGAAGGCGACCTCCGCCGGCTGGGGTTCGAACCGGAGGCCATCCGGGTCGTCCGCCCATCTAAAGGCCGGCCGGGGTGTATATTCTTCGCAAAATTCAAGAGGACCCCTAACCTCACCCCGGACATATACAACGTAACCGAGCTATTGTGTATGCCCGGGGTCGTCATAGAGAGTTGGAAGGGGAAAAAAGGCCCCGCCCAATGCCACCGCTGCCAAGCTTTTCGCCACAGCAGCCATAACTGTCATCGGCCCCTAGCCTGTGTACGGTGCGGAGGGCCCCACTTCGCGGGGGAATGCCCCAGACCACGGGACATGCCCGCTACATGCGCAAACTGTGAGGGGGCACATACCGCAAACAGCAAAGCATGCCCTGTATACAAAAAGGAGGCCAGGAACAAGAGGGCTGGCACCTCGGCTTACACCGCCGCTTCAGCAGCCCCCCCATCGTAGTGAGCGCCCCCGCATGGCTGCAGTCGGGAGTACCAAAACCCCGGCCGCCCCACAGCCCCCTCACATAAACACGGTCCAGGAGTCCTCTGGACATTCGTTGATGGCCCCCGCAAATGCCCCACCACTAGTGAGGGCAAAACCCCCCAAAAAGAAACAGAGGAGAACCAAGCGGGTAAGAATGACAGAGGACCCCTCTTCTTCTTCGGATTCGGATGCACCACCCTCGCGACCCCCGCAGCCCCCTCGGATCAGCAAACCAGCGGTGATCGGAAAAAGGACTCCCAGGCCAGGAGCACCCCCGACCCCCGCCCCCCAGGAGCAGGAAACCAAGCAACTGAGCCAGCACTCCAACCCACAGCCGCCACCACAACAACCCAAGCGCAAGGGGGGGAAACTGCACAGACCTGCACCCCCGCCGCCCAAGACCACCCACCGCTACGACAGCGACCGGTCGGAGTTGCTGGACACGGCCCTACAAATTTTACAGGAGGTCCTCCAAACCCTGCGAACGGGGGGAGACCCGATCCCAATTGTGCTCAGCGGGATCGGGAAGCTCTTCAAAGTAGGGAACTGAGAGTCATGTTCTGGAACGCTCGGGGCCTCACAAGTAAGAAGGGGAACAAAACACTACTTCTGAGGCCCCTACTCAAGGAGCAAAACATAGACGTGGCTCTCATCAACGAGACTATGCTAAAAAGCACCGACAAGCCTAAGTTCCCGGGCTACCAGGGATATCGAAAGGACGACCAAAGCGCGGAGGGAAGGTGCATCAGGGGTCTGATGGTCCTGGTCAGGAGACGGCTGGTCCACCAACCGCTTCCGGAGCTAGACTTGATGTCCATGAAGGCACTGGGGGTTGAGATCTGTATAGACGGCAACCCCATTCAAATCCACGCCATTTACCACCCCCCAGGAAGTACGCCGTTAGCACAAGCGGACCTCCGGAAGCTCCTACCCACACCTCCAACAGACCAAATGATAGCGGCCGGGGACTGGAACTGCAAACACAGGAACTGGAACTCCAACCTGAGGAACAGGGACGGCGGTATCCTCCAGAAGTATGCGGAAACCCATGGTTACGAGGTCGCAGGCCCAGAGACGCCCACCCACTACCCTACCCAGGTGAACCAAACACCTGACGTCATCGACCTCGCAGTCCACACCAACCTACCAAACCACCCGAAGCTGGAGGTACTGCTCGACGAGCTACAGTCCGACCACCAACCAGTCCTGTTGACTCTGGAAACCAGCCCGGCTGCTCTCAAACCACCAAGACCAAGACCCGGAATCGACTGGACCTTGTTCTCGGAGACCCTACAGAACACAGCCCCCACGCGACCAGTGGAAAACCCCACAGAAGTGGACCAACTGGCCGCGGAGATCACGAGCGCAATCCAAGTGGCAACACACACAAAGCCTCACTACCACCTCGCAACAACAGACTAGCGAGAGCACCAGCACACCTGACCAAACTCCTATCAGAGAAACGTAGGCTGAGGAAACAATGGCAGAGAACAAGAGATCCACGTCTAAAGACCAAGCTGAACGCCCTCTGCGACAAGGTGAAAGCAAAGATACAGGAGGACAACGCCAATAAATGGAAGAGCAGGATAGAAGACGCCACAGAAGACTGGGCATCGCTCCACAAGCTCTGTCGACAGTTGAGGAACACCCCAACTCCTATTCGACCTCTCAAGCACCAAGATGGTAACCCAAGATACCGAGCTGAAGACAGAGCGGAGATCTTCGCAGACAGCCTTGAGGCTCAGTTCAAGAACAACCCAGACAAAGATCCGGTACACACAACAGAAGTGGAAACCTTTGTCGAAAACTACCTCAAGGCCGATACCCAGGAGGCAGACACCGCAGAAGGTATATTCTTCTCTCCCGGGCAAGTCCAACGGGCCATACGCCGGACAAAGCCAAGGAAGGCACCCGGCGAAGATAATATAACGAACGCTGCCATCCGCCACTTCCCCTACAAAATGATCGCCTCCGTGACCCGACTCTTCAACGGGATCATGAGAAGCGGTCACTTCCCCTCTCCCTGGAAATCCGGCCGGGTTATCATGATACCGAAACCCGGCAAAAACATCCTGCTCCCAGAGAGCTACCGTCCAATTACCCTTCTTCCTAGCCTATCAAAATTGTTTGAAAAGCTCCTCCTCACCCACATTAATCCCCACATCCCCCCGCGTCCAGAACAGTACGGATTCAGGTCGGAACACAGCACAACGCTACAACTGTGTAGGGTACTGCATCACCTCACTACCGCCCACAACAGGCGAGAACACTCAGTCGCAGTATTCCTGGACATGGAAAAAGCGTTTGACCGAGTCTGGCACGCGGGACTCCTCTATAAGATGGCTACCTCACCAATACCGCAGAAGGTGGTGAAGGTAATAGCGTCGTTTCTTCAAGGCCGCAGCTTCTCAGTGCGTGTGGAGCAAGCGCTCTCCTCCAGACGACCCATAGAGGCGGGAGTACCACAAGGCAGCTGCCTCTCCCCTGTGTGTTACTCACGATACACCGATGACATACCCAACTCAGAAGATGCTCTGTTAGCCCTTTACGCGGACGACGCAGCATATATCACAAAATCCATGAACCTCAATCACGCCGCCACCAAAATGCAAAGGGTCCTAGCAGAGCTCCCCGCCTGGCTGACAAAATGGAGACTGAGTGTCAACGTGGGTAAAACACAGGCGGTGGCATTCTCGAAGAGGCTCACACTACCGCCAAAACTCACCCTGGAGGAACAACCGGTGGCCTGGTCGCACACGGCTAAGTACCTGGGGGTTACTTTAGACCGGAACCTCACGATGAGTAAACACGCCAGGAACGTCCGTGGCCTAGCGAGTACTACTAGAGCGCTACTGAAGCCCGTCCTCCGGTCCAACATTCCACTCCGAATGAAGGTTGGACTGTACAAGACTTACGTCCGCCCGCGTCTCACATACGCGGCCCCCGCGTGGTATGCTTTGTTAGCCGAAGGCCACAGAAAGACACTGCGAAGTCAGCAAAGCCAATGCCTCCGGACGATCGTAGACGCACCACGGTACGTACGGAATACCACCATTCAGCGAGACCTAGAAATTGAGAGCTTAGACCAATTTATAGGCCGCCTAGCAACCAGGATGTTTGCGCGCCTCGGCACCTCCTCTTACAAACATCTAAGAGAATTAGCTCCTCTCACAGAAAGGCCCCCTAAGAGTAAGCCGTACCCGCGGGAGCTGGTCACAGAAACTGACGATGAGGACCAGGCATCGCCAGACGGGGACATCCCTCCCTCATTCCTTCCCCCTACCTTCCTCCCAACAAAGGTACCTGCGCGGCGACCGTCCGACGATCCTCCCTGCGGAGTGAGCATCGGGCGGCCAGTAACGAGTGAGTAGCAAACCTGAGGCTCCGCGAGCCGACCCGATGACCCCCCCGTTGAAACGGGGGGCGGAAAGAACTCCGCAGGAAAGGGCCAAAAAGCCCGGCACTGCATCCCCCACACCGGCTTCGCCGGTGTGTGAAGACACGTCTGAGGGGTCAGTCTGGTTTTGGCTATACGTGCGAATATTTCGGCGACTTTTAGTGGTTTATTGTGCAACAGTGGTGTGAATTAGTGTGTTGTGATTAAGTTCGTGTATTTATCGTTTTAGTCTTGAATAAAAGTGTTATTTTGGTTAGATTTATTTTCATTATTTTATCTCGAACTCTCAGCTCGTAACAATATAAATGTATATAATGTTAGTGCTAGTCTCAAGTAAGGAATTCGATTGAATTTGTTTATCTACAAAATAAACTTAACTGAATTTGTTTACTCGTTGGATTCCCATGCCTTAGGCCTTTTTGAGACTTCGTAAAAAATCTCAGCAATAAATCTTTATTGCCGTGTTGTTTGTGCCGCGTTATTTGTGCCGTTGAGCAATTTTCGTTACTTTGACGACTTCATTCTCCGTCGTTATGAGTAATTGCTTGTATGTGACTATGTTTCAGCAATAAAAATGCTTAATTTCATTTTTTTGGCCATAACTTGTGTAATAATTTTATTTATTACTCGTATTTTACTGGATAAAAATTAATATGTTAGCAACATAGATTTTTTTGGCTATGTAAGCAAATCGCAATTAGTCAATTTAATGAAAATTTATAAAAGCAACATAGCATTATTTTCAATGTCAAGGTATACAACCATTTCCTTTCTTTGTCTCGTAACTGCTAGTTAGTGTTTATGTTATTTATGCTCCATATGTAATATAATTTATTTATTTATTATTTGTATGTATTTATTAGGTATAATCAATAGGCATATTGTATTTTATGGGTTATGTTAAAGGTACTCTTACACCGCCATCTTTTGAGTTTCGTTTATCCTGTCCATCCAAAGGGTGTCTGGAAAAGATCACTTTTAGCGATAAGACCGGCCATGATACTGTTATTTATTGCTTATCTCTTTTGTTACTGTATGTTTGTTTGGTGTGCAATAGAGTGTTTAATACTTCATTCGTAGATTTCTTTTGGCTATTAAAGCAAATGGCATACAGTCAATTAAATGAAAATGTATTTGATGGTTGGCCTTCTTGTTGAAGTTGTAGAACGCTGCAAGCCTTTAACACCTAACATTGCTGGAGATTCTGTTGTTTACTACCTAACTAAACGTTCTTAGTTCGATTACGTTAAACACCAAATTATCATGACATTTTTTAATTAAGATATTTTAGTTAAAGTGGCATGATTGCGGAATAGTTAAAAAAATAGTGGTCACTTTCCTATTGCTGACAACGGAATCACCACCAAATGTAAACAACAGAATCACCAATGTCAACTTTCATAGTCTGGAAACTTTCCATTCTAGAAATCGCAGAAACTCTCAGTGGAAATCGCCACGTTCGTGGGGGTTATTCACAAGAAGTACATAAATACATTCCATAAAAATTAAACGCGATTCGATATTGAACTCTGTAAAACGACACAGACATATTTAGAAAAATCCAACTCAAATTATTTCAAGCTCTTTGAAAAACGTTGGGGTTTTATATAGAAAATAAATGGATTCTCAATATCAGTCAATGTCAAATTCTTTTTTTCAGGACGTTAAAACAACCTGGGTGTCTTCAAGTTGCGATTGAATAGGTTTCTTCTAAGCAAGCGTGATCCATCGTAGAACGCATCATCGCTTACCATCAGGCGAGATCATGGTCAAACGCTAGCCCAGGGGTTCCCAAACTTTTATAGTTGACGGCGCACTTACAGGTTTAGTATTTTGTCCCGGTGCCCTAGCTAGTTGAAATAGGGTACAATGATACTAAGTAGATAGGCATAAACATTTAAACATCCACAATATGAAATTTCCGGAGAATGGTAAACAGGATTGCCTCACGGTGCCTCTCTTTATTATCTACGGCGCACCAGGGAGCCGCGGCGCACAGTTTGGAAACCCCTGTGGTAGCCATGTGTAAAAATAAAAAAATGACTTTTTGTGTTACACTGTGCGTTAACTGCGTGCGTGCGAGTAACCTGATATTTCAAGTTATTCCGCTAACGGTAAATTTATTCGTTACTAAATAAAAGGGTTGTATTTATAATGTGTTAATTGGGGCATTTGAAAAATGGTAGACTTAGTGGCAAAAACATTTCTTTATTAACAAATAGGAGGTGAAATTGAGGTTACAGTTATCCTTGTAAATATTAATTTAGATATTCTAATATATCAAAGAGTGTGCATGGCTGTGTTCCAGTTTGAAGGGTATTGGTATCTGTGCACCTACGACTTTCACCTATTCGTCCCAGGGTGGCTTTTATTAAAGTGTTTTAATTTAGTTATTGACGATCTTGTTGCCTTCGAGCAGGAAAGAAAGAAAGAAAGAAAACATTTTATTCAAAAAACCACATAGTAATAAAGAAAAATAAACACAACAACAATAAAATCGAGACTAAGCACTAACAAACTAACAAATTAAAAAGCTCTGTGAGGGGATGAATTGATAATCGGCTCAGCATGATGCTACGGCATGATAATATGCTGCAGCGCTGGTCTTCCGCTGAGTCCAGTTTAGATTACCTCACGTTCATCTTGATCAAGGGTAGTTTTTATAAGAAAACACAACTATTGTTATTAAATACTTACATTAAATACCACAAATCCTATCAAATACATACATAACACAATTAAACACCTACTATTTTAATCGAATAAACCTATCACTACTAAGGAGTGGTGGAGTGTCGCACAGGAGAGAGATAGATGGAGAGACTTGGGGGAGATCTTTGCCCAGCAGTGGGACAATATAGGTTGACAAAAAAAATGTAATATGGAGTCTTAAGAAATGAAGTAATAAATAATCGTCGCGACGGCGGTAAACAGTGAAATCGATTTGACATTGATTGACAATCCTAAATGTTTTTCTTTTTGTTTTCTGAGTTTGACATGTGGGTACAATTTGAGTCTTTTTTTATCTGACATTCTTTATTATTACATACTAATGTTTTTCTCCGAGTTTGACATGCAAACATACCTGATTAATTATCATAAATATATAAAACAAAATCGGGCTAGTTACACCATTTATAGATCAAGAACGGCTAAACCGATTTTGATGATCTTTGATTTGTTGGATTTGTCACCGCCCCGAATATATAACTATTAAAATATCGAAAAAATTCTCGCAAAAAAAATTGTGAAGGAAATTTATTTTCTCATACATAGATGCAGCTAATGATGGCCGATTGACAATTCTACCGGTGAGTACATTGGTAGCCCGTGCCATATGCATGTCAAGGCGGTATGAAGTTTGATGTTAAAATAAAAAATAATATTTAAATAAATAAATATAAATATTGCTGGACATTCCACACAGCGCTATCTAGCCCCAAACTAAACAGAACTTGTACTATGGGAACCAGATAACTGATAGAATACTTATATACTTTTTTTTTGTAAATACATACATATAATATATAGAAAAACAACCAGACCCGAAACAAATATATGTAGATCATGCAAACATTTGTTCCGCGGCGGGAATCGAACCCGCTACCTCCTGCGTCTCAGCCGGCCCACTGCACCACGGAGGTCGTCAACTTAATGATATGTTAGTTAAGAAAGCATATTAGAATAGAATATAGTAGAATAAGCCGGCTATTAGCCCACTGCACCACGGAGGTCGTCCAATAGTTAATAGTGAGTTAATAGTTAAGCATAAAATAACGTTAAAGCAATCAAATTAAAACTAAATTAACTAAAGATCTTGATCGATCTCAATTACGAATTTCCAGAATTTTCATTAAGAACAATTTATTAAACTACCTCCTATTATCGGCACCAACAAACTCCTGAAGAAATTTCATATAAATCGCCCGGACATTCCCAGAAACAGGGTAACAGTCCGAATTCGTATAAATTGGTGAGGTAACAAGTTGGATGGGTAGATGTGCAGAGGCAGTAATGAATCGCATACCGTACATTCCACGATGCGAAGACATTGCAGGTAGCTTGCTTTATTGAATTCCTAAGAGCTTTTCAGTTTCATTTATTTGCTTTTCGAGGAGGTATCGGATAGTTCTGAGACTTTGGACTGTCAGAGGATTTGAGGGCGGCTTTTAAAATAATTTGTTAGATAAGATGAGATCCTTAAAGTTAATTTAGAAGATTATCTAGAGCAGCACATAGCGTGACGGTAATAACGGATGCTCGGAAATATGAATGCCAATTAGAAAGAGTGTCATCGACCTCACTTAGGCCCGTAACTCAATAGCAATATAACTAAAATTCTAAGCTTAAACTAAAACTTTTCTTTGTCAGTGATGGTTTAAGCTTAGAATTTTAGTTTAAACTGCTATTGATCTTACGGGCTTTAAAAGAACAATGTTTGTTCTGAAATTTAATGTTTATCATTGAAGAATCACTTGGTAAAAATAGCTGATTCCGATAAAAAAAACTGTTTATTTTGTACGGCAATTCGCAAGGCAAGGAAGCACGCAAAGTAAAATAAGAACATCTGAGATTCAAAGGCAGTCTATAAATTATCTTGAAAAATGTTGTAATTTTGATGTGAAACATGTATTGGGGCGCCTTTGGGGGTATGATCGACACGGCGTATGACGTCATGCTGCCACGAGAAGTCGTGAATCCAATAATTGTCAGATGTCAAAAGTACCCGTCACGGGTATTTATATTGGGTATGCTAAGATAATGCTTATAAACGGTTTCACATCACTCTAATATTATAAATGCAAAAGTTTGGATGTTTGTTACTCAATCACGTTAAAACGGCTGAACCGATTTCGATGAAATTTAATAGAAACGTAGGTTATAACCTGGATTGCCACATAGGCTACTTTTTATCCCATAAATCCCATGGGATAAAAATAGGATGTCACATTTCTATATATATTTTTGCACCCCAGAACAACGCGGCCAAAGCCGCTGGCAACAGGTAGTTTAATTGTAAATTCTTTCAATAACCATAAATTTAGATGTTTCACATATGCCGGCCATCATGTGACGTCAATATGTTTTATTTATGAAACGTTGTTAAGATTATAGAACTATTTTGATGCTATGACATAATAAGAAATCAGATACTTTTCTAATTATAGGCATACATTTATAAGCCATACACATAATAATAACAAACTTCTGAAGCAATAATCCGAAAAATAAGCATTTAAAAGGTGCGAAGACCACAATCAAAGTCAGTCTCTTGGGTTCAGACTGCGATGTAGCAAAATGGTTATACTCTTTGTTATCATTGTAACGAGCGTCATGAGACGGTAGCTGGCTGGAGGTTAATAGGATTTCATCAACTTTTGCTACGGGAAATTGCCTTTTCAAAGCATGAAGCAACTTTTAATTTTATAATCCAGCATAGTTTCTTACAGGTGGTTTGGGACAATTTTATTGAAACGTTCATATTCTAACTACACATATTATTTATCGGTCTATTGATATTTGTATCGTGTCATACGATTTAATAAATAGCCATGTTTATAAAATCTTAAGAAATTATCTAGAATATACACCTACTGAGTTTAGTAAATACAAAAAAAAATTGTAATTTATACCGCACTGTTATAATTCTTCGCAATGCATTTTTTTACTACATTGAGATATAACAAGCATATGTCCAACCTGATGTTAAGTGGTAACCATCGCCTACAGCAAAGTATTGCCTCGTAGGTCACGCATCTTATAAACGTGGCCTACGATGCCCTGCATCCATCAACTTGAGTCATACAGGTGTAAAACCTTATGTGGCTGCACCTTTACCGAAAACCATACCCTTCAAACCGAAACACAGCAATACTGCTTGATGGCAGAAATATATATGGTAGTACTTTCCCGGGTTAGCCTTTCCACAAGGAACTCTTTATTAAATTTCTTTAGTCTTAATTATTTATTTAAAGCTCATCTTAATTAGGATAAAATTAAAACTGACTAAAAGTGTAGCATTTCATTCAAAAGATACTTGGCCCAGATCATCTCCCTAACTCCATTAGGATGTTCTTTGTCGATGTTCTTTTAAGAGTTATCTCGAAAAGGTTTTTACCAACATGGTCTGGTACTAATCCATCGTTTGTTTTCCAATATTCGTTGTAGAGCTAATACTAATAGCTTGGAATATGTAATGAGTTTACTTGATAACAAAATGGTTCACCAACTTTTCTTGTTTGTAAAGTGTAGAAATAACAGAAGTAATATACAATTATTAACTTTCTTGCAAACAATTATTGCAGGAGCTTCCGGTAGACGGTAAGGTTATAGAAAAATATATATGATTTTGATGTTTATTTGAGACGAACATAACTTTTAGAGTTGATTTTTATACTTGACTTTTCAAGGACGATTTTTGAAGAATCTTTACTAGTGGTTTGTTTATAAAAATAATTATATAGTACCACGAAATGCTTAACCAAATTATTTAACTTATAGTTTCATTTAAATTACAGGTAACGGGAGTTCATGTTAATTGGTTACTCTTCTTTTGGGTACTAATTGCAGTTATTCTGGATTTCAGACTTGTGCCTATATGTATATGTGTCACTAAAGCTATACAAATATTAAATTTCAGCAATGTGGGGTCACTGGTGTGTACCCTGTGAATTTCGTCAAAGTTCAGTTTTATTATGACTAACTCAAAAACTGCAAAGACTAAGTTAAAAATAAAACCGCAGTCGAAATATACTAACCTTTCATTTGACGTCCTATTTGATCTAATAGTCTCGATTTAATTATTTTTTCCCCTCATTAACCCCGATATCTCACCAAGCCCCCCCAATTTTTAGCTCATTTAGCTATATCATTACCTACTCGTATGTATAAAATTTTACGATGCTCGGATCAAACGCTTCGAAAGTTATATTCGGACAAACAAACAACACACACACACACACAACAACATAAATACAACGCCGATTTTTACAAGTTGATTTGGATATCTCGCTTCGCTCGATCAAATATCTTATTTATTTCAATCTAAGAAAACCCCCAAAAATTTGTAACCTTTTACGAGTGAATCCTGAGACATATCAACTAGCAGATTGTGAAAAATCCCTGGTACAAAAGAATGTTGCGGTGACACCTGCAACTTTTCTAAAACGCATTTAATCACGGTTTAATCTGGTAGATGGTCGCTGAGTCTTTTCCGCTTGGAGCTCAAGTTGGAATAAAGAGGAAGAAGTGACTGGTATCAAATATGACTTCATGGATGAACAGACCAACAGTATTTGAATTAGCATTAGCAGGTCAGTAGTTATTTTAAGCTAAGCGTCTTTTGTCCAATGGGAGATTTCAAAAACTGGGACTCAGAAAATCTAGTCCGGCTCTTGACACACCGTTACACGGATAGTACTTACTTCAGAAATAACCAACCTGATTTGTTACCTGAGATCATTATATTACCCCAGTGGCTTGTAACTGTAATTAGTCTTGTTTAACCTAATAAATCATTTTTAATTTTCATTTTTCATTAATTAAACGCTGCGCAGGCACATCAACTAGTTGTGACATCTAGCAACTAGTTGTTTATGTATGACGTATTTTATATAATTTTGCAACTGCGCAGGCGTAGCAAACTCTAGTTGTGAGTTGGGATGATATCTTATAGAAACCAACTTGGTCGACAGTTGCTTCAACTGAAGTTGCTGCGTCTGCGCGTGCCTTAATAAATAAATAATAAATAACAATAAATAAATAATGCTGGACATTTAACACAGTGCCATCTAGCCCGAAACTAAGTAAAGCTTGTACTATGGGAACCAGATAACTGATAGAATACTTAAATATAATTTTTTTGTAAATTCATACTTATAATATATAGAGAAACAACCAGACCTGGAACAAATATCTGTAGATCATGCAAACATTTGTTCCGAGGCGGGAATCGAACCCGCAACCTCCTGCGTCTCAGCCGGCAATTCACCCACTGCGCCACGGTGGTCGTCATATTTTACTTTACGTTAATATTTTACTGTTTATTCCTACACCATTTAACAATAACAATTTCAATCATTTATTCGATTAGAAACATATAGTGTGACTTAATCCCAAATCTTCTACACTTCAAACCTACTCGACTCAAAGTAAAGTATATACATATACCTACTGCCACCGGCTTCGAACGCGTGGTTTGTCAATAAAAAGTAGCCTATGTCTCAATCCGGGTCTGTCTGTCTGTCTGTCAAGAACTTTTTTCTCAGAAGTGCATGGAGGTATCAAGTTGAAATTAAAATGAAATACGGTCTTCTACGGTCCTTGGAGCGGTAACAGATCAAGCTTAATAAAAAAATACGGCTATTTTTGCCACATATTTTTCGCTCAAAGAAATCAAAACCTATACTTGATCTAAAATCATGAATTTTGGAAAGAAGCAAGGTTACACAACACGAGTACAGGAAAAAACCGAAAAGCGTTAATTTGTAGTTATATCACAGAAATAAAATATTTATACAGAACCATCAGTGCACGAGCTGGAATCCCACTTGTCTAGTTTTTTCTTTACAAAACTGTTTTTTTAAATACAAGGGATCTTTGCGGAACACACCAGTTGCATTCTTAGCCCCAAGGGTGCGGGGCAAGTCTTAACAACAACAACACAAGTTAAGTAAGTAACAGATCAAGCTTAATAAAAAAATACGGCTATTTTTGCCACATATTTTTCGCTCAAAGAAATCAAAACCTATACTTGATCTAAAATCATGAATTTTGGAAAGAAGCAAGGTTTCACAACACGAGTACAGGAAAAAACCGAAAAGCGTTAATTTGTAGTTATATCACAGAAATAAAATATTTATACAGAACCATCAGTGCACGAGCTGGAATCCCACTTGTCTAGTTTTTTCTTTACAAAACTGTTTTTTTAAATACAAGGGATCTTTGCGGAACACACCAGTTGCATTCTTAGCCCCAAGGGTGCGGGGCAAGTCTTCCGTACCAGCAAGTATCCGATGTATGGAGGTAGTACTTTGCTAAATTGAGGTTGTTTTTCTCTATGCAAGACAACATTGAATGAATTATTAGTGGAAGAACTTTCTACTAAGAAAATAATAATTATAATGCTGGAGATTTCACACAGCGCCATCTAGCCCCAAACTAAGCAAAGCTTTATATTTATTATTGTACACAAATACATTTACAGAATTTGTTCCGCGGTGATAAACGAACCCGCAACCTCCTGTTCAGCCAGCTATTCGCCCACTGCACCACGGAGGTCGTATAAGAATGAATTGGTTTTCTTCAATAAATCTTTATATATGAAATACCGGTGTGCGTGTGTTTTCTCTCCCTACCCCCACGTGAGATTGGGCGAGATTCGGCTAGATCCCCCCTCCCCCTTGAACACCTCATGTAAATAGTGGACGGCCCCTAAGATTAGACATTCATAACTTCAACACAGTTACAGAAAGAATTAAATTAAAAGATAGCACATACATTTTAAATAATGAAAACAACAGCGCAGCATACATAATTTTGCAATATGTATACTTTAAATCTCTTAATATTGAGAGAGAGAGAGAGATAATTCTTTATCGCTACACCAAATTACAATAACTTAACCTAGAAAACTTACACTAATACATGGTGGTACAAAGGGCGGCCTTATCTCTCAAAGCGATCTCTTCCAGGCAACCTTTGGATGGACTGGATTGAATAAACGTGTGAGGAGGCGGTGTTACAATAAATACCTACCTATTTATGTAGGATAAAAATAAAAAAAGGATTGTGTGGTTTTATGAAACCACGGTAAAAGTGAAACTTTGTTTCACATTATAAACATTTTACCTAAAAATGTTCGTCGGCACAAATGAGTAATAGTCTATACACTACACGGTCAGCTGATGCGAACTCTAGGCGCCGCCATATTGCCCTCGGCTGCTCTGACGAGCGCCTTTCACTTTGTCCCTACTCCGCGGCCAACCGTCACGCGACATGCAACACACAGACGAAAAAGTTTGAGACGATGTAATAAAAGTTTCACTTTAAAATAATACCTAAACTTACAAAAATCCTACATAAATAAATACAAAATACATACTTACATGTATATATTATATATACTCTTACAATATACATCGAAATAAAATACAATATTTACTGTAGAGAAGATGCTTCTCTCTGATATTGGCTCTCAATTTCCATAAAAATGTTGGACTACGCTTAGACATTTCATAATCATAATATTTCCTATGTTGAGCTTCACAACAGCTCTCTCCAAATCAAAACATCCGACTCCGCACCTTGTTTATTACACTCACATCCTGACGTTTTAATTTACCGCTGAGCCACGAATCGGTGTGTAAAGTCTATGTGCGAACACAATTTAACTTGCGAATCTATACAATTGTTTCCGAACAAATCTCTCGTCTATTGTACAGGATCCGACAAGAAAACACCTCACCATTTTCATCGCTATTTGTATTAATATAGAGTCCAAATCTGGCTACGTTATTTGTTCGGTAGAGGCGACACGGGTACACAATGCACTCCAAATTTGCATACAGACACTGTCCTGTAGTAAATGTGCCTATGTAGATAGCACCTATGCTTTGTCGTAGCAGACTTTATTATTCAAACTCATATAAAAGCTATTGAGAACTATTTTGAAACTGGAACATGGAAACTAGATTCAACTGAGAGCTTGCTTCGGTGAGTAACAATTCAACCTATTATGTACCAGAACTCAAAGTTATGTCTGTAGAGTACTTTAGAACAAATTGAACAACATGTTTAAACATGTTTAAATTAACAACGAGGATTTTATCTAGAGTAGTCAACACAATATATTTTTGAATCAAAGAAAAAAGTATAGAAAAAACCATTTAAATAATACTTATAACATGGTATAGAAACGTGGTATTTCATTAAGGGCCTGATAAGAAGGCTCAAGGTCGCTCAGCGTGCTATGAAAAGGGCTGTGCAATGTATTTGGTGTTTCTCTACGAGATCGAATCAGAAATGAGGAGTTTTGTAGACAGATAGGTATAATTTGTAGATAAGATTATTAAGATATGCGAAAATGAGTTCTTTATTTATTTGTTTGTTTATTACGCTTTCTCGTCGTAACGGCGTGACAGATTTGCATGAAATTTGGTATATAGATAAATTTTGACCTGGATTGAGGCATAGGTTACTTTTTATTGACAAACCACGAGTGCGAAGCCACATGCGGTAGCTTGTAATCTTGAAGATACCTTCTTATAGGCACTATTAGAAAGAAAGAAAGAAAGAAAATACATTTATTTGGCACACACAGAGAATAGACCATTCAGAACATTTAAATAAATAATAATAAATAAATAAATATTGGTGGACATTTCACACAGCGCTATCTAGCCCGAAACTAAGCAGAGCTTATACCATATGGAATATACGAGTACCTATGGGAACCAGTTTGCTGATATTATCAGTATTTTATTTAGTATTATTGTATATCATGCAAACATTTGTCTCGCGGCGGGAATCGAACCAGCTACCTACTGAGTCACAAAGGTTGTCAAAATTACTAATAGTTTATAAATTAATTAATATATAAACTAACTATTACGAATTCCTTTTTATAAACACAGAAACATTTAGTAGCAGCACCCACGAGATATAAATTGGAATAGTAATAATGCATAAACTTGAATATTCCGAGCTGTATACGCACCACAAAAGGACAGGTCCGTCTCTGAGTTAGACGTCATAAATTGCACAGACGTCTGAGTTTTCAGGACCTACTCAAGTTATAGGAGTAAGCGACTTAAACGAAGATCATAAAAGAACATCCTTCGCACAATCATTTTAATCTCACCATGCTACTCGTATTGTCATTATTTCGTTTTAGGTATTTCTAGATTTAATTTTTTTAGTGGAAACTTGTTTAATAAATAAATAAATATTGCTGGACTAATATTTCACACAGCGCTATCTAGCCCCAAACTAAGCAGAGCTTGTACTATAGGAACCAGATAACTGATAGAATACTTATATACTTTTTTTTGTAAATACATACTTATAATATATAGAAAAACAACCAGACCCGGAACAAATATCTGTAGATCATGCAAACATTTGTTCCGTGGCGGGAATCGAACCCACTACCTCCTGTGTCTCAGCCGGCTATACGCCTACTGCGCCACGGAGGCAGTCAAAAGTTTAGGCGCGTTGGGCATTTTTTGATATTAGAAAAAATCATAGAACTCGCGATACCGCTACCGACACCTCTGTATATATACATATATCTGCAGTGTAGTCTGTTCAAGTTTTCACTTCTGTCAGCACTCCCGGAATGCCACTAATTTTTTTTTTATTTTAGTCTCTTTCAAAAACTACCTCCTTATTTTGGAAAACGACATCCATTGCGTTTTGAACTTGATGAATCAACTTTTAATTTTTGTTTTCAGACTTTTTCCTCTCTTGAGCTCCAATACCTCAATAAAACCCTACATTTTTGACTCATTTAGTCACCAGGATCCTGCTATGAATACCTATCTATGTACGTAATACATTTCACGATTATTGGATCAACGCTTCGAAAGTTATCCTCGGGCAAACAAAATTACATACACCGCACGTGCCTGACGTGTTAAGTTATGCCTGGCGTTATATTAGTGAGATGTTTGATTTAATAATCAATCTTAAGAACTTCCCATAAGTGTTGGTTTTCATTATAAAATAAAATAACGTATAACTGCAATTATACTCAAAAAAAATTATAACCAATGTACATGAACTCCCCTTACCTGTAATTTGAATGAAACTGAGGGTCTGTGTTTGGTCGTTCATTTGTTGAATTGTTGTACACTGTAAACTTTACATGGCACTATTTTAATAGTCAATGATTATAAATTATGTTTTTATGGGTGACTCACGATATGTCAGTTCGGATCAAAATTATGTGTGAACAGGTAAAATTTTACAATGCCTAAAAAACAAATTTCTTCATTTTGAAATTGTAGTTACAGAAGCTTCATCTCCTAACCTGCCCCCCTTCCTCTGTTTCATAGCGTGCAGCGTAGAGGTGAATAAAGTAATTTAATAGTCCCAGAAAAGATGAGCGTTTGTCAAGCATAGCTTCCGACTCGCGTATCACAGGTTCAAATATTTGGACCGAAATATGACGCTTTTAGTTTATTAGAGCCACATTTCTTGAAAATTCTTCGTGGAACTTCCGTAAGCTGAAAAAAGAAGGATTTGCTGCAGATGAGATGTCGTTTCTTTAAAACTTCATCAGAATTTACAGCTGAAATCTAGGAGAGCTTTTCCTTTATATTCTGAATATCCTGTAGTGTTTTACAAGAAAATGTAAAATTATTTTTATATTAATAAAACCAAAATCATTAAAGCAAAAATCATGTGATTTTTAGTACCTACTAGGTTAGTACAGAACTGCCTAATTTTCTTTATCAATCTACATTTATATTATAAAGGGGAAAGATTTGTATTTTTGTATGTTTGTAACGAATAAACTGAAAAACTACGGGTACGATTTCAATACTTCTTTCACCATTAGAATGCTACATTCCTTGTGTAGCATAGGCTACTTTTTACCGAACTTCGCAGAAGGAGGGTAATGTTTTTATTAAAAAACTACGCGTGCGAAACTGCGGATTGGTCAGCAAGTCACCAATATATTCATGAATATAAATTGACAGCAATAACTGTGGCAATCTATTGCGAGATACGTAAATCTGTTACTCTTCCATTTCCTCCTATCCACTCATCTCTTTCCAAAATTTGTCTGGAAATGATTAGATTTTTTAGCGATAGGACCGCCCATTACATTATATCTACTTTCTCATTTAATTTTATATGTAATTTGAAAAACGGACTAATAAAAATAATACTAATAAAAAGGCATAGGCAAACTTAAAGCTAATTAGTATTTTCTTCAAGCTAACCCTATTTGTTTTTACTGGTTTTGCGACTTTAATTTCACTGCGGCCACGAGGCCTATTGTAATCGCCACTTGAGTTACTCGTATATCGCCCCTAGTTCATGGGGGCGTTCAAAGTTCACCACTTAGCTGTTAAAAGCTGTAGGATATTCTTAGTGGTAATTGATAACTGTTTGCTTCTTCGCTCTAAGAATGTGTTTGCCAAGATAAATGCTACGTTTGTTATATTAATTAATGGAACAAACTCCGGTTTAGAATCTGCAGCTAACCTTTGTTCAATCATTAATTCATTCAGATCAAACCAAACTGCCGGCATCTGCTAAAAAACTCTCCTATAAACAGACTTCATCATCACAATCACAGTTTACCTCTACAAAGTCCTTTGCGAAGGCACCGCATCCAATCCATCTAAAACTAATAAGCCAACATAATTTCGCATGCACCCGTCCCTATTCTGTAAACGGCAAACCACTTTCGCGCGGGTGAACGACTTAACGCCAATCACGGCTTTGCGACACCCAATACAGACTGGCGGGCGGATTAATTGAATAAATTTGCATGCCATCCTGGTAACATTTCCATTTGTTTCGAATTAAACGTGCTGCATGTACGGTGCGTAATTAAACCTGAAGTAGAGAGGTTTGGTTTGGCTCGGGCGGTCACGTAATTGGGGGTTGATTTCATGTATAAAGTTCACAAGTCCTGACCAGTTACATTTTCTCTTTTAGCTACAACGCATTGGTATCAGTAGACGTTGTAATTGTAATATATCATCATTGTTGTCAAAGGACGTCCAATGCTTAATATCTTCGATCTACGATCCTGATGGTAAGTGAAAGTGTGATTGAAGATGGAGCACGCTTGCCTAGAAAGAACCTATTTACTCTGGACTTGAAGACTCCCAGATTATACTGGTTCGGAAAAACATACACCGGAAGTGAGTTCCACTCCTTACTTGTGCTAACAAGACAAGTATGTATATATGTATGTATGTAGTAGTTATATGTAATTGTCTCATTCCTGTCATGTTCGTTTTTTCCTGTTGTCCGTTCTCTGTTTCTCTGTGTCTAAAATAAACCCTATATATTTCAAGACCCCCAATCGACCAATTTTCCCCCAGCAACGGCGCAGATGTTAAAAGTTAAAATTTATATTTTAAATACATATTTTGTTTTTATTAACTTACAGATGCACATTTCTAATTGAATCCATAGGCTCCCGAATCAGTATGTAAAATTAATTCACGGCCATCAAACGTATCTTTGAGTACGATTTTATTTTTTACAAGGTCTTCTTTCAAGAAAATAATGGTATGAATTCGTTTTCACAATCCCAATTTCACTTGCCGTTTTTATCAGGCTTATAAAATATTAGCGAAATCTTACACATCAGTTTGAACAAATCCTATTTCTTCCACTTTAATTACTCGTTACTATAACCGGGAGATGACACGAGCCCTGCGAGACTTTACTAAACTTTATAACAGAGTTCCAAATTCAAACGTAATAATTAATTTAATTCATTTTGTCTGGATCGTATTGAGCTCATATTAGGACCGTTTCAAATATTTATTTAAATTAATAAATTACACCAAGTAATAATTGCTGTCCGTGTTATCTATACATATAAAATGCTTTGTCCTGAATGACTGATTGGCGGATCAACGTACAGCCTAAACCGCTGATCGTAGAGACCTGAAACTTGGAGGGTGTGTTCTTTGTATGACGTAAGTAGCCAATAAGAAAGGATTTTCCGAAATTCCACCTCTAAGGGGGTGAAAAAGGGGGGCAAAGTTTGTATAGGATAACGTGATTCCTTGGTCCAATCTACTTCAAATTTTGCATAAACCCTTTTTAACAGAATTGGTGGATGACGTGTTTAGTATTTCATTAAAATTTATACCCTAATGGGGTTAAAAAGGGGTAGAAAGTTATATCTATACTCCTTAGTGCTTTTGATTTAAATTACATTTTATTTTGACACATGTTTGAAAACTCAATCCAATTTTATTCAAAAAAGGTCGAACACGCTTAAATATATATGCAAATACTCTTTAAAATTGGAATGTCTCGAAAGTCACCGTACTATATTACTACCTCATTAGAAAGTTTCTAAGCTTAAAGAGGTTATGCACTTTTAGAACACGGCCATAGAGTATTCTAATATGATGCGTGAATACTAACTACTACGCAAAAACTGGGCATTTATTAAACTTAAAGTTTTGATTGGCTGGCAAAACGTTCGCCCCAAACTAATATCTCGCAAGTCTCCCATGAAAACAAAAAAAAATATTATTTGTAATCTTTGACTATCAAAATAGTGCTACAAAATGCATAACCAATTTGCTTGACTTGGTTTTATTCAAATCACAGGTAACGGGAGTTCATGTCAATTGGTTTATAAACTTTTGTGGTAGAAATGCAGTTATTCCGGATTTCAGACTTTTCCCTATATTCGTGTCACTAAAGTTACACGCATACAAAATTTTAGCACTGTGGGGTCACTGGTGTACTTTGTGAATTTCGCCAGAGTTCAGTTTTTATTATTGCTAATAACTTTTAAAAACTGCAAAGTTTGAACCAAAAATAAAAACGGGGTCGAAGTGTACTAACTTTTTATTAAACATGCCATTTGACCTCATATCGCATATTGTTTTTTTACTCCTTTTTAACCCCAATCTCTCAACAACCGCCCCACATTTTAGCTCATTTAGTCACACCAGGATTGTGCCGGATTTGTGATCACTGCCTATTTATATTCTAAATTTCACGATGATCGGATCAACGCTTCTAAAGTTATCCTCGGATAACATCCTCGAACAAAGATACATACATACAACGCCGATATGCCCCAGTTGATTTGGAAATCTCGCTTCGCTCGATCAAGTATTAGACTATTCATTATCTAGTTTTTTTTTCTTAAAAATCTGATTTACATCCGATACCTTTGTGGTAGAAAGGAAGAAAAAGCTCTTTTTAAAAACTTTTTCATCAATCATGTTTTGAAAGTTGGTCATTGGCTCGATACCTGATGCGTAAATGCGATGTGTAAAAAAAATTGAAAATAGAATTAGACATTGTTTTTTTTTCCCTACAAAGTGAAAAAATTGTGAAAATCGCGGGAAACACCTGGATGATTCCGAGCTAAAGAAGAAGAGTGAAAAAAAACAATGAATACAATAAAATAAAATAATTAAAACTATTTAATTTGTATTTTATTGTATTATCCGAACACTTACGGAAAATTCCAAGATTTTTAAAACCATCTCAAAAATTTTCAAGCCTAGACGGGACTTGAACCCGCAACCTACGATATATACGAGGATACACTACCAATTGTGCTACAGGCTCTCGTCACGTCAGGGTTGAAATTAGTAAGATGGTTCAGATTACGACTAAAGTGCCGTTAGCTCCATCTACAGGAAAACTTAAACAGTTTTTGACCTGCTCAATGCGAAACATTGCAGTTAATTACATTGACAAGAGATGTCGCGTTGCTTATTTCAAATATAATTTTTATTTTTATAGTGTTATCCGGAACACTTACGAAAAATTCCAAGATTAAAACCATGTCATTTTTTTTAAACGTCTAAGAATTAAATGTAAGATTTAACACCCCATGTATAACAATTTACTAAAACATTTTCCCAAGGAATTTATACCTGTGCTTTGGTGCATCTTCCGTCCTGTGAAACTGAAAATGACACAGGCACTGTAAATCTTTCATAATATTTTGCCTCCGGTAATTTTCATCTCGTTTATTTGCTAGTGCCGTAATGAAGCTCTCTTCAAGGCTTTGTTATAGTACTCATAATCATTTACCAGACTTGTAGCACTTTTATTGCTTAATAATCGCTAGATCATCGTAAATAGTACATTGTTGTATAAGGGCTGTAAGTAATCTATTTTACAACTGAGACTTTTTGGCGTAAGAATAAGCGAATGTGAACGAGGATGCTAATCGAGGGTGTTATTGGTTGAAATACCCGAGCATAATACATAACTTTTCATCACGATTGCGAGAAAATTAAAAATGTCGAAAAATATTTTTATTCATATCTATCCATTTACTTGCAACACATACAACGGTTATTGAGTAGGTGTTAATTATTCACTTGACAAGTCAGATGTACATATACTCGGTTAGGGTGTGATAACTTACGAAAAACAAAGCTAACTTAACTTAATGTATTTACAAAAAAAAATGAGTAAGTACTTATATAAGTATATATCAGTTATCTGGTTCCCATAGTTAGTTTTGCTTAGTTTAGGGCTACATAGCGCTGTATGAAATGTCCAGCATTATTTATTTATTAAGTAGGTAAGTAGGTACGATTGGTCAGGCAAAAAGACGTATATACCCAGCAGTGGGTGAAATCAGGCTGCGGATGATGAGGATGATTGGTCGTATCATACTTTTGCCTTTTACCTCCGTGGCGCAGTGGGCGTATAACCGGCTGAGACGCAGGAGGTAGCGGGTTCGGTTCCCGCCGCGGAATAAATGTTTGCATGATCTACAGATATTTGTTCCCTGTCTGGCTGTTTTTCTATTTATTATAAGTATGCATTTACAAAAAAAAAAAGAATATAAGTATTCTGTCAGTTACCTGGTTCCCATATTACAAGCTCTGCTTAGTTTGGGGCTAGATAGCGCTGTGTGAAATGTCCAGCAATATTTATTTATTATTTCATAGAACAAAGAGCTAAGTATTGTCTTTGGTAGTCTAAACACATCAAACTTATCAATATTAAATGCAAACCGCAATCCACCTGAGAAGCGATTTATTAAAACATCATTAGCGATTCCCCTAGAGTCCCGACCAAAAATCCACAGTAGGTTTAGTCATGAAGTACAGAAATTACGTGGAGAAGTCACCATAAAAACGATGGTATGTTGCAAGGCGAGACTAAGTGACAGATAGATAGATAGATAGATATAGACATTTATTTCGACACAAGTAACAAACACAGAAACTAACATACAGTGGATAAGTAAAGACAGACAATTAAAACCACGTTACATAAACAAAAAATAATAAATAGTACTAAAAATACGTACCCAGTCACTATGAGCCCTGTGCCGAAAAAGGGGAATGGCTCAGCATTATGCTGAACAATAAACTTATTGGTCAGCGCTGGTTTACAGCCATTAAACCTGCATTGGCGTCACGGACGTCACTGCGTATCGTTTCGCACTCGCTCTGATGTTCAGGAATGAAACCGAAACATATTCGGTAGTAACACCACTAAAACGGTACGTGATAAATGCGTATTTACCTATATAATAATAACTTCTTATGGTAAAATATAACCTTTGTACTCTTAAATGAGGTAATAATTTAAGAATCTGCTACGCAATGCTAGTGTGGTGCCCAATACCCAGTTATTCAAATCGATTCAATACCCATTATAAAATAATAAATATTCCTGGATATTTTATATACCGCTATCTAGCCCCAAACTAAGCAGAGCTATGGGAACCAGATAAGAGATAGAATACTTATGTACTGTTTTTTTGTAAATACATACTTATAATATATAGAAAAACAGATCCGAAACAAATATCTGTAGATTATGCAAACATTTGTTCCGCGACAGGAATCGAACCCGCTAACTCCTGCGTCTCAGCCGGCTATTCGCCCACTGCGCCACAGAGGTCGTCAACATAAATCAAAATATCCAGTTAATGCTGCAGTAACAGTGAACAAAGACATTGAGTTTAGAGACATTGACACAAAAGTAGACGATGAAAAACTAAAAAGTATGTACAGATAGGTTTGCTAACTGGTAACCTACTTGTAGAGTTCCTACCCAGGCTTCAAATGATAGACTCGGTACTTAGCAAAAGTGGACTGTATTTACTTCTTCTTAATTACTAGTTTACAAGGTTTAAATCGCGTACTTGATGATCACAATTTTTCCTTTTTTTTTTTTCTGATGGACTAACTCGCTGTTGGCCTCTGAGGCCGTGACAGCTTAACCGAACTTTTGGCGAGCGCAGATGGCGCTCAGCCCAGTAAGTTATTTAGGCAACTAGCGCAAGGGCACCACTTAGGTACGAGCCTCGGCTTGGGCTGTTGCCGGGGGGGGGGGGGGTATAGGAGAGAAACGCCCGGGTACATGTCTGTACCTCGTGTAGGCGGCGACTGAAGGGACTCGTCGACCTCGCCGGCGAGGTCGGTGTTTCTGTGAAGTGTTTGCTCTGTCTGATGTAGATGACTCAGCTTCCGCATTAGCGGAGGTGATTTCGTCATCCGAGTCTCCGAGAACGTGTCTTGGACGACGGAGGATTTATCATCACAATTTTTCCTTAGTTTTTTCGAATGGACTTATATCGCTGTTGGCCTCTGAGGCCGTGACAGCTTAACCGAACTTAAATCACAATTTTTCCGTTCAAATCGGTTTATACTTATACAAAAATAGTTCTCGCCCTAGCCATGGTGCGGGGATCGTAATTCACATTTTCACAAATCATCGTATACAATTCCTACTACATCGTAGTTTCCAGCAAAGTTAGACGGGGACTTACCTATAGCTATCTCACTCTTTTGACCGTAACAACTTTAAACTGTTACAATCTTGGCTACTTATTACATTTGAATCTGATTCAATCCTGCCCCGTCTTTGATCGTCCGTTACACTACTGCATGTTTAAAGATTGAAATAAAAACATGTAGTAGGATAATATACAAAAAAAGCTACAGGTGTTTAGATACATTTATATTTCTACTAGCTGGCGCCTTAGAATCAACAAGTTTTGTGTTGCTAAGCTGAGTTAATTTCATTTTGTTTTCCATATCCATTTCTGTGCATGTACCCATAATCAACTATCTCTATATTCAAAGTAGAAAATACTTGTACTAACATCGCTATTAAAAAATAGGAGTTGGTGGTAGAAGGGTGAAAATGTATGGTTGTATGCATTTTTTATTGCAGAATCATAAAAAAATAAAACTTTGTCTAACAAATAAAAAAAAATTGGGGTGGTCCACCCTTATCACATAGGGGGAAGAAAAATAGTTTGCCTCCTACCGAATATACACAAAAAATTTCATAAGAATCGACACGAGAATTTTATATATTAGATAAATAAACTTTTTTGAAATCTAGAACTTTTTTTTTTTTTTTTATTTTTTTTTTATTAGGTTTACCAACAGTTAAACACATGAATGCTTACAAAAAAAAACTTATCATCTAAATGCTTTATGCTACATGTGTAACCAGTAACAGGCAAACACAACATGCTCAATAATCTAACATTTTAGTTAGGTAAACATACACGTAGGTGTTGTAACTAGGTAAGAAGGTAAAATATTAATAGTACAATAGGTGGACACTTCAAGCCAGTGATTAATTTGATTGTCTAGTAAACAAACAAAAACGGGATCTGCACACTTAGCCCGGCCTGCACAACGACCCCCAAACGCACTAAGCAACTATACATGTTCAAATTATTAAAAATATACGTATCTGTGTTATTCGATAACGCATTAAATCATATTTAGCCACCAAAATACGTCTAGGCTTCGCTGTGGAAGTCACCCTCAGTAGGTTAATAAACCTGTAATTATAATAATCAGATAGCAAGGTTACGTTAATGAGTAAACTAGTAAAACTGACAGAACGAGACGCAGACGCCTTCAAGCTAGGTACATTCGAGAGAACAACACTTAAATCATATTGCAATATTCTTTTAAAAGTAATGGCGTATTATAAAAAAAAAAGTAATAATAATAATAGCTAAATTACATGAACTAAGTGCATGCAATAAAAATGCAATATCTATACCAGGTCCATACACAATCCAAGTATGTATTTACAAAAGAAAACTGTCAGTATATCTATATAAGTATTTATGTAACAATTCCCATAGCACTAATATAATTTTTGTTTATTAATTTTTTGTTGTAACACTGTCAAGGTCGCTCACGATTACGAACGAAAGATTTTATTTTAGTGATTTCGTGAAAGCCGATATCCAAATCCACAAATTCATTATAAAGTTTGCAAAGACGTGGTATACAAGAGCTCGTACCCAAGACTGTCCTTCGAAAAGGGGGCACAAGAGGGTTGATTTTAAAGCGGGGGTACCTACGAGGTACTTTGAAGCGTAATCTTTCTAAAAGTTGAGGGCAGTCAATTTTATTCCTTACTATTTTGTGTAAAAATTTTAGATCTATCAGATCTCTGCGTTTTAGTGACACTGTCTGTATCTATG
Source organism: Philereme transversata (assembly GCA_963924445.1). Taxonomy (NCBI): domain Eukaryota; kingdom Metazoa; phylum Arthropoda; class Insecta; order Lepidoptera; family Geometridae; genus Philereme; species Philereme transversata. The sequence continues at coordinate 19,582,780 of OZ004342.1, forward strand.
ATTTAAACATTTATTTTCTTTCATTTGTTTGATTTTTAATGATGTGCAATAAACATAATTAATAATAATTTAATAATGTTATTTAAATTTAATAAACTTTAATGGCGTGTGTGTGTGTGGATCTTTAACATCTGCAAGTTGAATAAATGAATGAATTAATAAAGGTATTATCTATCTATCTTTCTATAAAGTTTTTATTTCAGTCTCGAGTACAACATTCAAACAAAAAACCACAAAATCAATTAAGAACTATAAAGACGAAATTCTCCATTCATCCACCGTAGTAGCATGCCCACCATAGAAACGTTTCTTTGTATGGAAAAATAAATTAAAACATCATTTAGCGTGGAAATTAGAAACAAGACTAAACAAATGTTTCTACATTCTACCCGGAAATTTCAGTTTATTCTTCCGTATAATAAACTTTTCTAGGGCAGCCATACTAGGCTGGTTGCGGTTGAGAACTTTGATCCACCATGCTCTGTGAAATTTGCGATAAATGTCGTCACTCGATCCTGCGAAGTTGCGCTCAATTGTGAAACGTACACAACCTAACTTTAGCACTTCTACATCACAGAAAAGATCTACTTAGGCAGAATTAGTTCTACCTCCCGTGGTTCAGTGGTTCCCCCTAAATCGCTTAAGGTAACATGGCAGGATTTTTTCCCGCAGGCTGAGCAGTAAAGGTGCATTTGCTCTACTAATTGAAATAAGGGGATTCATATTGATTGGCTTCTTTTAGGGGTGCTCTTAGGAGATATCATAGATTTTTATTTTATAGAAGGTTGGAGATGATCGTTAAAGACAAGTCAAAAATATTTGAGTACGTAATTTTTATTCTCTTACAATAATGTAATCTTTTTTTACTACGCGAGAAATCTGTAAGCTGCTATTATTTAGCAAAAATAGTCAGTTGATTTTTAGAGTAGTGAGTTGTATAAATATAATAATAATAATACTTACATACTTTTTTTTGTAAATACATACTTATAATATATATAGAAAAACATCCAGACCCGGAACAAATATCTGTAGATCATGCAAACATTTGTTCCGCGGCGGGAATCGAATCTACAGCGTCTCAGCCAGATATTCGCCCAGTGCGCCACGGAGGTCGACAAATATTGTGATTCAATTAACATTTTGAGGTCTCGATTTTCCAAGAGAATAATTTCATCAGACAATGTTAATCAACTTGTATTACTGACTGTACTACTAAAATCTAAGTGCCTATATAACGGGTTACCTGAATTTTTTTACGTAGCCTGACCGTTGTAAACTGCTATACTCTACATACATTGTAAATCCTTACGGCACTGGGCACTCAACTCAAATTATTGCCTGAAGCCTAAAGCTACGAGGTCGTCGTACATAGTAGCCACATTCAATTTGGTTCAACGTAATCGGATGATGGGGCCATAAAATAGTACCAATACTGTACTCGTAGAAGTGACATTCCTCAATGTCTGACTTGTTTTGGCTAGTTGACAGATGCACTGATTTCAGACAAATGCTCAAGATGCAAGGATTCCTAGTGTGGGATCAAGACTGTGCGTTATTAAATTATTCAAAAAACAGCTACGTGTCAGCCTATCTATAAGGTGTTGCAATTTAAAGTTCAAATTATGACGAAGTATATTTGTGAGACCATAAGTAATAAATAAATAGTGTTACGCCGAGGCTGTTAAACAATGAGTAATAATCGAACCTTCTCGAACGCTTTAGTCTTGCTGTGTTATTGTTGCTATTGTTTGTGGTTTCGCAGAATGGGGAGTGGCCATTGTGTCGAGGGACCGACCCTTTCCTGGAAGGATCGACATCGTTCTCGAACAATCGAAATGTGTGCGATATAAATAGGCCGGAGAGATGGCCGGACAGTCAGTCTGAGTGAGTCTCAGCGATGCCCTGGAGGACTGATGTGGAGAAGGGTCTCGCGAGTCAGTCTGGATTAAGCTATACGTGCGATCATTTCGGTGACTTTAAGTGTTGCAACAGTGGTGTGAACTAGTATGTTGTGATTACGTGTGACCAAGTTCGTGTATTCGTCGTTTTAGTGTTGAATAAAAGTGTTATTTTGGTCAGACCGATTCCCATTATTTTATCCCGAACCCTCAGTTCGTAACAATAATGTGTTTTTTTAATCAAAAAAACTTTATTTTTGAGTTTTTGTGCCTAACATACCGCCCTGCCGTACACACCATACGCGCTCTGTTGACTGGTTGGATACATTGACAGGGCCGGGTCATTGACTGGGTGAGGTTATTGAACTAGCGGGGAGTTGAATGGCTCGTAGTAACATTCTAGTAATCTGTGGCATCGTACAATAAGGTAGTTCTCTAATATTATTATAGATATGGGATTTATCACGTACCGTCTTATCGGTGTTTCGACCGACAATGTTTCGGTTCAATTCGTGAACCTTCATCAGGGTGTGTGTGATCCGCTCCGAATAACGTTTCGCCTCGCACTGCGCGTCGCAGCCCTCTGCGCGCGAGCAGATGAGCGCGGTGGTGGGGATTGCGTCAACGATGGCCCAGCGTGTTGATGGGCTGCGTCATCAATCCCGTATTTATAATAATGATTGAAATCAATCACGAAAGTTTTCTAGTTCTCTAACATTTCGTCGAGCAGAATTTTATCGATTTTCTCGAGATTTTGACAGTACAACAGGAACATTTTATGAATACATTCATTTTTAGTGTAGAAGCCGTCCCTTCGATATAATTAGTTTAAATTGTAACACCTTATATACAAAAAAGTCCAATGTTGAGCAACAACGGTCGTAAGCAATGCCAACAGGGTCGTTCTTAGGGTAACCTATCATAATCCGCAGCCAAAATGCGTTTATTTAAGTGATAATTTAGGGCATATTTTGATATCAATAAATTGTTATGATATCTTATCATAATAATATACTTTTGAAATTATTACTTGCCTGTATAGTATAGTACAATGCCTATTATGTCTATTTACAAAAGAGTATAAGAACGTTGATTTAAAATCATATTTCACGTGACGTGTATAGCCGGCTGATACGCAGAAGTATGTTGGTTTGATTTCCACCGCGGAACAAATGTTTGCACAATATACAGATATTGGTTCCGGATCTGGTACTCTATAATTAAAAAAATATATAATTATTGTATCAGTTATCTTTTTTCCAGCTTTGTTTCGTTTGGGGCTAGATAACGTTTTTGAAACGTCCCGCATTTTAATTTATTTATTTTGGGGTCCATTTCAAACCAGTTGCGGTTCTATACCTTATTACATTATTGCGTAGAGAGTGTCACCAGCGGATTAATTATGTAAATTGGTTGTTTTTGTAGCCTTTTAATATTTGTTTTGTGTAAACAATATAATTAGTTTTGGATGTTTAATATGGATTTTATCCCAAACGAGCACATGCAATGTTTTGCTTGCGTATTTGATTTAATTTCACGCGTTAAATCAAAGCAAACATCAATAATTAAATGCCAATTTTGGAAGCGTTTGTTTTTCGTAGTTATTAGATTACTAGTTTCATGTTAATATCATTATTATTTTTTATATTACGTCGAGATGGATCCGTCGCCTATAACAAAGTATTACCTCGTAGGCCACGTACCTTTTTTTTTTTTTTTACACATGTCACATTTTGTCTACAAAACGTTAGGAAGTACTGCCATATCTATTACTACCGCCAAGCAGCAGTGCTATATTTCGGTATGAAGGGTATGGTTGCCGGTGGCATATTACAGGCACATGTGGCTTCACACATATATGGCAAGTTGATGGCCACAGGGTAGTGCATCGAGATAATACTTTGTTATAGGCCACTTAACATCAGGTGGGCCATATGCTTGTTCCATCACCAGGTGGTGTAAAAAAAGGAAATACATTTTGAAGTTTAATCTTAGTGTTATTAGTATGGCAGGGCTAAATAACAGTACGTACAAGTATTCGAAGTTTATGTCTTTTGCGTCCAAAACCTAAAACGAGCTCCGAACCATAGATTAAACTCATACGAGGTGCCGTAAGCCGATTACTGCCGGGCCTTCCAATTTGGCTAGCAAATCTCTTCGCGTCTCACAATACAGGTCTTTGTAGGTGGAAATTACACTCAGGATTGACACCATGGAAATTACACCGTAGACACGGATGGTTTTTCGGTCAAATGAAAAGGACTGTTTTTCGGTCAGATGAAAGGTGTGGATTTGAGGAAATTTGATTATGGGCTTAAACATGGCGGTCAAAAGGATTATTAGACTATACGGGGTAGAAATTTAATTGTATTATGTATTAACTGTTTATGTATTGTAAAAGGATCATAGAAAAACAATCAGCCTTGTTTCTTGCCTTTCTTTCCTGGCTTGGTCGCAAAGGCAGTAAAATTGACGTTTCAAAATGATCCTTGTGATTTTAATGAATGAAAATATTTGACTTTGACTTTGACTTTAAAGGGTATAAGGACAATTAAGCCAACCTTATAGACCTTAGACAACTTTCATCATTAATATAAAGACGGGGTTTATCACGTAGTGCGAGGCGAGACGCAGTGTGGAGCGGATTGCACTCACCCTGATGAAGGTTCACGAATTGAGCCGAAACATTGTCGGTCGAAACACCGATAAAATAATACGTGATAAATCACGTATATGACTAATATACCTTTCTTAGGTTTTAGACTTGTTTCATAACAGTTTAATCGAAGGGATGAAAAAGTGGTCATATCTTTTTTGTTTTTTCATTTATATTTATCAATTATACATATTTATGATACTTTATAGTACCTCTATTGAGCCCTTGAAGAATTTTGTTCCTTTAAAATAAGTGTTTCCAAAAGCACGAATGTTTTTTTGCCGTAATGTGTTTGTCTTGTTGACTGCAAACTTTTCATATTTTTTTTGTAAAACTTAAGCTTTGTCTTATATAAACATTTTCTTGAGGCTATAAAGTTTCTAGACTGCTTTTTGTGCACTATCCCTACTTTGTTCTTGTGTAGCCAAAGCTAAGCCTAAAATAATTATTCTAATAAACGTATAGGACATCATAGGGCGTCCACTCCTGAGCATAGGCCTCCCCCGTAGATTTCCTGAGTGGTCTTGTGCAGCCTGCACCCGACGGCTTCTAGCAACCAGGTCAGGTCAGGTTCAGGTCGTCTTTCCATCTAGTAGACATCCCACGCTGCGTTTTTCAGTATGTGGTCTCCACTCAAGAACCATTTCTATCCCAACGGTCAGCTGTTAGTTCTATATAGTTCTAATGTACGGGTATTATTAATTATTTTCACATGACCTTATATCAAACAAAAAAGTGAAAATTGGGCGTGAAAAACTAACACAAAGTTCAGTAACCTCCTACACAAATTTCTAATAATAGGTCCTCCATTAATATTAGTTGAACATCATAGAATTTTATCGGTTCCAAACGGCCAATTTGGTCATTATGGATCATTACACTTTGACAGTCATTAAATTTTTACATTGCTATCATCGTGTTATTAAAACTCCTAAGTAGATAACTTTTAAATATACATATTTAAAACCAACGCAAGAAAAGTGTAAAAATGTGTCCTTCATCGTAACTTTTAGACGGATGGATCGATTTCTATTTGATTTTAGCGTTACGAATCAAAATGATAAAAACGGTACCCTTATGGTGCGACTCAGCAACTATGAAGCTACATGAATTTTTCAATTATTTTATATAAATAATAAATGCGATTTACGGCCGTAGGGACGTAAGTAAATTATTATTAATTGAAAATAGAATGAGGTTCATTGCAATCATAATATGCTAAAACGGCAAATCTTTATTACTATTGAAAAATGGGTTTTTGATTTTTATAGGTCGTATAGTTTTTGAGTTCTGAGAGATTTTGTACAAAATACCTGATGGAGTAATCATTAATAAGGGCGACTTGCTTAACGATGCCTAATCGTATTTAGTGACAAAATAATGATTTAGAGTATTCTCAAATCATACATATATGTCAAACTTGAACATGTTTAGTCGTTAATTACGTTTAGGGATAGTTGTACATATATTCTCAAATCATACATATATGTCAAACTTGAATATGTTTAGTCGTTAATTACGTTTAGGGATAGTTGTGCAAACCCGGCATCATCGCAAAAGGTGCTATTGTTCACCTAAGATACCTAAAAATACATTTCAACTGCAATAAAACATATATACGAATATTTTATGAGCAAGATATAATATTAAATTTTAAAAACTGTATAAATTCCTTTGACGTTTTCCAAATTCCTTATACAATCAAAAGTGAACTTAACAGTCAGAAAATAGAGATGATTTTAGATTATATGATAACTTTAGTTATTAAAACTAGAAAACCAGGTTCGGTTAATAACATAAGCGGGTTGGAAATGCCATTTCGGATAGCTAATTTGTGAAGTTCAGTTATTTATGAGAGGTCGAGTTATGCAGGGTGAATGGAAACACACGCAACAAAATTTTGAGGAACGGATCTGCCTTTATATGCATTTTTACGTATCCTTACCTACTCTTACATAATACTAAGAGCACACTATACAATGAACACGGCTTGCACAATGGTCCCTAAACGTATTTAGTGACTAAACGTGTTTAGATTTGACGTATTTGTATGATTTGACAACTCCTTCAATCATATTATGGAAAAAATATGATTAAGCATCGTCGAGCAAGTCACCCAGTGACATTACATACACAATGATATTTTGAGATCAGTTAATCAATAGTAAATCATAATCTACTAATTTTGACAACCATTATTGACATATTATTATTGTCATTTCGTAGTTATCTATCATTTCTATAAATTACATTTAATTTGTACGCCGCTAAGGATGAATAAGGTGATACTATTTATTTATGTGACATATAAGGTTTAATAATCATGTATTCTCAAAAAGAAAACAATTATCACTTACATGAGATATGCGATGTCAGTCTGCGATGACATCTGCAAGAAATAATTTAAGCTTAGTTAGATTGTAAAGATCGCAGTTATCTTCGTCGTAAAATATTGCTAATATACGCGTTTATAATAAACAAACCTAACGACCTGCCAACCAGATACACTGGATGGCAGTGTAGTTCGTTAAAATAAGTTTTGACTAATTTTCGCAGTCAGAATCGGTTTTGGCCGATTATGAGTTTCGACTGTAACATATTATACAACATGTTATGTTATGTACGGCATTAATTTGCAAATATAGAATCGTATTAACTGATTTTGGAAGTGGGCTAAATACCGGTAGCTTGAATATATATCCAGTAATCGATAAATATCCAATAAACAATTTTTATTGATATTTTAGAACTTGATACTAGTGGTTCGCCTATAAAAACAAAAATATATTATTCGTAATCTTTGACTATCGAAATAGTGCCACGAAATAAATACCACCTTACTTGGTCTACAGTTTTATTCAAATTACAGGTAACGGGAGTTCGTGTTAATTGGTTACTCTTTTTTGGGGTAAAAAATGCAGTTATTCTGGATTTTAGACTTTTGCCTATATGTGTGTCAATAAAGCTACACGAATACAAAATATCAGCATTGTGGGGTCACTGGTGTACCCTGTATTTTGTCAAGTTTTTTTTTAGGGCTAATAACTCAAAAACTACAAGGATTAAACTAAAAACAAAAACAGGGTTGAAATGTACTAATGAAGAACTTTCATTTGACGTCCCATTTGACCTAATAGTCTCATTTTCATTTTTTTTTTTACCTGTCTTGAACCCCAATAGTTATCTCAACAATCCCCCAACATTTTTACCTCATTTAGTCACACCAAAATTGTTCCATCACGTATCAAATTTCACGATGATCGGATCAACACTTTGAAAGTTATCCTAGGACAAACAAATATTACATACAAACTTACATACATACATACAACGCTGGTTTGAGAAGTTGATTTGGAGATCTCACTTTGCTCGATCAATTATGGTTATATGAAAATTTAAAGTTATCTACATTATTGAATTTGAAAAAACCTAATACTAACTAATACTAAGAATACTAGCCATAAGCCATATCCGTGTTACCATTTCATGTCGTACATTACATGACACGTTGCATATAAGTAATAGTTTCTTAAAGTTCAATAGACCAGTTAACTGAAAATCAGGAATGACAGAAGCGTCCTTACAATCCACCCTAATCAAAGATCAGTACCAACGTATCCGACAACAAATGAAGAGGCATCATGCACAGATACGTTACTGAGTAACATCGAATGATCACAGGGATAGACTAAGGCTGCCAGAATACAACTAACCAAACAAGCTATATTTAAAAAGAAAAACTGCTTTGGCATCTTCGGTCAACTGGAGATCAGGCATGCACCAAAAAACGGATCGTAGAACCCTTGAGAGGTCTATGTTCAAGTGGATGAGACATTTCTTATCGGGCATTTCTTACAGCGCTATCTAGCCCAAAAGCTAAGCAAAGCTTGTACTATGTGAAAATGTCAACCCGATAACTAATATAACTTACATAATTTTTGTAAATAAATAGAGAAACACCCAGTTCTGAAACAAATACCCCTAGAAAATATGTAAAATAAATCAGCAGTTTTATTATAGATCTTAATAGTTTCTTCTTAATCTTAACAGTTTAATTTTAGATATGTTGTAAAACTCAATTCAGTGTTGTGTACGCCTAATAGGTATACGTATCTGTCCTAGATCTCAATGTTAAAATGTCAGTGTGTGTAAAAATGTGTATGCTGTTGGCGTTCAAAATTGTGCATAAACAATTAAATAAATAAACATGCAAACATTTGTTCTTCGGAGGGAATCGGACCCGCAACCTCCTGCGACTCAGCTATTCGCCCACTGCACCATGGAGGCATTTAATGGATAGGCATCATTAAGTCATTAGAGGAGAGAAGGTATGGGCGCTACGATGCTGCCAGGGAGCAACAAACCAATGCTAAGCAACATTTTATTTTGCAATCCATTTCCATAATATCCAAATATATAAATAAATAAATATTGCTGGACATTTCACAAACCACTATCTAGCCCCAAATTAAGCAGAGCTTGTACTATGGGAACCAGATAACTGATAGAATACTTATATACTTTTTTTTTTTGTAAATACATACTTATAATATATAGAGACACAACCAGACCCGGAACAAATATCTGTAGATCATGCAAACATTTGTTCCGCAGCGGGGATCGAACCCGCTACCTCCTGCGTCTCAGCCGGCTATTTGCCCACTGCACCACGGAGGTCGTCAAAACAACACAAAGTCGGGTTAATTACACTATTTATAACTCAAGGACGGCTTGACCGATTTTGATTATCTTTGATTTGTTGGATTTTTTTCTGCCCCGAATAGTAAAATAACTATTAAAACTAATAAAGCTTGTCTGGAAGAGATAGTTTTTATCGATAAGACCGCCCATTGTACTTTCCTTAATTTTTGTGTATTTTTATTGTATTTTTAATTTTGTTGGTGTGCAACAATGAGTATTCTATTCTGTTCTATTCTAAAACATCGGAAAAATTCACGAATAAAAAAGTTATTAAGAATATTAATTTACAAATAGCATTTTTTATTTTATAGTGCTATCCGAACACAAACGGAAAATTCCCAGATTTTTAAAACCATCACAAAATTTTCAAGCCCCGCTTGAACCCGCTACCTTCCTCTTGGAATATTCATTTTTTCATACATAAATGTAGATAATGATGGTCGATTGACAATTCTACCGGCGACGTACATTGGCAGCCCGTGTCATATACATATCAAGGTGGTACGAAGTTCGCCGGGCCAGCTAGTAAAAAGATAAAAACCTCTGTAACTACTCAAATAATTATCAAACTACTCTTTTAAATAAAATAACGACCTGGGATTACAAAATTATTAGTTCTACTTAAGTTACTAGTTAGTAGTTTATTTAAGTTAGTATGTGTTCTCTCTGAATCCAGCGCTGACTAACGACCCGAATCGAATATTATCGATAACGGCTCTCCAAAGCACTAGAACATCGAGTGGTACTCCGGTAATGGTAACCACAGGTATTGCAACTATCAATGCTGGGGTCTGATTCTAATAATTTGTGCTGTGCGTAAATCTATTATATCTTCTAATACAATCAAAGTCCTGACTGACTCCAAGACAACGCACAGCCTAAACCGCTGGTCGTAGAAACATGAAATTTAGAGGGTATGTTTGTCTTGATGCGTAGGGGTGTACTAAGAAAGGTTTTTTTGAAATTCAACACTTAAGGGGGTTAAAAGAGGGTTTTACGTTTATATGAAAAACAGTGGTTCCTGGATGTATAAACTTGAAACTTGGCATATATATTTTTTAACAAAAATAAGAGAAATTGTATTTTTTTTTTATTTCAATGGTAAAACATTACTCCTGAGGTTAATAAACGTAAAACTTTGCATAAATACTGATCAAGGTACATAAGGAAACATGGCATAGTTACTTTTTTTGAAAATCACCCTCTAGGGTTGAAAACGGATGTTGTAGTTTGTTCTAAAACAGTGTTAATTGCAATTACGAACTTATAGCATAAATGCTTTTTATAGGTAAATAATGAAACATTTTAATTTTGTAAGACCACCAGGGTCTGATGATAGAGTTAGGAGGGGATCTACTCATTAATAGATAACAGTAGATGTATCGTGTTTGGGTTCTATTAAATGGTTTTTGCGAGATGTTTCACGATACAATTGACTACCACCGTCTGTAGATGGGGGAATCGACCGTTCTTAATCAACAATATATTAAATAATCGTTACGGGTTCTGACAAACTGACTGAAAATCAACGCACTGTGTAAACCGCTGATCTGAGAGACTTGAAATATGGAGTAGTAGTAGTGTAACGCGTACGAAGTCGCGGGCAACAGCTAGTTGAATATTTAAGGCTAAGCTAATTAGGGACAAATCGATCAAATCAACAAATATCCTTGTTACCACAAAAAAGTTAAACACCTGTTTAGCGCGTGTTCATAAAAATCCTTACCAATTTTGTATAGGATTTATTTAAACACGCGATAAACAGTGGTTTTATTTGGTGTATGACCCTACGAGTTTAAACTTTTGAAAGCCATAGGTCAAATCATAATTGGACTTAATCTGTAAAGTAATGCAATTTTAATAGGTAATGGTAACCCAAGATCTTCGTAATCTCAAGAAATTCATTAGGAATTTCCAAATGAATTTCTTGAGATAAAAAGTATAAATATTGCTCATCATTTCACACTGCGCTATCTAGCCCCAAACTAAGCGGAGCTTGTACTATGGAAAGCAAATAACTGATAGAATACTTATATACTTTTTTTTTTGTAAATAGATACTTATCTCTAATATATACAGTCTCGTGTCACAGTGTTTGTACCAAAACTCCTCCGAAACAGCTTGACCGATTCTTATGAAATTTTTTGTTTAGGTATATTTGGTAGGTCTGAGAATAGGGCGTAAACTATTTTTCATACCCCTATGTGATAAGGGTAGTCCACCCCAAATATAAATTTTTATTTGTACAAATATTTTTATTTTTTGTTTTTTATGATTTGGCGTTTAAAATACACACAACCCTAAATTTTCTTCCTTCTACCACCAACCCCTATTTTTGAATAGCGATATTAGTACTTTGATAATTTTCTACTCTCGGCGGTCGATAACTGATCAGCAAACCTTTGAAGATATAGATAGTTGATTATAGTGGGTACGTGCACAGAAAAAGACATTGGAGTAAAAAAAAAAAACTGAATTTAACTCTGCTAATAAGTTCACACAAAATTTCACATTCACAAAAAAATCAGCTAGAAATATATAGAAAAACATCCGGACCGGAACAAATATCTAATCTTATATCTGTACATCATGCAAAAATTTGTTCCGTGGCGGGAAACAAACCCGCTACCTCCTGCGTCTCAGCCGGCTATCAACCCACTGCGCCACGGAGGTCGTCAAAACACACACACACGAGTATAACACACTCTTGACAATTATAACGAAGTCTATCTACTAATATCGCAAAAAGACGACTTAGCACCAATTAAATTAATTGCAGTTGTAAATTAGGGTCGCGTTGGACCACTATCGTCTAATGGTAAGCGATGCTGCAGTCTACGATGGACCACGCTTGCCTAGAACAAACCTGTTCAGTCGCGACTTGAAGACGCCCAAGTTGTAATTTTCAGGAAACACAGACTCAGGCAAGGTGTTCCATTCTTTGGCGGTTTGTATGTTAAAGATGGAAGAGAACCGCCAACCGTAGTTTTAACTAGATGTGGATGAATTCTGACTGTGGATCGGTACAATAATTTTGACTTGATTAGCCTTGAAACTAAGTTTAACATAACAACAATGTATGAAAAAATTGCAGTCACATTTAAGAGCGCTTGTTACCTCGCCCAAGCGTAAATTTTAAAAGGCATTTACCATTTTAGCAACATGGCTGAAAGTGCAGTTTAAAATATGTAGCGATTTATTATATCGTAAAATTAATCCATCGATGATTTACGCGAATATATTTCAATTTTATTACTCGTTCCGCTTTGGAATAGCAGCGTCATGAAAATCGTCTATTGGATAGGATTCTAGTGTGGATAATTATGTTAATTACTAGCTTCTTCCAGCGGTTTCGGACGCGTGTTTTGACAATATTAAGTAACCTTTATTTTAATCCAGGCTATAGTCGATCTATATGCCAAATTTCATCGAAATTCGTTCACCCGTTACAACGTGATTGAGTAACAAACAGACAAAGAAACATCCAAACTTACGCATTTATAATATTAGTGTGATAACAAATAATAATCAATATATAATAAATATCGCTGGACATTTCACACAGCGCTATCTAGCCCCAAACTAAGCAGAGCTTGTACTATGGGAACCAGATAACTGATAGAATACTTATATACTTACTTTTTTTTTGTAAATACATACTTATAATATATAGAAAAACACCCAGACACGGAACAAATATGTATAGATCATGCAAATATTTGTTCCGCGGCGGTAATCGAACCCGCTACCTCCTGCGTCTCAGCCGGCTATACGGCCACTGCGCCACGGAGGCTGTCGATAGTTTGATAATGTAAGTATTTTGATAGAATGCATTGAGTGACTGGTTTTTAGTGATAGCTACTATCGAATTTGTACAGAAAAGCCATGGAAACATAAATCGTGAACCGCCACACCCTAGTGGGAGTAGCAAGATGTCATCATCAGGGCTACATGGCGTCCACTGCTGAACATAGAATTCCAGATTGTGTGCGGCCTGCATCCAACGGCATCCAGCAATCTATAATAGGTCGTTTTTACACCTTATGTTCTCAATTTAATAATCATTTTGTCCTAAAAGCCATCAGTTAACACTTTAAGTTTTCATCCAAGAACTTGGTAGTAACAATGAACATAAAAAAATCAATTTTTTTTTACGTATGATGACAAAATCACCTTTACAGCGAATGTTCGGCTTTGTAACACTATGTGTGTACCCAACGAAGCTATCAGAAATACCCTATCTTTAAGATTTAGAGAAATAGGTTTCTGTAACAGTGTTCTGAACCTCTTTCGGACTCTGCTAAAACACTGTACACACTAGTATCATATGGTTAAATTTAGTTACAAATTTAGTTAAATCATTAATTTAGATCACCTACCAGGGCGGTCACTACCAATCTCATGTGCGACAAAGTCCTTTTAAATTATAAAAAAAAAATCATTCATCATTTTGAATAGTCATTGTAGCCCTGTTCCTCTAATCACCGGGAAAAACCCAGTAAAAAACTCACACTCAACAACATACCGGCTTACTTAACTTTACTTGAACACTTACTTATTGACATAGAAGTTGGTTAGATCCGGGTAGTCATTTCATTCTATTTCTAACAGAACATTTCCAGGTACCGAAATTCAGATAATTTCTGGTATTAAACAAACTAAGCACCTAAACATTTCACATCAAACTTGGTACATATGTTTTGATTCGATGTGCGCTCGCAATCTGCATTATTTTAGTCCACTGATCAAATATAGCAAAACAGGCTAATGAGCATATGTTCAACATTAAATACCGAAATTATGGGCATTGCCTGGTTATTCTCCTAGAATTTAGCGTGATGTTTTGCAGCTAATGTTACTTCGCGGCTAATGTTTTGTTGGAATACTTAAAGGCTATATTGTTTCTGTTTATTACGATAGAATTTAGTTTATTTTTTCCTAAATATGAGAGCACGCACTGGAATGCGCAGCGTAGGACAGCCCTCCACTAAATGAAAGTACGTCCTAACGGTTGCACAACATAACGCAGACCGCAGAAGATCAATCGATCTGGAAATCTATGAAATTAAATGAAATTAAATTCAATTAAATAATATTTATTGCATGAAATGAGAATGTTATGTTCAGCATTGAAAGTCCGATAGTTGATACGATGATGATAATTCCTAATTACATAATGTACTGAGAAAATAACCATCAACCAATAGTTGTCGACAAAAAAGAAAGGTTTTAACCATGCCCATTATTTCACATTAAATAAATAAATATGGCTGGACATTTCACACAGCGTTATCTAGCCCCTAACTAAGCAGAGCTAGCACTAAGAGAACCAGATAACTGGTAGAATACTTATATACATTTTTTTTTGTAAATACGTACTTATAATTTATATAGAGAAACAACCACACCCGTAACAAATATCTGTAGATCATGCAAACATTTGTTTCACGGCGGGAATCGAACCCGCTACCTCCTGCGTCTCACCCGGCTATTCACCCACTGCACACGGAGATTGATGAATAAATTAAAATCTTTAATAAACCTTACACGACACAAAATTTAGGTATTTACGTTGCGTGGAATTGAAAACGTGAACATAAAACTATCAATCTTGATTAATTAGCCATTCTACAAATCTGAGGTATCACATGTAACAGAAATAAGCTAAGTGCAGCTAGCATTACACATAGTACTTACCATTTTGTAAGCAGTGCGAACAAATTGCATTTTAAGCTTCCTTAGACAAAAAGCTACTGCAGACAATCTCCCATAGATTGGCTCCCACAAGTGCTTCAGTAATCACAAGCAAAGTGCGCCCTACAAACAAGTCAATCTTAAACCGGGTTTGCATAGATTAGCAAGGCGCTCGCTTTCCGAACACATTTCGGGTGTGGTGCAAACTTTAATGTAAAGCGAACTTTGTAAGACGCAGGCCAGACAGAAATGCCGGATACTCGACTCGAACAGGCACTCAGGCCTTGGGCGTAGCAACAAAGAGCTACTATCAAAACTGTCTTTCACGTAGGTACTACGTAGGTCTCGCAGGGTGCAACATTGGACCCGATTTTCAGCTCTTCTCATCCAATATTTGTCAGCTACAGTGCACAAATCATCACTCCATCTAGCCTACACCAACACCAAGCTTAACTAGACCAGAACACGTTTAACCCAAAGGTTTTGTGGTTCTGAGGCAGATACGACCGGCCCACTGCCACTTCAGCTGGCTGACTCTCTGATCTATGTCGATCACCTTGGTTATCTTTCACGTCGATTGATTTTTTAAGGTTCAGCGCTTGGTGGCAAGTTGCAACTCCAGCTAGTTGAAAAACGTCTAGCTGTTACCTGACATGATTTTAGAACAAATAGCCTAGCTTCTGTCTTGTCAGCTTAAGATTATGGCTTTTAACTTTACCTGATAGATATAACAGGTTATTAAGTAAATACATTTTTATACAGTACATAACATTTAGAAGTCCAAAAAGTACATAAAATTACTATTACTATTAGCCCATACAGTCCCACCTTCCTCCATTTTTGCCATTCACAACGGTCTTGTGCCACCGTTTGACAGTCCCACATAAAGGCATCCAGCTCGTCCCGCCACCTCCGACGTGTTCTGCCGCGGCGCCACCGCCGCACTGTTTCAGGGCTCCACTTCATGATGGTTTTGCCTCACAGCTCATTGATCATACGACAGACGTAACCAGCCCAGTTCCACTTCAGTTTAGCGGCCTTACCTCTTACATCGATAATTTAGGCTTTGAGGTAATAGAAGAATACTGCACTCGATAACCCTCTGGCAAACATTGGGTATTTGTAAGAACCAACTGCCCACCATATGTTAGGATGGGAAGGATTGATATATCAATAAGTTTGCACTTCAGTACCATTAGAAGGTTGCCCTTAATTTCCCAACAGGTCGTCGTGTCCTCCAGTCGCTATAAAGCATTAAAAAGCAAATTCACCTCGCGTCCTCCTACTATTCAGGCCACGTAGCACATCGCACTGAGTCGCAATCTGCATAACACGCAGAGTTTGCTATAAAAATGGTAATGCTACACTCCAGCCTTTGGTTTCTGCGGGGTAATAGGTCGCACTATCTCGGCACCTCATGAAAACTTAATGTTCTATTAGGGACATTTTCTTGAATGCTTTCTGTTGTTATACCTATAACTCAGCTTGGTTTAAAAGTACAATGAACTTAAATAAATCATTAGAAAGTACGCTTACCGTTCTTATCAGTTACGAAAAGTTAGCATTTTTCCCGAGCGGTCACTTCTTGGATGAGTGATTGCATTTTCATCTGAGCGTTTCAGTGGTATAGAAGGTATGTTGATATGGCAATCCCAATATAAACAAAAGTAGAGGGTACCGAACAGTCTAAAAAACTCCGACACTAAAGTTGGAGAAAGATACTCAGACAAACTGACAAAAAATTATGTTTTCAAAGAAAGTTCAATTTTTCTAATTTTCGATCAAAATAAAGATTTTCAACAGAATATAGACAAACATCTTTCGGCGGGTAAAATATAGGGAAGGTGTTCGGTGCCCAGTATAAGCACATTAGCATATTCATTATCTGTGGCAGCTAATACGTTCATCTGAGTGTGACACGTTAAAACCCTAAAATAAAAGTTGCAACGTGTAACAGTGTAAATTTAGTGTGACTAATTGTCCTTCTTTTAAAATAAAAGCTTAATTACATAGGTATTACAAAGAAAATATCCTTCTAAATCCGTTATTCACTGTAGGACTTAATCATAATCTGTCATAGTATTGAAATTCTGCTCTCACGGTCTAGTATCCGGTCACAACTAATAAAGGCTTAGGGTGGGTTCATAAATTCCCATAAAGCCATAAATAATGGAAAATTGCCCACCCATGTCACACAGTATCAAATTGGTGCTACAAACATGTCAGCATGGGTTAGGCCTTACATTTGCGTTCGAATAACGAGAATTAATGGTCTTGTTTTATGGTACTTGAGATGGCTCAACAAGTAACCTTTGTGTCTTGTAATAAAATTATCAATTTACTAGGACATGAAGTAGTTTTAGACAACAAAGCAAAAGGTCCTAACTGGACACTTTGGATGTATTATACCGCTAAGATTAAAGAACATACGGCTCACTTGATGGTAAGCGGTCAACGTAATGTATCGATTTTTTTTTATTGGATATATCTTCTTTTGACCACAATCTCACCTGATGATGATGATGTGGTCTAAGATGAAGCAAAATCTAGAAGAAACATATTCATTCTTACCCTAAAGTGGCCCGGATTGTATTCTTTAGGAAAAACAGACGACGGCAAAGTGTCCCATACCTTAGCTGTACGCATCAAGAACGTAGAACCGAAACGGTGTGTGCGAATGGGTGGTATATCAACAAGGTACGGATGGTACTGAGCCGTAATACCAAAGGCATTACTCGAGCATTGCTGCCCCTTTATAAATTTTAAAACGTTGTTTTTGAAGGGCCCTGTACTTTGTACAAGTCTTTGGGCAAAACGTAGTCCGGGAGACCATTCGACAACTTAGTTTTTGCGGGAAAAATTCCTCTGCTTCACGTTGTATTTTAGTTTCGATAGCACACAGCTTTATTTTTGGTTGTATTTTATTTTTATAGTGTTATTCAACCACTAACGGAAAAATCTAAGATTTTTACAACCATCACAAAACTTTCAAGCCTAGACGGGACTTGATCCCGCAACCTTTCTCTTGATACGAGGATGCACTACCAATTGTGCTACAGGCTCTTGTCATGTCAGGTTCGAAATTAGTGAAATAATTCAAATTACGGTCAAACTACAACTCAAAGCGCCGGTACTAGCAAATACTACAAGTACGAGGCGAGACGTTATTCGGAGCGGGTTGCACTCACCCTGAAACAGGTTCACTAATTGAACCGAAACATTATCCGTCGGAACACCGATAAGACGGTACGTGATAAATCCTGTATTTATAATAATGATTGAAATCAATCTCGAAAGTTTTCTAAGTAAAAATGTCAAATACTGTATCCTGTAGATGGAGCTAAGTAAGCTTGTTTTAAAAATCTATTTTTGATATCCTGATAGCAAAAGTTCTCAATAACTCTGTTAAGAAAGGGTTCACTTTAAATTCACGTTAAATGTAACATTAGAAGTCTTGGCTTTCTGGAACCCCTTAAAAGTTAGTTACACATACCATTTTTTTATCGTTAAATCTGCTAGAGCGTACCGTTATAGCCCACAAAATTAAAAGCATATCCTATGAAATACGAAAGATTTTATAATGAACATCAAAAAAATAATGTCAGTAACCATAATAGTATGAAAAGTTATAACAGAAGTAAATAACGACATTCAACTTGCGATTGATCCTCTTGCCTCTTGACAAATCTCATGAGTTACATAGATTTTGCGTACCCTTACTTCCGCCCAGATCAAAGCCAACATGTAGAAGATCTACTACCATCCCGTTCCGGTTGATATTACCTATTAGGTGAATCATTCCGTACAAATCCGTGAACACATATCATCTCCCCCCTTTACGAGAGCAATTCGAAAGAAAACACAAGATTCTTTATGATTTTTCTAATACCAACAAGGGGGTTGAACCCGTCAACTGCAATAAAATGAATTTTAATCCTGTTTCCCATGAAAGGATAATAAACAATAAAACAAGCGTTCAGTGCCCACTAGAGTCGGTGAGAGCACACAAAGGGGTCTCGGTAAAAGTGCACTACACGAGCGATTAATTGAGCAACAACTGGCAATTTGAGCGTCATACCCGCATGAAGTATACTGATGAAAAAGAGTTACTACGCATTAGACGACTTTTTTAACGACAAGATATGTAAATAATTTTTAAGAATAATGATGTTCACTAAGCAATAAAATTCAAAACATAAAATCGGTCAACTTCGATTCCACTAGACCTGCCTAGTTAGCTTTAATATAGCTACACACTTACTTGCAGGGTACATATGAAGTGCTGGACTCTTGACTAGTTATTAAGATCTGACATGTAACTTTGTATGAACGCAATAAAACAGTGAATACTAAAAGTACTAAAAGGTAGACTGTTGCTGTAAAGTCACTGAATCATAGATTAGATCAAGTGGTTCGAGGCAATTTTAATAAGTAGACACATCTAAAATCAAGTGCTTCTACTACTAATCAATCTACTGGTTAAAAACTCGTGTCAAATGTTTAAGATGCCTAACGCTGTTTAGCGATAAGACCACTAACTTTATCACATGGATGTACTTAGTTGCTTTGTTTTAAGTTGTGTATCAAGTATTTTCTATCTAGATAGATAGAAAATACTTGATTGCAACTTAGATAAGTTGTATTACTTTCATTATAAATCTACTGGTAATTTGGAACAAATTGATACTGAGAAAATAAATTGAGCAATTAGTTGCCCCAGAAATTGACCGTGTATCAGCGAGAAAGCGCAAAGGAAGCAATAATCGTAAAGTGTGGCGTGTATCCGACTCTCTGGTTTCTCTGCCAGTAGCGCTAGTGTTGCCAGTATACTAGCTTTATGCAACGCTTTGTAAGGATCTTGAATCTTGTCCAAGTGATTTTAATAATGCTGAATGCAAACTAGCAATTTATTCGGGTAATTTGAATACAAGTGTTTCCTAGAACAATCCGGAAGAATGCTGTATCGCAAATTATAGTAGGTACCTCAGTTTAAATTCCTTTGTTTTTTTGTGTTTGTTTGCATTAACTTAGCAAGAGAATTGCGGAGCTTGCCTGAGTAATAATGCGGCTGCGTGCTTTACCTGGCTAAGAGTAACTAATCAACAATAAGCTACGATGTGCTATCCTCTATTTAGCATTTTTACCCCGCATAGATTGGAATGACGAAACAAACAAAACGTGCTGCGCTACGCTTTGTGTTGCTGCGCGACATGTGCTGACTCAATCATCACCGCACTGTATCGCGCTGCTCGAATTCCGATCTATCTCGCTCACACTTATGCGCATACGTGTCACGTCACAAGTCTTGTCACATTCATCAAACTAACAGCACACCAGGTACTCTCGTAGCTTAAAGACGTTTGTAGAAAAAACAGCACGAAAAAGTTAGCTTAGCTAAGCACAGCACAGCGTAGCAGAACTCAATGTTCATTAGTGACCCTAATGCTGCAATGATCATTAGGCACCATAATACAGAAACTTTACCCACGGTGTACAGAAATTGAGGCATTCCACGAAGAGCAACGATTTTAGAGCACCAATTATATTCCACGAAGAGCACCAAGCTAAAATATAAATCGTTGCTCTTCGTGGAATACAATTGGTGCTCTTAAAATAGGTCTTCTCAAAATCGTTGCTCTTCGTAGAATGCCTCCAGAAATGAAATAGGGCAAAATATCTCAAGTATACGAAAAAGTGTGACCAACGCCACCAACGCGCTGTACTTTCTCCATCATCACTAAACATAGCAGGCATACAATTCATCTACCAGTTCTGCGACCTTTGGTGTCGCTCTCGCATCGCCCTTATAGTGCCGAACCTCTCAAACTGACACTGCTTAAAAACATCACACTAATATTATAAATGCGAAAGTTTGGATGTGTGTTTGTTACTCAATCACGTCGTAACCGCTGAACCGATTTAGATGAAATTTAGTATGTACGTAGATAATAACCTGAATTGATATATAGGCTAGTTTTTATTCCATAAATCAGATTTAATGGGATAAAAATGAGATGTCAAGTGCAAGATCAAGTTTAGCTTTATTTCTATTCTTAGGTTCATACGCGTTTCACTACTAAACGAGTAGGTAACACATTTAGTAGTGTAACGCGTAGGAGAACAGCTAATATTTTATAGATATTACGAGTAATAGCTGTTCTGAGATTTGTAAAGAGTTTGTTCTTTCGTATTGTGTTGGTATTTTCACAAATTAATGTTTTTGATTTGATTTGCATATAATTCCTAACTGTTTTATTGTAAACACCATATTTTCCCATCATCACCCATAATTTGGTTAATGGTAAACCGTTTACAATTTTCGAATTTCCCCAAAAGACAATATAACAACGATTACCACAAAGCATTGCAATATAATTGAAAAATTGCTTTTACTACAGCAATTATTTTAAATAGGGTTTTGTACGACCAATTCATTCAATTGCTCTCCGTTAAATTCTGTGCGAAATTAATTTTGGTGGTTATGCTTATTTGAAATTTAAATAATATTTGTAGTGAACCCTTTGTGAAAGGGTTCACCCGAGGAAGTGCTACCACCATACCAATTTCTGATGTAATGCTCGCATTACTCTGTTCTGGTTTAAGGGGTAAGGCTGGTGATAACAGGTAAATGCGACTTTTTTACCTGTATGCTTCAGGCAGGGTGACAACGCGCGGGTGATGCCATTGGTGTTAGAAACGTGCATATAATCGTATATGATGGTAATAGCTTCGGGCCAGACAAACTAAGGCTCGCTTAACAAACTTAACACAGCTCAGAGGATTAATAAGCTGAAGTGTTAGTGGGTGGGCACATAGCTTGAAGAACTGACGGTCGTTGAGGCAGAAAGGTTCTAGAGAGGAGACCACGCACTGGAAAGCGCAGCGTAGGACAGCCCCTCTAGATGGAAAAACGACTTGATAAAGGTGGCTGGAAGATCACATCAATTATATATACAAAAATAAAAATAAATAAGGTTTTTGTTTGACGACCTCCGTGGTGCAGTGGGCGAATAGCCGGCTGAGATGCAGGAGGTAGCAGGTTCGATTCCCGCCGGGGAACAAATGATCTACAGATATTTGTTCCGGGTCTGGTTGTTTCTCTATATATTATAAGTATGTATTTACAAAAAAAAAGCATTTAAGTATTCTATCAGTTATCTGGTTCCCATACTACAAGCTATGCTTAGTTTGGGGCTAGATAGCGCTGTGTGTGAAATGTCCAGCAATATTTATTTTTATTTATTTATTTATTTTGTTGAAAAACTTTCAAAACAAGCTTTTATAAAATTCATAATCGGAACCGCAAGCAAGTTTAAATGAGCCCAAACACTAGTAGCCTACTATAATCCATTCAGAAGTTCCGTTTTGTAGCATCCGTCTCCAACATGAGACCACCTTCATGGTACCATATTATTGAATTGTCCCCGAAGTAACACATGTATTCCAAATTTCAGCTCAATCCGTTGACGTGTTTAAAATTTAGTTGCAAGATTCCCGGACAAACATACATACATTGCAAGTTAATAAAAAGCTTGTAAAAAATACAAATCAAATAAATATCACGTTTGGTCAACTTTTTAAGGCGTGAGTTCGATTAACCACCGTTTGAGCTTATTTTTGAAGGATTGTGTCGAGCAAGCGTTTCTTATATTCTCGGGTAGTTCGTAAACACTGGGAGTCACAACATGCACCAGCTATGGCTGATATGATGGTAATAAAGTGGACCTCAAGGTTTGCTATAGTGGCATAAAAAACTGTAATTATCTGTTGGTTTATCATGGATATAGAAATCCATACCAACAGAGGTTTTTTCAGTTTCCCTCCAGGGTGAAAACTTTTGCAGACTGTTAATATCAGTACTGAAAATAGAATTGTCATAATAATAATTATGAAAATGACGAGTGAATCTGAAGCAGCGCTGTCAATGTGCCTTGTAACGAGCTCTCATCAACCCCGAACAGGCTGTATTATCATTGCCCCCAGTGCATAAACGAAGGCTGTGGCCATAGTCACAGCGGTAGTATTTCCGAACTTTATTTCATCAGTACTAAGGTTTCATTTAATTCACCTTCGGAACCGGTGTGATTGATCCAAACTTAATTTGAAAAAATAATCAATCTTATAGGACAGAAAGCAACATTTTGGTTGGTTAATGGTTGATGTTCTTTTTTAAAGCTACCGTAGATGATATGATTACAAGTCATTTTCCTAAACATAACATAAGATAAAATGGTATCAATTTTCACATGTTGGTACAATAATAATCATAACTTGTTTACGTCCAACTGCAGATTGCTGAGTCATTTGAACTCGTTCGGCTCTATTGTTCGGACCGCAATCGCATTAGCAATTTGAACCTTATTTGTATGGGACGAGGATCTTACCTTGCCGTAACACAGTTTACAACTAGCGCGGGAGGTAATGGTGTTCGTGCGTAATGCAAATCTACCCTCAACAAATCGTAATGTTTATTTATATAAAAACTTAGCACTTACGTACAACTGTTTTTTAAGTTCTGGCAAATAAAAATTATATTTATTCTTATTCTTAAATCATCACATCAGTTATGCATAAAAAAATTAATCGTCATCATAATTTCAGCCCGTCTGCACCCACTGTTGGGTATAGGCCTCCTCATAGCGGTAGAATTTTCTAACTTTATTTCATCAGTACTAAGGTTTCATTTAATTCATCTTCGGAACCGGTATTATTAATCCAAAAAGAATTTGAAAAAATATATATATATTATATAGTAGGACAGAAGGCTACATTTTGGTTAACCATTTAGCTGATATTTGACATGTAGATGATATTGGTGACAAATTCGTTTGGTAAAAAGTATTTCGTTAGTAGAGATAAATAAAATAAATAAAAAATAAATATTGCTGGACATTTCACACAGCGCTATCTAGCCCCAAACTAAGCACAGCTTGTACTATGGGAACCAGATAACTGATAGAATACATTATATACTTTTTTTTTTGTAAATACATACTTATAATATATAGAAAAACATCCAGACCCGATGATAGATAGACGATTATATTATTAATTAAAGATGATTTCATTTTTAAACGTCAAACATTTTTGTATTGCTCACTGATTACGAATTTGTTTATATTTGTTATTTTTACAAAAAAAATATTACCCTATAGTTTTACCCACAACGCGACGGAACGGAGAAGGAGGTTGTTTGTGTCTTTCCGTTTATCTAATAAATCGTAATCTGTTGTAATAAAGATTTTTTATTTATTAATTATTATTAATTTATTTATTTTTAGATTTTTAGTGAAGAGGTCTCTAAAATGGAAAATGGGTGTTTTATATGTCCAGAGTTATTTAAATTTTAAATTTAGTACTTGTACTCTTGCAGGTCATTCTTTAAGTATTTACTCGCGACATTTTGCGGCTTTTTGTTAGTCAGTTTGGAGTATTAATGAAAATCAAATACGTCATCACTACAACCATATCCTATGGATATACAAAGCCTTTCCGCGCGACACGAAACCTCCTTCGCCATAAAAACAACTCGCCTCACTAAAGTACACAAAATTATCACGACAAATTAAACAAAACAGCCCTACTGAACAGACATAAGGTTCATTTTACCCTGGCTTTTAGATACCAAATGGGGTGAAACTAGATAATGATGTAGACGCAACACTTTAGTGTTTTGCTCGACTATCAACACTGACTTGTACAAGTACGAGTATATTTTTGACACTATTTATATGTTTGTCTATTTCCATAATATCTTATTTTTCCATTTAACAGAAGCAAAAACATTTTTTTTAACAATCGTGTTATCCGTATTGCTACCCATTTCTAACAAACAGTTTGTATTAGATGCTGCAGTTTTGGTCTGAACGTATTAAAACTGAAACAATTGCTTGAAGAAAAAGTCTACTATAGTTAAAAGAAATATTGAGATGACAATAATCTTGTTTAATAATAAATAATAATGACAATAGTATTGAGATTGTTATTACAATTAAAATGGTAACAGATTATACTTGACATTGCATGCGTAGAACGCTGAATACGGCTGTACATAAACAATGTTACACTATCATCTCACTAGTTTTGACCCTCACGTGACAGAGCCCGGTAGCACAATTAGACAGTGCATCCTCGTATCAAGGTTGCGGGTTCAAGTCCCGACTAGACTAGAACAGTTTTGAAATGGTTTTAAAATCTTGGAATGTAACACTATACACCTTGTAGCTACACCTATTACACAATAGATGGATTTGTATTCGGTAAAAATATTTTAATTTTATAGTATTATCCGAACACATAAGGAAAGTGGTAAGATTTTTAAAACCATCTCAAAAACTGACAAGCCGGACTTTTGTATTAAGTTTATATTTAACATCACTGTTATGTAAAAAATACTATCAATTTGATTGATGCCACGACGTTTTCTTGTTCCTTACGGAAAAAGTATTATTAACATAAAAACTAGCTGAAGGCTAGAAGGGTGAAAATTTATGTTTGTATGTATTTTTTATTGCCGAATCTTATAAAAATAAAAATTGATTCCAAAAAGTCAAAAATGAAAATTTGTGGTGGACCACCTTTATCACATAGGGGTATAAAAAATAGTTTGCGTCCTATTCTCAGACCTAACGAATATACACAAAAAATTACATAAGAATCGGTCAAGCCGTTTCAGAAGACTTTTTCTACAAACACTGTGACACGAGAATTGTATATATTAAATAAATAAATATTTCTGCACATTTCACACAGCGCTATCTAGCCCCAAACTACGCAGAGCTTGTACTATGGGAACCAGATAACTGATAGAATACTTATATACTTTTTTTTATTAGAAGATATTACTTACTTATTAAAAATTGAATTATTTTAGTATCTGAACACGGTTACCAATGACGCCAAAGAATGCGGCAAAATTACTTTAAACTAAAATATAAGTAATTATAAAATGTAGATTGGCAGGCCTAAGATAATACTTAAAATATATTTTACTTGACCTTCCAATTCGTGAGCTATCTTTCAACACCCTTTATAGAGCTAAAAGCGGGGGCTGTTTGCACCCCCGTTACAAGTTTACACTGCAATGCCTTCGTTAGTGACGTCGCATTGTCACAGTTCTGCCGTGTACTCACTTAGGTGGATGTCAAAAGCATGGTTATTACGTTATCGTACATGCGAATTTGGATCATGCACAATATGCAATATTTGCCTTTGTAAAATTAGAGCTAATTCTACATTCATCAAAGGTTGTCTGGAAGATATAACTTTCTTTAGCGATAAGACCGTTGCACATTCACTTGTTTCTTATTTTGTTGTATTCTAGCTTGTTAGCTGAATAAAATTTTCATTAAATCATACATAGATGATACTTGCAAGTTCAGATTATCCGTTAATTAATATTAATTTATACTTCTACTACAAAGGGCATGATATGTATTTGTATATGTTTGTAACGAATAAACTCAAAAACCACGGGCCCGATTTCAAAAATTCTTTTTCCATTAGAATGCTACATTATCCCTGAGTAACATATGCTACTTTTTACCCAACTGCGCAGGAGAGCAATGTTTTTATTGAAAAATTACGCTTGCGGAGCTGTGGATTGGTCAGATTTTTTTATTTATTGTTTATGGTGTATTATAAAGTATAATCTAATCTAATCTAATTATGATATATGTGTTAATTTTTAATTTAATTTTATCGTTTTATTATGATTTACATTCCATTTATTTATGTAAAATATGGTCCTGACAAAATTTTTTTAAGATGTATTTATTTATAGTATCACATATTTAACAAAAGTATAAAGACCGCGAAGTCTGGGAGGAATAGAGAGAAGTTTTTGCCCAGCAGCTTTTATCTTATACTAGTTGACCCGCCGCACTTCGTACCGCATTGAAATGCATACGACGCGAGCTGCCAATGTGCACTGTAAATCAGCCATCATTAGCTGCATCTATGCATGAGAAAATGAATTTTCTTCATAATTTCTTTTTGCGTAAATTTTTCTGATATTTTAATAGTTATTCTGCTATTCGGGACGGAGACAACTCCAACAAATCAAAGATCATACAAATCGGTCCAGCCGTTCTTGTGATAAAGATGGTGTAACTAACCCGACTTTGTTTTATAAATCTATATTACACCATTTGTAACCCAAGAACGGCTGGACCGATTTTGATGATCTTTGCTTTGTTGGATTTGTCTCCGCCCCGAATAGTAGAATAACTATTAAAATATCGGAAAAATGCACGCAAAAAAATATAAGAAAATTCATTTTTACTTTGAAAAGGTGATTGATTTTAATTTTTAATCATTATTATAAATACGGGATTTATCACGTACCGTCTTACATATCGGTGTTTCGGCCGACTGAAGACTTACGAAAAAATAAAAAAATCAATAAGTAAATTTTTTCATATATATAATGATATCCGATTGACAATTCTACCGGGGTGATGTAAATTGGCAGCCCGCGTCATATGCATGTCAAGGCGGTACGAAGTTCACCGAGTCAGCTAGTATATCATAAACTAGCTGACCAATCCGCAGCTTCACACGCGTAGTTTTTCAATAAAAACATCACCCTCTTTCTGCGCAGTTGGGTAAAAAGTAGCCTATATCACCCTGGGATAGTGATGCTTCCCAACGGTGAATTTTTTTTTATTTTCTTTGAAAGTAGTTTCGGAGCCTATTCAATGCAAACAAACAAATAATCAAATCCTTCCTCTTTATAATATTAATATAGATCATAAATAAAACTACTTAATTTAATTTCTAAAGTAAATACTTAAGAAATAAAGACCGAAGCACCTATCACATTATTTAATTATTTTTACTTGCAAATCGAGGAAAATATCACAGTCATTTGAGAGCTCTGACCCAAATTAATTAATCTAGCCTCAGTGCGTATCCACTTTCATTCGAGCGGAAAAATCTCTTTTTTTTTCATTTAAAACCTTTTAATAAAAGGTTCAGTGGCAGGTAGGTTTCCTTTAAGTTAAGGTGAATTTTGCCTTGAAATTAAAGATATGACGTTTTGCTCAGAGAAAAATTTAAGGGGCTTATATCATCGAAATAATTCATGTGGGTTTGGGCTAAAATCCCTATTCTCATAATTTTTGCTTCTGTCAAATATCAGTGGAAATGAAATAAAATATAATTTGATGCCTCCAACATAGCCTGGTGGCTATCATAGACGAAACGAATTTATCTAATAATCTTAGTGTTGTTCAATTTACAGCGACACATACTTGTTCGAAATACCAATGATAAAATCAACACTAATGAATAAACCTTAAACTTTTAACAAATTATACAAAACTATATCTCCAAGCTACCTGAGAAAGCGATTTGCATCCGTATCAACTGAGGACAACTCAACACTTTCTTACTTTAACTCTTACACCATAACCGCTACTCATCTCTGGAATAATATGCCACCAAACTGTTTCGAGGCTACTTCAGTGGAAGCATTCAGATTGAGAATCTATGTATAGGTACCTTCTCGGTCAAACTGACCAAAAATGAGCAACTTAATCTTTCCATATCACTTCTTCTATTTTTGATCGAGCGAAGCGAGGTCTCCGAATCAACTTGGGCAAATCGGCGTTGTATGTATGTATGTATGTATGTTTGTTTGTTCGAGGATAACTTTCGTAGCGTTTATCCGATCATCATGAAATTTGGTATATAGGTAGCTAGTGATGGCACAATTTTGGTGTGACTCAATGAGCTAAAAATATTGGGGGGGTTGTTGAGACATTTAATGCAATTTAAATGCGACTATTAGATCAAGTGGGACGTCAAATGACAGGTCTTCATTAGTACATTTGAGCCCCGTTTTTATTTTTAGGTTATTTTTTGTAGCTTTTGAGTTATTAGCCATAATAAACACAAAATTTTGACAAAATTCACAGGGTACACCAGTGACCCCACAATGCTGAATTTTGGTATTCGTGTAGCTTTGGTGGCACAAATATAGGCAAAAGTCTGAAATCCAGAGTAACTGCCATTTGTACCCCACAAAAATATAACCAAGTACAAGGACCCCCGTTACATCTAATTTGAATGAAACTGTAGGTCAAGTAGGTTGGTTATGCATTTCGTGGCACCAATTTATTAGTCAAAGATTAAAGCCGGCATGCACACAGATCACTAAACGTATTTAACGACTAAACATGTTTAACTTTGAAGTATTTGTATGATTTGACAATAATAAGTATTTATTTTGCGAGATTCGCGAGATCTCAGTTCGGGCCGAACCACTAGTTAAGTATGTATTTTTATTTGATATTGGTATAGTTTAATCAATTATATAAAGTATTTAAGTAGGTTTATTTATGCAAAATTTTCATTAGTTCCCTTTTCTGTGGACTATCTACATATCTATAACTACAATACGCAAAGGTTATCTCTTTAGCATTAAGTTCGCCTTTGTACTAATTTTGTAAGTGCAATAAAGTATTTTCAATCAATCAATACCAAGAGTATAAAAAAATGACGACCTCCGTGGTGCAGTGGGCGAATAGCCGGCTGAGACGCAGGAGGTAGCGGATTCCATTCCTGCCGCGGAACAAAATGTTTGCATGATTTACAGATAGGTATTTGTTCCGGGTCTGGTTGTTTCTCTATATTATATTATAAGTAATGTATTTCCCAAAATATATATATATATATATATAAGTATTATATCAGTTATTTGGTTCCCATAGTACAAGCTCTGCTTAGTTTGGGGCTAGATAGTGCTGTGTGAAATGTCCAGCAAAAAAATGCAATATTTTTTTAACGTGAAATAAAAACGTAACTTAAGGGCAAGTTAATAAAAAAGAATGAAGTTCAGAAACGTACGCCGCGTAATTTATGCGTAGGAAAAATGAACGTAATGGGACACGTCCGAATTTTATTGTTATTTCAATTGTGGCGTATAAAATGGGTCCTTCAAAGGAAATGCTACTTTTATGTTATGTTTGATGACCTTTATTATTTTTTGATGGATTGGAGAAGGAACCAAAATTGTTTGGATAAAGCAAAAGAGAATCTAAAGTAGCGTGCTTTTTACCACTGGACACACTAGCTAAAAAATAACTCGTGTAAGGGCGTTATCATACTGGCGATTTGCGAGCGTATTTGCCGCGAGCTCGCCGAAAGAGCGCATATAAATAAAAAAATAAATATTGCTGGACATTTCACACAGCGCTATCTAGCCCCAAACTAAGCAGAGCTACTACTATATTACTAGAGCAGAGTACTATGGAACCAGATAACTGATAGAATACTTACATACCTTTTTTTTGTAAATACATACTTATAATATAAAAAAACAGCCACACACGGAACAAATATGTGCAGATCATGCAAACATTTGTTCCAAGATTTTTAAAACCATCAAAAATTTCAAGCATAGACGGGACGTGAACCCGCAACCTTCCTCTTGATACGAGAACGCACTATCCAGTTGTGCCACCAGGCCGTCTCACATCAGGGTTAAAATTAGTGAGATGATTCAGATTACGACTAAAGCGCCGTTAGCTCCATCTACAGGATAAACTTATACAGTTTTTTGACCTGCTCAATACCAAACGTTGCAGTTTAGTACATTGACGAGAGATGTCGCGTTGCTTATTTCAATTAGTATTTTTATTTTTACAGTGTTATCCGAACACATACGGAAAATTCTAAGATTTTTAAAACATTTAACATTTGTTCCGTGGCGGGGATCGAACCCGCTACTTCCTGCGACTCAGCCGGCTATACGCCCACTGCGCCACGGATGTCGTCATATATGCGGACTCACCGTAACGCACTCGCGGCTAGGTCGCTAAGCATACGCACGCAGCACGTTAACTAAATGCCTTGCTAGAAACATGCTCGCAAATCACCAGTGTGATAACTGAAATTGTAGTATGGCTACGCCAGTTAATGGCTGCTGTGGTTACCCATATTAAATCTTGAATTACACTAATATTATAAATGCAAAAGTTTGGATGTTTGTTTATTTATTTATTTGTTTGTTACTCAATCACGTCGTATCGGCTGAACGGATTTCGATGAAATTTAGTATGTACGTAGATTATAACCTGGATTAACACATAAGCTACTCTTTATCCCATATATCAGGCCCCATGGGATAAAAATGGGGTGTCAAAGTTTCTATAGAAAAATGATTTTGGTCTGTGCTTGCGAAGCCGCTGGCGGGTCAGCTAGTATTAAATAAGGAGCGCTAGGTGTTTGTTTAAATTTTTGTGATATTTAGTGTGTCTTATTGGTGATCAAATCATTGAAGCTTATGTAAATCATCATCATCATCTCTCATTGTTTATGCCATTCTTCCCGATCCTGTGCTAGTCTAGATCTTATGGATGTCGTCGACCCATCTCGCTGGTGGACGTCCCCTATTTCGATACCCAGCATGTAAATAATAATAATAAATATAGCTGGACATTTCACACAGCGCTACCTAGCCCCAAACTAAGCAGAGCTTGTACTATGGGAACCAGACAACTGATAAAATACTTATATACTTTTTTTTTGTAAATACATACTTATAATACATAGAGAAACAACCAGACCCGGAATAAATATCTGTAGATCATACAAACATTTTTGTTCCGCGGCGGGAATCGAACCCGCTACCTCCTGCGTTTCAGCCGGCTATTCGCCCACTGCACCACGGAGGTCGTCAATGTAATTATTTAAGAGTTATTATTGACTTAACAAAGTGTTCGATTGTGTTCCTACGGTTTGAATAAATGATTATGAGTATTCAGGCTTGACATGCCAAATTGTAATTATTGTGGAAATATAATTTGGTAAATGATTTTTTTTTCATTTGATTCTCCTCGAGAAGTGCACGAACATTAGTTATTTGGGACTCAAATATTTGTTCAAAATACGGTTAAGTCATACGATTATTAAATTAATTATTGTCCTGCAGTTCAGCTTGGTAGAGTCACTATCTATTTCCACAAGAGTAACCATTAAGAGAGTAGAAACCATGACTGAACAAATTCTTAGCAGCTTTACCCTTTCAAATTCAATGGATGTTTCTGGATGTTTCCTTCGGATATTAAAAGCCGACTTTAGATAACTCTCAATACAGCGCGCCCGTTCAAATCGAAGCCTTCGAGCAAGTTCAGACCCTTGTCAGGGGCCAGTCATCATTTCACGCGTATCTTGCTGCAGCCAATTACAAAGTGATTGACCACTCTCCAGCCTAAGCTGACACCTCTTATAGAACATGTGAGGGTTAGCTGAAGGGTACGCGTTGGTACGGAAGATCTGATATGGCTGGTCGAGCGTATGTACCAAGTGTTTGGTCCAGTGATTCGTTTGATTGGGCCTTTACTGGCCACTAGGTTTGATAATGAAGTGTTTGATTAAAAGGATTTAACAAAGTTTAGCGGAATTAAACAGGGTATTTGAAATTCTTCAGGAAATGCTTTTACGGAATCCATATGAAAAAATATCTGTTTAAGCATTCTGTCAAACTATGATTATGCATACTTATTTAATTACATACGACATTTTATATTATTATAGTAGTGACCTACCAAGTCTCGCTTACCATTATGTAGACATCCTCTTTATTTAAAATATTTCCTGAAAATAATGTTTTTCTTTACAATTGCAAAAATCAAACTTCGCTTTATTTAGCTTTGAATTATATCCAACCTATTTATTCACAGTACGTTTTCCATAACATTTTCTCCGAAACTCTATAACTAGTGGTTCGCCCCGAACTGAGATATCGCGAGTCTCCGATTAAAATAAAAAAATATTATTTATTATCTTTGACTATAACAATAGTGCAACGAAATTAAAACCAACTTACTTGACCTACGGTTTCTTTCAAATTACAGGTAACGGCAGTTCATGTTAATTGTTTACTCGTTTTTGGGGTATAAATTGCAGTAATTCTAGATTTCAGACTTTTGCCTATATTTGTGTTACTTAAGCTACACGCATACCAAATTTCAGCAATGTGGTGTACCCTGTGAATTTTGTCAAAGTTTGGTTTTTATTATGGCTAATAACTCAAAAACTACAAAAACTTTACTAAAAACAAAAACGGAGTCTAAATATACAAATGACGACCTTCCATTTGCCGTTCCATTTGACCTAATAGTCTCATTTTAATTTTTTTTTACCCCTCTTAACCCCAATATATCAACAACCGCCCGACAATTTCAGCTCATTTAGTCACACCAAAATTGTGCCATCACAACCTACCTATGTATCGAATTTCATAATGATCGGATAAACGCTTCGAAAGTTATCTTCGGACAAACAAACATACATACATACATACATATATACTTACATACATACATATATACTTACATACATACATATATACTTACATACATACATACAACGCCGATTTGCCCAAGTTGATTTAGAGATCT
The DNA here is from genome assembly GCA_963924445.1 of Philereme transversata. Taxonomy (NCBI): domain Eukaryota; kingdom Metazoa; phylum Arthropoda; class Insecta; order Lepidoptera; family Geometridae; genus Philereme; species Philereme transversata. The sequence goes on from OZ004342.1 coordinate 19,616,139, forward strand.
CGCTTCGTTCGATCAAATATATAGGATAAACAAGTTCCTGCGGAAAAGTGAGCCCGCATTACGAAAAATACAGAAAAAACATACTTAAACTGCATTTGTACAGAGGCGTATTTTTACATTTAGCCTTCTCTTGCTTAATAACGATATTGATGACATTTGCTTTATATGTAAGTTTGTAACATAAAGTTACTCTTAGGACTTTGTTAGTTACAGTGTAGGCCTGGGTCACATTCGTATTCACCCATTTGCATCTTTCTGTATTATATTATATGACGGGAGCCGTCAGGATTTCCACTAGCTATCTATCACGTGGGCAAACAGATGATAACCGTGCAATGAGAAAACACTAAGATTGAATTCATAGTTTATTCTACTCAACACAACAATTCACTTTATAATCAACTACGTAATAACGGTTATATACGTTATTTAACGGTTATACCGTTAACTGACGTAACGAGGGGATAGTTCCAAGACGTTCACTCAGCGGCGGCCGAACACAGAATGTCGACTCAGCTCGTCTAGTGACGACATCAAGACTCTGTCAAAGCACACCGATGCACCAAAACGATACCAGATGGCGACCTTGGGTATCGTTTTGTCTTCATGATCTTGACTGGATGCGACATATATAAGATTTTACAAAATCAACCACGATTTTAACAAACATAAAAAAAACTTACATACCTTGTATATTTGCATCGGGGGCTTAAAACTGACATAGATACTCGTAAGAAACACCCTAGATAGTTAAACTTGCTTTTTATAAAAAAAAAACTGCGTTCAAATTGGTCCATCCATTTGGAACTACGATGCCACAGACAGAAAGACACAAACACAGACATAGGCACTCACCCCTTCTTTTTGCGGCAGGGATTAAAAATAAATAAAAATAATAAGTACCTAGTCAGGTCATAAATTCTGTCACATGTTTAATATAAAATAATTGAAACAAGTTTATTCATTATGTAACCATTTATATACCAAAATGAACTTAACAAAACATAGATTCTTATGACACTAAAGTTTATTCAAAATTACCTCCGTGATTTTGAATACAGGCCTTCAATCTGCGTGGCCAGTCGTCTATCGCAGCACGAACGAGGTCCATGTCAATATCGGCGGCTGCCTTAATCAAGGATGTCTTGAGTGACTCCAAATTGGGATGAGGCTTTGAGCACGCCTTTTCCTCCAAGTGTTGCCATATCTTGTAATCTAACGGATTCAAATCTGGACTGGAGGAGGGCCAGTCTTCGTGCCGGATGAAGTCGATTTCACGCGCCGCCAGCCAGTCTTGTGTGCTCTTCGCTCTATGAGCTGGCGCCGAATCTTGTTGGAATACCCACTGCCTATTAATGAACATGGTATGAGAAACAGGTTCCACAAGGTTCGTCAGGACTGTATTTTGATACACAACTGCATTCGTTTTTACACCTTTCTCACAAAAATGTACCTCTGTTAAGCCCCAATAAGAAACTCCCAACCATACCATGAGCGAGGATGGAAAATGACCTCGTTGGACACGCGGAAAACGGTTGCTCGCTTCTTCACTACTGTGTGCGTACACCTTATCATTTTGTTTGTTGTAGCTCTCTTCTACGGTAAAATTTTTTTCATCCGAAAAAAGAATTTCCAGATATTTTTTCCCGCGTACCGCTTCAACAAAGCGCGGCATCTCTTCAGTCTCAGGTCCATTAGACGAGCATTCAAACGATGTCCTGTTTTTCTTCGATATGCCCGAAGCCCTAAGTCTTCATTTAACACCCTTTCACCGTGGTTCTGCTTAACCCCATCTGAAGGGCCAACAGTTTCTGCTTACGTTTGGGATTTCTTTGAATTCGCGCCTTCACAGCTTTTATCACTGCTGGAGTCCTAACAGACCGAGGGCGACCACTTCTTGACCTGTCATCTACACTAAAGTCTTCATTGTATCGTTTGATGGTGCGATAAACGAATCTTTTGGTTATATTCAAATTTTTCAGTATGTCAAAAATTTGAATTGGCGCGTAACCGCAACGATGCAACGCAATAACTGCAACACGGTCTTCTTTAAGCGTCCACGCCATATTTAAACATGAGTAAAATTCTAAAAAGTATACATTTTTATTTTCATGAACAATTCGAAATTCGAATTCTATAAACTTTATTGTGGCCAGCATTCTAAAAGAAAAGTTTTTACTGTGTGACAATACTTATGACCTGACTAGGTAAATAGTTTATTTTCATTAACTCTTTACTGTAATGCAGCTGTATTTTAAAAGCTACTGAATCAAATTCAGTATATAAATTCAGTTCTGCAGAAGGAAATCTTATAAAATCTGCGATTGATATCTTTGACTTGCATTTGCGATTGTGCATTCTTATTGGACTATTGTCGAGAATTGAACGGAAATGTTGGATTTGTGACAAATATAATATTCAGTTGCAAAATAGAAACAAATAATTTCTATTTATTGGTCGAGTGAAGCGAGATCTCCAAATCAACTTGGTAAATCGGCGTTGTATGTATGTATGTATGTATGTTTGTTTGTCCGAGGATAACTTTCGAAGCGTTGATCTGATCATCGTGCAATTTGGTACATAGGTAGTAATGGCACAATTCAGGTGTGACTAAATGAGCTAACTGTTTGAGGGGGTTGTTGAGATATTGGGGTTCAAGGGGGTAAATAAAAATGAAAATGAGACTATAAGATCAAATGGGACGTCTAATGAAATGTCTTCATTAGTACATTCGACCCCGTTTTTATTTTTAGTTTCGACTTTGATGTTTTTGAGTTATTAGCCATAATAAAAACTGAACATGACGAAATTCACAGGGTACACCAGTGACTCCACAGTTCTGAAATTTGGTATGCGTGTAGCTTTAGTAACACAAATATAGGCAAAAGTCTGAAATCTAGAATAACTGCAATTTGTACCGCAAAGACAACAACCAAATCTATGAACTACCGTTACCTGTAATTTGAATGAAACTGTAGGTCAAGTTAGTTGGTTATTTATTTTAGGGCACTATTTCGATAGTCAAAGATTACGAATAATATTTTTTTGTTATTATAGGAGACACGCGAGATCTCAGTTCGGGGCGAACCACTAGTTAATTTGAATAATTGTTTATGTGGGTTGAGATCTGATATATTTAAAAATAAAAGTATACTTAATTGAGTTTTTCGACTAAATACCACCCACAATAATTTCCTCTATTGCTGTTATTATATACATACCTACAATAGTAGGTACATACTCGAATGCACCCCACCAATGTAATGAAGTTATCCCCCTCGCTGTCTGTTTGGGAAACAATTAGGTATTATTATAGACCCTAATAGGGGATGCTCCCTCGTCTGCCAGATTAAATACCTCATATTGTGACGCTGGGATAATTCTGAAGAGATCATATGTAACAGGATTCATTTATAAACTTATTTGATTATAAAAAATAAACCTTTTTATTGCTAATTTGCATAGCAGGTGTTGCAAGCGGGTTGAGTACTGTGCTGTCTTGTTTGTACCTACCATTTTGTGTAAAATTTACGTATAGTATTGGCGAATGTGAGTGAGTACCCAGACAAATCTTGCACGATTACTAGGGTATATTATGCTTATTATTTATTTGGTCTCCAAACCCCTATCCACAGTTCTCAATTTTATAGTGACTCCTTTACAGTTCAAGCTGTGCGGCTGTGGAACACTTCACCTTTCTCTATTAGATCATCTAAATCTCTTCCTATCTTTAAAGCTAAGGTATATAAACATTTCCTTTCTTTGTCTACGCACTGCTAGCTTATCGTTATGTTTATCTCCTTTATTGTAGTTTATATATAAGTATATATTATTATGTTTGTAAGTATATATATTTAGTTTATTAGTAAGTATAGGTAGTTTATGTAGGTTTATTAATATACTAGTAGTTACACCGCCGTCTTTTTGATTTTGTTTTGTCCTGTCCATCCAAAGGTTGTCTGGAAGAGATCACTTTTAGCGATAAGACCGCCCATTGTACTTACCTTAATTTTTGTGTATCTTTATTGTATTTTTGTTGGTGTGCAATAAAGAGTATTCTATTCTATATATCACACTAATATTATAAATGAGAAAGTTTGGATGTTTGTTTATGTTTGTTTGTTTGTTACTCAATCACGTCGAAACGGCTGAACCGGTTTCGATGTAATTTAGTATGTACGTAGATTGGAACGTATATATGTATATCGTAAATATGGACGCCCATGTGCATTACTGCACTGGGCTCGTCCTCAGGTCGCGCTTTAAATAACTTAGGTTGGTAGGTATCATAAAAGTATGTAAACAGTACATTCATTAAAAATTATTTTAATTTATCCATCATACTTTACGGGCTTAGGACCGAGAGAATAACTAAAAATATTTGGTATTTTTTATCGATTTATGTTGTGTCGATTTATAATATATGCATAAGTAGTCACCTCCGTATAAACTGACATTGGTTTACGTTGAAGGTAACAAAAAATATATAAAAAACATTTCAATTAATTAACTGGTTCCCATAGTACCAACTTTTCTCAGTTTGGGGCTGGATAGCGTTGTGTGAAATATCCAGCGATGTTTTTTATGTATTTATTAATTAGGTTGAAACAACCCCCTTGTTAAAGAGCCAATTTAAAATTACGTAACATGGCCATATCAAAAGTAACCTCTAGACACAATCACCCCTTTATGTACCTAATTCAGTGCCTTTTACTCTCCCTCTGACACAACCTATCATTATGCCCATACATGCATTGGACACAATGTATGGAGCAAATGAGGCTACGATATAGGCAATATCATCGAACTATATAGTTAGAAACGCACTTACTGTTCTGAAAATATGCATTAGCTGCTAGCTTCAGTCCGCGGCTTCGCAAAAGTGGTTTGTCAATAAAAGCCAATATCTCAATCCAAGTGTCCATGATCTATCTATATACCAAATTTCATCGCAATCTGTTCATTCGTTATATTATGAAATGAAAGCGTAATAAACAAACTCACTTTCGCATTTATTAGTATGATTTGAAGATCATACGACAAGCTACTTCTGATTAAGTTGATGTATTCCTCGAACAGCACCGATTTGATTAGCACCTATCTTAATATCACCAATGTTATTCCAGGAACAGCACCGATTAATAAATTATGTGAAGTATATTTCTTTTAGAGTAATGTTGCCTTATATTAAGAACCTCCTTACAATTAAACTGCTAGGGTAAACTAGGGACTTCTTATTGGATTATATAAATCTCACTTTCGGACTAGGTGAATAGAAAAATCGCATGTTCAAATCTCATACCTATGGTCCGTCTTTTGTGATCACCATCATATCGAAAATGTAATCTCGTAACAGATAGATATGCCCTTAAAACTCCAAAATATGTGTCATCATTTCAAGAATCTACAATAAGGATGCAAGGAAAACCAAGCGACAACTAACAAGTGACAGCTAACAATTAACCAGCGGGGCTATAACGTCGGAAATTGTCTGACTGGAAACCTCAGTTTTGTCCGATTCAATTTCAAACCCAAAATTCAATTTTAAAGCTATTTCGGATTGACCATACAGCTCGGATGTTATTCCGACACGCATATAGTTTAAAAAATATCGATCTTGGTTTCGAAATCGAATCCGACAAAATCTGGATTTTCGAGCTTTCTGACGTTTTAAAATAGCCCCCAGATTGGATGATTCTCACCCATTTTAAGTGATTTTTGGGGCACAGTGCAAGATGTTTCTAATGATTCATCCCAATGGGCAACATATTGTTTCGGAGCCTGTTGTTTCCGCTGTCTATTAGCAATCACCTGCAACAGACAAGTCGATTCGATGTATTATTCAGTGTTTGTATTGCCTTGCTAGGCATACATGGATGGTTCTATCAGAGACAAAGTAAACGTTTCACGTAGTTTCCTAGAATCGGGTTGAGTTTTGACAATGCACCTAATTAGCCTCGCCTCACACAAGCCACTACAGCCACAAATCGCTGCTACCTGAAGCTAGAAGCGGCTACTTAGTAGCGCGCGACGGCCACTTTTCCGTACGTACTCAAAAGGAAAAAAGAAACCCTTATAGCATCACTTCGTTGTCCATCTGTCGGTCTATCTGTCTGTCTGTCTGTCCGTCGTGGAGGTATCAAGTTGAATTTAACATTAAATACAAAAGTTTACGGTCCCTTGGAGCTGTAAAAAAATCAAGCTTTTAAGTCAAAGCAATCAAAAATTTTGCCGCATGTTTTTTAATAGATCCGTTTGATAGTGTGTAATGGTTTATAAAGGAAATCATTTGGATTCTAAGTTCTTAACACAATAATTTAATTATTAAAATTTGGTCTTGAGAAATAAATATGGTATATTTGTTATCTTAAGTATAATGAGAAAAGTAACAACAGCGCTGAGTGCGTGAAAATTGGTTCTTCAGTGATGATGGATCACGTGTCACGAAGTTTGTTCAAGTGGTGATCGAGGACGGTTTGCGATCAAATGATTATGCTGCCAGTTTGATAATATTTTTTCTCACAGCTTGAGTAGCTTTATACTTTACCGGACCGGACACAGACGCTCGCCTTATGGGTTTTCAATTCTTTCTGCATGTCCAAAACACACTCAATACCTCCCACCAACACCAAAACATTTTTTGCTTTCACATGGTTTTACACAAAGTTCGCAAAAAAAGTATTAATATATTATAATAAAAAAAGAGTTTCTTTCATTCTCGTTGTGAGGTTTGTCTTATGAAGTCACCAATCCCACTAATATTATAAACGCGAATGTTTGCATGGGTGTATGTGTGGATGTTTATTACACTTTCAAATTGTAACAGCTGAACCGATTTCGATAAAATTTAATATGTACGTAGATTATAACCTGGATTAACACATAGCCTACTTTTTTTTTTTTTTTTTTTTTTTTTTTATAAATTATAGGCTAGCGTTTGACCACTATCTCGCCTGATGGTAAGCGATGATGCAGTCTACGATGGTACACGCTTGCCTAGAAGAAACCTATTCACTCGTGACTTGAAGATCCCTAGGTTGTAGTTATCAGGAAACACAGACTCAGGCAAGGCGTTCCACTCCTTGGCGGTGCGCATAATAAAGGTGGAAGAGTACCGCTTTGTGCGTATGGGAGGTATGTCTACCATGTAGCGGTGGCGCAACGCGGAGCGTCTGGTTGTCCGATCATAGAATGGGGATGGTGGGATTAGGTTGAAAAGCTCCGCAGCACACTCTCCGAAATGTATCCGATAAAAAACCGAGAGGCTTGCAACCTTTCGACGATGCTCGAGGCTGTGGAGCCTTGATTTTGCTAACTCGTCATTGCAAATGAGCTTCTTGGCTCTTCTCTCAATTGAATCTAGAGCCTCTAGCTGGTACTTCGCTGATCCGTCCCAGAGGTGAGAACAGTACTCCAGACATGATCGGACTTGTGCTTGGTATAAGTTGAGCAACTGTCCCGGTGTGAAGTATTGCCTCACCTTTGCAAGTATTCCAAGCTTCTTAGCCGCCAGCTGGGCTTTCGACTCAATGTATGAGCCAAAATTGAGAGTGGGTGTTAATGAGATACCAAGAAGCTCGAGGTGGTCAGAAATCGGCACGGGTACATTACGGAAAGTAGGAGCCAGATCAAATGGGCTCCGTTTCGCAGAATACAGGCACGCCTGGGTTTTATTAGCATTAAACTTAACCAGGTTGGCATCGCCCCAGTCGGAGACCGCCTTTAAGGACAAGTTTAAGCGCTCAACCATGGCCTCTCTGTGAGACTGAATCTGCGCCCCACTGGCTCGTGCAGTAGATGTGTAACTCTCCACAACTGTGCTGTCGTCCGCATACCCAAAGGTTCCAGGCTTTAGCAGATCGTTGATATGCAGCAAGAAGAGAGTTGCAGAGAGTACCGACCCTTGAGGGACTCCGGCGTTAATCGCCAATTGATCGGACGAGCAGCCATCAACGACGACTCGTATCGATCGGTCTCTCAAAAAGTCCGAGATCCAAACACAAAGACCAGTGGGTAGACCGAAAGATGGAAGCTTACTTATAAGGCTATCATGCCAGACCCTGTCAAAGGCCTTTGAGATGTCGAGAGAAACAGCAAGCGCTTCTCCGTATTTCTCAATGGCCTCGCTCCATAAATGCGTGGCATACGCCAGAAGATCCCCAGTTGAACGGTTTCGGCGGAAGCCGTATTGGCGATCACTGAGGAGGTTATTAGCTTCTAGGTGTGCCAGGAGCCTGTTGTTCAGAACACGTTCCATAGTCTTACAAATTATGGACGTGACCGAGATGGGCCTATAATTTGATGGGTCAGCACGACTACCTTTTTTGGGCACAGGCTGCACATTAGCCAGCTTCCATGATGTCGGCACATGTCCAGCCTCAACAGAGCGGCGAAAGAGGCGTGTCAGTACAGGAGCGAGCTCAGACGCACAGGATTTAAGTACAATTGCTGGAATCCCATCAGGGCCACTAGCTTTATTCACGTCCAAACTCCGCAGCGTTTTACGAACCTCGGTCTGACGAATGCGTATTTCCGGCATAAGTACCCCGCAATCAGGTAGACTCGGAGGTGTCCCGCCTGCAGCGTCTAAACGTGAAGATTCCGCGAAAAGAGTGGCGAACAAGTTCGCTTTCTCTTCAGCGGTGTGGGCTAGCGTGCCGTCAGGTCTCAGCAGTGGTGGTAGTGTGGGGCGACAAAAGTTCAATTCGACTGACTTAGCCAGGGACCAAAAAGCTTTACTACCCGATGGGTATGAAGCTAACTTGTTCCCTATTCGGCCTATGTGGTCAAATCGTGCCTTTCTTAAAGCCTTTTTGCAGGACTTGGCAGCTTTGTTATATAGTGTCTTCATTTGAGATTTATTCCATAAATCAAGTTAATCTAGGTTACCTACACATTTAGTAGTGTAACGCGTACGAAGTCGCGGGCAACAGTTAGTCATAAATCATAAAATTACATAAATATTATGATACATATAATATTATCATACCTACATATATTATATAAATTACTAGCCCGTGCGTGGCTTCGCACGCTTGAAATGTCCCGTTCCCGTGGGAACTTTGGTATAAAAACTATTTAAAACACTCTTGTCAAAGTGAAGCGACACTTCATGTTAATGACTTAGTATGAAGTAACAGGTAGTAAACAATAATGTGTATACACAGGTCATTTTTAAGTTAAGAATAGGATGTACCTGTATCAATAATTTAAAATATATTTAGGTGCACGGAAGCGACGTGTTTGCCATTCGAGAGGAAGCGCCTACCAATATCGTTGTTCAAACACGATTTAATAGAAAACATCTTGCTTCCCACCACGTACTGTTGGGGCGGGAAACGTTTAGCTAAGGCATTGAAGAAATTAATTTGGATATTACAGTAATTTGTATATATATATCAATATCATTTGTAGTGGGGTTATTTTTTAAAACAAAACTTTTAATTAAATTAAAATTTTACTCAGAAAACTTTCATGATTTATTTCAATCATTAATATAAATTCGGAATGTCGGTCAAAACACTGATAAAACAGTACGTGATAAATCCCGTATTTATAATAATGAAAATCAAATTTAGTTATTCGGTATATTTTTCCGCCCGTAAAGTCCCACCAACTGCAGGAAAAAAGCCGGCAGGCTTTTGCACTGCAGTGGCTGGCTTTGCTCTGCAAAATGATGAAAATAAAATGGTAATCGCTCCGGCCTTATAACCATACAAAAATGTGTTTGTGAAGGGTAAGATGCCTCGTAGCGTTACCTTGAAAAGATCGCTTTCAGCGATAAAACCGCTACTTTTTTGCTTCTCTATTTTCATATTGTTAATTATTTTTAAGTGTATAACAAAGAGAATATAGTACTTAGTATATAGAAGACGAATATATAGTATTCACTATACGAGAACACGCTACGAGAAATAAAGAATAGATCAACGCACGTATTTGCACCAGTGTCATGATATTAGTACCCGCTATGATTCCATACCTTTACGCTACACTATTTGGAATCATTGACACGGTGAAAAAATACAAAATATATCCGTGGTGCAGTGGGCGAATAGTCGGCTGAGACGCAGAAGGTAGCGGGTTCGATACCCACCGAGGAACAAATATTTGCATGACCTATAGATATTTGTTTTGGGTCTGGAGGTTTTTCTATATATTATAAGTATGTACGAGGCATGCCTTTTAAGTTCTGTCGTTTCCATATTTTCCGGCAATTTTGAATTTGGAACTGTTCTATATTCGAATGTGTTTACATTTTGAATCTCAAAACAGTTGAAAGTATTAGGATTAATGCTATTGTTTAGTCACAGTTTCGATTTGAATCTGTCAGGTCACGTACGAAAATGAATCTTTCTAAGGAAAATGTTCGTGCAATAATTTTCTACAACTTTAGAAGAGGCCTGACACGGCTTCAGTGTTTAGAAGAGCTAACATCTGTGTTCAGTGATGTAGCCCCATGTCTGCGGACTGTCGAACGCTGGTATTTAGAATTCCAGCGTGGACATACTAGTGTTAGTGACAGATTTCGCGAAGGACGCCCAAAATCCGCCTTCACTGAAGATAACATCATTGCTGTGAGACAACTAATTCTCGAAGATCGTCATGTGACGTATCGAGAGATAGAGGCTCTATTAGGCATCTCAGGGACAACCATTCAGAAGATCTTGCATGAAGCGCTTGGTGTGAGAAAGCTAGTTTGCCGTTGGATACCGCATCTGCTTTCCGACGATCACAAGGCGGCCCGCGTCAGATGGTGTAAGAAAACTCTGCAAAGGTTCAACCGAGGGGAGTCAAATCACGTCTACGACATCATAAGTGGTGACGAATCTTGGATCTATGCCTACGATCCTGATTCCAAACAACAATCTACAATCTGGGTCTTTCAAGACGAGCCAAAGCCGACTAAAGTTGTTCGTTCTCGAAGCACTTCAAAGAAGATGGTGGCCACGTTCGTTGGAAAAACCGGCCATGTTGCGACTATTGCACTTGAAGATCGTAGAACGGTTAACGCAGAGTGGTATACTACAGTTTGTTTACCACAAGTCATCGCCGAACTTCGAAAATCTAACTCAAAGCGACGCATCATCCTGCACCACGACAACGCAAGCTCACACAGCGCTCGTCAAACGATTGAGTATTTGAAGCAGGAAAAAGTAGAAATTCTTGACCATCCTCCATACAGTCCTGACCTAAGCCCTAACGATTTCTTTACATTTCCTAAAATTAAGAAAAGTCTTTGTGGTCAAAGGTTCCAGTCCGGTGAAGAAGCAGTCGACGCTTTCAAGTCAGCCATTTTGAACACCCCCACTTTAGAGTGGAATAAATGTTATAATAACTGGTTTGAGCGAATGGAAAAGTGCATTAAGCTACGTGGTGAATACTTTGAAAAACAATAAAAAGTACTATAAGGTTCTAGTTGTGTTTTTTTCTTCAAACGACAAAACTTAAAAGGCATGCCTCGTATTTACAAAAAAGTATACAAGTATTCTATCAGTTATCTGATTCCCATAATACAAGCTCTGCTTAGTTTGGGGCTAGATAGCGCTGTGTGAAATGTCCAGCAATATTTTTTTTTATTGTACCTACGAGGTAACCAATATCCACAAACAACAAACATTTATGATTTAATAAGTATTTACCTACCTAATCTGTTGACATTTCTGTGTGGTGAGAGTCAATTCATTCAAGATCACATTTCATCGAAAAAGTAGAACTACTCTTCTAACTTGGTTTTTTCCACAGTTTCTTACCCAAAAGTACTTTTCAACATTCAGCAAACATAGTCTCATACTCTTTACAACCTTATTCCCTAATAATAGGAGCTATTTTCCCGCATTACCAGCCCTTAAGGCACAAACCGGAGGTATGAAGCAAACAGCGGAAGCAAACGATGTTTTGTGATGACGGAGAAAGATCGTGTTCTTGAAAAATGCGATTTTCCTCGACGTTACGTAAAAATGTATATCATGCGGAGATGATGTTGTTCAATTGAATTTTATTATGAGGTATGTTTTTCATAAAACAAAGTAGATAATAATTGGTCCATCATCAAAATTGATTTCAATTCTATCAAATAATCTCCACGCAAGTGAATGTACAGTTAAATATATAAAGTTTTGTGTATGTAAACCTTTTGTTTATTCCTATAAGTATTAATTTATTACAAACTGAAATTCAATATTCTGATCCAACTAAGGTATTCCTAAATTTTGGTGTTACATTATAATATACGTAATATCAACGTAACTTAATTGGGTATATTATGTTGACGCATGGAAGCGCCTTCGGAGTTTCATCCAATAATAGTTTGTATACATGAACAGTGGTTGCCACACTGTTTCCCCCGAAGCTTGCGGTAACTTGCTTTGAATGGCGCAGTCCCGTGCTTGACAAAGCATTCGACTGTAATAATCTAATCATATTGCAGGTATATATGATGTAATTACGATGAATATGAATGCAATTAGTATTTATAGGGAAAATACCTCACGATCGCAAGCTTTGGAAAAGTTTAGGGCCTATGCTGAAAAGCAAAGCAGTTAACGATAGCTGATTAAAAGTGTTTGAAATTGAAACAAAAAGACTTTTTAAGATGATTTATGATTTATGTGTCTTTCAATTAAAACCAAAAAACAACGTTCGTGTCGCAGTGGGCGAATAGCCGGCTGAGACGCAGGAGGTAGCGGGTTCGATTCCCGCCGCGGGACAAATGTTTGCATGATCTGCAAATATTTGTTCCGGGTCTGGTTGTTTTCCTATATATTAGATAATTATGTATTTACAATTGAGTATATAAGTATTTTATCAGTTATCTGGTTCCCATAGTACAAGCTTTGCTTAGTTTGGGGCTAGATAGCACTGTGTGAAATATCCAGCATTGTTATTGTTATAACAATTAACTAATTAATTACATGTTACAAAATAAACCGCACTTTAAACAACAACAAGAGATTACAAGCCCCTTCGGCTCTGTAAATCTTTTTTTAGTAGCCCGTCTTGTCCCTCTGCTGGGCAAAAAGAAAAGGCATTCCCTTTTCTTCCTCTTCTTCCTCTTCCTTCCACCTATCACGGTCCAGAGCCAGATCCTGCCCGTCCTTTTGGAAGACGTTCAAGTCGTCGCTCCAGCACTTTTTGGGCCTCTCTCGGCGTCGTTTTCTAATAAATAAATAAATAATAAATAAATATTGCTGGACATTTCACACAGCGCTATCTAACCCCAAATTAAGCAGAACTTGTACTATCAGAACCAGATAACTGATAGAATACTTATATACATTTTTTTTTTGTAAATACATACTTATAATATATAGAGAAACAACCAGACCCGGAACAAATATCTGTAAATCATGCAAACATGTTGTTCCGCGGTGGGAATCGAACCCGCTACCTCCTGCGTCTCAGCCGGCTATTCGCCCACTGCACCACGGAGGTCGTCAATGTTTTATTTATATAAATAAAATTTATATGCTGTTCGTTGGTAAGCTTGAGAAAGGCTGGACTGATCTGTTTTTTAATGTTCATAATAATCCAAATTATGTTCCAGAAACTTTTTACCCTACAGGAACGAAAAACTGGACAAGATGCCCGGAAAATTGGAACATTCTGGAAAAACTGAAACTGCTTTTTTCTATGGAATTTTTGTATGAACTCAAGACCATACCGCCACTCGTACGAGTATTATAAATTAGAAAGTAGTCAACTGTTTCTCTGTCTGTCTGTTTGTTACAGATAGATTATGACCGGGATTGACACATAGGCTACTTATTACCCGACTGCACATAAGGAGGGTAATGATTTTTTGACAAACCACACGTGCAAAGCCAGGCCGGGTTAGTAGCAAATAAATCACTTATTTGTTAATTACTACGAGTAACTACATACTTTTCCAAAGTTTGACCTCGAAAGCGTCAAATTCGGCATCCTGATTGGGAAAACGACCTCGCCTAATAAGTTTACCACTACACCGTTCCTCCATTTGTTTGTAGGGGGTAGATAACAGAGTTTTTCAACGACGCGTGAACTTAAATTTACTTAGAGAGTGCTGTCTAATGTTATCAGGCTCAAGATAGTTGAGAAGCTAACCTTTAAAAGTGGTTGAGGGCTAGACAACTTATGCAGTAGAGTAATTTTAGATTGGAGTAGCGGAGATATTAAAATACAACATTATACACTTCTTAGGGTCACACACTGAACCTGGGGCCCAGTTCTGCTAATTTATAAGAAAAACTATTATGCATACAATTATTAAACGATTATGATTGTTATTCCTGTCATATGCTACTAAATGTTCAATGGGGTTGTCATAGCAACGGCGGTCTTTGAAAAAAGATTGTATTAGTAGAATACCAAAAGGTATCTATAGTGGCGATTTTTCGACGATACCATAGTCATAGTGAAGCGATTGGTTTAGTAGAATTGGGGCCCTGGTTGAATGAATGAATGAATGAAAACACTTTATTGTACACAATATAAACAAAAAAAAAATACAAACAAAATAGAAAACACAAAGCAAATAGTACAATGGGCGGTCTTATCGCTTAGAACCGATCTCTTCCAGACAACCTTTGGATGGAGAGGATTTTGTTATGAAAAAGATGGTCGGGGGTGTTATGGCCAAACTATTTATGAAGAGAGTGCGTCTAATACCAAAATAAAAACATAACTAAATACTAAAATGGTTTAGGGTTACGCAGTCGATAATTTTTTTTGTTATACTAGTAGACTTGTAAGTGGTAAGTGGTTACCATCGCCTATTAACAAGGCATTGCTTCGGAAGCCTTAGGGACGTAGTCGATGCAGGAAAAATTAAAATGGTTTCTTGTGCAACGTATTGTATCCGGGCTTGTCCGGGGCCATTTTATAACAGGTCCATGGGATGCCAGATGCTTTGTAGTTCGAGCCTGAATGAGATAAACACTGGACGCAACCGTGCTGGTTAAAATGGAAACGGGATGGTTTATACCACCCCCACACTGCATGCGATGTGTTGAACTCGTTTCATTTCTACCATGAAAAAATGTTTAACCATTCCTGCCATAAATATTTTTAATACGACTTATCGGCACTATGCATTTTTAACGAGAGCAAATTTTTGTCTCTACGAATTCTGCTAATTCGACAGTATTTTTACCGAAGAGTCAAATTTTATGTTTTATTAGACTAGCTGAACCGCCCGCGGCTTCGTACGCATGGTTTGTCAATAAAACAATACCCTCCTTCGGTGCAGTCGCTTAAAGTGTATCCTGTCTCAAGTTCATTCATAATCTATCTAGGTATATAGGTACCAAATTCCATCAAAATCGGTCGAGCCGTCAAGTCGTGAAAAGGTGACAAACAGAAAGAGAGGCAGAGTTACTTTCAAATCGGTATGTACGTAGATTATAACCTGGATTAACACATAGGCTACTTTTTGTTGACATAAAACGTACGAAGCCGCTGGTGGAAATTAACCTTCCTCTTAAATCAATCTATGTATTGCTGAAAACTGCATTAAAATCCGTTGAATAGTTTAAAAGATCTAATGTAACAGACAGCGGAGGCGACTTCTTTTTTTAATATGTAAAGATAACAAGGGCGCAATTTCAAGGTTCCGTTCTACTCGCAGTGAAGCACGTGCCAAGACACTAACAAGATAAGTTAATTAACTCAATGACTACGTTCTACGTTACTGTCTGAAATATTCTTCCTTTAGCATATTTTAGCTTCACCTGATCCTGTTATCATTACCTTGATAATCAGCTTTCTGGCGCTGGCTTTGATACGATTTGGATTTCAGAAAAAAATTCGCGGCTATACATGAAGTGGACGTCTGTTTTGCTGAATTAAGCTATGACGTCAATATAGTATGTACGTATCTTATATTAATTTGGAGTATCAATTTTCAGTAAAGGGTTCACATAAAAAATGAACAATTAATAAGTTTAATGTTGAATTTCAATGCAATCTCTATTCTATTCATATAAATTTGAAATAAGAATAATTTCAATAATTTTAGTATTTGAAAAACTGGCAGAAGCTTGGGCTCAAAGGGGGATACCGTTGAAAGAAAAGAGGCTAACAAATCTACGCTTTGCGGATGACATTGTTGCACTGCACCTGAGTTGCAAAGCATGCTTCAAGAACTGAGCACAAATTATGATTACTGAATTATGAATAACTGAATTATGACGAACTCCACCAAACGCAAGATCGAGGATGACTGGCAAGCTATATACACTACGTCAATGAGTATATCTACTTGGGCCAGTTAGTTTCTTTCAAAAACAGGCAAGATAAGGAGATCGAGCGCCAAAAGAGCTGATGAAGGGAAACCTTCCTATGTCACTAAAGCGCAAACTCATCGACATGTGTATACTGTCCGTCTTTACCTACGGTTCCCAAACGTGGTCTTTAACCAAGACTCAAAAATCCAAACTCAAGGTTTGGCAAAGAGCAATGGCGCGCAGCATGCTAGGAGTAAAGAGGATTGACAAAATCCGTAACACCACACTGCATTTAAATGCACCCGGACAGATGGGCAACGATCGTCACGCAGTGGGTGCCTGAAGACGGGCGACGGCGCCGAGGAAGGCCTAGTAGACGCTGGTGTGACGATCTCGATGCCTTCGAGACAGATTGGTGGGATTTGGCACGCGAGCGAAAGTCCTGGAAGACAGTGGAGGAGACCTTTGCCCAGCAGTGGGATGATATAGCTTGAAAAAATATATATAAATTAAATTACATAATATTTGATATTACAAATTATTATTGTAAAGGCGACTTGATAATATTTACTGATTTAAATTTGACATTATGAATGCAGAACTATAAAAATCACGGACTTATGAAATTTCAATAAAACACAAGAATCAATTGGTAAATTACGATCTACTGTCCTATTATATTATACGAGTATGTGGCTTGGTTTTATTGCTGTTATACCATGACGCACGATAATGTGTATTTAAGCAGAAGGTACTTTACCTACTACCTTAAGTTTTTCTATCTTCACTTTCCTAATGCGTACAAATAGGTACAATTTTTGTTGTTAATGATTTGGCATAATAATTAACATTTATAAGTTTATAAACCTTCTTAGATCTGCACAAAGTGGTATTATTATCAGACAAATAATGGGCACAGTTAAACCCGGCGGCACCGGCGTATCTCACATTAGTTAAAAGAAATACCTAAGGTCAATCAGTCATGGATTCATAAAACGCGATATCTATCTTTAATGATCAATAAAAATATATACATATATAGGGGCGGAATAGCTTCCGCCCCTGGCTTCTCACGCATGCTTTGTAAATAATAAGTAGCCTGTGTTTTAATCCAGGTCATAATATTTTATATATCAAATTTAATTCAAATCGGTTAAGCCGTTACGCAGTAATCAAGTAAGAAACAAACATTCAAACTTTCGCATTTATTATATTAGTTTGAAAAATATTAATGTTTCAAGCGGGAACTACGATGCCACAGACAGACGCACAAATAGAAACATAAACAGACAGAGACGGCAAATTTATAACACCCCTCTTTTTGCATCAGAGGTTAAAAATTCTTCATAATCGTCATTATAATCATCATCATCAAAATCATTTATTTTGTACATTCTTTTGTGGACGGATGTTTACAATGTTTACATAATGTTAATCTCATTACTTCAGGGTTATAATTTGTAATCATTACTTTTGTTCTATAGCGTCATGAGGCAGCGTGGCCGAGTGGTCTAAGGCGCTGGTTTTAGGCACCAGTCCGAAAGGGCGTGGGTTCGAATCCCACCGCTGTCAAATATTTTTTGTAACGCAAATTCTTATTTGGTTAATTTTGGCGCAAATGAAGCTGTAAAATCTTTAAAGGAAAATAACTTACGTGGTTATTTTCTTTCTATAGAATTTACGGCTAGTTCAATCCATACTAAATATCGCAGTTTATAGGTTGTGCTAATTGATCGAGCGCAGCGAGATCTCTAAGTTCACTTGGGCAAATCGGTATTGTACGTATGTATGTATGTATGTATGTTTGTTTGTCCGAGGATAACTTTCGAAGCGTTTATCCGATCACCGTGAAATTTGGTGTATAGGTAGTTAGTGATGGCACAATTTTGATATGACTCAATGAGCTAAAAGTATTGGGGGGTTGCTGAGATATTGGGATTCAAGAGGGGTAAAAAAAATGAAAATAAGAATATTAGGTCAAATGGGACGTCAAATGAAAGGTCTTCATTAGTGCATTTCGGCCCCGATTTTACTTATAGTGAAATTTTTGTAGTTTTTGAGTTATTAACCATAATAAAAACAAAACTATGACAAAATTTACAGGGTACACCAGTGACCCCACAATGCTGAAATTTGGTATTCGTGTAGCTTATGTATTACAAATATAGGCAAAAGTCTGAAATCTAGAATAACTGCAATTTGTACCCCAAAAAAAAACCAATTAACATAAACTCCCTTTACCTGTAATTTGAATGAAACTGTAGGTCAAGTAAGTTGGTTATTTATTTCTGGTTATTTTTTTTTTGATGGTCAAAGATTACGAATAATATTTTTGTTTGTTTTTATGGTAGACCCGCGAGATCTCAGTTCAGGGCGAACCACTAGTTTATACGAATACAAGATTCTGCCCGCGGCTGCGCGAGTGGTTTGTCAATTAAAGGTAGCCTCTTTCTCATCATTATTATCTTTTTGTTTTTGTTTTTTTTTCGGTCGAAATGTACTAATGAAGACCTTTCATTTGACGTCTTACTTGACCTAATAGTACCAATTTCACTTTTTTTACCCCTCTTGAACTCCAATATCTCAACCACCCCCCAAAATTTTTAGCTCATTGAGTCACACCAAAACTGTGCCATCATAACCTACCTATATACCAATTTTCATGATGATCGGATAAACGCTTCGAAAGTTGCCCTCGAACAAACAAACATACATATATTCAACGCCGATTTGCCCAAGTTGATTTGGAGATCTCGCTTCGCTCGATCAATCAAGGACTACACAGACAGATAAACTACTTACAAACGACAGAGTAAACAATACTGTTTTCTTTTTATTATTTTTTTTATCGAAACTCTAATAACTGAGAATAAAAATGAACACGTTTATTAATGCATACACTGCTTAATCCTACCATTGTATCCAAATAGCTGAATATAACGTAAGTCCACTGAATTATATCGAACGAAACGCCCTGTGTGCACAACATGACTCTTACCTCGAAAACTTAAGGCCCTTACTACATAAAATTTAAACACCTAATTTTGAAATCCCAAACATAATGAGGTTTACCTGCTCTAAAGAATCTACACAGATTTTGTTATTTTATTTTTGTATCCGTCTTATAGAACAAGCATATGGCCCATCTATTATTAGGTGGTAATCATCGCCTATAACAAAGTATTGACTCGTAGGTTACGCACCTTAGAAACGTGCTCTACGATTCACTGCTCTGCGTCTATCAACTTGAGGTATTCAGGTGTAAAGCCTCATGTGCTTGTAATTACACAGCAATGCTGCTTGGTGGTAGAAATGGGTATGGTGGAAGTACTCCCCCGGGCCACCCCTTTCACAAGGAACTCTACTACTCTTATGGTTCAATATTGGCCCTTAAATACGATACAAAATTAAAACACTATACCTATGTAGTTATGGGTACAAAAACTTTTTCTGAGAATGCAACCACAGCCTTTCTAGTGATTTTGTTCTGTGGCAGAGTCCAATTATTGGATACAATCGGAAGGATCATTTTGATCATTCCTATGTAGATGACGATGCGTAACGAGAGGCGGATGATTGGATTTGTCAAATTGTAGCTGAATTCGATCGGCGATTTTGATGCAACTGCATTATATTTGCGCAATTGAGTTTCATATTCATTCTTATCATAATCATCATATCCGATTTAGGACATCCACTGTCTGGACATAGACTCTTTGGTTTTTTTTTTAATTGGATAGACCTTCGTTTGACCACAATCTCACCTGATGGTAAGTGATGATGTGCTCTAAGATGAAGCACGAAGATCTAGAAGAAACCTATTTTCTCTTACCTTAAAGAGGCCCGGATTGTATTCTTTAGGAAAAACTGACGACGGCAAAGTGTTCCATACCGTAGCTGTACGCATCAAGAACGTAGAACCAAAACGGTGTGTGCGAATGGGTGGTATATCGACTAGGTACGGATGCTACTGAGCCGTGCGCATGCTTGTCCTTTGATGGAAAGGAGATTGCGGGATCAGATCTTATAGTTTATGGGCACATTCTCCAAAATGTATTCTGTAAAAGATCAATAGGCTTGCAACTTTACGGCGGTGTTCGAGACTTTGGGTCTTAGTCTCCGCCATATATTGCTCACCTATAAGCCTAAAAGCCCTACGTTCTATCGAGTCTAAGGTAGCGAGCTGGTATTTGGCCGAACCATCCCAAAGGTGGCAGCAGTACTCTATACCAGACCGGACTTGAGCTTTGTACAGACTAAGAAGTTGTCCTGATGTGAAGTATCTCCTGACCATGTTGAGGATGCCCAGCTTCATGGCAGCTGTTTTAGCCTTAGACTCGATATATGAGCTAAAGTTGAGAGTAGGCGTGAGCGAGGCCCCTAGGAGCTCGAGGTGACCTTTTACAGATAACGGTACATTTCGGAAGATTGGAACTTGGGGAAACTGACTCTTTTTCGCCGAGAAAAGACATGCTTGCGTTTTTGAAGCATTGAATTTGATGAGATTGGCATCGCCCCAGTCAGAGACGGCCTTGAGTGTCAAATTCAAATGCTGCAACATCTCGTCTGTCTGCTTCTGAATTTCAGTTCTGCTGGCTTGAGCGTTAGAAGTGTACCTATCCACAACTGTACTGTCGTCTGCGTACCCAATGATACCAGGCATGAGCATATCATTGATATGCAGCAGAAACAGCGTGGCAGAGAGTACTGACCCCTGAGGTACCCCGGCCTTAATAGCCAATTGATCAGAGGCCATCAATGACTACCCGAAGGGATCGTTCCCTCAGAAAGTCTGCAAGCCAAGAGCAGAACTGAGCTGGAAGTCCATATGAAGGAAGCTTGCCAATAAGGCTGGCATGCCAAACCCTGTCAAAAGCCTTCGAGATATCTAGTGAAACAGCCAGTGCTTCACCATACTTTTCGGTGGCTTCACTCCAGATGTGTGTAGCATACGCAAGAAGATTCCCATTAGACATTAGTTTCTGGCGATTATATTGATTGATTATATAGATTGTTGCATACTTTTTGCTTTTACCCAATGTTTATAATCTAACTGGTATGAGGTAATTACAATAGAAAGTTATCTGTACATATGATATAGGATTAAATACTTTTTTTCCAAACAAATTTAAATGCATGTTTAATTTTAGCGTATCGTTTTGAATGTTTCCGAGTGTAAGGCCGGCTTGCGTAACGTTCCTTAAACGTATTTAGCGACTAAACATGTTTAAATTTGACGTATTTTTATGATTTGATAACTCTTTGCATCATATTTAGCCACGAAATAAGTTTAAGCATCGTTGCGCAAGTCACCGTTAGTTTCCATGACATTTGTATAGTTTTATTGTACCCGTCGACATTGTTTTGTATTTGCTGTCATTTTATTGTTTTTGTAGTCACTTTTTATAACCATTGAATTTTGTTATTTTTACAAGCGTTTTATTAACTTGCAATGTATGTATGTTTGTCCGGGTGGAATCTTGCAACTGAATTTTAAACCCGTTCCCCTCAACCGATTGCACTGAAATTGGGAATACATATGTAACTTCAGTGACAATGCAATAATATGGAAAAATCCATAATCCTAAATTATGATATGTATTATTAAATTACAAACTATTAAAAAAAATCTCCTGGATGAGACGAATGCTAGACAACGGAACTTCTGAATGGATTATAGTAGGCTACTAGTGTTTGGGCTCATTTGAATCCTGGATCCCCATCATTGGAATGTTCCGATTATGAATTTTACAAAAGCATGTTTTGAAAAAGTAATTTTTCATCAAAAAACTTATTGAATTTATTAATCGTGTTTTATAATTTAATATTGCATGCTCATATGCTTATAAGCTTGAATGAATGAATGAATTTAAATACTTTATTGTATTTATTGAACTTTATCGTACCTACACCTTAAAAGTAAAAATTACAGACAAAATAGAAGACACACATAATACAATGGGTAGTCTTATCGCTTTGTAGCGATTTCTTCCAGACAATCTTTGGATGGAGAGGATTTAGTATAGGATTGGCTTAATTATCGGGGATCAAAATTTTATGTATATTTATCATCTGCTGCTGTAACTGTAATTTTCGCAAGGAATAAATTAAATGAAAATGTGAACAATAAAATTTTGAAAACACAAGAAGACTCTTAACATAGGATGCAATGTGTTTAAATGGAAACACGTCATATGCACTAAAAGATATAATAGAGAAAATTCTCAAAGAGCTTTCCATATCTGCCTGCACGTATAATAAATGACATCACCGATCCAATACGAATAGGGGAATCTACTTTTGAAAGACTTCATGAGGTTATTTTTCATCGCAAATATTTGTGCGAAAATGTTCAGTGAGTCAATAAAAAGAAGGGTTTATCACAAACTTTGCCCACAAATAAACCAATTGACAAATACGGATGAGTTGTTTTTTTGGTATCTTTCACAATCGTCAGAATCGCGAAAGTATTCCTGTTTACAATGCCAAGAGAACTTTCTTCGGTGTTTGGCCCAATTCAAAGAATATGAGCACGTGGAAATAGATTAGAATAGAATAGAATACAAATATTCGTTTGACACTCACAAAAACAGAACAGACGGAACAAACAAACTGTAAGGAAAACTTAACTAAACATAAATAAAATACAATATTACTTGATACCTACTTAACAAGCCAAAATCAAAATCTTTTTATTCCTTAAAATCACAAAGATCACTTTGAAACGTCATTTTTACTGCCTGTTCCTTCGCGACATAGCCAGGAAAGAAAGGCAAGAAACAAGGTTGATTGTTTTTTTAAATTATCCTTTTAGAATACAATATCTAACATTTTTGAACTATTTGGAGCACACCTTGTCCTTTAAACAATTTACTAACTTTATGGAGTCTACAAGTACCGGCAACTATACCCTTCAAACCAAAACG
Source organism: Philereme transversata (assembly GCA_963924445.1). Lineage (NCBI taxonomy): Eukaryota > Metazoa > Arthropoda > Insecta > Lepidoptera > Geometridae > Philereme > Philereme transversata. Next base: position 19,639,270 of record OZ004342.1, read on the forward strand.
CAGTAATTTTGCTTGGTGGCAGAAAAAGGTAGATAGATAGATAGATATAGACATTTATTTCGACACAAGTAACAAACACACAAAAACTACATACAGTGGATAAGTGAAGACAGACAATTAAATAAACACAATAAAATACAGACAATTTAAAAAACATTACTTAAGTAAAAAATAATAAATAGTACTAAAAATACGTATCCAGTCACTATGAGCCCTGTGCCGAAAAAGGGGAATGGCTCAGCATTATACTGAACAATAAACCTATTGCTAAGCGCTGGTTTACAGCCATTAAACCTGCATTGGCGCCACGGACGTCAGTCAAAAGTTAAAACTTAGCAGTGCCCTATTTGAAAAAGATAAGAAAATAAAAAAATAAAAGAATATTAGTAAAAGAATAATTACAAGTTGCCTGCCCACCCAGTTGTACCTACCTATCTAAGATGTCGAGTAAAACACAGCTAATAATAAAGTTAGTAGGTATAGTAATAGCACTTCCCCGGGTGAGTCCTAGGAACTTTTATAGACTTTCACTCTTATAGGCTACATTTAGATTTGATGAAAATCCGTGCAAGACAGGGGCAGGCGAAAATCAGCTAGTATTTTATAACTTGGACTATGCACCAACGCCGTCGCACCGCCTCGCACCCCACAAAAGACGGCATTCACAAACCACGTCTGGGTACTTCGTAAGACCAATATTTTCTTCCTAAAGGGGATGGTACGTCTATAAATTTCTACCCTATTGATAGTTAGTAGCGCATTAGTTCTCCTTTTGTACATTTCAGGCCATTCAGTTGAGAAGTGGTTCGGGGACGTCTTATATGCTTTTATTGGCGCCGATATCATCCTTTATTAGAAATCTGCTTACAAATCTGTATTTTATCAATAAACAACACCATACTTACGTATATTTTGTGAACAAAAATAGTTGCCAAAACCATTTGATTGTAGTTACACGGATTCGGAACACAAATTTTGGTTTTCTCAATAATTAAATCATTGGCAGGTTTTTTCTGTTTCCCGACGCTCTGGATTTTTTTCTCTATTAATTACGCATTTTTTTTTAAGATTGGTGGAACTGTCTGACTAAACTTACCTATTAACTTAGATAAATAATAGGTTGGGCAAAAAGTCTTTTCGCATTATAGTATGTATGAACTTGTAATAAAATCTCTTTGGCTATACTATTTGTATCCGGCTGGTTTTGGTATCATTCAAAGTTTAAATTTTAAAGAAGATAATTCCAAATTCAAATTAGGAAAATGTGTGATTTTTATTTGTTTTTCGTGCTGTAAAAATGAGTGAATCTAATGAAGACATTCGATACATTTTAAAATTTTACTACATAAAAGGTAAAAATGCAACGCAAGCCGCGAAAAAAATTTGCGATGTTTATGGACCTAAACAGTGTCTGTGAGAGTAGCACAAATTTGGTTTAAGCGTTTTCAATCCGGAAATTTTGATTTCAAAGATGCACGTCGCTCTGGTCGCCCTATTACGGATAAAATTGATGCCATTTTTGAAAAAGTGGAGCAAGATCGGCATATCAGTAGTTACGACGTAGCTGAAGAACTGGGAATTGACCACAAAACAGTTTTGGCGTATTTGAAAAAACTGGGTACAGAAAAAAGCTCGATATTTGGGTACTCCACGAGCTCACTGAAAGAAACCTAATGAACCGTGTACTCATTTGTGATTCTTTATTACGACGTAATGAAACCGAACCATTTTTGAAGAAGCTGATAACTAGTGATGAAAAGTGGATCACGTACGACAAGAACGTGCGAAAAAGGTCGTGGTCAAAGGCCGGTCAGGCTTCACAGACTGTGGCAAAACCCGGGTTAACTCGCAACAAGGTGATGCTGTGTGTGTAGTGGGATTGGAAGGGCATTATTCATTATGAGCTGTTACCACCAGGCAGGACCATCGACTCTGATCTCTACTGCGAACAACTGATGAGATTAAAGCAAGAAGTTGAGAGAAAGCGGTCGGAATTAATCAACAGAAGGGGTGTGGTTTTTCATCATGATAACGCTAGACTTCACACATCTTTAGCCACTCAGCAAAAATTAAGAGAGTTTGGCTGGGAGGTGTTAATGCATCCGCCGTATAGTCCTAACCTTGCACCTTCAGATTTCCACCTGTTTCGGTCTCTTCAGAATTCTTTAGGCAGTGTCAGGTTAACATCACGAGAGGACTGCCAAAACCACTTGTCCCCAACCTAATAGACAGATGAACAGAGCTGTACCTCAATCTGTTGATTATATACAAATTCATCTTCTATGAGCCAGTGACCAAACCCAGAGTTACTATAAACGAACCAGTAACACGATAAACAAATCACAAAATCTGTTTAAAAAAAATCTCAGCCAAAAATATTACTTTTGGAGTCATAAAAATAATCAAAATGTCCTTGCTAATTAAACGCAGGTAGTCTGTAAATATTTTCAGGTACATGTCCGCTTTAAGCGCCCTCAATGAAGATCAAAGCGATGTTGCGTTTTTAATTGCCGCTCTTACACCTTTCAACTTGGGGCAGGGGTTAGACTAGTGCTGGGAATTAAGGGAGTTTACATGTCATTAGTAACTAGCGTCAGTAGGTTGACTTATAAATCGTGAACTTGCGCGGCTCACCAATCGTTTTTTGATCAGCTGTGCTAACATTCGCGCCGTAAGGTTATGCCACGCAACTCACGCGTGACACGAGAAATCCATACTACTCACACTAATATTATATATGCAAAAATTAGGGTGTTTGTTTATTTGTTTGTTACTCAATTACGTCGAAACGGCTAAACTGATTTCGATAAAATTTGGTATGTACGTAGACCTTATTATATAACCTGGATTAACACATAGGCTACTTTTTTTTGACAAACAACAAGTGCGAATCATCTGGCAGAAGCTAGTAATGTTATAAATGCGAAAGAAACTCTGTTTGTTTGTTTGTTACCTTTTCACGTCTAAACCGCTTTACCAATTTCGATGAAATTCGGTACACAGGTAGATTATAACTAAGATAAGGACTAGGGTATTTTTTAACAAACTGTGCAAAAGGAGGGTAATGTTTTTTTTTAAACCACGCGTGCGAAGCCGCATGCAGATCAGCTAGTTCTGTATACATCGAGTAATTTCTCGTTTACCTAGACATGTACACCCAATAGACAAGTATGTCGTAATTTGCTATCATTCTTCTTATGCTCAAAGAACTTCACTACATCGTATCTCGGTCTCTCATCCTAAAAAAGTACGATGGCAAAGTACTCATGCTGTGTCGAAATTTGTTTAAAATATTTCGCACGAGAAAAAGAGTCGAGAATATTTTATCACGTTACGCATGTGTTGGTTAAGAAGAGAATGCTATCTAGCATTAAGTTCGCCTATGTACAGATTATTTTTTATAAAGAATTTTTCATTCATTCATTCATGTCAGCTCTACAGGATGACTGGTAAATTAGCAACAATCTGTTGCATAAATGTGACTTTAAAAATCGACAGAAGTTAGGACAGTGAATATGGACGCTCACGCAGGAGGCTGTATACAGGTTAAGAGTTGCACAAAGAGCCATGGAGCGTACCATACTCGGCATCAAACTCTTACATCTTTTTCCAAACGTCGAGATCCGTAGAAGAACGAAGGTTCATGACGTTGAGAATAGAGTTATGGAGCTTAAATGATCTTAAGCGGGACACTTGGCAAAACATGGTGATGACAGGTGGAGTAGGGTAGCGACTGATCGTGGCAAAAGAGCGGCTGTAGAAGGGTAGGACGTCCGGCAGCGAGATGAGTGGACGACATCGCTATAGTCGCGGGCCGTCAATGGCTGAGACTAGCGTAGGATCCAACAACAATGACTAACTGACATGAGTCCTTTAGCAAGCGAGTCAGTGGTAATAGCAGGGGAAAGCCTTTTTAATAGCTTGTTTCGATAGATTTGTTCACAATATGCCATTGACTGGCGCTGATTGGTAAGTCAGTGATGATTGGAGAAAAAAATTATGACAGTTTAGTCACATTTAAAATTTACACGATATGAGTCTTAAGTGTAGACTTTAAATTTAATTTTTAATAATTTAATTCTAGCAAAACGTTGATCTAGTAAGATCGAACAAAATCATGGTAAGAATTTCTAACTGGCCCAAAACAAAAGAGTTTATGACTTTTACATTTGCTGCGGACACGCTAAAGTGTTGCTATTATTAACCCTGTATTTTAAACTAAAAGCTGCTCTAAAACCAATCATCCCTTTCTAACTAGCTAGAAAACAAATAGCGCTATCACTGTCACAATGTAATTACACTCCATTGCTCAAAGCAGCACAAACAGTGCAGTCTCAATCGCAGTTTGCCTAGCTCTGTCGACACAAACAAACAAGCACGCTTGCACCAGATGCAAATAATTCGGCTGCGCAAAGCTGACCGAGTCCCCGGACATTAAAGTACTGGACGCAAAATATATAGGTATACTTATAACCTAGGGCCTTTGCGCACGGCGTTTTTTAAACGCCCTTTCAGCGATGTAGAAGCCTAAAGAGCAGATTGCGGCATTTTTATCGATTCAAATTCACGTACTTTGTACTTTGAATCGATACGTTTATACGCCGTTAATATACGTCATGTGAAGTAGCGTATCTGTAGGTTCCTTTACAGTGGGCCTTCATTTTTCTGCGCAAGAGTAAAAATGCGCCTATGTTAAATGCCATAACGCTTTCTGTGCATTAACCTGATTAAACTGAGAGGATACTCAATACTCAATCGTTTATTGTATTCCACAATGTAATAATAGGTACATGATCATTATGGACCCCGTTGGGCACAACAATATTTTGGAGAGAGGAGGACGTCATTGTAAGAACAAAACAGAACAGAATAGAATATATTTATTTGGCACACACAAAGAAACACAGAACCGATCACAAATATACATATTTATATTAGAACACTTTGGTAGCTACCCAACCAGTAGGTAGGTGTACTAACTAGTCCCGCTCCGTGCCACGCATGCGCAAACAGGTCCTGCCTCAGCATGTTCATTGTTCTTGTTAGGTTATATTAATTTTGACAAGAAAACATTCAAATCTAATGTCAAAGTAGTTAGTAGGTAAGCATCTAAAATTTGTCATTAAAATATTCGCCAATTGTAGGTTTTATTAGTAAGTATTTTAATTGTTTTATAAATTTTATATTAGTAGTCTCATTTTTCAACGCGTCAGGTAGTTTGTTAAATAATTTGATCGATAGTACGTAAGGATGATACAGGAAAGCCTGTAACGACGTCACTAACGGCTGCGTCTTCACTTTCAGCTGATCTTGCCGCCAGGTGCAAAAAAATCCTAAACCATAAGATATAAAAAACTAATTTTGGAGTAGGTATTTTACTACCTACTCCAAAATTTTCGATCAATGCATTAGAGATGTGGTGCTGGAGGCGTCTGTTGATGGTTTCCTGGATGGCGCACCGTACCAAAGATTCGATTTTAAAAGAGCTTAAGATAAAAGAAAGATTATGTTCGACTGTGCAAATGCGATTACTTAAGTTCTTTGGACACCTTGTGCAAGGCAGAATGGAGGGCAAGAAACCGCGTGGACGCTCTCCAACGAGTTGGTCAATGTCCATCACACACTCTACCGTGACTGGATGTTCTCGCAATGCCTTCAATAGTGCTGAATGGAGATGCATCACTAGAGCCAAGACCTGACATAACCACGACAACTCTGCCAAAAGTTCCCGACTCAGACTAATCTTGTGTTTTAAAAATTTGGGTATCCCGTAGTAAAAACGTTCCAGGTTCAACGCCCCTGTCTGAAATGTGTGAATACGGAGAAATGAACAATTTCGTTGTCGAAATGGAAGAAAAAAGGATTTCGCAATTTGCATCGCCTAACTTTTATTCGCAAAATGAGACCATGCCCTGTTTTTTGTGCGTTTATTGAAATGCGTAAAAATTTGGTTTTCCGGATTTTTGATATCTTTGGTTGTAAGAATATTAAGTTTTATGTGGATACCGAGATTTTTTGTACATCCTCAAATCTCTTACTAAGATTATAGACTCATGAATATTCTTTACTAGCTTGGAGACCTAGATTTAATCCAATGTTAGCTTTGATACATGCTAACCCTTTGTATAGCAGTTCATGGCAAATTGCAAGGCTATTATGGTAGAACATGTAAATTGTTACAATGGCTTACCGCAACCTATAACCGTCATAATGTAATCTGCATAAATAATATAAAATCCCTCAGACGCCATCCACATTGATACATAATGGACAAACCTCCAGGGCAGCCCTGACACAACGCACACCGCAACCATAGTCAATTAAAATCTACAGTAGCGCAACTCAAGGTCCCAATTCTACTTAAGCATACCTATTTCTACTGCGAAACAGCATTGCTGTCTTTAATTATGAAGGTTATGTTTTTCGGTCATATTACAGGCACATGGCTTTACACCTGTATGTCAAGTTGATGGACGAAGGGCGTGAATCGTATGGCATATTTCCAAGATGCGTGAGCTACGAGGCAACACTTTGTCATAGGCGATGCTTACCACTTAACATCAGATCGACCATATGCTTGTTCCATCTCCAGGTATATAAAAAAAATCAAACGCTTCACTATAAAAAAGGTATCCTCACAAAATGGTTATCAGTTTTAAACGCCCTTAAAAAATGGGAGGTCAGAGTTTTTTAAAAATTTGTAAAAATTAACTTGTTATTAATTTGCAAAGATGTTTTACCATGGTAAAAATGCGCTATGGCAGAAAGCTTTTACCACGCGGTTTGGCTCCAAAAATGCTGAACAATTCAATTTTACCAGCCGCTTAAAACTTTAAAAGCTTTTATTACCAACATAACTTATCGATATTGGTCGGAAAATTGTAAAATTCACGTGGGACCTAACTGCATGTTCGCGCCTGCAAGTTAAATTGGATCCGTAACTACGGATTGCTGTCTATTGGATGAACTTTTTACAACTGGAGAGTTATTTTTGTTCAATCAGATTACATAAAACCCAGTGAAAATAACAAGGTAATCCTTTACGGTCAGTGAGTTACACTAGCTAGTAAAATTTATACATTTACTAGCTGACCCGCCCGCGGCGAGGTTTGCCAATAAAAATATAACCCTACTTCTGCGTAGTTTGGTAAAAATTAGCTTATCTCTCAATCCTGCTTATAATCTATATACCAAACTTCATCGAGATCAGCCCAGCCGTTTAGTCGTGAAAACGTAACAAACAGGCAGACAGACAGAGATACACGGTTACTTTCGAATTTATAATACTAGTGGTTTGCCCTGAACTGAGATCTCGCAAATCTCACAAAATAAATATTATTCTTAGGGCGACTTGCACAACGATGCCTAAACCTATTTAGTGGCTAAATATGGTTTAAGGAGTTGTCAAATCATACAAATACTTCAAATTTAAACATGTTTAGTCGCTAAATACGTTTAGTGATCTTTGTGTATGCTGGCTTTAATCTTTGTCTAATAAATTGGTGCCACGAAATTCATAACCATACTTGACCTACAGTTTCATTCAAATTGGATATAACGGGGGTCCTTGTAACTTGGTTATTTTTTTTTGGGTACAAATGGCAGTTACTCTGGATTTCAGACTTTTGCCTAAATTTGTGTCACCAAAGCTACACGAATACCAAAATTCAGCATTGTGGGGTCACTGGCGTACCCTGTGAATTTTGTCAAAGATTTGTTTTTATTATGGCTAATAACTCAAAAACTACAAAACTTAAACTAAAAAAGAAAACGTGGTGCAAATTTACTAATAAAGACCTTTCATTTGACGTCCCACTTTATCTAATAGTCTCATTTTCATTTTTTTCCCCTCTCTTGAACCCTAATATCTCAACAACCCCCCAATATTTTTAGCTCATTGAATCACACCAAAATTGTGCTATCACTATCTACCTATATACCAAATGTCATGATGATCGGATAAACGCTACGAAAGTTACCCTCGGACAAACAAACATACATACATACATACAACGCCGATTTGCCCAAGTTGATTTGGAGATCTCGCTTCGCTCGATCAATAAGTATGGATTTAGAGAAGTTATTTAAAACTGAGCTGAGGCTCCTTTGCATAGCTTTAGCGCACAGAAACACTTTACCAGTATTTATTATCTGTTTTAACCCTGACCGAAAAGAGATTAGATTGGGTTAGATAATGTCTTTATTGCACACCATTAAAATTAAACAAGTATAAGAAAATACACTTTTAAATCATAGGTACAATAGGCGAGCCCAGAGCCCGTAGCCAAATTACATTCGCCACGAATCTATTCGATTTCTACATACATTTGCTGTCGCTGAATCACGTGGTATTTCTATAGCATGTGTCAAATCCCATACATTTTCGGACTTATCGACTAGCGTCATCGCTAATCGACTGTAACTTGGCTAAGCCCTCAGGTTATATGACTTTATCTGTCTGTGACATCGTAGTTACCGATTATGGTTTTTTTAATAGAAAGTTAATTTAACTGGGTAGTTTCGTCGCTATAATATTCTAATTTTAGTTGATGACTTGTGTAACAAATAATGGCTCCGTTATAAAATCAATACAAAACTGTTCCCCTCATAGACATTACGCACGAAGAGTGAATGCAAACAAGACCTTAACTGACATCAAAGGACCCCGAAAGCCTTAACGTTTACAAATTCTTTGACGAATTTAACGTTACCTCAAAACGTTGAAAAAATGTTTACATGCAAAGTAATTTATTTTCTTAAAGCCATCAAAGCGATTTCGCAAAATAAATCATGGTGGCAAATTTTAGAAGTTCTTTGAGTTGTATGTGACGTTATTTCAATCGTAGGTTGTATTTGTATAATGTGTACTTACAGGTTTAAATATGTAAAAAAAAAAAAGTAAAATCCCATGGTTCCCCATACGATAGATCAAGGACATTTTTGAGGACGCGGGCGGTCTCTACTTCGCACAGTAGATTTTTCTGATTCGAGCGTGTGTGAATTTTGCACTGACGTAATTACTTGATTTAATTACATTGAGTAATTAGATGCTAAAAATAAAAGCTTGCAGGCACTTGTACCTCGCATCTCTGCTTTTTGGTATCGTTGCTAATAAAATATACTCGTTTATCTTTACAATAAGCTCAAATGGTCTCAAAATTGGTCTCGCTACCAAAGGCGAGCATGTACTCACGTGTTTTTGACATCTAGACACAAGTCTCTCGCATTTCGTGCGTTCTTTGAGTTTGCAGCTTCTCGGTGCTGGAACGTCCTGCTGCTACCTTTACGTGCCCTGAAAACAGTAACTTCTTTTAAATTTGTACTGAAGAGGGAACTTCTATCACTACAAAAGTGCTCATAGCTCACCGAAGTTTTCTCCTTCTTGTTTCACTACCCGCAACACTAATCCACACTCTCTGCTCACTCGTTTTCTGATCCCGGTTGTTACCTCCTGTATATTTTTCTTGAAGTTCACTGCATGTGCAGCAAATATGTCACTGTCAATTGTCATCCATTTGTCACCCACCAGAGACAACATAAATTGGCTCCACCTCACACTAATGTATTTTATTCTTTCAAGATTGTTTTATTATTTACGTATATGTATCTATGTATGTCTATATACATGTTTACTTATATATTTTTCTGCGTTCGTGAAGCTACCCATTGGTCCCGTCTGAAAACCAGCGCTGCTTACCTTCCTCGGATGGTTGGTAGCAATACGCTGAGACGGGGCCTGTTTGTCTCATACAGTACGGAAGACCGTATTGTATGTATCTACCTATGTATACCTATGTACTAAAATTGTATTATGTGTTTTCTCCTGTGTTTATATAATTTTTCTTTTTTTTTTAATAATTTATAATCTATATGTAAGTAGGTATGTTTGTTCTGTTCTGAATGGTCTGTCTAAGTGCGTGTGTGTCAAAAAAATTATTTTCTTTTCTTTTTTTTCTTATTTAGAAAATATCTAGCATTGCTATATATCTAGCATTGTTCATACCGTGTGATGGTCACGGTGCCACAAACGAGCCCTCTAGTACTCTAAAAATATTCGTGACTGTGAATTGTGAATAACAAATGGTTCGTGAAGCGATTGAAATCAAGAAATTTCAAAGTTCAATCCGGAAGATGGCTATAGACTCTCGGCGTCCTGGAACCCGGTGATTGCTATGTGTGCGCGTCGTGATCGGTCGTCTCAGTGCGTAGATACGGTTAGTGTAGTGTGTCGTAATATGAACGAGGACATTTCTAATTCTGAAGACTAAGTGAGGGTAGTTGCTGCAGGTGCTAGTACTTCTCGACGGTAGCTCCAAGTACTCCAGTCAACCCGTGACCACGCCTGTTGCAACACAGCCGAAACGTCGGGTAACAAATAAAAAAGGTACATACGTGATAAATACCCGTTTTAACTAGTTATACTGTGCCAGCAACAAAAAAGTTCTACGTTTGCGCGGCGTCTAAGCCCTTGTTCTTCTTTTTCTTATAAAAAATTACGAGTAAACAATACCTACGCAAAAACCACTTGTGAATTTGTGTAGAGATAAAATAAATATCCGAGCGGCAAAGTGGCGATATCGCTAACCACGGCATAAAAAGGATTTTTTAATGTAATAAGCCTTCTTTGTGAGCTCAAATTCAAAGGCTTTTACTTTATCATCCCAGGTTATGAAACTACCCGGTGCTGGCTTAACTGTATGAAACTAGTGGTCCAGATTACAAGAAATTGAGTTTTTTTATGCTACATGGAGATGAAATAAGCTTATAAAATATATGTATAATACCTGATCGTGTGGTAACCATCACTTATAACAGAGAATTGCCTCGTAGGTCACGCACTTTAGAAACATGCCCTACAATGCACTGCCCTGCGTCCATCAACTTGAGGCACACAGGTGTAAAGCCTCATGTGCCTGTAATATCACTGTAGTTTCTTGTAATTTCTTGTTCGTCAACATTCCAGCCGTTCTTAATCCGAACGGTTTGATACGTGATGACAGTAAGCGGCCGGACGGTATGATTCTTGTACCTTAGGAGAAGAGAAGGTGTTTGGTGTAGGATCTCATCTGTCTGGGCAGATAGGGCCGGTGTGGCGGAAAATTCAACCGAAGATCTCGAGCGGCGCAAGTATGGAAGTCTCGGCAGACATTACGTATTTGTGCCATTTGGGGTCGTGACTCTGGGTCTGGGTTTTGGGTTCCTTCTCGTTTTACATTTTTTTTTGGGCGTCTTGTCAAAGCCATGTGCGATCTGAGAGCTGACGCTTATCTGAGTCAGTGTGTTAGACGCTGAGACATTGAAGTTCAGCGGGGCAATGCAGCGAGTTTCTTGGGGACACTTCAGCTTGGTGAGGAGCAGTTGATATATCAATAGTTCTTTTGTCTTAAGACGATTCAACTGTACCTTTCTGTAAATATATGTAATTATAGAAACTACGTGCCTATTTCACGAACTCAGAGTAACTTTAATTGACGGATAAAAATCATTGTCTCTTTATCTCGGACGACCTCTGTGGCGCAGTGGGCGAATGTTTGAATTATCTACAGATATTTGTTTCGGGTCTGGATATTTTTCTACATACATCATAAGTATGTATTTACAAAATAAAGCATATGAGTATTCGATAAGTTATCTGGTTCCCATAATACTAGCTCTGCTTAATTTGGGGCTAGACAGCACTGTGTGAAATGTCCTGTGTAAATAATATTTATCTGTTTACATGTGAATCAAAAGACGGATATATTGTTTATCCGTTGGATAGCGTAACTCAGAGGTCGTGAAATAGGCACTAAAACTATTACATCTATCAATGAGTTGCAGCACGCCGGGTGATGGACTACGTCACTGCGGCCGTAGTGCCTAGTACACTTTCCTATTCAACCTAATCCTAAACTGCAGAAGCCTAAACACAAATGCGATTCTGACAATCGCTTCAACTACGAGTATTACTTTGGACCATACATCTTCGTGAAACAAGGATTTACGAGCAAGTAGTTATTTTCTTCTAGTACTAACCTACCTTTAAGGAACGTACTTTGCTTTCAAAACATTGTAAATAAAAATAAAAAGCAGTTATTTAGTATATTGTTCATATACCACAAATTACTAAGTAAAACGTATTTTTTAAATTTTCGCAATACATAATTACTAATGTTAAGCGACCACGGTTGGAGCAACACAGTCGAAACGACGGGATCATAAAAAAATGTAAATACGCGATAAATACCCGTTAAATATTACTAATTCAGTACTTAAAGCGTATTTATTTAGCTAAGTATACGTTTTTTTCATATTCATCGATCCGGACAATTTAGGCAAATACTAATTTTTTCCAGCTGACTGTACCATTTACTGTCCATTATACGGTACCATGTACGTTCTCTGGTATTATTAAAGTAAGCAAATAGCTACTGTTCAGCAAAAATCAAGCATCCACTTTCACATGCTACATTTTTATCTGAGTTTGTGCTGCCATCTCGATGATAATGCTAAAACCTACAAATGATTAGAGTCCATTCTATCAAACAAGAACCACAGAGCGTTAAGAGGGCACAACGTGATTACACTGATTCCTCAGAGATGGCGCTATATATATTATAAGCACACTAGTTCAAATTACTTTGCTGATATCAATAATTTTTGTATATTAAAATATTATTATTTTTGTATATTTTGTAATTTTTGACTCCGTGGTGCAGTGGGCGACTAGCCGGCTGAGACGCAGCAGGGTTCGATTCCCGCAGTGGAACAAATGTTTGCTTGATCTAAAGATATTTGTTCCGGGTCTGGTGGTTTCTCTATATATTATATGTATGTATTAACAAAAAAAAAGTATATAAGTATTCTATCAGTTATCTGGTTCCCATAGTACAAGTTTGGGGCTAGATAGCGCTGTGTAAAATGTCCAGCAATATTTATTTATTTCTTTATTTATTTTATTTTTAGAGCCCTTAATAATATAACTTAATAACCTTCCGTAAAAACAAATATTATAGAGAATGAATAAGATAACGAATGAGTATATTAGAGGAAGTTTGTAAATAGCGCCAGTGACAGAAAAATTTAGGAGTAACAGGCTAGCGTGGTCAGCCCCGGATCTAGGGGGGCGGCAAACCCCGTTGAAGTTGTTTTTTTTTTAGCAGAGATGGATGGACTGTGTGAAGAATGATATGGGTGGTAGGAAAGAAGAGATGACGGCTGATAGAGAGATATGGAAGAAAAATACATGTTGTGCCGACCCCACTTAATTTGGGAAAATGGCAGGAATAAACAACAAGTATATTAGGTACTCTTAGATTTTAGAAATTTTGCATAACTGTAAAAATACCCAATTAATTACTATCCTTGCTAGTAGCTGTTGGGTACTAGCTAGTAGCTAGTAGATGAAAAATTATAAAGTTATACTTATACTGATTGTGTAACATCCGTAAGTTTGTGTAAAAATAAATAAATAATTACCTTTAGGAATCTAAACCCTTTCAACATTCTGAGCTTGGAATCTTGGAATAAAAAATGTAGATTAACTTTTAGCTTAGCAATGAGGAAATGTAACGTCTAATTCTTTCAAATCAAATTACAAGCTATTACTCAAGGTTAACTACTGTTAATTTTGTATACTATGTACCTACGTAACGCAATATGAATGTGGGTAGATATGGTAGAAACTAGCATTTTTTTATTGTTATTTGTGGGGAAACAGTCTTACGGCCCACCTGATGGTAAGCGTTCACCGTCGCCTATTGACATCGGCAACACCTGGGGTATTGTCGATGCGTTCCCTACACTGTAGAAACCTCTTTACATTTCTCTTGAAGCGTACCATATCATAGGATAAACGGGAAAAATACTTTAATATAAGCTATAGGATTTCTAAAGCGACCTATTTTTGCGTCTGCGCCCAAAGGCTCTCAACAACTCAGTTTTCCGAACTATGTGCCATCTAATCCTTTCGGTTATATCGGTGACTTTAGTTGACAAAAACTAATTAGTAATCATCGCTGATGTGCGATTCGTATCATGGTGCTTACAAAGTACTTTATCTGTTCTTATTATAAAAACATTTTGTGATTTCGTAGTACTGCTACGCCGTTTCGTAGACACATTCCAGGTATTGCAATTGCAATAGAGATGTTTTTCAACAGGCCCATCCATAGATAAGTCTAAAGAACTAGAAAACAATAATATGCATGCAATGAGCGTCGACGAGACGCACCCGAGGGACACCATCACTTCTAGAAAGCAGGATGACAAAGGAATATTTAGTGATACGGGTACTCTAGTAGGTATCTTCAAATTGGCCATCTAACAAAATGTTCTCCTAAAGACCATAACAGTTCCTCCAATGACTGAAAATATACACAAACACACAGACCAAAAATTAAAACACCAACACACATTTGATTTCAAAAGTTGGTTGGATTCTACTTAATGATCGGAATTTAGAGTAATTAAACCAATTTTTCATAATGAACAAACCTGAAAAGGTCAACGCATACTGGTGAGGGTGTGACTGTTCACACACAAGCAGTTATATTAAATTCTGATTGACGGTGCTTTGAGATAACATCGGCTGTCTGTCAGCACATTGAATCCAGTTGGTCAGTAAATTCTCTTGATTTATACCGACTGTGGAGATAAGCATGACTTTTCACCAGAATAGGGCAGAATGTCAGCGCGACTCGATTTATTGACGGTGATGCTTGCTCAAGAACGAGTAATTTATGGAATCAAAAGTCTGTTTAGATCACACTTTGATGACAGCCTTGGAGTTTATTACAGAAACATTGTATCTTATGATTTAGATAAATGACTGTGGAGCTCAGGTTCAAATGATGCCACACGTTCTTGCACTGCACACCCATCCTAGGTTAACATCAGCACGATAAAAGAAATAATGTCTCGCTCGTGGATGAGGCAGATTAAAATGGCTTTAAATTATTAGACAACCAAGACCATGACCACACTAATTTTATATTTATTATTATTTTATTATCAGCCATTCGTGTCCCACTGCTGGGCAAAGGCCTCCCCCCATTCTTTCCAGACTTGGCGGTCCTGAGCTGATTGTAGCCAATCTGTTAGGAATTTATCCAGCTCGTCCCGCCATCTACGTTTCGGTCTGCCGCGTCGCCTTCTCGCTGGATCAGGACGCCACTCGGTGGCTATCCTTGCCCACAGCTCACTTGGCATGCGACAGACATGCCCAGCCCAGTTCCACTTCAGCTGAGCGGCTTTGGTGGCAAAAATGAAAAAATTTAGAAAAAATAATTTGTACAGAATTATTCCCATTTTGGTTAGTGTTTGACTTTATAAGCAGTTTTGTTTGAAGATATGGATTGTGTATGTGTAGTCATATTTTTTTAAATGAATTTCGTACCGGATGCGATCAATATCTATAAGTTTTAGTTAAATCTCAAGAAGGTTATGAGATCCGGAATTTAAATCTAATTAAACTCAATCTTATCTCAATGGTTGTCAGTGCAACGATTGACGGAAGATGATGTTGACTCTAAGTTGATTGACATAAAAATTACAAGAGTTGGATGCTGATCCGATATATAAGATGAAAGAAAAACAACAGAACTCCTCATTGATTATAAGTAGAAAAGGAAATAGTTAACAGGAATCATACAGTATGTAGTTAATTCCAAAGCAATAAAATGCCAGCTTGAAAACGACTTCACAGATCAAATCTCACACGAACACACCGTGAGAAAAAGTCAGGCAAACGATACAAAATTATTGTGATATTTAAGTAAGGTCAGCATATTATGATAATGATCTGAATAAAAAGCCAGCTTCTACGATTGTCAATGACGAATTGCGAAACTAGACTCGAGATAAAAACTACATAGAATTAGCTTCAATATTTCACGTGTTTTTGCGTCATGTCCATTGAGGCTTTTTTGTTGTGTGTAATGTAATTTGGGGACAGAGTTTGGAACTATTAAAAAAACACTACAGACAAAAATGGACTGCATTAAGACTGCCTTTCTATAATCCACAAAATCTAATTCATACATCTTTAACTAGTTGACCCGGCGAACTTCAATACTCCTTGACATGCATATGACGCGGCCTGCCAATGTACATCACCGGTAGAATTGTCAATCGGCCATCATTAGCTGCATCTATGTATGAGAAAATGAATTTTCTTCATATTTTTTTTCTCGTGATTTTTTCCTATATTTTAATAGTTATTCTGCTATTCAGAGCGAAGATAAATCCAACAGATCAAAGATCATCAAAATTGGTCAAACCGTTCTTGAGTTATAAATGGTGTAACTAACCCGACATTGTTTTATATAATTATATACTAGTTGGCCTGGCAAACATCGTACCGCCTTGATATACATATAACGCCAGCTGCCAATGTTCGTCAATCGGCCATAATTAACTGTATCTATGTATGAGAAAATTAATTTTCTTCATATTTTTTTTGCTTGAAATTTTCCGATATTTTAATAGTTATATTCGGGGCGAAGACAAATCCAACAAATCAAAGATCATCAAAATCGGGCCCGCCATTCTTGAGTTATAAATGGTGTAACTAACCCGACTTTGTTTTATATATATATGTAGATTAGTATTAATCTATCATCATCTTAGCCAATAGACCCTTATTGACACCAACTGATCAGTGGCCTCCGTCCACCGACCTACGACTTCTACAATGCCATCGGTCTATCGAAGATAAGTTTTCTCATTATGACGACCTCCGAGGTGCACTGGGCGGATAGTCGGCGGAGACGCAGGAGGTCGCGGGTTCGATTCCCGCCGCGGAACAAATATTTGCATCATCTATAGATATTTGTTCCGGGGCTGGTTGTTCTCTATATATTTATAAGTATGTATTTACAACAAAAAATATAAGTATTCTACCAGTTATCTGGTTCCCATAGTACAAGGTCTGCTTTGTTTGGGGCTAGACAGCGCTGTGTGAAATGTTCAGCAATATTTATTTATGTTTTGTATCCTTGTTTTCATAGTTTTTGACTAGACATTAGCCGCATCTACAACACTGTCCGTGTCTACACAGATACAAAGTGGTCGAAAAGTCAGTGACGAACAGTAGCATTTTGAGCCATTTAAATCCAAGGGTCATGCAAGTTATCTTCTCTATTGAATGACCCTAACCAGTCAGGAAATGTAAGTAGATAGATTTACCTGGAATTAAACGGAAAACAAGCACTGTAGTGTCATATAACACCCGATTTATATTCATTCAAACCACAACCTCACAAACAAAATGCAGTATAACTTACGTGTTTTTTAGCCATCGAATCTATGACCAAATTCATTCGACCTTAGCGTGACTGCAAAAGTACCTACACGTATGACATTGGCAAAAAATCATCAAGTAAAAACTCCGACAAGCATTCTTTGTAAGCGTCTAGCCACAGTGACCTTCGTTTTGATGAACGACTTTTTAGTGCGGAAAAAAATCGCGCGTCCGGTGAATTTACCTAACTTTTTGTGGACCGTTCTAAGAATGGCAGACCTAAATCTTAGGTACCTACCTAATGCATTCCAGGTTTGAATTATAGCTGCATTTACATTAAAAACAGTCTGGTGTGGACTTTCTGCCGGTTACCGACATCTGTCGAGTATATTTTATTTAATAATACGAGATTATTTATATACTCGTATTATTATTGTTTTATATTTTATTTTTACACAGTAACATTACCGTATATTATAGAATAATGAACATAGCACTGAACTTAAACCAAATTGAATCTACATTATGAAATAATAAAACGTTCATGATCTGACGCGACAACATCTGCCCGTTTTAATTTATTTTAGTCAAATTCAATAAATACCTATGCCTGTCAATACAACGTTTGATGTAAGTTTGACGTGACTGAAAGATGATGCTGGCACCTTATTCAAACAATAAGACATAATAAACAAACACTTAATGAAAAAAGCGATCTCTTTCAGATACATTTTTAGTCGTAATATGAGTGAAAGTTGACTGACATTAAAACACAAGAATTGGGGTTCAGAAGCAAGAACATTTTTACCATAAAACATAAACAGCATTGACTAGTAAATGCAGGCACCGGTGCCTCATAGCTTTTGATAAACATGTTTCCGGTGTGAAAACAGCCAGTTTCGATATAAAACCTTAAGATGCCATAATTTTAGGTTGATAACGATCCAAGGCTCGGTATCTAATGGCCCTGTTGCGTAATTTGGATGGCAGCTTCCTAAATTCTACTTAATTGATTTTATATCATTCTTGGAAGGGCTAGGAGAAACTTTTAGTTTGCTCAAAATTTATTTGTAGAGTGAGCAATATTATTTCTAAGACTAGCAAATAAAACTATACTGACTGTGAGGCCTCCAAGGTGAAAGAATTTATTGAGTCGCTTTTATCTTGCTTGTTTTTTGAGTGGAAATTTATTTAAGAACGATTTACTGACGA
Organism: Philereme transversata; assembly: GCA_963924445.1. Classification (NCBI taxonomy): domain Eukaryota; kingdom Metazoa; phylum Arthropoda; class Insecta; order Lepidoptera; family Geometridae; genus Philereme; species Philereme transversata. Next base: position 19,657,703 of record OZ004342.1, read on the forward strand.
TGAGGAGACTATGCACTGGAAAGTGCAGCGTAGGATGGCCACATTACATGGAAAGACGATCTGATAAAAGAAGCTGGGATCCGTTGGGTAAGGTCGCACAAAATCGGAACGTCCCCAAGGTGAGAGGATGGATTCCATGTTAGACACTTTTTATCTCACAGCATTATTATCTAGTTTTATCCAGTTTTAAGTATAAGTCTTCTCTACAAATCATTGTAACATTGATTTACATTACGGCGTGCGCAAATGTATATGTATAGTGAGGCCAGCTTAAGATTCTTAAGTTATCGATCAGTTACAAATCTGTTAGAAATTATAGGATCACTGGAGATTCTATGATTTGACCAACATGAAAGCTCACAAGGCGAAACCCAGTGACTTGGAAGTAGTAGTCCCAGAGTTGAAGCTAGGGCAAAGTTTTAAAACAAATAAATATAAATATTGCTGGACATTTCACACAGCGCTATCTAACCCCAAACTTGCTTGCTTGCAGAGCTTGTACCATGGGAACCAGATAACTGATAGAATACTTATATACTTTTTTTGTAAAAACATACTTATAATATATAGAAAAATATCCAGACCTGACAAATATCTGTAGATCATGCAAACATTTGTACCGTGGCGGGAATTGAAACGCTACCTCGCGTCTCAGCCGGCTATTCGACCACTACGCCATAGAGGTCGTCGCCTGAGGACCTTACTTGCAGGTGCAGATACTGATGACCCGCTGATGTTGAAGTGTAGGTGTGTATCTATCAAATCTTACGACCTAATAGAAGAAAACCAATGATACGAATAATATGCAAGTTTTAATTGCTTTGATTTGATTGGTCTGTGACCGGCTGTGGCCCAAGCGAAGGGACCGATTACAATAATGTGTTGATATGTTTAAAAGTTGGTCTGCAAAATTTCTTTGTCATGTTTTAGTCATTTATTGTCGATATTTATGGAATCCATAAATTATTAATTATGGATCAAGCAATATTTTTTTTAATTTGTTTGTGAGATTAAATGCGACTCAGGATAGAGACACAGGATAAGATCTAGAATAAATATTTTCCAAGAAGTCGGATGGTAAAGCTTGCTAACTATATAAATAATAGTTTCCGCAGGCATGGTTTGTCAATACAAAGTAGTCTATGTCTCAATACAGGTCATACTCTATCTATATACCAAATATCATCGAAATCGGTCAAGTCGTTAAATCGTAATAACGTAATAAACAGACAGAAAGACAGTGTTACTTTTAAATTAATAATGCTGAACTGCCCGCGGCTTCGCACGTTAAGTTTTTCATTGCAAACATTACCTTCTTTCTGCGTAGTTGGGTAAGAATTTAAAAGTAGTTTTAATCTCGGTCATAATCTTTCTTTATATGGGTGAGCTCGTTGCCGGTTGCAGGAGTTTTTATGGTAGAAGTGAGAAACAGGGATTTAATTGAACAGCTCTTCAGAACATTTGCCATTATATATATGATCGAGCGAAGCGAGATCTCCAAATCAACTTGAGCAAATCGGCGTTGTATGTATGTATGTATGTTTAACCGAGGATGACTTTCGAGGCGTGGATCCGATCACCGTGAAATTTGATACATAGGTAGGTAGAGATGACACAATTTTGGTGTGACTAAATGAGCTAAAAATTTGGGGGAGTTGTTGAGATATCTATTGGGGTTCAAAAGGGGTAAAAAAAAAATGAAAATGAGACTATTAGGACAAGTGGAATGTCAAATGAAAGGTTTTCACTAGTACATTTTAACTCTGTTTTTATTTTTAGTTTAGTCCTTGTAATTTTTGAGTTATTAACCAACAATGCTGAAATTTGGTATTCGTGTAGCTTTAGTGACACAAATATAGGCAAAAGTCTGAAATCTAGAATAACTAAAATAAATAAATAAATAAATATTGCTGGACATTTCACACAGCGTTATCTAGCCCCAAACTATCAAACTATCACAAGCTCTGCTTGCTTGTACTATGGGAACCAGATAACTGATAGAAAACTTATATACTTTTTTTTTTGTAAATACATACTTATAATATATAGAAAAACACCCAGACACGACACAAATATCTGTAGATCATGCAAACATTTGTTCCGTGGCGGGAATCGAACCCGCTACCTCCTGCGTCTCAGCCGGCTATACGCCCACTGCGCCACGGAGGTTGTCAATCTTCTTTCTGTCTGCATCTTGTACCCCAAAAAACGTACCCAATTAACATAAACTCCCGTTACCTGTAATTTGAATGAAACTGTAGGTCAAGTAAGTTGGATTTTTATTTGGTCGTACTATTTTGATAGTCAAAGATTACGAATAATATATTTTTGTTTTTATGGGAGACTCGCGAGATTTCAGTTCGGGGCGAACCACTAGTTTATAGGAAACGCTGAGCGCTCCGATATCACGGTGCAGACTCAGTGGCTTCAGATCCTGAGATACTACTGGGTCGTCGATGATCCGAACGGGTCTGCGTTGCAAGGAGTCTAGAGGCAGTTGGTATTTCGGTGCACCGTTCCAGATGTGAGAACAGTACTCCATGTGGGGCCGGATTTGTGATTTATAGAGCACAAGACGCTGCCCCGCCATGAAGTACCGCTTCGATCTGTTTAGTACACCGAGTTTCTACATCAAGTGAAGTTCAAGCGGATTAACATTTATTTCATTCAACATTACCGCGAAAAGTCAGAAACATTATTCGCTAATAGAGACTCAGTCAGAAACGTATGCTAATCTCAAAGTACTTTTTCCGCGGTATCTCAAGGGCCGTCGTGAGTGATTAACCCATAAATCCAACAATGGAAGCCTTAATACGTTACCATTAGCTGGTGGGTATGTAGGTATCCTTGCCTCCTACAACATGTTTCATGCTAGGGCTGTCTGTAAACACATTCTACATTATTTTACTAGGTTTCTTAAGACCTATCTACCGAAATTTAATAAATAATAAATATAATAATAATAAATATTGCTGGACATTTCACACAGCGTTATCTAGCCCCAAACTAAGCAGAGCTTGTACTATGGGAACCAGATAACTGATAGAATACTTATATACTTTTTTTTTGTAAATACATACTTATAATATATAGAAAAACACCCAGACACGGAATAAATATCTGTAGATCATCAAACATTTGTTCCGTGGCGGGAATCGAACCCACTACCTCCTGCATCTCAGCCGGCTATACGCCCACTGCGCCACGGAGGTCGTCAAAATTACTTGCTATTGGCCATCATTATACCATTTTGTTATATTGTTAAAAGCGCTAGGTGTATGCCTTTATAACAAACTCCCAGGTGATGTACAAAAATAGACAATTCACTTTAACACCACTACGCCTTTTGAAGGGATAATGATAATGATAATGAAAGCTCAGAGGTCGTGAAATAGGCACTAGTTAGAGCTTGCTCGGGACTAAAATAATTTCGGAGGTATCGCCAGAGCCTTGAAGATTTTTTGAAGAATAGACAAGGAAATCACTATGCTAGCCTTGCAGTTACATTTGATAGTGACTGCATCCGTGGTGCAGTGGGCGTATAGCCGGCTGAGACGCAGGAGGTAGCGGGTTCGATTCCCGCCGCGGAACAAATGTTTGATGATCTACAGATATTTATTCCGTGTCTGGGTGTTTTTCTATATATAATAATTATGTATTTAGAAACAAAAAAGTATATAAGTATTCTATCAGTTATCTGGTTCCCATAGTACAAGTTCTGCTTAGTTTGGGGCTAGATAGCGTTGTGTGAAATGTCCAGTAATATTTATTTATTTATAGTAGATACAAAATTAAACAGTTCAATAAACTTATCGCTACAATATGTGATGTTTGACTGGAATACGTGGCATACGTATTGGTCTCGTCTTTGCTTAGTTCCACTCAGCCCAATAATCTTGAAATAAGATGTAAGTAACTTCTAGTCTATTGACGACTTTGGCGCAGTGGGCGAATAGCCGTCTGAGATGCAGGAGGTTGCGGGTTCAATTCCCACCGCGGAACAAATGTTAGCATGATTTACAGTTCCGGGTCTGGTTGTTTCTCTATTTCATCCATTTCATCTTTACAAAAAAAAAGTATTATAAGTATTAAGTAATTTGGTGCAGCTTTGCTTATTCTGGGGCTAGATGGCGCTGAGTGAAATGTCCAGCATTATTTATTTATTCATCATCATCATCAAATCAGCTAGGTATATGACGTCCACAGTTTAACATAGGCATCCCTATTAGATTTCCAGAACTTTCTATCTTTTGCAGCCTGCACCAAAAGCAATCAAGTTAGTTGAACCCGAAAATTTGAAACTTATGTTTCATAATCGAGGAGATCATTAGAACTGAATTATCGTTGCCTCCTTCTACTTGCGAACTTAACATTAACTCGTATCTGTCTGATCTGATCAGTGATCGATCAGTCAATCTATTTCACGGTCAGAATCCTGACGGTCAAGTGTCGAAGCTGATGTTTTGTTAGGTAGTTATTAGGATAAAAAGGATAAAACGCCCCTGGCTATCTAAAACCATTAGGTATATGCGACAATCCGTAATATAACTTAATTGCTAAGACGAACGAGTAAACAGTTAAATCTGTATATCTGTTTAGGTAGGTAGAAGGTTCATTAAAAATAATAACTGGCCTTGTTTAATTGTGCCGTCTAATTCTTTCCTGGCTTGGTCGCAGAGGAACGGGCGGTAAACTTGATGTTTCAAAATGAGCCTTGTGATTTCACTGAATAAATAAATATAAAATTTGAGTATTAAGAATCTGTATTTTTTACAAAGCCTTTATATTTCTTTTATCTGCATAAATACGATCAATAACTCTGACGCATTTCATTTAAATAAAACGAGAATAATTCATTACTGGAAACACTTTATTGGACACTGCATCCCAAAGAAACCGAACAGAAATCACAAATCTTGAAAATCACGAAAGATCGGTCTTATTGCTTCGAAACTATTTCTTCTCGGCAACATTTGAATGGACTTGATTTGAAGAAAATCTATAGGTCGTTCCAAAACAACAACACTGCTTGTTAATTAATACAACTATTTCTTTAGCAGAGTGAAATGGTTACAGACAGTTGTGTTGATCAAAAGACGATCATGTATGGAGTCGTAAAAGTTAACCTTCGATGTATATTTTGGCACCTTATCACTTCTAAAAGCTAATCACTTTTTGATATAGTTAATTGGGACTGCCAAATATTTTGAAATCTTTGCCTTAGGGGGCATATTTCTAATAAGGTAAGATTTATTTGTTGTATTTTGTTTTTAACTGTTCCTGTACTATAGGTTTGATTGTAAACTTAGATTTGAAGATGTACATATGTACCCGGAAGATATATATCATCTCTTCAGCCCGTCAAAATACTAGTTCTCTATTAGGGTGTTTGATAATATACGCACAAATATGAAAGGGGTTATTTTTATGAGCATAATAAATAAAGTTGTGAAATGTTTACCATAAAATGTGAAATTTATTTTGGCAGGTATAAACAAACACTTTATTAAACTTATGTTGTGCTATTGCTTAATGCGTGACATCTAACCACAGATAATGTATTGGTAACGTCTCGAGATATCTCTTGTTGTCCCTTTCTAACCCAAAACCCGCAGCCATTTCCGAAAGAGATACCAAATCGGCCTTTATTTTTGGATATCGACTGCAACAATAGGCAGTAAGTTTTATATCGAATTAATCACCTAAACTTTGTCGATTTTCATTAAAATTTGATAATATAACTACTAGTTTTTTTTTTCAAAAATTCTTTTTTTATGTTTCGAGAAACCGTCACTTGAATATCGTTGGTATATTACCAAACACCCTGTATAATGTGTTGCCATTTATACAAGTTATATTGAAAAGACGGTTTCTACTCAACAAATAATAAATAAATGTCTGCATACAATTTTCGTGTTTTATTATCAAAATCTTGAGCAAATCGATAAAATGCTGCTCGACGAAATGTTAGAGAACTAGCGTATTGTACGATGCCACATATTACAAAAAAGCTACTACGAGCTGTTCAACGACCCTGCTCGTTCATTGAACGAGCAGGACCCTGCCCACTAAATGACTCGGACCGGTTAATAGACCCAACCAGTCAACAGAGCACGTGCCGTGCGTATGGCAGGGCGGTAAGCACCTATATGTTAGGCAAAAAAACTCAAAATATAGATTTTTGATTTGTGAAAATACATTATTTATTTATTATATATGGTCTCAAAAATGCATTCCGTCATTATTTGTAGTTTAAATTGCAACACTTTATACATATCTCTTCTTAACTTTCCAAATGGGTTGCCCCGGCGGCGGCGCCGACGACCAGGCAGGGTTGCTGCTACGAGTACCTCTGTATTCTAAATCTATCTTTAATTCTAAATTTGTTCGAAATTTATAACCTATAGAAATATTCTAATTTTAAACTATGTCATTGGCGATATAGAAATTGCAAACATTTATAGCATTTAGGATTTTTACGACTCACTGCTACCTTGCTTACCACCTTTTTTTATTTTTATCGGGAATGATCAAGCTCACGGCCCACCTGATGTTAAGTGTCAGTCACGCACCTTAGAAATGTGCTCTACGATGCCCCGCGTCCATCAACTTGAGTCATAAAGGTGGAAAGCCTCATCTGCCAGTAATTTCACTGGCAACCACACCCATCAAACCGAAAATAGCAATGCTGCTTGGTGCCAGAAAAAGGTATGGAAGCCTTCGCCGGGCGAGGCCTTTCACAAGAAACTCTACAACTCTTAAACCACATTTCTTAGTGTCTTGCTTGTTTGCGACATTTTTACCGTATTTCTACATTACTTGCCTCGATGCTCATTAAGGACTTTTAAGAGTTTTAAATTTTGGCAACCCTACAAATAAACGAGGTGTGAAAACGTCACGTCGCAGTAGACCAAGATTGCAATTAATCGAGACTTCATAACGAGCGCCATACATATTCAACTAATACCCTGTCACTCAACTATTGTTCATCAGACACAAATTACTCGCGTAGGCACATCTAAGGCGAATTAAGGCGATTATGAGAAGATATTTGTTCGCAAGGTGAGCTTGGAATTAACTAGGAATATATGCTTTAAGTTTTAAAGATCTGTTTTAAAAATTTAGACAGATCGATTAGATTTCCGGTTTAATGACAAAATACTTTTAATTCTAAGAGCGACTTGCGCAACGATGCAAACAAATAGGTCAATTTTAAACATGTTTAGTCGCTAAATACGTTTAGAGAAGCCGGACTTCGTTTAAAACGCGGGAGATCGTCCTCATTGAGATTTATTGTGCATGACCCTTCCTCTAAGCTACTTCTTAAACTAACGCAGTAGGTAAGACTTCAGGTGGATGGCAACAGTTTTCCATGTTGTGTCCTAGTATGTGGGTCATGTTGTATTGGAAGATGATTTGATCAGCTATCATTACTTTTTTCGGCTTAACCCTATACCTGGTAGAGGGGTTAGTCGGGCTGTAAATGATGACATCATCATCTTATTCCCGCCCTTTTCCCACATTACGTGGGATCGGCATAACACGCATTTTTCTTCCATGCCTCTCTATCAGCCGTCATCTACGCTGTCTCTTCTTTCTTAGCCATATCATTCTTCACACAGTCCATCCATCTCTTATTCGGCCTTCCTCTACTTCTATATCTATCTACATTCATATCTAAAACTCTTTCAGTCACATGATTTTCTTCCCTCCGCATGACATGCACATACCACGCTAGTCTATTACTCCTCAACTTTTCATATGGTGAGTAGTCAAATGATGATGATATTATGGCTACTTAAAAGTTAAAGTAACGTTGAAAATAGTTGATCGAGCGAAGCGAAGCGAGATCTCTAAATCAACTTGGGCAAATCGGCGTTGTATGTATGTATGTTTGTTTGTTTAAAGATAACTTTTATAGCGTTGATCTGATCATCGTGAAATTTAATAAATAGGTAGGTAGTGATAGCACAATTTTGGTGTGATTAAATGAACTAAAAATATTGGGCGGTTGTTGAGATACCTATCGGAATTTAAGAGGGGTGAAAATAAATAAAAATGAGACTTATTGGTTAAATAGGACTTCAAATGAAAGGTCTCAGTACATTGCAACTCCGTTTTTATTTTTAGTAAAGTTTTGAAGTTTTTGAGTTATTAGCCATAATAAAAACTAAAAATTGAACTTTGACGAAATTCACAGGGTACACCAGTGACCTCACAGTGCTGTAATTTGGTATGTGTGTAGCTTAAGGGACACAAATATAGGCAAAAGAATGAAATCTAGAATAACTGCAATTTGTACCTCAAAAAATATCAACCAATTTACACGAACTCCCGTAATTTGTAACCGTAACAACCTGTAATTTGTATGAAACTGTAGATCAAGAAAGTTGGTTATTATTTCGTGGCACTATTTTGGTAGTCAAAGATTAAGAATAATATATTTTTGTTTTTATGGGGGATCCGCGAGATCTCAGTTCGGGGTGAACCACTAGTTTAGTAATACAAAGTCTAAAGAAAAAATTGGCTGCATGTTTGCAGCACAATTGTATTAATTAGGGCCTAGGCACTTATAATCGTTTATTATCATAACTATGCAAGGGTTTCCACATTAAACTCAAGTCCTACGTTCAAGATGGCCTGTAACCTTCATTGTAATAGTAATTACCTGTACTTTTCTCGTCTTACTTTCAATGTACGGAAGCGGTAGTTACATTTGCATGTGATTAATTCAACTCTTTGTTGTTGAACTAGTATGATAGAAATCAAGTAATCAACTCAAGGTTCTGTAATAGCGTTAATTATTCCGTGTTACGCATCAGAGAAGATTATTTTTATGCGATTATTAGGATTCCGCGCAAATTCAGGGGCATACGTCTAATTTCAGAGATGGGCTAAATAGAAGACATCCGAATTATGAAACTGAAATGGAGATGGACATTATTGGAATCTACTTACTATTATTTTTTATTTTATTTTTTATTATTATCAGCCATTCGTGTCCCACTGCTGAGCAAAGGCCTCCCCCCATTCTTTCCAGACTTCGCAGTCCTGAGCTGATTGTGGCCAATCCGTTAGGAATTTATCCAGCTCGTCCCGCCATCTACGTTTCGGTCTGCCGCGTCACCTTCTCGCTGGATCAGGACGCCACTCGGTGGCTATCCTTGCCCACAGCTCACTTGGCATGCGACATACATGCCCAGCCCAGTTCCACTTCAGCTGAGCGGCTTTGGTGGCTACGTCAACAATTTTGGTCTTTGAGCGCAGTTCAGTGTTCCGGACTCTATTCGTTCGCTTGATACCCAAGATGCTGCGTTCCATCGCACGCTGACAAACTTTGAGCTTGGACTTTAAAATGTTAGTCAGTGACCAGTTCTGCGCACCATATGTCAAAACGGGAAGGATGCATACGTCCATTAGCTTTCTCTTGAGCGTTAAAGGAAGATCTCCTTTCATCATATCTCCCATGGCCCAATAGCTCCTCCAGGCATTTTCGGTTCGCCTATTTCGAGACTATTTGGCTATATATACTCTTGAACGTATGCTAGGTCTTCTGCATCCACCGTTATTCTGGTCTTAACGCTGTTGGTCATGACCTTGGTTTTTGCCCTGTTCATTCCAAGTCCAATCTCAAAGCTTGCTATGCTAAGTTCTTGAAGCATCGCTTGTAGTTCTGTGGCTGATGAAGAAAAGAGGACGATATCGTCCGCAAAACGGAGGTTTGTGAGCTTCACTCCGCCGACGTCAACTCCCTTCTCTTCCCAGCCAGCCGCCAGCTTCCTAAACACCTCCTCAAGGGTACTGGTGAAAAGTTTTGCTTACTATAATAATAAATAAATAATAAAAATCGCTGGACATTTCACACAGCGCTATCTAGCCCCAAACTAAGCAGACCTTGTACTATGGGAACCAGATAACTGATAGAATACTTATATACTTTTTTTTTTGTAAATACATACTTATAATATAACTTTTGAAACTATCATGGTTATTAACACTATTTGTACTAAAAACGGGATATTTACCATGATTTGTGAGTTCTTGAGTGTCCCGATATTTCGACGCAGTTGCATGCGCCGTGATCACGGGTAAACTGAAGTCTTTGCGAGTGGATAGTTCTTGGCAGATATAACGATCTACCCTCTTTCTTAGTCTCTTGCTAGGAATGAATTCAGTAATACTATCACTACTACCGGTTTCATTCTCGAACATAACTATATTCCGACACACAACACTCACGGTATCAGGGCGCGTAATTGACACTACACTTCTTCGGTTCTTACACATTCTCACCACAGGATTCCAGGCTCCAGATAGTAGAAAACCATCTTCACGATTGGAATTCTTGTGTTTGGTAATCTCAATTGCCTCTTGAACCAGTCTTGGGATGTAATGTCGCTCAGTTGAGATTACTTGTGGGTTGTGTAGCTCGATCCAGTGGTTTGAGCCTGAGTCCAGCAGATGTTCCGCTATGGCAGACTTTTGTCTGTCAACATTCTTCACCGCCCTGATATTTTCCTTCACCTGACAAGCTATTGTGCGTTTGGTTTGACCAATATAAGAACTCCCACAGCTACAGTCTATCTTTTACACTCCTGGATTTCCTGGTTTGGATGGAGTATTTTGAGAATATGGCCATCTCGTCTGCCCCTTTACCAATAATGTTGTGGAAAAGATATGTAGATGACGTCTTCTGTATTTTGGAAGGAAACACGGCTGAAGTGGAACTCCTTTTGGCACACCTTAACGACGTACATAGTAAAATTAGGTTTACGTACGAGAAAGAATGTGATCGTCGTTTGGCATTCTTGGACGTTTTGGTTCAGGTTCGAGATAATGGTAATTTGGGCCATTCTGTTTACAGAAAACCTACACATACGGACCGAAACCTACATACTGATTCACACCATCACCCTCGACATCTTAATTCGGTGGTAACATCACTTACCAATCGTGCATTCGACCTGTGCGATGAGGACCACATTCAGGGTGAATTGGCACATGCCCGTAATGTTCTAGTTAGGAATGGTTATAAATTGCGGTCCTTACCATTTCGACCAAGACCTAAACCCCACAGTTGCAGGGTGGAACGAAAACCTGCTTTTCTACCATATATTAAAGGAGTGACAGATAAAATCGCAAACATTCTACAAAAATTTTCACTGAAGACCATCTTTACTCCTTTACAGAAAATTACACACTACCTGCGCTTACCAAAAGATTGTTTTCCACTAGAAAAACCAGGAGTGTATAAGATAGACTGTAGCTGTGGGAGTTCGTATATTGGTCAAACCAAACGCACAATAGCTTGTCGGGTGAAGGAACATATCAGGGCGGTGAAGAATGTTGACAGACAAAAGTCTGCCATAGCGGAACATCTGCTGGACTCAGGCTCAAACCACTGGATCGAGCTACACAACCCACAAGTAATCTCAACTGAGCGACATTACATCCCAAGACTGGTTCAAGAGGCAATTGAGATTACCAAACACAAGAATTTCAATCGTGAAGATGGTTTTCAACTATCTGGAGCCTGGAATCCTGTGGTGAGAATGTGTAAGAACCGAAGAAGTGTAGTGTCAATTACGCGCCCTGATACCGTGAGTGTTGTGTGTCGGAATAGAGTTATGCTCGAGAATTAAACCGGTAGTAGTGATAGTATTACTGAATTCATTCCTAGCAAGAGACTAAGAAAGAGGGTAGATCGTTATATCTGCCAATAACTATCCACTCGCAAAGACTTCAGTTTACCCGTGATCATGGCGCATGCAACTGCGTCGAAATATCGGGACACTCAAGAACTCACAAATCATGGTAAATATCCCGTTTTTAGTACAAATACTTATAATATATAGAAAAATACCCAGACACGGGACAAATATCTGTAGATCATGCAAACATTTGTTCCGCAGCGGGGATCGAACCCGCTACCTCCTGCGTCTCAGCCGGCTATACGCCCACTACGCCACGGAGGCAGTCAAATAGTTCTATAGTTCGATTTCACATATTGGCTCTAAGGTGTTCACTGCTAAACATGAATCCCCTATTCCGGAAACGATCTTTTACTGCACTCTGTATGGCTTTTAATTTAAACAACAATTATTTATCATTTAAAAACACTTTCAATTAAATGAGAAAGAATTGAGTCCTATGAACTCAAAAGCATTCTGTCATTTTAAGTAAAAATTTGTTAACAATGTGAAATTGGAAATTTAGCAAGATACTGTAAATTTAATCAGTATCAACATGGCTAACTACCTTAAAAAACTAACCGGAAGATTGAGATTTGCATCAAATCATTAAAAAAGAACAAAATTTTTATTTTCTCTGGCATGCTTTACAATAAATGGCGCCCTACTTGTCAAACTAAGTTTGTGAAAACTTGAATCTTGGCAATTTCATACAATAACACCAATCTTATGCGTTTATTCCATCATGACATGACCTACAACAGATTTTAGTTGGACGTTTCAATGGAGACATTTCAATCGATTTATCAACATTCTCAGAAATGACAGATTCTATACGACCTCTGGGCCCGTAGCCAAATTACGATTCTATACGATTCAATTATAAACTTAGTAACATTAATGTGCCTTGCCCAACGGGTTCTATTAACTTTTATTAGGACGTCTTTGAATCAAGCGGCGCTGAGGAATAATATACTACATATTTGCCCCAATGGCCGTCAATTATACGAGCAGTATTAAATATTATGTTAAAATTAGACCAAGTAATCTAAAATTTCAAGCCACCAGCAATGTGTTCATAAACGTACGTGTTTATAAACGTGTTTAAAAAGTACTTTAGATTAAAAAATGTGATCAAAAATTTCGAATGATATAAGTGACCAAACCTGCTTTATGGATGCATCGGCTAAGTTTTTTCCGATTTTGTTTTTGTTTTTCAAAAGAAGCTCTTTAAACCTGTATACAGAACCCTCTAAAATCCTTCCTTACCCAGCTTATAATAATTTTGCTTAGTAAATGGTCAATTGTTTCAGTGGAAAAAGCCTGTTATTACAATGGACTGGTGAGGTAGGTCATGTACCGGCCAGACCTCTTGTGAAAGTGATATATCAAATAAATAAATACTTATTTCTGGTTATATACCATAGCACCAAAATAAACAGAGTTTGTATTTTGGGAACCAGATAGCACTGTGTGATAACTGATGGAATACTTATATACTTTTTTTGTAAATACATATGTATGTATTTCAATATAGTACTAGTTGACCAATCCGCAACTTCGCACGCGTAGTTTTTAAATAAAAACATTACCCTCCTTCTGTGCAGTTGGGTAAAAGTAGCCTTTGTTGCTCAGAGATAATGTAGCATTCTAATGCTGAAAGATTATTTAAAATCGGACAAGTAGGTTTTGAGTTTATACGTTACAAACATACAAAAACACAAATCTTTCTTGTTTATAATATAAGTATAGGCATAAAAACATCCAGACGCATCAGACATTACAAAGACATACTTTACTGGTAGGTAAAAAGTTTTTTGTAATTATTTTTAATTAACTTTTTAATATTGCATGAGCATGCCATTTTAATCCATACTTATTATTATAAATTCTAATGTAAATTTGTCCCTCTGTCTGTCTCTTTGTTGTGTTTTCACGAATAAACGGCTGGACTGACCTTGATGGAACTTAACAAGAAAATACTATCATAAGAAAGGACCATAGGATAGTTTTTTTGGGAAAATTAATATTTTATGTCGTAAAATATTGAAAATTAATCAAACATTTGGTCTGCGCTACAGATTAGGACATCGTCACGTCCACGTAGTTTAAAGTTTTTTTTTTTTTTTTTTTATTCCAATTTATTATAAGGACCTTTATAAGGATACATTTCGGTCCTATCGTATGTACAAGTTAATTGAATCAAAGATACAAACAAAGCAAACAAAATAAAGATTAACAACAACAATCAACTTATTTAAATCGGTCCGGCACCACAACCATACAAAAATGTACAGGTGTGATCCCTGACGGGTTAACTTAGGAAAAAAAAAAAACAATAATTAGCCACAAGTATTTAAAGTAAAAAGGTTTCAATTCTAACTTCACGGTCTCGTCAAACTGGGTGTGTAGTGTTTACCAAGGAGTTCGGAAACATAAAACTTTTTAGTTTATCTATGACCACGCTTACCCGAACGGGCAAACGACGTATGCAATTAACGGTGATGGCGCTATTATCATTATGGCAATAAAGGTTCCCCATACATTTTCCTGCCCCATACATTTTCAGAGTTCTGTTGACCAGTCTATGACCTACGGCTGATATATTTAACTAGCTCCAGGAAGCAATAAATAGCTGAACTTCAGGCAAATTAAAGCCTCAAATAAATTAGGTATTCTTAGATGTTAGGTAATTGTAGGTAAATAATTGTTCGACCTTTATTAAGCTGGAAGACACATCTGCTTTGCTATATTTAGTTCTAAACATTCGACCATGTGGTGTATGTGTGCGGCACCTGTTTGTATTTATTATTGCCGGATTAATAATATTTATTTGTTCATTTGATCATAAACTTACAGTCACGAATATAATATATAAATACGAATATATAGAAATTTCGTCTTAGATTTAAAAATGCAATACGTTGAATAAAAATAATTTACATCTTTGGAACAGAGATAAATTCTTACGAGAATTAAAGTACGAAATAAGTTGGATTGTGCATCCTCGTATCAAGAGGAAGGTTGCGGGTTCAAGTCCCGTTTATGCTTGACATTTTTGTGATGGTTTTAAAAATCTTCCAAATTATCGACGTAAAAATAATAAATAAAAATTTGCCACTATTCAGTTTAACGGATACCTACCTACTTACATGATGAATTAATATTATTTGTTTACCTAGCTAGGTTATACAGGCTGTTTCATTGATATTTTAGGACTTAATCGTGAAAAAAAAATCAGGCAACCTAGACTAGGTTGCCATTTTTTTATGCTAATTAATTAATTGAAAAACCCCTATTTTACAACTAAACAAGCCTTAGCCCTACCCGTGTTTTCACTTAATGTCGTACAAAACAAAACATGTATTTTTACGTATCGTATCAAAATGATGGTTGTTAGTTTAAATCCCTCATGGCTCGAAATTTTTAAGAAGTTTTTAAAAATTAGTTTTATGTAGTTTTGGTATTTTGTTTGAGAAGGAAAGTCATTGTAAAAGTGACCTCAAATAGCACTGGGATATTGACTGCATTCACATCCTGTCGAGTTAAACTGGACTCATTAACATGATACGACTACAAACACAATGAACTTGGTATATATTTAATAGCTATCATTATCATCATACCAAACACAGTATGTTCATTAATAACATAGGCCTCCCCATAGATTTACAGAAAGACCGATCTTGTGCGACCAGCACCCGACGGCTTCTAGCAACCTTTAACATGTCGTGTTTCCGTCCTAAGCTGAACTGGCCTCCACTCGAGAACCTTTCTGCTCCAACAGCCGTCAACTTTTTGAGATATGTGTCCAGCTTACTAATCCTTTGTGCTATGTCGGTAACTTTGATTCGTCTACGATTCTTCTCATTTCAAGTCGATCTTGTTGAGAAACACCAAGCATAGCCCTCTCCTTGGACTTGTAAGTTGTTTGTTTTTTTTTAATTGAATAATGTCCCAAGTCTACCTTTACGGTAGTTCTTATATTGAGTATTCGTTATTTTATTTTGTAGACAAAATGAGCTGTGATCGGGGTTCGCTGCACCAGCAAGGTCGCATTTCTCGGGAACTGGAAGACGAGAGATCATTTCTCCGGAAAATGTGAAGAACGAAACATTTGCGAATGATTAAAGGGTTCTGTAGCATAACATTTGTAATTATCATAATCAGTAGTCTGTAGTTGGGTTTGAAAATGATATTATAATGTTTATACACAATTCCCAAAAACAACTATGTATCATTTATAGCTAGTTTGGCATTTATAAAACAAAGTTGGGTTAGTTACAACACTTATAAAATATATTATAACACAAGAACGGCTGGACCGAATAGCAGAATAACCATTAAAATATTGGAAAATTTCACGCAAAAAATATATGACGAAAATTCATTTTATTGAATAACAAATAACATAGCTGCAGCTAATGATGGCCGATTGAAAATTCTACCCGTGACATACATTAGCAGTCCGCGTCATATGCATGTCAAGGCGGTATGAAGTTTGGCAGGTCAGCTATTTTAAAATAAATAAGATATAGCCTTTCTGACTACAGAACCCTTTACTGTGCGTGGTTCGACACACGCGTGACCAATTATTTTAAATTTATTCAACGTATTCTTAAAAAAACCAAACCACACTCAATGTATGTATAAATATAATCTAGACAAGTGGAACCCTAAAACCTTAAAACCCGCTTGCAAAATGTCAGTTTCATTGAAGTGGGAACGAAATGGGCAGCGAAACGGGTTGGGTTAAATACCTACAACAATTTCAACATCGTGGGTAAAATTTGCACCTTATAGACTGGGTGGGCAATGTAGGTATACCTACTACAGAGGTGTTTATCTGTTTATTGAAGATTATTTATGCTGCACCTCCATGTTTATTTATATTACAGTACTAGCAGTTGAGAGAAGACGATGCGGTCGGCAGTGAGCTACGACAGGAATTTCCTCCCGTGAACACTTAGTTCGTTGAATGAGACTACAGTATAGTGGCAACACCTTTGTGTTGCCAAGTAATAGAGTTTCCTTGTGAAAGGGCTTGCCCGGGGAAGTACTACCACCAAACCTATTTCTACCGCTAAGCAGCATCGCTGTGTTTCGGTATGAAGGGTATGGTTTCCGGTAAAATTACTGCCATGAGGCTTTACACCTGTATGACTCAAGTTGATGGAAGCAGGGCAGTGCATCGTAGGGCACGTTTATAAGGTGCGTGACCTATGAGGCAATACATTGGTACAGGCTATGGTTACCACTTAACATCAGGTGAGTCATATGGCAGTTCCATCTCTAAAAGTATAAAAAAAACACGCGTATGATATCTTCCTAGTCTAGTCTAGGCTAGTCCAGCGCACAGGCTGAAAAATGCAATCGGTTGGGCACATAGCACCGGCTGACGAACATGCTCGTGTCTGTCGCCTAGAATCCACGAACAAACATGGGATCGAACTGCCCGTGGCGGGCAGCCTGATAGTGAATGATAGTAAAAGTCCATAGGCTGATCCATAGGATAGTCTATTGCTGGGTATAAACCTCCTCCCTCAAACGCCACTCCAACCTATCCCGTGCTATTCGCATCCAGGTCTCTCTCATAGCTACCATTCGGTCAAGGCCTTACATCACCAGCCATTACCAAGTCTTTGCCTAGTGTCCTGTCTAGTGATATAGTTAGGACAAAAATAAAGGACTTAAATTACTTGCAGATGAATAGAACCTTTTTAGTTTTTTAAATTGGTTATTGAGGCAAATTTTCGATTTAACAGATAGCGAATTACTTAAGCACCGTAGAATTATGAACAGTTTTTTCCAGGTTAACTCGGTACCTACTTTCGAAAAAAATAAATCTTCTCTAGAATATCGGCTCGCTTCATTTGTGATTTCAAAGAAGAATAAGTGCGTACGTGTTACCCTATTTTGTATCTCTTTTACAATTTTTTCCTTTATTATTGACTAGCTTCCGCCCGCCGCTTCACACGCGTGGTTTGTCATTAAAAAGTAGCCTATGTATTAATCCAGGTTATCTACGTACATCCCAAATTTCATCGAAATCGGTTCAGTCATTACGACGTGATTGAGTAACAAGCAAACAAACAAACAAATAAACAAACAAATATTTGCATTAATAATATTAGTGTGATGTGCTTTGTCTAGCCTTAATAAAATAGGCAGAATCTGTTGGTCGAGCTCTTCAAAATATGTCGAATACTTTAGAAACTTACTTTAAATTTCCAAGATTATGTGTAAGATTTTATTAATATGTGCAATTTAAAAACATCGTCTTTAAAGAGACGCACTCAGTATAAATGGGTATTTAATTAAGCAATGATAGGCTCTATCAATATATCCAAGTTTTTTCTCCATAAAATAAGAGTACTGTATAGGAAAAGGATGTACTGACAGCCTGACAGATGCAACATTACCATATTAATGGTCACATATGGAACGTAATTAGCTTACTTACTTAGTTAAGTTAAACTTGTAAGTTAGACGCTTGGTAAAAGGATGTAAGGATTTCGCACGGAAATATAGGAAAAGCGAATTAAATTGTCAAATTACGATGTTGCAGCCTTTTGAAGACATTGGCTACGAAATATATATATTTACTGATTTATATTTTTAATTTTATTTAATTTAAATTTAGTAGGCATATTATACAAAGATAGATATATAATTAGTTTATTTTACAACTGTTTATATATTTGAATTATAAACTATTTACCAAAACTTTATTAATAATATGTAGTATACCGCACTCCGTTATAATTTCACTAATTTCTTTACATCCAAAGGTTGCGTCGAAGAGATCGCTCTCAGCGATAAGGTCACCCATTGTGTTGTTTTATTTTAGTGTTTTATTGTTTCTGTGTGGTAATTACAATAAAGAGTTATTTTATCTTATTCATATCTATCTTTTTATTTATATTTATCTTATCTTAGTTATCTTATCTTACAAAGAAAAGCTTGTGTTTGTACAAAGGCGAACTTAACCTTTACAAGAGTTTTCTTCTAGCAAATCTATAAGAATAGAGACAGCTTAAAGACTTATAACTACTAAACTTAGATTTTAATCAAAGGTTCACTTCCTTTTATATGTATAAAGTACATCAATAAAATAAAAACATTACTTTTTCTTCTTCTCAATCATAATGCTCTTGCAAACGGCCGTGGTCTTCATGATGTATCATAGTTTTGGGGGCTGCCTTCCGCCAAAACATTTAAAACATTGATCAACCTAAAATATTAACTAAAATAAAATGAAACCACTCCGCTAGGCTTCTGTTATACATCCTTAGGCTTACTCTTCAATGGAGTCTGTCAATAGAACCTCGATATCACCGGATGCAGTAGGCACCTATTCCTACCATCTGCAGTTCCGGTCTGGGGACAAGTAAAAATAAAATGGTTTATTACTTGTCGCATGATCAATGAACATCAGCTCATTATTACACCGAGGTAATTTGCTTTGGAGATGACACTTCCACAGAAAAATAATGTTTTACGCACTAAAACATGGTGTAAATGCATAAAATTACTAACCCTGGCAGTTTATAAAATATTTAATGAAATGTAATCGATTTTTAATATTTTGATAATGTTTGATTATACGCGACCGCCTGAGGGTCACCCACAGATAAGCCATATATCTGATTGAACGTCAGTCGATAAACTAGAGCTGTTTGTTTATAGGGATTTGTTCAACGAAATCGTAAACATCATTATTTTTGGGGGAATTTTCATGCCCCTTTTTGGTCTACTTACAATGGGGTTGAAACTTATAGGTGCGATGAACTAATTTTAAATATGTTTTTACAGGACAGTAATGGTCACATTTATTGTTCAGGGAAATTGCGAAAGACAAATAGGTGAGGGCTTAGTAAAACTGGTGTCCTAAGTGTTGCTTTACATTTATCATTGAAGCGCGTTGAAATCTTTTCCATTAAAAACATAACAAACGAACTTTTTAAATACAAATTAAACCTAGGTCCTTAGGCTCTGCATGTATTTTCGTAAGGAGTGACAGAGACAAATGCACAGGTAAGTAAGGGCTCAAGGTTTAAATAATATTAGGTGACAGTAGGTATTTATTTACGCAATTAGGTAGTCAGTAGTTTTTTTTTTTATTTGTTTATCTTTTAGTACCTAGTTAAGCAAGCCAAGCTAAGTTGTTTACCTGCTACGGATGGCTGGTAGAAAATGCTTAAAACGTTAAGTACTCCATTTGTAAATTTTTCTGTTTGTGCAATAAGGAGTTAAAACAAACAAACACACTGGTCAAAATTATTTTTTTTAGCTTTCCTCATATATATACTTTAACTAAGCCAAATTTCATACTTATCCGTAAGCGGATAAGTACACCAATATTATAAATGCGAAAGTTTGGATGTTTGTTTGTTTATTTGTTTGTTACTCAATCACGTCGTAACGGCTGAACCGATTTCGATGAAATTTGGTAAGTACGTAGATTACAACCTTGATTAACACATTATAGGCTACTTTGAATTGGCAAACCAGTTGAATAGGAAGCTAGTTAATTCATAGATTCAGTCTTCTTCTTTCTTCTAGTATAGTCTCTTCCAGTATTAATATAGAAAATTTAAGAATTTGCGCAAACACCTTTATCACCACGTGGTTATACCACCTTCCCTATTTATTATGGTTTTACCGTACACAGCCTTATAAGGTGTGGACAGACACCGGAATTAAATTAGATGTGAGCATATGGCGCTATTTTTGGTTTAATTTATCTTCTCGTTACGGCAACAGTTTTATAATTGCTTTAAACACTTGTACGAACTGTAATGAACTAGTAAACGTGTTTAATGTTTTAACTAGTACCCACCCGCAACTTTATCGTGGTATAAGACCTATATACACTCAGCGGCACAATTAACCGCCCACCTTGATTTTTTACGATTTTGGTTAAAAAAAAAAATTGTGGCCTTACTTGTGAATGTTATTTTATAACGTAGATATATTGAAGTAAAATGAAAGATAATATTGTTTTTAATTATTACGTTTATTTATAAAAAAGTCTGAAAAACACTTTGACCATAA
Organism: Philereme transversata; assembly: GCA_963924445.1. NCBI lineage: Eukaryota > Metazoa > Arthropoda > Insecta > Lepidoptera > Geometridae > Philereme > Philereme transversata. The sequence goes on from OZ004342.1 coordinate 19,678,450, forward strand.
AGTAACAAATGTGATGAAATGGCTTAAAAATAAAAAATCTGCTGAATAAATAAATTCTAATAGTGCGTATTTCCACCTCTAGCCCTCATGACTTCCATCAAACGGTTTGGCATGCTGTCGATGACATCTTTGATCTGTTGTTGTGGAATGTTCTGCCACTCCTCAATCACGGATTGTTTTAATTCATCTATGGTGGTTGGAGCTGGTATGCGGCTTCGAACACGTCTTTTTAAATTGTCCCATATGTGTTCAATAGGATTTAAATCTGGGCTCCGGGATGGCCATGTTAATTTTCGAATGCCGACGGTATCCAGGTACGCGGTAACAACTCTAGCAACGTGGGGGCGAGCGTTGTCCTGCATTAATAAAAAATCTTCGCCAATAAATGGAGCAAATGGCATTACATGAGGTTCCAACACTTTGTTACATACCTCTGAGCATTTATTCCACCTCTTTCGAAGATAATCAAGTCGGTGCGTGCTTCGTAAGTAATGCCGCCCCATATCATGATAGAGCCACCTTGGTAACCTACTGTTTCCACAACAGTACATGATGCAAACCTTTCATTCTTGCGTCTGTATACACGCTGGCGACCGTCAGGACCGTGCAAGCATATTCTTGTCTCGTCAGTAAACATAACATTCTTCCATTGTTCCATATTCCATTCGGCGTGCTCTCGGGAAAAACGAAGTCTTTCTCTCCGGTGGCCTACGAGCAATTGTGGCACTTGAGATGGTCGAAAAGCTCCAAGGGCATTCTCTCCTAGTCTTCTTCTCACTGTTCTTTCACTCACTTGAACATTGCGAACCTCACGAAGTTGGTTTCGTGCCTCAACAGCTGTAGTGAACCGATTTCTTAGAACATTGGTCACAAGAAATCGGTCGTCACGAGCGGAGGTGCATCTTTTTCGGCCCTGTCCTGGTCTTCGCTCATAAGACCAAGCTTTCGCGCCACGTAAAGCTGACTAAACCCTTCGTCGATAAGAGCGACGGCTCTCGCCACTGAATTAGCATCAAATGGCATGTTTGTGATGTTCAAACACTAGCTTTAAGTTACGCAACCAAAACAAACTCAAATTGTTTACTTTTAATGCCACTGAAGCAATGTAAGCAGTATGGCAACGATAACGATAATGAGACGAAGTTCGATATTTATCGTATTCACAACTTATGCGTAAAAAAAACAAAGTTAAGTGGGTAGTTTGTAATTTTTTCGTCACTACATTTCTTTCACACTTGACTTATTTATGCCCAATAACTTACAACTGCGATAACATCAAAATTTGCCACTTTAAAAGGGTGGGCGGTTAATTGTACCGCTAAGTGTAAATTGACAACAGGAAGGTCTGACTTTTGAATTAGAAATATAAATGAAACTTATCTAGTAATGACACGAACAGACATACATACATAATCTATATATTTAAAAATGAATCCCTGTTTTCCTTGGTCACGCCATAATTTTGATGATTTTTTTTGTGTGTGTTTGAGTGGGTCCCTGGATGGTTTAGGTTTACAATTGGACCCGTTAGGTGGCGCTGTTGTCGAGATCCAGAAAATTGCAGATGAAGTCGTTGTTAGTTAGTTAGTCGTCCTTTAGTTACACATAAAAAGACACGTCTTATCAAACACAATTATAAGTCTTAAATGGGCTACCATTCAGCATTTGCTGCAGAAGCGTAGCTGCTGGTTTTCAGTGCCGCCGTAGTGTGTAATGTAGCATTAGAGCTTAGAAGCGTTTAATAATTTTAACTAGTATAATTTATTTTATATTAAACTAGCTGACCCGCTCGCGGCTTCGTACGCGTCGTTTGTCAATAAAATATTACCCTCTTCCTGTGTAGTTGCGTAAAGTGTATCCTATGTACAGGTATATAAGTACCAAATTCCATCGAAATCGGTCGAGCCGTTAAGTCGTGTAAAGGTAACAAACAGACAGAGAGACAGAGTTACTTTCAAATCGGTATGTACGTAGATACCTGGATTAACACATAGGCTACTTTTTGTTGACAAACACCGCGTATGAAGCTGCTAGCGGAAGCTAGTTATACATATTAACCTTCCTCTTGAATCACTTTATCTATTGCTGAAAACTACATTAAAACCTGTTGAGTTGTTTAAAAGATCTAAGGTAACAGACAGCGGAAACGACTTCATTTTACGATTTTATGTACCTAAAGATGATGAATTAAAAAACATAGCTTACGACTATATTAATCCATGATGGACATCATCGGATCTCTTACTCTGTACGCAGACTCGTGAAAAAATCCTACAAGTGGTACTTCATCATAATCATTTCAGCCCGGAATCACCCACTGCTGGGTATTGGCCTCTTTTGTTTTCTGCCAGCCTCTATCTTGGGTGTCTCTCAACTAGGTGTTCCCGCAATTTTCGCGATGTCGTCTACCCATCTCACCCTCGGACGACCCGGGTTTCTCTGACCTGACTTCGGCCATCACTCGTTCAAGGCTTTGCTCCATCGGCCATCACGCCAGAACAGGCAGGTAGGTACTTAGTCAGAGGCAAATCCAAACATAACGTTTGACACATGCCCACTTTTTGCATATCCATGAATGCTAGAACGATGGCACATGCCTTTGAAGTTGGATCTATCCAGGACATTCCAGGTTCCTCACAAGCTTTTCTTTAATAGTTTTGAATAGCACATTAATGAAATGATATGATATTTTTTTGCATGACATTTTTGGTTCAACACATTTCGTTTAATTTAAATTTTATTAAATTTAAATTACTATTGAATTTATTTTAATTACATTGACATATAGAAGTATAATATAAAAGATTAAGCCCGGCTTGCACTACGATTCCTTCATGTATTTAGCGACTAAACATGTTTAAATTTGACGTATTTGTTTTGATAACTTTAATAATATTTAGCCATTAAATACGTTTTGTCATCGTTGCGCAAGTCACCCTAAGAATTTCATTAAGTGCGTATAGTGAATAGAGACTATTTATATACTAGAGAATAGTGTAAATGTACTGTTATTATTGTTCCATGTGTCATTTTGTGTGTGCCAAATAAATGATTATTCTATTCTATTCTATTCTTTTTTTGTGTGTAAATGAGCACCTACATTTTATGAGTAGAACAAGCCACTGTAAAAAAATATATATGTGCAAATATATTTTATAGATGTTTAATAGAATTGACCAATCGCCTTAGAAGCTGTTATAAAATGTCATTAGTAAAATAATAAAGGGTTTTTGTAGTTCCAACGACAATATTACATTATCATTACTAAACTCACATTTGCGTGCTTGGGCCGGACATATCCTTAATTTGCATATCCTTTGACTAATGGTAGGAAATACTTAAAATAATCCGTTCACTCTTGAGAAATAGACTAAAGTTAATTCTAATAGATAATTGTATCTATGTTATATATTGATCAACAGTGAATGCTGTTCGAATCAGAAATATTTTTTTCATCGACATTATCATCTCAGCCCGTCTGCACCTACTGTTGAGTATAGGCCTCCTCTTTATTACGCCATTCTTTCCAGTCGCTTGCAAGTCTCATCAGGCGGGCGGCCTCTTGGTTTACGAGCATCCCTTGGCCACCACTCTTTAATCTGCTTCTCCCAATGTTTATCATCTCTCCTAGCAAAACATTTTTTATAGAACAAAAAACTCGTAGCGACAAAACTCTTAAATAATTTTATTTATTTGAAAAGTACATTGAAAAGTACACAAAAAATAAACTTTAAGAACAGACAGATGTAAAATACATCATTAAATAAAACCAACAGTAACTAGAAAGACCCAATAATATTTCCAACTGATGACGTGTATAGAATTTTATTAATATAAAACAGGTGTTGCCCGCATTTTCCCACGAAAATAGAAAAAGTCGTAGACAGGTGGGCAACACTAGTTGAAGCAATTAACGGTGGATAAGATCCTGGCAATCTGGTTTTCAGGGATGATAATGCAACATTAATGTACGAAGAATTAATGTGCCAGATATATCAATAATGTTCTGTGTTCGAAAAATTAATGGTTTGTGGTCTCGATATTTTAAGATTTAATAATAATAACATACTTTTTATTTGTGCCTCGTTCACTGCTACAGCAGATTAAGTATTTATAAAATTAATAAAATATAGCTTCAGGTTTTCCAATCTTTGAAAACGTAGGACGGAAATATTTGTTCAGGGCTCATAAAAATTGTATACAAGTTGAGTTTGTTATCGGGCTTATTTCAATACAATAGTTAGTTAACAATCCATCATTCCATACAAACCACCATGTCAATATCCCAAATAAAATGGTGGATTTTCACTTTTAATATACTAGTGGTTCGTCCCAAACTGAGATCTCGTGGGTCTACCATAAAACAAAAAATATATTATTTGTAATCTCTTCTATCAAAACAGTTCCACGCATTGCATAACCATCTTGAGTTTCATTCAAATTACAGGTAACGGTAGTTCATGTTAATTGGTTTTTCTTTTTTGTGATAGAAATTGCAGTTATTCTGGATTTCAGACTTTTCCCTATATTTGTGTCACTAAAGCTACACGCATACTAAATTTCAGTACTGTGGGGTCACTGGTGTACCCCGTAAATTTTGTCAAAGTTCAGTTTTTATCATGGCTGATAACTTAAAAACTACAAAGATTAAACTAAAAATAAAAACGGAGTCAAAATCTTCTCACATAGACCTTTTTTTTAACCCTAGAGTGGTCGCGTGGATTACCTATGTAATCCACACTTACGGAGTTGTAAAATTCTCAAAAACCGCTAACGTAAATTACGAGCGCTTCTAGGTACTTTAAGTTAAATCATTGATAAACGCACTCAGTGCTGCGCGCGAGATTTTCTTGTAATTATCCAGAAACCACAGCGACAACGTCAGCACAGACACCAACTCGATCCATAAATCGCTGCCACAACTGCGGAAGAAGCCGCAATAAAAGCACTCGAAAACTATGCAACACGTGCAAAAAGTTTATTTGTGGCGATCATTCGAAGGTTGTTTGCCTGTCTTGTTTAGAAAACATTAATTAGTATTTTTGATTTTTTGTGCCATTTTAGAGGTTTTTTTTGTTTTGTTGATTTTTTTTATATTCAGAGGTTGTGATTCGTTTTTATTGATTGCTTTTAATACGACAATACTTAATAACACTATTACAATAAGAACTAAACATAGTTGAAGCTCAAATGTATTTTTATTTGAATTTATAAATGGCATACAATAGTACTCCACGCGACCAATCAGGTCAGGTTTTAGTACGCGACCACTGTAGGGTTAATTGGATAGAACTTCGTTTGACCACAATCTCACCTGATGGTAAGTGATGATGTGGTCTAAGATGAAGCAGGAAGATCTAGAAGAAACCTATTTACTCTTACCTTAAAGAGGCCCAATTGACCTTATATTATACGTACCACTTCACCGGATAGTCGCATTATTTTCTACCCCTCTTGAACCCTAAAATCTCACCAGCCCCCCCACATTTTTAGCTCATTAAGTCACACCAAAATTGTCTAACTACCTATATACCAAATTTCACGATGATCGGATAAACGCTTCGAAAGTTATCCTTGGACGAACAAACATACATACATACAACACCGATTTGCCCAAGTTGATTTAGAGATCTCGCTTCACTCGATCAATGATTTAAACGTAGATTATACTGTTTTAAAAGATGGACAGAAACTTTCATAACAGTTTTTTATTGATAACACACATTAAGTCATTATAGCACCATCAATTCGTACATCGTTGTAAAGCTAACGGGCCCACAGGATGCCATTACAAGTACTTTTAAAAATAAACAAACTGATAAATGTGCCTGTCCATACTAGTTATTGCGGTTTTACATAAAGACAAGTGGTTTCAATAAGCGTAATGAGAGGTGTCGAATAGACTTAAATAACTGATTAGTACAGGAAAGAGGTACCTATCATTTATCGCCGTTAGCTTGCTACTCAGTCTTCACTTAGGTTAGGTCCATACATGCCCATTTACCATTGCAAAGTTAATTTTACTAAAAATAATGAGCCGCCGCCTCCTAAAACATCAAACTACTTCTTTAAACAAACGTACATAAGTTGAATATTCAAAATAATCATAAAACAAAATTGAATAAAGAAATTATTTAAATGCAGACCTATTTTGTCAAAAGCTTTAAGCGTTTTTGCTTAGTTTTTACTACGAGCTATGTTTTGTATCTACATACATTAATATATTACAAGATTGTCTATGTTTGTATTTTTTTTATTACTTCATAACACCTATACTAGGATTTAGATAAATGTGATGCACAATACAAAGGGGAGAAAAAACAAAATTATTAAAAAATTATTATTATTCTACAGGGGTAGAATTATACATATGTTACAAAAAGAAATAGTTTCACCATATTCAGCCATATTTGCATGCAAATTATATGTCATATAAAATTAAATTATGTATGGATAACTATGAAATAATAATAATGAATAATAATTGACGAGCTCCGTGGCGCAGTGGGCGAATAGCCGGCTGAGACGCAGGAGGTAGCGGGTTCGATTCCCGCCGCCGAACAAATGTTTGCATGATCTACAGATATTTGTTCGGGGTCTGGTTGTTTCTCTATATATTATAAGTATGTATTTACAAAAAAACTGTATATAAGTATTCTATCAGTTATCTAGTTCCCATAGTACAAGTTACGTTTGGGATTCAATACAGCGCGCATGATGCAGGACACTGCTTTATCCCCGTTTAATAATCTACTTTTAATCTTTCACAAAAAGAAACTCCGTCAGCTAATACATGTATACTCAATTGTTTTATGAAATGAAAACTTTTAACGGTTCAATTTATCAGAGTTACAATGTAAGTTAATAAAATAAAAGTTAAAGCCATCCATATTCGTCCGATTTTAATTTACTTAGTTTCCTGCGTTCGTTCATGCAATTACGATAAATAATGTCCCTTGAATAGTCGATGAGGCTGGGAGAAATGTAGATAAAAACTGCGCCGATCAATCGTGAGCAAGATCAAGGAGCTTCCCACGAGGCGTACACCTGTGTGCTTGCGCAGGACGATCCAATCGCTAGATAAAGGTCCGAGTAAACTTGGGGCCAGTGCGGTAATTTTTTTAACATCTAACTTTCAGTTTAATTACCTAACGGGACACAGTTAGCATTACCACAGGCACAGGCGGTATTTCGTCGTTTCCAAGGACACAGAGAACTCAAAGTGTTTACGTACTAAATAAATATGGGTTTCTATTATAATATGTATTTTAGGCAATAATAACACAAAAATACATAAAGATACAAAAATATGTATCTTTATGGGCCGTAGAATTAGTTAATTAATATCCTGTATCTATTTTACTGTTGCCTGAAATAAATGGTATATAAATAAATAAATATTGCTGGACATTCCACACAGTGCTATCCAGCCCCAAACTAAGCAGAGCTTGTACTATGGGAACCAGATTACTGATAGAATACTTATATAGGTACTTTTTTTTTGTAAATACACACTTATAATATATAGAAAAACACCCAGACACGAAACAAATATCTGTAGATCATGCAAACATTTGTTCCGCGGCGGGAATCGTACCCGCTACCTCCTGCATCTCAGCCGGCTATACGCCCACTGTGCCACAGAACAAAAAATGTAATGGCTGCCATTTATATACATTTTTTGTTTAGTTTACATTTTTACTAGCTGACCCGCCCGCGGCTTCGTACGCGTGGTTTGTCAATAAAACATTACCCTGCTTGTGTACAGTCGCGTAAAGTGTATCCTATGTCTCAAGTCCATTCATAATCTATCTAGATAAGATACCAAATTCCATCGAAATCGGTCGAGCCGTTATGTCGTGAAAAGGTAACAAACAGACAGAGAGACAAGAGTTACTTTTAAATCGGTATGTACGTAGATTATAACCTGGATTAACACATAGGCTACTTTTTGTTGACAAACAACGCGTGTGAAGCCGCTGGCGGAAGCTAGTTATACATATTAACCTTCCTCTTGAATCAGTCTGTCTTTTGCTAAAAACTATATTAAAATCCGTTGAGTAGTTTAAAAGCTATATAGATATAGAGGTAACAGACAACGGAAGCGACTTCATTTTATACTATGTAAAGAAAAGATTGAGTAGTAGAAATCCTTTTGAAAGGACTCGCCTGGAAGTATCACCATATATATTTCTGCCGCCAAGCAGCAAAGCTTAGTTTTGGTTTGAGGGTATGGTTGCAGGTGAAATTACAGACACATGAGGCTGTATAACTGTATGCTTCACGTTACATCGTAGGGCACATTTCTAACGTACGTGATCTATGAGGTAATTCTCTGTTACAGGCGATGGTTACTATTGAACATCAGGTGGGCCATAAGCTTGTTCCATATCCATGGAATATAAAAAACGCTTCATCTAACTGACTCCTATCAATTATTTCTTATACTAGAAATCTCAACAATTACCAACTGTCACTGTTTATAATTTTCCTATTCTCAATACCTACCTAATTATTCAATGATAAACGTTTACAACCGCAATGGCGTGAAGACCTATCAACGTTTTTAATAAAAACTACATTTGCACACAAACACAGCGCGATTAGATTATAGGATCATTGTCTTCATCTAGATGGATTCAACTTGATTTAAATTTACGCAACACAAACTATTACGTAACACGAATTTAGTTTTCGTAAATTAATTCTACCTACTAGAATTGGAACAAATACTTCTTGTGTGAAAAAGATTAGAATTGTGATCAATTGATCTCAATTTGATATTTATAAATCGATTAGGTTTTTAATAACTTCAATGCTTATGTAGTTTCGGTTCTTACCATCTGAAAGTACAAAAAGCGGTGACCCGTCAAAGTAGTGACTGCGTGGAACGCGATAGTTACAATATACCATAATAAAACTATTTTTAAGTAATAGCATTATTTTCAAAACTATTCAGATATTCATTCCAACTAGAATGTTCTTTTTACGGAAAAATTGCGGAACTCAAGATCTGTTTCTTTTGAAAACACACAAAGTATCTAGTAAGTAGTATAGTATATAATAGTATATAGTATTATCAGCTGTACGTAGTATAAATATAATGTTTTGCCGTGGAGGGGGGGGGGGGCGTCTTTCGCAGCGCTTTCCAATGAGTAGTCTCCGCTCGAGAACCTTTCTGCCCCACTACCAATCCAGCTAATCTTCTTGGCAATGAGTGACTTTGGTTTTTCTACGATATACTATGTCTGATTATAGCTTGTTGAGAACCAAGAATAGCCGTCTCCATAATACGCTCAGCAACCTTGAGCCTGATGAGGTCAATAGTGCATGCACATAATGCTTGGTTTCACGTAGTGTCGCACCATGTTGAACCGAGTGTCCACTATCAATAGCCGGTCGATACTAGCATTAACTGCAATTATAAGAACAGTACGGAGTGGAGCCGCCCTTCCAGTCGCTTAACGGTACTTCAGGGACGCGAGACTTGGATTGCACGGTGCAAGTTAACGGTGGTAGCGGGCTTACAGACTCTTCACTGCAAAATTTAACTAGGTATATCAAGAGATCTTATTTCTTACTCAGTGCGTAGATCCGTGAAGATATCCCACTAGTCAGCAACAAATCCTTTTTTCCAAACTTTTGACACGATGTGACGCCGCGATGGCAACGGCGACGTTACAACTGAACAAGTTATTGGTTGTCTAGTTGTCCGGCATGATTGCGCTTTCACGAATAAAATCCAGAAAGATAAGTCAAAATGACGGGCATTCCCTTGTTAAGACAACAATCACCATAAAATGATATGATTATAACCATCCACAGACACGCAATCCTTTGGTTTGACTGTAATGCATGACAGGAATGTACTTAAACGTATGTATGTACTCGTATGATGATCAAAGGATTGTTTTTTCTGTTGAACTGGCATGGATTTATCACTTTATGATAAAGTGGCGGGAAAGTATGCAGGATTGTGGTTTGATAAGTAGCATCAACGGTGTTATTTTATCTCGTCACTTTTTTGTACAGTTTAAACATTAACTGATTATTGATCGAGCAAAGCAAGATCTCTAAATCAGCTTGGGCAAATCGGCGTTGTATGTATGGATGTATGTTTGTTTATCTGAGGATAACTTTCGAAGCGTTAATCCGATAATCGTGAAATTTTACACATAGGTTGGTAGTGATGGCACAATTTTGGTGTGACTAAATGAGCTAAAAATGTTGGGGGGTTTTTGAGATGTTGGGGTTTAAGAAGGGTAAAAAAAATGAAAATGAGACTATTAGGTCAAATGAGAAGTCAAATGAAATGTCTTTATTAGTACATAACGACCCCGTTTTTATTTTTAGTAACGTGAGTTATTAACCATAATAAAAACTAAACGTTGACAAAATTCACAGGGTACACCAGTAACCCCACAGTGCTGTAATTTGGTATGCGTGTAGCTTAAGTATTGCAAATATAGGCAAATGTCTGAATTTCAGAACAACTGAAATTTGTACCCCAAAAGAGAGTAACCATTAACATGAACTCCTGTTACCTGTAATTTGAATGAAACTGTAGGTCAAGTACGTTGGTTAATTATTTCGTGGCACTATTTTGATAGTCAAAGATTACGAATAATATTTTTTTGTTTTTATGGTAGACTCGCGAGACCTCAGTTCGAGGCGAACCACTAGTTAAAATAGTTTTAAGTTGCAATAAATATGTTTTTATAAATATTTTTTTTATATAATATTAAACGACAGGGCAAGTCAGAAAGAAAGAACGTTAGTGGATGGAACGCTTTTACCATAGATACCTAGCTCTCACAACTTGTACCCTACTAATAAAAGCTCAGACAAAAACTAGATTTTGTCACGCAAACAACCATTATAGTTGGAGCGGATGCAATGGTGCCACTCGCCATTAATTGGGTTCTTTCTCTATTTATTTTTCTCCGCAAGCAATTGCAGAGCTATCGGAGTATACCATCGGTATTCGTGTTTATTAATAACGAGCATCCGCTCATAGCTTCGCTTACTTAAAAACGTAATATGGGTTTTAATCTTTGTGTCATATAATCTGGACGGCCGACGTTTCGACGTTTCGGTGCTGTTGTCCAGCAGCAATATGGGCAGAGGATGTAACAAGCATGGCGAGGTCCTGGATGAGGCTGGCACTGGTCCGTGGAGAGTCCTCATATTGTGGCACCTAATTCAGCTAAATGCTAGAAAATAAATATTCAGTTTTATTCATTCATAAATATCAAAATAATTATCATTATTTGACATGACGTTTTAATTTGTATTAATTTGTTTTATTTTAAGTTTGAATGTAATTTGTATTGATTTAAATTTATTGTCATTAATCTTTATTTATTTTAATTTTTTGTTACTAACATAGATATTAACAAATGGAGTACTAACCATATATGGACTTCTTACGACATTCCTCTCCCTTCCAGTAGGGTAACCGAGGAGTTCGCTGTAGGCGGACATTCATGAACAGGACCAAAGTTGAATTCAACCGAGATCCCATATGTAGCAGTGCGGCATCGACCCACTCATCCCAAGGTGGCGGTGTGAATGATGCACTGGCACTGAGGTGAATAGAGAAATATCAATGGGTTTTGTCACTATGCCATTGTCTACAGCAGGGGTCGGCAACCGGCTGCCCGCGGGCCGCATGCGGCCCGTAGACTATCTCGGTGCGGCCCGCAACCCTGAGGTCCGTAAGAAAAAAATACCGAAGCAAAAGGCCATATAAATTCACTAGAATTTATACGGCCATGCTGCTGGGCCATGAGAGTATTCTTGAAAGCTCGCTCCCACGCGGGGTGATAAAAATGTACCTCTATTTCATTTCTTAAGAACTGTTTATCAAGACTGTGATGTTATGTATTGTTTCTACCGAAAATAAATATTTGCTGTACTTATTCAATTCTTGGCAATTTCTTTTGCGTTTATCCGCCGCACGTGCGGCGGCGGGCGGCTCCTTTGAGACAATAGGCGGGGCGGCAGTCTTTGATTAGACGCAGGTGTGCGGCGGCGAAAAAATTCAAAGCGACCGGTTTTAGTTAAAATCACAGCCGCGCGCAGCTCTCGCCACATTCGGTTGTGGAAATTCGCCGGAAACTCACGTCTCATCTGGTTGCTAGCTACGCGTTTCGTTTCACCTTTCTTCCCTTCGCTGATAGCTTCTCACGCACGACGTATGAAGTAAGTTGTATGCACTCGCGAGCATTTTGTTTTATTTTATTTACTGCTTGTTAATGTGAACCTTCAGATTGATGGGTAAATGTTATAAGGACGGGGATAGTAGTTACATGACATGAAGTTAGTTACGAGTGTGTCATGTTTTAATTATTATTTGAATGTGGAGTTGAATTTGTAGGTGCTAACTGGAACATATAATTTTACAACGAATTTAATTTTTTTCATTATTGTTACAGAATAATTATATAAACATGGCTTCAAGAAAAAGGAAGATAGAAGAAGAAAAAAGAGTTTTTAACGAATTATGGACAGAATTATACTTTTTTATCGAGTTTAAAGGAAAACCGTTATGCTTGATTTGTCAAAAGAGTATTTCTGTAGTAAAGGAATATAACCTGAAGCGACATTACGACACCGAGCACAAAGCTAAATTTGACTGTCTTGAAGGAGAAATACGGAAAAGGAAAATTTCCACTTTGAAATCGTCATTACAAAATCAACAAAACATATTTAAGGTTGTGGCAGACAACAGCGAATCGAATGTTCGGGCCAGTTACAGGGTAGCAGAGATTCTTGCAAAAAGTGGACGTCCGTTTACCGATAGTGAATTAGTAAAAGAGTGTGTCTTAGCTATCGCAGAAGAAATATGCCCAGAGCAGAAAAAAATGTTTGAAAGTCTTAGTCTCTCTGCAAGAACTTGCACCCGACGTACTGAAGACTTGGGTGCTAATTTGTGTGAACAACTCAGGGATAAGGCGCAGTCTTTCGACTGCTTCTCTTTAGCGATGGATGAAAGTACGGACGTGTCGGATACAGCACAGTTACTCATATTTGCACGCGGCATTGACGAAAACTTTACTGTTTACGAAGAGCTTGTGAAAATGTGCAGTTTGAAAGGTACAACTACGGGAGAAGATTTATTTCACCATGTGGAACAAGCTCTGGATTCATTGCAATTAAGCTGGGAAAAGTTAACAAGTGTCACTACCGATGGAGGCAAGAACATGAGCGGTCAAAACAAAGGTGTTGTTGGGAGAATCATCAGCAAAGTGAAAGATTCTGGATCTACTGTGCCATTGATTTTTCACTGTATTGTCCATCAAGAGGCATTGTGCTCCAAAGTTATATCCTGGAAAGAAATAATGGATACTGTAACATCCACTGTTAATTTTATAAGAAGAAATGGGCTCACACACCGTCAGTTCCAAAAGTTTTTGGAAGATCTGGAAGCTGAACATGGTGACGTGGTTTACTACTGTGAAGTGAGGTGGCTCAGTCGAGGTGCCGTTTTGGAACGGTTTTTTGATTTGAGGAAAGAAATTGGCAACTTCATGGAGATGAAAGGAAAGCCAGTAGAAGAGCTTACTAACAAACAGTGGATTATCGATCTTGGTTTTTTGACTGATTTGACTAAGGACCTGAATCAGCTCAACAAACGCTTGCAGGGAAAAAATAAATTGATTTGCGATATGTATACAGATGTAAAGTCATTTGAAATGAAACTGAAACTGTTTATCAAGCATATTGATGAAAAAAAGCTTGACCATTTTCCTAATTGCAAGAAAGCCGTGGAAGAAGCTGGAGATAATTTTGTGTGGCAAAATATTACAATGAGAAACGTGTTAACACAACTACAAACTGAGTTTGTAAATCGATTCACCGACTTTAAAAAGAGCTCCCTTAACATGGAAATATCCCAAAACCCTTTTGCAATTGATATTAGTGAGATACCAAGCAATTTGCAAATGAACATAGTAGATTTGCAAAGTAATAGCACACTTAAAACGGCATTTAAGGAAAGCACTGACTTGATACAGTTCTACGGAGGTTTGAGTTCTGAAAACTTCAAAGAATTGAAAAAGTTTGCTCAGCAGATAATAACTATGTTTGGTAGTACATATTTGTGTGAGCAGACTTTTTCAATTCTCAACTACCGCAAAAATAAAAATTGTTCGCGGTTAACGGATGAACATTTAGACGCGATACTGCGCGTGTCTACTACTAAAATGAAAGCAGACGTTAAAAAACTTGCAAGTCAAATGCAGCCTCAAAAATCTCACTAGTTCTTACTTTTATGTTAGTATAGTAGTTCAATTAAAAAAGAGATAATTGTATGAATATATATGCGTTTTATTTCAAATATTAAAAATACATGCCCGAACATATAAATATAAGTGCGGCCCGCACTGATACTCTGGCAACATATGTGGCCCGGCTATAGCATAAGGTTGCCGACCCCTGGTCTACAGCCTGCTGAGATTCCGACAGACCTCCTCAAGCTGTAGAACATGCATTTTAAACCGTAAAAAAAGTTAGAATGGCTCAAGTAAGGAGAAGCTGCATTAAGTAAAGTACTCGTAAGCGTGTGGATGAAGATTTTGTCATATTATTTGAAAAAGGATTAATCCATCTAAAATCCTGTCCAACCCAGTTCAGAAATCGCATCCTTTATTTTATTTATATATATTTTTTTATACTATGGAGATGGAACAAGCCAATGGACCACCTGATGTTAAGTGGTAACCATCGCCTATACCAAAGTTTGCCTCGTAGGTCACGCTCCTTAGAAATGTGCCCTACGATGCACTTCCTTTATCCAGCTAATACTGCAACTTTCTACGAGGCGCTGTTGAAAATCATCTTTAATTTGTAGATTTAATAATAATTAACATAATTATCGGGAATTCTAAAAAAATACGCCTATGCACATAGCGTAGGTATTTTAAACGCACAGACGACGCGCAGAAGACGTGCACTAACACTCTCAAAACGCGATTCTTAACTTGTTACCTATGATTTTTTGGGAATCATCATTCATTCATTCAAAGTTCTGAATTGTTTCACCACCCTAGTTCTAAGGTCTATTTCAAGGTACCGTACGAATCTCTCGACAAACTATTTTATTTTAGTTTTTGACAAGCTTTAACTATTGCATTTGTATTCATAATTATTATTTCTATCTGTCAGCGGCTTTTTGTAGCATGAATAATGTCAACTACTAATATAATGCAACACTGAACCGGTTCAAATGTAAATGATAAATGTCTTTATCAATACTTATATCTGTTGGATAAAAATATTGCTGCGTTTTACAGAATACAAATGCATTAGCTCCTGTTCATAGTTTTTCTTTTGACAGGGTTAAAAGTAATGCAATTTAAATTAAGTATATTTTATCAGTATATATATATATTTTAGTCTAAACTCGGGGTTAGTCAGCGAGCCATGGAGCGCAGTCAAATTAACAGACTGCATTAGAAACAGTGAACTGCGCTCCCAAACACAAATCGCGGACGTTGGGCACCAAGTAGGCAAGTTAAAGTGGGACTGGGCGGTCCATCTCTGCCACATGTCGGAGGAGTTGTGGGCAAAATCCACCACCGAGTGGATCCCAAAGACAGAACGAGCACGCGGCAGGCCGCGATGCCGATGGAAAGACGAACTCGACTCATATATGGAAAACTGGAGCAGACACGCGTATGATAGAGTGGAGTGAATGGAAGGAAGGGAGGCCTTTGCCCTTCAGTGGGACAGTACAGGCTCCAAATAATAAAAATATTGTATCAGTTAGTACGAAATACAATCCGGGCCACTTTGAGGCCCGGATTGTCATAGCTAGAGCGAATAGGTTTCTTCTAAATATGTATTCGTGATTAGACCACATCATCGCTTACCATCAGGTGAGATTGTGGTCAAATGAAGATCTATCCAGTTTAAAAAAAATTAGTAACAAATTTCGAACCTCCATTCAAAAGAGTGTGATAGAATAATAATTATAAATTCAAGAGTTTTCATACCGTTTCACAAAACAAGAATGATTTAGTGTCAGGAGACAATGACTTTAATGCAAATTAACCTTACCCCCACAAATTATCTCAAGTTACTTTTGTTCTAAATATACAAACAAAAAAGCGCTTATAAAAAGTAAACTGCGAATTTCTCAAACAAGGAACATTTGAAAGTCAGTATGTTTATGCCGGTCGAAGACCTAAGCTAATTAGAGACAGGACATTGTAAGGTCGACAGAAATGTTTAACCAATGGAATTATGTGTGACATCATTACGGAGATGAAATGTTTTCTTCGCAAAATAAATTCACTTGAATCAATGTTACAAATGATTTTTGAATTAATTCAATCTTTAATTAAAGATTAGATTCGATTTAGACGAGTACCAAAGCATTCGAATTAATAATTCAGATGAAGATAATTCAGAACAAAAATTACCTAGCAACAGTTTTTCTCACGCTCAAACTACCAACAATTCATGTCAATTACAAAAGTCGCTCTCCCAAATGACTCCATAGCTACCTAATCCTATCTAATGCAAACAGTTCTTACTTGTAAATAGGCACTGTCCTTCGCTCTATTTACACGAGGGGAAGACATGCTGACCTATATCCTGTCGAGCATAAAGACCCACTGTCCTCATTGCTTTGACCGTTGCTCACTGGACGGGAAAATAATAATGCACAATATGTACATGGCTTACAAACTTCTCTTTTTATTGAAAACTAGCTGCCGCCCACGGATTAGCACGCGTGGTTTGTCATTACCCTACTTCTGCATAGTCGGGTAAAAAGTAATACATAACAGAAGAATTGCAATCAATTAGCTTCAATTTTTCATTTAATTTCGATTATGTAACTGCATTGGAAAAGTCTGGGGAAGCCTATACTGGAAAGCAAAATAATCGTGTCAATACCGGTGCCATAGATTAAATAATAATTTTATAAACTTAGTTTAAGATTGTTAAGTAAAACTTTTGAAATTCAAATTGAAATGCATTCGTAGATTAACTTTTTATGTAGCCATGTATACATACCGCCTTGACATACATATTAAGCGGGCTGCCAATCTAAGTTGTCCCGGTAGAATTGTCAATCGGCCATCATTAACTGTATCTATGTCTGGAAAATGAATTTTCATCATAATTTCTTTTTACGTGAATTTTTCCGATATTTTAATAGTTATTCTGCTATTCGGAGCGGAGACAAATCCAACAAATCAAAGATCAACAAAATCGATCCAGCCGTTCATGAGTTATAAATGGTATAACTAACCGGACTTTGTTTATATATATATATAGATGAACATTGTCAATAGTGTAACTGGGATAATTTTCGTTTAAAATAATTATAAATATGTCAACCTCTGTAGCGCAGTGCGTATTTACAAAAAAATGTATTTCTGTGTTATGGTTTCCATAACACAAACTCTGCTTATTTTGAGACTAGATGATACTGTGTGAAAATGTCCAGAATTATTTATTTTAAGTTAATAAATTTACATTATTTTCTATTTATTTTTATTTTGTTGTTTTTTAAATGTCAATTTAGTTTCGAACCTATAAACAATTATGCATAAACCATTGCCACTATAGAAAAAAAAAATTTACAATGAGTTTGCCATACTTTCACATCCAAAATAATAAAAAAAGAGTTTTATTTTTGTAACAGATAACCATAACATTTTTTTATTTCCATAAAATTTTAAGGTTGGAACCTTCTTTTATGTATACTTGTGTTAGAAAGCCCCTCTCTTCTTTATCCAAGGGTATTTTTATAGGTTACATATACTAAGCAAGTTACGTAACTTAATACTAAGGCATGAATGATTTTTTTAGTTTTAATATAAAACTAAACTATACTTACCAATCTTTTTTATATAAGCTTGTAAGCCATGAGATTCAAAGTTGTTCAAATTTGTGTCCTGTACTTAATATCCTAGTACCAGTCACACAGATGGTCAAACACGCACATTTACAATATTCAAGAGAGTTATGCATGTGTGTGCGTGCATTGAAGTGTGTATAGAGTATGCAAATATCAAAGGTATAGTTGGTATTTGTGTTAGTGTGTGTGTGTGTGTAAAAGTGAAAAAATAGCAAGTCAACAGTACTAAAAGATATGTTGCATTCGCAAAATATTAAGTGTACTCAAAATATTGTTTTTTTTAATATGACTCCGAGATGGAATATGCTTATGGCCTAATGTTAAGCGATAACCATCGTCTACCTAAAATAATTTCATCAATATTTATAATCAGTTAATCAGGTATAGGTCAGTTAAGTATTTTATTCTATATACGTATGTATGTATATATGTATGTTTATTTATATTTGTTCTTTATTATATTTTCTGTGTGTGTTAATTTTAGATATAAACTAGTTATTATGTTGTAAAATAGTAAAAATAAACATATTTTATTTATTTTTAATTAACTTATTAATTTATGTTAATTTATGTGTACTTATTATTAACATGTTAATTAATATATTTTATTTATTTTAATTTTGAAGCGAGATCTCTAAATCAACTTGGGCAAATCGGAGTCGTATGTATATTGAACCCTCAGCTCGTAACAGTATGTATGTATGTTTGTTTGTCCGAGGATAACTTTCGAAGCGTTGATCCGATCATCGTGAATTTGATACATGGATGTGTAGTGATGGCATAATTTTGGTGTGACTAATTGAGTTAAAAATTTGGGGGGGGTTATTGAGATATTGGGGTTCAAGAGGGGTAAAAATAAATGAAAATGAGACTATTAGGTCAAGTGGGACGTCAAATGAAAGGTTTTCATTAGTAGATTTCAACCCTATTTTGATTTTTAGTTTGATTCTTGTAGTTTTTGAGTTATTAACCATAATAAAAACAAAACTTTGACAAAATTCACAGGGTACATCAGTGATACCACGATGCTGAAATTTGGTATTCGTTTAGCTTTAGTAACACAAATATAGGCAAAAGTCTGAAATCCAGAATAACTGCATTTTGTACTCCAAAAAAGAGTAACCAATGTACATGAACTCCTGTTACCTGTAATTCGAATGAAACTGTAGGTCAAGTAATGTGGTTGTTTATTTCGTGGCACTATTTTGCTAGTCAAATATTATGAATAATTATATTTTTGTTTTTATGGGAGACTCGCGAGATCTCAGTTCGGGGCAACCACTAGTTTATTATAATTAAGTACTGCCTCATAGGTCACGCACCTTAAAAAAGTGCCCTACAATGCACTGATCTACGCCCATCAATTTGAGGCATACAGGTGTAAAGCCTCATGTGCCTATAATTTCATCGGCTATCATACCCTTCAAACCGAAACACTACTTCCCCGGATGAGCCCTTTCACAAGGAACGAAATAACTTTTTAGAGGAAATGATTAACAATCAGATCTTTTTATAAGTTTGGCTTGTTATATTTTTATAGATGTTAAAATATATCTGTTACACTTAAAATTAATTAAATGTTAAGACGCTGAAGAGGAAGTTCAATTTTCTTTATTGCAATACTATGAGCACAAAAAGTAAAAACCACTACACATTAAAATATCCGGTTTCAAATTGAACGGATAATTTATCGTGGCCATGAACAATGCTAGAAACATTTTCAAATTAGGTTTTTTAATACTTTAACATTAATGTTGTTATTATTTTTAGGGTTCCGTACATCAAAAGAAAAAAAGAAACCCTTATAGGATCATTAAGTGTGTCTGTCTGTAAAGATCCTTTTTCTCAGGAACCCGTGGAGGTAGCAAGTTGGAATTAATATAAAGTACTTAAGTTTAAGGTCCTTTGGAGCTGTAAAAAAATCGAACTTCTATATCAACGCAATCAAAGTAAACACCTATTTATGCCGCATATTTTGACACTCGCATATAAATCAAAAGTTACTTTTTAACCTAGAATCATGTATTTTGGCAAGAAGCCATTTTTCACAGCACAAGTAAAAGTTAAGTTACATTTTAACAAAAATATAACCTACTTCAGACACACAAAACAAAAAAAAATCGCAGTAGCGGAACCCTAAATTGAAAAGTAGTAAGTCTTCTTGATTTTTAAAGAGCTTTCCAATAATACCACACCCTGGGATGCAAACAAATTATTGTTTATCATCCTTGAGGATGGTTATTTGACCACAGTGAAACTTAAATGGGACCACCTTACAGCTAATACTGAACCAAACGCAAAAGTAATCATTCAAATCGGTTCATTGGTAAAGAAGTTATGATATACATCTTTTATACCTCTTTTTTGAATACCTTTGATATACCTCTTTTTTTGAAATCGGTGAAAAAATCCCCAAAAGCGTTATTTCTAGATCTATCACAAAAAATCTAACTCATGCACGGAGGGTTCCGTAAAATTTTTCAGTAGTCAGACTCGCATTTTACTATTTTTTGAATTTTCTGCTTACTCTTTTTTTATGAGATATAATTTGTAGTCAAACAATTTAAATACAGTGCAACATGAAGATACCTTTTGTAGTAAGAACTCTCATTTCAGAACTTTATTATTTAACTAGCTGTTGCCCGCGACTTCGTATGTGTTACACTATTAAATGTGTAGGTAACCTAGAAATAAAGCTAAACTCGCTGTTGTAACTGGACACCTCATTTTTATCCCATAGGATCTGATTTTTGGGATAAAAAGTAGCCTATGTGTTAATCCAGGGTATAATCTACATACCAACAAAATTTTCATCGAAATCGGTTTAGCCTTTACGACGTGATTGATTTACAAACAAACAAACAACCATCCAAACTTTCGCGTTTATAATATTAGTGTGATACAAAGCTGACCCGCCCCGTACTTCTTCGTAGGGTTTTGTATGAAAAATAGCTTATTTGTAATCTAGCCAAGCAAGCTTAATGAGTTCATAAGTTCATTATCATTCACAACCTGACTTCACTGGTATAGGCCTCCCCAAGTTTGTGCCATCCACCACGATCCTGCATTAGTCTCACCCATCAATGGCCCACGACTTTAACGATGTCGTCCACCCATCTCGCTGCCGCTCCTACTCTTCTATAGCCACTTCTCAGCCACCATTTATTCACTACTCTGCTGCACCTGTCATCATCATGTCATGTCTATGACATATTGGATTATTCAAGTGATAGACAAGCCTTAATTCGAATTAAAATTGCTCCAACCCAGTCAAAAATGTTACAATTTAGACGTAATTTATTTTCTTTATTGTTATGTATATATAGGTATGTACAGGATCATTAGAAAGAAGATCCAGCTTTGTTTCTTGCCTTTCTTACCTAAATTCGCGAAGGAACAAGCAGTAAAATTGACGTTAAAATTGACACAACACTTTGAGTTACAATTAATTTAAAAAGAATATTTTGATTTGATCACCACGTGTTGCCAAATGTCCCACATAAGACCATTTGAGTTCCATAACTAAAACCAAGGATTAATAAATGAGTTAATGACAAAAACATATTATCTAAAATATTCGATGATAGAAACCATAAATTATACTTCACAAATACACCTGTTCCACCCAAGCCTTAAATAATGGCAAAATGATTCAATATTGCAATCAATGGTACTAAATAAACTGCAGGCTACCACTTACAGCTAATAACAGATATCTTGCATTGTAATGAGAGCAATGCAATGCATAGTAACGTTGTTTAATGCGTTGTTGCAGTGTAAGTACTGTTTCTGTACCATAAAGAGCGGACTAAAAAAATATGGAGATGCTAATAAGCCGTATCTTGTTTGGTAAGTATGCATTGCAGTTGGGATCTCATTTAATAGAATTGGTGGAACCAATAAACAGTCTGAGCTGGTTTTTCAACGAAGCAAGATACCTAACTATAAATACCTATTAACTACATGTTTGTGTGTACATAAATAGTTAAGTAGATACCGGTTTATGTTGTATTTTTGTTTTGTACCCAATGTTGGCTATGGAAATGCATAAACGCATTTTCTTTATTTTTTGTTGAGTAAAGAATAAACAGGAAAGTAGACCATAATAAAGAGAACGTGATATGATCTAGTTCTTATCCTGCGTCCAATGACAAAGATTATCGACATTGCTCGATTTTGTGAACTGATATAAAGTACTAGCTGACCCGCCCGCAATAAAACATAACCGGGTAAAAAGGAGCCTATGTCCCAATCCCGGTCACAATCTATCTATATAAAGTCAATGTCAAATATTTTTATTCATAAAATCACAAGGATCACTTTGAAATGTCAATTTTACTGCCTGTTCCTTCGCGACCAAGCCAGGAAAGAAAGGCAAGAAACAAGGCTGGTTGTTTTTTTTATACTAACTGTACATAGGAAGTGCATCTAAAGAATACCTCGTAATTTAACCCCATACTTTGTCTCCCTCCCCCCCGAATTAGGGATGATTTTGCAAAAAAGTTAAATCACGTATTTCTTTATTTCTTACCAAATGCTCAAATATAAATTTTCATATACCTAACTTGAGGAATTATGGATTGCCCATACAAAATTTCAACCCCTATTTCACCTCAAGATTATTTTTGAGACAAAAGATAGCCTTCTCCAGGACATAATCTATCTCCTTGCCAAATTTAATCACGTTCCGTTCAGCCGTTTAGTTGTGAAAAGGTAGGTAACTAACAAACAAACAGAGTTACGTTCGCATTTATAATATTAATATGGATTTTCTTTCGTTGTTATTGTCAATAAAAAGTAGCATATGTCTCTATCCAGGTTACAAACGATCTATATAAGTACCAAATTTCATCGAAATCGGTTTAACCATTCAGTCGTTACAAGTATCTTTTGAGCAAAAAATATAACCGACTTCGCATTAGAGAAAAAACCAAACTAGTGAACCGTTTTTGTTGAAATTTCTATGGGACCAATCTGAAAGTGTATACTTTCAAATAAAGTTATCCAAATCAGTCCTTAAATGGCGGAGTTACAAGGTAACAAACATTAAAAAAAAACAACCGAATTCAGAACCTCCTCAATAATTACTTATTATACTTAACGGGTATTTATCGCGTGGCCACCTGTGACCCCGGCTGTTGTAACACAACCGAAACGTCAGGATAACAAATAAAAAAGGTACATACGCGATAAATACCCATTTTAATCAGTAATTATGTACAGTGATCGCGATAGTTTGAACAAAACCTCCTCAATTTTTTGAAGTCAGTTAAAAACGATGTGTCGATTCTGCATCGAATGACAAAAACTTTGATCGTGACAGTCTTCGATCAAAGAATTGATCGAAAATGACGATCGACAATTTTTTATCGATCGTACATTGCTAAATTCGTGTGTTATACGCCCTAATGCCCCTAACATGATATCTGCAACTGTTCATCCTAAATCATAACATGGATTCCAATGCACACAATGTCTGAACGTACAAAATTTGGTCCGCATAGTTATTGTACTGTTTTACCTATCTAATTTCAGATGTCTACTGCAATTAAATGCATAATATCAACAAGTACCTTTCAAAAAGTAATAGCCAAACAAAGGACATTGGTCACTGACCGCCGAAATGCAAGGTGCATAATATCACTTTTTTGACCTTCTAGTTCAATGATCGAACATGCTTATACACTGGTTAGGCAATAAGACATTCCTTTTACGCTATTATTTTTGTTTCTTTTGTAAATTAATTAATTTGTTTATTGATACTAGTGCCCAGTGCACAGAGGTAACATTTTTTTTAATTCTTTTAGAGATGGATCAAGAACATGGCCCACCTGATGTTAAGTGGTAACCATCATCGCCTATAACAAAGCCTCGTAGGTCACGCTTCTTATAAACAATACAATGTAGTGCATTGTCTGCGATCATCAGCTTGATGCAATTCAATGCAATTCAATATTTTATAATTATACACAGACATAGTTCCACATACACAGCAATTTAGAATTCAAATTAGGTATTATAATCAATTCTTTGACAATGCCCCTCTACAGCAGCTATAATCTTAAGTAACTACATACTTATTAATCAGTATTTATATGTTTAAATGTAAATGTATATGAAATGCTTGTCTGTTTCTGGCACCTCCAAAATTACTTACTATAATACTACTGCTACTTAGATAAAGCCATGTAACTAATTAAGTACTATTATTGACGTAACCAAGGGTTCTATTATATAACTACGGTTTGAATAAATGAGTATGATACCTACATACATGTGTATAGCCTCATGTGCTTGTAATTTCACCGGCAACCATACCACCAAACCAAAACACAGCAATGGTGCTTGACGGCAGAAGTAAGTATGGTGGTAGTGGGTACTGAACGAGCCCTTTCACGTTCGCCCCCCCCCCCCACCCTTCTCCATAGGTATAAACTTTAACTATGTCAAATACAGACCCACGTGTTTTCAGCACCCAACATGTTAAATGAACCAAGAATCTCAGGTTACATTAACACAATTTTAAGTTTTTAGTATGGATACAGCCGCAATATTTCAAAACAATATTTCTATAGCTTATAAAATATGCCCGCATATTTTTTTCATTTGCCAAAAAAATGGCATGCCTTCGACCTGCTAGATGTGTACAGTCAGCTGCATAAGTTACCACATTTAGATTATTAAGTCCTTAAACATGTTTTTTTAATTAAATTTATAGCATCTGTAATTAAATGGTGCCATGTTAGACATCTCGCTGTTGGACCATACTACTTGTTTTGTTTACGACATTAAATGAAAACACGGGTAGGGCTAATGGCTAGTAAGTATAGTTGTAAAATAGGAATTTATCAAATTAATTACCATAGAAAATTTTGAATGTACAAACAACTTTTATATCAAGTACCAAAATATCAATGAAACAGTCTGTACAAAGTAGATAAACTAATCATATTAATTCATCATGTAAGTTAAACTGACTAAGCGGCATCGTCGCAAAGGCGCCGCCGATTTAAGTCAAAATTTGGTTATTGGAATTGTATTGATAACTGGGTAAATATTCAAGCTACCAGTATTAAATCTCTAACGTCAGTTTATACGATTCTGGATCTGTGTTTTAAGTTAATGTCGTACATAACAAAACAGGTTGTGTATCCAATATCAAAATTCAACGCAAAATAAAAGTCGTGGATTTGGGTAAACCAACTGAAGTGGAGATGGGGGGGGTCTCTTTAAGACGAAAGATGGATCGATTGCAACAATCGAGTGGTAGCCGCAAGTAGGGACCAGTTGGCAGACCACCGACTAGATGGTCGGACGACATGGGATTAACATAGGACTGGAGAGAGTGGAATGATAACGAGGAGGCTTATATCCACTAGTGGGCGCAGTAGATAGATAGTTTAGTGTGCTAAATGATCTATTATAGATCATTTAGCACAATCGTCTATTGTAGATCATTTAGGTCCGCCGGTGCCGCAAAGTTGCATGCCTATCGATCTTTTACAGGATAAATTTTAGGGGATGGGTCCAGGAACTTCTTAATCTAATTACACCATCTCCTTTCCATCAAAAAGCAAGCAGATACACGGCTCAATACCATCCATACCTCGTTAATATACTACCCATTTGGTTATACGTTTTTAATGCATACAGCTAAGGTATAGAACACTTTACCGTCGTCTGTTTTTCCTAATAATCTGTTCACTGTGGACAAAATATATAAAATCTTTTTAAAATCGCATATATTAATCAATTAACGTACCTGACTGTACACTATCTAATAGTTTGCGTAACACGTGTTGTGAAAAACCTTTGTCCAACTTTTGTCAGACGATACAAAAGGTTTTTTGTACCAAAAAAATAACATGAGAACGCTTTTACTTTCTACAATTTGAAACCCTAGTTTTTACTTGGATTATAAATGTATGCTACTTCATTTTGATCAGATTTTGTTACAAGTTTTGGAATGTAGAAGAATACATCATCATCAGGATCCGTCAATTCAGGCCTCCCCCATAGATTTCGGTCTACACCAAATGGTTCCCAGCAACCTTTATCAGGTCGGCTTCCCATCTAGTGGGGGACAACTTACGCTGTGCTTTTCCAGTGTTTAGTCCTCGTGAACCTTTCTGCTCCAACGGCAGTTCGTTTTTCGAGCTATGTGCCCCGCCCACTAACACTTGCTTGCTAATCTTATAATAGGAATAGGACTTTTAGTGTCTTAAAATATGTGTGTATGGTACGGTTCTGAGTTAGGCCACGAAAGTAACGGATGAAAGAAGAGTGCACGTGGCGGAAATGCGAATGTTGAGTGTTGATGGGTATATTAGAGAAAGTTTAAAAGTAGCGCCAGTGCTAAAAAAATTGAGGAGTAAGTAATTGAGGCTAGCGTGGTATGGGCATGCCATGCGGAGGGAAGAAACTAATGGGACTAAAAGAGCGTTAGATATGTGTATGGATGGATATAAAAGTAGAGGAAGACCGAAAATGAGATGGATGGACTGTGTGAAAAATAATATGGGTAGGAAAGAAGTGACAACGGAGATGACGGCTGATAGAGAGGTATGAAAGAACATCTATTATTACAGTCACCTAATACAATAAACTAGCAAAATACATGTTGTGCTGAACCCACGTAATGTGGGAAAAGGGCAGGAAGAAGGGTGTCTTAATCGTAGATTATTAAACGAGGGGATAAAGCAGTCTTTTGCGTCACGGGCGCTATATAGAATCCCGAACGTAACGAAGGCTTTTAAAGTTAATTCACGAGCGGAACGAGGGAGTTAATAGAATCCTGAGTGCAGAGAAGGATATAAGCATGCACAAGATGCAGACAGCTTTATCCACGAGGAGAATACTCTAGTTTTCACACTTTCTCCGAGAAAATAAAAACCAAATCAGGTACATTCTGTTAGAGATTAGTTCGATTTACGAATAAGTTCTTATTGTGTGGGTCTCCTTGGTTCAAATCTTAATACCGATGAGGTTCCAAATTGAAATCACAACATACAACATTCAGTACAACTTTACTCCCGACTCAGCCGTAAGGATTTAATCACCTGCTTTCGGTGAGGTTTACATATATAATTTGATTTGACGAGGTGGTGTAAAAAATAATTGATAGAGCGAAGCGAGATCTCTAAGTTCACTTGGGCAAATCGGCATTGTATGTATGTAATGTATGTTTGTTTGTCCGAGAATAACTTTCGAAGCGTTTATCCGATCACCGTGAAATTTGGTATATAGGTAGGTAGGGATGGCACAATTTTGGTGTGATTCAATGAGCTAAAAATATTGGGGGGTTGTTGAGATATTGGGGTTCAAGAGGGGTAAAAAACTGAAAATGAGACTATTAGATCAAGTGGGACGTCAAATGAAAGGTCTTCATTAGTACATTTCGACCCCGTTTTTAGTTTTTGTAGTTTTTGAGCCATAGTAAAAACAAAACTTTGACAAAATTCACAGGTTACACCAGTGACCCCACAATGCTGAAATTTGGTATTCGTGTA
Source organism: Philereme transversata (assembly GCA_963924445.1). NCBI lineage: Eukaryota > Metazoa > Arthropoda > Insecta > Lepidoptera > Geometridae > Philereme > Philereme transversata. Next base: position 19,705,834 of record OZ004342.1, read on the forward strand.
GCTTTAGTGACACAAATATAGGCAAAAGTCTGAAATCCAGAATAACTGCCATTTGTACCCCAAAAGAATATAACCAATTAACAAGAACCCCCGTTACATCCTATTTTAATGAAACTGTAGGTCAAGTAGGTTGGTTATGCATTTCGTGGCACCAATTTTTTAGTCAAAGATTAAAGCCGGCATGCACAAAGATCACTAGACGTATTTAGCGACTAAACATGTTTAAATTTGAAGTATTTGTATGATTTAGCCACTAAATACGTTTAGGCATCGTTGTGCAAGTCGCCCTAAGAATAATATTTATTTTGGAATATTCGCAAGATCTCAGTTTGGGGCGAACCACTAGTATATGTTTTAGTGAATGACTCGATAAATTGGAAGTGCAAATGTAGTTGGAACATATATAGTAACATGTAAATGTATGTTTAGCAAAGACGTCCTAAGTCTGATAATTATGATTGATGATAATTACAAATGTAGATTATTTTATTTTATTGAGCACACCAGAATCAGTACATCATGTTCCTACCTTTTTCCACGTTACATTATTATTTAAGTACTATAAGATCCGCCCGCGGCTTTGCGGACGTGGTTTGTCAATTAAAAGTAGTCTATGTCTCAATTACTATTATACAATTACTAGCTGACCCGCCCGTGGCTTTGCACGCTTGAAATTTCCCGTTACCGTGGGAACTTCGGGATAAAAACTATATAAAACACTATTGTCAAAGTGACGCGACACTACATGTAAATGACTTCACGTCAATGAACGACGGTAAATTATATGGATATTGTTCGTACAAAAACACTAAAATCGCGATTAATAAATGGAGATGGGAGTAGGAGGGTGAAAAATACTTGTTGACCTATTCTCACTAACGAATTATACAAAAAAAATCATTAATATCGGTCGACCCCTTTCGGAGGAGTGCAACCAATAAAACCGTGACACGAGATTTTTAGTATATCAAATAGAAAAATATTATTTGCAGGATATTTATTTTGTAAACGATCCTCTTCATTCAAAGTTTGTAAGCGAGATCGCTTTATTAGTGTTAAAACTTAAAAGCGATATAAGCTTAAAGCTAATGCGATATGAGTACATCGCTTAGTCAATTTGTTTTTCGCTAGCTCGTATGTAAAATATAGATTTTTATTATTTTTATTTATTCATTACGTGGTGTGACACAACATCTTCATTTTCTATGTCTTTAATAAACCGCCATCTCACAACATTGTAAAACCGTGGTAATACTTAGTTATTTTAACTAAAAACAGGGTATTTACTATGATTTCTGATACTCAAAAACTCACAAATCATGGTAAATATCCCGTTTTTGTGAAAATAATGATAATAAACATGATAGTTTCAAAAGTAATACCAGAGACCAGTAATATTACTGGTCTTAGTTTAACTTAGTTTAATAGTTGCAATTTTTTTCCGAAGTCTGAGTATACTAAAAAAAACCGTGACAGATTAAAAGTAAGTAATCGATTTCAATTCCATTTAATTATGTTCTAACAAAACCAAACAAAAAAAAAATATTAAAAAGAAAAAACAAATGTGCCACTCACGCGCAGTATTGCATATTTTTACCTGCACGCGTTCCCACACTACCTTAAAGCTCTATCTCTTTCCCTCGTTCGAGTGTAGCTATTGCCATCTTTTTCTAACGTGTATGAATCCACTTTCGACGTCATCTTTCACTCTCACTATCTATTGCAGGTATACCTTGAAAAAGTAGATATGACAAACAAATAATAATAAATATTGCTGGACATTTCACACAGCGCTATCTAGCCCCAAACTAAGCAGAGCTTGTACTATGGGAACCAGTTAACTGATAGAATACTTATATACTTTTTTTGTAAATATATAGGTACTATAATATTTAGGAAAACACACAGACAGACGACGTAATAAGGGTACCTATATAGAAGCCGTTGGGTGCAGGCCACACAAGATCGATCGTTCTGGAAATCTATAGGGAGGGCTATGTTCTGCAGTGGACGTCGTATAGCAAATAATGATGATGATCAACCTTCATTAAAATATAACATTTTAATTTACAATAACATTATGATTTATCTGAAAATTCATCTATACTACAGTGACGTAAAAACGTTCAGCTGGATGCACGCGTGCACTTTCTTCAACTGAGACGGCAATACTTTCCTTTGAATTGGAAAGAGACAGACATACAAAACAATGATGCTTACTTTTATATCGAATTGTCGTAACATCACTTTCTTTCAGTTTTTACATTGTCGTCAGCGATTCGTTGACTCTTATTTAAAGGTTATTTCACACTGCAGTTTTAAAACTGGGGGTTAAAACGACCACTTTTCAAATTGTATTGCATATTGCAACTTAGTTCCGATAGAGCAGGATTTCTTAACCTTTTTGTAGCAGCGGACTACTTTCAAAGTTTTAAAATCTTTTGAGACCTTTTGAATAGAACAGTAGGAAATAACAAACAAGGGAAGTTCTTATGGAGTTAATTATTTTGACACACGTTGATATGACACCCTTTAGGAAAGTAGGCAAAGTTTGTGTCACCTATGCGTGTAAATGCAAGATACAATTAGGTAGTGATTCGTGTAATGTTAAGGGTCCATGGACCCCAGGTTAAGAAACACTGCGATAGAGCATAATATTATAATACTTCCATGTTTTTTAACCTAGGAATAAAACGTTCTCAAAATAATTTACTTCTCAAACTTCTACCTTTTACTTTTGGCGTTTTGTTTTAGTTTTATTGTGAGGACCTTTCTACGAATCTGAGCTAGAAGTCAAGGTCTTATCGTTTGCTTTTTGTAGTCGTCTCAAATATTTTTCATTTAATTTATTTTATTTTTGGTGGCCTTTACCAGCCTCTGAACAAATCATCGTTAATTAATATAGCATCGGCCTATTTATCAGAATTCGTAAGTTCATATGGGCAAATTTTACAGGAGCCTCCTACCCTCATTTTATACCTAAAGTAACTCAATAAAAATCTCACAAACTTTGTGAAAAGATAATTTTTATGTTGCTCTTTTAAAATTTGCCCATATGGACTTACGAATTCTGATAAATAGGCTGACGATAGATAATAGTTTCCGTTTCTATAGGACTCCTATGAGCACGCGCTCTTACCAATAGGGTGAGAGTGAATGCGCACGCGCAGCTTTCCACGGCAATGACTGATGAGCGACAGTTTTTCTCCATTTAAACTGTCATGCTTCAAATGATCCAAGTGAAAATTCATTGTTCTACAATGAGCCTTTCTATTCGCGGTCAGAAGATATTCGACACGGCCTGTTAATTGTTTCTATTTGATCGAACTGTTTTGAAATAGACCGGTTTTTTAGAGTTCCGTAGTCCACTTAGGAACCCTTATAGTTTCGCCATGTAACGTCTATCTATCCGACCACAGTAACATCCGTTTTAGCTGAAATTGAAAAGATGATTATTCTTTTACCAGATATCGAAACATCAACGGAATCGCGACCTCATGTGAAATGTCACCCACATAATCAATGTGTTTTATAAAGGGTCTTCTACCTGGCTCATAGCCCATTGTGTTCGAAGAAAGCTTGTGAAAGACGGACAAAAAATACGATTTCTCCATGTCTATTATTTTTTATAATAGAATTCCGATTTGGATCGAACTATAGTTTTTGTTAGCACACGTTCATATCACAAAGGAGTTTTTTTTCAAATTGCAGGTTCCACGTGTGTGGATAAGTAGGCATTGTGTTTTGTTTGCTTGAAAGGTTGTTAGTAGGTAGTGAATTTGGACATTGCACAATGTATGAGCCAAATGCAGCGAACTATAAAAAAAATAGATAGAACATCTCTAATGCACAAAAAACTGTGCAGCCGTAAACGTCCATGGCTGAACATAGGTTTTTCTCATAATAACAGAGAGGCCAATTTTATACGCTGTTTTTTCCAGCAATCTTATACGTGTCTTCACTCACTACAACTGAATATCTATAGGATGTAATGTCAGGCATGTCTTAGAATGCCTAGAACCAATTATTCAAAGGTGTGTGGCATCGGGTTAGTATCCTAAACGGATTGTAGCGTTACAACTCTCTCCTGTAAAAAAAGAGAGCTGTAAGCCAAGTTGAATTTAGATCTACCTAACGGCTTAAAAAAGAAAGAGAGATTTTTACAATATATTATGTTTTAATACAATGGTTGATTATTAATACGATACTTATCAAAAAACACTTATAGTCCCGCTACACTACTTATAGTACGCACACGATGAATCCGGGAGTATGTAGGTCCGGTAGAAAGCGCGCTGGTTGAGGGCTAGTGGAGCCTCTAGCCTACATCGACGAGAGGACGAGAAGACGAACTAGCTCCACCGTGATCTCCAGGTCTGTAATGAGCAAAGGTCTCCAGCCTCGAGGGTCCAAGAGGGAGACGTGAGGACTCCAACCTCGAGGGGGTCAGGCTCCCAGGCTCAAGCCGGTAGGGCTTCGCCGTCAAAACAAACTGTTTTCGGGCTGCGCTGACTGATTGATAAAATTAGACTGTTTAAAGCGTTTCTCTCTGAGGTCTTTCAGCCTCTGTTCCCAAGTCCAGACTGTATTTTTCCAGGATGCTCTCGATGTCATTCGGACCTGTTCCAGAATTAAATGACAAAATTATAGTTAGCGGCCAGTACAGCCTTGCATCAAATTCAGAGGTTCTATGTAAATTCCAAGTAAAACCTGACGGTTTTACCAAGAATTAGAAGTAAAATTATATAATGTCTAAAATGTCATGTCAGTACCCATGTTAGGTCTATTTATTTTTGTGTTTCGAGTCCTAAAAATTTAAAATGTGTAAAGTGACGAGAAAATTCTGCTCTTTCCACCTATATAAAAATGTAATAATGGGCATTTTAAGGTTTTGAGAATGAATTTAGAGTTTTATGTCCAAAATAATGATGAAAATGTTAAATTATGGTAGAAGGAAACACAGAATCTATCTCCCCATGTAAGTAGATAGCGTGAATATCACGATCAAAATCTGGATAAAAAGTTGAATGATATTACACAATGGGCTTGCAACTTGTAGCGTAAATGCTTAACTTTTATGCAAAAGTCTGCATCAATACTTAATATTTGAATTTGCCTCAGAACACCTCCCTTGTGGGATATCTTCACGGCTCCGCACACTGAGAAAGAGATCCGAGGATCTCCATCATGGGAATTAATATGGTCGTGAGTAATTTTTTTTATTATTGTTTGTTGTATTTCTGTGGTATCAGCTTTTCCTTGTTTGTGCTGAGTAGAAAGTCACTACTTCTCTCACAATCCTGTCTTAGCCTTCTTACGCGTTATTAATTCTTATATTTGTTGTTTCTCTGTATAATTACGTATTTACAAAAATAAGTATATAAATATTCTATCGTTATCTGGTCCCCACAACACAAGCTCTGCTTAGTTTGGGGTTAGATAGCACTGTGTGAAATGTACAGCAATAATGATTTATTTATTTATTTTATCATCTGACCATCTTGCTGCTAAGAGGTTGACGATTTTCTACTCTGCTGTTGGATGCCAGTTAGAAGACAAATTTCTAAAACGTCAAATTCATATTTGATTCTATAATCTTGACATCTGTCAGAGTTTAACGTTACCTGGAAGGAATTGCTGCCTTCGTGCACTTGTATTGTCATGATGCACCCAAAATATTTAGTAAAATAAATAAATAAAGCCTTTATTTCCAAGAGGTCTTAACAAAAATTTCGTAACATTTTTATAGTATTTATGTTTACATAATTTTATTTTGTTCACTTCGGCATACAAAGTCAGATGTAGGCCTCCTCCATACGGTTTCACTGTATTGGATCCTATGCAAGTCGAGTCTATAACCTTCCCAACATCGTCGCACCACCTTCTCCTCGGCCTGCCTCTCGTTCGTCTACCATATCGTGGGTACTAGTGCAGGATACACTCACTCCAGCGCTGAACTTTATGTGCTCTGGCAATGTGATCCGCCCACTTCCATTTAAGCTTACAGAGCATACTGACTGCATCAATAACCTTCGTGGTACTTCTTAACATTCGAACCTGACTCTATCTTTTAATTTAAGGTTCAGCATTTCTATTGCTCTTTGGATATAAGTTATTTTTCTTGCTTTTTGTCTAGGCCAAAAACTTCATCATCTTCATCAGTTCTCTCTCTCTTTCCACTGCTGGGCATAGGCTTTTCTTTGTTGTCACCATTCACTTCTGTCTTGCGTTGTTCTAACCCACATACGACCAGCGATTATTATTATGTCATCGACGCATCTTGCCGGCGGACAACCTGCGTTCCTGGTTCCATCTCGGGGCCACCACTCAGTCAGCACCCTGCTCCACTTATCATCACCGCGCCTGGCCACTTGTCCTGCCCAATTCTATTTGAGTCACAATATACGCTTGGTAACGTCTTGAGCTTTAGTCCGCTTGCGAATTTCGGTATTGGGGACTCGGTCTAGAAGTGTGATGCCGAAAACATATTAAAGTTCAAATCACTAGTGCTAACGCACACAGCTTTCGCTTACTCTACCTGTTGTCACCTCGCTTGTCTAGTCAAAAACAAACAATAAGTTATATGCATAATAAAGCCTAAAAAGCTTGTAAGTTTCTACATTCCGGCCATATTCCAACAATCGCCATGTACTTCCGCCTGCCAATCTGTCAGTAGTAATGGTATCTTGCAAATCTATTTTGACATTTCTTTATCTGATTGAGCTCATGTTTTGTGTAGTATCCTGATTCATTTATAATTAGCAAAACTTGTCTTGTAGAATTTGAATAAATAATTTCAAGGTATTTAAAATTTCCTATCTGAAGATTTCTAGTATTCAATTGTAGTGTGAGAAAACTGACAGGCGTTACGGCAGAAAGCTCATCCTGAATAAACTATGATAAAGTACTTGAGGCTAGGTGAATCTAGTTAACAAATATTGGCTAATAAATAAAATAAAATAAATATTGCTGGACATTTCACATAGTGCTATCTAGCCCCAAACTAAGTAGAGCTTGTACTATGGGACCATAACTGATAGAATACTTATATATATATTTTTTTTGTAAATATATACTTATAATATATAGAAAATCATCCAGACCCGGAACAAATATCGGATGTAGATCATGCAAACATTTGTTCTGCGGCAGGAATCGAATCCGCTACCTACATGGTAGACCGTCTTTGAGTTCACTCTGGTCAGCTCTTTTTTTTATACAACTTATATGGCAAACGAGCATGCAGTCCACCAGATATTAAGTGGCTACTGCAGCCCATAGATATCCACATAGAATTCAAAACAAGGTATTAAGTTGTCTTGATCTCTATGTAGATACGTTGCCATACTATAGGACGTGCCAGTAATTACAGGAACATACCATTACCATCTAACCGGAACACAGCAGCGCAAGTAGGTACTGCTATTTGGCGGCAGATAAAGGTAAGGCGGTGGTGTCCACTTCCTCGAGCCCGTTCACAAAAGCTTTACCACCAGTAATATAATATTCCCACCTCATTCAAAAGAAGCTTGGTTTAAAAACATACCGACATAAACTAGTGATCAATCTGATGATGTATGTAAAAATACTGTGGCTGATTTGTAAATTTTTATTTTATTGTGGACATACCTAATTAAATTAATAATTTGTTGACATATTTCTATTGTTGACATAAACTTATGTAATTAATCTCGTAAACATTGCACACCCTAGTCGCTAGAATACATTGAAACTATATAATGTTTGAACCAGTAGTCATAGATTTTAGACCTGTTTGGCACAGAAATCAGCAAAGGTTTTACTTTGTTGTGCTTTTACTATGCTGTTTGGCACAGAATTCACTAATAGGTGAAACTTATAGTTTATTTCATCAACCAATCAGCATAATACGGGCGTAGCCAGGGGGGGAGGGTTTGAATCACCCCCTCCCCCACCCCCAAACTAATATTGTATAGAAATAAAAAAAGGCAAGAAGCATCAAATTTTTTGCTGCCGATTAGGCTTATGACCAGCAACCTTTTGTTGTTTTTTCACATTTTTAGTAATCCCCCCCCCCCCTTAATACCTTAATACTAAAACCTGGCTACGCCGGTGAGCATAGATAGCTTTACTTTGTTATGAGTAGTAGACAATCTAACTAGCAATAAATATACCTAATCCCAGTCTAGGTAATCAACGCTCAAATTGTACAATAAATACAAAGAGGTAATATAAATAACTACATATTATTAACGTAGATCTGTCCCTACATTTGACCCTGAGCAGAGCCATGGAATATATGCTAGTATCGTAGAACCTTCACACATTCTACTATTATTTGAACACAATATTTGTTCGAGTGTGTCAATAGCTATGTTGTATGTTTCTAACATTAGGTATTAGGAATGCAAACTTATTGGTACTTTGGAAATTAGTTTTACACATTTAAACAGATGTAATATAAAGGGTGTGTTTTCCACAATATCAATAACATAAATGATAATTAACGAGTAATTGGTTTAAAAAACGAATAAATTGGATAAGTGCGTGTTGGACCTCGCACAATAAAGGTTACTACTAACCAATTTAAAATAAAAAGTAAATTTTGCAGATTTTTTTATTCCTGCTCTAGATGGAACAAGCTTATGGTTCACCCGATGATAAGTGGTAACCATCGCCTGTAACAAAGTATTTCCTAGTAAGTCATTTTTTTAATCAATTAACAAAAGAGCTTTGTCGCTCATGACACCCTGGTAATGAAACAAAAAAATTTACTAATTATATAGGTAAATACTTATTGAGCTACCTCCTATCTACTAACTTAAATAGTTTTTTGGCAGTATCTGATAACGGATCTGCCAAAATACTATTACAATGACCAATATTAAAATTAGAAGTATCTCTCCCACTAGCATTCTAAATAAAGTAGGTCATGCATCTTAGAAACGTTCCTTACTAATGCACTGCCCTGCGTCCATCAACTTGGCATACAGGTGTAAAGCCTCATTTGCCTTTAATTTCAACTGCAAACTTACCCTTCAAACTGAAACACAGCAATGCTGCTGGTGGCAGAAATAGATATGGTGGAATAGGTAGATGATTTTTGGTAATTTTATATGAAGCTTCCATGAACTGTTTGCAAACACACACAAGCATTACAGGTTGGTCGACTTCTCAAATACAACTAGAATTCAAGTTCTACTATTGTGGATATTTTTTTTTGTAGGTATACCTACCTACAAAAAACACACCTACCTAAAAGAATAGCGGTTAGACGAGACGCGTCTAATACGAAAATGCCAAGTATATTTCGTAAATCTATCAAAAAAAGTATTGAGTAAAACCTTACCGTGTTTTGAAAGACCTATTAAATGATTATTGATTCGGGTATTTATCGCGTATGTACCTTTTTTATTTGTTATCCCGACGTTTCGGCCGTATTGCAACAGGCGTGGTCACGGGTTAATCAATAATTATGTATATACAGTGATCGCGAAAGTTTGAAAAATCCTATTAAATGATACCCCATATGATGGGGTGCTTGGGAAAAAACCACACTCTACTTCGTTAAAAGAGTTACCAAAATGAAACAAGTTTGTTTAGTTTTATTTTAACTTAATATATGACACTGAAATATATCGTTATGCCATCTTGGCTTGACAGACAAACATAACGAAACTATATAAGTGTTTTATTATCTTTAAGAACCGTAGAATATGTTAATTAATATCCTGTAACAACTTTTTTTTTATTTAATGGTTGTAACAATTTAAATGGATTTATTATTTTTATGATAAGGATTCTTACTTCGCCTACAGAACCCTAAAAACATTCAGGATGCAGACAAATCGGATCAGGGGCCACTTAAGTGAATCCTCATTAAGTTTCATCAATAGTTTTGGAAGTAGATCATATTATGTAGTCGATTTTATTGTTTTTTCCATTTCTACATCATCCTCTCCATTCAAAGAATGTCTAAACGAGATTATTTTTTGCGATACAACCACTTATTGTGTATGGCCTGTTATTTGAACATGGAAGCGGGTTCGATTCCCGCCGCGGAACAAATGTTTGCATGATCTACAGATATTTGTTCCGGGTCTGGATGTTTTTCTATATAATATAAGTATGTATTAACAAAAAAAAGAATATAAGTATTTGTACAAGCTCTGCACAGTTTGGGGCTAGATAGCGCTGTGTGAAATGTCAAGCAATATATTTTATTTATATTCATTACTATGTATCTAAATTGTACCTATTTGATAAGGTGGCTCTAAATATGTTTTAAGCCAAATATGCAGTGTTTATTCATTACTAGTTTCTGCCAGCAGCTTCGCTTTCTTTTGTTTGAATCCAGGTGATAATCTAATAACAAACCAAATTTCATTAACATCGGTTCAGCCGTTTCGACATGATTGATTAACAAACAAATGAACAAACATCCAAACATTCACATTTATAATATTAGTGTGGTTGATCATACATTTAAAAAGCCGGACTTCTCCCAACTCTTGGTTTAGACCTTGAGACACCTGAATACAACCCAAACAGTATTCTTTTATATTGGAGGCCACGTGTTGCTTTTCTTTGCAGATACTCCCTACTTGTATAATGACGTCATTCTAGAGGCTACCTTGAAAGACTAAACGGAAGGGAGGTGTGTTAATAATATAACGTAGATAATTTATTAACAGAATTACAATAATATTATAAATGCGAAAGTTTGGATGTTTGTTTATTTTTTGTTTGTTTGTTACTCAATCACGTCGTAACGGGTAAACCGATTTCGATGAAATTTAGTGTGTAGGTACGTAGATTATAATCTGGATTAACACATAGGCTACTTTTTATCTCATAAATCAGGTCCAGTGCGATAAAAATGGGGGGTCAAGTCAAGTTGCAACAGCGAGTTTAGCTTTATTTCTAGGTTACCCACACATTAAGTACGCGTACGAAGTCGCAGGCAACAGCTAGTATATCTAGCTAGTAATCATAATCATATTACTATCATACCTTCATAAAAAATACATGAGAAAGTTGAATCAACGACCTCCGTGGCGCAGTGGGCGAATAGCCGGCTGAGACGCAGGAGGTAGCGGGTTCGATTCCCGCCGCGGAACAAATGTTTGCATTATCTACAGATATTTGTTCCGGGTCTGGATGTTTTTCTATATATCATAAGTATATATTTACAATAAAAAAGTATTTAAGTATTCTATCAGTTATCTGGTTCCCATAGTGCAAGCGCTGCTTAGTTTGGGGACTTTGGGGCTAGATAGCGCGGTGTGAAATGTCCAGCAATATTTATTTATTATTATTTATTTATTTATCTAAAGACAGTTGCAAACGATCTATAGATAGGTCAACTGCTCGAGATCTCTACCAGGCGTTAGTATTCCTAAGACACTGGCTGCATTGGCCAGCTGAATTTAAATACTTATGCGTTGCGAGTTTTGAGAACGTCAATAATATGTGATGATGTCGGTCCAAATGAATCGTCGATGAAAAATATTCCTAAAAACTTAAGTGCATGAAATTACTTATTAATATGGACAACTTTTACTCTGTAAACATTCAGTAACCTAAGAAAAACAGCTATTCAATAGCAAAGTGGGTTTTGAATAATACTAAGTTCTGAACTGACACGAGGATCACCCGTCTCGTGGCGTGGAATAACAAAACAGTTCTTCTACACTCGTATATTCTGATGGATATATGAGTACAGAAGAACATGAAACAAAAGCCTCAAGACTACGAGGGCATGTACTCCGAAGCTCATCATGCAGAGAGGCGAGAGGACCCGGGTCGTCTAAGTGGTCAGAGGCATATCAGGCATCTGATGTACCGCTGTTCGGAAGTGCCTCTGTGTCGGACTTGACCCAAAGTATATCTTGGCCTTCGACTATCGACTGGTCGTTGCAATAGAGCAGTAATATTTGCAATTCAGCGGGGCAATGCAGCCAATGTCATCGGGACACTTCCGCCTAGTAGTGATCTGGAGCAGTTAAGCTATCTATAGATCATTTGCAACGGTCTTAGATGTTTCTTGGTAAATATATATTTTTGTTTTTATACTATGTAGAAGGCACAAGCCTATGGCCCACCTGATGTTAAGTGGTAACCATCGCCTATAACAAAGTTTGCCTCGTAGGTCACGCTCCTTGGAAATGTGCCCTACGATGCACTTCGTGCCTGTGATTTCACCGGCAACCATACCCTTTAAACCGAAACACAGCAATGCTACTTGGCGGTAGAAATAGGTATGGTGGTAGCACTTCCTCAGGCGAGCCCTTTCACAAGAAACTCTACAACTCTTTATAATTCTATATTCTTTCTGTTAATAAATCCACACGTTTTTCAATCCAGTCCATCAAAAGGTTGCCGGGAAGAGATCGCTTTGAGCGATAAGGCCGCCCATTGTACCTGTCTAAGTTTTCTAGGTTAAGTTATTGTAATTTGGTGTAAGGTCAACTCGGCGAAGACCGTCTATCGGGAAAGATCGTACAACAAGAATTACAACTAATCCACGGGAAATACGAAGATGGCAATACAATCAGCGGAACAATAATACCATTTAAGTTCTTATTTATTGACATAGATGGCGGTATATGTAGGTTTAACTGAAAAAAAAAGCGGTTGTTAATTTAGTATGGTGAGCAACTGGCATTCGGAGTGTACCACGTGCTAACAAAAAAAGTTTTATCTGCTTAAATATCAATTATTTGAAAGATCGATGCAAGTAGGTTCATTCTTTATTAATTTATCTATTTGGTTATTAAATTATAATGGTATTATACCCGTTTTTACTAAGTTTTGGTTGAAGAACATAAAAACTAAGCTCAAAATAATGGAGCGGCGAAGACCGTCTAGGTCTTGGAGGGTAATAAGCGTCATATGCCGGTCTTCGCCGCACACAGAAATTGTCAACATTTGGTGTTTTTTTTAATAAAATAATAAAATATCTATAGGTACCTATATATACAATTTTCTAATACTAATACTTAATGTAATTTAGCATTTGTTATTCGAACCGCAATAAGTACTAAATAAAAGTATTTGTAAAATTTTTAAAAGTTTTTATTTATTTTAGCCATGGGAAAATATACTCGAAGAACGGAAAGAGGATCGTATTCGAAAGAGAAATTAAAGGAAGCAATACGTGAAGTTCAAAGCGGCAGGATGAGTGGCTATAAAGCATCAAAAACATACGTAAAAGGAAAAACTTTTACTTTTTTTGTTTATAAATTGAATAAAACAGAGCCGAACAGTTAGGATCAATTATTTTTTATGTTACAACTTTAAATATTTTTTTTCTCAATTTTTATATAAGGTTGTTGTCATTAATAAAACGAAGAATATTATGCTCAAAGAAAAGTAGAGAATTTTCGTTACTAATTTTAGGTTCTGCTTATGAATAGATTTTAAAGTTGGTACTTTCCTACGATTTTGGATCTCATCGTTCTAATACTATAAGGACATTTTGTTTGTAATTTAGCCTTTAACTTTATATAATCATTTAATAAAACTTTTCTTACTCATTAAAAAGCAGTGGGTTATTATTTAAGGTTTTGTACCCCTGGAATTACATGGTATGCCGGTCTTACCCGACAAATTCAGAATTTCGCGAAATTAGCGAAATGAAACCTTATTTTTTTATGTTTAGGGTACAAATATGAAATTTGGAAGGAACTACTATTTGCACACGCATTCATTCATACAGGTGTGCGTATCTATAGCTACATTAACTATCGCAAAGTAGAGAAATTTGCCACTAGACGGTCTAGCCCGACATGGAAGCCAAATCCGTCTATTTTCCCGTGTTTTAAAAAATGCTGTTTATTTTCTGAACCGACAGTTTCTTTGTCATTTTGACATATTTATTGTATGATCAACTAAATATACTAACATCTAGTTTAACCAAATTTGGATTTAAAATTATAGAATAGCCAAACCAAGACAATTTGTATCGTTTTAAATTTAGTATGCCGGTCTTCGCCGAGTTGACCTTAACATTAAAGACTTATCTATCTATAAATGCACCTTTTATCTATAAGTTATTTGAATATGATTTGGGTCGAACCGTGAACTCAAATGAGCGATCGAATGAATTTTAGATATCGTAGTAAAACATTGAGTTTACTCGCAAATTAGCAAATTAGTAGTAATGTGTTTTTAATAAAATCTCATCTTTCTTTCAAATAAATAAATGTGTATATTTATTCCAAAAATTATTAATAATATAGTACTTCCACGTTATAAAGTTTTAAAAACAAACAAAACAACACGGATATAGTAATATAAAGAAAAACAAATAGTTTAGAATCCAAAACATTAACATGACAATAATTAATAGTTTGTTTTGAATTCGCGTGGGCTTAAAAATTAATCAGGATTATGTATACCTGACCTTTTTCGAAATAGAAAAGCTGTGTGTCATCATAATAGTAGGTATGCTCTCGTGATATTACCTACTCTGTCTGTGTAGCATTACAAATCCCAAATATATATATAGTCCTACACATCGGTCTCGATGACGGCGACCTCAGCAAATTATGAAACACTAACCTAAAATGAATAAAGTGACGATAAACAAAATTAACCATAAACTAGGACATTATTTACATTTTTATAAAACTAATTAATATATAAACATCATAAACTAAGCAGAAATTATTTACATATCTTTAGCGTTAGATATATGGCTGGGAAGACCGAACTTAGCTTTAAAAATTGCACTATTGCACTAGGTGCCAATATAGTGGGCCTGCATCACTATACGTGTAGGTGTAGGAGGACTTAGGTACCTATCTATTTACGTAACTGGCGCTTTACATCGAGTGTGTTGAGTCGGTTTTCTTCAAAGGTTTTGATGTTATTATAAATGGTAGAGCGCCAAGACGACCTGTGTGAAGCGAGCTCCTCCCAACTTGCAGGGACCCCAAATCCCATCGATACGAAAATAAAATAAAACTAACCCTACAAGGTCTGGTAGTACGGCCCCCACTGGGGGAAAGGTAACCTAATAAATATTGCTAGGAGCCGTTGATGCAGACCGCATATGTATATAGGTGAAGCATATGTTTAACAGTGGACTATGGCTGATGATGATCATGGAAGTATGATCTCATACCGAAGCTATTCTTAGCTCATAAGGGCGCAAAGGTATGCGAACCAAAATCGCTTAGAACTTTCACAATCCGAGCATATTAATGTGATTTCAGTTGCATACTTTGTTGCAAACAAATTTTATATTCAAAAGCATTTAGCATAAATACTTCGCCTTATCTCTAAGCATTTAAGTTAATTTTAGCATATTTTCAAGATCCAGTGAATTCAAAGTACTTCAAAGTAAGATGGAAAAGAATTTTACACTTGGCAAGTTTTTTCGCTTTTTGATTGTGTTAAGTAAATTAATACAGAAAATACAGAACTATCGATATACATAAATATTATTTTAATTCTAAATAAAAAAGAGAACCTATTTTTTTTCTATTTTACATCGCTTTTAAAAATAAGGACTAAGAAGATGTGCGATGATTCACACGGCATTATCTTTATAATCAAAGTTGGCTCTGTGACCCAAATCCCTGCAACTACCAGTACTTTCATTGTGAACGCTAAACTACACCTACATATGCAACATACTTATATTGTAACTACACAACGCACTAACACAGATAAAACTATGCACACAGATGCAGTTGAACGTTCAACATGCAACCATGCAACTAACACAAACAAAGTGAAAGATATTTGCATTATAGACCTATTGAAAAAGGAATGTCTAGCTTAATTTCTTGTCTATTCACATACATTGATAGTGTATAATTAGAATTTAATATCGGAAATGGCAGCACTCACACATAGATACAGTGAATGCTCACGTTCATAAGGTTACTCTATTTGGTTATACGGCTGTGAGTGTGTGACAGTACTGTATTGTGCTTTGGCATTAGAGCGAGAAGAGATGCGTATAATATATCATTTAAGATCTAGGACACCATTCCCGCCTTGTTCTAATTAAGCACGAGAATTTGAAAATGATTAATGAGATGTGAGATGAATTTGGAGTACTATTGCGAAATGGTACACTCCATATGCCAAGTGTGTTCTGGATCACTTTTATAATCTCTTTGTTACAAAGAAAGAACCATATAATACCCATATAATTATGGGAAACTCATATTTACCTTCCTTTTGTTATTTTTGGTATCCTCCTGATGAACCAAATATGATAACCAAAACTGTTTCTTATCATTCCTTTCGTAAAATGTTTATATTGAATTTGCTTAATATAATTCATCAGTTTGCTTGTAAGTAGGTAAGTAACAATCGAACAAATTTGGGCTAATAAATCGATTTTGCAAAAAAATTATTGTTATGGCGAGCAGTGTATTTGAAGATAGTGTTTTAAATATTATATGGTGCACAAGAAAATATAATAGCCAAAGTCAAAACCATGTAATTGGAGGCAAATTGTATAACATTGTGCATCTTGACAACACAATGACAGCTATCAAAAGACGATTAGGTAAAAATAAAAGTGATGTTGTAAGATTTGTGCAACCGTATTTAGAGTATTTAGTAACGTTTCTGAATATTTTATATACGATTGGTATGTTTTAAAATCCTAGTCTCTGTTTCAAAATATAATATAAAAATATGTGAGTAAGATATTGTTTTCTAATTTGGACATCTAGAGAACTCTCATAAATGTCCAAATAAGAAAACCTTGCAGATTCATCAGCCTTACTTCAGATGCTATGATCTCCCACAAAGTGTAACAAATCTAGTCCAATATTGTAATTGGGGCATAATTGTTAGCATTCCTTAATATCTACATTCCAAAACGAAATTCAAAACGAAATTGTGGGTATCAGACAGAAATTTGGCAGATTATTCGTAAAAATCTACGCTTGTGTCTCGATTCCCTTAGTCATCTATAACTAAGCACAAGATTGAATTGACTTTTTTAACTACTTCGTATTGTACACTTATAATCCTGTATTATACAGGATTATAAGTGTAAGTTCTACGCATTCAGTATAACTAAATACCTATCAACTTTAGATTATAGATAATCGCACTGTAAATACTCAAATAAAACGAATCCTAAATTTAAGTGCAATCTAATAATAGGGCAGACAGCCGCACCGTAATGAAATTACTCTTTCGTTTAAAATGTCAAACTGTATGCAACTTCAAATTACAACAAGTATACTGCACTGAAAACTTTCAGTTCTACACTAATTACTTTAGCATCTCGCAATCCTCACCGGAAACAAATCTAAAAGAAATTGATTACTTCCAGTGATCATTCAAATCAGTGTCATATAGACATAATCTTTACAACGACGTTGCATAACGCTGACGTAACCGAAACGAGCTCGGCGAAAGTTGCCACGGCAATTTCACTCTGCTCCCTATCTTTCTCTCCATCACCTATCTCTTTCTTACCTTTCACTTTTCCAATACGCCCTCTTGCTTGCACATCAACTGGTTCTGCATCTTTATCGCTTACGCAACTTTCTGCTATAGCTATCTCTTTCGTTTGCTTCTTCACGGTTGTTAGTGTGGACCATTTTTTTTGGTTTTCGCACGCGCTGGAGGCGTTGACGTAATCTATTGTTTTCTTGCTTGTTTGCTCTTCAGCGAACTACGAGGGAATTTAGCTTTTTTCGTTGTTTTATGAGATATCAGTTTCAATAGTAATTATACTCGCAACTGAGTCATTTGATAGTCGATAAGTTTTATGACACCACTATTAAAATAATAAAAACGGTAGCCTACAAACGTTTGTAACACTAAAGGACACCAACACTTGCAATAAAACAATACTTGTTATTTACCATAACGCATTAAAAAAATAAGTTTTGCCTAAGAATTTTTTGGGCGCTAGCTTCAAAAAAGTCCATGTGATAGACATATTTGTGTATGAGCATTATTTTGCTGAAAACACTGAATCCATTAGAATTTATTTGTTTTTTATACCCCTATAAATATTTTGTTGTGGTTTTTATTTTTTAATTTTGTGATGATGCGGTTTTATCCTCACAAAAATGGTCAACGTCTTAGGGTGTCAACTTTGCGTTGTATACATTTTTTTTATGATCTCCGTGGCGCAGTGGGCGATTAGCCGGCTGAAACGCAGGAACTAGCGAGTTCGATTCCCGCCGCGGAACAACTGTTTGCATGATCTACAGATATTTGTTGCGGGTCTGGATGATTTCCTATATACGGGTGTGGTGTAATGAGTGGATAATAGGGTACCTGCGGGTAGGGGCAATTGTGGCGGTTCAGAAAAATATTTGTTATGCTCAGTAAAAGTGCCTCGGTTTTCGAGATATTCGACATTTTCGAAATTTAAGAAATATTTCACCCTTCGTCACTATTTTTGGCGCCAAGACTGCAAATGATTTTTTTTTTCTATCTGTTTTTTGGATAGTATTCTTGGATAGATGTGCTATCGAATGGAAACTATTATTTTTATAACACAAGCACAGTTATGTTTTTAAAATAAGATTTCACTAAAATTTTACTTGCTTTCGTTTGTTTTCCTGACCTTTACCCTTCTGTGGTGTAAAAAAAATGTATGGTCACTTGAATGCCAAATTTTAAAAAAATTAGCCTATTTCATCGAGATTCCGAAATGGTATATTACATATCATTGTCACAACTTGATTCAAAATTAATTCCAACCAAACTTATCAAGGAGTAATTTAAAGAAATATTTTTAACATTAATTAGCAATAATTGTCTACTGTTCGCAGAACTACTAGTAATTCTTGGAACAGATTGGTTCCCGGCCCAGCGGCAATCGACACTATGTCTATCTTGCTCTTTCATGCTATGAGTGAAAGAGAACTATCGTTTCGCGTAACGCATTTTTATGATTTTCGAGTCAGTGTGCTATCATGCTACTCCCGTACAACAACGTGTTATCCTGTTTTGGATTGATACTCGTCGATTTTGTGCAGTGATTTCGGACTTTGTTTTGCCTAGCGATTTGGACGTCTTAATTTTGTGAACCTAACGATTTTGTGCTGTGATCTCGGACTTGATTTGCTTTGTAATTTGGATTTTTTGGTATTGCATATTGATTGCAATGCCTCAGCTATACACTGCGTCTAAATATGCGCAAATGCATTTAATCTACGGCGAGTGTGGTGGTAACGCCAATCGAGCAGCAGCACTGTATCGGGAAAGATTTCCCAATGCACGCCATCCCGATTATCGTGTGTTTATTCGCGTACACAATGCTTACATGGAAGGTCGAATTCCTGGAAGTGGCATCGGTGGCACGAGTTCTGGGAGACCACAAGTACATAATGAAGAGGACGTACTTGATGAAATTGCTGCTGATCCGACCACATCTGTGCGCGTAATAGCCTCTAATACTGGTATGTCAGCAAGAACAGTGCACCGAATTTTAAAAAGAGAAAAATTACATCATTTTCACTACCAGCGCGTGCAATGTTTGCAGCCAAGAGATTACCCTGCACGAGTTGCATTTTGCCAAACAATGCTGAGAAAAATGAACGCTGATCCCGATTTCTTCGATAAAATTTTGTGGAGCGACGAATCCACGTGCAAAAAAGATGGGTATTTTAATATGCACAATCTGCACAGTTGGCAGCGTACAAACCCTCATTTGGCCAGAGAAGACAGGTCCCAGTACAAGTTCAAAATTAATTTATGGACTGGAATTATAAATGGCAAAATCATCAGACCATTCGAATTGTCTGGAACATTGACTGCAGAAACGTATTTACATTTTTTACGGCACAAACTTCCACTTTTATTAGAAGATGCTTCATTAGAAGATAGAAGAAGAATGTGGCTGCAGCACGATGGTTGCCCCGCTCATTACGCTCGAAATGTTCGACAATACCTCGATGAAACATATCGTCGACGATGGATCGGTCGTTTGGGGACAATTTTGTGGCCACCTCGTTCACCAGACCTCAACCCATTGGACTTTTTTTACTGGGGATGCCTTAAAGAAAAGGTTTATAAAGACCCAATCAATACAGTGGACCAGCTACGGGAGCGTGTGCGATTAGCTGCTCAGAAAATCACAGAGCAAAGAATTGCGAACAGGATTAAAAGATCTTTTATCAAAAGGTGCAGAGCATGCATCAGAGCACGTGGTGGCCTTTTCGAACACCTTTTGTAATAGTAAATTTAATAAATGAAATGCATTTAAAATTTATTGTTTCGTTTTATTTCATTACCGAATTTTAAACTAACGTTTTTAGGTGATTTTAAGTAATGAAGTAAATTTTAGTACTATTTGTAATTTTATAATAATTAGCTCTACCCATTTTAATAGGAGTTACTTTTGAATCAACGGAAATACCATGTAATATACCATTTCGGAATCTCGATGAAATAGGCTAATTTTTTTAAAATTTGGCATTCAAGTGACCATACATTTTTTTTACACCACAGAAGGGTAAAGGTCAGGAAAACAAACGAAAGCAAGTAAAATTTTAGTGAAATCTTATTTTAAAAACATAACTGTGCTTGTGTTATAAAAATAATAGTTTCCATTCGATAGCACATCTATCCAAGAATACTATCCAAAAACTAGATAGAAAAAAAAATTCATTTGCAGTCTTGGCGCCAAAAATAGGGACGAAGGGTGAAATATTTCTTAAATTTCGAAAATGTCGAATATCTCGAAAACCGAGGGACTTTTACTGAACATAACAAATATTTTTCTGAACCGCCACAATGGCCCCTACCCGCAGGTACCCTATTATCCACTCATTACGCCACACCCTGTATTATAAGTATGTTTACAAAAAAAAGTATATAAGTATTCTATCAGTTATCTGGTTCCCATAGTACAAGCTCTGCTTAGTTAGGGGCTAGATGGCGCTGTCACGGTTGACTGGTAGAAAATGCTTTTAGCATTAAGTTCTCCATTTGTACATATTTCTGTTTATGTAATAAAGAATTATAACAAAACAAATAATTAAATATGGTATTGACCTAATTTATTTAAAATCTCAGATTTAAAGCACTTGTAACTTATTAGTCATTTTTTCTCTTTGGGTCTAGTGGGATTTTATCACAAAAAAATTGGGAGCCACTGGGAAATGCTTAATAGTTCTATACTACTGCATTTTCAGTGTTCATTATGTATCCATGTACTGTGTGTTTAGTCCAACAATGAACGAATTTATAAATTTTTTAAGCAACTATAACTTGAAATAAGGAAATTAGATTGTCTGGAAGAAATCGCTTCTGAGCGATAAGACCGCCCATTGTACTTGTGACTTTGTGTTTTTATATTTATGTTTGTTTCTTCTGTGATGTACAATAGTGGTTTTTATTCATTCATTAAAACTTTTAAAGTATGATAATGATCCCAAGTTAATCGTAATCAAGTTAATCGTAAGTTACTATCTTTACGCATACCTTTTATCCTAAGTTATCTCAAATCTTTTTTCAAAAGTCTTTTTTTTTAGTTTTCTAGATGCCTTCTGGATCAATATTGTCAACCCTTTTATTTTTTTATTTTTTGTTATATTTAATCAATTTGACCTTTTGCAAGTTCAAGATAAGGATTGTATAGGTACTACTGCAGCCTCCATAAATAGTTGGTCAAATCTACACGTGTCAGAATTATTAAAAATATGTAAATGATGCCAAGTTGCCTCCAATGTTCACGCGTTTTCTTCACGCGCATTTACGCCCAAGGTTAACGTTGAAAGTAAACTGGCCAATGACGCCACTTTTACTACAACAACTAAATACGTACACTCAGCAATATTTGTTGATTAGCAGTTAAGAAATCTATTCCATCTAAAAAACCTGATCTCTCTGTGTCAGGCACTAAAGAGGCTGCGACCTTCACTCGGCGAGTTAAGCGCCGTTAAAATTATATTCAATAGATAAATGTAAAAATCCTCAGTTTTGTCAACTTATGTTGCTGACTGCACTCATAGCTAAATGCATGTATTTTAAGTTTTGTACCTATCAGAGAATTTGCGTGAACGTAAACGAAGCTTAAACAAGGATCTGTATTTCCTTGAAATGTTGTTCCTAGGTATATTTTTAGATAGTTTGCGCGTAAGTGCTTATAGAGGATGCAGTGCAAATAAAAACTAGCAATATTTTGCATTCTACCAGGTAATGCAGTGCTCTTTGTATGTATTTTTATTATGATCCTAAGTGCATTTTGATTTTCAAAACAGAATACAGCGATGTAAACTTTAACTATGTAAATCTGATCTGCATTTTAACTTCGCAAAAGGCTGCATTCAAATCGGCTAAGCAGTTTTGGAGGTACATAAAAAATAACATAGGTGCGCTAAAAACTAAAAACACCCAGTACTTGTACCGGCTGACACAAAAATGCATAGAATTAAATTAAATTAAATTCAACTATGATGGACATTTTACACAGCGCCATCTAGCTCCAAACTAAGCAAAGCTTGTACTATGGGATCAGATAACTGATAGAATATATTATATGCTCTTTTTTTGTAAATACATACTTGTAATACATACATATTATATCTGTAAATCATGTCAACATTTGTTCTGTGGTGGGAATCGAACCCGCAACCTCCTGCGTCTAAGACACCTCCGAGTAGGTTATCCGCCTACTGTGACACGGTGGTCGTCTCATCACGCAAATACGAAAAAGATCAACCGGGCGGAACTGATTTTATTTTGATTAGGATTTGATGCGTCTATTATTATGGATATCTTCTAATTATATACCTTTTTGGTGGTTTATTTTTAACTTGAAATGTATTTTTTTTTTCTATATTTTGACATATCTGGTTTATCTATCGTTACGAAATAAATAAGAAATAAATAATGCTGCATATTTCACACAGCGCCATCCAGTCCCAAACTAAGCAAAACTATGGCAACCAGATAACTGATAGAATACTTATATACATTTTTTTTGTAACTACTATATACATGCTTATCTATAAATATATAAAACAAAGTCGGGTTAGTTACACCGTTTGTAACTCAAGAACGGCTAGAGCTATTTCTATGAAATTTGGTATATTGATAGATTATGATCGGGATTGAAACATAGGCTACTTTTTACCTAACGGGGCAGAAGGAGGGTTATGTTTTTATGGACAAACCACGCGTGTAAAACCGCGGGTCAGCTAGTAATATATAGAGAAACAACCACTAAATGAGTGTCGTTTATCACTGACTTCCAAATGCAGGGTTTTAATATCATAACATTTATCAAATTAATTACTTGAGCTATGTAGGAATCATTTGCAGCGGACTTTAGATGATTTGAATGTATCTTTTGATTTTTTAAGGCTTAATGTGAATATTATTTCTGTTAATAAATACAGATACGTTAATAAGTAATTAATACAAGTTATTTTATTCAAAAATTATAATTGACTCAGAAAACAGACTATGAATATTTTTTTCAATTATTTTGATTTAAAAATTAACCTACTGAACCTTTTTAGGGTTCCGTACCCAAAGGGTAAAACGGGAACCCTATTACTAAGACTCCGCTGTCTGTCCGTCTGTCACCAGGTTGTATCTCATGAACCGTGATAGTTAGAGAGTTGAAATTTTCACAAATGATGTATTTCTATTGCCGCTATAACAGCATATACTAAAAACAGAATAAAAAAAATATTTAAGGGGGCTCCCATACAATAAACGTGATTTTTTTGCTAGTTTTTGCTCGATATTGATAACGGCAACATGTAGACTCTTGAAATATTCATAGAATATTTAGTTGTATATTCACTACAAAAATAAATAATTAAATTAAAATATAACAAATATTTAATGGGGGCTCCCATACAACAAACGTGACCCTTCGTGCGCGAGTCTGACTTGCACTTGGCCGGTTTTATTTTATTTGTACTTTCATATAAGAATATAAAAATAAAAAATTAGCCATAGAAAAGGAAGGAATTTTTCAAATCGGTTGATAAATGACAGACTTCATAGGCAACAAATATTTAAAAAAATACAACTGAATTGAGAACCTCCTTTTTTTGAAGTCAGTTAAAAACTTACTATAAGATTAGTGACCTTTTTCAGTAATCTACTAATTTGTAGGCATTAAACCGTCAGGCACCACAACCATACAAAAATGGATAGGTGATTCTTAAGGGGTTAGTCATTTTACGTTGAATGTTAAAAGGAAAACTGCAATGCGTGTTAAATAATTATCTTTAAAATATTTTAAGCTAATAATATCTGCAACTGAGTATTCTACAATTCCTAAGCCCACAATCTTCATACAAGAGGCATTTAGCGTGGCCTAGATAACCCACAGCCTGCCAGAGGGCTACTTCCACAGATTCGGCCGCATGCCCAAGGTTGACGGAAAGTGAACCGACGGACATTCCAATAGAGCCGTGGTACGCACTTTCGCCCCACAAGGCTACGGCGGTCTATCCTTATCTCGCGATCTGCATATGCCAGTGTGTTTCCTCTATTTACTTGCGTCTATTAATAGATTTGTTACTAGGCTTTTGTAAATAAAGAAAAGAAAGAATGAAAATACATTAATTTGAGACATACACAGTACATACCATTACTCATATAACTACTTAAATAAAGATTATAAAAAATTAAAAATTATATAAAATAGGTAGGATTTTTAATCGAAGCGATTGAAAAATCTACTGCTGGGCGTAGGTCTCTCTTATGGTGCGCCACTGAACCTGATCTTCGGCTCTTGTCATCCATGCTCTACCACTTACCAATGCGCAGATCTATCCGGTCGTCTATCCAGCCAATGGGCATCCTACTACGCTTGCCCAAGCGTGGTCTCCACTGTAGAATATGTTTATAGAATAATTTTTTAAATTGCTATATTAGAATATGTTAGCGCGGTTACAAATATAGATATACACGGCAATTTAAGAACTTCTTCATGTATTCATTAATATACTATTTCTACTTTATTGTTTATTATTTTCTTAACAATAAACTAAAAAAACGTTTGTACAAAAAGAGAACTTTAACTTAAAGTCAAAGTCAAACATGTTGTTTTACTAATTTATAATATCTAAGTGTTTCTGTTTGAAACATGCACCCTGCAAGGGGCGTGCAATTTAATGCTAGATTCACATAATTTTACAAGTAAATCGCTCCATTTTTTAACCAGTCTTGGTCAACGGCTTCGTTTGAAAGAATGATGAATCAATTTCAATGATTTTATTTTAAATTATTATTCGTAAAATATAACTAGCAGTACTGTGCTACTGCAGGGCCAAAGCCTCCCTTTCCTTCTTCCACTCTTCGTAATTTAATGCTGAAGCAGGCCATGTACTTAGATAGTTTAACTATATAATTTACGTAACACACACAGAATATATATAAAATAAATAATAAATAAATATTGCTGGACATTTCACACAGCGCTATCTAGCCCCAAACTAGGCAAAGCTTGAACTATGTAACCATGTATGGGAACCAGATAACTGATAGAATACTTATAAATATTTTTTTTTTGTAAATACATAATTATAATATATAGAAAAGCACCCAGACACGGAACAAATATCTGTAGATCATGCAAACATTTGTTCCGCGGCGGGAATCGAACCCGCTACCTCTTGCGTCTCAGCCGGCTTTACGCCCACTGCTCCACGGAGGCAGTCAAAAGGTTACTTAGATTTGTGTTTACCGTGAACTGAAGTTTCAGATAGAGGTTTTTACATATTGCTTTTATCTTGAATTAAAATCATATTCATTATTTTAATTCACGATTTATTTTATTCATTACTAATTTATATTAATAGAAATACAAATAATGTAATGGTTTTCCCATCAGTAATATATTTTGGAGTTTCCCATCTGGTTTTCAGAAGGAATGTCAATTAATTTCTCTGACATTATATTATATTGTTTTCCTGTTTAAAATGTATTTGCATACCAACGGTAAACAAACCGTAGCACAATACTGAGTCGAACTTAGATACAAAAAAAACAAAAACTGGATTACTGCAGATTTTATAGGAAAAAAGTAATAAAATAAGTCTCTTATATAATTTTGATCCTAAATAAAAAGGAAAAAGACACTAATGGCTTACGTATTTGATAAACATAAAGATAAAAATCATTTATTCGCAGAAAATAAGTACAATTTTACACTGGTCTTAATGTATACAATTTAAGCTCAATTAACATACTGACTGCCTCCGTGGCGATGGTGTGGGTTCGATTCCCGCCGTGGAACAAATGTTTGCATGATCTACAGATATCAGTTCCGTGTCTGGGTGTTTTTCTATATATTATAAGTATGTATTTACAAAAAAAGAATATAAGTATTTGTACAAGCTCAGCACAGTTTGGGGCTAGATAGCGCTGTGTGAAATGTCAAGCAATATTTATTTATATTCATTACTATGTATGTATTCTATCAGTTATCTGGTCCCCATAGTACAAGCTCTGCTTAGTTTGGGGCTAGATAGCGCTGTGTGAAATGTCCAGCGATCTTTATTTATTTAACATTCTACCAGATAATGTCCTGGTGTGCAAATACTACATAAAATAATTACAAATTTAAATTACTGTCCATTCTATGTCCTAAAAAAATAGTTGTTTTGTTCCCTAAACATGTTACAAAAAAATGACGATAAAATCAAAACAAATTAGGTAATGTGTACTTATAACTAAAATATTCCGCAATGGTGTTAAAACATTTGTATGATAACCATTTATTAATACTGAGAGGTAATTGAGATAAAAAGGATTTATGGAGATACAAATAGTATATCAATACATCCTTTTTATCTTGCTTGTTTCATTTCAAGTCACCTTTAGAAGACTCACTGAGTCACCCGGTCGCTGTGACCTTTCCTTTTTATTTTAGCAGTTAAATCATCGCCGGAAGTGCTAATCAGGATTCCGCGCCCTTTTTAGTAATTTCGCTTAATCTCTGTTTTGTTTTTATCCCAAATCCGTGTTGGAGAATTCCAGCAAGTATGCTATATTGACACATCTTTACAGATTTTATAATAGTATTTTTCAAACTTTCGCGATCACTGTACATAATTATTGATTAAAACGGGTATTTGTCGCGTATGTAACTATTTTACTTGTTATCCCGACGTTTCGGCTGTATTGCAATGGTCACGGGTTGACTGGAATAGTTGGAGCTACCGTCGAGAAGTGTGGGAAGCTGCAGCAACTACCCTCACTTAGTCTTCAGAATTAGAAATGTCCTCGTTCATATTACGACACACTACACTAACCGTATCCACGCACTGAGACGACCGATCACGACGCGCACACCTACCAATCACCGGGCTCCAGGACGCTGAGAGTATATAGCCATCTTCCCGATTGAAATTTAGAAATTTCTTGATTTAAATCGCTTCACGAATTATTCTCTTGTAATAATGGCGTTCACTAGAGAGAACCTTAGGATCATGAAGTTCAGTCCAATGATTCGGTCCCGAGTCTACCAGATGCTCTGCTATCGCTGACTTGTTTACCTGGCGATTTTTGACAGCTGTGATATGCTCTTTGACACGCTCGGCTATGGTACGTTTGGTTTGCCCGATGTAAGAGCGGCCACAGCTACAGTCTATCTTATAAACACCAGGCATCTGCAGAGGTATGACATCCTTTGGAGTCCGTAAATGCTTGGCCATCTTTGAAAGAGGAGTGAAAACCGACGTAATTGAAAACTTCTTCAACACATTTTCAATTTTATCCGTCACCCCTTTCAAGTAAGGCAAAAACGGGAATAGGTGATAAATCCCGTAAATATTTATAATTAGTTGGCAGTGCACAGTGGTCGAAATTTGAACGTACCTAATTCAGTTTTTATTTTTTTTTAACACATAGTATTTCAAAATTTTTCAAATATTATATATTATATGTATTTATTATTTAATATATAGATTTGTAAATATTTTTTCTTCATATAAACTTTAACTATGCTAAATCTCACACTCCTCCGTACGCACAGTGCGCTTAAAAAGGGGTACAAAGTTTCTTCACGTTTTCATATAAAGATGATACATAAATTACGAAAGTTTTTTTGGTAAAATTTGTATCTTTTATTTATGTAACGCAAGACAGTTGTGTAGTGTACTAATGAATTACTACATTTAATATTTATGTTGGTATTAAACAGCTGTACTTATTTTGGGGCTGATATGACGCGGTGCACGATTGCTAGCTTTGGTTCTTAATATATGAGCCAGGTAAAGCAATGTCCCGCGCGATCACCCATAACATCGGTGACAGCTTAAATCATTCCCACTGAGCAGTATTTCTAGATGGCTATTTTTGGGAGGCCTAAGTACTTCCAGAGTCGGCCACAGTTTACTATTTCTAAAAAGTTTTACAGCCAGTTTTAACACTAGTTACAATTGGTACATTGTAACTAAATACAGGCCAGTCCTGAAGATGGACGACCTACGTGGTGCAGTGGGCGAATAGCCGGCTAAGACGCAGAATGTAGTGGGTTCGATTCCCGCCGCGGAACAAATGTTTGCATGATCTACAGATATTTGTTCCGGGTCTGGTTGTTTCTCTATATATTATAAGTATGTATTTACAAAAAAAAATGTATATAAGTATTCTATCAGTTATCTGGTTCCCATAG
This sequence comes from Philereme transversata, assembly GCA_963924445.1. Lineage (NCBI taxonomy): Eukaryota > Metazoa > Arthropoda > Insecta > Lepidoptera > Geometridae > Philereme > Philereme transversata. Next base: position 19,734,401 of record OZ004342.1, read on the forward strand.
TACAAGCTCTGCTTAGTTTGGTGCTAGATAGTGTTGTGTGAAATGTCCAGCAATATTTATTTTATTGTTTTATTTATAGGTCTGAATGGACTGTATTGCTCTTAAACCTATTCTGTATTTTGCATGCCAATGTGTTTGGTGATATGTGAGACCCCAGAATTATAAAATAGCTTATGAAGGTAGGTACCTACTATACATTTAGCAAATAAATAATTTGTAATTTGTATATGATGTAATTTCCGGCTTAATTGGTACGTCAAGATACTTAAGTGAATTACACTACTATCAAACTAATATTATAACTGCGAAAGTTTGGATGTTTGTTTATTTATTTGTTTGTTACTCAATCACGTCGTAATGGCTGAACCGATTTTGATGAAATTTAGTAGGCATATACGTAGATTATAACCTGGATTAACACATAGGCTACTTTTTATCCCATAAATGAGGTCCCATGGGATAAAAATGGGGTGTCAAGTCAAGTTGCAACAGCGAGTTTAGCTTTATTTCTAGGTTACCTACACATTCAGTAGTGTAATGCGCACGAAGTCGCGCGTAACAGCTAGTTAAATATATGTTTCATCTTTCATTAACATTTTTAAGGTTGCAATAAAGATTAAATCCGCTAAGCTATCCGACCTTCCTTCGCGTTTTGCCCAAAATTGCCGAAGCACGTGACTCGCCCAGATTTATATCCACACAAATGTGAAAATAGCAGCAATGTGACAAAATTTCACAACTAACACCGCGGCAGCCATTGTGGTCTGTTGCAAAACTATGGGACCATAAGGCTCGCCAGGCCATGGTTTTGCGAAATTCCGCCCAGCCTGGCCGTGAAAGGTAACATTGCATAGAAGTGACACTCCGTACTAAACGAGTACTAAGGAATCTTCTTATCTGGTTCCCATAGTACAAGCTCTGCTTAGTTTGAGGCTAGATAGCACTGTGTGAAATGTCAAGCAATATTTATTTATTTATTTATTTACTGTTGGTTAAATTAAGCCTTCTCTATAGATTTTTAAAACCACCATTCGGGTCCAGGCTGCGAGGTGCAGCATGAACCCGATTGGTCGTTTTGGAACTAAACTATTATTAGGTCACCTTTTCTTCAACTGAGCGGCCATCCTCTCGAGAACTTATCTACCCCAACAGCAGTCAGGTCTCCAATAGTAACTTAATTAGCAATCTAATTAGTAAAATTAAACGGGAGTTGCGTTTCTATACGCATTACTTGTTTTATGGAATAGGTACCTACGGGCAGAGGTCACCCAGCTAGGTGCGGGATCTGGCAATTTTCCTTTGTATATTATCTATTTAAATAAGCCTTTAAGACATTAGCGAGATAGATTGATGATATTGAAATTGCCTTAAAACAATTAAAGGTTAACCTTTGTTTTGTAAGAGAACGTCAAGATTAATTTTGAAGACAGGTGACGTGATGACAGGTTAATGAAAGAATATGACCTTATACAGGGTGTCACAGAACTAGTATATTATCCCAGGGGAGGACCATTCTTGACATATCTATTCGAGAATCTACGATTCTACGACTTTTGTGAATTCTGAAGAATCACTTAGTGAAAATCAGCTGATTTCAGGTAAAATTCTGTTTATAAAAAGTTTTAGGTAAAAAACTTTACTTAGTCAAACATTACGTTTGTTTATGTTAAGCTTGAGGGAACGCGCAAAGCTTAAAAACAGCTGATTTCAAGTCAAACTTCAAGAAATTTATCAAGAATAATAATATGATGAATTATTATTATTTTCTATGAAAAGTTGTTAATTTGAATCAGGCTTAAAATACTAGTTGCAGGATTGAAGACCTGACCCTGTATTGAAGTTCAAGCAAACGTAGAGTGGGGCGCCCCCCGGCTAGGTGAAGGAATTATCAACGGAAGGTGGCGGGTAGAAAGTGGATGAGAGGAGCCGAAGGCTTCTCATAACTCTGTAAAAATTGCAAAATAAACAGTTGAATTACCAATACACACACACACACACACACAAACACACACACACATACACACACACAAGCACACACCCTCTCATACATACACACTAACTCACACACACACAAACTCATATAATCAGACATGCTTATTTTGTATAATTTAAAAAATAATAGTAATAATGATAATTGGAAATAATACACTCTGGAGGGGGGCGTTAGTGTTCGCGACACAGTTTATAACTTCTGCGAATACTATCGTGTTCCAGTATTGTTGTACCATGTTTTTGTTCCAAAATAAAGTTATTTGATTTTATTTGATTTGAATAGACCGCTGCAAGTGATCTATTACTTGCTCAATAGATATCTAGTGAATAGATAGCTCAACTGCTGTAGATCACTACCAAGCGGAAGTATCCCCAAGGCATGGCTCCGTTGTCCCGCTGAAATGCAATATTAAATGTATGTGTTGTAGATAAACCTCCAGGATCACAAGATAAGGAATACTAAAACAATAATAATAATACTGCGTGTCACCGCATTTACGACATTAATTTAAATCACGGGTAGGGCTGATGGCTGTATTGTAAAATAGTTGTTTTTTCAACTTTTGTTAATGTTCAATCTACCTTAATTTAAAGTCCATTCAATGAAACAGCCTGTATCAATAGTTAAACAAATCATATTGTAATTATGTAAGTAGGTACCTGTTAAATTGACTAAGCGGCATCGGCGCAAAGGTGCCGCCGATTTAAGTTAAAAATTGTGTGTTGAAAATGTATTTACTGGATAAATATTCAAGCTACTGGTATTAAACCAATCTCTGAAATCAGTTAATACGATTCTGCGTATGTGTTTCGAATTAATGTCGTAAATGCGGTGACAGATTGTATAATATAACGTGTATTTCAGGCAACGTGTAAAAAAAATATCAATACAAGTGGCCATAACTCTAAATACCTTGCACACATAATACATACATAATAGAAGTAACTTATTAATAAAATACAACCGACTTCAGAAAACAGTTAAAATAACAAAACTACTGAACCGATTTTAATTATATTTAAAAATATATATTCATTCAATTAAAAAAATAAGTTTCCAAATCGGTTGATAAATGACAGAGTTCTCACCTTCTTTTTTGAAGTCTGTTTAAAATATTAAACTACATAATTAATTATGGTTTTCTCTGCGTTTGCGCCTCCCTTTAGCGTCCCCGAATGTCTAATGATCCCCGATAATAGCCATCTTCAAATACCTATCCTTCACACAAAGGTATTATCAAATAAGTAGCGTCGAACATTATAACTTATTTCGGTTCATTAGATAGTTGATTGGGTACCGAAGGCTGTTCGAAGGTATCGAATAGGCTGTGGATGTACGAACTTTGACTCCGATGAGACTTGTATCTAGGCCATCGATAGGTCTTTGCCACAGCAAAACAACTTTTAATATAAAATGAGCTTTATGATACTGAGAATATGGATCAAATGCAAGCGGGCTATTTCAATTCCAAAAAACAATATTATCTGTGCTCTGTTTCGATTGGTGTTTCTATATTTATAAAAGTTATGGAACAAAAAAATATAACCTGTAATTCATCGAATCCCTAGTGTTTTTTAGGCACTAGCAAAACTTATTAAATAAATATTGCTGGACATTTCACACAGCACTATCTAGCCCCAAACTAAACAAAGCTTGTACTATGGGAACCAGATAACTGATAGAATACTGATATCCTTTTTTTGTAAATACATACATTTAATTTATAGAAATATATCCAGACCCGGAACACATATCAGTATATCATGCAAACATTTTTTGCGATGCAGGAATTGGAGATTTCTGAGTCATCTACATTAGACAGAGCTACCATTTCACAGATACACCAACCTCGCCGGCGAGGTCGACGAGTCCCTTCAGTCGCCGCCTATACGAGGTATAAATGTACCCGAGCGTTTCTCTCCTATCCCCATCCTGGCAACGACCTAGCTGGAGTTCCTAACTGGTACCCTTGTGCTAGTTGCCTCATCAAAACTTAAAGGGCTGAGCGCCATCTGCGCTCGCCAAAAGTTCGGTTAAGCTGCAATGGCCTCAGAGGCCCACAGCGAGAAATGTGTATTCGAAAAAAAAACATAAATTGTACAATGTTTGGCGATCGATGGAGCGCTTCGTGCGCAACTCATTAGAAAATTCTAGAATCGAATTCAAACACTGCCCTTTGTAAAAGTCTAATAGAGAAAATACCTATTTTGCTCGCTTTTATTGCGTAACAAAACGTCGTATTTCGAATAGACGGGATGAAAATAACCTATAACCTATAGTTTTACTAAACTTATCCAAACACGAACTGAATACTATTTTCACTAAAAACGGGATATTTACCTTATCTGTGAGTGTTGAGTATCCCGATATTTTAACGAAGTTAAACGAACTGAATAAATTAAAACCATTTATTACTTGACCAAAATAAAATAAAACCAATCAGTTATTTGCCTCATTTCACGCCGCTGTTGAATCAATTAAAAAGTCATTACATTTCGAACAAAAATAGATTAATTACCCAGTACTTTCGACACATAATTAAATATCTAATGAGAGCACATTACGTCACGATAGTGAACTATTTCTCATTAACTGGTTTATGGTTTTTGATAAAATATGTACTGTTTAACTCATTAGCGAAAGACGATAACCAATATTGGTTAAAAACAGAAAAAAACAAGGATTTTCCCAAAATATTGTTTCTATGTGTCGATAACATAATTATGAAACATAATAAGTTTGACATTAAATTGGTAGGTATTTTGCTTGTAGAAAGAACAGGAAACAAAAATGGGAAAAATCTTAAAATTTAGTAGATACGGAAACTTTTACAGACTATTCTTGAAAACTTTGTTTTGTTATTTCTCTTTGGGTTTCTAATCACCCCTCCAAATGTTACTATTGATATTCTAGTTTTTTTGTTAAAAAAATACTTTTTAAAAAGTAACTTTTATACATTGTGTAATTGGAACCGCAAATGGATTCAAATGAGCCCAAAAACTAGCCTACTATTCAAAAGTTCCTTTGTCTCCATCATGAGAACACCTCCATGATATTATACTATTGCATTGTCACCGAAGTTACATAATTTATACCAGATTGCAGCTAAATCGGTTGAGGGGAACTGGTATAAAATTCAGTTGTATGATTTGAGCATATATACAAGGCAATTTAAATATTGAATTTAAGCTTCTAAAAAAGAACGCCTTGGAAACAAATACCCCCCAAGTTCAAATTTAACTTTCCTTTCACCCCGACGCATCCGTTCAAGTAGGTACGGACAGCGTCATTAACTTAACTTAAGCGTCATTATCCCTGGTAAATGGAAATAAAAAATGTTAGAATGATGATTTCCATTAAGTTTGTTTACTGAAATATAGATTCTATCTAAACACACGACGAGTAATAAAAACTTTTTGGAAATCATCCTTTTACAAGTTTTTATTTCAATCTTTAAACATGTAGTGGGTTACTGGTTAGCGACGCTGACCGTACATATATATTTTTTTTAAAAGCAAGAACTTTTTAAAGAAAATTCTGCCGTTTGAAAAAAAAACGAAACGTGAAGTTCTTGACTTTGCTTTCTTTCTTTCTCCGAAGCATCCATCTTACTTTCTATTACAGCTATAAGTAGGTACAGAAAGCAGCACTAATTGGAAACAGCCATCATGCTTGAAGAATGAAATTAAATAATTGATTTGCCAACTATGAACTTTTCCTGAACACGCGACGTGTGATAAAAATAAATAAAAACACTATCTTTCTTGTTAACATTTTTCATTTTTAAACTTCTGGGGGTTACCAATCACCGAAGCTGTCTGTTAAAAAAAGTTTGAACAACTCAAAAAAAAAAACCGGTCAAGTGCGAGTCGAACTCGTGCGCCGAGGGTTCCGTACCTACCCATTATACCGCCATAATAAAATTGGTATCATTTTTATTGGTGGCTAAGTTTTAAGTGTGTGTGTGTGTGTGCTGTAATGGTTGAAATTGTGAAAAGTGGGAAGTGCATAGTGTAACGATGGCTTTAGTCTTTACTGTAAAATGTTCTGCGCAAACTAGCATAATATTGCAATAAATATTTTCTTTTATTTTCTATGACACAATAGCACAGTATTATTTATTTACCTTATTTGAGGTTGGTGCTGATTAAACTAGTCCTCTAAATTATATGAGCGCCCATACAACTCAGATGACTATCTTAATTGGTTCTAAGGTAAATTTCGATTCCTACTTACAAGTTTTCACGAAAATCTAAATTTGCCCATATCTTTTTATCATGTTGACTCAGGACCTTGATTTGTATACACCTAATAGGGGATATAGGCTGTTCCTGAGAAAATCGGTGGTGACAAACGGACAGACGGACAAGAGAGCGATCTTATAAGGGTTTCTTTTTTTACCTGTTGAGGTACGGAACCCTAAAAAGACACAGCCTCGGCCGCTCGGAAGCAAACACTCCCAAGTTCACATTTCGCTTTTCCTTTTTCCCCAAACGATCTATCTATTCCGCAATAAATTCGGCACGACCTCAAGGCATGAGGAACAAGGAAGAGATCTAAAAATTCACGGCGCAAACTTACGCGTTATTTTCGGCCGACGTGTGGACGAACCTTCCTTGTAAGGCTTGTGATACAGCGAGCTCACCAAACATGGCACAAGTGGTTTGGTAGTTTGAACTAATCTTCGATTAAACGGATGGTGTTGACTGTCCAAATAGGATCATAAATTAGAATATAGGTACTCTACTCGCACCTTGGAGCTTGGAAAGGGCTACGCTTGGTGTTTCTCTACGAGATCGAATCGTAAATAAAGAGATTCGTGGACGAGCCAAAGTCATGGATATAGCACAAAGGATTAGCAAGCTAAAGTGGCAATGGGCAAGGCACATATCTCGAAGAACTGACGGCCATTGGGGAATAAAGGTTCTCGAGTGGAGACCACGCACTGGAAAGCGCAGCATAGGACGGCCCCCACTAGATGGAAAGAAGACCTGACAAAGGTTATAATGATGATGATGATGATGACTCGCACCTTGCCTCTCGAAAGCAAACGGTTCTAAGTCCAAATTTTGTGTTATTTAACTATTTCGTAAGTGAATTTGCTTAAAGCAAAGTTTAATTCTAACGGACTCGCCCTGGCTTTGCACCAATTTTTATTTAAATAAAATAAAGCCTATAGCACTCAGTGATGATGAAGCTTGCTATTAGTGAAAGCGTTTTCGAATCAGATTATCAGTTCCTGAGATTACCCTCTACATCCAAAAAAACAAAGCGGTACTCTTCCACCTTTATTATGCGCACTGCCAAGGAGTGGAACGCCTTGCCTGAGACTATTTCCTGATAACTACAACCTAGGGGTCTTCAAGTCGCGAGTGAATATGTTTCTTCTAGGTAAGAATCTACCATCGTAGACTGCATCATCGCTTACAATCAGGCGAGATCGTAGTCAAACGCTAGCCTATTATTTCTAATATATAAAATTCTCGTGTCACAGTTTTCGTTGCCATACTCCTCCGAAACGGCTTGACCGATTTTGATGAAATTTTTTGTGCTTATCCGGTATCTATGAGAATCGGCCAACATCTATTTTTCATCCCCCTAAATGTTAGGTCCCACCAAATGTATGTCCACCCCTAAATTTTAGCAACAGCCGTTTAGTCATGAAAAGGTTACAAACAAACACAGTTACTTTCGCATTTAGCTTTATTTAGTACTAGCTTCCGCTAGTAACTTTGCACGCGTGGTTTGTCAACAAAAAGTAGGCTATGTGTTCATCTAGGTTATAATCTACGTACATACAAAATTTCATCGAAATCGGTTCAGCCGTTGCGATGAACAAACATACATCCATACAAACTTTCGCGTTTATAATATTAGTGGGAAGTGTAGATTACCAATATGTATATGTGTTGAGATAATATGAGTGTTAGAAGGTCATATTATTTGGTGGTGGGTTCTCTCTAACAATAATATAACTGGCAATGCAGCCATTGTCTTGAGGACACTTTCGCGTGGTGATCTGCAGCAGTAATACCAGCTAGATCATTTGCAAAGGCTTTTATAAAACTTAACCGTTTCTTTTGTATTATGTAAATACTAGAACATTCTCTCTATTTATTGTTAATTTGATTTATGTGCAAACGCAATAGATTCCTGTCCATTTAACCACCTATCGTGCCAACATAAGCACTGATGTCAGTTTTTTGTTGAGTCGTGGTGAATTAGCCGATTTAAATTGCTTGTCAAGCTGTCAGAGAAACCTTCGAAATCTAGACTTGAAGATTTGAATGGATTTTAACACGGAACGACCTCTAAGCTACTCGGTAAAACGTTCGCACGCCATAAATTTTGGTAATCTTTAACAAAAAAGTCGGCAGTAAAGAATTTTAACGAGATACAAAGATTTGAACGAAAAAAACATTAGTACCTGTTTAAAAATCGTTGAACATGTATACCCAAATTGAAATGCAAAGGTTTTCCTGGAAGAAAACAAGACTGTGCCTATTCTACTACCTTGTCTTAGTAAATTATAATTAGAGGGTATTTTTATGATTGCTAAGGCTTATATTACACATTTGCCAGTTTCCAGAACTCCAGGGTAAATAAAATAGAATTAAACTAGTGGTTCGCCCAGAACTGAGATCTGCCCAGTCTCCGATTAAACAAAAAATTATTATTTGTAATCTTTGACTAGCAAAATAGTGCCACGAAATAAATAACCAAATAACTTGACCTACAGTTACATTCAAATTACAGGTAACTGGAGTTCATGTAAATTTGGTTCTTTTTTTTTGGGTATAAATTGCAGTTATTCTGGATTTCAGACTTTTACCTAGATTTGTGTCACTAAATCTACACGCATACCAAATTACATCACTATGGGGTCACTGGTGTACCCTGTGAATATATTCAAAGTTCAGTTTTTACGATGGCTAATAACTCAAAAACTATAAGGACTGTACTAAAAATAAAAACGTCTAAATGTACTAATTAAGACCTTTCATTTGATGCCCCACTTGACCTAATAGTCTCATTTTCATTTTTTTTATCCCTCTTGAACCCTAATATATCAACAACCCCCCAACATTTTTAGCTCATTTAGTCACACCAAAATTGTGCCATCACTGCGTACCTACGAGTATGTATCAAATTTCACGATGATCAGATCAACGCTTCGAAAGTTACCCTCGGACCAACAAGCATACATATTATACATACATACAACGCCGATTTGCCCAAGTTAATTTAGAGATCTCGCTTTACTCGCTCAATTAATTAATATATGAACGCAAATTCTTTATACCTTACAAGCTGGATACACAAATAAGAAAAGTATAGAAATAAATCAAAGTATATCGGCGATCTTATCGCTAAATAAATCGATATTTTCCAGACAACCAAAAAACAGACGGGGCTTGGTGTGGCACAGAGGAAAATCCCGGGCCTATTTTACTTGCGTGTACGCAGGATCTACGTACTTGTGTATACCTGCGTACACTGAATGACAAATTTCATTGATGGACCTTGAATACAGCCATAATATTTTTCCTCGTGCGTGATTCAAATACATGAATTACTATATTTTTTACTTGTTTCAAGAACTGATCTACGTTAAACAATAGGCAATAATAATGTGATTTTCTTATTAAAATAATACCTAAAATGCTGTGCACGTAGATTTTAGTCATTTAAGGCTTTATATAACTACTTATAAAATAACTCCGCCATTTTATTTGTGTTAAGAATCAAGTAATAATCGTGTTTATTAGATATTATTTGGATTTAATTACCTTTATAATATATACCTAGAATAAAACAATCATCACACTAATGGATGTTTGTTTATTTATTTATTTGTTTGCTTGTTTGTTACTCAATCATGTCGTAACGGCTAAACCGATTTCGATGAAATTTAGTATGTACATAACGTAGACTATAACCTGGATACTTTTTTTACATCGGCTACTTTTTATCCCATAAATCAGATCCCATAGGATACAAATGGGGTGTCAAGTCAAGTTGCAACAGTGAGTTTAGCTTTATTTCTAAGTGACCTACACATTTAGCAGCGCAACGCGTACGAAGTCGAGGGCAACAGCTAGTATAAAATAAGTGTAAGCATTATAATAAAACCATAGTCAAACTCAATGTTGGCATATTCATAATGCCTTCTCTTGTAAATAATAATGTATATGTGTAATTTAAGTTACAATTAAATTGTTTGTCTATCTATCTACTGTTATGACTACTATATATAATGTCCTTATGTAAGTATTGTAGATATGTATAATGGACTCTTGAGTATTTATATTTTAGTATGTGATTTTATCTGCTCCTACGACCTCTCAAATCTCTTCCTACGTTGACTATTAGCGAATGTCAATATAATTGAATAATGTGTGAATATATGCAGATAATAAATCACAATTGCAGTGTGAATTGCGCGAGCGCAGATACGATCGCGAACCGATGTCACAGAATATCCAATTACCACTTCATACGAAGGTTTTCGCTTGTTTAACTTGTGTGCGCATTTATCTTTGCAAAACTGACATTTCTACAATCAATTTGAAGGTGATATCACATACAAACTAAGAACTAAAATAATACCACGGAGAAATAATATATTAACTAAAGTAAGTTGTATTATATAGTTTTGCATTATTATACACATTGCATAGTTTGCTAACACTGTCCAACAGAATAGAATGAATGAACATTCTTTAATAGAGCTTACAATCTAGACACAACAAAATAAAAATAAAAAAACAAATAAATATATATAATAATAGAATAGAATTTGTCTTCCAGATGTTATTGACACAAAAATGTTACTAAATACAGTAATATAGAAATCGTATTTGAGCAGGAATTGTATGGTGCAGTTTTTTTCTCGATGTCATCAATACTCCCAATAACTTGGCCTAACCGCACCCTCAACAGACCTCAACAGACATATCATCAGTTTAAGCATTCTGATTAAAGGACAAAGACCCAATTGAAAGAAGCAGCTCCATGCACTGGATAGATTTACGAACCTTACTGAGTATAAACATCACAGAGTCACTCGTGACATAAGGGAACAAACGAGTTGAAGACCAATAACAGAGAGAATCATGACGAACGCTCGCGCATGTCTTTCTGTAGCGAAAAAGCGACGCACAGGAGGAGAGGGATAGAGAAACAGAGCGTGTTTTGGGACTGCTAAGGGGTATCACTCATACATGAATCGAGGCGGCATTGAGGGGCAGGCGCACAAGCGGCGCGCCACCTTTAGGGATTACATGGCCGTAGATTGAAACCGGTGGCACCGACTTTGCAATGAGCGCGCTCCCTAAGTCTGTAAAATTTTTTATTTTCAATCTCCATTGCTATTTTACACTGACTTTTGAGTCGCCGCTCAGCTCAGTATGCATGCAACTTGGGAATCTGTAAATACCTATGATATACCAATGCTGGGCATAGGCCTATCTTTGTTACAGCCATTCTTTCCGATCCTTTGCTAGTCTGAATCACATGCGACCCACGGACTTATTGATGCCGTCGACCCATCTCGCTGGTGGACGTCCCCTATTTCGATGTCCAGTTCTCGGCCTCCACTCTGTTAGTGCCTTAGACCACAGTCATGTCGTCACTACCTCTGGCTAAGTGTCCTGCCCAACTCCACTTGAGCCCCAATATTCGCTTGCTGACGTCTTGTACGTCTGCTTGCGAATTTCGGTATGATATTAAAAAGTATTAATAAAATACAAAATAGTACTTCTGACATCAAACGCCAGGGCCGGATCGAGGTGGGCGGACTATTACAGAGTATGCAAACATCTGTGCCCACCTGAGCCGCAGTAATTAATGAGCAAAAACAATGTGCTAACGCTTAGGACTTGTCCTTTTATAGGGTAACGAGAAATTCGGCAGGACAAATGCAAAAAAAGGTTTGTGATGAAGGACATTTTTTGAAAATCTATACCCACAGAGCTTATGACATGGAAGTATAAGTATGTGAAGGTAAGTATAGCAATTTTTAGCTAATCATTACCATAAATGTACAACTTACCATTTTCCGTCAGGAATTTCAAATGGTCTCAGGCAACATGCGTTTAAAGGTCTGTCTTAGAATTTTTAGGATTAGCTTTTAACATGATCGGCTCAGTCCTACTTGAAATTTCTAGCTTGTAGAGTTACGATTACCTTTGTGTTATATTTAATTTGTTATAGTATCAACCTGACACGAAACAACGAAACTCCTTGGTGCTTGAGCCTCTCTTATAGAGGCTAGATATTGTTTTACAATCGAAAACAACGATCTAGATTTAAAATTTATATTAAAGAGATCTCTATTTACATTTTCTACAAGATGGAGGGAAAACCCCGCTTCCAAAATAACACTTACTCCATGACTTCTGACAGATGAAACAACACCTTCCCTTTTAGAGTATTGCCCTACCAACATCAGTGTCTAATTAATGGAGGGGTAGGTGATTTACACGATGTCTTAAAACACGTAGAGACGTAAGAGACGTTATAGAGATAAGCAATGTGTCCTGCCAACTATGACTTATGGTGCCAAGACATAGAGGCTCACGAAGGAGGCTGTGCACAAAATAAGTGTAGCACAGAGAGCCATGGAGCGCGCCACGCTCGCCATCACACTCTTAGATCGAATTCCCAATACCGAAATTTGCAAGCAGACTAAAGTACAAGGCGTCAGCAAGTGAATATTGGGTCTCAAGTGGACTTGGGCAGGATACTTGGCCAGACGTAGTGACGACTGGTGTACTAAGGCACTAACAGAGTGGAGGCCGAGAACTGGCCATCGAAATAGGGGACGTCCGCTAATGAGATGGACCAACGACATCAATAAGTCCGTTGGTTGTACGTGGTTCAGACTAGCACAGGATCGAGAAGAATGGCAGAAACGAAGAGAGGCCTATGCCCAGCAGTGGGTCAACACGGGATGAAAATGATGATGAATGAGGTGATTTACAAATCTATTTTTTCTGGTGGCTTGACCAACCTGCCACTTCTAGTCACACATTGAATGAGGATCATTACCAGGAGATGATCGGACATCAAAATATAAGACAGGGTGTGACTCAGATACAACAGGATGACGAGCACTGCCTTGCTCTAATGGAACCTGTTGTTCAAACTCCAAGTCTATGTTCCTTTTAACAACATTAAACTCACAAGAAAAGGAACCGTGACTCTCTGACTCTCCGCACAACTCTTTTTTAGTACTTTACATATAAAAAAAATAATGTGGTGATTCCCAGTTATAGTGAAAAAATAGAGATCTACATGAGAAACTCTTTCGTTATCATAAAAATGATAAAACGTGATAGCGAGGGGGGCTCGTGGTCCGAGGGTTTCGTAACTACCTAAGTATAATACTTATATTTATTTTAATTTAGTAGCATCATCTACTGATGTGACTCAGAAACCATGTAAACGTTTAAAGTAGATATCTAAATAGCTGTTCTAGATTTTAAAATAATAAACGTAAAAATATATATTTTTGAAGGTGTAATTCATTTTTCAAACTTTCGCGATCACTGTACATAATTATTGATTCAAGTGAAGTCAATTCAAGTCAAGTCAAATATTTTTATTCATTAAAATCACAAGGATCACTTTGAAACGTCAATTTTACTGCCTGTTCCTTCTCGACCAAGCCTTAAAGAAAGGCAAGAAAACAAGGCTGGTTGTTTTTTTTTAATGATCCTTTTAAAACACATAACAATACAGAAAATAAATTACGTCTAAATTGTAACATTTTGAATGAGCTGGAGGAATTTCAATCCCAAGCTTATCAATCATCGAAATAATCCGATATTTTATAGTAGGCTTTTTATATAGATTTTGTATAATTACGTTTTTAAATTTGTTAATTGTCATTTTTTGTATATCCCTTGGGAGTTTGTTATAAAAGCTAGTAAATCGTTATAAAGGTGTACCTACACCTTGCCCTTTAAACGATTTACTAACTTTATGGAGTCTACAACAGGCAACAGCGAGTTTATCTTTATTTCTAGTATTAAAATTATGATTATCGCTATTTTCCTTAAACAAATTAATATTTTTATGAACATATATTAGATTTTCATTAAAACGGGTATATATGAACGAGGACATTACTAATTCTGAAGACCAAGTGAGGGTAGTTGCTGCAGCTACCCACGCTTCTTGACGGTAGCTCTAAGTACTCCAGTCAACCCGTGACCACGCCTGTTGCAACACAGCCGAAACGTCGGGATAACAAATAAAAAAGGTACATACGCGATAAATACCCGTTTCAATCAATAATTAGGTGTAATTAAGCTCTTTTATATCATACCCAACTTGATCTAATAACCCTATTTAAAAAATTTTACACCCACAATTTTGGCCCCCTTGACCAAAAGATTATTGATTTTTGTACTCGCAATAAAGTTGTGCCAGTGTTATTTATAACTTTTCAAATTTTAAGTCAATGTTTTCTGAGATAGCTGTGATTGACGGACTGACAGACGGACCAAATCGCCTATAAGTTCTTACCATTTTGGTCCGGAAACCTAAATTTTTTTTTCTTAATATCTTTCAAAGTTTAGTCACCCTACCGTTTTATACTTTAGACTTTAGAGCATACCTCATTGTTGAGAGTACGTGGGCAATGAAATGATTAATCGACACAGCGCACAGTCGGTTAATTACTTGTTTAGTTAACACAATGGGATATTCATAGAGCTACAGACCTCACACGCTAATGATCTCATGGCAAAGGGTAGTATCTCACTCATCGAACGAATTAAACTGATGGACCAGGTTACCAATTTTTAAACCTTAGTTGTTGTACCATAAAAAAGGGAAAATTTGACCTTCTGGCTCACCAAAAGATAGGAAAGGAAGATCTTCCCTAAAAAACCAGACAAGTGCGAATCTAACTCGCGCACCGAGGGTTCAGTAAAAATTTTTTTTTTTTGTTTTTGTTGAGATAACTTCAAATTTATAATTTTTGGTATTTTGCTTTTTCTTGTGCTGTAAACCTTGCTTCTTGCTAATTTTCATGATTCTAGATCAATGGGAAGTAACCTATTGGTTTTGATTTATTTGCGAGCAAATTTTACGGCATAAATGGCCGTATTTTTTGGTTGCGTTGACTTGGCTTGATTTTTGTACAGCTCCATGGGACCATGTCCTCCAATTCGGGGAGAGCTGAAGGGGTCTGTCGGACTCTCCGTAGAGCAACCAACGGCATACCGACTAAAAACCCACCGATATTCCTTCAATCACCTCAGTGCCAGTGCATTGAGAGATGAGTGAGTCGATGCCGCACTAGCACCTGACAGGGTCACGGGGTCCCGATTGGTTTCAACCGCGGCCCTGTCAGTGAATGTCCGCCTTAAGCGGACCCTTCGGACCTCCACTTGGGAGGGAGAGGAATGTCCTGGAAAAGGGACCATAGACCTGCGCAACTGATATTAATTTCCACTTAATATCTTCAAGATTGAAGATATCAGTGGAGTGACGATTTGCGCTCTGTGGCTGGCAAGGATTGGATGAAAAGAGCTGAGGATCGGGCTCAATGGCTCACCCTGGGAGATACCTACGTCCAACAGTGGACTGTTATAGGTTAATGATGATGATCTTCACGATGGACAATTACGTACAATTACAATTAAATAACTTATAGAGTGAATACCGAGAAAGGGGTTTCAGTATTGCCCATATCTTATAAAAAACTAAATATTCCCGCCGTCTGTATTTGAACTAGTTTAAACAACAACAAGCCCCATAAATGAACAAAATCTATGGCGTCGATTCAACAACAATTTGAAAGGCGTACAAGTCTTCAGCGCATTAGACATTCAAACAATTTGTTGAATAGCTGCTAACGAGAGACGCGGAAAGCATAAAACTATGACGCAGCTTAAATAGGTCAGCTGGTGTAATTTAATGCTATTAACATAGAGTTTACTATTATTATGGCGTGTAACGATTCCGGATGTGTGTTTTAAATTAACGTTGTACATAACAAAACTTTGCCCAGCAGTGGGAAAGTATAGGTTAAAAAAAACAGGTTGTGTGCCACCTGGATATGGAACTAGCATATGGCCCATCTGATGTTAAGTAGTAACCATCGCCTGACAGTAGGCTTCTAGTGTGTACTAGACCATATCGAATAATTGCTGGGAAAAGATACGAATTGATACGATTGACACTCTTCCATTATTTATTTCTGTTGCTTTTTACATTAATACTAGCCTTAGGACATCCTCTACATAACATCTCCAGAGCGACCGGTCTTGTGCGGCCTGCATCCTGGCTCCTAGTAACCTGGTATCAGGTCGTCTTTCAATCTAGTGGGAGGCCATCCTACGCTGCGCTCTCCAGTGCGTGGTCTCAACTCGAGAACCTTTCTGCCCGATCGACCGTCAATTCTTTGAGCTATGTGCCCTGCCTACTTCCACTTCAGCTTGCTAATCCTCTGGGCTATGCTAGTGAACTTAGATTGAAAGAATCACCAAGCATATCCCTCTCCTGAGCGACCTTCCTGCCTGAAAAACTTTTCATTAAAATAAAGTGGAAATGCAACAAAAAGCAAGCCATTTACTTTATAGGTACGATTAAACCAGTGTTCTTCTATACACTGTGACTAGAGTCCTAGGTGACCGTAATTATGGAATGGCTATGGAAGCAATTACGATAAGATATATTGACTTCGCCTCCATAAAGATGATCGGAATTATTTGAAGAATGCTGTCCTGTTGCACCCTGTAGCGTTAGTTATTCTTTGTTGGTTTGATAGGTATTTCACCTACGTATTTTGAAAAGGATCAATAAATTACATTACTAGTGTAGACGTGTTTAAGCCACCCGAATGCCTCCTACTTTTTAGCCGAGATCAACACTTAGCATCATATCTGAGGGCCTCCGTGGTGTAATGGACGTATAGCTAGCTAAAACGCACGAGGTTGCGGGTTCTATTCCCACCATTGAGCAAATGTTTGCATTAAACATAGCCTCAGTATAAACATTGCTTAGTTTTGGGCTAGATAGCGCTGTGTGAATGTGTACTGAGGTCAAATTTCGCGAATTTCAACCGTAAATAATTTTTTTTTGTTTTTGTCCCTTCTCCAAATAAATTTTAACCATGCCAAATTTCACTCCTGCATGCGCGCTATTATATAAAAAGGGGTACAATACAAAGTTACCTCTTCCCGTATTAATATATATTTATCCGAACTACGAAACCACTTCCTATATAAATGTTCAGTGGTGAGTCACTAGACAACTGAACAGCAGAAATGTCTAAACATATGCGTATCGAATTAGTTACGTCCTACATTAAAATTGCATGCTTTCATTTATAAATATCATTATCATTTATATTTATTCGTATTCATCATTTTCACTTTTTTGAAATGTTACAAAAATGTTTTTTTTTTCGTATTTTATGTCTTTTATGACAACTTTTTTTGAACAACAATCATAATCGGTGTATAATGGTATGGCCCTATAATCGTTTTTTTTTTTATAAATTGGATGAATTGGGCCACTAGTTCTCGATATCTCTAGTTATATTATATCAATGATTAAAGCCGATGGAAAACAATGACATAACGTCTAGGAATACCTCAAGTATCTACATAAAGATGTACTTGAGTGCTTATGAGTGTCACAGTATACAGTGCTACATACTAAAGAGTTTACTAGACCAGCCGATAAAATCGGTCAGGTGCAAATCAGGATCGCGGAATCAGGGTTCCATGTCCGATTATTTACAACAAGACATCTTGTTTTATACAGTAACGCAATTTGGGGGCGGGGTGGGGGGGGGTCTTGTAAAACGTTACGATGCGTTACAGCTGCGGAAGGGGGGTTCAAACAACGCTATCATTGTTTTCTTTTATTTAAATAAAAAACTAGGGAATTAAAATCTCCCAAGTTGCAAAATAATTGTGAATATGGTAAAATGTTCATTTGGGTGTTACGTATCGTATAGGAAGAGGTAAGGGGGGGGGGGGGGCAGAAAAACGTTACAGCGTTACGACTCACCCGCGGCTTCACACGCGTGGTTTGTCTATAAAAACATTACCCTGCTTCTGCACAGTCGGGTAAAGAGTAGCTTAAAATGTTTTAATCCCAATCGTAATCTATCTATTAATAAAATTTCATAGAAATCGGTTCCGCCGTTATGACGTGATTGAGTAACAAACAAACAAATAAATAAACCAACATCCAATAATTATTAAATTCAGAAAGACAACAAAAATGTAACATACCTTCATCCTAGTCTTACTTTGATCATGGATACTTGTTGTTATGCAGTACTGCATCATTCCATTGGACCGCTTTGAATGCCGAATTTTCATTCAATCGAATTGATCGCATATTTTTGAATTGAATTTAAAACTTTGTATGAATTGAATTATTTGTATGAAGATTTATTAGTAACACTCGGTACAGGTGCTAAAGAGCATCCTTGTTTTTTAATAGACCCGGAGGGAGCTATCAAAAACCTACGATATGATGATGATAATTTTATAATTGATCGAGCGAAGCGAGATCTCCAAATCAACTTGGGCAAATCGGCGTTGTATGTATGTATGTTCGTTTGTCCGAGGATAACTTTCGAAGCGTTGATCCGATTATCGTAAAATTTGATACACAGGTAGTGATGGCACAATTTTGGTGTGACTAAATGAGCTAAAAATATTATAGGGTTGTTGAGATCCTCTCTTGAACCCCAATGGGTTCAAGAGAGGTAAAAAAAAATTAAAATGAGACTATTAGGTCAAATTAGAACGCTACGAAAGTTATCCTCGGACAATCAAACTAAGTATAATGCGGGTTACAAAACAAAACAGAAATATTCTATGACATGCATAAATTTAGATTCTACTTTAGATTTTCAGCTCTCTACGAGTATGACCCAATGCTGGACAAAGGCCACCCCCATTTCTCCCAATCCTTTCCTGTATCAAAAAGATCCAGTCCGCTTAAAACTTAGCAAGCTCGTCTCTCCATTTTGCGATAAGTAGTTTTCTAGGGTTCCGTACCCAAAGGGTAAAACAGCACCCTATTACTAAGACTACGCTGTCTGTCTGTTCGTCTGTCTGGCTATCTGTCCGTCTGTCACCAGGCTGTATCTCATGAACCGTGATAGTTAGACAGTTGAAATGTTCACAGATGATGTATTTCTGTTGCCGCTATAACAACAAATAATAAAAACAGAATAAGATAAATATTGTATAAAGTTTTTATTGATAATAGTACGAAACCCTTCGTGCGCGAGTTTGACTCGCACTTGGCCAGTTTTTTTTTTGTAGTTCTAGTGAGATCTAGTGAGCGTCAGTCAACCAATGTCAACGCTTTATGCAGATGGCCTACCTGATAAAGCTAAGCTAAATGATTGCAAGTGCAAAACGTGTGCTACTGCTTAAGAATTGCATTGCGTCAACTAAAATGCTAGCCCAGATTTTGTTAACTAGCTCAATGGTTGACATTGAGGATGGCTTATGATAATTGATCAGTAAGCTCGCATTTAAAGATTTAACTCTAACAATACAGTTTATGACACCAAAAAATTAGAAGATTAGTTGATGCAGAAGGCCAGGTAAAGTTGTTGCCCGCGACTTCGTACGCGTTACACTACTAATGTGTAGGTAACCTGGAAATAAAGCTAAACTCGCTGTTGCAACATGACTTGACACCCCATTTTTATCACATAAGAGCTGATTTATGGGATAAACAGTAGCTTATATGGTAATCCAGGTTATAATCTACGTACCTACAAAATTTCATCGAAATCAGTTCAGCCGTTACGTCGTCATTGAGTAACAAACAAATACATAAACAAACATCCAAACTATAACAATAAATAAATCCAAACAACTAATAACAAATAAATTAATACTGCTGGACATTTCACACAGCGCCATCTAGCCCCAAACTAAGCAAAGCTTGGGGGAAGCTATGGGGAACCAGATAACAGATAAAATACTTACCTATATACTTTTTTTTTGTTTTGCAATGTATAGATAGATACTTATAATATATAGAGAAACAACCAGACCTGGAACTAATATCTGTAAATCATGCAAACCTTTGTTCCGCGACAGGTATCGCCCGGCAACCTCCAGCGTCTCAGCCGGCTCTTCACCCACGGCGCCAGCTAGGGTGTCGATAAGGTAAGGTTACCACCTTTTGTCCCTTAGTCTAAAATAAAGTCCAAGATGTACTTATTTTCATAATTACACTGCACGTAGGTGTATTAATTATTTCTATAATATAACACATTTTCATTCACACAATGACTCTATCATCTTATCTCATTAAAATACCAGCGCCTAATTGAAATGGTATCCAATCAAATCTCCATTACCTGTTGCGCGATCACTAGTTCTAATCTCTAGCAATTTTATGTCAAATAACTGGTGATATTGGATAAACGCTCATAAATTATGATGGCACAAACTAAATTAAATTTAAATTCTGCCCGACGAGATACGGTCTCAAACTACACTGGCCTGCAAAAATAAGTATCGCACTTTTAAAATTGCAATAACTTTTTAATTACACAAGATATACCTTCGAAACAAACAGGAATCGAAAAAGAGTTTAACTTTGTACAAAATAACTTCATTTTCGGTAAACTTCTTTTAAGAAATGACTGAAAAAAACTTTAAAATCAAAAATAATCCTTTTCGAATTACAATTTTTTTTTGTTTTTATTTTGTTTTCAAATTTTTTCTTGATCGATGAGTTAATTATTATTAGTTAGTTATTTATTTACTAAGTTATTTTTGCAGGCCAGTGTAGTTCGGATGGCAGGGTTTTATCGTATTTTATATAATTTATATTATATACTTTAAACGTTATGTTATATAATTTAAAACTATGTATTTGTAAGTAAACACAGAATACCGGTACTAAACACCTTATAAGGGTAGGACAAATTATTACGACGGTAGCCCTTTAAGTGCTAATATCTGTTTTAATCACCGCCCAATGGCGTGATGGATCTACTGCGATTATAATATGCAGATTTGGGAAAATAACGATTATTGTTCTAATAATTATGATACGGTACTTGAATGTACTTAAAAGGAGCCAAGGCGTTTGGTTCGTTCACAATCAGCTACAATATTTGCTGCAAATATAAGTTTTTTGCTTTTTACGTTTTCATATGGACCCCATCGTGTGGGTTATTGCTAAATAGGTCGTTCAAAATATAACGTTTCCTACGAAACCCTTCATTGTGCGGGGTCCGACCACTAATTGGATTGGGGGACGTAATTGACCAATTATTTCAGTTTTGCGTTTTCTTAACTAAATAGTAACCTAATTAATCCGCATGTGAACATTCTCAAATGTCTTACTGTATGTATTTCTTCAATTAAAAACTCCCAATCATGCCTCAGTATTTTATAGTACCTCTTTTAATCTGTAGGCTTTTAATCTGTTTTGGAATGCATTACCTGTCTCTATTCGTCAAGCTAAATCTCTCCCTATCTTTAAAAACATGGTCAGACAACACTATCTGTCATACATCGCTCACTAGACCATTTATTAATGTATACATTTTTACAATTTATATATGTAGGTATTTATATTTTATTAATATAATATTAATATTGATGTAATTTTATGATTATGTTATATATTATATGCATTTTATTTTATATTATCTTCAAATTGTAATACATATATACTTGTTCTAATAATATCTGATTTACGCCGCCGCCGTCCTTATTTGTTCACATAGATCCTGTCCATCCAAAGGTTGCCTGGAAGAGATCGCTTTCAACGATAAGGCCGCCCATTGTACCTATGATTTAAAAGTGTATTTTCTTTTATATGTTTATATTTAATGGTGTGCAATAATTAAATTATCTAATCTAATACGGGTTGTTTACGTACCACGTTCTCCCATTACCCTATTTATATTTTGAGTACATAGACCAAGAAAGAACAAGAGGCGCGTTACGATGTAGAATAAAACTTATGAACTGGGTTCCGATATCCGATAATTCAAGATAAATTACTCCTTCTGTTGCCATTCTATTACCAATAAGACCGCCCATTGTGCTTACTTTTGTATTTATTTTATTTTATTTAATGTTACTTAAATTACCGTATATTATACCTCCGTGGTGCAGTGGGCGTATAGCCGGCTAAGACGCAGGAGGTAGCGGGTTCGATTCCCGCCGCGGAACAAATGTTTGCATGATATACAGACATTTGTTTCGGGTCTGGATGTTTTTCTATATATTATAAGTATGTATTTACAAAAAAAAAATGTATATAAGTATTCTATCAGTTATCTGGTTCCCATAGTACAAGCTCTGCTTAGTTTGGGGCTAGATAGCGCTGTGTGAAATGTCCAGCAATATTTACTTATTTATTTATAAATAAATTAATATATCACTGAAGTTAAACCAAATTGAATCTACATTATGTAATGCTAAAACGTTTATTAATCTGACGCGGCAAAGTAGCTCATTACAGTAAATTTTGATGTACTTCTTTGTAATTGTATTTGTTTTGGGTATAAAGAGTATATCTATCTATATTTCTATTTCTTTTATAAAGCTTAAAAGGCTCAAAACACTAGTGCAGTAGCATTCTAACTTCAAGGAGAAACAAAACAGAATTCAACCTTTCTGAAAATAACATCAAATAGGTACACCAATCTATTGTGCCTACCAATCAAAATTGGTAAACTTTGTACCTATTTCGCAGTTATTTTAGAAGTAAGTTGTACTAACTTGTAAACAATACAATCTAAGTGTATGCAAATAATGTTCAAACCTATTAAAGTAATGTAATCATTACTGGTTGGCTCAATTTAAAAGATCAAGGCGAGGAGGTGAATATACCAAATGTGTACCAAAATATACAAAATGTGTTACTTAGAAAACTTTCGTGATTTATTTCAATCATTACGAGTATTATAAATATGGGATTTATCACCAGATCGTTATTCCGTATTTACAATAATGATACAAACTGTTTGTTCACGATGAGACGAAAAAACGCAAAGCGACAAAAAGAATAATTTAATATTTCATTGAGTCAAAAGTTATAACCGTTTTGTTTATTTGCTAGAACATTATTTATGATAATATTTTAAGGTCTTACATAAATTAAAGGTCCATTTTATGATCTACTACAATTGTTGGCATGCAAATATTAATTGTCAATTACCTGAGATTATGATAATGAGTCAACAAACCTGGATAAAGGTTGCTGGGAACCGTTAGGTGAAGGCCACACAATATAGGTCGCTCTGGAAATCTATAGGAGATATTGAGCAGTGTACGGCTGATATTATGATCATGAAAGCTATAAATAATGAACAGAAAAAATATACAATAAATATTCACAAGACTAAAATACAGAAGAAACAGTTGAATCATCTAAAGACTGTCCCAAATGATCTATTGATAGCTCAACTGCTGCAGATCACTACCAGGCGGAAGTGTCCTCAAGACACTGGCTCCATTGCCCTGCTGAATTACAATGCGTATGCGTTGACCCAGATAAGGGCCTCTCGGATCACTTCGACCAGACGCCCAGAAAGTATTTTGAAAACGCGATGGGCCCCGGTATCCATGGACTCAGGGTCTCGACCCCAAATAACTCAAATACGTAAACTATGTCGAGACTTCCATATTTTCACCGCTCGAGATCCTCGGCTGAATTTGACGTCGCCCCGGCCCCAACTGCTGTACCAGACAGATGAGATGGCGCAAGGGTATCGACGCACGTGGCGTCCCACATCCAAGGCCTACCCTTCTCTCAAGGTACAAGAGTCATACCGTCAGGCCGCTTACCATCGTCATTAATCAACGTATAAGACCGTTCGGCTAAAAATAAAAAATGGTTGCAGGAAAAATGCCAGGTTAATTACAGGTCCTCAAAAAGCATTGCCAAAATTGAAGATGCAGTGTAAGACGGTCCCCCACTTGAAGGACCAATGACACTGTCATAGGTCCCAGGAAGACGGAAAATGGAGACGTCCCATGTACTGACCATGGTAGCATTCCGTTCCTGGACTGATAAGTTGCGTACGTCACGAGCTTCAGATTAATTATGATTAAATAAATAGTTAACTACGCACCCGTTCTATTGCTTCCAAAAAAGACTTTATCATACTCATCACAAACTTATGAAAGTCCGTTGGACATAGGTCTCAAGATTCTGGAATTTCCTATTACTACTGTACGGTATTTCTCGCTACAGTCTACTCTCCAAACACTCACCCAGCCATAAAGTCCATGGCAGCAAATAGCCACAGACAAAGCCAGGACCTTGAAACAATTAATTAGATTCAGAACGAAGGCATGCATAGCATATGTCTTGTAAGCGATGCGAAAGGACTGTCGAAAGGATACCATCACACACTAAGCTGGTTACCACCGGTATTATCATCATCATCATCATATCAGCCACAGGATCTCCACTGCTGAACATAGGCCTCCACCATAAATTTCCTGAGCGATCGATTTTGTGCATCCAAGGGCTCACAGTAACCTTTAACAGATCGTCTTTCCATCTGAATGACTGCCTCCGTGGCGCAGTGGGCGTATAGCCGGCTGAGACGCAGGAGGTAGCGGGTTCGATTCCCGCCACGGAACAAATGTTTGCATGATCTACAGATATGTGTTCCGTGTCTGGGTGTTTTTCTATATATTATAAGTATGTATTTACAAAAAAAAGTACATAAGTATTCTATCAGTTATCTGGTTCCCATAGTACAAGCTCTGCTTAGTTTGGGGCTAGATAGCGCTGTGTGAAATGTCCAGCGATATTTATTTATTTATCTATTTGGCGGTCGTCCTACACTGCGCATTCCAGTGCGTGGTCTCCACTCGAGAACCTTTCTTCCCCAATGGCTATCAGTTCTTTCTTCGATCGATCTAGATTTGGTTTTATATTCGATCTAGTAAAGAAACACCAAGCTCCATAGAACGCTAAGCTACCTTGAGCCTTCTTATGAGGGCCATAGTAAAAGACCACGTTTCTGTACCTTATGTCATCACTGGTAACACACACTGATCAAAGACTTTCGGACAGTATTAGTGCCTTTTGTGAAAGAGTTTATTCGGAGAAGTACTATTATTGCACCCCTTTCTGCCATCAACTAATACTGCGGTTCCGGTTTGAACGGGGTATGGTACCAATGATATTGCAGAAACATGGCGCTGTTCACCTGTTTATTGTGACTGGGGAGTTCTGTTTCCGTCCGTGCCCCATGGACCACATGCTCTGTTGTCCCATGTCTCCTACCACCTGTACAAAAGATGACCTCAACAAGGCCACACCCAACGCTATAGAAGTGGCAAAACACTATTCGAAAATAGGTATGGTTTCTCCATTGAATTTGTCCCTGAGTCTTTGGGCTTTTTATATGAAAGAGCAACGCAGTATGGCAAGACATCAGCTTTCTATATAATAGCAGCCTAAGTGATATGAAAGGAGTGTCGCAAAAATAAGGATTGCAGTCTGCCCATATTAGGCTTAAAACATCTTCTCTATTTCCTTACAAGCCTTGGTGTTTTTTTCTAGAACTGACAAAGAGGTGAATTTATTAGATTACGTTTTTGCATCAATGAATATTTATGTACCTAAGTGATTGATTTAGATCTTATTTCACTTGGACATATTGCTTAAACGTGTATGAAGTATTTTATGAGAGTTATGTTGGAATCTGTGCATAAGTAACATTAGCTGGGCTTAGGTTAAATTAGACAAGTAGACACTCTTTAAAACTTTGCAAATAAATATCAATTTGAATAAGTCTGCTCAGTACTTTCAGGAGATCGTTAAATAAATTAGTTATTCAAATATAATTAATACGAAATTCAGGGTTGTCCAACGTATACCTACAGATTTAACTACTCGCCTCGTATTTCTTTGTACTACTGTATATACATTGTGATATGTTGTTATTGTGTTTATTAAGTATTTTTTTATTAATCACTTCTTTTTCTTTCTTTGTATAACAATTTTCATATACCTAGACAAGTTTACTAATAGTACTTTAGAACGCAAAGAATTATAATTTGGGATATCAATGTTCATTCTACAAATTTGACTATAACAAGAAACCTGCTGCAACAGAGTACTCATAAGGAGACTATTAACCTAATAACTAGGATTTTGATACTAATTTGATGATGACTCTTTACCATTTATTACCATTTAATAACGATCCTGTAGTGTGTGGTACGCTTAAAATTAGGTGCGAGTACAATAACTACTTCTTATGGTGCCTCTCCATGATTAGTATCTCGATTAGAGTGGTCTCCTATAATTTCTTCTGCATCTAGTCTAAACGGACCTTCAGCTAGTATGCCAGTCAATTTATTGATGTCACGCAGCCAGAAAGATTTTCTTCTACGAACACTTCTCTTGCCTTGTATCTTCCCCATCACAAAAAGTAACTACTTCTTCTTTTTATGGTGCCTCTCCGTTATTGAAGGTTGGTGGTATTCCTTTAAATTTATCTTTGTCTAGTCTAATCAGACCTTCAGCCAGCATGCCAGTCAATTGATGTCACGCAGCCAGAAATATTTTCTTCTACCTACACTTATTTTACCCTGTACCTTCCCCATCATAAAAACCTGCAGCAGTTGATAGCGATCGTTTTGTAAGATATGCCCTTGATAGAGACAATTCCTAATGGCAACCCTGAATGTAATTTCGATTACAGGTTCGACAACAGGTTTTTAACGGCATATTCATATTGTTTTGCGTATTTGCTCCCGATACAATAAATGCTAATGAGGTAACCAGTAGATACGTACTTTTTGCAACGAGAACAGGTGTCGCGGCTTCTGATCTTAAGCCAAGAGCAGCTACCAAAGGTAGACATTGTATGTAGGTAATGAACTATAATCATCTTGGATAATTATTGATTAAAATGGGTATACATCGCGTATATATTAGTATGGTGCAACACATCCGAAACGTCGGATAACAAATTAAAAAGGTGCATACGCGATAAGTACCCGTTTTATTCAATAATTATGTACAGTGATCGCGAAAGTTTGTAAAATACTAATCATCTTGGAGTAATTAATTAGTTGCTGATCCTCTTATTAGCCAATATTGGCCAATTTTCTTACTTTGTAACAGTATTCTACACCAAAATACACGGCGCAATCTAACTTAACTTAGGAAATCTATGTACATTGTAAAAGATTGCGAAATATGATTACTTACATATTTCCTTTACTTCTATTAAATAAAAGATTATTCTTTATTGTACACAAATAGATCACTGAAACTTTACAAAACTGTACAAATACGAGCGATACAAATACGATAGAAGATTTCTTTCAGGAAACCTTTGAAAATACAGTTAATATAGAGGTTCGTGTACAAAAAATACTTACCTACAGTAAAATAAATAAAATTATAAATGCCAAGAGACCTACGAGTAAATATATATATATACGTAGAGGTTAATAGTGTCTAGTGTGATAGCCCTTGACTTTCGGGAAATAATCAATTTCTTATTATTGAATGATTTCATCCACTTGATCTTTCTTCGGGGAAATTTGGATAAACTATATCCTCATAAAATTTTGTGCATGGCTTTAATCACGTATACCACTATTTCTTTTATGAAGAATCATGACATAACAAAATGTATGTTACTCATGCCTTTTTTACATAAAAAATATGAGAAAAGAAGGTGTAAACTGATTTTCTCCAAAGAAAGGATACTAGATGGAAAGACCATGATACTAGAAGCTGTTGGGTGCAGGCCTCACAAGATCGATCGCTCTGGAAATCTTTGGGGGGCGAGAGGCCTACGTTTAGCATTAAGAGTCCTATGGCAGATATGATAGTCATGATAATGATAATGATGAGGATAATGATGATGATGATGATAACAATGATGATGTAAACGATGATGATGAGGAAATAGCATCAAACTGTTACATACATAATCCTTGTCGAACCCCACAATAAGATTTCCACTATCGCAAAGTCTTGCCTCTTAGTCCTGGAACAAATACCTGCAGATCATGCAAACACTTGTGCCGCAGCGGAAATAGAATCCGCAACTTCTGACATCTCAGTCTGCTAGCCCGTCACAGAGATCATCGAAGCAACCTTACTCACTACATAATTTACACACCGAGAATTTCTACATGTTTGACCACTATTTTGTGAACGTTGAGAAAAGCAACACCAAATCTGGCTATCTACCGTTGACTTTTGACAAAGAAATATTATGTATTCGAGTCAGAGCACACGCCTAATTTGAGACGAACAGTTAACGCATCACACACAAGGCCTTCCTTTGTGTAGCTTGCGGAGATGATGGGTAAAGACGGAATAAGGTAGAGCAATGGTGGGCTACCCCCCCCCCCCCCCATTTCCCTTGTAAGTTCCTAAAGCCAAGTTTTATACTTTTGTGTGGAATCAGTTCTGAATAGAGTTCTTTCTCGTTCACTCTGATAACTCCACCCTTCTCCATCGCCACATTTCGAATGCTTCCAACCTTTCTCAGTCACTCTGCGTCATTGTTCATGTCTCACGACGATACAGTGATAGGCTCTAAACACAATGAGAACCATATAGAAGGAGAAAATCGCTATCATGTCGTGTAAGGAGGTAAAAAAACAGCCTAAGAACGAGATAAATGGAGAGAGGGATTGAGCGTGGGGGAAGGATAGCTTCTTATCACATTTTTCGTCTTAATAATCTGCATTGAGAAAGCTGATTATGTAACTTCTGCATATGGACAAATATTTCAATTGCTAAGCCGATAATATGAATTCCCTTTTGACTTTTCCTTTCTCTCTATCTCAATCATAATTAAATCATAATAATCCCTATAGCGATCAGGATCATTTACGTCAAAGAGTTATCTTCTGTTTATATAACAATCGTTTTCTCATTTCCCTTTTAATATAATCCTGAATACGTTCACTCTGTACCTAAACATTAACGATCTAGCCTAGCATTTGCAAGGGAATAATAATTAGCCACCTATTCATGTTTCAAATGTTTTATCGTATGTAAAGATAAGTTTTGCAAGACTATGAATGGAATATTGCAAGACGGTCTTTCTTGCATCTAACTACACAACTTTTGAATGGGGCTAAGAATTATTACCGCTTTAAATGTGCTCACTTACTTTTTAAGCATTTAAACGGTTGATTGATCGCAACAATCAGCTGGTAGTGGTCTTACTTGGATTAAGACTTCTTCATAGCTTCATAGAGTCCTGAGATCAAACGGTTTGGGAAAGTTTCCATCAGTCGTCTTTCTGACCATCACAATTTAATTGGAGAGGGAATCGTCATTTGGATCATGGTTATCACGAGGCTACCTTTACTTTCTAGTGGTTGATGGTCCTGTCTTGCGGGCTAACACGATGCTACAAGGAAACGCAATGTTGTCTTATTATCGTTTGGGAAAAGTACAAAAAAAGTTTTTTTTTTGCATCGTATGGATATTTTTAATAAATTATTTTGACGATTTCCGTGGTGCAGCGGGCGAATAGCCGGCTGAGACGCAGGAGGTATTGGGTTCGATTCTCGCAGCGAAAGAAATGTTTGCATGATCTACAGATATCTGTTCCGGGTCTGGTTGTTTCTCTATATAATAATATTATAAGTGGGTATTTACAAAAAAAAATGTATTTAAGTATTCTATCAGTTAAATGGTTCCCATAGTATAAGCTCTGCTTAGTTTGGGGCTAGATAGCGCTGTGTGAAAGGTCCAGCAATATATATTTATTTATAATTTATACTATCCAGCTCCCCGATCCATGACGGATACTTAATGATTGATCGAGCGAAGCGAGATATCCAAATCAACTTGGGCAAATCGGCGTTGTATGTATGTTTGTTTGTCCGAGGATAACTTTCGAATCGTTTATCCGATCATCGTGAAATTTGGTATATACTCGTAGGTAGGTAATGATGGCACAATTTTGATGTGACTCAATGAACTAAAAATTTTGGGGGGTTGTTGAGATATTGGGGTTCAAGAGGGGTAAAAAAAATGAGACTATTAGGTCAAGTGAGACGTCAAATAAAGGGTCTTTATTAGCACATTTCGACCCCGTTTTTGTTTTTAGTAAAGTTTTTGTAGTTTTTGAGTTATTACCCATTATAAAAACTAAACTTTGACAAAATTCACAGGGTACACCAGTGATCCCACAGTGCTGTAATTTTGTATGCGTGTTAGTATCACAAATATAGGCAAAAATCTGAAATCTAGTATAACTGCAATTGGTACCCCAAAAAAAGTGTATCAATTTACGTGAACTCCCGTTAGCTGTTATTTGAATGAAACTGTAGGTCAAGTGAGTTGGTTATTTATTTCGTGGCACTATTTTGATACCAAAGATTACAAATAATATTTTTTTGTTTTTATGGTAGACTCGCGAGATCTCAGTTCGGGGCGAACCACTAGTATCAATGATAATTTAAAAAAAATGCTACCAAACTAACACAACTCATATTGTTCAAATAATTTAATCTTCACTTGCTTTGCTAGGCAGTTCATAAATATAATACAATGCAATAAGATACAATCAAGATAAATTATAATCACATTATCGAATACTAACAGAGATAAAATGCTAATAAATAAGGAAGCAAGTACCAGACTAGACCAAAACTGCATTCCATTTTGGACAACAGATGGCGCTGAACACTCTAATCACGTACCGTTCGGTCACAAATTATTTGTCATTTGTGCGTATAAAACTAGGCTTTGTTTCGTGTGAAGTAGAGTTTAAATTGGTGTGTGAAGTGTTTGCATAGACCCGGCCTTGGGACGCGAGGTACAGTAGCATATTAATAACAAATCAGGTATGCAATCACCGTTCAAGAAGACATAGCCAGCAAGGTGGAAGAAAGGGCATGGAATGTCAGTCGCCTTCAAGGCCACCTAGGTATAATCCTGCTAGTTACAAAATAGTGGATAGAAAAGGAATTTGCATGCGTTATAGTGCGATGTAAATCTGCGGTGTATAAGCATTAATTGCTGTGTGAAGACATAGTTTGAAGGCTTCATCACTGCGTTACTTCAGGTCTCTTCTGCCCTATAGCAAAATCATGTACATTGCACATACATGTTAGTCTTTTCTCGGTTCTCTCAATGAATTGATATATTTATTTCAAAGTGGTTCGTTCATTCGTTCTCACTAGTTATTTTTTGAGCTCTGGCCTTAGGTCAGTGACCGAGGTATTATTGGCTTGATAAAAAATTACATCCCACTACTATATTTTTAATAATCCTAAAGCAAATGTCACTATAGCTATCGCATTTATTTATTTACGAGTAATGTTGCACGGAAAAAATATTTTTGTTTTATTTTTTTATGTTATTTATTATTATAAACAAGTAACTGCACTAGAAGAGCTACTGACTAGACTAGCTGTTTCCTAGTGAACTGTACTAAAGATAACTTCTCTTAGAAGGTAAATATCTATGTTTAGGTGCGCACGAGGCCACGTAGATTCTTTCTGAAATGTCAAGGGTTTTTTCTAATGTCATTAAGTTAAATAGTTATCGCTGAATGCTTTACACTCAATTGTGCCTGTCCATTATATATCCATTATGACTACTTGCAATAGCACAGTGGTCAAAATATGACCCCTTTTTTTAGCTTAATGTTAGCATTCTCCCCTCCTTCTTTAAGTATATTATTAACTTTTTTTTATAAACATTAACTTTGCTAAATCTAACACAGCTCCAGCACTAATTTATATGGCGTATTTGTACAACCTGTTTTGCTATGTACGACATTAATTTAAAACACACATACGGAATCGTATTAACTGATTTTAGAGGTGGGTTTAATACCGGTAGCTTGAAATACAGAAATATACAAAAAATGATACATTTCCAATAAACAATTTTTACCGTAAATTGGCGGCGCCTTTGCGATGATGACTTACACGATGAATTAATATGATTTATCTACCTATTTTATACAGGCTGTTTCATTGATATGGACTTGATATGAAAATTGTTTAAAAATTTAAAATTTTCTGTGTTAATGAATTTGAAAAAACTTATTTTACAACAATACTAGCCATTAGCCTTATCCGTGTTTTCATTTAATGTCGTACATTAACAAACACGTAGTATATAGATTTTTTAAGTTATCTTGAAAGTTAGTAGTAGTTGAAAGGTTATGTATTAAGTAACCTTTACAATACGTAATATAAGAAATACTTCCCTAGGCGTGATAGTTAACTTTACTAGTTAACAAGTAACTTTTTAACAAACATATAAGCGATTTAACCAAACTACTGAAATGATTTTAATGAAATTTCTATGAGACCAATATGAAAGCATATCCTTAATATAAAAAAATAATTTTATAAATCGGTTGTTAAATGACGGAGCTCTGAGGTAAAAACATAAAACAGTTATGCGTCCTTTTAAAATTTGAGGGTGGCCCGCGATTTTATTTGGATCCCATCATTAGATCCTGATTTGGTATCAATGGGACCTGGGAAGGCCTTTAAACAAAAAAATAATTTCTCGAATCGGTCCAGTCGTCTTCGAGTAATCGGGGAACATACATAAATAAAATAAAGATTCCGACGCATAGAGAACTTACTCCTTTTTTTTAAAGTCTGTTAAAAAGATTTCAACGCGCTTCATTTACAAAATATAAACTTCTATCAATTTTTTAAAATAGGATTCGCCCGCAGCTTAGCACGCGCAGCTTAAATATAGGTTATATAAAGTAGCCTATGCCGTTTAGTCGTGAAAACGCAACAAACAGAAATAAGAGACAGAGTTACTTTCAAATTAATAATATTAGTATATATGGATACAATTTGAATAGATAGCGGATAATAACAGACAAATGCTTATCAATACATAATATAAATAATAATATCGTTAGAAGATCATTTTTTATTTATTTTATACTAGCTTCTGCCCGCGGCTTCGCACGCGTGGTTAGCCAATTTAAAGTAGCCTATGTGTTAATCCAGTTTATAATCTACGAACATACTAAATTTCATCGAAATCGGTTCAGCCGTTACGACGTGATTGAGTAACAAACAAACAAACAAATAAGTAATAATATTCTTTTTGATTTTTTTTTGTCCTGTCCATCCAAAGGTTGTCTGGAAGAGATCGCTTTTAGCGATAAGACCGCCCATTGTACTTACCTAAATTTTTGTGTATTTTTATTGTATTTTTAATTTTGTTGATGTGCAATAAAGAGTATTCTATTCTATTCTAAATAAATAAACAATCATCAATAAACATAAATGATTTACACAGACACAGATTTTAACAAATTTCTATTATTCTTAAAATCCTCCTTATTAAATTATTAACCCTCTTATTAAATTATTTGAAAATAGATCGCCTGTGTTAAAGTATGTATGTTTGTAGTACTAGGCCTCCTTTTACAAGGCCTCTACGCACTGGTTGGGACGGAGAGGTAGGTATTTCGAGAAGAAACCAAAACAATATAGCCTATAGCCCTCGAGGACATTGTAGATTCTTTGGTCCATTGTCATCTCATAATGTAAAAATCATATAAATAATTTTTAGATTCGGTTGGGTAGTTTCTGACACCCTACGAAATTTAGACGTATAGATAAGTATAGATTCTACTTTCATAAGAGAACTTAACGTTCCAAGAATGTTCTAATTGGCCTATCAACAGTTCCATATTCACAACAATCGGGAAAAACTAAGCAACAAGAACTTACATTCGTAGAAGTAAATGGAAAGGTATTTTAATTGAGGAAAACCATATCCATGGAACTATCAAGGTGTACGTTAATCAAGCCGTAAGGCTCTTTGTAGCGCCTCTCTATGATATATTAGCTGTCAGTTTAAGCTTCAAGTCACATTGGCCTTGAGCTCACAGCTCACGACCTCATGTGGCGTAATGGCAAAATAATAGCAAATAGCCGTCTGAGACGCAGGAGTTTGCGGGTTCAATTCCAGCTGCAAAATAAATGTTTGCATTAGCTATATATATTTGTTCTGTGTTTTTCTATAACTATTATATGTATATATTTTTGTCATTAAGACGGAAAGGTTCTAGGATGGAGACCACGCACAAAACGGCCCTCCACTAAACGGAAGGACGACCTGATAAAGGTTTCTGGGTGCGTCCTGGTCGCATAAAATCGGTCGCTGAAAGACGTAAGTGGTAACGAATAACGAAAGAATCATGAGCATAGGGAAAATCACTCACCGAATTGGTACATAAAAATTTCCAAGGTGAAAAACAATCAAAATCAATTTTTTTATCTAATTTAACTTTCATAAGTGCTAGAAAAAGAAGACACGTGAGACGTTCAAAAGAATCAGTTGAGCCATCTTTTTTTTAATGCTACATGGATCTGGAACAAGCTTATGCCATGATATATGCATATACATATGATATCATATGATATATATCATACCTGATGCTAAGTGGTAACTATCGCCAATAATAAAGTCACAGATGAAGTATTGCCTCGTAGGTCACGCACCTTAGAAACATGCCCTACGATGCACTGCTTTACATTCATCAACTTGAGGTGTAACGCCTCATGTGTCTGTAATTTTACCGGCAACCATACCCTTCAAACTGGAACGTAGCAATGCTACTTGGTATCATTATATAGCTTCATCTAATGAACTTTGCAAATTATCTATAGATAGCTCAACTTCTCCAGACCATTTCTGGGTGGAAGTGTCTCTAAGACACTGGCTGAATTGCGTTAAAAAAATAAAAAAACATAACGGAGCTTAAGGGGTTTTTTTCCGAGCAATGGAACGGTAAAGGTCAATATGAAAACATAACTTTCATTCTCACACAAGTAACATGTAATAACAGTATCGATATTTTCTAATGCCACTCATGTCTCGTATTAATTTATACGGTATAGAGCTGAACGCGATTGATTGTGGCATTCCGTCGTCCATTCCACAATTACCATCGATTACGTCGCTCCATATCCGCAAGGCCAGCGTCGTGTGAAGCCGCAGTCTAAGATGCGTTGTACACTAGTGTGCTAAACTCATAAGCTTGTAAACATCAGCATTGTTTCGTAGTATATTCGTGTAGACAACTTATAAGCCTTTAATAACAGACAGATTAAAAAGGTTATATATTCAATAGAAGCTTACTCATATAATATCGATCGGACTGCACTTGCAAGTTCGTTTAATCATTTATTATTTACATGACTAAAATACAGAAGAAACAGTTCAATCATCTAAAGACCGTTGCAAACGATCTATAGATAGCTTAACTGCTCCAGATTACTACCAGGTGGAAGTGTCCCAAAGACACTGGCTGCATTGCCCCGCTAAATTGCAATGCTTATAATAATAATATAACGTATTGTTACGAGCTGAGGGTTCGGGATAAAATAATGGCAATCGATCTAACCAAAATAACACTTTTATTCAACACTAAAACGATGAATACACGAACTTGGTCACACGTAATCACAACACGCAGAAAAATGAAAATCTCATAACCATCCATGAAGCTGGGCTGTAGGTAAAACTTAGTTAAATGGGAATGTTCTGATGAGACACAATGTGACTGCGGAGTTACCCAACAGATGTAAAACCTCCTATGCTGTTCAATATGCAATTTAACCTGCACACTAAAATACTTGTACAAAGCGACGGACAATTCCGTAGATGAGCCAATTTCTGGTCAAAAACAATTTAACATGTTGTGGGAACCAACAACACGATGAAGAAGAATCCTTATCATTAATCTGTAGCAGTCCACTATTGAACGTAGGTATCTCCTGAGGGCTGCCACTGAGCCCTATCACAAATTCCAATGAGTATAGTTCCATATCGTCTAAATAACATTAAAAACCTATATAAATAAGTGATAAGATAAGATACTATTTTCTAATGTGTTGCCATCCCTCTGAAACCAAAATTAGATGTGAACACTTTCAAATAGGCACAGATGTCTTTATGAAAAAAAAACATGGCCTGACACTATTTTAAGTAAGTGTAAGTTTAAGTAAGAGGTAGACCGCCTCGTCGAAAATGCCTGGAGGAGCTTCTGGTCCATTAAGACGGTAATGAAGAGAGACCTTCCATTGTCACTTAAGCGTAAACCCATCGACATGTGTATTCTGCCAGTCCTTACGTATGGTGCCCAAACTTGGTCATTGACAGAATCTGAAAAGTCCAAACTCAAGGTTTGCCAAAGAGCCATGGAGCGCAGCGTGTTAGGGGTAAAGAAATCGACAGGATCCGCAATACCACACTGCGCGCGAAGACCGGCATCGCTGATGTTGGTGACAAGACTGCCAGGCTGAAGAGGGACTGGGCGGGTCACGTCAGTCGTATGGTTACAGACAAATGGGCAATAGTCGTCACACAATGGGTGCCTGCAGATGGGCTCGTCGAAGCAGGCAGGGCAGGCCGAGGAAGCGTTGGCGTGACGACCTCGATGCATTCCAAGATGGCTGGGGGGACGTGGCGAGTGATCGTGAGATATGGAGGAACATGGGGGAGACCATTGCCCAGCAGTGGGAAAGTATAGGTTAAGAGAAAAAATTTTAAGTTTAAGAACTCCATCCTTGTCACGTGGTATTTATTTATTTTATATATTTTTTCATATAGTGTTTTTATAGCTTAGTAGTCATGTAGGTAGGTAGATGAGAACATAACGAGGAGAGAATTCCAAAGTGAACTCTTGTGGCAACGTGATGGCTTTTTAAATCATTGTGATTGTTTTATGTCACGGCACGTGTAGCTTAGTCATCTTTAGGACTAACGCTTGTCCATAAAAACAGAGATCATTATTTTACCCTCCATGTTATCTGATTTTGAAGTATGTATGTCGGATGTGTTAATAAGGCTGGAAGATTTTTTTCTGTTTTGTGAACTTCATCTGTTCCTTAATTTTCCCTAATATGATTCAGTCTTCTTATTCTTCTTATAGCCAGTCTAAAAGCCAATCGTATAGCTCATTATTGGTGTTCAAGAAGGTAAAATCTCTAATTTACATACATGGTGTAAGTCGTTACTCAATACCCAGTTGATTAATTTAACGATCTCTAAAGCTAAATTATGAACACTAATAAATATCAATACGGTGGTCTAAATGACCAGTTGTAAACCTTTTGCCATATTGCCAAAGTGCGTATATTTTAACATTTAGTTTTATCATACACGCGGAACTAAATGATAATTGAGGCTGTGAAGTTATAAATATTGGTCAGTATAGAAAGATCACATTTAAGTGCTTTTAGGAAAGCTGGTAGTAAAAGAGTGTGCAGCTTCTGTGATATAATCTTGATATGAATAACACATAACCATACTTCATATTCGACAATGGATTTTTGAGGATCGAAACGAGATTTTTCTTCGCGTAAATTCTACATTGCTGTTTTCAATAACGGTTTCACTATCATTTCTTAGTGTGTTTTCATTTCTAGTGTGCTAATCTATTTATTTATTTTAAGATTTTTCGTTAAGAATGATTAATGAAATGCCTTAAAAAGAATTGTGAGGTTGATTTTGATTCAAAAGACAATCTTACACAGCTTGTAAAACTTGTCTTAAATACTTTGACTATTAATTTTTTTACGTAGGAAGTAAATATTTGTTTGAGACCATCTCACCTGATGGCAAGCGCTGATGCGGTCTTAGAGGAAGCACGAAAATCTAGGATCTTTTGACTCTTACCTTATAGAAACACTAATAGTTTTACTTTCGTGACTTATTATATTTATTATTTCAATCATTATTATACGGGATTTATCACGTACTGATTTGTCAGTGGTACAACCGACAATTTGCGATTCAATTCGTGGACCTTCATCAGGTCAGTGTGACGAAACGGGTCTCGCCTCGCACTACGTGACGGGCCACAGTGCCCTGCAGTTGAACGAAACACCGATAAAACGGTACGTGATAAATCCCGTATTTATAATTATGAACGACGGTAGAGTGTTCTTTATGTAAGCTGTACGCATTATGAACGTGGCATCAAAACTTTGCGTGCTAGAAGCAACAAAATAGCTACTTATAATTAGTGATACAAAAATTTTTTGACGCATATTATCTTCTTGCCTGTACTTACAGATCAGTCCGCGAGTGCGTCCACCGAGATCAGAGCGGCGAGTAAGGTCGGGTGCCTCTTGAGTTATTACATGTACACAATGCACACGCTCTGTAGTGTAGGTGTGTATAGATTACTTAATAAATATTTTGCAAATGTGTATTGTTATAGGCTGGTTTACGAGTATTTTAAGATTTAGTTGAGGAGTAAGAGGCTAGCGTGGTATGGGCATGTCTGCGTAGCGAAAAAAATCAAGTGACTAAAAGAGTGTTAGATATAAGTGTGGATGGATATAGAAGTAGAGAAGGCCGAAGAAGAGATGGATTGACTGTGTGAATAATGATATGGGTGGAATAAAAGTGACAACGGAGATGACGGCTGACAGAGATGTGGAGGAGAAATACATGTTGTGCCGACCCCGCGTAATGGGAAAAGGGCAGGAAGAAGAAGCCAGGCTCGCACAACGATCCCTAGCGTTAGCTAAATTAGCGTTGATTAAACATGTTTAAATTTGACGTGTTTGTATGATTTGACAACTCTCTAAATCATATTTAGCCACTAAATACGTTTAGGCATCGTTACGCAAGTCACCCGATTCGATTCGGTTTTTTAAACTTAACTTAGCTTGGTTTGCTCAACGATCGCTAAACGTTATTAGCGACTAAACATGTTTAAGTTCAACGTATTTATATATTTTGACAACTCTCTTATACATATTTAAGCACTAAATACGATTAACCATCGTTGCACAAGTCACCCTTAATTTTTAAGTTACCATTTTTGTTTAAAAGAATATCGGTAAGTACCTTTAAATTTACTTTCTTTGCAAGAATAAATTATTTTATTTAAAATGTGGTTTAGAAATTCGCTAATTTTATCATAAGTTGAAATGTAAGATTTGGAAAGAAATACCTACTTAGAAAATAGATTTTTAAAATCAGTCTATTATGTTCCCCCCGCCATATGGTCAACTAAGAGAAAATTAAGTAAAGCTATGCTTTGCCTGTGTTTTTGTGACTTATGACATAAGCACCATTTAAACCACTCCTGGGCAGTGCTTTTTCTTATAAACAGCCCTTCGCTGGTTTTTCTAATCAATTTATTTTTTTAGTAGATTTATTTCCTTTCTCTCATCCTCGAGTCCTCACTATAGAGGTTCGTGACATTAGTTCACGATTATTTCTCTTTTGGGTCTTTATTGTTATTATTATTGAATACTTTATTGCACTAAATACATATGAAATTAACATAAGGTGGACTTAATGCTAAAACCATTATCAGTCAACTTCAGATGTAACAGTAAAAAGGTTGGCGTGCCAACTTAAAAATTTTAAGTTATTGGTAATGTTATTAAATTAATCCACTTCCATGTCATTCGATACTTGGTGACGCGAATTGCATTGTGAAGTTGAGTGCGTATTTGGTCTGCTAGCACATGGGGCTGCGTCTTCTTTCCCTTTGGCGACCTCCGTGGTGCAGTGGGCAAATAGCTGACTGAGACGCAGGAGGTAGCGGATCCGATTGCCGCTGCGGAACAAAAATGTTTGCATAATTTACAGATATTTGTTCCGTGTCTGGTTGCTTATCTATATAATAAAAGAATGTAGGCACAAAAAAAATGTATGTAAGTATTATATCAGTTATTTGGTTCCCATAGTACAAGCTCTGCTTAATTTGGGGCTAGATAGCGCTGTGTGAAATGTCCAGCAATATGTATTTATTTATTAATTTGAATCTTTGCAGTGATGGTAAGCCTTCCAATACTGGTTAACGAGCAGCATTGCTGTGTTTTGGTTTGAAGAGTATGGTTGCCGGTGAAATTGAATGTATGCCTCAAGTTGATGGACTCAGGGCAGTGTATATAACAAAGTATTGCCTCGTAAGTCGCGCACCTTACAAACGTGCCCTACGAGGCAATGGTTACCACTTAACATCAGGTAGGCCCAATGTTTGTTCCATCTCCATGTAGTATAAAAAAAACTTCAGCTTGCTTGAGCTAAAATTAGCATGGAATTAGAAGCTGCTCCTTTGGCGTTTCTTGCTCAAAGAATTACGTAATATGAGAATTCTGCTCATAATAGATGCAAGTGTAACTTCCAGGTATCGGTTTCCGAATGCCCTTCATCAGTAACCTTACTGTCAGCGATCGGATTATCTGACCGCATGATTACACTGACTTTTCCTAGGACACAACTAGCGTCTGTTCAGACAGATCAGACGGGCCACAACCACATCACAGCGACAAAAATGTGGCCGGGCTAGTGTGAATGGGTAAAGTAATGAGAGAAATATGAGTAAATAAACTGAACTATGGTATTATAGATATTGGTATAGGATAGTAATAACTAAAGAGTGCATAATAATAATATGCATGTATTGTAGTGCCCCCGCGGGACTCAAGTTTTGAAC
Organism: Philereme transversata; assembly: GCA_963924445.1. Classification (NCBI taxonomy): domain Eukaryota; kingdom Metazoa; phylum Arthropoda; class Insecta; order Lepidoptera; family Geometridae; genus Philereme; species Philereme transversata. Next base: position 19,774,840 of record OZ004342.1, read on the forward strand.
CAAAAATATTTTTGTGAAACATCTATTGTAAAACAATGAAACAATGATATCTATGATTATGACTATGGGAACCATGAAGTGCGTGAAGTTGGGTGTGGCCGCGATGTCGTCGGTATTGAACTCACGTTCACGACACAGTTGAACGCTACTGCAAATGTGGTACGTGTGATTGGAACTTACGTTTTCATACGATTTTGTGGGCGGCCACATTTTTGTTGCTATGTTGTGGTTGACGTCCGTCTGAACGGACGATTACATGGATACGGACATAACGTATGATTGCTTCATTACTTTCCATCATCAAAATCGCTTTTAACGATAAGCCATGTAATTTTTTTTATAATACCTGGAGGTGGAATAAGCATTCGGCCCACCTGATGTTTAGTGGTAACCATTTTTGTCATTTTTGTCGCTGTTGTATGATTGACACTCGTCGATCTCTGCTAATGATGCGACATTCGGAATTTGCTATTCGCTGTTGTCCTCTAGATAATAAAATTTTCCATAAATGAATAATTCAACTGTTTTTAACAACAAGTGTGAATACTCCAAGCGACTGTCTAAACCAGTGATGGGCAAAGTAAGGCCCGCGGGCCGCCTCCGGCCCGCCAACGGTCCTTCGATATAAATAGTTTATGGCCCGCGATAATTCTATTTTGACGGTCCCGAAGTTTAAAGTAGATTCTACTTAGTACAGTGCCTCTTTGTAATTCCCAACCCTGGGCTAAAATTCCAAGAATTTCTTCTTAGCATTCGAAAATATTATGGCGAATTAAAAGCAATTTCATATGTGTCACACCCCTACCATGGCAGGGCGTTCGAATAAAAGTTAAATTGTAATTTATAACATTTGTGCAAGTGTGTAATGTTGTAATGTTTTATATGATTAAAAGTTTCAACACAAAATGCGTTGTTCTTATAATTCCGCCCCTTCTCTGAAATTTCTTAAACTTTTTGGCCCCCCATTAAGAAAGTTTGCCCACCACTGGTCTAAACAGCTTAGAGTATTAACCGCTAACGGTTTAGTGTTTTATTCTACAACAGTAGTATGAATTAGTGTTATGAATAATCATCATCATCATCATCTCAGCCCACATCCACCCACTGCTCGGTATAGGGCTCCTCATTATCACAGCACTCTCTCTGGTCCTGTGCCAAGCACATCCATTGCCTTCCCCCATTGCCAACTGGTCTGCGCCCTTCTCGCAGCCACCACTCAGTTGCTACTCTCGTCCATCTTTCGTCTTTCCTCTTTGCTAAGTGTCCAGCCCATCTCCACTTCAATCATCATCCACTTTACGAGCTGAGGGGTTCGTGATAAAATTATATCCAATTTAACCACAATAATGCATTTATTATTCCCTCATATTGTCCATATATGTCGTGGATGTGAGAAGGATCAACCTCCTGAAGTGGAGATGGGCTGGAGACTTCTGACACTTCTTTCACGTCCATTTCTGAACATAGGCCTCCCACATAGATTTCCAGAGCGATCGATCTTATGCAGCCAACGGCTCAGAAACTTTATTACGTCATTTTTCCATGTAGTGGGGGGGGGGGGGCGTCTTACGCTACCAGTACGTGGCCTCCAATATATAAAGAAAAATTAAAAATATAGGACGTATTTCATGGGCATAGTCGCGGGTAGCAACTGGATTAATTTAGATCTGTCTAATACCACAGAATACTAAATAACTGTGTTTCAAATTCCATTGGTTTATGTTATAATAAACCGGCCTGATATTTATTTTATTATAAGTACAAAAACAGGAAAATGGCGCATTCATGGTAAATAAAATTACTTCAGTGTTTCTCTATAAATTATTATGGTGTACAATGTAGAGTATATGACTTGGTAGATACCGTAATCTATAAATACCTATTTGAATTGTTCAAACTGTGTTTCGAAAGAGAAAAAAATGGAATATGCGTGACAAAATTGTATGTACCTGGCGGTTCTCTCAACGGTTCTCTCTCTCAACTCAACGGTTTCTCCTAAAATCGAAATACCTATAACATACTTGTATACAGTCTAGGTAGGTATTTGTTTCGTTTATGGGATATATATCCTTTAGATCGGGCAAAAGCTATTTTAATTTGAAATTTGATTTTTAAAGATACAAGTAAAAGTAAAGTGGTTCAAATCACCGGAGACTATATAGGTACTATGTCTAGATATATGATACTATTGAGAAGAATTGTTCTAATATTCTTGTTAAAAGTATTAATATGCAAAAATGTCTGTATGTTTTTACTTTTTAAATCACTAAACCAATTTTCATGTTTAGAAAAGAGATGACTGGCATTCTTACGGTCATTTTTTTTTATTTTTCTATTCCGGGAATATATCTTAGTTCCAAGGAAAAATAAAAAGCATAAAATCGGTGAAACATCAGGGCAGTTTAGCTACATAGTGTTTATACTTTTTAACACAGTTAATTTTTTCTTTTAAGTCGATAACACTTATTGATAAAGAGGTTCTCTTATTTATTACTAAATAAACTGTGTTAGTTTTATTTTAAACGCTTTTTAAACAAAGAACAAGAGTTTTCTTGCAACCAGTACCAACATTCCACTTTCAAATCAGCAAAATCGTGAAAACCATTGCTAAACCGCGATTTGAAAACCTAGCATGCTCCATTTTCTTTTGTCCTTCGCGAACGTGCGACCGCAGGCTGTAACCTGCATTTCAAGACATGCCTACTGCTGTTACACTGTGGCATTGCGTCACTATGACTCATCTAATCTCGATCTAAAGGAGTGGCGGACAAAGAGTGGGAAAGAAATAAAAAATCGGCAATTTTCTTTTGTTTTTTGTACTTCAATATTGTTTAACTATAACAAAGCACATTTTTAAGATATCGTTGTTAACTTTCATTTGCAGCACTACTGACGACTAGTACCTATATTATTTATTCGAAGTACTTTCAGTGAAGTGAATAGCTTTAAAATTTATGAATCGAGTAACTGAGTAAACGATATTTTGGATTTTCCTTAACTTGTCTTTTAGATTTTGGAATACTTAGGGGGTATCCATTATTTACGTGACACGTTTTTGACTATTTTCTGACCCCCCCCCTCACCCCTGGTGAGATGTCGCGAAATTTGTTTCGACCCCCCTCCCCCCTTCCCCCTCCCTTTATTTCACAAGAGATATTTCAAAATTTTTATTCATAGGGTAAATGCGTCGGACTTATTTAAAAAAGCACAATTGCCTTAATTATTTCAAGATTGCTTCTCTCGTAATCAAGATTGACAGAGATAAAAAAGTCAAAAAAAAATTATGTGACATTATGAAATTTTATTATTTTATTATTATTAGTGAAATTATGGGGGTCTCGGCTAATGAGCCGAGACCCCCCTCTCCCCCACGTGAGGTTGGACGAGATTCGGCTAGACCCCCTCCTCCCCTTGAATACCTCACGTAATTAATGGACGGCCCCTTATGCAATTCACGAGTAACCCACGACTAATTTCAGTGAAGATTTTAAGTTAAAAGGTCAATTAAAACGTGTAAATTTCCTTTTCTCCATAGAAAAATATAATGGAAGTCACGTTGTAGGAACGTGATCTACGAGTACGTACAGTGTTGATCTATGTTCTCAGTATTTACTATCGTCATGGTGTATTATTTTCTTTGCGATATTATTATACGGTAAATCGATTTATTGGATGAATCAAAAGTTAATTAGAAGTATCACATAAAATGACGCAGGTAGGTAATTAATAATGGCAATACTTACTGTTATGTTTTCCCATTTTTTTTTTTAATTTCTTACAAAAAAAAGGAGTTTGGAACGTTTCTGGCCCAATACAGAATCATCGTCATTAACGGCAAAGACGCACGAGGTTGCAGTTCCGATTTCCGCTTCGATACAAATGTTTGCATGATTTACAGATCTTGTTTAGGTGTTTTCATATATTATAAAGATGTATTTATTTACAAAAAAAGTGTTTAAGTATTCTATCAGTTATCGGGTTCTCATAATACAAGCTTTGCTTAGTTTGGGGCTAGATAGTGTTGTATGAAAGGTCCAGCATTATTTATTTATTATTATTTAAGTATTCTAACAATTATCTTAATTGAGGTAGGTACCTACTGTCGTTTGAGCACAATCTTACCTGATGGTAATCGATGATGTGGTCTAGACACCTATTCATAGAGACCCGGATTGTAGTCTAGGAAAAACGAACGGGCCTTAGATGTACGCATTAAGAACGTAGATCTAAAACGGTGAGTGCGAATGAGTGGTACGAGTGCTACGAAGTATGGATGGTACTGAGCAATGCGTCTGCTTGTCCTTTGATAGAAAGGAGATGACGGGATCAGATCATGTAGTTCCTGGGCACATTCTTCAAAATCTAACCAGTAAAAGATCGATAGGCATGCAACTTTACGGCGGTGTTCGAGACTTTGGAACCTAAATTCATCAATTTTAAAGTCTGGGAAACGAATAAAACCTAATAAAATTGTCAGAAAAACCAAAATTAAATATACCAAAAGTTAACTATATTAAAGCACATCGCATTGTATACAATGCAATAGACTTGTCATAAAAAAGATCCTGTACCAAATTATCATGAGAATGTTAGCCGAAATTTCCTCACCCACGCTAGCAATTGTATGACTTAACTCCATCCACAGCAAAGATATAGTAAGCACTTCGTATCTTCCCTACTTGTTTGTATACGTGTAACTATTTAGTATCTTTAAAGATTCTACGGTTTGTTTTTAAAAATGTAGCTTACAGTTAGCTACATATTAAAAAAAATACTATTATACAAAAAAATAGAATCTAGGTACTAACAGTACTTATTAAAGGTTGTTAGAAGCACTGGACGTCCTATAGCGATGATAATTTATCGAACTTTTGTAAAGGTTGTCGGGTAACCAGACTTGTAAATTTGGGCCTGTTTGAATATATGTATTTTCTAAACTCTTTCTGCACTACAATCATAAAGCAACTAAGCGTGGGTCGAAGCAATTGTCCATCTCAAATTCGAGCATTCAATTAAAAGAACAAGGTTCTATCAATCTCCACACATTCTACTAACGTGTGAATTTTAGAACCTTGTAGTAACAAAACCTCTGCAATGTCATAGGATAGTTTTTGCGTTCGCCCACACGGCAGAAGAATTTGACTTAGCTTCCAAGGTTAGCTAGGCGATTCCATCAAGCTGCTGTAACTCACTTCATATAATCTTATGTCATTCTAGTCACCAGTTACGCACTAGATCATTGCAAATATTTAAAATCATAAATTATAAGTCTGACGAAATTCGAACCCGCGATTTTCCTCTAAGAGTCAGTAAACATTTTAAATCAAAATAGGTAAGAATCAGAAGTTTACATTGTTAATGGTAGGTGTCTTTTGACACCGGCTGGCTTGGCTTGTGTTAATCAAAATATCCTTGGATTTGAAAGCATGAAAAACATTCAAGTTATTTATTTAATTCATTATTTCAAGGAAAAGTATTTAAATCTAATATTCAAATTAACTTAATTTTGTTATAAATACATAATAAAATAACATGTATTCAAAAACGAAATACTAAAAAATACAGTAGTAAATCGCAGTGTCGATGAACGACTTAATGCTAAACAGTGCAAAATTATCAGTTTGCTTATTTATTTAATACTTTCACACAAAACAGAACAGTACTAGGAGGACTTAATGTTAATAGCATTATCTACCACCCTGGTCGTCCTAAAAGAAGATGCAGTTTGCAGTTTTAATGTCACACTGAAGTTTTCCGAAGACAGTGTACCTAGTGCGAATCTCTTGAATGGAAAGACATAAATTCGCATGAAGCTATTTGGCAACTTACTGGAATTTACTGCAGTTTTGCATTGTCTTTTTTGTGTGTTTTACCTATCGCACTGATCCCGTGTAGGTGGAGGTAACCTGGCCATGCAGGTACTCCCAGGTAGATCTAGACTGTCATTTTGTTTATGCATTTGTGTGTGTAAATGTTTTGCATAATTTCGACTGGTTGCGATGGTGAGAAATATTCAAAGGCAATCCTTGAAACAGTCGGACCTGAATCCATTACGAAACTCTATGGACCTACGAGTCCTCGAATTTCTGCATTCTAAACATTTTTTTATACTTCCTAGACCAGCTGGAACAACCATAGGGCCCACCTGATGTTAAGTGGTAACCATCGCCTATAACAAAGTATTCCCTCGTAGAGTCGTAGGTCACGCATTCCGTACAACAGTCCCAAATTATTATGATCAAAAGATTTTTTTTCGATACCCTATATTTTCCCACTGCTGGGCAAAGGCCTCTCCCAATATAAATACATGCAAAGAAAATAAGTCCCTATCTATAATAGTTTTATAGAATTCTGCCTTACAAGTTTTTGGAGTTAACTGCTCAATAGCAAGAATGCGTTGTTAAATGAATATAAATAGTAGGTACGGGACCCTCACTCACCCTTATGATATTTTTTAGTTTCAAGGTGGTCTGCCATGGTCCACGTCGAAATCTGTGGATCAGCTCCGTAGCCAGTTGGTATAGGAACATTTTAAACAAATAGGGATTTCCGACGAGGTACAATGTAACGCCTGAGAGACGCGCGTAGATACATTACATTACATGAATGAATAAATTAATTAAATACTCCTTATTGCACACCAAACAAAAATACAGTAACAAAGGAAATCAACAATAAACAATGGTATAATGGGCGGTCTTATCGCTAAAAGCGATCTCTTCCAGACAATCTTTGGATGGACAGGATAAACAAAAATTAATAGATAGCGATGTACTTTTTAAACATAAACAGAATCCACAAAATAAAATATATCTACCTATTGATTATACTAATAAACCTAAATACATACAAATAATATTATAATAACATGACGACCTCCGAGGTGTGGAATAGGCGGCTGAGACGCAGGAGGTAGCGGGTTCGATTCCCTCCGCGGAACAAATGTTTGCATGATCTACAGCTATTTGTTCCGGGTCTGATTGTTTTTATATACTAAAAGTACCTATGTATTTACCAAATAAAAAAATTATATAAGAATTCTATCAGTTATCTGGTTCCCATAGTACAAGCTCTGCTTAGTTTGGGGCTAGATTGCGCTGTGTGAAATGTCCAGCAATATTTATATACTTATTCATTTTTGGACTTCTTCTTTTCGAAAATCCGAGTGCATACTGTGCATAGGCCCTAAAAACGTATTAGTATGGTGTTAATACAATAATAGTGGCAAAAGGCCATATGTTTTTTTCGAGACCTTTTTATCCGACTACGGCAAATTTAAAAGGAAGGGTTATGTTTGTAGCAGTCTATGTATGTATGTTTGTATTTGTATGTGCCATTATCTTCTCATCCGATTTTGATGAATAACGTGTCAATTGATTCGTTATTATGGTCCGGGTGACATAGGCTACCATCGACATACATATTACGTAGTCGGGTTGTAGTGGTATTTACCATGATTTGTGAGTTTTTGGGTATCCCGATATTTAGATGCAGTTGCATGCGATTACGTGTGACGCACTTGCGCTGTGTTATGTAGTCGCCCGCGAAAACGACGAAACAACATACTTTTCGGCCAAAACTCTTCCTTTGTATAGGTCGATTTATAAGAAAGATTATAAACGTTTTTTTGTTTGTTAATTTTATTGTTAAAAACCTTCTAGGTCAAAGCTAAGGTTTTAAGTAATCGTAAAAATAAAAGTCAGTACATAGTATAACTTGTGGTCCGCCCCGAACTGAGATCTCGCGAGTCTCGAATAAAAAGAAAAAAAAAATTATTCGTAATCTTTGACTATCAGCCTCGAAATGCATAACCACTTCACTTGACCTACAGTTTCATTCAAAATACAGATAACGGGAGTTCATGTAATTTGGTTATTCTTTTTTGGGGTAGAAACGTAAATTAAAGTCTTTGCGAGTGAATGGTTATTAACAGATAAATCGATCTACCCTCATTTTCAGTCCCTGGTTAAGAATTAATTGACTAATATTATGACTACCATCGGTTTTGTTCTCGATTACAACTCGATTCCGACACACAACACTCACGATATGGACGCGTAATTGGCACTTCACTTGAATTTTAGTCAAAATAGTGTTAACAAACTGTGATACTTTCTAAAGTTACTTAAATAGTTTGTTTTTAATCTTTACATATTCGATCAACAATACACCTAGATAAAGGGTCGGCGCAAAAAATACGACTCGGTAAATAACAGCTCACTTGCGGCGTGAGCTCTTATTTTGTTTAGTCAGGTTGAAACACAGCCAACGTCAAGACGTATCACAATGCCTCAATGCGCATTTAAAAGTTGCAAAAGTAATGTCCGGAAAAACAATTTATCAGCCGGAGTGTCTTACTTTCAGTAAATATCTGTGGAATAAGTTATATTTTAAGCTTTAAACTGACGATTAATATCAATTTTTTAACAATATTGCCGATTTTAAGCCACCGCTAAGAATGTTTGGCCAACGTCAAACGTGAGATATAGCGTTGGGCCAATAGACGCCAATAGCAAACAGAAACGAAATAAAACGATGTAGCTCGCAAGACAATAACAGGAAAAAGTACTTTATTTAATGCCGCTTAAGGTTGATTTCACAATAAATGTTATTTATCCTACGTCTTTTAATTTTCAAGTGGCAGGTGCAGTTTATTACTTTGTTGGTTTTTTGAGACGAATGATCGTAACATTTAAAGGATTTGTGACTTTATTACAAGGTGATGTGGTTGTGATTAGCTTGAATTTAAATCTTTTGTCTCATTCTATTGGTAAACGACTAAAGAATTTGTAACTTTATTACAAAGTGCTGTGGTTGTGGTTAGGTTGAATTTAAATCTTTTGTCCCATTCTATTGGTAAACGAATGTAGCTGTATATTTTACGCGGACAGCATTTAGCTTTGATTTTATATAAGACCCGTAATCTAGTTGTATTGTTGATCGAAGCTTTACATAGTATAAAATGAAGTCGCTTCCGCTGTCTGTTCGCTTAGATATTTTAAACTACTCATCGGATTTTAATGCAGTTTTCAGCAATAAATAGAGTAATTCAAGAGGAAGTTTTATATGTATAATACATACATAACTCTGTTTGTTTGTTACTTTTACACGACTAAACGGTAGAACGGATCGTAATGAAATTTTGCAAGGAGATAGATTATGTCTTGGGAAAGGACATAGGCTACTTTTTAGCCAACTGCGCAAAATGAGGGTAATGATTTATTGAAAACCCCCGTGCGAAGCCGCGGGCGGGTCAGCTAGTGAATCATAAAATAGTATAAACAATTATGACATTTAATTGCAATGTTTATATACATCCTAGTGGGTCATTACTTACACAATAATCTCAAGTGTAAATGTCAAGAATCATAGTTCAATGTCAGTGACAGTGATTGTTGAGATTGACAAAATAATTTGAGGCTATTTGTAATTTGAACGTACTTGAATTTTTGTGTAGATATTTTTTACTTTAACACTATTGCTACTCGAAATAAATAAATACGGAATTAAAGTTTTTTTGGATGATGAACTTAGACTGTTTGTTAGACGACCTCTGTGGCGCACTGGGCGAATAGCCGGCTGATACACAGGGCACACGGAGTTTACAGGTTCGATTCCCGCTGCGGGACCTACAGATATTTGTTCCGGGCTTAGGTATTTTTCTATATGTCATAAATTTTATAATGTATATAAGTATTCTATCATTTATCTGGTTCCTATAGAACAAAGCTTTGCTTAGTTTGGGGCTAGATAGCGTTGTGTGAAATTCCCAGCATTATTTATTTATTGTACAACCATAATTTTTTTATATAATAAAAAGTGATTTTGCTGTATTTTGTGGATTACTTACATTGTTTTGACGAACTCCGTGGCGCAGTGGGCGTATAGCCGGCTGAGACGCAGGAGGTAGCGGGTTCGATTCTCACCGCGGAACAAATGTTTGCATGATCTACAAATATTTCTTCCGAGTCTGGATGTTTTTCTATATATTATAAGTATGTATTTACAAAAAAAAAAGTATTTAATTATTACATCAGTTACCTACCTGGTTCCCATAGTACAAGCTCTGCTTAATTTGAGGCTAGATGGCGCTGTGTGAAATGTCCACCAATATTTATTTTATTTATTTTATTTATTGTTGGTTTTCACGCGTATAATTTAAATTAATTATACCTGGTTTGGTAAATGTTTCTATAAAAAATACGAGACTACATAATTGAATTTTCTAGTTGTATTTTTTTAGTTGTATTATGTTCTTTATGGAAGGTTTAACATTTTGCATAAATTGAAAGCGTTAATTCATAAACTTGACACAGTAATTACTGAAGTAATATGGTGAAGGCAGTAAAATTACAGGTTTTGAAGCCATCACAAGCTTAGATCGCTAACTTGTAATTAGACCTCTATTTTTTGCATGGTAACGAAGCTTTTTGCATCTCAATAATTACAACACAGCGCACCTTCTGTTCTGCACTTAGGCCCTATGTGGTAACAGAAACGTCCCACTTCAGTCAAGGTTCTAACTTCGACAGCCTTTCTTAATACTTAAACCGCACAACAGCTTATGAATTCCATTCGATTTTAGTCTCTACAACTACTAAAATAGAATAGAGTTTTCGCCAGATAGTCGTAATAGATGATACTGTACCACGTCCCTGCCAAGGTCCTACCGCGAGCCAGTGCACACATTTGCATTTCCACAAAAAACGTCTAATATTTCTCAAGATTTCCATTCCATTGTCTACTCTACACTTTTGAGTTAAAGTTTGAAACAGAATCAATTGTAGAATTAGTTATGCGTTTTGTATTTCGACAGCCACACAAAGGAGTAACGATAGTATTGAAGTGTTACGCGTTTGTACGTGAGCTTGCGAACGTCACGTACCTAAGAATTAATCTACTCTAGAATTTTTAAATTAATTATGCAAGCGAAATTCAATTCTATTGTCGATTGTGTACGATCTGATTTAGGATTAAGATAGTGGTAAGCTGATACCGCAGGGCATGTCGTGTAACTACACTAGAGAAAATCTAATAGTCCGATTTGACGTCTATAATTTAGCTGCCGTGATAACTTTGTATGAACGTCTACCAAGAAATCGAAAAATCAACCAAATTTTGCCAAATAATTATAATGTTATCCATACACTTTAATGACGGATGAAAGAAGAGTGCACGCGGCGGAAATGCGAATGTTGAGATGGATGTGTGGGGTCACGAGAACGGATAAGATAAGGAATGAGTATATTAGAGAAAGTTTATAAGTAGCGCCAGTGATAGAAAAATTGAGAAGTAAGAGGTTAGCGTGGTATGGGCATGTCATGCGTAGGGAAGAAAATCATGTGACTAAAAGAGTGTTAGGTATGAGTGTGGATGGATATAGAAGTAGAGGAAGGCCGAAGAAGAGATGGATGGACTGTGTGAAGAATGATATGGGTTGAAGGAAGTGGCAACGGAGACGAAAGCTAAGAAATGTGGAGGATGAGTACATGTTGTGCCAACCTCGCGTAATGTGGGAAAGGGGCAGGAAGAAGAAGATCCATAAACTTTAATAATGTGTATGTAAGTATTATTACTAATCACCAAGTTTCACTCTATATTGAAAAAAAATCAAAAGGAGGATATTCCAATGTTGTATCATTTGGTTTCGTTGTTTGTTGGTAATATTTTGAGAACTATCAAACCTGTCACGAGATTAATCGGTTATGGTATGGTTATGGTATAATCACAATGGGTAACCCAGTGTGGGTCGATAAGTAGCCAATTATCTATTAGTAATATGTTATCAGATTAGGAAAGCTTTTATGTATTTTCTATTTCATAGTAAATATTTATATTCCTAGATTTTAGCAAGGAAATCGTAAAACGCTTTTCTATATTTTTTAAAGAAGTAAGTAATATGTAGGGAGTTTCCTAGGCACTTACAAACCTACTGCATCTCAAACAGCTGGTACCTATAGAGTACCAGTGACTCCCACACTCAACAAATAAAAAAATAATTAATAAATATTGCTGAACATTTCATACAACGCTATCTAGCCCCAAACTAACCAAAGCTTGTATTATGGGAACCACTGATAGAATATTTTATATCCTTTTGCTTGAGTTCGGTACCTGAAAAGGAAAAAAGGAACCCTTTACAGCATCATTTCGTTATCCGTCTGTCTGTCTATCTGTGTGTCTGTTTATTTGTATATTTGTCCGTCTGTCAAGACCCTTACTCTCAGGAACGCATGGAGATATCAAGTTGAAGTTAATATCAAATGTGTAGGTCTACGGTCCCTTGTAGCTGTAAGAAAAATATGCTTCCAAGGCAACACACAAAATATTGCTATTTATGGCGCATATTTTGCTTGCAAATAAATCAAAACCGATAGAGTCCTATTGACCTAGAATCATGAATTTTGGTTAGAAGTAAGGTCTCATAGCACAAGTTAAGGAAAAAATCCGTAAAACGTTAAATTGTACTTTATGCAATTCAAAATCAAGCAGCGGAAATTGAACCCGCAACCGCCTGCGTCTCAGCCGGCTTTTTCCTCACTCTGTTCTCGTCAAGAAAAAAAACCTGGAGAAAGCTAACCAGCAAAGAACTAGTTACACGAAAAGACAACACATTCTAGTATGCCAAGCTGAAGCGGATGCCAGCGAGGACGACGCTGATCTCCAAAAAAAGCTAAGCAAAAGTGAACGGATCAAAGTATCCCATTGTTAGATTATCTTTTTGATGCAAAGGTCAGGCTTACTGCTGATGAGTTTTTAAGTTCCGGTATCGTGGTGGGCTTTTGATGCAAATGATCTTGAGAAATAGAGTGGAATATTACAAGTTACTTTTTAACATAAATATAAGCATAATATAAATATAACATTAACATAAATCTATCTCTAATATGTATATACAATTCTCGTGTTTGTAACAAAACTCCTCCCAAACGGCTTGACCGAATCTTATGAAATTCTTTGTGTATGTTCGGTAGGTCTGAATAGGACGTAAACTATTTTTCACACCCCTATGTGATAAAGGTAGGCCACCCCAAATTTTTATTTATTATTTTTTAAACAATTTGTTTAACATTTATTTTTTATGATTCGGCAATAAAAAATTCATACAACCATAAATTTTCACCCTTCTACCACCAACCCCTATTTCAGCAACACAAAATTTATTGATTCTAAGGTGCTTCTAAGTTCAGCTAGTAATAATGTAAATATTTTTTATTACAACCAGAATGACTGGTAGATAATGCTATTAGCATTAAGTCTTCCTAGCACTATTCTGTTTTGTGTGAAAGTATTAAATAAAATAAATAAAAATAAATAAACAAGATTAATGATTTTCTGTTTCGAAGTTTGATAATTTTCTCATAAATACCATCATCAGATCTTGACCCTGATGTTGAACCATGGGACAACCATGTTCTATTTTTGTAAGAAAGCATGTAGCATACTTTCTTACAAAAATTTTTAAAATCAGACAAATTGGTAAAAAGAAAAATATATAATTTCTTAAAGTCCGTTAAATAGTCCAGAAATTTTTTGCAGATTCTTTTAATAAGTAATATTGTCAACGTTTTAACTTAGAGATGGTTTAATTAAGGCTATGTAAGAGCTTCCGCTCATGGCTTTGCAGGCATGAAATGTCAATAAAAAGTCTCAATCCAAGTCATAACCTATCTGTATTCCATATTTCGTCGAAATATGTATAGCCGTTACGAGACGGGAAAGCGTAACAAACAACGTCGAAGATTTTTTTTTTGATTTTATCAAATTTTGATATTGTGACTTTGACAGTTTGGCATCATCTTCGTCATAAACCATCTTTTTTGGCGGCTTATCTCCAGACGGCGACATTTATTACGCTGTTGGAACTCGTTTTTTTTAATATAATGAAAATCCCTCATTAGAGAAGCAATTTCGTGTTAGTGTGCTGTAATAATTATTTATTTGATCATTATCGACTATACAGTACCTAATTATATACAATGTTAGAATAGTTAAACCAATTATGCTAGTTTCCGATCGCTACATTGTTTGAATAGAGATCTGTAAATCAAGTGAATGACAACAATGCTTGAATCCCACTTATTCATTCGTCCTCTTTGCACAATTCAAACAAATGCTAACATAAACTTCAAATAGCATTTAACCGTTCGCAGAAAAGCAAAAAACACCTCAAAATATTTACCCACAACTTAACAATTCAATGTGTTAAAACAAAGTCTATTGTCGATATAAAATCGTTTATTTACTGCGCGGAAAAAGTAAATTCGATTCTAAGCAAAAAATCGACCGAATTTCGAGTTGACATTGAAAACACATGCGTTCGGTTCTCTCAGGCATGAGTTCATTGTAACTTATTAGCATACGAAAAGATATTGACGCTTTTGACTTTGTCGGTGCGACTTTCGTCTTAAAAGGCGAAAACAAAATGATCATAAACGGTGCAACTACCCAGAATCGTTTTTGCACTAATAAAGTCGCGTCGCAATACACTCGCCCGACGCCCGACTTTTTGTCGCGGTGATCCAATTTTTTTTATGAAGCTAGGGACAATGACGGAATCATGTCGTAATGTTTACACAATGATCTGTTTGTGTTGTAGCGCTGTTGGGTTCTTTTATGGGTGCCGATGGGGGTTCAAAAAGTGAAACTGATTGCGAATGGCGTTTACTTTTTATTAATTCCAGTAATTGCAAAAAACATGCTTTTAGAATTCACTTTTTGACAACCTTGAAAATTAGTTTCAAGTTAATTTGTAAGTACCGTAAAAGTGAATATTAAACAAAAGATTGGGCTTTGTTCTTTCACTTTTCTTTGAAAAGACTCAGATGGAGTTACGAAAGAAGAGCATCTTATTCTTTTACTAACATACATTTTTGTATTTCTCGACGAGAAATTAGGAGATTTGTAGACGAACCAAAGACACCGACATAGCACAAAGGATTAGCAAGCTGGCTAAAGTGACAGTGGGCAGTGCACAACGTTCAAGGAACTGACGGCCATTGGGGCAGAAAGGTTTTGAGTGAAGACCGCGCACTGGGAAGCGCTGGCCGCCCACTAGATGTAAAAAAGACCTGATAAAGGTTACTGGGAGCCGTTGGATGCAGGCCGCACTAGATCGATCGCTCTGAAAATCTATGGGGGAGGCCTATGCTCAGAAGTCGACGTCCCACGGCTGATATATTGATGATGATGATGATGATGGCATACATATTATACATATAACTTTTTAAGTCAGAGCAGATAAATGCGAAAATAGCCGATTTGAATAAATAAAAACATAGAGTAAAGTGCTATCCCTGACTTCTTTAAAAGACTCTCTACTACTAAAATTCTAATCTTTGTTGAAATAATTTTTTTAATGATTTTTAATAATGTAGCTAGATTCCTATCGTATTTTATTTTCCAAGACCGATGTCTACATAATTCAAACAACATTTTTCTCGTCGAATATAACAAAAAACAACTATTCCGCAACAAAAGCCCTTCTTAAAACGAAACATAAACATCAAAATCGGTACAACATAAAACAGGCAGTTATTACATGACATCATCATAAACATTTAAAACAAAACAAAAGTTGATGACCGAAAAAATCTATTACAACGCTACCATTTTAGTTAGGTAGCGTGTGGAACAATGGCATTGGATTGTCTAAAAGGGTCGTCCTTTGTTACATAGCTTTTGCATATTTTGTAGAAATGTGAAAGTGAATTTGTAAAGCTTTGTAGCCACTTGGTTTCTTTTTGGTACAATTTTTATTGCCTCCATATTAGTAGACGGAAGCAAATTTCGCTTTCGCTTTCTTTCGAAATGTCGACCTTTATGTTTAGGGTTGTTTTTTTTATATAAGCTTGTATTGTAGTTAAAGTGAAGATAAGATAGAAAGATTTAATGCATGTAGTTTAATTTTTAGTTCAGTTTATTTAGAGATATCGTAATAAATATTCATGATAATTACTTATTACTTAGATCTACTTAGAAAACTTTCGTTTATTTCAATCATTATTATAAATACGGGATTTATCACGTACCGTTTTATCGGTGTTTCGACCGTGTTACATGATAAATCCCGTAGTTATAATAGTTAATGATAATATTCATAACTTTTTTGGCTAATATTTTTTTACTCTATCCCTTTTTTAAATTAGGGCCAAAGGATTCCATATCCTTTTTAATATAAGATAACATATAGTAAGACCAATTAGGTTTGTTAAATGTTTATGTTTTTAATTGTTTCTCATATTTAGATAGAAATTCTAGGCCAAATTCATAAACTTGTAGACAAATTTTCCAAATTAAAATATCATTATAAAGTAGGATAATGATGATTATATTACCTAAAAATAGAGTTCAGAGATATGATCCGCTTTCATTGTTCATCACAAGTACAACATCTAATAAGTAGAAACCTTCTAATTCTAATTCTAGGATGAATAAGATCTGCACTGACGTCCCGTATTGGGGTGTATTGTGTATTACCCCATTCTAACCTGCCCTAGCCATCCTAGCTCCTTGAAATAACGGAGCAGGACTTTTTCTAGATGCAACTTTCCAAGATCCCCGTAGATGCTGTGGTGTTAGCGGATGAGGATTCGATGAGCTCCTGCAGCCCCGTCTTCAGTCTGATATCGCGTGTGGCCGTATAGTGAAGCAGCAGGTGCGCCACCGGCTCTTCTTTCTGAAGACATGCGCGTCCAAGCCACTGTCCGTGTCGACAAGCCCCGGTGTTCAAGAGGTGATGGTCAAGTTCGCAGTGTCCTGTGATGATCATCCTTAGATCCTCGTGTTTCATTTTTAACAAGGTATTTGTTGTTTTTCGATTTTTTGCAGGGAACATTGTCTTTGTTTGCCTGCAGTCGGCGTTCCCAGGCTTTCTAGTTCTCCTTTTCGAAATTCATCCTCAGTCTGTTTTTGATTTCTGCTGTTCAAGTAGAATCCTTGTTCTAATCAAATAAACTGGCTCACACGGGCTCATCCATTCTGGACCAGCTATTTTTTTCAGGTCATCTTCCCAACGTCTTGTTTGTCTCCCTTTGTGTCTTTTACTGTCTCTTGGGTACCATTCTGTCATTAATTTGATCCATTTTTTTCTAAAAATATATGTCCTGTCCATTCCCATTTTAGCTTTTTAAACACGTTTTTTACATCTCTGTAGGTACTTTGTAATGTTTTTTCTTTCGCTGTCTTTCCTTGTGAAGAACACCAAGTTCCGCAACATTATCATTTATCAAATCTTACTCCATAGTCGGATTAAAGTATTTTGGGTCAGTGCAAACTAAGCTCGACAAAGATAAACGCGATTACGCTATGAAAACCTTGCTTAACTCAGCGTCCATCACCTGTCTCGAAGCTAAACATGAGGAATTAAGGATTTTTAAACGTGATTATTATATGATAAATTATCTCATTTATCAGTTTAGTTATAAGTTGGCAGGTTTACATAAACAAAATACGCAACTGAGCATTATTATACATATATAATAAACTAGCTTCCGTCAGCGGCTTCGCACGCATTGTTTGTCAACAAAAAGTAGCCTATGTGTTAATCTAGGTTATAATCTACATACCAAATTTCATCGAAATCGGTTCGTTACGACGTGTTTGAATAACAAACAGAGCTGCGGAGCTTTTCAACCTGATCCCACCATCCCCATTCTATGATCGGACAACCAGACGCTCCGCGATGCGCCACCGCTACATGGCATGGTAAAGATACCTCCCATACGCACAAAGCGGTACTCTTCCACCTTTATTATGCGCACCGCCAAGGAGTGGAACGCCTTGCCTGAGTCTGTGTTTCCTGATAACGACAACCTAGGGATATTCAAGTCACGAGTGAATGAATAGGGTTCTTCTAGGCAAGCGTGTACCATCGTAGACTGCATCATCACTTATCATCTGGCGAGATAGTGGTCAAACGCTAGCCTATAATTTATTTAAAAAAAACCCCAAACTTTAGCATTTATAATATTAGTGTGAATTGTGTTAATGCAGTACATTTTACACAGCAGCCTTATCTAGCTCTAAACGAACTACATCATTATAATATGGCTTAGAATGTGCTTGGAATATGTGTGTTTTGAGAGATACTTACCTAGATAGAATAGTTTTTTTTTCAAACGATAAAATTATTGTTAATTGGAATTTTCTTTCAGCTACTAGCTTAATTAGTAACAAGTCCCACAAAAATACGTCTTAAATCCGAACAATATACTTATAATATATACTTATGTAATAAAATAACATAATAATAAATATCACTGGACATTTCACAAAGCGCTATCTAGCCCCAAACTAAGCAGAGCTTGTACTATGGGAACCAGATAACTGATAGAATACTTATATACTTTTTTTTTTGTAAATACATACTTATAATATATAGAAAAACACCCAGACACGGAACAAATATCTGTAGGTCATGCAAACATTTGTTCCGCGGCGGGAATCGAACCCGCTACCTCCTGCGTCTCAGCCGGCTATACGCCTCTGCGCCACCAGAGGTCGAAACGATGATACTTTCTACCTAATGTTTCAGTTCAATCCATGAACCTTCATTAAGGTGAGTGCGATCCACTCTGAGCCAGGTCTCGCCTCCCATGATCGTAACACCGTTGAAACGGTACGTGATAAATCCCGTATTTATAACATGAAGGAATTAATTTCTTTCCAACATATAAAGTAATTCAGCAGACGGTCCTTGGACAAGAAAAATGTTGTTGATATTGCACGTGTCGGCCCTATTTTTATAGCATTGACATATTTTATAACAATATATAAACAAAGTATATATCTAACATTTCTGCAGCAATTGCACCACATAGATACGAAAAGCGCCAGTATCCACTGATAACCTAATTTCGCGGACTGACCAACATCCGTCCTAGATAAATTACTACTAATATTTTAAAAGCTGATCCTTTCTTCCTGGGCTTGGTAATGCATGTGTCATAGAGTCTTCTTAAGCTGTTGATAACTTCATCGGATGAGGTAAT
Organism: Philereme transversata; assembly: GCA_963924445.1. NCBI lineage: Eukaryota > Metazoa > Arthropoda > Insecta > Lepidoptera > Geometridae > Philereme > Philereme transversata. The sequence goes on from OZ004342.1 coordinate 19,793,832, forward strand.
GTTGGTTAGTCACATGATCACATCAGCCTTTCTGGAGTGGGTCTCCATTTTTCTGATAATCGAAGTCAATTTAATTCGGTTCTGAAATTCCTGCATTTAGGCCGGCTTGCAGAAATATCCCTAAGCGTATTTAGTGACTAAACATGCTAAGATTTGACGTATTTGTATGATTTGACAACTCCTAAAATCATATTTAGCCACTAAGTACGTTTAGATATCGTTGTGCAAGTCACCCTTAAAGTTTACCCGAGTAAAGTTAAATTCTATAAAAATTTGACGGGCCACATTGTTAAATTACAGCGAATGTTCGTGTGTCTCTGTCTATCTATAGATGACAAAGACACACAACATGAACGCCTTTAGCGTTAAGACCGCTCATAATACTTACCTTTATTTTTGTGTATTTCTTTGTATGTTTAATTTTAGTGTGCAATAAAGAGTATTCTATTCTATTCTATTCTATTCTATCGCCATAGTCCGACAATGTGGCCCAAGCATAGAGTAGCTTCCAACCGATATGACTTTAAGGTCGTGGTTTTGACGTGGGTGCACTAATGAATCTTTCCACTCGACATAATACACGCTCTTAACTTTTTAAAGTCACAAAGCTCTTTTCAGGGTCACTATTATAATAACATATACTTTGATCTATGCTCGAAACTTGTAATAAAAAGTTTAGAAATTTATATTTATCAAGTTTGAGAAGTTAGCTCGTGTTCCACTCAAAACAAACTTTCTCTTATTTAAACGAAATCTGAACATGTGATTTACGTTTGACCATAGCTCTTGAACTGATTGCCATCGTCTCCAAAGACATTGGTAACGCCATTAGAACTCTCTTTCTGGTCTGCAAGTCTACACGATGGAGTGATGCGGTCAGCATGCGTCATACAGCCTTCTGGTAACGTGAGAACTATTATTAGTATGGCGTAAGACACAGGGATGTAGCGGATCTACATCGAACTTATGACCTTAAAATAAGTCTACCCCTTTCCCAAATCTGATTCAAAAATATAAAACATAAATAAACAAGCTTTTACAATGGTGCTGTTTCAGAACGTTCTGTATTCTTTTCCAAGATAAACAGAGAAAACTAACATGGCCTAAAAGAATAATCTATTTTTGCAGTTACAATGTAGATAGAAAATTCTATAATGCCTGACTTAAATCTAAATGTACAATACGTGAATTGAGAACTAGAATTGTTGTCCAGTTAATTTTTGTGTAAAATTAATAAACTATTTCTAAGATTGCGTTGTACATATTTTTGTGAATAGAAAAAAATGCCTCTCCATGCAAAAATTACTAATTACCGTACTCAGCCAAAATGTATAGAACAACTGTTTTTATACGCTCAGTATTGATGCCTCAGTAAAATTGTTCATAGTTTGATCTCATCCCCTGAAGTCTTCGTTTTTTGTTGAAAAATTACTTTCTCAAAACAAGCTTTTATAAAATTCATAATCGGAACCGCAAGCAGATTCAAATGAGCCCAAACACTAGTAGCCTACTATAATCCATTTAGAAGTTCCGTTGTCTACCACACGTTTCCATCATGAGACCACTGCCATGGTACCATATTATTGCATTGTCACCGAAGTTATATATGTATTCCAAATTTCAGCTCAATCGGTTGAGGGGAACGGGTTTAAAATTCAGTTGCAAGATTCCACCCGGACAAACATACATACAGTGCAAGTTAATAAAAAGCTTGTAAAAACCAGTGCATGCGTCTGCGCAACAACAGAGTCAACAGTTTCCAAACTATGCTGTGTTCAGTCACTTTCAAAATAGATAACTAGTGTTTAGCTGTCACGATCGGCGTGGGAGTGCTCAGATTCGACCAATTAACTGCTAGATCTTATTGTGTTAGTTTATTGTAATTGTAATTGGATTATTTATTGTAAGTAATGATTATGATTGGACAATCAAGTTATGATTGAAATTGACATTGAGTGTTTTGGCGTGGTCTTAGTGTCCGTTCACACAGACCGACTCGGAGAGGAGAGTACATTTTTATCACGATTAAAAAAGAGTTTTGGGTCATTGAAATGAAGTTGTTTTTAATTTCACTACTTTTCAAATGGAACTGACCTAACGTGCTCAGTGTAAAAAAAATCAACCTTATTTCAATGACCCGAAACTCTTTTTCAAACGCGATAAAAATCTGCCAAGCCGTTCTGTGTGAACGGACCCCTACACGGAGAATTTAGACAAATTAAACAGTCTGATAGACATATACCGTCAGTCGTCTGATTAGTGTTAGTATGTAGTATAATACCTATGTATATATATTTACGTCTGGGATTTAGTTATGTTAAAAGAAAAATTAAATTCTTAAGTTTGACATAGTTATAAAACATGAAAATGGCGGCCGCAAGAACAATTTTGTATTGGATGTAACATGAACAGTTTTTCTTTTGTTCTATCAAGACCTTTCCCTTGATACCTATATCGTATCAAAATAGAGCTATTGATAAAAATATTCAGCAATTGATCTGATATAAAAACAGTTGAGACTTATATTTATTTAAGTTAAACTTGTTTTGGCAAAACAGACCAGAGTGTACTTTCAGCATGTGACATGAAAAGTTGCGCGCGTCGATGTTGACCATGAAGTTAGTTTTCTCGGTCTGAAATTATCCAAGTAGTGCGCAAATGACAATCTAATATATAAAATTCTCGTGTCACAGTTTTCGTTGCCATACTCCTCCGAAACGGCTTGACCGATTTTGATGAAATTTTTTGTGCTTATCCGGTATCTATGAGAATCGGCCAACATCTATTTTTCATCCCCCTAAATGTTAGGGGTAGTCCACCCCTAATTTTTTTTTTTTATTTTTTAGACAAAATTTTTAATTTCTATTTTTTTATGATACAACATACAAAAATACATACAATCCTCAATTTTCACCCTTCTACGATCAACCCTTATTTTTTTATATGGCAAAACAACGTTTGCCGGGTCAGCTAGTAGACTATAAAATACGTAAAAGAAGTATAACTTTTCACTTGCGTACATAAGTACATACGTTTTTTTAACTTATTACTTGTTTTTTATAAACAGCTAAATGATCATAATGTAACAATTAAATAATATAATGTTGTTGCAACGAAACTTAGAAGTTCCCTTAATCCTGACCTTTTACCTTTTACAATGTTCCAACCGATATTACTATAAATCTACCTTATCGACCATGGGTTTATAGGCCAATAGGTACAGTCACAAACAAAAACAGTTATACAACTCTAGTGTTAAAATACAGTAAAATGACCATTCGTTTATTTAAAGTTCCTAAAAGTAGAGTGTGAATTAGACGCGCCTGAATTACTTTTGGTATATTAGTTAACATGATTGTGAAGGAACTTTTGACCTGTTACTAACATAACTGTTCCTATACTTATTATATTGTTTATAACACATTTGCTCGTAAAGGGTCTCTTATTTCACCAATTTCAATATCGTAATGTATGTCATTACGTACTTGTGCGTTATTGTAATGTAAAACGCACGAGTTTCTTTTTGATAAGGTAAAACGTACGGTTTATCAAGATGCTCCGTCTAAATCGAACGGTACTTTTTAAAATCTTAGCAAAGAGTTTTTATGTCAGAAAAATGGTCATCGTTTTATGAATAAAGTTAACTTTGGGAGATAAAATATAAAAAATAAACATTGAATTCTTTAATTTAATTAATTTTGACATTAAATTACAACCATTTATCTGTAACAAAAACAAAAAAACATTAATTTACTTTATTAGTAAACTGGCTGTTTTTGTGCCTTTGCCTTAAAAAAACTCTGATGCGCACGCATCGCTAATTTGTGAACAAGTAAAAATTATTCCGTGCGCTTTTTCTTTCCGAGAAGTGAGAGTTTTATTTATTTCCTCGCAAATACATTATAAAACGTCGTATGACATACGTGCGCTTTGATAATTACAGCTTCTGCTTTCTTGTAGCCCCGAGCCCGCCTCGGCTGTAATTTTTAACTTACCGCACTTATATCATAATGTACTATTATTTGTTTGTTGTAAATTATACCTATTTTGTCAGTAAAATTTTAGTTGTCTATGGTTTTGTTAGTTATATTTTTTTTTATCTCGTTTTAGTTAATTATACGTTTTACTAAATAATGTTGTGTTCGTCTTTAACTGGCACGAGTATTATACAAAACCTAACCTTATAATGTAACAATGTAATGATGACACTTAAACTGTTTGCGTCACTAGCTATATTATTCAATGATCTGTATTATTCATATTTGATCGAGCGAAGCGAGATCTCTAAATCAACTTGGGCATTTCGGCGTTGTATGTATGTATGTATGTTTGTTTGTCCGAGGACAACTTTCGAAGTGTTGATCCGATCATCATGAAATTTGATACATAGGTAAAAAAAATATTAGACTATTAGGTCAAGTGGGACGTCAAATGAAAGGTCTTCATTAGTACATTTAGACTTCGTTTTTATTTTTAGTAATGTCTTTATAGGTTTTGAGTTATTAGCCATAAAAAACTGAAATTTGACAAAATTCACAGGGTACACCAGTGACCTCACAGAGTTGTAATTTGGTATACTTGTAGCTTAAGTGACACAAATATAGGTAAAAGTCTGAAATCCAAAATAACTGCAATTTGTACCGCATAAAAGTGTAACCACAACAAGTTAGTTGTTTATCCAAAAATTACAAATAATATTTTTTTGTTTTAATCGGAGACTAGCGAGATCTCAGTTCGGGGTGAACCACTAGTTATATAATTACTAGCTGACCCGCCCGCGGCTTCACTCGCTTGAAATTTCCTGTTACCGTGTGAACTTCGGGATACAAACTATATAAACACTCGTGTCAAAGTGACGAGACACTTCATGTCAATGACTCCACGTCAATGAACGACAGTTAAATTGGATGGATATTGTTTATACAAAAATAATAAAATCGGGGTTATAAATGGGAGGGTGGGATAAGAGGGTGAAAAATACTTTACGACCTATTCTTATACCTACCAAATATACAAAAAAAAAAATCATTAAAATCCGTCTACCCGTTTCGGAGCAGTGCGACCACTAAAACCAGACACGAGTTTTACGACACGACACGGATTATGAATATTGTGAGTTAGCGTTTAAAAATTTTGTATTGATTAAAAATCTGAAATAAATGAATTAATAATAAAAAATAATATATGAATAACATTAAATGTGTAATGTTAGTTGGTAAGCGCATCACTTGAGAATGGCTGGACCGATTTGACTATTTTTTTTATTAATGTTCATTATTTAAATAAATAAATATTAGTTTGTATTCAAAATAGGGTTTGTATGGAAAGAAATATTTGACAGTGGCCCGGAAAATTGTAAAATTTTGGAAAACTAGACGTGTTAAGTATTTCCTAGTTTTGTATGAACTCAAGACCCTAGGCTACATTTACTTTTTAAATCCGTGAAATCCAAGGCGGGTCAGCCAGTTTTAAATAAATAAAGTAACATTTTAAGCTATTTTTAATGAAAACTGTACGTGTACAAGTGAATGTTTATAAGAATTAATTTCTTAAAGCTCACGAAGAAAATTAAATTAAACTGAATTACGTAAGAATATAACCTTCACATTTATAGATCTTGAATAAATGTTATAGTAAAATAGACGTTAGTGATAACAGAATAAGGTATATCTTTGACTAATTTGTCTAAAGAACGAAGAGGTATGTGAATTATTAATGTTTATTTTTTTATTTATTTTAAACGAATTACAAGGTTTTTCTCACGGTGTCTAATAAAGAAGTTTTTGCGGGACTAAATCCAGAAGTTTCTAATGCGGTCTCTTAATTTGACTCCTAGGATACTGTGTTCCATGGCTCGCTGACAAACCCCGACTTTGGACTTTGGTTGATCCGTCAAAGACCAGGTTTGAGCGCCATAGGTAAGGATGGAGAGAATGCACGCGTCCATGAGCATACGTTTGAGTGTGAGGGGAAGGTTATCCTGCATCATGTTTTTCATGGCTCAATATCCCTTCCAGGCGTTTTCAGTGCGTCTTGTAACTTCAGCATCTTGCTGCAATGTTTGTTTGATATACATATATTTGTTCGGGCACTGGGTGTTTTTCTATATACATATACCTATTAAGAATAGTATGTACTTACGCGCAGGTTTAGAATGATTTCGTAGTAGAAATCGTATTAGCGCGAAAGGGATGGAACGTCGTTGTGTCTCAAAACCGATAAATAAGACATACTACATCATATTTAATTAGAGCTTAAACACAAACTTTGATTAGTTTGGGGCTACATAGCGCTGTGTGGTTGCCCAGCAATGCTTATTCATGAAACCGATTAGTTATATAAATAGCGAGAGGCGTAGCAAGTTTTGTCGTCCTTCAAAGGACTTATCATTCGAGGAAGGAATATGACGTTAATTGGCAATAATATTCCAGAGTAGAATGCGGTTTATCACAGTTGAGTCAGAAAAAAGCTGAAACACTCGCATATTGACTAAAAATAAGTGTATTTGCGTTGATTATTATAATTACTAAGAATTTTGAGTAATAACGGACTAAGCTCGAACTCTGGGTCACAAATTAGATAGGAAAAGATGTAAAGAGCATCTTGGATCAATTTGTTAGAAGCTTCGACCGCCTTGATCCGAGATCCTCGTACGCGCGCGGCGCCTATGTATGCATGCGACTGTTTTCACTCGTTGTACTAAGCTTTTGTAAATGACTGAAAAGGCCTTTCTTTAAAAGGACATTTAGGGAACTGATTAAATGACCTTTTAAAAGGTCGCCACTTAAATCATCTTTTATATATTATGTAAAGTCTCGAACACCACCGTAAAGTTGCGAGCCTAGCGATCATCGATAGAATACATTCTGTGGAATGTGCCCAGGAACTACACGACCTGATCCTGCCATCTTCTTTCCATCAAAGGCAATCAGGCGCACGGCTCAGTACCATCCGCTACCTAGTTAATAAAAAGATAAACATAAGAAAAGGCTTTACGAGAGGTAAGAGTAAATAGGTGTCTTCTAGATCTTCGTGCTTCATCTTTTACCACACCATCGCTTACCAACATTCGTCCTTTTTCTTTTTTTTCGGATGGACTATTCTCGCTGTTGGCCTCTGAGGCCGTTGCAGCTTAACCAAACTTTTGGCGAGCGCAGATGGTGCTCAGCCCAATACCAACATTCGCCCCACCACCATATAAATTTTAACTATGCCAAATCTCACACTCATCCGTGTGCGCAATAAACTTTAAAAAACCCGTCAAGTGCGAGTCGAACTCATGCGCCGAGGGTTCCGTACCTGTCCAAAATTGACAATTCTAAGTCATCCGGAAGTATCTACCCTATAGGTTTTGGGTCGAAACCCTATATGGTTGATCCCGTTGACATAGTATCACAACATTTGGTAAAAAGCAAGGTCTTACAGCACAAGTTAAGGAAAAATTCCGAAAAATTAAAAAAGTTGAAAATTAAGGTAAATTTTGGTACTTACAAGTGTTCGCGAAAATCTAAATTTGGCCATATCTTTTTATCGTGTCAACTCACGCCCTTGATTTTTATACACCTAATAGGGACTATAGACCTCAGTATCTGGTATAAATTTCAATTTGCTAGGTCTACCCGTTCCTGAGAAAATCGGTGGTGACAGACGGACAGACAGACGGGTTCCTTTTTATTCCTTTTGCGGTACGGAACCCTAACTGGAGAAAACTGTGTACCCCACACAGTTTTCTCTTCACGTAATTGTTCTTTTTCCCTTTTCCTATCTTTACCGACCCATAAGACCTATATAAGACTTGCTGACTCGCCCGCGGCTTTGTTCATGTGGTTTGTCAACAAAAACATTACACTCCTTCTATGCAGTCGTGTAAAAAGTAGCCTATGTTCCAACCCCGATCACAATCTATTTATACTAAGTGTTTGGTTATGTACGACATTAAATGAAAACACAGGTAGGGCTAATGGCTAGTATTGTTGTAAATTAGGTTTTTCCAAATTCACTACCCAAGAAAATTTTAGATTTTTAAACAACCTTCAAGTCAAAAAATATCAATGAAACAGACTGTATAAAAAAGGTAAACAAATTATATTCATTCATCATGTAAGTAGGTACCTGTTAAACTGATTAAGCGGCATCGGCTGCATACTTGCAAGATGTGGAATGAGTTACCATCTGAGGATTTCCCGTTAGGCTATGACATGGCACGCTTCAAGAGATATGTTAAAAGGTTTCTACAGGGTACCATCAGGTGGGCCGTAAGCCTGTTTCCCCATAAATAACATTAAAAAAATAATCGTCTCAAAAGCGCCGCCGATTTACGTTAAAAATTGTTTATTGAAAATTTATCGATTACCCACCTCTATAATCAGTTAATACGTTCCGGATTTGTGTTTTAAAATAATGTCGTACATAACAAAACAGGTTGTATACCCACCGAAATTGGCCGAGCCGTTTAGTCTTGAAAATGTAACAAACAGACAGAGGGACAGGGTTACTTTTGAATTTATAATTTTAGCAAGGATAAGGATTATAAGCAACATTATATCAGTATATTCTAAATGCATGATAACTATGATAAGTATGAATAGGTGAAGTTAGGTACATTCCGACAAAGCATTTAAACAGTTTTCGTATTTCCATTCGTAATAAATATGTTCCTACGTATTCTGGTATCCATAAATCTTTTAATGCATTCAATAGCACTCTGAAAAGCTGTCGACGACGTACTGAGAATTCTCACTAAGAATCAAGCTGCATTTACACAAAAAACAGGCCCGTATTCTGTAATAATCACCCAGTGATTGCAAGTGATCATGGTTTCCAAGTAAACGCTTACTAACTGCCCAAATTACTTTCATGTAATGTCAAATCGCTCAGTGTGTACATACGTCTTTAGCTATAATTTTTCACATGAAATACGTAGACACACAGCACGAATATTCGCCTAATCCCGATAATGTGGCCACCACATCACTAATACCCGGATTCTTTATTGAGAAAACGATCCGTTTTTCTACATTAAGGTATTTTCGGTAACACGAAAATACCTCGTAGCTTCCTACCGATAACGTTCCGTAGAATATAGGAACCGGGCTCAAGTTACTTTCAAGATAGAAAAAAGGGTAGGGGGGTTAATTCTTATTTTAACTTTGATTATTCTAAAACTAAGGTGTCATGTTAATTAGAGATTTTTTAGAGAAATTAAAGATACGATAAAACTTTCAATTTAATTTGAATAATGGTGCAGAATCAAAATTACGTTAAAATTCTTGTCATTGTTAAAATATAATATGCTATTGGTGTTTCGAATTATCTGCTCGTTCAAGATAAATAAAATCACCCGTTTTGAAATGTGTCAATTATTCCGCCAGTCTTAGCGTGGGTGATGTTTAGTAGGCTGTTCCTGAACCTCACACCGACAACCTGCTTTCTTTGTAAGTGCTTCGATAGGTATCAGAGGTACTTATGTAAATTAACACGTGATGTATAGTTGGTTAGTTACCTATCATTAGATCGTAGTAGGAAACGATTGGCTATAGGTAATCGCAATATGTAAATGTATAATAAATAGAACCTTGGTCACGGATTTATTTAAGTACAGTACACGCCTTGTTACTATGCATTCTCAGTTCATACTGCAACACTAAGGTAGTCATTATGATGAAGGAATTTTCTATTCCACTCCGAATCAGTTTGCTTTTCTTAACGACTTCGCAGGTTAAATAAATAATAAATAAATATTGCTGGGCATTTCACACAGCGCTATCTAGCCCCAAACTAAGCAGAGCTACTATGGGACCAAATAACTGATAGAATACTTAATTTTTTTTTGTAAAGTATAAGTATGTACTTATAATATATAGAAAAACACCCAGACACGGAACAAATATCTGCAGATCATGCAAACATTTGTTTGACGACCTCCGTGGCGCAGTGGGCGAATAGCTGGCTGAGACGCAGGAGGTAGCGGGTTCGATTCCCACCGCGGAACAAATGTTTGTATGATCTACAGATATTTGTTCCGGGTCTGGTTGTTTCTTTATATATTATAAGTATATATTTACAAAAACAAGTGTATATAAGTATTCTATCAGTTATCTGGTTCCCATAGTACAAGCTCTGCTTAGTTTGGGGCTAGATAGCGCTGTGTGAAATGTCTAGTAATATTTATTTATTTATTTGTTCCGTGGCGGGAATCGAACCCGCTACCTCTTGCGTCTCAGCCTGCTATACGCCCACTGCGCCACGGAGGTCGTCAATTATTTCTATTATATTTTATTTATTAATTAAAAAATGTATATTCTATGTTTCAGTATTTTTTACATTTCGTTCCATGTTTAGTATTCAAATTAAACAATTATGTATTATAATTCAAATTCTTTATTATTAACCAACGTTTTAATACCGCAAACCCTGAAAATAGTTTGATCAGAACCAATCACTAGAATAACTGCTTGTTAGAAAAGATTTTTTTTAAATTTTTGATTATGTTCTAACCTTAAAAATTATTAAGTACACACAAATCATTTGCTAGCATGGCTCCGTTCAAGTGATGTATCAGTGACGCTTCCCGCCATTTCCGGCACTATACTTCCGTCACCTCTTAAAGTTGAATGAATGAATGAAATAATCTTTATTGCACACCAAACAAAAATACAGTAACAAAGGAAATAAACAATAAATAACGTTACAATGGGCGGTCTTATCACTAAAAGCGATCTCTTCCAGACAACCTTAAATTAAGTTATAAATCGGATTCGTAAATTTCAAATACAATCAAAACTTCTCAGGATAATATTAATGCAAATATCAGTATTATAAATACTGGATTTATCACGTACCGTTTTATCGATGTTTCGGTTCAATTCGTGAACCTTCATCAGGGTGAGTGCGAGCCGCTCCGAACTACGTCTCGCCTCGCACTATGCGCCGCAGCCTTCTGCGTAGACGGGGTTGGCTTATTATAATGATTAAAGTATTTAATAATAATTAATAAAGTTTTCTAAATTAATGCAAATATCTTCTACAACAATTGCAAACAATGCTGTGGTTTTACGTTATTATATGAAGACGTTATGGATCATATCCATGTTTAGTACCAGCTAATGAAAATCATTCTTAGCGTAAATTAGCCCCTTTTATGTTGCTAAAAAAAGTTAGGTGGTTATAGATAGAACTTAAAAGAGAAAAAGAGTTTGGTAAGAGCAAGCTCAAAAAGCTCATTCTGTATCACGTGATTGAACTTTGAAAAATTATCGTGTTTAAATCCAAACGCTTAAATGCCATATCATTTTAATGAATTTGATACGCTTACTGAATAACATTGTGACGTTATTTCATTCAGGTCACTTGTACGAGTATGTTAATTGTCACTTCACTGTTGTAGTGGTGCGCTTATACGGCGGTCTGATCCGCCCGCGGCTTCGCATGCGTGGTTAAAAAGTAGCCTATATTCCTAATCCCGGTCACAATCTATCTATGTACTAACTGTACATAGGGAGTGCATCTAAATACATAATAATTTTAACCCCATTGAATGAATTAACTTATTTCTTTTGACTATTGATTATAGCTATTAGTTGTATATTAAATATTAACTGACCAATCCGCAGCTTCGCACGCGTAGTTTTTCAATGAAAACATTACCCTTCTTCTGCGCAGTTGGGTAAAAATAGTCTATGTTACTTAGGGATAATGTAAAATTCTTATGGTGAAAGAATTTAAAAATCAGACCATTTGTTTTTGAGTTTATTCATTACAAACATACAAACATACAAATCTTTCCTCTTTATAATATTAGTATAGTAAAGATAGAGGTAGCCAACAATGTTTTACCAACATTTTTCAGTTGTGACATATCGACGTATTGTCCTGACAGAACCAGTCCATCGAAGGTGTTTTCCGTCAGATGTGGCAAAACACAAATCATTCTGAACCAAGACGGATGTCATTTATTGACAAGTGACTGGGTACACGTCCATATAAAAGATAGTGCTGTGTGAAATATCCAGTACCTAATATAGGGTGTTTGATAACATAGGAATAAAAATGAAGGGGTTATTTTGATGAGCATAATAAATAAATTTGTGAAATGTTTACCATAGAAATTTGAAATTTTTTTGGCATGTAAAAACAAACACTTTATTAAACTTATGCTGTGCTATTGCATAATGCTTGCCATCTAACCACAGATACTGAATTGGTGACGTCTCGAGATATCTCTTGTTGTCCCTTTCTAACCTAAAACCCGCAGCCATTTCCGAAAGAGATATCAAATCGGCCTTTATTTTTGGTTTTTGATTGCAAAAGTAGGCAGTAAGTTTTATATCGAATTAATTAATTAAACTTATTGTTAGTCGGTTTTCTTTAAAATTTGATAATATAACTAGTAGTTTTTTTTCCAGAAGTCTTTTTTTATGTTTTGAGAAACCGTCACTTGAATATCGTCAGTATATTACCAAACACCCTGTATATTTATATTTTCATAATTTATGCCGTATGTCGGGTGATCAGTGGACTAAGGTTACCACCAAGTAGAACTCCAACACAGCCCGAAGACGTTGCGGAAGACCAAAGAAAAGATGGAGGGACGAGCTCACTCATTTCCGAGTGGATTGGATGATATTAACGCCTGAAAGAAGTGTCTGGAAAGAATGGGGGGTGGCCTTTGCCCAGCAGTGGGATACAGTGGGCTGATAATAATAATAATACTAGTGGTTCGCCCCCAACTGAGATCTCATGAGTCTCCCATAAAAACAAAAACATTATTTGTAATCTTTGATCATCAAAATTGTGTCACGAAATTCATAACCATAATACTTGACTTACAGTTTCATCCAAATTACAGGTAACGGGAGTTCATGTTAATTGGTTCCTCTTGTTTGGGGTAGAAATTGCTGTTATTCTGGATTTCAGACTTTTGCCACTTTTTTTGGGTCACTAAAGCTACACGCATACCAAATTTCAGCACTGTGGGGTCACTGGTGTACCCTGTAAATTTTGTCAAAGTTTAGTTTTTATTATGGCTAATAACTTAAAAACTACAAGGTTTTAACTAAAAAAAAAACGGGGTCAAAATTTACTCACAAATACCTTTTATTAGACGTGCCATTTGATCGAAGAGTCACATTTTGTTTTTTTTTTCTCTTAAACCCCAATATATCAACAACTCCCGCACATTTTTAGCTCATTTAGTCACACCAAAATTTGACGATGATCGGATGAACGCTTCGAATATTATCCTTGGACAAACAAACATACATTCATACATACTTACATATATACATACAACGCCGTCTTGCCCAAGTTGATTTGGAGATCTCGCTTCGCTCGATCAATAATATTCATAATATTTATATATATTTATTTAATTTATCAATAATTATCCAATCGCAGGTGAAATTTCCACAGGAATCACTACCTTGAGCGATTGCAACAAGACAGTTGGACTAGCCCTCCGGTTCCTCCTTCCTCGGTTTCTCTTAATATTCCTATTCCTTAGGATACAATTAAACTATTATTGCAACAATTACTCAATTAAATGTTATGCAAGGATACCCTTTTACCTGACGCAACTTTTCATTATGTTTCATAGTTGTTTACTTCGTTTTTAGTGAGAGTGAATTTTGAGAAGGTGAATTTTTGTTACAAAATTGTAGACTGGGCTGGCGCTGAAGGCAACTCTCCTTCATCGAGTACAAACACTTAAATACGTATCAATAGGACAAAAAAAATGTAATAGACAGACTTAAGGAAGGCAACTTACATAATTAAATCTAGTCATTTTTTATCTTTGACTAGATTTAAATCTAGTCAAAGATTGACTATAGCCGCACGTAAAAATGATTTCTGGCGTGGCGACGCATGCCGTGGCGACGTGTCGCCACGGCGACGATACTACTTACACTTACACGGCGATATTACTTTTACAAAATAATGTCGATGTTTCACATCTGCCAGGCGTCCCGTGTCGGCTCACATTATTTTTTACTAATTTTTTTCGATATTCAAGCGCTTGATCAATATCTCACCTGATCGTTAGCAGATCGCGGTTGCAGATGGAGCACGCTTGCCTAAAAAGTACCTGTTCACTCTGGACTAGAAGACTTAGAGATTATATAATAGTGATCCGGTTAACAGACACCGGAATCAATCTAATCTCGATGATTTTCAAATGCAACGTGTAACATAATTACTGATTAAAACGGGTATTTATCGCATACGTACCTTTTTTATTTGTTGTCCCGACGTTGACGTTTTGGCTGTGTTGCAACAGCCGTGGTCACGGGTGTACAGTGATCGCGAAAGTTTGAAAAATAACTGAAAGATAGATCAATATGCAATCGAAAGTTTACTTAATATGTTAACAGGGAACCAGATTTTAGTATAACAGTAAAAAAAAATACGCTTAACAAATTAGCGCTTAGACCGCCCATATACCCTTTAGGTACGTCTTTATTATTCTTTTTCTCCCTATGCGTGTTTAATTCTGGTACTTGATAAAATAAGATTATCTTCAATGCCACTCGGTCTATAATCCAGAGTTGACTCACAAGTAGGACACGCAAGAATATGGAAAGATGACAGTATGCTTCGAAATAGAAAGGACACAATTGGGCAACTCTTATGACGTTCATGACGAAACAAACATGCTTATGCCGACCTATTTGATATTATTAAGTCATAAAATACGTCTGTTTTTGCTATCATCCAAATGTGTTCATCTTAAATGGGTCAGGCTTATAATCAGCATCATTCTACTAAGGATTATCCTAGCTTTGACTATAATGAAAAATAGGCATGGAAGTGATTGATAATCTACTTAGATGGATAAAAAAAAATATTGCACAAATAAAATAATACATACATAGGCAAATTAATGCTAATTAGCATTTTCTTCCAGCTACCCTTTGTGTTTTGTAGATCGAGTGGAGACCACGCACCGGAAAGCGCAGCGTAGGACCTCTAAATGGATGATCAAGACAAGTTTGATCACATTAGTGTATATAGTTGAGTAGGGATAAGGAACTGAATGATACTTTTAAGTGTCTCAATTACCGATCGCTAGGCTAGTATTCATTATCTACATCGAACTAGATCGTTAGAAACGACCTAAAAAATTCCGACAGCTCAAATATTGGTTCACTTCACTTCAAAAGAAGTGCGATCCGTAATTTGAAAAAGTTGCCGCTTGTTTTTAATTGAAATGTAA
Organism: Philereme transversata; assembly: GCA_963924445.1. Lineage (NCBI taxonomy): Eukaryota > Metazoa > Arthropoda > Insecta > Lepidoptera > Geometridae > Philereme > Philereme transversata. Next base: position 19,809,043 of record OZ004342.1, read on the forward strand.
TGGTATAAGTTCTTTTTATAATTATATAAAGCCACAAAATTGTATAATTGATTGCACAATAAACAAATTTAGTTTCAGATGAATACCTACATCTTATTAAGTCCATTCGAATTAGCTAATACATACTTGTTTTTTTGGCAATGAAATGGTATAGGCCATTAAAATAATACCACATGTTTTAGTTCGATATTTTTAAAGAGTATAACCACACTTATCACAAGGTTAAACATGAAAATCGAAGGTGCTGTTCCAAGCTGTTTGTTTTAAATATATAATGCTTAGTTAAAAATCAAATAAAATTAATTTAAAATACCTAGTTCATAAGTGCCTTTTGTAAAAGATAAAATTAACTTCATTATGAATGCCAAATTTCAAAGAGGCGAGGGTGTTTCTATTGATATACATACGTACTGCTTTGGTTATCCACTTGTAAATACTAATGTCATTGAGGTGATATGCAAAGTCAAGGCCTGTCTCAGGATATGAGTCACTTCGTCTCGTTTACAAGACAAAAAATCAGGTAATTAGTGCTAAAAGTGAAACATACAAGGTTTACCGCTTTGTTTTTTAATTTCTGATTGAGGTACTAAAGAGGTTTTATTAGGTAGTAAGATGAAAACCCGTATGAGCAGGTAAAAGATGGCCTATCATACCATAACCAGATCTGCAGTTGATGGCAAACTGTATGAATAGGCCAGAATAACCACTAACAGAAACAAATAACGAGATATCGTGAGGCATCTTCAAGTCCAGAATGAGCAGCTACATTTAGGCAAGCGTGCTCCATCTTCGACCACACCATCACTTACCATCAGTGAGGTAGTAGTTCAGCGGTTGACTATCATCATCATCATCATCATCATCTTAGCCCACATCCACCCACTGCAGGGTATAGGCCTCCTCGTTATCACGCCACTCTCTCCAGTCCTGTGCCAAGCGCATCCATTACCTTCCCGCAACTCTCGCGATGTCGTCCGACCATCTGGCTGGTGGTCTACCAACTGGTCTGCGCCCTTCTCGTGGCCACCACTCGGTTGCTGCCCTCGTCCATCTTCCGTCTTTCCACCTTGCCAAGTGTCCAGCCCATCTCGACTTCAGCTGGTTGATCCTTCTACCCACATCCACGACTTTGGTTCTGCGTCCTATTTCGATGTTGGGTGTATGGTCCAACAACGAGACATGGCTATCACCAATAAAAAAGGGGAACATAGATGTATTCCATATTTATCTAAATTAATTCGCAAAGGCCATATTGGTTATAAAAATAATATGAATTTGATTAAATATTAGTATAGTAAATTAAGTAGGTATGTATATTTGAGTAAAATTAGTTAGGTAATTATGTTAACCACACTATTGTATCAGGTGAAACCTGTAAAAATAGATGTATATGGAAATAAATAAATACTAAATGTTTCCATTTTCCTTTCACAATATAAAATATATGTACATTATTTGTATGTAGCGTTGATAAACTTAAAAGAATAATAAAAATAAGTATTTTAGAGGAATGCAGCTAAACTGCGCCTCTCACTTTACAGGCGTCAAGTAATTTATAGAAACATTATTTGAAGCAGTTACTTGAAGCCTGTCAATTCAGGGATTACAACGAGTTATTTCAAGGTACCCTTATGTCATATTGTCACAGAACGGTCTGTGTGCAGCTTCTTCTTTCGTGTCAATGCCTAATTAAATCTAATTTTTGCTGGACCAGTAGAGAGCAACTTCCACACCCTTCCATGTCGCCTGGTTCAAGTCCTCTCGTGTGAAGGTGGCCGGGCAGAGAGGGCATGAGAACATGTGGTCCATTGTTTCTAAAGAGTCTCCGCAGTGGCACAGTGTGCTGCAGACAATGGATTGTAATCTTTCAGTTCGATTCGGTGCCGTACGCCTTAAAGGTTCTCTCAAATCGGTATAATCTGTCGATATTATTGTACTACGTTGAGTATATAACGCTAAAACCTCCCTGAACTGTACAACTACCTTGCTTCTGTTTTCGGCTGAAAATCAGCGTTGGGTGCAAAACATGAAATGTTGAGTACATGAGTCGAACTGTTTAAATAAATTTAATGGTACCTATTGTTCATAATTGTTTTATGTGAGCCAACTAAATGATTATTCTATTATATTTTACCACAAGTATAACAAAACGATGTAAGGCCGCTGTGAAGTAACTTATACCAACTTCTGGAATCGCTTGACAGTAACCGACGCGACAGTTGAATTCTTGAATTCGCGGGTCCAGTGACACTAAAGTTAGATTTATAACCCTTTGCAAATGTTTCCACCTGCTAATGAGCCCGGTTGTCTATTAAAGCAACAAATTATTATTTGAGAGTTAAAGACTATTGGACACTAAGGCCTATCAAAGGATACTAGCGTTCCTTGTGAAAAGGTTATAAACAACCTGTACTCCATTTCTACTTTTTAGGGTTCCGTACCTCAAAAGGAAAAAAACGGAACCCTTATAGGATCACTTTCTTGTCCGTCTGTTTGTCTGTCTGTCAAGACCCTATATCTGGAGAACGTGTGGAGGTATCGAGTTGAAATTATACCATAATACTCAAGTATACAGTCCCTTGAAGCTGTGAACAAATGTAACTTTTAATGTAAAGAAAAATAAAAGATTCAGCCGTTTATGCCACAAAAACGTATATTTCGACACTCTCAAGGGAATAAAAATTTCTAGGGTACTTTCCGTTGATTTTGAACTATGAACTATGAAATTTGGCAAGTAATATCGTCTTATACTACCTACAAGTACAGGGAAAAATTAGAAAACTATACATATACCTATATAATTAAATCATAGAAAATATAGTATTTATTTAAAGTACGTAATCAATTATCGTAACTGTTGGTATAAATTTGTACGGAACCCTCGGGGCAAGTCCGACTCTCACTTGTCCGGTTTTTTAGCTTTACCCAACTTTTGATCGCTATTTTTGAGCCGAGTCGATTTTTAAGGTTTAGTATCGATAGGCCTTTACATATTTAAGTGATTGTGGAGTGGTTTGTAGGAAGAAACTGCAAGCCAATATAGATTTATTCGATCACAATGTATCCAGTTATTATTGGTAAATTACAATCGTATTCTGTAACTAAATGATTACCTAGTTTCATTGATTGAAATCGGTGTTGAAAGAAAACCCACCTATTGCTACAAAACTAGATGGAATAAATAATTTTCTAGTGTAGCATTATTATTAGATACTCTTAAAAAAATTTCGAGAAATGTAGAATTACATACCAATGAAAATAAATAACAGACGACCTCTGTGGCGCAGAGGGCCAATATCCGGCTGAGACGCAGGAGGTTGCGGGTTCGATTCCCGCCACGGGACCAATGTTTGTATGGTCTACAGATATTTTTTCCTGGTTTGGGTATTTTCCTATGTTTTATATATATATACTTAATAAGTATTCTATCCGTTATCTGGTTCCCATAGTACAAGCTTAGCATAGCATTTTTTCTGCAGCTGGTGAAGGTCGCTCAAGATCGGTCACTTTGAAAACCTATGGGGGAGACCTATGTCTAGCAGTGACCGTCCTATGGCTGGGATGACAATGATGGTGACTTCATAGGATTCCGTGAAAGAGGTACTGCTAACTGCAACTGCCGACTGCAACTGCAGCTTTCTGTCTTAACATACAAAAATGCCGGGGATTATCACAGATTTATTAATATTTACTATGACTTTCTGCAGTCGGTGCCGGCGTAGCTCGAAATGGAAGTTATAATAGAGCCTGTCAAAAGGTAGTACCTTCGCCAGTACTCATCACAACAATCTTGATTACCTTATCGGATGTTGACATTACGTAGTAACTTTTTAAGTAATCTGGGGTATGCTAAATCTGTATGAGTCATTTATACCTATATGTGACGAAATGGGGCATTAATTCGTTGACTCATACGAGTGTTTATTTTACGTTTCAGATGTTGAGGAATTTCTCTTTGGAAATGATGACTAAATACCAATAACCTAAAAATAGTTTCTACCATTTTCAAGAATCATACAGTGACGTAATAACCAACAAAAAGTATAAATGAATCCGAAAAACTCACTCAAAATAAAAAAACATTTCATATTTTGCAGTCCCATTAGCCCAGTTTTTGGAGCTGCACTAAAATCTGATGCCATCTTCAGCCATCTTTACATGTGATGAATTCTGCATGTTAAAATAAGAAGTACTTTATAAAACAAGAATCATACAAGTTACCTTCGCTCTGAATTTGTGATCAAAATCGTTACTTTTGGACAAAACAGCCTTTAAAATGTAGGCCCCATCTGCCGCTCTCAAAACTTGGTCAGTGCTAAATACCACACGATGTGTACATTCATGATATTCTAGGCAAACAGTGCTAAGTTAGTTTTCATCAAAATACCAACTTCCTAAGAGCAATCGCGCGGAGCAGCGGGTGGTAGCCAACAAACTACCCATAGTAGGGTCACCAGGCCTCTACATTTTGTTTAAATAATAAATAATAAATGAATATTGAAGGACATTTCACACAGCGCTATCTAGCCCCAAACTAAGCAGAGCTTATACTATGGGAACCAGATAACTGATAGAATACTTATATGCTTTTATTTTTTTGTAAATACATACTTATAATATATAGAGAGACAACCAGACCCGGAACAAATATCTGTAGATCATGCAAACATTTGTTCCGCGGCGGGAATAGAACTCACTACCTCCTGCGTCTCAGCCGGCTATTCGCCCACTGCACCACGGAGGTCGTCGGGCTAAAAGTATGTGTATGCATAAGCTTTGGTTAGTTTAGAGCTAGATAGCGATGTTTGAAATGTCCAGCATTACTATTTAATGTAATAAAATACCTAGTATTTTATTTATCAATTTTTCAAACTCTAGAAGCAAAAAAATACTTTTCAAAAAATTGTTGGTGATTCGGTTAATGACTGGTTAATACTTTAATAACTTTAATGTAATGAAATATGTTTTCATTAGCAATTAAGACGTTCAATGTCAAATTTATTTATAATTCCAATGGGATTTTTTAATACTAAGTATTTATTTTTCTTAATAAATAAATAATGCTGGACCTTTCACACAGCGCTATCAAGCCCCAAACTAAGCAAAGCTTATGCATACACATACTTTTAGCCCGAAGACCTCCGTGGTGCAGTGGGCGAATAGCCGGCTGAGACGCAGGAGGTAGTGAGTTCTATTCCCACTATTTCATTCAATATTATATTATTATTACCCGTGTTTTCATTTAACGTCGTACATAACAAAACCAGTATTTAAAATCGTCCGGATCCACCAAAACGTATGGCGTCCTCAGTGTACCCACACAGTGTCGCAACCCGACAATTTCGTTCCGTTGGCCAACATTACCTCACTGTAGATTGTGAGTTTGTGAGTCGATGCGTTCCGGCGACTATGGGAAAATGCGTTTTACATGTCTTAGAAAAAGATTTTAAACTAAAAAAAATGTTTATATACAAACTTTTATGATATTGGTAATTAGAAACGTAAGTTTAAAAAAATTAACATAGAATACTTTTTACTACCGCGGGCGGAAGCTGGTAGGCTATATTTTTTTTAGTAAAAGTTCATGCGAATGCAATGCGCATGCGAAACCAGTGTGTGGCAGCTAGTCTATCAATTTTAATTCAATTTATTTATTTGATTGAACAAAACACATATAGGTATACAATTAAAAGCTGAAGACATAGATAAAACACAATAAAATTGTAATAGTGGTCGGGTATTTGCCAATGGCTTCACACTAGGCTCGAAAATATCGCACTAGGCAATCTGAAGACAATTTTTTTAAATATTTTTAATAACAGTAAGAATATACAATTATTTACATAAAAATAGAGAAGACACAATTGAATCATCTAAATACCGTTGCAAACCAGGCGGAAGTGTCACCAAAACACTGGCTGCATTGCCCCGCTGAATTGCAATGCTTATGCGTTGACCCAGATAAGCGCCAGCTCTCGGAGCACACGTCGCTTCGACCAGACGCACAGAAAGAATTTTGAAAACGCGATGGGCCTCGGTACCCCATGGACCCAGGGTCTTGACCCCAAATGGCTCCAATACGTAAGCTCTGTCGAGACTTCCATATATTCGCTTGAGATCTTCGGCTGAATTTGCCGCTGTACCAGACAGATGAGATGGTGCAAGAGTATCGACGCACGTGGCATCCCACACCAAAGGCCTACCCTTCTCCCAAGGTAGAAGAGTCATACCGTCAGGCATTTTACCATCTTCACGTATCAGACCGTTCTGTTCGAGAACGGCTGGAACGTTGACGCTGCAAAAAGCCAAATTCAATTTAATCTTCTGTTTCATAATCATAGTCTGCGATAACCACAATCTCAATTATGAACAATTAGCAAAGTGTTTCGAATTATTAGTTAACAGCCGATTATCTTTGCCTTTCTCATCGCCTCTCTAAATGAAAGGCATCTTGTTTTTATTAGTTTGAAACTGATGCTATAGGTAACTAGACTGGGCTGTGCAATACTTTCTACTGAACTTCCGCGAACTCGCTATAGTAATAGTTCGTCGTGTCACTAGTTAATTTCTTTTCACATAGATAAAGGTTTTCTTCCAGAAAACTCTTATTAGAATTAAGGTTACCTTTATTCATGTCAATTTTGTAAACTTTTTTTATTTGTGTACAATAAATAGCAAAGAAAATTTTTTTTGTATAAAGGGTGTTTGATAATATACGCACAAAAATGAAAGAGGTTATTTTGTTGAGCATAATAAGTAAATTTGTGAAATGTTTACCATAGCAATGTGAAATTTATTTTGGCATGTAAAAATCAACACTTTATCAAACTTATGTTGTGCTAATGCATAATGCTTGCCATCTAACCACAGATACTGACGGCTCGAGATATCTCTTGTTGTCTCTTTCTAACCCAAAACCCGCAGCCATTTCCGAAAGATATATCAAATCGGCCTTTATTTTTGGATGTCGATTGCAAGACTAGGCAGCAAGTTTTATATCGAATTAATTATCTAAACTTAGTCGATTTCCTTTAAAATTTGATAATAAAACTAGTAGTTTTTTTTCCGAGAAGTCCATTTTTATGTTTTGAGAAACCGTCACTTGAATATCGTCGATATACTTCCAAACATCCTGTATATTATAGGGTAGCGTTTGACCACGATCTCGCCTGGTGGTAAGCGATGATGCAGTCTACTATGGACCGTCTTTACCGTCTAGGCTTCGGCCTTTCAAACCCATATAAACATGGTCTGATGTTTAGTGTAATGCTCATCAAAGCTTACATGTTTTTAAATGTTAATAAGTACATCAAAATTTAAAACCACAAAATGTATCGTAACAGTAAGTAAGTACCTACTTCCGGTTACATTTTATTTGTATAAGTTTTGAGAAGCGTTTTAGCTTAATTAACGTTACAAATTATATGAATGTTCATTCTAGGATTTAATTCACACTGGAATTTGACTAGTTAAGCTTTTAATATCTAATAAAGAATTTTCAATTTCCATTATTTTTGCCACTATTTTTCCATTACCAATATTCCATTAAAACAAATTACGGATTCAAGTTAAATGCTTCTACACTTATACTTGACTATCTGACCCGCCCGGGTTCGTGCGGATTTGTGTCCAAATAAAATATAACACACAAGGACAGTGTAGCTTTATATCAATGAAATTATTTATATATTTATTTAAAATAGGGATGCCAACCGCTTAAGTATCGATACATAGATACATTATGCGGTTTGGTTTTGTTCCAATACTTTTGCCAATTATAGGCAAAAGTTACATTAAATTATATTTAGTTTCTGAGAATATACCCTTCAAACATACATACAAATAGATTAGGATGATTGAAGGTGAAATCGTACGTATAGATTTTGTTTATTTGACCATTGTTTATTTGTTAATAAAATATAAAACTCATTTTTTTTTTGATAATCTTTTCGCTTCAAAATGCATGATTGAGATCTAAAATAGAAAGTTTCATAGTAAGAGCCTATTAGTTTACGAGCAAAAGACGATCAACTTATAATCTGTAGTTAGGTTTATTAACATTTCATATATCCTATAAAATCAACATCATAATTAGCTTGTAAAATAAAAATCAAATAAAATAAATATTGCTGGACATTTCACACAGCGCTATCTAGCCCCAAACTAAGCAGAGCTTGTACTATGGGAACCAGATAACTGATAGAATACTTAAATACTTTTTTTTTTTGTGAATACTTATAATATATAGAAAAACAACCAGACCCGGAACAAATATCTGTAGATGATGTAAACATTTGTTCCGCGGCGGGAATTAAACCCGCTACCTCCTCCGTCTCAGCCGGCTATTCGCCCATTGCACCACGGAAATCGTCAAACTTGTAAAATGAATGGTCCGACACACGCCCTACTACTAAAAATCATCGAAATCCTTTATCTGATTATATATACAAAGACTGGAAACGAACCAGTGAGACACAATCATCCAATGGACGTAGAAGGCGGTGAATAATACAATGACTTAAAAGTGTATTCACGGACTATGCATCATAAAATCAATTTCCGATGTAAATTTGCCTATAATTAGTAGGTAACACACCGCCCTGGTATTAGAAATGACAAACCAGTCATGACTGAGGCGTAAATGTTACTTGTACCTACTAATGACGATCCTGATGGAGCCTACAAGGCTACTGATGCGATTCCGTCACCACAGCTTAGTCTTTGTTATTTCATCGAGCGAAGCGAGATCTCCAAATCAACTTAGCCAAATCGGCGTTGTATGTATGTATCAAAGTCAAAGTCAAATATTTATATTCATTAAAATCACAAGGATCACTTTCAAACGTCAATTTTACTGCCTGTTCCTTCGCGATCAAGCCAGGAAAGAAAGGCAAGAAACAAGGCTGGTTGTCTTTTTAATGATTATACAATACATAATACAGAAAATAAATTACGTCTAAATTGCAATATTTTGAACGAGTTGGAGCAATTTCAATCCCAAGCTTCTCTATCATCTAAATAATCCGATATTTTATAGTAGGCTTTTTTATAAAGATTTAGTTTAAATACGTTTTTATATTTATTTATTTGTCAATTTTTGTACATCCCTTGGGAGTTTGTTATAAAAGCGTACACCTTGCCCTTTAAACGATTTACTAACTTTATGGAGTCTACAAGTGGCAACAGCGAGTTTATTTTTATTTCTAGTATTAAAATTATGATTATCGCTATTTTTCTTAAACAAATGAATATTCTTGTGATCATACATCAGATTTTCATAGATGTATTGACAAGGGAATGTCATGACATTTATTTCTTTAAACTTATTGCATAATGATTCTCTGGGGCCCATATTATAAATTGCACGAACAGCCCTCTACTTCGTCCCGTTTTTCAGTTCGTCGAAGGAAGACGCTCTTTGTCCATCTGAGCCTCTTAATTAATGCCTATACAAAAAACATACCTACATCTATTTATAGATATAATGTACATAATGACTTAATGTATAATTTAGCCTAGTTTTACACAATAATATGATTAATTTGACTGCCTCCGTGGCGCAGTGGGCGTATAGCCAGCTGAGACGCAGGAGGTAGCGGGTTCGATTCCCGCCGCGGAAACAAATGTTTGCATGATCTACAGATATTTGTTCCGTGTCTGGGTGTTTTCTATGTATTATAAGTATGTATTTACAAAAAAAAAGAATTTAAGTATTCTATCAGCTATCTGGTTCCCATGGCACAAGCTCTGCTTAGTTTGGGGCTAGATAGCGCTGTGTGAAATGTCCAGCGATATTTATTTATTTATTTTAAATATTGACACCCGTTATTCGCGTGAAAATTGCTAGCAATTAGCAAACAATAGAATTTCGCTTGTTATTGACAAAACGGAGCGGTACAAAAAATGTAGTACGTCCGATAATAGCGATAAGAGCGGATGGACGATGGACGGAAATAGTCTAAGTTGAGGGCAGTCGATGGGCCAAGCGTGTTGAATGGCAAACCAAGGGGGCCTACACCATGAAGTGGGTGAAATCAAACGTGAATGATAAATAAATATTGCTGGACATTACGCACAGTGTTATCTAGTCCCTAACTAAGCAGAGCTTGTACTATGGGAACCAGATAACTGATAGAATAAATATGTAATTTTCGAAGTGAAAACTTCTTTAGGCGCATTGGGCATTTTTTGAGATGGGAAAAAACCATTGAACTCGCGACACTGTTACCGTTACCGACACCTATGTATATAAGTATCTCGTAATTCTGCAAGTATTGACGTCTGTCTGCACTCCCGGAGTGCCACTTTTTTTTTGTACATACATACTTATATTATATAGGAAAACATCCAGATCCGGAACAAATATCTGTAGATCATACAAACATTCGTTCCGCGGCGGGAATCGAACCCGCTACCTCCTGCGTCTCAGCCAGTTAATCGTCATTATTTCACGGAGGTCGTCAAATGATGATAATTACCAAAAAAAATCCATGGCTTTAAAATATATGAAATATAGTTTACATACAAAATCTCTGTGTGTACATGTCTGAGTGTTTTTCTATATATTATAACTATGTATTTACAAAAATAAGTATATACCTATGTATTCTATCAGTTATATAGTAGGTACAAGCTCCGCTTAGTATGGGGCTAGATAGCGCTGTGTGAAATGTCCAGCAATAGTTATTTATTCAAAATATCTTTAAAAGCGGTCATTTCTGATAATTGCTAATTAATTAGCGGAAAGCTTGTAGTTGTTTATTTTCCTATAGATATTCCGCCTTGTTTAAAAGTAGAACTAATTAAAATGTATACCAACTATCAAAATGCGTTCGAGTTATAAATTTTTACGTTTAATATTTGAATATTTCTTCTACAAAACAAAGCCTGCACAATGTTGATGTCATCATCAAATGCAACGCGGTTAATATCAAGTGTTGGCCATATGCCTTAAATTATCACAAAATGATGTATATAGGTAGTTACGGAATGATGACAAGACAGTCTTCTACTGGAATAATCATCACGCAATGAAATTACACGGCAATGTTGTAAGAACACACAAAATAAAACCCGTTGATCATGGCGCATGCAACTGCGTCGAAATATCGGGACACTCAAGAACTCACAAATCATGGTAAATATCCCGTTTTTAGTACAAATAGTGTTAATAACCATGATAGTTTCAAAAGTCACACAAAATAAAGTTTATGTCATCCATTTTGACCGCAAGAAACGGAGTTCACATTAAACCGGGTTATTTTTAATTTGAAACCAACTAAAGGTTCAATAATTTTAAAAAAGCATACTTTCCTAATCAACTTGGGCAAATCGGCGTTGTATCTATGTATGTATATAAGTATGTATATATGTATGTTTGTTTGTCCGAGGATAACATTCAAAGCGTTGATCCGATCATTGTGAAATTTAATACATAGGTAGGTAGTGATGACACAATTTTGGTGTGACTAATCCCCCCACACTGTTAGCTCAAAAGTGTGGGGGGATTGTTGAGATATTGGGATTCAAGAGGGTAAAAAAAATTAGACTATAAGGTCAAATGGGACGCCAAATGAAAGGTCTTCATTAGTACGTTTCAACCCTGTTTATATTTTTAGTTTATTTTTGTAGTTTTTGAGTTATTAGCCCTAATAAAAACAAAACTTTGGCAAAATTCATAGGGTAAACCAGTAACCCCACAATACTGAGGTATTCGTGTAGCTTTAGTGATACAAATATATATATATATGTGCAAAGTCTGATTTCCAAAATAACTGAAACTCCCGTTACCTGTAATTTAAATGAAACTGTAGGTCAAGTATGTGGTGGTTTATTTCGTGGCACTATTTTGATAGTCAAAGATTACGAAATATATTTTTTTGTTTGTATGGGATACTCGCTAGATCTCAGTTCGGGGCGAACCACTAGTTTAATAATGTTTCAAATAAGTGAAGATCGTGAATTCTTAGATATGTATTTATGAATGAATGTGTGCAATTTTATTGATTTTCCGACAATATTAAGACATAATTAAATGGATACGCATATGTTTAAACATTTCTGCTGTTCAGTTTTTTAGTGAATCAACACTGAACGTGTATATAGGAATCGAACCTTAATATATTAGGACATACAGAGAGACAAGAACCAATGGTACTTGCCAAGCGCGGGCACGCGGGCTCCACAAGTTGGCCCCAACACCGGTATCATATCAACGCCGCTCGTCCAACGTGTGGATCTTGAAAATAGCATTGGCCACAACGTGGATGCGTAGCAAATTAACCAGCCAATCTTGGCACCGGTGCCGTTGGGGCCAACGTAATTCACCGTAATTTTTACAACTTTTCGAAATCTACCAAATAATTGCGACCTCTGTGCGTGATGCATGACTTCCCTCGTCTAAGTGCCCGTAAGGTATCTCTGTCTAGTTCCCACATTATTACAATGTCACAAAAAACTAACATTTCGGCCGCATGTGGTCACCACGCCGCAAGGTTACCGGGCCTCAATGTTATTGTGATCAGACTTAATGTAGAACAAACTTATGAAATCACTACGAACTTGTAGAAAAGTAAGCTTGTTTGTCTATCAATTTCTCTTTTAACTTGCGCTATTGTTTTACCGATTTTCGCGCGTATCACGTAAGTATAATTATTTCCTATCTCGCTTCCAATGACCCAATAACTGTGTGAATTTAATGTGAAAATTAAATGGCTAACTATTGCGTTTACGAGAGTGACATCGGAGATCAATGCATCGGATGTAAAAAGTGACCAAAAACCAATATAGCAGCCACTAGCCACTATTTTGGTTTTGCATAGAAACCTAACTTTTAAATATAGCGTTATGTAACACAATACGCTCTTGAAAAAAGGATTTTTTCAGTAAATAATGTTTTTTTTTTATGTTTACTCGTTACAAGATTTATCCTGTTAGTTGATGTTTTTGTACAAGCAGAAGCTAATTTTATCCAAGTTTCAGTTGTCCGATTGACGATGTGAAGTTTAATATTTTCCCATCAAGTCCCTATAATAAACTGAAGTAAGCTTTTCTATTCATATTTGTTTCATATGTTTACAAAAATGACACCACATTTATGTCTGTTAATCATACTTTCATAAGCTATGTATGATAAGTTAACACACAACATACGCATTTATACGTACACACAAACAGACACCCTTACACACACTCACACCACAACCCTCACTCACACACTCACACCACACACCTTTTCACACACAAACACTCGCCACACATCCACAAAAATGACACCACATTTATGTCTGTTAATCATACTTTCATAAGTTATGTATGATAAGTTAACACACAACATACGCATTTATACATACACGCAAACAGACACCCTTACACACACTCACACCACAACCCTCACTCACACACTCACACCACACACCCTTTCACATACAAACACTCGCTACACATCCTCGCATGCATGTCACTATGTCACACACACACACACACACACACACACACACACACACACACAAATCACACAACCAACATACTCCCACACTCACACGTATATTCACTGAACATTCCATTATGAACCATAGTCCGGAGGTAGGTCAATCCTACTTTGGGTACCTATGTTTTCCATTCTGAATTGTATTATACCTAGTAAACCATTGTAATTTTTATTTGTGAAATATTGAAGTTTGTTGTTGAATAAATACATTATTATTATTTAATATTATTATGCAAGCATTCCGCTCTATATCTAACACGGAACCAGGACGAGTCGCTAGTCACAAATGACGTAAGTGCATCTTAGCATATGGATACTTTGTAAGATCTCTGTTTATTTACGCTCGTGTGTTACTGCCCTATTTCTCTAGAGTAAACATTTCTAGTGAAAATATTGATGAAAGTGGCGACAGTCGATTTCATCATATATTTTGATGTGCGGGAGGAAATCTTTGATCGTTAAATATATAATTTAATTGCAAATTTCTTGGTAAACTTGTAAGAGATTCAGGAAAAAACAGCTGAACGAGCTAATTCATAACTTTTAAAGATTTTTTGTGGTATATTTATTACTAGCTTCCGCCCGGAGCTTCGCACGCGTGTACAAACATCCATACATACATACAAACATTATACATATATATATAGTGGGATTACTGTGATAGAGATGACTTTACATTGGGATTAGATAATTCACGGTTTCTAGATTATTCCTACTAGATTATAATAGTCGACGCGCTAGTGATGGTGTGACAAGGTTCCATAGGCTACGGTAGACGCTTACCATCAGGTGGGCCGTTTAACTTAATTGCCATAGTGGTATAAAATAAATCAAACCCGCAACCTCCTGCGTCTCAGCCGGCTATTCGCCCACTGTGCCACGTAGGTCGTCAATTTAGTATGAAATAGCAATGAAAAATTAAAAAATCAAATTTTTGTATATGTATTGTAATGAGGTGCAAGTCAAATTGCAACAACGAGTTTAGCTTTATTTCTAGGTTACCAACAAATTTAGTAGTGTAACGCGTACGAAGTTGCGGACAACAACTAGTTGTCAATAAATGTTCTTTTCATTACTTATGCTCTGAAAGTACAGGGTGACAAATGGGAAGTTGCCTAAAGTATATGCATCTCTTTCCTCCTTTATTCTACAGTATAAGGCTGGGCCCACGTAGGTATATTCTAGAACGTTGTCAGTTTCTATTGAGACGCCATAAAGAGCAGTACGTGTACTTTAAAATGAGTGACCTTACGAACGAAGAAAAGGTGTATCTCATTGAGTGCTTTTATTCTAGAGGTAAAAACTATACTGAAGCATATAGAGGTTTTCGTACCAAGTTTAGAAGTAAAAGAGTAGCTAGTAAAAATACTCTTAGAAGGTAAGAATAAAAAAAATATATTTGACTTTATAGTATGACCGTATTCTTTAATGAAGTCTTAATTTTTTTTTACTTATTTCTTAGAATAACTGATAACTTCATCAATTATTATACTCTTGACGATCGTCGTCATGATCTTCATGGTCCTTCATACACAGTTACCACAGAAGATAAGGTTGCCGAGGTAGAAGAACATTTCAAGAATAACCCAACGGATTCAATAAGAAAAGCTGCAGTAGCTTTAAAACTGAATCGAGAGACACTAAGATTAATAATGAAAAAGTTCATCAAGTTACATCCTTACAAAATGACAACTCATCAATTGCTCACCGTAGATTGTAAAGAAAAAAGAATTGAGTTTAGTAAAGTTATGACAAATAAATTGGAAAACAACGAGATCAATATTAATCACATAATTTTCTCAGACGAGGCTCACTTTTATTTGAACGGATATGTCAATAAACAAAATTACCGTTTTTGGGGTACTGAAAATACACATTTAACTGAAGATAAACCCAAGACCAAAAATGATTTGAGAGAAGCTATTAGAAAAGGAATTTCTAATATTTCTTCATCTACAATTGAACAAAGTTATTATAGCTTTCAAAAAGGACTTGATTATTGTGCAAGTTCAGATGGGGATCATTTCGAAAATATTCACCATTAATAGTCATTCCCTAGCCAGATTTTGTCATTTTTTTTAAAACTTAATTGTGCCTATTGAAAATGTTAAATTAAACTGAAACCTATTTCAAATAAAAATGACTACTTCAGTGATTCAATGTATGTTTTTATTATTTTTTTTCCTGAACCTATCTCAGAATTATAAATGATTACTTTAGGCAACTTCCCATTTGTCACCCTGTAGATAATTGTTAGCTCGTAAACTACTCCGTAACACAGGGCTGTAAGTAAGTTTTAAAATAGAACGAGTTTTATAACATTCAACTTTGAACTTCCTCAAACACCCTCGAACTCATAAGGTTCTCGCTTGTACGCCAAGATATCAATAATTGTTATACAAGGGCCGTAAGCGATCATGCATCGTTTACGGCCCTTGTGGAACAATTAAATAGCGTAAATATCGCGTGTCTGGGTGTTTTTCTATACAGTGTGTCCCTGGATAAAGTGCAACCCCGAAAGGGGGTGAAACTAGATCAAAAATTATCGACAAAAAAATAGAAAAAAAAATTTAAAAAAAATTCGTATATACTTTATTGATGTATTAAAATTTTTATTACTCACTAATTACTCTATTTAATAAAAAAATTATTTCTTCCAAAGTAGTAGGTCTATTTTGTTAAAATAAAAACCATAATCATGTCAGATATGTGACGATGACGATAAAATAACAAATAACTCACAAACGAGTGGCTATCGTGACTTAAAGTTTAATTTTTGTATTAAAATTACATTTTTTAGGCTGTTTTTTTCCAATAAACTCCAAAAATCTTAAAATTAAGCCTATAATACTGCCTTGTTGTGAGTCCTGTTTCGATCCCCACCCTTCATCTTTCATAGAACAGGCCCAGCGACCATAATCTACAACAATATAAGTTAAAAAAGGGTCTCTACCTGAGTGGTGACGTAATCAGTGGTCAACTTTAAATGCTCCTAGCCAGCACATTTTTTATGTTAGAACGTAGGTTTTTATTTTATTTAAAAGCTATTATGATAGACAATAATAAAAAGTCATAAAAATTTCTAGTATTATAGGCTTAATTTTAAGATTTTTGGAGTTTATTGGAAAAAAACAGCCTAAAAAATGTAATTTTAATACAAAAAAGTAATAGTCGGTAGGTGCAAGGTCTGGTGAATATGGCGGATGAGGGAGAGCTTCCAACCCCAGGCTCTTGCAACTTGGAGACTGTCTGTTGTGCAGTATAGGGTCGCGCGTTGTCGTGAAGGAGCAGTGGGGACGACCGATTGGCCAAAGCTGGTTGCCGATGTGCAAGCTTCTCCATCATTGTCTCCAGTTTTTCACAGTACACATCTGCAGTAATGCTCATGCCGTTTTGTAAAAAGCTGTGGTGAATCACACCCGCACTAGACCACCAAACAGTGACCATCACCTTTTTAGGGGTCATTTTTTGGTGCTGAACCAGGATCTAACCAACTTGCTGAGCGTTTTAGATTGTCGAACAGAATCCATTTTTCATCGCACGTAACAATTCGGTTCAAAATTCCTTCATTTCTTTGCCTATTGAGCAGCGCGAGGCAGGTCTCGACGCGTACGTTGCGCTGGCGATCGTTAAGTTCGTGGTGCACCCATCTATCAATTTTTTTTACCTTGCCTATTTAAAAGCTGCTGCTAGCTCAGCTGTAGATTGAGTTTCGTCAGCTTCCACAACCGCCTTTAATTCATCATTGTTGACCAAAGTCTCCGGACGACCACGAGCTTCATTTTTCAAGTCAAAATTTCCAGAACGGAACCGGAAAAACCAATAACGGGTTGTGCGTTCGTTTGTACAGTTCTCTCCGTAAACGTATTTGATGTTACGTGCCGTTTGTATCGCGTTGGTGCCACGACGGAACTCATATTCCATACACGAATTTTTAAAGTATCCATTATGACGAAAAATTTCAAATGTAATGAAAATACAACGCTAATCAATAAACAAAAGACTGAGTTTGTAAAAAGAATGTCATATTTTTAAAACAAAGTTAATTTGAATTTAGAATACAAAGCCATTCCAAACTGTTTTTCTATTTGAAATGACCAGTACTGAAGAACGGCAATTTCATAGGTACCTATTATTATAAGTATGTATATTTAAAAAAAAAGTATGTAAGTATTCTATTAGTTATCTGGTTCCCATAGTACAAGCTCTGCTTAGTTTGAGGCTAGATAGCGCTGTCCACCATGTGTCGCTGTGTGAAATGTCCAGCACCGGCTATACGCCCACTCCGCCACTAAATAATACATGTCAGTAACTAAGTCGGTTAGAAGTTATTGTCCACGTAAAAAATCATAATAATTCAATAAAATGCAAATAATTTACATCAATATTCATTCGCTTATGCAAATGAGAATGGTTTATTCAAGAAAAATCGTGCATTAATCAAAGATATGACTGGAAATAAACAAAGATACATAAGACTTTGATTATTAATAACTAGTGGTTCGCCCCGAACTAAGATCTCGCCAGTGTCCCAAACCCAAAAAAATATTATTCATTGATCGAGCGAAGCGAGATCTCCAAATCAACTTGGGCAAATCGGCGTTGTATGTATGTTTGTTTGTCCGAGGATAACCTTCGAAGCGTTTATCAAATCATGGTGAAATTTGATATATAGATAGGTAACGATGGCACAATTTTGGTGTGACTAAATGAGCTAAATATTTTGGGGGGTTGTTGAGATATTAGGGTTCAAGAGGGGTAAAAAAATTAAAATGAGACTATTAGGTCAAATGGGACGTCAAATAAAAGGTATTACTAGCGCATTTCGATTCCGTTTTTATTTAGATTTTGAGTTATTCCCCGTAATAAAAACTGAACTTTGACAAAATTCACAGTACACCAGTGAAACCACAGTGCTAACATGAACTCCCGTTATATGTAATTTGAACGAAACTGTAGGTCAAGTAAGTTGATTATTAATTTCGCGGCACTAATTTGTTAGTCAAAGATAACTAATAATATTTTTTTGTTTTTATAGGAGACTCGCGAGATTTCAGTTCGGAGCGAAGCACTAGTTATATCGAACAATTGATATTGTTTGTAACATTGCTTGCATCCGACTACTTTATTCCCACAGAGAGCGTGCGATAAAACTCGACTAACAAAATAAATATTCAACAGTTTGTGATCTATAAACAATCTGCGCGCACTTGTTTCTGGGATCTGTAGCGACAGCAAAAACAAAAAAAAATTGCGACACATATCACATACCTAACATTATTACACTCAATCATTATTATAAAAAAATGATATTATTACTTATTATTATTATTAAAAGCAGGCTCCCACTGCAGGGCAATGTTTACTTACCAATTTGAATATTGAAAAGAAAATATTAATAAAAGTTTAACTTTTAAACGTTACAAATAATGATTGTATTAATTATCAATAAATATTAATGTACTTTAAAATATTTGTGTGCTTGTTAAATGTATAAATAAAAGCAATAATTGGAAATTAACCATTTAAGGTATGATGCCATTAATTACGGACAAAACTCAATTTCCTGTTTTGTTACTGGGAATCTAACAAATGCCTGTTAATAACGCTAATAATAAAAGTCTTACACAATTTTTACCTAAAGCAGGAATCACTATTTTTCCTTAATAACAATATTAATTATATTGTGGTTACAATTATAATTTATTTTTATCCCCATACCAAACAGTATATTTTGGAATGTACGTACTTTTATCGAAGTGGCTGTTTGTTTAGCCTCGCAGTTATTTTAATTTATATCGGCAAAACACATTTACCCACAACTTTTAAGGAAATAGCGCTTTAATTGGAACAACAAAACCCTCAGATATTTGTTTTATCTCATTAAAATAAGAACATTGTTTATTGCGAATGATTTTTATTTTATAATATATTGGTAACAATTTGTGTAACCAGCACCTATTATTAAAAACCTTATAGAAATATATAACCTGGTTTGTTATATACGACATTAAATTAAAACACGGGTAGAGCTAATGGCTAATATTGTTGCAAAATAGGTTATTTCAAATTCGTTTCAACTCGCAATAAAAAAATCAAACAAATTTAATATCAAGTTCTAAAAATATCGATGAAACAACATGTATAAGGTAGGTAAACCAATCATATTAATTCATTACCTGTACCTGGTACCTGTTAAACCGACTAAGCTACATCGAGGCAAAAGGCGCAGCCGATTTGATGTTTAAAAATCAAAAAAATTGTTTATTGGAAATGTATCGAATACGGGATTAATATTTAAGCTACCGGTATTAAGCCCACCTCTAAAATCTGTAAATGTGATTCCGGATGTGTGTTATTTAATAATGTCGTGCATAAGAACACAGATTGTATACGACCAGAGCATGTACCTCTTACTCTACATACTTCACCGTATATTCACCTGTATGTCTCAGGATTTGCAAATGTCATTAGGCCAAGTTTTAGTTTTTTTTTCACGAATTTCTTCTTTTTAACCACAATCTCATCTGATCTCACCTAATTTGATCACAATCATTATTATTGTGGTTTAAGATGAAGCACAAAGATCTAGAATACACCTATACACTCTTACCATAAAGAGGCCCGGATTGTATTATTTAGGAAAAACAGACGACGGTAAAGTATTCCATACCTTAGCAGTACGCATTCAGAGTGTAAAACCAAAACGGTGTGTGCGAATGGGTGGTATATTAACTAGGTATGCTAGATACCGAATTAGTTAGACGTTACCTACGAGGTAAGGTTTTGACGTGAATACGTTTTTAAATTGCTTCCATAGTGGGAGGCAATTAAAAAAACGAATGATAACAAAATCGGGGGATACAGTTTGGTGTTGTAGCTACATATCTATCATCTCAATCCAAAATTGAATTACACCACTGGATAGCTAAAGGATCAAAGTATTCGTTACGCTAAGTGAGGCGCGAATGCGCCGCCATTTTGAGGTCATTTTGCTGCTTCTTTTGGACTTCTTAGTGTTCAAACATGATTAAAACATACATTAAATATCGTATTTTATAATCTGTATAGAAAATATTACATGTTACGTACACGTATTCACGAACAACACACGACCGTGTCCATGATACAGCCACACCCCATTTTTTTCGATGAATCTGCTATCGGTACAATAATCTATGACTTACAAGGCAGCCTATGAGGAACCTGGTAAGTGGCTGGTACATGATAAATAATTATTGTTACAAGCTCACAGTTGTATTGTGAGAATTTACTATAGCAACAAAACAATATTTTATATTGATACAAATCAATGGATGTCTCACATTTTTTGAAAAAGTGTACCTACGTTATAATACCCGAGCGGGTTTGCATATTAAAAAATACGTATGGACCTAAATCTTTTTTTCTAAAAAAATTTCAGTTGCCAATAATAGTGTTAAAGGTGGGAGACTGGGAACGACCATCCCATTACCCCGATACCGCAATCCTCGTAATTTGATCACAATCATTATTACTAGCCATTGACTTCCACTAGTAGCTAACCCGATTATTTGGCTACGTTTCGTCTCACCATCCCCATTCTATCATCGGACAACCAGACGCTCCGCGGTGCGCCACCGCTACATGATAGACATACCTCCCATACACACAAAGCGGTACTCTTCCACGTTTATTATGCGCACCGCTAAGAAATGGAACGCCTTGCTGGAGTCTTTCTTTTCTGATAACTACAACCTAGGGGTCTTCAAGTCGCGAGTGAATAGGTTTCTTCTAGGCAAACGTATTCCATTGTAGACTGCATCATCGCTTACCATAAGGCGTTTTATAAAACGTTTGACCACGATCTTCCAACAAGTCTCCCAAAAAAATTTGAATTCCGCGCTCGTTCCTAGATTCCGCCGATTGCTCCGATTTGCGCATCGGAGTGAAAAAAATATTTAAAATAAAAAATATTCATCTGAAAAATACCACTCTTTATTTGTTACTAGGTAGGTTAGGAACATACTTTACGTAATTATAAGGTTTAAACTAAAAAATTTTTTCTTTACTGCATTTTATCAGGTTATTTAACTTAGACAGGCTTGTTTCTGAAAAATCAGGCATTTTAAGCACCACTCCATTCTAAAATGCGAAACCCTAGACCCAAGAGATTGGCTTCAGAAATAAATCTCAGCCACGAGAAGAGTTCAATAATATCTAGGACTTTGAATCGAGATTGAGATAATAAAAATTATTGGATAAAACACATTAATAATAACATATTTCATTCGATATTTGTATTTAAATAGGAAAAAAATTAAATCGTATTCAACAAGAGTAATGCCATACTTATAAACCTATAAGTTTCAAAACACGGAAAGAATTATCTGAGATAAAGGGATTTTACCAGGAATTTACAGAAAAACTTCATTATATATACACAATTAAATGTTTTTTCAGTGCCGTTTAAATAGGTTATTCCCAATTGTATTAGCAGTTATACATTGTTTTTGCAATTAACCACTGTAATTCCCAATTTAAACTTAACCACGGGATATATTATAAATAAACAGAAACCGCGGAATCCCAAAAATAAATCGTAGTATTATTTATAAAATACGCTAAACAAGCCACCTGTTTTAAGTGCAGTACGGTTATCACAGTAAGTGTATCTGTCACAGCAGTAGCTACACTTCAAAGAAAGTGATGTTTAGATTACGCACGCACACCGCAAAACATTTTCTGAGTTGAAAGTTTGTGTTTATGGTACGCGTCTAGGTCTACAATAGAGAAGCCCTACACTTCTAAATGGTAGTTCTAATAAAAAGTCTCAACTTTTACTGTAAATATGGTCGTTTTTCATTTATTTCATGAAAAATAAATATTTACTTAGCCAAACACCTTTACGAGTATATTAAACTTCAGATTTTGCACCTGGAACTTCTAATTAACTGAATTTATAACCAAAACAGTAGATTTTTCTCAGGTTTGAAGTGTGTAATATAAACACTCCAAAGCGGGACGCCAATGTACGAGTAGATCTTGTTCCCCCACCCTAGGATTAGAATTAGAGCTAGTATGTAGGTATTTACAAAAAAAATTATATACCTAAGACAAGTATTTTATCAGATATCTGGTTCCTATAGTACAAGATCTGCTCGGTTTGGGACTAGATAGCGCTGAGTGAAATGTCCAGGAAAGTTATACTTCCTTTGCCGCGTTTGGAAAAAGTATGAAATTAAAATTTTACGATGCGCGCGCACACTGACAGCCAAAAAGCGACATGATGAAGTTATCTACGAACAAACAGTTGTGGCATACGGGATGAAATCTTTAACTATTTTTGTTCTGTTACGGCAATGAAGTATAACTTCTTACGTGCGTACATAAGTACACACACACGTTTTTTTATTTATTTATAGTTCATCACAGACGCTGTATAAATCAACTTAGAAATGTATAAATGTAAATGCCTCAGTTTATTTTCTGATGCGAGTTATTTACAAACTGTGCGTATGTTTTATATCACTACTACGCTGTTTACTACAACGCATATCGAGATAAGATTGTGCAGTGTTGTGAAAGTAATGTTTCACTTTGTACCTGGCGATAACGTAAATGGTATCTGTGCTATGTGATTTTTTAATACCCGACTTTGTTTGGATTTGTTGTGTATAATCAAACATTCGATTATTTGTCGATTTAATGTAGCAATATAGACATTAGTAACAATGTATTATTATGTATGTACCTCTTATTCTTAAATGAGTACTCATATAGGCACTTGCTTGCCTGCATAATATAGGTTCATATATATTTTTATATGTATTTGTGTGTTTATTGATCGAGCTAAGCGAGATCTCTAATTCAACTTGGGCAAATCGGCGTTGTATGTATGTATGTATGTATGTTTGTTTGTCCGAGGATAACTTTCGAAGCGTTTATCTGATCATCGTGAAATTTGGTATATAGGTAGATAGTGATGGCACAATTTTGGTGTGACTAAATGAGCTAAAAATTTTGGAGGGTGGTTGAGATATTGCGGTTCAAGAGGGGTAAAAAATGATAAAAATGAGACTATTAGATCAAGTTGGACGTCAAATGAAAGGTCTTTATTAGTACATTTCGACCCCGTTTTTACTTTTAGTAAGGTTTTTGTAGTTTTTGAGTTATTAGCTATAATAAAAACGAAACTTAGACAAAATTCACAGGGCACACCAGTGACCCCACAGTACTGTAATTTGGTACGCGTATAGCATAAGAGACACAAATATAGGCAAAAGTCTGAAATCCAGAATAACTGCAATTTGTACCCCAAAAAAGCGTAACCAGATAACATGAACTCCCGTTACCTGTAATTTGAATGAAACTGTAGGTCAAGTAATTTGGTTAGTTATTTCATGGCATTATTTTTATAGTCAAAGATTACAAATAATATTTTTTTATTTTAATCGAAGACTCGCGAGATCTCAGTTCGGGGCGAACCACTAGTCATACGTATTTGTGTGTTTAATATTGTATACACTCATGCCCACCATTTGTCTAACCTAATCTGTGGACAACGGTACTGGTTATGTCTGTAGTAAGATATATAATGTAATAATTATTAAGTCTAGTAATATTTAGGTATAATTTGTTTGTGGTCTCAAATAAATAAAAATAAAAAATATATATTTATTTTGCTTAATGTAAGTTCACTATTTATTGAATATTCAATTATTTTATTAAAATCCACCGTCCGTCGTTCTCGTGAAATCCAGTGCATCTCAAAGTTGTCTGGAGGAGATCACTTTTAGCGATAAGTCTACCAATTATAATACCGCGTTATTTGTTTGTTAATTTAAGTGGGATGTACTTAAGGTACTTAAGGTAGGCAGATAATCAGCGGCACCTCTTTTCTTTACTTCATTCACTCTCTATGTATGTTTTTCCGGACCATTATAATCTTGGAATCTTCAGTCTTAATGTCGAGAGTGAACAAATTCTTTCTAGGCAAGCGTGCTCCATCTTCGACCACACCATCACTTACCATCAGGTGAGGTAGTAGACAAACGCTTGACTAACACCAATAAAATAATAACTGACCTGCCACCTGTGATCACCACGCGTAGCCAAGTGTCCCGCCCAAGGCGCCCAAGGCCACTGGAGTTTCATAACTCCATTCCCATCGTCATAAACCATCATATTATACATTTATTAATTTTCTAATTAGTGACTTCAATCTAATCTGTGTCAAAGTATTGATATCAGTAGGTCATGTGGTTGAAATCCAATCTTCATGAATGTCCTGAATGAACCAACTTATACCTATGATATAAACCTGGTTAGTTTATCCACACTTTTATACTAATACTAGCTGACCCGCCCGCGGCTTCGCACAGGTGGTTTTTCGATAAAACATTACCCTCATTTTGCGCAGTTGGCTAATGCCAACTGCCTATGTCCTTCAAAATTTCATTACGATCCGTTCAGCCGTTTAGTCGTGTAAAGGTAACAAACAAACTAACAAACAAACAGAGTTTTGTATGTATTATACATTCCCTTCCTCTTGAATGCTATCTATTGCTGAAAGCTGCATTAAAATCCGTTGAGTAGTTTAAAAGATCTGAGGGAACAGACAGTGGAAACGATTTCATTTTATAATATTCGAAAGTATATGTCTATCTATCTTTTACGCGACTAAACGGCTTGACTAATTTCGATGAAATTTGATATAAGTATAGATAGATTATGACCGGGATTGGGGCATAGGCTACTTTTTACCTAACTGCGCAGGAAAGTAATGTTTTATTGATAAACCACGCGTGTGAAGCCGCGTGGTGTAGCTAGTACTTTATACTATAGGTTTGTAAAATTGTATAAGGCGAATAGATTTAGGATATACGATAAGAAAGTGATAGTAATGTACTTGCTTACTTTTTGGTTGTTTTATGTAATCTATAAAGCATTAGACTATCTTTAGCCTTCAGCTCTGTAAGGCACTGCGCAGACGTAGCAACTTTAGTAGAAGCAACTGTCAACTTTTTTGCATGTTTGTTCCTATTTGATATCATCGTAACTCGACACTAGAGCTGCGACGTCTGTGCAGTTCCTTAAAATTATATAAAATATACATAAACAGCTAGTTGCGAGTTGCCAGTTGCCGCAACTAGTTGAAGTGTCTGTGCAGCGCCTAAGAATTGATAAATTTCTGTTTTTGTGTTTGACTGTGTAAACAAAATACCTACAGCGCAAATGAAAAGTACTCACCTGTTTTGGTTAGATTAGATTAAAAAATTCTTTATCGCACTAATAAAATAATATATAGGCGAACTTAATTCTAATTAGCATTACCTTCCAGCTATCCTTGGTGTAGTGTAGATTTAATGGTAGTGCTTTTTAGAAAATAAATAAAATTATTTCACTAATAGGAAGGTATCTTTAGCTATAGGTATATTTTATTTTGAAGTAATACCAGTTGAGCCAACTAATTACCATAATACCTATGTATATAACCAGCTGGCCCGCCCGCGGCTTCGCACGCATGGTTTGCTTATAAAACTTTACCCTTCTTCTGCGTAGTCGGATAAAAAGTAACCTATGCCTCGTGGAAGTGCTGATGATGATTTGTCTTATATTTTAATTTTATTTCATAACCAAACAGTACAGTAATAATACTAACACAGTATTATAAAAGCTTTAAATATAACAGGCCGTCTACTGTTAAATATCATCCTCCCCATAGATTTTAGTATATATATTTCTATGACCGAAGTTTTTACACGGAACCTTTATCCGGAACCACTGGATTTTGGGATTTGCCTACCTTTTGTTAAATTCCATCTGCAATCAAAGTATTAATTAGATAAATTAACTAATTTTAACCCTTTTGTGACGTAGGTGACTTAGGTTCTTACTTACGTATTGTACTGTAAGCTAATTTGCGTCTCAGAGTTTTAGAGCCTTATCACACTAACGCGTTGCGAGCGAGTTGCCAGTGAGGCGATTTGTGAACGTGTTCGCCGCGAGTGCGTCGTGAACTCGCCGCAAATTCACGACGTTCACGCCACGTTATTAAAAAAACGTAAATTATGAAAGCACGTTACAATATGACTGGCAAAAGTGGGGCGGGAATCACTGGCAAAAGTGTGTAGAGAATTACCATCTCCTCAAGACAGGGGCCACGGATATTGGGCTATGTCGTGGATACCTAAAGGATGAAGAGACAGTCGAGCACATGCTGCACTGTACGGCCACACAAGAAGCCAGACTGAAGACGGGACTGCATGAACTCATCAAGTCATATTTGACGTCAGCACCAACCTCGGGGACTCTGGAAAACTACTGCCATCAACCCAAAGTCCAGGTTTTAACCCAAGTCAGATTAAAAGGGGTGTAATGCACAATACACCTCCATGCGGGACGTCAGTGCAGATATTATTCCCCCCACCCTAGAACTAGAATTAGTATAGCGGGACGCGCGCGTTACGAATACGTTCACATATCGCCTCGCTAGAAACACGCTCGCAACACGTTAGTGTGATAACGCTCTTACAATAAAATAAGTGTACTCTACGACGTAAGTACATTAGCTTACATTCGCCTCATACTAATAATGGTACCTAACACAATCTTATTTTGTTTACTAATTAGTGAAGTAGGTATTAATTATGTTTCTAACGTCGCCGTACGAGGAAAGTGCGTAGTAAACCAGTTTATAGATTAGCTAGCTAATTTACCTTAATTTTACAATTACGTAGTTTACAGCGTTACAGCTTACAGTTAGTTAGGTAGTTAGTCGACCTCCGTGGTGCAGTGGGCCAATAGACGGCTGAGACGCCTTGTTGTTTCTCTATATACATAAGTATGTATTTACAAAAAAAGTATATAAGTATTCTATCAGTTATCTGGTTCCCATAGTACAAGCTAGATAGCGCTGTGTGAAAAAGTCCAGCAATATTTATTTATTTATTTCTTATTTAGGTACAAAAACAAACAGTTGCAAAGCACATTCTCTGATGTTTTTGTTATCACTTACCATCAGGCTTTTAGCCATAAGAAAGCTTTGAATAATAAGAGTATTTTCTTTGCTTAATTTTTAATGGCACGCTTTAATTATTTAAATAAATAAATAAATATTGCTGGACATTTCACACAGCGCTATCTAGCCCCAAACTAAGCAGAGCTTGTACTATGGGAACTAGATAACTGTTAGAATACTTATATACATTTTTTTAATGCATACTTATAATATAAAGAAAAACACCCAGACACGGAACAAATATCTGTAGATCATGCAAACGTTTGTTCCGCGGCGGGAATCGAATCCGCTACCTTCTGCGTCTCAGCCGGCTATACGCCCACTGCGTCACGGAGGCAGTCGAATTATAATGATAAAGTTTATTTTAGGTCACAATGTGCATAAACAAAAATGTGATAACATGACCCATATCTATATAATACCTTATAGACTAACATACATAACAACATTATACCTAAAACTAACATTATTAATTAAGGGGTTTGGCTTCGTAGCAACTTCCCTTTAACGCCTGTAAACGATACCACCTAGCCAGAAATCTGGATCAAGTATCACATCCTTATAGTTCGTCAGGATCTGGAGCGTGTAGGACTTAAAGCTAGTAGTCCTACTAGACTCCAGTCACTGGAGAGACATTCGGAATGTGCCCGTAATCCGGTCCTGGCACCTCTCCCTCATGAGTACGTCATCTCCTGAAGTATTTTCACCTATACATAGTCATGCCTATAGAAAAACGTATACTATGCAATAATTATTAAGTCTATTAATATTTAGGTAGATTGTTTGTTGTCTCAAATAAATAAAATCAATATAATAAATAATCTATCTACCCATCAAGGGCGATAAACATCCTTCGACAGTCAGCTAACAACAATAACAACATGGAAAATTGAGAAGCTCAACATCAACAACAAGAACCTAAAAGTGATCGCTAAAAAATGGCGCCTCAAGTAAATGTGGTTGCTACAAAAAGTGGCATCTATAAAAAACAAAATAAAAACTATTTCGACATTATGAAATTCAAAGATGGCTGTAAAATATTACAATAAGCGGGCGAGCGATTGCTGTAATCCAACTAAATATAAAACGCGACTCCGGAACCCCATTCCTAACAAATCCCATAGAGTTAATGGTACCTCTATATTTGGCTCTGTAATAGTTGTGTAGTGAAAAAAACAGTGAGTGAGATCACTATGGCCTTCAAATCAAACAAAGTAATGCGTGAATTGGTCGTTGCTGGCAATGGCGTAATTTTCACTTTGAATTAACTTGTTCAATTTAGGTTCCGCGTTTAGTTTTTTATGAGGTAGCTGCCTCTATATTCTTCTATTAAGAATATTTAGAATACTTACAGTAAGAATTACTTTCAAATTGTATTAGCTTAAGGAATCCAATGACGGTCAGTTTGTTTGAAAAGTGGAGAAGACTCGGCCTATGAAACTGTCAAATAATAAACACATTTGTAAAAAAAGTGGTCCTTCGCTCGTGTAGAAAAATGTGCTTTAGTTTTCTTTATGTAGTTTAAATGTTAAATATACCCTCATTTCAAAAATTAATCCTGCAAATACTTGACTCGGCCATGTTTTTCTGTAGGTAGTTTAAATATACGTTTTATCCGTGGTAATTCTAATATAGCCGCTAAGGACTAGGCAATATCCAGGAACAAAATGTCAGGAAAACCTGAAGGGCAGGTATTTATTTTTCCCAATAAAAAGAATAATTTTAAATTTATGAAACCTATGAAAGCAAATAAGAGATTATACAATCCAATTAGGTTTTCACAGATTTTTATACTTACATTTTGAAGAATGTTGCTAAATGGGTGAAAGATGTCTTTCGCTTTTCCGCGTAAGTGATATTATGTTTTTCGCTTTTCTGCTTTTTTAGGTATATTTTCTTTGTATGTCCTTAATTGTAATTTCATTATGGTATTATGTAGTGAAAGAGTGTCATCTTTAATTCCAGGATTTAAGATATAGCAGACTTCATCAGCGCAGTCAGCCTAAATCCACAGGAATCAATACATTCAGAGCTTACTAAGTCGCAGTTTTCCTTCACCACTTTAAACGCCGTTATAAGCGCATATATATATATATATTTAGGGTTCCGTACCTCGAAAGGTAAAAAAGGAACCTTTATAAGATCACTCTCTTGTCCGTCTATCCGTCTGCCCGTCTGTCTGTCCGTGTGTCACCACAGATTTTCTCAGGAACGGGTGGACCTAGAAAGTTGAAATTTATACCAGATACTGAGGTCTATAGTCCCTATTAGGTGTATACAAATCAAGGTCCTGAGTCAACACGATAAAAAGATAACACGATAAACACGATCCCTTTACTTGTGCTGCTTTTAACCAAAATGTATAGTTCTAGGTCAACCGGAAGTACCCTATAGGTTATGTGTCGAAAACCTATATAAAAGTTCCCGTTGACCTAGAACCACGAAATTTCGCAAAAAGCAAGGACTTACAGCACAAATAAAGAAAAAAATTCAAAAAATAAAAAGAGTTGAAAATTTTGGTAAAATTTGGTACTTAAAAGTTTTCGCAAAAATCTAAATTTGCCCATATCTTTTTATTGTGTTGACTCAGGACCTTGATTTTTATACCCTTTTTTTGTTATTATTTATTTTTTCTTAGGTAAAAATAACAATTATATTCCTAGCTCAAGTTTTTCTATCGTCCACGCCCTGTACCACACGTTAGCAACTTAACCATTACAGCACACACACACACACACACACACTTAAAACTTAGCCACCAATAAAAATAATACCAATTTTATTATGGCGGTACGGAACCCTCGGCGCACGAGTTCAACTCGCACTTGACCTGTTTTTTTAGGGAATGAAATGATCTCAAATATATTTATTCAAATAAAAACAGAGTAGTGTATCATGGTATTTTGCTTATCAGTCAGTATCTTAGGTATTAAAAAGTCCATATTTTATTTTTGTATAATACGGCCAATTTCCACTACTCGCACTACAGTTAGTACTGAGAAACGAATTTTGCGATAGCGCCTCCTCACATTTCCTGCTTTGTACCAGACTACCCACGGAGTATAAATAAACTTGTTAGTACGCAAAAACACTAATTAACTATCCACTATTAGAGCTCACGAAGTACGTACGGTTAGCGAAATAAATGTGATTTTAAATTTAAATGCCGTGGTGGCCTAGTGAGACGTACTCATGTCCTACTACCTGAGTTTTTCTACTTGAAAAGTGCATGTGCACTTTTACGAGCTCAAATGGAGCTCAAACCAGCATGTCCTACACAAAATGTTTAAGGCATGTGCCATCATCGTGTTAGTATTTGATCGAGCGAAGCGAGATCTCCAAATCAACTTGGACAAATTGTCCTTGTATGTACATATGTATAAATGATGTATGATGTATGTATGTTTATCCGATCATCGTGAAATTTGGTACATAGGCAAGTCTAATAAAAGGTATTTGTGAGTTCATTTAGACCCCGATTCTATTTTTAGTTTAAACTTTGTAGTTTTTAAGTTATTAGCTATAATAAAAACTGAACTTAACAAAATTCACAGGGTACTACACCAGTGACCCCACAGAGCTGAAATTTGGTTTGCGCGTAGCTTTAGTGACAAAAATACAGGGAAAAGTTCGGAATAACTGCAATTTGTATCCCAAAAAAGTATAACCAAATTACATGAACTCCCGTTACCTGTAATTTGAATGAAAATGTATGTCAAGTAGGTTGGTTACTATTTTGTGGCACTATTTTGATAGCCAAAGATTACTAATAATATATTTTTGTTTTTATGGGAGACTCGGGAGTTCTCAGTTCGGGGCGAACCACTAGTTTAATAAGTGGCAATGGGCTCGCATTCTGTCATGTGAATCCTAAACCTTTATGCTAAAAGTGGGCATGTATCAAACAGTTTATCCTCTAAATCCCCACTGCTACGTCCCCGTGCGTAGAGGCCTTGTAACTGGGCAATTAACACAAACATACATACATACGGGCAATTTCGTATGAAATTATTTGAAAACAAACTGCTCGTGTTGAAGCATGTATGTTTGTAGTAAATGCCCCGTTGCAAGGCCTCTACGCACTGGTGGAGACGTAGCGGTGGGGATTTTGAGAATAAACCATGACCATACGTACTGTCTGCATACTGAGTAAGAGATCCGAGGATGTCTTTCATTGGCATGACCTAATAAATACACGTATCAGTATTAAAACTAGCTTCTGCGCGCGGCTTTCCACGCGTGGTTTGTCAATAAAAAGTAATCTATTACCAAATTTCAACGTAATCCTTCCAGCCGTTTAATCGTGAAAACGAAACTAACATTCAGATAGAAAGGTACTTTTGAATTTTAAATATAATCCAGTATGTAGTATATCGTGTTGATGTATAAATCGTATCGTATCGTGCAAATCGCAAAAGTTTCTTCTCTATAGAAACACAAAACATTATTTTTTTGATTAGATCTAAACTGAAGAGGCGCTGAACCGCAATAGGAGACCTGACTAAATGTATCATAATAACTGTTATCCAATCTAGGTATGGCATCACTGGTTGGACCACTTTTGATTTCATTTACACACGCAAATGATTTTGGAAAGTTGTATGAAGGCGATCCCGTACGAATGTACGAAGGCGATCCCTTTGAAGAGAGGGCTTAGACAGAGAGGTGTAATATCTCCGAAACTATTTACCACCGCTCTAGAGGATGCCTTCAAGCTCCTGAAATGGCAAGGACTGGGCATCAATATCAATGGCAAATACTCAAAAGCATGAGTGATGAAAAAGTATTTT
Organism: Philereme transversata; assembly: GCA_963924445.1. Lineage (NCBI taxonomy): Eukaryota > Metazoa > Arthropoda > Insecta > Lepidoptera > Geometridae > Philereme > Philereme transversata. The sequence goes on from OZ004342.1 coordinate 19,841,324, forward strand.
CTTTCTTTCAGGTTAACACATACATAATAATTCTAAAGCATTATAAAAAATAAAATAAATAAATATTGCTGGACATTTCACACAGCGCTATCTAGCCCCAAACTAAGTAGAGCTTGTACTATGGGAACCAAATAACTGATAGAATACTTATATGCTTTCTTTTTGTAATACATACTTATCATCCACTGCTGGACGTAGGTCTCTACCAGGGTGCGCCATTGAGCTCGATCCTCAGCTCTTCCCATCGGATCCTTGCCAGCCACAGAGCGCAAATCGTCACTCCATCTAGCCGGAGGGCGTCCTACACTTCGCTTGCCTAGATGTGGTCTCCACTCCAGAACAGTCTACCCCAACGGTTATCGGTTCTGCGGCAGATATGACCAGCCCACTGCCACTTCACCTTACACACAAGCTAGCTTGCTACAATCACATACTTATAATATAGAGAAAAATATCCGTTCCGCCATCCATTTGTCCCGCGCACAGTGTGTCCCGTAGAACAAGCCAGGTGGACAAAATTCATTATCAATTTCCTAGAATTTAAGAACAGTTTTCAGTAAACAACACCCCCCCACCTCCGATTCCAGGAATTGTTTACATACCACATTTCAGATCGATCAGTCATAGGGTCTCAATAATAATAAATAATAAGGTAATAAGTTAATTGCAATTTAAAAAATAGGTCAGTTGCATTTTTGTGACAAATGCGACAACATATCCTGTGGTTGTTTATTTTAAAGTGGAAAGTTTTAGTGATGGATTTTATTAACGAAGGTATGTATTTCACTTTTATAAAATTATAAACTTTCTGCACCGTTTTATAATTAATATATATTTGTTTGAAAACACGCATATTTTTTTTGCATATTTTTGTATCTTTTACATTTTTGAAAGCTTGAAAAAGTAATGTACACTCATGTACCCCCCCCCCCCCCCACTGTACTTCCTATATATTGTAGAAACACCTTCTCTTATTAGAATCATACTAAGTATTTTCAGCAGAGTCGAGTCGAACACTGATTTTTTTTTATTCTTTCAGATATCGTGAACTCTATTACAAAAATGGAGTTATTTGACGAGTGGCTTAAATACCACAAAGTTGTAAGGAACGATCGTCTTTTTGACTTCATTTCTTCTAAATTTAATTTTGGTGATATAACTGAAGAATCTAGAAGAAGAATTAAAACGACAATAGCGACCTTTTCCTCAAAAGTTGCCTCAAAATGGGCTACGTCAGGAAAATCAAAGGAGGACTTTTTGAAAAGGAATAAGACGTGGATTGAGGGCACGGACGTAGAGTTTCACGTTATTCGCGTTCATTATGCTGAACCACAACCGTCTACCTCAGCTGGAAGGCCAAAGAAAAGCTTTGGAGAGTCTTCATTTAAGACCAAAAAACGGAAAGTAGAAGAACTCGTACAATCGCGTAGTGCAAGTGAACTAATGACTGCTGCTGAAGTAGTAGCGCGTTCATCTGGACAACGAAATGTTGCCAAAGTGTTAAAAGACATAAGTGAATCTCCAGAGTCTGCTAATGTTTCTCTAACAACTAAAAAATCCGCTTCAAGGCAAGTTTATAGACCATTGAACAGTGACGAAGATTTGGCATATTATATACATAGATTCAAACCTAGTCGAATTCGACAAGCTTTGCCTTAAAATAAGAAGACTGTATCTCGATATCTATTCGTGGTATTACATGCCAGCCACAATGCACAAAATACTTGTTCACAGTACAGAAGTCATCAAAAATGCACTCGTTCCTATTGGACAGCTTTCTGAAGAAGCTCAAGAAGCAAGGAACAAAGACTGTCGGAGATTTAGGGAACATAATACCCGAAAATGCTCACGTGTTGCCACGAATAGAGAGTTGCTCAACATGTTGATTCTAACATCTGATCCTCTCAACAATAGCCTTCGGGAAGTACCCAAGAAAAAAATCTGACAATTTATGCGCAGAGATCTTAAAACTTATTGTAGCTCCTACAATTGAGTCTCGACCTGTGCGACAAAGACCGGTGTCCGAACAAGAATATTGTCTTTTATCGAAAACTTCTGATGAATCCAATATGGATGATTAGTTGTTTTTGTATATTTTATCATATAAACGAAATTTTACATTTCGTAAACATAAGGCTGACTCTCTATTTTTTTTATTTATGTGTGATAGTTATTGTTATATTTGTTGTATATAGTAGTTTATTAATATTTGTTGTTTATAGTAATTTTAGTTGGGTGAATAATTATTTTTCTGTAAATTTATAATATGCATTTATATAATAATAAGTTTTTTATTTTTTATTTTGCGTTTTTATTATAATAAACACTAACTGTTATCATATAAGTACTATAACGACATACTATATTTACATACAATTACGAAAATCAGGAAAAATAATTTTGTCCACCTGGCTTGTTCTATGGGACACACTGTGCCGCGGCGAGAATCGAACCCGCTACCTCCTTCGTCTCAGCCGAACGGCGGTTTTGTATTCATTAAAAAAACAGCCACCAACTTTATGACCTCCTCCTTTTTCAAAGTCGTTTAAGTTTAACTACTATATGGTATTATGTATTGGTTGTATGTATGTGCATATCACGTTTGTATCCAACGTGACTCAGGATTATGAGATAACGACTTCCTCTTGCACTTTTAACTTTTCTAATAATGTTCACGTATATTATTTATTACATGAGCTAGCCAGTAATAAGTTATTGCAAACTATTATGTATTGAACATGGCATAGAGAGTAACAAAGATATAAGCCACAGGAGAGTAATTTGTTATTCTCTTCTGTTTCGTATCTCCGGTGTTTTGTCGTCGAGGATAACAGAAATAAAGAGCTTCTGAAGGACTTTAAGTACCAGAGTTCCACCTGCTTTATGAAGGTTTCGTCATCACCCGGTGTCATGTTGTTTTAAGGTAATCCTAATCTCATATAGGCTGATGTCCAAATCAAATCAAATCTTGGATCTTATCCTGGGCTGGTAACAGGCTCAGTTATTGAGGTATTTAACTGTCTATAGAACTTTTCGATCTCTTTAATGTCTCATTAATACTTTGGGTTTATAGCCTCATATTAACTATTTAGCGCCATCTAATGCAACAAATCACATAACCTAGATGTTTTATTATTTACCAGTTTTCGCACGCGGCTTCACACGGGTAAGTAATCAATAAAAAGTAGCCTATGTCTTAATCCAGGTCATAACTATTTTCATGTACCATTCAATTCAGCCTGAAAACTTAAAAACAGACACACAGGAAGGTTTTTCCCATTGATACATGTAGATGTAAAAGAATAAATACAGACCGCTGATACCGCGTCGATTTATAGTGAATAGGATTCCCATTGGATTTTTTATCAGTTTAGCAAGCCAAGGTTATGACATAGTTTTCACGATATCACTAGGGCTTCTTATACCTACGATTTATCAGTTGTAATCGAAACATAGAAATGGGCTATTATCTAATATGTTTACTTATCTTTAGTATAGCTCGAAATAGTGTTTTTTTTTTTAAGACTAAGGCACTTGTCTCACCTCCGGTGAGTAAACGATTAGCTATCAACTAATTTCTCGCTCAAGAAACAAACAAAAGATATAGATTTCGTGTCAGTAAAAGAGACACGTAAATAGCTGATCGCTGGCCGTTGACACTGCCGGCGAGAGCTCGCTCTCCACTATTTTGTCGCAGCGACTACAACACTCGCTCAGCGATACTCGCTCAGCGATACGCGCTCAGCGATACTCGCTTGGCGGTCAGTTCACACGCCGTGAAATGATGAGTATCGCCAGCCGCACTCGCTCACTCGCTTTTTATCCCAGCGAGACAAATACAGGAACTACATACTCGCTTCTCGCTGCTCGCCAACTCGTTTCTAGTGTCTAGCTCTACTCGCTTCTCGCTCATCGCCGGCGGTGAGACAAGTGCCTAAGACGCGATTTCAAAATCAGTTATGTATTTCCTCTTCAGTTTCCGATCTTGATAAAAGTTCATGTACAAATGTAGACAATTTAACCTTATACACACTATCCGAATATTAGAAGGGAAAAAGACAATTGATTATTGATTTTTTACATCACATCTACGTGTTTAACGTTAGACAATAAGGTGTTGAAATTCAGCTGTAAATGTATTCACCGAGTCTTAAAAATTAGGCTGAGTAAGCTAGGAAGAGTATAGCTAGTACAGATGCTGTACAAGCCTAATCCATCTTAAATCATGTTTCAGGCACTATATTGGCGGCGTCTTTCACCTCGCTACTGCTGCAACTAGAAACTAATGATAGAACGTTTGACGAGTAGCATGTGAAAAATCATATGAAATGAAAAATCATTTGTCACGCCTGTTACTTTCCTTCGCATATCCTGCTAAAAAAATTATTCATATAAAGTAAGTAAAGTAAAAATGTATTTATTAACGTAATTAAATATGGCATAGTCAATTTGAATCCATAGGCTCCCGAACTAGTAAAAAAACTGTTTCAGGTGCCAGTGCACCTGAAACAGTTTTTTTACTAGTTCGGGGCTTCTTCCATCATACGAGTATGAATATTTTGAATTATGTCTAGCAAAGATAGGTTAGTTAAGTTTAAGCATTAAAAAAAAAATCATATAATTAAAAAAGTACCTAAGTGTTTAAAAGAAGTTAAATCTCAAATTCAAGTCTGTTACATAGTACTATACTCATGTGCATGTTTTGCTTTGTAATTAGTATGTATATAAATAAGAAACACTGTATAATGCTTCCTATCTCATTTTCTCCCACGTTAAATCTTATGAATTTATGTGTCTGTCTCTTTTTACTGTAGCTTTTTCGTTTCATCGACTTTGAAATCACAACGAAGCTAAAGAAGTTTTCACTTCAATAATTCTATGAAAATTAAGAAGTAACTGCGCGCTGCATAAATTGTGCATGTCGTTACTGTGGTAAATCAACAAGGTTGAGAGGAATGGTGCAGAACTATAGCAGGCATTAATACAGAGGGCTGGCTAGTTTCCCTCAAATTGCAATCAAGTTTCGATCTGATCTCTATGTATGTCATTTGTCAATGCAACGTTTGACTTAACTGAAAAGCGATGCTGAATATAATGGAAAAAAATCATTACGCATAATGCTAAATAATTATTATCCATACACTATAACAATGAGTATCATTAATGCACACCAAGTTTCCCTTTATATTGAAAAATTACACTAGTTATATTTCAACAGGACGATAATTAGAATAGAATAGAATAGAATAATCCTTTATTGTACACCAGGAATACTTAAAAAAAACTAATTTATGCTAAATAAAGTACAATGGGCGGCCTTATCGCTGAAAGCGATTTCTTCCAGGCAACCTTTATAATTCAATGTTGTATCATTTCGTTTTGCTGTTTGTTGTTAGTATTTTGACACCTACCAAATCCGCCCTAATAGATTTCCACAAGATTACAAGAATTGGGGTACACATAGGTAAAGATCCGTTCAGTATTTAGGAAACATAAATTTACTTTTTAGGGTTCCGTACCCAAAGGGTAAAACGGGATTACTAATACTACGCTGTCTGTCTGTCCGTCTGTCTGTCCGTCTGTCACCAGGCTGTATCTCATGAACCGTGATAGTTAGACAGTTGAAATTTTCACAGATGATGTATTTCTGTTGCCGTTATAAGAACAAACTAAAAACAGAATAAAATAAATATTTAAGGGGGCTCCCATACAACAAACGTGATTATTTGTCGTTTTTATAGATATTGGTACGGAACCCTTCATGCGCCAGTCCGACTCGCACTTGGCGGGTTTTTATTTACTAAGAGAATAGTCGTGATTTATCACATACCGTTTAATCGGAGTTACGACCGACAACAATTCGGTTAGATTCGTACCTACCTTCATCAGGGTGAGTTAACTGACTTATTTAGAAATGTGGTTTTTACCTTGACATAGTTTTGCTTTTGTTTTGTTGCCTTTTTCCTGTTTATTATTTGAGAAATAAACGGGAGATATGCATTTATATTGTTCCTACAGGGCAACTTTAAATCCACATAATTAATTCGCCAATTTGTCGACCGACAATTCCATACCTGCTTTCACCGTAGGGTTATAAATTATCGAATTATCTAAAAAAAATTCACACTGACACAAAAATGTCACATCTTTTCAATGAAATGTGCTTTATTTATTCTAGTTGCCAGTATTTTTTAGCTTAATTTTATCATTCATCCCTTCTTCTCCATATAAACTTTAACTATAATGCCAAATCTCACAAACCTCCGTGTTTTAATGAAATAAGTTTTAAAAGGGGTATAAAGTTTTCTCTTCACGTATTTATATATAGATATACAGCCCCCAGCACCAACACCTTCTTTATACTACGCCAATCTAATCGATCTTCTGGATCAAGTCTTTTTTTATACCTGGAGACCACCACCTGGAGACGGAACAAGCCTATGGCCCACCCAATGTTAAATAGTAACCATCGCATATAACAAAGTATTGCCTCGTAGGTCACTCACCTTAGGAACTTGCCATACAATGCAATATCCTGCGTCCATCTACTTGAGGCACACAGGTTTTAAGCCTCATTTGCCTATAATTTCACCGACAACCATACTCTTCAAACCGACACACAGCAATGCTGCTTGGCGGCAGAAATAGGTATGTTGGTAGCATTTCCCCGAACGAGCCCATCCTAAGTCTGACCCATTGCTGCCTAACTTCTGCTACCAGATCGATAGAGCATCGATCTGCTCTACGGTTGACGTTCATTTCTAGGCAACCACTCTGTGTGTGGGGCATGTGTTTGAATAAAAAAGTGGTTTTCCAAACTCTTTAACCTGTCCATGGTATAGTATCTTCGGAGAGTATGAAAAATAACCTTAGTAACTAAGTCTAGACTCCTAAACAGATAGACGTACTTAAAGGCGGTTTTTTTAATTGAATCATCTTATTTATTGCGTGATGGTTCATAATATCACCTGGTATGTAAGTTTAAGTACCGACAGAAAATACCCATATTCAACTCATAGTGACAAAGGTCACGCCACAAATTTTGTTAAAAACACTAGATATTGAGAATTATTGTTTTTCATTGTATACTGTCATACCATTGTTTACAATTGGTTTTTACAATGTACAAATAAAAATTGACCCAACAACTACAGCAAAGCCTACACCGAACGAGATCATCGCCGTGAATCAGCGATGACTGCTTTTTTCAAATCTTTAAGCTGAATATTTTTTTTCTTTTTTGTCTTTAATAACAGAAAAAATATAAAGTTATTTACAATAAAATATAGAAGAAACAGTTGAATCATCTAAAGACCGTTGCAAACGATCAACTCAACCAACTCAACTGCTCCAGATCAACTACCAGGCGGAAGTGTCCCCAGGACACTGGCTGCATTGCCCCGCTGAATTGCAACGCTTATGCGTTGACCCAGATACGTAATTTGACTGAACGAAAATGAAAAACTCTTTTAACATCAAAATCTGCTGGGCAATTTGATTAATGAGTCATTGATAATATATTAATATAAATATTCATATTATTAATATTTAGTATAATTAGCACAAAAATAATTCAAAATTGTTTATATTTCCTAATTTTAGTCACGTCTCACCCTTTTTCAGCAGGAACAGGATGGCTGGTAAATAATTATATGAGCATTAAGTCCTCCTACCAATACTCTGTTTTGTGTGAAAGTATTAAATAAACAGTTTAAAACTAATTATTATAATTTTAATTATCATTAAATATTAATTAATTCAAGAAGCTTTCTGTCGCATTGCTGTTTGGTTTTTTGAAGCGAGCCATTTGAAATGCAATGGACAAAGACGGAATCAGGCAGGTAAAATAATAATAAATAAATAATGCTGGACATTTCACACAGAGCTATCTAGCCAAAAACTAAGTAAAGCTTGTAAAATAGGAACCAGATAACTGATAGAATAATTGTTTTTCTTTATAAATATACACTAATAATACTCGTATATAGAAAACTAGCTGACCTGTTAACTGATAGAAAACGCACGCGTGGGGTGTCAATAAAAACATTACCCTCCTGCGCAGTTGGGTAAAAATTAGCCTATGTCCCAATCCCGGTCACAATCCATCTATATACCAACATAGGGAGTGCATCTAAATACCTCATAATTGTACCCCACCTTTAGGGATGATTTTGCAAAAGTTGAATCATATATTTCTTTATTTCTTACCAAAAGCCTAAATATGAATTTTCAGATTTCTAACTTGAAGAATTATGGATTGCCCATACAAAATTTCAACCCCTATTTCCCCTCCTTCAAGGTTATTTTTTGAGACAAAGATCTACTTGCCAAATTTCATTACGATCCCTTCAGCCGTAACAAACAAACAAACAGAGTTCCTTTGGCATTTATAATATTAGTATGGAAGTATGGATATGGATACCCAAACCCGGAACAAATATCTGAAGGGTTATGTTTGATTAGAGCTCCGCACCAGAATGCAGCTAAATACGCACAACTGCGTGGCCAGCGAACCAGTCCTTACCCAAACCCACATGTGGGATAAGTTGGAATAAGCATCTGAGATACAAACCACGCCGTGTCCAGTGACAGTAAGACAAATTCCTATATACCTATATATTCCTATTCCATAAAAACAATTTTGAATTTATTTAATAATTTTTTTACTACAGAACCCCATAATTTTCCAAATATAACGAAATTTTGTATGGCCCTTATTTTGTTATGAATTCGATACTGAATTATTAATTGAATTGCTTAATATTGAATACTTTAAATTTAAATCACAATTTACGAAAATTGTATAAAAAAACCTACATAAAATAATCATACTCACATAAATGTGTAAAACAGTTAATAATTATTATTATATAATTAGAAAATTTTAGGTACGGTATGGCTTGATTAAAATAATTAATAATTAATAACAAAAAAAAATGCAATGCCTTATTTAAACGAGAGAGCTAATTAATCATTATCTAAAGGGAAAATACGAAATGCAAAAAGAATGAATTGAACAGGTAAAATGTTTTTTTTTCAACTATCTAATTATTTTTTAAACAGTGAAACATTTTATACCATACCTTTTATTATTACTTACGAGTAGGTAATACAAGATTACTTTTATTACCATAAAATATAAAAGTTGCCCGACACCGTTTGATGTTTCACGTCAATCGGCAATACTAGTTTACGAGCTGTAGCCAACCAACTCTATGTCTGCAGTTGGATTTGTAAGCAGTTAATTTAATGTTCATACAATAATGAAAAATGTATGTTACTAAAGTGTATGTATGTATGCATGTTAATGTAATGTAAGTTCATAAAATCGACCACAAAATTAACCTTATTTTTATTTATAATTTTTTTCTTACATTGTTATTGCAGTGTAACCCAAAGGGGTATCGAAATTAAAAAAAATATTATTAAGATACAGCCTTACTCATACGAACCCTTGACTGCGCGTAGTCCGACACGCGCTTAACCAACTGATTTAATACTAGTAGTTCGCCCCGAACTGAGATCTCGCCAGTCTCTCCAAAAACAAGAATAGAACTACATATTTGTAATCTTTGACTAAGTATTAGAATAGTGCCTTTGAGCTAAAGTTTCATTCAAATTTCAGGTAACGGGAGTTCATGTAAATTGGTTATTTTTTTGGGTAGAAATTGCAGTTATTCTGGATTTCAGACTTTCCCTATATTTGTATCACTAAAGGTACATGCATACCAAATTTCAGTACTGTGGATTCACTGGTGTACCTACCCTGTGAATTTTGTCAAAGTTTAGTTTTTATTATGGCCAACAACTCAAAAACTACAAGAATATTACTAAAAATATAAACGGAATCGAAATGAACTAATGAAAATCATTTTCATTTCTTATTTTGCCCCTCTTAATCCCCAATATCTCAGCAACCCCTCAACATTTTTAGCTCATTTAGTCACACCAAAATCATGCCATCATTATCTTCCTAAGTATCAAATTGCATGATAATCGGATCAACGCTTCGAAAGTTATCCATGGACAAACAAACATACATACAACGCCGATTTGCCATAGTTGATTTGGAGATCTCGCTTCGCTCGATCAATAACGCCCTGTCAATGAACCTATCTACGAACGATAGGTTCTTTGCATTGGAAGATGTAAGGATTTTCGGAGCTGAGAAGGCACCACTGTGATCATTTGAAACCACTTGTCACATGTCATACGGCATATTTTTTAAGTTATCATCAAAATCCGAGATCCCTACATTGTTCCACCAAACACGCTGTTTTATGTCAAAGTACGGATTTTTCTGTTAAAAACTTTTTTTCTTTTTAACTTCTTGTCTTAGAGATAAAGATTTATTTATTTAAGATTTAGATTTTTAATTTATATATTAATTATCAATTCGTTATAAATAAATTAAAATATATCAAGTCATTGGAATTTGTCTATTATATATTAGTCAATAGTAAAGTAAGCTTTGTGTAAGAGTATTTTTTTAAGTTTTAATTTAAGTTTTTTTTGAACTTATACTTTTTTTGACGCGTTTGGAAAAACAATATGAGAGAATAATTTTTACGATGCGCGCGCACACTCACAACCAAAAAGCGACATGATGAAGTCAGCTGATAACTGTCTCTCAAGTTTCTGTGAAAACTCTTAACTATACATATTTATTAATTCATCATTCCTTTTATAAACAAAGAGTTGTGGCATACGGGATGAAATCTAGCTATTTTTGTTCTGTTACGCCAAACAAGTATAATTCTTACGTGCGTACATAAGTACAGATACACATATTTTTTTAAAGTTTATTTTGGTTCGCTGTTTGTTACGCATCTAGATAATAATATTATCTATAATTTTATTCTCTTAGCAGTGAAATAGATACAGAATTAGGTTACACACTTACTGAGAGAGAGTGCGTTTATGCACGCTGAGGTTATCAAATTAATGTTACGCTAAACTTGTGCCCCAATTTTCCAATCTTACACGCGTACTTGGCGTAGTTAATATCAGTATTGATATTTATTTCATAGGGCTATTTTAAACGATGATAAATAATAATAGCCATTTTGCCAGGTACCTATAATTATTTTTTAAACTTTCGCGAACACTATATATGTATATATATATATAGGTACAATCTCGAGAAAGAAGTAAACCGGCGAATTCTGCTGGGCTGGGTAGCGTTTAGGAAACTTCGTCAGGTCTTCTTGTCACCCATCCCACAATGCCTACAAACGAAAATACTGAACCAGTGCGTCGTATCTGTGATGGCTGATGACCTATGCAGCCGAAACGTGGACACTTACAGTGGGACGGGTCCACAAACTGAAAGTCGCTCAGCGAGCTATGGAAAGGGCTATGTTCGGAATTTATCTAAAGGATAGAATCCGAAACAAGTTTATCCAACAGAGAATCAAGGTCAAGGTCATACCAAGACCAAGACCTCAGAGAACCAAGACCTCAGAGGGTCAGCAAGCTGAAATGGCAGTGGGCCGGTCATATCTACCGCAGAACCGATAACCGTTGGGGTAAACGTGTTCTGGAGTGGAGACCACGTCTAGGCAAGCGAAGTGTAGAACGCCCTCTGGCTAGAGTGGCGATTTACTTGCTGTGGCTGGCAAGGTTTGGATGAGAAGCGCTGAGGATCGGGCTCAATGGCGCACCCTGGGAGAGACCTACGTCCAGCAATGGACTGTTATGAGTAGATTATCACTGTACATAATTACTCATATGAACGTGGACTAATTCTGAGGACCAAGTGAGGGTAGTCCCTGCAGCTGCCATTACTTCTCGACGGTAGCTCCAAGAACGATTGTCTGGAAGTAATCGCTTCAAGTGATAAGACCGTATATTATGCACATTTGTTGGTTTTAGTTGTATACGTTTTTCTTACTGTTATGTTTAGTAATTCATGTATATAAAGAGATCTAACTTCTAGTAAGAGAGAGAGTAGTCTCTAGTAGAGAGAGATAGTCTAGTAGTAAGACTTAAAAAAAGTTATAATACTTACTTATACTTAATTATAGTAAGAGTTCTAGTGCTCTGTTAAACAGGGTATTATGCAAGTATTATGAGTATGTATATACTATGTCTTGTGGTTGTTTTTTTTTCTTTTTATTATATTGTTCTTATATTTGGAAATTGAACTAAGAGTGCAGTATAACTATTATGGTAACAAGAAAACTTTGTTACGCTACTAATTAACCAAAACATTAAAGAATTTATATTGTTGAACAGATTTAGGGAAATAAATTATCACTGAAAATATACATAAGCTTTTTATTATATAAATTTAAGAATACTCTGTCTCCTGTTCTCCATTTTGAAAGACCCAGACTCCCCTCATTACCTAAAATCAAGGTTTACTTTTTAGCTGACACTCACGATCGTAATCACAGATTTTCTCTGATCAGATCAACAGATTCTCTCTGCCTAGCCACTCCTAAGCACTCCTCTGTCTACCGTGCCAACTCTTTTGAAGTTAAGGCAGTGGGCTTATAGAACTCTCTTCCCCTCAGTATTAGGAAAATATCATCAAAACCAGCTTTTAAACGTTATGTCCATAGTCACTATTTAAATTCTAATTCCACTTGAGCTTTCCGTATAATTTTATTTATTATTAGTTTTATTTGTTTATTATATACATATATTAATTTATGTCATCTATTTATGTGTTATATTTGTGTATTTTATAATTTTTTATAAGTATATTGTACTTGTGAGTATTATTATATTTTTATGTAAGCAATTAGTAGGTAGTTAGTAGTTTTTTATTTCTATTTGTATTTTTTGTTAGTACCTAGTTAAGCACGCCAACCTAAGTTTTTTATACCTGTCACGGTTGACTGGTAGAAAATGCTTTTAGCATTAAGTCCTCCGTTTGTACATTTTTCTTTTTGTGCAATGAAGAATTAAAACAAACAACAATAAGTACATTGTCATGGTTCAGAGATCCTGTAAGAAACTGAGCTCGAACTAAAGCTTACTGTTAATTTGATCCGCGTTTACCGGAATTTTGTATTTCAAGGTTTTTGAGTGCTCCAGTTAAAATAATAGCTTTGATGATAGGTTATCGTAATTGGAAAGTATACGCACAAAATTAGGTTAAACGATTTGTTTATTAAGAATTAATGGTAAGTTCAACTATCTACTGTAGTGAACTGATAAAGACCACAATTATTTTGACCTACATTGGTCATCATAAGATTTGGTGTATATAAATCTTTTATTATTTTTAGGGTGCCATTCCTCAAAAAGAAAAAAGGATTTCTTATAGAAAGAGAAAAAAGAAAATTACATGATTTCGCATCACAACAATAAACAATGAATTCACAATAAATATAAAAATTACAATAATTATGGCACGTTTTTTAAAATTATATCATCCAGTGTTAAGGCGAACAGGCTTTTTCAGCCTATGCTACTGCATGTTATCACGCATGAGCGCTAGTCCTCTGGTGAGGCTATGGTTGATTTCACGGACGACTTGACTAACCAATTAATAACAGAACCTGACTATTAATAATACTATTAACTAAATGTATCTAACTTAGATTTGATTATTAATGAAATACACTAAAAACATCCACAATAACAATATAAGCACACTAAAGGAAACACAAATCATGACTGACCAATAAAAAGCAAAGTGACACAAAGATGGAGTGTAGAGGTTGGTTCGTTGATTTGTAAGGTAAATACATTTTTATTAACCTTAGCTTTTTTTGCCTAGAAACGCTGCCGGTGTTGTCAGTAGAAGTTGAGATGTAGCCCATGCATCATACCTGTTCCCATCACGAAATCACTTCAGTTTATTGTAATGACTCATGTTTCCTACTTTTAATGACGCCAAGTGAATAGCAAAGTGAAGAGGTTTCTCCATGACATTTTGATTAGTATGGCTTTATTAATAAATGGTGTTACATGTGCCCTGGGAAGTATGGGAAATCAGAATCTAGCACAAGCGTTCTAAACACGTTGCACAAGTTTTTTCCTAGCAAGCAATCTAGGGTCATACTCGTAACTTATAGGGTCACTTCGTTGTTCTCTGTCTATCTGTCTATCCGGGCTGTTAAGATCTTTTCTCTCTTTCTCTCTATTGTACTGATTTGATAAACCGACTTTAAAAAAGTAGGAAGATCTCAAACATTGTCCAATTTAAATTATTTTTGTTAGAAAGTGGTTATTTGTAATTTTTCAATCATTTTTCACATTCTCATGGGTAATTTTTCAGCATCTGCACATTTTTTTGATTTTCTTTTATCTGAATATTTAGACATTAGATATTATTTAGATATTAGTTTCGTAGATACGGTTAGTGTAGTGTGTATATGAACGAGGACATTTCTAATTCTGAAGACTAAGTAAGAGTAGTTCCTGCAACTGCCATCACTTCTCGACGATAGCTCCAAGTACACCACCCGTGACCACGGCTGTTGCAACACCGCCGAAACGTCGGGATAACAAATAAAAAAGGTGCATACGCGATAAATACCCGTATTAATCAGTTATATTTTTATTAAAAAATTACTTGTTTTAGGCGTTTTTTTTAAGAAAAGCACTGCTACCTGCAACACAGTGAACACGAACGCAGTAAACATTAATTATTACAAAGTGGGCCAAATTAGTACCTAATTTATTTCATAGTTAAAAGGTTTTGTTCTTAAAAGCTATTAGTTTATTTTGAAGAAATAAACAACTGCATTTCAAAAGGTTATAACAAATGTACAGTCAGCCTAGAAAATTACATTAGGCAAAAAAAAACAAGTTGGTCCCAATCCAATATTTCCCACCAGACAAACTTTTTCCAAAATAACTTACCAAGTCAAATAGTAAGATTAGGCAAAAAATTAAAAACATTCCGTACAATTTCTTAGGATTTCGTGGTCTTTCTTTAATTTAAGATCCTATCGATTGGTGCCTTAATGGTTATTTTTTTAAATTAGTGTCGGTTACGGTTCGAGATTCAGGCGTGGAAAGCGCTTTATAAAAAAATCTTTAAATGCAGTTTAAAAATCTTCAGTATTAAGAGTACTTTCCGTCCAGGTACGGCTATAAAATTCTAACTTGTGCCTAGATGCTTAATAAATTTGTTTAATCCTTTAATAGGGGCGAAATGCCTAACAGAAATAATATAAAATTATTTACATGACTAAAATACAGAAGAAACAGTTGAATCATCTAATGACCGTTGCAAACGATCTATAGATAGCTTAACTGCTCCAGATCACTACCAGGTGGAAGTATACCCAAACAACTGGCTGTATTGCCCCGCAGAATTGCAAAAATTAAACTATACTATAAATGTAATACATATTTTTTTTTTATAATACTAGCTGACCAATTCGCAGTTTTGCACGCGTAGTTTTTAATAAAAACATTACCCTCCTTCTGCGCGGTTAGGTAAAAAGTAGCCTATGTTACTCCGGCATAATGTAACATTATGAAATAAAAAAAATGGTGAAATAATTTTTGAAATCAGACCATCACTCAATCAGACAGATCAGATGAGTTTTTGAGTTTATTCGTTACAAACATACAAATCTTTCCACTTATAATATTAGTATAGATGTATGTATTTGCCCCACCGCGCGTAAACGAACAAATTGTGACTTTGACAGTTAAAGTACACGCTCCATTTCTGTACCAAGACCACACTTTCAAATCGAGGGCCCTGAGTACCTGTGCCCATGCCCCGTCCCTTCTCTTCGCGCCTTCCACTTTCCACATTTACCTTCTACGCTCAACCTTATTTCAATGTTACTATATGTTATTCACCTATAGCTAAAACATTTTTAATTGGGCCTGTTTTACACTTGAGAGGAAAAACAAATGGTTGTTTTCCTCTTTGTTGACAATTAACAAAACTACCTATAGAAATGATGATTTTTAATGTAGACTAGTGGTCGGTAGAGATCTCGCGTAATCTTTGACTATAAAAAAGTGCCAAAAAATACAAAGCCAACTAACTTGGCCTACAGTTTCATTCAAATTAGAGGTAACGGGGGTTTTTGTTAATTGGATTTTGTTTTGGGGTACAAATTGCAGTTTTTCTGTATTTCAGACTTTTGCCTTATTTGTGTTACTAAAGCTACACGGATACCAAATTTCAGTACTGTGGGGTCACTGGTGTACCCTGTGAATTTTGTCAAAGTTCATTTTTTATTATGGCTAATAACTCAAAAACTGCAAAGACTAAACTAAAAATGAAAACGGGGTCGAAATATAGTAACGAAGACCTTTCGTTTGACGTCCTATTTGACCTAATAGTCTCATTTTTATTTTTTTTACCCTCTTGAACGCCAATATCTCAACAACCAACAACAAGGTAGAGATGGCACAATTTTGGTGTGACTAAATGAGCTAAAATGTGGGGGCATTTTATCTCATTTAGTCACACCGAAATTGTGTCATCTCTACCTACCTACTCGTATGTATCGAATTTCACGATGATCGCATCTACGCTTTAAAAGTTATCCTCGGACAAACAAACAAACAAACATACATAAACATCATGATTTACAATTTGGTATATAGGTAGGTGGTGATGGAATAATTTTGGTGTGACTAAATGAGCTAAAAATGTTGGGGGGTTGTTCAGATATTGGGGTTCAAGGGGGGTGAAAAAAATGAAAATGAGGCGATTAGGTCAAATAGGACATCAAATGAAAACTCTGCATTAGGACATTTGAACCCCGTTTTTATTTTTAGTTTTATCCTTGTAGTTTTTGAGTTATTAGCCATAATAAAAACAAAACTTTGACAAAATTCACAGGGTACACCAGTGACCCCACAGTGCTGAAATTTGGTATCCGTGTAGCTTTAGTGAAACAAATATAGGCAAAAGTCTGAAATACAGAAAAACTGCAATTTGTACCCCAAAACAAAAACCAATTAACAAAAACCCCCGTTACCTCTAATTTGAATGAAACTGTAGGCCAAGTAGGTT
The DNA here is from genome assembly GCA_963924445.1 of Philereme transversata. NCBI lineage: Eukaryota > Metazoa > Arthropoda > Insecta > Lepidoptera > Geometridae > Philereme > Philereme transversata. The sequence continues at coordinate 19,858,272 of OZ004342.1, forward strand.
GGTTATGCATTTTGTGGCACTAATTTATTAGTAAGGCCGGCATGCACATAGATCACTAAACGTATTTAGCGACTAAACATGTTTAAATTTGACGTATTTGTATGATTTGACAACTCTTTAAATCATATTTAAACACTAAATACGTTTAGGCATCGTTTTGCAAATCGCCCGAAGAATAATACATATAGGTATTTTGTGAGATTCGCGAGATCTGAGTTCGGGACGAACCACTAGTTTTTTAAATGATAACAAATTGAATCCTCCTTTTCCCGAGGTTGGTTAAAATTATCACAATTGTTCATTACCGGCACTGGGCCGGATTCCTTACTTATTGCTCTTGATTCAACCAATCTAATCTGAGGTGAAAGATCTCTTGAAATGGTGCTTTGTAGCGTTGTAGGTACCTTGTCATTGCAATGAGTAAATATTGTTAGGCTTCCACGTATTTTAGTAAAGTGGCACGGCGATAGTCATCATCAGCATCTTCGGCATCATAATTATATTACCAGCATTAGGATGTCCCCTGCGAACAGGCCTCCCCCATAGATTTCCAGAGTGACCGATCTTGTGTGGCCACCGGCTCCCAGCAACCTTTTAGTCTTTCCATTTAGTGGGTGGGCCGTCCTACACTGCACTTTCTAGTGCGTGGACTCCACGCCAGAATCTTTTTGCCCCAAAGGCCATCAGTTATTCGAGCTACGTGCCCCACTCACTGCGACATCAGTATGAATTAAAGGAAAATAATTATTTCATAGCTCTTTCCTTTCCAAAACTTTCAAAAGGCTTAGGTTTATTGGAAAAGTTGGTGTAAAAAGATAAATTTTTACCCGACTACGGCAAAGCCAAAAGGAAGGGTTATGATTTTAGCAGTGTATGTGTGTATTATATTGTTACGAGCTGAGGGTTCGGGATAAAATAATGGGAATCGATCTAACCAAAATAACACTTTTATTCAGCACTAAACGATGAATACACGAACTTGGTCACACGTATCACAACACACTAAATCACACCACTGGTGCACCACTTATAGTCACCGAAATGATCGCACGTATAGCTTAATCCAGACTGACTCGGGAGCAACTACTGTTCACGCGAGACCCTTCCCACGTCAGTCCTCCAGGGCCTCGCTGAGACTAACTCACTCAGACTGACTGAGACTGACTGTCCGGCCATCTCTCCGGCCTATTTATATCGCACACATTTCGATTATTCGAGAACGATGTCGATCCTTCCAGGAAAGGGTCGGTGTTTCGACAGAACGACCCATCCCCATTGTACGCAATCGCAGACAATAACACAGCAAGACAAAAGCGCTCGAGAAGGTTCGATTATTACTCATTGTTTAACAGCCTCGGCGTAACACTGCCCCCTCCTAAAACATGCTCGTCCCGAGCATTCTTAGCCCCATATCGCGGCAGCCGATCAACACGAACAATTTTAGGCGCACCTCGCGCTGAAGATGTAGCAACTAGAGGAGCCACATTGCCGTCTCCAGTACTTCAGGACACCCAGAGACCCTTTCTCATCAGCGATCCCAATTCCAGCCTCCAAAACACGGCTCTCATGATTTCTATGTGTTCTTTCACTTCCTGGAATTTCTTTCCCGATGAACCGAACGATTCCCTCAACAGTCGAGCACGCTCTTATGGCCAACGTCGCTGATCTTCCTGTTAACGACGCTGCTCTTCTTTATCCTGACGTCGCTGTTCCTCTTGCAATCGAGTCTGCTCCACCTGTTCACGTCGCTGTTCCTTCTGCAACCGAGCCTGCTCTTCCTGCTGACGACGCTTCTCTTCTTTATGCCGACGGCGTTCTTCCTCCTGCAACCAAGCCTGCTCTTCTTGCTGACGACGCTGCTCTTCCTTATCCTGACGTCACTGTTCTGCCTGCAACCGAGCCTGCTCTTCTTGCTGACGACGCTGCTCTTCCTTATCCTGACGTCGCTGTTCTTCCTGCAACCGAGCCTGCTCTTCTTCCTGACGTCGCTGTTCTTCCTGCCAACGTCGCTGCTCTTCTTGTTGACGACAAAGCATGGCCATAATAGCAGTAAGATCGCCTGTCACAGGAGCTTGCCCCACGGATGATGATGATGATGATGCTCCAAATTATTCGGTGGCGGCTGATTCCATCTCCTTCGGCTGACGACTCTGCCGAGCTTCTTGAACCGGAGAATCTCCAAACCGCCTTTCATCCATTTCCTGTTGTCGTTGACCTCTCGTCCTGACATCGTCCACGTTATCCTTTGGTAGAACCGGCATTATTTTATCCCACTTCTGACACCAAATTGTTACGAGCTGAGGGTTCGGGATAAAATAATGGGAATCGATCTGACCAAAATAACACTTTTATTCAGCACTAAACGATGAATACACGAACTTGGTCACACGTATCACAACACACTAAATCACACCACTGGTGCACCACTTATAGTCACCGAAATGATCGCACGTATAGCTTAATCCAGACTGACTCGGGAGCAACTACTGTTCACGCGAGACCCTTCCCACGTCAGTCCTCCAGGGCCTCGCTGAGACTAACTCACTCAGACTGACTGAGACTGACTGTCCGGCCATCTCTCCGGCCTATTTATATCGCACACATTTCGATTATTCGAGAACGATGTCGATCCTTCCAGGAAAGGGTCGGTGTTTCGACAGAACGACCCATCCCCATTGTACGCAATCGCAGACAATAACACAGCAAGACAAAAGCGCTCGAGAAGGTTCGATTATTACTCATTGTTTAACAGCCTCGGCGTAACAATATGTATGTATTTACCTATGTTCCACAGAAGTGCCTAAAATACACATCCGATTTTGATGAATCAGGTATCAATCGATTCGTTATTATGGTACGGATGATATAGGCTACCTCTTTCCCCCTTCCACCACCGGACAAGCAGACGTACCGAAAAATAGCACCCATACCTAGTCAGCATACCACCTTGCCGTACCAAACGATTTGCTTCAACTTTTCTTGTTAGCACAAGCAAGGAATGGAACTCACTTCCGGCGTATGTTTTTCCGAACCAGTATTATCTCGGAGTCTTCAAGTCCAGAGTGAATAGGTTCTTTCTAGGCAAGCGTGCTCCATCTTTGATTAAACTACTCATCGGATTTTGATGAATATCTAAGGTGTCAATCGATTCGTTATTATGGTCCCGGTGACAGTCTACCATCGACATAGGTATTACATAGTCGGGTTTCAGTTATTAAACATAAATAGCTTGTTTAGCTACTACTGTCGTCATTATAATACTATTTTGGCTCTAATACTATTTTGCTATAGTAAGGGTGCGTTTCCACAGGAGAATTGCGAGACAGCTGAGCGATGAGGAAGGAAAAAATTCAGCAATATGATTGCTTATTAGCCTAGCCTCGCACAGCGCAGTTATCCTATTGGTAGATTTGGTCCTTGCTAACCACTTATTGAAGTTATACTTCTTTTGGCGCGATGGATAAAAATGATGAGAGTGAATTTTTACGATGCGCGCGCACACCGACACCTAAATTTAACAGCATGAAGTTAGTTCTAGGTGGTATGAAAATTGATAACTATGTTCAAGTTGTATATTCTAGTATTTTTATATGTAGAACACGTGTTTCGTAAGGGTACAATTAAACAGTGTGAATAAATAAATATTATTTTGGTGTTTTTATTAAATCAATTTCTTATACGACGGTGATACTAATAATTTATTATTTATTTTTCCATACGCCAAAGAAGTATAACTTCTAACGCGTGTACATAAGTACACACACTCTTTTTTTATTATTATTATTGATTTAATTACAATAACATTGGATTATGTAAACCCAATTACACTAATTTACAAGCACAAACACATTTTATAAACAATCGAGAAACAACAACATAACAAACAAAATGAAACATGTTGTGGAATATACAAATTTAATTAAACAATCAATTAAACATATTTATTATTAAATATACATGTCAATCTTACAAATGATAATAAAAATGTAATAAGATTTAGATTAAAAATTGACAAACTCTTTCTCACTGTACTCCAGACTTACACTAAGGATCTTGTTCCATGCATCTGCAAACAAGTCACAGGCCGGGTTAGTCTGTAGAAAAGCATTGAGCGCAGTGAGGGTGTGAGGCAAGGGCGAGTTAGAGCGCGCGACAGTTCTACACAAGAGCATAGCAAATAGTCTGTCTTCTACTCCGGCAATAGTTGCTTAGCTTCCTCACACTGCTCTTGTGGACACGCACCCTAATTGGGCTGTCGGGAAAAAGGTTTGATCCACCCCTCTACTACGCGCAGCCACAGTATAAACAGCATGTAGTACTAGCCACGTGCGGTTACTGATACTCAATACATTCGCCTACAGTATCTAGGGTTACGTAATGTAATTCCAACTTTCAATGTCGCCTGTCCGCGCGCTTTGTACTTTTCTTTATAGCTTGTACTTTCAAGGTTTTTGAGATATTGAACATCGGTGTTTTATTATTTTTTAATATATCGATAACTAGCTGTTGCCCGCGACTTCGTACGCGTTACACTACTAAATATGCAGGTAAACTAGCAATAAAGCTAAATTCACTGTTGTCAATTGACTTGACACCCCATTTTTATCCCATGGGACCTGATTTATAGGCTAAAAAGTAGCTTATGTGGTAATCCAGGTAATAATCTACACACTACATACTAAATTTCATAAAAATCACTTCAGCCGTTACGACGTGATTGAGTAACAAAAAACAAACATCCAAACTTTCGCATTTATAACATTAGTGTGATTCTTTATTGTTACAATAACTTAACCTAGAAAACTTAAAGACTGGTGGAGGTACAATGGATGACCTTATCGCTTGAAGCGATCTCTTCCAGGCAACCTTTAAATAGACTGGATTGAAAAACGTGAGTGATGGCGGTGTCAATAAATACCTATTTAAGTTATATAGATATTCTTTTAACAAAAATCTCACCTGATTTTAAGCGATGGAGGATCTAAGAACAGGGCCTGTAGCTAAGTTACATTCGCTTCGAATCGATTCGATTTCTACAAAGGTTTGCTGTCGATATAAAACGTGATATTTCCATAGCATGTGTCAAATGCCATACATTTTCGGACTTATCGACTAGCGTCATCGCTAATCGAATGTAGCTTGGCTAAGCCCTCTGGAGAATCTATGAAGTATCTATTCATTCTTACCAGACCATAAACCCAGACTACTTCTTTTACACTCTCTTTTATATTGAATGTTTCATAATATGATTTATATTTGATTATGTAATAAGACCACGAAAATTGAAATTTCTAAGCCACCTACAATCAGCCTTGAATCAATAACAACAATGGGGTCTTCAAAACAACATCGATAGTCAATCTAATCGACTCAATCAAAAGCACAAAAGGCTTTCAACAAGTACCTACTTGCAAAGGGCTCATTTCCATGCCTTATGATTTCGTAATAACTTTCACGTTCATTCAACATTCACAAGAATGATTTCTTTATCGAAAACAAACAGGTTAAAAGGTTTTATATTCGAGATCACTAGAAATTTTAGTTGCGCCAATCGACATGTAATTTATAAAAGCCCAGAATATTACCTCTACTAGGAAAGACCTCAGAATTGGAGCGAGCCAAATCAGATTAGTTGGTCGTTCCAAATTAAACCAAAGAAATCCAATTATTTTAAACGTTATCTACCCAAAGTCGAAAAAAAAAACAATTTAAAAGGACACATCTATTTAACGATTAGTCTCTGTTATCAATACCAAAATATCTTTAAAAATTTGATAAATAGGAGAAAAACTGTGAACATTATGGTAGGTCACGGCAAAATTAGGCGGAAAAGCTTTTATGCAAGTATTTGCAAAGACCTTCATACTAGGTAAGGTCATCCACAAAGGGTCTACAATTAAAACAATTGTTCTTTTATCATCACAAAGAAAGCCGACGATCTATATCCTACTGTTCAAGACTTCATTGAGTGCTATTCTGCTTGTATTGTTGTCTTGCAATTGCAATTGTTTTGTCCCAAGTCACTTGCACTTCCTACCAGTTTTACTTTCTAGAGGTTAATGTATGTAGTTTTTAGCGATTGCTACTTTTTACACCTACTGGTAGTAACTTAGGAAACTTTCACGTATGAATGTTTTGTTTTCTTTAGAATGTAGTACAAATATTCTGCGTAAGCGAATGGTTATTGGACTATCTTGATGAAAATCATCGGTAATGCTATCTAGTCATACAGCTAACATGCAATAAACTGCTAATGAATCAATTTCACTTCGCACAATGCTGTGTGACATGCTATCACTCGTGAACTTTTTGACTTAGAAAGTCTTTCAACGCTTCAGTGATTACTTGTCTGATGTAAATCAGCTGTCAGTTGGCCGTTTACTTCATTTACTGCGCAAATTGCAGGCAATGGGTGTGTTAGGAACAATGATCACGTGGGATATTGACTTTCTCTCAAAGGTAAAATGAACTGAGTACCAGTTTCCGGTCTATGACCAAGTTAAGGCCATAAAAAGAGTTCATTGTTAGCACCGAAATTATTGAATTCTCCACTTTTACAAACAATAGGTCTACTGTTATCGCTACTACATATTTTCAAACTCGATGACGATAGCTATGAATGGAATAGGTAACAGCTCGTATATCATTTGTCGCTATATGGTTGTTTGTTAATGTTGGATGGAAATGGCCACGTGACTTGATAGGTATCGCATGCAGATGAGGTTGCGGTGAGGTGCGGCGCGGCAACGCAACGTGACTGCTCGGGAGAACGCGTACGCGGGAGGAGGGACGTAGTACTCGCGGCGGGAGTACGGGAAGCGACCTTGACGCGAGGAATGAATCACGGCAGCGAAAGTGGGAGAAATGTGCCACCGCGCCCCGCGCCGCTCACTTTTACTTTCCAGTGTGGCGCAACCGACGGCGCCGCGGCCGAGCGCGCGCGCCACTCGCACGGCGCCCGCGGCCCGCAGCGCCGTCGCGCCTTACTCCGCGCTCGAACACCCGCCAAGCACCCGCACACCACCGCCCCGGATTACAGTGTACTACAGTGCATCACGCAGGATTCAGTTTCAGTGATAATCGCGGCGAAAGTCGAAACCGGGTCGCCGATAAGCGTTGTGCAACTCGTTGCGCGCGGAACTCGCGCGCGGCCTCGCACTCTCCCGCAGGAAGCGTGTCGCAAGCGGGGAAGTGGCGCAAGCGCCGGGAAGCCGCGTGCGCAGCGCGCACCCTGGATTGCCCTGCAGATACTGCACCCTTCTCGTCTAACGGAACCCCTTGGTGAGCATGGTTAACCTATCGTAGAAAGTAGAAGAGAAAGGCGGCTAAAGAGGGTCCAAATGCCATTTTCAGCAATGAAATTTAAATCATAGTGAAGGGGAGCGACTTTTGTATGTACAATTATTGGCGTCACCGCCGACTGAACTTCGGCTCGGGTGTCGGAAACGCGGCAAATAAAGAAGTGAAATATCCAAGGACAATACAACTTTCAAGTGATTTCGCGCGCGGCCGACAGTAAAAACTTCGTAACGCGCCTGCGCAACCTCTCGGTCTCACTTTCGACGTCTACAGCCGAGCCGCACCGAGCCTCGGCGCGCGAAGCGCTTTCAATGACTATTACAAAACCTTCGGCATGTCGAATTTTCTTTCGAAAGTTTATGCTTCGAAGAAATCTCATAAAGTCATGTTTCGAAACGTCATTTCCGCAATCGAGTAAATGTTATGAGTTGATAAGTTTAATGGTCGGATGTGAAACCTTGGAGACTCCGTGACCAGAGCAGTGCGGTCATTGAGTTGGTTGCCATTACAAACAGCACGTTTCATGCAACTGTCATCATTAAGTAGAACTGAAAGGAACATGGTGCAAGGCCAGATGGATAACGAATTTTCGTTTAATATTAATAAATGGCAGCCACGGCCGATCGTGACAGCTCCAATGGTACACGCAGATGCATATGAATTTTGATCTCATATTACTTTCATGCGATTTACGGATGAATACAGTTGGCGAATAGAGGCTTGATATATTTTGTACAACTCTAACCTCTATAACTTCAAAGGTAGGTGCTTGAGCGGCATTTAACTGTTCATGTTTAAAGCTATGAATGACTGTATGCAATTGAAAACCGAAACTAATCGTAACGATAGAAAACACGAAGGCGATGAAATAATCGGCAGTAATAGTCGAATTTCGTTTTAACCAAGTTGTTACTGCCTACGAATCCAGTTAACGTGTAATGGCAAAATCTAAAACTTTCTACAAATCTTCCAAACAACATCATTTCAAACTTTTAGATGTAATTTTACTTTATTTGATAGGTTGTTTTGGAAAAATGCACTTTAAACCTGAACGAAAATATTAAGTAAATACCTTAATACCATAGTAATTAGCTCGAATGCACCCTGAAAGGTGGACTAAGATCACCACCGACTGACAGGACGACGGCAACGAGGCAGACGAAAACGTTGGCGCGACGATCTGGATGGGTTCCACTCTGACTGGCAGGAGATTTCTGGAGAACGCAAGGAATGGAAGGAAATGGGGGAGACTTTTGCCCAGCAGTGGGACAGTATAGGTTATTGAAAAAAAATACCTTTACCAAACCTTTTTTTAACTTGCACTATAAGTTATCCATTTGAGTTTTGCATAGTAACTAGGTACCCACTATTTTAATTACGACAAATTTAGCTTATCTAAGTATTTTTAAAGATATAAAAATACTATCAACATAAACCCTTTCTAAATCGATATTCACCTTACAGACAAATTGTGCAACACTCACTAGAGCAAGCCTTACTTTCATATCCAAACTCGAAATAGTATAGCAGTGGGCGTCCAAATGTCAGGATTACGATTTATGATAAAGATCATGATTAGCCAGTGACAAAAGTACAATGCGTATTTAAACTTTCACCCGGAGAAATGGCGCGAAAGTTTTGCCTTTCATCGGCTTGATGATTTCATCCTGGTTTCACAATTTTTGTGCATGCTGGTATGGTAATATGTATGATATCAAATGCAGAACTTTCTGATTTTTAGCTTGTTATTTTTGTCATAACGCAATTGATACGTTTAAACTCCAATATTACTACAAGAATAACATATTAATAAATTTAAATTTGGTACTACAAAGTTAAAATATTTGCCCATGATCTTCCAAAGACGACCTTGACCAAATGATAACTCAACCAAATCAAAAGTCCCTTATAGATGCTTGCCACGTCCAAACATTAAGCTAATGACAAATTGATCCAATACGTTTATTAGAGTTTCATCTCAGACATTCGCTTTGCGCCTAAGAATATTAGCATAAAAGATTATGTAATCTATCACGCAGGTGTATTTAATAATGCCATTAGGCCCATTAGTTGAAAGGCAATAAATTACAAAATCCGGCGATGACAAAACTATTAACAAGGAATTGAATGTTGCCGAAAGTGAATACTACAATGGAACCTAACCTAATGTTCTTATATAATCACAAGCTCATGTTTCTGAAATTCGATATTGTGATAAAATCTAACACTAAATTGTCTTAGGACTGAAGCAAACAACAATGGCAATGACTGATTGAACTGACAAAATATCTGCCTAAGGAATTATTCAATTGCTGATTGTTTTAGATCGTTTCGCTAAACCGTGAACCGACCATTGTTCGAGTATAAATGAAATAGGCTGTTACGAATTGTGATAATCGAATGACCAAGAGAGCACTATTGATATCAAAAGATGAAATATTGAAACTATTTCCGTGTTCTCAACACTGACTATTGAAAGTAATGTCAAGTGTGATAACGATAAAGACTATCAACCGGGCTTGCATAACCGCCCTAGAAAACGTAGTTTAGTTACCTAGTTTCTTCGTGGAAGAAAGTTCTCTGGTTTCTCTCTATACTAACTTATCATTTTATTCTAATCTTCAGTAGAGATAAATTTTCTAGGTACCGTAAAACTAACCAACTTTAGTCCTTGGTCCCAAGAGAAGGGACTACTCCAATCCAACACCCACTTCGAACCACATCGCATTTTTTTGACTTGTAGCGACATATGGATTGTGATTCAGTGCAACCGTCTTTCTTTGATCTATAAGGCATTTAGTTTCCTAGGCACCCCTTTGTCAGATGGCGCACTCGACTCAATCCATTCGACTTACTGCAAAAAAACGTGAAAAAACATGAACGGAAAAGATCGAGTGCTGGATTGATATGAAAGGTAATATTTCTAGCATATAATGTACTTTAGGTTTGCCTATTTGAAGTTTGCTTAACAATTTCATAAATAAAACCTGATCTGATTTCAATATTTTATGATTTTCTTAAAGACGAAACTTTAGGCAAATAGGCCCACTATAATGTAGTACAATACGCGTCTAGAGTATGATTTATAATCAGACCCATAGTTGTCAAAATGCCATAACAACGCTCCAATTTTATTAAAAATACCAATAAATTACTTACATACTAATTTTTGACCTGAATGTGCTAAGTAGCTACATTCTACTGTATCTAAAAACATCATTAGGTATTACATATGTAAAAACATCGTCACGTATATAGCTCAGACATAAAATCTGTGAAATTCGGACTATAGTATGTATTAGAAACAAAAAAATATATAGTTCAGACAGTGTAATATAAAACAAATTGCAAAGTATAATACCGATGTGGAAACCTCTCGCTTGTTACAAAATAAAGTTTTGATAACAAAAATTAAAGCCAAGAAGTAGCAATTACAGAGATTCTCACAGAGTCAAAGGCTTTACGTAAGGCTCTTTAGAAGAAATTCGCTAAGTTATTCAATCCGCGCTCATTAGACAATGAGACTGAGAACGAAAGTGGAAAGTTGCGGAAACGGAACGGGTTTCTGCTCTGTTACCATTTTAGTCGTAATATTGCACTGAAATGCGAGCATTTCAAGATACCACAGATTTTAGCTGAAACCTCCTAAATGTAGGTTATCGTTGAGGTAATGAATTGGTTTTAACGAAATAATCTTTAGATGCACTGTATATTCTTAGATTTTCTTTAATTAGATATTTTTTATGGATTTGAGAATGATTAAGAAATTTATATAATCGAGTCAATGTCGTGATAATGAATGTTCATGGTAATAACTGACTCTGTTCCACTATACAAGCATAGATGCAGAACATAATATTGGATATCATAAAATAACAACGAAAATAAAGAGAATTAGGAAGTCAATAAACTACCTACGACTAAAAACGTAGCCTCAAGAGATTTTGTACATAGTTTCAATGCCATCTTGAACAATAATGTAGTCAAAATTAGTAAAAAATCTATCAGGCTATCAGTTACCCCATTTATTATTCATGAAGCACACTTTGTATGTAAACATTACGAGGACAGACTTATACGTAGACTTGCTCACATTTGCGGAACCAATGTTTCCTCCAATATAACTATCACTTTCTAATTTCATTAGAATTATTGACGCTTTTTCTTCAAATACAACATTAATGAGACTTATTTTATGAATATTGTATGTTTAAGAAAGATTAATTTTAAATATTATGTTTAATATTTTCTACGTTTCGAACAATTTTCTTTATAATGCCAGCTTTATTTACACATAGCAAATGTGGTTTATTAAGAACTTGAGTTGGCTCTCTATTGACCTACTTAGCCTCATTATCTTTAACGTCTTTGACTTCTGAAATTGCGCCACAGTATTCATTTCTCAGTGGCCACCCACACTAAATACGTGTCAAATCGCTAATAGCATTATCAACTTTCATTGCATCATCGCCATCACCAGTAATTATTGTGTTTGTCCAAGCGGCTACCGCTTGTTATAACAATAAAGCTATCTGCTACGCTCATTAACTATTAAGTTGTTCAGTATTTGTTCTCGACCTGCTGGCTACATCATTCAGTACTTACCCTGGTGCCCTTCATCTGGAACTATTCCCATGCATTGAGTGCACGCCTATACAATAGAAAACAAACATCTTATTTAGAATCATCATGCAATCTGTTGGGGCCGTCAAGTGGGCAACGGGCGTAGGCGATGGCGGTACACATTGCAACGTGCCGATTCATATCCAAGGTCTTTCCTAGTGGAAGAGAACGGAGTTTCCTGCGGCCGCCTATCTCTCGCACACCAACATTCGCACGTGCACGCACACGCGCCCACGTGTCCGTGTCGCTATTCTTTGTGTTCAATCTTTCCTAGCTACCGTTGCGAAGCATCTTCTTTTTATGCCGTCCGCTGGCGTTTGAGATTCGAGCCTCCGAGCGATTCATTATATAGGCGACGGGCGATGCGGCGGCGCGCCTCGCAGTTAGTGTGTCACTAGAGCCCGCGCGAGAGGTGGCCTGCAAGGACTGTACCGCGCCAGCCTTTTTTTCTGTGCGTGCGATGTTTTCACTTTCGTCATTTTGACCGGGCCAGTTTGATTTGACGTCGCTCGCGCACGGACGTGCCTAGGATCGGCCGTTGTGATTATCCTGTGATCGCTGGTGCCTGGATTGTTGTTGTTTTACGAAAATATTTCGTATTTTAGCTGTGGAATATAATGGCTGTGATAAAGTGCTAAAGATGTTTGACAGTAACCTCCTCTTGAATTTCTACAATGAGATCGCTAATAGAAGTGCACTACAGTTGGCAAGGTGAGCTTTTTGTTTGTTTACTTTTTTGATTTTATAAGATGCGGCCGTGTGTGGGCGGGTGTAGGGTACATTGGGAGTCGTCAGCGACCGGGTCGGCTCGCGGAGTCGCGGCCCGATGGGACGGTCGGTACAACCTTGTGTCTAATGAACGCACTATTCGCCGCTTCATCCGCCTGTCGCCTTCGCCTGTGAGCCTCGCTCGACGAAGAGGTTAATAGGTTCACATTAGATGGTGGTTTGCGAAATCGTCTGAGCTCAGTGGTGCCGCAGCGCCTGCGCCGCTTTTCCACGCTTGGTTTCGCGCGCATTCGGCACGCGAATTTTCTAAATTATAATGATCATTCTTAGATTATTAGCAGCACTTACGTGTTGAAAATTGACCTATTAACACCAATATGCACATTTACACGAAACACTACAAACTAAACATTATCAATTGTTGATAGATAAATCGAATTACGTGATCTACTATTTAAATTCATTTCGACATTCATTTATTATTTTAATGTTAATAAAACAAATAATAAACTAAAAAAAACATTAATGTTATTATGAGTTTACTTTAAATGAATAACTCAATATACATTAAATTTCACTTAGCAGTTCGTGCATATAATTGATTTCGGAACTGATGGAAGCAGCAGTTGCTTTTGAAATAGTAAAAGTCAATTCATTACCAACTAATTGCTTAATTCGTTTGTGTAATTGGACTTAAGTTGAATTTCATCTTTTTCTACCTTGACACGTATCTTTATGTTGATGCATTCCTAACATTTTGTTTGCCTTATGATTTCAAGAACCTTATTTATAAGTGAAATTTGTTTATGCCAATAGTTAACAGTTACTAGTTGTCAGTTCACAGTGGTCGAAATTCGACCATAATTCATTATTTTTTTTTAGCTTAATCTTTGCATTCGCCCCTCCTTCCGTAAAACCTCCTCCGTGTGCGCAGTAAGCTAAAATGAGGTACAACATTTTCTCTTCACGTATTAATTTTATAGATATCAAGGCAGGTCACTATATATTTATTCAATAAAATCACAAAGGTACATTTAAAACATAAATTTTACACGCTATCATTTACTATCGTATTTTATAAGAAGCTATTATTTTTCTAACATATCTACCTATCATATATTTTAATTATCATCATCAGTCTAATTACAAATCCAAGGTTCTGTATAATCATAGAGATAAATTTCGTTAATGAATCATTTTATTTAATCGTTACTTGATCGATATCGTAAATTTTCATTGTCATATTTTTCTAGCATTTTTTATGAATGAAACTTCTGCCAAATCTAATATTATTTATGTTTTCTATTACACTGTACTCATATACCTAGTGTAATCATATACAAGATCCTATATCAAGACAAATCTTTTTTTTTTTACTAATATCGTTTTCTGCTGGGTAAATGTCTCCCCCAAATCCTTCCAATCATCTGATCTTAGCTATCCTCTGCCATCCTCTCTCAAAGCCATCCAGATCGTCCCGCCAACGCTTTCTCGGCCGACCACGACATCGAGTCGGATAAATCTATCAAATTAATATAACAATGTAGCTAGGATGTATCATTAATTACAGACCCCACTATATTGATACTACTATAGATAGCAATATCCTTAAGTACTCACATGTAGGTAAGAAATATTTCACCCAAAGAGACCCGAACCTAACCCAAAAACATTTATCACTATATCAAATTTTATCAATGCAATAAATTACGCAATGCGTACGATTGATATTGATATACACTTGTTGAGATAGTGAATAGAATTGTGTCAATGAAGCCAAAGCGTTGGCACGAGAAGCAATTAAAGGGCATCCAGAAAAGTAGACCAATGCCGCTTTTCTCGGCTTACATACGAGTACGTACAAATATCGTTGTTAATAGAAAATTACAAGCGTGCGTTCGCGGCTTCACCATCTCCGTATCGAATAAGTAACTGTATTACCTGCTACACTTACACCTCCTAAAGGTACTTTAACATTTAACATAATCAACTCTCTTCTTTTTAGTTACGATATTTAGTATTTGAAGACATTTAGCTCTCAGTTTTATTATCATTACATTATGCTGAATGTTTTAAATATAAATGACAGTTCTTTGGTTACTGGTTTAAAACTATCATAAAGATCAAAACCTTAATAGTTTTAACTATCTTCATTGATTTCAATATTTGTATAAAGTCCTTGAATTTAGAAAAAACTTTTTGTGTCACATTCATAAAATGTTAGTGCTCCCTTGAACTTTTCTAAAATGATCCAATCAACTATAAACTATAAGATATTCATAAATTCATGACAAATTTAAAATCTGAGAATTTTGTCCAATAAATATTTTAATAAACAACAAACCTTGGCTCTTGCTATGAAATTGTATAAAAGATGGGGCTTAAACTACAATGTCATCCAATCAACCTTGCTTTTGATTAATTTGTTCGTATAAAAATGTGATAAAGCATTAACTACTCCGATAAATTCTAATGTGTCGTTAAAATATTTCCATCTATAATATCAAATGTCCAACTGGTGTCAGTCAGATTGTGTAGACATAACCCATATTTCGCTCGATAGTCCCAATACGCTCCAATTTACTAATTAAGCTTACTAAGCCAAATAATATGTTTCGCATAGGCAAACATGACGATAACATAATTATTTTTGTGTAATAATATTGACCGAAACTTCCGCTTGGTACAATCCACTCGTTTATCGTACACGTGCGTCGAAACTAGATCTTTTTCCCGGTTCACTTTACACAAACTAATTACTGACATATCAATATAGGCCTTCGCATACAAAAATAATCTAATTAAATAACCGCAATTAGAACATTCGATTGCAATTTATGTTTTCCTTGAAACTAGGAGTTACAGAACTCTTGAATACAATTATTAGCATCAGCCGCCATAATTGTCTCAAACAATTGCAATAAATATAGGAAGAATGCAACATGCAAATTACTCACAATTTACAATTGCAACAGGCTAATCAACTAAAAATACAAGAGTGATAATAAATCTATTTTCCAATGGTATTTTGCAAAACGCTTATAAATGCAGGCTTTGACGTGCTTCACGTGGAAACTGGGTTTACAGCTCGGAAACACAAACATTTCTAAAGTCCCAAATGCAAGAGGCGAGTTGAATGCGATTTTCGCAATCGGCATTACCTCCTTGCAAAGTCGACATAAACATTTTCCGAGAACTACGAATCCGTTCGCGCTGCACTGCGCCTGTGACTCGAAAATTTCCTAACTTTTTATCGCCCCGATGAATTTCTTCATAGTTCAGCGTTCCATTTGACATTGAACCGAATTAAAAAATGTTATCGAAGGGCTCGACACATTTGTCTACTCGTGCTCTTGTGAAACAATCATAGCATTGAGACAGTGGAGTGGCTCATTAACATCTTTTTCTGTTTTGCTTTAATTATTATTTAATCGAATTATAATGTCCTTACTATCCGAATGTGACGGTCACTGCCCATATTCATCATCTAGTAGCACACTTTTACACGTTTCGATTCATTTAGTCAAGATTTTCGGTTACATCAAAGACGTTATCGTTTGAATCTTTAAAAAATTATTCTGTTTAAAGATGTTCTCTCAGACAATGAAATCGAAGCTCAAGGTTGGCAGCCGTTTTAAGAATGTCATAAAATCGTGTACCTAGTAAAGCGGCAGCTCCTGTGCAGAGATGTTTTGTACTTGCACAATACGTTTGAAATGGTTTGTCAAATTACTCCCCAGCCCTTTCTTGTTCCCGTTCACGGTACAAATTACCGAAGGACGTCGGAACTGGGTCACTTCGGAAATAGTTTATTGTTATCGGCGAGTCTGCGCACACGCAACGCTCACACGCACGCTCCAGCTACGAGTTCGATTTTCAAACGCTTACGCACACAACAAACCCCGATTCAAATTAGGGTTCATCCTCCACTGGTCTCGGAAGTCCTTAAACTGGTTGACCTTCGAATCATCAATGCGGTAGCCGAGCTCGGTTTCAAACGTCTTCCGCTTTCGTACGAAATTGAACATAGACACTTTCCTAAGGTCGACGGGATCGTTAAATTGAAAAGGTATCAAATTTATAGTTTTCAATAAACAATATTATTAAGAGGCCCTAAGGTTAGAGCGGTTTTGATCTATCAATTTAATTACGCAGTTGCCCTTGTACACGATGTTTTATGTTATAACATAACATAATGCTTTCGACAGGCCCTTCCTATTATTCCTATTGCCTCTAAGATTTCTTTGTTTCTTGTCTATTCGCTATACGAGCGTATATGGTCAATAATTCTCAGCGTTTCACCTTCACAGCCTTGACCAAGACCATAAATTAATTATAGTCACTTGTCATAAGCGGCTATAAAAGTCTACGCATAAAATCTGATTGTTCACGATTTTATAGTCAATTCGATTACAGGCAAGTTGTAAAATAAGTTGGAGTTTCAAGGCTTCCAAACAATAACGCACACATGCATACCGGCTAGCATACAATGGACTCGTACATAACGCATAGCTATCAATTTGGTCTAGCGCTAGTATAGCGCGCAGTACAAATCTGCGTTCGTATCCGGAGTAGGGCGGTTGTGTGAGACTTTAGGACTCACACATTCGCACAATTTCCCACAAACCCCCACTCTAAAACACTTACACAAACAGCCTAGACTTAGCTTAGCCGATCGTGAACGAAAGTGCACTCATTTCTGAGAGTATTTTTAGCGAAATCCTGGTGTACGGGTAGGTCAGTTACTGCTATGACTGAAATAAGATTCCATTGATCTGCGTACATTGAAATCGTAATTGTATTTTTGATTGTATTGATATATTTTTTTTATTCCACAAACATTTTCAATCATCATCACTAATAGTTTCCACTTCAGAAACTTTTCTCTCTAATAATTCAAACGTACCGAGTACTCGTAACTTTTAAAAGCAATACTTTTATATATTTCGCTTTCAATGACTAGCACTTGAGACTTTGTTCTTTGTTAACACCTATAACCATGCCTCTAACTAGAGTCATATCTTTATTCTGTACGTGACCGTAGAAAGTATAACAAAACAATGCAAGCGTTTGTGGTCGGGATATTTTTTAATGAGTCAGTCTGTGGTTTAGGCTTGATAATATACCTAAGTATGATTCAGTGTTTAGAGGCACCATTTTAGTGAAAGACTGAGTGCAATTGGGTCATCGTTGAATTTAGATGCTAAAGTTGCGCGGAGAACATAATTTTACAGGATCAGTCATACTCCTTTAGTAAACAGGAAGTATTTGTAAGCAGATGACTTATTATAAGAACAGGTTCTACCTGTAATTTATAACAAAAATCAGTGTTTATTTCAATACAATAAGGAAGTTTAAAATCCACCTTCTCGTACATTGCGACGTTTCTCAAAATCGGTCGAGTTAATATTTTCGCGCATTTTAGTTAGTTGTAATGTAATATCAATATCGTCCTCTATCACTTGTTTTAAATTGGTGTGGAATATGTAGTGTTTTAAATAATTACCCAATGAATAATTATAAATGCGAAATTTTGTATGTTTATTTATTTGTTTGTTTGTTTTTCACATCTTAACGACTAAACCGATTTCGATAAAATTTAGTATCTACGTAGATTATATTTTGGATTAATACATAGGCTACTTTTTATCCCATAAATCAGGTCCCATGAAATAAAAATGGGGTGTCAAGTCAGGTTATAATAGCGAGTTTAGCTTTATTTCTATGTTTCTAGGTACATTTAGTAGTGTAACGCGTACGAAGTTGCAGGCAACAGCTAGTTTTCTATAAGTAAAGGCGCTTATGAGTTTGTTAGTACTATTTTGTTTTCAACTTTTTAGAAGATAGCGGCTGATAAACACCCTTGACAAAAGAAATACTCTTCCTGCACATTTATTTTTTAATACAATTATTTGACTTAGTAGGTAATTAAAAATAAAACTAATGCATATTCTGAACATTTAATATACGAAAAGTGAACAATACCTAATTACCATAAATATGTTTGTAAAAAAGCTATTGTTCGTGTTTTCTCGTACCTACCAAATTAAATAATTTTCTGCATTTATTTAACCTTGGCAGAGTATTATATATAGTACCAATTTTTACCAAAACTTATATTTTCTTAAAAATAATAGAAGATAAATTATTAATGAATAGTTCAGTGTTTGTAAATATTTTTCATTAGAAAAATTCATTTAACAATTTAATAAATTTTCGTTTTATTTTTTAATTTAAGGTTTAGAATGAAACTGGTTTAATATAGGTACTTTTAAAACTTATAATAAATATATTAGAGCTTATACATATATAGTACACATTTCTAACATTCTAATATTTAAATTCCAAATTGTATTCGCCAGAGTCAAAATACAACGAGTAGTCTAATGTTTGTCAATATTTTTCCTTCTATTAGAACGTAAAGTGTTAAATATACATATATGACGTATATGAATACATTATAGATTATATTGTAAGTATACGATCGTATAGTTCATGATAAAACAAAAAAAAAACGTAATCGAAAGCCAAATTTTTAAACAATCTTTATATTTCCTACATTCAAATATTTTCATTCCAAATTGTCTTCGCCAGGGCCAAATATTAATTTCCTCGTGATTATCTCATTAAACTAAAATAATAATCGGAAAATAAACGGTAATCCTTTATTGGTTAATCTTTTTGCGCTAATATTTTTAACGTTCAAAATATTCAGTAAGGTTACTTCCTTGATTACTCATCGAGTAAGTAATTAGTTTAAAACATTTCCTTACGACTTATATTATTATATACATTATGTATAGCTTTAAAATAGGTTTTATACAATTTATTTTATATAAAAGTCACGTTTTATTCAAAAGAATTATGTGAAATTCCTGCATTACATACATCTATTTCTAAAAATAATTTAAGGATAACGTTGTGGGTTATGCATTTGTGTTATGCCTAGTTAGGTAATATTATTTATGTAAGAAAATAGTTTACTTTTCAAGTATTTATTACAAAGTAACTTATGGGCTATATTATTATACAGCTTAAGTAGCATCACGCTATATTCACTTGAGGGGGTTTTATTGTGTTGAAAAAAATTATTTAAAGGCTCTAATCTTTGATTGAAACTTTGTAAAATAAATTTAATAATAAATAATACAACTTTACATTTGCTAAATATGCACATTTAAAGATTTAAAAAAGTATTTGCAAACAAACTTGCGAGCAGGTCAGTTAGTAAACCCAATAAAGCCTAGACTCTAAATTCTAAAAATGTTGTCTATACTATTGCCGTTCTAAGAGGCCCGATTTGACGTTGTCAAAATACAGAGTAGAGATGGAAACTAGAGTAGAAATAAAAAAAAGTTGGCTATAAAAACCGATTCTTGAGACATTTTGATCAATTTTACTAAGATCTGTTATCGTTTAGTTTAACTTAGATTAAATTAATATCAAACTAGCTTGGCTATATTACATAATTTGTATCATTTTTCATTCAAGAAAATATTGACGATAATGATAAGTAGATTAAGATTAGAAAATTATTTATTGCACTGATAAAATAATGATGAACCCCCTCATTGTGGGTGCATCAAGATCTATAATCGACGATATAAAACTAATTAAGTTAATGTTTCGTTTTTTATAATAATGATTTTGTGGATCACAACTCTACGGCATTGAACTCAATGATACAACATTGGAATAGCGTCGGATATCATAATGATTTTGGCATTACATACGGTTGATTTTTAGACTTCTTGTGTAGACGTTCGTTCAAAGTTCTCACGGCGAGAAAAATGACAGACGTCAAATCGGGCTTGTAACAACGCGGCAACGGTGCAAGTTAAAGTGTTTTATCTAAAAATATTTAATTTATACAAAGAAAAGTGACAAATCTCCAAATATTTTAGTACGGATATTTGTATATAAATCAACACTAGTCACAGTATACAACAGAAGCGCGGTTAACTTAATATTTGACTTCGCTGATAAATTCGAATTGGGACGGAGATTGTATTTTGCGATATGATTTCTGTCACAATTTTGGAAGTACGTTACTATCAACGCATTCGTAGAGTTACAAAAGGATCGGCGAACGTTTTAGGGTGAGACCACACTATAAACCATAACATGTTATAAAACAAATACGCATGCAAACATGCAATGTTAGCAATATAAAAAAATGTGGTCGTATAACAAAAGTTTTATAATATATTACCTAATCTCGATTTTAGAACGTAGGGCCCAGACACATTCAGCTAGAAGCAGTGGATTAGGCTGCCTTTTCACCAGAGAGGTGCTACGTTGGTAACCTATGGATGTGTGTAAAACCCACAAATAGGATCGCTTCATTTTCATAGCTTAGCTTAGTTCGTAGGAAAGGGCTTCAACGAAGCTAAGTTTTTAACATTCTCGTTGAAGAAATGCTAGGATGCGGGCATTTCTCCGCATCGCTGCATCGCTCATTTACCTCGCAGAGCTACCTCGCGCACAGCGCATCTTCATCGCTACACCACTTAGCTTAGTTTTTGGAAATACACATATAGTTTCATAGCTTAGTTTTAACCACGCACACCACTTTTAGTTTTCCACTTGCACTAACGATTAAACGTAAACTCGACGTAATTGCTTTAGTATATTGAGTCAGCTTATAAACCCGATTACAATGAGGAACTACGGTTACTAACACTCTAAGTAGAGTTAGATAAGCAAAAGATGCTACATTTCCTGTTAGAACCAAACTAAAAAGGAAACTCATTCGTATAAGTATTTCATCCTCTTTTTCTCGTTGTGTCTTTGTCGTCGTCTGTATGATTCACCTAATCTTGTAAGACTAAGTCCGGCACAGCGATCCTTAAACGTATTTAGCGACCAAACATGTTTAAATTTGTCGTATTTAACAATCTTAATACTCAGTTTACAAAATTATTATTATTCTATGGCATCGGTATCGACACGATTGTTTTGCTTTTCAGTATAGGCCTCCCCCAGACTTTTCCAAAGCAAGCGATCGTGAGCCTTTCTTCTCCACAGCGCTCTTGCTATGACTTTGAAACTTTCTTCCCATCTTAGGAATGATCATAACATACACAATAAAGAAATTGAAATGGAAGTAGGCTGGTCATCTCATCAGAAGTACAAAAGTCGAATGGGCAAAAGATGCAACCGAATGGTTCCCTAGAGTAGGGAAAAGAGCAAGAGGAAGACCGTATATCTATAACATACGTTACATTCTAACCTCATTTGTTTTAAACCCCTAGTCATAACTTAATACTACTAAACTTTACCCAAGAATAAATTCATGGTCAGTGCCTTGGCTATTACGTCGAATTGTATTTATCATACAAAGTCCCAATTCAAAACCATTTCACCGACAGCTTGTCTTATAGGTACTCGATATTCCTATTTAGGTTACATATACTATATATAGAAAATACATGAACTAAATAACAATATATAAATAAACTTTTTTTTACTTTTTTTTTTTTTTTTACTTTTTTTTTTTTTGTTTGACTGCCTCCGTGGCGCAGTGGGCGTATAGCCGGCTGAGACGCAGGAGGTAGCGGGTTCGATTCCCGCAGCGGAACAAATGTTTGCATGATTTACAGATATTTGTTCCATGTCTGGGTGTTTTTCTATATATTATAAGTATGTATTTACAAAAAAAAAGTAGATAAGTATTCTATCAGTTATCTGGTTCCCATAGTACAAGCTTTGCTTAGTTTGGGGCTAGATGGTGCTGTGTGAAATGGCCAGCATTATCTATTTATTATTTAAATAAATAAATAAATATCGCTGGACATTTTACACAGCGCTATCTAGCCCCAAACTAAGCAGAGCTTGTACTATGGGAACCAGATAACTGATAGAATACTTATATACATTTTTTTTCGTAAATACATACTTATAATATATAGAAATATATATATATAGTAATAAATATAGTTTACAAATCATTTTTGACTTGAACTTGAAGAACACAGACTTTTTGTTTGGCCAAGTGAGGTATGTTCTGGGGTCTAATTTCATAATCCTGTAATTAAATCTAGCCAAATTCAAAGGATCTATGTAATATGGTGCCTTCAATGCAACGTTTGCTTTCCTCTATAAATCGTAATGCAATCGCAAGTTGGCTAAATTTAAAATTTCGACAAAAAAGGTAATAAATCCCTTTCTACAGTTAATCGACCATTAGAAAGCAAAATAAACCCTATAGATAGTGGTCGGTCCTTTTTTAAAGATTATAAATCATAATTATGAGAAGTGCACTTGGTGCGCAAAATCCGGGGCCGTATTACCTAAGCCAAATTGCTGTCGCTTCGCTATCGCTACTCAGGCCATCCCTTTCACATGTACAGTACGTACCTCACGAGTGAAAGGGATGGCCTGACTACGTCAAAGTTGTTTTAATAAAAGTATTTTCCCCGATATGTTTACTGATTTGCGTCTATTCAAAGAATAAAAATAACTACTTTGATCTTTGGATAAAAGTCTACATTGATTTTAAAAAGCTTATTAGATATTTGACACAATAATAAAGGCTTGAAAGACTTTGCTTTAGGAGTTGGTATTTATTTCAAAGGAAAAAATACTGAAGAATAGTTAGGTATACTAGAACATACTTTTACTCATACGAGTGACTTAGCGACATTCAAACAGCAAGTACCTACCTAGAATAAAATTGTTGTAAAACTCGCATTGGAAACCATAATAAATTGGAAAAAAATAAATAAACTGAAATCATCATAAACTCAAATTACGGTAAACACGCACCTGACATAGTTAAAATAGCTAAAGTAGCACATTCAAATCACCCCAAAAATATCACGTAACTGATGGACGTAAAAGCAAGGAAATCAAAACTGAGTCGCTACAACGTTACGTGGCTATTACATAAAGCCTTTCGCATACTTTCTCTGTCAGCAAAATTTAGCGTTCTCTCTTATGCAACTACACGAAATGGCAGCGGCTAAATTTCATAATTCCGCTGGAGAAGATCGGACGAGCTTATATGGAAGCGGTGTCGTGCGTGATGAAACTTCATGTTTTGGGCATGGGAAGGTTTTTTATTGTATTATTATCATAATTTTTTATGAGTATCTTTCCATCTTTCTATTGTTTGAATATACGAAGGCCTCTTTATTTTAATTTTAGTAACATCGTATTATTTCTAATCATGCCTATAATTTTATTGAAAATTCAAACGGATTTAATATAAAATAACAATAAGTTTATCAGTCAAAAGTGAGAATAAATGCAATTGAAATCGAATTGAGCCAAACATCAATCAACCCGAGATCGAATTGTCAGAATATAGAGCTATCAGGACTGATTGATGGTTAGCTCTTTTTCGATTTGTTGCATTCCATCTCACTTCAATGACTAAGGCAACAAGATGTATGGTGACGTTTTTGTTTTTATAAATAAAATCTAAAGAAATAGCTTTCTATAAACTACTCGAGTGACCTTGAAAACGCTGTTACGAAACCGCGAGCCGCTCGTTTGCGCTGCCTCCCCCCTCGCGTATGCAACGCTCTACGCACACACCACCGCAAATGCGTCGGTGTGAGCACACGCATACAAATAAACATAGCCATGTGAGAGTTGATCAGCTGTGGAAAGGAGTGGTGAAAATCTAGCCCAACCTCGCAGAATTTATAAGGAAGAATTCAGCTTCTCTGAATTCTTCATTGGACATAGAGATGTACTAAACCTTATGATTAATGTTATGACTCACAGCTTCTCCTGATCTATTATGCTACATCCGCATGCGTCATCACAATAGCGGAAAACACATAGAAAAGTCCTGGAATTCTTACAAATGAAAGAACCAAGAAATATTTCCATTCTTACATATAATTGTTTACGCCTCCACTAACAAAACACACCTTAAAACTCTGTTTGGAAATCCGCCTTCCAAATATATGAAATCCTTGAACGTGGGTAAGTGGGTCATGATCATGTTCCAATATGTGTCTCACTGGCCATTAGCATAGTTGAAGACGCGATGCATTGCGCAACTGTTGACTTTCATCCTGAAGGTCAAGAACCATCCTATTTCAAAACGGACCTTGGTCGAGTCTCGTTTACCTCGGATCATTCGTCTGCAGCCGAGTGCCGCGCAAACGGAAGAGATTGCCGCTAATAGATTTTAATCAAACAAAGAAAACATCTTTGAATTTACCTGCTAACTTTAAGTATAATTGTTTCTCAACATACCTCCATGGGTACAAGATCAAAACAATAGAATGTAAAGATAAAAATCTATTTAAACACTAGTTCGATAGAAGCTCATGTTTGGTACAAAGCGCTACAGAAGCGAAGGTCAACTAATTTCGCGGCGTGAGAACGCCTCTACATAGACGATTTAATTCATCATAATTTACTGTAATAACACCAAAGATATTCAAATGACTGCCGACAATCAAATCCGACCTTTTCTAAGACACGTTCTTTATAAATAGTCATCTAAGTGCCGCAGTGATCGCAAAATGTCGAACACGAACTCGATTTGTTTCCGAAGTGTTGCAAAATGCAGGAATATGCCAGAGGGCTCGGCCGGTACGAAACCGACGACAGCCGCGCCATGCGCCATTGCCGAACGAAGGAAATCTTCATCTCGGCGCGTCGGCGGCGTCAGCGAGTGTCAACGTTTCGCAATCACATTCCGATGCCGACTTTGGATTTGTAAATAGTCTATCTTAGCTGTTTGTAGTAACAGTTAACAAGTATCTGGCACAAGGGATCGATCGTCAATCAAACGCAAGGTGAGAGTGTAACTGTGGAGCTATTTTAGCATCATCGAAGGTAAAACTCAATCGCGCTTTCGGCCCAAGACTCTCTCGTACAAGGGTACGATGACATTTATAAATAAATACATCTATCAGTTGCCAACGCTGATGTGTTTAGGTTTATTTTTCGTCCGAAGATAATGAAATTACGAAGCAGTGCTTGATTTTTTATGTTATTCAAAAGACGCGTAGCTTCGCAGTAGCATTTGCAAAAAACAATAATATTATTGTACGTGTGCGTTTACACACATGAATGAAAAAACGAATGACATAACGATAACAAATAATGTAAAACGTGAAGCAATTCAGAGTTATCAGACAAATTATCATAATGGCAATGATCTCATTTGACTCCTACTCGACACTGATTATACAAATAATTTGGATAGTTCCTTGTTGTGACAACGCAAAAATAATCTGCGATAACACCATCGATTCGTACAATATTTTAGAAAAACGTAAATAGTAATCAAGCTGGAGTTCGTGGATGATGGTCTAAATGATGGACCGAATGAATCGGCCGTGGTGCATGAATGGAGTGGCATTCGTTGTTGTGAGGCTGTTACATAATGGTAGTATATGGTGCGGCGGCGGCGTGGTGAACTAGGGAGCTGGCGGTGGCAGGCGGGCCTGAAGGCCGGCGCCGACCGAGGCGTGCGTCGCTCGCAGCCACGCGCGCCCCGCGGTTTCCTGTTTGACAACTATCGACTTACATCACTATCGCTTTCTGTCACACTTCGCACGACTGATAGAAGCTTGTAAAGGGGTCCGCCTGTTGCCAAGTACTATTTTATTCGCGCTTGTCATTGAACGCATGTTACAACCGGCAATTATTATTACCACTTCCCAATTTGCGGCTGACAGTTCTTCCTCATTATTAAAATATTCAAATAATCATTTTTTCTTGTATCATTAGGAATTCATTTGCCGGGTTTAATTAAGGCATTAGCATTTCAAGATCGATTACGGTAAATAGTTGCGAGGCGCACAACTTTGTTGGCGTGAAAATGAAAACGGACAATTTAATTTAGCCGATCATTTTAGTCGTAGAAATGGAGCATGAAATCGTTCACGAGCATGTAAAGACTGTACTCGTGATATTCTGATTGTGAGCAATGGGCCGCCTGGCAACGTCAATGGAGCATGCTGTGATCTAGCCTGGATACTTGAGAGTAATTGTTGCGGCATTATTTTATGCATTTATAGTTTTGATTTTGCATTATGAACAAGTAAAAATGCAAAACTAAGTAACTTACAATACAATATATCTTTGCATAATCTTTATTCATTATATTATTCTTTAATACATTTTGACACTTGGATCCACAACTAGAATTATTTTTAAACTTATCGAATAATATTCCAACAGCTTTGGAAAGGATTGACTAATAAGAAACACAGAGTTCAGTTGATAAACATACAAACTTACATTGTACTTTTCCAAGTACGACAACGATGACATTTTCTATTATAGAATGTTTGTAACAGCCGTAATGGGATCGACCTTCATCCTCGCAATGATGACAACTAACCATAGAGTCGAGACAAATCATTCTATTTCTGTCGCCAGTGAATAAGCATCTTTAATTTCTTTAGCTTTGAACCCCAGAAATGTAAAGCAATTAAATATAATGATATTATTTTAAACTATGTTGTGAGTAATCAACTTTACCTTGCTCGATTCACGAAATTTCGTGAATTCGTTTTTTTGTATTGTTTCGCTTATGTCATCAACATGTTTGACTTCAGCTTTAAATTCAATATAGTTACATTCTTCGTCAGCTTTTATACTTCTTTTTTCAATTATTTTATTTATTCCCAAAGATTGTTTAAAAACAGATTCCACCATGTCTCCGCATTATCTCGTTTACAAACACGTGTATCATTGAGTCATCGGCCAAATATTTACCTTTCATTATATTAGTCTTATTCATTACTATAAAAATTGATCGTATAATTGAAAGGCAAGCCTTGAAGAGCACACTCATAGAACAAATAAGTTTCGTAACAGTCGTACTTAGCTAGCTACTGTTTCAATTCAATTCTTCATAAATAGTTAATACTTCAATACATATTGTTATTTTAAGAATCATACTACTTCTACTACTATAAAGCCATATTGTCCCTTTGTTGGGCAAGTGCCTTCTCCCATTTCCACTGTGAGACGTATTTAAATAATTGATAATAATTAATAATTTAAACTCCAAATCAACTTGGGCAAATCGGCGTTGCATGTATGTATGTATGTATGTTTGTCCGAGGATAACTTTCGAAGCGTTTATCCGATCATCGTGAAATTTGGTATATAGGTAGGTAATGATGGCAAAATTTTGGTGTGACTCAATGAGTTAAAAATTTTGGGGGGTTCAAGAGGGGTAAAAACAAAACGAGAAGTCAAATGAAAGGTCTTCATTAGTACATTTCGACCCCGTTTTTACCTTTAGTAAAGTTTTTGTAGTTTTTGAGTTATTAGCCATAATAAAAACTAAACTTTGACAAAATTCACAGGGTACACCAGTGACCCCACAGTGTTGTAATTTGGTATACGTGTAGCTTATATATCACAAATATAGGCAAAAGTCTGAAATCTAGAATAACTGCAATTTGTACCCCAAAAAAGGGTAACCAATATATATGAACTCCCGTTACCTGTAATTTGAATGAAACTGTAGGTCAAGTTAGTTGGTTTTTATTTCGTGGCACTGTTTAGATAGTCAAAGATTACGAATAATATCTTTTTTGTTTTTATGGTAGACTCGCGAGATCTCAGTTCGGGGCGAACCACTAGTTATTTGAACTTCTTTTTTTGAGTGAAATGTGTTTTAAGAAATTAAACCCTAAACGATTAAGATTTTACTTTTGTCCAAATCTATTATTTTATTAGCTACGTATCTATTAAGTTATTATAAATATTTGCCATAAGCCGAAATTATTCACCGCAACAACACCTATTGAACAAAACAGATGACTAAACAATAGGTTCAAAAAAAGTATTGGTATGTTATTGGCTATTTCAACCGAATTAGTCTATTTCGTAACTTTCCATTTATTTGGCAATTGTTTGGGGAAAGTGAGAACTTTTTTCTCAATTGTATGCTCCAGTAGTCTTACAATGGCTGTGTCTTGTACAATTTCTAGGCTTACAACATCGGTGCGACGCTGCGAAACGTTTCGTAAACTGTGTTTTGTACGCTGAGCATTTCCAACTAGAGGTTCCGATGCGAATTGTCATTTACAAAGATTCTATAGAGAATTTCATTATAAAACTTGTATAAAAAAAGTATTAAAATAAATGAACATTGATTGACGACCTCCGTGGCGCAGTGGGCGTATAGTCGACTGAGACGCATGAGGTAGCGGGTTCGATTCCCGCCACGGAACAAATATTTGTTACGTGTCTGGGTGTTTTTCTATACATTATAAGTATATATTTACAAAAAAAAAGTATATAAGTATTCTATCAGTTATCTGGCTCCCATAGTATCTCTGCTTAGTTTGGGGCTAGATAGCGCTGTGTGAAATGTCAAGCAATATTTATTTATTTATTTATTATTTATTTAGTCAAAAATATACAAAAAATTTATTGTAAATTTTGGTTTTGATTAAATAATGAATTGTTATTATTTTATTCCCAAAGAGTTCGTGGAAAATAATAAGTTAAACGTAACAAAATTTATTTCTATCGACGAGTTTACGTTTATGGTAAAGATTTAATAGCTTACAGAATGTAATCAACAATAATGAAACCAGTCGTAAAACTGGTCTTAACTAGAAAATGTCCATCATCATTCATCTAGGAATCTTGAAGGAATATCATTATGCCTTTATAGTTCTTATGCATCTATATTTTCATTATGTATTCTGCGTTTTGATGAAAAATAGTCAAAGAATCACGCTAGGATCTCAATCTTCACTTCAGAATCTGTCAAAAATTTAATAATTCGTTCAAAATCTTTAAGTAATCTAATTCTTTTCAAAAAAATTAAGAGAAATTGAAGAACATTTACTTCTGTTTCCCTATTTACTCTTGTCTTTATTTACTCCTAAAATCTCAATTGTCATAATTCATCTAAAATATCGTTTTTACCATCAGAAATAAATCTAATTCGTTCATGTTACATTTCAATTAAGGCTGAGATTGATTTCATTCCGATAAAGAAATAACGATCTCCACAACCAGCTATTGATTTTTATTGAAATATATTTCACATAGACTATTATTTACAAGTATGCCTTACTTACAGATATGTACAGTTGCCAGCAGAGTAACTTTAGAAATAAAGGATTATATATTTTTTTATTTGCAACATTTTATTTTTATACTTTTTATAACCACAAATACAAAAAATATTGCTTTAAAACTTGAACGTATATGTAGGACATATCCTCTTATTTGATACGTACCTCACTAGATAAATACGAGTACTTAGTATGATGTATCAACAAAAAAGCTAAGTCGTGTTCGTTTCCTGATTATTCTAGGCTTGGTCGTGAGCACACGTAAACTATATTTTCGTTGGCTGTTCAAAAATGATCTCAGTGAATAAATTTGATTTTCGACAATACATTAACTTTGAATGACGCTTTGATCAGAAGAGCAATTCTCGTATTTAAACTTAATTAAATTCATTTTAAGATCGTATCCCGATGGATGTCAATGTAATTTTGACGATACTGAATGGAACTGCCTCTCATAGTCACTATGTGAATGTGATCGAAAGTTGACTGCATTATAAAATAGGAGAATTGGGGGTACAGAATGGTTATGAACATTGACGATGATTAAACTACAGCGTTTATTTGCTAGAACATATGTACATAAATTATGATGTTACATTTCGTTGATCCAAGTAATATTCTACCATCTAGCTAGTTGGTTTGCAAATATAAATAATTATATATAAATATAAATTTCATAAGAATTTTTATTATTGTACTATCTGCCCCGCCGAACCTCGTACCACCTTGACATGCATATGACGCGGGCTGCCAATGCACGTCACCTGTAGAATTGTCAATCGGCCATCATGAAAATGAATGAAACAATGAATTTTCTTCATTATTTTTTCTGCATGAGTTTATCGATATTTTAATAGTTATTCTGCTATTCGGGGCGGAGACGAATCCAACAAATCAAAGATAATCAAAATTGGTCACGCCGTTCTTAGTTATAAATGGTGTAACTAACCCGACTTTGTTTTATATATATAGAACTAGCTGTTGCCCCCGACATCGTACGCGTTACACTACTACTACTACTACTACTCCATATTTCAAGTCTTTAAGATCAGCGGTTTACGCTGTGCGTTGATTTTCAGTCAGTCTTTTAGAACCCGTAAAGATTATTTAATATATTGATGATAATAATAATAATGATAGGATATGTATGATTATTTAATATTGTTGATTAAGCTGCCCATTGTACCGTTATTTATTGTTTATTTCCTTTGTTACTGTATTTTTGTTTGGTGTGCAGTAAAAAGTATTTCATTCATTCATTAAGAACGGTCGATTTCTCCATCTTCAGACGCTGGTAGTCAATTGTATCGTGAAACTTCTCGCAAAAACAATTTAATAGAACCCAAACATGATACATCTACTAATTAATCAAATTAATAAATAATTAAAATAAAAAATAATAAATATAATAAATATTAATAATTAATTATAATTTTTTTTTAAATTATTTCATCTATTAATTATTTATTCCATTAATTAGTTCTGTAGATTCCCTCCTGGCTCCATCATCAGACCCTGGTGGTCTTACCATGATAAAATGGTTCATTATTTACCTATAAAAAGCATTAATGCAAAGTTATACGTTCGTAATTGCAATTAACATTGTTTTAGAATAAACTACAACATCCCTTTTCAACTCTATGGGGTGATTTTCAAAAAAAGTAACTATGCCATGTTTCATTACGTATCTTGATAAGTATTTATGCAAAGTTTTACGTTTATTAACCCCAGGAATAAGGTTTTACCATACAAAGTTCAACACTGTTTTTCACCTACCCAAGGGATGAGTTTTGAAAAACAAAAAAATACCATTTCTCTTATTTTTGTTAAAGAATATATTTGCCAAGTTTCAAGTTTATAAATCCAGGAACCACAGTTTTTCATACAAACGTAAAACCCTCTTTTAACCCCTTTAGGGGTTGAATTTAAAAAAAATCCTATCTTAGTACACTTCTACGCATCAAGACAAACATACCCTCTAAATTTCAAGTTTCTACGACCAACGGTTTAGGCTGTGCGTTGTCTGTCAGTCAGTCAGGACTTTGATTCTTATATAATAGAAGATATAGATATAGAAGATGCGGTAAGAAGCTGTTATTGATCTTATAAATTGTAAAGCTTCTGCTAGAGACAGTACTTACAGTTATA
Organism: Philereme transversata; assembly: GCA_963924445.1. Lineage (NCBI taxonomy): Eukaryota > Metazoa > Arthropoda > Insecta > Lepidoptera > Geometridae > Philereme > Philereme transversata. The sequence continues at coordinate 19,890,095 of OZ004342.1, forward strand.
GCAGGTTATAGCTACAATTATCTTGTTCCATTCCTCCTTTTATGTGACATTACTGTCATAAAATCCATTACGGGCTAACAATCTAGTCAGAATGGTAGTGATCTACAGTTATGTAGGTATTCTAGGCTATGCGCCTAATTAATGTAAGCTAAATTATGAAGGCGTGTTTTTATAACCTTGATACTTGGACTGTGTGTGATTTTTTTAATCGTTCTAAACAAGTTTTGTAAGTAGCTGTTGTCTTCCTGTTTGTTTTAAATTATTATCTTTGGTGTTTGATAGTGACGTCGCTCTTTAATAATCTGATAGTTGAAAGTTTATGTTTTTGCGTATCTACTTAATAGTAGATTTGCATACTAATGTTTTAAATTCGAAAGTAATTCTGTATCTCTGTTTATTTGTTACATTTTCAAGTCTGCCTGGACCGATTTCGATCGAATTTAGTTTAGAGGTTATAACCTAAATTTAGACATAAAGCTACATTTAATTCACAACTCACGCGTGCGAAGCCGTGGGCGGAAGCTTGTGTATAATATTATTTTTATCATCATTCGTAGCAATCACTTTTCGAGGTGTTACTAGATTTGTATTGATATAGATTACATCTTAATTAGTTAGTCCTTTCTTACAATATTAACTCTATACATTAATAACAGCAAATATATAAGTTTAAATTGGTCCTTATTATTATTTTTTGTAGTTTTTTCCTTCCCAACAAGTAAGGAGTCAATACATTTTCCTTGAGCTCTAACACTGCACTGTTGTTAGGCGAAAAGTCATACTGTCATTTTTTTACGTTTTGTCGATTCCATTGAAAGTTGAGATCTTGATGGCGTAATTCGTTTTAAATGTTATTTCTGAACCGAATCACCTTCGTTTCTAAATGGGTAAAGAGATTGTAACTGTTTTTTTTTATTTATTTCCGTATTCACTTACTGAAAAGTTTGTGAAAGTGTTTGGTATAACGAAGGTCAAAATAAAAGGTCGGTAAACATTTAAAATTAAACCACTCTATTTTTTATGACTTGCGATAAAATGTAAAGGTGTAATTTTAGAACACGTGGCGCCATCTCTGGGCAGTATTTGGGAATGCGGTCTTTTACTATCAGCTTTTTCGATTGGCTCCGGCGCGGCGTTTGCCCGCAGATAGAATAGGTAAATTGAAAGTCACTTACCCGCCGTAAATTGTTTATTATTAGATCGCTAGAGGGCACTGTAAACAATAATATTTAGGATAACATGAGACGAAATATATAAAAAAAACTTTGTCATGTCTCTGGTTATTTCCTAGTCACCCCTCTCTAGATTAATGGCCAATTTAGCATTACTTATTTTGTTAAATAAAAATGCTGAGTATCAGAAAAACCTTGCAGTAATCCATCATGCTTTTATTTCCTTTATCCTTGCGTTCCTCACAATTTTATCGAGATTGGAATCTACGGAAGTTTCAAACTACCCTGTCGCATTGGATGCAAAACATGGGAACTGCAACGTTTCGATGGCTTCACACGGACAAAGGAAGGCGCGCCGGCGTCGCATCGGTGGTTTCCATACCCTGAAATAGACCATCCTTGCATAAACTGCTGCGTAGCAATGCATTGAGCCCTCCTACTGTTGCCGCCCAACCTCACGCCCCTTTTCATGATGTGTATCGATTGTTATGTATTTCACTCTTTATGTAGTTTTTGGGGCATATATAGTCTTTGTGCACTGAAAAGTGTTAAGTATATTCATAAAATTTTGTAACAGTATTATGAAAAAAACACATTTATTACCTACGCATTTAATAAGTTTTATATTAAAATCGTGTGGCGTTTTGAAAAATATTATCATTGTTTTTGCACTATTAATATCAAATAGCAATCAAAACATGTATGTAGGTACAATATCTACACCTGAAGCAATCTTGATCATCAAGTTTTTGTGTACCTCACAATCTTTAAATAGTCTCATTTAGACAAAACCCACTCGACCAAAAGTCGGCTCTTCTATGCTATTCGGTTTTTTATACTCTAATTTGTAATACCAACAATATAATTCTTATATCAATGACTTCTTGTTTCCCGCGCTCAAGGAAATACTTCTTTGTTAAGTAAGACTCCGTGTTAATCCGGTGTTCATTATCATAAGCTGTAAATGTTGTGGTAATGCAATTTTGTTAGCTAAAAACGCTTCTTCGTTTCCTGACCATGAAATCACAGCTAAGCTTGTAGCAAGGACTTTCAAAAGTGCATCGTTACAATCAAATCGAGTGTTGCGAAATCGTAGCGATGAGAACTTTCAAATCTGCTAAAAGAGTGTTCAGTTCAAACCTCAAATATATCTCGGCAATAATGAGTTTTGAGTGAAACATCCAACAATAGCGCAAGATTGCTGACAACAATGCTTACTGTTTTACAGCTACTGACCCCGCTTGCTAAACGCTAGCACAATGCAAAAGAAGCACCGTTGATCGTCTTTTAAACGATCTTGCGTCTATTGCAACTAAACTCAGGCCAAGGTTTCATTGCAAAATGCTTTCTAGCACCTGCTTTAGACCCTATTTCAACCGCGGATTTACTTTAATTTATATTCATCTCACCTTTAACCTTTTTAATTGGGTTGGGCAACGAATTGTTTGGATAACCTATTGTAAAATGCCTGAAGGAACCAGCAATCGATTTCGTAGCTTCTCAGTAGTTTGTGTTGCATAGTTTGTTATCGTAACAGTCGGCTGGGTGCAACCTTGTCTTCCTTTGCTCGTTTTCAGTTCAGCGCTGAAACCAATGAACTGTGAACATTATGACGGTTCTCATTTCGATGATTTCACTTCTTCACGTGTTGCGTTATTCAATGCTTCCCATCACGAACGTATAACACGATTAAACTGATAGCTACTAGTACTTGTAGGCAGAGATCGGTTTTTATTTTACAGACATCAGTACTATAACTTCCCTGAGATGGAAAAAACGTTAGATTTGAAGATTTGAATGAAATTCACACGATCGTAAAGCACAATGGCGCTTGAATTTCACACAATTATGTACAAAACTAGATATTATACGCAGTAATTAGCGTTTAACGATTTGATTTCAGTAGAAACATTACGTCAATTGTAGAATTTGTTGCTTTGTTTATTATAATTCTCTCGCTATACTAAATAGGCTCCGGTACCTAATCATTGAAACCTAGGACAATATCAACTACTAATAATATACAAATATTGAGATCATCCAATTCATGAAACCCGAAATATCCTAACCCCAACATTCCCATCTTGGCTTTGAGTAAAGTGACATCTTTGCGCTGACTTTTCTCGTATGTTTAGCAACTTTTGACTCGATATATATTCATGTTATAATGATGCATACCACAAAGAGCTTGTTCTTCCGTGACCAATAAATAATTAGGCAAAAAATAAGGTCTAATGTCATGCTGGTTGTTGTATACATTTCTAGTATTCGTAAATTGCAAACTACGCCGCCGGTTTTAGTACTAAAAGTTGTTTCCTTTTGTTTCAGTGCTGGAATGATGGGCGAGGGCCTGCTGACGCTCACGTACGGCAAGCACCACGCCTGCATCCTGAACGAGGTGGGCGCGGCGTGGCGTGGCGCGCGCTACTCCGACCTGGTGCTAGTCTGCGAGGACGCTGTGCCGCTAGCCGCGCATCGTATCGTCATGGCGGCCGCCAGCCCTCTCATCAGGTATGTACCATTACACCCCAGGTAATGTCCAAGCAGTCCATTCCATCCAAAGTTTGCCTAGTAGAGATCGCTGTTTAGCGATAAGACCGCCAATTGTCTCACATAGATTTACGTTGTTCTTTTTAACGGTATTGTTTTATGGTGTCTAATAAAAAATTATCTAACTATTTATGTAGAGAATACGAAGAAGAAGAGCTTCGTATTCTTTATTGCAGAAGGTGGTGCCCGCCTTGGAAGAATTTAATGGAGGTATTGAAAGGCTGGTTTCAAACTGTCCTCGGATTGTCCGACGACTCTAGAATTTTTCAATCGACTATTTCTAGTGACCGAAGCTAATCGAACGAGTATTATTAAGGCCCTATATTACGAATTTATGTCGTGTGTCCATGAACTTGACCCTGAAACCACAAGGATAAGTGATGCAATCCTACCACCTTACGTCAAGCTACTTACAAATACCAATCAGACCTTGACCGAGTGTCATCAGTTTGAATATGGCTGAGAAATAAAATTGTATTGTAAGGTCGGTATTGTTGCTAATTGGTGGTGGTAACAAAAACACATGTCAGTGCTTTTGTTTTCTAATAGTGGTAAATGCACGTAATATAGTTTACCTATTTTAGAAGCCCATACTTACTTACTATCCTGGCGCATCAACCCCAAAGCGGGTCTTGGCCTCCAACACTAAAAAACACCACTGGTCCCTATTCTGCGCCACTTCTTGCCAGTCTGACACTTGAAGAGCGCAAAGGTGCTCCGCCTCAACCTTCCAGCGATATTTGGGTTGGCCGACTGCCATTCCTAGGTGGGCACGTTTGGCAGTATGATCGTCCCCCATTCGCTCAACGTGACCGAGCCAGCGTAATCGACGAGATTTTATATCGCCTATGATGTTGGGCTCGGCCACCAGTCCGCTACCTCCCGATTCTTTCTCACTCGCAGAGTGCCACCTTCTCGTCGCTTAGCAACCCATGGCTTTATAAAAATAAATATTAAATAAATATTGCTGGACATTTCACAGAACACTATCTAGCCCCAAACTAAGCAGAACTTTTACTATCGGAACCAGATAACTGATAGAATACTTGTTTACATTATTTTGTGAATATATACTTATAATATATATAAAAACATACAGACCCGGAACAAATAGGTATCTGTAGATCATGCAAACACTTCCCGCGTTCCCGCGGCGGGAACCGAACCCGCTATCTTCTGGGTCTCAGTTTTTATTCAATCCAAGTAGGATTTCAGATAAACATTTTAACTTCGATATGAAACGATTCGCTAAATTAAAATATGTATGAGTGGTGGGCAAGTGAAGGCATTCCATAGACAACTTTGCTTTACCTCGTACGTGTGAACTGTGAACTATATGTGGCCTCATGTTTGTTTTCATTTGTTACAGGAAAATTCTGGACGACACCCCTACAGTAGAGAATCCAGTCACCATCCACATGTCCGGCATCAACAGTACTCTTATGAGGCATCTGCTTGTCTTCCTATACAGTGGCCAGGCTTATATTGAGGTCAGTATACCATTTGTGTGTGTAAAAGGACAACTTTAGTTTTAAAATAATAACTGATAATTTGTTAGACACTAAATTAACCTATCGTTTCATTATTTTCAGTCCGGAGAAATAGATGATATGCAAGAACTCTTTGAACTTCTCGAAATCAAATCAGATGTTTGGAAATCAACAAAAGAACGCCAGCAAGCAGAGGAACGGAACCGATCATGCGAGCGACTCAAAACAAAAAGCCACAAAACTGACATCAACAGCAACGAAAGCAGTAAACACGATGCACCCTCAGGATCTTCACATTCAGAGAGCGAGCGAGTTACACCTAGCGCCGGATATAGCAAAGACAAGGATAGAGAAGATTCAGAAGGACGAAGCATAAAGAAAGAGAGTATGTCTACAAGTAGTATCGATGAAAGAGATGATGAAGATGGAGATAACAAAGAATGTGGAAGGCTGACGGCGCGGCGAAGGAGTTCATCCAATCCGGTCAATTTGTCAGTTGCAAGAACCTCAGAGAACACAGGCAGTGAACACGACGACTCGCAAGATGTGGACGTAGAAACAGTCGCAGCAAAGGTAAAGAAAGCTCAATATCTACCTATAGATAGATCAATGTAACATAAATTCAAAATGTTGTAATATACTAAATTGTTTTTTTTCTTACAGAATATCAACAGGCGAAGATCAACATCGTCAAGCCAAGAAGACCCCCCACAAGGAACCATTTACCGACGACAACTGCTATCCGATCGATTAGGGCGAAATATTGAAAGGACCAAAAGGAAATCGCATTACCTAGAAACACCAGAACTTGACTTACGGACCGTAAAACTAGAGGACTACGCACATTTGAAACCTCCTGACCATGATCTTATGTCACTCGTACAAACGTCTCCCGAAAACTACGTTGTAACACCGCATCGGAAAAGAAGACCCGGATTTCACAATTCACCCTCACAAAATCCCCCGTTCGTATCATTCCCCCCGAGTTATTTAGAAGAGATGGCTCATCTTCGATATTCAGGCTCGGCAACAGCCGCTGCAGTAGCCGCTACAGCCAGGCTCAGTGCGCTCCATCCGCTAAGTAGTTCAGCACCGCCTTATCTACCAGAAAGAAGTGCTACTCCTCCCAACGTAAGTCACGAGGACGCCCTAAAGTACCGGCCGCCCAGCGCTGGCTCGTGGGGGCCATGGTTATGCCAGCCGCAGATGGGAGGCGACGACGCGCCCACTACGGACCACGACCAGGGCTCCAGCAAGCAGGCGCCAGTCCGGGAGTACCGCTGCGAGTACTGCGGTAAGCAATTTGGTATGTCATGGAATCTCAAGACCCACCTCCGGGTTCACACCGGAGAGAAACCTTTCGCCTGTCGACTTTGCGTGGCCATGTTCAAGCAGAAAGCACATTTGCTGAAGCACTTGTGCTCGGTGCATCGAAACGTGATATCGTCAAGCGAAAACGACGGGCGAACCAACACGCCGGGCCGGTTCAACTGCTGCTTCTGCCAGCTGACGTTCGAAGCACTACCTGAGCTGATTCGGCACCTGTCGGGGCCACACAACAGCCTGTTACTCAGCAAAAATCTGCACGAATGACCCGCGGACTCGCGACGCCGGCGCCGCGCGCGTACCTTCGGACTTTGAAAATGTCTTCTCTCGATCAGAGAGTTCAAATGTGATATGTGTTTAGAATGGAATAGTTAAGTGCTTAGCATTAAGATATCGCAGAGCGATACTCGATATAAGGCATTCACGGACAGTCGCCGCGGATGTGATAATAATAAATAATTTAAAAATCACATGTTTGCCGAGTGGGTCAGAATTGTTATAATTTGTTTAAAAATTATAATTCGGGACCAATACCTTCCAAGATAGTATTTATTTGAAAGATATATTCATTAGGGTAAATATTAAAAAGCCACCGACACATTAATTCCTTAAGCGTAGAAAATAGACAAGATGTCGACGGAAAGTTGCGAAGTGATTATAACTGAAGTGATGACGTCACATTAACTACCTCCTAATTTAAACAGTATCTTCAAGAAACCATTGTGACGTCACTGGTTAATATTGACTCAATACTTAAGAAAATAAGGTAATGGTCAATAACTCTAGTCAGTGTTGGAACTTAGTAGTTGTAATGTCTATTACAATATTGGTTCGTGTAATATTACAAAGTATTGGTAAACAGAATTCTAAACTTAATTTTCTAATAGAAAGTAGTTGTCCTACTGATTAATTTGTTTTGTACTTATTAAACTAGATTCTTCGTTCCAATTGAAACCTGACTTATTTCGCAACTTTTTAACGACTTTAAACAATCTCAATATTAGATTTTATATTTAAAGTTAATGAAAAAAAATGTGTTCGTAACTTACGTCTTTTCCTTCGTTCTGTTATTCCGATTTTGCAATGTGGATAAGCACCAAAGATTTATAAAGCGATGATATTTGGTGTATGGTACAATTAAGGGAAATTAAAAGGGACCTGAATGATTTTTATGTACGTATAGATATGTACCAATCTAATAATCTCATCTTTAGCCACTAACAACTGTATCGATTTCCATGTTTCCACTGTCGATTCAAGCTTGAATAATTTCCTATTTTTTGACTATTTTATTATAGTATATAGGCTTACCAGGCATTATTTTCAAAGGTTTATTTGTAACATCTTTAGTATCTACTTTAGCTCTATCTTCGAAATTTATTTCGATTTTGCTTTAGAACACTTTGTTGTGGCCAGTTGTATTAAAGCTTATCATAAATAAAGGCTGGATGTACAATGATATTTTTTTATTTATTTATAAGGGTTTTTTGTTGTTAAAAAATGCAAATTTTTACTGAATCGGAAAGCTTTCGATATTTATATAAAGTCTTTTATATTTTACAAGCAAATTCAGGACAAAAGATTGTCCAGTCTTTCAAAAGTTATGCACAAGATACGATTTAAATCATATATATATTGTATATTTGATTTAACTCGTATCTTGTGTAACTTTTAAGTAAATGATAAAATAATTATGTATATGTCGAAATTTCCCTTTCAGAGTTTTGCAACCATACAGTTTTTTGTTTTTTTTTTCGATACCTCGATTTAACTCATGTGATGTTTTGTCCTAATGCAGCCACATTTGATGTATCTGATTGGACAAAATGGCATATAGCTTTAATACTCATTTTGTATATTGCTTATATTTTTTGAAAATCCACTAGTTTTGTGTCTTAGGCCAAATTTTCAATTTGGTCCATAACTGTTTTATGTTTAAAATATAAATTTTGTAAATAACAATCGAATTCGAGAGTATAATTATGATTATCTCTCAGATTACTATTCAGCCGTTAAACGAGTCATCAGATTTCTCGTTTTTTTTTAAGTTTTGCTAATGCAATTATTTTTAATGTATGTACTTCAAAAATACCTAAAGTTACCATCTTGTTGTTCAAAACTTAGATTAACGTTGAATTTTTCGAATTGCTTTAAATCTTTCGATCGTTACCTTTCGTTTACCTAATATTTGTTTTGTATAAAATCGTCGTTGAGACGAAAAGATTGGGGAACAATTTAATATTAAGAATTGTGATTTCGAGGTATAAATATTACTCTATGTGATAATTGTCTTTTAGTATAAGTAGGCCGGGATCTTTGTCTTCCGTTTTTCTCGAAAATTCGATTACTTAGAACTAAGAATAACATGACAATAATGAAACGTCCGCAATTTTAACAGAAGCTGCCTTATACGTAACATTCAAACTCGAACAAACTGTATTTTTTATATTGTATTTTGGATACCGTTTTTAGTATATAAGAGTTGAGAGACCGACGATAGTCGCCTTGCCTACTGTGTCAATGCAAAATCGTAGTAAAAACGTAGTGTATTTACTTCTTGAATATCTTTTTAAGGGATAAAAATCAAAACTTTGGAAAATTATATAAATTTTGTACAATATGTTGAAAAAATTTGAGATAGATTACCAAAGGAGGTGGTACATACAATTATATGAAAACGAACTTTACCTTAAAAGATATTCGAGAATTACAAACGCCGATTCGAATGTCTAAAACATGACGTTGTTGTTAATTAAGAATGTAAATAATAAATAGATTTAAGTTAAATAATAATAAAGCTTAACTTAATCTTGTTGAACTTGAATATTGATTTTTTTCTGTTAATTTGTAAATTAATACAAAAAGTATTTCATAAGTTTTCACATATTGTACAATTTTTTGTAGATATTGTTTAGTTTATTAATATTCTGTAAAAATGTGTTCTTACCGTAGTAAATTAAATAACGAAAATATTTTAGTTACACACTCCATGGTTGTTTATTTCATTGTCCTTTACTTAGCCGAATAAACATAAAAGAACAGAGAGGAGTCACAATACCTCTGGGTAGGTTATGTACTAACTTACCCAATCAGATATCTTCTTAATATATAAAACAAAATCGGGTTTGTTCGAACACTTATAATTCGAGAACGTCGGGACCGATTTTCATGGTTTTTGATTTGTTGTATTTGTCTCCGTCCCGAATAACAGAATAACTATTAAAATATGGGGAAAATTCACGCAAATAAAATTATGAAGAAAATTCATTTTCTCATACAATACCGGGGCGACATTGGCAGCTCGCGTCATATGCATGCCAAGGCGGTACGAAGTTCGGCGGGTCAGCTTGTTTACAATAATTTCAATAAATGTATACCTCGAATTAATGTATGTATCTAACATTGGGGATAGAAGATAAAAGTAAATAAAACACTCGATACCAAAACAAAATACAGTGAAATAGTAACTTTGTATCAATGTAAGAATTTCTAGAATTGGTGCAGTAGTAGATAGATAGAAAATGCTTTGTTGTAAATCACACTTAAAATAAAAAAACAAACAATACACGCAGAAATACAAGTGGCGGTCTTATCGCTAAAAGCTATCTCTTCCAGACAACCTTTGGATGAACTGGATTTCACGAGAACGTTGTAGGACGGTAGCTTTTAATAAAAAAATAATTGAATATTGAATAAACAGTGTACTTACTAAAGCAAAAAATAAATATATACAAATATAAGTATTCACCAATGGATTAGGTACGTATTAATATAGTATCCTACAAACATTACCTGTTTAAAATATAACAGTATAGATAATAGCTCTAAAATAATAATGAATTGGTAAAGCCTTACCGGGTCATACGTAGTATATTTGATCGAGCGAAGCGAGATCTCCAAATCAACTTGGGCAAATCGGCGTTGTATGTATTGTTACGAGCTGAGGGTTCGGGATAAAATAATGGGAATCGGTCTGACCAAAATAACACTTTTATTCAGCACTAAACGATGAATACACGAACTTGGTCACACGTATCACAACACACTAATTCACACAACTGTTGCACCACTTAAAGTCACCGAAATGTTCGCACGTATAGCTTAATCCAGACTGACTCGCGAGACCCTTCTCCACGTCAGTCCTCCAGGGCCTCGCTGAGACTCACTCAGACTGACTGAGACTAACTCACAACTGACTGTCCGGCCATCTCTCCGGCCTATTTATATCCACACATTTCGATTGTTCGAGAAGGATCTCGATCGTTCCAGGAAAAGGGTCGGTCCCTCGACACAATGGCCACTCCATTGTGCGCAACCGCAGACAATAACAACAATAACGCAGCTAGACAAAAGCGTTCGAGAAGTTACGATTATTACTCATTGTTTAACAGCCTCGGCGTAACACTGCCCCCTCCTAAAACATGCTCGTCCCGAGCATTCTTAGCCTCATATCGCGGCAGCCGATCAACACGAACAATTTTAGGCGCACCTCGCGCTGAAGATGTAGCAACTAGAGGAGCCACATTGCCGTCTCCAGTACTTCAGGACACCCAGAGTCCCTTTCTCATCAGCGATCCCAATTCCAGCCTCCAAAACACGGCTCTCATGACTTCTATCTGTTCTTTCACTTCCTGGAATTACTTTCCAGATAAACCGAACGATTCCCTCATCAGTCGAGCCCAATTCCAGCCTCCAAAACACGTCTCTCTTGATTTCTATCTGTTCTTTCACTTCCTGGAATTCCTTTCCAGATGAACCGAACGATTCCCTCATCAGTCGAGCACGCTCTTATGGCCAACGTCGCTGATCTTCCTGTTGACGACGCTGCTCTTCTTTATCCTGACGTCGCTGTTCCTCTTGCAACCGAGTCTGCTCTACCTGTTCATGTCGCTGTTCCTTCTGCAACCGAGCCTGCTCTTCCTGTTGACGACGCTTCTCTTCTTAATGCTGACGGCGTTGTTCCTCCTGCAACCGAGCCGGCTCATCCTGTTGACGACGCTTCTCTTCTTTATGCTGACGGCGTTCCTCCTCCTGCAACCGAGCCTGCTCATCTTGCTGACGACGCTGCTCTTCTTTATCCTGACGACGCTGTTCTTCTTGACGACAAAGCATTGCCATAATAGCAGCAAGATCGCCTGTCACAGGAGCTTGGCCCACGGGTGATGATGATGAAGCTCCAAATGGTTCGGTGGCGGCTGATTCCATCTCCATCGGCTGACGACTCTGCCGAGCTTCTTGAACCGGAGACTCCCCAAACCGCCTTTCATCCATTACCTGTTGTCGTTGACCTCTCGTCCTGACACCGTCCATGTTATCCTTTGGTAGAACCGGCATTATTTTATCCCACTTCTGACACCAAATTGTTACGAGCTGAGGGTTCGGGATAAAATAATGGGAATCGGTCTGACCAAAATAACACTTTTATTCAGCACTAAACGATGAATACACGAACTTGGTCACACGTATCACAACACACTAATTCACACAACTGTTGCACCACTTAAAGTCACCGAAATGTTCGCACGTATAGCTTAATCCAGACTGACTCGCGAGACCCTTCTCCACGTCAGTCCTCCAGGGCCTCGCTGAGACTCACTCAGACTGACTGAGACTAACTCACAACTGACTGTCCGGCCATCTCTCCGGCCTATTTATATCCACACATTTCGATTGTTCGAGAAGGATCTCGATCGTTCCAGGAAAAGGGTCGGTCCCTCGACACAATGGCCACTCCATTGTGCGCAACCGCAGACAATAACAACAATAACGCAGCTAGACAAAAGCGTTCGAGAAGTTACGATTATTACTCATTGTTTAACAGCCTCGGCGTAACAGTATGTATGCATGTATCTTTATTTGTCCGAGGATAACTTTCGAATCATTGATCCAATCATCGTGAAATTTGATACATAGGTAGGTTGTGATGGCACAATTTTGGTGTGACTAAATGAGCTATAAATATTAGGGGGTTGTTGAGATATTGGGGTTCAAGAGGGGTAAAAAAAATGAAAACGAGACTATTAGGTCAAATGAGACGTCAAATGAAAGGCAAATTTTGGTAATTTTCGACCCCGTTTTTATTTTTAGTAAAGTTTTTGTAGTTTTGGAGTTATTAGCCATAATAAAAAATAAACTTTGACAAAATTCACAGGGTACACCAGTGACTCCACAGCGCTATAATTTGGTGTGCGTGTAGCTTAAGTATCACAAATATATAATAAGTCTTAAATCCAGAATACCTGCAATTCGTACCAAAAAAAAAACCATTTAACATGAACTCCCGTTACCTGTAATTTGAATGAAACTGTAGGTCAAGTTATTTGGTTATGTATTTCGTGGCACTACTTTGATCGTCAAAGATAACGAATAATATATTTTTGTTTTTATGGTAGACTTGCGAAGATCTCAGTTCGGAGTATTTTCTGTCCCTTATTTATTTTGTTGTGAACTCACCAGTTATTGTTACTCACTAGATGGCGGCGTAGTGAGGTTCATAATTTGCTATATTCCAAGCATCCGATAAGATACAGTCGTACTTAAAACCTCAAAGTTTAAAACATAGTCCGATAGATGTCACTAAACGAGGCTCTTGTAAACTATCAAATATCATTTATGCAAACGTTGTTCTGACATATAAATTATCAAAGAAATCAAATGCAGATTGAAATGTCAAAGTGACGCGACACTTCATGTGATTATATTAAATGGATATTGATCATACAAAAATACTAAAATTGCGATTAAAAAATAGGTGGTGGAGGGGTGAAAAATAGTTTACGTCCTCAGACGTAATGAATATACACAAAAATATTTATAAGAATCGGTCAAGCCGTTTTGGAGAAGTTTTGTTACAAATACTGTGACACCAGAATTTTATATATTAGATTAACTAGCTTTTGTCAGCGGGTTCGCACGCGTTGTTTGTTAACAAAAGTAAAAAAAACTTAAAAAGTATAATATGTGTTAATCCAGGTTATAATCTACGTATATGCCAAATTTCATCGAAATAGGTTCAGCCGTTACGACGTGATTGATTAACAAAGAAACGTACAAATTCAAAGCCAAAGTCAAATATTTTTATTCATTAAAATCACAAAGATCACTTTTAAACGTCAATTTAACTGGTTGTTCCTTCGTGACTAAGCCAGGAAAGAAATGCAAGAAACAAGGCTGGTTGTTTTTTTTAACGATCCTTTTCGAATACATAACAATCCAGAAAAAAAATTACGTCTAAATTGTAACATTTTGAACGAGTTGGAAAATTTCAATCCCAAGCTTCTATATCATCTAAAATAATCTAAATAATCCGATATTTTATATTAGGCTTTTTTATAAAGATTTTGTTTAATGACTTTTTTAAATTTGTTAGTTGTCAATTTTTGTACATCTCTTGGGAGTTTGTTCATCCATCATCAAACATCCAAACTTTCACATTTATAACATTAGTGCGATAGTCATTGGTCTATTTCCCGCCAGTACCCTTTTATGTTATTTCCGGTTATGAGTTACATTATTAACTATTTGCTCTAAAAGTTAAAGGAAAACATTGTGAGGAGACCGGCATCTCCTAGAATCAAAAAAAATTAAGGCGTGGCATCATCTGAAGGGTAATTCACGTAACTAAAAATAGTAACATTCAAGATTCGATCTAGTTCCGATATGTTAATTGTCATAAACGGTATTCATGTATTGACAATACAATGGTATGAGTGGACTAACATACGATATTAGACTTCATTGAAAAAAATATATTTAACTAGCTGACTCGGCAAACTTCGTTCTGCCATATAAATTAACAAAGAAATCAAATGTAGAATGAAATGTCAGAGTGACGCGACACTTCATGTAAATGACCTCACGTCAATGAACGTTGGTTAAATTATATGGAACTTTCAACCCCTATTTCACCACCTTAAAGATTATTTTTAGAAACAAAAGATAGCCTATGTACCAGGATCTATTTTCTTACCAAATTTCATTACGATATGTTCAGTCCTTTAGCCGTGAAAAGGTAACAAACAAACAGAGTTACTTTCTCATTTATAATATTAGTATGGATTTAAACATATAATAAATAAATATTGCTGAACATTTCACACAGCGCTATCTAGCCCCAAACTAAGTAGAGCTTGTACTATGGGAACCAAATAACTGATAGAATACTTATATGCTTTCTTTTTGTAATACATACTTATCATCCACTGCTGGACGTAGGTCTCTACCAGGGTGCGCCATTGAGCCCGATCCTCAGCTCTTCCCATCGGATCCTTGCCAGCCACAGCGCGCAAATCGTCACTCCATCTAGCCGGAGGGCGTCCTACACTTCAATTCAATTCATAAACCAATCTCGATTGGTTCAACTGTTCTACAAACATAACTCTCGTTATGTTTTTAAAATTGTATTAAGTACGTGAATTGGCACATGTCAGAGAATGCTTAGCTTCTAAGCAAAAAGTATCAAACGTAATATTTGGACTTACCTCTGACTACCCCTTTGTGGGATATCTTTACGGGTCTGCGACAGATCGCAGAATAATATAATCGTGAGCTCGAAGTTTCAAACACTACCTTCAATAGAATTCCTGATGTGGATTATGAGACTAACTCCTCAGCTTTATGCTGCTTTGCATGATAAGATATAATGAAAAGCAGCGCTGGTTTTCAGGCAATCAACTAATACTTTATAAATTACCTTGAATTTGGCTCCAAAAGTGTTGGCCAGAACGTGCGCGTTGAAGTCTTTTGAAGGTGAGTGAGCAGACGACTGTGACGCAAGAGGTTGCAGTTTCGATTCCCTGTACGGTTTGAGTTATTTTTTCAATAGTTCCATAAAACATGATATTGTGAATCTTAGTGGGGAGTGAACACTATTATGACTAGATAATCTTAGCCATGCACCGCTAGCTCTACCTTCAGATATTTCTATTGCATAAATTCACTTTAATATTAACTTTCTTCCATTCTAACGCGTAATCCAAACAACCTTGAAATGTACAGGATTTGTACGTAATTGTATTACGTACGCTCATGCAAGAAGCCCGTCGTAGCAGGCATTCGTAAATCTGAGTCTACTGGAGCAGGTGAGTTTACTTGCAATATTTCCAAGATATATAAGAAAGATTCTATTACATATTGTTCTATATTTATGTATGAACACGTTGATATTTTTTTTCTATAGTTTAAGATCTATATCATACCATATTTACAATGAGTAAAATGGTTTCAATGGTATACATAAATCATATTTTCCCCTTGTCAAAAACATGACCGTGGGTTGTACAATTTATTTCAAGCTGTAAATATTCTTAGATATAAAAATATGTTTCACTCAATATGCTCCGTGATACTGGAAACCATCCAGCAACCAAGTTTAAAATAAATACTGCCCATATAATTAAAGACGCTCACAAAGTAAAAAGCAAAAACTGGTAAGCCAGCAATTTCAGCCCTTACTCGTCTTTAAGTATAAAAATAGACGGGAAAGATAGAAAATAAAAGGCACAGTAGAACCGGTAAGCAGATGGGACTCAGTTGGACTTTTTGCTCACCTTCGGACCTAGTCCACTGGGAACATTCCAACTATCCTGGACGATAATTACGAACCAGTCAAATGCCAATTTTACTACTTTTTAAATGTGCTGCGCGGAGAATGTTTGAGAGGAGCAGGTTGCAGCAAATAAATAAAAATTAAAAACAAACTGACTAGTAGCTACATGGAGGTGGTGAATTTTTGTTATTTGATAAAATTGTAATACACGTTTCTACGGAAAATAATGTAGCTACACACACAATGCAATACATCCACCAGGAAAAGGTGTGTTAAATATTATTTGACCAACAGAGTAGGTAATAATAAAAAGTTTGAAAGATAAATATTACAATTTGTGGAAAAGCCTTGGTCTCAAGACAGGTTCAGGCAAGCAGTTGATGTTAACAGCTTATAGACAAGCTTATAAAAGCTTAGCACTTCGTTTGGATTAAGTCTACTTAGTATTGCTAGAACACCTGGCGAGCACAGGTAACAAAAGTAAACAAAGAAACGCATTAGCACACACACTGGTACAATACCTAAGAAGGACCGCTGTAAAATTCATTAAGACTCCGGGGTCCATAATAAATTAGTCTAGGACAGAGATGTTCAACTATGAAACCATTATTTTACGAACTCATCTAAAGATGTGTTTAAGTTCTGAGAATATTGTCCTAACGAAATATTCAAAGGTTATAATAACAATTTTCTAATAATTTTTGTGTAAACGGAGAGTTAGTTGATGCGTATTCATTAATATTACACTAAAATCATTAAACTCTAGTGCGGGTTCACGACTTAAATAAAAAACGTTTATTTCAGACCAGACAGGGATCCATAATTTTTGTTAGTAACACAGAAAATTCTTACTAGATAGGTAGTCTTAGGAGGTATACAAAAAATAAATTATATATTATGGCAATATTGGATCATGAGCGCAATTACTCAGACACCATGTATATTGTATATGTTGGGAGTCATATATTAATTATCTATATTAAGTATGACATTTTCTTTCCAAATCGAACCGTGTTTAATAGAATAAGATTGTAAGTATTCTGCAAACTTGGATACATTACATATCTCAGAGATTACTGACAATATCACAAAGCAATATTTGATGTAAGTTTGCATCGTCCAGAAATTTCTAGTTCCACTTGAGAGCCTCTGGCCATCCCCCGCTAGATAAGGAGTCCCATTAGAAGCGTCCGCAGACCGGTTCCAGGGTTCCACTTATAAGCGGGAGCCGGGAGTCGAAGGAGCATTCCCGTACTAGCACTCTTTGCATCATGTGGCGGCTCTGTGTCCTGGCTCTGGTGGCGACAGCGACGGCCCAGATCCCATCGCTGGGATGGTGCCCTGACTTTCAGGTGAGTTAGTTTAATTATTTTTAGAAAAGAACAAATAATGTATTTTACGTTTTAGTATAGTTCATATGGTCAAGTTTTAAATTTTATTTTAGTGAAGCTATTTAACTTTTAAACTTTTATGTCTTCATACATTGTAATTGAATTAAAGTTATTCAAACTCAAGCTTCCAACCTACCCATTATTTTTATGTTTAATTGATGTACGGGCTTCAATCATTTGTTATCTCAATATATTCTAAAATTTGGCAAAGTCATTAAAATCATTATTTTTACCACAAGTCAAGTTAGAGGTCCAGTTAGATTTAATCTGATTCAATTCAGCCACTTCCAAAGGTGATCCTTATTAGAATATCCAAGTTTGCAAATTTCATGACACCTTGAACCTTACATAAGAAGTAGCACTGACCACGGACAATGATACCGGTCCCGACCGCCACAGATTAAAACTGTAGGGTACAATGTACTGGGTCAAGCACCTCACTGGACAGACCATGGTACTTTCGCTTTTATCGTTCATCTTGCGGACGTGAGATGGTTTTTAATATGATGAATTTTTTATACTTTACCGGTGAATGTGTACAAGGGCAAAGCTCTACGAGTTTTTTTAAACCTGTATTAATAATCATTAAAAAAGATGTTATACCAGTACCGCAAGTAGAGTCGAAATTAGAAGCGAGAATGTCTTACTTACTACTTTAGCCAAAAGAGTTTGCCTATACCGGCTTAGAAAATGAAGCCCCATATTAAATACTAGAACAATGTTCTCACATTTTTTTATGTAATCTTTATTAGTCTCTATAGTATCGTTTAGAAATTATTTTTGCCGGGATTGTTGAGCTTAATAATCAACTCAATGAATGATACTCAAGAAAAGGCAAAAGGAAAATAAGCAGACAGTCTATAAGAAGGGAAGATTGGTCCAAACTGGACGATTGCTTTCGGCAATCACCATTGTACCATTGCTTTGTGTCTTCTATTTTGTCTGTAATTTTTATGCTTTCATTAAATTAAATTAAATTTTTTAATCATATTAATAGTTTTCATTCATTCATTCAATAGATAAGGTTTCAGCCCTAGACCTTGAAGTTGCCTTATGTTAAAATGCACACACTACGATACCAGAGATTTAATATTAAATGTTAAGCAAAATAACTCAATACAATTTCACAATGTCTATAAATTATGTCGTTTAGAAACTAACCCAAGTACGCTTTGTGTTTGAAAATTTTACTAAAGCACAATTTCTAAAATAAATCCCAATCTCCAGCCTATGGCGAATTTCAACATGAACCGATTCCTCGGCTCGTGGTACGAAGCAGAGAGATACTTCACGGTCTCCGAGCTTGGCTCCAGATGCGTCACCACTAACTACATCGCCACTCCTGAGGGCCGTATCATCGTCTCCAACGAAATCACCAACTCTTTGTAAGTGTCATTTTAGTAAGTTCTAAAGGTTTATCTCTGGTGTTCCAGTTCTTAGGCTGCTAGATGACCTCCAATTTGCCAAAACCAACATGTCTTCACAAACGCTTAGCCATGTCCTTTTATTATAAAGTCCAGACATATTTTCTCGTAAATGTATACGTCGGTCGTGAGATATTTGGTTCAGAGGTAGTTGGAAGAAAAGTACAAACATGGCAAATTGGCAGCTTACTATTAAAATGTCAGCCCTGGCTACAACAGTTACGAAGCCATCACGGAGAGTTTTGCATTTCCTTTAAAATCTGACACCGGAGTTGGTCACTATTTGGTCCCACATTATACATTATGAAATGCTTGATTCATCTTTCACAATATAGCTATAGCAATCTATACGCGACACAAGCCAACCAACCAACCCAATATTTTCAAACCTCATGTAACGACCTTGTTTTCTCCGTAGGACTGGTATAAATAATGTTTAAGAATTCAAAATTACTAATCCAATTTGTATCACAATCATGACCTTGTTACTGATGTAACTCTTTCTTCCAGGACGGGTCTGAAGCGGGTAATGGAAGGATCCCTTCAGATGGTAGGTAGGGAGGGCGAGGGTCGTATCATGGTGAAGTACTCCTCCCTCCCTCTGCCCTACGAGTCCGAATTCAGCATTCTCGACACTGACTACGACAATTACGCTGTTATGTGGGCTTGCAGTGGCATCGGACCGGTTCATACACGTAAGTACAACTGGTTTATCCCAGATATTGGGAAAAAACGGAAGCACAAGCTGAACTTGTTTTCACTATCTTTTGTTATTGCATGGAAAAACCAGTGATACGACGAAAAAGCAATGTCCACGGTTCATACATATTTTCTTCGTATTTCCATATTTGTAAAAACTAGGATAGTTTTTTATAGTCTTAGTCTAGTTCAGAAATAAACTAGTATTACAGGTAAGTTGGTCAAATATCTGTACTTTAAAATCTCGAAATGTTGTCTTCACTCTTCTTTCAATCGCATTACGATCTATAAAGCCAGGAATTATCTTTCAGTTACGTCAAACGTTCAGCGGGCATCGTGGTCAAAACTTAAATTTAACTAGATTTTTACCATCTGAGGTATCAGATACATACAATGTCAAAGTCGAAGTCAAATATTTTTATTCATTAAAATCACAAGGATCACTTTGAAACGTCAATTTTACTGCCTGTTCCTTCGCGACCAAGCCAGGAAAGAAAGGCAAGAAAACAAGGCTGGTTGTTTTTTTTAATGATCCTTTTACAATACATAATACAGAAAAGAAATTACGTCTAAATTGTAACATTTTGAACGAGTTGGAGCAGTTTCAATCCCAAGCTTCTCTATCATCTAAATAATCCGATATTTTATAATAGGCTCTTTTATAAAGATTTTGTTTAATTACGTTTTTAAATTTGTTAATTGTCAATTTTTGTACATAGAATAGAATAGAATAGAATAGAATAAATTTTATTTGACACACACAAAGAAACACAACGGATCACAAACAAAATAGTAGATAGACAGGAAAAATACAGTAGAATGAGATATTACGAGTATAACATGGGATAACATCCCTTGGGAGTTTGTTATAAAAGCGCACGCCTTGCCCTTTAAACGATTTACTAACTTTATGGAGTCTACAAGTGGCAACAGCGAGTTTAATACCTCACAGAATGTTTTATTGTTCAAACCAAATGTATAAAAAATATTTAACCCTAATATTTCATTAATTTCCTTAGAAAACACATGGCTCCTTACCCGCGACAGACTACCATCCCTCTCCATCATGCAAGGAGCGTACAACGTGCTCGACAGGTACAAGATCTCGAGGACGTTCTTCGTGAAGACCAACCAGGCTGACTGCACCATCCTGCCTGATCCCGCCGCGTCGCCAGTCGAGCGCTCCAGCGAAGTGGAGGCGGTGGTCGATGAGGCGAAGAGTGCTGTGGTTGTGGAGAAAGAAAATGTCGTTGAAGTAAGAATTTTCATTAACATTTTAACCCATAGATTTTTTTATAAAAGACTTACTCACCTGCCCGAGACTTTGCATGCGAGGTTGGCCAATAAAAACATTCCCCCTTCTTAAAACCCTCCTTCTGCGCAGTCGGGTAAACGCCTATGTCTCAATTGCAGTCATAATTTACTTATATACCAAATTTCATCGAAATCGGTTTAGCCGTTTGGTCGTGAAAACGTAATAAACAGACTACCGAGTTACTAAATCAAACTAGGCATAGGCAAAACGAATGCCAGAAAGCTTTCTCTTCTACTTAGGTATTTAAATTTTATATATTGCAGAATAATATAACCAATATTATAGTTTTAGTTGAATTATGAAATTAAAAAAATATATATATTCAATTAAGATAACCAATCTGCTCTTTTTATAAAACAATTTCTGTGAAATAAAAACTAGTGTAAACTATGTATCTGTGTTTAAAATTGACACCATACCTAAAGTGCAATCTGTTATATGTATAAGTGTTATGTTTCTAATAATTCCTCACTTCAACAGAAAAGCGTCGATCCTGTAGTCACCCCGGAGGTAAAATCGGAAGTCCCCCAAAAGAGAAACCCCGCACCACAAGCCCCTGGCGTTAAAATGGTCCCTCAACTGATCATGTCAGAGTCAGACAAGAAGGAAGAAAAAATGGACAAGCCAGAAGAGCCGATGAAGGAAATGCCAGAAAAAATAGAGGAACCCGAAATTCCGCCTCTGTAAATAAAATAACGTAGATCGATGGTCAGAAAACAATTCTTACGGGCTAATTGACAACATTTTGAAATGGAAAACTGCAACAATATCAAGTAGAATGCTTTTTGTCACATTATAACGTAATTCTGTCTGAGTGTGTGTCTGATCTGAAATATAATTTGTGAATAGACCCCTAGGTTTCTAAGAAATGTGATTAAAACTAAAGGGCTATTTTACCAAATAAGGAATGCGAAACAACACCTGGTGCTTAGTCAATTAGTTTAGCCTTAGGTCTTAGATTAAGAAGTAAGACATAACAAGCAATGTGAAATTAGATTTCTTCAGGCAGTTGTGTGAGAGTGCCGATTAGGTGGATGGCAATTAACTTTGATTGCATTTCTTTACACTCATTGCTTTGTCAAGCTTTCCTTGTTTGTTCCTTTTCTTTAAAATGGCTGGTATTTGCAATGCGATAGTCATTACAATGGTAATAAAAAGCGTTGTAAAACCAAAATGAAATAAAAATTACAAAAATATTACCTGCTGCCTTTATTTACACAAACTTCATTTGATAAAACTTACTCTGATATGGGCGAATATACAAAAGTTGGGTAACTTTTCAGAATATTTTGATTATGATAGTTTTTTAAATCAAATTCCTTCAAATTCGCATTATAAGATAACTAATCTAATAAATATATTGCTCAGGATAGGGCCAGTCACTTTTTAAAGTAGATGCGGAGATATTACGATTTTTCCGAATTTGACTGCCAGGGGACTGACGAGGGTGACAAAGTACTGATAAAACACACAACTTCATTAGATATGCAAGAAATTTATTACGATTTAAAAGAAATCTCTCAGAAACTAATAATGTCACATATTTAGAGTCTCACTTTTGATCTAAATTCACTTAAGTAACAATAAAAAATATTTATTTACGTAATAGGAACAACTTTCTCCACCTTTAATGCAGCTTTTTATTAACTTTATTTTACTTAACTACGTTGAAGTAGTTTAACTTAAAAATATAAATTTTCTAAGTAATCAACAAACTATTGAAACAAAAATATAACTCTCTCTGCCTTAAAAAGGTACCAATTAACATAATAACAGTTACCAAGTAATATTACCTCAGTCTTCAAAACAGCCTTCTGACATGTTTAATATCGTTATATTCAGCGTCACAGAAACAACTTAGTGACTTCATTGTAAGATGATTGGAAATGTAAACAGAGCCGGTCGTCTGATGTACCAAGAGCATCTCCTTAAAGGCGATCATTTGAGATGACTTGTCGTTAATCAAGGTATTCATCTGCTCGATATCACAGCCTTCAATCACCGTCACTTTTATACCTGGACATCTCTCGCGGATAACAGAAGTAAACTCCGTCAAGTCAGTTATATCACCTCCTGAAGCAATCACTTGATCAGCTGTTCGCTTGCATGAGGCCCCTACACCATCAGGTGCCCCCTTCCCGTGTCCGGCTTCATGAAAGTTCCAGGAATATTGCACAATATTAGGGTACATGTCTTGCAGTTTACAGCCCAATACATAAAACATAGATTTGTTCCTATATTACGTTACAGGACCATCGCTAAGAAAGTGAATCTTTTGAATGTTTGATGGCAGTAATGTCAGCACAGATTTTAGAATAGAATAGAATAATTATTTATTTCAGACAGTGTCCGTTCATACAAAATATCAACAACAGATTTAGGTTAGCGGTATTCACTGTTGTCAGAATATGTGTCTTTTTTAGAGCAGCAAGTTGAAGGTCCATGTTTTCGTGGACCGTGCAAGCACAAGTATCACGGTTTGATAGTTTAGGGGGAACCATCCAAAATGGTCGGAGTCGGGTAAATAGGGAATAACCCATTTTAAATGGAATGGGTTTTCAAGAACTTCTCATGAAGATTTTTCATACTGTCTTTATCTTTTCTGTTTTTAATTTGTTTACGAGACATAAATTCTTTCTTGCCTGCTGCTTGGCGGCTGTTAGAATCATCTTCTAAAAATTGCTGAACTAGACTTAGCACTTTAACTGTGACTTTTTTTTTGCTGGTTATATCCTGCTTTTTATAAGTCACTGCTTTGTTTGGTATTCTCCATATTGTCGTATTTGTCTACCACATTTCCGGATATAGCTTGTTTGAACTTTCTTTTATCTTCATGGCGCTTTATTTTAGTGTAGTTTTCCTCTAATTGAATTTTGATAACTTCTCCGAAAAGGATCTTCTTCGTTATATCTTTGCTCATTCCTTCAATTCTGGTTTTCGGAGATTTTTCCACAGATTTTACAATTTTCTCTAACTTCCTTTTGAATCTTCTATATTGTTGACACTGATTGTTCAGTTTAGTTTTTAGTTTTGAAACCATTGCTTTCATCTCTTTTAATTACTTATTTCTGTACTTTCTGTCTTTCACTTCTCCTCTTTGCTTCATTTGCTCTTCGATCACAATGGGCTGTTCACAAACTATTGGTTGCGCTTCATCGTCAGTAGTTGAAGGAGTATTCTGGCGTACAAAATTATCAGTATTATTTTTCATAAGTTGTTTTTTTTGCCTGTAATTTGATGAATATTTTTTTCCATTCTTTTCTACTTAATCGTTGCTCCCGAGGTGTCATGTCTTTAATATTTTTTCTTTGTCCCTTTTCTTTTTTTAAGTATTGCAACCTTTGTTTCTCTTTGTATTCATCTAACTTAATGGGGTCGCTTTTAATTCTAGCTAAGCGAGCCTTTTCGGCTTATCTATTCTTATTCAATATATCTCTATCCTTAGACATGTTTTGTTTTTTTAGGAGCCATGATGTTTTAAACTGAAATAAGTAAATAAATGCTTAGACACGCTCAAAAAGTCAGTACCCTGGAAACACGTCAGTCCTGTGGCGCAATATCAGACAACGGACTGACGCCAACGGACTGACGGAACAACCATGAATTTGAAATTATCTTTAGAACTAACGTTTATTTTGATATTTTCGAATATCAAGAAGCTACATTTTAACAAATCAAAGTTAACTATGTATAAATTAAAATATAACACAGATTTACAAGGAAATAGCGACTCACCATAGGACTGAAATTTTGTCTGGATCGGCACGTGTTCACACGACAAACACAACTCTAGCACTGGCACAGTAATGACGACCAAATAATGGCGCGGTCTGCAGCTAACTTTAGTACCAACCTTGAATTATTACGTGAATTTGAATTTGAGTCACCGGTATTTAGCGGGAAATTCAAATTCGAACAATACACAACGGACTGACGAATAAAACTGAACACAAAGTTTCTTATTGTTTTTACAAAAACGATGAGAATATTATATTATGAAAGTTGTGATTATAATTATTAGATACATCACAGATTATAGTGAAATAGTAAGTTTAATTATATTAAAGGTAATATTTAATACACAGCTATTTGATTGCGCGGTTTTGAGGTTGTGACACGCCAAAGTACTGACTTTTTGAGTATATATTGTGAAGTTTTACAAATTTGTATTTAAAATGAATAGCTGAAATTGGGTGACCAAATAAAACGCTTTTAATTGTTTTAAAATTAGTCATAAAATATAAATAAAATATAATTATACATCGTTTTATTGACTGATGACATCGAGTTACCCAATTTTTGTACAAACACCCATATATAATAAATCGTCACATAGGATTGAAAAGATAAATAGACCATAAGATACGGGGGCACATAAAATTAAATGAACCCTAATTCCCTTATCAATAGAATTCAAATTCGATTAAACAAAGTAAGTCAATATAAGCACAGCAACACAACATGATATCACAAAAGCAGTTTCCAACAGAAATGCAACCTAATTTTCATCGCATTAAAACATAGATTCGCTTGCAACGTCATTTCGAGCCAAAAATGTCAAAAGGAAAGGGTCTGATTGTATTGGTCAGGCTGATACTGAGCTTCCACTCCCGGCCGCTATCCCACTACTGCCCGATACGGGTACTTTTGGCTGCTGGGTTTCCCCCCTGGCCCGGTTCGCACCTCCTTAGATAACCTGCACCGCCCAGACTCCTCCGGGCGGTCCATATTAATACCAGGCTTAGTGTGGACGTCCAGTCAACATGGAACGCGCAGCACCAGTGGTTCCCGACCTCAAACCATCCTCCCATCCCGACCTCCGAGAAGCCGGATTACAGGAGACGCCACGCTCCCAGTCGAAGTACACTGCGAAATTATCCATCACTTCAATCAAAGCGGACGTAGGTTCGAATCTTGGTGATCTAGATTAAAAATATTAACTATTTCCATTACATTTTTCCTTTTAATTTTATTAATATTTTTGTAACTATGGTGTTTATAAAATTCCTACAGAAATAAAGAAAATAGAAAGTAACACAATATACAATGATAAAAGCGACATCTGCATAAGTAACGAACTAAGTAAGTAGGTAAGGTAGCAACCAGTTTCAGAGTAACATGCATAGAGGGCGCTTATAACGACTGTAATATAAAAACAAATCATCGAAGAAATATGATAAAATTAAACACAATAAAATGAATAATCTGATAGAATTTGTAACAAAAGATGCAAACTCTTACTGAAGATCGATTTTGATTTAGACTACACCTTTATGAGAAGTATACCTACACGAGAAGTGACAATAATTTAAAATATAGTCTTAATTTTATACAAACTAAGTACCTACCTATGTACCTACTACTTTTTACTTAAGTTAGAACCAATACAATTAAGATAATTTTAATTAATTAAAATATTATTAGATTACTAAATTAGTAGTAAAAACACTTTCAGATAATTACCTGAAAATGTTTCTATATAAGTTAACTATAAGATTATGAATTGACGACCTCCGTGGCGCAGTGGGCGTATAGCCGGCTGTGACGCAAAAGGTAGCGGGTTCGATTCCCGCCGCGGGACAAATGTTTGCATGATTTACAAATATTTGTTCCGGGTCTGGATGTTTTTCTATATATTATAAGTATGTATTTACAAAGAAAAAAAAGTATATAAGTATTATATCAGTTATCTGGTTCCCATAGTACAAGCTCTGCTTAGTTTGGGGCTAGATAGCGCTGTGTGAAATGTCCACCAATATTTATTTATTTATATTTATGAATAGGTATGTAATCCGTCGTTTCTTTTTAAACAGTTAGGTAGACTATGTTCTACTACCTACTCATTTTAATGTTGCTTTTTTAGCAGATTGTCTTAATAAGATATATGTAACTTTATTTTAACGTGTCACACTTTCGTAGTGAACTCAATAATTATATTTTTTCACATATTAATTAGAAATTAAATCCTAAACATTACAAATTAGATTAGAGCTCACGATTTAGTAAGGGGCTTAACTTTTTAATAAAATTAACACAAAAAAGTATTTATAATAACAGTCTCTGAACAGTTATTCATAAATATCTTGAATGGATTCTATTCGACTCCTAGCGGTGAGCAGTCAACACATGACCGTCAGAAAAGCCGGTCCAGCGTGCCGTATGCGGAAGTACCTATCCAAAAAACAGTGTCGTGTTTGAGTGTTTATATTGTTAGTCAAGAACACGAAGAAGATATAAACGGTAAGCTATCAAAAAAAAATACACGACATTCCCGGCTCGGACATTTTTTAAATATTTTTATGCAGGTTTCTTTCAAAGTGAATTAAATCTTATGCCTTAGGATTTCCTCCTACTGACTCAACTCAATTAGGCACATACGTATCTAAATGTACAAATTTTAAAACTTCCCAGCTTAGCTAGTAGGTTTGACTAGTGGTATCGACTTTCGCTGCTATACATATATCGTGGATTCAAACCTTAGCATTAGTTTCGCGTATACGTACCCCAAACTAACTAGTCACTGACCAAAAAATTACTATAACAGCACAAAAGAACATGGCAATCCCTGTAGAACAAATTTTAATAGTTTGGAAAAATTAATCAAATATTTCGCATATCAAATATCTGGTATGATCACAATAATGACTGTACATCTTAATACATTTAGTATAGAACTAGGAAGTGAAATTTGTTGTGCTGGTCCATTAACCTTGAAAACTTTTAAGTGCTAAGTAGATAAAAAAGTACTATAAAAACAATCCGACCTGCTATGATGCTAACAAATCAAATGTAGGTATTAGGGTGTTTGATGTACACGCACAAAAATGAAAGGGGTTGTTTTGATGAGCATAATAAATAAATTTGTGAATTTACCATAGCAATGTGAAATTTATTTTGGCATGTAAAAACAAACACTCTAATAAACTTATGTTCTGCATTGTATAATGCTTGTCATCTAACCACAGATTGGTAACGTCAGTATTGGTGACGTTTCGAGATATCTCTTGTTGTTCCTTTCTCACCCAAAACCCGCGGTAATTTCCGAAAGAGATATCAAATCAGCCTTTATTTTTGGATGTCGATTGCAAGAGTAGGCAGTAAGTTTTATATCGAATTAAACGCCTAAACTTAGTCGATTTTCTTAAAAATTTAATAATATAACTAGTAGTGTTTTTTTCGAGAAGTCTTTTTTTATGTTCTGAGAAACCGTCACTTAAATACGTCAGTATATTATCAAACACCCTATATATGTTAGTCTGTAAGTTATTTATAGTTATAGACCCTTGTATTTATGCTGCCTTATTATTATGATATATAAATAAATAGATATCCAAAATATTTTACAAATTTGGCTCTATAAGTCCACAACTGTAAGGTCCATCACAGCTGTCAGCTTTATCCCTCTAATCTAACCGGATTCTTCAAGGTGCCCCTCATTCTATAATAACAGTTACCCCGTAAGAATATCAACCATATCTACGCTCGGGTTTCTAGAGTGGATCGGTCATTTTACACGTACATAACATACAACAGTAACATACATATAGTCCTTACCTGACACTAGGATTCCCAGTGTCGTGGGTATAAACTACTGGCTCGCCCCGAACTGAGATCTCACGAGTCCCCAACAACAAAAAAAATCCGTAATCTTTGACTATCAAAATAGTGCCACGGAAATACACAACCACTTGACCTACATTTTCATTCAAATTACAGGTAACGGGAGTTCATGTAATTTGGATACTCTTTTTTGGGGTAGAAATTGCAGTTATTCTGGATTTCAGTCTTTTGCCTATAATTGTGTCATTAAAGCTACACGCATACCAAACAGCACTGTGGGGTCACTGGTGTAGGTACCCTGTGAATTTTGTCAAAGTTCCGTTTTTATTAAGGCTAATAACTTAAAAACTACAAAGTTTAAACTAAAAATAAAAATGGGGTCGAAATGTACTCACAAAGATCTTTTAATAGACGTGCCACTAGACCAGATAGTTCCATTTTTTTTTTACCCTTCTAGAACCCTAATATCTCAACAACCCCCCTACACATTTTTAGCTCATTTAGTCACACCAAAATTGTGTCATCATTACCTACCTGTGTACCAAATTTCACGATGATCGGATAAACGCTTCGAAAGTTATCTTCGGACAAACAAACATACATACATGCAACGCCGATTTGCCCAATTTGATTTGGAGACCTCGCTTCGCTCGATCAAAAACTACGAGTGCCTACTATGATACAATAATATCCTGACCCGGTCAAATTTATACAAGTAGAATTGGTAAACAGTTGACCAATTTTAAAATGGTTTTGCCCTCCATCTTCGTCAGCCTTCATCCATTCCTTGAATCCTTTCTTAACCTATAAGTGCGACGAAATGTAGCTTGCTTCGTTTAAAAGCACTTATAAGCATGATTGTTGAGACCTCATAGATGACAATCACAACCCACATGGCCGCCAAGCTTTTAACACTTCATAAAAGCCACGAGCAATGAGCCGGCTGCCGCTAGATGCACACTGTGGAAAGATAGGAACCCCCAGATGGGGTCCCCACCGTCTGATTTCGTCCTCCCACGGGAACAGTTACCAGTTTAATCCGGGTATGATCTGCCGTGGCCATTTTGGAAGTCCTTAAACAGGCTTCGCACATAGGTTGGCCGCTGCAGATTTAATATGTATTATACAAATTTCCCCTTATTTACGGGAATGACGCCGCGCCGGTTAATTCATCTTGTGTGATGGGAATGAATACTACCGGAATTGAACCCGCGTCTGCCTCTGCTATTTATTAAAACCATGGAGTCCCAATGGCCTCGGCCTATCGTAGACCTAGTCACAATCTGTGTCATAGACCTACCGGTATTTATGTACCTACTACATTCGTTTGATCCACTGAAGAACAAAGAGAATGCGAACAATTCTATTGGGACCATTATAGGTGCAAGTTCAACGGCGGTTGTGGTACAAGTGAGAGCACATAAGCGTATAAATACATTCGTTTGTTGTCTGTTAGTTGCCATCAATTCAGTGTTGTTTTCGTATACACTTGGCAATAGGCATATAATTACGATTAAAGTCATGTAAGTAGGTAATTGTTTCAAATCTTATACAAACTTTATACCAACTCTTCTTTACCCTACTAACATAATTAACTAGCTAGCTAGTGTTTATGTTATTTATCCTCCATATTATGTAGTGTAGTTTATTTATATATTATTTGTATGTATTTAAGTTTATGTTTATTATTATACATAATCAATATGTAGGTATATATTATTTTATGGGTTCTGTTTATGTATATTTTATGTATGCTTAAAGGTACTCTTACACCGCCGTCTTTTGATTTTTGTACATCCTCTCCATCCAAAAGTTATCTGGAAGAGTTCGCTTTTAGCGACAAGACCGCCCATTGTACCGTTATTTATTGTTTATTTCCTTTGTTACTGTATTTTTGTTTCGTGTGCAATAAAGAGTATTTCATTCATTCATTCATAATTATTTCATCTAGGACCTGCTATTATTTGTTTGAAAAATTGTATATTATCAGCCTAAGGACGTTTGCCTAACGAGAAACGAGATTATTTGAACCGAACGAGACGTCGTCCCGGTGACAACAGCGTGCGGTGGACACGCGGCCATAGTAAATGTATGGATCTATACTTTGGCGCTGTCATTTCGTCCTCGGCGACGGCGTGGTGGACAAACGCCTTAAGTATTACTTTTTCCGGATAACAGACGAATGGAGACGTGGGCAGTACCCAGATATCAATATTACTAAACTGAACAGAATTGAACATTTCGGTCAGCTGTCTCGTCTCGCTCTTTATACAGGGTGTGGCGTAATGAGTGGATAATAGGGTACCTGCGGGTAGGGGCCATTGTGGCGGTTCAGAAAAATATTTGTTATGCTCAGTAAAAGTGCCTCGGTTTTCGAGATATTCGACATTTTCGAAATTTAAGAAATATTTCACCCTTCGTCACTATTTTTGGCGCCAAGACTGCAAATGAATTTTTTTTTCTATCTATTTTTTGGATAGTATTCTTGGATAGATGTGCTATCGAATGGAAACTATTATTTTTATAACACAAGCACAGTTATGTTTTTAAAATAAGATTTCACTAAAATTTTACTTGCTTTCGTTTGTGTTCCTGACCTTTACCCTTCTGTGGTGTAAAAAAATGTATGGTCACTTGAATACCAAATTTAAAAAAAATTAGCCTATTTCATCGAGATTCCGAAATGGTATATTACATGGTATTTCCACAAGTTGATTCAAAAGTAATTCCTATTAAAATGGGTAGAGCTAATTATTATAAAATTACAAATAGTACTAAAATTTACTTCATTACTTAAAATCACCTAAAAACGTTAGTTTAAAATTCGGTAATGAAATAAAACGAAACAATAAATTTTAAATGCATTTCATTTATTAAATTTACTATTACAAAAGGTGTTCGAAAAGGCCACCACGTGCTCTGATGCATGCTCTGCACCTTTTGATAAAAGATCTTTTAATCCTGTTCGCAATTCTTTGCTCTGTGATTTTCTGAGCAGCTAATCGCACACGCTCCCGTAGCTGGTCCACTGTATTGATTGGGTCTTTATAAACCTTTTCTTTAAGGCATCCCCAGTAAAAAAAGTCCAATGGGTTGAGGTCTGGTGAACGAGGTGGCCACAAAATTGTCCCCAAACGACCGATCCATCGTCGACGATATGTTTCATCGAGGTATTGTCGAACATTTCGGGCGTAATGAGCGGGGAAACCATCGTGCTGCAACCACATTCTTCTTCTATCTTCTAATGAAACATCTTCTAATAAAAGTGGAAGTTCGTGCCGTAAAAAATGTAAATACGTTTCTGCAGTCAATGTTCCAGACAATTCGAATGGTCCGATGATTTTGCCATTTAGAATTCCAGTCCATAAATTAATTTTGAACTTGTACTGGGACCTGTCTTCTCTGGCCAAATGAGGGTTTGTACGCTGCCAACTGTGCAGATTGTGCATATTAAAATACCCATCTTTTTTGCACGTGGATTCGTCGCTCCACAAAATTTTATCGAAGAAATCGGGATCAGCGTTCATTTTTCTCAGCATTGTTTGGCAAAATGCAACTCGTGCAGGGTAATCTCTTGGATACAAACATTGCACGCGCTGGTAGTGAAAAGGATGTAATTTTTCTCTTTTTAAAATTCGGTGCACTGTTCTTGCTGACATGCCAGTATTAGAGGCTATTACGCGCACAGATGTGGTCGGATCAGCAGCAATTTCATCAAGTACGTCCTCTTCATTATGTACTTGTGGCCTCCCAGAACTCGTGCCACCGATGCCACTTTCAGGAATTTGACCTTCCATGTAAGCATTGTGTACGCGAATAAACACACGATAATTGGGATGGCGTGCATTGGGAAATCTTTCCCGATACAGTGCTGCTGCTCGATTGGCGTTAGCACCACACTCGCCGTAGATTAAATGCATTTGCGCATATTCAGACGCAATGTATAGCTGAGGCATTGCAATCAATATGCAATACCAAAAAATCCAAGTTACAAAGCAAATCAAGTCCGAGATCACAGCCCAAAATCGTTAGGTTCACAAAATTAAGACGTCCAAATCGCTAGGCAAAACAAAGTCCGAAATCACTGCACAAAATCGACGAGTATCAATCCAAAACAGGATAACACGTTGTTGTACGGGAGTAGTATGATAGCACACTGACTCGAAAATCATAAAAATGCGTTACGCGAAACGATAGTTCTCTTTCACTCATAGCATGAAAGAGCAAGATAGACATAGTGTCGATTGCCGCTGTGCCGGGAACCAATATGTTCCAAGAATTACTAGTAGTTCTGCGAACAGTAGACAATTATTGCTAATAATAGTTAAAAATATTTCTTTAAATTACGCCTTGATAAGTTTGGTAGGAATTAATTTTGAATCAAGTAGTGACAATGATATGTAATATACCATTTCGGAATCTCGATAAAATAGGCAAATTTTTTTAAAATTTGGCATTCAAGTGACCATACATTTTTTTTACACCACAGAAGGGTAAAGGTCAGGAAAACAAACGAAAGCAAGTAAAATTTTAGTGAAATCTTATTTTAAAAACATAACTGTGCTTGTGTTATAAAAATAATAGTTTCCATTCGATAGCACATCTATCCAAGAATACTATCCAAAAAACAGATAGAAAAAAAATTTCATTTGCAGTCTTGGCGCCTAAAATAGTGACGAAGGGTGAAATATTTCTTAAATTTCGAAAATGTCGAATATCTCGAAAACCGAGGCACTTTTACTGAGCATAACAAATATTTTTCTGAACCGCCACAATGGCCCCTACCCGCAGGTACCCTATTATCCACTCATTACACCACAGCCTGTATTTGTGGTTATAAACCGTAGCGCTTCATCCAATAACATACGACCCTGCATCTGAAGATACCGTTACACGATACTGTACATGCAGCTGCAAGGACGCTCGTCTACTTCTCAAGCGGTCTAGGTCACCTCTTTACCACTTATGTACTTTGAAACTACATCACGGACTTGCTCGATATGTCGAACAGCTCCGTTTGTTGCATAGTTTTATAGCAACTGGTGAAAGCTGAATATTTGCGAGCAGAATGACTATTGCCTAGGACAATAACTGTCGAAAGTTCTATAAAACACTAACTGACTCACCATCTGCGTCGAGCGCAAACATAAAAAAAAATGTTTGTAAATTTTCTCCTCACGGCTTGACCGATTTTGATGAATTGTTGTAGTTGGGTTAACCTGGATGCGTATTAACTATAGTTTAAAAAAAGAATCTGACCTTGACAACAGCACCACCTACCGGGTCCAACTATAACCAAAAATCATCCAAGAGACACCAAAAGTACAAAAAATACATCAAAATCGATTGAGCCGTTTTAGCAGAAGAATTACACACGCACACCGGAATATATATTATATAAAAAAAATCTAATCTCAGACTAAAATCCTGCAATGCAGTTTACCGCAAAATTTAGATACTTAAATCAAATTAATTTGATGGATCCAACGTACCTAGAGGTCAGATCTCATTTTCATAATTTCCTAATTGTGTTTTATATTACTATTTTTAAATGTTTTTATTTTATCTTTTATCATTTGGATTTTTTTAAATTGATTGTAGTCAAGCGCTTGACCACTACCTCACTTGGTGATAAGAGATTGTGTGATCGAAGATGAAGCACGCTTGCTTAAAAAGACCCTATTCACTCTGGACCTGAAGACTCAGAGATTATACTGGTTCGGTAAAACATACTCCGGAAGTGAGTTCCACGCCTTACTTGTCTTCAACAAGAGAAGTTGAAGCAAATCGTTTGGTACGTAAAGATACTCTCTACCAACATGGAGTGGCCTATTTATTTAAATGTACCTAATAGTTTGAATACTCAACCACCTGTTGTTATTATAATAAGCTCTTATCATTCAAACTTTTACTTAACATCACAACAAAAAAAAAACGTGTCAAGCAACAGTTAATGGTAAATTAGTAATGACCTCTTTCGAAGAAGACATTCCTCTTTTCAAAAGTAACTGTCAAGTAGTCACGGGTTATTAACCCAAGCTGCATACATTTAAATAAGTTATCGTAGTATCTAATAGGTTAAACGAGCTGTTTATTTTATACTTACCGCAACTTATTCTCGCTATTTAAACACTTATTTTGCACCTATATTAGCATTGGTAATAAGTTTTTTGTTGAATAATTACTTTTTAAAAACAAGCTTTTGTTAATTTCATAATCGGAACCGCATACAGATTTAAATGAGCCCAAACACTAGTAGCCTACTATAATCCATTCAGAAGTTTCGTTATCTAGCATACGTCGCCATCATGAGACCACCTCCATGGTACCATATTATTGCATTTTCACCGAAGTTACATATGTATTCCAAATTTCAGCTCAATCGGTTGAGGGGAACGGGTTTAAAATGTTGCAAGATTCCACCCGGACAAACATTGCAAGTTAATAAAAAGCTAGTAAAATATGTGTAACTTATAAAAAAAACATAAAAACACTAGCTGTTGCCCGCGACTTTATACGCGTTGCACTACTAAATGTGTAGGTAACTAGAAATAAAGAAAAACTAGTGTAAAGTGGTAACGAAGGCCAAAACAATTTTGTATAGAAACTTGACACCCCATTTTTATCCCTGGGAGCTGTGAGTGGGATTAGTGTGATTAACATGAATTCTCGCAATTTTAACTACGATCCATAGATTTTCAACTGTGCGCTTCTATGCTTATACATTGCAAATTATTAAAAAGCTTGTAAAATGCGCAAGTTTTATGCGAGAGCATATCTAAGGATGCTTTATTCTTTATGCTTGAATATATAGGTATGAAGTAATGATTATAATGTCAAAAATGACTATACGAAGTATGTCGGTTAAATTAAGTTTGAATATATCTTTTTTTTTCAGAAATATCTTGCTTGAAAAATCCTTTCTCATCATCAACAGCCCAAAATTATCCACTTATGAGTACCTGTACTTTTAATTGTTATATTCTAAGTAGCTATCTAGGCTAATCCACTGCAGTTATCCTTTTCCATATTTATTAGTCACCAATTCAATACTAACTGGAACACAGTCGTTAGATTAATGCCGTATGTAGATTTATTGAAAAACAATTGGAAAATTGCTTTATTCTATTTACTATACTTTACAAGCTAAATGGATTTGTTGTGAAAGTATTCATTGTATAAGATTAGGTACCTATATAAAGAACCTAAATAACAATGTCCCGCCCGCATAAAAACACAATGCAATAAGTATTTGCAATGGAAATCATTGCAGGGTTGTTTGTTTACAAATTAAAACAATGGGGAATCTAAATTAAGAAAGAACAAACGTATACATATCATCAAAATTTTACTCAAGTACAATCATATACGTAATAGACAAAACTTGTGAGAATCTCAGGGCCAAATTACATATTAAAACCAATACTTAAAAAATACTTGACAATAATAGCCAAGCCTTCAGAAAAATGACTGTATGTGACTGTGTATTATAGTAGGTATATTGCCTATTATCATGAGTGCAACCTAACACACCCAAAAAAGCAAAGAGACTGAAATCTTATCTTGTATCGTATTTACCATATAGTTTCTAAGATAGTGTAGTTGGCTCTAGTTATTTAAAGATAAAGATAAATGCGTTTATTTTGTTACCAATACAAAGAATCATTAAACTAGGCTTAAAAGCGATAATTGTGACAAAAATGATAACTCATTTGCTATGGTAGATTCGCTCGGCCATAGCGCTGGTCTTCCATGGTCGCCGTGGTAGCGGATAGTGGCTAATGCGAGAAACAGGCACAGTATCGATACGATTACCGTTATGTACCTACTTATGACTACTATAAAGTTCAAAATATAATCCATAATTTTTTTTATTCATACTGCAACAATTTTATTACATGATTACCAGCAAACTTGATTTTAGATTATCTGAAATCAATAAATCAAGTTTGCGGGTATGATTTTATTTGTTTAAGTGACTTGTATGTGTTGTATCATGAAATAGAATCATAATAATTATGACGACATCAATAAAATATATAAAGGTCAGCCTCATTGTGTAATTTAGCAATGTCATGCATACAAATCAAAACTTAGGATTTTACAATTGATTGATTGATTGATTGAAAATACTTTATTGCACTTATAAAACTAATACAAAGGCGAACTTAATGCTAAAGCGCATTCTCTTCCAAATAACCTTTGTATATTGTAGATAAAGATGTAAGATGTAAAGAAAACTTATATCTAGGAAATATGCTTTCTTATGAGAAAGGAGCGGTAGAGTATTGTCATCGAGATATTATATCTCCTCCATGAATTGTATTATTTATAATATTGTACTCAGGACTTTACATCGATATCTATATTGAAGTAAAATTATAGAATCTGTGCATTTTTCACTAAAAAAAATCCATGCCTGAGATTTGACCATAACCAACTGTTTTTCATTATGGTTTCATTAAATCGTTCCAGATGTCGCTGTTACGAGACATAGCAGTATACCTGTGTGGGTTTGTGATGCTGAGGCTGTGTGACGCACAGATTGTTCTCCCAGGACCCTGTCCTGATGTGCAGGCCATGCCAGATTTCGATGGTGCGAGAGTAAGTACATTTCACATTTTACTATGTAAGTGGGCAGTGGTCTCAGGATTGCTGCATAAGTGGAGGAGAGTTTGTAGTCAAAATGGCCTGCAGTGGCTTAGTTAATTGCATACGTATAGTTATTTTATTAACGTGATAATATACCTCATTATCGAACCGCTCGAGACTTTACACTCGTAAGGTTAACTGCAATTTTATCAAGTGAACTAACTGTACGTTTCTACTGCGGGATAACTTTTATTGGAGTACGAATGACGGCTTAGAATTAAAAACACACACATTTGTATTCCTTTTCAATTTACTGTTAATAATCATAATTAGTATACTGTTTCTCAAATATTTAATAGTCATGTAAATAAGGTATATAGCAGAGTGTAATTTGAAAGAGTACAAAAGCAATACTAAAGATTTAGGCAACTATATAAAACTAGGTTTTACATTGTCCAAGTACGACTTCAAAGCTAGAGAATTAATCGCTGTTTATCCTACACCCAACAGATCTCACCCTACACTTAAATTTCCATAACAGAAAAGTAATATCTCTCAAAACATTTGTTTTATATTTCAGTATCTAGGCAAGTGGTATGAAGCTGAGAAGTACTTCTTCCTATTCGAGTTCGGTGGCAAATGCATCACAGCCAACTACGACCAAAAGGAGAATGGAATCATCGGTGTTGTGAATAAGCAGATCAGTATCCTGTAAGTTTTTTATTCCTTTTAAAAGTAGTCAAGTTTTAAAGAAGTCAAGATCTGCCATTACATCTATGTCACCATCTTCTATTGTTTTTTTTTGTCTATGTGTTGTGGCAAATAAATGTTTTCATTTTCATTTTATTTTTCAAGTAACAGTTTTTTTGAGAAAAAATGGCTTACGCTCAACCCTATGCTCCAAATGCATTTATGATGTACCTACTAATATTTGTATTCGGATAATAACTCAAAGTTCGCTACAATACTGGTCAAGCCAATTGTTGAATTCGACCTCGTAGGTCCAACGAGTTTCAATCATAAATTATCAACGGTTGTCAAAGATTTTCTACTCATTCCCGTCTTAAGATTATTATCATAAAACAGCGGTCGTTTTTATTACATTTTGTAAGAAAATATGTGGGGTGTTTCACAGTTGTAAATTAGTACTTTATACCTTCATTCCTTTTCATGCCATATCGTGCTGTAAATGCTGTAATCATGCTTTTTCTTTATTTTATCATACAGAATCTCCTTTAAAAATCAGAATGTGGGTCCCCAATCCTAAATTACATCATATTTCAGTATGTGTAGATACCTCATTTCCGACATATAAGAAGAAATGTATTGGAAAAAGAGATATTTTTCTCAACGCAAAAATCTGCATAAGCTCAGCTTATAATTTTACCTTTTCAGCTCTGGTGTCCAATCAGAGATCCAAGGAGAAGCGAGCCAGGTCAGCCGTTCGGATGAAGGGAAGCTGTCAGTTCGGTTTCCGTCTCTGCCTGTGAACATCGCAGCACCATACTGGGTGGTGGATACTGATTATGACAATTATGCTGTGGTCTGGAGCTGTTATGAGTTCGGGTTCTTTCACACACGTAAGTTGATTTTATACTATAAGCATGGAGTGCAATGCTATACGTTGCACATTATATTGAAGATAGGTTTATAGAACGTCCTTGTATTTGTAAAACTATAATATTCGTTCTAAGTACACAACTCTAGATCGGTGAATTGACGTAAACTGAAGATCCATCGATCTGGATGTCTGCCAATACAAGCCAAACCCGTAATATCTACTATCGAAAGTTGGCTGAATCGCGAGAACTAGGTCAGATACAGACTATTAGAATACTGACCTGATGGGGCATACCTTCAAAGTTTCTAGTAAAATGGGTACATCAATTTTTCGAGAAGAAAAATCTATTGGTGCACGGTCGGGATTGGAACGGGTTCTTTAGATAAGTAGGTATGTACAGTATCTTTTTTCGATTTCAGGAAACGCATGGATCCTGACCAGAGCAAGGAATCCTCAATCATCAGTGCTAGACAAGGCCTATGAGGTCGCCGATAAAAACAGAATAAGCAGATCTTTCTTCATGTCAACCAACCAGCAGGACTGTCCAGATGAATAACTAAAGTAAAATGATACAACTATAATTAGTTATGTCTCCCTAAAGAGACTTTACAATACTTTTGCATTTATTCACATAAGAAAAACTACGAATTGTGTCCATTTTCATGACCTTGATGCTTATGAATTTGGACACAAAATTATGACCTAAGTAGAATTTATTTTAGATCTTGTTTATGGATTTCCTATAGTTGACTTGTTATTATATTTTGTAATATTCTAGACACATAAGGGAAGGTAAATAGTTATTTTTAAGAATGCACATTATATTAGCCATTTATCTACGACTTAAATAAATTAAAGCCTTTACAAAACTTGCTTATCTAATAAAACATACTTTTACTTACAAACATCTAACAACAGAAGTAAAAACTAGTATCTAGACCAGAAAAGTGATTCTCTTTGCTTATGCAACGTCATATAAAATTCGAAAAACAACAACTTTGTCGCCAAACTCGATTTTCTTTACTAAAATAGCCACCAAATACGCAAAGGCTATCTTCAGAAGTCGATCTAGGTGGGAGTACTGTCATCAGAGTGCCAACTTTTTCTGAAAAAAAAACATCATAATGTTATGACTTTTATAGTTTTAAAGGACAAACCCGAAGAGAGAGGAGCAGTGTAGGTAATATTTCCTAATGTGTAAAACCTAAAAAAACTGATTTCCTTCATAAAATCAGTTATCTGAGATTTATTAAAAAAAGAAACAATTCAACCATTTGTACCAGGCAAATTTTTGCACTGCTAATCATCGTCGAGAATTCACGAAAATCACCATGCCATACTTTTCCGATGGTTCCAAAGGGCCGCCATACCAAAGGACTCTCAAAACTTTTTGTACCACCCTATAATTTTTTTACCAGTTTTCTGTATGATCAATTGATCATAAATCGAAGTCTGATAATGCCATACCTATGGAGGGGGGGAAATGTGTACAATATTTTTTCAAAATTGGGTACGGAATTTTGTTTATTTTGCGCAGTAGAGACACTGATGGAGAGCCGGTTTTTATGGCCTTGGACTCGATTCTATACGAGTAATATGGGTGTTCTGTATGGTGTTAAAAAAACTATTCTACCTTTGTTCGCCGATGGCTTCGGCATAGCTTGGTGGTGGTGGAATATTGTCGCTTTTGGTCTTAGTCGGAGGCTTCGCTGGCGGTGCCAGCCTATCTTCTTCGGCCTCTTCAGGAATGGAGTCACGGCGTCTGGTGTCGAATTCGGAGAGGACCGGTTGCGAGATGTTGTTTCTCGTAGGCAGGCCGAGAAGGGCTAGTTTGGGTGCGCTGTGAGCTTGCTGTAATAAATAAATATTGCTGGACATTTCACACAGCGCTATCTAGCCCCAAACCAAACAGAGCTTGTACTATGGGAACCAGATAACTGATAGAATACTTATATACATTTTTTTTTGTATAAACATACTTATAATATATAGAGAAATAACCAGACCCGGAACAAATACCTGTAGATCATGCAAACATTTGTTCCGCGGCGGGAATCGAACCCGCTACTCCTGCGTTAAATAATAGTATAAAATATACTAGTAGTTCGCCCCGAACTGAGATCTCGCGAGTCTGCCATAAAAACAAAAAAATATAACTCGTAATCTTTGACTATCTAAATAGTACGACGAAATAAATAACTAACTAACTCGACCTACAGTTTCATTCAAATTACAGGTAACGGGAGTAATGTTAATTGGTTACCCTTTTTTGGGTTACAAATTGCAGTTATTCTAGATTTCAGACTTTTGCCTATATTTCTGATATTTAAGCTACACGTATACCAAATTACAGCACTGTGGGTTCACTGGTGTACTCTGTGAATTTTGTCAAAGTTTAGTTTTTATTATATCTAATAACTCAAAAACTACAAAAACTTTACTAAAAATAAAAACGGGGCCGAAATTTACTAATGAAGACCTTTTATTTGACGTCTCACTTGACCTAATAGTCCCATTTTCATATTTTTTACCCCTCTTGAACCCCAATATCTCAACAACCCCTAAAATTTTTAGCTCATTGAGTCACACCAAAATTGTGCCATCATTACCTACCTTTATACCAAATTTCACGATGATCGGATAAACGCTTCGAAAGCTATCCTCGAACAAACAAACATATATACATAATTACATACATACATACAACGCCGATTTGCTCAAGTTGCCAAATTGATAGTAGTAGCAATATACTAAGACCATATTTGTAACAATAGCCGTTGAGCAATGTATTTAAATGTCAACGCCGGACTTGATATCATATGGTCCCAGGATTGATTCCCTTAATCAATCCTGGGACCATTTAGGTACACATCATATCTAGAGTCACCGAGTCGTGGACTCTGAAACTTACTGCATTCAATGTTTTTTTGTGGTACCGCTATTGAAAAACTCTTTGAGACATTTTCACTTTTTGACTTACATTCGGGCTGAAATGATGATGCACATCTTTTAAATATTTTCTCAGTTCATTGGCGCCAAAAATTACTATAATTATTTGGCGATGCTTTTCTACGTAGATGTTAAATCAATAAACTTATAGATAGAGGAAGAAAACAGGTAATCATAGCTATAAATTTGCATCAATACAT
The DNA here is from genome assembly GCA_963924445.1 of Philereme transversata. Taxonomy (NCBI): domain Eukaryota; kingdom Metazoa; phylum Arthropoda; class Insecta; order Lepidoptera; family Geometridae; genus Philereme; species Philereme transversata. Next base: position 19,931,871 of record OZ004342.1, read on the forward strand.
CTACGAGATACGTTATTCAAACAAAGCGAATCGTAGCGATGTTTCAATTCAACTATTTACTATAGAATTAGTTAATCAAATAAATAGCTACAAGTAAATTAATTTATACAATACCGTATTTTTAGAGTAATTTCCCATGTTTTCTAAAACCAACACATTGAATTCACGAGGCAAAATTAGACGCTATGAGAATTTTCCCTTGTAAGTCCCAGGGTGAATAAAGATCTGCCGCAGTACTCTTTTAAAATTGACAAAGTTAGCAATACAAGCGACTTATTATGAGTATTAACAGTCACCTTATACGCCTGTGAATTTCTGTTACTATTCAGAATCGGATTCGAAACATTGTTCTGCCTCTTGCTGTGCTGATTGCTTATCTCCAGAGCTGATCTGAGAAGGTCCACCTTGGACGCGGAGCCCTCGTAGTTGCTGCCGCGTCGCTGGCTGTTACTGCCACTTCTGCTGCGGCATTCATTGATATCTCCTTGAGAGAACTGTAATAATGAACATTCAAGTTTAATCATAAGATCAGGGCTCTTTAGAGAATTTTGGCAATTTTTAAACACCTCTGGAAAATTCTCTGTCTGAACATCCTATTTTGAAAGAAAATGATTTTTTAACATTTTCAAACAGTTTTAATGCTGGCTAATGGTTATTATATTATCACATGTGCTCATGCACACGTTTTAAAGCTTGTGTCAAAAATAAATCAATAATGCTGAACATTTGACTCAGCGCTATCTAACCCTAAACTAAGCAAAGCTTATATACATTTTTTTTTTTTGTAAATACATACATAAGAATAAAGACAAACAGCCACATCCGGAAAAATGCCTTTGTTCTGAATCGAATCTGCAACCTCCAGCGTCTGTCGGCTATTTGCCCACTACGTTGTATATATGATTTATGAACCCGGGCTATTATGCTGTCTCGCTAGTAAATTCGTGTTATTTATACTAGATTAAGAATACTGGGTTTTATATAGGTATACTTAGAAAACTTTCAGGATTTATTTTTAAATCACTATCATAAATACGGGACTTATTACGTACCGTTTTACCAACGGTATTATGACCGACAATGTTTTATACTATAGTTATTTAAACTTCCGCAATATACCCTTATGACTTACCCTTGACCGCGATCCCCTCGGCAGTGAATGTAGAGATCCCAGAGGGTTGTACCGAGTGATCATGTGGAGTCTTTCGAGTGATACCATTGTTTCTGCATCCTTGCGAAGTGGCTCAGCGTTCAATTTGTCTCCTTCACCACTCTCTGTAATGGGAATAGGAAGATACAAATTTGCGGTTCATAAAAAGCCCCTTTTTTATGTCTTTACAAGCCCTGGTATGTAATGCTCAGACAGAGTTCCCTTTACGACCCTTTAAGAATGTTTCCATGCATATTTTATTATATTATATTTATATTTTTTTTCACTACCGTATCCTGCACACAGTGTCCAACCGGTACAAATAAACCCTGCCAATTATTGATCGAGCGAAGCGAGATCTCCAAATCAACTTGGACAAGTCGGCGTTGTATGTATGTATGTATGTTTGTTTGTCCGAGGATAACTTTCGAAGCGTTTATCCGATCATCGTAAAATTTGGTATACCTATATAGGTAGCTAATGATAGCACAATTTTGGTGTGACTCAATGAGCTAAAAATTTTGGGGGGTTATTGAGATATTGGGGTTCAAGCGGGGTAAAAAAATGAAAATGAGACTATTAGGTCAACTGACACATCAAATGAAAGGTCTTCATTAGTAAATTCCGATCCCGTTTTTATTTTTGGTTAAATTTTTGTAGTTTTTGAGTTATTAGCCATAATAAAAACTAAACTTTGACAAAATTCACAGGGTACACCAGTGACCCCACAGTGCTGTTATTTGGTATGCGTGTAGCTTAAGTATCACAAATATAGGCAAACGTCTGAAATCTAGAATAACTGCAATTTGTACCCCAAAAAAAATAACAACATTACATGAACTCCCGTTACCTGTAATTTGAATGAAACTGTAGGTCAAGTTAGTTGGTTATTAATTTCATGGCACTGTTTTGATAGTCAAAGATTTCAAATAATATTTTTTTGTTTTAATCGGAGGCTCGCGAGATCTCAGTTCGGGGCGAAGCACTAGTATAGCTTAGTATAATTGTAATCCTTTTCTTACCAGTGTCAGGTTCGCAAGTATCCTCATGTCCGATGCCAGTCATGTTGATCTTCCTAAGCCAGAAGTAGTGCAGGAGGCCGTACGCCACTCCTCCGAGGAAGGCTATGAGACCCATGTATCGGAACGCCTCTCTTGTCCCCAAAGATGCTATTAGGAGACCACCACCAAAACTGCCGCTTCCTCTCCCTATAAGAAATATAAGGATGATCAAATAATGATGGAAAACGTATAACAGACAAACAAGGCCTAAAAACATACACAAACTTTGCACTAACTTTCGTAATTGTATGACGTAAAAAAATGGTGTTATAAGTTAGAAGCCTTTTGTATCCTTACATGGCTTCGTAGCATCGTAGCTCCCAGCCAGATGATGGGACCGATTTCAATGCAGTAGATGTCTAATGAATGAAAGCTGGTGTTTGCCAGATATTTCTTAAGTTTGGTCAAAATGGGCGCAGCTGTTTAGCACCTTGAGGAGTTCTAAATTTTTCCAAAAGTTTACATGATTAAAAACTTACCAAGACTAAAATGAGCCATTCCAAGAACGCCGATAAGAGTCGCCAGCAAACTTTTCGGCGCTAGCATAGCACAGTATGTAGCTGCTGCCACCCACATCAAATGCACTGAGAGAGACTCCATGGCTTCAAAAGGGAAACACCACCAGGAGTTTCTGAAATCAAAATCAAAAATGTATGGACATTAAGAACTTTAGAACTTTTAAAACTATCGTCATTAAGATTATGAACACTATTTTCACGGGATATTTGCGAGTCCCAGTTTACCCAGAGTAGTAGAGTTTCTTGTGAAAGGGCTCGTCCGGGGAAGTATCTACTACCACCATACCTATTTCTGCCGCCAAGCAGCATTGCAGTTGCCGGTGAAATTACAGGCTCTGCCTTAAGTTGATGGACGCAAGGCAGTGCATTGTAGGGCACAATTATAACATGCGTGATTCTCTGTTATTGGCGATGGTTACCATTTAACAGCAGATGGGCCATAAACCTGATCCATCTCCATGTAGTATAAAAAAACCTGAGATCATGGCTTAAGCAAATAAGCTGAAATATCAGGACATTCAGAAAGTGACAAATCATGGTAATTACATTAGTCAATTAATTAATCATTCCATTTTTAGTGAAAATAGTATGAAGAGCTTTGTTGTTCATTTAATGAGATGCGTTGTATAAGTCATGAACTAAAAAAGAATTGTTATAAATGATGATGACTTTAACATAAAATTAGAACCCTTATGACAACTAAATCCACGCAAACTTGGGTCGAGTCACATGAAATGTTAAAAAATATATATTATTGTCATATGAAGTACATCTTACTCTCTTCAACGTAATAAAGTATTCTAGTAAGTATACTACATCAGATAAGTACCGAGGTTCCTCCCACACAGCATCATTGTCCGCATAAACTTGACAATGCCTTATCGTCATACTTACATTAATCCTGTAAATGGTGTTTTAATGTGGAAGAAGCTAACAAGTCGTAGTCCTCTTTGAGCATCACTGACAAAATAGTAATTTTAAATTAACGGAACCAGAATTGAACCTTGAGGTACGCTTAAACTGACCAACGGTGTTGTTTGAGAATGTCTCAGAGTATATCACTGATTTTGAGTAGAATTTTAAATTAGACTTGTAGATAAATTTAATGAGTTTTCTCCACTATTAACGCAACTTAGTTATAATGAAGTCATTGTCACGGCTACTTTATCGTAAGCTCGAGTTATTTCAAAATACAGATATCTAACTTTAGATAGACAGCAGCTTTACCTGATAAGTCGGTTATTGTTGTGACTATCAAACTGTATTTATGGAACAACCTAGACTGAATTTTGCGCAAATAAAACGTGACAGATATGTACTTTTCAATAAAACGGTTAGTTCTTATGAGTTTTCTTTGTTATTTTTTTTTTTCATGCCTATGTTTGGCTTAATAACAATTATATCTTAGGTCTGATGAGAGAAGTGTAGTGTAATTCTGATACCGCGAGCAGTAGGTAATCATATTGATATTGACAATGCAGAAGGTCATAACAAACAATACTCACTCAATAAACGAGTAGCCGACGAGCCTGGCCGCGTGGGAGAAGAACGCGACGATGATGACGTTGACGTGGCCAATGCGGGCGGTGATGGCATCCGCTCCGTATAGGAACGGGATGCTGCTGAGTGTACCCACGGTCACGGTTATTCCTGGATAGATGGATGATAAGGTTAATCGGGAATCTTCGCAGGAGTTCGTACAAAACGTTCAGTTTGCCTGTTAGCATAATTATTGACCTTTAGCGTCTATACGTGGATTTTCTTGCTTGTGCCTAAAATAAATAAATAGAAGCTTATGATTATATTTACAGCATTATCACAAATACGGGATTTATCATGTACCGTCTTATCAGTCTTTCGATCGACAATGTTTCGGTTCAATTCGTGAATCTTCATCAGGGTGAGTGCGATCCACTTCGAATAACGTCTCGCCTCGCAGTGATTGGAGCGGATCGCACTCACCCTGATGAAGGTGCACGAATTAAACCGAAATATTGTCACTCGAAACACCGATAAGACGGTACGTGATAAATCCAGTATTTGTGATAAAAATTTAAATGAATCACGAAAGTTTTCTAAGTAAAATATTTACGATATCTTTGAATCACAAGCATGTATAAATTACTAATTTATTCTATGCAATAAAGATAATTAATTATCACTTACCCAGTAAGAAATTTGGAGCTCCCAATTCTTTCAAGTAAATAAACAGATACGACTCAATGAAACCCCAGAAGTTACCCAAAGCAAATAGGAAGAATATAAAGACTATAATATGCGGCATCTTGATAATATTGATCAAATCCCGTAATAAGTTATCAGCTGGTAGTTTTGCTCCTAAAGGCATAACGGCAACAGTGATCGCTGATATCAAAAGCAGAACGTCATACGTGTAAAAGGCTGCCGAGTAGTCAGTGTAACCTGTAATGATGTAAACATTCAGTAACATATTGACATTGGAGATAAGGATTACTAGATGTTAGATACTTACCGACTTGTTTACTGCCGACATCAATGAGCATGCCTGTGATAGGAGAAAATATTGCCATTCCTATACTTGAAAACAATCTTTCTCTTCCGAAGTCTCCTCCATACTTCTGAATCATTGTTAAAGCAATAGGATCCATGATAGTTACCCCAGCAGACAACATGATAGTTCCCATGAATCTCAAAAAGAAGTAAATGTAGAAGGTCTTATCATCGCTTTCTTTGTAATCCGGTGGGCATATATCAGGACCGCCTTTCCTGTAATATTCCAATGTCAATTTATCTTTTAATTAAGTAAATATTAGATAAACTAAGTACTTGACTTATAAGTAAATCATAAATATCAGATGTTATATCTCTCTTTGTATAATATTTGATGACGTGCTATTAAAAATTACTTACCTGAAGTCACATTTTTGTACCATGCAATCTGCGGATAGAATCTCCAGTCGTTGTTGCGATAACTTAGTCATATTGTGTAACATGACGAGGCCTCCACATCTTAGATCTTCTTTGTCTAATGCAGTGATGTTAACGCCTTGAGCTATCAACAGCATTTCACCAAATCGAGATCTAAAGTCTGTTATTGGATCATCTTCATCCTGAAAATCATTAACATCAGATACATATCGATTTAGTTCTGTTAGGTATATGGAAAATAAAGGGTAAATCTTACTCGTTCCATTTCAATGCCAAGCTGCTCCTTTGGTTCTCCTAGATCATTATGTATTTCGATGAGGAAGTAGGCGGCGTCGCTATACTCCTCCTCTTCAGTAATGTTCGAATAACTAAAACAAAAATTAGGTTTATACGAGTAAACTAAAATAAAATATAATTGGATGAAACAATTTGGAACCTAGCTTGTTTTTAGAAGGTTCAATGGCTTCTTCTTTTAATTGAAAAGATAAGTCTAAAACGTTTTCCTTGTATTCGGATGGCTAAAAAAGCAGCAATTTTACGTAAAACCATTATTTGCAGGCTCATAAAACAGAATTAACTATCGCTATCGCATATTTATTGAGACAGAATTACGAATTATTCTTTGCTTGTTTCGTGTATATGTACTGAAGCAACGTCTTTATCTTTGTTTTGTTTCATGAAGTTCATAAGGCAATCATTTCAAAAATGCTCCACTGGATGTTTTCTCCTTTCCTTATTACTGTATTGTTGTTGTTTAAACTCTACCAACTTGCCTGCTATTAAATAAATTCGGTGGTTGAATCTTGTGGCTAATGTGGAAATCAAGATCATCTTTGTCGTCCGCAGGATCATTGGCTGGCATTACTATTGACGATTGGCAGTGGTCCACGCAGCGGTCCAACACAAAATCTACAGTGGCATCCTCGTCTGGGCATTCTCTGCTTGGGCAAGGACTCCACCAAATCTAAAAAATAAAAGACAAGTTTAAGAAACCAAAACCTACCTACCCAAGATTTGTTTTGCAGTGCATTCAACAGTAGTCTCTACAATTCTACGTTATAAAGTTACATAATTATAGTGATCGCTTGCTATCTAATCTACCCTAGAGAACCTTTGTCTGGTTTAAATTGTATTTGTATATTTCTTGTTGCGCGAGCTAAGGAGTAATTCGATACGCAATTTATTTCCATCACTGAATAAGACTACCTCACGTAATTCTGTCATAATTCAGGATACATCTATTAGCATTGAAATAGCCAGATAGCCCAGCAAAAGGCGGACATCCGATGTATGCATGAATCCTACTTAATTCTCATAACTAATCCTCTCATACCTACATACCTCTACGTACAAAGCAGTACGTATATATACTAGTTAATTTGCTCAAGAGGGGCCGGATGAGAACAATTTGCTCAAATTCTTAGGTATACTGAATTACCAGCAAGGACCAATTGTTTGGGGGTCGGTTTCGAAACAAAGCTATAATTTTACGCACTTCTACACTGTTGGTGATCGGATGTCGCATGACGTAAGCTGACGGCATCACACCTGGTGTCTCCTGGTGAGGGATGAGGAGCAGAGAGTGGTGGAATGCTGCATTAAGGATCAGAGCCGTGATGACCACTGGCTTGTACTCTCCGAATCGGTCCACTAGGAAACCTACAAACAAAATTGATACACAAAAAACCTGACCAGAGTTTGGGGTTTTTAGAGAGTTATAAGTTCCCACTTACCAGTAATCGGTGGACTCAAGAACGTCGTGAAAGGCAAAGCTAGATACACAAACGAAATTTCAGGCACAGTGAGACCTATACTCTGCATGTGGATCGTCAGGTACGGCAGCAAGGATGCTGTGGCTCCGTACATCACAAATAGAGTCACTTTCAGCATGATCAAGTTTGGGTTTATGCGCGCCCAAACCATGAACCTGCCGATGCATCCTAAGTCTTCATCACTTTCCCCGTCCATCGTCTCCTCGTCGTAATTTTTCACATCAACTTTACCCGCCATGTTTGTACTTTAGTTTTTCATGTTTGATAGCGGGCTGTATCTTATCGACTGACGCTCGGAGTCAGGAGAGTCGCTGTGCGGGCGTTATTTGCTTAAGCCCAGTGTTTCACTAGTAAGGTAATCGTGGATTGTTGAGCAAAGGTGGGTCCAGGACGGACCCTGGTCAGTTCCCGCGCACCGGAGCGAATGCGCTCAGGCCAGCCCGATCTTAACGGACGTCTCTCGGCCGCCAATTTACAAACAAATTACCTTCGTTTAAGAAGTGTCACCGCGATTGGTGGGGATGCTAAATCGGCTGGCGATTCGAAGACCTTGCGGATAATGGCTGGGGTCGGGGCGCTCTTCGCCGAAGGCATTTACTCGTAGTTCCCGATGGAGGCGTGAGTTGCGAATTCGTCAGCTGCTTTGCTGTAAGTTTTTTGATTTATTTTGTTTTTCCTATGAATTCCTTGGTTTCGTAACCCAAGAAGATAGCAACGGCCACTATTTACTGAAATAATTACCTGTTAATAATTTCTGTATATAATGAAAAAATTATTAAACTCTGTGCGCTAACTCGACTCGCACTTAACAGAATGTATTCGGGTATCTTTACCTAATATCTATCAATAGTATTTCCTTACGCTTTAAACAGGTAAGTATTCTAACCATAAAATAGGTCTAATCAGGAAGAAGCACACTTAAAACCTTTGCAACTTTATACCCCGTGTTAGGTAGGACCAGGAAAAATATAAATTGTATTGTCATCCGCGGTCTTCGCCACGGTCAATTTTAGCTTTTAACTTTTTTTTTGTGTCGAATCTTTAATTTTTAATTAATATTATACTTAATGGAAAAAGTGAATACACTTTTTTAAAGAGAAACGAGAGCATCGATAGAAACCGGCCATTGTTAGTTAACATTGCTAAAATATTTTAATCTAAATACGAAATTTTTGTAAGCTTCATTTCCACTTTTCGTGCTATCGTTAGCGTCCAACCAATGTCCAAATTTATTGCGGATTTTCAACAATATCTGTTACCTACTAAGTAGGTACCTACCCATTTTCTTGTGTTTGTTAGTGGTTGAATGTAGGGTACCTACATAAGTATTTAATAGTACATTGTTCTCGACGTATTACGACTTATTTGTCTTCGTACTCAAAAATATCTCGAGTGTAATTGATCACTTACGCCCCTTATATAACACAACTTTTTCATCACGAATGCGAGGAAATTAAAAAAGTATTTATCGTTTGTTGCTAAAAAGAAAGTTTGAGTTCTAGATTTCCATTGTTTTTTTTCATTAATAAACTTCCCTACCCTCACTACCTATTAAACACTGTGACTTCATTTAATTAATTAAAAATTAGGTATTTAATGTAAATAATTGTATGTTCTTTCTGTTATAGGCATTTTGCCCTATTAGGTATTTGAAATAAGGATTTGTCATAGAGGTTGTATTTCATTTCAGCATTTATGAACGTATCCACTTTTATTCTAAATAGAAATAAGGGTTTGCCGTAATTTAATTTTAGTATATTATGAATACAATGACCCTCATTCCATTTTCAAGTTTACTTACGCCACTAGCGGCGTAAATCGCATTTACCCATCAGGTATTGAGCTAACAATGATCAACTTTCAGAGTATGAGTGATAAAACTACCTTATCTACTTACCTAACCAAACCAGACGTACCTACTCGTACCTTCCTAACCGCTAAAATTATTACTCTCCTTTTCGCTTCGCAGAGTTAGGCAAATCAGAATCGCCCCAGCACTGCTATTTATTGAAACCACTTACCAACTATAAATAACCACAAGACCTATATCGTCCTTAATGGCCTGGAGGAGTAAACGGTAAACCTCAATCCAATACTTCAGAAAGTATATATCAGAAGGGTAAATATTGAGAAAAAAATGTCTTATTCTACACGTGCGGGTTTTAATATCAAAAGAGTACAAATGATTTTCTTTTTCTTACCCTAAATAATTTAATACCTCATAACAACACCATTATCACCACCATAGTACCACCATACTTGGAAACCATAGTAGGCATGTACATAGGCAGGATTTCGAAGCTAAAAACCTACAAAAAAAATTTAGTTCGCTAATTTTTTTTTTTTTTTGCGCAAGTGGAATGTTTAGATCTTTATTAAACTAGACGCATACTTGGAATCGAACTCGCCACCTACGGATTGACTAGCCTACTTTCCACGCAGAAAGGATGACGTACATATAAATAAGCGCCATCTGTATAAATTCGTAGTTAATAGTACATAGCGCTATCTGCCGTGGAGTAGCAAAACTAATGCGATTAGAAAGTAGCAAGGTTCCTACATTTTTATTTAAAAACTAGAACCATTTTCAAAAAGTTTTCCCTTGTATTATAACGTTAATAGATTTTTTTTTTTGTATTGTGAGACTTCTTTTTTAACGACCTATCTAACCAGTATTAACTTATATGTTTACATTTAAATATTTAAAAACAAAACTGGTTTGCATAATCGCCACATAGCCGCAAAACGGACTTTCGTGGCGCTTTTGTATTTTTGGACAGAACGTAAATATGAATTTCCCTGAATTTTAGTAATAAAATATATGTACAAATAATTATTTCATTTGTGTAGGTAATAATATAAAATATATGTATTTTATATAATTAGGTAAGTAAAGAGAAAATAAGTATTGTTCCTAAATGTTCAGGTTCATTCAAGGAGCCATCTAGCGACCATAGATATGTTTTATGACACTTTCGTCTAGAATGTCTATAGTCTACTGCAAATTGTCAACCAATGCATTGCGCATAAATGGCCGCCATGTTGCTGCCGTCTGAAAGATGTTCGCAACTGTGTGTGTTTACTAATGAATTTTAAGAACTTTAGTAGATAAATTACTGTGTTTGTGAAATTGTGAGTGTACAATGGTTTTATATTAGATATATTGTTGTGATTAAAAAGTCTGTCAAATGTCTCTGAAGCCAATAAACAGTGAAATTTTCTTTAGATAGTCATTCGGTTCGGACGGCATAATGGCTGACAATCTGATTCAAAAGTCACATAAAACTAGTGAGAAAAACAAGTATAACAACGTCGTTCATCGTACAACGAGCGAAACTCTTCGACTGAACGAGTCGGAGAAGGGAATGACTCACCCGACAAGTCTTCAAGCCGCCCATAACCCAAGGAAAATATCTTCATTTCAGATCACCAGTGTTACAGTCGGCTCTCGAGTGAGCACCGATGCTGGAGAGGATTCGGCGGACGATCTAGATGAATCTCACACCGACGACATATCGAGAGTGACCGACATTGAGAATGAGACACCGAGTTACTCGGAAGATACGTTTTCAAAGGACGATGTGTTCTACAACGCGTCAAGTGCATCTCTAGGCTGTGCGCCCGTGATCCCGACCAGCTCGCAGTACGGGCTCGCGATCGTGGGCCAGGACGGCGCCACTAGTCAGCTCGGAGGAGCAGTGCCAAATAGTAATAACGCTGAAGTGAGTGACATGCACGTCAGTGTAACCAATGCCGGGACGGGCAGCATTATTAATCTCATAGGAAATGCAAAGCCACAGGAAGGTATGAAAGAAATACAAGAACATGTTAGGAATGAACGATTTAAAGTTGTTAAAATTGAAAGTACTGAACCGTTTAGAAGAGGTCGGTGGATGTGCATGGACTACTTGGATCATACTACAACGCAGCAGAATCCACCAATAACATTAAACAATAATTTGGATGTGAGTGACACGTTGCAAGCTCCAGACAGTGGTGTTGTGATAAATGATAGTCAACATGATGAAATGCCTAATGATCTGATAAACAAAGGGCCTAAAGACTTGCAGGGTAACCCTCCGACAGTTCAGCAACTGGAGCAAACTCTTCAAAAACAATTTCCAATGGCTTCCCCGGGGCAGTCTCTAACGCAGCCCCTGAACTCAGTGCAACAGAGCATGCCTGTGAACCAGTCCGTGTCGGTGCAGTCACCTCCCTTAGAAATGCCTCAACAGATGCCAAATCAGAATATGCAAACTAATCAGCAAGTAGGGCAGCAGCATCCTCAAAGCATGACGCATATCACTATGCAGAATCCTACACAGAGCCACCCACAGCAACCTCAGCAGCAACAAGTGCAGCAAATCCCTCAGAGCTTCCCGCAGCATCAGTTGCAGCAAGTCATCGCTCAATCCCAGGGTATGGCTATGCAGCAGATCCCTATGCATCAGCAAATACCCCAACAAATGCAGCAAATGCCCAACCAGCAAATGCAACAAATGGGCCAACATATGCCGCAACCGCAGATCACTAATATGACGCAAATGCAACAGCAAATGCCTCAGATGCAGGCCATGACAAACCAGGGACAGATACAGCAAGTGCCCGGCCAGCAGCCACAGATGCAACAGATGCAAATGCAGCAGATGCAGGGCCAGCCTAACCCGCAACAGATGCATATGCAACAAGCTCAGATCCCCAACATGGGGCAGGGCCATCACATGCAGGGACAACAGTCCATGACTCAGCAAGCACAGCTTCAGCACCTTCCAAGCCAAGCGCAGATTCAAGCTTTACAAAATCAACAAATTCCTAACCACATACAACAGATGCAGATGCCTACGCAGCTCACTAACTCTAATCAACAAATGACACAGATGCAAACGCAAATGCACCAAATTCCATCACAACCTCAACAGTCGGTGCCCGTCATGCATCCTCAGATGCAGCAGGGTATGTCGGGAGTGCAGCAGCAGTATAGCCAGGCTGTCAGTCAGCAGTCCAACCCTCAGGGCATGATGCCAACCAACATGCCATCTTCACAACAACAGATGGTCCAACCGCAACACAATGTTCCTCAATATCATGCTCAACAACAACAGATGAGCCAGCAAGGCCAAACACTCCCTCAAGAGGTGCTCACAAGTATTGTCACCTCCCAGCAAGGTGCCACGTTACCTAGTAACCTACAAACGATGGCTTCACAGCCGCAAGGTTCAACCCTCCCTGCCAATCTCCAAAGCATGAACCAACAACAAGCGAGCAACGTCCACTCCATTGCGCCACAGCAAAACGTGCCTCAAGGAAACATGCAAATGATGGCGGCGCCGCCTCAGAACATGCAGATGACTCTAGACGGGAATCAGCCCAGTATGCAGATACCCGCCTCAGATCCTATATTCATGCAGCCGACGAATGTTAGCCAACAGATGCCCGTCGGGCAGCACATGGCTCAACAGAACATGATGCAGCAAGGTGTCGGTGGCCAGGGCCAGATGGGTGGAGTGCAATACGTACCGAACCAAGCCGTTCCTCAGGTATCGATGGCGCATCAGAACATTTCCATGTCCATGCAGCCGAACATGCAAGTCAATATGGGTGGGCAGGTCCATCCGAACGTGGTGCAATCGCAAACCAGCATGATCGGGTACGGCAATGTAGTTCCTGTGATGTCGCAAAGCAGTGTCGCGCCTGTTGAGGCAACCGTTTCGGGTACTAATTCTCCTGTGGTGTCGCTGCCGGTTAGTTCTACTGCGTACGCTAACACGGCGCAGTCGGGTCATGACAGTCAGGGCTTCGGCAGCCCGGTGAGTGTGAGTGGCAATGTGAATGATAGTGGTGCTCCGGACGCGTCTGCGGACATGCAGACGGGTGATTCTGCCGATGGAAAAGAGGAGACACAGGCTGCGCCACCTCCTGAAGATGAAAGGTGAGTTCTAGAGAATAGAACACATTTCAATTTATTGCCACAATGTATGACAAGTAGTTTTCCGGGTAATATTTTATCATTTAGGCCTAAAACAGTCTATTTAATTTCTACATATACATAATTTTGTAAAAAGCATTTCATTTGACTAATGGTCCTAGCCATAAATCCATATAGATTAATGAATGATTTTAGGTAGGTTGCCGGCACCACCGCTTTACGTAGGCACATGTTCTTACGTAGGCCATTATCTCATTCCGTATTATCTTTCTAATATACCTAGAGAATTTTTATTGACTACCAAATACCATGTTTATCAATAGATAACGAGACGTTCAACGTTCATGAACTTACTGCCTTGCAAATACCATCTGTTTTAATGTATTAAAATTACTGAATATCTTGCCTTTTACACAGAAAGCAGTTTTTCGGCTTCTGTCTACCGGTTCTTTTAAGGACCCCTGCAAATTGCTTGTGGTCGAACCGGTAAGTGGACACCGACCAAAATGGTTTCTGCGTAAACTTCGTATTCTTCTTCTTCTTAGCGTGTCAAGAGTTCTACGTTTCCATTCATAGTATGTTGGACAGGTGTTTGGCTACAGCAATGGCATCAGGCGAGGCGGCCATTAGGTCCTCCATCGTGCATGTGTTCGGACATAAAGGGCACATTCGTATTTAAAAAAAAAAAGAAGCAAAATGGCCATAACCATAGCTTTTAGCCAAAATTTAAATAACGTCTAAATCTTACCAAAAATTCTTTAAGATTCCACTCTAAATCTGATACTGAACCAGATAGAAACATTTGACGAACAAATCCATGACTTTAGTAGGTATTTAGATTAGAAACTATTGGGGACAAAACTTCTTATGGAAAGCAGGAGAATATTTATCGTAGAGATCTTAAATTGCAGTTAAAGTTTTTCACAACACATTTAAAAATTATCCTTATATTTGAATGAATAAGAGATTGTTTGGCTTTGACGAAGTGAAGTAGCGGGCAATTCTAAAATGGAAGATCTTTACTGTATGTCTCTTTAACACGCTCATTCTTTAACGCCATGATCAGGTCTTCAGAGCCATCATAACTCGAGAGTGACCAAGAACACGTCTTTCTGTCACGCTACAAGAACTTGTGTATAAGCGCGCGTTCGTCGATGCAATTTATTTCCCGAGCACCTACGCTTCCTATCCCAGAGTTGCGCGCGGCAAACGTAACCATCGAATCCCGTGTCTATTTGCGAAAATAACTCATCCGTAGACAATGGTGGCTGTTTTGCTTGATTTCGCTCGCCGTTAGTACCGCCGCGCCGCCGTCTCAGAGTGGAATCTGACTTCCTTTGATGCTGTTTATTTTGCGCTTCGTCCTGGCGACGTAAATAGGTGGTTGACACTGGACTTAGGGTTGGGATACGCTGTAAATCCCTCTCAAGCGAGAGCGTATCATGTTTGGTTACCAAAAGCCAGCACGAATGTTATAACGTTAGACGCGAGATGATAGAAGCAATTTTCCCAATTTCAGAAGCGTATTCCAACGCCAATGTTAGCTCTCAAGTAGAGGAAGGTTCGGTCTTTCAATATGAATGGGTACCAGTTAGTGGCACTTTAAGGTGTATGTCCCGATTTAAGTAATGGATAAGTCATGTCAGAGGTTAAGAGGCAGCCCCCACTACGTCACCAGACCACATTTTTTATTTTTTTTTTGTCTGGACTGTTTCAATTGCAAATTGCAATACAATGCAAAGCTTGTCAATTGTCATGGATCGGTAATTCGTTTATGGATTTTTTGTTGACTTTTATTGAAATTTGTTGCTGTGCATCAAGGCCTTAAACGATACTAGTTAGCATTGAGCAGTGGGAGAAGTCTTGATGTTTATCTTAGGCGAAGGTTTGAAATACGGGACTTTTATTTGCACCAATGTTAAAAGACTAAGACGAGTTTAAAAGGATAGTCAGTAGCAAACTTGCGATTGAATATTGGTATTTTATTGACTTCTTCTTGAACGTCTGCCATGACTGGTAAAGAAAAGGGCTCTAATGCTAGTTGTATCATGTTCAGCCGTGTCTCTGCCTGTCGAGTGACTCACGCGCAGCGCAATTCGTGTGGCAAAAAACCAACCGTCTCACTGGCGTTCTTTTTCGTCTGGCCATTGACGGCTTGAGTGCTCCCTTTTTTGTCCGATCTTAATGCGATAGATTTCTCTTGCTGTAGGCAATGTTTATTTCTATTGTGCTTATGGTTCTATTAAACTAGTGGTTCGCCCCGAACTGAGATCTCGCGAGTCTCCCATAAAAACAAATATATTATTATTCGTAATCTTTGACTATCTAAATAGTGCCACGAAATAAACAGCCGACTTACTTGACCTACAGTTTCATTCATTTTACAGGTAACGGGAGTTCATATTAAGTATAATAAAAGATAAAAGAATACCAAATTTCAGCATTGTGGGGTCACTGGTGTACCTAATGATTAAACTAAATATAAAAACAGGATTGAATGAAGACCTTTCATTTGACGTCCCATTTGACCTAATAGTCATTTTCATTTATTTTTACCCCTCTTGAACCCCAATATCTCAACAACCCCCCAACATTTTTAGCTCATTTAGTCAAACTAAAATTGTGCCATTACTACCTACCTATGTATTCAATTTCATGATGATCGGATCAACGCTTGGAAAGTTATCCTCGGACAAACAAACATGTATGTTTGTTGGTCCGAGGATAACTTTCCATACTATAACTACATACCTACATACATACTTACATACATACAACGCCGATTTATCTAAGTTGATTTGGAGATCTCGCTTCGCTCGATCAATAAAGCTGTTTGAAAGTTCATCCTACCAGCCTTTAGCATTACCGAACTTGGTATCAATTCAACGTCGTTTGTTTTACACCCCTTTATTATGCTGCTGTTCTGTCATCGTCCGTCAGTTTACTCTACTTTGCGCTTAAAAATCAGACACTTCATGTCCTTTATCGGGCTTTCAATGTTAATTGCCTATAAATCTTACAACACGGAACATCAAGCAGACAGTCAATATTTAATTTACTCGCACCAAAAAATTCGGGCCGCACTCGATAATTTATTGAAATTTCAAAACTTGTCCTGTTATAAGCCGCATTCCAGCAACCCTGTGCAAAACCATGATTTTTTATGTACTTAAGTAATTGGTAATCTGTTGACTTCCTAGTGTTAGTCTCGGTAAAATCTACTTTAAAGGGATCTTTAGTAAGAGCAAACTATAAGCAGAGCACAGCTTTGCCCAGAAGTCTTGATGGAAATCACTAAGAAGTTGGGTGAACAATACACCCCTAGAAACCAGCAACTCCGAAAGGTACTAGAGTGACCCCGTTGACCTGTATGTAGAACAAAGGTCATAATCTTCAGGAAAAGCCCATTTACTGACAAGAGCTGTCTTTCTAAGATCTCTATAGATCTTTCTGCATGCGACATATTCATGACATGAAGCCGCAGGGAGGTTGTAACTGCCGCCAGCGCTACGTCACCGGCGTCGCTGGTAATCGAGTAGTGAAACGAAGGCCATGAAATCTGAACCTTCCCACTCGCTCCTGATCATTCGATGTACCACAGATATATCAACTACTGGTACAAAATGATAATGACATTCTGAGTAGCTGGTAGTAGCATCTATTTGGTTAATTATTTCCCTTGTTACAAAACTATAAAATACAAAGCTAATTTTGCAGTTGATTTGGTAATTTTGTATGAACTGTTTACAATTACAGATATTATGTGTTATTATTGTGGATACTTTTTAGGTATAATACAAGAATAGTGGGTTGGCTGGTAAGGGGGGGCTTAGGTATTAGGAAGGAAACTCTTAAGCTTTATATTTCATAAACGGGCTCTTGTATCTAAAATGTTGAGGAAATAAGGTTTCCTCAACACTTTTTTAATACATTTTTTTTACATATTTGGAAGACCTTATAACGGTAGATCACACAATGGTGTGTGGGTAAATGTCGAATTTCATCATTGCAACAGTAATTGTCTGCGAATAAAACAGCTGTACCTAACTGGTCGGATGGACAGACATAGCGAAAGTATAAGGGTTCCTAGTTCAACTGCGGAACCCTAAAAAAGTATAATACCAACAAGTTCCTTGGCGACTTACTTCCTTCTTACCCGACACTTAGATACACTGAATAATCCTACCGCAAACCACTTGAAGACCCTATTATACCATTATTTTCTTGTAGGTCTATTTTTACCTCGAGTTTTGAACGACGCATTGTCTGAGCCTGTTCTTGAACCAAGTATTCTTAGTTCCAAGTTTTTGGAACAGTAAACATTGATGGTAACCTACTACATCGTACATAGGAGCTTAGTATTACTAAGTCTCGTCATGTTAGCTATGATTATAATTGCAAAATGAACCTAAAAGGCCTCCTGAGTGGTATTGTTGCTTCTTCCCCTCCTCAACAGCATTCGTCTGTTTTGTTTAAGTACAAATTTAAATGAGATCCTAAAAAGAGTTTTGTGACCTTATAACTCACGGTGCTTCTTTCCGTTCTCATCAGCAACAATTTATCTATAAAACCGCAGTTGACAATATAATGAAAGAATAATCCATTCACTATTTTCTACTTCGCGATGCAATCCATTGGCGTGCTTGTACGGGTGAAAGTGGATGCACAAAATGCCTCTCAACGTTGAATCTCGCGACCGAGAACCGTCAAATAAACATTAGTTTAATTGAAAAATGTATGAGCTGCAAGATTTAAATCTGCAATTTGTATTCTTTAACTAGTTTAGCGATATTTAATGGATTGTTGTGCCATATCATGTATTTTATTGAACTCGCTGCCATTAACATGTTCGCACGTCACAGAAATTGGCTGTCGACATGTTGTCTATTTTCTACATTTTGTGGAAATTCTGATCTAGCTCTGGTTTTGGTAATGAACCAGTTGGTAATGGTGGTAATTTAATTGATACATGTATTACACTTCACAATCAAAGTGTAAGTAGATTTTTCCACCGCATTCTGATGATGTGTCTCATTAACACTGACGTGCTACGTCACAGTGTCAGGTTGCCATGAAATGTACTGTGATAATGATAACACGAGTTGTATCACATAGTTTGTTGTCAAACAAACAGCTGTAGGTTGGCGGTGCGTGACTGCTACGTAGCGCCGCGCAAGGACGTCCAGGGCTCGAAAAACGCGCAAACTGGCACGAGCACGTCGGACGTTTTCCTCTCAGACTTAAGGCAAATGAAACGTTTTTTTAGACTATTCAGGAACTAATTGAGCGTACACAATTGCCTGCTATTTCGGCGCAATAACACGTTGAATAACAATTTTTGGTGTCAACATCGACAGTCAACAAATGTCTGAAGTGTGTACTTGTCTGGCCGGAGTCCTCTTTGGTATTCCGCCGTTCATTAGTTGAAGATTTTATCCATCTGGTAGTGTAAAGGATGTTGCTTTCGGGTTTTTGACTGATAGTGATAGATAACAGCTAAAAAGCTCACTAGAACGGTCAGTCATTGATATCAAGCCATTTACTGTTGAAATGTCGATAAGATAAGGTCCTGATAAGAAGAATCAGATTCTTTATTGAATTGTGTTCAATCTGTGTTAGTGTAGTAAGCAATTAGTAACTGGTTAGGTTCGTGCTACTAGTAATAGTCTAATTAAAAGGCCGATGAGCCGGAGATATCCTTTCGTGCGCATTCCATAAATATTTTCACGACGTGGGTAATTTTAATTGTATATTATAGATGTTTAAAACTTGACTTCTCTTCATTAAACCCCTTAATGATCTACGAAGAAGACTTGCAGTACGGTCTACGTGTATCCGTCAGTAAGGCTTGATTTGAAGGACCTGCTAAGACGTCGATCACGACTTTAACTGTCGGAAAACAAAAAGCTTACTGCGACACCAAGGTTGATCACTAGCTCTAGCTGGACGCCCAGTCTTCATTTATCATCATTATCATATGAGCCATAGGACGTCTCTGACTGGTGCTGAAAATTAGTCTACCCATGGATTTCCAGAGTGATTGATCACCCAATGGTTCCTAGCAACCTATATTTGGTCATCTTTCCATCTAGTCTTCATTCTTGAACCATTTTTCTCGTCTAATTCGCAGCTTGTGTAATCTGATTACTTCCTCTGCTCTACTAATATGGCTTATTATCTTAGGTCTTCAACAATAACACAACTTTGCGTGTTTAAAAGGATATGAATACTCCATTTTCAATCCACATACTGAACCTGGTTTTAAGAGCTTGCACGCGTTTGGCTCCGAGTTGACGTGTGCAAACTTTGGCACGCAAGGTGTGAGGTTTTTATCGATCGTCGATTCACACTTCCAATGAAATCGATAATTTACTATTGGCTGATTAAATAACGAGAAATTGACTTATGTCACAATCACAGCTTGTGCCTGCCTAAAACAAAAGCTACAGAATGTTTGTACGTTTTCAGAAAATACAGTGGCCATAAATTTAGAAAACTAAAGATTTTTGATCAAGCGAAGCGAGATCTCTAAATCAACTTGGGCAAATCGGCGTTGTATGTATGTATATATGTATGTTTGTTTGTTTGTCCGAGGATAACTTTCGAAGCATTGATCCGATCATCGTGAAATTTGATACATAGTTAGGTAGTGATGGCTCAATTTTGGTGTGACTAAATGAGCTATAAATGTGGGGAGGGTTGTTGAGATATTGGGGTTCAAGAGGGGTAAAAAAAAATTTTAATGTGACTATTAGGTCAAGTGGGGCGTCAAATAAAAGGTCTTCATTAGTACATTTCAACCCTGTTTTTATTTTTAGTTTAGTCTTTGTAGTTTTTTAGTTATTAGCCAAAATAAAAACAAAACTTCACAGGGTACACCAGTGACCCCACACTGCTGAAATTCGGTATTCGTGTAGCTTTAGTGACACAAATATAGGCAAAAGTCTGAAATCCAGAATAACTGCATTTTGTACCCCAAAAAAGAATAACCACTTTATATGAACTCCCGTTACCTGTAATTTGAATGAAACTGTAGGTCAAGTAATGTGGTTCTTCATTTCGTGGCACTATTTTGATAGTCAAGGATTACGAATAATATATTTTTGTTTTTATGGGAGACTCGCGAGATATCAGTTCGGGGCGAACCACTAGTATTATTGTTTTAACGGTTTTATTGAAAAGGAACGGATCGCGAATGCGAGCTTCAATGTGAATCATTGAATCAGGCAAAACATAAATCCATCGAATGATTTTTATAATACAATGTTCCAATTTGATTGTTGGAGTTAACTCATCTTAAGGGTCGTAGATACTAAGATCAAATGTTGGAATGCAAATAAAAATGAATTTTCGGTTGAAATTTCGGGTTCTTCCCGGCGCTGCTGGTCCCTTTTCTTAGTAGCATTTGGCCCCTCTAAAATATTAGATTACATAATTTATAATACATATTAACATTATTTCTAATTATTTTTGATATTTTACTTAATTTAATATAAATATTATTATAAACGCAAAAGCTTGTATGTATGGATGTTTGTTACTCTTTTACGTCGTAAAGGCTGAACCGATTTCGATAAAATTTGATATGTACATTTATTTATTTCATTATCTGGCCATCAACCTATCTAATGTAATAAATTTAATCTAACACGCCTATCTGGTTCCAGTGCAGGGCAAACGCCTTTTCGGATGCCTTTTTGGTATCCTATTCAGCGTAATTCAATATCGTGAAAAATATAACTTGATAAAATGACTAGGCACAAAGTTATGGTGAAAACTACGTAGATTATAACCTGGATTAACATATAGGCTACTTTTTGTTGACAAATCACGCGTGCGAAGCTGCGGGCGGAAGCTAGTAAATAATACGGATTTGTTTATCGGCACTCAAAAGGGATTTCGTGTAAAGTAAGTTTTGTCCAACGACGTCTTTAGTCAAAACTTTTACCAGTCAAAATCGGTTTTACCCTGTCAGGTCAACCCAGTTATGAGTTTTGACTAAAATGCATACGTAACAGATAAAATATGGATTAAATATATAAGCCAGCACTGTTACTCTTATGATCAGTCGCTTCTAAGCGGTAAGACCGCCCATTGTACTTGTTGCTTTGTGAATTTTTATTTTTATGTTATTTCTTTTGTGGTGTACAATAAAGTGCTTTCATACGTTCATCAGTTTTCCTCGTAGTCCATTTTCAGACCGCTGCAATATTCAATGCAAGAGGATAAAAGTACGTGAGGCAGCTATTTTTAAACTTTTATTTATATAAATAGCCAGAAACGTACATAAATAAATTCACGCGATTATCATACTCTCCCGCCTGGGATTAATGCTTTTTATTCGCGACGGAACCATAGAACTCTTGACACGCTAAGAAGAAGAAGATTCGCGATGGATCGTTCACGAGAAAAGGTTTCTCTGTTATTATTTATCTTTGGAACCGTCTCGTCCGAGACTTATCCGTCACAAGTCCACAAGCTTTTATGTCTCGTAGACCACTTGCTATGTTTTCCGGTTTGAGCCCCCTGCTTACCATAAATTACATTTTTGCTGATTCGACAACTTAACTGTAGTGTAAAAAACTTTAAAAAACCTGCTATGTGAGTACATAACGTGAAAGATTATGTGAATTATTATATTCAGGGAAAGCCAAAAATAAAGTGCCTGCTTATATGCTTAATATGCTTGTATGTATTATGTATATAACCTGCATAAGAAAAAAAATGATATAATATTAAAAAAACTTAAGTACTTAAATATGACAAAAAAAATTAATATGACCTGCACATTATCGTGGCCATTACATCTTACATATCCCCAAAATATTTTTCCAACGACGTTTACCCCCTGCATGGTTTAGTCGACCTCTGGGGGTCGATATATACCACTTTAGGTATCATCGGTCTAATTGATTTTGTATGACTAGTCATTGACTATCATAATTATGTAGACATATGGAGGCATCGAAAACTCATCGAATCAAAGACAGAAAGTTAACTTTGATTTCTATTATCATGAGCTTTAAACTGCTATAATTGAATCGGCTGTAGAAAATGAAAAGGGTTCTGTTTTTTATTAAACTGATGTTATAAGTTTGACTCCTATGTGGCACCGTAATTCCCAAAAGCATCGACCGATTCGGATGCGATTTTTTAAAAATAATCTAGTTTATCTGGGGTGGTTCTTAACTATGACAGCCGATTCGAAGACAGTCAGCACTTTTCCTTTCTGGGGAAGGAATCATTGCTGAAACGTTTTTTTTACTTCTAACGAGATTTTAAGTATTGTAGGTTTTTTAACTTGTGAAAAAATATCTTTTAATTTAATAAACCTTTGTAAAAGAAATGTGTACCTATATTTTAATATTGCTTATTTTTGTTACTTGTCTGTATTCTAACTAAGTATGCTTATTTGCCTGAGTACAGAGGGGCGTTGTGTGATGTTTCATGCATGCCATTTGCACTCTAGCTTCGACAGTTGTATTCGTTGTATTCTAATAATATAATGACCTCTTATCACTCTTTGTTTATTCAATTTATTATAAACTTGTATCTATCCTTTGAAGCTGCTATTTATAGATTCACCCTGAAACTTGCAACTGGTACCGCGAAAACACTTTTCAAATATAAAATTTGATTAAACGTATGAAAATATGTAATTGCGTTCATCCATACTGATATTAAAAATTTGAAAGTAACTCTATCTTTCTGTCTGTTTGTTACGTTTTCACGACTAAACGGCTGGACCGATTTCGATGAAATTTCGTATAGATAGAATACCAACCATATCGCAGCATGCTGAGTTACGGTCCATTTTGTATCAATAAGTTAAGTAGACTGTTTAGTTTTATAAGTTATTTTATATCAACCTTTTTTATGTTCGTTTCTTTTTTATGTTGTTGCAAATAAACAATAAATAAATATTGGTGGACATTTCACACAGCGCTATCTAGCCCCAAACTAAGCAGAGCTTGTACTATGGGAACCAGATAACTGATAGAATACTTATATAATTCTTTTTTTTGTTGTTGTAAATACATACTTATAATATATAGAAAAACAGCCAGACCCGGAACAAATATTTGTAGATCATGCAAACATTTGTTCCGCGGCGGGAATAGAACCCGCTACCTCCTGCGTTTCAGCCGGCTATACACACACTGCGCCACGGAGGTCGTCAAATCCTATTCTATTCTTAATATGATATATGATCTGGTTTGAGACCTAAGTAGCCTATAGTTTTTACTGACAAAGCACGCGTGCGAAGTCGCGCATGGAAGCTTGTCAAGTTGTCATACATAAAGCGACTAACGAGGCAGGACCATGCGCGCATATTCTAAAATGTTTCATAACAAATTTTGTAGGTCTTAATTTATCTCCTCAATTAGACCCTTTTTGCTACTTAATCCAATTATCTAACTAATATGAAAATTGCTTGTTTGGCACAGAATTTTGCCTTAAATTACTTTGTAAGTAAATTGAAGTTCTGGACGCAATTTATTAGTCAGTTGAAAGCGTAGGCGTGAGATAAGATTTCTGTGCGTAGCCGACTCTGAGCTATCAAGTATCGATACAATATGTTACACTTCAAAGTACTCTCGCCCATCTTGAAATACAACTTGCCTAACTCTAAATTATGTTCAGGAAAACTTGATTGTTGATTTGCTCTTCAGAAGTTTACATACGAGTTTCATATGGTGTTTCTCTCTTCAGGGGCTTGTAGTCGAACTTTGTACAACTTCAGGCCAAAGAACAATTACAATAAAATAAAATTTATAAAAATAGAAAGCTGTTTTGAAACTACTATTTGTGATTGTCCCTTATCTTTTCATCTCTGACTGTACACATTATTTCAACGAGTACTCTATTATTGAGTTGTCATACAAAAACATGTTTTGCGATGATGAAAAGGTGACGCATGTCACAACCGCGTCCGCCTCGGCAAAGGCACCCAATTGCAATTGTAATTCAGGCGTCGCCAGAACGAATCGGCCGGCGACTGCCACTGCTTGCCGGAAACGTCCTAAGAATGGCACATTGCCAGCCCTAATGAATGCAACTATCATCCTTCCACAATTCCCTTCAATGTTTTATTTGCAATTAATACGTGATCATTACGATGCTTTTCAAACCCTACAGTTTTACGCTGCGCTTTTAGACCCACAGCTAATAGACGTGGGAATGTACTCGTTGCGTTTTGCTTTCTGGCGCATTTGCAATTCAAACACAACGTTTTATTGGTTGTACGTATACTCCCAATGAAAATTCAGGCTATAAATCGCCGATAAGACGGCTAAATTGTGTGGTTGTTCGTTCGAGGGGAGCCGTTATGAATTTATGGTTTGTACGAAAGTGTTCGGGTAGTGCTCGTTCCGCGACAGTACCTGTGTGACCCAGTGGCTCGAGGCTGTGCATTGCTTTCCCGGCGATGCGCCAAGTTCATTGGCACCAGCAGCCGCCCACACCGCACTGCCCCGCGCCGGTCAAGCCTAAAAACTGACACGATATTATTCATGCTAATAGAAAGTATGTAGTTTCGCTATATTGAAGTCTAATTTATCCTCTCTTTATCACTTAGTCTTTATCCAGGCAGTCTGCGCAACCATTAGTCAACATTTTGAAAAATCACTTGTAGAACAATTTCCTTACCGCTTTCTTTATAATTTCCCTCATTCTACTGTATTGAACTGATAATTTGCATTATGCTAAGCTGTCACGATTTATTTATATTCTACCACTAGGTATTTCAAAAATAAAGTACAACACGATGGAGAAATTATTCAAGAGTTAGGTATACTCTGTTCGCACGCTTTATTTAATGGGAGTGATGACTCCAAGTAATTCACGTTTCTATTATATTTAGAAATTATTTATTGACTTTATGGGTCATCATCATCAGTACAAACAGTCTATTTAAAAATGTTTAAGTTTAGTTTTTATGTTTTCTGAAAAGTCTTGACGCAAGAGAATTTTGCAAAATATTACGTACTTTTCTTCAATAGGAAGAAAATCTCTCGCTTGTGACTTGAGGAAACCATGATAGTGCCGCTAATTGGACCTCAAAGCCTTAAACATTTATCTGACCTAAATAAAGAATACCGCAGCAACCTTATTTTCCTCAAGCTACAAGTTTCCTGTCGTTTTAAATAAAAGTAAAATGTGTTAAATTTCCTAAACCTATAGGGCAATTCCATGTAAAAGTCTACCATAATTGAAAAAATAAATAATTGATATTGTTAGTAAAAATACTTTAATATGGTGGCAGCACTTTATGTTTTCACATCGGCAACGAAGTTTTAAATAATTATTTTCCGGCAATACTGTCATATTCGGGATGGCGCGGCGTCGCGGCGTGAGTAGGGCATGACTACCGGTTTTCGGTATAACCGAAAAACCGGAATACCGGGCCGTTTTTCACATTTTTGAATACTGGTATTTGAGTATAAAAAAACCGGTTTTTCGGTATTACTGTAACTTGAAAAAAGTATATTAAAAGTTCACTTTTTAATCGCAAGTACTATTAAGTTTACAGGCACTATTTTAATTGTCAAAGATTATGTAATTTTTTTAAAGTTTTATGGTAGTATAAGTCACACCTTTTTAGGATTCCGGGTAAAACGGGACTCTATTACTAAGACTCCGCTGTCTGTCTGTCCGTCTTTCTGTCTGTCTGTCTGTCTGTCCGTCTGTCCGTCTGTCTGTCTGTCCGTCTGTCTGTCTGTCTGTCACCAGGCTGTATCTCATGAACCGTGATAGTTGGAGAGTTGAAATTTTCACAGATGTATTTCTGTTGCCGCTATAACAACAAATACTAAAAACAGAATAAAATAAATATTTAAGGGCCCCCCATACAACAAACGTGTTTTTTTTGCCTTTTTATAGATAATGGTACGAAACCCTTCGTGCGCGTGTACGACTCGCACTTGCCCGTTTTGTTGTATCGTATGTTTAATTTTAAACTGCTGCATTTTATCTTTTTGTGCGATTTAGAGATGGGGTATTTTATATTTCTTTACCAATAAATATGACGGATTGTATCAATTAAAACATAATTTTGATAAATAAAATGAATATGTTATTATTGTTAGTATCACAATCAGTTTGGGTTATTCTAACTTAAATCAGCCGTATCTCGGGAACTAGACGTTCTAGGCTAACAGTGTCTTGGGACAAATGGTAGGTATCAATGAGATAGCGATGATCTAGTGTTGGGGTATTTTATATTTTACTTATCAATTATTATCATGGACTTTATCAATTAAAACACAACTTCGATGGTAAATTGTAAATCAATAGTACATATATTGATCTTAACTTCAATTTTTGTATCACAATCAGTTTCAAGTGTAAACTCAGTCTTAGTTCTAGGTACTTTTACTATAATAACTTAATTAGGTAAACATATTATTTTCTTTATACTTAGCCATTCGTATTATCAGAATATTTTTATCTTCTTTTTTAGTATAATTTTTTTGTCAGGAGTTCTTTTTCTCATAACTAATTTAAAAATAAAACGCCTTTATTTTACCATTTTCCAGTAATTTGTTTCAATGACTTCGGCTAAAGATACAATTTAAATTTATAACGCATGTACAGAGGAAGATTTTGGTAATTTAAAAACACTTTCGAACGCATCTTCCTTTTGTATGTAGTGTCAGTCACATTTACATTTTATTAAATAAATCATATTTCACAACTTTCTATGTGCACATTTAAATAAAAATAAATAATACTGGACATTACCACAGCGCTATCTAGCCCCAAACTAAACAGAACTTGTACTATGGGAACCAGATAACTGATAGAATACTTATATACTTTTTTTTGTAAATGCATACTTATAATATATAGAAAAACATCCAGACCCGAAGCAAATATATGTAGATCACGCAAACATTTATTCCGCAGCGGGAATCGAACCCGCTACCTCCTGCGTCTCAGCCGGCTGTTCGCCCACTGCGCCACGGAGGTCGTCAAATTGTCGTTTATATAATTGGACTATCAACGATAAAACCATGCAAAATTTGAAACTGTAAACATATTCGTAATATAAGGCAAAATAAAACGCAATATGTGTCAAATGTAGAGTCAGTCATATGGAATTGCCCTATATATAAATAAAATAATTCATAATATCCTATTAGATAATTGATTCTAGAGCATCTTAGTACTTTGAACACGAAATGTACCATCAATGTAATAATTATAAAATACTTAACTTACCTTCTTTGTTTGCAAAACGATTGTAAACGGTATACAATTATCAATAAGAAATAATTTAGGTCGTTACCAGCAGCATAATGATGTTCACGGCGCACCTTATTATCCGATCAGTACGTGGTTGGATAGGGTCGAGCCTCATCCATCAGCCAGCACCGTTCACGGTGCCGAAGCTATGCGCGAAATAACAACATGGTTTTTCAGCATACCTGTATTAAACTAATTCTCATTTTGATTTGAAATTGATCATCTGAATCGCGAAAGGGATCCCTACCAAGTTTCAAAGGCCAAATTCTATTTGATAGGATGGAAACTGTAGACACTGGTTATATATGTCTATTATTAAAGGTAGAGTCATGAATCTTCGACGGCCTCCGTGGTGCAGTGGGCGAATAGCCGGCTGAGACGCAAAAGGTAGCGGGTTCGATTCCCGCCGCGGAACAAATGTTTGCATGATCTACAGATATTTGTTCCGGGTCTGGTTGTTTCTCTATACAGTGTGTCCCTGGATAAAGTGCAACCCCGAAAGGGGGTGAAACTAGATCAAAAATTATCGACAAAAAAATAGAAAAAAAAATTAAAAAAAAAATCGTATATACTTTATTGATGTATTAAAATTTTTATTACTCACTAATTACTCTATTTAATAAAAAAATGATTTCTTCCAAAGTAGTAGGTCAATTTTGTTAAAATAAAAACCATAATCATGTCAGATATGTGACGATGACGATAAAATAACAAATAACTCACAAACGAGTGGCTATCGTGACTTAAAGTTTAATTTTTGTATTAAAATTACATTTTTTAGGCTATTTTTTTCCAATAAACTCCAAAAATCTTAAAATTAAGCCTATAATACTAGAAATTTTTATGACTTTTTATTATTGTCTATCATAATAGCTTTTAAATAAAAAAAAACCTACGTTCTAACATAAAAAATGTGCTGGCGTGTCAACTTTAAATGCTCCTAGCCAGCACATTTTTTATGTTAGAACGTAGGTTTTTATTTTATTTAAAAGCTATTATGATAGACAATAATAAAAAGTCATAAAAATTTCTAGTATTATAGGCTTAATTTTAAGATTTTTGGAGTTTATTGGAAAAAAACAGCCTAAAAAATGTAATTTTAATACAAAAATTAAACTTTAAGTCACGATAGCCACTTGTTTGTGAGTTATTTGTTATTTTATCGTCATCGTCACATATCTGACATGATTATGGTTTTTATTTTAACAAAATAGACCTACTACTTTGGAAGAAATCATTTTTTTATTAAATAGAGTCATTAGTGAGCAATAAAAATTTTAATTCATCAATAAAGTATATACTAAATTTTTTTAATTTTTTTTTTTTCTATTTTTTTGTCGATAATTTTTGATCTAGTTTCACCCCCTTTCGGGGTTGCACTTTATCCAGGGACACACTGTATATTATAAGTATGTATTTACAAAAAAAATGTATATAAGTATTCTATCAGTTACCTGGTTCCCATAGTACAAGCTTTGCTTAGTTTGGGGCTAGATAGCGCTGTGTGAAATGTCCAGCAATATTTATTTATTCTACCTAAGGTGCAGTTTTCTAAGGTTACTAAATCATTACCATAATCAGTACGTATCTAATATCAATTCGATGCAGGAAATAAAATAAGCACAATGTTGCTTGTTCAAGTGAGGCTTGCCCCTTTTTGCACGGTTGTTTAGACGTGATCCGATCCCATTTGCAATCAATGGAGATTAACATAATGCATTGAGTTCGATGCACAAGGACGCAGTCCCAATAGCGTCATACCGATTCAGTATAGCATCGCTTACTTTTCTGGTTTGGTTGCTTGTTAGTATTAGTTATGTGGTTCGAAGACAATTTTGCCGTATTTTCCATATCTAATTGAGTGAAAAAAATGTTGAACCAGCAAGGTGATGCTATAATTGGAGAGGCAAGGTGAAAAAACGTTTTCCAAATAAATTTTGAGTATGAATCCAGTCCAAGGAAGTCACATTCATGATGTATCACTGAACAGATATAAACATTCGGCCTATATAGCCCCCCCATCAGATCCTGGCAAAATCTCAACAGTATAGGCAAATTGGTTGTATCTTCTGTATCATCAAATGATTCAACTGTTATTCATACTACTAGTGGTTTACCGCTGGCAGGGGTTATTCCCGGTTGCACCCTGTTCTGTTCCCACTGGGTACCAGCGGGAAGAAAAATTCCAGGATTCCAGGATATGTCTCTAAACACCCCTAGCCTATAACGTCTAGTTTCCCAGATAAAGTTTTACAGCTGCCATTCCAATTCCATTCTTCGGCGGAGACCAGCGGTTATTTTTTCCCGCAGTTGGGACAGGGGACCAGTGGGAATAAGCCCGTTTAGGCCCTATGTTTATAAATACGAAGATCCGATCGATTAGTTAAACGTAAATTCTCTTTCCACAAACGAGCAATACAAGGTCAGGGTACCGCACCACCTCGTACCAGCTCTTTGCTCTTTGCACAGTTTATAGTTTAGTACATCTCTTATTATCGATTGAACAAAAAGTAAAACTTGCTGTTTCGATGCTCCATTGTCAGTTCCTTATTCAGCTTCTTTTGAAATTGTGCATTTGTGTAGCTTTTGCAATGTCTCGCGGTTTCTGTAATACCGCTCTCGACTCGCATGTACGTATTATGTTGATTATTGACACCTTGTAATACTAACATAATTTACGATGAGTCATCATAATTAAAGATTTAATTTTTCTTAGAAACATCTTATCATTATAATTTATATCGCATATACTTTCTTACTTTACGTATTACTTTCTCTTCTCTTATAACTTCAAAAGACAAGTCAATTCACAATTGTCTATTCATAACACATTCATAAAAGTGATCAATCTTTTGGAAAACCCTTACCTCCTTTCCTTACGTTAGTCAAAATCTGTGATCGAAGAAATACACGGGCATCTGGAATACTGTCTCCTTCATCGTCGCCAAAGAATGTGAGATCACAGATACGATTGATGGTGTTGCTACTGTAAAAATAATAGATCGTAAAATTCACCTGTTGATGATCATTGGTCAGTTTTATTGTCTAACATTTTCTTCGTATGCTTGGGGTTAGGAACTGGTGTTGCCTGGTACCATTATTCATTGTTAAAAGATCAAAAGTCTCAATCATATTATGCTAGTGATCAGGAATAATAAAGACTATGAGACGAATATTCCCTAGCCCTAGTCTTTATGGCCATCTTCTACATAAAGTTCTTTAATTTCATTAGCTTCACTAAGTTATTGGCTTTAGTTAATTTCGACATGTGGCAGGCAAATGACTTGAGAAGTTGAGAGCTTCCTGCCATGCAACATGCAAGGGCAATGAAAATAAAGCGTTTCTTGTTAGTTTTATTTCTTTCCAACTGAAAGTGCTGAAGCGCTTCAGCACTTTCATTACACTGGCTTCAGTGCAGCGGTTTATGAAACATGATTCATATGTTCACAGAAGAAATAATTTCTCAAGCAGTACTGTTACTTCAGTTACATTATAGCAATCAAACTCTTGTCTAGTGATGGCACGATTCATCTGTAATTTCCTGCGCCACTTCCAAACTTATAGTGGCAAATGGCGGGTCGTTTATCTTCACTTTCTTCTTTTTTTTGGGTTCCGTACCTCAAAAGGAAAAAAGGAACCCTAAGATCATTTCGTTGTCCGTCTGTCTGAAAATTGAAATTACCATCAAATACGTAGGTCTACGGTCCCCTGAAGCAGTAAAAAAACCAAGCGTCTAATTCAACACTAGCAAAAGAAACAGGGCATTTATGCCGCATATTTTGCTCGCAAATAAATCATCGCAACAAACCTGTACCTAGGGTACTTCCCGTTGACCTAGAATCATAAAATTACGTAAGCAGCAAGGCCTCACAGCACAAATAAATAAAAAATAATCAACAAATTAAAAAAAATCCGTAAATCTTTAATATGTACCTAGTTATATATATCGTAAAAATTCCTTCCCTATAGGGAAGTTGGGAGTGATTTTTGTTTACTCACGCACCCCCATCTTGTGGGGTATCATTGGATTGGTATTTTAAAAACATTTTAAGGTTTGCTCAAGGCTTTTTTCATACAAGAGCCCGTTTACGAAATATAGAACATAGAATTATCAAAGCTGAGTAGACTTTATTAGTTTACGAGCAGTAGTCAACCTATTTATGTCTATATACAAGGGTTTGTATACAGTTTATATAATGTTCATACAAAATTACCAAAATTAACTAACTATGGAATATGACTAAGATACAGCCGTACTGGCTACGGAACCCTTCACTGTGCGTGGTTCGACATGCGTTTGACCAATTTATTTATTTTTATTTCTGAAAGAACTAGAAATGAATTACCCGCCGTTGCCCTATTTTGATCGCCAAATAATTATAATCCCACAATTTTTTTTAATAAATAATTGATTGTTGATTTTAGATTGTTCTGTTAAACTTTCGTCTCTCGTATCTTTCCTTATTTGTTTGGGTTTTAAATGATAGGTATCGGTTACATTAGCGCATGATTGTTGTTACGTTCACAATTGAAGGGTGTGGCTCGAGAACTTTGCTGGACGTGGACGTTGGCCCCACAGCCAAATCTTTACTTTCTAATGAGAATAAACTGCGCGGGCGCATGGGTGACGTAGTATCTGCAGAATGTTGCAGTGTGCGTTGTAATTGCTAGCGTCCATAATAATTAGGTGTTATATCCGATGCAAAATTGCTCAAATTCCAAACATTAAAACCGCTGTTACGTTCTTGGTCTTTAATTAAGTCTGCGATGTTGATGCCTTCTTTAGTTTTATAACAGGTTTATGAGTTGAGCACCAAACTATTTGGGCTATCTATTCACTTGTGTTTTTATTTAATACAGACATGTTGACGTATTTGTATAAGCTCTTAAATTAACACTGTTTCGTAATTATGGCAATCAGTGCTACTGAATCATTGAATAGTTTTATTAAACGTTTACATACAATTACGTTCTTGTAGACATCGCAAGGGCAGACAGGCTTTCACCGCCTTGACTTTGCGAACCGAGCTGAATCTGAAAATTACTCTTATCACGTATAGATAAGGTAGTTTTTCGAGTGTTCTCTCATCTCTTCCTAACTTTCTGACGCTGTCTCGTGTAGGAGCTATTGATTTGGCTCTTGATGTACATAACTTGTATATTGTGTTTTATTTTGCTGCATCAGAGTGTATTTTAAATTTCGGTTGTTACCGGGCAGATGCAGATATGCAGATGTTAGGCACAACATAACGTGACCAAAGATGATTAGCCCAATACTTTAGTTTTTGTACTGTCAGACTAATTCTTTAATAGTTCATGAAAGTATCAAGGACGAGTTTTTCAGTCAATCGACCACTGTGCTTTATAAAATCAACTGTTGAAGAGCATTGTTCAAATAAATGCCTTCACTGATGTAGGTATAAAGTTACAGATTGTATGATCGTGATGTGATGTTTTATGTTTAGCTTTAAATTCACCGCTTACTTTTGCAGTTTTATAGAAACATTGATGACATTATTGTTGAATGAAAAATTACTAAAATAGAATTTGTAACAAACCTATTTAAGTTGTTGGCACCCCTTAAAATATTCATATATTTTAAAAGGAAACAAATAATAATTTCAACGTGACTACTGCCACTGTGGGTAAACATTTTTCATCTATACATATGTATAACAAATATAATACAAAATTATCATTTTGGCATGAACTTAACAATACATTTTTAATTTACGATATTTTTCTTGCATTACCATAAAATTGCTACAGTACCAAATAATAACTGAGCAAAAGCCAATTAAGTTCCCGAGATAAGGAAAGCTCGTTTTATCGCGTTGATTGCGCTTACGATGGAGTCCGACTCGAAGCCTTCCGGCGCCTCCAATGCCGTATCAGTTAAATATTCGACGTATTCGATATTATCGTGAACGCTCAAAATAGCCTTTATCTCGTCCGTGCTGAGGTCACTGGGCGCTGCGTCGGCTCACGCACGCTATATCAGTAACGCAATCTAATATGGAACGACTTACTCAGTTATGATTTCAATTTGGATGAACAGAGACGCACCAACTTGAGAATACACAATTACAAAAACTGTTTTCAACACGCAATGGAGTTTTTGAAGCAAGGCCTTCTAAGATTATTTTAAGGAGACACATGCATACATCCATACATTATATGCACATGTTGTGCGTTTGTGTGCTCATGTAACTATACACATAAGTAGCTGACTTTCTGTTACTGATACGGTGATACCCCTATTATTTTAGTGTGTCGTCGACAAACTGATTAACCCACCACAATTCTGCGTAGTAGTTTTTGTTCTGTAATTTATCGTTATCGTGTCGGTGTCACCCGTGTCGACTTCTTTCTCTCAATGGAATTAATTGCTCTATTGGTTCGTCCAATTAGATCAGTCGGTCATTCATTCATAACTAGGTGAGCTTGAGGTGATTACATCTATACAATATATAAAAGGCTTTGTCCTGAATGACTGATTGGCGGATCAACGCACAGCCTAAACCGCTGATCGTAGAGACCTGAAACTTGGAGGGTGTGTTCTTTGTATGATGTAGGCATCCGATAAGAAAGGATTTTCCGAAATTTACTCGTAAGGGGGTGAAAAAGGAGGGCAAAGTTTGTATGGGACAACGTGATTCCTTAGCCCAATCTACTTCAAATTTTGCATAAACCTTTTTTAACAAAATTGATAGAAGATGTGTTTCGTATTTTATTGAAATTCATCCCCTAACGGTGTTAAAAGGGGTAGAATGTTATTTTGGCGGTGATTTGCTTCGAGGTTGATATGAATACTCCTTAGTGCTTTTGATTTAAATTACTATTTATTTTGACACATGTTTGAAAACTCAATCCGATTTTATTAAAAAAAGGTTGAATTCACTTAAAAACATAAGCAAATACTCTTTAAAATTGGAATGTCTGGAAAGTCACCGTAATATATGAGTACCTCATGTGAAGACTTCTAAGCTTAAAGAGGTTATGCACTTTTAGGACACGGCCTCATAGGGACGTAGTGTTCGAAATTTGAAATGGTAAGGACTGAGAGTAGAACATTTTGGTCAGAAGAAAATAGTTTTCTTTTAGTTTGTCTTAGAAGTTTAATTTAGTGTTTATTGTTTTGTGCAATTTTTTTTTACATTACACTAATATGCTAAATGTTACATTTTGGATGTTTGTTTGTTACTCAATCTCGTCGTAACGGTAGAACCGATTTCGATGAAATTTGGTATATACGTAGATTATAACCTGGATTACCACATAAGCTACTTATTATCTCATAAATCAGTTCCCATGGAATAAAAATGGGGTGTCAAGTCAAGTTGCAACAGCGAATTTAGCTTTATTTCTAGGTTACCTACACATTTAGAAGTATAACGCGTACGAAGTCGCGGGCAACAGCTAGTTTGATTATAACTAGATGATGCAAACTACATTCTGATATGTGTCAGTCAAGTATTAATGATCATTAACTCCTTTGTAACTTCTAATATTCTTATGAGATATCATATTTCGCCATATATTACCCGTTATACTGAATAATAGTTTTATATGTTTCGCAGGAAATTAATTCCAATAAACAATTAGCCAGACCTTACACAAAGCATGCAAACTTTATAAAATATGATTTTTGTATCCGTTGCCGTACCATCATATTTTTACTCTAAATATAAACCTAGTACCTACCTACCTAAATGGAAGAAAAATATTTGATGCTTCAAGCCAGGCCGTTTAACTTCAAGGAGCCTATAAATATGCATGATTTCCGATCTTACTTGTTTGCTCTTATAAAATTGTAAATACAAAATATACAATATTCCAATTTCCAAGCTATGCGCAAGCGCAAGGAACGCCTCAAGTGAATGTTATTAGTGTGTCCATTAACTTATTTACTGCTTTCCTTATAGCAGAGGAAGCGTATTTTATTTAATGTTCTCGTAAATCGATGAAATTATTGAGGCATTCCACGAAGAGCATAGATTTAAGATCACGTATTTTATGAACACTAATTGTATTCCACAGAGATCACATATTTATATTTTGGGTTTGTCCTTTTTGTGGAATACTAAAAATTATTTCAAATGTTTCCACGAAGGGCACATACAATGTAGGGAGCTTCTAGTGATGGGGTATTTTATATTTTTTTGTATCTATAATTATGATGGATTGTATCAATTAAAAGCTAGTATTGATAAAAAAATTAATGTTATTATTGTACCCCATTTACCACCAGAGGATTTGGATAATGCATGGCTATACGTTATGAGCGAGAGTCCACGAGAGGAAAATGTCACCAAATGTAATGACTTCATGATCAAACAGTGGCTTGACCACAATCTCTGGTCAAACAAATGGACTTGTTAGGTACGGTGAGGTTCATAAGACCCTACTACTCTGTCCTCAACAAGAAGATTAATAAAAACTTTGGCAAAAACCTTGCTAAGATATAAGAGTTTTTTTAACAAAATTGTAACAATTTCATCGAAATTCATAAAAAAATGGGATATTCAAAATCACAAAAAAGCCGAAATAAGAAACGAAGCAATAAACACCATAATAGAAGAATACAAAGGTGTTTATATATCTATTGGCAACTGCATTGAAAAGCTGCGATTCTAAATAATGTATATCTATACATATAAAATGCTTTATCCTGAATGACTGACTGACGGATCAACGCACAGCCTAAACCGCTGATCGCAGAGACCTGAAACTTGGAGGGTGTGTTCTTTGTATAACGTAGGCATCCGATAAGAAAGAATCTTCCTACCCCCAAGGGGGTGAAAAAGGGGGTCAAAGTTTGTATGGGACAACGTGATTCCTTGGTCCAATCTACTTCAAATTTTGCATTATACCTTTTTTAACAGAATTGGTAGAAGATGTGTTTCGTATTTTATTGAAATTCATCCCCTAACGGGGTTAAAAAAGGGTAGAAAGTTATTTTGGCGGTGATTTGCTTCGAAGTTGATTGTACATTGTTGCCTGAAATAAACGCATATTATTATTATTACGTTATTATGTGATGCCGCAGGCATCACAAAAGAAATAACAGCATCATTAATTCAGAAGGTTCTTTCGAAGTCACTGAAACAGAAACTAAGTATGGATCAAATGCAAGTACGCAATCGATTTTACATTTTAAGGCTTCAGGTAACAGTTCAATTACTGTGGACAAAATTATATGATACTGATAAAGAACTACTTAACATGGCGGTGGTGACATCAAATAATATAAAATTCATATTGCTTGTATCAATACCGTTTCTAGAGTCAGCGCAATAAAGTTTATTTTACATTGCAAACCGATTTGATGTGACACAAGTCCGCTTGATGTGGGTGTGGAGAAAAGTAATAAATAACTCGACCGTCGACTCCACATGTCCTTAGATGATTTACTGGGCGAAGTACGTATGCTGTGCTGTGATGCACTTTGCAATATCAATACTCTCGAGATGATATTTCTTGAAATCGTCATGGTTGCTAAGGAACGTTTCTATTCAAATTTCATTTCTGCATTATGCAAACATGGTAGAAATTTCAGATATGTATATATATATATATATATGTGTTAGGTGAGTGTGGGGGGCTGGGATAGTCTTTAACATCACGACGTACCAAGGGGTGAGGGGGTAAAAAAGTAGCCGAAAAAACCTCACGTGATTAAAGGACGACCCGCTAACTATTCCATCTCCAATTCTCCACAATATTTGTCTAGATTTCAAAATTACTTAGACGCCACATTAGAAACACCTTTTAAAGTTTACCCTTACAATGTTTCGAAATCTCTACATTGCCATAATTACAGGAACGCCAACAGCTTAGTATCATTACATTGTTGCATTTGTAGGTTAGGTTTTGTATGTGTTATAATTAAATTCACGACAATCTATTTCTAATTTAACAATTGTCTAGAAATTTGAAAAATTTCTTCCCACAGAAGGTTCCACAAGCCTAGGCATTTTAACAAATTCTTCCCTCAGAGGCATGCGCAAAGAAGTCGTGTGTGGGGCCCATAACACGAGTACAACGTGTCAAAAAATTTATTATACTTAATTACATCTGTCTGACTAATCAAGCAGCAAGTACATTATCACTCTTGTTTGAAAATTACTCAGACTGATAAAGTTACTGAAATAATTAACAATGTTGCTGAGAGGTTTTGTGTCGTGCATGTGCACACGGCTACACATCAAGCTATACATTTCCAGTATATGCTGACCTCTCATTGTACGGAGACCCTACACAATGCGAGTTCAGCTTATACTGGAAATGTATAGCTTGAGGTGTAGCCGTGTGTACCAATAGAAGTATTATTATTTTGTTGTATAACAAAGTTGGCAATAGTGACAAGACCCTTTAATCTTCTATATAAGTGGCGTAAGAAAACGACACCTAAAATTATAAGTTTTTTCTTGTTCAAATATCATTTCGCTATAGTTAATAGATAGCTTTTATGTTATTTGTTGTCTTTATTTATCCGGTTATTAAAAATGAAACTCGAGATTGAATCAAATTCAGTTATCCACAACAGTTTACATTTCCCATAACAGATCTCTTTAAGACCTTAATAACAGCCTTAATATAGCATTTTCAACGTAACTTGACAGGATGCAACGTTTTATTTTTTGAATGGGTTTTGAAATCGCGTTTGTTTCGATATTTCGCTCGGAATATCTGTAAAATTAGTTTTAGTTATAAGTAAAATTTTGTTATGTCCGAGGTCACCAATCAAAAATGCCAATCCATCTGACTGGTCTTCATGTTACAGGCTTGCCTAGTGCGAAGGCCGCTGTATAAACTGTGATCGCCTTCTGCCTCAAACTTTGTTTATTTATGTTTATTTCTATTACACCAGGCATCTTAGGTTAATTGCAAAAATTGTCTACATGGTAATAACATTGCATAAGTTTGCATGGCAATAAGTTTTTGGCTGCAAATAAATATTATTTCATTTTCATTTTTTTTTTCAATTTGTGGAATTAAATGAAACACAGGAGACACTTACAGGTAACGTGGAATTAAAAACCTTCAATCAGTTATTCTGCATGTAAAAACTAACGTTTCTTTCTTGCTTAATGTTTATTTAGAACTCTAGAATACCTGTCAATTGAATACTTATCATAAAAAAGATTGATCGAAGCTTACAGTATTGGTTGGTACAAAAACTTCGAAACCATTCGACGATTTGTTATACTTTCAATTTTTAATATCCCATAATTATGGGCGACTGAAACTTTCTCTTTTAGTATTTAAATCTCGTGTAGGTACTTACAATTATGTAACGCGAAAAAGTAAGTAATGACCTATTATACGCTACGCTATGATATACCATCTTTAGATTGATCTCTAGCAAAACAATACAATATCTATCTATTAATTGCATCCACTTGTGTCACGTAACGATCATTTTGACGGTTTATTTTCAGTTTGACTTGAAGATGCAAGTCTTGACAAATTAGAAACTTGATGTTATACGATAATCTTTATCATCATCATCTAACTAGCTAAAACATTTATGACTACAATAATTTAATCGAATAATCTGTAAGAACATTGAATAAAACCAAAGAGCTTTCGGAAGCTTTGCCTATCTCTATAATAGGTTTCTCTCAGATGTGGATTAGTAATTAAACCAATCGGAATGCGTGTTGTTTGAGAAACCTGATCAGTAATAAGCACCCACATTCTTAGATTTTGTAAATCTATCCGTTTAATTAGGCACACGCGTAACCTTGTCTGCTTTGAGGGCTTTGTTTGCTGCGGAATATAAGACAACTGCGCAGTACCATTATAAAATGAAGGTACTTTAATTTAGAAAATATTGATTTCGTTCGATGTTTGTAGAATTGGCGGTTTGATTATTGTTTGTCCTTGGGATGGGAAGGATTGATTTACAGATAGGCCACTTATTTTCGAAATTTGTAAATCGCGTATATTTGATCGAGCGAAGCGAGATCTCCAAATCAGCTTGAGCAAATCGGCGTTGTATGTATGTATGTCTGTTTGTCCGAGGATAACTTTCGTAGCGTTTATGCGATCATCATGAAATTTGGTACATAGGCTAGTGATGGCACAATTTTGGTGTGACTCATTGCGCTATAAATGTTGGGAGGCTTGTAGAGATATTGGGGTTCAAGAGGGGTAAAAAAAAATTTAAATGAGACTATTAGGTCAAGTGGGACGCCAAATGAAAGGTCTTGATTAGTACATTTCAACCCTGTTTTTATTTTTAGTTTAGTCTTTGTAGTTTTTGAGTTATTAGCCATAATAAAAACAAAACTGACAAAATTCCCAGGGTACACCAGTGACCCCACAATGCTGAAATTTGTTATTCGTGTAGCTTTAGTGACACAAATATAGGCAAAAGTCTGAAATCCAGAATAACTGCCATTTGTACATCAAAAAAATATAACCAATTAACAAGAACCCCTGTTACATCTAACTTGAATGAAACTATAGGTCAAGTAGGTTGGTTATTCATTTCGTGGCACCAATTTATTAGTCAAAGATTAAAGCCGGCATGCACAAAGAT
The DNA here is from genome assembly GCA_963924445.1 of Philereme transversata. Taxonomy (NCBI): domain Eukaryota; kingdom Metazoa; phylum Arthropoda; class Insecta; order Lepidoptera; family Geometridae; genus Philereme; species Philereme transversata. The sequence goes on from OZ004342.1 coordinate 19,972,002, forward strand.
CATTAAACGTATTTAGCGACTAAACATGTTTAAATTTGACGTATTTGTATGATTTGAAAACTCCTTAAACCATATTTAGCCACTAAATACGTTTAGGCATCGTTGTGCAAGTCGCCCTAAGAATAACATTTATTTTGGGGGATTCGCGAGATCTCAGTTCGGGGTGAACCACTAGTTATTTAGCCCTCAGTTGCTATGAATCCTTGATTGGCTAAGATGAGGTGAAAGTTAGTACGCAAGAAGTCGCGGGGTAGTAATTATATCTAGTAAATGGATTTAAGCGCATTTGGTTAGACCGGAAAAGTTAAATGTTTTGAGGGTCTCATGACAGGCCAGGTGTTATTGCGGTCCAACCGGTTATTAAAAAATTTTGTTATATTCAAAGAACTCACAATTTGCTCTTGAACACATTTTATTGCATACTTGAAGTATTATTTATGCTCCTATACCTATTGATCTACGAAGACCAAGTAAAATGATTTAATAGTTGGCAAAACGCTGTAATATAGAAAAATATTGCGGGTTCAAAACCCGTCCGGTTGGAAACATTTGAGATGATTAAAAAAAATCTTTGAATTATGTACAAATTCAGCATATCGAACGATTAATAATCATTGGGTGATATCACTCTCTAACAGTCAAACAGTATCGGAAAATCCAACGAGTTCCGTGGCAATGTTCAGTGACCTTGGGAAGGTCATGTCTGTCTATTCGCACTCATTCGGCAATAAAGCAGTTGGTCAATGAATTAAACCGATTAAAAAGAACCATTGGCTGCATGCCAATCCTCGTCACATAAACATTGGGAATTTAAAGAAAATGTCATTACGTAAGTGAACTGAGATAACAGTTTTAAAGATACTTTTGAAACGCACGTCGAAAATCTCGTGATGTTTGTCGAGATGAATTTCACAATAATTATTAAATTTTTATTTATTGCAACACTAAAACACGCTCCATTTTGTATTATCCGTCTAATTAAACGAGAATTTAGAAAATGCTTGCTTTGGAATCCTAAGATGATAATGGGGACCGAGGTAAACGCACGCACTTAGCTAATTTCTCGTGCTCAAATTGATTTCGCCATAACTTTTCTATATTAAAATTACTGGTAAATTGTGAAACTGCTCATCACATTTAATTCCATTTTGTAACTAAATCAATCATACCGCATATGTACTACTGCTAAATCTTTGTTTTTGAAAATAGGTACTTTACTGCAAAGTCTGAAACTAATGCCGACACAAGATTCACTCTCATAAACTGTGAACCGTTTGCGATAGTGTTTGTTCGGATAACAATAATTCTATAGTACACTTAGTTTTTAATGTTTATCTGTCCACTTGATATTTAGTATTAATATACAGTGCGTCAACCTGCTTAGGTTAGTTTAGTCTAACAAAGAAAGTTCTGGAACAGTCAGCTTCCATTTCTGGAAACTGATACAATTCGCCCGGAACGCCTACGGTAATATTATTGTAAATCACACCTCGGCAGTGCGACTCATACCATGACTAAGTTTGCAGACATCATGAAGCTCTATATATATTATAGTGTTATTATATTATTTTTGCGTTTGCTTGTTTCTATAACTCCCTGAAGTTTCTAAACTCTTCTAAAAGGGTAGTTGTTCGACCTATTGGACAGACAGTGTGTTTACTTGCTCCATTTTGCTAACATTAAGGTGTCTCGCGTGGTAATGGAAGCTTTTCGGCAGTAATCGTTCTACCATAAACAAGAACTATATGGTAGAAGTTTTTTTTTCAATTTACAGATTATTTTAAATTCGTAGACACGTTTTACGTAGTTACGTCTAGTCCGATGAGTGTGAAATTTGGAGTAACGTTTCTTTTTTTGTAAATTGATCCGTCAGTTTAGATAAGCTCGTTTGGGATAAGTTTACCTAACTTCCTGTCTATATGCGTGGGCTTAATGCGATATTCCTTATTTTGCTAGTCCTTTTGTCTGATAACATTGTGTTCAGTTCTTGGTGTGAAAACTCTATGGCGTTGAAATTATTTAAATTGAATAAACTCGTGTTCTAAGGAGCTTTTTGCTCAAAATGTTTTTTTTATACTACTAGGAGATGAAATGAGTATATGGTACCATCTGATGTTAAGTGGTAACCATCGGCTATAGATAGCAAAGTATTGCCTCGTAAGTAGGGCACGCACCTTAGAAACGTGCCCTACGATGCACTGCCCTGCGCCATCAACTTGAGGCATACAGGTGTAAAGCCTCATGTGCCTGTAATTTCACCGAAAACCTTACCCATCAGACCGAAACATAGCATTGCTGCTTGGCGGCTGAAATTGGTAGTACTTCCCCGGGCGAGCTCTTTCACAAGAAACTCTACAACTCTTAAATGTGGTACGCCATTTAATTATTTATAGGCGTACCACATTAAATGGTATTGTGGTGCTCTTACAAAAATGATGTATTTTATTTATAATGGAACCGGAGACAGGTGTCGTCCTGTGCCGTACATTGACTTGACGGCCTTGGAGTCCCACAATTCAATGGCATGTTTTACCCGTGTTATGCTATGGGCTTAACTTTTTATTGTCAAGGCCAGCTGCTTTAACGCCGGTTTTATTGGAGTAGATGGCATTTTTTCATCCGCCTGTCTAGCTTTAGTAGAACATTCCCCATAAGTTAATAAACTCTGAATATTATACATGGTCGAGTAATATAATTTAAACATTTTGCAGTCCTAAATTTTAATACATAATGTGTTATTTATTGTTAAAAATATCATGAAATCATTGTCAGCTACCTGTTTACTATTCACATTCCATTTTGTTCTTGAAGGTTAGCCAGTAAAAAGTCTGGTAAGAATGGTTCAGCTATCATCGTGTTCAGACCTGCTAGTTCATAGTTTACCCTTTTGGCTGATCATGATATGACGTCATGTCGTCTACGCGTTGTCTGCTGTCGCTTCCCGGAACGGCTGGCCACACTGCCCTCCGCTCATGCCCTCATTATCACCATGAATGAACTTTTATTTAATATAATTTATTTGTGGGAAAACCAACAGCTGTTATAATTATGACTTATACTAAAGACAGATTATATACCAGATAGCCAATAACAAGTTTTCACGTTTAATAAATAATAATAAAGAAATAGAAAAAATCTGAACAATCAATTAACATCTCACATTACGGACACAATGAAGAAAGTGTACTAACCTATTATTATATTAAATATACTATTATTAATCACTAAAGAGTTCACGATTGAACCGCTGTAGAATCGAATTGACGCTCATGCAGAAAAGGTCACAGTCCGTGCGCTTACACAGCTTATTGAAATTGTCACTTGCTCGCCACAAAAATGAGTTTTGCCTGTAGTTGGCACCAACTATGGGTATATTTATAGGAGGAATGAACCTAGTCCGTTTAAATGGAACATTAATTTTAATTTTATTTAACAAGTCAGGACAGCTAATGCCATTAAAGGTAATCTTCTTTAGTATATAGTAGAAAATCGGGTGAGTTACACCATCTATAACTCAAGAACGGCTGGACCGATTTTAATAATCGTTGATTTGTTGGATTTGCCTCCGCCCCGAATAGCAGAATAACTATTAAAATATCGGAAAGATTCACGCAAAAAGAAATTATGAAGAAAAATCATTTTCTCATACATAGATGCAGCTAATGATGGCCGATTGACAATCCTACCGGGGCGACGTACATTGGCAGCCCACGTCATATGCATGTCGAGGCGGTACGAAGTTCGGCGGGTCAGCTAGTTATTAATAAAAACGACAAATCAGCGATTTCGCGCCGCTTAGTCAAGGGAAGGAGATGGAATTTTTTGCATAGTTCTATCTATATAATTGGTAGATGAAATTGGAGTTCTGAGACGAAACCGTAGGTATTTAATGAATTTTATTTGAATACGTTCAATTCTAGTTATGTATTTACAGTAAAGGATCTTGAAAGTTTTAGCTCGATTGAAACTAGCTGAGCTCCTCATAACAAAGTCTAAGGTTTTAGATGCTTTTGATACTATAGATTCGATATGCTCATCAAACAACAGTTTTGAGTCATGCAGCACACCAAGGTCCCTAACAAGATTAGAATTTTGCAAGGTATGGTGCTTTCAATTTTATGAAGATAACTGACTTTTTTTTGCGTGTGAATGTGCTAATATAGTATTTTTTTTTTTAATTGGATAGAACTTCGTTTGACCACAATCTCACCTGATGGTAAGTGATGATGTGGTCTAAGATGAAGCACGAAGATCTAGAAGAAACCTATTTACTCTCACCTTAAAGAGGCCCGGATTGTATTCTTTAGGAAAAACAGACGACGGCAAAGTGTTCCATACCTTAGCTGTACGCATCAAGAAAGTATTTGGACGGATTGAGGTCCAGCTTGTTAATAGAACAGTAAATGTGCAACCTTAACCTTTTATGTGTAGTTTGATACATAAATATCCATAAAACAAAACATCCAACCCAATTGGCTTTCTTTATTGTTCAACTTGGTTTGCTGGCACAGAAATCGCGGGCGCATAGTATTTTTAAGTATTATTATACCGTAGAATATACGTATAGAAGCGATACTCCGCTACCAGTAGTTGGGTCAATTTTTAGGGTTCCGTAGTAGAACTAGGAACCCTTTTAGTTTCACCACGTCCGTCTGTCTGTCTGTCCGACCAGTTACAGCTGTTTATTTGTAGACTATTAAATAAATAAATATTGCTGGACATTTCACACAGCGCTATCTAGCCCCAAACTAAGCAGAGCTTGTACTATGGGAACCAGATAACTGATAGAATACCTATACATATACTTTTTTTTTGTAAATACATACAAAAAATATATAGAAAAACACCCAGACACGGAACACATATCTGTAGATCATGCAAACATTTGTTTCGCGGCGGGAATCGAACCCGCTACCTCCTGCGTCTCAGCCGGCTATACGCCCACTGCACCACGGAGGTCGTCAAAATTATTATTGCTGCAAATTTGGCATGTTGATACGTTTTATAATAGTGACGCCTAGTAAGTTAAGAAATATGTATAAACTAAAAAATCTTGTTTACTTAAAGTACCTCCCCTATATGGAAGATGGGGATGATTTTTATCATACTCACGTACCCCATCGTGTCGAGTATCTTTGAATAGGTATTTCTAAAACACTATGATTGCCTCAACATATTTTTGGTAGAAAAGCTCGTTTACGGAATATAAAGCTTCGAAGTTGCCATTTTCGTAATAGTAGTTTTATTTTAATCTACTCAATTCGGATAATACTCATGTTTGGAAACACGCGGATACAAATACTCCTGGCAAATGTCACTGTGGTAAGACCCGCTCGCTTGCCCGCCTCCGTACCTTCTTGTCAACATCTTACTCGTCCGCTCGTTCACTGTAGCCTTATAATGACATCATCCTATTCTCTCACTGTGTCAGACATTATTTCGAACAGCGGCACTACTGCTCTAGTGACTGTTTTATGATGAATGGGTTTCACTCTTTCGATGCCAATGAACTCTGATCCACTTTTGATCTGTGTGGGTGTAAAATGACAGCCAAGTAATTCAATAGTAAACGCTTTTAGGTTAGCATTGGTTTCGCTTTATCTTCTTGGAATATTTTTTTGGTCACCAAGACCCTAACTTGTTCCATTTTGTTTATTGCTTTTCCTGTAACTTTTAAAGCATTGCTGCCTGTGGAACATAATAGATTACTTAGCTACAAAGGTTAACTGTTTGTCGTTCTAAATTAGCAAATTATTAGCAATGTTTCAATTGAGTGAAGGCTTAGATACTGATATGAATTCACCATGAAAGTCAAACGTTTGAGTTCATGCTTAGTATTCTCTAAATATCCATCGGTCAGGAAGCGGTGTGCCGTTTACCTCACATTACGTTAGCTTATTGTGTTCACTGCGTATTGTTCAGTCAGTTATGTCTGGCATTAATATCGGGCATCTATCGATACCATCAGGTGTCAGCTATCAACTAGAATATAAATATGATTCCTACACTGACGTATCACTTGATTGATCCATATGACAGAACTATAAAGATAAATAAGAAAATAAGATTACTACTCCGGAAATTAATGTATGAAGTCTTGTCGCAGTGCAGATACCTAACGAAACGCCGCCGCCAGTTCACTTACCGGAGAAAGTCTCTCGACCCATTTTCGGGGTTTACTATGTCCAGGCTAGCATTCCGCACAGATTACTTGTGCTGTGCTTTGAACTTAGCAAAGCGGTAATTGATTCTGGCAATAACGTTCATTATCGTGAATAAATCTGGTCATGAATAACCTGACTTATGTATGTGACACAAATTGTCGTATCACTCACCGCAAAATTTTCTCCCGTTTGATTTAATGATCTCGCACACCTTTTTAATAAATATAAATTTCGCAGTAAACAAGCTGCACCAACGCTGTCTGTTGCCCATAAATTCGAATAAATAGTTTATTAGAGAATTAATTTAGAGCTATACAGAGATAGGATCTTGCCGTCGGCGATGGGCGCTGTTGTCTTCAATTAACCCAGTTCTGGCCTGGCCATTGTGTGCAGTCTACTCGGTGTCTGCTTTCTTCCACTAGCTATTAATGAGTATAAGTAATGAGAGACATGCTGCGGAGGCTTTGTTGAGGCGTCATTTGAGATCAGTAGACACATCAGCCGTAAGTAATGTTGCGTTATTGTTGTGTAATAAAATCGCTTTGCTAACCTCAAGTAGGTATCTAATGATTTCGGACAACTAAAGTCATTCGATGACACTGAGTGTTACTCTCAGATTAATTTTCAAAGTTCAAATTCAAAAGGGAATAAATGCGATTTGATTTATCTCTTAGGCATAAATAAACGCGGGCACTCGTGCAAAGCTTCAAGATATCAGCAGAGATCGTTTTTCTTTGAGTAAGAGTTGGAGCGTAGAGTTTGTTCTGTACAAGAGTAATAAATTACTTAAACTTGTTCCATGTAACCTATAATATTTAGCTAAGCTTACACAAACAATGTAAGGAAATGATTTATCTATACCTCCTATTGTTACTTCTTCGACAAAACCATTGCATAGAATGTTACCTTTTATTGCAACATCTTACGCCGGCAAATGCATAGATTTTGATACTTTTCTGGAATAGTTTGCATACAAGAAGTTTTTTATACAAACATTTTCTCATGGAACAAAATAAGCACTTCGAAATGCAACTTTATATATTGTTTAGGTACTTTGTTATTCTGTTTATTGCTGAGCAATGTTTTATTTCTATACGATAACTAGCTTTTTGAAGAAGACTACCTTTCTCTGCGGATAAAACCACAATGCAAACCAGACGTGGCCCAGACAGAAACGTTGGATACGGCGTTTTTGTCTCGATAACAATTTATATTCGAATCGAAAACTCTTAACAATACAATAATTGTAATGAGTTACACTTACACTCATTTCTAAAACAGTTTTGGGGGTTTCGTAGAATTTTTTTTTTAACACACTTGATTTTGTTTCTCATTAACATTTTCTCTTCAACATTAGGCACGTTTCAACAATGCCCCATGGGAACGCCCCTAAAACATTGTCCTTTTTATCTATGCTTACTGTCGGCATTTGTGAATTGTTAGAGAAAGCTACCTGTTAGCTATTTTCTCGTTATGTCTTGACAGACAAGTGACCCACTTGGCACGGGTGAAACTGTTTTTAAATGATATTCCTTCATATCCGAGCAATGGTCCATTGATCTACTTTTAAAGCCCCATCTTTTGCTTCGTCCTGTTTCTTAAGCGCCAGCTACTCTACGTATCTGCTTCTTTTATATTCAAATCTGCCTTTACATTCCGTTCCTAATATATTTATTGCTCATCATGCCTGTGTTTAGATAATCTTATACGTTGACTTGTGATTGTTTATAATCTTGATGGTTGAAGTAACCATCGTTAACATCAAACATTTTGCCATCATATTTTTGTTATGCGTACAAACATCCGCCCACTTTTATTGAGAACTCACTTAAAAGGTAGTTTTTGACAGGCCTTCTGTTTACTTATAATAAAAGATTTAAACATAACTACTTAACCCGTGGAATGTTTTACGAACAAACGGGTGTTCGAGAAATTTTAAAGCCCCGCGTGTCAACTGAACACACCGGTGTTCAAACTGATTCGGGCTCATTGGATCCGGTTTTTTTTCAACTTCGTATTATCTAAACGCCCATTGGCTGTACTCTCTGTGAAGTAAGGTTCATTACAACCAAAATACAGATGTTTGATTGTCTCCAAGGCCAAACCAAACACTAAAAATATTAAATCTTAGACAACAGTGTTCAGTGACTTGGGCGCGCCGCCATCTTTATGGTATTGTGTTGTTTGAGATTTAGCAAATAATGTCTACAAGAAGGAATCGGTGAGTATTGTAATACAATTTTTATATGCATCTACTGGGAAAATAGTGAAGATTACGTCAAAAGTTATAGAATCACACAAAGTGGTAAAAATTTGGATGAAAAATGTGACTAACTTTTGAAAGACAGGATTTTTTTACTACTAAGCCGTCATGCCATGCACAGTTTTCTATTGAATTATAGTATTTATTTTAATTTATATGGTTATAAATGTACATGATCCTGCAGATAACTTATCTGGGAATATTTTAACATAAATAAGTAAGTACTTACTATAAGCAAAAGCAAATAGTAATAATTTTTCGTAAAGTTGGCCAACCTTTCAAACGCCATTATATCGATAAGTACTGTCAGCACTCAGAACTCGTGTTGAAATGATGCAAAAATGATTGGTACGAGTAGGTATCCGTGTTTGAGTAATGTGAGCTAAATGTTATTTTGAACATATATTTTTTAATGTAATAAAGAATTAATATTTATTTATAAAATTATTTTTAACAATTTTATTTCAAAATATTTAGTCATCTTTTTGTTTATTTTTACTAATTTCATAATTATAATCATCATTATCATCATCATTATTATCAACAACGACAACAAGAGATTGTTACATTGTAAAATTTTTTTTTAGGTTGCAAAGATTGAGGTCATCGAGTTTGGAGTATGGTTCTCGATCAGTCAGTCCTTCTCCAGAACGTCTAAAGACGAATTATGCTTCTGCGGCTCGCCGTGCAATTTTGATGGGTCTTGTAGACAGAGTTGAGACAGAGACCCTCAGGTGGAATCGCTCCCTCGGCAGCAGTACGTATTAAATTACGATTTCAGGACAACGAGTTTTTGTCCGTATGTATAACAATAGGTGTTAGTGATGATAATCAATAATTTTCATTTTCTACAGCAGACCTGCCGTCCCTGCACTGGTCGTAAATCGCACTCCTAGGGGCTCGTTGCATGTGACAGATAAAGAAATCGTCGTGCAACGTAGCCCAGGAGGTACTATTCGTCGCGTGAAGGAGTCGGCACCTCCACTATGGTAAGGTTATTTCCCTTTGATGATATCTTACCTAGAGTAATAAAATTACATTCTAAAATTGTTGCCGTATTTAGTAAAACAGTTAAAATAAACTTGCAGTGCAGATGTATATGAGCGGGTTGAGTCCATGGAACTTTCCGAAGAGGAGGCGGAAGAGTTTATGGCAGCCAACCCGGAACATGTGCGGCGCTGGGTTCAATGTAATGAGGGAAGGGACGCAGAGGCTCAGGAATTGTCTTTTCTGAAGCCACCTCACGCCTGGTACTACTGCAGTGGAAAGATTTGACAGTTTTTTGGGTCATGTTAGTGTTCACGATCACAGAGATACTATATTATAGTAATTTTATTTGTAAAAAGTTCTTACGATAAATTGTGTTATTTTACATACATACCTACTTACCTGTTTTTAGTTTTTCCCTGTTTACATTGTATATTTATTATTTCATTCTATTGTTGTATGTAATTTTCTGTTTTCTCCTACTTGTGCTTTCTCTTTGATGTTATACCTTTTGAATGTATTGTGTGAATTTGTGTGCTGCAGTAGCAAATAAATGTCAGTCTATGTCTATGTCTATTTTTATATCACCCCAAGCTTACGACGTATAATGTTATTATGATTAGCGAAGGGAAAATAGTTGGTCTTTTTAGGATAACTATTAGGTATATCCAGCAGTATTTCTTCCGCCTAATGATGATCATGAATATAGATGATCATCATCAAATCACAGGTAGGTAGTACTTTATTATTGACTACAAACTTAGAAACATCATTGTATGTAGGTAAACGTATATATTACCGTAGGTATCTTAGGCAGTTTCTCGTCATATGTACCTAATTTTTCGAACGTTAAAAAGTATTGTAATACAATTTCAATACAAGTAATACGTTACTTTGCGATGCACTAAACATTTTATAGTACAATAAAAAGTCCCACAAAAAATGCTCAAGCTAATTTGTTTAGCTAACAGTACTTTCGGCAGTGTGACCCAAGCTCCGCGCGCATAGTCATGGCGGCCGTGATTTGTTTTAGTTTGTAAACAGCTTTGCGGTGTAGTTATTATGTTTCAAAGTGAAATGAATATCAACAATTATGCATAAATATGTATACTACAGAGTAGTAATGTTAGATTTGGTGAATACTTATCGTGAATTGGTAAAATATGGCAAAATGTGTCAAGATTTTGACTCGCAATCATGAAGTTGAAAAGAAATTAATAATTTCTGCATCAAGTAAGTTTTTTAAAACTATTTATATGACATTAACTGTTAGGAAATTTCAAGCCAAAAGCAATTATGTATAATTTATATCATATAATTATTTCGTAATGCCGTATAACTAAGTTTTTTGATGACCTGTCGATGAATAAATATGCGTCCGAAATCTCTTGACATTTGGGGCACTTTTGAGTCAGAGCAAGGCTAGCGCTCCACGGGTTAAAGAGCTTTGCCATAAAGCAAAACAATACAGGTGTAAATTACAATGTCAATGTACTTAAAAACATCAGATTAATAGCGGTGTCAACTATTTGAAAAAAAAATACGAGAAACCGCCTTCTGTGACGTAGGCACAGTTTTGCACGTCCACCTCCGCGCTGCGCGAAAGAAAAAACTTGGCAATGATACGCACACGCTCGGCTTATCCTATGGCGCTCTGTGTGTCAGTGGCGTCTGCGGGCGGCGCTTGTATATTATTGGCTCACTATACCACTTGTGAAAGCCCTTTGGCGTTTCATTTTTCAGCTCATTAACTTATTATGTAGCGCCGAAAGAGCTTCGAAACATCGATCGTGAGTTGTATTATCCAAGTTTTATATACTGCACAGGAGTGGACAGGTGACGAAGTCTTGTCATAAGAAATCCTTTTTTCCTTTTGGTAACGGAATTACGAAACGCTATAAACGTGAAAAATCAATTAGCTATTATCTTTACTCGATTCATCAAACCATTGTCAAAGCATCACCTTTATTATTTCATTCTGACATTCGTTTTGAAGCACTTTTAAATAGAATTTCTAAATTAAATAACGATCATCCCCTCTAAGATGAAAATCCTAGGTTCATACATAAGAGGGATGAATAAAATAAAGATTAAGAAAGCTAAATAATAAAGAGCAGAACAGAGAATTCTGCAACCTTGTTTAATATCATTGGCCTTTGACCTCGTAATGCTAAAATCACCAGTAAATTACATATTTAGACTAGCTGTACCCATTATATAATCAAACATACATTAGTAGCAAATCTTGCAAATACCAGCTTTCAATTCAAAGATAAACTTCCTAGGATGAATATAAACAAATTGGGCATATAGTGTTGGACACTCCAGGTCCGACCAATCGAAATTGGTCATGCATAACATTATTAAAAATAAACAAATATCAATCATTTGCTTAAACTTGAGCTCGTGCTAGTCTCAAGATCTCCTGAAGTTAAAGAAAATACACAAACTACTTACAATGCGATTGGTTTAAACGAGCCTTGAAACAGAAGTGGTTTTCTGTGTTCTGACTAGGCACTCTAAGCAGGCAGTATTCTCTCTGTGGTTTAGTATACGACTATCGTACATTACTGCTCGGGTAGGGTATCGTTTCTAAGAAACCTGTACTCTGAAAGCCTGGATTGCTTAGGATTCTATTGGAAAAACTAGTCGTAATATTTTTTTTTTACGATTTCGTTAGATCTGGGCGCTTTTGTTTTGCAAAAAGCTGACTGACTAAAACCTGTGCTAAAACTCAATACATTTATTGCTTTCACATGGTGACAAAGTTGTTACAGGTAGGTAGATAGTTTCACATAATTATGAACCCTTAAATAAAACCATTAAATAACACAAAAGCAGTCTCTTGCGTGGTATTGATCTTACAATTTCTATCAGGCGAAGGTGTTGGGGCAAACTTTTTTGAGATAAAAAATAAAAACTGAGGCATGTTCTATAGATCGTTTGGCAAACGTCTGTTACTAGAAACTGCTAAGTTTACCAAAACTGTGCAATCGCGTGACAGTGCATAATTGTTACCAACGCGTAGGAAACTAGGAACATTGCATCGCTTCCTGCCTTTTCGTATGCTTGTCATGTACAGAATTTGCCCAATTTATTGATCACAATGTTGTGTTTTCGAATACTTTACAACAATTAAAAAAAGCTGTTGCTTCGTACGTGGAATCACTTTACTGGAGATGACTAATTTGGCAAGAAAAAAATGGAAATTCTTATTCGTATGTAAAATACCTACAAAGAAAAGTGTAGTAGGTATTCATATTTCGATGACATCATTTTCATCAGATAATTTGACACAAGTCAAGTTTTGATTGATTTAATGAAACTATTGTAACAGACAAAAAAAATATTGGTAACCGGTTTTCATCATCATGCGTGCATATCAAGTTTGCCAATTTATTTAACGAGATTTTTATGTTCGTGTTGTTTTATTATCACGATTATTTACTTAGTGTGCAAATAATAATAAGCGCACAAGGAGGAAGACCTTCCAATATATCATGCATGTATAAACTGTCAATCATGAGGAGGCCTTTGATAGGCATTCGCGAATTAGACTATCTAGCCTTGAACTTTAAAAAAACTATTGGATACCATTATCTAAAATAAACTTCCAGTCTATTTATACCGCGGTCCGTCAACAGGTTACATTACAACATAATAATGTGATCAAAACTGAATACAATAGCGATCAAACGCCCTACGCCCTTGATGCCTGTTAACCTCGACAATGATGGGTGACCCAGTTATGGAAACGCTGCGTTTTTCAATTTGATCTCCGACAGGAAGTCTTGTGTTGTCGACTCGTGTATCTCAATAATAGCCAGTACAGCTGAGAGGGGGATCCAAAACATTTATATGTATAGAAGGAATAATCCCCTCCATTTTATTGCAGAAAGGTCATTATTTCCATCTGTATCTTGATTTGATGTCACTTTCCTTAGTAAAGCTTAGTTAGTGTTTTCCATTACTCCAACAACGCTCTGCTTTAAGTTCAACTTAACTAATGCTTTTTCCCTAATCAGCATTTCTCGAGCATTATAAAGCATCAACGTTTTATTACGACCAGTTTAAGAATTATATAATTTCTTGGAAGGTCAGACGAACACCCAAGGCCGGTCGTGGGTGATATAGAACCTGTTCAATTGCCTGCTCATTGACCGCTGGTCACTGGTTACATGAAAGTTCTGATAAATTGGCTTACCTCAACATGGCATTATGTACTTAAGCGAGAGATAACGGCCACCTTGAATCATAATATCCTGTGTCGAAATATCCGTTAAACCTAATAATGCTGGACTACATAGCTAAACAGGTTTCACGCTAATTTAATGCCTAAAGCTTAAAATGTCTAACAGGTAAAATTTACTGTAGGAATTTTTGCAACCAACAACGTTAATAAAGTCTTTCTAATGGAAGTTATTTCAGTACTAAATAAAGCTGATTCAGAAAGTAATTAAGATTAAGTGGCTTCTAAAACGTTGCAAACAGAAGAATTCCGTGAAGCTTTCCTAAAATATTTTCAGGGGAAATACTTAGCTCTGGCGAAACCGCACGTTTACCAACGTCGGAAATCCAATACTAGACAAATGTTTTGGCGACTAAAAGCGTATTGATTAGTGTTGCTTGCCTGACTGATAGACATTGACTGGCCGATGCTGCCTGCCTTCCAGTCTAGCCTAGGCTAGGCGCGTCTGGGCGTGGCGTACCTAATTTTATTGCAGTTATTATACAACTAATAACACATTGTATTTCTAGCACTGCGGGCGATAATGCTGTAATCACTCGGGTGGGGTTCATTCACTTCGGAACGGAGAGAGCAAGAGTCATTCATGATTGTGAATAATATTTAATATTATCCTACCGTAGATTTATTGTTAAATAATACTTAGAAAGTGAAATCTGAATTTGCTCGGCGAACGGGACCGGTAACGCCTTGATTCGAATTCGATTAACTTTTCGGAAAGGAGATTTGGAAAGTATTCAAGTAGGTATGTTGGATAAAGTTAATCTAATGATTAATTATTTATTAATTAACATTTCAAAATCAATTTTCTAAAAAATCGCTATATAACTATATGTACTAAAAACGGGATATTTTGTTTTTCAAAAGTGTAATCGCTATAACAGTTTAAATTGAAATGTAAGCATTTATCAAATACAAAAATGGTATCTTTACTACAAATTAAAATGGTATTTTTCCAACTCTCGACCCTTACGTTCCGCTGAAACCCTTCAATTAAAAACTCCCCATCATAATATACCTCAGTATTTTATAGTTCCTCTTTTACTTTGCAGGCTACCAGGCTCTGGAATGCCCTACCTGTCTCAATTCGTCACGCTAAATCTCTCCCTATCTTCAAAAAACTTAGTCAGGCAACACTATCTGTCATCCATCGCTCACTAGGCCACTTATTCATTTTTACATTTTTATAATTTATATACGTAGGTATGACAATATATATTTTATGTATTATAATATTAATATTTATGTAATTTTATAATTATATTATACATTATAATTATGCATTTTATTTTATATTATCTATATTTTTATAAATATACGTGTACTAATAATATCGGATTTACGCCGCCGTCCTTATTTTGTTCACATAGATCCTGTCCATCCAAAGGTTGCCTGGAAGAGATCGCTTTTAGCGATAAGGCCGCCCATTGTACCTATTATTTAAGAGTGTATTTTTTTTTATAAATGTTTGTATTTAATGGTGTGCAATAAAGGAGTTATCTATCTATCTATCTTTAGCCTCTACTGATATGTAACAGGTGTAGGCCACAGGGACAAAGCAGACTTTTCGCAGCGATTTGACAAATCGGCTAGGTGCTTGTGCGCAATAATCAGTGCCCAGCACGTAGGAAGTGACTGATTGGTAATCTGCGCCACTATTAACCAACGATTCGCTTTTTGTTGCAGGTACTATGACAGTCTGCGACGTGCACCGCCGAGACCGTGAGTCATTCGTTCGTTGATAATTATAATGACGTAAAACCGAATCTATTCCAGTAGGCATGCAAGTGCGCCAATCAAAATATATTCCTCCATTTTATCCAGTTCTCGAAACGACTGATGTCATCAGAATGTAGGAAGGGTTTAGTCTCTTTTTTGATTGATCAACGCTGGGGCTATTTTGGTTGGGAATAATAATCCTTGATGAAACGTTAGGGCATCGATGTAGGTATCTACATGGAGATATATACCTTTGAATCCGAAGCCTGAAATTTACAGGTACTTTGAGCTGGGTCCAGAAACCATCCGAACAAAGGAGGTGATCGATATTTCAATAGATAGCTAAACTCCTCACTAAAGTTATAAGTTCACCCAGACGATGATAATTCGTCATAGAGGCTCATTTCTATGTCAATGAATTCAATCAGTGTAGCGTAATTCGAATGTGTCTTTCCTGCCCATTTATGCTATGGTATAGCATACTGATATTTCTCTAATGACCCACCTGTTTTGTTTTGGTAATGGATAATGGTAGGTGACTCAAGCATACCGCAGCTGGTTCTTACTATGACGATACCGATTGATTAATCTTTTTTTTTTAAGTTGGGAAATCCTCATGGATACCTGACTGCCGCGGGCGACCGTCAGGTTATGCCGTACTCTTACCGGCTAAAACCACCACTTGTGTTTCACCATTACGCCTGATCTGTCCAGACAATGGGAGCGCTTGCGGACTCGTCCGCTGTCTCGACGGCGCTGGCCACTTTTCAGGGTCCCCTCTTATGGGTTTGATGTTATCCCTCACATCAGCGAGGCGCACGGAAACACCGCGCGCGCCTTCTCGAGGTCAGGTTTATCGGCGATGAACACCCCGTTTCCACCGCCTAGACCTCTGTTATGGGGGTTGATAACGATCTCTTCGACGCCCTGCTCTCCGGCTGCGGATTGGAAGGTTTGTGGTTATTTCCCGCTCCCTCTCCGCAGCTTCCTTTTGCGATATCGTGTTTTCGCAAAAGGATACGACAACGTTCCATGTATCTTCCGAACCAAGCATTGCTTCTACGAATGCTGAAAGCGAAAGATTTTTTCCTACTTCTGTTACAAGCTTTTGGCGTTGGGATGTCCAAGCTGGGCAGTCTTGCAACGTGTGCTCCGCTGTATACCGATTGATTAATCTGTATCAATTAAATGAAACATATTGCTAGTTTTCCTAATGCGGTAGCTTCTATCCAATTCACTCTAATGTTGAGTTTCGCTAAAATAGTAATCAAGTAAACAAGAACCTGTAACCTGTAAATTAAATGAAGCCATGTCGAAGGTTTTTAGGCGTTTTAAAATCTACGACCCAAGGTGCTTACTTGCTTACCATAGGAAGGAGGACAGAATCTTGCTCCATATTTAGGTGACCATCATATCACCTGCTAGTCCTGTAGTAGATGTAAAATTAGTAAGTCTTTTTAGAGGTAGCAATAGCAACCGAGTCCAGTGCCCATAGCTATATCTATGAAGTTGGAAAGTAACACATACATAACATCAAGACAGAGGTACTAGGTATTCTATAATAGAATATTTATTTTTTTACTTACAAATATTGAAAATCAATGATTATAAAAATTGTTGTATGTAGAGTATTAGATTAACGCATTAATGATTCACGGGATCGGTATTTTATGTTTTTGTAGTTAAATACCTAGTAAGTTTTAAACACATAACAGCAACACCTATGTATGGAAATAAGTATTTTTTAGTTTCAGTGTAATTCATTAAACTTTAGACTCGATTTTTTACTGAAATGCTGAAACATAAGACATAGGTTTTGCTGTAACATTGTATTGTAAGGTGTTCTTGTAAGTTTTTGTTTTAGATTATTCAGTTTTTTTACAATGTAAGTGTCATAACGCCATTCAGTGGAACGACCTTTGTTTTTGCTTTTTTTACAATTATTACAGCTAGCAGTGCAACTGGCATTGCGATGAGCGTACTAACGAGTGCATTAACCTCTCGCTACTGAAATAACAAGTCATAAAGGTTTCTTTGTGAATGGCGTTATGCGATATTTCTAGGCATCCCACTGCCATATCCTTTGCCCCCCAAGAGTCGCCGTGGAGCAGAACCTCCTCAGTGTTTGAAGACACGGTTTGTTGGCAAGGCTATCAAGTTTTATTTCTTGCAAACATTTCACACTTTTAATAATATCTAACCATCAATTTATTTTTTTATTAGTTTAAAAATCGTAGCATCCGATCGTCAAAAAAATTACTTTATCAGCACTAACAATTTTGTCTGTATGTATAGTAGCGCCATCTAGCGTCGAGTAGCGGTATCAAGTAAACGTTTTGCGAAACGATGAAGTTCAGCGTTGAATAACTAGATGTAGTGGTACTAAATTAGGTTTGACTTTCGAAATAAAGTAAATTTTGGTTAATTTGATAAGGATACAAATATTTTATCGTTTTTTAACAAGAATATGAAAAACTTAAATTGAAACTTACAAAAATAATGATCGTACAATCCCCTGACCGAATACGATTCCTGGCATTGCCATTACAGATTCTGGGCGTAAAATAAACACTAAACAAATAATAATATTACGTAACATGACACTTAAAAATTGGTAGAACCTATGTCTGGTTTACAAAATTCCATTTCACATTGGAAATTTTGGAATGCTATTATACTCCCATGTCTAGCGATCTAATCCAGCGCTAGTTGGCTGGAATAATCTGAACCAGCACTGGGGTGCACTGGTTGCGCTAGAATTGGGACGCTGAGTTAAAGCTTTGATTTCAAATAGGGGCCTACAATTTTTCCAAATATGTAAGCAATTCGTAGCAAACTGCACGTTTAATACAATATTTTCGGTTCTATCGACAGAGCCCGGATAGCTCAGTCGGTAGAGCATTGGACTTTTAATCCAAGGGTCCAGGGTTCAAGTCCCTGTTCGGGCGGTTATTTTTGCTCTTAGTTTTTGTTAATTAAACATTAGTAACACTAGATTGGCTAGAAAATAGTACAATATTTTAATTTAACATGAAAATTATTTTTTTATAATTGATTGATAGGTCTGTACAATTATAGACACAGTCGTAAGTTGGATGATTATTATTTTACTATTACAGTGCAGGTGCCACCGTGCACCGTGCCAAGTAGTAATTTGCAAAATATGTAGTTACAAAAAAATTATGTACAGAGATCAGCCTTGATAATTTTTACAGCGCCATCTATTTTTCGTAAGGTGAATCTTTAGGCGGCTCTATACTGCTATGAGTACGAACACGAAGCTTTCAACGCTATAGCGGGCGTAAATGGCGTTGAGTTATTATAATAGTTTCCATGTAACACCACAGATGGCGCTGGTAGTTTCCTAAGTAGCTTTTCTACTTACAAAATGTGAATATTTCAGAATACTTTGAGATTTTGTAATTGAAAGACATTGGCAGTACTACCTTCTGAATTAAGTAAGAACCCAGTTATCTAAGGTTTTATTCCAGAGAAGTAAATCGCGGCTCCAGAAGGTACACATTTAAAACAGTTAGGTATAAATATTAGGTTGGGGAAAAAGTTTCTTCGCATTTTTTAAAAGAATTCAATATAGTTTATTTACATTTAACTAAAGTATGTCGGTACCATTTTGTTCGTTAACTTTTTGCCATCTTGTAGGTAGGGACATGATCCCATTGCTATAGAAATTTTGGGGCTTCTGATCAAAATACCGCGACAAGTGGTTTTGGCACTCCTCTTGTGATGTTAACCTGATACTGCCTAAAGAACTCTGAAGAGACCGAAACAGGTGGAAATCTGAAAGTGCAAGATCAGGACTATACGGCGGATGCATTAACACCTCCCAGCCAATCTCTTAATTTTTGCTCAGTGGCTAAAGATGTGTGAGGTCTAACGTTATCATGGTGAAAAATCACACCCCTTCTGTTGATTAATTCTGGCCGCTTTCTCTCAACTTCTTGCTTTAATCTCATCAGTTGTTTGCAGTAGAGTTCAGAATCGATGGTCCTGCCTGGTGGTAACAGCTCATATTGAATAATGCCCTTCCAATCCCACCACACACACAGCATCACCTTGTTGCGAGTTAACCCGGGTTTCGCCACAGTCTGTGAAGCCTGACCGGCCTTTGACCACGACCTTTTTCGCACGTTCTTGTCGTACGTAATCCACTTTTCATCAGCAGGTATCAGCTTCTTCAAAAATGTTTCGGTTTCATTACGTCGTAATAAAGAATCACAAATGAATACACGGTTCATTAGGTTTCTTTCAGTGAGCTCGTGGGGTACCCAAATATCGAGCTTTTTTGTGTACCCAGTTTTTTTCAAATGCGCCATAACTGTTTTGTGGTCAATTCCCAGTTCTTCATCATATGCCGATCTTGCTTCACTTTTTCAAAAATGGCATCAATTTTATCCGTAATAGGGCGACCAGAGCGACGTGCATCTTTGACATCAAAATTTCCGGATTTAAAACGCTTTAACCAAATTTGTGCTACTCTCACAGACACTGCACTAGGTCTATAAACATCGCAATTTTTTTTCGCGGCTTGCGTTGCATTTTTACCGTTTTTGTAGTAAAATTTTAAAATGTATCGAATTTCTTCATTAGATTCACTCATCTTTACAGTACGAAAAACAAATAAAAATCACACATTTTCCTAATTTGAATTTGGAATTATCTTCTTTAAAATTTAAACTTTGAATGATACCAAAACCAGCCAGATACAAATAGTATAGCCAAGGAGATTTTATTACAAGTTCATACATACTATAATGCGAAAAGACTTTTTCCCCAACCTATTATAATCCATCCATCATAAATTATTATCTATCTAAACTAATATTGCAAAGAGATAAAGTTTGTAAGTTTGTTTGTTTAGATGTAGGGATTTAGGATGTAATCTCCGGAATCATCTACTGATCCGATGTAGGAACACAGAATAAGAATTCCTAGTTTTTCCTAATATGTGATAGTAAGCTAAGCTAAGCATTATATTTTATTTTGATAAAAATCTGAGCGAGTCAGTTAGTATCATAAAATCTACGAATTAATAGAGTATGATAGTTTTAAGATTTAAAAATTTTGGAATTTCCTTCGGATGTTTTAGAGAGGTTTGAACTCCGTTTAATTTTTGAGCTAGATTCAAAAAACAAATTAAACGACCCACCATACCTATTTCTGCCGCCAAGCAGCATTGCTAACTGCTGTTTTTCAGTTTGCCGGTGAAATTACAGGCACATGAGGCTTTACACCTGTATGCCTCAAGTTGATGGACGCGGGGCAGTGCATCGTAGGGCACATTTCTAACGTGCGTGCCCTACGAGGCTATTCTCTGTTATAGGCGATGGTTACCACCTGGAACCATCTCCAGGTAGAAAAAAAAATACTGCTTACAAATCCGCCATATTCGACATCGTCCAAAATAATAAATTAAAAGTACACTTTTACGTCCTAAATATAACAAACCGTAAATACTCCAACCTGTTTTTGTCCCCCGTATCTTCAAAACACTTTAATGGGTTCGGCGATAAAAAATGTAAACCATGTTGTCACCGCCAAAAATAGAATTAACATTTTGGCAAAGTTCAAATTCGACATACTTAACACGCATTAGCATTTTTAATATAGCTACAATGTTTACGTAACAGAGTTGGCTTATTCAAATTTATTCATATTGAATTATCCTATTTCTTACACGTTTAATACTCAATGAGAGTAAACGCGATTGTTTTCGTGTTCAGATATTTGGTGTGAGTCTCCTCTCCTCTGTTGAACAGCGCATTTAATGAAAATTGGAACAGAAATATTTGATACTAGCCGTTGCCCGCGAGTTACACTACTAAATACGTAGGTAACCTAGAAATGAAGCTAAACTCAATGTTGCAACTTGACTTGATACCCCATTTATTATCCCATGGGAACTGATTTATGAGATAAAAGGTAGCCTATGTGGTAATCCAGGTTATAATCTACATATATACCAAATTTCATCGTAATCGGTTCAGCCGTTACGACGTGATTGAGTAACAAACAAACGAACATCCAAACTTTAACATTTATAATATTAGTGTGATGGCCGTGCCGATGTGACTAGAGGTTAACCAAGTAGACACATCAAATTCAAGCTCAAGCAAGTTACTTTTTAAAATGTAGCAGCGTATATATATTTCGTGGGTACCGTTATTTCCCAGCTAAACTTCGATGGCTTCTTATATTGAATCTATATCTAAACCTGTTGCCAATTCATTAGCGTTGGCCAAAAAAGCATTCTGGAATGTGACCCAACGTCAACATCTTTCTCTCTCGGGTATTAGAACTCAAGTGACTTAAGTGCTTTAGACATCTGTTTCCAATAGAACTCGCTCCGAAATCGGCTTCATCATGTGGCAATTGCACTCTTAAAAGCAATTTTCTCATCTATTGTGTAAACACATTCAACCTTGTCCAGATTTTTCTCCACTTATCGGGCCTAAACAGCACGACTTTAAAGTGATAATTTTACTATGTCAAGTTTATTTTATTTTAGGCGACTTAACTCGGTGCTGATAATATCTTGTGTAACCTAACTCTCAACGCCGGCTGAAAACATGTTTTGGTCGTAATTCACCATGTTTATGGGAATATTATGGTAATGAAGACCGTAGATGGGTTTTGTTTACATTTATTGTTTAGGATTTTATACATTAGAACATGTCTATTTTGCTACGCTGGCGTGTTTCACTGTTTTGTCTTATTTTAAATCTTTTAATAGATAGTTTTATGGGTATTTGATCATGGGGAAATCGATAAAAACAAGAGTTACGTGATTTAACCAATATCAAAATGACATGTAGCAAAGCAAAATGAGTAGGGAGTTTAAGACACTTAGTAATTACCAAATCATCTCGAGTGCTTTCTTATTAACATTTATAGTTGTAATATCATGACGTAAGAAATTCCATATGTTAAGGTCCATATCTCTTTATTAATTTTGTTATATAAACCAAAAGAAACTACAGTCAAAACCGTTTATAACGACATCGAGGGGACCGTATAGTTGCCGACGTTATATCCGATAGTCGTTTTAAGCAATACAGTCATATAAATATACAATGGAAGGGACCATACAATCTGGCTGTAATAACCGATAGGTCGTTGTAAACGATGTCGTTATAAACGGTTTTGACTGTATTCTATAATATATTTTTATGTTACATATTTTTTTATATGTATATATTGGTCGCATCTTTATCTAATAATTATTTAATGTTTAATGAACATTACCTACGTTATTATTACACAGTATGAGAAATACATAACTAGAATTGAACGTATTCAAATAAAATTAATTAAATACCTAAGTTTTCGTCTCATTATTCCATTTTCATCTTCCAATTATATACAGAACTATGCAAAAAATTCCTTAGTTAAGCGGCGCGAAGTAGCTGATTTATCGTTTTTATTAAAAATAACCTCTAATGTCATTAACTGTTTTGACTTGTTAAATAAAATTAGAATTAATGTTCCATTTAAAGAAACTAGGTTCATTCCTCCTATAAATTTACCCATAGTTGGCACAAACTACAGGCAACACTCATTTTTGTGGCAAGCAAGTGACAATTTCAATAAGCTGTGTAAGCGCACGGACTGTGACCTATTTTGCATGAGCGTCAGTTCGATTCGACAGCGGTTGAATCGTGAATTCTTTAGTGATTGTATAGTAATAGTATATTTAATATAATAATAGTATAGGTAGGCACTCTTTCTTCATTGTATCTATAATGTGAGATGTCGAATGGTTGTTCACATTTTTTATATTTCTATATTGTTGTTTATACGTGAACACCTGTAATTGGCTTTCTGGTTAACAATCTGTCTTAATTAAAAGTTTTAACAGCTGTTGGTTTTCCTACAAATCATCATCATCATTCTCAGCTCGTGTCGACCCACTGCTGGGCACAGGCCTCTCCTTGTTTCTGCCACTCTTCCCGATCCTGTGCCAGTCTGAACCACGTACGATCCACGGTCTTATGGATGTCGTCGACCCATCTCGCTTTTTCCTACAAATAAATTAAATTAAATTACCTTGTGTATAAAATCAAGTCTGGTCTACAAGACATCTTTCAGGTCTAGTATTCCCTAACATAGTGGTTCCAATAACGCTATTCCGATAATGATCTCCACTAACATTGTATGGTGGTAAACTAAACACGTGCTGTCCATTTCGTAGAAGGATCACCCGCAATGCGGTAAAAACACCGTGACCATTATATCGACATTACAAAGCAATAACTTATAGATATTACCTTTTTGCTTAAATGCCTCGACCGATAGATATTTAATCAAATAGTAACCGTCTGCCGAATCGTCCCTTTCCTTGATTTATTGTGTCTCTTATTTTCACTAAAAACGGGATATTTCACGGGAAAGTGCCAGTGATTATGGCGCATGCAACTGCGTGAAATATCGGGATACTCAAAATCTCACATAATAAAGTAAATAAATATCCCGTTTTTAGTGAAAATAGTGTTCATACCATGATAGTTTCAAAAGTAATATTGTAACTCTTTGCTGACTCACTTCAACGTTTCTCTGTGTATACTGTTACGAGCTGAGGGTTCGGGATAAAATAATGGGAATCGATCCAACCAAAATAACACTTTTATTCAACACTAAACGATGAATACACGAACTTGGTCACACGTAATCACAACACACTAATTCACACCACTGTTGCACCACTTAAAGTTACCGAAATGTTCACACGTATAGCTGAATCCAGACTGACTCGCGAGCAACTACTGTTCACGCGAGACCCTGCTCCACGTCAGTCCTCCAGGGCCTCGCTGAGACTCAATCACTCAGACTGACTCAGACTCGAGACTGACTGTCCGGCCATCTCTCCGGCCTATTTATATCGCACACATTTCGATTGTTCGAGAACGATGTCGATCCTTCCAGGAAAGGGTCGGTCCCTCGACACAATGGCCACTCCTCATTCTGCGAAACCACAAACAATAGCAACAATAACACAGCAAGACAAAAGCGTTCGAGAAGGTTCGATTATTACTCATTGTTTAACAGCCTCGGCGTAACACTGCCCCCTCCTAAAACATGCTCGTCCCGAGCATTCTTAGCCCCATATCGCGGCAGCCGACCAACATGAACAATTTTAGGCGCACCTCGCGCTGAAGATGTAGCAACTAGAGGAGCCACATTGCCGTCTCCAGTACTTCAGGACACCCAGAGTCCCTTTCTCATCAGCGATCCCAATTCCAGCCTCCAAAACACGGCTCTCATGATTTCTATCTGTTCTTTCACTTCCTGGAATTCCTTTCCAGATAAACCGAACGATTTCCTCATCAGTCGAGCACGCTCTTATGGACAACGTCGCTGATCTTCCTGTTGACGACGCTGCTCTTCTTTATCCTGACGTCGCTGTTCCTCTTGCAACCGAGTCTGCTCTACCTGTTCATGTCGCTGTTCCTTCTGCAACCGAGCCTGCTATTCCTGTTGACGACGCTTCTCTTCTTAATGCTGACGGCGTTATTCCTCCTGTAACCGAGCCTGCTCTTCCTGCTGACGACGCTTCTTTTCCTTATCCTGACGTCGCTGTTCTGCCTGCAACCGAGCCTGCTCTTCTTGCTGACGACGCTGCTCTTCCTTATCCTGACGTCGCTGTACTTCCTGCCAACGTTGCTGCTCTTCTTGTTGACGACAAAGCATGGCCATAATAGCAGCAAGATCGCCTGTCACTGGAGCTTGGCCCACGGATGATGATGATGGTGCTCCAAATGATTCGGCGGCGGCTGATTCCATCTCCATCGGCTGACGACTCTGCCGAGCTTCTTGAACCGGAGACTCCCCAAACCGCCTTTCATCCATTTCCTGTTGTCGTTGACCTCTCGTCCTGACACCGTCCATATTATCCATTGGTAGAACCGGCATTATTTTATCCCACTTCTGACACCAAATTGTTACGAGCTGAGGGTTCGGGATAAAATAATGGGAATCGATCCAACCAAAATAACACTTTTATTCAACACTAAACGATGAATACACGAACTTGGTCACACGTAATCACAACACACTAATTCACACCACTGTTGCACCACTTAAAGTTACCGAAATGTTCACACGTATAGCTGAATCCAGACTGACTCGCGAGCAACTACTGTTCACGCGAGACCCTGCTCCACGTCAGTCCTCCAGGGCCTCGCTGAGACTCAATCACTCAGACTGACTCAGACTCGAGACTGACTGTCCGGCCATCTCTCCGGCCTATTTATATCGCACACATTTCGATTGTTCGAGAACGATGTCGATCCTTCCAGGAAAGGGTCGGTCCCTCGACACAATGGCCACTCCTCATTCTGCGAAACCACAAACAATAGCAACAATAACACAGCAAGACAAAAGCGTTCGAGAAGGTTCGATTATTACTCATTGTTTAACAGCCTCGGCGTAACAATACATATAAGTTTTCGTCGTATCAGATTGTTCCATAGTATTATTTGTATGCTTGGTTTACATGCGTAACTGTTTCTAGACAAAGTTTTTGATATTTTCTGGCAACAGCAGAATATTTTCATACTTTGTTTTCCCTGTAAGTGCTGGCATAGCAACGTTCAGCAGGTTCATTAATATATTAATATTGTACCGGTTATTGCAAAAGCTACGCACGATGCGTAAACGCACGCAACTGTTACATCAACTGACATAATTACGACCCTTCCACTGACAATTTTATGTGCGTCGGCCGTATGCATTCATTAGTATGCTAATTGACTGCAACTCTATTGTAGTCATAAAATGTGGCCAACTGTGTTCAACTTTTTAACGACTGTCCTAAACCAGTAGTCAAATGCCTTACATTGAACAGCAAATCGTCGTCAACTATTATCCCAACTAATATTATAAATTATAAAGTAACTCTGTCTCTGTCTGTTTATTTTTGCGACTGAACGGCTGGACCGATTTAGATGAAATTTGGTGTATAGATAGATTACGGCGCAGAAGGGGGTAACGTTTTACTGACAAACCAATTGAGCGGAGCCGCGGGCGGGTCAGCTAGTAATGAATATATCAATAACGAGTAAGTATATCATTTCAAAGGTCTTCCATTTGGCAAGACATATCCCCCCCCCTCCCTCCCTCTCCTCAGCTAATCGAATTCCAGTTCAAATTCAGTAATATGCTCAAGTTTCTGGAGTCTGAAGACGCTTTATATAGGATATCAGCATCAAACATGTTTGATTAATGGTTTTTTAATTATATGGACAGTTCAACATCCGTTGGCATTGATTCCTTCCTTATACGTCAATTCCTTCCAGCGATTGGTCTTCATCCTCTCTGTTTGTTTGTACATTTCAACTGGAATCAAACGTAAATGAAAAGTAAATAAATGGTAAATTCTAAATGTTTTCCAATATTATCTAAATAGGGAATAAATTAAAATGAATTCAAGGCTGTTGCTAAGAATTAGAAACTTAGGCATGTAAATGATTAAAAAAACTCATAGCTGTTACAAAAATTTCGCTTTACGAAATGAGCCGCTGTTTACGCATTGTTGTAAAACCAGGAAACGGTAAACAAATTCCATATTATGTAATCGTCGTGGGACTAAAGCAGCACTAGCTTAGGCTTTTCAAATCTAATAACCTTCATACCACCACTATCAACTGGATACAAATTGTCATATCGTAGGGATTTGTATCTGAGTAAGCTTGTGGTTTCGTCGGTACTAACATTGGAAACTTACCTAGATAGATTTTGAATATAGTGAATTTAACTCGTCAATCAATCAGTCAGGTTATTTATACCATATTAACTCTTAATTTCTTAAGAGGAACGGGAATCGGCCAGCCCAAATGTATATTTTGGGCTGGCCGATTCCCGTTCCTTAGTGGATTCGACCGCTAACACTGACAATCAATTTTATACGGTTAGATAGAGTAGCACAACAACTAACATTGTACGGTTGTTTATGTTATGGCCGGGTAAAATATGGCCGAAATTAAAAGATATAAACTAACGAACATACATTTATACACATATATTTAGGGCGGAAACAGAAGCCAGCAGTTAACCATACCAACAAAGTATTGTTTTGAAAGATTTGTGCCCTAATAAAATAGCTAGCGATGATAAAATGAACACTTCGTAGAATTTTAAAATATTTTGTTATGATAATTTTATACTCTTGGACAGTTCAAAGGCGTTCAACTCCTTTTCCTTTCTAAGAATTCTTTTTGATGTGTTTACGTCTAAAGTCTGTTTCTTTTCTGTCCGAAACTGTACGTAACCTGTTCATAGGCGGTACATTATTTAAGGATATCATTAAATTGAATATTTAGGTGGTTGAAAATGTTAGTAAAAGTTGGTAGCAATGACTGAAACAGTCTTGATATAAATGATTTAAAATCTATAAAATGTGATATTGTCATTAGAAAACAGGTATTGGGAATTTGTAGACGAACCAAGGTCACTGACATACCACAGAGAATTAGCAAGCTGATTAGGCAGTAGGCGGGGCACATAACTCGAAGAACCGACAACCGTGGGCAGAAAGCCTGTCGAGTGAATTCCCCCATGGAAAGACGATCTGATAAAGTTTGGTGGGAGCCGTTGGGTGCAGGCCGCACAAGATCGGTCACTCTGAAAATCTAAGGGGAAGGCCTATGTTCAGCAGTGGACGTCTAATGGCTGATATGATGAGTTTCTTGTAAACTCTTTTTGCAAAAATATTTTTTTTTGTTAATTTATTTCTATGTAGATATGTTATAGTAAATAGGCGGTTTACTTCAAAACGTTTAGCTTTACGTTTAGATTCAATTTGGTCAATATTTTAATTTATTTAAGTATTAATAAACTAGTGGTTCGCCCCGAACTGTCTCTCTCGCAACTCTTCCATTAAAACAAAAAAAAATATTATTATAACGTTTGACTATCAAAATATTGCCACTAAATGAACAACCAACATACTTGACCTACAGTTTTATTTTTACAGGTAATGGGAGTTCATGTTATATGGTTATACTTTTTTGGAGTAGAAATTGCAGTAATTCTGGATTTCAGACTTTTCCCTAAATTTGTGTCACTAAAGCTACACTACCGAATTTCAGCAATGTGGGATCTCTGGTGTACCCTGTGAATTTTGTGAAAGTTCAGTTTTTATTATGGCTAACAACTCAAAAACTAAAAAGATTTTACTAATAAAAACGGAGTCTAAATCTACTAATAAAGACCTTTCATTGGACGTCCCACTTGACCTAATAGACTCATTTTCATTTTTTTTTACCCCTCTTGAACCCCAATATCTCAACAACCCCCCAACATTTTAGCTCATTTAGTCACACCAAAATTGTGCCATCACTATATGTATATATATATATATACTTATACCTATATGCGTATATACCTATATACCAAATTTCACGATGTTCGGATCAACGCTTCGAAAGTTATCCTCCGACAAACAAACATACATACATACAACGCCGATTTGCCCAAGTTGATTTAGAGATCTCGCTTCGCTCGATCATAAAATGACGTATATAAAGTTATCAGTTCCTTATTGAGAGAACGAATAGAAAATCATGACGTCTTAGTATCTGTGGCGTCAATGGCACTGTGTAAACAATTTGAATACCATTTCCATGGATGTAGGGAAAGTAAATTGAAAATTACCCCGGCACCGCCATAAACGGCAATTGCTTTTCTCTTTTTTGTTATTTCATCTATTTATCATAGTTTTGTTTACCTTCTTGCGTAATCGTTTCTCTTCTTTGTGATTTTGTTGAGCGGTCTTTTACTTAGGCTTCGGTGACAATTTATGCATTTTAATTGACATTCTGAAGTGTTGAATATTTTTTATTATGTTTATGTTATTTGTGGGGAAACAGGCTTACGGCCCGCCTGATGGTAAGCGGTCACCGTCGCCTGTTGACACCGGCAACACCCGGGGTATTGTCGATGCGTTGCCTACCCTGTAGAAACCTCTTTATATTAGGTCTTTACCTATGAAATTGCCGTTTTGTATAGAATAAGTGAAAGTACTTATTTTTTAAACTTTTTTATTTCTGTTATTCAAAGTAATCACCCATGCAATCGACGCATCTTTGCCAACGCATTGGCAGTTTATTGATGCCCTTCTTGTAAAATCAACTGGACGGGAGGCAACAAACTCTTCAAAGACATTTTGTACTGCCTCTCGGGAATTGAATTTTTTACCCAGTAAAAAGTTGTCTAAATTTTGGAAAAAGTAATAGTCGGTAGGTGCAAGGTCTGGTGAGTATGGCGCATGAGGGAGAGCCAACCCCAGCTCTTGCAGCTTGGAGACTGTCTGTTGTGCAGTATGGGGTCGCGCGTTGTCGTGAAGGAGCAGTGGGGACGACCGATTGAACAAAACTGGTTGCCGATGTGCAAGCTTCTCCATCATTGTCTCCAGTTCTTCACAGTACACATCTGCAGTAATGCTCATGCCGTTTTGTAAAAAGCTGTGGTGAATCACACCTGCACTACACCACCAATTAGTGACCATCGCCTTTTTAGGGGTCATTTTTGGTTTAGGGCATTGCTATGGTGCTGAACCAGGATCTAACCACCTTACTGAGCGCTTTCGATTGTCGAACAGAATCCATTTTTCATCGCACGTAACAGTTCGGTTCAAAATTCCTTCATTTCTTTGCCTATTGAGCAGCGCGAGGCAGGTCTCGACGCGTATGTTGCGCTGGCGATCGTTAAGTTCGTGGGGCACCCATCTATCAAGTTTTTTTACCTTGCCTATTTGTCGCAAATGGATCAAAATTGTTTTGGTGCTAACATCAAAAGCTGCTGCTAGCTCAGCTGTAGATTGAGTTTCGTCAGCTTCCACAATCGCCTTTAATTCATCATTGTTGACCAAAGTCTCCGGACGACCACGAGCTTCATTTTTCAAATCAAAATTTCCAGAACGGAACCGGGAAAACCAATAACGGGTTGTGCGTTCGTTTGTACAGTTCTCTCCGTAAACGTTTTTGATGTTACGTGCCGTTTGTGTCGCGTTGGTGCCACGACGGAACTCATATCCATAATTACACGAATTTTTAAAGTATCCGTTATGACGAAAAATGTTCAAATGTAATGAAAATACAACGCTAATCAATAAACAAAAGACTGAGTTTGTAAAAAGAATGTCATGTTTTTAAAACAAAATTAATTTGAATTTAGAATACAAAGCCATTCCAAACTTTTTTTCTATTTGAAATGACTAGTACTGAAGAACGGCAATTTCATAGGTAAATACCTATTATTATATCTTACGGATATTTACATTCTAATCGTTACCAATCTAGTTTTTGTAAACTTGTTCCGTATTGATATAATATCATTATACCCCAGCAGTTTTACATAATTCATTTAGATTAGACGTGATCGACATTCTGATTGCAAGCTTTCGAAGTTATTCCAAATAATTGTCCACTTCCACAATTATACCGATAAACCGCTACTGGTCTTTGATATCTATCGATGCCGGTGATTGTACAAGACGTGAAATCATGTTTATGTTCACGATAACTAATCATAGTGGACTGAGTTTTGATAAAATGTGCCTTTACAATTTACCGGCGACTTTTATTTCTAGCTGAATTAGAACTTTACGCATGTTGTTCGTTACTTTTAACTTTAAAATAGCAGCTATTTAGGAGCCCTTCTGCGAGGTGCTTCATTCAGTCACCGCACCGGTCCGTTGGTCCCTTTGTCGTTATATTTTTTTTTTGTAGTGACCATATTCCGTACTGCGTGTATACCTGCCTGGCTTAGAGCTAAATTACCAAAAGAATAAATTGAACACGATATCTCTTGTTAGGGTTAAGCTCGCCTTTGTACTTACATGTCGATTTTGTAAGCTGTTTCTGTCTGTAAATTTGTTTGTGTACAATAAAGAATATGAATGAAAGGATGTTGAAAATATCTCTTAAACACGACGCTTTTCACAATGAATACTTAAATTGGTTAGTTCTTTGTGATGATGACATGGTGGTATTATGTTATTATGGATGGAGTTAAATGCTTTGATTATAAATTTGCTTGTCTCGAAACTGCATGCAACAATAGATAATAACTAACAATTATCTTAATTATAATTTCGTAGCCGAACACTCGGCTTCCATCAGCGTAATTGTCCGTCAGTAGGTACTTACCATTTGCAAAGGAAAGGCTAATGGCCTCTAAGCTGTAATTAATGCCCATTTAAATTACACCCTTATTGGTAACTTTTACCTGTGTATGCATTTGGGGTAAGAGGTTTTTTGTATGTGTGTCTACATATATTAACACTTAACTACTCACTAGCTTTGAAAAGGCGAACCTGCATTTTGATCAACCATTTTTCAAATCAAAAGAGCTTAACAACTTCAAGGGTTCTTTATTAGATTTCAATTCCGTAGATAATTAGTAATTGCATTACTTGTGTACCTACCTAGTACCTACATAAAAAAAAATATTAACATGGATACAGACAACAATCACATATAGAGGTTAAGTACTGAATCTGTGTGCAAAATATACGCGCATTTATTGGAACTAACCTATCGTTGTAAATGCAATAAAAACATTCAGTCATGTACTGATGATGAAATATGAATATACTCCATTGACAACTCCTGATAGTTACGTGAGTTCTGAAACTCTAAATTTAATATCATCCACTAAATAGATTATTGAACATTAATTTATAGTCAACTAGCTGTTGCCCGCTACTTCGTACGCGTTACACTACTAAATCAAAGTCAAATATTTTTATTCATTAAAATCACAAGGATCACTTTGAAACGTCAATTTTACTGCCTGTTCCTTCGTGACCAAGCCAGGAAAGAAAGGTAAGAACATACATAACAATACAGAAAATAAATTACGTTTAAATTGTAACATTTTGAACGAGTTGGAGCAATTTCAATCCCAAGCTTCTCTATCATCTAAATAATCCGATATTACATAGTAGGCTTTTACACTGCCGGCCAAAAGTTTGAGACCACTGTAAAAATCTTTGTCACCAACAAAATATTTCAAAGTACACATATGATAATGAGCTAATTTGAACACCTGCGTATTCTATTATTATTAAAGAATTTCTAAGAGTCATTATTTATGTTGTTGTTTAAGTTATCATCCTAAAAAGGTCTATTGTTTCAAAACATCAATGAGCGCCGCGCAAGGACCAGGTGGTAGAGTCATTGTAATATTTTTATGATCTGCTCATTACTTATTGTTTTGGGTTTGTTTCGCGTTAACCGATATCAGGGATTATGTTAGCTTCCTAAGACATATTTAGTACCTAAGTTTTTATAGAGTAAATGATTTTCTACCTTATTAGTCTGAGCTCGTCGTTGTTACAGTGAAGACATCTTAAAATGGGAAAAGTTCGCGAAATTAGCAGTGAAACTCGCTCTGCCATAGTTGTTTTATACGGCGAAGGCAAATCTGAACGTGCGATTGCCTCTCAACTTAAGTTGTCGAAGACTTGTGTTCATAACACAATAACCCGATACAAGGAGACTGGCAGTAATCAAGATCGTTCGCGTTCGGGAAGGCCGAGAACTACCACTTCTCGCGAGGATCACTTCATCGTCACTACCAGCAAGCGGAATAGACGCCTAACAGCACCAGAAATCCGCGTAGAAGTGAACAAATCCCGATCAGAACCTGTATCATTGACTACAGTAAAAAGACGTTTGAGAGATGCTAAGTTATTTGGTCGCGTCGCCGTTCGAAAACCACTACTAAGGCCACAAAACAAAAAGAAACGGATGCAGTGGGCCCTTACCCATCGAGACTGGACTGAAGAAGACTTTAAACAAGTTCTTTGGTCAGATGAATCCAAATTTGAAATATTTGGTTCAAAACGACGAATTTTTGTTCGACGTAACGTCGAGGAAAAGATGATGCCAGACTGTGTGGTGCCAACAGTCAAGCATGGTGGTGGTTCCATTATGGTCTGGGGATGCTTCTCGGGCCATGGAACCGGAGATTTGGTACGAGTCGAAGGAATCATGAAAAAGGAGCAATATAAACGAATACTACAGCAAAATGCCATTCCGTCTGGTTCAAGAATAATTGGAGATGGATTTTTTTTCCAACAAGATAATGACCCAAAACATAGTTCAAAATTATGCAGGGGTTATTTAGAACACAAAGAAACAGAAGGGGTTTTAAAAAACATGGTGTGGCCCCCTCAGAGTCCGGATCTCAACCCGATTGAGCTTTTGTGGGAAGAGCTTGATAGAAATGTGCGCAGTTGTTGTCCCACTTCGCAAGAAGACATGTGGAAGGCTTTACAAGAAAGCTGGAACAATATATCACAAGATACAATCGACAAATTGATTGCTCGTATGCCAAGAATAGTGAAAGTAGTAATAAAATGCAAGGGAGGGTTTTTCGACGAAAAATCTGTATAAAATATGAGCGACATTTTTAAAGTAAATGGTTGATTTTTCTTGATTTTTTTGTTTTCTTCATAATGTATGTGTATTAGGAAATAAGTATTTTAATTCATAATTAAACCTCTTGCTTTGTATTTTGAGTTTTATTTCATTTTCCTACTTTGATGTAGGTGGTCTCAAACTTTTGGCCGGCAGTGTATATAAAGATTTTGTTTAATTACGTTTTTAAATTTATTAATTGTCAATTTTTGTACATCCCTTGGGAGTTTGTTATAAAAGCGTACACCTTACCCGTTAAACGCTTTACTAACGCTATCGAGTCTACAAGTTGAACAAATTAATATTTTTGTGAACATACATCAGATTTTCGTAGATGATAGTATTGACAAGGGAATGTCATAATATTTGTTTTTTTTAACTTATTGCGTAATGATCCTCTGGGGCCAATATTATAAATTGCACGAACAGCCCTCTTCTGCAGCACAAAAACGGTGTTTATATCTGCAGCACTCCCCCACAGCAGTATACTGTATGACATAATGCTGTGGAAATAGCTGAAGTAAACTAGTCTAGCGGTGTCTACGTCTGTAAAACGGCGGATCTTTTTGACTGCGTATGTCGCAGAACTAAGTCTCTTCGACAACCCATTAATGTGAGGGCTCCATTGAAGCTTATTATCTAGGGTTTATACCTAAGAATACGGTGGTGTCCACAAGAGCCAACTCCTCGTCTTTGATTTTTATATCTGCTTTAACTTGTGTAACATTGTGTAACAAAAAAAATGTGTAGGTAACCTAGAAATAAAACTAAACACGCTGTTGCAACTTAAATTGACACCCCATTTTTATCTCATGGGAACTGATTTATGTGGTAGTCCAGGTTATAATCTACGTATATACCAAATATCATCGAAATCGGTTCAGCCATTACGACGTGATTGAGTAACAAACAAACAAATAAATAAACAAACATCCAAACTCTCGCATTTATAATATTAGTGTGATACTATTTTATTTTTCGTTGTAAATTGTGTCAACATCAAGGCAACTAACTATGATGAAATTATTGAATAATGAAGTACTCGCTGAAATATGTTTCTAGGCCATGATAACTTTTCCTGTAAGGAATAAGGATAATGTCAACACCCGCCCCCAATTCTACTCAATAAATGTGATGAAACGAAGAGGCTGAGCTGCTGAGATAAAATTTATATTACCTTAAGCTGCTCTCACATCGCCCTACTTAGATTAACCTGAAAAAACATCCGCTGCTTGTATTGACTCATAAATAGAAAAGGATATCTGAATATTCAAACAATTTTGCAGTAAGTACGTAATAAATACCAAAAAATATTTATCAATAAATAGTTCACGACTATTGCTTCGTCAAATATTATTTTGTTTATAGAGTTGGTCAGAACCATTTACCAAATAAAGCTACGCGTTAATTTGGGAAATTAATGATACCATGTTCACAAATATGACAGATCCGAGATCAATTAAACAGCAAATAAATAAATCAAAACGTTTGTTCGATTTTTTATACCCAAATAACATACATTTTGTCCTTGACCCTGCCTGTAAACAATGAACCCAGGCATCCAATGACATTGCCCTGATTCCAGACATTTAAGAGGTATTGACCGCAACACGCATACAATGTAATCAGCCTGTACAGTAGCATGTTATGTTGACAGTTTTTATTTTTCAACCCTATCATGGGTACGGCTTCGATAAGGACCATATAAATAAATGCGCATAAAAAAGCATGATCTCACCCAGGCCCGCTTTAACGCCTGACGTCAGCTTTCGGGGTAAACAAGCTTGCGTGTGTAATTTTTGAATCCTCTGTTTTGCGCGTTTACTTGATGATGGGCGGATTAGGCAGGCGATTTGTTGTACTTGACATTTACAAATATGCCTTGAAGTTAAAAGAACCTTGAAGTTTCATGAAAAATGATAAAACTTACACTAAAACCGTATATTTTTGATCAAACTAAGAATACTTGCGTCGCCTTATCATTTAGCTACAAGATTTTTTCCTTCAGCTGATGCTGATAAAACAATTCCAGTTTTTCTTCCTTATATTTACTCACTAGAAGCCCGTCATTCCCTACTAGAAACATGACGTAATTTTATGGGCTCATTAAACCACTATATTTCTGACATCATACCCATTGTGTTTTGTTTTGTATTGTTTTGGTCAATATAATTGTTCGGATTAATTTATTAAGCCCAATTACCTACTTGCGCTTACTTTGTTGTTGGCAAAGTCATTGTTTTTATAAGCTCATGTATGCTTGAGTTGTACTTGTATGCATCATTTCGCTCAGCTTTATTTAGCTCTTATTCCATTTCTCTCCCATTGTCTCAAGAAGTGACTTGTTAAACACATAACAGTATTATAGCTATGTTAAATGGTTTAACTGTTGTGCCTGTAATGTTTGGCGAGTGTCCGCTAAATTTGACGCGCTAAACGTTTTATTTGCGCTGCGATTCCGCATTGCGGCCGGTTTTATGGATGCGCCGACTATTAACCGTAGCGTTACATTGCATGTAATGCAGGTAGATTGTTTCATTTTACCTACATTCTATCATCGAGAAACCGAACTTCCTTGGTTATTAAGTTCTTTCTACGGTGTCATCGGCCGCAAACAAAATAATCTTGTCGTTACCCTCCACTGAACCCTTCTACAAATAATCCCAAATTAAACCCTCATAAGCGCGTGTCCACACTTCAGTGACAAGGAGTATACAAGCTATTTCGGTAGGCCGGTTCTAAGGCTTCCACGCCTCAATGCTCGGATTGACATGAGCGTTCACGAGCATAGGAACTAAATCTGCGCCGGTCAAATTACAAAGGCTTTGAGACTTGAGTACGTTGAACCAAGTAAAGAAGACCCTCAAACGATTTCTTTGAAGAGTTTGGTAATTACAAATATTCCTCTAGGTGCATTTATGTACTTTGCTTTGTTCGGTAGATAAATAAAAAACAAAGTATCAGCTGCGAACACGCGGCGAATAAACCAATTAATGAGTAGAACAGATTTTGTACCTAATAAATAAATCATAATGAATTTTATAATCGTACGATGTGAGTGCACGCATTAAATATTAATATTAATGTTCCAGATGAGTAATATAAAATATAGAGATGACATTAATAATTATTCACACAGTGTGAAGTCCGGATACATGATATCGCTATGGGAAAACGTACTGATTGGACTGTTTATACAAAATGTATTTAAGTACGTAGAACCAAATCCATTTTCGCTGTTGTATTTTGCGTACTATACTTAATTTTGATGACAATGCATCCTAACCGTAATTTCTGAAAACCAACACACAGCAATTTAGTCTCGGCTCGTTTGCCTCGGTCGTTGAACCAACTAATGACTATTGCGAATGTGCCCATTACACCAATCTCCATCAATAGTTCGTAAGTTCGTTGTACCACTGGTTGTTTCTTGGACTCCGAAATACTTTTTAGTGCCGCCCTCCATACGAAAGCTGCTGCAAAATTGGTATAATACGAAGACTGAATGGCGTAGTAATTGTTAGAAGAACCAGTATGGTGAAGGATTCTATGCACTTTGCTGAGACTCTTCATACACCGTCATATTGTCATAAGACATGCCTCTTACTCGATGTTTCCGTTCACTTTCCTAAAACAAGTTGTATTGCGTAGATATATTTTGTAGAACGGAAAGTCCGTAATCCATTAATCATATATTCGGTACCCGGAAGAGGCTAGAAAGGTTCGTTGGACGACCTTTGCGAGTGACCTTGGCGTCCAGTTACACCCCGATGACGGGTAGGGTTTCCTTCTTACTGGGTCGTTGGACCCGTTAGTTCTATCTACAGATTGGTAATGGCATGTGATCTCTGTTTCTCCTAAATGCCTTGTTGACACAGTAGGTGGGTTATTTTTGGTGGAAATAAGGTTTACCGCTCTATTTAATGTTTTTCGGCAACTCTGTTTTCTCCCGACAACTTTATGTTCGCTCACGGTTTCACAAAGCCATGTTTTCCTCACATGACTACCAACCCTCGTAAACATGACATATTCATCGGCCGATGAACTCATGGCACCCTCTAAATCACCCTCGTTCAAGGTTCAACAAACGTCCTTCATGCCTGTCATGTCATAGTTTATTTGTATTCGGTACTTACATATATGGCTATCAATTTGTATTTAGTTAATTACGCTACTGTTTTCTTTACTTTTGTTACTGCGGGCGTTATACATACACAAGTAATATGACGTGCCCTTTTACATTTAATAGTATGTCAGTATTTCGTAATTCATCGCTGCCGCACTCTTTCAAGGAATCGCTTCGAAGCTGACTCGAACATTATGTGAGGCTTATATTACTAGCAGTCATGAATTTTAATTGTTTCTTGAAAAAGTTTAATTTTAAAAAACCTTGCTTCGCGTCAAATTATTACTCTAAGATTATTCAACACAGTGACTATGATTTATCTAATTCTAGTCTCCGTAAGTCTATGACAAAGTCGTAATTTAATTAGCCATTTGCGTTACTATAACCAAGCGTCTCTTCATTAATTAAAACCGAATATCACAGCGCAAATTCCTTTGGTTCCCTTTGAGGTTCTCTGAAGTCTGGACCGCATTATTATTTTGCAAAATAGGCGTCATAAGGTACTAAATGTGGGAGGAAATGTATGGTTTTATTATTGTCCCTTGAGCATCTCTTCTTCGTCATACGTGTCTTCAGTAGTGGACGCTTAAGTTAGAGTAATTACGTACGTCGACTGCGAAATGTTCTATAGTTCCTATCGTTCTTTTATTGAAAAGATGATGCATGTAGCATGCATGACCAATCATATATTTGATAAATCTTAATTACAAAGTTTATGGCCGTTTTATCAACGTCTTTATAAGTAACGAAAAATTTGTAAAAGCCATGTAGAATGATAGTTATTTACAAATGAACGTCATCACTTAATTGGCACACACGGAATAACACTGATGAAAGCGAAACCGGCACCAATCAATCAATATTATATTGCTCCTACTAGTTTTTAAAATCTTACGGGTCCAATAAAATAATGGTTTACACACTGAAAGCTATAATTAAATACTTTATTACGTTCGTCACTAAATTAGCCCTGTCGTGTAGTAATAAACCATCCATTAGATGGATTTGTGTTATCAAAGCTCCCACCGAAATCAACGGTCTTGTGTAACCATAATAGATTTTACGTCTTGCTATAAAATCATGCTGCAACTTTTTACTTAAAATAGATTATAATGTTTACGAGTACGTTACAAAGTGAACTGTAAACTGTATGCCAATTTTATTTTGTGTTTACACAATTCTACTAATATAACCTATATACGTGTGTGGCTATAAAGACAAATTAATAAACTAACGCCAATTCACACATTTAGTATCAGCTTGAAATAGCTACGTTTTCTATTTATTCCTTTTCATGAAATTGAACATTTTCACATCTGTCCAGAATACCGAAATTTATAGCGCGCTTGTGTAATTTATTCCATTAAATTTTGAGAAAGCTGCACTTAACTTTATTCGCTCGAGAGCGATTCAATTAGCTCCAAGCTGTACACAAATTCAATTCTTATGAATATTGGTAAGTTTGTGAGGGTGGGTGGATTGGAAAGGTCAGCATTCCCTGGTTTATTGCACTGTTGTCGAACTCCGGTCAAGGTGGGCTCGGCGCCTGCCCGGAGCCGTAACTAAAATAAACAAATCGCGAAAACATGGATGATTTCACTGAATCTGCTAAATGTTTGCAGCCCGGATACTGCTGAAGGTTAATTTGTTGTTCTCAAAAAGGACACGTGCCTCAAAATGTAAAACCTAACTCTCAATTTATCAAATTCGTTCGCCGCATTCTGACATATTTCATTCAACACTTACTATTTCATAACATGTTTTGATACTTCGTTTTGATATTATACGCCAATTTGTTATACAACCATCAATCTGATGGCAGAATTAAATGCGCCCGCGGTTGATAGTCTGACGCAACTGTCCGACGCGACGCGACGATTTGGTGTCAAAATATATTACTCAAATCCAGCTACATTTGCCAAAGTGATATTTTCTATGAGATTTAACACCAGAAACTGGACTAGGCAATTCTACCTCTATAATCTCCTACATAAATATTTTATTTTTATTAGTTGTCTAGAAACTTTCAAAGTTTCACTTTACGCTTTTATTTTTTACATCCTTTAGATACGTGATTCGGACAGACACATAAAATAAAAAGTCCCCGGTTATCATAAACTCGCTGACATAAATTAGTTTAGGTCTAAAGGGAAACTTCTGATTAAACTAGTAAAATTTTCATAAAATCTACAATAATACACACATGACTAAACAATGATATTGTAAACATGTTTTTATTATTAATCTTTGTTTATTATTCCTTGTTTCTTAGATCTAGGTATAATTAATCCAATGCTAACATTGTTTTTAAACGATAATTTTTAATCGTCTACCAATTAACTGTTGTTTCCGCCGGCTTTTATCTCCTTTGCGGTCACGAACTGCAATTCATTATTGTATTACTAATTCGAATGTTAACTCTTTCTTAGAATAAGGATCGAAGCAATTTGATTCCGAAATAAAGGGCGATTGTTCTCTAACATTTATCACCTTTCGTGGTCCACCGAACTCGACCTATTTCACATTTAAGACTGTACGGTTCAGGGTTTACAGTCGTGAGTTGTGACTGCGAGGACAGTTCTTGTAAGGCCGATTATGTTCCGTTGTTATCAGTCGGTATCGTGCCGCGCACGCGCCACAAACGACCATTTGTATGATTTACAATGTGCTCCATTGAAGTGCTCCTTTGTTGTCCTAACAGCTTCGCCGATAGTCGATTACACAATCGCATCTTTTGACGCTTGTCGAAGGTTATCCAGCTTTCTGAGTGTACTTTGCCTTTGTGTCGGATACCAGGATCAGTCTCTTTGATGATATTTCACGTTTCTGATCTTTGTTTGTTAGTTATGCTACCGCAATGACCGTTCGCTATGAAATTGCTGCCCTTTGTAATTTTGTGGTTGCAAACGGTAGGCGTGGAGTTGATATTATTTCTTGCAACATGCTTTTGGAACATATTACCTTGTTTCATTTAGCTTTTCATAATTATTGTTTGCATAGTGATTTATTTGTACGTATGTATTGTACTGTGACGCAGGCGGTAGCGGGTTCGATTCCCGCCGCGGGACAAATGTGTGCATGAGCTACAAATATTTGTTCCGGGTCTGGATGTTTTTCTATATAAGTATGTATTTACAAAAAAAAAGTATATAAGTATTCTATCAGTTATCTGGTTCCCATAGTATAAGCTCGGCTTAGTTTGGGGCTAGATAGCGCTGTGTGAAATGTCCACCAATATTTATTTATTTATTATTTTTATTTGTTAGTCTTGACTTATGTGTGTCGTGTGAACCTTTGTGTAATACATAAGTATTACACATTAGAACTCGCTATCTTCTACAGTGAAAAATAGTGAAGCATGTAAACACAACAACTAACTAGCTGGCAAGAAATTCCATTCCCAATTAGCATTAATCAATTAGACGATATTTGCTTTATTCGGTTTAGATTCCCTCATAGATCATACGATGAATTACTAATATTGGTTGTTTGCCAAACACTTGCTTCGTTCCTCCCCAAATTCTGGAACCACTTCGGAATTTGTCTATTTTATTAATATTACTTTACTAATTTCATCTTGTATTTATTCTTGTTTGTTTATGAAACGTTGTATCTGAAATATTGGCGTCTCCGAATACATTCGCTATTTAAGGCTTTTTGGTTGTTACTATTATTTTTCTTACAGAATTTTGTAGTGACACTACTTTTCCACTATTTAGCCGTTATCTATCGCGTTGTATTGATACAGTAAAAACAAATAGCAATAAATTATTCCAAGAGTTTAACTGTGCTAAGTCGATTACCTACATGTTGGCATGTCAACACGGAAAGTCGTCGTTTGTAGCGATTACTCATAATGATTAGTGCGACCGTAATGCACTTCACATATTCGAAGTAAACATTGCATTCGGAGGCACAGATTACTAGATAGTAGCTGTTGATTATGTCATCCATCACATCAATTATAACTGTGGGTTACAAAAACATGAAACGATAGACGCTACTAACGATGTATTCCGCAGTCATCACTCCATCCATAGTTTCAAACCCAGAACCCAACTACATATTATTATTTAGTGCTTACATATTTACTACAAGAATACAGAACTATTTTTACTTGGCCTTGTCAGCTTGACAAAGGAATTGAAATGCAACTATCCGTGTGATGCAATAACTAATTAGTAATTATCTCCATGTCGATCTCTAAGTACGTACTACTAAACAATATGTTTGTGTTTGAATTTTACTATTGTTTACTGTCGTAGGTGACCTTATATGGAAGGAAACATCCAAAACGCCTTAAAATAATACTTCAGGGTGCATACCTGCGAAGTTTTAGCATAACTAATAATAATACTTTGTGTTTCGTGTCTTTTATACTTTACATTCATAAATAAACAAGAATAAGACTATCATTTTTTTTTATTATATTTTTAATACCGTGTAAAGATGAGAGCATGATAGAGCAAAAAAGGTGCACGCTTCACGTTACGTTGACGACCTACGTGGTGCAGTGGGCGAATAGCCGGCTGAGACGCAGGAGGTAGCGGGTTCGATCCCCGCCGCGGAACAAATGTTTGCAAGATGTACAGATATTTGTTCCAGGTCTGGTTGTTTATCTATATATTATAAGTACGAGGCATGCCTTTTAAGTTCTGTCGTTTCCATATTTTCCGGCAATTTTGAATTTGGAACTGTTCTATGTATATTCGAATGTGTTTACATTTTGAATCTCAAAACAGTTGAAAGTATTAGGATTAATGCTATTGTTTAGTCACAGTTTCGATTTGAATCTGTCAGGTCACGTACGAAAATGAATCTTTCTAAGGAAAATGTTCGTGCAATAATTTTCTAC
The DNA here is from genome assembly GCA_963924445.1 of Philereme transversata. Taxonomy (NCBI): domain Eukaryota; kingdom Metazoa; phylum Arthropoda; class Insecta; order Lepidoptera; family Geometridae; genus Philereme; species Philereme transversata. The sequence continues at coordinate 20,014,802 of OZ004342.1, forward strand.
AACTTTAGAAGAGGCCTGACACGGCTTCAGTGTTTAGCAGAGCTAACATCTGTGTTCAGTGATGTAGCCCCATGTCTGCGGACTGTCGAACGCTGGTATTTAGAATTCCAGCGTGGACATACTAGTGCTAGTGACAGATTTCGCGAAGGACGCCCAAAATCCGCCTTCACTGAAGATAACATCATTGCTGTGAGACAACTAATTCTCGAAGATCATCATGTGACGTATCGAGAGATAGAGGCTCTATTAGGCATCTCAGGGACAACCATTCAGAAGATCTTGCATGAAGCGCTTGGTGTGAGAAAGCTAGTTTGCCGTTGGATACCGCATCTGCTTTCCGACGATCACAAGGCGGCCCGCGTCAGATGGTGTAAGAAAACTCTGCAAAGGTTCAACCGAGGGGAGTCAAATCAAGTCTACGACATCATAAGTGGTGACGAATCTTGGATCTATGCCTACGATCCTGATTCCAAACAACAATCTACAATCTGGGTCTTTCAAGACGAGCCAAAGCCGACTAAAGTTGTTCGTTCTCGAAGCACTTCAAAGAAGATGGTGGCCACGTTCGTTGGAAAAACCGGCCATGTTGCGACTATTGCACTTGAAGATCGTAGAACGGTTAACGCAGAGTGGTATACTACAGTTTGTTTACCACAAGTCATCGCCGAACTTCGAAAATCTAACTCAAAGCGACGCATCATCCTGCACCACGACAACGCAAGCTCACACAGCGCTCGTCAAACGATTGAGTATTTGAAGCAGGAAAAGTAGAAATTCTTGACCATCCTCCATACAGTTCTGACCTAAGCCCTAACGATTTCTTTACATTTCCTAAAATTAAGAAAAGTCTTCGTGGTCAAAGGTTCCAGTCCGGTGAAGAAGCAGTCGACGCTTTCAAGTCAGCCATTTTGAACACCCCCACTTTAGAGTGGAATAAATGTTATAATAACTGGTTTGAGCGAATGGAAAAGTGTATTAAGCTACGCGGTGAATACTTTGAAAAACAATAAAAAGTACTATAAGGTTCTAGTTGTGTTTTTTTCTTCAAACGACAAAACTTAAAAGGCATGCCTCGTATGTATTTACAAAAAAAATTATTTAAGTATTCTATCAGTTATCTGGTTCCCATAGTACAAGCTTTGCTTAGTTTGGGGCTAGATAGCGCTGTGTGAAATGTCCAGCAATATTTATTTATTTATTAATTACGCGTAACATAATGATGAGCAATTTTTTACCGTGATCTATCTGTTGAACCTTCGGTGAGATAAACTGCAGGTTTTCTTACGTCAATCTGACATGTAATGTAATGAACCAATTACGATTAAAGTAATTCATCTGCGTCATTGCAAATTGCTTCGATAAATCAACGTTTCCAAGAAACTTTGGATTCTTCTGTAGCCGTGTCTTCGTTTGAATCAACAACTTATAAGTTTCAGGCGCAACAACTTATAAGCGGGGTTGATGATTTCGAGTGGTTTACTTTTAGTATTACTCTGCCTGAATTGCATCATCGCAGTTACGCCAAGGAAGTGTCAAGTGCCTTTTTTAAAAACCACTTGAATAGACTCATAAGCAGTATTTGTTATAATTATGGTAACAAAGAAGAAAAAAGATGAAGCATAGCTAGGTTTGGGGTTTGATTCAGATAGTGAATTTTTATGAAAGGCTTCTAATATAAAACTGTAAACCAATTTTCAAATAACCCGACAAGGGCAAAAACATGCTGTCAGATACCAGACGTTATTAATATTTTGAGCAAACAATTCATACTTCCGCTAAAACGACCTCAGGCTACATGACGCGACCTTACATTTATTATGGTTTTACGAAATTAACTATCTGCGGAAATAACACTTTTATTGTGAGTAAATTGTACTTTTCACGGAAATGTTCAAATTGCTTTACGGTAATTGAATATCACCATAAATTACAGCTTATTGCCTTTGTTAAAATATTATACTACAACAAAAGTCACTTTCTTTTCCTTGATACATTGCTGGATGAAACGTGAAACTTTATCTTTGTAACCATTCAAAATGCCACCAGGAAAACAACTTATGCATATAACAAAAGGCGATAAAATAACATAAAACACTGTCCCAGTAATTAAAGCGATTTTAGCCTTTGTACACCCAACAATAGATAACCTTGTGTATGGCGACGAGTTGGCTGCTTTTGTCGACCTGCGTCTGTCTTACGTGCCATTCATACTCTAGATGCGTTCCGTCCGACATCATTCTAGTTCGTTGACGCGCATGGGTAAACCACAGCCTAAACCTCGACATCTGGCAAACTTCAACTAAAAGACAAAGCACAGAAGACAAATACCATTGGGGTCAAAAGCAGTACCTCAAATTTAATCGGACTAACACGAATCCCAAAACCTCCTAAGCTTTATTAAATGCTAAAATAACTTTTGATTTGTAAGTTATGGTTATTGCTCTTGGCATGAAGCAGCTGAGTTCTATGATGCTGTAGCTCGACTAATTGCCCACTCGCTCGCCAACTGGTCTGCGTGACCAAGTCTCGGTTTTCCTTCTAACACTTATCTTCCTAGACTCCTTGACAGACATAATTGAATCGTTATTATCTCAATTTACCGCAACCCATCACATGATCTATCAAAGATCACTCGCTACGCCCTTCTAGACACTATTATCATGGATCGTGCGTAATATTCCAGTTACTCTACCAAGTTATTCATTGTTACGAGAGGAAGTTACAATCGGAGATGATTTGCATTCGGAATGCTTGCTTGCCAGTACCTTATTATAACTGACACTCCTGTTGCCTTGCCACTAACTGAACATCACTGCTTATTAAATTATACTCTTCACCCCGCTGAGAATGCTCTGCTTCGCTCGACTGTTCGTAGTCCATAACAGAGTTTACCAGAACAATAGCGTAATTATCCACACTGGAAATTTAACTTGGCGGGATATCGACTGTATTGTTTTCATTTAGGTTTAACACATAGATTATAATACCGTTAGCTATAACATTAGTGTAACCAATATAGTCTCGATTCTAGTTCAAAATCAGCTAGCACTTAGCTGCTCCATATGGTCAGCATTCTATGTGAATCTATAAAGTATTAAGCATAGTATGGAGCAGCTAGGTCTAGATGCAATTGGCGATCGACGCTAGGGCTGTGGTGACGTGGTGATGTGTCGGCAGCATCAGCGGACTGGCGTTGGCGCTCGGTGGCAACGGAGCCAGCAGCCCGGCGGCGACGGGCGACCCTCGGGAGCAGACAGCGACTTCGTCTCGCGCGGCCTCGCCTCCGCCCTCCGAGAGGCAGCAACACTCCAGGTAGACGCGCCCCACGCTCGGAACGTTTGGCTTCACTGGCTATGCCTGTGTTTGTTATACTTTTTGACCTATGGCCCGCTACCTTTTAAGCAACGGTCTTTTCTAAAAACAATCTAACCACTATTGGTTCCGATTCTCAAAGCTAGCGTGCCATTTGTCAACGTAAAAGGTGTTGGTTTTTTATGTTTCTTTTTTCTGTGTAGGTCACGGTCCTTGGTTTTGTTTTTATTGTAATTTAGAACGCCGTACGTTCCTAGTATGTGTGCATGCTTGCCTGCGGAGTGGTTTTATGTTTTTGTTGTGGTAGTACCTGTTTTAGTAGTAAATGTGTTGTATGCAGAAGCAGTAATGTTGTATGAAATACATTTGCGTCAGAACAGAAGGCGGATATCTTCTCCACATGTTTAGTCTTGCGTGAATAATTTAACACAGCCGCCCACAAAGATTTGACTTAGTGAAGAGTCTAATTACCTGCTTAAAACTGTCAATAGTTCGAGATAAAAGACTAAATGCAAGATGGAAATGAAGTTTAATGGCCGCTCTAAGCCATACAATGTCGGTGTCGTTTTTTCCTGTCGTTACGAATGAGTTCATAACTCTTAATAAAGAAGCGATGATCCCTGCTATTTATCTTGATACGTTCGAGTCTAACGAGGGTTCGAAAACTGATCCGACATACATAAGTAATGGAACATCTTTTTCACCTGACGTATGTTATTTGCAAACAGCTGAAATTAAAAATGATGAAAGCCGAACATTCAATCAGTATCTTTCGAATTCACCACACCAAATTAAAACTACTACTGAAATTCTTGTAAAAGCAAAGCCGAATAAGAAAACAGCATTCTATGTAAACGTTCAGCGTAGAGATACAATCGGCGAAGCAAGCTGCCTTGCCTACCTAAACACGCATCCGGTACTCACATGAATGGAATACTAATAGCAAAAGTTAGAACATGCAAAAGAGATGCAAAATATACCAATAATACTATGGAATCTTCATGAGAACTTAGGATTTGGGTATACCAATGCAAAAAACCTTCATACATAACATTAGAAACTATTCAAACGGTGTCCATAAAAATACAATAATAAGTTATCTTTTAAATATAATACGAGTTACTAGTATCATAAAAGTAGACAGAGACACTAATAATGCTTGTTTGTTTTGAATGAATATTGAGTTTCGAGTAAGTCAACTCATTGATTTTGGGTAAAACCACGTGAAACAAACTCAAATACAGTAGTCTCTAAATTTAGTTTGTTCTGTGTCAATGTTTGTGCTCTTTGGTCCAAACTGAATTTTTGTTTATTTACCAGTTAACTTATTTTTACGTGTCAATCCTGTAAGAGAAGCTCAATTCACAAAGTTATCATAAATTGAAATTCTCTGTGAGAAATTGAGCATCATTTCAAAACACGCACCTGAACCTCTATTATTTCGGCCAATTTATAAAACCTTGAAAACTGGTTAGAACCGCATTTTCATGCCGAGAAATACACACTTCATAATGTAACTCATAATTCGATGTTCCAACTCAGGAGCTTACGTCATGCTCTCAGAATAGACGGTGGTTGCTTTCAATGTAAAGTTATTGTAGATTTTTTGCGAGCAGGTTATTGACTTGTACGTTTTAGATGTCATGGCAAGGGTACTCTCGAGCGAGATACGGTGTGAGCATTGTTTCATTTACACCGTACTGAATCGCAAACAAATAGAAATTGTTCTCGGTAACGACTAACTACCATTAAATCTCTTTACGATCCAGTTTTAATTGAAAAGTAGCGTTTTGCTCTCGTAGATATAGAAGTCAGAAACAGATACACTTACGATTCGTGAGTTACGAATAAAAGCATCCATTAAAGTTATGGAATTGAAACTGTTAGCATTTCAATACTTTCGCAATGTTTTCTTAAGAAACTGGTTGCATAATAAAATGAAAACGGTAAACGATAAATATAAAATAAGTAAGTGTAGATTGTCGGTTGATCTGTACAAATACTACAATTTGTAAGATAGATAAATAGCTCGTTAGTTTATTGAAGTATTAGCTGACTGGCCAGTGGATTCGCAAGCGTAGTCAAAAATATGATGTATGTATTTCGTCTGCTCCTAAAACGTCTTGACCGATTTCGATGTTTTCTTTGTACTTATATGTATAGTAACCTGAATGGTTTTTAATCTGAATCCAGCAAATAACAATCCAGGTGACCCCATAAATACAAAAAATAACATCAAAATCGGTCAAGCAGGTAGGAGGAGAATAATACGAACACACGCACACCGGAATTTTATATATATATAAATATTGCCGCAATGTTACGCTACTGTATAAATTGGTAGTTGGGGTAATCTGGCAGAATGATTAAATGATAATTTCAAGTAGTTTTTAGGGTTCCGTACCCAAAGGGTAAAACGGGACCCTATTAACAGACTCCGCTGTCGTTCGTCTGTCTGTCCGTCTGTCACCAGGCTGTATCTAATGAACCGTAATAGTTAAACAGTTGAAATTTTCACAGATGATGTATCTCTGTTTTACAACAAATACTAAAACAGAAGAAAATAAATATTTAAGGGGGACTCTCATACAACAAACGTGATTTTTTTGCTCGTTTTTGCTCGATATTGATAACGGCAACGGGTAGACGCTTGAAATATTCACAGAATATTAAGTTATATATTCACTTTAAAAATAAATAAATAAAATTAAACAAATATTTAAGGGGGGCTCCCATACAACAAGCGTGATTTTTTTGCTCAGTTTTATAGACAATGGTACGGAACCCTTCCGTACCATTATCGTCCGACTCGCACTTGGTCGGTTTTTTTTATATAGCACCGATAGATTTATTTTTTAATTCATTGTATGTAACTTGAATATGTAGCAGCAGATAAATATTATGAATACACGAAATATCTTGGTTATGATAATTTAATTAGAAATTTACATGTATGGTAATTTGTCTGATAGGTATTGCCCGAAGTGCTTGCTAATGCTAAATATAGAGTTATGTATTATATATAATTTTATTTATGGGCTAGTCAATGCAAATGATTTATAACGTGTGGGCGGACATACATAGCCTTTTTTTTTTACAAAAAATAGCATGTCATACGTCACAGATACAAACTTAAATTTACGAGCTTTTTTGACTGGGTACGCATTAGGTTTCAAGCAGTCTTCTCGATGCACACTTGTAAATTCTATTACAATCGTGTTAAGTCTTTAAAACGAGGGCATTCATTCTACAGTTAGCCCAGATGTGCACGTGATGATGGCCTTTTCAAAAGGCATTTACCGGATCCCTTCTAGCTATTAAGGGGTTGGTACAGAAATAATAGCTCAATGCGGGACGATGAATTCTTTTGAATTTTACTTCTTTTTGCACAGTTCACTGCACTTCTCAAAATACCTGAGAGAAGCGTATTCTTTATTTGTATTCATGATCAATTTTGTATGTTCGGTTAAAATATATTTTCTTGGACCCTTAAAATACTTTTACTAAACTTAGCAGCTTAACGTTATTATGTGTTTTCGGTGGAGATAAATTTATAAAAATCACTTAATGGAAAAAATATCTCAACATAACATCCGAGTTGGCATTTCAAATCGTTTATTCTTAGACATAATCTTCTGTACCAGTCAAAAGCCACTATAAATCTAAACTATCTGAATTTAACCAACTTTATTCAAGGTTTAGGCTATCAACGTTTTCCCATTAAAAGATATATCGGTGTAGCTAGCATGTCAAGGAGACATTCGGGCTGATCAAGGGCGATAGATGCTCTTAATAGCCTTTAGGGTCAAAATTTGTACTTAATGCATAATCAAGTTAAAGGTATCAGAAGCGTAACAAGAATTAAGCTTTAATGGTTTCAAATTGATCGTAAATTCGTTGTTAATTTTAAAGACTTGTTTGCCGAAACCTCATTTTATAGTTATTGTATAAATGAATTAAAAACGCTTTGCACAAAAAGTCTATAGCAAGTAGGCCAAGTAGCGACACAAATTATTTGAATTATACATAGGTACACAAAGTAGCAAGAAAGCGGATGCTGACTATTTACTTAGGTACTATTTATAATAATAAATAAATATCGCTGGACATTTCACACAGCGCTATCTAGCCCCAAACTAAGCAGAGCTTGTACTATGGGAACCAGATAACTTATAGAATACTTATATACTTTTTTTTGTAAATACTTACTTATAATATATAGAAAAACACCCAGACACGGAACAAATATCTGTAGATCATGCAAACATTTGCTCCGCGGCGGGAATCGAACCCGCTACCTCCTGCGTCTCAGCCGGCTATACGCCCACTGTGCCACGGAGGCAGTCATATTTAGTCAGTATTTGTATCCAGAGTGTAGAGGGAACGCCATAATTATGTAACTTTAACCTTACAACCTCAGGTGCATTATTAACCGACTTAAAAAATACTAGTGGTTCGCCCCGAACTGATATCTCGCGAGTCTCCCGTAAAAACAAAAAAATATTAATTGTAATCTTTGACTATCAAAATAGTGCCACGAAATGCGTAACCAAGTAACTTGACCTACAATTTCATTCAAATCACATGTAACGGGAGTTTATGTAAATCAAAAATTACATTTTTGTGGTAGAAATTGAAGTTTTTCTGGATTCAGACTTTTCCCTATATTTGTGTCATTAAAGCTACGAAATACCAAATTTCAGCACGGTCATTCCCTGTGAATTTTGTCAAAGTTCAGTTGTTATTATGGCTAATAACTTAAAAACTACAAGGTTTAAACTAAAAATAGAAACGGGATCAAAATGTAATCATAAAGTCCTTTTATTAGACGTACCACTTGACCTGATAGTCTCGTTGTCTTTTTTTTTACCCCTCTTGAACCCCAATATCTCAACAACCTCTTCACATTTTTAGCTCATTTAGTCACACCAAAATTGTGCCATCACTACCTACCTATATACCAAACTTCACGATGATCGGATAAACGCTTTGAAAGTTATCCTCGAACAAACAAACATACATACATGCAACGCCGATTTGCCCAAGCTGATTTGGAGATCTCGCTTCGCTCGATCAATTAATTTGGTCAAGATCTGATGACGAGATCCATGACCAAATCATTATAGTTAATTTGCAAAGGCATCTGCACGACATGTGCGAATTATTCTTTACCACATAAACCAAGTATCTAAAAACGACTATATTTTTGTTAAAAAGTTACTTGTTCTAATCCCAGCTCCATGACCCACCCACCCTTATCAACACCCCGGAGCTATTTACACGCTCCACTTGCTACCCTATGGTGCAACTGCTAATGTGCAGATACTAATAGCTCGGCTACAGGCAAAAGCAGCACTATAATTTAAAATATATGGACAATTTAAACGTAGCGTAGACAAGCGAACAATGTATTTTATTAAATTTAACTATTTCCCTGTGAAAGTCATGAACTTCTAAACGTTTGCGGTTAACGTAGTATAAATACTAAACTATATTTAATTCCAATGTTTGAACATAAGTACTTCAAGTAACCACTCTGCTAATGAAATATGATTTGAAGTCTAACTGTGCCGTGTCAATAGTTTCAAAGAGAGACCTAATTGCACAGTTATTTTGCAACATTTTCTATTTAGGCAAGTACTCGTTAAGAGACTCTATGATGCGTTAAACCCGTTATAATCTGGCTAGCAACCAACCAGCATCGGGTTCGACGGCCGGCGAAAGCAATGGTGACCCCACAGATTCGCCATCGCAATTCATCATTTTGTACAATCTCACTTACAATTCCATCGTAATTTTGCAAGCTGCTGTAGGAAGTTTACCGTTGTCTAAAGCCTTTGTTCGGAAACCGCTGCAAAATGTGATAATACTCTGACTCTTGCTTGATTCATGTTCGATTTGAATTTCAAAATGTTTGTGATTTCCGTAAACAACATGTTGAATTCTCGAACAAACTGTCAAATACCTGCGAAATTGCAGATGCATAATTTAAACAACCTATTTTCCATTCCGGAGAACAGGAAGTCTGATTGTTACCAAGTACTGTAAGACTTCACACCCTTGACGGGATCTAAAATATATTCTTGTTTCCGATGTAGAACTTGATGCAGCTATATACACAATATATCGACCACAGCAAGTCATTTAAGGCCTTACATTGAATTCAAGATAGATGCATCTATGAGGTTAGACCATCACCTTTGATATAACACAGTACAATGAAACAGCATAATGAATTATGTATGAAAGAAAAGACCAGCATGCAGGAAACAAATCGCTTAAGATTCATCATGGATGTGTAATATCACTCTGCTGCCAGCGTTTGCATATTCATCTGCCTTGAATACAGGTCTAATGCATTGTCCTTGCCCTTAGCAACACTAACGTCATGTTGACGACAATGAAACCTACCCAGAGTGGTTGTAACCACAGCCACGGGATGCGTCGACGCATCCGACCGTACAAGGACTCTTGGCTTACGTCATCGGCAATGACCGTCGGGATCTCCAAAGAAAACTGAACTTTTCCCCAAATATATAAAGAGCACTATCCCTTGAGGTATCCAATGCTTTTCTGATGTTAGTGATGTGTTCTTGCGGTTTGGTTTCCCATGTTATTTACCGGCTACAATTTCATAGTATGTCGTCCGGCGATGATGAATTGCTAATAGAAGATGGTGTACCGTGATTGACTTGGCGACTTATCGAAATAAGCCTCACATGTCTGTCATCCCCCTAACCACAAAGCATGAAAAATTGCGACCGAACGGCACACAGTTATCGTTACAAAACTTGACTGAATATTTCCAGCGATGACATCAACACCGGTGATATTTGCTATGAACGTATGCAAATAACAAGTATTTTATTGAAGTTGAATATTTAGAAAGTGGGAGTTTTACAACGTTGTATAGTTGTTTTAACTCACGAAGCGAGCAAGCTAATCTTGTAGTTGTGATGTGTATGTATAACACGCGCGTTGTGTGCTTCACTTTAGGTCAATTACAACCTTAAGGTTCGGAATATATGGCATCCGGGCTTGTCAGGGACCGTTTTTTAACGGCTCCTGATCAATCCGTCGCACAACCAAACATTTGAATTTTTCCTGCATCGACTACACACGATCCGAAGCCATCCGCCTCCGATATTTACCTGGAAGCAAGCGGGACATGCTCCGGATTAGCAGAATCGGGGAAACCCGGATGCCATATAGCCTTACTGTTGAAACAAGAGCAAAAGAGAAGGTAAAAAAAATCGTTTGACCCGTTCTTGCTTCTTGTCTTGTTGGTATGTGGTGTCTTATTGCATTGCATACACACACAATTATGGCCAACCCGTCTTCGTGAGATAAAACATCATCTGAACTGCTATGAAAACAACCTGGATTATTAACAAAAGTGTCGAGTACACAGTTTTTTTTTACGTAGAAACTTTCGTGATTTATTTCAATCATTATTATAAATACGCAATTTATCACATCGCCGTTTTATCGGTGTTACGTACGACCGATAATATTTCGTGTGAACTGGGAAGTAGATCACTTCGTTGCCACCTGCCAGTTTGATCTTTGGAGAGACAAATAAAAAATTCGAAGAAATTTCTTGCTTGCGACCGACGACGGTTCACTTGACTAAGGTTTATGATAATAAAAAATGCTGGAAATTTCACACAGCGCTGTCTCTAGACCCAAACCAAGCAATGCTTGTACTTTGGGAACCAGATAACTGATAAAATACAGTTATACAATTTATATTTTTTGTAAATACATACATACTTATTATATAAAAAATGGGTGAGACTAGCGCATGATAGTTGCGGATTTCACAAACTTGGGGAGGCATATACCCAGCAGTGGGTGAAGTCGGGCTGTGGAGGATGATGATGATATATAGAAAAATATCTAAACCAGGAACAAATATCTGTAGACCATGCAAAAAAAAATCCTACAGCGGTATCGAACCCGCCTCATGCGTCTCACCCGGCTATTCGCCCACTGCGCCACAGAGGTCGCCAGTTTCTATTTTCACATCTGAATTTTAGGAATTCATAATTCGTCTCTATCTCTCTCTAATTATGAATGTAATTGGAATTTAATATAATTGTAAAATTTTGGGTTTATTTAATTATAATTCATCATTTTCAGCCCGTGTTAACTCACTGCTCGGCATAGGCCTCTCTTTGTTTATGCCACTCGTGCGAATCCTGTGCTAGTCTGAACCACGTACCGGCGCGGCGGTGGCTGTCTTATTGATGTTTCTTCGACCCATCTCGCTGGTGGACGTCCCCTATTTCTGTGCCCAGTTCTCGACCTCCACTCTGTTAGTGTTATATAGTCCTTCGTCGTCGTCACTACGTCTGGCGAAGTGTCTTACCCAACTCCTCTAGAACCGCAATATTCGCTTAATTTCGGTGTTGGGGACTCGATTTAAGAGTGTGATACCGAGCTACATGGCATGGGTTATATTATTGTTCAATAAATACATTACCTCTCTAAAATTCTTCTCTAAATTTCGTCATTAATAACTGAACCCCAATGAATAAACAATCACATAACGCATTTATATCATTGTACGAACTTGTAAATACGTCACAGTTAAAACGTTAAGTTACAAAATGAAATGTAAATTTTAGATACTTAAGACTATTCGGTACTATTGTAGTGTAAACGCTCTTTCATTCGTATTTTTGATGTATATTTTATTTTCCATTATATTTTCCAATAAAAAGTTTTTCATCAACAGACTTCAAAAAAGGAGGAGGTTCTCAATTCGTCTGAATCTTTTTGAAGTAAAAACTTCGTTAGGCGTGTTGGGCATTTTTTGAGATGGGGAAAACCCCATTGAACCCGCGACACTGTTACCGTTGCCGACACCTATGTATATAAGTATTTGTAGTGTAGTCTGCTTTTAAATTTTAAATACCCAAACATTGAGCGATAAATTTAAAATTTAAAACTAAATTTCCTGCACAATAAAATATTTCCTGACGATTCAAAAAATACACACGTAATTGTTCAAGTTTTCACTTCTGTCGGCACTCCCGTAGTGCGACTTTTTCTTTTTTGTTAAAAGGGTATACTTGCCAGGTGGTCCTATTTGGCACCAAGTCAGGATCTGATAGGATCCCAAAAAAATCGAGGGCAACCCTCTAATTTTGCATAATGCATAATGGGTCCTTATAAAATTTGAGGTTGTTGTTTTGTGTTTACCTCAGAACTCCGCCATTTATCAACCGATTTTGAAAATTATTTTTTTATTTGAAAGGACATACTTTCATATTGGTCTCATAGAAATTTCATTAAAATCAGTTTAGTAGTTTGTTTAAGTTGGTTATAGTTTTGTTAAAAAGATACTTGTTTATTTATTTGATTGCATCAAAGGTCGCGATATAACGTGGGAAGGTTTATTAATTTCCTGTAGAACAGAATCAAGTGTGATGATTTGCAATGATTTTGATTTACAGTCCTCAGTGATTACAGACAAACGAATCCAAGACTCTTTAAGTATTCGATGACATAGGATGTTTGCTGCTCAATGCTGTGTGTCTGCTCACTTTCGTGTGATTTGTGAAATTGATCAATGGTAAAACAAACATTAACTTACAACACGTCAAATCGTCAATAGACCGAGTATCGAAACGAAACTTAGATAGATAAACATAGATTGGCGGAAGAAATTTAGACAAGTGAATAGCGCGCGGTAATCCCCTACTCGGTTCTAAGCGAGCAAACATACCCATTATTTTCGGGAATCCCTGAAAATGCGTTTCGTTTTCATGCATAGACCAGTAGGGTTGCCATATGTGTTCAAACCAAAATCAACTAATAATTTTGTATAAAATCCGAAAAAGTAAAAAATTAAATAGTCTGTTTTCAATAGTCTGTCCTGTGTGTGTGTCAAATAAATGTATTTTCTTTCTTTCTTTCTAAATACTGCTGACGTAATCACCATCCAGATCCTCATGTCATCAAAAATGGAGGGATAGGCACAGACCACGGATCTCCACTTGTACGATCCTGGCATACTTCTTTTGCCTCATTCACTCTCATTACTTTCTTCATACGTGCTCGTCGGTTTAGGATACTCTTACCCTGGCCTTTCACCAAGATGTCTTCAACTTGGTTAAGATACGTTCGCCGATGTCTTCCCCTTCCAACTGTACGCTTACCTTTACTTCTAATACTAATCAGTATAAATGACAACTTTGATTAATTCTCATGAGCTTAACAGTAACTAGGTATAATAGTCAGCTTTATAGTCTTAATAGTCTATTTATTTTTGCAATAGCTTATCTTGTTCCGCTTTATACTCTGAAATGATGGAAGTCTAGAATAACTACTGACTCTCCCTCTACCCACTTTCTACCTTCTGAAGTACTAGTATTATTTGATGTTTACAACCATACAAACCACCTGTTAATTTTAATATTCAAGAAAATTATTTTCGTATTCTCTTTTACTATTATATGTAATTTATTATTTTCCTATTTAAATATCGTGTCTTAGATGGCTTGTCTAGTGATTATCATCCAGTGTACAGTCACTCGGCCAAAGATCCGAACGTAAGGTACCAAGTTTGACCATATACAACGGACGAAAATTGACGGCATGCAGAAACATTATGGCGCCTCTACACCATGGGCCATGATGGGCGATCTTCATTACATGCACAATACATGTCAAATTCATCGATTGGGTACCGCAATTTCTAAACGATAATTGACAAGTATTATTTGATTGAGAGTATGAGCTGATGTTCAGAGCTCATTGGCAAAAGAGATGGTCCTTACTGTTGCTTTACACCAGTTGTTTATTGACAATTGACATGCATGCATATAATGTTGTTTTATCATTTGTGAGTGATGTCTTGTGGTCTTCGTTCTTTGCCCTTGAATCCTCTCGGGGAAATGCTTTTGTTCTTTACGTGTCATCATTATTTTAAGTAGCTCCATTTTGCCTGATTCAAGTTGTAGGAACCTGTTTGATCAACTTATTTATTTTTGTTGAGTTCAACGTCTCAGTCCAGAATCACCGTGACTCCTTGCCATATCGCGTAATGTTAAGTTTTCTTTGCAATAGTCTCCGGTTTTTTCATCCTTTTCAGACCTGGGCATCTCTCAGCTGAGATTTATACATCAAATATATATTTTTTTTGTTTTGACGACCTCCGTGGCGCAGTGGGCGAATAGCCGGCTGAGACGTAGGAGATAGCTGTTTCAATTCCCACCGCGGAACAAACGTTTTCATGATCTACAGATATTTGTTCCGGGTCTGCATATTTTTCTTTATTTATAAATATGAATTTAAAAAAAAAAGTATCGGTTATCTGGTTCCCATATAACAAGCTCTGCTTAGTTTGGGATTTGATAATAAATTATAAATAAATAAATATGGCTGGACATTTCACACAGCGCTATCTAGCCCCAAACTAAGCAGAGCTTATACTATGGGAACCAGATAACTGATAGAATACTTATATACTTCTTTTTTTTTTGTTGTAAATACATACTTATAATATATAGAAAAACATCCAGACCCAGAACAAATATCTGTAAATCATACAAACATTTGTTCCGCGGTGGGAATCGAACCCGCTACCTCCTGCGTCTCAGCCGGCTATTCACCCACTGCGGCACGGAGGTCGTCCAATAGAGATAGGAGGCATTCCACGAAGAGCAACATTTTTTAGAGCATCAATTTTACCCTACGAAGAGCAACAATTTATATTTTGGCTTGGTGCTCTTCGTGGAATACTAAAAAATATCAAACTAGCTTCTGCCCGCGACTTCGTCTGCGCAGGATTAGTACTTCGAGTCGCCTATTTTCTTTATTAGTATAACCCTTACGGTTTTATTGCAGCGCACGCTAGAATGGCTCGAAGATAGGACATTTTTTCCGACTTACGATGATTCTTACGATTACCTATTGTTATATTTTGCCCAATTTACTCAATAGCTTTATAAAATACAGCCTATATGTTATTCTAATGTATCAGCTATATTATTGTATCATCATCATCATCCACAGCCCATAAGTACCCACTGCTGGGTGTAGGCTTCCCACCTTCCCGCCACCCTCCCCGGTCCTGTACTGCGCGCATCCAGGAGTGTCCCGCGACTTTCTTTATTATTGTATTGTTCAGTCAATTCCATTCAGTCATTTTTGCATGAAAGAGTAACAAACATTCAAACATACATCCATACAAACTTTCGCGTTTATATTATTAGTGGGATGGGATGTTTCCACGAAGTGCACCTACAATGTAGTAGCTTCTAGTGATAATTATGATGGATTGTATCAATTAAAATATAAATTTGTTAAAATAAATTAACATGTTATTATTGTTAGTATCACAATCAGTTTGGGTTATTCTAACTTCAATCAGCCATATCTCAGGAACTAGACGTTCTAGGCTAGCGGTGTCTTTAGACAAATGGTAGGTATCAATGAGATCTGCATTTCAGATGACAGCTGTCAAAGTCAAAGTCAAATATTTTTATTCATTAAAATCACAAGGATCACTTTGAAACGTCAATTTTACTGCCTGTTCCTTCGCGACCAAGCCAGGAAAGAAAGGCAAGAAACAAGGCTGGTTGTTTTTTTTAATGGTCCTTTTACAATACATAATACAGAACATAAATTACGTCTAAATTGTAACTTTGAACGAGTTGGAGCAATTTCAATCCCAAGCTTCTCTATCATCTAAATAATCCGATATTTTATAGTAGGCTCTTTTATA
The DNA here is from genome assembly GCA_963924445.1 of Philereme transversata. Classification (NCBI taxonomy): domain Eukaryota; kingdom Metazoa; phylum Arthropoda; class Insecta; order Lepidoptera; family Geometridae; genus Philereme; species Philereme transversata. Next base: position 20,030,850 of record OZ004342.1, read on the forward strand.
AAGATTTTGTTTAATTACGTTTTTAAATTTGTTAATTGTCAATTTTTGTACATCCCTTGGGAGTTTGTTATAAAAGCGTACACCTTGCCCTTTAAACGATTTACTAACTTTATGGAGTCTACAAGTGGCAACAGCGAGTTTATCTTTATTTCTAGTATTAAAATTATGATTATCGCTATTTTTCTTAAACAAATTAATATTTTTGTGAACATACATTAGAGTTTCATAGATGTATTGACAAGGGAATGTCATAATATTTATTTCTTTAATCTTCAATCTTCAAAAAGCTGTATCTTGGGAACTAAATGTTCAAAATATAGATTTTATCAAAATTATATTTTAATTGATACAATCCATAATAACAATTGATAAAAAAATATAAAATTCGTGGAAACATTTGAAATAATTTGTAGTATTCCACGAAGAGCACGAAGCTAAAATATAAATCGTTGCTCTTCGTGGAATGTCTCCTAGATAGAGCTGTGTGAAATGCCAGCAATATTTATTTATTTATTATATGAAAAGTCCAGCCAGATTAACGCTTTGACTTATTTTCCCCTGTCACGCGTTAATTATTAGCCAGTTCCTACTTCCTTTACAACATTTCCTGAGACTCGTAAGTCCCGCCCGTGTGACAAAGGCAAAGGTCGGCACATACATAATTTGAACGCTCAAATGCAAAAGACCTTAAAAAATTGAGAAAGCTTCCAAACTAAAAAAGATAATTTCATCTACCAACCGTCTTTCTCCTTTATTAGACCTAGTTTTGTCTTTGTTTGTTCCAACCACCACCGTGGTTCTGCGAACCCTAGTCTAATGTAGCTTCGACATAAAAATGCCATCGATCAACCCTCTCAGTGACAGACAGTCTTTCATGCCGTCTTTGGGTTTTACAATCGGATAACAACATTTTCCCTCTGTTCTTAAGGGAATAATACCAATTTTCATCATTGAATGTTGAGTCACAAGGATAATGCGTCTACAGCATCAATTCTATATCATTTGGAAAAGTACGGCGACTTAATTGCGACACTTCGCATTTATGAATTAAGATTGACAGTGGTAACATTGCTCGATCCACGAAGCGACTATTGCATTGTCTGTACTGTTAATATAGATCAACTTCGATATTTCCTATTGAATAGATACGAAACTCTGTTATTTTTCCTTATTAAAACAAGTTGTTCTATCCATTTGATTGCGCGCGACAACTCCCCTTGCCTAGGAAACGCACTAGGGATTTGCAGAACTGCCGTAACCTCTACGGTTTCTGCCTAGTGCCGGAGTTTCAGTTCTACCAGATAATAAGTACCGTTATTCAACAGTTTCAATTAAACTTGCGTTAACATTGACCCAAGACGCAAATAGATGCAAGTACTTTACAGGCGCTCGGCGAGAGGTATTCTCGTGGACTTGAGAAATGAGATTTTTATTGGTCTAACTTATGTTTAAAGGATAAAGTTCAACTTTTTTTCTTCTTCCTAATAAAAGACTCCTCTTAGAATTTTCTAAAAGTCAAATTCCAACTCTTTTATTATTTTTCTTTTGAAAAACTTCTTGCAACCTAATTTTATTTACGATTTTTCGGATTTGAATGCACTTCACTTACCAAATAATATCTGGCTCTGAAGCTAGCTACAGAAGTACGGTTTTTAACTTCTTGCATATCATCACTGTTTGCACTAGTTTTGCAGCCAAAACAACTAAAGATTTCTTTTCCTTAAAGACTTGTCACACGATTGTGTCATTTTCGGTTGCATAATAAATACTGCACACAGCTTTAAATTTATTGCAGCTTACGAAATTTAATTAGACCCAATTATTTTACGACTTTTTTATGATCACTTCTGACGATTTTGTTATCATTGACATAATTTAAAGATAACACAGATTTAAGAGTATCACTAATATTATAAATTCGAAAGTAACTCGTATCTTTCTTGTCAATTTGTTACGTTTTCATGACGAAATAGCAGGTCTGATTTCTATGAAGTTTGGTATAAAGATAGATTATAACCGAAATTGAGACATAGGTTACTTTTTACCCGACTGTGTAGAAGGATGGTAATCTTTTATTGAAATACCATGCGTGCGAAGCCGCGGCCGGATCAGCTAGTAATTTATGAATGGACTCGTATCATAATCATAACACAAAGTAATTAAAAACAAACTTATCAAAACTGAAACATTTTGGCATTAATAAATTGGAGTGCTAAAAAACTTGGGAAATAATTCCATATTCGACTTTCACGGCCCCAAAAGAGATCATTGACTTTCGCAACTCCTAATAGAACTGTTGTTGTTGGCTTACGAGCACGATTCTATAATGTGAGCTGTCATGTCAAGAAACATCATACATAGTGCTCTCTCGATTGAATAACTCTAAGCTAAGCATATAGATGAGTCCAAGAGCCTTACAATAAATAAAATTCTCTTAGAATCCAAAATAATTTAGTTTTAGTTCGTTAGTGGTTTTTTAGGACCACGTATCCGTCAGTTGACCACAATCTTACCTGATGGTAAGCTATGATGTGGTCTAAGATGAAGCACGAAGATCTAGAAGACACCTATTCACTCTTACCTTAAAGATTGCATTCATGTAGTCTTCAGGAAAAACAGACGACGATAAAGTGTTCCATACATTAGCTGTACGTCTGAAAACGTAGAACCAAAACGGTGAGTGTGATTGGGTGGTATATTAACTAGGTATGGATGATACTAAACCGTGCTTATTGTCCTTTGATGGAAAGGAGATGGTGGTATTAGATCATGAAGTTCTGGGGCACATCCCCCAAAATGTATCCTAAAAAGATCGATAGGCTGGCATGCAACTTTACGGCGGGGTTTCTAGTCTCCGAAGTACCGTCTAGTACCGAAGATGTAAAAGCCAATTCCTGTAGTCCAAATGAACTTTTGTTCTCATTTTGCCCGTCAATATAAACAACTCATGAACGGCATCACACATTATTATGGCACCTCTTGGAAAAACATTTACAAATCCGATTTTTGATCCTCGCAATTTATTTATATATGGAAGACTTTTCAAAAATGTGCTTAACTATTTCACGTAGCTTCCAAACTTCGTATAGGCTCCGACTCTACTAAGGTTGTATGTACAGATTATACAGACAATGTCTATATACCGTTATCGACTGTCAGTAGGTTTTATATCAGATTGACGTTGCCTGTTCGCTAACGGTCCTTGTACAATGCTGAGTTGTGCCTTGGGGTTGTACAGTTAGCCATTGGATTTGCGAAGGGTGGGACACGAGGTTATCGATTCTAATTAAAAATAAATGGCAGTTCATTAGACTTCACGTGATGAACAGATCTCAAGAGAATTTGACAAGTTATTTGTATTTGGCGAGTGGGATATCGAACAGTTGGGAATCATCAACTCTAAAACTCTTACTAAAGTGTCCGATAAAATATTCTCAAACTAATACTTAATACAAAAGTGTCTCTGTTGGTTTGTGAAGTTTTAATGGCTAAAACGCTGAATCGAATTCATTAAAATGTGGCTGAGAGGAGTCAGAGGTAGCTTGTATTTTGGAGACAGGCGTTATCGTAGGAGATTTATCGAAGTAAAATACGTAAAGCTCGTTTGAAGATGGGGCGGGTCAACTAGTAAACATACAGAAAGAATACAAAACGAAACGAAATGACTCTCTCAATTTCCTTTTGGCATCTATTACAAATTACAGGTGATCTAACGCCTGAATTAAACCGAACAGAACCGTGTTGCGATACGATTTTAACAAAGTACTCAATGGTTTGTTAATGAGCCAGTTTCGCTCCAAATACCACAATGTGGAGGCGCATTCAGTAAACAAGATTCAATTGTAAATGAGTCCATATTAGGAAAATTGATGTAATAGATATGTCTAACTTGTTATATAATTTTTAGTTTTCGAGGTTAGTTGTGGTGCTGCAATGCAAATGCAACTTGCGTTGTATACTTACTGCACTGCAACGGTCTTGCACGTGATCAATGCAATGTTGTTTGTTCATCGCGTATCTAACCTAGTCAAAGCGCTCCTGATATAGAAATAAATCGTAATTAAAAACATCGGAATACCGAGTTTTTTTTTGCCATTCAATATATAATTACGTTTTGTAAGAAATATAAAATATTTCAATATTTTTAAAACCATTATTATAAATACGGGATTTATCACGTACCGTCTTATCGGTGTTTCGACCAACAATGTTTCGGTTCAATTCGTGAGCCTTCATTAGGGCGAGTGCGATCCGCTCCGAATAACGTCTCGCCTCCTTTTTTAAAATCATCTCAATAACTTTCAAGCCTAGAATTGAAAAAGGCTTGAAAGTTTTTGAGATAGTTTTAAAAATCTTATAATTTTCCGTAAGTGTTCGGATAACACTATAAAAATAATATACTATTATAAAATATTTTCTACTAGCTGACCCGCCGAACTTCGTATAGCCTTGACGTGCATATGACGCGGGCTGCCAATGTACGTCGCCGGTAAAATTGTCAATCGGCCATCATTAGCTGCATCTATGTATGAGAAAATTAATTTTCGTCATATTTTTTTTTTTTTGCGTGAATTTTTCCATTATTTTAATAATTATTCTGCTATTCGGGGCGAAGACAAATCCAACAAATCAAAGATCATCAAAATAGTTCCAGCCGTTCTTGAGTTATAAATGGTATAACTAACCCGACTTTAGATATATATATATAGATAGATTAATAATATACCGGTCAACTGGTTTCAAAAAACAACAAGTCTAGTATTTATAACCTAAACACTTACAAATAAATGGTAAATGCCTTTGCAAAGGCTCTACATAATAATGATCACATTGCAGTGTCGTGTATGCGCCCGCGCATTGTATAAAACGTGATTTATGCATTTCTAATCGCGCATGTGCCACGATGTTGTGTAATCAATGGTACATACATAAATACTTCCATCGACATTGCTAATGTTACTATGCCACACGGAAAACTCCAGTAGAACATATTAAATGTAAATGTTTGTATTGCCGCATGAACAAATAGGCTGAGACCCAATGGTACTTCCTTTTGACTGGCATTAGATTAGAAAAAAGATTATCAGAGTTTTGCTACCATATTTCTGAAAACTCTGACTCTAATTAATCATTCATACCTAACATGTGATGGACTTTAAAAAAGTTTGTGTACTTAATCTTTAACGCTTTCACCGAATAATCATTCAACAAATCACCAACAGCATTGCTCGAATTCTGGCATACAGCCCATAAGTTACACGATATCCCATGATTCAGTATCAATTGTTTAGAAGCCACGTGCTCTTAATGTCTATTTAGTCGGTCACTGCATTGAATTACCTTGTAAATATCCCTTTAAAACTTTTCTTGGCAATAGACACTGACTCATTTGTTATTGCATCCAATTACTTGGAGCTTTAATTTCAGTCCTGATCCATAACTGTCTCTCGGTCTATTAAAAATGGTAAATGACATAACAGCTGATTTAGATCATTCGTTTTGGGTATATTATTTACTGTACAGGTTCTTAAGTTTCATTTATTTCTGTTACAGGTAAGGCAATGTCTTCTAAACGGGTGACATCTTTCTCGAGAAGGTACGTCATTCAGGGTAATCAATCTAAAACATCAAAGCAAACTGATTAGTTTAGCGGTCAGCAACTTGTAATAGTAACACGAAACAATACCGCTTATAATTTACAAACACCTAGAAAGCAAGGTGTTCTGTTCTATGGTTATTATGTTTGTCTGTTGCTTCATTAGTTGATTTTCCAGGACCATCTACTTTGACGCTCATCGCAGTTTTAACTTGTTTGACGTTGTATATCAAGCACATACACCTGCTCTCTAAACGTTTAACAAATACTGACGGTCATCCACCTTTTTAATGGTTACTTTATGTCCACATATTAGTCATATATAAGCCAGAGCTAATATTTGCTAAGTGCTTGGCGTGTCAACGTTACAGCTTAAAACCACAGTTCATGATTTTTGACGTGCAACTGTATGCAAAGTTAGTCAGAGCTTATGTTTGCTTGGTATGATATGATTTTAATATGGCGTCATCCATCTTAATAAAAACCTTTCGACTATGACGTCAAGCAAGAGACAGGCATAATGTTGATGACGTCAAAATATTATTGACATCATCGTATTGAGCTTTTAACTAACAACCTATAGACCACATAGTCACAAGTTTTGTTTATAGAACACAGTATTTACATTCAAATGAATTGCATTTCGTCGAAACATTACATAGTATAAAATGAATTCGCTTCCGCTGTCTGTTACCTTAGATCTTTTAAACTACCCAACGGATTTTAATACAGTTTTCAGCAATAGATAGATTGATTCAAGAGGAAGGTTAATTTGTATAACTAGCTTCCGCCAGCGGCTTCGTACGCGTTGTTTGTCAACAAAAAGTAGCCTGTGTTAATCCAGGTTATAATCTACGTACATACCGATTTGAAAGTAACTCTGTCTCTCTGTCTGTTTATTACCTTTTCACGATTTAGCGGCTCGCCCGATTTCGATGGAATTTGGTACCTACACTGCCGGCCAAAAGTTTGAGACCACCTACATCAAAGTAGGAAAATGAAATAAAACTCAAAATACAAAGCAAGAGGTTTAATTATGAATTAAAATACTTATTTCCTAATACACATACATTATGAAGAAAACAAAAAAATCAAGAAAAATCAACCATTTACTTTAAAAATGTCGCTCATATTTTATACAGATTTTTCGTCGAAAAACCCTCCCTTGCATTTTATTACTACTTTCACTATTCTTGGCATACGAGCAATCAATTTGTCGATTGTATCTTGTGATATATTGTTCCAGCTTTCTTGTAAAGCCTTCCACATGTCTTCTTGCGAAGTGGGACAACAACTGCGCACATTTCTATCAAGCTCTTCCCACAAAAGCTCAATCGGGTTGAGATCCGGACTCTGAGGGGGCCACACCATGTTTTTTAAGACCCCTTCTGTTTCTTTGTGTTCTAAATAACCCCTGCATAATTTTGAACTATGTTTTGGGTCATTATCTTGTTGGAAAAAAAATCCATCTCCAATTATTCTTGAACCAGACGGAATGGCATTTTGCTGTAGTATTCGTTTATATTGCTCCTTTTTCATGATTCCTTCGACTCGTACCAAATCTCCGGTTCCATGGCCCGAGAAGCATCCCCAGACCATAATGGAACCACCACCATGCTTGACTGTTGGCACCACACAGTCTGGCATCATCTTTTCCTCGACGTTACGTCGAACAAAAATTCGTCGTTTTGAACCAAATATTTCAAATTTGGATTCATCTGACCAAAGAACTTGTTTAAAGTCTTCTTCAGTCCAGTCTCGATGGGTAAGGGCCCACTGCATCCGTTTCTTTTTGTTTTGTGGCCTTAGTAGTGGTTTTCGAACGGCGACGCGACCAAATAACTTAGCATCTCTCAAACGTCTTTTTACTGTAGTCAATGATACAGGTTCTGATCGGGATTTGTTCACTTCTACGCGGATTTCTGGTGCTGTTAGGCGTCTATTCCGCTTGCTGGTAGTGACGATGAAGTGATCCTCGCGAGAAGTGGTAGTTCTCGGCCTTCCCGAACGCGAACGATCTTGATTACTGCCAGTCTCCTTGTATCGGGTTATTGTGTTATGAACACAAGTCTTCGACAACTTAAGTTGAGAGGCAATCGCACGTTCAGATTTGCCTTCGCCGTATAAAACAACTATGGCAGAGCGAGTTTCACTGCTAATTTCGCGAACTTTTCCCATTTTAAGATGTCTTCACTGTAACAACGACGAGCTCAGACTAATAAGGTAGAAAATAATTTACTCCATAAAAACTTAGGTACTAAATATGTTTTAGGAAGCTAACATAATCCCTGATATCGGTTAACGCGAAACAAACCCAAAACAATAAGTAATGAGCAGATCATAAAAATATTACAATGACTCTACCACCTGGTCCTTGCGCGGCGCTCATTGATGTTTTGAAACAATAGACCTTTTTAGGATGATAACTTAAACAACAACATAAATAATGACTCTTAGAAATTCGTTAATAATAATAGAATACGCAGGTGTTCAAATTAGCTCATTATCATATGTGTACTTTGAAATATTTTGTTGGTGACAAAGATTTTTACAGTGGTCTCAAACTTTTGGCCGGCAGTGTATATACCTACATAGATTATGAATGGACTTGAGACATGGATACACTTTACGCGACTGCACAGAAGGAGGGTAATGTTTTATTGACAAACTACGCGTACGAAGCCGCAGGCGGGTCAGCTAGTGTACTATAAATATGTTTTATTTATATAGATATAACAGAAATCTCATTGTTTTTCACAATCTGAAATTCATACATAATTTGTATTGGTTGTGATTGTATTATATACTTGGTAGCGAAATGTAAGTATCTATTCCAAAGAGCTGTTCTTAGAGCAAAATTGTCATCAATCAATTGGTTGATTAAAATGTAAAGTTAAGTTTATAGAACTATCAAGATTCCTATTTACATATTACCAAAACACCACTTTAACGCATTTTCAAATGATAAATGAACAACACCGTCTTAAACATAATGGATGTCCATATTTAAACATCAGCACAGCATTGATCATTCAGGTAAGGGGAAGTGGTATGTCTGTGTATTAATACGCAGAACCGTCTCGAGAACTAAAATAGATTGTTTACGCCATGTCCGGGCAGCTCGCCAACGGTCACCTGAAGCCGCACTTCACGATTTGGCACATTATTTTCTTTTTTACAATCTGTCTGGTACATATTTACTGGAACTCGGGTCTAGGCTGAATACTTGAAGGCTTCATAGAAAATGGAAATTGCACCCTGTAGATTTGTCTAGACGTTTTAATTGGTTCATTAATTTACCTTGTTTTGGATCTTGAACTTAGTTATCATAAAATTAAATTAAAGACACTATAAAACATTTTCGATAATGATAAATCAAATTCAAATATTTTTATTCATTAAAATCACAAGGATCACTTTGAAACGTCAATTTTACTGCCTGTTCCTTCGCGACCAAGCCAGGAAAGAAAGGCAAGAAACAAGGCTGGTTGTTTTTTTTAATGGTCCTTTTACAATACATAATACAGAACATAAATTACGTCTAAATTGTAACTTTGAACGAGTTGGAGCAATTTCAATCCCAAGCTTCTCTATCATCTAAATAATCCGATATTTTATAGTAGGCTCTTTTATAAAGATTTTGTTTAATTACGTTTTTAAATTTGTTAATTGTCAATTTTTGTACATCCCTTGGGAGTTTGTTATAAAAGCGTACACCTTGCCCTTTAAACGATTTACTAACTTTATGGAGTCTACAAGTGGCAACAGCGAGTTTATCTTTATTTGTAGTATTAAAATTATGATTATCGCTATTTTTCTTAAACAAATTAATATTTTTGTGAACATACATTAGATTTTCATAGATGTATTGACAAGGGAACGTCATAATATTTATTTCTTTAAACTTATTGCGTAATGATTCTCTGGGGCCCATATTATAAATTGCACGAACAGCCCTCTTCTGCAGCACAAAAACGGTGTTTATATCTGCAGCACTCCCCCACAGCAGTATACCGTATGACATAATGCTGTGGAAGTAGCTGAAGTAAATATATATATAATAAATCTAATATATAAAATTCTCGTGTCACAGTGTTCGTAACAAAACTCCTCCGAAACGGCTTGGCCGATTCTTATGAAATTTTTTGTGTATATTCGGTAGGTCTGAGAATAGAACGTAAACTATTTTTCACCCTCCTACCTCCACCCCCCATTTTAATCGGGATTTTAATATTTTTGTATGAACAATATCCATATAATTTAACCGTCGTTCATTGACATGAAGTCATTTACATGGAGTGTCACTTTGACATTTCATTCTGCAATTGATTTCTTTGATAATCTATATGACAGAACAACGTTTGCGAGGTCAGCTAGTAAGTTTATAAAAATGTGATGTGCTCCTGAATTTCCGACTCCTTCAGAACAGAAAACTAACAAATGACAGATTGCCAAATGGTAAACATTCTGCTACCAGAGTTCTGTGATCCTAATCTCAACAGCATCATTATAACGAGTAAAATTGAGTATTCCTTGACGACAATTCTAAGAATTTTGTATTTCTGTGTTACAGAATCATAGCGATCATAAGTGATAGTATTATTCATAAATCCAGGTATGATGAAGGATTGTTGTCTACTGTTGGTGTATTATGGTAATTTTATTGGCGTGTAATCGCGTGCTGATTGATGACTTATGTTTATTATGTTCGTTGATACCATTTTATTGTCTGTTTATTCTTGGTTTTATCTTGACCTTACGTGATTATTACCTTCATTTTTGTGCGTAATTTACCTAACTGGATTAACTACAAACATTTCTATATCGTTTCGAGAAATAGTATTACGTACCGTTATATAATCGTATTATCACCTCGATGCAAGATAGATCATCATCTTCATCATCATCATTCTCAGCCCGTGTCGACCCACTGGTGAGCATAGGCCTCTCCTTGTTTCTGCCACGCATACTGTACCTCACATATTGTTTCGTGAGGTGGAACATGCACTTTGCCAGATCAATAATGAGAGATCCCCAGGCCAGGATGGCATTACCATCGAACTGTTGCGTGCAGGAGGACCACCAGTGTTAAGATAGATAACTCCTAATTATTCCTGCTCTTCGCTAATCAAACTCGCCCTTAATGGCAGCCATCTTTGTAAAATCACGTAATCGAGGCTTATCTAGTGTTATGTATGTATACATTATCACGGTCCTTGATAAAATTACATGTAACATCGCAGCGTCAATTTTAAAAGATTGCCTAGGAAATCCCTCCACCCAATACGAGTTTTTAAAAATTAATCAATTTCAGTTCAATGCAAATCTTTAAAGTAATCTTAAGATATTTATTTTGGTATTAATTTTGGCGACCTGTTAATGCTACTTACGTCACCGGCTATTTTGGTGTTCCGGTTAATATTATAAGTATTATGTCATAATGTCTTTCGTTATAGTACTCCCGCGCGTTGTTCAGAATTATTGCAGTGCAGGAGTTAAAAGTGGATGTACTGGTATACGATATTTCAAGAAAAATAAAAGATGATTCGTTAAAAACTTCGATAATCTGTAATAAAGTAGTCTGTTAAGTTTCATCTTTAACAATCGTGGCATTATTTTATCTGTTATTTATCAAAATAATGTTAACATTTTATTATTTACGTAGCTTATCTAATAGCGACTAGGGCAATATGTCACAATTACATACAATTGCATGCAATTACATACAGAGGTCAAATAGAACAGCATTTCTAACCAGCTGTTGTCTACGTGCCTACAGTCGAGCGTCAAATCAATCTTATCAGTGTCTATAAAGCGCTAACCCAGGCGGATACGATCAGAAAGCGGGTCTTAGGTCACCTAACAGCACGTGTCTCTTTGACGTCAATCAACACACTTTGCGATAGCTTTCTAACCAGACACCTATTTACTTTGAAACTATTTGTGCTGTTTCTTAAGACATTACAAACTTGAGCACGTGCGAGTAGTAGGTAATACCTTCCTACATAAGGCACCATTCAACATTTTTATCGAGTGTATCGCTAATGAGTGTAATGAGTTACTCCCCCATCGCTATCACACAACACAACGCGCGAGCGTGTACCGATAACCTACATCTCGCTCGGCCGCTACTCGAATTGTTTACTCCATCGCACCTTATTGTCCAAATTCGATTACATCAGGCTGTTGCTGACTGACTACATCTATTGTTTGTTAAAATTCACCGGCTTCCATGCAATATGTTATTTATTTCTCAATAGCTTGCCTACTATTTTGCAAGTGGCTTTGCTTGTTATTATAGACGGACAGCACATTACAAATAATAATATTTTACTCAATACAGTCAGCAATATTTTAATTTGCACACTCGGTCCTTCGCGTTGCTAACAATTTTGTTTACACCTACCTAGACGTTCGTAACACTTGCGCAATGGACGATAACTGATTGCGCCCTTCTATTATTAGTACTTTCAGCTCATGGCCTATTATATCACCAAATCATTTGGCAACTTCTCGATCCAAAAAAATTGTTTGTTGTAAACTGTTCAACAATAAGTTGTTCTGTATCCCCGGCAACTTGTATTCATGCAATTTCTGTTAGGCAGGAAAGAAACTATCAATGGACCTGAAGGCCAATTCTCGTAACTTAAAATAGTAAAATTTAAACTTCAATCTAGTCTTGATATGTTAAATGTCATAAACGGTATTCACGTAATGACGATACAACGGCATGAGTTGACTGGCATGCGGTTATAGACTTTCATTATTTCAAGATGTTATTGTAATATTAGTAGAGCATAATGCCAAAATATACTGAATTCATAATCCAATCTCGTTTGGGTCAGTGTCGTGATGTTTTTTTAATATTTGGCTCCCTGTCCTTGGATTTCCACACTTGCTGTGTTCGCATCGCTATCATCAATTAAACTGTCAATATTGGTTGTAGTTTATAGTAATTATTAAAATATCTACTTACCCTAAGGTAATGTCATCATAATCAGCCATAGGACGCTGAGCACTGCTGAACATATGCCTCCCCCATAAATTCCCAGTGCGACCGAACTTGGGCTAATAGTAAGTAACTTGGTGTAAACCAAAGCATCGCCTTCTAGCATAAGTTATGCTGATTTTGAACTTCAGAAAGGCGTGATTCAAGAATATGCAGAAGCCTTAGCTAAAGTCTAAGCTAAGCGAATGTTGCTACCGCATTGTGTAAGTGGCGTTGTGCACAATGATGTATGTGCATTGAGACAACCGTCCCTCTGAAAACTGTTGCAGACTCTGATTCCCGAGTTCCCGGCTTAATTCGACCCGAATTTCAGGCGAAATGTTTATAGATAGATAGATAATACTTTATTGCACACCATAAACAACAAAACAATTAAAATTAACTTTATTTCATCATACCTGGTCGGCATACCACCTTGCCGTACCAAACGATTTTTTATTGTTTTTGCGTCACACGGTTTTGTGCTCCATACCAAATGATCTGCTTCCACTTTTCGTGTTAGCACGCGTAAAGAGTGGAACTCACTTCTGGCGTATGATTTTCCGGACCATTATAATCTCTGAGTCTTTAGGTCGAAAGTGAACGGCTTATTTTCAGGCAAGCGTGCTCCATCATTGATCACACCATCACTTACCATCGGGTGGGGTAGTGGTCATGGTTAAGAGCTTGACTATCAACAATTAAAAAAAAATAGGTTTACAATTGGCGGTCTTAACTCTTATCGCTAAGTAGCGATCTCCTTCCAGACAACCTTCGGATGGATCATGTGAGTTTTACCTAGGGTATCAATGGTGTACCACATACGTCATTCGTTTCATGTTCTGTATTTTATTTTGGTGTACAATAAAGAGTTATCTTATCTTATCTCACATAGGTACTTAAATACACACATTAAAATATACGTTTATAAAACCAAATCCTCGGACAAATTTGCTAGTATTTTGTTGTTTTTGTAATGTGCGACTACGTGTAAGTTGTGAAAACTGAGCGCGGTTTTGTATAAGTAACCTAAAAACCATTTGCGTAGGCCCAAGGCGTGCGCCCAGCGATAATACTCCCTACATTGCGTACTACTTTCACCATTTTTATTAAAAATCTAAATAGCTATAGTGAAATATAATTTGTATTCGGTTCGTATTTGGCTGGCGCAAATATGACCATGTTTCAGAATTTCGCGCAAAACTCAAGTGGCTCCCTATCCGTCTTCGCCGGAATGCACATATTCTGTCCCTTCTTTTTAACATTCTTTTCAATCCTTCTTCACTATCCTATCTAAAGGAGCGTTTTGTGTTCTTGCACCAGGCGCATTATCGAAACCTACGCTCATCTGAAGCTCTTAAGTCTCCAAACCCCTGTATGGTGACTCCTTTACAGTTAAGCTGTGTGGCTGTGGAACGCTTTACCTTTCTCTATTAGATCATCTATATCTCTTCCTATCTTTAAAGCTAAGGTATACAACCATTTCCTTTCTTTGTCTACGCACTGCTAGTTTATCGTTATGTTTATCTCCTTTATTGTAGTTTATATATAAGTATATATGTATTATTGTATTTGTAAGTATATATACATATACAATAGTTTATTAGTAAGTATAGGTAGTTTATGTAGGTTTATGAACATACTCGTAGTTACACCGCCGACTTTTTGATTTTGTTTTGTCCTGTCTATGCAAAGGTTGTCTGGAAGAGATAGCTTTTAGCGATAAGACCGCCCATTGTACTTACCTTAATTTTTGTGTATTTTTAATTATGTTGATGTGCAATAAAGAGTATTCCATTCTATTCTATGTAAGCAATGCACATAACTTCTGTACATTTCTGTAAGATTATCGTGTCACCTTAAAGAGTATCCGATTAGATGTTTAAAGCGCATTTAACCCACTTAAAGTTTTGCATTTTAAGGCTTCCACGCCTATACTCCCACATTCGATTCTTACTTGTATAGCAATGGAAATTGTTGTTTTGGTTTTAATCGAGAAATAACACTGCTATTTGAATTGACTTGCCTGTTGAAGGCTGAAGAATGATGTCACTATGCGATAATTTTAAAAATTATTGAGATTTCGTATAATTTACTGATTTCATTATATATACTAATTTGCTATAACGCGATCTCGTCTCAGATGCGCAACTGCACTCTATGTTTGTTACGTTTTTGCGACTAAACTGCTTGGCCGATTTCGATAGAATTTGGTACACAGATAGATTATGACTAGGATTGGGACATAGGCTACTTTTACCAGACTGCGCAAAAGAACTGAAACACTGTTTTTATTAAAAGACCACGCGTGCGAAGTCGCGAGTGGGTCAGCTAGTACCTTATAAATTAGTGAGCGGATCACATTGCCAGAGCACATTAAGATGAGCGCTGGGGAGAGTGGATCCTGCACTAGTACCCACGAAAGGCTAGACGAGCGGGAGGCTGGCCGAGGAGAAAATGGTGCAACGATGTCGTAGAGGTAGCGGGAAGGATATGGGTTTGATTAGCACAGGCAAGATCGATCACAGTGGAATCGTATGGAGGAGGCCTACACCCGACTTTGGATGCCAAAGTGAAATAACTTATAACCAGCTGACCCGCCCGCGGCTTTGTACGCGTGGTTGTTCAATAAACACATTAACTTCCTTCTGCGCAATCGGGTAAAAAGTAGCATGTGTCCCAATCGCGATCATTATCTAATTATACACCAAATATCATCGAAATCGTTGCAGCCGTGATATCGTAACAAACTGACAGATAAAGAAACAGACAGGGACAAGATAGTTACTTTCGAATTTTTAATACTAGTAACAATATATCTTAGGATGCTTTGGAAATATAGGCTTTCTTTTTATAAATTAGTTCTCTCCGTGTATTCTAATATTAACAATCTGTCACAGCGTCGTTTCTTAAAATTATGATTCAATGTTTACCATTTAGTTAGGATTTGCGTTGTTTGATTGTCAGTCAGTAACATAACAGTTTTATTTAAATAACGTTAAACGATAGGTCAATCAATATTTTTAAGCCTTGAAGATTAATGAGTAATCTTTTTTAAACTTCATATATGTCAAATGTTGAATTTATATATTTATATTATTATGCCGCTTTAGTTTGTAACCTGTTCAGTTAATGTAATAAGTTATAAATGTTTTTATGAGCACAATTAGGCCAGTACAAATTTACCTCTAAAGCCTTATCTGATAGCCGTGAGGTTCAATATCAAATCGCAATCTAAACCCGTAAGGTTTCAGTCAAATACGGCTATTGGGATTGCATCACCCTAACCAAACAACATTGAATCACGAACCATGCGACATTACCATGCCTTTACGAGGATGATGTCATTCGTGCCGTCACTCCTTCCATAACATATTTAGAAAACAGCTTTATTATTATAATAAAAGCTTTTGCAATGTATGCTGGTTATTCTTTCCCGTTCGCTACTTTCTCGTATATTTTATGCGACAACTTTAGATATCGCGTTTATAACATTTCAATAATTAGCATTCGCTCGTCGTCGCCGAGTCTGGCGCGCCTTTTTCGTCACATGCACCTTGCTTCACGTGCACTTAAACGATTTCACTGGTTAAGCGACTAGATTATATAGGATAATCTTATTTCCACCGGTGGCTTCAGGTTATTCAAGGTATCACAGTCTCTGCACTTCACAATTGATCTTGGTTTATCATTAAATTGTTTTTCTCTATTCTGATCATAATTGTAGAGTCGCAAAGCGTCTAAGCGATCTTCTATAGGGGTAAAAATGTTCAGCCCAGTCAGAATTTGCGTGTTTAACAGCTACATACTTTTTTCTATTGTAAGATATACGTAAACAACTCTGATCATCCAACTTGGCCGTGATCTTTTGTAATGCTTACAAAACTGGATTTTTATCAATTTTTGACATTAAACTTGTTTGTTCATTATTATCATTGTTGCCAATCGTTACATGAACCGATTAAAATTATGTTTTAATATATATTAGTGTCGATAATGTATCCGTATTCGTTTCGGGTGTTATAGTTTTTATTAATGTTTTTGAACTTTATAATATTTCGCTTCCATTAGATTCATAATGAACCTCAGACGTATTTTTTTCGTGTTTTGGAATAACCAATGGCATGCTTTTATTCGTAACTATTCGTGAGTATGTGATAGAAATAAATAACAGTAATGTTGCATTTTCACCTTGCGTTAATCTGGACGAACCAGCACTCTGAAAGTTTACCTAAGTGTTATAAATCCAGTAATGGTGATGTGTTAATTGAATTTTATTTGACTTAAATCTTATACAGCTGTTTGTTTGCAGACGATTCGGTATAGGTCCCAAGCAGCCTTTTAAATTATAAATTGTTTTTCAACACACTTGCTCGTAAAATGAGTCTTATTACATCGTTCTTAGGGCCATAAACCGAACTATAACACACACATGCATAATAGAATTATCCCTACAAAGTTAAGTTAGTACCTAACTGCAAATTATATGCGAGTAAACAGAGCATTTTCAATTTAACCGGGTAATACAGTTTTGTTACAATAAAGAGGTTTATGCCGCTGAAAATCCATTTACATTTTTGGAATAAATAAATGTATCCCTAATTAGGACGAAAAAAACATTTATTATTATCAAATTATTTATAATTCACAATAATTTGTTTTAAAATATTTGCATTTTATCACTAAATTATAATTTTGAAGTAGGTTACATGGCTATATGTAACCGACATTTGGCGCGTGCAACAATATCGTTATGAAAATTGTACATTCACCAATTGTTTTAATAATTTTATGTTTAACGTTTTATGCAATACATGTTTGTTTTTTCCTCGCAAGTGTGTTGAAAAAGTGCGTATGAAACTCGTGAGCAACTTGCTCACTAGACACTCGGCTGATTTACGCCCTCGCCTGCGGCTCGGGCTGCAACTCACAGCCTCGTGTATAATGAATGAGCAACTTAGCTCACTTGTATCATACATAATATACTAATATTTATCAGTCATTATTATTATTATTGTATTTGTTTACTTCGTTATTGATTTTTTTACAAAGTAAACAATGACCTAGGTACTTAATTTATTACTAATACAGTGTTTGAGTTATACTATTTTAATTGGCTCATTATTGAAAATTGAACCGCTGCTTACAACGATCATCATAAAATTGCGTTTAATGTTCTACTCTATAGTGAGTGTTACGTCACGTGGTTTCGACTCGCACAGAAGTTTTTATATCTACGCCATGATATCTGTCTCGCTCCCTCCCTAGCTTTATCCATAAGTATATCTCGGTCTAGAACTGGCGGCGACAAGCAGTCTGGTACTTTCGGGCGGCCATCGCATCGCAAACAAAACCCTAGGTAAACGGTCACTGGACATATTTTCGTACACTGACTTCTAATGAACAATAACTTTTCTTCGTGTACTCCCTCTGATTGTAAAGAGTTGGTTAAGGTATTTGGTGGCATCTATGTGTTGTGGATGGAATATTCAGTAATTAAGCTCGCTGAAGTAGGTGCTAACGGTTTTTTTTTATGTTAGCACCATGCAAATGTCACAAGGTTGATTTATATCTCTAACGTGCTGTCAGAATGTGTTATATTGATCTTGAAATAGATTATTCACATTAATCAAGTTTAACTCGCAACATCCGTCAAAACTTAGCATATCTGCTATGTTAAAAGGATGTGCCGTTCCAGGTGCCAAAACAGCAATGCCCAAGGCCTCTAACCCAAGGTTACAGTGAATGAAACTCAATGAGACCGTAAATTGTTACTGGAGTAATATTATAGCCGTCCTTAGTCACTCACTCTTAATAATACAGACACCTGATAGGCCAAAATTTTGACGGACGAACAACGTGCCAAATAATACATTAGCATCTCATTGGAGATAGACATCGTGCCAACTGCCAAGTCATGGAGTGATTGTCGCACAAACGACGACCGAAAGCGCAGAGTTGGACGTGGAATGATAAATCACATGCGATTTGAATCTGATGTTATCATTGTTTAAAAGCAAAATCAAATAAACATTATGTAAATTCATGGAATACCAGTAGCTGGTCACGCCATCAAAGTACAGTTACAAATCAAGTTTCTTTTAACTTACTTTTGGACTTGTCGATAGCTTTACTGTATAAGTAAGATGCGAATGGATGCTAGTTACTCTCTAAATCAGCCTTTTAACCATAATTTGAATGATAAGTAGATTGATTAAAAATGATGCAATAACTAGCTGAGCTTGTCATGGAGTTTGCATTTTTCACGTGAAAGGATTCAGCTGCTTACTTATTCGCATTCTAGTCATTTTTAAGAATAGATTTAGAAACGTATCAAACCATGCATCTATTTTTAGTGGTCATAGCCACCGCGTTGTATACAAACTGCACCGTGAGCCACTAACTCATTGCGGTGGTCTTTTATAGTTGGTTTTGTTTCAGTTTTTATGGATTTCCTTAAATAACGTCCAACTCACACAGCTTGTTTTATTGTGGTCTATTTTAATTGCATTGTTTTATTGCTATAGGTGTCTATGTCTATCATGAATGATTGATTGGATCATAGTACTCTTCCTTTAGGGTGCGTTTGTTTCCACCAGAGATGTGCAAGGTAGCTGAGCGGTGAGTGAGAAAAAAAATCACCAATAGGATAGCTTCATTTGCCTAGCCTCGCACAACGCAGCTATCCTCTTATTGGTTTTTTTCTCGCTCACCAATTAGCTTCCTCGCACAGCTCTGGTGGAAACACAACCTTAAAACTTTTTTTACTTGGAAACAGATTTACAAACAATCGTTCCAATCAACTTTTATCGGTAGCTTGTGTTCTGTTTTCGGGAGTTTTCTGTTTTATTTATTTATTTCTCACCAACATCATATTTCCTGTTTCTACAAAACACCGGGCAGCTCTAGCGTCAACGATGGCCCTGTTGAGTGTTGATTGACAGGTGTCTTCCTACTCCACCCGTTCAAAATGGGAAATTGGGACTTAAGAAATACCAAAACTCAACCTTAATTCTTGGTGATAAGTTTCATTCAATAGTCGTTTATTTTAGTTATTATCGGCACTTTTCCCAGCTGCCATAGATTTGGCTGTGAACAAGTGTAGGTGTCACCGCATAGCCAGTCATCGACACGTAAAGCATAAAATATAGCGTGTGTGGTACCTTGTCTGGAACACATTAATGTTTTCCACGTATTTCTAAATGCATTTTCAATATTGTCCCTCCAGTTTGAGGGAACAGTTTTTGACATGCTTTTACTTGCCCGGGTCCAAATTGGCCGCTGCAAACAATAGTTTAGGTTTACCCTTGACACGCTAGAATAAGACTTGTCCTGTGTGTGTGGCAATTTGATCAACTTTCCGTTCTGATTACAGTTCATTAATATACGGTAGAAGTATTTTAATAAAAGCTCGGTTTATTTTTTGGTTCATTAGAATTTATTAATTATGTATTTATTCATAAGTAAAAGACAAACAAATCGTCCATGTATTCAACATTCTCGAAAAGTTGCTTCCAAAATTAGAGCTACCGGCATCCTAAGAGGTTCATGACTCTTCTTTTTGTTCGTATTCGCACAAGAACAATGTATTTTACGTGTATAATTCATCATATACCTGCTTTATTTAAATGCAAACGAAGCATTGTTTTGTAAGCAAGCAGCATCTGTCGAGCACGAACAAAAAAGCTGTATAACTCGCATTAACGTTACGGTTGTACCAAAAAATAATGACATCACTCTTATTTTGCCTCAAGTTGTAGCACACACAACTCAGCAAAAACAGTTTTATATGCGCAGCAACAGCGTTATCAATAGCAATTGATCGAAAGTACAGTTCCTATTACAACTATTTTGACCCAAATGTCAATGTCTACTGGCAGACAACTGGCAAAGTAATCGTCTAATTTGATGCAAACTTCTAAGCCGACTTGCAAACTTTTTATCTCTTCATTCAGCGGATATTGAAGTCATGGTACAGTTATTCGCCCCTGGTTTAAGTTCGTTAATGCTTTATATACATTAAGTACCTAAACATTTGTTATTTACACACTACCTACCATTATTGAACAATGAATCTAATAGCTCGAATGTTAATATGATACCATTGCCGCAGCAAATTCTTACTCTAATTTCCCAAGTCACGTTCACAGTAAGTATACCTAACCTACCTACGTAGTTCTGACGAGGCATTCTTGTTTATTTTGTAGAACGAATTTGTGTGGTTCTTAATAAATTCGTAATGCCTTTGCGAAGTATAAAAACACATTTTGTGTGAAACAGAAGGCCTTGAAACTTTACAATGAATTTCTTCGCGTAACTGCGTAAATCTTTGGATTGGTTACTCATTTTTTGCTTGTTTATGACGAACTTTTTGCCATCCTGATTTTAAAATATATCTTTACGAGTTTGCTCTATAATTTTTTCGCCTTCATTTCAGAGCCTTGGCCTTGATCCTAAAACAATGTAATTTACTCGAAACTTATTTTTCTTCTTTAGTAAGGAGTGGAGCACACTTCCGGTGTATGTTTTTCCGAACCAGTATAATCTCGGAGTCTTCAAGTCCAGAGTGAATAGGTTCTTTCTAGGCAAGCGTGCTCCATCTTCTATCACACCATCACTAACCATCAGGTGAGGTAGTGGTCAAGAGTTTGGCTATCATCAATGAAAAAAATAAGGATTTTGGCATTGTATCGAATAAAGTTAATTGACCGAGCGAGCGAAGCGTCGCAGTTACGAGATTGGGCAAAAACTGTTTTTGACCGTCTGTCAGTCTGTTTGTTCTCGCCTACAGGTCGCATTTGTCAACCGATTTCGACGAAATTTGGCACACAAGTTCCTTGTATTATTTAATTTTTTAGTCGATCGTCAAGTTTGATTGGGGGGAAAAGTGGGGAAGTTGGCTGTAGCGTTATTTATAGACGTATTTCACTCAAATTTGAGAGGCACACTAAGTACTTCATTCTACACAAGATGTTGCGAAAAAAAATCTTAAAAGGGGGGAGTGGAGGAGGGGAAGTTTGCTGTAGCGTTATATATGTACGGATTTCAATTTTGATTTTGTTTTTGGAATATTTATACCTTCCGATACCAGTCAGACTACGCAGTCCTCTCCACCTTCACGAGACGAACCCATAGACACCAGATTCGACCTCGTAGGATCAAGGGAACGCAAGTAATCGCTAAAACGTATACTAATATTTTGCTCAAAAGTCTACATACTACATAAAATTCAAGCACCTGACATTCGATTCATAATTGGACTTTCTTCGTTAATGTTGTTGCGCAAATTACTTTTTGGAGTAATATTTTTTTATGATCATTGGGATTCTCGCGAAATCTCAGTTAGGGGCGAACCACTAGTTAGGTTGTTTTGTTTTATATGAGCTTCTAATAATGCTTATTTGATTCGCTGGTCGGACTCAAACCTTATGTTCGATACCTAGCTCGTGCGTGAGTCTACCAACGGATCATTTAACACAGCGCGTGCAAATTTCGTCGCGATAAAAATCAGTGAACCGACGAATTATTGCATGATATCCGAAACCGACGACGGCATTGAACTTCAATTCAATACCTTGGCTCGAATCTTAAACAGCTTTGCTCTATTGCGTTTCATTATTATAATTTTATTATTCTGCGCGGTAACCGATAGCCCATTTCTCGCCTTTCGCCCGATGGTGCGCATAAATAACAATACCCGGTCTAACTTGGGCGATGATGTCAGCAGTGTTCCTTTAATGACCGCCCTGATCGCCGCGGGCATTTCATGAGCCTTCGTTTTTTACCAGGCCTCATACCAATGATTACTTCCATCGTTCGATGCGACGAGGAAACAATAAACTGTACTAAGGCTAAGTTAGATATGTGGGTTTGGTAATAGCTTAAACGATTTAGATGAAATTGTGAATATCATTTTCGAGCGTCTACTTTTTATTCTTCTATTAGTTTTTATTATCTTTTAGTTTAGGGCTAGATAGCGCTGTGTGAAATGTCCACCAATATTTATGTTATTTATTTATTCTATAACACAATCGAAGCTATGCGTATACATCAGCTGACGCATAGACTCTCAGAATAGTAGACCCAGTTGTTAACCAAACTGACAACTGCTGAGGGAAAAAGGTTCTTGGATGGTGACTATGAATCAGACGCAATGATTGACGTCATTTGACCAAAGTCAAAGTCAAAGTCAAATATTTTTATTCATTAAAATCACAAGGATCACTTTGAAACGTCAATTTTACTGCCTGTTCCTTCGCGACCAAGCCAGGAAAGAAAGGCAAGAAAACCAGGCTGGTTGTTTTTTTTTAATGATCCTTTTACAATAGGTACATAATACAGAAAAGAAATTACGTCTAAATTGTAACATTTTGAACGAGTTGGGGCAGTTTCAATCCCAAGCTTCTCTATCATCTAAATAATCCGATATTTTATAGTAGGCTCTTTTATAAAGATTTTGTTTAATTACGTTTTTAAATTTGTTAATTGTCAATTTTTGTACATCCCTTGGGAGTTTGTTATAAAAGCGCACACCTTGCCCTTTAAACGATTTACTAACTTTATGGAGTCTACATGTGGCAACAGCGAGTTTATCTTTATTTCTAGTATTAAAATTATGATTATCGCTATTTTTCTTAAACAAATTAATATTTTTGTGAACATACATTAGATTTTCATAGATGTATTGACAAGGGAATGTCATAATATCTATTTCTTTAAACTTATTGCGTAATGATTCTCTGGGGCCCATATTATAAATTGCACGAACAGCCCTCTTCTGCAGCACAAAAACGGTGTTTATATCTGCAGCACTCCCCCACAGCAGTATACCGTATGACATAATGCTGTGGAAGTAGCTGAAGTAAACTAGTCTAGCTGTGTCTACGTCTGTAAAAAGACGGATCTTTTTGACTGCGTATGCCGCAGAACTAAGTCTCTTCGACAACCCATCAATGTGAGGGCAATGATGATATTATTTCGAACGCAGGAAGGGACCACTCGCCAGCAGTAAGATATATCATATCAGCCAAAGGATGTCCACTGCTATGCACATAGGCCTCCCCCATAGATTTCCAGAGCGACCGATCTCTTGCGGCCTGCACCCAACGGCTACCAGCAACCTATATCACCTCGTTTTTTTCCATTCAGTGGAGGGCCTCCTACGCTGAGCTTTTCAGTGCGTGGTCTCTACTCGAGAACCTTTCTGTCCCAACGGCCGTCAGTTCTTCGAGCTATGTCCTCTGCCCGCCGCGACTTTAGCTTGCTAATCCTTTCTGCTATGTCGGTGACTTTGCTTCGTCTACGAAACTCTTCATTCATAAGGTATTCAACAGTAAATGTCTATCAGCTGATGTCGATGATAGCAGAATTTTTTTATGGATATCGTATAACAGAACCAGTTGTTTTTCGATTCGGCATGCACGTTTGCTCACATAAACGGACCGGCTCAGCCCTCGAATCCCGAAGCCAATTATAAACATTGCTCCGTCGCGAGTATTATTTGGAGAATGAATCCATCACGAAAATGATTGGAATTATCGCATCGTGCTCGTGGCTTTACATTTCGCGTCGTGTTTCGGCAGAAAGGAAAATTACTTTCAAGAATACCTTGAGCTATGGTCAGTTGTGTTGTTAGTACTAAAATGTTTCGAAACTTAGTGAGGTATTTCTCTCCCTTGCTCATAATTTGTATTGTTTGTTTCTTTATAAAGCTTTAAGGTACATAAATTGAATTTCTATATATTTTAAAAAGTCTTACTAAGAGGAAAACACGTGATTGATTTCTCTAATCGTTAAAATCCGATTAGTAGGTTAGGTATGCAATATTGTTTTATTGTTTCCCGTTCAAATCATTATATTATTGGTTTAGTTTTTATCGATTTCTATCGAACATCCTTACAAAGTCACAACCTTCGTTGCTCGGTTCTACTCAAAGTTTTCCTTGAACTTTATTAGGCTTGAAAGAGCTTACCACTGAGTGGAACCCCTACACAGCCCGAAGACGTCGCGACAGACCAAAGAAAAGATGGAGGGACGAGCTCACTAATTTCCGAGCGGACTGGACCATCTTAGCGCCTGAAAGAAGTGTCTAAAAAGAATGGGGGGGAGGTAGGCATTTGCCCAGCAGTGGGACACAGTGGGCTGATAATAATAATAATAGCTTAAATATTTAATCATCATCATTACACCAGCCATAAGACATCCACTGCTTAGCATAGGTCTTTCCCTATAGATCTACAGAGCAATTTACAGATTAATTTGAATTCCTGCATAAAATCAACCCGAGAAACTAAAATGTTATTTAAAGCTTCCATTGTAAGTTCCCGCGTTGGTTAATATTCGGCATTTCAATTAAAAATTCTCGGATGTCTGTGACAAAATTTTAATTACAAACCTGAACCTAAACTAATAATGGTGGTAATAAGGGACGTGGGCACTTTGTAAATTTACGGTGATTGAATGGGTTTTGTTGAGTACCTGGAAAAATAGTACGAGTTGTTTTAACGCAAAAAAACAGAATATAAAACTATTGTTAATGAATTCTGTTCTTTTGGGTTCATCATCATCATCATATTAGTCAACGTCGTCGGACGTCAACTGCTGAACATAGGCCTCCCCATAGATTTCTAGAGCGACCGATCTTGTGCGACCTGCACCCAACGGCTCCCAGCAACCTATATCAGGTCGTCTTTATATCTAGTGGGGGGCCATCCTACGCTGCGATTTTCAGTACATGGGTCTCCACTCTCTCCACTCGAGAACCTTTCTGCCCCAACAGCCTTCAGTCTTTCGAGCTATGTGCCCCGTCCACTGCCACTTCAGCTTGCTAATCCTTTGTGCTATGTTGGTGACTTTGGTTCGTCTACGAATTTGCTTATTTCTGATTCAGTCTCGTAGAGAAACATCAGGCATAGGCACGCTTGAGACCACGTTTCTGTACCATATGTCATCACGGGCAACACATACTGTTCAAGTCTTAAGACACTGAGGTATTTTGGACTTTTAAGTTCGTTGTATTGTAAATACAAGCGTAAGTAAACTAGTGGTTCGCCCCGAACTGAGATCTCGCGAATCTCCCAAAATAAATATTATTCTTAGGGCGACTTGCACAACGATGCCTAAACGTATTTAGTGGCTAAATATGATTTAAGGAGTTGTTAAATCATACAAATACTTCAAATTTAAACATGTTTAGTCACTAAATACGTTTAGTGATCTTTGTGCATGCCGGCTTTAATCTTTGACTAATAAATTGGTGCCACGAAATGAATAACCAATCTACTTGACCTACAGTTTCATTCAAATTAGATGTAACGGGGGTTCTTGTTAATTGGATATATTTTTTGTGGTACAAATGGCAGTTATTCTGGATTTCAGACTTTTGCCTATATGTATTTGTGTCACTAAAGCTACACGAATACCAAATTTCAGCATTGTGGGGTCACTGGTGTACCCTGAGAATTTTGCCAAAGTTTTGTTTTTATTACTTATGGCTAATTAATAACTCAAAAACTACAAAAATTAAACTAAAAATAAAAATGGGGTTCAAATGTACTTACTAATGAAGACCTTTCATTTGGCGTCCCACTTGACCTAATAGTCTCATTTTCATTTTTTTTTACTCTTCTTGAACCCCAATATCTCAACAACCCCCAAATATTTTTAGCTCATTGAGTCACGCCAAAATTGTGCCATCACCTATATACCAAATTTCATACCTATCTATATACCAAATTTCATGATGATCGAATAAACGCTACGAAAGTTATCATCGGACAAACAAACATAAATACAACGCCGATTTGCAAAAGTTGACTTGGAGATCTCGCTTCGCTCGATCCGATCGATATCGATCGAATAAGCGATACCCAACCGTACAGAAACACACTTATCAAGCCTACACTGTTACCATTTTAATTATTGCATGATAAGAATCCCCCACTTGACCATCTATCGCAACATAGTTATCGCAATAAACATGGTTAATTAAATGCTGTTTTGCATTAAACGCAGTTTTCAATTGAACAGTAATTACGGTTTGCGCATGATTCGCGCACCACAAATTGCTGGGTTGGACGGCTGGCGTGATGCGCCTCACGATGGTGCCTTTAGACACATTAATTTGAGCAATTTGCTGATGAGAAACATTAGGTTTGAAACTTACCTGCCTAACTTACACTTCACGATAGTGGTCATTTGTGACTGGTGGGAGATATATCAAGTAAATCCAGCTAATTATAGTCTTGGCTCTGGGCTTTATGTTAAAAAACTTTTTGTCAAGTACATGCATTTTATGAACTGAACTAAAAATATAGTTTCTGAGAACTCACTGGATGGATCAAATAACATTTAGCTTTTTAATCTTTGGACAAACAAACATACATGCATACAACGCCGATTCGTCCAAGTTAATTTGGAGCACTTGCAACTAGCAATTAGCAAGTTCAATGCTTTCATCAGTTTCAGGTACATATAACAAACAATAACAATCAATAGATTGGGTTTGAGTTCTGAAATGAAACTTGTGGCTGGGTTACTAAACAAAAACAATATATAATATTATTCATAATTAAATTCGTAGTCAATATCTTCTGGACAATTATAATTTAAATGCAATGTCCAAAAACAAAGGTCATGGATTCAATTTCAGATAGTGCATTGCATATTTGGATTTCTTTCCTGGCTCATTCAAAGTAAATAATATAACTAGTTTTTAAAGCGGTATTATTTTTAATTCTCGGCATTTTAATTTGTTGACAATAATGCAAGTTAAACAAAGAATACTCTAACAAAGAATACTGATCATATAAAAACTTCATCTGTTTGCATGGACTATACAAGCCTGATACATGCAGATGTATTCAGACACAATTTATGATATCAAGAGTTAAAGACAGACGAATTAAGATATTGTGAACCCAAATAGTAACGTTTAATTACATCGTAAAGTTCTTAAACGAACATATTATTAGTAGCTTGCCAAAGTACCACTGTTGAGGAGATTTTACAAGAAATTTATTATTACCGATTAAAAGTATAAAGTGTTATACACAATTCTACTTTAAATTGGGACACACTTTCTTATGGCTAATATAATTTTCTTTCGAAATGTCTCTATATATCATTCCCTGTATATTACTACAGCTGTTATTTATTTTTTTCTATTATCTCTTTCTGCCTTATTTATTGGCAAGTACTTTCGTCTTTATCAACTTTACAGAAATAGTTTACAACATTGTTTTGGAGTACTTGCAGAAGCTTACCGTCTGCTTCCTCATTGCGCTTTTATTTATGTAGCGGCTTTTCATTGGACGATTCCTTACTTTAATGTGCTAATTCATCAGTTTACCTTGACGTCGTTTAAGGTATATGCGGCTTTGTACCAGCGAAAGTTATTATTATTACCGTAATAAATTGAACCGAACGATTCCGTGGCATTCTTAGTGACTTTGAATCTTCATTGTTGCCCATAATTGCTAAGATCCATACTGCAACTCTGGGGACGTGTTGCATAACAAACACAATTACTCATTGCCTTCTGAAGTGCCTTGAACACTGGGACTGCAAACTAGCACGATTAGCCGCTACTACAATGCGGCTGTCCAATATAGTATGCTTTAATACTGTGAACTAACTTTCATATTGGTGGTTTATATCGGTTTTTCCTAGACTGGATGGTTTTGAATTTTTTTAAGTCATGGCTCTATGAATAAAATGATCCACCATAATAATTTCAGTCAATCAAGAGTGACGCGAGGCGAGGATAAATGATATTGTGCTTATTTGATAACGTTAAAAGTATATTTGCGGAACAGTAAGCTTTTCGATTACCCGGTTCGCTCGTACTACCCTAACGGGCCTTTGAAATTATTTTACTTGGTGTTATTGATTATTATTATTATCAGCCCACTGTGTCCCACTGCTGGGCAAAGGCCTTCTCCCATTCTTTCCAGACACTTCTTTCAGGCGCTAAGATGGACCAGTCCGCTCGGAAATTAGTGAGCTCGTCCCTCCATCTCTTCTTTGGTCTGCCGCGACGTCTTCGGGCTGTGTCGGGGTTCCATTCGGTGGTGAGCTTAGCCCACTGATATATGACCAGCCCAGTCCCACTTGAGTTTGGCGGCTTTCGCGGCTTCGTTTGGTGTTATTGATATTGATTATAAATATTGTTTGTTTCAGGTATGAGGTCATTTATTATGACTACAGTTTCAGGTCTGCAGACAGCTAATGTAATGAGGTAACATTTTCGAAGCAAATAATAAAAATCCAAAGTTTAAAAGGCTTGCAATTCAATAAAAAGCTTTCATATCATACATATCGTTGTATTATACCCCTATAAAACAATCAAAAGTAATCGTTTTTCGATTTATGTAGACGTACTGTACAGTATTTTGCATAACATAGCAACTAGAAATCAGAAGCTTTGAGGAATTCGATCAACTTAGAAATCGTTGTTTAACAGTTGCATTGCGGGATCTTAGTTTATCCATCCACATAAACTTCTCTATTTATCTTTGAGTGTTTTTATTGTTGCTTTTTAAAGATACTCGGGTGACAGACTTTTTAGACGCGGCTTATTGTTAAAATAACGTGCACATGTTGTTTTTCATATTGACAAAACACGTGTTATTAACCTCTTCCGAACAAACTGCTTGAAGTAATTTTAGCGATGAAAATGGTTCACATTTTGCAAGTCGTGTTGTGATCAAAGCCGCCGGTGGGAGGCTTGTCTTCAAAGTGACGCGCGTACTAATTGGTCGGATTACAAAAGGACTTTGCCCTCGTGTCGTGCGACTGTCGCTCGCTTGTTGAACTGCGACAGATGCGAGACAGGTCTCTCTAGTTTTAGAGCTGTCAGATACTGAAGATCAGCCAACATGGTATAAATTAATCAAAAAATCAATTACACTTATCAACTGATCTAAATAAAGGATAAGGATGGATATTATTGTCCTCATTTAACAAATAAGTTCACGCAAGTGCCGCTTTTCAGCGAAACTATTAAGAGTTTATTGGGTTATCCCCGCAAGTGCGGCCACTTGCCAGATTGTGGCTGACTTCATCAGAAGTCCTTATGTATTTTAATTTTTCCTTCTGGCATTTTGTCAATCATTATAATTAGAGCTTATATATTGTTCTCTATTCCTAAGAAATCGTACGAAGACATAATAGGCATATGCGAAACATTAGTCTAAATACGAGCTCTCAAGTTAGTTATTTTCTCGAAATAGCAGAGCAACTGTTGCGAATTGTAACTAATGATCCCAATGTCTGGAGGCGATCGCGGGAGTGCAACCGTAAGATAAATTGTTAGCCAACCCGATCGTTTATTCTCGACGTGCAGGTATATCATTCTCGAATCCAGGAGAGTTGAACCTTGAAGTTCTTGCCATCAACGTGTTATTATATCGTTGCAACAAATATGTCTCTCCGTTTGTATTACTTTGAATCTTAGCTTTACACGCAAAAAACCGAACATTACTAAATTTTGTTGACCTTTCGTAAGCGACCGCAGATTTACTCTTTACTATATTTCTAACATAAAATATTCTGAGATTCGAATCATGCGATGCATTTCCAAGAATGTCGACACATCGCATTGTTTTAATTGAATTCGAAACATAAACATCGCGTGAGAATTTCGCCCACTAACCGTAGAGTTTTCATGGGTATTCCCTGTGCTATTTGTAAACAAGTGTTGCAGTGAGATGGTGGATGTACTTATCTGAATCATGCAGTGGTGCGTAGGACGATACAGATTCGGTGGTGACTGCTGATTCCAGGGCAGGGATTAATGATTTATTTTTAGTAAAGCAGTTTACCAGTTCAACGAATTCTCATTTGTATGTGCAAAGCTAGAGTTTTTATGGAATTATAGTAGGCTCTTTATTCCTTGCTCGTTTTTAGTTAATTCGTTGACCTTATCCATGAATTTACCAACGATACTACCTCTCGTTGTTGGTATCAGAATGGATTGAGTTGAGTTATAATATCACAAGTAACCAATTATTATTTGTATTATTTAAGTATGTAGTTATAGTATTATTTTTATCTAAGCAAATAATGCTGCCTTACCTAATAACATTTACCGAAGAGCAATTGTATGCATGTCTTGTAATCTAACACCAGGCGGGGTTATGGCTCATAGCCTGATAAGCTTTTAGCAAGCGGCATTCGTGACAGACTGACAATAATTACACAATATGTATTCGCATTTACATTCGTAGTGACTCTACAATTCTAAGAAATAGGTATGTACCAACTAGTATTTATTTCACTCGAGTTCTCGATGTCAGTTTATTTTATCAAATGAGTATTTCTGTATGGTACCTTTTAGTAATATGATTTCATTTTCTTGCAGTTTCAATATAATAAGAATCATATCGGGGTTCCACCGTAAATAAAAATAATTATAATGCGGATTCTGTACAGGTTGATTAGTTTCAATTTAAAAACATATTCTTTGTTTGAGCTTACATAATGTACTCGTGATGCCAGGAATACTATAGCAGTTAAAACCTAAAACGGTCCCGCTGTTGATCGAACTGAGTTTGTTTGTTCCGACAGGATCGAAAACGTTATTAACTTTAACTGCTGTAACAGGGAAATGCTTTGCCACGTGCGTATGCGTAAACTTTGGCACATTCGCAGCTGTTCCGCAATTATGATTTTCATTATGATCTCAGGAGAGAGATATTTTGGTTGTATTGAAGAATTTGGTTGTATGACGGAAAAGTTTCATCTCAATGTGGCGAATATACCTACGACTATTTTATAGCAGTATCTTGGGTGAAGCAACTAGTGCTTGACAACGGATGCTCAAACTTTGCTTTTAGACCGAACTAAATAAGGACGTTACAAATAACACGCCTAGTTCTAAATAATGTTGTCAAGTGTCCATTTGACATTAGACGAGTGTGCTGCAACTGCGAACACTCTCGTTCGTAACGAGAATAATGATGGATGCTTGCGCCATAGATCAGTTTGTGCGCGTGCGCCGCCTGCCGATCGATGGCGGGAAATCGCCAATACTTGCGTAAATACGGCAGCGGCTGCCGGTGTTGAGATTACATTCAGTCTATCTAGCGAGAGCGTTCCCTATTTAGACTGATACTAATCTTAATTTAGATTTCACTACGTTCAACTTACCATCGTTTCATAACATAAACTGCCACCTGCAGATAGTAACTTTGTATAATAATGAAAATATCAATCTAGCACATTTAATAAATATACGTCGTTGGTGATACGAGTCGAATGTTTCATGGAAATAACATCTGGGTCATATTGCATCAATAGAACGATGCACGCGAACGTTAACGGCACCATAGCGCTGATTGCAATTGCAACTTTGTAATTTTCTCGTGTCACGAATGCTATACGACACATGCATTTGCAAGCGAAATATTTCACGATCAGATTTCAGTTTAGAACAATAATTAACATATACGATGATAATATTTATTTTGTCTTCGTTTTTGTAATCATAGCCGGTACCTTACGGCTAAATAATTTCTGACATGCAAGTAAATGATTGATTTCCTTGAAACATGGATCAGCCATATCATTAGCATTTATTCAATCAACGCCAATATTTTTTGTGTTTACGTAAATTAAGTGGAAGGAAGACGAATGCGTTTTCTATTATACATAGAGACGCCTAATGCGTAATTTCGCATTAACAAGTTGTTTAGGTAGACGTTTTAATTGTCTTCATTATCTTGTTCGTGTATTTTTCTTGCAACTGTGCCAACAGCCAATCCAATTGAACTGATTGTTAAACAATAAAATAGCACTATTGATATTTTCTGCTTCAACAAATTGCAGTAAAAACGACCTTCTAAATAGATTTGCTGTACTGAAAGGTAACATGTTTGATTCTAAAGATTATCCCGACCGAAGATAAAACGGTTTACAAGCTACGACCCAATTTCAAACCGCTAGTATCAATCTTCCTTTTAACTCCCATAATTATTATAAATCGTACCGTGACGTGATCAATAACTTTATGAATGTGTAGATTTGTCAGAACCACTTCTTTGAAACCAGAACACATGTCCAGAATCCATTCTGGGAACCAGACCAGACAAAGTTATTGTCTTTCATCGTCATTTGGTGAACTGGCAAAAAGTACACATGAGATGTGAAGTCCTACTAGCTACTTTATCGTCGAACAACCGACCACCTCTTTTTAGTACCACTCGAGGAAAATAAAAGCAGTATTTAAAACTCGCAGAGCAGCAAAAAAATGTCAAGTAATAATCTCGACGCAATAGATCGTTTCGGGTCGACGTACTCTGTGCTCAGCATCAGAAATTGGATATATCGCCGTTGTTGGCGAAGCTCATGAACAGTTGCGGTAACCAGGTCATGTGTTACAAGAACCGCCAGTTCAATAGACGAATTCCGTACGTCAAGTCCTGCTGCTGGAGTGCAAAAACTTGCGTCAATTTGCCACGAAGCGTGTACATGCTGGGATAGAAGTTTTTTGTTCCCTCTCTTGACTGATCACTCTATCCATCAGTCCGTCACGAGGACATTGACCGTGGTTCTACTATTTAGGGTGTTCGGTTTCTGTAGACTTTTTATCCGTGTCGCCTCTTTGGCTCTGAGAGGTGTACTTTTTTTCTGTATATTTTTTTGCTTGTTGCTAATTGTTCTAAATCTGCTTTGACTTTAGAAAGTATTTACTGTTATATTTTAGGCTCAGTAATTGTAGAAAAAAATATGATTCTTTTTTTTTCCTTCATATGTATGGTTTTAGTTAAGTATGTGCCGTAAATGTTACGTATAAAAAAGTTTTAATGTTTATGATTGCAGCATGTTCTTAAACCATTAATATTTTTTAATGTTTTTTTTTTATATTTTAAATCATAACAAATTATACAAAATAATTTTGTTTGATAACAATTCTACTTGAGTTTCTCTACCTCTTCTTTTCTTTAGCATTGAAACGGGCAATATTTGGAAGAAAAATCATTTTGTGATGTGATTATTATTCCTTCGGTAAATCAAGGTGTGCAGGCTGTACATGAGTTGTTTTTATGTACTGTGTGTAGATAGAGCAGTGAGCGGATATCGGGCGGACGGTGAGCGAGCACGCGGCGCGAGCGCGCCCAGTCAGAGTGCCGCCGCGCCACCAGACGCACGCGCTACTTGCACGTGCTACCAATAAAAGCTCACACAACTGGTTCATCACTGGACTTAACCTCGTAAAAGACTCTTATCTCGTATACAAACGAACAATAATGTCAGTTTGCATGTACCTCTTCTGTCCGTGGTTCTTTCTTGTGATCTACCTCGGTTTCCTCATGCTGGACGTATGAGCTGGGACCTCCCATAGACAGTAGAACCCGGCTCGCAGAGCGCAGGCGCGGCCCCAGCGCGATCGATACTCTCGGTTCCGTGCAGCGACAACGTGTGTCGGGCGTGCTTCTCGCGAGCTCGCATCGCACACGGCTGGAGGTGTCGCGCTCCAGGGCGGACGGTGCGGTGCAGCGGGTGCCGCGTGCCGGGAGCGCCGGTGCTGTAATGCGGCGCGGGTGCGGCAGTAGCCGCCGCGGCTAGCAACCAGCCACGATCGCTCCGCACGCGTCGGGCACGCGGCCGGCCGCCGCGCCCGCCATGAGCGCGGCCACGCCGGAGGTGCGCGCTGACGCCGCATCGCCGCACATCATGCTGCCCAGGATCAAACCAGACCTCGGCCTAAATGATGCGACGCTCTTCGCAGTATACTGCTTTATTAAGAATTTTATTGGGTGAGTCCGCAAATCCTTACCAAACACGAGCTCGTTTTATGCATTACATGTTCTGTCTAAGGAGGCCCCTATTACGTCTGCATATACGATATTATGATTCCGTTAAGTCAAACCATAGAACATCAAAACGTCTCAACTTAACGAACGTAACGCTTGACAGCTTGAAAATCAATACGTAACAGTTCGAAAATTAACTCGTGCCTTTCCTCCATTTTAAGAGAGCAAAATTTTCGTGTTACAAAATCGATATGAGGAGCTCAAATATTTTTTCGGCTGAGGCAGTTTTCATGGAATTCTGAAAACGAATTATTTATTACCGTTGCTTTTAATCATACCGGTGGACAAGCACTAAATTATCTACCGAGGTCAGTACATGATTTATGATTGACCCCTACACAAGCTGCAAAATATGGCGTAATTTATAGATCTACTGATCATTCAAGGAGTCTATGTCGAAATGAAAGTAACAAAAATATAAATAACATCTAGATGGATTGAAAGTCTAGGCTAGCACCTTCCAATTTTGCAATGCATTGAGCCAATTTTGTATTTGTGATAATAAATAGAATGTTGAGACTGTACATTATTGTTTTAGAAACACAATAGCTCAACCTTGAATTGCTGAATCGTCAGTCAAATCACTTGTTTACTGCACGTTGGCAACAGAATATTGTTACTTGTTTGTTAATTCCTTATTGATTTGTGGCATAAGACTCCTTTGTAGTTATGCGACCTTACGGACACCCTGACACAAAAAATATATGTTTACATTACACCTAATATTTCACACGTATATTGGGTAACTGTTTGTTTATATCCATAGTGGTATCTGGCGTAGATAAGGTGCCGTACAATACTGTTGTTCCCATGTAACCTTGAGTAGCGAACACCTAGTCGTTCAGAGCCCACACCTGTGTTTACGTTTTTTTATCGACTGGGCTTGTCTCCGTTTATATTATTTGTTTATCCGTTTATATTATTATTGTAGGTTTGGCCACTATTTGTTTATCCATAAAAAAGCATGGCTCAAAATTTGACTGGTTTTTGTTGGATATGTCATATTATTGTTGCACAAAATATATAGAAATTAGTGTATGTTGTCGCCAATCGGCCTATACCCACGTCAGATAAATATCAATGACAAGTTTTAGCATGAGAGTTGCTTTTCGCGCGGAAAAACTGGGTTGATTTGTGGAGTTAAGATCTGGAAAATTCTGGTAGAAGTGACAATAGCATTAGAGTGTAAATTGAAATTTAATTTTCTGTACCTATCATTACCAACAGTAAGAAGAATAAATGGTCATAATTCAAAGCTGAACTAGAGTTTTATTTGCCGGCGAAACGCTTCTTACGTGGTCATCCCTCGGGCCACTACAAACATATCCTCCACATATGTTATGTGTAGAATAGAACGGATAACATAAAGAGACTACTAAGTCAACTAGAAATAAGACAATACATTTAATTGGTTTAAATTGCTAATATTACAACAACGTTAGTAGCAGATGTACTGATAACATAACGTGTTTTTTATAAATAACGTAAACAGAGCCGGGCCTGTCGCTAATTGTCGACAATAAAGGGCGGGCATTTGCCGTGCCGAACTTCGTAAGGAGAAAGTCTTCATTTAGATTAGAAAGTACGTTTTGTTTTGTTTTAGTGTCCAGCTGCAATGGTCCTTCGATCTATTGAGATAAGCACTCGATTCATTACATCATCATTGTTGATGTTTGAAATTAACATAGCAAGTACCCAGTTTGCATAACTAAACAGACTTGCGTTCTATTAACAGAATATTATCGTGTGCACGTGATGGCAGCTAAGAAATTTAAATATCAACAAGAATGCCATTTCACCTTCACGTGTTCTCCGTTCATTGAAGTTTTCAATTTGTAAATCAGCTTATGTAATATCTCGAAATGTCGGAACAATGGAATCGTTGTCACGGATGATTTGATCGGTGGTTGATTTCGGATTCAAACTTTCTGTTGCTTTGTTGCATCCTGCATCATCACTTTCACAATAAGAAAAGGGAAAGTATCGGTGGCGCCCGTTCCCTTGCGGTCAGATTAGCGCGGGCTATCGGCCGACGCTAATTCTTATTGTTTATTTCATTGCGCACTAATAGCCGCACTAGTTACGATTTCACTCGTTTTAAAATACCACCTGTTTCATATAATTTTCCTTGATGTCATAATCACACTGTCTAGTTCTTTGAGAAACTTACTGAAGTTTTTTGTTACCAGTGAATTACTCGCGAGTTGCTACTTCATCCTAGTGGAGGTTTTACCGACAAATTTCGACCCCCTTTTAGGGGATATCTACTACTTATTTTGCTACAAATCTATAATGAAACATATGAAGTGTTGTACTCTTGGCTAGTCAGTAAGATCTGATCTGACATGTAATTTAATCCACTTTGTATGAACGCAACAAAATACTGAACATAGGGAATACATAGATTAGCGGTGTTTTGCGTTGTGTGTCAGTGAGTCAGTCATGTCTACCTTTTTTATATACGCGTAGCACCAAGTTTTATCGAAATCCGTCGAGCCGTTTAGACGTAAAAACTCAACAAACAGTGGGACTTCAACACTCAGAGTTATTTTCAAATTAATAATATTAGTGTTATTTATTGTTTATATACCCATACCACAAAAGAATAAAAGGAACTTTTATACGATTATTTCGTTGCCCGTCTGTCTGTCTGTTCGTCTGTCAAGACCTTTTTTATCAGAAATGTGTGGAGGTATAAAGATTAAATTAATATCAAATACTTAGGTCTACGGTCCCTTGGAGCTGTAAAAAAATCATGCTTCTAAATAAAAAAATACGGCCATTTATGCCGCATATTTTGCTTGCAAATAAATCGAAGGGTATATTTCCTGTTTACCTTATTAATGATAAAATTTGGTAAGAATCAAGGTTTCAAAACACAAATAAATTCAGAAAATCGTTAATTTGTTTTTCGTAAAAAATACTTCTATATAGGGAAATTGGGGGTGATTTTTTTTACTTTCACACTCCATTTTGTGTGTTGTCGTTGAAACACTTTCGACTCAACACTTTTTTGATACAAGAGCCTATGGTAGGAAGACATACCTCCCGTACACACAAAGCGGTTCTCTTCCACCTTTGTTATATGCACCCCCAAAGAGTGGAACGCCTTGTCTGAGTCTGTGTTTCCTGATAACTCTAACCTAGGGGTCTTAAAGTAGCGATTAGTCGCGAGTGAATAGGTTTCTTCTAGGCAAGCGTGTTCCATCGTAGACTGCATCATCGCTTACCATCAGGCGAGATCGTAGTCAAATGCTAGCTATTTATGCCGGTTTATATGTATAAGTAATAAATAAATAAATACATAAAATATATTGCTGGACATTTCATACAGCGCTGTCTAGCCCCAAACTAAGCAAAGCTTGTACTATGGGAACCAGATAACTGATAGGATACTTAAATACTTTTTTTTGTAAATACATACTTATAATATGTATATAGAAACACATCCAGACCTGGAACAAATATCTGTAGATCATGCAAACATTTGTTCCGCGGCGAGAATCGAACCCGCTACCTCCTGCGTCTCAGTCGGCTATTCGCCCACTGCGCCACCGATATTATTTCATAATACTGTTTACCCTGTTCCACACTTGCCGCCTTCTTTATTTCCGTCCTTTCCTTTGAAACCATTGATTTATCTGAGCTGTTTTCACGATTCATTAAGTTCAACATTTATTTTTATATGTTCACCTATTTTTCTTTTTATTAATTACCGTTTCCGTTTCTGCGCAACTGATCTCAGCTATAACCGATTTCTCAAACAGCGTCATTTATTAAAAAAAACATCTAATCCATTAAAGCCTATCATCGAACAAGTGGGTTTATGAGTTTCTATATGTTACTTTTATTATAGTGACCATACTTTTTAATGCTTCAATAGTTGCTGGATGTGGTTCGTTGCTACTCGGTGCGTCTGTTGCGTATAATATTAATAAAACCATCCGTTTATTAATAGAACGGTGAAATGTTAGTGTCTGGTTGTATCGATCAGTTGTCGGTTCTCGCAACGATGCGTTTTGATATGATAGGATAGATAGTGCGTGTCCGCCGGTACCAATGAAATGAACATACGTAACTTTGGGTTGTGTAATCGAACTTAACAACGTATTTTGTACAACTTGTATCAGCGTTATATCATGGTATCATTAGATTCCATAATTTGCGCAGATACCTATATGCATTTTCTAACGCTGTTAACATGATACATTCTTATATCTGTTTTCGTTTAATTTATTTACTTTCTATATGTTATTGAATCCCACGCCACATTGCCGCTACCACATTGCTGTTTTCCCAGATTGCACATATTAAATAAATTATTAAAGGTATCCCTCATTACTTGTAGTTACAGCGACGATAGTAGAGTATCAAGAAATTGTGTAACAAGTTTTGCATCCGCAGTGAAGTGAATACGCAAAACTGTTGCGTGTTACTTGTTGAATTCACTTTTAAAATTGCACAATCGGGTCGAAGTCATCCTCATAATTTCTTATAAAATACTCTACCATTAAACGTGTGAAGCTTAAATGAATAATAAGTAAACTCATCTCGCATATTGATTGATGTGATGCGTTGCCTTGACGAGCTACCATGGCGCCACCCTCCCAAAACCGCCCCTTTCACGCAAGGACGTCGAGTCGGGAATAGGGACGCGCGCATATTCACTATTCAACTCGAACGTGACTCAGTTTGTACTCACCCAGCGTAAAGAGAGCACGCTCCTCTCACCTTGCGTTAACTTGAACCCGCGTAAGTGTATTAAAGTTGCAATTCTCACACTAAAACGTAATCATCTGCACTGGAGTACACGCTAAAGCAACATTTGTAAGTACTTAACCGTATTAAACTAACGGCACCCCGGATAAGCAAACTAGGTCAAGCTTCCGCGTCCTCGGCCCTAAAGGTTTTTACTTATGAATGGGCGTGTTGTTTGTTATTCTGCATCGATAACGCTTCTGCAGTAACGCTGACTATAATTTTAGTAAATTGGTGACCCCGTTACCCGTTTCTCCCATTGCGTTGTAATATATTGTCTCCATTAATATATCTAGTACCGATGACGTCACACACATGTCGAATGACTGTCATCGATTTTACCGTCAGCTGCCGTCGAGGAGTGTATTTGCATTCTACTACGCTTGCATTATTAATCATATAGTTGCTAACCGTTTTCTTTGTCGCAGTGTTTCTTTGTAAGTTAAAAGTTAGGTCTTCTTTCTTTAAAGGAGTATCAGAAATAGTGGTTTTGTAGGGTACCGTACAGTTGTTACAGGCTCTTCAAAATATCACTTTTATCTTAGTGACTAAGAAAACGGAAGCTAAATAGACTGTACTAATAATAAAACAAAACTGCAATTTACGTGCTTAATTTAATGGCAAACAATTATACTAAAAGTACAAAAAATATAAGATGCGTAAAATAAAAAGTCTTTATGAGTTGCATACTTAACTAAAATAACCGTAAAATAACATAAGTGATAGGTTAAAATTAAAAATTAAAACATATTGTATTATATTAAATTGTATTGATATATGGCGGCGGCCTCGTGGTAGACCCAGGCGGAGATGGAGGGATGAACTGGATGCATACCAGAAAAAGTGGCCTCAATTAGCCAGTAACCGGGATTCGTGGAAGAAGGGAAGGGAGGCCTTTGCCCTGCAGTGGGACTCTACGGGCTGGTAATAATAATAATAATATAAATAATATGTATATATTAGATTATATTAAATTAACTTTTGAGTATGTGAACTTTATTTATTTTGATTTCTTTTTATGGGCTATCCATTGCTGGATGAAGGCCTCTTCCATCTCTTGCCATATAT
Organism: Philereme transversata; assembly: GCA_963924445.1. Classification (NCBI taxonomy): domain Eukaryota; kingdom Metazoa; phylum Arthropoda; class Insecta; order Lepidoptera; family Geometridae; genus Philereme; species Philereme transversata. Next base: position 20,071,075 of record OZ004342.1, read on the forward strand.
TTCTTTGTTAGACTGTTTGTACCCAGTGGTTCCCAGCTACTGAAACAATGTCGTCTCTCTAGCGACAGACTGGCCGAACACGTTGCATATCATGCTTTAATATTCGAAAGACATAAATTAGTTACTTACCAAAAACGTTACTTGTATACCTGCGTAGGTCTCACGGACCGATGAGTACGTAAAAAGCACATACGAAAGCATGCTGCGAGGGTCGCTGCCACACCAAATAGCGCGTAATAAAATATTATTAAGCTACACGGAGACTCAATTCGGCAACGCTACTGAAAAATAGCGAAAAATATGAATCGGCGGTCTGTCACACCAATGCGCCCGCGCATTACATAAGAAGGTTAAGGTCAACACTCTTCGAATAAACAACAAAAACTAAAAACATTTACCACCTATGAATTAAAGCCAGTGCAAAAGGGAACCTTGCTTAGTCAAATAAAATTAAATATTAGGAAACCCTTAACTTGCTGACCCTTGTGTGTTGTGATGTGACGTATAGCTAATATCTTTATTGAAGTCCTTAAGCTCAATACAATTCAGCAGTTTCAGAGTAGTAGAGCTCCTTGAGACAGGGCTCGCCCGAGGAACTACTACCACCATACCTATTTCTGCCGCCAATCAACATTGCTGTGTTTCTGTTTGAAGGGTATGGTTGCCGGTGAAATTACAGGCACATGAGGCTTTACACCTGTATGTTTCAAGTCGATGGACAGGGCTGTGCATCATAGGGCACGTTTCTAAGTTACATGACCTACGAGGCAATTCTTTGTTAGGTATAGGCGATGGTTGTCACTTAACATCACGTGGGCCATTGCTTGCTCCATCACCAGGTTGTATAAAAAAAACAGCCGTCTTTTATGCTGGCTTCTTGTCTCAGGATTCCTTTGTCCGTAAGCTTACGAATTATCTTTCTCGTTTTAATTGGCAGTTTGCAGCGTTTAGAAGTTTTAATAGCCCATAGCTTTCATTACAAAGATCTTTTGTGAATTTAAAAATGTTCTTACTACCTATTTATTTGACGAAGATGTATAAAAGCGGAACGTAAAGAGTTGCTATTTATAAAACAAAATGAATTCTATAACGTTTGGGAACCGGGAAGTAGATTATTGACTTGACTTCCTCTTGCTTTTTCTCGATTGTGCCACAGTTGCCAGGAAGCATTAGTCTGTGTTTGTTGATTGCGTTCGGATTATCTTGATTCGCTATCTAATCTCTTTCGTCTTCTCAATAAGAGAAAGTTATAATAGGTCATGCCGTGTATTTGCTCCGTTGCCAATGGCTGTCTCTGTCATGTTCTAATTAAATGTTTGAATTTACAACTAAGTACTTGTTTTGTAATCGGTTACGTGTAGGGTAATGACTTTTTGTTATGCCAAATTATTGTGTATTAGATAAGATATTTTTTTTAATCGTTGCTCATTGGTTTCGACTCTCTGATTTAAATCCCATCGAGACTTCTGTAAGATTTATTTATTCATTGTCTTCTTAACGTTTACGTTACCTTCACAGAGTGAGCACAGGGAGCTCGTCTATTGTATTTTATTTTAATTTAAGTATGTGAATTACCCATTGGAAATCCTTAATAAATAAATAACGTTGTTGACAAAAAAAATGCGTTCACATTTTCTCTTCATCTTCGATTATACAGCGGTCGTGTGTTCGACCGTGCGCACTTCCTGTGTCGGCGTCAGGTGCTGCTATTTCTACCTCTCCGTAAACCGGCTCCTCTCACAATTCATGTTCAAAGACGATTATTTTAAAAATGAAATAAATAGCATCAGTTGTTTTTTGTTTGTAACTAATTGAAATTCAAGGATTGCCCGCTTCGGTTACGTTCCTCGGAATTTCGTCCAAAACGTATGCTATAGAATATAGCTTCCACTTTATGTATTTTTGTAGCATCACTTTCGCTTGTTCTGTGATTTGTTTGTTTTATTGATCGAGCGAAGCTATATCTCTAAGTCAACTTGGGCAAATCGGCGTTGTAGGTATGTTTGTTTGTCCGAGGATAACTTTCGAAGCGTTGATCCGATCGTGAAATTTGATACATAGGAAGGTAGTGATGGTACAATTTTGGTGTGACTAAATAAGCTAAAAATTTTGGGGGGTTGTTGAGATACTGGGGTTCAAGAGGGGTAAAAAAAATTAAAATGAGACTATTAGGTCAAATGGAACGTCAAATTAAAGGTCTTAATTAGTACATTTAGACACCGTTTTTATTTTTAGTAAGATCCTTATAGTTTTTGAGTTATTAGCCATAATAAAAACTTAATTTTGACTATTTTTGGTAGGCGTGTAGTTTAAGTGACATAAATATAGGCAAAAGTCTGAAATCCAGAATAACTGCAATTTGTACCCCTAAAAAAGGGTAACCACAAGACATGAACTCCCGTTACCTGTAATTTGAATGAAACTGTAGGTCAAGCTATTTGGTTTTATTATTTGTTTTAATCGGAGACTCGCGGAATGTCTCAGTTCGGGGCGAACCACTAGTATGGTCACATTAAGGTTATGGATGTTTAATGCCTACTCCACTACCTTCATTTATACAAATTAAATAGGTACTTTTCTTTCATAGTGCTGAGTTAAATTCAAATCTTTGACAGCATTTTTTTTTTTGCAAAATGTTAATTGTGTCACAATTTATTATTGCCTGTCCTTGGTCCAATTTCACTTTGAAAATATTACAGCGACCCATTTAGCCCAACTCATAGTGTTGAACCCGAACAATGCTCGCATCGCATGACCCCGTTTTCTATCGCTGCCATTGTGATCCAATGCAGCCGACCCACATCTACCATTGTTTATTGCAATGCAATTAGTGGATCGCATCTGAGATTTCTAACTTCAAAATTGACCTTGTCCTGTCTACATTGTTTTGATTGTCATGGCAGTCGGAACTCCATTAAGAGCGTCAATGAATATCAGAATCTAATCAGTGCGTTACGATCCCACCCACCTAAATATAAACGCGTCGTCTCGCATACACCACCTTACGCTCTCATCGGACACTTTATAAAAAGCGGTGGCGAGGTCAAAGCGCTGTACGCTGTTCGCCGGCTCACAGTGTTGAACAAGCACGCGAGTTGTAACGACGCTAGTATCGCTATCGATGCTTTATTATCACGTGTGCAGCAGTGACGCGTTTTGTGTATGCAACGGCCGAGCCAATGGCTTTTGGCAAGGCGGCGATTGATTGAGGCGTCTGCACTACAGTGTATTGTGTGGTTGTGTTTAGACGTGTCCGTATGGTTCACACTTTGATGGCGGAGTTGAAGGTGCTCATCGGGAGACGAGCACCGGCAGGGGGACAGCCGCCCCCCTTGCCCCTCCCTCCCGGCCAACCACCTTACACAAGAAGAGATCTGAAGGCGAATCTTCACAGGCATATGAGTATTGTTTTGGACAGGTCAGTGAAGGTAACATACTAAGCACTTGTACTTTTCTTTCCAATAACGAGTTAGACGTGATTCTATGGATCTGTCTACAAGTAGAAAAGCACGTATTCAATAATATAATCATCACTTAAGCAATCGATAAGACCTAAACATTTTACGATTATAGCGCTAATAATATCAAGTATTTACGATAAAGAAAACTATTTATCATGAATGGAACTGAATTCGCAGCTATCACTCAATAATATCATCAGTGTCACATTGTCGAGTATTGGCAGTGCTCGATTTTAACAACAAATGTCAAGGCTATGATTGGCGCGCAATCGATCTTGTTATTTGGCCAATAAACAGAGATAAATAATGTAATAGATCTTCGATCACACTTTGTAATATACTATTGTGCTATGTATGACTCTGACCTTCTTCACATTTTATAATTGATTTTTTGTGCGCCGTTCTAAGATGAAGGTATATGATTCAAGCGAGTATCTTATGTGGGAAGGGTAGTACACTTGTCTATGATTGGATGACCGGGACAGTCGCAAAGAGATTGGCAAAAGACGAACGTCGATCACAAGGCGGACCACCCGACTTTTAACCAACAGTTAAAACGCTAACTATTGGTAGCAGCGATCGTATAAACAGAGGTGGATAGGAATAGCCTATCCGTGATAGTTAGATATATCGTTAAAATAGATTAATAGATGTAGAGCTTTATAGATAAAAACAAAAGAGCATATCGGAGTCACTTTGTAGCTTAAGTGCATTACAAACGACTCTTCCTGTATACGAATCTTTCGTATCTTATGATGAAACATCCATATCGCTCGGTATCTTAGACACTGTTAGATGAAAATATATATTATCTTCACCGTGTGATGGTCCATTGGACTGTATGGCAAGCGATATTTTATCTAATCATAAAATCATACTAATCATACCATGGCATCTTCATCGTGTGTGGTGCCATTTAATGTCGGTTGCTCTAATCACAGCTAATCGAAGGATAACAGATCAGTGTTTAACATAAATTCAATAAATTTCAAGCAAATGTTTATTTTGAAGATGGATGGTCAGCAGCAGAGCTCGTTCAAGATCGAATGAATTAGAGTAATAGAGGAGGCCTATCTCTAACACTGGGTGTTCAAATGTTCATGCCAACAGCGTCTCTTGTACCTTCAATTTGTTTATCTCTTCTGTTTTCTTCTCGTTTTCCTGCATGATGAGGAAATCGTTTAAAGATTCACAATAACACAATCAAGTTATTACATTCAATGTCATGCAGTATATGATACAAAGTTATTTAAGTTGTTAACAATCAGAGCCGCCGATTGAGAGTTGTAAAAATAACCTTAAACTTTCAAAATTGTTTAATTTAAGTTGACGAGGTCAGACACACCTTCGAGACACATTCATTATAGCCGATTAAATTAATTGAACGCCGCTACTAGTTACTTTAATTTAGAACTCTTAAAAAGAATAATAACAATATGACCAAGGTTAAATGTAAGAGATTTCTAAAACTTCAATGGAAACCCTAATTAGTACTGTCTAGCGTGAAACCTTTGAAATGACTTGTATTTAAACCTGATTTTAAATAAGATCAGTTGGAATTTAGAATTTTTAAACTAAACCTAATTGTTGTAATATTCGTTTTAAGACGATATGTAAAAAAACCGAGCTGCTAAGTAACTGTCGTATTCAATAACGAAAAATGGTACTGATTTCATATTTAAGCAATATTTACTTGAGGATTTAAACTTTACGTGTTTTAGAAGAGCCGATATTGACAAATAATTGTAACGAGAAAAGTTTCACCAATTGCGTGTCTATATTATTTGTCAATATCGGCACTTCTAAAACACTAATATCGTTAATTCTCCGACTCTAAAAAAAGATTTAAAGTATTTTTTTACATAATTATGTAGATAATTATGGTACCTAAATTAATGGAAAAGCGTTTTTTTTTTAATATCTTGGTTCTCATGCAATTCGAGATTTTAACTTTTGTCGCTAACGTCATTTACTCCTGCGACAATGCGGCGCGGCTTGATACACTTTTGCTCGTTCTTCACCTAAGCATGTAAATAGCACTGTCACTTGTTTGCATTTCCGGATGCTCCGCCCAATCGTCACCGAAATAAATTTTTTTTATCGTCTTAAATCACTTTTATTAGAAATCGAAGACTGATCACACAATTAAAAGTAGATATAGTACAATATGGTAAACCTGATACAATTATGGTTATAGTTTGAATGTTGAATCTACTGAGTCACCGCCGCCATGCCATCGCGGACTCGCGGTGGCTATTCGGACACGTACTGGTTAGATTTGACAACTTAACTCTACATATTTGCTTGTAAGGTAAATATGCAGAATAGCTGTGTAAAAGCAGAGGAATTTGAAAGCTCTTTAACATGTAAAAAAAGACGAATGATGAATAAAAGATAGATACCAAATAAATGAAGGATATTGTTCGTTGTGTGTTTTTTACATGGGAAAGAGCTTTGAAATTCCTTTGACGAAGACGCTATCTAAAGCCTAGTGTATAGTCAAACCCTACATAGGTTTTTATTGAGGACATCTACAACCTTTTTAGTGGACAAATAATAAAGTATATAAAATAAAACGTACCTAAACACTTATTCTGGCCAATTGACTCCAAGTAGCGCAACATCAATAATTGACTATAATTATGGTGCTAGAACAGCATGTTTACAGTGTCCTGTGAGGATAATTACCGCAATTACATATACACGTGGGCGTTACCTGAAATGTTTCAGTGTCGTCACATTTTGATTTCCGTTTGAAATATTGGCATGCCGAATATGTCGATTTATTCATTAGTCCTGTAATGTGACACGTGTCAAATGTGCCGAATAAAGATCTACTGATTGATTATGCGTGATGATGTCTCAAGAATTCACCTTTTTTGATCCAGAGCCAAGAATCAGACTCCAAAGTACTAAATGATCCGCTACGCAATATATAAATTAACCAATCTATCAATGTTTTCGAAAATAATACTGATACAGTAAATAATATGTTTCTAGGATTCTATAGGAAAGTCATCAGCATAAGAACTCAGTCAAAGGCCGTGATATTGTTTTATATTAGAATCAGGAAAATCGATTGCAACTTCAACCACCCTCCTCGTTTACCCTTCACAACAAGGAGACAACATTGACATAATCGATCCGCACTACTAATACAACCTTCAAACACGTTATTGCTCGAATAAACTCGATTCCTAAAGCGAAACCAATAAAATATGCAAAGCTCTTTCTTTTAAAGCTTGTAAAAAATAATACAAGCGAAATTGGATCATGAAGTATAAACATTGTCGCAGAAGGTTTCAATGATTAATTTGTATTTCTTAAACGGAGTGTACAATTCGGTCAGTGTTCAGAAATAAACAAAGATTCCAGAGCGCGGAAATGTACGACCTTGTGCTGGATTTTAGAAGCTCAATTTTGCAAAATTGTATGGGCAGTGGGAGTCTTTGTCACTAAACTTAGACATTTATATTCCCAGTTCCTTATTCCAACCAATCGTTACAGAATATAACCACTGGACATGGTCAGGCATTTATTTTGCTTCTATAGCACACTGTATACAATAAACGTAATATATTACAAATCTAGGAATAACAAATTAAATTAACTAGTGGTTTGCCCCGAACTGAGATCTCGCGAATCTCCCAAAATAAATATTATACCTACTTAGGGCGACTTGCACAACGATGCCTAAACGTATTTAGTGGCTAAATATGATTTAAGAAGTTGTTAAATCATACAAATACTTCAAATTTAAACATGTTTAGTTGCTAAATACGTTTAGTGATCTTTGTGCATGCCGGCTTTCATCTTTGACTAATAAATTGGTGCCACGAAATGCATATCCAACCTACTTGACCCACAGTTTCATTCAAGTTAAATGTAACGGGGGTTCTTGTTAATTGGTTATATTTTTTTGGGGTATACAAATGGCAGTTATTCTGGATTTCAGACTTTTGCCTATATTTGTGTCACTAAAACTACACGAATACCAAATTTCAGCATTGTGGGGTCACTGGTGTACCCTGTGAATTTTGTCAGTTTTGTTTTTATTATGGGTAATAACTCAAAAACTAAAAAAATTAAACTAAAAATAAAAACCGGGTTCAAATGTACTAATGAAGACCTTTCATTTGACGTCCTTTTTGACCTAATAGTCTCATTTTCCTTTCTTTTTACCCCTCTTGAACCCCAATATCTCAACAACCCCCAATATTTTTAGCTCATTGAGTCACACCAAAATTGTGCCATCACTACCTACCTATATACCAAAATTCATGATGATCGGATAAATGCTACGAAAGTTATCCTCGGACAAACAAACATACATACATACAACGCCGATTTGCCCAAGTTGATTTGGAGATCTCGCTTCGCTCGATCAATAATGATATAGGAAAGGGAAAAAACCAAGAGATAGATATAAATAATGTTACTGTTATGCATGTTACTTTGTATATGTAGAGGATCGAATGTTTTTGTTTATTAAAATTCGAATATTTTATAAAATTAGATTATTTTTGCGTTATTCTTGGTCATAGCTCCTATTGCTCTGATTTTAAATTATTAGATTATGATCATAGTCGATAGGTAATATGATAATATTATCTAATCATATATCTATGGTACATTTACTTATCGATCAAAGCTGTTGCTGCATTAGCCGATATTGTTATACCTGGACAGGACGTGATTCGTCAGATGAAATAGCAAAATATATGCATCACACTAATGTCTAGTTAGTGTGAGTTTTGCATCTTCTTCCGTCATTGAATGCACCGAGGGTGCCAGCATGAATCCTAATTTAATCTATTGACTAGATAATAAAATAATGCATCCAAGCTAGTTGATTGTTTACGCTTACAATGAACACTAGTGTCTCTCTTATAATTTGCATGATAAAACCATTGTGGAAAACTATATAAGAGTAGAAGTGCACAAATACAAATCATTTATTTCAAATATATAAATATTTATTATTAGAGTCGGTATTGTGATGATGTGTATGACACATACAGCAGTGAACAGTGGTTTTATTGTAAAAAATACTGATACAAACATGATGTAATAATGATGTGTTGCGCTATCTGCGTTCACAAGTATTTTTCGTACACAGGGCCTCTCACGCACTTATGGAAAAGCGTGACCCCGATTATTAATACTAAATAATCATCTGGACCGTTTCCAGCGGAATGTGGGAATGACACCTCATAGCTACTCATAGACACCTTTGCTCCTACGACGGCCACACAACGAGACATATTCACCGCAAATATTGATATCTTCTTCAACGTTCGAATTACGGCTGGCTGTGGGGTTGTATTGTTGTGGTGACCGCAGTCGCCTGCGTCCAGCCGCGCGCGCATGGCCGTCCGCGGAGGCCGAACCGAAGCCGTGCCTATGCCAGCCACACCGTCTGGGTCAACAGACTTATTCGCGTGTACTCCTTATCGCGTTCCTATTATCGCATTAAACCTATTTCGTTTGAGTATCGATCGATTCTGTAGTTCGTCGAAGGCAGTCTTGAATTTTTGAGTAACGAACGCGGGCGGTCGCGTGTTTCGCTCGTCGGATGACATCAGTTAAGCCATCACGTCCGCTAGAAACAATAATCGCTCAGTGTCCGCGACGGAGCCGGATCGGACGCACGAGGACCCTTATGGAGGAGGGACGGTGCGCGACGTGCGAGGCCCTGGGCCGCCGGAATCTCTCTACCAAACTGCTGCAAGTGGCGACGACGCAGGCGCACATGAAGACTTGCTCACACGCTTCGTCACCTGAAAGGACCCACGATGTTGATTTGGCCACTCGAGCTTTAGAAGCAAAACGACGCAAATCGATTGCAGGTTTTAAATTGAATTTATCGACAGAGACGCAACCTGTCGATCTACCACTAAAATCGACAGCAACCGAAGAACGACAGTCGCGATCACATGCCGCGCGCAGAAACACATGGTGCTCGTAAGTTAACTTAATTTCATAAACCAAACTCTCCCATCTTACATACTTTGCATTTTGTTTGAATAATTAGTTTTATTCTGATTTATACATGATAATATCATGTCTTATCTACTTACCTGTTGTCTTCGGATTTTAGTTCGATTACGCGATTGTTTCTATGTTTCTACATGGTTATTTGTCTTCCTTATCATTGCTATCTGAGATATCATTGTCGTACACTTAGCCCTCGAAGTCCATTGCTGAATTGTACTTCGTATTAAGGTCAAGTTGGTTGTCCTCTGAATCTACTTTTTAAATCTTACTAAATAATAATCGATTCGACCTTGCGTGTATCGTATATTGATTTATAGTTAGTCGTCTGAGTTCATTAGTGGATAATTGCTCACATACATGTCTATATTTGTATATATTTTATAATTGGATTCAAATGCATCGCAACAATGTTCCATTACGATTTTGAAATAAATTACGATGGATGAGTGCAGGTATATGCTATTTCATAGATGATGAAATTATTGGGCTGTATCGTTGTTTATTTGATTTGGGTGATTGAGTAGTATGTCTAATAACAATAAGTGATTGCAATTTTACTTAGAAAACTTTCGTGATTGATTTCAATCATTATTATAAATACGGAATTTATCACGGTCTTATCGGTGTTTCGACCGACAATGTATCGGTTCAATTCGTGAACCTTCATCAGGGTGAGTGCGATCCGCTCCGAATAACGTCTCGCCTCGCACTGATAAGACGGTACGTGATAAATCCCGTATTTATAATAATGATTGCAATTTATTTACACACATATGTAGATACATCCGTAAAGTGTACAATGGTTTGTAAACATGAACAAAAGCAGACGATTCACATTGTTACAAAGAACTTGTAGTAGAATGCTGACCTAAACTGGGACAAAGCACTATGCATTAATTCGGAACTAACGGAAATTTCAATTTGTGCGTCTCGGTTGCTTCTCCATTGGGGTAAGCACGAAATCAGGAACTGTCCACTTAGAGAGTTTATTGCGTTTGTGAGATAGAGCTTTCTATTCTTTTCCCACATTGAAACAATCGATCAATTTGATCACTCGCATCCTTTACCAGTGACATGCAGGTGGTGTCAGTGGACGTAAAGATGATTAAGAGTTTTAAAACTTAGTTACTTACTGTACCTACTATACAGTTTTATACACATAAGATCGTAAATATCACCTTTAATGCTAATGATTTACAAATTATGGAGGCGCACATACATCCTATAATAAAACAATTTGCCAACCGATACTTTATAGCTCATTCAATTTAATTTGCTAGCTCATTGGCGTTTTTGTACGGTCAGATAAATTTCCAGAGCCATTTTATAGAGCATTACATTTATGTAGTAGATCGTAGCATATCTATCTACACGTTTAAAGGCTGTAACTGTGTGCTAAGTACCGGTACAACAATGCTGTTAATTCGTTTCTAATAGCACTATTGTGAGTAACAAAAAGCGTATGGAACAATTACGATGTTTTTTGTCAGTATAATAATCATTGTATGCCGTCATAGAATCACATGTAAAGGTCATGCCTGATGCGTGATGATTCACGTTCCTATGATTACTTTATTATAAAATCCGACAGCTTAGTTGGCAAGTTGAGTGGTAACTGCCATATAGCTCGCAGAACAGTCAATCGCTAAGGAATAAAGGTTCTCGAGGGGTAATGAACCGGAAGACTCAGTATAGGCACGAAACATTACGAGATTGTAGTTATAGTAGTCATATTTATGCCATAGGTCCAATTTTTTTCTAGACAGTCTTTATCTGCAACTCTATGTTTACAATGTTTATTTATAGGGATGTCAGGCAACTTCAACTAGAAACTTCAGCTTAAATTCGATAATCCAAAACATCATATGCACATAGACTCCAGGACATAGGGATAGGGACCCTTACTGCTATATCAAGTATAAATGATGTAGCCATGTCAGACCCTCAAAGATTAAGTATTTTTTTAAATTTACTCGTGTGACAATTTACCTATTTAACATAATCGTCGTTAATATTTTGAGATTCGAGAAGAACTTTGAGTTGAGATCTATTATTAAATCAGAGAAACCGATATCTTAGAGTTTAGTGTTTTGAAGAGAAGTATTCACCGATAATAATACGGTGATTTTTACACTCCCATTTACGCATCATAAAACGTAAATATCCTCGTTTGCAAAGCCGCGAATCGCGAGAGTAATGTGGACTGTGGTGGGTTTTGTTATTTCGCATAGCATAATGGTTGGCAAAGACTAACATGTAAAATTTACGGGTTTACATTTTCTTCAAAATTCTCTGGCGGGCTTAAATATACCTAATGTAAACACGACAATGGTTCTGTTCTATTACTAATAAACCACTCTACAATAGGTCAGCAAATCGCCTGAGGTGACTGGTTTTATATTGTCCACTTTCTCCTCCTTACCTCCGTGAACGCTTCGAATTCCTTGTCCCTCGCAGTGTGACATGCCGGTCATCTAAGTCCCTTCTCCTCAAAACACCTCAACACACTTCAAGCCTTCTTGGCTTCTTTACCGTTTATGCGGTGAAAATTTGGAATGCCCTTCCCCATGAAGTCCGCGCTAGTCCATCGTTTAACTTTAACACTTTCAAACGGAAAGTTATGGAGCACTATCTTTGTCTGTAATTTTATTTTATTGTAGGTATAAATTTATTTTTGTTATATTAGTTTATTTATTTTATTTATTATATTCTTATTATTATTATTATTAGTTACTTTAGGTATATTTCGTTTTATTTGTTTAAGATATTTGTACATATTTATGATTCTTATATGTACACTCACCTACCTTTAAAATAATTTCTCTCTCTAGCCTCAAAGGTTTGCTGGAAGAAAACCCTTCTTAGGGCCAAGCTCGCCTTTGTACATGCCCTCTATTTCTGTACTTTTTAATGTATTTTCTTGTGTATAATAAAGAATTACTGAAAGTCACGTGAAGATACGTTTCTTCTTAGGCTCTAGATTTCATTAGAGTTAGGTAGGTAGGTATACATGGTACTTAATCAGTATTGTTGTATTGTAATATAATATCCACCTTGAGTTCTCGCCAAACCACTTGTCGCTGTTACAAGTTGTTACGGCACGGTTTATGCTAATAAGCTCTGTATCACTAACTTGTCAATTACCTATAGCTAGGATTTGAATTGTGATAATTTTGTTTAAGTTGTGAACATTATTAGAATTGTTAAACGTTAGACTTTAATACTTTTAGTCTCCTTGTTTTGTTGTTATCGGATTTTGAATGTGCACATCTTAAATTATTCTACAAATTTAAAGTCTTCTGGTGTGGGACTTTCATCAGTTGAAGCGATAGTAGAGTGCGTTTAAATTTAATTGTAAAAAAAATATATTCCTGTATAACCAGACCCACTTACGCTAGATACAAACGGTAGTTCTAGTAGACTATGTAGATTGGTATTCATATGTAGTTACTATAAATTATCTACGATCCCTGCACACTAGGGAACCTTATTATCTTATGAACATCCTACATTTCCTGGACGAAATGTATCCTCATATCCTGGTTTTAGGAATTAACCTAATTTGACAAAAGAACATTATGATTTCTGTTGATAATGTTTATTACTGATTCTTACATTGTCAAAATTTTTAATTTCTACTGTGTCAAAGAGATCGTGCAATATTTTTAGTAAAGTACTATGCTGCAAACATTTTTAGTCCTTAAATTGCGCGTAACTTGAGCCCTGACAACAATATGCGGAAGTGTACGTGATGACTGCAACAATTGTTTGATGGCACTAGTCTAGCCGTCTCGCTGATAATACCTCGTTGAATGAAATTACCTCGTTTCACAACTACTTTATGCGCTATTTTGCACATGCACATCCAAACCTCTGCAACTGTGCACCTATTCTGCTGTTACTTAATTCCTATAAATCGTTTTAACTCTACCTGGTAGTGTTTCTCCTAATTCAATCGAATAACTTCTCGTATTTATTATCTGAGATTTGCATCTATTTTTAGCCAATTGCCCAATTTTCTAAAAGAACTGGTCTAATCCGGTCAGCCTTGAATCGACTACCGTAAAGAAAATTGGCCATTTGGACCGAATTACGGATTCTTGTGTTAGATTCATTCTCGTTTAAACAGTGAGTGAAGCGGGTGTGTCGCAAATGCGTTGCCTTGGTGTTTCGGGGCGCCATCGTAGTAGGTAGAGTCGTGCGCGCGCCACTTGCTCGGATCCCCGCCGCTCGCCGCGCCCCGCCGCGCTGCGACCGGCTTGGCTCGCTCGCTCCCAGTTTGCCGCAACGCGTCGATCCGGTTGCCCGCGCGTTACAACGAACAATTTTTTACCTTTTTTACTAGCTTCAAGCACGCAGTACGTCTCTCACGAGGCGAACCTAACAAAACGGCTCCTTTCAAGCCCAAGTCAGGGACTCGAACGTCCCACGTTAGATCGCTCGACGAAGTGGATAAGATGCAAACTAAACTCATAAGTGGCAGTTACACATCCATCATGAACAAGCAGGATTTGCTAAGAGAGGTCGTCGTCAAATACATTGACTACTTTTACCCCGCCGTGTGAGTACCCCTCTCTTTATAACCCTCCGCAATGTGTATGTAAACTGCCTGGCGCATTGCAGAATGTCTTACGAATGTCGAAGCAGAGATGGCGTGAAGGTTCTCACAGTGGTCGGCTAATTTACTGAGCCGGTAAGTCGGTGAAGGTTCCACGGCAACGTGGCTGCAGCCAGACAAACGGTTGCGTCTGACGTGAACGCCGCCGCCGCTATTGAACTCAAACACAGATGTCTCTATCGTCCGTCTGCCTGCTCTATCGATCCGCTGCACTAAACACATCAAAGGTCTAGATTTACTGCATATCATCCGATATAAGTATTGCTTTTAGTAATGCAGCAGTCACTAGGATATGGCGATGAGTAATGTTTCTTTGAAGGTCATTAACAATGCTACCATATAAGTACTACCTACCTAATATGAACAATCTGAACGCAATGATTTCACGACTTATTTATAAGACACATTTTTAAATATGTATTTGATTTATCTTGCTTACGAAAGGCAGTGATTCTTTTATTATGCTAATATTGATCAATATCAAGCGTTATTAAGTCATTCATGAATACAGCTATGGTGATTATAATAGGGAAAGCACTTGCGTGACCGTTTCGCGTGACAACAAGGACTGCCGCTACGAAACTCCCCCGGTGTCCCAATAGTGTCCCTGTGTGCCCAATTAAAGTGAATTGTCCACACAATACCACTAATTTACGAGCCACACGTGAATCTAGCCGAAGTTCAGGTTTATTAGTTCACGTGACTTGAATTTATAGCTCCAATTCACCAAACATTTATTTTTAACTTCCGTTTAAATGAAACCTAGGTACCTACCGATAACGGATCTCAAGCCAGAGCAAAAGCGCTATTCAACTCGGTTCATACTGATTCTAATTGAAAGTAACTGTCAGTGTTAGGAAACATGGCTGCAAGATTTAACGCCATTTAGCCACTGGCGCCAGCCGTGACGCTATGAAACTCGACGATTTCCCTTCAATGACCTTGCGCGTGCACAGCCGCTCGCTACACGATAACAATGCGACGAACGCTAAACAACAACGTTAATCTACTTATTTTACTAGTCCTTATTTAGCAGCATAATAACATCATTCGTAGAGCCTGTGCCATCAGCATGTTCATTATATATCAACACATCACCCGAGGCAATTCATTGCAATAATTACAGAATGTTCTGGAGCTTCCAGTGTGTTTGGAACACTTAAAACGGATGTTGGATTCTAATATTGGATTTTTCTTTATGTTTTAATTTGTTTCTCATAGTGTTTTAGTTGTTTTTTATATCGCAATCGGTTAAGTGTGTTATTTTATGGTAAAGTCTAAGCTCTCCTAAATTACTCATACTTATATCTATAGGTTTCTTTGGAGCTGCTGAATAACTTTATTTAGGAGACATTTTTACTCCAGTAAATAAGACAAAGCGTCTCAAGTCTGTCATAAAACTTAAATATTTGTAAATAAATAATCATCATTTAATTTGATACTGTTGTGTTTAGAATTATAAATTTTCATTACACGCCTCAATGGCTTAAGTGTTTGGTTCAAAAATAGTCTAATAATGTTCCGCTGTAATACCTAGAACGTGTTTAAGTGTACCACAACAATGACTAACGCGTTGAATTTTCATGAGGCTAGAATAATTCCTTCAGTGACCTTTGTTTTCTAACCCGGTATTGTTTTCAACAAAGCGTACGACGCATTTACTTTGATAGTACATTTATATTGTGACTCATTGTATGAATTGTATCCCTATAATATCCATTTATTTTTGATAGTTGGCTTATTATATTCTCCCATTCAATTAGAGTTATACCAAATTGAATACTTATTTGCATAGTTGGTGTATCCTTTCAGATAAATGTAAAATTAAAATAAAATTCAGTGTTGTATGTAATCCAACATAAAATACCCACTATAAACTTTAAAACCTGCTTCTCCAAACATGTTATATTTACAAGGCTAATTTGAATTCATATAAACAAACTTACGAAATCTCTCGACTTGAGTTATAAAATACGGATTTCGATCTATAAGGTTTTTATTTTACCGTGTTGGCAATCTAACCAATCTGCGGACTTTTTGCTGGTGCTATTTTCGGAATGAATGATGAATATACAATGAACATAAACAATTCAATTAAGATGAAAATAATCTTTGGTTCTATTTAAATGAGTCGTTGATGAAAAAACCTAGTGGGTATGATGAAGAAGTCTTTGTAGTAGGATTGTTTTGTGCAACAGAGTTTATTTTCAATGGATCTTCGCAACCAAGCACGTGTGTGTGGTTACAAAACATTTTTCTTATTATTTATTTAACAATTTTTGAAACACATTATACTATTTGTTTTTTTCTAACGCGAACCTGTTGGAAATTATGTTTGCTTAGTTCTTAAAGTAACTAATGCCGGGTTCCTATATCCGTCGGTAACCAGAACGTGTCAAAAGTTTGACATTAGTTTGACATTTTTTCAAGGGGATACGAGTCGTAGTCGGTTACTGACGGATATAGGAACCCGCTATAAATCTGCCTAAAATGTATTTAAGTTGATGACTTATTTGAGTGAAGGCCGTGCTTATTTGAGACTTGTGTGTCAAATAATGCTTTGTTGCCAGGTTGCTGTTCCGTTGACTGACACGTATGAGAAAGGCGTGCGATGCGAGGGCCCGTCCGCTTGAGTTATATTTGGCATAAAAGTGTTATTCACGAGGATGACTGTGAAAGTCAAGTCAAACAATGAAACCTGTAAAAAATATGTATTTGATTCTGGGCAATATAGATATTTGCTATTAGAAAATTCTATCATTCGTCCAACTTCAGTCAGGCTCTATTTGCATTGTTAATTATGATCGTTCAGTAGTGGTATTCAATGAGAAATGTTGTCACTTTTCTGTGATACTTTCTCCAACGCTCGGTTTTCGTCTTATATTTCAACTTTTACATGTAAGGCGAGGCGGAAACCAAAAAAATTACTTACAATATGACAACTCTGAATCTTGCGTAATCGCCCATGGAATATTAAAACTTGTTTTTTTGTTAAGATCCGCCTAGAGAAAGCCAATTCGTTGTTTTGTCAACGCAAGTGTCTCCATCTTTAAATCTCTCGTGATAATGTATTTACATAATTTGGGATCGTTACGTGTGTGTGTGTATCCATTCCACTGCAGCCGTTGCATAAAATAGCGAATGAGTGGAGTTCGGTTTGAAACAGTGAGCTTTGTGCGGTGCGGTGAATGCGCGGGGCTGTGGCGGTGCGGCGGCGGCCATGTGGTCCACGGTTCCGCGGCGGTCGCTAACGTCCGACCGAGAGTTCACAACGCGGACCGGTCGAAATCGATCCGCGGTTTTCAACGCTCCAATGGCTTCAACTTTATCGGTGTGTTGTTCACCTCGTTGAAGCGACACGGAATCTGTCAAGAGAAAGTTAAGTACAAACGAGCCGTGTACCAGCCGTGCTACATATAGCTGCTGGACTATTACACCGGTGATTGGATCATAATGGATAAGTCCGGCAATAGTAATCTGCAGTTGCTAAGTAGAGTGTGTCATCACCCAGAGCCGCTTGTTCGAGCCTGCCTTCCAGTTCCGTCGCGTGCTGATCTTGTGAGAAGTTACTGCTGCCGTATGCTCATTATAATACCAACTACTAACTAAGAAATAGCAATGTGGTGACAATTGCCACGGCGGAAGTGCACAATTATGACTTGCAATCAGCATTACCTACATTGGGAATAATTGGGATCAGTGATTAAATTTATAAAATTTTTATTCCAAACCTGTCTCTGTTACAGATTCAATAGCAATAGAAGAAAGATCTCCGATTTGTGGTTTAATTTCTTATCATGTATTTGAGATATTTTTATGAAATCTTATTCACAAACCTATAGATTTAAATTCAACCTTACCAACCTCTGATTCCGTTTGACATACTTAGTAAATGTTATGTGTATGTTATGTAAATAAAACACCAAAATACAGTGGTCCATTGTTTCCACGTTTTGTTACGAATATAAACTGGTTCAACACACGGGTCGCTTTTGCAATATTTATCCATAGCCGCCGCAAGTTAGCGTAATCATCCGCAGTGCAACCGACGGAAGCTTTCCTTAATATTGCCGTTGTTTATCTATTTATTACATCAATAATTGTATACTAAGTGCGTTATCATCACCAACGATTGTTCGCCCTTGCGCGCCTTTCCAATTGCAATAATGCTCGCCTGCAAACACGTCCGCGGTAATTTTACAGTGACGCCGCATTTGTTCTGCCGGAATCGCGAAAGCTTCCGATAAACGATTAATGGTTGAATTCCTACATTTGCGATGATATGGTTTCCTACTTACGTCAGCGTATCTCCAATTAGAGTTTGCTTTTGTTCGGTGGAGATAAAGAATCGCGCAAATCGAATTGTTACGAGTAGTTTTGCGGAAACGTTCAATTGTGTACGAAAACAGTGCTAATGCTACACCTGGTGGAGCTCACAACTTAAATTAACATTACGTACGTTGCAGTATATGAAACTGATTAGGCTGGCTGGCTAGTCTTTTTTTATCACTATCCATTTAATAGAGGTTTACAAAGGCCCAGACCTTTAAAAAAAATCAGAGGGTAACTGAACATGTTTCTCAAACAAATGTTTTTATAATGCCCGTGTTGACTGATTGGATATGAATTTGTTACTAATTTTTGCTTTGTCTTTTGTTACAGCGCTTCGGGCACAAGCGCGGTGGCAATCGACAACAAGATCGAGCAAGCCATGGTGAGTTATATCTTCCGATTCTTTATAAGTATTTTCTTTCATCAGTTAGATTGCTGAATTTCATTAATCGCTCCAATATAGTAGGTAGGTGAGGTTCTAATAAGTTAGATTTTCAATTTGTTGTTGTCGTATTTTTTTGTTGTCGGCCATCAATAATGGTGAAGTATGGCATTTTTATATGGGAATGTGAATTTTAATGCGAATGGAATTGTAAATTTTATTAAAGTTATCATCATCATCATCTACAGCCCATAAGTACCCACTGCTGGGTGTAAGCCTCCCTTTGTAAATGCCACCCTTCCCGGTCCTGTGCTGCGCGCATCCAGGAGTTGCCCGCGACTTTCTTTATATCGTCAATCCACCGCGCCGTCGGACGTCCTGGACTTCTTAGGTCTGTTCTTGGCCACCATTCGGTCAAAGATTTACTCCACCTGCCATTACCCCGTCTAGCCAAGTGTCCTGCCCAGTTCCACTTGAGTTCCACCACCCTTGTTCCGACGTCTTGGACTTTCGTCTGGCGTCGGATTTCGGTTTTGGGAACTCGATCCAGCAGGTTGATGCCAAGCATGGCGCGCTCCATGGCTTTGTTTAAAGTTATACTTTTAAACAAATTAGTGTTTCTACTTTGAAGTACCAAAACTAGTGCTAAAAAGCAAGCACTCCCCGAATCCACTTTCACTCACTAAATGGATGAAGAACATCCATCACAGATAAAGGAGAGGTCCATGAATCATAAGGGGGTTTCAAATTTTCAACCAAAAGCATGAAAATGTCAATAGCATTTAAATCATTACGGTCGGCCTTTTGGCACGTTGGAACACCGGGCGAGGTATTGAATTAGTCATACATTCGCTCTAAGGTGTCTAACGTTCTTCAACTCCATACCAACGTATATCTATCATATGTCATAGCGTACATACGTGACTAGCTAGGTTTGATTTACCTTTATACTTCCCGCATAAGCTATTATCATAATTGACGGTAATAAAAGAAACAACATTACAATGGAATGCCATCAAGAACCATCAGTGACTGGCGACAGGTAGATTAATTAAAGATTTTGCCGTCTTGCTACATAGATGACATACTGGTTCTTAGAACTATTCCTAAGCAAAAACCATTGACAAGAGCCACTGTCTCTGTCATTAAAATTGAATGAGACAGCAGAACCTGTCATGTTGTCATGATTTCAAATAGCTGAAGAGTCCAGATATACCATTGATTATTCTAAGGTACAAATAAAATTACCTAGAGATTTAAAGTACTGATTGTAAAACCATCGCAACTTCATTTCGAAAATTATAGAACGACTGGCACACTTCGTCGTCATTCTTGACCCGAATCATTTTCCAGTTTTCTATACTACTTGAGTGAATGCACTTTCAAAGTGTCACCTAGAATGCAATGTTGAATGCAGCCATTAGGGTTTTTGTGAAACTTCAGAATGCATCTCAAGACGTCCATTTTGTGTCATGTCAGTCGGTCGCGCAGGTTCCGCATGCCCTATGTGAGCAATTCAAGAAACATTTTATGAGGTGCTTTGAAAAGCCGCAACCGATTCGTTGGAAATTGTTGATCCAGTTCACCTAGATAAAGGGTTCCTATAAAACTGAATCGAACTGGAAATTTGAGATAAGAAATATTATCAGTTATGCCACGCAACGCAATCAATGTATTGTTGTTACCTAATAATTAAGGAGTGTCAACGAACTTATCGAATTTGTTTGCCATTATCTTACGTCAACATGTAGCTTAGAGAAATTTTATGTTATCGTTTCTGTTTGGCGAAATTTATGTCAACAATATGGGTTGATGCGCAATAAACCACATTCACACTCAAATTGTCGACATTCAAAACAAATATCGGTCTGACCGATATTGATCGATGATAAGACTATATTACTATTGAAGTGGCGTTAATTAAACTCCGTATAATGTTATTGAGGAAATGTTTAAATTTGTCTTTACCTAATGTGTGGCACGCACGGAGCATTATAATTCGTTTCACGCAGTGGCCAATTGCGTAAAGATGCAATCTCCAGAGAGTTTATCCGTGTTTATAATGACAATGTTCGTGCAGCATAACACCGTTATTAGATCGGACTCACCATTTGAATAGCTAATGACTTCCCCTTTTTAATGGCCAGGAAGCGCGTCTCGCTCTGTGCTAAACGTAAAATATACAATGTATTTTTACTATAACACGCTTGTTTATATTAAGATTTATGAACATACTAGCTGACCCGCCCGCGGCTTCGCACGCGTGGGTTGTCAATACCCTCCTGCGCAGTCGGGTAAAACAAAGACTATAAATAAATAAAATAAATAAATATTGCTGGACATTTCACACAGCGCTATCTAGCCCCAAACTAAGCAGAGCTTGTACTATGGGAACCAGATAACTGATAGAATACTTATATACTCTTTTTTTTGTAAATACATACTTATAATATCGCACACCCAGAACAACACCGTATTATGTCGAAAAATTACAAAATTGACTTTTTTGTATATCTGAATTGGCATAATTTTACCGCTTCTACCAATAAGACAGACGTATTTGTATTACCAAAAATGCCTATCAGATGGCGCGCTAAGTCTCTCTTGGTGAATGAATGGTTGCAAGGTCATACCACAAACACGAATTTAATTCTAGTTGCAACTTGTCATCGAAGGGATCAGTACGTAACGCTGTTTTGCAATAGTGAATTATTTCGTGATAATTCGGTGTTGTTGAATACAATCATAAAATTATGTCGAGTTATTTAGTTTTAATTCTGTGTTGATGAATTTATTGATGCTGCGTTTTTGTGTTATTTCGAAATACTACTGTATTGTTGGCGAAGGTATGTTAGTTTTTTTTATTATTCCAAAATAAGTCACTATTGTTTGATAAAGGTGAAAATTAGGTAGATGATGCACTATTGATGGTAGATTTAAATTATGCCCTATATTGTTCAAAAATCATAATAAATTAATTTTTCATGCTCAGAATATTAACTAATGTTCCATGTTAAAAGAAAAGTCATTTAGACTTATATTTTTTTTAATTTTACTAGTGGATTAAAGTTTTTTTTTGAGATAATGCACTGTTTGTGAATTAATTAATTTTTTATTTGTTATTTGGCAGATGAAGAAGGGTCGTGGCCTAATGTTGCTCAATAAAGCAACGAGGGCCACTGCGGAAGAAACCTGGTCAACTGCTCCACAAAGCAGTATGGAGAGGAGTACTGAAAAAGACGCTGAAAATTCAACCATGGCTGCGTCCGCCAATCCTATCGTTGCAGTTTCAGCCTCAGATTTTGGTTTATGGAATCCTGGAGAAAATAGGAAGGTTACAAAAATACCGCTTTCTATTTTAGCAAAGATTGCAACCATAGAAGAAGCCATGTTAACTGTTCCACAAAGCAGTATAGAAACGAGTACTGAAAAGGACGTTGAAAATTCAACCATAGTAGCGTCAACTATTCCATCACAAGCGATTGCAGCGTGCGTCATTCCAGCCTCAGATCCTGATCCATCAAATCCTGGAGAAAATAAGGAGGCAACAGAAATACCGCCTCCTATTTTATCGGATCAGAGTAGTGATTTTATAGATGATTCGGATACAGATCCCACTTTTTCTTTGCTTACCAAACAAAAAACTCGACCCCTTGTAGTTCCTAGAAGAAAATCTACCTCTTCCACCTCGAGCTCCTCATCATCAAGCTCCAGTAGCTCAAGCAGCTCATCTGACAATGAATCCAATAGATCAGGTCTTTCTGCAGTCGATACACAAGTTGATTCTGCCTCCACTTCAACGGATATACTCTCAACATCTGCTGCCACTGACACTGCGCAAACAGCAAACGATCCCAAATTAACAAGGAAAAGAAGACGAAACCCTACTGGCTGGAAATCCAAGATCGCTAAGACATTGCGGAATACAGGTAAAGCGTATGTTTCTTTATCAAACCCAACAAACAGATTGCTGAGCGTCAAATCCGTCCACCATGTGGTGACAAATGTAAGCTAAAATGCAAAACGAAGATAAACGAAAAGGAAAGGAAGGATATTTTCAAAAAGTATTGGCAGATAGGTGATCTGGAAAGACAAAGAGAATATATCGTAAGGCATACACACGAAATTAAGCCAAAGTATAGGTACATTACGTCCCAAAAATTAAGGGCCTTGAATTCGGCGTATTATTTTGAAAGAGACAGTTCAAGGATTAGGGTATGCAAAGAGTTTTTTAAAGCTACGCTGGACATAATAATATGTGATAGATACATCAAGACAGCCCTTTTAAAGAAAACAGATGATGGTTTTATAGAAGCTGATGCTCGAGGCAAGCATGGTAATCAGCGCAAAATAGACACTAAAATAAAAGACAGTGTGATCAATTTCATACTTTCTTCTACAAAACATCGTACGAAGATGCCAATTTTAAAAAAGTTTATGTCCGAAATCGTTCAAGGCGCTACAGAGATCAAGGGTTTTCTCCACTGTTGCTTAAAGCATATACAGAAAAACAACCTCTTGCTGAAAACAAAAAGAGAGATATTAAGGAGTTAATCGACAAAAACATAATTCCTGTCGGTTACGTCAACTCCTATTATAAGGCTGCACTAAATTTAGAGTAGCTTAAAAATTAAACGCTGCATTTAACCTAATAATTGGAAAAATTAAAGCAATTTCTACATCAAAAATCAGAAAAATTATAGTAATTAAAAAAAGTGTATAAAGGTAGGAACATTAGTAATAAGTTTTATCCCGAGGTTGTACTTACTAGGGTACTTACTTATTTGTTTTAAGTTCAAGTCAATTAATATATTTAATTTGTTGTATGTATAAGTAAACTTAATAAGACTGTTATTGGTAAAGACTTATTATCATTAAGTAACTTAAGTTATATTAATAATTATATTAATTATTTAATATTTTATAACAGTTTTTATTATTATGTACCTACTGTGTCATATTGTAGAGTATCTACTCGTGACTCTTTGTCCTGTGCATTATTACAAAACGTTCAATGTAAATAATTGTCCATTTTAGTAATCATTTTCTTACGATATTTGTTAAGCTTTTTGTGTTTGGATACGTATAGTATCCAAACACAAAAAACACACGTAATTTGGTTCCTGTTTTGGAGTAGTAAATGTCAAACAGACAATAATAAGATGTGATTTCTTAATAATTTGTCTTTTATTTTACTCAATACATTTTTAGACAGTATTATTTCTGAAAACATAATAAATAGGTCAGTATTGAATATTTACTCTAAACCAATAGTCGGTAGAATAATAGTGCATTATTTCAGCTTTAATCAGAAACAAGTATGTAACTCGAAATAATTCTTTTTTATATTAATCAATAATTTTACAATAGTGAAATAAGTCAAAAACATCACATTTTCGCTTTGAATACGCTTATTTACGCGAATAAACTATATAATTCTGATTCACTTTGGATTTGTTACAATAATGTTCAAGAACTTGGCAATTATCTTTGATACAAAAGAAGAAAACGGTTTTTCGTTGATTCTGAAAAATGTGCTATTTTGACTTAGTGCAGTGTTGTTCTGGGTGTGCGATATATAGAAAAACAACCAGACCCGGAACAAATATCTGTAGATCATGCAAACATTTATACCGCGGCGGGAATCGAACCCTCCTGCGTCTCAGCCGGCTGTTCGCCCATTGCGCCACAGAGGTCAATCCCGGTATATCACATTTCATCGAAATCGATGTTAACTAATGTTTTGGAATCTCGTAGACAACTAATGTAATGTCTAGGTTTGAGTAGGGGATTTTTCCCCCAGGTTCGGCAATATGTCAATCATGACACTGCACCGTACATGCGATTCAAATTGAGATACGTCGTGCTGCACTATTGGGCTCGTCTCATCGTCTATAATTAGCCAACGCAGATGGCCTCAAGCGATTGACCTCAATCCGGCCCTAATACTCTGCTACCATCGTATCATAGTATTTTTATCTCTCCTTACAACGGCTCACTCAATTCCCTTAGCTCCATATAAGTCTATGATGTCGTTACGCACAAACCAATTGCCAGTAAATTAATAGCATCCACTACAATATCTTTGTCACTAATAAGTTAATAACACTAAATTTATGTCACGTATCAATTTACCATCAGTTCTATTTGTTGTCTACCCTTTTATATCTTATCTATGTGGTTTATCTGATTGTTTTGCTTTAATCTTGATTCTTGACACGAGACATTGTTCCATGTTTTATCTATATATTACTTAACGCGACTACATACATTATATTTCTCACGAAATAATTTTGCAATTCGCGGTTAGACTTTTACAAAAAAGACACGTCGCATATACTTATGTCTTCTGGCGCAACTGTTTCGCTGCGCATGTCTTGTGAATGTATTACTTCATCGTTCCCCTGTTGTTTATAGATACGAGTATGATATATTTGTCACTCGCTGTATGAAAATTATGGTTAAATTAATATATTTGCATTTTAACATCATTTATGTAATTTCACGTAGATCTGAGAAATTGTAAGTGATTTATTTCATTTATAACGTTAACCTAGTATAAAATATAACATCTCTAAAGCATCAAGTAAACGTCGTGCGACCAGTATTCAAAACCGGTCCACCTTGAAGCACACCATCTCAAAAGTCGCACGATGAATGTACACCTGCAGATTGTATATAATTTTCGATTCTGAGGTACAATACCACTCCTTCCCTCACCGGTTTTCGCAAGATCTTTGCCTAGTGTTACGTCATTGGGAGTAGATAATATTTATGCGTGCTGCCTTGTTGATGTTTACCAACCGAAGCTCATACAGCTGACCTGATTTCTTACATCTGTTTAAACATTAATTTCTTTGATTCTGGTCAGGAGAAAAGGTTTATAATTAAAGTTTTAAACATTATTTGGGATGATTGATGCTGGGCTACTGGGAGTATTGTGCGAGTACAGTAGGAAATACATAGTAAAAATAACTTTTATTATTTGTGTTCCTCACAAAGAAGTAGATAATAATTTGGCTAAACCAGAACGGTATGCCTCTGTGAACGTGATTTGCATGTTAAAAGCATGACTTATCGGGACTGGGGGCCGAGAATAGACACGGAAGGAAAACAAGCCTGCGCTGGAAGCACGTGCTCCTTTACTGCGATTATTTAGGAACAAGCAATCATAGCAGCAGCTGTGTCGAAGACTTTAGCCGCTCAGGGGGTCACACGATTCGGTCGCGTGCCTCCAATAATGTGAACAAGCGTCGGGTAATTTGCAACTAAGAATGGTACTGAGCACGCGCCAGATCAGAATCGCATCACGAAGCCAGGAAACTGCAGGAGTTTTCTCGGAATATAAACCCGCATCGTATAATGAAGTCGTAACGTCTACCTTAGGGTATCTAGCTTGACCGTCACGTTTCCTTCATAGAACTTTATATACGGTCTCTGATAGATCTTTGTTTCTCTTTCTCTGATTTTAACACTAGAATTTCCAAAGTTTTCTCAGTAGCATGTTGAAAGTATTACGTGTTGTATTAACATATAAACTAAGTAATCGTTTAATATTTTTTTCATCTCTGAAAGTTGGTCATTGTAAACTCTAGAACAGCTCCGTAAAAAAAATATTGAAAATAGAATGAGACTCCATTGCTTTCATAATAAAAGCTAAAATAAAATACAATCTCCACGACAGATCCTTATTTCTATTAAAAAATATAAGAGGTTACATTCATAAATGCTATTATTAAATACAATCTCCATGACAAATCCTTATTTCTAATCTATATATTTATAACAAAGTCAGGTTAGTTACACCATTTATAACTCAAGAACGGCTGGACTGATTTTGATTTGTTAGATTTGTCTCCACCCCAAATAGCAGAATAACTATTAATACGAGGCATGCCTTTTAAGTTTTGTCGTTTGAAGAAAAAAACACATCTAGAACCTTATAGTACTTTTTATTGTTTTTCAAAGTATTCACAACGTAGCTTAAAACACTTTTCCATTCGCTCAAACCAGTTATTATAACATTTATTCCACTCTAAAGTGGGGTGTTCAAAATGGCTGTCTTGAAAGCGTCGACTGCTTCTTCACCGGACTGGAACCTTTGACCACGAAGACTTTTCTTAATTTTAGGAAATGTAAAGAAATCGTTAGGGCTTAGGTCAGGACTGTATGGAGGATGGTCAAGAATTTCTACTTTTTCCTGCTTCAAATACTCAATCGTTTGACGAGCGCTGTGTGAGCTTGCGTTGTCGTGGTGCAGGATGATGCGTCGCTTTGAGTTAGATTTTCGAAGTTCGGCGATGAGTTGTGGTAAACAAACTGTAGTATACCACTCTGCGTTAACCGTTCTACGATCTTCATGTGCAATAGTCGCAACATGGCCGGTTTTTCCAACGAACGTGGCCACCATCTTCTTTGAAGTGCTTCGAGAACGAACAACTTTAGTCGGCTTTGGCTCGTCTTGAAAGACCCAGATTGTAGATTGTTGTTTGGTATCAGGATCGTAGGCATAGATCCAAGATTCGTCACCACTTATGATGTCGTAGACGTGATTTGACTCCCCTCGGTTGAACCTTTGCAGAGTTTTCTTACACCATCTGACGCGGGCCGCCTTGTGATCGTCGGAAAGCAGATGCGGTATCCAACGGCAAACTAGCTTTCTCACACCAAGCGCTTCATGCAAGATCTTCTGAATGGTTGTCCCTGAGATGCCTAATAGAGCCTCTATCTCTCGATACGTCACATGACGATCTTCGAGAATTAGTTGTCTCACAGCAATGATGTTATCTTCAGTGAAGGCGGATTTTGGGCGTCCTTCGCGAAATCTGTCACTAACACTAGTATGTCCACGCTGCAATTCTAAATACCAGCGTTCGACAGTCCGCAGACATGGGGCTACATCACTGAACACAGATGTTAGCTCTTCTAAACACTGAAGCCGTGTCAGGCCTCTTCTAAAGTTGTAGAAAATTATTGCACGAACATTTTCCTTAGAAAGATTCATTTTCGTACGTGACCTGACAGATTCAAATCGAAACTGTGACTAAACAATAGCATTAATCCTAATACTTTCAACTGTTTTGAGATTCAAAATGTAAACACATTCGAATATAGAACAGTTCCAAATTCAAAATTGCCGGAAAATATGGAAACGACAGAACTTAAAAGGCATGCCTCGTATATCGGAAAAATTCACGCAAAAAGAAATTATGAAGAAAATTCATTTTCTCATACATAGATGCAGCTATTGATGGCTGATTGACAATTCTACCAGGGCTAATGTACGTCACATTGGCAGCCCGCGTCATATACATGGCAAGGCGGTACGAAGTTAGCTAGTTAAAAATAAAAGAGGTTACATTCATCAATGCTAAAATCAAATGCAATCAGCATGACAAATCTCTATTTATATTTTAAAAAAGAAAGCTGCCACATTCATAATGCTATAATGAAATACAACCTCCATGACAAATCCATATTTCTATTTAAAAATGAAAGAGACCAAGTTTAGTAGCGAAAAAAATTAAAACTGGGAAATCAATTTTTCTTTTAGCAACAAACTGTTATAAAAAGACGTTTTTCATTTCCTCGCATCATGATGAAAATTGTGTTATACTCAGGTGTAAGCGATCAATAATACCCTCGATTAGTGTCCTCGCTCGCGTTTCTCGAGTGTACAATAGAACGCTTACAGCTCTTGTATAACAATGCCTGGAAAATTTGCAAAAACACTATTGAATGTAGATATATTACATAATTTTGTTTTGCAGATGCTATTATATTTAGTCGCCTATTCATTGCACTCAGGAATTAAAACGCTCGCATTGCATTAACCTTGTTAATATAATTTATATCGGCTATATTTATCTGCCTTTTCTTGAGATACGGTTTATTTCAATGCTAACTTATTACGTAAACAAGCGGTGGAAAGAATACCAAGCCCGTGGAAAATGGAAATGTACTCGATATAATCTATAGATTACTTCAGTCGTATCGGCTGATATATCAGATATAGATGTTAAACAGACTGCAAAACACTTCGGTAAACATGTTTGTGCTTAAACGCTGTCGATTCCACACCTAACATTAGATACGACTATTTACATTTCAGTTTGCCTTATCTGTTAAGGCAACGTCTTAACCTTTTAAAGTATTCGAGATAAGAAATATTTTTCAACAATCTACCTCAAGTTACAAAGATCTCTTTCAACAATCTACCTCAAGTTACAAAGTATTTAATCCAACCGCTTTATTTCTTTGTATTTTGGTTAGATATCGTTTTTTTTTTATAAATTGTAGGCGCTCGTTTGACCACTATCTCGCCTGATGGTAAGCGATGATGCAGTCTACGATGGTACACGCTTGCTTAGAAGAAACCTATTTTCTCTTATGTCCATTGTCTTTGCACGTACCCACTACCATAAACAATTATCTCTGTCCTCAAAGGTTTGATGGAAGAAATTTCTTATCGGGGTTAAGCTCGCCTTTGCACATGTCCTTTTTGTAAGATTTTTGTCAGTAATCTATTTGTGTACAATAAAAAATAAGATAGTAAAAGATTTTATAAAAGCTTGAGTGATATAAATAAAAAGCAGACATAAAAACGTTACTGAAAGTTAATGTTTTGGTAAAATAATTGTACATCATCAGTTTCCTCCGACCTCCGTGGCGCAGTGGGCGAATAGCCGGCTGAGACGCAGGAGGTAGCGGGTTCGATTCCCACCGCGGAACAAATGTTTGCATGTTCTACAGATATTTGTTCCGGGTCTGGATGTTTTTCTATTTAACATAAGTATGAATTTACAAATAAAAGTATATAAGTACCTATTCCATCAGTTATCTGGTTACCATAATACAAGCTCTGCTTAGTTTGGGGCTAGATAGCGCTGTGTGAAATGTCCAGCAATATTTATTTATTCCAGCCCTTATCCCACTAAACGGGGTTGGCACATCATGTATTGTTTTACCACTCTTATATCAGTACACTTTAGATACCTATTTTAATTGTGTTATCCAAATTTATATATGGCTAATGCGTTATCGGACTGTATAAAAGCCTGATATTCCTGCACAATACAAATGAAATCATCTGGTTTTATAATCGGGTGACATCAGCTCGTCAGGTCAAGCGTCTCGATTACTGGTGGATACAACCGCTGAGGAATAAATTTTACTCATTTATGTTAAACCTTATCGGTACGTTCTAGACGGTACGTCAATGCATGTTTACGTGAACTTTGTTTATAAGATTACTGAAATACCTACGGGCGCGTACTCTGTAAGGAAGTCGATAACACAGGAATCGACTGGGTCAAGGATTTGTCAGATATGCTTGACAAAAAACAAGATAGAAGTAATGAACTCTGATTACCCAAATCGGAGCGTAATAAGACAAAGCTTCCATTGAATCAGATGTTCAGCTCAGATGTTGATCCCAATGACATAAACATTAAAAGAAGAAGTGAAGTAATTTTGAGATACGGGACACATTTGTTTACAAATATGTTTAATATTTAGGTATTAAACACATATCAGAGTTTTCATGTTAAAATTTTAAATTGTGGAAGTATTTTTGAACAACCCGCTGCATAACTTACAAACTGTGTCATGTATATTATTAAAGCTATTGTTACAGACTTATGGCAAGCAACTGCGTAAACATAATGCCAAACATACTGTGCCATGAAAAACAATACATTGTGTATTTAAACATCTGTATTAACCTAGGTGCACAGTTTTTGTGAATTAAATTTTACTTAAATAGGTTAAAAATAAATTTTTAACATATTTTGCTAATAACATCATTGTTTACTTAATTTGCAATTAAAAGTTATTGTAGGATTTACATAATTTTAAATAAGGGATTGTTTTACTCTGGCGACTGCTGTTCTGTGACAAACCTGCCATGAAGCACGTCGGTTTGATCGTATTATTATGTTTTCAGCTCAATGCTCTACTCTCATATTCATCATCCCTATGTTAAATGAAAGTTCAATATATATTTCCTGTCTTTGACTATCAAGATACAATAGAGCATGCAAACACTGCAAATTATTTGTTTGCAATCAAGGAACGTTTGTTAGTCATGCAAGCTTAAACAAAGTGGAGAAAATCGTGTACGTGTGGACCATATATATGTGGAAAAGCTTGTCCTGTTTGACAACTTTTACGACTGTCCTTTGGAAGATCGGCAACCTGTTTCTCTGGTTTCAGCATTTTATGTATGATGATAAATTCTGACCGTTTTTCTTGGATAATTTAAATCTCGCCACTAGTCGCCACTGCAGTTTTTGATCTTATAAATGAGCTGACTTTATTATCATAAATTATTGATATTATCATTCATTTCTGTTCGATGAAAGAGTTGTTGCCCTATGCAAGATGTTATATTGTATGTAGATTCTTCAACACAAAGAATTTAGCTCGGTAAGAGATTACATCAAGTAAGCGACTACCTTACCTTAAATAAATTTTAAAAAATAGAATGCTTAACTGTATACTTATTTGAAATATACTTTATATTAATTTATATTCGATCCCGCTATACCAACAGCTCCATCATCATTATTGTTACCAAATGTAATTTCAAGATCATTATTATTTTCATCGTAGTGTTGTTTTGGCGCCTGAACATGTGCTCATACTTATAAGCCTGTTTTCATATAAATGATGTCATTAAAACAATATTAATAAATTCAGTTGGTTAGTTGTAAAATCATCATACACTAAACCTATTTAGGTATTCAACAAATGGAACCAGTTTTTTCCTACTGTAAATGGTATTGTTTGAATTATTCATAATTTTCTTGTTGTTGTTATCGATGAGATTGATAATAAATTTATAACAAGGCTTTGTATTGAAGCTAGCATCCTGAAATAATTTAAGGGATTTGTGATAATGATAAATGACTGATAATATTGTTGTTGACAATATATTAAATGCGTAATGTCCGATTTATCACGATGTATATTTTCCATTTGTGGAAATATACTCAAAGCAATTAGCGGCCACAGAAATTAAAAGTAGCATGACTCAAGTAATGTAAAGTTATATTCTAACTGAAAAGCAGAGTAGGTGTTTTCATTGTAATTTAAATCGACGAAGTCCAATCATGTCAACGGTCACAGAAGCCGCTAATATACGCTAGCAGTGACCGGTTATAATTAAAAATAATGCGACGGGTTTGATCGTCTGCCCTTGGACTGGTTATATAATCATCACCTGCATTTGGCGTGATATTGCAAAAGCGGTTCACTGCACTTTTTACAATGCCACAGTGAATTAACTTACACGCACTCGGCACTTCCACTTCTCATTATCTACGAAATCTCTGGTATGTCAACATGCCCTCAATACTTGTTTTTCGAACACACCATCCTTATCTAATTTACCTACTGACATGAAAACGTCTGTACACAACGATAAGTGTGTTTAATTTGCAGACAGCACAAACTCATACATGCTAAATAATCAATGTTTCTCATTGTTTCAATTTGCACTGTTTCTCGATGAACGATTTGATACCTTTTCAATTGATCGACATTACCGCAAACGTGGCGAGCTCTATCGAGTTCATTGGCGTTCAATCAATCTGCAAGAAGCAAATGTGACGCAATGGTACCGTCTAACGGTATCAGGCTTGGACTGGTGCAATTTTAAAACACGGACTCGTCTAATTGAAGGTCGGAGCACCCACGCGAACCACCACTGAACGAGTTCTCATCAATCCAGCTATTTATACTCCATACTCTAATTATAACATCAGACAAATCAGCTCAGACCACTTTTAGCTACACCACACTGATGCCTAAGTGCATATCTTGACTCACCACCTCGTGAAAATCACCAGAACGTTGATCTTTTAAAATTGTTTTCGTTGCTCAGTTTTAGCGAGAGTCGGCGGAATGATAGGACGTTAATTGCAAATTCTTGAGTTATTTTCTCTCATGTCTACAAAT
Source organism: Philereme transversata (assembly GCA_963924445.1). NCBI lineage: Eukaryota > Metazoa > Arthropoda > Insecta > Lepidoptera > Geometridae > Philereme > Philereme transversata. Next base: position 20,103,824 of record OZ004342.1, read on the forward strand.
AATTGTCACAGTTTTTACGAAAGTATTAACACACGGTCTATTAATACCTGATGGCCTGCACAGAAAAGCGCTATCCGCATTCCCACAGCCAATTATCATAAAATTGTACATACATAATTATTAGTACCATAGTACTATTCCTAGTTCTATAATGGTTGTTTTCTCTAACGTTCTAAAATAATAACTGATTACAATTCATGTTATTTTTGTGCCCGATTCGAGAGCAGTATACTGGTATTTGACATGGAGTTTCGTTGGCTCCTCCTTCATCTTAATTAACAAAGATAGATTTCAATTAACTGTAATTGTTTTTTGTAAACAGATAGGAGCAGCGAAAATAGAAACATTTCTCTAACTAAAACCTTTGCTACTTATATTTTCGTTGTTGAATTATTTGTATTGTTTCTGGTTTTTGTATATATTTGTATAAAAGTCTGAAGGTTAGTAGGTAAACATTAGCTCATCTGTATATATTTAGAATTCAGTTGATCGTTAATGTGCTTCGATCTGTGCTAATTTGTTAATCACGGTGGAGGCGCTGGCTTCGAGGAATGAAATGTATTTGCTCCAATTCAATGTGCACTAATTATTGTGCGCACATTACATACGATTGCTTAGTATTACTGTAATTATGCTTTGTGTTACTTCATTATTATTGTTATTAGTATTTGACACGATGTTGATCGTAATTACTGTCTAAGAGACCAAGGCTCGTCCTATTTTGTCCATTGCCTCTGGGCATGTAAAGAAATTAAAAAATAAGGGATGTCCGTATGAATGTAGGTTGTGTCGAGTTCAGGGTGCACGGCAGTATGGCGTGGTCGGTGACGTGTTCAGCGTTCGCCGCCATTTTATATAGGGCGAGCTCGCGCGCAGACCATCAGTCGCCTGCTAGGACGCGCAAGAGCAACTTCACCCGTTTCGCGAGTTATACGCCATTCGTTCTTGTGACACTGCCCGCGACGCACATAAATTCAGTGACATTTAAATTCGGTTTTAAATAAAAAATAAGCAAAGATGCTCGACGTTGTGCAGAGACCCAGAGATGCCTGCCTTTACGAGATCAGACAAAAGGGACAGAAAGATCCCTGTTATGTGGTCGTGCCTGATCCAAAAGTACGTTTTGAGTTTATTAACTTTTTATCAAAAAATCGAACGCGTTTTAAAACTTTAGACCGGTTCGTAATAACAACCTTTCGGTTCGCAACTCAAGTTGTCCGGCCCGGCAGCCAACACTCAGTTGTTTTGTTTCGATTTTTTTTATATATTTCATTTTGATTATATATTTGTTGTTTTGAATAACTTTATTTGTTGCTTTCTTAAAATCCGACTTGATTGTTGCAGTTGTTTAAATACAGGTTGTTGCAGGATTGTTTTTTATTAAATAAATTACTAAACATTTTCCTCCATTCATATATAACCTTGTGTTGAGTGATGTAGATTGTGGACTCAATCGTTGTTGTTTGCCAGATGTATTTAAGAATCTCGACTGACCTACTTTATATTCGCTTTGTATTCGCATTTCTACCTCTTTTCACTATTATTTTGATGATAATTTAGAACAACTTTTTGTCATTGTTCTTATGGACACCATAACTAACATGATTGTTTACTTGTTACAGGATCTGGTTAAGAGCCACCTGATGTTCGCGGTGCGCGAGGAGGTGGAAGTACTAAAGGAGCGCATTGCGGAGCTGATGGAGCGCATCAACCAGCTGGAAGTGGAGAACACGTACCTACGCGCGCACGCTAGTCAGGACACGCTGGCGCAGCTGCCGGCCGGCAACAGGGGGGCGGCCGCGCCGCCGCAGGGCCCCCAGCCGCCCGTGTCGTAGGCCCCGCGCGCCAGCACGACACGTGCTCAGCAGTGCAGTGCTCCTCTGCCGCCTTCGGCGCGCGACCCACGCCATGGCTGTGCTATGTTAATTCGTAGGTTATCCGGGATCGAATGAGTACTTGTCCCGCGCCGAGGGGCCGGCCATCGCGACATCCCACCGCGGGATCACGGTGTATCGCTTCCTTCAGATATATGCAGATATATTTTGTCGATATGGTTTAGGGTGCAGATTCACGTGCTTTACTGCCATGCTTTTGCTGCGAGTTTTTAGTGTTTGAATGTCTCTGTAACTCATCTTTCCGTTTTAAAGTTAGGTACCGCTATCCACGTAATGTATTCCATTTAAGGTAACTTTAAGACGTGTGTATGGTAAATATGTAATGAAATATACGGATATTCGCAGACGTATTGAACAAGGACTGTGTGTTAATTTATTTTCTACATATTTTAAATGTAATTTAAGTTATTTATCGACGTTTATTTTACTTACATTAAATTACAAGAGTGTTGTTTCTTATCGTGAGAATAATGATCTGACGATAAAATAGCTGGATGAGTTGTGTGCAGTTTTCATTTAGTTGTTAATAATAATTGTTTACGATTAATTGTATTATCTTATCCGCAGTCGGTAGCTCGGTAGGTAGGTGGTGAATGATCAGATCCGTAGAGTTTAATCGTTGCGAGACAGTGCACTCGGGCGATCGCAGGCTTTACTGAAATTTGCACGCTAAAAAAAAAGAATTCCAAACCTATATAAAAATAGAGGTTTATAGCAATTTAACATCGTATTTTTAAATAAATAAATAAAATGTTTGTATATAGTACAAGTTGTAATAGAATGATGAGTCGGAATGATGTTGTACATAATAATAGAATGTGATGTTAGAAACCGTTTCCGCTGGCTGCCTCAGGCATTCGGCGACGTCCGAAAAGAGCTGATATCAAAAATGTATAATTTTAATGCTGTATTTAATACTAGCTTCATTGTTGAACGTTTAACGGGCGAACAAAGCAGCTGGGTTAGTCGAAGACGGAAGGGTAGGCTCTGATATGTTAAGCCGAGGCGAGAGTCCCAGCGACTGAATGACTATTTTACTCTAGAGTAGTATTTTGTACAACGCTACAGCATATAATGTGTATAGTTGATTTTCTTTAGGTCTTCGTAATTTTATTGTGATTATAACAGTAATACTACTCGTGAAGAGCATTACCTTAGATAGGATTATGATACTGAATTTGTAAATATACTGTATACAGAGAATGTCCATTGTAGCTTATGTTGACCAGAAAGGTTCCTCGTACGTACCCAATAAATGCAAAACTATACTCAAATTATGTTTTTGATTCATTTTCCTTATTTACCTCACCTCACCGCAAACTCAAATAGAAAATAATATTAATAATATTATAGACTTAGATTTAGGTATTAGACAGCAAGTGAGACCTAAATACTTATCTACCTAACCATAATTGGTACCGTTTTTCCTTCTATAAGATTTGTTTTTAGCCCTCTGCACAAAAATAGGGGCATTATAAGTTTGACGCTAAACGGATGGACTGATTCGGATGCGGTTTTATAGTTTTTGGGGTTCCGTAGCTCAATAGGAAAAAAGGAACCCTTATTGGATCACTCCGTTGCCCGTCTATGAACTCTTTTTGTCAGGAACGCGTGGAGATAGCAAGTCGAAATTAATATAAAATACGTAGGTCCCTGGAAGCAGTAAAAATCAAGCTAGTAAGTCAACGCAATTAAAATATCTCATATTTTGCTCGCAAATGAATCAGAACTATATCCCGTTGACCTAGAATCATGAAATTTGGTAAGAATCAAGGTCTCACAGTCACAGCACAAGTAAAGGAAAAAAACCAAAAATTGTTGGATAAAATCATTGGGTTTTCTATTTCCTTACAAAAAGATACTTCCCTAGCATGAATAACCATGTGGTAAAATAATTAAGTACCTACCTATCTATTTAACCGTGGTAGGCCCAGAAAAAGATGGCCGGTCATTGGTTGGTTTTGGTAGCTTTCGTAAAACATTTGGTTTTACTAAAATCTGATTTCAACTTCCACAATTTTTTTCGAATGTTCACTAAATACTAAGAACATTTTCAAGGATTTTTAACATGTGGACTCTCACACCAAATGCTTGAGTTGAATTCTGAAGGTACCAATTAATAGTAAAATTCAGTGTAGTCACTGTAGTAAATGTGCTTCGGAGTATCAGCATGGCGGCGCCGCCATTTTAACGGTGGATTTGGCGGCGCCACTAACTTTGTTGATATTTAATAATCTATTGAGTAACCAAATGTTTTACTAAACGTACCAAATGTGTACTAAATAGTGCTGAAAATAATTTCCCAATACAGGAGTTGGCGCCGCCATTTTGACGCGCACAAACCTTCGCCCAGCTGTGGGACAACCTAAACTCTGTTAGAATGTATGCTAAGATGTTAGAATGGAAGGAATTCTAATACAGGTAAAATTTTAGCGGTGCAGCGGCGGTCTTTAAACCCGTGATCATCGTTCGGTAATTTTCCTTTACGCATATCAGCTACATACTAATGTATTAATATATTAAAAAATATTTGTTGACGAGATGATCTAAATCTCAATCAATGCAATTGAGAAGGGCACCGCACAGGAGAGGACAAAACAGGCGGAAAGAATTGACTGAAAGCTTTAGGACGTGATTGAGTAAAAAATGGGCTATTCAATTTAATCCCTGCTTCCCACTTCTACCATCGTACCTCCCGCAACCGGCAACGAGCTCACCCGCATATTGTGGATGCGTGGAAGTCTCACACGGTGCGTTTCATCCGCTCGTTTCTTCCACGCACCTGCAAGATGTGGAATGACCTTACTCCGGAGGTTTTTCCAGTGGGCTTCAAAATGAAGCCTCGGGCCTCGATGAGTACCTCGAGTGCTGCAGGAGTTTAGGCGGCGGTGACCACTTAACATCAGGAGGCCCGTCAGCTTGTGTGTCTGCAAATTAATAAAAAAAAAATTCAAAATCCTCAGTTAATTCATAAATCTAGGGTACCTACCTACCTAACATTTTATCGAACACTTCTAATAAGGACAAAATATATTAATTGGGAAAAAACTGTTCCTACATCCAAAAATTTACATAATATATTGTTTTTATTGAGCTGGAGATGTAGTACGCCATCTAGCGGTTGCAATAATTGTAATGTAATAAGAAAATAATTTAAAAATAAAACTTTTTAGTAGTAGAATTATTTCTGTGTTCCTACTATTGTTTTTGAGATCATGGTCCGCAGTAGCGCCCTCTATAGAGGCTTCTTCAAAAACTTGTTGAAAAACACCGTTGATCCATTTTTTGAAATACTTACTTACTACTCGTCGCTAGATGGCGGTAAACTAACCCCGTTGAATTGTGAATGTTTCATTTCATAGACAATACTTTGTAGTTTTGGTGCATCATGGTCACGCATCTCTGTCTCTCCCTCGTGAATATTTTATATTGCTATCCTGCTGTCATTTTTATACGTGTTGTCAAAAAACAGCCAACTTGTCATGTCAATTCGAGCGAGAACAAATGGAAAATAAAAACATCATAAAATCTGTCTGAACATTTATAGTTAAAAATGGATAGTATGAGTTTAAAAGAAATACAAAGCAAATTGTTATTATGGGAGTCTTCAGAGAATCCACTGGCACCCCTCACTTCCAGCCAAAGAGAAACAATACTTGATTTAGAGTCTTTGATTCTCGGTGTTCCTAACGAAGTAGAAGATGTAAGATTTTACCTTACGCTAACAAGTTTTACGTGAATTTTTGCTGTGAAGATGTAGAAGTTACTTATACTCAACTTACGTCTGTATTATTTTAGGAAAAGTCCAAAGAAAATATAACTCAAGAGGCTGATAAAATAATGCCTTCAGTGGACACTACTTATGACTTTTTGGAGTGGTATGAAAGTTTATGTGATAGCAACGTGAAGGCCGATGATGGGCCTTACGAGGCGTACTACAAACAGTTAGAAGACCGACGGAATGAATGTGTTTCTTTGACTGATCAGGTAATAAACATTTTACTTAACATTATTTTACTTACTTTTAAACTCTTCTAATAGCAGACTCCTGTTTGCAATCTATCTATATAATCAGATCACATCTCCTAATTAGCAAACCATTATTTCTAATCCTTAACCCTTATTCCTATTCCTTAACCTATAATTGTTTGCATACTTCATCATCATCATCTTCGTCAGCCCTTCTCATCCCACTGCTGGGCATAGGCCTCTCTTCGTTGTCGCCATTCGCCTCTGTCCTACGCTGTTCTAACCCACATACGACCTGCGATTTTTATAATGTCATCGGCCCATCTTGCTGGTGGATGACCTGCGTTCCTGGTTCCATCTTGGGGCCACCACTCAGTCAGTACCCTGCTCCACATGTCCTGCCCAACTCCATTTGAGTCCCAATATACACTTGCTAACATCTTGAACTTTAGTCCGCTTGCGAATTTCGGTATTGGGGACTCGGTCTAGCAGTGTGATGCTAAGCATGCCGCGCTCCATGGTTCTCTGTGCGACTCTAATCCTGTGCACAGTCCTGTTTGCATACTTAGCAGTAATTAAAGTTTTTCAATGCTAGTAAGTAAGGGATTCAAAGAACTATGTTTTAATTATTTATTTTGGGAAAACAAACAGCTTCAAAATGAGAGTACTTGTAGTAAATAGGTACTAGAGAAAAACTAGCCTTAATAAGTTGGCACATGCTCCAGAAAACTAAACAATGACACTAAGCGTAGTATTTGTATGTTCTTAGAATTCCTATGAAAGTTCTTGTTTTTTATCAGATTGGAGCCACAATGTCAGATTTGGACAAACTGTCTGAGCAATACAACTTTGTTTCCAACAAAACCAATGCTCTGCACATGATGAGTGAACAACTTCTAGCTGATCAAAACAAACTATCTAGTATTGGTAAAGTTTTGTTTTTTATCTATGATAATGGCTGTGTTCGTTAACATTTTTAAACAGATAAATTCATAAGCAAATTACAAAGCTTATCCCATTAATATTATGAATTTAAAAGCAAGTTTATAAGTTTGCTTGTTAATCAGTCACATATGAACCAATTTCAATGAAAATTTAATAGGGCTATTTTATGTATGAAGGTCAGCATATAAATAATACAATGTCACAATTGGAAAGCACTACATCTTATTTATTATTAAAACCATTGTTTGATTATTATATCAAATAACAATAGATAGCTAGATATATAAGCAGGTAGGTATTAAAATAGTTTACATAAGCTAACATATAGAACTAGCTGACCCGCCCGTGGCTTCGCACGCATGGTTTGTCAATAAAAACATTATTCTCCTGCTGCACAGTCCGGTAAAAAGTAGTTTATGTCCGAATCCCTGGTTTGTTATGTTGGTGGACTCCCTTTTCCACTTTCAAACTCTGTATGTGGTCCATAATGCGTGAGAGAGTTGACTAAATGGATAGCCAGCCTAACTCCGACCAGAAGCCCAGAAGTTTCCTGGGACCATTACAGGCTTCACGGAGTGACCTTGGATTGTCCAGAATTTCTGCATGTTGTGCTGTTACCCCCACGCATTCCAGGACTACATGGGCAGTTGATTCTTCTTCGGTGAGATATCCCCTGCAGAGTTGGCTGTCTGTTGCTCCCATGATGTAGAGGTGTTTGTTCAGGGGTCAATGTCCTGTAAGGATCCCCACGATGAGCAGTCGACGTGTCAGTTGTGGCCCAACAAAATCTATACTCAACGAATTGGTCTAGCTGTTAAGTCGTGAAAACGTAACGAACAGAGAGACAGAGTTGCTTTCGAATTTATAATATTAGTATAGATACTAAGCAAGCAAAGCTATAGGAAGAAGATAGTGTTTTATAAGAAACTCAATAACCTAAACTCGTCAACTGAGTCTCAATACTTCGTTGAATGTATATTATTTAGAAAAAAGATGGTGTGATGATATGCATGCATTTGAGCTTCCATAGCCGACTTTGGCAATGGATCCCGCGTTGTGGAAGGAAGAAGGGGAGGCCTTTGCCCAGCAGTGGGACAATATAGGTTAGTAAAAAAAAGACTAGAAGAACTAAGGAAAAATCTATGTTTTTCAGGTGATGACATCAAGAACAAGCTACATTACTTCACACAAGTAGAACATTTATCTCAGAGACTGAACAGTCCTACCATGTCGGTCAATAGTGAAGCATTTTTCTCATTGCTGGGCAAGATTGATGAGTGCTTGGATTATATGAGAGCCAATGTGAGTATAAGTCGTTTGTCATATTCTATTCTTGCACACTGGACAAACATCCAAGTACTACCATTTGCCATGCAAGCGACTCGATGCGCTGTGCTAAAGGGTTGTTTGGTTTCGAATAAGGGAAAAGGACACATAAGCTCTTCTTCCTTCTTTTTAAACAGCAAGTGGCTTGTCCTGGGCATGGACTCTTTACAGCCGCTTCTCTCCGCTCTTGTCATTTTCATGACTTTTTAGGCGATCCAGGTTTATTTTCCTTTTAACCTTCATCATCATCATCATCATCAACCTATAGCAGTCCACTGCTGGACGAGTAATAGTAATAGTATCCTTTTAACCTTATAATATGAATTTTAAATAATTTAATTTAATACTAACACTTAGTTTAAATCTTACTAACAAATTATGGATTTTTATGTGATTATAAATGACATATTACATATCAGTTCTGATTTATTTATTTACAAGTTTTCGCCGGTGGCATCGCACGTGTGGTAACTAACCTTAAATTGACTCTAAAGCTGGTCCACAGTACAACTGTTAATAACAAAACAAGGCTTTTTCTTGGTTCTCCTCGAAATAAATACATACTAATATTATAAATTCAAAAGTAACTTTCTTCCCTATTACATTTTCGCGACTGGACAGATATCGATACAATTTGGTACACCTATAAATAGATTATGATGGGATTTAGACATTAACCTACTTTTTACCCAACTGTGCAGAAGGAGGGTAATGTTTTTATTGACAGACCACGCGTGCAAAGCCGAGACGGCAATTATTAATAATATTATAAAGAGGTCAAGTTTGTAAGTTTTAGGGGTAATCTCAGAAACTACTGCACCGACTCTGATAATTCTTTCACTGATAGAAAGCTACACTATTCCCGAGTGCTATAGAGAATCCACATATCGTCGACAAGCGGGTTCTTTGGCGACCTCCATGGTATTAATACCAGTTAGGTTAGGTTGTTATGTATATAGGTTTACCCGTGATCATGGCGCATGCAACTACGTCAAAATATCGGGATACTCAGGAACTCACAAATCATTGTTGTTTTCAAAAATGTTTGCATGATCTACAGATATTTGTTCCGTGTCTGGGTGTTTTTCTATATATTATAAGTATGTATTTACAAAAAAAAAGTATGTAAGTATTCTATCAGTTATCTGGTTCCCATAGTACAAGCTCTGCTTAGTTTGGGGCTAGATAGCGCTGTGTGAAATGTCCAGCGATATTTATATTATTTATATTTATTGTAAATATCCCGTTTTTAGTACAAATAGTGTACACAACCATGAACGGTTCAAAAGGTATATGTAATAAAGAATTTTGATTCTTCTATTTTAGAGCAACTTCAAAGAATCCCACACATACGTAGTGAAGTATCGTCACCTTCAGAGCCGCGCGATCGCCCTCATCAGATCATACGCGAACCACGTACTGGACAGCGCGTGCGACCACGTGGTGTCGGACTCCCCTGACGACCCCGATATTGCGGATACGGCGTATGCGGTCTACTTCGGCAAGTTCCAAGCGGTCGCGCCCAAGCTCCGAGTGCTCATTGAGGAGGTGGAGGCGAGGGCTGATAAAAATAATGAGTAAGCTGAGACAAATGTAGTTTTATAATTTTATTTTCTCAATATAATTACAAATTTACTTATAGAGAAAAATACAATTCATCTTAAAAATAAAAAGGATGTGCGATAGGCGTAGCAAACTAATTTATACACTTTACTGTTTGTAAATTAATACGATATTCCTAAAATATTATTGTTACTGTTTTACAATAATAATATGTGGGTAGTTCTGTATTTGAACAAACAAGATAAATTAAGGGTCTAATGCAGTCCGCACAAGATCGGTCGCTCTAGAAATCTATGGGGAGACCTATGTTCAGCATACCAATTATTGCGATGGAATTTTTTAAACAGGTGTTTAAAAAATCCGTACGAATAATAATTATGTAAGTATAATCGGTATATTGGTTTTGTAAACATGTGTTCAACAGGTGTTTAACTTATTTGTAGTAAGACCCTATCATTTTCTAAATTTGCATTTCATGTTCATCTAAGCGAACTGAGGCGTAAGAGTATAACATCCATCCATAAGATGGTGAGTTGGGCCTACTATTTTTGATGAAGTGAAAGCGTTTCTTACGTTTTCAAGAATAAACGGCTGGCCCGGTTTTGATGAGATAACAAGGAAATACTGTGTATCATGACAAAGGATATAGGATAGTTTTTTTTGATCGAAGCGAGGTAAAGAAAGGTTGCTTGGTAAAGAAAGAAACCATTTTATCCAAAACCACACAGTAAAAGAAATAAAAAAAATCGCAATAGTAACAACATCTTACAACAAACTTAAAAGCTGTTTGGGAATGAATTGGTACTCAGCTCAGCATGATGCTACGGCATGTTAATATGCCGAAGCGCTGGTCTTCCGCTGAGTCCAGTTTAGAAACCTCACGTACATCTTGATCAAGGGTAGATATAATAAAACTATTGCTAAAATATAACCAAACATACAACATAATTATATACAAATAATTAACAGCTAGTTATTATAAAACGGATGATAAATTTAGAATTTATACTAATGATTATAATAAATCACGAAAGTTTTGTTTGTAAAACAGTAGGTAATTATGTAATTACCATTTCTAGCTACGCAACTCTACTGTGGGAGCTGCAGAAAGAGTACACAACCCGGCGCGCGCGAGTGGCTGGCGACGCTCTCAGCAACGCTCTGCGCGGCGCGGTCGCTCGGCTCGCGCGCGACCACTGCGCACTCACGCGCTGCGCATGCTCGCTGCTCGCGCACGCGTGCCGCGACGAGTGCGCGCTGGCGCGGCATCTGTTCGCGGCGTCCAGCGCCACCCAGCCGCACGCCCCGCCCGCGCCCTTACAGTCAGTATTGTCTAATCCAGGGTGTCTCAAAGTGGGGTACGTGAACCCCACTTTGTAGGGGTTCGCCATTCGACGGCAGGGGGTTCGTGATAAGATTTACGTAATAGTGGCTTAATGACTGGCAGGCACGTGCGGCGCACATGGTGGCGCGTGCGCGACTGAATTCGTCGCTCGCTCTCTCAACTCTCGCTCGACTTGATACCGAGTCGGAATTAAGGTTAAAATTGTCCAAAATTACTCCTACAATTTGCGACAAGAATCAAGCACACCCATCACATTAATATTAAAAAGATATTTCTTTGGGCACTTTATTTGTTCGTTACCTTTTATTGAAATAAAAACCTTATTTTCTTCAACAGTCAATTTTATTATTTTCTTTGGGGGGGGGGGGGGGGGGTTGATAAACACTGGTCTAATCCAATCCCATTGACAATTTGGAATTGACCCGCAGTTATCAGAATAAATACATTTTAATTGAATACTTTTCGTTTTATTTTCAGAGAATACCTTCAATCTCTATGCAACGTTCTGTACGAGACGCTGCGGCCTCTGATCATCCACATCAACCACCTGGAGACGCTGGCGGAGCTGTGCGTTATACTGAGAGTGGAGGTCATCGAGGAACAAGTTAATAATGATCGTGAGTTATTATGATTATTATTTTTATAAATTATAGGCTAACTTTAAAAATAATAATAATAAAAACGTTTATTTTGCGTCATAAGAGTAGAGATGGCGACCTAAACAGTTTCAGTTTGGTTTCATGATAAAATTAGTAAAAAATTGGTAAAAGATTAAAAATACTAAGTTTAAATTGGAATCAGTTTCAATAAACGTACTGTGTATCTACTTTCCTTTGATACCTAACTACCTAATTAATTTAACGCGTGACTTGAGGACGAACGCGTTCAGGAATGCAATAAACTGATGTTTATTTTAAAGTCGTCGCCTGCAATTATCAAAATATACAAGCCTGTTTACCTCCTATATCCTTCGGTAATCGACTACGACTCGTACCTCCTTGAAAAAGAATCAAACTTTTATCACGTTTTCAAGGAGAAATGTGTCGTAGCTAGTTACTGACGGATATAGAAACCCGTCATTAGTCAAGTTTGGCGAAAATTGGTCGGTGCATAAACCAGGTTTGGCGGACGACAAGTAGATTAGAATTCCGCCATCGAAAAGGGGAGCTCTCGCTACCGATTGACCTTTGGCTCAGGGTCCTAAGACCAAGAGGTCTTGTTGAGAAGTATTATATGTTACAATCGTTAGAATATTTCGTTTGCGTGATCTAGGATTGGTTCCTCTAATTACCGTTAGATGTCGTCGTCTCCGTATTGACGCTCGCTCTGTAGGTTAGGTTGATGTCAAGTTGTTCCATGTAGTGATAGATGTCGCTACACCAGGTTTATAGATATTGTGTAGTTAGTATTTTTTAAACATTCGCGATCACTCTACATAATTACTGATTAAAACGGGTATTTATCGCGTATGTACCTTTTTTATTTGTTATCCCGACGGTCACGGGCGGACTGGAGTACTTGGAGCTACCGTTGAGAAGTGATGGCAGCTGCAGCAACTACCCTCACTTAGTCTTCAGAATTAGAAATGTCCTCGTTCATATTACGACACACTACACTAACCGTATCCACGCACTGAGACGACCGATCGCGACGCGCACACCTAGCAATTACCGGGTTCCAGGACGCTGAGAGTCTATAGCCATCTTCCCGATTGAAATTTGGAAATTTCTTGATTTCAATCGCTTCACGAACCATTATCTTGTAATTATGCCATTCACTAGAGAGAACCAACAGATCATGAAGTTCAATCCAATTCATCACTTCTCGACGGTAGCTCCAAGTATTCCAGTCCACCCGTGACCACGTCTGTTACAACACAGCCGAAACGTCGGGATAACAAATAAAAAAATACATACGTGATAAATAGCCATTTTAATGAGTAATTTTGTGTAGTTTAGTTGTTTTGGTATGTTATCAGGTGAAACGTTAAGTACATTAGGCGTGGCAGCGCGCGCCCTGCTGCAGGACACGCAGGAGCGGCTCGTGTTCCGCGCTCACGTGCACCTGCGCGCCGACGTGCTGCACTACCGCCCCGGCGCCGGCGACCTGGCCTATCCACACAAACTACTGATGATGGAGGTATTATTATCCCTCTGTGTTCCACTGCTGAGCAAAGGCTTTCCCACCTTCTTCCCAGCGCCAAGATGGTCCAATCTGCTCGGAAGTTAGTGAGCTCGTCCATCTTTTCCTTGGTCTGCCGCGACGTCTTCGGGCTGTGTCAGGGTTCCACTCGGTGGTCAGCTTGGCCCACTGATCCTTCATACGGCAAACATGACCAGCCCAGTCCCACTTGAGCTTGGCTAACAAAAAGAATATATTTACTTAAACACCACTTGATATTTATTTATTCAATTAGAACGGAATTATACTAATCACGAACAAATACATGATGAAATAAACAAATCACACTTTCCCACTAATATTATAAACGCGAAAGTTTGTATGGATGCATGTGTGGATGTTTGTTACTATTTCGCGCAAAAACCACTAAATGGATTTTAATGAAATTTGGTATGTACGTAGATTATAACCTGGATTAACAATTAGTCTCCTCTTAATTAACAAACCATGCGTGCGAAGCCGCGGGCGGAAGCTAGTAATATTATAAAAGTGATGTTTAGATGTTTGTTTGTTACTCAATGACGTTGTAATGGCTGAACCGATTTCGATGTCATTTGGTGTGTTGATAGATTATAAAGGGGATTCAAACGTGGGCTTTTTTTTTTGTAGACAAACAATGCGTGCGAAGCCGCTGGCGGAAGATAGTCAATATTATGACTGACGTCGTATAAAGTTTCTGACATCTGCGCTAGGTACAAAGATCTGTGTTACAGAAGTCAGTGGCTTCTCCCATAATAGAGGTTACTTAGTTTTAAGGTATGATTCCGATCTTGGCAGCAAGCAGCAGTGCTGCCGACATCGGAATCATACCTTTAGTATTATAATTATTTACTGCATGATGGTGCTATGATTATTATATATGTGTGTGTGTAGGTGTATGCAAGTGTGTGTGTGTGTGCGACAGTGAGTATTTGATGTTTATGTTTTTGAAGATACTTTAATTTTAATGATTCCAGTAGTGGTAGGTGAGGCCCAAAAGGGTTACTATTATACTTGTGGAAATCTTATTGGTCAGATTTGACAGGAGTGAAGATAGTATCAATGAAGAACAGAATCAAATGGCATTGGAATCCTGTCGAAATATTAATATAGGAGTAACTGGTGTTTCCGTGTGTAATTTTTTACACGTTCACTTGTGAGGTTTCTAGCTGATGTTGACGCGAATGATGCACCCACAAAAACTTATGGCGGTATCGTTCTTAATAAATAACGCTGGACATTTCACTCAGCGCTATCTAGCCCCAAACTAAGCAGAGCTTGTACTATGGGAACCAGATAGCTGATAGAATAACATATTTTTTTTTTGTAAATACATTCTTTTAATATAAAGAAAACACCCAGACCCGGAACAAATCTCTGTAAATCATGCAAACGGTTCCGCAGCGGGAATCGAACCCGCTACTTCTTGCACCTCAGCTGGCTATTCGCCTACTACGCCACGGAGGTCGTCAAAATGTAAATTGTTATTTGTATCTGTTTCAGCAAATAGCTTTCGCAATCCAGCAAGAGCAAGCTCTCCGGCGCAGTGACTCTCGCAACTCCATGATATCCGAGATATCAGCCAGCTCCGCCGAAGTGGGCCACTTGACGGCGGAGGGGCAAGTGGCGGAGGGGGGGCGGCGTGCGGTCGGCTCCCCCGCGGATCTGCACGGCATGTGGTACCCGGGAGTCAGGCGGACGCTGGCGGCGTTGTCTCGGCTTTATAGATGTCTGGAGAAAAAAGTTTTCCAAGGTAAGCTATTATGGTATCTTACTTCGCTATGACGAGACGACACCACAGTCTTTTTCTTCCATAAAGTCCTCTCCATTCTAAGGTTGTCTGGAAGAAATCGCGTTGAATGATAAGGCCGCCCAATGTGCATCTTGTGTTTTAGTTTTAATTAGTATTTTATTCAGCAATTGGTGTACTATAAAGAGTTCGCCCGGCTCGCATAACGATTCCTAATTATAATTAGCGACTAAACATGTTTAAATTTGATCTATCTTACTATTATGTAAATGTATTATGTGTATTCGTGACAAATAAATTATTGTCTATATCTATCATGATATCATGACCAAAGATTTCGCTAGAAGTGGGGCATCTGTCGGCAGAGTGGCAAGTGTCGGCAGATGTAGGGCAAGTTGCTGTGCACCATGGTGTACACTTGCTTGACAAGTAACTTTTTAACATAAATATAACCAACTTAACTGAACTGATATTTATGAAATTTATGACCTATCTGTAAGTAAATCCATTAAAAAAAAATACAAATCGGTTGATAAATGACGGAGTTCTCATAACAAATATTTAAAAGAAAACTAATAGAGAATCTCTTTTTATTGAAGTCGGTTAAAATAACTTTAATTCAGCAAGCAAAAATTAATATTGATAAGTTATCGAAGAGACTTAGTTCTGCGGCATACGCAGTCAAAAAGATCAGTCTCTTTACAGACGTAGACGCAGCTAGACTAGTTTACTTCAGCTACTTCCACAGCATTATGTCATACGGTATACTGCTGTGGGGGAGTGCTGCAGATATAAACACCGTTTTTGTGCTGCAGAAGAGGGCTGTTCGTGCAATTTATAATATTGTTTAAAGGGCAAGGTGTATGCTTTTACAACAAACTCTCAAGGGATGTACAAAAATTGACAATTAATAAATTTAAAAACGTAATTAAACAAAATCTTTATAAAAAAGCCTACTAAAAATTATCGGATTATTTAGATGATAGAGAAGCTTGGGATTGAAATTGCTTCAAAATGTTACAATTTAGACATCATTTATTTTCTGTATTGTTATGTATTTTAAAAGGATCATTAAGAAAAACAACCAGTCTTGTTTCTTGTCTTTCTTTCCTGGCTTGGTCGCGAAGGAATAGGCAGTAAAATTGACATTTCAAAGTGATCCTTGTGATTTTAATGAATAAAAAGAAAAAATAAAAAAAAATCCTCAAAATATCTATTTTTTATTTATTTAATCATTTGCAGAAATTTGTTGTATTTTTATTATTTAGTTTTGATCTCATTAATAGTCTTGCTTTAATGAGTTAGGTGTGTGCAATGTTTAGCAGTTATATATTTTATTTAAATTTTTTATTTTGTTTTCTGTGAATCTTGTAAACTTTTATTGATCGAGCGCAGCGAGATCTGCAAATCAACTTGGGCAAATCGGCGTTGTATGTATGTTTGTTTGTCCGAGAATAACTTTCGAAGGGTTTGTCCGATCATCGTGAAATTTGCTATATAGGTAGGTAATGATGGCACAATTTTGTTGTGACTCAATGAGCTAAAAATTTTGGGGGGTTGTTGAGATATTGGGGTTCAAGAGGGGTAAAAAAAATGAAAATGAGACTATAAGGTCAAGTGAGACATCAAATGAAAGGTCTTTATTCGTACATTTCAGCCCCGTTTTTACTTTTAGTAAAGTTTTTGTAGTTTTTGAGTTATTAGCCATAATAAAAACTAAACTTTGACAAAATTCACAGGGTTCACAGTGCTGTAATTTGGTGTGCGTGTAGCTTATGTATCACAAATATAGGCAAAAGTCTGATATCCAGAATAACTGCTATTTGTACCCCAAAAAAGAATAACCAATTAACATGAACTCCCGTTACCTGTAATTTGAATGAAACTGTAGGTCAAGTTGGTTGGTTTCATTTCGTGGCAATAATTTGATAGTCAAAGATTATGAATAATTTTTCTTTGTTTCTATGGTAGACTCGTGAGATCTCAGTTCGGGGCCAACCACTAGTGTTAAATAAGAATGTAAACGCGTGTTTCTATTTTCTGGTGGTCACACTCACTAAATACGTCACATAATACCAGCGCTACAGTAGCTATACGTTACATTGGCACACCGTTGAGTGACGACCTATTTTGTAGGTCTTGTATGTGGTATAAGTATAACTGTTGTATTCATAAAATGTAAAAATGGACACAAAATAAATATTTTTCTATTTCTATTTTTAATAGTTAATATAACAATATAGTAGCGTCAAAATCTAAGTATCTTACCACAAAAAAAAAATAAACTCTGTTCAGCGCGTATTTAAAAAAATCCTATACAAAACTTGCTAAGGGATTTTTAAACACGCTTTTAACAGTTGTTTAACTTTTTTGTGGTCAAGGTTAAAATTTAGTTATTGTTAGACCTCAAATATTGTATAACTTTTGAAACTATCATGGTTATGAACACTAATTGTACTAAAAACGGGAAATTAACCATGATTAGTTTACCACTACACAACGCTATTCGTCACGCCGGAGATCGCGACAAATGGAAGAAGATTGTACAAGAAAAAATCATGCAATGCGGTCACGACCCTCTACATTGAGGAAACGATGCACAGAGAGAGAGAGAGTTTACCCGTGATCATGGCGCATGCAACTGCGTCGAAATATAGGGATACTCAAAACTAAACAAATCTTTGTAAATATCCCGTTTTTAGTACAATTAGTGGTCAAATATTTTTTTTTTTCATAAGTTAACTGTATTGTTAACAGGACTGGCCCAAGAAGCGATCTCACTGTGCGTGCAGAGCGTCGACAGCGCGGCCAAACAAATATCCAGCAACACGACCAGCATCGACGGCGAACTGTTCCAAATCAAACATCTGCTCATCCTGCGCGAGCAGATCGCGCCCTTCCAAGTCGACTTCATCGTCAGAGAAACCACGCTAGACTTCACCAATATGAAGAATGCTGCGTACGGACTAATGCAGAAACCTAGACAGATATTTTCGCTTAATTCTAATAATGCCTTGTTGGAGTTTCTGTTGGAAGGAACGCCGACTGTGAGGGAGCTGCTGCTGGATTCTAGGAAGGAAGTGGATCGCCAGCTGAAGAGTTGCTGTGAAACCTTTATTAAAGATGCTACTGAGATTCTGACGGGACCAATGCATGCTTTTATGGAAATGGTTGGTTGTAATCTAAATATATAAAACAAAGTTTGGTTAGTTACACCATTTATAACTCAACGGCCGAACCGATTTTGATGATCTTTGGTTTGTTGGATTTGTATCCGCCCCGAATAGCAGAATATCTATTAAAATATGGGAAAATTTCACGCAAAAAAAAATTATGTAAATTCACTTTCTCAATCATAGATGCAGCTAATGATGGCCGATTGACAATTACACCGGCGACGTCCATTGGCAGCCCGCGTCATATGCATTTCAAGGGGGTACGAAGTTCGCCGGGTCAACTAGTAATAGTATAAAGTAGTGAAAGTGTTCGTGTTAAATATATGAGAAAATAAATTATCTTCATAATTTCTTTTTGCGTGAATTTATACGATATTTTAATAGATAATCTACTATTTGGGGTGGAGACAAATCCAACAAATCAAAATCGGTCCAGCCCTTCTTGAGTTATAAATGGTGTAACAAACCCGACTTTGTTTTATATATTACTAGCTGACCCGGCCGCAGCTTCGCACACGTGTTTTGTCCATAAAAACATTACCCTCTTGCGCAGTCGAGTACAAAGTAGCCTATGTTTCAATCCCAATCTTAATCTTACTTTATACGAAATTTCATTGAAATCAGTCCTGCCGTTCTTGAGTTATAAATGATTTAACTAACCTGACTTTGTTATATATATATATATATATAGATAGATATAGATTAATTGACAGTACACTAACTCAAAAGGTTTGGCACTCTTGTCTTCTCAGTATGTCCGAGTATCCGGGAGTGATAGTACCTTGTATTGTCTGTCCGCAGCCTCCGGCTCCGACTCCGGCGCCGGGTCCGCCCCGCGCCGAGGAGCTGGCGCGCGTGGTGAAGGAGGCGCAGCGCCGGATCAAGGCAAGCCTCGCACCCTTGCAGCGCTCCATGCAACTCTACCTCGCTAATAAAGAGACTGAGTTTATACTCTTTCGACCTATACGGGTATGTACCTGTTTCACATACACACAGACAATCATTTATTTGCTAAATACCACACTTTATACATTTACAACAGATCAGTGAGTTAGTAAGCTGTGTGGTATAGCAGCAAAAGGGCCTCGACTCAACATTATGTCAACTGGCTTAGCAGTTGACGCTGTTATTCTGCCGAGACCGCTTATAGCAGGTTCCTATATCTGTTGGTAACCAGCTACGACTCGTTTCTCCTTGAAAACGTATCAATAGTTTGACACTTTTACTTGTACACAATACTTGATAAGCTGCTTGCTGCTTGAAAAAAAGGGAAGCAGGACCTGGAGGACCTGTCTTGATTCCGAACGCAATAAATTAAATAACCAATCTGCCTAATAGTAGTCGCATATGATGTGTAACATCTGACCACCGCGCAAGCTCACTGGTCAAATCAAATAGCGCGCGCTTCCTCGGTTTCTTGTTACACATTTCCGTCCCTTTTGCCAAAATCACTCCCACAAACCGAGAGGAAAGATGTTACACATCAAAAATAAGAAAAGCCGAGGAGTATAAATTATTACAATATTTTATGCAAACATTTTTATCGCTCACCGACAATCAACCTTCTGCTTGATTGCGTGATTGTGGGCATCCAGACTATGCCCCACCTGCTTAACTGTCCTTTGTGCCCTACGACCCGCACAAGGGACGATCTCAATAAGGCTACCATAAATGCAATAGACGTGACCGGTTCTATTCAACCTTAACATGAACAATTGCGAATTGAAATATGTTGTAAGCTACACGAAAGAAAGAGGCCTGGATGACGTGGAATGAGACATAGGTTACTTTTTACTGACACCACACAAGCGAGGCCTAGCGTGTAAATCTATTCAATTTTAAATACTTTTTTCACAGAACAATGTAGTTGGCTACTTCATCCAGATAGAGCAGCTCCTGGCGACCGGTGGCTACACATACGAAGACTCCCTGATCGTGGCCTGTCCCACCCCGGAGCAGGTCTCCGTCTTCATATCCTCAGCCAGCCTCATTAGCCACAGTGAGCTGGTGCAGCCGTACGGAGTGAAAGCCAAGAGTGTGGTTAAGAAGCCTAGCATTAGCAGTATTGAGAAGGCAGCTAGTGAGAAGACAGATGATATGGTTACAGTTTAATATTTTCTTATTTTTTCTCAACTCTTTCCACCTATCCCAATACTTGGCAGATTTTCACCTTTCAATATTAAAACCATTGGAGCGATGTCATCGCGCCAACGCTTTGGTGGCCCGTTTAGTGTAATTTAATTTATTATACTTTTTTATCCTGTTTTCTGTGGCGAGGGGGAAGTAATGTCTGACATGCAAGAGGGTTGCAGGTTTGCCCTTCACTGTGAGACAATTGTTTGCATGATCTACAAACATTTGTTGTGGGTATTTTGATACTCTTAGTTCCTGATACAGCTAAAACCAGCTTTACACTAAGCAATATTTAGATTAGACAGGCTAAATTCAGAGACTAAATTCAGCATGTCGTCTTATATATGTACATAAGTGTGAAATTAGTGTGAGTCTAACTGGCTAAACACATATTTACTATATTTTTCAGTGTGTTTTTCATTTAGCCTGTCTGAACATTGCATAGTGTAAAGCTGGTTTAATAGAGATGAAAGGAATAGATACAAGTCTGGTACTATTAACAGGTTAGCTGTCCCGAAGCAAGTTTCGATCTTCTTTGTACACATCCTCGTAGTAAATAATGACAGCTAACGCTCATGAAGTTTCGTATTAAGTTACGTCATTCTCTTCAAGTATTTTATGATACTTTATGTGTCCTAGTGATTGAAATTAATTATATCGATAATTTACTAATGCTACACATAATATAATTATTAAAAAAAATTATCGATAGATCGATTGCATTATCTACATCATATACGGCCATGAGGAACATATGCCTCATGGACGTACCAGTGCAATCACCCATGAGGCACATGTGCCTCATTGGACAGCTAACCTGTTAATTACCCTTGTATGTTATAATTATATAGGAAAAAATTTAAACAAAAAACTACGAAAAAAACTAATTATTTATTATTTTATGTACATTTAATTACTTATTGAACTATAATAAATACAGTTTCACCAAAGACAAGTGTTTTATTAATAAAACAACAGACATGGGAGCTATTGTTTAATGCATTTTTCAATAACTGATTTATATAAATAGCGTTTCTAAAAGTTATGCTACAATTTAAGCCCTAAGCCAGTACTGTCCTCCACGGATTCTGGTGTAGTCAGGAAGACCCTCAGTGGGGCCAACAGCAGCGACAACTGGGCAGCGGTCATATAGGTATTTGTAGCAGACGTCACGAACATTCTGTACTGAAACAGAGTCGATACGAGCATCCAACTCATGGATAGGGATGCGACGGTTGTAGCACAGCATCTGACGGCCAATGTCCTCACACACAGGGGTGGTTCCATCAAGTTGGAGAAGCATGTTGGTCTTTAGAAGGTTCTTTGCACGCTCAACCTCACCCTCGGTGACTGATGTACACAGCTTCATCCATTCCTGCTGTACGTGAATCACAAAGTCATCTAACTGCAGAGATTCACCAACAAAGTAGATACCCCACAGTCCAGTGTCCTTGTAGCATGTGTTGAAGGATTGGAAGCTGTGTGCCAACCCAGCACAAGATGCAGCACGAGCCAGGTGGGAGGCGTTGTTGACACCACCACCCTGAGAACGATCCCAAGCTCCAATGAGAGTGTTAGCCACCATCAATGGAATGTTGTCAGCATTGGTCCAGCCAGCACCCTCAACCGCAATTGCAACATGAGCCAGGGGCATTGAGTCGTCGCGGACTCTGATTTCAGAGCCGGTGTAACGGCAAGGAGCTAGATCAGGGATCTCTCCAGCAGTGTTCTTGAGTCCACTGAAGTGTTTGTTGGCCAGAGCCACTAGTTTTTCATGATCTACTCCACCTGCACCCGAGAGCACAATACGGGCAGGCTGGTAGTGAGTTTTAATGTAGTTTTGCAGGTCAGCCTTGGAGATTTTCTTGATGTTTTTGGTGGGTCCGAGGATGGTCTGGCCGAGGGGGGTTCCTTGAAAGGCGGTGGCGTGCAGGTGGTCGAACACTACTTCTTGCAGGTTGCTCTCTACGTCCTGCATCTCCCGGAGGATGACTCCGCGTTCGCGTTCGATTTCGGGCTCAGCGAGGGACGAGTTCTGGATGATGTCAGCAAGGATCTCCACAGCCACTGGAACGTCGTTAGCGAGGCATTTAGCGTAGAATACTGTCTGTTCCCGGGAGGTGTAGGCATTCAAATGAGCTCCCATGTTCTCAACGAGGAGTTCTAGGTCTGTCTGGGATCTTTTGCTGGTGCCTTTGAAGGCCATGTGTTCGAGGAAGTGAGCGACTCCATTGTTCTTAGCGTTTTCGTACCTGGAGCCAGCGTCGATCCAGAGGCCTACGGTGGCGGTCGCGGAGCCGGAGTCCTCGGTGGCCACTCGAAAGCCATTATCGAGGACCGTGAGCCTTGTTGGAGGAACGTTGACTAACGCTTGTTTGTAACCGACAGCTGTCGCTAGGCATCGCACCTGGCTGCCCTGGTTTGAGACTAATCTCAACGTACTTGCTACTTTCAACATTTTCTTGTTTCTGATCCTTGCTCTATGTAATACAAAATTTTTCCTCGCTGATTTACGTAATGAAATGGGCAAAAGCTCTCCGCGAGAGCTGTCAAAAGTGTCAAACAAAGTGTCAAAAGAATGAATGAGCGAGCAAGCAGAAAGGAAATGAAGGAAAGAAGATATCGGGGACTATCAATACGATCGTGATCTAGTATCAATAATAATAACACGGCAGTATCAATATGATCAATATCAGTTCTGCGTTGAGTTCGTGGACGATAATTGTGTCAGTTATTATGATAACAGAATAAAAGCTGCTATCGTTTTAATAGGTATTTGCGATTGCGCTAAAAACTATAATACCATAAAATATATAACATTAATTAAACCCTAAAGCTTGGGCTGTACCACAGATGATTAAATAATAGTTTATTCCAAGTTTATTCACGTCCGGACGTGGCTGAAATCCATGATCCGATCGATGGTATCGAAATCGCGATAGGTACCATCAATATTTCCTTGATATAGATGGGGGACAAAATGCATATATAATAGGTACATATTTACATGACTAAAATAAAAAAAAAAACAGTTGAATAATCTAAAGACCGTTGCAAACGATCTATAAGATAGCTCAACTGCTCCAGGCGGAAGTCTTGGGAACACCAGGCGGAAGTGTTCCCAAGACACTGGCTGGCGGCTGCATTGCCCCGCTGAATTGCAATGCCTAAGCGTTGACTTCAATAATGGATATTGTGATCTCGAGTATCGGGTGTAACTGTGATAGTATTACAGACCCCATCAATAACGAATTATTGTACCAATTAATTTTATAATATATACATAAAAAAATAAGTAACAAAAGTCTGCATTAGCAAAGTATATGATTTTTTCGTGTCCATATGTTTAGAAAAAAGCTAAGATTCTATCTTTAGCGGCAAAAACTGCAAAATTAGTACATACAGCTGGTACATAGCCGTTTCAATATTAAGTGTACTTCAAGCGTAAATTTTTGTAGATTAAATTGGTTGCCATTATTGGCTTGCCATGTGAGTGCTGACATGTAGGACAGTATTGCCATAAAATAAAATAAAACATGTATTATCACACTGTCGGATTAATCCATTTTAGTATTCACTTTTCATAAAAAGTATTGTAACACGACATTAGCATTAATATCACATTCGCCAGACTTTACTAGCAAACAAACAAGGCAATATTTTCGGTGCGTTTTTCATTATGGCAACATTGTTAATATTTTCATTGCATCATCCTTACGTTCCGTTTTACTTGCAGGGCATCATAATAGTTTGATTGAAGGAATTTGTACTGTTTGATTGGATACCTACAAAATACTTAACAGAAAAAATATAAAAAAAATTTCATGACTAAAATACAGAAGAAACAGTTATTCATTAGATTCATTAGCTTACATTAAGTAACAAAATCTTACAAATTCAAATGACATTATAAGTGTAAATATTTTGACGTGTAGGTAGCGCGGGACGAAACGGAACGCTTCCATCAATCAAAAAATCTTTCAATCATTTTCATTTCATCGCACGTAATTTCGTTTCGTGGGATTATTACGAGAGCACAATGTTTAGTAAAGATTGCTACAAATTAAGTTTTGTTATAGATTTCTGGGGCTGTGTGTGCCGTTAGAATTAAGTGTCGGTAGGGTCCCCGCAAGATGCTATTTAAAATTTTAACTGTGATTTAATAAAAATTCGTCATGACTACTATGAAAAATCCTAACTCGTCGTCTACAAAGCTCGCCTTGCTCAACCACATCAAGTACGAGCACCTGGTAGCTGGTATATCAGGAGGCGTTACATCGACTTTAATTTTGCACCCTTTGGACTTAATAAAAATTAGATTTGCTGGTGAGTACAAACTTTTTTTGCCTAGACATGTGAGGTCTCGTGATGATGCAAAGGATATTATGATTTAGGTAAATTGCGAGTGCAAATTAGTACAATTGAATGCAATTGAGCTATAAATAGAAAGGGTGCCTCATTTCCTCATGTTAATGTCTATGACCTTGAACTTCATGAAGTGAAAGTCTTCAGGAATGCTTTGTTTATATTTTTACCTGTGACGGATCAGTCGGTTTGTATCTATAGAATTTTGTAACTTGTTTTGCACGTCACCTATGAGTGCTGGTACAATGTAGCTTGTTTAGAAAACAAGCTCCCAACAGTACTAATACTGATAATGCAAATTCATTTGAACTCATTCATACGATGTTAATACTGAGCATTCATTAGCTTACATGATGTAACAAAATCTTAGAGAAATAATTATCACATCATGATTTTACAAATCAAAATTTATAGTAAATTTGAACACTTTTCTGTACAATATTCTTGTAAAAGATAATGTTATATATAATTCTCATCAATATATAACAAAATGTATTTGTTGCAGTTAATGACGGCCGGACCGCAACAGTACCCAGATATGATGGACTCAGCAGTGCATTCGTCACAATAGTCAAGAAGGAGGGTGTTAAAGGACTGTACCGGGGTGTCACACCCAATGTGTGGGGCTCTGGCTCAGCTTGGGGATTTTATTTTTTGTTGTAAGTACCAAATTTTTACGCTGATGCAAATAGAAAGGTAATAAGTTTGACACCTATGTCTGTTTAGCTAGTTTTAACTGGGGTGGTTCTTAGCTTTATGTGATGAAGAACAGGTCAGCTGATCCGAAGATTATCAGCACTTTTCCTTTTTGGTAATGGAGCTGAAAATTTATGACGGGTTATTTTAAATTTATACAGGGTGAAGGGTGATTAATGAAGGAAATAATTTCCTCAATTAGTCATCCTTGACAGTTGTCACAAAATGGTAGCATCTATTTTTCACCCAGTCCAGTTTAGTTATGTGTAATTGTTCATTATTTTATTTTATTTTCTGTATGTTAGTTTTAGATATGGGCTATGGGATAAATGTTGTCTGAAATATTTTTTTTAATTTTTTATTATACTTGTTCTGAAAAAGATCTCTACTGAGCTAGACTGAAAAGAAAAGATGTAATGCTATTGTGACTGAAAATAATGAAAAATGCCTACTAGAGAGAGATATAACAACAATGCACTTTGTCTGACACAAATCTCATAAATAATTTGCACATAGTTGAAGAACTGCAGAGGTCAAAAAGTAAATCCGTAAGAGCTAGAAGCCAACCCCACTGGTGGAGTTTTGCGGACATTAAGCGCATCCAGCATGGTTTCACAACTTTTATAGCCGTTACTAACATGTCCTCGATGGTATGTGTTTAGTTGAAAAAGGCACCAGTCAGGTTTCCTAATAGAACGCGATTGTACAATCGCAGTCAAATACAAATTGTAAAGTTTGCGTGAACTTTGTTCGTACGAACTTGCGATTAAACATACTGATGTCAAATTGGTGTGCTAAATGACAGTCGCTCAACTTAAATGTTTAAAGGTAAAATGACATGAACGTGCGATGATTGCATCGCAATAATATATAACTAACTATAAGTTTAATTGTCTATGTATTTTTCAGCTATAATGCCATAAAGACATGGATCCAAGGCGGCAACGCTAGGACCCCCCTAGGGCCAGGTCTACACATGCTGGCAGCCGCTGAAGCCGGTATCCTCTCCCTCATCATGACTAACCCTATTTGGGTAGTGAAGACGCGCCTTTGCCTTCAGTACGATGACCTTGAAAGCAAGAGGTATAAAGGAATGGTGGATGGACTGTCGAAGATCTATAAGACTGAAGGTATCCGCGGATTGTATCGGGTAAGTTTTTCATGATTTCTGGCTTGTAAAATACTACTAAATAGAGGAGCATGTATTCTTAAGTATTTCATGTTTTATTAAAGCGACCATCCATGATACAGTTGATATACCTAGCAAAACTTTTATATCAAAAAACTGTATCTCAAGTGTTTTTTTTATTTAGTTATTTTATTTACTTGTGTTTATATTACAATAGCTTAACTAGTAGTTAAAACCTCCTTTTAAGTATATGTATAATACCTACCTGTATCAGGAGACTTCACTCATCTGTAATATAAATTGTTTATAATTAAAATAAGTTTTTTGTTGAAAAATTACTTTTTCAAAACAAGCTTTTATAAAATTTATAATCGGAACCGCAAGAAGATTCAAATGAGCTCAAACACTAGTAGCCTACTATAATCTATTCAGAAGTTCCGTTGTCTAGTATCCGTCTCCATCATGAGACCACCTCCTTGGTACTATATTATTGCATTGTCACCAAAGTTACATATGTATTCCAAATTTCAGCTCTAATCGGTTGAGGGGAACGAGTTTAAAATTCAGTTGCAAGATTACACCCGGACAAACATACATACATTGCAAGTTAATAAAAATCTTGTAAAATATGTGTAACTTATAAAAAAACATAAAAACACTAGCTGTTGCCCGCGACTTTATACGCGTTGCACTACTAAATGTGTAGGTACCTAGAAATAAAGAAAAACTAGTGTAAAGTGGTAACGAAGGCCAAAACAATTTTGTATAGAATCTTGACACCCCATTTTTATCCCTGGGACCTGTGAGTGGGATTAGTATTGTTACGAGCTGAGGGTTCGGGATAAAATAATGGGATTCGATTTAACCAAAATAACACTTTTATTCAACACTAAACGATGAATACACGAACTTGGTCACACGTAATCACAACACACTAATTCACACCACTTAAAGTCACCGAAATGATCGCACGTATAGCTTAATCCAGACTGACTCGTGAGCAACTACGTTCACGCGAGACCCTGCTCCACGTCAGTCCTCCAGGGCCTCGCTGAGACTCACTCACTCAGACTGACTCAGTCTGACTGAGACTGACTCACAACTGACTGTCCGGCCATCTCTCCGGCCTATTTATATCCACACATTTCGATTGTTCGAGAAGGATCTCGATCGTTCCAGGAAAAGGGTCGGTCCCTCGACACAATGGCCACTCCATTGTGCGCAACCGCAGACAATAACAACAATAACGCAGCAAGACAAAAGCGTTCGAGAAGTTACGATTATTACTCATTGTTTAACAGCCTCGGCGTAACACTGCCCCCTCCTAAAACATGCTCGTCCCGAGCATTCTTAGCCTCATATCGCGGCAGCCGATCAACACGAACAATTTTAGGCGCACCTCGCGCTGAAGATGTAGCAACTAGAGGAGCCACATTGCCGTCTCCAGTACTTCAGGACACCCAGAGTCCCTTTCTCATCAGCGATCCCAATTCCAGCCTCCAAAACACGGCTCTCATGATTTCTATCTGTTCTTTCACTTCCTGGAATTACTTTCCAGATAAACCGAACGATTCCCTCATCAGTCGAGCCCAATTCCAGCCTCCAAAACACGGCTCTCTTGATTTCTATCTGTTCTTTCACTTCCTGGAATTCCTTTCCAGATGAACCGAACGATTCCCTCATCAGTCGAGCACGCTCTTATGGCTAACGTCGCTGATCTTCCTGTTGACGACGCTGCTCTTCTTTATCCTGACGTCGCTGTTCCTCTTGCAACCGAGTCTGCTCTACCTGTTCATGTCGCTGTTCCTTCTGCAACCGAGCCTGCTCTTCCTGTTGACGACGCTTCTCTTCTTAATGCTGACGGCGTTGTTCCTCCTGCAACCGAGCCTGCTCTTCCTGCTGACGACGCTGCTTTTCCTTATCCTGACGTCGCTGGTCTGCCTGCAACCGAGCCTGCTCTTCTTGCTGATGACGCTGCTTTTCTTGACGACAAAGCATTGCCATAATAGCAGCAATATCGCCTGTCACAGGAGCTTGCCCCACGGATGATGATGATGATGCTCCAAATGATTCGGCGGCGGCTAATTCCATCTCCATCGCCTGACGACTCTGCCGAGCTTCTTGAACCGGAGACTCCCCAAACCGCCTTTCATCCATTTCCTGTTGTCGTTGACCTCTCGTCCTGACACCGTCCACGTTATCCTTTGGGAGAACCGGCATTATTTTATCCCACTTCTGACACCAAATTGTTACGAGCTGAGGGTTCGGGATAAAATAATGGGATTCGATTTAACCAAAATAACACTTTTATTCAACACTAAACGATGAATACACGAACTTGGTCACACGTAATCACAACACACTAATTCACACCACTTAAAGTCACCGAAATGATCGCACGTATAGCTTAATCCAGACTGACTCGTGAGCAACTACGTTCACGCGAGACCCTGCTCCACGTCAGTCCTCCAGGGCCTCGCTGAGACTCACTCACTCAGACTGACTCAGTCTGACTGAGACTGACTCACAACTGACTGTCCGGCCATCTCTCCGGCCTATTTATATCCACACATTTCGATTGTTCGAGAAGGATCTCGATCGTTCCAGGAAAAGGGTCGGTCCCTCGACACAATGGCCACTCCATTGTGCGCAACCGCAGACAATAACAACAATAACGCAGCAAGACAAAAGCGTTCGAGAAGTTACGATTATTACTCATTGTTTAACAGCCTCGGCGTAACAGTATGATTAAAATGAATTCTCGCAATTTTAACTACAATCCATAGATTTTCAACTGTGCGCTTCTGTGCTTAGATAGCAGAAGCCTGTAATTAATTTCAGATAAAGTAGGTATGAATGGTTGGTTTTTATCATTTGGCTTAGGTACATAATTTACATAAGGCTTTACTGAACTGGTAAGCTATAACGTTTTCTTGCCCTTTAAATACCATCGTATTTCTGTCACAAATAAACAAACGTACCTTATTGACAAATACTGACCTTGTTCAAATAAATTCAATATTGTACCATCAGGCCAGAGTTCATAATTTAAGCAACCTTGCTCTTATTGATATTGGTTTGATCTACGCTAAGTTACCGTCGGCGTCGGTTTGTACCGGTAATACATTAAGGGTTGACGTCAGCGGTTACTTAGCTGTGGCTGGGCTGTCCTGCCTTTTAACAACTAGTGTCTGCATTAGACTTCGCTCGGGTTTGACAATAAAATATTACCCTCCTTCTGTGTAGTCGCGTTAAGTGTATCCTATTTCTCAAGTCCATTCATAATCTTTCTAGGTATATAGGTACCAAATTCCATCGAAATCGGTCGAGCCGTTAAGTCGTGAAAAAGTAACAAACAGACAGAGAAACAGAGTTACGTAGATTATAACCTGGATTAACACACAGGCTACTTTTTGTTGACAAACAACGCGTGCGAAGCCGCTGGCGGAAGCCAGTTATACATATTAACCTTTCTCTTGAAAACTCTTATCTATTTCTGAAAACTGCATTAAATAAATAATAAATAAATATTACTGGACATTTCACACAACGCTATCCAGCCCCAAACTAAGCAGAGCTTGTACTATGAGAACCAGATAACTGATAGAATACTTATATACTTTTTTTGTAAATACATACTTATAATACGAGGCATGCCTTTTAAGTTTTGTCGTTTGAAGAAAAAAACACATCTAGAACCTTATAGTACTTTTTATTGTTTTTCAAAGTATTCACAACGTAGCTTAAAACACTTTTCCATTCGCTCAAACCAGTTATTATAACATTTATTCCACTCTAAAGTGGGGTGTTCAAAATGGCTGTCTTGAAAGCGTCGACTGCTTCTTCACCGGACTGGAACCTTTGACCACGAAGACTTTTCTTAATTTTAGGAAATGTAAAGAAATCGTTAGGGCTTAGGTCAGGACTGTATGGAGGATGGTCAAGAATTTCTACTTTTTCCTGCTTCAAATACTCAATCGTTTGACGAGCGCTGTGTGAGCTTGCGTTGTCGTGGTGCAGGATGATGCGTCGCTTTGAGTTAGATTTTCGAAGTTCGGCGATGACTTGTGGTAAACAAACTGTAGTATACCACTCTGCGTTAACCGTTCTACGATCTTCAAGTGCAATAGTCGCAACATGGCCGGTTTTTCCAACGAACGTGGCCACCATCTTCTTTGAAGTGCTTCGAGAACGAACAACTTTAGTCGGCTTTGGCTCGTCTTGAAAGACCCAGATTGTAGATTGTTGTTTGGTATCAGGATCGTAGGCATAGATCCAAGATTCGTCACCACTTATGATGTCGTAGACGTGATTTGACTCCCCTCGGTTGAACCTTTGCAGAGTTTTCTTACACCATCTGACGCGGGCCGCCTTGTGATCGTCGGAAAGCAGATGCGGTATCCAACGGCAAACTAGCTTTCTCACACCAAGCGCTTCATGCAAGATCTTCTGAATGGTTGTCCCTGAGATGCCTAATAGAGCCTCTATCTCTCGATACGTCACATGACGATCTTCGAGAATTAGTTGTCTCACAGCAATGATGTTATCTTCAGTGAAGGCGGATTTTGGGCGTCCTTCGCGAAATCTGTCACTAACACTAGTATGTCCACGCTGGAATTCTAAATACCAGC
Organism: Philereme transversata; assembly: GCA_963924445.1. Lineage (NCBI taxonomy): Eukaryota > Metazoa > Arthropoda > Insecta > Lepidoptera > Geometridae > Philereme > Philereme transversata. The sequence continues at coordinate 20,134,907 of OZ004342.1, forward strand.
GTTCGACAGTCCGCAGACATGGGGCTACATCACTGAACACAGATGTTAGCTCTTCTAAACACTGAAGCCGTGTCAGGCCTCTTCTAAATTTGTAGAAAATTATTACACGAACATTTTCCTTAGAAAGATTCATTTTCGTACGTGACCTGACAGATTCAAATCGAAACTGTGACTAAACAATAGCATTAATCCTAATACTTTCAACTGTTTTGAGATTCAAAATGTAAACACATCCGAATATAGAACAGTTCCAAATTCAAAATTGCCGGAAAATATGGAAACGACAGAACTTAAAAGGCATGCCTCGTATGTATATAGAAAAACATCCAGACCCGGAACAAATATCTTTAGATCATGCAAACATTTGTTCCGCAGCGGGAATCGAACCCGCTACCTCCTGCGTCTTAGCCAGCTATTCGCCCACTGCGCCACGGAGGTCGTCAAAATCATCAAAAAAAATCATTAAAAAAATTAAAGCATTAAAATCCGTTGAGTAGTTTAAAAGATCTAAGGTGACAGACAATGGAAGCGACTTCATTTTATACTACATATGTAAAGAAGATGACTGATGAGATGTCGGTTAAAAAGTTGTTTTGTCATGTCGTTAGTATTCGGGGGGGTCTTGTCTGACGACGGATTAGGCTGCTAACTTATAGCAATTTTCTTCCTTAAGCATCAAACTTTCGCACGTACAATATCAGTAGGAAGTGGAATTAGTGGTGAAGTACATCCCATTTATATACAACCTAGCTGTTGCCCGTGACTTCGTACACGTTACATTACTAAATGTGTAGGTAACCTAGAAATAAAGCTAAACTCGCTGTTGCAACTTGACACCCCATTTTTATCCCATGGGAACTGATTTATAGATAAAAGGCCTATATGGTAATCCAGGTCCATCTACGTATATACCAAATTTCATCGAAATGGGTTCTGATGAAACGACGTGAATGAGTAACAATAAAACAAATAAATAAACAAACATCCAAACTTTCGCGTTTATAATATTAGTATTTAGATAATACAAAAAACAAAAAATACAAAAAAACAGTGAATCGTCTAAAGGCCACTGCAAAAGATCTATCTAGATAGCTCAACTGTTCCAGATCGCTATCAAACAGAAGTGTTCACAAGACACTGGCTGCATTGCCCCGCTGAATTGCAATGGCAATTAATCTGATGTTTTTACTTCTCAATTTACTACATACAGTAACGAAATAACCCTGGAGCTAGACTTAGCGCAAGACAATAAAATTATAATTACTTCTGAAATTATGTATGTAGCACGAAAAACAATAAATTTTATCAGTTAACAGTAAATAATCGGCAAATGAAATCTAATATTTGTTATCTAAAACTTATGCCAATTTTACAATTACTTTGATATTTTCATTCAAACATATATTTTTAGAATCTTTCAACAAAAGGCAAGTGTCTGTTTACTGCGTTCTCAATTTTATGAGGGTGACCATTTACCTGCATATTGCATTGTTAAAGTCTTGTTTACGACTTATGTAAATTCACACCATTTTATTTGTTGGTCAGTACATTATACTCAAATAGTTATAGCACATATAATTAGGTAATATAAACACTATCGACTAACATACATACATTTAAAGGAACCTTCGCAATTATGTTCATTAATAAAGTAGTACGCGTGTCGGACCACGCTCAGTGGTGTATAGTTAACTGTAAACAGTTCATATAATGTTAATATACAATTAGTCAACTGCAATATTAACTTTGTATTTTAAAATGACTAAGGCCGCAAATTCGGAATGGCGGTGCTTGCAGCGGGGCGTTGTTTTGAGCGTGCACGCTCGACTACCGATCAGTGTTCGGCGTTTTAACGAGCGTGTACAAGTCTACAACAATACACGTGTCTCGTTCCTTTGACGTGACGACCCTTGCCCTTGAACGGTGGCCTCCGATTGGTAGACACACTTGGACGCCTCGCTTGCAAGCGCGCTCTAGCGAAAACTAGTACCGTGCACGTTGAACGCGACGTTGCACGCGACAATGCACGCTGGAACGCTCCGATGCACGCGCCGCCGGCCGGCGCCGTTCTACAAGATACAGCTGTATTGACTACGGAAGCCTGTGTGGTCCGACACGCACTTAACCAATTTATTCATTAGAGAATGTATGTTTTAGAATCTAGTATCTAACTAAAGCCTCGTGTAAAAGTATAGCATACTGACTGACCAGCCCCGGCCTTTAGCACTCAGAGATAGTTTAGCTTAGTTTAATAATTTAGGTTCAGTGGTTTTTGATATTACCTTCCTATAAACTTCTTTATAATAATAGTATATAAGGAAAATTTTAATTAAATCGCACATGTTTATACGGTCCTTGTTTAATAATCTCTAACATTATGACATTATCATTGCTGTGATTGAGTGCATTTTCTTTCGTCCTTCAGACCAGCAACTATCTTATAAATGTTAAAAGATCTCCACTTGAACACGTGGTGACGCTTTAATGTGATTGGAAAGTTATTTATTGATAGCAAAGGTTAAAACACGGATTGTGTAATGGAAAGTTAGAAAAAATAAAAATCATTGACTTGAAATGTACTGCAGAAACTGAACTGAAGAAACTGCAGCCCGAGCGAAATCATAATCATCCTCATAGGACTATTACTGCTGAACTTAGACTTGATCAAGCTCTCTTGATCTGCGCCGATCCAAAAGCTTCGATTGAAGTCTACCAATCGGTATTCCGAGCGAGCGATCTTGTGCGGCCTGCACCCTGCTTCTGTAACGTTTATTTGTTCGTATTTTGATCTAGTGAGAGGCCGACCCAAAACCCATCTTCTGCGCAATCGGCTAAAAATTACCCTATGTCTCAATCAAGGTCGTAATCTATCTGTAGGTATTCGAAATTTCATCGAAACCCGTCCAGCCGTTTAGTCGTGAATACATAAAAAACAGGCAGACAGAGTAACTTGTGAATTTATAATATTTATATGGAAGTATGGATGTCTTATAAAGGAGTAAAAAAACCATTTAGAACGAAACAAAAATAGCATCAGTTGCAACGCCAAATGCGAATTTTATAACGAGAAGAAGCCATGTACACTATCTATTTATTAAACTGAGTAAATAATTGAAGTATTTCATCAACTAAATTATTGAACTATTTTGCCACATGACTGGTTCGATGCGGTTGGGTAATAAATTATTCATAACAAAATAGTGCAAAGGTTGGCGAGATAAGTGGTGTTTTGGTCCGCGTGTGTTTAATTTTACTGGGCTATCGGAGAGCGAGAAATGATGTTAGTAATGCTCTAATTAATTTGCAACTCCAATTAGTAACTGGAAGTGGAAAGATTTGACTCAATTTACGAGCTACGGAAGTATTTCTATGATTATCATAGGAATGTGCTTTCAAGTTTAGCCGTAAAATGTTTGAATACAATTTTGTATAGGTTCCTCTACCTCGTCGTTTCTCATCCTGTGGGTCGCGAGTTGCGGCCCCTAGGGAGGTCGCCTTAGGGGGTCGTTTAAAGGAGGTGGATGGTATTAAATTTGTCTAAAAAAAGAAGACAATCGACTAAGTATACAAACAAAACATTAGTTTTAGAAAAAATAAGTGTTACAACATTTTATATTATCAGGTAATAACAACATAATAAAATAAAGTTATTGTATAGAATTATTAATCATTAATTATTTATTGCGACGTTTATTCACAAGGTTTTTTTACTTAACTTTATGGCTTTTTAGGCGGTCGCGACACTATAAAGGTGAAACAATGCTATATCCTCATTATTTCCCTGTCCTTATCCCTCCTTATGTGGGTGCAGTACAACATGGCTTCTTCCATATACCTCTATCAGCCGTCAACTCGCTCCTTACCCATAGATTGGTACCAGATTTACCTCATACTTGAACTCGAAGTAGCACAATTTTCAAAAGATAATCAATTGGTACGAAATGAGATTTGAACCTGATTATAGGACAAGGTCTAGCCTACAAGTAGAACTTGTTCCGTTATTCTAAAAGAAAACTGCTAAAAGGTTTTTGGGTAAAACGAGTTAGATGTCAGTGTTTAATGTCTGGTGCATCTTGAATGTGTAACACATTTTGCTTCGGGAAAAGATAACGTCGTATGTTATGAATTATGATAGCTGTGCTTCCTACTTCCTATAACTTTGTTTAGTAAGATTACTAGAAACACGTGATTGAGTCACGAGACAAACGTCTCGTCACTTTCACTTTATTAGTTTAGTTTTAGAGTTGAATCGCTGGTGACGTAGCTGGCTCGTTATCTTTCACCCAGCATTTTCAACTCGGCTAGGTTAAGCAACTTTTTTTTTCTTTTAAATGATTATCTACACTTTTACATGCACTAATAATATAAAGAGTTAAAGTTTGTAGCTTTGTATGTTTGTTTGTACGGGGTAATCTCGGAAACTACTGAACCGATTATGAACATTCTTTATAATAGCTACAGACTGAGTGCTATCCTTACGAATATTATAAATTCAAAAGTAATATGTTCCTCTGTTTGCCTGTCTCTGTCTGTTTGTTACGTTTTCACGACTAAACGGCTGGACCGAGATCGATGAAATTGGTATATAGATTATGACCGGGATTAAGAAATGGGTTACTTTTTCCCCTACTGCGCAAAAGGAGGTTGATGTTTTTATTTAAAAACCATGCGTGCGAAGCCGCGGGTCAGCTAGTATGCTATGTTTTATTCTGATAAAAAATAATCACTATTGGTAAATCAAGTTGAAAAAAGGCGCTACATAACACTGATGATGTCAAATAATAACTTATTGTGACTGCTAATCGCATATTTTCAGCGACCGAAACTTTTAACATCAGTTCCGGTTAAATCATATTTAAGGCTTCTGGACGTCCTTAAGCCCTCCGACTCAAGGACTGGAGACTTACTTACTCTCGAATTAGGAGCAATTTAAAAAATGAATTCAAGTTCAGTGCACGTGACATTTATTGAAGTCACCAACCGATAACGTAATCATTGAAATATGTTACATATAGTAAAGTAGAAATGAAAATTTGTCCTTCGAAAATTATTATACAAAAATTTGTAGGGCGCCAACCACTTTTAGAAAACCGTCATGTTTCAGGAGCGTATTGTTTCAAGCTTGTAGCAACATTACTTCGATTTGAACCACAAAACTTATAAACATTACTGTTAAAGTCCTATTAATGTTGTATATTTAGTGCTTTCTGGTGATTGCACCACGTTCAGTATAAAACATTGCAAAAATAAACACGATTTAGGTACATACTTTTTAGGATAATTTTACGCTTCAATTGAACTCCAATGTGAAACTTTTTTGAGTGAACGATTTATGGTGACGCACCAAAACTGCTTCGCCTCTACAATAATAAAGTAAGCTTACTAGTTGAGGGCCATAGTTCGAAATATCAGTATAACATTATTTTAATATTGCTTGAGATTGTATTTGGCTCCCAGGCGCTAATGATTGAGAAAGTTAAAGAAATGGCCATGTACTCTTTTATTATAAATTCGAAAGTAACTCTGTTTCTCTGTAATTTTTTAAAGTTTTTACTACTAAACGGCTGGACCGAATTTGATGAAATTTGGTACCTATATACATAGATAGATACCTGGATTAATACAGGCTACTTTTTATTGACAAACCATGTGCGCATGTCGCAAGCGCATCCTAGTGGATTATATTCAAACCTCTTTCGTAAGTTTTGTAATTTCTTGGTCATTCTGAATAAGATAACGATCAACTCGAAGTATAAGCTACTTATAGGGTGCGTACAAGTGATTCGAAATTCGACTGAAATTCATATTATTCTTTATTTTCGCCCCTCTATAAACTTTAACTATACCAAATCTTACACTCCTCCGTGCGCACAATAAACTTAAAAAGGGTGACAAAGTTTTCTCTTCATGTGTTAATATACAGGGTGTTTGGTAATATACTGACGATATTCAAGTGACGGTTTCTCAAAACATAAAACAAGACTTCTTGAAAAAAAAACTTATAGTTATATTATCAAATTTTAAAGAAAATGACTAAGTTCAGGTGATTAATTCGATATAAAACTTACTGCCTACTCTTGCTATCGACATTCAAAAATAAAAGCCGTTTTGATATCTATTTCGGAAATGGCTGCGGGTTTTGGTTTAGAAAGGGACAACAAGAGATATCTCGAGACGTCACCAATACAGTATCTGTGGTTAGATGGCAAGCATTATGCAATATCACAACATAAGTTTAATAAAGTATTTGTTTTTACACGCCATAATAAATTTCACATTTCTATGGTAAACATTTCACAAATTTATTTTTATGCGCATCAAAATAACCCCTTTCATTTTTGTGCGTATATTTATCAAACACCCTATATAGATAGAGTTATCTTGTTTATTGCTATTATACCAGGCATCTTAGGTTAATTACAGAAATTGTCTTCATTGTAATTTTATTGATAAGTTTTTGGCTGCAAATATATACATACAATATTTTTTAATGTTGTTGATGACCTCCTTAGCGCAGTGGTCGAATAGGCTACACGACGCTGCAGGTTGCGGATTCGATTCCCGCCGCAGAATAAATGTTTGCATGATATACTGCTATTTGTTCCGGGTTTGGGTATCCACACTAATAATCTAAATTAGAATGTTACTCTGTCTCTCCGTCTGTTTGTTACGTTTTCACGACTAAATGGCTAGACCGATTTCGATTAAATTGGTATACAGATAGGTAATGACGAGGATTGAGAAATATGCTAGTTTTTACCCGACTGCGCAAAAGGAGGTTGATGTTTTAATTTTAAAACCACGCGTGGGATGCTGCGGGTCAGCTAGTTTTTAGAGTTCCGTACCCAATAGGTAAAACGGGACCCTATTACTAAGATTCCGATGTCTGTCTGTCTATCCGTCTGTCCGTCTGTCACCAGGCTGTATCTCATGGACCGTGATAGTTAGACAGTTGAAATTTTCACAGATGATGTATTTCTGTTGCCGCTATAACAACAAATACTAAAAACAGAATAAAATAAATATTTAAGGGGAGCTCCCATACAACAAACGTGATTTTTTTGTTCATTTTTGCTCGATATTGTTAACGGCAACAGGTAGACGCTTGAAATATTGAGTTATATGATTCACTTTAAAGATAAATAATGAAATTAAAATAAAATTAATATTTAAGGGGGGCTCCCATACAACAGACAAGATTGTATTGCCGTTTTTATAGATGATGGTATGGAACCCTTCGTGTGCGATTCTATATTTATAAGTATGTATTTACAAAATAAAAAGCATATAAGTATTCTATCAGTTATCTGGTCCCCTAAGTCCAAGCTTTGCTTAGTTTGTGGCTAGATAGCGATGTGTGAAATGTCCAAGATAATATATTTATTATTTATCTCGCATTGTTTTCAATTTCCAGGGCTTCGTCCCCGGCATGTTCGGGGTTTCTCACGGCGCGCTGCAATTCATGACTTACGAGGAGATGAAGAACAGATACAACCAGTACAGGAATCTGCCGATTGACATCAAACTGGTAAGCTACTTTATAGAAAGGGTAACTGGAAGAGAATGCTTGCGAGCATTAAGTTCGCCTGTGTTCAGCTCGAAGAACTGACGGCATTTGGGGCAGAAAGGTTGTCGAGTGGAGACCACACACTGGAAAGCACAGCGTGGGACGGCCATCCACTAGATCGAAATACCTGATAAAGGTTGCTGGGAGCCGTTGGGCGCAGGCCGCACAAGATCGGTCGCTCTGGAAATCTATGTTGGAGGCCTATGTTTAGCAGTTCCTGTGGCTGATATGATGACGATGAAAGAATTTTCAATCAATAACAAAAGATTTTCCTGGAAGTGTGGAGCAAATCTCGGAAACCATTCGCCCAGGGCCTTCAGTACGAGTTGTCATGTCAAATACGCAAACTTGAATCGTTTTCGTTTCCTTCAAAATTTTACTAAAGAAGTTTTTTGCACAATCAGTGCATATTCACTAGATAACTGAACTGTACAAATGTCTAAAGTGTGATGCGTATCGAATTAGTTATATCTTATTAATGTCGGCAAATCAATAAAATTGCACACTTTCATTTATAAAAGACATAATAACTCGAAAAAACGCTTGTATAATGAATGACATTTCAAATAAATGAAAATGATGAATACTTAGATATTTATAAATGAAAGTGTGCAATTTTATTGATTTGCCGACGTAACTAATTCGATACACATATGTTTAGACATATCTATTGTTCAACTATCTAGTGAATGTGAATTGTTTGTATAGGAATCGAACCACCTTAAATTAAATTTTACTTGCAGTGTCCATAAGAAAAAACTATTGATGTTTGCATATTTGACAACTCGTACTAAATTCTCTGTTCATGTTTGAAGTGACAAAACAATTGATGTCAAAACTCATTTATTTAAAAAGATCATCAATTATTTTGAAACGTAAATTTGTAATTTATAACTTTTCAAAAAAATATCATTTTGAATAAATGTTTTGTCACTTCAAACATGTGCCACTTCAATTATTGTCGCCAATGATCATTTTGTACGCCTGTTCCTCCGCAACCAAGCTGGAAAAGAAACGGAATCATGATTCTCATATTATGATGACAGCAAAAACTTGTTGACTTAACTTTCAGGTGGGCCATATGACAGTTCCATCTACAGGTAGTATTAAAAAAAACTTAAATAATGAAATAATAAAAAGCTTTATTATACCACAATCTCCCCCAACTTCCATATAGGGAAGTTAACTTATTTTTTTTTAAAGATTTTAGTTCTTAAATTAAATGGCCTCGCTAAAACGTATCATAGTCCCAAATTTCAGATATACAGCACTAATAGTTTACGAGTAAAACTGTAACAGGACAGACAAATCAAATCAATGTAATTATTGCGAATATGGGTTAGTAACAGGTGGTTAGTGATACAGTTTGAAATCATCCGTAATCAACCTTAATCGCATGCAATTAAAATCATCATAGAAAAACTAAATTTAATATGATTAAATTATATACAAAATTCAATATGCCCGCTCTTACCTTAAAATAGAAAATGAATAATAAAATGTCGAGATTCAATAAAATTATTCAAGGGATTTATCGCTAAGAAACACAAGAAAGTATAAAACAGAACAGAAGTACGAAGAAGACACATGGACATTACAAAACTGTAAGAGTTAGTTCCCTAAAAATAACTACAAACTACACTTAGACATAGATAATAATTTATTCACTACATTAGCACATAATATATAATACAGTTATATAGGGTGTTTGATAATATACGCACAAAAATGAAAGGGGTTATATTGATGAACATAATAAATAAATTTGTGAAATGGTTACCATAGAAATGTGAAATTTATTTTGGCATGTTTAAACAAACATTTTATTAAACTTATGTTGTGCTATTGCATAATGCTTGCCATCTAACCACAGATACTGTATTGGTGACGTCTCGAGGTATCTTGTTGTAGCTTTCTACCTCAAAACCCGCAGCCATTTCCGAAAGAGATATCAAATCGGCCTTTATTTTTGGTTGTCGATTGCAAGAGTAGGCAGTAAGTTTTATATCGAATTAATCACTTAAACTGAGTCGATTTTCTTTAAAATTTGATAATATAACTAGTAGTTTTTTATTTCGAGAATTTTTTTATGTTTTGAGAAACCGTCACTTGAATATCGTCATTATATTACCAAACACCCTGTATACAAACCATATATACAGAGAAAATACAAAAAAAAAGAAACAAATAGTATAAACATAAAACATAAAAAAACAAGAGAGATTTTGACACTTATGTCTTCCTGCAATAAAAAGCTAATTATAACCTGAAATTCAAAGAACGTACCTGCGTCATTTTATGTGTCTGGTTAATGAGCTGAGTCAAAATCACTTCATTGTTATGGTGTCAGTCCGTAATTCCGTATGGCTATCATTGTTGCCAAGAAAAATAATGGCATTCTTCCAATAACACGATTACGGTATCATTCATGATGTTATTTCTATTACGTCTTTAGGGTTGCGTATCTTAAAAGGAAAAAAGGAACCCTTAAGACGTATGTCAATACCCTTTATCTCAGGAACGCTTAAAGGTATCAAGGTTTTAGGTCCCTTGGCGCTGTAAAAAAATCAAGTTTCTAAGTCAACGCAATCAAAAAATACGGCCTTTTATGCCGCATAATTTGACATCAATTAAATAGATCGCAAATTCCCGTTGACCTAGAATCATGAAATTTGGCAAGAAGCCAGGTAAACACAGCAAAAGTAAAGGAAAAACCCCGAATTTTTACGGAATCCTCAACGCTCGTGTCAGACTCGTACTTGTCCATTACATTACGTTTTCTTGGAAAAGTTTAGGATATGTTAATTTTTTGGCGTGGAAATGTTTTGAAAACATGTTTGGACTGATTTGAAATTGAATAAGTTTGGAAATAGACTCAACATCATTGGATTTATAGAAACCGAGATAATCGTGAAAAACTATTTTTTTTGACCTTTGACCTTGAATAACTTACCACGCAGACACAAGATTTTATGAGACTTTTGAGACAACTTTTAGAACGCCAAAATGAAGGTGTATACGAGTTTCCAGCTTATTATCTCTAATTCCGAGATTGACCCCTTTTTTGCTTATTTGACTGGGTTATAATATTTTTTTCACACCACCTGCTGGACTAAGTCAAATTATATGTCATGTAAACCTCACCGGAAGCAGGTGATTAAATCCCTACGGCTGAGCTGGGAGTAAAGTTCTGAATTACATTATACCTTCGCGGGCATAATGTGATTTGAATTTGGAACCTCATCTGTATTAAAATTTTAACCAAAGAGATCCACAGAATAAGAACTTATTCGTAAATCGAACTAACCTCTGCACAGAATGCACCAACCTAGATTTGGTTTTTATTGTCTCGCAGAAAGTGAAAAGTAGAGTATTCTCCTCGTGGATAAAGCTGTCTGTGGGCGTGCATCTCTCTCTGCACTCAGGATTCTGGTAACTCCCTCGCTCAGCCCGTCAGTTAACTCTAAAATCCTTCGTTACGTTCAGGATTGAATAGCGCCCCTGACGTAAGACACTGCTTTATCCCCTCGTTTAATAATCTACTATTATGTGTTTAGTATTAACCTGGTTGACTGTAGATGTTTCGTTTGTCGATTGCAGACATCGGTGGAGTACCTGACGTTCGCCGCCATCTCGAAGCTGATCGCGGCGGGCGCCACGTACCCGTACCAGGTGGTGCGCGCGCGGCTGCAGGACCACCACCGCAGCTACGACGGCGCCTGGCACTGCGTGCAGGAGACATGGAGGTACGAACGAATCAGAGGCTTCTACAAGGGCCTAACGCCGTACCTACTACATGTAACACCCAACATCTGCCTCGTTATGCTTATATGGGAGAAGTTCACCAATAATGATTGATTTTAGACGTTCATCTGATGGGAATTACTATTGTGATAGGTTTATTGAATTTTTGTGTTTGGGTGCGGGCGCGTTACTTTTTCCATACAAATATACTGAATAAATATGTTAATTTTAAAACAAGTGGATCTTCTAAAATGACTGTATACCTAAATAATGTTTAACTTAGACACATATGAAACTATTTTTTGATACAAATATGTTAATTTCAAAGACAGTGGTGTCTAATGTTTTTATCGGCCAGATTTTATAATAAACAATTATGTAACATTGCTTGTGTTAAGAAATCGAAAATTACAAACACCTCAAGAAATCAGTTTTAATCACACGAGCGTTGCGTATTACAAAATCATAGATGGCGCCAATTCATGGATTAATCAATACCATGTCATAATATTTTTTGGATAACAGGAAAGAAATATAATAATATTTGGTGGACCTGTAGGCTATTTATAATTCGTATTGCTGCCGTGTTTTACATAGTAGATACTTTTGTAAACAGGCAAAATATAAATAAAAAGGATTATATTCAAACTACGCAGAAATTACTTGAAACTAATATCCAATAAAAAACAAAATAAATTAGTTTTTTATTTTGTAAATTGCTATTTATTACGCAAGTGACAATATGCCTGTGAAGAATTACTTCGAAATATACGTTACTTACTTAAGATATTGATTATTTAGTATATAGGGTGTTTAATAATATACGCACAAAAATGAAAGGGGTTATTTAGATTAGCATAATAAATACATTTGTGACATGTTTACCATAGAAATATGAAATTTATTTTGGCATGTAAAAACAAACACTTTATTAAACTTATGTTGTGCTATTGCATAATGCTTGCCATCTAACCACAGATACTGCATTAGTGAGGTCTCGAAATATCTCTTGTCTTCCCTTTCTAAACAAAACCCGCAGTCATTTCTGAAAGATATATCAAATCGGTCTTTATTTTTGGATGTCGATTGCAAGAGTAGGCAGTTAGTTTTATATCGAATTAATCTCCTAAACTTAGTAGATTTTCCTTAAAATTTGATTATATAACTAGTAGATCTTTTTTCGTGAAATCTTTTTTTAATGTTTTGAGAAACCGTCACTTGAAAATCGTCAGTATATTACCAAACACCCTGTATATTTAATAAGTAAAAAATATATTATTCAAACACTTGTCTTCTATTATATTTAAAACGTGAAATAAACAGTTCCAAGGTATCAAATAGACAATTTTTAAGTAAGTATTATAAAACACATCTAGTTAAACTAACAGTTAATAATCGCGCCCGCGCCTCCATCGAGTGTGACCAGTAACCTAGTTTGTAAGCGAGGAACTAATTTATTGTTTAGTATTTATTTATTTTGCATTTTAATTAGTATTGTAAAACTGACTTATAATTTGATACTTATTGTTTTAAAGTTACGACAGGTTTTCGCTTACCACTAGTTTTGGCAGGATAGTTCTGACGTTTGTGTAATTATGTAGTTTAATATCTTTTCAAAGGTATCTAATATTTTGAACCTGTTAAGTTGCTGTTAACTGTTATTCAAGATACTTAAGTTACTTTTGCATAAATAATTATAAGTTCAAAAAAAGATAAACATGACGTGAAACTTGATGAAAAGTTTTGATAACACAAGATTGATCTTAAAATCGCTAAGCAATAATTTAAAATGTTAGAATTAAATTGGTTATTGGCTGACTTTTAAAAAAGGTTATATCAAAAGGAGTTTCTTAATCCGTCTGTATTTTGGTGATTTTTTAAACAGAAAATGATGGCGATTTTGTTGTATACTGAGTAAAAAAATTCATAGGGCACGATTCTAGTTGCGTGACCTACGAGGCAATACTTTGCTATAGGCGATGGTTACCAATTAACATCAGGCGGGCCATGTGCTTGTTCCATCACCCGGTAGGGGAATGTACTCATACTACGTGACCCGTTCAGGGGCGGAGGGGGGTCTTCAAAATACCACGCTTGGTCACAGGGGTGGGGGAGGGGATTTACTTTTTCGAGCTATATTCAAATATGGCGCGTAGTGTTTAGAGCTTTTTAAACTTGTTGTTACATATTAATAATAACAAGCGCCGTATTAATAAAGACAAATAGAGGACATTTTTTTTAAATTTTCTGTTTGCAAAAACAGATTTAAAAGTGGTGGGGGTTATATACTACAGGTGGTCACTGAGAGGGGGGAGGGTTGAAAAAAATGGATCACGTAGTATAGGTACGTTCCCTAGTATAAAAAAGAATCGCCATCAATATTATATGAACCCCACTGTCTAAAGACACCACAATATATACAAGATGTTAGAATTTCAACTTCACTGGATTGAAATAAAGTGCAGATTATTGTTTTGGGTTATGGACTGAGCCGATCTCCAAAATTTGTCAACTGTTTACAAGTACATCCTCTAATGATTTCAGGATCAAAAGTTTGTGATAGCGATTTGTATGTATTATTAAAAAAAATTGTAAAACCTGTCTCACGACATATGTTGTGTTCATTTGAAATCGCTCGTTGAATAGAATTAGTTTTTCCCATCAGATTGCGACTGAGACGCTGATTTATCAGGGTTGCCGCTTAGCACAATTTAGTTATTAAAATTTCGAGTTTTGTGATAATAGTTTACGTGATAAGTTTATTTTGTTAAGTGTCTGATAATATCAAAAGACACTTCAGTTACATGTGTGGTGAGACGACGTTAGGCTCTTTGTATTATGTTAAATTATAAATTCTAAAATATTAATTTTCTTTCAATATTAATTATTAAAGCAGGTTTGAGATATAAAAGCGGCTTATAGTTATAAATCCCGCCTTGAAAATAGTTTTCTCTATAAAATATTAAACCCAAAAAAACTTCATCTTCCATTAACTTAGTGCAATCAATAGAATAAAAAAAATACAAGAAATAGGTAAATAATTTAATACTCCGTTTTATTTATTTACGTAACTCCGCTACCACAGAAAGCGAACCTGAGAAACCTATATCTATCTCATTCCTTTATTACAAACGAAAAGGATAGATACAGATTTGTTGGTTGCTGCGCAAGCGCTAGGCAAAATGACGATTCACACAAAAATATTGACGTACGAGTGTAACTAGTATTTACTGTCAAATATAGTTATTTCTAATTAGAAAAAAAAACAAATTGTTTAAAGTGTTGCCATGCACAATTTTTTCTTCTAGTTACGCACATAAACACTGTGTTCTTTAAATCACTGTTTTCCCAGAACAAACGTTGCTCACACCATGGTCTACTAACTATGTATAAGAATCAATGTATGTATCAAATAAGAGAATAAAAAAAAACTAGATTTTCTCAAATAGGTCTTTGTTCAAAAACTAACCGTGACATAAAGTTCATGGGTACGCTAGCCGTAGGGTATTACCTATTCCTTAAATATCTAGTAGCTATCGGCCAGTGCGCTCACTATGTTGTAGGGCGTAACGTTAAAATAGACGTTTTAAGTTGGCAACTTTTTATATTTTTCAAAGAACGATTTCGTTTTTTTTTATTTGATGTTATAAACTGATAGTAGACCATGGTCTGAACAGCGTTTGTTCTGGGAAAACTTTGATTTAAAGGACACCGTGTATATTAGATTACTGAATACTACAATCTGGAATTGTGTTAATTTATACTGATGAGTGAATCTTGATGGACACCAAAAGTGTGATGATTGCTGAATATCGTTAGTAAAGTTGTTTAAAATCGATACGCTGCAGAAGATTTCTTTGCGATATAAAGTATCAGAAAACATAAGGTTAACTTTTTTGGCCAATTGAAATAATCTTGCTCCTAGGGTTTGATTATCTAGCAACTTATATTATTTTTCTGTACTTAACTTAAACTAAACAATTTCTTATTTACTCCGATTTTAATTTGTTAACGTAAATTAAAATACTAGCTAGTATTTTTCAAGTCTACTACATTTTGATTATGTGAAAAATATAAAAAAAAGATTATTATACTATGAGCGAAATATTACGGAGTATAAGGTGGCCCTAACTAATTAAATAAATTCAAAATGGCCGACGTCGCTTTGATATGTTCTGCAGTGATTTCGACAATAGTATAATTTATATTGTCTTATCCGGTGGCTGGCCACAATAATAAACTAAGACATTATTATTATTATATTTTTATATTATAATTAACTATCGCCGAATGTTCACAGTTTGAAATTGCGTATTCAATTTGTATAATCAATAAATGATAGCAAATTGGTCAATTCGTATTTTTTATTTGAGTTCTCTAACTAAACTAATTTTCATTACCATTGTTACTACATAGTCTTATGACTGGTTTACACGATCGAAGTGTAATAGCGAATCAAGTAGCGAGTAAAGTAGAGAAGTGGCCAGTCGGTTGAAATTGCGTGCACACGTAGCGGCGCGCGAGTGCATATGTAACTAGCGTATAGACTAGCGCCTACCCCTAGTTTAGCGGGAGGGGCCCAAAAAAGACTCGATCCCTTTCGACTAACTATTAACTATGAACGCCATTTTGGTACGCGGCCAAATGAGTCGAACTGTCTTAATAAATTCATTTATGCTGTTACGAGCTGAGGGTTCGGGATAAAATAATGGGAATCAGTCTGACCAAAATAACACTTTTATTCAACACTAGAACGATGAATACACGAACTTGGTCACACGTAATCACAACACACTAATTCACACCACTGTTGCACCACTTAAAGTCACCGAAATGATCGCACGTATAGCTTAATCCAGACTGACTCGGAGCAACTACTGTTCACGCGAGACCCTTCCCACGTCAGTCCTCCAGGGCCTCGCTGAGACTAACTCACTCAGACTGACTGAGACTGACTGTCCGGCCATCTCTCCGGCCTATTTATATCGCACACATTTCGATTGTTCGAGAACGATGTCGATCCTTCCAGGAAAGGGTCGGTCCCTCGACACAATGGCCACTCCCCATTCTGCGAAACCACAAACAATAGCAACAATAACACAGCAAGACAAAAGCGTTCGAGAAGGTTCGATTATTACTCATTGTTTAACAGTCTCGGCGTAACAATACTCTTGTTTCATCTGTCATTTTGTGTATACCAAATAAATGATTAGTCTATTCTTATTTCACTACTATCCAAAAACTAGCCTTTTAAGTAGAGAAGTAGTAAGTTGGCTTCCGCTACTGCTTCGATCGTGTAAACCAGTCATTATTCCATACATTTTTGTAGTAAACTCGTCACTGAATCAGTAATAAAATACTTAATGAAAATTATATGAGAAAAAAAATAGTCTGGTTTTCAAAGGCCCGGTAACTGACCGGTCAGTGGAGGACAGTTACTGGCCCGTGCGAACATATTTATCATTAGCTTCCGCCAGCGGCTTCGCATGCGTGCTTCGTCAATAAAAAGTAGCAAATGACTCAATACAGGTCAAAATCTAAGTATGTATATATCAAATTTCATCGAAATCTGTTCAGCCGTTTAGTCGTGAAACGTAACAAACAGACAGATAGCCGCTTCAGGCAAAGTTACTTTCCAATTTATAATATTAGTGTGAATACGTTTCTTCTGGAGATCACTTTAAGATTAATAGAAGATTAATGATTCTGATGATAATTATGTAAGGATTTTATTGCTGAGACAAAAAAATAGACATCAAACGTCAATTTAGACTGGTTTTAGTAGACCATGAAGGACAATGACTAACAGTACTCCCAGTAGGTACAGACCCTTTGAAAACCAACTAAGTTCGCGTTATCTAAAAGTGATATAAACTCAGTTCCGTAGTTACTAAATCCAAAAGGTAAGTATATAGCAATACTGTGATGTGAATAATTCATGATAATCTTATAATTTTTCTAATATTCTTTCAGGCACGAGGGATTGCGGGGCTTCTACAAGGGGCTCAAACCGAACCTGGTTCGAGTGGTGCCTGCTACAATGGTCACGTTTCTCACTTACGAGAATGTTTCGCACTATATGCTTCAGCGGTCTAAGGAGAAAAGTTTGAAGCTAACTCCTTCCTAGACTGGTACGACAGGGAATTCTGTTAGTGGCTTCGCAATGTTTGTCTGTTCACTCTCTAAACTAAGATCATTGCGACGCCTAAAAAACTAAGCTCATTCAGCTTATATTCAAAAAAATGCGCAAATCGCGTACATATTTTGATAGTTTTCGGACTATATCTTTTTAAACTACCATTAGGAACATTTTTATTTAGAAAACTTTCGTGAGATATTTCCATCATTATAAATACCGGATTTATCACGTACAGTTTTATCGGTGTTATGCTTAAGACTGACAATGTTTCGGTTCAGTTCGTAAACCTCAGGGTGAGTGCGATCCACTCCGAGCAGGGTCTCGCCTCGCACACATTGTCGTACATAATACCGATAAAACGGTACGTGATTAATCCCGTTCTTATATTATTATGAATGAACATTACACACAAAATATGTGGCGAAATTTTTACTAAATACTTACAAATCATGGGATATAGGTATCTCATTTTTAGTTTTAATAAGTGCACCTCGCTTTCTCACACAAATACTTTCGAATATTTTACCGGAAATGTTCAATATAATTCTTAGGCTCGGACTATATGGCATCCGGGCTAATCCGTCGCACAATCAATTATTTGAATTTTTCCTGCATCGACTACACACGATCCGAGGCCATCCGACTCCGATTTTTACCTGGAAGCAACCGGGACATGGTCCGGATTCGCAGGATCGGGGAGACCCGGATGCCATATAGTCCGAGCCTAGAGTTGCCATGAGCAAAGATTATTTGGCTTTGAAGTTATGAAAAAAACATTTGACAGGAAATGAAATAGTGGTTTGCGCATATTTAAATAGGAAGATTTATGCAGAAAGATAGAGTTGTAATATTTCGCAAGCAACAGCAACTTAAAGGTTTCCGGAAGTTATCTGAACGTTACAACGTCAAATTCAAATTTGAATTTGAATTTGTTACAAAATTTTAGGACATTATCTTAGTAAGATTCTTAAAACCATCTCAAAAACTTTCAAGAGGAAGGGGGTTCAATGCTTGAAAGTTTTTGAGATGGTTTTAAAAATCTTAGAATTTTCCGTAAGTGTTCGGATAACACTATACAAATAAAATTATCTTAGTGATTATCATGATTACAAGTAAATATGCCACGGCTTTACTTGCTTCTTTTACCTCGAAGAATTTCTTCCCTAGTTTAGTTTTTAATTCAGAGTTTTTATTTTAAACTTTTTTGTCGAAATATAGAATTGTACATCTGCGCTCCAAGTTTCCGAACCGAACTCTATAATTTTGTGTGGTTTGTTTTATCTCCTGATAAAAAAACTATTTATATTATCGTTGAAATTAATTCCTTTTTAACCCCAATTACAAAAAGTGGGGGGCGTATTCCCAAACGGATGGGCCTATTCGAATACGGTATTTTTAAATAGAAAGCTAGTTTAGCTGGATTGGTTTTTAGGCTATAATGCGATTGAAGATGAGGTCAGTCGATCCGAAGATCAACAGCGCTTACCTAGGTGAAGGGATCGCATCCCAACTGTAAAATTACTACGCTGTTAATTTTTACATTATACTTGTAACTTAAATTATGAATTATTGTAACAGTGAATTAACTAATAAGTTAATAACCTTTGTTAACGTACATATTTTCTATGAGATAAGTAGGAAACCAATTATAAAATAAGCTGTTATACATAGTTTCATCACAATAAAAATTTAAACTATGTACAAATAGCTTAATTACACTGCACGAATTGTACCTAACTTCTGGTGTAAATAGTCAATAGATAATTGACGACCTCCGGAATGCAGATGAGAGATGATCGAGACAAAGATTTACATATCTGAAACATTTCTATTTGTCCCGGGTTTGGATTTTGTGGTACTATGATACTTAATTCTGATAATTGCTCTACATATAATACCTGAGGGCTTAGCCAAGTTACATTCGATCAGCGATGACGCTAGTCGGTAAGTCCGATAATGTATGGGATTTGACAGATGCTATAGAAATATCACGTGATATATCGACAACGAATCTATGTAGAAAACGAATCGAAGCGAATGTAACTTCGCTAAGCCCTCAGGTATCCTAGTAAGGGGGGCAGGATTATGTTTGTGCGATAAACCTTGTTAGGGAATAGAATTGATTTTGATAAAATGTTTAAAACCTTGCGTGTTGCATCACTACAATGTAATTGTAATTTAAGTATGATTTATCTAAATAGGCTGTGTTTTAGTTCCTTTGTTGATATTTTGAGTGCAAAATAAGTTAGTATTCAATAAATTGTTAATATAACTGTACAGTCAGGTGAAAGTGACATGACATCGAATGAACTTTGTTACATAAATTTTCTGAAGACTTTATTTATCTAACACTTGGTCACATAACTATTAACTGACTGTACCCACGCAATAATTAATTGGGTAATCTGTATTTAAAATATAACTGCGTATTAGTAAATGGTGGTAGTTTGGTTCCAATGAAAATTCAGCTTGATTGCTTGAATTTTAATCACTCAAATAGGATTGTGATGTAAGTACATAGAGCACTGTTTTATTTAAATAAAGTCGTAACTATAATTTGATTTTATTTTCAGTTAAATATACCCCTACATATCCTCCCTTAATTCTTAATAGTGGGCACCACTTTTGTGCTATGTAATTTTTTTAGGTCTATCTATCTACTCAGCCCACGTCATTCTTTAGTGAGTGTATTACTGAAAATATACGAGTATCTATCATTAAAGAGAGTATTATTAAGTCATTTTAAGCTAAGTGAAGAAATAGTCACATAATCCTCATTATACCTACAGCGGCAAACCCAGAAAATAGTGTCAACCAAGTTCAGAGGTAAAATACAGAGGTAGCAGATTCACAATCATGCATGTTCTGTGCTTTTTTGTAGTTTTCAATTTGATCACAGTGACGTGAATAGTGAGATAAATATTCTTAATAAGTGATTAAATTTTTGAAGTGAAACTTCTAATGCGATTTCCGACAAGGTTGCGTTAAACGTTTAACGCTCCTGGGGAAGGGGATTAGAAAGAGACAGAGAATGCGTGGCACTCGAACGCATGCGCGTAGTATACCTGTTACAGGCCAGCGCGAGCGTTAGTAACGAGTAGCGTCCAATATTCCAGCGCAAGAGGGAGAGAGAAAGAAAGATACACAAAGGTAGAATGTAGGACAGAGAAAGAAAGTGTGTCGGTAGATCCCAAGCACATGCGTGTGGTGTTTGAAGGTTTCAGTTCTACCACGTGTGAATTGCACACATGCTTTTTTTTATCTACATTAACTGAATTGTTAACCTTTTGTTATATACTATCTGAAGATGGATGGCCTATGGCCCACCTGGTGTTAATTGGTAACCATCGCCTATATAAAAGTATTGCCTCGTAGGTCACGCAACTTAAATACGTGTCCTACGATACCTACGACGTTAAAACCTGGCGGGACTGGCAGCATAAACATTTACATTTGTTTATGTGTGCGCCTACACATGGCCACTTACGTAATCACTATCTGTGTAGGTTAGTTAGAAGCCTCAATTTTT
Organism: Philereme transversata; assembly: GCA_963924445.1. Lineage (NCBI taxonomy): Eukaryota > Metazoa > Arthropoda > Insecta > Lepidoptera > Geometridae > Philereme > Philereme transversata. Next base: position 20,155,886 of record OZ004342.1, read on the forward strand.
CAGCTTGTTGACCGTTTAAAACGAAGATTCTAGCCCCAGTAAGAATATTTTTAATTTTTCGTCATAAATACCGGCCCAGTTATCTTTCAAGCGATTGAATGCAGTCCCTTACAGAGTAATGAAGTTATTGTTCGAGAGAATGCAGCGAACCTCGAGACATCTCAAGCTGATATCACTCTTGTACATTAGTGAAAAGGTGTAGTTTTCTTTAAACCGGAAAGTAAGTTATAATGAGGCGGATCATCTAGATCTCTATGACCTAGGTATGTAGTGTATGGTACAGGGTGTAGTTTTTTTATATACCTGGAAGTGGAACAAGCGTATGTCTCACCTGTAATAAAAAATTGTCTCGTTGGTGGTTTGAATGTCGTTGGGAAATTAGAAAGTGGTATTCTCGTGTTTGTCTTAGAAATCCTACCTATCGCTTTACCTTTACTTTGCGATAACACAGCACAAAACTTCAGGGTGCGCCAAATGAGCAGACATAATTTCAAATACACAATATGATTAAATAAAATTAATTACATACACCCTGAAAACATTGTTTTTATAGTACACCTAAAACGGGTAAAACTGGGCAATCGGGTAAAAAATAAGTAGATGAAATTCTCATGCCAGTTTCTCAAAAGAAGCGTTTAATCGGGGTTGCCACATGAATTTTTTATCTTAAATTATATGTTACTAATAAAATGCCGTCATGAGGTTAGGCGCTAAATATATTATATAGAAGTAGACCGTGCGTGTGCTGTGGGAACCCACATGTTAAAAATTCTTCTAAGGATTTAGTGAACATTCTAAGAGAATTGTGAAAGTCTGAATCAGATTTTGTGAAAGTCTTGGTAAGCGAGGTCTGGGCTGAAGAACCGGCTCAATCCTCACATAGATACCTATATAGACTAGTGGTTCGCCCCGAACTGAGATCTCGCGAGTCTACCATAAAAACAAAAAAATATTGTTCATAATCTTTGACTATCAAAATAGTGCCACGAAATAAAAACCAATTTACTTGACCTACAGTTTCATTCAAATTACAGGTAACGGGAGTTCATGTTAATTGGTTAGCCTTTTTTGGAGTACCAATTGCAGTTATTCTAGATTTCAGACTTTTGCCTATATTTGTGATACATAAGCTACTCGCATACCAAATTACAGCACTGTGGGGTCACTGGTGTACCCTGTGAGTTTTGTCAAATTTTAGTTTTTATTATGGCTAATAACTCAAAAACTACAAAAACTTTACTAAAAGTAAAAACGGGGTTGAAATGTACTAATAAAGACCTTTCATTTGACGTCTCATTTGACCTAATAGTCTTATTTTCATTTATTTTTACTCCTCTTGAACCCCAATATCTCAACAACCCCCCAATATTTTTACCAAAATTGTGCCATCAAATCATCGGATAAACGCTTCGAAAGTTATCCTCGGACAAACAAACATACATACAACGCCGATTTGCCCAAGTTCATTTGAAGTTCTCGCTTCGCTCGATCAATAAGTAATACTTTATTGCACACCATAACACAACAAAACAATTTAAATTAACATTATTCAAATGAATGTATATAATTGGCAGTCTTATTGCTAAGTAGCGATCTCTCCACATGACTGTGAGGCCACCTGCTACTGATAAACTATGCACACTACTGACAAAATCTATGATACTAAGTAGTACGTGTACGTGGTGCAGGCAAAGACATTGAAGTGGCTGGCAGTTCAGGCGTCCATGCTTTTATCAAGGCTAGCTTCCGTTTTATTAGTTTTTTTTATACGACTTGGAGATGGAACAAGCGTCTGGGCCCCTGATGTTAAGTGGTAACCTTGGCCCTACAATAGCATTGCCCTGCGTCCGAACTTCAAACCTTCAGAAAAAGGTACGTGGGAAGTAGGTACTTCCCCGGACGAGCGTTAATTCTAACTCTACAGTGTTGCAAGCTCGTTCTCTACTGTCTCTTCATCCTGTAGGCATCCCCGACATAGCCCACTATCCGTGGCCTCTGTCTACAGAAGGTGATTTAGTTCGCAGTGTCCTGTGATGAGCACCATCATCCGCCAGTCAAGCTCGGGCGAGCCCTTTACTACTCTTGCGTGTTTAAAGACATCCTGTACGCAAAAGATTATGTATTATGTTTAGATGTGTTGCCGCCCGGCGCCCGCATGACCGCAGTATGTTCTCAGTATTCGCTGAGATGTCTGTGTTTAAATGTAGTGACGAGAATACTTGTTTGTACTTGAAATTGGTGTACTCATAAGCAGTTTGGCAAAATGGTAAGTGTTTAGTACTATTTGTATATTGTTGATAATTCAATTAACGGGTGTTTTGGGTTGTTTTGGATAGATGGCGTTAGTTTTCGTGGCGCAGATACAAATGTGGCTCCGGAATTGTATAAGCAGTAGGATATTAACATATCTAAGTAGATAGGTAACTCGTAAGTAATACCATACTAGAAAAAGGTGAAGTTCGTTGTTTGTAAGTTTGAATGTTTTTAGGGGGTAATCTAAGAAATTGTAATAATTGTGCCACTGATAGAAACTTACACTATCCCAAAATCCATGCGGTGCTGGGTGGGTCAGCAAATACGTTGTATAAATAGTACCTAGCGTAGGTAACCTACCTTTCTACAGATAATCTTTCTCCGCCTCAATCACGTATCCTAACCTATCATAAGTTTGTATGAGGCTGTTCAATACCTAGGTACAGGTTGCGCCGAAATATGTATGTTATTCCTTAAGGGGTTTATTCACCTTACTTATAGGAGAACACTATATTTTGTTTTCTTCTATGATGATTTTCATTGAAGTATAACTGATCAGTTGATTTCGGTGAAGTCTGTTCATCAGCTGCTATAATAGGTGAACATCTTAGACTAAGAATAACGTCGGGAAAATCTGAGCTTTCAGGTATTTCTCAGTATCAATCTTTCGCCTACCCTCCAATCTATCAACTGCCAACTAGGTCAAAACATTAATCAAATAATATTTATTGGTATCATATAGGTAGGTACATACCTAGGTAGGTTAATTAATAATTCATTTCATATTCACATCATAATTAACATTAGGCATACACAATAACATTAGGAATACAAATGCATTACTATTATATGCACTATAATACATATTACATAATTATTTATAAATATAATTGTTGTAGGTGCTCCTTATCTTTTGGGGGTTGAAATTCGGACTAGAAATATCTGTTTCCCGAACTTCAGCGCTCTCCATCAGAGGTTGGCTCTCATTAGGTGTTCGGTTGTAGTTAGTAACATTTGACTGTCATTTGTTAATTATAAGTTATCAGCAGGCATCATGGTAACACCAGCAAGAACTAGAAAACATGGAAAATAACTCCGTATTCAAGAGATTGCAACATTGTGGCTTTATCAAATCGGGTCGATTGCCAACAGTCGCGAGTCGCGAGCGTCATCCGACTTTATTACATGGTTCTAGGTCAATGGCACGTTAACATTTGGTTACTAGTGAAAAAAAATACCGACTTTTGTCTATATAAAAAATGTTTGCTCCGTAGATAGATATAAGATGTAACCATTCTGAAAAAGACAGAAATCCAATATGGCGGATTTGTGATTCAAAACATTCCAATGATACCTAGACATCACCCGCGCCGGTCGGGTTATAATAATAATCAAAATAGTAACCATTTGATATTAATTAATATTTTGATTTGATAAAAATATTGTTTCAAAAATAAAAATAACTTTTAAAAATAGCATTTGAACTAAGTAAGTTAGAACTTAAAAAGTTCTCAGTATTAAGTCAAGATAGAGATACCTGCACCCCGCGCGCAATAAAAGCTTTTCACTCTCGATTTAAAAAACTTCTGTCTGGAGATAAAGCCGCCAAAAACATGGTTTCTAAGCTAAACTCCCAGAAACAATATTAAAATTTGTCTAATCAAATAAACGTACTTTTCAAATTCAAATTTCTCGAAATATAATATTGACACGGCAATTGAAATTGACAATTCACTTTCCTTTGATAATCACTGACAGAGCAACGCCATCTGTTAGCAGTTATAAAAACATGGCCGTGAATACCACTTTTATTTTTTTAGAAATTCATCTTTGTAAATTTTAATGTGTAGCCGATTTCAGGGTGGTCAGGTCTGGAATAAAAAAGTTTGTAAACTAAACGGATTTTTATACGAACGTAAGGAGCTATTGAGTATGCTACGGGGACGCCATGTTATCTTGTAGCTCCGTTTTAGCTTTGAGACAGTTTCGTTTGCGTAGTAATGTCTGATATAAAAAAAGGCTCATTATTAATTATTATGATATCAGTACAATACAAATGTTATTGTTACCCGCGCGATGACCCTCGTTGCCAGCCAGTAGGTACATCTTTGAAGTAAGTATTAAAACAGACGTTCTATACTTACAAATAGAGTTATATCTTCTACGAGGGTAAATAATCATGTATTTACTCTGCTACGTTACGCTGATAAAGTTACTAGTGTGGCGCCGAGAAATAAAACAAATTCAATTCAAAACTTGCGTACAATCTCGCGCTCTTTTTTCTTTATAACTTTGGTAGAATACGTCGTCTTCTATTCTACCAAACATCTCATAAACCTATCATGGTTACGAGCTATAGCAGTGAGAATAAACATTAAAAAAACTTTTTTTTGGTATACCGTGAAAAAATATATTAAAATTGAATGAACTAGTTACAAGTTATGTGGTGATTGTGCAATATATGATGATAAAGCAGCTGAACAAACAGAAGGTTCAAGAATATTTAATTGAGCAAGAAAAACAGTCGGAGATCAAACCTAAATCGAAATACAGTGGAATGGCTAGCACGAGTAAGAACGGAAGATGGCTTAATCAGGTATGTACCTAGGAGAAGATTCAAGTAAGAATGACGATGAATTTAAAAATGAACCGCGCTTATTTTTTTTAGCTCAACTTAGCCGTTGCCAGGTCCCAGTGTCATAGCATTTTTTATTTAGAAGTCTTTAAAAATTATGAAAAGTTAAAATTCGATATAATTTTAGACTTAATAGAATCGGATTAATATGAATCAGTAATCGCGAGGTAAATATTTAGAAGATATTAGGCAGGTTGGTGTTTGTCACGCATTATGCATAACCACGTTATCAAACAGCTATTGATAAGGGGTTACGTACCCGCCGATTACCTGAGCAACTGATAGTGGAGCATCCTGCTTTGTAAAGACCTCACGAAAAATATAATGAAAAAGAATTTATTAAAAAGAAAAGTAAAAACAAGTGACAAACTATGTTTAAAACCGTGTTTTGTATTGACTCATCTTCAAGTTAACTGTAATTAAAAGGATATTGTCCTTTTATTGTCTAAAAAGAATCTTTTTGTCTAACAGACTCTCGTTAGAACAAATTTCAGTGCAGTGAGTACTACGCAGTAATACGCTAAAATAAAAAGTGAAGGTCAAAGGGGTTTAATCTGTGCAAAGGATAAAATTAATTAACTTTCTCCGATATTTATCCAATAATGTATGCTGAGGAAGCGTTCCTAGCGGATCGCGGAGGTCGGTTAAGGGTAAGTTTGTTTTTATCCTTTAAATTATACTGTGCTATAGATTTGGACAGAGCCTTAGAATCAATTATACTGTTTATTTATTTATTTAGGAAAGGCCAACATCACACATAGTAAAGTATAGATTGTAGAGATTGTTGGAGAGAGTTGTAGATTGTATAGGTTGTAGATTTTAACTACTGTTCGATAGATTCTGCCAGTGCCCTTCTTAGAGACAATTATATTGTTCTATAGGTTCTGGCAGTCTTTCTTAGATGCTTACTCGTATTATACTGTTCTTTCGAGTTTGGAAGAGCCTATAGACACTAGTAGAGCGTTAGAAACTGTTAGTTAACGCTTGGAGCGTTGTACGTAATCTAACGCAATATTTTAAAAGACTGAAAGTGTTTTGTAGTCTGGGATAGTCTTTGAGGAATTGGTATTTTTTTTAATTGATCGAGCGAAGCGAGATCTCTAAATCAACTTGGGCAAATCGGCGTTGTATGTATGTATGTATGGTTGTTTATCCGAGTATAACTTTCGAAGCGTTGATCAAATCGTCGTGAAATTTGATACATAGGTAGATGATGGCACAATTTTGGTGTGATTAAATGAGCTAAAATATTGGGGGGTTGTTGAGATATTGGGGTTCAAAAGGGGTAAAAAAATTTAAAATGGGACTATTAGATCAAATGAGACGTCAATTGAAAGGTCTTCATTACATTTATAATCCGTTTTTATTTTTAGTAAACTTCTTATAGTTTTTGAGTTATTAGCCATAATAAACACTGAACTTTGACAAAATTCACAGGGTATACCAGTAACCCCACAGTGCTGAAATTGGTATGCTTATAGCTTAAGTGACAGAAATATGACAAAGACGACCTCCGTGGTGCAGTGGGCGAATAGCCGGCTGAGACGCAGGAGGTAGCGGGTTCGATTCCCGCCGCGGAACAAAATGTTTGCATGATTTACAGATATTTGTTCCGGCTCTGGTTGTTTCTCTATAAGTGTGTATTTACAAAAAAAAATGTATATAAGTATTATATCAGTTATTTGGTTCCCATAGTACAAGCTCTGCTTAGTTTGGGGCTAGATAGCGCTGTGTGAAATGTCCAGCAATATTTATTATTATTATTATTTATTTAATATAGGCAAAATTCTGAAATCGAGAATAACTGTCATTTATACCCCAAAAAAGATCAACCAATTAACATGAACTGATGTTACCTGTAATTTCAATGAAACTGTAGGCCAAGTTATTTGGTTTTGTATTTCGTGGCACTGTTTTTATAGTCAAAGATTACAAATAATATTTTTTTGTTTTAATCGGAGACTCGCGAGGTCTCAGGTGGCCGGTATGCCGTTGTTTCTTAGATTAATATGTTTAAAGGCTGACTGTTCGAGCCTTTCTAGAATGTTTTTTCCTGGCAAAAGCATTTCAAAAGTTGGGATATTTTATAATCCGTAAACTCATTAGTTGTTATAAAATGTTACCTAATTAATAAAATTAAAATAAAAAAAACCTGTTTTGCGTCGTTTTAAAACTTTGTCTCCTTGGCCTGGGTTATTATAATATCCAAAATTTTCCTACGTCCTTAGATATACCTACAACTGACCTTAAAGTACTTACTATGATATTGATGCCTATTAAACGATACGAATGTTGATTGGTTCTTCCTGTTTGTCCTACGTCTTTCTATGGTCTACGAATAGATTCACAGGGTCTTCTTAATAATCTCTAGTAATATTTTTAGTAAGTAGGCTAGGCAAGTATTAGGTTGTGAGAGGTGATTAGCCACACATTTTGATTAGGACCGGCTCGGTTAGTCATTGAGAATTCGCGTAACAATTCTGATAAGCTTAAATTGCAATGATGTCACCGAAATATGTGCTGAGCTGAGTTGGTTTTAAATTGAAAAGAAATTGGTAACTTTTTACTAGAGAAGACTCATAAAATTTTAAGATTTTTAACGGAACTTGCTAAGTCAAGAACATATCTCTATTTTAGGAGAATACGATTCAATTCAAGACTCAATTCAATACAATTAGAAAATAAAAGTCATGGTACGATGACAGTTTAACAAAATAAAGTTATAAAAGTGTCTGTTTCAAAGTACTTAGTTATAATCTAAAAGCGATTTCCACAAGATTGCAAAACTTCAAAGTTCAGTTAAAATTTGAAGGTTTTCTTCGTTACAATTTCCATAAATTAATATTAATAAAGCATAACTTTAAGGAAAGTAAACGGTTCATAAGCGAAATCAAGACAAAAGGTAGTAAAACGTACTTTACGGAAGAGATTTCCACAATCTTACGCAACCATACATCGATATCAAAAGTACAGGCCTTGACAGGTTTCCCTAGTTTTCCGAGGAGTCCTTACAAATGCGCCGAGCATGCTTCATCAACTCTCGCTGGCTCATTTAACGTAAACCTTACTGAGGATTTGGGGGTTTAGAAGGTCTAATTAGATATCTTTGCGACGTAGACACTTTATTCGATAGCTTGAGCAATTATAATTGCTTAAATACAACAGTAATCTATAGATACTGTAGTTGAATGATGTAGTTGTATGTTAGAGTTGTGACGTAGAAGTTTATATTGAACTAGAGTTGTATGCCCGCTACTTCATCTGCAATTTTCTGAATCTCGACAACAGCGCCACCTATCGGGTCAAATTGTGAATCTAAACCATCAAGGGGCCCACTCAAACACACACAAAAAGATTAATCAAAATCGGTAAAGTCGTTCTCAAGTTATCTCATTTATATATAGCTCATTTATATATATACTAGCTGTTGCCCGCGACTTCGTACGCGTTACACTTCTAAATATGTAGGTAACCTAGAAATAAAGCTAAACTCGCTGTTGAAACTTGATTTGACACCCCATTTTTATCACATGGGAACTGATTTATGGGGAAAAAGTGGCCTATGTGGGAATCCAGGTTATAATCTACGTATATACCAAATTTCATCGAAATCTGTTCCGACGTTACGACGTGATTGAGTAACAAACAGACATCCAAACTTTTACATTTATAATATTAGTGTAATTAGTGCAAAAAATTGCGAAAAACAATACACACTAAATTAAACTTCTAAGACAAACTAAAAGAAAACTATTTTGTTCTGACAAAAATGTTCTAGTCCTTACCATTTCAAGTTTCGAACTCTACGTCCCTATGAGGCCGTGTCCTAAAAGTGCATAACCTCTTTAAGCTTAGAAACCTTCAAATGAGGTAGTAATATAGTACGGTGACTTTCGAGACATTCCAATTTTAAAGAGTATTTGCTTATGTTTTTAAGTGAGTTCAACCTTGTTTGAATAAAATCGGATTGAGTTTTCAAAATGTGTCAAAATAAAATGTAATTTATATCAAAAGCACTAAGAAATATTGATATTAACTTCAAAGCAAATCACCGCCAAAATAAATGTCTACCCCTTTTATCCCCGTTAGGGGATGAATTTCAATATAATACGAAACACGTCTTCCATCAATTCTGTTAAAAAAGGTTTATGCAAAATTTGAAGTTGATTGGACCAAGGAATCACGTTGTCCCATACAAACTTTGCCCCCTTTTTCACCCTCTTAGGGGTAGAATTTCGGAATATTCTTTCTTATTGGATGACTAAGTCATACAAAGAACACACCCTCCAAGTTTCAGGTCTCTACGATCAGCGGTTTAGGCTGTACGTTGATCCGTCAGTCAGTCATTCAGAAAAAGTATTTTATATGAAGAAAGACTAGCTATTGTGCACGGCTACACATCAGGCTGACCATTTCCTCCCTACATTAGTCACCCCAAGTTTTGGAGTTTCGGACAACTGGAGTTTCGGAAAGGGCATGCCTCTTTATTACCAAACACGGATTTAATCTTTTTAGACATCATCTTTTAGATCCTTGTGCGATAACCTTTAGTTTTGATCTGGCTTACTAAATAAATGTAGAGCTACTAGAGAAAGTGAAGTCAATATATATATATATTGATTTAATTATAGGAGATTAGTTAGCATTTAAGAACGTGGGACGTGCTCGCTCAAATATTACTCACTCTCAACACTATATTGAGGCTAAAGGCGTAAAATATGTCTCAGAAAACATTGAACTATCTACAAAATATTAATAAACTGAATAGGCATACCTATTTTCTTACTTTTAAAATTAAATATGATGCTTAAAAAGAATTGGGTACATCTTCCAATTTTTAGTATGTAGGTATGCTGTTAATAATTATTTATATTGCTCGGGTCCCGTTTCGGCATTTTTTAGGGATCCGTATCTCAAAAGGAAAAAAGGAACCCTTATAGAATCACTTCGTTGTCTGTCTGTCAAGACCCTTTTTCTCAAGAACGCGTGGAGGTTGAAATTAATATCAAATACATAAGTCTACGGTCTCTTAAAGCTGTAAAAAAATCAAGTTTCTCAGTAAAAGCAATCAAAAGATATGGGCATTGTTTTATGCATATTTTGCTCGCAAGTAAATCAAAACATATAGGGTATTTCCCGTTGACATATAATCATGAAATTTAGCAAGAAGCAAGCTTTCACAGTACATGTAATGGAAAAAAATAATTAATTAATAGTTATATGACATAAATACAATATTTTACGGAACCCTCGATCCGCGAGCCAGACTCGTGCTTGTCCGGTTTTTTTATGGCATCTATTAATTTTTATATAATTTATCTTGGCGTCTAACGATCTAAAATACAGTTTTAGATGTCCCAAAAGGTTCCCCATCCATCCATCCAAAACTAATAGGATATCGTAAGGTCTCATTCACAAAAACGGTTCCAATGTATAACCGGCCGGTTTCAAATTTCAATTCGGTGTCGATATCAATATCAATTTATCAATGCATTTTGTTAAGTTCGTATATGAGGTTCTTCACCTAACTGTTATTCTGTTACCTGCTTTTATGTATTGCTATAAAGAACTATTCTAAGGCAGTTAGAAGAATTTGTGTGATAAACTGGTTTAGTTACGCAATTTTTATATCCTTCATTAAAATAATTATTGACTAAGCGAAGCGAGATCTCAACTTGAGCAAATCGGCGTTGTATGTATCTTTTTAGTTTGAGGATAACTTTTGAAGTGTTGATCCGATCATCGTGAAATTTGATACATAGGTAGGTAGTGATAGCACAGTCCTGGTGTGACTAAATGAGTAATGAGACTAATAAGAGAGTGACACAAATCAGTCTCAAAAAAAATCAGAATAGCTGCAATTTCTACCACTAAAAAGAGTAACCAATTAACATGAACCCCCGTTGTAATTTAAATTAAACTGTAGGTCAAGTAAGTTGGTTGTGCATTTCGTGGCACTATTTTATTAGTAAAAAATTATGAGCGATATTTTTTTTGTTTTTTTGGGAGACTCGCGAAGCCGTGAGATCTCAGTTCGGGGCGAACCACTAGTAAAATGCGTAGATATCGTATTACTCACTCCGTTAGGCCGATTGTTTGAATTAAAGATTATTTTGACAGTATTGAATGTATCAAGTCGAAGATAATGTATACTTACATGGCTACAAGCAATAGATAACCGTATTTGTTATAGCCAGATATTAAATATAATTTTTTTAAATATATAGTAAGTCATTAGTTTATCTACAAAAATAAGAAAAACCCCAAAATAAATTCGTGAGACACCCTCGAACTTCTGTAGTAAAACGGCTGTTGTCGTGAAACACGAAACCCTTATTGGACATAATCCTGGCATTTGAAGCCCGCAGGTAAGTAGAAAGACCTTGTCAAAAGTTTATCCGAGATTTGGTCGGGTGGATAACGGGAGCAAGGTCGCAGCGGCTGTGCGACTCCGGGAGCGCTGTGGCCGGCAGTCGCGCCCTGCACTCGCCGCCGGCGGCATGGAGCCCGAACCCCCCTTGCCGCCGCCCTCGCCGCGCCCGCCCTCACGCCTCCGCCGGACACTCCACTCGCTCCGCTCGCCGTTCCGCGCCGGCTCGCCCTTCCACCTCGGCTCGCTAGCGCGCTCCCCGTCCGCCAAGTCCTCTGCGTCAGACGGTGATCTCGCGCGCGACGAACGCACGATGCGTAAACGCAACAAGAAAAACCGCGATCAGCAGCCCGCGAGCGACGCCTCGCGCAGCACCGACAGCTCGCCGAGCGTCGACAAGAAGAAGGAGGGCTTCATGCGCCGGATGGGTAGTATTGGCAAAAAACGTACGGAGGGAACCTCGTCGACCCCCCCACCGCAGTCGGACACCAAAGAGTCCACGCTCGACAGTCCCACCCCGCCTCTGCAGTCGCACGAGTCCGCATCGTCTACCCCGGAGACGGCGTCACCCAAGCCGCCGACTCCGGACTCGGCGACTCCCGAGCCGTCGATGTCCGAGCCCCTGAAACCCAAGCTTGAAGCCGAGCGGCCAACCCCCGAGCCGGTGAGTCCCATTGCCGTGGAGCATCCGGTGGCCACGCGGCCCTTCACGAAGGCCGCTTGGAAGAAGCGAAGCGAGCCCTCGATGGAGAGGCCGGTGGAGGACCCGAGTCCGGAGAACGCGCTGCGGCGACGTATCGCGTTCGTGGCGCAGGCGTCTGCGTGCCTTTCGGAGGAGCACGACGACGCAGATGGATCGGGGAAGGGGAGGGGAGGGAACGAGGTGGGGTCGCTGGAGGAGGCGGTGGCGCTGGCGCGCGTGCGGCTAGCGCCCGCGGCGGCCACGCCGGCACACGAGCGCGGGAACGACACGGAAGAGGAGGGGTACGCAGACACGATGCCTGCCTACGGAGACCTCATCGAGTCGGTCAACAAGCCCGGAAACGAGGCGGTGAGTGTTGAGGAATGCGTGGCACGCTACACATGCGCCGCGCGCCGCGCACCTAGCTAGCTTGCCTTCACTCAGTGGCAGAAGGCACTCCGGGCGATGCGCGCGCGCCATGAGTATGACCTTCGAGGAGGCAGTTGACGACTGCTACCTGACGGTGTGTGATTGCTGCGGTTTCAGCGCGGAGACGACAGTTGTATCCCCAGTACGTTATTTTACACGATAGTTTTCAGCGGCCGTCGTGATGCCCTTCGTGAGTACACAAGCCAGCTTGCTCGTGTGCCTTTTGCTTTAGTTTTGTTTTGTTTGTTCAAGTGTACAGTATTCAGCTGCGTTTTAGTTTGCACATACACACTACTGTTTTAGTTAACAATCTGCATTTAACCGGTTTTAGATTAGTAATTTAGATACATTTTTTCGAGATACGATCGGATTGACTTTTATCTACTAAAATAAACTTTCTATTCAATCATGTCCATAAAAAACTTGATTTGAATTTGATTTGATTTAGATATTGCGCAACAAGCGCAATATCTAAATCAAGTTGTTTGATCAAACGCTATCTGTGCCCCTTTGCATTGTAAATACCTATGCAATGAACTTCAGTAGTATCTGTGACTAGGTAATATAAAATTTCAGTTCTACGTTGCATCTACTTACGCATATTTTATTGTAACTGCTCATTCGTTTTTGGTTTTCATTCATCGCTATAAATATCTATGGTAAGTAATGAGTAGATTTATTTTAATTTAATCGTAGATTTTAATCAAATCTGTATTATTTTAATCAAACATTTATGAGATGTCTTATCGTCAAAAAAGATCAGCTAACAAGCAAAAAAACAGAATATGATTTTATATGCTTGTTTTTTAGTTTTTATTAGGTTTTTAGTATTCTTTTCTAGATTTTATCTGAAACTGGCCTAAATAATCTCATTAGCATAGTTCACGGATATATAATTTATGAACTTGTTATGAGAGCCATCACCTTTTATTTTATAAAATCATTATATTATTTAGGGTGCCATTCAGTTATCAGATGGTGTCTAAAGAAGGCTGCCAAGTTGAAAAAGGAGCTCACATTATTAGTACAAATATGCCAAATTTTAGTGCAGTTTTCAGTCAGTTCACTCAGTTTGGGCAATTGAATGTAAGTCTAGTATTTTAGTTTTTTGTTGCTATAAAATACAGAATGTTAAATTCTTAACATTTTCCAGATCGGTTGATAAATGACGAAGATCGGATACAAACAAAAAAAAAAAATTTGAATTTCCTCCTTTCTTTAAGTCGGTAAAAAAAGAAACTTACGCAAACTGAATTTAATTAATGAGTATAATAATAAAATACGATTCAGAAAATAATTTGAATAACGTGTGTAACCACTTTCTATAAAAATTGGTCAAATATGTCGCACAACATTAACTATACTTAGGTAAAATAAATGAACATGCATAGGGGGGGATTTTAAGCTTTAGAATAGTAGGTAGTTATTATTCTTTGACATATCTTTTCGGAATATCCTATAAATCCAGATAACCTAAACAAAGGCATGGGTTATTATTCAATTTAATATAATAGTATTTTATTTCAAGAACAGCCGGCTATAGTGCTGTAATCTATCGCTAGTCACCGTTCGGAGGTCACCACTGGCGCATGCTGGAAACCAAATACCCTTTACTTTCAACTGTTTGTCACTAAAATCTGGTCCATTCTTTATTAAATATTTTTATTACCTACATGACCATTCCTGTACCACAGAATAGGAACTGATGTTTGGTACATCGAGCAAAAACAGGTGCCTACCTGCAAAGGGTCAAGTCAGACTGTGGATGATAATGATTATTTATTACTAGCTTCCGCCAGCGGCTTCGCACGCATTGTTTGTCAACAAAAAGTAGCCTTTGTATTGCTCCAGGTTATAATCTACGTACATACTAAATTTCATCGAAATCTGTTCAGCCGTTACGACGTAATTGAGTAACAAACAAACATCCGAACTTTCGCATTAATACTAGTGTGATAGTGTGATTTACCGCATACGCCTATGATCTACAAATATTTGTTCCGTGTCTGGGTGTTTTTCTATATATTATAAGTATGTACATATTTCCAAAAAAAAAGTATATAAGTATTCTATCAGTTATCTGGTTCCCATAGTACAAGCTCTGCTTAGTTTAGGGCTAGATAGCGCTGTGTGAAAGGTCCAGCAATATTTATTTATTTATTTAAACTTATAAATCAGCAGCAGATAAATTGTGGAAATCGTCGTCATAAATTTCTCGATTTTACCTCGACTCACGATCTAATTAATTTCATTTTATTTGTGCAATTTTTTGGCACGATGTCCCTGTTCAAGCAAAGGACAAAGATTAAACAGTTACCTACTGGGCTACCAGCTTTGGTGATTTCCTAAGCCAAAACATTTTTCTTACATAGCTTTTGAGTTGCATTTAGATTGTTCAATCTTTCCACCAAATATTTAAAATCCGCGGTTCTTCTCTATCTAGTTTTATTACCAACTACCAAGCAATAAATAAAATAGTGTTTGAATCTATCGATAGTTTGATATAGATCGAGCGTTGTTCAGTATCGGTCGGAGGTTACCGCTGATGCGTGGTGTAACTCGATAGCCAGGTTAGACTTACCGCAACGCCGCGGTTCCAACGGTTGTGCAATGTTCATTCTCTTGAGCCGTTCACTATGATTGTGGTCTTGAAAGTCGCAAAACATTGTTGTGTTAGTTACTGTACTCATGATGCACAAAGGTATCGATTGCTTTTAATAACAGTACCTATCTTTACTTTGGTCTCATTTAGAATGGGTTATTTTAATCGTATTTTCCTACGTCCGTTTTTGATCAGTTTTTCATTGAATAAAGAACTTAGCTTTTGTCGATGTAACTGATGCAATCCCCTCCATATAAGTATTTATGTATTTCCAAGGCGGTCACTTTTACAATCTTATACATGGCAAGCGACCTTCTTTAACTGGCTCATGTAGCTTATTCGCTTTAAGATTTGTTTATAAAAATTGTAATAAGTCTTAGTTACTTTGTAATATTTTAGACCAAAATTAATGTAATTTGATTATTTTGACCGTAAAAAGTTAAATTATCTAACAAATTCCATCAAAGGAGACATAAATAGAGAACTTTAAATACAAACGAACGTGATTCATTCTACATCATATAAAAATAATGTGTGTAATTAAGTATTACATTAATGCATACCTAATTATAATTATTCGTGAACTTACCATCAGAATACATGAGAAAATTCCTATGTTAAGATAATCCAATGTATACTTAACCATCAATATGCGACACCAATATTGGTTCATCGGTTGCTGAGCAAGGAGTGCAAATGACAAATACTTCTTATCGTGTCCGATAACGAGGTTCCATACTTAAAATACTTCATAAATAGACGGACATCGGACGTGTGCGATAGTCTATCGATATACTCCGACCAAACATCTCATTTCCCCTCACTTTTAATTTAAATATCGAAGAACGTGTTCGTTTTCTAAATCTAGCTTTTGAAAAAAGATGAGTTCCTGATTGGTTGATATAAGTGCGATGTGTTTTGTTTATGCGAAAAATCAGAATTGTGTGTTAATTCATTGGATATTTTCTTGATTTTCTTTGATTTCTTGATTTGTGTTGTGATTAAAGATGGCACCCAACTCGAAAAAGAAAGGCAGTGTAAGTTGTAATCAATATTTATTGCACATTATCATAGCATTTTGTTATTCAATAATATGTTGTTCGTGAATTCTATTTCCAAAATACATTTGTATTTTGTTTTTAAAAATAACTTTTCTAAGATGATGTCCTATCTCATTTGCCAACCGGTGTTTATAAATTCTTATTACCAATCCTTATCCAATTTATCGAATAAATTGAATTTAGTAGTTATTCGTAACTATATAGATTGAGTCATTTATTAAACAATCTGTCATTGCTATGCAGTATTTAAACTTTTGCATTCAAAAACTGCACGAAAATGTTTTCAATAGTTCTTTGATACTCTGTATTAATGTTCCCAATAAATAGGTATGAACTATAACTTCAAATATTTCGCCTAAAATTCCGTTAATATTTTCTATGAGACACAAATTTATCTACAAAACCTTGACATTAAAGCTTAAAAGTTCTTGTAATTTAGAGAGATTGTTTATGATTAGCCCGATCGAGTGGTATACAGGTTATTTTTTCGCATTTAGATCGAACTGATTGTCAGCTTCTTTTTTAAAATTAATGATTGTTATTCGAGTAAAATTTTCCATCTTCAATGATTATTTTTTACTTATCTTCAGGTTCCGTTAATTATTTTCACCCTGTATTTCAGGCAACATATGTAGTTGCCTATCTTTCTTGTCGCTACCTGACCCAAAATCTTCATCTTCCTGTATAAGTAAATCTTATTGCGACATAATCGATATTAAATTGCGTGACAAACAAGGCTATTTATATAATAATTATAATAATAAATAGCCGCTATTTATTATTGTATGAAATATGATATTGATAAGCTTTTATGCAATTAAACCTACAGTGGGTGCTACTCACTTATGTCTTGAGTTCAATGAATTATCTGCACAATCTGCACACTATAGGTATTGCTTATACTTTGGTGTCATCTTATCTTCTTTCGTAGATGTTGGAGGCCAGTAATGATTATTGTGAAAACAATGTACTGTGTAGTTAACTATACCTTTACCTATAGGTAATAGTTATTTGTTATACAAGAGTGAAAAGTTGCTTTTTAACCGCGTGCTAAATTTTGATGACCGAGCAAACGAAGGATTCTAAAATTAGAATCCTGAGCGTTAGCGAGAGAATCAAAAGAGAACGAGGTGAAAAACTTTGCACTCGAGTGCAACACGTAACTTTTCATCCCACCTCAGCGAGGAAATGACTAAATGCAAAAAAAGAAAATGGCGCGCGTAAAGCAAATTAAAAAAAAGAAACACACCAAGAAAGTTCCGAGTCTGAGTTTTTAACAAATTAAAAGGTGTAATGATGTTTTGAAATCACAAACTTAGTGCACACCATGTTCTAAATTCAATTTACTTTATCCACTAGCGGATAAAAACGGCTTTTGCACTCAGATATCGAAAAACAAAAATACTCTTTCCGAGATGGGGGGATGAAAAGTTCATTACAGTACAGTGCTTACAGAACATTGATATGACAGTGCTTTAGCGGCCAACTAGCAGAGTTTAGCAAATTCGATATAGCAATCATATTAAAAAAATATTTTTTATGTTTTTTATGTTTACTCAATTAGGGCTAAAATTAAAAGTACAAACCAAATAAATCATTTTTAAATGAAACAATTATAAAGAACTGTGGGTACAATTGAATTAACTTGACAGATCGACTCATGAGTCTGCGTACGTAAATTAGTACAACATTGCTGGTTAGAAGGAAATATGCGGGTTTGAATCCCGAATTAGATGAATGTGAACCATCAGAGGTTTATTGCTAGAAATTGTGAAAACATTAAACCAATTGTTACAATATTTTTGATGTGCAAAATGTTTTGTTTTGTATACAATTCCGTAGATATGATATTTTCTTGTACGTATAACGTCCAGATAAGTTACAGATAGGAAGCGATAGATAGAGAGCAATAGCAAACTAATCGATTTTAATTGATGATAACCATGCATGCTATATGACCGATGCAAGTAAATGACGGGGATCAAACGAAGAGATGATCTTTAAATTATTGGATGCGCAAAATTACAAAAAACAATGCGAATTCGTGTTTTTAAACCATCGTTCGTTAACCAAGTTGTTACTCTGCTCGAATATAGCCTTAAAAATAAACATGAAACAAAAAATCTAATAAAATGGTTTTTGAAGAAAAAAAATTTACTTGACTAATCTGTCCTACTGCTGAGCAAAGGCCTCCCCGCCGTTCCTCCATGATGACCCTTCTAATTAAATACATAAGTTTCGTAGTAAAAATATTTCTGAGATTATAAGGTTCTTGGTTCCAGTACTGCTTATTTTTAAATAGGAATTTTGTAATCCTATGATTATTTTTCAGAGAATATTTCAAAATTCTTTATAACTTACGAGTAGGTTAAATTCTTGTCATAACTTTAATTCAATTAGTTGATGGCCTGTGATGGTAATGACAAATGGCTCTTCTGACTCATAACATAACCACTTAATATGATATTAAGGGCGTCTTGCGCAACGATACCTAATCGTATTTAATTCCTAAGGGCAACTTGCGCAACGATGCTTAATCGTATTTAGTGCTTAAATATGTATATAAGAGTTGTCAAATCATACAAATACGTCAAATTTAAAATGTTTAGTTGCTAAATACGTTTAGGGATCGTTGTGCAAGCCGGACTTAATATGTTTATGAGATTTGTCACATCACACATATACGTCAAATTTAAATATGTTTAGTCACTAAATACGTTTAGGGATCGTTGCGCAAGCCAGGCTTATACTACTGTATACATATCCCGGAAATGTAACTAATTGGCATAATCCAAAACTTGATTCTCTCTGTTTCTTCCGTAATAACGTTTAGTGCTTAAATATGTATATAAGAGTTGTCAAATCATACAAATACGTCAAATTTAAAATGTTTAGTTGCTAAATACGTTTAGGGATCGTTGTGCAAGCCGGACTTAATATGTTTATGAGATTTGTCACATCACACATATACGTCAAATTTAAATATGTTTAGTCACTAAATACGTTTAGGGATCGTTGCGCAAGCCAGGCTTATACTACTGTATACATATCCCGGAAATGTAACTAATTGGCATAATCCAAAACTTGATTCTCTCTGTTTCTTCCGTAATAACTATAATTGCACAAAATATCTCAGCCCCCCACTAGATGGACGATCGAGTACAGGTGTGAGGGATCAATCAACGGGGAAGCCTACGTTCAGATGTGAACATCCTAAATATTATCATGACAAAATATCTTCTTA
Organism: Philereme transversata; assembly: GCA_963924445.1. NCBI lineage: Eukaryota > Metazoa > Arthropoda > Insecta > Lepidoptera > Geometridae > Philereme > Philereme transversata. The sequence continues at coordinate 20,175,162 of OZ004342.1, forward strand.
GGGGGCGTCCATAAATTACGTGAGGTGTTTTTTAAAATTTTCTGTCCCTCCCTCTCCCCCTGGTGAGATTTCGTGAGATTTTATTCAACCCCCTCCATCATCCCCCAATCTCACGTGAGATTTTTCAAAATGTGGGTTTCTTAGGTAAACGCGTTGGATTGTTATTGTAAAAAGAAAAAAAAATTGCTTCGTGCTTTTATTTACGACTAGTTAAGACTAGTCATCAATATTGCTGAGAGTTTAATTATAAGTGTAATAAATATTTAACAATAGAATACTTGTTTCAATCAGAAAAAAAATTGCGTGATATTTGACTCGACCCCCTCCCCCCCTTAAACATCTCACGTATTTTATGGACGCCCCCTTATTACTCTCCGAGTTCAAACACATTCAAAAGGGCAAATAAATCAACTATTACCCGCTTATGTTATGTTTCGTTTAATTCCTTCTTCGAGTGTGTCTCCTTCAAAAATCAAGCCAAGCTCTTCAAACTCTCCCATCTCCTTACAGTCCCAAGGATCATCAGGCTCAGAGCGACGAGAGCATCTTTACAAGATCCTCGTGATAGGAGAGCTAGGCACAGGGAAGACGTCCATCATCAAGCGATATGTGCACCAGTTCTTCAGCCAGCACTACCGGGCGACGATCGGCGTAGATTTCGCCCTGAAAGTGCTGAATTGGGATGCTAATACGATTATTCGGCTGCAGTTATGGGATATTGCAGGTAAGAGATATATTTCTTATAAGATATTTAGTTCTAAGATATATCTCTAGCTCTAAGCTGGGCCAATCTCATACCATTTGGATTGTATCTGATTAATGTAATCATTATGTAGATTGGATAAATGTAGTGGTTATATTCTCTTTGGCAATCATGGATCATGGCCACCTCAATCACTCATTGACTTATTTCATTACAGCTAAAAAGAGTTTTATTATTTATTCAAACTCTTTGGGATTGTCGTAGAAAAAAGTGTACCGCTACTGGCAGGTTGCAAAATAGAATGTTTTTTAAATCTTATGTTTGTGTTTTTATTTTTTTTCTCTTATTACTAAGGAGAATGTACCAATGCCACCACATGTAGTCACGTCAAGATCACGTCCTATCAACGTCCTATCATTATTAAACATGTCATAGTTTTACATTGTAGCATAGAGAAAAAACAAATATTTCTGCGTAAACATGGATGAGCTTTGTGGAATTTTCAGTCAAATATTTTTACTTGTGATCGTCGTATTTTCTTTATTTTTCATGATTCTACCCATTATAATACCCCAGTAATAGAAAAATATATTTTTAACGGTTGTTGTCGGAGGCCTTCACACCCCTTCAGGAGGAGTTTATACTTTATACGCCCCCCAGCAGCCGATATCAGGTAATTTCTGCCCCAGCAGCCGTCACTTCTTCGATCAATTGTAATTGAAGGAATCATCTGAGTTCAAATCTTGAGTTTGAGTTGTGTAACTGCCAATGATAACACCAACTGTACGTCACGTTTATTTCTTTCAGGTCAAGAGCGCTTTGGCAATATGACCAGGGTCTACTACAAAGAAGCAGTAGGAGCCTTCATTGTCTTCGACGTTTCCCGAGTGGCCACCTTTGACGCGGTCGTAAAGTGGAAGAATGACTTGGATGCAAAGGTGCAGCTGCCTGATGGATCGCCTATACCCTGCATATTACTTGCTAACAAGGTATGATACGCAACAAAATAAATCGAATGTCAACCTCGAAGTGATTTCGATAAACCATTGACCATTTTACTCCTTGATTAAAAAACTAATTTAAACTATCCAATTTTTTTTGTCTGAATAAAGACTGACTAAAGAATAGTGTTTAAAAAAAACCTTACCAATTTTTGTCTGGGATTTAAACAGTGTTTAGCGGGTGTTGAACTTTATTATGGTAAGATCTATAATATTTAAATTCCGTCATAATACTGCTGACGGCCACCGTAGAGGATAGAAGTACCTAGCAGCACTTAACAAAGAAAAACTACATTTTCGATAGAGAAAATGCTGTAATGCTTCAACTATAATTAAAATTACGTTTAGTTATTATTTTTATGAATGGTTCCTCAGTGTTGTAATAGTGTACATTGTGTTGGTGATCAAATAAATAAATATATTATAAAATATTGATCATAAAAAAATAGTTAAGAAAAGATTAAAACACCTCTTATTGTTCCCTCACTCACTTACCTTTTAGAAAAGGCTAGTATAACAAAGTTCACATTACTAGGACATGCATAGGCACTTATTTTTATTTGTAAATCAACAGTGCGATCAGCAGAAGGAAGGCATTGTGAACTCTCCAGGGAAGATGGACGAGTACTGCAGAGAGAAGGGGTTCGCGGGCTGGTTCGAGACATCTGCCAAGGAGAACATCAATATTGAAGAGGCAGCCAGGTCCTTAGTTAATAAGGTAAGAGAACAATGAACCCTGTGTATAAGCTGAGTACATTTTTAAACAAGGTATTTTTGCGTTTGTCCAAAATCAATTATTAAGATTTTTATTTACAACACATATTAATACAGTATATCAAAATAATAAGTATACAATAGTAATCCATAACCTTAAATCTAGTTGTACAAATTAGTTGCAAAAAGGTCTCAAACTCAGCGTTTACAGGACGTTAGAACCTACGCTGGTCTTCCGACCACGATCTCGCCTGATGGCTACTTGTTCCACCACCGACGCGAAAGCGACTGGCTATCGAGTATTTTCTAGCTCAAGACGTACAATTGATGTATGATTCCGTGTCAATAAAATATATAGAGTTTTACCACGAAAATAATTAAACACTGTTTAATTCGTGTTACAAAAATTGGTAAGGAATTTTTTAAACACACGTTAAACATTTGTTCAACTCTTTTGTGGTAACAAGGATATATATTAATAGGTGATCGCTGACTGTTCACACTGTCGCATGTCGTCGAGAACTCTCTCTTTACTAGTTTGTCGCAGTGACTAGTTTCAGCTGAACTCGCTAATCGTGGGACAAGTGCCTAATGAGTGATGGATCTGAAGACATTGGAGTTATGTACGACATTAAATGGAAACAAAAGTAGGGCAAAATTTTTTTTAGCATATTCGTTAAAGGTAAATTTGGTAAACAAATAATATTCAATCATCATGTAAATAGGTACCTGCAGCATCGCAGCCGATTTGATGTTTAAAAGCGTTAAAAGTTGTTTTTTGGAAGTGTATAGATTACTGGACTATCATTCTAACAGTAATAAACCCACTTCTAAAATCTGTAATGATTCCGGATATCTTTTAAATTAATGTCGTACATAACATAACAGATTGCATAACTTTAGAAACTATTGAATACATCATTTTATCAGTCACGTTAATAGATTTTTTGTAGCCTTATTCGCTTATACCAAAATAAATTTAGTCAAGCCTTTAATTTGAAAACAATAATTTTGATATATTTTAGTACATTGTCTGGCATTATGACTGGTGAATAGCAGAATCTTGTTGGAAAACTTGGGCGCTAACTAACCTCAAGATAGATTTGCTTCAACGACCAATTATTTCTCAATTCTTAGCTTCCCCGCACACGAGCCACAGCCACAAATGCCGCTACCGAGCTGAGGACTGCATTTTTCATACATTTTATATGAATTCGCTGCATACGGTTAACGCCAGTGGTCGCTAAACACCACGAAACGCCTCTTCTCGCTTAGTATGTTCGTCACCGACCGAAAGTAAAAGAAAGAAGTAAAAATAGTGGCTGTCGTCCGCTTCCTAAGTGTCCGCTTCCAGCTTTATGTGGCGGCGTTTTGTGACTGTGGCGCGACTTTTATCAACATAAATAGCAGAGCTGCCGCAGAAAACATGAGCCTCTTATAAATAAAATAACAGCCTATAAACGGTAAGGAATGCCGTTTAGGCTGTTCATTATTAAAAATATTCTTTTAAAATTGGTTCTTCAACTTACCCACCGCTTCGTTATCAAGGTCGTCACTTGTGACCGTAAACATTTCCAACTCAATGTTTCCGTGCTTCGGAAGTTAAATCGTTATACCACGATGGATGACAATTGAAAAATTGAAATCGGTTCAGCCGTTACGACGTGATTGAGTAACAAACAAACAAACATCCAAACTTTCGCATTTATAATATTAGTGTGATAATCGTTTCCACAGCGCATGCGATGAAAGACATTTCATGGCTATTTATTTTACATTTTCGGTTAAATTATTGAAGTGTTAGTAGAGATCCCTAATTATTCCTAGTAATAAATATAATCTATGTTACTCCGAGATAATGTAGCATTCTAGTGGTGAAAGAATTTTTGAAATCAGACTAGTAGTTTTTGAGTTTATTCGTTACAAACATACAAATCTTTCCTCTTTATAATAATAGTATACATTATAAGTAGATACCAAAAAACAAAGAGCAGCATCAAATAGATCCAACCATAAAATTCCTAAAAACTCGTTTTACCTGAGAAGTTCTTCTTATCTAAGGCGGTGAACACACGCATGGAATATTAAGCGGACAGATAACTTCCGGAAGAGCTTAAATACTTAGAAACAAGTATTCGTATAAGTATATCGTATTTAGTGCCTAAATATGTTTAAGAGAGTTGTCAAATCATACAAATACGTCAAATTTAAATATGTCCAGTCGCTAAATACGTTTAGGGACCGTTATAAAAGCCGGACTAAAACTTAAAAGGGATATTTAAGCCCATCTACGAGGGTCTACGAGATCATATCACTTTGCTACGAAGTGCTACAACTTCGCTAAAATGAGAATTTTAATTCGCAAAGCCTGTGTACCATTTACCTGGGAACCATTTAGCTTTGTCCTCACTGTAGGCCTAGTGTGAGGATCGCTGTCCAACATAATATGTGTTACTAAATAAGTTGTCAGCGTTTTTCACTAGTTACCTAGACTATAAGATTAGAGTTTAGTATGCATGTGTGATTCTGCTGTAAATAAAATATTTTTAATTTTGCATTTTTTTTATTAGAAAGCAAATTTCCAACTATAAGCTAATGTGGGTTGATAAATAATATATAATAAATAAATAAATATTGGTGGACATTTCACACAGAGATATCTAGTCCCAAACTAAGCAAGAGCTTGTACTATGGGAACCAGATAACTGATAGAATACTTATATACTTTTTTTTGTAAATACATACTTATAATATAAAGAAAAACTTCCAGACCCGGAACAAATATCTGAAGATCAAGCAAACATTTACTTAATATGTCAATCGAAAATTGGCACTGAGAATTCTTTACTGTATACCTTCATCATCATCACCATATCAGCTATAGAACATCTACTGAACATAGGCTTTCCCCATACATTTTCAACGTGACCGATCTTGTACGGCCTGCACCCAACGACTCCCGGCAACTTTTTTTTTTTTTACGAATGGACTAATCTCGCTGTTGGCCTCTGAGGCCGTGACAGCTTAACCGAACTTTTGGCGAGCGCAGATGGCACTCAGCCCAGTAAGTTTTTTAGGCAACTAGCGCAAGGGCACCACTAAGGTACGAGCCTCGGCTTGGGCTGTTGCCGGGGTGGGGATAGGAGAGAAACGCCCGGGTACATGTCTGTACCTCGTATAGGCGGCGACTGAAGGGACTCGTCGACCTCGCCGGCGAGGTCGGTGTTTCTGTGAAGTGTTTGCTCTGTCTGATGTAGATGACTCACCTTCCGCATTAGCGGAGGTGATTTCGTCATCCGGGTCTCCGAGAACGTGTCTCGGACGACGGAGGATTTGACTCCCGGCAACCTTTATTAGGCCGTCTTTATATGTAGTGGGGGGGGGGAAAGGGTATCCTACGCTGCGCTTCCCAATGCGGGGTCTCCACTCGAGAACCTTTCTGCCTCAACGGCCGTCAGTTCTTCAAGCTATGTGCCACGCCAAATGCCTTACAAATACTAAAAGATAATTGAAAAATTACATAAGAACTAGTTAAGTGTACAAAAATTTAATAAACGAAGAAAGAACTTAAAGAAATAAAATACTACAATATAAAGGGATAGCTCTAAGAAATCAATAATTGTTTTAAATATAGTATTTTTCAAACTTTCGCAATCACTGTACTTAATTATTAATTTAAACGGTAACGTCGCGTCGGGATAACCAATAAAAAAGGTACATACGCGATAAATATCCGCTTAAATCAGTAATTATATTTTAAGTATATTTTCAAGTATGTAACCTTGGCCTCAGTCGTTATTAACTACATAGAGAGGCCTTAAAGTTTAAGCCGGATCTTATGGAAAGTTCCACGAAACAGTGGGTGTTGACGAAACAAACGTTGCCCTACTACAATTTACATGCAAATCATATAGGTAACTCTGGAGTACCTCCATGGCGCAGTGGGTTCGATTCCCGACACGAAACAATCGATTTGGTTTTAATTAAAAAATAATAATATCCACTTTGACCATAACTGATATGGATTTAACTGTACTTTGTAATAGAACAAAAGTCCGCCAACGATAAATCTGCCTAACAATCTAAATGGTGGAAAAAATGTAGTTTAACGTAATTTAACGTAAATAATGTAACAATGATGTATGTAAACAAGGTGACGTAATTGAGTGACGACAACTGGGTGACGTAGACGTTTGTTTTATTCAAACAAAATTCTTTAAATATTTCCTCACATTTACAAGACAACGCTCCTAGGTTATCTAATATTTCTTTTAATTTGTCTTTATTTCTCACGTTTAATAATTTCGACTTCTTTTTCAGATTCTCCTAAACGACAAACTCCTTCAAAGCAACGACAAAGACGGAGACAAATTCGCGTTGCAGCACAACATAGCCAATGGCGAGAACAGCCGTGACTCCGGCGGGAAATCCTGCAATTGCTGACAAATCACCGCACTACATTCACAAAACTGACCAATCATGTGCGACTACAGAGTTCAGACACAAACGACGCTTTGGTGAGCTTTTTTGTATATTACTGCTTTTATACAAAGAAGTTTGTCATTTTCCTATAGATTAGGCGAAAAGTCTAGAACCAAATTCAATGTGAATCGCAACTATTTTTGAGAATAACATAATTATATTGACCATGATTGTATAAAAATATGGATCATGCCAAGCTCACGTTGATCGATGTGTGCGAGACCTTTTAAACGATAGTGTCACGCCGCGCAATGGGCGCGTGTGTTACAAATGAGTGCTCGAATTCACATATTTACAAGCGAATCGTCATACTCGGCGGAGTGTTCAATTTTCGAGTTAGTTGTACTCCGTCCATATTTTTTCTGCGTACATAATTTTGATAGTATGAAAAAATATATATGATGTCATCGTGTTCTAGACTTTTCAGCCATATTTTACAGACAATGTTTTTAGATCAAAAAGTCTCGTGTGTAGAAGTTTAACGGACTTTCAACTATTTGTAAACATTTTATTAATATTAAGAAATTGTTACATTAAAATTAATCGAACAATATTTTATCTTAGGATATTTAGTAAATTCTGTAATGAACAGTGCCTATATTTTGATCGAATTTATACTTAGTATGTTGATTTACGGTTGTACTCACAAACAATACAAAGTGATTAAAAAGCATCACGTGATAGGCTACGCGTATGTACCACCAGTGCTTCAGGCGTTTATAGGCTTTTTTGTTTCTTGTGAAACGTCTCGCCCGGGGAAGTACACTACCACCATACCTATTTCTGCCGCCAAGCAGCATTGCTGTGTTTCAGTATGATTGTCGGTGTTATTGCAGATACATGAAGACCTGTATACCTCAAGTTGATAGACGCAGGGCAGTGCATTAGTCACGTTTCTAAGGTGCGTGACCTACGAGGCAAAACTTTGTTATAGGCGATGGTTACCTCTTAAAATCAGGAGGATTTTTTTTAACTCCTCTATCTCGTCTCGCTGTTGGGCATAGGTCTCCCCTAAGTCCTTCCAACCGCCCCTATCCTTCGATATTTCCTATATCCTATTTTGATGGTACCTAGATCGTCCCTGTTTCCCAAAATGACGAAAGTTTTCTTAGTAAGAATAATTACGGTATTTTTGGTGTTTCCTAGATTATATTCTATAACAGGTTCATACCAGGACTGAAATGTATACTGTTTTTGTTCATTAATTTGATGGATTATGTTGTAAAACATGTCGAATACTGTGTTTTCATCAAATACAAAATCTGTTACACAATTAGTTTAATACCTAATAAAATACGTTAGCTATTTCATTGAATGATTTTGTCACAAATAATATCCAAGCTGAAAATGTATTATTTTCAGATTTAGCAAAACAGTATTGTTTGTGAATATAGCTAATAAGGTTCGTATTTCAGACTTAAACATATACGTGAATCACGACTCAAGCATTTACTTCTTTGAAAACTGATACTGATCTACGCTTGAGCGTCGATTGAGTTTTTGTTTAGTTCTAGCATAGCCTTGATCGTTGACAGCATTTAGCGGGTCGCCTAGTGCCATCTATGGCTGAAGTCATAATGATTTATGTACCTAATAAATAATAATAATTTACAAATAATTATATTGTAATAAGTATTATCTACTTATTGTATGAGTGTTTGAGGTGTTGTTGTAAATTTAATAAATATTTAGTGACAAATGGTTTTTTTATTTCTTATCATCCGTACCATCCATAAGAACACGTTGATCCATTTTTATGGGAGCGCGTTGAAGTCTTTTCTATTGAATTTAAGTTATTAATCTAAAAAGGAGAAAAAAAGATTCTAAATTGCTTTAAAGGAGCGATCAATGGGTAAATTATGATCGATCAAAGGAGGCCAAATACAATGTAGCAAGATCGAATCACAAATGAGGAGATCCGTAGACAAAACAAAGTCACTGACAAAGCTCAAAGGATTAGCAAGCTAAGTAAAACACACAGCTCAACGAAATAAATGACGGCTGTTGGAGTAGAAATATTCTAGTGGAGAGCACGCACTAGAATGCGCAGCGTATGACGGTCTCCCACTTAACATAAAGATGACCTTATAAAGGTTGGGAGTCGTTAAGACACACTCCTCTTCGGAGGAGTCGCTCTTAAAATCTATGGGGAAAGCCTACGTTCAGCAGTGGATATCCCATGTCTAATTATGACAACGTTATGAGTGGATGTAAAAGTTATACGGTAACAAAAGAGCGCATCGTAACGGGAACCTGATGCAAGGCAAATAACTCATTTATATTTCCTTTACTCTTCAAATATAACGAAAATTACTTAATGGCTCAACGTGGGATCTACAGATCTTTATCACACCAGTAACCACCCACAATTTACACCATAAAAACTAAAATAACTAGATTCAAAAACAGGATATTGCGCAATGATTAGTAATTCTTTCTTCGCCTTTGATTGGCTACTTCCTGTTTCGTGAGATTCGAAACGGGAAAAATATGAATAGTCTACCGAAATAAAATAATAATAGGTAGGTAAATAGTTTACCAATCGGGATCCTATGTATGAAGATTAAAAATGTTTACGAAACTCTACTTTTGGGTAGGTATGATATGAGTTTTACTGAACGGGAAGCATGTATGAAATGGGAATTAGCCGTTGTTTAATTGATTATTCTAATCTTTAATTCACTGAGTTAATTAGATACAATATGTTTTGTGTGTGCTGTCTTTATGATAAACTAGCTGGAGAAACAAAAAAACGTTAGTGAACAAAAACACGGCCGTAAGTTTTAGTATCATTTCAAGAAATTTTATTTTAATTATTTCGTTTTTTCATTGCTATTACACTAAAGCTACAATGAAAAACCTTAATATCCAGTACTTATTGACTATTATGGCAAATTTTTTTACACCTTGGGTTACATTATTGAAGTTTAAGTAGGGATCCCTGTTTTTTTCTAGTAATAAATATAGCCTTATGTTACTTCGGGATAATGTAGCATTTTAACGGTAAAAGAATTTTTGAAATCTGATCTATAGTTTTTGAGTTTATTCGTTACAAATATACAAAATCTGAATAAAAAAATATAAATCAGTCCTCTTTATAATATTAAGTCTAGATAACACGCACGTTATGTTCCGTTACAAAGCCGTGATGAGCTTGTTAAGTTTTTTATGCCATTCACACAATTTATTATACATCTAAAAATGTGGTTGTCATGAGGCTTTTGCGTAGCTTAAGAACAAACTTCTTTACTTATAAAATACTAGCTGTTGCCCGCGACTTCGTACGCGTTACGCACACTAAATTTGTAGGTAACACCTATGGTTAAAGCAATGGCACATCAAATGTATGTCGGAGAGGCAACCGGATAGCGAGAGGTAATCTGGACCTTAGAGTGGTATAGAGTCCCCTCGTATCGGCCGAATTAACCCCAAGTGCACGGGGCGGTGATAGGGTGGGGCAAAAAATTTTTATTAACTTAGCAACTGGATAGAAATGTGGTTGCTTGAAAGGTATCCTAATTGTATAATAAAATTTGTTTGCCAGCCGAAACACGTGGGCCGTTTTCGCTCTAGGAACTAAAAAAAAAAAAAGTGAGGCATTGACACCACCAATCGTTGAAAAAAATTGCATCAATGCAACATTATCATGTTGTCATTGTTTTTATCCGGTTGCTAAGTTAAACATTTTTTTTTTGCCCCATCCCCATATCACCGCCCCCATCCACTTGGGGTCAATTCGGCCGATACGAGGGGACTCTGTACCACTTCAAGGCCCAGATTACCACTCGCTATCTGGCCTTGAATACTAGAAATAAAGTTAAACTCGCTATTGCAACTTGAATTGACACCGCATTTTTATCCGATGAGACATGATTTACGGAATAAAAAGTAGCATGTGTTAATCCAGGTAATTAGTATGTACAGAGATACTAAATTTCATCGTAATCGGTTCAGCCGTTACAACGTGATTTAATAACAAACAAACACACATCCAAACTTTCGTATTTATAATATTAGTGTGATTTCGATACCAGCTTACCTAAATTCTTCTAATTTAATAAAAGACTATCTGGCTTATATGGCGAATAAATTATTTACTGATGGTGCATACAAGTGATAAAATCTAAAAAAATATCTTAGAAGAGGAGAGTCAATTGTCCCACCAAAATATACAAAAAGGACTTCAACATTTTTAACCAATAACTTTATTCCACCAGTGGTACAACTCAGTAGGGCAGAGTGGAATAGTTTGTGGATACTAAAGCAATTCTGGCATCAACCGAAAGTTCTTTTCCATTACTTCAAGGGACTGGTTGATCTCATGAACAAATTGCACAATTGCTACACATCGAGGTGGGATGTCATTACAGATTACGACTAATTGCATTCGAATTCGCTTATGCGAATTGTTCGCATCGACATTCGCATTCGCATCAAGAGTTGTGTCATGTCTCCCAGTGGCCGCACGGTTGCTCGATACTCGCACGCGCAGAAGCAGGCAAGCATCACGTGTTTCATTCGACCAATAGAAAGCGTTTCTTTCTCGCTGCTTGCTTGGTTAGTTTGGCTTGTTTTGTTTTAGTTGTCAGTCAGTTATAACTAATCATTACGTAAATAAATTAGTTAAATAAGTAGTTTGTGAGTTTAGCATTGTTATAGCTATTTGACAGTTTTTACATCATACCGGGAAAGAAAAATTAAATATGGCTATTTTTTACGACTAACGATTGAGGCCACTCGAAATGCAATGTTTGTGAGAAAATTATTCCACAATTGGGTCTCGGCGTTGCGAACCTATTTGAAAACAGTTCATTACAAACATTCGCATTCGCATTCGCACAATCACATCCCGAAAATTCGCATTCGCGAATGTGAAAAATATGACATTCGTAACATCCCCGTTACAGATTTAATACCTTCTAGTTTATAATTAAAATTGGGGGCATATTAGAGAAATTCTTAGACAAACCTTCGTGATAACGGGTGGTAATTACATATTTTTATAGAATAAAAAACGGCTTAGGAAAGTAGAATCTATTTTGATTTTTAGTTGAAAAACATATGCCTAAAAGCTTTGAACTCTTACATTAACATACAGATGACCTTGTTTTATTGTCTTGTTGGATGATTTTTTAATAGATAAATGACAAATCTATTAACCACAATAATTTAGATAGCTACAATAAATTGGGAAGTTTTATTGATTTTATGTCTACTATTGGTGTATGAACTTTCTTGGCCACGTTTAAAATATATTTAATAGAGCGAAGCATAATCTCCAAATCAACTTGGGCAAATCGGCGTTATATGCATGTTTGTTTATTCGAGGATAACTTTCGAACCGTTGATCCGATCATCGTGAAATTTGATATATAGGTAGGTATTGATAGCACAATCTTCGTGTGATTAAATGAACCAAAAAAGTTGGGGGGTTGTTGAGATATTGGGTTCAAGGGGAGTAAAAAAAAATGGAATTATAGGTCAAATGAGACGACTAATGAAAGGTATTCATTCGACCTCGTTTTTATTTTTAGTTAAATCCTTGTAGTTTTTAAGTTATTAGCCATTTGGTATTCGTGTAGCTTTAGTGACACAAATATAGGAAAAAGTCTGGAATCCAGAATAACCGCAATTTCTACCCCTAAAACGAGTAACCACTTTACATGAACCCTGTTAATTAAATGAAAATGGAGGTCAAGTTAATTGGTTGTACATTTCAGGGCGCTATTTTGTTAATCAAATATTATGAATACTATTTTTTTGTTTTTTGGGAGACTCGTGAGATCTCAGTTCGGGGCAAACCACTAGTTAGGTAGGCATTAGCAGTTACTTAGGTGGTTTGATGGCTACGGAATCTTAAATACATAAAACAAAGTCGGGTTTGTTCGAACACTAATAACTCGAAAACGGCTGGACCGATTTTGATGGTTTTTAATTTGTTAGATTTGTCTCCGCCCCGAATAGCAGAATAACTATTAAAATATCGGAAAAAATCACGCAAAAAAAAATAATGAAGATAATTCATATTCTTATACGTAGATGCAGCGGGTGATGTATGTACATTGACAGCCCGCGTCATATGCATGTCAAAGCGGTACGAAGTTTGCCGGGACACCTAGTCTTAATATAATTAGAAATCCTTAGACATCCCTACTCCTATGATGTGTCATCGACTGTACACGTTCTGTTCCGTTACTAATCTGTCCAGCTGAGAATCTACCCTACTAAGAATCTATCTAGTGGAGAATCTGTGCAGATGCTCCGGAGGGATACTTTCATTAGAATCCTAACTTACGAAACAGAAACTGGTACTGTAGTTACTGGTAGAGATCGCTATTTAGCGATAAGACCGCCAATTGTATCCATAGATTTACGTAGTTGTTTTTTATATGTATTTGTTTCGTGGTGTGCAATAAAATATTGTCTAATCTAATCTAACAGAATTCGCGGAAGTCGGTATTCATTTGGATAAAAGATAGAAAGTTTTATTAATGATTTACCTAACCCAACAATGCTCATAAAATAACACAAACAGATATTTTCTAAAAAGAAACGTAATATTTTTATTAAAGCTAATATATTTAAATTTCATTCAAGCTTTAAAACAAAAATATACCTATTTAGGTTGTATTCATGCAACACTGCAAGATAACATTTCAAACGAGTTATAAAATGCAGCAATCTTGGAAGGAAAACACTCGGATCCCACATCAAATAAACAGAAATGTAATCCAACGCTATTCAAACATTGATAGCATTGTCCTCTCTCTTCTACAGACATGACGAAACCATTTTATTTAGTCTTTACTTATCAATTGTAAGATTGTGTTGTGTTTTTGGAAAATGTATACAAATGAGGTAAGAAGTTATATTTACCTAACTCTAGATAAAACTATAGTTTTTAAAGAAAGACATTCCTTTTTTGGCTTTCGTTAGACTGATTTTTGGACACCTAGTGTAACATGTTAGGTTGGGTTCTGCATGTATTGACCATATCGTCGCCAAACAATTTAGGGCATATTTCTAAGGTGCGTGACCTACGAGGTAATTCTCTGTTATAGGCGATGGTTACCACTTAACATCAGGTGGGCCGCCCGTTCCATCTCCAAGTAGCGTAAAAAATGCTGTACCTGCGGATTAAGCTGAAAGGATGGTATTAAACAATCGCACTGCAGTTTCCTTTGTCCAGCTAATGCTGCAACTTTCCACCAGGCTTTGTGATGATGTTTATAGTAAACTAGCTGACCCCCTGCGGCTTCGCACGCGTGGTTTTGTAATTAATTTATTTCTTACGTAAATATGAATTTTCAGATCCCTAACTTGAGGAATTATGGATTACCCATACAAACTTTCAACCCCTATTTCACCCCCTTCTAGATTATTTTTTGAGACAAAAGATCGTCGTCGTCTTTTTCCAGTATCTCTATCTAATGTATCTCCTTGCCAAATTTCATTACAATCCGTTCAGCCGTTTAGTCGTGAAAAGGTATCAAACAAACAAACAAACAGAGTTACTTTCGCATTTATAATATAATATATTAAATCAAATCAAATCTTTTATTTGCAACACAATACAAAACTAACTACAATAAATAATACAGTATATCAATATAAAACATCATAAAAACTTAAAGCTAGGTAGGTAAACAATTTGGTTGCTTAAAGGTCTCAACTCAGCGTCTGCAGGACGTTAGAACCTGTCTTTCGTTGAGACTTTTAGGTCCGAGAAAAACAAATAAATATATAATAAATACAAAGCGGACGCGATTTTTAAGGACAAACAAAAAAACTTATAAACATAAAAAAAGTTTTACAATAACAAAGACACAAAAAAAAAATAACAGAAGAAAAAATAAATATAGTCTTTATAATATAATACTAATACATCAGATTTTCATAGATGTATTGACAAGGGAATGTCATAACATTTATTTCTTTAAACTTATTGCGTAATGATTCTCTGGGGCCAATATTATAAATTGCACGAACAACCCTCTTCTGCAGCACAAAAACGGTGTTTATATCTTTATATCTATAGTAATATAAACTAGGTAAATATATGTATGTAAAGTTATGTTGTACTTTTGATACAAGTGCAATATAACTTTACATACGTATATTTACTGTCTGTTAAATTCCTGCTCCTTTTGCCAGTTTAATAAATATTATTTTAGTTTTCGTCTGAAACTGTGAATACTGTGCAGAGGGCTTAGCCAAGTTACAGTCGATAAGCGATGACGCTAGTCGATACGTCCGAAAATGTATGGGATTTGACACATGCTATAGAAATACCACGTGATACAGCGACAACAAATGTATGTAGAAATCGAATAGATTCGCAGCGAATGTAATTTGGCTACGGGCCCAGGTTACTTATCGCCGGTGGAATGTTGTTCCAACATTTGATGCAGCGTAGCGGAAACTACCTTGAAAGGCCTCGAAGGTGTAAAGCCTCGGAAGGTTCTTTGTCGTTGTGTTGAAAGCTGCATCGAACATTGTCGGCGATCGCAGGATCTCCATCTATCTATATATAGTATTTTATAATACAGTTTGGATTATACTCAGTTGATAGACGTAATATCTAGACGATAGAATCTTTGCGCAGCAACAAGCTTGAAGAAGGTGGGCACCTTCTATTCACGCCCGCACCGCTTACCAAATCGGAGAGATTATATAATGGGTCCTTCAGTCTACCGAACACAATTAGGAAAGATGCAACTTGTACCACAATTTATAAGACGAGTCTACATAGCTACTGGTTCTACTCAATAGACGAGTTCTATATGTCGGTTATTTAATCATATTATTAAAACCCGTAGTAATTCATAAATAAATATTGCTAGACATTTTTTTAAAAATACATCGGTACTTATATTATATAGGAAAACATCCAGACCTGGAACAAATATCTGTAGATCATGCTAACATTTGTTCTGCGGCGGGAATCGAACCCGCTACCTCCTGCGTATCAGCCGGCTATTCGCCCACTGCGCTGAGGAGATTATCAATAATGTTGTAATATGGATATTATTTTTTACTCAGGTATATCATAATGTACCTACCTGACATGTAACTTGGCGTTATGTACTGTATTGTAAAATCCGTCAGTGTAGCTCTCCCTGTGAGTCTTATTGTTTTGTGGCGAAGCTAGGTTGAAATGCACAAGTTTGATCAACTAGCAAACTAATTTCAACATCATTGTTAACTACAACTACAACATTTCAAGTATCATTAGAACCAAATTGCCATCATTGTAATACTCATTTTCGCATCTAATAGGAACATTTAAGTCTTTATATTTCACAATTGCATTCCTTAAAAACATAAATAATAAAAAAGTCGTTGAATAACGACTATTATTTTCAAAATACCTATTAAAATATGCGGTTCTGCCAAGTTAAAACAAGTATTAATTTTATGTATTCTAATAATGAAGCAAAAATGTCATCTGCTACTGTTAAATGCTAAATTTAATGCTGAATTATATGGGTTGGGTATGACACACAGATAATTTAATTCTAAAAATAAATATTACAGAATTCACAAGAGCCAAGTGAGAATGACATCATGATGACAATACAAGGATTGAAAGTATGGACGCCAGAGGAAAAGTCTTGGTGGAGAAAGAGACCTTCCAAACTTAAAGTAATTATTCTGAATAATGGTAAGTTGTAGAAATGATTCGTAGAAGAACCAAAGTCACCGATATATCACAAAGAATTAGAAGTGGCACTGGGTAGGGCACATACCTTCAAGAACTGAAGGCCGTTGGGGTAGAAAGGTTTTCGAGTAGAGACTACGCACTGGTAAGCGCAGCGTAGGACGGCCCCTCTAGATGAATAGAAGACCTGATAAAGGTTGCTGGGAGCTGTTGTGGGCAGGCCATGAAAAATCGGTCGCTATGCAAATCCATGCCTATGTTCAGGAGTGGATGTCTTTTGGCTGATATGACGATGATTATGATGTAAGTTTGTAAGACTTTAAAATACGTATGTTTGTATTGCCAATGATCTAACACAATACCTAATTCCTCCATACAAGCTGTTTATCTTTGAGTTCCGTAGGGTATCTTCAAAGCTCACGATCAATTGACAACTCCCTAAAAATCTATTGCATGAGATCTCTAATAAAATACCCTAATTGCTATAGATACATGAGCTGATTCTGTAAGGTATTTTCAAAGTCCATGGTCAGATCAGTGGACGATTGGATGGTCTCCAAATAGATATTTCTTTATGATTTTCAAAACAATAAATAAATCGCAGTGCGGTTGTTGTCATTGTTTGAGGAGTTTCCGGTTTCTAATATATACTCAATCATCAGATGGATCAAACTTACATGGGACCAGCCTAAAGTCAGGTGCACCCTATAAAATGAAATAAAACCATCGAAATCGGTTAACAATAGTCAGAAATATCGAGATTACCTTACATATAAAAATTGAGACTTCCAATTGAGAACCTCTTTCCTTTTTAAGTCGGTTGAATATAACTATTAGAAAATATTTTGAATTGTAGATTCATAGAGCCGGGTACAGACTATTTGCAACGCAACATTTAATGTAACGCGAACGTATATGATTATGTATGTTACGTATATGCGAAGTTGTTTTAGTGCGATCGCAAATACATTAAACTGTATGGGAAATGTTCCATTAAACATTGATGCAAATAATCTGTACAAGGCGGGTACGCTTTCACCAAAGCTGTGCGAGGTGCGAGGTAATTGAGGAAAATATCCACCAATACCTGCGCTGTGCGAGGCCAGGCAAATGAAGCAACCCTACCTTGCAAATCTCTGGTGGAAATGCATCCTTAAAGTAAAGGAAAAATGACTCCTAATAAGTTTCAGGAAGGATAAAACAGGGAGAGTTTGCGGCCGTTCTTGGTCCAAGGTAACTATTTATTCTACTTTCATGAAACGAACTAAAACATATTTATAGGTTACGTTTGCATGCCAATTAATGTGGTAAGACATGTCTGGAACCTACATTTCTAATATTTATCACCTGTTGTTTTGCATATTTACCCATGTTTGAAAATGAAGAAATGATTTATTTTCAGCGGTGCAGGCAAAACGACATTTCTAGTATCATTAGCGGGCAAATGTACCCTTCCTTCTGAGGGTACCGTGATGATAAATGGTAGAAATGTCAAGGACTTGCACGTGGTAGAAATTGTCCCGCAGTTTGAAGTGTTTATTGATGGGCTTAGCGTTATGGAGCATTTGGTTTTCATGGTGAGTGCGATTTCCTGGAAATTTATGATGGTTAGACCTTCTGGAAATATCATGAAACCTTTGGTAGTATTTATGGCAAAGTTGGACGGTCGGTCATAGTAAAGACTGCAATTACAAGAAGTAATGTTTTCCAGGAAGAGTAAAACCGGTTGATGAAAGCGATCTATCCAAGATACATGCTACAAAATATAGGAGGCTTGACCCCGGTGACAGTGGGTTGAAAATGATAATGAATGTGATTCATAAAAAAGGTTTAGGACTATAATCTTATGAATAGTGCTTAGCTATAGTCAGTCTCTACTCAAGTCTCTACCCACGACGGAACGGAGAAGGTGTATGCGTTTAGGGTAAGAGGTTGTTTGTGTGTGTAAAAAACGAATGTTCCTATTTATCTCCAAAACGATTCGACCGATTTAGATACGGTTTTCTGTAACAGGTTTGTGATTCATCGGCAATAGTTCTTAGATAGGTGTTATGATGTTAATTTTTTGGGTAGATCTCAGATGGAAAATGGAATTAAATTACGAGATTTGTTTGTCGAGGTTTTTTAATTCATACTTGTATAGGTTTATTTTTGTAGAACTTTAATTAAAATTGTGTTCCAGACAGAAATGAAACTAGGCAGTTCCAAGAACCCCGTATATCGGATGATCCTGGATTCTTTGCTGCACGATCTGAAACTGGAGTCTCTGGCCAACTCTCGGATCAGCGAACTATCCGGTGGAGAACGACGATTACTATCCTTAGCTACTTGTGTAAGTAAACCAGAAGGTCTAAAGAGCTTTCTCCTGGTCAAATTGGACAGTCTTACTGGTTGGTCCAAATGGTATAATTTTTCCTGTGGTCAAAGTACTTGGATAGAAAAAAAACCGAACGACCTACTACAATCTGCCATTGGACTCTTAGGTAACCATTAGGACAAATTATTTAGACTGAAAAGTTTGATCACGAGAAAGAACCCGTCTAAAGTGGTCACTTTGGGCGTTTCATATTGGATTTAAGTTCAGAGAGTTTTTTTTCCTAGCTATAAAAAGTTCTAAAAATTATACTGTATCTGTATCATTTTTAGAACTTTAATGTTAAAATATATAAATATACATTATTTCTAATTTATCCAAAATTTATATCCACTTTACGAATGTTGAAGGAACATAATATGATTTGCTTGCCGAGCCGGCGGCTTTGGTGTGTCGAGCCCTTGATTTTGCGAAAGTGGTTATTTTATACTCCCAGACTTCCCATTGGAGAGAGATACGGGTGTTTACCAACTTCCTACTCGAAGAATATATAGGGAAGAACTATATCGTGATTTTAAAAACATTACACTCACGTTTTTCTATTAAAAAATATGTAATTTTTATGATTAACCAATCATTGCTTATTTTATCGTTCATTTATTTATAGTTAGTATCAAACCCTCAAATCCTGATAAGCGATGAGCCTACCACAGGATTGGACAGCTACAACGCCCTCCTAGTAATACAAGCGCTGAAGAGGTTGTCCATATCCGGCAGAACTGTAATCTGTTCCATTCACCAGCCGTCCTGCGATATATTCAGAGAGTTCAACTCCTTGATGCTTATGGCTGATGGAAAGATGGTGTTCCTTGGAACCCTGGATGAATGCAAAGCTGTGTTTGAAAGGTAGGTACGGTTTTCTAAATTTATTGTATTGATCACTGATTATTGGTTAGTAAGGTTTTAGGGCTCCGTAGTCGAACCGAAAACCCTTATAGTTTTGCCATGTCCGTCTGTCTGTCTGTCTGATCGACCGTTTACAGCCGTAGACTATTAGTGCTGTTAAGCTGAAATTGTGAATGTATTCTTTGGGGTCTCGGAGAATAGAATACTCTATTAGTTTACAAGCAATAGTTGACCAACTTATGCTTTATGTTTTATAAACAGTTCATATAATGTTCATACAAAATTTCCTTAATAAATGTAATCAAATATGGCTAAGATACAGCGGTACTGAGTGACTACGGAAACCTGTGTGAGGTTCCACACGTGCGTAACCAAATAATAGTTAATTATTCCTTTGAATTTTATGGTATACAATGTAAATCAGGTAGTTTATATAAATGTATTACAACTCATTTACATTTTTATAACATACCCACGACTTCGCTTGCAATAAGGTGTGTGTTATGTATGATTATATCACTCGAGGTCATGCGAAACATGGACTGCCTTCCTGACCATAATAAGGCTCATTATGTGAAACGATCAACTAAAAAAGACTACCCAAGAAGCTTCTATTTGTTCTAGTAGCTTTGAGATAAATGTTTATTTTTTTTTTCTGTAAAATTATTTTAATTGACTCATATTTCGTGTCAGCAATTAGTTTTAAGCTAAAATAATCTATATTAGTCAGTATGGTATATGAGCCTTAGAAAAAGTATATTAACATCTTTTATATTGTTTTACCGTTTTATCGGTGTTTTTCTATTCTTGCTTGAATTTAGTTTTATTATTAAATAATATTATTTCATTAATTTTAACTTGGGTTTTATGAGCACCAACGGCTATTGTTATATATAAATTTCAGTAATATATAAATTTCACCATATTTCATATAAAATTAAAAAAATTAAATCGGCTCCCAGCGACTTTTACCAGGTCCTCTTTCCATTTAGTGAGGGGTATCCTACGCTAAGCTTTCCAGTGCATTGAAAAAATTCACAATATTTAATGTTTATTAGCATAAACCTCCACTGCCCACTCAACTACAACCCAGCAGAGTTCTACATACGAGCGGTGTCCGACCAAAACCAAAACTATGCCGAAAAACTCATGGAAAAAAACCGAGACCAGTCGCTACAATACGATAGAACTAGTTTGGGTTCCAATTTAGGATACATTCAACTGTGAGTTAAAGTTAATTATTTCGGAAACAGATAGTGATTATCAAAACTGGCTTAGCAACGTAGGTGTTCAAGATTATTGCACAGAATTATGACTTCGGGATTAGCTGATGTTATCTTTATAATCAAAAATTAATTGAGTAGGTTCATTAGCTTGGAATAAAGAGAACTGCAGTTATTGAAAAACTAGTTGGCCGCCCATTGAACATTTTTCAGTTATTTTTTATCTTATATTTAGCTTCGATTACAAGAAGCTATTTTATTCATAGCATTTTTATTCATCCAACAGAACATGCTGTGATTTAATTGTATAATAATTCTCATATTATTTACCTAGCTGCTGTGATTATATTAAAGTGGGGACGAATATATTACTGAAAAACTTCCGGCTGGTCCCTAGTTTTTAGTAGCGCTTTTAGTAGCGCAGTTAGGAACAAGTTGTGGGGACGCCCAGGAATAAGCCTAAAAAATTTGCGTGGTCCCAAATAAACATAAAAGACATATTTGAATGCGCATCTTAAGTAGGTGGCACACACTACTTTTAGATAGCTTTGAAAATGTTGGTTGTGTAGGTCATTCTGAGTGCGTAGATGTATTTGGACATCTGAAAGTTACTCAGTTACTTATATAGTTAAATTAATTTATTCAGTTTTATCACACGCTTTGCTCACTTATTTCTATGACCAAAAGCTTTTTAAAGAGATTATTGATTGATTAAATAGTCGAAAATAAGCTGACAGGTTTTGAAACCTGTGATAAAAAAGTTCTGAACTTTTTTGAGTGTGGGATTTGTTTGTTAGTTATACATTGTAGTAGTATTTTTTGTATAGATAGGTAATTTACATCCTATTTATAATTATCTACAATGTATTAAAATAGCTGTCGCCCGCGGCTTCGCACGCGTGGTTAGTCAATAAAATCATTACTCTCCTGTATAATTTAATATTTCAGTTCACAGAGAAATTGGTTCAAACAAGTACATTTACTACTATGGAGACAGTCACTCACTTTAAAGAGAGACTTGAAAAGTCACGTAGTTCACTTATTTATTTCTGTGGTAAGTTATTAGTGTTTTGTTATGTACGACATTAAATAAAAACTCGAGTAGGGCTAATGGCCAGTATTGTTGTAAAATAGGTTATTTCAAATTTATTACCCTAGAAAATTTAAAATTATTAAACATCCTTAATTTCAAGTCCTAAATATCAATAAAACAGCCTGTATAATATATGTAAACAAATCATATTCATTCAGGTACCTGTTAAACTGATTAAGCGGCATCGTCGCAAAGGCGCCGCCGATTTACGTTAAAAATTGTTTATTGGAAATGTATCGATTACTGGATAAATATTCAAGCTACTGGTATTAAGCCCACCTCTACCATTATTACCATTTAATACGATTCCGGTTGTGAGTTTTAAATTAATGTCGTACATAACAAAACACGTAGTATTGTTTCTCAGAAAAAACAAGCAAGTGGGGAATGGTGAGATAGAATACCGAATCATCCCGCTATGTGTTTTCAAACTAATGAAAATCGTAGAGCATAGAAGTCACAAATCATAGAAGGCATATAATCGACGAGATCTTTTTTCATCACATGAGATGACGGTCCACTGGCCGCCTAAACAGACACCCTTTTAGTTGTTAATAATATCCATCATCATATTTTATTATTAAATTAATCTGCACACTCACATTTACATACATACCTATTACTTATGTACCTACTTAATTCTTCTAATCAAAAGGCACTATTTATGAAATAGGTAGCTGATTATATCAAGGTAACACTTGAAGGCCTTATTTAAGTTGTACAGATTTTTTATAATATAATTTAACCCGTGGTAGGGCTGGAAAAAATGGAGACAACATGGATGCATTCAAACCAGAATGGTCAGAAGTGGCTATGGACTGCGATAGATAGACTGGAGAGGAGGTGGAGATACCTTTGCTCAGCAGTCGGAACCATGACCCAAAACTTTGATACAAGTTTTGAGCCTATCATGGTTATGAAAACTATTTTCAACGGATATTTATCGGATATTAAAAAACGGGATATTTACCGTGATCATGGCGCATGCAACTGCGACGAAATATCCGAAATACTCAATAACTCACAAATCATGGTAAATATCCAATTTTTAGTAAAAGCTTTGAACTCCTAATAATTGTTTCGCGTCTTATTTGTGTATAATACGGGATTACTCTATTGTATTCTCTTTATTTCATCATCATCATCATTTCAGCCACATCACGTCCACTGCTGAACGTTATCTGAAGAGAGAGCCTCCCCCATAGATTTCCAAAGCGACCGATCTTGTCTCTTTATTTGTTTCTTAGTTAGATTGCAATTTCTCTTCCAGATAGTGACAGCAATGGTCATTGGAACTTGCTACATCGGAATCACGGGCACCACCCAGCGCGGGGTACAAGACATCAGAGGCTTGCTCTGGCTGGTCACCAGCGAGGTCTGCTTCTGTCTCTCCTATAGTGCCCTCTACGCATTCGAATATGAGATGCCGTTGTTCAGACGAGAAGCAGGGGTTTATAGGTGTTCAGCGTTCTTAGTGGCCAGGTTTCTGAGCTTTGTAAGTTTCTTGGCATTCTTTGCTAACTTATTTTGTGACTATGATGCTGTATGGTATAATAATCAAGGGCATAGTTTTAGTATCGAGGGTTTAAGAAAACCAAATAACATACGAAAAATAAATGAAAAAAAATACTTGCCTCTCCTTATTTCAATATAATATTAATGTGATATTGTGAATATTCACAATGGCTGGCTACGCCCGGGATGATGCCCCAGAATAACCACATGTCAGTAGCCATCACCTATAACAAAGTATTGCCTCGTAGGTCATTTATGAACGTACCCTACGATGCACTGCCTTGCGTCAATCAACTTGAGGCACACCTGAGGCAAAACCTCATATGCCTGTAATTTCAAGCAGAAGAAGTAACTCTCATGAACATATCAAATGTCTTCGAATTGTTGGATTACACATGTTCGTTTGTACAAATTACACGATAAAGAAGTAATTGAATAATGATTTGCTCTTCGTTTCGTCATTGTCTAGGCTGATGTTGTTGACCCTGAACACCAAAATTAAACCGGTGTAAAGTATTACAGGTATATTACCTCTTATGATTAATTATCGCAGGAAGTAAGCAGATCTTGTTTTAAGACGTATGCCTCAACAGATACCAAAATGCATTATCTGGTCTATCACTCTGGTGACACTCGCAACCTTGACCGTGGAGCTTCCGAACCACATCATCACAGCGATGGAGTTCATCACAGCATTGACTGTAGCGAGTATCGCTGCTCTAGCTTATGGTAAGAAGCCACTTTGAATATTACAGACATATGAAAAACGACGACGCTCAGGCCTCATCACCAAGGTCGTATATCCGTCAGAAACGAGGCCTTGTCGGTTACTGACGGTTACAGAAACCGGCCATTATTAAATCGACTTCTCTCATTTTCAGCTTCGGCTACTAATAAAGCTTAGTAAAAATAATATTTACCTACATGTGAAAAGTAACTTTTTAGGCTAATCACTAATACCAGAACCAGGCGACTAGTTTCTCTACTAGCCTGGTTCGCGCCTGATCAAGTGGGATTATTTCAAAGTTTCATATTTTGTTTCCTTTTACGACAATTCTAGCTCAACTACTTTCTGATACAAACTTTCTTTTTCTGACCAAATTGGAGTCGTTAAGGAGAAAGATCTGTTCAAGTGTAACTTTAAGCCGACATGCATTTTCATGAAATTACAGGTTTAGCCATGGCAGCTCTCTTCACATCAACCGGTATCATGGGTGACGTGATGCCCTGTGCAGACCTGCCTCTATTTCTGATGTCCGGAGCCTTCCTGCGTATATCCTCGATGCCGACCTGGCTGTACCCTGTCAAGTTTATATCGCATTTTTACTACGCTATGGATGCGGTCAGCAATATTTACTGGAGACAGATTGATGAAATAGGTAAGAAATGAATACCTTGGCTTAGACGAACTTTAATGTTACTTAGAGATTAATGAATGTATAATGTTTGTTTTTTTAACTTCCAAGTTAGATACAACAAAAGTTGAAACCTTTGGATGAAGAGGAATTAGATCTTCCAGTCTCAAATTGCTACTAAAGACTAGTGATATTAAAAAAGTAAAGCTTGTGCAAGGAAAAAGTTTAGGTTAACGTTAGTTTAAGGTTGTATTATAGTAACAATTTGAATCTTAAAAATAAAATGGGTTTAAAAAATATACGCAATAAATCTAACGTCCTCTCGTCTTTGATCTTGCCCCACAAAGCCTACAATACTAATAAAGCCACTACCGCCTATAATTTATTTAAAGAAGTAGGTGCCAACAAACTAAAAACACACTCATCATTTCTTGTCGTATTAAGTTATCGGATTTCCATAACCTATTGAGGCGATTTACAATTGAATATTCTTTTCTATGGAACAGTAGGCGGTGGAACTCTCTCAATTATTTTATTAATTTTAATATTATAATACTATAGAAACGAAATTCTATTCCACATTGTGAATATTATTGTGAATTGAGAAATTTACGAATGTGAGTATGTACCAAGACAAACCTTGTACGGGTTGGGTTATATGTAATTACAGTAAATAAAATAAAATAAATCCACTCGGTGCTCCTCGAAATTTTCCAATATTATTTAAATAAATGCGTTAAAAATTAAATAA
Source organism: Philereme transversata (assembly GCA_963924445.1). Classification (NCBI taxonomy): domain Eukaryota; kingdom Metazoa; phylum Arthropoda; class Insecta; order Lepidoptera; family Geometridae; genus Philereme; species Philereme transversata. The sequence continues at coordinate 20,200,880 of OZ004342.1, forward strand.
GTTCTAACAACTTTAGACATGCTGCTCACTCGATAAGGTCAGTGTCAGATAAGTCGGGCGGACCAACACGTTCGGCTATAAAAATTTACCATTATTTTTTTGTCCAAAGCCGGAGTTTCACTTCTCGTAGGTAGTTGTGTAATGACCGTGGGTTAGAGTTCGAACCGGTTTTAAACTTTAGAAACCATTAATTTTGTTTCTCTTTGTTTAGAACATTTTATCTATGTTGTCGTTTTATGACCGGCGAGCTCTAAATTATCTACATCTATGAGGTTAACTCATAATGAGTTGTGTTGTGAACTTTGTTCTCGTAGAAAATATATATATATATTGCTGGACATTTCACACAGCGCTATCTAGCCCCAACCTAAGCAGAGCTTGTACTATAGGAACCAAATAACTGATAGAATACTTATATACTTTTTTTGTTTTGTAAATATCTACTTATAATATACAGAAAAACACCCAGACACGGAACAAATATCTGTAGATCATGCAAACATTTGTTCCGTGGCGGGAATCGAACCCGCTACCTCCTGCGTCTCAGCCGGCTATACGCCCACTGCGCCACGGAGGTCGTCTGTTTTGTACTAAGATTTTTATTAAAATACATTCCTCTTTGAAACTGAGAATGAGTTACATATCCATTATATAGCTATACTAGTTGAGTGCCCGCGACTTCGTCCGCCAAATTTATGGATCTGACAACAGCGCCACCTTCCAGGTGGTATAGCTAAGAACCATACAGGTGAACTTATAAGTACAAAAAAGAACAAAATCGGTTAAGCCGTTTAGGAGGAGTAAAATTACGAACAGACGCGCACCGGAATTTTATATATAAAGTTAGGTTTACTGTTACTTTATGTACATCTTCGTAGCACTTTGCTACGCGGCAAGAGTTTCTTAGATGCATTTTTTGAGATCAATCTCCATTCATTTGAAAATCTTAGGGTCTATGTACACGATTTATATTTTAAACGCACAGATGACGCATTTCACGAAAAGGCGATTACGGCGTCGTAAATTTCCATAAAAATTATCACACTAATATTATAAATGCCAAAGTTTAGATGTTTGTTTGTTACTCAATCTCGTCGTAACGGTTGAACCGACTTCGATGAAATTTGGTTTGCACGTAGATTATAACCTGGATTAACACATGAACTACTTTTTGTTGACTAACGTGCGTATGCGTGCGAAACCGCTGGCGGCAGCTAGTAGATAATAAATTTCGAATCACGTTTGAAGCGCATCATCTGTTCGAATACCAAATTTTATAATCAACTATTCATAATTCATTTATTCATTTGCAAACATAGTTAAATATAATTAATTAGTAATGTAGGTTCCAGACGTAAATATATATTTTCTGATCTTCTTCCAGATTGCCAATGGAACGCGACATCAGCCTGCGTCAAGGACGGAGCATCAGTACTGATAGAAAATGGATACTCAGAAAACTTCATATTCCAAGACAGCCTAGGACTATTATGCGTTACAGTATTATGGAGCTTGCTAGGGTATTACGGACTTAAAAGGGAAGAAAAGAAGGGGTATGCTTATTAATTTCGTGACAAACTATAAAATAAAGAATATTACCTCCTCCTTTCACGGTTTATTGTCAAAAAAAGGCCGAGTTAATCATGTCCACTGAGTGATTAAGTTCGCCCAACGTTCGGAATTCATTCGAATCAACCGCTATGCCGAAACAATGTATCAAAAAATATTGAATTAGTTACGTCTGATCTAATCGTAGGCAAATCAATAAAATTGCACACTTTCATTTATAAAAGATATAATAACTAGAAAAAATACATTTAAAAAGTATCCTATTTCCCAATCCCGACCACAATCTATCCATTTACCAACTGTACATAGGGAATTTTCAACCCCTTACTTCACCCCCCCCCCCCCCCCATTTAGAGATGATTTAGCAAAAAAAGTGAAACATATTTATTTTTGTTTCTTACCAAAAGCCTAAATATGAATTTTCAGATCCCTAACTCTTATCTCCTTGCCAAATTTCATTTTGATCCGTTCAGCCGTTTAGTCGTGAAAAGGTATCAAACCAACTAACAAACAAACAGAGTTACTTTCGTATTTATAATATTAGTATGGAAGTATGGATATGGATGGATGAGATATTAATTGCCAACGATGATAAAAAATAACGAATTTGATACGCATATGTTTAGAAATTTCTGCTGTTCAATTATCTAGTGAGTGTGCACTGTTTGTTTGTATAGGAATCGACACACTTAAAACTAAACTTATTCTACGGGTACGTACTTATACTTACTTGTTAGTCGCACTTATATATTATAAATTTGAAAGTTTGGATATTTGTTTATTTGTTTCTATGTACGTAGATTTTAACCTGGATTAACACATAGGCTACTTTTTGTTGACTAACAATGCGTGCGTAGCCGCTGGCGGAAGCTAGTACAAAATATTCCACAATGGAACCCTTTCGAATTTTAACGACGCGTGCTTTTGACGTGTTTTTTATAGTAGCATCAATTACTTAAGCCCACTAGGAGCTGTCATAGCGATGGATTAAGTGAACGGGCCCGCAAGGCAAGTGAGACCATTAGACGAGCCTACGGAACAATGGATGGGTCCAAATACACGCTCAAATGGTCTTGGTATAGTAATTGGAACATTTGATGTTTGTGTGGGATGAGATAACTTTGGTTGACCACAATTTGAGATGGTGTAAGACGAATGTATTCTACAAGGTGCTACGAAATATGTAAGGTATCTGATTCTGCCCGTGGAAAATGACATGTTTTCATAGATTTACTTATGTTTCAGTTTTTTGTAAGGAAATTTTCAGTAACTTTTTAGTTTGCCTTCAAGAACTTTTTGTAGACTTTGCGCCTTCCCTACAAATATTTGACTTAAGATTTTTTACCTGTTTTTTTATCAAAATCTGCTGTTTTTTACCAGGTAATTCTTCAATGAAAAACATCGAAATTGGAAAAGTCTATCAGGATAACATACGAATTTTTTGTAGCATTCTGTATAGGTAAGTAAGCTAGTAGCTAACTCTAGAAGAATTTTCATTCATTTATTCTAGTGTAATAAAATATGACAACGGAAGGCCTTCGCTTGGCTTGACGACTGTTATAGTCGGGACTGATTTATCGTCACTGACACCTTGATTCGCATCTTATCAGTAAAACTTGATAACATTTCAACTGAAATCTATTATACATATAAGAATCAAAGTCCTGACTGACTGACAAACGCAGAGCCTAAACCACTGGTCGTAGAACTTGAAATTTAGAGGGTATGTTTGTTTTGATGCGTAGAGGTGTACTAAGAAAGGATTTTTTGAAATTCAACTCCTAAGAGGGTTAAAAGAGGGTTTACGTTTGTATGAAAAACAGTGGTTCCTGGATTTGTAAACTTGAAACTTGGTAAATATATTTTTTAACAAAAATAAGAGAAATGTTATTTTTTTGTTATTCAAAAATCATCCCCTGGGTGGGTGAAAAAGGGCGTTGAACTTTGTATGGTAAAACATTATTCCTGAGGTTAATAAACGTAAAACTTTGTATAAATACTTATCAAGGTACATAATGAAACATGGCATAGTTACTTTTTTTGAAAATCACGCCCTAGAGTTGAAAAGGGATGTTGTAGTTTGTTCTAAAACAATGTTAATTGCAATTACGAACGTATAACTTTACATTAATGCTTTTTATAGGTAAATAATGAAACATTTTATCATGGTAAGACCACCAGGGTCTGATGATGGAGCCAGGAGGGAATCTACAGAACTAATTAATGGATAACAGTAGATGTATCATGTTTGGGTTCTATTAAATTGTTTTTGCGAGAAGTTTCACGATACAATTGACTACCAGCGTCTGAAGATGGAGAAATCGACCGTTCTTAATGAATGAATGAAATACTTTTTACTGCACACCAAACAAAAATACAGTAACAAAGGAAATAAACAATAAATAACGGTACAATGGGCGGCTTAATCAACAATATATTAAATAATCGTTACGGGTTCTGACAGACTGACTGAAAATCAACGCAAAGCGTAAACCGCTGATCTTAAAGACTTGAAATATGGAGTAGTAGTAGTGTAACGCGTACGAAGTCGTGAGCAACAGCTAGTTTAATATATACATATTAAAGGAATATTTTATTCAAATCATTTCTCTAACATTACTATTCAAGTCAATACACAGGCGTACCTCTACTCCTCTTCACAACCATAATAAACGCGATGATATTCCCTATAAAATACATAGCAATCAAACACACACAGTTCCTCCAAAAGTTCCTCTCATCATACCCGAATCTCGTGAGAACTCCTGACCCGGTCCTAATACACGGAATCCCAGGTATATTCAAACAGTTGATATCATGCACTAGATTCCATTGAAGAATAGAGATACATTCAGTTCCGTAGTAGAAACCAGATATGTATTTGAGCCAGGCGAAGTAAGGCTTGACGCTGGCCAAGTTGAGGTAGATGCCGGAGAACATTATACCTGTGAGGTCGAACGGTACTGAAATGAGAGCAGCTGTTTCCATTTTGTCAAAGGTTGCTGATAGGAATGAGCCTGGAAAGAAATATGATGTTGATGATGATGATTCTAGCACAGAATAATTATATTTAATTCTAGATAAGAATAATTTGATACTTTATCTTGAGTTTATTATTAAAATGATAAAAATTAATTAAAAAAATATTAAGTAAATTTAAGTAAATTAAAGCTAATTAATTTAACATTCCGCAGTTAAAAATGTTTAAGTACTACGGGTATTTTTGCAGAGTTCGTTAAAAAAAGTGTAGGTGGTTAAGCTTGGTTAAGCATCGTGATATAACAATGACAGGAAGTATCATGAGCTTAGTTATAATTAAACTACTTGGAACTAGATTAAGGAGGTGCAAGGAAATGGAAAGAAATTAATGTAGCCTTGTATATAATTTATTAATTTTGACAAAACATCGAATACAAGAATTCAAAAACATTGTAAACTTTTTATAAAATTGAGATAAATTTTGAATTTTGAACAAGACATTTTCCTACTCGTAGTTACTAAAACCCATTTTGATGGAGAGTTAGTAACTCCAGTACAATCCATCTTAATAAATATTATTAATCATAACTTTGCAAGTGTTAATATCAGAAGGTAACAATCAATGGGAACTATACAATTGATTATTTCACTACATCAATCCCTAGGGAAAGACTGGAGCGTGCTAATGTCTAGCGGGACGTGCTTGCAGTTTATTCACAATCACAAAGTTATCCGGCGAGTATTAAAGGTACTTACACTTATGTAAATAAGGTAAGCAAAAATGTACAGTAGATCGATGTATGTAAAACCTAATATACAGGTGTACCCCTACTTCTCCTTATTACCATGAGGAAGGCTATGGTATGAGCTACACAGTACATAATAGCCAGGAAGGAACAGTTTCGCCAAAAGTTTGCTTCAGCAAAACCAAATCTATTCAAAACCTCTGGCCCAGTAGACAGACAGGGCATGCCAGGAATTTTGACGCAATCTATACTTTCAATAGAGTCCCATTGAAGGATAGATATAGACTCAACTCCATAGTAGAAAGGGGAGAGGAATCTAAGCCAAGAGACGTAGTGGTTGAGGCTGCCGAGATTTAAATAGAGTCCGGAGAACATGGTGCCAATCAGTTCGAATGGGACGGAGAAGAGTGCCGCGGTCTCCAGACTGTCAAATACGGCTGAGAGAAACGATCCTGGAATGAATAGGTTGCCAATTAGGTACGGTGTTTTAATGCAAAGAAATGTGAATAAGCGGAAAAAAAATTTAAATCAAATTTAACTTAATTTTTTTAAATTAATAAAACTCATATAGAGTTAACATTCACAAATCTTTGCAAAATATTACACAAAACACCGTCATGTTTTAAAATTTTGAATTTTGAATACCATACATTTTATGGTCATGGTCTATAGACTCTACATATCGCTGATTTCGAGAAAGGCTTCTATCATGTAGACCATGATATCCCAGTTACCAAGCACGTACTAATCTTTTAGGGAATTCCTCAGGGTTAATTTCTAAGTAGCCTCGTCTACTTACCATATGCATTAGCGTAGTTGGCACACAGAACGCACACGAAACAAAACCACATCCAGCCGACGAAGCCGCCCCTAAGTCCTGCCACGCCAAAGACCAGCGACGCGAATAGTATTGGCTCTATCACAGCTCGGGGAATCTGGGGAATGAAATGGAATCGTGGTACTGCAGTGCATCAGGCAAGTTTGCAGATTCTCACACGGATAGATGTCATGCCATTATACGCAAGAGAGCCGCCTCGATGCTGTGCCGTGCCCGCGGCACGATCCTACGCGTTTTGGCTGAGAAAGCTGACTGCCCAATATTGTGGCACCTAAGTCAGCTACATGTTAGATAATAAATATTCAGTTTTAATAATACATTAATTTTTTTTTACACTTTAATTTTATTTTAATCAATTTTTTTTTATTTTGAATGTAATTGGTTTTGATTGAAATTTCACAAAATTTATTTGTCTCAAAATCTTTATTTATTTTAAATTTTTATTACTAACATAGCTATAAACAAATATGTACCGTATGTGGACATAATACGTCTGAAATAAATTTATTGAACTGAATTGAATTGAAAAATCTAAGAATAATGTTGACATTTGAATCTATATATATAAAAATCAATTGCTGTTCATTAGTCTCACTAAAACTCATAAGCGGCTGAACCGATTTGAAGTCCAAGGAAGGTTTAAAAGGTGACAAAAAATAAAGAAATTGTAATGAAAGTAGTAAAAAAAGTAGTAAGTAACTATTTTATTTTCCCATACAAACTGTTCGTACCAGTCAAACTGGATCCGTTTATTTCATTTGTTATCAAAACGTTATTTTAATTATTTAATTTCTGAACGCACTATAAATATTTGACCACAGACAAATGTGACATATGTATATGTTTGTTGTCAAATGTTGGTGAATCCTTGGATATCTTCTTTATAATTTGTGTATGTGAATTCGTGAAGTGCGCGGAAACTTTTTATGTATCCATATATTTTAACCGTCGTTCATTGACGTGAATTCATTTACATGAAGTGTCGCGTCACTTTGTCAAGAGTGTTTTATATAGTTTTTATCCCGAAGTTCCGCGGGAACGGGAAATTTCAAGCGTGCGAAGCCGCGGGCGGGTCAACTAGTTATAGATATTTCCGAAGGCTACAGGAAGTAGGACCGTGAATTAAGGCATCTTAATTTAGGTTAGTTATGCATACCTAATAATTGTTTACATGTAAGAAGAAAAGGTGTGGGATTAATTTACGTTTTCAGTTAAGTTTTTAACACAGTATTTAATCATAAGAATCAAATGTTTTAAACGTGATTCAGAACACGATAAAGCGATTATTAAGTTGAATATAAATGGCTTATTTGAAGGAAATGGAATTTGGATAATGACACTAGATATTCTTAATGGAAATACTGATTTGCTAAGTAGTTTTTTATGGCTGTCCGAATATCAAGGTTGTGCAATCATAAACATATCAGACTATTTGCAGATACAACAATTATATTATTTTGTATTATTTAATAACAAAGAAGATTTTTTTTTACATTTAGCGGTTACATGTGCAAATGGTAAAACTGAGTGCTACTATAATTAAAGATGACAGAAGAGAAGATTGGCCAAAATGCCAGAGAATGACCTCGGAAAAACTCAAAGGTTTCAATAATTCTTACTACAATCTCACTTATTTTATGAACTGGTTTATCTATTCGTAGATATTTGTATAATGCATTTCACAGCACGAGAGAATGAATGATCTATTCAGATACATTTTGGAATGTTGTCGAAAATTATGGTGTATACTATTATAATTCACATAATTTTGTATGCCTTAAATTGCTCTGCCATCATTGGACCGTTTGACATAGCGTCATGTAGCATGACGTGACGCTAATTTCATGGTAGTTTTAAACTCTCAGCTAAGTCATCTGACTGACATTCATGTCATGTCATGTTCATGTCTCTGTCTATCTGTCTGTTTGTTACGATTTCACGATTAACGGCTTGATCGATATCGATAAAATTTAATTTATATAAATTATAATCAGAATTAGGATATAGGCTATTTTTAACCCGACTGCGCAGAAGGAAGGTAATATTTTTATTAACAAACCACGCGTGCGAAGCCATGGGTGGGTCAGCTAGTATTAGTATAGTATTTTTCAAACATAATTACTGATTTAAACGGGTATTTATCGCATATACACCTTTTTTTATTTGTTATCCCGACGTTTCGACTCTGTTGCAAAAGCCGTGGTCGCGGGCAGACTCTAACAAATAAAAAGGTGCATACGCGATAAATACCCGTTTAAATCAGTTATTATTATTATATTTTGATAAAATTGTACAACATACCCAAAATATCATCTTCGACAGATAGTAAGGTATCGGCGAGTAAAGTCCGCTGGCTGTCTCTCGCAGTAGAATCGGCACTTCGCTTGGAAACGTTATAAAGACAGCGTAAATGAACAGAAATATCGTCTCCGTGATGGTCAGATAGAGCAATCCTTCCACGTTCTGGATATCTCGCTGGTCTAACTCCTCGAAATGACCGTGGTAGGGTACAGAGATTATAACGCCGACGAACTAGGGGAGAAAGATGTGGTTAGGTATAGGCATTATATTTATACTAGAAAATTGTTTCACTAGTAAACATTATGTACTCAATAATAATTATAATATAATAATATATAATATTTAATTATAACTAGCCTACATTCCAGAAAGGAAGAAAGAAGAAAGAAAGAAAATACATTTATTTGTAGACATAACAAAACAAAGACATACACATTTACAAAAATAACACGACAATAGGAAATTATATCCGTACTAATATTATAAATTTGAAACAAACTGTGTCTATTTCTCTGTTTGTTACGTTTTCACGAATAAACGACTGGACCGATTTTGATGAAATTGGGTATATAAAAATATTATGACCGTAATTGAAACGTAAGCGTATCTCGTAGGCGTAGACGTATCATAGACGTATTTATGAAAATCTGATGTATGTTCACTAAAATATTAATTATGTTTAAGAAAAATAGCAATAATCATAATTTTAATACTAGAAATAAAGATAAACTCGCTGTTGCCACTTGTAGACTCCATAAAGTTAGTAAATCGTTTAAAGAGCAAGGCTTTTATAACAAACTCTCAAGTGGTGTACAAAAATTGACAATAACCAAATTTAAAAACATAATTTAACAAATCTTTATAAGAAATCCTACTATAACATATCGGATTATTTAAATGATAGAGAAGTTTGGATATTTCTTTATTTATATGTTTGTTTGTTACTCAATCACGTCGTAACGGCTGAACCGATTTCGATGTAATTTGGTATTTACGTAGATTATAATTTGGTTTAACATATAGGGTACTTTTTATCCCATAAATCAAGTCTCATGGGATAAAAATGCGGTGTAAAGTCAAGTTGCAACAGCGAGTTTAGCTTTATTTCTAGGTTACCTACACATTTAGTAGTGTAACGCGTACGAAGTCTCGGGCAAAAGCTAGTAACTTTTAAATTTAAAAAATAAAATCAGCTGAAAATAAGACGATAAACATTATGATCAAAACGAAAACTAATATTGATGGCGTTTTGAATCAATAATACCTTGAAATATTCTTTGTTAGTTGAGGCCTCAGAACGCATTATAAATAGTTATTTTTATTGCTTAATCGACCATAAAGTATTTTTACGATCCGTAACTTTAAGATTCAAATGCCCATATGTATTAAATTGATCATACGCTATTACGATATTATAAAAGCTTAAATCTTGATCGTTCCTTTTTTATTTTCTTCCTCAAATCTATACTTCTTTACTAATATGGTAAAGTTTGTTTGTGTTTGTTCATCTCGGAAATTACTAAATCTGATTTTGAAAATTATTTTACCCATAAGAAGCTACATTAAACCCTAAGTGGTTCTTACTAATGCTTACTCTTTGTCTATCTGTTTGTTACGTTTTAACGACTAAACGGCTAGGCCGACTTCGATGAAGTTTGGTATATAGATAAATTATGACTAGGATTGGGACATTGACTACTTTTACCCGTCTGTGCAAACGAACGACTGTGAAGGGTGATGATTTTTATCGACAAACCACGTGTACGAAGCCGCAGGCGGGTCAGCTAGTGACAGATAAAGAGAAAGAAAGTTAAAGAATTGAGTTTTACTTACCATTAAAAGTAAAAACTCTGCTATCCATATTGTGCTGTTATGTTTCACTGATTGTATATTTCTCCACATTAGCCAATAAAACTGAACAAAGTAATTTACTTTGACTCTGAAAAAATAAAAATTAATCGTCTTGGGATCAGCCACAGGGCATCCACTGCTGAACATAGGCCTCCCCCATAGATTTCCAGAGCGATCGATCTTGTGCGGTCTGTACCCAACGGCTCCCAGCAACCTTTATCAAGTCTTCTTTCCATCTAGTGGAGGGCCGTCCTACGCTGCGCTTTCCAGTGCACGGTCTCCACTTGAGAACCTTCCGCCCCAACGGCCGTCAGTTCTTCGAGCTATCTACCCCATTTACCGATAGAAAGCTAAACCATTTCTAAGTGATATAGGCTATATTTTATTTTAATAAAAGTCCGTGCCAGGGCGAGTTAACTAGTTAATTTTATCTTCACGGGTCTATGTACTACGAGTAGGGTTGCTAACTTTTTTAAAAGAAATAACGTATTTCTGGCTCCAGGTGCTAGAAAATAAAGTACAATCGCTAAAAAGAAAATTTACAAAATTGTACACTCTTGAACGCAGTTAATTGATCTGAACTTTAACATCGTTTCAATCGTGTTTCGATTTGTGCCTTTGAATTTTGAGATCTTTGCATTTTATGAAAAAAGTTTTTATGTTAAGTAAAAACATTAAACGTTTAAACGTTTCGGTCAAAATAACGAGCATTTTGATATTCAAAAATTTAAAGCACACAGATTTAAAATAACGTAAGATAATAATTGGTAATAAAGGTAATTTGACATTGTCGAACAGGTGGTGTGAAAAGTCACACCACCTGTTCGACAATGTCAAATTATATGTCATGTAAACCTTACCAAAAGCATCCCTACGGCTGTGCCGGGAGTAAAGTTGTACTGAATTTGTTGTGATTCATTGTGATTGTGATTTGAATTTGGAACCTCATCTGCATTAAAATTTGAACCAAAGAGACCCACACAATAAAAACTTATTCGTAAATCGAAATAACCTCTGCACCGAATGCACCAACCTAGATTTAGTTATTATTGTCTCGCAGAAAGTGTGAAAAGTAGAGTATTCTCCTCGTGGATAAAGCTGTCTGCATCTTGGGCGCGCTTATATCTCTCTCTGCACTCAGCATTTTAGTAACTTCCTCGCTCCGCTCGTGAGTTAACTCTAGAATCCTTCGTTACGTTCGGGTTTCAATATAGCGCCCGTGACGCAAGACACTGCTTTATCCCCTCGTTTAATAATCTACTATTATTATAAAGTACGGTTTGGCGACCCTAACTAGTAACCATGGGTCAAATATAAAAAATACACTAGGTAATACTTACAGTGTTAAATATCTTTCGAAGTAATCATTCTGAAATAAGACAAAGGATATCACTTTAGGAAAGTTTACCACAATCATCTTTCTTTCACATACAATTAGTGTCTACCATACAAAAATTTTGGGAAAAGAGGGATTGGTTTTTTCTTTGACAGCGCTATAATAATATCTCAATAATTATTTATCAGGCAAATTTGTGAGTTTCCAATAACCATCCACTCGCAAAGACTTCAGTTTACCATTGATAATGTTGCATGCAACTGTGCCGAAATATCGGGACACTCCAAACTGATAAATCATGGTAAAAAAAAACTAAAGCTCAATTTACATTGCAAATTTGGAAGCGAATTTTTGTAACAAAATTGTACATATCACAATGGACTTTATGTAAATTATGTAACGTACGTGTCAAAAAACAGGTCGGTCGTCTTTCGGAGAATTCTTGGGAATTCTTGACGGAGAAGGCCGGTTTGTTGCTTGTTATACTTTACGAGTTTATACGTTACTCATTGACATAAAGTTCAGCATGCTATGTACCTACCATTCTGTTATAAAAATTCGCCTCTATTCCGTTCTGTTGCATTATAAAGTGTTATGTACTCTCACCTTTCCATTAATCTCTCCATTGAAGTACTCCGTCTCATCCTGTACATCTCCAACCCTGGAGTCGATGTCAGACGCTATATCTGATCTCTGGTACTCATCGCAGATTCTTCTGATCCTCTCACGACTATCTTCCTCTTTGTCTAACTGTATACCAAGGAGGGAGACATAGTATTCCGCTGCGTTGAAGCCACGGGGGCATTTGAAGTTTAGTCTATAGAGAAAATAAGTATAATTTAATTTATGAAAGAATATAGATAATATAAAAAGTCACAATATCTCATCTCTATAAAAAGTACAAAAGAAACAGTTGAATCATCTAAAGACAAATGATCTATAGATAGCTCAACTGCTCTAGCCCGACTAGCATGACTGCCATAGAAACGATTCTTTCTACGGATGAATACATAAAAATTACATTTCAGCATAGACAGTGGAAACATTTGTATGGTTTTTTGTCATTTGTTGTCGTGTTTCTACTCTTTACGCTAAAATATAATTTTTATCTATTCTTCCGAAGAGATAAATGTTTCTATAGCGGTCACGCTACGGTGGCAGGTAAAGAGAAAAATATGTAGGTACACTATACAAAACGCTAAACAGCTGCCATGGAGCTGGGCGTCATCAACAAGGTCAGGAGATACTTCACACCAGGACAGCTTCTTAGTCTTTACAAAGCTCAAGTCCGGTCTGGTATGGAGTACTGCTGCCACCTTTGGGATGGTTCGGCCAAATACCCGCTCGCTACCTTAGACTCGATAGAACGGAGGGCTTTTAGGCTTATAGGTGAGTAATACATGGCGGAGACTAAGACCCAAAGTCTCGAACACCGCCGTAAAGTTCCTATCCTCCATCCAGTTCAATCCTATCGATCTTTTACAGAATACATTTTGGGGAATGTGCCCAGGAACTATACGATCTGATCCCGTAATCTCCCTTCCATCAAAGGACAAGCAGGCGCACGGCTCAGTACCATCCGTACCTAGTCGATATACCATCCATTCGCACACACCGTTTTGCTTCTACGTTCTTGATGCGTACAGCTAAGGTATGGAACACTTTGCCGTCGTCTGTTTTTCCTAAAGAATACAATCTGGGCCTCTTTAAGGTAAGAGTAAATAGGTTATTTCTAGGCAAGCGTGCTTCATCTTAGACCACATCATCACTTACCATCAGGTGAGATTGTGCGGTCAAACGAAGTTCTATCCAATTAAAAAAAATGTTCAGCTATATGTACACATGTACACTGTTATATGTATACATGTAGCTATATGTACACTATTTTTAACTTTTTTAACTTTTGCCTTGAAAATCTGAGTATTTAACATATTTAGGAACAACTTAATATTTGCTGTAAAAACCGGTTTAATTTAAATTAAGGTTTCGATATATCTACCTTTGATAATTAAGACGCTTGCGGTGTTTTTTTTTATTTGATTTTTATTGTCTTTGCACTAAATAAACGTATTCGCGTAACGTAAGCCCGCGGCTTCGCAGCGTGGTTAGTCAATAAAAACATTACCCTCCTACTGTGCAATCGGGTAGAAATCTAATTTATCTATACCACATGTTTTGTTATCTACGACATTAAATGAAAACATGGGTAGGACTAAAGGCTAGTATTATTGTAAAGTAGGTTTTTTCATATACATTACCATAGATTTTTTAAAATTTGTTAGACAATATTAATATCACGTCCTAAAATATCAATGAAACACCCTGTATAAAATAGGTAAACAAATCATATTCATGTATCATGTAAAATATACCTGTTATGTACCTGTTAAATTGACTAAACGGCATCGTCGCAAAGGCGCCGCCGATTTGCGTTAAAAATTGTTTTTTTTTGTGATGATAGCCAAGCACTTGACCACTACCTCACCTGGTGGTAAGTGATGGTGTTATCAAAGATGGAGCACGCTTGCCTAAAAAGAACCTATTCACTCTGGACTTGAAGACTCCGAGATTATACTGGTTCGGATAAACATACGCCGGAAGTGAGTTCCACTCCTTACTTGTTTATTGGAAATGTATCGATTGCTAGATACATATTCAAGCTACCGGTATTAAACCCACCCCTAAAATCAGTTAAAACGATTCCGGATGTAGGTTGTAAATTAATGTCGTTCATAATACAACAGGTTGTGTACCAAATTTAACGAAGTCGGTTTATCTGTTTAGTCGTGAAAAGGTAATAAACAAACAGACAGAGAGACAGTTTCGAATTTATTTATTTTACTTACATGTACATATACACCTTTTTTGCAGTTTAGTAGTAAGTAGCTAAATTAAGGAAGTAGGTAAGTACATGTTGTAAGGGCACCGTAAGTTGGGTTTAAGCCATTTGAAAAAGTGCAATCAATTAAACAATTTAAGAAATAGAATTAAAAGAAATAAAACATGTCTAAACTAAGAAAACATAATTCGGCATAATATTCAATACCCATTTACTATATAGCATATAAGGTATTTCAAGTTATCAAGTTAATTGATCTAGCGATGCGAGATCTTCAAATCAACTTGGACAAATCGGCGTTGTATGTCTGTATGTATGTATGTTTTTTTGTCCGAGGATAACTTTCGAAGCGTTTATCAGATCATCATGAAATTTGATATATAGTTAGGTAGTGTTGGCACAATCCTGGTGTGACTAAATGAGCTAAAAATGTTGTGGGGTTGTTGAGATATTGGGGTTCAAGGGAGGTAAAAAAATTGAGACTATTGGGACGTCTAATAAAAGGTCTTCATTATTACATTTCGACCCCGTTTTTATTATTAGTTTAACCGTTTTAATTTTTGAGTTATTAGCCATTATAAAAACTGAACTTTGACGAAATTCACAGGGTACACCAGTGATCTCACAGTACTGAAATCCTAAATAAATGTAATTTCTACCCCAAAAAAGAGTAACCAATTAACATGAACTTCTGTTACCTGTAATTTTAATGAAACTGTAGGTCAAGTTGTTTGGTTATGCATTTCGTGGCACTATTTTGATAGTCAAAGATTATAAATATGTAGTATATTTTTTTTTGTTTTTATAGACTCGCGAGATCTCAGTTCGGGGCGAACCACTAGTTTATAATATTTAAATTGTATTATATTATTAGGAGCGAATTGGCAAAATAGATGTTGATTAGTCACCGAATATAAATCAGATTTAACAACACCTAAATGCTAAAGCAATTTTATGTGGTGTCCAGATTTGTATCTCATCTCGTGTTGGTCATTACATTTGTGAAACACAGATATTATCCAACATTATTAGTATCATATCGATTATACTGATAGTTATCTGTTTTAGTTTATGTTATTTAAATGCTAGATATTTCTCACACATAGCTTCCTATGTATATTTACATAACTAGTTAATCATAGAACTAAACCGGAAAGTGCGACTGAGCTTCGTGCAGTGGAGTCCCGTGCTTTAGACGAATTATACAACGCGATAATTTAAAAACTTTAGGAAAAAACAAGGAGTAGGAAACGTAGTGTAATATTTTAGGTTAATTATAATTTTTTTGCTATTCTGGTTTAATGTAACTGCGGCCACGAGGCCTATTGTCTACGGAGATCTTGTACAAGGAGGCCAGGGTCCTTACGGTACGACACACATTTATTCTTCATCTTGTCATCTTCTTGCACAAAACTATCACATATAACCCCGATGGACCTCGACATAATAGACAATCAAAAATGTATGTAACACAATCAGATGTAACAAATCTTTTGCAAGACGACACTTTTACTTCCTGGGAGCTTATATTTAGAAGAAATTGAATAAAATATTACATTATTACCCGATAAACACCATAAGTGTAAATTTACCCTGAAAATTTGGCTACTCGAGCAAAACTATGTGGAAACCGAAAACTTGCAAACTTGTTAAAACACCGATGTTTTAACGTAAACCTTCACACATATTTACGCAAAACATAATTATATACCATATGTTAATATATATAAATATACATACTATATACATACCTATATATCATATTTATTTGTTTATAAATATAAATATATTATAATTATAACTCATTTTTTTGTTGTTTTGTAAGTTTGTAAGTCCAAAACAAGAATTAATCTTCTTCAGTACAAGCGTACTCGTAACTCCGGCGGGGGGCATAGGCATACCATCTCACAGGTCTTCCTAGTTTGGGTGGCTATGTTTCTTTTGCAACTAGGTTTTAATATTAGGTATTTACCTATGAAATTGCCACTTTGTATGGAATAAGTGAAAGTATTTATTTTTTTGAACTATTTTATTTCTGTTATTCAAAGTAATCACCCATGCAATCGATGCATCTTTGCCAACGCATTGGCAGTTTATTGATGCCCTTCTTGTAAAAATCAGCTGGACGGGAGGCAACAAACTCTTCAAAGGCATTTTGTACTGCCTCTCGGGAATTGAATTTTTTACCCACTAAAAAGTTGTCTAAATTTTGGAAAAAGTAATAGTCGGTAGTTGCAAGGTCTGGTGAGTATGGCGGATGAGGGAGAGCTTCCAACCCCAGCTCTTGCAGCTTGGAGACTGTCTGTTGTGCAGTATGGGGTCGCGCGTTGTCGTGAAGGAGCAGTGGGGACGACCGATTGACCAAAGCTGGTTGCGGATGTGCAAGCTTCTCCATCATTGTCTCCAGTTCTTCACAGTACACATCTGCAGTACACATCACAATGCTCATGCCGTTTTGTAAAAAGCTGTGGTGAATCACACCCGCACTAGACCACCAAACAGTGACCATCACCTTTTTAGGGGTCATTTTTGGTTTAGGGCATTGCTTTGGTGCTGAACCAGGATCTAACCAACTTGCTGAGCGCTTTCGATTGTCGAACAGAATCCATTTTTCATCGCACGTAACAATTCGGTTCAAAATTCCTTCATTTCTTTGCCTATTGAGCAGCGCGAGGCAGGTCTCGACGCGTACGTTGCTCTAGCGATAGTTAAGTTCATGGGGCACCCATCTTTTAAGTTTTTTTACCTTGCCTATTTGTCGCAAATGGATCAAAATTGTTTTGATGCTAACATCAAAAGCTGCTGCTAGCTCAGCTGTAGATTGAGTTTCGTCAGCTTCCACAATCGCCTTTAATTCATCATTGTTGACCAAAGTCTCCCGACGACCACGAGCTTTATTTTTCAAGTCAAAATTTCCAGAACGGAACCGGGAAACCCAATAACGGGTTGTGCGTTCGTTTGTACAGTTCTCTCCGTAAACGTTTTTGATGTTACGTGCCGTTTGTGTCGCGTTGGTGCCACAACGGAATTCATATTCCATAATTACACGAATTTTTAAAGTATACATTATGACGAAAAATTTCAAATGTAATGAAAATACAACGCTAATCAATAAACAAAAGACTGAGTTTGTAAAAAGAATGTCACGTTTTTAAAACAAAATTAATATAAATTTAGAATACAAAGCCATTCCAAACTTTTTTTCTATTTGATATGACCAGTACTGAAGAACGGCAATTTCACAGGTAAATATCTATTACTTATCTTAAATACTGAATCTGATGTACCTGCCCTAGTGTTGTGAAGTTTGTTACCGAAATAAATTATCTTTATCTTTATCTATTGTGATCGCCCCTTGTTCATGTCGCCCCTGGGGTCGTTCAAAGTTCACCATTATTCCGTATGTAATATATATTATGCATGTTATTCTATCAAAAGTTATGGGCCCCTGCATTCATATTTTTTGTGAATTTACATGTTGCCTGAAATAAATGTTAAATATTATTATTTGTTTGTGGTTCTCAGGGAATACTAATTAACTTAAAATACTTTAAGCTTTAAGGGAATCTATCGTTATTTTAGAAAATGTTACATTAATTTTTTATATCTAAGGAGACACGGAACTCTAATAACATGGGTCATAATAAAGATAAGGATCAGAAAATTTGGGTGGAGACGTGGCCTTGGCCTTACCTCACCTTGCCGCTCGAAAAAAAGGAAAGATGATTTTTTCGAGACGTTTTGAAAGTTTTTTTTGCATATTTCTGCCGAAAATATTACGAACATCTAAATATGTATATTATTATATTAAAAAGAAGTAAAGTATGTAAGTTTGTAATTTTTGTACGGGGTAGTCTCAGAAATAAATGAACCGATTTTGAAAATTCTTACATTGACAGAATGCTACACTATTCCTGAGTGCTATAGGCTATATTTTATTTTGTTGAAAATCCGGGCGAAGCCAGGGCGGGGTGTTTATTTTTGTTAAATTGTAAAATAAACCGGAATGTTTCGCACTGAAAGAAAAAGATCACCTATGTGCCATTATTAATTAATTTCCAAAAACCACCCCATGAATGAACTCTATCCAGTCCTATTAGAGTAGAAACGTTTCATTGCGTTATCTCATAACAGCAACATATTGTCAAAAAAAAAAACATAAATCAAAAATGTTTTTATTTCTGGAACCTTCTTTTAAGTCTAAAAACTTGTGTTAGAAAGCTTCGCTCTTCCATATTCAAGATTATTTTTATAGATTACAGATACTTATTTCGCAAATTACTTATCTTGTTCTTCATAACTTAAGTATAAATAAATTAATAAACAAGGTCGTTGATCTAAATTGGAAGAAGTCGTAAAGGTCTAAAGTTTTTGTGAAGAATTCTTATTACGTTTTTTATGTCCTGTAAATAAAATTTAATCTTAAAATCTGTTACCATGCCTACTAACCACCTCTTTTTGTTAAGTTAGCCTTGTGGTTATGTTATTGCACAATATTACGAAAGATTTGAACAATTACTACATATGCAAGCTAACAAAAAAAAATGGCTGGTAACCCACTGAAGAAGGTAAGGTTACAATTGACTGAATCAATTCTTTTGTAGAGCTCTCTGTGGAAAAGTTTGTCCAGGAAAGAACTAACAGTGGGTACAGTCACTGCCAAAAGTCACTGACTATTTACAAACTTCCAAAAATCCTATACACCTAAAAGATTAAAAGTCGGATCTGCTATGGCCGCATTATTCAGTGAACATCATGGGGACAAAAATTACTGAACGCATAAAAACATAGCTATTTCTTCCGCCAAGCAGTAATAAATAAATAAATAATAATAAATTATGGTGGACATTTCACACAGCGCTATCTACCCCCAAACTAAGCAGAGCTTGTACTATGGGAACCAGATAACTGATAGAATACTTATATACTTTTTTTAGTAAATACATACTTATTTACATATATAGAAAAACATCCAAACCCGGAACAAATATTTGTGGATCATGCAAACATTTGTCCCGCAGCGGGAATCGAACCCGCTACCTCCTGCATCACAGCCGGCTATACGCCCACTGCGCCACGGAGGTCGTCAATAATAATAAGGTTGTAATGTAGAAGAAGAGTGACGGGCGCATTGCAATTTCATATAAAACAAGTCTGTCTGACTTGCACAACGATTCCTAAACATAATTAGCGACTAATCATGTTTAAACGAGTTTCTTGTGAAAGAACTCGCCCGGGGGGAGTACTACCAGTGGTAATAAAAAATTAGTCAGTCACTTCAGTTTACCACCATACCCATACCCATACCTACTTCTGCCGCCAAGCAGCATCGCTGTGTATCGGTTTAAAGGGTATGGTTACCGGTGAAACTACAGGCACATGAGGCTTTACACCTGTATGCCTCAAGTTGATGAACGCAAGGCAGTGCATCGTGATGCGTTTCTAAGTTGCGTGACCTACGAGGCAATACTTTGTTATAGGCGATGGTTAGGTACTACATAACAGGTGGGCAGTATTTTTCAAACTTTTGCGATCACTGAACATAATTATTGATTAAAACGGGTATTTATCGCGTATGTACCTTTTTTATTTGTTATCCCGACGTTTCGGCTGTGTTGCAACAGGCGTGGTCACGGGTTGACCGGGTCACAGGGGATATTGGGGTTCAAGAGGGGTAAAATAAACCAAAATGGGATTATTCGGTCAAGTGGCAAATCTAATAAAAGGTATTTGTGAGTACATTTTGACCCCGTTTTTATTTTTAGTTTATACCTTGTAGTTTTTAAGTTATTAGCTATAATAAAAACCGAACTTTTACACAGGGCACACCAGTGACTCCACAGTGCTGAAATTTGTTATGCGTTTAGCTTTAGTGACAAAAATATAGGGAATAGTGTGAAATCCAGAATAACTGCAATTTCGACCCAAAAAAGGGTAACCATAACCACTTAACATGAACTCCTGTTACCTGTAATCTGAATGAAACTGTAGGTCAAATTATTTGGTAACGCATTTCATGGCACTCTTTTATTGGTCAAAGATTAAGGCCGACTTGAACAATGATCCCTATACTAAATATGTTTCAATTTTACGTATTTGTATGATTTGACAACTCCTTAAATCATATTTAACCACTAAATTTACTAACGTTTAGGCATCGTTGCGCGAGTTGCTCTAAGAATATATATTTTTTTGTGTTTTGGGAGACTCGAGAAATTTCTAAGTTTCTTGGGCAGACTCTGCGATTGGGTAGATACAACCTCGAGAAAGAAGTAAACCGGCGAATTCAGCTGGGCTGGGCAGCGTGTGGGAAACTTCGTTAGGTCTTCTCGTCACCCATCCCACAATGCTTAAAAACAAAAGTATTTAACCAGTGCGTCCTACCAGTGATGACCTACGCAGCCGAAACGTGGACAGTTACCTACGGTGGGACTGGCCCACAAACTGAAAGTCGCTCAGCGAGCTATGGAAAGGGCTATGCTCGGAATTTCTCTGAAGGATAGAATCAGATACGAGGTTATCCGACAGAAACCCAAGGTGATCGACATAGCTCAGAGGGTCAGCAAGCTGAAGTGGCAGTGGGCCGGTCATATCTGCCGCAGAACCGATAACCGTTGGGGTAAACGTGTTCTGGAGTGGAGACCACGTCTAGGCAAGCGAAGTGTAGGACACCCTCCGGCTAGATGGAGTGACGATTTGCGCGCTGTGGCTGGCAAGGATTGGGTGAGAAGAGCTGAGGATCGGGCTCAATGGCGCACCCTGGGAGAGACCTACGTCCAGCAGTGGACTGTTATAGGTTGATGATGATGATGAGAGATCTCAGTTCGGGGCGAACCACTAGTGTTAATAGATTTTAAGTTTTTTAATTTGACTATTCATAATTTGCCTCGCTTAGCCTTTTACGCCTGACACAGGGTTACCTATAAATAGATACTAATACTTAATGTTAATCTTGGCACTAAGACAATAAATAAAGATTTATTCATTATTCATTATGCAGAATTCAAGTTTATTAATTTGACTATTCATAAATTACCCCGCTTAGCCTTTTACGTCTGAGATACAGGTTTACCTATAGACTAAGACAATTAATAAAGATTTTATTTACTTAGATAGATAATGGTATAGGGCCGTTTCCTCATTTTCATGAAAACCGTTGCTCTATATAATTGCTCTATAAATAGTAACATTTATTTTGTTCATAGTAAGATAATCTATGAGCAACGAGATTGACCTTGGATACGGAACCATAAAGGTAGCAAAAAAGTGAGCTAAAACGCAGTCGTATCGTATATTAGATATGAGTCAGACCAATGAACTGGACCAATATAACTTTAGTCATTGCGGCCAGTGAACATCTATATTAGTATTATGAAGAGGGAAGATTTGATTGTTTGTTTGTTTGCATTAAATACGAGTAGGCTCCGAAACTACCGATATTAAAAAATCTTTCACCGTTGGGAAGTTATTCTATCCCCGGGTGACATAGGCTACTTTTTACCCAACTGCGCATGTTTTTATTGAAAAATTACGCGTGCGAAGCTGCGGATTGGTCAGCTAGTATTATAATAAATAGGTACCTATTCTATTTCAAAAATTATGGTTTGTACTAAAAAACCTGATCAACAACTTCGGCATAAAAAGCACACAGAAAAAATGAATCGATTTTCATATCATCCATGTTAATTTTAAGGCTTACCTTTTGAGAAACTCTAGCGATATCATCAAGCATTGTGCCTAGGTCTTCCATAGATTCTATCAAGACTACGATGTCTTCGGCATATCGAAGGTGGTATCTTTCCGAGATTAGATAGAAACCTAAATTGTACTATATTGAACTAAAGAAATTCTGATTCGCTCACTGAGCACCAACAAAACTAAAAGCTGAATATTTACCATGATTTGTGAGTTTTTGAGTATCCCAGATATGTCGACGCAGTTGCATGCGCCATGATCATTAGTAAACTCATCGTAAATATCCCGTTTTTAGTTAAAAATAGTGTTCATAACCATGATAGCATCAAAAGTTAAACCAAAGGTAACCTAAAAGTACCGAAGTGTACATTTTAAAATGAACCGTGAAAAGTTGATTACTTACGAAGCGAAGAAATGGTCAGCCTGCTCTATAGTCCCATGGAACGCTGTTCGTCCATTGGCCAACAGCACCACTTGATGGAACAGTTCAAAAACTCCGGAAGCGGGTTGGTGCACAGAGCAGATCACTAGTTTTCCACCAATAGCGAGTTTGCGCAGACGAGCCACTACGGCTGCGGCACCGGAACTGTCCAATCCGGTGGTAGGCTCATCGCAGAAGAGAATTGGAGGGTCGTTTAGAAGCTGGAAAAGACATTTTGGAATAGCAAACGAAATAAATTCAATTACTAGAAAATAAAACGTAAAGAAAATACATTTATTTGCAGACATAACAAAACAAAGACATACACAGTAAATAACAAAGATAGTTTTTTGTTGAAAATTACTTTTTCAAAACAAGCTTTTATAAAATTCATAATCGGAACCGCAAGCAAATTCAAATGAGCCCAAACACTAGTAGCCAACTATAATCCATTCAGAAGTTCCGTTGTGTAGCATCCGTCTCCATCATGAGACCACCTCCATGGTACCATATTATTGCATTGTCACTGAAGTTACATATGTGTTCCAAATTTCAGCTCAATCGGTTAAGTAGAAAGGGTTTAAAATTCAGTTGAAGATTCCACCCGGACATACATACATTGCAAGTTAATAAAAAGCTGATAAAAATAGTGGCTACGTATCTGGACGAGATTAGGAGCGCCTGCAAATTATGATACGACATTATCTATAGAGAAAGAATATACAGGTACTAACAGGAACATACATCAGATGGGCCATATGTTTGTTCCATTTCCAGGTCACATAACACAGGTAAGTTATGAAAAGTATTTTATTTTAAAATATGTTACCACTTAAATATTCCACACACTGTGAGTAATATAGCTTCTAACGTATTAAAATATTAAACTAAGATGTGAACCAATAGGAATCGCAAAGTGGTCTTTATCGACCCTGGGGTCGATTTAAATCGCACGATGAGTTATAAAATTTTGTAGGTACACTACACAATATGTAATTCATTAGAACGAACCCAAATTATGTGTCTAAATTATACTGTATAAACGGGTTTTAGGAATACTCTATTTATGCGACTAATCTTTATTGTATAACAAAAAAGCTTACAAAAACGACATGTATATGAGCAACATTTGAAAATAGTTTTATTCAGCGCTCCATAATTTTCATCAAGCAATAATTTCAGATTTAGACACTATTTAGATTTTCAGATACAAGATAAATATTCTATAGTATTAGCAACACCATCCGTTTAAAATCGGTTTTAAACGGTTTTTTCGTTTTAAACGGATTGGTTTAATTGGTTGTAAACCGGTCTTATATCTATATGTGTGATGTGATAAGTTTCGGGAAGTCCAAATTGCTATTTTGTATTTTGTACAGTTCCATAATTAGGTGTCTAGTAAGGTACATTTGTTTTCTAAAGAAATTAACTCCAAATACTTGCAACCATTATTATAGTCGTAGAACACTCGCATACGATAATTGAGATGCTTTATGAAATTCTGTTAGATTCTTTATATTTTATGATTATAAGTTATACAACCTATTTTGTTAAGTACGACATTAAATGAAAACACGGGTAGGGCTAATGGCTAGTATTGTTGTAAAATAGGTTTTTATTTAATTTCAGATACATTACCACCGATTTTTTTTAATTTTCTTACAACTGATATTAAGTCCTAAAATATCCATGAAACAGCCTGTATAAAATAAGTAAACAAATCATATTAATTCATCATGTACCTAAGTAGGTACCAAACGGCATCGTCGAAAAGGCGCGTTTACGTTATTTTTTTTATTGGTAATGTATCGATTACTGCATAAATATTCCAACTACCGGTATTAAACCCACCTCTAAAACCAGTAATACGATTCCGGATGTGTATTTTTAATTAATGTCGTACATAACAAAACAGGTTGTATAATTATGTGGTTATGACTATTATTAGTGTTCTATACATACCTGTACAGCCAAAGCAACTCTCTTTCTCTCTCCCCCTGACAAGTCCTTAAGTTTCGTCCGAGTACAAGTGGTTATACCCAAATCTCCCAGTAGATACTGTATCCGTCTACTTCGAGATTGTTTCGTACAACGCCGGTCCATCATTAGCCTAGCCTGTTTGAAAAAGGGAGATTCATTAGCATTTAGTTTGAAGGAAGTGATATTTTATAAAAAACTCCCGAAAAATACAATTAAATATAATAGCATTCTAATTAAATGAATAAAACTTATTACTAGCTGATTATATTGATAAGTAGCTGACCCGCCCGCGGCTTCGCACGCTTGAAATTTTCCGTTTCCGTGGGAACTTCGGGATAAAAACTATATAAAACGCTCTTGTCAAAGTGACGCGACACTTCATTTAAATGACTTCACGTTAATGAACGACGGTTTAATTATATGGATATTGTTTATACAAAAATACTAAAATAGCTATTAAAAATGGGGGTGAGGGTAGGAGGGAGAAAAATACTTTACGACTTATACCTAACAACTATACAAAAAAAATCATTAAAATCGGTCGACCTGTTACGGAGGAGTGCGACGACAAACACTGTGACACGAGATTTTTATATCTTAGAAAGATAAAAACCCGTGGCGATGTCACTCAGCCCCTCGACAACTAATATTAAGTATCAATTTTGCAATTTCTGTACACATTTTCTTATTATTATTACTTTTATTTTCTGTATTGCACCTGTTTTTATTTATTTTAAAAGGATCAATATAAAGAATAACCAGCCTTTGTTCTTGACTGATTCTTTTCTGACTTCGTCGCGGAGGAACATGCGATACCATTGACGTTTCAAAAAGATACTTGTGATTTTAATTTAAAAAAATATGGAATTTCTAAACTCAAATTTTAATTGTAGGTTTCCATTTCCAGTCATAAGTATTAAGAGGTCGTTTTTGATTGCTGTTGGTTCAAAACATCTGTTTTTAGCCTCAACGCTAATTTTCGGGGCACATTTTGGTACGCAGAAACATGAGTCGTCTGTGTGTTTGTGTCCGCATAAAAACGCAAAGCAGGTACCTAGGCATAAATATTTTAAATCCCTAATTAAGTAATATAATACTGAGTGGTACTTTAAAGTTCAACGCGACAGCTATAGACATTTTAATAACCGCTCTAATTATTCGCTGAATATTTTTGCCAATTTACATTTTTTGTCCGTTAAGTTTTATGTACCTACAAGTTTATATGTTTATGCAGTTTTAGTAGTTAGTTACTATGTTTTATTTAGAGACCACCTGTAGTGCTTAATATTGTTAGTAATTGTTATAAACAAATTACAATGTGTTTGTTTGACCTTCAAGGAAAAACCACTTGAATAATTTTCAAGCATACACTTAGCCACAAATTAAAATAGCCGTAATCTCGGGTTATAATATAGTCCATTGCTAAACATAATCCTACGCCATACATTTCCGTAGCAACCAATCTTGTGCGGCCTGGACTCATCGGCTACCAGCAACCTAAAGGTTGCTAAATCAAGGTGATAAATCAGGTCGTCTTTCCATCTAATGAGGGGCTGTCCTACACTATTTCCGGTACTCGATCTCCACTCGAGAAACTTTCTGCTCCAACGGCCGTCCGTCCTTCGAGCTATATGCTACATTTGATGTGGTTTCTTACAAGTTTTATCATTTATAAATAAAACAAATTTACCATAAATTCCATGTGTTCATCCACTATAAGGTCCTCTACAGCCAAGTCCTCCTGCGGTACGAAGCCAGATATCCTGGCTATGAGGTCAGCTCCCGCTAACCTTCCGTTCAGCATGAGGTACCCTGTCAATGCGCTTTTATCTCTTCTGCTGATGGCTGCTAGGAGTGTGGTTTTTCCAGCCCCACTAGGAAAGAAAATATTAAACTGTCACTTAACGATTCTTTTCCCATTGGTCCTTTTTCAGCGTAGACAGTGGAAACATTTGTGTGGTCGTGTTTCCCCTCGCTGCGTTAAAATATCATTTTTAGGGTTCCATACCCAAAGTGTAAAACGGGACTCTATTACTAAGACTCCGCTGTCTGTCTGTCTGTCACCAGGCTGTATCTCATGAACCGTGATAGTTAGTTGAAATTTTCACAGATGATGTATTTCTGTTGCCGCTATAACAACACATATTAAAAACAGAATAAAATAAATATTTAAAGGGGCTCCCATACAACAAACATGATTTTTTTGCCATTTTTATAAATAATGATACGGAACCTTTCGTGCGCGAGCCCGACTCGCACTTGGCCGGTTTTTATTATATATTCTTCCATAGAGTGAAATGTTTCTGTGGCAGAGCTACTGGGGCTGCACTTGCTTAGTTTATATTTAGACTAGGAAATTATGTACGAGCGTTGGTTAGCCAACTACAAAAAGAAACAAATCTTGTTGAAAAACTTCTAAGTTCCTCTTGGGGTTAGTTTTAGAACATTAGGAACATGCAAATGCATTCCATGCTAGTCCAATCGACAAGCCGTAACATTATGCCGTTAATTAAAATAATAAAGACGTTAAAAGGTTAAAACCATTATTTAGGCGATTTAAATCAAAATATGTGCCCTTCACAAAACGCTAAGTTGTCGGCAATGAGAAACCGTCCCTTGACCTACTAAGTTAAATGTAATTCGAAAATAATTTGATGGGTCGTAAACACGTTCTAAACTAAAGCTTGAAGCGGCAACTTGCCGGTTTTATAACATTCCACTTACGACGGCTTGCAACCACCACGTGAATTTAACTTTTATGCAATAAGTAGGCATATAACAAACGTAATGTATGGACTTGCTTCTGACTACCTCCTTGTGGGATATCTTTATGATTTCCTTGGGGATTAATATAGTCGTATATTATTATTAATATATTATACGTACCTACAATCCAATTTAATATATAAATTTGCTAGTTAAAAATGAAATAAATGATAAAGTCAAATTTTCCTTACTTCAACATGCCATTGAAGATAAAAAATAATACGGTGCTTAAACAAGTTAGCCGTTCAAACTGCGTGAAAGTGCATTCGCTGTGGTGTCTAAACTTAGATATCTATGCATTTACGGAATGATCTAGCTAATGATTTAGGTGAATTTCCTTACCTAGATCCCATCAGAGCCACTAGATTTCCTGACGTGACGTAGCCGCTAACTGAAAAGAATAAAAAAACTATTTAAATAACAAGTAAAAAGTCTTTTGTAGTAATTATTCCCTAAGGCTCTGCCCTCAATACTATGAACCTCGCTATGCTAAGAGGCAATCTAGGCACAAACTAAAATAAATATTGCTGGACATTTCACACAGCCCTATCAGATAACTGAACCTGATAACTGATAGAATACTTATATACTTTTTTTTGTAAATACATGCTTATAATATATAGAAAAACATCCAGACCAGGAACAAATATCTGTAGATCATGAGATCATGCAAACATTTGTTCCGCGGCGCGAATAGAACCCGCTACCTCCTGCGTCTCCGCTAGATATTCGCCCACTACGCCACGGAAGTCGTAAATTAACAGTGAGTGAACAGATCCTACTGAACAGATCTATTGGCAACTATCGCAACTGGGCCACATTGAAGCGACGCGCTTCGCTAGGTTCCTATAACCATCGGTAATCGACTACGACACGTATCTCCTTGAAATAATATCAAACTAGTGTCAAATTTTTGACACGTTTTCAAGGAGAAACGAGTCGTAGCTGGTTACCGACGAATATAGGAACCCGCCATTAGTCACAAGCTTTAAGCATAGCTACTAGTGTAGCTCTCAGCTTGGCACGTATAGTGTGGCTGCTGCTTTAGTCTCGATTACCCATTTGCTCAATTCAGAGAGATCGCCTGGTTTCCTCCATTTTAGGAACGATTTTTGTATTTGAGTTTAGTCAGATGCAAAAGATATACTTGTTCCTTTTTCAAATTAAATCAAAAACATACAATTATGACCGCGCATTACGTACATATACTTTATATAAAGACTATATTTTGTATGATTTAATTACAAGTAATTAGTTTTCAGATTTTTCCTGTACTTGTAGTAAATATAAGAGGATATTTCTTGCCAAATTTCATAGTTCAACGGAAAGTAACCTTTAAGTTTTGATTCCTTTGAGAGTGTCGTTTTTTGCGGCATAAACGACCGTATCCTTTTTTTACGTTAACTTAGAAGTTTGATTTTTTCACAGCTTCAAGGGACTGTAGACTTGAGTATATGGTTTTAATTTCAACTCGATAACTCCACACGTTCCCGAGATAAAAGGTCTTGACAGACAGACGGACAACAAAGGGTTCCATTTTTTCTAAAAATAAGAATGTACTAAAAACAACCTAAAATAACACTCATTCAAAGTTCCAATTAACTCGACGGTTATTAACCTAATTAAGGTGAAACAAAACTTGGTAAAACCAGTGGAAAAAGTACTTAACGTGACCGCATAGATACCGGTTATATTAATTCATGGTGAAGCAAGTTCATCACATTTGGAGATACAGCGACAGAAATACCTTTGACAAATGTGGAAATTGAAATAAAATTAAGATATTGATCTTGTTTTGATTCGTTATGAGGTAACTTATAGCTAGTTTTAGCTATTAAATTTATAGAAAGCAAAATAATATTCTAGACACGTGACATGACCGTTTAAGTATCTGAGGGCTTAGCCAAGTTGCATTCGATTAGTGATGACGCTAGTCTAAGTCCGAAAATGTATGGGATTGACACATGCTATGGAAATATCACGTGATATCGACAGTAAACCTAGGTCCATAGCCTAGTTACATTCGCTTCGAATCGATTCGATTTCTACATAGTTTTGGTGTCGATATATCACGTGATATTTCTATAGCATGTCCCATACATTTTCGGACGTATCGACTAGCGTCATCGCTAATCGAATGTAACTTGGCTAAGCCCTCAGGACCTTTCCGAGTGCAAAGTTATTTTTAGAATTGAAGCCCGGCTTGATCAACGATCCCTAAACATATTTAGCGGCTAAACATGTTTAAATTTGACGTATTTGTATGATTTAACTAGTCTCTAAATGATATTTAGCCACCAAATACGTTTAGGCATCGTTGCGCTATGTCATTAGTATTGCAATTTTTAGGTAATACAGCTAATGTGTTAGGAATACATCATACAGTGCAATAGCGTTAATGAACATATTTTGAAAGAAATTTAACTGTGCGGTCATTCATTATCCACAGCTCGACTTCACCCACTGCTGGAGCTTGCCCAGCATCTTTACCATCCCCTCAGCCCAGTCAGTCTTAATCCCCAGAAAAGTCAATATACACCTCAATTGCAGATCTAGCTTGGCCGCGGGTCCACTTTCGATGATTTCCTTCACCGATTTGAGCACGTGTAAAATTCTAAATGTGCACATACACAGTGCAAATGTGCAGATGTAAAATCAATGTGTAATTTTTTTTGTAAATCTGTATAGATCTTCGTTTGACCACAATCTCACCTGATGGTAAGCGATGATGTGGTCTATGATGAAGCACAAAGATCTAGAAGAAACCTGATCACTCTCGGATTTGTATTTTTTAGGTATAGTGTTCCATACCTTAGCTGTACGCATCAAAAACATAGAATCTAAACGGTGTTTGCGAATGGGTGGTTTATTAACTAGGTACGGATGGCACTGAGCCGTGCGCCTGCTTGTCCTTTGATGGAAAGGAGTGTTATTAATCAAGCCTTGATGAAAAAAGTTCCTTACCTCCATTCAAGACCCTGACTTCCTCGTACGTTGCCGACCGCCATATACTGGTCTGAATCTTCTTCCTCCTGTACACTGATAGGTCTTTCCACGCCAGGGTGAGGTTTTCAACGCCGTCTCCCATGACTCCCATCTCATCGTCTTCCCAGTTCACGATGGCACCGGTCAGGACGTTCCTGGTGGGTAGCTTTAGGCTCACGTCTTTCATTGTGGTTGTGTCACCTCATTGGTACTGGAGGAAACAATAAATAGAATTAATTTTAAAGTTTTCTTATTATACACCTTCCAAACTATGGTAAATCTTACCGGGTCGAAAAACAAAAATGATAATAACTAGTGGTTCGCCCCGAATTGAGATCTCGCGAGTCTACCATAAAAACAAATAAAATATTATTCGTAATCTTTGACGATCAAAATAGTGCCACGAAATAAATAACCAAATAACTTGACCTACAGTTTCATTCAAATTACAGGTAACGGAAGTTCATGTAAATTAGTTACTCTTTTTTGGGGTATAAATTGCGGTTATTCTAGATTTCAGACTTTTGCCTATATTTGTGACACTGGTGTACCCTGTGAGTTTTGTCATAGTTTAGTTATTATTATGGTTAATAACTCAAAAACTACAAAAACTTTACTAAAAATAAAAACAGGGTCTAAATGTACTAATGAAGACCTTTCGTTTGACGTCTCACTTGACCTAATAGTCTCATTTTCATTTTTTTTACCCCACTTGAACGCCAATATCTCAACAACCCCGCAAAATTTTTAGCTCATTGAGTCACACCAAAATTGTGCCATCATTGTACCTATGTACCAAATTTCACGATGATCGGATAAACGCTTCGAAAGTTATCCTCGGACAAACAAACATACATACACACATACGCCGATTTGCCCAAGTTTATTTGGTGATCTCGCTTCGCTCGATTAATAAGTAATGATAAACAATGGGCAATAAGCGGTTTTATCGGTATAAAGCGATATTTTCCAAACAACTCATGAATGGGTCAATTTTAAAATGAAAATAAAAAAATATTTACTACAAAATGCACGTAAGTACATAGCTTAACTTAGGTATAACTTTGTTTTTTTTTACAGTTTTAGTAAGTACAATTTCGTAGGTCAGGGTAAACATTTGTAGAGATGCCTGACGTCACCTCAGTAGGCTAGTAGTAAATTGTGGCCATGTTTTTTTTATTTTTTTATAAGACCTCGAGATGGATCAAGCAAATGGCCCACTTGATGGTAAGTGGTAACCAACGCCTATAACAGTATTGCCTCGTAGGGCACGTTTCTAAGGTGCGTGACCTACGAGGCAATACTTTGTGCACATGCACTGCCCTGCGTTCCTGTCTGTAATTTCACCAGCAACCGTACCCTTCAAACCGAAACTCAGCAATGCTGCTCAGCTGTAGAAATAGGTATGGTGGTAGTACTTTCCCGGAATAGAGCCCTTATACAAGAAATTCTACTACTCTTGTAGAACTAGGTCTCTCTGCATCCGAGAGGTTAGGATTTCAACAACGAGAATGAATGAGAAGAATGATCGGAACATTGTTAGGATGTTAATATCGGAATGTTAGGATTATTCTTCTCCTTCTACTATGGATTTACGAGTAAGTGTAGCAACCTCATTAACATTTTATGTCTCACAGTATTTTAATATCCACACAGTCCATTCCATCCAAAGATTGTCTTGTAGAGACAGCTATTTAGCGCTAAGATTGCGCTGCTAATTGTATCACATAGCGTTTGACGACCTCCGTGACGCAGTGGGTGTATAGCCGTCTGTGACGCAGGAGGTAGCGGGTTCGATTCCCGCCGCGGGACAAATGTTTGCATGATCTACAAATATTTGTTCCGGGTCTGGACGTTTTTCTATATATTATAAGTATTTAAAAAAAAAGTATATATGTATTCTATCAGTTATCTGGTTCCCGTAGTACAGGTTCTGTTTAGTTTGGAATTAGATAGTGCTGTGTGAAATGTCCATCAATATTTATTATTATTATTTATAAAAAAGAGCACGTGGCAGACCGCGACGCCGATGGAAAGACGAACTCGACTCGTATAATGGAAGATTGGACTACACAAGCGTATGATAGAGTGGAGTGGAAGGAAGGAAGGGAGGCCTTTGCCCTGCAGTGGGACAGTACAGGCTCCAAATAATAATAATTATTATTAATATTATAATATTAAAATATTATAATTATTATTTTGGTGTTGTATTTTTTACACTCGGTTGTACTATAACCGGAGATATACCTGAGCTGCACGGGCCTAAGCCAAGTGCATACTCGTATCAGTACCTAACGTATGATTGATTGGACTTTCACTTGGAAGGTCCGTTTGCAAGAATTTTCGCACAATTCTGCAGGTGTTCAGTATAGCCGCTTTTTGCATGAGAATATATGTGTGTTTTGGGAGGTCTAATACGGCAAGTGATTGAAGCAGTTGCTTTGGAACTACACCTGTACTGGAAATTACTATTGGTACGATTGATACCTTCTGCAGGCGCCACATACGCGCAATTTCATTTTTCAGATCTATGTACTTGGAGAGCTTTTCTGATATAGTGTTCTGTAGGTTATGAGTGTTTGGGATGGCTATGTCGATAAGAAGTGCTGTTTTGTTGATTTTATCTAAAAGTGTCAAATCCGGTCTATTGAAATGAGTGGTCTTATCGGTCAGGATAGCTCTATCAAAATAGAGTTTATAGTTTGCATTTTCTAGTACTATTTCAGGTATGTATTTATAGTAAGGTGTGGGCTTTGAAGACGTGTCGATGAGGTTGTATTTTGCGGCTAGTCTTTGGTGGATGATGTTGGCCACCTGATCGTGCCGGAATTTATAGTCCGTTTGTGCTAGCGCCTTGCAGGCCCCCGTTATATGTTGAATTGTTTCGGAAGAACTGTTGCAACGTCTACATAAATCTGTTTGCATGTTTTTTATTTTCATGATATGTTTTTGATAGTTCCGGGTCTCAATTACTTGGTCTTGTATTGCTATCATAAACCCCTCAGTCTCAGGAAAGAGTTCACCTCGACTGAGCCATTCGTTCGACGCCTGTTTGTCGACGGTGGGTTGACTCAAGTCATGGTGGTGCCTTCCGTGGAGAGACTTACGCGCCCATTCAGCAGTTAAAGTCTGTCTGTTAGTCAGTTCTTCATTATTTTGTAGACTATGGTTTTGAAGGTTAAGTGGTGAATTTTTACAGTCTAGTTCAACTATGGCTTTATGAATGATTGATGTCTCAGTTTTAAAATAAAAGTAAGATCTTAGCATTGAAATTTGCCGGTTATGTAAATTTTGTATATCTATTATACCTCTACCTCCTTCTGACCGTTGCAGGATCTGCCTCTGTATACACGCTCTTGGGTGGTGCTTTCTATTCTTCGTCATTGTGACATTAATCAGCCGCTGCAAATCTTTCAACTCCTTCTTTGTCCAACTTATTACTCCAAACGAGTATGTCAGTACTGGGATAGCATAGGTATTGATAGCTTTAATTGTGTTTTTGGAGTAAAGTTGTGTTTTCAACACAGAGTTGAGTCTATGTTTGAAATTCTGAGTCAGTTGGGTCTTAATTTCTTTATAGTGTATGAGCGTAGATTGGTGATACCCTAAATACTTATACATCTCATCTTCACTGAGTGGCGCTATTGTTTCACCAGTTTCCATATAGTAAGTGTGCTGGTGATTTTGTCCTGCTTTGACTGAGTTTATTTTGCATTTGTCAATACCAAAGTTCATAGAAATGTCATTTGAAAAAATTTCTGTAATTTTAATTAGGTGTTCTAACTCAGTTTGAGTGGATGCGTAGATTTTTATGTCATCCATATAGAGAAGGTGATTCAATAGTGTTGAGTCAGTCTGTCTGTCATGTCTTTTGTCTAATTTGTAACCGAGGCCCGACGAATTCAGGGAGTTTGAAAGGGGATTCAGCGCAAGGCAGAACCATAGTGGACTAAGTGCATCTCCTTGAAATATGCCTCTTTGTATTCTAATTGGGGCTGTTTCTATAGTTCTGTTGGGTGTTTGTGCATGTAGCCGGGTTGTCCAGTTAATCATAGACTTACTTAAGAATGAAATAAGCTGTGGGTGGATTTTATAGATATCTAATACCTTTAAAAGCCATGAGTGTGGAACTGAATCATACGCTTTCTTGTAGTCTATGTATACGGAATATAAGTCTTCTTTATTACGCTGTACCTGTTTTAATATAATTGAGTCTATAACAAGTTGCTCCTTGCATCCCTGGCTGAATTTTCGGCAACCTTTCTGTTGTTCTGTGAATAGCTTGTTTGTATCTATATGGGTGTAAATAAGCTGGGACAAGCATGCTGTGATTATTTTATAGATTGTTTGTAGACAGGTAATCGGCCTATATTTCGCAGGGTTCTTTGTATCACTATTGTCTTTTGGTATCATATGAGTGATACCGTTTGTGATGTAAGATGGTAAGATGTGAGGGTTCTTAATAAAATTATTTATGTGGTTGTAAATGAAGGGATGCAGCCGAGTTAATTTCTTGTACCAATAACTATGGATTTGGTCAGTTCCTGGCGCCTTCCAGTTGTGCGTTCTCTTAATAACTTTCTGGAATACGTCAATAGGTATGTCTAAGTACTCCATGGGTTCTATACCTAAATGGTTAGTCTGTTCTTTCTTGATCCATTCAGCATCATTCGTATAGCCCGCAGAGTTTTCCCATATATTGGACCAAAATTCCCTAAGCTCAGTTGGATCCGGTGAGTCATCCGCTTGACTTCTGCTGTCACTGGTGTAGTTCCTTGTTGATCTGGTCAAGGATTGGTAGAACTTCTTCTCATTGTTACAGAACTGGTTATTTTGTGTTTTACGATGAGTACACGATGTATAACGTCTAAGCCGGCTGCTAATAACTGAAAGCTTCTGTTTTAGGGTATCAAGAAAATGTATAAGGTTGGAGTTCGGTTCCTCATGGGTGGTGTGTGTTTTGTATTGCTCTAGAATACTATATATCTGTTTAGTTAGTGCTTTACTACGGTTTCCGTTTATATATTGCGTGAGCCTACCAATTTTCTTTCTAAGGTCTTCGACTTTTCTTTCAAGCCGTCTCTGCCAGTTAGGTATGGAATCTTTGCGTGTTTGGTTTGGTAGTTCGTCTGGTGGTAATTTGAGTTTTGATCCATTGAGTTTAGCTACCGTCCATGCTGAGCAGTAGATTGTAGTTTGCAACGTTTCAAAATCCGTGTCGGCGTTAACAATTTCAGGCAGGATAACTTCATTTATGTAACATACAAACTTTCCAAGTTTCTTAGAAGTTTTTTGCTTTGGAATGAATGGCCTATCTTCAGGGTGTGTATTACTAAAGAACTGCTGTGCTTGGCTAAAGAGTTCGTCTACTTCCTGATTTCTATTATGTTCACTAAGTAACCCTACTTGTATTTGTGGTTGTGGTACTGTTTCCTCATCAATGTCATCATTGAAAGCGTCATACCAGACTGTTGTGGTGAGATCTTGAGGCTGCTCATTTTGGCTTGTGCTCGTGTGAGTGATTATGGCGCGTGTACCTAATTCATTGGCAACTTCTTGTTTAATTATGTTAAGCCTTTCATCGTCTATAAATTTGTTAGCGATAATGACCCTTCTCTGGTCAGCTACTCTCTGTTCACTAACATGGGCAAGGTGAGGGAAAACGTTAATAAAACTTTGGTGCAAAGGCTTCCTATATGCAGTTTTATTAGTCTCTAATTCGGTTATCCTGTAATATGCTCGTATTATTGTTTCATTGTGCTTTGCTGTCCACTGCATCCGCTGTGTAGGTGGTATTTGAGTAGAAAGTGAGGGTGTTTGATGCTGGTGTGTTATTAAATACGCCTCTACTTCAGTCCGTATTTCACTCATCCTAGTTGTAGTCAGCAAGTTATTGCGAACAATTGCTCTACGCTGATCACCTACTCTCTGTCTACTTGCATGCATGTCTGGGAATTTGTTGTTAAATTTCTTATGAAGTTCCGTGAGGTATGTTCTAGTATTCGTTTCTAGATTGGTCAGAATATAATATGTGCGCAGGACAAAGCTGTTCATTTCTTCCGTCCATTTTTTTCGCGCACGTGGTTTAGCCTTGGTGGGTACAGGGTCATCGACTATTGTCGCCTGTACAACGTCCTCGGCTAGTGAAAACGAAGATTTTCGTGAAAGGGAAGAAGAAGGTTCAGGGAAAAAGTCAAGATACGAAGGTGGAGAGGAAGGAATAGAAGAAAAAAGAGATTTGAGTGAGGATGTAGTAGATTGGCTTTCGTGGTCCTTTTCAGTCCAATCTATTCGGCTCAGGCCCCGCTCCTCAATAGAGGCCAGCCGTGTTGCTCCCACGTCAGCTGCACTCGTGCTGCTGAGACACTCGGCGCCGGCTCGTGATGTGCTCCGGCTTGATCTTCTCAGTGGTCGTAGGTTGTACCTTCTGTTGGACTCACCTTTTTCGGGTTCCCCGGCAGAGGGCCGCCCATTACCCTCGCCACCGATGGTTTGCATGCTGTAACGTCCAGCATCGGCTCCAGACGTGCCCCGGCGATCACCCCCAGGAAGCGACCATATACGTACATTTTTACTCTTACTCTCCATTATGTTGGGTTTGCCAGTACCCTGTTTAGTAACTTGCTAGGTTATTTTATTGCAAGTGTCCGCCCCTCACGTGGCATAGTTGGTCAGCACGGACGTGGGGTTGGGCTTTGAATTATTATTTATAGATTTACGTTATTCTCATTTTAATTGTTTTGGTTTATGGTGTGCAATAAAGTAGGTAATTTTGCGTTCACCAATAGAAAATGTTCACTCGAAGATCTGACGGTCGTTGGGGCAGAAAGGTTCATGAGTGGAGACCATGCACTGGAAAGCGCAGCATAGAACGGCCTCCCAATATATGGAAAGACGACCTGATGAAGGTTGCTGGGAGCCGTTATTTGCAGGCCGCAAAGATCTGTCGCTTTGTAAATCTATGAGGGACGTATAAGTTCAGCAGTTTGCATCCTGTGGCTGATATAATAATGATGAAGAGATAATAATAGCACCCACGGTTTTATACATATCCACATTAGATCACCCATATTCTCATAGTGACTGGGTACGTATTTTTAGTATTATTGATTATTTTTTGTTTAAGTAACGTGTTTTTAATTGTCTGTATTTTATTGTCTTTACTTAATTGTCTGTCTTTACTTATCCACTGTATGTAGTTTCTGTGTGTTTGTTACTTGTGTCGAAATAAATGTCTATATCTGTCTATCTATATCGTGAGAACTATGCTTAACGTGATACCGAAATACCGAGAAAAGTAACAAATGTTTTCAGATCATGCAAGCATTTGTCTCGTAGCGTAATGGAACCCGCTACCCATTGCGGCCACTGAACCTACCACAAAGATTGTTCAAAAACGATAAATGAACTCTTAAACTTTTACTACTGTTGAACTAGAAAAAAAATCTGTCGTCAGCTCTCTATGGGTCGATTTGGTAATCGCCTCGTAACATCTTGACTAAATCGTTACTTCCTCTCTCACACGACCGACGCGATCAATTGATACAATTGAACGCTTTGATACCAGCTGATCTTATTTTTAACTGCTCATCCCATTAATCAATAGAGTAAACTTTAAGCAAAGAACTTTGTTTAAGGTAATTTATGTTGTGTGCCAAGTCAGTTGCAATTTTTAAACGTATGCTCAGAGAACACTATTAGAGTATCTGTCGCTAAATACCTATGTATTAATTATTAATTAATATGTTTGTGATATAACTAGTTATTATTCAGGTTCATTCATATACGTGTTCATTCATGACTACCTCCGTGGCGCAGTGGGCGAATAGCCGGCTGAGACGCAGGAGGTAGCGGGTTCGATTCCCGCCGCGGAACAAATGTTTGCATGATCTACAGATATTTGTTCCGGGTCTGCATATTTTTCTATATATTATAAGTATGTATTTACAAAAAGTACATATATAAGTATTCTATCAGTTATCTGGTTCCCATAGTACAAGCTTTGCTTAGTTTGGGGCTAGATAGCGCTGTGTGAAATGTCCAGCAATATTAAAAAAAATATTAATATTAAATCTTATTGAGTCAATATGATCATTTTAGGACGTACTTCAACGCTCTCGAAACTTACAACCACATGATGCCTTCAACCACAGTTGCCACAATAGTTATATTTGTACCAAACTAAGCTCTACCTTAGGGATGTCAGAAGAAACATTATTCCGGAACATGATCAGAAATAAAGTTCAGGTGAGAGGAGGTACCTAATGTATAAATATGTAAATATTTATACTTTTTTGGGATGGACGATAGCTTGACGTTTAAGATAACATCCAACATTATGCTGAGCTGAACGCCATTTTGGCACACAGGCACATGAGTCGAACTGGATTTATAAATTAAATTGTTCTTTATAATTGTTTCATGTGTCGTTTTGTGTGTACCAAATAAATGATTATTCTATTCTACTTACAAGTGCCTATTTCACCACTTCTGAGTAATGCTGTCCAACGAATATTACTGCAGCGACTAGCAAACTCTTTTGTGTAAATGTGGACGAGGCGAAGCAGAGGCACACATATGCCTAGCTGTGGCCAAGGCTTGTATAGTACTTTTCTCAAATAATGCACAGAAATTATAAAATAAAATAAAAAATACAATCACTTTTTAAAATCAATGACGAACAACGAACAACAATAATTTTTCCCGCGTTAAAGTGTTCATTTTTTTTTTTCAATAAACATCTTACTATTTGCAAGCCAGTTCGAGATTTAAATAAAACCTTTGATAAGTTACGTCCTTAATTGCCATGTTTCAGAGTAAAATATCGTTCCATTTTTAAATTATACGACAGATTTGGCCGCTAAACCACGACAGATATGAATTTTCATACAACTTTTGCCAGCCGCTGCTCGCGTGTGTACATCAATTTCAATTTATCTCGAAGAAGGCTGTCAATTATGCTCAGATTTCCAAGCATGTTTAGAAAAATATATTCGTCTTGTTTGGACATGATTTTATCCGTCAATTAAAGATCCCTCGTAGCCCTCGTAGGTAACTACCACCTACTTCAGTACTTGAGTAGGTCTATGACCCACTTGATGTTCAGTGCTAACCATCGCCTATAACAAAGTATTGCTTCGTAGGTCACGTCCCTGAGAAACGTGCCCTACGATGCACTTCCCTGTGTCCATCAACTTGAGGCATACAGGTGTAAAGTCTCATGTGCCGGTAATTCCACCGGTATCCATACCCTTCAAACAGCAATACTACTAGAACTGAAATAAACATTTAAACTGGTCGATTAGTCTCAAATGGCTATAACAATCGTCTCAAGGGATCGTTCGTTTAAAATAAATAAATAAATATATATTGCTGGACATTTCACACAGCGCTATCTAGCCTCAAACTAAGCAGAGCTTGTACTATGGGAACCAGATAACTGATAGAATACCTATATCCTTTTTTTTTTGTAAATATTTACTTATAATATATAGACAAACATCCAGACCCGGAACAAATATCTGTAGATCATGCAAACATTTGTTCCGCGGCGGGAATCGAACCCGATACCTTCTGCGTCTCAGCCGGCTATTCGCCCACTGCGCCACCGAGGTCGTTCGTTTATGTTTTAACACTGGTTTATTCCTGGTAACGTTGAGAACCCTAGTCAAAGTGTGATTGCGGTGAACGAGGCCGTCCGCTTTCCCTGTAACGTTACCGGCATGCCTCGGTGTAGGGTTACCGATAGCTGATCACTAGGAATGGGGGTATTCCATGTGGGTGAGTTTGTTAGAAATATGGAAAACAATGTAGTTCACTCAGAATAACTACACATGGAACAGAAGACCAGCGCAGGTTCTAACGGCCTGCAGACGCTACGAGCATCGCAAATTAGTGAGAACGCTTTTTTACAATAAAAAATTATTACACATTAAAATAAACCAATCAATGAACATTTTAACATGACTTTTTTGCACCAATTTATACTTAGCTTTAAGTTTTATGTTGTTTTATCAATATGTAGTATACTGTAAAAATATAAGTAAATAATAAGTGTTGCAAATATATATCTTGATTTGATTTGATTTTAAAGAAGTTTCGAAGAAATCTTCGTTTGAAAAGTTTGCCACATATTAACGAATTTGTGCGTGATTGCCATGTTATACATTCGCCGACACGCACACAAGCGCACGAGTAATCCCGCAAACGGATGTACATTTCACCGCATAAACCGTCATATTTTATGTTTTTCCGAGAGCCGCACTCCTAGCTCATATATGGCTCCAATTTAATGGCCTATTTTTCACGCGTGTACTCTGTTTCTATATATAGGTAGTACCACCAGATGGAAAGATAATACAGATTGTTGGAAGCCGTTGAGTTGAGTGCTGGCCGAAAAAATCGGCTACTCTGAAAATATAAGGGACAGGCAGCAGTGGACGTCATATGGCTGATACCATCATCATCATACCAGCCAAAAGACTTCCATTGCTGAAGGGAATAGGCATCCCCAATAGATTTCCAGAACAAACAATCCTGTGCGGCGTTCACCCAACGACTCCCAACAACCTTTAACAAGCCGTCTTTTTTAGGCCGTCCTACGCTACGCTTTCCAGTGCGTGGTCTTCAGTCGAGAACTTTTCTGCCCCAACGGCCGTTCGTTCTTCGACCTCTCTAGGGTCAAAACCCTGGCCCCGGTAACCCAGGGGTCCATTGTTTTGCAACGGTCTTTAGATGATTCAACTGTTTCTTTTGTATTTTTTCAAATCATTTCAATAATTTATAATTTCTGTTAATTAAGAACGCTATTACAAATATTACTGTTTTTACGGAACGATTTAATGAATCAGGAATCAAAAAAATGTGGATATCATATTCATATCTAGAGATAGCGAATAAAAACTATATACATTTTTACCATCGCAAGAATAGCAGAAAATGGTCTGAATAGTGAAATGTATAGAGTTAATAGGTATATTGATTGTTTTGTTAGAAAGATGTGTTTGTTTGTTCTTGTTTTTAGTAAGTAGAGTTTTTTATTGTAAATGTTGATAAATGGTTATCAAAAAAATTTTGTTAATCTGGATATGTTAAAAACCTGTGATTATTAATAAAGAATTTGTATAATTTTATTATGTCAAAATATTTTACAATTTGGAAACCGCAAATCGATAAAATCGGTTCGTATATTATATTGCTTAAAGTTTATTACTTGTCAGATTAAAAAACACTTTAAAACTCAATTAGAAAATGTCAGTATTGCTACCTTAGTAGTTTAAGAATTGCATCAAGTTTTGATTTGACGCATGCATAATTAAGTTAAAAATAATTTAGTTTATTTGGGCGTGTGAGTTTTCTTTTTAATTTAATTTAATTTGAGGTGATTTAATTTTATTTGATTTAAGTAATTTAATTTAATTTCTATTTGTAACATGTACCTATGAGTCAATGGCTTGAAATCAACAATTTTTATTAAATTTTATTACGTTTACCTATATGTTTTTGTGTAATAAAGAATTCTCAATCAATCAATGTTTCAGTTCAATTCGAGAACCTTTTTCAGGCTCAGTGCGATCCGCTCCGAGCCGATCTTGCAATAGGAATTTATTCTGTATTTATATATTTTTTTACTTATTGGTTATTGGTGGAATCGTTCTAATTCACAATTCACGACGATCACCGTGGCGCAGTGGGCGAATAGCCGGCTGAGTCGCAGGAGGTAGCGGGTTCGATTCCCACCGCGGAACAAATGTTTTTCTATATATTATAATAACGTATTTACAAAAAAGTATATAAGTATTCTAATAGCTATCTGGTTCCCATAGCACAAGCTCTGTGCTAGCTAGATAGCGCTGTGTTAAATATCCAGCAATATTTATTTATTTATTGTTATTATTCGATAAATATAGAAATGCAAAAGAAGTTTATGTACTTAATTTCCTGGTAATTGACGTCCGTAATGCCTCCCCCCCCCCCCCCCCGGTCAACGATTTCTTTGTAGCGAAGCGAGATCTTAGGTAGATAATAAAAACAATTTCTGGCACTGACCAGGAGAACCGGGATTCCCGGTACAGACTATACTCCAGTACCGGGAAATAGTAATCCTGAAACCGGACTGGTTCTGCAAGGTCTAGATTCTAGCCTAGGCTTCCGCAAGGCTTGCGCAAAGAAATTGCTACGCATTACCTGGCCACTCCATCTTAAGGTTGCCTAGAAGAAATCGCATTCGTTTATTATTTGGGGATTACAGCAAAGGGCTTTAACCTCAACGCGCGCTTGATACCTTTGGTGCTTGGGAGATACCTGATTTGCCACCATAGAGATATAGAAAAAAAAAGTTTATTGTTTCCGCCCATTGTTCATTTCTGTTTTTTGTATTGTGTTTTGTTATTTGTTTTACGTACAATAAAGAGTTTATCTATCTATCTTGCCGTAAAAATGCCTTTGCCGTTTACGCGGGACGATATCCACGTGGTCCATGCCACCGGCTACGAATACCGATTAGGTATTTACATATTTTAGTAAATCGGTAAATAAATCCTAACTAAACCTTGCAAATAGTGAAGAGAAATCTAAATTAAAACATGTGAATTAAATCTTTGTGGTCCGCACTGAATTCTTTTCTTACACCATCCCAAAAATCATAATAACCTCCAGCTTGATAAAAAATCTAGCACAGAATGGTAAAAAACGAAACTGCAGCAATAAACAATTCAATATTAAAATTTTCTCTTTATTAGACTTGTTAAAACTATATTTAGCTTCATCCTTGGTCCATAAAATGTTACAAAACCGGCAATTACTAAAACTTGTAGTAATATTCATTATCTATCTATTTAAATAAAAACTAAATGATATTCGTTGGCAAACGTATCATCACTTGAGAATGGTTGGACCGATTTTTTTTAATGTTCATAATAATTACGTTTTTAGGGAAATAAAAATTGGAAAAGTTGGCCGCAATATTGGAAAAAACTAAAACCGCTTCAATAAATTGCTGTTGTGCACCATTCCTGTAATTTATCCACTTTCAGCAGCGTGGTCTTCCTATCATCAAAAAATCGTTTCAAATGCGTGGTTTTTGCGTATTCTAGGCATTGTAAAGGTTTATCTAATTCGCATATACAGTCCACTCCATCAACCCTTGAAAGTTATCGATCCGTTAAAACAAACCCAACTATGGTATGAAAGTTAATATTTGAACCAGCTAGTAACTCCCTCCAAACATAAAGTTTGTTTTCTATGGAGTTTTATTAATAGGTTATATTTTATTTTGAAATCCGTGCGAAGCCGGGGCGGGTCATATAGTATTTAAGTAAAAATACGGAAACACAGTCACTAAACAAACATCACTGGTTTTGTCAGACAATCTTGCGACAGTTGACCGATAAAGTTCCTTAGATAAAAGTCACTTACCAAAAACAAAGAAATGAAATATCCTGCAATAATCCCTGTATGCACAAAAAACGGAAACACTTCTTTGAACAAACTTGTAGCGGTTTCAATGGCTCTCTACGACCACAAAACGTGTGTTGCTACGTAGCCTCTACTCCCAACTGGCTCGCCTACTCTGTAAACTAGTTTGGCATACTTAATACTTAGTTGATGAGTAATATCCTCATTTTCTTTAGGGATTATTAAATACTTCATACCGTTAAAAGGATGCTGATTTTTTTGAAAGATTTTATATGAATTTGAAATTTGAACGTAGGTAGTGCCTTCTGCCTCAATCTTCACTCAATCATGTGTATTGCTAAAATACCAGCCATCATGAGTTAATTACAAAAATTGTCTTCAAAGTAATTTTATTGATAAATTTTTGGCTGCAA
Organism: Philereme transversata; assembly: GCA_963924445.1. NCBI lineage: Eukaryota > Metazoa > Arthropoda > Insecta > Lepidoptera > Geometridae > Philereme > Philereme transversata. The sequence goes on from OZ004342.1 coordinate 20,245,015, forward strand.
ATCAATATTTTTGCATTTTTTTTTATTTTTCATTTGGTAGTCGTTTTAAAGTTTAAATAATTTCTGTTTGAGTTTGAGTGATACTGCACATTCGTTTATTGATCGAGCGAAGCAAGATCTCCAAATCAAATTGGGCAAATCGGCGTTATATATATGTATGTTGGTTTGTCCAAGGATAACTTTCGAAGCGTTGATCCGATCATCGTGAAATTTGGTATATAGGTAGGTAAAGATGGCATATTTTTGTGTCTTGTGTCTTTTTGTGGCATGGTCTTGATGGCACAATCCTGGTGTGACTATTTAGTCACACCAGGATTGTGCCGGACGTCTGATGGAAGGTCTTTATTAGTACATTTCGATTCCGTCTTTATTTTTAGTTAAATACTTGTAGTTTTTGAGTTATTAGCCATAATAAAAACTGAACTTTGACAAAATTCACAGGGTTCCAGTAACCTCACAGTGCTGAAATTTGGTATGCGTGTAGCTTTAGTGACACAAATATAGGGAAAAATCTGATATCCAGAATAACTGCAATTTCTACTCCAAAAAAAGATAACCAATGAACATGAACTGTCGTTACCTGTAATTTGAATGAAACTGTAGGTCAAGTAGTTGGTTATGAATTTCGTGGCACTATTTTGATAGTCAAAGATTACAAATAATATTTTTTTCTTTTTATCGGAGACCCAGAGATCTCAGTTCGGGGCGAACCACTAGTTAAATAATATGTATCATGTATACATAAAAAAACAACTTGCAATATAGGTAAATAATAATCTAATATTTCATTTATTTCATGTTGTTTAAGGAACTAAGAATGTTAAAATAAAAATAAATCCCTAACTTCTTCAGTAAGTATTTAATTTTTATATCAGGGTGGAAAAGCGTCATGGGTTGCTTGGTTTTTTATATCACTAAGGTAGCAAACAAAAATACGATCCACCTGATGGTAAGCGGTTACCGGAGCCTATCCACAATTAAAATAGCTCTTCAATAGTTAAGGACGTTGTATTATAATACCAAAGCAAGGTATAAATCGCCCGTAGCACAGACACTTTCAAAAATATTATAACGCTCTTTTTGAAAGATAACTTTCACGATTTATTTCAATCCTTGTTATAACTGATCTGACATTTATATTAACTAACTAGCTGTTGCCAGCGACTTCGTACGCTACTAAATGTGTAGGTACCTAGAAATAAAGCTAAACTCGCTGTTACAACTTGACTTGACACCCCATTTTTATCCCCATGGAACTGATTTATGGGATAAAAGGTAGCCTATGTGGTTACCCAGGTTATAATCTACGTATATACCAAATTCCATCAAAATCGATTCAGCCGTTTTGATGTGATTGAGTAATAAACAAACAAATAAATAAATAAACAAACATCCAAACCTTCACATTTATAATATTAATGTGATAGTGTGACTAGCTGTTGCCCGCGACTTCGTACGTGTCTACTACTAAATGTGAAGGTAACCTAGAAATAAAGCTAAACCCGCTATTGCAACTTGACTTGACACCCCATTTTTATCCCATGGGACCTGATTTAGTGGACAAAAAGTAGCCTATGTGTTAATCCAGTTATAATCTATGTACACACTAAATTTCATTCAAATCGGTTCAGCCGTTACTATGTGAAAGGGTAACAAACATCCACACATACATCCATACAAACTTTCGCGTTTATAATATTAGTGGGATTAACAAATTAAGTAAGCTCAAAATTACTCAAGGCTAGATTAAAATAAATTATACATAAATAAAATTGATTTCGGTAACTTATAAATAGTTTACATAGGTATTATCTCCTTTTAAGCAAAAGATAAGATTTAAGATTATAATCAAATAGGACACTAACTGATCAAGGTTGCTGGAAGACGGTCATTGAGTGTTGGCCGAACAAGATCTGTCGCTTTGGAAATCTATGGGGGAAGGCTGTGTCAGTGGACGTTAGTTGCATGTATGTATGTATGTCCGAGGATAACTTTCGAAGCAAGTGATGGCAAAATTTTGGTGTGACTAAATGAGCTAAAAATGTCCCCTCATTTTTAGCTCATTTAGTCACACCAAAATTTTATGTATGTTTGTTTGTCCGTGGATATCTTTCGAAGCGTTTATCCGATCATCATGAAATTTGGTTTAAAGGTAGGTAGTGATGGCACAATTTTGGTGACTCAAAGAGCTAAAAATGTGAGGGGGTTGTTGAGATGAGCCAAAAAGATCTTTGTGATTAAATTTCGACCCCGTTTTTATTTTTAGTTTAAACCTCGTAGTTTTTAAGCTATTAGCCATAATAAAAACTAAACTTTAACCAAATTTACAGAGTGACCCCACAGTTCGGAAATTCAGTATACGTGTAGCTTTAGTGACACAAATATGTATAGGCAAAAGTCTGAAATCCAGAATAACTGCAATTTCTACCCCAAAAAAGTATAACCAAAAAATATGAACTCCCGTTACTTGTAATTGTAATGAAACTGTAGATCAATTAATTTGGTTATGTATTTCGAGTCACTATTTTGACAGTCAAAGATAACAAATAATATTTTTTTGTTTTTATGGGAGACTCGCGAGATCTCAGTTCGGGGCGAACCACTAGTTTAATACTTTCACACAAAACAGAATAGTGCTAGGAGGACTTAATGCTAATAGTATTATCAACCTGTCATCCTGGTTGTGCTAAAAGATGGATGATGATGAATAATTTTGATTGGTTTTAGTAGGCTACCTAGGACAAATCTAAATCATAGAAGCCTTCTTTTCAGAGATTGTAGGTAAGTATATTTTTGAAGTTAAACTTCTTTTGGCACGTTTGGAAAATATTATGAAAGAAATCTTTGTGATGCGCGCGCATACCGACAGCCAAAAAGCGACATGATGAAGTTAGCTGTTAACTGCCTCTCAAGTTTCCGTGAAAACTCATAACTATATTCAAAGCAGTTTCTCAAATATTCATAAATCTACAACACGTGTTTTATATCAGTGGAGATATTTTTATTAATTTATCATTCCTTTTACAAACAAATAGTTGTGGCATACGGAATGAAATCTTTAGCTATTTTTGTTCTGTTACTCCAACGAAGTATAACTTCTTACGTGCGTACTTAAACACACATACACGTTTTTTTTGAAGTAAAACTTTTTTACGCACGCTTGACTTGGGGAGTAAGCGAAAATGCGTGACAAGAGCGTGACGCAAAATGTGTTGAGAGGACTTAATATCTATTAAAGAAGTTTGACTTCAGTCGTGTGGTTTAAAGCACACTCGTTTTTTTATTTATAAGCATATCCTGTTCAGGGACCTATTATAAAAATATTATCAACGCTGTCACAGAAAGCATAAAAATGAAATAAATGGTTAAAATCTAGATGTTATCTCGATATTTGCATGCAGCATTTCGGTTTCTTATCGGGTGGTAATTTTCTTAACATTTGAATTTAGGTTTTTATTTCAGATCAGATAAAAAAACTTGTCCGTTATCTATATTTCGTTTGATTTACTTATTATCAGATTTAAACTGAATTTCATTATATATTTATTAAGAAAACATTTTATGCATACTAGTTATATCTACCTACCTTAAGTTAAAGGCTACATAGATAATCATTATCTGATATAGCTTTTACCTTGTCTGTTTGAAGATTTTACGTAACGTAGTCCAATCAATACGTGAAATATAAATAAGTACCTACCATATAAAAGTCGGTAAGTGAGTAAAAGATATACTCGATAACACGACCGTTAACTTAAAGCAAGAAAGTAAAATCAAACACAAGTACATTACATAGGAATTACAAAAAATAATAAAATATGAGGAGGTAAGTAGGTACCTACACGTACCTACACAAAACATTGAAAAACAGATAATAGTAGATTATTAAACGAGGGAATAAATAAAGCAATTTCTTGTCAAGGGCGCTATATTGAACCCTGAGTGCAGAGAGGGATATAAGCACGCCCAAGATGCATACAGCTTTATCCACGAGGAGAATACTCTACTTTTCACACTTTCTGCGAGACAATAAAAACGAAATTTATAATTATTTTTAATGTTCCTTTTTTATTCAGATTGTATTGTTTAGATAATGTTTTCAAGAGCAATTGTATGACAACTACCACTTCAGCTTTAAGTAATAAATGGATTTTTGATTATTATGTAGTAAGTATGTAATTTTTGTAATATTAAAAGCCCTGTATTTTAAGTAAAATGGAAACTTCCACCGACACGCATTTTTGATAGATTATTATTATATTGTTTGTACAGGTTAAGCGTACGGAATTTATTGTTGCAGAGGTTAGTACGATATACGAATAAGTTCTTATTGTGTACTCTTTGGTTCAAATTTGAATACAGATGAGGTTCCAAATTCAAATCACATTATTCCCGCGAGGGCATAGTGAAATTCAGTACATGATTGTAGCCAAGGTTTAGTCCTACCTAGGACAAATATAAATAAATCTAAATCACAATAAGTTTTTTGTTGAAAAATTACTTTTTCAAAACAAGCTTTTATAATATTCATAATCGGAACCGCAAGCAGATTCAAATGAACCCAAACACTAGTAGCCTACTATAATCCATTCAGAAGTTCCGTTGTCTAGCATCCGTCTCCATCATCAGACCACCTCAATGGTACCATATTATTGCATTATCACCGAAGTTACATATGTATTCCACATTTCAGCTCAATCGGTTGAGGGGAACGGGTTTAAAATTCAGTTTCAAGATTCCACCCGGACAAACATAGATATCTACCTACATTGCAAGTTAATAAAAAGCTTGTAAAAAATAAGTGCCCATGAGCTTATTTCCAGAGTTCGTGTAGGTATTTTTAGCATATCCTGTTCAGGGACCCCTAAACCATTTCTAAAAATATTATCAGCAGAAACTATCACAGAAAGCATAAAAATAAAATAAATTGTTTATATCTAAATGATATATCTGCAGCATTTCGTTTCCTAACCAAGTGGTAGTTAATTTACTTAACGATAAAAAAACTTGTCCGTTATCTGTGTTTCGTTTGATTTACTTATTATCAGATTAAAATTGAATTTCATTATTTATTTATTAGCAAAACATTTTTAGGAAAACAAAATATATCTAACCTTTAAGCTAAAGACTACTTAGATAACATTTAATGTAGCTTTTACATTTCAACTCAACTTGTGTACCTATCTATTTTGTGGTACCTACTAGGTACCTACTCATTTATATTTAAATATAATATACTTATTAGTACCTACCTAGCATACCTAGGTATACTAGGTATTCAAGGACGTACCACAAAATAAGTGCAGAGGTAAGCGTTCGCACACATATCTAGGCTAAGATCTACGAACTATCACAGTCGAACGTTCGGCCGACTTGATCCAGGATCCTCGTACGCGTGCGTCTATGTGAATAATGCCTGTTATCGCTCGTACTAAACCACAGATAAGATAATACTAAGTAAAGATACCTCGTCCCATACAACACACGAAACTCAACCATCGTTTTCAGGCTATTGAATTTTGGCCGGGCAATATTGCTTGGCTTGCAGAAATTGCTTAGTTAGGTTAACGGACACCGCAATATTCCGCAAATTCTGCCCAGCATACGCTCGAGGAATGCTCAGCATGGTGCGTGGAAAGGCGGAACCTGATCACCAGGATCGGGCAGTACCTCCGTCTGCCAAACGTAGTAGCGGCTATGTTGGCAGACGAGGACGGCTGGAAGGCCGTGGCCTCTTTCTGTAAGACGGTATTGGTTCGGAAAGAGGCCGCTGAGCGAGATCGGGAGAGGGCCGATCCCGCTCGGAGAAGGCGGCGGCGGGGTGCAGGCAACGGCCACCCCGCGCCGCCCGCCCCGTGAAGGGGCAGAGTAATGGTTTCCCTTGCCAAACACCTTTCGGGGACTTTCGGGGACCTTTCGGGTCCGTGGGTAGTCAGAGGGAGGGCTCTGGCCAACCCGGATAGCAGACTCAGGGAGGGCAGCCGCACAATGTGGCATGTGCTGCTGTGCACGCACCGCGAGGGTGCTGGGGGTGACAGCCCCTGGGACGTGCTCTTTATGGGCGATATGCATGAGGGGGGCTCTGGTGCGTTTCTTGCGAGATCCCAGAACCCTTTGACATGCATTGAGGCCGGCCACCGGGGAGGTTTTAGTGGGTCGTTGAGTCCGACAACCTCACATAACCCGTATTGTACCCTGCATGCAATACGGGTATCTGGATGCAGATTTCCTCCTCGAAAAAAAAAAAAAAGGGTTAGGCGCTAGAAATATTTAATTAACCAAATATTTCATCAACCAAAGAAATTAACCTTACCTACCTACTAAGTTCAAGGACGAAAGACCGAAAGCTTGACTCAAGGACGTTGAACTCACTTCAGCATAACTTCCTAACTAAAATACCTACCTACTATCCAGATTATAAAAAAAAATTAAGCTACAACAAAAAAAATTAAACTACTAATAAAAAATAATTATACCCATCCAATCACAATTATGCATTTTTTAATATTAAGTAACTTTTTTGTGTTAGTTTTAAAAGTGCTTACAAACTCTTTGTTAAAATAACATCGCCATTTTTACGTTACGTCTCCATTGTCAAAGCTTCGTTCGAATTTCGCGGTTCATTTGTTTCTGTTTTGAGTTTGATGTGGAATTCAATAATATTCGACGTTGAGTGCATCGTTTGTAATAAAGTGTTGCAAAAGATCGGGCACGATCCAAAGCATTCGTCGGAAGAGATGGGAAAAGTAATTAACAGCAGTAATCGCAGATCGAGAACACCTAATTGGTCCCACGAGGAGAAGCAGCACCTCCTTGAATTGATCAAAGCGCGAAAGGAGGTGGTGGTAACTAAAAGCAACAACGGCCCGAACTTTTCAGAGGAAAAAGGCATAGCGTGGAACGAGATTTTGCGAGAACTAGAAACTAGGTTCGGTGCGAAGTTCAACTCTATCAAGAAAGTGAAGACCCAGTGGCAAAACATGAAGCGGCTAGCTCGTGAGGAGATATCCCAGACAGGGCCAGTGCTACAGAAATTATCTAAGCAGACTGTTGAGGTTTGCCAAATTCTGGATATGGTGGAAGATGGTGAGCTGAAAATGGAGTCCCAAAACCTAAATGAAACAGCATTGTCCACTAATGTTGAAATTAAAACTGAACGCATTGATGAGTAAGTATCAACTATTTTTTTATCTTCTTTTTTTATCTTTCGCCAGACAACGAGGATAGCGAAGATACATACATTTTAGTGCAAAATCAAGATACATTGTTAGATGTTTTGGATAGGTCGCGAGTACTCTTAGATTTGATGGCTACTTAGAGAATTTGAGGCGTCGCGTCGGTCGGCCGTTACGCAGCTGTCAAACGCTAATCTTCCTTTGAAAATACCGTTTATAACGTAAGTGGTTATTGCAACAGAACTCAAATCTGCCATGTTTCAATTTAAACTGATGATCAAATTGACGTTTCACTATACGATTTTGTAAGATAGCAACGTCTCAAACAGTTGAGACGATGTTAATTATTTAAATAGCGTTTCAGTATTTGGGTGTTAATCAAGTTGGTCTCGCATTAACTATAAGTATGTATAAGTATGTATGTATTATATCAACTTGCACATTAGTATTAAAAAGTCGTAGGCACTTTACTTACCTAGAAGTAGTAGAAGTAGGAAGAGAAGGAAGAATATCTACTAAAAACTTTAGTTAAATACCTACCTATTTTAACGAAAATACCACAGTTTTAATAAAGATTGGCTATGTATGTACCTACCTAGTCCTATCCAACTTTTTTTTCTTCAGAGAAATGGTTACTGGCTGCAGTGGAAATATGCATTCTACAATGATTATTGACTGTGATGATGACAAAGAAAATATAAGTTTGAATCGACTTAAATCATTACTAACTTCATCTGCCTCTGAACAAGTGTCTGTACACGAATCTGTGGTTTCTGAGGCAAACGAAAGCACTGCTACTCCTATGAAGAATGCTTCGTCAATGACTGAGGAAGCTTACCCACAAGAACCAAGTATTGGAATGAATCCATTTCATAAGGAAATGAAGGATTATTTTAAGTAGGTCATTTTAAAGGTTAATTTTCTTAGTTTCAGCAAAATTTTTTATTTTACAAACAACTTCAATACGTAAATTTAATTAACACTAATTTAATATAAGCGACATCTCTGTTGCACAAGAGGAACTTTGGCGATATTTGATGAAGAAAGTTGAACATTAAGGTGCTTACTTACCACAGGTTTATTTCGGCCGAGAAGTTGATGAAAATGGAATCAATAAAAGAAGAAAGACAAGTAATTAGAGCTATGAGAGAAACTGCAGAGCTAAACAAAATCATTGCTGAGCAAAAACTCAAACATGTGTTGTGGGTGAAGAAGACAGAGATGGCGTAAGTATCGGTAACTTTTACATTTGAAAAAAATGCGTTATTTTAGATATTATTTTAAACTTTATTATTATATTATGATTTGACTACCTCCGTGGTGCAGTGGGCGAATAGCCGGCTGAGACGCAGGAGGTAGCGGGTTCGATTCCCGTCGCGGATCAAATGTTTGCATGATCTACAGATATTTGTTCCTGGTCTAGTTGTTTCTCTATATATGATAAGTATGTATTTGCAAAAAAAATGTATATAAGTATTCTATCAGTTATCTGGTTCCCATAGTACTAGCTTTGCTTAATTTGGGGCTAGATAGCGCTGTGTGAAATGTACAGCAATATTTTTTATTTATTTATTGTTTTTGATCGAGCGACGCGAGATCTCCAAATCAACCTGGGCAAATCGGCGTTGTATGCATGTAAGTATGTTTGTTTGTCCGAGGATAACTTTCGCAGCGTTGACGCTATCATCGTGAAATTTGATACTTAGGTAGCTAGTGATGGCACAATTTTGGTGTGACTAAATCAGCTAAAAACTTTGGGGAGTTGTTGAGATATTGGGGTTCAAGAGGGGTAAAAAAAAAAATGAAAATGAGACTATTAGGTCAAATGAGATGTCAAATGAAATAAATAATAAATATTGCTGGAGTGTCACACAACGCTATCTAGCTCCAAACTAAGCAGAGCTTGTACTATGGGAACCAGATAACTGATAGAATACTTATATACTTTTTTTTTGTAAATACATATGTACTTATCATAAATAGAAAAACATCCAATCCCGGAACAAATATCTGCAGATCATGCAAACATTTGTTCCGCGGCGGGAATCGAACCTGCTGCCTCCTGTGTCTCAGCCGGCTATTCGCCCATTGCGCCACGGAGGAGTTGAAAAAAGGTCTTCATTAGTACATTTCGACCCCGTTTTTATTTTTATAAAAGTTTTTATAATTTTTGTGTTATTAGTTATAATAAAAACTAAACTTTGACATAATTCACAGGGTACACCAGTGACCCCACAGTGCTATAATTTGGTATGCGTGTAGCTTAACATACCACAAATATAGGCAAAAGTCTGAAATACAGAAAAACTGCAATTTGTACCCCAAAAAAGATTAACCAGTTAACATGAACTCCCGTTACCTGTAATTTGAATGAAACTGTAGGTCAAGTCATTTGATAATAATTTCGGGGCACTATTTTATTAGTCAAAGTCCGGTTTCCACAATAATCCCTAAACGTATTTAGCGACTAAACATCGCGATCAATAATAATCTGGATGCAGTTCCTAATCTAATGTCAGACGAAAGTCCAAGACGTTTGCGCGTTGGTTGAAACCAGGGATAGTGGAGCCCAAGTGGAACTGGGCAGTACTACACTTTGGCTAGACGAGGCGATAGCAGGTGAAATAAATCTTTACCAAATGGTGACCAAAATCAGGCCGCACAGTGGGCCGGCTGAAATGTCAGACTACTCTACAATGCGCGCAGCACAGGGCTAGGCACCACGCAGTGGGTAATTACGAACAGGGATGATGATAATGACTATAATTAATAAATTATTATTACTAGTGTTTCGCCTCGAACGAAGATCTCGCGCGTCTCCCACAAAAACAAAAAAATAATTATCAATCAAAAAATAATTATCATAAACGTCATTGCCAATAAATTCGACTGTCCTCTGATGTGGAAGCTCACGCAGAGGACTAAATCGCAATTGGTGATTAAGTATTAACTCCCCTAGATTTAAGCTTTTTACTAACAAAATAGATCCATTGTTATCTGATAAATAAATAAATAAAAAAAAATAATAATAATCTCTGACTAAAACCACTTACTTCTTACTAATCATTCAAATTACAAGTATAATTTGTTAATTCATACTGTTACATAAAGTTCCCGTATAGAGTCCGCGCCACGAGTAAAGTCTTACGGCAAAAGCGGGAACTAAACTCGGCGCGGCGAACCTTGATCCCTATGACAGTTCGTGTTAGTGATGGGTCGTGTCTTTGGTCGTTTTTTTTTAGACAAAGGCGTGGCTTGCATTCAGCCACGTTGGTAAACATGTTTTAAAAAATATTATAATGTGCATTTTTAATGTCCATTATGTTGTTGTTGTATTAATTTAAGATTTTTGGCATAGATTAAGTAGGTAAGTAAAACGAAAGTTTCCAACTTTGTTATTTTCTAATAATGCTTAACCCGGTAAACACGTTTTTGCTATATAAGTATATATTTTATCATGAAAATGAATGTTTCCCATTTATTTATTTTGTCTGAAAAAGTGCACTCGTTTCCATTACCGACATTTTTTTATCGATACTTGCCGCCCTAGTCGATAAACGTCACACGACGTAAGTTTTGCAGGACGTAAACATAAATTCAGATTGAGGTAACTTCTTGTAAATGTTAAGAATTGTTAAAAATATCAACGGAATATCATTACTAATGGTATAAAGCTATGTAAAATTTATAAATGGCATTTTTAGACGCCCCCAATATGATCCCAATTTAATAATGACACCACTACAATGTTATATGGTGACATTAGCTGTCAGTGTCATAGGGATCAAGGTTCGCCGCGCCGAGTATAAATCTCGAATATCTTCTCGATTTCTGCGATAGCAGCGCCGCGTCTATCGGACTTCATTGGTGACGCGGACTCTACCATATTTTCTATGTAGATGTGAACAGCGCCCCTAGACATAACTGCTAGAAGTTTATACAACTTCCTGCTAGGGGCGTTGTTCACATCTCCATAGAAAATAAAGTAGGGATACGGGAACTATAAAGTAACAGTATGAAATTCGCACTCAGCCTGCCGACCTTGGAAATGCCGAAATACGACATCCAAATTATTGCTAATTTAATTCGGAAATATTGAAAATTACGACATACAGTGAATATTGTCAATATTATTGTGTTAGTACAAGCAGCCTTATTTGTTCCGATACTCCATGGTTTGGGTTGTCAAGTTGTCATGTCACATCACACGATCACACATATCACGTCAGAACAAAACGTAAAAAAAAAAAAATTGTTTTCTCTTCTTTGGAAAGAAAGAACTGGGTTTACTATTTTGAAAGATTTTATAAAGTCAAATCATGAGTTTTATTGCTAGGACTAGGGCTTCGGTATTGAACAGTGGAAAAGCAATTATCAACGCAAGGTAAGAAATACACCGGCCGGGTGGTTACGTAATTCCTGGGAAACCACATTTTTATTTTTATACCACGATCTGAAAATGCCTTCCAAAGGTAGGTTGTAATCTGAAGAATCTGTGTTCCTATATCTATGTTTAAAATGAGACTCATTATTGCGCAATTTTTGCTCTTGTGATCATCTGATATAGCCATGCATGACATGAATTATTTTTGCCAATGACACTTGGCTTGGCAAGCAAACTTATTGTTTACCAACTGCTAATAGTCGTCGTTTTAATTGTTATTTCTGATAGGATCTAGGTGAGTTTGTTTTTCATATACTTACCATTTACCTAACATTTCTTACACCCATGTAGAAACAAAAATATTCAGTAACAGTAAGAAACAAGGTTCTTTGTTGTCTTCTTTCGTGTCAATGACTACATAAGGACAAATAGAGAACAACTTTCACAACCCTCTCTGTGCAGGTGGTTGGGCTAAAAGAAGCTGATAATTCTTCGTTTCTCTGAAGCAGCTACTTAGGTGAAATACATGTATTTTGGGGATAAGTTTATTTATACATACTCATTTCTTGTTTGCATACTTGGGTTTTTGTTTATCAAATCTTGTGATCATTGTGCGAACATTGACTAATATTCTAATTTTAGCTGATGATGTTGATAAGAATACATTACATTTCATGGCTTGGAAATCTAATCAATATAACATTGTGTCGGTCCGTATCAGAAGGACAATCTAGCATAAAGCCCTTGTAGGATGAACAACATAAAAGTAAAATTACCTACTAGTAACACGTCTGTAAATTATTTTGCCATATGGGTATTATGTCTACAAATTATAACATGTTAACAGAAAAATGACTACTTTGCTGTATGTCTTTGACATAACATACATTAAAGTGCAATCATTTATACATATATTATAAAATATTATAACGAATTATTATTAATTTATTTACATATAATTTTTATATTTTAACATCATCATTTTTTTTTCTTTCCACTTTTCAATTCATTCTCAAAAAAGGAGGTAGAATGACCTAATTTTTGATCAAAAATAAAAAAGGGAAATAACAAAATTGGATGCACAGGATATCTCTCAGGAATAAAAAAGATTTTAGTTATTACTATTTGATTTGTTTTTTTTTCAAGTGAGATAAACATTACAGAAAGTTTATATTTTGTTAATTTTTTACAAGTGGTTTACAAAATTTAGTTGTTAATGGTATACTTGGTCAACCGAAGATTATACTATTAATAATGGCATAAAATAAAATATGTTCAAATTGTGGTTTTATTAGGGTTCATTTTCTGTGGCAGTGTTTTACCTGACATGATGATTTGTGGTTTCGGATGTTTTACTTGTATGATGTTTTTAATTCTAGATGTTTTACTAGTTAGTAGATTTTACTTTCATGTCGTTCATCCTACAAGGGCGTTATGTAGATTGTCCTTCTGATACGGACCGCATTGTGTAATACAATGAGTGTAAGTACTAAGATTTACAATACAATTATATAGGTACATATCTACCTACTTAATCAACCAAGATTTTCGCCAAAAAACTCCTAAGTTTTAAGGGCTTAGTCGGTTTATAAACACTTTTATTTTTATTAACTACCCACGTTAATAGATCATAATTAGAGGTACGTTCACAACACAATAAACTGAGTGAGCTAATGACTTAATTAAGGGCCGACTCCACAACTTTTTTATATTTTGGTTTGCTAAAAGCCAAACCTGATCAAACAAAATTATTTTTATAGTATAGGTTGCCGTGTCTTACGCTCAAGTGAAAAGGTTTTTTTTAGTTTGCAGCTACGCATACTTACTTCATATTACTTCTTGATGTATTCAATCAGTTTGAAGTGTTACTGGCGTTTTTATTTATTTATTTTGTTAGATGAGCCGCATTGTTGCTGATATGATTGTCTACAGTGTTGAAAGTCTCTTAATGTTCACTTTTGTAGCAATGTCTTATTAATTCATAGCTTTCTGGAAGTATGCTCCAATTATGGACCATCTTATTACTGAGAAAGTTATGTCCAATCTGTGTGTTACAAGGAGCATGATTTAATTTAGGTTTTTCATGGACCTGGCCTTAAAAATTACAACATAATAGAATCTCCTATGTAAACAGGTATTAGCAATCCACTGAGTGCTTGGTGTTTCTACTTTCAGGATGTACTCTGGAGAACCGGGCTCTGGCGCTGGCAAGGGAGGCGGCGGCGGTGGTGCCATCCGCGAAGCTGGTGGTGCTTTCGGCAAGATGGAGGCTGCTCGGGAGGAAGAATATTTCTACAAGAAGGTAAACTTAAAACATCGCCTTAGCTCAGGGACCCAATTCTACTAAGTCAATCGCGTCACTATGGCAATGGTATCGTTGCAAAATTGCCACTATAGATACCTTTTGGTATAATAAAACAATCTTTTTTCAATGACCGCCTTTGCTATGACAAAAAAAAATGAAAATTTGGCAGCTCAAGGTGGTTTGATTCCTATACTTACAAACGTTTAGTGGCAATTTACTAGATAACTGACTGAACAGCAATAATGTCTAAACATTATGCATATTAGGCATCAAATTAGTTCCGTCTTATTATTGTCCCAAAATCAATAAAATTGCACACTTATATTAATATAAATTTTCTTATAAATTAGCAGAATTGGGCCCCAGGTGTGCGTACATAAAATTATTTTGTCCAGCATAAAAAAGAAGGAAGCTATAAATAGCACTGGATATTCAATCAAAACTACTCCAATATCATTGGTTTTTTTATGATAAAATGGAAAGTAAAAGTAGTATAAACTGCATGCTGCAATCTATGATCACCTGACTTCGCTGCTTTTCTATTTATTAATGATGCTGTATATCAAATAATGCTTTCTGTTTCCCCACAGCAAAAGCAAGAGCTTCAAAACATAAAGGGTCAGTCCCCATGCGCACATACAACTTTGTTGCATGTAATGTTACTAATTTGGTTTTTGCCAGTTTGATTGAAAAGCAAAAACACAAGCAAACTTTGACATACATACTATTTAATAATAATTATTAGGTACTAACTGACACTAGAAAACAAATTACTATCAGTATTAAATTTAATTATTATTATTACATATTCAATCAAATTCAATCCATTTATCCATCCTTTGACAAATTAAAATATTCTTAGATAAGTCGGTAAAATAATAAAAATGAATGTGTAAAGTACTATGTATAAGTATGAAGTAAGTATGTGTAGGTGTGAATGAAAACTATGATAAATTTGTAAAAATAAAAACATGCTTAAAATAATAAAATTGTGTTTTACGAAAAACGCGGTTAGCCTTCCTGTTGCTATAACCCTCCCAGGGTCCATAATATATGTGAAACTCTACCTGTAACAACTTTGTATAACACCATGTGATAGCAATAAATACAGGGTGTGGCGTAATGAGTGGATAATAGGGTACCTGCCGGTAGGGGCCATTGTGGCGGTTCAGAAAAATATTTGTTATGCTCAGTAAAAGTGCCTCGGTTTTCGAGATATTCGACATTTTCGAAATTTAAGAAATATTTCACCCTTCGTCACTATTTTTGGCGCCAAGACTGCAAATGATTTTTTTTTCTATCTATTTTTTGGATAGTATTCTTGGATAGATGTGCTATCGAATGGAAACTATTATTTTTATAACACAAACACAGTTATGTTTTTAAAATAAGATTTCACTAAAATTTTACTTGCTTTCGTTTGTTTTCCTGACCTTTACCCTTCTGTGGTGTAAAAAAAATGTATGGTCACTTCAATGCCAAATATTAAAAAAATTAGCCTATTTCATCGAGATTCCGAAATGGTATATTACATATCATTGTCACAACTTGATTCAAAATTAATTCCTACCAAACTTATCAAGGCGTAATTTAAAGAAATATTTTTAACTATTATTAGCAATAATTGTCTACTGTTCGCAGAACTACTAGTAATTCTTGGAACAGATTGGTTCCCGGCCCAGCGGCAATCGACACTATGTCTATCTTGCTCTTTCATGCTATGAGTGAAAGAGAACTATCGTTTCGCGTAACGCATTTTTATGATTTTCGAGTCAGTGTGCTATCATACTACTCCCGTACAACAACGTGTTATCCTGTTTTATCAACGTGTTAACAGATAGAAAAAAAAAAATTCATTTGCAGTCTTGGCGCCAAAAATAGTGACGAAGGGTGAAATATTTCTTAAATTTCGAAAATGTCGAATATCTCGAAAACCGAGGCACTTTTACTGAGCATAACAAATATATATTTTTATATTTTATATTTTTCTGAACCGCCACAATGGCCCCTACCCGCAGGTACCCTATTATCCACTCATTACACCACATCCTGTATATTTGTGACACTTAGCTACCTACACGCATACCAAATTACAGCACCATGGGGTCACTGGTGTACTCTGTGGATTTTGTCAAAGTTTTGTTTTTATTATGGCTAATAACTCAAAAACTACATAAAACTTTTTTGACTTCATAAAAATAAAAACGAAAAGTCGAAATGTACTAACAAATACCTTTTATTTGACGTGCCACTTGACCTAATTGTCTCATTTTAAATTTTTTTTACCCCTCTTGAGCCCCAATATCCCAACAACCCCACAACATTTTTAGCTCATTTAGTCACACCAAAATTGTGCCATCACTATGTGTCAAATTTCACGATGATCGGATCAACGCTTCGAATCTTTCTCCACATAATTTACCTACACATTAATTTGTTGGAATGAGTATTATATTACAAGCATGTTTAGATAAGTATTCTAATTATTAAAACAATTAGTACCAAATTATAATGCTTTCTATTTTCCCCACAGCAAAGGGAACAACTCCTAAACCTGAAGGGTCACCTCGACAAGGAGATTTCATTCCATCAGGATCAAATCAAACGTCATGAGGATGCGATCAAACGGCACAAAGATCAGCTCACTAACATGGATAAAAAACATTGAATTCAGTTGAATTATGCATGTGTTCAATTGAACTTATATTATGTAATTATCGTTTCTAGATGTTGTTTGTGTTTAGTCTGGATGGCTGAATTATATACTTAAAGGCAAGATAAAATGTTTTCTTTCTGGCACATTGTGGTTCTTACATCTTAAATCCGATTCTAGATTTTTTTACATATTAGTCCTTGTATTAAAATAGGATCTTTAAATAAATACGTATTATCATGCAAAGAAACAACTTTTGGCAAACATACAAAATCTTTTTGGGTCTAGGAGCTGCCATCTATCGAGACATGATATTTTTGTTTGATAGTGTCCATACCTTAGCACAGAAATAATATACTACGACTAGACGTGTTTGATATACATATAATAAACCAATAAGTTTTAAGCAAATTGTTCTCAATAAAATAACTATTTGTGTAATTAGTGCATGAAATCAAAAAGCAGGGAGCTGATCCATGCATGGGTACTGTAACAGTATATATATATACAGTGTGTCCCTGGATAAAGTGCAACCCCGAAAGGGGGTGAAACTAGATCAAAAATTATCGACAAAAAATAGAAAAAAAAATTCGTATATACTTTATTGATGTATTAAAATTTTTATTACTCACTAATTACTCTATTTAATAAAAAAATTATTTCTTCCAAAGTAGTAGGTCTATTTTGTTAAAATAAAAACCATAATCATGTCAGATATGTGACGATGACGATAAAATAACAAATAACTCACAAACGAGTGGCTATCGTGACTTAAAGTTTAATTTTTGCATTAAAATTACATTTTTTAGGCTGTTTTTTTCCAATAAACTCCAAAAATCTTAAAATTAAGCCTATAATACTAGAAATTTTTATGACTTTTTATTATTGTCTATCATAATAGCTTTTAAATAAAAAAAAACCTACGTTCTAACATAAAAAATGTGCTGGCGTGTCAACTTTAAATGCTCCTAGACAGCACATTTTTTATGTTAGAACGTAGGTTTTTATTTTATTTAAAAGCTATTATGATAGACAATAATAAAAAGTCATAAAAATTTCTAGTATTATAGGCTTAATTTTAAGATTTTTGGAGTTTATTGGAAAAAAACAGCCTAAAAAATGTAATTTTAATACAAAAATTAAACTTTAAGTCACGATAGCCACTTGTTTGTGAGTTATTTGTTATTTTATCGTCATCGTCACATATCTGACATGATTATGGTTTTTATTTTAACAAAATAGACCTACTACTTTGGAAGAAATCATTTTTTTATTAAATAGAGTCATTAGTGAGCAATAAAAATTTTAATTCATCAATAAAGTATATACTAAATTTATTTAATTTTTTTTTTTCTATTTTTTTGTCGATAATTTTTGATCTAGTTTCACCCCCTTTCGGGGTTGCACTTTATCCAGGGACACACTGTATACACATATTCGTAAGTGTAGTATTCGATCAATTTGGGGGGTATTCGAAACTTGTGAATGTAAATTATAACAAGTGTTACTATAGAAAATCATCACAAAACCGTATTGGAATACTCCAAATGCTTTATGGTGAACCCTCGTTATCAAGACCACAAAATGTATAAAAATGGTGTACGAATAAAAAACATAAATTAGGTATTATCGTTAACTGTAGTATATTTTGGCTAATAAAATAAAACAAAACAGTGTGTCTATTAATAACACATAAACAGGACACTGATTGTAAGGTTTATCAAGCAAATACACTAACTTTCACTATTGGTAGGTTACGGCTAACTATCATTCGTTATAACAAATATTCGAATACAAAAATATCGAATATTCGATTGCAAGCCCCTACTGCTATGCGGGCGTCTTATGTGGTTCATGAAGATGCCAACAGATGGCGCTATTCTAAAGTAAGTAGTAGTAGTTTTTAAGTATTTTTTAATATCTATTTAACTTTTACATATGTTAGCAGAGAAACAATACAGTTTTTATATATTATTACATTTCATGATCATTTATTCGTTTTTTATATGTGGTCTCGAAGTGACCATAGAAATTAGGTTGCGATTCCATTTTACATATCCACATTATGTTTTGTTCATGAAGAAGCCAAAAGATGGCGCTACTTAAAGTTTTAATAGAGTTTTAATTTAATAACAATAATTCAGAAACTTTAGTTCTGAAAGAACCTAATAATCCGCCCGTAATCTAGAACTGTTTAATTATGTAATACGGGAAAAATGTATTAATTTACAAACATGTGACTCGGCATAGTTTTAAGATTTTTAATTAATATTCAAAAAATCTACGCTTGATCTACGTACTCCCGGCAGAACTATTATCTAGGTAGGTATTAAGATTTCAAAAAAATTCACGATATGAAAAATTGTATCGTTTTAGTTTCCTGGAAACTATCAATTATAAGTTGTTGTGACAGAGAGCATACTCTCCATCAGGACACCTTGAAAAATCAGTAATTTTACGCATAATACCATATATTTAGTTAGGGAACGTACCCATACTAAGTGACTCATTTTTTATAATTTTTTACCCCCCCTTCGGTGACCACATGTAGTATATGCCAATACCCCCCCCCCCTGTCCCTTACCTCTATAGTTTTCACGTAGTAATGAATAAATAAGGTTTTAAATAATTTTTTGCAAACAGAAAGTTAAAATATTAATAATTTAGCACATATTTGTCTTTATTAATACGACGCTTGCCGCGTGACGCCAAAAGTTCGTACATACCTATAATTACAAGTTTCAAATAGGTACGCCATATTTGAATATAGCTCGAAAAAGCGCGATATTTTCCTAGAGGATATTGACTACGTGATGAAAACCTAAGCCTCCTCCCCCGCCCCTTTGGCCAAGTGTATTTTGTAATTTTGTGGTATTTTGAAGACCACCTTCCTGAACGGGTCACGTAGTATGGGTACGTTCCGTAGTAGTTTTGGTCAAATCTTGCGAGCTGAATTAGAATCACTTCCACATATCCTACGGAGTTGATTGACATGTTGGTTCAGTTCCGATGACAATGTATTTTTATGGTAAGCATATGAATGACCTTAATGTCTGTCTGGACATTTTTATCATGGTGCTTAATTTTCCCGAATTAAATTAGATTATACCTGTATTTAAAGATAATACCTATTCTGAAAATGGGGGGTTTAAAAAGTTTTTGCTAAAAACATGGACGACCCCTAGCTGACAATTAAGGATGTCTTGTGCTCTTCGGAGAAATTGGAATAGCTATTATTGGCTTATTACGCTTTTAGACAACTATCGCTTTGTTTGTTTTAATCGTATGTAGACGGTCGTCGCCCCAGACCAGCAAATTATATTTCTGGCAGGCGCTGACTAAATTTAGAACTGTTCTATTCCATTGTAAGGCGTAATGGTATATACTAAAGTCGGGGTGGGTTAGGGGCTTGTTTTTGTAATAGCGTGTAATAAATAAAAGTGCGTGACCGAAAACGTAGCTCCATTTGAGCTCCATCGACCATCGGCGGCGTCTGCGGGCGACGACCGAGCGAGCCCCTACGAACGCGAAGTTAGCAGCGAGTCGGGCGGCTGAGCGAGCCCGCTCCGTCTGAACGAAACGAGCGCCAGTTTACCACAATCGCAATAGGACGCCGCATGTCGTCTCGCGACAAGTCCGCCGTGTGTATGGTGTTTGTGAAGTAACATAACAGTTCTGACTTCTGTGCTGTGTCTTAATTGTGTGTTTGTGTCAAGAAGCTGGTGCCTGCCACCGGTCGCATTTACTGTTGTGATGCATTTAAGGATTTACCTATGGCTGTCTTGTGTGCTCCTCGCAGGATACGTTCGCGCGACAGAGGTAAGGGGGACCGTCTTAAATGCGGCACTCGCCCGGCTTTTTGTTGTAGGGACAGGGAACGTAAGCTCGACGCGACGAGACGAGACTCCACTCCACATTCCACGTTACTCAGACTTGCGTAACTTTCAATGTCACACAACAATACGGGATTGTAAACTAAACTGTTTGTGAGTTGTGCAGCGTGTCTGAAGTTACCTACGATTAGAACGCGCGTTTACCTTGGATGTGGTAATCGCAGGTAAACATTCTTATCGGTTGCGTTCCCATAGATCTCATTATTTGTTTATCACTAGCGTGGAGTATCGTGGTCTCGTCGCGATGTAAACATAGCCACAGATAGCCGTGTAGTTTAGACACGGCTGAGAAATGAATGGGAGCGAGTATCTGTCCACCTTTGGGTTGGGAGAAAGCGGAGTTCGTACTTACCTACTTATCTCATCTCGCGTAGGTAGTAACCTACCTAACTGGCTAGCGCACATAATAAGCCCGAATTAGGTAACTAAATACTTCAATTAGTTTTCAAAACTTAATTTAACGAAATTTTAAGTTTCAGAAGAATTCTTCTGAGTTATAAACTTTAAATTAAAGTTTTACTTATTTTATGCAACGGCAACGGTGTAACCAACGCAGTCCGGCCTCTAAAAAAACTACCTAGGTTGGTACCTAACTAAATCTATACGTAGGCTACTTCTAGATATTTTGTCAGCACTCCATTGAATTACTTTAATGGTAACCTGGGTAGGTATCGTTATTTAGTTGTAGGAACTAGGTAGGAGGTAGACCGTAATAGTAAACATATAAGTAAATTTAATGATTTAAATAAATCACGAACGTTTTCTAAGTAAAAAAACATACCTACCTAGAAGTTGTCCCTATGCCCTCAGTAGATAAATGTATGTTCACGCTGCCGTCAGTCTTCAGCGTTTGAATTTGAACGGAAGTCGGATATTATGTCTGGAGATGAGCAATGAAGCTAGCAGACACTGCAGTAAATATTTGCGCGAACTAGGTAGGTACCTATTTTCGGCTTGTGTTTTGCTCCGAGACAAAAAACAAATGTGATGACGATTCAAAATGATCTTTAAAATTTAATCTTTAATTAATTAATTTAATTTAATTTTGACCATTGTTTTATAAACTACTAGCTGACCCGGTGAACTTCGTACCACCTAATAGTCAATGAATGTCGTGTCACAGATTAGCTGAACATAATTTATGATTTTATGAAAGTAATAATAATGAATACAAAATAAATATTAGGTTCACTACTTTATTAGGATAATAACACAAAAAGAAACAAAAAAGTACATAAATTAAGTACCTATATCAATCGCGTGTCAGCAAGACATGATTGAATTAAACTATGTACATAATGTGCAGCATGGGACTTAATTCTCTTCATTTAAGGACCTTGTGATATACCTACGACATTTTTTGTTTTTTTATCAGGCGCAAGAACAAATAAAGCGGATGATTTTGACACGTGAACATGCCACGTACGACTGACCATGAGAAAACATGGATTTTCTAAGTTGAGACCACAAACAGTCAAGGATTGGCCTTGTTATTTGCTAATCGTCGAACTGAGTTCGTTTAAACTCAAAGGGCATATCCGTTGGGATCATTCGAAGCCTCGGAATGAGAACTAACTCATCTTTAAATTTTTCTTTGAGTCCGTCGCGTGAATCACATAACTCATCAGTTTTCTTATCAACAAGCGCGGTTGGTTTAGATTTCGAAGCATGATGACTACCGAGCCTGCCTTCAGTTGTAGGTAAATTGTGCGGTGGTAAACCAGGCACATCCAAGGAGTTTAAAATTCAGTTGGATAATTAGTGGCTTCATCTTCGTTTTTACACAATCAATAGATTTGAATGAATGCAGAGTACCACCGATTTGATTCTGAATTATAAAAGTTTAAGTCATTCACATCTTTATTCTTAGCCGCCGAAATTGCTCGCTCGCTTAACCATTTGTTATTTTTGTGGTTAGCAATGATGTTCGGGAATACTTTGCTGATGAGCTCGTCGTTCGATGAGCCGAAATGGCAAAAATTCAGAGAAAATGAAATCAGTCCGCTCGATTCGACGACAGGAACACGGCTATTACCGATAATCAGCAATTGCTCGGAGAAATCTTCAGCAGATGGGTCGTTCAACAATGCAACTCTCATATTTGCTACCAGTTGAAGTTTCTTCACATAGCACCACAGATTTGATGATTTGAGGCAAGCGTTTATTTCATCGGCAGCAGTCGATCTTGGAATGGCAGTGTTTGGCAGAAATCGCCAGATGGTAAAATCATTGCTCCACCAAAAATTCTCGCGTTATTGCGCAGATCTTTTAATGTTTGATCAAGAGCTTCCAATGTGCATTTGTGCGCCATTGTGCATTTGTCCCAGATGATGATTTTTGAGGCTACTAAAACTTTTGTCACTGCAGTGTTTTGCAATGTTACATGTCGGTTGTTCAGTAGGTTTAAGAATTGATGGCAATTTTAACGCTGAATGAGTCGTACGGCATCCTTCTAACTGCTAGAAGCAACTGCTACAGCAATTTCGGATCTCGCACGAATAGTGGCCAAAATCAATGACATGATCCAAAATCAATGTATGTCTTTCCTGTTCCACCACGGGTATCCAAGAAAAATAAGCCACCATTTCCATCATCAGTTGCATTAATTAATGTATCATAGACTTCCTTCTGTTTTGGGTTCAACAGGAGTACATTAGTTTGAACTGATTAGTCTAATTCATATCGATCATATTCAAGTTCATGTTCCAATTCTCTATTAAATGCGTCATTCACTCCGCGATCTGGTGCTGGCATTCCTAACCTGACTAACAAACCGTCGCACATGAGGTAACACATATCTTCGATTAAAAGCAAAGCCTGGTAATCAATCTCGTCATTCGCCTGAAGATCAGGATTTCTTGAACTGACACGAATTCGATGTAAAATGTCTTCTGATATGTTATCTTTGTATTTGTTCCACAGGTCACGTGGATTAGATGGGAAGCATGTAGAAATGATGATAGTAAATAATGATCGTATCTGACTTGGAGATGCAGAAATAATTGCTTCAGCGATTGTAGTGTCCCAATGAGTATCGTTTTCAAGCAAATTGAACTCTTGGCATGCTGCACGAAATGTTGGGCACACTATACCATTAAGAGTTCGTAGTGGTTCAAATGATGAAAAATGAACGCATATCCGGATGATCAGGAACCGCATCGCCTTGCCTCCGACGCACAAATTTCTTTGATGAAGCGTTCCAAGTGTAATTTCTGTATTTATTAATTATACGTGGCATGTCCGAGTAAAGCAACGTTCGTGCGAACGGACCACTTTGGCAAGTCGTAAAAGAAACTGGTTAATGTTGTCGCTGGAGGTGTTTCAGCACGTTGAGCAGCACTCGACGCTGTGAAAGTCGTCAAAGTACCCTTTGACCAATCGATTTGACGTTTTTTTTTTTAAATAAGTCGTATGTCATTTTGTATATTTAATTAGCTTGATTTATTTTCCTTAGTTTACACAAAATAAATTTCTGAACGCACGCATAAATATTTGACAACCAATATAAAATGTCAATCCTTTTTCATTACTCACTTATTTCTTCATATTTAAAATCTAAACTACGCCATTATCCGAATATTGTGGTTATATCTTGTCGATTCGAAACCCTTATTTAAATACGTTCGTTAGTTTGAGGGGAGAGTTTACCGTATCGACGGGATGAACATTAAACAGTTATATAACTGTTCATTTGAAACCCATGAACATTTTGTATGGGAAATTGTTTTTTCTTTTATTTTATTTTTTCGTGAATTAAATGTTTTTGATAGTTATTTTGCTATTCGGGAGGAAGACAAATACAACAAATCAAAAACCATGTAAATCGATCCAGCCCAGCCGTTCTCGAGTTATAGTGTTCGAACAAACCCGACTTTGTTTTATATATTAAAAAAATGGTAATAGTTTATGTGAATGTCTTACATACATTAAATCATAGTACAAGTTTTTGATCGAGCGAAGCGAGGTCTCCAAATCAACTTGGACGAATCGGCATTGTACGTATGTTATGTAAGTATGTACCTATGTATGTATGTTTGTTTGCCCGAGAATAACTTTCGAAGCGTTGATCCGATCATCGTGAAATTGAATACATAGGTAAGTAGGTAGTGATGGCACAATTTTGGTGTGACTGAATGAGCTAAAATGTGAGGGGGTTTTTGATATATTGGGGTACAAGAGGGATAAAAAAAAAATTTAAGAGACTATTAGGTCAAATGGGATGTCGAATGAAATGTCTTCATTAGTAAATTTGGATCCCGTATTTATTTTTAGTTTAGTCCTTGCAGATTTTGAGTTATTAGCCATAGTAAAAACTAAACTTTGACGAAATTCACAGGGTACACCAGTGACTCCACAATGCTGAAATTTGGTATGCATGTAGCTTTAGTGACACTAATGTAGGTTAAAGTCTGAAATCCAGAATAACTGCAATTTGTACCCTAAAAAGGATAACCAAATAACATGTTGCATGTAACTTGAATGAAACTAGGTCAAGTTAGTTGGTTATTTATTTCGGGGCACTATTTTGATAGTCAAAGATTACGAGTAATATTTTTTTGTTTTTATGGGAGACTCGCGAGATCTCAGTTCGGGGCGAACCACTAGTTATCACTTTTTTGTGGTTTTATAGCATGGCAAGAGTGGGATGGATTGAGAACGGAGGAGATACAATAAACGATTGAGTTTTCAGTTACCTGATTATGAAAAAACTCGAATTCCTTAATGCAACCACTAGTGGCCAAGAGGTGGTAGCACAAAGGAATAACAAAACAAAACCTAGTAGGTTTAAGGTTACTACTAGAACTTATATGAAAAAAGAGTCTTACCAATTAGGTCAAGATTTCTATGACTCAACCCAAGCAATTTGCACTAGGCATTATAGCTCTCTGTGACCAAGCATATTGGCTCATTCTACTCAACTGCAATAATTTCCACACAAACTGCATTGTCGACCTAAATGGTCGACAATACCTTCTTACTAAATTATTTAATACTATGACGTATCTACCTATACTCCGAAAAATTATTTATTTTTGTTTTTGACGTTTTGCGGTTTACTACTTTTTGAAGCAAAAAAAATTAGAATTGATGTGACGATTCATTGGCTCATTAAGTTGATGAGAGCTACAGTTCTGAGACATTTACCTAATTAGAAGGAAATTTAATTGTCTTTCCATTGAGCTGAATTAAATCAAATCCGCGCTGTACCAACAGTTGACACTAGCGGATGGGGTGTGGCAACATTATTACGCACTTTGACATTTCATGTAGGTACGTCAATAAATGAATCGTATATTTTGTCAGAATAATAATATATACCTAGTTAGGTAACAAGGTGGTAAGATGATCGTCCAAGGTGACCCTGGCAATGTCCAGACTACTGGGTATTATAGCAATGGATACCTAATAGCACTTTGTACAATGACATCCGTGAGTTAGGTGTCTATATGCTTTTACAAACACGTCCCACTAAGAATTGTGCTCTATAGGTACCTAGCGCAAGTGTAAATATACTTAGGTGCTACGAGTATAAGGCTGTGTTACATATCATCATTATCATCTACCCAGGATCCCAAGCCTGTCTCATCCAGGTACCGACTTGAACTACTCGTATGGCGTCAAACAATCTCGCCACTCGAACGACGCTCATCTCACCAGTTAAAAACACAAGTTGTCTGTCCTCCACAAGTATAGTGTCATTACCTAAGTAGTTTTTAAGACCTTATAATATGTAGTATCTTGTTTTTTTGATGTGAAACTTCTTAATGGTGCGCCTTGGGGTAATATCGACTTGTATGCCGTCACGCTCTGACGGCATGCGTCCAATAAGATAAGATGTAAGATTGGAGGTAAGATGTCATGTACTTATCAATAATTTTATTGCAAAAGTCAAAAGAACGGATAAATAATTGTTTGCTGTCAAAAGTCACGATATTGCGTAGGTATCTATGATAAGATAAGATAACGATTTTCTTACGGTTAATGATAAACGGTTTTCTTTAATTAAAAATTCAACAATTTAGATGTTTCACACCCGCCGGGTGTCCCTTGACGGCCATATTTTTGAAGTGAAAACTTCTTTAGGCGCGTTGGGCAAAGTGAACACTTCTTTAGCATTTTTTGAGATGGGAAAAAACCATTGAACTCGCGACACTGTTACCGACACCTCTGTATATAATTTTAACAAATTGAATATTTGTTTTTTTTTTAGTTTGTGGAGGGCATAAGACAACTTTCTAAATAAATTTTCATATTTATGCGATATCCATCATGATATTTTGCAACATCCAATTTTATATTTTTAATTTGTGGAGGGCATAGGAGAACTTTCATAGTAAATTTTCATGTTTATGCGATATCCATCATGATTATTTTGCGACATCCAAATTTTTTTTTTTAGTTTGTTGAAGGACGTAAGACAACTTTCTTAGTAAATTTTCATGTTTATGCGACACCCATCATTTTGCAACATCAAAATTTTTTTTGAACCTTTAGATGCATTGGACATTTTTGAGATGGGGAAAAAACCATTGTACTCGCAACACTGTTACCGTTACCATTACCGGAGTGCCATTTTTTTAAAATACCTACATTGTATGGCGTTTGACCACGCACGATCTCGCCTGTTGGTAA
The DNA here is from genome assembly GCA_963924445.1 of Philereme transversata. Classification (NCBI taxonomy): domain Eukaryota; kingdom Metazoa; phylum Arthropoda; class Insecta; order Lepidoptera; family Geometridae; genus Philereme; species Philereme transversata. The sequence continues at coordinate 20,272,058 of OZ004342.1, forward strand.
TCCATATTACAGTCTACGATGGATCACGCTTGCCTAGAATAAACCTGTTCACTCGCGACTTTAACCATTCGACACCCAGGTTGGAATTGTCAGGAAACACAAACTCAGGCAAGGCGTCCACTCTTTGGCGGATAGGATAGTTAATCAATGAATGCACTCATTTCTATCTCGTTAATCGACTGGAGAAATATGTTATTTCTATATCTTCTGATTTATGAATATTCTCTGCATTTAAGCACAAATCTTTGTTTGGCTACGTACCTATACGTTTATCAATCTAGGTTGGTGTCTTTTATCAATGCAAATAACTTCTTTTTGCACGTGTGCAAACACACGCTGAAAATAAATAGCTACGCTTATCAGTGGATCTGATCAATTTTAAAATTAGGTAGAGTATGATCATTGATCAAGCGAAGCGAGATCTCCAAATCAACTTGGGCAAATCGGCGTTGTATGTATGTATGTATGTTTGTTTGTCCGAGGATAACTTTCGTAGCGTTTATCCGATCATCATGAAATTTGGTATATAGGTAGGTAGTGATGGCACAACAACATAATGGACATTAAAATGCACATTATAATATTTTTTAAAACATGTTTACCAACGTGGCTGAATGCAAGCCACGCCTTTGTCTAAAAAAAAAATTATCGACACGACCAAAGACACGACCCATCACTAACACGAACTGTCATAGGGATCAAGGTTCGCCGCGCCGAGTCTAGTGATGGCACAATTTTGATGTGACTAAATCAGCTAAAAATTTTGGGGGCTTGTTGAGATATTGGGGTTCAAGAGGGGTAAAAACAAATGAAAATGAGACTATTAGGTCAAATGAGATGTCAAATGAAAGGTCTTCATTAGTATATTTCGACCCCGTTTTTATTTTTATTAAAGTTTTTATAATTTTTGTGTTATTAGTTATAATAAAAACAAAACATTGACAAAATTCACAGGGTACACCAGTGACCCCACAATGCTGAAATTTGGTATTCGTGTAGCTTTAGTGACACAAATATAGGCAAAAGTCTGAAATCCAGAATAACTGCCATTTGTACCCCAAAAAAATATAACCAATTAACAAGAACCCCCGTTACATCTAATTTGAATGAAACTGTAGGTCAAGTAGTTTGGTTATGCATTTCGTGGCACCAATTTATTAGTCAAAGATTAAAGCTGGCATGCACAAATATCACTAAACGTATTTAGCGACTAAACATGTTTAAATTTGAAGTATTTGTATGATTTGACAACTCCTTAAATCATATTTAGCCACTAAATACATTTAGGCATCGTTGTGCAAGTCGCCCTAAGAATAATATTTTTTTTGGGAGAGTCACGAGATCTCAGTTCGGGGCGAACCACTAGTTATCATCATCATATCAGCCATGTCGTCCACTGCTGAACATAGGCATTTCTAGAATGACCGCTCTTATGCGGCCTGCATCCAACGGCACCTAGCATTACCAGGTGCCGTTGGATGCTAGGCTAGCAACCTTTATCAGTTCGTCTTTCCATCGTGTAAAGGCGTCCTGCGCTGTGCTTTCCAGAGCGAGGTATCCACTCGAGAACCTTTCTGCCCCAACGGCCGTCAGTAGTAGGATAAGTAGCACACTTAAAAATGTTCTCCAGGTGCATAAGGCCTTACCGCTATTCTACTATGTTATCGCTTTTTAAGGACTCATTTGGGAGGGCAAGCCCTGCTCTGTTTTCATAAAACAAAGAGAGGCAAAATTTCCGGCGATGTCGTGCGTTACTGCGTGACACATGGTAAATAATTACTTTCACCCTCTAGTAAAACTAACCAGAGGCTTTTAATTCCTTCTAGTTCTATATGACCTAGGACGCTTGTGAAAAGACCAACTTCTTCTACTGCGAGATTATTGATCGTGCGCGAAGCGAGATCTCCAAATCGACTTGGGCAAATCGGCGTTGTATGTATGTATGTTTGTTTATCCGATCATCGTGAAATTTGGTATATAGGAAGTGATGGCACAATTTTGGTGTGTCTAAATGAGGTAAAAATGTGGGGGGGGGGGGGGGTTGAGATACTGGGGTGTAAGAGGGGTAAAAAAAACAAAATGGGGCTATCTGGTCAAGTGGCACGTCTAATAAAAGGTATTTGTGAGTACATATCGGCCCCGTTTTTATTTTTAGTTTAAACGTTGAAGTTTTTAAGTTATTAGCCATAATAAAAATTGAACTTTGGCAAAATTCACAGGGTACACCAGTGATCCTACAGTGCTGAAATTTGGTATGCGCGTAGCTTTAGTAACACAAATATAGGGAAAAGTCTGAAATCCAGAATAACTACAATTTCTACCCCAACAAAAGTATAACCAAATAACATGAACTCCTGTTACCTGTAATTTGAATGAAACTGTAGGTCAAGTAATTTAGTTATGTATTTCGTGGCAATATTTAGATAGTCAAAGATTAGGTACATACAAATAATATTTTTTTGTTTTTATGTGAGACTCGCGAGATCACAGTTCGGGACGAACAACTAGTTTAATAGGCTTGAAGAGAACAAACGGTGCTATTGGCTTTCTTTCATTTATCCTTATACCCAATAATAATACAAGTATGAGCGTTTTTTCCATGACCTAACAATCTGTCTATGTACTGTATCACGTGCCAGCCACAGTTCTGCCCCTCCATTATCCAATTACCAGGAGTCATATAACGCGCAGTACGCAGTATCTTTCAATGCGCCAAGGATATGGAAGAAGGAAGTTTTCTACGAGACCTCATAAAATGATAAGGTTACTATCAATGAAATTGACCTTTGGGTCACCGGTTATAATCCTCTTCTTTAAATCGCTTGTTATAAGTGAAAACTTATGCGTCTATTTCCTTCTACAGTAACATACAGAAAACCCAACTTTTCTCTTCATACTCGTAGTATATTTATTCTTCATGATTAATTCCTTGAATTGGGCTGAGGCTTGTACACATTCATCTATTGACACGGTTTAATACAGAAGGGGCAAGTTGGAGCATTACCCTTTACCCAGATAACGCTACAATTTTTTTCTTTTTAGGGTTTCGTACCTCAAAAGGTAAAAAAAGGAACCCTTATAAGATCACACTCTAGTCCGTCTGTCCGTGTGTAAGGATTTTCTCAGGAACGGGTTGACCTAGCAAGTTAAAATTTATACCTGATACTGAGATCTATAGTCCCTGTTAGGTATAAAAATCAAGGTCCTGAGTCAATACGATAAAAAGATATGGACAAATTTAGATTTTCGCGAAAACTTGTAAGTACCAAAATTTACCTTAATTATCCACCTTTTTTATTTTTCGGAATTTTCTCTTTACTTGTGCTTGTCTTTACTTGTGTTTACCTTGCTTTTAACCAAAATTGACAATTCTAGGTCAACCGGAAGTACCCTATAGGTTTAGGGTCGAAAACCTATATGGTAGTTCCCGTTGACCTAGAATCACGAAATTTGGCAGCACAAATAAAGGAAAAATTCCAAAAAATAAAATAAGTTGAAAATTAAAGGGTGTTCCCTTACATACATAGTTGACACCAATTAAGATAGGATGAGAGCCAAAAAAATTACGGGATGATAACATGTTTCATGTTTCCCGCTGCGGGACAAATGTTTGCATGGTCAGCAGATATTTGTTCCGGGTTTGGGTATTTTAGCTAAAATAAACAGGCTGGGCAAATTCATCCAAAGAGTGAAAATTACAAAAAATTTGGAAATAGTCCTCTGAGTTGTATAGGCTCTCAAACAATTTAGAGGACTAGCTTAATCGGCACCAACCTCAAATAAGGTAAATAAATAAAATTGCGCTATTGAACAAAATAAATATTTAAGTGGGGCTCCCATACAACAGACATGATTTGTTTGCTGTTTTTATAGATAATGGTACGGAACCCTTCGTACGCGAGTCCGACTCCCACTTGGCCGGTTTTTTTTAGTAGTAAAACTCTCCGCACACAAGATACGCGCTATAGCCACCTGAAGCTGGAAACGGCTAATTAGTAGCGGAAGCGCGTGACAGCCAATTTTTTCTTTTTTTCTTTACTTTCGGTCGGTGGTTGCGGCCACACGACCACGTCGACCACACGCTGCGAGGAGCGGTGTTTCGAAGTATTATATTGTTACGAGCTGAGGGTTCGGGATAAAATAATGGGAATCGATCCAACCAAAATAACACTTTTATTCAGCACTAAACGATGAATACACGAACTTGGTCACACGTAATCACAACACACTAATTCACACCACAGTTGCACCACTTAAAGTCACCGAAATGTTCGCACGTATAGCTAAATCCAGACTGACTCGCGAGCAACTACTGTTCACGCGAGACCCTTCTCCACGTCAGTCCTCCAGGGCCTCGCTGAGACTCACTCACTGCTCACTCACTGACTGAGACTGACTGTCCGGCAATCTCTCCGGCCTATTTATATCGCACACATTTCGACTGTTCGAAAACGATGTCGATCCTTCCAGGAAAGGGTCAGTCCCTCGACACAATGGCCACTCACCATTCTGCGAAACCACAAACAATAGCAACAATAACACAGCAAGACAAAAGCGTTCGAGAAGGTTCGATTATTACTCATTGTTTAACAGCCTCGGCGTAACAATATGTAGCGATTACCCCGGCTGCAACCGTGTGCGATGAGTTCATATAAAATGTACGAAAAATACAGTCCGCAGTTCGGTGGCGGCGTTTTGTGGCTGTGGCGCGTGGCTCGTCTACACGGCGAGGCTTAGATACGCAATTCTGTTGATGGTAGTTTGGTGCCAAATATGGCTTATACTTAGCAAAACTAGAATACCCTCGCGAGATAGGTACATAAGTCGTGGAAGAGGACAATCATCGTCCACATCAGCCGGTATACGTAATGTTTTTATTCCATCATCTTTTGGACCATGTTTGGAACTAGATGAAGTGGAGTCTGTAATAGCCGAGCAGTCACTGTCCACCATATTGGCGAAGGGGACTACAATTGCAAAATAAACATTGAAGTAGTTAGTTAGAAATGTTGTCACTTCGAAAAAAAAGATAGCACGCGCACGAAAAAAAGCGACAGCTGTTTCAAATGTTCTAAGTTTATTTATTTTTAAATGTGTACAATTTAGGAGCTTGTCTCATTGTCGTTGCTACAAATCACTTGAATGAGTGACTGGCATTACAAATTACAACAATGTTTCTGTGCGTATTAGTAAGGAGGTAAAGGTGTTCGTTTCGACTGTAATATTTGAAGCCTGCAGTGGCCTATAAATATCCACATCTGGGCCCGTAGCCAAATTACATTCGCTGCGAATCTATTCGATTTCTACATACATTTGTTGTCGCTGTATCACGTGGTATTTCTATCGCATGTGTCAAATCTCATACATTTTCGGACTTATCGACTAGCGTCATCGCTAATCGACTGTAACTTGGCTAAGCCCATAGGCCAGTAACTCGTACTAACTTACCTTTAGGATATTATACGATAAGTACTATTTCAATTGTGCGCTGTAGAGCTGTCAGGTTTTGTCCACGAAATAAAAACTAGAGACTTAAATGACATTTGCAAATTGCAACTGATGCTTCGTTTGTAAAAAATCGTCAAGTCTTAAATTGCGTGTCCCGCTACTTCATTACACCAAAGCCAAATGGGTAATCTTTATACATTGCAATCATAAAGATTATATCTATTACTAAGCCTTTTGAGTTAGTGTAGTTTAAATTAATAGCAGTATGAAGTAGTGAAAGTGTTAGTGCTCCCTACCTATAAAGAATACATGAACAAAGTGTCTTCCCCTTAACTAGAGACAGTAAGAAAAGTGCTATTGGACACATTATTAGTTTATGTTACACTACAAAACTAGTTCTAAATGAAATTACTCATTAGCCATACATGGCTAGATTGTAATAATATTACTAGGGTATAATTAAAATTGTACACTAGGAATTAAAAAAATCTATTAAAAGTTAAACGTATAAATAAAAATTTAATATTAAAATCGAAACAGCTTTGCTCCATTCACCAAAAAAAAAATTGCAAATAAACTTCGCATCGTCTGACCTGATCTTTATCACACGAGGCTAAGAACCACCCAAGATAAAAAAAAACCCGCGTCCAAAATTGTCCATCCGTTTGGGAACTCCGATGACATGACACAGACAGACATAGGCGTCAAACATCTTTCCTCTCGGTTTGTGGGAGTGATTTTGGCAAAAGGGACGGAAATATGTAACAGGAAACCGGTGAAGCGCGCGCTATTCGATTTACCCAATGAGCGCGCGCGGTGGTCGGATGTTAGACATCATATGCGACTACTGTACGGCACGTCGTTTTTTTAATGTTTATTTTATCAGCTGCTGCTATGTAACTGTACCCATTTTCACATTGAATAAACGAAATGAAATTAAAATGAAACTTATAAACTTATAACACCCTACTTTTTGCGTCAGAGGTTAAAAATGGCTCACTGGTACACACGAAGGTGGAGGGGCGTGCAATTTTAGTTTGGTATATTCTCTACTGAAAATAAACTTGACTCGTCTAAGGAAGACTGGACCACACACGCGCACAATCGACTGGAGTGGAGGAAAAAAAGGTCTTTGCTCTGCAGCGGGACAGTACGGGCTGCGAATAATAATATATCTCCACTGGGAGCGTTTTGAGAGCATTTCTAACGATATAGTCCAATGGTAAAACATCTATATGCCGTGTTATACCTACTAACTGATGTTTTGGCGAGTGCTAACAATCGATGCAGTGTAGCGTCGTTTCATTCTCGGTTCATGGAATTAGCGGAGCTGCTACGTGTATGTTTTTGTAATATGTTGTGAACCGTTAGCGCTTCACGTTACCACCCTTACCTATTAGGTATTAGTTTTGATTAGTTCTTTTTTGGTTATCAAAATTATCCAAAACTATACTTACAAGGTACAATAAATTTAAATTTTTATGAGAAAACTTTCTTGATTTATTTCAATCATTAATAAAGGTCCCGGGCCGTCAGTGTGTGAGACTAGCGGGGGATCGTGGTGGATGGCACAAACTTGGGGAGGCCTATACCCAGCAGTGGGCGAAGTCAAGCTGTGAATGATGATGATCATTAATAAAGATGTTATTTAAATGATTGAAATAAATCACGAATATCTCATTCCCGGTCATAACCTTCTTGTAGGTATACCAAATCCATACTAATATTATACATTTGAAAGTAACTGTGCCTGTTTCTCTGTCTGTCTGTTTGTTACATTTTCACGACTAAACGGCTGGATCGATTTCGATGAAATTTGGTATATAGACAGATTATGAGTGGATCTGGGACATAAGCTACTTTTTACCCAACTGCGCTGAAGGAGGGTAATGTTTTTATAATCCACACGTATAATATAAATTTTGATTAAAATGTACTCACGTTTTTACATGCCTTTAGAAATATCTTTTTTTCTGGATATACGACTAATTAATAGAAAAACAGTTGCTTAGAAAGTAGATGTGTTATTATTAATGCATTCAAAGTAAGCTCGAAGAACTGACGGCCGTTGGGGAAGAAAGGTTCTAGAGTGGAGACCACGCACTGGAAAGCGCAGCGTAGGATGAACCCCCCAGTAGATGAAAAGACTACCCGATGAAGGTTGATGGGAGCTGTTGGGTGCAGTCACAAGATCGGTCGCTCTGAAAATCTATAGGGGAGGCCTATGTTCAGCAGTGGTCGTCCTATGGCTGATATGGTGATGAATATGACCCAAAGTAAATTATGCAAATGAATGTGTTAACATAGATGTGAACTAAACACGGAACACATTAATGGGATACGTAGGGGAGAACCCCTATCTCTTTTACGTATCTAGGGTAGAGCAATTTTATGAATTTATTAGGACGATCAATAAATTAAGTTGTACCCTGACTTCCGATCCGAAGGGTTCGATTTCCGGCAGTGATGATTTTCCACTCGAAAAATGTACGTGCACATTTAAAAAAGCTCAGCGCTAAAGGAAGACATCGTAAGTAAACCAGCGCGACATAGTTATCTCTACGTGTATGGTATTGTCCATATATAACTATGCAACCTGTTTTGTTATGTAGGACATTAATTTAAAACACACATCCGGAATCGTATTACCTTATTTTAGAGGTGGGTTTAATAACGGTAGCTTTAATATTTATCCAGTAATCGATACATTTCCAATAAATTTTTAACGTAAATCGGCGGCGCCTTTGTGACGATGCCGCTTAGTCAGTTTAACAGGTACCTACTTACATGATGAACGAATATGATTTGTTTACCTACTTTATACAGGCTGTTTCATTGATATTTCTAGGGATTGGTATTATGTTGGCACAAATTTTAAATTTTCTATAGGTAATAACGAATTTCACCGTACCCGTATTATCATTTAATGTCGTACATAACAAAACACTTTGTATTTATTTATATCTACGCGTATAATGATGCAGGCCAACTGCATATACATTTTACAAGTAGAAAATCTGTTAGTATACACTCCCAGGAATCGAACCTACAACCTCCGAATCGGAAGTCAGGGTACAACTTAATTTATTGGTCGTTCTAATAAATTCATAAAATTGATATACCTACCTAGATACGTCAATAGTCATCCATGCAACAGGATTTTCGGTTTTGCCAGCCTTATTAGGGCTCTCGCTAAAAATATGTAGATAGATAAAACTTTATTGCACCCCTTAAACAACAAAACAATTAAATTAACCTTAGACAATATAATAAATAAATATTGCTGAACATTTCACACAGCGCTATCTAGCCCCAAACTAAGCAGAGCTTGTACTATGGGAACCAGGTGACTGATAGAATACTTAAATACTTTTTTTTGTAAATACATACTTATAATATATAGAAACACATCCAGACCCGGAACAAATATCTGTAGATCATGCAAACATTTGTTCCGCGGCGAGAATCGAACCCGCTACCTCCTCCGTCTCAGTCGGCTATTCGCCCACTGCGCCACCGAGGTCGTCCATCATAATATTTATATGTTTATCGTATGTATCATAATATTTATATTTACGTAATTTTATGATAAAATTATATGCATTTTATCTTATACTAGCTGACCTGCCGAACTTTGTACCGCCTTGACATGCATATGACGCGGGCTGCCAAAGTACGTCGCCGGTAGAATTGTCAATCGGCCATCATTAGCCGATATTTTAATAGTTATTCTGCTATTTGGGCAGAGACAAATGTGTATTTCGTTTTATTTTATATTTGTTTGAGCGAAGCGAGATCTCTAAATCAACTTGGGCAAATCGGCGTAGTATGTATGTATGTTTGTTTGTCCGAAGATAACATTCGAAGTGTTTATCCGATCATCGTGAAATTTGGTATACAGGTAGGTAGTGATGGCACAATGTTGGTGTGACTCAATGAGCTAAAAATGTAGGGGGGGTTGTTGGGATATTGGGGTTCAAGAGGGGTAAAAAAAAACAAAATGTATCCGGTCAAATGACACGTCTAATAAAAGATCTTTGTGAGTACATTTCGACCCCGTTTTTATTTTTAGTTTAAATTTGTAGTTTTTAAGATATTAGCCATAATATAAAATGAACTTCACAGAAATGAACACATGAACAAAATTCACAGGGTACACCAGTGACCCCACAGTGCTGAAATTTGGTGTGCGTGTAGCTTTAGTGACACAAATATAGGCCAAAGTCTGAAATCCACAATAACTGCAATTTCTATCCCAAAAAAGTATAATCAAATAACATGAACTCCCGTTACCTGTAATGGTACCGAATGAAACTGTGGGTGAAGTTAGTTGGTTACACATTTCGTAGCACTATTTTGATAGTCAAAGGTTACGAATAATATTTTTTGTTTTTATGGGAGACTCGCGAGATCTCAGTTCGGGGCGAACGACTAGTTAATGGTGTGCAATAAAGACTATCTAATAAAATCTAATCATAGTAGGATACAAATTAAAAAATCCAAAAATTAACAAATGTTTGCTTCATGTCCGCCTTTGAGTATTTTCTCATTTGCCGTGCTTACAACAAGTTCAATGTTACAAGCAAGTAAAGCAGGCAATTACAGAGCTGACGGGAGGATTACCATCGAAACGGGAAACAATAATGTAATTTGTCTGAGCGCCTGCGAGACAAAAAGAATTCTCCGCCGATAGGCATTAAAAGAGAGTGCATTGGATTGCAGTCGAGATCCGGTGCCGTGTGGTAAGTAGCTGGCACGGCTATTTAACAAAAATATAAGTAATAGTATAACACAATTGTTGATCAACAATGCGAGGAAATAAAAAAAACATTTTCATACCGACCAGTATTTGCGTTCCCAGTGTCCATTATTTTTTCACAACCGGACTGTGGCTTCTTTAATTTCAAAATGAAATAAAGATTTGCCGTGGAAATTGTATTTCATTATAGTATAATAGAAATGCAATGAGCCTCATTAAATTTTAAAATTTAATTCTCCTTTACGGAGCCGTTATTGAGTTAACAATGACCAACTTTTAGAGCATGAGTGACGAAAAGTAATTTTTCTATTAAATGCATTATTAAATAAGCGACTAAACAGGTTTAAATTTAACATTTAACCACAAAACTTTAGGGTTCTATAGAAGTAGATTAATCTTAAAAGTTAAATATAATGTTTATTTAGGTTTAAAACGTGCATTCATTGGGATATGGGAACTAGGTAAACTAAAAAGGAGTAAACCGTCTCCAATTTACCAATTAAAATCTTATTACGGATAAAGAATGAGGCGGCATTCTTTTGACTGAACATTGAAGTATTATAAAAAACCAATTACACATTTCTAGATGTAAGTATGTCGTAATTGGATAAATTATACACATAAATGATGCAAACTTGCGCATAACTGAGATTACATGCACTTATTGGTCTCTCCTATCATTCGCTGACTAATTATAAATTGCGTTTTTATTTTTGATTTCAAGTTTATTTTTTGTAATTTAAATCTATATAAAGGAAAATTTACTTGAAAATATATTGTATAAGATATACTTTCGTAATTCAAAAATATGGTCAGAAATAAAGTAGGTAAAGCCACATTGTGTTGGTAAGAGGCTCAACATATTTTTTTAAATTGCTTACCATTTTCCGTTTCCTGGGCTCATCATAATTTTTACCATTGACAAATAAAAAAAACAATGCATCCAAAACCTTCTTTTTCATTCCGAATTATCCTTTGAATAGTTACACAGTGTTTTTTAAATTGTAGAGTCGTCGCATGAAATGCACAATCGCTATAAATGAACGCCAGTAGATTTGCATGAGCCAGAAACTAGAAAGAATGACGGAAAAAACAATTGGTCTGAGTTATCCCGTCCGTTTCTATATAATTTGAACGACAGGACAAGTCAGAAGGAATGAATGTATGGGCTATTGTTAGGTAATTTTAAATCCGATCGAAAAGGATAAGATTTGGAATTATTCCAACAAATGTAAATTGATTATTGTGCAACTATTCCAACAGATGCAAATTGATTATTAAACCTTTAAGTTGATCCCGGCTACTAACCATACAGCCTCCTAACTGGGAGACGTGTGAAAACTGTCGCGACCCGCCCCATTGTGCCCGAGTTTTTGTCTCGAGTTCTGACCAGACATTGTTATATGTAGATTCCACTCGAGAAGGGAATAAGATAAAATACCTTTCTACAATAGTAGTTACTGTGTATGCGCCTTTAGGGATGCTTTTATTTTGTTTGGAATAAGCTTCTGCCCCCGGCTTTTTTCGTGTGAAAAATGATCATTCTGAAGTAGTGTGGCGCGTACCTACTATGATCATGTAAAAATACTTAATGTACTTTGTACAAACGCCTACACAAGAAATCAAAAAATCACTCACATAATGCCAAATAATTATTATTTTATGTTATTTTTTTTATACGTCTAAGGTAGCTTACAAGCACACGACCCACCAGTAGGCCTAGCACAGTAACTGTAGAGAAGGATTTAGTCATGAGTCATTTTTCGGAACAAATAAGAAACTTTGTCGGCCGTCTTGATCATGGCGATTGTGTGAGTGACAGGAAGAAGTGTTGTCGACACTTCCTCCATAGTAGCCTACAACGCCGAGCACGATAGCCATCATTTTCTCTATCTTTGACATTTAAGGATAGACAACTTTCTTCTGAAATTGTCTAGGTCTTGCGATGCCTAGACAACACGGTCTTCTCAAGTTGTCTCTTTCGCACTGTTCTCAATCGCGCGCTTGCCAACAATTTTTGGTTAGATATTTAATTAATTATATAACGTACATTGCCATAGACAGAGTATCCTTCTCTTGTCTAGGAAAAAACTTATTGAGCCTGCTCGTGGCAAAGACACTTTCAGAAGAATCGACAGAGAATGGAATAGAATAACGCTTTATTGTCATCACACTCAAATTTAAAAACAATATAAAAAAATAAATAACAATACACGCAGAAATACAAGTTGCGGTCAGAGCTTTGTCGTCTCTTCGAAGAGTAGACAAGGAAATCGCTGTGCTAGCCCCGCTGATGGCAAGCGGATACCGTAGTCTATGGACGTTTGTAACACCAAAGGTATCAATCGCGCGTTGCCGACCCTCTTGAAGAAACCCATACTGTAGTCCCTGGGGAAAACCTAGGCAGGAAGGCCATTCCAAAAACGAAGTGTTCGCGGGAGGAAATTCCTTTGGAACCACATCGTTCGTCTCCAAGGTGTACGGATGGATTCTTTGCCGATGGCGAGCGGTGCGATGATAAAAGGAACCTGCAGGCACCATCTCAAACATCCATACACGATAATAATGAGTATAACTATTATGCACAAAGTTTCACTTTATATTGAAAAATTACACTAAGAAACACTAGGTAATCCTAAATCAATATTTCGATAGGACGATATTCCATTTTGTATCATTTGGTTCTGTTGTTTGTTGGTTATATTTTGACACCTATCTGTTAAATTCGCCTTATTTGATTTTTTCGATTTATAGTTTAAAATAATATATTTGTAGGTAAACAAAAATGGTGCAAATGTGACCCGTGCAATATGTAAACGGAAACTGCATTCGCAGCAAAATAAAATCGAACAACCGACTGTAAACTGGTAATACAAAATAGATAGGTAAAGAAGTAAAGTTCGAGCCGACTTCAACTTTAATTGCCGACTAGAGCGTAGCGCTAGGGCTGGCACCTGCAATATTCTGCAACCAAATATACAACAAGGTGAATATGATATATTATAGCTACATACACTAAATCATTTTAATAAAACTAATTAGATAATTAAAAAAAAACGATGATAAAATAATAATTATGAAAGTTACATGGTAAATATATTCGCTTATTGTGTAAAACATTTGTCCTTAAGCCACGATGGTTAATGATGATCATGATGAAACGTTTATTCATTTTCACGTAATCATTTTATATGTATACTTTATTGATCGAGCTAAGTGAGATCTCTAAATCAATTTGGGCAAATTGGCATTGTATGTATGTATTTGTCTCTCCGAGGATAACTTTTGAAGCGTTGATCCTATCATCGTGAAATTTGATACATAGGTCGTGGCACAATTATGGTATGACTAATGAGCTAAAAATGTTGGGGGGTTGTTGAGATATTGGTGTTCAAGAGTGGTAAAAAATTTTAAAATGAGACTATTAGGCCAAATGTGACGTCAAATGAAAGGTCTTCAGTAGTACATTTAGACACCGTTTTTTATTTTAGTAAAGTCTTTATAGTTTTTGAGTTAATAGCCATAATAAAAAACTGATCTTGGACAAAATACCCTGTAAAAGTACACCAGTGAACATACAGTGCTGTAATTTGGTAAGTGACACAAATATAGGCCAAAGTCTAAAATCCAGAATAACTGCCATTTGTACCCCAAAAAAGAGTAACCAATTAACATGAACTGCCGTTACCTGTAATTTTAATGAAACTGTAGGCCAAGTATTCTGGTTATCTATTTCGTGGCACTATTTTGAAAGTCAAAGATTACAAATAATATTTTTTTTGTTTTAATCGGAGACTCGCGAGATCTCAGTTCGGGGCGAACCACTATATATACTCGTATTAGGTTGGGGAAAAAGTTTCTTCGCATTTTTTAAGAAAATTCAAAACATTTTTTAATATAGTTTATTTACATTTAACTAAAGTATGTAGGTACCATTTTGTTCGATAACTTTTTGCCATCTTGTAGGTAGGGACATGATCCCATTGCTATATAAATTTTGGGGCTTCTGATCAAAAGACCGCGACAAGTGGTTTTGGCAGCCCTCTCGTGATATTAACCTGACACTGTCTAAAGAATTCTGAAGAGACCGAAACAGGTGGAAATCTGAAGGTGCAAGGTCAGGACTATACGGCGGATGCATTAACACCTCCCAGCCAAACTCTCTTAATTTTTGCTGAGTGACTAAAGATGTGTGAGGTCTAGCGTTATCATGATGAAAAACCACACCCCTTCTGTTGATTAATTCCGGCCGCTTTCTCTCAACTTCTTGCTTTAATCTCATCAGTTATTCGCAGTAGAGTTCAGAACCGATGGTTCTGCCTGGTGGTAACAGCTCATAATGAATAATGCCCTTCCAATCCCACCACACACACAGCATCACCTTGTTGCGATTTAACCCGTGTTTCGCCACAGTCTGTGAAGCCTGACCGGCCTTTGACCACGACCTTTTTCGCACGTTCTTGTCGTACGTGATCCACTTTTCATCACCAGTTATCAGATTCTTCAAAAATGGTTCGGTTTCATTACGTCGTAATAAAGAATCACAAATGAGTACACGGTTCATTAGGTTTCTTTCAGTGAGCTCGTGGGGTACCCAAATATCGAGCTTTTTTGTGTACCCAGTTTTTTTCAAATGCGCCAAAACTGTTTTGTGGTCAATTCCCAGTTCTTCAGCTACGTCGTAACTACTGATATGCCGATCTTGCTCCACTTTTTCAAAAATGGCATCAATTTTATCCTTTATAGGGCGACCAGAGCGACGTGCATCTTTGACGCTTAAACCAAATTTGTGCTACTCTCACAGACACTGCACTAGATCCATAAACATCGTAAATTTATTTCGCGGCTTGCGTTGCATTTTTACATTTTTTGTAGTAAAATTTTAAAATATATCGAATTTCTTCATTAGATTCACTCATCTTTACAGTACGAAAAACAAATAAAAATCACACTTTTCCTAATTTGAATTTGGAATTATCTTCTTTAAAATTTAAACTTTGAATGATACCAAAACCAGCCAGATACAAATAGTATAGCCAAAGAGATTTTATTACAAGTTCATACATATTATAATGCGAAAAGACTTTTTCCCCAACCTATTATGTTTTATATACGCGTGCGTCTGCGTGCGTGCGCCTGTTATCGCTCTTTAAACTAAGCTTAACTTCTGTTACTATCTATTTTGTGCTGTTAAATAAATGAAAAGAAGCAAGAACTGCGTTTTCCCCAATTAAAGTAGCCAACACAAACTATGGTTCCCGTTAATTGGGACTGAAAATGCTATGGCCGACAAATATTTGAACTTACTGATGGAAAATAAATACTTCGTGCTCCCGCTTCGAAAGAAATGTTGGGGAAAGCTGAGTTACTAGTCCACCAAAGTGGAATGGAACGCTTCTTTGTTTGTTTATACAACTTGGAGATAGAATAAGCCTATGGCCCACCTGATGTTAAGTGGTAACCATCGCCTATAACAAAGTATTACCTCGTAGGTCACGCACCTTAGAAACGTACCCTACGATGCACTACCCTGCGTCCATCAACTTGGGGCATACACGCATAAAGCCTCATTAATGATGCCTTATGCCTGTAACTTCACCGGCAACCATACCCTTCAAACAGAAACACATCAATGTGGTTTGGCGACGATTTGGTCAATACATGCAGAGCCCAACCTAACATATTACACTTATGCCGGGTTCCTATATCCGTCGGTAACCAGCTACGCTTCGTTTCTCCTTGAAAACGTGTCAAAAGTTTGACATTAGTTTGACATTTTTTCAAGGGGATACGAGTAGTAGTCGGTTACTGACGGATATAGGAACCCGCTATAAGTGTCCAAAAATCAGTCCAACAACCGAAATACAGCAATGCTGCTTGACGGCAGAAATAGGTATGGTGGTAGTAGTGCCCTGGGCGAGCCCTTTCTCAAGAAACTCTACCATTTTTTTTTATAAATTATAGGCTAGCGTTTGTCCACTATCTCGCCTGATGGTAAGCGATGATGCAGTCTACGATGGCACACGCTTGCCTAGAAGAAACCTATTCACCTATTTAAAGTAGGTTTAAAGAAGACTTTAAATGGTTTGGTGGACATGCAGCTTAGTTAGCACGGTAATAAAGAAGTAGCTATAGGCCGTCCCCGCTGAGTCTGCATTATGATTGGTAGATTTTATAAGGGTGTGAACATTTTTGAATTTGTGTACTTGATTTTTTTTTAACATGAATTTGTATGGAGGGTGGCAAAGTACTGATAAAGTACCGTTTTTTTCTTCAAAAATTACGATTTTGCACTTATTTAATGATTTTAAAATTATTACTTTGCAATCTTTATGTCTTATAATCTCCATAACGTGACACTTTAGGACATTATGCAATATAACATTTTTTGTTCGTCTATATTTCCCTAATACACATAAAAGTTTCATTGTGGGACGCGATTTTGAAAAATAACTCGCGGATCAGGACTATGCTAAAAGTTTTCAAACCCCTTATTAATTGTAAATCACGATGTTTTCAACTACTGAGGCATCATAGAAAACCAGCTCAACATAACGTTGTACGTTGGACGAGCTGTTTTGTAATTTTTTTGAGTAGATTTTTTGTGGTCAATCTGGTCTAGTGGCACGTCTAATAAAAGATCTTTGTCAGTACATTTCGACACTAATAATAATAATATTGCTGGACATTACACACAGCGCTATCTAGCCCCAAACTAAGCAGAGCTTGCACTATGGGAACCAGATAACTGATAGAATACTTATACTATACTTTTTTTTGTAAATACATACTTATAATATATAGAAAAACACCCAGACACGGAACAAATATCTGTAGATCATGCAAACATTTGTTCCGCGGCGGGAATCGAACCCGCTACCTCGTGCGTCTCAGCCGGCTATACGCCCACTGCGCCACGGACACTGTTTTTTTTTTAGTATAATCCTTGTAGTTTTTAGTAGTATCATTATGTATACATTGTTTTAAGTTAGCACGCCTACCTTTTTTGTTACCTCTGAGGTTGGCAGGTAGAAAATGCTATTAACATTAAGCCCACCTTTTGTAAATGTTATTTGTATTTTTTGTGTAATAAAGTATTAAAATAAATAAATAATTATCTATCTTATGGTAACTCCAAAAGCATCAATCGCGAAGTTTGCCCAAATGCCTAATACACTAAGCTTAGCCAGTTGAAATATGCTGAAATTGCAAGGGCTATATATGTATACTAGGTAATATTATAAATTTGAAAGAAACCTCTGTCGAGACCGAACTTTCCGAGTCGAGTCCGTGTTGAACAGACCGAGTTTTCTTTCGAATTTCTAATATTAGTATGGAATATAAGTTAATACCTATGACTTTACTGTAGGGACATGTGCCATACTGTACACTGGTGACTTTGTCCGTGAAAGTTATTACCTCACCTGTGACTCTAGCCTTTATTTATAGTGTAGGTGATATTACAATCATCAGAATTTGAGTATTATCCGATTACTGATCCTTTTGTGCCTTTATCCATATAATAATTATACTTGTCAGCCATTGTTCACTGTTTGTGCCTGATTTTAATTATCTATTATTTGAAATCCAATACTGTTTCTTAAAATTCCGTACTATAAAAGATTCTATTCCGTTATAAATTATTAATTAATTTTTAATTTAACTCTTATCATCGTCATCATCCACAGTCCATAAGTACCCACTGCTGGATGTAGGCCTACCTTTGTAAACGCCACCCTTCCCGGTCCTGTGCTGCGCGCATTCAGGAGTTGCCCGCGACTTTCTTTGTCGTCGGTCGGCGTCGATAACTCTTATTAGTTTTTCAAAATTATTTTTGACACGTTTATTTTTTTATTTATTTTTATTATTATTATGTTAATTTACATTTTATGTCACGATATTTATGTATTACGATTATATAATATTATTGATTGGTTTATTCTTCATGTGTGTTTGTTCGTTTAATTTTTGTGATTTTGTGTTCTATTGTTATCTTCTGGATTAGTACAATTAGTGTATAATGACATTCTAGTTGAATAAATGAATAATATAATCATAGTATTTTTCAAACTTTTGCGATCACTGTTACATAATTACTGATTAAGAAAACAAAAAGGCACATACGCGATAAATGTATCCTCCAATATACACCGCACTCCGTATCTTCGTAAATTTCGCTCCATCCAAAGGTTGCCTGGAAGAGATCGCTTTAAGCGATAAGGCCGCTCATTGTATTGCCTCATTTATTCTAGCCTACTACCTATTTTTGTGTTATTTCTGTTTGTGTGGTAATTCAATAAAGAGTTATCTATCTATCTAAATACCCGTTTTAATCAGTAATGTAATAATAATATAAGATTCTTATTTGTTTGTCTGTCACAGAGGTTTTTTTGCTCATAATCGAAACAAATTAATAAATATTAAAATAAATAATAACAGCAGTCAACACTCGGTTGCATTACATATGATATAGGTAAATTCAGGCAAATTATAGAAAACATTACAAAATACTGAACACCCTAAAACAAACAAACGATCTCTACCAGTCAACCCTTGGATGCTATTTTTCTTATTTTTTTTTGTTTTATTTATTTGTTAATGAAAAACTATGTACAGGTTATGATTATTAGTGTCTTGGAACTAATGCACAATGTAAGGTTAGGTTTAATTATGCTATTGCTATTGCTGTGTGACGCGCTTAATTAGGTAGTTGACAAAATAAAACCTAAAATGTATGAAGTGAAGTTACTTGTAACAAAAATGACAGATCAGATTAACTGTCACTATAGAAAATAAAAAATGTCACGTCGAAAAACAAGTAACAAAGAATCAAAAATAATATTCTTTCTTCGTAACAATAAATCATACAAAATTACAGAAAATGTAAAGTTTCGCCATCTGTTTAACAGCTGTTCTGGGTACTTTGGCAATTATGATGATTCACTATTCAATGTTCATTCTTAATTTTATAACATTGACATCTGCTTTAATATTAACGTCATGAAAACCCTGTTTATTATAAAATTATTATTGATTATGATGTATGTATGTATGTTTGTTTGTCCGAGGATAACTTTTGAAGCGTTGATCCGATCATCGTGAAATTTGATACATAGGTAGGTAATGATGGCACAATTTTGGTGTGACTAAATGAGCTATAAATATTGGGGTACAAGAGGGGTAAAAAAAAAATGAGACTATTAGGTCGAATGGGACGTCAAATGAAAGGTCTTCATTAGTACATTAAGACTCCGTTTTTAGTTTTAGTAAAGTCCTTATAGTTTTTGGGTCGTGTAGAGTACCGCTTCATCATCACCGCTGACTCCCACAGCAGGCTTATATGATTTCGTATTAGTTCGTCGAGTTATGCGTGAAGGTAACTTCTCATAACCTAAATGTGTATAATACATTACACCTTTCTTTGCAAATAATATTATCCTAGAACATGATGCGTGAAATCAGAAATCACGCACGTAATGGTACGTTAATTACATGCATTAAGTACTATTGGTTGATTTTACTCACTTAGCTCAGCTTCGGTATAAACCGGACCTCATAAGTACTAGACTAAGAGCGACTTCTGCAAAGTGGCTAAATATGATTTAGTTAGAGAGATGTCAAATCAAACAAATACGTCAAATTTAAACATGTTTAGTCTCTAAATACATTTAGGGATCGTAGTGCAAGCCGAACTAAGTATTATGCGTGCATCGATGTTCTCTGAAGAGTGATCAAATTAAAATACATCTAGTAATAGATGAGATGAAATGACACCTCAAATCAAAACGTCTTGCAAAATGTTACAGTTATGCATAACTAGTGGTTCGCCCCGAAATGAGATCTCGCGAGTCTCCCATAAAAACAAAAATATATTATTCGTAATCTTTGACTACCAAAATAAACCACGAAATAAACAACCACCATATTTGACCTACAGTTTCATTCAAATTACAGGTAACGGGAGTTCATGTTAATTGATTACTTTTTTTGGGGTACAAAATGCAGATATTCTAGATTTCAAACTTTTGCCTATATTTGTGTCACTAAAGCTACACGAAAACCAAATTTCAGCATTGTGGGGTTACTGGTGTACCCTGTGAATTTTGTCAAAGTTTTGTTATTATTATAGCTAATAACTCATAAACTACAAGGATTAAACTAAAAATAAAAACAGGGTTAAAATGTACTAATGAAGACCTTTCATTTGACGTCCCATTTGACCTAATAGTCACATTTTAATTTTTTTTACCCCTATTGAACTCCAATATTTCAACAACCCCCCCATATTTTTAGCTCATTTAGTCACACTAAAATTGTGCCATCACTACCTATGTATCAAATTTCACGATGATCGGATCAACGCTTCGAAAGTTATCCTCGGACAAACAAACATACATACATACATACAACGCCGATTTGCCCAAGTTGATTTAGAGATCTCGTTTGCTCGATCAATTATGTTAGGCAGATCCCTACATTATTTGACGCTACGCAACACGTGAAAAAGAGAAGCTTACGATGATCCAAGTCAAAGTAAACCTCGAATAGGAAATCTATTTAGGTCTCTAATGTAGTGACACAATCACACTTGGTCACAAGCGCCATCCGTCACGGAGAGCGTTTGAATATTCTAGAAGGACTTTCTATAAAAGTCTCATGTAAGTTCAGTAAATTTTGTCACTAAACCACCGGTTACGGGAACACCGGATATTTATTATCTACTTTACCTGTTATAAGAAGAAAGTGGATTTCTTGGCAAAGTTTCTTTATTCGCTCAGGAAAGCTTAATCATAAAGCCAATAATCGATTGAAACTGTTTGTATAGGTATTGAATCGCAAGAAGATGCCATGATAACCCACCAGCTCATTTTAGTCTATACAGGGTGTTTTGGAATTACTTTTAAGTTTTTTTTTATTTTGCGCAAATAAATCGTTGACGTGTGTGGGGCCTATAATAGGTCGAATTTGACAGGTATCAAAATACTACCAACGAACAACAGAACCAAATGATACATTGGAATATATAACGTCGACGCATGGCACTAGCAACTCGGCATTACTATTACTTCAGCCCGTTACTTTATAATAGATTAAATATACTCTTAAATATATATCCTCTTCCTATATTTAAATGCCTTTGGAATGGCTCCAATCACTGTCCTACAATGAAACAGAAGAACTCATGGTTGTCTCTAAGTAGCTTAGCACACACACATACACGTAGGTATATACACACACACATAAGTACACACACACTCAATCACCCCCCAAATACACCCTCGCGCGCGCGCGCGCGCGCACACACACACACACACGACACACACACACACCCACACACGTAAACACACTCCACGAACACACACACACACACACAGGCACAGACTCATAAATATATACATAGATACACACTGTATGTGTAACTAATGTAGCTTGATTGGGACTTACTTTAATATTTTCCGGAGGAGGGCGTTGATGTCTGCGACGCTTTTTAATACTTCTGCAGATATCATCGTTATTCACATCATTTGTACCATTGTTTAAGTTCCAACCCACTGCGCCACGGAGGCAGTCAGATTCAGGATTAACTAGTGTTTCTGAGTGTAACTTTTCAATTTAAAGTGAAACTTGGTGCTTATTAATTATACTCATTGTGTATGGATACCATAATAATTATTTGACATTATGTGGTTGATTCTTCGATTTATTGTGTGGACGTTCGAACAAAGTTATAAACACCGTTTTTGTGCTGCAGAAGAGGGCTGTTCGTGCAATTTATAATATGGGCCCCAGAGAATCATTACGCAATAAGTTTAAAGAAATTAAATATTATGACATTCCCTTGTCAATACATCTATGAAAATCTGATGTATGCTCACAAAAAATGAATTTGTTTAAGAAAAATAGCGATAATCATAATTTTAATACTAGAAATAAAGATAAACTCACTGTTGCCACTTGTAGACTCCATAAAGTTAGTAAATCGTTTAAAGGGCAAGGTGTACGCTTTTATAACAAACTCCCCAAGGGATGTACAAAAATGGACAATTAACAAATTTAAAAACGTAATTAAATAAAATCTTTATAAAAAAGCCTACTATAAAATATCGGATTATTTAGATGATACAGAAGCTTGGGATCGAAATTGCTCCAACTCGTTCAAAATGTTACAATTTAGACGTAATTTATTTTCTGCATTGTTATGTATTCTAAAAGGATCATTAAAAAAAACAACCAGCCTTGTTTCTTGCCTTTCTTTCCTGGCTTGGTCGCGAAGGAACAGGCAGGAAAATTGACGTTTCAAAGTGATCCTTGTGATTTTAATTAATAAAAATATTCGACTTGACTTGACGGCATGCAAAATGACAGACAACAAAGTGCTAACCACTGCGATCCTGCGCTATTCTGACCCAACGAGAGCACGCGACTATATCGTCAAAATGATCTTTAAACTCATTACAACATTCACGTAAGGTCCACGCAAGAGTCTAGCTAGACTCAGGCGTTAATATTAACAGAGCTTTCAATGAAAAAAACCACTCACAACTATAAAACCAATATAAATAAATATTGCTGGACATTTTTTTTTGTAAATACACACTTATAATATATAGAGAAATAACCAGACCCGGAACATATATCTGTAGATCATGCAAGCATTTGTTCCGCGGCGGGAATCGAACCCGCTACCTCATGCGTCTCAGTCGGCTATTCGCCTACTACGCCACGGAGGTTACCAATGCTCAAGTGTCGATTTAGTTTTGAGCTAAGTTCGGGCATAAATAGAAGGAAGAAGTTTGAATGGAAACGTCTGTACAAAAAGTAGAAAAGTAATTCTAATAGGTATACACATTCGGCGTGGCATATACATACTCACACGTCGGTTTTTATGACACCAATACATTAAGAACATAGGTATCTGACCTTGAAGGCTTTACATGTCTGGTGATACCGACTAGTTTATTATACCTACATATTTACATTTATAGCTAAATATGTGTCTAGCATTATTGATTTCGTATCATGGTAATGCTTTGTTTGTAACATTATTAATTCAATGATGTACTTACTACTAAATCTGGGTGATTTTGATGCTGCCGTGAGTAACGTCACGTGAATCTATGTTATTATTTTAGCGTTGCACACTGAACCGACACGAAAGATCGGTATCTGCCAATTCCATTAGCTCTAAAATTTACAATCAAGTTATCTTTTGCCGTACACCGAATTTTATGCAAACGTCTAGTGCTCAACTACTAAATATCATGTTCGCGATTACGCTAAACACAAAGCTCAATTGTTCTTCATTACGATGTTGTTATTCTACCAATCCACGCAAGTCACCATCACGTGACTATTTGAAACTTATTTCTATTGGATATTATATAATGTTGCTAACACCCGCTCCTCGAATTTTGTACAAAGCATATACGCCATTACACGCATTGTGATAACAAGACAAATATCTGTTTTAATTTAAAATATCCTGAAATCAGAATGCAGTAACTAGGCTAATCGTCAAAATAAGTACCTGGCATCGCACAGTAGGTACAATCATGATATAAGTTTGTGTGAAGGTATCATGGAGTTTTAGGAATCTTACTAAACAGAATTTATGGCTTGTCTGGCTGTGTCATTAGTTTACTGCCAATGAGATTCTATGTTATTAACTCATTACATATTTCTAGTTCTGCACGTTTTGTAATAAGGGGTTTTAAGTTCTTAAAAGTCAAACTAAACTAA
The DNA here is from genome assembly GCA_963924445.1 of Philereme transversata. Taxonomy (NCBI): domain Eukaryota; kingdom Metazoa; phylum Arthropoda; class Insecta; order Lepidoptera; family Geometridae; genus Philereme; species Philereme transversata. The sequence continues at coordinate 20,296,005 of OZ004342.1, forward strand.
TTTAGAATTTAGTTTGGGTTTATTTTGGTCGATGTTGAAATAATAACTGGATTAAAACATATTGAAAGAACACGTAGATTTTGATTAATATATTTTTCGTTATTGTGAACAAAAATCGATGTTAGGTCGAAACTTGAATTTTACTAGATTATGTACAGTCCTGTACTTTGTACTTGCTTCTTTTGCAATAAGGCCACTTTGACCAGACGCATACCTCAAAGCAAAGGTAACAAAAAAATCACAAAATGTATCCAAAAATAAATCACCATTCACGCAAGACTGGAAAATAAATACCTTAGAAGATCTAGTAACTTAAAAGTGTACTAATCGTCTACTCGTTCAAGCGGTGCCGGTAAAACGATCAATAAGCCTGGAATTCTCGTAAATCGGTTAAGTGTGATCTCCATTAAAATTCAAGTTTTTGCTCCACTTAGGATTAGCGCGAGGTCGCTCGGTTTAAGCCCCGCTCGGTTTAGGTTTACAGGCATTGGCAGGGGATATCCATTCGGGGACTGAAATATTTTATAAGCTTTCAGTCTGCTAGTTCGAGAAACTACCGTAAGTTACTGCACTGTACCATTATACCTCTGAAATAAATAGTAACAACTACCCTCTAGCCCCTTAATTGTATAATTTATAATATGAGAGTCGATTTCACTCATTAAAAATTATATAAATTGGAATCTGCGTGAGTTGTTCCTTGTTTTTTTTTAAGGATACTGTCGCGAAATGGTTCTGTGCCTCTGTATGACTATGGCTGTTTTGATGACTTGTGGTTCACAATTAAGTAGATGCGTATTTTATGGTAATATGATATAAGGTTAGCGTGAAATAACTCGTTGCACCTCCTTGAATCGCTAGGTAGAGCTTACTCGCCTGTGTAATTGGAATTTATTTTAAAAAATGTTATATGTTTCTTATGGGTTCAAGTTAAGTCTCTACCTTTCTCTTTCTCCTACTGATGTGTAGAAGAAATGAAAGAGAGGGTAAGATGGAATAATGATAAGAATTGATGTTTATTTTTTTCTATAAGTTGGTACATCTTATACTCTTGATAGTATGGTGGGAGGGGGAAGGGAGGGGGGTAAGTTTTTTTACCACGTCTAATTAAATTTCAAGATAAGCTCTACCGTTACTAAATGTAAAACCATACGTAATAATATCATAAAATATTACTTATTGACTTTAAATATGAAAATATTTGTAAATACATATATAAAATTAGCAACCAAGTTCGAGGCATTCTCGTGCAGACAGGGTTCCGTACATTTTAAAAAGCATTTGTAGATTATGAATTCATACATAAACACAATCCGTGATAATTTTGAACTGGCTACCTCTTACGGATGCCGAGATAACCCCTGTGCAGACAGACAGACAGATTAGTAATCAAAATCAAAATGTATTATTTATTCAAATCACTTTATATCCAAGCTTATATAGCTAATAAGTGCTAATAGTTCCGTTAGCAGCCGTCCCTTACGGAAAGCAGAAAAAAAGCAATTATACCTATTCAAATCTAGCTCCACATCGCTACTAGGAAAAGACCACCTGTTTACGCATCGCATTCTAAACCACAATAGGATCATCAGATAAGCTCCGATGGCCTATCAGTATTAAATCTAAACAACTGTCCTGTTTTGTTTTAGCACAATGAGCAGTTCATTACTGCCCTCTAGTGCATGCATAATGAATCACCGGGAAATGGCGACGTCAAATTTAAGCTGGTGTTTATTTTAAAGCTGGCGATAAAATAAAAAATCTAAGTGATGATGACGGACACGAGAGTGATTAATTGGATTTATTTTTAGGGTTGATTACCTTAAAAGGAAAAAAAAACCTTTATAGGATAACTTCGTTGTCCGTATAATTTTTTATTTTATTCAACCCGTGTCATCTAAGCTGGGCAAAGGTCTCCCCCATTGTCTTCCAGGGCTTTCGCTCGCCTGCCAAATCCTACCAATCTGTCTCGAAGGTATCGAGATCCGTAAGATTAATTTGATATATTTTTGTTTATTTATAATTAGAATGGTATTATAACAAATTACAATAATTATTCAATTTGGCAATTATAACGAGGCATTCCACGAAGTTATCGTTGCTCTTCGTGGAATGCCTTAACAAAAACAAATTCATGCATAAACAACAAAATGTCATTATAAAAATACCAATGTAAGTGAGAAAATAATATTATGTAAGCAAATGATGTGTAAAATGTATACGTACGAGTATAATATCGACGAATGTGAGTACCCAGATAAACCTTGCACGGTTTTTAGGTACTTACATTGTAGTAAAAAAAAATAATTAAATATGTATAAAGTCATAAATATGTAAGCCATGTCTAGAAAAAACCCATAATAAAAATTATATGGCTTCTATAGCAGTAAAGTTGGCGAGTTGGCGTGTCCAAGACAATTTGATTGATTTACAAAGCAATTGTATTCTAAAACAGTTTATTGCTGACGTGACTTCGATACTACTTTAGAGTAGTAGAGTTCCTTGTGAAAGGGCTCGCCCGGGGAAGTACTACCACCATAGCTATTTTTTCCGCCAAGCAACATTACTGTGTTTCGGTTTAAAGGGTATGGTTGCCGGTAAAATTACAGGCACACGAGGCTTTACACCTGTAAAGCCTCATGTTTAAAAAAAAAAAAATTATAGGCTAGCGTTTGACCACGATCTCGCCTGATGGTAAGCGATGATGCAGTCTACGATGGTACACGCTTGCCTAGAAGAAACCTATTCACTCGCGACTTAAAACCCCTAGGTTGCAGTTATCAGGAAACACAGATTCAGGCAAGGCATTCCACTCCTTGGCGGTGCGCATAATAAAGGTGGAAGAGTACCGCTTTGTGCGTATGGGAGGTATGTCTACGCACCGAGGAGCGTCTGGTTGTCCGATGATAGAATGGGGTTAGTTGGATCAGGTTGAAAAGCTCTGCAGCACACTCTTCGAAATGTATCCGATAAAAGACCGAGAGGCTTGCAACCTTTCGACGATGCTCGAGGCTCGAAGTTGATGGATGTAAAACACGTTTTTAACGTTTGTGACCTACGAGGCAATTCTCTGTTACAGGCGATGGTTACTTAACATCAGGTGGGCTATAAGCGTGTTCCACCTCCAGGTAGTATAAAAAAAAATTTTAGCACTGACTGGCAACTAATTCCTATTAAAGTCTGAGTCGCACTAAATCAATTTTTTTTCCTGAAAAACATATCATAAACTCGCCGATATCTGATGGGGTTAAAAACGTAATGCCATTTTGTATGAAGTGACGTTTGGTAGACAGCCTGTTCAGAGTAGGCCTTTGTCGCGTGCAATTTATAACAATAGGTTCAATTTAATGGATAAATCATCAATAAGTAGTTGCATATTAATATTCATTTGTTATAAACATGCAAACAAATTAACTTTTTCCATTGTTTTTTGTTTTTCTCACGGTACATCTCGTTTCTGGTTTGTTAAACCATCCAGTATACAAAGTCAATCGTCAAGTTACTTACTATAAACTCGGCCGACCTTAAAATAATTACTTTTTAACAAGCACTTTTTAATTTATTTTTATTTGCTAACTAGCTGACCCGCCGAACTTCGTACCGCCTTGACATGCATATGACGCAGGCTGTCAATGTACGTCACTCTGGTAGAATTGATAAACTGCCATCATTATGTATGAGGAAATGAATTATCTTCATTACAAATCCAACAAATCAAAAACCATCAAAATTGGTCCAGCCGTTCTCGAACAAACCCGACTTTGTTTTACATATTAAGAATATTAATGATTTTCACTTACCTTTATAATGACAATTTGTTAATACATATTCTTTTTGTATTTGCGTGAATTCGTTTATTTATTTATCGTATTTTATGTTCATTGCTATGATAAATTGTGTAATAATTAGTTTAATAGGTAATTGTATGTACCGATCTAATTATAAATAAATAAATAAAATTAATCAAGCTGCGGATCAAATTTCACTGATTAAGTACGATATTGACATAATTTGTTAGCTTGTGATAATTTACGTTAAATGTTTAACAATGAATAAACATTCTTATCAAAATTGTTGTTTATTTTGTTGTAGAATATCGTAGGTGCCAGGGTGCCAGGCGCTAAGCTCCAGCAAAGTCAAAGTCAAAGTCAAATATTTTTATTCATTAAAATCACAAGGATCACTTTGAAACGTCAATTTTACTGCCTGTTCCTTCGCGACTAAGCCAGGAAAGAAAGGCAAGAAAACCAGGCTGGTTGTTTTTTTTTAATGATCCTTTTACAATAGGTACATAATACAGAAAAGAAATTACGTCTAAATTGTAACATTTTGAACGAAGCGTTTGTAATAAACATAAAAATTGACTCGAACTTTACTTCTCTACATTTCTATTTTGTTATCATAGGCACGATTTATTTTAATTTAGTCCCTGTGTTGTAATGTAACCAATGCTTCTAATTTATTCAAGGACTGAGCAATGTTCATCAATTAGGTAATTTATCTATGAAACGGTGACCTGAATATTTTATAGAACGACCAACATGCACTTTCAATCGATCGCTTTTCAATTGTACCTTCATTAATTCTACTTAAGGCAGCGTGGTCTTCTACTAAGTTCAACCGACTTCAAAAAGAAGGTTTTCAAATCCGTTGGATTTTTTTTTATGTGTGACACGATTTTCTTTTCACACAGTAAAAAGCACACATGGTTTATCAACAAAACGTGGCCTATGTGTTAATCCAGGTTATAATCTACGTACATACCAAATTTCATTAAAATCGGTCCAGCCATTACGACGTGAAAGAGTAACAAACATCCACATATACATCCAAACAAACTTTTGCGTTTAAGTTTCATTAGGGTCAAATGATTTTGAAGGTAAGAGGAGAATGATTAAAAAATTGTGCGTACATCCCAGTGTGTGTGGTATTATTGCAAAGCTCTTTAAAAGTAAAGTAGAAGTAATTTTCAAACACTGATTTAAATTTTAATTCCAATGCATTGAACTCTGCACATCTGTTTGGGAACTACATTGCCACGGATAGACACACACACATACAGAATCAGCTTAGACAATGTTATTTAATTTCACTTATTTTTATTGTTGAGAAATTTTGTATTATATTTAGTAACATGACTGCAGCGCGGGCCGTGAATTGATGTAAGTACTCAAGGGTAAGCCCCTTGAGCCACAAAAAACTTACAAAGAAAGAAAGAACAAAGAAAATACATTTATTTGTGACGCAACAAAAAACACACAGCACACTAAGTAAAATTTAACAAAACAACAAAAAAAATATACATACAAAAAAACAATACCTAACAAATCTGTGTCTCACTATTAAACCTAATCGATGGACGTCACTAAAAGGCGGTACAAAATAGTTTGGCAAAAAGTACACCAATAATAAATACTAATAGGTAACAAAGGTTGAAACATTACCTACCTGAGTGTATCCACACACCCATTATTAAAACAGAAACCGACCACCACAAACCAACATTCAATATTCAATTCAATTGTAATACATTGATTGAAACATTTATTCATTATAGTCTGTCATTAGCTACACGTGCTCGTTTACATCAAACCCTTTAACCCTTCGAAGTCTGTCTGTACTATAATGACACCGGTGTATTAGGGTTGCCAACTCTTAATTTCGCCATATGTGACAAATTTGACACATGCGACAAGTTAGCCTGTTTGGCCTGGTTGCAAATTAATCGAACTCTTAAAATGGAATGAAAACCAAAAATAAGATTTTAGTCGTCAAGCAGTATGCTTGCATTTCTGTGAGTGATCGGGTTTGAAAGGGGTTTTTTGTGGGGAAATAGCGTTACGGCCCACATGATGGTAAGCGGTCACCGTCGCCTATTGACACCGGCAACACCCGGGATATTGTCGGAGCGTTCCCTACCCAGTAGAAACCTGGGTATGGGTGTCGGTGAAATTAAAGGCAAAAGCGAAGTTTAAATTGAAGCGAATTTTATTCTAAGTTTATTCACGGAAATTAAACTGGAATCGAATGTATTTTTATAACATTTTCTTCACAATCAATTTGGGTAGGAAATCATTTGTTTTTTAACAAACTTCCGTTAGGCCTGCCTTTGTCCGGAGTGACATGCAACGTCAATCGGATGCTTCGATTTCCGAACACGAATCAGAGCTTTGTTACATCCCTAATGTCAAGTGTCATTGTCAACAGTGACATCCTTAATGCGAAGGAGAATATTTTTAGGCATTCGCGACGTCTGTTTTCAGGCCACGGTGAAATTAAATGGCGCGAGGTGAACGAGAAAGGACAGACTTTAATATATCTTCTGTCATATTAACGCAAATTGGCAATTTGGAAAGTGTTCGTTTGACGATTTCATTTCTGTATGTGAGAAGGCCAGATTATTATGACTGAGAATATATGTAATAATAATAATAATATTGGTGGACATTTCACACAGTGCTATCTAACCCCAAACTAAGCAGAACTTGTACTATGGGAACCAGATAACTGATATAATACTTATATACTTTTTTTTCTGTAAATATATATATACTTATAATATATAGATAAATATCCAGACCCGGTACAAATATTTGTAGATCATGCAAACATTTGTCCCGCGGCGGGAATCGAACCCGCTACCTCCTGCGTCACAGCCAACTATACGCCCACTGCGCCACGGAGGTCGTCATATATGTGTTACATGTTATTAATTGTAATCCTGGTAATATTTTGTCAGTGCCGTGAAAGTTGTGATAAATTGAATATTCGGAAATTTATGATGGCAATACTTGCACGGATATTGCAGTTTTTTTGTGCATGCTTAACGCAATCCTGATGGATGTCAACCCTACCTGCACTGCTCTGCGCGCGTAATTTGTCACTGTCATTCGCTCCACTGATATTAATGGAAATTTAGTGTCAACTGAATACGCCGCCTTAATTACTGGCGATTGTACTGACTATTGATTTTTTATCTATCGGTTTGCAGTGATTTTGAATTGATGATGGATTGATTTGTGATGTTAAATGTTTGTGATATACGTGGAATTGTCTACGTTTTCTACTCACATTGATACATGTTTCACATCCTGACTTTGTTCGCTATACTTACTCGTACCTACACATTGCCTGATCAGAGTGGACTCTCAGCTTTGTGTTGGTCTACGCCTGAACGCAGACCAACGCTGGTTTTCAGATTGTCCTAACATGGTGACCTCACGAGCAGAGAGAGTAATCGGAAAAAGAACATTAGTTTAAACTACCATTAAAAATTATAATAAATTATATAGGGTGTTTGATAATATACGCACAAAAATGAAAGGGGTTATTTTGGTGAGCGTAATAAATAAATTTGTGAAATGTTTACCATAGAAATGTGAAACTTATTTTGGCATGTAAAAACAAACATTTTATTGAGCTTATGTTGTACTATTGCATAATGCTTGCCATCTAACACCAGATACTGTATTGGTGACGTCTCGAGATATCTCTTGTTGCCCCTTTCTAACCCAAAAACCGCAGCCATTTCCGAAAGAGATATCAAACCGGCCTTTATTTTTGGATGTCGATTGCAAGAATAAGCTGTAAGTTTTATATCGAATTAATCACCTAGTCGATAAAACTTAGTCGATTTTCTTTAAAATTTGATATTATACCTAACTACTTTGTAGTTTTTTTTTCGATAAGTCTTTTTTATGTTTTGAGAAACCGTCACTTGAATATCGTCAGTATATTAACAAACACCCTGCATAAAGAAAGGGAGTGGGGAGAGAAAGATGACTGACAGACTTGAACTTGTATTTAAAACTAACTAGACCAAGATACAACTGTACTGACTACAGAATCTTCTCTGTGCGTAGTCCGACACACGTATGCTTACAATGAGGACAAGTACAAAGGAGTTTTCTTCCAGCTAACCTTTAAGGATAGAGAAAGAGTAGAATAGAATAATAATTTATTTGGTACACACAAAATGACACATGAAACAATTATAAAGTATTATAAATAGAAATATAAATATATTTATTGTGACCATAAAAGTTACATAGATGAGTTGTGCCCCTGTTTCCCAGAAAAGCGTAAGCTGTGGCCTAGGAAACAGTTCACTCCTGAATGACATGCTATAAAAAATATTACAGTCTAGTACACGAAAAACGAAATAACAAAACAATCAAAGAAATGTGATGTCGGAGCGCACATGTTTACATGTATGCGAACGCACCATTGTATAAGTGAGTATATGCGTGGGTCATGTGCATGTGTACGTGGGTATTTTGTTTGCGTGCGTGTTTTTGTAAGGGTGGGTTTTTTGTGTGTATGTGTGTGTGTGTGTGTGTGTGTGTGTGTGTGTGAGCGAATATGTGTACATACATATGCTCAAGTTTATTTCAGTAAGTCTTCTATACCGGCGTAATCAAATGTATCTAACCATTGCGTTAATATGCCTTTTAATTGGTGATTACTATATTTAAATATATTAAGTTTAGAATCAAGCTTTGAATATAATCGAGATGCGTTATAGTTATATTGTCTACGAGCCAGAGAACTAAACAAATTGGGAATAGAGTAACGTTTAATTCTTCTTTCGGGTAAATTTAAAGTTGGAACCGTGAAGCGGTGATATCTACGAATGCACTGAAATAAGTATAATTTACGAACACTAAGGACTCTAAGTTTTTTATACAAGAGATTTGTAGAAAAAGTATAAAGTGTGTAGTTTGTATAAAATAACAGTAGGTACAATAAAATTGAGTCTATTAAGTTCTGTGTATTAAAATGGCGTTCAGCTCAGCATAATGTTGGATGTAGAAAGAATAGCAAGAAGAACGAAAGTGATTATCGTCCTTTCTCTCAGGGTCCTAGCAATATGAAAGATCTCTATCGTTATTTAGATGAACGCTAGCATGGCCTCATCTAGTCAAAGCGACGTCCGCATAGCTGAGGCATCTGTAAATATTATTGTTCATTCATGTGGAGATATCCACAATCCACATATGACAGGTGTTCAGCGAGATAAGTATCTATAGTGAAATGTATACAACACTTGGCGTTGTTTATTTATTTACTAACACTCTTTGTCTTAAAAGTCTACCTTTGTCTGATTTTAGAAGGCCAAATTTCGAAACTAGTTAATTTTCAGTTTTGATAGTAATTTTGATGCACTGCAAATAATTGCAATACAACTTTTGATGTATCTGAAAAGGTGATGCTATGCTATGAATGTGGCCGAATGTTGACTAAAGTAAAATTACGAAAATAAGAGTCGATGACAAGTAATGCCATACTAGCCGATCAATTCATAAAGGTACAATTACACATGCTCATTACTAGCATGAAAGCATGCCACTATTGAGCAGTTGCTACTAAGTAGCATGTGTGTCGAAACATTGCTAATAATGAGCATGCTCATTTCGAGTTTGCTTAAAATTCGACAGCCGTCCGATTTTTGGGGATGCTACCTGCAGCGCGGGTGGAAGGGGGCGTGCTTTTAGCGCGTCTGAACAGGTTTGCTTATTGAGCATGCTAGTAAATTATTTTTGTAACCATCAATATCTTCTTCTCGCATTTCTACTAGCAATCGTGTACTTGCTCCAAGTTTTTCTCTTCTACTTAACCAATCACGAACCCAAATCGTCTTAGTCCTTCTCTTTTTCGTTCTTGACAAAAGTTTTTGGACACATTGTATTGCAACCAAAATGATGATTTTATTCAGTTCTGTAGAGAGGGCCACTTGGTTTTCCATTTTACACTACCTGCACTGGAACACTGAATGCCGAAGGTTCTAGCCCGCGCTTAAATAGCATGTGTGTTCAATTGTTTGCTTTGAGCACGCTTATTTAAAAGTTTGCTTAAAAAATGGATGCTAAACAAAAGCAAATGTGTCGGTTTGAAGAGCACGCTCGTTGCTTGCATGCTAATAAGTATGACATTTTATGAGCATGTGTAACTGTACCTTAATTCTGATTTCAATCCAATGTTGCCGAAAATATTTTCAAGGGTACCATGGTCTGTCAACTTCGTATTAGAATTGGATTGAAAATGGCCTTGGACTGAAGTACCATCCAGATATGTGTCAAAAATTGTATATCCAAACCTTCAAATAAACTTTCCCATTTTACTTATCTTTACCACAAAGAAAGCCGTACGTAGCCTATTCTACACTAATATTTAGAAGAGGTAAAGTTTTTTGTTTGTATGTTTGTAGTGGGTAATCTCAGAAATTACTGAACTGATTCTGAAAATTCTTTCACTGATATGAGCTGTGATATAGCCTTTATTTTATTTTAATAAAAATCCGCGCGAAGCCAGGGCAGGTCAGCTAGTATTTTGTAAAGAGATAAATTGTTTTCAATGAAACTTTATCTTCCATAAACAATATTATAAAATGATAAGGTATTTTTCCGCCCGAGATTTAACTCATTAAAACGTTATCGCCCAATAAAATGTTTTATTACCACTCTGTAAACTGAGTAGATGGTCCAACTCCATGCTATATAGATTAGATTAGGTGACATCATTAGAAACATCAGTACCTATTTAGGCACTTGTTCCACCGCGGGCGAGGAAGCAACTTGCTATCGACTATTCTCGCTAAAGAGCTGTCAAAGAGAAAACTCGCTCAGCGATGCTCTCTTGGCGGTCAGAACACGATCTCACAAAACAAAGAGACTCTCGCATGATACATATACTTATCATCAGTAGGCTTGTGTGTCTACAATCTTATTATGAAAAAAAAGTATCTTGGTACCTACGTGACTACTCTGCAAGTTATTAATACTCGTAGAACTACCAATTTTTGTGTTCTTTTTATTTGTATTGCAGATGGGAATATTTATCTACTCATAGGACGTCAGTATCGCTCATTTATAAACCCACTATCCATGTCTTTATCTACTTTAGTGGGTTAGGTAGGTTAGTAGGTACCCATACGCTTACAAGCAAGTGGTTGACAAGTGCAAGTAATCGCCCGTCGCACTTGCACACTCGCTTATAGCAACAAAATTATCCTAACTACGCACTCGCTAGAATGGTCCTTCGAAGACCTCCGATATTGCTTAACTGCTTTTACAGCCTGATCGACATCTTAAAATAGAGTAGAATAAGAGTAGGTACTACACCTGAAAGAAAAGGAGAAAGACAGCTAAACATACACGCTATAAATAACGGAATCAATGTATTTATGATGTAGCATCCTGCGGCTTCTTCCGCGCTCGACCATAAGGGTACTCCGAGGTCTTAAAGAGTATGTCATAGGCACTCTTTAAGACCTCGTAACAATGAGTAACTAGTACTTTAAGCGTCCCTTGTGAAAGGGCTTGCCCGGGGAAGTTTTACCACCATACCTGTTTCTGCCGCCAAGCAACATTGCTGTATTTCGGTTTGAAAGGTATGGCTACCGGTGAAATTACAGACACATGAGGCTTTACACCTGTATGCCAAGTTGATAGACGAAGGACAGTGAATCGTAGGGCACGTTTCTAAAGTGCGTGACCTACGAGGAAATACTTTGTTATAGGTGATGGTAACCACTTAAGATCAGGTGGGCCGAATGTTTGTTCCATCACCAGCTCGTATATTTTTTTTTAATGTCTCTCTGTTCTCCGAGGTCTTAACTCTTTACCAACGTCTATAATAAGACCGTTAAAGTTTTACTGCTGAAAGGCAATTATATATTCTGTGTCATCACACTTGCTTTTACTGCCGTAAGACAGATGTGGGTCGTATCGAGGGTTAAGTACGGGCTTGAAGTACGTTTTAATTATTTCGGTCAGGGTTTTCCTGGTAGCTGTTATGATTTAATAAGGGGGTTGAGTGCAGGCCTGTTCGTAATATAATACAAAATTCCCGCCCTATTTTAATAATTTTCGCGTAGGGTGATATTTTTGGAGCGCCACTGTGCATAAAATGCGCGGACTGAAAAGAAAATGGCGTTCAATCCGCTGAGTTGTAAAAAAACCTTTTTTGAAGAAGATCACACTAATATTATAAATGCGAAAGTTTGGATGTTTGTTTGTTACTCAATCACGTCGTAACGGCTGAACCGATTTCGTTGAAATTTGATATGTACGTAGATTATAACCTGGATTAACGTATAGGCTACTTTTTGTTGACAAACAACGCGTGCGAAGTCTCTGGCGGAATTACGTAGACTCTCGTTCGGGGTAAATATCTTATTCTTTAAGACTAGTTTTTCGAATCAAAATGGTATATACTTTTATCATCATCATTCTCAGCCCGTGTCGAGCCACTGCTGGGCACATGACTCTCCTTGTTTCTGCCATTCTTCCCGATTCTGTGCCAGTCTGAACCACGTACGACCCACGGTCTTATGGATGTCGTCGACCCATGTCGCTGGTGGACGTCCCCTATTTCGATACCCAGTTCTCGGCCTCCACTCTGTTAGTGCCTTAGTCCAGCTGTCCACTTGAGCCCCAATATTCGTTGCTGACGTCTTATACTTGGTCTGCTAGTCTCTTAGTATTTAGTCTGCTTGCGAATTTCGGTATTAGGAACTCGATCTACCGAGCATGGTGCACTCCATGGCTCTCTGTGTTACACTTATTTTGTGCACAGCCTCCTTCGTGAGCCTCCATGTCTCGGCACCATAAGTCATAGTTGGTAGGATACATTGGTTATAGAGACGTGTTTTAAGACATTGTGGAATACGCGTGGATTTTAGTATGTCATCTAGTTTGCTGAATACTTTTATACCTGTATAATAAATTCTAAAATAACTGTTTCCCTGTCGTCCTGCTACGTAATAACGTAACAGGACGACATACCGATCTTGATATTTAATATATAGATATCCACACTAACATTATAAATTCGAAGGTCTTACTGGAAAGTTAATAATGGAAAGTTTCAATAAATACCCAGTCCATTTCAGACTATCTATTGGAACTGTGTATAGGAGCACCACCTATTAATGGTAAGGTGAGACTTTGAAAACGGATTCTGCGAAATCCATTGTCAAGCGGACAAACTTTGTCCACCAGGAAACTTCCACTTGAACACTTAAGATGGAACCGTTAAGGCTGTTTTACATTGATCCATTTATATCGCTGGATCGATATGCAATTAGTAATGTCTACGATGATAAAATAAATAAGATTAAGAAAAATTATTTATTTCAAGCCATCGCGACTCAACCGCTGAGTAGGTAGATATTTTTTTTTATTCATTAAAATCACAAGGATCACTTTGAAACGTCAGGTTTACCGCCTGTTCCTCCGCGACCAAGCTAGGCAAGAAACAAGGCTGATTATTCTTTTTGATTAAATTCAAGTTCTAGATACAAAGTTTAAGAGTAGTAGAGTTCATTGTAAAATGTCTCGCCCGGGGAAGTACTACCACCATACCTATTTCTGCCGCCAAGCAGTATTGCTGTGATTTGAAGAGTATGGTTGCCGGTGAAATTACAGGCACTTGAGACTACACCTGTATGCTTCAAGTTAATGGACCCAGAGCCTGTAGCCAAGTTACATTCGCTTCTAATCGATTCGATTTCTACATTATGTTCATTGTCGATAGATCACGTGATATTTTCATAGCATATGTCAAATCAAATCCTGTAAATTTTCGGACTTATCAACTAGCGTCATCGCTAATTGATTGTAATTTGGCTAAGCCCTTAGGTCAGTGCAACGTAGGGCACATTTCTAAAGTGCGTGACCTACCAGGCAGTTCTCTGTTATAGGTGATGGTTACCTTAACATCAGGTGAGCCATAAACATGTTCCATCTCCATATAGCATAAAAAAACAATAATTATCTCAAGACTTAAAACCGGTCAACTTCTATTCGACTAGATCCTTTTAATATTGAAACTATTACATACCTTTAACTTCAGGCTACGTAATAAAATACTATTGGATCCTTTACTAGGTAGTAAGATCTGACATGTAATGTTTAAAACCCAATGCAAAATGAGGGGTGTTATAAGAAGGTATAAAATGTGAGCGACTAATATTATTTTATACTAGCTCACCCGCCCGCGGCTTCACACGCTTGAAAATTCCCGTTCCCGGGGGAACTTTGGGATAAAAACTATATAAAACACTCTTGTCAAAGTGACGCGACACTTCATGTAAATGATTTCACGTCAATGAAGGACGGTTAAATTATATGGATATAGTTCATACAAAAATACAATCGCGATTAAAAAATGGGGGGTGGGGGTAGGAGGGTGAAAAATACTTTACGACTGACTCATACCTACCAAATATACAAAAAAAATCATTATAATCAGTCTACCCGTTTCGGAGGAGTGCGACCACAAATACCGTGACACAAGATTTTTATATATTAGAAAGATTAGATGATCTATGTATCTGAACCATATTGAAGCAAATAACATGAATTGAATTGAATAAGTTTGACGCCTATACGTGTCTGACTATCTTTCCTATGTCCGTCTGTGTGACTGTGGAATCACAGTATAAAGAGACATGGCCGAAAAAAGTAGCCGAAAAAACCTCACGTGATTAAAGAACGACCCCAAACTAGAAACGAGTTGGTGAGCAAGTTTTTTCTTTGATAGCTTTTGTCACTGCGACAAACAAACTAGTAAAGACAGAGTTCTCGCTGACAGTGTCTGTATCTTTTATTGACAAGAAATAATTCATCAATTGTACGTTTTTTGAGAGAGAAAATAGTCGATATTCATTATTCTTTTTTTTTTAATAAATCTTATCTTTATCTTATCGGTCGTTGTCTATCAATATCCTAATAATATTAGGCAAATAATTAAAAACAGATTTATTTACATAAATTTACGTCTTATGACAATATTGGTTATATTGATCGAATATATACCTAACTTTAACCTAACCTGGAAGTTTCAGTCTTACCGTGCAAGACCGAATAAGCTATGAGGAAATTAAATTCCATTTTCATACATTTAAAATGTTCAAACTCAATCATTATTGTAAATACGGGATTTATCACACACTGTTTTATCGGTGTCCGTTCAAACTCATATATAAATGGTTTAAAAAAATTTTGTCTGCTACTGTGTACTTGAAACTGAAAAAAAAAATTATTTTCAAAAATCCTGTAAAAGGGTAGCTTTAAAAACCATCACAGTGCGGCGGCTGGAGAAGTGCCTCCCTCTGATGGTAATGGCTATGCAGATTATTACCTATTTGTTAAAAGCTCCATACAGATAAACCTGGATTTAAATATCCAACCTTATTTGCCGACACCAGCATATCGTTATATTAAGCACAAAATAGAGCCCATTACTAGACCAGAACTCGTAAATTTTGTAAACCTGATCACGCGCAAATAAGCGATATACAGGGTGTTAGGTAATATACTGACGATATTCAAGTGACGGTTTGTCAAACCATAAAATAAGACTTTAAAAAAAACTACTAGTTATATAATATTATAAAATTTTAAAGAAAATCGACTAAGTTTAGGTGATTAATTCGATATAAAACTTACTACTTACTCTTGCAATCGATATCCAAAAATAAAGGCCGATTTTATATCTCTTTCGGAGATGGCTGCGGGGTTTGGGTTAGAAAGGGACAACAAGAGATATCTCGAGACGTCACCAATACAGTATCTGTGATTAGATGGCAAGCGTTATGTAATAGCACAATATAAGTTTAATAAAGTGTTTGTTTTTACATGCCAAAATAAATTTCACATTTCTATGGTAGCAATTTTTTGTGCGTATATTATCAAACGAAGAGAGGCCTATGCCCAGCAGTGGGATGAGAAAGGCTGACAATGATGATGATGATGATATTATCAAACACCCCACAATTATATTTAGAGTTCACCGAAATAAATACGCGATAGAGCCTAATAAAGATTAATAGAGAAATTCGGGAAAAATTGAATTAGCCCATTGTTTTTCATACAAAAAATACCTAATTGTTTTCTGTAATTCATGAGTGTTCATCATCCTTAGAAATAATATTTGAAAATCACACGATTCTGAGATTTGAATTTATCAAATATTTTACGTCAGTATGAAAACGTTACGTACCTACATATCTGTTTTTCCTAAAGAATACAATCCGGATATCTTTAAGGTAAGAGTAAATAGGTTTCTTCTAGATCTCCGTGCTTCATCTTAGACCACATCATCGCTTACCATCAAAGAGTGTAAAAAAATAAAAATAAACGTGTAGCTCATTTAGGGTTCCGTATCGAGAAAGATGGAATCTTTGTAAGATCACTTACTTTTGCGGCTGTCTTCTGTCAGTCAACGTTATCCTCGCGAGGGCAGTGTTAGGTCTTTATTTTGGCTAAAAGAAATAAAGGACTTTTTTGGATTTATGTAAGCCACTCAAAAATATTTACTTATCTTCAAGTTAAACCTCAGATGATTCTCACCTGCCAAAAGTTGTCAAGAGATCGTTTTATTTAGAGATAAGACCGTTTAACCCTAGAGTGGTCGCGTGGATTACCTATGTAATCCACACTTACGGAATTGTTAAATTCTCAAAAACCGCTAACGTAAATTACGAGCGCTTCTAGGTACTTCAAGTTAAATAATGGACAAACGCACTCAGTGCAGCGCGTGAGATTTTCTTGTAATTATCTAGAAACCACAGCGACAACGTCAGCACAGACACCAACTCGATCCATAGGTCGCTGCCACGACTGCGGAAGAAGCCGCTATAAAAGCACTCGAAAACTATGCAACACGTGCAAAAAGTTAATTTGTGGCGATCATTCGAATGTTGTATGTCTGTCTTGTTTAGAAAACGTTAATTAGTATTTTTGATTTTTTGTGCCATTTTAGAGGTTTTTTTTGTTTTGTTGATTTTTTTTATACTCAGACGTTGTGATTCATTTTTATTGATTGCTTTTAATATAACAATACTTAATAACACTACATATTACAATAAGAATTAAACATAGTTGAAGCTCAAGTGTATTTTTATTTGAATTTATAAATGGTATACAATAGTACTCCACGCGACCAATCAGGTCAGGTTTTAGTACGCGACCACTGTAGGGTTAAACATGTGCGGCCTGTATCCTACGGCTCCCGGCTTTGTCTGTCCATTTAGTATGGAGAGGAAGGGAATGAGGATTGGGGGGTCCAACACTACGCTTTCCAAATACGTGTATAATTGAGTGTTGAGTGTGACAACCCTAAAATATAGTAAAGTATTTGCGGCAAGTATGATTGTAATAATATCCTCACAGGCAAGCGTTTATCATTTTTCACAACATGCTGATTGGTTCAATAAAATCAATCGCGGTGTGATCATTTATTTCTTTTTGTCACTGAGTATCAATGTGTTTTTGTTTTCGTCTGTAAAAATAGACGTAATTGTAAGACCTTGTGTTTATCTAGGTTTAGTTATAATATATGTATGTGTCTTGGACATTAAATTAAACTTCTCCCTCTACCAAATATGCACTACCTAAAATAACTGTTCGCATTACACAAAGGTTAATTGGAAGAGAAATGCTATCTAGCATTAAGTTCGCCTACGTACAGATTTTTATTTTGTGCAATAAAGAATTTTCATTCATTCATTCATTCACTATGTGATCAGTATTAACCTAATACGTTATTAAAAAGTCAACCTTTATTTCTTCTATTCTTTTTTGCATCGCTTTGAAAATACGACCGTAACTTAATACCTACATAATAATGTAAAGTACATGAATGAATTACTCTTTATTGCACACCAAACAAAAATACAGTAACAAAAGAAATAAACAATAAACAACGGTACAATGGGCGGTCTTATTGCTAAAAGCGTTCTTTTCCAGACAACTTTTGGATGGACAGGATAAACAAAAAAACCAAAAGACGGCGTTGTAAGAGTACCTTTACACATAAACAGAACCCACAAAATAAAATATACCTACTGATTATACTAATAAACATAAACTTAACTACATAAAATAATATATAAATAAACAACACTACATCCGAGGACGATCTCCGTGGTGTAGTGGGCGAATAGCCGGCTGAGACGCAGGAGGTAGCAGGTTCGATTCCCGCCGCGGAACAAATGTTTGCATGATCATCAGATATTTGTTCCTGATCCGGTTGTTTCTCTATATATTATAAGTATATATTTACAAAAAAAAATTGTATATGAGTATTCTATCAGGTATCTGGTTCCTATAGCTCTACTTAGTTTGGGGCTAGATAGCGCTGTGTGAAATGTCCAGCAATATTTATTTAGTTACATATGAAGGATAAATAACATACACTAACTAGTAGTTACGAGACAACGAAAGAAAATGGTGCCAGTACATATTTTATAACTTATAATAAATATCATTAAACTTAATAATAATTAAATTAATTGACGACCTCCGTGGCGCAGTGGGCGAATAGCTGGCTGAGACGCAGGAGGTAGCGGGTTCAATTCCCACCGCGGAACAAATGTTTGCGTATGATTTACAGATGTTTGTTCCGGGTCTGGATGTTTTTCTATACCTATATTATAAGTATGTATTTACAAAAAAAAGTATATAAGTATTCTATCAGTTATCTGGTTCCCATAATACAAGCTCTGCTTAGTTTGGGGCTAGATAGCGCTGTGTGAAATGTTCAGCCATAAAAAAAAATTCGGTACTCAATCTGTAATTATTTTCATGTTCGTCGCATTGGATATACGTAGAAGCCCTCGACTAAAACTGTGTACACAATTATAGGGAAATTTAATAAGACTAAATATACCTGCCTTGTATATTTTGCGGTAGTAAAACATTTTCTGTTTTTGTATGCTATGGCCATACAAAAAGGGTAACATCAGCAACTCCGGCAAGATGGAGTGACGACTTGCGCGCTGTAGCGGGCAATGATTGGATGAGAAGAGCTGAGGATCGGGCTCAATGGCGCACCCTGGGAGAGATCTACGTCCAGCAGTGCTATAGGTTGATGATGATGATGATGAAGCATTATTCTGGTATTATGAACTCGTGCCTAATATTTTTTTTTGTTTTTGTATTATCTGGCGATGGAACACGCATATGGACCACCTGATGTTAAGGTCACGCTCGTTAGAAACGTGCCCTACGATGCACTACTCTGCGTCTATCAACTTGAGGCATACATAGGTGTAAAGCCTCATGTGCCTGTAATTTCACCGATAACCATACCCTTCAAACCGAAACACAGCAATGCTACTTGGCGGCAGAAATAGGTAGGCACTACCTCCGGGTCCTTTCACACAAGGAACTCTACTACTTCACAAGAAACTCTACTACTTCACAAGGAACTCTACTACTTCACAAGGAACTCTACTACTTCACAAGGAACTCTACTACTTCACAAGAAACTCTACTACTTCACAAGGAACTCTACTACTTCACAAGAAACTCTACTACTTCACAAGGAACTCTACTACTTCACAAGGAACTCTACTACTTCACAAGAAACTCTACTACTTCACAAGGAACTCTACTACTTCACAAGAAACTCTACTACTTCACAAGGAACTCTACTACTTCACAAGAAACTCTACTTCTTCACAAGGAACTCTACTACTTCACAAGAAACTCTACTACTTCACAAGGAACTCTACTACTTCACAAGAAACTACTACTTTACAAGGAACTCTACTACCTAAGAAGGAACTCTACTACTTCACAAGGAACTCTACTACTTTACAAGAAACTCTACTATTATTAATGCACTTAGTTTATTTAACTTACGAGTATTCATGCGACATAACATCAACATGTTTCCTTACAACCCAGACAAATGAAAGCTAATCTGACGTAAATGAGCAATTTGTGTTCAGGAACCAGCAATTACTCGCAACGACAATACTTCCTCTGTTATAAACATGGATGAGCAGGCAGTTAATCGTTCATAAATAATTTCTGCATTACCAGTGTATTGACCACTTCTTTCCTGTGTATTAAGACTGACTAATTATGAAGACGGTGTAGTACCAAGTATTTTTAAAACTTTCGCGATCACAGTACAACACAAAATGGTACAGGTTCAGAACAAGCCTTCTTTAAAATCCTGTTTCAGGCACCAGGCTGCACCTGCTTCTTGGAGGATGAAAGCTCTTGTTAAAATTATTTCATGTAGGATATCTACTGCTTTCCAAAACATGAAGATGCGTTACAAAAACCATGTCAACAGCTTTTAGATTTTTTATTCATGCTACAACAACATTACAATAAAATGTGCTAAAATTACATACGAGTATGTTATAATGTAAAATAATATTAAGTTTATCGAACCGTTCAAATTACCAACACAAATACATTGATAAATGCGCGGACTGTGATATCGATAGATTAGGTTATTACTTTTTTATTGGACTCCACGTTATTGACTGTATAATGAATACATATTTACTATGTATTTTAACCTTCTATTTGCCGATGATATCGTAGTCACGGTCGAATCGCTGGAACACTTCGGCAAGAGATGATCTCGATAGTTTCCCAACAGGTAGGCCTTAAATGAACAAGACGAAAATCATGTCGAATGCCCATGTGGCGCCCACCCCGGTATCAGTTGGGTACTTTAATCTCGAAGTTGTTGAAGAGTACGTCTACCTAGGACAAACAGTTCAGTTAGGCAGGTCCAACTTAGAGAAAGAGGTCCAAGAATCCAGCTCGGCTGGGCAGCGTTTGGGAATCTACGAGACGTCTTCTCGTTCAAAATAGCTGTCTGAAGACGAAAGTCCTAGATCAGCGTTTGTTACCAGCGTTGTCCAAACGTGGTTTCCAATTATGGCCCTTATAGGAAGGCTCAAGGTCGCGCAGCGTGCTATGCTTGGTGTTTCTCTACGAGATCGAATTAGAAATACGGAGCTTCGTAGACAAACTAAGGCCACTGACATAGCTCAGAGGACTACCAAGCTGAACTGGCTGTGGGCGGGGAACAAAGTTCGAAGAACTGTCGGCCGTGGGGACAGAAAAGTCGAGTTGAGGTCCCTTATTGGAAAGCGCAGTGTAAGTCCTCCACTAGATGGAAGGATGACCTGATAAAGGTTGCTGGGAGCGATGGATTCAGGCCGCACAAGAGCGGTCGCAATAATACGCATAACATTGCGTTTCAATTTCAAGTGCGTGTCAGTTAACAGCTGAGCTTGTTCACGGTAGCCGAACAGCAAGCATTAATGATTTAATATTACGTGAGCGTTCAGCGCATTGAGAGTAATGACAGATGAAAGTGAATTACTAAGGCCAATGCGCTTGAATCGCCAAAACGAACACGCAAGTGTTCAGCAGTTCACGTGCTAAACACTTGCTACCTGTTAACTCTCAAGGCCACCGTGACTTAAGGTTCCTTGCAGGTAACCGTTCTTACCTGCTGTAATATACGTATAAAAAAAAAGTGTACTTGTAGTAAATCAATTTAAGGTTTTATTTTAGGCTAAGGTCTCTTATAGGAATCTTTAAGGGTCGTAGAATATGTTAATTAATATCCTGTAACTATTTTATTGTTGCCTGAATCAAACAATTTATTATTAAACTACCTTCCGCCAGCGGCTTCGCACGCGTTGTTTGCCAACAAAAAGTAGCCTATGTGTCCAGGTTATAATCTACGTACATACTAAATTTCATCGAAATCGGTGCAGCCGTTACGACGTGATTCAGTAACAAACGAACAAACATTAAAACTTTCGCATTTATAATATTATTACTAGCTTCCGCCCACGGCTTTGCACGCGTGGGTTGTCAATTAAAAGTAGCCTATGTGTTAATCCAGATTATACTACTACATATGTTGCTGAAAGAGTAACACACATCCACACATACATGCATACAAACTTTCGCTTTTATAATATTATTACTAGCTTCCGCCCACGGCTTCGCACCCGTGGGTTGTCAATTAAAAGTAGCCTATGTGTTAATCCAGATTATACTACTACATATGTTGCTGAAAGAGTAACACACATCCACACATAAATGCATACAAACTTTCGCTTTTATAATATTATTACTAGCTTCCGCCCACGGCTTCGCACCCGTGGGTTGTCAATTAAAAGTAGCCTATGTGTTAATCCAGATTATACTACTACATATGTTGCTGAAAGAGTAACACACATCCACACATAAATGCATACAAACTTTCGCTTTTATAATATTATTACTAGCTTCCGCCCACGGCTTCGCACCCGTGGGTTGTCAATTAAAAGTAGCCTATGTGTTAATCCAGATTATACTACTACATATGTTGCTGAAAGAGTAACACACATACACACATAAATGCATACAAACTTTCGCTTTTATAATATTATTACTAGCTTCCGCCCACGGCTTCGCACCCGTGGGTTGTCAATTTAAAGTAGCCTATGTGTTAATCCAGATTATACTACTACATATGTTGCTGAAAGAGTAACACACATCCACACATAAATGCATACAAACTTTCGCTTTTATAATATTATTACTTGCTTCCGCCCACGGCTTCGCACCCGTGGGTTGTCAATTAAAAGTAGCCTATGTGTTAATCCAGATTATACTACTACATATGTTGCTGAAAGAGTAACACACATCCACACATAAATGCATACAAACTTTCGCTTTTATAATATTATTACTAGCTTCCGCCCACGGCTTCGCACCCGTGGGTTGTCAATTAAAAGTAGCCTATGTGTTAATCCAGATTATACTACTACATATGTTGCTGAAAGAGTAACACACATCCACACATAAATGCATACAAACTTTCGCTTTTATAATATTATTACTAGCTTCCGCCCACGGCTTCGCACCCGTGGGTTGTCAATTAAAAGTAGCCTATGTGTTAATCCAGATTATACTACTACATATGTTGCTGAAAGAGTAACACACATCCACACATACATGCATACAAACTTTCGCTTTTATAATATTATTACTAGCTTCCGCCCACGGCTTCGCACCCGTGGGTTGTCAATTAAAAGTAGCCTATGTGTTAATCCAGATTATACTACTACATATGTTGCGTGAAAGAGTAACACACATCCACACATAAATGCATACAAACTTTCGCTTTTATAATATTATTACTAGCTTCCGCCCACGGCTTCGCACCCGTGGGTTGTCAATTAAAAGTAGCCTATGTGTTAATCCAGATTATACTACTACATATGTTGCTGAAAGAGTAACACACATCCACACATACATGCATACAAACTTTCGCTTTTATAATATTATTACTAGCTTCCGCCCACGGCTTCGCACCCGTGGGTTGTCAATTAAAAGTAGCCTATGTGTTAATCCAGATTATACTACTACATATGTTGCTGAAAGAGTAACACACATCCACACATAAATGCATACAAACTTTCGCTTTTATAATATTATTACTAGCTTCCGCCCACGGCTTCGCACCCGTGGGTTGTCAATTAAAAGTAGCCTATGTGTTAATCCAGATTATACTACTACATATGTTGCGTGAAAGAGTAACACACATCCACACATAAATGCATACAAACTTTCGCTTTTATAATATTATTACTAGCTTCCGCCCACGGCTTCGCACCCGTGGGTTGTCAATTAAAAGTAGCCTATGTATTAATCCAGATTATACTACTACATATGTTGCGTGAAAGAGTAACACACATCCACACATACATGCATACAAACTTTCGCGTTTATAATATTAGTGGGATAGTGTTATTCAAGCTACTGTACCTACTATTCAAATTAGGAACCAAATAACTGTTATAATATACTTTATGCACAAATTTTACACATATAATTATACAAATATTTATAATAGATAGAATATCTGTAGATCATGCAGAAATTTGTTTCGTGGCGGGAATTGAACCCGCAACCCGAATTGAACCCGCAACCCGAATTGAACCTGCGTCTCAGTCAGCTATTCGCGCACTGCGGCACGAAGGTCGTCGAAGTTCACTGTAGGTTATTTGAACGAACAATATTCACGAAATCGATAAAATTCGAGGACAATGTGAATTCAGCACATACCTTTACTTTAGTTTAACGAAAATTATTCGATATTGAAAACGTAAATAATTTAGGGTTCAAAAGTCGAATGGCAAAAACGGCATTTGATTTCTTATTTGCACGGGCCATAATAGACACGAGATTTAAATGTATATATTGTAAAACAAGATGTTTGAACTTGCCTCTCACTGCCCGCTAGTGAGATATGTACATTAGTACGAGCAGCATAACTAGTACTATTTAAATAATGCACCTATAATAAATAAATGTTGCTGGATATTTCACACAGCGCTATCTAGCCCCAAACTAAGCAGAACTTGTACTATGGAAACCACTTATATACATTTTTTTTTGTAAATACATACTTATAATATATAAAGAAACAACCAGACCCGGAACAAATATCTGTAGATCATGCAAACATTTGTTCTGCGGCTATGTACCATAACTAGTCCTAGTTTTTTAAAAATATTTTTCTGTAATCTAATTTACGATTTTATTTTTCAGGTAAGGCCAATATACAAACAAATCGTCAGTTGGTTTATTTGATGCCAATACATAGATAAGTAAGTACAGTCAGCGTTATAAGTTAATTTTTATATATTTTGTGATTTTAAAATCTAATTTTTCAAGAAAATATTTGTAACATTGAGTTTTTGACACATTATAAACAGTTTAATAAAATAACTAGCATTGTATCTTAAAATCGAGATATTTTTCTACTATGTACGAAATATTTGGATTTTTCGATTCTCAATTTATTAGTAAACTAGCTGTTGCCCACGACTTCGTACGCGTTACACTACTACTACATATTTAAAGTCTTTAAGATCAGCGGTTTACGCTGTGCGTTGATTTTCAGTCAGTCTGTCAAAACCCGTTATGATTATTTAATATATTGATGATAATATTGTTGATTAAGCCGCCCATTGTATCGTTATTTATTGTTTATTTCCTTGATTCCGTATTTTTGTTTGGTGTGCAGTAAAGAGTATTTCATTCATTCATTAAGAACGGTCAATTTCCCCATCTTCAGACGCTGGTAGTCAATTGTATCGTGAAACGTCTCGCAGAAACAATTTAATAGAACCTAAACACGATACATCTACTGTTACCCATTAATAAGTTCTGTAGATTCCCTCCTGGCTCCATCATCAGACCCTGATGGTCTTACCATGATAAAATGTTTCATTCGTTACCTATAAAAAGCATTTATGCAAAATTTTTTAATTGTTCGTAATTGCAATTAACATTGTTTTAGAACAAACTACAACATCCCTTTTCAACCCTAGGAGGTGATTTTCAAAAAAAGTAACTAGCCATATTTTATTATGTACCTTGATAAGTATTTATGCAAAGTTTTACATTTATTAACCTCAGGAATAACGTTTTACCATAAAAAGTTCAACACCCCTTTTCACCCACCCAGGCCATGATTTTTGAAAAACAAAAAAATACCATTTCTCTTATTTTTGTTAAAAATATATTTGCTAAGTTTCAAGTTTATAAATCCTGGAACCACTGTTTTTCATACAAACGTAAAACCCTCTTTTAACTCTTTTCTTTTATGGGTTGAATTTTATAAAATCCTTTCTTAGTACACCCCTACGCATCAAGACAAACATACCCTCTAAATTTCATGTTTCTACGACCAGTGGTTTAGGCTGTGCGTTGTCTGTCAGTCAGTCAGGACTTTGATTCTTATATAATAGCTACTACTAGCTGACCCGGCGAACTTCGTACCGCCTAGACATGCAAATGACGCGGGCTGCTAATGTGCGTCGCAGGTAGAATTGTCAATCGGCCATCATTAGCTGCATCTATGTATGAGAAAAATAATTCTTTTCATATTTTTTTTTTGCGTGAATTTTTCCGACATTTGTTCTGTTATTCGAGGCGGGGACAAATCCAACAAATCAAAGATCTTCAAAATCGGTCCAGCCGTTCTTAAGTTATAAATGGTGTGACTAACCCGACTTTGTTTTATATAGATAATAATCAACTTATATCGCAACAAAGAATGGAAATAAACGATTTTATACAGGACTCAGTAATAATGTAAGTGAAAAGCAAACATTATTACCCGAATTGGAACCCAAACAGCGTATCGATTACGGCCGATGACGCACCGTTTTCATTCATTATGGACCACCTGCCGCACACCTACATATGTAATGTCTATAAACACATTACAGACAAATCGATCCTCAAAAAGCTTCCACATACTCAACCTCATCATAAGTACATAAGTGCACTCCATTACTCCTATTACCCACATAGATACTACGGCCTCCATTTCCGCGCTATGACACAGATAAATAGTACCTTCATACAGGATTGTCACTAAGAAAGGAATCGGTCAAGTGCTGGCTAAACTCACACACGCAGGATTCTGTACAGTTTTGTATTTTTTAAATTATCGACATTGAAAGAAAGAAACGAAGAAAGAAATATTTATTCCAGACAATAGAAAAAACTAAATAAAATGACTGTCTCGGGATTAACATCCGTTAAAAAAGGCGTATTAAGGTCACCGCTCACTACATCAACCCGGCACCCGACCCGCACCGCCTCACCTCGAGTGGTTAGTATTCTTTATATGAAGTTGTATGAACGTGCGTTCACTGCATGACCTCCAGATTCCAGCGTTGACCGCGCGCGGCCCGCGAGTGATTCACCCGAGCACAATGCGGCGGCGATGCTTCGCTCCTCGCCTACTTGTCATTTCCAGCCTTTCTTTCTAACGTGTCGGTGTCCACCCGTTGACTGCGCGAGGTCCACTGGTTGGCCACGCGGCGTTCACTGGCAATAACGAGGCGTCCACCCGTGGCCCACCCGCTGTCAGCGAGTGAACGCCGAGCGGCGAGGCGGTGCGGGTCGGGTGCCTGGTTGATGTAGTGAGCTGTGACCTTTTAACGGATATTTATCGCGTACGTAATATTGTATTATAAAATAAATATTGTTTATAATAAATCCATAAGAATTACGATTTATGAGATATAGCCGAAACACAGTTTTTTTTATGGAAGTTGCTATATTTTATGAATGTTATTAATTTGTTGAATTTCCGGCTACAACTAGAAATCTGTCACACAAATGTCTATTATATTTGAAGCTAGGTATGTTATATCTAAAAAAGAGTGCAATAAAGCTTTTTTTCATTTGAAATCGACTTAGTGGTACAGGCTTAAAGAAACTCGACGATGCGAGTATCCACAATGGCCGGGAGTGAAGTGTCTAATCACTTTTCTTTGCGACTACACCTTTGATCGATTTTAGAGGGTGTTGTCGTGGCGGGCTTTGTTAGCGAAAGTGTTTGAACTCGCCGAAGAATAGAAGCGTACCTATAGTTTTATTTTACTTCTTCTTAGCGTGTCGATGCTTCATAAAACTTAAATGTGTTTGATAAAATGTTGCCACCTGAATCGCACTGTTTGTGGCTCCGATTAGTTTACCTCGTGCAGATGTTTGGGCACAAGGGGCACCAGTAAATGTGACATGGACTGTGTTGGAGCACAGCAATCACATGCTGTTAGGCTCGGATTCCTGAAACCCCATTTACACATGTTAAATCTGCAGCGACCAACTTGGGTGCTGAGTCGGTTAAGAGACTTCTACAGTGGCCACTGCAGATTGTGTCCTGGGGGGAGCCTTTCTTGTGGGGAGATGAAATCAGGAGGTGGAGGGGGTTTCTCCTTATACAGTTACGTCTGGTGACAACAGGGTCGTCATTTGTCGCCTGTGTTTTGAGCTGGAAGTTTTTTTTTACTTAAGATCCCAACTAATTTAAAAAATCTCCGTCTGATATAGGAAAAAAAGGATTTCCTTAGCAAAAGTAAAGCAAAGCAAGCATAGATAACCGTCTATTATATCATGCTTTTATGTGATATTCTCTGAATATTTAATCTAATCTTTAAAAACAAAATTAAATTATATTTTGATGAACTAAGCTTGCGACGTTATAACAAGCCCGATTTGACGTCTGTGATTTTTCTCGTCGTGATAACTATAAACGGACGTCCACACAAGAAGTCGAAAAATTAACCATAAGTAATGCCAAAATTATTATGATATCCGACGCTATTCCAATGTTGTATCATTGGGGCCAATGCCGTAGAGCTGCAATCGTTTTTACCACTAGGGAACCAAACAAAATCGATTATTACAAAAAATCGAAACATTTAGTAAACTTGATTGTTGCGATTGTTTTTAACCACTTCGGAACCAAACAAAATCGATTATTACAAAAAATCTAAACATTTAAGTACTACACTTTAGATTTATAAAAACAGAAACGTATTTTTATATTTTTAAGGTTTTATACATATCGTATAAACCCACATATACAAAACATAGGTTTTATAAGAATCGATTATAAATGTTGATGCACTCACAAAGAGGGGTTTTCATCATTATTTTATCAGTGTAATAAAGAATTTTCTAATATAATCTACATACTATTATTATCGTCAATATTTTCTTGAATGAAAAACGATGTAAATTATGTACATATAGCCAAGCTAGTTCGATATTAATTTAACCTAAGTTAAACTAAACGATAATAAAGTCTTGTACAATTCATCCAAATGTGTCAAGAATCAGTTTTTCTAGTAACCGATTTTTTATTTCTATTCTAGTTCCCATCTCTACTCTCTATATTTTAGCAACGTCAAATCGGGCCTCTTAGAATGGCAGGAGTTAAATTAGCAGTACATCGCAAATTATGTTAAATTTGTGAAAACAAATGATTGATAAAAATGCCCGAAGCTGGGTTATCTTGTTTGATAACCCACGGCCAGTTATAACTTGACCAAGATAACTTGAGCGTTCGCTAGGAAGATTTCCAAGGTTCCAATGTCTCAAGTAGACTATGTCAGTTCGAAAGTTTTGTCTAGATCAGGGTTTCCCAACCTTTTTTTGCCTGGCGCCCCTACGAATTATAAAAATATATTTTCATGCCACCATATTTGTTTCATTGCTTCAATAAAAAACACATCACTTATTTTCATGACATTTATTTCCCACGAAAATTAAATCACATCTTTGCTGTTATTAACGGTACGCGCACGCGCGGATGGAGCAAGAGCTTGCCTTGTTTAGTACAATGAATAATCGAATTAGTGGTATAGTAGTTAGTTCGCCCGATTGGAACTAGGTGGCGGGACTAAATCTGTGGGTTAGTGTTAAATCATGAACATTAATGAATAGGTAGATTAAAATGTCGGAACACATTATGGATCTCTACGCCCCCGCCCAGGGTGGCGCGCCCCACAGGTTGGAAAGTCCTGATCTAGATGCTAGGAAAATGGATAACAACATAGGAGCAACTTAAATTAGTATCCAGCTTACCGATAAGGTATAGTTTTGCCGGTTTCTTTCTTAAACTCAAACTTTTCCGTGTATATTATGAAGATTCTCTGTAAAGTTCTTGTGCAGTTTTTAATCAGAAAAGATTTCCAATAAGTCTTACTTTGCGATAACCTGTTAGTAATAATCATGGAGTAGCCTTGGGATAGTAAAACCTTATTTTGTTTTTGTCGTTAAGATTAATTTCAATGCAAAATACATAACTATTTTAAAGACACGGCGCGCGGTTAATCTTGTCACTATGCGAAAGTGTGATTTTGGGTTGTTATATTTTCACAGAAAATAACCTTAGCGTAGGCCTATACTTGAAAGAGACCTTAACCAAAATTAGTGTAATTCTTAATTAAAATATATTATAAACTAGCTGTTGCCACCGGCTTCGCCCGCGTTGTTCTGGGATGCAAAAATACATATAGAAACTTTGATATCCCATTTTTATCCCATGGGAACTGATTAATGGGATAAAAAGTGGCCTATGTGTTAATCCAGGTTATAATCTACGTATATACCGAATTTCATCGAAATCAGTTCAGCCGTTCCGACGTGATTGAATAACAAACAAACATCTAAACTTTCACATTTATAATATTAGTGTGATTTGATGAATGAATAAAAACTCTTTATCATCTTACGAGCTAGACACGAGTTTAAAATAAATTAAAAAACAAATAAATGTAAGAATAAGGGGTAGTAATTACCGCTTATGTTAAAGTCATTTATGTAATTCGATTTAGTAAGGAAATAAAAAAAGATTTTTATTATTTATTTATTTAAACCTCAGCGTATAACACCGCTTATTAAAGATTTCTCTTTATTGACAGGAAATAAATCCATCTCTGAAACAAACGTCCAATGCAGAAAGTCAGGGAAACCACAAATGTATATTACGAATGATACATGTCTGTCTATCTGTCTAATAAATCTTGTTGGTAACCTCATACATAAAACACCGCGTGCACGCTCGTTACAAAAAATAATGTTTATGCCGTCTTTTATTTTTATTAAAAAAACATTAATTGTGCATTTATTGTCATGCACCTTAGAAACGTGCCCTATGATGCACTGCCCTGCGTCCATCAACTTAGGAATACAGATGTAAAGCCTCATGTGCCTGTTCACCGGCAACCATACCTTTCAAACTTAAACACAGCAATGCTGTTTGGTGGCAGAACTAGGTATGGCGGTAATACTTCCCCAGGCGAGCTCTTTCATTTTTGATTGATTTGTTCTTTTAATTTTTGATTGGGGACAAAATAGGGGAAGTTTGCTGTAGCGTTATTTATCGACGGATTTCAATCAAATTTGAGAGGCGCAATAACGACTTCATTCTACACAAGATGTTGCGAAAAAAAAAAAAAAAGGGGAGTGGAGGGGGGGGGGGAAAGGGGGAAGTTTGCTTTAACGCGTTACCTATACATGGACGGATTACAATTTTTGAATTCGGAAAATTTATACCTACCTATACAAATTAGGCTACACAGTCCTCTCCGCCTTCACGAGACGAACTCGTAAACACCAGATTAGACCTCCTAGGACCAAGGGAACGCGATTAATCGCTAAAACTTATACCAATATTTTGCTCAAAAGGCTACCTACATAGGTAAGCCTATTGGAAAATTCAAGCACCTGAAATTAGATTTAAAATTTGACTTTGTTCGTTAATTTTATTTTGTTGCGCAAATTACTTTTTGTACTTGGGACGCGAGGTCTACTGTTCTCACAGAACCACTAGCAGTAAATGTTATACCTATTGCACTGTTATCGAAATCACTGCTGCACGCATTGAGGTGTATATCAAAACTCACTTTCACGCGATGTGTTCAACTTTTTTTGTGCGGAATTTTTTAACATTTTCCATTTTTATTAGACGCATGTCTTAGTCTAGTTTTTATGGTATAATCGTTTAATTGGTCACGCGCAGAAGTCAGTAAATGAGTAACGAATGCAGCAAAGGCGTTCACGCTTAACATTATGAATTTATCTGAAAATATAAATATATAATAATATTTTCGATTAAATTCATTATGTAAAAAATCACAAGAAACACGTTGAAACGTCAATTTTACCGCCTGTTTCTCCGCGACCAATCCAGGAAAGAATCAGGCAAAAAACAAGGCTGGTTATTCCATGATCCATGATGCCCAACTCCAGTTGGACACTTGGCCAGACGTAGTGACGACAGGTGGACTAAGACTAACATAGTGGAGGCCGAGAACTGGGCATCGAAATAGGGGACGCCCACCAGAGAGATGGGTCGACGACATCAATATCGACATCGACCGTGGGTCGTACGTGGTTCAGACTGGCACAGGATGATTAATAAATATTGTTGGATAATCAAATATTGGTTATTAAGTGAAACCCCTGAAATTTGATAGTTTGAAATGTATAAATACATGAACAGAAAGAACATTGCAGTATTTAATCAATATATAAAAAATAGATTAGAGTAGAAAATTCTTTATTGCACTAATAAAATAAAACATATGCGAACTTAATGCTAATTAGCAAAAATACAAAACAAATACAAAATGTGCTTAACACTCTTAAAGATTTCTTCGCAATAAACCGGAAGTCAAAAGTCAAACTACGTTTATTCGCGCAACGAATCGCATATTAAACGCGAGTCCACAAAGGGCGGCGTTAATTGCTAAAAGCCTGATTCTATCAAAAATGCTCTTCAGTAGCGTACTCGTAATTAAGAAGAAAAATTGCCTCCATTTCGTTGTCTTAGGAAATATCGGTACTGATGGAACTCGATTTGTAGAAATCACATCGAGAAGCAGACACAAGTAAATTTTTATAAACCAATTTCCATCAAACATTATTTATTTTATAATTTATCCATATATAATAGATTACATACAAAAAAAAAGTCGGTGCGTTAGTATTTGAATTTATTTATTTCTCGTAAGAAAGTGCACATTTAAAATACTAAAGTACACGTATTACAAAGTTAAATTGTATAAATAAAATAATAAGATACAGTAATGCAAATAAAAAAAGCATGTGTGCAATTCACACGTGGTAGAATTGAAACCTTCAAATACCACGCGCATGTGCTTGGAATCTACCGACTCACTCTCTCCTACTTTCTACCTTTGTGTATCTTTTTTTCTCTCTCCCTCTTGCGTTGGAATATTGGACGCTACTCGTTGCTAACACTCGCGCTGGCCTGCAAAAGGTATACTACGCGCATGCGTTCGAGTGCCACGCATTCACTCTCGCTCTGTCTCTTTCTATTCCCCCTCCCCAGGAGCGTTGAACGTTTAACGCAACAGTGCTTTCACACTCCCTCCATGGTAGCGTTAAAGGTTTAACGCAATCTTGTTGGAAGTCGCATTAGAAGTTTCACTTCAAAAAATATTAGACTATGTTATAATATTCTTTCAACATGTGCCGAGCTCTTAGGCCCTGTGTATCTCGCACCTGGCAAATTGTATATTTAATATACCGAATTATTATAGTGTAGGTGGAATATTTATATTGTCGAATATAACATTGGTAGTGGTTCCATGCCTGTCAGTCACTTGGGCATTGTCTTATCGAGCTGCGTTCGCTAATCGATATATCTTTATGGGCTTGCTGACGGTTCTATTAGCCACTATTACGGTCGTTCTGACCCCAAGACTGTTCTGGGTTAGGCCTTTAGTAGATAGATAATGCACTCCTATTACTGGGATTTCGATCGTCTAAAGATAATGGGGGAAATTATGTTGGCACAAACTAAACTAGTGGTTCGCCCCTGAACTGAGATCTCGCGAGTCTCCTATAAAAACAAAAAATATTGCTTGTAATCTTTGACAATCAAAATAGTGCCACGAAATGCATTACCATGATAGTTGACCTACAGTTTTATTCAAATTATAGGTAACGGGAATTCATGTTAATTGGTTACTCTTTTTAGGGGTTGAAATTGCAGTTACTCTAGATTTCAGACTTTTCCCTATATTTGTATTAAACTAATTTTAGCACTGGTCACTGGTGTACCCTGTGAATTTCGTCAGTTCAGTTTTTATTATGGCTAATAACTCAAAAACTAAAGGACTAAACTAATAATAAAAACGGGGTCGAAATGTACTAATGAAGACTTTTCATTTGACGTCCCATTCGACCTAACTAGTCTCATTTTGTTTATTTTTACCCCTCTTAAACCTTAATAATCTCAACAACCCCCCAATATTTTAGCTCATTTAGTCACACCAGGATTGTGCCAATACTACCTACATATATATCAAATTTCACGATGATAAGATCAACGCTTCGAAAGTTATCCTCTGACAAACATACATACATACAACGCCGATTTGCCCAAGTTGATTCGTAGATCTCGCTTCGATTAATCAACTAAATTTAAGTAAGACCGTGCTAAAATGACAAGGTCACTCTCTGTCTGTATGAAACAAAAAAGGATGGCTTTAATTTTAGTGCTGTTTAACCTAAACTTAACTTACTTTGTGCCAAATTAATTGCTAACAATGTTTCTGCATCTCTTGCAGCATATCTTGTTACTGCAAGAATGATAAAGGTTGCTGTATTCAGTATTAATTTATTTACCATTTCATTACATTTCATAATATAGGTATCTCAAAAATATATGCTGCCGTTTGGTTCAAGGCTTAAGTTCAGCAGTGGGCGTCCTATATGCTGATATGATAATGATGATGAGCCACTGACACGAAATAAGACGAGGTGTTCAATTTGGGTAGTCTGGTGTCGTGAGCATATTGAGGTATCATATTGATAGCATATTAAGAATTTATCATTGGCCTCACTTACATTCATGGCTTATACGGTATGTAAATAGATACGACCGCATTTTCTGCGATAAAATGTTCGTGTTGTTGGCAAAGGAAGTGTAGCACTTTGGAGTCTTAAAGTATGCTTCTGAGACCAAAATATCGAGCCAAGCTCGGACACAGGCAGCAACGCCGTTAGAAATGGTTTGCCTCGAACTATCTCCAATCTCCGATTTCTACTGCCTCTTAGCAGAATCGATTCTGAAGCATACAGTTATAATTTCAGATTGCGCTAGGCATCCTTAAATCGAACTAATCAGGTTATCGATAAAAAGAGCTCGTAAACTCATTCTAACTCCAGAATCGAAGACATAGCTAATTGTAAGTGAAGTGGAATTGTAGATAGTCGATGCAATGATGCGCCTGAGTTCATTAATTACGTTCAAAATGCAGCGCACACACATCCGGTGTCCGACTTGGATTGCATCTCAAAGAATTAATATCCTTAAAGCCACGTGCTTAGAATTGATACTATTGACATTTATTTTGAATTTGACATTGACAATATACCTACGGGTAATTTCTGGTTCTAGCACTGATTTAATTAACAGTGTTTTCTAGTAATTTTCAAGAAGATTAATACAGAGATTTAAAGTGCAGATGTTTAAAGGTATCTGTTCATTTAAACTCAAGGAATCAGGCTCAAGCTAGCTCATGGGGCACTTCTTTCTTTTATTTAAATAGTAGCTGGTGGCCGAATTTTATACTTTATGACGCGGGCTGCCAATGTACGTCGCCGGTATTATTGTTAATCGGCCATTTTTAAGCGTGAATTTTTCCAATATTTTAATAGTTATTCTGCTGTTCGAGTCGGTAAATCGGTCCAGCCGTTCTTGAGTTACAAATGGTGTAACTAACCCGAATTTGTTTTATATATATAGTATAGATTCTAAAAAAAAATATTACTTACATTATTAAAGTTAGTTTTCTTATAAACTATTTCTTGTACACTTTTTATTATATTTTTAATTTTAAAAAATCTTGTAAAATTAATTTCTAAGTAGGTATGTTATAGTAAACATGCGGGCTATTTTGCCGCGTCAAATTATAAACGTTTAGCATTACATAATGTAGATTCAATTTGGTTTAAGTTCAGTACTATGTTCATTAGTTTATAATATCATGTAACTGTGAATCTAAGTATTAATAAATAAAATAAAGCTAATATAGGTATTCGTAGTCGGAGCTTTATTAGAGTTGCCCACTATTACATTCTCTGTTTTTCATTATTTCGTAACAACAGCAACAAAACCCGGTCAAACCCCTAATAGGGATGATGGAAACCGAACTTTTTATCAGCCTCGGACAGTCTGCCGGTCATACGTCAGAGGATTAGTTTAAGCCGAGCTATATTCTGTACGATTCAATATATTTAAATACTTGGTATCAAAGATTTTGTGCCGTTACGTTACGGTAGATATTTTTTTTGTTTGTTTTCGGGTTTAATTGATATTCTTTAAAATAGCGGAGACTAATTTTGATCCTTCCATGTTATCCTTTATTGCACTTAAACTAGTGGTTCGCCCCGAATTGAGATCTCGCGAGTCGCTCTTATAAACAAAAACATATTATTCGTAATCTTTGACTATCAAAATAGTGCCACAAATGCATAACAACTTTACTTGACCTACAGATTCACTCGAATTACAGGTAACGGGAGTTCATTTTAATTGGTCATATTTTTTGTGGTAGAAATTGCAGTTATTCTGGATTTCAGACTTATGCCTATATTTTTGTCACTAAAACTACACGCATACCAAATTTCAGCACTGTGGGATCACTGGTGTACCTTGTGAATTTTGTCAAAGTTCAGTTTTAATTATGGCTAATAATTTAAAAACTACAAGGTTTAAATTAAAAATAAAAGCGGGGTCGAAATGTACTCACAAAGACTTTTTATTAGACGGGCCACTTGACCAGATAGTCCCATTTTGTTTTTATTTTTACCCCTTCTGAACCCCAATATCTCAACAAACCCTCCACATTTTTAGCTCGCTGAGTCACACCAAAATTGTGCCATCACTACCTACGAATACCTATATATGTACCAAATTTCATGATGATTGGATAAACGCTTCGAAAGTTATCCTCGGGCAAACAAACATTCATACTACGCCGATTTACCCAAGTTGATTTGGAGATCTCGCTTCGCTCGATTAAAAATATAGATTTTACAAATAGGTGCAATTGTTAAATCATTGTTTGAAAAATACAATAGGCGGTCATTTTGCCTAAATGCGATCTCTACCAAAACATATCCTTTAATCTAGATGGATTTTGAAATTCAGTCATCATTCGGTCGCATTACTACATAAATATGTATATATTTAGAGGTAGCATCACTTTTCAGTTACGTCAAGCTTTGATTAAAATAGATTTAATTACGGGAGTTGATCTTCTCTTGCCAGCATTTATCGCTACATCATTTAGTGTCAGTCAGCAGTAACACAGTAGGTATGCAATTTTCAATGCAATTTGCGCGGTACTCACTTCAGTTCCTGCGGTTTTTGCGCCAGCTTGGCTCCTTAGCGTAATTATTTGTTAAACTCCGAGTAAAAAGTTGAAAATCTCATTGAAAAACCGGTTTTGTTTCTCGATTCCCACGCAATTGTAGATCCTTGTAGACGCGTTTTTGCGCGTAATAAATATTGTCGTTGAACGATAGATTCGAAGAACTTTACAGGGAGGCTATCAATTTCTGTTATGCGGAAGACGCCAGGCGCCTATTCGTAGAAAAACATTTTCTTAATTGTTGTCACCATGTTTTCTGTACCTATTCCAACAACAGATAAATTATATGCTTAATTTAAACATAAAATAATGGAAATGCTTTTTGCTTACGACTCATATTAGTACACCCATGGTGTACATCGTCAAATCTAAATTAAGATATTCCACTACAAAGTAGTTCTAAATTCAAAATGTTTCTATTTATAAAAAATCACAAGGATCACTTTGAAACGTCAATTATACTGCCTATTCCTACGTGACCAGTTGTGTTCTATGCCCATCTTTTGCATTGTAATTGACCTCATGAACTAGAGGTCAAATTTTAGTAAACATCGCGTGTTTTCAATTTTTTATGACTAATTTTTATTAAAACTGCCATTATACAATTGACTATGATTGATTAACAAAAACGTTAAAAATTTACTGTGGAAGGTATAGGCCTTTAGAGAAATTCAAATTGCAATCACCCTGTTTCCCCAAGAGTGAATTTATTTAATTATTATTTGCAACAAAAAAAAATCATCCCTAATGTAAAAAAATGCGAATTAAAATCAAGAAAGAAGACGTTGCATCATCACGGTGAAACTAACACATTAAATTCCTATCAATGTCACCACAATTACAGACACAAATATCAATGCAAAGATGACAATAGCAAAAATACAACAGAAAGGTTGCCTGGAAGAAATCGCTTTCAGCGATACGCTCATTGTCCTATATTTAGCATACATTTGTTTTTTAAGTATTCCTGGTGTACAAAAAAGAAGTATTCTATTCTATTATATTCTAATACATTATTATATACTACTAAAAAAATATTTCAGACCTTCAACTAGCAAATTTTTATTAAAATACCTGCAAAAGTGTTTTTTCTTCAATTCACGTCCTCGTGCCTTTAATTGAATTCTTTTCATGGCGCCTACAAATTCTGCTATTAATTTAATTGCCAACTTTAATATTTTTCTCGAACTTTCACCGTCTCCGAGGACAGATGGGACATTGTGAAGTACTATTTCTTATTTAAATGGATTTTAATGTGAAATATCAAGACTCAATCTAAATGAAATTATTTTCGGACTGTACATTCAAACTTTCAAACGTCCTCTAATGTGTACGAGTAGTAGAGTTTCTTGTGAAAGGGCTCGCCCGGGGAAATACTACCATCTACCTATTTCTGCCACCAAGCAGCATTATGTGTTTCGGTATGAAGGGTATAGTTGCCGGTGAAATTACAGGCACATGAGGCTTTATATCTGTACACCTCAACTTGATGGACGCAGGGCAGTGCATCGTTTCTAAGGTGCGTGACCTATGAGGTAATATTTTGCTATAAGCGATGGTTACCACTTAACATCAGGTGGGCCACATGCTTTGCCCATCTCCACGTAGCACAAAAAAATGTTATTTGCTTTGATGTTAGAAAGGTGATATCAAGTTTAATAAATAATTAAATAAATAATATTCATCTCTTACTAGGATTACCCTTGTGGTAGACATCAGGAATTACGAGTACCACAGTACAATATCCAGACCAGAAACAAATATTTGCAGGTCATGTAAACATCTGGAAAAACCAATTAAGGCTCAAAACTATGGAAGGAATAGAAAACTAACGTCCAATTTGACGTTCTATCATTTTGCATGCCGTGATAGCTTTGTACAAACGTCTACACAAGAAACCAAAAATCAACCACATAATGCCAAATAATGATTATTATCCATACTCTCTAACAAGTATAACGATTCGTATAATTAGTAAGCATAAAGTTCTCTTTAAATTGAAAAATTACACTCAGAAAACTAGTTGACTGATTTAAATGGGTATTTATTGCGTATGCACCTTTTTTATTTGTCGCGGTCCGCGACCACAGCTGTTGCAACACAGTCCAAACGTCTGAACGGTTGATGCAAATATAATAATAAATAATAATATACGTACAAAGGAGCATAAATTTCAACATTAGGCAGACACAATAACAATAGCATTAGAAATAAACATGCATATACCATATAATAATAGTACATATATGTAAATACTTAATACTTATTACAAACTATTTATAAATAAAGTTGTTGTACTCTATCATTGAGGGTTCGTTGAAGTTCGGACTAGAAATATCTGTTTCCCGAGCTTGAGCGCTCTATATCGGATCATTAGGTGATCGGTTGTACTCGTACATTTTATTTTATTTTATAATCCTTTATTTTATTACAATTGGAATTGCCTGCGGAAACTTTTAATTGGCCTTCTTATAATAAGTAGCAGTTACTGTTGTTTATTTCCTACTCAAATACCTTTTCTGTAACCTAGCTGTAAGTTTTCCTAAAATTCAAAAAATAAAATTAAATAAAATTAAATCCAATAGATAAAAGGTTATTTATTTTAATTTTAGTTTAATTGTCTACATGATAGCTGATTACAGAAATAATTATAAGATTATATTAAGACGATATGTAAACAAAATGGTGCCACTAAGTAACTGTCGTATTCAATAACGAAAAAATGGTACTGATTTTATTTTTAAGCAATATTTAATTGAGGATTTAAACTACATAAATGAAAGTCAGAAATGAAATTAGTGAAATTTTTCTCTATACAATTATTTGTCAAAATCGGCTCTTCTAAAACACTAATATCGTTCATTCTCCGACTCTAGAAAAGATTCGAAGTATTTTTTTACATAGTTATGTAGGTAATTATGGTACCTAAATTAATGGAAAAGCATTTTTTTCCATCTGTTGGTTCTTATGCAATTCGAGATATTATCTTTTGTCGCTTACGTCATTTACTCCTGCGACAATGCGGCGCGGCTATGATATATGTTTGTCTCGTTCTACACCTAAGTAAGTAAATAGCACTGTCACTTTATTGCATTTCCGGATGCTCCGCCCAATCGTCACCGAAATTAATTTTGTATATCGTCTTATAAGGTATTTGATTCAAAAAGCGCGTGGTAGTCCATGAACAGTAACGATTATTTATTTTGACTTGTAGTCAATAATTTGGTCAAACGAGAAAACAATCCCTATTTAATCTCCTCGGCATCAAAGCGATTTTTCGGGAAAAAATGATGAAAGATCTGCTAACTGCCCTGAAAAAAGATTTATTATCATAAAAAGACGCATTAAAAAAAAATAAAAGTAAAAATTCGAGGGCCATTCAAACGACATGCATTTCTATGAAAAACAGACGAAAATGTGCGTCCCCTACATTTACTTGGCAAGGAGCCGAGTGTGAACTTGACTGCGAAATTGTATCTAATTTCAGGGTATTAGGGTGCATTTTCCGCTATGGCTGGTTACGGCCGAAACGTTCTGATGTTTCGCTTGCTTTTTGCCTTTTTCAGGCGCTCCTTATCAAATACTTTTGGTGTGCATTCCTTGAAACGATTCAGTATTATTTGTTCTTTGAAGTACGTATCCACGTATCCGTAGCTTATGTATAGCATGAGCTGTGGCGAATCTTTACCTTAACGATAAACAATAAATTCGTTTTAAAAAGGAAAATATCCTACTGCAGTTATATCAGATATATTAACACAATATACGCATATTATGAAATCACTTTGTACCAACAAATATGCATCTTTGACATCTGAAAAATAAATAAATGTGATTGAATATACCCCCTCGAAATTATCTCACTTTTGATCCCATCTATTACATATTTATATATTCCATACTTCGTACGTACTTACATTATATATTACATCTCTGCGGTAGTATGCAGGTTGATAAAAAATATACGAAATATCACGAACGAAAGACAGCTAGGTATTCGAAATTTATTCTAACATTAACGAACATTCCAATTGCTTTACACCAAATTAATCACCACTTGGTAAAATGACAATTTCCAGTGAAATTGTCTATTTAATTAGCATTCGCCCGATTAATAAAACATCGATAGAGGCAGTGCTCGGGGCTCGACTAATCTCTCGCTCTCAAATGCGATTACAATCGATAATCGAATCATCAGTTTCATAGATTTTATCGATGTAGCCTTTTCATTTTATGACTTTATTAGGAGCCGGCTTTGTTTAGAATAAAAACACAGTTCGGTGGAAAGAGGAAGTGCGTGTCGTAGTAACATAAGACTAAGAAGTAAACATAAGTACATATATCTGGTTTCTGAATAGCGGTAGTTAAATTATTTAGATACGTGTTTAGGTTTCTGCACTAATTACTTTACCGTTATAAATACTAAAAGACAGCTTTCTGATTGGACACTTGTTATATCGTAATAAAATTACTCTACACTAGTATATGCGGAAAATTTCACCAAGTGGTAAGCATTGATTTGGTCTAAGATGGAGCACAAAAGTCTAGAAGACACCTCTTCACTCTTGCCTTAAAGAAGCACAGATTGTATTCTTCAGGAAAAACATACGACGGTAAAGTGTTCCCTAAAAAGGTGAGTGCGAATGGGTGGTATAACTAGGTATAAATGGTACTGAGCAGTGCGTCTGCTTGGCCTTTGCTGGAAAGGAAATGGCGGGATCAGATTATGTAGTTCCTGGGCAAATTCCTCAAAATGTATTTTGTAAAAGATCGATAGGCTTGTAACTTTACGCCGGTGTTCGAGATTTTGGGTCATAGCCTTCGCCATACATTGTCTATAAGCCTGAAAGCCCTACGTTCGATCCAGTTTAAGTTAGCGAGCTGATATTTTTCTACATTCTACGCTACCATGTAATTCTTATCCGACTACGACAAAGCAAAAAGAGGATGTCGATGCTAGCCCGGGTGGTCTTCTTGCCCATCCTGATTTAGGTTAGGTAACCCCAAAACAATTTGATTTTCTTAACCATACACTATTTTTTTTGCAGGATATTTCACACAGCGCTATCTAGCCCCAAACTAAGTGAAGCTTGTACTATGGGAACCAGATTACTGATAGAATACTTATATACATTTTTTTGTAAATACTTAGGTACTTATAATAGAGGAACAACCAGACCAGAAACAAATATCTGTAGATCATGTAAACATTTGTTCCGCGGTGGGAATCGAACCTTCGCCACGGAGGTCGTCAATTTCAAATCCATTGATGCATCAGCGGAGTTTTAACTTTACTATCGAGTATAACCACTATATATGAACCAGAGTTCTACTTCACACGTTACTCGGTACCACCCTAACGCGTTATGACTACATATCAATCTGATTACACCTCACCCCCCAGATTTCCACCCAGAACGTGACTAGATTCAGATCCGGGTCGATTTATTGAAATTGTCCGTGGACAGTAGGTAGCTGGTAGGTAATCCAATCAATCGATCTATGTCTTGTGCTAGTTGATGCTCGTGCCAAAATTTGGGCCAAGTGTGTCAGTTTCAAGACCACTCGAATCGGTAGAGTTAAAGGCAGTGGTGAATCGAGTGGTCTCGTATGTTTGATACTATGTACAAGTAAATTTTAGGATCATTTGGTCATCATTTTCACCATCATATCAGCAATAGAACGTCCACTTCTGAACCAAGAATTTGAAGCGACCGATCTTTTGCGGCCTGCACCGGCTCCCAACAACCTTTATTCGGTCTTTCCGTCTAGTGTTTTATGAAACATTATTATGCCATTACGATATGTTTGATCTAGTATTTTTCAAACTTTCGCGATCACTGTACATAATTATTGATTAAAACGGGTATTTATCGCGTATGTACCTTTTTTATTCGTTATCCCGACGTTTCGGCTGTGTTGCAACATACCAATCACGACGCGCACACCTACCCGGTGATTGCTAGGTGTGCGCGTCGTGATCGGTCATCTCAGTGCGTGGATACGGTTAGAGTAGTGTGTCGTAATATGAACGAGGATATTTCTAATTCTGAAGACCAAATGAGGGTAGTTTCTGCTGCCCACACTTCTCGACGGTAGCTCCAAGTACTTCAGTCAACCCGTGACCACGCCTGTTGCGACACAGCCGAAACGTCGGGATAACAAATAAAAAAGGTACATACACGATAAATACCCGTTTAAATCAATAATTATGTTTGTTCTGAATGGTCTGTCCTGTATGTGTGTCAAATAAGTGTATTTTATTTCTTTTAAAACATCTAAGCAAAGTCGTCATGCAAGTACTACAATTTTACGAAGTAGACACTTACCTTCCAGTCTTATCGACCGGTGACATTACGACTTGGGCGCGGCTGACCAACGATTGCCAAGGTCAATATCTATTTACAAATTAATAGCTGGTTGGTTTATTAGGTCGGGACAGGGAATTTGACCTCTCTAGTGCAGCTGGGGAGACTCTTAAATAAGGCCTCGCTTTTGTCGGTCCAACTGATCGCTGTCATGTCATTGACTGACATTACTTCGATCTTCTCCTTTATCTGGCTCATGTAGCTTATTCGCCCTTTTCTTACTAGTTTTCCTTCGATGGTGATTCTTATAAAACTGTTATCCCTTAATAAATAAATAAATACAATAAAATATGCTGGACAATTCACACACCGCTATCTAGCCTCAAACTAAGCAAAGCTTGTTCTATGAGAACTTGATAACTGATAGAATACTTAAATACTTTTTTTTTGTAAATAACAGAACAGATACCTGTAGATACCTGTAGATCATGCAAACATTTGTTCCGCGGCGGAAATTGAACCCGCAACCTCCTGCGTCTCAGCGCCTAGTCGCCCACTGCGCCACGCCAAATAGTATAAAACAAAGTCCTTACATCCTTACGCGACAAATTTTGATACGGTTTTCACTATCATTTAGAGAATTTCTCCTGGAAGGTTTATATGTTTAGTACATGCATATCATGTTTATAGAAACTAACGACGACGAAATTTGACGACCTCCGTGGCGCAGTGGGCGTATAGCCGGCTGAGACGCAGGAGGTAGCGGGTTCGATTCCCGCCACGGAACAAATGTTAGCATTACCTACAGATATTTGTTCCATGTCTGGGTGTTTTTCTATATATTATAAGTATGTATTTACAAAAAAAAAAGAATTTAAGTATTCTATCAGTTATCTGGTGCCCATAGTACAAGCTCTGCTTAGTTTGGGGCTAGATAGCGCTGTGTGAAATGTCCAGCAATATTTATTATTTATTATTATTACTAGAGAAAAGTCGTCTGTGCATCGCGTAGAACTACTAAACGTGTAGGTAGGTACAGTATATAAACATTTGCTATTGTACACCATATTCCAAGGAAATGAGAACCTCTTTTTGTTTAAGCCCGTTAAAAAGGTACATACGCGATAAATATTTGGGAATCCTAGTGTGGGTCAGACAAGGAAAACTATATTTGTGACTGTTGGGTGTTATTCATATTTGAGCACAGATTGTTTGTTGAATGAAAATGTAGGTACAATTGTAGGTTCATTTTCACTAACAAAAAGCCTTTCTCATCACGATAACATGACAAACGTTGCGCTATATAAACAGAGCACAAAGGAACAGCGGCGAAA
Source organism: Philereme transversata (assembly GCA_963924445.1). Lineage (NCBI taxonomy): Eukaryota > Metazoa > Arthropoda > Insecta > Lepidoptera > Geometridae > Philereme > Philereme transversata. The sequence continues at coordinate 20,340,191 of OZ004342.1, forward strand.
TATAATTAATGCTAGCCTAGGACTGCTCTTCCAGGAAGCTTTGTGTGTCTCTCAGTTCTTCACAGAATTCAGCTCTTTGCAAAATGAAGAAAAATAAAGGTTCTTCAACTTCTAAACAAAGCTACGTTGACATAATCACAGTAATTAAATTTGTCTTACGAATGCTAAGAAAAAATTGTTTGCTCCTAGCCTGAGTAGAGAAGACTAGACAAAAATCCCGGACTTAATTAAAGTAAACGACGACCTCCGTGGCGCTGTGGGCGAATAGCCGGCTGAGACGCAGGAGGTTGCGCGTTTGATTCCCATCGCGGAACAAATGTTTGTATGATCTACAGATATTTGTTCCGGGTCTGGGTGTTTTTCTATATATTATAAGTATGTATTAATAAAAAAAAGTGTATTAAGTATTGTATCAGTTATCTGGTTCCCATAAAACAAGGTTGACTTGGTTTGGGGCTGGATAGCGCTGTGTAAAATGTCTAGCATTGTTTATTTATATTTATTATTATAAATCTAGGTAGTTGCACTCAATTTCTCTACGAGATCGAATCAGAAATGAGGAGATTTGTAGAAACCAAGGTCACTGACATAGTCTAGACCAGGGATTCCCAAAGTGGTTGACATATTTTTTATATAATAATTATTTTTTATTGGTAAAAAACACTTAAGTTCATAAGTGTTTTTACATAATTTGTATCAAACACTTGATATTATCCCTTGATATTTACTGAATTGTATGTTTATTTATTTTGTTAACTTTTGATGAGAAAATGATGTCAAGTTTACGCACAAAACTAACCCAAAGTTTTTAAATTAGTATTTTGTATGAAATAAAAAAAAACTAGAGATAGGATTTGTAAAGTAATTTGGCTACAGGGGTTTGAGGAATCAGTTCATTTTTAAAAAGGGGCCTCTTGGCCAAAATAGTTTGGGAATCCCTGGTCTAGACTCTAGAGAATTAGCAAGCTGAAGTGGCAGTGGGCGGAGAACGTAGCTCGAAGAACTGACGGCCGTTGGGGTAGGTACCTTTCACTCAGCAAGGTGTGGAGACATAGTAAGTGTTGTGTGTTTGCGTTTACCGAGAACTACCGAAGAGAACAGCAGTGATGCTAATGATGATGATGCGGCCTGTCTACGCGATAATGGTCTAATAAAAGCGTGTATCAAATAATAAATAGAACTCCCGCTGAACCAGTAGTGGTCAAATAAAGTTACGTACTACGAGTACGTATTTCACAATGAAAAACAATTAGAATTTAACCAAACAGCTCTACAAATTCGTGTACCTACATTCGCAATTCGTGTACCTACATTCGCGACTAAAATTTTACATGCTTACTAAGTTTTATTCGGGAACAACCGTCTGAGTAAAAACCGATACTAGTTGATTTTATGCAACCCTAGTGATTAACTGTAGCATTCGCTCGGTAAACGGTTTTTAGATAGAACCGCCACCTAATTACGTAAAATTAGCGATTGCATCACGACAGCGATCGGTCGCGAAACGTCAGCTCTAATATTGACGGTTCATATCAGTGGGCGGCAAATTGGCAACACATTTAAATCATCTTTAATTGATAAATGTAACGGCGTAAATCTTCCGGTGGCTTACCATGATCCGTGATTTTACGGATACCACGCAAAGCCGATGGCCACAGATAGCACGTACCGCACCGTGGCTCTTACGTGTCTATGTGAATCCGAAATTCGAACCCAATTTGACATTCCAATATGCCAAGTGGAAAAGAAAGTAGAACGTGCCTCGTATGAGCTTGCCCCGCACATTTGAAATTATCGACTCGCGGCGGATCCGACGAACCGCTACAGACGTGCGTCAGTGCGGGAGGGTCCGCGTCCGTCTGCAATATCACGGACCTTGGGAAGCCACCTTTTTGTATCAAAACTCGGATTAAAATTATATAGAGATCAGCAAATGCTTCTGGAAAATAAATTTCCAATGTTTCGACCTTATTGTAAGGAGATAAGAATGTACTTACTGTACTGTGGTTGGGAATATTGTGAATCTTTATTTAAATGAACCTTAGCAAGAGTGCACTTAGTAGAGAAGAGATATTTTACGTTTAATATTCAAATGAAGGGGTTTACCAATTAGCTTACCGTCGCAAAAAGTCTTGTGAAATAATACAAATTCAATTCATTCATTCATTTATAATTCATTGAAAATATTACTTCGTAAATAGGTGAATGGTCACTGTTCAAATTATTATATCGAAGTATTGATATTCGAAGGCATGTATGCGGCTATTATTATTCTAGTGAGTAGGGGAGGGTCTAACCGAAACTCAATCTCACGTGGGGGAAAGGGGGGGGTCTCGGCTAATATCACGTAATTTTTTTTAACTTATCTCTGTAAATTTATATTACTAGAGAAGGAATCTTGAAATAATGAAGCCAATTGTAATTTTTAATGCGGGGGAGGGGGTCGAAACAAATCTCACAATATCTCACGGAAGGGGGGGGGGGGGGGTAAAAAAATCATCAAAAACGTATCACATAATTAATCCCTAAGGGCTTGCAACCTGTCACGTGAATGATAAAAACTACCTACTATGCAAAAAATACATTATTTAAACAAGCCTAATTTGAGGATATCCATCATGGGAAATAAAGGCGCAAACATGGCATCATAATTCGTATCTGCTCCTTCATAGGGCCCGCGACGGACGCCAACATGTCATCGGCGTAAAATCCAATCAAAATTTATATCAACCTATTTGATACAAGAGGGTATTTAGTTCCGTGATTCAGTTCGTTAGCTGGAGTGGACTGCAGAAGGCAATTTCGCTGTGGCCGCTGATTTCAGCACACTAAAAACAATTGAATTTAATTGAATCAAGGTAGACATTTTAGTATCGCTTCAATAGGGTTGGCAGTTGTCAGAAATGCTGGTTACACGTCCACATATTGCAGATTTGATGACATGATGAATAATTTAAAAATAATTTTGTAAAATATGATCTTTTTTGGTGTTACAGTATTTTCTAAGCAAGAGTATACATATATCTTTATCGCACGATAATATAACCAAATAAAAAACTTTAGTCGATGTATTTATGGCACTTTTTGAGGAACTATGATGGAGTTGTTATCTGTTCTTTCATGAAACTAACTATTATACAAATACAGAGAGCCGAAAACTGTTGACAGAAGTAAAGTATAAGTGAACATTAATTTGGTAAGTTAATTGGTAAATTTTTACGCTTTAAACTATTCGGGTTTTAGATGATTTCAACAGTTCCGACTCTACACAGGTAAAAAGCCGGATAGGACCGATTAACAGACCTAATCTAAAATAGAGTGGCCTGTACCGATTGCGAGTGGATCGCGCTCATTGTTACAATCGGAATACTCGGGTTCAGTGTCAAAGTGAATTAAAGCAGAGCTTTGCTGCTTCGCCAATCGAGAGATTTGCTGGAGTGATCTCGATTGCTGAATATTGCTTTTGCAGGACTAAGTGTATAATATAATGTTACTAGTTTCTGTTCATGATTGTTCTCGCATTTGATTGCAAATCGAACTGGTATAACTGTTTCAGATTGTTGTTTTGTAGGCGTTCTTTTTTCATGGGCCTTTAAAAGCCTTCAAGAGAGGTGTAAATAAAACATAAATGGTATTGCAGACTGGATGCGTACGCGAAGACGTACACGTGCATGTGTGCGTTTTATGTGTTTACGCATCCGTAGTGCCTGAAGTATTAGGCAACTGCAGTACCACGCTGCAGGAGTTTATATGCGACGGTGACCCATTAACATCAAGAGGTCTGTCAGCTTGCATCTATAAATGTTTAAATAAAAAAAACTGAACACTCAAACTCGTACGTTTAAAGGAAGTGTCATATCGTTCAGTCATGAGTCGCTGACTCTACATAAAGATACAATATTCCGTTATTTTCGTACCGACAATGACGTACCACCGCATACTCATACTCATTTATTTAAACCGTAGGGAGGGACACAATAGAACACTTTGTTACGTCAATATAGTACTTAAATAATTATATAGACATTTAAGCAACTAAAACTGCTTAGCTGGTAATATATTTCATAGTAACGCCTGAACGACCACATAATCAATACCATTCTTATTTAGTCTGGGCTGATCGATTCTGTCTTCCCAGCTGGGCAGGGCAACTACCCGTCTCACCAATCCGCTCTAAACCGTTTCTGATATATTTTGGTAATTTTTCGAAGGGTGTGACCTAACTGATAACTGACAGGCACCGGTAATGCAAGGGTGCCGAAACCCGAAGGGTGACAAACTTTGCCGTCTGGGTTGAGGGTAAACTGAGAACTTATTATTGCAACCATACCGCACCCTCGCGGGGGTTGAGATAGGGAATTTTAATAAGAAAATATTGGATCATTATTTGAATACTTTGGCAGTTTTGAACATAGCAAATTATTCCCCGGTGTTTAATTTATAATAGGCTAGTGGTTGCTTGTGGTTCTGCCCATCTGTTAGCACACGTCAGTGACGTTAGTAATTGCACTTAAAAGTGTAGTGGGAATAGGGCTTGCAATCTAGGGACTAGGGATTTTTTAATTCGAATATGTATTTGTAATTGCATTATTTGAACATTCGGTCAGCCGCGTGAAATGAGTATATTTGCTTGATAAACCTTACAATCAGTGTTTTGATTGATTTTATAAACCAAAATATTATAGTAAACAATAATACCTAATTTTCGTTTATTTTAGCGTCAACAGTTCTTACACATTTTGTGGTTTTGATAACAAGGGTTCACCATAAAGCCTTTTTGGAGTGTTCTTAAACTGTTTTGTGTTGATTTTCTATGATAAAAAACTAGTTAAAATTGACATTAAGAGGTTTCGAATAATATTCGAATACCACCCCAAATTGCTCGAATACTATTCGAATACTAACAGTTCTGAATATTTGCAAACCCTATAGGACTGAATTTTAAATTATCATCTCTTCAAACAAACTGTAGAGGTTTCCTCATCATCAGACACGGTAAACACACGAAGTTTCCTCATCTCCATCATATCAGCCCAACGACTTCCACTGCTGAATAAAGGCCTGTCCGATAGATTTCCAGATCTTATGCGGGCTGCACCCAACGGCTCCCATGAACCTCCCCCACTACCACTTCAGCTTGATAATCCTCTGGGCTATGTCAGTGACATTGGTTTGTCTACGAACCTCGAAGTTTCTGATTCGAACTCGTAGAGAAATACCGAGCATAGCCCTCTTCAGAGCACGCAGCCCATAATGAAAGACCACGTTTTTGTGCCATATGTCATCACTGGTGGCATACACAAATCAAAGACTAGGTTTTTGATTTAATAATTAATTTTGACTAATACTATGATTTTCTTATTCCAGGTATGTGGATTTATCAGAACGACAGTAATATCTGAAAATTGATGTAAGTTTTACTGCAACTCGTTTAAAAATGTATGGGATAAAATTCGTCTAAATAAGACTTGGCCTGCATTACAATACATTGCGCCCATCACCATGAGACATACAGGTGAAGTCTCATCATCATCATCATGGCCTTATGACATCTATGAAAGATCATTTAAGTGTCGTCAGTATGGTTGTCTATTAGGCACTTTCGTAAATGACTGAGAAGGCTTATACGGGAGCGTCAGCTACGACCGCAGTTTTGGCAGACATGGTCCCTGTAGGTAGACGTTTGAGGTATAATGGCACGTTGGTGTCTGAGCGTCCGCTTTTGGGCAGGCATTATCGTGGGCAACTACACCGTCTGCTACAGTTTTCCGCCAGGAGTCGCGATCTACTGCTTGGCTCACCCAGTCAGTCAGGTGTGTAATAATAAGTCTCAAGTGCCTGTAATTTCTTTGGCACCCATACCCTTCAAACGTGCTATGTTCCGGATCGACTGCTTAGCGGTTGATATAGGTTGGTTTGTAAATAATTTTCTTCAGTTTTTCCAACTGCTTTTTCTGCTGATCGAAAAAGCACTTCAGTCAAAGCAAAAACAAATAATGCACGTCTAATTCTGTCCTAGAAATTCCTGTAACCCACATTGTAAAACGTACAGTACTCGACTAGGATTTATTAGGGCATCGCTCCATCTATCGGTAACCAATAAAAACGTTCCGAGTTAGTTTTATCATATTCTAACTCGTAAAATATGGCCGTGGCTTTATTTTTCATCCATTTATGAACTATCCGTATTCACAAATGATAGATCACGTTTCTCACTTATTGGGAATGCTTTATACCACTTTTAGGGTACCACCACTATAATTGGACATTCGGGGTGATTTTTTTACTCACGCATCCCTTCTTATGGGGTATTGTTGAATAGGTCTTCCCTAAATACTATACGATTTCCAATACTTTTTTGATATAAAAGTCGGCGACCCCAGCCAAATAAGAAACGCATTTAACCTAAAATTAATAAAAAAAACGTTAAAAATAATTATTTAACAAGCAAAATTAACTTTCAACTCGGACGTTATTTACATATTGATTAAACTAATAAATTAACTAACTAGAAATAGTAGCACATATAATAATAATAATAATAAATATTACTGGACGTTTCACATAGCGCTATCTAGCCCTAAACTAAGCAGAGCTTGTACTATGAACCCGATAACTGATAGAATACTTATATACTTTTTTTTTAAATACATACTTATAATATATAGAAAAACAACCAGACCCGGATCAAATATCTGTAGATCATGCAAACATTTGTTCCGCGGCAGGAATCGAACCCACTACCCCCTGCGTCTCAGCCGGCTGTTCGCCCACTGCGCCAGAGAGGTCGTCTAATAATTTTCTCATATTCTTTTGCTAATTTATCGAAACCGCAGTCTTTTATCAAAATGTCGGAAAATTGGCTGAAACTCTGATACCTATATGGCTTTTGTGAATAAGCCTACAGATATTCTTGCAGTGTGCTTTATTACCTGCCCCGTATCTGAATGTCTTTTATGTTCGGTTCGGGCGATTTCCAGCTCAACTCGCATTGAATTTTAAAAAGGATAAGGTAGTAAGTAGATAAGGGGGGTTTCGTACAAAATATGCCTAGAATCTATCTAGTTTTAAGGGTTTCGTATCTGAAAAGAAAATTTTGCAAAGCACTCGGACCATGCACAGTGAAGGCTTCCGGACTCAGTACAGTTATATAGGTTCTGAGGTTTTCCCGTTAGGCTACGACATGGTACGCTTCAAGAAAAATGTGAAGAGGTTTGTACAGGGTAGGGAACGCATCGACAATACACCGGGTGTTGCCGGTGTCAATAGGCGACGGTGACCGCTTACCATCAAGTGGGCCGTAAGCCCATTTATCCACAAATAACATTAAAAAAAAGGATTGTGTGGTTTTATGAAACCACGGTAAAAGTGAAACTTTGTTTCACATTATAGACATTTAACCTATATGGTGGTTCCCGTTGACCTAGAATCACGAAATTTGGCAAAAAAAGACCCTGCCTTACAGCACAAATAAAAGAAAAATTCCTAAATTAAAAAAGTTAATGGTACGGAACCCTTCGTGTGCGAATCCGACTCGCACTTTTCCGGTTTTTTTTCGTATCGAACTACTATCTCGTTAAAACTCTTATCCAGAATTTCTATTACAATCTTATTTCACAAGCAAATACAACATAAATCTAAATAATAGCTTTTGGTATAATTTCCGAAGTTTATTTAGAAACAGCTCAGCAATTCATTGGGTAAAGTGACTGAAATCAAACTTAACTAACTTTGACAGTTTTAGATATTAAATAAATTAACAGACCGGTCTGTGTTTCGACAACCAAATTTAATATAACCTCAGTTTAGTTCGCTTTAGAAAACATAATCAATAGTTCATAATTACTGTGAAAACTGCGATAGAGCGTACATTTTAATTGGTTAAAAATTATTTTCATACGTTTTTTTGTATTGTGTATATTTTTAGCATCCGGGATGGGGAATGTGAGCCACTCTAATATTATTTTATTAGATCTATGTACCTAAACCATATTGAAGCAAATAAAATAAATTATCAATTATTTTGGCATGAAAAATGGACATAAATTGACGGTTACTTTGACTACTTTTGTTTATATTTCTATACGGGGTCAGGGTAATGTAAAACAAATTAGTTTAATGAAAATTTAAAATACCCTCGACTCTTAAAAACCCGTAAAAAGTAAAAATACATTTTACATTTGAGATCCCTTCTCCAAAAGGGGAAATTGCTAATAGTCTTTGGACCGGCTGACCTGATCTTCTTCAAACATAGCTAAGGACACACCCCGGTATAACAAGATATCTAATAATAAAATATTTTGAGAACTACGATAGACCACCGATAGACTTGATTGCCCTCTTGTGGAAGCTCACACAGAGGACTAAATCGCAAGTACTAACTCTCCTAGATTTAAGCTTTTTATTTTACCCACAAAATGGATGGATGGGACCTAGGGGCGACACAAAAACAAGTGGCGATTACAATAGGCCTCGTGGCCGCAGTGAATTTAAATGCTCAAAACGAAAAAAAATATCTATTGTTATCTAAATAAATAAATAAATACTTATTATTAAAGGCGTCAAACTTGTAAGAACTTTTTGCGCCAAGGGTTAAAAACAAATACGACATAGACACAGACAAATAGAGACTTCCGACTAGATGTACTCGTAGAGACGAAGATTTCTAGGATCAGTCGCTCTGGAAATCTTACGGGGAGGCCTATTTTCGTCAGCAAACGTTCAATAGCTGATATAATGATAATAAGGCTTCAAATTAATGTAACCATCTGTTCTGCGACAAGGGAAAAACACTAAATCGGATGTCGAACTGAAGTTTAAACAATACAATTTCAGGCTTTAACTACTTGGTACCCGAAATGTTCCTATTACGCGTTCCGCATAGTGAGTCGAGAATTTTCCGGCCCATGGAACTCCTCAAACTGGCGATTCTAATGTTTGTTTGCGGACTAGACGAGGGACACCGGTGCCCTTATTAAGATAGCCAATTGCTGTTGCTGATCAGGCCATCCCTTTCACACCTATAGTGCGTATCTCACGTGTGTAAGGGACGAATATTAATACTGTTACAAGCTGAGGGTTCAGGATAAAATAATAAAAACCAATCTAACCAAAATAACACTTTTATTCAGCACTAAAATACACTATCTTAATCACAAGTAATCACAACACACTAAATCACACCACCGTTGCACAATAAACCACTAAAAGTCACCGAAATATTCGCACGTATTGCCAAATTAAGACTGACTCTCCTTTTTTTTCGGATGGACAATACTCGCTATTGGCCTCTGAGGCCGTGACAGCTTAACCGAACTATGTAAGTTATTTAGGCAACTAGCGCAAGGGCACCACTTAGGTACGAGCCTCGGCTTGGGCAGTTGCCGGGGTGGGGATAGGAGAGAAACGCCCGGGTACATGTTTGTACCTCGTATAGGCGGCGACTGAAGGGACTCGTCGACCTCGCCGGCGAGGTCGGTGTTTCTGTGAAGTGTTTGCTCTGTCTGATATAGATGAGTCTGACTCTCCTGGCGACTCTACGGCCTATTTATACCGCATGCAGTTACTACACGTTTTCGCGAACGCTCTCGAAGTTTCCACTAGCAACTAGAACTATGATGGCTACTATTTCTTATTCTGTGTAACTGTAGGTAAAAACGTAGTAGGTATATACCATACTACTAGTATTACCTATTCTGTGACACAGTAGGTATAACTTCGAGAAGCTGACTATTACTTATGCTGTAACAGCCTCGGGCGCAACAATACTAATAACGGGGTTTTGAATGCTCTTGGAGCGATCGGTTCCCGATCGGTTAAGCGATTTTTTTGTAATTTTATTTGTGGAGAAACAGGCTTATGGCGCACCTTATGGTAAGCGGTCACCGTCACCTATTGACACCGGCAACACCCGATGTAAGGTGGTTCGATTTCTATACAAACAATCAGTGCACATTTACTAAATGAATGTGAATACTAAGTGAATGTGTGAAAATGATTTATGTCTGATATGATGATGATGTAATGAAACTGCTTTAACATGATGGATGGCTGTAGGTACTAAGGGAATAGGTTGTGTACGAGCATATTCCCTTGCTAGCCGACAATTCAATAATTCGACGTGGAGCGTGGTCCGAAACTCAGAGCACGGTCCGCTTGGCAAACCCGGATAGGAATGCTGGCCGATTATAATTAAATTTCAACAGCTCATAATACTTATGAGTGCTATGCACGTCCCAGAAAATGGAACATGAGAGATTTTAAAGTAAACATTTTACATAACGTCGGAAATTAAGTTAAGAATAGTAGAGTAGAAATTATGTTAGGAGTAGTTCCTTGTGAAAGGGCTCAACCGGAGAAGTACTACCGCTAAGCAGAATTACTGTGTTTCGGTTTGAAGGGTATGGTTGCCGGGGAAGTTACAGGCACATGAGGTTTTACATATGTATGCCTCAAGTTGATGGACACAGGGCAGTGCATCGTAGGTCACGTTTCTAACGTAATGTAATGTGCGTGACCTACTAGGCCAATACTTTGTTATAGGCGATAGTTACCACTTAAAATCAGGTGGGCCATAGTATAAAAAAAATACAGACGTGTGTCGAAGTGAAATAATTAAATGTTGTATGTATAGCTATCGATGGGAAAATAATTTCAATGTTAGTTGGTTTAAAAACAAGAATGTTCATAGTTTAGACTTTAGAAAAAAAAACTATAATTAATTTCAACACTTCTTACGCATTTTTGTCCCTTCACCAATTAAAATGTACGCCAACAAAGCAGTTCATACATTTTGCGTCTATTTTTCTCAACAGATTTGCTTTGAACACATTTATTTTTTCAAGCAGAGTTTGTCGCAGTGCCAGGAAGTGAATGACTTCAGGCGATGTTACCCCAAGAGGGGGAGATGGGAAAAATATTGATGAAATAGAAATCATCTGAAATTAAATCACAGCGCAATTTTTAGGGATTCGAACGCTAAATCGGCAAAAGTAGGGCAGTGCTAACCTATTTCACCCAAGGGAGGAAAAGTACAGAAAATATATTTGGACTCAAATTTTTGCTTTTTTTATACACACATACGTTATTGTTTGAACTTGACCACAATCTCGCCGCGATGGTGTCTAAGATGAAGCATAAAGATCTAGAAGACACCTATTCATTCCCATCTTCTTACTTTATCCAAGAATAGATGTAGAGTGGTTATACTCCTTACATATCTGGGATAGCTCGGCCAAGTATCAGGTTGAAGCCCTTGATTCGATTGAGCGACATGCTGCTGGGCTCATTGGCGATGACTCCCAGTGGAAGCCAATTAACAAAGTCTAGAACACAGACGCAGAGTAGCCTGACTTTCAGTTTTTGACAACATTCATTTTGGTAAATGTGCGCAAGATCTTCATGACCTTATCCCTCCCCCTTCCACCACCGGCCAAGCAGATGTACCGAAAAGTACCACCCATACCTGGGTAGCAGACCACCTTGGCGTACCAAACGATTTGTTTCAACTTTTCTTGCTACCGGGGTATGTTTTTTCGGACCAGTATTTCGGAGTCTTGAAGTCCAGAGTGAACAGGTTCTTTTTAAGTAAGCGTGCTTTATTTTCGATAACACCATCACTTACCATCAGGTGTGGTAGTTGTCAAGCACTTTACTATCACCAATCTATAACTATAAACTAAACTATAAAATAAACATAATATATCAAACAATATCATAAGTTATGTATGATAAGTTAACACACAACATACTCACCCATTTATACGTACACACAAACTGACACCGTTATATACACTCTCACACCACACACCTCTCAAACACTCTCACCCACACCCTTTCACACACATACACTCACCATATATCCTCGCATGCATATTGACACACACTCGCGCACTCAAACACACACACACACACACACACACATTCAAATCTCACAACCAACATATTCCCACACTCACACATACATTCACTGATCATTCCATTATGAAGCATAGTCCGGAGGGAGGTATAGGTATGCCATCATACAGGTCAATCCTACTTTGGGTACCTATGTTTTCCATCCTGAATTGTATTATACCTAGTAAACCATTGTAATTTTTTGTTTGTGAAATTTTGAAGTTTGTTGTTGAATAAATAATTTATTATTTATTATTATTAATAGAATATAATAACTAACACTAACTTAATATCAATTTACTGACTTTTCTTACAAGCTTAATAAATCCAAATAATAATTATAACACACATACGGAGGCGATACAAGCTTATTTGTCGAATAATATAATACATATACGAACGGATTCTATGAAAAAGACCGTATTCAGAGCTAGAGTCCACAAATCTTCTAATATATAAAAAACTCGTGTCACGGTTTTAGTGGTCGCACTCCTCCAAAACGGGTCGACCGATTTTAATGATTTTTTTTGTATATTTGGTATGTATGAGTATTCTCATACCTACGCAGTAAAGTATTTTTCACCCTCCTACCCCCATTTTTTAATCGCGATTTTAGAATTTTTGTATGAATAATATCCTTAGATTAAAACAAAAAGGGAAGATACGGCACAAGCGTCTTCCAAGTGGGCAGCTCAAATTAGGTTCATGCACACAATTTCGCTTCAGTCACAATCTCGTACCACGGCGACTCGGCGCCGCAACTGGCACTTGATTCTCTCTCGTTTGCACTACACATAGGCTCTTCGCTCTGTCCCGCTCACCGGGTAACGTAATAACGTAATCACGGTAATAACGTGATGTAACTTACTTTATAAACGTGTGCGTGAGATTATTTATGTAGTGCAGCAGGACCTAGTTTGACTATTAGCAATGTAAGCGTGTACCGTATCTTCCTTTTTTGTTTTAATCTAAGATAATATCCATATAATTTAACCGTCGTTCATTCACGTGAAGTCATTTACATGAAGTGTCGCGTCACCTTGGCAAGAATGTTTTATATAGTTTTCCGAAGTTCAAACGGGAACGGGATATTTCAAGCGCGCGAAGCCGCGGGCGGGTCAGAATAGTATCTTAATAAAAACCTTTTTTTATTTTTATTATTGGTGATATTCATGCACTTAACCAGGCCACTACCTCAGATGGTAAGTGATGTTGTGGTCGAAGTACAGTAATTATAATTTTGTAAAGGACTTTTTAGTACCCATTAATGGTTATTAAACTTTAATGAAGTCGCTGATTACGGCCGTGTGATTGAATGATGTTAATATTTAGCGAATTTGTGTAACAAAAAATTTATTGTCAGACGAATATCTTTAAAAGCTCATAATAGGTGATTCTCAGAAGATAAGGTTATTTAGACTAGTGGTTCGCCCCGAACTGAGATCTTGCGAGTCTACCATAAAAACAAAAAATATTATTTGTGATCTTTGACTATCAAAATAGTGCCATGAAATAAATAACCAAATAACTTGACCTAAGGTTTTATTCAAATTACACGGTAACGGGAGTTTCATTGTTAACGGGGTGTTCATCTTTTTTAGTACAAATTGCAGTTATTCTGGATTTTAGACTTTTGCCTATATTTGTGATACTTAAGCTAGACGCATACCAAATTACAGCACTGTGGGGTCACTGGTGTACCCTGTGAATTCTGTCAAAGTTTAGTTTTTATTATGGCTAATAACTCAAAAACTACAAAAACTTTACTAAAAATAAAAACGGGGTAGAAATGTACTAATGAAGACTATACATTTGACGTCTCATTTGACCTAATAGTCTCATTTTCATTTTTTTTTACCCCTCTTGAACTCCAATATCTCAACAACCCCCCAACATTTTTAACTTGTTTAGTCATACCAAAATGTGCCATCACTACCTACCTATGTATACATTTTTCACGATGATCGGATCAACGTTTCGAAAGTTATCCTCGGACAAACAAACATACATACATACAACGCCGATTTGCCCAAGTTGAGTTGGAGATCGGGCTTCGCTCGATCAATAAAAGCATTATTATAAATTTTATAAGACGATGTGGAGTCGCAAAAAGTAAGGAAACATAATATAAAAGTCGGATAATAAAATAAAGTAAGCTAACATATATGTAGTTAGAAGGTCAGATATCAATATGTATATCAAGTTTGAAGGCCATGTATGATGCATCGATTGTCTAACTAAGTAAATAATTGCGGGGCCTATGAAAACCAGTTATGTATTGATTTTATTTTTCACTTTACCTACTCGAAAAGTACCATTCGCTAGCTCATGCAGCGGGATTATAATACGTTTTTACTCCCACGATTATTACGTACGTTTTCATACTTCGCTTTCATTAAATCCATACTAATATCATAAATTTGAAAGTACCTCTGTCTGTTTGTTACGTTTTCACGACTAAATGGCTGCACTGATTTTAATGAAATATGGTATAAAGATTATGACCGGGATTAAGACATACCCGTCAAAATACGCGGGTGGGTTAGCTAGTAAGAGCGTTTTATACAGAACTAGCTAACCCGCCCGCGGCTTCGTATGCGTGGTTTGCCAATAAAACATTACCCTCCTTCTGTGCAGTCGCGTAAAGTGTACCTATCCTATGTATCAAGTCCATTCATAATCTGTCTAGGTATATAGGTACCAAATTCCATCAAAATCGGTCGAGCCGTTAAGTCGTGAAAAGGTAACAAACAGACAGAGAGACAGAGCTACTTTCAAATAGGTATGTACATCTACGTACGTAGATTATAACGTGGATTAACACATATGCTACTTTTGTTGACAAACAACGCGTGCGAAGCCGCTGGCGGAAGCTAGTTATACATATTAACCTTCCTTTTGAATCACTCTATCTATTGCTGAAAACTGCATTAAAATCCGTTGAGTAGGTGAAAAAGATCTAAGGTAACAGACAGCAGAAGCGACTTTATTTTATACTATGTATAAAATGTATGTATGTGTGTATGTATGTATGAATTTGTAAATAGTCGACCACTTTTTTAAGATATAGCTTTGCACGTGATCTTAATAATCTGTGTTTATATAATCTAAACCAGAAGAAATTCACTCTATAGAATGTGGCAATAACACTATCGGTCGCTAAAACCGGCGGCATGTCGGCAGTGTAAATGCCATTATCATAACTGATTGTTTTTTTTGCCATCGTAAAAAAATATTACGTGTAGAACATTCTTCTTGCATTCCTAACCGTGAAACAAACCGCTGTACATTGTAAAATAGTAAAGTGTATATCGATTAAGTGGTATCGTTAACGCAAGCGCACACGCACGCTCATCCCAATGACTAGGGAGGTGAAAACTTATAAATTCGTTTCGTTAATCTTTAGGATATTTATTATACAAATTACAATTTATTTTATGCAACTAAACCTATATATACAAAGCAAACTATATATGAAACCCTAATCTAACAAGCCGCTGCCAGTGGGTAGCGTGTCCAGAATGCTGGCCGCATTGCCACGTTGAATGGTAATGCTTAAACGTTGGCCAAAATACTGGCCAGCATTTTCGTCACGCGTTGCCTCGACCAGACGTTTTGAAAGGTCATTATAAATTTTGTGGGCCCTTTATCCCCACGGTCCAAGGGTCTCAATCCCAAAAGGCCCAAATATAAAGCATGTGTTTAGACTAATATATAAATTATTATAATATTTTGAGGTTATACAAATATATAAAACATCCGGTTTGAATAAATCAATAAATAATGCTGGATATTTTAAAAGCGCTGAATTCCGTTAGTTCCGCGACGGAAATTGAAGTTTTATAAACATTTCTATATTTCGCCACCTTTTTTTTTTCTTGCAAACTGAATAAAGTGCTTGAATACCTATGAGTGTTTAGTCTCTAATGAGAAAGTACTTATACACTTTATATGAATGTACCAAGTTAATAATTTTCTGTTTTTATTAAAATCTTGGAGGCCTATAATACATTGTTATAGAAGGGCTGTAAGCGATCTATTGTACACCCGAGATATTCAAAAGTATTAGTGATCGCTTACACTATACACTATACTATATAACACTTTTCATCACGAATGCGAGGAAATTAAAATAGTAGATTATTAAACGATGGGGATAAAGCATTGTCTTCCGTCACGGGCGCTATATTGAATCCCGAACGAAACGAAGGATTCTAGAGCTCACGAGCGGAGCGAGGGAGTTACTAGAATCCTGAGTAGGTACACAGAGGGATATAAGCACGCCCAAGATGCAGACAGCTTTGTCCACGAGCTTTATACTTTATTTTTACACTTTCTGCGAGACAATAAAAACCATATCTAGGTTGGTGCATTCTGAGGTTAGTTCGATTTACGAATAAGTTTACTTAATTTTACAATATCGATAAAAATGGACGGTTTATTTGGTCGGTAGCTCATCACCGGTATGGTCGCTAGAGGTTATGCCGCTGGGTAATAAAACACCCGGATGAATCCGACTATATACATGTAGGCAACTCTAGTTTAGTGCGACTCAATCGAATGGCTACTTGCTAATCGATTCACCGAACACACTATCATTAGCTAGCATAAATAATTACCTAGAGGCGTTAAAAATTACTACAATTACAAAACATTATATCGCGTGCGCTGTAGTCCGATGACTTACGCGCTTTAACCACTATCTTGAAAAATACCGTGAGATTACTGGAATGTTTTAGAAGCATATTTTGCAATTTATTGGGCATTGATATCGATATCACCTTTTCATATTTGCATTGGTCTTTTTTGAAACTTTTCTTCTGTTAATATCTTTTTTAATCCTCGATGCAAAGGGGTGTGGTAAGTTGACGCCTATGTCTGTGTGTCTGTCTGTGGAATCGTAGCTCCTAATGGATAGACTGATTCGCACGTGTTTTTTTTTATTAGAAAGCTAGTTTAACTGGGGTGGTTTTTAGCTATTTGTGATGTAGATTAGGTCAGCCGATCCGAAGATTATTAGCACGTCGCCGTCGGGGAAGAAAAGTTCTTGAGTGGAGACCATACACTGGAAAGCGTAGCGTAGGACTGGCGCCCACTAGATGGAAAGTCGACCTGACAAAGTTTGCTGGGAGCCGTTGGGTGCAGGCCGCACAGATCGGTCGCTCTAGAAATCTATGGGGGACATAGTCCATGACCACCTATAGTGAAATCTGGATTGATCTAAAAACAGAAAACAGAAATTAGATTTCGCTTCATCGATTTGCATTGCCCTTGGCTTTCTTTCTTTCTTTCCTTTGTAATGTCTTTCAAACTCGTTATGTCTATGACAACTTTAAACAAGATTCGATTTCAAAGCAATTTATTCGTTTCCCTGTTGATTAAATACTTGTATATTACGACCGAGTGAGCGAAGCGTCTCAGTTTCGAGATTGGCCAAAAATAATTTTGTCCGTCTGTCTGTACTCGCCTACATGTCACATTTTCAATCGATCTTGACGAAAAAGGCACACAAGTTCCTTGATTTATTAAAATTTTCTACTCGGTCGCGATTTTTGATTGAGGGGAAAATAGGAGGGAAAAAGGGGGAAGTTTGCTGTAGCGTTATTTATCGACGGATTTTAATCAAATTTGAGAGGCACACTAAGGACTTCATTCTACACAAGATGTTGCGAAAACAAATTCAAGGGGGGGGGGGGAGTTTGCTGTAGCGTTTTATATGGACGGATTTCAATTTTTGTTTTTTTTTTGGCAAGTATATACCTATTTATACCAATCGGACTACACAGTCCTCTCCACCTTCATGAGATGAACCCGTAGACATCAGCTTAGACCTCTTGGGCCCAAGGAAACGCGAGTAATCGCTAAAACTTATACCCAATATTTTGCTCAAAAGTCAATTGGAAGGTAAGCCTATTGGAAAATTCAAGCTCCTGAAAATCGATTTAAAATTGGACTTTCTTCGTTAATTTTGTTGGTTGTTAGGTGAGGAGGGGTGGGGAGGGATATTTTCTACTTTCTCTCCAACATAGGTAGGTTTTAAAACTTTGAAATGGCTTTGCTAAGCCAGGGGAAAGGTGAAAGTGTTGGTTATTGCATGGTTATAAGGGCTCGCGGGGTCTACTGTTCTCACAGAACCACTAGTTATAACCACTAGATACAAATGTTGCAATATGCTATTTGGGCCTATACAGTGCTGAAAACGCGCGTCGTATGTGCGTACAAAATACGCTGAATGCATAGACCCTAAGTAAATACAACAGCAAATTTGTTGTTCGATGTTTTCACTGATCTGAGTGTGTGTTTGCTTTTAAGAAAAGTTAATATTTGAAGTATTTGGCACCTAGAACAAGACATCTCGTTATTTGGCACGTATTCATAACAAATATGTTTTGTTATTGCTTTGTTTGGTATGACGCATCTGTCATTCTGTTGACTCATTGTTTTGAATGTACCTTTCATTCATGGTTCTCGTGATCAGGAGTCACCAAGAATTACTTTCTTTTCGCAAACAACAAAAATGACGTAAATCCGTAGGAGGCGGTTTTTCATTCGTCGCGTATAAATATGTATATCATAAATAGATTTTTAAAATCATCTCTAATATTTGTCGGGACTTGAAACCGAAACCTTTCTCTTGATATCAGAAAGTGCTAATCAATTGAGCCACAGGCTCACTTCTACTCAGTCGTTGTATGTTGTATGTCGATATGTTGTATATCATCATCATCTGGGCAAATCCAGGTATTCCGCGACGTTGATTTTATCGTCTACCCAACGAGCTGACGGACGACCAGGGGCCTAACTCCACTAAACCAATCGATTCACTATTACAATAGTGTCGTCGCAAAATGACCACTATAGATACCTTTCGGTATTCTACTAACACGATATTTTTTCAATGACCGCCGTTGCTATGAGAACACCATTGAAAATTTGGCAGCTTATGACAGGAACAATAATCATAACAGGTATGCAAAAAAGTTTTTTTTAGTGCCGACAATTCTTCAAAACATTGAAGCATACAGGTTTCTATCTACAGATAATTACCAAAAACTTTATTTTGTCATATTTAATGTCATCATATTCAATTGATTTAATTTCTTACTTAGTAATTCCGATATGTCGTCATCCAGGAGATGTTGTGTAAATGATTCGAATACATTTTGTTAAATTTGTGGTGAATATGTGATGAAAAAATGCTGAAAACCTATTACAGACTTTGTGAAAAAGACGTGTATGTCGATTACTTTAAGATGAAGATGAAGGCCCTGACACGCCGTGGGTTCCAAACATTATGTGCAAATTGTGTAGTGAACATTTAAGACAGTGGGCAAGTGGTAAACGTGGTTTTTAAAGTTTGGTGTAGCTGTGCTATGGTATGATTTGGACTGACCCGAAAAACCTATTGATGACTGTTATTTTCGTTTTGCGATTTCTGGAGAACTACACGTAGCATCAAAAAAATGAGTATATTGCTAGAGTCAGGGTATCAAATATACTTAAAATCTGTTTTAGTTTTAGCGGCACCAAAATCAGCGTAGACCTGTGTAATCGTTAAAATATAATGAATGAATGAAAACACTTTGCTGTACAACATTACACTTCACACTAATATTATAAATGCGAAAGTTTGGATGCTTGTTTATTTATTTATTTGTTTCTCAATCACGTTGTAACTGCTGACCCGATTTAGATGAAATTTAGGATGTTCGTAGATACCTCATAGGCTACTTTTATCCCATAAATCAGGTCCCATGGGATAAAAATGGGATGTCAGGTCAAGTTGCAACGGCGAGTTTAGCTTTATTTCTAGGTTACCTACACATTTAGTAGTGTAACGCGTACGAAGTCGCGGGCAACAGCTAGTAAAAAATAAAAATTACAGACAAAATAGAAGACACAAAGCAAATAGTACCATGGGCGGTTTTATCGCTTTGAAGAATTAGGCTTATAATAGTTTTTCTCATAAATTTGCAGAATTAGGTCCCTGGCTATCTATGTCCAGTTCTTGGCTGTCACTCTGTAAAGGCTTTGCTCCTCCTGCGATTGCCAGATGCCTAGGTGTCCTGTCAAACTGCATTTGAGTACCAACACTTCTATATCAACTATTTATCTTTTGTAAATATAAGGCTGGTAACAGTCCTCTTTAACTATACTATTACAAAAACCTATCAGTTCTCAAATTATAATGCACGCAATATATTTTACCTACGCTTCTTGTATTTTAAAAATAAACTGCACATCACCAAGTCTCGATTAGGATAACTAAATAAGTCATTCATGGGTTCTGTGTGTTCAAGGTGATTCTGTGCGATTTTATAATAAACTGATGGAGAGCGCTTCTAAACTTCCTAGGCGTAGATTTAAATCATATATATAAAAAAACTTAGCTTGTAAGCTATATTAATGATAAAATCCCGTGGTCCGATGTCGCTCAGCCTTTCCACAGCTGATATTACCTCAATTTTGCAATATCACTACTATACACATTTTCTTTTGTTTTACACTTGATTTATATTAGGTACTTATATTCATTTTTATATTATTCCTATTGGTATTTTGTGTAAAGGATCATTAAAAAGAATAACCAGCCTTGTTTCTTGCCTGATTGTTTCCTGGCTTGGTCGCGGAGGAACAGGTGGTAAAATTGCCGTTTCAAAGTAATCCTTGCGGTTTTAATGAATACATGATACTATACTTATTATTCTGACGAATCTCTATTATTCTAGCTAGAGAATATAAAAAAACTTGCATAAAAGCATTGTTAAACATGGTTCTTTGAATAATCGGGTGACGAAAATGAACAGATATGTAGTAAGAAATAATACCGGCCATGTGCGAGTCGCACTCTCGCACGAAGGGTTCCGTACCATTATCTATAAAAACGGCAAAAAATCATGTGTGTTGTATGGGAGCCCTACTTAAATATTTATTTTATTCTGTTTTTAGTATGTGTTGTTACAACGGCAACAGAAATACATCATCTGTGAAAATTTTCAACTGTCTAACTATCACGGTCCATGAGATGGACCTGGTGACAGACGAACAGACAGGCAGCGGAGTCTTAGAAATAGGGTCTGGTTTTACCCTTTGGGTACGGAACCCTAAAAAGTACCTACTTGTAATAAGCCAATACAGCTTACTCGTACCTTTCAAGGAGATAATAGAAAATTGCGCTTACGAGGCAGTATTAAAGGAGTACTTATTCTGCAGAAAATATCTCGCTATTCACTATTAGTTCATCGCCGTCGAGGGCTCATTTACATATGAAGCAGCGATCTGACTATAAACCGCCGTCGGAGTTTACCGGCATGAAACTGCGCATTATTTCAGACCAGTTCCCAACACCTCGTTTCTCTTTGATTATTTGGTCAGTTTTATTAGAAAAACTTTTGTCACTGCACTTTGTCACTTTTGTCACACGGTATTCCCGGTTCATATGGTTTAACAAAGAATATGCAAATGACCCGAAGGTACATGTGCAGGCACCGGCAAATTCAATTAAGTTATAATACGAAGATACAATTTTGTAAATTATTAATTGATATTTTTCTAAATACCAGATTTTTAAATTAAAATTCCTTTGAAAGTAGTATCTCATTTTGTCTGCGAATATCTGCCTTGTAGGTCTGTGAACTGTGAACTACATAAAAAGTTAGACGCCTATGTTTCAGCAGGCTACTTGGTCCTTGGGCCAGTAAACAACAGAAATGGAAATAATAACAGACGGTACCAACCCGCCGCCGGTAGACCTGGTTTCTCTACTAATGCGTTCTTCACCATTCAACGAACAGAAATAACAAAGTGCTAAGAGATTCGAGAGCGCTCCCAATAGTGTAAAGAGTTTAATATTCATAAGGCAAATATTGTAGAGCTGAGCGAGCTACGAGTCTGGGGATTGCAAGTACCTAGGTACCTACCTACTGTAGATGGTTAGATGCTATTGAAGTAAGTTGTGGGAATTTATCAATATTAGGTACAATATACATATATATGAGTAGACGACAGTGAAAGCGCTGAATTGCGGTGGATATCATAAACTTGAGAGTCCTATACCTACCAGTAGGTGTAGATATTGTTTTTTAAAAGTCAGAAAAATCCATTATTAGACGTACGTAAATGCAGCAGCCTAATGGTTGGATGATATCGTAAAAAAAATATATTAATTATGTAGCTCATATTAGGATTTAGGACACAACACAAAATATACCTACTTATTTTAAACAGGGTTTTAAGAACATACCTGTGACAGCAATGTCTGGTGTACGGACAGTCTACACTGCCGGCTATCATTGCCAAGAGGTGTTGGCGCTGGCCTGCAGCCTGCGCACCAGGGACGCGGCTCGCTTGCGCGTGACGGTGAGGAACAGATGACTCTTGCCGCCGCGATCATCACCAATTTTTTATTTATTTATTTTATTTAATTAGAACGGCAATTATACCAATTACACTAAATGAGAAGACAAAAAAACATAAAATTATAAAAATTCAACGAACAAACACACAATGATGGAACGAACAAATCAGTAATATTATAAAATCAATTATGCATAAATATTGTGACATATAAATTTAAATTACCGTAATTGATCGAACGAAGCGAGATCTCCAAATCAACTTGGGCAAATCAGCGTTGTTAATTTTTTTTTTGTTTTTGTGGGAGACTCGCGAGATCTCAGTTCGGGGCGAATCACTAGTAATAATAATAAACATGTCAAAAATAACTAGTGGTTCGCCCCGAACTGAGATCTCGCGAGTCTCCGATTAAAACAAAAGAATATTATTTGTAATCTTTGACTATCAAAATAGTGCCATGAAATAAATAACCAAATAACTTGACCTACAGTTTCATTCAAATTACAGGTAAAGGGAGTTCATATAAAGTGGTTATTATTTTTTGGGGTACAAATTGCAGTTATTCTAGATTTCAGACTTTTGCCTATATGTGTGTCACTTAAGCTACACGCATACCGAATTACAGCACTGTGAGGTCACTGATATACCCTGTGAATTTTGTCAAAGTTCAGTTTTTATTATAGCTAATAATTCAAAAACTATAAAGACTACTAAAAATAAAAATGGAATCTAAATGTACTAAAGAATACCTTTCATTTGACGACCGAGTAGTCTCATTTTCATTTTTTTTACTTTTCTTGAAACCCAATAACTCAACAACCCTCCAACGTTTTTAGTTCATTTAGTCACACCAAAATTGTGCAATTACTACCTACATATGTATCAAATTTCGCGATGATCGGATCCACGCTTCGAAAGTTATCCTCGGACAAACAAACATACATATATACATACTTACTTACATAGTTACATACATACAACGCCGATTTGCCCAAGTTGATTTAGAGATCTCGCTTTGCTCGATCAATTATAAAACACTAATAAGATTAAATTAAAAATTATCAAACTCTTTCTCACTGTACTCCAGACATACAATTATAATCTTTCCCAATGCATCCGCAAACAAATAACAGTCCGGGTTTAGAAGAGCATTGAGCGCCGCGAGGGTGCGAGGCAAGGGTGATTTAGAGTGCGCGACAGTTGTACACTAGGGCACAGCAAACAGTCTATGTTTCCTACTCCGGCAATAGTTGTTTGGAGTATTAAATCGAGCCAGCTCGTCAATCAGGAGCGTTAATCAATCCACGCAGAATTTTACAGACTGTCATCATCTGATCATTCGCCCTTCTCGTCTCGAGTGAATTAAAGTTCAGGCAGACCTCGATGATCTTGGTGGGATACATAAATGGATAATGTCCCAAGTTGCGCTTGTAAACAAGAAAAATTAAAAAAATCTTTTTGTACCTTTTCAAGTTCCATTTGCTTCCAAATGCAAGCACTGGCAACGCCAATGCGCTGCTGCTGGGCAGCCCCAGCACCGCGCATACTGCTTCCAAATGCAAGCACTGGCAACGCCAATGCGCTGCTGCTGGGCAGCCCCAGCACCGCGCATACTGGCCCAATACGTGTACAGGACGCGGAGTGCGCTGTACGTCGCCTGCATATACTTCACCCACAGGCAGCACGAATATAGAGAGGTACATTACGGGGGGATGGGATCGGAAAGAATGCGTGCAAATAAGGAGCCTTTTACTTGGCGGATTTAGACTTATTAGATAAATAGAAATACGCTTAGAGTAGATAATTCTTTATTGCACACCATAAAACAATACAAATAAAAAATAACACGTAAATCTATGGATACAATTGGCGATCTTATCGCTAAATAGCGATCTCTACTAGACAATTTGGCTGTGTGGACATTACCTGGGGTGTAATGGTGTACCTAACATTCTACATGTACATACATGCTAATACTAGTGAACCTAATTAATAAAATTAATTTAATTTAATAATAAATAATAATAATAATTATAAATATTGCTGGACATTTCACACAGCGCTATCTAGCCCCAAACTAAGCAGAGCTTGTACTATGGGAACCAGATAACTGATAGAATACTTATATACTTTTTTTTTTGTAAATACATACTTATAATATATAGAAAAACACCCAGACACGGAACAAATATCTGTAGATCATGCAAACATTTGTTCCGCGGCGGGAATCGAACCCGCTACCTCCTGCATCTCAGCCGGCTATACGCCCACTGCGCCACGGAGGCAGTCAATATTTAGGAATAATATTTAGGAAACATATTTATTATTCAGCGGGGCAATGCAGCCAGTGTCTTAGGGGACACTCCGCCTGCTGGTGATCTGGAGCAGTTAAGCAATCTATATATCCTTTGCAACGGTCTTTAGATGAGTCAACTGTTTCTTCTGTATTTTAGTCATGTAAATATGTATTGTTATTATAATCATTATTATAAATACGGGATTTTTCACGTACCGTTTTATCGGAGTTTAGATCGACAATGTTTCGGTTCAATTCGTGAACCTTCATCAGGGTGAGTGCGATCCGCTCCGAGTAACGTCTCGCCTCGCACTGTCGGTTGAAACACCGTGATAAATCCCGTATTTATAATAATGATCGAAATCAATCACGAAAGTTTTTTAAATAAAATTGTTATTATAAATGAATACATACAATACTATCGAAATATAAAATACTGTGTCAAGGATGTGTTTGTTATCTCTTAGTAAATGTCAATCTTCTTTTCAAATAAAACCAGAGGGCTTAGCCAAGTTACAGTCGATTAGCGATGACGCTAGTCGATAAGTCCGAAAATGTACGGGATTTGACACATGCCATAGAAATACCACGTGATACAGCGACAACAAATGCATGTAGAAATCGAATAGATTCACAGCGAAAGTAATTTGGCTGCGGGCGCTGGCCCTGGGCCCGTACAGCAGACGAAGACGACGAATAAAGAATATTTCAACAAAATCCCAATTCACCCTGCAATCTCTTCCTTATCATACATCAGACTATATCATTCCTTACTTAGCCAGCTTACATATAATCCTGGGCCATAACGTCTGGACTTGGCCTACTGCCAGTAACGTAAAAACCTTGCGCCAATTGCCAGACCAATGTGTTTTGGCGGAATTATCTGCAATCATTCTTGTTTGCTGGTCGGTTTATTAGAAGTTTGTGGTATTGGAGGAACTTTTCGGAAGGATGAGAGAAAAAAAACATTATCATCATCATGGAATAGAAGAAATAAAATCAAAAATTATTTATTGCATGTGATACATGTGCAGAGATGTCAGTATTTATAAAAGTGTCAATGTATAATTGTACATATAAATGGTTTTAGAATGTGTGAGTTAAGCCCTTTTATATGATACCCCATTGGTCAAATAGGGTATCATATCATATATTTACCCTAACCACAAAGTCACGCCATAAGGGTTCCATTTTTACCATTTTGATCCGGAACCCTAAAACATATCCAACAAACATAAACAACGTTTACTCGCATTAACGGCTGGGCCGATTTTGATGAAATGTGGTATATAGGTATATATATGTAGATCATGACCTAGATTGAGACAGACTAATTTTTACCGACGTTAATTTTAACAATATGTTTTCTCCGTAAATAAACATTATTTTTCAACCGTGTACCCAATTCATCAATGTTTGAACATGAACCTTTAAACGGAATGAGGTCCTAATAAATCAGATTTGCGTAAATAAAGCCACGTCTACACTTGGGTGGCGCGGGCGTTGGCGCCTGATGATTGATAACCTCCGGCAGTGAGTACATGTCCTTATCTACCCCGCATGTCAACTTGACAGTGATAAAAATCTCTTCGTGTATTTGCGTGGAAATAGGGTGATATATTATAATGAGAAAATGAAGTCTGATAATTCTCTCTATTTACTTAATAGCTCCTGACGGAGAAAGGAGGTGTTGGAAGTTGTAGGCCTCTGTGTCTTTCACGATATCGAAGCTCCGAACAATTTTTTCGTGATAACAAATCGTCTCAATTAGATCATTCCGATGCGCAACGATGCCTTAACGTATTTAGTGGTTAAATATGATTTAGAGTTGTCAAATCATTCAATAGGTCAAGTTTAAACATGTTTAGTCGCTAAATATTTAGGGATCGTTGTGCAAGCTGGGCTTAATCTTGTGAAAATTTGAGTAGGCGTTTTCGTCTTACAGGACTTTAATTTAAAAAAACTAAAATCAAATTGTATCCCTGACTCTTTTAAAGTTTTTTTTACTGCCAAATTTTTTTACTAGACGACTACCTCCATGGCGCAGTGTGCCAAGAGCCGGCTGAGACGCAGGGGGTTGCGGGTTCGATTGCTGTCGCGGAACAAATGTTTGTATGATCTACAGATATTTTTTCCGGGGATAGCTGTTTTTCTATATTTATAAGTATGTATTTACAAAAAAAAGTGTGTATGTACTTATGTACACACGACTACACATCAAGCTATACATTGCCAGTATATGCTGACCTTTCATTGTACGGAAAACCTACACAATGCTAGTTCAGCTTTCCAAAATGTTGAGGTGTCGCCGTGTGTACGCACGTAAGTAGTTCTACTTCTTTGGCGTAACAGAACAAAAATAGCTAAAGATTTCATCCCGTATGCCACAACTCTGTGTTAGTAAAATGAATTATAAATTAATAAATATAGTTATAAGTTTTCACGGAAACTTGAGAGACAGTTATCAGCTAACTTCATCATGTCGCCAAAAGAACTATAACTTCAAAAGTATGTAAGTATCTAGTTTCCATAGTACTAGCTTAACTATGTTCGGGGCTAGATAGCGTTGTGTGAAATGTGCAGCATAATTTATTTTTTATTAGATACCGCACAACCTCTCTTATCCCAATCGAGTGTCAACATATGTTTTCTAAAAAGAAAAAATATGTTTCTTGTTTCAGTTCTTGTTAGCAAGAAACTTAGAAAGTTCACGATACAAGAAGGAATGGACTCAAACTCAGATAGTTAATAGTTTACATGGTTTGTTTATCCGATTCGGTTGTCAGCGAAGTTAGCAACATTCGTGTAACAAGCTAAGTTTCTCCTCAAAATCTTGGGCTTTAGATAAATAAGTTCGTATGAGGATGTCGCACATTCTGGAGGGCTTGAACCGCCACTATATGTATAAATCCCAAATAATTATTTTATTTCCATGATCTACAGATATTTGTTCCTGGTTTGGATGTTTTTCTATATATTATAAGTATGTATTAAAAATATATATAAGTATTCTATCAGTTATCTGGTTCCCATAGTACAAGCTATGCTTAGTTTGGGACTAGATAACGCTGTGTGACTAGATACAACCTCCCGACACGATCCATAAAATTAAAAAGAAAACCATGCTGCAGCTGTGATCCCTCAGATCAAAAAGAAAAAGTGCTGACTCTTTCAAATCGGCTAACCTGATCTTCATCACACAGCTAAGAACCACTCCAGTTAAACTAACTTTCTAGTTAAAAAAACCGCGTCCGAATCGGTCCATTCGTTTAGTAACTACGGCGATGATACACGATCACATTTCAGAGTATTGCCACAGACTTAAGTGGTTACCTATCCGCCTTCGCCGGAATGCGCACATCCTTTCCCTCCTTTACAGCATCCTTTTCATCCCTTCTACTCCGTCCTACCTCAAAGAACGCTTTGACTTTCTTCACCTTTCCAACTCTCGACCCTTACGTTCCTCGAAACCCTTCAATTAAAAACTCCCCATCATACCTCAGTACTTTATAGTTCCTCTTACTTTGCAGGCTACCAGGCTCTGGAATGCCCTACCTGTCTCAATTCGTCATGCTAAATCTCTCCCTATCTTTAAAAACTTGGTCAGACAACACTATCTGTCATCCATCGCTCACTAGGCCACTTATTAATTTTTACATTTTTATAATTTATATATGTAGGTATGACAATATATATTTTATGTATTATAATATTAATATTTACGAAATTTTATGATTATATTATACATTATAATTCCTTCACCATCCTATCTAAAGAGCGTTTTGTGTTCTTGCACCAGGCGCATGATCGAAACCTACGCTCATCAGAAGCTCTAAGTCTCCAAACCCCTGTCCACAGTTCTCAATTTTATAGTGTATAAACTTTACAGTTAAGCTGTGCGGCTTATATTTCGCTTTATGGAACGCTTTATATTTCTCTATTAGATCGTCTAAATCTCTTCCTATCTTTAAAGCTAAGGTAACAATTTCCTTTCTTCGTCTACGCACTGCTGGTTTATCGTTATGTGTATCTCCTTTATTGTAGTTTATATATAAGTATATATTATTATATTTGTAAGTATATATTAGTACATTATGATATAAGTGCGGTAAGTTGAAAATTACAGCCGAGGCGATATTGCTAGCCCGAGCCGTAGGCGAGGGCTACAAGAAAGCAGAGGCTGTAATTATCAAAGCGCACGTATGTCATACGACGTTTTATAACATATTTGCGAGGAAATAAATAAAACTCTGACTTTCTCGGAAAGAAAAAGCGCGCGCAATAATTTTTACTTGTTCACAAATTAGCGATTAAATGGTTGTAATTTACCGTCAAAATTAATTAAATTAAAGAATTAAATGTTTATATTTTATCTCCCAAAGTTAACTTTATTCATAAAATGTTGACCACTTTTCTGACATAAAAACTCTTTGCTAAGATTTAAAAAAGTACCGTTCGTTTTAGACGGAGCATCTTGATAAACCGTACGTTTTACCTTATTAAAAAGAAACTCGTGCGTTTTACATTACAATAACGCACAAGTACATAATGACATACATTACGGTATTGAAATTGGTGAAATAAGAGAGCCTTTACGAGCAAATGTGTTATAAATTTAGTTTATTAGTAAGTATAGGTAGTTTATGTAGGTTTATGAACATACTCGTAGATACACCGCCGTCTTTTTGATTTTGTTTTGTCCTGTCCATCCAAAGGTTGTCTGGAAGAGATCGCTTTTAGTTGATAAGACCGCCCATTGTACTTACCTGAATTTTTGTGTATTTTTATTGTTGTTTTGTTTTGTATTTTTTTTGTTTTTGTTGCTGAGTATATATAATACAGAGTATTCTATTCTATTCTATTAAGATAACAAGTTACATCTAAATAGAAACATGTTGATCGTTGACTATGTATGTATATCGGTATGTTTGTATTCCGATATTTCAATTATTCTCTCGGCTTCTAATAAGAAATGTCCCAGAGCTCAGGTACGTCTCGTACCCAATTACAATTTTCTTTGTAAATGAAATTCTGCAGGTTTTCTTCAGCGTTTTATTAGCATAGATACAACCCCTTTGCTTTATTTTCTGGTACCGTCTTTTGTTTTGTGTTTGCAATTACTATTCGACCTCGGGATAGCTGAATGAGTAAAACTTTAATAAGTATTCTTATTGAAAAATTACTTTTTCAAAACAAGCTGTTATAAAATTCATAATCAGAACCGCAAGCTGATTCAAATGAGCCCAAACACTAGTAGCCTACTATAATCCATTCAGAAGTTCCGTTGTCTAGCATCCGTCTCCATCATGAGACCACCTCCATGGTACCATATTATTGCATTGTCACCGAAGTTATATATGTACTCCAAATTTCGGTTTAGGGGAACGGGTTTAAAATTCAGTTGCAAGATTCCACCCGGAGAGACATACATACATTGTAAGTTAATAAAAAGCTTGTGAAATAAGATAACATCCTTATCACACCATCGCACTAATATTTTATTTCATTTATCTTATTATATTATGCCGTTATATTTTGATTTCTACTTTAGTTTATGTAAATACATATTTCCTTTAGCTAGTCTACACATAACTGCTCTAGAATTATCATGCTGTGTATAGACTGCTCTGATACAATCTAGGTCTAAAAGTTGATACCTAATTATATTTTGTATCTGTTTGATTGTATTCAGTTTTGTGTGTCACAATAAATAAATTAAATTAAATATTATAAATGTGAAAGTTTTGATGTTTGTTAGTTACTCAACCACGTCGTAACGGCTGAACAGATTTTGATGAAAATAGAATTATAGATAGATTATGACCTGAACTGAAACATAGGCTACCTTTTACTAACTATCTGCGTGTGCGAAGCCGCGGGCGAAAGCTAGAAATATTATAAATGCGAAAGTTTGGATGTTTGTTTCTTACTCAATCACGTCGTAACGGCTTGACCGATTTCGATGAAATTTAGTATGTAAATAAAAATAAATAAATGATATAAAATATTATTGATTTATGTATTTTTAATATAGCTTTATTTATAAAAATATAAATAAAGCTATACGGGAACCAGATAACTGATAGAATAGATGTAGTGAGTCTAGATCCTAAGAAAATGGAATGAGAGCTTTAGTTAGTCAAACCCCTAATGGTAAATCGGGTTATATATGTGTGACTCCACTCGACGTATTACCTTCAAGTTATAATTTAATCTTTATCCGGAACTTCAAGCAAAATGTTCATTGACTTTCTCAGACTAAACCTAATTTGCATCGATAAGAGTTTCCGATACAAGCCCCACAAGTTTTCATCCAAATGAGCTTGTTTACCTAGTTTCAGTTTAATCTGGAACAAACTTAATTTAAGTGCTTGTAGAGAAACCTTACCAATATTGAGTAGCTTCACAAACAAAGCCGCAAGAGTCAAAATCGAGCTTTAATTACTATATTAATAGCTTAGAACGATCATGGTGCATGCAACTGTGCCCAATTGTTGGGACACTTAAAAACTAAACATTAATATAAAAAAGTGGCACTCCGGGAACGCCGACAGAAGTAAAAATTTGAATAAAAGCAGACTCCATTACAATTTACAGAGGTGTCAGTAACAGCCAGTGTCAGTAGTCAGTGACAGGTGTCGGTATCGGCTATCGAATTTCCAAGAATGAATTACCCAGGTAGTTAGAAAAAAACCCGGTTCCAAGAATTGTTTTGCACCAATCACCGATAAGCCAACGAGGGTTGATATAAAAAGAAGGGGTAAGTAAAATGTTAAATAGTTAGATTCAATAGCCAAGTTCATGAAGCTCGCTTCCAAGCGGTATTATGAACATGCCTCCCATCATCCGAACCCTTTGTTACACACCATTCCGGTCTACCCGTTGGACCCGCCCGCCAACAAAATCCTCTGTCGTCCGAGACAAGTTCTCGGAGATCCGGATGACGAAATCACCTCCGCTAACGCGGAAGCGATATCTGAGTCATTTATATCAGACAGAGCAAACACTTCACAGAAACACCGACCTCGCCGGCGAGGTCGACGAGTCCCTTCAGTCGCCGCCTATACGAGGTACAGACATGTACCCGGGCGTTTCTCCTATCCCCACCCCGGCAACCGCCCAAGCCGAGGCTCGTACCTAAGTGGTGCCCTTGCGCTAGTTGCCTAAATAACTTACTGGGCTGAGCGCCATCTGCGCTCGCCAAAAGTTCGGTTAAGCTATCACGGCCTCAGAGGCCAACAGCGAGTTTAGTCCATTCGAAAAAAAATGTTAAATAGTTGCAATTTTGCTTCTAACGTGAACCGCCCTCGCGCCCGAACGGGGTCGGGACTATGTCTAATGATGTTGGATGTATTTTTTTTTTTATTTACTACCTAAGGCGGAACACCATTATAAACCCTAAAAATACCAAACTTCAACGTTTCATATTCTGTAACTTTTTGTATAACGGTTAATCTCTTTTTTGGCGATGTTGTTCGCGATTTTGAGTTTCGGCCCTTTGGTGAATAACAAACCGTATTGCTTTGAGCAAGCCAAGCCAGACTACTAAATTGATAAACGAGCAGAGCAAGCGGTGCAGGTCGCAACATGCAACATCTGTGCGTTTGTGGAATCGCATAAATCGGATATTCGCGCGCTTCGTAAGTAACGAGGTACAGGTCGGCTTACGCACGTTTGGTATAGATATTAATCTATACACCAGTTGGTACAAAGAAGGTCCCACTTTAATACTATACGCTTTTTTCAAATTCCCAACAATTTTTGTGATACCCGTTCCGGAAATATGTCAATTAACGAATAAAAAAAAAATTTGGTAAAGGACGGCTAGTTTTCTTTCGCACTCCTCTTTTAATGTCTGGACTAATATCAATTCAATATCTATTGGGTTTTACAGGTTAATCCTTTCATCATGCAAATGCATGCATGAAAACACGATTTATCCAATCAAAAATGCTATCCCAATTTTTTATCCCCGGAAATAACCATCAGGTTGCGTTTTATTTGCAGAAAGGAAACAGGATATGAAAGACTTCGGGTTTACAAACGTTTTCACGCTTCCATATAGTCTTTAGTTACATTGAAACAGAGTTCAAAATTGTAGAACATAATGTTTCTGTATTTAAATGTGTTGCATGAGATTTTCAGGCTTAAAGTGGATTATGTTATGACTTGCGTGACTTTGCAAAACAAGCATTATTTATTTAGCATTCATGACAAAGGGTTGCCCAGCCTTTTAGGTGAAATTGATAACACATAATTTATGCCAAATAACCCTATTTACATATTAAACACAAAGAATTTATTATGAAAAGGAAAAATATTTTTGATGCTTATTAAAGAAAAGGGGAACTCGGACATACAAAGAGTACTAAGAGTAAAATGACATAAAATAATGTTTACTTATCTATACTTATGACTAACACAGACGTTGATTTTTAACACTTCTTGTTTAGGGTATAAAAGTGGCAAAATATCAAAATAGCGGCAACTAGGTACACAATGATCACTTTCGTGCTCCCGAAGATTTAACGTTTTACACAGCTCGTTCATTTAAATCCAACCATCACGTGTTACGAGGTAGTAAACTGTATTAGATACTACGTGTTTTGTTATGTACGA
This sequence comes from Philereme transversata, assembly GCA_963924445.1. Classification (NCBI taxonomy): domain Eukaryota; kingdom Metazoa; phylum Arthropoda; class Insecta; order Lepidoptera; family Geometridae; genus Philereme; species Philereme transversata. The sequence continues at coordinate 20,373,357 of OZ004342.1, forward strand.
CATTAAATGAAAACACGTCATCATCATCATTCTCAGCCCGTTTCGACCCACTGCTGGGCATAGGCCACTCTTAGTTTCTGCCATTCGTCCCAATCCTGTGCCAGTCTGAGCCACGAACGACCCACGGTCTTATTGATGTCGTCGACCCATTTCGCTGGTGGACGTATTACCCGTATTTCGATGCATCCCCTTTTTAAATATTCAAGCAACCGGTGTTAAACACACCTCTTAAATCAGTTAATACTATTCTGGACGTATGTTTTTAATTAATGTCGTACATAACAAAATACGTAGTATAACAAAAATACGAGGATTGATATCACCGTCGGCAGCGGGGCAAATATTTTATCTGGGCACAGTTTAAAATATTTCTACAGTAAAAAAAACGTGTTATCAAGTAATAACTTTAAATTTTAAAACTTCCGGTCCCCTCTTTTTGCGTGGGTTGGGGGGTAAAAATTGACATAGCTAAGAAACACCCCAGTTTAAACAACAAGTAGAAAACCATTAAAAAAACCGGACCCAAATCGGTTCATCAGTTTGGTAACTAGGGAACTACGATGCCACAGACACATCTATATACGTCAAATCTACTATACTCCTTTTTGCGTGGAGGCTTAAAACACCTGGCATGCTGAGTCTGAGCTATCTACGTATTTGCTCTAGTCACTCCACATATTTTATACAAGAACTTGATGTATGGTTGCACCCGGTCTATTTATTAAGCGATTCTAACCTTTATTCCTTTTGTTTCAGGTAAGCATCATACACCATCTTCACAGTTTTACAACTGGATAATGAAGCTAAGCTTGAACTATGTCCAAACAGTGATATCGTTGTAAGGGTCTACGACTAACGAATTCGTTATAAACGATGCCTACGCCGGGACTGCTACGGCTCGTTGATGTCGTAGCGTGCTACGAGACTATGCTATCAATCATTTAATTTCTACAAGGTAAATAAATTATGTTGAAAACTGCTCGGTAAATTTTAACGGGTTGAAATGTGCGTATGAAAATGAACATTTACTTTAAACCTTTTACAGAAATTAAAAAAAAACACTTGTCAATTCCGTAACAAAAATCAGCTGTTTCAAGTTTCGTATTTACTTACACTTACTTTCATATTTGCTAAAATATATGCACTCCCAATGTTGCTTCCGTCCGCGGCTTCGCACGCGTGTTATGTCAATAAAAAGTAGCCTGGTCATAAGTATACCAAATATCATCGAAATCGTTACAGCCTTTACGACGTGAAAGAGTTACAAACAAACTCACTTTCGCATTTATAATATATAGAATGATTTGTTCATGTTGATTAACATTTTGGAAGTAGTCTTCCTACTATTTTCAATAGGAATAGTTAAACGTTTGAACACTTAGTGGCCTGCTAAGTGAAGTTATTTTCATCTTATTAAAATATATAAGTATTCTATCAGTTATCTGGTTCCCATAGTACAAGCTCTGCTTATTTTGGGGCTAGATAGCGCTGTGTAAAATGTCCAGTAATATTTATTTATCACCAAAAAATGCGCACGTATAACATATCTCTCGACCAGTCGTGAAACGATATCAATTCCATTTCCTATAAAGCAACCCAGGTGTACAAAGGCGGTTTCCTTAGTGGCTATATATTTTATCTATTTTATAGGCGGTCCACTTTTACAGCGTAGATACGTTTGTCAATGAAAAAGCTTTTGAAGGCGTTCTACTGTGATAGTTTTTTTTACTCGACTTATTTTAGGAATTTTTGGTTCATTTTCATATGAAAATATCAAAATGTTAATTTTATCTTCTCTACCGTCAAACCACGCGCCCTCCTACTCTCCAACCCCCTATATATCCAATATTGAAAACGGCCACAGCAAACATTATCAATGATACGCGATCGCAGGTAAAGTTGGTATTGCGATTCACTAAGAAACATCGCTGAAATTGACTAGTCGAGACATTAACGCAGCGGACATATTCATTAATTTGTGTTCATATTTTTTAAGCGAGTTTTTCCCCAACGACTACAGTATCGGTAGTCTTATTACGTAAGCCAATTGCTGTTGCGTCGTTGTCGCTTATAAGGCCGTCCCTTACGTGTGAAACACGCACTGTAGATGTGAAAGGGACATAAAAATAGTTTTAAAATTTTCGGGTTTAAGGGGTCGGTTTACGTAGGCCGTTGGGTTAGTGAATCACAACACAGAAGCCACAGGCTTTGCGATCCCGTATACTACGTCATTGCTCTGTATACATTGGTCGGGAAATGGATATTTTATGCAAGAAGAGATCGGAATGCAAGTCAAAACAGGCGCTGTTTGTATATCGTTTGTAAGGCGGCTAGTGTTTGCGTTACATTTATTTTCGCTCGAACATAATATTGGTTTTATGTATCTTTTGGTAAAGGGATCATTTTTCACGTTTTGAGGTTTATACTAATATAGCTCAAAGAACTGACGCTCTTTGGGGTAAAAAGGTTCTAGAGTGGAGACCATGCACTGGAAAGCACAGCGGCTTTCCAGTGCGTGGGATGGTCGATGAAAAGATGACCTGATAAAGGTTGCTGAGAATCGTTAGGTGTAAGCCGAGATCAGTCGCTCTGGAAATCTATGGGTGAGGCCTATGGTGGCGGATATGATGATGGTGACCAAAAGATTTATCCATCTATGTAGCCTGTGGTCACCCACTGCTCTGCTGGGTAAAGGTCTTTTATGACGCCACTCTCTGTGGCCTTGCGCTATCCTCATTCAATGCTGAATAGTCTAACAATGTCGTCCGACCATCGGGCTGGTGGTCTGTCTCTTAATGGTATCCCTTGGCCACCATTACATCACCGCAAGCATATAGGTACATACTAATTTTAACAGTAATTTAAAACCCATTCTATGGATCCGCTGGCAGGCTGGGACCAATTTCAACCAAACAAATCTAAGAAGTAACTCTCAAAAGGCAACATAACAAAATGCGTTGAAATCAGACAAAAGGTTCCAACCCTTTATTGAGTTTGAGATTGAAAAGTCACTTTCTACAAAAACTAACGGAACAACACCAAAACCCTTTTTATTGGAATCACACCGCATGCTCATTTGCCATTTCAAATCATTGACAAATGAGTATAGACAAAACACTATGAACTGTGGTCCCGAATTTTTCTAGCAGTGCCAATTCGACTGTCTTGTGAGGCATAGCTTCAACTATAAAGCCATTTCAATCATGCAAACTTATCACTCCGTAATCCTAATCCTCCAAGATAAACACCATCATGGAACATCATATTCTATTCAGAATTAACCAAGCGAATTCGCAGTCTGTAAAGCAAACATTACTAGAACTTAGACCGGGTTCGGCTTAAAACTGGCGTTCCTAAGATAGCAGCGGACGTTATGTGATGACGGTGATCAAAATTCTGCATTTACTTTTATTTTAGGATTTTAGAGATGTCAACTTACTCGTTCACATACCTCTAAGACCTCTTATCAGTTGACCTCTTAGTTGACAGCGTCACTGGTGTCTACTGAATAGTCGTTTGTACCTAGATTTGTACCAGTCGGGATTAGTTCCAATTTTGACCACCTGAACAGATAAGTTGGTGGTGCCATTTCAGTTATATTAAATATCAATCGTTTCTTAATGATACCATCAATAACTCTGGCGGTTCAAAGCGAAATATTGAGTGTGAATGATTTATTAGGATTTAAACGTTATAAAAAGCATTTATTAGAAACTAGGTACCGGTTTTTTTCATACCGCTCGCGGCTTTGCATGCGAGTTTTGTCAATAAAAGTTTATCTAAATTTCACTCCAGGTGTGTACTAAACCATCCATCTACTAAATTTCCTCAAAATCGATTCAGCCGTTACGACGTGATTGAGTAAAAACAAACATTCGCATTTATAACACTAGCTGTTGCGCGCGACATCGTACGCGTTACACTACTAAATGTATAGGTTCCTAGAAATAAAGCTAAACTCGCTATTGCAACTTGACGTGACACCCCATTTTTATCCCAAGGGAACTGATTTATGGGATAAAAGGTAGCCTATGTGGTAATCCAGGTTACAATCTACGTATATACCAAATTTCATTGAAATTGGTTAAGCTGTTTTGACATGATTGAGTAACTAACAAACAAACATCCAAACTTTCACATTTATAAAATTAGTATGATTAAACGCTATTAAATTTGTCCCCTAAAACGCACATACGTTTAAAATTGTTAATGATGGACAACGTATTTAAAGGAATTTTTAAGCGCGGATATAAGTTATGTATGGACTTGGGAATGTTCTAGAACGTATTTGTTGTGAGTTATTCAATCTATGCTCGCGTGTGCGATTTGAGTTTGTTTACTGGCACGGTGACTTAGTCCTAAGTACACTTTTGGAATTTTCATAGCTTGTTGATTAACCTAAGGTCAGGCGCGTTTACATGAGTCGTACTTTCTTTGGCGAAGAATTGTGGGAATTTAGAAGATCTTTTGTTTGCGAGAAGCCCGTCATTTAAAAAGGCAGTTTTATACACTGAGGCTGCCTTTCTATAATGATCATTTCGATGTCTTACTGTAAGATTGAAACTTAGTTTAGTTTAGTTACGGTTTATGTTGATCAAATACTTTCGTCTTAAAACAAGTCAATTGTTAACACAATTAATTAATTTTGTTAATTGTTTGTTGTTGTTATTGTCATTAGTTAAGCACGCCAAACTAAGTTTTTTTACCTGTCACGGTTGACTGGTAGAAAATTCTTTTAGCATTAAGTCCTCTATTTGTACATTTTTCTGTTTGTACAACAAATAATTAAAACAAACAAACAAATTGTAAACAAGGTTTATTTAAAAGTACATGCCCAGACCTATCTTCTTCGGCTAGTATTAATTTTGCTTCTCATTTTGAATGACCTTTTACCCAGACCAGTTTTCATGACAAGGTCACCAGACAGACCTTAATTATTGAGAGAGCTTTATGCTCAAAGTTTCTTATTTAACGGTATGCATTTACAATTAATTTAAGTTAACAATGGCGATAGAAAACACTTGTGCCTTCACAAGTAACTTAATACAGGCTGATTTATTAAGATTTTTGTAATATCAAACCAAAATAAACTTGAAGGCTTCTGAGTTTTGACTGGTTTCAGAGGTCGTTGCTAAAAATTTAATCTAGTATTCTTTTTGTTTAAACCGAACAAATGCGAGTCTGACTCGCCCACCGAGGTTTCCGTAAAAAGAATTACTTTATGTGATTTATAACTACAATGAGCTTTGGATTTTTTCCTTAACTTGTGCTGTGTGGCCTAGCCTTGCTGCCAAATTTCATGATTCTAGGTCAACAGGAGCCTATAGATTTTGGTTTATTTGCGAGTGTCGAAATATGCGGCATAAATGGCAGTATTTTTTGATTGCGTTGACTTAAAAGCTTTATTTTTTACAGCTCTATGGAACCGCAGACCTAAGTATTTGATATTAATTTCAACTTGACTCCTCCTCGCGTTTCTGAGAAAAAGGGTGTTAAGAGACAGCAAAGTGAACCTATAAGGGTTCCTTTTTTCCGTTTGAGGTACGGTACCGTAGAAATAGATCGAATGCCCCCGTATAAGATATGTCACCAACTCAAATAAGTTTCCTTATTAAACTGAATTTGGAAACACTTCCACCAGGGTAGTGATTTGGAGCAGTTGATCTATCTATAGATCGTTTATCGTCTTTAGCTGGCCCAACTGTTTCTTATGTATTTTATGATAATAATGATGTAGATAATAGTTATTAAAAAAATATGTTAACATTTATTTAAGCTATTGGTCAATGAAAGACCTCATAAAAGAAAATCTGCCACTATCTTTAAAACGGAAACTAATGGGCATGTGCATTCTCCCCATTCTCACATACGGTGCACAAACTTGGTCCCTCACCAATATTCAAAAGTCCCGCCTCGGTGTTTGTCAACGAGCTATGGAGCGCAGCATCCTCGGAGTCAGGCTCACAGACCGTATGCGAAACTCGAAACTGCGCTCCAAAACACAGATAGCTGACGTGGCTCTGACAGCCGCAAAATTGAAGTGGGACAGAGCAGGACACGTTTGTCGTATGCCAGAGAAACTATGGCCAAAAGCCACTACAGAATTGGTTCCAAACGGGCGGCGGCCTCGTGGTAGACTCAGACGGAGATGGAGGGATGAACTGGATGCATACCAGAAAGAGTGGCCTCAATTAGCCAAGAACCGGGATTCGTGGAAGGAGGGAAGGGAGGCCTTTGCCCTGCAGTTGGACTCTACGGGCTAATAATAATAATAACATTTATTTAACAAAGCGATAATGGATGAGTAAATGAAAATTCTTTATTGCACACAATAAAAATAATCTGTACATAGGCTAACTTAATGCTAGATAGCAATCTCTTCCATTTAACCTTTGTGTAATGCGGACAAACAGTTATTTTAGGTAGTGCATATTTGGTAGAGAAAAAATGAGGTGACTATTAACAGCACTCTTTTCAAGAAATAATTCGAAACAAACCACCCTGTTTAAGTAAGGTCACCAACTCGTGAAATCCAATGATTACACAGAAAGGCTCCCGGGAAACTTTTTGTCAATTTAATAATTGAATATTAAATTTCCGAAAATACCCCGAAATCGAATAAGTTTTTTGACGAAATTACGACGGAAAGTTTAAGTAGAAATTGGAATCTTATAGGGTAGGCTTATAGGCTTAGGTAATGGCTAATTATAAGCTTGATATTTAACTGACGAACTCTGTGGCGCAGTGGGCGAGTAGCCGGCTGAAACTCAGGAGGTTGCTGGTTTGATTCCCGCTGCGCGACAAATGTTTGCATGGTCTACAGATATTTGTTCCAGGTTTGGTTGTTTTTCTATATATTTTAAGTATGTATTTACAACAAAAAAATTATTACCTATATAGGTACATATGTACCAGAAAACTGATACAATACTTATATAAGTATTCTACCAGAAAACTGATAGAATACTTATACTCGTATGTATAAGTATTCTATCAGTTTTCTGGTTCCCATAGTACAAGCTTTGCTTAGTTTGGGGCTAGAGAGCGCTGTGTTAAATGTCCAGCAATATTTATTTATATTTAACAAGCTTTGTACGAAGCGTGACAACGTACAAATGCACAAATACTTTAAACTTATAACAGTCTTTTGCGTAGAGGGTTAAACAGTTGTTGGCAACGATCGATGGCTAAAATAAATACTGTCCTTTTAGCGTCACCAATATTGAAAAACTAAAGATCCCAAATACAATTTGAAAAACTTTCCTATATTACATTTATACAACACTAGCTGGACCGCGCGAGGCTTCGCACGCGTGGTTTGTCAACAAAAACACGCCCGTAGCCAGGTTTTAGTATCATTTCAAGTTTTTTTTTAATTTATTTCCTTTTTCAAATAAAAACTTCTTTAGGCGCATTGGACATTTTTTGAGATGGGAAAAAACCATTGAACTCGCAACACTGTACATAACACCTCTGTATATAAGTATCTCGTAATTGTTCAAGTTTTCACTTCGGTCGGCACTCCCGGAGTGCCACTTTTTTTTCATAGCTATTACATTAAAGCGACAATGAAAACCTTAATATGCTTATTAATTGCCATAACAATAGTACTTATCTATACTATTGTTATGGCAATTTTTTTACACCTTGGGTTACATTATTGAAGTTTTAGTAGGGATCCCTAACTGTTTTCTAGTAATAATATATATATATATATATAGCCTACGTTACTCAGCGATAATGTAGCATTCTACTGGTGAAATATTTTTTGAAATCGGACTAGTAGTTTTTGAGTTTATTTGTTCCAAACATACAAAATTCAAACATCCTATATAAGGTGTTGAAATTTAAACTAAGTACAAATAATGTCGGAGTATATTTTTGAGACCATAATTACTAAAACAAATAATGTATTTTTTAATCCAAAAAACTTCATTTTTAGGTTGTTGTGCCTAACATGTAGGTACTTACCGCCCTGCCGTATGCACCATACGCGCTCTGTTGACTGGTTGGGTTATTGACCGGGATTCACAGGGTCGAACTAACGAACGGCTGGTAGTAACTTTTAGTAATCTGTGACATCGTACAATAAGCTAGTTCTCTAACATTTCGTCGAACAGCATTTTATCGATTTTCTCGAGATTTTGATCATAAAACAAGAACATTTTATAGATTCATTTATGATTTACTTTTTGTGTAGAAACTGTCCTTTGAATATAATCAGTTTAAATTGCAACAACTTATATACGACTATGTTTACCGGTATTTAAAAAAAATAAGTAACATGGAGGTGGAACATGCAAATGAATACGAGTATATGATTTTGATAAAATATATAGTTTCGTTATATTTTTTTATTTTAAGGGTTTTTAGCCAAAAGGTTAGAAACGGAACCCATATGGTGCGACTTTGTCCGTCCGTCCATCCGTCTGTCATAGCTGATTCTCTCAGCAACTACTGAAACTATTGGCTTGAAATAGTTATAAATTATAACCTTCCTATATTGAAAGTAATAAAAACATTTTGTTTAGATGGCCAAAAGAGCCAAAATTGTGGGGAAAAATTTCAAAATAGAGTTACTAGATCTAGTGGGGTATCATATTAAAGAGATTGATTTCCTATCCTACATTACATCTACAATAAAAAGCTGTTGTTTATTTCCTGATCATAAAACTAATACAAGAAACAACTTGCTCCCAAGTTAATAAAAACAAAGCAATGATGAAACTCAACAAACCCTTACATAGATCTTCTCTCTTTATCACTCCTGCTTATTTCCACAGCAGTGCGAATGAGACAGAACTTTTTGTCACTAGCTACTGAACTCGTAAAAAACGCAATTCCCGAGAACGTCAGATGGATTGATTTACGATACAACCCTTAACTAGGGTTTTTTAGATAGCGGACACCGCTAATGACGACCAATAGGCATGTTTGTGGGTTGGTTGCGTATTGGCTAATATGATAATCATCGGACTACATTAAAATGTATATATGTATTTCTATCAATAAGTCACCCTGTATACAGCTGTAAACCGGTTGACTTGGTAAACTTGACGCATCATGTTGTTGTATTCTGCCCTTGGTGATAGGTTAAATAAATAAAAGGCATTAGTATTAGATCAATTGGCGCATGTCGAGACGTCCTCTCGCAGCGCCGTCTGAAAGCACGGATTCTAATCACATAGAAAAAAGCACCAATATTTTCTAATATTCCAAGTAACTTTTTTATATTTTCTTTCCCTATAAACCTAATTCGGTCTGTATAGATTTACATAAACTGCCCTTACAATCACCTCAGTTTTACAACCTTCTTATAACGGTCACCGCTTTATAGAAGAATGGTTACTATCACAAGTCTATCTTGGTTAAAGTCTGTGCTGAAGGTTACCTTTCGAGTAAATAAGATAGGATCGAAGACGGGAAACAAGACAGGATTTTTATATAAAAAATGCGGATGGTTGTGTGGGTGCTTGTAAAACAATCTATACATTTTTACTTCGAAATCTTTATTATAAATACGGGATTTATCACGTACCGTTTTATCGGTTTTATTTTGTGTGTTTGCCTGTACCGAGAACTACCGAAGAGAGCAGCAGTGACCGTTGACGCAATCCCCACCACCGCGCCCGTCTACTCGCGCGCAGAAGTCTGCGGCGCGTACCTACGAGGCGAGACGTTATTCGGAGCGGATCGCACTCACTCTGATGAAGTTTCACGAATTGAACCGAAACATTTTCGGTCGAAACACCGATAAAACGGTACGTGATAAATCCCGTATAATAATGATAATCACACTAATATTATAAATGCGAAAGTTGGGTGTTTGTTTACTTATTTGTTTGTTTGTTACCTAATCACGTCGTAACGGCTGAACCGATTTCGATGAAATTTAGTATATACGTAGCTTATAATCTAGATTAACATATAGGCTACTTTTATCTCATAAATCAGGTCCCATGGGATAAAAATGGGGTGTCAAGTCAAGTTGCAACAGCGAGATAGCTTTATTTCTAGGTTACCTAAACATTTAGTAGTGTACTGCGTACGAAGTCGCGAGCAATAGCTAGTAAATCTATACATTTAGTAACAGAAATAATATACAATTATTTACATGACTATAAGAAACAGTTGAATCTAAGGAACGTTGGCGTTTATTTTTTGCTATTTTAGTGTGCAATACCATATTACCATAATGTCAACATTGTTGCGAAATTGTTCTTGGAAACAAGGGTTCGCAAAGTGATAAGTACCTTAGAAACCAGCTGTGGTCAAAACAGAAAATAACAAAACGTATAAATTGTAGCCACAACTTTTTAATAAATCCATCATTTTTCCACTCGAATGTACAAAAATGTACGAGAATCAATTGAAAACAAAGGAATGTCTGACAAAATCTTTATGTTTCTATCACAATAACTCGGATGGAAGCAATATCGAAGAGATTCAATATTTGTAGTTAGCGATATTGCCAATTTCAAGATATTTTATCTCCGCACCCTATCACTTTGAAATAAAGGCTATTTTTGAGAATCCAAATTCTTAGGGATTGTTTCAGCTATGCTGAAGACCTCAGATTTTGTGGAAAGAACTTTGCTGATTAAAACAATAGAGAATTCATACAGACACACTATCTAGTTCAAATGAATACCTATGTTCTGTATGAGCCCTGTGCCGTAATAGGGTTCTGACATATATTGGAAATATTCCTTCATATAAACACTGATATCACAGTTCAAAGTGCTCAAGAGAAATAACTGGTTCTATCACAGCATCAAAATCTCGTGGTGCCATAGAATCTCGATCAGAAACTCGTCAGCAAGTGATTGATAGTGATGCTAGTGCTGTGCACTTGCATGTGAGTTACTGGCGCCAGTTGGGATGCAAGAACTGATATTGCACAGTATCTTGGGTGATTTACGATGTGCTTTTCATGACATTATTTGGTTTTGTGAGATTAGAAATTATGATGTAAATCTTGTATAAAATAGACGTAAATCTATTTTATACAATTGGCGGTCTTATCGCTAAATACCTTTTGATGGAATGGACTGTGTGGATATTACCTGGGATGTAATGGTGTACACATCCACCGCTTCTTGATACCAATCGCTTCAAAGCGATAAGACCGCTTATTGTACCATTTTCTTTGTGTCTTCCGTTTCGTTTTTATATTTATTTATATGGTGGTATAAAGTGTTTTCATTCTTTCATTCGTAGACCTTAGTTTTTGGTTCCATTTTAACCCCAATCTAAAAAGAGCCGCTGTTATTAGTTCGAAGCCTTTGTCCTCTGTGGTAGATATTATAACTACAAAACGGGCCCGTATTCAGCGTTTTTTTTAAATAGCGTTTACGAAATTGTCAGTCTCGACCGCAGCAGACTAAAGCTTACTCTAAAAACAGACACAAATAACAACAAGCAATGTACATACCAAGCTTCTTACGAACCAAGAGCGTTCCAATTTGTCTCAAAGTAGATTTAAAACTCCGACTGTAAGTTCCATTTATCGTGCAAGTGTGAACGCGGATGCAGCCTGATTCCACCCCGGGGTGCCATAACCAAGTGGCTTTATTGTGATTCAGTATAACTGGAGCGCTCGTGCATTTAGCCAATGCAATTTCATTGAGGAATTCCCCCGGCAAACGTGTCTAGCAATTCACTGTAATTCGTTGACAGAAGTTGAGGTGCACAAATAAAAGATCTCATCTGGTACAAAAATATAACTACTGTACGTGTACTGAAAAACGTGTAACTTATGTACGCACGTAAGAAGTTATACTTCTTTGGCGTAACAGAACAAAAATAGCTAAAAATATTGTTACGCCGAGGCTGTTAAATAATGAGTAATAATCGTAACTTCTCGAACGCTTTTGTCTTGCTGCGTTATTGTTGTTATTGTCTGCGGTTGCGCACAATGGAGTGGCCATTGTGTCGAGGGACCGACCCTTTTCCTGGAACGATCGAGATCCTTCTCGAACAATCGAAATGTGTACGATATAAATAGGCCGGAGAGATGGTCGGACAGTCAGTCTCAGTCAGTCTCAGTTAGTGAGTGAGTCTCAGCGAGGCCCTGGAGGACTGACGTGGAGCAGGGTCTCGCGTGAACAGTAGTTGCTCCCGAGTCAGTCTGGATTAAGCTTTACGTGCGATCATTTCGGTGACTTTAAGTGCTGCGACAGTGATGTGAATTAGTGTGTTGTGATACGTGTGACCAAGTTCGTGTATTCATCGTGATCGTGTTGAATAAAAGTGTTATTTTGGTTGAATCGATTCCCATTATTTTATCCCGAACCCTCAGCTCGTAACAATATCATCCCATATGCCACAACTCTTTGTTTGTAGCTAACTTCATCATATCGCTTTTTGGATGCGGTGTGCGCGCGCATCGTACAAATTTTACTCTCATATTTAACCAACTTCAAAAAAAGAAGGTTCTACATTCATAGGAATCTATTTTTTATATATGTTCCCCGATTACTCCAAGACGTCTAGACCGATTCGAGAAATAATTTTTTTGTTTTAATGGGTATACTTTCCAAGTGGTCCCATTGGCACCAAGTGAGGATCTGATGATGGGATCCCAATAAAATTGGGGGCAACCCTCGAATTTTATAGGGTCGCAATTCGGTTTTATGTTTGTACCTCAGAACTCCGTCATTTATCAACCAATTTGGATTTTTTTTTTATTTGAAAGGATATACTTTCATATTGGTGTCTTATAAATTTCATCAAAATTAGTTCAGTAGTTTGGTTAAGTTGGTTATATTTTTGTTAAAAAGTTACTTGTTTTTTATTAGTTATCAATTTTGTCTTTTACTGTACTAAATCACACCAAGACTAAGAAACCAGGTGAGTTGACGATCATAAATATATATAATTTTTAAAATCGCTATCTTACCTGACCGGGCGTGTTTGAAACTGGCGAGTTGAAGATTGACTTAATGAGAGTAAGTATTTTCTAATTTAATAAATAATTTGAGAAGGAACTAGCAGATTGACGTTCGAGAAACTGGTCGTGAGCTACGGTACATTAAAGAGAATGTGTTAAAACAGTAAAAACCTTACCCACATACTAGGTAAGAAAAAAAACTAGGTAGGTAGGTACTACATCCCCGAGAGCAATGCTTGTTATAAGAGAAAAACAAACAAAAAAAAATAGGTCGCTGTTCCAATAAAAACCCAATCTGTTTATTTCGCACAGTGACACAATTGTTTACTTATTTAATCATACAGATAAGTAGGTTAGCTTGATGACCTATCGGCGGGCACAAAGTACTTTCAAACTGATAACAGATATCTTCACAATGTCACTTGCAAATTTCGATCCTATGCAACCTATGTGACCAAAACTTGATTAACAATATCGTTGTCATATTTATAAACGTGAACAAAAACAGAGTATATTTTAAAGTGATTGCTATAAAGCGTTACTTGCAAAAGTCGTTGTTGTACAACCTATCTATGTGATCAAACTCCATTTTGTCATATTTATAAATAGCGCCGGCGTAAAGTTAACTTTATGTCATATTTTATCTATTCTGATTTTTGAAAAAAACAAATGACGAAAAAGAAATGCCTAAGGTTTATTTTCATTTTGACATTATTATTTTATTAATTATCAATATATGTGAGTGGTTGACCAAAAAGGGACCTGGAGGGTTTGGAAACCGTTATTCATTTTTTTTATTTTTTGAATCTGTGGTCTTTTAGCTTTGTTTTGGTCTAACCAGAATATTTTTAGGCGCCTTAGTTTTTATTTTATGAATTTTTTTGTGAGCCAAGGTAGTTTTGGAAATAATACACCTTACAAACAGCGCTCACTAGTTTTTGTGATGTCAGGTAAGTGTATACAATCAATTTTATTGTTTTATTTTACTTTTGAGATTATCTCTAGTACTCTAGTTACTGACATAATACATGTCGCGCCCCCCGCCCGCGCACGAGTCGAAACTTGTTTCTACACGAAACTTCAAACGCGATTTACTCGAAATCAATTATTTTCCCTTGAGGTCCCTTTTTGGTCAACCACTCACATATACAGTAGAGCCTCGATAATCCGTACTTCAGGCTAATCCGAACGTCGCTATAATCCGAACTGCATACCCCACCCCACTTCCTCGCCTTCGCCTCGCTGCTATGTTGTTTATTAATTAGTCTGCAGTTACGACTGCCACGTTGCGCGTCTATTCCACGTTTTTCTGCTCTGTACTCGTGCGCGGCGTGTTTTTTGAGGTTATAAAGATGGTTCCAACACCAAAACGCAAACATAAAACTTTGACTATAGCCGAAAAGTGCACCATACTAGACAGTTTAAAGGACGGAGTGTCGGCAACTTCTCTTGCTTGTAAGTATGGCGTTGGAAAATCAACAATTACAGACCTCAAGAAAAATGAGCAAAAATTGAGATCTTTTATAGCTAAAACTGAGAAAGGACCAGGGTTCAGAAAAACTCTAAAATTACCAGAGAATCCAGTGCTAGAAGAAGCACTGTTCACATGGTTTTTAGAACAAAGACGACGCCACATTCCATTGTCTGGTGAGGTCGTAATGGAAAAAGCGAGATTCTTCCATAAAAAACTAACAGGTTCGGATTTTTCTGCAAGTAGAGGATGGCTTGATAATTTTAAAAAACGTCATGGCATACGTCAGCTGAAAGTGTCAGGTGAGAAAGTCTCTAGCAATACGGAAGCTGTTCAACCATTCCAAGAAAAATTCCTAAACGAGATAAAAGAAAAGAACCTTTGCCCTGAACAAATTTACAATGCCGACGAATCAGGATTGTTTTGGAAGGTTCTGCCGGACAAAACTTTAGCCTCTTCTGCTGAAACTAGCGCTCCTGGGTCGAAAGTGTCTAAAGAGCGAATAACTTTTATGCCTTGCGCAAACTCTACAGGGAATCACAAATTACCATTGCTAGTTGTGGGGAAGGCAAAAAAGCCAAGATCTTTTGGATCTGTAAAATTACCAGTGCATTATGAAGGGCAGAGGCGTGCTTGGGTAACCAGAGATATTTTTCTCGAGTGGTTTAGAGGCCATTTTGTTCCTGAAGACAAACGCCATTTAAAAAAAATGGGACTGCCACAAAAAGCATTGCTACTCTTAGACAATGCCCCTGGACATCCAAATGCTGAAGATTTGACAACAGAAGACGGCAACTTCTCTGTACTGTACATGCCTCCAAATTGTACGCTTTTGATCCAACCTATGGATCAAAACGTAATCCAAAATGTCAAGATAAATTACAAAAAGAAACTCCTGATTCAAATGTTCGTGCAGCAAGAAGCCGATGAGGCTTTAACCTTGCATGATGTTATAAAAAGCGTCACAATTAAAGACGCCATTTTTTCGCTAGCGCAATGTTGGGATCATGTATCATCGTCTCTTATCGAAAAATCTTGGAAGCCTCTTTGGCCTGAAAAAATAAATTCAACAGAAGATAGATCAGAAGAAAATGATGACTTCGACGTAGAAGACGATCTCCCGCTCAGTCTTTTACGTAATCGTGGTTATACAGAAGAAACCATTTCCACTTTCTTGTCCATGAGTGAAGAGGAGAATTGCACAGATCCTATAACTGATGATGAGATCATAACCCAAATAACGCAAGAGAATGACGAGTCTTTAGCTGAAGATTATTTTGCTTCAAATGTCAAGAAAATTACTCATTCACAAGCCATATCATCTTTGAACACTTGCTTGGAGTGGGCTGAAGAAAATGACCTGTCCTTATCGGAAAAGATGATGCTACGTAACTTGAGGGACAAAGCTTTTTTCTGGTCCATCAACAGGACTCGCCAAACTAAAATAGATCAGTTTATGACTAAATAGACAATTTACACCTTACGTATTTTATGGTACCTAATTATTATGTAAATGTACGGTAAGCAACGAGCCGGGCTTTTCATTTGCATTACGACTGTAGTCCTTACGCTGCTTGTAATAAGAGCGTTCCCAAGGTCAATATGTAAAGCCCAGCTCGTTGCTTACTGTACCTCTTAAACTATGTATATAATTAAACACTATTTTAAGAATAAAAATGTTTTTTTTTCTCCTTACATACTATAATCCGAACGCTTCGTGAGTCCGAACAGGGGTTAGTTTTTGCTAGTTCGGATTATCAAGGCTCTACTGTATCCATATCCTTTAACACTTCAACTTTAACATGTACTTAGGTTCACATATATTTTTTAAATACATACTTATATCATATAAAACAACCAGACCCGGAACGAATATCTGTACATCATGCAAACATTTGTTCCGCGGCGGGAATCGAACCCACTACCTCCTGCGTTTCAGCCGACTATTTGCCCACTGCGCCACGGAGGTCGTCTATTTTTTCGTCTTTTTATTTTGCATTGAGTAATTGTATTACAAATAAAAGTACAGGTTCACGTGTTGTTAAGCTACTTTTGGCGACGGTTCTTAATAAATAATTCTTGGAAGAGAAACTAATTGGTTTCTTTACCAAGAAACCCAAGTTGTTTAAAAACGTCACAGAAGTTAATTAGGTAATTTATGTTTTAACCTCATTTAGATTAGGTACACGCTATAAATAAATGATCTTATGTGTCAAAAGTTCATGAGAAATGAATGTTATCCATTTGGTACCTCCAAATGGATAACATTCATTTCTCATGAGAGTCAGAGAAAAGTCCAAACATTTAATTTGGAATGTACCTTTTTCATAGGAGTCAGTCCTATGAGTTACTTTGTATAGCCGTTACCGGCATCTTAACCTCGAAGCACGATAGCGCTCAGTAGAAAGTGCCACAAACGGTCACCCATCAAAGTAGACATCGCGCAGAACTTCACTTAACCCAGCAGTGGCAGCTAGTTGTGAAAATTATAACTTGGGGGTCTTCAAGTTGCGAGTGAACAGTTGGCTTAACCAAGTTACATTCGATTAGCGATGACGCTAGTCGATAAGTCTGAAAATGTATGGGATTTGACACATGCTATCGAAATATCACGTGATATATCGACAACAAACCTATGTAGAAATCGAATTGATTCGAAGCGAATGTAACTTGGTTCTTCTAGGCAAGCGTGGTCCATCGTAAACTCCATCATCCATTAGGCGAGATTGTGGTCAAACACGAAGCTATATTTAAAAAAGGTAAAATTAATGAGATGAATTAGTGTTTTGTTGTAAGCTATAATCTCCGGAACGAATGATCCGATTCTGAAAATTACTAATAGGAATAGCTACATTATTCTTGAGTGCTATATATGCTTCATTTTATTTTGGAAAAAATCTGTGCGAAGCCGTGGCGAGTCAGCTAGTAATAAATAAATTTTTTGTTATCTATGCATCAACAAAATGTTTTCAAGATTAAAGTTTTCATGAAAAACCGGATTCCATTTCAAGTTCCACGTAAAATCTCAAAGTATATCATAAACCACTTTTATAGCGTCATACATTTCTTTAGTTGCAGTTCCTGTGCTTAGTGCAGGAGAACTGTCACGACAAATTGCAACAAGGTACAAACTTGTATGCTAAGTAGAATCCCGTGTGATGGAGTACGGGGCTAAATATTTAAGCTGGCTAATTTATTTCGCTATCTTAGAGAGGGAATGAGAGTTTACGAGTTTTCTTAGTTCCTTTTACATCATATAACTATTACGAGCTAACATATCAGCCTGAGGACGTCCGTGAACATAGCCATTCCCTATATAATTCCAGAGAGATCGATTGAGTGATATGCCATTAACATCTCCCAGCAACCTTTATTAGGTATTTCCATTCATACTTCAGCCAATTTCGATGTCAAATGATTTTAAACAAACTTAACTCCGCTAGCATAATGATCCGTGAACGTTATTAGCCATTAAACATGTTTATATTTGACGTATTTGTATGATTTGATAACTCTCTTAAACACAACTCAAAACAGTTACGTACTAAATACGATTAGGCATCGCGTGGGTATTTTGACGGAATTGATATCAATTTAAAGGCGCGATTGGCCATGATGGGCCAGCACCGATTAGGCCATGATTACAACCATCATTGAAAGAAAGAAAGAAAATACATTTTTTTATTATTTATAAAATACATTATCATTATGCAGCTGTATACACGATCGTGTATAACCATGTATGAACTGAGTGTATGGCAAAGGTGTGGATGCGTGCAAGATGATGGACCACCATCCCATTGATGTTTGTCCGAAAAACCGATATAGCGGCGATAACGCACCATCATCCTTAATCATAGGCCATTACAGGCGAATATGTTCTCCACACCATTCTGCCATATTCGACCATCATGGTCAATAGTGAAGAAGCGCCTTTATAATATTGTGATCACAAAGTGGCATGAATGAAATCAATGTCAAGCATGTGAGTTTTAGGGCGCAAAAGCGGGCCAACGCCACCGGGGTCGCGAAAGAATGTTCTCCGCACCCGTGCCCCTGGTATGAGGAGGAACGCCGTGGAGGTTTAGCAGGGTGGAGTCCGACATGCTGCGCCCTAGGTTCAGAGCGTTACGCACCTTCCTGCACGAAAAAAAGGGTTCTTTATTAACTTATATTATTAAAAAAAATCAAGGTGCGTCGAATTTCGTTGCCGCATAGTGGAGAATCTACGCTGCCGTTTATTTTAGCGAAATCAACATAATTTCAAAACTATACGTTTCTGTATGATAAAAAACTGATTTCCCCATTTTGTCAAAATATATTTATCCATTTTTGCCACAGAGTCTACGCTTTGCTGTGTTCCGAACGTAAGATTATCACAGAATAACTTCACATTTTAATGAATTTCCATCGGCAAATAAATTCATGTTTATTCTCGTATGCCGCAAAGCAATATGCAAGTGCGATTGGCATTGTATAGCCCGGGGCTTGAAATTAATACAGCTAATTAATGTAATGCATTAAAAGCTTGTGTATTCGTATTAAAATTTTGCCTATCGGAAAATTGTTCTGAGTTATTTTACGGTGACCTTATGTCATATTATCCGAGTGTTTCAGAGGCAAAGGAAAAGATCGCTTGGAAACAATAACCTATAGAACAAGAAACTCAAAGGCATGTGCCATTAGTATTCTAGAAAAGACTTCGGCGTACGTATTGGAGGCCGGCCACGTTGTTGGTTTACGGCGAATGTTCGTGGTCTCTCTCTCTCTGTATAGTTCTAAACACGAAGATCAAGGACGCACGACATACATTTTCGCTAGACCGACAATGTGGCCGGTCTCTTAAGAGGTTGACGGCATTTAATTATGAAGTTAAACCCATGTAATGGATCCTAGACTCGTCAATGATTTCTTTGCGCAAGCCTCACAAAAGCCTATAATGTGAACAAATTCTTCCCACAGAGGCTTACGCAAAGAAATCGTTAACATGTGTAGTCTTTTGTTGATTTGTGGTCAGAGCTGGGCAAAATACATGCTTTGCGTAAATTAAAATACAAATTACAACAATACTATCTCGCACGTATTTAAAATACGAAATACAAAATATTTTTAAGTCGTGTACTTGAAATATAAAATACAGTATTTTAACTATTTTTATTTAAAATACAAAATACAGCTAGGTGTTAGGTACTTGACAATTTGACGTACAGTACAGGTGCAGTATTTTGCCGCCATTTTGCTTACGAATAGTTACGAAAACTATCGAGCGCAATAAAAATACGTATTAGTATTAGTATAGTAAACAAATAAGTATTTTGTATTTGTAATCCAATTACTTCGTAAAATGCAATTTGTAATTGGTATTTCAAATACCTAACGCTGAGGTATTTTGTAGTTAGTATTTCAAATACTTATAGCTTCAAAATACATCTGAATATTATACATTTAGCGATCTTATTAATTGTGTGTTCTACAGACAACAGTGCTATATATATATATATTCTAGTGTATTTGGCCTAAAATGTATTAATAACAACAACAGAGAAACAAACTGAACGCATTATTATAATCTCTAAACTATATTTAACACAAAATCAACCCGATATTTAAACAAACGAGACGAAGAAGAAGAAAAATGACAGACTGACGAACGGACAGAGAGATGATTCCTCGACGAAAGTTGGAAGCAGAAAGAGGGCGGCGGTTTGTTTTTTTTTATTTTCGAAAGGACTAAACTCGCTGTTGGCCTCTGAGGCCGTTACAGCTTAACCGAACTTTTGGCGAGCGCAGATGGCGCTTAGCCCAGTAAGTTGTTTGAAGAGGCAACTAGCGCAAGGGCACCACTTAGGTACGAGCCTCGGCTTGGGCAGTTGCCGGGATGGGTATAGCAGAGAAACGCCCGTCAGGTACAACTCTGTACCTCGTATAGGCGGCGACTGAAGGGACTCGTCGACCTCGCCGGCGAGGTCGGTGTTTGTGTGAAGTGTTTGCTCTGTCTGATGTAGATGACTCAGATATCGCTTCCGCGTTAGCGGAGGTGATTTCATCATTCGGGTCTCCGAGAACGTGTCTCGGACGACGGAGGATTTTGTTGGCGGGCGGGTCCAACGGGTAGACCGGAATGGTGCGTACCAAAGGATTCGGATGATGGGCGGCAAGTTCATAATGCCGCTTGGAAGCGAGCTTCAGGAACTTGGCTATTGACTCTAATTTCATATCGCGATGCAGATCGTTGTTGCGAAAATACTAAGGCGAGCCTGAGGCTTTTAGCAAGAAGCGATTTTGAATGATCTGAATGGAACAAAGAGGGCGGCGGCTGGTGCGTGCCGCTATTTATGCAATCCAGCGCCATGCGGCAAGTTGTTGCCTACAACATATATATTACAAGTAATTCAAATACTGCCCACGCCTGCTTTTTTTTTAACCAATAAGAGATTGCTTACAGACTGCATACTTTTTATTAAACAAAAAAATATATAGCAAGTGATGTTACCTCCTTTTGCCCTTTATACCCATCCTTATTGTTGTGTGACGACGCTCTTTGGCTGTGCTTTTCAAATGGAATGATGACTTTCTATTCTCAAAGAAATTTTAACGATGTTTTCGCTGAAGGAGCTTACAGGTTCAAATGGTTTTGGCTTTTGTTATAAAGGACCGTGATAATGCATGTACTGCTTTTGTGTTTAATTTTTTTAACCGACTTCAAAAAAGGAGGTTCTTGCGTATGTTCAGTAATAAATCTGTACTACGTACGCATAGTCGGATTTCAATGATTTTTTGTTAGTAAGAGGTTGCCTCAGGGATGCCATATTAAGATCTGATGATGAAATCTATGAGGAAATCATCAAACTCTTCAATTTAATTCAGCAGAATTTTCGAATTTCTGTTTCCTGAAGTCGGCTATATTTTTTTGTTAAAAAGTTATAGTAATATAATAATATAAAATATATAATAATATAAATACAACAGTTTGGATGTTTTGAACACACTCATACATTCCCAATGTCGTAGATATCTGGGGGCAATTACGTAACTTTCGTTGCAATCAATTTCAATTCAAAATCGGCAAATATATCTATATATCGAAGCAGTGGGTGAATTTGGGCTGAATAGTTAAATATAAATAATACGATTGATTCTAATTGGTCAGTACGTTCAGATGGTTCTTCAACTTTGTAAATTAATCGTGTTTTCTGCCGACTGATTGAAACTGATTGTAACAAAGTAACATAATAACGTGCTGGAAACTACTAATACCATGGATACATAGTACCCAAATATTTTCAGACAAATAAAAGATAAACCTGATTATTCCTTAGAAGGTCAAGGTCAGCCCAAAAACCTCAGTTAATGTACCCATTAGCCCTCCACTAACGATCCGTTCATCAGACCCGGTCAACCAGATACCACTTTCCTAATAAGTTGGAAGTAGACTCAGCTGGTATTCAATGTGATTGTGCGGAACTTGCGCGCGTGAGGATACTTTAAACTTTGCAATAGTTAGGGTTAAGGCAGTCACTTGCTGACATTAGGAAAATGGCTTAAGTTACACAGTAACTGTTGCTTAAACTGTGTTTGGAGATTGTTCACAGCTGTACAGCCTCCTAAGTTATGGGCCTGATTTCGCCCACAGATTTCGAGCTTAATTTGTGTCATTTATACTGTACGAGTACAAGTCAGCTACATAAAGACATTAACAATTTAAATTGATATAGCTTTTGAAACTATCATGACTATATGTTTTTTTGAAATGTCGGGATACTCAAAAACTCACAAATCATGGTAAATATCTCGTTTTAGGGTTCCGTATCTCAAAAGGAAAAAAAGAACCCTTATAAGATCACTCTCTTGTCCGTCTGTTCGTCTGTCTGTCCGTGTGTCACTACCGATTTTCGGGTGGACCTAGCAAGTTGAAATTTATACCATATACCGAAGTCTATAGTCCTATTAGGTGCATAAAAATTAAGGTCCTGAGTCAATACGATAAAAATATATGAGCACATTTAGATTTTCGCGAAAACTTGTAAGTACAAAAATTTACCTTAATTATATTTTTTTTTTATTTTTCGGAATTTTCGCTTTACTTGTGTTGTACGACCTTGCTTTTAACCAAAATTGACAATTCCAGGTCAACCGGAAGTACCCTACAGGTTTTAGGTCGAAAACCTATATGGTAGTTCCCGTTGATCTAGAATCACGAAATATGGCAAAAAGCAAGGTCTTTACAACACATACTTAAAGGAAAATTCCAAACAATAAAAAAAGTTGAAAATTAAAGGGTGTCCCCATACGCACATAGTTGGCGCCAATTAAAATAGTCCTCTGAGTTAGATGGGCGCTCATACAATTTACTATAATAATGGTGCAGAACCCTTCGTGTGCGAGTCCGACTCGCACTTGGCCGGATTATTAAAAATACAAATAATTTAAATTGATTGGCGACGGAGTAACAACTTAAAGGGACTGGTCTCTATATTGTGTTTCTAATTGTTTATGTCGTAAATAAATATAAATTCATTAAATCTCAGCAAAACCGTCGGCGTCGACCTCTTTGGCGCAGTGGGCGAACAGCGGGCTGAGACGCAGGAGTTTGCGAGTCCAATTCCCGTCGCGCAAATGTTTGCATTAGGTACAGATATTTCGGGTTGAGTGTTTTTCTAATAATATTCATTCATAATTTAATTTATTTATTTCAAGCACATAATAACAACATCTAAATAATATAATTAACAGTGATTTATAATTTTTAAATAATGGCTTGTTTTTCACACTAATATTATAAATGCGAAAGTTTTGATGTTTGTTTATATTTTTGTTTGTTTGTTTGTTACTCAATCACGTAGTAACGCCTTAACCGATTTCGATGCCATTTGGTGTGCACGTAGTAGATTATAATCTGTATTATCACATAGGTTACTTTTTATTGACAAACCACGCGTGGAAAGCCGCGGGCGTAAGCTAGTATCATAATTTCAAAAAGGACCTACACTAAGTCGAGTAAACTTGTGTTAAGAAAGTATTTACAAAAAAAATAAAAATACTAGTAGGTATTCTGTCAGTTATCTGGTGCTTGGTTTGGGGCTAGATAGCGCTGTGTGCAATGTCCAGCATTATTTATTTATCTCTTTAATAAAAATGTATCTAGCGGTATAACGATGATTGAGATGTTTTATTGTAGCCAAAAATATGTTTTTTTTTATTACTTTTTTAAAGAAGATAAGTTGAATAAAACTCAATCATCTGCCAATTATATTGTGTACGGTTTAACGATGATTGAAACGTTTTGTTAGTATACAAACAGAAACATGTTTTTTTATTACTTTCTTAAAGAGGATAAATTGAATAAATATAAATTACATCTGCCAATCTACAATGTGTATGATAATGATTATAAATTATATTGTTTGAGTCCAGTTTCGCCAATCTTCTAACAAGAATAAGTGAATTTACAGATTCTTACCCCCCATATCCCTACTCTTTAGTTTGAATATTATTTTATAATTTTTATGTATAATTTCGAAATTACGTATTCATCTCTAAACAAACTATTCTATAACAATGATTCTAAGTTAATTTATCCAATTCTATATACTTATAAACTATCAAGCCCGGCGGAGGGCATTTGTATGCCATAACACAGGTTTTTCTAGTTTGGGTACACTAATATGGTATACTTTTGCCATCCCATCAGGAACTGTCGCAGTGATGGATAGTTCAAGGATTATTTCTGTTTATTTGATGCCTGTTATAATAAATTTCACATTTTTTGTTCCTCAATAAATGTTTTTTAATTATTTAGTTTGATAAATTTCGTCTTATTTAAATGTATGCTATATGAAATGCTACAGCGTAGTACAGGGTCTACGTAAGCTGCTACGCAGCCTACGGGAGCGTAGCGGACAACATGCTACGCTCGTAGCAATTCGTTACGAAAACAATAAAATAAACGTTGAATTTTTTAAATTAGCTAAGAGGATTGTATAGATGCTGAGAATGCCTACTTCACCAACAATCTTGTCCTAGGCTAAGTTGCAACTTGCCACCTGGTGCTGTTTTAATTATATTTGACGACCCCCATGGCGTAGTGGGCAAGCCGGCTGAGACACATTGCGGGTTCGATATTTATTCCGGGTCTGGGTGTTTCTCTATATTACAGGTTAAGTTTTTTTCTAGCTAGTATGGGAACTTCTGAAGTATAGGTCATAGAGAAAAACTCTAAAACGAACCATGTGCTCAATTTTGAAGGTTATTTCCGTTCAGGGTCTGCATACTGGCTAGAAAAAAAAAACTCATCCTTAGTTTTGGGCTAGAGAGCGCTATTTAGACCAGCATTATTTATTTTACCAAAACAAACTAAACATCAGATCAGATTTAATTAGTTTAATTTTTGTACTTGAAGGTAACAGGATTGGTGCCTTGCTGACCGACAGACTATTATGGCTTCCAGATATCACGTAACAATACAACACTGATACGTTGTTTGTTATTTTTGCAACTTTGCGGGAAAATAATATGGCTACGTTTAGTGTGTAGAAGTTGTTAATAATATTTTTACAGGAAGGATTTTCTAGGAATTTATAGGACAATAATGATTTCACGAACCAACAAAAATTCAAAACATAAAATCGCTCAACTTCGTTTCTATTAGACCTGCCTAGTTAGCTTTAATATTGTTACACCCTTACTTACAGGGTGCATATGAAGTGCTGGACTCTTGACTAGTCAATAAGATCTGACGTGTAAACTTTTATTTCACTTTGTATGAAAGCAATAAAATTACTGTATACGGAATACAAAGTGATCGCAAGTGTAGTACGTAAATTGAAAATTACAGCCGAGGCGATATTGCTAGCCCGAGCTGTAGGCGAGGGCTACAAGAAAGCAGAGGCTGTAATTATCAAAGCGCACGCATGTCATACGACGTTTTATTACATATTTGCGAGGAAATAAAAACTCTGACTTTCTTAAACGAATAAATCTTTAATCTTTCCGCTGTCTCTGAGACTTCTGGCGGTGTCGAATTAATAAATTCATCATTACTTGACTTCATTTCCAAATAAAAATAATGCAGGAATAATTTTTACTTAATATTTTTTTTTGTTACAGATAAATGGTTGTAATTTATTGTAAAATTAATTAAATTAAATTTTTATTTTTTATATTTTATCTCCCAAAGTTGATTATATTCATAAAATGTTGACCAGTTTTCTGACATAAAAACTCTTTGCTAAGATTTAAAAAGGTACCGTTCGTTTTAGACGGAGCATCTTGATAAACTGTACGTTTTACCTTATTAAGAAGAAACTCGTGCGTTTTACATTACAATAACGCACAAGTACGTAATGACATACATCACGATATTTAAATTGGTGAAATAAGAGACCCTTTACGAGCAAATGTGTTATAAATGACATTTATTTGAGACAATAGTAAAGCACAGACAAAATACTAAAGGTAATAAAATAAAACATACATTGAAAAAAGACATTAAAAATAATACTGATTATGAAGATGGTAGGTACCTATAAAAACACAGAAGGATAGATAATTTAATTTTAGTTTTAGTGTTTTTTTTTTGTAGACTTGGTAGGTATGAGAACTATTTTCGGTAGTAAACTATTTTTCACCCTCCTACCCCCATCCTCCATTTTTAATCGCGATGAAGTCATTTACATGAAGTGTCAAGTCACATTGACAGGAGTGTTTTTTATAGTTTTTATCTTGAAGTTCCCACGGGAACGGTAAATTTTAAGAAACCGCGGGCGGATCAGCTTGTTTCGTACATATTTTTTATTTAAATTTGTGCCAACATAATTGCCCTAACGCCACTTAGTTCATATTCTAAAGCATACTCGTAAAATTGTGTCTTTTGTTATCTCTGGTTAAATTTAAAATGTGCTTACATTGTAAAAAACCCATCGTTAATGCATATTTATGAATAGGGGAAAAAATCTCGACACACAGTCATTAGTAAAGCATTACTTACCTTTTTGCCCAAGTCATAAGCATAAGCGGTATAATATTATTCAGAATTATGCATTCTATCGTGCAACTTTCACCGCGCGTTTATTATACCGCGGCCACATTATTCGGCGGATGCCCGTCATTTCTTTCATGTGTCGACAGTCCGACAATGTGGCAGTTGTTTAATTGTAATCAATGACAGATAATTGACAGTTGGTCTTAGATTTCTATCTCGAAACAAGTATGTATCTCGCAAAAATTCATCTCCTTTTACAAAAATACAGAGTGTAAATGGAGATGGATCGTAAGAAACCTGGTCTTATTTTTTTTTGTGTGTTGAGTTTGCTTTCCTCGCATACAGGACATATTTTTTTTATGGCTTAACATGACATAACACATTTTACAAGGTTTAACACAGGCGTTTTACTTTATTTAAGAGTAATGTGTACATCTGTTCGTCCAATAAATACTTTAATACAGTAATACCGCTTTCCGACTTGCGCTACCCCGTTTTACGCGAATTCGGAGACACGCGGTTTTTCTTTTTGATGGCCGCGCGTATCATCTCTCCCACTCCGCCCTGTTAGTGTGCGTTTTATTGATAACCTCTAATTATCCCATCCCAAAGAACAAAAAATTAGTCATTTGAAAATAACAAGAATAGAAAAACACTGTCTTTGGAGCGTTAACTGAATGTACATATTTACATATGTATATGCAAAGTTGGACTTACGCGAATTCGACTTACAAAGAAAACATGATAATGTATAGTAATAAAATAACACATTAACATGTTTGATAATGTATTTATACATTATCATGTTTTATTTATGAATGAAAATTATTTATTATACCTTACAAGCTAGTGGGCGGTCTTATCGCTTAATAAAGCGATCTTTTCCAGACAACCTTTGGATGGAGAGGATTAATGTTTAATGGAAGTTAGCCGAGGTGTAAAACGTGTTATTATGTGTTGTGTTGTGGATCTTATAACTTGTGCCACGCTAGGTTCGGGGCATAATGGCCGCGTGCGCTTGACAAGGGCACGCCCCGACTTACTTTGTTCTAAATGTATTGTGTACAACGCTTCCTCTGCGTTATCAATGTACGCGCTTATTTAACCTGATGTTAGACGTCGTTACCCTCGTTTTTGCTCATTAGGACACCATTGGTGCATATTTTATAACTCACTTTGTATTACAAAGAATGCACGCTGTTTTAAGCTTGTTAGCGATTATGTTGATTGGAGTTATCTTTTGAAACGCTTATCATCATAAACGTTTAAAAGCTGTACTCTTGACGGTGCAACTTACACAATTCTCTCCATTTTTCTCTCATTTACCTCAAATTCTAGATCATAAATTCTGTAATACTCAGTTAGTTGAAGTGCCACTATTTCTTTTTATCTTTTGCTAGCTGAACGCCCGCGACTTCGTACGCGTTACACTACTAAATGTGTAGGTAGGTAATCTAGAAATAAAGCTAAACTTGCTGTTACAACTTGACTTGACACCCCATTTTTATCCAATGGGACCTGATTTATCTGATAAAAAGTAGCATATGTGTTAATCTTGGTTATAATCTATGTACATATGTACTAATTTTCATTTAAATCGGTTCAGCCGTTACGACATGATTGAGTAACAAACAAGCAAATAAATAAACAAATATCCTTACCATTTCAAATTTCGAACTCTATGTCCCTATGAGGCCGTGTCTTAAAAGTGCATAACCTCTTTAAGTTTAGAAACCTTCAAATGAGGTACTAATATAGTACGGTGACTTTCGAGACATTCCAATTTTAAAGAGTATTTGCTTATGTTTTTAAGTGAGTTCACCTTTTTTGAATAAAATCGGATTGAGTTTTTAAACATCTGTCAAAATAAATAGTAATTTAAATCGAAGGCACTAAGGAGTATTGATATAACTTTCTACCCCTTTTTAACCCCGTTAGGGGATTAATTTCAATAAAATACGAAACACGTCTTCCATCAATTCTGTTAAAAAAGGTTTATGCAAAATTTGAGGTAGATCCAATCTACCAATGAATCACGTTGTCCCATACAAACTTTGCCCCCCTTTTTCACCCCGTTAGGGGTAGAATTTCTGAAAATCCTTTCTTATCGGATGCCTACGTCATACAAAGAACACACCCTCCAAGTTTCAGGTCTCTACGATCAGCGGTTTAGGCTGTGGGTTGATCCGTCAATCTATTCAGGACTAAGTCTTACATATGTATAGATTTATTTCTAAGTATGTTATAGTAAACAGGCGGGCTACTTTGCCGCGTCAAATTGTAAACGTTTTAACGTAATGTAGATTCAATTTGGTTTAAGTGCAGTTCATTAGTTTATAATATACGGTAATGTCACTGTGAATAAATAAAATAATTTACAGCGATCTTATACTTTATCTAGTTCATTTTTTTCTTTCAAAGCTTATTTTTATAAAAGTTTGATACGTGACTACCGACGGTAAACGGCCTGAAGGTATGACTTTTGTAAGAAACAACAACTTCCATTAGGATATCGTATTTATTTCTCATTATTTTGTAACATCAATCTTGTTCTACATGAATTTATTACTTAATCGTTAAATTAAATTAATAAATTAATAACGCTTTCCAATGCGTGGTCTCCACTCTAGAACCTTTCTGCTCGGCCATCAGTTCTTCGAGCTATGTGCCCCGCCCACTGCCACTTCAGCTAGAACTAGTATTGATAGATAGATAACAAACCTCGTGG
This sequence comes from Philereme transversata, assembly GCA_963924445.1. Taxonomy (NCBI): domain Eukaryota; kingdom Metazoa; phylum Arthropoda; class Insecta; order Lepidoptera; family Geometridae; genus Philereme; species Philereme transversata. The sequence continues at coordinate 20,402,428 of OZ004342.1, forward strand.
AATAACAGGTTTTGTGTGTCAATGGATGATGGAATAGGTTCGGTATCTGGCCGGAATACCTCTTAATTTACCATCGGCATAATGCATCGCTCGACAGTCGATCGCACCGCAAACGGTAACGCGGAGATGCGACCGCAAATATATTCCCCGGGAATGTTAATAACTAATACCATGTGTTAATTTAGGTATGCTTCCACTAGAGTGTATAATAATAAGTATTTATTTGATACTGTACACAATAGTATATTATGATACAAGTGAGCTAAGTTGCTCATTATACACGAGGCTGTGGGTTGCGTAAATCAGCCGAGTGTCTAGTGAGCAAGTGGCTCACGAGTTTCATACGCACTTTTTCAACACACTTGCGAGGAAAAAACAAACATGTATTGCATAAATCGTTAAGCATAAAATTATTAAAACAATTGGTGAATGTACAATTTTCATAACGATATTGTTGCACGCACGAAATGTAAGGTGATTGAGTGCATATAGCCATACAGCCTACTTCAAAATTATAATTTTAGTGATAAAATGTAAATATTTTATAACAAATAATTGTGGATTATAAATAATTTGATAATAATAAATGTTGTTCGTCCTAATCAGGGATACATTTATTTATTCCAAAATAAATGGTATATACAGAAGAGGTTAAAGGAAAAATAAAGAGGTTTTATGCCGCATAATGTGGCATAAAACCTCTTTGTTGTTACAAAACTGTATTACCCGGTTAAATTGAAAATGCTCTGTTTACTCTCATATAATTTGCAGTTAGGTACTAACTTAACTTTGTAGGGATAATTCTATTACGCACTAGTGTGTAATATTATTATGCACGTGTGTGTTATAGTTCAGTTTATGGTCCTAAGAACGATGTAATAAGGTTCACTTTACGAGCAAGTGTGTTAAAAATATAATTATAAACACGGGATTTATCACGCACTGTTTTATCAGTGTTTCGACCAACAATGTTTCGGTTTAATTCGTGAACCTTCATCAGTGTGAGTGCGATCCGCTCCGAACAACGTCTCACCTCGCACGTGGCGTGATAAATCGTACGTGATAAATCCCGTATTTATTATTATGATTAAAATAAATCACGAAAGTTTTCTAAGTACACACATAAATTACAGACAAAAACAGAATGGACATGTACAAATGCGAGCTTAATAAGTGTTTTCATCCAGCAAACCTTTTAAGATAGAGATAGTTGATTTTAGTGAAGGATACGCGCACAGAAAAGGACATTTGAGTAAAAAAGTAATAAATAACTACAGTTATCCCTTTAATTCGCAGAGGAAAAAAAATCTAAAATTTAGTTTTTTTCTTTTTTGGCTGGTTAACCTTAACTCTAAATATACCTATAGATATTTAAAAAAAATTCTAACTATTATAGTTTTTGAGAAAGCATATGTAGGTAAGGTACAACATCGCGAAACATACAGTGATATATGTAACAAGTTTTATGTTGTACGTTACCAACACTGCGGCTTGTATAGAATTCAGGAATTTCTATAAAAGGATACAAAATGTAAACAATAACATATTTATTTAATAGAAAAATACATCAAATACACACAATAAATTTATCCTACGCCTTTATGTGGTATTGGTAGAAACAATTTCTTTTTTCTATCATGCACAACCTAATATTGCACTTAGTGCAACACACACTTGTGTAGCCTTTTTTGCAATATTTGCACCTTCCTTGATTCTTAAATACGGGTAAGTGACCTACATTGTCGTATCTGACAGAATCAGGTGGCCGTGGAGCAACAGGAGCTTTAATTTTCATAGATGCCTCATTTTCATTGGATCTTGTTTGTGGGGTTCTGTTTTTTTGCAAAAGCTCTTTTACCACTCCAATTCGAAAAACTTTGAGAGTCATCTGGCTTTTCTTAACTGGACGATCTTGTCTATGCAGCAGCCAGGCGTTATTGATACAGATGTCAAGAGCTTGGGTAAATAGAGCCATATACCACCTTTTTGTTTTGAAACCAGAGCGATACAATGAAATAAACATATCGGCCAGGTCGACCCCACCCATATGAGCGTTGTATTGCTTTACGATTTGTGGACAATCTACATCAACCCTTGATTTAGTCTCTTTCGAGTAACATTTTATTTTTTTTTTTGGATGAGAGTCCACAAATGAGCTAGCTAGGGTAACAAACTTGTTGTCCAACCATTTTACCACCGCAAGTTTATTTTGATTGCAGACAAGCTGCTGGCTAGCACCCCTACCTTTTTTTGCAAGTGCCTTGTCAGAGAGTAATAATGTTTGACAGCCTCTCAATCGATTACTTTTCACAGTCCCTAAGCTAAAAAGGCCGTATTCTTTGCGCAGATGGTGTATCAACTCCAAGGAGGTGAAAAAGTTGTCAAAAAAAGATAGTTGCGGGCTTTTCATGTATGGTCTTGCAAAGTGCTATGACAACTTTAGCTCCGAGGCCTAGACTGTTTTCGTAGTCCGTAAAAGAGCGATTTCTGAAATTATCTTCACCAGCGTATGGGTTAAAATCATAGACCAAACCAGACACTTTTTTGATTTTTTTGGTAGGTATTGACGCCTACTACCCGCTCTCGTCCCTTTGTACGGGGTCATCATTTCATCCATACTGTAGCGTCCTTCTTCCGCTAGTGATAAGCAATTAGTGCGGATTTTTTCGAGGATTGGTCGCACCTTAAAATAGCGGTCGTCGTTCATGTCTGTGTTTGTCGACAAAGTGTAAGTATTTTCTGATTTGTTCATATTTTTTCAAAGTCATTACTTCAGCAATTGGAGGGTATCTCAACGCATTACTCCAATAGTCTCGATAAGCTGGCATTTGAACTACACCCATCAATATGGTAATGGCTAAAAAATTTTTTATATCATTCGTAGTCACATTTATACATCTGGCAGCTCCACTTTGCACTGAATATAAATTCGTGTTATCCCTGATAAGATCGATAATTTCTTCCAAAACCAATATGTAAAAATAATCCAGAGGCGATTTGAGGCTTGCATCAAAAGGAGGTTGATATTGGGGTAGTTCTACTAATGCCGCATGATGAAACTTGCCGGTTTTCCATTTAAATGTCAGAGGTTTCCTTACATACTTCTTAACTAGATTTATCACAACCTTAGGTGCAGCATGAGACTTTCTTTTTGAACGAGTTTAGTAGCTGGTGAGTTCATCAATGGCGATAAGACTGATGAGACTGAATTCAGCATGAAGGGAAGTTGTTCTTGCGTTCCACCAGTAGGGAACATTCGATTGATTACGGGTGACAATGGAATAGTTTCTTCATCAGATAATGGTGCGTTAAATTGAGCGGGTTGGATATTTTCATCGTCAGAACTTCCAAAAATGTCCAGATTGTCTAAGCTCGAGGGATAAGACTTTGGTTCAGAGCTGCAGTATGTAGAATTACTATCGTCATCGTCACATAGCCTGGGCTGCTGGATTATAACTTCATCTTCAGAAGAATCGCTACCACTATCTGACGGTGCATTTTCAGGTGGTACAAGTGCCAAAATTGTTCGTGTTCGTTGCCATTTTGGCTTAATCTGAAGCAAACAAATGAAGACAAACATGCAAAACCGCACCCAAAGAATATCCAAATAGCAAACGCAACATAAAACATCATTAATAAATAATTTCTTGCAAAGATAGAAACAACCAGTGTATAAGTTAGTGCAAAATACAAAGTAGTTAAATCAGTAGTCTATTAGCAGTGTTGTTGGAGAGCGACATAGAAAATATCATGCACTTCACTTGTCAAATGAGCAGTGTTGTTTGATAACGACATTCAAAATGCTCAGTACTTTACAGAGAGTATCGCAGTGTTGGCGACAAGCGACATACTTGTTGACAACCTCATAAATCCTTATTTTATGAATGAAATTAGATGCTTTACGCAAATATCAATAGAATATGTTATTTAGAAGGAAATGCCAATGTACAATAACGAAAAAAGTGGGCAAAATGCCTAATTTGAATAAATATTTACCTTCGATCCACCCGGTACCAGTTGCCTAGGCGCCAACTTGCGAAAAAGAGATAGTAATAGTACTGATTTTTGCCAGCTTAAATTTTTATTTAGTTGCGTTTAGTTCTTGCTACGACGTGAATATAAATTTGCATGAAATAAAATAGAAACAATTGAACAGGGTTTTTTTGTTTATTATGTCGGTCAGGTTTATCACTGCGAATTAAAGGGTTAAACAACATACAATATAAATAAATATTGCTGGACATTTCACACAGCGCTATCTAGCCCCAAACTAAGCAGAGCTTGTACTATGGGAACCAGATAACTGATAGAATACTTATATACTTATTTTGTAAATACATACTTATAATATGAAGAAAACAACCAGACCCGAAACAAATATCTGTAGATCATGCAAACATTTGTTTCGCGGCGGGAATCGAACCCACTACCTCCTGTGTCTCAGCCGGCTGTTTGCTCACTGCGCCACGGAGGTCGTCAAAATGATAATAAATAATAAATATTTATACACATTAAAAATAATACCTACAAATTATACCTACATTATAGATAAACATAATACATTATACAAAATATACATAATAAACTAAAAGTTTACAAAGACAGGTTTGATTCTAATTGACTCTAACTCGATTCTCTTTGAGTCTTAAGCTTAAAAATGTTCTTCCTTATAATTATGGATGTATAACTCTAGAGTAAACAGATTATTTATTATACTTTATCTTAGACCACACCATCATAAGTGATGGTGCCATCGGGTGAGGTAATGGTCAAATGGTTGACTATTCCTGACAAAAAAGTACGGTAAATATTTCCAAAGTATTGTGTTAATCATGGGTTTTATTCGAGGATTCATAAGAAATGTTAAGAGTTAAATAATAAAATGATTCCTTTGATTCTTGATTACAAGGCGATAACAAATTATAAGTCGACCATTTTGTAGGAATTAGTAAAAAACAAGTAACAAAAGATATAACCGACTTCAGAAAACAGAAAAAAAATTAAGACTTTCTCATGGATGCCATTGTTAGAACTGTACCAAATTGAAATGAGCTTTCAAATAAAAAAAGAATCATCAAAATCGGTTCAGCCAGTCGAAAGTTCTGAGGTAACAAACATTAATACAAATACAGTCGAAATGAGAACCTCCTTTTTGAAGTCAATTAAAAAAAAGGTTTATCTCTAATTTCTTCGTAAAATTTCCTTTTGATCTATTATCCTATTAATCTGTTTTTGACATAAAACGCACAATACAATTTTCGGAATTAGATCCAAGTATTTATCCTTTTGTCGCAAAAGTCGCAAGCCTATCGATCTTTTACAGAATACGTTTCGGGGAATGTGCCCAGGAACTTTACGATCTGATTCTGCCATCTCCTTTCCACCAAAGGACAAGCAGGCGCACGCCTCAGTACCATCCGTACCTAGTTGATATACCACCCATTCGCACACACCGTTTTTGTTCTACGTTCTTGATGCGCACAGCTAAGGTGTGGAATACTTTGCCGTCAACTGTTTTTCCTAAAGAATACAATCCGGGCCTCTTTAAGGTAAGATTGAATAGGTTTCTTCTAGATCTTAGTGCTTCATCTTAGACCACATCATCGCATACCATCAGGTGAGATTGTGATCAAACGAAGGTCTATAAAGACCAAAAAAAAATATGTTTACTCGTAACTATTAGGTACAGTTTAGATTTCCTCACAGACAAAAGCAAATACAGTTTCAATCAAACGAAATAAAAAATAAATCTATGCAAAGTGCAAAATAAAAACTTTGTACAATAAAATATAGCAATAAATCTATGTAAAAAGACATGAAGTGAAATAAAAACAACAAAAAACCGAGGTTTCATGACTAAAAGCAATTAATCAAATGCGCAAACTATTTTACGGTTACAACGTAAAACAAAACGTCGTAAAAATATTAATCACTTTTCCCACGTCTTTATGGTGAAATGAAAAAAAAAATGAATGAACCAAATGTTTAAGCGAAAAATAGGGATACGTTTTGTCTAGACTTGATTACTTGTTTTTATTACTTTCGCTATTTTCGTCGAGTTTTCCTCCAATGTATTAAGTTCGCCTATGTACAGATTAGTTTTATATTGTGCAATAAATAATTTTTTATTCATTCATGTATGTATCAAGATTCCCTGCAACACCCTTCCAGTCGAATGGTCTTACCGTGTTTCTTTCATGGTGTGAATTTTTCTTTTACGATTATATTATTATTTTCTACAGTTTTTAACCTCTCTTCTTTAGAGTCTTTCTAAATTCTTTTAGAATCAAAATATTGTATAATACTAGCTGTTGCCCGCGACTTCGTACCCGTTACACTACTAAATGTGTTGCTAACCTAGAAATAAAGCTAAACTCGCTGCTGCAACTTGACTTGACACCACATTTTTATCCCATGGAAACTGATTTATGGGATAAGAGGTAGCCTATGTGGTATTCCAGGTTATAATCTACGTATATACCAAATTTCATCGAAATCGTTTCAGCCGTTATGACGTGATTGAGTAATAAATAAACAAACATCCAAACTTTCACATTTATATATTATAATTTAATATAATTATAATATTAGTGTGATCTGACATACCCTAACTCGCTTGGCTAGCTATTAAACATAGCCTAAAGCACTCTAGGATGGTGTACTAGGTGTAGCTTTATATCAGTGAAATAATTTTTAGAATCGTTTCAGTATATAATTATTGATTAAAACGGGTATTTATCGCGTATGTATCTTTTTTATCTGTCGCGGGACTCAACCCGCGACCACGGCTGTTGCAACACGGTCGAAACGTTGGGATAACAAATAAAAAGGTACATGAGCTATAAATACCCGTTTAAATCAGTAATTATGTACAGTGATCGCGAAAATTTGAAAAACACTATCACTTCAGTAGTTTCTGATACTGCCCCTTACAAACATACAAATTTACAAACCATATTCCTATAAACTGTTTTGTTTAAGCTATCCTCTTTTGTATAATACACTTTTTAAATTGTCCCTAATTTACAAAAGCTTGGTCACCTGAATGTTGCATAATTAATTATCCTACCGCAATAATCTAGATTAATGACAGGTCCTAAAGTAAATAATTCATATAATTGCTTGAATAATTTGTGGTTTAGGCGTATTGTGTTAACCGTTTCCAATTGAACTCAAATGGGAATGGAATTTAGAAATTATCGCAAGATTTATGTTCCCTATGAAAATCATCATACCCACTGTTGAACATACGCTTCCCCTATATATCTCCATAGCACGCTGAGTGACCTTGAGCCTCCTTATGAGGTCTATAGTGAAAGACCACGTTTTTGTACCATACGTTATCACAATCTGATCAAAGACTTTAGTCTAAGGCGCGGGACAAATACAAGAGGCGTCAGGCGGAAATGAGACGCGGGCGAGGTGCGGACGCGGCGCCGGTGCAGCGCAGAACAGGCGCGGGTGAACACAGTGGATGCATTTGGGGCATTCTAGTGTCAGCCGTCTCAGTATGTCTCGCGCCCCACCTCTTCTATAAATTTGGTATGAAATATTAAAGAAGTGGCGCCGCGCCCGCGCTGCGCCAGTGCCTCACCTCCACCCGACGTCTCTTGTATTTGTCCCGCACCTTCAGACACGAAGTTTCCCGAACACTGCCCAGCCAGAGTTGGATTCGTCGACTGACCTCTTGACTGACGAGATGGTCGTCCAACCATCTCGAAGTTGGACCTATCTGACCGTACTGTTTGTCCTCAGTAGACATACTCGTCAACAACATCGAGATTAGAGTTCCTAATTGATACCCCGGGGTGGACACAGATATTCGACATGACTTTCGTCCACAAAAAAAGATCAATTAAATTGTCAAAATTAGGCCAATGGCTAAAACGATGTAGATCTAAAATTGATTTAATTATTGGTAATCGAGTCAAGTGAGTCTAGTTAAGTTCGGTACAGGTAAACTTACAGTAGATTTATAAATAGTTTTATTTTTATGTTATTTAATACTTTCACACAAATCAGAATAGTGCTAGGCAGACTTAATACTAATAGCATTATCTACCAGTCATCCTGGTCGTGCTAAAAGAAGGTAAGGCGTGACACAGGAAAAAAGGTATTTCAAAGCTAATTATAAATACAGACCCTAAGGCTGCCTGTCCATTGACGCGGAGAGAGGCAGCGGAGCGGAAAAACGAAGAAATATTAACCAATACAACCAATAGGATTGCATGAAATTCTATTCATGCAATCCTATTGGTTAATATTTCTTCGTTTCTCCGCTCCGCTGCCTCTCTCCGCGTCAATGGACAGGCAGCCTTAATGACTAAATAAGAACATAATAATAAATACCTAACATAATAATTATAATATTTATATATATACATGTATACATCAATAAATGAGGTATCCACATGGAAAGAGCTTTTGTCTTTGACATTATTATAAATACGGTATTTATCACGTATCGTTTTATCGGTGTTCCGACCGACAATGATTCGTGAACCTTCACCAGGGTGCGTGCTATCCGCTCCGAACAACGTCTCGCGCGCGCGCGCGTGCAGACACACACACACACAGACACACACAACAACAACAACACACAACAACACTCGTTTTTTGTCTTTGTTTTTAGTCTCGCACAATTTGTCTTGCAATACATATAAGTCTCAGCCAAAACATCTGTTGACTATTTATAAAAATGATTATTGATGATTTTGATTATATCTCATTTTAAAGTCGGTTAAAACTCATTATTATTGTCATCATAGAAGTAATAGAACGTCCACTGCTTAACATACTCGTAGGTCTCCCCGATAGATTTCCAAAATGACTGATCATTCTACGACCTCCCAACGGCTTTTAACTAATATTTTAAATTAGCAATTCCCCTCGCTAGATGAAAAGATTACTTATTAAGTCGTTTTTCCATCTAGAGGACGTGCTACACCGCGTTTTCCAGGCTAAAAATAGTAACGTAGAAATAAATTCAAGTATTTGCTAAAGGCGTTTAATAAGGGCGTTTTCACACGAAGGCGCCTCACGTCGGAGAGCCATTTTTATCGTCTTCCGCTCCGTCGAGCAAGATAAGCGAGATCACACCTCTTAGGTAAATAGGGTTATCGAAACTTAAAAGGAGTTTTTTTATTAATAAATAAATTGATGATAGAAATGAATTGATTATTCGTGGTGTTTGCTTAGATAACCTTGATACTATATTATAAAGTTTCTTTATAATTTGTAGCGAAATATAAATAAACAATACTTCTCGCCGAAAATTTTTACAATTCAACGCTATCCGATTTTGCATATGAATTTTTTGGGGCCCATTCAAGAAATCCTTTCTACTAAATAATCGTATGTGATGTAAACTCTATAGATCCACACGAGGGCGTACAAAAATGTACATGCTTTTTGAATAATAGTTATTTATTCAATTACAAACATTAAGAGTATTAGAGTTACTCTTGAAAGGGCTCGCCAATACCTATTCCTATCGCGAAGCGTTGCTGTGTTTACGTTTGAAGGGTATGGTTGCCAGTGATATTACAGGCACATGAGGCTTTACACCTGTATGCCTCAAGTTGATGGACGACGTATCTAAGGTGCGTGATCTACGAGGCAATACTTTGGTATAGGCGATAAAAATGTATTGACATTGGACGATGGGTTTGCAATATAACCTGCACTAAGCCCATTGGAACACACAGTAAAGGCATAAACTTACCGTGAACTAGGTCAAAAGAAGGCACAAACAACACTGTTACAAAGTATCACCTTTGACGTTCTAACACGCTTTTACGTTTTCTCTTGACAGCCCTGGCGTTACCCTCGATGTATTTTACTTGAGATACGTCGCACGTGTATTTTAGCGAAATTCGACTATTACTTACCTGTTCGTCTGCATCATGTGGTGCGATAGGCTATTTATACACAGAGGATTTTCCTATTTTTTTAATTTTTTTATACTACCTACATGGAGAAGGAACGAACTTATGGCGCACCTGTAGGGCTAGCACAGCGATTTCCTTGTTTACTCTTCGAAGAGACGACAAGGCTCTGACCGCAACTTGTATTTCTGCGTGTATTGTTACTTGTTTTTTTTTATATTGTTTTTAAATTTGAGTGTGATATACAATAAAGCGTTATTCTATTCCATTCTTTGTCGATTCTTCCGAAATTGTTTTTGCCACGAGCAGGCTCAATAAGTTTTATTCCTAGACAAGAGAAACATTATCTGTCTATAGCAACGAACGTTGTATATATAATTAATTAAATATCTAACTAAAAATTGTTGGCAAGCGCGTGATTGAGAAGAGTGCGAAAGAGACAACTTGAAAAGACAGTGTTGTCTAGGCATCGTAAGACCTAGACAATTCCAGAAGAAAGTTGTCTATCCTTGAATGTCAAAGATAGAGAAAATGATGGCTATCGTGCTCGGCGTTGTAGACTACTGTCGAGAAAGTGTCGACAACGATTCTTCCCGTTCACTCTCGCAATCGCCGTGCTCGAGACGGTCGACCAGTGTCTTCTTTGTTCCGATAAATGACTCATGACTAAATCCTTCTCTACAATTACTGTGCTAGGCCTACTGATGTTAAATGGACACCATCGCCTATAACAGAGAATTACCTAGTAGGTCACGTACCTTAGAAATGTGTCCTAGGCTGCACTGCCCTGCGTCCATCAACTTGAGGCATACAGGTGTAAAGCCTTATGTGCCTGTAATTTCACCAGCAACCATACCCTTCAAACCGAAACACAACAATGCTGCTTGGTGGCAGAAATAGGTATGGTGGCGTATTTGTAGGGCATTATATGTGTAATTGGAATAGTAAATGTTATCATCACAAATCCAGCAGGCCACTGCTCTTAGGTATTTCCCAAGGAGCGCCACTGAGCCCGATCTTCGACTCTTCTCATCCAGTCTCTACCATCTACAGCTGCAAACCATTACTCCATCGGTAGATGGATCGGCATATGCCTGAAGGCTAATTCCTGTAGTAATATCTAAACATTCAACGAACTGATGTTTTGATCTCTATGACGGTCAATGCAACGTTTGATTCTGCCTATATAGTTTGATTGATAATATACGCACAAAAATTATAGGGATTATTTCGATAAGCATAATAAGTAAATTCGTGAAATGTTTACCAAAGAAATGTGAAATTGATTTTGGTATGTGAAAACAAATACTTTATTAAACTTATGTTGTGCTATTGCATAATGCTTGCCATCTAACCACAGATACTGTATTGGTGACGTCTCGATATATCTCTTGTTGTCCCTTTCTAACCCAAAACCCGCAGCCATTTTCGAAAGAGACATCTAAAATACATGCCTGCCTAGATCTACGGTAGTAGGTAGGTACTAGTAGCAAATCTACGCTTTTGTGGATTAGGGCCTTTATTTTTGGATGTCTATTGGAAGAGTAGTCAGTAAGTTTTATATCGAATTAATCACCTAGACTTAGTCGATTTTCTTTAAAATTTGATAATATGACTAGTAGTTTTTTTTCGAGAAGTTTTTTTATGTTTTGAGAAACCGTCACTTGAATATCGTCAGTATATTACCAAACACCATGTATAGATCGTAAAGCTAAAACTGGACTAGAGTTTCAGGCCCGCATTTTAGATAATAATTAGAAAAGTGTTTCATTTATAATATTATGTTTAATTTTTCTATGACAGAATGCTGATAAAAATGGCATGCAATAAACGCTGATTATGGACGAACTCAAACTGTGTTACTAACCATAAATTAATTGATTGATTAAGATCTGCGGTCAAGCGTGAATCAAACCTGAAGCGTAGATTTTAACAGCTTTGAATAACTGACAAATATTTATATTAGAGTCTCGATTCAGTTTTGAATGTAGTTCTAACATCTGAGTATTTATTTTGAAATTAAGAATTGAAACTTTCTAGGTTCTAAGTAAAGGGATAACGATAATAATAGGCGACAAACTTATAACGCCACTCTTTTCGCTTTGGAGGTTAAAAACTAATCTCTTGCAACAAAGTCTGTTTGAAGACAGCGAGGAGATGAGCTACCATTTACATATTCGTGCCTGCTGAGAATTCCTACAATCTCACCTGTCCTGGTATTGCGTTGCAAATGGAATCCTATTTTACAGTGTATCACGGGCTTTAGGGACCACCCCGAGATGGGTATTGAAGCATTATGCTCCCAATTTACGCCTACCCTTATCTTTATGTAAGTATACGGCTGTTTTTATGAACTTTCGCGATTTATATACTAGATCTGTCTGTATTGATGTGTGAGAGTAGCAGGTTTGTACTTTTGAACTGACGAAAAAAGAATAAGTTTGTGCGCTTAGCTCTTCTAAACTACGCAACGGATTTTGATACGGTTTTCATGATCATTTCAATATTTTTTTCCGGAAGATTTATATGTATAATGCATGCACATTATATTTATAAAAAGTAGATAAAAGTCGTATTAAATATATTTTCGGGCGCTTACATTGTTAACGCTGTTGGCTAAACCAAGATACATCAATATAATCCAAGCGAAGCCGGGGAGCTAGTTATTAGATGAAGTGACGTCGCAAGCCTATGGCCTACTTACCTCAGGGGCCCAATTCTACTAAACAAATCGCTTCAGTATGACCATTGGGTCAACACACTCTTTTTTCAATGAACGCCGTTGCTATGACAACACCATTGAAAATTTGGTAGCTTATGTAAATGTTATGGTACAACAATCATAATTATTAAATAATGATAGGGCTACGTATTCGTTTTTTTTCTTATAAACTGGCAGAATTGGGCCCCAGGTTATGTCCAACTATGAGCCTATGCACGGGGCATTTTAAACGCGCAGTGCGTAGCGGCCAAAAAAGTAGATTGTAGCATTTGTATCGATACAAACTCGACACAGAATTTGTGAACCCGTGCAGAGGTTTAATGTTTGCGACTGAATTGCGTTTGAAGCGCGTTATCTGCGCGTTTAAAATACGCAGTGTGCAAAGGCTCTAAGATTGGCCTACATAGCATTGCATTGCGCCCGTCACCCTGAGACATACATATGTAATGTTGAGATCAACATTTGCGAGTCTATTTGGACCAATGGCTGTTTTTGGATTGTTCTGCATAATTTAAATTCCTCATTCTCGTAATGAAAATTTAGGTCGCATTACAATCTGCATCTGAGGCAGCATCACTAATAAGTGATGCTATATGTACTTTTTTTTTCTTACCTATCTCATCCCACTGCTGGGCAAAGGTCTCCCCCGAGCATCCCTATCCGTCGATATTTCCCACCATCCTCTTTCGAAGGTGTCGAGATCATCCCGCCAATGCTTACTCGGCCGACTCCAACGTCGCCTTCCGTCTTCAGGCGTATACTATGAAAAAATATATTTTTCAAAACAAAGCTACACTAAAATATATAATACATATATATAGCTTGATATATAATATACCAGGGAGAGGATGTTATATATCAAGCTATATTTTATTTCAATAAAAAACCGTGCGAAGCCGTCCAGATCACCTACTCGCTGTGTATATTAATAACAGGCGGTCTCTAAATTCCGATCCTAAGTTGGCTTCTAACTCGTATAAACTTATTCTTACCTAGCAAAATAATTCATTGTATTTATTTGCGATCCTAAATAAATATAGGTACACGATGCTGGATATATCCCACAGCGATATCTACTATGAGAACCAAACTGATAGAATACTCAAGTTTTATAAACAACCAGATCCAGAATTAATATTTGTAGATCATGCAAACATTTGCTGTGACTGCGTCTCAGCCGGCAATGCACCCACTGCGCCATAGAGGTCGTCAATGTTGTGAGCATACTACAAACAAGTACTTAAGTTCTTTGGATACGTTGCCCGTAAAAAGGACTCAATGGAACGTCTAGTAGTGCAAGGCAGAGTAGAGGGCAAGAGACCTGATGATGATAGATAGATAGATAGATAGATAACTCTTTATTGAATTACCACACAAACAGAAATAATACAAAAATAAATATAAGGCTAGAATAAATAAGGCAATACAATGGGCGGCTTTATCGCTGAAAGCGATCTCTTCCAGGCAACCTTTGGATGGAGCGAAATTTACAATATGGAGTGCGGTGTACTTTGTAGGATATATTTACACAAATATTCTTAGGTATACTAAAAAAAAATATGATAAAGTTCCAATCCTAATACTTAAAATACTTATAAAATAGACTAATATATAGATACATATATGCAAATAGCTAACTAAACTAACAGATAAAATGTTTATATACAACATATCTCCAACAAGATGGTCAGACCTCATCATGTCAATCACACACTCTACCATGACTGAATGTTCTCGCAATGCCTTCAATAGAGCTGAATGGAGACGCATCTCAAGAGCCAAGACCTGACATAACCACGACAAGAGTGCCCGATTAAGCAGTACAAACATATATCAAGAAAAATCACTATAAGTGAATGTCACGAACGCCAACGCCGAGGTGTCAGGTGTAACCGTCTTTACAGATATTTTTCCTTTCTGATATTACGCGTTTCCCGTCTATTGGACACATTTCTTAGCAAACGAAACCAATTTACTAAGAGTACATCGGTTTCATAAACTTCAGCTTTGGCACGCGTGTCACGTAGCAATACTGGTTGCTTGTATCCGCGTGTATACGATACGATACTAGCATCTGAGACAGATAAATGAGATATTTTAAGGCCTTATAAAACTTATTTTGCTTCTTAGTACATTTCCTAGACTGCAACTTGACGATTTTTTGACTTAAGTGTTCGGAACTTCGAGTTTCGTATAATGGTAAAATATGTACACTTGTTTTTCGTTTTCTGCTTATGCCTAGTACAGTTTAAATGAAATGCAGATTATGATTAAACTAAGTTCCAAAATTGTTTTATAAATGAAAGCTAGTGTATATTTTTTACCATTCTACCAAATTCAGAGTTTCAAATACTTCTTCATTCTTCATTCTCAGCCCGTTCAACCCACTGCTGGGCATAGGCCTCTCTGTGTTTCTGTCATTCTTCCCGATCCTGCGCCAGTCTGAACCACGTACGACCCATGGTCTTATTGATGTCGTTGACCCATCGCGCTGGTGGACATCCCCACGACCCACGTACGACCCACGGTCTTATTGATGTCGTCGACCCATCTCGCTGGTGGACATCCCCTATTTCGATGACCAGTTCTCGTCCTCCTGTTAGTGCCTTAGTCCACCTGTCGTCACTACGTCTGGCCAAGTGTCCTGCCCAACTCCATTTGAGGCTTGCTGACGTCTTGTTCTTTAGTCTGCTTGCGAATTGCGGTATTGGGAACTCGATCTAAGAGTGTAATGCCGAACATGGCGCGCTCCAAATATTTAAGTCACACTAAATAAAAGTCTTATCAGATTTTTAATAAACTATTTCTAACAAAATATGGAACGAATTTATTTTTGCAACAGGTATATTATGCAAGCTGTTTTTTACTGCGCAATAAAACACAGCTATATGAATGAAGTGAATTTAATGATGAGTTTGGCATTGTTAGTATGAACATAAACAGTGAATATTTAATTTAAGGTTACTTTATACACTCTTTCTATGTATATGGATAAATTTTAAGTATGCAAATCACACACTGTTCCGTGCACACAATAAGCATAAAAACGGATACAACGTTTTCACTTCACAGATGTATAGATGTTGTTAGAATTTCTTCTTTTGTTCTTTATTAAGTTAACATATAGTAATTATTAATTATAAAGTATTATTAACATTCTGCAATTTTTGACATTTCCTATTTTGTACTTAATTTCAATAGAAATCTCTCTTGTAACCACATTTTATGCAGTAAATATAATTTCATTTAATGCATTATGTTATTTTATTCTAATATTGTATATCTTTAATTAGTATTAATAAAAGTAAATCATCATCGTCTCAGCCCACATCCACCCACTGCTGGGTATAGGCCTCCTCGTTATCACGCCACTCTCTCCGGTCCAGTGCCAAGCGCATCCATTGCCTTCCCGCTACTCTCGCGATGTCGTCTGACCATCTGGCTGGTGGTTGCCAACTGGTCTGCGTCTTTCTAGCAGCCACCGCTCGGTTGCTGCCCTCGTCCATCTTCCGTCTTTCATCCTTGCCAAGTGTCCAGCCCATCTCCACTTCGCTTGTTCACAGAATTATAGTTGCTCAGAGAGCAATGGAGCGTGCCATGTTAGGCATCTCGTTGTTGGACCATATACCCAACATCGAAATACGACGCAGAACCAAAGTCGTGGATGTGTGTAGAAGGAAAAGTAAATAAATAAAATTAATTTAATTAAAGTTCTAACCAATCAATGTCACGTCAACGTTCGTGTCTCAAACGTAAATGACATCAACATTTTAGCCAATGTTAGCACATACAGGTTGTCATAGGTAAAAACTCAAATACTTGGCCCTCTGTCGGTCATTATTTAAGAAATTTTATCAGCAGGTACAAGAAGCTCTAAAATTAAATAATGTTGTAAGCGACATGTTAGCGAGACCTTGGTAATACTTTTTGGTTTCACGTTTAGAATAACAGAATAATGTAATTTAAACCCAGAGGGTGTTTGGAGAAACTGGATCTTTATATTTTCTGGGGAATAAATATTTTCTTAGAACCGAAAATGTTATTGAATTACCTACATTTGGTGTTGTTTAGATGATGGCAAAAACACAAACAATATGCTAAATTACAAAGGTAACAAAAATAGGTTTCTTTTCTTTTGGGAACTCGACTTATTTCAGAGTTATGATTTTTGTTTTGTTCAACAATACTTGGGCCCTACTCCTAATTATGTTATACTAAAATATTGATTTATTATTATTTTTTTGGGAAAAATGCCCTTAATAACAGAAAGAATATAAAATTATTTACAATACTAATATAATACAGAAGAAACAGAATACTTGAATACTAGCGTGAGCGCCGCTACCTCATACTAATCATACATGCCTTAGACGAACTAATTTACCAACCATATAAATAAATAAATAAATATGCCTGGACATTTCACACATCGCTATCTAGCCCCAAACTAAGCAGAGCTTGTACTATGGGAACCAGATAACTGATAGAATACTTTTATACTTTTTTTTTGTAAATACATACTTATAATACATAGAAAAACATCCAGACCCGGAACAAATATCTGTAAATCATAAAAACATTTGTTCCGCAGTGGGAATCGAACCCGCTACCGCCTGCGTCTCAGCCGGCTATTCGCCCACTGCGCCACGGAGGTCGTCAACCTCTATTAAACCCGTCGTCTATTAAACCCTCGACGACCGACGAAACCCATTTTGAAAACACGCTTTCAAATTAAAAAAACACCCCGTTGAAATTGGTCCATCCGTTTGATAATATCACGGCTAATAATAAAAATCGCTTCAAAGCGATAAGACCGCCCATTGTACTATTTGCTTTGTGTTTTCTTTATTGTTTGTAATTTTTATTTTAAGGTGTACAATAAAGTGTTTTTATTCTATCATTCACGGCAGACTCATCGTAGAGACCAACTACTTCAAACTTCTAACACCCCTCTTTATGCGTAGGGGCTAAAAATCTATAAAAGATAATATTCGCATCACGTAAACCCCCTGTAAACTAGTCCCCGCGGGTTTGGTTCCCTAACGAACCCCGATAGCGATACTAATATCCCATCGAAACCGTGACGTGGTTACATTATACTGAATCAAGATTGGAATTGATCAAAGGAACTGATGATTTTACATGTTAAAGATGCTTGAGTGAGTTTACTATAATCTTCGCGAAGACTTTTACTTTGAACCTTATTTTACATAAAATACATATTGGGGCACACAATTATGTATGTTAACCCAAATGAAGAGTTTATCGTCATTATTATAACAGCCATAGGTAGGCTGAACATAGGCCTACCCCTAGAGCGACTAATTAAAAACTTTACGCCTAATTAAAAAGAATGGTCTGAAACGACATTTGAACGTACTCTCCGAAGCAGAGAAGCGAGTAAGTTTTTTTTTTTAATTGGATAGAACTTCGTTTGACCACAATCTCACCTGATGGTAAGTGATGATGTGGTCTAAAATGAAGCACGAAGATCTAGAAGACACCTATTTACTTTTACCTTAAAGAGGCCCGGATTGTATTATTTGTATTAAAAACGAGATATTTACCATGAATTGTGAGTTCTTGAGTGTCCCGATATTTCGACGCAGTTGCATGCGCCATGATCACGGGTAAACTGAAAAGTCTTTGCGAGTGGATAGTTATTGGCAGATATAACGATCTACCCTCTTTCTTAGTCTCTTGCTAGGAATGAATTCAGTAATACTATCACTACTACCGGTTTCATTCTCGATCATAACTCTATTCCGACACACAACACTCACGGTATCAGGGCGCGTAATTGACACTACACTTCTTCGGTTCTTACACATTCTCACCACAGGATTCCAGGCTCCAGATAGTTGAAAACCATCTTCACGATTGAAATTCTTGTGTTTGGTAATCTCAATTGCCTCTTGAACCAGTCTTGGGATGTAATGTCGCTCAGTTGAGATTACTTGTGGGTTGTGTAGCTCGATCCAGTGGTTTGAGCCTGAGTCCAGCAGATGTTCCGCTATGGCAGACTTTTGTCTGTCAACATTCTTCACCGCCCTGATATGTTCCTTCACCCGACAAGCTATTGTGCGTTTGGTTTGCTCTCTTTAATAATAATAATAATAATAAAAACGTTTATTTTCCCATCACAAATAGGTTTTACAGAAGATATAAAAGTAGGCAAGTTATGTTACAGTAGGTAGGAAGGAAGTTAACTTATTGATTACATTTAGTAAGCCTAAATAAAAACCTGTTTCGTGAGGGACTGGTGCCTGAGATAGGTTTAGAAAACCTGTATTACAGGTCACCAGTGCTCTCTCTCCACGGATTAACAAAGGAAATTGCTCGTATAACGAGCAATTTCGCACTAGTCGCAATAGCGTCACTAGTCACTTAATTAATACGTTTTGGTTACATTACTACCTTTAGAGTTTACTACAACAAAAAAGAAATGACAATATAAATGATTTTCATATTTAGCTTACAATAGATAAAATAAAATAAAGAAATAGCCAATTTTTTTATGATTATTGTGTTTATATAATAAGAGTAGGGTGCGCGTATGCGTGTGTGAGAGTATGTGTATGTGTGTATGTGTGTGCGTGGGGGTGAGTGAGAGAATTCCGATGAGTATAAGAGTGCGTGTAAAAGTATTTGTGTATGAATATAAGGGCCAAGAGTGAGCAACGACAAACAAAAGAGTTATGTCATGATAGAAAGAATGTTTTCTGTATCATGGTACGACAGAGACTTTAGCCAGAAAGTGACTACGGACTTGCACTTGAATCTAGGCAAGGGGTAGATAGTAAGGGCCTTATTGGCCTTGTTGTAGACGTGTGGTCCAAGGAAACAGCTGAATTTGTGGGAGAAAGCTGTACGAAACGATTGGGTTTGGCAGACTGTTCCTTTCCTGCGTTTGTCTCTAACGAGATTTATGTCATAAGAGAGTTGGGAGTGTTTGAGGAGTATTATTTGTAGCAAATAATATTGCCTAATAGTTAATACGTCCCACTTTAGGTAAAGCTCTGAAGTTGGAAACCGGTAGGGGAGGCCCGCACCAACTTTCAAGATGGCTCTTTGGGCTCGCTCTAATTCTATGAGATGGGTCTTTGCAGCACCACCCCATGAAGTGATGCAGTAACCCGAAATAGATTGGCATAAGGCCAAAAATACCATCCTGACAGTCTGGTGATCCGCTACATGTTTTAAGGCTTTAAATATGTAAATTAGCTTTCGCAGCCTGCTTATCAACGTGTCAATATGAAGTTTGTAAGTGAGGGTTTGGTCGATATATACACCGAGGTATTTTGTGTTCTCTCTTCGTCGTAAGGTAGGGCATGTACAATTTACTGTTGTGGAGTCGCAGTTATGGGCAATGATAGATAAGTTTTCAGGGGGTAGGAGATTTGACCGTAGTGCAAACGCAATGAAGTTAGTCTTAGTTACGTTGAGGGTGAGCATATTTTTTCTTAGCCAGGAGCAAACCTTGTTGACCCCCATCTGAGCTAGATTAAAGACTTCTCCCCAGTTGTGGCCACTAAAGAATAACGCCGTATCGTCGGCAAATGTGAGGATTCTGCCGTGAGTTAGTTTCATGTTACAAAGGCTGTTTATGTAAACAAGAAATAATGTAGGGCCGAGGATGCTCCCTTGCGGGACTCCAAAGTTCACAGGCTGTTGTTCACTGATAAGTTGATCAATTTTAACTCTCTGCGTTCTATTACTTAGGTAATCCTTAAATAGATTTAGTGGGTGCCCCCTTACGCCTATAGCCTCCAGCTTTGATAGTAGTATGGGGATTGACACTGTGTCAAAAGCCTTGGCTAGGTCAAGAAAGACGACTAGGCACTTCAACTTTGCATTAAGGTTGGAGACAATAGAATTGGTTAGTACGTGCACGGCATCGTTTGTAGATTTTTTACATCTAAAGCCGTACTGTGAAGGCGATAGGAGGTCATTTGATTCAAGGAAGCTTATAAGCCTCTTGTTCATGAGCCTTTCCAATATCTTCGACATAACAGGCAACAGTGAAATGGGTCTAAAGTTTCCGACTTGGGACCTGTCTCCTCCTTTGTAAATAGGCTTTATAAGCGCTGTCTTAAACGCCTTCGGAAATACAGAACTGGAGAAAGAAAGGTTACAGACATGGGTTATTGGACCTGTAAGTATAGGAGCATATCTTTTTAATATCTTACTTGAGATTTGGTCCAAGCCTACAGCACATTTAATTTTTAGGCCCATAATTAGTCCATGAACCTCGCCTTCATCTGTTGGAAGTAAGACCATCGATTTAAAAGCTGACGTGGGTTCGACATAGTTTGTATTGAAGGTATTGTTAGCTGTCTCATTACTAATTTTACTGGCGAGCTTTTCACCAACAGTTGCAAAGTAGTAGTTTATTTCATTAACTCTTTCTGATTTGTTACCTGGTGATAGCAGGCTCGTAGAGCAATCAACCGATTTGCGTTGGCCACTTATATTTTTAATCACATCCCAAAGCATTTTTTTATCGTTTCTAGCATTTTCAATCTCGTTTTTCTCAAAATTCCTTTTTGTTTTTTTTATAAGCGCATTGCAAAAATTTCTGTACCTTTTATATGTGGTTCTTAGGATTTCGTTATCCGGATCTCTTTTTAGTTTTTTATGTATGTTGTCTCGGTGTCTCAGACAACGTAATAGACCGTTGGTCATCCAAGGTTTGCTAATTTTCTTACGTTTTGGAGTTTTAATTATTTTGGTATTATCTTTGATTGCTGCACTCAGCAACCCAACCAGCATGTCTGTAGCCTGGTTAGCATCTTTACAGTTAAGCATCTGTTGGAAGTTAATATTCTGGATATTCTCTTTCACTCGCAAAGACTTCAGTTTACCCGTGATCATGGCGCATGCAACTGCGTCGAAATATCGGGACACTCAAGAACTCACAAATCATGGTAAATATCCCGTTTTTAGTACAAATAGTGTTAATACCATGATAGTTTCATAAGTTATACCGGATTTTATTCTTTAGGAAAAACAGACGACGGCAAAGTATTCCATACCTTAGCTGTACGCATCAAGAACGTAAAACTTTTGAAACTATCATGGTTATTAACACTATTTGTACTAAAAACGGGATATTTACCATGATTTGTGAGTTCTTGAGTGTCCCGATATTTCGACCCAGTTGCATGCGCCATGATCACGGGTAAACTGAAGTCTTTGCGAGTGGATAGTTATTGGCAGATATAACGATCTACCCTCTTTCTTAGTCTCTTGCTAGGAACGAATTCAGTAATACTATCACTACTACCGGTTTCATTCTCGATCATAACTCTATTCCGACACACAACACTCACGGTATCAGGGCGCGTTATTGACACTACACTTCTTCGGTTCTTACACATTCTCACCACAGGATTCCAGGCTCCAGATAGTTGAAAACCATCTTCACGATTGAAATTCTTGTGTTTGGTAATCTCAATTGCCTCTTGAACCAGTCTTGGAATGTAATGTCGCTCAGTTGAGATTACTTGTGGGTTGTGTAGCTCGATCCAGTGGTTTGAGCCTGAGTCCAGCAGATGTTCCGCTATGGCAGACTTTTGTCTGTCAACATTCTTCACCGCCCTGATATGTTCCTTCACCCGACAAGCTATTGTGCGTTTGGTTTGACCAATATAAGAACTCCCACAGCTACAGTCTATCTTATACACTCCTGGTTTTTCTAGTAAATACCAAGTAGTAGTGGTAAATATCCCGTTTTTAGTACAAATAGTATCAAGAACGTAAGTGCCACAAGTGATCACCCATGCAATTAGGGATCACACTGAACGTTGCTCAACCTGGTCTACTGTAATCACAAGCAAGCTACTCTACAACCGCGTTTGTTTCTATAGACTGAGACATTAAATATCAAAAAAGAATAACAAGCCTTGTTGCTTGCCTAATTCTTTCCTGGCTTGGTCGCGGAGGCACAAGCGGTAAAGTTGTCGTTTCAAATTGATCCTTGTGATTTTAATGAATAAATAAATCTTTACTTTTATTATAATACCTGGAGATGGAACAAGCTTATGGACCTGATGTTAAGTGGTAATAATCGCCTATAACATATAATTGGGTCGTAGGTCACGCACGTTAGAAATGTGTCCTACGATGCGATGCCCCGCGTCCATCAACTTGAGGCATATAGGTGTATACAGCCTCATGATCCTGTTATTTCACCGGCAATCATACCCTTCAAATCGAAACACAGCAGGTGGTAATCAAAGTCAAAAGTCAAAGTCAAATATTTTTATTCATTAAAATCACAAGGATCACTTTGAAACGTCAATTTTACTGCCTGTTCCTTCGCGACCAAGCCAGGAAAGAAAGGCAAGAAACAAGGCTGGTTGTTTTTTAATGATCCTTTTACAATACATAATATAGAAAATAAATTATGTCTAAATTGAAACATTTTGAACGAGTTGGAGCAATTTCAATCCCAAGTTTCTCTATCATCTAAATAATCCGATATTTTATAGTAGGCTCTTTTATAAAGATTTTGTTTAATTCCGTTTTCAAATTTTTTAATAGTCAATTTTTGTACATCCCTTGAGAATCGATGGAAAGTTTCTAGTAACACTATCTAGGTGAAGGATGCTATAGTGCCTAGGACAGGTTGTAGATGGAGAAGGCTTTTCCAGCATCTATTCAAAGACAATCTATAACATCGGTAGAAACAACTAGCATCATCATCATTATATTTCTCTGCCTGTGTCGACCCACTGTTAGGCATAGGCCTCTCTTTGTATATGCCATTCTTCCCGATCCTGTGCTACTCCACTTAACAGCTAGAAATAAAATATTATTCCACTCGCAGCAGATACAGACAAAGGTTATCTACCACAATGCATTCGCATTAACGGGAATCAACACTCGTTTAACTCGAATATATCGATTCATTCGATGAATGCGACGTTATGAACCGAGCGTTCGGATAATGAACACTGTAATCGATTCGAAATGAGACATTAACTCAATTGAAATATTGAGTGGTTTATCATTAATGCGTTCATTACGGGAGAGCACTCAATAAAAAGAAAACCACTCAGTAATCATTATAATCATTATATCAGCCACATGACGTCTATCGCTGATCATAGACCCCATAGATTTAAAGAGCGGCTAATCTAGTACGGTCTGTACCTTTATCAGGTCGAATTTCCATCTGGGGGCCGTCCTACTGCACTTTCCAGTGCACGGTCTCCACTCAAGAACCTTTCTGCCCCAATGGCGGTAAATTCTTCGAGCTATGTCTTTGACCCACCAGCTATCAGTTCAAATTGCTTCACCATGCTGCACTTAATAAATTTTTAAAACTAAACGATTTTTTTATACATTACGTTTCATAAAATAAATATATAACACGCCCAACTCTCACATAAATAGCCGTGACAAATAGAATACCCTCAGGGTACTACTAGGTACGTACCCAGACACAAATATTTGGAATCAGAGTTTGATTCCCGCCGACCGGCGATAAAAACAAACACCGGTGCGGTCATCAAAACTCAAATATCTTAATTCAAAGAAATTTTTCATTTATTTGATATACTATTGACGACCTCCGTGGCGCAGTGGGCGAATAGCCAGCTGAGACGCAGGAGATAGCGGGTTCGATTCCCGCCGCGGAACAAATGTTTGTGTGATCTACATATATTTGTTTCGGGTCTGGATGTTTTTCTATATATTATAAGTATGTATTTACAAAAAAAAAGTATATAAGTATTCTATCAGTTATCTGGTTCCCATAGTACAAGCTCTGCTTAGTTTGGGGCTAGATAGCGCTGTGTGAAATGCCCTGCAATATTTATTTATTTATATTTTTATTTATTTATATTTTTCCCATCACTATCACTAATTGTCAGTGCGAGGCGAGACGTTATTCGGAGCGGATCGCACTCACCCTGATGAAGGTTTACGAACTGAACCGAAACATTGTCGGTCGAAACACCGATAAGACGGTACGTGATAAATCCCGTATTTTTAATAATGATTGAAATCAATCACAAAAGTTTTCTTAGTAAAATCAATAATTGTTTTATTAACTTTTGAGTAAGACAAGTGGCACTTTCACGTTGTTTATTTAGGCAGCAACGGTTGTACCTAAAGCTGAAATTTGGCAAGATGATACGTTTTAGTAACGCTTAATATAAGCTATGAAATAAAAACTAAAAAAAGGAACTGCAAAGTGAACTCATACTTTTGAAAGGCAGAGGGGGGACAATTATTTGGGCACAAACTAAAGTAAAGTTTGACTGAAAACTGTCACTCTCTGTCCGTTTGAAATTAAAAAAAGGTTATCAGTAGGTTATCATTTTAGTGCTTTCAAACCTAAAAGATAAGTTTGAAAGGTATGGTTGCCGATAAGACTTTACGCCTGTATGCCTCAATTTGAGGACGCAGGGGAGTGCATCGTACGGCACGTTCCTAAGGTGCAAGACCTACAAGGCAATACTTAGCATCAGGTGGGCCATATGCTATTATAAAAAAAACTACGAGCCTTACAGTAGTCGCATGTGATGTGTAACATCTTACGCTCATGGTGCACCCTGGGAGAGACCTACAGTCCAGCAGTGGACTGTTATAGGTTGATGATGATGATGATGAGTTATTAGATATGCGACATAAGTAGGTATATAGAATAGAATAGAATAGAATAATCATTTATTTGGCACACACAAAATGACACATGAAACAATAATAACAGTTGAATCCATTAAGACAGTTCGACTCATGTGTCTGCGTACCAAAATGGCGTTCAGCTCAGCATAATGTTGAATGTTGTGCATCCAACGCTGATTTTCAGCTGAAACCGGGAGCAAAAGGTAGTGCAGCAGCGACGAAGTAAAATAAAAATAAATAAAGAAGTGAATAAATAAAAGGTGTGCAATATTATTAAAATGTAGATATAAAATTCATAAACATACTTTTCTAAAATAATAATAAATAAATAAATATATATATATATATATATATATATATATATATATATATAAATAAATATGGGTAACTATTTAAAATATATTGACTTAGATATATATATGTAAGAAGAGTAATTGGATGACTAGATCAAAGAGAGGTCGACATTGATGTTACCATGTTGTATTTGGGCTTCCATTAGAAACATTTTTAGTTTTTTTCTAAAGCTGTTGCCACTTTTAGCATTTCTAATTGGTGGTGGCAAATTGTTCCAACACTTGGAAGCCGCATATTTGAAACTACCCCTGAAGCTCTCTGATCGGTGACGTTGTGTAGACAGTTGCTTGGAGCACTGCCGACTTGCACAGTCTCTTCGACTAGTCATCCAAATTAGCTTGTCGTATAGGTATTTAGGCGTTCTGTAGTTTATGACACCAAAAAGAAGACAGGCCAGATGAAGCTTGCGTCGCAATTTCATTTTTAAACTAAAGTGCTCATTAAGAAAAGGTGTAATATGGCTTCTAGGTGGTACAATAAAACAAAACCTTGCGCATGCGTTTTGAACTCGCTGTATAAGGCGTTCGGTTCTCACTAGCAACCTTGAGCTATACACAGTGTCAGCGTAGTTAAGTTTTGACAAAACCAACGACTCAACAAGACGTACGCGAACCTCTTCACTAAGATACGGTCTTATCTTGTACAAAACTTTCAGCCTGTAGAAGCAGTTTCGTACACAGCCTGCAACATGTTTTTCAAAACGCAAGTCTGCATCCATATTAAGTCCCAAATTACGTGCCTCAAAGACACGCTCATATCATATATAGGAGGTTGTGATAAGAAGCTCGCGGCAGATCTGGTTCACCGGGAACGTGATAAGCCTGTCAAAGTGTCACATATTGACCCATTTTCAAGTTTCTGGAGTTGAGACCGTGGATTTATAATAATCCATGGAGAGGATTTAATATATAAGTTAGTTTAGTTATTAGTTATGGTAGTTTTTTTTTAATTGGTTTGTGCGTTAACAATAATTGCAATAAAAATATATGGATAAATTAAAAAACACTGAATTGGATTACATACTATGCTAAGTATTTTATACAATGGTATATTACAATGGTCAGAAATTCTTAAAAATAATCAAAATCCATTAATTCAATATTTTTGAAATTGAATTTGAAATGCAAATTTTACTGCCTGCACCTCCGCGATCAAGCTAGGAGAGAATCAGGTACTAAAAAAGGCTGGTTATTCTTTTCGATAATCCCTTTATGATGGTACAAACAAGTAAAATTAATAATAATCAATTATTACTTTTTACTTTTATCACAAATATTTTTACAGATATTGGTAAATTGACATAATATTAGCTGTCAAGAGAATGAGCGATATCGGACAACGGGGTTTTACCATTAGGTCGTCTTTTCACCTAGTAGCTTCCGCCCGCGGCTTCGCACGCGTGATTTTTCAATAAAAAGTCGCCTATGTGTTAACTTAGGTTATGGTCTATCAGGTTACCAAATTAATTACAATTTAATTTAAATTTATACAGCCGTTTTGACGTGATTGAGTAACAAACTTATAACTATAAAATTTATAATATTAGTGCAATAAAGCCAAACACTGTAGCTATAAGTTTATTATAATAAGCTTTCGTTATCGACATCAGGTGCATTATAAACGCATTAGCGAAGCGCATTGAGTCTTATCACACGAGATACGTGTAAAGATCCAAGGACAGGATGACAGCTGATTCATTCAAAGTTCAAATAGTCAAATAGATTATTCAATCTGTGTCATCCCACTGCTAGGCAAAAGTCTTCCCCACTGACTTCTAGGACTTTCGCCCTGCCAAATCCTACCAATCAGTCTCGAAGACATCGAGATCATCACGCCAGCGTCTAATAGGCCTTCCTCGGCGCTGTCGCCCGTCGTTCGGCACCCACTGCGTGACGATCGTTGACCATCTGTCCGGGTGTATGCCTCTTACATGGCCCGCCCAATCCCATTTTAGCTTGGCCGCCCTATTTCCTGCGTCAGCAATGTCTTTAAACGCAACGTGATAGATTGATATACAATTTATTTTTAACATCGAACACACACATACATTAACAAACTGTTTAGAAATAAAAAAAGCGCGAACCAGACAAAAGATATATAAATAAAAACCGACCAAGTGCGAGTCCGATTCGCGCACGAAGGGTTCCGTACCATTATCTATAAAAACGGCAAAAAAATAATGTCTGTTGTACAAGAGCCCCACTTAAATATTTATTTTATTCTGTTTTTAGTATTTATTGTTATAGCGGCAACATAAATACATCATCTGTGAAAATTTCAACTGTCTAACTATAACGGTTCATGAGATACAGCCTGGTGACAGACGGACAGACAGACTGCGGAGTCTTAGTAATCCCGTTTAATAATAGTCCCGTTTTACTCTTTGGGTACGGAACCCTAAAAAAGAACATGACTAAAAAAATAACTTAGTACAATATGTGCGTTGCGTTGGGACAAAATGGTCATAATTCTGCGAATAATTTTTATTCAAAGCCAAACCTAGATGCAATACGATACGTACCTGCATAATTATATTTTAAACGGAAATAAAACGGTTTTAGAATAGGCATCTCAGGTTCTCTCGTAAGCGCATTTTCTTTCGCTACATTGGTTTTTCTGAAACGCTAGAAAAGGTCTGAAGCGGTCGCTTTAGAAATAAAATTGAATGGAAAAACTTAGAGTAGGAATTTACAAGTGATAGAGCGCATTGTCTGAATGTATGATTTACTTTTGTACCCGTGTTCATACCAGTCCATGGAGTAGGAGTGCTAATTCACGTAGCGTTCTCAATTTTTTTACCTAGTTTTCTACATTTTACGCGTGTACTAAGGTGATATGTATGTACTTGTACACGCTTATGTCCGTCGATATTTTTGCACCGAAATACTTTCTTCCAATTTGACCTTTAATATGAGATTTCAGTGAAATGATGTTGGATAGTTTATTTAGTTTATCTGAAGTTAGGTTTTTTTTTGTCATAAGCGCAATACGTTTTTTTCCATTTTAATTCCTCAAGTGGCAGACAGCTTTCAAAATAATCAGTAAGAGAAAGTAATACATTTCAAATGAATATTGAATCCACCCTTATCTATACTACGATTACCATGAAGAAACGTCTTGCATGCTGTGTCGTTCTAGCACATTTTGTTCGCTCCCTGTGCTTTATTATTAGTCTTCGGAAGGAGTTTTATTTATTTTTCAAATACCTAGATTGCAGCCACAGGTTTACAATAGGTATCTACTTGTATATGTTTTCTGTAATCAATATCTACTGTCTGGATAAAGTGGAAAAGATTTAAAAAAAGATTTTGACTTTAGAAACTTTCGCTTTATAAATCTTCTTTCTGTTTAGGGCTCTGTAGACGAACTAGGAACCCGTATATTGTCGCTATGTTCTTCTGTTTGTCCGTCCGAAGTTACAGCTGTTTTATTCGTAGGCTATTAACGTTGGAAATTTGGTATGATAATACACTTTAGTGACGTTTATATGTTATGAAATAAATACTAAAAATACTTACTATTATATGGTCTCTACTTTGATGTAATGTGGGGATGTTTTCTCTCTCACGCAACCCTTATAGTGGTGTATCGTTGAATAGTTCTTTGAAATACATTAATGGAATCAATACTAGATGAAAATACAACTGGATAACTTGGAATGAATAAATGAATGAAAAATCTTTATGGCACAACATAAAAATAATCTGTACACAGGCGAATTTAATGGAGTTAAGTTTCAGGGAGGACGCTTGTACCTAGCAGTGGGCTATCACATAAGCTGCCTGTGTTCGTTATGATTAAATAAAAACGTGCTCATTTGTCCCGTCTAACATGCACATTTTGCTAAAATTTTAAACGAGTTTAAGCAAAAATAATTTAAAATGTTTTGTAACTTGAACAATTCGTTAATTATTCAGACTGTTACTGTGACAACGCTGCGCCGGAAGCGAGCGCGAGTGTGACGTGTTAACGAGTGCTTCCGGTCGCGCCTTCCGGTCTCGCATACTGTGTCATTTTAGCACATTTTGTCATTGTGTCATTCACTATGCAGGATATGAACATCTGCTACGGCGTAGGCGTGCTACGAGCGTAGCACTTATTCATAGCTTTTGCCTTAAAGAGAATTGAAAATGTTTTATCACTTCTCGTGCTCAAAAAGTCCGTTATTATAGCGTACCAGAGCGAGGATAAAATATCGTATATCGCTCCATCCCATCTTTACCTCACAGACAACTCAACATTCATCTTCACAGAGGCCATAAATTAAGTTGCCGGGAAAAAACATCTCGTTAAATGTCTAGAGTTGTACAAATTGTGTGTTTAATTTTTAATAAAATAAAATATTTATTCTTGTATTGGATTAATTAATTTTCTCGCAATCGTAAGGAAAAGTAGAATGTAACACACGGCACTAAAACCCATTATAACTCGGTTTCTATTAACTGCCTCTAAAGCTCGGGAGTAAAACTACCTCGTATGCAATGGGTCATTTTAGCCCCTTGTAAGTATAACAATGTGCTATTTATATAGCGTCTGGTAGTAACTGAAACTTGCGGGGTGAAATAAACATCCGCTGTAGAACTTGGAACATCATTTTAGATGGAATACTTGCTAAACGTAGGACGCCCCCCCTCCCCCCCACTACATAGAAAGATGGCCTGATGCTGGGACCGTTGTTTGCGAACCGCACAAGATCGGGTGCTCTCGAAATTGAGGGAGTAGTATACGTCCTATTGCTGAGATAAATAATAAAAATAAATAAATAAGTATTGCTTATATACTTACTTATATACTACTTATACTTTTTTTTGTGAATATATAGAAAACACCCAGACACGTAACACATATCTGTAGATCATGCAAACATTTGTTCCGTGGCGGGAATCGAACCCGCTACCTCCTGCGCCACGGAGGTCGTCATATAATTATGTTGATGACTTGCCCGCCCAGTATTCTTCCGGAGTAGTTAGCCTTAATCGAAGAAAATGATGATTATGATGATGGTGTCATCCAGGCCGATTTCGGCTACAGTGACATTGTTTCTGTTACGTTACGTAACGTAACGTATTACGTACGTTACGTTGGTACGCTCTAAGATAACTTGAGTAGCCAATCTCGGCTTTAATTGTGCGTGCACAACTGCACATAGAGTGCAAGTCAGAGCGCCGTTAAATTTTTATATTGTATGTTTGCAGACGATTCCCTCATAAGTTGGTCAAGTCTTGTATGGAGTCCGCGCCTGCGTTCATCTTCAAATGTGTAGACATTTTGCGGCACTAGTCTTCTCCAGTTTGGCCGATTTTCTGCCAGTAATTCCCAATCGAAGAAAATACTATCTAGATAAGCTGCGTGCGGATTTCCTCACGAATTATTCCTTCAACGTTTTGTGTTCGATTGATTGTGCGTCTTATCACTATTGTGACGGCCACCATCAAACACCTCTTGTAATATCTTGGCATAAGAAAATCCTACTCCTAAAAACTAAACACTCGTTGTTTTACACGACTGCTTAATCAAAGAGTGTATTATTTTTTAATAAACTTCAAAAAAGCAGGAAGTTCTCAATTCTATAGTATATATTATGTTTGTTACCTCGTTACTCAGTTACTTATCAAACGATTTGAAAAAAATCTTCTTTTATTTAAAAGGATATACGTTTAGTTTGGTTCCATAGAATTTTATCAAAATTGGTTAAGTGGTTTTTTCTGTTATCTAAAAGTTACTTGTCAATATTAAAAGTTGGCAATATTGACTAGTTCTTTCAACGCCCGATTTATTATAGATAGTTTATAAACTCGATGTAACTTCGCGTTGAAAAAAACAAATTTGTATTTTCTTCACCAACCTCTGATATAAGTTTATGTGGGCTTCGTAACTAAATTAAAGTGAGAAGAGGATAATGAGAGCATGCCCTGATTCCGTGCGGGATCGGTTCCCTGAAACTCGTTAATGAGTTTGATTATTTATGAGCACATGGTTCACGGAAAGCGCGGTAAAAACCTTTTTTAACCTGTAAACCATATAATGAATGAAAAACTTATTTAATTCTACATTAAAAAAATGTTTGTCGAGGGATATAGGGGAAGCTGGCCCGCACTCGCCCCGCATCCGACACGCAACCGCCCCGCATCGGCAGTCGGTATGCCAGAAGCCCGAGGCAAACAATTTTTTTGCAATTTTTACCCCGTAGTTCACGCACCTTATAAATGTGTCTTACAATGCACTGCCCTGCGTCCATCAACTTGAGGCATATAGGTGTAAAGCCTCATGTGCCTGTAATTTCACGGGCAACCATACCCTTCAAATCAAAACACAGCGATGCTGCTTGGCGGCAGAAATAGGTATGGTGCTAGCACTTCCCCGGGTGAGACCTTTCACAAGGAACTCTAGTAGAGTTCCTTGTGGAAGGTCTCATATACTGAAAGGTTTTTTTATTGATGATAGCCAAACGTTTTACCACTACCTCACCTGGTGGTAAGTGAAGGTGAGATCGAAGATGGAGCACGCTTGCCTAGAAAGAACCTATTCACTCTGGACTTGAAAACTCCGAGATTATATTGGTTCGGATAAACATACGCCGGAAGTGAGTTCCACTCCTTACTTGTGCTAACAAGAAAAGTTGAAGCAAATAGTTTGGTACGGCAAGGTGGTATGCGGACCAGGTATGGGTGGTACTTCTTGGTACGTCTGAAGGATCTTCTCGGGAAGGAGGGTTAAGGTCATGAACATGGTTACCTAGTATTTTATATTCATACTGGGAAACGAACCTAATTACCACAAAAAAGTTTAACAACTGTTAATAAATAAATAATAAAATCCTTACCAAGAAATCGCTTGTTTGCGATAACACTGTTCATTGTGCCAATTTTATGTCATTGCTTAAAATTAGGTGATGTTATTGTTACGCCGAGGCTGTTAAACAATGAGTAATAATCGTAACTTCTCGAACGCTTTTGTCTTGCTGCGTTATTGTTGTTATTGTCTGCGGTTGCGCACAATGGAGTGGCCATTGTGTCGAGGGACCGACCCTTTCCTGGAAGGATCGACATCGTTCTCGAACAATCGAAATGTGTGCGATATAAATAGGCCGGAGAGATGGCCGGACAGTCAGTCTGAGTCAGTCTCAGTGAGTTAGTCTCAGCGAGGCCCTGGAGGACTGACGTGGGAAGGGTCTCGCGTGAACAGTAGTTGCTCCTGAGTCAGTCTGGATTAAGCTATACGTGCCATCATTTCGGTAACTTTAAGTGGTGCAACAGTGGTGTGAATTATTGTGTTGTGATACGTGTGTCCAAGTTCGTGTATTCATCGTTTAGTGTTGAATAAAAGTGTTATTTTGGTTAAATCGATTCCCATTATTTTATCCCGAACCCTCAGCTCGTAACAATTTGGTGTCAGAAGTGGGATAAAATAATGCCGGTTCTGCCAAAGGATAACGTGGACGGTGTCAGGACGAGAGGTCAACGACAACAGGAATTGGATGAAAGGCGGTTTGGGGAGTCTCCGGTTCAAGAAGCTCGGCAGAGTAGTCAGCCGATGGAGATGGAATCAGCCGCCACCGAATCATTTGGAGCATCATCATCATCATCATCCGTGGGGCAAGTTCCTGTGACTGGCGATCTTGCTGCTATTATGGCCATACTTTATCGTCAACAAGAAGAGCAGCGACGTTGGCAGGAAGAACAGCGACGACAGGAAGAAGAGCAGGCTCGGTTGCAGGAAGAACAGCGACGTCAGGATAAGGAAGAGCAGCGTCGTCAGCAAGAAGAGCAGGCTCGGTTGCAGGCAGAACAGTGACGTCAGGATAAGGAAGAGCAGCGTCGTCAGCAAGAAGAGCATGCTTGGTTGCAGGAGGAAGAACGCCGTCAGCATAAAGAAGAGAAGCGTCGTCAGCAGGAAGAGCAGACTCGGTTGCGGAAGGAACAGCGACGTGAACAGGTGGAGCAGACTCGGTTGCAAGAGGAACAGCGACGTCAGGATAAATAGGAGCAGCGTCGTCAACAGGAAGATCAGCGACGTTGGCCATAAGAGCGTGCTCGACTGATGAGGGAATCGTTCGGTTCATCTGGAAAGGAATTCCAGGAAGTGAAAGAACAGATAGAAATCATGAGAGCCGTGTTTTGGAGGCTGGAATTGGGATCGCTGATGAGAAAGGGACTCTGGGTGTCCTGAAGTACTGGAGACGGCAATGTGGCTCCTCTAGTTGCTACATCTTCAGCGCGAGGTGCGCCTAAAATTGTTCGTGTTGATCGGCTGCCGCGATATGGGCCTAAGAATGCTCGGGACGAGCATGTTTTAGGAGGGGGCAGTGTTACGCCGAGGCTGTTAAACAATGAGTAATAATCGAACCTTCTCGAACGCTTTTGTCTTGCTGTGTTATTGTTGCTATTGTTTGTGGTTTCGCAGAATGGGGAGTGGCCATTGTGTCGAGGGACCGACCCTTTCCTGGAAGGATCGACATCGTTCTCGAACAATCGAAATGTGTGCGATATAAATAGGCCGGAGAGATGGCCGGACAGTCAGTCTGAGTCAGTCTCAGTGAGTTAGTCTCAGCGAGGCCCTGGAGGACTGATGTGGGAAGGGTCTCGCGTGAACAGTAGTTGCTCCCGAGTCAGTCTGGATTAAGCTATACGTGCGATCATTTCGGTGACTTTAAGTGGTGCAACAGTGGTGTGAATTATTGTGTTGTGATACTCGTACGTGTGTCCAAGTTCGTGTATTCATCGTTTAGTGTTGAATAAAAGTGTTATTTTGGTTGGATCGATTCCCATTATTTTATCCCGAACCCTCAGCTCGTAACATTATTAAGAATTTACATCAAGGTTTTTGCATGTTTTTATTTGAGAGAGTCTGCACCAAAACACTCATACTCATTTATTCAAACCCTAGGGACACAATGGAACACGTGGTTACGGCAATAATAGTACTTAATTAATTACATTGCTTTATCTAAGTAGATCATTGCACCATCATTTTGGAGATGCCATTAAGCATCTAAATACGGATTAATAAGTATGTATGTACTTAAGATTATAGCTGCTGTAGAGGGGCATTGTCAAAGAATTGATAGTTAACAATTATAAATATTGAATTGCATTGGTCATTCATTCACTAGCTTAAATACCTCGAATCATGAATCGAATCGTAACCCACGCAGTAATTTGCTAAGCGCCTGTTACTGTTGAGAAATTATTGTTTTTTAACGGCTCCCATTTATAACTCAGTATGCCACGACCTCCCAACAGCTGTTGCAAATGTGCTGTTAGGGCAAATTACTGGGGTTTACTTCTCCGTAAAGTATTAAGTCTTGTTCTTGAGTTATTTACATAATGATATTATTAAAGTAAGGTAGATCAAAGTAACAACCTAACAATTACAAAAAAATCATACAATTAGCTTGAATAATGGTGAACTTAGCGCAGGTTAGGACAACCTTCTGATAGATGGAATAACTATTGGATTGTTCGGTTATTGGGAGCCGCTTAGCGCAGGCCATTAAAAAATTATCACTTGGAAATTGGAAATCTATGGAGGAGGCATTGTGGTCGTCCCATGGCTATGATGGTGATGATGATCCCTTCCAATAAAGAAATAGTAGTATTCAAGTACCTTATTTGGAAATAATTAAACATGCTCTAATCTTGTATGTCAAACAAAACCAATTTCAAAGTTATCTGTTTTATCCTGCAACACATAATATCGCCATCTTATTTTTGCAGAATGATAAAGTATAACGCCTTCCTCACCGCGATTCTCTCATTAGGGCCCAGAGGGCTTAGCCAAGTTACAGTCGATTAGCGATGACGCTAGTCGATACGTCCGAAAATGTATGGGATTTGACACATGCTATAGAAATACTACGTCATTCATCGACAACAAATGTATGCAGAAATCGAATAGATTCGTGGCGAATGTAATTTGGCTACGGGCCCAGGTGTGACATATATGTACCTTATCCATTTAACGCTCATGATGTTTTTAAACAACCAGTTTATAAAGATCCACGACTAGTTTACGGTATCTTCGTACCTGGATGAAGTGAAAGGTTTTTTTATGCTGGTCTTTTAAAACTTGTGTGCTTTTTATGGTGACACTTTGTGGCTGTTGACGACTCCGGTAAGGCGATTCCAATATGTTTACATTTTGTGTGGATTCTTTCAGGCCGATTTTTTTTGAAACTGTTGTATAATGAGTCGTTTTACCATACTAGGTCATCTAGATACGATTTGGCGTTAGAATAAGCGTTAAAAATCAGTCCAAATGTGTACTTCTATACTTCTTCTTCTTTCGTGTCAATGGCTGTTTGACTTCTAAATTTTACTAGCCCAATAGCGAGCAACATAAAACATTTCTCTTATTCTGTACTATTATTATAAAACGGTGTTGTTTTTAGTTTGTATGTTTGTACGTAATCTCAAAAATACTGAACCGATTCTGAAAATTCTTTTTAACTTAAATCGGCGGCGCCTATGCACCGATGCCGTTTAGTCAGTTTAACAGGTATCTATGTACTTACATGATGAATGAATATGATTTGATTACCTATTATATACAGGCAGTTTCATTGATATTTTAGGACTTAAAATTAAAATAGATAGAAAATAAAAAAAATCACGGTAGTGAATTGGAACAAAAACTATTTTATACAATACCATCAGCCCTACCCGTGATTTAAATTAATGTCGTAAATGCGGTAACACGCAGTATGCAATTATAATAACAAAAACTATAATAAATTTTAATCAATAGTTGCATAGGTAGGAGTTGCAAATAAATACAACAGGGTTCAAATAACCGAGACAAAATAATTGATACCATCTGCATTCCGTATATCGAATACCATATCTTTTGCTGTATTTCGTCTGAATGTCCATTTCAATATGGTGCATCCTATACAGCGGTTTAGAGCAATCACAGTTGTGGTCAGCGATGCTCCGGCGATGTCTGCAGATGGCGGAACATTTGTTTATTCGATCGGAACTATACAGAGTTGCAGAATCGATGCAGAATAGCGGCGCATGCACTAATGTTTATTTCTACCAAAATCTACAATCGCGATGGAATGAATACCAGTGAATTTGCAATACTGAGGAAGAATTACGGTATTACTCCGAACAACTATTCTGAGTTTTATCCCGTCGAATCTTTATTCGACCTGGAACTGAAACAAGGTTATGACCCACCTGATGTTAAGTGGTAACCATCGCCTATAATAAAGTAAATTTTCGTAGGTCACGCACCTTAGAAACGTGCCCTACGATGCATTGCTTGACGTCCATCAACTCACTCTTTTTCATCAACAGCACTCTTTTAAGCTGAGATTAAAGCAGCATTACCTTAATGCCTAGCTTTCTTGTCATTTGAGTTACCTATTTATTTATTTATTGTCCTCATTTTAGAATATCTGTAAGATTTGGGTTTTTATTTGGCTATATATTAGTCTATCTTTAGGTATTTATTTATGTATTAGGATTATAAGTACCTACAGTTTTTATTTGATATAATTTTTATATAGATTATTTCATTCGTTTGTAAATATACTCTGTGCACCGCTGCCCATTACTGCTCCGTTATTTACTTTCCATCCAAAGGTTGCCTGGAAGAAATCGCTTTCAGCGATAAGGCCGCCCATTGTACTTTATTTAGCTTAAATTAGTTTTTTATGTATGCCTGGTGTACAATAAAGGATTATTCTATTCTTCTATTCTATCAACTACAGGCATACAGAGTGAAAAGCCTCATTTCCTATAATTTCACCGGCACCCATTCCCTTCAAACCGAAACACAGCAATGCTGATTAGCGGCAGAAATAGGCGTGGTGGTAGTACTTCCGTGGGCGAGCCTTTTTACGAGGAATTCTACTACTCTTCTGAGTTTCTGTACAGTTTAAATAACAGGACAAGGCGGAAGGAAGGAACGGTAGTGGATAAGCCGCTAATATCTACAGACTTTATCATTCGAACGATAGCAAAGTTGATAGAAGTAATCGTTCACTACACTACGAACTAATTATAATCGAAAGATTACTTTATTGTCTGGCAGGTTTCACCACCTCAAAACTGTCAGCCGCGTGGCCGCTAACAACGTATTTTTCCCTACGGTCACAGGGTGGGCTGTTAGCGAATAAGTATTGATATTTACTTAAAAAACTTTCCTGATTTATTTCAATTATTATTATAAATACGGGATTTATCACGTACAGTTTTATCGGTGTATCGACTGACAATGTTCAGGTACCTTCAGGTTCAATTCGTGAACCTTCATCAGGGTGTGTGCGATCCG
Source organism: Philereme transversata (assembly GCA_963924445.1). Classification (NCBI taxonomy): domain Eukaryota; kingdom Metazoa; phylum Arthropoda; class Insecta; order Lepidoptera; family Geometridae; genus Philereme; species Philereme transversata. Next base: position 20,440,306 of record OZ004342.1, read on the forward strand.
CTCCGAACTGCGTCTCGCCTCGCACTACGCCCCTTCTGACCCACCGTACCACCGACGATGCCTCCAGCGGTACGGCGGGGAATTTTTTTAAAAACAATACCACCAATTAATAGTGATATTTATATGTATTTTATAGTACTTAAAGAATACAGTATAGTTAGTATCATTTACAATAAAAAACTTAACAAAACATTAATTCTTCCTAATTCTGAGAACAAAACGTGACACATTACAACACATTACTTCTCGCCTAAACGATTACACCAAAAATCTTTATGGTCCTAATTTATCTAATGCATGACCTATTGAAATATCTTTGTTAACAATTTCCATTTGGACCAATGTTATGAAATCGTCATTTACAATTTGGTGACTTCTTCTCTTATTAATAGCATATTCTGTTTCATGAGCATTTTTCATTACATTAAGTAAACGCATTAAAGAGACGGTGGTCTTGATTTTTAAATTTTGGTAATTTTGGCTTCTAATACATCTGTAATTCGATGACGTTCACCAAATACACTGAATACTTTTGGTGAATGAGTTTTAAGCCAAAACCTTTCAATGTATTTTATACATTTTGATATACGAGGTAAGACCTCACATTGCGGTGCCACCATTTATGTTTATAAACTTAAACTTATCAGCCTCCATTAGAAATATTATATAATTTTCAATTTCAAAATATTTTTCATATTAATAAAATTCTCTGTCAGTATATTTTCAACGTCAAATTACAAGACTATTATATTAATTGCAAGTTAAAAGTTCTAATAAAGAAAAGAGGTCCTCTATGTTTATCATAATATTTTAATGCACTTCATGGAGATAAATATATATAAATAAAATAAATATTGCTGGACATTTCACACAGCGCTATCTAGCGCCAAACTAAGCAGAGCTTGTACTATGGGAACCAGATTACTGATAGAATACTTATATACATTTTTTTTTGTAAATACATACTTATAATATACAGAAAACACCCAGACACGGAACAAATATCTGTAGATCAAGCAAACATTTGTTCCGCGGCGGGAATCGAACCCGCTACCTCCTGCGTCTCAGCCGGCTATACGCCCACTGCGCCACGGAGGCAGTCAAAGATAAAAGGGCATAGCCACCTTAATGAGTGTATTATGATAAAATGATTGATAGTAAATTATAGATAGGTAAATAAATTCTAATCACAATCCGTGTCTCACGGTGTGATATCGTAGGGAAAAATAATTACCCACCGTACCACTGGGTGTATCGTCAGTGGTACGGTGGGTCGGAATGGCACTACCCGCCGCAGCCCTCTACGCGCGAGTAGACGGGTGCGGTGGTGGGGGATACGTCTCCGGTGGCTCATCGTGTTGACAGGCTACATCATCATCATTATCATCACTGCTGTTCTCGGTACAGGCAAACACACTACACTATGTCTCTGCAAGTTTCACTCACTCCTCTGTCGCTTGCAACATGAAGACATGGCCATCGTGAAGTATCGATATGTCACGTGGTTAAACCAAATAGAACCTACTTGTAAATGTTAATGTTAAATTAAAAATTCGATATAGCAAAGTAGTCAACCTGTTTGTTAGAATAGCTTGGAAATTTTGTTATGTCCTCTGTCTAAGCCCTCTGTTATGTTAATTGTTACAAGATTTAAAACTAGTAACACCAACAATTAGAACCATTATTGAGAACATTTGACAATAAAGTTCTTGAAAGTAACTTTCAGTAGTAAATAAGGGTTTTACTTGCTTCATTTTTAATAACATAATAGATACAACCTGTTTTGTTACGTACGACATTAATTTAAAACACACATTCGGAATCGTATTAACTTTTTTTAGAGGTGGATTTAGCGGTAGCTTGAATATTTATCCAGTGATAGATACATTTCCAATCAACAATTTTTAACGTAAATCGGCGGCGCCTTTACGACGATGCCGCTCAGTCAGTTTATCAAGTACCTTACTTGATGAATGAATATAATTTGTTCGCCAGGCTATTTAATTGATATACTAGGACTTGATATTAAGGTTGTTTAATAATATAAAACTTTCTAGAGTAATAATTTTGAAAAAAATATATTTTAAAACAATACCAGCCCTTAGCCATACCCGTGTTTTCATTTAATGTCGTACATTACAAAACACGTAGTATACAAAGCGTCACACTCACTATCAAGCACTTTGCGTAAATATTTTTTAACTTTTGTTTTGGTTGCCGGTGAAATTACAGGTACATGAGGCTGTATGCCTCAAGTTGATGTACGCAGGGCAGTGCATAAGATGCACATTTTTAACGTGCGTGACCTACTAGGCAATACTCTGTTATAGGCGATGGTTACCACTTAACATCAGGTGGGCCATCTCCAAGTAGATAGTTAAATAATATATATATATATACTCATATACATGAGCTATATATGTATATATATATATATGTATAGGTTTAATCGGTCAGGCAGCACAATTATACAAAATTGTTATTGCGTGATCCTTGACGGGGTTATCCTCTGATAAGCTGTTTCTTATAACTTTTTTTTTGTTTCAGGTAAATACTGACCAGACACGATGAATACTTTATTTCGATGGAAATGAGATGACTGACGTATTCACTAGAAAATCCTATCACAATGGTTAGATACAAGTTTTTTAAACAAAAAAGCACATTATGATACCAACAGTAAAAGTCGAAAATAATTTCCATCATAGAAATATCATTAATCATTTGAAAGAAATAAAGAAAAGTGTATTCAAAGAAAATAAATACGAACAGAGTTGGTCCCGTACCGTTAATTTAGGTAAAAAAACCGGTCAAGTGCGAGTTTGACTCGCGCACGAAGGGTTCCGTACCATTATCTATAATAAATTGCATGAGCGCCCATACAACTCAGAGGACTATCTTAATTGGCGTCAACTATGTATGTATGGGGACACCCTTTAATTTTCAACTTATTTTATATTTTGGATTTTTTTTCTTTATTTGTGTTGCTTAGTAAAAAGAAAAAAAAAATCGTGATTCTAGGTCAACGGGAACTACCATATACCTATAGGTTTTCGATCCAAAACCTATAGGGTACTTCCGGTTGACCTAGAATTGTCAATTTTTGTTAAAAGAAAGGTCTTACAGCACAAGTAAAGAGAAAATTCAGAAAAATAATAAACGTTGCAAATTAAGGTAAATTTTGGTACTTACAAGTTTTCGCGAAAATCTAAATTTGCTCATATCTTTTTATCGTGTTGACTCAGGACCTTGATTTTTATACACCTAATAGGGACTATAAACCTCAGTATCGGGTATAAATTTCAACTTGCTAGGTCAATCCGTTCCTGAAAATATCGGTGGTGACACATGGACAGACAGACGGACAGACGGACAAGAGAGTGATCTTAGAAGGGTTCCTTTTTTACATTTTGAGGTACGGAACCCTAAAAACGATTTCTTCCTAATGTTTGAATGGAAACGGTCCAGGAAAAAATTAACCTCTCATTTTGGTATTTTTAAATGAAATTAAATCAATTCATTTGGTAAAACACGGTAGAATACATTGTAGTGTTATGTTTAAGTGAGGAGCCATGTCAACATTTATTAGGTATGTCAAATAAAATATGAAAAAAAAATAATATATATAACATTATAAATTTACAATTAAACATTATATCAATATATAAAATAATAAAATAAAAAATTACATTGATGACATCATTTAACAATTTCAAAATTCATATACCGAATAAAAACAATTTATAAATTGATCAATTCAGCGGTTCCTGAAACAAAATATTTTGACAAAGAGACTACAAAATTATAAGGGTTTTCTAATTTCCATACGAAACCCTAAAAGAGCTGAGTATGATAAATTGCACTGCACAAATCAAACTCAAAGAAAATTACACTTTATTGTTATTTCTTTGAAATATCAAGGTGGCGTGAGTAGATCCGCTATCAACAAAGGACTTCTTAATTTTTTTCTCTTTACTGTCCTTTCAAAGCTTTTCCAAATGATAAGCGAAAATATGCTCTATTGTCTGGTGCTAACAGATACATTGTGGGGGAAGTAAAATTTCCATTTGAACGAAGCCGTTTTTCCCGGAGATATATAGCTTTGAGAAAGCGCGAATTGACACGATGTTGTCCTTTGAGACGAAACTCAGTTTCCTCGTGAATACGCCATGTTTTAGGTTTTATCACACGAGTGATTTTTGAGCGATATCATCACGGTGGTTAATTTTGTTCTGAGCCGACTCCTACGAGAAATATTATATATTTAAAATTATCCCAAAAATTACGAACCAGATTTGAAACCGCGTCCTTCCTTTAGATGCAATGATGATATCGATATGATGTATTTGGATGCAATTACAATGCGAATGCTCAAAGCCCAGGTAGCTTTATCTACAAGTCCCACTTTCCACAGATATCTTAAGATATCGTCACGGCGTCGTGTCGTTATGATCGCAATTTCGCCGCACCGCGACCTTGCATCGGTGCAGTTGCTACATCGCGATGCGACGATGTAGCTGCGAAGCGACGACGGTGTTTTTCCGATGTCGCGGCTGTGAAGTTAGAGTGAAATTCTTCAGTGCCCGTAAAATCAGTATTGCCTCGGCAACCACTAGTTTATGGAGTGGCATCGGTCGTGAAATTTTACAGTTCGCTTATAGTTTCATGACTCATGGGATTAACCTTATTTTGTTTGTGGCTTCGTAAGTGCTTGGGATTTACGTTTGAAATCCGTACCTAGTTGCTTTTTTATTCTGTCTGTGAAGCTTAAAACCAAAAAGAATATCACACTAATATTATAAATACGAAAGTTTGGATGTTTGTTTATTACTCAATCACGTCGTACCTGCTTAACCGATTTCGATGAAATTTAGTATATCCTTAGATTAAAACCTTGGTTAACACATAGGCTACTTTTTATCCCACAAATCAGGTTCCATGGAATAAAAATGGGATGTCAAGTCAAGTTGCAACAGTGAGTTAGCTTTATTTCTAGGTAATCTACACATTTAGTAGTGTAACGCGTACGAAGTCGCGGGCAACAGCTAGTATAAAATGAATTAATAAATATTGAAGTACGACGGCAAAGTCGTGCTTTTGTTTAGTACTTTTAAATAAAAGCAGTCCGCATAAGACTGTCTATATATTAAAACCCAGTTAGAATACGAACATGTTAACGATAAGTCCACTTTCATCCGTCCAATCATTTTTCAGTTCACCAAATCCTAGAAATGACAAATGTTCAGTCCGAAGGTCGCTCCACCGCCTGCGATCCATCATTAATTCGCACTGACAGGGGTCCATTTAACCGGCCGGCCGGTGATTTATTCGCGTGTCTGGCCGTCCGGACCCGTCCGGCTTTGAAACCGGATAGCGGACACCAGATACATCCCTGCAATTCAACGGTTTGACTGCCATTAGGCTGAGCTTTGAAACTGAATGCTTCGATTTAAATCGACGAATTTCATTACAGGAAGACCCCTTGAAAAGACTGAAAGGGAGCCGGTTCACAAATATTTAGTATCAATCGTAAGCCAAATTAATTCGAAACTGGATTCGCCCAAATGGATTCTTAGTATTAATAGGCAAGGGTCTCGCCATCATTTGGGTCATTACCGTGTTTATCCTTGGAATAGTTGCTTGTCTTCATCGTGTTTTGTTTCTTAGATTGATGTAAAACTACGGTGTAACTTAACGCCAACAAATTAATTCAATTAAAAGATTTGACGCTTATGAAATGTCAAATTTCGTAATGTTGCCACACTACAACGTTACTAATACGTTTGTATGGGCAATCTAAAATTCCTCGAGATAGGGATCTGAAATATCATTTTTTCAGATTTGGTATACATATAAATAGATTATGACCAAGATTAAAACATTGGCTACTTTATACCCTACTGCGCAGAAGGAGGGTAATTTTTTTATTGACATCCGACGCGTGTGATGCCGTGAGCGAGGCAACTAGTTTATAATGATTGAAATAAATCACGAAAGTTTTCTAAGTAAAAAGTATCGTTAGTCGTATAAGGGCGACTTGCGCAACGATGCCTAAACGTAATTAGTGGCTAAATATGATTTAAGGAGTCGCCAAACCATACAAATACGTCAAGTTTAAACATGATTAGTCGCTAAATACGTTTAGGGATCGTTGTGCAAAGTCGCGTATCAATATGTAGAGACCTTTAAGTAAGGCTAAGTCAGACGTTGCATTGATTATGTTTAGATTTAATTTAGAAAAAAATCCTGGAGAACAAAATAGAATAATGTTTTAATTATCTACAACAAGTTCATAACTGTTGTTATTGTCTGGTTTCCATCATCAGGCGAGATCGTGTTTAAACGGGAGCCTATAAATTTATTTTAAAACCCCCATGATCTTAGTACTCACAAGAATACTTTCCATAAACCTTAGTCTCTTAAATCGTATTACTCCACTCGGCTAAATAGCTCTCCAACTTTCGCTCAACGTCGATTGAACAGCTGTTTACACGTCGAGTATTTAAACTCGAATACTGTCGCAGTTTATACAGCATAGCTAGATCACACTAATATTGTTACGCCGAGGCTGTTAAACAATGAGTAATAATCGAAACTTCTCGAACGCTTTTGTCTTGCTGTGTTATTGTTGTTATTGTCTGCGGTTGCGCACAATGGGGATTGGTCGTTCTGTCGAAACACCGACCCCTTTCCTGGAACGATCGAGATCGTTCTCGAACAATCGAAATATGCGCGATATAAATAGGCCGGAGAGATGGCCGGACAGTCAGTGAGTCTCAGCGAGGCCCTGGAGGGCTGATGTGGAGAAGGGTCTCGCGTAAACAGTAGTTGCTCGCGAGTCAGTCTGGATTTAGCTATACGTGCGAACATTTCGGTGACTTTAAATGGTGCAACAGTTGTGTGAATTAGTGTGTTGTGATTACGTTTGACCAAGTTCGTGTATTCATCGTTTAGTGCTGAATAAAAGTGTTATTTTGGTTAGATCGATTCCCATTATTTTATCCCGAACCCTCAGCTCGTAACAATATTATAAATGTGAAAGTTTGGATGTTTGTTTTTTTTTGTTTGTTTGTTTGTTTGTTACTCAATCACGTCGTAACGGCTGAACCAATTTCGATGAAATTTGGTATATACGTAGATTATAACCTGGATTACTATACAAATCCTACTTTTTATCCCGTAAATCAGTTCTTATTGGATAAAAATGGGGTGTCAAGTCAAGTTGTAACAGCGAGTTTACCTTTATTTCTAGGTTACTTTCACATTTAGTGGTGTAACGCGTACGAAGTTGCGGGCAACAGCTAGTTTCTTATTAAAACGTAAATGAATCTGTGTTTTCAGATAATTATAACCTGGGGGTATTTAAGTAGCAAGTGAACTCTTGTATGCAAACTTTTTGCATTGTAGACTTCAATATCGTAACGTGTAGGACGTTTGTAGGTGTGAAAAGGACGGCCTGGCCGAACAACAAGCGGGCGACAGCAACTGGCTTACGTAAAAGGGTACCTGATGATAAATGATGACAAAAAAATAATAATTAATAAAAAATCAAATATTGCTTGACATTTTGCACAGACCCAAACAATGCAGAGCTTGTACTACGGGAACCAGATAACTGATAGAATACTAATATATCTATATTTTTGTAAATTCATACTTATAATATATAGAAAAACATCCAGACCTGGAAAACATATCTGTAGATCATGCAAATATTTGTTCCGCGGCGGGCATCGAACCTGCTACCTCCTGCATCTCAGCCAGGTATTAGCCAAGAAAATTCCAAGATTTGTAAACCATCTCAAAAATGGTCAAGCCTAGACGGGACTTGAACCCACAACCTTTCTCTTGATACGAGGATGATATGAGGACCAATTGTGCTACAGGCTCTTGTCACATCAGGGTCGAAATACAGGTTGCGGATTCAGTCCCATCTAGGCTTGAAAATTTTTGAGAAGGTTTTAAAAATTCCTAAACCTAGGTGATTTTTGTGAGTAGTTCCAGTTGGCTGTTAAAATAAAAACACAAGATGTTTATTTGCATAAATAAGTGTACAATTAGGTCTTAAAAGCTTGGTAGTAGAACTTTAGACTTATTAGCCCTTTACGAGCATCGCAAATTTCTGAGGGCGCTAACAAGCCGAAGCCGATTTTATACCGAATGAACCAAAAACGCGCTGGAAAACGCAGCGTAGGATGGCTCTCCACTAGATGGACCTGTTAAAAGGTGCTGGGAGCCGTTAGGTGCAGGCCGCACAAGTCTAAGCGGGGAGGACTATGTTCAGCAGTGTCGTCCTGTGGCTGATATGATGATGCTGATGTACCAGCCATTTCCTCAGCCCTGCGTCAAAGTTTAAGGCTGAATGTACACGCTAATTCCGAGTGTAGAAGCTCACAAGTAGCTCATTTGGTTCTTTCACGTGGCTGAGCCGTAAAACTCGGATTTGGGCCAATAGTGTGTTATCAGGTCGTGTGGTGGATCGTAAACATTGCTTTTTGTTCTGATTCCGAATGTTGTTATTCTACGTTGGCTAGTAACAGTTTATTTTTAGCACTGAAGTTTTCAGTCGAAGAATGCATTATTCCACAAGTTACGACAGAATATCAGTTCGTGCTCTGTACGTAACTAAGTTACGTACGTGTCCTAAAAAGATACAACATTTGTTTTTATAATAAAAAAGTAGGCGAACTAAAAAACATGAATCTTTTATCTAGAATTACAGATTACAGACGGACTACCTCCAATCCCTACCAGGAGACAGATTACCCAAGCAAATCTTTCAATATATTTTGTATATTATAACGAGAATAGCTAAAATCCATACTAATATTATAAATGCGAAAGTAACTTTGTTTGTTTGTTAGTTTGTAACATTTTTACGACTAAACGGCTGAACGAGTTATAATAACATTTGGCAAGTAGATTATATCCTGGAGAAGGACATAGGCTATCTTTTGTTTCAAAAAATAATCTTGAAGGGGTGAAATAGGGGTTGAATATTTGTATGGTGAATCAAAAATTATATAAGTTAGGGATCTGAAACGAAAAACAAAAATGTGTATAATTTTTTTTGAAAAATCATCTCTAAAGGGGTGAGGGGGATAAAGTCCTCACTGTGTAGTTGGTATATAGGTAGATTGTGAACGAGATTGGGACATAGGCTACTTTTTACCCGACTGCGCAGAAGGAGGGTAATATTTGATCGAGCGAAGCGAGATCTCCAAATCAACTTAGGCAAATCGGCGTTGTATGCATGTATGTGTATGTTTGTCCGAGGATATCTTTCGAAGCGTTTATCCGATCATCGTGAAAATTGGTATAAAGGTCGGTAATAATGGCCTAATTTTGGTGTGACTCAATGAGCTAAAAATGTTGGGGGGTTGTTGAGATATTGGGGTTCAAGAGGGTAAAAAAAATTAAAATGAGACTATTAGGTCAAGTGAGACGTCAAATGAAAGGTCTTCATTTGTACATTTCGACCCCGTATTTATTTTTAGTTTAATTTTTGTAGTTTTTGAGTTATTAGTTATAATAAAAACTAAACTTTGACAAAATTCACAGGGTACACCAGTGAACCCACAGTGCTGTAATTTGGTATGCGTGTAGCTTAAATATCACAAATATAGGCAAGTCTAAAATCTAGAATAACTGCAATTTGTATCCCAAAAAAGGGTAACCAATGAACATGAACTCCCGTTACCTGTAATTTTAATGAAACTGTAGGTCAAGTCTGTTGGTTAATTATTTCGTGGCACTATTTTGATCGTCGAAGATCACGAATAATATTGTTACGCCGAGGCTGTTAAACAATGAGTAATAATCGAAACTTTTCGAACGCGTTTGTCTTGCTGTGTTATTGTTGTTATTGTCTGCGGTTGCGCACAATGGGGATTGGTCGTTCTGTCGAAACACCGACCCCTTTCCTGGAACGATCGAGATCGTTCTCGAACAATCGAAATGTGCGCGATATAAATAGGCCGGAGAGATGGCCGGTGAGTTAGTGAGTCTCAACGAGGCCCTGGAGGACTGACGTAGAGAAGGGTCTCGCGTGATAAGTAGTTGCTCGCGAGTCAGTCTGGATTTTGCTATACGTGCGAACATTTCGGTGACTTTAAGTGGTGCAACAATGGTGTGAATTAGTGTGTTGTGATTACGTGTGACCAAGTTCGTGTATACACCGTTTAGTGTTGAATAAAAGTGTTATTTTGGTGAGATCGATTCCCATTATTTTATCCCGAACCCTCAGCTCGTAACAATATTTTTTTTTGGAGACTCGCGAGATTTCAGTTCGTGGCGAACCACTAGTTACGGACAAACTACACGTACGAAGCCGCGGGCGGGTCAGCTACTATCTTATGTGTATAACACTCGGACCTGGAACAAGAAAATGAACTACATGATGTTAAGTGGTAACCATCGTCTATAACAAAGTATTGCCTCGTAGGTCACGAACCTTAGGAACGTGTCCTACGATACACGGCCCTGCGTCCACCAACATGAGGAATACAGATGTGTCTGTAATTTCACCGGCACCCATACTCCACAAACCGAAACAGCAATGTTCCTTGAAATATTTAAATGGAGAACCTTGAGACAACGCTTGTCAAACCAAATATAAACATTGTTTTTTCAAGTTACAAAACGGTTTCACATCTCAATTTTGATAATAAGAAATATAAATACGAGTATTAACCACAAACCATTTTTATTTAACATTTTTCAACAAACATTTTTTATTTAAACGATGTTGTTTGCAGATTCGTTAGTAGTTAAAGTTATTTTGCGAATATTTTATTTAAAAAAGCAGTTATTAATTGAATATTTGCTCATTATATGAAAAATTACCTACAGTTTTATTTTAGTTTAGTGACACCACTTTAAAATAATATTAACTAGTTTTGTTCGGCATCATCATCATCATTCTCAACCCGTGTCGACCCACTGCTGGGCATAGGCCTCTCTTTGTTTCTGCCATTCTTCCCGATCCTGTGCCAGTCTGAACCACGTACGACCACGGTCTATGGATGTTGTCGACCCATCTCGCTTGTGTCTTGTTTATTAAAAATTATTTGTTATTATTATTTTTTTAATTTTATTATTGTATTAAAATTATTTGTCTAGAAATGTTATAAATATTAATAAAAAGGATTTTGTGGTTTTATGAAACCACGGTAAAAGTGAAACTTTGTTTCACATTATAGACATTTAACTAAAAATTTTCGTTGGCACAAATGAGTAATAGTCTATACACTACACGGTCAGTTAATGCGAACTATAGGCGTCGCCATATTGGCCTCGGCTGCTCTGACGAGCGCCTTTCACTTTATCCCTACTCCGCGGCCGACCGTCACGCGACATGCAACACACAGACGAAAAAGTTAGAGACGATGTTATAAAAGTTTCACTTTAAAAATATTCGATGATTACCTACCAACTAACTTAAAATGAATAAAAAATAGTTTTTAGTACTTGAGTATTTTCCAGTTTAATAATTTATTATTCAATACTCATAAAATTATAACATTACTATAGTGAAAAGTAACAAAGCGTCGCGTCGGGAGTGTAGTAGAAACCGCTCAAAGTCCTCAAACATAGACAGTACCGAGAGATTTATACGCCGTCCAGAAGCAAAGAAGCGCTCTCTCGTAAAACAAAAACCTTAGGTATATTGTACCATGCCAGATTCAACTTTTAAAGTGGCAATAATATGATCAGTCACCATCTCTTTCGCATCAGTAGCTCCTACAAAATCAACATGTTGAAAGCTATCTCTTTCTACCCTCCTAACTGCAGCATTCTTCATATCGCTAGCCATCGCTAGAACATCTCGTTCATCTAATAAATCATCGCTGATGGTATAATGCATTGTGGTCCTTGTGGTTATGAGAGTAAGGTCGTATTTTGGCGGGTTTCTGGTGCGGTAGACTATGAGATTCTGGATTGTTCCGTAGGACCACCTAGCGAAGGATTTGTCTCGAATGTTCTGACCGTAGAGGGCTAGTTGTTTGAGAGCTGCCCCTGCTGGCTCGTAGTCGTCAAATGCCGAGGATATATCTACATTATTGCACTGAAATAAAAATTACATATCATTAGCAGAGTATCAGAGTATGCGGGCCAATTGTTGTTACACAAGCAAAACGTCGGGAAATAATACAAAATACTATAATAAAGACGGTAATAGAAGCGTTCTTTTGAAAAATAGACCCAAAAAGTATCGACTCACTGTTGAAAGTTAAAAAAACTAACTAACAAGAAATTATAAAATATTAAAAACAAATAGTACAACTACGTTAAGTTAGTGTAATTTAAGAACGTTATGGTATTTCCCAACTAGCATTCGTAGAGGCCTACAAAATCTATCAAACACTTACCAGAAAATATTTGAGTCCAATTTGGTCGCAAATATGTTTGTACTGTACATCTCCGAAGCAGTAATCGGCTTTGCTTTGCCACGGAAATTCGCTCGGCAATGTGAAGTTCGGGGAAAATAACTCAACTAGACCAAAACGTAGTGCGGAATTCTGGAAAAAAAGAGAAATTTTATATTTCTGACCTAAAAAGCAAGTCAGAATAACGAGATTTGAAACAGAGACTTTATAAGGAAAGAACTATGAACATGCTAACAGATAAATGAACACCTAAATGAAGTGTTTTAGATTATAGTAGATCAATTCTTTATTGTACACCATTAAATATAAACATATTTAAGAAAATACACTTTTAAATCATAGGTATAATGGGCAGCCTTATCGCTAAAAGCTATCTCTTCCAGGCAACCTTTGGATGGACAAGATCTATGTGAACAAATAAGGACGGCGGCGTAAATCAGATAATATTAAAACAAGTATATATAACAATTTATAAAAAATATAGACAATATAAAATAAAATGCATAATTATAAAATATAATATAATATAATCATAAAATTACATATTAATACAGTAATACATAAAATATATATTGTCATACCTACATACTCGTATATAAATTATAAAAATGTATTGAATGACCTAGTGAGCGATGGATGACAGATAGTGTTGTCTGATCATGTTTTTAAAGATATGGAAGGATTTAGCGTGACGAATTGAGACAGGTAGGGCATTCTAGAGCCTGGTAGCCTGCAGAGTAAAAGAGTTACTATAAAATACTGAGGTATGATGGGAAGTTTTTAATGGAAGGGTTTCAGAGGAACGTAAGGATCGAGAGTTAGAAAGGTAAAGAAAGTCAAAGCGTTCTTTGAGGTAGGACGGAGTCGAAGGGATGAAAAGGATGGTGTAAAGGAGGGAAAGGATGTGCGCATTCCGGCGAAGGCGGATAGGTAACCACTTAAGCCTGTCACTAAGACTTTCATGTTTAAAAACTTACGTAAATAGTATTCGTCAATCTAGCAATCGATCCTAGTGCACGAGACGGGAAGTGATTCTGATATCCAACTCCAGCCAACAAATGAGCTGAAGCAATCTTTTCATTGTACTCAGGCCTCATAGAATTCAGGACCAGAAATACTGTCCCTCCTTGAGAATGGCCGATATAATGCAGCTGTCTTCGCCCCGTGTGTGCCAAGGCATAGTCGATCATAGCTGGTAGGTCTTGAGTCGCAATTTGCTCGAAGCTAAAGTCGAAGAAGTCGAGCTTTTCTTGCGGATCGTCAGGGTTCAGAGAGATGTGGTTGCGGGAATTCTTGTTGCCTCTCGCGTTGCCCATCCAAATGTCAAAGCCAGCATCCGCTAAATTATAAGCTAAAACAAAACAAATTCATATCATTTCGGGCCCATGGCTCAACTACATTGCACATTTAGAATTTTTTTGGTCTTATATGGTAAATAAGTCTAAACAGTCATTGCCTACGGACCTCCTCATCATCATATCAGCTATAGGACGTCCACTGCTGAACATAGGCTACCCCCATTGATTTCCATAGCGACCAATTTGGTGCCGCTGCCTGCACCCAACAGCTCCCAGCAATATTTATCAGGTCGTCTTTTACGGAACGGAGACTTTGGGGTTGGGTGTGATCCTTAACATTCATAATTTTAACTTATGTGTTTCTTTCTAATTACAATCTATACAGGCACTGTTACCTTTTAGTTAGGTAGGTACGTTTAACGTTCTTGTAAAATCCAGTCCATCCAAAGGGTGTCTGGAAGAGATCGCTTTTAGCGATAAGACCGCCAATTGTATTATCGCGTGTCTAGGTTTTAAGTGTTTTTAATATGATTTGGTAATTTAAGTGTGGTATACAATAAAGCGTTTTCTATTCCATTATATTCTACGTTGAACGTTCCATCATTGACAGATATCGAGGTAAGATCAAAACCGAAATTTGACAGGATATCATTACGTGAATTTGACTGCTTTTCCACCGTAGCGAAGCTGTGAAACACTGTGCGAGGAAGCTGAGTGATGCGAGGATGCGTAGAAAACTCTGTTTCGCTGTCACCGTCTACTGACCGGTAGTCCAGTAGCTCGCTAAACCGCCTCGCACATATTCTTCGTGCGTATTCTTCGCACACATCTCTCGCTTTTTATATATGTAAAAATACCTCGCTCCGCTAGCCATTTTCACCAGAGCTACGCTGAGCGAGGACTGGAAAATAATTGTTTGATTTTTTCTGCACAGCTCTGATGGAAACGCAGCCTTAGGCTAGCACACGTCAAATACGGTATTCAGTTTTTGGTACTTTAAGATAACAAATGTATATCGAGTTACCAACATGTTAATTACGTCCAATGATTCCGCATATCGATATGTCCAATGATTCCGATCAATGATAAAATCATGTCTGGACTCAATTAAGGATTATTTTGATCAGATTATTACATTTTTACTTTATTATTACATTATACATTATAGATTAAATTGGTGGGTTGATCGGCAGGTGTAGAAAAATTAATAGTGATCAAGTGCGAGTCACACTTGGGCACATAGGGTTTCGTACCTTCGCTTATTATAACAATAGATATTTAAATATAATGATAGATTTTAAAGGTAACAAAAATTATTTTTTTGCAACAGAAACAAAATTATTGACAAGATAGTAAATACCAAAGATGGACGATTTCGGACGAAAGTTAACCATCCATACTTCCATACTAATATTATAAGAAAGTAACTCTGTCTAGACCGATTTCGATAAAATTTCTTTTTATTGACAATACAAGCGTGCGAAGCCGCGGGCGGAACCTTGTGTTAAATATTAAATACTAACATACATAGTCCGATCTCACGCCAGTCGTGAGTACACAATTAAATCAAATATGTATGTGTTAAAAATGTGCGCCGCACTATCACGTCAAAGCTATTTGATATTTATATTGATATAGCGTTTATTTGTAACATCGAACACACACATATACTATTTACGAAAAGACTTATTAACAAACAATTTATACATATACAAAGAAAACATGAAACAGACAAAATACATAAAAATGAACTTTAGTTAAGTTAATAAAAATAATAAATGTGTGAGTTCCGGTGTTACAAATTGATCATACATAACTTAGCAGATAATTCTGCTCGAGGAGCAAACACTGATTTTCAGTTATAGCATAGTTAACAAGTGAAACGAGATGCAATGCGACAAAACAAATAATGTGTCTATTTTATGTGTAATTTGACTATTTGCTTTGCCATTCTTTATGATCATTGTAAAATGTCTTACAGTAAGGAAACTTCATGAGAACGCAGTTAACAATACCAGCTTGAAATATATCTAGCATAGTAAAATAAAGTAAAAGACAGTTATTTGGAACAACAATACAGCACAGACAAAATAGTAATAAATTAAAACATACATTGAAAAAAAAAACATTATAAACAACACTGAGTTTGAAATGGTAGGTACCTATAAAACACAAAATAAAAAAGATAAAAAACAACAAATGAAGACACTGTAGGCAGGTACCTAACAAGACCGGGCGCTCAAATGTTCTGTGCTGCGTGGTGTGCCAAAAAGGATCAGTCTCAGCTTTCTGTTGGGCCACGCTTAGGCGCTAAGCGCAGACCAACGCTACTTTTCAAACTGAGCCTGTTACGATGACCTCACGACAAGAGAGAGAGAGAGATCGAAGAAAGATAAAAAAGAGGCTTATTAAAATACATAGTCATATATTCTTAAATTAAGTAAGTATAAATAATTTGAATAAAATAAATAAGGGACGGAATTAGAGAAGGAACGATTAAGAAAAGACCAGAGAGACCGATCGAAGACAAGTTGAATAGTACGAGGACTTTAGGAAACATACCTGGTGCAAGTTCCGGTCCAAGTATGATGTAGGAGTTAGAGGCAGCTAGCAGTCCATGCATGAGGAACACTACAGGCCGGTCCGAGGAGTACTCCTGGTTCCTTCCATGGGGGATCCGGTGCATTTCCAGAATGTATCCATCGCTGGTTGTAACATGATGGACTTCTGCTGGAAACCCGTCTCTTCGGATATTTTCTGGCTGTAATTAGATAGATGTATAGAACTCTTTACTGAATTACTACACAAACAGAAATAATAAAAATCAATATCAAATAATATTTACTTGTGTCCGAACAGAACAAACACACACAAACCAATAATACAAAAGTAAGTACTTAGCTAGAGTAAAAAAAATCAGTACAATGGGGCCTTACCTACTTGTAAGCGATCTCTTCTAGGGAGAACCGTCGGATGGAGTAATTAGTAACGAAATTTAAGGATAAGAATGATGCGGGCGTCCGCGCGATACATAATATCCAACTCTAGGTATAATATCCAACTCAAGGTACATAATATCCAACTCAAGCAACTATTATTTGCTGGCGTTAATAGACTCATATCGGCTCTTCTTTTTCTTAGTGTGTCAATGGTGGTGATTCTGTTGTTTGTTCTGTTGAACTGTCTTATTTTGTTCACACTAAAGGTCAAATTAGAATGACAATTAAAGTATAAAGTTTAAGAAAAAAAAATTTACACCTATAGTTACGAGGCATGCCTTTTAAGTTTTGTCGTTTGAAGAAAAAAACACATCTAGAACCTTATAGTACTTTTTATTGTTTTTCAAAGTATTCACAACGTAGCTTAAAACACTTTTCCATTCGCTCAAACCAGTTATTATAACATTTATTCCACTCTAAAGTGGGGTGTTCAAAATGGCTGTCTTGAAAGCGCTTCTGCTTCTTCACCGGACTGGAACCTTTGACCACGAAGAGTTTTCTTAATTTTAGGAAATGTAAAGAAATCGTTAGGGCTTAGGTCAGGACTGTATGGAGGATGGTCAAGAATTTCTACTTTTTCCTGCTTCAAATACTCAATCGTTTGACGAGCGCTGTGTGAGCTTGCGTTGTCGTGGTGCAGGATGATGCGTCGCTTTGAGTTAGATTTTCGAAGTTCGGCGATGACTTGTGGTAAACAAACTGTAGTATACCACTCTGCGTTAACCGTTCTACGATCTTCAAGTGCAATAGTCGCAACATGGCCGGTTTTTCCAACGAACGTGGCCACCATCTTCTTTGAAGTGCTTCGAGAACGAACAACTTTAGTCGGCTTTGGCTCGTCTTAAAAGACCCAGATTGTAGATTGTTGTTTGGTATCAGGATCGTAGGCATAGATCCAAGATTCGTCACCACTTATGATGTCGTAGACGTGATTTGACTCCCCTCGGTTGAACCTTTGCAGAGTTTTCTTACACCATCTGACGCGGGCCGCCTTGTGATCGTCGGAAAGCAGATGCGGTATCCAACGGCAAACTAGCTTTCTCACACCAAGCGCTTCATGCAAGATCTTCTGAATGGTTGTCCCTGAGATGCCTAATAGAGCCTCTATCTCTCGATACGTCACATGACGATCTTCGAGAATTAGTTGTCTCACAGCAATGATGTTATCTTCAGTGAAGGCGGATTTTGGGCGTCCTTCGCGAAATCTGTCACTAACACTAGTATGTCCACGCTGGAATTCTAAATACCAGCGTTCGACAGTCCGCAGACATGGGGCTACATCACTGAACACAGATGTTAGCTCTTCTAATCACTGAAGCCGTGTCAGGCCTCTTCTAAAGTTGTAGAAAATTATTGCACGAACATTTTCCTTAGAAAGATTCATTTTCGTACGTGACCTGACAGATTCAAATCGAAACTGTGACTAAACAATAGCATTAATCCTAATACTTTCAACTGTTTTGAGATTCAAAATGTAAACACATTCGAATATAGAACAGTTCCAAATTCAAAATTTCCGGAAAATATGGAAACGACAGAACTTAAAAGGCATGCCTCGTATGACGAGTTTATTGACTTGACAAATTAATATAATAATTTTATTGGACTATTTTTATTGAATATTTTGTATGACTATTTTATTGAATTTTTATATTTAAATTGACTTGCGTAATTCCATATTGGTATTCAATTTTGTTTTGTTTTTGTATTACTTCAAATAACTTTTATTATTATTATTGTTTTCTTTTATTGCTTATAGTTACCATGTGTGTACGTACAGTGTGTACCGACACGAGGTACCAATAAGAAGTATGACGTGTAATATTCTTACCAAATAAATGACTATGACCAAAGTGACATTTTTAAATTTAAGTATTTTTAAATAAGAAGGCGTGTTTGCGGGCTGGTTTTAGTCAACACCAATTTGATTGATCACTAAAACTATCCCATCATAAAAAAATTACTTAATTTTAGAAATGTCACTTAAAATTTCATTCTAATTTGTTCTTTAGTGTGAACAAAATAAGACCGTTCGCATTTTACACAATTTTAGTTAGTCAGCGTACACTGCAGAATTGCCACCAATAGCTCTACTTATTTTGTGTTAGATAGGTACTTGGGTACGTCCATGGCGTCAGGAGAAGTCATTTTTAAGTCTTCCATTGTGCAGGTGTTTGGGCACAATTGGTGATCAGCATTTTTGCAGATATGTCTACATCACAGTGCTGAGTCTCCTAATATTCACTTTTGTAGTTGTCTTGTTATTTCGTAGCTAATTATAGAGTTTATTTTTAAATTAAATTATTGATGTGGCAGAAACAACAGATCACCCTGTTACTAAGGAAGTTATGTCCAACTATGGAGCATGATTTCAACCGGCCCGAGGAGACCAACTTACAACCAAGGTCTTAAGTGCTGTTTAAAGTTGATAGGCAACGGTCGAAAGAATGCAAAATCGAGAATCCTGTCGGCGATTGCACTGGCAGTTCCCATTAACCGTCAGGACAAATTCTTTAAGAAACTGTGAGAAGGTATTATGTTAATAACGATTAACTACCGGTAAATTCTTACCGCCAAACTAATAAACTCGCATTATCTTTAGAATAGGATCGTGTTTTGTCTCTTTCGGTCGGGTTTGATGCAAAAGACAAAACATGGTGTAACTATTCCAAATATGGATCGAGTTTTATATGTCAGTGGCCACATTAAACCTGCTTAAAAGTAGTGAGTTTCTTGGCCTGACCCGGAAAATACTACCACCATGCCTATTTCTGCCGCTAATCAGCATTGCTGTGTTTCTGTTTGAAGGGTATGGTTACCGGCGAAATTACTGGCACATGAGGCTTTACACCTTGCCTCAAGTTGATGGACACAAAGCAGTGCAGGGCACGTTCCTAAGTGCGTGACCTACGAGGCAATACTTGGTTATAGGCGATGGTTGACACTTAAGTTTGGGCCATAAGTTTATTTTATCTCCATGTGGTATAAAAAAATCTATTGTAACAAGCGAAAAACTGCCACCACAGATAAGTAAAATAATCGAAATTCTTACTTACTGTTTCATAAATATTGTAATTTTGACTATTATAAAGCAAGGCGCTAACAGTCTGCCAAAATGCCACTACCCAAATTAATCTGAACATTGTCACTATTTTAGAATAATACAATTGCCCAATAATGATGTAGCTCGTATTTATATCTTTTGCATTATCTTTGAATTTCATAAAAAAATGATAGAGGTAATATTCAGAAATAAAGATCTCTTTATTAGATAAAGATTATTACAAATACAGATTATTTTAATTAGAAACGGCTCGAAAAAGAATAACCTTACTTTAATATTTTACATATTGTGTTAGAATTTGTGTATTTGACACAAATAATCATTGATACATACATTCAGGTAGATAATTAAAATTAAAGGTTCACTATTATATTGCATATTCTATATTGTTGCCTTACCTATACTAATATTATAAATTCGAAAGTAACTCTGCCCCTCGGTCTGTCTGTTTGTTACGTTTTCGCGACTAAACGGTCGGACTGATTTTGATGAAATTTAATAGAAAGATAGATAGATTATAACCGGGATCGGGACGTAGGCTACTTTTTAGCCGACTGCGCAGGAGGGTAAGGTTTTTATTGACAAATCATGCGTGCGAAACCGCGGGCGGGACAACTAGTTAACCGACTTCAAAAATGTATGTTCCCTGTATACGCGAAGACGCCTGGACCAATTCGAGAAATAATTTTTTGTTTAATAGGGTATACTTCCCAGGTGGACCCATTGGCACCAAGTCAGGATCTGATGATGGGATCCCAAAAAAATCGAGGGCCTATATAATTTGAGGGAAAAACAATCAAATTATATAGACACGCCATTCGGTTTTATGTTTGTTATTACTCCGTCATTCATCAACCGGTTTGAAAATTATTTTTTTATTTGAAAGGATACTTTCGTATTGGTCTCATAGATATTTCATCAAAATCAGTTCAGTAGTTTGGTTAAGTCGATTATATTTTTGTTAAAAAGTTACTTGTTTAGTAATATCTCTTATTCTAATCCACTAACAAGAATGTCTCGGCAGCATAATGAGTTAGTGAAGATAAATTCAGAGCTCGATATTTTAAATCTGAATAAATCTGCCATTTTAGCTCATTTTTTATTTTATTGTTGGTTACGTTGTGTAATGTGTGCCTATAAATAATAAATAAATATACATATTTAAACACAACATTGGTACCTTAATATATTTTTGACTTACTTACCTGTTTATTAAATACCATTTAATAAACCTCCGTGGCGCAGTGGGCGAATAGCCAGCTGAGACGCAAGAGGTAGCGGGTTGGATTCCCGCCGCGGAACAAAAATGTTTGCATGATATACAGATATTTGTTCCGTGTCTGGGTGTTTTTCTATATATTATAAGTATGTATTTACAAAAAAAAGTATATAAGTATTCTATCAGTTATCTGGTTCCCATAGTACAAGCTCTGCTTAGTTTGGGGCTAGATAGCGCTGTGTGAAATGTCCAGCAATATTTATTTATTTATTTTTACTTTAAGAACTTTAGTTCAACCTACCTATTATTGTTTAGCAAAATTAAATCTAAGATTATTTAATTTTATACAGGTATTTAAAAATGTACTTTTGTTAAAAACAATAAAAATATATTTTATTACTGAATATTTATAATTAGTAAAATATTCGTTCTAATCGGCGCAATTCTTCACAATTGAAATCAATGTAATCTAGATACTTTTCTCACAGCTTCAATAACATGTTCAGTCACAAGTTCCCTGGCATCGTGAGAAATAACGAAATCTTCATGTGTAAAGGTTTCTCTCGCTACCTTCCTAACTTTTGTATTGGGCATAACTTCTGCCATTGCTAACACATCTCTTTCGTCCAAAAGATTATCATTGACTGTATAGTGCATAGTTACATCGGCAGTTATCAGACTTAAGTTATATTTCGGTGGTTTTGTAGATCTATAAATGAATAAGTTTTGGATAAGGCCAAAAGACCATCTTGAGAAGGTTTTGTCTCGGATGCACTGGCCGTAGTGCGCGACTTGTTTGAGAGATGCACCGGCGGCGTAGTCGACTAAGTTTACCTCGCTTTTTACTGCACTTCTTGTGTTTTCGCCCTGTAAGCATTATTTAGTAAAATTATTTGTTTTATATTATTTCGTTTTGTTATAGCTTCCTATTTTATTATCAACTATACAATTTAACTTTACTTTCGTTAGGTGGGTTTAACATTATATGTATATATAATATAATTAGTAATATTTAATTTATAATAGAATTATAAATTAAATTTTGATCTCATCTCGATGCATCATTTGAGGAATTCGAAAGGACATTTCCTTCTCAATTCCTTAAATGATGCATCCGGCTTCTATAGATATCGTAATGTCATCGAAAGTTTACTGAAATTTACGAAAGGGACTTAAATTGGACTCAATATTGGGGTATAAGGTCATGCCTCATTTCCCGTGCTGCATGTTAATCAATTAAGCAGATTGAAAATTATTCATCCAAACTCAAAAACTTTTTGTTTCTACTGATACACATCTTTATAATTTAATAACAGAAAGATTATACAATTTATTTACAATAACATACAGAAGAAACAGTTGAATTATATAAAGACCGTTGCAAACGATCTATAGATAGCTCAACTGCTCCAGATCACTACCAGGCGGAAGTATCCCCTAGCCACTGGCTGCATTGCCCAATTGCAATGCTTATGCGTTGACCCACTCTCCATTATCCATACTTCGCTTCGACCGCACAGAATAAATTTTAAAAATGCGTTGGGCCCCGGTACCTCATGGATCCAGGTCTCGACCCCAAATGGCTCAAATACGTAAACTCTGTCGAGACTTCCATATTTGCGCCGCTTGAGATCTTTGGCTGAATTTGCCACCGCACCGGCCCCAACTGCTACACCAGACAGATGAGATGGCGCAAGGGTATCGACGCACGTGGCGTCCCACACCAAAGGCCTACCCTTCTCCCAAGGTATAATAGTCATACTGTCAGGCCTCTTACCATCGTCGCGTATCAGACCGTTCGTTTCGAGAACGGCTAGAACGTTGACGCTGCAAAAAGCCCGCCGTATGATATCATATCAGATACTTTTGAGCAGCATTCCCGACGCTCGGCGACTGTTTAATTACAATCGGAAGTTAGAATATAATAATTTATAACAATAATCAAAAATAATAAAATAGAGAAACCAATATCTTTTATTAATAATTGAAGAACTTAGTCATCATTGTTATAAATGGTTATAAACGGTATTTTTTTATTTATTTATTACCTTCACACAAAACAGAATAGTGCTAGGAGGACTTAATGCTAATAGCATTAATAATATTCATGATTGAAATAAATACATAAATAACCCATAAATTCGATATATAAGGCAACGATAACTAAGCTATTCCAGTATTAAAAAACAACGGAACTCTATCATTTATTTCTATTATTAATCATTGAGAATTGCATCGCTAAGCTTTATTAAATTAATTATTTTGAGACCTTACGTGTTTGCTAAGTTATCTTTCAGTGTAAAATTGTATACATCAAAGATAAACAATTTTTATTCATTGCAATCACCAGGGTGTAACCCTACACAAAATCTTAGTGTCAAAGCTCCTACCCTGATGCACAAAGATCCGATCTGCAAAACTGTTATTCGACCAATCTTGATATATGTGAAGCCTGGGCACTGATCCAGCGAGAAAACTAAACTTCGGGTATCGGTGTATTTCCGTTACTTTACGGCACTAAGAAAAATTCCAGGCCTGGTGAGACGACAAGTATTTGCAAGGGTCTTATAATCAAACTTACCAGTAGAGTGCTGAGTCCCATGAGCTGGCACAAATACTTTTGAGCAGCATTCCCGATGCAGTTATCAGCTCGGCGACTATTAGGTACTTCCGATACAGCAGGAGGGAACAGCTCAACTAGTCCAGTCGAAAGTGCGAAATTCTGAAACAAAATAACAACAATTCCTTTTTGTGGATATATAAAATCAACAGTAACGCTTTTTTGTATGCACTACCTCTATATATCGACGCAAAAAAGCATAATTGCTGTAACCCACACCAAACTCAATTTTTTTTATTGCAGATTCGTAATCAGATTTTTTTTCTGCGTCGAACGGTGCAATTTTCGTGGCTCTACGATCAATAGAAATTTTTGTACAGCGTTATAATTTACCCTAATAATTTAAAATATTGCTCGAACATTTGCTGTAAATAGCGTAAAAACAGCATTATTTCGATAATTTTCCATTTACACCAATTTCACTTTTGCCACTAATAAGGCCGCGGTAGTTACAGCGCTGTTGAAATGTCAAACACTGTGGGTAACAGGGTTTTTGCTAATCGAAATTTTGTGACGCACCACATTTACTACATTTTAGAGTTATGAAATTGATAGTCATCGTGATTTACTCCAGTTCATACATACACTACAATATAGACAATGAATAGTTACGCTAGTTTACAATGTGTTTGATATTTGAATTTTCCCATTTATGCCCTTTGTAACTATTTGTCAAATGTTGATCAAGAAGACTTACTGCTGTTGCTACCCGCGCTCGCGCCTATTTGGCTTGCGGCTTACCGCGTCGATCAGTTACTGCGCAACTGTTGAGAGGGAGTGTTGTGTTTGTGGTAACCGAATTTGGCTGTGTATCTGGAGTAGTATTGAAAAGTAAGTAGCATCGATTATTGTTTTTATTATTTGTTTTGGACCCCTGAGGCAAAAAAATGTTAAGTAGGTATAAGTTTGTTGTGTCTGTCTGTCTCTGGAACACTATCATAAGCACACTCCGCAAAGAATGAAGCCATTACGATTTAGTTTTTATCTGGTGTAAAAAGACGTTTACCGAAAACGAAGAAGTGGGGTAGAACCCCAAAATTTTACCAAATAAAACATCCGTAGACCTACCTCCCTAATAAAAAATCTAGCCTACTAATAATTCACCTATTATTAAAATATTTTAAGTAGGTACCAATATAATGTTATTGAACACCGTATAATAATAATCAAGGTTTCGATTCTCGCCTTAAACATTGTACCTATACACTGGCCAAACTCCATATAGAATGTTATAGTATGTGTATAGTAAATTAATTACTGCAACTTCTTTTCAGATGTCTTAACGCCGCCGAGAGAGGAAAGAATTGCTCGAGCAAGATATTAGAACTCAAACATCTCCTAAAAAAAAGAAAAAAAATTGAAATTTTACAAGATGAAACATACCAAAATGTCGATGGGAAAATATATCTTGTATCTACTCAAATTCATAAAAAAGATATAAATAATCCTTTTCAAAATTACAATGACACACTACAATTGGAAACGAATACGTCTCAAGATTGCAAAAAAGAAAGGACCCCTTTACAATCACCAGCATCACAATTTCGTGTAGAAAATTAAACGCCAACGTTCCGAAAACCAAAAATGTTCTTAAATGAAACCAAAGAAGTAATGAAAAGCCTTACACCTGTTAAGTTATTCCCCGTACCTTCTGCGACTCAGTAAAAACAATCTTTTACATGTATCCCTCTATACCACACTGAACGAGATCAAGAAAACGTTGGTTATTTTAGTCATTTAAATAATATACAACGAATGTTGAGTGGATACGATATTGAAGCTGAGGGTCGTGCAAAGACAGTTTAGCCAAATTCTGAAGAGCGTAAACATGAAAACAGTTATTCATTCAAAATTGACATAAGTACAAGGAGAACACAGCAATAGCCTGGAAGAAATTTAAAATAGTATTGACTTCTCAGAATTAATAAGTCTAAAAAATAACGAAAATGTGGCCACCAATAATAAAAATACTGCTTCTAAAAAACAAACTATAGATGAAATAGAAATTTCTGAAAGTCATAATTATATAAATAAAGGTTAATATTACTTTATAATAAAATTTATTTCTAACTAGCTCCTGCGGCAACATCGCCCGCTGATGATGATAGACATAGACATAGATATACATTTATTTGCTACCATAGCACACACAAATTCACACAATACATTCATAAGGTATAACATCAAAGAGAAAGCACAAGTAGGAGAAAACAGAAAATTACATACATCAAATATAGGAACAATAGAATGAAATAATAAATATACAATGTAATCAGGGGAAAACTAAAAAGTGGGAAGTACGTATGATGATGAAAAGTAGCCTTTATTACTCAGGGATAATGTAGCATTCTAATGGTGAAAGGACTTTTTAAATCGGTCCAGTAGTTTGACATTATTCGTTGCAAACATACAAAAAAAAAAAAAATCGTCTTTATAATATTAGTATAGAAGTATAACTTTTTAGCAGTCATGATTATACATCTTATTATATTATTTTTTTCAGAAACTGAGACTACTTTAGAGGACATCAATACAACCAAGGCTGTTGATATTAGTAACGAAAGTTGTGGTTTTGATGCAGTTAACTCTGAAGCTAAAAACACGTTACAAGAGTTTGTGCAATTTACAGTAAATCCCGAAATACATAACGAACCTAAAAAGAAGAATAGTGACCAAGGTAAAAACAAAAGTATGAGAAAGAAAGAAGTATAAGAAGGTAGTGCACGACCATAAAAACGATACAAATAAACTACCTACTTGATTCCTGGCCATACCTACATGCCAGTTGAAAGCGTCCACGCCACCATTGAAACAAAAATTAAAAAAAGTACAATGTGGGTGCCGTCGCAATGGCCAACGATTATGGAATTTGCTCGGAAAATCCAGAGCCCTACATCGTTACAGTGCTAAATGGCAAAGATTGCTTGGGATTCACTGATGTTGGCAACGCCACATTTAAAAAAAATCAAAAAACTTCCATTTCAAAATTATGTATTGCTACGTTTAAAAAACAAGTTGTTAATAAGATCTATATAAAAACCTCGATGCTGCCAGATGCAGAAACTTTAGAAATAAACTTGCTGTCTATTAAAGAAATGGTTGCCTTAAAGCTTAACTTATATCCGACACAACTTGGCATTTCAGAAAAAAAATACAAAGATTTGTACAATCTTGTTGTCAAAAATGATTCCCTTCAAGATTTGCTACAGAATATAAAAACATGAAAAAAAACAACAAATTGTAAGATACTTTAATAGACACAGATGAAGAAGATGTGATTGAAGAGAAAGATGATGGCGAAATTGTGAACTGAACCTAATTAATTATTTCTTAATAAATTAATTATTTCTTAATAAATATCATTCCATCATGACATCGTTTTAATTTTACTATACCATCTAACCTTTTGTCAGTAAAGTCAATTCAATGCTCTTGTACACATGGCTGTTTTGTATTTATGCTAATATATTGCATATAAATTGAATCTTATAAGTAGTTACATCAATTTCGCTTTACAGGAAAACATTTGATTTGGATTTGTCCATACATTTTTATTTTTCATTTATAGCGTTTTATCGTTCCAAAAAAATAAGTGGCATTGCTGTAACCCACAAAATTATAGATCAAAAGTAACTTTTAGTACATTTTAGGTATCTATCTTGATAGATAATCCAAAAATACTTTGTGGTTCTAAAAATTACGTCCTGGGATTTAACAGTTAAAATGTTATTGATTTTTTTCTGAATTCTCAAAAGTTATTTGGCTCTCCTGAACATTTTCCTATGTGTGGGTTACAGCAATTATGCTTTTTTGCGTCGATATCAACAACTAGTTATAAATGGGCAGAATACATAGCTGACGGTCATTGAGAAAGGTACTCGAGTGGAGACCACAGGCCTTACAAGACCGCTCGCTGGAAATCTATGAGAAGGCGGCTTATGTACCGCGTTTTGACCTATTGGTGATATGAAGTTTATGCTGCTTTATGGGGCTAAGAGATATTTAAAAACTTACGTAAATAGTGTCCGTGAGTTTAGCCATCAAAGCAAGTTCAGTGTTGGGAAAATGGTTCATATACCCCACTCCAGCCCAAAGATGTGCTGATTCTATCTTCTTATTATATTCCGGTTTCATGGAGTTCATAACTAAAAAGACGGTTCCTCCTTGCGAATGTCCTATATAGTGGAGTTTCTCCTTTTTAGTGCATGCCAAGATGTAGTCGATCATAGCAGGAAGGTCGATGGTCGCTATTTCTTCCCAGCTGAAGTCGAAGAAGTAGAATTTTTCTTCGTCATCGTCAGGGTTGAAAGAGGTGTGACGACGTGAATTTCTGTTTCCTCTTGCGTTGCCCATCCAAACGTCAAAACCCGCATCAGCTAAATTGTAAGCTAGGAAGATAAAATAAGGTTTATTTGCCAGAACAAAATATAAAATAATAGGTCAGTCTGGAATAGTTTAAGTGCAATTGTATTCTACCCTAGACATAAACCAAAAAATCTTGTTAGGTCTGATAAGGATCATTTGTAGTGCATGTTTTCTTTTTACTATTTGGACATGGTACGAACATTTTGGTCCACATGATTTAAAGTGGTAACCATTGTTTTGCTTCTGTATTTCGAAGACACTTCGAAGACACTTCGGTCTTTGGTATTGATGATAATTATGTATCTATACTAATTATATTTATTTATAGGTCAATAATCCGCCTGTGTCATAGCACAATAATTATAGGTTCCAGATTAGGTATTCTATTTTCCATATCATTTTTTTGGATATAAAACCATGATGAACATAATTTAAAAAACACATCAAATAACAATGATTTGCGAGTTTTTGAATGTCCTGATATTTTGGCGCAGTATCATGCGCAGTTTATCCTTTTTAAGGTCATAGCACACATATCAACTCGAAAAGGGATCGTCACTGTATCGCCTTTCGACTCGTCGTCAACCAGGCGTCAACCTAACGTAAGCACGTAAATAAAGCGGATCAGCCGCTCCTTGGCTACGGCTAGGCGACGGCGACGCCGCGCTTACGGCTCGCCGGCCGCTAATTGACGGCGTAAGCGCGGGTACAGGGAGACGTAAGCGCGGGGACGACGAGCCGTAAGCGCACCGCACCGCGGTTCGTGAGCTTGTCCCGGGGCGAGGCGATTACGTTACGATTCCGATTAGTGTGCGTTGCAATAGGGAGTTTCATACAAATAATACTGAACGGCTCGAGTTGATACGGTGACGATCCCTTTCCAAGTGGATATGTGTGCCTTTATGGGGTTTATCCCGTAATCACGCCCTTAAAAGTGTATTTTCTATTTTTGATATTTTTAATGGTGTGCAATAACAATGTTATATTTATATCTAACAATCTAGGCGCATCGAACCTGAATGAGACTAACATCGAACAGGATCAAGGAGAATTACGTCATAAATGAGAGAGGTATCTTTATCATAAGTTTAGTACAACGAGCGAAAACTGGCGCATGCTCACATACACATGCGCGTACGAGGATCTCGGATCAAGTCAGTCGAACGTTTGACCAAAATTGTGTAGCTATCTTTATTGAGTAAAGGTCACAGAGAAGTCTATGCCCAGTGGGTGAAGTCAGGGAGAATGATGATGAGTGGGCAGTAGTCACATTATTTTACCTGAAGAGAACTCGGGTCCAAGTAGAATGAAGCAGTTCGAAGCTGCCAGAAGCCCATGCATGAAGAAGACTACCGGCCGGTCGGAAGAATACTCCTGGTTCCTTCCGTGAGGTATCCTGTCCATTTCCAGGATGTAGCCATCGCTGATTACATGGTGCGTTTCTGCTGGGTATCCATGGGACTTTATATTTTTTTCCTGCAATAAATTAGCATTGTTACACAGGTTTTCCTAGTTTGTGAAGTAATGCTATCCCACCAGCTGTCTATGTAAAGTATGTAGTATTTCTAGCATTGTTTCTGTTTATTTGATGTTTGTTGTAACTTAATAAATTTAATTTCATTTCATTTCATTGTTATCGATTAAAAATAAATATAAAAGGGTTCTCCCCCCATTTTTCCCCCTTCAAAAAGGTTCTCAATTCGTCGGAATATCTTCAATATTTTTAGATATTGATGTTTTTTTTTGATTGATCAGTTTTTCATTGAGTTAAAATAATTTTAAGGTACTTTCCATTAACGAGGGGATATTTTATTTTACCTGTGTGATATTGTTGGAAAGCTCTTAAAAATGAGGTTTCATTTTAGAGTTCCGATGCTGTTTTATTTACAATTTTCTGTTTTCTGAAGTCAGATATATTTTTTTACAAAAAGTTACTCGTGTCTCTAAAGTCGTTTTATTCCAAGCTACGAGTATTAACAGGAAATTTCGTTTTTTTTATACAGATTTATTGGGTTACTCTCCCAGGAGTTTTTGTACGACCTTGACACGGAAATGCACAGACCTAGTGAGGTTTATTTATTTAGGCATGTGTGGGTTTCATTACGTGTATTGCTATGTAAAACTAAAAAAAAACGTTTTGCGTCGTTCGGAATTAATTCAACGCGGATATTTTAATGAAAGCGTGTAAATAAAGTTTTTAACGCTCTACTAAAAGGTAAAAGCTTGAAGCTTTTTATACAGGACTAGCTGTTGCCAGCGACTTAGTACGCGTTACACTACTAAATGTGTAGGTAACCTAAAAATAAAACTAAACTCGCTTTTGCAACTTGACTTGACACCCCATTTTTATCCCGATTTATGGGATAAAAGGTAGCCTATGTGGTAATCCAGGTTATAGTCGTATATACCAAATAACATCGAAATTGGTTTGGCCGTTACGACGTGATTGAGTAATAAACAAACAAACAAGCAAACATCCAAACTTTCACATTTATAATATTAGTGGGAATATTTAAGTAACTATGGTGACAATGCAATAATATGGTACCATGGAGGTGGTCTCGTGATGGAAACGGATGCTAGACAACGGAACTTCTGAATGGATTATAGTAGGCTACTAGTGTTTGTACTCATTTGAATCTGCTTGCGGTTCCGATTATGAATTTTATAATAGCTTGTTTAGAAAAAGTAATGTTTCGAAAAAAACTTACAAGATTTTAAATCACTCTCACATTCATAATTATAATAGTTACCGCTATTAAATTAAATTTATCTCAATTACTGACACTGCCTCGGTTTCGCACGGATTTTAAAATATAATATAGCACTTAAAGTTTTTCCGGAATTTTCAAATTTTCCGGGCCACTTTCCAAAAAATATTTAAAAACATTACAAAAATATTTAACAACATTTAAAAAATATTGCCAAATCTGTCCAGCCGTTCTCAAAGTGATGCACTTACTAACGAAAACCATTTAATTTTTATTTATATAGATAATTTTATCTTTAAGAGTAAACTTGGATTGCAAATAGGATTACTTTTTGTTTGAGATAAAAGTCTACTTTGAGGTTTTTCCTAAATCGTTTTCAGAGAACTGAAAATAAAAAAAAATGTGTAAGAAGCTCCTCTAACATAAAGTGAAGCTTTCAATATATGTCGGCCCAGTGTATTAATACAGTATACAAGCACACATTTGTAACACATATGCCGATTCTGCAACCAAGAGCGGCATAGCATTCATCGCGCGTCTTGACAGTCTGAATTATCATTGGCCCATAAATACACACACATTTCTATAAATCGGTGTCTTTAACAGTTTCATCAATACCTCACCTGATAAATGATGGTATGGGCGAAAGTAACTTCACTTGAAAACTTCGAGTTATAATGTACGTTCGATAGATAGGTGCTTCGTAGCAACGTCTTTTTTTTTTATCCGTCCGTGGTCTTGACATTGAGATTAAATAGTACAGAGGGTCAATATCCTTAAAGTGATTACTTTTGATATAATTGTTGATTAAAAAGTCATTAATACAAAACAATAAAATCAAATAATTATCCGATATAGCCGTTCCCTCACGATGAATGAATAATAAAAAGTACTAGTTAAATAATTCACGTGGCTTTAAGAATTTGTGTTTTTGTGGAAATAATGGACCTACGAACTTAACGGTGACACAAAAACCATTTAATGTTTTTGAAGGAAAAACCTAGGTACATTTTGGTTGCGGCAGCTAGTCTGCCTAATACGTAAGGCTTAACAACTTTAATTATTTTTGATCACAAAATATAAGTACTAACTAAAATTTTCGCATAATACGCCTCGCTGTATGATTGATAACTTCATTATTTGTAAAATTACGTGTCTCAAAACAAACAATTGTAAAATTACCAGCTACCCTCATATACATAAGCCGATTACCTACACATCGTTTCTACAAATTCTACGTTTGTATTTGTCGCCCTCCGAGTAGGGCTGATAATTGCCGAAGATCTTTATGCTGAAAGTTTCTTGACTACGAGTATATATAATAAGTTTACAGCATAATTTTCAAAAAAAGTAGCTTTTTGTGTGTGGATGGTAAAAATGTTATTTCTTTCTTTCTATTTTAGTAGGGTTCCAAAAAACTAAAAACTAAGATACAATCCTTAATTTCACCAAACAACAGTATCAAAAGGACTGGAATTTTACACATTTAACTTAAATCGCTTAGATCGAGCCTCACCAATCATTTTTGTTTATCGAACAGATCAATAAATGGTGATTATTCACCTTCCTCTTCAATAATTTTTCTCCATATCTCTCTCTCTCTATAGCTTTAAATATTTGCTGGAAGAAAACTATGTTAAGGGTTATGCTTGCCTTTGTATATATTTTGTATGTATGTATATATGCATATCCTCTTGTTCTGTCCTTTTTAGGGTTCCGTACCCAAAGGGTAAAACGGGATCCTATTACTAAGACTCCGCTGTCTGTCTGTCTGTCCGCCTGTCACCAGGTTGTATCTCATGAACCGTGATAGTTAGACAGTTGAAACTTTCACAGAGGATGTATTTTTGTTGCCGCTATAACAACAAATACTAAAAACAGAATAAAATAAATATTTAAGGGGGGCGCCCATACAACAAACGTGGTTTTTTTTTGCTCGTTTTTGTTCGATATTAATAACGGCAACAGGTAGACGCTTGAAATATTCACAGAATATTTAGTTATTTATTCACTTTAAAAATAAATGATTAAATTAAAATAAAACAAACATTTAAGGGGGGCTCCCATACAACAGATATGATTTTTTTTGCCGTTTTTATAGATAATGGTACGGAACCTTTCGTGCGCGAGTTCGACTCGCACTTGGCTGGTTTTTTTATACGTTAACTCGAAGATCTTCGAGTTAACGTGCTTGAAGATTGGTTATTCGATCAAATATCATTCGAATTTAAGAGTTTGTTGTTTTTTCGGTTTTGTTGATTTTACTGACAACCCTACACCCAAAATTAACGCAGGCTTTTGCCACGCAGCTCCGAACTTAAAGCCACGACATTTGCAGAGTACCTACGTAATCAAGTCTTGCGGCATTGTTCCAAATAGGGGCTCTTTGTGTTTAATGAAGATTATTATATGGATAACGTGTGCGGGGTCATTACCCTGCTTTCCTGAAATGCGTAATTCCCATGCCTCATATTAGGCGATGTTATTGTAGGTTAATTTCGCTTATTTTACGTAAATAAGAGAAATTTGCGTACATGTTGAGTCTTGTAAAATACTTCTTGCACACGTAAAATGTATAATTATTTTTTAAATACTTCCTTTTCTTAGCCTGCCTATTTTTCCATAAACATAGCAGATCATAAACAAATATAACAGAGTAAGAATATTTTCACACTACCTGCTTGACAATGCCAAATTATACGTCATGTAAACCTCACCGAAAGCCGGTGATTAAATCCCAACGGCTGAGCCGGGAGTAAATTGGTGTGATTTGAATTTGGAACCTCATAAAATTTGAAGCAAAGAGACCCAATAAAAACACAATAAGAACTTATTCGTAAATCGAACTAACCTCTGCACAGAATGCACCAACCTAGATTTGTTTTTTATTGTCTCTCAGAAAGTGTGAAAAGTAGAGTATTCTCCTCGTGGATAAAGCTGTCTGCATATTGGGCGTGCTTATATTATATCCCTCTATGCACTCAGGGTTCGAGTAACTCCCTCGCTCCGCTCGTGAGTTAACTTTTCTATATATTATAAGTATGTATTTACAAAAAAAAGTATATAAGTATTCTATCAGTTATCTGGTTCCCATAGTACAAGCTCTGCTTAGTTTGGGGCTAGATAGCGCTGTGTGAAATGTCCAACAATATTTATTTATTTATAACTCTAGAATCCTTCGTTACGTTCAGGATTCAATATAGTGCCCGTGACGCAAGACACTGCTTTATCCCCTCGTTTAATATTCTACTATTAGAAAATGTTCGTAATTTATTTCAATCATTAACCGATTAAACGGTTCGTGATAAATCCCGTATTTACTTAATTATGAGAAAATAATAAGTACGTACCAAATATAATTAGGATTGATCTCGCAAAAGTCAGCTTTCTAACAAAAAAAAAAAGCATTGATATCGTCCCATCCTTTAGGGGAGGTACGATGTCATGCTACATACAGACAGGATGGAAAGACTTCGTCTTTCCGACAGAGTTACCTCTCCGATATGAAAGTGGTTCGTGTTGAGAGTGATCAAACCGACCTAGGTTGGTCACTCTCAACGCGAAGACCTTTTGTCCATTTATTTGTGTATTGCATTTTAATTTTTTCCTATTATGTACCTAATATTCTAATCTCTAAGTAATTAACTAACAATATATGGATTTGTGTATTTTGAAATAAAATATTTTTATTTATATACCTATATTTATTTAACGGTCCCTATTTTTGCGTCAGGGGTTTGTAAAGCGGCTCATACATAGTCTAACAATAACATTCCATATTGTGACCACCACATTGATATGATATGACAGTCCATTGTATTACAGAATTCCATATTATGCTATTCTAAAAAAACAAAAAACCGACTTCAAAGCTCCCTGAATATTAACAGCATAAAATAATATATATCTCACGAATGGGAAACATAAATAACAACAACTTACGTTTTCATAAATGCTGAACCCCGAACTGTGTGCCCACAAACAAACAAAGATAATCAAAGAAACCTTAAACATGTTCATGTTATTACTAAATCACTTACACATTACTAAAACATATACACTCTACTGTGATTATTCTCGCATTCAACAGCTATTTATAACTTAACGTTATCAAAGTTTATATTCGCTCACCGAATACGGCGGGATTATTATTTTATTATATTGGATTATTGAGTTTTCACACAATAATATTACATCAAAAGCTATCACTTGTAGGATATTGACCCTATGAAGTATGTAATCTCAATGGCAAACCACGGACGGATAAAGAGGTTGACGCCGCCGGCGCCGCCGCGCCGAACCACCTTTCTATCAATATTAGGTATCTCGAAGTTTTCAATTCAAATACTTCATCTTTGACCATGCAATTGTAACCCTCGATACTCAATACATTTATTGCTTACACATACTGACAATATTGTTACAGGTACCTACTGACATACCTATTTAAGAACATTTATCAAAGAATGAATTGAATTGTATTCGTAATAATAATAATTGATTAAGCGAAGCAAGATCTCCAAATCAACTTGGGCAAATCGGCGTTGTATGTATGTATGTTTGTTTGTCTGAGGATAACTTTCGTAGCGTTTATCCGATCATCATGAAATTTGCTATATAGGTATTAATATATATTATATAGGTTATATAGGTAGTGATGACACAATTTTGGTGTGATTCAATGAGCTAAAAATATTGGGGGCGTTGTTGAGATATTGGGGTTCAAGCGGGGTAAAAAAAATGAAAATGAGACTATTGGGTCAAGTGGGACGTCAAATGAAAGGTCCTTATTAGTAAATTAGAACCCCGTTTTTATTTTTAGTTTAATTTGTGTAGTTTTTGAGTTATTAGCCATAATAAAAACAATATTTTTCAAAATTCACAGGGTATACCAGTGACCCCACAATGCTGAAATTTGGTATTCGTGTAGCTTTAGTGACACAAATATAGGCAAAAGTTTGAAATCCAGAATAACTGCCATTTGTCCCCAAAAAAAATATAACCAATTAACAAGAACCCCCGTTACATCTAATTTGAATGAAACTGTAAGTCAAGTAGGTTGGTTATGTATTTCGTGGCACCAATTTATTAGTCAAAGATTGAAGCCGGCATGCACAAAGATCACTTAACGTATTTAGCGATTAAACATGTTTAAATTTGAAGTATTTGTATGATTTGACAACTCCTTAAATCATATTTAGCCAATAAATACGTTTAGGCATCATTGTGCAAGTCGCCCTGAGAATAATATTTATTTTGGGAGATTCACGAGATCTCAGTTCGGGGCGAACCACTAGTTAAATTAATTATATCAGATGAGGACGATTAGGAGATCAAACGATTATAGACAACAATAAAATATGTGTTTGTGGGTGTGATGTGGACAAATACGAGTATTGTTTATATACCTATATAAAGCAAAGTCGGGTTAGTTACACCATTTATAACTCAAGAACGGCGGGGCCGATTTTGATGATATTTGATTTGTTGGATTTGTCTCCGCCCCGAATAGCAGAATAACTATTAAAATATGGGAACAATTCACGCAAAAAAATCATGACGAAAATTAATTTTCTCATACATACATACATGCAGCTAATGATGACCGATTGAAAATTTTACTGAGGCATATGACGTACATTGGCAGCCCGCGTCGTATGGATGTCAAGGCGGTACGAAGTTCGGCGGGTCAGCTAGTATAAATATAAATAAATAAATATTGCTGGACATTTTACACAGCGCAAACTAAGCAGAGCTTGTACTATGGGAACCAAATTACTGATAGAATACTTATATACATTTTTTTTGTAAATATATACTTATAATACCTATATAGAAAAACATCCGAAATTACCTTACTATAAGGATAACGTGTGCGGGGTTGATTCTCTGCTTCCCCGGAAATGTGTAATTGCCATGCATCATAAGCAGAATTAATCTACAATAACCTTTTCTTACTGTATATAAGAGAAATTTGCGTACGTGTTCAGTGTTGTTGATACCCTTAGTTCCATTTATGTGTCTCTTAGGTTATATTTAAGTTTTATATATATTTTTTGTTTATGTGTTAATTCTATGGCAGATTGAGCTTTGGTTAAAACTGTAAGCAACAGTATAATTTACTAAATAGACATCTTAAAATCTTGTAATACTTCTTGTATAAGTAAAAAGGACTTTTTTTGCTGTCCTTATATTTGGACTGCCTGTACGCTATTTATTTTCGTAAACATAGCAGATAAACAAATATAGAAGAGTAATAATATCATCATCATCATCATCTACAGCCTATAAGTACCCACTGCTGGGTGTAGGCCTCCCTTTGTAAACGCCACCCTTCCAATAATAATATAGTAATATAATGTTACGAGCTGAGGGTTCGGGATAAAATAATGGGAATCGATTTAACCAAAATAACACTTTTATTCAGCACTAAACGATGAATACACGAACTTGGTCACACGTAATCACAACACACCAATTCACACCACTGGTGCACCACTTAAAGTCACCGAAATGTTCGCACGTATAGCTAAATCCAGACTGACTCGGGAGCAACTACTGTTCACGCGAGACCCTTCCCACGTCAGTCCTCCAGGGCCTCGCTGAGACTAACTCACTGAGACTGACTCACTCAGACTGACTGTCCGGCCATCTCTCCGGCCTATTTATATCGCACACATTTCGATTGTTCGAGAACGATGTCGATCCTTCCAGGAAAGGGTCGGTCCCTCGACACAATGGCCACTCACCATTCTGCGAAACCACAAACAATAGCAACAATAACACAGCAAGACAAAAGCGTTCGAGAAGGTTCGATTATTACTCATTGTATAAAAGCCTCAGCGTAACACTGCCCCCTCCTAAAACATGCTCGTCCCGAGCATTGTTAGCCCCATATCGCGGCAGCCGATCAACATGAACAATTTTAGGCGCACCTCGCGCTGAAGATGTAGCAACTAGAGGAGCCACATTGCCGTCTCCAGTACTTCAGGACACCCAGAGTCCCTTTCTCATCAGCGATCCCAATTCCAGCCTCCAAAACACGGCTCTCATGATTTCTATCTGTTCTTTCACTTCCTGGAATTACTTTCCAGATAAACCGAACAATTCCCTCATCAGTCGAGCCCAATTCCAGCCTCCAAAACACGGCTCTCTTGATTTCTATCTGTTCTTTCACTTCCTGGAATTCCTTTCCAGATGAACCGAACGATTCCCTCATCAGTCGAGCACGCTCTTATGGCCAACGTCGCTGATCTTCCTGTTGACGACGCTGCTCTTCTTTATCCTGACGTCGCTGTTCCTCTTGCAACCGAGTCTGCTCCACCTGTTCATGTCGCTGTTCCTTCTGCAACCGAGCCTGCTCTTCCTACTGACGACGCTTCTCTTCTTAATGCTGACGTCGCTGTTCTGCCTGCAACCGAGCCTGCTCTTCTTGCTGACGACGCTGCTCTTCCTTATCCTGACGTCGCTGTTCCTCTTGACGACAAAGCATTGCCATAATAGCAGCAATATCGCCTGTCACAGGAGCTTGCCCCACGGATGATGATGATGATGCTCCAAATGATTCGGCGGCGGCTAATTCCATCTCCATCGGCTGACGACTCTGCCGAGCTTCTTGAACCGGAGACTCCCCAAACCGCCTTTCATCCATTTCCTTTTGTCGTTAACCTCTCGTCCTGACACCGTCCACGTTATCCTTTGGCAGAACCGGCATTATTTTATCCCACTTCTGACACCAAATTGTTACGAGCTGAGGGTTCGGGATAAAATAATGGGAATCGATTTAACCAAAATAACACTTTTATTCAGCACTAAACGATGAATACACGAACTTGGTCACACGTAATCACAACACACCAATTCACACCACTGGTGCACCACTTAAAGTCACCGAAATGTTCGCACGTATAGCTAAATCCAGACTGACTCGGGAGCAACTACTGTTCACGCGAGACCCTTCCCACGTCAGTCCTCCAGGGCCTCGCTGAGACTAACTCACTGAGACTGACTCACTCAGACTGACTGTCCGGCCATCTCTCCGGCCTATTTATATCGCACACATTTCGATTGTTCGAGAACGATGTCGATCCTTCCAGGAAAGGGTCGGTCCCTCGACACAATGGCCACTCACCATTCTGCGAAACCACAAACAATAGCAACAATAACACAGCAAGACAAAAGCGTTCGAGAAGGTTCGATTATTACTCATTGTATAAAAGCCTCAGCGTAA
Source organism: Philereme transversata (assembly GCA_963924445.1). Classification (NCBI taxonomy): domain Eukaryota; kingdom Metazoa; phylum Arthropoda; class Insecta; order Lepidoptera; family Geometridae; genus Philereme; species Philereme transversata. The sequence continues at coordinate 20,479,201 of OZ004342.1, forward strand.
CAATAATAATATAGTACGTACCAAATATAGCTAGAATCCATCTCGCTAAAATCATCTTTCTAACAAAAAAAAGCATTGAATTGGTTCCATCCGTTAAGGGAGCTACGATGTCATGACAGACACACAGATAGGCGGAAAGACAAAGGCTTAAAACACCCTTCTTTTTGCGTGGGGGGATGGAAAGCCGGCGCATACACAGACTAACACTAGAATTCTCTATAGTGACCATCAAGTTGACAAGAACGTACATCGTAGGTACTTTTTAATTTAATTTTTGTTTTCGTTCATTCAATCATTCGCGTCCAAGACACAATATTCCACAAGAAGTAGAAATAAATTCAAGCGTCAAAATGAACAGTTATTTCATTGGATTCGCAGCTTTAAAAGTTTCACAAGCGGCTACATTAGTAAAGTTATTATAAGGCGCAATATTTCAGCCGAATTTCCAATGAACAACCTCAACTCAACCCTTTAATTGAAGAAAGATAGGAATCGCGGGTTTTATTCTAAAGGTTTGGCTATACAATGCGGGCAGAGTGCGACACGGAAATATCACAGAATATCATATCCATGTACAATATTTTGCAACATGTACATAATTTTTTGACTGCCTCCGTGGCGCAGTGGGCGTATAGCCGGCTGAGACGCAGGAGGTCGTGGGTTCGATTCCCGCCGCGGAAAAAATGTTTGCATGATCTACAGATATTTGTTCCGGGCCTGGCTGTTCGCCCGCTGCGCCACGGGGGTCGTCAAATTATAAGTATTTATAACAAAAAAAAAGTATATAAGTATACTATCAGTTATCTGGTTCCCATAGTACAAGCTTTGCTTAGTTTGGGGCTAGATAGCGCTGTATGAAATATCCAGCAATATTTATTTATTTAATTTTGTGGACGAATGTTTACATGTTAACATTTTCGGATGTTTTTATGTTTGTTTTGTTTTATCAATGTCTGCTGGTAAATGCTGGGCATAAAGCAGTGTCATTGCAGACATTTGTTTATCTTATTGTGTGCTAGGTGATCGACCGACTAAATACAGACTATATGATATAGAGCCAACATTTAATTTAGAGAGGTGTTTTTCTTTTAATAATGTCTTCTGTTGTCTATACTAATATTATAACGAGGAAAGATTTGTATGTTTGTAACGAATAAACTCAAAAACTAGATAGTGACCCGATTTCAAAAAGTTTTTCCCCATTAGAATGCTACATACATACATACAGAGAAAGGCTTGTGTCTTAGGTTGAAGGCTCTTTGGAGCGCGTGTCAGATTGGGGTAACCTTAATCTGGTCACCTTTAACCCAACCAAGACGTATGTCTGTGCGTTCACCACTAAGAAGGCTCCTTTCACAGTAGCTCCAAGGTTCCAGGGCATTCCTCTCCCCGTCTCGGCGAGTATAGGGATTCTGGGAGTCGAAATTTCTAATGAGGTCCAGTATGGGAGTCACTTAGAAGCAAAAGCTGTGCTCACCTCCAAAAAACTTGGAGTCAACCGTGTAAAAGAGTATTTTACGGCACAACAATGGCTGTTGCGGTACAAAACGCAAGTTCGGCCGCACGTAGTTCCCATCTTTGGCATGGAGCTCCAAAGTACCAATTGCTTCGTTTTGACTCCCTTCAGAGAAGAGCTATTAGAATCATCGGGGATCCCAAACTCGCCAACAGGCTGGAACCACTGAGTTAACGCCGTGACATCGGATCGCTCAGTGTTTTCTACCGCCTGTATAATGGGGAATGTTCTGAGGAGCTATTAGATCTGATCCCGTCGTCGAGATTTTACCACCGCACTTCTCGACAACGTAATAAAGCTCATCCACATATCATCGACAATTGGGTATCGCGCACCACACGCTTCACGCGATCTTTTCTACCTCATACTTGCAAGATGTGGAATGAGCTACCATCTGAGGTTTTCCCGTTAGGCTATGACATGGCACGCTTCAAGATAAATTAAAGATAAAGCTTAAAGATAAAAGGTTTCTACAGGGTAGGTAACGCATCGACAATACCCCGAGTGTTGTCGGTGTCAATAGGCGACGGTGACCGCTTACCATCAGATGGGCCGTAAGCCTGTTTCCCCACAAATAACATTAAAAAAAACATTATCCCGGAGTAACATAGGCTACTTTCTACCCAACTGCGCAGAATGTTGGTTTGGGGCGTGGGTAATGTTTTTATTGAAAAAATACGCGTGCCAAGCTGCGAATTGATCAGCTAGTTAGTAATAAGTTCAGTTCAAACACGATTTTAGTAAATTGTTAAAGAATAAATGAATTATATAATTATACAAATTTAAACATGTTTATTTGCTAATTACGTTTAGGGATCGTTGTGCAAGGCTTAGTGTTTCAAAGATAAAGCTAACTGTTTTCTTAGGTTTATATTAGTACGACAATTCGAAGTTTGAGGTACAATCCCACCAACTTATCTCTTTAGACACGATAAGCATATACTTATAATAAGCATATACATACTGCGTGCTTAAATGGGCATATTAAAAACATTTGTTCCAAATGTCCACCTGAACAGATCAGTTGGTGGCACTGTAAGTTTGAGTTGACAGTTTTTCTGTTCTCTCTGACTGTCTAGTTCTATTATTGATTGAAGCCGCATGCGGCAGAAATCCGGACCAAAAAAATAGTTCCATCGTCATCATTCCGTCCATTCCCGTCCAGTGTGGCAAACGCAGCATTTCTAAATGAATTAAAACTTTTAATGGTCTCAGAAAAGAAGTTCTACACGAGCGAAACAAATAAACTTGGCCTATGAGTAACGAGCGAAGTTGCTGATGACGATGTCATTGGACAAGTGGTTTTAAGGAAGTGGATTTATCCGGTCCTTTCGTTCCTACAAGATAATTTGCATGAAGTAATTTAAGAAGAGTTTTATGGGTGTTCGTGGTTTATTAGGGATTGTTTTATAATTGGCTGAGATAGGCTGGTTTTTGTAATATTTTTACGTCGCAAGCGCACGCATGTTTGATCAGAAATATCTGCGTATGCAGTCAAGAACTTGAAAATTATTCAATCGAACACTTCAGTAATTATTATTATTTATTAAAGTCTTCTTTATTCCCTTATCTTTTTAAATTTCGTTAAATTTTTCAAAAGTTGTAATAACATATGATTAGGAACCCCTCTTTGGGTATAGGCCTCCTCTTGTTTACTCCATGAATTAATTCAGAAATTGCTATACCAATATTAAAGAGAGGTAAAGTTTTTGAGTTTTTTTGTTTGTTTGGATATAGGTGGTAATCGCCGGAACCACTGACTCGATCTTAATTTTTTTTACTAATAGGAAGTCACATTATCCGTGGGCGCTATATTTTATTTTATTTTATTAAAAAAAAAATCGTATAAAGCCGAGGCGAGACAGTTAGTATTGTTACGAGCTGAGGGTTCGGGATAAAATAATGGGAATCGATCTCACCAAAATAACACTTTTATTCAACACTAAACGATGAATACACGAACTTGGTCACACGTAATCACAACACACTAATTCACACATCTGTTGCACCACTTAAAGTCACCGAAATGATCGCACGTATAGCTAAATCCAGACTGACTCGGGAGCAACTACTGTTCACGCGAGACCCTTCCCACGTCAGTCCTCCAGGGCCTCGCTGAGACTAACTTACTGAGACTGACTCAGACTCAGACTGACTGTCCGACCATCTCTCCGGCCTATTTAGTATATCGTACACATTTCGATTGTTCGAGAAGGATCTCGATCGTTCCAGGAAAAGGGTCGGTCCCTCGACACAATGGCCACTCCATTGTGCGCAACCGCAGACAATAACAACAATAACGCAGCAAGACAAAAGCGTTCGAGAAGTTACGATTACTACTCATTGTTTAACAGCCTCGGCGTAACAGTATGTTATAAAATTAACCATATTGGCATACATTTTTGTATGGTACTGAGGCACGAGCGATTAATGCAGGCATAGATAGATATAGATAGATATAATATGTAATCTTTATTTCACACCAAATAATTACATCACCATCATCATAGAGGTAAACATAAATAAAGGTAAGTACAATGGGAAATTCTTCCAAACAACCTTTGGATGGCCAACGGTATAAAAATAGACCCAACCTGTCTTCCTTTGTACTGAATCACCCTAGACAAAGGTTTAGTTGGTTCGGTGTAAGTTAGATCAACATGTAAAATTCCGTGTGTGTGTTCATAATTCTTCTTCAAACCGGCTTGACAGATTTTGATGTTTCTTTTTGTATCTATGAAGTCCCCTGGATGGTTCTTAGCTATAGTATATAGCTATCTGCCAATTTATTGGATCTCGACAACACTGGCAAACGTTGCGGGCATTCAACTAGTGAACTTATAAAAAACTGTGTCTAACCTCTGATAAAAAAAACATCGCCTCGTTGTTGGTACTAAATCAAGTACTCTGCCCTAATTTTGAATTACCACATTGACTTAGCTCCTATTTTCCCGCTAATCTTTCAGTTGGGTCATGCCCTCTGAACCCACAAATTCGATCCCATTGAATATTTGTTGCATCTGAACACACAAAATACTGTTTTCAAAATCCCTCAGGTACCAGTCAAAGTTAAGATACGGAATGTAGTATAGGATCCCAGATACTAATACCATCTGAACCTCGTTCACATATGCAGAGGTAAGGCAACTTGTTAATCAACTTACGTCACTGTCGGTCTATAGTGCACAGTGGTCAGAATATATCGGGTCACGTGCCATCTCTCCTCCACACATTGGCACAAAAGCAATTGAACGCTTCAATGGAGAGTTTAGAAGCACCAGAGGATTTTTAATTCCAGATAATGTCCAGCTTTAATTGAATACTAACTTATTTAAGTAGAACCGGTTTATTTTCTGGTCTTTACAGGTTTATAGTATGTACTATGTTTTTCTAGAACTTTAATATTTTTACAATAATATTAGCAGCCGGTTGGGGACTCTTTCACCTGGTAGAGATCTGGAGCAGTTGAGTTATCTATAGATCGCTTGCCCTGGGTTCTTTTGTATTTTATAAAGAGATGTTGTTTTTGTTAATAAATGTAGATTATCTTATACAACCTGTTTTGTTAAGCATGATATTAATTTAAAACACACATCCGGAATCGCATATACAAATTTTAGAGGTGGGTTTAAAACCGGTAGCTTGAATATTTGACCAGTAAATAATAAATATTTTTTACATTTTTATTCATCAAACCAGCGGCAATGCCGCTTAGTCAGTTTAACTGGTACCTATTCACGCGATGAATGAATACAATTTGTTTTCCTATTTTATACAGGCTGTTTCATTGATATTATTTGGACTTGATATTAAGTTTTATAGGAAATGCATTTTTTTTTCTTTTGTAACGATTTAAACCAAAAACCTATACAACAATACTAGCCATTAGCCCTACCCGTGTTTTCATTTAATGACGTGCATAAGAAAACACGTAGTATAATTTATAATATCGAAAAGCTTCGAAAATAATTAAGTCAGCAGAGTTTGTAGAGCATAAAGTTCGATCAAGAAATGAGGTTTAGAACTTTTTCATTCCATGTCTAAAACTTTCGCGTTGTTTTTCAGGTAGGGTCTGCAATTGATTCGACAGCCTTGAATTCTTAAAAACTTTCCTAATTGTTTATAAAATCTTTTCACTCGAAACTCCTCAGCTAAAGCCCTATTTTACGGTTTTCAATTTAGGCTAATTAATAAATCTATTCAATTTAGTTTTGGTTTGTTTGTCAGCCTGTCATTCCCTCGGCGTTTGTCACTTGGCTTACCTTCGCCTGTCAACTGAGCTGGGATTATACAATTGGTACTTTGGTAGGCAATTAATAATTGAGACAACTGTCGTTCAGTTGATAGATGCCTTGAATAAATGTAGCAGGCAGTATTGCTTGTGAAAGAAAAGGTGCTATTAAACGGTCCATGTTTTACGGCAGTATCGCCCGGTCACATCTAATGTTCTCATTTTAGGGCTTAAGCGGTAAATGGTTGGTTGCAAGAAAACAACAATTCTAGAACATAAAGAGAGAACATGTATTGTCGTTATGATAGAATGCAATCAGTAGGGGGGATATCGTTGAAAAGGGGAACATGACAATCCGATGCAGTATCCACACTAATTTATAAATTCAAAAGTGACTGTCCTTCTGTCTCTATGTCTGTTTGTTACGCTTTCACGACTAAACTGCTAGACCGATTTTGATGAAATTTGGTGTGCATCCTTCGTAATCCTTTCACGCCTTGTCATCTGAAGGAACACTTCGAATTCCTTTGTTGCACAAATTCCCGAACACTCCGATCCTCTGAAAACCTCCTTCTCAAAACCCCGTTGCATAGAACCAGACTCTATGGAAACTCCTTTTCCGTCCAAGCTGTCCGATTATGGATCACCTTACCGGTCTCCATTAGATAATCCCCCCCCCTCACCTTCCGTATTTAAAAACAAAGCAAAATTTAATTCAAAAATGTAATAATATATTTTTTTAAATAAGTACGAGGCATGCCTTTTAAGTTCTGTCGTTTCCATATTTTCCGGCAATTTTGAATTTGGAACTGTTCTATATTCGAATGTGTTTACATTTTGAATCTCAAAACAGTTGAAAGTATTAGGATTAATGCTATTGTTTAGTCACAGTTTCGATTTGAATCTGTCAGGTCACGTACGAAAATGAATCTTTCTAAGGAAAATGTTCGTGCAATAATTTTCTACAACTTTAGAAGAGGCCTGACACGGCTTCAGTGTTTAGAAGAGCTAACATATGTGTTCAGTGATGTAGCCCCATGTCTGCGGACTGTCGAACGCTGGTATTTAGAATTCCAGCGTGAACATACTAGTGTTAGTGACAGATTTCGCGAAGGACGCCCAAAATCCGCCTTCACTGAAGATAACATCATTGCTGTGAGACAACTAATTCTCGAAGATCGTCATGTGACGTATCGAAAGATAGAGGCTCTATTAGGCATCTCAGGGACAACCATTCAGAAGATCTTGCATGAAGCGCTTGGTGTGAGAAAGCTAGTTTGCCGTTGGATACCGCATCTGCTTTCCGACGATCACAAGGCGGCCCGCGTCAGATGGTGTAAGAAAACTCTGCAAAGGTTCAACCGAGGGGAGTCAAATCACGTCTACGACATCATAAGTGGTGACGAATCTTGGATCTATGCCTACGATCCTGATACCAAACAACAATCTACAATCTGGGTCTTTCAAGACGAGCCAAAGCCGACTAAAGTTGTTCGTTCTCGAAGCACTTCAAAGAAGATGGTGGCCACGTTCGTTGGAAAAACCGGCCATGTTGCGACTATTGCACTTGAAGATCGTAGAACGGTTAACGCAGAGTGGTATACTACAGTTTGTTTACCACAAGTCATCGCCGAACTTCGAAAATCTAACTCAAAGCGACGCATCATCCTGCACCACGACAACGCAAGCTCACACAGCGCTCGTCAAACGATTGAGTATTTGAAGCAGGAAAAAGTAGAAATTCTTGACCATCCTCCATACAGTCCTGACCTAAGCCCTAACGATTTCTTTACATTTCCTAAAATTAAGAAAAGTCTTCGTGGTCAAAGGTTCCAGTCCGGTGAAGAAGCAGTCGACGCTTTCAAGACAGCCATTTTGAACACCCCACTTTAGAGTGGAATAAATGTTATAATAACTGGTTTGAGCGAATGGAAAAGTGTTTTAAGCTACGTTGTGAATACTTTGAAAAACAATAAAAAGTACTATAAGGTTCTAGATGTGTTTTTTTCTTCAAACGACAAAACTTAAAAGGCATGCCTCGTATATAAGTAAAGCTAGATCGAAAACTTTTATCTCCATGAAGAGTCGTGATTCATTCATCTGATCTATAATATTATTATTATGTATGTATGCAAGTACATATTTATTTGTTTTTTTATATGATATTTATTTATTTACAATTATTTATGTACCTAATATGTATGTATTTAAGGTTAAGTAATTTTTATTTTTCTATTATTAAGTTTATTCTTCTTACACCTCGACCAATCTTCCATTAAGCAATGATCCTCTCCATCCAAAGGTTGTCTGGAAGAAATAGCTTTGTTTATCGATAAGACCGCCCATTATGCTTACATTTATTTGTTTTCATTTTATTTCTAAATCTGTTGTAACTAGCTTGTAAGGTATAATAAAGAATTTTCATTCATTCATTCATTCATACAGATAGTTTATGACCGGGATTGAGACATAGGCTTCTTTTTACCCGACTGCGTAGGAGGGTAATGTTGTTATTGACAAACCACGCGTGCAAAGTTCCGGACAGATCAGCTAGTTTTTATAAAAGCATGGCGCTTCTGGTTCATCATTTCAGGTTCAGGTGTCGTTCGGAAATATTTTACAACCTTTGGTTGGTGGTTTCTACCTTTGTTTCGGACAGTTCTGATTTCAATATGATAGTTAGATCCACATTTTTAGTTTATGCTGAGGTGTCTTATGTGAGAATTCTTAAAACGAAATTGAATGAGACCAGTCATTATGTTTTAAACTTTCTTGTTTCAGGTAAGTGTCCATATGACGTCACTCACTTTGAAATAACCACAGAAGATAACCAGTAAGTACCTTTGATTTAAAATGGTTTATGTAAAATTTCAACACAATTTACAGAAATGAAATGAAAGAAAAAATGTCTTCAACATTTTTTCTAAGAAAACACAGTCCTATAATAAGTATTTGTTAATTGGTTTTTACAACTTAAACACGAACGGGTTTCGACCATTCCAGACTTTATAATTATCAATGACAAAATTGTACGCTGTGTCTTCAGTCCATTGCGCTGAGTTGCCAGGCAAAGTTGCGATGCCATTGCCCGGGCGGCCAAGCTCTATGTCAGGCATAAGAGTTCGCCCGGGTCAGAATAAGACCAAGTATTAATGTTTGGAAATTATCAGCATCTTAGTGTTTTATAATGTAGGTACCTACAAAAAAAATATATATTTCTGGACTTTTCACACAGCGCTATCTAGCGTACACAGTGCTATTTTTTATGTTGTTTGTAAATACATACTTATAATATATTGAGAAACAACCAGACCCGGAACAAATATTTGTAGATCGTGCAAACATTTGTTCCGCGGCGGGAATCGAACCCGCTACCTCCTGCGTCTCAGCCGGCTATTCGCCCACTGCACCAAGGAGGTCGTCAAAACACAGTAGAAAATAAATGAAATTAAACTAAAACCATTCAAAATATTACATTTATCGATGATGATCGGTTATTGACTATTACGCTTTGAAATTGATTTCATTACAATCTATTACTAAAAAAATTACTTGCTTAAGTTACGTCTACCTACATGCGAATATGCTTAAAGTTACGTCATTTATAAATCACTTACAGGATGTCAATATTCAGACACAAGCCTCTTGTCACAAGAGATTGAAGGAAAAGTGTTTGATGGATGATGTGGAGTGAACGCCTGTTAATAAAGTGTTGGCAAACATGAAATCGCTGATCTTTCGCGGCGTCACTTATCGCAGGCGTTGATGAAAATGTTTTCCAATAAACCATTCATATCTTCTATGTAACATTTGTTTTATCACCTGTAGATGGAACAAGCATAGGGCCCACCTGATGTTAAGTGGTAACCATCGCCTATAGCAAAATATTTCCCCTACGTCCATCAACTTGAGAAATATACTCGTAGGTGATAAGCCTCATGAGCCTGTAATTCATCGGCAACCATACCCTTCAAACCTAAACACAGCAATGCTGCTTGGTGGAAGAAATAGTTATGGTGGAAGTACTTCCCCGACCCAAAATATTCTAGTGATACGACTTAATAGATGTATGTCGTGATCAATGAATGAATGTAGACAAATATTTGTAAATCATGCAATTTAGGTTTGTGTATTGTTCGGAAAGTAGGGCAAGAAGTAGGTACACAATGCAAACTATGTGTACGATAACAATTGAAAATAATACTTAGTAGATACCTTGTTATCATGACAATTAAAATACGATTAATGATATTTATTTATGATAAGATATCGTATAATGCGAATCTTCAAGTACCTACTTTTGCCTGTATTTTAGACTAGCTGTTGCCGGCGACTTCCTACACGTTACACTACTAAATGTGTAGATAACCTAGAAATAAAGCTGAACTCGTTGTTGCAACTTGACTTAACACCCCATTTTTATCCCATGGGAACTGATTTATGGGATAAATGATAGCCTATGTGGCAATCCAGGTTATAATCTACATATATACCAAATTTGATCGAAATCGGTTCAGCTGTTACGGCGTGATTGAGTAACAAACAAACATCCAAAATTTCGCATTTATAATGTTAGTGGGATAATTCTTCCAACGGTTTTGCTCGTTATTAATTTCAACTTATCTTTGTAAAAATCTTATCTTTGTCTCACACCATTAATTTTTGTAAATCATAGGTACCTACAATAGGCGGCCTTATCGCTAAAGGTCTTAGATAAAAAAATGTAGATGGAAAACATCATTAATTTGTACAATTAAATAGAGTTCAGCTGAAACCTTTTCCGTTAAAACTTTACGGACGGCTTTAATATGTACTATTAGTATTAATTAATCCCTTGATGACTTTTGTTTAAGTACATAAGCCCAGCTAATCCCCAATAAAAGTGCTTTTGATAAATAACCACCGATAAAAAAGTAATCAGTTTTAAAACTTAACAAGGATAGGTCATCAACTCATCACGGGACGCTCGACCTATGATGACCAATGCAGCCGAAAAGTTGACACTTACGGTGGAACTGGTCCACAATTTGAAAGTCGCTCGGCGAGCAATGGAAAGGGATTTCTCTGAAGGATATAACCCGAAACGAGTTTATTCGACAGAAAACCAAGGTGATTGACATAGCTTAGAGGGTCAGCAAGCTGAAGTGGCAGTGGGCCGGTCATATATCATATATAGAAAGCTGGTAAATCGTTTAAAGGGCAAGGTGTACGCTTTTATAACAAACTACCAGTAAAAAACAAAAATTGACAATCTGAAAACGTAATTAAACAAAATCTTTGTAAAAAAGCCTAAGATATTTAGATTATTTCTAAATATTATTTATATGATATAGAAGCTTGGGATTAAAATAGCTCCAATTCGTTCAAGAATGTTACAATCTAGTCGTAATTTATTTTCTTTATTGTTATATATTCTAAAAGGGTCATTAAAAAGTACAACCAGCCTTGTTTCTTGCCTTTCTTTCCTGGCTTGTTCGCGAAGGAACAGGCAGTACATTTTTTTTGTGTTCAAAGTGATCCTTGTGATTTTAATGAATGAAAAAGATTTTGATTTTATATCTGCCGCAGAACCGAGAACCGTTGGGGTAAACGTGATCACGCCTAACCAAGCAAATGGTAGGGCTCACTCCGGCTAGATGGAGTGACGATTTGCGCCTGGGAGAAACCTACGTCCAGCCATTGGACTGCTTTAGGTTGATGATAATGATTAGATAAGAGAAAAGCCTGATAAAAAGTAAATCCCAAAGATTTTAAAAACTCACTGTAATACCAAAACATATTAAATACTACGAACGCTATTAGTCTATTTTATTATAGCTAGAAAAAATTCGATAAAACAAAGTGAGCATAGCATTATTATCAATTCTTACTCATCTGCAATAAACGCGTATTTATAGGGTTTTACGGGACGCATTTGAGATAAGCACTCGCTCTTCCATTTTAAGAGGGTGCCAAAATATGATGCGCGTTTTTATTCAAAGCTGTGAAGACTTACAAAAAAGCTTTTTAAAACCCAGGAGTTTTTCTCTCGGCTTTGATCGTCTAGTGACTCTCGTTAACATTTTAGGAAAGTCACAATAACACATTTTATACAATAACACGAAGTGTCTAAATTTTCTCAGCTATGTACTTATAGCATTATCCCATACTTTCACAAACTTTAAACTCAAACTCAATGTTATATTAAGCTCCGTCCCACTGCTGCAGATCTCCCCCAATCCTTTCACTATGTCTTTGGCGATGTCTTACCAGTCTTTCTTATTTCTTTTTAATATTCATATATTAGTTAATTTCCCCCATGTGCAAATGGGGGTTCAGGGATCCCAGCCAAACGCAATGCGACTGTGGTGATCCTGCACAGTCGATGAAACACCTGCTAATGTGCCCTTTGTGCCCGAACACCTGCACAATGGAAGACTTAAAAATGGCTTCTGACGCCATCAATGTAGCCAAGTACCTATCTAACACAATATAAGTAGAGCTATTGACACGCTAAGAAGAAGAATTAATTTCCTCCTCGGCCAATCCAGAAAAGCATTTCACTAACGTGCGTGCTTATTTTCTTGAGCGCCTAAACATTTCATATTGTTTTATTAAAAACAAAATATTCTAATTATTTAACGACAATTAGGAAAAGATCCATAGATACTTCTACTGAATCCATCATAAACATCGCCATCATCCACAACCTGCCCTCATCTGCTCCGGACGTCTTACATCTGTACCTCCATTGGTTACATATTTAACCCTCCCCTCATTCTTCATTTGGTCAAATAGTTATCCTATAATTGCAGGAACACATTGATTTTAAGATTGCATAAGTTCATCATGTTTAGTGATTTCTATGACGTCCAAAGCATTAGATTATTTTGATCCAATCATATTCAGTGAAAATAGCTCTCCAAGATAATATCAAGATAAGACAAAAGCTTCGTATTAATACGAACCAACTGAACACAATACGGCTATTTACTAGATTGTGTCATTGTATTGTGACTCAGACACAGAGGGGTAATATAGTGACGAGTAACGTGTGATAGATGGACACGGAACGCGATAAGCTCTCTGCGATGCAGCACTATTAGTTAACTGTTGATGTGATAAACCGATTTTCATTGGTGATTGATAAGACATTGCTACTTTTAGGTTACTTATCTATTTTTGAAGTGAAAACTTCTTTAGCCGCGTTGAGCATTTTTTGAGATGGAAAAAAACGATTGAACTCGCGACACTGTTACCGTTACCGACACCTTTCCTAACGATTCAAAAAATACACACGTAATTAATTGTTCATGTTTTCACTTCTGCCGGCACTCCCGGCGGAGTGCCACTTTTTTTTTAAATTATGGGCTATTGTTTGACCACGATCTCGCCTGATGGTAAGCGATGATGCAGTCCACGGTGGTACACGCTTGCCTAGAAGAAACCTATTTACTCGCGGCTTGAAGGTTGTAATTAACAGGAAACACAGACTCAGGCAAGGCGTTCCACTTCTTGGCGGTGCGCATAATAAAGGTGGAAGAGTTTTGTGCGTACGTGTGTACCATACTATGTGGCGTACCGCAGAGCTTCTGGTTGTCCGATGATAGAATGGGAATGGTGGGATCAAATAGAAGAGTTCCGTCGCACCCTCTCCGAAATGCATCCGATAAAAAACCGAGAGGCTTGCAACCTTTCGACGATGCTCAAGGCTGTGGAGCCTTGCATCTGTTATGTCATCATTTCAAATGAGCTTCTTTTGAACATTTTCATAATGATATCTGCATTTTTACTTAGAAAACTTTCTTAAATAGGTACAATACAAAGTCAAGTTAAAGAATTATGATAATCATGTATTTAATGTTAAAATTAACAAAAAAATTACCTAAATTTATGAAGGCTTTAGATTTGAACGTTCAAGATTCGTTAATCTACATTCTGCTACATCTCAATCTACATTCGTACTGTAGACAGTACAAACTTTTTATGCCAAAGAAGAGTGTTTCAAAGAAGCTTGTCACCAATGTTTGATAGATGATGGTTTCAGCCAGCGTTTGTCAATTCCAATTGTCAATCATTTTGTAATCTCTAATAATCTAATTTATAATTTTCACAAATTTTTAGAAGCTACCTCGTATTTAGAATCAAAATGACGATCATAATCGAAGAATCCGAGGAAATCCCCTGCTCGCACTGCGAACTTCTCCGCAAATCCTTCATTATGATCGCCGTATCAGCCGTGCTGCCGATGGTCGTTTTCGCTGCAATACTCCTGCTATCCACCACTGGCACCATGAACTCTTACATGCAGAACGCTACCAGTGTGGTCGTAGAATTCGTGTTCAGCCTTCTCTACGTTCAGCTTTTCGTCGCCACTTCAATTTTGATTGTGAGTTTTATGAAGAGGAGACACCCGATTCTTAAATACCATTATTGGTACGCCCTCTTCCATATGTCAGTGATGGTTTTGCTTATATGCTCCTGTTTTGCGATGACAGTCGTTAATGAAGCGCATAGTCTGTGCGGACTGGTGTTCTTTGGTGGTGGATTGTACTTTTACGGAGTGTGCAAGTTTTTGGATACCAAGCGATATATTTGGTGGAATTTGAGAAGAGCTTATTAAAATATAGATTTTGATTGTTTATTTTATTAAAATAATTTACATAAAATGGAACCTTGGCTTGTAGCGAATAATTTATCGAACTATATTCGCCTCGAACTGAGATCTCGTGAGTCTCCTATAAAATCTAAAACTAGTAGTTCGCCCCGAACTGAGATCTCGCGAATCTCCCAAAAAACAAAATAAATATTATTGTTAGGACGACTCGCACAACGATGCCTAAACGTATTTAGTGGCTAAATATGATTTAAGGTGTTGTCAAATCATACCAATACGTCAAATTTAAACATGTTTGGTCGCTAAATAAGTTGAGTGATCTTTGTGCATGCCGGCCTTAATCTTTGACTACTAAACTAGTGCCACGAAATACATAACCAAATTACTTGACCTACAGTTTCATTCAAATTAGAGGTAACGAGGGTTCATGTAAATTGGTCACTCTTTTTAGGGGTAGAATTATGGATTTCAGACTTTTCCCTACATTTGTGTCACTAAACCTACACGCATACCAAATTTTTGTACTGTGGGGTAACTTGTGTACCCTGTGAATTTCGTCAGAATAAAATAACTTAAAAACTGCAAGGCTTAAACTAAAAGTAAAAACGGGGTCAAAATGTACTGATGAAGAACTTTCATTAGACGTTCCACTTGACCTGATAGTGTCGTAGTTTTTTACCCCTCTTGAACGCCAATATTTCAACAAAACCCCCATATCTTTGTACAAATAAACATACATATATGCAACTTATACAGACTTAATTAAAATCATATATCACAATAGTACCGCCAACATAAAGCTCAACTCCATCGGCCCACTGTTTCATATTAAGAAGGGAGTGAAGCAAGGAGACCCGCTTTCTCCCAAAATTTTTACTAGTACCTTGGAAGAGATCTTCAAAACCCTAGCAGACTCATGGACCACAAAGGGAATTGTCATCCGAGGCAAACGCTTGACAAATTTGCGGTTTGCGGATGACATAGTACTTTTTGCACCTACTCCTTCAGAACTGCAACAAATGCTCCAAGATCTGAGCGCGGCAAGTCTTGAGGTTGGGCTTCGAATAAATCAGTCGAAGACGAAGATCATGTCAAACAGCACGAAACGTAAGGTCGAGGTAGATGGACAGGTAATACAGTATGTCGATGAGTATATTTACTTGGGCCAGTTAGCTAGCTTCGGAAACAGGCAAGATAAGGAAATCGATCGCCGTATCGAGAATGCCTGGAAGAGCTACTGGTCCATGAAGGAGCACATGAAGGGTGACCTTCCTCTGACACTTAAGCACCAACTCATCGAAATGTGTATCCTGCCCATCCTAACTTACGGTGCGCAGACATGGTCTCTGACTGAAGCCCAGAAGTCAAAGCTCAAGATTTGTCAAAAGGCAATGGAGCGCAGCATTCTCGGCTTTAAACGTGTCGACCGAGTTCGTAACACCATGCTGCGCTCACTTACCGCCATTGTAGATGTAGGGAGGAGATCGGCTGGACTTAAGTGGGACTGGGCGGGCCACGTTGCCCGAATGCACTCCGAGAAATGGGCCCATATTGTGACACCATGGACGCCTGAAGACGGAGGGCGACGTCGGGGTCGGCCGAGAAAGCGTTGGCGGGACGATTTGTTCACCTTCCAAAGAAGATGGTGGGAGATAGCGACGGATAGGGATACTTGGAGGGACTTGGGGGAGACCTTTGCCCAGCAGTGGGACGAGATAGGTTAGGGGGAAAAAAATATGTATAAATTTTTACAACCATCTCAAACATTTCAAGCCTAGACGGGACTTGAACCAGCAACTTCCTCTTGATACGAGGATGCACTATCCAACTGTGTTACCAGGCCATGTCACGTCAGGGTCAAAATTAGTGAGATGATTCAGATTACGACTGAAGCGTCGTTAGCTTTATCTACAGGAAAACTTTTACAGTTTATCTTGGAATTTTCCGTATGCGTTCGGATAACACCATAAAAAATAAAAATACCATATACATATTAAAAATTCAAAAGTTTGGATATTTGGAAGGATGTTTGTTTCTCCTTCACGCTAAAAGTTGGGGCATAGGTTGATGATGACCTGGAACAGGACATAGATATTGATATATTGATATAGCATTTATTTGTAACATCGAGCACTATTTACATAGGCTACTTTTAATCCCATAAATCAGTTCCCGTGGGTTGTAAATGCGTGCGAAGCCGCGGGTGGCATCTAGTCTCATATATTCTGTAGGTACGCTGGTATCAATGTAAGCCTTGTGGTTTCCTTTGTGACAGTAGTTCCCGGTTTATAAACAAAGTCCTTGATGAGGGGGTAGGTATACTCCCAAGATGTAATCTGATCTAATTTTGCCTCTGATCTAACATCGGCGTCACGTCTCGAAATCGAGTGCTCCTGATTAGAGGCCAATCTTGGCTATAGAATTAATTTAGCCAATTAGATACAGGCTAATACAATGAACGTGCTTGACTGCCGTGCCGTGGCGTAGACGATCATACGATTATAATGTGCTGCGTTAGTAATTGTAACTACTGAATATATTATTACTAGCTTACGCATGCGGCTTTGCACGCGTGTTTTGTCAATAAAAAGTAGCCTAAGTTTCAATTCAGATCATAAATCCATAACAATATTATAATTTCGAAAGTAATTCTCTCCCTGTTTATTACGTTATCACGACTAAACGGCTGGACCGATTTCAAAAAAAAGGTATGTATCATGATTCTGACCGGGATTGAGACAGGCTACTTTTTACCCAACTGCACAGAAGGTTAATGTTTTTACTGATAAACCACGCGTGAGAAGCCACGTGCGGACGCTTGTCTATCTATATACCAAACATCGAAATTGGTTCAGCTGTTTAGTCGTGAAAATCTAATAGGCAAACAATAGACAAAAAGGCAAAATAATTTCTAATTTCTATTTTCAATGGATGTTTAAACGCGGTAACATAAGGTTGATAATTTGGACTACAAATGATTTCTCACTGTCATGGCCCAAGTGCTCAAAATGAATTCATCTTCATTCAGCGTATCAACAAAAGAGAATTTCACGTGCAAATTACGAAGCTGTTATGTAGCTTAAATAGAACAGCTTAAACTTTTTTTGTTAATACTTTGGAGATGGAACAAGCCTATGGCCCATCTGATGTTAAGTGGTAACCATCGCCTATAACAAAGTTTGCCACGTAGGTCACGCTCCGTAGAAATGTGCCCTACGATGCACTGCCCTGCGTCCATCAACTTGAGGCATACAGGTGTAAAGCCTCATGTGCCTGTAATTTCACCGGCAACCATTCCCTTCAAACCGAAACACAGCAATGCTACTTGGCGGTAGAAACAGGTATGGTGGTAGCACTTCCCCGGGCGAGCCTTTTCACAAGACACTCTACTCTTCTTACTTTTGATACTACTGTGTTCAACCTCGGCCAAAATCATACTTACTTACTTACTAGTGGTTCGCCCCGAACTGAGATCTCGCGAGTCTACCATAAAAACAAAAAAAATATTATTCGTAATCTTTGACTATCAAAATAGTGCCACGAAATTAAACCAGCTAACTTCATGTTAATTGGTTCTCTTTTATGGGGTACAAACTGCAGTTATTCTAGATTTCAGACTTTTGCCTATATTTGTGATACATAAGCTACACACATACCAAATTACAGCACTGTGGGGTCACTGGTGTAGCCTGTGAATTTTGTTAAAGTTTTGTTTTTATTATGGCTAATAACTCAAAAACTACAAAAATTTTACGAAAAGTAAAAACGGGGTCGAAATGTACTAATAAAGATCTTTCATTTGAAGTCTCACTTGACCTAATAGTCTCATTTTCATTTTTTTACCACTCTTGAACCCCAATATCTCAACAACCCCCCAAAATTGTTAGTACATTGAGTCACACCAAAATTGTGCCATCATTATCACCTATATACCAATTTTCACGATGAACGGATAAACGCTTCGAAAGTTATCATCGGACAAACAAACATAGGTAAACAAACATACAACGCCAATTTGCCCAAGTTGATTTGGAGATCTCGCTTCGCTCGATCAACTAATATTACTACTGGTTCGTCCCGAACTGAGACCTCGCGAGTCTCCCATAAAAACATAAAAACACGATTCACAATGATCGGATCATAGCTTCTAAAGTTATCCTCAGACAAACATACAAGTATATACATAAATACATACATACATACAACGCCGATTTGCCCAAATTGATTTGGAGATCTCGCTCGCTCGTTTAATAAATACGAATGTGAGTTTGTTTATTTGTTTGTTACGATTTCACGTCGTGATGTACGAACGTATTTCAATGAAATTTGGTATTTATCTACATAAATTATTACTTGGATTAAAATATATCCTACTTTTTATTTACGAAGCATACTCGTAGCACAAAGGAGGGCACATAGCCCAAAGAACTGACAGTTGTTGGGGCAGAAAGGTTCTCGAGTGGAACGCACTGGAAAGCGCAGCGTAGGACTAGATGGAAGGAGTCCTGTTAACCCCACTAGATCGAAAAAAAGACCTGATAAAGGCTGCTGGGAGTCATTGGGTGCAGGCCGCACAAGATCGGTCGCTCTGGAAATCTATGGAGGAGGTCTATGTTCAGCAGTGGACGTCTTTTATTCTGATATGATGATGATGTACAAACCACACGACCGAAGCCTCGAACGCCAGCATTTTTTTTTTCTAATTCTGGTAGAATAATGACCATGAATCGCCGAATAGCTTCTTGGGTTACTTAGTATAAATAAAAAAGTTACCCAAAAGCTTTGTGTGTGCAACAGCTATCCTTTTATAAGCTAGGTTTATAATGAAACAGGTAGATAATTAAGTTTATTGTTATACAGAACGGGAGCAAATTGAAATCGTCGAGTGCAAAATTCGATAAAACCGAAATAAATCTACATATTAACGAATCTTATTATTTCGATGGAACTCATCGTGTTCCTAACAAAGTTAGTTGAAGAGCGGGCTGGTTTTATGCTTTTACTAATTTCAACATCATCATACCCTCCTGTCCACACAAACATTTATTAAATAAATAACGCTATCTAGTGGCAAACTAAGCAATGATTGTGCTATGGGAACCAGATAACTGCGTAGTGCGAGGAGACTCAGTGCGGGGCGGATCCTACCCACTCTGATGAAGGTTCCCGAATTAAACCGAAACATTTTTGGTCTTATCTAACACCGATAAATCAGTATAGGTATTTATAATAATGACAGATAACTCATGAACTTACTATTTTTTTTGTTAAAACTTACTCATAATAAATATAATTTAGAATATAGAGAATCCCCACCAGTGGGAATGTAGCAGAGGGGGTTTCAAGGATAATTTATACAATAAAAATATAGAGAAACGGCCAGACCCGAAACAAATATCTGTATCTTTTATATTTTGTGGTTGTTGGGATAGAAAGGTTCTCGAGTGGAGATCACACACTGGAAAGCGCAGCGTAGGTCGGCCCCTCAATATATGTAAAGATGACCTGATAAAGGTTTCTGGTAGCCGTTGAGTGCAGGCGGCACAATCAATGGTGGATGCCGAGGATACGAGTATATTCAGTAGTGGACGTCCTAAGAATGATATGATGATGCAAACATTAGTCCTGCCACGGCAATCGAATCGAATGTTTTGTCTCAGCTATCTACTCACCTATCTTGTCACACTTTTACTGATCTTTAACCGACTTCAAAAAAACAGGAAATAAGGGTTTTTTTTGTTTTTTAAATATATATTTGTAACCTCAGAACTCCGTCATTTATCAACCGATTTAGAAAACTCTCGTAACTTAGTTTGATTTTTTCTGTAATATTTTTGTTAATGGTTTTTGTTATTTTTCAGCCAGAGAATCACTACGTTTTGTCAATTTTATCGTGCACCAACATTTTCCACTATAAATCCTGCTAAATATTATAAACGCGAAAGTTTGTATGTACCTATGTATGGATGTTTATTACTCTTTCACGTCGGAACGGCTGATCGGCTTTGATAAAATTTGGTACGTACGTAGATCATAACCTGGATTAGCACATAGGCTACTTTTTATGGGCAAACCACACGAGCGAAGCTGCGGGCGGAAGCTTGTGTTAGATATTTTCTAACAAGGCGTAACGCTTCAATATTTCCTCCACAACTTTGGTACGTCCTAATTTCGAGGTTATGTGTCCCATAATCGGATTTACGTCAGGGTCCGGGCGAATTTGCATAAACTTAGCCACAACTATAGAATTAGCCTTTTGTGTCAAATTGCGTTCATGCACTGTTTATTTATGTTTAAGGAAGGTTTATGGGGAATTTGATAACATATCTTTGGGTCTATAGGGAGGGCTTCATAGGGTCTACGAGGGCCAAGTGTAAAAACATTGGAAACATTGGATCTGTGCAAAATTATAAACTAGAAATTGTGATTTACTAGCTTCTGCCAGCGGGTTTGCACGCGTAGTTGGTCAGCAAAAAGTAGCCTATGTGTTAATCCAAGTTATAATGTACGTACATACCAAATTTCATCTAAATCAGTTCAGCCGTTACGACGTGATTGAGTAACAAACAAATAAAAACACATCCAAACTTTCGCATTTATAATATTATTATGATTTGTCTGTAGTCTCAGTAAATCATCATACTCGTATCAGACTTTACCTACTCCTAGGTATACCAGTTGCCATCCGTACTATTATATTATACTTCGATCAACAATTATACACCTAGATAAAGGGTAAGCGCAAAAAATCCGTCTCGGTAAATAACAGTTCACTTGCGGCGTGAGCTCTTATTTTTTTTAGTCAGGTTGAAACACAGCCAACGTAACACGTACCACAATGCCTCAATGCGCATTTAAAAATTGCAAAAATAATGCCCGGAAAAGCAATTTATCAGCCGGAGTGTCTTACTTTCGGTAACTAAATGTGGCATAAGTTATATTTTAAGCTTTAAACTGACGATTAGTATGAATTTTTTAACAATATTGCCGATTTTAAACAACCGCTAAGAATGTTTGGCCAACGTCAAACGTGTGATATAGCGTTGAGCCAACAGACGCCAATAGCAAACAGAAACGAAATAAAACGATGTAGCTCGCAAGACAATAACAGGAAAAAGTACTTTATTTATTACTTTATAAGGTTGGTTTCACAATAAATGTTATATAACCTACGTCTTTTCATTTTTAAGTGACAGGTGTAATTTATTACTTTGTTTGTTTTTTGAGACGAATGATCGTAACATTTAAAAGATTTGTGACTTTATTACAAGGTACAGTGATTATGATTAGGTTGAATTTAAATCTTTTGTCTCATTCTATTGGTAAACGAATATAGCTGTATATTTATGTTTACGCGGACAGCATTTAACTTTGATTTTGTTTAAGATCCGTTATCTAGTTGTATTGTTGATCGAAGATATTATAGTAACGTATTTTAGTCAATTGTACCAAAATATAGAAAAATTAAATGTGACGAAAAGTTATATATTTTACAATAACATGTTATATTATATGTTATAAGTAGCTTATTATAACGAAACAGATATCTGTATCTTTATATTATATTAATTTTAGCAGTCGGGGTCGAAAGGTGGAGTGGAGACCACGCACTGGGAAGACACCCTACAGATACAGAGAACGGAAGGAGCATAAACTCATTCGCAGCCTTTTAATAAAACCGGGTTAATTAGCCTTAAACTTATTAATATTAAAACAGCGATTATAACACGAAATTGCTTTTAAACTTGTTGTAGTTTTAAAACTCTTTTTTCAGTAAACTCTGTAGATTTAACTCGGTCAGAACTCGTAACTTCCGAGAAGTGTTTGTGCGATGAACAAATTTGGGTAACTTTTTAACGCACCCTCATCAAATCATGTTTCGCAACAGGCGCTTTTCACGCCTTTAATAATTTTTTTTATGGGATAGGTACTCTCTTGAATTTTGAAGTACTGATACCTTGAGCGCACGGCTGAAGCTGAAACTGGACTTTTTTTGGTATATTGACAGATAAATCAGAATTTTAGAAAGGCAGACAAATATCAGGTTTAGAGACACCCAGGAGTAGGTTCATGTGGGCTAGTTTTTTTAAAGATCTTCGTTTGACCGCAATCTCACCTGATGGCAAGCGATGATGTGGTCGGATAAAGCACGAAGATCTATAAGACACCTATTCACTCTTACCTTAAAGAGTTCGGATTGTAGTCTAGAAAAACGGACGACGGTAAAGTGTTCCATGCCTTAGCTGATGGTACTGAGCCGATAAGATAAATAAATAATAAATAAATAAATATTGCTGGACATTTCACACAGTGCTATCTAGCCCTAAACTAAGGAGAGTTTGTACTATGGGAACCAAATAACTGATAGAATACTTATATACTTTTTTGTAAATACATACTTATAATATTAGGTCTTTACCTATGAAATTGCCGTTTTGTATGGAATAAGTGAAAGTACTTATTTATTTAAACTTTTTTATTTCTGTTATTTAAAGTAATCACCCATGCAATCGACGCATCTTTGCCAACGCATTGGCAGTTTATTGATGCCCTTCTTGTAAAAATCAGCTGGACGGGAGGCAACAAACTCTTCAAAGGCATTTTGTACTGCCTCTCGGGAATTGAATTTTTTACCCACTAAAAAGTTGTCTAAATTTTGGAAAAAGTAATAGTCGGTAGGTGCAAGGTCTGGTGAGTATGGCGGATGAGGGAGAGCTTCCAACCCCAGCTCTTGCAGCTTGGAGACTGTCTGTTGTGCAGTATGGGGTTGCGCGTTGTCGTGAAGGAGCAGTGGGGACGACCGATTGACCAAAGTAGTAATGAAGTAGTAAGTAATGCTCATGCCGTTTTGTAAAAAGCTGTGGTGAATCACACCCGCACTAGACCACCAAACAGTGACCATCACCTTTTTAGGGGTCATTTTTGGTTTAGGGCATTGCTTTGGTGCTGAACCAGGATCTAACCAACTTGCTGAGCGCTTTCGATTGTCGAACAGAATCCATTTTTCATCGCACGTAACAATTCGGTTCAAAATTGCTTCATTTCTTTGCCTATTGAGCAGCGCGAGGCAGGTCTCGACGCGTACGTTGCGATGGCGATCGTTAAGTTCGTGGGGCACCCATCTATCAAGTTTTTTTACCTTGCCTATTTGTCGCAAATGGATCAAAATTGTTTTGATGCTAACATCAAAAGCTGCTGCTAGCTCAGCTGTAGATTGAGTTTCGTCAGCTTCCACAATCGCCTTTAATTCATCATTGTTGACCAAAGTCTCCTGGCGACCACGAGTTTTATTTTTCAAGTCAAAATTTCCAGAACGGAACCGGGAAAACCAATAACGGGTTGTGCGTTCGTTTGTACAGTTCTCTCCGTAAACGTTTTTGATGTTACCTGCCGTTTGTGTCGCGTTGGTGCCACGACGGAACTCATATTCCATAATTACACGAATTTTTAAAGTATCCATTATGACGAAAAATGTTCAAATGTCATGAAAATACAACACTAATCAATGAAAAGTCTGAGTTTGTAAAAAGAATGTCATGTTTTTAAAACAAAATTAATTTGAATTTAGAATACAAAGCTATTCCAAACTTTTTTTCTATTTGAAATGACCTGTACTGAAGAACGACAATTTCATAGGTAAAGACCTATTACATTATATTTAATTGATTCACCTATCAACATGCAAAAGTAATTCGAAGCAAAATTTGTTATTCATACTGTTTCATACATAATATTTATCTCTTTTTACCCAATTTTTGCATTTATTTTTTAATCTCGTTGTAACCCTTTGCCTGCCGGGTATATTTTTACATCGAAATATCAGCGAATAATGAATATGCATGACCCAGTGCGATGCGAATTCGGTGCTGTGATAATTGCTTTCACAGCTTTTTATCTTGTTAAAAGGTACCCAGAATGCATTGTACTGAGCGTTGACGATTTTTAACGACTATAATATTTTTATTGGTTCATATTTCGCTTTTAGGTCTGCACTCTGAAAGGCTTAATTTGATTAAAAATTGTACTTATTTAAGTGATATAAACTTGAGAGCAAAAAAATCGCACATTCATGATTTTTTGACATAACTAAAAAAAAAACAAAAAATATTATGTTTCTGTAATGCAGATTCATAGTCTATTTTAATACCTATCCAGTGGTATCTGATTTGTCTTTCAATCATTACATAAAAATGCTTTTGTGGATCAATAACAAAAATGCATGTTTAGTAAAAAATTCTTTATTCAAGTATTGGTGTCAAAGTTATGAAATTAAAAGATAAAATTAATTTAAAGTTTGTTATTAATACCGAGTGTTCCCTCCCCTAGCCTGAATCACTGACTCCATCCGTGTTTTCATTGATGTTACTAGACTTTTGATAAAGCCTTGAGGAATAGCCTCCCATTCCTCTGCGATCGCCTGTTGCAGCTCCTGTAGAGTCGATGGAGGAGCATCTCGGCCTCGAACTCTTCTTTTCAGCTCGTCCCATAGATGTTCGATGGGATTGAGGTCTGGGCTTCGAGCTGGCCACTCCATAACGGTCACATCCACCTCTTGAAGGTACTCGATCACTATGCCAGCAGTATGCGGTCTTGCATTATCTTGCATAAACAGAAAGTTTTCGCCGATAAACCCAGCAAAAGGTACGACGTGGCTCTCGAGTACTTCCTCAATGTATCGTATGGAAGTCAATCCTCTTGATTGGCGACCAGTATTCGGTCCGGTGATGAAGGCAAGCTCGGTTTTTGCTTCCATAGACATGCCTCCCCAAAACATGATTGATTCACCGCCATAGGCGACACGTTCTGTTATGCAGCATTGGGCAAATCGCTCTCCCGATCTTCTATACACCTTCCCCCGTCCGTCGTTGCCATGCAAGCACATCCTGCACTCATCAGAGAACAGGACTGCACTCCACTGCTCTTCGGTCCAATTCAAATGATCTCGAGCGAACTGAAGGCGGGCTTCTCGGTGGGCTGGGGTCAATTTCGGCCCGTTTGCTGGCCTGTGTGCAGTCAGGCCACCTTCTCTCAATCGTCTTCTGACTGTCCACCGGCTAACTTCTATTTCACGAACTTCTTGAAGTCGTTGGCCCAGTTGAACTGCGTTCAAACGACGATTTCTTAAAGATGTCGTTATAAGAAAGCTGTTATCACGCTCTGTTGTAGCACGGGGACGGCCCGATCCTTGTCGCCGTTGGTAGCCACCAGTCTCTTGATACCTCTGGTATACACGCCGAACGGTAAATCGGCTCAAACTCAATTGTCGAGCCACTTGACTTTGCTTAAGCCCCGATTCAACAAGGGCAACCACTTGAGCGGCTACTTCTGGTGTAGTATCCATTTTCGTGTTCCGTTTGAAGCCAATATCAATAGAGAACCTTTCACACTGTACGTTGGTATGCAAATGATGACCATTCCTTCAATATGCACTCTTTTATACCTGCGATAAATCCCGCCGCCGGCCTTACCTGGATCGAGCGACATAAGGGGGTCTATTGTTTTGTTGCTAATGAGTTGTTTTTAAAGGTAAATGTCAACCCTTTATCAGTTCTGCGAATGCCTAGATTATGCACTTTAATTTAATTTGATTTTAATTTGCTGTAAGCTCCAAATAAAAAAAAATTTAACTTTTAAGTAAAAATGTGCGGATGTGCGATTTTATTGCTCTCAAGTGTATGTTTTGTTAATGAAAACACGGGTAGGGCTAATGACTAGTATTGTTGTTATAAAAGGTTTTTTTCAAATTCATTATTATAGTATTTTTAACTTCCTTAATGTCAAGTCCTAAAATATCAATGAAACATTATTATAAATACGGGATTAATCACATACCGCCTCGTTTCGCACTCAATCAATACCAATGAAACAGCCTGTATAAAACCATATAAACAAATCATATTCATTCATCATGTAATTAGGTATCTAGGGATCTTCAAGTCATGAGTGAATAGGTTTCTTCTAGGCAAGCGTGTACCATCGTAGACTGCATCATCACTTACCATTAGGCGAGATAGTGGTCAAACGCTAGCCTATAATTTATAAAAAAAGGTACCTGTTAAACTGACAAAGCAGCATCGTCGCAAAAGCGCCGCCGATTTACATTAAATATTGTTTATTGGAAGTGTAAATATTCAAGCTACTGATATTAAAACCTCCACTAAAACTCCGAATGTGTATTTTAAATTAATGTTGTACTTAACAAAACAGGTTGTATATTGCTCTTGAGTGGAGATATTTACGCGTCGATGCAGTTGGCTGAAAAGAGCCGGTGGCACGAAGTTACATAGTTAAATCAGTTGGTCGGACCTCGAAGAATGATGGAAATGATCTCATACGATAGCATAAAATCAATTCGAAGCATCGTTTCATATATAAATTTGTAACACAAAATATACCGTATTTGAAGTCCTTAGGGTGCCTATCTCAAAAGCATAGGCTGCTACTACTGGCGATTTATCGACCCTCCACAGGTAGGACACAGCAAAGACAGACGGTAACACAATTTGCTGTCGTCAACCAGCATCGGTGGAAGTTAATGATGCTTACCATGTAATTTAAGGACTGATGTAATTTGGTGTTCGTCTGTCGATCGAGGGCATATATGAGATTTCACGAGTAAGGGCGACTCCAAAATTGCAGGTTATTTTATCCTTTTGTGATAAAGGAGTAAGAGCGAGTTACGCTCGGCATTAAGAGGAAATCCGGGAAGCAAGACATTTGGAAAGTAGGTATTTAACAAATCTATTGCTGTCGCGCTGTGCCCTATATGCCCTATGTGCGTGCAATAGAGACAACTGCAGGTCGGACTGATTATACCTATTTAAAATAGACGAAATCACTGTTTCGTAGTACCCTGTTTCCTCCTCCAAAACTGGACCGATTTTAAATTTTTTTTCAAATATGTAATAAAAAGGGCTTTGGCTATGTTTATACGTTTCGTTTTTTTATTTATATTCGTCAAATTTGTTGTTGTGATGTCTGAAAAGGGGCAGTAAAAATTAGCAATTTCT
The DNA here is from genome assembly GCA_963924445.1 of Philereme transversata. Taxonomy (NCBI): domain Eukaryota; kingdom Metazoa; phylum Arthropoda; class Insecta; order Lepidoptera; family Geometridae; genus Philereme; species Philereme transversata. The sequence continues at coordinate 20,506,554 of OZ004342.1, forward strand.
GTGACTTTAGAAGGTTCCTAGTTCTTATAATAATTAATTTATGGAGAAAAACTAAACGTAGGGACATGACCGTGGTACTTGTTGATTGTATGGTAAAAAAATATTTGCTCTAGTATCACTATCCAGAGAGGAAACAGGGGACTACCTTTGTATGGGCGAAACGCAGCCTAGATTTCCTCTTAACCTTTTATACCGAGTACGCAACAATGAGATCCGACCTCGGACGAAAGTTTTTGACGTCGGGGATAGAACGGTAAATCTCAAGTGAAGTTAGGCAGGACACCTGGCCAGGTGTGGTGATGGCCTATGTAGCAAAGCCTTGACCGAGTGGTGGCCGAAGTCAGGTCAGAAAACCCCGGGTCGTCCAAGGGCGAGATGGGTAGACAACATCACGAAAATCCCGGGAAACACCTGGATGAGAGACGCACAGCATAGTCCGAGTAGACACGAATCTCCAAGCAGTGGGTGCTTCCAGGTTGAAATGATGATAATATAGAAGAAAAACATTTATGAAGTACTATCTGACCCACCCCGGCTCCGCACGGATGTTTATCAAAATAAAATATAGCCTTATAGCACTCAGAGATTGTGTAGCATTCTATCATTAAAATAATTTTCAAAATCGGTTCAGTAGATAAGAGTCATAGATTCAACAAACTTTACCTCTTTATATCGTTTAATAGAAATTGAATATTTAACCATAAAACTTGCAAACGTAATGTAGGAAAACGTATTTGTAATTCGTTACCGAACAAAATATTGGTTTTTGAACGGATAAATGAGTTGAGTCTGTGAGTTTAAGTAAAAATACAAGAAGGCTGGTATTGAGATTAAAAACTTATATTAAAAAAACTTTGTATCGTTTTCTTATGAAAGTATTTTTTTTATTACGGCGGGCGGCTCTGTGGAAAAATCAGTTAATACATCGTTCTATCCATTATTTCCATTATCAACATTTATTTTAGCCAACATTTCATTATTAATCCCATATTAATTGATCGAGCGAAGCGAGGTTTTCAAAACAACTTCGGCAAATCGGTTTGATGTGATATGTATTTTTGTTTGTTTAAGGATAACTTTCGAAGCGTTGATCCGATCATCACCAAATTTGATATATACATAGGTAGGTTGTGTTGACACAATCTTGGTGTGACTAAATGGTAAAAATGTTAGAGGGTTGTTGAGATATTGGGGTTAAGAGGAGTAAAAAAAATCAGTTAAATGGGACGTCTAATAAACGTTTTTAGTTTTAGTTTAATGTAGTTTTTGAGTTATTTATTAGGCATAATAAAAACTGAACTTTGACGAAATTCACAGAGTAGGTACACCAGTGACCCCACAGTGCTGAAATTTGGTATTCGTGTAGCTTTGGTGAAACAAATATAGGGAAAAGTCTGAAATCCAGAGCAACTGCAATTTCTACACCTAAAAAAAAACAATATAACTTGAATGAAACTGTAGGTCAACTTACTTGGTTATGCATTTCATTGCTCCATTTTATTAGTTAAAAATTATAGATAATATATTTTTTTGTTTTTTGGGAGACTCGCGAGATCTCAGTTCGGGGTGAACCACTAGTACTTTGAAACCTTTAAAAGTTACTTTTGAAAAAGCTAGAAACTTGCTGTATAAACTATTATTAAAATAAGCTTAAAGTCAAAACTATCTATCTGTTGCCTTTTTCTTCGTAACGAACACAAAAAGGCAAAAATAGGAACGCATTGGACTGATTCGGAGTGAATTTAAATTAGTCCGAGTCGACACTCCACTAAAATAGTCACTAGACTGATTTTTTATTACCTCGTAGGACAGAATATATTTTTTTGAAACAACACAGTAAAAACACAAAAAAAGGTACAAAAGAGCACTTACTGTTGCTGGGAGCTGTTGGGTGCAGGCCGCACAAGAGCGATCGCTTTGGAAATCTATGGGGGAGGCCTATGTTCAGCAGTGGACGCCCTGTGACTGATATAATGATGACTTATAAAACAAACATATAAATAAATATTGCTAGACGTTTCACACAGCGGTATCTAGCCTCAAACTAAGCAGAGCTATGGGAACCAGATAACTGATGTAATACTTATATACATTTTTTTTGTAAATACATACTTATAATATATAGAAACACATCCAGACCAGGAACAAATATTTGTAGATCATGCAAACATTTGTTCCGTGGTGGGAATACCTCCTGCGTCTCAGCCGGCTATACACCCGTGCCACGGAGGTCGTCAGGAGTAAATATATAAGTATTATATAGTTATCTGATTTCCATAGAGCATCTTTGCTTAATTTGGGGCTAGATATCATTGTGTCAAATGTCCAGCATTAGTTATTTATTCATATCCTACCTTTAGTAGGTACCCTGACTTTGACTGACATTCGATAGGACCTCGAATGAAACTATTGGCGGCCACATTCGTCGCTATGCAATTATCTGCACTTAATAGGTTTCCAGTTTTAACTGCCGTCTGTTGCTAGCGGTACTTTGTTCACTTTCCAGTCTATTTGTCCTTTAACGGTCTCGTGAAATCCAGTCCATCCAAAGGTTGTCTAGAAGAGATCGCTTTTAGCGATAAGAGTAGAGTACAAGAGATACAGTGTATCATAATACACGTTTCTGAGGTGCGTTACCTAGGAGGCAATACTTTGTTACAGGCGATGGTTATCACTTAACATCAGGTGGGCCATATGCTTGTTCCATTTCCAGGTGGTATAAAAAAAAACAATCACTTATTTTCCACGTGTCTAGTTAAGTGTTATATTATTAATATTTATATTAGTATGTATTTATATATATATATTTATATTAATATTTTTATGAGTATACTTTAAATATGTGTTGTTAATTTATGTGTGACAATGACTTGTACGTCTTCTGGAGAGATTGGCACACAATTTGGTACAGGACTAAGATATGTGGAAAGAACAGGGGGAGGGCTTTGCCCAGGAATGGGACAGTGTAGTAATTAAAAAAGAAATTAAAATGAATAAATCGATATACTTTATGATGACACACCATAAACAACAAAATAATTAAATAATTTGACAACCTCCGTGGTGCCGTGGGCGAATAGCCGGCTGAGACGCAGGAGGTAGCGGGTTCGATCCCCGCTGCGGAACAAATGTTTGCATGATCTACAGATATTTGTTCCGGGTCTGGTTGTTTCTCTATATATTATAAGTATGTATTTACAAAAAAAAAATGTATATAAGTATTCTATCAGTTATCTGGTTCCCATAGTACAAGCTCTGCTTAATTTGAGCTAGATAGCACTGTGTGAAATGTCCAGCAATATTTATTTATTTATTTTATTAAAATTAACATAAATAAATATATAGAATTGGCGATCTTACCGCTAAGCAGCGATCACTAGACAATCTTTGAACGGAATGGATCGTGTGAGTTGATAATATACCTCACACGTGACGCTAATAGGCGGTTTTTTATTATAATACTAGCCGGCCCACCGAATTTCGTACCGCCTTGACATGTATATGACGCGGGCTGCCAATGTACCTCGCCGGTAGAATTGTCAATCGGCCATCATTAGCTCATCTATGTATGAGAAAATGAATTTTCATCACAATGTTTTTTGCATTAATTTTTCCGATACTTTAATAGTTATTCTGCTATTCGGGGCGGAGACGATTGCAACAAATCAAAGATCATCGAAATCGGTTTAGCCGTTCCTGAGTTATTAATGGTGTTACTAACTTGACTTTGTTTTATATATATAAGATTAGTTTATTGGGATTTGTGCTATAAATAAGTGTTCAATTATGCCCAGATGTTTTGTAACAATTGCGATTTCCGACTCGTGCGAATTTTGTTATAGTTTACCCTTACAAAATCTAGTAAGTACTATCGCTTCGAAAACCTCTACGAAATCACCTCACTTCATCAAAAACCCCTTTATAAAAGTGCAACGAACTGAAACAAGTAAATTAATAAAGCTAGGCCTATCGATCGGCGATACTTCTAGATTAGGCATTCCGCACGCGGCGCTCAAATGACCGTAACAGGCAGTAACGCCCGCGCCCGTGCCACCAATTAACTTGCCGCGTCGTAAATACGTGTGTCGACTGCCTTATGCTGCATTTTATGTTGCCAGTAAATAAAGCTTTCTTTTGTGCTTTTCAGTACATTTGAGTGGGTTATTATAACATGCCTGGATTGCGCTGTAACTTGCAACGAAGGCGCCGTGTAAATCCGCTTCAATAAAATTTATAGACGTAGTCATAGCCGGCATCACCGCACACGAACCACAACCACAAAATGCGGCCAATGCCATCAGGAAAGAAAGAAGAAAAAAAAGAAAGAAAGAAAACCATTTATTCAGACCACCACAAATGGACACAGCAACAAATATCACAAGCAATAATTAAATTTACCAATATTATGAACTAACTAAAAATTATAAGTGTGGTGGCGAAAGGGTCCTCAGCTCTGCATTTGCTACAGCTTGTTGCCATACAGCAGCGCTGGTCTTCTGCTGAGGCCTGTGTTGACCTCACGGACACCTTGACATATTTATATAACTATAAAATTGTAAGCATTAACATTATAATTATCCAACAAGCGCCTTCTACAGATCACAAACTCAAAAGTCATTTATTAATAAGTCGTGCCAAACCAAGGCGGATCAGCTAGTAAATAATAAACAGAGTTACGACAGCGGAGTGTGAGTGGAGAGTGAGAGAGAGAGAGAGAGATTTGCCACTACTATGGCTACCATGGTTGGCTAATTTGAAGGGTAAAAACATGGACTTTCAACTTTAACCTAACCACGTGGTAGTGGCGTAGCGGAAGCTTCCATGGAAGGCTGCAGAACCATGTAATGGTGTTGCCAGTAAAAGTTGAGAAGCAGCTCTTGTGTTCTACCTGTTCCGATCTCGAAACCAACCCAGTTTGTTGAATAGGTACTCAGGTTTTCGACTTTTAATAACACCAAAAAGAAAAATAGCAAGATATATTCTCCATGTCATTTTTATCATTTTGGCTTTGTTAATAGGAAAGACGATCTAATAAAACTTGCTGGGAGCCGTTGGGTGCAGGTCGTCCAATATCGGTCGCTCTGAAAATCTACGGCCTATATTCAGTAGTGGCTGTGGTGTGGCGTCTTGTGGCTGATATGATGATGATGATGAATTCTCAGTACCCAATATTCGCGTTACACGTTTTTCGCAGGGAATTTTTATGGTTCATAAATCACGGGGTATCGTTTTTTAAATGGCCTTGCTAAGAAGTAACACACGTGTGTACCTTAAATTTTATTTTATGTTGCCAGTAAATAAAACTCGCTTTGGTTGATTTTTTTGTAAATCTATACTAATATTATAAAGAGGATATATTTGATTGTCTGTTTGTTTGCATTGAATAGGCTCCGAAACTACTGGACCTACTTAAAAATTTTTTCACCGTTACACTATCCCCGGGTGACATAGGCTACTTTTTACCGAACTGCGCAGAAGGAGGGTAATGTTTTTATTGAAAAACTACGCGTGCGAAGCGGATTGGTCAGCTAGTTTTATTTATAGATAGATAGATATAGACATTTATTTCGACACAAGTAACAAACACACAGAAACTACATGCAGTGGATAAGTAAAGAAGACAATTAAATAAAGACAATGAAATACAGACACTTAAAAAAACACTTTACTTAAACAAAAAATAATACAAAAGATACGTACCCAGTCACTATGAGCCCTGTGCCGAAAAAGGGCAATCTCTCTCGTGTTGGCCAATTATTCGATAATTTTTTTTTTGCATCGATAATTAGTGTAAAATATATGTTTTACTTGTTACGTTTATCATTTCTCACCGCATTATTGTAGCAAATCTGTTTTATAGCCAAAAAAGACTATACACTCCCTTTCATCGAAGGACAAGCAGGCGCACGGCACAGTACGAGTATCATCCCTACCTAGTCAATATACCACCCATTCACACACACCGTTTTGGTTCTACGTTCTTGATGCGTACAGCTAAGGCTTTTGACGACCTCCGTGGTGCAGTGGGTGAATAGCCGGCTGAGACGCAGGAGGTAGTGGGTTCGATTCCCGCCGCGGAACAAATGTTTGCATGATCTACAGATATTTGTTCCGGGTCTGGTTGTTCCTATATATATTATAAGTATGTATTTACAAAAAAAATGTATATAAGTATTCTATCAGTTAGCTGGTTCCCATAGTACAAGCTCTGCTTAGTTTGGGGCTAGATAGCGTTGTGTGAAATGTCCAGCAATATTTATTTATTTATTTATGTAACACTTTACCGTCGTCTGTTTTTCCTAAAGAAAACAATCCGGACCTCTTTAAGGTAAGAGTAAATAGGTTTCTTCTAGATCTCCGTGCTTCATCTTAGACCACATTATCACTTCAGGTTATCACCATCAGGTGAGATTGTGTTCAAACAAAGATCTATCTTGTTGAAAAAAAAATACACCATTACGAGTAGGTATATAACCTTGGTAAGGTTGACTTACCTTGTGTAGTGATCAATTTTCACTAAATATTTACCATGATTTGTGAGTTTTCGAGTGTCGGAATTTTTCGACACAGTTGCGCCATGATCACGGGTAAATTGAAGAATTAGTAATTGGTATTAGACTTTGCGAGAGGATGGTTACTGGCAGATATATCCATCTACATTCGTTCTGTCTCTTGCTATTGAATTCACTAATATAATTACCACCGGTTTCGATCTCCATCATAACTAGATTCTGACACACTCAATAACTTTTTTCAGTGAAAATGTGTTCGTAATAATAAAATGTGTTACAAAAGTTACAAATGAGATCTATTCAATATTTTATTCGTGTTAATTCCTTTCAATTAATTGTATTGTATTAATTTATTTGAGATAATTAATTGATCCATATATTTTGATAACAATCAATATAAATTAAATTAAAAATTAAAATAATTGTGCAAGTAAATTAAAATAAACAAACAAATTAAGATAAAAATTGAAATAGTAAAATAAATTACAAATTAGAAAACTAAAATAAAAATACACTGGCCTCCAAAAAAATCGACCCACCTACGTTTTTTCGCAAAAAGTGTCCTATGGGTTTTTACTACAATCGATAGATATTTTTTATGTTGATAATGAAAAAATGCAATTATGGGGTTGTAAACACCCTAAAAATCTCGCGTGGTACGGGATATTTTACATAAAAATGTGATAAGATAATGAAACTGTAACATTTGGCAAAATTAACGATTTTACTGTAAATGGCAAAATTTATGTTTTTTGACGTTTAAAAACATTTTCGCTTTACCTTAGTATAGGATGTTTCCTCCTCTTGCTTTAATTATTGCTGCCATACGCCTATTCAGCGAACGGATCAGCTTTTTGATGTCTTCTTGGGGTATCTGTTCTCATTCTTCCGTTAAGGCGGCTTCCAGCTGATCTAACGTCTCTGGAACTGGATTTCGGGCTCTAACTTTCCTTTTTATCTGGTCCCAGAGATGTTCGATCGGATTTAGGTACGGACTATTGGCTGGCCACTGCATAACTGGTATGCCAACCTCCCTAAGATATCCGGTTACAATTCTGGCGACGTGTGGTCTTGTGTTATCATGCATGAGCTGGAAATTTTCGCCAATATATCCCGCGTATGGCATCACATGAGGTTTCAGAATATCCGTTATGTAATTTTCAGCGTTAACCGCACGATCCCGAAAGAAAACCAGCTCCGTACGTCCGGTTAAAGAGATGCCTCCCCAAAACATTGTAGAGCCTCCTCCAAACCGGACTGTTTCTCTTATGCAGCACTGAGTATAACGTTCTCCTGATCTTCTCATAACGTTACGACGTCCGTCAGAGCCTACAAGGGACATTCGGCTCTCATCACTGAACAGAACTGTCTCCCATTGACCAAGATCCCATTGGATGTGTTGCCGAACAAATTCTAACCTTGCTTGCCGATGAGATGCAGTGAGTTTTGGTCACGTGGCAGGCTTGTGTGGTTTCAGGTTTTGCTCCCGAAGTCTTCTTCTCACCGCATTCTCACTTACAACCACTCCACGAGTGTCGACAGCAGAAAGATGCCGATTTCTCAAGGAAGTCAAGGCAATAAAACGGTCATCCGTCGTGGTTGTGACACGTCCTCTTCCAGATCCTGGTCTCCGGCGGTACTCTCCCGTCTCTAAGTATCGTTTATAAACTCGACGCACTGCTGATCGACTCAAATTTAATCTTCTTGCCACATTTCGCTGACTTAGCCCTTCACGAACAAGAGCTACCACTTGAGCGGCTTCTGCTTCAGTTGTATCCATATTTTATGGTTAAAAACAACGAATATGATTGTTCTAACAAAGGATTCAAAGATTAAATGACTACGATGCACGGTGAATGACAAAAGTTCGAAATAAACTAACCTTGCACTCTATGCAAAAGTCATTAATCTTTTATCAGTGCTTTTAAAATGTTACAAATACCCACAATAGCACTTGTATTCGTCTAAAACAATGTCAAGTGGGTACTCAGATGTTTATTTATAAAGCATAAGCAAAACATACCAATATGTCAACGCATACTTAAGATAACAACTTTGTTACTCAAAATTAGCGGGTGGGTCGATTTTTTTGGCGGCCAGTGTAATATTAGGCATCGGTGCATGCACACGCTGGAGCCTGGAGCAATAACACTGGACGAAGTGTGTCTATATAGGGTGTTTGATAATATACGCACAAAAATGAAAGGGGTTATTTTGATGAGCATAATAAATAAATTTGTGAAATGTTTACCATAGAAATGTGAAATTTATTTTGTCATGTAAAAACAAAAACTTTATTAAGCTTATGTTGTGCTATTGTATAATGCTTGCCATCTAACCACAGATACTGTATTGGTGACGTCTCGAGATATCTCTTGTTGTCCCTTTCTAACCCAAAACCCGCGACCATTTCCGAAAGAGATATCAAATCTGCCTTTATTTTTGGATGTCGATTGCAAGAGTAAGCAGTAAGTTTTATATCGAATTAATCACCTAAACTTAGTCGATTTTCATTAAAATTTGATAATATAACTAGTAGTTTTTTTTTCGAGTAGTCTTTTTTATGTGTTGAGAAACCGTCACTATATTACCAAATACCCTGTATAGTGGAGACACAACGCCTTGCCACAGTTTGTAGGATGCTGTTGTGACTGGCCCGCGTCCTGTTCATCAGAGATGTTGTTTTCTTCCGAATTATGGCGTGAAAGCCATCAGTTCGATTAAAACATAAATACATCTTTTATACATCTCCCGCTATTTCAAAAAGCACTCAAAATCCTTGTCCAAAATCCGTATAACCTTACAGTTTCACTTCGCAAATCAATTCCATTCAGCCCGCTGTCAGTTCATATCCGATTAACCGCAGACCGACAGGCTCATACCGACAGTTCCCCAGACGTTGGAGTGAAAAAACTTTCCTTTGTTAAGTCTGAAACCTTATAAAGTTTCGGTAACAGTTGTAAAGTGATTCTTTTAAGAGTTTTCCAGTCGATTAGTAGTGTGGGTTCGGATTTTCTTTTGTTGTGTGTTGAAAGGTCTTTAAATTAGTTAACACGTTTTTCACAAAGCAAAAAATACACCAATAGGAGAGATTTTAAGATTTAGGGTCGTGTGCGTGTTTCTAAAAATCCTATACAAAAATTGGTAAGGAATTTAATAAACACGCAAAACAGTTATGTAACTTTTTTGGGGTAACAAGGTTATTTGTTAAATTAAACAGTTGCTTAGTTTTAACCAAAGCGCAAACTGCTATGAAACTACAAATAACATTAACTTATTAACAACAAATAACTTATTTATAAAATATAAATACAGGGTGTTTGGTAATATACTGACGATATTCAAGTGACGGTTTCTCAAAACAATAAAAAAGACTGCTCGAAAAAAAAAACTACTAAGTAGTTATATTATCAAATTTAAAAGAAAATAAACTAAGTTTAGGTGATCAATTCGATATAAAACTTACTGCCTACTCTTGCAATCGACATCCAAAAATAAAAATCCACAAAAGCGTAGATTTGCAGAGATGAGAATACCATACGAAAATAACCTATAGCATATCGAAATTCCGACATCTATCCGCTCAGCTTTAGTGGAAACGGTCAAGCGGCGATGTCTTATTTTCTACAGCGCATTCGCAGAGAGCGCATAGAGAGAGGACATAAGTCAATCAAATCTACGCTTTTGTGGATTACGGCCTTTAGGACGGCGATTGCAAGAGTAGGTAGTAAGTTTTATATCGAATTAATCACCTAAACTTAGTCGATTTTCTTTAAATTTGATAATATTACTAGTGGTTTTTCTTATCGAGAATTCTTTTTTCTATGTTTTGTTCATCATGTTTTTTCTTTTTTTTATGTTTTGAGGAACCGTCACTTGAATATCGTCAGTATATTACCAAACATCCTATATACCCGGGACACATAGAACTAAGACTAGTAGAAAGTCATTTTATTAGCGCGAGCGCCCGTTGAGTAGGCGCATGTTTAGCGTGATGTGTTCGTGTTAAGGCGCGTTTAAACCAAATGAACATAGAGCTAGAGCTAGAACAAGAGCATTCTTTCTCGATCTTTTAGTGTAAACGAAAGATCGTTCTTAGCGTTTATACCAAAATATCAACAAGCAATAATGAGAACCAAGAACTAGAATTCTTGCACGATAGATGTTTAGATCAGCCGAGCGAATGCCCGCTCCGGGGATCGAGCACGTTCAAACACGCAAGAATGCTCTAAGCAACTGTTCGCACGCTCTGGTACCGCTTACATCAAGCGAGCGAGCATTCTTAGAATATTCCATAGAATCTTTGGGAACGCAGACAAAACAACGAAAGAATGCTCTACGTCTGCTTACACTAAAACAATTTGATAGAGTGGGGATAGAATGAGCATTTGCTCGTCTGATGTAAATCGGCCTTTACGTGTGTGGCGAACAACCGGTGATGGCGCGATGATGGCGCGGTGATGGCGGTGTGTTATTTCCTCACTCATCGTTCAGCTACGTCGCACTACTCTCGAAACGCAGCTTTAACCTTACCAAAGAATAAGCTAATTAACAATACAAATCGGAGCAATAGAAGCTTTAAATCATTTCAGGGTTTGATCACACAGTGTTTTCTCTGGAAATCAGTATTTATTCAGGACTCTATTTGTAGGAACGCTTGTAAATTTGGAATCGAATCTGTCAACCCTTTTAGAACTAATGGCTCTGGAATCAGATAATTCAAATAATAAACAAGAAACCAGTACGTTTCATAAAATAGAGTACATACTAAATTTATGGTATAGAACCAGTATTCGAAACGATTTTATTTACGGTCAGTTATGAAACCCTCGAAAAATTTACTATGCGAGTTTTTTATGTAGTAGCTTCCGTCAGCGGCTTCGCATGTTTTTAATGCTATATGTGTATCAAAAATATTCACGAACATCGGTGGTGGAATGATAATAAATCGTCATTGCATGACACATTGTTACACGCCAGCACTCGCTTCGGCCAGAATTCCTGTTTCGTGAAGATGGCAAAATATAACAAATGAGTCGAAACTCATGCAATTGTGCGACTTCAACTTTTCAGCCCTCATCATAATACCGATGCCGATTCACAATGTGGACCTTCTTTATGCAGTTCACCAGACCAGGTGATGTGTAATTAAGTTCACTAATCCACAGAAATACGCTCGAAACATACCAAAAAATATTCGTTATACCAAGTTATTAGTTTATACCAAAAGTAACCAAAAGATTATTCAGAGAGGTTCTACGTAGAATAAGTTGGTAGTAGCAACCAAATTAATTCCAACTAATCCTGCTATAATTACCATTCCTCCCAGAAAAGATAAGATCCAATCTGAAACTCGGGTAGAAAAATAAAAATCTTATACGCACCTATTTTCAAGCACAGGATTGCGAATTAGGGATTTTCAGATGCTGGGACTTAGTTAAACGCCTCTCAGGGATTATCAAGGCTTGGAGGTCGAGAAAATAGAGGTTTTATTGCACTTTGCGAGCTGAAAGGAGTTTTATAGAGTTTTGGAGTTTTAGGGTTTTACTTGGAATAATGTAGTAGAAAAAGTTTAGTACACACGTTTTTTAAAAAATTGCGTTATTTGTAAAATACGCACTGTTTAGGTACGAGACGGTGATGGAAGTTTAGAACAATACCAACAGTAAATAACGTACTAATAAAAAAAAATCGAAAAAAAATCAAAATAACTTTATTTTGGAACAAAAACATGGCACAACAATACTGGAACACGATAGTATTCGCAGAAGTTATAAACTGTGTCGCGAACACTAACGCCCCCCTCCAGAGTTTATTATTTCCAATTATCATATTCCAATATCAATTATAATAGTCTCTGTCAACTAGAAATAACATGACCAGTGTAATTGATCGAGCGAAACGAGATCTCCAAATCAACATGATCAACATGTTGGATGTATGTATGTTTGTCCGAGGATAACTTTCGAAGCGTTCATCCGATCATCGTGAAATTTGGTATATAGATAGGTAGTGATAGTACAATTTTGGTTGACTAAATGAACTAAAAATGTGGGGGGAAGTTGAGATATTAGGGTTAGTTTAAACCTTGTACTTTTCAAGTGTAGCCATAATAAAAACGAAACTTTGAAATTATTCACAGGGTACACCAGTGACCCCATAGTTCTGAATTTTGTATGCGTGTAGCTTTAGTTACACAAATATAGGCAAAAGTCTGAAATCCAGAATAACTGCAATTTCTACCCCAAAAAAGTGTAATCAATTAACATGAACTCCCGTTACCTGTAATTTGGATGAAACTGTAGGTCAGGTTATGCATTTCGTGGCACTATTTTGATAGTCAAAGATTACAAATAATATTTTTTTGTTTTTATGGGAGACTCGCGAGATCTCAGTTCGGGGCGAAACACTAGTATTAATATACATAGCTCACGACTATACTTCTCCCCGATGCGCATCCTTGAATCTCTTACTCAGTATAACACACGCACACGACCGAATAATTCTCAATTCTGCACCATTATAACCATAATGTCCAAAGTTGTGTAAATAACCGTTCTGCAATACTGCGATTCTTCCTCAGACTCCATTCCAGAACTGTTATATTAAAGTCTCTATCGCTATATTTATAGAGTCGGAAATAGCGAAACAAACCGGTGATCCCAACTGGATTTAATGTTGCGTAAGGACAATTGAATTTAATTGCTTTTGGACGGTCAAATAGCAAAATTACGTTGGGATGGTCGTTGTTAATTTCAAAAGTCGCTTTGTTCCCCATTTGTGACTAATTGAAAGCTTTCTTGTAAGCCCAGCTTGTGATTCCATAAATACTTCGAGTTTGTTTAATAAATAACAGAATGGTGTAAGGAGGTAAGTCACGGTAGTGTCAGATCTATACATAGGTAGTGTCTATATAAATCAAAACAGTTTAGTCTCTATGAACCCTTAGTCGAAAAAATAAGTAAGGCTAAGAATATATTGAACAAATGTTTGCTCATATTCGATTTTTTGTATAGTGTATTTTTACCTTGAGGAGCAAAAATATAAAAGTCACACCCCCAAAATATAAACAAAATATAAAGAAAACCGTTGGCGAGTGGCGAATGGCGCCCAACGGCCCAACGACTTTGATATTTATTGATATTTGATTGACAGATGATTATATTATCTTATGGCATCGGTCTAACGCCATGACGGCATACCGTCAGAGCGTGACGACATGCGAGTTTATCTCACCCGCGCCAATATATATTATGTTTCACAACAAAACTTCAGGAAAATGACTTTGTAGTCTTTCATTAATACAGCTGTTCTCTAGAACGAATCTACCTTAAAAATATCTTAATGTAAAAGATGTATGATGTAATGATGTACAGATTATTTCCAAGTGTTTTTTTTAATAAAAAAATATCATATTTCGAAAGACAATGATCCCCATTCGGGTTAACATATGTACATATTTAGAAGCACACTTTATAAATTCCATAATCTGAGATCGGTACACAAAATTCCAATCTTCAAATTCAAACTTTGAATTAGCAAATATTCGCATATCCGAACAGAGCGGCCAAACATCGATTTCAATTACTTCGTAAATCGATTGCCGTGTATCGGACAGAGCACGTCGCTATTGTAAGAGATTCCACTCTATTACAGATGCATCTCCCAAACACAAAATAGATACGTACAGAAGTAAAATTTCTGATGATTTTTATTATAATTGCCTACGCTCAAGCGTAGCGATTGTAGAGTGTAGGGACTGCACCTACACTATTCTACAACTAAAAATACAACAATTTAGATAAAAACGATTATTTATTGTCACGTAATTAGTTTAACGTAAATTAACACAAGTAAATTCACGACCAGCTAACAAATTATGTAACACAAAACATCATTTGAATGAATGAATGAAAAATTATTTATTGCACTAAATAGAAATAATCTGTGCATAGGCGAATTTATGCTAGATAACGTTCTCTTCCATTTATCATTTGTGTAATGCAGACAAAAAGTTATTAAGGGTAGTGGATATTTAGGAGAAAGAGAGGTTTAATTTAAATTCTAAGACACATGTAAATTGATTTATGTCTAAAGCGCGGCTCTCTAGGCTGGTGTTCGACCGACTTGATCCGAGATCCTCGTACGCGCGTATCTATGTGTGCGTGCGCCTATTATCACTCATTGTACTAAACTTAATTTTGTATTTATGTATTTTGTGTCGCAATCGAATGATCTGTCACTAACACTTCAATAGAATCCACTCGTGGATTATGGTGTAGATCGAATGCGGTGAGCGGTTTAGTTCATCAGGCTATAGCAACACAGACATCATTGTTCAACTCAGTTTGTGCTTAAACCGGCTCCCTAACACTGCATAGATACAATTTAATTACCTGTTGCTACTACAGGCGCAGCGACCTGTCCGCATGCGGTTTGCATGTGTTTAAATTTACTAAATGACTTAGTCAATCGAGCGGACATTATTAACTCCAAAAGCGAATAATACGTGTTCTAAATTTGACGCCTTTGACACACAGAGGAAGCTAGTTTAACTGGAGTTGTCCTTAGCTATGTCAGTTTTTAAACTTTGTTCGACGCAAAAAAAAAGAGGGTCGAAGATTTATTTTAATTTTGAATTTATATTTAGAAAACTTTCGTGATTTATTTCAATCATTATTATAAACATCACGTATCGTATAATATCACGGATTTATCACGTATCGTTTTATCGGTGTTTTGATCGATAAAACCGATTGTGCTTAGTGCGAAGCGAGACGTAGTTTGGAGAAGATCGCACTCACCCTGATGAAGGTTCATGAATTGAAGCGACACCTTGTCGGTCGAAACACTGATAATATCGATATAATAATGTTTGAATTTATAGTTGTTAAAGCATTTGGTATTGTAAATTATTTGGTATATGTTCTCGATCGATACATCTAGTTATTAAAATACAATTTTAAAATGTTTTTTCATAACTTGTAACCAGTCTAGTTTCCGCGAATAACCCATTTTTATTTTGGAAATAGGTATATGTTGACATATTTTACATTTTTATTCGCGTAAAACTAGAGAAATTGTAAGTTACATGTGAAACACTTACGCAGCGCAGCAAGCTGCGGTGACAACCAAGTGACGTCGCCGGCAGTACTACCAGGCCTACTGCTACGTTGGAAACATTGGGTTGGGGGTCGGAGTGTCGCTTCTTTACGTAGTTATACCTGTAGATAATCTTTGAATAAATCAGGGCTTCCCAACCGGTGGTGCGCGCCCCTCTAGGGGGCGCAGAGAGATTAGATTAGAATAGAAAATTCTTTATTGCACTAATAAAATAATACATACGCGAACTAAATGCTAATTACCATTTTGTTCCAGCTAACCTTTGTGTAGTGCAGATTACGTGGTAGTGCCAGAAAATAGATAAACAGACTTGAACTTAGGTAATTGTAACTTTAACATAAAATAAACTTATAAAAATTTAAAATAACACACATACATAAACGAAATACATAAATATATTATACCACGAAATACATAAGTGCTAAATTTTGTTGACTATTTTGAAGAGAAATAAAGTGTTTATAGAGTTTGGATTTGAAGATTTCCATAGAAGTGGCCCTGCCGATTTCCACAGAAAGAGAGTTCCACAAGAGACCCCAGGGGTGAGGGGGGGGGGGGGGGTCATAATGTGTTAGAACATTTTAAGCTACCTACTCATTACTGTTCGTGATTTAACACTAACACACCGATTTAGTCGCACCACCTAATTCCAATCAGGCGAACTAGCTATTATACCACTATTTGTTCGATCACTCATTGTTCGAAACAAGGCGCGATCCATCCGCGCCTGTGTGGGGATTACATACAGTAAGTATTTTACAACGTAGATTTTTTTTAAATTTTTGTTGGAAATAAATGTCGTGAATTTAAATTAAGCCCGGATTGCACAATTTGACGTATTTGTATAATTTGACTCCTTAAATCATATTTAGACACTAAATATGTTTAGGCATCGTTGCGCAAGTCGCCCGAAGGGTTTTTATTGAAGAAATAATATAAAATCAGGGGGGCATCAAATATTTTTTATAATCGTGGGGACCCCAGGCAAAAAAGGTTGGGAAACCCTGGCATAAACTATGGTTATATCGATTGTGGCTGCCTGAGTAATTACGTCTGGGTTCAATTAGTGCTTACGTCATTAGAGACTACTGAATTGCTTATTAATGTGAACTAGTTACCAGTGTGCACAGTCTTCGGACTTCGAGCGTATTTTTTTTTCTTCATTTTAGTTACTCTCTATCAGGTTTCTAAGGTGCGTGACCTACGAGGCATTTTTTTTGTTATCAGCTTTGTCTTTGGCCATATGCTTTTTTCACCTCCAGGTAGCATAAAAAATATATATTAAGTGGGTCTTATCATAAAAGCGATTTTGATGATTGAAACAATACTGATTACTACATGCCTGAACTGTATATTAAGTTTAATATCAGAAGGTTGACTTGCAGCAAGAATAAAAGAACTTTGCACATTGAAATATATTTTCCAAGCAGAGGTTCGTACAGACTTTGGGCATAAGTTTCACAGACAATTGATCAGGCAACAAAGTCCGTTCCGAGTTTTTTTTTTCGGATGGACAATACTCGCTGTTGGCCTCTGAGGCCGTGACAGCTTAACCGAACTTTTGGCGAGCGCAGATGGCGCTCAGCCCAGTAAGTTATTTAGTCAACTAGCGCAAAGGCACCACTTAGGTACGAGCCTCGGCTTGGGCAGTTGCCGGGGTGGGAATAGGAGAGAAACGCCCGGGTACATGTCTGTACCTCGTATAGGCGGCGACTGAAGGGACTCGTCGACCTCGCCGGCGAGGTCGGTGTTTCTGTGAAGTGTTTGCTCTGTCTGATATAGATGACTCAGATATCGCTTCCGCATTAGCGGAGGTGATTTCGTCATCCGGGTCTCCGAGAACGTGCCTCGGATAACGGAGGATTTGGTCCGTTCCGAGTCGGTTACAGGCCTTTTTATCAACCCTGTACTCCCACCAGTGACACTAACGCTCGCTATCTCGCTCCCACAGTAAGGCTAGTGTTGCATGTGTTAATGTTACATGATGTAATAAATCAGTACTTATCATACGTAATTCTTCAGATAAAAACTGTAAACAGATGGTAAGTGTCTATTGAAAAGGGCGTCAACCACAGCACAGCGACCAATATGTGGCCGGCTTCGATCAACAATACAACTAGATTACGGGTCTCATACAAAATCAAAGCTAAATGCTGTCCGCGTAAACATATAAATATACAGCTACATTCGTATACCAATAGAATGAGACAAAAGATTTAAATTCAACCTAATCACAACCACACCACCTAGTAATAAAGTCACAAACCCTTTAAATGTTACGATCATTCGTCTCAAAAAACAAACAAAGTAATAAATTACACCTGTCACTTAAAAATGAAAAGACGTAAGTTATATAACATTTATTGTGAAACCAACCTTATGAAGTAATAAATAAAGTACTTTTTCCTGTTATTGTCTTGCGAGCTACATCGTTTTATTTCGTTTCTGTTTGCTATTGGCGTCTATTGGCCCAACGCTATATTACACGTTTGACGTTGGCCAAACGTTCTTAGAGGTGGTTTAAAATCGGCAAAATTGTTAAAAAATTCATAGTAATCGTTAGTTTAAAGCTTAAAATATAACTTATTCCACATGTAATCACCGATAGTAAGACACTCCGGCTGATAAATTGCTTTTCCGGGCATTATTTTTGCAACTTTTAAATGCGCATTGAGGCATTGTGGTACGTGTTGACGTTGGCTGTTTCAACCTGACTAAACAAAATAAGAGCTCACGCCGCAAGTGAGCTGTTATTTACCGAGACGGATTTTATGCGCCGACCCTTAATCTAGGTGTATTGTTGATCGAAGGTGGCCGACCACAAAAACGTATGAAAACGTAGAGCTCCAATCACATCTACCATATTTTGCAGTCGTGTTTAACTGTGTCGCGAACGTGTTGTCAATACCAACGACATCGTGACCACATCGCGGCGACAACAACGCAAGTTCACGCACTTCATGTTTCCCATTCACATTAGCTACTTAGCACATTATTTACTAGCATTACTCGGCCAGATTTTTATCGCTGTGGTGTTGTTGTGGCCCGTTTGAATAGACGCTAACTGACTTGAAATATCAATTTTTCATTACCTAACTTTTTTAACAACTTCAAACGAAAACGAAGGAAGTTCTTAATTCAAACTTCTTCTTTTTAAGGTAAAGATTAAATACTTTTTAAAGAATCGGAAATATAACTTACCGACCAGTACAATTTTACGAACGTATCACGAAACATTTGGTTTTCTAAAACGATACGAATTTCGAGCGCCCTCAACTGCAACTTCTGTTATTCATTGCTTTTATTGCAAAACTTCTATCCCATAAAATGTTCAGTTAAAGATGTAATATGTCACATGTTTACGGCTGTTTCCTGCTTCGGATTTTGAAAAGACGTTACGGATACGGAAAATGTTGATCGACGGGTACATAAAATTTGATTTCTTTTTAAGCCTCGACGCAAAAGTTTTTGGGATTCATACCAGAAAAGGAAAAAAGGAACCACAATATGATCACAGAGAAATGTTAAAAGGTTACTACAGGGTAGGGAACGCATCGACAATACCCCGGGTGTTGCCGGTGTCAATAGGCGACGGTGACCGCTTACCATCAGGTGGGCCGTAAGCCTGTTTCCCCACAAATAACATTAAAAAAAAAAATCGTTGTCCCGTCTTTCATGACCTTTTTTCTCAGGAACGCGTGGAGGTAACAAGTTGAAATTAATATCAAATGCATAGGTCTACGGTCCCTTGAACCTGTAAAAAAA
This sequence comes from Philereme transversata, assembly GCA_963924445.1. Classification (NCBI taxonomy): domain Eukaryota; kingdom Metazoa; phylum Arthropoda; class Insecta; order Lepidoptera; family Geometridae; genus Philereme; species Philereme transversata. The sequence continues at coordinate 20,525,954 of OZ004342.1, forward strand.
TCAAGCTTCTACGTCAAAGAAATCAAAATATACAACTATTTTTGCCACATTATATTTCTTGCAAATAAATCAAAACCGGGTAATTCCCGTTGATCTAAAATATAAAATTTGGCAAGAAGCAAGGTCTCATAGCACAAATAAAGGAAACATTCCAAAAATCATTAATTTATAATTATAGTAAAAAAATAATAATAATAATAAAAAAATATTTTTACGGAACCCTCGGTGCGCGAGCCAGACTCGCACTTGTCGAGTTATTTACTAATTCGCATACTCCATCGTACGGAGTATCGTTAAAGAGGTTTTCCAAACAATGTAAAATTCCAATAACACTTTATTCAGAAATCTGTTTACAAAAAAATATTTCAAACCATTTTTGTAAAAGTCACCAGGCTATTCAAATAAATCATTCAATATCAGATCTACGGGTACCGTTTCCGGATATCCGGCACATCACTATTGAATATGGACTCCGCTGCTCTGCCCATTGGCCTCTGATTTGTTGGGACTAAATAGAAAAGTTTTTATTCCTTCCGTACTTAGAGGAATGATAATATTTATTTACAGCGTAAGTCGTTAGGTATTTTATGGACTTACTTTATGAAACTTACGAGGAAGATTATAACGGGACGTTTCCAGAGACCTTTAATTTTCTACCCCTTTTATAGGGTAAAGATGGATAATGTTCACAATTATAAATAGCGTGAATAAGATAAGAAAAGAAATGAAACGGTAATTTATGAAAAGCATAAAAGTCTTTGAAAACACGTAATCAAGTACCTACTTTTAATGAAAAAAAAATGAAAATTCTTTATCATACCTTACAAGCTGGACACAACAGATATAAAATAAAAAGAAAACAAATAAATTATTAAAAAACAATATTGAAATAATTGATTAACTTCTATGCAAAAAATTGGCATGTATCCAAACGAATTGTTTGGACTTGCCTCAGACTACTTCCTTGTGGGATAGTGAAAGAATTTTCATAATCGGATCGAAGTTAAGAGGATTACCCCCGACATCCAAACAAACTCAGAATTTTTGCCCCTTTATCCATACTAATATTATAAATTCGAAAGTAACTGTGTCTCTGTCGCATAACGACTCTCACGCATAATGGACCACATACAGAGTTTGAATGCGGAAAAGGGAGTCCACCAACATAACATAACATACGTTTTCACGACTAAACAGCTGGACCGATTTCGATGAAATCACACAGATTATGACCAGGATTAGGACATAGGCTATTTTTACTCCACTGCACAAAATGTTGTTTTGAAATACAACGCATGCGAAGCCGCGAGTGGGTCAGCTAGTAATATTATATACCTACTAGCTGACCAATCCGCAGCTTCGCACGCGTAGTTTAAAAAAAAAAACATTACCCTCCTTCTGCGCAGTTGGATAATGTAGCATTCTAATGGTGAAAGAATTTTTGAAATCGGACCCGTGGTTTTTGAGTTTATTCGTAACAAACATACAAATCTTTCCTCTTTATAATATTAGTAAGTTTTTCCGTGTACTTAGCTGTAAGTTTCCCTGAGATTTAAAAATATAAGGCTCATATAAAAACTTATTGTATGTGCTAAAATTTTCCTACACATCGCTACACATGATATGACCAGAATGTAGTTTCTATAAGTAGTAGTAAATATTCCGATCACGACCCACAGCAATATAGCTTCAATGAAAGATGCAATTAGGATGGGTCCGAACTAAATTGGATCTTATTTTGCTGCAGAACCGAAAACTGATATATTGCGCCCTCTCAATAGATAACCTCGATTTTTTGAAGTTGGTTACAATACCATCCAATTTATTGATCTCTGTGGTGGCCGTGTGCGACTGAGTGCGACACAAATGTTTGTATGATCTACAAATTTTTGTTCAGGGTGGTTGTGGTAACATGGTTTGGTTTTCAAAGGTTAATTTATCAAAGGGTTGCTATATAAGCTCTATTCATTTTGATAAAAATCCGTGCGACGCCGATTAGCTTGTTTTTAACAAATCGTGCGTCTTCTGTTTTGTCGACGGATTTTAATAATACCTACCTATTATCTATAAATATCTAGTGAGTATAATGTTATATATAACTTTTCCATTATATAATACTAATGAATAATTTTATTGTTTCAGGTATAAATCTAACGTAATAACTACAAATTACTTGTCAAATGGGGACAGATATAAAGAGAACACAGAAAACCCTACGGTAACGGTAGGCTATTTAGTCTCGGACTTTGACTTTTCAGAATTAGATAGGTGGGATTATAGAACAACTTTTTTATGATGATGTGGTCTAAGATGAAGCACGAAGATCTAGCAGAAACTAATTTACTCTTTACCCTAAAGAAGCTCGGATTGTATTCTTTAGGAAAAAGACGACCGTAAAGTGTTCCATGACTATACGCATCAAGAATGTCGAACGAAAACGGCAACTAATGGTAAATTCGATTCTTCGAGAATGTAAGTACGTGTCGAGGCACCAAAACATTTACTAAGGCTGAGATACCTATCACAGAATACGAAATAGTAACTAGAGCTCAGACCCGAGTACAGATAAGCACAGCTTTTAATGTAGCCTTAATGCCGCGGTGTTTTTTTAGAGGATTAGGGAAGGTTGCTACGTTTTTAGCGGGTATAGCTGAGAAAAGCAGAAAAATGAAAAAAGTAAGAGTATCAGGAAAGTAGAAACTAGTAGCAAAAGAAACTAGAGTATACTTTTTTAAAGTGAAACTTTTATTACATCGTCTCAAACTTTTTCGTCTGTGTGTTGCATGTCGCGTGACGGTCGGCCGCGGAGTAGGGATAAAGTGAAAGGCGCTCGTCAGAGCAGCCGAGGCCAATATGGCGGCGCTTATAGTTCGCATCAGCTGACCGTGTAGTGTATAGACTCATTTGTGCCAACAAAAATTTTTAGTTAAATGTCTATAATGTGAAACGAAGTTTCACTTTTACCGTGGTTTCATAAAACCACACAATCCTTTTTAAACAACATGGAGATGAACCAAGCAAATGACCTACCTAATGTTAAGTGATAACCAAAGCATTGCCTCGTAGGTCACACACCTTATGAAAGTTCTTTACGACGTTGCCCTGCGTCCATCAACTTAGGCATACAGGTATTAAGCCTGATGTGCCTGTAATATTCTAAAATAGGTATGGTGGTAGTAGGTATTTCTTCAGGCGAGTCCAGCTGTTCCATCTCCAGATCGTATAAATGAAAATTAAACGAGTAGTTATAGCGTAATTAAATCTTCGTTAAAAACTGAAAGCATATAGAAGGAATACAACCTGTTTTGTTATGTACGATATTAATTTAAAACACACATCCTATTAACTGATTTTGAAAGTGGGTTTAATACCGGTAGCTTGAATATATATCCAGAAATCGATACATTTCCAATAAACAATTCTTAACGTAATTCGGCGGCGCCTTTGTGACGATGCCGCTTAATCAATTTAAAAGGTAGGTAACTAAATATTTACATGATGAATGAATATGATTTTTTACCTGTTTTATACAGGGTGTGTCATTGATATTTTAGTTCTTGATATTAAGGTTGTTTGCAAATTATAAATAAATAAATAAAATGTAAATATTGCTGGACATTTCACACAGCGCAATCTAGCCCCAAACTAAGCAGAGCTTGTACTATGGGAACCAGATAACTGATAGAATCCTTATATACTTTTTTTGTAAATACTAACTTATAATATATGGAAAAACAACCAGACCCGAAACAAATATATGTAGATCATGCAAACATTTGTTCCGCGGGGGGAATCGAACCCGTTACCTCCTGCGTCTCAGCCGGCTATTAGCCCACTGCACCACGGAGGTCGTCAAATATTCGAAAGTAATGAATTAAAAAAAAAATTATATAGTGTGGTACATAAAAAAACACATAGTATAAGACAGGACCATGTTAACTCATAACCGAACACAATAACATGAACAGAAACAACCCGCATTCCCGTAAAACTAACTAACAAACAATCCTGACTTCAAAGAAGAAGCGGAATTTATGAATGTACGCGGCTTAACCAATTGGTATGGTGTTTGAAGTTTGTCGGTAATCTGTTGAACTTCGTGCGGTGTGGCGGGTACGCGTATTTCAACAATTTACATCTAACATGCTTGTACATTTTATTTAACAATTTTATTATTAAACGCTCACGACTGGAGTAACTCCTCCACTTTTTGCATCATCATATCCGCCAATGGACGTCCACTGCTGAACATAGGCATCCCCATACATTTCCAGAGCGACCGATTTTGTGCGGCCTGCACCTAACGGCTCCCAGCAACCTTTATCACGTCAAAAAGTCAAAGTCAAATATTTTTATTCATTAAAGTCACAAGGATCACTTTGAAACGTCAATTTTACTGCCTGTTACTTCACGACCAAGCCAGGAAAGAAAGGCAAGAAACAAGGCTGGTTGTTTTTTTTAATAATCCTTTTAGAATACATAACAACACAGAAAATAATTTACGTCTAAATTGTAACATTTTGAACGAGTTGGAGCGATTGAGCGACTCCATAAAGTTAGTAAATCGTTTAAAGGGCAAGGTGTACGCTTCTATAACAAACTCCCAAGGGATGTACAAAAATTGACAATTAATAAATTTAAAAACGTAATTAAACTAAATCTTTGTAAAAAAGCCTACTATAAAATATCGGATTATATAGATGATAAAGAAGCTTGGGATTAAAATTGCTCCAACTCGTTCAAAATGTTACAATTTAGACGTAATTTATTTTCTGTATTATGTATTGTAAAAGGATCATTAAAAAAACAATCAGCCTTGTTTCTTGCCTTTCTTTCTTGGCTTGGTCGCGAAGGAACAGGCAGTAAAATTGACGTTTCAAAGTGATCCTTGTGATTTTAATGAATAAAAATATTTGACTTTGACTTAGATCGAATCAGAAATGAGGAGGTTCTTAGGCGACCCAAAGTCACCGACATAGCACAAAGGTTAGCAACCTGAAGCGGCAGTGGGCAGGGCACATAACTCGAAGAACTGACGGCCGTTGGGGTAGAAAGGTTCTCGAGTGGATACCACGCACTGGATGGAAATACGACTTGGTAAAGGTGATGGGAGCCGTTGGGTGCAGTTCACACAAGATCGGTCACTCTGGAAATATATGGGGCAGGTCTATTTCAGCAGAGGACGTCCATTCGCTGATATGATGATGACTTAGTTGAACAAATCTCGTTACAAATAAGAAAACTTTATAACTTCAGCGTACATAATAACACTTGCTTAGTCCTAATGGTAGAAAATGAGAATGAAAGAGCAAAAGTTTGCAAATCTTGCAATAACTTGCATAGATTAAGCAAAAAACACCGAGATTGTACTAGCGGGAGCAAAGTGCACTTTTCTTGGTTTACTTTGATAAAAACTTTAGTCTCTACTAAAGATTCTGTATTTTTAGGTTGTTATATATGTTATTATAACTTACGTATTCAAACATTAGGTAAAATAATTAAGTAAGTTCATATGGGGTAAGCGCTAACCACGGTGTCGATAGAATTCAGTTTGTGAAAAGGTGGCTTCTCACAGTCTGTGAGATTGCAGACAGATGCGGACAAGCCCGCACCGAGGCACCGTGGGAAGTATTTCGTCCGTGATAATGCAAACACGCCTGTAGATCCGCCGCTAGTCGGTAACTTCAAAGGTGCGGGGTGAGCTCGTGTAAGGCACGTCCTACTTTCTCTTTCAGTTGGCATTTTGGAATGGCTTCGAATCTCGTTTTCACGCAGCCTTGGTGCGGTGCGTGGCTCTCTGTGGGCGTCGGCTGTACGTGGAATCATCTGTAAAATCACCGACCGTGGGAATCCACTGGACGACGAATAAAACATTTGTCTGTAGTACTAGAATTCTGTCAGGATTGACTAGCCATATTCAAATTTTCAAATGAAAATTACAGAATCATTTAGTAGCAATTGAAATTATAAAGTTTAATTTGCTTATATTTTTATCTGCTGCTAAATGATTATGTGATTTTCCTTAGAAAATTTGAATATGGCTTTTAATTCTTAATTCAAGTTTCGATCTACCTCAATGCCTATCATTTTAACGTTGAACAAAAGGTCTATAGAAGATGTTTCCTTTATAGTACATCTGAAACTATGACTTTTGGGTTTAGAATTAGGTTCACATGAAATACAGTAATTTTTCCATAATTATAACATCCTACCAGAAATAGTTGTTTCTGATACTTCAATAAACTCATTTAAACACAAACTTGATAACTGGCTAGGAATTAATAAGACTTTGCTAGAAAAGTAAACGGTAAGAGACTTTCAACACTATAAACAAAATAAATAAAAATTTTAAAAATACTAAAACCTCGATTTTTAGTACTCTTTTGAAGATGCTATATACTACTAATATATACTATAAGTGATGTAATTTCTTTAATAACAGAAAGAATATACAATAAAATACAGAAGAAACAGTTGAAGCACCTAAAGACCGTTGCAAACGATCTATAGATAGCTCAACTGCTCCAGGTCACTACCAGACGAAAGTGTCCCCAAGAGACTGGCTGCATTGCCCCGCTGAATTGCAATGCTTATGCGTTGACACAGATAAGCGCCAGCTCTAGGATGACACGTCGCTTCGACCAGATGCCCAGAACGAATTTTGAAAACGCTATGGGCCCCTGTACCCCATGGACCCAGGGTCTTGACCCCAAATGGCTCAAATACGTAAACTCTGTCGAGACTACTATATTGGCGCCGCTTGAGATCTTCGACTGAATTTACTGCCGCACCGGCCCCAACTGCTATACCAGACAGATGAGATGGCGCAATAGGGTAATCGACGCACGTGGCGTCCCACACCAAAGGCCTAACCTTCTGCTAAGGTACAAGAGTCATACCGTCAGGCCGCTAACCATCGTCATGTATCAGACCGTTCGGTTCGAGAACGGCTGGAACGTTGATGCTGCAAAAAGCCCGCCATATGATATCATTAAGGCTAGCGTGACGGGAAATCCTACCGGCGGCCCTGGAACACGATATGAAAGTAAGTGAAGTGAAATATAATATTAAGATAAGAAGTATCATTTGCGATCATAAGATTATTCTTACAAAATCTCATTTAAAGTCAAATAAACCTGAAATTACCATCAAGACTTGAAATTCACACAAAAAACTTTTCTCACTGTTTTTCAGCGTCATCCAAAAAGAAATCCGTGTTATCAAAAAGTTATTTATAGCAAAGCTGCCGAGTGGCTGTGAAAAAGCTACAACGTACGTATTATAAATGTGAGAGTTTGCATGTTTATTATTTTAATACGCCAGTAGCCAGGACTGTCTGGTTTTTTATGAAATTAGCGATTTATATAAAACGTAAACAAATAGTTATTATAAATACGGGATTTATCACATACCGTATTGTCAATGTTACGACAGACGAGTGTCAGTTCAAAGCGAGACCCATTACGGAGAGAATCGCACTCACCCTGATGAAGGTTCACGAATTGAACCGAATTGTCTGTCGTAACACTGACAAAACGGTAGGCGATAAATCCCGTATTTATAATAATGATTGAAATAAATCACGAAAGTTTTCGTAGTAAAAAGATATAAAAAACTCTTTATTGCACGAGTAAACTTAATACATAGGAAAAATTAATGCTAATCGGCATTTTCTTCAGTTAACCATCGTATATACATTTCTATAAAAATAGAAACTTACATTTTTCTATCAACTATCTTCAACAATAGGAAATATTATGTAGACATAATTGTCGCTCATAATAATAGAATTGAAAACTCTTATTCACCTACACATCAAAAAAACACAGCAATAAAATAAATACTTAATTTACTAGTTACTAGCTTACCCGACAGACTTTGTCCTGTCTTGATACTCGTATGTCAAAAATTGTCAGGGAATGTAAATGTGTATCCAGACGATGTTTCAACGGAAAAAAACACCTGTCTACAAAATTCACTGGAAATTGTAACCGTTTAAAGTTGAATGGTATGCTGACAGTTATTTCAAATAACTGACAGTTATGTCAAACAACTGACAGTTATGTCAAACAACTAACAGTTATGTCAAACAACTGACAGTTATGTCAAACAACTGACAGTTATGTAAAATTAATATTGTCGTTAATTTTCTTAAATTTTCTAATGTTCCGCTCAACTTCCTTTTTTTTTCTTTCATAAGAACCTTCTGACAATAATTAACACAACAAAAAAAGAATTAGCGAAATTGCTTCATCCATTCACGCGTGATGCCATGACCAAGGGAGATACATTTATAAATAAATAAATAAATAAATATTACTGGACATTTCACACAACGCTATCTAGCCCCAAACTAAGCAGAGCTTGTACTATGGGAACCAGATAACTGGTAGAATACTTATATACTTTTTTTGTAAATATGTACATACTTATAATATATAGAAAAACATCCAGACCCGGAACAAATATCTTTAGATCATGCAAACATGTGTTCCGCAGCGGGAATCGAACCCGCTACCTCCTGCGTCTCAGCCGGCTATTCGCCCACTGCGCCACGGAGGTCGTCAGGAGCCACGGAGGTATATATATATATGTTTATAGATAATGAGCGACAATTATGCCTACAAAATAATTCCTATTATTGAAGATAGTTGATAAAAAATGTTTGTTTATATTTTTCTAGAACTGTATAAATACGAAGGATAATGAATATTAAATTTTTAATGTGGTCAGCATGAAAGTAAAACACTCGTGTTGACCCAAGCCCATTAAGATTCTTTATTTCTTAATTTTATTCTTCCTTTTCAGTCGTAAGTGAAGTCGGGGGCGGATCGTAGTCGACGATAAAAACAGCAGCAGAAAATATGAAAATGATTTGGAACGCTTAGCAGCGCGATCATTAAGCGGATTTATATTTTTGCTGCAAAGTCACAATAGAGTATCAAACAGTAAGTAGAGGTAAAAAAAATAACTATCAGAATTAGAGTAGAGGAAAAACTTGTCCTAGGAAAACCCTTTATTGTTCTAGTATCATATTTTAAAATGGCCGTCAATAAACGCTCATTCAAAGAAAGAGTCCAGTCTCTTAAAGTCTTAAGTCCTGTCTGGTGGGCGAAAATCTGACTGAGACGCAGGAAGGTTCGATTCCCTCCCTGGAACAAATCCCACTAATATTATAAACGTGAATGTTTGTATGTATGTATCTTTCACGTCGTAACGGCTGAACCGATTTCGATGAAATTTGGCATCTACGTAAATTTCATCTACGAATACCTGGATTAACAAATAGGCTACTTTTTGCTGACAAACCACGCGTGCGAAGCCGATGGCGGAAGCTAGTGTTTGTATAATTTACAGATATTTCTTCCGGGGCTACGTGATTTTCTATATAAAAAGTACGTATTTACAACAAGTAACTTTTTAACAAAAATATAACTGACTTCAGATAACAGTACACAAATATCTGATTATTTTTTTTGATAAAAAAAAATATGTGAAAAACATTGTACGTGCCTTTGAAATTTGAGGGTTTCCCTCGATTTCCCCGGATTCCACCATCAGATCCTGACTTGGTTCCAATGGTTCCACCTTGGAAGTGCACTCTTTCGAATAAAACAAGAATTTTGAAAATCGGACCACAATTGACGGAGAAATCGGTGAACATACAGAAGCAAAATATACAGTCGATCATAGAACCTGCTCCTTTTTTGAAGTCGGTTAAAAACAAAGTATACCAGGGCCCGTAGCCAAATTACATTCGCTACGAATCTATTCGATTCCTACATACATTTGTTGTCGCTGTATCACGTGGTATTTCTATAGCATGTGTCAAATCCCATACATTTTCGGGCTTGTCGACTAGCGTCATCGCTAATCGACTGTAATTTGGCTAAGCCCTCAGGGCCCGAATCTATTCGATTTCTACATTCAGTTGTTGTCGCTGTATCACGTGGTATTTCTATAGCATGTGTCAAATCCTATACATTTTCGGGCTTGTCGACTAGCGTCATCGCTAATCGACTGTAATTTGGCTAAGCCCTCAGGGCCCGAATCTATTCGATTTCTACATTCAGTTGTTGTCGCTGTATCACGTGGTATTTCTATAGCATGTGTCAAATCCTATACATTTTCGGGCTTGTCGACTAGCGTCATCGCTAATCGACTGTAATTTGGCTAAGCCCTCAGGGCCCGAATCTATTCGATTTCTACATTCAGTTGTTGTCGCTGTATCACGTGGTATTTCTATAGCATGTGTCAAATCCTATACATTTTCGGGCTTGTCGACTAGCGTCATCGCTAATCGACTATCTAAGTCCTCAGTATTGTATTAGTTATCTGGTTCCCATAATACAAGCTTGACTTAGTTTGGGGCTAGAATACGCTGTGTGAAATAACCAGCATTATTTATTTATGTTATTGGAATGGACCACAAAAAGATTAGAATTTAAGAAAAAAAACATTGCCTATCATTAGGTCAGTGAAGGCTTTAGTCATTTATTTTTCCTAAATAATTCACTTATGAGAAGAAATACAGTAATAACTTACAAATAAGCTAATGCCGTATTGTATTTTAACCTGACGTAAGTCCTGTATAATGGCGTTCAGGATGGAGATAAATTTATTTGTTTGTAAGAGTATCTTAGCTTTTTCCTGTTTTTTTCTGCAGATTCTTTAATTTACTTTAATTTCTGACGGAGAGTAAAATCCGAAGTCTCGAACACTGCCGTAAAGCTGCAAGCCTATCGATCTTTTACAGAATACATTTTGGGGAATGTACCCAGGAACTTTACGATCTGATTTCGCCATCTCCTTTCTATCAAAGGACAAGCCTGCACGGCTCAGTACCATCCGTACACCATCCTATAGTTGATATACTACCCATTCGCACACACCGTTTTGGTTCTACGTTCTTGTTGCTCACAGCTAAGGTATGGAACACTTTGCCGTCGTCTGTTTTTCCTAAAGATGTATCTGGGCCTCCTTAAGGTAATAGTGAATAGGTTTCTTCTAGATCTTCGTGCTTCATCTTAGATCACATCATCGCTTACCATCAGGTGAAATTGTGGTCAAACGAAGATCTATACAGTTAAAATTTTTATTTTTTCCTTCACAGTGCAGACGAAATCAGACATTTAGCAATACCTTCCGTTTTGGTAGTTGTGTTAAATTAAATCTTCGTTTTTCTAAGTTTAAAATCGTATTTGATTTGGTTTTCTTACTGCTTCGTAAATGTATTGTGGTAAAAGTGTTGTCGCTTTGAGCAAGTCCTTACTAAGTGCCATTAAGCGCTCTCACATTGTTGTGATGTTAACGATTACAATTTGAAATGGTGATGTACAATCCTGCCATCTTAGGAACCCTTTAAGAATTAGCCGTATTTCGGTGTGTGAAGCTAACGGCGTCGTTATAAAGGTCAAGTATGTAGCAATTCTTTTAGAATTTAATCGAATAAGAATTAAATTGTAGAAGTCAAGAGTATAACTACAAATGAAAGAAGTCATTTAAAACTCTAAACATGAATACGTTGATGACTACAGAAATTTCTTGTATAATCCTGTTTTTAATAAACGCTGCCCCGCACTGAACAAACTCCAAGATTGCGCGGCGCTATGCTAATGGATTTACAGAATATAATTATTCAGCTGAGACCTTATTCATTTGAGGCTATTCAAAAAGTTTCAAACTCAATTTGAGTTCTGAAGACGGCGTGTGAGGAGACTCACGAGACATACTGAATTTGTTTGAGAAACCTCTCTGCCCGTACCTAATCTAGGACCAAAATGTGTGTTTATTTATATTCACTAACGAAGTTATTAGATTGCACAGATTAACTATTTATTAAGTAGTAAGTAGAGTTGTCTAGATGTTGGGGCCGGTAGTAGTTAAACTTCAATTATAATATACTAGCTTCCACCCGCAGCTTCTCACGCGTAGTTTGTCAGTAAAAAGTAGCCTATGTTTCAATCCAGGTCACAATCTATCTATTTCATCGAAATCGATTCAGCCGTGACGATGCGATTGAGAAACAAACAAACAAACATCCAAACTTTCGCATTTATAATATTAGTGTTATATATACTTCTTAATTGCTAGAGCACATTTTTAGATACTAAAATTGGACTTAGTCCCTCTGTCCGTCTGTCACAGCTGATTATCTCAGCAATCTTAGTAAAGTATTCGACTTTAAATTTGGAATAATTATAAATAATACTGACCTAACTCTATTGCAATAAAAAAAATCCATTGTGATTGCCAAAGGGGTCAACTCCAACCATAAAACGTGTTAAAATTTAAAAATAGGGTATCAAGGTCAAATGGGGTATCATTAACATTATAAAAGAGTTTTTCATATGGAACCCTCGGCGCACGAGTCGCACTCGCACTTGACCGATCTTGTTTTGTTCTGCTTATCTGGTACATTTCAAATATTACAAGTTTACAGGAATAAACTGGATAATGATTCAAAAAATTGCCATTTAACATAGTTCAATTACTATGTCAATAAAATTTATTAGTAGGTAATTTATTAGTAATCCCTTTTCCATAATAAATTCTTTATATTATTTTTTAAGTATTTTTAATAATTCTCTATAAGTAACTAATTTATAAAAAGTGATGTTTATAAAATGAAAACAAAAGCTATAAGAGTTTGTTTAGGTAAATTGATATCAAGTACGATATTATGCTTGATTCTGTATCGATTCTGTACATTAGTACATAATTTCTGTTCGATTGATTCTGTATTTCTGTTCTGTGTCGCATATGATGAATAACATCTGACCACCGCGCGCGCTATCCCGGTTTCCTGTAACACATTTCCATTCCTTTTACCAAAATCACTCTCACAAACCGAAAGGAAAGATATAACACATCAAAAAATAAAAAGATATATTAGTTCGTTCACCGCCAAGTAGGTACTTTTATTACTTAATGATCTTCCAATGAACCGGTATTCATTTACTTACGGCTCAATTCTATCACTCAAAGATATTTTTATACGTTTCTTTGAAATGTCTCCTAAATGGAGCGTATTGTAATTTGTTTTCAATTTCGCTTTCGCTTTTCCTGATATCTTGGGATTTGGTTTTTATCGGCTGTTTTCTATTGATAAAGTATATATTTTTTATATATTTGCTGAAAGTTGGTAGGTACAGAGAGTTATTTTATTTTTATTAAAATACTGCGAAGTATCTCGTATTTACGCTCACGACATCACACTAATATGATAAATGTGAAAGTTTGGATGTTTGTTTATTTATTTGTTTGACCTGGATTACAACATAGGTTACTTTTTATCCCATAAATCAGTTGCCATGGGAGAAAAACAGCTAGTTATTAAATAAATAAATATTGCTGGACATTCAGCTCTATCTAGCCCCAAACTAAAAAAGTTATAAATAATACTCGTACTAACCTTGCTCGATTGCATTACAAGTAAAAAATAAATATTTTCATTTTGATGGCCAAAAGAACCAAATGTGAGGGCCAATTTCAAAATAGGGTTACTAGTTCAAGTGGCATATCAAAGAGATTGATTTAAACAATCCAACACCTTTTTTTTAATATTGGAAACTTTTGTAGTTATGATGAAAAATGTAAAAAAAGAATGCTAATAACTTAAATAAACCTATCTAGGTTTGGAACCCTCGGTGTGCCAGTCCTACTCGTACTTGATCAGTCTTTTATCATTGCATACGTGACAGGTTGCAAGCCCATCTTCGCTTATAATAACACTACTTTTCTCTTAGGAGAGAAAACCAAACAATCGAAACATAGTGTTTACACTATGGTGCATAGATAGATAGATAGATAGATAGATAATACTTTATTGCACACCACGAAACAAATACATATAAAAAAAACAACTACGTAAATCTATGGATACAACTGGCGGTCTTATCGCTAATTAGCGATCTCTACCAGACAACCTTTGGATGGAATGGACTGTGTAGACATTACCTGGGGTGTAATGGTAAATGCATACCTTCGATTGTTCAGAATCTAAAGTCAAGGGGCATCCCTGTAGGTCGATACAGCTATTTGTTATCATCATCATATCAGCCACTGCCCACAGGACGTCCACTGCTGAGCATAGGTCGCCCCCAAAGACTTCCAGAGCGACCGATCTTGTGCAGCCTACCCAACGGCTCTCAGCAACCTGTATCAGATCGTATTTCCATCTAGTGGGTGTCCGTCCTACGCTGCGCTTTCCAGTGCGTCGTCAGTACTTCGAGCTATGTGCCCCGCCCACTGTCACTTCAGCTTGCTAATCAGACGACCTCCGTGGCGCAGTGGGCGTATAGCCGGCTGAGACGCAGGAGGTAGCGGGTTCGATTCCCGCCACAGAACAAACGTTTGCATGATCTACAGATATTTGTTCCGTGTCTGAGTGTTTTTCTATATATTATATGTATGTATTTGCAAAAAAATTAGTATATAAGTATTCTATCATTTATCTGGTTCCCATAGTACAAGCTCTGCTTAGTTTGGGGCTAGATAGCGTGTGAAATGTCCAGCAATATTTTTTTAAATTTTTTTTAATCATCCTCTTTCTTATGAACTACATAAGTTTGGTTACGGCTTGGCAAAGTAACAAGCACCCGTCCATTCAAACTTTCGCATTTATAATATTAGTATGATACTTCGTTCTTTAGTAGAGAATATAATCCATAATCTACATTCACAGCATTATTATAGCTCTTAGGTGCTATAGAAGACAAAATAACAGTAAAAGTCGTCTGAGAGTAAAATAATGTTATTTGATGCAGCCACTCGCAGTAGCATAGAATGCGACATAAAAACTTTATCCCACTTATGTTTGAAGAGCCTTCGCAAAACACATTATTACTCTCACCACAGTCCTTATACGATCAAAAGATTTTGTATTAATTGCTACTATGCCTCAAGAAGATCTCAAATTCTCTTAATCTTTAATTATCTCAACTTTCAGTCGCATTAAGATCTTAATACTGTACCCCTTTCAGTACAGTCTGTTTTGGGTGAAAGTATCAAATAATAAACAAAATTATACACTATATTTGATGCGCGGTAGCTTGGCAATAGAGGTCATTCACCTTCCTTCACCACGATATGCCAAAATGGTAAAGATGTATCACTATTTCTGTCGCTCACCATACAAACGTGTCGCAAAACTGCTATCGCTAGAATCTCGTACTACAAGGCCTACAAGAAGTCAACTGGGCAAACTGTACAACTTCAAAATATATTCTACAAAATCGGAGAAATCACTGCATGAAATTTTATGTTTTCAATTTTCTATTCACGTATTTTATCGTGTTAAAATACGAAATATATAAATATATAAGATACATAAATGCAATCTAAAATGACTGGTTTAAATAAAATGTTAAATAAAATGTCAAATGTTCATAACCTAGTAAGACTTTCCAAATCCGAAACCGGTAGGTTTATTTCTTGATATTTCTAAGTAGATGATTCTTATCTGCTTTCTGTGTTCTCTCTTCTCTTATCCATTTTCACGATTTTTCACACTAAAAACTTGAAAACACAATTTTAATATTTTTTGTGAGAAGCGACGCGTGAGTACAAAAAACCGAATGACGTTAGTTGCAGGTTGACACTGACAGGATTGGGATGATGCGTTCCGTGTTTTTTTGCTGTGTTTAAATGAGTGTAAGTGATTTCAGAATAAATAAGCCGTACTACAGAGTAAATTATCATCATAATCGAGGACTGGACAACACAGCGTACCAAATTTCATCGAAATCGGTCAAGCTGCTTTGTTGTGAAAATGTAACGAACAGACGTACAGAGCTACAGTTACTTTTGAATATTCTAATACATATTAGTATTGATGGACGTTCAACATGGCGAACTTTTAATCGAAGGGCGCGTTATATTGTCGATGCCATTTTAAATATAAAGAGGAAAGATTTGTATAGGGTCTTTCAACAAGGACGGGTCGATGTTAAAATTGAATAAAACAAGATGTGTGTGAGATATTAACGAAATTTATTTAAAAGGCCTATTTATTCCATTATGGATGGAATATGACATCGTTCAAATGTCCGCCGCGGCTTCGTATGGTGGCGCGAATCCGAGAGGTCCAATTTTTAATGACTCTGCTGCATAGATCCGGCTGAATCCGAGCGATGGCCTGCGTTATGTTGGCTTTTAGGGCAACGGTCGAATGTGGTTTATTGGCATAGACCTGCGACTTCAGAAAACCCCACAAGAAAAAGTCTAGCGGAGTCAAATCACACGATCTTGGTGGCCAATTCACGTCACCTCTGCGAGAGATAACTCTACCCTCAAACCGTTCACGCAGAATGTCGATTGTGTCGTTCGCTGTGTGGCAAGTAGCGCCATCTTGCTGGAACCACATGTCGTTCACGTCTATATTGTTCAATTCAAGCCAAAAGAAATTGTTTATCATTGATCTGTAGGTCTGCGAAAGGCCGAGTTCTTGAGCACGGCGAAAAATCGACTGCCTCGGAGTCTCCTGAACACTCACGTACAGCGGCGATGTTCTCGGCCGATCTGGCGTTCTTTTGACGTAAAGGTGTTGGTTGGTTGTTTACTGAACCGGTCGTTTTAAATTTAGTCACCAATCGTTGGAGAGTGGACTTTGAAGGACCACCGCGTCTGCCGTAAAATGGGCGCAATGCGCGCAACGTTTGCACTAACGAACACTCATTTTGATAATAAAGTTTTATCATTTGCACATGCTGCTCAACCGTGTCACTTGCCATGGTGATTTGGCATCAGTGACTGAATAAGAAAAAACAGATTTGACAGATGCCGCCAAAACAAAATGGCCGCCACAGATTATTAACATCGACCCGCTCTATTTGAAAGACCCTATAGTATTGTATGTTTGTAACGAATAAACTCAAAAACTACTGGTTCGATTTCAAAAATTATTTTACCATTAGAATGCTCCATTATCCCTGAGTAACATAAGGCTACTTTTTACCCAACTGCGCAGGAGGATATTGTTTTTATTGAAAAACTACGCGCGCGAAGCTGTGGATTGGTCAGCTAGCCTATATAGGTATAAATACGTGAAGAGAAAACTTTGTACCCCATTTAAGTCCTCCGTCGTCCGAGACACGTTCTCGGAGACCCGGATGACGAAATCACCTCCGCTAACGTGGAAGCGATATCTGAGTCATCTACATCAGACAGAGCAAACACTTCACAGAAACACCGACCTCGCCGGCGAGGTCGACGAGTCCCTTCAGTCGCCGCCTATACGAGGTACAGACATGTACCCGGGCGTTTCTCTCCTATCCCCACCCCGGCAACTGCCCAAGCCGAGGCTCGTACCTAAGTGGTGCCCTTGCGCTAGTTGCCTCTTCAAATAACTTACTGGGCTGAGCGCCATCTGCGCTCGCCAAAAGTTCGGTTAAGCTGTAACGGCCTCAGAGGCCAACTGCGAGTTTAGTCCATTCGAAAAAAAAAAATGTTGTACCCCATTTTAAGCTTATTGCGCGTACGGAGTGTGAGATTTCGCATAGTTAAAGTTTATAAGGAAAAGGAGGGGCGAATACTAAGTAAAACTAACAAAGTTTAATTTTTTATGAATTACGGTTGAATTTCGACTGTGCACTGCCAAAAGTTATTAAGCCATTTTAAAGGTTTTCGTGCACTTTTAAAACTGCGTTACTAGATTCAGTCACTCATACGAACTTTTTATTCCAAAAAGGCACATCGCCGTTCCATTTCAACTTGTAAACTTTTGTTTCATTTCCCTGCAGCGTGTGGGGGTTTTCCGCTTAAATCTCATTGAGCCTCGCTGTACTTGCAGATTGGCTGCCTCCATGCCACCTCTCGTTCATTGTGTGACGAATAGTTCCTTCCTAGTACAAGGAATAAGGTGATAAATTCAAAAACATATCTTTCTTGAATGTTACACTATTTTATTACAACATTTTCACGTTTGTCCATACAATAATAATAAAATTTGTAGATATAAAAGTTTAAGTTCCTATATATTTATATATATTTGTAGGTACATATAATTGATCGAGCGAAGCGAGATCTCTAAATCAACTTGGGCAAATCGGCATTGTATGTATGTATGTATTTTTGTCCGAGGATAACTTTCGAAGCGTTTATCCGATCATCGTGAAATTTGGTATATAGGTAGGAAGTGATGGCACAATTTTGGTGTGACTTAATAAGCTGAAAATGTGGGGGGATTGTTGAGATTCAAGACGGGTAACAAAAATTAAAATGAGACTATTAGGTCAAATGGGACGTCAATTAAAATGTCTTCTTTAGTACAATTAGACTCCATTTGTATTTTTTGTAAAATCCTTATAGTTTTTGAGTTATTAGCCATAATAAAAACTGAACTTTGACAAAGTTCACAGGGTACACCAGTGACCCCACAGTGCTGTAATTTGGTATGCGTGCAGCTTAAGTAACACAAATGTAAGCAAAAGTTTGAACTCCAAAATTACTGCAATTTGTATCCCAATAAAGAACAACCACATTACATGAACTCCCGTTCCCTGTAATTTGAATGAAACTGTAGGTCAAGTAAGTTGGTTATATATTTCGTGGTACTATTTTGATCGTCAAAGATTACATATAATATTTTTTTTATTTTAATCGGAGACTCGCGAGATCTTACTTCGGGACGAAGTTTAGAAGTTTACGTATGACATTTCGACAATCGATAAACGTACCCTACAACCTTGAACATCGAGTCCGACATTTGTCGATATTAGGTCATTTTAGACAAAACTTGATTAGAAGAAACATCGTTCGACATTGGTCTAATAGCGATAGGATTGGCCAACTTCTCGCTTCTAGGTTTCTATAATTTGTGATTCTTGGTATTCCTTGATCCGCATTTGCCACAGATTGCTGCCGCCTACTTACTATGTTTGTGTACATACTTTTAGTAACAAGTTATATACGGTAATTTGGTCAGTTATAATTAATATTATCTCTAAATACAACGTTAATTGTATCGTGTTTGTGGGTTCGGCATCACAAATTAATTATCTACGCAATGTTACGAATTTCCGTTTTAAAAACAATGTAGTCAATAAACCTGTAAAACAAAATGGGATTTTCCTTGCAATTTCGCTTCCAAAGACCCAAGACGAAGCCTTTCTTACCCAAACCTGAAATTACCGTTCTTTATTTCCATTACAATACGGAAAGGGCTTTTTGTTGCAAAGTTTTTGTGCCTATTTCGTTGTAGGCAATAAACGAACTCCAACCGCAGTAAATTGTACCTGGATAGCGATATTTTGTGGTGCACTGTACTGACTACTTATAGTCCGGAAACCGTTGGCAATCTCTCATACCAATAAAAAAACTGAGACGTCTTTATGAGATAACGCAGAACCAGACACCCCAACCACGGTAATGTTATCTATACAGTATTCTGTCTTCATCCAAACGGCCGGAACGTGAGTCATACCTACGCTTCTCGTGTTCGGTAGCCACTCGGTACCCAACCAGTCGCAAATGCAGCGCAGCACGGGTAATGTCGTTGCCGCAGTGACGAACGGTGTGGTTTGTTTTGTAAGCAGTACGCATGCGATTTGTGAATATTTTATTGAAATAAGTACAAGTACTAACTTAATATGGCAAAGAGCAAGAATAGACTATATTGTGTTGTTTTTGGTTGTTTTATGTTGCGAATTTTTTTATACTATTAAATTTAACAATAAAGCTTTTTGTGTCTCTGTCGAGTCGCAAATATTTTTCTGTATCAAATTTAGAAGGGTGGATTTTTTATTAAATCTTCTAATTAAAAAAACACACATGTATTTTTATTGAACACTTCCTATTTCATTCACAACGATTTTTTTATATATATAAAATATACAATCACAAAACTATAAAGAAATTCAAGTAGGTGAATGAAATTAAAATACTGCAGGCGGGCGGGCAGCCCTATCGCGTGTTGACGTACCACGCGGGTGTAGGTAAATAATTCAAGGACAGGGCCGAGTCACAATACTGTATAGTTATCATTACCGTGCCCCAACTGCTTTTTTAACCGACTTTAAAAAAAAGAAGGAAGTTTTTTTTTTTTATGTTTCCAATCTTAAAATTCCGTCAATTATAAACCGATTCTTGTTTTATTTTGAAGGATATTCCTTTAAATTGGTCCCGTAGACATTTGATTTTTATTCTTAAATTGTTACTTGTGTTGTAACTTGCTATTGCAACTTGACTTGCACCCCGTTTCTATCCCATGGGAACTGATTTATGGGATGAAAAGCAGCCTATGTAGTAATCGAGGTTATAATCTACGTATATTTGACGACCTTCGTGGCGCAATGGGCGAACAACCGACTGAGACGCAGGAGGTAGTGGGTTCGATTCCCGCCGCGGAACAAATGTTTGCATGATCTACAGATATTTGTTCCGGGTCTGGTTGTTTTTCAATATATTATAAGAATATATTTCCAAAAAAAAAAGTACATTTGTATTCTATCAGTTATCTGGTTCCCATAGTACAAGCTCTGCTTAGTTTGGGGCTAGATGGCGCTGTGTGAAATGGCCAGCAATATTTATTTATTTATTGATATACCAAATTTCATTGAAATCAGTTCAGCCGTTACGGCGTGATTGAGTAACAAACAAACAAACAAATAAATAAATAAACAAATATCCAAACATTCACATTCATAATATCAGTGTGAAGTGTGATAAATCACAAAAGTGGTCGTCTGACGTCTCCCGGAGCACAACTACTCCAGACAGTCTTTTTTTATTAATTATATGCCAGCGTTTGACCACGATTTCATCTGATGGCGCGCGATGCAGTCTACGATGGAACACGCTTGCCTAGATAAAACCTATTCACTCGCGACTTAAAGACCCCTAGGTTGTTCAGAAAACACAGACTCAGGCAAGGCGTTCCACTCCTTGGCGGTGCGCATAATAAACGTGGAAGAGTACCGCTTTTTGCTTGTGGGAGTTATGTCTACCATGTAGCGGTGGTGTATGCTGGAATCAAATTGAAAAGTTCCATTGCACACTTTCCGAAATGCATCCGATTAACAACCGAGAGGCTTGCAACCTTTCGACGATGCTCATGGCTGTGGAGCCTTGCATCTGCTAGTTCATCATTGCAAATGATATTTTCGACGGTAGAGAAGATGTGAAGCAACATTTTTGACAAGTTGTACTTACAGAAAACAGCTTTGTTCGAAGAGGACTCACAAAATCGCTAAGTAAGCAATTGTATTGAACACTAATGATAAATGCTAATTAGCATTAACTTCGCCTATGTATTATTTTATTAGTGCAATAAAGAATGTTTTAATCTAATCTAATCTAACACTATGCGACTTTCATCATCATCATCATCATGTAAGTATTATTGTCACTTGCGTTAGGACTACCCTAGTTTTATTTGGCGGTATCAGCTTTTTAATTTCGTTCGGAGTATTCCAGTAGCAATATGTAGAGTTACAATTGTTATGGGATTTCTGTTTGTTTGTTCTTTTTCGGGTTAGCCGAATTGATTTTAGAGTGCTGTGCGATGATTGGGACGAGCTTTTAAAATAAAAGATGTCATCTTTGAAATTCTAACTTTTAAAATAACGATTTAAGAGCATGTATTTTAAGAGGACCAATTGTATTCCACGAAGATCAACGATTTATATTTTGGCTTGGTGCTTTTTGTGGAAAACTTAAAATTATTTTAAATGTTTCCACGAATCGCACCTATATTGTAGTAGCTTCTAATGATGGGGTATTTTGTATTCTTTGTATCAATAATTGTGGTTGATTGTATCAAATAAAAGATAATTTTGTTACCTAATTAAATTCTTATAGTAAAAGTACCTATCTAGCTCGAAACTAACCAAAGCTTGTACTATATTAATATAATTAATATCTCTTTTATATAAAATCCAGCCAACAGTTACCAAATACACCTCATGGCAACAACACAACAGATAGTTCGAAAGCTCCAACAATTCTCCGACAGTTCACAATAAACGTTAAAAAGCCAAGAGCTTAACCTGCCCGATCGTTAATTACCGAACTTTAGCCATCGCGATTCGCAGCGGAAAGGAATCCGCGAAGTTGCAGCCGATCTGAATATTCCACCCTAAGAATAATTATACCTGAGGGTGCCTCACACCAGTATGAACAAGCGCAAACCGGACAATTATATCGATCTCTCTCTTGTTTAAATAACTTCGCTCTTGTCGGTGCTACTAATGAAACTCCCTCCAGTTGTTTCGTTCGTAGACGGTCTCTTTTCCCTCCATATACGACATGACAATAATATAAATAACGGTCTCCATATGTAGCTTATTCGCATTCTCCCTGGTTTGGTCATACTGTCATCATAGTTGGTCATCTTTTAATGTAGCCTCTACACCATGGGCCATGATGGACAATCACAGAATGCGCCATGATTGCCACTATCAATGGCGCACCTACATTTGTTAATTATGGACGTCGAAACAGTAGCAGCAGCCGCTATTTATTTATTCATTGATCGAGCGAAGCGAGATCTCCAAAGCAACTTGGGCAAATCGGCATTGTATGTATGTATGTATGTTTGTTTGTCCGAGGATGACTTTCGAAGCGTTTATCCGATCATCGTGAAATTTAGTATATAGGTAGGTAATGATAGCACAATTTTAGTGTGACTAATGAGCTAAAAAGTTTTGGGGGTTGTTGAAATATTGGGGTCAAAAAAAAAAATAAAAATAGATAGTCAAAGATTACGAAACATATTTTTTTTTGTTTTTATGTTAGACTCGCGTGATCTCAGTTCGGGACGAACCACTAATTTATTTAGTGTATATAACCATTATATAAATGTTCAGTGTAAAAGCGCGTCCGCATCGTGCCGTAAACAAATATGAACTGAGTGATCGGCGATCGTATGGACACGCTTACAATCATGGCTTCCTTTCCTTTCCAACTTCCTTTGATGTTTGCTCGAAAAACCGACATAGCGGCGATTACGCTCGATCGTCACAGATCATGGGCGATTACAGACAATTATTCCTTCAACACGATGGCGATCGTCTATGATCGCCCATCATGGTTAATCGTGTAGAGGCGCTATAAGACACGAGAGCTTTATAGAACAATCATCGAAGGAAAAATAAAAGGCAAACGAGGAACTGAGACTGTGAATGTGATGACATATGGTATAGAAACGTGGTCTCTATGGATCTGATAAGAAATCTCAAGGTCGGTCAGCGTGCTATGGAGAGGACTTGGCTTAGTGTTTCTTCACGAGATCGAATCAGAAATGAGGAGATTCGTAGACGAAGCAAAGTCACCGACATAGCACAAAGGATTAGCAAGCTGAAGTAGCAGTGGGCAGGACACATAGCTCGAAGAACTAACGGCCGTTGGGGGCAGAAAGGTTCTCGAGTGGGACCACGCACTAGAAAGCGGAGCGTAGGACGGCGGTCCACTAGATGGAAAGACGATTTGATAAAGGTTACTGGGAGCCGTTGGGTGCATACCGCACAAAATCGGTTGCTTTGGAAAAATATAGGGGAAGCATATGTTCAGCAGTGAACGTCCTATGGATGTTGATGTAATGTACTACACCCTATATACAACCGATTTTGTTATGTACGACAATAATTTAAAACACAGATCCGGAATCGTATGAACTAATTTTAGAGGGTGGTTTAATACTGGTAGCTTGAATATCCAGTAATCGATACATTTCCAATAAACAATTTTAAACGTAAATCGGGGGTGCCATTGCGACGATGCCGATTGCGATGAATGAATATGATTTGTTTATTTATTTGATACAGGCGGTTTTGTTGATATTTTAGGACTTGATATTAAGGTTATTTGAAAATTTAAAATTTTCTGTTATAATCAATTTGAATAGTACAACCATCCAATAGTACTGAAGCGCAATCTCATGGGCATGTCAAACCTTCCCGTTCTAACATAATGGCTCGCAAACTTGGTCTTTGACTAAAATCCAAACTCAAGGTTTGCCAAAGGGCGATGAAGCGTAGTATTTTTGGAGTTAATATAACTGATCGCGTCCGTAACACCATACTGCGCTCTAAAACCAAAATCGCCGATGTAGGGGAGAAGGCCGCCAGGCTGTAGTGGGACTGGGCCGGTCACGTCTGACGCATGCCCGACGAGCTGTAGGCTAAAGTTACCACGAAGTGCCTGAGACAGTAAAGCGGTGCCGCGGCAGACCACGGCGGAGGTAGCTGGACGCCTTTGAGAGGGACTGGCATACGGTGGCACTGGACTGTTGTGAGTGGCGGAAATGTGGGGAGGCCTTTGCCCAACAATGGGACATAATGGGCTAATAGTAATTAATTTGAATAAAACCTATTTTACAACAATACCCGTGTTTTAATTTAATGTCGTATATGTTAAAACACGTAGTATATTTTGATATATATATTTACTTAAGTAGTACCAGTTCCATAGTTAAGCAGTAGATCTCTCTGGGTAAGTACAGACAACAGTTATTGGAAACTTGGGGAATTTTCATTTTAGTGTGAAACGGAACTAGGGCGACGGGAGCTGTTTAATACCTCAAAGCATTTTCAGGTATTTTAAAGTGAGAAAGAATTTATCGAACTTTTCTCGATAGAAAACGAAATGAATTGCTGGATATTCATTGAAACCTGGCTCTACCATGACTTAATTATTACGATATATATAGTTCAAAAATTATCCAGAACTTAAATAATAAATATTGCAGGACATTTCACACAGCGCTATCTAGCCCCAAACTAAGCAGAGTTTGTCTATGGGAACCAGATAACTGATAGAATGCTTACATTTTTTTTTGTAAATACATACTTATAATATATAGAAAAACATCCAGATCCGAAACAAATATCTGTAGATCATGCAAACATTTGTTCCACGCATTTGTAACATGTTTTGCGACATAACACTATAATATTATAAATGCGAAAGTTTAGATGTTTATTTATTTATTTGTTTGTTATTCAATCACGTCTTAACGGCTGAACCGATTTCGATGAAATTTGGTAAATAACAAAAACTAGCCCTTGTGTTAACCCAGGTTATAATATATGTAGATTATATTAAAACACGTTAGCTTTTCGTGATCGACTGACATTTATTCAATTGGTTACACAAAAGTAGATGGCTCTGCTTGCACCTGACCATAGACAATTTTAAACATTTTGTTACCTACATTCTAACACCCCTACATAACAAAATAAAGGTAAACTTTCAAACAAAACGCTTTTCTTTTATTTAGCCTTAATTCCTAGCATATGCATAAACTTATAATGCTTAGTTGACAAAAGACCTTTGGTTAACAAGTCAGCGGGCATTTCTTGAGTTGAAATATATTCAATACCAATTAATTTATTTTTAACTGCATCTCTAACATAATGAAAACGAACATCTATATGTTTTGACCTAGTGTATGCCTGATGACTTGTTGCTAGTTTTAATGCACTTTGATTATCACACTTCAATTTAACTGCACATTGTCTACCAGTAATTTCATACATCAGATTTCTTAAGTAAACAGCTTCTCTAGATGCCTCTGAAAGAGCAACATATTCTGCCTCAGTACTGGATAAGGAGACAGTCTTTTGTTTTCTACTTTGCCAGGAAATCACAGAACCATTCATAACAAAACAGAACCCAGTATAAGACTTCCGATCCAGACTATCGCTCGCCCAATCTGCATCAACAAAACCAGTCAGCTCTACATTTTCCTTATTATATGTTAAACAATAATGTTTTGTTTTCTGTAAGTACTTCAATACTCGTTTAGCATAATTGAAATGAGTTTCATCATAACAATTATTGAACTGACTTAGATAGCTAAGAGAATATGATAAGTCAGGCCTGGTCAAAACAGCCAAATACATAAGGCTTCCTATCAGTCTCTGATAAGGAACAGTTTCCGCACAATTCTCAGCCTTTGTTAAGTTTAATTTACTTTCAATAGGAGTATCTATAGTTCTGCAATTTGACATATCAAACTTCAATAATAATTGCTCTATATATTCCTGTTGATCTACCGTTATAGTTTTACATTCTTTGTTTACATTAATTCGCATGCCTAAGTAACGTCTAACAGGACCTAAATCTTTCAATTTGAATTCAGAATTCAGAACAGATTTCAATTTTTCAGTTTCCATATTACAATTTGAAAATATCAGAAAATCGTCAACATATACAGCCAAAATAATCTTAACATTCTCAGATAACTTTGTAAACAAGCACGGTTCAAATTTACTTATTTTAAAACCATAGTTAAGCAAACAGTCTTTCACTTTTTCATACCAAACCAAAGAAGACTGTTTCAATCCATAAATAGCTCTTTTAAGTTTCAAAACCTTTCCAGTGCTTTTATTTACAAAACCTTCCGGAATTCTCATGTAAATATTTTCCTTTAAATGCCCATTTAAAAATGCTGTTGTCACATCTAAATGTGTAATGTCCATGTCCCACTGAACACTTAGAGCAAACAACATTCTCAGAGTAGAATGTTTTACGACAGGCGAAAAAGTGTTCACATAATCGATGCCACGTCGTTGTGTAAAACCTTTAGCTACGAGTCTGGCACGATACCGCACTTTGTCATTTACATCAAGTTTTTTGTTTAATACCCACTTACACTGCACAATTGACCCATCACTTGGTATATCTACAATTTCCCACGCGTCATTGTCCTCGAATGATTGAAGCTCCTCTCGCATAGCCTGTCTCCACTGATCAGCTTCAGGTCCATTCAGCGCTTCTGAGAATTCTATCTGTTCGACTTCTGGACTAGAACCGGAAATACAGATATTACCATATCCATAACGTTCCGGAGCTTTCCGCGTTCTCTTGCTTTGTTCTGACAGTTCTGGAACTGGTTGTAACTCACTGCTTGAGTTATCAATGTTAGTGTATGAGGATGTAAAAGTATCATCTTCGTTTACATTAGATGGATCAGTATATAAAGATGTATCTGAATCTGAATCATGGAGAGATTCATTCATTAAAGACTCCCCCACTGAATCTCTGCCATCTTTATTTGCTGCTAGCGGTTCATGTGTTACAATTTCAACCTTATCCTGTATCCAATCTGCCGTTTCTTCTGTTTCTGATGTTTTTATTTTTTCTTCCATCACTATGACATCTCTCTTCACAGATATAACATTTTTTTCAAGGTCATATACACGATATCCTTTCACTGTTTCTGAAAAGCCTACAAGGATGTTCATTCGTGCCTTTTTGTCCCATTTTAATCTCTTTTCTTTTGGTATGTGAACCATCACAGGGCTACCAAAAACACGTATGTGGCTCAAGTCTGGTTTCTTTTTATACCACGCTTCATAGGGTGTTTTATTTCCCAAAGTTGAAGTTACTGACCGGTTCTTTAAGTATACTGCTGTATTTGACGCTTCAGCCCAGAACTTCTTTTCTAGCTTAGCATCAAAAAGTAAGCATCTTGCTTTCTCTACAACAGTTTTGTTAGCCCGTTCACATACACCGTTTTGTTCTGGTGTGTACGCATTTGTTTTCTGATGGATAATCCCTTCTTTGAGTAAGTAATTCTTCATTTCGCTATTACAAAACTCACCACCATTGTCTGTGCGTAGTACTTTAATTTTTTTATTCTGCTGGTTTTCGACCAATGCTTTGAAATTCTTGAATATATTGAAGATTTCACTTTTATACTTAAGGAAGTATATAAAAGTCATACGACTGTAATCATCAGTGAATAAGACAAAATACTGAGCACCGGCAATGGACTTTGTTTCCATTGGACCACATACATCACTGTGTATTACCTGTAGTGTTTCTGTACTCCTTTGTCCAACATGTGGAAATGGTAACCTCATCTGTTTACCTTCGCAACAGGTTACACATTTAGCCTTTGTCATATCACTGCTATCTGGATAAAACAATCCATCCACAATGCCGTTCTTCATTCTGTTTAGATCATTGCTGTTAATATGTGCTAACCGTCTGTGCCAAAGCTCTGCACTTGCTACAGCAGGTGCTGCCAGCATGCAATCTGCTACTTTAATATTGAGCTTGTACACCCCATTTGTCGACGCTGCTGTGGCAACCAATTCATTCTTTTTGTTGCGAATGAAACATTGATTTGCTTCAAAAACCACCTTGTTTCCGTTTTTGATTAACTCGCTTACAGACAACAAGTTCGTTGTTAAGCTTGGTACACATAGCACATTTTTAACGATTACCTCGTAGTTACAATCCGTCGATATCTGTACGTCCCCGGAACACAAAACTGGCACTTTCATATTGTTTGCGACGGTAATCTCTGATAAACATGGCGTAAAATTTGCATGTTTTACCCATTCTCTGTTTGCCGTCATATGTGCACTTGCGCCACTGTCTACGTACCATGCATTTGTACTATATTCTCCATTCAAAAATACCACACTAAAAGCATTTGATTGTTTTGTTTTCAGCAATAATGGACATTGGTTTCTGTAATGACCCATCTGTTTACATTTGTAGCAGGTTACGGTCTTGTCACCTGTCACTGTCACTTTAGAGTTTGAAGATGACGTCGCACCATTGAACTTCTTTTTGCTATTATTTGCAGCGAATGCAGCGCCACTGGAATCCACGTCATTCTTTGAAACTTCCATATCAATCAACTTTGATTTTATTGCATCTGTGGTAATTTTTAAGCCTGAATGCTCTATGGCGATATAATCATGGGCGAAAATTTTTCAGGTAAACCTGCCAACAACAATGAACCGACCCACTCTTCGGTGATTGTAAATCCTGTGCCTTTTAATCTCTGAGCCGTTTCAACCACTTGCGTGACGTATGAAGTCATCGAATCACAATTTTCTTGTCGTAACGAGATTAAATGTCGTAGTAGGGTTATTTTCCTTGAGAATCCAGAGTCATCAAACATTGTTCTTAGTTTAACCCACAACTCCAAAGATGTTTTTGTTTCCTTGATATGCACGTACAATCCGGGGTCAATGGTCAAAACCATCTTTGCCTTGGCTTTTGCATCATCTGATGATTTTGCCTCGAAACCTGCCTCTGGCTCCGATTTTACATAGTTCACTAGGTTGTCTAGCACTAACAAATTTTCGACCGCATAACTCCACTCATCATAATTTTCGCGTCCTTTCAGCTTCGGAATGCTTTGAATATAGTTCACTGCCATGTTTACACGAAAAGTCAACAACTTTCGACTGTTTTACACTGATTTAACACTGTATAAAACCGAAAAACTGGATAATGGCCCATAACCTATTAAAACACGTTAGCTTTTCGTGATCGACTGACATTTATTCAATTGGTTACACAAAAGTAGATGGCTCTGCTTGCACCTGACCATAGACAATTTTAAACATTTTGTTACCTACATTCTAACAGATTATAACCTGGGTTAACGCATAGGCTAGTTTTTGTTGACAAATAACTCGTGCGGAGCCGCTGGCGGAAGCTAGTATATAGTATACGAGATTTATTACCTATTTCATGACCTGCGAGTAACTTTAATTGGCGTATAAATTTGTTCTCTTTATCTACATTTTTTTCTCCACACTTGTCGCACTAACTACAGTCAAAACTTGCCGTTGTGCCGTATGTGCTCCTACTACAACGAACCTCAATCTGTTCGATATCTTTGATGCATCGTTCAACTCACCCAAAAAACTCCTGCTTTCAAAATCTGGTTTTGGTAGCAGGTAAGTGTATTACAATTATAATTTTGTTTTCTCTTTGTTTGTTTAAGTTCCATTCCAAACTTCCATTTCAAACTATTTTTGAATGCTGTGCCTACTTCCAAAAGAACGTACACCGTCTTTGGTAAAATTGTATATCTTTTTTTCCTTCTATTGTTTCATGTAACGTCCAGTTTAGTGACCCAAATAAAAAAAAAAGAATTTCATGTCAACTTATGTTTTTTATATCCGTTGGATATCGTTACTCAGAGATGGTAAAATAGGTACTTATTCTGTTTAAAACAATTCAGTCGTGGTAGGTCTAGGTGCTTCCTAGAATACAACAATGATCTTGATTTCGTAATTTATAAATCTGAAAATACGTACGTACAACACGCGCGACTTAACTGTGCACTTCCCTGTAATGCGACCCCACTCCCGCTTCCCCTTGCGGCGCCCCGCGTTTGCCACACGCGGTCAGTGATGGGGACGTCATAGTGCGAGGTGCACAGTTAAGTCGCGCTGGTTGCATATGATAACATCCGTCCTACAGCGGGAATCGAACCCGCAATCTCCTGCACCTCAGTCGGCTATTCGTCCACTGCGCCACAGAGGGCGTCGAACTATGTTGTAATAGTTAGTATTATTTAGGCATATGGTCTTCAAATTAA
Source organism: Philereme transversata (assembly GCA_963924445.1). Classification (NCBI taxonomy): domain Eukaryota; kingdom Metazoa; phylum Arthropoda; class Insecta; order Lepidoptera; family Geometridae; genus Philereme; species Philereme transversata. Next base: position 20,556,249 of record OZ004342.1, read on the forward strand.
TAGTCGCCTCACAAAAAACGATAATAAAAAAATATACCTTAAACGTTTTCAGTGCATAAATCTGTAAAAACACAGAATGGGAACAATAATGCAAGTATTCCGCTTACGGATGTAAGAGACAGGTGGCATTTTCCTGTAAACTCCGAAAACAGAGTTCAACCATAAACCATTTTTATATCCTTGACAGATTTCGTAAACTTCGACCATAAAATTTTGCTCTTTATTTAAAACAACTCGCGAGTTTGCGGTAAACAAAAAGTTGGGAGTTGAGCGTTGAGATATCTTAAGATACTGGTCACCGTTATAAGACGGATGTTATAGCGGATAACTCTTAACTTACGCGCACGTCTTGTTTTTATTTATGCCTTTCACATCAATGTTATATCCTTCTTGAGATTGATAAATAAATAGATAGAGAAACATTGCACACCATAAAAAAACAAATCAGCGCTACGTAAATGTATGATAAATAAATATAAATAATATGTGTAGGTATTTTCACGGTTAAACATTTGGTAACACATTAGCGGTCTTGTCGCTCAGTGGCTTTCACAATTAATTGTAAAAAGCTCTAAGTTTTAAGACGGAGGTTCTTATATAAAATTGCACTCTACAAATTTGATGTTTCGTTTTCGAAAAAAATTGCCTTTGTACGGCGCCGCCTTGTAGGCCCAGGCGGAGATGAAGAGATGAACTAAAAAGTTAATAAATAATTGCTTCTGCGTCATCTATACATATAAAATGCTTTGTCCTGAATGACTGACTGACGGATCAACGCACAGCCTAAACCGCTGTTCGTAGAGACCTGAAACTTGGAGGGTGTGTTCTTTGTATGACGTAGGCATCCGATAAGAAAGAATATTCCGAAATTCTACCCCTAAGAGGGTGAAAAAGGGGGCAAAGTTTGTATGGGACAACGTGATTCCTTGGTCCAATCAACTTCAAATTTTGCATAAACCTTTTTTAACAGAATTGATGGAAGACGTGTTTCGTATTTTATTGAAATTTATCCCCTAACGGGGATAAAAGGGGTAGACATTTATTTTGGCGGTGATTTGCTTTGAAGTTAATATCAATATTTCTTAGTGCTTTTGATATAAATTACATTTTATTTTGACACATTTTGAAAACTCAATCCGATTTTATTCAAAAAAGGTTGAACTCACTTAAAAACAAGCAAATACTCTTTAAAATTGGAATGTCTCGAAAGTCACCATACTATATTACTACCTCATTTGAAGGTTTCTAAGCTTAAAGAGGTTATGCACTTGTAGGACACGGCCTCATAGGGACGTAGAGTTCGAAATTTGAAGGATTAGAACATTTTAGTCAGAAGCAAATCGTTTTCTTTTAGTTTGTCTTAGAAGTTTAATTTAGTATGTATTTTTTTTCGCCATTTTTTTACATTACACTTATATTATAAATGTGAAAGTTTGGATGTTTGTTTATTTATTTGTTACTCAATCACCTCGTCACCTCACTATTAATTAGTTCCCATGGGATGAAAATGGGGTGTCAAGGCAAGTTGCAACAGCGAGTTTAGCTGTATTTATAGGTTACCTACACATTGTGTTAGTGCTATAAAGAACACATGAACCAAATGTCTTCCTCTTAACTAGAGACAGTAAGAAAAGTGCTATCGGACATATTGTTAGACTATAACTATTATTATATATTTTTAGGAATCAGAAGCAGTTTATATTAAAAAAAAAAACAATTTTATTAACCTAAAAATAAGGTAATCAAAAACAGAAATAATTACAACTCAAAGAACACTAGCCACAAAAGAAATGAGAATTATACAAAACAAATCGAAAGGTGATACTTGGTACGTTCGTTCAGCACGGTGGTTCGCAGCGAAAAGAGGCCCTCCTCCTTGCGTCGTCCGTATTTATAGTGTTTGCGAGTAGGTACTTCGAAGCACTTCCAACACGGCTTCTCCTGATGCTCTGGCGTCCCGACAGATTAATAGGCACAGGGTTGAAACTCAGGTTAATCAAGTGCAGGCATCTCTAAACCTCGTGAAGGTCCTGGTTCTTGATCGTGTGGTGACAAGCGATCACCTAGGTTGAGCGCGTTAGGTCCGGACTGGTCCTCGTCTGGGTCATCATCATCGCTCGCTGCTATATAACAGAGACATGGTTTTTTATAAAAAGGCGTAGTTAATACCCCAGCGGTATCATCTTTACATGCATTTAGTAAGGGTTATGTTAGTTAGGTTACTAGTAAATACAGCACAACAAACACGATAGCTGAATACTTTGGCACTTCTAAAGCAATGTTCATTGTTTAGTCTCAAGATAATATTTCTAGAGTGCATTAGAGCACAAAATATTCAGCTACAAAAATATGTAAAAAGTAAAAACATAACATGCCAAATAATGAACACTGTGTACGCACGTTACACAGCGACTGGTCGGTTTGCAAAGCCGACCAGCTTCCATGGCCATCAAGACACCATTCCAATGGACTTGGTGCTAATGCCTCAAGGGCCACACAAATACCTCAAGGGCCACACAAATACCTCAAGGGCCACACAAATATCACATACCCTCAAAGAAAGCGGAGCATGACTCGGGAGTCCACTCGCCTTTCCATGGGACCATAAATTGGGCGGCAGCAAATGTAGACTTCCCATAGGACCCAGACATCAACCTCAGCTCATAGCGGTCGTGAGGCAGGACCTGGACCACCCGATATGGGCCGCGCATGCCATGGTCAAGCTTGCCCGTTGACTGGGAGTACTTGATCACGAAAACCAGGTCACCTTCCTGAAAAACACGAGGAGGACGTCTGTCCCGATTAACACGAGCATTCATTGATGCTTGATTCTCAGACAGCCGCTCGGCCACCCTCTGCCTGACAATTTCCCTCCTGGCCTCGCGGTTTGCGGAGCTAGGTTCCAGAGCAACATCTCGTACCAATGTTCGAATTGCGGGTGTAGCGTTTTCATGACCTACTAACAAGTTCAAAGCAGAAGTCTGCGTGGTCTTTTGTTGGGTCAGGTTGAGAATTAGCTGAAGTTGCCACAATTGTTCAGCCCACTCACGTTTTCTATAGGAGGCTTCTATTCGGAGCATGTTTAAGACAGTCCTAACGTACCGTTCCACTTGCCCGTTTGCGTGATGCATTTCAGGCGTTATGTGATGAAGTTCGACGCCTAAATCTCGCATCCATGACTTGAAACTTGAGGACTCAAACATTCGGCCCCTGTCTGTTACTATTAAGCGTGGAGTGCCAAACAAAGAAATTACATTTTGACAGATTTGCTTTAATTCATCAAAGTCTTGGCGAGGAATGGGCGTAAGTAGGCAATATTTGGTAAACGCATCGATGACGATCATTACATGTTTACAACCTTTCGATTCAGGTAGAGGTCCCAGCGCATCGAGATGAAGTGTATCAAATGGAACATCCGGCTTAGGCCAGGAAGAGATAGGTTGAAGAGATGCGCGGGGAACTCTCTTGTGTGCAATACAAGTTAGACAATGGCCTATATATTTTTTGACAAAGGCTCTTACACCCGGAAACCAAAAATGTCTTAAGATAAGCTCCAACGTCTTATCAATGCCGATATGACAGTGTTCGTCATGGAAAATACGGAGGAGACTTAAACGTTGACCTTTTGGTATATAACAAAGCAACTTTGGGTCTTCTCCTACATGAGTGAATCGGTAATAAAGCAAATCATTGCGCAGTACATAACGTGACGAATCTAGTTCACCACGTTCTAAAGCCTGAATCATATTCCGTGTCTCTTCATCCCCAGTTTGTGCAATCTGAGCCCAGTTACGTGGTCTGTCTATGTTATTTACTGTATTACACGGATTACGACTCAGGTAATCTGCATGTGGCAACATGGCGCCCTTTCTATATGAGATGGTGAAGTCAAAGTCTTGCAAGTAGATCCACCATCTTGCCACACGCGGCAACAGATCTTTCTTTTTTTGAGTAGCTTTAAGAGCGTTACAGTCTGTTACAACACTGAACTGAGTGCCTACTAGGTAGTGTCGAAAGTGTCGTAACGCTTTTACCACAGCCAGGGTCTCAAGCTCATACGAATGATATTTTGATTCGGCACCCTTAGTCACCTGGCTATAGTATGCGACCACCCGTTTAGTGTTATTATCGTGGATCTGTAGTAAGACCGCCCCATAACCTAGACTACTTGCGTCTGTATGTACTTCTGTAGGTAAGTTTGGGTCGTATATAGCCAAAACAGGTGCACTTGTCAATTTTTTTATAATCTCTTGCCTAACAGCCTCTTGTTCAGGTCCCCAATTGAATTGGACATCTTTGCGAGTTAAATTCGCAATACATGCCGTCATAAGCGAGTAATCGGACATGTACTTGCGAAAATAACCCGCCAAACCCAGTTATGTTATGTTATGTTGGTGGACTCCCTTTTCCGCATTCAAACTCTGTATGTGGTCCATTATGCGTGAGAGAGTTGACTATATGGATAGCCAGCCTAACTCCGACCAGAAGCGCAGAAGTTTCCTGGGGTCTTCGCAGGCTTCACGGAGTGACCTTGGATTGTCCAGGATTTCTGCACGTTGTGCTGTAACCCCCACGCATTCCAGGACTACGTGGGCAGCTGATTCTTCTTCGGTGAGACATGCCCTGCAGAGTGGGCTGTCTGTTGCTCCGATGGTGTAGAGGTGTTTGTTCAGGGGGCCATGTCCTGTAAGGGTCCCCACGATGATTCGAAGATCCGGTCTTTGAAGGTTGAGCAGTCGACGTGTCAGTCGTGGCGAGACGGCCGGCAGAGCCATCCTCGACTGTCTGCAGTCCATGGTCTGTGCCCAGCGTTCGTTGTGTAGGTTTAGAGTACGATTCCGTATCCATGCTCGTAGCTGAGTGAAAGGTAGAGGGAGGAATGGAGGTGGGCCTATAGCCGTGGTATCCGATCCTCTTCTAGCTAGTTCATCTGCAGCATCGTTGCCTAGTGATCCGCTATGCCCCTTGATCCATTGTAAGATCACCTTGTTTTTTGTGGCAATTCTTTCTAGGGCTAAGTGGCATTCGTAAACAAGCTTGGAGTTATAGCTGTGACTCTCCAGAGCTTTGAGTGTTGCTGTACTGTCGGAGAGTATTCGTATGGTGTAGTCTTTGATCTCTCTCCTGTTTATTGCGGTAGCTGCTTCGGTAATGGCCATGCATTCACATTGGAAGATGGAACTATGTATACCTAGTGTCATTGATATACTTATGTTGAGATCCAATGAATGAATTCCCGCGCCCGTTCCCTGTTTGGTTTTTGAGCCATCGGTGTAAACGCGGACTTCATTGGTTCCTGATTGGTCTCTCTGTTCCTCGTAGAGTTGTATGTTATAGTGTTTTTGGAATATCTGTTGTCTTGGGATCTTGTCGCACGGGGCGGCTAGTAGTGGTTCGTAGGCTATCGCTCGCTCTAAGATAGATGCGTGCAGACTCCTTGTGTTACCCCACAGTCCCTGGTGTTTAAGTCTTATAGCGGCCATCATCGCTTCTTGTTGTATATAAAGATCTAGAGGAGCCAACCCTAAAATAATCTCAAGGGCGGCTGTTGGTGTTGTTCTCATGCAACCTGATATTGCAGAACATGCGTGTCTTTGGAATCTCTGCAGCTTGGTAATGACAGTACTGAGTTCAGTACGGGTCCACCAAACAATAGAGCCATATGTTAGTGCCGGCCTTATTACAGCTGTGTAAAGCCACAGTGTTATTTTTGGGGAGAGTCCCCAGGTTTTTCCAAGCATTCTGCTGCATTGAAAGAAACTGGTACATGCTCGTTGCAGCTTGTAGTCAAGGTGTTTGTTCCACAGTAATTTACTATCGAGTATTACTCCGAGATACTTGACTTCGTTGGTAAGTTTTAATTCAGTGTTGAATAATTTCGGCAGTCTCAGGTTACCTAGGTTCCTTTTCTGCGTGAAAATTATTAGTTCTGTTTTTGTGGGGTTGACCGATAAACCATGGCTTGTGCACCAGTTTTCGATAATTTTGAAGGCTAATTGCATGAGGTCACATAGGACGTTCTCGAAGCATCCGGTCGCAAGGATAGCCAGGTCGTCTGCATATCCTACTGTGAATAGTCCTCTGCCATTCAGTCTCCTGATGAGATCGTCAACTACTATGTTCCATAGAAGTGGCGAAAGTACGCCGCCTTGTGGGCAGCCTCTGGCCACTGTACCTCTGGTCGTTGTATTGATTGTGAACTGTATTGCTCTGTGTTTAAGCATATTGTTAACCCACTCTGATATAGTCTGAGCTACTCCATATGCTTCAAGAGCTTGGTTTATACTGGCAAAAGTGGTTTTATCAAAGGCCCCTTCTATATCTATGAAGGCGCCCAGGGTTGGTTGTTTTGTTGTGAGTCCATCTCCAATGCGTGATATTACGCTGTGGAGTGCAGATTCCGTGGATTTACCCTGACTGTAGGCGTGTTGGTTTAAGTGTAAGGGCTTGTGAAGGAGGGTGTTTCCTCTTATTTCTCGGTCACATAGCCTTTCTAGTGTTTTGAGGAGGAACGATGTTAGACTTATAGGACGAAATGATTTCGCCAAAGTATAGTCGCTCCTACCTGGTTTTGGTATGAATACTACCTTCACTTCTCTCCATTTCCGAGGCACATACCGATGGGCGATACATGCTCTAAAAATGTTAACGAGATAGTCAGCTATTATATCGCCACTCCATCTTAAAAGACCTGGGAATATTCCATCTAGCCCTGCCGACTTGAAGGGAAGGAAGCTGTTGATCGCCCATAGTACTTTCTCTCGATTGATGAGGTCTAGGGCTACGGTCCAATCTTGACTACTGGATGCTCGTTCTGTGTACACTTCCCAGTCATAAGTCTCGCTTATCTGGCAACCAGGAAAGTGTGTCTCTAGCAGTAGTTCACTGGTTTCAGCATCTGATTTGGTGTAGGTGTTGTCAGGTTTTTTGAGACAGCCTATTGTACGGTCAGGATCTCTTGATAGGATGCCTTTTGTCCTGGCTGCCTGACTAGTGTTTTCGATGTTGGTACAAAAGCGTTTCCAGCATTCCAGTTTCCTGAAGCGTAAACGTTTTTTATAGGTAGATTTTATAGTTTGGTAGTTTTCCCAATCCTTAGATTGTTTTGTGTTAATTGCTCTGTTGAACAATTTCCTTACTTTGCGACGTAGTTTTTGCAGTTCAGGACCCCACCAATGTCGTGTGGGTCCCGCTTTAGGTGTCACCAGTGGGCACGATTGTTCGTAGCTATCGGTCAGAATAAGAGTAAGTTTGTTTACATAAATTTCAATGTCTTCGACAGCTATGTTGTTTGTCGGCACAGACGCAGCCGTGAGAGCTGACTGGACCGTTTTTACAAATTTGGACCTGTCCGTCTTACGCGGAACGCGCCTAGGTTGTGGTGTGGGTAATGTCGTGTTGAGGTTAAAACGTATCCATCTGTGATCCGAGCACGAGGCTTCGTTTGAGACGTGCCAGTCAGTGATGGATCTGGATACATTTTCTGTTGAAAGTGTTAGATCTATGATGGTTTGGGCTCGGGAGTTGACAAATGTCGGTTCCGAGCCCTTGTTTAATAGTGTTAAGTTAGTAGTGAGAAGATAATTTACCAATTCCTCTCCACGGGCATTAGACTTATCGCTGCTCCATAAGGTGTGGTGCGCGTTGGAGTCGGTGCAGATGATGAGGTCCAGCTTTTCTCTTTCACAGTACTCCACCAGTGATGACAGCTCCGGCGATGGTATGTCCTCGTCACTTGGTAGGTAAAAAGACGCTAGGACTATATCGTGAGGCTGTTTGTTAGTTTCTGTGGGAAACCCAACAGCTGTTAGGTCTCTGGAACAGAATTCGGTGATTAATAGTGTTTGAACATGTTTGGGAGTAAATATACAGGTTCTAGGATTGCTTACGGTGGTGTCCAGAAGAAGTTTCCCACCGATGTTGTTCAGACCACAGATCCTGCCTTTCCTAATCCACGGCTCCTGGATTAGGGCTATGGTCTCCGTGTTTTCCTCCAGCGTTCTGCGTAGGGAAGCCGTGGCAGTGAGACTATGCTGGAGGTTGGTTTGCAGTATTGGGGTGGGGCTAGCAGTCTCGAATCGGAGAGGAGTTGAGGCAGCTTTCACTGGCCTCACTCCCCTCGACGTCGAGAAAGCACTCCTCGTCTGCTTTTGGAGTCGATGGAGGATCGACCTCTACATCCATCTCATGTTGTGAAGATTGGCGCACTGAGGGATCCGCCCCGGGATTGACCGGCTGAGCAGGTTGGTCGATTTGAGCAGCGCCCTTGGCTTTTCCGGCTTCATCCTCCAGGATCCGGACGTAAATGTTGCCAAAGTGCCAGTACAGGCGTCGCTCCTGCTTTTTTAGATTTTCGACATCGGGCTCAGGTACTCTGAGGAGCAGGTGTACTCCGGGTGTCTCCCGTTCTGCCTGTTTCTCTGCCCTGATCAGAGACCATGAGTTGATATTTACTTCTGGATTCTGCAGTGTTAGTAGCTTGCGCAGTTTGTCAATGTCCCTGTTGAACTCAGGGACGAACAAGCCGCACAAGATTCTCCGCCGGATTTCAGCTTGCGGTCTGACCACAAGCTTCGTGCCAGCGATTGGTGACGGGGTGTTGCTCACTGCAAGACGTAGCCATTCAAGCGCCACATCGTCCTCGCACCAAAACTTGAGGACGCCTTCGCTAAAGTGGGCCTTGCCACGGAAGTGCACTTTCGCTGTTTTGGCCAAACCCAGTAACTGACGTACTTGTTTCACATTTTGGGGAGCTTGGGAATTTACAAGAGCTTTAACCTTATCGGGTGAGGGTCGTACTTCCCCATTAGATATAATTCGCCCTAGGTACTCAATTTCAGTGCACAAAAACGAGCATTTTTTCTGATTAATTGAAAAACCTGCCTTAGTTAATGTCGATAAGACTTCTTGCAAAGTTTGAAGGCCTTCGTCTACAGAGTCTGAAAGAATCAAGCAATCATCTATGTACACCAAAACCTTTCCCCTCATTATAAAATCACGAAGGGCTGTACTTATGATCCTTTGATAAACGATAGGCGCATTAGCAAGGCCGTAGGGCATTTTAAGGTACTCATAATGCCCTTCATTTGTGACGAATCCAGTGAGCGGCACAGACTCATCATCAAGGCAGATTTGGTGGAATCCCGTTGCCATGTCCAATGTAGAAAAATATTTACACTTGCCTAATCGATCGATATGATCGTCTATTAAGGGCAATGGGTATCTGTCCTTAACAGTGACTCTGTTTAGCGCACGGTAGTCAACGCACATGCGATCGGAGCCATCCTTCTTCTTGACCAACAAAACGGGACTAGAGTAGGGTGACTCCGATTCGCGTATGATGCCTTTGGATAATAAATCTTGAACAATGTCACGTACCTTTAGTTTTTCGCTGTGAGACATTCTATAAGGACGATAGTTAATAGGGACATCACTGTTCAGCTGAATGCGCATATTTCCAGTTTTAACAGTAGATGTGGCAGTGCCTGAGATCATATGTTCAGAATATTCAGTCAAAATAGTCTGTAATTTAACTAAATCGTCACCAATCAACGAGGTATTGATCACTGGTTGCGCAGTCGGCTCAACAGCTGATACTATCAACGGGTTATAATCGCGAACAATACGCTGACTATTCCTGGTTCGAATGAAAATAACACCTTCCCTATTAAGTACATCCGTGCCAATAATAACAGGCGCATTCATGCATTTGCTCGGTACCACTAAAAAATCTACCTCTAACGAAATACTTTCCAACTCGATTGTGAGTGTAACATATGAGTCGACTTGAGTTACTGACTCACCTACCCCCTTTATCTGACAATTGATGATCTTCTTAGCGCAAGAGAAATGATTTACAACTTCAGAGGATATTAAGGACACGCCAATGGCACCGCTGTCAATTAAAATGTCTACTGGGATTCCTTGAATGACACCTACTACAATATCACTGCGCTTTTGCAAAGGGGCAGAGCAGAAGTTAACATTTCGCTTACTACTTTGTGGCCCAGCATCGGCTCGTTGTTTAGCAAAGCAATTTTTTATTTCGTGGCCCGGTTTCTTGCAGTAAGCGCATGTGATATTATTTGAACCAGTTTTATTAACAGACGGAGGAGTTTGGTTCAAGTTGGGACTAGGTTTCGTGCGTTTAGGGCATGTGGCCTGCTTGTGTCCCGCAACCCCACACACAAAGCACTTGCCTGTATCACTGCTCGCGGTACGCAATGGCTTCTTGAAGTCATTTGATCTGTCATTATTATAACTTTTATTTAAAGTCACGTGACGGTTTGTGCGGGTATCCGCGGTTGAAACTTTGGGATGCTTAATAAAAACAGACAAATAATTGACTAAATCATTTGACTTCAAGTTGGCGTTGGTCGCGGTTGCTTTTACTTGAGGATCGGTTATACCTCTCAAAACAATTTCTGTTACCAACTCATCACTAAGGCCCTTAACAATACGCAGACGTAACAACGATCTACGCGCAAATTCAGCGTAGGTTTGATATTTGTCAGAGTTAGTGGACAGCACCTCAAAAAGAATACTCGCTGAATCTATTTTCTTTACACACAATGACTTAAAATCTACTTTGAAGTTAGCCCACGAACGATCGTTAGATACCCACTCGTTAAGCCATGTCTTAGCGTCACCCTTTAAACAGTTCCCTATCCGAGAAAGACATTCACGATCGTCCCATTTGTTTGCAAGTTTGGCCCTATCAACCTCACTGAACCATGATTCTACGTCATGAATGCTTGGGTCAAAGTTCGAGACATAATAATGGTGAGAACTAGTCGATTTTACAGACTGTATTGCTTCTACTATATGTTCCGCACTTTGCTTAGCTGCCGACTCAACAGACAATGTGGCCAAAGAGCGCCTTTCTAACTCTTCTAAACGCAATAAAACGGTATCTAAAGACTCACAGTTACTCCTTGGTGCTGGTGGCATGGAGGGCACGCGCACGCTTTGCGAACGTTCTTCACACACCGGATTGTCATTTACCTCCTCAGCACAGCTATGGCCACGGCATGCTCGGTCACGAGAACGGGGGTGCTTGTCGTGGTGATCACGCTTATGGGCGCATCGCCCTTGGGTGTCCGACCGATGACCATGCGAGTGTCGGTGCGGAGAACGCTCTCGAGCGTGACTGCGACGCCGCTGACTACTGGAGCGTCGATATGGCGATCGACTACGCGATAGATAACAGGAGCGCCGCCGATGCGACGATCGACCACGCGAGCGGTCACGGGAGAGCTGGTCACGGGAGCGCTGGTCACGGGAGCGCCGCCGATGCGATGATCGACCACGCGAGTGGTCACGGAAGCGCTGACTACGGGACCTCTGGTCCCGTGACTTCCGTGATCCAGACGGTCGCTGGTGGCGAGACCGGGACCGGCTTAACCTCTTCATCTTTACGATTGCACTGTTAACAAGACACAAAAGCGGTGCACCAGCGCACCCTAATTAGATAAATACGTAAATGACAACAAGAAGAAATAAAATGAGCTACCCTCAACTGACCACCACACACAAAAAAAAATAATAATAAACACCACGTTTTTTTTTTTTTTAAAGATAAGGGAAATAGTGGGAATGTTTTCTTTATCCCACTTCTGATTTTAGGAATCAGAAGCAGTTTATATTAAAAAAAAAAAACAATTTTATTAACCTAAAAATAAGGTAATCAAAAACAGAAATAATTACAACTCAAAGAACACTAGCCACAAAAGAAATGAGAATTATACAAAACAAATCGAAAGGTGATACTTGGTACGTTCGTTCAGCACGGTGGTTCGCAGCGAAAAGAGGCCCTCCTCCTTGCGTCGTCCGTATTTATAGTGTTTGCGAGTAGGTACTTCGAAGCACTTCCAACAATATATACAATATTTTACTTATACTACTCGTACCTACCTAGTCTATACTAGGTCAAACTCAAATTACTCATTACCGTATAATATATGGTTTTGTAATTATATTACTAGGGTATTTTTGATCGAGCGAAAATCAACTTTGGCAAATCGGCGTTGTATGTAAGTATGTATGTTTGTTTGTCCAAGGATAACTTTCGAAGCGTTGATCCGATCATCGTGAAATTTCATACATAGGTAGTAATGGCACAATTTCGGTGTGACTAAATAAGTAAAAAATGTTGGAGGTTGTTGAGATATTGGATTTTAAGAGGAGTAAAAAAATTAAAATGAAACTGTTAGGTTAAATGAGAAGTCAAATGAAAGGTCTTCATTAGTACATTTCGAGCCCGTTTTTATTTTTAGTAAAGTTTTTGTAGTTTTTGAGTTATTAGCCATAATAAAAACAAAACTTTGATAAAATTCACCAGTGACCCCACGGTGCTGTAATTTCGTACGCGTGTAGCTTAAGTATCACAAATATAGGCAAAGGTCTGAAATCCAGAATAACTGCAATTTGTACCCCAAAAAAGATTAACCACTTTACATGAGCTCCCGATACCTGTAATTTGAATGAAACCGTAGGTCAAGTCAGTTGGTTAAATATTTCGTGGCACTATTTTGATAGTCAAAGATTACAAATAATATTTTTGTGTTTTAATGGTACACTCGCGAGATCTCAGTTCGTGGCGAACCACTAGTATAGTATTGTACACTAGAAATAATTTAAAAAATATATATATAACGCACACATCGATTTTCGGAAACTCAGTCTACTTCGCAATACCGTACCGGTGCTTATTGATCGACGATGGTTGACATCTAACTTTTCCCATTAGAAGTTTGTACGTGCAAATTATTTGGTTTGAGTCTTCGTATGGTTATAAGCTCGGCAAAGAAGCGGGATTTATGTCTTGATCTATACTCAATCGTGATTGATGAAATAAGTTTTTTAGAGGTTCTATTTCTATTTTTGTATTTCTTAAATATATTTTCTTGTGTACAATAAAGAATAAAGTGGTTGTTTTTGTTCTATCTAATATATAAAATTCTCGTGTCATAGTGTCTGTAAAAAATCTCCTCCGAAACAGCTTGACCGATTCTTATGAATTTTTTATGCATATTCGGTAGGTGTGAGAATAGGTCGTAAAGTGATTTTCACCCTCCTACCCCCACCCCCATTTTTTAATCACTGTTTTAGTATTTTTGTATGAACAATATCCATATAATTTAACCATCTTTCATTGACATGAAGTGTCGCGTCACTTTGACTGCATTTGATTTCTTTGATAATTTATATGGCAGAACAACGTTTGCGGGGTCAGCTAGTTTATTTATAAAAACATCTCAATCATTTTATAATTTGTCAATGATGGTACAACAATTTTTCATTTGTTTGGAATGGTGCAGTTTTAATTTAATAAATATTGCTAGACATTTCACACAGCGCTGTCTAGCCCCAAACTAAGCAGAGCTTGTACTATGGGAACCAGATAAGTGATAGGATACTTATATACTTTTTTTTATTAATATATATATTTAATATATAGAAAAACATCCAGACCCAGAACAAATACCTGTAGATCATGCTATCTCCTGCGGCTCAGCCGGCTAAACGCCCACTGCACCACGGAGTCGTCAAATTGTCAATTAGTCAACAATTAGCTGTTTTATGTTTTTTTTACGACGGGCTTCCTGGGCCCTCAATACACAAGGCAACGGCGACCAGTGGTCGCCGTACAGACTAACCTCTCTGCTACCCAGAAAAGGTTGGATATGTTGGACTCTCTCTGATTTTATAACACCATTTTCCCTAAAAAAACCTCTATGGGGTTCTCGCAAGATTCATCCCCTGAATACAAATGAAGCCCATCTAACCTTTTTTAACAAAATTACTGGACTGAAGACAGTGAGGAAATAACATGAATATTTATCCCTGTTAAGTACTCCATGATGGATTATTCTGAGTCGTTTTTGTTCTTACGCTCTCATTTCGTTAAAAGGCTACGACGAGCCTTAATTTGTAGTGTAAATGAAAGCCTTTTAGCGTTATGCTTGCCTTCTTCTTCAGTTCTTTGAAAAATGAGATAGTTACGGCCCTTCATCGTTCTTCTGATATCAATGAATAGTTTGAACTAATAAAGCAATGGAGCCCGCAGAATAATGTGTTGTTATTATTGTATTATTGTTACCAGTACCCGGTATTATCCAGCCCTCTGTTTAGAATAAACATTGTTCTTTTAATAATCAAACTGAATAAACAATTATTAATATATTATTTAAACAAACAATAATTATTCATGGGCCGTAGGCATCACGAATTTCAGTATGATGCGAAGTTAATATTTGCGAATTGTGTCCGAATTTCTAGGCCGAACAAAGAAACAATGTTTGACGAATTTTATAGCCAGGATCAACGTCTAAACATGTCCTGCGAACCGTGAAAGCGCTTGAAAATGTCTCTTGCGGTAATTCTTTCATCCAAGTTAAGCGCGCGGAATATCGTTTTATCATTATCATATCAGCAATTGCTAAGGATAGCGATCTTCTATACTCAAGTGCTAAAGGCACTGTATTAAGGTATTGTAATTTTAACTAAAAATAACTAGTGGTTCGCCCCGAACTGAGATCTCGCGAGTTTCCCAATACACAAAAAAAATATTCTTAGGGAAACTCGCGCAACGATGCCTAAACGTATTTAGTGGCTAAATATGATTTAAGGAATTGTCAAATCACACAAATACGTAAAACTTTAAACATGTTTAGTCGCTAAATACGTTTAGGGATTGTTGTGCAAGCCGGCCTTAATCTTTGACTAATAAAATACTGCCACGAAATGCGCAACCAACTTACTCCGTACCCAAAGGGTAAAACAGGACCCTATTACTAAGACTGCGCTGTCTGTCTGTCCGTCCGTCTGTCATCAGGCTGTATCTCATGAACCGTGATAAATAGACAGTTGAAATTTTCACAGATGATGTATTTCTGTTGCCGCTATAACACAAAATACTAAAAACAGAATAAAATAAATATTTAAGTGGAGCTCCCATACAAAAGGTATGATTTTTTTTCCATTTCTATAGATAATGATACGGAACCCTTCGTGCGCGAGTCCGACTCGCACTTGGCCGGTTTTTCAGTCTAGTAGAAGGTCTTATAACGCTGCGTATTCCAGTGCGTGGTATTCACTCGGGATCCTTTCTGCCCTAACGAACATCAGTCAGTTACAGTCGTTTCAGTTGACTAAACTGCGACTAAGTTCACGTCAGCACTAGTCAGCATAAATGCTGATATATTAACGTGAAAATAAAATACCTACATGGAATTAAGCCAACGGTAAGGTCATGCGGTCGCGATATGTGGAGCGGACGTGGATGCTGCCAACTTGTAACTGGTAACAAAAATACCTATTTTAGGGATAAAGTGACACTTGCATTACATAATTTAAAAGTGGCTTGTAAAATATACGTTTTTCATGTAGTTATACATAGGCCGGCTTGTACAACGATCCCTTAACGTATTTAGCGGCTAAACGTGTTTAAATTTGACATATTTGTATGATATGACAACTCCTTAAACCGTATTAGCCACTAAATACGTTTAGGCATCGTTGCGCAAGTCGCCCTTACTATCTGTTATTCTTTATTTTATTACTAACTGTTTTAGTATGGTCCTTTAATTCAGAAATCGGAAATCTTGTCTAGCCAATAGGTTTCCACCGATGATAATAGAGTATATCAGAGGCTGCATGTTGTAGAACACTTTTTTTCAAATTTGAGATACAGTGCGCCGACCACAAGCTTTTAAAAAATCATAATGTTTCAGGAGCGTTTTGTTTCAAGCTTGTAGCAACATTACTTCGATTTGAATCACAACACTTTTAAACATTACTGTATTAATCCTAATAATGTTATATATTTAATGCTTTCTAGTGATTACACTACGTTCAACTTAAAACATTGTGAAAATAAATACGGTTTACTTACTTTTTAGGATAATTTTACACTTTATTTGAGCTCTAATGTGACACGTTTTGAGTGAACTACTTATGGTGACGTCACCAAAACTGCTTCGCCTTTACAGTAATAAAGTAGGCTTACTTATTGCGGGTCATGGTACGAAATGTCAGTGTAATATTATTTTATAACACATTTGCTCGCAAAGGGTCTCTTATTTCAATATCGTAATATATGTCATTACGTACTTGTGCGTTATTGTAATGTAAAACGCACGAGTTTCTTTTTAATAAGGTTAAACGTACGGTTTATCAAGATGCTCCGTCTAAAACGAATGGTCCTTTTTTAAATCTTAGCAAAGAGTTTTTGAAGTTATACTTCTTTTGGCGCGATGGAGAAAAATGATGAGAGTGAATTTTTACGATGCGCGCGCATACCGACACCTAAATTTAACAGCATGAAGTTAGTTCTAGGTGGTATGAAAATTGATAACTATGTTCAAGTTGTATATTCTAGTATTATTTAAATAAAATCTTTTTGATTAATTTTAATATTTATCGTTAATCACTACTGCATTTTAGTTATTTTTTTTCCATACGCCAAAGAAGTATAACTTCTAACGCGTGTACATAAGTACACACACTCGTTTTTATGTCAGAAAAGTGATCAACATTTTATGAATAAAATTTACTTTGGGAGATAAAATATAAAAAATAAACATTTAATTCTTTAATTTAATTAATTTTGACAGTAAATTACCACCATTTATCTGTAACAAAAACAACAAAATATTTATTTACTTTATTAGTAATACTTGCTGTTTTTGTGCCTTAGCCTTAATAAAAAAAAACGCTTATGCGCGCGCATCGCTAATTTATGAACAAGTAAAAATTATTCCGCGCGCTTTTTCTTTCCGAGAAAGTCCGAGTTTTATTTATTTCCTCGCAAATATGTTATAAAACGTCGTATGACATACGTGCGCTTTGATAATTACAGCCTCTGCTTTCTTGTAGCACTCGCCTACGACTCGAGCTAACAATATCGCCTCGGCTGTAATTTTCAACTTACCGCACTTATATCATAATGTACTATTATTATTGTTATACCCGACCCCCAGTGCCCCCAGGGTATCAAAAGAAAGGTCTTTGTTAAAAATGTGTTTCCGATGCCTTGATCCTAAACCTTTTCTGTTATTACCGCCCCAAATTGATAAAAGCTAGTTGTCATTTCATATCGCCATTATAACTAGGCCATTACATCGCTAAATAAAATTAATACAGTGAATCGTTGGCGCTTATCTAGAGCCTACAATGTGGTTAGTAATACTTATGTTCAATTACGGCTGGTTATGCAAAAGGTAGATAAACTAAGCAAATTGCTTAATTAATGTGAAATTGGTAGAATTATAATAATATTTTGTTCGTTCATTATTTGTTAGTATTTACTTACAACTTGAATTTTTTGATTTCTGGCATTTTGTCTTATTTTGATTAATGATTATTTTGATTAAACGATTGTGCACTCGTTTGGTTTTTTTAACGCCGAGGCATATCGGTAGCCTTTCGGGGTTCATTCCGATTCGCTGCCACACGGTGTTGGAACGGCTTGCCTCCACCACTTCGTGTTAAAAACAATAACAACCATAAAGTCGGCACTCAAAAAGGAACTCATTCTTCGCCAGAAATGCATATAACGTCTGTTTCACTCTCTGGACAATGCGCTTCGAGTGTTGGTGAGTGGATATTCTGCTCTATACTCTTCATAGATGGTCGATTTGATTGGTCTCTCTCTGTTCTTTTCTAAATCGTTCCTTCCATAATTCCGTCCTTTATTTATTTATTTTATTCAAATTATGTATACGTAGGTACTTTATATGTATGTATTTTACTAATGCCTCTTGTTTCGTGTTTCTTCGATCTCTCTCTCTGGGCGTGAGGTCACTATAACAGGCTCAATCTGAAAACCAGCGTTGGTCTGCATGCAGACCGCATTTAGGACGACCTCCGTGGTGCAGTGGGCGAATAGCCGGCTGAGACGCAGGAGGTAGCGGGTTCGATCCCCGCCGCGGAACAAATGTTTGCATGATCTACAGATATTTGTTCCGGGTCTGGTTGTTTCTCTATATATTATAAATATGTATTTACAAAAAAAATGTATATAAGTATTCTATCAGTTATTTGGTTCCCATAGTACAAGCTCTGCTTAGTTTGGATTAGATGGGTTTAATTGTGCACAGTGATCGCGAAAGTTTCTTTTATATTTATTATTTATTAGCGCCTAAGCGTGGATCAACACAAAGCTGAGACTGATCCTTTTTGGGACACCACACAGCACAGAACCTTTTAGCGCCCACGTATTTATGTAGCTCTTGTTAGGTACCTGCCTTTAATTATCTAATCTGAGGGCTTAGCCAAGTTACAGTCGATTAGCGATGACGCTAGTCGATACGTCCGAAAATGTATGGGATTTGACACATGCTATAGAAATATTACGTCATTCAGCGACAACAAATGTATGTAGAAGTCGAATAGATTCGTGGCGAATGACATTTGGCTACGGGCCCTGTTGTTTTTATATCTGTCTTTCTTTTCTTTTATATCTGTTTTTCTTTTGTATAGGTAGGTACCTACCATTTTCATAATCAGTGTTGTTTTTAATGTCTTTTTCAATGTATGTCTTATTTTATTTTATTATCTTCTGTTTTGTTTGTGCTGTACTGTTGTTATAAATAAATGCCTCTTACTTTTTTTTAACTTTTATTTTATGTAATTAGCCAGAATCCTAGGTATCCCACCATCAGCTTTTTTTTAAAATACTTTCACACAAAACAGAATAGTGCTAGGATTTAATGCATTATGTACCAGTCATCCTGGTCATGCTCAAAGACTCTACTAACATAATAATCATTGCATAAAAACATATAAATAAGTAAAAAAACAATTATAAAAATTACATTGTAAACCTAAGTCAAACGCAACAGTGGCTAATATATCTTCAACTTCTTAAGGAAGCGTTGTCGCACCAATCTCATATTGATATTGTGTTTTCTTTGTATGTCATGTCGTGTCAAATAAATATTTTCATATAATTTCATTAGTTTCATTTCATTATGTATCCGCTCGCTTGCGGGCGGACGCGGGGCCGCCAAGTATAGTCACTTGCGACCACGATCCTTTTTCCGCGCATCGGTCGTGGACGATTGCAGCAAAACATCTGCTTCACGACTCACGACTTTTAGTTAAGTTGTGTTTTTTTGTGTTGTATATGAATGGGACTTAAATATTAAATATACAGACGAGTTAATAATGCATTAGGTTAAATTTTACAAGCCTGCAAAGTTTTTGGTCAGCTGTCTCGTGGATACTTTAGTATCCGCCCTGCAAGCAACGCGTTTTTATGTTGGATACTTTAGTATCCGCTCCGCAAGAAAGCGGGTATGTGCGTATAACACGTATACATATATATTGACCATGTGTGCTGGGCAATGGATACCATAGTATCTGCTCCGCAAGTCAGCGGATATGTGCGTATAACACGTGCATGTAGCATTAAAATGATTGCATCCTGCCAGCGAATGTCATACACACGACTACATCTCAAGCTATAATTTTCCAGTATAAGCTGACCTCGCATTGTGTAGGTTTTCCGTACAATGAGAGGCCAGCATAGTTTGGAAATGTATAGCTTGATGTGTAGCCCTGTGTACACGTAGTATAGATACAGATCTATACTACGTGTTTAGTTATGTGCGACATTAAATGAAAACAATAGTAGGGCTAGTATTGTTGTAAAATAGGTTTTTTTTCAAATGCATATAATTTTATTATTTTTCAAACAACCTTAATATGAATTAATCAAATAACAATGACACAGCTTGTATAACATAGATAAATAAATCATATTCATTCATCATGTAAGTAGGTACCTGTTAAACTGACTAAGCGGCATTGTCGCAAAGGCGCCGCCGATTTACGTTAAAAATTGATCCTTGGAATTGTATTGTTTACTGGATTCAAGCTACTGATATTAAACCCACTTCTTAAATCTGTTAATACGATTCCGGATGTGTGTTTTAAATTAATGTCGTGCATAACAAAACAGTTTGTAAGCTATTTATTGCGCAAGGAACAAAATTACAATAACAAGAAATAAAAATAGGGATAAAATATGGTTTTTTTCCTGCTCTGTTACATTGAACGACATGACATAATATTTCCACATAAAATTAAACCATACCACCTTATTCTATTCCCGTCTGCCACTCGAAAAGAAAAGGGGGTTCGCATGTCATAATCGACATTTCACTTCGTAATGTCATATTTTATTTAAGACATCAAAGGGTGAGTTTTTGGAAATATAAAAAACATCTTTATGAAGTTACCGGAGGTTTTAAAACAGTGTTTAATATGTAATGCGCGATATCATATACAATTTTGCAGGCAGATAGACATATAGACGTTTTATTGGATACCGGGGATAGATTTAGAGCTTTCATGCTCAATGTAATACAATGGGCAGCCTTATCGTTGAAGGTGATTGCTTCCAGGCAACTTTGGGTGGAAAGTAATGAGCAATGATGACACTTCCAATATATTGCAAAACGTGGTAGATATACTTATTGCGTAAAATGATTTTTTAACTTGTGACGTTATAACAACCCAGATTTGACGTCTGTCATTTTTCTCGCCGTGATAATTTGGAACGAATGTCTATAATTATTGATTAAAACGGGTATTTATCGCGTACGTACCTTTTTTTTTATTAAAAAATGTTGTATGATTGGGTTCACTACCATAGAGTTGCGATCGTTTTAACCACTTGGGAACCGAACAAAATCGATTACTCCAAAAAAATCGAAACATTTAGAAAACTTAAGATTGTGCGATCCTTTAACTACTTAGACTTGTACGGGGAACCGTGGAAATGTTTTTAAAAAGACAAAAATTTTAAGTTGAAATTTAATTGATTTTAGAATTACAAAATGTCTTATTTATGTGACAACTTAATCGCGACTGACCGCTCTAAAACTTACATCTATCATGAAATAAAGTCAACGTCAGCAAATCCGACCGTGAGACTGTGCGTGGGAGCACGTGCAAAACAACTAGGAAGGCGCTGTTTAAGCATTGAATATGGCCTGACTGGTTGACGTTGGCAACATAACTACTTATTATTATTATTATAAGCCTGTTGTGTCTCACTGCAGGGCAAAGGCCTCTCTTCTCTCTTTCCACTCGTCTCTGTTGATTGCAAGTAGGGGCCAATCCTTAAAGTAGGAGTTTAGCTCATCCCGCCACCTTCGCCTGGGCCTTCCACGCGGGCGGCGTCCGTAGTTTGGAAGCCATTCAGTGGTGGTCTTCGCCCATATTGTGTCTGGCATACGGCAAACGTGTCCGGCCCAGTCCCACTTGAGCCTTCCAGCTTTTTGAGCGACGTCGGCCACCTGTGTTCGGGAGCGTATAACCGAGTTCCTGAATCGGTCCGTGAGTTTCACGCCCAGGATACTGTGCTCCATAACTACTTAGGAACATATTATTTGTATTTGTATGAATTCTTATGTATTATACATAAGAATCGATTATAGATGTTGATGCACCGACAATGAGGAGTTTTCATCATTAAGAAAGAAGGAATTTTCTCATTATCGATATCAATAATGATAAGTATACTAATACTTATCATTATCGGCATTATTTTCTTGAATGAAAAACGATACAAATTATGTATATATATATCATGCCAAGCTAGTTCGATATTAATTTAAACTAAGTTAAACTAAACGATAATAAACTCAGTAAAAGTAGTAACTCAGTAAGAGTAGTAGAGTTTCTTGAGAAAGGGCTCGCCCGGGGAAGTACTACCACCATACCTATTTCTACCGCCAAGCAGCATTGCTGTGTTTTGGTTTGAAGGGTATAGTTGCCGGTGAAATTACAGGCACATGAGGCTTTACACCTGTATGCCTCAAGTTGATGGACGCAGGGATGTGCATCCTAGGGCACATTTCTAAGGAGCGTGCCCTACGAGGCAAACTTGTTATAGGCGATGGTTACCACTTAACATCAGGTGGGCCATAGGCTTGTTCCATTACCAGTAGTTTTTCTAGCAAACGATTTTTTGTTCTCATCTCTACTCTGTATTTTGACCACATCAAATCGGGCCTCTTAGAACGGCAGGAGTTTAATTAGTTTATGAAACCTAGGTGCTGTAATTTAGCAAGGCAAAGGTACATTTTACTAACGTTTTACACTTTTATCAACATATCAGTAATAGTACGACCACTGCTCAACATGTATGCGTCCTGCACCCAACGGCTCCCAGAAACTTTGATTAGGTCAGCCTGCTACCTAGTGGGGGCCGTTCTACGCTGCGCTTTCC
The DNA here is from genome assembly GCA_963924445.1 of Philereme transversata. NCBI lineage: Eukaryota > Metazoa > Arthropoda > Insecta > Lepidoptera > Geometridae > Philereme > Philereme transversata. Next base: position 20,578,492 of record OZ004342.1, read on the forward strand.
AGTGCGTGTCCACTCGAGAACCTTTCTGTCCCATCGGCTCATAAGCTTATCACTAAACAAGTTTATTAGTAAACCTAACAATAGCTGAAATAAAAAGTTGTATAAGTATGTAACTTCAACGTAATCTATTATTGAAGCAGCTTACAGAACTAGTTAAATAATGTTTTTCATACTGCAGCTCAACGCTACTGCCCCATAATCTATGTATGTACTTAGCTAGGAGAGACGTCTTCGAAACGTCCCTCTAAAATATTCCAAGATGACAGAGTACCGCTTAGCGAGCGTCGACCTCGCTACTCTATTTTGTATACATAATTACCTCTTTCACTTGCATGTTAGTTTCATCTTTGAGGTCCGGAGTTTATTAAAGTTTTTATGACTTAGCGTCACCGCATACGAGCCACGCGCCACAGCCACAAAAAGCCGCCACCTAGCTGCGGACTGCATTTTGCGGCTCACGGTTGACGCCAGTGGTCGCCACGAGACGCTGCTTCTCGTTTCGTGTTGCGGCGTTTTGTGGCTGTAGCGCGTAGCTCGTGGGCTTAGTGGCCAATCTTGTTATCAGAGTTTTAGAAAGTTAAAAAAATAGATTAATATTTTTGAGTTACATAGGTAGTAATTGATTTAATTATTATAAATCAATGTTAGAGGTCTCTAAACTGATTTGAAGCACATAATATCTTCGTTTGACAACATTCTCAAATGATATTATGCGATGATGTGGTCTAAGATGGAGCACGAAGGTGAGCCAGAAAACATCTATTCACTCTTACCTTAGAGAGACCAGGTTTATAATTCTCGGGAACAGACGGCTTTACATTCCATACCTTAGCTGTACCCATTATGAACGTGGAAGCAAAACAGAGGTACCTAACGTTATCCTTCATATATTTTTTTAAGCTGTAACGTCATACTCTTCGATATCTATTAGGTATGTATGTTGCTGACGCGTCAGCGAGATACTAGAGAGGGGAGAGTACTCCTCGTATATCCTGGGATAAAAATTGTTTGATAGATAGATAGATCGCTTTATTGTACATCACACTTAAATTTAAAAAATATATAAAACAAATAACAAGACACGCGGAGATACAAGTGATGGTATTCTCGCGAAAAGCGATCTCTTCCAGACAACTTTTTTGTCAAATTTATCAACCCCGTCTATTAGACGGCTAGACGGGATAAGATAAGTACGGTTTCGAAATTATTCGAAATTATTGAATAAATTGTCCATGACGAACAATAATTTCTAAACCGTCCTTATCCGGTCTGACATAGACGGGGTTTAATAATTTGAAAAAAATACGTATACATCTGTATTATTTTTTATCATCTCTTTTTAATAATTTATAGCATTTATGTAAGTAGGTATGTGTGTGTTCTGTTCTGAATGGTCTGTCCTATGTGTGTGTCAAATAAATGTATTTTCTTTCTTTCTTATTTCTTTCTATTATATTGTTATTTATATATTTTATTAATTTTATTTTTTATCACACTAATATTATAAATGCGAAAGTTTTAATGTTTGTTTGTTTGTTACTCAATGACGTCGTAACGGCTGAACTGATTTCGATGAAATTTGGTATGTACGTAGATTATAACCTGGATTAACACATAGACCACTTTTTATTGGCAAACCACGCGTGCGAAGCTGCGGGCGGAAGCTAGTATTATTACATATTATATTAATAATACGTAATATAACTAGCATAATTGTGATATGGTGAAATAAAAATTAGTTAGAACCTTATACTTAGTTATAAGAATAAAACATATGGTGAAACAATCACAACAAGTTCCCAAGAAAACGTTTTCTTACGTTTAGTTATTTCTATACTAAGTGCATCTCGAGATAATTGCATTACAGAGACATGCACGTCTCGTTCCAGAGAACAACAATTTAATTGAATGCGCAATCCTCCTTGGATATTGCTCCATCATAACGAAGCTGCTTTGTTAAAACAAATCAAAGATACTTTTTTGGGTCTTCTACCACGTAGATGCATACGTAAAAAACTTCTGTTTTATTTTTCCTATCTTATTTCCTATTTCTTTTTTTTCTAAACGGTTTCACATATGTAACAATTTTTTTATGCGACCACATTTGATCTAGTATCACTAATTTGTAATTTTAATACCTAACATGCCTTTTTGGCAATCAAAATTAAAATATATTATATACATTTTTTTAACTTGCAACAAAGTTAATATCTTTTACCGTATTTTCCATGTGTATAATTGTGTGTCATCTTTATCATTTAAAGATCAGGGCCTTTTACCCTAAAAATGTAGGTTTTCCTAATATTTTATAAAACTAAAAACTTTCGTAATAAAGTGATACGCTTGAGATAATTATCCGCGATAGACAGGCAGACAGACGAACAAAGTAGCACATAAGGGTTCCGCTTTTACCATTTCGGTGAAGTACACTAAAAACTTAAATTTTAAATTGCAGTAATCTATATAGGATGTCCGCCTAATTAGATACGAAAATAAATGAAATGTGTTTTCATACATTCATTCATTTTTATCATGCTTGTTAAAAAATGTAAATGGACCAGCACAGGATCGTGGCAGGTGGCAAACATTTGTAGAGGCTTATACCCAGCAGTGGAACACCAGACAGTTTGGGACCGCAGAACTGACTGCAAGCAAACAAAGACAAAGTTCCCTGCAAAGAATCGAAAAACAACAAATACCCAGTTAAAAATGAAACGCGAGGATCCAAGGATGATGGTGGGAATCATCACAGGACACTGTGAACTTAACCATCAGCTCTTGAAGACTGGGGCCACGGGCAGTGGGCTTTGTCACGCTTGTCTTCAGGAAGAAGAGACGGTGGAGCACGTGATTCTTAACTGTATGGCCACAAGCGATGTCAGACTTGATAAGGGTATCCAGGAGCCCATCGAATCCTCATCCGCTAATACCCCAACAACATCCACGGGGATCTTGGAAAGCTGCTCAAGGATTACTTCAAGGAGTTAGGATGGCTAGGGTCAGGGTAGATGGAGGGGGGGGGGGGGGGTAATGCACAATACACCCCAATGCGGGACGTCAGTGCAGATCTTATTCTCCCCACCCTAGAATTAGAATTAGACCAGCGGTGTGTGAAGTCGGCGTGTGGATGATAATGATGATGATGATTGTTAAAAAATGTAAATATGTAATATTCTTAAAATTTGTGCAACGTGACCCTAATTGGTAAAGTTCAGGTGCTCTTCAGAATTCCATGGTAATATTCGCATAATCAAGCGGAACTGTACTAAAATCACGTACGCGTACAATGAACGAGTAAAACGACCCATTGTAGGCTTCTAACTGACTGCTTTGAGGCTTTGCGGCGACGCAATCTGATAAAATTTGGTTATCTTTGAAATGGGAGGGGAAGTGAAGTAGGGGGATTTCGGGGAATGTGCCCAGGAACTTTACGATCTAATTCCGCCATCTCCTTTCCACTAAAGGACAAGCAGGCGCAAGGCTCAGTACCATCCGTACCTAGTTGATATACCACCCATTCGCACACACCGTTTCGGTTCTACGTTCTTGATGCGCACAGCTAAGGATGGAATACTTTGCCGTCATCTGTTTTTCCTAAAGAATACAATCCGGGCCTCTTTAAGGTAAGAGTGAATAGGTTTCTTCTAGATCTTTGTGCTTCATCTTAGACCACATCATCGCTTACCATCAGGTGAGATTGTGGTCAAACGAAGATCTATAAAGTTTAAAAAAAAAGGGGGAATAATGTGGGTTGTGAAAGCGAATCTTTTTGTGAGATGGTTTCAAAGTCCAAATAAAGTCTCTTTTACCTGACTAAGGCGGGTTGTGTTTTTCGCGTGTATGTAAGTAGCATGTGCTAATCGAGTCATCTTCGACGTCAGTATCGACCTTGGGACTCTACAAAACTGCTGCCATCAAGCCAAAGTCCTACTCCACTACTTCAAGGAGCTTTATGCATAATAATCTCTTATGCGGGACGTCAGTGCAGATCTTATTCCCCTCCACCCTAAAATTCAAATTAGAATTAGAAGTATGTATGTCATCTTCATAATTAAAAAGTCAGGGCCTCTTACCCCAAACATTCAAATAATTGATCTTTTGTTATTATAAATAGCGGATTTATCACGTACCTTTTATCGGTGTTTCGACCGACAGTGTTTCGGTTCAATTTGTGAACCTTCATCAGGGTGAGTATGAACGGTGCGTGATAAATCCCGTATTTATAATAATGATTGAAATAAATCACGAAAGTTAATTAAGTAAATTTGATATTTTATATAAACAAAAACTTTCGTAGCAAAGTGCTACGCTGTTTCTACGGCGTAGCAGTTTTATTTTGTGTGTATATGCCATCGCTACTACGTACCCTACAGAGTACAAAGTATTAACTTTGTGTCACCCAGTAATGGATATACACTCATTCTCGGTATCTATTATTTTAAAAACTAGTGTCCCTAACTGAGAACAACGCAACAAAACACACAACTTGAACTAATTCGTCAGTTATCAAATGAGCAATCTTAAAATAATTTTTAATTTATTGCAAAGTGGTCCATGGTACCAATTAGTGTTGTCACAGCTAGAGGTTGGTCCAAGTTTTAATGGCCCCGGCCCGAGATAAGAGGTCGTGCCACAGAACTTACAATAGTTATAGGTATAGAAGCTTCACTCCACAACATTGTTGATTGGTCCTTCTTATTTTGTAATTTTTATACTACCTGGATATGGATCAAGCTTATGGCTTACCTGATGTAAAGTGGTAACCATCGCGTATAACAGAGAATTTCCTCGTAGGTCACGGACGTTAGAATCGTACCCTACGATCCACTGCCCTTCGTCCATCAACTTTAGGCATACATAGATATGAAGCACATGAGTGCCTGTAATTTCGCCAGCAACCATACCCATCAAACCGAAATTCAGCAATGCTGCTTGGCGGCAGAAATAGGTAGGGAATTATTAATAATACTCAAGTGGGATTAGTTATTCGATGAGTGACCGCTATTTGGAACTAAGTGCTTCTTGCTTCGAAGGGTACATTAAGATATGCCGGCTATAAAAGCTTTCGAAGCTCAAAAGTAGACCAATTAGCTCATAATAAACTTACCTCACAACAATACAAAAACAGGCACTCTGTATGTATCGTAGAAGATACTGCTATCAACATTGAAACTTAAAGGTATCAGACGAAAGTCCAATTTAATATAGCAAACCTCCACCACGGGCTCCTATTTCGTCTATACTCGTGGCAATTTAATACCTGTCAAAATATTACCAACGAACACCAAAGCGAAACAACACAACATTGGAATAACGTCGAAATATTGATTCAGGACCATTGTGGAAACGCGGTGTAAACTGGTTTAGGATAGGTCTACAAAACAGATATGACTATAACAAAAAAAACTACGAGCCTTAGTGCCTTTTCACACATTCCGGTTGCCGGGTAGCCGCCTCCGGTTACCCGGCAACACATTTAGCTATAATTATATAAATATAATTTTATATTCTTTAAAAAATCGAACGTGAACAATTAATTGCAATGTGTATTTTGTACCGAGAATCCGGTGTCAGATAATGAAATTATTGGGTTCATCCGATTAACATGAAAAGAGAACAGTGTGGAGCATTTTATACCTTATTTCCAGACCTACAAAAAACGCAAAATATAATAATTTAATAGTTTCCATAATTTAATAATTTCCATTTTGCAACAAATTAAGTAGATACTATTTATGACACGAGGATGTCAGACAAAACGAGTCGCGCTCTCCGTAGTTGTACCTGCGCGACTGGCCGGTCAGTACGTACGAAAGTTTACAGAGTGTTCCATACACCACTGTGAGTCCGGCCGCCTGCTAACCGGTAGCCGACGACCGGACGCACAGTGGTGGATCCGGCGTGCACCCGGCGACCTCTTGCCGACCAAATTACGCCGGTACGTGTGAAAGCTAACGTACACGGCCATACACTTCCCTGCCGCCGGTTGCCGGGTAACCGGCACCGGCTACCCGGCAACCGACGGCGGGAACGTGTGAAAGGGCACTTACAGTAGTCGCATATGATGACCACCGCGCGCGCTCATTGGTCAAATCAAATAGCGCGCGCTTCCCCGGTTTCCTGCTACACAATTCAGTCCCTTTTGCCAAAATCACTCCCACAAACCCAGAGGAAAGATGATACAGATCAAAAATAGGAATATAAATTAAAGCTGATACTAATATGTTATTATGTTAGTGTTAATAAGATTCATTTTAAATATTAAACAATTTTCTTGCATGAACTTTTCATATAAAGAGAATTATTTCGCACTTTAGTTTTAATAGAATCACGGGTAAACGAACATTCCTTTAGTACTATCGATAAAACTATGCGTAGTTTGGTTTGCCCGTAGTTTGATTGATAGGACAATAGGCAGAAAAACAATGCCCATGGATCGACCAGTAGAGTTCTACTGAGTTTCGGAGTTCCGCGATCGGACCACGGCCAAGAAACGGGGGTTTCTGATTGTAATATGTATTTTAATATAAAGTCAAACTTGGTGGTTATTAGTTTATACGTATTATTAAAGTGTACGTATAACAAAATAATTATTTGGCATTGAGTGATTTAATTTTCGATTTATTGTATAGACGTTCCTACAAAGTTATCACGGCATGCAAAATGATAGACATCAAATCGGACATATTAGATTTTCTAGTGTGGTTCCCGATTAGGTAGGAAAAACCGGTAGCCTTATTACGTAAGCCGGTTGCTATCGCTCTGCGTAGCACTGTCGCCGGGTGAGGCCTTACACACGTAAGCTACGCACTGCAGGTTTTTTTTATAATGCTACTTAGGGATGGATCAAGCTTATGGCCCACCTGATGATAAGTGGTAACCATTGCGTATAACAGAGAATTGCCTCGTAGATCACGGACGTTAGAAGCGTGTCCTTCGATCCACTGCCCTGCGTCCATCGACTTGAGGCATACATAGATGTGAAGCACATGAGTGCCTGTAATTTCACCGGCAACCATACCCTTCAAACCAAAACACAGCAATGCTGCTTGACGGTAGAAGTAGGTCTACTTCCCCGGGCGAGCCCTTTCACAAGGAACTATACTAATCTTAAAAGGTATGGAGGCGGGCGTCAGCAACTGGCTTACGTATTAAGGGTGCCGCTTTTTCCCCAATGTCCGAGGGACTAAGTGCCATATTACATCTAATTAAAGCTCTCGCGATCACTGCACAATATTACTGGTTTAAACGGGTATTTATCGCGTATGTACCTTTTTCATTTGCGACCACGGCTGCTGCAACGCAGTCGAAACGTCAGGACAACAAATAAAAAATGTGCATACGCGATAAATACCCGTTTAAATCAGTAATTGTGATAAAGCTCATTTTTCATTAAACTGGTTTAAAGTGAAACGCCTCTTTGCGGTCGTAGAGAAGAGCAGTCCTGTTTAATTTAATAAGTTGTTTAAGAGCACATCGCTTGCTATGGAGATTACATAGTCTAAGTTCAGGATCTTGTTTGTAATGCACTTTGCTTTCAGTTGGGTTGATTACGTAGCCCTTGGTTTAGTTATGAAACAATTAGCTTTCGCCTGCGCCTTCACACGAGTGGCTTATCAATAAAAGTATCCTATATCTTAATTCAGGCCATAATCTATCTTTATAGGAAATTTCATTAAAATCGGTCCGGCCGTTTATTCATGTAAACGTAACAGACAGAGACAAAGTTACTTTCGAATTTATAATATTGGTAATGAAAAAGAAAATGTAAATTTTATATAACGGTAAGTATATAAAAGATTTTTTTTATAAGTTTGTATGCTTGTAGGGGATAATCGGTAACCTCCGTGACGCAGTGAGTGAATAGCCGGCTGAGACGCAGGAGGTGACGGGTTCGATTCCCGCCGCAAAACAAATGTTTGCACGATCTACAGGTATTTTTGTACGGGCATTGGAAATGGCGGCAAAGTCTTTTACTAATACATTTTCCAGTAATTACTGATTAAAACGGGTATTTATTGCGTATGTACCTTTTTTATTCATTTATAGTGGTCACATTGTTTTAATTACATGTAAAAAGTTCACTGAAACACATAAATTACAAAATGTGTTCCGTGTCAGAATGTTTTTCTATATATAATAAACTAGTTGACCCGGTGAACTTCGTATCGCCTTGACATGCATATGCGCTGTCAATATACGTCGCGCATAAATATCTGCATCAATGTATGAGAAAATAATTTTTCTTCATAATATCTTTTTGCGTGAATTTTTCCGATATTTTAATAGTTATTCTGCTATTCGGGATGAAGACAAATACAACAAATCAAAAACCATGAAAATTGGTCCAGCCGTTTTCGAGCTATAAGTGTTCGAACAACCCCGACTTTGTTTTATATATTAAAAAGATACGATAAGTATGTATTTAAAAAAAAAAGCATATAAGTATTCTATCAGTTACCTGGTTCCCATAGTACAAGCACTACTTAGTTTGGGGTTAGATAGCGCTGTGTGAAATGTCCAGCAATATTTAATTATTTAATCTCGGAAACTACTGAACGGATTATGAAAACGATTACACTATCCCTGAGTAAGCTTCATTTTAATTTTGATTACAATTCGTGCAAAGCCGGGGTGACTCAGCTAGTCTTATATAAAAATAAACTGTTCTATTGTCTTTAGTATGTTCATTGTTTACGTAAATTTTACATATTCAATTGAAACAAAGCGTATTCTGGTAAATGGGGCACCAGAGGCCAGTGCCGCTTTGACTTTATAGAACACTCTGTAATTTTTCTACTCTACGTCCAAATGGCTACCTAGGATAATCCAATTTGGGAAAATCCCGCGTGAAAACGAATTTCGGATGCAAATTGAACGAAATAGTTTTTTATTTGAAATAAAATAGCGACACTGTTGGTGCGAGGTTATAAAATATTGCGAAGAACCAATTACGGTTTGTAAAAAAAAATTGTGTAGTCAGCGCGGTATTTTGAGTTTTGTAGTGACTACCGACAATAACGATGCGTTATAACATTTATGTAGTTGCGGTTTTTGCGCATCAAATCGTGAAATTCAAATCAAGTTAGCGTTTTTCTATAGATCGTTTGCAACAGCAATTAGATACGAATAAGAAAAACGATTGTGTGGTTTTATGAAACCACGGTAAAAGTGAAACTTTGTTTCACATTATAGACATTTAACTAAAAATGTTCGTTTGCACAAATGAGTAATAGTCTATACACTACACGGTCAGCTGATGCGAACTATAGGCGCCGCCATATTGGCCTCGGCTGCTCTGACGAACGCCTTTCACTTTATCCCTACTCCGCGGCCGACCGTCACGCGACATGCAACACACAGACGAAAAAGTTTGAGACGATGTAATAAAAGTTTCACTTTAATAAGTTTATTTCACAACTGTAGGAATACATAGTGCATTACATTGTATGCAAACGTTCAATAGCTAATTAATAAAAAAAACAATATAAATAATGTAAGCACTAAGGTTTCGGAACATACCTCCCGTGCTAGTTAAAAACTGTTACGGCGAGGTAGCTCTTCACTCCCCATGAAGGGCAAACAATTTTAACATTGTATCTTAAGCATAATTGGAGCAAATGGCTTGCAGGGTGATTCAACTGTTTCTTCTGTATTTTGGTTATGTTAATAATTATTGCATATTCTTTCTGTTATTAAGGGCATTTTGCTTGCTTCATTAGTCAGCGTTGGGTGCATAACATCTAATATTTTGCTGAGGTGAACGCCATTTTGTTACGCAGGCACATGAGTCAAACTGTCTAAATCAATTCAATTGTACCTATTGTTCTTTATAATTATTTCATGTGTCATTTTGTGTGTACCACATAAATGATTATTCTTTCTTTCAATTCTATTCTAGATTTGATAAATAAATAAAGACAAAATGGGGGCGGCTAAAATTGGCTACACAGAGTTAATATTCATTAAAATCATAAGAATCATATTGAAACGTCAATTTTACAGCTTCTTGCTTTCACTTTTGATTGGTATCTAAATAAGTTAGCCAATTAATCCAATTATCGACAGGATCATCAATTAGCTGACGGAAAATAAAATTAAACTAATACTGAGGACCTTTACGGTAATTTAATTTGGTCATATTTATATTTCGATCAAAAAAGAAAAGATAACCATTAATAATACAATTAAATGCTGAGAATGGATATTTTATACTGATACATAGATTCTGATTATTCGAAACTAAATAAACTAGTGGTTCGCCCCGAACTGAGATCTCGCGAACCTCCCATAAAACCAAAAAACTATTATTCGTAATCATTGACTATCTAAATAGTGCCACGAAATGAGAACCAACTAACTTGACCTACAGTTTCATTCAAATTACAAGTAACGGGAGTTCATGTTATTTGGTAATTTTTTTTGGGGTAGAAATTGCAGTTATTCTGGATTTCAGACTTATGCGTATATTTGTGTCACTAAAGCTACACGAATACCAATTTTCAGTATTGTGAGGTCACTGGTGTACCCTGCGAATTTTGTCAGAGTTTTGTTTTTATATGGCTAATAACTCAAAAACTACAAGAACAAAACCAAAAATAAAAAGAGGGTTCAAATGTCCTAATGAAGAGCTTTCATTAGACGTCCTATTTGACCTATTAGCCTCATTTTATTTTGTTTACCCCCCTTGAACCCCAATATCTCAACAACCCCCGAGCATTTTTAGCTCATTTAGTCACACCAAAATTGTGCCATCACTACCTACCTATGTATCAAAATTCATGATGATCGGATAAACGCTTCGAAAGTTATCCTCGGACAAACAAACATACATACATACAAATCCGATTTGCCGAAGTTGATTTGGAGATCTCGCTTCACTCGATCAATAACTATTGCTGGACATTTCACACAACGCTATCTAGCCCCAAACTAAGCAGAGCTTGTACTATGGAAACCAGATAACTGATAAAATACTTAAATACTTTTTTTTTCTGTAAATACATAATTATAATATATAGAAAAACATCCAGACACGGAACAAATATCTGTTGTGTATGTGCATGATCTCATGCAAACGTTTTAGTTCCGCGGCGGGAATCGAACCCACTACCTTCTACGTCTCAGCCAGCTATATGCCCACTGTGCCACGGAGGTCGTCAAAACTATACGTGCGAAGGATTTAACAATAAACGATAGAAAAGTATTTAATTTTATTTTGAACCTATCCCATGATGATTATAAAGAGCATTTTTTATAAAAATACTTCGTGACAAAATAACAACACACTAAAATACAAAATACTTAGATACATTTCACAAAGTAAATTGTACTTTTTAGCACCCAAATCTTTGAACTTAGGGCAAGTTGCCAATATTTTAGTATTCAATTTCTGTTAAAAAGAGTACATTTTTGTTTAACTTATCTACATAGGTTTATTTTGCCTGAACTTTAACTGTGAAATGAGCTCTGTAAGATGTACTGAGTTAACATCACTAGAGTTTCTTAGGGTCACCATAATTCTAAGTTCAAAGAGGAAGGTTGCGGGTTCAAGTCCTGTCGAGGCATGAAATTTTTGAGGTGGTTTTAAAAATTTTGGTATTTTTCGTATGTGTTCGGATAACACTATAAAAATCAAAATACTATTTGAAATAAGCAACGTGAGATCTCGTGTCAACGTACTAAACTGCAACTTTTGGCATTGAGCAGGACAAAAAACTGTATAAGTTTTCCTATAGATGGAGCTAACGGCGCTTTAGTCGTAATCTGAATTATTTCACTAATTTCAACCCTGATGTGACATGGCTTGGTAGCACAGTTGGATACTGCATCCTCGTATCAAGAAGAAGGGTGCGGGTTCAAGTCCCGTTTTTGAGATGGTTTTAAAAATCTTGTCACCATAATTATAAAATTAAGAGCAGGAAAATGATGATGATATGATGTGAACTAAAATGTTGACGACCTTCGTGGCGCAGTGGGCCAATAACTGTCTGCAGGATGCTGGTTCGATTTCCACTGCGAAACAAATGTTTGCATGATCTACAGCTGGCTTTCGGTCTGGTTGTTTCTCTATACATGTACAAGTATGTATTTACAAAAAAGAAAGGATATAAGTATATCAGTTATCTGGTTCCCATAGTACAAGCTTTGCTTAGTTTGATGCTAGATGGCGCTGTGAAATGTCCGGCATTAATTATTTATTACAAGCAAAGGTGTGTGCTAAAGCTAGTATCCTATACTGCGGGAATCTAAACCGCACCCACGTCCTCTCATAAATTACTAATGTATACGGCATCAATATTTAATTAGCATCAATTTCGAAAGTGCGTGTTTTAGATAAACCGAACGTGCCTAAACTTGAAATAATAAATTTAACTTAAAGGTTACTTCAAACGAATCGAGATATTTATGAAAGTAAACCAACGTCTAAATCTAGTGACGAGCTTAAACAAGAATTTAACTTAGTTGACAACTTCAGTTCTAAAACATAAGGCAAAAAAAATGTGTAAAAAGTGTCGAAGTAAAAATCTTGTTTCTAAATTATACATAAAAGATGCATACAGATAAACTTACAAAAAGTGAATGTTCAAAGCAAGAGCGGATCCAGCTTTGGTGCCAGGGGTGGGGGGGGGGGTCACATAGTCGTGGTCCTGTCATGTGTTATGTTTAACAATTTTAATTAGTGGTCCACCTAGGTCCTGGACCCAGCCCAGGGGGGGGGAGGGCATGACCCCCATGACCCCTCCCCCCTGGATCTGCCATTGGTTCAAAGTCGAACTTAACCCTGCTAAGAGTTTTCATCCAGCAAACTTTTGATGATAGAAATAATTAATAACTTAGTAATAAATGATAATGGTGAACATTTCACACGGCGCTATTTAACGCCAAACTAAGCAATGCTTGTAATTGGGAACCAAATGACTGATACAGAAAGACTACAATTATTTACAATAAAATACAGAAGATCAGTTGAATCATCTAAAGACCGTTGCAAACGATCTATAGATAGCTCAACTGCTCCAGATCACTACCAGGTGTCCCCAAGACACTGGCTGCTTTGCTCCGCTAAATTGCCATGTTTATGCGTTGATCCAGAAAAGCGCCAGCTCTCGGATCACTCGTCGCTTCGACCAGACGCCCAGAAAGAGTTGAAAACGCGATGGGCCCCGGTACCCCATGGACCTAGGGTCTCGACCCCAAATGGCTCAAATACTTAAGCTCTATCGAGATTATTTGCGCCGCTGATACAATACTATATACTTTTTTTCGTAAATACATAATGTATAGAAAAATACCCATACCCAGAAACCAGAAAGGTTATATTGGAAGAATCCGTTAAATATTGTCTGATAGTAAAATTTAAAAATGGGTAGATTTCGTGAGTTGAGCTGGATGCACGAGAAATATTAATAAAAGTGCAGAGCCAAGGTTGTGCAGATTATCTCAGTGCTTAACATCCTGCAGACATTAGTAAACAACTCACAAGCCTGGAGACGGTCAAGTAGAGGCATGCGATTGTAAATTCTAGTGCATTGCAATAAGAACTGCAGTGGAAATAATCCGTCTTACCCAGATATGTTGATAACGTGCCGAAAAACATGTTGAGCAACGTCAAACGTTTAAAAAAAGTCGCCTATAAATACTACCTATTTTTTTGTAATAACGATCTATTGTTGGGTTAACATGATTTGTCAGGATATTCTGGATAAAATTTGCGGCATCAAATTTTTGCGGTAAAAAATCAACCGCATCAGAATTGTTTCCTAATACTCACAACAGAGTGATAAGAGTGGTTGAGGTAGGTGCGCGTAGTCCCTATAGGGAGCGCGGGAACTAGCTCTAATGAGTTAAATCAGTAAAAAACAAAATGTTTACCCTACTCTAAAATATGCAACAACTCATCGACAGGTGTATCCTACCCATCCTAACTCACGGTGTGCAGACATGGTGTCTGACTGAAACCCAGAAGTCAAAGCTCAAGATTTGTCAAAGTGCAATGGAGCGCAGCATTCTCTGCTTTAAACGTGTCGACCGAGTGCGTAACACCATGCTGCGCTCACTTACCGGCATTGCAGATGTAGGGAAGAGATCGGCTGGACTAAAGTGGGACTGGGCGGGCCATGTTGGCCGAATGCACTCCGAGAAATGGGCCCATATTGTAACGCCATGGATTTCGACACCTTCCAAAGAGAATGGTGGGAGATAACGACGGACAGGGATGCTTGGAGGGACTTGGGGGAGACTTTTGCCCAGTAGTGGGGTGAGATGGGTTAGAGAAAAAAAAAGATATACAACAAAGTTATGCCAAATCGGCGCAACCAAAGTTCCTGCAAGTAAAGCAATAAAAGCGGTAACGCTACGGTAAATGCTACCCAAGTTTTTAATGTAGAATGACTTGATAAAGAATCCCGAAGCTTGGACAATCCCGTTTTACCTCAATGCGCCAGTGGAGCTGGAGCTTATGACTCTGCTGCCTACATAATGAATTTGTGAAGTTGTGGTGAAAATATGCTTTGATTGGCTCGAGTGCGCAGCGCAATTCTGATATCTGATCAATATGCTATCAAGTATCGAAAATAGCTAATATTGCCCAATCACGAGTCAGCATTAATGTCGAACGTAATGTCTGAAAACTTAGTAACTTAATACGTTTGGAAAAAATACTGTGCCGCCAACTTATCTTGTCAGGTGGACTAAATTCAAACGAAACGAGGTAGGTACAAACCTTAACCACATGGTTACTTGTGTTCGCCCCAAACTGAGCACTCGCGGGTCTCCCATAAACACAAAAAAATATGATTTGTACCTAATCTTTGACTGCCAAAATAGTGCCACGAAATGCATAACCAACTAACTTGACCTACAGTTTCATTCAAATTACAGGTAACGGGAGTTTATGTTAATTGATAACACTTTTTTGGGGTAGAAATTGCAATTATTCTAGATTTCACACTTTTCCCTATATTTGTGTCACTAAAGATAGATAGATAGATAGATATAGACATTTATTTCGACACAAGTAACAAACACACAGAAACTACATACAGTGGATAAGTGAAGACAGACAATTAAATAAACACAATAAAATACAGACAATTTAAAAAACATTACTTAAGCAAAAAATAATAAATAGTACTAAAAATACGTATCCAGTCACTGAGCCCTGTGCCGAAAAAGGGGAATGGCTCAGCATTATACTGAACAATAAACCTATTGCTCAGCGCTGGTTTACAGCCATTAAACCTGCATTGGCGCCACGGACGTCAGTCAAAAGTTAAAACTTAGCAGTGCCTATATGAAAAAGATAAGAAAATAAAAAAATAAAAGAATATTAGTAAAAGAATAATTACAAGTTGCCTGCCCACCCAATTGTACCTACCTATCTAAGATGTCGAGCAAAACACAGCTAATAATAAAGTTAATCATAAAAATAATACAAAAATAAAAAAACAAGTAAAAGTACTCATAGGGTTCATGTTTGAAACGGAACATTTAAGACCTATGAAAAAAAGCTAGACGCATACAAAATTTCAGCACTGTAGGGTCACTGGTGTACCCTGTGAATTTTGTCTGAGTTTAGTTTTTATCATGGCTAATAACTTAAAAACTACAAGGTTAAAACTAAAAATAAAAATGAAAACGGTGTCGAAATGTACTCTCAAAGACCTTTTATTAGACGTGCCATTTGACTGGATAGTCCCATTTTGTTTTTTTTTTACCCTTTATGAACCCCAATATCTCAACAAGCCCTCCACATTTTTAGTTCATTTAGTCACACCAAAATTATGCCATCACTACCTATCTATATACCACAACCAAATTTCACAATGATCGGATAATAGCTTCGAAAGTTATCCTCTGACAAACAAACAAACAAACATACATACATACAACGCTGATTTGTTCCAGTTGATTTGGAGATCTCGCTTCGCTCGATCAAATACGTGTACCCCTTTTTAAGCTTATTGCACGAACAGAGGAGTGATATTAGGCATAGTCATATTTTATACAGAGGGGCGAATGGTACTGGCAACTAGTTCATTTAAAAAGGTTCTCTAAGACACACTCGGGCCTATATTTATTTATTGAAAGGTTCACAAATGTTTCTGTGAAACATGAAACGCTTTAGTTTCGTAAAAATATAACGTTTCTCAAACAGCATCCGCAGCCTAGCTTGTCTGCTTGTGACGGCACTAAAAATAGAAAAGTACAGAAAGTCTTATTTTCTCGACGGAAAGGCTCTCTTACCCAGAGTTCTAGACAGCTTTTCTAGAAAACGATAATATCGAGTTTAGAAAGTCTTATTTCAGAATGATAGCGTAATAAAAATCGAAGTGATGTTGCATCGTAATATTTATACGTTTGTCTTACGAAAGTTATCTTGTGAATGAAGTATGTATTTTAGGTTCATTCATAATTTAATAGAAACAATTGAATTGAGAATTGAGACGACGCAGCATGAGACTTTATCCACTTGATAAAAAGATGATATAATAAAGATTGCTGGGTGCTGATGGTCCATTATATGACGATTGACACCCTTGGTGGTTTTATTCAAACTTTTAAGATTTCGCCCTTATACAAAGATATCAAACTAATATTAACTAATCTAATCTAAAGAGCTCGCTGGATGCCACTGCTGGGTAAAGGCCTCCCTTCCTAGGGCTTTTGTCGACCAGTTCGCACTATGCGCGTCAAGTTCGTCCCGCTATCTCCGCTTGGGCCGGCCACGCGGTCCGTGCCTTGTGGGACCCACTCCGTGGTTATCTTAGCCCACAAGTCATCGCGCTTTTGACATACGTGTCCCGCCCAGTCCCACTTCAATTTATCTGTCTTTTGCGTAACATCGGCGATTTTTGTATTAGAGTGCAGTATGGTCTTTTTTACACTAACATTATAAATGTGTAAATTTGGATATTTGTTTATTTATTTGTTACTCAATGACGTCTTAACGGCTGAACCGATTTCGATGAAATTTGGTGTGTTGATAGATTATGACCTGGATTCAAACATAAGCTACTTTTTATTGACAAACAACGCGTGCGAAGCCGCTGGCGGAAGCTAGTTTGTAATATTTTAACTAATAAATAACTCTATTGTTTCAGGTATGTACTGGACTGAGTAATTCAAAAGGTTTGTTCGGCGTCGAAGTACAATTAAAACTAAACAATACAATAATTTCTCTAGAGATTATTCGTATAGTTCGAAAATGATTTGATTGTTAGCTTATTTGCTGTTCGTTACACTAGCAATCGGTAAAACCTTATTTAGTAAACAAAAATGTAGCACACAATTATATTAATTCTCATGATGATCATCCTCAGATCTCACGCAGACACGCGAAGATATCCAACAAGGAGGTAGTCAGAGAGTGTTTGGATTTCAACGGCAGTATTACTAGTAATATTGCCGTTGAAATCCAAACACCGGGGTATATAATATTTTTTTTTACTTAAAAACCCTGTGGTATTATGACGGGGTGCACAACCGGTAGCTAACCAATAAATAGTCACAGGGTGCTAAACCATATACAAACAAGGACAAAAAATCCATGGGCTATTTGGGTCCTTTGAATCAAACCATCACACAAAAACAAGTTTGCAAATGATCAAAAAAAATCATTTAAATTGGTCCTTAACATGCCTGTAACAACAGTGGTGTACGGTCAGTCTACTCTGTCCGCCGTCATTGTCATGATGTTGGAGCTGGCCCGCAGCCTGTGTACCCATACCAGTGATGCAGCAAGATTGCGCGCTGTTCTCAAGTATTTATTTTTTCATATCAAAAAATATTCTGATAAAATCATACAACCTGTTTTGTTATGTACGTCATTAATAACACACTGTATTTAACTGATTTTAGAGGTAGGTTTAATATCGGTAGCTTGAATATTTATCCAGTAATCGATACATTTCTAATAAACTATTTTTGACGTAAATCGTTGGCGCCTTTGCGATGATGCGCTTAGTCAGTTTAATAAACTGACTAAGCGGCATCATGGGCTACTTACATGATGAATTAAATGATTTGTTTACGTATTTTATACAGGCTGTTTTATTGATATTTAAGGACTTGATATAAAGGTTATTTGAAAAATAAAAAATATCTATGTCAATAATTTGAAAAAAAAAACTATTTTACAACAATACTACCCAATAGTCCTACCCGTGTTTTGATTTTATGTCGTACATAACGAAACACGTAGTATAGACCAGTTGCCAATGCAGTGGTTGACATTCGACCGTAATTAATTAATATTTTTTTAGCCTTCTCCATTTATACTTTAATTGTGCCAAATCTCACACTCCATGCGCGCAATAAGCTTAAAAGGGCATACAAAGTTTTCTCTTCGCGTGCAAACATAATTCTTTACCACGTTTTCCATTTTCAATTATTTTTTTAATAAAAAATAGGGGAAAAAAGAATTTAATTAAAAAGATCTCATCATAAGATCCATGAGAAATCATCAAACTCTTTAATTTGCGAAGGCATTAGCATTTATTTTCTATTTTTTATTTTCTGCAGTCGGTTTTATATGAATAAAAAATTACTTTTATTATGTGCTCGTATAATCAGGACCAATTTCATTAGTATTGATACGGTAACTTGTCGGTCATATTTTCCCATACAATAATAAACTTGCTTATTTAGCGCCACTAAAGCACAATACATTCGGCTGGAATCCCAATAGCTAGCCTATTTTAGGGTTCCATACCTCAAAAGGAAAAATAAAATCCATACTACTTTTATAAATTCGAAAGTAACTCTGTATCTCTGTCTGTTGTTACTTTTTCACGACTAAACAGCTTGAATGATTTTAATGAAATTTGGTATACAGATAGACTAGGACCGTGATTGTGACATAGGCTAGTTTTTACCCAACTGCGCAGAAGGAGGGTAATTTCATTGACAAACCACGCGTGTGATTTGGCAATGTGATTTATATAGCTCACGATTATATGAATACTCATGATGGGCATGCTCGGATCTCTTGCTCAGAATCCAGACAAGCTCGAAAGGTGCAGGAAAACATTGTGAAGAAACCGGCATGTCCTGGAACCAAAAATTCAAAAACATGTGTTATGGGGTTAATATTCTAATAAGCGGGGCGATTACCTTTTTTATACTACTAAGGTAGCAAACAAGCATAGATTAGATTAGAAAATTATTTTTTGCACTAATAAAATATAGGTGAACTTAATGCTAATTAGCATTTTCTTCCAGCTAGCCTTTGTATAGTGTGGATAAAGTGGTAGTGCCAGAAAATAGAAAAGTAAACAAACTTTAGCTTAGATATCATAAAATAAACTTAAAAAATTAAAAATAATAATAATACACATACATAAACAAAATACATAAATATACCTATAGAACTTCAACGAACCCTCAGTGATAAAGAGTACAACAACTTTATTTATAAATAATTTGCAATATGTGATATGTATTTTCATGTACCTACTATTATTATATAATATAATATAATATAATAGTACATGCCTAATGCTGTATGCTAATGTAATGTTTCTTTCAATAATTAATTAATTATTTAATTATTATTGAATATCTACAAAAAGTGCTTAATTTTGTTGGGTATCTTGAAGAGAGATGAAGTGTTTATAGAGTAGAAGCATACGGCCCACCTGCTTGCAATCTGTCACGTGAATGCTTAACTATACTAAAAGTTGCATAGGGGATAATTCCACGGGTAAGAGATCAGAGGACTGAGTAAGAAATCCGATGATATCCATCATGGAGGCAATTCGTTGTGAGCTATATTATTTATTAAAATGTAAAGATTTAATGAAAGTGTACAAAATATCCTTACTTCGAAAAGGAAGTTAGTTTGGGCGAATGACGGAAGTGTAACTCGCGCTTGTCGGAATTTATTTTTCCACAAAGCCGCATGAATATGCAATGAACGTAACAGTGCATTCGTACAAAATCCCCCCGTGTACGTTGCACTGGATACAGCCACTTTGTTCGACGCTGCGGTTATCGCAACATTGCTTTTTATGAAAAATCCAATGGCATTCGATGGCTGTGAATGAACAACGCACTTGATTATACTTGGAATCTCGTGCACGACTTGTCTCGAATACAAAACAATGATTTTTTATACGAGTTGTGGACCACACATACTCGATAATACGTATTATTCTCAGCGTAATCCAAAGATTACGTTGAGAATAATCCATATTTATGTTCCGTATCCGTATCCTAGCTGATTTAGGGATTACTTTTGGAATAGCAAGAGCATAATTATTAAATATTGTTTCGTACCCAATCATGGATTATCTGTTTTGATGAAGGCAAATCTCGTAAAGGCGGCGCGCCGCTTGTGTACGGCGGCGGCGCACCGCCTAGACACCTGATCGATACCCCTTGGATCGTAAATTCGTAATGCAACCGAAATCTAATGCGGATTCTTTGTCCTCGGTTACAGTTTCACGCTGATTAACATTAAAGTAAAATTCAATTGAAGTAAGTGTTGGCACATTCTAAAATCCAAAAACATTTGAGCCTTTCACCAATTTATTAGTTTTTCGTTTCACATCGGCTTATTTACACGTGGAAAAACCATTTACAACATCTAAATCTACTCAGGACTTCCATTCGCGTCGTGCACACATTTTTCGCTATCCTTTTCTCCAGTCAACCCGCGCGCCACAAAACAAAAATTATAATCCGGCGCGTGCCTAGCACGACCGGAACCGAAGTCCAAAAACAAATATCATGATAAAAAAACGTTCACCTTCACAAATAACATTGTTAATTCTAACTTCTATTTCTTTTTATTCTTTCTAGTTCGCCCCGAACTATTTTAACCCGAAATATTTGTAATCTTTGACTATCAAAAAAGTGCCACGTAATAAATAACTAACTAATAATAACCAACTTACAGTTTCATTCAAATTACAAGTAACGGGAGTTCATGTTGCTTTGTTACCCTTTTTTGAGGTACAAATTGCAGTTATTCTAGATTTCAGACTTTTGCCTATATTTGTGTCAGTTAAGCTACACGCATACCAAATTACAGCACTGTAGGGTCACTGGTGTACCCTGTGAATTTTGTCAAAATTCAGTTTTTATTATGGCTAATAACTCATAAACTACAAAGATTAAACTAAAAATAAAAACAGGGTTGAAATGCAGAAATGAAGACCTTTCATTGGATATCCCATTTGACCTAATAGTCTCATTTTCATTTTTTTTACCCCTCTTTAACCCCAATATCTCCCCAACATTTTTAGCTCATTAAATCAAACCAAAATTGTGCCATTACTACCTACCTATGTTTCAAATTGCACGATGATCGGATCAACTTCGAAAGTTATCCTCGGACATACAAACATACATACATACAACGCCGATTTGGCCAAGTTGATTTAGAGATCTCGCTTCGCTTGATCAAAAATATGTTTAGGCTCCTCAAAACATTATATATTATATAATTTATTTGTGTTAAATAACTCGCGCTAAACAATATCGAATCGGATCTGGTTGGAAGTCATGACACAAAATGCTTATTTTTAACACCGAATAACATTCATATTCAGAATTAATATTACATTATTATAATTACCCTATCATAAGTCATACCACAGATAAATATCATCGTCCTACTAACAGACTGATGACATGAATATTCAACCAAAAACAGCTATACAGAGTGTTTGGTAATATACTGACGATATTCAAGTTTTCAAAACATAAAAAATACTTCTCGAAAAAGAAATTATTAGTTATATTATCAAACTTTTAAGAAAATCGACTAAGTTTAGGTGATTAATTCGATATGAAACTTACTGCCTACTCTTGCAATCGACATCAAAAAATGAAAGCCGATTTGATATCTATTTCGGAAATGGCTGCGGGTTTTGGGTTAGAAAGGGACAACAAGAGATATTTCGAGACATCACCAATACAGTGTCTGTGGTTAGATGGCAAGAATTATGCAATAGTACAACATAAGTTTAATAAAGTGTTTGTTTTTACATGCTAAAATAAATTTCACATATTTATTTCTTATGCTCATCAATATACCACATTAATTTTTGTGCGTATAATATCAAACATCCTATAAACAACTACACGTCTTAAACCGAGCAAAGGCTCCCATTTCCCAAATAATTTCAGCTAATAAAATATTTATCAGGTTTGTATTCAAAGCGTAACATTGACTATACACCAATAAACCTGGCAGGTTTTTACGCGTGTTCGCAAACCCCCACTGGATTAGTGGTTTTATAATGAAGAAACAGAGCGCGAACGCAGATTAAACCAAGTTACTTCGAGTTGCGAGTACAGTTAGCAATATAATTTGATCGAGCCATGGGGTCTCACTTTATAGAAAAGTTTAAATACAATCTCAATGGCACTACAGGCTTCGATTTGTTTTTGTCGTTTGTATAAAACTAAGATGTAAACAAAATTAGGTCCAAAGTTGTACCCATTTAAAAAAATCTAAAACCTAGAAAGTCGGATTATGGGCTCATAGATTTTTCAAATTTTGATATCATAAATATCGGGTCGGGTCACAAAGTCACAAAGGTCACAAAGTGGGGTTAGTTACACCATTTATAACTCAAGAACGGCTGGACCGATTTTGATGATCTATGATTTGTTGGATTTTTCTCCGCTCCGAATAGCAGAATAACTATAAAAATATCGGAAATGTTGAAGCAAAAAAAAATTATGGTGAAAATAAATTTTCTCATACATAGATGTAGTTAATGATGGCCGATTGACAATATATTGGCAGCCCGCGTCATAAGCATGTCAAGGCGAAGTTCGGCGGGGCAGCTAGTATTTTATAAAATTCAATTAACTAGTCCTTATTTTAGTGTCATTCATTTATACCTCTTAACGACACGCTATAAAGTTTGTATTGTGTATTTAATAGATGCACAACCACATAAATCTAGCTATGATTTACGGTAAAAGCGTCGAATGTCGAATCACAACACCATGCCGTTAAAAAATATTAAGGGAGAGGCCACTGACTTATGTATATACATAATATAGCTATAATAGTAAACTGTTCCGGTCTTCGTACCTAGCTCAGATGTCAAAGACTTCATAGGACGTCTGTTACAAAATGTTTTTGAGTCAATAAAAATATTTTTTATTATATTATAGTGTTAGGAGCGGCATCTAGCGCCTCTGCAAGCCAAGCAAATACCCCGAATACCATTTAGAACGGTGGCGCGTGCAGCGGAGCGTGTACGACCGGGGCGTCCAAATGTGCCGACCAATCGGAGGCCCGTTCAAAGGCAAGTGTCATCACGTCAAAGGAACGAGACACGTGTATTGTTGTACACTTGTACACGCTCGTTAAAACGCCGAAAACTGATCACGCCGCTTAACCACACGCTGAAAATGCTGCTACGAATACACCAAGACAGAAGTCCATACGTTCAGTAGTCGAGCGCGCTCAAAACAACGCCCGCTGTACGCGCCGCCGCTGTTCCTGTTTCGTTGAGTGAAATGAGGCATCTGTGATCGAGCGAAGCGACAAAGATTTCCGAAATCAGTTGAACAAATAGGTATGTATGAGTATCCGACGATTATTTAATATTCAATCTTCATCTGGCAAAACGGATTAAAAAACTATCAGACCGTGCGGGGTATCATACTAAAAAGATTTAGTTGCAGATAACAAACCTGTTTAATTTCAAAAAAATATTTTTGTTAAATCTGGAGAAGGATGTTGAGGAAGCTGCACTAAGAATTGTTTCGATGATTATTTTATGTACAAAATCTCCACGGGGTTCATTAGAACAAAATAAAACAAACACTGGGCTTTGAAATATTGCCTTTACTTGGATTGTTAAAAAATCCAATTTGTAAGTTTATGAGTAGACATTTTATCAGTTGCAAGAACAAAGCATCCAAAGATAATAGAAAAACATATTTTTTTAATCACCAATTGTATTTATAATCTCTTCAAACCTAGTTTGATTAGACACACCATCACTTACCAGATTAGGTGGTGGCCTAAAACAAGAGCAGTAGACTTCCTTGTCAAAGGGCTAGCCCAGGGAAATGCTACCACCATACCTAATTCTGCCGCCATGCAGCATTGCTGTGTTTCGGTTTGTAGGGTGTAGAGTAGGGTTGCTGGTAAATATACAAGCAAGGCTTTACACCTGTATGCCTTAAATTGACGGACGCAGGGCAGTACATCGAAGGACACGATTTTAAGGAGCGTGGCCTACGAGGCCATACTTTGTTATAGCCGATGGTTACCACTTAACATTAGGTGGGCTTGGTTGTGCCTGTTCCATCTCCAGGTGGTACAAAATAAACAAATGTAGCTGACCATACCTACATGATAAGCGTACTCTTGAAACATAAATTACGTTCAGCGTCATGTATGTACGGTAAAGTAGGATTTCTTGCTTCAACTTTATTTTTATCTGTGGTAGAGTTGCTTTTTACAAAAACAGAGATAGAATGAATGAATGAAAACTATTTATTGTTCACCATCTAAGGTAAATATAATACACAAAGAAACATTACATACAGCGGGTGATCTTATTGCTTAGAAAAACATGACGATGCAACAGTGTCAAATTGCGACTCGCCGGTATCATACATGTCAAGAAGTTTGTGACATAAAAAAGTACTGTAGAACGTAGGTAAGTAAAGTTTTGTAATACATTTTTCACACCACCTGCTCGACAATATCAAATTATATGTCATGTAAACCTCACCGAAAGCATGGGATTAAATCCCTACGGCTGAGCCGGGAGTAAAGTTGTACTGAATTGTATCATGCCCTCGCAGGCATAATGTGATTTGAATTTGTAATCTCATCTGTATTAAAATTTGAACCGAAGATACCCACACAATAAGAACTTATTCGTAAATCAAACTAACCTCTGCACAGAATGCACCAACCTACATTTAGTTTTTTTTGTCTCGCAGAAAGAGTGAAAAGTAGAGTATTCTCCTCGTGGATAAAGCTGTCTGCATCTTGGGCGTGCTTATATCCCTCTCTGCACTCAGGATTCTAGTAACTCGACCTCCGAGTCTCTTATTAGTAGTAGACGACCTCCGCGGTGCAGTGGTCGAATAGCCGGCTGAGACGCAGGAGGTAGCGGGTTCGATTCCCGCCGTGGAACAAATGTTTGCATGATCTACAGATATTTCTTCCGGGTCTGGTTGTTTCTCTATATATTATAAGAATGGTTTGACAAAAAAAATTATATAAGTATTCTATCAGTTATCTGGTTCCCATAGTACAAGCTCTGCTTAGATTGGGGCTAGATAGTGCTGTGTGAAATGTCCAGCAAAAAAACAAGTTAACTCTAGAATCCTTTGTTACGTTCGGGATTCAATATAGCGCTCATGACGCAAGACACTGCTTTATCCCGTGTTGAATAATCAATTATTAAAACCAATAACAGATACTGATGCTCCTAAAATTAATTACGAAGAGATCAATCAAAAATTTTAGCTGTCATTGTCAATTATAATTGTTAGCCAAGGAATTTGTACAAATTCTTTGTTGTTAGCTGTTTTATCCCACAAAGATTAGCGGCCCATCCACTAACATTAATTCTTACCAGAATCTACAATTGCTATTGAATGAACGATTTGCAAGAGCGAGAGCGAATGACGGTATTTACTCAGAAAAATTGTTCTGAGTTTTATCCCGTCTCCTTTCTGTGCAGTTTGAACGACAGGACAAGTCAAAAGGAATGAACGTTTGTGGATGGGCCGCTTAAACAAGTTTAAAACCAAAACATAGTTGTTAGCGATTATTTGTAATTACGTACTACATTGGATAATTTTATGATTAGCTTTAACAATATTTACCAGTTTACTATTCATTTTTAAACAGAAGTCGCTTTATTAAACCGACCGCCGCTTTTGTGTTGTTTGTCGGCTTTCGAGTCGCGCCACCATTGCGCGACTATTTAAAGCATTGACGGGTGTTCGTAAGTTCAGTTGGCCCCTTTGGTACACACCATTCCGGTCTACTCGTTGGATCCGCCCGCCAACAAAATCCTCCGTCGGCCGAGACACGTTCTCGGAGACCCGGATGACGAAATCACCTCCGCTAATGCGGAAGCTGAGTCATCTATATCAGACAGAGCAAACACTTCACAGAAACACCGACCTCGCCGGCGGGGTCGACGAGTCCCTTCAGTCGCCGCCTATACGAGGTACAGACACGTACCCGGGCGTTTCTCTCCTATCCCCACCCCGGCAACAGCCCAAGCCGAGGCTCGTACCTAAGTGGTGCCCTTGCGCTAGTTGCCTAAATAACTTACTGGGCTGAGCGCCATCTGCGCTCGCCAAAAGTTCGGTTAAGCTGTCACGGCCTCAGAAGCCTTCTTCGACAGTCATCCTGTGCACATGTAAGTACGTTGGTGGCAAATTCAATTACTGTAGTCATTGTGTTTGTCCTGTTCATATTTGTCTATAAAATTGTTGATTAAATAAATCCATCTAGAACAAGATTGATGTGAAATAAATACGATATCCCCACGGAAGTAGTTTTTTCTTAGATAGTATCTAACCTAGACTACTAGTTATAGTTTTATTTTATCTGTGCCTAGACTAAATTTAACGGCGCTAAAATATTTAATCGTTTTAACGACTATATTTTAGTGCTTTCAAGTTAATCAAGTTTAACTTACCAACAGAATCGAGGTCAGAGGCTTATAATACTAAACAGGGTCATTACAACTCAAATTGGAAACAACAAAAAGGCGCGGGTCAGCTGCGGTATTAAAGTTTCAATTAAATTGTTTAAAACGATTGGAACGGGTGTAAACTCGGATCTCAAAACCGTTCCGGCCTAGTATTTAATCTGTGGGTCCAACACAGAATAGATTACAGTAGGCTACTACAAATTTCACTTTGTTAAAAGGTCTGCTCAATATACACAAAGAGACAGAGTACTCGCACTCGCAATGAGACCAGTCAAAGTAAGCCATTTTGGCTTAATTGACCGGCCGGTGCAAACCGAAAGCGTGTGCGTGGCGTTTGTGTAACGTGCGCCCACACAGTCATCTGTTTTGTAACGTATGAAATTCTAAGGAAGATGTCAGGGTCCGTAGCCAAATTATATACGCTCCGAATCGATTCGATTTCTACATACATTTGTTGTCGATATATCGCGTGACATTTCCATAGCATGTGTCAAATCCCATACATTTTCGGACTTATCGACTAGCATCGTCGCTAATCGAATGTAACTTGGCTAAGTTCCCAGATCTGTTTGTTTTTATATTATACAGTTTTGGAGTTATAATGAAAAAAATACAAAAAAACTATAACGAAGTCTCTATCTAGAACAGTTTCTTTAGATATCTGTCTTAAAAGTTTTCTTGGTTTACCGGTCACATAACTAGATGGTGCTGCTTAATTAACATAAACAAAACTATCTATAAAACTATATATAAAAGAGTGTAACGCCTTGCCTGAGTCTTGTGTTTCCTGATAACTACAACCTAGGTAGGGTCTTCAAGTCGCGAGTGAATAGGTTTCTTCTAGACAAGCGTGATCCATCTTAGACTGTGTCATCGCTTGCCATCAGGCGAGATCGTGGTCAAACGCAAGCCTATAATATATAAAAAACAAAAAAAAACTAAGTTCGGAACTTGACCGGTAATTTTTAAAATTTACAAATCAAACGTGATAAGCCGCGGGCGGAGACTAGTAAAACTAAAAATTCTAAGTTCAGTGCAACAAAAATCACTTTAAATTGAAAGCCATTTCGTAGTGACACACGCTTGGATGTCCGCTTCGGAAATATTCATTTTAATTAATATTGGGATAAAAGGTTTACTGACGGACTGACGGACATGTAGATATAAACATCGAAAAGCCCTTTTGTGTAAGGTTATTTGTTTTTTGATTTTGTAAAAACTCCAAAACATTTAATAATAATAATAATAAAGCCTTTTATTTCCCATCATATAAGTATTGCATGTATGTACTAATATATAAAATTAGTTTTTCGTTGTCTATTTTCCTTCATATGCTAAGTTCTCTTAGATAGGAACCCCTGTTTGGGTATAGGCCTCCTCCAGTTTGATCCAGTTTTCCCTGTCTTTAGCTCGTTCTATCCACTCCTTCCCTGCTGTAGCTACGATGTCGTCGCTCCATCGTTTTATAGGTCGACCTTTTCGTCTTTTCCCGATAGGTCCTTTCCATCTCGTCGCTTCGGCTGTCCATCGCTTGTCGCTGTATCTTGCGATATGGCCAGCCAGCTAGGTCTTGCGATGCCTAGACATCGCTGTATTCTCAAGTTGTCTCTTTCGTACTCTTCAATCGCGCGCTTGACAACCATTTTTGGTTAGATATTTAATTAATTCTATATACAACGTACATTGCTATAGACAGAGTATCCTTCTCCTGATGAGCCTGATCGGGGCAAAAACAATTTCGAAAGAATCAACAGAGAATAGAATAGAATAACGCTTTATTGTACATCACACTTAATTTTAAAAACAATATTAAAAACAACAATACACGCAGAAATACAAGTTGCTGTCAAAGCCTTGTCATCTCTTCGAAGAGTAGACAAGGAAATTGCTGTGCTAGCCTTGCAGCTTATACTAATCGTAGCAAACATAAATATCATCGTACTGCGTAGAACATTTGCAAATTAATACCCAAAGGTCTTAGCATAATTAGTGCAAAGCTAATGCGTGTTATCAATTTATCATACAACATGTTATCATGTAGGTATTTATCAAATGGATTAGTTCGGATTCATCAGCGTTTAGTGATGCGAGCGGCAATTTGATAAATTACCCTGCATTATTACTTAGTATTGTGGTAACATATCACAGGTAATTCAAAGAAAAACAAGTTTTTACTCTATGGTTTCTGAAGAGCTGTCTAAGAGTTTGAAAACGCGATGTTGGAACTCCCGAAAGTTATTTCCAACTTCCATATTTTTATGTCTACCTTTCCTAGTCAGTGCCATAGTGTAGGTTGACAAA
Organism: Philereme transversata; assembly: GCA_963924445.1. Taxonomy (NCBI): domain Eukaryota; kingdom Metazoa; phylum Arthropoda; class Insecta; order Lepidoptera; family Geometridae; genus Philereme; species Philereme transversata. The sequence goes on from OZ004342.1 coordinate 20,607,459, forward strand.
ATTAAATGATTATTAAAATATTATTTATTTATTATTCAAACCAATAAGTTAGTGGTTCGCCCCGAACTGAAATCTCGCGAGTCACACGTAAAAACAAAAAAAAAATATTTGTAATTTTTGACTATCAAAATAGTGCCACGAAATGCATAACCATATAACTTGACCTACAGTTTTATTCAAATTATAGGTAACGGGAGTTTATGTTATTTGATTGTCTTTTTTGGGGTATAAATTGCAGTTATTCTGGATTTCAGACTTTACCCTATATTTGTGTCACTAAAGCTACATACCAAATTTCAGCACTGTGGGATCACTGGTGTACCCTGTGAATTTTGTCAAACTTCAGTTTTATTATGGCTAATAAATTAAAAACTACAAGGTTTAAACTAAAAATAAAAACGAGGTCGAAATGTACTCATGAAAACCTTTCATTAGACGTGCCATTCCATCGGATAGTCCCATATCTACAACCCCTTCACATGTTTAGCTTAGTCAAACCAGGATTGTGCCATCACTACCTACCTGTATAATTAAATTTCACGATGATCGGATGAACGCTTCGAAAGTTATTCTCGGACAAACAAACATACATACAACGCCGATTTGCCCAAGTTGATTTGGAGATCTCGTTTCGTTCGATCAAATATTTATTTAAACTCATAAATAACATTAATAATACACTAAAAATAAGCGCATACAACCACTCTCACAAAGTCATTAAACATAGAGAAATGATAACAAAACTAAACTGATTCCCTGCGGTGCAGAAACAACGCTCGCTTCTGCATAATTTCATTTCAGATTGCAGCTTACTGAAATTTAATCTCGACGAGTTTCCCGCCCCCATGCCCGTTGCAAGTCTGCGTGTCATTACAATGTACCTATAATACTTTTGCGGCTGTTTCTGTTTGGGACTCTAAAGATAATTGATTTCCGAAAGAATGTACATAATCTTTGTAACTTAATTAACCTAACTATCACCAGAACCGGTATAATCTTGGAGTCTTCAAGTCCAGAGTGAATAGGTTCTTTCTAGGCAAGCATGCTCCATCTTCGATCACACCTTCACTTACCATCAGGTGAGGTAGTGGTTAAGCGTTTGGATATCATCAATAAAAAAAAAACTAACCAACTTATTACCTAAGTATGCTACAAGATGAAAGATCTTCTCGTAAATTGAGGGAGTGCTCGTCAATTTTGCGTTCATTTTGGACATGGTCATTCGCTATGGGCCTATTTTTACCCTCTAATTCCAGACTAACGAAATATATCACGAAAAACAATGTTTTATCTCCTGTAAGTCAGTCAAATTCAAAATCTTTTTATTCATTAAAATCACAATGATCACTTTGAAACGTCATATTTATAGCCTGTTCCTGTAGCCGCCAGGAAAGAAAGGCAAGAAACAAGGCTGGTTGTATTTTTAATTATCCTTTTAGAATACATAACAATAAAGAAAAAAAATTATGTCCAAGTTGTAATACCTTTGAACGAGTTGGAGCAATTTCAATCCCAAGCTTCTCTATCATCCAAACAATCCGATATCGTATAGAAGGTTTTTTTTTATAAAGATTTGTTTAATTACGTTTACCGTGGCAAGTATACCGTTGAGCTAACTGACATGGATAAATACTTTGGGTATTTTAAGGGGCCTTTCTAAGGCTTTTGAAACTGTCTCAGTCCCCACTTTATTACAAAAATAGGAGAATATTGGCATTAGAGGCGTTCAGCGTCTATTTAAAAAATGTGTTAATTCATGTACCTATAAATATAAGGTTTTATGAGAGTTCAGAAGATACTGTTTTTAGAGTTCCCCAAGGAAGCGTCCTTGGCCCTATTTTAAACAAATTTAGTCTAAAATTGTTACTTATCACGTCGACACGACTATCACACTCATATTATAAATACGGAAGTTTGGATGTTTGTTTGTTTGTTACTCAATCACGCCGTAACGGCTGAACCGATTTCGATGAAATTTGGTATATACGTAGATTATAACCTGGATCACCACATATGCTACTTTTTATTTCATAAATCAGTTCCCATGGGATAAAAATGGGGTGTCAAATTGCAACAACGAGTTTAGCTTTATTTCTAGGTTACCTACACATTTAGTAGTGTAACGCAAACGAAGTCGCGGGCAACAGCTTATAAACTGTTATTGTAGTATACTAGTATTGAAGAGCCAAGATTGTTTCTATTAGAAATAAATCTTATAAGAACCAACTTAATGAGTAAGTAGTTTACTAACTAGGTCGGTACTAACTAAATTATTATTATTATTATTTTTTAACCTATACTTTCCCACTGCTGGGCAAAGGTCTCCCCAATGTTCCTCCACATCTCACGATCACTAGCCACGTCCGACCAGCCATCTTGGAATGCATCGAGGTAGTCACGCCAACGCTTCCTCGGCCTGCCCCGGCTTCGACGCCCATCTGCAGGCACCCATTGTGTGACGACTGTTGCCCATTTGTCTGTGACCATACGACTGACGTGACCCGCCCAGTTCCACTTCAGCCTGGCAGTCTTGTCACCAACATCTGCGATGCCGGTCTTGCGCGCTGGGTGGTATTGCGGATCCTGTCGATTCTCTAAAATAAATAAATAAATGAAACTAAATAAAAACTTATACTAAATTATTCACATTGAAATAAAATTTATCTCGATATTTGTAGCCAAAATTGCGTCACTAAACGAATATTCGGTATAACAGCAAACAAATAAACATACCTATAGACAAAACAAGCTTTATTTCATCCCGGATAGCGGCAATCGAGCTTGAGTTTCCCCATTGCGAGACAGCATAATATTTAATTGGCGTAGTGTTCATAATTTTAATGTAATATGGAATAATTTACCCATCTCGATGCTCCCCTTTATTTACGTTGGTTTAAATAACATTTTAATTATTCCTGTAGGAGGAAAGTCGTACGGAATTGTTCGGTATTGTGTTGAACACTTATGTGTGATTTAATCATTCTCTCTTTCTCTCGCCTAATTTGTACTTAATTATCTTGACTTTAAAGTAATTTGGTCAACAGTCACAAGTAAATTTATGCATCGCTTTTGTTACATCCTTTTTTTTTTGTTTTTATAAGATATTGTTACGCCGAGGCTGTTAAACAATGAGTAATAATCGAACCTTCTCGAACGCTTTTGTCTTGCTGTGTTATTGTTGCTATTGTTTGTGGTTTCGCACAATGGGGATGGGTCGTTCTGTCGAAACACCGACCCTTTCCTGGAAGGATCGACATCGTTCTCGAACAATCGAAATGTGTGCGATATAAATAGGCCGGAGAGATGGCCGGACAGTCAGTCTGAGTGAGTGAGTCTCAGCGAGGCCCTGGAGGACTGACGTGGGAAGGGTCTCGCGTGAACAGTAGTTGCTCCCGAGTCAGTCTGGATTAAGCTATACGTGCGAACATTTCGGTGACTTTAAGTGGTGCACCAGTGGTGTGAATAGTGTGTTGTGATACGTGTGACCAAGTTCGTGTATTCATCGTTATCGTGTTGAATAAACGTGTTAATTTGGTTAAACCGATTCCCATTATTTTATCCCGAACCCTCAGCTCGTAACAATATGTAGCATGTTGTGTGTTTTTTTAATAAGTTTAGGCTCGCATTTGACCACGATCTCGCCTGATAAGCGATGATTCAGTCTTCTATGGACCAAGTTGTTTCTGTAAATGGAGGAATGAATTTCCCCAAAATATGTTTTTTTTTAATTGGATAGAACTTCGTTTGATCACAATCTCACCTAATAGTAAGTGATGATGTGGTCTAAGATGAAGCACGAAGATCTAGAAGAAACCTATTTACTCTTACTTTAAAGAGGCCCGGATTGTATTCTTTAGGAAAAATAGACGACGGCAAAGTGTTCCATGCCTTAGCTGTACGCATCAAGAACGTAGAACCAAAACGGTGTGTGCGAATGGGTGGTATATCAACTAGGTACGGATGGTACTGAGCCGTGCGCCTGCTTTCCTTTTGATGGAAGGGAGATGGCGGAATCAGATCGTATAGTTCCTGGGCACATTCCCCAAAATGTATTCTGTAAAAGATCGATAGGCTTGCAACTTTACGGCGGTGTTCGAGACTTTGGGTCTTAGTCTCCGCCATATATTGATCACCTATAAGCCTAAAAGCCCTACGTTCTATCGAGTCTAAGGTAGCGAGCTGGTATTTGGCCGAACCATCCCAAAGGTGGCAGCAGTACTCCATACCAGACCGGACTTGAGCTTGTTGAGGGAAATATAGTGTTAGTCTCTTTCATAAGAACGTTTTCATGTAGTTTAAACATTGTAGTAGCTGCCCGTTGAACATCTCAACTTTCCACCCTGTATAGTCTAAAGATAGCATCGGTTTCCCCAAAGTAGTAGGAGTAGCTCAATCAAGCTTACGCTACATCCAAATAGTAATCTGGAACGCGGGCAGTAAATAACTGTCTGCCGTTTGCAACGTCCAAAGATCCCTGTAGTAGGTAGGTACATTTCAAAGACCACAGTTACATAACAAGTGGTTTGTCATATCTAAGGACATTAACTTATAATAAATAAATATTGCTGGACATTTCACACAGCGCTATCTAGCCCCAAACTTAGCAGAGCTTGCACTATGGGAACCAGATAACTGATAAAATACTTATATATCTACTTCTTTTTTGTAAATACATACTTATAATATAAAGGAAAACAACCAGACCCAGAACATATATCTGTAGATCATGCAAACATTTGTTCCTCGGCGGGAATCGAACCCGCTACCTCCTGCGTCTCAGCCGGCTATTCGCCCACTGCGCCACGGAGGTCGTCAACACATGTCATTATAAGAACACTAGCTTCCATCAGCGGCTTTGCACACGTTGTATATCAACAAAAAGTAGCCTATGTGGTTATAATCTACGTACGTACCAAATTTCAGCGAAGTCGGTTCAGTCGTTACGACGTGATTGAGTAACAAACAAACATCCAAACTTTCGCATTTATAATATTAGTGTGATATGTACTAATAGTTCGTATTCTATGCATCTAGATTCTAGATAGTTTATTTAAAAGTGAAACTTTTATTACATCGTCTCAAACTTTTTCGTCTGTGTGTTGCATGTCGCGTGACGGTCGGCCGCGGAGTAGGGATAAAGGGAAAGGCGCTCGTCAGAGCAGCCGAGGCCAATATGGCGGTGCCTATAGTTCGCGTCAGCTGACCGTGTAGTGTATAGACTATTACTCATTTGTCTCAACGAAAATTTTTAGTTAAATGTCTATAATGTGAAACAAAGTTTCACTTTTACCGTGGTTTCATAAAACCGCACAATCCTTTTTTTTCTATTAATAGTATACCTACACATTAATGCAAATACCTCTACGAGCTCAAAACAGTATTGGTCAATATCAACAAATTCAAATTAATAACTTTTACTAAGTATGTTGAGATGGTTGTGTGGGGCAACGAGAAGGGATAAGATAAGGAACGAGTATATTAGAGGAAGTTTGAAAGTAGCGCCAGTGATAGAAAAGTTGATGAGTAATAGGCTAGTCTCGTTAGCTATGTGAACTCATCAACTTCTGAAATACCGTGCATCAATATTTCAATCGTTGAAGTTAAAAAATACAGACTCAGGCGCAAACTTTGCCTGTTTTCCAAATAAATGTGTCGACGCCAGACCAAGACGAGATATTTCGTCGACTAAATAATATCCGCACCGGACGGATTCCTATTAAATTTCGCTAGCGCTTTGATCGTGAGTAAGCATGATTTACAGCATTGTTCCTGCTCTTGCAGTAACAGAATAAAGATTCATCATACAAATGTGTTTGTTTCTCTTGAATAAACTTATGCATAATATTTAGGCGGATGATCTGTTGGTGGATTAAATTGTAAAATTAAAGAGCTATATTTACTATGGAATATACTTATTTAATTCTTTATTGCACAAAGAGAAAAAGATATATAATAGGAAGAATATATAATATAATACTGAATAGGAACATTAGAAGTAAAAGTATCAAGTACTTTTAGTTATATTACGTCAATTTTGTGAAGTAATAACTGATACTTTATGGCAAAAATTTACTATTTAAAAAACCATGCAGGTATAACTTCAACATACGTTTGTTCACTTCAAGAGTGAGATAGAGACGCACAATCGAAATGGTCAGTTGAATAGGTCTCTTACAATACCTACGCATCACTAAATTCAGTATTCATCTTATTCACGTTCTGCCCGCCGCCTTTTCTAAGTCATCGCACCAAGCCAAGCCAAGCCAAGGGAAATCCCGCGCTTGCTAACTACTCTCATTGAATTGCAAAAGAGGTGAACGCACTGAATTTTCCATTCAGCCAGTAAATCGGCACAGTTTATAACCTTCGTTTATCTCTCAAAGTTCAACAAGCAATGTTTGCCTGTGATTTATCCAGGCATCTAACAAATGGATGCAGGCCGGGCCACGCACAGACGTTAATGTCCCCATCAAAGCTACTAAATCTGATACAGTAGCCGCAAATCATCGGCCGCCATTTTGATAAGTGTCGCCATTTTGACATCAAACGTCGAGCCATAGAATAAGTAATAGTGAGGTCGAGTTAGGTGCGTGTGACACCGACATGATTGAGGTGGAGATTGGTGCATTTATTGCAGCTAAATGCTTGGGTTTCAAATTGTTTTAGTCTCCCTTTTAATGTCTTAGGGTTCTAATAAAAACAAGTTACTGTATCAAATGGGTACTTATCATTGACTTATCACATGACAATGGCTTATCCGCTAAAATCTAGTAGATTAAAATAATGTTAAATGGCTGTAATATAAAACCGGATTACTAAAACTAAAATAATCTACACGTCATATCTAATAACAAATGTAAGCATTTATTATACTATTTCGTTGATTATGTCATCGTTTCCGTGGTGTAGCGGTTATCACATCTGCCTAACACGCAGAAGGCCCCCCGGTTCGATCCCGGGCGGAAACATACTTTTTGTATTCTACTTTATTTTGTTGTTTAAACTTTAGAAAACCTCATGTACTTCAAGTTATAGTTTCTCTTAAATCGTGTTGGCAAAACAACTCTGTCATTTTAATTTAATTAAACAAATATTTGGCAAAATAACTCTGTCATTCTAAATTAATTTAACTAAATTGTTTGTTAGACAACGCGTGGATAAGCATTAAATTATTTCCGACAAACTCCTTCAAATTATAATTCTGAAGCCACAATCTAAAGAGTGGTACGAGCAAAATATAGAACTTATAAATGTAATATTGACAATATAACAATAATTATAAAACAAGGTCTCCCAAGATACATAGGTTAAAAATGCTATCTAGCCCCAAAACAAGCAAAGCTTGTACCGTACCTACTATGAGAACCAGATAACTGATATAATATTTTTATAACAATGAGTGTAAATAGCTGTACAAGAATCAGAATAAGTCAGGAAATGGCGTGTATATGAATGTAAACAATATATCTTCCTACTGATTGAGAAATTCAAAAGTTGGAATACATAAGTACATAATCTATATTTAATTTTGTAAGATAAGGGTAAAGCCACTAAATCATAAGTCAATCTTTATTTTTTTCACACATGCGAGTTTTTCTGTCTACAACATGGGTATCTTGTAGATTCATACCCGTGCTTACGGTTCAAATACTTGTTATACCTATAGCTTACATTACTACTCCGTGAACTGTTGGATTTAATTAACGCCTCAGCTAGTACTGATTAATCTGTGGCAAATGCGGATCAACGAATACCAAGAATCACAAATCATAGAAACCTAGAAGCGAGGAGTTGGCCAACCCTATCGCTATTAGACAAATATCGAACGATGTTTCTTCTAATCAAGTTTTATCAAAAATGACTTAATGTCGGACTCGATGTTCAAGTTTGTAGGGTACGACATTTATAGATTGTCTAAATGTCTTACGTAAATTTCTAAACTAGTGGTCCGCCCCGAACTGAGATCTCGCGAGTCTCCGATTAAAACAAAAAATATTATTTGTAATCTTTGACTATCAAAATAGTGGCACGAAATGCATAACCAATATACTTGACCTACAGTTTCATTCAAATTACAGGTAATAGGAGTTCATGTCGTTTAGGTATTCTTTTTTGGGGTACAAATTGCAGTTATTCTAGATGTCAGGCTTTTCCCTATATTTGTGCCATTAAAGCTGAACGAATACCAAATTTCAGCACTGTGGGGTCACTGGTGTACCCAGTGAATTTCGTCTAAGTTCAGTTGTTATTATGGCTAATAATTAATTAACTACAAGGGCTACAGTAAAAATAAAAATGGGGTCGAAATGTAATAATAAAGACCTTTCATTAAACGTCCCATTTGACCAAATAGTCTCATTTAGATTTTTTTTTACCCCTCTTGAACCCCAATATCTCAATAACCCCCCCACATTTTTAGCTCATTTATTCATATCAGGATTGTGCCAACACTACCTACTTATGCAGGGTGTTTGGTAATATACCGACGATATTCAAGTGACGGTTTCTCAAAACATAAAAAAAGCATTCTCGAAAAAAAAAACTACGGGTAATATTATCAAATTTTAAAGAAAATTGACTAAGTTTAGGTGATTAATTCGATATAAAACTTACTGCCTACTCTTGCAATCGACATTCAAAAATAAAGGCCGTAATACACAACAAATATAAAAACAAAAAGAAAACAAATCAATGTAAGCATAATGGGCGGTCTTATCGCTTAACAAAGTGATCTCTTCCAGACCACCTTTGGATGGAGAGCATCATTGCCTGTCATGGACCTATCAGGGTTATGAACACCATTTTCACTAAAAACCGGATATTTACCATGATTTGTGAGTTTTTGAGTATCCCGATATTTAGAGAAAGAGGGTAGATCGTATATCTGGCAATAACTACCCAGTCGCAAAGATTTTAGTTACCCGTCGTCGTGCATGCAACTGCCAAAATATGGGGACACTCAAAAACTCACAAATTATGGTAAATAATTAGTTTTTATCAGTAATTCAAATTCAAAATTCAAAAATTCTGTATTATATTACAAGAACTGTGGGTTGCATAGGTTGGGATTGCCTCTGTTAAGTTGCATAACCTGTATTAGAGGAGTCCCCTCTTTCTTACGGTGATCTTAAGGTACATTAAACTTAAGTATTTAAGGAAAATTATCAAATATGAATTACATAATTATTTCACAGATTTAAAGATATACATAGATATAAATATTGATACATATATATATATATATATATATATATATATATATATATATATATATATATATATATATATATATATATATATATATCTAGAGAAGATATAAATAGATAAATAATAGAATACAAAATATAAATGATCCCAAATAGGTACAAAGTAAACAAACTTGTAAATATGTATGTATGTAATATATGTAGATTCGTTGTTAAGGCTTAGAAGAGATCTTCTGTTTCTTGGTACGTTAAAGATTTTAGCCAAGAGGTATAAGAAGTAGTCTATATTTTAATCCAAGTCAATCTATCTATACTATATACCAAATTTCGTCGCAATAGGTTAGCTGTTACGACGTGACGCATTAATTGTGTAACAAACCATGATAGTATAATAACCATGATAGTATAATAACCATGATAGTATAATAACCATGATAGTTTCACATGTTAAAACTTGGAATTTACCTATAGGTATTTGCTGAATTCGATGTCGATTATCGCGAGAATTGGGTATGAGCGTAAGGCAGTGCCGAGATTGAACATTGCATTGTTCTAAATTCTAAGCCGAGTATCAAAGAGGTCGGAATACAGAATAAGCAAGAGTATAATTACTTCTACATTGCAAGGCTGAGGTTAAAACCTAAACTTTTATATACAGGGTTTCCCAGAAATGGTGGATAATCCTGCACGTGCGTGTGCGGGGGGGGAGGTGGGGACCCACATCCCAAAAAAAAAAATTCTATTCCCAACAGTCCGCGGTCTACGAATTTTTTTGTAAAATTTAGAAATTTCCCAGTTTTCCTCACATTTGTGGGCATCACGTCCGCTACATGAGGCCTATTTCGGATTTTTTTCTTTTAAAGTATTCCCTAATAATGGTATTCCTAAATTACCTTTAAAAAAACGCAACTACTTAGGATAGTAGTTAACTAGTAGTCCCTAAACATAAATTTTATTTCTGAAATTTATTTTACTGCAAAGTTTGAGCACCTCTGCTGTAAAAAAAATGTATTGGAGTTTTATAGCCAACCACATAAAAAAATTACCTACATCATAAGGATTCTAAAACAGTAGCATAAGTACCTACTTTAATGGTAAAATTACTGAGCTATAGCTACTAATGTGTAAAAGTAGGCGTTTCATTACAAAATAGCAAAATTATTTGCAGATATTTTTTTTTAGTTTTTACCAGTTAAGTAGCGCTGTCGACCCTAAAATTAGACTTTACTACCTGCTCGGCACATTCAGTTGAATTCTAAGCTGTGTGAGCGAGACAAAACTGTGCTTGGGAATATTGCGAGTGAAAGGGTCAACAAATCTCCTTTGTATGGTAGAATTCGTGTTTGGTTATTGTTTTGTCTCCGTAGTTAAAACTATTTTAATTTTAGTGCGTATTTCGACGTTCTCGACATCGCATGTGCTCTTGTTTTTCTGATTCTCGGTGACAAAATTCTACATTTGGCATTCTACTGGACTCGATTTGTGCATTTTGATTGGATTTTGTTTGTTTGGTGATAACTGCGACGACTCGGCATTCTACTGGACATTTGTTCTGTATATCAACAGGACTGTGTGATGTCACGAGAAATTTATACACCCCAAGAGTATTCCAATATGCATTACATTTACGGAGAATGTAGTGGCAACGCAAGTGCTGCCGCAACACTTTATCGGGAGAGATACCCGAACGCGCGTCACCCCGACTATCGAGTTTTTACAAGAGTGCACCAAGCTTACTCAGAGGGCAGAATACCTGGTACTGGCGTTGGTGGCCCTAGGAGCAGAGGACGACCCCACAATCCTGTAACTGAAGATATTGTCCTTGACATGGTGGAAGAAGATCCCAGTATTTCGATGCCAGATATCGAACGCCGTACGGGAATATCAAAATCTACAGCACATCGTATTGTGAAAAAATTTAAACTGCATCCTTATCACGTGACACGTGTACAAACATTGCTACCACGAGACTACCAAGCACGGATTGTTTTCTGCAATGAAATGTTAACAAGAATTCAAGAAGATCAAGATTTTTTCAGAAAAATTTTATGGAGCGATGAGACTACATGTAAAAGGGATGGGTATCTTAACCTTCATAACTTGCACAGTTGGCAATTGACAAATCCACATTTGATGAGAGAAGATAAATCCCAGTATCAATTTAAAATAAATTACTGGACGGGCATATTAAATGGAAAAATTATAGGCCCATATGAATTGCCGGGCAACCTAAATGGCAACAATTATTTACAATTTCTTCGAAACCAGTTGCAAATATTATTAGAAGATGAGCCACTAGCCATCCGGCAAGGAATGTGGCTCCAGAACGACGGTTGTCCGGCACATTATGCTGTGCAAGTAAGAAATTATCTAAATGATGCCTATCCCAACAGATGGATCGGCCGATTGGGGCCAATACTGTGGCCACCACGGTCCCCAGACCTAAATCCTCTGGATTTTTTTTATTAGGGCTGTTTGAAGGAGCAGGTTTACAAGAAACCAATAAACTCATTAGAAGAACTTCGACTTCGCGTCGCCGAAGCAGCCAGAATTATATCATCAAAAAATTATAATAACAGATTACAAAAATCTTTTATAAAAAGGTGTAGAGCTTGCATAAGGGCATCAGGAGCCCAATTTGAACATTTACTTTGATTATTTTTATAATAAATACTTTTTTGGTCATTACTTGTTTTATTTTTTTCTTTTGCAATTTTGTAATGAAACGCCTACTTTTACACATTAGTAGCTATAGCTCAGTAATTTTACCATTAAAGTAGGTACTTATGCTACTGTTTTAGAATCCTTATGATGTAGGTAATTTTTTTATGTGGTTGGCTATAAAACTCCAATACATTTTTTTTACAGCAGAGGTGCTCAAACTTTGCAGTAAAATAAATTTCAGAAATAAAATTTATGTTTAGGGACTACTAGTTAACTACTATCCTAAGTAGTTGCGTTTTTTTTAAGGTAATTTAGGAATACCATTATTAGGGAATACTTTAAAAGAAAAAAATCCGAACTAGGCCTCATGTAGCGGACGTGATGCCCACAAATGTGAGGAAAACTGGGAAATTTCTAAATTTTACAAAAAAATTCGTAGACCGCGGACTGTTGGGAATAGAATTTTTTTTTTTGGGATGTGGGTCCCCACCTCCCCCCCCGCACACGCACGTGCAGGATTATCCACCATTTCTGGGAAACCCTGTATACAGGAAAAAGGTCTTACGGACCTTGGGCTCGATGATGAAATAAATAAGATTTTTTATGTTTTTTTCGTTGTCGGCGTTTTTGCCTTACTTATTCTAAACTTATTGAAACACCAATTAAAATAAATTTGATATTAAACTAGCTGACATGGTCGCAGTATCGCCTGCGTAGTTTGTCCATAAAAACATGACTCTTCCTCTGCGCAGTTGGGTAAAAAGTAACCTATGTCTCAATCTCGGTCATAATCTATCTATATAGGTGCCCATCAAATTTCATCGAAATCGGTCCAGCCGTTTAATATTGCAAAAAAATTTAAAGTGTTCCTTGTTGACGTAGTAGTATCCGAGATTATCACCTACAAACATACATACTTAATCTTTATAATATTAGTACTTATACGAACAAACATGTCTATAACTTTATCTCGAAGGCGAAGTTTATCAGAGAAACAGATAATTGTAAAATTGCCTTCTAAATTATAGAAGTGATCACCCATCCAAGATGCGACAGCACGGAACGTCGCGTAACCTATTTAATGTAATTATCCACTATGCAAGCCACTATGTCAACCGGATCATAATAACGAATCGATTGACACCTCATTTATCAAAATCCGATTTGTAGTTTAGGCTATAGTATGGAACATACGTAAATACACACATACATAGGCTGCCAAAAACACAACCCTTTCTTTTGGCTCTGCCGTAGTCGGGTAAACCTACAAACCAATAGCAAAATGCTCGATTAGCAAACAAAGTACCTATGTGTAACATGGACAAATTGTACCGAGACGCGACTAATCCTTTGAAGGTGTTCGCCACCCTATCCTTCTGTGGAAACTCAAATTAAAACAAAGCGATTCTTTTCACATGAGCCTTTTTGTACTGAGCGATACGATATACTATGTGTTTTGTTATGTACGACATTAAATTAAAACACGGGTAGGGCGAATTGCTAGAATTGTTTAAAAGTAGGTTTTTTTTTCAAATTCATTACCATACAATTTCAAACAACCTTAATATTGTTACGAGCTGAGGGTTCGGGATAAAATAATGGGAATCGATCTAACCAAAATAACACTTTTATTCAGCACTAAACGATGAATACACGAACTTGGTCACACGTAATCACAACACACTAATTCACACCACTGTTGCAGCACTTCAAGTCACCGAAATGATCGCACGTATAGCTTAATCCAAACTGACTCGCGAGCAACTACTGCTCACGCGAGACCCTGCTCCACGTCAGTCCTCCAGGGTCTCGCTGAGACTCACTCACTCAGACTGACTCAGACTGACTCAGACTCGAGACTGACTGTCCGGCCATCTCTCCGGCCTATTTATATCGCACACATTTCGATTGTTCGAGAACGGTCTCAATCCTTCCAGGAAAGGGTCGGTCCCTCGACACAATGGCCACTCCCCATTCTGTGAAACCACAAACAATAGCAACAATAACACAGCAAGACAAAAGCGCTCGAGAAACTTCGATTATTACTCATTGTTTAACAGTCTCGGCGTAACACTGCCCCCTCCTAAAACATGCTCGTCCCGAGCATTCTTAGCCCCATATCGCGGCAGCCGATCAACACGAACAATTTTAGGCGCACCTCGCGCTGAAGATGTAACAATTAGAGGAGCCACATTGCCGTCTCCAGTACTTCAGGACACCCAGAGTCCCTTTCTCATCAGCGATCCCAATTCCAGCCTCCAAAACACGGCTCTCATGATTTCTATCTGTTCTTTCACTTCCTGGAATTCCTTTCCAGATGAACCGAACAATTCCCTCATCAGTCGAGCACGCTCTTATGGCCAACGTCGCTGATCTTCCTGTTGACGACGCTGCTCTTCTTTATCCTGACGTCGCTGTTCCTCTTGCAACCGAGTCTGCTCCACCTGTTCATGTCACTGTTCCTTCTGCAACCGAGCCTGCTCTTCCTGCTGACGACGCTTTTCTTCTTAATGCTGACGGCTTTGTTCCTCCTGCAACCGAGCCGGCTCTTCCTGTTGACGACGCTTCTCTTCTTTATGCTGACGGCGTTCTTCCTCCTGCAACCGAGCCTGCTCTTCTTGCTGACGACGCTGCTCTTCTTTATCCTGACGACGCTGTTCTTCTTGACGACAAAGCATGGCCATAATAGCAGCAAGATCGCCTGTCACAGGAGCTTGGCCCACGGATGATGATGATGGTGCTCCAAATGATTCGGCGGCGGCTGATTCCATCTCCATCGGCCGATGACTCTGCCGAGCTTCTTGAACCGGAGAATCTCCAAACCGCCTTTCATCCATTTCCTGTTGTCGTTGACCTCTCGTCCTGACACCGTCCACGTTATCCTTTGGCAGAACCGGCATTATTTTATCCCACTTCTGACACCAAATTGTTACGAGCTGAGGGTTCGGGATAAAATAATGGGAATCGATCTAACCAAAATAACACTTTTATTCAGCACTAAACGATGAATACACGAACTTGGTCACACGTAATCACAACACACTAATTCACACCACTGTTGCAGCACTTCAAGTCACCGAAATGATCGCACGTATAGCTTAATCCAAACTGACTCGCGAGCAACTACTGCTCACGCGAGACCCTGCTCCACGTCAGTCCTCCAGGGTCTCGCTGAGACTCACTCACTCAGACTGACTCAGACTGACTCAGACTCGAGACTGACTGTCCGGCCATCTCTCCGGCCTATTTATATCGCACACATTTCGATTGTTCGAGAACGGTCTCAATCCTTCCAGGAAAGGGTCGGTCCCTCGACACAATGGCCACTCCCCATTCTGTGAAACCACAAACAATAGCAACAATAACACAGCAAGACAAAAGCGCTCGAGAAACTTCGATTATTACTCATTGTTTAACAGTCTCGGCGTAACAATATCAAGCCCTAAAATATCAATGATACAGCCTGTATCATATTCATACATCATGTGTACCCCTCTTGAACCCCAATATCTCAACAACCCCCCCCCCTTCAATTCAATCACTAAAATTGTGCCATTACTACCTACCTATATATCAAATTTCACGCTAATCGGATAAACGCTACGAAAGTTATCCTCGGACAAACAAACATACATACATATATACAACACCGATTTGCCCAAGTTCATTTGGAGATCTCGCTTCGCTCGATCAATAAGAATATTTAAAAAACTATTTTATTCGGATACCGAATTTATCGTCATCTATATATTTTAGCACCCACTTTCAGGTAGGACCATTGATTCAGAGCTACGTTGACTACTTCATTGGTTCACAAAATGTATATTGACATAGCATTGAAACCCTGATATGAATCCCATCAGCATTATCGTATCGGCTTCCATAAACCGTCCATAAAGGTGCTAGACAGCAGACTGCCTCACAAAAGGAACGTCCAAAGTGCCGGTAGCGAACTATCACCTGGAAGGCTTTATTCCGGTTCAATTAATCGTACCAAATGAACTTGGCCGCCTTCATAGGTATTTTTTAATTAAAGCCTCTAAGAGCTACGGTTGGGGTGAGATAAACAGCGGAATCTGATACTTTCTTAAAAGGGCTGTTTAGGAATGTTTTTGGTGAAAGGTTACCGGGGTTGGTTTCCTTATTTGGGGTAAGTGTGTCGTATGAAGTTACACTCACTTGGAATGCCTTCTTGATAAAATGTAGAGATAAATGTGTTGTTCCAACAAATTCCACAATATATTATATATTCGCTTATTAAAATTTAAGCAACTCTTTAGTAGACCTAGTTCGCAGTGCGATAGATGATGAGCACCTTATGTGGAGCTGGCCATGACTTTTGGTAAGGTTTAGTAATAAATGTAGCGTTCAACAGGATTCATCACTGTAGCGAAGTGGAAGCCCAGAGGATTTAAAGAGGCTTCGGCAGACCATCAGTCACGTGGATCAATAATAATAATCGTTATAGTACGATGAGAAAAACTTGGATACAATAGCCGTTATAACGGATTGATAACAATTATGAGATTTAAAACATTTGCTAGATCTACTAAATCGATACATAATTTACTAGTGATTTTTAGGGCCTATCAATTTTGTCAATCTTGTAATATCGTGGAATCGTGGAATTGGCGAATGGACCAGCTGGGCATCTGTAAGATCCGGTCCGTAAGATTATGTCACGCATGCGTGACTCGTGACATGAGAAATTTTGACGATATCGAGTAATTTCTCGTTTACCCTTACATGCACGCCAATAGAGAAGTTAGTCGTCATTCGCTTCTTCTTGTGGTCGTACAACTTCACTCTACGTCGTATCACCGTATCTCGTCCTCAAAAAGTAATGTTACGAGCTGAGGGTTCGGGATAAAATAATGGGAATCGATCTAACCAAAATAACACTTTTATTCAGCACTAAACGATGAATACAGGAACTTGGTCACACGTTATCACAACACACTAATTCACACCACTGTTGCACCACTTAAAGTCACCGAAATGATCGCACGTATAGCTTAATCCAGACTGACTCGCGAGCAACTACTGTTCACGCGAGACCCTTCTCCACGTCAGTCCTCCAGGGCCTCGCTGAGACTCACTCACTCAGACTGACTGAGACTGACTGTCCTGCCATCTCTCCGGCCTATTTATATCGCACACATTTCGATTGTTCGAGAACGATGTCGATCCTTCCAGGAAAGGGTCGGTGTTTCGACAGAACGACCCATCCCCATTGTGCGCAACCACAAACAATAGCAACAATAACACAGCAAGACAAAAGCGTTCGAGAAGGTTCGATTATTACTCATTGTTTAACAGTCTCGGCGTAACAGTAACAAGACAAAATACTCGCGCTGGGGTGTCGAAATTTGTTTAAATTATGGTGCATTTGTCAGCACAGATAGAGATAAAGATAGATCTATATTTTGCATGAGAAAATGAGTCGAGCAAATGCATGCTAGCTCTACAGGCGACTTCCATGGAACTACTGGGGAAAAAAATCCTATTAGTCCCATCGTGGAACTAGCGAATTGTGCATATTTTGTGCGGAATTTCTAGAAATAAAGTAAAAACTCTTCAAACCGCTCTCGCTCTGCCCACCACCAACCCTGTTTCAAGAGTTCAGCATTCTTACCTGTACTAATGGGATAAAGTTTTATGGGCGGAAAAATGCCTTCAATGAACCGACAGGATCACATGCAGCGAATCTAACTTTAAACTTCGCCGAGTGCAGGTATGAGAAGAAAGATGAAACGAAAATTGATTAAATTTCTGAACGTCGAGTAAGTAGGATTAAAGTTTTGACTATAAGAAGTTATATGTGCGCTTGATTGAACATGAAAGTAAGTTGTAAGTTTTTTGCTCGTTTTAATCTACTCGACGGCATCCGTGGCGCAGTGGGTAATGAACCGGCTGAGACGTAGAAATGTGTTGGTAGTTCGTAGCCAGCTGCAGCAAAATTTTACAATTAATGTAATTGTAAAATTTTGGACCGTATCATTTTGCTCTATAAGAAATATGAATATGTTGTTTTAAATTTTTTTTACAATACTTCCACTGTGTTTTGTCTTTTGCTTAGACAGGCAGTTTAAAACCCGATCGAAAGAGACGAAAACTGTTTGTTAATTCCTAGGAGAATCCGAGTTATTAAATTATTATGGTGGTTAGGCTTTGGTCATCATAATAACGTGCATATATATACAATTTCTAGCTAATATTCTTTGCTGTTACTTCTAACTAGGAAACCATGGCAAATAAATTATCATGGTGTCATTAAAAACGCTAACAATATTTCACGAACAATTTCTGCTGTATACCTGCAAAGTATATTTTCAGAACAGGAATAAATTAAACAGACACAATTTACAACTGCTCCAAACAATTGGATTGGGTAAACGAAAAATCCTGTAGGCAAACAAAATAAAACTTTTATTCCCCGATACGTATCAAACCCAAATTGTATCCTGGGTTAAAATAAAAAACATTTTCCCCCTTAATTGCATGCAACCATCGTACTGTGAATTAAAATTTACGGCCTACTTGGTGGGTTTATGTTTCGTATCTTTTACATTGCGGTCCTAAGTAAATATTTTATTACGACAAACGTAATAAGGAGTTGAAATTTTGTGGGAGACTATTTTTTATGGCTCAGTCAAATGTAGCTTTGATTGAAGATTGGCCTTGTCATTCCAAATCTTTTAAAATTAAGTCTAAACATCCAATATTATGCTAAGCTGAACGCCATTTTGGTATGCAGACATATGAGTCAAGCTGTTTTAATTAATGGAGTTGTACCTACTGTTCTTCATAATTGTGCAGTTTCATATGTTATTTTGTGTGTACCAAATAAATAATTATTCATTCGAATCATTATTATTTTAAACGGGATTTATCAGGTACCGTTTTATCAATGTTTCGATGATTCTATTCTATTCTGTGGTTGCGATGATGACTGAATGCGATCGAAACGTATAAAGTTCGACAGCCCGATAGATGGCCGACAAAGTCAAAGTCGCGGACCGTCGTTGGGTGAGACTAGCAGCATGATCGTGATGGATGGCACCCTTTTAAGGAGGCTTTTACTCAGCAGTGGGTGAAGTCTGGCTATGTTTATAATGATGATAATAAAAATATGCGAAATCTCTCAAGACACCCTCAAAATTATATGAGGTATGTATTCGATTTTTTTATCGTGAATAGATCTTCCTATGACCACACTCACACCTGATGGTAAGCAATGATGTGGTCTAAGATGGACCACGAAGATCTAGAAGACACTTATTTTTGTCTAAATGAGGCCCGAATTGTAGTGTTCAGGAAACCGACGTCGGTAAAATGTTCCATACCTTAGCTTCATTAATAAAGTGGACCAAAACGGTGCTAGGTATGAATGGAGATAGAGCCATGCGTCTGCTTGTCCTTAGATGGTTTTAGTAATATTCAACGTGCAGTACCTGTATCTATCGCGTTTTCACGACTTTTACACACTGCATAGTATCGGTTTTCAATATCTGATCCATCAATATTAGAAATACGGGACTGGTATTCTAAGCTTGCTAATGGAATCATTTTTGACGAAAATTTTTTCGATACCCACATTCGCTACGAATCTATTAGATTTCTACATACATTTGTTGTCGCTGAATCACGTGGTATTTCTATAGCATGTGTCAAATCCCATACATTTTCGGACGTATCGACTAGCGTCATCGCTAATCGACTGTAACTTGGCTAAGCCCTCAGGGCCCGTAGCCAAATTACATTCGCTGCGAATCTATTCGATTTCTATATACATTTGTTGTCGCTGTATCATGTGGTATTTCTATAGCATGTGTCAAATCCCATACATTTTCGGACGTATCGACTAGCGTCATCGCTAATCGACTGTAACTTGGCTAAGCCCTCAGGGCCCGTAGCCAAATTACATTCGCTGCGAATCTATTCGATTTCTATATACATTTGTTGTCGCTGTATCATGTGGTATTTCTATAGCATGTGTCAAATCCCATACATTTTCGGACGTATCGACTAGCGTCATCGCTAATCGACTGTAACTTGGCTAAGCCCTCAGGGCCCGTAGCCAAATTACATTCGCTGCGAATCTATTCGATTTCTATATACATTTGTTGTCGCTGTATCATGTGGTATTTCTATAGCATGTGTCAAATCCCATACATTTTCGGACGTATCGACTAGCGTCATCGCTAATCGACTGTAACTTGGCTAAGCCCTCAGGGCTCGTAGCCAAATTACATTCGCTGCGAATCTATTCGATTTCTATATACATTTGTTGTCGCTGTATCACGTGGTATTTCTATAGCATGTGTCAAATCCCATACATTTTCTGACTTATCGACTAGCGTCATCGCTAATCGACTGTAACTTGGCTAAGCCCTCTGAATGGTAACAAAAAAGTGGTAAACAAATATAGAATTACGAAAAAATATGGATTCGGAAAGGCTCTAAAATCTAGTAAAATTTTGATGGTATTTGATATGTATCCAATTAAGGGCGCCAGTTAAACCAACTACACAATCATAATCATAAAGCTGGTTAACGTAAAGTGATCGGGTTACCAGTTATTAATAGTAAACACAAAATATTGAAAATTGGCCTCGTAATAAAACTGTACCTTTGTATTTCTTCTGAGTCTGAACGTCTGGTGCGGTTCATTAGTTTGTAAAGAATTTATTCGAACTGCGTATTCTTTCTGAACGAGACAAAGAGGTAGAAATGGCAGAAACAAAGGACGCTTTTATATTTTCATTTTTAAAGTCCTTTCGTTTGCGCCAGACTTGTAAACCATTGAGGGCTAATTAAACTATTATCTGTAGATATTACAAGACGAATCGACCGTTCAATAAGGGTTTTGTGGTACTGGTAGCTTCTGATACTACGTTACGATATAGGGAGTTCTAGTGGAGGGAGGAAGGGGGTCAAGACTACCTAGGTATGTGACTGGTGGCGAAAAAACTAGAGCGATAGGAGGGAGGTCTTTGCCCGGCGGTAGTGGGAATTAAAATGTCAAAACATTAAATCAATATGGATATTAAAATGAAGTTATGGATGAGACGATTTCAATCTAATCCGATAAAAGTTCAGTCGGGCGTATTAATAGTAAACAGGAAATGGAAATTAAATAAACTATTTATCTACTTGAATAATCGGTGCATCTTGTTGAACTAGTATAGTTAGAATCACTTGCAAACGTTTCTATTTTACCTTCACGACGACCTTTAGAATAAACTAGATCTAGTTGATAGAATCCGCTTGCCGCAGCATCGATCAGGATCGCCGCTGGTCCGTGAAACCAGCCTGTCACACGATGCTGGCTTAGTTTGTGGCTAGAGCTGCCACATCATTATACATACTCTATTTACAACGTGCCACAATTATATACTTAACCTAGTTACTATGTAGTTTGTGAGGAAGAACATCCAAGCTTCCACCGGATTATTCTTCTAATTTAAAATAAAAAAAAATACTTTATTTCAGATATCATAAATCCATACATTGTTAGTTTCTTAAAGACTAGATTAGTAGGTACACACACAATAGGAAAAATAAAATAAAATACAGCACACAAAACAAAAGGACAAAAGGTCTTCGCGCTGAGAGTGACCACCCTAGGTCGGTTTGATCACTCTCACCACGAAGCACTTCCATATCGAAGAGGTAAATCTGTCCGATATGGTTTTCAGGATGCTGTTTTGACTGCCCCGCACCCTGTGATGCAGTTTTCTTGCGTAGGATGGCTTCGAAACCATCCGTTTGATATTCTGCAAACATGCCTGATGCACTAATTTAGAAGTTGTCGATATTCGCTAGCGAAGTCGCCGGTAACAACTAGTATATCATATAAACAGCATCGTGGCAGTAACTAAGACAATGTCAGGGTGGCAATCTCCCAAAATAAATAAACAAAATAGTCTTATGTAAATAGGTCTGCGGCTAAGCAATCAAAGTCCGTATAAAGTTGTTCTACCCCACGACAAGACTTAGGCAGCCAACCACTCGATTATCCAGAATGCTCAAGCAGCGGCAACTAAGTTTGAGCAGTAAACTGAGCAAGTTGGAAGCAACAATTAGCTCGTAATAAACTTGTAAAGCTAGTGTAAACTGCTTTGATACGATCGAAATGGAGCTGAAACTAGTCTTCTCATTGCAGAGTACAGACTTGAAGTGAGCAAAAAGATTGCACAAAAATAAGCGTAAGATACCTACTTCTTGATTCAAAGTAGATGTATGATCTAATGTCATTTTGATCGTTAAAATACACAATGATGCACAAGCAACAAATATCTACTATTACTACGATTTACCCAGCAGTAGGTGCCAACAGGCTATATATTACATGTGGCTTTTTTGTACCTGTCAAGCTCAGATCGGATTTAAAACACCGAATCGGACATTTTGGTGACTCAATTTTTTTTTTGTTTATGCTATATAGAGATGGAACAAGCTTATGGCCCACCTGATGTTAAGTGGTAACCATCGCCTATAATAGATAATTTCCTCGCGTCTATCAACTATATACTCTTAACTAAAACGGACGATCAAATTATTCATCATATCAGCCACAGGATGTCCACCGCTGACTTAGGCCCCCAGAGATTTCCAGAGTGACCGGTCTTGTTCGGCTTGCATCCAACGACTCCCAGCAAACTTTATCAGGTCGTCTTTCTTTCTAGTGGGGTACCGTCCTACGCTGCGCTTTTCAGTACGTGGTCTCCATTCGAGAACCTTTCTGCCCTAACGGCCGTCAGTTCTTCGAGCTTTGTGCCTTGTCCACTGCTAATCAGCTTGCTAATTTTTTGTGCTATATCACTGACTTTAACTCATCTACGAATTTCTTCATTTCTGATTCGATCTCGTAAAGAAAAACCAAGTATAGCACGCTGAGACTTCTTATGAGGCCCATAGTGAATTCAACCAACTGTTTTCAATATTTGTTTGTTCATATTCGATGATATTTAAGTCATATCAGACATCAATGATGGCCTATTTCACTTAAATATTTCAAAGTTTTTTATCAACCTCTGTGACTTAACCCATTTAAATTGCTCATTTTATAAAGCAGAAACTTTCCCTCGTAGAACATAAGAGCACACCAACAGGTTTCAACCCTTACCGAGACTTTTCTTGAAGGTTGCTTCAGGGAGAAAATTCGTTTTACAAAATGAATAAATGCATGTTTTGCAAATAAATTGGAAAACCATGGCAGTGCGGCAAGAATTTGGAGAGTATTCGGCGCAAGTGGCACTGAGGCACATATTAAAGCGACGACATGTGCAGGCCCGCTGCGGTCACCGAGAGCTATTTCATGAAACTGAACATTTTGCTACGATACTTACTATATACTACATACTTATAATATACTTGTGTATTACGCATAGAGCTAGTAGGGTTGGTTTAGCGCTGGCTGGCAGTACTTGTCTTTCAGCTTTGTCACACAAAGATTCGGGCTTATGGTAGAAGGATTTTTTATTAAACTTATCATTTATCTATTGCAACAAACTTAGGATCATACATTCAAAGTTTTGTTAGATTATAGTTAAGTAAATACTCGAATTCTATGTTTTGTTAATAGATAATTTAATAATTCAACACTCTTTCTAGTTATAACAAAATAAATCCACATTATATTTGTAATCATAATCATTTATTTGCATAAATGCATATGCGTATGTTAATTATAAAAAAAGATTCATTTACATTCTGCCTCATCGAGGCGTGCGAAATGTCAAACTCTCTACGATGAAATTGAAAACAAAAATAAACTTAAAATTTAACTATTAATTTAAAAATAACAATCATAAAAATTATGTCACGCGCCCGCGGCTTTGCACGCGTGGTGCGTCAGTAAAAACATTACCCTCATTCTGTGCAGTCGGGTAAAAAGTAGCCTGTCTCAATCTTGGTCATAATCTAACATGTACCAAATTTCATCGAAATGCGGTCCGGCCGTTTAGTAGTGAAAATGTAACAAACAGACAGAGACAGGCTCATTTATAATCTTCTTCTGACTACCCCCAGAAGAAGTTTAAAAGTAGCGCCTACTGACAGAACAGTTAAGATAAAGTAATAAAAGTCATGAAAAGAAGAGTGCTATGAAAGTGGAATGGATATGCAACTAATATTTATTTATTGTACACGATCACAAGGATTAGAATGGGTAGCCTAAACGTTGAAAGCGATTTCTGCCAGACAACCTTTATATGGACAGTAATATGCAAAACAGAAGAGAGTATTTTTAAGAGAGTTCCTTGTGAAAAAGCTCGCCCGGGGAAGTCCTACGCCCATACCTATTTTTGCCGCCAAGCACTATTACTGTGTTTCGGTTTGAAGGGTATGGTTGCCGGTGAAATTACAGGCACATGCGGTTTTACACCTGTATGCCTCAAATTAATAGACGCAGGGTAGTGCATCGTAGGACATGTTATAGGCAATGGTTACCACTTAACATCAGGTGGGCCACATGCTCGTTCTATATCACCAGGTGGTATAAAAAAAAACAATAACGGACGGTGGTTCATAGAGTAAAATGATGTATAGTAAAGCAACTCTAACAACGTGAGATACAAAAAAGCATAAAGTTTTGCTCCTCAATTTTCCAATAGTGTTTACGAGCCAACGCTTGGGAAAGTCGCTTTCCACCTAACTTGGGAACAAGAGTGCTGACTTTTACGTTAATCGACGCGACACGAAGTGGTGCCAATTTATTTTTCTTTGGGTTCCTATCGGAGATTGGATAACATTAGTATTTATCAAACTTTCGCGATCACTGTACATAATTACTAATTTAAGGTCACAGCTCACTACATCAACCCGGAACCCGACCCGCACCGCCTCGCCTCGAGCGGTTAGTATTCTTTATAAGAAATTGTATGGGCGTGCGCTCACTACATCACTTCCGGATCGCGTCGGGCGTATGCCGTTCACGCGCGGATGACGAGTTGACCACTCGGTGACCTCGCGCGGCTCGCGCGGCTCGCGCGTTGACCGCGTGCTGTTCGCGAGTCACTCACGCAGCACAATGCGGCGGCGATGCTTTGCTCTCCGCCTACCCGTCATTTCCAGCCTTTCTTTCTAACGTGTCGGTGTCCACCCGTTGACCGCGTGAGGTCCGCTGGTTACCACGCGGCGATCACTGGTAATAACGAGGCGTCCACCCGTGGCCCACCCGCTGTCAACGAATGAACGCCGAGCGGCAAGGCGGAGCGGGTCGGGTGCCGGGTTGATGTAGTGAGCTGTTACCTATAAACGGGTATTTATCGTGTATGTATCTGTTTTATTTGTTATTCCGACGTTTCGACTGTAAGTATTTTGGCCGAAGTTTTTAAGATTTGTGTTCTGCCCCCATAGGTACAATAAGAATAAGGTCAATTACTGTTTCAAGGGAATTTCCTAGTCTTTCTTACATCTTTGTAACAAAATATAGTAATTGAAGGAAGATTTGGCAATTTGAGCTGTAACTGTAACAATTGCATTATCTTCATTTCATTCAATCATTCATCTTTTTTCTTTTTTTTAAAACTTTAGTGATCTTCGTTTGACCACAATCTCACCTGATGGTAAGCGATGATGTGGTTTAAGATGAAGCACGAAGATCTAGAAGAAACCTATTCACTCTTACCTTAAAGATGCCCTGATTGTATTATTTAGGGAAAACAGACGACGGCAGTATTCCATACCTTAGCTGTGCGCATCAAGAACGGTGAACCAAAACGGTGTGTGCGAATGGGTGGTATATTAACTAGGTGCAGATGGTACTGAGCAGTGCGCCTGCTTATCCTTTGGTGGAAAGGAGATGGTGGAATCAGATCGTAAAGTTCCTGAGGGCTTAGCCAAGTTACAGTCGATTAGCGATGACGCTAGTCGATACGTCCGAAAATGTATGGGATTTGACACATGCTATAGAAATACCACGTGATTCAGCGACCACAAATGTATGTAGAAATCGACTAGATTCGTAGCGAATGTAATTTGGCTACGGGCCCTGGGCACATTCCCCGAAATGTATTCTGTAAAAGATCGATAGGCTTGCAACTTTACGGCGGTGTTCAAGAGTTTGGGTCTTAGTCTCCGCCATATATTGCTCACCTATAAACCTAAAAGCCCTACGTTCTATAGAGTCTAAGGTAGTGAGCTGGTATTTGGTCTTCATCATTTTGCTTTGCCTGTGTCTGTGTTTCCCGAAAATTACAACCTAAAGACCTACAAGTCGCGTGTGAACAGGTTTCTTCAAGGCAAGTGTGTTATCTTACTATCTGACGCTTACGATCTGACGAAATAGTAGTTCAAATGTGAGTTATTATCGATAAAAAAGGTTTCCTTACGTAAGGTCTAAAACACCTTGTGTTAAAGACATGTACCTATGCATTAACTTGTATGTGTCGTATCGACTGATGCGAAGCTTCCGTGCCAAGAGTTGTACGAGCTTCGCTTATTTGTCATCCGGAGCGTATAATTTGCCAGGGTTCTGCAGCGCCCTCTATGCAGAATAATTAATTGTCCCACAGCCGGCTGGCGTTTATTTTACGCGTTCTAAAGTGTTGGAAATTTGCCTTGTGCGGAAACTAGCCCTTAATTGCACTAACAAAATGGATACTACCACGTAAGTAAAGATTCGTGAATTACTAACCTACAAATATCGTCTTCCTTTGTTTCGTCGAATTATATACTGAACAATAGAATAAACAAATTTAATTTTTTATTGTCTTATTGTTTTACAATAAAGAATTTACAGATTTGTATTCTATTTTATTACGCCCTTCATCTTAAAGTAACTTATACCTCAACCCTAAAGTCTCATAATTCTACATTGTTATACAAGGGCTGTAAGCGATTTATTGTACACCCGAGATATTTTCCCCCTAATCCGTATAGTAGAGGAGACCGTGAAGATCGACCTTCACCGATCTGATAACCAGATGAGACGTATTTTTTATCAAATATAATTTATAGACAAATATGCCTATAATTACTTGCCTATCGAAAAGTGGTTAGGGCTATTTTTAATTAAATTAACTTTAATCTATTTTTTTTTCATCACTTTCATTCTTTTGATAACCAAATGAATTTTATTTCACTGTTAGTTTTTAACACACAGAATATGCCTCAGTAGGCTTGCCTACTCATTTCTGTGTATAGCTACCTGGCAAGCCCATGTGAACAGGTAAGACAATGTAGGTGACTCCATCGTTCTGCTAACTTATCGAAAGTTATATCAAATTTTAGATTACTTTATTACAAAATCAGTCATATTTCAAAATCATTGCCTGCAAAAAATCCTACTTAATTACTTATAGTACTGTTGCCTAGCTAAAAACTTTTAGATAGCACTTTTAGATAGGCAAGTAATTATAGGCATATTTGTTTATAAATTATATTTGATACAAAATATGTCTCATCTGGTTATCAGATCGGTGAAGGTCGATCTTCACCGGCTCTTAGACCAGCAGTAATAGCTAATCCCGGGTATCACACATAACTTTTCATCACGAGGACAAGGAAATTTAAAAAATCATTTTAAACAGTTTGTTGCTAAAATGTTTTTTTGTTCACTACTGAACTATGGTCTCTTTCGTTTTAATAGAAATGAGGAGATGTCATGGAGGTTGTATTTTATTATAAAATATTAGAAATGTGGCCTCTTTCATCATTTAATAGAAATAAGAATTTATAATGGAGATTGTAGTTAATTTTAGCATTTATAAATGTAACGACATGTAATGTAACATTTATTTTTATAATGTAATGTAATTAACCTCTTTTATTTATAAATCTAAATTATGATTTGACATGAAATCGTATTTCATTTTAGTTTGTTATGAATGCAATGAACCTCATTCTATTCTCAAATTTACTGAGCCGATATCGAGTTTATGTACAATAAAGAAATAACAGATTAATATTCTATTTTCTTACGCTCATCATCTTAAAGTAACTTATAAGTCTTATAACTCACCACTAAAGCCTCTTAAAATATTTTAACTAACACATCCTCCTTACAGAACCTCATTTACTTACACGCTGCGCTTAACGCAAGTTGGACCACATAAACCTGACCCTAGATGGGGTGCTAACAGACCACAGATTTCAAGACTGGGGTACTAATCGAGCCCCGTTCCTAGTCTGAGGTGAACACGTGCGTAGAATATGAACTTGTGTTGCTATATGGGCAGTCAGTGATTTCATAAAGAGGGGGGGGGGGGGGGGTTAAAATAATATACTACAATAATAAAGAAAACTCGAGGGAAAACGAAAGGTTTAGTGTGCTGTAGGGAACGCTCTGTGTTTTTGTAGCAAAGTACTTACTTTCACAGGTACATTAGACATAATGGCAACCCTCTGTTCTGAAAGAAAAAGCTTAAAAGTAAGATTGTTTTTTAAATGAGAGAAGATTACATTTTCTGAAAAAAAGTTACACTGGTTTCCATGACAGAATGATTGTCTGTCTTCAGAGTTAAAAGAGAAAGAAAAGCTAAATTGAAGTTTAATCTGTAGACGTAATTATTATAAGGGTTTACTATCTTGTGGCTATATTCTAGGGCTACGGCGAATGTTCATGCTGTGTCTCTATCTTTGTCTTGACATGCACCGTAGCCTACAATGTATCCGTAGGGTTAAAAATATCTCCTAAACACTTTTAACTTATGTATCCAAATTTTTTATAGATATTCCATGCTTCAATTGCACGCCCATACGCCGAGACGGTTTATTCTCGAATTCCCCATCGCTACGTCCCCACCGCTGCGTAGAACAAGGGTTACCTACTGAACAATAACTACAAACATTTACCTACACTTTACCGTCGTCTGTTTTTCCTAAGAATACAATCCGGGTCTCTAAGGTAAAAGTAAATAGGTTTCTTCTAGATCTTCGTGCTTCATCTTAGACTAAATCATCGCTTACCATCAGGTGAGATTGTGGTCAAACGTAGATCTCTACAGTTAAAAAAAAACATATGGGCAATTTGTTTTCAAATAATTTAATAAGAAATTGCCCATGATGAAGCATGTATGTTTGTAGTTATTAAATAAATAAATAAATATTGATGGACATTTCACACAGCGCTATCTAGCCCCAAACTAAGCAAAGCGTGTACGATGGGAACCAGATACCTGATAGAATACTTAAATACTTTTTTTTGTAAATACATGCTTATAATATCGCGCCCTTGCGACAAGAACGTGTTATCTCCGAAAACCACTTTATGTCCGGTTACAATGCCTCTACTCATCGGTGGGGAAGTAGCGATGGGGATTTCGAGAATAAACCCACTGCGTCTACTTTAGACGTTTCACAATGATTCCTATGATACCAGTAAATACATAGTCTTCAGTAATAAAGCAGTGGGGTGCACTGTTTGAGACTGGGAGATCTACTAGTAACCTTATCATTCGCACTTTAAATAATTAGCTTCAAGCTTCAGTGATTTACTAAAGAGTACGAAATAGAGTCGTAAATTGCACGCCGTTTAAGATCAAAGCCGAGTGTCAGCGCTGCTGGTTCGAGCATCAGCTGCGTCTGATGGCTGCGAACACCTACTAACCAGTACTTTGGTACAAGCCAGGAGCATATCCAAATAGCATATTTTGTACAGCAGTGGAGATACTTGTGATAAAGCTAAGCAGTAGAATAGAATAATTCTTTATTGTACACCAGGAATACTTAAAAAAACTAATTTAAGCTATATAAAGTACAATGGGCGGCCTTATCGCTGAAAGCGATTTCTTCCAGGCAACCTTTGGATGGAAAGTAAATGACAAAGCAGTAATGGGCAGCGGTGCACAGAGTATATTTACAAACGAATGAAATAAAACATATAAAAATTATGTCAAATAAAAACTGTATTAGTATTGTGGTATGCAGTATTGCCGAGTTTCAGGTAAAATGCCGGTGAAACTACAGATACATGAGGCTTTGCACCTGTATGCCTCAAGTTGCATCGTAGAGCACGTTCTTAAGGTGCATGACCTACGAGGCAATGCTTTGTTATAGGTGATGGTTACCACTTAACATCAGGTGGGTCATTTGCCATCTCCAAGTTGTATAAAAACACGGGTCCTTACACTGTGCTTCGTCAAATGGATGTTGAATAACGCGAAACGGGGTGATTCTGCACATGAAAAAAATCAAACATAGTCGAGTCTCAACAAAAGAAACATAAATATAATAATAAATAATGCTGGAAATTTCACACAGTGCTATCTAGCCCAAAACTAAGCAAAGTATATGGAAACCAGATTACTGATGGAATACTAAGCCCGGCTTGCTAAACATGTTTAAATTTGACGTATTTGGGCACTAAATACGATTAGGCATCTTTGCGCAAGTCGATAGTCTAATATACATATTTTTATCGTAAATACATACTTTTTATAAACAACTACCAATAGTCATCGCTTAAAACGTCCAGAATTCCGTGCTAGTTTCTTGCACCTTGCCACCTGCCACCTAAATTGCAACATCTCATATAAATAACATCTTCAATATATTGCACAATATTGAAATTCAACATTGAAATTATTAAAAACTTATTATACCAATCGCTACCCACTTCTGCCCCAAGCCTCTAATATTCACAATTTCTGCCATAACGCCTGGAATGACAAGAAATTAACTGCGAAATTCGCCGTAAAACAGCTCTGTTTCGTAGTCGCTATGAATAAAACATGTCGTGGACGCGTACTAGCAAGTGTAGCGCAACTCTGGAATTTTCACACCAATAAATTCTAGCTTTATACTGTGAGAAATTATCATAAAAGTGTATCATTGTAAATTCTCTACTATGTTATGAAAATGGTTGCCGTAAACACGCGCCGCGAAATCGCGCGAGGTAGGTTCCAAGCTTTATTTGAATTGTAGTCACTGTAAAGAGCTGCACACAACTTCCATCAGAAATGAGGAGATTCAAAGACTAAAAAGGAGCAATAACTAAGAAAGAAAGAAAATGTTTTACTTGTAACGGCACATTAGTATTACAAAACGCTAAAACATAGAAGTTACATAACGAAATTATAAACACATCATCATCATCATAGCCCACATCCACTCACTGCTGGGTTTAGGCTTCGTTATCACGCAACTCTCTCCGGTCCTGTGCCAAACGCATCCATTGCCTTCCCGCAACTCTCACGATGTCGTCCGACCATCTGGCTGGTCTTCCAACTGGTCTGCGCTGCAGCATCCACGTGATAACGTCACGAAATGGTGTCTGACTCAGCATGATATCTCGAAAAACGGTTCTCGAGTGGAGACCACGTACTGGAAAGCGCTGCATAGGATTGCCTCCCATTAAACAGAAAGTCGACCTGTGACCTGAAAAATTTCTGATCAGTCGACATTTTTTTCGGATACGATTTTGAATTAGATAACGCTATTTTGCAACTATCAGTCTTTGAATCCACAACATTTTGTAAACTATCAACATTTGAATCTGTGTCGGGAAGGTATCCGAGCTTTATGGTAAATCCGAAATAGTTTTAAAATAGCGTTTTGGATTAGAAATTGAGTGAATAAAACTATCATACGATCCGATAGCTTTCCGATGTTTTAAAATAGCCCCGTTGATAATGGTTGCTGGAAGTGGAGTTCACTTCCAGCGCACTTCCGGCGCGGCGTGGGCCTTAAATTTTTGTATGAAGCTATACAGAGTGTATGGTAATATACTGACGATATTCAAGTGACGGTTTCTCAAAACATAAAAATAACTTTTTGAAAAAAAAACTGCTAGTTATATTATCAAATTTTTAAGAAAATTGATTAAGATTAGGTGATTAATTTGATATAAAACTTACTGCCTACTCTTGCAATCGACGTCCAAAAATAAAGGCAGATTTGATCTCTTTCTGAAATGGCTGCGGGTTT
The DNA here is from genome assembly GCA_963924445.1 of Philereme transversata. NCBI lineage: Eukaryota > Metazoa > Arthropoda > Insecta > Lepidoptera > Geometridae > Philereme > Philereme transversata. The sequence continues at coordinate 20,639,204 of OZ004342.1, forward strand.
TGGATTAGAAAGGGACAACAAGAGATATCTCGAGACGTCACCAATACCTACCTAATATCTGAGATTATACCTAATATCTGTTATTATAATATTTGTGATTAGATGGCAAGCATTATGCAATAGCACAACATAAGTTTAATAAAGTGTTTGTTTTTACATGCCAAAATGAATTTCACATTTCTATGGTAATCATTTCACAAATTTATATATTAAGCTAATCAAAATAACCCTTTTCATTATTGTGCGTATATTATCAAACACCCTATACAGTGTGTCCCTGGATAAAGTGCAACCCCGAAAGGGGGTGAAACTAGATCAAAAATTATCGACAAAAAAATAGAAAAAAAAAAATTAAAAAAATTTAGTATATACTTTATTGATGAATTAAAATTTTTATTGCTCACTAATGACTCTATTTAATAAAAAAATGATTTCTTCCAAAGTAGTAGGTCTATTTTGTTAAAATAAAAACCATAATCATGTCAGATATGTGACGATGACGATAAAATAACAAATAACTCACAAACAAGTGGCTATCGTGACTTAAAGTTTAATTTTTGTATTAAAATTACATTTTTTAGGCTGTTTTTTTCCAATAAACTCCAAAAATCTTAAAATTAAGCCTATAATACTAGAAATTTTTATGACTTTTTATTATTGTCTATCATAATAGCTTTTAAATAAAATAAAAACCTACGTTCTAACATAAAAAATGTGCTGGCTAGGAGCATTTAAAGTTGACCACTGATTACGTCACCACTCAGGTAGAGACCCTTTTTTAACTTATATTGTTGTAGATTATGGTCGCTGGGCCTGTTCTATGAAAGATGAAGGGTGGAGATCGAAACAGGACTCACAACAAGGCACGCCAATTAAATAAAAAAAAAAAAAAAAAATATTTTTATTTTTTTTTCTATTTTTTTGTCGATAATTTTTGATCTAGTTTCACCCCCTTTCGGGGTTGCACTTTATCCAGGGACACACTGTATAAGTAAGACAACACACCACATGCGGCGCGGTGGGGCGGGACTGCGCTGTTGGTTCTACCCATGAAACTAAAATTTTTATTAATACGCACTGAGTAAAAATTCACATTTTTCAGGAAAAAATCTAAAACTCAAAGCCTACAAGGTTAAACATACAGTAAGTTTGACGAGTGTATCTTCAATGAAAAGCATAAGATTTTGAAAACTAGTTAAACAATCTGTCAGGGCAATGACTCTATTCGGGTTAAAATAACATATTCTGAAGCACCCCCTCATTAAATAACACAGAACCGACCAAAATGTCTGTAGAGTACTTCTCATCGCACGCAACCTCCAATATTCTGAATGTTTCACCAGAACTCTCGATATAATATCTGAACATATTTCATGCGCCAGCAAAATCCAATGCTCTCAAAATTGCGTTGGCTTTCTTTACAAATTTGGGATGGAAGAGATAGGTCACTCCATTCCGGCTTCACTTACGATAGATAGATAACTCCTTATTTAAGTATTTTTCAAGAAAAACATTGAAACTAAAGCGCGGTGGTACAATGGACGACCTTATAGTTAAAAGACAACATATTTGACCGAAGAAAATGAACGAATGAATGAAAATTCTTTATTACCTCACAAGCTAGAAACAACGGATATAAAAATAAAAATAAAACAAATAAATGTAAGCATAATGGGCGATCTTATCGCTTAACAAAGTGACCTCTTCCAGACAACCTTTGAATGGAGAGAATCATTGCTTAATGGAAGATTGGTCGAGGTGTAAAAAGAATAAACTTAATAATAGAAAAATAAAAATTACTTAACCTTAAATACATACATATTAAAACATAAATAATTGTAAATAAATAAATATCATATATAAAATAAATAAATATGTGCTTACGAGTCTAGCTTTAAATATGGAAGGTGAGAGGGATTTCATAATGGAGACGGGCAAGGCAAAATTTGTTCTTTCCAATCATTGTTTCAATCACCTTCCTAATCTTCGGTCATCATTGTTTTTGGACATTATTTTGTTAAAACACATTGCAATAGAAAGTACAAAGCACTTTATTAAAAAAAAAAACAATTATTGTTATTATTAATTACTTTTTTCTTTTTTTTTACTAGCCCGTACCGTCCCACTGCTGGGCAAAGGCTCCTTCCTTCACTTATCACGGTCTAGAGCCAGATCCCGCCAGTCTCTTTGGAAGACGTGCAAGTCGTCGCTCCAGCGCTTTTTAGGCATCCATTAATTACTTAAAACGACTAAAAAGATGACCAAATTTTGTACCTATACAAAAAAAACTAAACCAATAAACTAGATGACCGAAACCTTTATTATAAGGGCGACTTGCGCAACGATGCCTATACGTATTTTATACGTATATTATTAAAGATATTATTATATACGTATATTTATTAGAGATCGTTGTGAATTTTATCAATACTCGATACTACTTGTACCAAGTAGATTCCTAAGGCTATATCAAATCAAATTTTAAACAGCAACGCTAAATTTTTACGATTTCAGTCGGCCATGCACATCCACAGCATCAAATAAGATTTTCAAATTACCTTTTGTCTTTGTCTATAGGTATAACGGCAAGTGAGCCAGCTGCTCATAAGCCGAGTGCAGGATGTTTCAAAATGTGCACCCAATTTAGGTATATTGAAAACAATAAGCCCGTCCTATTGTTCGCAATGGAGGCACTGTCTCAATTTTAAAGAAAACTTAAAAAGTTCTTGCCATAAACGTTACGCTTTGGAGAGTAGCTCTTGGAGTATTGGCCGATCTACTTGTAGTTGAATGATAGAATAAACTTACATATAATTTTATTTTGTTTGTTTTCAGTTATTTATACTTATTACGGACTTCGTATTTATTGCCAATGGATTTTTAAACAACTTTTACGTTGAGACGTTTTTTATGGATGTTTCTTAACCCTGTTTTTTATTTTATTTGTATTTTTAGTTGTAAGTTTTGAATTGTGTTTATTTTAATTTGTACCTACTGAAATAGGTACCTTTTATTTTGTTTTCTTTTCATTTGTGTTTTATAAATTACTTAAGTACTTTAATAAATAAATAAATATTGCTGGACATTTCACACAGCGCTTTCTATAATTACTAAAATATTTAATTTTGTGACTTATCCCCCTGGCAGTCAGCGGGAAGGCAGTCTACATCGTCAACCATGCAAGACAGCTTTGTTGTCTTAACGTGTTCTGTAGCACGCCATACCGTACCTGTGTATGGCGCCTATCATATCATGTCCTTTTGTCAATTCGTGCCGAGGATAGTTTGAATGCATTTAAAAATTCGCTGACCTAATTGTTGGTAAAGGCCTACTACTCCATTGACGAATTTCTAAATAACAATTTTTAATGCCAGTTTAATTAGAAATAGACAATAGAAATAGAAATATATTTATTGTGACCATAAAAGTTACATAGATGAGTTATGTCCCTGTTTCCCAGAAAAGCGTAAGCTGTGGCCTATGAAACAGTTCTCTCCTGAATGACATGCTATAAATATTACAGTCTAGTACATGAAAACGAAATAACAAAACAATCAAAGAAAATGTAAATAAAAAATCAATTGTAGTGTATGGTTTTGCATGTTTCAGAGTTTAAGTTTCCATGACATTTTTTTAGTTATATTGTACTCGTTGACATTTTTTTGTATTTGCTGACATTTTATTGTATTCGTAGATTTTTTTTAAACTATTGACATTTTTTTTAATTTAATAATCGTTGTCTTATAATTGACATTGTTTAATATTGCACGCTGATTAGCTGATTATGGAGATTCAAAATTTTTTGGATATGTATCATCTGTGCCTATGTAACTGTACCCATCGCAAGGAATAAATGAAATTAAAGTAAAATTTACTAGTACATAGTATTAAACTACGAGTATTATTAAAATCCCCGGCGCAAAAAGACGGGTGTTATTGTTGTCTGTTTGTGTGGCATCGTATTTCCCAAACGGATGGGCCAATTCAGACGCGATTTTTAAATAGAAAGCTAGTTTAAGGATTCTTAGCTTTGTCAGTTAAATTTTTTTTTATAATAATAATTAATATTGTTATTAGTATAAGATAAGTCTGATTTATCAAATAGTGGAAGTTACTTATTTCATTGTCATAATATAGTCTTTGTCGTTTCGATTTTTGTTGTATGTAACTCGTGAGAACCTTTAATTGGCTCTCCGGTACTCAATACAACCCATTAATAACAATGCTCTAGATGTTTTCTGTTAACTTATAGGTACTATCCCAGTCCTGGGTAAAACTTAGGTCTCTCTCATTTCCTTCCAATTACAAATCCTACCTATTAGCAATCTTCTGCCAGTCACACCTTGTAGAACACACCTAGATAGTTGCGCCAATGTTTTAAATAAATAATATAACGTTTGTTTTTCAGGTACGTAATCCAGAACATAATAAAGAAAACGCATCGCATAAATACGTAAGTCTTCTACCACTTATCGCCTGTTATAGCCGTCTGAGATGCAGGAGGTAGCGGGTTCGATTCCCGCCGCGGAACAAATGTTTGCATGATCTACAGATATTTGTTCCGGGTTTGGATGTTTTTCTATATATGATAAGTATGTCTTTTTTTATTTACAATAAAAAAGTATATAAGTATTCTATCAGTTATCTGGTTCCCATAGTACAAGCTCCGCTTAGTTTGGGGCTACATAGCGCTGTGTGACATGTCCAGCAATATTTATTTATTTATTTATTATTGATTGACCAACCGGTCTTATCACGAATATTTACGTTAGACGGTAACAAGTGTATTTTAACTACATCTATCAATCAATAAATCTGTAGATCATGCAAGTATTTGATCCGCGGAGAGAATCAAACCTATTAGCGTCTCAGCCCTCAGGTTATTTTTTTTTAATATACATTCCAAGCTCGCGTTTGACCACGATCTCGCCTGATGGTAAGCGATGATGCAGCCTACTATGGACCACGCCTGCTTAGAAGAGACCTGTTTACTCGTGCCTTGAAGGTTGTAATTATCAGGCACATCGACTCCGGCAAGGCGTTCCACTTTTTTTACGGCTTTGAAATAGCCAAAGAGACTCTCTCACTCTTTGATTTTCCGCTCACTGCGTCGCGGATGTCATATATCTGCAGATCTTGCAAACATTTGTCCCACACCTTGAGTCACAGTCGGCCACTCATCCACTACGATACAGAGGTCGCCAACACAAACAAACATTAGTAGAGGATAAAAGCGGAAAACTTTGCGACAAACAACTCGAAAACAAACGGCATTCCGTAATTACGCGTATCGCGAGTGTTGATTTCTTTTTCATTTGTTTGAAAAAACGTTTTCCGCATATTTTAAAAGTTACTGAGTTCCGTGGAAAAGCAATTTTCTTTGAAGTCCTTTCTGGCGGGACTAACGACCGCGGTATTATTGCAACTAATGCTTTTTCTTTAATATGCGTAGTTAAGAAATGAAAAACAAGTTGTCTTCAATTGTAATAGAAAAAAAAGTTTTAAAAAATAAATTAAGTATAACGAAATTAGGTATAACGAAATGCATAAATAACTTGACCTACAGTTTCATTCAAACTACAGGTAATGGGGGTTTATGTGATTGATTCCCCTTTTTTGGGGTACAAATTGCAGTTATTCTAGATTTCAGACTTTTGAATATATTTGTGTCACTAAAGCTACACGCCCTGTGAATGTTGTCGAAGTTCAATTTTTATTGTGGCTAATTACTTAAAAACTACACGGTTGAAACTAAAAATAAAAACGGGGTCGAAATGTACTCATAAAGACCTTTTATTAAACGTGCCACTTGACCAGATAGTCCCAATTGGAATTTTTTTACCCCTCTTGAACCCCAACGTCTCAACAACCCCCCCCCCCCACATTTTTAGTTCATTTAGTCACACCAATATTGTGCCATCACTACTTTCCTATTGTTACGCCGAGGCTGTTAAACAATGAGTAATAATCGAACCTTCTCGAACGCTTTTGTCTTGCTGTGTTATTGTTGCTATTGTTTGTGGTTTCGCAGAATGGGGAGTGGCCATTGTGTCGAGGGACCGACCCTTTCCTGGAAGGATCGACATCGTTCTCGAACAATCGAAATGTGTGCGATATAAATAGGCCGGAGAGATGGCCGGACAGTCAGTCTTAATCAGTCTCAGTGAGTGAGTGAGTCTCAGCGAGGCCCTGGAGGACTGACGTGGAGAAGGGTCTCGCGTGAACAGTAGTTGCTCGCGAGTCAGTCTGGATTAAGCTATACGTGCGAACATTTCGGTGACTTTAAGTGGTGCACCAGTGGTGTGAATTAGTGTGTTGTGATACGTGTGACCAAGTTCGTGTATTCATCGTCATCGTGTTGAATAAAAGTGTTATTTTGGTTGGATCGATTCCCATTATTTTATCCCGAACCCTCAGCTCGTAACAATTTGGTGTCAGAAGTGGGATAAAATAATGCCGGTTCTACCAAAGGATAACGTGGACGGTGTCAGGACGAGAGGTCAACGACAACAGGAAATGGATAAATGGCGGTTTGGGGAGTCTCCGGTTCAAGAAGCTCGGCAGAGTCGTCAGCCGATGGAGATGGAATCAGCCGCCACTGAACCATTTGGAGCTTCATCATCATCACCCGTGGGCCAAGCTCCTGTGACAGGCGATCTTGCTGCTATTATGGCCATGCTTTGTCGTCAACAAGAAGAGCAGCATCGTTGGCAGGAAGAACAGCGACGTCAGGATAAGGAAGAGCAGCGTCGTCAACAGGAAGAGCAGGCTCGGTTGCAGGAAGAACAGCGTCGCCAACAAGAAGAGCAGGCTCGGTTGCAGGAGGAAGAACGCCGTCAGCATAAAGAAGAGAAGCGTCGTCAACAGGAAGAGCCGGCTCGGTTGCAGGAGGAACAACGCCGTCAGCATTAAGAAGAGAAGCGTCGTCAGCAGGAAGAGCAGGCTCGGTTGCAGAAGGAACAGCGACATGAACAGGTGGAGCAGACTCGGTTGCAAGAGGAACAGCGACGTCAGGATAAAGAAGAGCAGCGTCGTCAACAGGAAGATCAGCGACGTTGGCCATAAGAGCGTGCTCGACTGATGAGGGAATCGTTCGGTTCATCTGGAAAGGAATTCCAGGAAGTGAAAGAACAGATAGAAATCATGAGAGCCGTGTTTTGGAGGCTGGAATTGGGATCGCTGATGAGAAAGGGACTCTGGGTGTCCTGAAGTACTTGAGACGGCAATGTGGCTCCTCTAGTTGCTACATCTTCAGCGCGAGGTGCGCCTAAAATTGTTCGTGTTGATCGGCTGCCGCGATATGGGGCTAAGAATGCTCGGGACGAGCATGTTTTAGGAGGGGGCAGTGTTACGCCGAGGCTGTTAAACAATGAGTAATAATCAAACCTTCTCGAACGCTTTTGTCTTGCTGTGTTATTATTGCTATTGTTTGTGGTTTCGCAGAATGGGGAGTGGCCACTGTGTCGAGGGACCGACCCTTTCCTGGAAGGATCGACATCGTTCTCGAACAATCGAAATGTGTGCGATATAAATAGGCCGGAGAGATGGCCGGACAGTCAGTCTCAGTCAGTCTCAGTGAGTGAGTGAGTCTCAGCGAGGCCCTGGAGGACTGACGTGGAGAAGGGTCTCGCGTGAACAGTAGTTGCTCGCGAGTCAGTCTGGATTAAGCTATACGTGCGATCATTTCGGTGACTTTAAGTGGTGCACCAGTGGTGTGAATTAGTGTGTTGTGATACGTGTGACCAAGTTCGTGTATACATCGTCATCGTGTTGAATAAAAGTGTTATTTTGGTTGGATCGATTCCCATTATTTTATCCCGAACCCTCAGCTCGTAACACTATATACCAAATTTCACGATGATCGGATAAACGGTTCGAAAGTTATCCTCGGACAAACAAACATACATACATACATACAACGCCGATTTGCCCAAATTGATTTGGAGATCAATAAAACATAAATTATACTATACAATTTGGACTTAATAAGTAAATGATGTACCTTTCCCTTGTTTACAAATAGTATTAAAAACACTTCTATTCCTCAATTACAAGATTGCGTGAACATTACTTTATTTAATCTACATTTTGTTTTCAATGGCTTCTAATTTTATAGCGCGTACTTAATTAATTTCCCGAGAGGCCATATTATTAGGGCAATAAAAATAATAATTCGTTGCCCGCCCTTAGAACCGCCCTACAATTTACTTACAGACTTTGTAAGGAGTTTACCCTTGACAGAGCCTAAAACAAATAGCAAGATCACTCATGGAATTCAGTTTTTAAACGAGATTCGATACTAGGTCTAAAGTTTGTACAGATCTTATTTATAGTCTTAACTTTAATGACTACTTTTCTAAGTCAAAGCTATATACAATCTCGACTCATTTTTGACATATGGATCATTTTCAAACGTCTTACTGTAATTTACATATAAAACAATTATCCTAATGCGCAAATTACTAAATAACAACATACAATCAGAAATAATTTTACAAAAAATAATCAGCTAATGAAGAAACCGTTGAGAAATGCCGATAACATGTCTACCCTTTCCTAAAACTAATTACGGTAGTTAAAATATCACTTTCGAAGGGGCTTAGTAATACAATAACCTTCCAAAAGTCATAAAACAAGTTGAGAGTATAAACATTTTCAATAAGAAGGTTGCTTCCTGTATAGGATGTTTGGTACTATACTGATGATATTCAAGTGACGGTTTCTCAAAATAAAATAAGACTTCTCGAAAAAAAACTACCACTTAGTTATATTACCAAATTTTGAAGAAAATCGACTAAGTTTAGGTGATTAATTCGATATAAAAATTTCAGCCTACTCTTGCAATAGACATCCAAAAATAAAGGCCGTAATCCACAAAAGCGTAGATTTGCAGAGATGAGAATACTATGCGAAAATAACTAATATCATATCGAAACTCCGACATCTCTCCGCTCAGCTTTAGTGGAAACTGTCAAGCGGTGATGTCTTATTTTATATAGCGCATTCGCAGTGAAGTTGTAACCAAAGAGCGCGTAGAGAGAAGACATAAGTAGCAAATCTACGCTTTTGTGGATTATGGCCTTTATTTTTGGATGTCGATTGCAAGAGTAGGCAGTAATTTTTATAACGAATTAATCACCTAAACTTAGTCGATTTTCTTTAAAGTTTAATAATATAACTAGTACTTTTTCGAGAAGTCTTATTTTATGTTTTGAGAAACCGTCACTTGAATATCGTCAGTATATTACCAAACACCCTGTATTATGGAAAATGTATTTTGAAATTTTTGTACTAAAAACGGGATATTTACCATGATTTAGTACAAATAGTGTATCATAAGCATGATAGTTTCAAAAGTTATACTTTACCTGTTTATCCTACTATACCCGTTGTGTTTTGCCTACCTATTGCTTAGTGTATTTCTTTTTGTTGTCTTTTTTGTATACATATTTAGTTTATATTACCTACTTACACTTAGTTTAGAAAACGTTTGCTTAACAAATTTTATTAAGTTAGCATTAAGTTGTGTTGTATATGAAATTTATTATTATTTTAAGGCAATAAACATTCTCTTAACCGAAACCGATACTGTCAGTACAAGGACTGGAATATCTCTAGTGGTAACTACCGACTATAACTATACCTCCGTGGCGCAGTGGGCGTATAGACTGAGACGCAGTAGCTAGCGGGTTCGATTCCCACCGCGGAACAAATGTTTGCATGATCTACAGATATTTGTTCCATGTCTGGGTGTTTTCCAAATATTAAGTATGTATTTACAAAAAAAAAGTAAAGTATTCTATCAATTATCTGGTTCCCATAGTACAAGCTCTGCTTAGTTTAGGGCTAGATAGCGCTGTGTAAAATGTCCAGCAATATTTATTTATTTATATTCATTAATATGTAGCAATTCAGTATCAATAACATTACCAATAAGCAAAACTTAAGATGCAATTTCGTTATATTCTGTTGTAGCGTTTATTTACATTAAGTTGACTTGCAGTTACAGTAGAGTTTACGTAAGAAAACCTTAACCCTTTACTTACCTTGCAAAATCACATGGCAAGGATAAACACTGAAGTTTGCACATAGCTCCTGTATACGTGACCTAACGCCTGACACGAATATTACGACTTTAGCGAGACTTTAGGTGCTTTAAAGACCTTTTAAAAGCATCATCTCTTAAATGCTAGTTAGTGTTTATGTTATTTAATCTCTTTATTCGCTGCCGCAGGCGGCTTCGCACGTGTGATTTCTCAATAAAAAGTAGCATATGAGTTAATTCAGATTATAATATACGTACCTATATACCAAATTTAATCGAAACCGGTTCAGTCGTTACGACGTGATTGAGTAACAAACAAACAAATAAATAAACAAACATCCAAACTTTCGCATTTATAATATTAGTATGGATTTGTATGTATTTCAGTGTATGTTTATTTAGTTTAATCAATAGGTATATTGTATTTTATAGGTTATGTTTATATATGTTTAATGTGCTCGTACACCGCCGTCTTTGATTTTCATTTATCCTGTCCACCCAAAGGTTGTCTGAAAGAGATCGCTTTTAGCGATAAGACCGCCCATTGTACCGTTATTTATCGTATAGTTCCTTTGAAACTGTATTTTTATTTAGTGTGCAATGAAGAGTATATCAATAAATCAATCATACATATAGGTAAAGACGGGCTTGTTTAGTTGCCGCATGGCGTAGAGATCTTTAATATGCAAATTTTTGTGTAACTCGGATGTTTGACTCAAATTTATCAGACATGCTTCTGACCGCGGCTTCGTACGCGTGGTTAGTGGATAAAAACTTTACCCTCTCCTACGCAGTCGGGCAAAAAGTAGGCTGTCTCAATCCCGGTAATGATCTATTTATAAAACAAATTTCATCGTAATCGATCCAGCCGTTTAGTCGTGAAAACGTAACAAAGAGACTTGAGTTATTTTCGAATTTATAATATGAGTAAGGATGGTAACGAAACCATAATACTGCGAAAATAAAATAGAATGAAGGCTGCTGTCACTAAAATATTACATATTTATAGTGCGAAGCGCCTATTACTTATAATTATTAACTGTACCAGCTGTTCTTCTAAATCCGTATCCTTATTAAACAATATTGAGAATTTTTTTGCGAGACCCAAGTTCAGTTTAGTCCTCCCTTGAATTACACAATCTGGATTCTCTGGAGCAATAAACAATTTTGTACAGATGTAATCAGAGTTACATTGAAAAAGTACGTGAATAAATTACAGTTATCTTGCTATTTTATGTGTTTTAATAAATCAAAAGTAACTTTGTATTATTTAAATATACTTGTTTAAGCTTTCTCATTTATTTTTAGGATAATCTTGAACAAAATAAGTAACTTTTCGGTAATATTTCAGTTGGACATTCCCCATTTTTTTTTGTACCGTGACTTTTAGACTTATTCGGGTCGTTGTTTTTGTAGCATCAAGAGCATAACAAGAATTTTGCTAAAGTAATGTCTTTAAGAGTAGTAAAGTTCCTTGTGAATGTGCTTGCCCGGGGCAGTACTACCACTATACCTATTTTTGCCACCAAGCAGAATTGCTGTATTTCGGTTAGAAAGGTATGGTTGCCGGTGAAATTACGGGCACATGTGGCTTAATATATGTGTGCCTCAAGCTGATGGACGCAGGGCAGTGCATCGTAGGACACGTTCCTAAGGTGCGTGACCTACGAGGCAATACTTTGTTCTAACCGATGGTTACCACTTAACATCAGATGGGCCATATGTTTGTTCCATCATCAGGTGGTATAAAAAAAGGCCAAGTGCGAGTCGTACTCGCGCACGAAGGGTTCCATACCATTATCTATAAAAACGGCAAAAAATCATGTCTGTTATAGGGAGCCCCACTAAAATATTTATTTTATTCTGTTTTTAGTATTTGTTGTTATAGCGGCAACAGAAATACCAACATCACCTGTGAAAATTTCAACTGTCTAACTATCACGGTTCATGAGATACAGCCTGGTGACAGACGGACAGACAGACAGCGGAGTCCTAGTAATAGGATCCCGTTTTACCTTTTGGGTACGGAACCCTAAAAAAATAATGCGGGCTGGTTCTGTAATCGACATGTTGGTACCCAAAGCCTTCATTATGAGAAGTTTTACAGAAATGTTAGGAGAAAAATCGGTTCAGTAGTTTTATTTGCTTGATGGATACACCCTTGTCCAATTAAAAGGAATTTACGAACCCCTTAATACATGTCAGTGTTATTAAAAGCTCGATTAACGCTCAGGTTATTAGATTCCCCTCCTAGGTCCACAGCCTGACCTTAGAGATTGCAGTTCTTTAGCCGGACACAATATAATATAACGTTTATTTCAGGCAACATGTAAAAATACAAAAACAATACAAGGGCATAATCAATACCTTACTGACTAACAGACATAATAAAATATTAAACTACGTAACACTATAGTAAGGGTTTTCTCTGCGTCGGCGCTTCCCTGTAGCGTCAAAACACAATTCTTGCAAGCCAGAAATCAGGAGCGAGAAGTTAAGATAAGAGAAAATAGAATAGAAAATGCTTTAATGCACACCATAAAATTGTGAAATTAAATTAGTCAGGTGGTTTTTTGGAAAAGGGAAACGATCCAAATCTTTTTCCAACTCTTTAGTTGCAAGGCTGTCTAACCACGTTATTAATAAACTATTATTCATTATGTTTAGTCCCCCACATGATGAACAGATGTCATTGTAGCGGTCGCAAAAGGATAGTTCCTTGTAGTGTGCTACGAAAATGCTGAGTCCAAATAATAGTAAATATTGGTGGGCATTTAACACAGCGTTATCTAGCCCCAAACTAAGCAGAGCTTGTACTATGGGAACCAGATAACTGATAGAATACTTATATACATTCTTTTGTTGTAAATACATACTTATAATAAATAGAAAAATAACCAGACCCGGAACAAATATCTGTAGACCATGCAAATATTTGTTCCGGGGCGAGAATCGAACCCGCTACCTCCTGCGTCTCAGCCGGCTATTCGCCCACTGTGCCACAGAGGTCGTCGATTGAAATGAGGATCCTTGAAATAGACTATGTGTTTTACTTATACTATGTTTTGTCTCTTTCGATCAATTACCCGTAAAAGTAAACACAAAAGAATATACTTTAAATAAATAATAAATAAATATTGCTGGACATTTCACACAGCGCTATCTAGCCCCCAACTAAGCAGAGCTTGTACTATGGGAACCAGATAACTGATAGAATACTTATATACTTTTTTTTTTGTTTCTGTTGTACTTACGTAGAATTAGATACATATTCCTGTTGAAAGCAGCTTTGCTGTGTTTTGGTTTGAAATTACAGGCACTGTGATGGCTTTACACTGTATGCATTAAGTTGATAATTGTAAGTCACGTTCCTAAGGTGCCTGACCTGCGAGGCAATGCTTTGTTACAGACGATGACTATCACTTAGCATCAGGTTTTCTTGTTCCGTCTCCAAGTAGTGAAACAACTTTTTCAGAAACATTTTAATCCTTCCGGCTTTAGAACTGGCAACACTAGACTGGGCGTCCCCAATGTAAACTGTCTGATAAACCGTCTAGACAGAGTTGAACATAAAATGTACTTGCTTTGCGGGCACGTGTGAAATACAGCTTAGAATAACTAAGTTTGCAGGAAACATGGAGTTCGGGGGAAATACTGTGAACTGGGAGAATAGGAGGGAGTTTTGTCAAGAGTACTTTACGACTGTTTATCGTGAATTGTTGGAACTACAGTGTTTTCGCTAAAGCAAATTCGTATAAGGATCATGACGAGCCTGATGTGGATTTTTGACCGCCCTAAGGCTTTTGACAAGGACTTGCTTAACTGAGACATCATGCCGTGCTTTCCGAAGCATAAAGTGTTGTGGTTTCAGTAAAAGTAAGTTTGTATTAGCTAGTGACCAATCGTCGGTGTCTTTTAGTCAGTGCTGTTAAGCTTCTAAGGCATTCAACGTGAATTTTTATAAAATCGAGCTATGTTTCCATGCCTTCTGAAGTAAGGATACAACGCTGGGCGGCAAGTTGCGGCACTCGATGGGTGATGGCAGCGGCTGTGGTGCCTGGAACAGGATTTTAAATGGGGTAGATTTTCCCAGTACCATCCTTACCATCCTCCCAGCCAAGTTAGCCTAATCTACAGTATTATTATATTATATAAAGCTCGATTACCACTGACTGACTGACTGACTGACTGATTGACTCATTGACATGTTTGTTCTCCCAGATGCCACCTCGTAGGGTGAAAATGTTTGGTGGGATCGTATAGAGGGAGTTCCGGTGAGTTGGGAATAAATCCTAAAGTCCCCCTTTTGTCCCCCATTCGCTCCCATCGACCTCGTATCTCGGAAAGTATAGGTCTTACAGCGTTGATGCAAAAACTAATGTTGCAGAGGACATTTTTTTATATCCGGTTCTATGAAAAAAAAATTGTCTTTCATACAAAAAAAAATTGTCCCATACAAAATATTTCTGTATGAATACCGTAAACCGTATATTTCGTTTGCAGTAATTTTCATACTGTTTTTGTAGGGAGCCCACGGCTTGTGTGTACTATAAAATTACTGTAAATTTGCTTGATTCTATATAATGGTGGTGGAGGGACATGAGATAACTTTCATAGTTTTTGCAAAGGTCATCATCATCATTTTGGAACATCCAATTTTTTTTTTTTTAGTATGCAACGTTCATCATGTTTATTTTGGAACATTCACATTTTTTTAATTATGCCTCATCCACAATGATCACTTTGGAACGTCAATTATTTTTTATTTTTTTATTATGCATCATCCACTGTGATCATTTTGGAACATAATTTTTTTTCAATTATGCCTCATCCACTATGATCACTTTGGAACGTCAATTTTTTTTTTTTTTATGCAACATATGTGATCATTTTGGGACATCATTTTTTTAATTATGCTTCATCCACAATGATCACTTTGGAACGTCATTTTTTTTTTTATTATGCAAAATACTTTGTGATCATTTTGGAAAATCAATTTTTTTTTAAATTATGCCTCATCCACAATGATCATTTTGGAACGTCAATTTTTTTTTTTTTTTTGTTATGCAAAATCCACTGTGATCATTTTGGAACATCAATTTTTTTTAATTATGCCTCATCCACAATGATCACTTTTGGAACGTCATTTTTTTTTTATTATGCAAAATCCTTTGTGATCATTTTGGAAAATCAATTTTTTTTTAATTATGCCTCATCCACAATGATCATTTTGGAACGTCAATTTTTTTTTTATTATGCAAAATCCTTTGTGATCATTTTGGAAAATCAATTTTTTTTAATTATGCCTCATCCACAATGATCACTTTTGGAACGTCAGTTTTTTTTTTACTATGCAAAATCCTTTGTGATCATTTTGGAACATCATTTTGTTTTAAATTATGCCTCATCCAAAATGATCACTTTTGGAACGTCATTTTTTTTTATTATGCAAAATCCTTTGTGATCATTTTGGAAAATCATTTTTTTTAAATTATGCCTCATCCACAATGATCATTTTGGAACGTCAATTTCTTTTTTTTTATTATGCAACATCCACTGTGATAATTTTGGAACATCAATTTTTTTTAATTATGCCTCATCCGCAATGATCATTTTGGAACGTCAATTTTTTTTTAAATTATGCCTCATCCACAATGATCACTTTTGGAACGTCAATTTTTTTTTTATTATGCAACATCCACTGTGATCATTTTGGAACATCAATTTTTTTTTATTTATGCCTCACCCACTATGATCATTTTGGAACGTCAATTTTTTTTTATTATGCGACATCCACTATTCGAATATTCTCTTTGATTGCTTGTTACACTTCGTCATCCTCTTTTATTGTTTCTTCCGCCTCCACATCTTCTATTTTTGCATGTTCCACTTCGTTATCCTTTTAAAATGCTTCTTCTACTTCATATCCTCTTTAATTGCTTCAGTTACTTCATTATGCGCTCTACAAAATTGTGGTGTTTCATACAAAACTTCAATCGCTCATATCTTCTAAGCGGGAAGAGATAGCCCTAGCAAACTTGTACAAAATATTGGTATAAACTTTTGGTGGAACTTTTTTTTTATTGTCATCCTTGACATCCTTTTTGAATGCTTCTCTCACTTCGTCATCTTCTTTGAATGTTTTTTCCACTTCGACATCATCTTTGACTGCTTCTTTAACTTCGATATCCTCTTTGATTGCTTCTCCCACTTCGATATCGTCTTTGACTGCTTCTTCCATTTCGATATCGTCTTTGATTGCTTTTTCACTTCGTCATCTTCTTTGAATGCTTCTACCACCTTGGTATCCTCTTTGATTGCTTACTCAACTTCAATTTCCTCTTTGATTGTTTCTGCCACTTCGATATCCTATTTGATTGTTTCTTCCACTTCAACATTCTCTTTGATAGTTTCTTCCACTTCGATATCCAATCAACAAATTTATGATTTTTTTTACAAAACTTTAATCGCTCGTATCTTCTAAACGGGAAGAGATAGCACTAGCAAACTTTGACAAAATATTAGTACAAATTTTTGATCATTATCATTTTACAACATACATTTATATTATGCAACGTCAATCCTGATCATTTTGGAACGTCCAGATTTTTTTATGCAACGTTCATCATGATCTTTTTTGCAACGTTCAATTTTTTTTATACAACTATTATCATGATCATTTTCGAACATCCAATTTTTTTCTCTTTGATTGCTTGTTCCACTTCGATATCCTCTTTGATTGCTTCTTCCACATTGATATCCTATTTGATTGCTTCTTTAACTTTGATATCCTCTACGATTGCTTGTTCCACTTCGATATCCTCTTTTATTCCTTCTTCATCTTCAATATCCATTGGATTGCTTCTTCATCTTTGATATCCTCTTTGATGGCATTTTCACTTCGGTATCCTCTGTAAGGGCTCCTTCCTCTTTGATTTCCGTTTGATTGCTTCTTGCACTGCAATATTTTCTTTGATTGCGTCTTCATATTCGATATCGTTTTTGATTGCATTTTTACTTCGATATCCTGTGATGGCTTCTTCCACTTTGATATCCTCTTTGATTGCTTCTTCCACTTCGATATCCGCTTTGATTGCTTGTTCCATTTTGATATCGTCGTTGACTATTTCTTTCACTTCGATATCGTCTTTGATTGCTTTTTTCACTTCGTCATCCTCTTTGAATACTTCTACCAACTCGGTATCCTCTTTGATTCCTTAGTCAACTTCAATTTTCTCTTTGATTGTTTTTGCTACTTCGATATCCTATTTGATTGCTTCTCCCACTTCAATATCCTCTTTGTTTACTCCTTCCACTTCGATATCATCTTCGATTTCCTTTTGATTGCTTCTTGCACTGCATTATTCTCTTTGATTGCGTCTTCATCTTCGATATCGTCTTTGAAAGCATTTTCACTTCGATATCCTCTGTGATGGCTTCTTCCACTTCGATACCCTCTTTGATTGCTTCTTCCACTTCGATATCCTCTTTGATTGTTTCTTCCGCCTCGACATCTTCTATTTTTGCATGTTCCACTTCGTTATCCCTTTAAAATGCTTCTTCTACTTTCATATCCTCTTTAATTGCTTCAGTTACTTCATTATGCTCTCTACAAAATTGTGGTCTTTCATACAAAACTTCAACCGCTCGTATCTTCTAAACGGGAAGAGATAGCCCTAGCAAACTTGTACAAAATATTGGTATAAATTTTTGGTGCAACTGTTTTTTTATTGTCATCCTTGACATCCTTTTTGAATGCTTCTCTCACTTCGTCATCTTCTTTGAATGTTTTTTCCACTTCGACATCATCTTTGACTGCTTCTTTATCTTCGATATCCTCTTTGATTGCTTCTCCCACTTCGATATCCTCTTTGACTGCTTCTTCCATTTCGATATCGTCTTTGATTGCTTTTTCACTTCGTCATCTTCTTTGAATGCTTCTACCACCTTGGTATCCTCTTTGATTGCTTACTCAACTTCAATTTCCTCTTTGATTGTTTCTGCCACTTCGATATCCTATTTGATTGCTTCTTCCACTTCAACATTCTCTTTGATAGTTTCTTCCACTTCGATATCCAATCAACAAATTTATGATTTTTTTTACAAAACTTTAATCGCTCGTATCTTCTAAACGGGAAGAGATAGCACTAGCAAACTTTGACAAAATATTAGTACAAATTTTTGATCATTATCATTTTACAACATACATTTATATTATGCAACGTCAATCCTGATCATTTTGGAACGTCCAGATTTTTTTATGCAACGTTCATCATTATCTTTTTTGCAACGTTCAATTTTTTTTATACAACTATTATCATGATTATTTTCGAACATCCAATTTTTTTCTCTTTGATTGCTTGTTCCACTTCGATATCCTCTTTGATTGCTTCTTCCACATTGATATCCTATTTGATTGCTTCTTTAACTTTGATATCCTCTACGATTGCTTGTTCCACTTCGATATCCTCTTTTATTCCTTCTTCATCTTCAATATCCATTGGATTGCTTCTTCATCTTTGATATCCTCTTTGATGGCATTTTCACTTCGGTATCCTCTGTAAGGGCTCCTTCCTCTTTGATTTCAGTTTGATTGCTTCTTGCACTGCAATATTTTCTTTGATTGCGTCTTCATATTCGATATCGTTTTTGATTGCATTTTTACTTCGATATCCTGTGATGGCTTCTTCCACTTTGATATCCTCTTTGATTGCTTCTTCCACTTCGATATCCGCTTTGATTGCTTGTTCCATTTTGATATCGTCGTTGACTATTTCTTTCACTTCGATATCGTCTTTGATTGCTTTTTTCACTTCGTCATCCTCTTTGAATACTTTTACCAACTCGGTATCCTCTTTGATTCCTTAGTCAACTTCAATTTTCTCTTTGATTGTTTTTGCTACTTCGATATCCTATTTGATTGCTTCTCCCACTTCAATATCCTCTTTGTTTACTCCTTCCACTTCGATATCATCTTCGATTTCCTTTTGATTGCTTCTTGCACTGCATTATTCTCTTTGATTGCGTCTTCATCTTCGATATCGTCTTTGATAGCATTTTCACTTCGATATCCTCTGTGATGGCTTCTTCCACTTCGATACCCTCTTTGATTGCTTTTTCCACTTCGATACCCTCTTTGATTGCTTCTTCCACTTCGATATCCTCTTTGATTGTTTCTTCCGCCTCGACATCTTCTATTTTTGCATGTTCCACTTCGTTATCCCTTTAAAATGCTTCTTCTACTTTCATATCCTCTTTAATTGCTTCAGTTACTTCATTATGCTCTCTACAAAATTGTGGTCTTTCATACAAAACTTCAATCGCTCGTATCTTCTAAACGGGAAGAGATAGCCCTAGCAAACTTGTACAAAATATTGGTATAAATTTTTGGTGGAACTGTTTTTTTATTGTCATCCTTGACATCCTTTTTGAATGCTTCTCTCACTTCGTCATCTTCTTTGAATGTTTTTTCCACTTCGACATCATCTTTGACTGCTTCTTTAACTTCGATATCCTCTTTGATTGCTTCTCCCACTTCGATATCGTCTTTGACTGCTTCTTCCATTTCGATATCGTCTTTGATTGCTTTTTCACTTCGTCATCTTCTTTGAATGCTTCTACCACCTTGGTATCCTCTTTGATTGCTTACTCAACTTCAATTTCCGCTTTGATTGTTTCTGCCACTTCGATATCCTATTTGATTGCTTCTTCCACTTCAACATTCTCTTTGATAGTTTCTTCCACTTCGATATCCAATCAACAAATTTATGATTTTTCTTACAAAACTTTAATCGCTCGTATCTTCTAAACGGGAAGAGATAGCACTAGCAAACTTTGACAAAATATTAGTACAAATTTTTGATCATTATCATTTTACAACATACATTTATATTATGCAACGTCAATCCTGATCATTTTGGAACGTCCAGATTTTTTTTATGCAACGTTCATCATGATCTTTTTTGCAACGTTAAATTTTTTTTATACAACTATTATCATGATCATTTTGGAACATCCAATTTTTTTCTCTTTGATTGCTTGTTCCACTTCGATATCCTCTTTGATTGCTTCTTCCACATTGGTATCCTCTTTGATTGCTTCTTTAACTTTGATATCCTCTACGATTGCTTGTTCCGCTTCGATATCCTCTTTTATTCCTTCTTCATCTTCAATATCCATTGGATTGCTTCTTCCACTTCGATATCGTCTTTGATTGCTTTTTTTACTTCGTCATCCTCTTAGAATGCTTCTACCACCTTGGTATCCTCTTTGATTTCTTCCTCAACTTTAATTTCCTCTTTGATTGTTTCTGCTACTTCGATATCCTATTTGATTGCTTCTTTCACTTCAATATCCTTTTTGATTGCTTCTTCCACTTCGATATCATCTTTGATTGCTGCTTCCACTTGGAAATCCTCTTTGATTTGATTGCTTCTTCCATTTCGATATCGTATTTGACTGCTTCTTACACATGGATATCCTCTTTGATGGCTTTTAACAGCTCGATATCCTCTTTAATTACTTCTTCGACTAAAAGAAAAACACGCGAGCTGCGAGCAGCTCGCGCACAACGCAACCTCTAGTTATATTATATAAAGCTCGATTACCACTGACTGACTCACTGACTCATTGACATCATTGTTCTCCCAGATGCCACCTCGTAGGGGGGAAGTGTTTGGTGGGATCGTATAGAGGGAGTTCCGGTGAGTTGGGAATAAATCCCAAAGTACCCCTTTTGTCCCCCATTCGCTCCCATCGACCTCGTATCTTGAAAAGTATAGGTCTTACAGCGTTGGTGCAAAAACTAATGTTGCTGAGGACCTTTTTTTATATCCGGATCCATGAAAAAAAAATTGTCTTTCATACAAAAAAAAATTGTCCCATACAAAATATTTCTGTATGAATACCGTAAACCGTATATTTCGTTTGCCGTAATTTTCATACTGTGTTTGTAGGGAGCCTACGGCTTGTGTGTACTATAAAATTACTGTAAATTTGCTTGATTCTATATAATGGTGGTGGAGGGACATGAGATAACTTTCATAGTTTTTGCAAAGGTCATCATCATCATTTTGGAACATCCAATTTTTTTTTTTTTAGTATGCAACGTTCATCATGTTTATTTTGGAACATCCACATTTTTTTAATTATGCCTCATCCACAATGATCACTTTGGAACGTCAATTATTTTTTTTTATTATGCAACATCCACTGTGATCATTTTGGTACATCATTTTTTTAATTATGCCTCATCCACAATGATCACTTTGGAACGTCAATTATTTTTTTTTATTATGCATCATCCACTGTGATATTTTGGTACATCATTTTTTTTAATTATGCCTCATCCACAATGATCACTTTGGAACGTCAATTTTTTTTTTTTTATTATGCAAAATACTTTGTGATCATTTTGGAAAATAATTTTTTTTTAAATTATGCCTCATCCACAATGATCATTTTGGAACGTCAATTTTTTTTTTTTTTTTTATTATGCAAAATCCACTGTGATCATTTTGGAACATCAATTTTTTTTAATTATGCCTCATCCACAATGATCACTTTTGGAACGTCATTTTTTTTTATTATGCAAAATCCTTTGTGATCATTTTGGAAAATCAATTTTTTTTTAATTATGCCTCATCCACAATGATCATTTTGGAACGTCCATTTTTTTTTTATTATGCAAAATCCTTTGTGATCATTTTGGAAAATAAATTTTTTTTAATTATGCCTCATCCACAATGATCACTTTGGAACGTCAATTTTTTTTTTTTATTATGCAAAATACTTTGTGATCATTTTGGAAAATAAATTTTTTTTAAATTATGCCTCATCCACAATGATCATTTTGGAACGTCAATTTTTTTTTTTTATTATGCAAAATCCACTGTGATCATTTTAAAACATCAATTTTTTTTAATTATGCCTCATCCACAATGATCACTTTTGGAACGTCATTTTTTTTTATTATGCAAAATCCTTTGTGATCATTTTGGAAAATCATTTTTTTTTTAATTATGCCTCATCCACAATGATCATTTTGGAACGTCCATTTTTTTTTATTATGCAAAATCCTTTGTGATCATTTTGGAAAATCAATTTTTTTTAATTATGCCTCATCCACAATGATCACTTTTGGAACGACATTTTTTTTTATTATGCAAAATCCTTTGTGATCATTTTGGAAAATCATTTTTTTTAAATTATGCCTCATCCACAATGATCATTTTGGAACGTCAATTTCTTTTTTTTTATTATGCAACATCCACTGTGATAATTTTAGAACATCAATTTTTTTTAATTATGCCTCATCCGCAATGATCATTTTGGAACGTCAATTTTTTTTTAAATTATGCCTCATCCACAATGATCACTTTTGGAACGTCAATTTGTTTTTATTATGCAACATCCACTGTGATCATTTTGGAACATCAATTTTTTTTTATTTATGCCTCATCCACTATGATCATTTTGGAACGTCAATTTTTTTTTATTATGCGACATCCACTATTCGAATATTCTCTTTGATTGCTTGTTACACTTCGTCATCCTCTTTTATTGTTTCTTCCGCCTCCACATCTTCTATTTTTGCATGTTCCACTTCGTTATCCTTTTAAAATGCTTCTTCTACTTCATATCCTCTTTAATTGCTTCAGTTACTTCATTATGCGCTCTACAAAATTGTGGTGTTTCATACAAAACTTCAATCGCTCATATCTTCTAAGCGGGAAGAGATAGCCCTAGCAAACTTGTACAAAATATTGGTATAAACTTTTGGTGGAACTGTTTTTTTATTGTCATCCTTGACATCCTTTTTGAATGCTTCTCTCACTTCGTCATCTTCTTTGAATGTTTTTTTCCACTTCGACATCATCTTTGACTGCTTCTTTAACTTCGATATCCTCTTTGATTGCTTCTCCCACTTCGATATCGTCTTTGACTGCTTCTTCCATTTCGATATCGTCTTTGATTGCTTTTTCACTTCGTCATCTTCTTTGAATGCTTCTACCACCTTGGTATCCTCTTTGATTGCTTACTCAACTTCAATTTCCTCTTTGATTGTTTCTGCCACTTCGATATCCTATTTGATTGCTTCTTCCACTTCAACATTCTCTTTGATAGTTTCTTCCACTTCGATATCCAATCAACAAATTTATGATTTTTCTTACAAAACTTTAATCGCTCGTATCTTCTAAACGGGAAGAGATAGGACTAGCAAACTTTGACAAAATATTAGTACAAATTTTTGATCATTATCATTTTACAACATACATTTATATTATGCAACGTCAATCCTGATCAGTTTGGAACGTCCAGATTTTTTTTATGCAACGTTCATCATGATCTTTTTTGCAACGTTAAATTTTTTTTATACAACTATTATCATGATCATTTTGGAACATCCAATTTTTTTCTCTTTGATTGCTTGTTCCACTTCGATATCCTCTTTGATTGCTTCTTCCACATTGATATTCTATTTGATTGCTTCTTTAACTTTGATATCCTCTACGATTGCTTGTTCCGCTTCGATATCCTCTTTTATTCCTTCTTCATCTTCAATATCCATTGGATTGCTTCTTCATCTTTGATATCCTCTTTGATGGCATTTTCACTTCGGTATCCTCTGTAAGGGCTCCTTCCTCTTTGATTTCCGTTTGATTGCTTCTTGCACTGCAATATTTTCTTTGATTGCGTCTTCATATTCGATATCGTTTTTGATTGCATTTTTACTTCGATATCCTGTGATGGCTTCTTCCACTTTGATATCCTCTTTGATTGCTTCTTCCACTTCGATATCCGCTTTGATTGCTTGTTCCATTTTGATATCGTCGTTGACTATTTCTTTCACTTCGATATCGTCTTTGATTGCTTTTTTCACTTCGTCATCCTCTTTGAATACTTCTACCAACTCGGTATCCTCTTTGATTCCTTAGTCAACTTCAATTTTCTCTTTGATTGTTTTTGCTACTTCGATATCCTATTTGATTGCTTCTCCCACTTCAATATCCTCTTTGTTTACTCCTTCCACTTCGATATCATCTTCGATTTCCTTTTGATTGCTTCTTGCACTGCATTATTCTCTTTGATTGCGTCTTCATCTTCGATATCGTCTTTGATAGCATTTTCACTTCGATATCCTCTGTGATGGCTTCTTCCACTTCGATACCCTCTTTGATTGCTTCTTCCACTTCGATATCCTCTTTGATTGTTTCTTCCGCCTCGACATCTTCTATTTTTGCATGTTCCACTTCGTTATCCCTTTAAAATGCTTCTTCTACTTTCATATCCTCTTTAATTGCTTCAGTTACTTCATTATGCTCTCTACAAAATTGTGGTCTTTCATACAAAACTTCAATCGCTCGTATCTTCTAAACGGGAAGAGATAGCCCTAGCAAACTTGTACTAAATATTGGTATAAATTTTTGGTGCAACTGTTTTTTAATTGTCATCCTTGACATCCTTTTTGAATGCTTCTCTCACTTCGTCATCTTCTTTGAATGTTTTTTCCACTTCGACATCATCTTTGACTGCTTCTTTAACTTCGATATCCTCTTTGATTGCTTCTCCCACTTCGATATCGTCTTTGACTGCTTCTTCCATTTCGATATCGTCTTTGATTGCTTTTTCACTTCGTCATCTTCTTTGAATGCTTCTACCACCTTGGTATCCTCTTTGATTGCTTACTCAACTTCAATTTCCGCTTTGATTGTTTCTGCCACTTCGATATCCTATTTGATTGCTTCTTCCACTTCAACATTCTCTTTGATAGTTTCTTCCACTTCGATATCCAATCAACAAATTTATGATTTTTCTTACAAAACTTTAATCGCTCGTATCTTCTAAACGGGAAGAGATAGCACTAGCAAACTTTGACAAAATATTAGTACAAATTTTTGATCATTATCATTTTGCAACATACATTTATATTATGCAACGTCAATCATGATCATTTTGGAACGTCCAGATTTTTTTTTATACAACCATTATCATGATAATTTTGGAACATCCAATTTTTTTCTCTTTGATTGCTTGTTCCACTTCGATATCCTCTTTGATTGCTTCTTCCACATTGGTATCCTCTTTGATTGCTTCTTTAACTTTGATATCCTCTACGATTGCTTGTTCCGCTTCGATATCCTCTTTTATTCCTTCTTCATCTTCAATATCCATTGGATTGCTTCTTCCACTTCGATATCGTCTTTGATTGCTTTTTTTACTTCGTCATCCTCTTAGAATGCTTCTACCACCTTGGTATCCTCTTTGATTTCTTCCTCAACTTTAATTTCCTCTTTGATTGTTTCTGCTACTTCGATATCCTATTTGATTGCTTCTTTCACTTCAATATCCTCTTTGATTGCTTCTTCCACTTCGATATCATCTTTGATTGCTGCTTCCACTTGGAAATCCTCTTTGATTTGATTGCTTCTTCCATTTCGATATCGTCTTTGACTGCTTCTTACACATGGATATCCTCTTTGATGGCTTTTAACAGCTCGATATCCTCTTTAATTACTTCTTCGACTAAAAGAAAAACACGCGAGCTGCGAGCAGCTCGCGCACAACGCAACCTCTAGTTATATTATATAAAGCTCGATTACCACTGACTGACTGACTGACTCATTGACATGTTTGTTCTCCCAGATGCCACCTCGTAGGGTAAAAATGTTTGGTGGGATCGTATAGAGGGAGTTCTGATGAGTTGGGAATAAATCCTAAAGTCCCCCTTTTGTCCCCCATTCGCTCCCATCCACCTCGTATCTCGGAAAGTATAGGTCTTAGAGTGTTGGTGCAAAAACTAATGTTGCAGAGGACATTTTTTTATATCCGGTTCCATGAAAAAAAAATTGTCTTTCATACAAAAAAAAAATTGTCCCATACAAAATATTTCTGTATGAATACCGTAAACCGTATATTTCGTTTGCCGTAATTTTCATACTGTTTTTGTAGGGAGCCCATGGCTTGTGTGTACTATAAAATTACTGTAAATTTGCTTGATTCTATATAATGGTGGTGGAGGGGCATGAGATAACTTTCATAGTTTTGGCAAAGGTCATCATCATCATTTTGGAACATCCATTTTTTTTTTTTTTTTTAGTATGCAACGTTCATCATGTATATTTTGGAACATCCACATTTTTTTAATTATGCCTCATCCACAATGATCACTTTGGAACGTCAATTTTTTTTTTTTTATTATGCAACATCCACTGTGTTCATTTTGGTACATCATTTTTTTTAATTATGCCTCATCCACTATGATCACTTTGGAACGTCAATTTTTTTTTATTATGCATCATCCACTGTGATCATTTTGGAACATCATTTTTTTTTTCAATTATGCCTCATCCACAATGATCACTTTGGAACGTCAATTTTTTTTTTTATTATGCAACATCCACTGTGATATTTTGGTACATCATTTTTTTTAATTATGCCTCATCCACAATGATCACTTTGGAACGTCAATTTTTTTTTTTATGCAACAGCCACTGTGATCATTTTGGTACATCATTTTTTTAATTACGCCTCATCCACAATGATCACTTTGGAACGTCAATTATTTTTTATTTTTTTATTATGCATCATCCACTGTGATCATTTTGGAACATCATTTTTTTTTAATTATGCCTCATCCACAATGATCATTTTGGAACGTCAATTTTTTTTTTTTACTATACAAAATCCTTTGTGATCATTTTGGAAAATCAATTTTTTTAAATTATGCCTCATCTACAATGATCATTTTGGAACGTCAATTTTTTTTTATTATGCAACATCCACTGTGATCATTTTGGTACATAATTTTTTTTAAATATGCCTCATCCACAATGATCACTTTGGAACGTCAATTATTATTATTTTTTTTATTATGCATCATCCACTGTGATCATTTTGGAACATCATTTTTTTTAAATTATGCCTCATCCACATGATCATTTTGGAACGTCAATTTTTTTTATTATGCAACATCCACTGTGATCATTTTGGAAAATCAATTTTTTTTTGTAGCACAAATTTTTGGTGGAATCGTTATTTTACGGTCATCATCGCCCTTGCCATCATTTTGAATTCTTCTCTCACTTCCTTTTCGTTTTCGAATGTTTCTTCCACATTGATATCCTCTTTAATTGTTTCTTTCACCTCGATATCCTCTATTTTTGCTTCTTCCACTTTAATATCCTTTTTAATCGCTTTTTCTTTTTTTATATTTACTTCAATTACTTCTCTTACTTCAATATCGACTCTATAAAATTATGGGTTTTAATATAAATGTTAAATCGCTCGTATCTTCTAAACGGGAACAGTTACGCCTAGCAAACTTTTACAAAATATTGGTACAAATTTTTGGTGGAATAGTTTTTTTAATACCATCATTGCCCTTGACATCCGTTTTGAATGCTTCTCTTACTTCGTCTTCCACTTTAAATGCTTCTTTCACCTCGATATCCTCTATTTTTGCTTCTTCCACTTTGATATCCTTTTTAATTGCTTTATCTACTTATATATTTTCTTCAATTGCTTCTTTTACTTCAATTCCCACTCTACAAAATTATGGGTTTTAATACAAATCTTAAATCGCTCGTATCTTCTAAACGGGAACAGTTACGCCTAGCAAACTTTTACAAAATATTGGTACAAATTTTTGGTCGAATAGTTTTTTTATTACCATCATTGCTCTTGACATCCTTTTTGAATGCTTCTCTCACTTGGTCTTCCTCCTTGAATGCTTCTTTCACCTCGATATCCTCCATTTTTGCTTCTTCCACTTTGATATCCTTTTTAATTGCTTTTTCTACTTATATAGTTTCTTCAATTGCTTCTTTTACTTCAATTCCCACTCTATAAAATTATGGGTTTATACAAATCTTAAATCGCTCGTATCTTCTAAACGGGAATAGTTACGCCTAGCAAACTTTTACAAAATATTGGTACAAATTTTTGGTCGAATAGTTTTTTTATTACCATCATTGATCTTGACATCCTTTTTGAATGCTTCTCTCACTTGGTCTTCCTCCTTGAATGCTTCTTTCACCTCGATATCCTCTATTTTTGCTTCTTCCACTTTGATATCCTTTTTAATGTCTTTTTCTACTTATATGTCTTCTTCAATTGCTTCTTTTACTTCAATTTCCACTCCACAAAATTATGGGTTTTCATACAAAACTTAAATCGCTCGTATCTTTTAAACGGGAAGAGATAGCTCGAGGAAACTTTTACAAAATATTAGTATAAGTTTTTGGTGAAACCGTTTTTTATTTTTATCATTGTCCTTGACGTCTTTTACTCAATTTCAATTTCCTCTTTAATTGTTTCTGCTACTTCGATATCCTATTTGATTGCTTCTTTCAATTCAATATCCTCTTTGATTGCTTCTTCCACTTCGATATCATCTTTGATTGCTGCTTCCACTTGGATATCCTCTTTGATTTGATTGCTTCTTCCATTTCGATCGTCTTTGACTGCTTCTTACACATGGATATCCTCTTCGATAACTTTAAACAGCTCGATATCCTCTTTGATTGCTTCTTCCACTTTGATATCCTCTTTTATTGCTTCTACCAATTCGATATCATCTTCGATTTCCTTTTGATTGCTTCTTGCACTGCAATATTCTCTTTGATTGCGTCTTCACCTTCGATATCGTTTTTGATAGCATTTTCACTTCGATATCCTCTGTGATGGCTTCTTCCACTTCGATACCCTCTTTGATTGCTTCTTCCACTTCGATATCCTCTTTGATTGCTTCTTCCACTTCGATATCCTCCTTGATTGCTTCTTCCACTTCGATATCGTCTTTGACTGTTTCTTCCACTTCGATATCGTCTTTGATTACTTTTTTCACTTCGTCATCCTCTTAGAACGCTTCTACCACCTCGGTATCCTCTTTGATTGCTCTTTGATTGTTTCTGCTACTTCGATATCCTATTTGATTGCTTCTTTCAATTCAATATCCTCTTTGATTGGTTCTTCCACTTCGATATCGTTTTTGACTGTTTCTTCCACTTCGATATCGTCTTTCATTGCTTTTTTTACTTCGTCATCCTCTTAGACTGCTCTTACCACCTCGGTATCCTCTTTGATTGCTTACTCAACTTTAATTTCCTCATTGATTGTTTCTGCTGCTTCGATATCCTATTTGATTGCTTCTTTCACTTCAATATCCTCTTTAATTGCTGCTTCCACTTGGAAATCCTCTTTGATTTGATTGCTTCTTCCATTTCGATATCGTCTTTGACTGCTTCTTACACATGGATATCCTGTTTGATGGCTTTTAACAGCTCGACATCCTCTTTAATTACTTCTTCGACTATAAGAAAAACACGCGAGCTGCGAGCAGCTCGCGCACAACGCAACCTCTAGTTTTTTTATACAATTGGATTTGGTGGAACAACCAAATGGCCCATCTAATCATACTCGTAAGTGGTAACTATCACCTAAAACGAAGCATTGCCTCGTAGGTCATGCGCCTTAGGAACGTGCCCTACGATGCACTGCCCTCCATCGACTTGAGACACACAGGTGTAAAGCCTCATGTGCGTCTTCCTAATCCCTAATCCTATATTTTTATCCTTCTTGCCCTTTTTCCACATTAAATGGGGTCGGCACAATAAAAAAAGTAAGCTCTACAAACATATTATTAGAGACGATCTCTGCGGCAAGGTAAACAAATAAACAACTGAGTCACAAGAGTTTGCGGGTTTGATTCTCGCAAAAGCACACATGTTCATATGATCTGCAAGTATTTTTTCTGGGTCTGGTAGTACTTACGGCTACACATTAAGATGATATGTAAAAAAATTGAGCTGCTAAGTAACCGTCGTATTTAATTACGAAAAATGGCACTGATTTCATATTTAAGCAATATTTACTTGAGGATTTAAACTACATAAATAAAAGTCAAACTTTTCTCGATACAATTATTTGTCAAAATCCGCTCGTCTTAAACACTAATATTGTTCATTCTCCGACTCTAGAAAAGATTTAAGGTATTTTTTACTCAGCTATGTAGGTAATTATGGTACCTAAATTAATGGAAAAGCATTTTTTTTTCATTTGTTGGTTCTCATGCAATTCGAGATTTGATCTTTTGTCGCTTACGTCATTTACTCCTGCGACAATGATATACATATGTTTGTCTCGTTCTTCACCTAAGCAAGTAAATAGCACTGTCACTTTTTTGCGCGTGGGGCATAGATCTATATGCTCCGCCCAATCGTCACCGAAATTAAATTTGTATATCGTCTTAAGCTATACATTTCCAGTATAGGCTGACCTCGCATTGTGTACGCTTCCCGTACAATCCTGTGCACCAGCCACCAAGTACCGCCAGTGTCCTACGGCCCCTTTTTAGGTCACCAGACCTGATAGACGTCTTTTAAGGCCTTGGCGACAGGCCTGTGCAAACCGAATGCGTGTGCGTGACGCACACCACGCAGGCGGTCTATCTTCCATAGAGTTTCATACATTACAACTGTTGCGTGCATTGGGTTTACCCCGGCTTTTATTTAGGTATTTAAATCAGGCTATGTAGGTTGGATGAGTTAAACCAATTTAGATTAAAACACCTTATACAATTTTTTAATAATAATGATGACATGTTAAAATGGTAGCTTTACCTGAGCCGGGATACTTAAATCATTTATCACGAAGAATAATCCCGATCCTGTTATTCTATGCGAACCTTTATTAATTATACTTTAGGTAATTTTATTAATTAATTACATAGCTTGGTTGTTTGAGCTTACCTTAAAGTTATATTTGTAGGCATTTGTATGATGTACGCTTTTAGTCGTGCTAAAAGAACCTTATCAACCTACATAATTAATTTTCTTGTTGTCAACAGACTCACAACAACTTAGTTACTTTTAAATAACAAAACTGACTCCTGTATAGGTGGCGTAAATGTTGTGTAATCCTTAAAAAACTTTTAAAGCAACCAAAATAAATATAGCTTTAAAGCGTCGATTTAGTATTCGGAACAGCAACCTACGTATTTCGAAAAAAAATTCCGCACGTCTCAATTACATACCCTGTAAAGTTTTCATGTGTATTTTAAGATTTTTAAACTATTTTACTTAGTAAATGTATTTTTTATGGGACCACACTACGAGCATACAGTACACATGAAACAAAATCCATTCTTATCATCCATTGAATAGAGTCTGCCTTATTGGTTAAAAACGCGACAAGTTAATAATTATCTAATCGAACCAGCCATTATTCATAGCCCCGAATTGATAACAACCTCTTTTGAAGTCGGTGAAAATGTTGCTCGTCGGATTTTCGTCTAAATAAAACCCCTTCCGTGAAAGGTTTTCTTAACCTTTTTCAATCTCGTTCAGTGTCCTCATTCACAAGTGTTAACACGATGTATAGTTTATTCTGAGTATTTTTTAAGGCTAAGCCACATGCCAAACGCAATGCGGGGCGGGGCGGCGTGATGACCGCGCCTGTCGAGATTTCTTTAACGCTGAGTTCCACATACCAAACGCAGTGCGGGGCGGTGCGGCTGCCGAATTTTGTGTACGAATTTTGTATTTTTACGTGAGACAACACACCTAGTCCGGCGCGATTTCAAGTCGCTCGGACGGCAACGCGGTCCGTGGCGGTTACCAACCGCAACGCTTTTACATACTCCTTCGGTCGTCCCGTGCAATACCGAGCGCGGTGCGGGCGGTTTCTAACCGCCCCACGCTGAACCACGCTACACGCGCTCGTAAGTCTATCGGTAAAACAGCTAAATTACCTATACATTCTTGATGTGTAGAAATTGTTTTTCTGAGCGTTTGTGAATAGGGTTGGGGCTTTTTCAAAGGGAATAGGAATGCTTTCAAAGGTATCGAATCCTGCTAAATCCATACTCTGTCTCAATATCACAAGAAAAGAAACGTTTTCATTTAATACTGGGTTATTTTATGAAGGAAATAGCATTTTACATCACATTTCATTTCTCTTATGTTTACTTTGTTTCTAAGTCTCGGATTTCAAAGTTTGTTTAAGATTATGATAAAATATTGAAATGCATTAGGAATTCCGCTAAAGTCGCGCCGAAGTCGCGTGAGTGTTTATGTATCAATTGACTATAAGAACGATTATTATCACAGTATCATAATTTACCTCCGATCCGGTGTTGTGAGTTCGAATCCCGGCCATACAGTGACTAATTTTACGATTTAAAAATTCTAGTATTCCTATTTCACATTGTGACGAGTTCGCAGTGCATCTTTGCATTCGGTAAAGCTCAGTTAAGTCATAATCTGGTCTTAGTACGATTATCACAACCTCAAAGAGGATCGCAAACACAAAATAGATAAGTACAGAAGTAAAGTTTTTAAAAATAAGTTCTACAAACTCCACTTTGCTGTACTACTTTGTTTTACCACTTTGTGTGTAACTCCACACTGTATTTCCTTTCGATTATATATTTTAAAGCATATATGTATTTTATATTTATTTATGTAAGTATGTTTTAGTTCTAGGTATTTATTTATTTTTATCCTACTTAAATAGGTATTTATTGTAACACCGCCTCTTCTCACGTTTAGTCAATCCAGTCCATCCAAAGGTTACCTGGTAGAGATCGCTTTAAGTGATAAGGCTGCCCATTGTACCACTACGTATTAGCCTTTAAGTTTTCTAGGTTAAGTTATTGTAATTTAGTGTAACAATAAAGAATTATCTATCTATCTAAAGTTCTGGCTGATTTTGATTTTAATTGCCTATAAGTTTGAGCGTAGCTCTATGGCTGGCGACTAAAACACTACAATCAAATGCACAAAAATATTGATAAGAACGTTTATTAATTGACACGTAACATTTTAACGTGAATTCAGAACCAACTAACAAATTTTGTTTTGTCACACAAAACATGATTTACGTCTCGCCACAAAACGCAGGACTCGCGGCTGCCGTTCGTCTGACTTGATCAGATATCCTCGTCTGTGTGTGTGCGCCTGTAATCGCTCGTTGTACTAAGCTTAACTTCTGTACTATTTTGTGTCCCAAGTCGCAACCCCAGTTTCCAATCACTGTGATTAGATAAGGTGTAATGTGATCAGCGAGCAATGCAATTATGAAGGTAAATACAGGTATCGAGTGCAATCAGCGGTGCGATTCGGAGAAATACCGTGAATTACTTCACATTCAATAATGTTGTATTATGACGAGCACCGAGCTGTATCTTTGCATTTAGTAAAGCTCGGTGCTCTTGACGAAAGTCAATGAATTGTATCTAAATTGAATAACAAATCTAAATATCTTATCAATCTGGTAGCGTACCATAAGGTTCCAGAGGAATTTCCTCCCTCGAACACTTCGCTTCGGGGAATGGTCTACCTGCCGAGGTTTTCCCTAGGGAATACAGTATGGGTTTCTTCAAAAAGGGCGTTTTGAAAATTTTCAAGGGTCGGCACCGCGCGAGTAATAACTTTGGTGTTACAAACGTCCATAGGCTACGGTAACCGCTTACCATCAGGTGGGCCGTATGCTTGTTTGCCACCTTTGTGGTATAAAATATATATATATCTGTGTGGTGACTTGATTATCTACGGGTGAATATCCTACCGAGACACAAAAAAACGCGGTTTCGATATCACTTTTTTTACTTTATTTTGAATTATAGACTTGCGTTGGACCACGATCTCGCCTGATGCTAAACGATGATGCAATCTACGATGGGCCACGCTTGTCTTGAAGAAACCTGAAGGACGTAACTTAAAATAGTAAAATTCAAGGTTCGATACAATGCATTGGTATGAGTTTACGGACGTGCGATTATAGACTTTTATTATATCAAGATGACATTGTAATATAAGTGAAGCAGAATGTCAACATATATATATATATATTTAACTAGCTTTCGCCCGCGGCTTCGCACGCGTTTTTTGTCAATAAAAAGTAGCCTTTGTGTTAATAGAATAGAATAGAAAACGCTTTACCACACTTAAATAAATAAATAAATAAATATTGCTGGACATGTCACACAGCGCAATCTAGCCCCAAACTAAGCAGAGCTTGTACTATGGGAACCAGATAACTGATAGAATACTTATATACTTTTTTTGTAAATACATACTTATCATATATACATCCAAACCCGGAACAAATATCTGTAGATCATGCAAACATTTGTTCCGCGGCGGGAATCGAACCCGCTACCTCCTGCGTCTCAACACTTAAATTAACAAATCATATTTAAAATACTTAAAACTAGACACGCGATCGTACAATTGGCGGTCTTATCGCTAAAAGCGATCTCTTCCAGATAACCTTTGGATGGACTGGATTTTACGAGAACGTTAAAGGACGGCCTTATAACTTAAGCTTTTTATTTAACTGTGTGCTTACATAAGCAAAACAAAATAAATAGATACCAGGGTAGGTAATATTAATATAAATGTAATACATAAACATTCTGTAATCCAGGTTATAATCTACGTACATACCAAATTTCATTAAAACCAATTCAGTAGTTTTTGCGTGAAAGAGTAATAAACATCCACACATACATCCATACAAACTTTCGCGTTTATAATATTAGTGAGATTCATAATTCAATCTCATTTAGATCAACTGTCGTTATGTTTTTAAAATTGTATTAAACAACTAAGCGGCATCGTCGCAAAGGCGCTGCCGATTTTCGTTAAACATTGTTTATTGGAAATGTGATCGATTAGTGGAATGTATTCAAGCTACCGTTATTAGACCCACCTCTAAAGTCAGTCAATACGATTTCGGATATGTGTTTTAAATTAATGTCGTGCATAACAAAATAAGTTGTATATCTTAGTTTACAAAACCTGTATGTATTCAATAGAAACACAAACAAGGTGTATGCACCCGGTCCCACTCGCATTACCAGCATCTACGGCAAGTATCAACATACAGAGCAAACTACAAGATGTTTACTCTCCCGCATTTGATGGACGCTTATGCAAATCTGGTACAGTCAGCCATAATATTAAGATTTGAACGTAGAGAATAAATAAGTTTATTCTTATTTTAAGATAATCAAATCGCTTTAACATTTACAGTTTAAAAAAAACTTAAATCTTAAATTTATGAGATAACTAATGAACGAATATATTAATTAATTGGCTATCTCTTACTTTCGCGATCACTAAAAAATACCCGTTTTAATCAATAATTATCTCTTACTTTGTTTTTAAGTTATAGTTTTTCGTTAATGTATTACTTATATTGCTTACTTTCTTATATTACTTCTTACTTATAGTGCTGACTGTACTAAACTGCATGCGATTATCGGTATGAACTAGATAGGACGACTTTAACCTGTATCAGCGTTTGTGTAAACGGTTATTCATATTTCTTGGGTCCAGTTTTGCCAATCATCTTTGTTAAGTTTCTTAACTACTCACGACGAATAAGCAAACTTTTCAAGTTTTCATGATTTTGATCTGTACATATTGTCTTTATTACAGACAGTATGTAAAGAAGCCAGCATACAGCCGCAACTAATATATTATTGTATTATTAATTGTTAAAATACTAGTAAGGCCGCCCATTGTACCACTATTTATTAGTCTTTAAGTTTTCTAGGTTAAGTTATTGTAATTTCGTGTAACAATAAAGAATTATTGTATTATATAAAACTGCATCTATCTATATATCTAGTTAGGTAAATGTTTTCCTAACATTTTTAATGCAATGAAGTTGACGTAACTAAGTGTCTATAAGTCCCTATGGTTTGAAATAAATAAATATGAAATTATTAAATCGAATGGCGTCGTAGCCTATCGCTACGCCACGTCGTAGCAACATTCGTAGCGAGTGTCTACGAGATTGAATATCGTAGCTTCCATTTTGCAGTGCCAGATGTTTAAAATAGAAACATCTATTTTAAGATATCTATTTTAAGTAAACCAATATTTACGCACAAATATTCTGACTTTTATCTGTTTAAACATCAGTCTTTTTATGATTTTCTATTAAAACTGAAACGCTACTCGCAAAAATATGGAACCTTTTTTCCCAATTATAAACTAACAAGCCAGTGACAAGTTTTGCACAAACGTTGTTCAACGTTGAAAGGCTATTTTCAAAAAACATAACGAACAGATTCCTTTTATAGATTTGTTTAAAGTTAGAAAAGTTTTACGGGGTTTTGTGATGATGAAACTAGATACAGAACAAGATACGGTCTTCACTCGTAAGCTGAGTAACTAAACTCGTATACATGTTAATTGATTTATTACATGGTGTTTATGTGTACTATAAAAATATATAATAAAATACATATATTTCCAGTAACTAAGACTCATATAAAAACACAAAATAGCTAAAAATTATTGGGGTCGGTGAGTAGTAGAGTTTCTTGTGAAAAGGCTCGCCCAGGGAAGTACTACCAACTTACCTATTTCTGCCGCCAAGCAGTAATGCTGTGTTTCGGTTTAAGGGTATAGTTACCGGTGAAATTACAAGCACATGAGGCTTTACACCTGTATGCCTGAAGTTGATGGACGCAGGGTAGTGCATCGTAGGGCATATTTCTCACGTGCGTGACCTACAATTCTCTGTTACCACGTAACATCAGGTGGGCCATAAGCTTGTTTCATCTCCAGGTAGAATTGAAAAACCCCCTGGCGGCTACTATGTTGGTGGTCTAATAAATAAAACTAAATAACCCCCAACGCAAAGAGAGGAGTGTTATAAGATTGACGCATTGCAGTATTCCGGTTGGTACCTGTAAATAACCGGCATCGCTTTGCACCTGTATGTCTTAGCGTGACGGGCGCAATGCAATGTCATGTAGGACAATTTTCGGACGTAACCTGCGAGTCAATGCACTTGTTATAGAAAGATAGAAACAAAAAAAATACATTTATTTGCAGACATAACAAAACAAAGACATACGCAGTAACAAAAATAGCACGTCAATAGAAATAGCAATATAAGAAACAAAAATAGTAATGAAAATAGAAAACATAAAATAGTGGCTTCATGGTATGTCCAGGTTAAGAGCGTCTGCAAACTAGGATCCGGCTCAGCATTATGCGCCACGCACTAGTAGGTACGAGTACGCAGCGCGCTGATCTCCCGCCGGCTTTTACATCCAGTATCGGATACTAAATAAATAAATAAATATGGCTGGACATTTCACACAGCGCTATCTAGCCCCAAACTAAGCAGAGCTTGTACCATGGGAACAAGATAACTGATAGAATATTATATACTTCTTTTTTTTTGTAAACACATACATACTTATAATATATTATACGGAAAAACATCCAGACCCGAAACAAATATATGTAGATCATGCAAACATTTGTTCCGCAGCGAGAATCAAACCCGCTACCTCCTGCGTCTCAGCGAGCTATTCACCCACTGCGCCACAGAGGTCGTCGAATCCGATTAATAATCCGATTTTATTAAAAAAAAATTATATAAACAAAAGAATTTGAAATATAAAGGACATTTAATCTATATGCATGTATAGGATGAGGTATTCCGGATAGCATTATGGGCCATGGGTTTTTAAAAAGCCTAGGTTTTTATTTTATTAGGGTTCCGAACCAAAATGGAAAAAACTGAACCTTATGATGTGACTCTGTCCGTCCGTCTGTCACAGCTGATTATCTCAGCAATTACTTAACCTATTGGCTTGAAATTTGAAATAGTCATAAACAATACTAACCTTCCCATATCTAAATTAAAAAAAAATCTAAATATTTTCGTTCAGATGGCCAAAAGAATCAAAATGGTGGGTGTTCAATTTCGAAATAGGGTAACTAGGTCAAGTGAGGTATCATATCAGATTGATTTATACATTCCAAAACTGTATTATTTATGTATGTGCTTACTTATAATTCCCATCTGACTTTTACCCAAAAACAGCATTCAATAAAAACATTATATGACGACCTCCGTGGCGCAGTGGGCGAATAGCCAGCTGAGACGCAGGAGGTAGCGGGTTCGATTCCCGCCGCGGAACAAATGTTTGCATAATCTACAGATATTTGTTTCGGGTCTGGATGTTTTTATATATATTATAAGTATGTATTTACAAAAACAAGTACGTAAATATTCTATCAGTTATCTGGTTCCCATAGCACAAGCTCTGCTTAGTTTGGGGCTAGATAGCGCTGTCTGAAATGTCCTGCAATATTTATTTATTTTATTTATTTATTAAGTTATGTAAAAAAGTAGACATACATACCAATCCTGCATTGCATATCTAGTAAACCATTGTAATTTTTGTTGGTGAAATATTGTTTATAAATTTTTATTGTTTATAAGTTTATAGTATTTATAAGTTTGTTACTGAATAAATAAATTATTGTGTTGTATTATATACTATTTGATAAACAACCTGCATATTATTGATAGCTACAATAAAGGTCGTCGTGTAGCCAGCACTTAGCAGTGCACCAAAGCCGCAAAAAAACGGTTTTTTCAATTTAATTCTGTTTAAACAATATCTTGTTTTTCTCGGAATAAGGTCTTTTATTTTCCCACAGATTTCTGTTAAATAAAAAACAATAAAGCTTTTTGGTTCCATTGGTGTAGTACAATGGTTTGTTTGGTATCACGGAATTGAGAAAGTAAATAGATGTGGTATCATAATTTATTGACAAGTTTCTCATAAAAATTTGACTAGCATTGCTTGATAACATACAAATGCTGGAAGATATTGCTTTTAGCATTAACTTCGCCTTTGTTCTTTGTTATAAATTCTTAGAAGTATTTTCAATCAACTAGTATTAAAAAAAACGTGATTAACCTGCCCTTTTCAAAAACAATGTTGGTTGAACAAGATGTCTAAATTTTTTTATTGGTCAATCAATTTACCATCATCATCATCATCAACAAAGCTGGACCTACTTCCACTGGTAATGTAGGTCTCTCCCAAGGTGTGCCACTGAACCGATACTCAGTTTTTCATCCAATCTTAGCCAGCTAAGGCGCGCAAATTGTCGCTCCATTGAGCCCCGGTGTCCTACGCCTAGACAAAAAATTTAAAGTTTACCACATATAAAATTCTATACAACAATTTGTAAGGTAAATTTTAAACAGGCATTAAACAGTTGTTTAACTTTTTTGTGGTAACAAGGATAAAATCTATTCTCATTCCTTGTTTAAAATCTGCAGTTTTTGGTGATCTTCAGTA
Organism: Philereme transversata; assembly: GCA_963924445.1. Taxonomy (NCBI): domain Eukaryota; kingdom Metazoa; phylum Arthropoda; class Insecta; order Lepidoptera; family Geometridae; genus Philereme; species Philereme transversata. The sequence goes on from OZ004342.1 coordinate 20,678,380, forward strand.
AATCTGGTAGACTAACTGAAGATATCAACTGATTCATACTTACAATAATTATGAATTAAAAATGAGTGCTTATAAATTAATAGCTTGAGTGCGTGAAAATCATATAAATCACTTATAATATTATTGTTAATTATTATAAACTTATTGTTAAGCAAGATGTGATCCTTAACGAGCACAGACAAAAGAGGACTCTTCTAACACAGGTTAATGCAATGTAAAAGAAGAGATCCCAACCCTAGTTAATATTCTCCTGTAAAATCATTTATTTGAGTCATTAGAATGAATACGAGATTTACAACGTAATATAACTAGTGGTTCGCCCCGAACTGAGATCTCGCGGGTCTCTTATAAAAAGAAAAATATATTAACTCGTAATCTTTGACTATCAAACTAGACAACACGAAATAAATAACCACCCACTTGACTTTCAGATTTATTAGTTACTCTTTTTTGGGGTACAAATTGCAGTTATTCCGGATTTCAGGCTTTTGCCTATATTTATGTCACTAAGCTACACGCATACTAACTTACAGTACTGTGGGGTCACTGGTGTACCCTGTGAATTTTGTCAAAATTCTGTTTTTATTATGGCTAATAACTCAAAAACTATAAGGACTTTACTAAAAATAAAAACGGAGTCGAAATTTACTAATAAAGACCATTCATTTGACGTCTCATTTGCCCTAAGAGTCTCATTTTCATTTTTTTTAACCCCTCTTGAACCCCAATATTTCAACAACCCCAAACATTTTTGCTACCTACCTATGCATCAAATTTCACGATGATCAGATCAACGCTTCGAAAGTTATCTTCGGACAAACAAACATACATACACGCCGACTTGCCCAAGTTGATTTGGATATCTTGATCAAAAAATAATTTTGTCAAAACTTTTTTAGAGGCACTTCAGCCTGTTTTTTGTTTTTTTTTTGTTATACCTGAACTGCGCTTAGTGATATTTTTGTTATGAAGGATTTCTTATTAGAAAAAGAAACAGTTAATCTGTTCTTTTATCAAACGTCTTGTGGTTGAAGATAAGTAGTAAACCGCACATTTGAAATAGTAACAAAATTCATGATTTATCTAGGATTCGAATGTTTTATCAGAAATTTCGTGCTCCTTGAATCGCACAATGGTTTGTTCGGCTAAAGATTGTTTTCTTCCGAGCCATTGTGCGACCGATCGCTGGAGATTGGATGGAAATGAGACCTGGGGCTGTTACAGAATACAAGAAGATTCACTGTTTGTATGAAACATTAAGATAGAAAAACGAGCTTCAAGGAAGCCAGATGGAAAAGTGCTTGGAGATTATGTTCAACTATGTATAATTAATGTATAACTTTTGTAATTAATTTTACATGTTTGGCTGTACCTAGATTTTTTCGTAAATAAATAAATCTTTATCTGTTTTCTTTGATTCATCAAGTTGATTTGTTTTACTTTCATCATCATAGTTCATATCAGCCACAGGAAGTCCACTGCTGAACATAGGCCTCCCCTATAGATTACTAGAGCGACCGATATTGTGTAGCCTGCGCCCAACGGCTCCCAGCAACCTTTATCAGGTCGTTTTTCCATCTAGAGGGGGTCTGTCCTACGCTACGGTTTCCAGTGCGTGATCTCCACTCGAGAATCTTTCTGCTCCAACGGCCGTCAGTTCTTCGAGCTATGTGCCTTGTCCGCTGCCACTTCAGCTTGCTTATCCTTTGTGTTCTGTCGGTGACTTTGAATCTCCTCATTTTTGATCCGATCTCATAGAGAAATACCAAGCATAAGCCCTCTCGATAGCACGTCGAGCGACCGTGAGCCTTCCTATGAGGCCCATAGTGTTTTCAGAATTAGGGCGTCTGTGTTAATATTATGACTAAATGGTACAAAATATCGCTGTTAGTCTACTTTTACAAATCACCTACGTAGGCAAGGACAATCAAGTGTCATGTGATATTCCAGTTACCTATGGGTTTTTTAACATTATCTATTTATTTTGTCCCAAATAAATGTTGTCATACTTGTTTTTTTTTATCTATCAGCGTCTACCTGACAATACATTATGAAACAGACTTGTTAGTTAGGTATTAAAATCCAGATTCCTGTAGATATACGAGCGAAGCCCACAGCGCAACATAGACTAGTGGTTCTGTGAGAACAGTAGACCTCGCGTCCCAAGTCCAAAAAGTAATTTGCGCAATAAAATTAACGAAGAAAGTCCAATGTTAAATTGAATTACAGTTGCTTGAATTTTACAATAGGCTTACCTATGTAGACTTTTGAGCAAAATATTGGTATAAGTTTTAGCGATTACTCGCGTTCCCTTGGTCCTAGGAAGTCTAATCTGGTATCTACGGGTTTGGCTCGTGAAGGCGGACAGGACTGCGTAGTCTGATTGGTAAAGGTAGGTTCCATAAAAAATTCGAAAATTGAAATCCGTCCATATATATTATAATGTAACAGCAAACTTCGTCTCCATTTCCCCCTCCACTCCCCCCTTTTGAATTTTTTTTCGCAACATCTTGTGTGGTATGAAGTCCTTAGCGTGCCTCTCAAATTCGATTGAAATCCGTCGATAAATAACGCTATAGCAAATTTCCCCCCTTTACCCCTATTTCCCCCCAATCAAAATTTGCTATCGACTTAAAAATTTAAATAAATCAAGGAACTTGTGTATCAATTTCCGTCAAAATATGTTGAAAAATGCGACCAATAGGCGAGAACAGACAGCCGGACAAAAGCATTTTTTGGCCAATCTCAAACTGAGACGCTTCGCTCGCTCGGTCAATAAGCAATACACGCCTATTAACAGTCACCCATCCGCTTAATCGATGGAAATTCCATTCCAGCACCGTATTATTTCAGAAATTGCTTACGAATCCGGAGGGACAGCGGGAAATATTTATTCAACGAGAATTCCTCAAGTTTAGCCGACTTTTTTTACTGAATGGCTATTTTTCTTTGTTAACGAAATTGAATTCGCAGTCATTGCTTTATGAAGGCTATTTCTCTTTTTATTTTGTACTACCGCGTGCCCCTATTGTAAGGCCACAGAATACGTACTAGAAACTATAGTGACGGTAAGTAACGATGTTACCTTTGATGGAGTTCGGTCAACAAGTCACATAAAAATTACTTCAATAAAGGTCCTAAGCACCTGGCGATAACCTAAGACACATTTTTTAATATACTACGTGTTTTGTTATATATGAAATTAATTTAAAATACACATCCGGAAATCGATACATTTCCAATAAACAATTTTTAACTTTGCCTTTGCGACGTTACCGCTTAGCCAGTTTAACAGGTACCTACTTACATGATGAATGAATATGATTTGTTTTGTTTACCTATTTTATACAGGATATTTCATGGATATTTAGAACTTGAAAATAAGGTTGTTTGAAAATTTGAAATTTTCTGTGGTAATGAATTAAAAAAAACCTTATTTTATAATAATACTAGCCATTAGCCCACGGATAGGGCTTTCATTTAATGTTGTACAAACAAAACACGTGGTATACATTAAAGAACATTACCATAGTTTGTATGTAGTTAAGTCCAAATGATGAACAGAAATAAAGCTACTTGCATCTGATTCCTTGCAATCATTCATTTTTCTAAATCAATTTTATTCTAAGATTTAACTTAGGATTTCCACAAAAAACTTGATTTTAAGATCGTGTAGCTGTCAAAAGTGTGTTATCTTGTTGGTACTCGAGAGTTAGTCGAGGGAATTTGAATGCCTGCGGGATATAAAACGTTCCACTAAACTGTAAAAGTTGGGAGATCGTATCTTCCACTGTCACAGACGAACTTTGTGAGAAGACTGTCAGAATTCAATGTGACATTTCACTGAAGCTGCACAAAGACTTTTTGAAGTGACTTTTTACCAACAGTTTAATAGTGACATTTGTCTCCACATTTCCGAAAATACACTCTCGTGTTTTGATTCGTATTTTATTCCCTTTGAACTCTGTCGTGTCAATAAAGTAAAGTGAAATAAATTGTTTCGCGCAAAAACTTATCAATCACATACGTACTAGCTTCAGCCCTCGATTTCAATCGGCGTAAAGCTTGTCAATTCCAATCAAGCAGATTTAGCTTATTAGCAAGATTACTTTTCTTATGTATTTAAAGGTTTACTACATAATGTTAATCGGTTCCACTTGTGGTTATAATTATTTTTGTAAATACCGAAATGAGGAAATATTTAGACCGGTATATGGGTATAGGTGTGTAGGTACACATATAGCACGCACCACGTGCTGCTTCCGAATGCCACGCTTTTCGGCGTCGAGGTCAGGAGACCCGTGGCTGGCCAACCCCGAATCCCCCACTCTTGGGAGATCAGTCCCTCTAGTCCACGTTTTCAAGTTACCTACATGGTGTCATATCGACCGAACTAAGGCTGCCTGTCCATTGACGCGGAGAGAGGCAGCGGAGCGATTGCATAGAATTTCATGCAATCCTATTGGTTAATATTTCCTCGTTTCTCCGCTCCGCTGCCTCTCTCCGCGTCAATGGACAGGCAGCCTAAGTCCTGTAATCTTAACACTCAAATAGGACTATACAACTAAAGTAAACTAAGTCCCAAGGATAAGCAAGTTGAAGTGGAAGTGGATATCTCGGAGAACTGACTTTCCGAGCTAGATGGAAAAACAACCTAGTAAAGATTACTAGGAGCCGTTGAATGCAGACCGCACAAGATTTTATAGAGTTCCTTGTGAAAGAGCTCGCCCAGGGCAGAACTACCACCATAACTATTTCTACCGCCAAGCAGTAGTACTGTATTTCGGTTTGAAGGGTATGGTTGCCGGTGAAATTACAGGCTTTTCACCTTTATGCCTCAAGTTTACGGATACAGGACAATGCATGGTATGGCACGTTTCTAAGGTGCATGACGAGGTTGCACTTTTTTATAGGCGATGTTTACTACTTAACATCAGAGGGCTTAGCCAAGTTACAGTCGATTAGCGATGACGCTAGTCGATAAGTCCGAAAATTTATGGGATTTGACACATGCTATAGAAATACCACGTGATACAGCGACAACAAATGTATGTAGAAATCGAATAGATTCGTAGCGAATGTAATTTGGCTACGGGCCCTGGTGGGACATATGTTTGTTCCATCTCCAGGCAGTATAAAAAATTATCGGTTGGAAATCTTTTTTATTTTAATATTTAACTTGTAGACACACAAACTGACGGGTCTCCTGATGTTAAGTTGTCATCGCCGCCTATAAACTCTTGCAGCACTTGTGGTACTGCAGTCGCGTTGCCTAGCACTTAATACCCTATTTACACCTCTCTATGGGGAAACCGCATGTTCAGCAGTAGACGTCGTTCAAATATAAGTTAAATTGCATGCTTTTAGCTGAAGCGAAATGTATTGAACCTAAACTCAAATTGACATCTTGTAAATTAACCTCATTTTATACAATAAAATATCATATAATTTCATACCATATGATTTATTGCAATGTGTGGAAAGGCACTTTGCAAAGACATTTTCAGTGATTCTTTTTTAAAACTATAATATCAGTTCTCCTTCATTTTCTCATTAAGTTCTAAACGAAGCTTCGGCATAATTAACAGCTGGCAAAGTCTCTCCATCAAAATAGCTTAAAATTCGTCGAGGCTTTTTGAAATGTAAATCAAAACCCCAAAAGCCTTCCAATCTCTCTTTGATGTGTTAATTTTATATTCACAAACTGTCCTCGGCAGAATCTCTTATCGACTTTACATTTATTAAAATATTCCGGTCATTTTACATATTTAAAGATGCTCTACTTTAGACCCTTTACCTATATTTTGATAGGTATATTATTTATAAATAAATTACTGCTAAAATAGGACATAACCCAAAGGATTAGCACAGTTCTTGTATGTCACGATTATCCCTTAACGGATTTATACTACGTATTCTGTTATATACGACATTAAATGAAAACAGGGGTAGGGCTAATGGCGATTATTGTTGTAAAATAGGTTTTTTCAAATTAATTACCATAGAAAATATTAAATTATAATATCAATGAAACAGCCTGTATAAAATAGGTAAACAAATCATATTCATTCATCATGTAAGTAGGTATCTGTTAAACTAACGAAAATCGGCGGCGTCTTCGCGATGATGCCATCACAAAGGCGCCGCTGATTTTCGTTAATAATTGTTGATTAAAAATGTATCGATTACCGAATAAATATCAAGCTACCGGTATTAAACCCACCTTTAAAATTCAGTTAATGTTATTCCGAATGTGTATTTTAAATTAATGTCGTACATAACAAAACAGGTTATATACCTATTCGAAGTCCTGTAGAAATACCTCCACCTCTAAAAAAACAATTAGTATCCGACCGAAACAGGGTTTTCAGCCGAAACCGAACCTTCGGCCTTGCTCTCAGTTTCGGCGGAAACTGAAACCGAAACTTACTTAAACATGCTAAAAATTTCTATTGTATACTGAAATCTAGGCTGAGAATGATAGTGATGGTGACATAAAGTTCATTATGTACAACTAATTCGCTTCTATTTCGTTCCGCGGCAATGTAAATTGAGCCTAATTAGGAAAGATACAATATGTTTCCAACTAATAAAACAAAAAACATTTATTTAATATAACAATAACAATGAACAATATGTTTGGCTCATTACCTTTATTTATTTGTCACAAAAATAAAGAACGTCTTAACCTGTATATGCCCCATTAGCGACATAACTCGTATCACATAAATACTATGCTCACTGCCCATGAGAGATTATGACAAAGCTAGCACCAGTTCCTGACGTTAGCGATATGTTAGATATCTAACCGTTACAATGTAGATAAACGAGGTGAATTTAGAAATGTGAGAATTAGACACGATTTTTCAAAAATCTCTTTATGTTTTTGATTAGTAGGGGCAGTAGTACCGTAGGTAGTAGTAGGTAGATTACAATAGTAGATACCTTTGATGTCATCTGGCATAAACAGCCTCACTACTGCGCGTACGCGAGAGCACTTTCCTAAACGTCATCGCTAACAAACGTCTTCTTATGTAGAAGCTCACGCAAAGCATTAAATCGCTATTATTAATGACTAACTCCCCCAGATCTATTATTTTTATTAACAAAATGGATCCATTGTTATCTGAATCTAAAGTTAATTCCTTATTAAACTCTAAACTAAAAATCGTCATCTAAAAGTACGGCACTTTATAGGTAAATGGTAGGAGTAGGCAGCTAGTGCGTTGTTGTGGGGCTACCTCATCATGTGTTTAATTTTTTAGTACTTGTTGACTCGCTCCGGTTTATTTATTTTATTTATTTGAGACAACAAACAATTACACTCAAATGGCTTCACACAAGTGGTGAATATGTAGGCGTTGTTATTTATTTTTTTACCTTAGATATATATAATTTATTATTCCTCACAATCTAATGTATATTTAATTTATTATTACCCAAAATTATAAAATAATATTTATTCTCACGTTATTTTGTTTATTTGTTACCCTGTCTAATTAGGTAAGCGGATATCCGTGGTCCACTCAAAGAGGCAAAGAGGTAGCTAGTGCAACCCAGCACATGCTGAGTTGGAGCCTTTCTGTGACACATGCGGTGAGTACAATGAGACTCACACACTGCAATATTTTTTTATTTATAATAATTAATAATAAGAATAAAAATTTAATTTTTATTCTTTAACCTATTGTTATTTTGTTGTTTTTTATGTCTCCTGTGAATGTTTGTTCAGTTCGTACTATTGGTGCTGTCACAAATTAATGTTATTTGATTTTAATCAATAAATAAATCATTGTACTTATAAGTAGGTATGACATACTAATTTCTCTATTTCTTATGGCGTAGGAGTTTAATTTACCCATCTTATAATGTGTTTCAGATTTGATTGTCGTGTCAAATAAATGCCATCATTTCAATTTTCAATTAGGTATGGACCCTGTATTGGTCAGAATAAAACGTCGATGTCATTAGCCAGTATGACATTTGCCGTCTCGATAAAGTTAGAAAATTGTGCTAGCCGCATTGCCCACTGACCGACTATTTCCCTACGACAACTGCCCTGCCCCATATGGGGTCTGTAGATTTATATCGTAGACAGTAATAGAAATAGATATATTTTAGCTAATAGGGGAAGATAAGCAAGACCATTCCTAGTAGGTAGCTCTATTTTTTACAAATAAATTTTTATATAATTTTAAAAACCTCGCTCTTTTCTTTTTGAGTTTGCGGTTAAAAACTGACATAGCTAAGAACCAATCCAGATAAACAAGCTTTCTATTAAAAAAAACCGCGTCCGAATCCGTCCATCCGTTTGGGAACTACGAAGCCACAGACAGACCGACAAACAGGCGTCAAACTTATAACACTCCTCTTTTTGCGTCAGAGGTTAAAAATTTATACCCATGTGCTACTACTAGTGGCGTTGAAGGTGGAGGCGAATGTGATCACAGTAAAACTTCATGGCTACAACAAAAAAAATTAACCACTGCTTAGCGCGTGTTTCAAATAATTCTATGCGAAAATTGGTAAAAGTTTTTGATGTGTAACATCTTCCTGTCGGTTTGTGGGAGTGATTTTGGCAAAAGAGCCGGAAATGTATAAAAGAAAACCGGAGAAGCGCGCGCTGTTTGATTTGACCAATGAGCGCGCGCAGTGGTCAGATGTTACACATCATATGCGACTACTGTAAGGCTCATAGTTTTTTTAAAACACGTTAACAGAACAGTTAAATGGTTGTTTAACTAGTATTTCTCAAACCTTTGCGATCTCTGTACACAATTACTGATTAAAAAGGGTATTTATCGCGTATGTATCTTTTTTATTTGTTATGCCGACATTTCGACTGTATTACAACAGCCGTGGTCGCGGGCAGACCGCCAGGCAGCTGTTTAACTTTTTTGTAGTAACAATGTATAATTTTTACAAAATTGTATACCGTGCACGATCTATAATGTCTTGAAAAATATTAGCTTTAACTAAACCAGGAAAACATCCTTTGAACTTCTCATGGTATGTGCACTAAAATATCTGTATGAAGTTTGTTGGCGCCCAACATGGGGCAAAGTAGCTGAAATGCGCAATTTCTTTTATTACTAACATTCGTAAAATATAAAAACTTTAGCACGAAAACTATCTCACTTATTCGTAATTCACTACTTTTCGTGCGCATTCGTTTTATCTGTCACATAAGTCATTTACTTTTGGAATATTTTAGGACGCATGCAAACACTGGAAATGGAGTTATTGCCATAAAGTGCTGACTCTTATATATGCAAGTCGTATTTTCATAATTTCGAAACGTTCGCATCTGTGCTTTTTAATCTCATTTGCCGAGTGCACTCGGTAATAGGGTGAATGGGGAATTTCACTACAAAATCAGAGGAAACATTGACATAAAAAGCTTAAGTAGTTGGCACCGAAAAAAATGAGTATGGAATAGGTTATCCTATGACCTACCACTTTTTTTAACGCAGTATTTTGATATTCAATTCATTTCATTTTGTACCTAATATTTCTAAGGTATATTTTTTATGTTATTTTTTTAAACACACTTACGGGCCACCCGATGGTAAGCGGTCACCGTCGCCTATTGACATCGGCAACACCCGGGGTATTGTCGATGCGTTACTTACAATAGAAACCTCATTCCATATCTTGCAAGTATGGGGTAGAAAAGATCGCGTGAAGCGTGTGGTGCGCGATACACAAATGTCGAGGTAGATCTCTTTTTTCTCGTTCTTCCTCGTAGATTTTAGGACTAACCCGTTATGATATAAGTTATATGAGAAATAAAAATGAAAATGAAAGCATTTATTTGACACGACACACTTACAAAATATAACACAAAAGAAGATGGTGACATTCAAGTAATGTCGAATCTTGACTTCTGGCTCTAAGAGTGGGTGTAAATAGAGGGATATGTAACAAGAATGCCAGAAGTCAAAGATTACAGATTAATAAAAAAATACAAGAATATCTCACGCAACTTCCATCATAATTGCAAATTCCAGTCATGCCAAAATAGCGTCAGCTCAGCATGTGCTAAGTAGGTAGGCTAGAACCTAGCTACTTAACGCTGGTATTCTGCTGACCCCAAATAGTGTCGTCACGGACGTCAGAAGCCTGCACTGCTCTCGGGGATTGAGTGAAGGTAGGTATGTATAGCACTTACCTACCCACATAAATATTTTTTTTTGTTAGTCGTGTGGGTGAGATAAAAATTACAAAAATATAACTACATAAAATATTACAACAGTATGTAAAACTAAAAATACTTAAATAATTACATACTTACATAGCCTAGTATTTTACGTATATACAAAACACTAATTTATAATCCTAACTGAGATTCTAAATAACAAATAAACAAAAAAAACATATTGGTACTATAACCTAATCTGAGGAAAAAATTATCAGAGAGGAGGTCATGCCGTTCATATGAAATAAAGCGAATGCCTGAGATGTGTAGTATAATTAACATATATATCATCACATATGAGATTATAATTAAATCTATGATAAAAATAAAAAAATAAATTAAAAAAACCTTAAAAATATTACTAGATAGACCTTTATATAATTGAAGCGTCATTATTTGTGCCTTCACGCCTTCTCTGTTCATCGAGAATAAAGCGTTTTAGCTTAGATCTAAAACCAAACCTACTTTTTAGGATTCTGATGGGTGGAGGAATGTTATTCCAGCACTTAGTGGCTGCGTATCGGAAGCTACCTCGGAATGCAGCAGATTTATGACGCGGCGTTGCCAGCTGCACAGCGCACTGTCTTCCCATGCCCATTCGTTGGTTCGTCACCCACTTGAGCTTGTCATATAGGTATGCAGGCAATTTTTCGTAGATAACGCCAAAGAGGAGACACGCTAAATGTAACTTTTGACGGGACTTCATCTTTAAAACAAAGTGATTATTTAAGAAAGGAGTAACGTGACCTCTTAGCGGAATCGTGAATCTAAATCGGAATCGTGGTATATCTAGCTCTCACTTACCACCAACATAATAAAATAGACAACGTGGACATTAAATGACATAAATTGACGACCTCCGTGGTGCAGTGGGCGAATACCCGGCTGAGACGCAGGAGGTAGCGGGTTCGATTCCCGCCGTGAAATAAATGTTTGCATGATTTATAGATATTTGTTCCGGGTCTGGTTGTTTCTTTATATATTATAAGTATGTATTTACAAAAAAAAATGTATATAAGTATTCTATCAGTTATCTGGTTCCCATAGTACAAGCTCTGCTTAGTTTGGGGCTAGATAGCGCTGTGTGAAATGTCCAGCAATATTTATTTATTTATTAAATGAAAACACGGGTAATGGCTAGTATTGTTGTAAAATTGTTTTTTTTATTCGTTACTATAGAACATTTTCCTATTATTATTTATTATTATTATTTGGAGCCTGTACTGTGCCACTGCAGGGCAAAGGCCTCCTTTCCTTCCTCCCACTCCACTCTATCATGCGCGTGTGTGCTCCAGTCTTCCCTATACGAGTCGAGTTCGTCTTTCAATCGGCGTCGCGGTCTGCCACGTGGTCGTTTTCTGTCTTTTTGGGATCCACTCGGTGGTGGGTTTTGCCGACAACTCCTCCGATATGTGGCAGACATGGCCCGTCCAGTCCCACTTCAACTTGCCTACTTGGTGCCCAACGTCGCGATTTGTGTTGTGGGTGCGCAGTTCACTATTTCTAAAGCGGTCTGTTAATTTGACTCCTAGGATACTGCTCCATGGCTCGCTGACAAACCCCGAGTTTGGACTTTTGTTGATCCGTCAAAGACTAGGTTTGAGCGCCATAGGTAAGGATGGGGAGAATGCACGCGTCCATGAGCTTACGTTTGAGTGTGAGTGGAAGGATACCTTTTATCATGTTTTTCATGGCCCAATAGCCCCTCCAGGCGTTTTCTGTGCGTCTTATAACTTCAACATCTTGCCTGCTCTGGAAGGATACTATTTGGCCTAGGTATAAATACTCACTGACGTATGCAATCTCCCCACCACTTACCTACTTATTTTCCTATAGCAACGAATTTTCCTAAAGATATAATTAAAACACCCTGTATAAAATAGGTAAACAAAATTTATTCATAATGTAAGAAGGTAGTAGGCACCTTGGCGGCATCGTCACATAGACGCCGACGATTTGATGTTTAAAAATGTTAAAAATTGTTTATTGGAATTGTATTAAATACTGGATAAATACCACCCACCCCTAAAATCTGTAAATACGATTCCGGATATGTGTTTTAAATTAATTTTAAGCATAGCAAAACCAGTTGTATAGATGATTGCAGCCTAGCCTACCACCAGTAATTACTTGAAACTTACAAATGGAACTCATTTCGCGTTCTCATTAAGACTAAACTCAAACGATTATAAGCTACGATAAAAATCAATCTAGCTTAAACATACTCTTACAGTGAAGACTCAAGTAACCATCTTCAAAGTGAAGTCGAGCAGGTAATAGATACGGAACCCCTGGGATCCAACAGGATTAGGGGCACTTGATGAGAAATCAGAAAGGCTGGGGAAAATCTTCGACCTGATAAAAGCCGGTTACGATCTATTCTCCGCGGCGCAGTGAATATTTTCCTGTCTGAGAAACAAGAAGTTGTGGGTTCGATTCCCGCCCCGGAACAAATGTTTGCATGATCTACATATATTTGTTCCGGGTCTGGTTGTTTCTCTATATATTCCAAGTATTTACATATTTACAATCAGTTATCTGGTTCCCATATTACAAGCTTTGCTTAGTTTGCGGCTAGATGGCGCTGTGTAAAATTTCCAGCATTATTTATTATTATTTGTTTATGAAAAGTTAGATTTTCATACGATTAATGCAATAAAAATTAAGAGGTATATAAGTTTTGAAGTCAAGTTTTTATCAAAATATTGGATGCAGGTGTAATCTTAGTAAATTGGGTATTATAGACAAATCGGCGACGCAATGCCTATGTCCAAACAATGACACACGTCCTTACATGCCCATCCTGCCCTACCACCTGCATGATGGAGCAACTGATGACCTGCTCTGACGCTGCCATGAATGTGGCAACGTACTGGTCAAAATAGCTATAGCCTTGAGACATCGACACGAACGAAGAAGAAATCAAAATATTCTGCATTGTCACTGCAATTAGGCCCCTGTATCGTAAAAATTAACTTATGTAATTACCTACTTTACAGGCGCAGCGCCCTGTCTGCATGTTAGTATGTGTGGGAATTTACTGTAGGGCTCAGCTAAGCCGATCAAGCGGGACAGAGACAACACTATACGTAATAAACTTAGGTGATATCTTTCTGCAATTTTTTTTAGCAATATGCTATTGCTAACGGTGCACGAGAAGCTCATACTATCGTGTTTTCTGTACTTTTTAGCCCACTTAGAAACTTTTTTGGTATAAGACCAATATGAAAGTGTATCCTTTCAAATAAATAAAGAATTTTCCATATCAGTTGATAAATTGCGTCCCTATAAAATTTGAGACTTGGTGCCAATGGGAATATACAAAATATATATAAAATATACATATAATATATATATATATATATATATATATATAAAATATAACCCTATTATACAAAAAAGAATTTCTAGAATCGGTCCAGGAGTCTTCGCATACATAAAAAAGATTCCGACGAATTGAGAACTTTCTCCTTTTTTTGAAGTCGGTAAAAATGGTATTAATTTTTGCAACACAATCGAAACGTAAATAAATAAAAAAGGTGTTCATACGACACACCTGTTTAACATCAAGAATTATGAACATCAAGATAATGATCGCGAGAGTTAAAAAAATACTATGTTTTAGCCGGAGTTTTTTCCTTGCTAGTATTTAGCAACCGGTCAACTCTAAATAGGATTAATACAGAAATTCACTGTACCCTTCATAATTTCACTATTTGTTCAGATCCTGAGCTGGGTTCTTTTGACAACGAACTATGAATCCTATAGTAACGATCATAATATAATGGCCCGTCTAGTATGAAATATGATTGAGGCGTTTGGGAAAGAAATAAGCAGTTATTCAAGACGATAGCTAATAAATTTATTTTCGGTATAAAATGTTATATTACGAAGTTTGTATCTACGAGAAATACGAGAATATAATAAAGGTTGCTGGGAGTCCTTGTGTGCAGGGTTCACAACATCGGTTGATCTGGAAATCCAAAGGGGAGGCCTATGTTTAGCAGTGGATGTACTATGAGGTTTTTTTTTAATTTATTCATAACAGAATCAACAGAACTTGATATTAATGTAAACAAACTCTTATAGCTAATGCTTAATGCCAATAACAGATTCTCATTTTAAACACGTAACTTTTAAGAAATTAGTCATCTAGAGAGAATTATTAAAACACAATATACCTACTCGTATATATTTTTTTTTTCTTGTGTCGTATCAAATATTTTTTATATTTATATTTCTAGTTCTGTCTAGTGTCTATCATAATTGTTTGAGCTAGACCCTCAGTATTCACACTCTCGAATGTGGGCGGGATCATAAAGCAATTCACCATTCTCCACAAAAACAATAGCTTTTTAAGTAATCACGTTTCCCCCATACATCACGTAACCGAGACTCGCCCTGTAAAGCGTAATGGCCCTTAAATAGCACCTGAATCACACACGTTCTCTGTAAATGACTGCCATATTTTAATTTTAATTCTCGCTTGTTTATGCCGCTAAGTAAGAATGCTTACTGTAGCGGTGTTGCGTTTTGTTCCTGTATTTGTTAAACGAGAAATAGAGTTTAAAAACTACAGAATAAGGAATCATCTATTCTTTGTACGTATTTTATTAACGGACGAAAAAAGGGGAGAATCTCAATTCGACTGTATATTTTTAGTGTTTTAAAATAACAAATTTACATCTATCAATAAATTATATAACCAGCACTTTGTGGCAAGTTGGAGTGCTAGCTGATGATGGACTATCTCTTTGCTGTGGAATAAAGATGAGAAAATGTTATACTTTTATCTCGAATAGATATTTGATTGACCCCAACCTCACCTATGATGGTGGTCTAAGATGAAGCTTGAAGATCTAGAACACACCTATTCACTCTTACTTTAAAGATCGCCCGGATTGTAGTCTTCAGGAAAAACAGACGACGGTGGTATTCCATACCTTATCTGTACGCATTCAAAACGTAGAACTAAGGATGAATCCGCACAGCGATATTTCACCGCGCGATATTTATTCTTGCGAATTATAGGTATATGCTCGAAACTACGCCTAGTACGCACCACGAATAAAATTCCGCGCGATTTTTGTCAATTCGATGCAGCTTCCGGCTGAAACGGACGTAATGGACATCAGAAAAATTTTGATTTACCTGCTATTACGGCGGCGACGTAACAGAAGACGTATAAGTCATGAATACTGGATTCACCCTTTTACAGCCTTGAGACCTATGAAAGGATTTTTCTACTTAAAACATCAAGAGCTACGAAAATATAATAAAAATTATTGATTAATTGTTCTATTTTAATGTCGTCATTTTCTGCTAACTCCTCCTGCTCGCCTGCCGATCGGGCGGGATACGAAGCGCGCGACATCTTGTCAATACCGTTGCCAGTGCACGACTGAGTGAAACGTGCGAATTTTATTTCGCAGTGTGGCCACAGTCATACTATTACTTCATATTGCACAAAATTTTCGCGCGGAAATAAATCCATTTGAATTTGCATTAGATCACAGATTTTTTTCCGCGCGGAGTTTTTATCGCCAGTGCGGATACTTATGTAAGATTCAATGTGTTACAGAATTGCGATAAAAAATTCGCGCGGTGAAATATTGCTGTGCGGACAGGGCCTAAAACGGTGAGTGCGGTCGAGTGGTATATCTACGAGGTATGGATGGTACTGAGCCGTGCGTCTATTTGTCCTTTGATGGAAATGAGATGGTGGGATTAGATCATGAAGTTCCTGGGCACAATCCCTAAACTGTAAGATATACGGTATAACAACATGTATTGGAAATAAACAAATCTTATCTTACGGGCAAGCCATCTATAAATCATCTATAAATCTTTCCCAGTCACTAAATTGACTGCATCCTTTACCTAGCTAATGCTTAAACCTGCCACCTGGCGTTAATTATAAATCATCTTGAACTAATTCGTAAGTAGTGATTGAAACGGGTATTTATCGAGTATGTACCATTCGTATTGTGTCTTAATATGAACGAGGGCATTTCTAATTCTAAAGACCAAGTGATGGTAGTTGCAGCAGCTGCCATCACTTTTCGGCGGTAGCTCCAAGTACTCCAGTCTGCCCGCGACCACGGCTGTTGTAACACAGTCGAAACGTCGGGAACGTTTCGACTATGTTACAACAGCCGTGGTACCAAATAATAAGATACATACGCGATAAATACCCGTTTAAATCAGTAATTAATTCGTAAGTACACAAAATCTTGCATAAACAATCTCCATTCCATCGTAGGTAAGAATCTCGAGTCACACAATTCATATAAATATTACATCTAAAGAAACTCGGCCCATTGAAGGCGAAGTCAAAAGGGACATCGTAAGTAATGGCTGAACCTTTTCCGACATTCGGTCCATTGAGGTCCAGCTCGTAAAGGGAATAACTAATACAATCTAATGATACACTATTTTTGATAGTCTTAGAAATAAATAAGTAACTTTTTAATTAAAATATAACCGACTTGTGGTAACAGAAAAATTCAAACTACCGAACCGATTTTGATGAAGTATCTATAGAACCAATCTGAAAGTATGTCTTTGCAAATACAAGTAATGTATATCCTATCAAATAAACAAAGAATTTTCCAAATCGGTTGATACATGACGGAGTTCTGAGGTAAAAACATAAAACCGAATTGCGTCCCTATAAAATTTGAGGGTTGCCCTCGATTTTTTGGCATCCCATCATCAGATCCTGACTTAGTGGCAATGGAATCACCTGGAAAGTATACTCATTGTAACGGACGATCAAAGACGGGACAGGGTCGAATCTAGATTTAAATGTAGTAGGTAGTTATAGGATCGAATCAGATTCAAATGTATAGGTAGCTAAAAGATGTAACGGTCAAAAAGCGCGAGATAGCTATAGGTAAGTCCCCGTCTAACTTTTCTGGAAACTTCAATGTAGTAAGAATTGTAAAAGATGATTTGTGAAAATGTAAATTACGATCCCCGCACCATGGCTAGGGCGAGGACTATTTTTGCATAAGTATAAACCGATTTGAACGGAAAAGTTGTGATATGCCATTCAGATAATTCAAAATCGCTTTTTGCGAAAAGCCTCAGGCTCGCCTTGGTATTTTCGCAACAACGATCTACATCGCGATATGAAATTAGAGTCAATAGCCAAGTTCATGAAGCTCGCTTCCAAGCGGCACTATAAACTTGCCGCCCATCATCCGAATCCTTTGGTACACACCATTCCGGTCTACCCGTTGGACCCGCCCGCCAACAAAATCCTCCGTCGTCCGAGACACGTTCTTGGAGACCCGAATGACGAAATTACCTCCACTAACGCGGAAGCGATATCCGAGTCATCTACATCAGACAGAGCAAACACTTCACAGAAACACCGACCTCGCTGGCGAGGTCGACGAATCCCTTCAGTCGCCGCCTGCTGTAACGGCCTCAGAGGCCAACAGCGAGTTTAGTCCATTCGAAAAACACACACACAAACTTATTTTTGGAGTAATCTAGCTTTTCTTATATTGTCTGTGGCAAAGAGCAGGAACGAGGACACGGCTCAAACTATTGTATTATTCAAATATCGCCATATTGCTGAACCTTTCATATGTCCAAGAGCAATCTAAGTGCCTCTGAAATTGTTATTGGCGCATAATTTCAGCGCAGATGCTTTTACCAGGGCCTAGATTGGTTTCGAAAGTTCTGGAAGTTCTCCTGCAAGAGTTTCTAGAACATTCTAGACCATAGTTTAAAGGTGAAAGGTTTATAATATTCTGGTAATGGTCTCGTTTTCGAATAAAGTAACGGTTGGAAAAACTGTCATGTAAGATAAGATAACTCTTTATTATCTACCTCTGTGGTGCAGTGGGCGAATAGCCGGCTGTGACGCAGGAGGCAGCGGGTTCGATTCCCGCCGCGGAACAAATGTTTGCATGATCTACAGATATTTGTTTCTGGTCTGGATGTTTTTCTATATATTATAAGTATGTATTTACAAAAAAAAGTATATACGTATTCTATCAGTTATCTGGTTCTCATCTCTACTTAATTTGAGGCTAGATGGCGCTGTGTGAAATATCCAGCAATATTTATTTATTTATCTACCATTTTGTACACCGAAATAAATTTAGTTCGATGGACGGGTCTTATCGCTAAAAGCGATCTCTTCCAGACAACCTTTGTATGGTCAGGTTAATACTAGATCACGTGACGGCGGTGTATTATATAATAATAAAAACATATCTATGTACATACTTTATAATTAAAATAATAATATAAATTTAACATCGGTATATTATTTATCAAGCAGTTACAACTTCAATACAGGGACAGAAATAATGAATATGAATTCACTGATCTCCTTTCCACCGTCTCCACGTCTTAATCCTAGTTTCCTCTACATTTAGTTTAAAAGTTTATTTTCTCAACTCTCGACTCCCCTTTATCTTAATCCCGTGATATTTCACGCTAAGCACCAACAATTACCGGGTGGAATTAATTAACATACGTCAGCTTATTTGTTTAGGAGTGCACAGGTGTGTATCATTCGTTGTCGTGATTACTGACTTGGAGAGACTGGCAGTGGTGCAATTCATGAGCGGAAGCGAGTTATATTTATGTTAAAAATATTATTGGCATCATATTAATGATAATGTCTGGCATATTATAATGTTGGTAGCATGATTAACATCATTATTAATATCAGCGGTTTGATGCCTGATTTTACCCACTGCATGCGAATTACACGTGTATATATAATCTTTAATTGATAAATTATCACTTGACTCGATGAGATACATCCGATTTTGAGCATTGACAATATTAGTTTACATTTTAAATTCAAGAAATTATCCAAAATATAAGATTTGCATGCGCTATTGGCTTACCCTTAGTAGGTACGTATAGGAGTTTATAGGACAATCTCGGCAATAGTAATGGTAGAATTTAAGCATGCTTCCGCTGAAACTTAGGCCAAACGTCTCAAGGTATCCTAGTAATTTAGTTCCCGTCATGTGTGAAGGCTTCATCGCAGTCGAGTGGTTCGGCAGTCGACACCTGGTGGCGATCAACTAAACACACAATTTGCCTGTTTATACACTCAACAGCTCGTGACATATCTCTACTCTGAGATAATGCGACGATAAATATCATGCGTGCTTGGTCATTGCTGTGCATTGAAGGAACGGAGAAGAGAGAAGACGACGCAGGGCCGAGATATCTACTAAACCAATACGACCTCCGTGGTACAGTGGGCAAATAGCCGGCTGAGACGCGGCAGTAGGTAGCGGGTTCGATTCCGGCGGAACCAATGTTTGTATGATCTACAAATATTTGTTCCAGGTCTGGATGTTTTTCTATATATTATAAGTATGTATATACAAAAAAATATATCAGTATTCTATCAGTTATCTGGTTCCAATAGTACAAGCTCTGCTTAGTTTGGGGCTAGATAGCGCTGTGTGAAATGTCCAGCCATATTATTTTTTATTATTTTTTTAATAATTAGAAACGTGTCCATATGATTTTTTTAAAATCTTAGTTATTGGTGGTGTAAGGGGGTAAATTTGTAATGGGTAATCTCCGAAAATTCTAAGCCAATTTTGAAAATTCTTCCACTGATTCTTTATTTTGATAATACGTGCGAAGCCGAGGCGGGTCCCCTAGTAAACAATAATCTTAATAGCCCATTGGAATACCTTCACGGTATCCCTATTGAAGCGGATTCCTTCAATATCTATAAATCGTCCACCACAGAGCTCATTTATCGCGTAATTTCTTAGAGCAGTCCCAACCCTTAACGTTCTTCGGCTGGCTTTACATAGAAAGCTGGATACCGTCCACATATCCTTCGCGAGGATACCGTCTAGGACGAATATACTGTTATACATTCGCAAGGCTATAGCAGAATAGAAGCCAATAACAGCAGACTTCGCAGCATAATGACAGCATAAGCTGATGTTATTGGTATTTGAGACATGAACATTTCTGTCATCAGCTGAAAGTTTACTATAGCGAACTAGCTTCTAACTTTTTTATATTTAACACATCGCTTTCTAGCCCCAAACGAAGCTATTCTTGTAATATAGGAACCAGATAACTGATATAATACTTATGTATTGTTTTATTTTGTAAATACATCACTCACTGCAACACAGGGGAGACCTGGATGAGAGACGCACAGGATAGAGAAGGCTGGCTGAAAACAAGGGACGCCTATACCCAGCAGTGGGTGATTCTAGGCTGAATAGATGATTTATAATATAGCTGTAGAGAAACATATACACCCAAAACAAATTGTATCTACAGGTCATGAAAACATTTGTTACGCATCGGAAATCGAACCTGCAACCTCCTGCGTCTCAACCGGCTATTTGCGGCAAAAAATCAACGAAATAATTATTATGTTATCCATACACTACAAAAATGAGTATAATTAATATACCACAGGTTTCACTATACATTAAAAAATTATACTAGTTAATCTTGAATCAATATTTCGACAGGACGATATTCCAATGTTGTATTAATTGCTTTTGCTGTTTGGTAGTATCTTGATATCTTCCAAATACGATTTATTCGATTTCCACGAAAAAATATAAATATATGGCTAACTTCCCTGGTCACGGTGTAATAGAGAAAATCTCATAAAGAAGCCCTGATGGCTCTCCGTTATGATGAGCTAAGCAATAGAAGAGACTTATGGAAAGTGTAAGTTCCGATTCCGAATAACAAACATTATCGAGGCCAGTTACTTCATCTGGGTATAGAATAAATGATAGTATTCTAAGGGTTAATAATAAGTAGTCTTTACTGCATGGGTAATTTTACTTAGAAAACTTTCGTGATTTATTTCAATCATTATTACGGGATTTATCACGCACCGTTTTATCGATGTTTCGACGGAAGGTGGGTGGCACAACACGATTGGCGACCATTGACGCAACCCCCACCACAGGGCCCATCTACTCGCGCGCAAGTGGCTGCAGCGCTTAGTGCGGAGCGAGACGCAGTTACATAGGTAATTATACTGGAATTCTGAAATATGTCAATCTGGGGGTCTTCAAGTCGCGAGTACACAGATTTTTTCTAGACAAGCGTGCTTCAATGTAGACTGCATCATCACTTATCATCACATGAGATCGTAGTCAAAAACTGTTAATGGATGCTTTTTTAAATTTCGTAATAACTTGTTATTACTTATGATATATGTTATGTTATCTTACCTAAGTTTACTTAACTTAAATTCTTTGTTAACTTCTTTAATAACATAAATCGGATTTGTATCTACTTAATCAAAATAACCTGTACTACGGAAGAGCGAGGCCCTCTAACACAAGTATTTTATGAGAGCCTCAAACCCATGTAATGTATCTTAGGTTAAAGGCGACTTGCGCAACGATGGCTTAGCGTATTTAATGGCTAAATACGTTTAGGGATCGGTGTGCAAGCCAGCCTAAGTTTACCAAAATAAAATATTTGTATATATGAACTAAGTGTGTAGAACGCGAACAAATGTGCTTAACCCCTTACTGGTACTGGTAGGCGTAAAGTAAATGTAAACTTCACTATAGAGAGCCATTGTCCCCTTCCAACGACGTGTCCTTTCAGGCCACATGGCCGCCCAACTACTTGTATTATTTTATTCAAATTGCGTCTATTGTCGCGAGTACCGCTCATACTATGAAAGGACTAGAGTCCATACAAAGAAAACCATGATATGACAAAGAGAGAGACCTTTATGCCTTTTTTCTCGACTAGGTTCGGGTCAGTTGGGGAAAATCCAACAACGTAAGAGAACATATATAAAACAACGATAGAGTCTTTGTTTTGCGATTACTTCCGCAGTTTCAGTACACCAGTATATTATGCTGAATAATAAATAAATCGATATTGCTGGACATTTTACACAGCGCTATCTAGCCACAAACTAAGCAGAGCTTGTACTATGGGAAACCAGATAACTGATACAATACTTATATACTTTTATTATATTTGCTAATAACACCTTTTTACTCGTACCTTTGCCTAAGATCTTAATGAACATTTTATCCTATGGGTATAGGACGCTGAACATAGGCCTCCCAGATTTCCAGAGCGATCGACCTTGTGCGATTTGCAACCAACTGCTCCCAGCAACCTTTATTGGGTCATTTGGGTCGTCTTTCCGTTTACAAAAGTAACTCTATCTCTCTGCCTGTTCATTACACTTGCTCGACTAAACGGCTGGACAGATTTTTTTACTTACCTTTGCGATCACTATACGCAATTACTGATTTAAACGGGTATTTATCGCGCACCTTTTTTATTTGTTATCCCGACGTTTCGACTGTATTGCAACAGCAGTGAAAAAAGGTACATACGCGATAAATACCCGTTTAAATCAGTAATTAATTTGGTATATATTTAGATGATGACATATTTTACTTTTTATTGACAAACCAAGCATGCAAAGCCTCGGGCGGAAGCTTGTTTAAAATATATTTTACTTACCCTACTTCTATACCAAAATGTCAGCGCGCTCACCTCATGAATTTCTAAGATGATCCTGACCTTGTTGAAGAAATATTATCCCATTCCACGTCTCACCGGGACATTTCCAAGGTAAATAGTGTAACTGAATAAACCTTCTTACAATATGCAGGAGTACAGCTTGCCAAAAAAATATAGAAAATGTAGGCGCTGCTATCAAGCGACGAGACATTTCTAAAGATTAAGTCACAGTAAATTACTGACATTTTTTCACGACTGACTGATGAACTGTACTTGTGCTTGACACTTTTAAAAGGGTTGTCTGCGTTTTAGAATTTTAGTTCCGATTCAAAACATTTGGCCAAGCTATACCTAAATACTCCTTTAAAAACAAATTCTAAAAGAAGCTTAATGTAGCTTGCTTTCTCATTCAAGGTTCTGGTTAAGGGTTACTGTAGCCTATGGACATTTGTAACACTAAAGGCATCACTGGCGCGTTGTCACCCAGACATGCATGTGAAAAGTATACTTTATTCTTTATTGTTCACAAATAGATTTACAGACAGAAACAGCTTACAAAATGGACATGTACAAAGGCGAGCTGAACCCTAATAAGAGTTTTCTTCCAGCAAACCTTTGAAGATAGAGATAGTTGATTGGTACGTTATTGGTGGGTACGTGCACAGACAAGGACATTGGAGTAAAATACTAATAAATACCTATAGTTATATAATAACTACCATAATAAATAAAATACTTGGACATATTACCTCCGTGGTGCAGTGGGCGAATAGCCGGCTGAGACGCAGGAGGTAGCGGGTTCGATTCCCGCCGCGGAACAAATGTTTGCATGATCTACAGATATTTGTTCCGGGTCTGGTTTTTGTCTATATATTATAAGTATGTATTTACAAAAAAAATTTATATAGATAAGTATTCTATCAGTTATCTGGTTCCCATAGTAGAAGCTCTGCTTAGTTTGGGGCTAGATAGCGCTGTGTGAAATGTCTAGTAATATTTATATTTATATAAAAATAATACCTATAAACTATACCTACATTATAGATAAACCTAATACATTATACAAAATGTACCTACTTATACATAATAACCTAAAAGTTTACAAGGACAGGCTCTTTGACTCTAGCTTAAAAGTGTTCATCATAAAAGTATCATACGTATGCCTATAATCTTCCATATAATTCTAGCTGTTGCCCGCGACTTCGTACGCGTTACAATACTAAATGTGTAGGTAACCTAGAAATAAAGCTAAACTCGCTGTTGCAACTTGACTTGACACCCAATTTTTATCCCATGGGACCTGATTTATCGGATGAAAAGTAGCCTATGTGTTAATCCAGGTTAAAATCTACGTACATACAAAATTTCATCGAAATCGGTTTAGCCGTTACGACGTGATTGAGTAACAAACAAACAAATATATAAACAAACATCCAAACTTTCGCACTTATAATATTAGTGTGATAAATGAAATGCTGTTCGTTTGTAAGCTCATCACTAAAGTTCTTCTTATACCGAATAAAGTTTTAAGAATTTTTTTTGAAAAGGTTGCCCGGAAAATTTGTAAATTCTGAAAAAACTGAAAGTGTTTTTTTCTATAGGATTTTTGTATGAACTCAAGACCATATAGGCTATATTTTATTTTAAATCCGTGCGAAGCCAAGGCGAGCTAGCAGTTCTTAATAGATCAGCTAATTTGATCAAAATTCTGTCAGTCATTGACCGCTAGTGGCAATTTTAGCTGAGCGTTTCCGTGCTTATCTTATGGTCCGGGCTATAAAGTCGTGAAGCTATGTTGAAATCCTTTGGGTGGCGTAAATCTTCAACTCAAGAGTTGGCTACTACAATTTATACCTAAATGTATAGTGGTCATAAGGAAAAGAATACAAAGGTGAATCAGATGAACGATTTTCCTTTGAAAAGATGTTTTCCTTTTGAAAATCTGAATAAATAAATGTCAAAAGCTCCGTAGTCCAAACCCTTAAAGTTTGGCCATGTCTGTCTGTTGTCTACCTCCGAAATGAAGACGGCTTTAACCTTCTGTGTATATGTTTTCTGTTAACAAATAATACGTTATACTTATATAACACGCGCGAGTTAACTGTGCACTTCCCTGGAATGCGACCCCACTCCCGCTTACCCGCGCGGCGCCCCGCGTTTGTCTGACACGCTTAGTAACTATAGCATCATTGTGACAGTGATGTCACAGTGCGAGGTGCACAGTTAACTCGCGCGTGTTATATATATATTACTTTTCATGTATTACCTGACAATATCTTAGAAAGAATGATAAAAAATATGATATTAATAGTTATGTTAAAACTATTGTAATTTGCATAACTTAAATGAGTGTATACAATTGGCGATGTTATAGCTAATTAGTGATTTCTACCAGACAACCTTTGATAGTACCAAACAAGGACACAGACAATTCAATTCAATCTTAAATATGGCAAATTATGCAGAAGCATAAAGCGTGAAAATGTTAATCGTAATATTAATATTAGTTAATTATATCCCCTCCATGAATTTGCACAGCGGTTGTAATATTATTACGTACATGCTTTGTTTGGATTAATTAGTTGTTATCACAAATTTGATTACAAATTGGTTTCCACAATCTAAAGCTAAGTACACTCTGAAGGCTAATTTATGTAAATCTAGTCAAAATCAAGTTATGATCTAATTTCGATGCAACATTTGATGTAACTGCATCTTTTTACATCTAAAGAGATAGGAACCGTTTAGAAAAACCAGTATTTAAATAAAAAAAATCGCATTACAGTGGCCCATATCCATGTCACGAACAGACATACAAATAAGCAGACAGACAGACTAGGTATTTTGTTTGCGTCGAGGCAGAAATCACATTATTGCTGATATAGGTTATCCTCTTAACCAGCAGACTATATATTTTACGTATTTACAACAATATTTACTTACAAAACGACCTCTTGACGACCTCCGTGGCGCAGTGGGCGTATAGCTGACTGAGACGTAGGAGGTAGCGGGTTCGATTCCCGCCACGGAACAAATTTTTGCATGATCTACAGATATTTGTTCCGTGTCTGGGTGTTTTTCTATATATTATAAGTACGTATTTACAAAAAAAGTATATAAGTATTCTATCAGTTATCTGGTTCCCATAGTAACAAAGCTAACATATATATAAAACATAGTTTACAAGCTCTGCTTAGTTTGGGGTTAGATAGCGCTGTGTGAAATGTCCAGCAATATTTATATATTTAAAAATACCCTTTTTATTACCTGTAAAATAAATAAAAATCGTTCACAACTATCAAACGTATCAGGATTTATACAAGAATTAATTTAAATTTGTTCATTTTAATTTGTTTAAGAAAAAAAAGCGATACTAAAATATGTTTATACCAGAAATAAAGATAAACTCATACGCTGCGTAAAATTCATAAATTGTGTATAGGGCAAAGTGTACGCTCTTATATCAAACTCCCAAGTCATATGCAAAAATGGTGATCTAAGAGATTTCGCAGGTCTTTGTGGGTTAGAACAGAGGCCTATGCCCAGCAGTGGGATGAGAAGGGCTAACATTGATGATGATGATGATGATGAAGAGATTTCATTGTCTATATTATATTTGACGATCTCCGTGGCGCAGTGGGCGAATAGCAGGCTGAGACGCTGGAGGTTGTGGGTTTGATTCTCGCTGCGGGACAAATGTTTGCATGGTCCGTATTTGTTCCGTTTTTTTTATAATATATTATAAATATGTATTTAAAAAACAAAATGATGTAAGTATTCTATCAGTTATTTTGTTTCTATAGTTCAAGCTTTGCTTGGTTTGGGGCTAGATAGCGCTGTGTGCGTGAAATGTCAAGAGTTATTTATTTATTTATTTACGAGAGGTCTCTACCGCAGCTTGTGGCCGCGTCTGTATATGAAACCAGTGGTCAAATGTGTGCGAATGCTCTCAAGGCTTACAACTACGCCCATCTTACCGATGATTTATCCCGACTTTCCGTTCTAATGCCTCATCGAAAATACGCTTAAAGGCTTAAAGGTGGCCATTAGCAAAAAAACAGTGTAATTTATCAACTAAGGCTCAGAATTTCGCGAATTTCCGTAAATCCCTGCTCCTTTATTATTCAGCATTTGCCGTGGAGGAATTTGCGTAATCCCAAACGATTTTTTGACCCATAATGTCTCGAGGCTTTAATGCGGTTTTGGTAATAACTTGCAATTAGACTTTTTCGCCATCTGGTGGAACTTAGATGCGACGCCTTATTTTTTTAATACCATTGCTTCATTCTTGATCATTCCGCTGTAAGAGAATTAATTAATGAAATTTCCTAACCTAAATGAGTGGTGTCCTGTACATACTCTGTTAATTTTATCCACTTTTTATCTTTATATCTTATGTGTTTATTTTGTATTAATGTAACTACATAATTATTAGTTTTTCTATTATTATGAACTGATGGAAAATATTGTTTAAATATATATATTTGGTGTTTGGTTTGGTTATTATTAACAATATATTATCGTCGATTAATTTTTTGTACTACCTAAAAAAATTTTTTTCCACTCTATGCAAAGATTAAGTGGAAGAGAATGCTTGCTAGCATTAAGTTCGCGTATGTACAGATCTATGTACTCGTATGTTTGTGCAATAAAGAATTGTTTAATCAATCAACTGTATAGTTCACAGAGAAAGGGACAATAAGCACAAAAGATAAAAGCGATCTCTTTCTTATAACTTTTGGTTGGAAGCTTGAATTATCGTATCTAAGTAGATAAGGTACTAACTATATAAACACTTTATTCACTAGCTACTAGTTTAAAATGTCACTACTTACTGTTTTTTACATTGCTGATGTGAACGTTTCTTAATGAATAAATGAATATAATTAGAAAGAACTACAAGATAAGAAAATAAATTTATATGACACACACCGGCCAGACTGCTAATACATAAGGACAACAAAATAACACACAAGAAGAGAAAGTTTAAGTAGAATGCGAGTATAACTGACCATGTCCATCTAACAGCTATTCGAAATTTTCAGACATTTTTTGTCCAGATTCTCGCCACGGAACAAATGTTTACATGATCTATAGATATTTGTTCCGTGCCTGGGTGTTTTTCTATATACATATATTATTATAAGTAAGTAATTACAAAAAAAAAATATAAGTATTCTATCAGTTATCTGGTTCCCATAGTACAAGCTCTGCTTAGTATGGGGCTAGATAGCGCTGTGGGAAATGTCCAGCAATATTTATTTATTTATATTACTTCCGCACGACTCTGTTAGAACTTGTACCAAAACTAATAATTGGTTAATTGACTTTGCTATTTTCCTTGCCAGTAATATTCCACGCAACGGCAGTTTTCTGCCCTTAATCCATCGTAGAAGATATATAGCCGAAAATGTGTATATATGTAATTAGAGGCACTACCGTAAAAGCTTTTCAGTGCTTAAATACAAGACACACATCGTCACAAAGTTTCTCGTTCTTGGATTCGTAAGCACAATGTTAGATCCTTTGTGCTTCCGGCCGATAATAGTAATTGTCTAAGTATTTATGTTCGAGTGCCAGATTTTTACATCGCCCAAAAGCCACCGACATGGCTTAAAAATAGTCTGAAAAGGTAGCTATAAGTTATGGGTAGCATGCTCTCCGAGGCATGGAAAGCATGGAAGGCATGAAAGCGCTGTTAAAACTGTCACTGGCGGTCACTTATCCTAGTTTTGTGCCCCTAATGTACCGAATGTTGCATGCAACCTATGTTACTGATATGAACGATTAGACAAACTTCACTACAAATACTTCAGATTTTGACTGCCTCCGTGGCACAGTGGGCGTATATCCGGCTGAGACGCAGGAGGTACCGGGTTCGATTCCCGCCGCGGAACAAATGTTTGCATGATCTACAGATATTTGTTGCGTGTCTGGGTATTTTTTTATATACATATATAAGTATGTATTTACAAAAAAAAAGTATATAAGTATTCTATCAGTTATAACTTTTGAAACTATCATGGTTATTAACACTATTTGTACTAAAAACGGGATATTTACCATGAACTCAAGAACTCACAAATCATGGTAAATATCCCGTTTTTAGTACAAATATTCTATCAGTTGTCTGGTTCCCATAGTACAAGCTCTGCTTAGTTTGGGGCTAGATAGCGCTGTGTTAAATGTCCAGCGATATTTATTTATTTCTTTATTTATATATTTATTTATTCCTTTATTTATATATTTATTTATTTATAGGTGAGTCGAAAGTACGCAACTGAGTTTGAAAAATCTAGAAACGTTTCTACAACTAGCGGTCACTCATCAAAGTATTGCCTGCACCGAATGTTGCACAATCAAGCTGTTTAGAAGAACTAGTTAATCTACTACGAGCGCTCCTGTTTTAAAGTTCAACTGAGTTCGTAAATGTGTTTCTAGGAGTCCTAATAAGAATTATTGTTACTTAAGACCTGTTAAACACTAGTGGGGACTATAGCTCGTAAATTCCCAGGTTGAGGCGATAAGAGGGGAGTTTGTCACCGCTGTAGCAGGCTATTTGCCGAATAAGCCTCATTAAGCTTCCACGTCAAACACCTAAGGCGAATAAATGTGTCTGGCGTGCACCAGAAACGGTAGATGTTTACTAAAATACGGGATTGAGCGCAGTTTTCACTAAATTATTCGCAATTTTATTTTGTCCAATTACCCTGATAACATCGTTTCGATTTAAAAAAACATGTACCTACCTAATGACTTTAAATATTTTAATTTATGAATCATTATCATATATATTTTCAAACATAGGACATCGTGTATGGAGCCACATGGAGCTCAATGTCCAGCATATGGAGCTTTTGATATTAGTTTACGTAACTTCGCATTTTCTGAAATGTTTAATAGTTAACAAATATCTAATTTTAGTTCAAGAGTAATGAACAAGTTTTTGAATATATATTAGCACTTCGTTTCTAGGCTGTGTAGAGGCAGCATCACCTTTTGATTTTCTTCTTTAAACGTGACTAAGACACTCGAATTTAACCTTTAATTACTAGAATTGTGTGCTTTTCTCAAAAAAAAATACGAAACGGAAGATAATCAAGTAAGTACTACTTTATCCAAAGTAATTGGAACTTTTCCACGGCAACACACAAACACCATACATCCACCCTAATAAATTCATTCAATTTGTTATCCACACCATTCATTTCTTTTACATTTTATATATAAACGCAACGTGTGACCTAGTGACATGAATATAATCCGCCTACGCTAACTCTGCACAACTCTACGAATGGCTGATTAAAATAATTTAGTTGGTCGACTTTCGGTGTATCCAACTACTGTGGCATCCCATGAAACCAAAAGGTTAACACAGCGCCGCGGCGTTATTGTAGTTCGTCGCTGAGTGACGACCTGGTTATGGTTTTAACATTATTCAAATACCTACACAAATCTAGACAGCCAAAATTATTGTTAAAATTTAAGGAATTATGAAGACGTATAAATATTTGTGTGTGAGGGTGTGTGTGTGTGTGCATTTGTATTGATATTTTATTTTGGTTCCAAGGTATAAATTCATACGTGTTGGGTTACCTTGGGCATTGCGCTAACGTTACCACTTTTTGTTACCTACACGGGACACCGTTACCTTGGGCATTGCGCTAACGTTACCACTTTTTGTTACTTACATGGGACACCGTTACAAAAACCTAGGCGGTTGTGGTAGTAACCATGTTCAGTTACCAGAAGTTTAATAAGTGATTCACAAATTATGTATTTTATTTACAATTAGTATAAAAAAATGAACTTCTATTTCTACTTAACAGTTGTAACTTATTTTAGCTGTGCATGTGTTTATGTTGCAATCCAAATCAAAATGTTTTCTAATATTTACTTCTAAGTGGTTGTAATGTTAGGTGCGTCTAAATAAATAAAAATAAATATAAAATAAGAACATCGAAACCCAGGTTTATCGTAAAACTAACTCTTATTGGCAACAAAGTGTCTACATTTGCGCAATGCAAGTTCTAAGTCAATACGTATCGCTAAACAAGTTTCTTAAACACAACACTATTGACCTAATACTCGAATATGCTCTCTCTCGAGGGTTCACAACCTTCTACGTCTCGTTAGTGCGAGAACACTATGCACACATAGCGTGGGCGGATAATAGCTCCATCGGGATCGTACAGGAATCTTTTTATTGTCCATATGCCGTCATATGGGTACTGAGCGTCGGATCGTGAGTGCCTGACTGCCTGTACTGACTTAAGTAAATTATCTCAGTGAGATTCGGGTTATGAGGAGTGTGGTAAGCAGGGCCGGATTATCCATAATGCGACTTAGCCAACTGCCTAGGGGCCCCGCACCAAAAAAAAATGTTTCATTCGCGACATTTCCCATTATTTACATCCGGTAATGTTGCCATGGAAAAAAATATTTTATACTGATAAAAAAGTTGAAGAGTTGTATTTAAACTCATTGTAACTTATTATTATCAGCCCCTAGAGTCACACTGTAGGGCAAAGGCCTCCCTTCCCTCCTTCCACGAACCCCGGTTATTGGCTGATTGAGGCCACTCTTTCTGGTATGCATCCAGTTCATCCCTCCATCTCCGCCTGGGTCTACCAAGAGGCCGCCGCCCGTTTGGAACCCATTCTGTAGCGGCTTTT
Source organism: Philereme transversata (assembly GCA_963924445.1). Classification (NCBI taxonomy): domain Eukaryota; kingdom Metazoa; phylum Arthropoda; class Insecta; order Lepidoptera; family Geometridae; genus Philereme; species Philereme transversata. The sequence continues at coordinate 20,709,733 of OZ004342.1, forward strand.
GGCCATAGTTCCTCTGGCATACGACAGACGTGTCCTGCTCTGGGCAGGACATCATTGTACCTACTTCACAAAAATATTTTCATTCGTTGTACAATATATTGTATTGCATTTAACAAGATTAAATTTAAAATAACCGTTTCGCGTCTCATTTCTCTTTCCTACTCCATCATGAGACCTGGATCATCACTTATCTATAACTATAATATATTCATTAAGATCATTTCAATGAAAGCAAAAAGCATGAGTCGGTCTGATCGACACCACTTTTGTAATAGAAAAAATATATTTTAAAAAGTATGAAAAGGGTAAAGGAAAGGGAGCCCGAGAATTGCATTGCCTAGGGGCCCTGATAGGGTTAATCCGGCCCTGGGTAAGGTTAGGCTGGAGCATTCTCCTACTTCTTATTGACTAATTTTGTGTATACGTATAGAATTTGGATGTTTGTTGCGCAATAACGATGTCGTTATTATTCAGAAGAATATACCTAGTCAGGTCATAAGTATTGTCACACAGTAAAAACTTTTCTTTTAGAATGCTGGCCACAAAAAAGTTTATAGAATTCGAATTTCGAATTGTTCATGAAAATAAAAATGTATACTTTTTAGAATTTTACTCATTTTTAAATATGGAGTGGATGCTTAAAGAAGACCGTGTTGCAGTTATTGCGTTGCATCGTTGCGGTTACGCGCCAATTCAAATTTTTTGCATACTGTGAAAATTTGAATATAACCAAAAGATTCGTTTATCGCACCATCAAACGATACAATGAAGACTCTAGTGTAAATGACAGGTCAAGAAGTGGTCGCCCTCGGTCTGTTAGGACTCCAGCAGTGATAAAGGCTGTGAAGGCGCGAATTCAAAGAAATCCCAAACGTAAGCAGAAACTGTTGGCCCTTCAGATGGGGTTAAGCAGAACCACGGTGAAAAGGGTGTTAAATGAAGACTTAGGGCTTCGGGCATATCGAAGAAAAACAGGACATCGTTTGAATGCTCGTCTAATGGACCTGAGACTGAAGAGATGCCGCGCTTTGTTGAAGCGGTACGCGGGAAAAAAATTAGGGAAATTATTTTTTCGGATGAAAAAATTTTTACCGTAGAAGAGAGCTACAACAAACAAAATGATAAGGTGTACGCACACAGTAGTGAAGAAGCGAGCAACCGTATTCCGCGTGTCCAACGAGGTCATTTTCCATCCTCGCTCATGGTATGGTTGGGAGTTTCTTATTGGGGCTTAACAGAGGTACATTTTTGTGAGAAAGGTGTAAAAACGAATGCAGTTGTGTATCAAAATACAGTCCTGACGAACCTTGTGGAACCTGTTTCTCATACCATGTTCAATAACAGGCACTGGGTATTCCAACAAGATTCGGCGCCAGCTCATAGAGCGAAGAGCACACAGACTGGCTGGCGGCGCGTGAAATCGACTTCATCCGGCACTAAGACTGGCCCTCCTCCAGTCCAGATTTGAATCCGTTAGATTACAAGATATAGCAACACTTGGAGGAAAAGGCGTGCTCAAAGCCTCATCCCAATTTGGAGTCACTCAAGACATCCTTGATTAAGGCAGCCGCCGATATTGACATGGACCTCGTTCGTGCTGCGATAGACGACTGGCCGCGCAGATTGAAGGCCTGTATTCAAAATCACGGAGGTCATTTTGAATAAACTTTAGTGTCATAAGAATCTATGTTTTGTTAAGTTCATTTTGGTATATAAATGGTTACATAATGAATAAACTTGTTTCAATTATTTTATATTAAACATATGACAGAATTTATGACCTTGTGCAACGACCTTTTCTGGCAGTTAAGATTTTTTTAGATTAGGTACTTGTCATTAAAAATTTTCTCTAATTATATTACAATCTAGCTAAGTAGGCTAATGAGTAATTTAAAGATGAGTTCGGATTTGTTAAAGACCAAGTATGCGAGTCTTAATGTTAGAACGGGAATGACATATCCATGAGTTGGCGTTTTCCTATATTTTGATATTATCGTGTTACGAAACAAAAGAGCGCTGTTCTTTATTCTTTATTGTGTACAAATAGATTTACAGACAGAAACAGCTTACAAAATGGGTATGTACAAAGGCGAGCTTAACCCTAATAAGAGTTTTCTCTCAGCAAATCTTTGAATATGTTCTCACTGATTTCCAAAACATATTTTTAGAGCAACTTGCACAACGATGCCTAAACGTATTTAATGACTAAATAGATGTGAAACTATACAAATACATGTACGTCAAATTTAAACATGTTTAGTCGCTAAATACGTTTAGGGATTATAGTGCAAGCCGGGCTTAAAGTATGTTTCGATAATTTGTGATCCGCACCACAATTGTGTTAGAAAACAAAACTTTTGTGGTTATTTTATTTCTATTTACCAATTTTAAAGTAATACTTTGCAAACAAAAGCAATTGTATCCTCTATTATACTATAAAGTTCGTTCTTAGTTTCAGTCGTTACCTATCATCTGTTTTTGTATATTCTACTGTAATAGTGTTTCTCTTTTGTTACTGAATTTTGATCACCAATTACTGTTAACCGATGCAGTAAGTTACCTTTATAACAATTTTTTTTAAGTGAAAACTTCTTTTGACGCGTTGGGCATTTTTTGAGATGGGAAAAACCATTGAACATGCGACACTGTTACTGTTACCGACACCTCTGTATATGAAGTGAAAACTTCTTTAGGCGCGTTGGGCATTTTTTGAGATGGGAAAACACCATTGAACTCGCGACACTGTTACCGTTACCATTACCGACACGTCTGTATATAAGTATCTCGTAATTATCAAGTTTTCACTTCTGTTGGCACTCCGAGTACCACTTTTTTTATATTAAATTTAGGTTGAAAATAAACATACGATAGCGGCACTATGTATGTGAATGTTGTGTGTTATTTATTTATTAACGTTTTTCCATCGTTTGTTCCAGGTAAATACTGAATGGAGAATCTGCATCGATGGTGTTTGCTCAGCCCGCACCAATTTACACCAGAATAACTATAAACACGCATCATAAAAACACGTAAACATCAGCCTGTTATTTCTCCAAACAATGCCTCAGGGCATTTACGTATAGACAGGTACAGTCAGAACGACATTAACAATATCTACACGAATATTGAAAAATTGAATGTAACTCGTTTTCACAATTAAACGGCCGGACCGATTTCAATGAAATTTGTTACATAGATAGATCATGACCGGGATTGGGACATTTTATTATCGACAAAACATGCGTGCGAAGCCGCGCGTGGGTCAGCTAGTAAGATACATTGAAACTTGGCTAGATGTGGCGCGTGGTGATGACAGGTGAAGCAGGGCAGCGGCTGAATAGGACGTCTGATTGCGAGATGGGTAGACAATATGGTTAAAATCGCGGAACGTCAATAGTCATCCATTGACGGCCCACGACTAGCGCAGGATCGTGATGGATGGCACAAAATAAGGGATGCCTGTAGTGTACCTACCGAACAGTGATTGAAATTGGGCTGCCAAACGGCTAGTCCTATTTCGGGAAAAGTCGTGAAAACGTAACAGACAGACTGAGAGACAGAATTACATTCGAATTTATAATACTAGTGGTTCGCCCCGAACTGAGATCTCGCGAGTCTTCGATTAAAATAAATAAATATTATTTGTAATCTTTGACATTCAAAATAATGCCACGAAATAATAACTATATTACTTGACCTACAGTTTCATTCAAATTACAGGTAACGGGAGTTCATGTAATCTAGTTATCTTTTTTGGGGTACAAATTTTAGTTATTCTGGATTTCAGACTGTTGCCTATATTTGTGTCACTTAAACTACACGCATACCAAATTACAGCTTTGTGGGGTCACTGTGAATTTTGTCAAAGTTTTGTTTTTATTATGGCTCATAACTCAAAAACTACAAAAATTAAACTAAAAATAAAAACAGGGTTGAAATGTACTAACAAAGACCTTTCATCCCACTTGACCTAAAAGTCTCATTTTAATGTTTTTTTCCCCTCTTGAATCCCAATATCTCAACAACCCCCCACATTTTTAACTCATTTAGTCACACCAAAATTGTGCCATCACTACCTACCTATATACCAAATTTCACGATGATTGGATAAACGCTTCGAAAGTTATCCTCGGACAAACAAACATACATACATACATACAACGCCGATTTGCCCAAGTTGACTTAGAGATCTCGCTTCGCTCGATCAATTAGTATGATTAGTCCTAGCATAAAGTTTACATAAGCGATTTACTATTGAGAATAGTAAATCGCTTTACTATAAGAGTACTACCTCACCTGATGGTAAGTAACAGTTTTGTCAAAAATGGAACACGCTTGTCTAAAAATAACATAATTACAGTATTTTTTCAAATAATTAAGCTCAAATTTTTAATCTACTTACTTTCGTTGTTAACTGTACCTCTGAAATAATATCAGTAATTGTTTCATTTCGCTGTGTTATTGGCATCGCCCACCTAAACGTAATATCATAGAGATATTATATTTTTCCAAGCCAATGTCTTCTAATGTAACAAGAGTCTACGTTAGAGAATCATTACTAGCTTCCCAATTAATTGAATTAAGTTTTATCGCAAATATTTTCTGAAACAGGCCACCGTGTCCAAAACATTATGGTCCTAGCTCCTAAACTATAAAAAAATCGTAGAACATAGAGGGGGTGATTCGGGGGGACCACGTACCCCATCTCTTTGTCCCTTTTGGTAATCATACTGTATAAAGAAACACCCGAAACAAATATTTGTAGATCATACCAACATTCCTTCCACAGCGGGAATCGATCCCGCAACCTGCGTTCTACCCGACTATTCACCCACTGTGCCACGAACTTCATTGGATGATTAAAAGAAAATTGAAAGATGTTTTTTCTGCAATGCCAAAAGAATGTAGGGTTTCTCAGGGGCCGAAATTACTGAAACCCTCCGGCTTTTCCAATCTCACAATTACGTGATAAAATTGAAGGATTTTTTTTCTCAGTCAAATTCGTTTCATTTAAGTCTCAAAGCTCTGGGGCGAGGTTCGGGATAGAAGGCTGCTTGAATACAAGTTATGGAGACACCTTTAATTTTCATACATCAATCACAGTACTTTCATCCCCTTTTATATGTTGGTAAGTTAGGATTTTAAAACATTCCATACATTTGATATATGAGAATGTATAGATGGTCCCATCTAGGCTTGAAAATTTATGAGAATGTACTTGACTAAAATACTATTTGAAATAAGCAATGCGACATCTCTTGTCAATTCAACTAAACTGCAACGTTTGGCATTGAGCAGGTCAAAAACTGTATAAGTTTGCCTGTTGACGGAGCTAACGGCGCTTTAGTCGTAATCTGAATCATCTCACTAATTTCGACCCTTTTTTTTTTGTTGACGAGGGGGAAATCTGCAACCAGATACCCTACTGCATAGAGGGTACAGTAGGGTTATGTGAGGTTCACGGACTCGTGTACTCACTAAAACCCCCCCGGTGGCCCTCCTCGACGCATGTTGGGGGGCTCCGAGATCTCCAAGGGAACGCACCGGTGCCCACCTCGCGCTGTGCCTTTGCACGTCCAGGGGGAGGCTATCTAGCCACCCCCGAACACCACAGTGTTCACAGCAGCACATTGCCGCCGCCCTCCCGGGGCCCGTTTAACGGACGGCCGAAGCCCTCACTCCGACCACCCACGGACCCTAAAGTTCCCCTGCCTGGCAGGGGATACCACACAAAAGCCCCTTATGGGGCAGGCGCAGCGGGGCGGCCACTGCCGCCTCGCCGTCGCCTCCTTCTCCGAGCGGGATCAGCCCTCTCGCGATCTCGCTCGGCGGCCTCTTTCCGAACCATAACGGTCTCACAGAAAGAGGCCACCGCCTTCCACGCCATCTCATCTACATGGATGGTCTGGGACACGATAGGGCTCCCCTATTACGGCAAGAGCAATTTACCACTTCGCGAGGGTTTGCAAGAAAAGATCCTGCGCACCTCGGCAGTGGTTCAAATTGCCCTGGAGAACTCGAATGGTTTGATCCATTACGAGGCCTCCATGGCCTCCCGGGGCGGGCCATGGCCCGCTGGAATGGCCGCCACTGTTGAGGCCGTTCCGCTTCCCGGTGTCGGGGCTGGAGGAGAGGGCTTTTTGCCCTTCCTCTTACCCTTAGGAGGGGTACACTGCTTGCTAGATCTGACAGAGCACGGTAGCACAATTGGCAGTGCATACTCGTATCAAGAGGAAGGTTGCGGGTTCAAGTCACATCTAGGTTTGAACATTTTTGAGATGGTTTTAAGCTTAGAATGTTCTATAAGTGTTAGGATAACACAATAAAAATACTATTTGGCAAGTTAGGGTCCACGAGCCCAAATGTAATTTCATAGAATAACAAATGCTAGAACACATTTAACTCTAAGGTATATGAGATCAATTCTGCAATACACTTAAAATAAATACTTAAAATAAATAATTAAAATAAATAAATAATTAATACTTAAAATCGTAAAATCCAGTTCATCCAAAGGTTGTCTGGAAGAGATCGATTTTAGCGATAAGACCGCCAATTGTACCGCGTATCGAGTTATATGTTGTAATTATCATTTGTTTATTTACGTGTGGTATACAATAAAGCGTTTTCTATTCTATTCTACTTAAGGGCAATTTGCGCAACGATGCCTAAACGTATTTAGATGGCCAAATATGATTTAAGGAGTTGTTAAGTCATAAAAATACGTCAAATTTAAACATGTTTAGTCGTTAAATACTCTTATAATATTATAAAGAGATAAAATTTGTGAGTTTGTATGTTTAGATGTAATGGGTAATCTACAGAACTACTGAACCGATTTTGATCATTATTTCACTGATAGAAAGCTACACTATCCCTTAGTGCTACTATATTTGATAATATAATAACGTAAGAAAGTGATCACCAGCTCCGCAACCATTCCCGAGCCTTCTTTAATAGGTATTAGGATGGTATTAGGGTATCAAGGAATACTGCTTCTTATTCAGCCTTATTTGATGTTCCACTTACCAATTACGGAAGCGAAATGGCAATGGGGAAGGCAATAATAATAATAATTTTATCTTTAATTGCCATTTAATATTGCAACTGGGAGAAAGCGATAACTCAATTAGGGCTAGCATGACCGCCCTAGAAAAGTTTTCTCTGCAGAAGAACATAGTAAAATTATATTTCAGCGTGGAAAGTAGAAACATTTTTTACTGTCTCGCGAAGAAATATCTCTTGTCTTTGGTAAATAAAATATATTAAGAGTATTCTTCAGGGTAGACATCTACAATACCCCGGGTGTTGCCAGTGTCAGTAGGCAACGGTGACCTCGTACCAACCGGTGGGCGCAAACCCAGTAAAAAAATGGCAGTTTCTACCCTTCCCTAGAAAAAAAATGAACAAGGTTCTTTAATTACCGATTTAAACGGGTATTTATCGCGTATGTACCTACCTTTTTACGAAACGTCGGAATAACAAATAAAAAAGGTTACGCGGTTACATACGCGACAAAAACCCGTTTTAATCAGTAATTATGTTCAGTGATCGCGAAAGTTTCTTTAATTTCTATTTTATTTTACCATCATTTTTATGTTATTATTATTTGTATTATGCTACATTTTATATTCATACATATTTGTTTTAAAACTCGTTTATAAAAAATACATTTTTCACTACAAAGTATCTTACAAAAAACAAACATTATAGTAAAAAAATCATATATTCATTATTATTGGTATTTTAATCATGTTTGTATGCAACTGGTAGGAATTAGTTTACAAACAATAAAAAGTTAACATCTTTATAACCTAGTTTTACAAACAAAAGTATTTATTCTATTTTTCTAGGTCAGGCATGTGTATCTAGTAGAAGGTCAATTTAGAATAGAATAGAATAGAATAGAATACTCTTTATTGCACACCAACAAAATTAAAATACAATAAAAATACACAAAAATTAAGGTAAGTACAATGGGCGGTCTTATCGCTAAAAGCGATCTCTTCCAGACAACCTTTGGATGGACAGGACAAAACAAAATCAAAAAGACGGCGGTGTAAATACGAGTATATTCATAAACTTACATAAACTACCTATACTTACTAATAAACTAAATATATATACTTACAAATATAATAATATATACTTATATATATAAACTACAATAAAGGAGATAAACATAACGATAAACTAGCAGTGCGTAGACAAAGAAAGGAAATGGTTGTATACCTTAGCTTTGAAGATAGGAAGAGATTTAGATGATCTAATAGAGAAAGGTAAAGCGTTCCACAGCCGCACAGCTTGAACTGTAAAGGAGTCACCATAAAATTGAGAACTGTGGACAGGGGTTTGGAGACTTAGAGCTTCAGATGAGCGTAGATTTCGATCATGCGCCTGGTGCAAGAACACAAAACGCTCCTTTAGATAGGATGGTGAAGAAGGATTGAAAAGAATGTTAAAAAGAAGGGACAGAATATGTGCATTCCGGCGAAGACGGATAGGGAGCCACTTGAGTTTTGCGCGAAATTCTGAAACATGGTCATATTTGCGCAAGCCAAATACGAACCGAATACAAAGATTTTGAAGGCGCTCAAGTTTGCTCAATTGGACTTCAGAAAGGTCGAGATAGCTGACGTCGGCGTAATCTAAAATAGGGAGTAGAAGGGATTGTGCAAGCGTAATTTTGGTGGCGGTTGGTAAAAAGTTGCGAAGTCTTCGCAACGAGGCTGAGGACGCAAACATTTTTCGGCTGATCTCGGCAATACACGGCTCCCACGATAGCTTGGTGTCCATAATAATGCCTAAGTTTTTCACCGTCTGACTGATACCTATCTGAGCCCCATTAAAAACTACAGGTGGAAGTTGCTCAAACTTTAGCCGGGGAATCATTTTGTGGCTACCAATTATGATAGCTTGTGTCTTCTGTGGGTTTACTGTAAGGCCAAAGGATTTGCTCCAATCACAAATTCGGTCCAAATCTGAATTTATTATGCTGATTGCTCCGTTAATGTTATCAACCGTAGCTTGTGTATAAATTTGTAAATCATCTGCATACAGGTGGTAGGAAGAAGATAATTTTTGAGATATTGAGTGAATGAAAACAGAGAAAAGAAGAGGAGATAAGACGCCGCCTTGAGGGACACCAGCGGAGAGACTGCACCATGAAGAATAAGTATCTCCAATACGGATGCGCTGCCGGCGTCCAAACAAGTAACTACGAAACCAGTCAATAGCCGTTGGAGATATATTAAGAGAGTGTAATACACCGAGAGGTATATCGAAATCGACGTTATTAAAAGCATTGCTGAAGTCAAGGAGTGACAGTACTGTCACCTTCCCACTGTCCATTCCAGACCGAATGTCTTCAGTAATCTTGATGAGCGCTGTGACTGTGCTATGCCCGGGGCGGAAGCCAGATTGGTGAGGATTTAACAGGATATTATTGGATAGGAAGGTACTGAGTTGTTTAATTTTTTTTCCGATTATTAAATCTTGTCAAATTTAAGATTCGCCCGACTTGCACAACAATCCCTAAACGTATTTAGCGACTAATTATGTTTAAATTTAACGTAAATATTTGTATAATTGTATCTATGTCCATGCAGTATAAGAAAAAAAATTGATAGTTCTCTAAATCATATTTAGCTACTAAATACGTTTGGGCATCGATGTGCAAGTAGCCCTCAATCTTATGTCGATGCCTGTAAAACGTTGACGTAACTAAAGATACCTCTAGAGATCGTAATGAGACAGTTTTGACGTGAATACATTTTTAAAATTGCTTCCATAGTGGGAGGCAATTCAAAATACGAACAAACAAATAACAAAATCGGGGTATACAGTTTGCTGTTGCAGCTACATAAATCCAAAATTTAATTACTCCACTGGATAGCTAAAAGATCAAAGAATTCGACACGCTAAGTGAGGACTGTGAAGCATCGCGCGCGGTGGAGGGAGAAGCGTCGCCATTTTGAGGTCGTTTTGCTGCGTTTCGAGATTTCCATTTAGTATGACCCGAAGGACTTCTTAGTGTTCAAACATGATTATAACAAACCTAAAATAGCATATTTTATATAGAAAATATTACCTGTTACGTACACGTATTCACGTACCTATTTCTTTAATTTTTTAATGAGTTCCCCCGTTTAATTTTCAGGTGGGCTTAAACATGAACGCCCTCAAAAAGGGTGTAAAAAGGCATTAAGCGATAGGAAACGTGCAATGTTGACTGTATTTAAATTACGAGAATTGGGATACTGATCAATCCATGCACATTTCACCCTAGAAGATTGCAAATACGCAATATCCGCTATCTTTGAAAATGAAACAAGGCCAAAGCTGAACGGAACGACGCTTGATCAAGCCAAAATGGTATCTGGGAATATTTCGTGCAGATCCCAAAGGAAGTAAGGTATAGATTGAAAAAACAGTATGCGACCATCAGTTTTCGTTGTTTATCCTGTATTTAGCTTACAATCTAATCTTAATGAAACTATGAGGGTATACAGAATACCTATAGACATATCTTGAACAACTGACGGCCGTTCGGGAAGGTTCTCAAGTGAAGACCACGCACTGGAAAGAGCAGCGTAGGACGGCCCCCCTAGATGGAAAGATGACCTGTTAAAGGTTGCTGGGAGCAGTTGGGTGCAGGCCGCATAAGATCGGTCGCTCTGTAAATCTATGGGAGAGGCTTTCTGCAGTGGACGTCCTGTGTGACTGATATGATGATGATGATGATAAGATCATTTACATTCTGTCTCACCAAGGCGTGCGAAATTTTGAGATAAATTAATTTTTTAAAATGTCAAATTTACTAATATAAAAATAAATATATATCTAATATAAAAAATTCTCGTATCGCGGTGTTTGTTGCCAAACTTATCCGAAATGGCTCGACCGATTTTCATGACATTTTGTGTGCATATCGGCTAGGTCTGAAAATCGGTCAACATCTATTTTTCATACCCCTAAATATTAAGGGTGGTCCACCCCTTAATTTATTTTTGATTTTTTAGACAACCTTTTTTGTTTTTATTTTTTTATGATACAGCATTCAAAAATACATACAACCCTAAATTTTCACCCTTCTACCACCAACCCCTATTTTTAAATAGCGATATTAGTACTTTACTCAGCTAATAGGTTAACACAAAATTTATTAATTCTAGGGCGGTACGAAGTTCGCGGGGTCAGATAGAACTATACATATTTAAAAATATAGACCAAATCCCATAATTGGCCTAACCACTCGAAAATTGATGCAATTAAGCCAAAAACAGCAAAACCGGTTCCAAAGCAAGCGATTGTTTCCAAAGTTAGGGTGTGGTACAGTCAAACTGAGATACTGCTACACTTTTGATTTACGACTAAAAGATTGCCTCATAAATCACCATAAGAACACCCCGCTCTGACACAAAGCGTCGGAAAAATTATAGAATAAGAGCACGTCAAGCGCACGTCGGGTCACGCATTCATTAGGGTTCTGCCTATGTATATATATGTATATATATTTTTTTAATAACCTATACTGTCCCACTGCTGGGCAAAGGTCTCCCCCATTTCCTTCCATTCCTTGCGTTCTCCAGAAATCTCCTGCCAGTCAGAATGGAACCCATCCAGATCGTCGCGCCAACGTTTTCGCGGTCTGCCTCGTTGCCGTCGTCCTGTAGGTTGCCAGTCGGTGGAGATCTTAGTCCACCTTTCAGGGTGCATTCGAGTGACATGACCCGCCCAGTCCCATTTGAGTCTTGCAGCCTTGTACCCCACGTCGATGATTCCGGTCATAGAGCGTAGAGTAGTGTTGCGGATTCTATCGGTCCGCTTAACACCTAAAATGCTACGCTCCATCGCTCGTTGGCATACCCCGAGTTTGAACTTTTGTGAGTCCGTCAATGACCAAGTCTGAGCACCGTAGATTAGAATGGGTAAGATACACATGTCGATGAGTTTTCGCTTAAGTGACAGTGGAAGGTTGCCCTTCATTAGCTCTTTCATGGACCAGTAGCTCTTCCAAGCGTTATCGACACGACGGTCTACTTCTCGATCTTGTCTGTTCTTGAAAGAGACTATCTGGCCCACATAAATATACTCATCGACATAGTGTATCTCTTGCCCATCTACCTTGACCCTATGTTTCTTGCTATTGGTGTATATGTATATAACCATAACAAATTATTATTTAAAAAAATCCAGCTGGCATCGGTCTGCCTGTACCTTTTTTCCTAAATTGAACAATACATTAAAACATACAAAGAATACATAATGCAAAAAAATTTAATGACATTATAAATGTTTCTTTCGCGTATCTGTCAATATGTACTAAAACTTTGAACTCAATCGCAATAAGACGTTTTGGTAACCCCTGCCTCTAATTTTTATAAAAAAATATTCTTAGAGTATTAATATAAAATAATCTATGAATATGTAAATCTTCTCGCACATGGAATGGGAAAATTCCTCTACCTAATCTTCCTCTTTCCTAGTTTCAGATGTTTTGACATTGATAAGAATAACAGCGTCTACTGCTTAGGGGGGCCCTGCAAACCGGTACGCTTACCCGGGGCGGCAATTTCAGGGGCGCCAAATTCAAGTTTGAAAAAAAAAATTGTTTCAAAAAACGCTTAGCTAGCATCCAGCGCATGTCGTATTTTCGATTATTCATTTGATTTGAGGCCCTAAACCCCCGCTGGCTACACCCGATATCAGTGTAAATATCAGTGTCCAGTCAAATTGGCCCAAAATTACATAAAATGTATCCAAGAAAATTAAACTTAGACATCTGACCGAAAGCTAAAAATGTGTGTCTCATCTCATATTATACAGCCCCCCCCCCCCTCATGACTCATCGTCATCATCAACCTATAACAGTTCACTGCTGGACGTAGATCTCTCCCAGGGTGCGCCATTGAGCCCGATCCTCATCTCTTCTCATCCAATTTTTGGCAGCCACAGCGCGTAAATCGTCACTGCATCTAACTGAAGGCCGTCCTACTATTCGCTTGGCTGGACGTGGCCTCCACTCCAGAACACGTTTACCCCAACGGTTATCGGTTCTGCTGTAGATATGAGCGGCCTACTGCCACTTCAGCTTGCTGACTCTCTGAGCTCCGAGTGAATACTATCCTTCAGAGAAGTTCCAGTTTCTTTCTTTACATGCACTGTATAACTTCTTTTTATGTTTATAACTTACCCATGGTAATCTTCTTTCTCTTGTTTTATATTTGTCAGCGTGTCAAAATCAACGAGTACCATAATTTTTGTTTTGCGGAACGGAACCCTAAAAATGAAGCGGCTAGACAGACGTGTATTTACGATGCTCGAATCCCAGCTGAGAGAACGCGATATTAATTAATCCGTTCAATTAAAATTAATTATTCCACGAACGAAAGCCATTTTCTATGAAGAATCTGTTTTTTAATCATAGACAGAGATTAACTAATTGTTTTTCGTGACACAGAACTTATCACAGAACAAAATCGTAAAAACTTGGTCTTATCGCTTGGAGCGATTTGTATCAGACAACCTTAGAATGGAGATTATATTTATCGTTATAATTGGACGGTGGTGTGTTACCTACAAATGTTCACTAAAATTTGAAGAAGGAATTTATAATAATGATTGAAATAAATCACGGAAATTTTCCAAGTAAAATTTTAAGGAGTTTAATTCTTGCGATATTTAGACAGCTCATCGATTTTGTTAAATGTATATATTTTCTTGTGTAAGATGCTCATTACTGGCCCGAACTTCTATAAGCTTTACTTTTCTTAGCACATGGCTAAGGCCCAATTCTGCTAATTTATAAGAAAAACTATTATGGAACCATACCATTTTTTTTTTAATTGGATAGAACTTCGTTTGATCACAATCTCACCTGATGGTAAGTGATGATGTAACGATCATTATATAACGATTAGGATTGTTGTTCCTGTTGCTGGTAAATTTTCAATTGTGTTGTACCATACCATTGTCATAGTAAAGCGATTGGTTTAGTAGAATTGGGCCCCTGAACTATTTTATAAGGTACGTTTAAAATTCCTATACCTTTATAAATATAGATGCCATTATAGAAAAATCGGCGTGTTCACAAAGATTAACGCGGGCTCCAACCGTTGGCCAACGCCGTTACCAACGCCACTCGTCCAACGTGTGGATCTAGAAAATTTCATTAGCCCAAACGTGGATGCCTAGCAAATTAACCAACCAACGTTGGTACCGGCGGCATTGGGGCCAACGTGTGGAGCTGGCGTGAATGAAATATAATCTCTCATTATTATTTTATTGAATTTAATTTTTTAATTAATAAGTTTATATGTTGAAGACATAACCAATGAAAACATAACCCTCCTTCTGCCTGCACAGTAGGATAAACACCTATGCCTATGCCCCAATCCTGGTTGTAATAGTAATCAATCTGTATGCTAAATTTCATCGAAATCGATCCAGCCGTTTAATCTTGAAAACGTAACAAACCGACAGAGAGACGAGAGACAGATTCACTTTCAAATTTACAATATTAGTATGGATAAGGTAGGAACATAAATATTTTTAATTTTCTCTACAGATGATAAAATATTTAAATCATATTTCTGATCCTGAATTCTCTGGAGCATCCGTAATAGAATTTCATCGTTTGCCGACACTCTTCGAATTTAATATCTGTAATATTTTGATGCTCGCATTTCGTAAATTACTTTACCTATCATATTATTATTATCTGTGACCTACATGTTGGTTAACATGTGTCTGGCAGCCAGCCTGGAAGGCTTTGTATCAAAATCATAACTTTTGCATCACTCATGTTCTGAAAGTTAGTGCGATTTACGCTCGTATATAAATTTGAAAATAGAATGAGGATCATTACATGCATAATATACTAAAATGAAATACAACCTCCATGACAAATCCTTGTTGCTATCACACTAATATTATAAATGCGAAAGTTTGGATGTTTGTTTATTTGAGGTGTTTGGATCCTAGTATTAACAGGAACGTTGCGGGTTGAAGTCCCGTCTAGGCTTGAAAATTTTTTAGATGGTTTTAACTAGTAGTTCGCCCTGAACTGAGATCCCGCGAGTCTATCATAAAAACAAAAAAAATATTATTCGTAATCTTTGAGTATCAAAACAGCGCCACTAAGTAAATAACCAAATAACTTGACCTACAGTTTCATTCAAAAAAAAGGTAACGGGAGTTCATGTCAATTGGTTACACTTTTTTGGGGTATAAATTGCAGTTATTCTAGATTTCAGACTTTTGCCTACATTTGTGATACTTAAGCTATACGCATACCAAATTACAGCACTGTGGGTTCACTGGTGTACCCTGTGAATTTTGTCAAAGTTTAGTTTTTATAATGGCTAATAACTCAAAAACTGCAAAAACTTTACTAAAAATAAAAACTGGGTCGAAATGTACTAATGAAGACCTTTCATTTGAAATCTCACTTGACCTAATAGTCTCATTTTCATCATTACCTACCTATATACCAAATTTCACGATGATCGGATAAACGCTTCAAAAGTTATCCTCGGACAAACAAACATACATACATACAACACGGATTTGCCCAAGTTGATTTGGAGATCTCGCTTCGCTCGATGAAAAATCTTAGAATTTTCCGTAAGTGTTCGCATAACACTATAAAAGTACTATTTGTTGTATGTGCACATTGTTGCCTGAAATAAACGTTATATTTTTATTATTATTTACCAACAAACATCCAAACAAACTTTAACGTTTATAGTAATAAAAAATAAGACATTAGTAGTAGCTATTAGGGTGGGTTGAAATATCCAGAAGTCTGTGAACAACCAAACAACAACTTCAAGAAAAGATCGTACTCGTAAAAGAGTGCAAAGTTTGTCGTAACCAACTTCGATCGGATTCACGGCTCTATTCTGTTCCTTCAAAATAAATCTTGCCATACATATTTCATAGCTAACAACTACTTGGATAGACTAAAATACTGATCACGACACAAATGTCTGACATTAGTTTCTATCTGCATTTATAATTGAAAAGGTTTTAAGTGTCGCAAGCAGCGTTAATACTCGTACTTGTACCTACATGGTCCGTGTTTTTACGGATGATACCATGCACAGCCGACGGCCACAGACAATCACGCGCCGCACCGAGGCTCTTCCCACGCTTGTCTGTCTATGTGAATCTGAGATTTGAAGCCAATTTTTTCATGTGTGCGATAGACTTTCAGTTGCAGAAACAAACTTTAATTTTTAATGACGGCTTTAAACCCTAATCTTTCATTAAAGGATTGCACAAAAGAAAATTTAAACAACTTTTAATGTTTCATTATGTTTTAACTAATGAAACGTCAAACCAGTCATTTACACAGATTTTGCGCTGCACATAACGACATTAGCGTCCATTATCACATAATGAGCCATTAGTTTTGACAGTTCATCTTTTAAATTTTAATTGGCCAAAAATCATCCATTAGTTGTCCATTAGAGCATTATTTAATTATTTTCATCAGTATTTCAGTGCATTTCTGTGATCAAATATGTCTTTAACAAGTCTTTCATCATTGTCTGACACAGAAGTTTCTGTTTCACGTCCGCGTCGCCACATTCCAGACCGTGTCAATTTATTTTCAAACCTCGATGGAAAGAAATTTCGTGTAAGGTACAAAATTCCTAAGGATGCAGTTTTCAAATTACCAACATTCTTAATTTAGAACCAGTCCCCAGTAGTTAAATTTTGTTTGGTCGACATGTTTTGCTTAAATTTTATAACACTTGAAAATAACTCGCGCAATTTACCATCACCACAAAACAAGACAGCCCGCTCCTCGCTCACTAGTAAACATAAAGTGACAGACAACCATTCAATTTGACACGGGTTACTGTTGACAATGACAACTTGTACAAGCGTGCATTTTGTTTATACTTGTTTATGCAAAATTATTGGTAAATATCGAATAACGAAACGCATATGTTCACTGCTTTCGTTCGTTTCTGTTATTTCACAATGGCAGCTTTGTTTAATGTCGTCTTTAGTTAATGGACAATTATCAAAACCCTAATGTTACTACCAAAACTTTAGTGCGACATCATTAAAATAAAGATTTCATTAGCACTAATACCGCATTTAAGTAATGAGGTACTAATATAGAGTTTTGTGCAACTAAGTGAGAGACAGAACAACGTGCCTGGCACTAACTCGCTCGCACCTTTGAAGTTACTGCCTCGGGATGGATCCAACAAACCGCTACAGACATGTCTGCGTCCCACTGTGCGTCATCTTGTCTGGGTCCATAGAGTTCACGTCAATTCCGTCATTGAGTGTAAATGTTGACGCACTGCATACAAAATGGAGTGGAGGAATGGTAAGTGGATGCTGTCTCTCCCCGCTCATTGACAGTTATGTAAATACAAACTGTTTTGTTACGTACGACATAATTTAAAACACACATCTGGAATCGTATTAACTTATTTTAAAGGTGGGTCAATACCGGTAGCTTGAATATCTATCCAATAATCGATTTATTCGTAATAAACAATATTTACAATTAAAGGCTTTGCGACGATGCCGTTTATTCAGTTTATTAGGTACCTACTTACATGATGAATGAATATGATTTGTTTGCCTATTTTATGACTTGATATTAAGGTTGATTGAAAATTTAAAACTTCCTATGGTAATGAAATTGAAAAAAAAACGATTTTATAACAATACTTTTCATTATCTCTACCCGTTTTTCATTTAATATCGTACATAACAAAACACGTAATACAATTTCGATTTTGGAAGATGCATTTATTTATTCTATCATCCTCGGGACTAGACAACACATACTCAGACAGGGTACATACATTGATCAAAATAAGTACATACACTAAATCGTCACAATATAAACGAAACTATCCAACTACATAAAAATTTAATTTATCGTGGTAAACTAGATTCTGATCAATTTCTACGCAGGATAGGAATAAAATCGAATAAAATTGGGCATAATTCTAAAAGCCTGGCATGATGCGCGTCTTGACTTGACCTAATTTCGGGGCGTGTCGGGCGGAGGGCCGTTTCCCGGCGATTTGCCCCAAATGCTGCTCGAACCTACTCTAAAACGGCTTACGATATCTAATTCCGCTGGCAAAAAGGGAATTTTATAGCTATCAGACTTAAATTGTTGTTTGCCCTGTAGCATTATGACTAAAAATCATGTCCACTTTGTCTCGCAGATTCGTTGTACGGTAAAAGTATAATTTTTTTTTTTTTGTAATGCATAAAAACCTTGGTAATAATGTAGCAGCGTCTTCAATGACCTAGCTGCCAACTTGCAACCGGGCGCAGTATTCCCGGATAACCGCTGTGGCGCAGTGGGCGAATAGCCGGCTGAGACGCAGGAGGTTGTGGGTTCGATTTCCGCCGCGGAACACATGCTTGCATGATCTACAGATATTGGTTCCTGGTTTGGGTATTTTTCTATATAAAGAAAGAAAGAAAATACATTTATTTGACACACACACAGGACAGACCATTTAAAACAGAACAAACCTACTTACATAAAGATTTTATTGACGAAAAAAAATTATATAAAGAAACATACATATATATAGGTAGGTAAGTACAAATAATACGGTCTTCCGTGCTGTGTGGGTCAAACAGACCCCGTCTCAGCATATTACTGCTAACCATCCGAGGATAGTAAGCGGCGTTGGTTTTCAGATGGGACCCATGGGTAGCCTCACGAACGCAGAAAAATAAATAGGTAAACAGATACATACACATACATAGATACATATATACACATACATAGATACATATACGTAAATAATAAAACAAACTTTGAGAGTATACTTTGAGATAAAAACAAAAAATGTTGTGTGGGTAAAGATTTCGCTATATATATATAAGTAAATGTTATAAGTATGTACTTACAAAAAAAAGTATATTAGTATTCTATCAGTTGTCTGGTTCCCATAGTACAAGCTTTGCTTAGTTTGGGGCTAGATAGCGCTGTGTGAAATGTCCAGCATTATTATTATTAAATAACTAGCAGATTCGCCTCGGCTTCGCCCGGAGTGTTATTAAAGTAAATTAGCTTGTGCTTTCTACCAGTGAAACAATTATTAAAATCGGTTCAGTAGTTCTGGAGATTACCCATTACATAAAAACTTATCAATTTTACCACTTTTTAACTTTATTCGTATGTGTAAATAATCGTCAAAAAATAAATTAATAAGTTTGTTGTTGTTTAAAGATTCATTATCTAATTATCTATATGTATAAAACCTCTGGACCTATTTTGATGATCTTTGATTTGTTGGATTTGTCTCCGCCCCGAATAGCAGAATAACTAATAAAATATCGAAAAAATCCACGCAAAAAAACATGAAGAAAATTGATTTTCTCATACATAGATGCAGCTAATGATGGCCGATTGACAATACTACCGGCGACGTACATTGGCAGGCCGCGTCATTTGCATGTTAAGGCGGTACGAAGTTCGGCGGGTCAGCTATGTATAAAAATCTCACGTCACAGTGTTTGCAGCAAAACTCCTCCGAAACGGCTTTGACAGATTCTTATGAATTTTTTTGTGTATATTCGGTAGGTATGAGAATAGGTTGTAAAACGATTTTCACCCTTTTGCCCCCCCCCTCCCCCCTCCCCCATTTTTTAATCACGGTTTTAGTATTTTTGTATGAACAATATCTATATAATTTAACCGTCGTTCATTGACATGAAGTGTCGCGTCATTTTGAAATTTCATTCTGCATTTGATTTCTTTAATAATTTATATGGCAGAACAACGTTTGCGGGGTCAGCTAAATAAATAATAAAAATAAATATTGCTAGACATTTGACACAGCGCTATCTAGCCCCAAACTAAGCAGAGCTTGTACTATGGGAACCAGATAACTGATAGAATACTTATATACATTTTTTTTTGTAAATATATAGTTATAATATATGGAGAAACAACCAGACCCGGAACAAATATCTATGGATCATGCAAACATTTGTTCCGCGGCGGGGATCGAACCCACTACCTCCTGCGTCTCAGCCGGCTAATCGCCCACTGCACCACGGAGGTTGTCAATAGCTAGTGTATAATATAAATAATATTATTTGACATATCTTTGTTAACATGCAAGTGTCATTCTAACCAACAAATAAACATTAACATATTAAAATACAATTCTGCTTTACCAAGATATATAACAGCATGCAACAATCTATGAACTACATCGTTACTTATTTTGCCTGAGTTCCAAGTATTCCAACTTATTAACACTGCAAATCCCGTCA
This sequence comes from Philereme transversata, assembly GCA_963924445.1. Classification (NCBI taxonomy): domain Eukaryota; kingdom Metazoa; phylum Arthropoda; class Insecta; order Lepidoptera; family Geometridae; genus Philereme; species Philereme transversata. The sequence goes on from OZ004342.1 coordinate 20,730,019, forward strand.
TGTTTGTCGCCGCACGTTGTTTTCAAATTCATAATTAGAAAAGTAATTGCGAAAATTAAGCACGTAACTCAAAGATAATTAAAGAAGACAAAAGCACGATCATACTGATGAAACATTCCAGTACTTAGTTAAATAATTTAGTCAGCTCATTGTTTTGAAATTATTTATTGCTTGAAATTTAGTTAGAATGTTGCCGCCATAGATCACGTGGTTTCGACAGTTCAAATGTATTCAATTAATTATCCAAAGCAGTTTGGCATTGTGATTGCAGAGGTATTAATTATATTATTACAAAGTATTTTTAAAGTTAAGAAGCTTAAGCCTAAGCAGCTTGTATAAGAGACGTGGTTAAGTTTTGATTTACGAGTACCTAAGGTTATAAATAAAACATGTTTATAAAATAAAATAGAAAAGTGGCACTCCGGGAGTGCCGACAGAAGTGAATAATTTAGCGCTCAATGATTGGGTATTCAAAATTTAAAAGCAGACTACACTATAAATACTTATATACAGAGGTGTCGGTAACGGTAACGGTAACAATGTCGCGAGTTCAATGGTTTTTTCCCATCTCAAAAAATGCCCAACGCACCTAAAGAAGTTTTCACTACTTATATACAGAGGTATCGGTGACGGTAACAGAGTCGCGAGTTCAATGGTTTTTTACCATCTCAATAAATGTCCAACGTGCCTAAAGAAATTTTCACTTCAAAAATCAAAAAAACGTACGTAATTGGTAAGAATTTAGACTAGCATTTTCGAATACTATACATACAGAACATTCACGTATACTTTTTAACAATAGCATCACATTTCAAAATATTCCTTAGGGGTTCACTGATTCTTTGAAAGACGTCAAGAAAGTGGATGAAAACAATCCTATTCAACTAGCTGTCGGGACGTCAGATAGAAACTAACCGAACACCTACAATAACAATAAACGCGCTGGACCGAGTTTGGACAGAGACTGTTTCGCTCGGACTGGCGCCCAACATGGGTCACTTTATTTCTTCAAACTTAATCAACTTATCCCACTTCAGTCACCGCTCACCGGATCTCTGGGAGAATTATCTTAATACACGATGAATGTTGAATGTTCATTACATTAGGGATCGTCCATTAATGCCGTGAGGCTTAAAAGGGGGAGAGGGGTTCGGGACGTAATATCACAAGGGGGGTAGTGAGATACCACGTGTATTTATTTTTCGTTGTACGCGCTATTTATAACCATAATGTATGTCTGGACATTTTTATCACGGTGCTTAATTTTCCAGAATTCAATTAGATTACATCTGAATTCTGAAAATTTTTAAGATACTTTGGTTCAAAAAATTACAAGTGATTTTGGATAGGGGGAGGGGGGGCTGAAACTCACTGGGAGTTAAACTGGGGGGCTAAAAAGTTGCTAAAAACCCCTTGTTTAATGTACGATCCCTTAACTGTTGTTAACAGAGTTTGGACAAAAGATTATTTGGCACCCAACACGGGTTACTAGAATGCTGAAAAATGTACTTGAGTTACGTATGACTGTAGCAGCTTGGAGCCGTCTTGTAAATGAGATTATTGCACTTGGCTTAGTACTTTACATGGGAAACAAGAAAAAAAATTGGTTACCAAATTTGCCATACAACTTTATACACTTGCTAGATTGACGACCTCCGTGGCGCAGTTGGCAAATAGCCGGCTAAGACGCATGAGGTAGCGGGTTGGATTCCCGCCGCGGAACAAATGTTTGCATGATCTACAGATATTTGTTCCGGGTCTGGATGTTTTCCTATTATTATAAATAGGTATTTACAAAAAAAAAGTAAGTATTCTATCAGTTATCTGGTTCCGATAGTACAAGCTCTGCTTAGTTTGGGGCTAGATAGCGTTGTGGGAAAAATGTCTAGCAATATTTTTTTTATTGATACGGAGTCAGCAGTGGGGAAACGGTAAAACTTGGCCATACTCGGAGTTGCATGTCCTTATTCTTAAGAACTAGATGCTTAAATTTCTGTACAACTGCAAAAAGGGCAGAATTGTGTAATAAACTCTTGAAACAAATCGCTCCTTTTCTTAGTACGAAGGAAAAGTAAATATACCGAATGTTAGAGGTTCATTTGGCAATGTTACTTCGGTCCATTGATGCGTGGTGTGTGTTTGATCTTATCCATTCGCTCAAGAAGTGAGCGAGTCGAAGATAATATACTCTAAAGCTCGGACTATATGGCATCCGGGTCTCCCCGATACTGCGAATCCGGAGCATGTCCCGGTTGCTTCCAGGGAGTCGGATGGCCTCGGATCGTGTGTAGTCAATTCAGGAAAAATTCAAATGTTTGGTTGTGCGACGGATTGGTCAGGGACCGTAAAAAACTGTCCCTGACAAGCCCGGATGTCATATAGTCCGAGCCTAAGGTTCGGACTATATGTCATCCGGGTTTCCCCGATCCTGCAAATCCGGAGCATGTCCCGGTTGCTTCCAGGTAAAAATCGGAGTCGGATGGCCTCAGATCGTGTGTAATCGATGCAGAAAAAAATTCAAATGTTTTGTTGTGCGACGGATTGGTTAGGGGCCGTTAAAAAACGGTCCCTGACAAGCCCGGATGCCATATAGTCCGAGCCTAAGAATTTAACCTGTTTTTATTTTACAAATAACCTTTATACCTGTAAAATTCGTTAAAAGTAAATGCTGCGCTCTATAGAACCTTACAAATGCTAATTACGAAATAAAAGCCATAAACACACGATGGCTGGATTAAAGCGCCGTTGTGGTTCATAACCGCCTAAAGGGGGTTGTACGATATAGGCACCTAAATGCCAAAAACGATAGCAAAAACGTTTCAAAAACGGTTTTTTGAGCCAGCACGAAGACGTTATGTTAGCTAATTGGCGAGAGAGGGTAATTATGCAGCCTAACGACCGGTAGCAGAGCGAAAACGAGAGCGTTTCGCATCCTGTCTATATAGCTTCGGTTTATGTAAACATTTAGGTATCTCGTGTTTATATTGTTTAATAATTGTTTTGTGTTACGTAAAATTGCTTACGGATAATAGCAAACCAACGTCTCTAATATTGGTGCTGATATTCTCATTTAAACTCAATTTCCTATACTAAACATAAGTTCTTAGTTTTTTAACTAATGTTTAAAATGGACCCAACCAGATTGAGTCTAAGGAGCTAAACGGAACATTAGACCTTTTCTAAAAGATCGCCTAATCACATATGCGTGTAGGCAAAATCTTTTCAATATCCCCAAACTTTTCTAGGTCACGCCCAATAAGTTTATTCATAAAAAGAGAATTGGCAAGTTTATGAAAGTTTAGGGATGACCCGAAAGTTAGTGTGTAAGGTCCCCCGGAGGTTGTAACTTTGTTGCTCATTTACCGATCACGGTACCCGTGAGATGTTAGATAGCAAGGCTACGTTCATACCAAAGTTTATATTATAAAAACACCAAACATACGTAAATGTTACTGGTTAGGTAAATCTTAAGCTTCAGCAACACCTACGAAAGCGATAAATGTCCGAACTGCTGTGGTTGCTGGGAGCCATTGGGTACAGGACACACAAGATCGGTCACTTTGGATGTCTATGGGGGAGTTATGCTTAGAAGAATGAAATACAATGCGCGAACCACCTTGAAACATTCTGACTACTTTTGGCTTCATCCTACATAATATACTTTTTTTTTATCTAGCCTATACTGTCCCTCTGCTGGGCAAAGACCTCCCCCTCATCTCTCCACTTATCTCGATCTTGTACCAAATCCCGCCAGTCCCTATAAAAAGCGTCCCAATCATCGCGCCACTACTTCTTAGGTCTTCCACGGTGTCGCTTTCCATCCACAGGAATTAAACTTACCAATTAAAATGATTTAAAACCTATTAAGATTTCAGTCTGTCAGATTTATACACCTTCTTTACGATTTTGGTGAAGCTTAAAGATATTATAGCACAACAATATAACATTCAGCATTGTTCGTACTATTCTGTAAAGCAATAGACATTAACAACGAAGGATGGATTAGATCAGAGATTATGGAGACGGATTAGCCACAACTTGACACTGCAAACGATTCAACGCGATACAATGCCTATAGAACACTGTGTACAAAGCTTTACCGATCATTGCCCGCGAGATATCCTCCATAATCGGATACGGTAACTGGATCCGGATAACGAGGGAAACAGTGATGCTATTACGTAATAACACGGTGTAATTACTTGGTGGATTCTCGGGGGCTTAGATAAAAGTAGTGATTGGTTTTTTTAGGGTTCCGTAGCCGAACTAGGAACCCTTATAGTTTCGCTATGTCCGTCTGTCTGTATGTCCGACCAGTTACAACCGTTTTATTCGTAGAATATAAGTGCTGTAAAGAATTTGGCTGTTTTTAAAAAGGTCTTTATTAAACATAAATGTTATAAACGTATTACAGCTAAACACAGTTTAGTATAATAATATCTTGATTTACAATAACTCAGCAGGCTATAGCACCTTTATAAGTTTTTAGATAAAATTACTATTTATAATAGAGTTGCACTTTGTAAATCAATTTTCTTAATTTTATGTACTTATCAAACATAATACAGAAGTAATTACTTATTTAAAAGTTCATATGAGCACTTTGTATAGCGCGTCCAAAGAATTTGGCTTAAATATGTCATGATGATACGTTTTAGTGACACCTTGCAACTTATGAAATAAAAACAAAAAACCTCCCCTGTATGAATTTAAAGTGTCCGTTTTCATATTAGTCGAATTATTACCTTTTTACCCTGAAAATTAGGACCAGGATTGCACGTTGAATGCGTTCCTATATAATACAGTCAAAAATATCTATTTCTATCATTTCGGAGAGGGTGCGGCGGAATTTTTCAATTTGATCCCACCATCCCCATTATATCATCGGAAACCCAGATGCTCCACGGTGCGCTCCGCTACATGGTAGACATACCTCCATACGCACAAAGCGGTACTCTTCCACCTGTACATATAATGTGCACTGCCAAGGAGTGGAACGCCAGCGTTTCCTGATAACTACAACCTAAGGGTCATCATGTCGCGAGTGAATAGGTTTCTTCTAGGCAAGCGTGTCCCTTCGTAAATTACATCATCGCTTACCTTCAGGCAAGATCGTGGCCACAAGCCTATAATTTGAAAAAAAAAATGTGGTGTGGTGTGTTATGGACACGGCCGTGTGTTGTACGTGAATACTTAACAGGTAATATTTTCTATTCAAAATATAACATACGCTATTTTATGTATGTTATTAAAATCATGTTTGAACACTAAGTCCTTCGGGTCACTAAGTGGAAATCTCGAAGCGCAGCAAAATGACCTCAAAATGGCGGCGCTTCCCCCTCCACCGCGCGTGATGCGTCGCAGTCCTCACTTAGCGTAACGAATTCTTTGGTCCTTTTTCTTTGATGTTAGCTATCCAGTGGTTGAACTAAATTTTAGATGGTGATGATAGATATGTAGCTGCAATACCAACCTATATCCCCCGATTTTGTTATGATTCGTTTTTGAGTTGCCTCCTACTATGGAAGCAATTTTAACTAGTGCTTTGCCCCGAACTGAGATCTCGCGAGTCTCCCAAAAAACAAAAAATATTATTCTTAGGGCGACTTGCGCAACGATGCCTAAACGTATTTATTGGAGTTGTCAAAGCATACAAATGCGTCAAATTTTAACATTTTTAGTGGCTAATATGTTTAGGGATCGTTGTGCAAGCCGGCCTTAATATTTGACTAATGAAATAGTGCCACGAAACGATTAAGCAAATAACTTAAACCACAGTTTCATTCAAATTACAAGTAACGGGAGTTCATGTTATATGGTTACTCTTTTTAGGTATAGAAATTGCAGTTATTCTGGATTTCAAACCTTTTCGTATATTTGTGTCACTAAAGCTACACGAATGCCAAATTTCAGCACTGTGCGGTCACTGGTGTACCCTGTGAACTTCGTTAAAGTTCAGTTTTTATTATGGCTAATAACTTAAAAACTAAACTAAAAACATAAACAGGGTCGATCGAAACAGGTCGAAAATTGTGCCATCACAACCTACCTATTACTACCTAGTACTACCTACCTATATGCCAAATTTCACAATGATCGGATCAACCCTTCGAAAGTTATCCTCGGGCAAACAAACATACATACATACAACGCCGATTTGGCAAAGTTGAATTGGAGATCTCGCTTTGCTCGATCAAAAACGTATTCACGTCAAAAATAATAAAAATTTATTAAATATGGTTTTTATTGACATGTTTTTAATAAATCTCAATAAACAAATATGCGAGCTGAGTTGTCCCGGTATTCAATACCCGTCTTTATCTGTTTGCATATGTACTAGTAGGTCAGTCCGACTAACGAGAGGCCAAATAAAATAGAGATGAAACTGTGGTGCGAACTGTGAGCTTTTCGCCAACTTAATTGAAAAACAACTGGTCCCAGCTTCGAACAAAGGAAAAGGAAAACTGTCTAGAGGGAAGAATAGATTGAAATACAATGGTTAGCTGCTTAGCACCAAGGATTTACTGCTTTAGAAAACCTAAACAATGTTGGTGGCGAGTTTTACTCACGATTTTACACGCATGGTATCAGAACCTTCTTTTAAGTACCCTAGAAATGTTATTTCATCACCGATCTTATCATTTTTCAACTTTTAGTTACGACAAATGCTGCATTCGCAGTGTTGAGATACGATTGCTACTTGAATTTGATTAGATTGGACTACCGGAATTGCCTCTCCGGTTACGACTAATATACTTTTTTAATTAAAATTATGAAAATAAGTTTAGTCAAAAAATAAACGTATTAAAATAAGTTATTGATAATACTAGTGTTACTCCAGATAATATTATTCTAGTACAAAATAACAAAAGACAAAAATATTTATTTATTGATATTAATCATTATATCAATCTAGGCATTATAATAAACCTACTCAAATGCATTACAATAAGTTAATAACATTAAAAAAATAAAGTTCATTAATTAATTAATAAAAAACAATACAATTAAATTACTATAAACATTCATTAATAAAAAAAATATGATACAAATGCATCAGTAGTAATTTAAGAGCTACTTAGAACTTAACTTTTAACTGGTAACTTAATTTTTCTAAAGTTTTTTGTGAGTGAAAAATATACAACTACCCTCCTACTTCCGCTTATACCATCCACCACCGCAATAGTTACCTACATGCACGACACTGAGTGGCTGACCCAACAGACCTACCGCTCTAATTTGACCCGGCTTGATGCTCTCCTGCATACACAAATAGACCACAAAGGAGGCTTCTCGTGCTACAAGGTAGGTCAAGTTACTCTGGTGTGAATGCAACTTTCAATTGACGTTTGAAATCGAATGACACAAGAAACGTTTTCAATTTATATCATAAGATAATTGGACGAGATATAGAATAGATAGATAGAATTGGAAAATATTGATTGAGCTATTTCTTTTTATTGTGATGACTGAGCTGTTTATGCTCTGATGAGTTTTCACATGTTCATAACGTGTGTCACTAAAGTGAGTATATAACTATAGTAATAACAGATATGGATGGACCTCCCCATATTGTTTACATCATATAGCTCACGTCGATCGATGTGTGCGTGATTTGATAAACGGTGCTTCTCTGATGCTCAATGATCGCGCATTGGCGTAAATCTGTGAGTGTCGCAATTGTGTGCACGAAGTTACATGAATCGCGAATCGGTTCGATCAGAATAAGTAATTTTATTGTTAGTTCTTTTGTGTACTTTCATCATAATTCTTTAATTAGGGGTCCTTCAATCACGTGAGGTACGAGCAGAGGAAGCGGGTTAGAATAACATCACGGTTGATCACGGGGGGAGGGGATGTTTTCAAATTCACGTGTATATTTTCGGTACGACCATACGAAATCTAAGCGAGTTCATGTCTAAACAGCAATTTAAGAACAATAGAAGAGAATATAATCAAAAAATTCACCCGATGTTGGGTGGGGAGGGGTGGGGTAGTCTTAAACGTCACGACGAATTTCTGAGGGGGAGGGGGGAGGAGTAAAAATAAATAAATAAATATTGCTGGACATTTCACACAGCGCTATCCAGCCCCAAACTAAGCAGAGCTTGTACTATGGGAACCAGATAACTGATAGAATACTTATATGTTTTTTTTTGTAAATATATACTTATAATATATAGAAAAACATCCAGACCCGAATATAAAACAATATCTGTAGATCATGCAAACATTTGTTCCTCCTGCCTCCTGCGTCTCAGCCGGCTATTCGCCCACTACGCCACTGAGGTCGACGAGCCCTAAACCTCACGGGATTAAAGGACGTCCCTATATGGCGGAGACGGAGACGCCGTTATAAACTTTAAAAGTGACAGATGTCTTTACTCCCTAATCCCAATCAGCCTCTAATGCTAGAGTGTGTACCTCCTGTGTATAATAGGTTAGTACACGATAATTAGCGCGTATCTACACGGTTAATGCCTAATCGCGAACATAATTACGCACTTGAGAATACAAGATCCACCACTAGTTAACACAATACATACAGCCCTGGTTTCTTGTGAAGCATTGGCATTAATTTAACTGCCGTACAGCGATACACTCTATTATCAACAAAGGGATTATTTATGTATCTTTCGGTAATAAACAACGGTCAAATTGAGATACTAACAGAAAAAATACCAACGTAATTAAGTCAACTTTTTGACATAAATATAACCGACTTCAGATAACAGAAAAAAACCATATACTTTATTATTTTATGAAATTTCTATGGAACCAGTTTGAAAGTATTTCCTTTCTAATAAACAAATAATTTTCCAAAGCGGTTGATAAATGACGGAGTTCTGAGGTAACAATAAATATAAAAAATATATTTTGTGTTATGTTGATTTTCTCAAAAAGAGCTAAATCAATTTCGATAAAATTTATATGGGACCACCTCTGAAGTATGACAAAACAAAAAAGAATCATCAAAATCGATTCATAATTGGCGGAATGATCTCGTAACATACGTTCAAAAAAAACATAGAGTTGCATTCAGAACCTCCTCCTATTTTGAAGTCGGTTAAAAATCAGTTTCACTTTAATACTTATTTTATATGTGGTAACAAATGGAACTAAAATGTATCTAAACAAATCACTGTAAGACTGGTGGGCGAACAGATGGTCAGAAACACACTTTTTGAGAGTATAATCATACATATTACAAATGCGGATGTCAGGCTGGGAATAAGTCATTAGGATTAAGTCAAATAAACAAAATGTGGTGTATTCCTAACGAGACCACCAAACCGGTCCACTTAATTTGTTTGTTGAACCGATTTTGATAAAATTTTGTATATATTGTTATTTATATTTTGATATTTTGGACGATAGTCACAACTTTCACATCGGTAGCCATTGTACCTTCCTTCATTAAAACTTATTCCGTTCTAACACTCATTAATTTTCGTTCCACACTGCATCTAACGTTCCATTTCAACTTCATATCACTGTCAAAAATATTTTCAGATGAAGAGTGTGCCAATTTATTTTAAACTTTATGGTCTGACAATAAAGCATACATCGTAAACATATTTGAGCGCACACATCATAAGAAGTGCCAGCATAAAACAGCTCCCGAGCATGACGTCTTGTCAACCACCCCATTACCTCTAATATTCCCTTAGCTCTAGGGGTTCCTATGAAACTTTGCACATTTTAAACAGTTGCCTTTAGAGCCCACTTCGAAATTCATCGTGTATTTAAAGGCCGGAAAGAGCTTTGTTTAACTTTTTGAGCGGTTTAAGGCACGCCGTCTGAGTAGAGAAGTGTTTTAATACTAAAGGTAGTTTAATTAGCGGTCATGGTACCTCTGCCAGTACCAATTGCAGTTTTTTTCAACCCCTGACGCAAATGTGTCTGTCTGTTTGTCTGAGACATCGCTCCCAAACGGATGGATTGATTCGCGATATTTTGAAATAGTTCTATTACTTATACTAGTTTGAAGTAGGTCTATTTTCAGTGGGATGGTTCTTATTATGCTACATACGATCACTTTTCATCGTCAGTTTTAACTTTTCAGTCAAAACTGTCACTGAAAAGTGATCGTATGTAGCCGCATTTAGCTACTCGTAGTATATATGACAAAGATCAGGTCAGCCGATCCGAAGATTATCAGCATTTTTCCTTTTTGGTGAAGGGATCTCAGCTTTTAAATGGAAATTTTTCTTTATCTTTAATTTCTTTAGAAATTTCTAATTTATACTTGCTAAAGTGTTATCCGACAATTAAGGGAACGTTAAAAAAATTTAAATAGAAATTTCAAAAAATTTCACTTGGAACAAGACGGTATTAAAATTGCATTGCCTCACAGGTTACGATCAACTAAGACTTGGCCTAGATGGCATTGTATGAGTTGAGACATAAAGATGAAAAGTCTCACGTGTCTGCCACTTTACTGGCAACCATACCCTTCAAACCGGAGCACTGTTGGGTGGTGGCAGAAATAGGTTCCGTAGTAGTAAATCTCTGGGACGAATCGAACTCGGCTGGACAGCGTTCAGAAAACTACGTGACGTACGATGAAAGTGATGACCAATAATGACGTATGGTACAGAAACGTGGTCTTACACTACGGGCCTCATAAGAAGGCTCAAAGTCGCTCAGCGTGCTATGATAAGTGTTTCTCTACGAGATCGAATTAGAAATAAGCAGATTCGTAGACGAACCAAAGTCACTGACACTGACAAAGGATTTGTAAGCTGAAGTGGCAATGGGCAGGGCGCATAGCTCGAAGAACTGATGGGCGTTGGGGCAGAAAGGTTCTCGGGTTGAGACCATGCACTGGAAATCGTAGTGTAGGATGGCCCCCGACTAGATCGAAAGACGACCTGATAAAGGTTGCTGGGAGCGTTGGGCCGCACATGATCAGTCAATCTGGAAATCTATAGGGGAAGCCTTTGTTCAGCTGTGGACGTCCTAAGGCTGATATGATGATGATGACATCTCTGGGACGAATTCTTTTAGAAAGAGCTCTGCTATTGAACTTAGGTTATTGTTATGTTGTTACTTGGTTGACCTTTTATTTTCGTTTTTTTTAATGGTATGTGTACATATGTTATGGTATGTGTACGTGCATGTGCACAATTTGTGGTTAAATTTGTGTTTTAGTGCACGGTTTAGCCTGTACTAAAACTAATTGCTTAATTACGAGGCCACAGCTTTAGGAAACAAAGCTTACACAACCTTTAAACTAGTTTAGGTTACTAATAACTAGCAAGCGGGATTTCGTTGTTTTAAATTTGAATTTAAATTTGCTACTGAATGGGTAGCAAATTTAAATTCCAACGAACACAAACTCCGGTCTTACCTAGTTAACCTGTTTGGACGGTATTTAAGTGATAAAGTGGGTATTTTACCTCTTTTTGTAAATTGTAGCTTGTAAAACATTTTAGCAATTTTATAGATTTTAATATAGCCTTTTCGATAACCAAGTAAATATTTCCTATAATATTTATCTATTATTCTAGGTTGTTTATTTCAATACTCAATACATTTATTGCTTTCACATGGTGACCAAGGTGTTATGAGTAGTAGGTATATTGTTTCACATAATGAACCCTGGCAGGGTATTGCAACAGGAAGGCAGACCATGTTTTCCTATATAAATAGGTAGGCATGCTGTTTACACTTCACAATTTATTCGATATTTGAATATATTATACTTTGCAGATAGGGTAACAATTACATCTACTTATTTGATTATTATTATCCTAACATAATAACGTAATAATAATGATTCAATTAATTATTGATATTGATTAATTTTATAATGTCGGTTAGTACTTAATAATTATTATTTTTATTGGGTTTTTCAAAGTTAACTTGTATTTTGTACATTTTACTATGTATAATAGGATTAAATATGTCAGTTCCACCAAATTACATCTAAATTAGTTCGGATGTCAAATTTGACCGACAACAAATCCATTCACATATACCACGAATTACGAAATACGAATTAAATTATACGAAGAACTTAAAGTTATAAAAACTAACCCAGGCTCCATGTAGTGGTAATAATGTCACTAGAAGAAACTTTGTGTAACAGTTTTAAGTAATAAGTTTTCTGATGAAAAAATACCTTTTTAAAAGAACCTTTTATAAAATTCATAATAACTGCACGCAGATTCAAATAAGTCCAAACACTAGCAGCTTACTATAATCCATTTAGAATTTCCACGGTACCATATTATTGCAGTGTCACCGAAGTTATATAATTATGAATTCTAAGTTTCAGCTCGATCGGTTGGAGAAACTGGTTTAAAATTCAATTGCAAGATTTGACCTAAATTAACAAACATTGCAAGTTAAATAAAAGCTTCTAAAAAGTATCCAGCGTCGTCAAATGTTGTCTTTTTAAACATTGTAAGTGTAGCTATGGACACTTCTAGCAGGCTCATTTCCCCAGGTACTTGGAAATGGCCAGAGATAACCAACTTTACATTTTAACCACCTTCGACCTTCCGCATTCATTTATCGTCATCTCACGATTACGCGCGGTACAGAGAAGGATGCCACGATGCAGAATTATGAGGTTAGATAGGGATGCTGTATCGGATTTAGGCTTCCCCTTTACACCCTTCATGAACGTTGTAATGTATTCCAATATAATCATACCGGTACGAACGTGGAATACTTTATCTGGAAGTTGCTGATCCTTTCGAGTGAAAAACCAATCTTTTTCATTGCTTTTACAGTGAGGAGTCGAGTTATGGGGTACTTAAAAACGAGGTTATCAAATTCAGAGCAACATATTTATATTGCAAATGAACTAAATGATACGATAATGATTATTTCATCGAAACTGATTACATTGATACATACCTACATCAAAAGTTTCAAATTAGATTCACACCACAAATCAGTCGCTCAGTTATTCAGTTGATTCGCAGTAATTCGCACCATTCGAATCAGTGGCGACATGTTTTCAAGTGAAATAATATCACAACTAAATATTTGGGAGTATTATTTTATCAGGAGAAAAAACCCACTCAAAGACCGCCCCTAAACATAGATTAATATGACCGTAATAAACCTCCGTAAAGTATGTCGGGTCAGTGCCGTATCCTAAAACAATAAATAATATTTTCTCATTACTCGGCGCTGGACGATGTTAGACTCCGACCAGCACGGCACTCGTCCACACCCATTTATTTCCATTTGCCATTATTCCGAGTTCATTCATACTTAGCTAATGATAGTCCGCTGAACATAGTTTTTTTTTTTTTTGCTCTATGTACTCGTGTTGGCCTAGTTAGGCTAGGTAGGTAGGTAGTAGATTTAATTTGGGCTCAAAACTGGATCGTGCACCAATGGATCTTTCTATCCAAAAAATGTATGTGCGCATTTACAAGTGCCTAAAAATGTAAAGAAAAATATCGTGAGTATATTTAAATTGATCGAGCGAGGCGAGATCTCCAATTCAACTTGGCCAAATCGGCGTTGTATGTATGTATGTTTGTTTGTCCGAGGATAACTTTCGAAGCGTTGATCCGATCATCGTGAAATTTGATACATAAGTAGGTAGTGATGGCACAATTTTAGTGTGTTTAAATGAGCTAAAAATGTTGGGGGGTTGTTGAGATATTCGGGTTCAAAAGGAGTAAAAAGAGGAGGTTCTCAATTCGGTTGTTTTTTTTTCTTTATGTTTGTTAATTCATGACTCTCTCTAAAATTATTTTTTTATTTGAAAGGATACATTTTCAGATTGGTGTCATAAATATTTCATTAAAATCAGGTCAGTTGTTTTCAAATCAAAATAACTGAAAAAAATATATAATCCAAGTAAACGAAATTGCGTATTTTGCTTTCCTGTGACTTTTTATCTGAAGTCGGTTATCATTTTTTTTAATGTTTTTTAGTTAGTTATGTTTTGAGATATTAGAAAATACATACTCGTAGCTACAGATACGATACCTTGTATCGGCAGTTGGGGAAAACAACTTAGGTACCTACACAAAATTACATCGCAAGTATACGAGCTAATTTAAACAGACAAGATTGATGGTGGAGAGTACATGCGAGACTTTTCGTATGTACCTTATCTAGTATGCCTTTATCCAACTAGAATACTAAACAACATGTTTAGAGATTCATTATCTGGTAGAATGTTAATTGAGCTTAAATTGTATCTGCGAATAAATGATCTTAATCTTTATCAATGTTTAAATTCTGTATAAATAACCTTTTAGTTTTTAATTAAATAGTAGGAAATTCGTTTTAAAAACTGTTAAAAATAGATTTTGTATACCACGCACGATTTTTTTTTTTAGGTATGATAGCTTACGTATCCTTATTTGCTAATTGATTCTGGTAGGCGTTGACCCCCATATTTGTTCTGTGTTCCGTACATAAAATCTGAATACTTTTGCAAATAAAATCATACCAATGTTTTATTAGTTACTTAGGCAATGTTCAATAACTTTGTACAACTTTTTAAGCTCAACTCATACCCAGCAGCGCCATCTAGCCGTAAACCAAGTGTTTACACTACCTGTCTTAAGCTCCAAACCTGAACCCGACGCGACGCCTCCCAAACCGCACTCTACCGTGCGATTCACAAACCTTCCCGCAAAACCTCCCCATCTATCGGCGGTTGCGGGAATACAACATCTCTCCCCTCCCCCTAGTCGGGACTGGTCACCCCTCCGCAGCCTATCGATCTGCGCCACTACAACTTACGCAAACCGGGTATAGCTCGCTTTAAAAATTCAAAATTCTCTGTACAGGACGATCAGGCCTAATTGGAATAACTTGTGATAGTGCGCAATCTTTAACCGAAAAGTAAGTGTCTTCTATTGATAAGTGCCGACGACTTTCATTCACTCTTCACCCATTCATGGTGGCATAGAAGAAAACCAATTCAGTGATTTATTGCTCTTTACCCTTATTTTGATGTGTTTATGATTGGGCCTTTGTTTTGGGGTAATTCTACTTGATATAACTAATAAAGATAGGAGAAGCAGAGTGAAAAACTAGGTCATTGATGAAAATTTAATTCAGTGAATGAACTTTCTCGAATGGGTTGTTTGGAACGCCATGATGGGCCATCAATATTATAGTTTGTTTACCGAACGTTTTTATATTTAATGCCTATTGCTATTGACTGAGCAATCCATTATTTATGAATGTAGATAGAATAAGGTTCACAGACACAGCTGAAAGACCTTTTGAACTCGCATGCTATTTACTTTGACGTCATCTTACTGACCCAATTCTGCAGTGCTCTATAGTGTTACATTTAATATTCTTCTATGTGAATAAAGGTAATAAAAAACTTATCTAGTGTGGTCATTATAATGCCTACTTCATATTTGGTAGTATTTATACTTCATATTGCCAGCTGGGAAATCTCTACATCTTATGAATCTAAAATCGTCTCCACCGACAGCCGCCCGGCCTCTGACCCTCACAATGTCATGCTTGTTCATAATTGATTATCTAATGGCTCTCTATCTACTTTTTAATCTATTTGTAATATGGTAGTATCGAAATAGTCAAATGACCAATAATGAGAAATTAATTTATATTGTACTTATCGTTATCCTTCATTCACAGTCCACTGTTGGATTTGTATCTCCTAATATGCATCACTAAGCGATCTGTTTGACATTCTCTTCCTACCTGTTTAATCAAATATATTTATCTCAATTTCAGGAGGGTATCGACGCCACCGGCAGCTCCCCAGTGATCACGAGCTTGGAGGACCACGACCAGGTCGATCAACACGAACAACACGACCAGCCCCTACCGGCCAAGGAGTCGTACGCTGACGATGACGATGACGGCTCCGGCGTAGAGCCCGACGAGAGTTCAGGGTCCGGCTGGGGCGCCGGCCCCGGGCCCGACGACGAGGACGGACGCGGATCAGGTGACACCGGCAGACTACCCATCGATATACCCGAAGATGACGAAGACTTTGTCCCCAGGCACTATAACACGTACAGTGCCGCTTCATCTACCGAACCGCCGGTGTACATCGAGACCCCGGAGCCGACTCTCCCGGTGGAAACGGTGCAGCCTCAGGAGCTGCCGACCCCGCCTCCCACTACGACCGAATCACCGATCCTTAGAACCAAGCAGTTCAATGTAGACGTTCGTGAGTAGTGGCTGACGCATGCCAGTTTTTATTTGCATATTATTTTAGTTTTTGGAAGACTAAAAGTTATATGGAACAGAACATAGACTTAGTTAAAAGATTATGTCGATTCAGATGCATCAAAAATAATTTATCGTTTTGACAAATCAATGCACTGGAGCTATATGTTTCGTTTTCCTGGCCACGGGTTGTCTAGATAGAAAAAGAAAACATTAGACTCGTATTTAAAATTATTACTATTAATTTATAAGTGACTAAACTCTTTTAGTCTTCCACACGAGTAGATGTTTTACATATTTTAAACATGACCATTGTTTTAATTTGATCGCCAGTTTCAATAAAAAAAATTATTTTTATTTGAACAAAAAAAATAAACAAGTATTTACAAAACACAGTAAAACATTTCTGAATCAAAATCGAATGCAATGTTATTGAAGCTGCTGACATTAGTCTTAAGTCCAGATCGCTGCAAAGCATCCCCCTTAAGTCTCTGCAGCTATCTGAACATACATACTATTTATTATTAGATAGTCCATACATCAGTCTAAAACTATAGAACCTAATTTATAAAAAACCCTTATTCTTATTCCTTTTCATACAAAACTATGGACCATGGATGGAAAGATACTGAAAAAAGGTTGACAGTAATTATTTATCGCACTTAACTAAACAAGTTTTCTTTTTTTGTTATCAAGACACTTGCCTTAAATTTCTGAAATCTTACAAAAATAATAAAACCACGACAAAGATAAAGCAAGAATATAATTTTGAGGAAATATATTTCGGTACTTAACAGACAAGCGGTCACTAACATCATTAACAATAAACCGTGACGTAAAATTTAATTATCATTGCTACTGTACCTACATAGGTACTATTCTTATCCACATTGTTTCACCAGCGCTCAATATTCGCACATCCACTTGCCAGTTTCCTCTTAAGCCGACAGTCGACTAGTTACTATCACTATACACACATTCAATCATAATTGTTTAATATTTTTTTAATTGTTCAATCTAATGGGGATATTGGTAAGTGTTGCCGTGCTTCCTCCAGTTATAACTTGCATGACCTCGTTACTATCATGCAATGTAAATCACTTTTAATTATTCCTTCTATTGTATCTTAGCATGTGTCTAGGTTAGCCAGAGAGTTTTTGTAACTTCATCTCATGACCCATTTCAGCTTACAGTATTCATTGTTGTTGTGTATCCATAGAATGTATTCCATTGGATGCTTTTCATGAACTAGTTGTCTATCCTCTTCTATCTCCACTGGTCCTTCCTGTAAGTCTTCGTCATCGATTTATATTACAAACCTACCTTGTGACACCTCGGTTAAACCCTATACTTCAATTTTCATTAATATTTTAACTTTAACAAAACCAGGCAAGCATACGCTTACAACTTGACTCGGGTACTTATCTAACAGTGGGAACATATATTTTTATTCCATAAAAATACGAGCGTGTGATATTAAATATGTATTAAATTTATAGGTATTTAATTTACCCAAAAAGTGGTCGTTAATTTGTGAAGTTCCTAAATGCTAAGATGATATTATTTTGTTTTTGCAAAAAAATATTCTATATAATATGAGTCCTCGAACTAAAAACCACGTATTACTCATTGTTATTAAACTGGCACATGACAAGCATAACAAAATAAACATTTTCAATAGTCTCTATATTAATATTTATAAGTAACCATATACTAATCCATGACAACATAATATTTCAGCAAACGTACAAAAGCCTAAGACAGAGTACGAAGAGAAGGGGCGATCTGGCACTGAAGAGCAGCCCGCACGCCCTGAGCAGACTGACATCAGCATCTCAGGAGAAGACTCGCCATCCTCACCCGTAAGTACATTTGCATTCTTATGAACTTTTTAATTTAATGGAGACGGATAAAGGAGGCCTTTACCCAAATTAAATTAACAAAATTAAAATGAGAATGGTATAATCAATAATAATGTGGAATAATGAATATTGTGAGGTAGTGACTGTGAATTATTTGTTTAAAATGTATTTTATATATAATTTGGGGAATAGATGGCTTATTATTAATTTAGGTTGTACAAATAACTTCGTGGGTATTTTGTTTAGACCGATCATAGCCAACTATGATTTGGACTAATGTTTTTATAGTAAATCGTTTTTAGCTCTCTATTAGATAGAACGTTCTTTAAAGTCACTTATATAATTGATCGAGCGAAGCGAGATCTCCAAACCAACTTGGGCAAATCGGCGTTGTATGTATGTATGTATGTTTGTTTGTCCGAGGATAACTTTCGAAGAGTTGATCCGAACATCGCGAAATTTGATACATAGGTGTGTGGCACAATTTTGGTGTAACTAAATGAACTAAAAATGTTGGGGTGTTGTTGAGATATTGGGGTTCAATAGGAATAAAAAAAAAATAATGATCAAGTGGGACGTCAAATGAAAGGTCTTCATTAGTACATTTCAACCCTGTTTTTATTTTTAGTTTAATCTTTGTAGTTTTTGAGTTATTAGCCATATAAAAACAAAACTTTGACAAAATTCACAGGGTACACCAGTGACCCCACAATGCTGAAAATTAGTATTCGACGTAGCTTTAGTGACACAAATATAGGCAAAAGTCTGAAATCCAGAATAACTGCATTTTGTACCCCAAAAAAGAATAACTAAGTCTATATGAACTCCCGTTACCTGTAATTTGAATGAAACTGTAGGTCAAGTTAGTTGGTTATATATTTCGTGGCACTATTTTGTCAGTCAAAGATTACAAATATCTCATTTTGTTTTTATGGGAGACTCGCGAGATCTCATTTCGGGGCGAACCACTAGTATAAATAGGCGAAACTAGCATTTTCTTCCAGCTGACCTTTGCAGTGTTAGTTACTCATAAAAAAACATTTACATTATGATCGGAAACCATATCAAGATAATCATTTTAGGGTTCCATATTATTTTATAGATTTGTATACTGGGTTTAATAGAGCGCCGAATTTTTTAGATATTTCTATTAGAGGCAGTTTTCCTCAAAATTTGTCGGCGATTTACAAGTTATTTTTGTTTATGATGATGAGTTATTCTCTAGTATGTATTTCTAGTATTCAATGGTTTACAACTAAGAGTATACGCCTTATAAAATGCTTTATCATTTACGAGTAGGTGAAGTTCATTAACAGGAATGTTTCCTGTTTACTTCTAAACTCTGGCCACTACTAAAAATCTAGCAACTTACCTACTTATTAATAAACTATTGGATACAATCAATATATTATAGAGAACAGAATATACATTTTAAAATGAACAATGACATTTATTAAATACCGTATAAGTTATTTTTATCCCTCGCATTCGTGTAATTTATATCTAATTATAATATGTATCGTGTTCCAGGATCAAGATCAGGCGGGCAGCAACGTGAACAGCGAGGCTCGGCCGCCGGACAACGTGGTGTTCACCATCATGAACAATAAGGTGGAGGACCGCGCCACCAGCTTCTTCGCGCAGCCGGGCATCCTCGCTGGTAAGCTTTCTCTAACGTTTTATACTACTATCGCGGCTTCGCACGCGTGGTTTATCAATAAAAACATTACCTTCCTTCTGCGCAGTTGGGTAAAAAGTAGCGTATGTCCCAATCCCGATCATAATATACCAAATTTCATCGAAATCTGTCAAGCCCTTAAGTCGTTAAAACGAAACAAACAGATAGAAATACAGAGATACTCGTATTTTCGAATTTACAGTTTATGTAGGATATTAATAAACAACCAGTAAACATGTTTGTTTCCTTTTCAATACAATTTTGCTAATTAGTGTTATCGTGTACTCGGCGCATCACTAACGGCTCCCATAAGGGCTGCAAGATAGCAATATCATCGTCGCTAGTCCCACGTTTTATGACCTCGCCTGCCAGGAGCGTTGGCGTTCTACAATTTAAAGAGCTTCGTTTAACCACGACAATGTCTACTTTTGTTAATTTGTAACCGCGTTGGGAATCGAACCGAAACGAACATTTTTGCAAAAACGTTTCTTCTGTTATTTTATTTAGTTTGAAAGTGACTGGACTGGCAAAGCAAACCGATGGTTTTATTTTGCTTACGGCTTGTCTCATAGCTTATATAGGTATTAAGTAGTTAGCTCCACAATAACATAACCCCAGGCTACGAAACCTCATCTAAAAAACATTGTCAGTAAGAAAAGAAAAGTTTTCTCTGCAAGCTGTATCGTCTATTCAACAACTCCTCATTATCATCCTATAACACTGCTGGACGTAGGTCTCTCCCGGGATGCGCCATTGAGCCCGATCCTCAGCTCTTATCGCCTCAGCGCGCAAATCGTCACTTCATCTAGCCGGAGGGCGTCCTACTTAGGCTTCCTACACGTGGTCTCCACTCCAGCAACCCGAGTGCGAACTTTAATACTTTTACTATAAAAAGTTTTCGAATACCTTATTTTCTATGGAGATGTGAACAGCGCCCCTAGCAGGAAGTATAGATATTGGCTGTTACAGCGCCATAGAAAATGAGGTAACTTTATACTTTATAGTAGTTTATCGAGCGCAATGTTCGCACTCAGCCTACCAAACACGTTTACTCTAACGGTTATCGGTTCTGCGGCAGATATGACCGGCCCACTGCCATTTCAGCTTGCTGAGCTTCTGAGCTATGTCGATCACCTTGGATCTCTGTCGAATAACCTCGTTTCAACAACTCCTGTCTAATATCAAGTAGTTTAAAATAACATCATATTTATCAAATTTCAGCTGTGATCGGCGGCGCGGTGGTCGGTCTGCTATGTGCCATCCTAGTGGTAATGTTCATAGTGTACCGCATGCGCAAGAAGGATGAAGGCTCGTACGCCCTTGACGAGCCCAAGAGGAGTCCCGCAGCAGCCTCCTACGGGAAGGGACACAACAACCGCGAATTCTACGCGTGAGACGACTCAGAACAAACCTTGCCACGTGTTTACTAGCCAACGTACCAACCCCAAATGAACGGTACTCAGCGGAAACGGAACCACTATTCAAACTTCGAAGATAGTTCCATCCGTTCAAAGTCAAACGTTTTACTTTTTTATTTTCCGAACGTGGCTAAACTTGTTCTGTGAAAAATCGAAAATAGGCTGACGAAATTTACTTTAATACTTGGAATCGTGTACGGATTGTACTGTAAAGTGTACAAACTATGTACAAAATTATCATTTGTCAGAAAGATGAGGTGAAGTGGAGAACGGAAATTAGTTGATGTAAAATATTTACCTATCGTGTTTTGAGACCAACTTTTATAACATGCTGTGTGAAAATGTTGAATGAGGTTAATGTTGAAAATTTAAACTTCGGATCAGGAACTCCTTAGATGTTCTAAATTTTGGTTGAATGATATGAACTATCGTTGTTCTATCGACGATATTTTGTTCTTATATTAATTTTATTGTGCCATTCGCTTTCCTTCTGTATATTGCAATTTCCTTCGCCTAGACTAAACTTTAAATCTTGGAGTTTATGGACACGTCCATATCTGTGTTTTTAGTGTAAAGTAACATTGTAGTTGTATGTAAGTATAACTTCTCTAAGGTTTTAATAAATTGTTAAAGATAAGTAAATACATACTTAACAATAAAAATACCTGCAAAAGTAGTCCGATTGATTTCGTTTTATTATTGTCTATATAAATATTGTTTCTCATTGTTGGGATGGATTTTTTTTATATAAACGATACCTTCATTGCATTTCTTATTAGTGACAAATTGTTATCATAAAAAAAATATTTCCTGGAAATTAGTTAATTATTTTTATGTCTTATTACATTTATTACTTATATTTTTATGAAAAAAATATCTTTGGTCATGCAAAATGTGCACACAATCTCATAATTATAGAAACACATGTATTGGTATGTTTTCTTATCCATAGTCACAGTTTTTGTGCTGTAAAGTTAACCTTAGGTTGTGCAACAATATGTTTATCTTATTTACTTTGTGCCATCCACGTGTCAATTTTACTACTTTAAAAAAACACTTTAATCTCTGATAATCTATTTGGAGAATGTCAAATAATTTTACTTGAAGACCGATTTAATTTAATAAATTATTTTATATTTAAATCTGGGTTAGCTTTATTTTAAGTAACGAGAAAAAATTCGTAGCAACTTAAGTAAACTTAAGATATTTCGTCGAATATACATATATGCAGCCTAAAATCTTTTAAGAGTACAGGTCAAAATGTACTGAACCGTGTCAATAATAGAATCATACACTGCAATGGGTACTAAAAATTGCATATGAAATTTAAATTAATATGCATATGTTATGTAACTTTTCTATAGTTATATATTTTACTCCTAACCTTAATGGTTATACATAGGTGACATAGCTAGGTGTTTTCAATTTAATTTCGACGTAATATTGTAAGCATCTCGTGGGTAAGTTTAGGTAACATATAGCTGAGTTGTGTACATCTAGAGCCTCAAATCCATTTCAAATTATATGCTAAGATATTACAGTTTTCTGAATTAAACTGGAGAAAATACATTCGTATATATTTTGTTGGAACAAAATTATATATGAAAAATGTAGTTTATTTCAGAAAAGTCCTGATAAATCTTATCCAGACAAAAGACATGATTAAAAAAACTCTGGGTCTGAAGTTTTACAGTCTACAATTAATCTTTTAACTTAGTGTTTGTAATTAATATCTTTCTCTGATTTCACAAGGCTGACTAAGCTGGCAAGACCTCTAATTAATCTATCTCAGGCAATACAATGTTCTTTCAGCCCCGGATCTAGATTTTTTCTTAACCGGGGCAGAAGCTTGATGTGGCGCCCCCTCTCCTCCAGAGGCGTTTGAGAAGAGGGTGGGAGGAACCTTTTACTTAAACTTTTAAAGCGTTCCAAATAAAATGAACAGTCAAGTGAACTATATAGGTGGATGCTTTTTGAAGACCAGTTTCTTTTACAAACATGTTTTGGAAGAAGAATTTGACGCCCCCAAACATTTTGTTTTCACCCTCCCCTAGATTCGGATTTGTGTTCTTTACCCAGCTCATGCTGCAATTTGCCATCAGGCGCTATATAAATCAATTGATAGATATTCGAATAATCATATTGTATTGATCATATTTAATTGATAAAGGCGTCCGTTTTTTTAAAGTATAGAACATTCCTACTGTGACCTATGTCATCACTATTTGTATGTAAAATACAAACCAAGATAAATCGGTTTCAAAACATACATTCTTGTCCCTACACAACTTATTACCTACATTTTAACTGAAGAAACGTTGTCTTACTCAGTTATAGAGTTTGATCAAAAGTAACTAAGGAAGAAATTATTTCATATCAGGTGTTGCAAGTATATAAGAAATGTTTTGAAATGGCTTAATCTTGTGGTAGGATCATTAAATATTTAAGAGAGCCAAACGCTCTAACTTAGCCTAAGTTTTGTAATTATAGGTAAGGATTACATAGTTGTTGTAATTAATACGAAACGAATAACCAAATATAAGCTAACTTCACGTTACATTTCTAACAGTTCTATATTTATATTTATAGTTATATTATATTTATATTTCTGCAATATTTCTACATACTTCAGTTCACTTTTTCAATTATTTATTTGGTGCTCAAAAGTAATTTATCATTAACTTTGTAGAGTCGTCAATAGATGGCAGCACTTTCTTGAAATAACAAATCGTTTAGTAAAAATGAATTTTATTGGAAAAAGCTTTCGAGGCTTTAGTTGGAAATACTAATATTATTTCGTGTGTAATTAAATTACTGGTTACTTTTTTGGAATCTGTATTGTTCACAAAAAAGCAATTTTTAATTATTTTTTTTTTCAATTTTTTAATTATATGTATGTAATTTAGCTTGGAAATAATTAAGGCTAAGGTAGGCATAATATCTATTGATGTCCACCTTGTAAATAATTCTCCTTTACACTTAGGTAAATATACAGAATATTATAAAATGCTTTGTTTTATTTCCTAGGTCCTTTAAATCCTCTTATCCTGCCGCCACACTATCGGACTTAGGTGAATGTTCGTGTTGTGTGTCTCTGTATTTAATGTGACGATAATAAAATAAAATAAATATTGCTAGACATTTCACTAGCCCCAAACTAAGCAAAGCTAGATTAAATAGCAATGGGAACTAGATTAGATAAGTGATTGAATACAGTATATACTTACAGTTAATATAGGTACAACTTTTGGACAAACAAATTTTGGAAAAAACACACATTGGTTCCGCGGCGGGAATCGAACACGCATCTCAGCCGGCTATTCACCGTCTACGCCACGGAGGTCATCACGAATGATACAGATAGAAAAAAACATATAAGTAAATAAAAATTACAAATAAAATAGAAAATCCGTGCGAAGCCGGGTTGAGTCAGTTTAAAAAGGAAAGTCAAAAATGCCCGCTTACTAATATTTTAGGACCTGGAGCATTACGGCCCACCGGTGTCATTTGGTAACCATCGCCTATAACAAAGTATGGCCTCGTAAGTCACGCAACTTAGAACGTGCCCTAGGTACGATACACTGCCACGTGTCCATCAACTTGAGGCATACAGGTGTATAGTTCCATGTGCCAGTAATTTCACCGGCAACCGAAACACAGCAATGGTGATTGGCTGTAGAAATAGGTTTAATGGTTCCCGGGTGAGCCCTTCACAAAGAGTAGGTACTAGTTTAAACTTACTACTAAAGACACACACCGTGTATTTTTAACTGGGACAGTACAGGGATATCCGCAACCATAGCAGATGCAGATTATGAGACATCTAAATGCCAACAAAATTGTGGTAAGTACTAATCATATTGCAATAATATACGAAAAATGTATGTATCAAGTCCATGAAGTAGGAGCCTAAATAAACAATTTTGGCTGAATGATTGAAATTAATGATGCCAAGAACGGTTCTTGGCTAGCGTTTAGCTATGTACACAAAATAAACATATGTACAGTACGTCCTATAATTTCAAACTGGTCGTCGTAAGGCAGCGTGGCCGAGTGGTCTAAGGCGCTGGTTTTAGGCACCAGTCCGAAAGGGCGTGGGTTCGAATCCCACCGCTGTCAAATAATTTTTGCATTTAATTTTTTTGTTGAATTATTTTATTTGTTAAAATTAGATAGGTTAGTATTTTAATATAAACAAAAAAAAAAAATTTTTTTATTACTTATACGGTAGTTTCGGAGGAAAGTATTTTTTCGTATAATTAAAATTTCGAAGTTTCGAAGCATTAAAATTACTTAAGTTTAAATTAGTTTATCATATAAGTGAAATGTAAATTTCTTTTGAGAAAATAAATGTTATTTAACCATAATTTTCTTTCAATAGAAAATTGTTTATATCGACGGCAGAAAGCGGAAATGGCGTATCTCAAAAATTTCCGCTGTTCGATATTGAAACATCAATTGCTGTAACTAGCTAAAAATCAATGAAGCAGTAACTTTAGGACATTCCAATTAACTGTATCAAATAAAACTTAGATTGATAAAAATATTTTCCAAATTTCAACGTTCTATCCTTATTAATGTACGAGTTATGTATTTTTAAATAGTTTCTTGGCTCTGGTGTAAAATTAGATATTTTGAGATACGACAAAATCGCTTTCTTCCATCGATATGAATCTTTATCACATCTTCGTCATGTTACTGTTTACGTGTGTTTCTGGATTCTTGGCTTTAATTCAACGACCTGTTTAAAATTGGCGCCATCTATGTGTATTTTCAACCGACTTGATGTAGGTTCTCAATTCGACTGTATTTTTTATGTTTGTTATCTCAGAACTTTCGACTGGGTGAACCGATTTTGATTATTCTTTTTTCATTGGAAAGCTGGTGCTTCCCTTGTAGTCCCATTTCAATTTGGTCCAGTTCTGACAGTGGCATCCATAAGAAAACCCTAAGTCTTAAATTTGCATTAAGTATGTGCGCGACAAATGGACGAATAACTCAATATCACGCCAACCTATTTCGATGATTCTGTTTTTATTGGAACGGATGTACTTCAAGGGTTGTTTGATGAGAGTTTGGTTAACCGACTTCAAAAAAGGAGGAGGTTCTCAATTGGACAGTATTTTTCATTGTGAATATTCCAGGTAACTTTGAAGTCGGTTGTTAGATTTTTGTAAAAATTATATTATGTTGTTGTAACATTTCTCCTTTAAGTATTGTTGTAAAAAAATTACAATTAGTAGTAGCTTTATGCTGATCTGATGTGCCATCCTTACTAATATTATAAATTTGAAAGTAACTCTGTCTATCTATTTGTTACGTTTTCACGCCTAAACGGCTGGACTAATTTCGATGAATTTTGGTATATAGTATAGATAGATTAGAACCGAGATCGGGACATAGAATTATTTTAACCCGACTGCGCAGAAGAAGGGTTATATTTTTGTGACGAACCACGCGTTATAATCTATCTTTATACCAAATTTCATCGATATTGGTCCAGCCGTTTAGTCGTGAAAACGTAACAAACAGACAGACAGAGTTACTTTCGAATTTATATTCATTATAGATTATTTCCACTGTACCGCCTACTCGCTCTAACTGTTGCCCTCAAAGAAACAAAAGATAAATTGAGATAGAACTCTGATCGATAGATGATAATCTATCTTATGTTCGGGTCATTCGCCCACTTCTGTTTGTTTTAATAAATTAATCGAATGCTTGCATTGGATAACTGTGTCTGTAATTAAATTCAACTATGTAATTAAAATTTTAATTTAATTAATTTTAATTAAAATTAAGAAAAAATTTATTTATCTACTAACTGACCCTCCTTCTACACAGTCGGGTAAAAAGTAGCTTATGTCTCAATCCCGGTCATATTCTATATAAATATCAAATTTCAACGAAATCGGTTCCGCCGATTAGTCGTGAAAAGTAACAAAAAATAGACTGAGAGACAGACAGAGGGACAGAGATACTTTCGATTTTATAATAATAGTATGGATGTACAATTCTAATATTATGTTATTTTTAATTTTGGGGGTTACAAAATATTTCTCCTTATCATAATTTGATTATATGCCAAGAGCCCGCGACGATCAGACCTTCGTTATTTTATAAAACCTGAAAGTTTCTCCCTAATTTACCTAATACAGGTTATAGCAATCCTCGACTATGAAGTTTGTATCACGGTTGCTTTAAAAGTTACGAGGTAAGTGGTAGGTGTATAAAATTGCACCTCATTTTCGTTTTTATACCTATATTTTATTTGGAATATACCTACTTGATAAAATAACGAAGGTCTGATCGTCGTGGTTAGCGCGGCATTAGGGTAACTTGTACCCTAGAACTAAATACCTAAGACTCATAATAAATAAAAAAACAAAAGTTCGACCCCACTGCCAGTTTTTCAAATTAAATGACAATTTTAAGTATATAATTTTACAGGAATTTCAAACACACTTAATTGAATGAATGAATGAAAATACTTTATTGTACACTTCAAAAGAAAGACATTAAAAAAATCACAAAGCAACAAGTACAATGGGTGGTCTTATCGCTTATAAGCGATTTATTCCAGACCACCTTTGGATGGAGAGGACTTTTGTAACATTACAATAATGGAGGGGGGTGTAACTACATTAACAAAATAAAAACTAAATTTTAGGAGAGCGCTGATTACTTACAATAAAATAAAACAGTATACATAAATTGTTGTAGGTATATTTGCATATACGAGGCATGCCTTTTAAGTTTTGTCGTTTGAAGAAAAAAACACATCTAGAACCTTATAGTACTTTTTATTGTTTTTCAAAGTATTCACAACGTAGCTTAAAACACTTTTCCATTCGCTCAAACCAGTTATTATAACATTTATTCCACTCTAAAGTGGGGTGTTCAAAATGGCTGTCTTGAAAGCGTCGACTGCTTCTTCACCGGACTGGAACCTTTGACCACGAAGACTTTTCTTAATTTTAGGAAATGTAAAGAAATCGTTAGGGCTTAGGTCAGGACTGTATGGAGGATGGTCAAGAATTTCTACTTTTTCCTGCTTCAAATACTCAATCGTTTGACGAGCGCTGTGTGAGCTTGCGTTGTCGTGGTGCAGGATGATGCGTCGCTTTGAGTTAGATTTTCGAAGTTCGGCGATGACTTGTGGTAAACAAACTGTAGTATACCACTCTGCGTTAACCGTTCTACGATCTTCAAGTGCAATAGTCGCAACATGGCCGGTTTTTCCAACGAACGTGGCCACCATCTTCTTTGAAGTGCTTCGAGAACGAACAACTTTAGTCGGCTTTGGCTCGTCTTGAAAGACCCAGATTGTAGATTGTTGTTTGGTATCAGGATCGTAGGCATAGATCCAAGATTCGTCACCACTTATGATGTCGTAGACGTGATTTGACTCCCCTCGGTTGAACCTTTGCAGAGTTTTCTTACACCATCTGACGCGGGCCGCCTTGTGATCGTCGGAAAGCAGATGCGGTATCCAACGGCAAACTAGCTTTCTCACACCAAGCGCTTCATGCAAGATCTTCTGAATGGTTGTCCCTGAGATGCCTAATAGAGCCTCTATCTCTCGATACGTCACATGACGATCTTCGAGAATTAGTTGTCTCACAGCAATGATGTTATCTTCAGTGAAGGCGGATTTTGGGCGTCCTTCGCGAAATCTGTCACTAACACTAGTATGTCCACGCTGGAATTCTAAATACCAGCGTTCGACAGTCCGCAGACATGGGGCTACATCACTGAACACAGATGTTAGCTCTTCTAAACACTGAAGCCGTGTCAGGCCTCTTCTAAAGTTGTAGAAAATTATTGCACGAACATTTTCCTTAGAAAGATTCATTTTCGTACGTGACCTGACAGATTCAAATCGAAACTGTGACTAAACAATAGCATTAATCCTAATACTTTCAACTGTTTTGAGATTCAAAATGTAAACAGATTCGAATATAGAACAGTTCCAAATTCAAAATTGCCGGAAAATATGGAAACGACAGAACTTAAAAGGCATGCCTCGCACCTACAACAAATAAAATAAAATAAGAAATATACATAAACATACATACATATCTATAGCGATAATTGTGTGTCAATAAAAATATTCGCGATCGTGTGAATAGTGAGAATATTCATACCATGGCCTTTCTACTGTCGCCACCTCGTCTCCGAGAACAATAGACTAACACACATTATCGTGTTTCACAAAGGATTTTATAACTCTATTGATATTAATTTTATAATCTGCGAATATGCCTGCTATAAAAAATCTTGCTAAAACATTCAGAATCAATTTAAGTTAAGCGAAATCTCGTATATTTCCGATACCAATAAATATCAAGTTGCTAAACTTGTCGTGAAATTATTATGATACCTGTCATTCATTTGGGTGTCGATTTCCCGTTTGATAGTCTGCGCGAATTTCAACTTAATTTCTACATTAAATGAATTATTGTATCCGTAGATCAGGTATATTGGAATGATTTGGATTTTTATGTTTTTTTACAGTAAATGACCGATGAATTTGGTGCGCCGGATTAGATCAAGAATTTTGAGTTTTATCGTTGTAAAATGTAAAAATCGCTCATTAGGACGTCTAAAATCAGATGCTAATGAAAATAGCATGTATTAATGCTAGGACATTGGCCTCTCTACGGCTTAGATAAATTCCTAAATACAGAGCTATTTAAGATCTCAGCAGAATATGTTTCTTGCCATCAACTTATATAACTCAATATGCCCATTATCTTTAGGCATACAAGTGTAAAGCCTCGTGTGTCTGTAATGTCACCGGCAACCGAAACAGAGCAATGCTCGCAGAGTCAACACAACTTTCGTTTAAAAGCTCACTTCAAACCGTACATTTCATTGAATAGAAGTAAAAAAGTCGATCCAAGAAACATGATTATATTTAAGTAGATACCTAAGTAAATAAGGCTAGCATAAAAAGGGACCAGTTGGAAATATTTCCATTCGGAATTTCCGACCTATTTCCAACTCGGCAATAGGTCCAGTTGGAATGAGTGTAACTCGCTTTGTTCTGGAGCTCAGGCAACACTGCCTTTGTGCAGTTGGACCTGTACCGATTTGAGCAAGATTTTTCTTCAGTAGGTATATTAAAATGTAGTGCTTATTAATGTAGAGCACGCACTGTGTGTATACTCTGCGAAAGCGACTTTGGTTGCCATAAAATTTTCTCAAATCTTCATCATCATAATTATCAGCCGTCAATCAATGGTGTTTTTTATACTGAGATGCTTGGAGATGCTATAAGCTAAATGGCCCATCTCATGTTACGTGGTAATCATCGCCTATAACAAAGTATTGCCTCGTAGGTCACCGGTGGCCGATCTTTTGTGGCCTGCGCCCAACGGCTCCCAGCAACCGTCAGGTCGTCTTACCATCTAGTGCCGTCTTACGCGTCCGTCTTAAATACCTATTACAATTTATTAATTTTATCAAACATGTTTTGGAATATTCTAGGTGAATGTAGTAAGTCCGGCTTGCACAAAGTATTTATCACTAAACGTATTTAGCGACTAAACATGTTTAAAATTGCCGTATTTGTTTGATTTGTAGTAGAAGAGAGAGTGTAAATACGATTAAGCATCGTTACGCGAATCTTTCTTCTCTTTCCAACTTTCTTCATACCAAAGAACAAAAATGAAATTATTGTATATTAGATTTGGTTTCTAAATTATCTTATAATTATTTTATAATCTAAATAGTCTTCTTCTGATCTATTAAACAAAAATGGGCGAACCTAAACTAATTTTAAATAGTGTTTTGGCACATCTATAGCATTGCGAGTGGCCTGGAGGTCATCCCTTGTGCAGGTGGTAGTACACAAAGGACAAAAGAGCAGGAAATGGACTAAATGAGAGCTCGGCAGTTGCATTTAGTCCGGGAGGAGTTACGCATTCCCCATCACAGAAATTTTATTGAGATTTTGTAGCGACCAACATTGTGTCCGGAGTCGATTAAAAAAACAATTAAAATAAAATGATTTATAGTTAAACTAATACAGCCTTTTTACGCAGGTTATAAGCTCTCAAAATTATACTTCAAGCAAGCATTTTTAACTTTCTCGAGCTCACCGGCTCACCAGATAGCCTTGTTATGATTTGATCGATCTTCTGGTATCCTTTTACTAGCCGTTTGTCAACTTTCCCTGTCATAAAAATAATGTTCGATTTAGATGAAGCACGGTCAGCCTATGAAAGTAGGTACATATCGCAGTCGTACCTAATAGTTCCTTGATTTGACCGAAAAATACATTTTGGGCTTCGAATTATTTATCTGTGGAAGCTTTTTCGGATGTTATTTTTACTTTCTATATCTATTTAACTAGTGGTTCGCCTAAACGTATTTAGTGGCTACATATGATTTAAGGAGTTGTCAAATCTTACAAATACTTCAAATTTAAACATGTTTAGTCGCTAAATACGTTTAGTGACCTTTGTGCATGCAGGCTTTAATCTTTGACTAATAAATTGGTGCCACGAAATGCATAACCAACCTACTTGACCTACAGTTTCATTCAAATTAGATGTAACGGGGGTTCTTGTCAATTGGTTTTTTTTTGGGGTACAAATGGCAGTTATTTTGGATTTCAGACTTTTGCCTATATTTGTGTCACTAAAGCTACACGAATCCCAAATTTCAGCATTGTGGTATACTCTGTGAATTTTGTCAAAGTTTTGTTTTTATTATGGCTAATAACTCAAAAACTACAAAAAATAAACTAAAAATAAAAACGGGGTTCAAATGTACTAGTGAAGACCTTTCATTTGACCTGATAGTCTCATTTTCATTTTTGTTACCCCTCTTGAACCCCAATATCTCATCAACCCCCTAATATTTTTATCTCATTGAGTCACACCAAAAGTGTGCCATCACTACCTACTTATATACCAAATTTCATGATGATCGGATAAACGCTACGAAAGTTATCCTCGGACAAACAAACATACATACATACATATAGATAACGCCGATTTGCCCAAGTTGATTTGGAGATCTCGCTTCGCTCGATCAATAATGAAGACAAAACTTTGTATCCCTTTTTAAACTTATTACGCGCACAGTGTGAGATTTGGCATAGTTAAAGTTTATTATGGAGGAAGGGCATCTCCATCTGAGGTTTTCCCAGAAATTTGGGGCATAGCACGCTTCAAGAGAAATGTAAAGAGGTTTCTACAGGGTAGGGAACGTATCGACGTGTGTTGCCGGTGTGGCGACGGTGACCGCTTTCCATCAAGTAAGCCTATTCCTCCAGAAATAACATAAAAAAGGGCTAATACTAAAATAAATAAAAAAAATACATAAATTACGAATTAATTAATATGTTATTTATTGATCGAGCGAAGCAAGATCTCTAAATCAACTTGGGCAAATGGGCGTTGTATGTATGTATGTAAGTTTGTTTTTCCGAGGATAACTTTCGAAGCGTTTATCCGATCATCATGAAATTTGGTATATAGGTAGGTAGTGATGGCACACTTTTGGCTTGACTCAATGAGATAAAAATATTGGTGGGGTTGATGAGATATTGGGGTTCAAGAGGGGTAACAAAAATGAATCTTCACTAGTACATTTGAACCCCGTTTTTATTTTTATCAGAAATATGAAACATTTAAAGTTATAATTGTTCGGTTTGGAAATCTATAAGCGAGACCTAGGTTTAGCAGTGGACATCATATAGCTGATATGATGATGATAACGACAGTGTATGTAAAACTGCGGACAAAAGCTTGTAAAACAAATCTTAAAATTTCAAACGATGACATCATTAACACGTCCAATAGGACGTCCACTGCTAAAAAAAATATGCACACTTCTATCATAAAACGCTTAAAATGGAGGATATACAGTTTTAAATTGATCCAGTTTTCAAAATAGCTGTGCTAACGATGTCCGGTAGCAGAGTTCAATGACTCTGAAAAACTAATCTATCTCTGACTAATTCAACTTACTTCTACCAATACAAATCAAAATGTATAATTCATTGAAATCACAAGGATCACTTTAAAACGTCAAGTTTACTTCTTGTCCCTCCGCGACCAGGCCAGGAAAGAAAGACGAGAAACAAGGCTGGTTGTTCAATACAATACAGTCTAAATTGTAACATTATTGGCCGAGTTGGAGCAATTTCTCTATTATCTTAATAATCCAATAAATTATAGAGGTAAACTGTTTAGTACCGTGTACCTTCTGTCAAGACATGGTGCCAGGCTATTTACATCTAATTGATGGTGACTGAGCCATTTCTAAGCCACACATAACAGGATATTTTATTTTATTCATCACAGAATCAACAGCACTTGATATCAATGTATACAAACTCTTATAGCTAATGGTTAATGCCAATAACAGATTCACATTGTATAGACCTTTAAGAAATTAGTCGCCTAGAGAATAAGATCAAAAACACAATACATTATATTAATTAATTTTCAAGGAATTTAGTAATTTAGTAGGTACGCATTTGAAGAATTAAAGGGAAGGAGGTATGCTGTGTAAATGTATATACTTGAGGGGGTGAGAGAGGGAATGTAGTGTTTTGTGTAGTGTAGTTGTTTGAGTTTCTGAATATTTTATGGAACGCGCTATATATGATTAAGAACATATATAACTTCTTTCTTAAAAGATGCCTTGCTATTAGAGAAGATGTCTATTTCCGAAAAAACCTTGTAGCTATCTAGCGTGCGACAGATGACAGAGTTTTGGGCATAGTTGGTGTGACTGAAAGGAACATGAAAGAAGGTTGTGTGTCTAGTACGGATTGGATATATAGTAGGATTGGTATAATTTCCAAAAATAAATCACTCATACAAAAAAAGTATTATGAATTCAATAAACCTACAGAACAGTTTAATGATTCTAAAGTTATTATATAAGTATATTAGATATTATGAAAATGACACATTTTGTATGTATTAAATATTGTAAATTAAAATGGATAAAAATATCTATAAATTTTTCAATAACGTTAATAAAATTATCGACAGTCATAAATTTCTTATAAACATTCATTAAATTCTATCACTGCACCGAGGTCACTGCACTTAAAACTGGTAGAGATCCTTCTGCGCTAAACGCAAATTAATATTAAAAAAAGCTATTCACCGGCCACATTAATCTACCGTAACCTATCAGTATAATTTATGAGTGTCCATCACAGTACCTAGGTGAAGTTCACGGCTTATGGGTCAGTCGTGTGCAAGAGTGGGGATTAATCGGACGTGGTATAAAAGCTTGGAGAAATGCTCTCACTGCATCCACTCATCCGTGTCCTCTCCTAGGGTCAACAAAGCAACAATGGCAGCAAGATTCGTAGTTGGTCTGGCGTTATTCGCCCTATGCCACTCCAGCCCCGTCCTAAATGGTGAGTTTAAAAATAAGTATTAGTTATTAGTATTGTTTTGATTTATTCGATTTTGGATATTCGATATTTATTATATCGATGCAATTATTCAGTAATTCAAATACCTTTTTTTGTTTTAGACCAAATCCGTGAGGGACGTGGTGTGTCGATCGCCGAAGGCCATGCTACTGGTTACGGTGGCTTGAACAGGGCCACCGCTAACGTAAAGGGAGACCAAGCGCAGTCTACCAGCTACAGCAACGGCGCCGACGCCGGTCTGGCCCGCGACGGTTACTATGGACAGGGTCAGGCCATCGCCAACGCCCAGACTTACGACAACGTTGACCCCGCTGCCATCGACCTCGCCAGAGCTCAGGGCTACTACCACCCTCTGCCTATCGCACAGCCACAGCCCATCTCCTACAACCAGAACTACATCCCCGCCGAGCAGTTCGTGTACCAGCCACTGCGCGTAGCGTCCGGGGCGCCCTCAACCGCCGAGTCCATCGCCAATACCAACGGAAACTCTGGATCCTCTAAGTCCACCGCCACCGGTGCTGGTCAATCCAACGCCCAGACCCTCGGAGTTTACGGTCAGACCAACACCAATGCTAAAACCTACGGCGGTTACAACAGTGCCGATTCGAACGCCAAAACTACCTTCGGCGCCGCCTCCGTCAGCTCTAAGGCCTCTGGGTCTGACTTCGGCACCGGTTTCGCCACGTCCAATGCCGAGACCAACGGACTAGCCGCTCCTGTCGCTCTTCCCGCTCCCATCGCTTCCATCCCTAGCGAAGTACCCGTTGAATCCGTCATCATCGCCAAGAACCAGGGCTTCTACAACCCAGCTCTAATTGGATCAGCATCTTCCAACGCTAACGTGCACGGATACGGCAACTCTGCCTCTTCCGCCAAGATCATGCCAACACGCAGAAGCATCAGCTGGCGATTCGGTACTGCCTACGACACTCCCGCCGGATATGGCACCATTAAGTCTGCTGCCCCGGTCCTCTACCAGGCCACTCCTGTGGTATACCAGCCCACCCCCGTAGTGTACCAGGCCACTCCCGTAGTGTACCAGGGTGCCGACCCCACTGTCGCCAAGTCGTCTGCCAACGCCAGGGGACAAAGCACCGCCGACTCCAAGGCTTACTACCAAAACGGAATCAGCAACGCCGACTCGACCGCCAACTCGAACGGTGGCTCCTCCAACGCCAACGCTGACATTAACAACCGCAGATACAGTCTGTACCGCACCGCCGGCGCTGGGGACGGTGCCTGGGGCAAGACCTTCGCATCTTCCAACGGCGTCGGAAACGCTCACTCCAACGCCCGTGGCAACGCCTACCAGAAGATCGCCCAGTCCTCGGCCTTCAGCCACCAATATGGCTCCGCCAACGCCAACTCCGAGATCCAGTAAGCTGATCGCATGAGCTTGGATAAATAAAGCAACCACATCACGACGACTTCCGGTACGACCGAAAACTTGTCTTGATGTATTTGCCGCGTAAAGACGCACTTATTTATTTTAAATTCAAAGTCAACTTATTTGGAATATGCGAGGTATACTCGTACTCAAATGTTGTAAATGGATTTCATAATTTATTAAATTAGTGAAAACTTACTTTTACATTTTAATTTATTCATAAACCTTCTTTTGCTTGGTCAGAACATTACATAATATGCCTTTAGATTTTTACCGTTAGCACTAGGTATGCAATTACACCGATTATACAATACATAAGTAGACATGTACTACAGATTATTTCATCTATGACTACATGTCAATTTTAAACTAATAAGTAATTTTAATTTAGCTCATTCAAAACCATCCATAAAGTTGAGAAGGTTGGTTCGATTCACTGTTAGGTTCATAAACCAATGTGATAAAATTCCATAAGCTAAATTTACTTCCACTGGTAGGTATAATTTTTGTGTAAGATGATAATTATATTCAGAATATTTAAAAGGAAAATTTTAATTACACTAGAAGTTTTTGGTACTTAGGTACGTCTCCTGGTTTAGCACAGGTGGGCTTGAGCTCCGGTATTGGTCTAAGGTTCCAGCATCGTTTGTAAAACCGGAGTAGTCGTAACAAAACCGATTTTCATAATAATCCCGCCCATCCCACTATATCCCACTATCGCACTAATATTATAAACCACTATATATTCATATTAATATAATAATATATAATCCCACTAATATTATAAATGCGAAAGTTTGGATGTTTGTTTATTTGTTACTTAATCACGTCGTAATGGCTGAACCGATTTCAATGAAATTTAGTTTGTTTTTTTTTTATAAATTATAGGCTAGCGTTTGACCACTATCTCGCCTGATGGCAAGCGATGATGCAGTCTACGATGGTACACGCTTGCCTAGAAGAAACCTATTCACTCGTGACTTGAAGATCCCTAGGTTGTAGTTATCAGGAAACACAGACTCAGGTAAGGCGTTCCACTCCTTGGCGGTGCGCATAATAAAGGTGGAAGAGTACCGCTTTGTGCGTATGGGAGATATGTCTACCATGTAGCGGTGGCGCATCCCGGAGCGTCTGGTTGTCCGATCATAGAATGGGGATGGTGGGATCAGGTTGAAAAGCTCCGCAGCACACTCTCCGAAATGTATCCGATAAAAGACCGAAAGGCTTGCAACCTTTCGACGATGCTCGAGGCTGTGGAACCTTGCATTTGCTAACTCATCATTGCAAATGAGCTTCTTGGCTCTTCTCTCAATTGAATCTAGAGCCCCTAGCTGGTACTTCGCTGATCCGTCCCAGAGGTGAGAACAGTACTCCACACATGATCGTACGTAGATTATAACCTAGAATAACACAAAGGCTACTTTTTATTGACATATCACGAGTTCCAAGCTGCGGGCGGAAGCTAGTAATACTATAAATGCGAAAGTATGGATGTTTGTTTTTCCTTCTCACCAAAACTACTAAACTAATTCGGCTGAAATTCGGAACATAGGTTGGAATAGGTAAGACATTCCACAAATCAGTTCCTGCAGGATGGAAATTAGGTGTCAAAGTTTATATACATACATAGAAATTCTTTTTGTCTTTTTTTACTCTTTCACTACAAAACTGCAGAACCAATTTATCGGAAATTTGGAACATAGATTTATGATGATCTAGAAAAAGCCAAAGGTTGCTTTTTATTCGATAAATCAGTTTCCATGGGATAATGAGGGGGTGTCAACGTTTCAATAGAAAAATGATTTGGCCTTTGTTACTCATTCACGCCAAAACTACTGAACAGATTGGGCTAAAACTTTACATTAATGCAGTTCTAGACCTGGATAAATACATAAACTACTTTTTATTCCATACATCAGTTCCCAATGGAAAGGAATTATATTTTAAAGCAGAGTTTAACTTCGATAAAACTTGGTTTTAAAATAGACCCTTATAAAAAATCGAGTTTTAAATTTTCTTAGTTTGTGTATTATTTTTTGCTCAGAATAGAATAGAATAATTTATTCAGACAATGTCCATACAAAACAAAAAAGTAATAATCAAAAATACAAATAAGCTTATGTCAAATGTAAAACAACTGCCATAAAGCTGGGCATCCTCAACACGGTCAGGAGATACTTCACACCAGGACAGCTTCTTAGTCATTACAAAGCACAAGTCCGGTTTGGTATGGAGTACTGCTGCGACCTTTGGGATGGTTCGGCCAAATACCAGCTCACTACCTTAGACTCGTTAGAACGTAGGGTTTTTAGGCTTATAGGTGAGCAATATATGGCGGAAACTAAGACCCAAAGCTCGAACACCGCCGTAAAGTTGCAAGCCTATCGATCTTTTTCAGAATACATTATGGGGAATGTGCCCAGGAACTTTACGATCTGATTCCGCCATCTCCTTTCCACCAAAGGACAAGCAGGCGCACGGCTCAGTACCATCCGTACCTAGTTGATATACCACGCATTCGCACACACCGTTTTGGTTCTACGTTCTTGATGCGCACAGTTAAGGTGTGGAATACTTTGCCGTCATCCTGTTTTTCCTAAAGAATACAATCCGGGCCTCTTTAAGGTAAGAGTGAATAGGTTTCTCCTAGATCTTTGTGCTTCATCTTAGACCGCATCATCGCTTACCATCAGGTGAGATTCTGGTCAAACGAAGATCTAAAAAGTTAAAAAAAAAATAACAACATGCTTAACAAATTAATAATGCATTTTTAATATTGCTGACTCTTAGTTAGGATATATATTAATGAAAATTATTGTATATAATTACTAATATTAAACGGGTATCTATCGCAAACATACAAACTACATAATATATAACACAACACGAACGTTGTGTACCGACAACTATAACATATGGTAACATATAAGACAAAATTATGTATGAATTTATTCAAAAAATGCATTTTCTATAACACTGCGCTCTTTTCTCAAGATTTTGAGGTTCGAAGCTTGGAAACTCTGGAATTCCGGAGTTGGAGTCCTGAGCATCAAAACCCAACTCCGGAGTTGAAAAATAGTCCGATGTTCAAGCCCTAGCTAACTAGGTGCTACATAAATATCTAACATACGTTTCTAACACCTCACTCACTCTTTGCTTTGCAGTTTATGGTAATTTTTTCTCTTTTGAATAATGTCGTTGCACGAATGCTCGATCAGTATGATGCCTCCAGTTATTTACATTCAAACTTTCCCCGATGAAGCTACCCTTTGGTGAAAACTGTATCTTTTGAAATGCGTCTATTCTTTTAGAGATTAGCCTGAACACATGCGAAAGTGAACGTTACTTCCCTTCTTCATAATAATAGTGATTTAGAAGTTCGGAAAATAATGTGTCAATCTAGTCACGAAATCATAAATGCTCGTGCATTGTGAACTAGGGCATGCAAACCGATAATCGATAATTTATCGGTAATCGGCTCATTTTTCCAGCGATAAATATCGAAAACTTCCGATAAAAATAGATATATCGTTTTGAATTATATGTTTTAAAGATTTTGTGTTAGTATTAAAATTACTGATTTAATAGTTGATTCATTTAAACCCGAATGTGTTTATTAATGTTTTTTTAATTCTATATATATATAGAGTATCTTTAATTTAACTAAAACTTATCGAATATAAGATACTCATTAATAAAAACATTCGGTTTTTAAATCAATCTCTATTTCCCTTGGTCATCGCATCACGCGTGAACGGATGGAACAATTTCGCTATAATTATTTTTTTGTTGTGTTTGTCATTGTCAGGAGAACGTTCTTATGAAAAAAAAATTAAGAACGTTGAGTGGAACATTAGAAAATTTAAGAAAACCTTATCACACTGGCGAATCGCGAGCGTGGTTCAGGAAGGCGAGATTCGGATTCCTTTGATTCCGAACGACATACCATTCGACTCTAAACGGTTACAATTTCCAGTGCGACTAGAATTTGGAATGTCGATAAATAAATCACAAGGGCAGTCGCTAAGCAATAGGCCTGTTGTATGTCGCCTGTTCCCGTGTTGGCATACCAACAAACCTATTCTTATACGCACCAGAAAATAAAACGAAGAATGTTGTGTATCATAGAGCATTAAACACTATGATAATGAATAATGTTTTTTTTTTTATAAATTATACCAACTCGAATTCAATATTCATAGTTAAGACAGGACATCGTCTGTCGGGTCAGCAAGTACATAATAATAATGTTTCTATCTATTAATAATTCTATCGAACGGTAAAGAATATTTTGTGATTTTCGTTTGCTAGAAAAAGATTTAGTCTCGTTTTTATAATGAAATCATAACCTAAAGTTAAAATTAGGACATATCTACTTAAATTTGAAATATTAGTTAGAAGTTTTGTAGTTTTGTTAATAAAATTATCGACCGCCATAATTTTCTAATAAACGTTCATTAAATTATATCACTGCACCGAGGTAACTGCACTTCAAACTGGTAGAGATCCTTTTGCGCTAAACGCAAATTATGTAGTATTAAAAAAGCCACCTTAAGCTACCGTAACCTATCAGTATAATTTATGAGTGTCCATCACAGTACCTAGATGAAGTTCACGGCTTATGGGTCAGTCGTGTGCAGGAGTGGGGATTAATCGGACGTGGTATAAAAGCTTGGAGAAATGCTCTCACTGCATCCACTCATCCGTGTCCTCTCCTAGGGTCAACAAAGCAACAATGGCAGCAAGATTCGTAGTTGGTCTGGCGTTATTCGCCCTATGCCACTCCAGCCCCGTCCTAAATGGTGAGTTTAAAAATAAGTATTAGTTATTAGTATTGTTTTGATTTATTCGATTTTGGATATTCTATATTTATTATATCGATGCAATTATTCAATAATTCAAATACCTTTTTTTGTTTTAGACCAAATCCGTGAGGCACGTAGTGTGTCGATCGCCGAAGGCTATGCTACTGGTTACGGTGGCTTAAACAGGGCCACCGCTAACGTAAAGGGAGACCAAGCGCAGTCTACCAGCTACAGCAACGGCGCCGACGCCGGTCTGGCCCGCGACGGTTACTATGGACTGGGTCAGGCCATCGCCAACGCCCAGACTTACGACAACGTTGACCCCGCTGCCATCGACCTCGCCAGAGCTCAGGGCTACTACCACCCTCTGCCTATCGCACAGCCACAGCCCATCTCCTACAACCAGAACTACATCCCCGCCGAGCAGTTCGTGTACCAGCCACTGCGCGTAGCGTCCGGGGCGCCCTCAACCGCCGAGTCCATCGCCAATACCAACGGAAACTCTGGATCCTCTAAGTCCACCGCCACCGGTGCTGGTCAATCCAACGCCCAGACCCTCGGAGTTTACGGTCAGACCAACACCAATGCTAAAACCTACGGCGGTTACAACAGTGCCGATTCGAACGCCAAAACTACCTTCGGCGCCGCCTCCGTCAGCTCTAAGGCCTCTGGGTCTGACTTCGGCACCGGTTTCGCCACGTCCAATGCCGAGACCAACGGACTAGCCGCTCCTGTCGCTCTTCCCGCTCCCATCGCTTCCATCCCTAGCGAAGTACCCGTTGAATCCGTCATCATCGCCAAGAACCAGGGCTTCTACAACCCAGCTCTAATTGGATCAGCATCTTCCAACGCTAACGTGCACGGATACGGCAACTCTGCCTCTTCCGCCAAGATCATGCCAACACGCAGAAGCATCAGCTGGCGATTCGGTACTGCCTACGACACTCCCGCCGGATATGGCACCATTAAGTCTGCTGCCCCGGTCCTCTACCAGGCCACTCCTGTGGTATACCAGCCCACCCCCGTAGTGTACCAGGCCACTCCCGTAGTGTACCAGGGTGCCGACCCCACTGTCGCCAAGTCGTCTGCCAACGCCAGGGGACAAAGCACCGCCGACTCCAAGGCTTACTACCAAAACGGAATCAGCAACGCCGACTCGACCGCCAACTCGAACGGTGGCTCCTCCAACGCCAACGCTGACATTAACAACCGCAGATACAGTCTGTACCGCACCGCCGGCGCTGGGGACGGTGCCTGGGGCAAGACCTTCGCATCTTCCAACGGCGTCGGAAACGCTCACTCCAACGCCCGTGGCAACGCCTACCAGAAGATCGCCCAGTCCTCGGCCTCAAGCCACCAATATGGCTCCGCCAACGCCAACTCCGAGATCCAGTAAGCTGATCGCATGAGCTTGGATAAATAAAGCAACCACATCACGACGACTTCCGGTACGACCGAAAACTTGTCTTGATGTATTTGCCGCGTAAAGACGCACTTATTTATTTTAAATTCAAAGTCAACTTATTTGGAATATGCGAGGTATACTCGTACTCAAATGTTGTAAATGGATTTCATAATTTATTAAATTAGTGAAAACTTACTTTTACATTTTAATTTATTCATAAACCTTTTGCTTATTACCTAGGCCGCGCCGCGCCCTATAAAAGTGGTCAGAACATTACATAATATGCCCTTCGTTTTTAACCATTAGCACTAGGTATGCAATTACACCGATTATAGAATACATAAGTAGATGAGTACTCTAGATTATTTCATCTATGACTACAATACATGTCAATTTTAAACTACATAATGAGTAATATTAATTTAGCTTATTCAAAACCATCCATAAAGTTGAGAAGGTTGGTTTGTCCCACCTGTTAGGTTCATACCTAACCAACATGATAATTTCAATAAGCTTAATATATTATCTGCACTAGTATAGTTTTTGAGTTAGATAATAATGGTATGATATTTTTTTAAATATGAATTAAAAATAGTAGGCGCTAACATATTATCTAACATACGTTCCTAACACCTTATACCCTCGCTCTTTGCTTTTCTGTAGGCAAGGTAGTTTATAGTAAGTAATTCATAATTTGGTAGTTTTTTCTTATTTGAATAATTTGGTTATTCGACGATCAATATGACGCATCCATTTAATTACCTACAGCTAAACTTTCTCTGATAAAGTCTACCCTTTGGTGAAAACTGTATTGAAATGCGTCTGTTCTTTTCGAGACTAGTCCGAACACACGCGAAAGTTCCCAATTCCGTACCTCCAACTAATAGTGATTTATAAGCTCGGAAAATACTGTGTACTTAGCCTTGAAATCATGAATACTCGTGCATTGCGAACTCATTGCGTCGGTTTCCTG
Organism: Philereme transversata; assembly: GCA_963924445.1. Classification (NCBI taxonomy): domain Eukaryota; kingdom Metazoa; phylum Arthropoda; class Insecta; order Lepidoptera; family Geometridae; genus Philereme; species Philereme transversata. The sequence goes on from OZ004342.1 coordinate 20,773,104, forward strand.
TCTCATGCAATGTGTATGATTACTTATTAATACTTTAATCGACCTCCGTGGCGCAGTGGCCGAATTGCACGCAGTGGCTGAGTCGCAGGATGTAGCGGGTTCGATTCCCGCCGAGGAACAAATGTTTGCATGATTTACAGATATATGTTCCGGGTCTGGATGTTTTTCTATAAATTATAATAAAGTATGTATTTACAAAAACAAAAACGGTAAATAAGTTCAGTTATCTGGTTCCCATAGTAGGTACAAGCTCTGCTTAGTTTGAGGCTAGATAGTGTTGTGTGAAATGTCCAGCATAAGTTATTTATTTAGCATTATTTATGTCATACATATAGCCATACTAATATTATAAATTCCAAAGTAACTCTTGTCTCACTGTCTGGCTGTCTGTCTGTTTGTTACGTTTCCACGACTAAACGGCTGGGACGATTTCGATGAACTTTGGTAGATAGCTTATGACCGGGATTGAGACTACTTTTTACTCGACCGCGCAGAATGTTACCTAATTTTTTTATTGATAAACCACGCGTGCGAAGCCGCGAGCGGAAGTTAGTATATTATACTATGTATACTATACATCTATGACACATAGCCAACTCAAGACAGTTTGTTAGGTCATAAATATTATGGGACAGGTTTACGTCCGACGTCTGTGATGATGATGATGGTAATTTCTCTGGTATAAATAACTGTTGAGCTTTGATAAATTACCCAGTGGTCAAAGCCCCCTAAGATGACTTCATACGGCCTTACCTTATTTACCTACAACTTTAGTTTTGACTAAAAAAATCTGTAATATGCTTTTATGTGTCCTGCCTGCCACTTTTTATATAATACAAGCTTCCGCCCGCGGCTTTGCACGCGTGGTTTGCCGATAAAGAGTAGCATATGTGTTAATCCAGGTTATGATGTACGTACATACCAAATTTCATCTAAACCGGTTCAGCCGTTCCGACGTGAAAGAGCAACAAACATCCATACATAAATACAAACTTTCAAATTTATAATATTAGTGGGACTATCTGACCCGCCAGCGGCTTCGCACGTGCAATTACCAAAATCATTTTACGATAGATACTTTGACACCCCATTTTTATCCCATGGGACCTGATTTAAGTAGCCTATGTGTTAATCCAGGTTATAATATACGTAAATACTAAATTTCATCGAAATCGGTTCAGTCGTTACGACGTGATTGAGTAACAAACAAACGAACAAGTAAATAAACAAACATCCAAACTTTCGCATTTACAATATTAGTGTATGTATGTATAATATATCTTGCCTGCCGAAATAAAATACAAATAATTATATCGAAACAAACGGGATTTCTCAACATAATTTATGACGTGTAAAATTAAATTTTTATTAGATTCAAAATGGATCCGTTTAGAGTTTTATTGGACGTATCTGGACTGGATCATAAAATTTACTTAATCACGATCAATATGTCATCGAACTTCTATATATAATATATATAACAAAGATTATGATGATTTTAATTTGTTGGATTTGTTTCCGCCCCGAATAGCAGAATAACTATTAAAATATCGGAAATTTCACGCAAAAAAAATGAAGAAAATTCATTCTCTCATACATGGCAGCTAATGATGGCCGATTGACAATTCTACCGGGGTGACGTACATTGGCAGCCCGCGTCATATGCATGTCAAGGCTAGTTATGGATAAATAATAGTTAAGAAAAACAAATTTCGAGAAAATTTTTCAGAGCTAACTAGCGGAAGCTAGTATTAAATAGATGAAGAGAAAACGTAGTACCTACGGCTTTTTAAGCTCATTACGCGCATGAAAGAGTGTGAAATTTGGCATATTTAAAGTTTTTATGGACGAATGTTAAAATTACGCTAAAAAAATCGGTCAAATGTCGACCTCTGTGCGCTGGCAACTTGTTCAAAATAAATACATTAAGAGACCTTGAGCTCTTTATCTAAACAGTTATCTCGATACGGGGTCAATAATCTATAGAATCACAAAAAGCAATGGATCATTTTGTCGATCCATATCGAAGATAAAACAGGTTCCGTTTAGAACCGATAGTTATAGTAAACTATTGACTTAGTTTAAAGATTATTCAGAGCACAAAAACTGGTAGAGAAAGTATTTTGTTACAGTTTTTAGGGTTCCGTAAATAAATAACCACTACGGTTATTCGAAACTATTCGCCATGTCTGAATTGTCATGAATTTGTCTGTCTGACTGATACAGCCGTTTTACTCGTAGAATTTTATTTCTATAAAACTCCACTGATAGGGTAAATACGGAGGAGTGTAAGATTTAGCGTAGTTTTAAGGAGAAGGAGATGCGAATGCTAAAATTAAGATTTAAAAAAAACATTCTAATTTCGACCACTAATTTAAACTAGTAGTTCGCCCAGAACTAAGATCTCGCGGGTCTCAAAAAAAATATTATTTGTAATCTTTGACTATCGAAATAGTGCCACGAAATAAATAACCAACTTACTTGACCTATATTTTCATTCAAATTACAGGTAACAGGAGTTCATGTAAATTGGTTACCCTTTTCTGGGGTAGAAATTGCAGTTATTCTGGATTTCAGACTTTTGCCTGCCTATATTTGTGTCACTTCAGCTATACGCATGCCAAATTACAGCACTGTGGAGTCCCTGTGAATTTTGCCGTTTAGTTTTTATTATGGCTAATAACTGAAAAACTACAAAGTTTAAACTAAAAATAAAAACGTGGTCGATATGTACTCACAAAGACCTTTTATTAGTTTTACTATTTGACCGGATAGTCCCATTTTGGTTTTTCTACCCCTTCTTGAACCCCAATATCTCAACAACCCCTCGACATTTTTAGCTCATTGAGTCACACCAAAATTATGCTATTACTACCTAAATATATACAAAATTTCACAATGATCGGATAAACGCTTCGAAAGTTATCCTCGGACAAACAAACATACATACATACTTACATACATACAACGCCGATTTGCCCAAGTTGATTTAGAGATCTAGCTTCGCTCGATCAATAAATGTATGTATTTCTGTTTAACTTACGAATTTGAATAATATAACGTACAGTAATCGGCTTCACTTTCGTAAGGTTAATATCCGAAACCACCAGAACCCCATGAACCTATGACTGAACAACAGAAATGCTTTTTGTGTTTAACTGTACTCGTGCAGATTAATCGATGTAAGTGTTGTAAGTTACTTAGTATCTATTAATTGTCCTGTTATTGCAATCTGTGGGTAACAGTACTAGATTGTATCCATTTATGGCCAGTTCATATAAACCTCGATAACTACCAACGACTCGTTTCTTCTTGAAAAACTGTCGAAACATACAAAGAAAAAAGTAGTTTATAAGATCCGGCCATTAATCGCGAAGATGCACCGGTTCAACTTTAGTTATCTAGGATAATTTCTAGATTGTAGAGATCTTCCCCTTTTAAATTGAACCCCTCCACCCTGTATACTAGAAGTTTAATCACAGTAAGAAGTTCTTAAAAGAATTTAAGCTGTCTTAAAATATAAACACGAACATCTTGTGCCTACATTGTAACCCAGATCCACAAACAATAAAGATTTATGATAATTTTTCTCTTTTAATCTTTGCATGAATTCTATCGATCATATTAATTATTGTGGTCTGCAGCGACCGACGCGTGTGCAAATTCGGTTGAGCGACTTTCAACCTAGCCTTTGGTCGATTAATGTCGATAATGTTATACTTAGGTATGTAAATTTGGATGTAATTTGGAATGAAGTAGATTTTAGATTGGAAGTAGTAGCATTCAATGAGGGATATTAAACAATGACGGGAGAGAACAAATTTTAACATAACCTTTGCAAAAAGTAGCATAATTTTTCTAAATTAATAAAATATCAAAATAAACAGTTCAAACCCAAACTTAAATTTTCTGCATAAAAATATATATATTACCTACTAGCTGTTGCCCGCGACTTCGTACGCGTTACACTACTAAATGTGTAGGTAACATAGAAATAAATCTGAACTCGCTGTTACAACTTGACTTGACACCCCATTTTTATCCTATAGGACCTGCCATAGGATAAAAATGGGGTGTCAAGTCAAGTTGCAACAGCGAGTTTATGGATAAAAAGTAGCCTATGTGTTAATCCAGGTTCAGCCGTTAAGCGGCAAAGGGTTGAACTCCGTGAGATCCTCTTAGAGGAGTGGCAGGAGAGGCTAGCAAGGCCAAGCGCCGGACTGCCCAGTGCTTCAGCAGTGGATGGACAGGGAGCATGGTACCGTTTCCTTCCGGCTGGCGCAGGTGCTCTCAGGACACGGCTGTTTCGGGAAATACCTGTGCCAAATTGGGAGGGAACAGTTACCAACGTGCCACCACTGTGACGATTGCCTCGAGGACACGGCTTAGAACACTCTCGAGTTCTGCCCTGCCTGGGTTGAAGAGCGCCAGGCTTTCGGTGACATTGTAGGTCACGACCTTTCTCTCCCGACCGTAGTTTGCGCAATGGTCGAGAGCAATAGGTCGTGGCAAGCTGCTAAGTACTTCTGCGAAAATGTAGTGCAGCAGAAGGAAGCAGCGGAGAGGGACAGGGAATCTGAGAGCACTTTCTCAACCCGCCGCACAAGACCGGGGCGAAGGAGGAGGGCGTATGCGAGAGCGTATGCCGACCTCCATCCCCCATAGCAGTAGCCTAACTATATACCTACTGTTGTATATAAACTTGAGAGCAAAAAAATCGCACATTCATGATTTTTTGACATAACTAAAAAAAAAACAAAAAATATTATGTTTCTGTAATGCAGATTCATAGTCTATTTTAATACCTATCCAGTGGTATCTGATTTGTCTTTCAATCATTACATAAAAATGCTTTTGTGGATCAATAACCAAAATGCATGTTTAGTAAAAAATTCTTTATTCAAGTATTGGTGTCAAAGTTATGAAATTAAAAGATAAAATTAATTTAAAGTTTGTTATTAATACCGAGTGTTCCCTCCCCTAGCCTGAATCACTGACTCCATCCGTGTTTTCATTGATGTTACTAGACTTTTGATAAAGTCTTGAGGAATAGCCTCCCATTCCTCTGCGATCGCCTGTTGCAGCTCCTGTAGAGTCGATGGAGGAGCATCTCGGCCTCGAACTCTTATTTTCAGCTCGTCCCATAGATGTTCGATGGGATTGAGGTCTGGGCTTCGAGCTGGCCACTCCATAACGGTCACATCCACCTCTTGAAGGTACTCGATCACTATGCCAGCAGTATGCGGTCTTGCATTATCTTGCATAAACAGAAAGTTTTCGCCGATAAACCCAGCAAAAGGTACGACGTGGCTCTCGAGTACTTCCTCAATGTATCGTATGGAAGTCAATCCTCTTGATTGGCGACCAGTATTCGGTCCGGTGATGAAGGCAAGCTCGGTTTTTGCTTCCATAGACATGCCTCCCCAAAACATGATTGATCCACCGCCATAGGCGACACGTTCTGTTATGCAGCATTGGGCAAATCGCTCTCCCGATCTTCTATACACCTTCCCCCGTCCGTCGTTGCCATGCAAGCACATCCTGCACTCATCAGAGAACAGGACTGCACTCCACTGCTCTTCGGTCCAATTCAAATGGTCTCGAGCGAACTGAAGGCGGGCTTCTCGGTGGGCTGGGGTCAATTTCGGCCCGTTTGCTGGCCTGTGTGCAGTCAGGCCACCTTCTCTCAATCGTCTTCTGACTGTCCACCGGCTAACTTCTACTTCACGAACTTCTTGAAGTCGTTGGCCCCGTTGAACTGCGTTCAAACGACGATTTCTTAAAGATGTCGTTATAAGAAAGCGGTTATCACGCTCTGTTGTAGCACGGGGACGGCCCGATCCTTGTCGCCGTTGGTAGCCACCAGTCTCTTGATACCTCTGGTATACACGCCGAACGGTAAATCGGCTCAAACTCAATTGTCGAGCCACTTGACTTTGCTTAAGCCCCGATTCAACAAGGGCAACCACTTGAGCGGCTACTTCTGGTGTAGTATCCATTTTCGTGTTCCGTTTGAAGCCAATATCAATAGAGAACCTTTCACACTGTACGTTGGTATGCAAATGATGACCATTCCCTCAATATGCACTCTTTTATACCTGCGATAAATCCCGCCGCCGGCCTTACCTGGATCGAGCGACATAAGGGGGTCTATTGTTTTGTTGCTAATGAGTTGTTTTTAAAGGTAAATGTCAACCCTTTATCAGTTCTGCGAATGCCTAGATTATGCACTTTAATTTAATTTGATTTTAATTTGCTGTAAGCTCCAAATAAAAAAAAAATTAACTTTTAAGTAAAAATGTGCGGATGTGCGATTTTATTGCTCTCAAGTGTAGTTAGTAGAGATGATCCTAAACCCTGAGAGATGGGGCCCGCAAGAGCGGACCAACGCCACCGGGGTCGCGGAAGAATGTTCTCTATTCCCGTGTCCCCGGCATACAGCGAGCGGAGAAACGCCGTGGAGGTTTATCCGGTAGGAGTCCGACATACCGCTCCCTGGGTTCAGAGCGGTATCTATGAGAATTCCTCCACGTAAAAAAAAAAAAGGTTCAGCCGTTATGATGTGATTGAACAACCAAATAAATAAATAAACAAACATCCAAACTTTTGCATTTATACTATTAGTGTGACTACAAAAAAGATAGGTAGGTAAGTTTAAGTAAATAACAACATAAATACCTAGTCACATAGCACACTACTGTAAACATTTCAAAAATAATGTCGGCTGACAAGAAGCTCTTGCGTAAATGTAAATTATATTCCAAATGATACTTCTTAATATAAATCCTCATACATATTCATGGCTTTATGACATTTGTTTATAGGATTATCCATGATTTATCTAATGATGACTGTTTCGTGTCAAAGAACTTTAAGCCACACATCACAAGTTTTGCGAATCCGCACCACTAGTAACGAATTTCACCAGGGCCAAGTGTGCCTAGCTTAGCCTGGTCACAGATAAGATTCTGATGATGAACCTTCCTGCGACTATTATGTCTGCTTATAACCTAATACCTAATCGCTAGTATAGGTTTTTTTTTCAACTTGATTACCATAGAAAATTTTTATATTCAAACAATCTTTTTATCAAGTCCTAAATATCAATGAAACAGCCTGTATAAAATAGGTTAAACTGCCTAAGCGGCATCGGCGCAAAGGCGACCGGTGTTAAACCCATCTCAAAAATCAATTAAAACGATTCCGGATGTGTGTTTTACATTAATGTCGTAAATAACAAGACACATAGCTCGAGTTGATTGCAAATGTATATATTTTGTGAACAATAAAAAACTTTTTACTTTTTTTTCTTTAGTTCCTGGTTTTCATAAATATATATTTTCACTAGCTTCCGCCTGCGGTTTCACACGCGTTGTTTGTCAACAAAAGTAGTATATGTGTTAATCCAGGTATAATCTACGTACATACCAAATTTCATCGAAATCGGTTCAGTTGTTACGACGTGATTGAGAAACAAACCAACAAACAAACATCCAACCTTTTGCATTTATAATATTAGTGTGATAATAGTATCGCTAGTGAAACCATATATTACAGTTATAGAGGTATTTTACACCTATAAATTTTATATGATATCTAGGTACTAGTGGTTCGCCCCGAACTGATATCTCGCGAGTCTCCCATAAAAACAAAAATATATTATTCGTTATCTTTGACTATCAAAACAGTGCCATGAAATAATAACCAACTTACTTGACCTACAGTTTCATTCAAATTACAGGTAACGGGAGTTCATATTAATTGGTTACTCTTTATTGGGGTACAACATTCAGTTATTTTGGATTTCAGACTTTTATCTATACTTGTGTCATTAAAGCTACACGAATACCAAATTTCAGCATTGTGGGGTCACTGGTGTACCCTGTGAATTTTTTCAAAGTTTGGTTTTTATTATGGCTAATAACTCAAAAACTACAAGAACTAAACTAAAAATAAAAACGGGGTTCAAATATCCTAATAAAGAACTTTCATTTGACGTCCTATTTGACCTAATAGTCTCATTTTCATTTTATTATACCCCCCTTGAACCCCAATATCTCAACAACCCCCCATAATTTTTAGATCATTTAGTCACATCAAAATTGTGCCATCACTACCTACCTATGCATTAAATTTCATGATGATCGGATCAACGCTTTGAAAGTCATAAAAATAAAAAAAATAAAAAATCCCGCTCGATCAATAATAATTACAAAATACAACCAAAAAGAAAACAAAATAAAATAAAATTCAAAATAACAAGAGAACATAATCAACTACAAAGGGGATACGACTTGGTAACTACTAATCAAGTACACAGGTTTAACAAGGTATTTCTGTAGGGAAGCTATGAAAGAGCAAATAGTGCCGAAGGTGAGGACGAGTCTTTAACGTTCTTCAATCGGCATGTCGAAGGTATTCGGGCAGCCTATTAATTCCAGCCATACATGCATACAGACCACCTGATGAAAGCGGTAACTGAAGCCGATGGATATTTGAAACACCAAAGGCATCATTCAAGCGTTGTTAACCCTTTAATAAAGTAAAAACCCTTTTTTCCAAGCTATGATTTTTTTTGGGCCCTAGATCCACTACTATAAACATATGCCACAGAATTATGATATAAATACTATATCAAACGAATGTTCTTTTTATTAGGGCAACATCGCAGATTTTGCATTGTACATAAATTCGCATTGCCGCTAATGTGCCTAACACATTTCTAGTTGCTAGCCAGTTAATCATTGATTTGCAAGTTTTTATTAGGCAGGATAATTGATTCGAAAGTTACGAATTGCCACTTCATGAATAAATTATTGTATTTTAATTTGCATAAACTTATTCGCGTCTATAGGTTATCCATTAGTAAATAATATTTTTATTTAACGTTAAGGATAGAATATTAATTTAATTTGTTTAGGACTATTAATACTCGATTCGTTAACTTGATTTATTGATTAGAAGCTTTTAAAGAAACAAATAATTTGTACCAACATAAGTAATCGTCATTCTGTGACTTCTGATGACTTCAAATAAATTGGTCAATCGAGTCAGTAAATTAATTGAAATATAAAAATAATAAAAGCTAAATTTTGCTGTTGTTTTCAGTCATAGTTAGACATTTTATGAACTGGGCCTTTATTAGGAGTTGTCAACTTACGCAAACGTCAATAGTTTTAGTGAGAAATGTATGCAAATGAGGGGGTTTTAAGGGCATTTTTTTATAACTGCTAACAGATGGCGTTGCTCTCTCATACGCTAATTTAATCAAAGGAAAGTGTATTGTCGATGTCAATTATCGTGTTATCATTATTTTCCGAGGAACATAAAATAAAAAAACATTTTTTGACAAAATCTCAAAGAAGCAATATCCAAAAACTATATTATTGCCAGCCAGACAGCGCCATCTATTACGCTACTTGGAACTAGTTTATTTTTTATCGAAAATGAAAATCCCTCATTGCAAGGAAACGAAAACGTTCAAGAAAACGATTGACGTTTGCGTAATTTGACGCAAACGTTTCGTACTAAAGGACCTGTAAACAAATCCAACTTCAGACATAGGTTTTAGAAGAGTCTACTCAGCTTCGATGATAATAATTCTTCTAACAACTACAGTATACCTATATGTGCTACTAGCCATAACATCTAGATAGATGATCTATCCAGCCTCTAGCATTCACTGTTGGGTATAAGCCTTTTCTCTATGTCGCCAGTCCAATCGATCTTAAGCAAATCTCATCCATTGCTGTCCAACTTCCGTTACGAGATCGTTGACCATCGGGACGGTGGTCTGCCCTGCGGTCAACGTCCATCTCTTGGCCACCACTCTGTGACTGCCTCGGTCCACCTGTTGTCATTCCGCCTAGCCAAGTATCCTGCCCATCTCCACTTAAGTCTCGCGATTCGTATACCTACATTTTCGACTAGCCGTACTAATATTATAAATTGGAAACTGTATCTCTGTCTGTCTGTGGGTTCGTTCCCTCTCGTGAAATAGAATTTATCGATCCTCCATAAATTCTTGACTTCAACTTGATCATCCCCTTTATATTTTTCTTCCACTTCGTCATCCTCGCTAAGCATTTGCCAATAATTGAAAAGGCGATGTTACACGCCTCATTAGTTACATTTCAGTAAGAAGATTGAAATTATATTTTTTAAAGATGATTAAATTAACGGTAGGCGCCTATAAATATGTAGAACCATAATATTTATAGACGTAACTTTCTGCGGGCAGAAAATGTCTCATGGTAATAAAAATTGTGTTATCTTGCTGCGTTAATGGAATATATCGTGTAGGTGTTAATATACCTTTCTTTATTTATCTATTCAGACACAAAACTTATAAAAAGATTTCCACGTTTATAATACCATTCATTATAAATTTAAAAAACATCGTTCATAATCATAATCAATGACTTAAACATTTTATATCTAAAAATTAATTTTGTTAACAACAGGATGTCAAGATCTGCATTTTGATTCAATCAGCCATTTTTGTTATTTTACCCCCAACGCAAAAATATATGTTTGACGCCTGTCTGTCTGTCTATCTTGGGGATCGTAGGTACCTAGTTCCCAAACGGATGGACCGATTCGGATGCGGTTTTTTAGCTAGTTTAACTGGGGTGGTTCATCTGTGTAAGTTTTACGGGTAATTTATGTCTGGAGTTTTTGTATTTTTTAATTTTAATCTTTCTGGGCATCTGGCGGAAGCGACATGGTCTGGCGACTCGAAAGCTGATGGTTATGTGAGTCAACGTATTTCAATTGAGCGGACAGCCAGGGTCTTACGGACACTTCCGCCTGGTCCCTGGAGCCGTTGAGCTATCTATAAATCTCTTGCAACCGTCATTAGATAGTTGAACTGATTCTGTTTTTTTTTTTAATTTAAGAGATCCATACTAATATTATAAATACGAAAGTATCTCTGTCTGTCTGTTTACTACGTTTTTCAGACTAAACAGCTGGACAAATTTCGAAGAAACTTGGTATACCTATGATAGAGAGCCTATAAACGCGGAATGGGGGACAGAAAAAACGAAAGAAGGAAGGGAGGTATTTGTCCTGCAGTGGGACAACACAGGTTAAAAATAAATAAATAATAAACACGGAATGTTTTTGTATAGTTATAAAAGTCATTCACAACCTGTAATGCCAAAGGGCTTTGTATATTTAGTTTATATGTTACTGTAAATGTCCAATACTAATGAATGTTAAGATGCACCAGTGTATGTCGACTATGACCAATTTGGATGATATAGGTCTAAAATTGTTTCATTCATACTTAAATAGGACATATACCGATGAATGTTAACATACACCAAGGCCATTCTTAGATTCAGCGATTTAAAATTAGGTGAATTACGATTTACAAAACGTAAAAACACGCTAGTGTTTGTTCGAAAACCGGCAAAGTCATTATATGACTTTGCCGCTTTTCTTTTTTTTATCTGCTTTGCAGTAGGCCGTTAGGTTATTTATTTTGTTATAACAAATGGTTAGGGAGAAAAACAACCGAACGACCCACTGCCAACCAGGCATACTAGAAAAGTATTATCGTGGTGTATGATAACATTCACTGGTGTATGACCAAAATTGTCATAAAAATAATAAATATTTAGTATTTACTTATTTCTACTTACATCTACAATAATGTAGTTAACTTAATTTCTAACTTAATTACCTAACTTATTTTACTCTAAGTAGCGGCCTTTCACCTACTAACTCGATGGTTGTTAACAGACACTGTGCTTCGGACATTCACAGTAACATATACAGGGTGATTCAGGCACCATGAACCCCTTGACCGACCCGAATCAATAGGAATGGATCGCGCTGCTTCTTTTGAACCATGGTGCCTAAATCATCCTGTATCACTCTATCTTAGTCTTTTTTTCTATGATATGAATCACAGCTTCCCCTGCATAAACGGTTTCAGGTATTTGTGGTAGCTCTGGTTGACGGGCTCGGCGTTGAGCGGACTCTTCAGCGCTTCCTCCATCAGCCGCTCGTAAACGCGACCGTCGTATGCACCGAGAGTAGAGTTCAGGATCTGAAAGTTTACCTCTTTGAGCTGTGTGATTGTAGACCCAACGCAAGAATGTAATTCCAACTTTGATATTATTCACTGAAATTTAATTTTCTGTTCAGTTTAGACGTTTTTTTCATGTGAAACATTTATTGGCGCGCCTTGGCAGTAAAACCGACTCGTATTCCGACACGCCGTAACGGCATGCATCCAATAAGCGATGTCTATTATTGTATATGGGCTCGTGGCCTAACTATATAGGGCTTATACAGGGGTTAGATGTTGGATGTTTCGGATTATTTTTCCCAAGTCCCAAACCCCAAATCCGTTGGACCGTTTTGCGCAAAATAAGATAAGAAATGCTAAACGAGAAATTATAAACGGTTTTCTATAAATTTTAATTCTTTCAATGACCATCTATTTCGATGTTTCACATCTGCCAGGCATCCCGTGACGGCCACATTATGTTTTAATAAATTATATCTCGCCTCATCAGGCGAGATCGTGGTCAAACGCGAGCCTACGATGCGATGGAATATGCTTGCCTGGAAGAAACCTGTTCACTCACATCTTGAAGACACCCAGGTTCTAATTATTAGACTCTGGCAAGGCGTTCCATTCTTTGGCGGTGCGCATAATAATATAGTAAATTCCGAATTTTTTATTATATATTAGATACATACTTTTTGTAAGTGTCTGTAATCGAATCGAGTATGTAATCGATATATACACAGGCAAGCTTAACCGTAACAAGAGTCTTCCAACAAACCTTTGAATTAATGAAAACACAAGATTCCTTAGCAATATTTTTTGTGGTAGGTAAGGCCCTTATTCTTTTACATTCTAAAGATAAAATACCGAGTATTGGGGTTTCATACTACTTCGAGTTGGTAATAGTACATTATGTTATAAGTGCGGTAAGTTGAAAATTACAGCCGAGGCGATATTGCTAGCCCGAGCCGTAGGCGAGGGCTACAAGAAAGCAGAGGCTGTAATTATCAAAGCGTACGTATGTCATACGACGTTTTATAACATATTTGCGAGGAAATAAATAAAACTCGGAGTTTCTCGGAAAGTAAAAGCGCGCGGAATAATTTTTACTTGTTCACAAATTGGCGATGCACGCGCATCAGCGCTTTTTTTTTAAGGCAACGGTACAAAAACAGCCAGTACTACTAATAAAGTAAATTAATATTTTTTGTTTTTGGTTGTAATTTTTTGTCAAAATTAATTAAATTAAAGAATTAAATGTTTATTTTTATATTTTATCTCCCAAAGTTAATTTTATTCATGAAATGTTGACCACTTTTCTGGCATAAAAACTCTGCTAAGATTTATAAAAGTACCGTTCGTTTTAGACGGAGCATCTTGATAAACCGTACGTTTTACCTTATTAAAAAGAAACTCGTGCGTTTTACATTACAATAACGCACAAGTACGTAATGACACACATTACGATATTGAAATTGGTGAAATAAGAGACCCTTTACGAGCAAATGTGTTATAAAAGTAGGTAATAAATGTATTGAGTATTGGGTAACGTAACGCCTAACTGTTTAAAATCTATAATATTGTTGTGCCCAAGGGGTCCATAATGACCATGTATCTATCAATTAACACCTATTATTACATTGGAAGGAATACAATAAATAATTAAGTATTGAGTATCATTTCAGTTTGTTCAGTGTCCATACCTCGTCTCTGTAATCGAATGCATCCACTAGTCCCACGGCGTTGGGTCGAATCTTCTCCAAGATGTCTTCGTAAGCATGACGCAGTTCTGTCACATCACTCTCTGTTATCGGTGTGTACTAAAAAGATAAAGATAAATTTATTTGCTTAAACATAATATTATTATAAAGGTCTTATATAGGGTGTTTGATAATATACGCACAAAAATGAAACTGGTTATTTTGATGAGCATAATAAAAAAATGTGAAATTTTTACCATAGAAATGTGAAATTTATTTTGGCACAAACACTTTATTAAACTTATGTTGTGCTATTGTATAATGCTTGCCATCTAACCACAGATACTGTATCGGTGACTTCTCGAGATATCTCTTGTTGTCCCTTTCTAACCCAAAACCCGCAGCCATTTCCGAAAGAGATTCGGCCTTTATTTTTGGATGTCGATTGCAAGAGTAGGCAGTAAGTTTTATATCGAATTAATTACCTAAACTGAGTCCTTTAAAGTTTGATTTGATAACTGGCATTTTTTTTTTCGAGAAGTTTTTTATATGTTTTGAGAAACCATCACTTGAATATCGTCAGTGTATTACCAAACATCCTGTATAAGTAGGTACTTAAGTGTCAATTATATTCTACCTTATCTAGCATGCAAATTCAAATAAAAACACTATACCATTTTTATACAATTTTAAGAACCCCTTACTCGGTAGAAGGTTGTCTGGTAGATTATTTAGCGATAAGACCGCCAATAGTATCACATAGATTTTCATTGTTTTTTTTAATTGTATTGTTTTACGGTGTGCAATATTTAATTATGTATGAGCTATATGTTATTTACATAATACACTTGCGGAGTTTGGATGGGCTGGCTCAGCTACAGTGATAATAACTCAATAAACCACTTTCCAAGCACTCCTGTATATTAAGTGGCCAGCAACAGGTAACAGTCATAAGCCACTATGGTCTAAGAGCCGGTGAAGATCGACCTTCACCGATCTGATAACCAGATGAGACATATTTTTTATCAAATATAATTTATAAACAAATATGCCTATAATTACTTGCCTATCTAAAAGTGCTATCTAAAAGTTTTTAGCTAGGCAACAGTACTATAAGCATGATTTTTTGCAGGCAATGATTTTGAAATATGACTGATTTTGTAATAAAGTAATCTAAAATTTGATATAACTTTCGATAAGTTAGCAGAACGATGGAGTCACATATATTGACTTACCTGTTCACATCGGCTTGCCAGGTAGCTATACACAGAAATGATTAGGCAAGCCTACTGAGGCATATTCTGTGTGTTAAAAACTAACAGTGAAATAAAATTCATTTGGTTATCAAAAGAATGAAAGTGATGAAAAAAAAAATCTATTAAAGTTAATTTAATTAAAAATAGCCATAAGCACTTTTAGATAGGCAAGTAATTATAGGCATATTTGTTTATACATTATATTTGATACAAAAATATGTCTCATCTGGTTATCAGATCGGTGAAGGTCGATCTTCCACGTCTCCTCTACTACTAGTAGGTAGTCTGAATTATCTAAGGGTGGGGCATTTACTTGTTCCATCTCCATGTTGAATAAAAAATAATTGTTCGCGATAAATATAGTTTTTTTTTTCAATCTCAACTCTTTGCTCAAATGTTACCGAAATACAAATTTCTTATTGTCTTGATCCTTCATATTCCATCACAGATAATTTCAGCGTCTTTCAAAAAATTTGCAAGATTTTCAGCGTTAATTTCAGTACTTTTTCAATAAACATAATTTGAGTAGGAAGCTAAAGTAAGCTCTGCTCAGTTTGGGGCTAGATAACGCTGTGTGAAATGCCCAGCATTATTATTATTAATGAAATTAAACCTGTTATATTATTCTTCACTAATTTCTTACTCAGTTATAACGTATAACTTCACTAATTTCTTTCCTACCACAGGTTTCCTAGAAGAGACCGCTTTTATCCATAAGGACACCCGTTGTATTGCCTTTTTAGTTTTATTTTAGTGTTATATTATTTCTGTGTGGTAATTACAATAAAGACATATCTTATCTAGTTCCAGTGACGTACCTCTATGGTGGCAGGGCTGGCAAAACGCCACGGGCCCCCAGCCCGACGGGGCTCCCGGCCCGAGAGGCCACGAGCTCAGAAGTAACCTAATATTTTTAAGAGGAAATCTGGGATGCGTTTCGTCCATACAAACGTAGTCCCCTGTTTCCTCTCTGGATAGTGATACTAGAGCAAATATTTTTTTACCATACAATTTACATGTACCACGGTCAGGTCCCTACGTTTATTTTTTCTCCATAAATTAATATTATAAGAACTAGGAAATTGCTAATTTTTACTGCCCCTTTTCAGACATCCAGCAAACAAATTTGACGAATATAAATTAAAAAAAAGAAACGTACAAACATAGCCAAAGCCCTTTTTATTACATATTTGAAAAAAAAATTAAAATCGGTCCAGTTTAGGAGGAGGAAACAGGGTACTACGAAACAGTGATTTCGTCTATTTTAAATAAGTATAATCAGTCCGACCTGCAGTTGTCTCTATCGCACGCACATAGGGCATCTAGGGCACAGCGCGACAGCAATAGGTTTGGTAAATACCTATTTTCCAAATGTCTTACTTCCTGGATTTCCTCTTAACAAAATTAAATAAAAATTATACATATGCTTTTGAAAATTAAATTTATTAGATATATACCTAAAATACACACCATATTAGTTATTCTGTTAAGTAACTACTTCAGTGATTTATTAAAGTTAAATTAAACGTGACGATTTTTACTGGGGCCCCATCTGATTAATTTTCCGCGGGCCTCTGATGGTATAGTTACGCCACTGTCTACTTCTTTCCATAATTCTGTCCACTTACCAATAGAAGGTCTCCAAGCTTCTCAAGAGTCCAGTAGATGGCGTATAGTTCCACCAACTGAGTAAGAACGGCTTTCAACGGAGCTGCCAAAGCCGCTGCTTTCCTCCTGATCTCAAAGTGGTACGTGGTTAGAATGAAAGAGCGGCAATGAGCCTGAAAAGGAATAAAATATGGTAAAGTAAGTAGGTAATCATCGTCATTGACGTCATACAGTTGATATAATGATGATGGATGTTGGTGGATGGATGGTAGCCGTTGGGTGTTGGTCACGCAAGTATCGTTCTGCAAATCTATGGGGGAGGCCTATGCTCAGTAATGGCTGCCCTACGTCAGATTTTTTATTTTATTTATTCATTACAGAATCATCAGCACTTGATATCAATATAAACAAACTCTTATAGCTAATGCTTAATGCCAATAACACATTCGACGACCTCCGTGGTGCAGTGGGCGAATAGCCGGCTGAAACGCAGGAGGTAGCGGGTTCGATCCCCGCTGCGGAACTAATGTTTGCATGATCTACAGATATTTGTTCCGGGTCTGGTTGTTTTTCTATACCTATATTATAAGTATGTATTTACAAAAAAAAATTATATAAGTATTCTATCAGTTACCTGGTTCCCATAGTAAAAGCTCTGCTTAATTTGGGGCTAGGTAGCGCTGTGTGAAATGTCCAGCAATATTTATTTATTTAATAACAGATTCTCATTTTATAGACATAACTTTTAAGCAATTAGTCACCTAGAGAAAATGATTAAAATATAATATTAAATTTCAAGGAATTTAGTAGATGTTGATGATTGATCGAGCGAAGCGAGATCTCTAAATCAACATGGACAAATCGGCGTTGTATGTATATATGTATGTATGTATGTTTGTTTGTCCGAGGATAACTTTCGAAGCGTTTATCCGATCATCGTGAAATTGGTATATAGGTAGGTAATGATGCCAAAGTTTTTGTGTGATTAAATGAGCTGAAAACGTTAAGATATTGGGGTTCAAGAGGGGTAAAAAAAAAACAAAATGTGACTATGCGGTCAAATGGCACATTTAATAAAAGGTCTTTATAAGTGCATTTCGACTGCGTTTTTATTTTTAGTTTAAACCTTGTAGTTTTTAAGTTATTAGCTATAATAAAAACTGAACTTTAGCAACATTCACAGGGTACACCAGTGACCACAGTGCTGATATTTGGTATGCGTGTACCTTTAGTAACACACATATAGGCAAAAGTCTGAAATCTAGAATAATTGCAATTTGTACCCCAAAAAAGAGGAACCAATTAACATGAACTCCCGTTACCTGTAATTTGCATGAAACTGTAGATCAAGTTATTTGGTTAGTAATTTCGTGGCACTATTTTGATAGTTAAAGATTACAAATAATATTTTTTTTGTTTCTATGGGAGACTCGCGAGATCTCAGTTCGGGGCGAACAACTAGTAAAGTAAATGATATGATAATAAATTAATAAAGTCTATATTATTAATAAAGTTATAAAGTTGATAATAAAGTATATGTTAAATAAATTAATTAATTAGTATTAATACTGGACAGTGGACATTTTACACAGCAGCGCTATCTAGCCTCAATCTAAGCAAAACTTGTACTATGAGAACCATCTAACTGATAGAATACCTATATACAATTATCATAAATACATAATATACTTTTTAATGTACATCATAACACCCAAACCCGGAACAAATATATAAATATATAGATGATTAAAGCATTTGTTCTGAACGCGAATCTAACCCACAAACTCCTGCTTCTCAGCTGGTTATTCGCTTATTGCGCCACAGATGTCAAATCCATCAATGCTTACAAAGCAAGGTTACTAAAGATTTCAATTTTAAACATGACGTTGACATTTAATTAAGTACTTGGAACCTCGAAACCCTATCTAAAAACAACACTAGAGACTTAAAACCCGCATTTCAACCTTCACTTCCCCCTTTAGAGAAATTCCCATAGAGAAATACTAATAGACTGGGAGTCTATTAGTATTTCTCTATGCCCCTCTTAGATTTGATGAAAGTTACCTCAGAAGCTGCTACGAGCTGAACAGATGCCTTATTCCAAGATTCCTCAGGTGATAATCCAGATTTCTTGTACTTCTTCAAACTGGTCACTGCATTAGAGAGTTTACTGTAAGGAGAGGAAGTCGTTGTATAGAGAACACGTGTTTTTTTCAAGTACAAAAAGCCAATGGACGCCGTGAGATTCGAATCGACTACAGCACCGTAAGTTGGAGACTTTAGCTACTCTACAGATATTATTCTTATCGTTTGTTACGATTTATTATAATGCAGAGGTAACTGCTAAACATCTAGGTCAAACCATAAAACATTTTAAACAATGTTTAGCACGTGTTTAAAAAAAACCTATACCAAAATTGGTAAGGAAATTTGTTTAACTTTTTTTGTAACAAACAAGGCAGGTGTAGGCTTATTCCGTCAACTCCTCAAATAAAAAAACGAGTGTGCTTTAGGCCACACGACTGAAGTAAAACTTATTTAATATCTCTCTCTCAACTTCCGTTCGCCTCGCCCGATCACACTTTTCGTAACGCTCTCGTCACGCATTCACCAGCTACTCCCCAAGTCAAGCGTGCGTAAAGAAGTTTTAATTCAATAAATATTTTCTTACTCATACATTGTGGCCGCAAAAGCTAATAAATAAAAAAAACTCATACCTACATATATTTTATGTCCATCCATACTAATATTGTAAATGTGAAAGTAACTCTGTTTGTTTGTTACCTTATCACGACTAAATGGCTGGAATGATTTCGATGAAATTTTGTACACAGATAGATTATGACCGCGGGATTGGGACATAGGCTACTTTTTACCCGACTATACAGAAGGAGGGCTTTGGTTTTGATGACACCACACGTGCAAAGCCGCGGGCGGGTCAGCTAGTTATATTTAGACTAGTTTACCCAGCAGCAACCCGTTGGAAGCTCCTGATGATGCCATCGACTGAGCTGTCCCAGTTCTGAGGGCTGCACCGGTCTGCTAAGTACGCCATGGTCGGGTACAACGGCTTGCCTTGTTCTGCTTGCTCCCACGCTTTCACCAGGGACCTGGAGTAAAATTAACAACTTTTCATTTAAAAAACGGATCAGCTTGCAATTTCTTTGGAACTCAGGCGGATAACCTGAGGTGTTTCAGAAAAAAAAATATGTTTGGTCGTAGTTTCTAAGGAAGACTTAGAAAGGCACATTATCGGTCAAGGTGCGGATGATAATAACAATTTTTTTGGACTTAGCTACCAGTTAGTATTTAATAAAGGTAAGAATGTGCCCATGCAAACGATGTAACTATTAAATCTCTAGCTAACTCTATGTCTTATCTGTCTATCTACTCAGCCCACATCCCTAAATAGTGGGAAGATATAGGCCTCCTTTTTATCACGCCTCTCCGTTCCTGTGCCAATTGCATCCATTACCTTCCCACGACCCGCGCGATGTCGTCCGTCAATCTGGTCGGTGCAGTGGTGGTCCATTTTGAGACAATACCTGACGTGTCTAAAGAATCTACAGGTTATGGGGTGAAGTACTAACCTGGCAGTCTGCAGCAGCATCACAGTATTCTCCCCCTCATACGTACAAACCGCAGTGACCAGCCCGTATATCTGAGGCAAATTGGATGAGAGCATGTAGCCATGTCCTCCGCACGCCAGGCGACACCTTTCGACCATAACACTTACGTCTGATGAGGTGACAGCCTTTAGACAACAGGCTAATGCGTGTAGCTGTAAATACCAAAATGTTAGTTCAAGCAAAATACAAATTGGTTCTTTTAAAGGTAAGAGTGAATAGTCAACTCCTAGATCTTCGTGCTCCATTAGGGCCTATGCATACGGCCTATGTATACATAGGTATTTTATGTTATTTTGCTTTTTCGGCGCCGTAGTGAACCAAAAATTTGATTGCGGCATTTTTATAGAAAGACGCCGGATTTAAAATAACTCAAATACGCCACGTGCATAGGCCCTTAGCGCACATCATCGCTTATCATAGTAAGATTGTGGTCAACAGAATACAATTTACCAGTGATAGGACATAAGAGTGATGTTGAGTCACTGGGCATTTCGTAGCCACTTTGAATTTGAAAAGTAACCAGTCCTAAAATGACTTCAAATTCAGAAACGCCTTACATAGCGTATTAAGGTCTTTCAGAATTGTTAGTTCTACGGGCTTCTACCCCATTTGCCGATCATGCCAATTTTTACTAACAAAAAATGCAGGGTGGAGTTTCAGTAGTCGAGATTACTTAGCCTACAGCATCAGCAGATCAAAACACTAGTGCTAAAAGCGCCATCTATCGTGAAACAAATTAACTACTTCTTTTATTATTATTATTTTTTATGAATCATTACATCAATTCAAATGTTAGCTTACTAATAGTTCCAATCGACACCACGCCATAGTAGCGCCATCCATTTATATGGATAAAAGTACTGGATCAAATTTGTGAGTTCCTTTGGGAATCCTTGGAGATTCAATTCAACCTACTGTATCCTACCAGCACAAAAATACGCGGTCTCTTTCCATGTTCTAGAACAGCTCTTTCCTTCTGTACAAGGTTGCAAGGTACTGCAACTATTACCACGATATTGTTACGGACATACCTCTGGCAAGTTATGGGTGTTTCCCGACTGCAAGTCTACGGCGACTTTAGAGTACATGTCCCAAATGCACGTGGCGGTCAGCGAGAACGCTTGGCTGGTTGCTATTGCGATGAACAGCTTGTGTTGCTGTGTCACGAAGTCTAGGATTTGAGGTTCCGGTTCACTACAAAGAAATGATAAAAGACTGTGTTAACTAAACTTGTCAAAGCTAAGCTGTTCCTTCTTTTCCCAATAGATTAAAACAAAAAGGATGACAATATTTTGGGAGCATCAAAAGCACTCATGTGCCTCATTTTATGGGACGTTCCATTTTTATTCAGGGTTATTTCAAGCATAAAGTCCAAAGCAAGCAAATAACCACCTTTTGCCATACATCATCAACCTATAACAGTCCACTGCTGGACGTAGGTCTCTCCAATGTGCGCCATTGAGCCCAATCCCTGCCAGTCATAGCACGCAAATCGTCACTCCATCTAGCTGGAGTGTGTCCTACACTTCGCTTGCCTAGATGTGGTCTCCCCTCCAGAACACATTTGCGGTTATCGTTTCTGTGGTAGATATGACCGGCCCACTGCCACTTCAGCTTGCTGATCCTCTGAGCTATGTCGATCACCTTGGTTCTCTCTCGGATAACCTCGTTTCGGATTCTATCCTTCAGAGAAATTCCGAGCATAGCCCTTTCCATAGTTCGCTGAACGATTTTCAATTTGTCCCGCCGTAAGTGTCCACGTTTTGGGCTTTGCCGGCACCTTTTGCCACCAGTCATAGAAATCAAAATGGTAGATACGTACTTTGGGTTAATTTTCGACTGCCTCCTAACAGCAGCGTATCTGACGGCCACGGTGGCAGCTAACGCGAGGTGATTGGCCATGTTATTGACGATCACCACTCTGACGTAGACCATGGTTCCGTAGGTCAACTTGTTGTTCGATGAGGACTTGAAGGTTCCATCCTGGAAATGAAAAATAGAGATTCTTATAAATATATGATAGGAGAGTTATGAAAAAGCCACAGCGATTGTAGTAATAGTGAATTCGTCGCGTCTTTCTAACAATACTTTCCAAGAGTTTTTTTAAATAAGACCTTTAATTCTTTAGGATTGTAATGTATAAAGATTGTTTGTACTAAAAACGGGATATTTACCATGATTTGTCAGTTCTTGAGTGTCCCGATATTTCGACGCAGTTGCATGCGCCATGATCACGGGTAAACTCTAGTTTTACCTACCCGTTATACCCGTTAGTTTACGAAATATCGGGACACTCAAGAACTGACAAATCATGGTAAATATCCCGTTTTTAGTACAAATAGTGTTAATAACCATGATAGTTTTAAAAGTTGTATAAAGATTGCTTTGAGATTGACGCAACTTGGTAGCAAAGAACACAAGTATACTAAGTAATTTAGACTGGTTTTTTTAACTGGCTCATTTGGTTCCTAAGCTCATCATCACTTAAAAACAGGAGGTTGCCGACAAAACCATTGGTAATTTACTATAATGACAGTTATAGTAAGAAAAAAGCGTAAATTTGATTCAGAAGAAACCATTTTAATTCTGAAACACGAGGTATTTTATTATTGAACAATGCGTAGGTACGTAATTACGTATCTCATATTAGAGCTCCTAAATGTTTTATCAGTAAAAACTTAATTCTCTCCTAACCTAGCTTCCCAAATCAAATTCCTATTTACTTACTGTAGTACTCATAGACCGATGGTAGGTACCTAGCTACTAGGTAGATAGACACGGGCTCGACAACAAGCGGTAAGTACCGACGGACACGACTACTCTCGCCCACGGCTCCGGTAGCACTCCCCCGCCGCCTTACTTCTCGCTCGCACGAGACCGTGTTGTATTAGTATAATCTAACACAAACACTACATCTCTATCTTATTAAATTTATTAAATAAGACAAGTTACATTTACATGGGAAGGTCTTTATATACTCAAATCAACTTGTTCCTTCTGCTGATCCTGGTTTCCATTTCTTTCTATAGTTCTCCACTCTCCTTCGACCTTCTTCAGGTGTAAAATGTTTCTTCTTACTCTCTGTCCTGTTTCTTCATTCCTTATCGTAACGTCACCACCGTGAGATTTTTCCACAACATGTGGAGTAGGGTTGAAATTAGCAGTAAGCTTGTTTCCCTTTTCCATTTCTTTGACATAAACTTTGTCTCCTTCTATTAAAGTACTTTCTTGGGCTCTCCTCTTCCTATCTCCATATTCTTTTCCTTTTTCCTTTTCCTGTTTATCCTTGTCTCTTACTTCCGAGTCATTTTCTTGGTTGTTTCCGTCTAAATCTTGTATTGTTGGTATTTTGTCTCGGTTTTGTCTTTTAAAGAAAAGCTCTGCCGGTGTTTTCCCTGTCACGGAGTGCGGTGTTGAGTTGTACATCATTAAATACTCCCACAGACTCTCTTTCAAATCTCGTCTTTCTAATTGGCTTATTTTAAGCCTTTTTAGGATATCCCGATTCTGCCTTTCTACTTCGCCATTCTGCTGTGGCCAGTATGGCACAGAGTTAAAGAGTGTAATGTTGCACTCCTGACAAAAAGTCTTAAATTCTTCGCTTACAAACTGCCGCCCATTATCTGCCGTGATTGAATTTGGATAACCTAGCCGGCTAAACATTTCTTTAAGAATTTTAACTATTTGCGCACTTGTTATTACCTTTGTAATTTTGACTTCTTTGTATCGACTATAGTAGTCAATCATTACAAGCAGGTAGTCATGGTTGGGTAAAGGTCCTAACAAATCCATAGCAATGTCTACCCATGGTGCAGCAGGAAGATCTCTGCGCTTCATAGGTACCGGTAAGTTTGGTAGGCCAACCAATGTGCAACCTTTGCAACTTCTTACTAATCCTTCTGTATCCTTATCTATTCTTGGCCACCAAACTTTTGATCTTAATCTACCTTTAAGTGCTACAATCCCTGGGTGACCTTCGTGTGCTGCATCCAACACCTTCTTTCTCAGTGCGCGAGGTATTACAAGTCTGCTTCCACGTAACAACACATTACCGTAAAAGCATAACTCATTCTCAAAAATCTTATATCCCTTGGCTAAATCGTCCCAATCTTTATCGTATATTCCTTTTTTCACGCTGGAAATTTCGGAATCAGTTTCTGAATGCCCAATGATGTCTCTCATAGGAATCGCGCATGGTCTTGCGTTTTCAACGATTTGGTGAACATGGTTATCTTTTCTAGTATCCTGTGGGACGCTTGAACTTTGGGAAAGTCGTGATAGTGGGTCTGCAATATTGGTCTTTCCAGGTTTGTACTTTATGTGATATCGATGGGCCTGTAACCGTAATACCCATCTCTCAATACGTGCACATGGTTTGGATTTTGGACCGAATAACACCTCTAATGGCTTATGGTCGGTAATCAGGTCGAATTCTTTTCCAAATAGAAAAACATTGAAGTGCTCTATGGCCCAGACCAAAGCCAAAGCTTCCTTCTCGGTCTGGCTATATCTGCGCTCGCACTCTGTTAGCGTCCTATTCCCGTAAGCAATTATCCGAGGTCCTTTGTCATCAATCTGCACTAGTACAGCTCCCAATCCCACAGGACTTGCATCCGCGATTACTTGAGTTCTGTCTTTCACATCATAGTAACCCAAAGTGTGTATTTTTGTAAGTGCTTCCTTAAGGTGTTTGAATGCATCTTTTTGATCCGTGGACCAGTATTCTACAATGCTAGCATTTTTCCCTATCTTTTTCCTCAAAAGAAGTTTTAAAGGTTCAGTGATTGTGGCTAGATTTGGTATCCATTTGTTTATGTAGTTAGCCAGTCCCAGAAGACTCTGAAGTTCTTCGATTGTTTTCGGTTCTCTAAAATCAGCTATACTCTTGATGTATTTATTCAATGGTCTCACTCCATCTGGTTTCAGCTCGTGCCCTAGAAAGTTTACCTTTTGAACTTTGTAAATACATTTTTCTTCATTTAGTAAGACGTTATTTTTCTTCAGTACTTCAAGAACTATCTTCAACCGGGAGTCATGCTCTTTCTCACTGCTTCCAAATACCAGGATGTC
The DNA here is from genome assembly GCA_963924445.1 of Philereme transversata. Classification (NCBI taxonomy): domain Eukaryota; kingdom Metazoa; phylum Arthropoda; class Insecta; order Lepidoptera; family Geometridae; genus Philereme; species Philereme transversata. The sequence goes on from OZ004342.1 coordinate 20,798,392, forward strand.
GTCAATGAAGTTAATGGAGCCTTCACATTGGATGAGCATTCTTTCCATTATTTTCTGGAATAACTCTGGTGCGGAAGAGATGCCAAACATTAACCGTTTGTAACGATACAATCCTTTGGAAGTGATGAAAGTTGTCACATGTCGAGAATTTGGATGTAACTCTGCTTGATGGAACGCATTTTTTATGTCCAATTTTGTAAAATACTTGGCTTTCCGTATCTTTGGCAACAAGTGTTCCATCGTTGGCAGCGGGTGATTTTCCCTCATTATCGCGGCGTTTGCCCGCCTCATGTCAACACATAACCGCAATTCACCGTTATCTTTCTGTATCGGCACGACCGGTGAAACCCACCTTGAAGGTTCTCGCACTTCCTCTATGATGTCGCTGTCCAATAATTCCTGTATTTTCTGTTCTATTTTTTCTACGATAGGAATTGGTATACGACGGTAAGGTTGTGACACGGGTTTTTGTGAGTCATCAATTGGGATTTCGATCAACACGTCCTTAAACTTCGGAAAAGGCTGATTTTCAATTTGATCAATCCCAATTCCCAGTTTTAAAACACCTAAGCGTAACGCCGTATCCTTACCCAACAAATCTCTTGACCCTCTTGTTATTACATAGACTGTTGAACGTTCAGATCGGTTATTTATTTTGATGTCAGCTTCAAATGAGCCTTTCACATCTAATGGTGTCGTACTTCCATACGCCAGTAGTGTCTTATCTGGCTTATTAACCTGATGAAAACTTACAACCTTCTGGTTTTTTAAAATGTTCCATGTTTTGTCTGTTATCAGAAGTAGGTAATAATTAAGAATTCTGGCACAAGGTCATTCACTTCACTCGTGAATGGACCTTTTGCCAGAATTCTTAATTATTCCATGAATATTGGTATATTCAATTATTCCATCGAATATTGGTATATTCAATTATTCTATTGAATATTGGTATATTCAATTATTCCATTGAATATTGATATATATATTCAATTATTCCATTGAATATTGATATATTCAATTATTCCATTGAATATACATCTTATTATAATAACGATTTACTCATCAATTAAAATTTTGGTAGTATACTCTTTTTTGAAATAGAATCAAAATTCACTTTACCAATGAATTATATATCGATTCACTAGTGTTTTACATACTACCTTACACACATTACTACCTACTTGGAGTATTTAGTATTGAAATGAAACACCAAGTTATGTTTAAATTTTAGATAGCTTACTTTATTCGAAGTTCATAATCATAATCATTTATTTTTCTGATGAAATTTACATAGATGCCTAGACACAGAAATTAAAGATACATCTAGAAATTAAATTTAAGTAGAAGTGTATAGAGACATCATTATTGAAGATCAATTCAAACAATCATTTAAATTATGTCTAACTATTGATTAAATGTACATACTTAGGAAGATATTATTTATAAAATATCTTACACACTAGATGAATAGGCATTATTTGATATTGAATGCTGTATTTTTGAAATAATTTCCCTTGTGCTGGTATAAATTTCATCGAATAGTACACCTCTGACGACGTGTTGAGCGCATAACTCAGCTTTGCATTTACAAAAGGTATCTTCTGTGTTTTCAAAATTTCTTGCATCATGAATTTCAATACGTATGATTTTGTATCCATATGCGGGTTTCTTCACAAATGAATAGTTTGTGGTAATGGGGCCCTCATTAATAACTCTCTTACGCTGTTCTTCTGCATTCCTGTTAATAGCAGAGTCGTCGACAACAAAGTTGAATAAGTCTTCAGAATCCTGAAACAAAAAATAATATCTTTTACTTATGAATATAGGTAGGTAGGCACATAACAAAATTACGAAATGGCATTCACACAATCGATTCGAGTGATTAGCCTACATATTAAAATAATTTATTTAATAGGTACATACTTACCGACATGTCTTTCAGTTAATTTATTTGGAGAGGACGGAGATGCAGGCTTTCCAAACGCAAAGTGAACGTAGAATATTTTTATTTCTTAATTTATACTTTTTTAGAAGTTGTCTAATTCTTCAGCATAAGATTTGAAATGGTATAACAATTTAAAAATGCATGTTAATGCTGAACTAGGTAGGTACACACTTCCCTACCATAAAAGTAACATTGACATACTACACCGCCTTACCACATTCCTGACATACAAGCACGTGCCTCACTCTCAGTACCTACCTAGAGACATAGTGCATTATTTAACTGCATCCGTTTATAACTATCTATTACAAATTTCATCGAAAGCATGGGCTGTGGCCCAATTAATCAAATACCTACCTAAATCAATAGGTAGGCCTCAGTAAGAAAGTTTAATGTTATAATAGTGAGATGTTCTCTACGGTGTGGTGAGTAAATAGCCGGCTGAGATGCAAGAGGTGCGGGTTCAATTCCCGCTGCGGGCCATGGTTGAGTGATTCGCTCACTGAGCCACCGAGGTCATCGAAATATCAAACCTATAAGCAGTATTTGTCTGTCTGTTGATACATTTATTACTTTCGATGTAAGTAAAACCAGCAAGCAAAGTCATGGTAATAAGATTGTATTATTCTTACTAAGACGAATTAAACTGCAGAGGTTTATAAGTTACTATCTAAATAAATAGGTATGCTCCACTAAGAAAGTTTAATTTTATAATAGTGAGATGTTCTCTATGGTGTGGTGAGTAAATAGCCGGCTGAGATGCAAGAGGTACGGGTTCAATTCCCGCTGCGGGCCATGGTTGAGTGATCCGCTCACTGAGCCACCGAGGTCATCGAAATATCAAACCTATAAACAGTATTTGTCTGTCTGTTGATACATTTATTACTTTCGATGTAAGTAAAACAAGCAAGCAAAGTCATGGTAATGAGATTGTATTATTCTTACTAAGATGAATTAAACTGTAGAGGTTTGTAAGTTGATAACGTTTAATTGATTGTGTGCAGTATCCCAGTAAGCATTTTTCTTAGTGTGTATCTGTGTTCACCAAAAATGGGCAAGAGTCACATGAATAGGATACTATAAAAGCTCCCTATTTCTTGATCAAACCACATACCACTTTCCTGGACGATACGCAACGCCTCTTCATCAACAGTGATTACCGAGCGAGCTGACAATCAAATAAAAATGTAAGTACCTACCTACCTACCTACCTACCCTAACATTTAGAGTAATCGATCGAATCACGATTCAATTCAATTTCGATTCACACGTTCATTCGCTAGATTCAGACAATCGTCGAATTATATTATATAAAGCTCGATTACCACTCACTGACTGACTGACTGACTGACTCATTGACATGTTTGTTCTCCCAGATGCCACCTCGTAGGGTGAAAATGTTTGGTGGGATCGTATAGAGGGAGTTCCGATGAGTTGGGAATAAATCCTAAAGTACCCCTTTTGTCCCCTATTCGCTCACATCGACCTCGTATCTCGGAAAGTATAGGTCTTAGAGAGTTGGTGCAAAAACTAATGTTGCAGAGGACATTTTTTTATATCCGGTTCCATGAAAAAAAAATTGTCTTTCATACAAAAAAAAAATTGTCCCATACAAAATATTTCTGTATGAATACCGTAAACCGTATATTTCGTTTGCCGTAATTTTCATACTGTTTTTGTAGGGAGCCCATGGCTTGTGTGTACTATAAAATTACTGTAAATATGCTTGATTCTATATAATGGTGGTGGAGGGGCATGAGACAACTTTCATAGTTTTTGCAAAGGTCATCATCATCATTTTGGAACATCCAATTTTTTTTTTTTTTTTAGTATGCAACGTTCATCATGTTTATTTTGGAACATCCACATTTTTTTAATTATGCCTCATCCACAATGATCACTCTGGAACGTCAATTATTTTTTTTTTATTATGCAACAGCCACTGTGATCATTTTGGTACATAATTTTTTTTAATTATGCCTCATCCACAATGATCACTTTGGAACGTCAATTATTTTTTTTATTATGCAACATCCACTGTGATCATTTTGGTACATCATTTTTTTTAATTATGCCTCATCCACAATGATCACTTTGGAACGTCAATTTTTTTTTTTATTATGCATCATCCACTGTGATCATTTTGGAACATCATTTGTTTTAATTATGCCTCATCCACAATGATCACTTTGGAACGTCAATTTTTTTTTGTATTATGCAACATCCACTGTGATCATTTTGGTACATCATTTTTTAATTACACCTCATCCACAATGATCACTTTGGAACGTCAATTTTTTTTTTTATTATGCATCATCCACTGTGATCATTTTGGAACATCATTTTTTTTAATTATGCCTCATCCACAATGATCACTTTGGAACGTCAATTATTTTTTTGTTTATTATTCAACATCCACTGTGATCATTTTGGTACATCATTTTTTTAATTACGCCTCATCCACAAAGATCACTTTGGAACGTCATTTATTATTATTTTTTTTATTATGCACATCCACTGTGATCATTTTGGAACATCATTTTTTTTAAATTATGCCTCATCCACATGATCATTTTGGAACGTCATTTTTTTTTATTATGCAACATCCACTGTGATCATTTTGGAAAATCAATTTTTTTTGTAGCACAAATTTTTGGTGGAATCGTTATTTTACGGTCATCATCGCCCTTGCCATCATTTTGAATTCTTCTCTCACTTCCTTTTCGTTTTCGAATGTTTCTTCCACATTGATATCCTCTTTAATTGTTTCTATAACTTCGAAATCCTCTTTGATGGCATTTTTACTTCAATATACTTTTGAATTGTTTTTTCTATTTTTCTATTTTCTTCAATTACTTCTCTTACTTCAATATCGACTCTACAAAATTATGGGTTTTAATACAAATCTTAAATCGCTCGTATCTTCTAAACGGGAAGAGTTACCCCCAGCAAACTTTTACAAAATATTGGTACTAATTTTTGGTGGATTAGTTGTTTTAATACCATCATTGCCCTTGAGATCATTTTTGAATGCTTCTCTTACTTCGTCTTCCACTTTAAATGCTTCTTTCACCTCGATATCCTCTATTTTTGCTTCTTACACTTTGATATCCTTTTTAATTGCTTTTTCTACTTATAAATTTTCTTCAATTGCTTCTTTTACTACAATTTCCACTCTACAAAATTATGGGTTTTAATACAAATCTTAAATCGCTCGTATCTTCTAAACGGGAACAGTTACGCCTAGCAAACTTTTACAAAATATTGGTACAAATTTTTGGTGGAATAGTTTTTTTAATACCATCATTGCCCTTGACATCCGTTTTGAATGCTTCTCTTACTTCGTCTTCCACTTTAAATGCTTCTTTCACCTCGATATCCTCTATTTTTGCTTCTTACACTTTGATATCCTTTTTAATTGCTTTTTCTACTTATATGTTTTCTTCAATTGCTTCTTTTACTTCAATTCCCACTCTACAAAATTATGGGTTTTAATACAAATCTTAAATCGCTCGTATCTTCTAAACGGGAACAGTTACGCCTAGCAAACTTTTACAAAATATTGTTACAAATTTTTGGTGGAATAGTTTTTTTAATACAATCATTGCCCTTGACATCCGTTTTGAATGCTTCTCTTACTTGGTCTTCCACTTTAAATGCTTCTTTCACCTCGATATCCTCTATTTTTGCTTCTTCCACTTTGATATCCTATTTAATTGCTTTATCTACTTATATATTTTCTTCAATTGCTTCTTTTACTTCAATTCCCACTCTACAAAATTATGGGTTTTAATACAAATCTTAAATCGCTCGTATCTTCTAAACGGGAACAGTTACGCCTAGCAAACTTTTACAAAATATTGGTACAAATTTTTGGTCGAATATTTTTTGTATTACCATCATTGATCTTGAAATCCTTTTTGAATGCTTTTTTCACCTCGATATCCTCTATTTTTGCTTCTTCCTTTTGATATCCTTTTTAATTGCTTTTTCTACTTATATATTTTCTTCAATTGCTTCTTTTACTACAATTTCCACTCTACAAAATTATGGGTTTTAATACAAATCTTAAATCGCTCGTATCTTCTAAACGGGAACAGTTACGCCTAGCAAACTTTTACAAAATATTGGTACAAATTTTTGGTCGAATAGTTTTTTTATTACCATCATTGCTCTTGACATCCTTTTTGAATGCTTCTCTCACTTGGTCTTCCTCCTTGAATGCTTCTTTCACCTCGATATCCTCTATTTTTGCTTCTTTCACTTTGATATCCTTTTTAATGTCTTTTTCTACTTATATGTCTTCTTCAATTGCTTCTTTTACTTCAATTTACACTCCACAAAATTATGGGTTTTCATACAAAACTTAAATCGCTCGTATCTTTTAAACGGGAAGAGATAGCTCGAAGAAACTTTTACAAAATATTGGTATAAGTTTTTGGTGAAACCGTTTTTTATTTTTATCATTGTCCTCGACGTCTTTTACTCAATTTCAATTTCCTCTTTAATTGTTTCTGCTACTTCGATATCCCATTTGATTGCTTCTTTCACTTCAATATCCTCTTTGATTGCTTCTTCCACTTCAATATCATTTTTGATTGCTGCTTCCACTTGGATAACCTCTTAAATTTGATTGCTTTTTCCATTTCGATCGTCTTTGATTGCTTCTTACACATGGATATCCTCTTCGATAACTTTAAACAGCTCGATATCCTCTTTGATTGCTTCTTCCACTTTGATATCCTCTTTTATTGCTTCTACCTATTCGATATCATCTTCGATTTCCTTTTGATTGCTTCTTGCACTGCAATATTCTCTTTGATTGCGTCTTCATCTTCGATATCGTTTTTGATAGCATTTTCACTTCGATATCCTCTGTGGTGGCTTCTTCCACTTCGATACCCTCTTTGATTGCTTCGTCCACTTCGATATCCTCTTTGATTGCTTCTTCCACTTCGATATCCTCTTTGATTGCTTCTTCCACTTCGATATCGTCTTTGACTGTTTCTTCCACTTCGATATCGTCTTTGATTGCTTTTTTTACTTCGTCATCCTCTTAGAATGCTCTTACCACCTCGGTATCCTCTTTGATTGCTTACTCAACTATAATTTCCTCATTGATTGTTTCTGCTGCTTCGATATCCTATTTGATTGCTTCTTTCACTTCAATATCCTCTTTGATTGCTGCTTCCACTTGGAAATCCTCTTTGATTTGATTGCTTCTTCCATTTCGATATCGTCTTTACTGCTTCTTACACATGGATATCCTCTTTGATGGCTTTTAACAGCTCGATATCCTCTTTAATTACTTCTTCGACTAAAAGAAAAACACGCGAGCTGCGAGCAGCTCGCGCACAACGCAACCTCTAGTTATATTATATAAAGCTCGATTACCACTCACTGACTGACTGACTGACTGACTCATTGACATGTTTGTTCTCCCAGATGCCACCTCGTAGGGTGAAAATGTTTGGTGGGATCGTATAGAGGGAGTTCCGATGAGTTGGGAATAAATCCTAAAGTACCCCTTTTGTCCCCCATTCGCTCCCATCCACCTCGTATCTCGGAAAGTATAGGTCTTACAGCGTTGGCGCAAAAACTAATGTTGCAGAGGACATTTTTTTATATCCGGTTCCATGAAAAAAAAATGGTCTTTCATACAAAAAAAAAATTGTCCCATACAAAATATTTCTGTATGAATACCGTAAACCGTAAATTTCGTTTGCCGTAATTTTCATACTGTTTTTGTAGGGAGCCCACGGCTTGTGTGTACTATAAAATTACTGTAAATTTGCTTGATTCTATATAATGGTGGTGGAGGGACATGAGATAACTTTCATAGTTTTTGCAAAGGTCATCATCATCATTTTGGAACATCCAATTTTTTTTTTTTTTTAGTATGCAACGTTCATCATGTTTATTTTGGAACATCCACATTTTTTTAATTATGCCTCATCCACAATGATCACTTTGAAACGTCATTTTTTTTTTTTTATTATGCAACATCCACTGTGATCATTTTGGTACATCATTTTTTTAATTATGCCTCATCCACAATGATCACTTTGGAACGTCAATTATTTTTTTTTTTATTATGCATCATCCACTGTGATCATTTTGGTACATCATTTTTTTAATTATGCCTCATCCACAATGATCACTTTGGAACGTCAATTATTTTTTTTTTTATTATGCATCATCCACTGTGATCATTTTGTAACATCATTTTTTTTCAATTATGCCTCATCCACTATGATCACTTTGGAACGTCAATTTTTTTTTTTATTATGCAACATCCACTGTGATCATTTTGGTACATCATTTTTTTAATTACGCCTCATCCACAATGATCACTTTGGAACGTCAATTATTTTTTATTATGCAACATCCACTGTGATCATTTTGGAACATCATTTTATTTAATTATGCCTCATCCACAATGATCATTTTGGAACGTCAATTTCTTTTTTTTTATTATGCAACATCCACTGTGATAATTTTGGAACATAAATTTTTTTTAATTATGCCTCATCCGCAATGATCATTTTGGAACGTCAATTTTTTTTTAAATTATGCCTCATCCACAATGATCACTTTTGGAACGTCAATTTTTTTTTTATTATGCAACATCCACTGTGATCATTTTGGAACATCAATTTTTTTTTATTTATGCCTCATCCACTATGATCATTTTGGAACGTCAATTTTTTTTTATTATGCGACATCCACTATTCGAATATTCTCTTTGATTGCTTGTTACACTTCGTCATCCTCTTTTATTGTTTCTTCCGCCTCCACATCTTCTATTTTTGCATGTTCCACTTCGTTATCCTTTTAAAATGCTTCTTCTACTTCATATCCTCTTTAATTGCTTCAGTTACTTCATTATGCGCTCTACAAAATTGTGGTGTTTCATACAAAACTTCAATCGCTCATATCTTCTAAGCGGGAAGAGATAGCCCTAGCAAACTTGTACAAAATATTGGTATAAACTTTTGGTGGAACTGTTTTTTTATTGTCATCCTTGACATCCTTTTTGAATGCTTCTCTCACTTCGTCATCTTCTTTGAATGTTTTTTCCACTTCGACATCATCTTTGACTGCTTCTTTAACTTCGATATCCTCTTTGATTGCTTCTCCCACTTCGATATCGTCTTTGACTGCTTCTTCCATTTCGATATCGTCTTTGATTGCTTTTTCACTTCGTCATCTTCTTTGAATGCTTCTACCACCTTGGTATCCTCTTTGATTGCTTACTCAACTTCAATTTCCTCTTTGATTGTTTCTGCCACTTCGATATCCTATTTGATTGCTTCTTCCACTTCAACATTCTCTTTGATAGTTTCTTCCACTTCGATATCCAATCAACAAATTTATGATTTTTCTTACAAAACTTTAATCGTTCGTATCTTCTAAACGGGAAGAGATAGCACTAGCAAACTTTGACAAAATATTAGTACAAATTTTTGATCATTATCATTTTACAACATACATTTATATTATGCAACGTCAATCCTGATCATTTTGGAACGTCCAGATTTTTTTTATGCAACGTTCATCATGATCTTTTTTGCAACGTTAAATTTTTTTTATACAACTATTATCATGATCATTTTGGAACATCCAATTTTTTTCTCTTTGATTGCTTGTTCCACTTCGATATCCTCTTTGATTGCTTCTTCCACATTGATATCCTATTTGATTGCTTCTTTAACTTTGATATCCTCTACGATTGCTTGTTCCACTTCGATATCCTCTTTTATTCCTTCTTCATCTTCAATATCCATTGGATTGCTTCTTCATCTTTGATATCCTCTTTGATGGCATTTTCACTTCGGTATCCTCTGTAAGGGCTCCTTCCTCTTTGATTTCCGTTTGATTGCTTCTTGCACTGCAATATTTTCTTTGATTGCGTCTTCATATTCGATATCGTTTTTGATTGCATTTTTACTTCGATATCCTGTGATGGCTTCTTCCACTTTGATATCCTCTTTGATTGCTTCTTCCACTTCGATATCCGCTTTGATTGCTTGTTCCATTTTGATATCGTCGTTGACTATTTCTTTCACTTCGATATCGTCTTTGATTGCTTTTTTCACTTCGTCATCCTCTTTGAATACTTCTACCAACTCGGTATCCTCTTTGATTCCTTAGTCAACTTCAATTTTCTCTTTGATTGTTTTTGCTACTTCGATATCCTATTTGATTGCTTCTCCCACTTCAATATCCTCTTTGTTTACTCCTTCCACTTCGATATCATCTTCGATTTCCTTTTGATTGCTTCTTGCACTGCATTATTCTCTTTGATTGCGTCTTCATCTTCGATATCGTCTTTGATAGCATTTTCACTTCGATATCCTCTGTGATGGCTTCTTCCACTTCGATACCCTCTTTGATTGCTTCTTCCACTTCGATATCCTATTTGATTGTTTCTTCCGCCTCGACATCTTCTATTTTTGCATGTTCCACTTCGTTATCCCTTTAAAATGCTTCTTCTACTTTCATATCCTCTTTAATTGCTTCAGTTACTTCATTATGCTCTCTACAAAATTGTGGTCTTTCATACAAAACTTCAACCGCTCGTATCTTCTAAACGGGAAGAGATAGCCCTAGCAAACTTGTACAAAATATTGGTATAAATTTTTGGTGCAACTGTTTTTTTATTGTCATCCTTGACATCCTTTTTGAATGCTTCTCTCACTTCGTCATCTTCTTTGAATGCTTCTACCACCTTGGTATCCTCTTTGATTGCTTACTCAACTTCAATTTCCGCTTTGATTGTTTCTGCCACTTCGATATCCTATTTGATTGCTTCTTCCACTTCAACATTCTCTTTGATAGTTTCTTCCACTTCGATATCCAATCAACAAATTTATGATTTTTCTTACAAAACTTTAATCGCTCGTATCTTCTAAACGGGAAGAGATAGCACTAGCAAACTTTGACAAAATATTAGTACAAATTTTTAATCATTATCATTTTACAACATACATTTATATTATGCAACGTCAATCCTGATCATTTTGGAACGTCCAGATTTTTTTATGCAACGTTCATCATGATCTTTTTTGCAACGTTCAATTTTTTTTATACAACTATTATTATCATGATCATTTTCGAACATCCAATTTTTTTCTCTTTGATTGCTTGTTCCACTTCGATATCCTCTTTGATTGCTTCTTCCACATTGATATCCTATTTGATTGCTTCTTTAACTTTGATATCCTCTACGATTGCTTGTTCCACTTCGATATCCTCTTTTATTCCTTCTTCATCTTCAATATCCATTGGATTGCTTCTTCATCTTTGATATCCTCTTTGATAGCATTTTCACTTCGGTATCCTCTGTAAGGGCTCCTTCCTCTTTGATTTCCGTTTGACTGCTTCTTGCACTGCAATATTTTCTTTGATTGCGTCTTCATATTCGATATCATTTTTGATTGCATTTTTACTTCGATATCCTGTGATGGCTTCTTCCACTTTAACATCCTCTTTGATTGCTTCTTCCACTTCGATATCCGCTTTGATTGCTTGTTCCATTTTGATATCGTCTTTGACTATTTCTTTCACTTCGATATCGTCTTTGATTGCTTTTTTCACTTCGTCATCCTCTTTGAATACTTCTACCAACTCGGTATCCTCTTTGATTCCTTAGTCAACTTCAATTTCCTCTTTGATTGTTTTTGCTACTTCGATATCCTATTTGATTGCTTCTCCCACTTCAATATCCTCTTTGTTTACTCCTTCCACTTCGATATCATCTTCGATTTCCTTTTGATTGCTTCTTGCACTGCATTATTCTCTTTGATTGCGTCTTCATCTTCGATATCGTCTTTGATAGCATTTTCACTTCGATATCCTCTGTGATGGCTTCTTCCACTTCGATACCCTCTTTGATTGCTTTTTCCACTTCGATACCCTCTTTGATTGCTTCTTCCACTTCGATATCCTCTTTGATTGTTTCTTCCGCCTCGACATCTTCTATTTTTGCATGTTCCACTTCGTTATCCCTTTAAAATGCTTCTTCTACTTTCATATCCTCTTTAATTGCTTCAGTTACTTCATTATGCTCTCTACAAAATTGTGGTCTTTCATACAAAACTTCAACCGCTCGTATCTTCTAAACGGGAAGAGATAGCCCTAGCAAACTTGTACAAAATATTGGTATAAATTTTTGGTGCAACTGTTTTTTTATTGTCATCCTTGACATCCTTTTTGAATGCTTCTCTCACTTCGTCATCTTCTTTGAATGTTTTTTCCACTTCGACATCATCTTTGACTGCTTCTTTATCTTCGATATCCTCTTTGATTGCTTCTCCCACTTCGATATCCTCTTTGACTGCTTCTTCCATTTCGATATCGTCTTTGATTGCTTTTTCACTTCGTCATCTTCTTTGAATGCTTCTACCACCTTGGTATCCTCTTTGATTGCTTACTCAACTTCAATTTCCGCTTTGATTGTTTCTGCCACTTCGATATCCTATTTGATTGCTTCTTCCACTTCAACATTCTCTTTGATAGTTTCTTCCACTTCGATATCCAATCAACAAATTTATGATTTTTCTTACAAAACTTTAATCGCTCGTATCTTCTAAACGGGAAGAGATAGCACTAGCAAACTTTGACAAAATATTAGTACAAATTTTTGATCATTATCATTTTACAACATACATTTATATTATGCAACGTCAATCCTGATCATTTTGGAACGTCCAGATTTTTTTATGCAACGTTCATCATGATCTTTTTTGCAACGTTAAATTTTTTTATACAACTATTATCATGATCATTTTGGAACATCCAATTTTTTTCTCTTTGATTGCTTGTTCCACTTCGATATCCTCTTTGATTGCTTCTTCCACATTGGTATCCTCTTTGATTGCTTCTTTAACTTTGATATCCTCTACGATTGCTTGTTCCGCTTCGATATCCTCTTTTATTCCTTCTTCATCTTCAATATCCATTGGATTGCTTCTTCCACTTCGATATCGTCTTTGATTGCTTTTTTTACTTCGTCATCCTCTTAGAATGCTTCTACCACCTTGGTATCCTCTTTGATTTCTTCCTCAACTTTAATTTCCTCTTTGATTGTTTCTGCTACTTCGATATCCTATTTGATTGCTTCTTTCACTTCAATATCCTTTTTGATTGCTTCTTCCACTTCGATATCATCTTTGATTGCTGCTTCCACTTGGAAATCCTCTTTGATTTGATTGCTTCTTCCATTTCGATATCGTCTTTGACTGCTTCTTACACATGGATATCCTCTTTGATGGCTTTTAACAGCTCGATATTCTCTTTAATTACTTCTTCGACTAAAAGAAAAACACGCGAGCTGCGAGCAGCTCGCGCACAACGCAACCTCTAGTTTATGTATATAATTCAATGGTAATCATTAAATTGATACTTAATTCAATCATTACTCAATTCATTTACTCATAGAATAAACTTGAATCAAATCTTTCAATACTTATTTCACTATTCCAATAGTTTTAAATATGTATGCTCAGGTACCATACTAATCAATTATTTTTTGACAGGTCCAAGCAACCGTGCAACACTACCGCGGATACCCTGTTCCCGTCAGAAGATGAATCTGCTAGTGGTGGCTGCTCAGACGTAGAAATTCAAAAAGTGGATAAGCCGAAGAAGCGATCATCAGCTGCGGTACCTGAACCGGGGCCGTCCAAGAAGGCCAAAAAGCTGAAAATCAGCCCGGTAACTATCAACAAGCCCAGTGCTCACGACTTGTTCGGCTCGGACAGTGAGGAGGAGCAGGTGACGCCTGAATCAGTTAAGAAAGGTAAAAAGGCGGCTCCTGTGTATTCTTATTTCACGAGAAGGCTGGCGAACGGTTATTCACGCCAGAGTAATGAAACTAAAAGCGGTTCACATTATGTGGAGGTTAAAATTTACAAAACTAACGAAATCGAGAACATTTTGCCGGTGAATAGGTGGCGGCACTCAATTATAACTATAAAAAATCAGGTAGATGATGGGAGCGACACGTGGAGAGTATTAGGAGAGCTCGTAGCTGCTACACGCAAAGATTTTAAAAAGTGCCCACCTACATTCATTAGTCAGTATTATTGATTATTATCAATACCTATAGTATACCTATAACATAATACTTATGTTAATCAATGTTTAATCACTTATTCGATTATTAATATTGTTAGTAGTATCCTTATAATCATAGAATTAGTAATCATAGAAAATAGGGTTCCTATTAGCTAATAAAATGTTCTATTGTATCATTATTATTTTTGTTTTTTTTCAGTCCCAATTTCAAATGGAGTCGCACACTGTAAACAATGTAATATTGAATTACCGAGTAATTATTATCGATATCATATCAGAACTAATATGCACAAATCAAATTGCTTGCTCAAGTCTGGCTATGAAAATATTGATATAGTTGCTACTGCATTCAAGAATCGAATAATGACATATCGTTTGAATGCCTCGCAGGAAGTCGAGTACCTCTCAGCTGAGGCGTTCCTGCAGGATAATAAACGAGTCATTACAAAACTGATCAATGAATCTTTAATGAAAAACCATTGTATTAAAATGAATTGTGAATTGTTTGCTTATTTTGTACTGTTTAAATCAAATGAGCAACAATTGAAATCATTTAATACTAAATACGAAGTTATTTACCACAGTACAAACTTTGATGAACTGTTTATAAATATTATAGAGAAATTTAAACAGAAATTGACAGAGTTTACACAATGTGGGTCTGGGTGGTCTTTTCTTTCGATAAGCCACTTAGAGATAAATATCAATAAATATTGTCCTATGAGAGGTGGAAGTTATATTGAATTACCTCCAATCATAAAGAATACTAAAAGTTGCTTAAATGTGAAAAACTCTGATGATAACTGTTTTTTATGGAGTATTGTTGCGGGCATGTTTCCTGCCAAAAAAAGTGTATGCAGAACTACATCGTATCCGCATTACTCAATGGTTTTAAAAACAAATGGGTTATCTTTTCCACCTACATATAAAGATATAACATTATTTGAAAGAAATAATTGTCATATAAGTGTAAATGTATATGGTTTGGACGATAGACATGTTGTGACAGGTCCTCTATATAAAACACTTTGCAAGAAGCCAAACCATTTTAATTTACTATATTTTGAAAGAAATGGTACGGCCCACTATTGTTTGATCAAAGACTTGGTACGATTAGTTCGTAGGCAAGTATCACGGAACAATAATAAAATGTATTTATGTGATACATGTTTACAATTTTTCGCAAATGAAACCAAACGTAATTTACATGATTGCTCTAATGTTTTAACAATTTTACCAGATAAAAATAAATTTCTCAAATTTATGCACTATGAAAGACAACAAAAAATTAATTTTGTGATTTATGCTGATTTTGAGTGCTTATTGATGGATTATAATGAAATTAAAACAAAAAATACTGAGACAAATAAAGTACATGAACCTTCATGTTTTGCATATTATATTTGTTGTTCTCACGATGAGTCTTTGAACAAACTTGTATCTTATAGAGGGAAAGATTGTGTTAAAGTATTTATTAAATATTTATTGAATGAAGTTAAATACATTAACAAGATCTTGTGCACTATAAAAGATATGAACCCATTGACTGAAGAACAAGAAAATAGTTATCAATTTGCTAAGACATGTCATATTTGTAAACAAATGTTATTCGCTGATAAAGTTCGTGACCATGACCATATCACTGGCGAGTATAGAGGGCCAGCTCACTCTCACTGTAATTTGATGCATAGAGTGTGCCCATTCATACCTGTCGTATTTCACAATCTGTCTGGTTATGATTCACATATATTTATCACTGAGTTGGCTAAAAATGCAGGAGCAATTACAGTTATACCAAAAACTAAAGAGACGTACCTAACTTTCACAAAAGTGATTAAAACAAGTGATGGTACACGCCCAATTCAGATAAAGTTTATTGATTCATTTCAATTCTTAAGTACAAGTCTGGACACGTTGAGTAATAATTTAGGTGACAAAGATTTTGTACATTTGAAATCAGAATTTGTTAGTAAACTTAAATGTGATTTATTGCGAAAAAAGGGCATTTATCCATACGAATACATGGATTCTTGGCCAAAGTATGATGAACCACAGCTTCCATCGAAAGAAAAATTTTATAGTAGTTTGAAAATGACCAACATTTCCAACGATGACTATGCTCGTGCAAAAACTGTATGGAAATGTTTTAATATTCAGTCACTTGGAGAATATACCGATTTATACGTGAAATGTGATGTGTTGCTGTTATGCGATGTATTTGAAAACTTTAGAAAATTGTGTTTACAATATTATAATCTCGACTGTGCGTATTACATAACATCACCTAGTTTGAGTTGGGATGCTATGCTGCTTTACACTGGCGTAGAACTAGAATTGATTCACGATTTGGAAATTTATGAAATGTTGGAAAAAGGCATACGTGGGGGCTTAGCACAATGTGCAATACGACATGCTAAGGCCAATAATAAGTATGTACCTGCTTATGATGACACAAAACCGTCACAGTATTTGATATATCTTGATTGTAATAATCTTTATGGTCACGCAATGACAAAAAAAATGCCCATTTCTGATTTCAAGTTTATGTCAGCGGATGAAATGAACAGTTTCAATGTGATGAGCATATCAGATGATGCTTATTACGGATACATTTTGGAAGTTGATTTAGCTTATCCTGATCACTTGCATGATTTACATAGTGATTTGCCCTTTGCTGCTCAAAAACTGATTCCTCCTGGAGGAAGAGCACCAAAACTCGTAGCAAACTTATATGATAAAAACAATTATGTTATACATTATGTTCATTTAAAAGAATGCTTAAAAAATGGGCTAGTGCTGTTGAAAACACATCGAGTATTAATTTTTCGACAAGATAATTTCTTACAAAATTATATCGATTTAAATACTCAGTTACGTCAACAGTCAACATCAGCATTCCAAAAAGATTTTTTCAAGCTTTTAAATAATGCTATATTTGGAAAAACTATTGAAAACAGACGAAAGCAAGTCGATGTAAAATTGATAAGTTACTGGAATGATAATGCTAACAGAACAAATAAGCATCTGAGTGCTGAAAAATTTATTACGAAACCGAATTTAAAAAGCATTTCCATTTTTAATGAAAATTTCATTGCTGTCCAGTTAAACCGCGAAAAGATTGTTCTTGATAGACCAATATACATCGGTTTCACTGTATTGGAATATGCTAAACAACATTTGTATCAATTTCACTACGACTTTATGAAAAAGAAGTATGGTGATCAAATTAAACTGTGCTATACAGATACTGATAGTCTTCTTTATTTAGTACAGACTGATGATTTTTACTCAGATATGAAAGACGATATTGCTAAGTACGATACTAGTAATTTTTCTGAGGATAATCCTTATGCGATGCCTAATGTTAATGCGAAGGTACCAGGCTTATTTAAAGACGAACTTGGTGGTGATGTTATTACAGAGTTCATTGGTTTAAGAGCTAAATTATACTGTTTACATTCCGTAAAAACAAAAATAATGAAAGCTAAAGGAGTATCCAAATCTGTAACATCAAGATTAAAATTATCACAGTATGCAGAAACATTATATTATAACAAAAACTTGACATGTAAAATGAATATGATCAAATCAATCAAACACAAATTGTATTCACAACAGTTAAATAAACTTGTGCTAAACAGAAATGATGACAAACGGCAAATACTTTCAAATCAGATAGAAACTTTGCCCTGGGGTCACTACAGTTCTGTATACCAAATGTTATAATTGTTATGTGGAACAGATTATCAAAAATGTGTAAATCTATAATAAATTTAAACGATACTTAATAAGTTACATAAACATTTAAGTTTGATATTGTATTCATTTATATTTATGAACTTAAATTGTAATAACCTAATTAAATTATTTTAAAATGTAAAATAAATTATTTATGTTGAATACGTGTTTTATTTTTTTCCATTGTTATGTTATTATAACAGGATGACATTTTGGCTATTTCATAATAATGCTATTGCATGTAGTAAGGGATTATTCAAAAATTACTCATGTAATTAGACATGTGAATTAGCACAACCGTATAAATGTATATAATACTAGTTTATGATATGAAAAAACAAATGTATGGGGTGCATAATACACAGGAGCCTCCCCGAGTGGCGTAAGCAAATCAATCCCTATGATTATAAAAACGTCCGGCGCACCCTGGACAGTTAGACTGTTTCTTTGCAGTTTTGCTGGCTAATCCTGTCATCACAATCTTCCAACTAACTAGTGGTCCTATAGTGGTAGAAGCATTCACAAACATAGAAAACTAATGAAATGCAAACTTATATAAATACAAGAGCGATTACCTTTTCGTGACAGTTATCAACATGAAGGTGGTAAAGCAATCAGTATCTTTAGAAGTAGAAGACATTGCAATAAAAGAAAATGCCACGCATATAAAACATAGTATCCTGTTTCCTAACAATATTCGATGTATTATATGTGGTCCCTCTAATTGTGGTAAAACAAATACTATGATCAGTCTGTTAGTTCATAAAAATGGTTTAAAGTTTAAAAACGTGTACTTATATTCCAAAACTAGTTTTCAACCAAAATATTGGTATTTAAAACAAATGTTACAATGTGTTCCAGAAGTAAATTTTTTTATTTTTCATTCTGATGAAGATGTTATTCATCCTAATGATGCATTACCAAATTCTGTTATCATTTTTGATGATATTGTTGGTGAAAAGCAGTCAAATATACGTAACTACTATACGATGGGAAGGCATAAAGAAATAGATTGTTTTTATTTATCACAAACATATTCAAAAGTCCCGAAGCAGCTGTTACGTGATAATGCGAATTTCTTAATTATTTACAAGCAAGATAGTACTAATCTTAAACATATTTATGATGAGCATGTCTGTTCCGATATGGAATGGTCTAAATTTAAAGAACTATGTTCAAATATTTGGATTAAGCCTTATGATTTCGTAACAATTAACAAGGATTGCGAACTAAACAAAGGAAGATATAGACAGTCGTTGCACAACTATATAACACTCGAGTAATTATATAATGTGATGTTATTGGTAAGTTAATCATTTCTACATACGTCTCCACATAAGTCGTACTATGGAGCACAGCATTACAAATCAGTTGGTGAAATCTGCGGACGTCATCAAAAGCAAAGTAAAGCAAATGAAAGATGACGAGTTTGATGCTAGCACCCGTCTTAATTATTTTTTTAAACCGATCGCAGGTCCCCTAAATGAAATTTTAACAACCAATAAACATGCACCTGCCTTAAAAAATGAAGAGTTTTGTGTTGATCAATTCAATAATCTGCAAAATGTTCCTAATATTTTAATGAGCGAGAAATATTCTGATATTAAAAAGTCTAACTCCGATACTATACTTAATTCACCAGATCAATTTTACTCGGATTGTGAATATGAACATGAATCTAGCGCTGAAGATACTACTGACGTATCTCTAAATAAGGAAGACCTCGTTGAAATATATGAGGATATGAATATCCCTTTTGGTATACGTAGTGAAAATAACAAGTTGATGATAGGAAATACAGTTGTTAAACTTTCCTCATCTACAAATTTTGGTGAAAAAACTTATTTCATAACCGTTGCTGATAACAGATACGAATTGACTCCTGGTTTGAAAGAATTATTACTGCGTAAGAAACCAGACCTAAAAGTGATCAATCGAGATGATAATCTTAACTATAAAAATATCCTTGAAACTACAAATGCTCATAAGAGGGATTATGATTCTTCTGCACAAATTAGGGGCGATAAGGGACCAAAGTATCGGGAAATAATCAAACCATTATTTGAATCTTGCAATATTTTACGAGATCTCAAAGAAACTCACTCAGCTGAAAAAAAAGGTGCAGGATTGCCGAAACTGAAAAAATACTATAAAAACACTGAACTAGTTTATTGGGATGACCCTAATGAGCTGGTGGAAAGACTCAAACTTTTAATAGCATCTAAAACTGCTGGCAATACTAACCTAGATAATGAAATTTTGTCAATAATTGAAGAATTAAAGGAGAGTGGGATCATAAAAGGATAAAAAGCTTTGTATCAAATACTTATGTTAGTTCAATTTATGTTATTGTACGAAACAACAAGTTACCATGAGTAAAGTGAAAAGAGATATTGTAAATGAAATTCATAAAAATGCAAGGAAAAACTTTCAAAGAAGACATGTTGTACAAAAAGACATAGATGATTTATGGCAAGCCGATTTAATAGATATGCAAAATATATCTTCACATAATAATAAACATAAATATGTATTAGTTGTTATCGATACCTTTTCAAAGTTTGCTTGGGCTTTCCCATTAAGAAAGAAAGATAAAGTAAACGTGTCTAATGCTTTTGATTATTTACTAAGCAAGCAACACCGCTGCCCCAAAAATTTGCAGACAGATTTAGGAACAGAATTTTACAATGATAAATTTAATACAATATTAAATAAATATTCAATAAATCACTATTCTACATTTTCTACAAAAAAAGCTTCTATCGTAGAAAGGTTTATCAGGACAATTAAAAATAACCTTTATAAAGAATTTAATTTTAAAGGAAATTATAAATGGGTTGATGGTACCCTTGACAGCATAATTGACAAATACAATCATACAAAACATAGAACAATTGGAATGTCACCAGTTAGTGTTAATAATACAAATAAGACAATAGTATTAAATAAATACAAAAAAAAAAGTGAAATAAATTCAAAATGTAAGCGTATAAAGTTCAAAATTGGTGATTGTGTTCGAATAAGCAAGCATAAGGGTTGTTTTGAAAAAGGGTATACTTCAAACTGGTCTACCGAGCTATTTCGAATTAAAACCGTTCGAAATACATGCCCTGATACTTACTTATTAGAAGATGCTAAACAACAACCTATAATGGGAGCATTTTACTCTCAAGAACTTCAGAAAACTAAACATCCACACATTTACCTGGTTGAAAAAGTTATTAAACGAAAAGGTAATAACGTTTTGGTAAAGTGGTTGGGGTTACCATCAAATGAAAATTCCTGGATTCATAAAACGAATGTAGTCTAAAGGTAAAAAGTAAATATAAAATCATGTTTCTTATAATGTTTTCATTCAGCGCGCATAAATGAAAGGAGACAGTCTTGTGAATTGTTTGATAAATAACTTACCATTTGAGCTCCACCTACCAGGTTATAACTATTGTGGACCAGGAACAAGGTTATGCGAAAGGCTTGCTCGAGGTGATAAGGGTATCAATAAACTAGACGAGCATTGTAAAGATCACGATATTGCATACAATAAGTCTAACAACCTAAAAGATCGCCATAACGCAGATCTAATTTTAATGAAAATGGCAAAGAAACGTGCTATAGCTTCTAATGCAAGCAGTGGAGAAAAAATTGCTGCCAACTTGGTGAATAATGTAATGTTAGCCAAAATTAGTACCGGAGCTGGCCTTAAAAAAGAATTTAAGCATATAGTATCTCACGCAAAAAAGTTCATAAAAAAAAATAAACCAAAGTGTAAGAAAAAACTAATAGAACTAGCTTATCATGCAGCCAAGGAGTTGACTTCTGATTCTAGTATGAAGCTCCCTCGTATCATACCCGTGCCTAAATCGGGTGGTGTTTTACCGTTGATCCCTATATTTGCTGGTTTATCTGCGGCTGGAAGCTTAGCAGGTGGAATTTCAGGAATTATTAAAACTATTAATGAATACAAAGCTGCAAAAAAACACCTGAAAGAACTGGAACAGCATAATAAACAGTTAGAAGCTGTTAATATTGGGAATGGACTACAGTTAGATCGATACAAAGATGGATTAGGAATATTTCTAAACAAAACGAAAAAAAACTAAATTGTTGGCTACCTAATCGCGCTCTTACTAATATAGATATTATAAAAAAATCAAGTAAGATACCAAACTTTCGTGGCGTATTTATGAGAGATAAGTTACCAAAAGTTCCATTTTCAAATGAATGTGGAATCATTAATTTGGATGATTCTAAGAACGCTGGTACGCATTGGGTAGCCTATGCTAAATTTAATAAATATATTGAGTATTTTGATAGTTATGGAAATTTAAAACCACCCATCGAGTTTATTCGTTATGTAGGTTCAAATATTAAATATAATTGTAATAATATACAGAAAAATAATTCATTCATTTGTGGTCACTTATGTATAAAATTCCTTCAAGAATTTTGGAAACAACATATGTAAAACATTCTAAGAGATCGGAAACATAAAATCCCAGTGCTACGGACAAAGAGAACAGTCTATTAGTGGCTACCATAGTAATTGAATGTGAGTGATAATTTGTTACAAAACACAATGATTGTTTACAATATAAAATCAAATACTATTCAAAATAAAATCAATCCTTCACCAACAATCAAAAGACGAGGACATATAAAAAGAGCAACGAAAAAACTCACAAAAGCTAATAAATTGTTTATGCAAAGTCTGGGATTTAAATTATGAATTTTCTTCACATTACTGATTCACCTCATTCTGATAATTCGATAGTAAGTTATGAAATTCATGCTTACAATCCGTATAGCAATAGTTTTAATGAAAATGACGAGATAAGAATACCTATTCATCAGCAAGACATTTATGTGCTTCCATCTGCAAGTTACATTTACATCGAAGGCCGTGCTGATGTGACTTCAAAGGATCTAACTGCAAAACTAACCAAAAAAAGTGTTAATTTTACAAACAATCCAATATCTTATCTTTTTCAAGATATTCGATATGAAATCAATGGTGTTGAAATTGATCGAAATAAAAATGTGGGAATAACTACAACTCTTAAATCATATGTTTCTTTCAATGATGGTCAGAATAAAGCTGCTGCTATTTGGGGTTGGAATTTAAATGGATTAAAAAATGATAAGGGTATTTTTAGCGCCCTCATACCATTAAAAAATATTTTGGGATTTGCAGAAGATTATAATAAAGTCATAATAAACAGTAAACATGAGCTCATACTTAATAGAAGCAACACCAATCTTAACAGCGTCACTCTTGACAAAGATGATAAGATTGAAATCGTTTTAGAAAGGATACAGTGGCGGGTTCCTCATTTAAAAGTTTCAGATCGTGAAAGATTAATTTTGCTAAAACACTTAGAAAAAGATCGTCCAATTCAAATGGCTTTTAGAAATTGGGATTTATATGAATATCCTTTATTGCCTAAAACTACAAAACATTCCTGGGTCGTAAAGACATCTTCACAACTTGAAAAACCTAGGTACGTAATATTTGGTTTGCAAACGAATAGAAAAAACACGACATCGAGAGATTGCTCAGTGTTTGATCATTGCAAATTATCGAACGTTACTCTATTTTTGAATTCTCAATATTATCCGTATGAATCAGTAAATGCAAAATTTTCTGACAACAAGTATCATATATTATACGAGATGTACACAAAATTTCGTCAGTCTTATTACAACACTGATTGCGAACCCATGCTTGATTTTAATCAGTTTAAAGAAAAAGCACCTCTTTTTGTAATCGATTGTTCGCGACAAAATGAAACATTAAAAACTGGAGCCATTGATGTGAGATTGGAAATAGAAAGCTCGGAAGATATTCCAGAAAACACTACAGCATATTGTCTGATAATTAACGATCGTTTAATAGAATACAAACCATTGAGTAATATTGTGAGAAGGTTAATATGAAAATTGCTATAGTGGATCTGCAGGGATTTAAGACGGACAAAAATGAATTTATCGTTAAAGAAATAGCAATATTATGTGAAAATCAAACACTTGTGTTATTAGTAAAACCACCATTCTCTTTTTATAACTTAACTAAATCTGAAAAAATACAAGCCCAGTGGATAGAGAGAAACAGAAAAATATATTGGCGAGAGGGATTTGTACCATATTCAAACTTTAAACAATATTTCGATACTTATTTACAAGATAAACTTATTTTTGTCAAAGGATTTGAAAAAGCATTGTGGTTAAAAAATATTATTAATAATGATAACATTTTAAATTTAGATGATTGTCCCAGCCTAAAAACTTTGCATGAAAATTATTCTATGTCTAGTGATGTATTTAGTTGTATCTATCATTCTCATATATGTGCCTTAAAAAATGTAACCTGTATAAGAAAATGGTTGTGTAATAAAGATAATTTTGATTAATTTACTTTGAGTTTAATTTATCTACGTAACGATAATAATAAAAATCTAAAGGATAAATAATACACATTTTAAAAATTGGAATTACTATAACATTTTATTTATTTCTTAAAATATATTCCTCTCCATAATAGCATAGAATGAACACTTTTTATTAAACTTAGCATACACTAAAGGACACCGACTGAACCATCGAAGATGTTCTTGCCAAGGATCATCATCCGTTTCCCAATTCTTCAGACCACCACCGCAATAAAAACACATAATTTTATCTTCGTAACCGGTGTAGAAGAAACCCGCATCTGCTAGCTCCTCTGGTTTTTTACACATGTTCAAAGGCCAATCACTGAAACTCTTCAATCGCACAATTTTTGAGGAATACCATGGAAACAAGGGCCCATTAATTTCCACCATTATCATCGTCTTTACTGATGCTACCTTCTAAATAGCACGAGTGCTCCATCCAACGATTCGTTTCAAACAACAATTTTATTACACTCATTATCAGCTAAATGTTAAAATTACAACAAAGTTATTATTATCTCCTTATTTACATCATAATATCCAGTTTTGATTTTTGATGAAATTTTAGTATATAGATTATAACTATGATTGAGATGTGGGCTACTTTTTACCCGAGTTTAAAGAAGGGTTACGTTTTTATTGTAGGTATGTAAAAAACTAGTGAATTGATTCTATTTAAAAAAGAGTAGGTAAATAATCGATTATTGATGATTCAAAGAATATTACATTTTTTAAATACTACCTAAATTTTAATTGATGAGTGAATCGTTTTTATAATAAGATGAATAAACCATCATTCATATAAAATAATTTAATATACCAATATTTAATGGAATAATTGAATATAGCAATGTTCAATGGAATAATTGAATATGCCAATTTTCAATGGAATAATTAAGAATTCTGGCAAAAGGTTCATTCACGAGTGAAGTGAATGACCTTGTGCCAGAATTCTTAATTATTACCTACTATCAGATTTAGTTTACACCCCGAGTCAATCAACATATTTATTTTGACACCTCCTACGTCACATTCGATTGTCGCATCATTGATTACGTTGAAAACATAATCAATGCCTTCACTTTCTATGTGGTCTGTTTCATCTCTTTTAGTCTTCTTATAATTTTTTCCTTCGTCTGGTTTCATTGGTTCTCCTGATTTCCGCTTCTTTGCACTCTTACAGTACTGTCGAAAATGACCTAACTTCCCACAAAGATGACATTTCTTTCCTCTTGCAGGACAATTAGGGTCGTATGAACCATGTCTTGCATTTCCACACCTATTGCACCCCTTTTTCTTTGTTTCTTGTGGTTCCATAGTTTCAGGTTTGGTTTGTTTGGTTTTTCCTCCTTTGTATGTAATAGCATTAACGTCTGGTATTTTACTTTTGCCCTCGTACTCTTCTAGTTGATGACTTACAACTTCTAAAGTGTTCGCTTGTGTGATAATTTTATCAAGAGTTATGTCATCACCTATAGTCAAAATCTTTTTCCGTAAATCCGATGAATAACACTTTTCCGCTACCTGGTCAATCAAGTGTTCATCTGGTTTATCAAATTGGCATTTACTAGCTTGTTTCCTTAGCCTTACCAGAAATTTCTCAAACTTTTCACCCTCCTCTTGTTTAACAAGGCGGAAAAGATGTCTCTCATAAACTTTACTTTGTTTAGGGGTGAAATAGTCGTCGAGTTTTTCTACAGCTATCTTAAAAACATCTATGCCCTCTGCAGGATCTACATTTGCTCCAGGTAGGTTGTAAAAGACTTCCTGTAGATCTTGTCCTCCTAACAATAGTAAAGTAGCTCTTTTTTTAATTGAGCACTTTATATCAGTAGTATCCAAGTAAAGGTTTAAGGAACGCTTCCATTTTTCCCATCTGTGGCCTACCGAGGCCCCATCGCCTTCAAGGTCCAGTTTTTCTATGGCCGGCAATACTGGCAATGTTGTATTTGCCATGGTTTATGAATATCTTTGAGGTGACCTGAAATAGAAAACAGTATTCTATTTCACCGTGAACCGTTTCCAATTAAATGGGGGTGGTTTTACCAAACTCCCGTTTTGTGGAGCACTTCAACAATTCCCAATTAAATAGAGGTGCTTGTTAGTACCAATGTTCCCAGTTAAGTGGGTACCGCAATACTAAAACTTTCAATTAAATGAAGGTATCATTTGTACCAATCTTCCCAGTTTAGTGGGTAGCTCTAAATTTCTCAATTCAATGATGGTATTAATTTTACCAATCTTCCCAGTTTAGTGGGTAGCTGTGTTTCCAATTTAATGGAGGTATTTAATACCAATCTTCCCAGTTTAGTGGGTAGCTCTAAATTTCTCAATTCAATGAAGGTATTAATTTTACCAATCTTCCCAGTTTAGTGGGTAGCTGCGTTTCCAATTTAATGGAGGTATTTAATACCAATCTTCCCAGTTTAGTGGGTAGCTCTAAATTTCTCAATTCAATGAAGGTATTAATTGTACCAATCTTCCCAGTTTAGTGGGTAGCTGCGTTTCCAATTTAATGGAGGTATTTAATACCAATCTTCCCAGTTTAGTGGGTTCCTTCTTAAACTTTTGTCCCCCTTATATTACTTTACCCATTTATAACCAACATTTTTTTTTTTTTTTTTTTTTTTTTTTACCATTTACTACTACCAAAATGTACTATCAATCTAATTACCCTGCTAGTTGACCTTCATTTTGTTTATTCTAATAGGTAGGTTCTATTAGATTCCTAGTCAATGTAAATAAGTACCCAGGTATAAAATATCAACGAGGATGATAAAGTCACTAACCATTTAGTTATTTACACCTACATACTTTAGTACCTACATCGTTCTGGTTTTAAATAAAAATATGCAACCGTTTCAATGTTTTTATAACAAATGGCTACATAGGAACAAAATACGGTAGCTAACCGGCTTACAGTGTCGCGCCAGCGTGGCGCCTGCGCTGCCGCGCCGGTAAACAGTCAGACGAGCGTCTAAACAATAACATTGATCATACATACTTGCTTAGATGCATCTGACTAATACAATGTTTTCATTCTCCTATAGCAAGGTAGATGTTATTATCACCTCTCTTATTATTATTTTTTTAAAGTTATTTTACTGACCTTTTATCCCGTCGCCACATGTAGTACTCATAGACCGATGGTAGGTACCTAGCTACTAGGTAGATAGACACGGGCTCGACAACAAGCGGTAAGTACCGACGGACACGACTACTCTCGCCCACGGCTCCGGTAGCACTCCCCCGCCGCCTTACTTCTCGCTCGCACGAGACCGTGTTGTATTAGTATAATCTAACACAAACACTACACTTACCTTCAAAACCTGAGCATTCTTCATCAGCATCCGATCCCTGGGGATCCTATGCTTTTCAAATCCCAGGAATCCATTGTTCACCGCGTTGAAGCCTAACTTGGCGCCTATCTCGCCCACTTTGACGCCGGGTAGAGGCATATGGGTTTCCTCATCTCGGATCTGCACTATAAAGGGATGGATGCCGCAGGGTTTGCCCTTGACTGACAGTTGCGCCATCAATACGCAGTAGTTGGCTGTGTGTGCCACTGGAAAAGAGGAGTTCTACTTGTGTTTCGGTTAACATTGGAAAGGATAGATACTTGGGTAATTGTAGTATGTCTCCTATTTGTTATGCGCTTGGACCGAAGGGAACACAATGGCAAGGAAAGCGATTTTGTCCACCTGCAGTGCTGCAGACTAAATATACGAATTTCAGTACTAATTTACCTTTTTCTAGTACTAATATACCTATTGGAAAGAGAAACTGGAGTCTGACCATCCTTACACATTAGCCCTATTTTCCGGATTTTTAAGACAGTACTCTAATAAATAAACTTACTCTAATATTTTCTGTATAGAAACTTACATGCTCCGGGCCACCATTTATAAGAACTAATTGAAGGGCTGTTTAGAACGAACTCCTCGGTTTCAGGGTCGTAGGTCGCCGTCGTCTCCAGTCCTCGGACGAACGTGCCATGTCCTAGTTCAGTCTGAAAGACGGCAAACATGTGCATCGTTGAAATACCAGTAATATCCAGATAGTGTTTTTTTTTTAATTACAGAAAAAAATTAAAAGTCATTCATTATTTGAAACACAAAAAGACACAAAAGTTTCAGGGCAGTTGAGCTGTCTGTATAGCTCAATTGCCCTGGCTTTTAATTGTGAGCGGCAGCAAAGTAATTTTCATGACGCAGCATGCATTTACGGTAGTATTTATGGTCAAGCCATGTGGATGCATCGTGAAGATTTGTGGAAAAGATGTAATCAATGGTTTTAGTTGCGCAATAAAAATAGCACCACGACCTACTATTTCGAAACCCTAAGCGCTTACAATTATCCTAACAGCGCCAATCGCTAGTAATGATGCTCACGATATCTACCAGTCGAAGTAGATTAGCTTAGGCTTGCCTATTGCAATTAAAGTATGTCAGGCGCACAAACTCATCACCCAGTATAAATAAAAGAACTATTATAAGCCTCAGAACTTTAAGATATTTAAAGACATAAAACTAAAACCTTTTTAAGAAATAAATAAAACGTGTGAGTATACTCCTATATGCACATAAAAAGTAACATACACTTCTTTAGCGTAACAGAACAAAAATAGTTAAAGATTTCATCCCGTATGCCAAAACTCTTTGTTTGTAAAAGGAATGATAAATTAATAAACATAGTTATGAGTTTTCACGGAAACTTGAGAGACAGTTATCAGCTAACTTCATCATATAGCTTTTTGACTGACTGTCGGTGTGCGCGCGCATAAGACAGTTTTATGCTAACTTCATCATATCGTTTTTTGGTTGTCAGTGTGCGCACGCATCGTAAAAAAATTACTGTCATAAATTTTTCCAAACGCGCCAAAAGAAACTTCAAAAACCATTGATTCATTGACTACCTACTATTTTCTAACTAGCCTTATTAAACGGGACTTTCGTGACAAAAATTCATTGAGACCTTTGATTTTGCAAAGGTTTTTCAAAATATTAGCTTTTGCCCTAAGCACTAAACTAACACTAAATCTTATAATCTAGTAGAACCGTAAACAAAATACATAATACTTGATAGCAGCAGCACGACCTAATAAAACTGATAAAGATTCTTTGCACGAACCATACTCGTAGGTTAGATTGTAAACAGATTTCAGCTTTCCGATTCAGTACCGAAGGTTTCAGGAACAAAACAATTCATACAAATTTAAGTTACATATGTTGATTGCAATTTAATAAAGGCAGGATAACATTATAGTTAACTTTTAACTTTTTTATTCTTTAGTTTATTCTTTAGTTAAACATAGCATTGACAGGGATCAAATTTAGATCATCTTATTAGATTTTTTATTACTATTAAATAGACTTAGCTAGTTCTGTTTCACTGCTGGGAAAGGCCCCATTATTTCCAGATTTCCATTCAGATCCTGTGCTATGCCTACTGGCCCAGTCCTTCAGAAATATGTGTAATTCATCCAGCCATCACAGTCTCACGGCGACTTGCGCAACGATGCCTAATCGTATTTAGTGCCTAAATATGCTTAAGAGAGTTGTCAAATCATACAAATAATTGATACATGTATATTGTACATATTTAGTCGAAGAGTAGAGTAGTAGAATAGATGGTATTTCTCTAGGATTGTTCTGTAATATAGGATGTGAGTAGCATCGTAAAAAATGTACTATGAGCATTTTAAATTAATATTCACCGCATAATACTTTCAGGCATTATACTCTCACATAAAAATACTAACCTGAGCATACGTGCCCATGATTTCCATCTTCCTAGCTCTCTTCAACCAATACTCCTGCTGTTCTTCAGTGCCCTGTGTCATTATCGTAGGTATGAACATGACAAAATGGAGATGAAACGGATGGTTGTCTTTGAATACAGCTGTTGCCAGCATACTCCGGTAGTGTGCCCTGAAAAATACAAAATTTTAATTAATTGTAAATACTTTTAATATAAATAATAGGTCTTTACCTATAAAATTGCCGTTCTTCATTTCAAATAGAAAAAAAGTTTGGAATGGCTTTGTATTCTAAATTCAAATTAATTTTGTTTTAAAAACATGACATTCTTTTTACAAACTCAGTCTTTTGTTTATTGATTAGCGTTGTATTTTCATTACATTTGAACATTTTTCGTCATAATGGATACTTTAAAAATTCGTGTAATTATGGAATATGAGTTCCGTCGTGGCACCAACGTGACACAAACGGGCACGTAACATCAAAAACGTTTACGGAGAGAACTGTACAAACGAACGCACAACTCGTTATTGGTTTTCCCGGTTCCGTTCTGGAAATTTTGACTTGAAAAATGAAGCTCGTGGTCGTCCGGAGACTTTAGTCAACAATGATGAATTAAAGGCGATTGTGGAAGCTGACGAAACTCAATCTACAGCTGAGCTAGCAGCAGCTTTTGATGTTGGCATCAAAACAATTTTGATCCATTTGCGACAAATAGGCAAGGTAAAAAAACTTGATAGATGGGTGCCCCACGAACTTAACGATCGCCAGCGCAACGTACGCATCGAGACCTGCCTCGCGCTGCTCAATAGGCAAAGAAATGAAGGAATTTTGAACCGAATTGTTATGTGCGATGAAAAATGGATTCTGTTCGACAATCGAAAGCGATCAGCAAGTTGGTTAGATCCTGGTTCAGCACCAAAGCAATGCCCTAAACCAAAAATGACCCCTAAAAAAGTGATGGTCACTGTTTGGTGGTCTAGTGGGGGTGTGATTCACCACAGCTTTTTACAAAACAGCATTACTGCAGATGTGTACTGTGAAGAACTGGAGACAATGATGGAGAAGCTTGCACATCGGCAACCAGCTTTGGTCAATCGGTCGTCCCCACTGCTCCTTCACGACAACGTGCGACCCCATACTGCACAACAGACAGTCTCCAAGCTGCAAGAGCTGGGGTTGGAAGCTCTCCCTCATCCGCCATATACACCTTGCACCTACCGACTATTACTTTTCCAAAATTTAAACAACTTTTTAGTGGGTAAAAAATTCAATTCCCGAGAGGCAGTACAAAATGCCTTTGAAGAGTTTGTTGCCTCCCGTCCAGCTGATTTTTACAAGAAGGGCATCAATAAACTGCCAATGCGTTGGCAAAGATGCGTCGATTGCATGGGTGATTACTTTGAATAACAGAAATAAAAAAGATTAAAAAAATAAATACTTTCACTTATTCCATACAAAACGGCAATTTCATAGGTAAAGACCTAATATAAACACGAACTGGAACAAATATCAATAGATTATACAATTTGTTCCTGGTGCCTTCGCCCACTCTTACGGCTCGAATACACCAAATCCGTCATCGTCCGAAGTATGCCGGACGTCGTCGGCTGAACTCGGCCGGACAAATCAAACTTAGAGTAGGTGTGTAAAATAAACAGAGCGCGTATAGCGCGTTGTAGACTGTAGTATGATTGTTTTGACCGGCCGAGTTCGGGGGACGACGTCTGGCATACTTCGGACGATGACGGATTTGGTGTATTCGAGTCGGTACTCGTCATAATATCAAGTAGTGTACCTGTTCCTGTCCATCTCGTTCTTGGTGGGATCGTACAGTTTGGACATAACCCGTGTGTAAATAACGACTTTGCGAATAGTGTTCTCGTATTTTTCTTTATGACTGAGGTACTCTTCTGGGACCACGTCTAAAAGACCTTTGACCCCGAGAACCTTGCTCTCTGGAATTAAAAACAAACAGATAATATTTATTCTGTATGTAAATTTAACTAAGAAAACTTTAGTGATTTCTATCAATCATTATCATCAGCTACCTGCAACTCAATGCAGAGATGCTGGACTTTGACTGTAACTTCATGGAACACTGGACAAGAGCGCAGACTGTGCACGTCTAGTGTTTCCATAGTCCAATGATCATGCTTGTCATTTTTATGTGTATTTTATATTTTTAAGTTATTTTCGTTATTTGCTTATTTCATGTTTATTGTATATTGTTGTATTGTACTTAATACTAGTCTTAAATAAAGAAATTAAATTGAATTGAATTATTACATATAATGTATGTAAATTATTTTGCACGAAATCAGAATATTTATAATAAATTGCACCCATTGTTTTAGTTTTAACTTATTCCATTTTAATTGGACTTTAGTTATGTAATAAATAAATAAAATAATGCTGAATATTTCACACATCGCTAACTACAATAAGAAAATTGTAAGAAGGTACATCATAAGTGATTAGATAATACTTTATTTGTATTGATCAAAAGTGATTTTTCAAGTTGATGTTAAAATTCTTACTCGTAAATTCGTCGCATATAATCATTTTTTTTAGAATAGAATAAACATTTATTTGGTACACACAAAATGACACACGAAGCAATTATAAATAATGAATAAATAAATACCGCTGGACATTTCACACAGCGCTATCTAGTCCCAAACTAAGCAGAGCTTGTACTATGGGAACCAGATAACTGATAGAATACGTATATACTTTTTTTTTGTAAATACATACTTATAATATATAGAAAAACACCCAGACACGGAACAAATATCTGTCGATCATGCAAACATTTGTTCCGCGGCACAGAACAAGAATAACAACAATAAAGAACAGCAGGTGCAATTGAATCTATGACAGTTCGACTCATGTGTCTGCGTACCAAAATGGCGTTCAACTGCTGATTTTCAGTTGAAACCAGAAGCAAAAGGTAGTGCAGCAGTGACACAAAAAAATAAAGAAGTAATAAGGTTTGTGCAGTTTTATTAAAAGGTAGATATTAAATCTAAAAAAGATATATAAATACATATATAATTTCTTTTATTAAGTATTTTACGCATTTAAGTACCTACTACAATTCTTAGGATCATTTCAAAAAAATTCGCTAAAAATTTAAAGTTGCCCAAACAAAGTGTGATTAGCTTACCCATATTCCTTCTGGTCTCCGTAAAATGAGCGCCTCCATCAAGAAAATGCGTCAACTCTTCAACATTGAAACTGCACTTTTCTCTTTCCTTCTGCAAATCTGCATTCACTTTATTTGCCACCATGTTTACAAACAAGTCTTCACAATTTGTAATACCCAACCACTCCTTACGTCGAAACGTATAATACTAAACAATATATCGGGCGACTTGCGCAACGATGCCTAAACATATTTAGGGGTTAGGAGTTATCAAATCATACAAATACGTCAAATTTAAACATATTTAATCGCTAAATACTTTTAGGGATCGTTGTGCAAGCCGGACTAATCTAAATACTTCTTGACAAGAATTTTGCTCGTATCAGTTAGCGAAAACCAAATTATAAAAACTAGTGGTTCGCCCCGAACAGAGATCTCGCGAGTCTCTCACAAAAACAAAATAAAAATATTATTTGCACCTAATCTTTGACCATCAAAATAGTGCCTCGATATTATTTAATAAATAACCAACTAACTTGACCTACAGTTTCATTCAAATTACAGGTAACGGGAGTTCATGTTAATTGGTTACTCTTTTTTGGGGTAGAAGTTGCAGTTATTCTAAATTTCAGACTTTTCCTTATATTTGTGTCACTAAAGCTACACGCGTACCAAATTTCAGTACTGTGGGGTCACTGGTGTACCCTGTGAATTTTGACAAAGTTCAGTTTTTATCATGGCTAATAACTTAATAACTACAAAGTTAAACTAAAAATAAAAATGGGGTCAAAATGTACTCATAAAGACCTTTTATTAGACGTCCCATTTGATCAGATAGTCCCATTTTGGTTTTTTTACCCCTCTGCTCATTTAGTCACACCTAAATTGTGCCATCACTACCTACCTATATACAAAATTTCACGCTTTGAAAGTTATTCTCGGACAAACAAACATACATACATACATGCAACGCCGGTTTGCCCAAGTTGATTTAGAGATCTCGCTTCGCCCGATCAACTATCTTGTAGGACTATCAAAGCGTGACTGGTATAATAATAGGTACTTAGCAAGTACAACGCTGTTGTGTTAAGTAAAGATTTCCTGATTCTTAAGTGAATAAGGCCCTCGTTATATTAAAACAACATAAACATCTGTTATTTTACCAACGTAAGTTTGAATTTGTGCTACGCTATTACGATCGTCATAAAACGGTCACAGCTACATACATACATACATACAATGCCGATTTGCCCAAGTTGATTTGGAGATCTTGCTTCGCTCGATCAAAAATATTAGGTACTTTTCTATAGAGGTTTTTATTTAGTGTAATTTCTCTTATATAGGTACTTACATTTTATTGAGAAACTAGCTGACCCGCCCGCGACTTCGCACGGTTGGTTTTTCAATAAAACATTACCCTCATTTTACGTAGTTGGCTAAAAAGTAGCCTATTAGTATGTCCTTTCCCAGGATATAATCTATCTACTTGCAAAATTTAATTACGATCCGTTCAGCCGTTTAGTCATGTAAATGTAATAAACGAACTAACAAACAAACAAACAGAGTTGTGTATATATATATTATACATATAAAGCTTACTCTTGAATCACTCTATCTATTACTGAAAACTGCATTAAAATCCGTTGAGTAGTTTAAAAGATCTAAGCGAACAGACAGCGGAAGCGACTGCATTTTATACTAATGTAGGTATGTAAAGATAAATACATACAAAGTAAGATAGCCGGCTCTTTGACGAATAGTCGCCGACTACGTAAGTGGCCGGATAGTCGGCTTTACAGACTAGTCAGAGACAGCCAACTAATCGGAACATCTCTAATCATTATGCATGCCGTGATAACTTACTAAGCAAGCGCCAAGCACCAAGTTTTACTTTATATTGAAATATTACTTTCAGAAACACTAGTTAATCCTGCATCAATATTTCGACAGGACATATTCTAATGTTGTACTATTAGGTTCTGTTGTCGTTGGATTTTGACACCTGTCAAATTCGACCTATTATATTTTCTCGAGTTATGTACGCTAATTCGCTGAGGAAAGAGTTCTAATCATTGCTACGTGGACTATGGAGTCAGTTGGAATTGTACAGTCAAAGTTCAGATAATAAATTGTAAGTAGGAACCTATTTCATAAATGTTTCTATAAGTATCACGAGCTGCCGCCCGCGGCTTCGCACGCGTAGTTTATTAATAAAAACATTACACTCGTTCTGCAGAGACGGGTAAAAAGTAGCCTATATAATCTGTATACCAAATTTTATCGAAATCGGTTCAGTCATTAATTTGTGAAAACGTAATAAACAGACTAAAAGAGAGACGGAAATACAGAGTTACTTACCTACTAACATAATACTTGGATTTTAAGATTCGCTAAAGCCGCTTACTCTAGTTTGAGTAGTGCAATAGAATCACTGAATATTTAACATCACAATTTTTATTTAGTAAATCTTAACATTACACATTCCCTTTCGGCCATTTTTATAAGTGGACCTTTTGATACTGGATGTTTTAGAACACTGGACCTCGTGGGACTGAGAACTGGACTCTAGCATACTAGACATTGTCAGCCAGAACCTTATTGATGTTCTTTTTAAATATTGTTTCAGTTCGCTGCGCTTATTTATATTTCTTGACATTTTTTCCTCACAAGAATACTAGCGGAGACTTGGACATTTTGCACAACGATGCCCAAACGTATTTAATGGATTAATATGATTTAAGGAGTCGTCAAATCATACGAATACGTTATATTTAAACACGTTTAGTCTCTAAATACGTTTAGGGATAGTTGAGCAAGCCGGACTAGGTATATTTCACCTTTGTTTACTTAGACAAAACTTACGATTAAAATCTTAGGCTTACGGCGTAAAAATTATAATATTAAAGGTAAGTTTCGTATAATCTAGACGAATGTGAGTACCTACCCAGACAAACTTTGTACGGTTTTTAGGGTATAATATTAAGGTTATAATGTTCTTACTTGTAGTAAATATTAAAAAAAATATGTATAATTAATTATTTATGGGCTCTGTTTATGTATGTTTTATGTGTGCTTAAAGGTACTCTTACACCGCCGTCTTTTGATTTTTGTTTATCCTGTCCATCCAAAGGTTGTCTGGAAGAGATCGCTTTTAACGATAAGACCGCCCATTGTACCGTTATTTATTGTTTATTTCCTTTGTTACTGTATTTTTGTTTGGTGTGCAATAAAGAGTATTTCATTCATTCATTCATTCATTAATTATGTATACCGTAGGTATGTGGGAAAAAATACGGAACAGACTTATTTTGTACTCATAATAATTTATCATAAAATTAAAATAACTAAGTGAGCATAATTAGCACACACATTTTTTTTAACTTTATTGGAGGATTCTCCCTTCCTTCTCCATATAAACTAACTATGCCAAATCACACACTCCTCCGCGCGCGCAATAAGCTCTATGTAGATTAAATAGCCTATTTTCTATTATAAGAGTTTTCACAGTTTCCCTTGGAAGAATGGCTTCAAGTATTTGTGGTAGCTCTGGTGGACGGGCTCGGCGTTGAGCGGACTCTTCAGGGCTTCCTCCATCAGCCGCTCGTACACGCGACCGTCATACGCACCGAGAGTAGAGTTTAGGATCTAGAGACAGGAATAATATGATAAATCTCCAAAATAACCATAAATAAATTGCCTACAATGGTCTTTAGCGTGACGATTCTACGCCTTCTGTTCCAAGACAAAACGTACATTCTAATTATAAATCTTACCGGTCTTACCACAAATAAAATTAAACACAGTTTAGTGCGTGTTTAAAATTTATTCTATACAAAAGTTGGTAAGTGTTAAACACGCGTTAACAGTCATTTAACTTTTTTGTGGTAATAATGCTATTGTGTGTATTCATTTACAAACATCAGCAATCTGAGTTATATTGTAGATAGGTGCACGAATTGAAGTAAACCTCGAATTTTGTCCTGTAAAGGATAGGATCATTGTATACATGTGTATGGATTTGAGGTCTTTAGCAATATTTTGTATTTTCTAGCAAGTCTAAATCCTATTTTAAACTTCTAGACATTTATTCACAATCCAGTGTTCCCTTCTCTTTTCATACCTCATCTCGAAGATCGAAGGCGTCGACGAGTCCGACCGCGTTGGGTCTAATCAGCGTGAGATGTTCTTCATAACTCTGCTGCATCATCAGGATATCTGCTTCTGATATTGAAGAGTACTGAAAAAGTGTCTACCAATTATCTACTTGCATAACCGTATTGAATAGTTTTTTAAACAATTATTCTTAACCGACAATTATAGGAAAATCACAAGATTTTAAATATAACGATGGCTTTTCATTTTCGATTTAAAAGGAATAGACTAGTTCCAACTAGCGTAATAGATGGCGCTGTCTGGAGATGCGCCACCAATACATATGGTTTATAAGCCAAAATCTCAAAGAAATTATCAAAATAAAATTTGCCTAAAAAAATCTCACTTCATCAGATACACAGGTCTGCTCTGCAGTGGGATCACACAGATCTGATGCTATCCTTACCCTGAGTAAGTCTCCAGTTCTTTCAAGAGCGTAGTACATGAGATAGAGATTCGTCAGCTGGTCCATCACAGCCTTCACGTTGGCATTTGCATTTGCTGTTAGCCTAACTGTTTCTCGTCTGTATGTACTGGAGATTACTGCTCTGCAATGAGCCTGGGAAAATATAATCATAATACATCATCATCATCGTCAACCTATAGCAGTCCACTGCTGGACTAAGGCCTTTCCCAAGGGGAGCTATTGAGCCTGATCTTCAGCACATCCAATATCTGCCAGCTGCTGCGCGTAAATTATCGCTCCATCTAGCCGGATGAATAATACACTAATTGACTTATCCAAATTATGATTATTTATTACGAGGTTCTTCCGCGACTACACTAGCGTTAACCTCCTTTTTATCCGCTTGGAGAAGAATTTTGGGAAAGTCTTATCTACCCGATGGTCCGTGCGAAGTCGGGTTGGGTCAGCTAGTATAAAATACAAAAGAATGACGACAACTCACAATCATAATAATATTATAAATGTGAAAGTTTGGATGTTTGTTCATTTATTTGTTTGATTGTTTGTTTGTTATTCAATCACGTCGTAACGGCAGAACCGATTTCGATGAAATTTGGTATATATGTAGATTATAACCTGGATTACATAGGCCACCTTTTTTCCCATAAATCTATTCCCATGGAATAAAAATGGTGTGTCAAGTCAAGTTGCAACAGCGAGCTTAGCTTTATTTATAGGTTACCTACACATTTAGTAGTGTAACGCGTACGAAGTCGCGGGCAACAGCTAGTACGTAGGTAAATATGTATGACCATTTCTTACCTCAGCAGCAGCAACTAATTGAACTGTGGTCAGCTCCCAAGCGTCTTCGAAGGTCATGCCAGTTTTCTGCCGTTTTCTAATGGTGGTCACGCATGCTGATATTTTCCTATTGAATAAATCTGTTTAAAGTAACCGCCAAAGCTAATGATCTTAAAACAAACCTATATACCTGCGTCTATGCACATACAGTAAATAAAGGGTTTACGTCGATTATGTCATTTACAAAGTGTGAAACTAAAATTGCGCACGAAGTCGTTCAACGACCGGTTCGGAGACGCCCAGGGTGAACACATGCCCTGGTCGTGGAGTCTTACACTTCGCGTCATCTCTACCCTGATGGGTGAAATCAGATTATTATTATTATTATTTGGCGCCTGTACTGTCCTACTGCAGGGCAAAGGCCTCCCTTCCTTCCTTCCACTCCAATCTATCATGCGCGTGTGTAGTCCAGTCTTCCTTATAAGAGTCGAGTTGCGTGCTCGTTTTCTGTTTTTTGGGATCAGGTGAATTTGGCCCATAAGTCCTCCGACATGCGGCAGACATGGCCCGCCCAGTCCCACTCGTGTTTGACCTCTACCGCAGCGATTTGGATGGAACCCGCCTAAAATTATATACTAACCAGGCTTTACAGGTTTCTAATAAACTAAACTCCCTATCCGTCTTCGCCGGAATGCACATATTCTGTCCCTTCTTTTTAACATTCTATTCAATCCTTCTTCACCATCCTATCCAAAGGAGCGTTTTATGTTCTTGCACCAGGCGCATGATCGAAATCTACGCTCATCTGAAGCTCTAAGTCTCCAAACCCCTGTCCACAGTTCTCAATTTTATGGTGACTCCTTTACAGTTCAAGCTGTGCGGCTGTGGAACACTTTACCTTTCTCTATTAGATCATCTAAATCTCTTCCTATCTTCAAAGCTAAGGTATACAACCATTTCCTTTCTTTGTCTACGCACTGCTAGTTTATCGTTATGTTTATCTTCTTTATTGTAGTTTATATATAAGTAGGTATATATTATTATATTTGTAAGTATATATATTTAGTTTATTAGTAAGTATAGGTAGTTTATGTAAGTTTATGAATATACTCGTATTTACACCGCCGTCTTTTTGATTTTGTTTTGTCCTGTCCATCCAAAGGTTGTGTGGAAGAGATCGCTTTTAGCGATAAGACCGCCCATTGTACTTACCTTAATTTTTGTGTATTTTTATTGTTTTTTAATTTTGTTGGTGTGCAATAAAGAGTATTCTATTCTATTCTATTCTAAACTATTCGTTTCCGACCTCCGTGGCGCAGTGTGCGAATAGCCAGCTAAGACGGAGAAGGTAGCCAGAAGGTTTACAAAAAAAAGTATACTTATACAAGTATAAGTAAAAAGTAAGTATTCTATCAGTTATCTGGTTCCCGTAGTCAAGCTCTGCTTAGTTTGAGGCTAGATAGCGCTGTGCGAAATGTCCATCAATATTTATTTATTCTTTAAATTACCCAGCAGCAACAGCCTGAAAGGATCTGATGATTCCATCGGGTCTGCTGTCCCAAAGCACTTTCTTCCCTCTCACTGCATCAGATAGGTATGATACCGTCGGCGTCACAGAGTTGCCCGCTTCAGCCTGCTCCCAAGCTTTTAACAAGAACCTGCAAACATAATATCGGTAAGGGTAGAGTTTTGATAACGTACTATCTCTTAGTCAAAATTAAAATAATTTATTCAGTTAAATCACAAGGATCACTTTGAAACGTCAATTTTACTGCCTGTTGGCCAGGAAAGAAAGGCAAGAAACAAGGCTGGTTGTTATTTTTTGATCCTTTTCGAATACTTAGCAATAAAGAAAATAAATTATGTCTAAATTGTAACATTTTTGACCGAGGTCTGTAGATCACCTATTTCAGGGACTGTTGCATAACCTACCACCATTGCTAGTATCAATTAGTGAGCCAACGACAGATAAGTAAATAAGTCTATGAAACCAACCAACGCAACACTTTTAAAAATGTATTTGCAATACGCAATGATGTAAGGTCCATCAAAATGAATGGTTTTGGAACCAAATTGCAATTTTTTTAAGCAATCTAAACGCACCTTAAATTTTCTGGTTTATTTTTAAAGTAATAACGTAAGTACGTTTCATGATTTTAATTCTCAGATGCCTTGCCAGGATAAAACTTGAGCACATGCTTTACCACGGCAAGACAATTTTTGATGGACGTGTCATCTTCTCTACCGCTTTAAACTTTGTCCAGACAAGCTACGCCACAGGTGTTTCAACTAGCATATAATGTAATATAAAAAAATCCTCTCCATCCAAAGGTTGTCTAGAAGAAATCGCTTCTAACCGATAAGACCGCCCAGTTTACTAGTAACTTTGTATTTTTAAATTAATGTTTGTTTCTTCTGTGATGTACAATAATGTGTTTCCCTCATCTACCATCATTCAAGCAACATCCTTCGCAGCATCAATTCATACTTTACCTAGCAGTCTGCAGAAGCAGCACAGTATAATCCCCCTCATAGGTCCTGGTAGCGGTCACGAAGGAGTACAGGAACGGCAGGTTTGAAGAGAGCATGTAACCGTGACCTCCACATGCCATTCGACATTGCTCTATAAACGCAGCCGAGTCTGATGTGCTAATGGCTTTAAGGCAACTAGATAATGCGTGAAGCTGAAAATATACATTTTCATCACTCATGCTCTGAAAGTTGGTGGGCCCTAGGGACGTAAGTAAACTTGAAAATAGAATGAGGCTCATTGCATTTATAATCAACATAATTACCATCATATCATTCACTGCCGAACATAGGCCTACCCATACATTTCTAGAGCGATTAATCTTGTGCGGAATCAACTAACACGGCTCCCAGCAACCCTTACAAGATCGTCTTTCCATTTAATAGGGGGCTTTCCTGTGCGTGGGGCCTTCCAGTGCGTGATTTACACTCGAGATCCTTTCTGCCCCAACGGCCGTCAGCTCTTCTGACAGCTGGCAAATTTGCTAATCCTCTGAGCTAAGTCAGTGACTTTGATTGGTCTACAAATAGTGATTATAGTAGAACATTTTTTTTATGCGTAACAAGAACTAGAACCTGCTGTCTTCTTACATTATTGTGTGAAATTTAATAAATAATTAATGATTTGAGTACCTCTGGTAAGCTGTCGATTTGTCCCTCCCGTAAGTCTTTGAGAACAGTTGTGAATGTCCGCCACAGCCAATCGCTAGTGAGTTGTAGTGCATGCGCAGTCGCTATGCAGATGAACAGTTTGTGTTGCTGGGTCATGTAGTCCAGGATCTGAGGTTCTGGCTGCCTGAAAAACGATGGTTCTAAATTAAAAACTAATAAAGCGTTGGGTGCATGCCGCACAAGTTTGATTGCTCTGGATATCTATGGGGGAGCAGTCGAAGTCCTATGGCTTACATGATGTAATTTATGAGAGTTTAAAAAATATTACCTACTTGTAAAAAAAAACTTTTATTTTGAACCAAGCCAGAAAGCGAGAAAAGAAACAAATAGCCGTAGAAGGGAACTGTTCTGTAATATTCATGTAAATTCTTACCCCGGTCTCGGCTCCGATTGTCGCCTAACAGCTGAATACCTGACCGCTATAGTAGCTGCTTTGGCTAGGTTGAAGGCTGCTTCACTGACCAAGACGACCCGCACGAACACCATGGTACCATAGGTCAGCTTCCCATGTCTTGCTACTTTCACGTAACTTCCATCCTGCAATATGATATCTGATGCAGGCATGGCTTTGTCCTACCTCCAATGACAGTATAAAAATGGCAAGAGTGAACGCAACGACTATCATTAAAAGCACAGGCGTAGCCAGGTTCTATTGTTGGGGAGAGTTGTTTCAAGAAAATAAAACAAAAAAATAAAAAATAAATAAAGAATGTTGATTATTAGCAAGCGATAAAAATTGCATGTAATAATTTATAGTTTTGTAGTATTTTGACCGCCCCTCCCCCTCCCCCCCCCCTCCCCCGGGTACGCCCGTAATTCAAAGCTTTAAGAAAGTTCTAAAACTTGAAAAAGATGAGATTAAAATTGGGCACCCGTTCTTCCATACTCTCTTAAATAAAATTTGGAATATTCTTTTGCTTGAATCGATGCCAAAGGTTGTTTCGAATAGTGAATGAGGTACCCTACATTTCAACCAATGTATCGTTGTCCTGTGAATATAGAAGATGTAACTAAGTGAGTTGATTGTAGAATTAATTGCACTTTAGCACGGAGAGTTCATTCATCTTTATTCACTTGAGTACAGACGGTTATCGGTTAATTGGCAACTTGGCAACATACGGGATCTCAAGTACGCTCAAATAGACAAAACATACCTACTTTGTTACACGCACTACGCATTGAAAGAACCAATACTTGCTTACCTTCAAAACTTGAGCATTCTTCATCATTAGATGTTCTCTCGGTATCCTATACTTGTTGAACCCAAGGAAGCCATTATCAGCCGTATTGAACCCCATCTTAGGACCGATATCACCTACTTTGATACCAGGGAGAGGGCTGTGGGTCTCCTCGTCTCGTATTTGGACGATAAAGGGATGGACACCGTGGCATTTGCCTCTAGTGTATAACTGTGCAACTACTATGCAATAGTTGACTGTTTTGCCCACTAGAAAGACATAAAAAAACTTTATCATCTTCATCTTAGAGAAGCCAATTCTTAAGGCCAATTTCTTGTACTAGCGTCTTTCAAAGCATCGAAATTACTCTGAAATTAATGGTTAATTTATGGATAGTTAGTAGCATTTACCTACAACTAAATGTTTCTATGCACAGTCTCGACTACAATAATTGATTGTTGATTTCTTTCAAGCGGCGTATTAACACCAACTAAGTTGGCCACTTTGCAATTTAAATATATGTTAGAGGACGTTTCTGTGTGTGCGTTAAATGAAGATTGTTAGAAACACAACTCAAGAGATTAACTCCATCATTCATACATGGGGTTCTATCGATAGGACCTGGGAATACTTACGCCCACCAGCCCACCATTTGTAAGAGGTCAGGGTTGGACTGTGCAGCACAAACTCTTCAGTTTGGGGGTCGTAAGTGGCCGTCGTCTCCAAACCTCTGATGAAGGTTCCATGACCCAATTCCGTCTAAAAAAAATATGTATTAGGTACTTGACACATAGGCTATGTGTTTTTGTGACATAGTCTGAACTACATAAGTAGGTTAGACTTGCTAACAATGTGCTAATACATGCAGGTTTATGGATCGTTATCATGTATTGCCACATCCATCTGTGAAAATGGCAACTGGCCTCTTGTCTTCTAACTGTTACTGAAATAGATAGAACCATGTAACACACCGATTGTAGGCTTAGTAACAGAGTCCCCTTAGAGCCCTTTGGATAAGGAACCCTAAAAAAATCAGTGAGCTGATTTTTTAGGTTATACTTGAAAATTTCTTATTAGCTCTTTCAGCAGATTTCTTTGACTAAAAAACTTGTTTACTCGTAATGCGTATTGTTTACTCGTTACTCGTACGAGTAAACAAGTAGTTTTTTAGTTTTAACATTATGGTCCAGGAGCCAGTGACAGATTTTCATGACCAAGTCCCTCCCAACCGAAACTTCGTGAAATGCATTAGGGACTTATACTACTCGTATGAATACTCGCAACCGTCAGCTGCGACTCCGTGGGTGGGGAGGGCAGTGGCAGCCTCCCACGCATGAAGAAAAAAAAAGTTTTTTCAGTCATTTCCTCCCATTTGAAATTTTGTCAGATTATAGTTAACTTAGTATTTTGAAGGAAAAACAAAGTCAGCTGGCCATAGCATGGTGGATTATACGTCAGCTGACTGCTTGAACATGAAAAAAAAATATTTTCAACGATTTCCTCTCAACTAAAACTTTACCTGGTGATTGTTTATATACTGCTATGAATGAAAATTAATGTCAGCTTGCTGTATCTCAGTGGAAAGTTTGTCAGCTGGTACCTTGAAAGGTACACTTGGAGGGGATGTTTTACCCATAACTGCGTACAAAGGCCCCCTTTGTTGTGTATAGTGCATGTAGAAGATTTTCGTTCCATGTTCCAA
Source organism: Philereme transversata (assembly GCA_963924445.1). Taxonomy (NCBI): domain Eukaryota; kingdom Metazoa; phylum Arthropoda; class Insecta; order Lepidoptera; family Geometridae; genus Philereme; species Philereme transversata. The sequence continues at coordinate 20,842,931 of OZ004342.1, forward strand.
AAAACTTACACATTTTTGGACAAAAATTCCGGACAAAAATTTCTAAGAGGATTGTTAACTTACTCTAGTAAATAATGAAAGAAATTAGCTAGCTGTAAGTCAAGGGAAAAGTCGTCAGCTGATAAGATCTTCTAAATTAAAATACATGAAAGTCTGAAGTTAGTCATAGGTCAAAACTCGCAAAAAACGGCCCACGATTCCTTATTGGTCGAAATTAAGGCGCGCGCGTAGCGCGCTATTCATATTTCTAGTTCAGTAGGTGATAGATGCTGCTGCGTTACACCTTCAAGCTGACATTAATTTTCATTCATAGTAGTATATAAACGATCACCAGGTAAATTTATAGTTGAGAGGAAATCATTGAAAATATTTTTTTTTTCATGTTCAAGCAGTCAGCTGACGTATAATCCACCATGCTATGGCCAGCTGACTTTGTTTTTCCTTCAAAATACTAAGTTAACTATAATCTGACAAAATTTCAATTGGGAGGAAATTACTGAAAAAACTTTTTTTTTCTCCATGCGTGGGAGGCTGCCACTGCCCTCCCCACCCACGGAGTCGCAGCTGACGATCGCGAGTATTCATAGTATAAGTCCCTAATGCATTTTACGAAGTTTGGCTCGAGAGGAAATAATTGACCGAAATTGTACCTGGCTCCCGGACCATTAGAACATCTGGGGTTGTTCCAATGTTTTTGTAACAAAAGGCGCTTTGAATTTCTTTAAGTTTCTTGAAAATACGGTGAACAAAAGAAGTAAACCCCACCCTTTTTTCTATTAGCCCTTGGTCAGTGCAAGCAAAATCCACCCTTAAGGTGGCAAGGCTTCGCACTTGGCGACTGTACAGCCTAGCCCATTATGAAGTAGGGACACAAAATTATTTTATGAAAAAGGAATTAAACGATTAGTCACGCTCGCCACGGATGTCGATTTAGAAACCAATGCACCATAAAAGTTTACCTAATCTGATACATGTTTTAAAATTTTAATGATTCTCCGTTCAAATGTAATGAATAGGAATTGAGAACAATGAACTCACCTGGGCATAGGTCCCGATGATTTGCATGTCCAAGGCCCGTGGCAACCAGTGTGCTTGTTGCTCCGGAGTACATTGACCCATGATAGTTGGAACAAACATCCCCAGATGAAGAAGAAAAGGCGAAATGTCTTTGAAGAAGGCGTCGGCTGTGCGACGTATAACTGGAGAGTTCATTCTGAAAAACAATTGACACTAATTGAAGACTGAACTTTATGACAAGGTCGAATGAGTCAGGTAGAGTCAGGATACTCTGAAGAGTGAGAGTAGCTCTTAAAAGCATTGACATCTTGGTGACAAAATATATCCCTGAATTTAGAACAGAAGGTGAGGGTCTTTGAAAAAGTCACCGGCTTTCGACGAAATAGCTGGACAATTACTGAAAAAACAACTGACGTTTATACGAGTTTCAATACCTACCTAAACAACAGGCTGAAGAATCTATATTTTCAGGTCATCGGAAGGAAAGTTTAATGATTATTATAGTTGGCCAATATCTGCTGGCGGTGAAGATAAATTAGCGAGTACAAAAATCCTACTAAATACGTGAAAAATTATGTGTTTGTTTCCGAACTACCTTTGCCTATCTAATCTAGATTGAAAGGGGAGTAATTTTTAGCTTGTTACATGACAGTTGCTAGATGCTAAAGACAGATGCTACATGTAAAGATCTGATGATTGCTTGATGTTAGTATTCTACATACCTACTGTTAAAGTTATTTCCTTACCCTAGAGCCTCTAGGCCAGTAAATTCTAGTAGTTCATCCTTGACAATCTTGCTGTAAAGGACAGATTTCCGGATGGCATTTTCGTATTTCTCTGTAGGACTCAAACATTCTTCTGGTATCTTATCCAAAGAGGCTCCACCATTCAAAGCAATGTCCTCTAAAACCAAAATCAACAATTATTTATTTAGTAAAATCACAAGAATCACTTTGAAATGTCAATTTTACTGCCTGTTCCTCCGAAACCAAGCCAGGAGAGAAAGGCAAAAAACAAGGCTTGTTGTTTTTAATGGTCCTTTTACAATACATAACAATAATGAAAATAAATTGTAACCAAATTGTAACATTTTTGACAGAGTTAGGGCAATTGCAATCACAAGATTCTCAATCATCTAAATAATCCGATATGTTATATAGTAGATTTTTTTATAAAAATGTTGTTTTTAAAATTTGTTACAAAAGCGTACAACTCTGAAAGTAAATTTATTGCAAATTACTTAACGATAATGTTAAACGTCCTTGTAAAAATATAAGCTACGAGATTGAATCAGAAATGGCGATATCCGTAGATAAAGCCGTAACGTAGCTTGGATTAGCATTCAGAAGTAGCAGTGGGCGAGGCACTCGAAGAACTAAAGGCCGTTGGGGCAGTAAGGTTGGACCATACACCGGAAAGCGCATTTTAGGACGACCCGACAAGATGGACAGACCGAGATAAAGATTGCTAGAAGCAGTTACGTTCAAGATCGTAGATTTGAAAAACTATGGGGGAAGCCTATCCTCATAATTTGCTCATAATTGCTGATATAATAATTCCATGGTTGCCTTAACCGGAAGATAATATACTATATGTATAATTTATAATGTTTAAAATTTTACTAAAGTTAGATAAAAAAATGTTTACTGTCTTACCTATTTTTCTTCTAGCAACAGTGTTTTTTTCACCACCATCTATTAAAAAGGTCACTTCTTGAATATCAAAATTGCATCTGCGCCTCTCCCTCGCCAAATCCTCGTTCACTTCCAACTTATTTTTAACTTCACTCATTGCAGCAGTTATTTCTATTTTGGGAACAAAAATAAACTACGAGATAATTCTAAAAACCAGTTTATGTCTTGCTTGCACTGACTCAAATGTCTTATGTAAATAATCTGAATTAAAACCTGGTAATTGTAAATTATATTACAATAAATACGAAATGTTTGTACAAGTTGCAAGCGTTGACTGACTACGCAGTGTCTCTATCAAGACCTACATGAAATAACTAGCAGGTACATATACCTAAAGTGGGAAGGCAATGTATGCACAAAGTTCGTGTGACCTTACACAATGTATTGGTGCGGTCAAATAAATAAATATTGTTGGATATTTCACACAGCGCTATCTAGCCCCAAATTAAGCAGAGCTTGTACTATGGAAACCAAATAACTGATAGAATACTTAAATACTTTTTTTGTAAATACATATTTTTAACTTAAAGGAAAACATCCCGACCCGGAACCCGGATCTGTAGGTCATGCAAACATTTGTTCTACGTCGGAAATAGAACCCGCTACCAAAGATACAAGTTTAGAAAACCACCGTTTCTTTTATTTATTTTATTTTCAGAATGTAGAGTCCCACTGCTGGGCCAAGGCCGAATATAATGTAACCTGAGTATTTTTATTTTATTTTAGTTTTGGCTTTTGTATGGTATGATTGAAAATACTTTATTGGGCATCGAAAAAACTTAGTACAAAGGCGAACTTAATGCTAAAAAGCATTATCTTCCAGGAAACCGTTGAAGGTATATTTTCCAGGTAAATAGATGCAATTATTTTGTCAAGTCTTGTCAAAAATCTTCGAAAATCATCATTAAAATAATGTATGTCGCTGACTGTAGGTGCTATGAAGGCTAGTCTCAATAGCTCTTAGCAGTGAAACAAATAAGTAGATTCAGTGAATATATATACCTATTAATAAGTGTTAGGTACATTAACTGTTTTGTTGGCAGGTCAGCAAAGTCATGGTTGCTAACCTCTAAGGGTGACTTGCGCAACGTTGCCTAATTGTATTAGTGGCTAAATAATGTTTAAGAGAGTTCTCAAGTCATACAAATACGTCAAACTTTAACATGTATAATCGCTAAATACGTTCAGGGGTCAGGCAAGCCAGGCTAAGTAGTAGTTTGAAACACCCATCGTCAGAAGATAAATCGGCTTATACCTTGCTTTACTTGCATTCAATTACATCATATGCATAATATAATAAATAAATATCATATGCATACATCATCTAGATACCTTTTATGATAAACTAGCTGATCCGCCCGCGGCCTTACACGCGTGGTTTGTGCAAAATACATTACCTTCCTTCTGCGCAGTCGGGTAAAAAGAAGCCTATGTTTCAATCCTGATCATAATCTATCTAGGTATATACCAACTTTCATAGAAATCGGTCCAGACGTTCCTGAGTTATAAATGGTGTAACTAACTCGACTTTGTTTTATATATTTAAGAAGATATGCAATTTATGGCATCTCAACTCTCGATTATGTCAAAGTTGATACCTAATTTATCTTTTATTATTTATCGCAATCGATATACATTACAAACTAAAATAGACCCAAAATTATACCTTGCTGGACACCGTCTTTGAAACAACATTTAATCATTTCAATTAAACGATAGGTAGGTACTTATTTGTGTTTGAGGAACTAAATTATTTACCTAAAATAACAATGTGTTTAATGGTGAACAGCTAAATAATTCAGATAATTTACTAATGTCAAAACCTAATCGAAAGCTATATTGATTTCGATTTAACCATTCTCTGGGAAGTTAAATCTACAAAGTGGAATACGACATAGTAATATTATTTTTTCCAATGTAAATGTTAGTTAGGAAAGAAATTGTGATATCACAACATCAATATAAAACCAAGTTTTATTTCATATATACCTAATACAAAATATCTTAAAACTAAAGTGTATCATTTATTTACAAAAAAAAAATTGTATATCTATTCTTTATTATTTTTGTTATCTAAATTATGTAAAGCATTTATCACAGTTTAGACTCCATTAATGGTTTCAAGTATTTGTGGTAGCTCTGGTTGACGGGCTCGGCGTTGAGCGGACTCTTCAGCGCTTCCTCCATCAGCCGCTCGTACACGCGCCCGTCGTATGCACCGAGAGTAGAGTTCAGGATCTGAAAATGCATTCTTTTAGCTAGATTCCTTTTAAAAGAACCTTACTTTGAATTCTATAAAATGCAGCTATTTAAAAGAAATTTAGAATTGAGAAGATATACATAAGCACCAAACTTTATATTGCCTATCGTTACAAAAACGTTATTTAATTTTAATTAAATTTTATAATTTATTTATACAGATAACAATTTGTTACTATTGTTTATTGTTAGTAAAAATTTTGTAAGTATAAAGCTGAAATCTAGGGGAGTTAGTATTTAATTACTAATTGTGATTTAGTCCTCTGCGTGAGCTTCCACATCAAAGGACAATCAAGTATGTTGGCGATGACGTTTAGGATGGTGTTGCTGCTCTCGCGTACCTTTCGCAGAATTCTGTTTTTTTACGCCAGATGGCATCAAATGTGTGTGCACGTGCTTGAGTTTACGTGCGTAAACATGCTTGAGGCACTACAGAAACGCGAAAGCCACAACAGCAGCACCCTGATCGCATTTTTTTTTAACTTGAATAGATCTTCCTTTGACCACAATCTCGTCCTATGCTAAGCGACACCTATTTACCTAAAGAGGCCCGGATTGTAGTCTTCAGGAAAACCAGATGGATTATTATATTGTATAAATCGTAGTACTATTTTGTAATTCATCTAAATCTAGACTAAGGACTTAATGTTGCAGTCGTCTTACCTCGTCTCTTATGTCAAATCCGTCTACAATTCCAACGGCATTCGGCCTTAACAACGCAAGCAGTTCTTCGTATCTTCTCTGCAGTATCGTCAGGTCAGTCTTTGATATTGTTGAATACTAAAATAAAACACACATATTCATAAACTATTCGTTAGTAATAGATACCACTCGTAATTTCAATGTGAATTCTCTTGTAATTAATTTTCTTGCAAACAGGGGGCATACTGGACTGGTTTGACTTTCACGCTGTTTCATATCAAAAACGAGGTCATAATATTATTTTTCGAATATATTTTTCAAGTCAATTATAATATGAAAAATAATATTATTGTAATCACGATCGTCGACGCCCTCTATGGTGCCGTGGGCTAAGAGCCGGCTGAGATGCAGGAGGTTGCGGGCTTGATTCCCGTCGCGGCACAAATGTATGAATTACAGATATTTGTTCCGGCTATAGGTAATTTTCTATATATTACAAGTACGTATTTACAAAAAAAGTATACAAGTATTGTATCAGTTATTGTACCTTAATACAAGCTTGAATAAGTTTGGGGCTAGACAGCGCTGTGTGAAATGTCCAGACTTATTTATTTATCTAAAAACTGTAGTTGCGAAAATCCTAAAATAAGAAAACACAAAGATAATGTTTAAAATACATACAACTAGCAAATCTCCTCGTTTCTCCAACGCCCAGAAGACAACGTAGAGTTCTACTAATTGCCTCAACACTTGCGATAGGCTCGGAGATACGGTTCTTGACAGGCGCTGAACTTCAAGCCATGCTACCTCGCAAAGTATAGCTCGGCAATGTGCCTGAATAAAAATAACATTTTAAACAAACCTATTAAAATCTAATCCATACTAATAATATAAATTCGAAAGTAATCCCTCTGTCTCTCTGTCTGTTGTTACGTTTACACTTCTGGGCCGTTTAGAATAAAAGGTATACAAATATAATATGACCGGGATTGAGAACTAGGCTACTTTTTGCGCACGAGGGTAATGTTTTTATTGACAAGCCACGCGTGCGAAGCCGCGGTCAGCTAGTTAGCTTTACGTCTTTTGTTATGTACGACACGGGTAGGGCTAATGGCTAGTATTGTTGTAAAACAGGACTTTTTCATATTCATTACCAAAGAAAATTTTAAATTTTCTAAGAACCCATAATATCAGGTCTGTAAATATCAATGAGACGGCCTGTATAAAATAGGTAAACAAATCATATTCATTCATCATGTATGTTTTACATTAAGAATTGTTTATTAGAAATGTATCGATCACTGCATAAATATTCAACCTGCCGGTATTAATTAAACTCACCTCCAAAAATAAGTTAATACGATTCCGGATGTGTGTTTTAATGTCGTACATTAACAAACCAGGTTGTATAAATCATTACAAAATTTATTTAATACAATGTGTATCAACAAACATGTAACTTTTAGAGTTATTAGAGAAATTATTAAGTACTAATTGATTCTGAAAATATATTTAGTTTAGCTCACCTCACTAGCATTGACTAGTTGTACTGAAGCCATATTCCAAGCATCCTCGGGGTCCATTCCAGTTTTTTCGTGCGATTGCAGAGAATCACATGCTGCTTTTGTTTTTCTGAAAAAAGCCTTAATTGAACACGCTTCATTATCGTATCGATTATGGTTTTTATAATCCATAAACTATAAATTCGAATGTAACTCTATCTCTCTGTTTATTACGTATTCACATTGAAACGGTTGGACCGATTTCGATTAAATTTGGTAAATAGATAGATTATGACTGGGATTGAGACATACACAACTTTTTACCCGACTGCGCTGTACGAATTTTTATTTTGACAATGGCCACTGCAACAGCGCTATCTATAGGTTGATTACACCTACCGAGTAGAGTGGTGAGACAGTGCACTCGGCCGAGCGCTCGGTATTTGTAAACACATGGCCGAGTGCTCGGCCGAGCGGTTGGCTTAGCAACAGGCTGAGAGAGTAACTCGGACCGTTCTATTTTTTTTTGACGACCTCCGTGGCGCAGTGGGCGAATAGCCGACTGAGACGCAGGAGATAGCGGGTTCGATTCCCACCGCGGAACAAATGTTTGTATGATTTACAGATAATTGTTCCGGGTCTGGATGTTTTTCTATATATTATAAGTATGTATTTACAAAAAAAAAGCATATAAGTATTCTATCAGTTATTTGGTTCCCGTAGTACAAGCTCTGCTTAGTTTGGGGCTAGATAGCGCTGTGTGAAATGTCCAGCCATATTTATTATATTTTATTATATTTATTTACTAAGGCGAGAGAAACCCACCCCTCCGCTTCTCCGCACTGTCTGGCTCAGTCACTCGGTGGATCTAAACACGCACTCGGCGACCACTCACCACTCGGTGCGTACACGCCACTTTATCTAAACTTTAAAAGGCTCTAAACTCATCGGGATCTTCAACTATAATTCACTAAAAATAGTTTTTGTAGCACCTAGCTCAGGTCTTCTTTTTCTTGAGATTTGTCTTGAGCCAACAATTCTGTTAATTCTTCTACCAGGAGAGGTATAAGTAACTTAGTGGGCTTTCTAATAAAAATTTTCAAATCCATATCAGCGTCACTTGTCCATATAAACTGAACTAACTGACTCAATGCCACAATATCAGAAATACATGTGAACACTCACTCGGCCACAGCACTGTCTCGACCGAGTTACATTTTACTGACTCGCCACTCTACTCGCTAGGTGTAATCAGGCTATAAGGCGGTATAAGTTACGAGTATACGAGTAACATGCTTATTGCAAATATTGAGCCACTTTCCGTTATATTCTGCCAAGTGAAAAAATGTATTTGCAACACAAACTTCGATTTCGGAGTTTTCCTAAAGTCTCTAGGAAAGTAATTTATATAAACTGATAAACAGGTGAAAAATTAGGAAAGTAATAGACGAAGGTTACGACTTACGGTTCGTTAGGGAACATTTTACCGTCGTTAGTTTTTCCTAAAGTCTACAATAAAAACAAAATAATAATAATAAATATTGCTGGCCATTTCACACAGCGCTATATAGCCCGAAACTACGCAGAGCTTGTACTATGGGGACCAGATAGCTGATAGAATACTTATATACTTTTATTTTGTAAATACATATTTATGATAAATAGAAACACATCCAGACCCGGAACAAATATCTGTAAAACATGCAAACATTTGTTCCGCGGTGGGAATCGTACCCGCTACCTCCTGTGTCTCAGCCGGCTATTCACCCACTGCGCCACGGAGGTAGTCAAATCCGGGTCTATTTAAGGTTAGAGTGAATAGGTGTCTTCTAGATCGTGCTTCGACTTAGACCACATCATCGCTTACCATCAAGTGAGATTGTGGTCAAACGATGTTCATTCAAGATTCATGAAAATAGAAAGAAGATTCATGTTAAAAAAAAAGACTTACCCTGCCGCTACCGCCTGCAGGCCTTTGATAATAGACTCAGGGGTATTCGCCCACCGATGGGGTCTGTTTTGGAAGAAGTCAACTAGATAGGATACTGTAGGCGTCATGGCAATACCTCCTGTTGCTTGCTTCCATGCTTTTGCAAGGAATCTAAAATAAAAACAAACCAATTTACATCATATACAATATCTTATAGACCGCATCGAAGAGTTTTGGATATCCCATTATGTTTTATTCTTTAAAAACACGAACATGTTGTACCTACATTAATCCACAAACAATAAAGATTTAAGATTAATTCATCTTTTATAGATCTAAAGGCCTTGATGATGATGATGAGCCAAGTAAAATAATATGATTACCTTGCAGTCTGCAGCATAAGCACTGTATACTCGCCCTCGTATGTGATGGTAGCGGTGACCACTCCGTTTATGACAGGCAGGTTGGATGACGTCATAAATCCATGCCCTCCGCACGCGAGTCTGAACTCATCGACCCTGGCGGTCGCGTCTCGGGAACACACTGCTTTGAGACAGCAAGCTAAAGCGTGGAGCTGGACGAAAAAAGGTTTTAAACTTTTATTGTACCTATTGGGGTCGTCCTTTAATCACGTAAGGTTCGAAGGGGAAGGAGGTTTGTATAACATCTTGATTGATCACGATGGGGGGGATCTTGCGAAATTGCACATCATCAACATATCATGTACATGTATGTACATGACACGTGCCTTCCAATATTTGGTGAACTTATGTAATTCCAATGGTCACAATGTAATAATGTATGTTCTTCACAATGTAATCCCATCAAGTCTATTGCGCTTACAAAGTCTTTCAATTAAACTACGAAATTCATACAACTATAATCTGGGTTGTGATGTACTTAAGGAGGTGACTGAGTTGAAGTCCTGTACAATTCTAAGATTTGAAAGTGGAAGGTCAACAACTTATAATACGTCACATTTTAAGAGAATATGCCGTAATATCTTTATGATTCCTATTCTATAATCTGGGGGCACAGCTGTCCCCGCCAAGTCGAGCGCAACGCAAACTGCCGTAACACCTTTTCTGGAACCATTTCGACCGATTTTCGAGGCTCTGTATCTTGGCACTAGGAACGATTAAAACGTTGAAAATATCGTTATCTAATATGCTACGTGTACTTATGAGGAAATCCCTCGTTTTATTTTATTTACTTAGGCTTGGCTCTTTATTTGATCTCACTACTTGTATCAGGTTTTTACAGAATGTTTTGTTGGGATGTTACTTACATCAGGCAACTGTTCCATATTCCCCTTTCTAATATCTTTGATGACTTTAGAGTAGGTATCCCAGAGCCACCTGCCGACCATTCTGAACACGTGACTGGTGGCGACACCTATGAACAACTTGTGCTGCTGCGTTACATAGTCTATGATTTGGGGTTCTGGCTCACTGGAATATAATAATTAGCAGTAAATAACCAAGAAAGATATTTTCACACCACCTGCTCGACAATGTCAAATTAATATGTCATGTAAACCTCAACGAAAGCAGGTGATTAAATCCCTACAGCTGAGCCGGGAGGAAGGTACTTAGTACTGAATTTCATTGTGATTTGAATTTGGAACCTAATGTGTATTATAATTTGAACCAAAAAGACCCACACAATATGATCTTATTCGTAAATCGAACTAACCAGAATGTAACCTAGATTTGGTTTTTATTGTCTGGCAGAAAGTGTGAAATGTAGAGTATTCTCAACGTGGATAAAGCTGTCTGCATCTTGGGCGTCCTTATATCGCTCTCTGCACTCTGGATTCTGGTAACTCCCTCGCTCCGCTCGTGAGTTAACTCTAGAATCCTCCGTTACGTTCGGGATTCAATATAGCGCCCGTGGTGCAAGACACTGATTTATCCCCTCGTTTAATAATCTACTATTATAAAATCTGGACTAGTTATTGTGCTGCCAATGTTTATTGGTAGATTATGAAAGAAACAAAGATTTTTTTTCTCCGAACTCTTTAGTGGTGTTCTAATAGAACGCGATTGCGCGATCATCGCTAGTTCGCGCGAACTTTGTTCATACGAACTTGCGATCAAACATACTGATGTCAATTTAGCGTGCACTATTTTTTTACTATACGCGCCATCATATTCATGAGGCTTTACGACCTTATGTCTCAAGTTGATGGACACAGCAGTGCATCGTAGGGCACGTTCCTAAGGCCCATCGTAGGCTACGCACCTTAGGAACATGCCCTACGATGTACTTAATTCATACGAATGCGCGATCAAACTTATGAGGCTTAACACTTGTATGCCTCAAGTTGATAGACGCAGTTCCTATGGTGCGTAAAAAACGTCATGATTTTGATCGTGTATTCGTACGAATAAAGTGCGCGCGAATGTAACAAGTAACTTTTTACAACAAAAATATAACCGACTTCAGATAACAGTAAAAACCAAACTACTCTACCAATTTTGATGAAATTTCCATGGGATCAATCTAAAAGTATATCCTTTCAAATAAAAAACTAATTTTCCAAATCAGTTGATGTATAACGGAGTTCCGAGTTAACGAACATAACATAACATAAAAATTAAACAGATTTAAGACTTATATGGTTTTCTCATGGATGCTACTGTCAGAACTGGACCAAAATAAAATGGGACCACACGGGAAGCACCAGCTTTCAAATAAAAAAAGAATCATCCAAATCGGTTAACCCAGTCGAAAGATCAGAGGTAACAAACATTTAAAAAAAATACAGTCGAATTGAGAACTTCCTCCTTTTTTGAAATCGGTTAAAAAACCAAAAACTTGGATTATTATTTACCACTAACGCTGTGCATTCTTGATCCTTGAGTCCGATACGGCTCAGCCATACCCAGCCACCAGTGAGCGGACTAGTTGCTCACACCGAGGACACCAAAGCCAGAAGGAATTTAATTTCATGTAATATCATCCATTATGACTAGACGGGTTTTCATTAATGCCTTACCCTGGCTTCGGCTGCGACTGGTGCCTCACAGCGGAATATCGAACTGCGATGGTAGCGGCCCGCGCGATGTCGTACGATAGATCGTTGACGATTATCACTCGCACGAACACCATGGTTCCGTACGTCAGTCTGTCGTTCTTTGCTTTTACATATGTGCCATCCTGTAAACAAAAATATATACAACATGTAATATTATGATGACATTAATTTAAAACACACATCCGGAATCGTATTAACATTTTTTGAGGTGGGTTTGATACCGGTACATAATACATATAATATAATGAATGTATATCATTTGTTTATCTATTTTATACAGGTTGTTTCATTCATATTTCTAGGACTTAATATTAAGTTCGTTTAAAATTTCCGTAGTAATTAATTTGAAAAAATACCCTATTTTACAACAATCCTAGCCATTAGCCCTACCCGTGTTTTCATTTAATGTTGGACATAACAAAACACAAGCTTCCCCCTGCGGCTCCAAATGCGTCGTTTGTCAATAAAAACATTACTCTCGCGCATTACTCTCCTTCTGCGCAGTCATGTAAAAAGTAGCCTATGTGCTAACCCGGTTGATGTTGATGGTTTTTAACTACCTGGAAATGGAACTAGCTTATGGCCCACCTGATGTTAAGAAGTAACCATCGCTTGTAACAGAGAATTGCCTCTTACGTCACGCACGTTAGAAATGTGCCCGACGATGCACTGGCCTGTGTCCATCAACTTGAGGCATACAGCTGTAAAACTTTATGTGCCCGTAATTTCACCGGCAACCATACTCTTAAAACCGAAACACAACAATGCTGCTTGGCGCCAAAAATAGGTATGGTGGTAGTAGTTTTCACAAAGAACTCCACTAAACTTAACTCTAACGAACCTCCAAAACCTGAGCATTCTTCATCAGCATATTCTTCCTCGGTATCCTAAACTGTTCAAAGCCTAGGAAGCCATTATTAGCAGTCTGGAAACCCAGTTTAGGTCCGATCTCTCCCACTTTGATGCCCGGGAGGGGCATATGAGAGTCCGAGTCTCGGATTTGCACGAAGAATGGATGGACGCCGTAGCCTTTGCCGTTGGTGTGGAGTTGCGCTACTACTATGCAGTGGTTAGCTGTTTGCGCCACTGAAAGGAAAAACACAATTTTATCGGGAAAATACGTCAGAAAATGATAGTGGCTAAACACAAAATGTGATTTAAAATCTTTATTTACGTAAAACAGTAGATTTTATTGCAAAAAAATACTTAATGACCTACACTTCGATCTGCTACTGTTTAGGTGTCATCTGCCACCACCACCTTAGATGGAACAACAGCAAAAAAATATTCAGTATTCAGTATTTTATTGCGTTCATACAAAGTGAATTAAAATTTTACATGTCAGATCTTATTGACTAGTCAAGAGTCCAGCACTTTTTTAGATACTTTAGTCCCCTGAACAATTTGCATTATTTATTGAAGTGAATATAAAACTTACATCCTCCAGGCCACCATTTGTAAGACGTCAGGGTAGGACTGTTTAATATGAACTCTTGGGTTTTGGGATCGTATGTGGCTGTAGTCTCCAATCCTCGAAGGAATGTGCCATGGCCTAGCTCGGTCTGCAAAACAAATAAACTATTTTATGAGACAAATAGTATACATTTAAAAACGTAAACAGGATCGCACGCTCGTACTTTATGTGCATAGGTACTTATTACCTTGACTGAGATTGCAGAGTTCAAAGTCGGTCTTTTGGTTCATTTAATAGATTTATACTATTTATTTGAAGGTGCCATCGTTCATTGCCAAGTTTTTAACATGTTGTATATATATATATTATTCATTAGTAGTTCCAATATAATAATAAATAGTTCCGAATAAATCATTAATAAATTTGAAAAGGTCCTTAGCGTTAAATGGGCGGGATTTATTTTGGTAAATATATTGGGAGATTTTTCGAGAGGGCTTCGACATGAACACCTTCAAGAAATGTAAGAAAGGCGTAAAATATAAGTAGGTAAATAAATATAATTTGCCTCCCGTAGTTTATCATAATTTTATCAAAATGTATTATCATAATTTTTCAGCTTGTTACTTTAGTGAGACCTGAAACCTCTAGAGTTCTAGACCTCTGTAACTTTAATTCTTTCTAGAACCTCACCTGAGCATAGGTCCCAATAATTTGCATAGTCCATGCTTTAGGCAGCCATTCAGCCAGCTGGTCCTCAGAGGCCTGGTTCACTATCGTAGGCACGAACATACCCATATGCAGCATGAATGGAGAGATATCGTTTATAACTCCCTTTTGAACCTTATATTTGTATGTAGGACTGAAAAAAAAACCGACAGTTAAGCGGCGAATCCACTGCTATGCACGGCCACGCTACGCACGTGGGCTTGATGTACCCAAATTTTTTCTTAGATGGCCTTTAAATTTAAATAAAACCAGTCAAGTGCAAGTCAGACTCGCGCACAAAGGGTTTCGTACCATTATCTATAAAAACGGCAAATAAGTTGTAACTGTACTTAGATCATGTAAACATTTGTTCTACATGATCCTTATCTAACCAATAAATAACAACACATTGATCAACAAAAATCAATAAAAGAGAGTCTTGACTTACATAAAAGCATCGGTCAAATCGTCCGTCATAGGACTCCTAAGCACGTTGACAAGGAGACTCGCCTTTCTGATAGCGTTCTCATATCTCTCCTTGTGACTTAAATACTCCTCTGGTACCTTATCTCTGAGTTCCTTTATACTAAGAACCAACTCCTCTGAAAAAGCACAATACATTTTAACAAGCAATTACTATACTATTATATTAAATACAATTACAACAACAAATTAATAATGTTCGCTGTGTACCGATTTGAAGGGGATAAGAGTGGCGATAAAATTAGGCCGCTTTCACATTTTTTTTTCTTTCACAAGGTGACTTTAGCAGCGCGACAGACGCGCGACCGTCACTCAGTCAGAATTTCATATAGTATAAACAGATGCGCGGCAGCCACGCGCGGCCAAATAAAACAGGGGGGAATCTTGCAACTGAATTCCCGTCAACCGATTGAGCTTAAATTTGGAATACATATGTAACTTGGTACCATGGTGGTGGTCTCATGATGGAGACGGATGCTAGACAACGGAACTTGTGAATTGATTATAGTAGGCTGCTACTAGTGTTTGGGCTCATTTGAATCTGCTTGCGGTTCCGATTATGAATTTTATAAAAGCTTGTTTTGAAAAAGTAATTTTTCAACAAAAAACTTTTATACAATAATGTTATAATTAATTAGTACTAGTTCAACTATTTGCCAATGCATAGTCCGTAATTCGTTTTTAGGTTTATAATTTTTTTTTATATCTTATTATTTTTATTCGCCCTTTCTTCTCCATATAATCATTAACTTTGCCAAATCTCTCGTGCGCGCAATAAGCTTAAAAAGGGGTACAAAGTTTTCTTTCAAGTATTAATATAAATATAAAATAAATTCAATAGGATCTCACCAATCTTCTTCCTCGCCTTAGTATTCTTCTCTCCATCATCAATCAGATGAATCAGCTCCTGAACATCAAAGGAGCACTTCTGCCGTTCTTTCACTAGGTCCTCATTTATATTATTTGACGTCATTTTATTCTATGTCCACGTCTGCTCAAGTGCAATATCCAATCTGAAGTGATTAACAAAATGTTTATTACAACTAAGCTTAGGACAGATATTAAATAAATGATAAATCCAAAATCCATATGTTTTTGTTGCCAAACTTATCTTTGTTTTCGATGTTATTTATGATTTTATTATCGTCTATTTTATTAGGCATGCTTTAGTTGTATTTTTTAATACATAAAGGTAGAGCAGATAAAATCAATATGACTCTAAAGTTAATAATACTTATATAATTACATTCTACTTCTATCAGAAATAGAGGAGTCTACGCGACATTGAACAATTGAAATAAAAAACAACTTAAGTAGGTACCTAGTTAGTATAAAGTAAAGATCAAAGTATAAGTCACTCAGAGCCAGAAATTTAAAAAAGCGCCATCTATGAAAGTCTTACATAACTAAATCAAATATTGGTTCACTAATATCCTCTTACTGTGTTGGTTCTGTAAACAGCATACGTCCTCTATCTAGGTTAATGACTCCACTCACTACACAAAATAAACAAATAAGTACTACGTTTTCACTGGAACTAGGTACTTAAATTTAAACATTTTTCAATTTAATGATCTCTAAAGTAATACCTACTAGTACATAAGAACTAGGTAAGTATTTAAATCACAATGAAAGGAATGGAAACGATACACACATCAAAACACACGACTGACAACGATGACAAGCGATAAAAACTGATTGAACGAACTTTAGCGGCGCGGCGCTGTTGAATAATCTTGCGCGCATTATGCCAAGACATCTACTCTGTCGGTCGGTTTTTTATTGAGAATAACTAGTGTTTTGCCCCGAACTGAGATCTTTCGAGCCTCCCATAAAAACAAAAAAATATTATTCGTAAACTTTGACTATCAAAACAGTGCCACGAAATGCATAACCCCTTAACTTGACCTACAGTTTCATTCAAATTACAGGTAACGGGAGTTCATGTAAATTGGTTAATCTTTTTTAGTGTAGAAATTGCAATTATTCTTGATTTTAGACTTTTGCCTATATTTGTCTCGCTAAAGCTACACAAATACCAAATTTCAGCACTGTGGGCTCACTGGTGTACCCTGTGAATTTTGTCAAAGTTCAGTTTTTATCATGGCTAATAACTTAAAAACTACAAGAATTAAACTAAAAATAAAAACGGGATCAAATTGTACTCAACTTGTATTAGACGTGCAATTTGACCGGATAGACCTTTTTTTTTTGTTACCCCTCTTGAACCCCAATATCTCAACAACACCCCCCCCCCCACATTTTTAACTCATTTAGTAACGCCAAAATTGTGCCATCACTACCTACCTATATACCAAATTTCACGATGATTGGATAAACGCTCCGAAAGTTATCTTCGGACAAACAACCATAGGTACATACATAGTACATACATACTTACATACATACATACATACAATGCCGATTTGCCCAAATTGATTTAGAGATCTCGCTTCGCTCGATCAATTAAGCGTTTGAGCAACCTTATCGACAAGTGATGGTTTGGTTGAAGACTGTTCGCATGAAAAAATCAGACTTAAAAACTCCGAGATTTATACTGGTCTGGAAAAACTGACGCTCCGGAAGCGAGTTCACCATATTAACTGTGTATCGAGATAAATAAAATAAATCAACCGTGCAACACAACACAACCATACAAAAATGTATTGACGTGATCTTTGACGGGTGGAATACTGGATTTCTTATCGACTTCATAAAAACAGGTTATAAAGATTATTTTCAAACGCTTTAATTCGATAGTAGCTAAATAGATACGATAAACAATTAGCAAACCATTACGATAAATGACACATATGTGGCGGAATGGGTGAACAGCGCAAGATTTGCAGAATCAATTCCCGCCGCGAGACAAATGTTTGATCTGTAAATAATGGTCTGTGGTCTGGGTGCATCTGGGACTCTGGGTGTTTTGGTACAGCCAGCACCAGAAATAGACGACTTTTTCGGAATTTAGACATGATTTAATCATAAAAGAAGCTGATGATACTTGTATTTAGTTTTCGGAACTCTATCTATGTTAGCAGTGATAGTTAGCTACAAAATAAAATAATACCTACTTTCAGTAGTTTTTATTCCTAAAACACTTTGTTTAATTACGTTTTTAAACTTGTTAATTGATAATTTATGTACATCACTACTGGCCCGTTAAACGATTTACTAACTTTATGGAGTCTACGAGTGGCAACAGAGTTTATCTTTATTTCTAGTAGTAAAATTATGATTATCGCTATTTTTCTTACACAAATGATTATTTTTGTGAATATACATCAGATTTTCATAGATATATTGACAAGGGAATGTCATAATATTTATTTCTTTCAACATATGGATAATGATTCTCAGGCCTCTCTGGGGCCCATATTATAAATTGCACGAACAGCCCTCTTCTGCAGCACAAAAACGGTGTGTATGTCTGCAGCACTCCCTCGCAGCAGTATACCGTATGACATAATGCTGTGGAAGTAGCTGAAGTAAACTAGTCTAGCTGTGTCTACGTCTGTAAAAAGATGGATATTTTTGACTGCGTAAGGGCCCCATTGAAGTTTATTATCTAGGGTTATACCTAAGAATACGGTGGTGTCCACAAGAGCCAGCTCCTCGTCTTTGATTAATATATATGCTTTAGGTAACTTGTGTAACATTCGGTAGTATAAATCTAATACACTTGGTTTTCTTTTCATTTGGGAGAAGATTGTTTACATTGAACTATTTTATGACCATAGAGATTGCATAATATAATATATTTCTTCTTGTTACTTATGTATAATTTTAACTTGTTACCTGCTAATTATAGTTGGTAACTGTACCTATTTAAAAACTTTCTTTTAGTAATTATTTTTATGTGAGAGTACATATATCTGTAGGTAGTTTTATTAAATTTGTGAAATCTTGAATACCTATGTTGCATAAATATGTTGTCTTACTCAATTCAGTGTTGTGTACCTACGCCTATAAAAGCATATGTATCAGTCCTAGAACTCAACGTTGATAATAAAATTAGTAAAATTTGAAAATATGTAGGTATGCTGTTGGCCTATTTGTTAATAAATCGATAATCGAATGTTACTCTGGCTAAGGCGGTGCCCTCAAAGAACGTGAGTGCGCGATCATTCGATCGACCATTGTTCGTACGAACTCGCGAACAAATAATGTCTGATTGGTGTTCTAACTTGACAGTCGCACGATCAAATGTTTATAGGTAAAATTATAAGAACATGCGATAATCGCATTAATATTCGCACGAACGCGTTCTACTTATTATGACACCGCCTAAGCGAGATAGTTGTGGTGATAAAACTAGTAGCTAAGTAGGTACTGTTTAGACATTAAAATATTTCTGGTTCTGACGTAGGTACCTAAGCTAAAACACACCGTGTGTTTTACCTACTGTATATTTCCTTACATTGGTATTCGCGTAAGTTAGTTATTAACTTATTACTATCTATATAGTTAGTAAGAACAAGAACAATTCAAATACGACATTAGGAGATCTTAATTTTCCATGTGATTTTTTTTAAACGGGGAGCTACATTAGTTTCTATGTCAACCCTGTGTAAATTTGATTTAGAGAGTTATCAAATCATACAAATACGTCGAATTTAAACATTTTTATTCACTAAATACATTTAGGGATCGTTGTGCAAGCCAGCCTTAATTACGAAATAGTTTAAATGTCATTTGCGTATTTATGACCGGAAAAACTTACATCATGATTACATCATGACATTACATCGTCGCGCGTAACTTCCGTCACATGCTGAAAATACACTGATCTGTTTCTCCTAACGCGCCAGAACAAGTATTACTTTAAAAATCTTTAAATGGATCTATATTATTATTTACTTACTGCCTATATAGGTAGATATTGAGTTAAATATATACGTGTTAGTTCAAAATAACAGTTAGTACTCAAAAAATACATTCGTCTGTAAAAAAACTTTAATATCACCCATGCGTATAAGTCTTAAAATAATTCATTTTATAATAATATATCACAATACATCACAAGTAGTACGACAGTTGGTTTTTCCTGTTTAGTGTTTACATTCCAAATTGTGTGTGACGTAGTCAAACGTCGCTATCAAAATAAAATTATTTTCATTTAATTCATACATTTCGTTTGCGATTTACCTTACTTTCGTATGTAGCTACTGATTTTGCTATACCAATGCTGGAAGAGAAGGTTTTAGATACACAAAGAGAAAAGATAACTCTCAGTCTCAGCGCCATCTGAACAACACTGGAAGCTAAGACTGCCTTGAACACCGCTGCTCTATGGCTGGAAGAAATACAGTATACCATAGACAAATATAATGCTGATAATTCCTAGAAAACTAGATAAAACTAGTTCACAGTTTCCCTTGCATGAACGGTTTCAGGTATTTGTGGTAGCTCTGGTTGACGGGCTCGGCGTTGAGCGGACTCTCCAGCGCTTCTGCCATCAGCCGCTCGTACACGCGCCCATCGTATGCACCGAGCGTAGATTGCAACAACTGGAACAAGAACACCGGAACAAATCAGTTATGAATTCTAACATTATAAATTAGAAAGTAACTCTCTCTGTCTGTCTGTTTCTTCTTCTTCCTGCCCTTTTCCCACATTACGTGGGGTCGATCCAACATGTATTCCTCCTCCACACAGTCCACACAGTCCATCCATCTCTTCTTCGGCCTTCCACTACTTCTATATCCATCCACATTCATATCTAACACTCTTTTAGTCACATGATTTTCTTCCCTCCGCATGACATGCCCATACCACGCTAACCTCTTACTCCTCAATTTTTCTATCACTGGCGCTACTTTTAAACTTCCTTCAAAAGTAACTCTGTCGGTTTGTTTGTAACGTGTTAAACGGCTGAACCCAACCGAACATATACTACGTGTTTTGTAATGTACGACATTAAATGAAAACACGGGTAGGGCTAATGGCTACTGTTGTAAAATAGGTTTTTTTCAAATACATTACCATAAAAAAATCAAACATCCATAATATCAAGTCGTAAAATATCACTGAAGCAGCCTGTATAAAATTGGTAAACAAATCATCATTCAACACATTCATCATGTAAGTAGATACCTGTTAAACTGACTAAGCGGCATCGTCGCAAAGGTGGCGCCAATTTACCTACGTTAAAATTGTTTAATGTAAATGTATCGATTATTGGACACATATTCAAGCTTCCGATATTAAACCCACCTCTAAAATCAGTTAATACGATTCCGGATGTGTTTTAAATTAATGTCGTTACAACAAAACAGGTTGTAGATGTCACTAGTTAAGTTACCGAAAAGGTCTTAAATGTATCTTACTTCGTCTAATACATCGAATGAATCGACGAGTCCAACTGCGTTTGGTCGGATCTTGATCAGCAAATCTTCATACCAGGATTGCAAAAAGTCGACGTCTTGTTTAGATATCGTTGTATACTGAAAGAAAAAGTCGGATTAGATACTTAATAAATAATAAACCATTTACCTTATTTCTATTTAACCATTTTAATATAGATTAGATTAGATAATACTTTATTGCACACCATAAACAACAAAACAATTGAAGTAACAGTATTCAAATATAATAGATCGAGCGAAGCGAGATCTCCAAATCAACTCGGGCAAATCGGCGTTGTATGTATGTACGATCATCGTGAAATTTGGTATATAGGTAGGTAATGATGGCACAATTTTGGTGTGACTCAATGAGCTAATAATTTTGGGGGGTTGTTGAGATATTGGGGTTCAAGAGGGGTAAAAAAAAATGAAAATGAGACTATTAGGTCAAGTGAGACGTCAAATGAAAGGTCTTCATTAGTACGTTTCGACCGCGTTTTTACTTTTAGTAAAGTTCTTGTAGTTTTTGAGTTATTAGCCATAATAAAAACTAAACTTTGACAAAATTCACAGGGTACACCAGTGACCCCACAGTGCTGTAATTTAGTATGCGTGTAGCTCATGTATCACATTTGTACCCCCAAAAAAGGGTTACCAATTAACATGAACTCCCGTTACCTGTAATTTGAATGAAACTGTAGGTCAATTAAGTTGGTTTTATTTTGTGGCACTATTTTGATAGTCAAAGATTACGAATAATATTTTTTTTGTTTTTATGGTAGACTCGCGAGATTTCAGTTCGGGGCGAACCACTAGTACTATATAATAAGAATATTCTACAGTTTTTAGCAGCTGTAGGACTTAGTGGTGAACTTTAAACGCCCCCATAACCTGCCTCCGTGGCGCAGTGGACGTATAACCGGCTGAGACGCAGGAGGTAGCGGGTTCGATTCCCGCCGCGGAGCAAACGTTGATGATCTACACATATTTGTTCCGTGTCTGGGTGTTTTTCTATACATAATAAGTATGTATTTACAAAACAAAGTATATAAGTAATTCTATCAGTTATCTGGTTCCTATAGTACAAGCTCTGCTTAGTTTGGGGCTAGATAGCGCTGTGTGAAATGTCCAGCGATATTTATATAACCATCGCCTATAACAAAGTATGGCCTTGTAGGTTACGCACCTTAGAAACGTGCCCTACGATACACTGCCCTGCGTCCATTAACTTGAGGCATACAGGTGATAAGCCTCAGGTGCCTGTAATTTCACCGGCAAATTCAAACTGAAACACAGCAATGCTGCTTGGCTGCAGAAGTAGGTATATATTGTTATTATGTAAGTACTTAACTACTAAAGACACATACAGGTGTGTTTTTTCAACTGGGACAGTATGGGGATATTCGAAACCATAGCTGTTACAGAAAAACCGTCTGACGAACCATTCAAAATTAAAACAAAAGTCTATTTTTATGGAAATTGTGTGATAGGTAGTTCTGTTTGTACAATGACGGAATGAAAACGTTCGTCCCCTTAGAGTCGGTTTTTGCTTGCATCAGTAATGCAAGAATCCATTAATTCTTTTTGACAAGATAAATAGTCAAACAATTTTGATCTGAATAATTTTGAACTTTACTAACGAATAGTTAAATATTATTTTCTCTCATTATAGGTCGTGTATATTTTTTGTGAAAAAAAAAGTTTCAAAGTGATCCTTGTGATTTTAATGAATTTTAGATTTAAATAAGACACAAAATCCGTACATTCAGTAATACAGCCCTTACCCGCAATAGATCATTGAGCTTCTCCAGAGCCCAATAGGTGGTGTAGAGCTCGACCAGTTGCTTCAGCACTGCGCTCACAGGCGGTGAACAGCTGACCGTCCGCCTCTCCACTTCCTCGTGGAAGGTCGATATGATGATCACACGGCAATGAGCCTAAAATAAGAGAATTAATGAAAATTATTTGTTGTTTACAGTTTATACCTAATTGTATGGAAATAGTAGAAGTGTATAACACTATTTTCACTAAAAACCGGAGTTTTTGTGTATCCCGATATTAATAGATTAATAGTGTTCGTTTAACGGCACTTAATCGATAAGATTTCAATTAGAGAGAAGATATAAAAAATCCGGACGTGTGCGACTCGCGTACCGAAGTTTCCGTAATTTTTGATAACCACAAATTAACGATTTTCTGCTTTAGTTGTGCTGTCCTGCTTCTTTCCAAATTTCATGATTCTAGATCTCCTATAGGTTTTGATTTATTGGCGGGTGATATGCCTGTATTCTTTGATTGCGTTGACTTAGAAACCTGTTTTTTTTTATTCATAGTAAAAAAGACGCCGATAATGTCTAATAGCAAGAAACGTAGGGTCGAGGTAGATGGGCAAGAAATACACTATGTCGATTAATATAATCTACTAGGGCCAGTTAGCAAGCTTCGAAAACAGGCAGGACAGGGAGATCGATCGCCGCAACGAAAACGCCTGGAAAAGCTACTGGTCCATGAAGGAGCACATGAAGGGTGACTACACTTAAGCACCAGCTCATGGAAATATGTATCCTGCCTGTCCTAACCTACGGTGCGCAGATATGGTCGCTGACCGAATCACAGAAGTCTAAACTCAAGATTTGCCAGAGGGCAATGGAGCGCAGCGTTCTCGGATTCAAACGGATTGATCGAGTGAGAAACACCACGCTGCGTTCGTTGACAGGCATTGCCGATGTTGGAGAAAAGACAGCTAGGCTCAAATAGGATTGGATAGGAGGAGACCTTTGCCCAGCAGTGGGACAATGTAGATTAATAAAAATAATAATGTTACTAGTGTTAAGTTATGTTTCTTTGTTTTTGTCCTAAGATTTAGGATCTAAATCTTCTCTTCGTCTGTCTTGTGTGTGTGTCAATTAATATTTTTTTTTAGGTATATTATGTTACTTACTTCAGCCGCTGAGACCAGTTGCACTGAAACCATGTTCCAAGCGTCTTCCGGTGAAACTCCTGATTCTATTCGTCTCTGCATATCATCAACACATGAAGATATTTTCCTGAAAATAAAATATAAATAGAAAATATTAATTTTGCGCCACAAACAAAACTTGTAGGTATACCTATCTATCCTAAAAACAGTAAAACTTTAACAAAATAGATCTCCACTCGGCTATGTCTTAACCCCAGTGGAAACACTGAAGTAGCACTGGTATTCTGTGGTGCTAACACAAGCAAAAATACATTAATTTCAAGCTATGTAGCTCTTAAAATGGAGCTAGGAAAATATAATAGATAATTACATGAACATCACAAGTGGAATTCTACTATACACTATTATATGAACAGCTCCATTCGCTGAAATAGGAACCCGCCCTCCGGAACCTTATAAAGTTTTTGACTTGAGACTAGACGAGCTGTAGTGACGTGACACTTGTTGGTATCGATTAAATTGAATCGAGTTAGCGATGTAATCGATCTAAATAACGTGCGATGCTACCTTGTACGACACGAGACTACTATACGGACAGAATACAAGAGGTACCTACTTATTTATTTCTAGTGGTTCTGTGAGAACGACCCTGTTATTTCACCGGCAACTAACCAAACTTATAAACAATAAGTCTTACCTTATAGCAACTATTATTACCTCATAGCAACGATTTGGAAGCCGCGAATAATGCCTTCGACGGAATTCTCCCAAGTTTTAGGGAAACCTTTCGATATGGTCGCCTTTAGATATGCCACTGTGGGAGTCATCGCTTGTGTGTTGATTTGCTGCCAAGTCTTCACTAGAAATCTGGAAAAAAACGTAAAAATAATGAAAGTAAACTTAACTAGAAGTATTAACTAATATTATAATGGGTCCATAGGGTACCAGGGCCCATCGCGTGTTCAAAATTCTTTCTAGGCGTCTGGTCGAAGCGACGTCCGATCCGAGAGCTGGCGCTTATCTGAGTCAACGCAATTGCAATTCAGCGGGGCAATGCAGCCAGTGTCTTGGGGACAATTCCGCCTGATAGTGATCTGGAGCAGTTGAGCTATCTTTAGATTGTTTGCAACGGTCTTTAGATGATTAAACTCTTTCTTCTGTATTTTAGTCATGTAAGTAAATATTTATTGTTATTAAAGGCATTTTGACCCCATTTCAGTCCAATTGTAGTAATTTTAATTTGTGTTAGCATCTAAGAAAAAAATAATTACCTATTAACTATTCAATATTGTCTGACATATCTAAGTGCATGTAAAATGTGTAAGGAGAAAATAAATTACTATTATGACTAATTGTCATGGGAGTTGAATTTCATTTTAGTACATATATTATAAATGCAATGAGTCTCTTCTATTTTCTAATTTACTTACGCTCGTACTATAAATCGCATTTAGATATCGAGGTAACAATAACCAACTTTCAGAGCATGAGCGAAAAGTACATTTTACCTTGCAGTCTGCAGCAATAGTACAGTATTATCCCCTTCATAGGTACAAGAGGCTGTGACCAGAGAGTACGTGAGGGGTAGGTTCGAGGAGTGCATATAGCCGTGGCCTCCGCACGCTAGTCGACATCTCTCCACTATGGCGGCTGTATCGTATGTACTGACTGCTTTGAGGCAGCAGGCTAGAGCGTGTAGCTGTAAAATTTATCAATTAAAACACAATTAAAATTGAGTTTTAACACATCGTCAGACACGAAATTATACTAGACGCCAACGCTCCTGGTAGATGTAGTCATAAAACGTGGGACAAGCGACGATGATATCGCTCGCTCGCTCTTGCAGCCCTTCTGGGAGTCGCTAGTGATGTGCCGAGTGCCTATCGATAACACCAGTAAAAGTATTGAAAATGAAACCACATGTATATTGGTTGGTCCCGTCTGCCACGAGTCGTATACTAAAGTGATATTAATGAGAGCCGTAAAAAAGCGTACCTGTGGTTTGTGACGTGTAGGAGGCCGGCCGCAAAATTGGTATCACACCTTCGTATCAAGAGGGAGGTTGCGGGTTCAAATCCCCCCACCACGTAACTTTGCCATGATTTTAAAAATTCTACAGATATTCCCGTAAGTATTGATAACACTTTAAAAATAGTAATGATGATAATTGGAAATAATAAACTCTGGCGTTAGTGTTCGCGACACTGTTTATAAATTCTGCGAATACTATCGTGTTCCAGTATTGTTGTACCATGTTTTTTGTTCCAAAATAAAGTTATTTGATTTGATTATTTGACTTTAAAAATAGAATTGTAGTATTATTGTAATTGAATGTTTATTCATCATCATCAACAACCTATAACAGTCCATTGTTTGACGTAGGTCTCTCCCAGGGTGTGCCATTGAGCCCGATCATGAGCTCTTCTCATCCAATCTTTGCCAGCCACAGCACGCAAATCGTCACTCCATCTAGCCGGAGGGCGACCTCACTTCGCTTGGCTACACGCGGTCTCCACTCCAGAACACATTTACCGGCCGGCATTTTTATTACCTCAGGCAATCTCTCCATGTTCCCTCCGGTCAATTGTTCGTTGATATAGTTGAAGGTATCCCAGAGCATATTGGCCGTGAGCTTCATCGCGTGGCACGCCGCTATGCCGACGAATATCTTGTGCTGTTGGACCACGAAGTCCAGGATCTGGCATTCTGGCTCACTGGAAATAACATAAGTCAGGTACATAATAATAATAATAAGGTTGATGGGAGCCGTTGGGTGCAGGAAGCACATGATCCGTCGCTCTGGAAATCTATGTGGAAGGTATATGTATAGCAGTGGACTGGTGCGGCAAGTAAATAATAGAAAAAATATTTATATTACACTTCGCCTGTCTGTCTGTTTAGACCCTTTTCTCAGAAACGAGTGTAAGTATCAAGTTGAAATCAATATCAAATAATTAGGGCATGCTTAGGTACACTTAATGCACACGACGTATTTATAAACTTCGTAAACTTTCAACCGATACAAATGCTGCAATCTGCTCTACGAGTGCATAGCCTATCACAAATACGGTCCCTTGCAAACTGAAAAAAAAAACAAGTTTCTAATTCTACGCAATCAAAAAATACGGCCAATTATGCCGAATATTTTGACACTCGCAAAGGCAAATAAATCAAAGCTTACAGGATACTTCCCATTGAAAAATCATGAAGAAAAAATCGTGATTTGTAGTTATATCACATAAAAAAATATTTTTACAGAACCCTCGGTTTGCGAGTCAGACTCACACTTATCAGGTTTATTTTCATTTTTAAAGCCCTTGGACTCGTGCACGTACGTATCTTTCAACAGTTATATTAAATTAGAAAATTCTATAATGCACTAATAAAATATTATATGTATGTATAGGCGAACTTAAGGCTAATTAGCATTTTCTTACAGCTAACCTTTGTATAGTGTAGATTAAGTGGTAGTGCCAGAAAATAGATAAATAAATATAAATAAATATTGCTGGACATTTCACACGCTATCTAGCCCTAAACTAAGCAAAGCTTGTACTATGGGAACCAGATAACTGATAGCATACTTATATACGTTTTTTTTGTAATTACATCCTTATAAAAATTATAGGCAAAATTCTTTTATAGTGAGAGCTTGTAACTCCTATAATTCATTGGCTAAGGCAAATAAAGATATTGATCTGTTTAACACAAAAACTAGTAAGCTTAAACGCTTACTTAGTGACATTTATTTTAATATATAGATTAAGCACTTATCCGATGTCGCGTATGTGTGTGTGTGTGTGTGTGTATCTATATTTCCTATGTATAATTTTTTTTTCCTCTCAATTTAAGTGTCGTCTATCTTATCTGTTTATATATTGCCTATACATCTTCTACCTTACTTGCGGAAACTTTTAATTGGCCTTCTTGTAATAAGTAGCATTTACTGTTGTTTATTTCCTATTCAAATACCTTTTCTGTAACCTAGCTGTAAGTTTTCCAAAAATTCAAAAAATAAAATAAAAATAAAATGAAATAATATATAGAAAAACACCCAAACACGCAACAAATATCTGTAGATCATGCAAACATTTGTTCCGCGGCGGGAATCGAACCCGCTACCTCCTGCGTCTCAGCCGGCTATACGCCCACTGCGCCACGGACGTAGTTAAACAGATACACAGACAGATAAACAGTTACTTAAATATACTTAAGTATTTTTACTTTTCTCGTATCTGCGACTGTCGCCTCACGGCGGAGTACCGAGTGGCGATGGTGACGGCTTTAGACAGGTAGTTGACGGTGTCGTACACTATCACCACTCTCACGAACACCATGCCGCCGTAACCCAGCTTACTGTTGCGAGATTTCATGTACGTGCCGTCCTGTAATAATATTATGCTATCATCATTAGCACATAAGTCCACTGCTGAACATAAACCTCCTCCATAGATTTACAGACTCTATTCTCTACGAGATCGTATCAGCAATGAGGAGATTCGTAGACGAACCAAAGTCACCGACATAGCACAAAGGATTAGCAAGCTGAAGTGGCAGTGGGCAGGACACATAGCTCGAAGAACTGACGGCCGTTGGGGCAGAAAGGTTCTAGAGTGGAGACCACGCACTAGAAAGCGCAGTGTAGTACGGCCCCACACTAGATAACTAGTGGTTCGCCCCGAACTGAGATCTCGCGAGTCTCTCTTAAAAACAAAAATATATTATTCGTAATCTTTCACTATCAAAATAGTGCCACGAAATAAACAACCACTACACTTGACCTGCAGTTTTATTCAAATTACAGGTAACGGGAGTTCATATTAAGTGGTTACATTTTTTGGGGTACAAAATGCAGTTATTCTGAATTTTAGACTTTTGCCTATATTTGTATCACTAAAGCTATACGAATACCAAATTTCAGCATTGTGCGGTCACTGTTGTACCCTGTGAATTTTGTCAAAGTTTTGTTTTTATTATGGCTAATAACTCAAAAACTACGAAAATTAAACTAAAAATAAAAACAGGGTTTGAATGTACTAATCAAGACCTTTCATTTGACGTCCCACTTGACCTAATAGTCTAATTTTCATTTTTTTTTACCCCTCTTGAACCCCAATATCTCAACAACCCTCCCACATTTTTAGCTTATTTAGTCACACTAAAATTGTGCCATCACTACCTACCTACGCATCAAATTTCACGATGTTCAGATAAACGCTTCGAAAGTTATCCTCGGACAAACAAACATACATACATACAAACCTACAACGCCGATTTGCCCAAGTTAATTTGGAGATCTCGCTTCGCTCGATCAAAAAGACGACCTGTTAATATTAAAAAAATATATAAAAAAGATTTAAAAAATACTATGTCTGTTTCTTACCTCCAAAACCTGAGCATGCTTCATTAGCATATGCCTCCTCGGTATCCTCACACGGTCAAATCCCAAAAATCCATTATTGACCGCGTTCAGCCCCATCCTGGGCCCAATCTCCCCTATCTTTATTCCTTTTAGGGGTATATGAGTTTCCTCATCTCTAACTTGGACAATAAAGGGATGGATACCGTGGCACTGTCCTTTGGTGAAAAGCTGGGCGATTACAATGACGTAGTTGGCGGTGTGACCCACTGAAAGGAGGTTAGGGGTTAATTCAATGAATAATTAATGCGAATGACCTTTTTGCAATGATAATGATTTTTCGTTGGATGTTAAGTTAAATTACTTTTATTTCGGTAGGAAACCTAACTATGGAATATGTACATATGTCGGTAGATTCTGTATCCAAGAAAACATTACCAACGTTGCTTAAATACAGAGAGTGTAATTGAGATGGATCAAACAGTAAAAGTTTGAGAACAGTGACAGAAAAGAACAGTGAAAATCGTTCAAGAGAACCATGGCTGTTTGAGATAGTACTTTCTAACCTACTTTTTTTCAATCTTTTTTGCGTTTTATTTTGATTTCTCAATCCATGACATAGTTAGTAATATTTTCTCAATTTTCTCTTTCGATTTCCCCTCAGGCTCTCACCGACCCATCTGAATTATACCACACATTTATACAGCGCGGAACTATCGCCACTATTTTATGTGTGTAGTGATTTTCAGGAATATTACTTACATGCGCCAGCCCACCACTTGTAGGCAGTTAACTTAGGGCTGTTTAGAATGAACTCCTTAGTGTCAGGGTCGTAAGTGGCTGTTGTCTCCAGGCCACGGATGAAAGTTCCATGACCTAATTCCGTCTGCAAAAAAAACCTATTTAAATCCACAAAAATTAAAGTCCTACTATGACCTAAAACCATGGACAGATAAAACGCTGCTTTAGAAAGAATGAAAGAAAAATAAGTTTTTTGTTAAAAAAAAAACTTTTTCAAAACAAGCTTTTATAAAATTCATAATCGGAACTGCAAGTAGATTCAAATGAGCCCAAACACTAGTAGCCTACAATAATCCATTCAGAAGTTCCTTTGTCTAGCATCCGTCTCCATCATGAGACCACCTCCATGGTACCATATCATTGCATTGTCAACGAAGTTACATATGTATTCCAAATTCCAGCTCAATCGGTTGAAGGGATCGGGTTTAAAATTCATTGCAAGATTCCACCCGAACAAATACATATACATACATACATTGCAAATTAATAAAAAGCTTGTAAAAAAAATTCAAGACAACTAATAGATTAATAACTAAGTAGTTTGTACTTAACCGATTTTTTCGTGTTCAAAAAGGGCGTTTTAAAGCTTCGGCATCGCGCTTGTGATGCCTACAAAAATCCCTATGCTACGGTAACCACTTACCCTCCCCGGACTCATCAGCACTGGGATAAACATGTATACTGCAGACCTACCGGAGTACCATCGCGAGACTAACACACTGAGGAGACTAGTTCCCTAGAGTAGTCTACCTATGCATAGCTGCCAATGATGTTACACATCCAAGCCAGGGGCAGCCAGTAGCCCCTCTACTCGTCATCCCCCTGACTCATCAGCACTGGGATAAACATGATATACTGCAGACCTACCGGAGTACTATCGCGAGATTAACACACTGAGGAGACTAGTTCCCTAGAGTAGTCTACCTGTGCATAGCTGCCAATGATGTTACACACCCAAGCCAGGGGCAGCCAGTAGCCCCTCTACTCGTCATCCCCCTGACTCATCAGCACTGGGATAAACATGATATACTGCAGACCTACCGGAGTACTATCGCGAGATTAACACACTGAGGAGACTAGTTCCCTAGAGTAGTCTACCTGTGCATAGCTGCCAATGATGTTACACACCCAAGCCAGGGGCAGCCAGTAGCCCCTCTACTCGTCATCCCCCTGACTCATCAGCACTGGGATAAACATGATATACTGCAGACCTACCGGAGTACTATCGCGAGATTAACACACTGAGGAGACTAGTTCCCTAGAGTAGTCTACCTGTGCATAGCTGCCAATGATGTTACACACCCAAGCCAGGGGCAGCCAGTAGCCCCTCTACTCGTCATCCCCCTGACTCATCAGCACTGGGATAAACATGATATACTGCAGACCTACCGGAGTACTATCGCGAGATTAACACACTGAGGAGACTAGTTCCCTAGAGTAGTCTACCTGTGCATAGCTGCCAATGATGTTACACACCCAAGCCAGGGGCAGCCAGTAGCCCCTCTACTCGTCATCCCCCTGACTCATCAGCACTGGGATAAACATGATATACTGCAGACCTACCGGAGTACTATCACGAGATTAACACACTGAGGAGACTAGTTCCCTAGAGTAGTCTACCTGTACATAGCTGCCAATGATGTTACACATCCAAGCCAGGGGCAGCCAGTAGCCCCTCTACTCGTCATCCCCCTGACTCATCAGCACTGGGATAAACATGATATACTGCAGACCTACCGGAGTACTATCGCGAGATTAACACACTGAGGAGACTAGTTCCCTAGAGTAGTCTACCTGTGCATAGCTGCCAATGATGTTACACACCCAAGCCAGGGGCAGCCAGTAGCCCCTCTACTCGTCATCCCCCTGACTCATCAGCACTGGGATAAACATGATATACTGCAGACCTACCGGAGTACTATCGCGAGATTAACACACTGAGGAGACTAGTTCCCTAGAGTAGTCTACCTGTGCATAGCTGCCAATGATGTTACACACCCAAGCCAGGGGCAGCCAGTAGCCCCTCTACTCGTCATCCCCCTGACTCATCAGCACTGGGATAAACATGATATACTGCAGACCTACCGGAGTACTATCGCGAGATTAACACACTGAGGAGACTAGTTCCCTAGAGTAGTCTACCTGTGCATAGCTGCCAATGATGTTACACACCCAAGCCAGGGGCAGCCAGTAGCCCCTCTACTCGTCATCCCCCTGACTCATCAGCACTGGGATAAACATGATATACTGCAGACCTACCGGAGTACTATCGCGAGATTAACACACTGAGGAGACTAGTTCCCTAGAGTAGTCTACCTGTGCATAGCTGCCAATGATGTTACACACCCAAGCCAGGGGCAGCCAGTAGCCCCTCTACTCGTCATCCCCCTGACTCATCAGCACTGGGATAAACATGATATACTGCAGACCTACCGGAGTACTATCGCGAGATTAACACACTGAGGAGACTAGTTCCCTAGAGTAGTCTACCTGTACATAGCTGCCAATGATGTTACACATCCAAGCCAGGGGCAGCCAGTAGCCCCTCTACTTGTCATCCCCCTGACTCATCAGACTGGGGTCAACATGATGTACTTAGTGCAGACCCAACGAATACCTGACGCGTTGAAAAATGAGACCAAAACTACTAAAACCTACTATGCATTTGACGAATATTTTAATTACTTTGACAATAAGTTTTATTTGTTTTTTTTCTTAAAAATGAATATATCTACCTAACAAGAACAATGACGTCCTCCTCTTTCCATAATATTGTGATCCATACCTACTGATCATGAACCTACCACCTAATATTACATTGTGGAATGCAATAAATTATTGAGTATTGAGTATAGCGAGACTGACACACTAGTTCCTTAGAGTCGTCATACCTGTGCATAGCTGCCGATGATGTTACACTCCCAAGCCCGGGGCAGCCAGTAGCCCCTCTGCTCGTCATCGCCCTGACTCATCAGCACCGGGATGAACATGATGTAGTGCAATCCTAACGGTGTACCATCGTGAGAGACTGACGAACTAAGCAGACTGCTCATAAGTTCCCTGAAAATAAACGGAATCATAGAACTCATGACTGGTTCAGGACCGTGGTGGATGGAACACACTAAGGGAGGATCTTTGTGGATGATGATGATGATGATGATAGAAATGGCTCAGGATTTTGAAATGATAACAACTTTAGATATCAAAAAAGGGTTTCTTTAAAAAAAAACACAATTGATATATCGCAGATTTGGGATCGCATAACATAAAGAAAACGTCGAAAGCCCTATCCTAGGAACCTCATCTGTATTCAAATTTGAACCGAAGAGTCCCACACAATAAGAACTTATTCGTAAATCGAACTAACCTCTGCACAGAATGCACCAACCTAGATTTGGTTTTTATTGTCTCGCAGAAAGTGAGAAAAGTAGAGTATTCTCCTCGTGAATAAAGCTGTCTGCATCGTGGGCGTGCTTATATCCCTCTCTGCACTCAGGATTCTGGTAACTCCCTCGCTCCGCTCGTGAGTTAACTCTAGAATCCTCCGTTACGTTCGGGATTCAATATAACGCCCGTGACACAAGACACTGATTTATCCCCTCGTTTAATAATGTTACGAGCTGAGGGTTCGGGATAAAATAATGGGAATCGATCCAACCAAAATAACACTTTTATTCAGCACTAAACGATGAATACACGAACTTGGTCACACGTAATCACAACACACTAATTCACACCACTGTTGCACCACTTAAAGTCACCGAAATGATCGCACGTATAGCTTAATCCAGACTGACTCGCGAGCAACTACTGTTCACGCGAGACTCTTCTCACGTCAGTCCTCCAGGGCCTCGCTGAGACTCACTCACTCACTCAGACTGAGACTGACTCACTAACTCAAACTAACTGAGACTGACTGTCCGGCCATCTCTCCGGCCTATTTATATCGCACACATTTCGCTTGTTCAAGAAGGATCTCGATCGTTCCAGGAAAAGGGTCGGTCCCTCGACACAATGGCCACTCCATTGTGCGCAACCGCAGACAATAACAACAATAACGCAGCAAGACAAAAGCGTTCGAGAAGTTACGATTATTACTCATTGTTTAACAGCCTCGGTGTAACACTGCCCCCTCCTAAAACATGCTCGTCCCGAGCATTCTTAGCCCCATATTGCGGCAGCCGATCAACACGAACAATTTTAGGCGCACCTCGCGCTGAAGATGTAGCAACTAGAGGAGCCACATTGCCGTCTCCAGTACTTCAGGACACCCAGAGTCCCTTTCTCATCAGCGATCCCAATTCCAGCCTCCAAAACACGGCTCTCTTGATTTCTATCTGTTCTTTCACTTCCTGGAATTCCTTTCCAGATGAACCGAACGATTCCCTCATCAGTCGAGCACGCTCTTATGGCCAACGTCGCTGATCTTCCTGTTGACGACGCTGCTCTTCTTTATCCTGACGTCGCTGTTCCTCTTGCAACCGAGTCTGATCCACCTGTTCATGTCGCTGTTCCTTCTGCAACCGAGCCTGCTCTTCCTGCTGACGACTTCTCTTCTTAATGCTGACGGCGTTGTTCCTCCTGCAACCGAGCCTGCTTTTCTTGCTGACGACGCTGCTCTTCCTTATCCTGACGTCGCTGTCCTTCCTGCAACCGAGCATGCTCTTCTTCCTGACGTCGCTGTTCTTCCTGCCAACGTCGCTGCTCTTCTTGTTGACGACAAAGCATGGCCATAATAGCAGCAAGATCGCCTGTCACAGGAGCTTGGCCCACAGATGATGATGATGAAGCTCCAATTGATTCGGTGGCGGCTGATTCCATCTCCATCGGCTGACGACTCTGCCGAGCTTCTTGAACCGGAGACTCCCCAAACAGCCTTTCATCCATTTCCTGTTGTTGTTGACCTCTCGTCCTGACACCGTCCACATTATCCTTTGGCAGAACCGGCATTATTTTATCCCACTTCTGACACCAAATTGTTACGAGCTGAGGGTTCGGGATAAAATAATGGGAATCGATCCAACCAAAATAACACTTTTATTCAGCACTAAACGATGAATACACGAACTTGGTCACACGTAATCACAACACACTAATTCACACCACTGTTGCACCACTTAAAGTCACCGAAATGATCGCACGTATAGCTTAATCCAGACTGACTCGCGAGCAACTACTGTTCACGCGAGACCCTTCTCACGTCAGTCCTCCAGGGCCTCGCTGAGACTCACTCACTCACTCAGACTGAGACTGACTCACTAACTCAAACTAACTGAGACTGACTGTCCGGCCATCTCTCCGGCCTATTTATATCGCACACATTTCGCTTGTTCAAGAAGGATCTCGATCGTTCCAGGAAAAGGGTCGGTCCCTCGACACAATGGCCACTCCATTGTGCGCAACCGCAGACAATAACAACAATAACGCAGCAAGACAAAAGCGTTCGAGAAGTTACGATTATTACTCATTGTTTAACAGCCTCGGTGTAACAATAATATACTATAAGGCTCCTTTACAGACGCAATTTGTAATACCAATCTTAACATCTTGAGTATTTATAATAATTATTGTTAGTTTTCTTTTTTTTTTGACATGGAAACATTATTTACGATTTCGCATCGACATTGATTGATTGATTGATTGATTTGACATTGTTTTGTTCTGTGTTTTTAATGTTGATGTGTAATGGTAATTTTTGTTTTAATTTTATTATTTTTGGTTGACATTCTTTGTGACATTTACCATAATTAGTCCCGATAGTCGATACCTGTCTGTTTGAGCTACTTGAATGTTAATTTTATTACAATTGTTATTGATCAATTCTGAATATGACGTAACTTAGTGGTCTATAATTAATGCATCTACAGTGGAAAATAAATTACATGAAAAATTAAATATTACGTTAGTCATAATGTACATTTACTTGGTTATAATGCAAAAATATTCATGCTATGCAAACAAATAATATTCCAGCACTGGCAATGACCGTTGAGCCGCAAAAGGTCGACGTACGATATATTGTATGGATTCAGTAACAAAACTATGCAAGTTGTATTATCTAAATAAGGGAAAACTTTGGATAAAAAACTCCTAATTATTCCAATAGGGCTTTGTTTGAAATCAGTCGTTTGCGGGATGGTATACGAAAGAATAAATAACCAGCCTTGTTTTTTGCCCGATTCTTTCCCAGCTTGGCCACGGAGGGGGTAAAATTATCGTTTCAAAATATTTTTTTGTGATTACTATGAATAAATAAATATTGAGTTTGTGATCAGTTATGTCCAATGGAAATTGTGGCTGCCAGGGCCCTTTCCAGGTCTTTTCTGAGATTATGAACCTGTGCTAATTATTTAGAGTACAAGGTAAAGTAATGGACAAAGTAATTTGTACTTTATTGCAATCTTTAGATACAATTGGCTCTTACCTGTAGTCAGAAAGGTTGGTGTCTCCCTCATTCTGCAGCCGCCTGAGAAGACTGAAGAGTGTCACGGCTTTCTTGACTGAGGCTTCGTATTTCTCCTTATGACTGAGGTACGCATCAGATATTCCTCCGAATAACTCATCCTTTATGGATAGGAGAGCTTTCTCTGTAAAAGAAAAATTGGCCAACTTAAGTACCGATATTTTTATGCCGCTCACAAGCCTTCAACATGGCCGAACTCATGAGATAGATTGATAGTCGTTCTTTGGACACGTTGCCCGTAAAGAGGACTCAACGGAACGTCTAGTAGTGCACGACAGAGTGGAGGGCAAGAGACCTCGTGGCCGCTCCCCAACGAGATGGTCAGACCTCATAATGTCCATCACACCCTTTACCATGACTGAAAGTTCTCGCAATGCCTTCAATAGAGCTGAATGGAGACACATCGCTAGAGCCGCTACTCAAGAGCCAAGACCTGACATAACCACGACCACTCTGCCAAGAGCGCCTGACAAAGAAGAAGAGAGTTATCAATTAGGTAGTCCTTTGCATCTCTTCTTCTTCTTTGTTCCTGGCCTTATGCCCTATTTCTTTTAGAGTCAGCCCTCCTTACCTACATGCTCCACTCTGTGCGCTTTTGCGTGAGTTCAGGGTCGTCAGGTCCTCTTCTTTCCTTTTCGTCTTCTCTTTGTTTCTTGCACAGTAAGGACTCTCTTATCTTATAGACCCTTCGCGTCTAAATCCCATTTACCAACGTTATGGATTTTGATTTGTTTAAAAGTGCTAGTTACTATACCCCAGGAAATACTTTACATTTTTCTAGAGCAGGGTTTCGTAACATGGGGTCCATGGACTCCTAAGGGGTTCGTGGAATTAGTGCTGGGGATCCATGTCAGTAAGAATAATATTGTGTAAAAAATCGTAACCGATTAGATGTGAAAGATGATGCCTATGAGCCTTGCGTTGTCTGAGACGATTCCTCAATTGAACGTGCTACCTACTCTAACTGCAGCAGCAGCAACCATTGACCGTCACGCGATACATCTTTACTTTTTTTGTAATAATATATAACAAGTTCCTGTTTTTTAAAATGCTTTGTTTTATTTCCCTATAGGGTGTTTGATAATATACGCACAAAAATGAAAGAGGTTATTTTGATAGCATAAGAAATAAATTTGTGAAATGTTTATCATAAAAATGTCAAATTTATTTCGGCAAGTAAAACAAACACTTTATTAAACTTATGTTGTGTTATTGCATAATGCTTGCCATCTAACCACAGATATTGTATTGGTGACGTCTCGAGATATCTCTTGTTGTCCCTTTCTAACAAAAAACCCGCAGCCATTTCCGAAAGAGATTATCAAATCGGCCTTTGTTTTTAGATCTCGATTGCAAGAGTAGGCAGTAAGTTTTTATCGAATAAAATCACATAAACTTAGTCGATTTTCTTTAAAATTTGATAATATAACTAGTAGTTTTTTTTCCGAGAAGTCTTTTTTATGTTTTGAGAAACCGTCACTTGAATATCGTCAGTATATTACCAAACAGTCTGTATATATCGAATTTGAAGAGTGGAAGGGGTCCGCCAGATTTTCTAAATGTTGCTAGTGGTCCGTCACTTTAGACAGGTTAAGAAACCCTGCTCTAGAGCATAACGGTCGTAGGTACTTTATAACAACTGACGGCAAACAATATTTTTAGATTTTTGTGTCTTACATCAACTCCTCTGGTACCTAACCTACTTACCCGAAATATTTCCATATATTCTCAAAATTATTGATATGCCAGAGAACACACACCTAACCAAGCAGAAAGCTACTATTCGTAATACGGGTTGCATAAAAAAATCTACAGTACTAAAGCGTTTACACAATCTCAGCGACTCGCAAAACTGACTAAATACATGTTTGCGTAAAAATGTAACAGTCTTTATTTGATTGAACTGTTTATTTTGTAATCTAAAAAGAAAAGTAAATAATTTTATATTATTCCTGTTAATAAATGTAGATAAGTACCTAATATCATTTAAACCGAAATAATTATTCGAGTATACAAATTATAATGATTAACTGTACCATGAGCGATAGTGGTTCCCGTTACTCACCCCTTTCCTTCCTAGCTCTGGTCTTCTCAAATCCTCCATCAATGAACTCCGTCATTTCCCGAACGTTGAAACAGCAGCTGTCTCTCTCCCTCTGCAGGTCTTTGTTTACAGCACTCATGTTTCAATTAGCAATTTACGTCGGCTGATTTGCGTCGGCAGAAATATCTGCAGTAGGCACATAATAAATTATGAGTTAGGTAGACGCTTTCTATTAACGATAAACAACATAATCGCTACATTACGTCGTATATGCCGATGACCACTGAATAGGAAAAAATACTTCTTATGCCGGATCGCGTCACTAATCAATTCAAAAACAATTTTTAGATGACTCACTTAACTGTTTCTTATGTATTTTTTGTGGAGATTATGTAAATAATTGTCTAATCTTTCCGATACATTTAGAAAGGTATTCTTGAAACAGAGTTTCACAGATATTGTGAAACCGTATAAACTTTGAAGACGTTTAGCTTAACGTATCTCTACCAAATATTGTGACCACAATAATCGTTCACAAGTGTCGCCAAGAAACTGTTATTTATCGCGGTCAGTTGGTCAACGACCACAGTACTCTGATCATTTAGCTAAGATTAGACTTCGAGCTTCAATATTGTACTTATCATATTACTAACTCTTAGAGATAAATTTAAGCCTATGTTATTTAGGCTTATTCCCAACAATACCAAATCTATTGATGAATTTAAAATTTCATATACATATAGGGTGTATGATAATATACGCACAAAAATGAAAGGGGTTATTTTGATGAGCATCATCAATACATTTAAGAAATGTTTACCGTAGAAATGTGTAAATTTATTTTAGCATGTAAAAAAAACTCATGTTGTGCTATTGCATAATGCTTACCATTTAACCACATATACCTACTGTATTAGTGACATCTCGAGATATCTCTTGTTGTCCCTTTCTAACCCAAAACCCAGATATCAAATCGGTCTTTATATTTGGATGTCGATTGCAAGGTAGGCAGTAAGTTTTATATCGAATTAATCACCAATTATTTAATAAACGTAGTCGGTTTTCTTTAAAATTTGATAATATATCTATTATTTTTTTTTTCGAGAAGTTTTTTTTATGTTTTAAGCAACCGTCTC
The DNA here is from genome assembly GCA_963924445.1 of Philereme transversata. NCBI lineage: Eukaryota > Metazoa > Arthropoda > Insecta > Lepidoptera > Geometridae > Philereme > Philereme transversata. The sequence continues at coordinate 20,882,690 of OZ004342.1, forward strand.
TTGAATATCGTCAGTATATTACCAAACATCCTGTATTGATTGATCGATGTATATCAAATGAAATAACAAATACACGTTCATTCAAAATGTTTATATAAGTTACTTATATTTCAGGAAAACTACCTAATTATATTTACAGATATTCTAAAATTTATTTAAACTTCTATAAAAAACACCGGGTCATTTACAGATCTTAGTAAGATGTTGTTGACTATAGGTACTTGCTTGTCATGGCATTGACTAGCAAGAAATTTGGCATTGGCTGGGAATAAGCCTTTATTTGGCTACAGTTACTTAATATATGTATTAGAAAATAAAATAAATAAATAAACTTAGCAAAGCTTGTACCATGATGGGAACTAGATACCTAATAGAAAACGTAAATACATTTTGTATAGTCAAAACATACCTACCTACTTAAAATCGAACTAAATTATACTCGCACAGTAACCCCCAGACCCGGAACAAATAATCGCTTTATGTAAGTAATTAAAATGTGCCTACCTAACTATAAATTGACTACACAAAATCCACACCGTATTTTGTTGACATCACAGCTCTACAATACCTGTTGTTATGTAAGTAGTGTCCTAGTATAGGTAGAGTTCACTAAAAAACCGGTACCACAATCGATGAAATCACGTAATGTATACAGCTAAGCTGGTCGACCGGCACCGCTCACTTACTGGCACATCATTCAACTGAGCTTTGAACGGTAACCAAACCAGCTAACCACTTCCACTGCACCGATCAGTCAACCTCTCACAGTCAGATAATTAAACTCACTCTATACTTACACGTGACTTGTTATTTTTTAACCGACTTCAAAAAAAGGAGGAGATTCTCAATTCGTCAATATTTTTTTTTATGTTTGTTCCCTGATTACTCGAAGGCGCCTGGACATATTCGAGAAATTATTTTTTTGTTTAAAAGGGTTTAACTTATCGATAGCTTCCCAGGTGGTCTCATTGGCACCAAGTCAGGATCTGATGATGGAATCCCAAAAAAATCGAGGGCAGCCCTTAAATTTTATAAGGACACATAATTGTTTTATGTTTTACCTCAGAACTACGTCATTTATCCACCGATTTGAAAAATTATTTTTTTATTTGAAAGGAAATACTATATACTTTCATATTGTTCTAATAGAAATCTTCAAAATCAGTTCAGTAGTTTGGTTAAGACGATTATATTATTATTATTATATTATATAAAGCTCGATTACCACTGACTGACTGACTGACTCATTGACATGTTTGTTCTCCCAGATGCCACCTCGTAGGGTGAAAATGTTTGGTGGGATCGTATAGAGGGAGTTCCGATGAGTTGGGAATAAATCCTAAAGTACCCCTTTTGTCCCCCATTCGCTCCCATCCACCTCGTATCTCGGAAAGTATAGGTCTTACAGCGCTGGTGCAAAAACGAATGTTGCAGAGGACATTTTTTTATATCCGATTCCATGAAAAAAAAATTGTCTTTCATACAAAAAAAAAATTGTCCCATACAAAATATTTCTGTATGAATACCGTAAACCGTATATTTCGTTTGCCGTAATTTTCATACTGTTTTTGTAGGGAGCCCACGGCTTGTGTGTACTATAAAATTACTGTAAAATTTGCTTGATTCTATATAATGGTGGTGGAGGGACATGAGATAACTTTCATAGTTTTTGCAAAGGTCATCATCATCATCATTTTGGAACATCCAATTTTTTTTTTTTTTAGTATGCTACGTTCATCATGTTTATTTTGGAACATCCACATTTTTTTAATTATGCCTCATCCACAATGATCACTTTGGAACGTCAATTTTTTTTTTTTTTTTTATTATGCAACATCCACTGTGATATTTTGGTACATCATTTTTTTTAATTATGCCTCATCCACAATGATCACTTTGGAACGTCAATTTTTTTTTTATTATGCATCATCCACTGTGATCGTTTTTGAACATCATTTTTTTTTTTCAATTATGCCTCATCCACTATGATCACTTTGGAACGTCAATTTTTTTTTTATTATGCAACATCCACTGTGATATTTTGGTACATCATTTTTTTTAATTATGCCTCATCCACAATGATCACTTTGGAACGTCAATTTTTTTTTTTTTTTATTATGCAAAATACTTTGTGATCATTTTGGAAAATCAATTGTTTTTAAATTATGCCTCATCCACAATGATCACTTTGGAACGTCAATTTTTTTTTATTATGCAAAATACTTTGTGATCATTTTGGAAAATCAATTTTTTTTAAATTATGCCTCATCCACAATGATCATTTTGGAACGTCAATTTTTTTTTTTTTTTTATTATGCAAAATCCACTGTGATCATTTTGGAACATCAATTTTTTTTAATTATGCCTCATCCACAATGATCACTTTTGGAACGTCAATTTTTTTTTATTATGCAAAATCCTTTGTGATCATTTTGGAAAATCAATTTTTTTTTAATTATGCCTCATCCACAATGATCATTTTGGAACGTCCATTTTTTTTTATGCAAAATCCTTTGTGATCATTTTGGAAAATCAATTTTTTTTTAATTATGCCTCATCCACAATGATCATTTTGGAACGTAAATTTTTTTTTTTTTAATTATGCAAAATCCACTGTGATCATTTTGGAACATCAATTTTTTTTAATTATGCCTCATCCACAATGATCACTTTTGGAACGTCATTTTTTTTTATTATGCAAAATCCTTTGTGATCATTTTGGAAAATCATTTTTTTTAAATTATGCCTCATCCACAATGATAATTTTGGAACGTCAATTTCTTTTTTTTTATTATGCAACATCCACTGTGATAATTTTGGAACATCAATTTTTTTTAATTATGCCTCATCCGCAATGATCATTTTGGAACGTCAATTTTTTTTTTAAATTATGCCTCATCCACAATGATCACTTTTGGAACGTCAATTTTTTTTTATTATGCAACATCCACTGTGATCATTTTGGAACATCAATTTTTTTATTTATGTCTCATCCACTATGATCATTTTGGAACGTCAATTTTTTTTTTATTATGCGACATCCACTATTCGAATATTCTCTTTGATTGCTTGTTACACTTCGTCATCCTCTTTTATTGTTTCTTCCGCCTCCACATCTTCTATTTTTGCATGTTCCACTTCGTTATCCTTTTAAAATGCTTCTTCTACTTCATATCCTCTTTAATTGCTTCAGTTACTTCATTATGCGCTCTACAAAATTGTGGTGTTTCATACAAAACTTCAATCGCTCATATCTTCTAAACGGGAAGAGATAGCCCTAGCAAACTTGTAGAAAATATTGGTATACATTTTTGGTGGAACTGTTTTTTTATTGTCATCCTTGACATCCTTTTTGAATGCTTCTCTCACTTCGTCATCTTCTTTGAATGTTTTTTCTACTTCGACATCATCTTTGACTGCTTCTTTAACTTCGATATCCTCTTTGATTGCTTCTCCCACTTCGATATCGTCTTTGACTGCTTCTTCCATTTCGATATCGTCTTTGATTGCTTTTTCACTTCGTCATCTTCTTTGAATGCTTCTACCACCTTGGTATCCTCTTTGATTGCTTACTCAACTTCAATTTCCTCTTTGATTGTTTCTGCCACTTCGATATCTTATTTGATTGCTTCTTCCACTTCAACATTCTCTTTGATAGTTTCTTCCACTTCGATATCCAATCAACAAATTTATGATTTTTCTTACAAAACTTTAATCGCTCGTATCTTCTAAACGGGAAGAGATAGCACTAGCAAACTTTGACAAAATATTAGTACAAATTTTTGATCATTATCATTTTACAACATACATTTATATTATGCAACGTCAATCCTGATCATTTTGGAACGGCCAGATTTTTTTTATGCAACGTTCATCATGATCTTTTTTTCAACGTTAAATTTTTTTAATACAACTATTATCATGATCATTTTGGAACATCCAATTTTTTTCTCTTTGATTGCTTGTTCCACTTCGATATCCTCTTTGATTGCTTCTTCCACATTGATATCCTATTTGATTGCTTCTTTAACTTTGATATCCTCTACGATTGCTTTTTCCACTTCGATATCCTCTTTTATTCCTTCTTCATCTTCAATATCCATTGGATTGCTTCTTCATCTTTGATATCCTCTTTGATGGCATTTTCACTTCGGTATCCTCTGTAAGGGCTCCTTCCTCTTTGATTTCCGTTTGATTGCTTCTTGCACTGCAATATTTTCTTTGATTGCGTCTTCATATTCGATATCGTTTTTGATTGCATTTTTACTTCGATATCCTGTGATGGCTTCTTCCACTTTGATATCCTCTTTGATTGCTTCTTCCACTTCGATATCCGCTTTGATTGCTTGTTCCATTTTGATATCGTCTTTGACTATTTCTTTCACTTCGATATCGACTTTGATTGCTTTTTTCACTTCGTCATCCTCTTTGAATACTTCTACCAACTCGGTATCCTCTTTGATTCCTTAGTCAACTTCAATTTCCTCTTTGATTGTTTTTGCTACTTCGATATCCTATTTGATTGCTTCTCCCACTTCAATATCCTCTTTGTTTACTCCTTCCACTTCGATATCATCTTCGATTTCCTTTTGATTGCTTCTTGCACTGCATTATTCTCTTTGGTTGCGTCTTCATCTTCGATATCGTCTTTGATAGCATTTTCACTTCGATATCCTCTGTGATGGCTTCTTCCACTTCGATACCCTCTTTGATTGCTTCTTCCACTTCGATATCCTCTTTGATTGTTTCTTCCGCCTCGACATCTTCTATTTTTGCATGTTCCACTTCGTTATCCCTTTAAAATGCTTCTTCTACTTTCATATCCTCTTTAATTGCTTCAGTTACTTCATTATGCTCTCTACAAAATTGTGGTCTTTCATACAAAACTTCAATCGCTCGTATCTTCTAAACGGGAAGAGATAGCCCTAGCAAACTTGTACAAAATATTGGTATAAATTTTTGGTGCAACTGTTTTTTTATTGTCATCCTTGACATCCTTTTTGAATGCTTCTCTCACTTCGTCATCTTCTTTAAATGTTTTTTCCACTTAGACATCATCTTTGACTGCTTCTTTAACTTCGATATCCTCTTTGATTGCTTCTCCCACTTCGATATCGTCTTTGACTGCTTCTTCCACTTCGATATCGTCTTTGATTACTTTTTTCACTTCGTCATCTTCTTTGAATGCTTCTACCACCTCGGTATCCTCTTTGATTGCTTACTCAACTTCAATTTCCTCTTTGATTGTTTCTCCCTCTTCGATATCGTCTTTGACTGCTTCTTCCATTTCGATATGGTCTTTGATTGCTTTTTTCACTTCGTCATCTTCTTTGAATGCTTCTACCGCCTCGGTATCCTCTTTGATTGCTTACTCAACTTCAATTTCCTCTTTGATTGTTTCTGCCACTTCGATATCCTATTTGATTGCTTCTTCCACTTCAACATTCTCTTTGATAGTTTCTTCCACTTCGATATCCAATCAACAAATTTATGATTTTTCTTACAAAACTTTAATCGCTCGTATCTTCTAAACGGGAAGAGATAGCACTAGCAAACTTTGACAAAATATTAGTACAAATTTTTGATCATTATCATTTTGCAACATACATTTATATTATGCAACGTCAATCATGATCATTTTGGAACGTCCAGATTTTTTTTTATGCAACGTTCATCATGATCTTTTTTGCAACGTTTAATTTTTTTTTATACAACCATTATCATAATCATTTTGGAACATCCAATTTTTTTCTCTTTGATTGCTTGTTCCACTTCGATATCCTCTTTGATTGCTTCTTCCACATTGGTATCCTCTTTGATTGCTTCTTTAACTTTGATATCCTCTACGATTGCTTGTTCCGCTTCGATATCCTCTTTTATTCCTTCTTCATCTTCAATATCCATTGGATTGCTTCTTCCACTTCGATATCGTCTTTGATTGCTTTTTTTACTTCGTCATCCTCTTAGAATGCTTCTACCACCTTGGTATCCTCTTTGATTTCTTCCTCAACTATAATTTCCTCTTTGATTGTTTCTGCTACTTCGATATCCTATTTGATTGCTTCTTTCACTTCAATATCCTCTTTGATTGCTTCTTCCACTTCGATATCATCTTTGATTGCTGCTTCCACTTGGAAATCCTCTTTGATTTGATTGCTTCTTCCATTTCGATATCGTCTTTGACTGCTTCTTACACATGGATATCCTCTTTGATGGCTTTTAACAGCTCGATATCCTCTTTAATTACTTCTTCGACTAAAAGAAAAACACGCGAGCTGCGAGCAGCTCGCGCACAACGCAACCTCTAGTTATATTATATAAAGCTCGATTACCACTGACTGACTCACTGACTCATTGACATCATTGTTCTCCCAGATGCCACCTCGTAGGGTGGAAATGTTTGGTAGGATCGTATAGAGGGAGTTAGGTCGAGTTGGGAATAAATCCTAAAGTCCCCCTTTTGTCCCCCATTCGCTCCCATCCACCTCGTATCTCGGAAAGTATAGGTCTTAGAGCGTTGGTGCAAAAACTAATGTTGCAGAGGACATTTTTTTATATCCGGTTCCATGAAAAAAAAATTGTCTTTCATACAAAAAAAAAATTGTCCCATACAAAATATTTCTGTATGAATACCGTAAACCGTATATTTCGTTTGCCGTAATTTTCATACTGTTTTTGTAGGGAGCCCACGGCTTGTGTGTACTATAAAATTACTGTAAATTTGCTTGATTCTATATAATGGTGGTGGAGGGACATGAGATAACTTTCATAGTTTTTGCAAAGGTCATCATCATCATTTTGGAACATCCATTTTTTTTTTTTTTTTTAGTATGCAACGTTCATCATGTTTATTTTGGAATATCCACATTTTTTTAATTATGCCTCATCCACAATGATCACTTTGGAACGTCAATTTTTTTTTTTATTATGCAACATCCACTGTGATAATTTTGGTACATAATTTTTTTTAATTATGCCTCATCCACAATGATCACTTTGGAACGTCAATTATTTTATTTTATTATTATGCAACATCCACTGTGATATTTTGGTACATCATTTTTTTTAATTATGCCTCATCCACAATGATCACTTTGGAACGTCAATTATTATTATTTTTTTGTATTATGCAACATCCACTGTGATCATTTTGGTACATCATTTTTTTTTAATTATGCATCATCCACAATGATCACTTTGGAACGTCAATTTTTTTTTTATTATGCAACATCCACTGTGATCATTATGGTACATCATTTTTTTAATTACGCCTCATCCACAATGATCACTTTGGAACGTCAATTATTTTTTTTTATTATGCAACACATAATTTTTTTAATTATGCCTCATCCACAATGATCACTTTGGAACGTCAATTATTTTTTTTTATTATGCATCATCCACTGTGATCATTTTGGAACATCATTTTTTTTAATTATGCCTCATCCACAATGATCACTTTGGAACGTCAATTATTAATATTTTTTTTTGTATTATGCAACATCCACTGTGATCATTTTGGTACATCATTTTTTTTATCATGCCTCATCCACAATGATCACTTTGGAACGTCAATTATTTTTTTTTATTATGCAACATCCACTGTAATCATTTTGGTACATCATTTTATTAAATTATGCCTCATCCACAATGATCACTTTGGAACGTCAATTATTTATTTTTTTATTATGCAACATCCACTGTGATCATTTTGGTACATATTTTTTTAATTATGCCTCATACACAATGATCACTTTGGAACGTCAATTTTTTTTTTTTATTATGCATCATCCACTGTGATCATTTTGGAACATCATTTTTTTAATTATGCCTCATCCACAATGATCACTTTGGAACGTCAATTATTATTATTTTTTTGTATTATGCAACATCCACTGTGATCATTTTGGTACATCATTTTTTTAATTACGCCTCATCCACAATGATCACTTTGGAACGTCAATTTTTTTTATTATTATGCATCATCCACTGTGATCATTTTGGAACATCATTTTTTTTTAATTATGCCTCATCCACATGATCATTTTGGAACGTCAATTTTTTTTTATTATGCAACATCCACTGTGATCATTTTGGAAAATCAATTTTTTTTGTAGCACAAATTTTTGGTGGCATCGTTATTTTACGGTCATCATCGCCCTTGCCATCATTTTGAATTCTTCTCTCACTTCCTTTTCGTTTTCGAATGTTTCTTTCACATTGATATCCTCTTTAATTGTTTCTATAACTTCGAAATCCTCTTTGATGGCATTTTTACTTCAATGTACTTTTGAATTGTTTTTTTCTATTTTCTTCAATTACTTCTCTTACTGCAATATCGACTCTACAAAATTATGGGTTTTAATACAAATCTTAAATCGCTCGTATCTTCTAAACGGGAAGAGTTACCCCCAGCAAACTTTTACAAAATATTGGTACTAATTTTTGGTGGAATAGTTTTTTTAATACCATCATTGCCCTTGAGATCCTTTTTGAATGCTTCTCTTACTTCGTCTTCCGCTTTGAATGCTTCTTTCACCTCGATATCCTCTATTATTGCTTCTTCCACTTTGATATCCTTTTTAATTGCTTTTTCTACTTATATATTTTCTTCAATTGCTTCTTTTACTACAATTTCCACTCTACAAAATTATGGGTTTTAATACAAATCTTAAATCGCTCGTATCTTCTAAACGGGAAGAGTTACGCCTAGCAAACTTTTACAAAATATTGGTACTAATTTTTGGTGGAATAGTTTTTTTAATACCATCATTGCCCTTGACATCCGTTTTGAATGCTTCTCTTACTTCGTCTTCCACTTTAAATGCTTCTTTCACCTCGATATCCTCTATTTTTGCTTCTTCCACTTTGATATCCTTTTTAATTGCTTTTTCTACTTGTATCTTTTCTTCAATTGCTTCTTTTACTACAATTTCCACTCTACAAAATTATGGGTTTTAATACAAATCTTAAATCGCTCGTATCTTCTAAACGGGAAAAGTTACGCCTAGCAAACTGTTACAGAATATTGGTACAAATTTTTGGTGGAATATTTTTTTTAATACCATCATTGCCCTTGACATTCGTTTTGAATGCTTCTCTTACTTCGTCTTCCACTTTGAATGCTTCTTTCACCTCGATATCCTCTATTTTTGCTTCTTCCACTTTGATATCCTTTTTAATTGCTTTATCTACTTACATATTTTCTTCAATTGCTTCTTTTACTTCAATTCCCACTCTATAAAATTATGGGTTTTAATACAAATCTTAAATTGCTCGTATCTTCTAAACGGGAACAGTTACGCCTAGCAAACTTTTACAAAATATTGGTACAAATTTTTGGTCGAATAGTTTTTTTATTACCATCATTGCTCTTGACATCCTTTTTGAATGCTTCTCTCACTTGGTCTTCCTCCTTGAATGCTTCTTTCACCTCGATATCCTCTATTTTTGCTTCTTCCACTTTAATATCCTTTTTAATGTCTTTTTCTACTTATATGTCTTCTTCAATTGCTTCTTTTACTTCAATTTCCACTCCACAAAATTATGGGTTTTCTTACAAAACTTAAATCGCTCGTATCTTTTAAACGGGAAGAGATAGCTCGAGGAAACTTTTACAAAATATTAGTATAAGTTTTTGGTGAAACCGTTTTTTTTATTTTTTTCATTGTCCTCGACGTCTTTTACTCAATTTTAATTTCTTCTTTAACTGTTTCTGCAACTTCGATATCCTATTTGGTTGCTTCTTTCACTTCAATATCCTCTTTGATTGCTTCTTCCACTTCGATATCATCTTTGATTGCTGCTTCCACTTGGATATCCTCTTTGATTTGATTGTTTCTTCCATTTCGATCGTCTTTGACTGCTTCTTACACATGGATATCCTCTTCGATAACTTTAAACAGCTCGATATCCTCTTTGATTGCTTCTTCCACTTTGGTATCCTTTTTATTGCTTCTACCAATTCGATATCATCTTCGATTTCCTTTTGATTGCTTCTTGCACTGCAATATTCTCTTTGATTGCGTCTTCATCTTCGATATCGTTTTTGATAGCATTTTCACTACGATATCCTCTGTGATGGCTTCTTACACTTCGATATCTTCTTTGATTGCTTCTTCCACTTCGATATCCTCTAAGATTGCTTCTTCTTTTTCGATATCGTCTTCGACTATTTGTTTCACTTCGATATCGTCTTTGATTGCTTTTTCACTTCGTCATTCTCTTAGAATGCTCTTACCACCTCGGTATCCTCTTTGATTGCTTACTCAACTTTAATTTCCTCTTTGATTGTTTCTGCTGCTTCGATATCCTATTTGATTGCTTCTTTCACTTCAATATCCTCTTTAATTGCTGCTTCCACTTGGAAATCCTCTTTGATTTGATTGCTTCTTCCATTTTGATATCGTCTTTGACTGCTTCTTACACATGGATATCCTCTTTGATGGCTTTTAACAGCTCGATATCCTCTTTAATTACTTCTTCGACTAAAAGAAAAACACGCGAGCTGCGAGCAGCTCGCGCACAACGCAACCTCTAGTTATACTATATAAAACTGCATTACCACTGACTCACTGATTGACTCATTGACATCATTGTTCTCCCAGATGCCCCCTCGTAGGGTGGAAATGTTTGGTAGGATCGTATAGAGGGAGTTAGGTCGAGTTGGGAATAAATCCTAAAGTCCCCCTTTTGTCCCCCATTCGCTCCCATCCACCTCGTATCTCGGCAAGTATAGGTCTTAGAGCGTTGGTGCAAAAACTAATGTTGCAGAGGACATTTTTTTACATCCGGTTCCATGAAAAAAAAATTGTCTTTCATACAAAAAAAAAATTGTCCCATACAAAATATTTCTGTATGAATACCGTAAACCGTATATTTCGTTTGCCGTAATTTTCATACTGTTTTTGTAGGGAGCCCATGGCTTGTGTGTACTATAAAATTACTGTAAATTTGCTTGATTCTATATAATGTTGGTGGAGGGGCATGAGACAACTTTCATAGTTTTTGCAAAGGTCATCATCATCATTTTGGAACATCCAATTTTTTTTTTTTTAGTATGCAACGTTCATCATGTTTATTTTGGAACATCCACATTTTTTTTAATAATGCCTCATCCACAATGATCATTTTGGAACGTCAATTTTTTTTTTTTTTTTTTATTTTGCTACATCCACTGTGATCATTTTGGTACATCATTTTTTTTAATTATGCCTCATCCACAATGATCACTTTGGAACGTCAATTTTTTTTTTATTATGCATCATCCACTGTGATCATTTTGGAACATAATTTTTTTTTTCAATTATGCCTCATCCACTATGATCACTTTGGAACGTCAATTTTTTTTTTCTTTATGCAACATCCACTGTGATATTTTGGTACATCTTTTTTTTTAATTATGCCTCATCCACAATGATCACTTTGGAACGTAAATTTTTTTTATTATGCAACATCCACTATGATCATTTTGGTACATCATTTTTTTAAGTACGCCTCATCCACAATGATCACTTTGGAACGTCAATTTTTTTTTTTTATTATGCAACATCCACTATGATCATTTTGGTACATCATTTTTTTAATTACGCCTCATCCACAATGATCACTTTGGAACGTCAATTATTTTTTATTTTTTTAGTATGCATCATCCACTGTGATCATTTTGGAACATCAATTTTTTTTAATTATGCCTCATCCACAATGATCACTTTGGAACGTCAATTATTATTTTTTTTTATTATGCATCATCCACTGTGATCATTTTGGAACATATTTTTTTTTAATTATGCCTCATCCACAATGATCACTTTGGAACGTCAATTATTTTTTTTATTATGCAACATCCACTGTGATCATTTTGGTACATCATTTTTTTTAATTATGCCTCATCCACAATGATCACTTTGGAACGTCAATTTTTTTTTTATTATGCATCATCCACTGTGATCATTTTGGAACATCATTTTTTTTAATTATGCCTCATCCACAATGATCACTTTGGAACGTCAATTTTTTTTTTGTATTATGCAACATTCACTGTGATCATTTTGGTACATCATTTTTTAATTACGCCTCATCCACAATGATCACTTTGGAACGTCAATTATTTTTTTTTTATTATGCATCATCCACTGTGATCATTTTGGAACATCATTTTTTTTAATTATGCCTCATCCACAATGATCACTTTGGAATGTCAAGTATTTTTTTTATTATGCAACATCCACTGTGATCATTTTAGTACATAATTTTTTTTAATTATGCCTCATCCACAATGATCATTTTGGAACGTCAATTTTTTTTTTTTTATTATGCAACATCCACTGTGATCATTTTGGTACATCATTTTTTTAATTACGCCTCATCCACAAAGATCACTTTGGAACGTCATTTATTATTATTTTTTTTATTATGCATCATCCACTGTGATCATTTTGGAACATCATTTTTTTTAAATTATGCCTCATCCACATGATCATTTTGGAACGTCAATTTTTTTTTATTATGCAACATCCACTGTGATCATTTTGGAAAATCAATTTTTTTTGTAGCACAAATTTTTGGTGGAATCGTTATTTTACGGTCATCATCGCCCTTGCCATCATTTTGAATTCTTCTCTCACTTCCTTTTCGTTTTCGAATGTTTCTTCCACATTGATACGAGTATCCTCTTTAATTGTTTCTATAACTTCGAAATCCTCTTTGATGGCATTTTTACTTCAATATACTTTTGAATTGTTTTTTTTATTTTTCTATTTTCTTCAATTACTTCTCTTACTTCAATATCGACTCTACAAAATTATGGGTTTTAATACAAATCTTAAATCGCTCGTATCTTCTAAACGGGAAGAGTTACCCCCAGCAAACTTTTACAAAATATTGGTACTAATTTTTGGTGGATTAGTTTTTTTAATACCATCATTGCCCTTGAGATCCTTTTTGAATGCTTCTCTTACTTCGTCTTCCGCTTTGAATGCTTCTTTCACCTCGATATCCTCTATTTTTGCTTCTTCGACTTTGATATCCTTTTTAATTGCTTTTTCTACTTATGTATATATTTTCTTCAATTGCTTCTTTTACTACAATTTCCACTCTACAAAATTATGGGTTTTAATACAAATCTTAAATCGCTCGTATCTTCTAAACGGGAACAGTTACGCCTAGCAAACTTTTACAAAATATTGGTACAAATTTTTGGTCGAATATTTTTTGTAATACCATCATTGATCTTGAAATCCTTTTTGAATGCTTTTTTCACCTCGATATCCTCTATTTTTGCTTCTTCCTTTTGATATCCTTTTTAATTGCTTTTTCTACTTATATATTTTCTTCAATTGCTTCTTTTACTACAATTTCCACTCTACAAAATTATGGGTTTTAATACAAATCTTAAATCGCTCGTATCTTCTAAACGGGAACAGTTACGCCTAGCAAACTTTTACAAAATATTGGTACAAATTTTTGGTGGAATAGTTTTTTTAATACCATCATTGCCCTTGACATCCGCTTTGAATGCTTCTCTTACTTCGTCTTCCACTTTAAATGCTTCTTTCACCTCGATATCCTCTATTTTTGCTTCTTACACTTTGATATCCTTTTTAATTGCTTTTTCTACTTATATGTTTTCTTCAATTGCTTCTTTTACTTCAATTCCCACTCTACAAAATTATGGGTTTTAATACAAATCTTAAATCGCTCGTATCTTCTAAACGGGAACAGTTACGCCTAGCAAACTTTTACAAAATATTGTTACAAATTTTTGGTGGAATAGTTTTTTTAATACCATCATTGATCTTGAAATCCTTTTTGAATGCTTTTTTCACCTCGATATCCTCTATTTTTGCTTCTTCCTTTTGATATCCTTTTTAATTGCTTTTTCTACTTATATATTTTCTTCAATTGCTTCTTTTACTTCAATTCCCACTCTACAAAATTATGGGTTTTAATACAAATCTTAAATCGCTCGTATCTTCTAAACGGGAACAGTTACGCCTAGCAAACTTTTACAAAATATTGGTACAAATTTTTGGTCGAATATTTTTTGTAATACCATCATTGATCTTGAAATCCTTTTTGAATGCTTTTTTCACCTCGATATCCTCTATTTTTGCTTCTTCCTTTTGATATCCTTTTTAATTGCTTTTTCTACTTATATATTTTCTTCAATTGCTTCTTTTACTACAATTTCCACTCTACAAAATTATGGGTTTTAATACAAATCTCAAATCGCTCGTATCTTTTAAACGGGAACAGTTACGCCTAGCAAACTTTTACAAAATATTGGTACAAATTTTTGGTCGAATAGTTTTTTTATTACCATCATTGCTCTTGACATCCTTTTTGAATGCTTCTCTCACTTGGTCTTCCTCCTTGAATGCTTCTTTCACCTCGATATCCTCTATTTTTGCTTCTTCCACTTTGATATCCTTTTTAATGTCTTTTTCTACTTATATGTCTTCTTCAATTGCTTCTTTTACTTCAATTTCCACTCCACAAAATTATGGGTTTTCATACAAAACTTAAATCGCTCGTATCTTTTAAACGGGAAGAGATAGCTCGAAGAAACTTTTACAAAATATTGGTATAAGTTTTTGGTGAAACCGTTTTTTATTTTTATCATTGTCCTCGACGTCTTTTACTCAATTTCAATTTCCTCTTTAATTGTTTCTGCTACTTCGATATCCTATTTGATTGCTTCTTTCACTTCAATATCCTCTTTGATTGCTTCTTCCACTTCGATATCGTTTTTGACTGTTTCTTCCACTTCGATATCGTCTTCGATTGCTTTTTTCACTTCGTCATCCTCTTAGAACGCTTCTACCACCTCGGTATCCTCTTTGATTGCTTACTCAACTTTAATTTCCTCTTTGATTGTTTCTGCTACTTCGATATCCTATTTGATTGCTTCTTTCCCTGCAATATCCTCTTTGATTGCTTCTTTCACTTCGGTATCGTTTTTGACTGTTTCTTCCAGTTCGATATCGTCTTTGATTGCTTTTTTTACTTCGTCATCCTCTTAGAATGCTCTTACCACCTCGGTATCCTCTTTGATTGCTTACTCAACTTTAATTTCCTCATTTATTGTTTCTGCTGCTTCGATATCCTATTTGATTGCTTCTTTCACTTCAATATCCTCTTTGATTGCTTGGAAATCCTCTTTGATTTGATTGCTTCTTCCATTTCGATATCGTCTTTACTGCTTCTTACACATGGATATCCTCTTTGATGGCTTTTAACAGCTCGATATCCTCTTTAATTACTTCTTCGACTAAAAGAAAAACACGCGAGCTGCGAGCAGCTCGCGCACAACGCAACCTCTAGTTATTATATTATATAAAGCTCGATTACCACTCACTGACTGACTCATTGACATGTTTGTTCTCCCAGATGCCACCTCGTAGGGTGAAAATGTTTGGTGGGATCGTATAGAGGGAGTTCCGATGAGTTGGGAATAAATCCTAAAGTACCCCTTTTGTCCCCCATTCGCTCCCATCCACCTCGTATCTCGGAAAGTATAGGTCTTACAGCGTTGGCGCAAAAACTAATGTTGCAGAGGACATTTGTATTTGTATCGTATTTGTATCCAATTTGTATCGTATTTGTATCGTATTTGTATCGTATTTGTATCGTATTTGTATCGTATTTGTATCGTATTTGTATCCAATTTGTATCGTATTTGTATCCAATTTGTATCGTATTTGTATCGTATTTGTATCGTATTTGTATCGTATTTGTATCGTATTTGCATCGTATTTGTATCGTATTTGTATCGTATTTGTATCGTATTTGTATCGTATTTGCATCGTATTTGTATCGTATTTGTATCGTATTTGTATCGTATTTGTATCCAATTTGTATCGTATTTGTATCCAATTTGTATCGTATTTGTATCGTATTTGTATCGTATTTGTATCGTATTTGTATCCAATTTGTATCGTATTTGTATCGTATTTGTATCCAATTTGTATCGTATTTGTATCCAATTTGTATCGTATTTGTATCGTATTTGTATCCAATTTGTATCGTATTTGTATCGTATTTGTATCGTATTTGTATCGTATTTGTATCGTATTTGTATCGTATTTGTATCGTATTTGTATCGTATTTGTATCGTATTTGTATCCAATTTGTATCGTATTTGTATCCAATTTGTATCCAATTTGTATCGTATTTGTATCCAATTTGTATCGTATTTGTATCCAATTTGTATCGTATTTGTATCGTATTTGTATCGTATTTGTATCGTATTTGTATCCAATTTGTATCGTATTTGTATCGTATTTGTATCCAATTTGTATCGTATTTGTATCCAATTTGTATCGTATTTGTATCGTATTTGTATCCAATTTGTATCGTATTTGTATCCAATTTGTATCGTATTTGTATCGTATTTGTATCGTATTTGTATCGTATTTGTATCCAATTTGTATCGTATTTGTATCGTATTTGTATCGTATTTGTATCGTTTTTGTATCGTATTTGTATCCAATTTGTATCGTATTTGTATCGTATTTGTATCGTATTTGTATCGTATTTGTATCGTATTTGTATCCAATTTGTATCGTATTTGTATCCAATTTGTATCGTATTTGTATCGTATTTGTATCCAATTTGTATCCTATTTGTATCGTATTTGTATCCAATTTGTATCGTATTTGTATCCAATTTGTATCGTATTTGTATCCAATTTGTATCCAATTTGTATCGTATTTGTATCCAATTTGTATCATATTTGTATCCAATTTGTATCGTATTTGTATCGTATTTGTATCGTATTTGTATCGTATTTGTATCGTATTTGTATCGTATTTGTATCCAATTTGTATCGTATTTGTATCCAATTTGTATCGTATTTGTATCCAATTTGTATCGTATTTGTATCCAATTTGTATCGTATTTGTATCGTATTTGTATCGTATTTGTATCGTATTTGTATCGTATTTGTATCCAATTTGTATCGTATTTGTATCGTATTTGTATCGTATTTGTATCGTATTTGCATCGTATTTGTATCCAATTTGTATCGTATTTGCATCGTATTTGTATCCAATTTGTATCGTATTTGTATCGTATTTGTATCCAATTTGTATCGTATTTGTATCCAATTTGTATCGTATTTGTATCGTATTACAAATACGATACAAATTGGATACAAATACGATACAAATTGGATACAAATACGATACAAATTGGATACAAATACGATACAAATACGATACAAATTGGATACAAATACGATACAAAAACGATACAAATACGATACAAATACGATACAAATACGATACAAATACGATACAAATACGATACAAATTGGATACAAATACGATACAAATACGATACAAATACGATACAAATTGGATACAAATACGATACAAATACGATACAAATACGATACAAATACGATACAAATACGATACAAATACGATACAAATTGGATACAAATACGATACAAATTGGATACAAATACGATACAAATTGGATACAAATTGGATACAAATACGATACAAATTGGATACAAATACGATACAAATTGGATACAAATACGATACAAATACGATACAAATTGGATACAAATACGATACAAATGGGATACAAATACGATACAAATACGATACAAATTGGATACAAATACGATGCAAATACGATACAAATACGATACAAATACGATACAAATACGATTCAAATACGATACAAATACGATACAAATTGGATACAAATACGATACAAATTGGATACAAATACGATACAAATTGGATACAAATACGATACAAATACGATACAAATTGGATACAAATACGATACAAAAACGATACAAATACGATACAAATACGATACAAATACGATACAAATACGATACAAATACGATACAAATTGGATACAAATACGATACAAATACGATACAAATACGATACAAATACGATACAAATTGGATACAAATACGATACAAATACGATACAAATACGATACAAATACGATACAAATACGATACAAATACGATACAAATTCGATCGTATTTGTATCGTATTTGTATCGTATTTGTATCGTATTTGTATCCAATTTGTATCGTATTTGTATCGTATTTGTATCGTATTTGTATCGTATTTGTATCGTATTTGTATCCAATTTGTATCGTATTTGTATCCAATTTGTATCGTATTTGTATCGTATTTGTATCGTATTTGTATCGTATTTGTATCGTATTTGCATCGTATTTGTATCGTATTTGTATCGTATTTGTATCGTATTTGTATCGTATTTGCATCGTATTTGTATCGTATTTGTATCGTATTTGTATCGTATTTGTATCCAATTTGTATCGTATTTGTATCCAATTTGTATCGTATTTGTATCGTATTTGTATCGTATTTGTATCCAATTTGTATCGTATTTGTATCGTATTTGTATCCAATTTGTATCGTATTTGTATCCAATTTGTATCGTATTTGTATCGTATTTGTATCCAATTTGTATCGTATTTGTATCCAATTTGTATCGTATTTGTATCGTATTTGTATCGTATTTGTATCGTATTTGTATCCAATTTGTATCGTATTTGTATCCAATTTGTATCGTATTTGTATCCAATTTGTATCGTATTTGTATCCAATTTGTATCGTATTTGTATCGTATTTGTATCGTATTTGTATCGTATTTGTATCGTATTTGTATCGTATTTGTATCGTATTTGTATCGTATTTGTATCGTATTTGTATCGTATTTGTATCGTATTTGTATCGTTTTTGTATCGTATTTGTATCCAATTTGTATCGTATTTGTATCGTATTTGTATCGTATTTGTATCGTATTTGTATCCAATTTGTATCGTATTTGTATCGTATTTGTATCGTATTTGTATCGTATTTGTATCGTATTTGTATCGTATTTGTATCGTATTTGTATCGTATTTGTATCGTATTTGTATCGTATTTGTATCTTATTTGTATCCAATTTGTATCGTATTTGTATCCAATTTGTATCGTATTTGTATCCAATTTGTATCGTATTTGTATCCAATTTGTATCGTATTTGTATCGTATTTGTATCGTATTTGTATCGTATTTGTATCGTATTTGTATCCAATTTGTATCGTATTTGTATCGTATTTGTATCGTATTTGTATCGTATTTGTATCCAATTTGTATCGTATTTGTATCGTATTTGTATCGTATTTGTATCGTATTTGTATCGTATTTGTATCGTTTTTGTATCGTATTTGTATCCAATTTGTATCGTATTTGTATCGTATTTGTATCCAATTTGTATCGTATTTGTATCCAATTTGTATCGTATTTGTATCCAATTTGTATCGTATTTGTATCGTATTTGAATCGTATTTGTATCGTATTTGTATCGTATTTGTATCGTATTTGCATCGTATTTGTATCCAATTTGTATCGTATTTGTATCGTATTTGTATCCCATTTGTATCGTATTTGTATCCAATTTGTATCGTATTTGTATCGTATTTGTATCCAATTTGTATCGTATTTGTATCCAATTTGTATCGTATTTGTATCCAATTTGTATCCAATTTGTATCGTATTTGTATCCAATTTGTATCGTATTTGTATCCAATTTGTATCGTATTTGTATCGTATTTGTATCGTATTTGTATCGTATTTGTATCGTATTTGTATCCAATTTGTATCGTATTTGTATCGTATTTGTATCGTATTTGTATCCAATTTGTATCGTATTTGTATCGTATTTGTATCGTATTTGTATCGTATTTGTATCGTATTTGTATCGTTTTTGTATCGTATTTGTATCCAATTTGTATCGTATTTGTATCGTATTTGTATCCAATTTGTATCGTATTTGTATCCAATTTGTATCGTATTTGTATCCAATTTGTATCGTATTTGTATCGTATTTGTATCGTATTTGTATCCAATTTGTATCGTATTTGTATCCAATTTGTATCGTATTTGTATCCAATTTGTATCGTATTTGTATCGTATTTGTATCGTATTTGTATCCAATTTGTATCGTATTTGTATCCAATTTGTATCGTATTTGTATCCAATTTGTATCGTATTTGTATCCAATTTGTATCGTATTTGTATCGTATTTGTATCGTATTTGTATCGTATTTGTATCGTATTTGTATCGTATTTGTATCGTATTTGTATCGTATTTGTATCGTATTTGCATCGTATTTGTATCCAATTTGTATCGTATTTGTATCGTATTTGTATCCAATTTGTATCGTATTTGTATCCAATTTGTATCGTATTTGTATCCAATTTGTATCCAATTTGTATCGTATTTGTATCCAATTTGTATCGTATTTGTATCCAATTTGTATCGTATTTGTATCGTATTTGTATCGTATTTGTATCGTATTTGTATCGTATTTGTATCGTATTTGTATCGTATTTGTATCGTATTTGTATCGTATTTGCATCGTATTTGTATCCAATTTGTATCGTATTTGTATCGTATTTGTATCCAATTTGTATCGTATTTGTATCCAATTTGTATCGTATTTGTATCGTATTTGTATCCAATTTGTATCCAATTTGTATCGTATTTGTATCCAATTTGTATCGTATTTGTATCCAATTTGTATCGTATTTGTATCGTATTTGTATCGTATTTGTATCGTATTTGTATCGTATTTGTATCGTTTTTGTATCGTATTTGTATCCAATTTGTATCGTATTTGTATCGTATTTGTATCGTATTTGTATCCAATTTGTATCGTATTTGTATCCAATTTGTATCGTATTTGTATCGTATTTGTATCGTATTTGTATCGTATTTGTATCGTATTTGCATCGTATTTGTATCGTATTTGTATCGTATTTGTATCGTATTTGTATCGTATTTGCATCGTATTTGTATCGTATTTGTATCGTATTTGTATCGTATTTGTATCCAATTTGTATCGTATTTGTATCCAATTTGTATCGTATTTGTATCGTATTTGTATCGTATTTGTATCGTATTTGTATCCAATTTGTATCGTATTTGTATCGTATTTGTATCCAATTTGTATCGTATTTGTATCCAATTTGTATCGTATTTGTATCGTATTTGTATCCAATTTGTATCGTATTTGTATCCAATTTGTATCGTATTTGTATCGTATTTGTATCGTATTTGTATCGTATTTGTATCCAATTTGTATCGTATTTGTATCCAATTTGTATCGTATTTGTATCCAATTTGTATCGTATTTGTATCCAATTTGTATCGTATTTGTATCGTATTTGTATCGTATTTGTATCGTATTTGTATCGTATTTGTATCGTATTTGTATCGTATTTGTATCGTATTTGTATCGTATTTGTATCGTATTTGTATCGTATTTGTATCGTTTTTGTATCGTATTTGTATCCAATTTGTATCGTATTTGTATCGTATTTGTATCGTATTTGTATCGTATTTGTATCCAATTTGTATCGTATTTGTATCGTATTTGTATCCAATTTGTATCGTATTTGTATCGTATTTGTATCGGATTTGTATCGTATTTGTATCCAATTTGTATCGTATTTG
The DNA here is from genome assembly GCA_963924445.1 of Philereme transversata. Taxonomy (NCBI): domain Eukaryota; kingdom Metazoa; phylum Arthropoda; class Insecta; order Lepidoptera; family Geometridae; genus Philereme; species Philereme transversata. The sequence goes on from OZ004342.1 coordinate 20,904,197, forward strand.
TATCGTATTTGTATCCAATTTGTATCGTATTTGTATCCAATTTGTATCGTATTTGTATCGTATTTGTATCCAATTTGTATCGTATTTGTATCCAATTTGTATCGTATTTGTATCGTTTTTGTATCGTATTTGTATCGTATTTGTATCGTATTTGTATCCAATTTGTATCGTATTTGTATCGTATTTGTATCGTATTTGTATCGTATTTGTATCCAATTTGTATCGTATTTGTATCGTATTTGTATCGTATTTGTATCGTATTTGTATCGTATTTGTATCGTATTTGCATCGTATTTGTATCCAATTTGTATCGTATTTGTATCGTATTTGTATCCAATTTGTATCGTATTTGTATCCAATTTGTATCGTATTTGTATCCAATTTGTATCCAATTTGTATCGTATTTGTATCCAATTTGTATCGTATTTGTATCCAATTTGTATCGTATTTGTATCCAATTTGTATCCAATTTGTATCGTATTTGTATCCAATTTGTATCGTATTTGTATCCAATTTGTATCGTATTTGTATCGTATTTGTATCGTATTTGTATCGTATTTGTATCCAATTTGTATCGTATTTGTATCCAATTTGTATCCAATTTGTATCGTATTTGTATCCAATTTGTATCGTATTTGTATCCAATTTGTATCGTATTTGTATCGTATTTGTATCCAATTTGTATCGTATTTGTATCGTATTTGTATCCAATTTGTATCGTATTTGTATCGTATTTGTATCGGATTTGTATCGTATTTGTATCCAATTTGTATCGTATTTGTATCGTATTTGTATCCAATTTGTATCGTATTTGTATCCAATTTGTATCGTATTTGTATCGTATTTGTATCCAATTTGTATCGTATTTGTATCCAATTTGTATCGTATTTGTATCGTTTTTGTATCGTATTTGTATCGTATTTGTATCGTATTTGTATCCAATTTGTATCGTATTTGTATCGTATTTGTATCGTATTTGTATCGTATTTGTATCCAATTTGTATCGTATTTGTATCGTATTTGTATCGTATTTGTATCGTATTTGTATCGTATTTGTATCGTATTTGCATCGTATTTGTATCCAATTTGTATCGTATTTGTATCGTATTTGTATCCAATTTGTATCGTATTTGTATCCAATTTGTATCGTATTTGTATCCAATTTGTATCCAATTTGTATCGTATTTGTATCCAATTTGTATCGTATTTGTATCCAATTTGTATCGTATTTGTATCCAATTTGTATCCAATTTGTATCGTATTTGTATCGTATTTGTATCGTATTTGTATCGTATTTGTATCGTATTTGTATCGTATTTGTATCGTATTTGTATCCAATTTGTATCGTATTTGTATCGTATTTGTATCGTATTTGTATCGTATTTGTATCGTATTTGTATCCAATTTGTATCGTATTTGTATCCAATTTGTATCGTATTTGTATCGTATTTGTATCGTATTTGTATCGTATTTGCATCGTATTTGTATCGTATTTGTATCGTATTTGTATCGTATTTGTATCGTATTTGCATCGTATTTGTATCGTATTTGTATCGTATTTGTATCGTATTTGTATCCAATTTGTATCGTATTTGTATCCAATTTGTATCGTATTTGTATCGTATTTGTATCGTATTTGTATCGTATTTGTATCCAATTTGTATCGTATTTGTATCGTATTTGTATCCAATTTGTATCGTATTTGTATCCAATTTGTATCGTATTTGTATCGTATTTGTATCCAATTTGTATCGTATTTGTATCCAATTTGTATCGTATTTGTATCGTATTTGTATCGTATTTGTATCGTATTTGTATCGTATTTGTATCCAATTTGTATCGTATTTGTATCCAATTTGTATCGTATTTGTATCCAATTTGTATCGTATTTGTATCCAATTTGTATCGTATTTGTATCGTATTTGTATCGTATTTGTATCGTATTTGTATCGTATTTGTATCGTATTTGTATCGTATTTGTATCGTATTTGTATCGTATTTGTATCGTATTTGTATCGTATTTGTATCGTTTTTGTATCGTATTTGTATCCAATTTGTATCGTATTTGTATCGTATTTGTATCGTATTTGTATCGTATTTGTATCCAATTTGTATCGTATTTGTATCGTATTTGTATCCAATTTGTATCGTATTTGTATCGTATTTGTATCGGATTTGTATCGTATTTGTATCCAATTTGTATCGTATTTGTATCGTATTTGTATCCAATTTGTATCGTATTTGTATCCAATTTGTATCGTATTTGTATCGTATTTGTATCCAATTTGTATCGTATTTGTATCCAATTTGTATCGTATTTGTATCGTTTTTGTATCGTATTTGTATCGTATTTGTATCGTATTTGTATCCAATTTGTATCGTATTTGTATCGTATTTGTATCGTATTTGTATCGTATTTGTATCCAATTTGTATCGTATTTGTATCGTATTTGTATCGTATTTGTATCGTATTTGTATCGTATTTGTATCGTATTTGCATCGTATTTGTATCCAATTTGTATCGTATTTGTATCGTATTTGTATCCAATTTGTATCGTATTTGTATCCAATTTGTATCGTATTTGTATCCAATTTGTATCCAATTTGTATCGTATTTGTATCCAATTTGTATCGTATTTGTATCCAATTTGTATCGTATTTGTATCCAATTTGTATCCAATTTGTATCGTATTTGTATCCAATTTGTATCGTATTTGTATCCAATTTGTATCGTATTTGTATCGTATTTGTATCGTATTTGTATCGTATTTGTATCGTATTTGTATCCAATTTGTATCGTATTTGTATCCAATTTGTATCCAATTTGTATCGTATTTGTATCCAATTTGTATCGTATTTGTATCCAATTTGTATCGTATTTGTATCGTATTTGTATCGTATTTGTATCGTATTTGTATCGTATTTGTATCCAATTTGTATCGTATTTGTATCCAATTTGTATCCAATTTGTATCGTATTTGTATCCAATTTGTATCATATTTGTATCCAATTTGTATCGTATTTGTATCGTATTTGTATCGTATTTGTATCGTATTTGTATCGTTTTTGTATCGTATTTGTATCCAATTTGTATCCAATTTGTATCGTATTTGTATCCAATTTGTATCCAATTTGTATCGTATTTGTATCCAATTTGTATCGTATTTGTATCCAATTTGTATCCAATTTGTATCGTATTTGTATCCAATTTGTATCGTATTTGTATCCAATTTGTATCGTATTTGTATCCAATTTGTATCGTATTTGTATCGTATTTGTATCGTATTTGTATCGTATTTGTATCGTATTTGTATCCAATTTGTATCGTATTTGTATCCAATTTGTATCCAATTTGTATCGTATTTGTATCCAATTTGTATCGTATTTGTATCCAATTTGTATCGTATTTGTATCGTATTTGTATCGTATTTGTATCGTATTTGTATCGTATTTGTATCCAATTTGTATCGTATTTGTATCCAATTTGTATCGTATTTGTATCCAATTTGTATCGTATTTGTATCCAATTTGTATCCAATTTGTATCGTATTTGTATCCAATTTGTATCGTATTTGTATCGTATTTGTATCGTATTTGTATCGTATTTGTATCGTATTTGTATCGTATTTGTATCGTATTTGTATCTTATTTGTATCGTATTTGTATCGTATTTGTATCGTATTTGTATCGTATATGTATCGTATTTGTATCCAATTTGTATCGTATTTGTATCCAATTTGTATCGTATTTGTATCGTATTTGTATCGTATTTGTATCGTATTTGTATCCAATTTGTATCGTATTTGTATCGTATTTGTATCGTATTTGTATCGTATTTGTATCGTATTTGAATCGTATTTGTATCGTATTTGTATCGTATTTGTATCGTATTTGCATCGTATTTGTATCCAATTTGTATCGTATTTGTATCGTATTTGTATCCAATTTGTATCGTATTTGTATCCAATTTGTATCGTATTTGTATCGTATTTGTATCCAATTTGTATCGTATTTGTATCCAATTTGTATCGTATTTGTATCCAATTTGTATCCAATTTGTATCGTATTTGTATCCAATTTGTATCGTATTTGTATCCAATTTGTATCGTATTTGTATCGTATTTGTATCGTATTTGTATCGTATTTGTATCGTATTTGTATCGTATTTGTATCCAATTTGTATCGTATTTGTATCGTATATGTATCGTATTTGTATCGTATTTGTATCGTATTTGTATCCAATTTGTATCCAATTTGTATCGTATTTGTATCCAATTTGTATCGTATTTGTATCCAATTTGTATCGTATTTGTATCGTATTTGTATCGTATTTGTATCGTATTTGTATCCAATTTGTATCGTATTTGTATCGTATTTGTATCGTATTTGTATCGTATTTGTATCGTATTTGTATCGTATTTGTATCGTATTTGTATCCAATTTGTATCGTATTTGTATCGTATTTGTATCGTATTTGTATCGTATTTGTATCGTATTTGTATCGTATTTGTATCCAATTTGTATCGTATTTGTATCGTATTTGTATCGTATTTGTATCGTATTTGTATCGTATTTGTATCGTATTTGTATCGTATTTGTATCCAATTTGTATCGTATTTGTATCGTATTTGTATCGTATTTGTATCGTATTTGTATCGTATTTGTATCGTATTTGCATCGTATTTGTATCCAATTTGTATCGTATTTGTATCGTATTTGTATCCAATTTGTATCGTATTTGTATCCAATTTGTATCGTATTTGTATCCAATTTGTATCCAATTTGTATCGTATTTGTATCCAATTTGTATCGTATTTGTATCCAATTTGTATCGTATTTGTATCCAATTTGTATCCAATTTGTATCGTATTTGTATCCAATTTGTATCGTATTTGTATCGTATTTGTATCGTATTTGTATCCAATTTGTATCGTATTTGTATCCAATTTGTATCCAATTTGTATCGTATTTGTATCCAATTTGTATCGTATTTGTATCCAATTTGTATCGTATTTGTATCGTATTTGTATCGTATTTGTATCGTATTTGTATCGTATTTGTATCCAATTTGTATCGTATTTGTATCGTATTTGTATCGTATTTGTATCGTATTTGTATCGTATTTGCATCGTATTTGTATCCAATTTGTATCGTATTTGTATCGTATTTGTATCCAATTTGTATCGTATTTGTATCCAATTTGTATCGTATTTGTATCCAATTTGTATCCAATTTGTATCGTATTTGTATCCAATTTGTATCGTATTTGTATCCAATTTGTATCCAATTTGTATCGTATTTGTATCCAATTTGTATCGTATTTGTATCCAATTTGTATCGTATTTGTATCGTATTTGTATCCAATTTGTATCGTATTTGTATCGTATTTGTATCGTATTTGTATCGTATTTGTATCGTATTTGCATCGTATTTGTATCCAATTTGTATCGTATTTGTATCGTATTTGTATCCAATTTGTATCGTATTTGTATCCAATTTGTATCGTATTTGTATCCAATTTGTATCCAATTTGTATCGTATTTGTATCCAATTTGTATCGTATTTGTATCCAATTTGTATCGTATTTGTATCGTATTTGTATCGTATTTGTATCGTATTTGTATCGTATTTGTATCGTATTTGTATCGTATTTGTATCGTATTTGTATCCAATTTGTATCGTATTTGTATCGTATTTGTATCGTATTTGTATCGTATTTGTATCGTATTTGTATCCAATTTGTATCGTATTTGTATCGTATTTGTATCGTATTTGTATCGTATTTGTATCGTATTTGTATCGTATTTGTATCGTATTTGTATCGTATTTGTATCCAATTTGTATCGTATTTGTATCCAATTTGTATCCAATTTGTATCGTATTTGTATCCAATTTGTATCGTATTTGTATCGTATTTGTATCGTATTTGTATCGTATTTGTATCGTATTTGTATCGTATTTGTATCCAATTTGTATCGTATTTGTATCGTATTTGTATCGTATTTGTATCGTATTTGTATCGTATTTGTATCGTATTTGCATCGTATTTGTATCCAATTTGTATCGTATTTGTATCGTATTTGTATCCAATTTGTATCGTATTTGTATCCAATTTGTATCGTATTTGTATCGTATTTGTATCCAATTTGTATCCAATTTGTATCGTATTTGTATCCAATTTGTATCGTATTTGTATCCAATTTGTATCGTATTTGTATCCAATTTGTATCCAATTTGTATCGTATTTGTATCCAATTTGTATCGTATTTGTATCCAATTTGTATCGTATTTGTATCGTATTTGTATCGTATTTGTATCGTATTTGTATCGTATTTGTATCGTATTTGTATCGTATTTGCATCGTATTTGTATCCAATTTGTATCGTATTTGTATCGTATTTGTATCCAATTTGTATCGTATTTGTATCGTATTTGTATCCAATTTGTATCGTATTTGCATCGTATTTGTATCCAATTTGTATCGTATTTGTATCGTATTTGTATCCAATTTGTATCCAATTTGTATCGTATTTGTATCCAATTTGTATCGTATTTGTATCCAATTTGTATCGTATTTGTATCCAATTTGTATCCAATTTGTATCGTATTTGTATCGTATTTGTATCGTATTTGTATCCAATTTGTATCGTATTTGTATCGTATTTGTATCGTATTTGTATCGTATTTGTATCGTATTTGTATCGTATTTGTATCGTATTTGTATCCAATTTGTATCGTATTTGTATCGTATTTGTATCCAATTTGTATCGTATTTGTATCCAATTTGTATCGTATTTGTATCGTATTTGTATCCAATTTGTATCGTATTTGTATCGTATTTGTATCGTATTTGTATCGTATTTGTATCGTATTTGTATCGTATTTGTATCGTATTTGTATCGTATTTGTATCGTATTTGTATCGTATTTGTATCCAATTTGTATCGTATTTGTATCCAATTTGTATCCAATTTGTATCGTATTTGTATCCAATTTGTATCGTATTTGTATCCAATTTGTATCGTATTTGTATCGTATTTGTATCGTATTTGTATCCAATTTGTATCGTATTTGTATCGTATTTGTATCCAATTTGTATCGTATTTGTATCCAATTTGTATCGTATTTGTATCGTATTTGTATCCAATTTGTATCGTATTTGTATCCAATTTGTATCGTATTTGTATCGTATTTGTATCGTATTTGTATCGTATTTGTATCCAATTTGTATCGTATTTGTATCGTATTTGTATCGTATTTGTATCGTATTTGTATCGTATTTGTATCGTTTTTGTATCGTATTTGTATCCAATTTGTATCGTATTTGTATCGTATTTGTATCGTATTTGTATCGTATTTGTATCGTATTTGTATCGTATTTGTATCGTATTTGTATCCAATTTGTATCGTATTTGTATCCAATTTGTATCGTATTTGTATCGTATTTGTATCCAATTTGTATCCTATTTGTATCGTATTTGTATCCAATTTGTATCGTATTTGTATCCAATTTGTATCGTATTTGTATCCAATTTGTATCCAATTTGTATCGTATTTGTATCCAATTTGTATCATATTTGTATCCAATTTGTATCGTATTTGTATCGTATTTGTATCGTATTTGTATCGTATTTGTATCGTATTTGTATCGTATTTGTATCCAATTTGTATCGTATTTGTATCCAATTTGTATCGTATTTGTATCCAATTTGTATCGTATTTGTATCCAATTTGTATCGTATTTGTATCGTATTTGTATCGTATTTGTATCGTATTTGTATCGTATTTGTATCCAATTTGTATCGTATTTGTATCGTATTTGTATCGTATTTGTATCGTATTTGCATCGTATTTGTATCCAATTTGTATCGTATTTGCATCGTATTTGTATCCAATTTGTATCGTATTTGTATCGTATTTGTATCCAATTTGTATCGTATTTGTATCCAATTTGTATCGTATTTGTATCGTATTTGTATCCAATTTGTATCCAATTTGTATCGTATTTGTATCCAATTTGTATCGTATTTGTATCCAATTTGTATCGTATTTGTATCCAATTTGTATCCAATTTGTATCGTATTTGTATCGTATTTGTATCGTATTTGTATCCAATTTGTATCGTATTTGTATCGTATTTGTATCGTATTTGTATCCAATTTGTATCGTATTTGTATCGTATTTGTATCGTATTTGTATCGTATTTGTATCGTATTTGTATCGTATTTGTATCGTATTTGTATCGTATCGTATTTGTATCGTATTTGTATCGTATTTGTATCGTATTTGTATCGTATTTGTATCGTATTTGTATCGTATTTGTATCGTATTTGTATCGTATTTGTATCGTATTTGTATCGTATTTGTATCCAATTTGTATCGTATTTGTATCGTATTTGTATCGTATTTGTATCGTATTTGTATCGTATTTGTATCCAATTTGTATCGTATTTGTATCGTATTTGTATCGTATTTGTATCCAATTTGTATCGTATTTGTATCGTATTTGTATCCAATTTGTATCGTATTTGTATCCAATTTGTATCGTATTTGTATCGTATTTGTATCCAATTTGTATCGTATTTGTATCCAATTTGTATCGTATTTGTATCGTATTTGTATCGTATTTGTATCGTATTTGTATCGTATTTGTATCCAATTTGTATCGTATTTGTATCCAATTTGTATCGTATTTGTATCCAATTTGTATCGTATTTGTATCCAATTTGTATCGTATTTGTATCGTATTTGTATCGTATTTGTATCGTATTTGTATCGTATTTGTATCGTATTTGTATCGTATTTGTATCGTATTTGTATCGTATTTGTATCGTATTTGTATCGTATTTGTATCGTATTTGCATCGTATTTGTATCCAATTTGTATCGTATTTGTATCGTATTTGTATCCAATTTGTATCGTATTTGTATCCAATTTGTATCGTATTTGTATCGTATTTGTATCCAATTTGTATCCAATTTGTATCGTATTTGTATCCAATTTGTATCGTATTTGTATCCAATTTGTATCGTATTTGTATCCAATTTGTATCCAATTTGTATCGTATTTGTATCCAATTTGTATCGTATTTGTATCCAATTTGTATCGTATTTGTATCGTATTTGTATCGTATTTGTATCGTATTTGTATCGTATTTGTATCGTATTTGTATCGTATTTGCATCGTATTTGTATCCAATTTGTATCGTATTTGTATCGTATTTGTATCCAATTTGTATCGTATTTGTATCGTATTTGTATCCAATTTGTATCGTATTTGCATCGTATTTGTATCCAATTTGTATCGTATTTGTATCGTATTTGTATCCAATTTGTATCCAATTTGTATCGTATTTGTATCCAATTTGTATCGTATTTGTATCCAATTTGTATCGTATTTGTATCCAATTTGTATCCAATTTGTATCGTATTTGTATCCAATTTGTATCGTATTTGTATCCAATTTGTATCGTATTTGTATCGTATTTGTATCCAATTTGTATCGTATTTGCATCGTATTTGTATCCAATTTGTATCGTATTTGTATCGTATTTGTATCCAATTTGTATCCAATTTGTATCGTATTTGTATCCAATTTGTATCGTATTTGTATCCAATTTGTATCGTATTTGTATCCAATTTGTATCCAATTTGTATCGTATTTGTATCCAATTTGTATCGTATTTGTATCCAATTTGTATCGTATTTGTATCGTATTTGTATCGTATTTGTATCGTATTTGTATCGTATTTGTATCGTATTTGTATCGTATTTGCATCGTATTTGTATCCAATTTGTATCGTATTTGTATCGTATTTGTATCCAATTTGTATCGTATTTGTATCGTATTTGTATCCAATTTGTATCGTATTTGCATCGTATTTGTATCCAATTTGTATCGTATTTGTATCGTATTTGTATCCAATTTGTATCCAATTTGTATCGTATTTGTATCCAATTTGTATCGTATTTGTATCCAATTTGTATCGTATTTGTATCCAATTTGTATCCAATTTGTATCGTATTTGTATCGTATTTGTATCGTATTTGTATCCAATTTGTATCGTATTTGTATCGTATTTGTATCGTATTTGTATCCAATTTGTATCGTATTTGTATCGTATTTGTATCGTATTTGTATCGTATTTGTATCGTATTTGTATCCAATTTGTATCCAATTTGTATCGTATTTGTATCCAATTTGTATCGTATTTGTATCCAATTTGTATCGTATTTGTATCGTATTTGTATCGTATTTGTATCGTATTTGTATCGTATTTGTATCGTATTTGTATCGTATTTGTATCGTATTTGCATCGTATTTGTATCCAATTTGTATCGTATTTGTATCGTATTTGTATCGTATTTGTATCCAATTTGTATCGTATTTGTATCCAATTTGTATCGTATTTGTATCGTATTTGTATCGTATTTGTATCCAATTTGTATCGTATTTGTATCCAATTTGTATCGTACTTGTATCGTATTTGTATCGTATTTGTATCGTATTTGTATCGTATTTGTATCGTATTTGTATCCAATTTGTATCGTATTTGTATCGTATTTGTATCGTATTTGTATCGTATTTGTATCGTATTTGTATCGTATTTGTATCGTATTTGTATCGTATTTGTATCGTATTTGTATCCAATTTGTATCGTATTTGTATCCAATTTGTATCCAATTTGTATCGTATTTGTATCGTATTTGTATCGTATTTGTATCGTATTTGTATCGTATTTGTATCGTATTTGTATCGTATTTGTATCGTATTTGTATCGTATTTGTATCGTATTTGTATCCAATTTGTATCGTATTTGTATCGTATTTGTATCGTATTTGTATCGTATTTGTATCCAATTTGTATCGTATTTGTATCGTATTTGTATCGTATTTGTATCGTATTTGTATCGTATTTGTATCGTATTTGTATCCAATTTGTATCGTATTTGTATCGTATTTGTATCGTATTTGTATCGTATTTGTATCGTATTTGTATCCAATTTGTATCGTATTTGTATCGTATTTGTATCGTATTTGTATCGTATTTGTATCGTATTTGTATCGTATTTGTATCCAATTTGTATCGTATTTGTATCGTATTTGTATCGTATTTGTATCGTATTTGTATCGTATTTGTATCCTATTTGTATCGTATTTGTATCCAATTTGTTTCGTATTTGTATCCAATTTGTATCCAATTTGTATCGTATTTGTATCCAATTTGTATCGTATTTGTATCGTATTTGTATCATATTTGTATCGTATTTGTATCGTATTTGTATCCAATTTGTATCGTATTTGTATCGTATTTGTATCGTATTTGTATCGTATTTGTATCGTATTTGTATCCAATTTGTATCGTATTTGTATCGTATTTGTATCCAATTTGTATCGTATTTGTATCCAATTTGTATCGTATTTGTATCGTATTTGTATCCAATTTGTATCCAATTTGTATCGTATTTGTATCCAATTTGTATCGTATTTGTATCCAATTTGTATCGTATTTGTATCCAATTTGTATCCAATTTGTATCGTATTTGTATCCAATTTGTATCGTATTTGTATCCAATTTGTATCGTATTTGTATCCAATTTGTATCGTATTTGTATCGTATTTGTATCGTATTTGTATCGTATTTGTATCGTATTTGTATCGTATTTGTATCGTATTTGTATCGTATTTGTATCGTATTTGTATCGTATTTGTATCGTATTTGTATCGTATTTGTATCGTATTTGCATCGTATTTGTATCCAATTTGTATCGTATTTGTATCCAATTTGTATCGTATTTGTATCGTATTTGTATCGTATTTGTATCGTATTTGTATCGTATTTGCATCGTATTTGTATCCAATTTGTATCGTATTTGTATCGTATTTGTATCCAATTTGTATCGTATTTGTATCCAATTTGTATCGTATTTGTATCCAATTTGTATCGTATTTGTATCCAATTTGTATCCAATTTGTATCGTATTTGTATCCAATTTGTATCGTATTTGTATCCAATTTGTATCGTATTTGTATCGTATTTGTATCGTATTTGTATCGTATTTGTATCGTATTTGTATCGTATTTGTATCGTATTTGTATCGTATTTGTATCGTATTTGTATCCAATTTGTATCGTATTTGTATCGTATTTGTATCGTATTTGTATCGTATTTGTATCGTATTTGTATCCAATTTGTATCGTATTTGTATCGTATTTGTATCGTATTTGTATCGTATTTGTATCGTATTTGTATCGTATTTGTATCCAATTTGTATCGTATTTGTATCCAATTTGTATCCAATTTGTATCGTATTTGTATCCAATTTGTATCGTATTTGTATCGTATTTGTATCGTATTTGTATCGTATTTGTATCCAATTTGTATCGTATTTGTATCGTATTTGTATCCAATTTGTATCCAATTTGTATCGTATTTGTATCCAATTTGTATCGTATTTGTATCCAATTTGTATCGTATTTGTATCCAATTTGTATCCAATTTGTATCGTATTTGTATCCAATTTGTATCGTATTTGTATCCAATTTGTATCGTATTTGTATCGTATTTGTATCGTATTTGTATCGTATTTGTATCGTATTTGTATCGTATTTGTATCGTATTTGTATCGTATTTGTATCCAATTTGTATCGTATTTGTATCGTATTTGTATCGTATTTGTATCGTATTTGTATCGTATTTGTATCGTATTTGTATCCAATTTGTATCGTATTTGTATCGTATTTGTATCGTATTTGTATCGTATTTGTATCGTATTTGTATCGTATTTGTATCCAATTTGTATCGTATTTGTATCCAATTTGTATCCAATTTGTATCGTATTTGTATCCAATTTGTATCGTATTTGTATCGTATTTGTATCGTATTTGTATCGTATTTGTATCGTATTTGTATCCAATTTGTATCGTATTTGTATCGTATTTGTATCGTATTTGTATCGTATTTGCATCGTATTTGTATCCAATTTGTATCGTATTTGTATCGTATTTGTATCCAATTTGTATCGTATTTGTATCCAATTTGTATCGTATTTGTATCGTATTTGTATCCAATTTGTATCCAATTTGTATCGTATTTGTATCCAATTTGTATCGTATTTGTATCCAATTTGTATCGTATTTGTATCCAATTTGTATCCAATTTGTATCGTATTTGTATCCAATTTGTATCGTATTTGTATCCAATTTGTATCGTATTTGTATCGTTTTTGTATCGTATTTTGTATCGTATTTGTATCGTATTTGTATCGTATTTGTATCGTATTTGTATCGTATTTGTATCGTATTTGTATCGTATTTGTATCGTATTTGTATCGTATTTGTATCGTATTTGTATCGTATTTGTATCGTATTTGTATCGTATTTGTATCGTATTTGTATCGTATTTGCATCGTATTTGTATCCAATTTGTATCGTATTTGTATCGTATTTGTATCCAATTTGTATCGTATTTGTATCGTATTTGTATCCAATTTGTATCGTATTTGCATCGTATTTGTATCCAATTTGTATCGTATTTGTATCGTATTTGTATCCAATTTGTATCGTATTTGTATCCAATTTGTATCGTACTTGTATCGTATTTGTATCGTATTTGTATCGTATTTGTATCGTATTTGTATCGTATTTGTATCCAATTTGTATCGTATTTGTATCGTATTTGTATCCAATTTGTATCAAATTTGTATCGTATTTGTATCGTATTTGTATCGTATTTGTATCCAATTTTGTATCGTATTTGTATCGTATTTGTATCGTATTTGTATCGTATTTGTATCGTATTTGCATCGTATTTGTATCCAATTTGTATCGTATTTGTATCGTATTTGTATCCAATTTGTATCGTATTTGTATCCAATTTGTATCGTATTTGTATCCAATTTGTATCGTATTTGTATCCAATTTGTATCCAATTTGTATCGTATTTGTATCCAATTTGTATCGTATTTGTATCCAATTTGTATCGTATTTGTATCGTATTTGTATCGTATTTGTATCGTATTTGTATCGTATTTGTATCGTATTTGTATCGTATTTGTATCCAATTTGTATCGTATTTGTATCGTATTTGTATCGTATTTGTATCGTATTTGTATCCAATTTGTATCGTATTTGTATCGTATTTGTATCGTATTTGTATCGTATTTGTATCGTATTTGTATCGTATTTGTATCGTATTTGTATCCAATTTGTATCGTATTTGTATCCAATTTGTATCCAATTTGTATCGTATTTGTATCCAATTTGTATCGTATTTGTATCGTATTTGTATCGTATTTGTATCGTATTTGTATCGTATTTGTATCGTATTTGTATCCAATTTGTATCGTATTTGTATCGTATTTGTATCGTATTTGTATCGTATTTGTATCGTATTTGCATCGTATTTGTATCCAATTTGTATCGTATTTGTATCGTATTTGTATCCAATTTGTATCGTATTTGTATCCAATTTGTATCGTATTTGTATCCAATTTGTATCCAATTTGTATCGTATTTGTATCCAATTTGTATCGTATTTGTATCCAATTTGTATCGTATTTGTATCGTATTTGTATCGTATTTGTATCGTATTTGTATCGTATTTGTATCGTATTTGTATCGTATTTGCATCGTATTTGTATCCAATTTGTATCGTATTTGTATCGTATTTGTATCCAATTTGTATCGTATTTGTATCGTATTTGTATCCAATTTGTATCGTATTTGCATCGTATTTGTATCCAATTTGTATCGTATTTGTATCGTATTTGTATCCAATTTGTATCCAATTTGTATCGTATTTGTATCCAATTTGTATCGTATTTGTATCCAATTTGTATCGTATTTGTATCCAATTTGTATCCAATTTGTATCGTATTTGTATCGTATTTGTATCGTATTTGTATCCAATTTGTATCGTATTGTATGTATTTGTATCGTATTTGTATCCAATTTGTATCGTATTTGTATCGTATTTGTATCGTATTTGTATCGTATTTGTATCGTATTTGTATCGTATTTGTATCCAATTTGTATCGTATTTGTATCGTATTTGTATCCAATTTGTATCGTATTTGTATCCAATTTGTATCGTATTTGTATCCAATTTGTATCGTATTTGTATCGTATTTGTATCGTATTTGTATCGTATTTGTATCCAATTTGTATCGTATTTGTATCGTATTTGTATCCAATTTGTATCGTATTTGTATCCAATTTGTATCGTATTTGTATCGTATTTGTATCCAATTTGTATCGTATTTGTATCCAATTTGTATCGTATTTGTATCGTATTTGTATCGTATTTGTATCGTATTTGTATCGTATTTGTATCCAATTTGTATCGTATTTGTATCCAATTTGTATCGTATTTGTATCCAATTTGTATCGTATTTGTATCCAATTTGTATCGTATTTGTATCGTATTTGTATCGTATTTGTATCGTATTTGTATCGTATTTGTATCGTATTTGTATCGTATTTGTATCGTATTTGTATCGTATTTGTATCGTATTTGTATCGTTTTTGTATCGTATTTGTATCCAATTTGTATCGTATTTGTATCGTATTTGTATCGTATTTGTATCGTATTTGTATCCAATTTGTATCGTATTTGTATCGTATTTGTATCCAATTTGTATCGTATTTGTATCGTATTTGTATCGGATTTGTATCGTATTTGTATCCAATTTGTATCGTATTTGTATCGTATTTGTATCCAATTTGTATCGTATTTGTATCCAATTTGTATCGTATTTGTATCGTATTTGTATCCAATTTGTATCGTATTTGTATCCAATTTGTATCGTATTTGTATCGTTTTTGTATCGTATTTGTATCGTATTTGTATCGTATTTGTATCCAATTTGTATCGTATTTGTATCGTATTTGTATCGTATTTGTATCGTATTTGTATCCAATTTGTATCGTATTTGTATCGTATTTGTATCGTATTTGTATCGTATTTGTATCGTATTTGTATCGTATTTGCATCGTATTTGTATCCAATTTGTATCGTATTTGTATCGTATTTGTATCCAATTTGTATCGTATTTGTATCCAATTTGTATCGTATTTGTATCCAATTTGTATCCAATTTGTATCGTATTTGTATCCAATTTGTATCGTATTTGTATCCAATTTGTATCGTATTTGTATCCAATTTGTATCCAATTTGTATCGTATTTGTATCCAATTTGTATCGTATTTGTATCCAATTTGTATCGTATTTGTATCGTATTTGTATCGTATTTGTATCGTATTTGTATCGTATTTGTATCCAATTTGTATCGTATTTGTATCCAATTTGTATCCAATTTGTATCGTATTTGTATCCAATTTGTATCGTATTTGTATCCAATTTGTATCGTATTTGTATCGTATTTGTATCGTATTTGTATCGTATTTGTATCGTATTTGTATCCAATTTGTATCGTATTTGTATCCAATTTGTATCCAATTTGTATCGTATTTGTATCCAATTTGTATCTATTTGTATCCAATTTGTATCGTATTTGTATCGTATTTGTATCGTATTTTGTATCGTATTTGTATCGTTTTTGTATCGTATTTGTATCCAATTTGTATCCAATTTGTATCGTATTTGTATCCAATTTTGTATCCAATTTGTATCGTATTTGTATCCAATTTGTATCGTATTTGTATCCAATTTGTATCCAAATTGTATCGTATTTGTATCCAATTTGTATCGTATTTGTATCCAATTTGTATCGTATTTGTATCCAATTTGTATCGTATTTGTATCGTATTTGTATCGTATTTGTATCGTATTTGTATCGTATTTGTATCCAATTTGTATCGTATTTGTATCCAATTTGTATCCAATTTGTATCGTATTTGTATCCAATTTGTATCGTATTTGTATCCAATTTGTATCGTATTTGTATCGTATTTGTATCGTATTTGTATCGTATTTTGTATCGTATTTGTATCCAATTTGTATCGTATTTGTATCCAATTTGTATCGTATTTGTATCCAATTTTGTATCGTATTTGTATCAATTTGTATCCAATTTGTATCGTATTTGTATCCAATTTGTATCGTATTTGTATCGTATTTGTATCGTATTTGTATCGTATTTGTATCGTATTTGTATCGTATTTGTATCGTATTTGTATCTTATTTGTATCGTATTTGTATCGTATTTGTATCGTATTTGTATCGTATATGTATCGTATTTGTATCCAATTTGTATCGTATTTGTATCCAATTTGTATCGTATTTGTATCGTATTTGTATCGTATTTGTATCGTATTTGTATCCAATTTGTATCGTATTTGTATCGTATTTGTATCGTATTTGTATCGTATTTGTATCGTGATTTGAATCGTATTTGTATCGTATTTGTATCGTATTTGTATCGTATTTGCATCGTATTTGTATCCAATTTGTATCGTATTTGTATCGTATTTGTATCCAATTTGTATCGTATTTGTATCCAATTTGTATCGTATTTGTATCTGTATTTGTATCCAATTTGTATCGTATTTGTATCCAATTTGGTATCGTATTTGTATCCAATTTGTATCCAATTTGTATCGTATTTGTATCCAATTTGTATCGTATTTGTATCCAATTTGTATCGTATTTGTATCGTATTTGTATCGTATTTGTATCGTATTTGTATCGTATTTGTATCGTATTTGTATCCAATTTGTATCGTATTTGTATCGTATATGTATCGTATTTGTATCGTATTTGTATCGTATTTGTATCCAATTTGTATCCAATTTGTATCGTATTTGTATCCAATTTGTATCGTATTTGTATCCAATTTGTATCGTATTTGTATCGTATTTGTATCGTATTTGTATCCTGTATTTGTATCGTATTTGTATCGTATTTGTATCGTATTTGTATCGTATTTGTATCGTATTTGTATCCAATTTGTATCGTATTTGTATCGTATTTGTATCGTATTTGTATCGTATTTGTATCGTATTTGTATCGTATTTGTATCGTATTTGTATCCAATTTGTATCGTATTTGTATCGTATTTGTATCGTATTTGTATCGTATTTGTATCGTTATTTTGTATCGTATTTGTATCCAATTTGTATCGTATTTGTATCGTATTTGTATCGTATTTGTATCGTATTTGTATCAATTTGTATTTGTATCGTATTTGTATCGTATTTGTATCCAATTTGTATCGTATTTGTATCGTATTTGTATCGTATTTGTATCGTATTTGTATCGTATTTGTATCGTATTTGCATCGTATTTGTATCCAATTTGTATCGTATTTGTATCGTATTTGTATCCAATTTGTATCGTATTTGTATCCAATTTGTATCGTATTTGTATCCAATTTGTATCCAATTTGTATCGTATTTGTATCCAGTATTTGTATCGTATTTGTATCGTATTTGTATCGTATTTTGTATCCAATTTGTATCGTATTGTATCGTATTTGTATCTATTTGTATCGTATTTGTATCCTATTTGTATCGTATTTGTATCCAATTGTATCGTATTTGTATCGTATTTGTATCCTATTTGTATCGTATTTGTATCCAAATTTGTATCGTATTTGTATCCAATTAGTAACCAATTTGTATCGTATTTGTATCCTATTTGTATCGTATTTGTATCGTATTTGTATCGTATTTGTATCCTATTTGTATCGTATTTGTATCCAATTTGTATCGTATTTGTATCGTATTTGTATCGAATTATTTGTATCGTATTTGTATCCAATTTGTATCGTATTTGTATCGTATTTGTATCCAATTTGTATCGTATTTGTATCCAATTTGTATCGTATTTGTATCCAATTTGTATCCAATTTGTATCGTATTTGTATCCAATTTGTATCGTATTTGTATCCATTTGTATCCAATTTGTATCGTATTTGTATCCAATTTGTATCGTATTTGTATCCTATTTGTATCGTATTTGTATCGTATTTGTATCTATGTATTTGTATCGTATTTGTATCGTATTTGTATCGTATTTGTATCGTATTTGCATCGTATTTGTATCCAATTTGTATCGTATTTGTATCGTATTTGTATCATATTTGTATCGTATTTGTATCGTAATTTGTATCGTATTTTATCGTATTTGTATCCGTATTTGTATCGTATTTGTATCGTATTTGTATCCAATTTGTATCGTATTTGTATCGTATTTGTATCGTATTTGTATCGTATTTGTATCGTATTTGTATCGTATTTGTATCGTATTTTGTATCCTATTTGTATCGTATTTGTATCGTATTTGTATCGTATTTGTATCGTATTTGTATCGTATTTGTATCGTATTTGTATCCAATTTGTATCGTATTTGTATCGTATTTGTATCGTATTTGTATCGTATTTGTATCGTATTTGTATCGTATTTGTATCGTATTTGTAATCCAATTTGTATCGTATTTGTATCGTATTTGTATCCATTTGTATCGTATTTGTATCCAATTTGTAATCGTATTTGTATCGTATTTTGTATCCAATTTGTATCGTATTTGTATCGTATTTGTATCCAATTTGTAATCGTATTTGTATCCTAATTTGTATCGTATTTGTATCCAATTTGTATCAATTTGTATCGTATTTGTATCCAATTTGTATCGTATTTGTATCCAATTGTATCGTATTTGTATCGTATTTGTATCCAATTTGTATCGTATTTGTATCCAATTTGTATCGTATTTGTATCGTATTTGTATCCAATTTGTATCGTATTTCCG